>OX467091.1:19543537-24543537 GCA_950106755.1 Climacium dendroides
GCATATTCTTCTATATGATTTACTTTGAATTCTACAAGTAATCTTATTTTAAGCTTTTATGTTTGTAATCAATATTTAAAAATATGTATTCTTATTTCAATAGATAGATAGCTTTATTATTAGAGTTCAATGAAGTTTAATTTGTAGAACATATTAGATTATTTTATTTAATATCATAGGATAATTGCTCTCTCTCTATCATATAAAGATATCTTATTAATAATAGTTACTAAATATTTTGCAGGAAAAATAGGGATTTTTGCCAAGTGCAAATTGAGCATTGTAAAAGACTACGCAATGTTATACCAAATCTCGAGAATTGCTTGAAGGATATAGAAACATCTTCAAAGACAAAAGTCTTGAATAAGAATCAATGTGTACATCTTTTTGGCAAACTCATACTAGCTATAAAGGGGATCAACAAAATGTTGTTAAGTGCTACTAAGGATCTCAAGTTCCAATCTATTTTTGAAGAATTATGGTGTCTTCAAATGAAAATAGAGATTGTGGGGAAAAATTGCATTAAACAAGACCAATGGTGTCATTTGGTTGTATTTCAACTTCAAAACAAAGAAACTTTTCGTGAGTTGCTTATAGATCTTAAGTGTTGTTACAATGCAGCATGTGATATGTACTTATTTTGCCATCCAAATCAATTGAATGATATTCTACATATTCAATTTGATGCGTCTACCTATGAACAAGTCCTTGAAGATGGACAAGTATTGAAGAGGAAGCTTGAACTTGTCCTTCAGGGAGAAATGTCAGAGGATTATGAAATAGCACAACATCTATTGTTGAGACTCAGAAATTTGGATCGAGTTGATGGTGGCGATTTGGATGCTTTGGAAATTCCTAATGATTTCAATGTACCAAAATTAATCAAAAAAATTGGTAAAGGAGGTTATGGAGATGTATACAAATCAAATTGGTTGGGCCTTGCATGCGCCACAAAAGTGTTGAAAGGCAATTCTGAATATCTCATGAATTCTCGAAAAGAGGCTGGCATCTTGGCTGGCTTGAGCCATCCCAATCTTGTTCAATTTTTTGGCTGTGGAATTACCAAAGAAATTGATGAGAATCCTAAGAAAAGTGAAACTAGTGAAATGCATTTGATAATGGAGTTGATGGAATCAAGCTTGTCTACCACATTGAAGAAAGCAAAAAGACCTTTACCCTATTATATTGCAATAGACATCATGCACCAAATTGCAAAGGGTGTGTATTACCTTCATGACATGCAAGTTGCTCATCTTGATTTGAAACCTGATAATGTATTATCAAGTTCAATACCTATGGAGAATTTGAATCCTTATCATATATTCAAGGTCACTGATTATGGGACTTCGGAATTGGAGGTTTGCAGCAACCCTCAACATCCAGAGACATCAAAATATATGCGTGGAACACGAGGGTATATGTCACCTGAAATGATTAAGGGAAGTAAAACTCCATTGTATCCTTTCCAAGCTGATGTATGGTCATTTGCTATGATATGTTCGGAGATTCTATCAGAAAAAGTTCCATACTCTCATTTGAGACCAAAAGATTTTTATGATCAAATATCGCATTCACATGGCACTGGGAATAAAAGCTTTAGACCAGACCTACCAAACAATTGTGAAGAACTCACAAATTTAATTCAAGAATGTTGGTCTCAAAATCCTCTTCAACGGCCAACATTTTCCAACATATGTGAAAGACTCACAAGCTTAAAGAAGTCTTTTTTGAAGGGAACATATTCGTGCAAGATGGTTCCACAATTTGGTTTCTCTTGCACCTTAAGAGATTCCAAGTCCACCTTGGACCATGTCCCTAAGGTATAAAATTGTTGAACTACAAAACTCATTTAGTGATGTTTGCTTTATGTAATTATCTTTGGTGCTTGAATTTCATGGTTTTACATATAATTTACTATTTTCATTTGAAATTGACATTGTAGACATGATATTGTATTTATATAGGTGGATGAACGAATTGCTCCTCCAAAGGACGTTATGGTTGATTTGGAACATCAACTTTCTAAAGTCAAAGGGCTTTTGAAAATGGGTTACCTAGGAATCGTTGGCATGGGTGGAATTGGGAAGACCACACTAGCAAAGGCAATACTTGATGATGCAACAATGAATTCCTCATACCATGTATCATGCTTTGTTGCACAATCCAAAAACTATCAAAGTTCACATAAAATATTGTGTGAGATATTACCAAAACTTGGGAATGATCGAAAACCCAAAAATTTTGGAGATGCCCAAAAGATGATGAAGGAAATCCTTATTAAAAAGAAAGTTCTTTTGATACTGGATGATGTCAACGAGGAAGCTTTGGTGCATGATATTGTACCTTTTGACATTGTAGAAGCTAGCAAAGGTACCACAATAATTTTGACCACCCGCAATTGGACTACCATAAAATCATTTGTGGACATTAAGGGAAGATTGGACGTTGAATTGTTGGATGAAAAGGCAGCAACAACACTTTTTACTACTCACCTTTCTTGGGATGTAGTTTCTTTATCACCTGACTTTGTAAACTTACTCAAATATGTTGTAAAAGCTTGCAATGGCTTGCCTTTGAGCTTGAAAGTGATGGGTGCATTTCTCCACAATAAAGAGAGGTTGCGAAGTTGGGAACGAGCATTACAAAGAATGGCAAGAGGAAGGAATTTGGATGGTGATGAAGAAATTTGGAACACCTTGAAAATAAGCTTTGATGGATTGAACAATGATATTGCAAAGAGAATATTTTTGGACATAGCTTGTTTCTTTTGTAAAGATGTATATCCTTTTGGCATATCAAAAGAGACAATATTGTGCATGTGGTCAAAAGATGGCATCCTTCCAATGGACGAATTGGAAAGATTGATCAACATGTCATTGTTGAAGTTGAATGAAGATGGTGAAATTTTAGAAATGCATGACCAACTACGTGACATGGGACAAAAACTTGCCAATGGTACACGAGTTTGGAAAGCGTCAATGATACCAGAAATTGGTTTTACAAGTAAGGTAATGTTCTAATAGTGCATATAAGCACATATCAGCACATATCATATATTTGTTCTTTATTTTTTAATGCAATTAGTAAACATACACAAACATATTTTTTCAAGAATCATAAATTTTGAATTATGTTAGGGAAATCAATTATCATTTGAAGATGTAATACATTCTAATTTGAATTTCCTTGAATGTAGGATTGTGAGGTTGTTCAAGGCATATCATTGCAAGGGACTCTGAATCATCATCTATCTTTGGTCAAATGTGACCAAAGATTTGATTTCAAAAATTTGCGTTTATTGATTTTGGTGAGTGCTTTAGACAATCTTAAAGCACATTTTGACAACTTGAAGTTATTTCTTCAACTAGCTTCACAATGTTCAAAATTGGAGGCAATTATAATAGGAAGCTCTCAAAATTTGAGTAGATTGCAACTTATACTTCCAACAAATACTACAATTACTCTCAATAAAAAGATATCAAATCTTTTTGGTACGTGTACATCATTCAAGATCCTTGATCTAATAGCGCTTGGATTTCTTGAAAAATTACCAAACAAATTGGCATCAAAAAACACCCTATTAAAATTAGATCTAAGTTTTTGCTATGCATTGAAGGCATTGCCAAAGGAAGTAGGGGACTTGTCTTCCTTGAGAACTCTCAATTTGAGCGAGTGTTCAAACTTGACAGCCTTGCCAAAAGAGATGGGGAACTTATCTTCTTTGATCACTATAAATTTGAGTTGGTGTTCAAACTTGAGGGCCTTACCAAAGGAAGTGGGAAATTTGTCATCTTTGACCATTTTAGATTTGAAAAGTTGTTCAAGCTTGGTAGCCTTACCAAAAGAAGTAGGGAACTTGTCTTCTTTGACCACTTTAGATTTATCTCGGTGTTCAAGCTTGGTGGCCTTGCCAAAAGAAATAGGAAACTTATCTTCCTTGACTACTTTGGATTTATCGCAGTGTTCAAGTTTGGCAGCCTTACCAAAGGATGTGGGGAACTTGTCTTCTTTGACCACTCTCAATTTATCTAGGTGTTCAAACTTGACGGCCTTGCCAAAGGAAGTGGGGAACTTATCTTCTTTAACCATTCTAGATTTGTCTCAATGTTCAAGCTTTGTGACTTTGCCAAAGGAAATTGGGAACTTATCTTCTTTGACCACTTTAGACTTAAGTTGGTGTTCAAGTGTAGTGGCCTTGCCAAAGGAAGTGGAGAACTTGTCTTCTTTGACCATTTTATATTTATCTTGGTGTTCAAGTTTGGTGGTCTTACCAAAGAAAGTGGGAAATTTGTCTTCTTTGACTACTCTATATTTAAAACGATGTTCAAGCTTGGTAGCATTGCCAAAGGAAGTGGGGAACTTGTCTTCTTTAACCACTCTATATATGAAACAATGTTCAAGCTTGGCAGCCTTGCCCAAAGAGATTGAGAACTTGTCTTCTTTGACTACTCTCAATTTGAGATGATGTTCAAGCTTGACAACCTTGCCAAAGGAAGTGGGGAACTTGACTTCCTTAACCACTTTAGATTTGAGTGATTGTTCAAGCTTGGCAGTCTTACCAAAGAAAGTGGGAAACTTATCTTTCTTGACTACTCTAGATTTATCTCGATGTTCAAGTTTGGCAGCCTTACCCAAAGAAGTAGGGAACTTGTTTTCATTGACCACTCTAGATTTGTCTCGGTGCTCAAGTTTGATGACCTTGCCAATAGAAGTGGGGAACTTATCTTCCTTAACCATTTTAGATTTGAAACGGTGTTCAAGCATGGCAACCTTGCCAAAAGAAGTGGGAAACTTGTCTTCTTTGACCATTCTAGATTTGAGTTATTGTTCAAGTTTGGTGGTCTTACCAAAGGAAGTAGGGAACTTATCTTCTTTAATCACTCTATATTTGAGTTGGTGTTCAAGCTTGAAGGCCTTGCCAAAGGAAATAGGGAACTTGTCTTCTTTGAGAACTTTATTTTTGAGTGAATGTTTGAATTTGGTGACCTTACCAAAGGAAGTGGGGAACTTGTCTTCCTTGACTACTCTATATTTGAAACAATGTTCAAGTTTGGTGACCTTGCCAAAGGAAGTGGGGAACTTATCTTTCTTGACAATTCTATATTTGAAACGGTGTTCAAACTTGGGAGCCTTGCCAAAGGAAGTAGAAAACTTGTCTTCTTTAACTACTCTTGATTTAAGTTGGTGTTCAAGCTTGGTGACCTTGCCAAAGGAAATGGGGAACTTATCTTCCTTGACTACTCTAAATTTAAATTATTGTTCAAGTATGATGGCTTTGCCAAAAGAAGTGGGAAATTTGTCTTTTTTGACTACTTTAGATTTGAGCTGGTGTTCAAGTTTGACGACATTGCCAAAGGAGATGGGGAACTTGTCTTCTTTGACCACTCTAGATTTGAGTTGGTGCTCAAGTTTGACAGCCTTGCCAAAGGAAGTGGGAAACTTATCTTCCTTGAAAACTTTACTTTTGAGTGAGTGTTCAAACTTGACAATTGTGCTAAAAGAAGTGGGGAACTTGTCTTCTTTGACCACTTTAAATTTGAGACGATGTTCAAGCTTGGCGGCCTTACCAAAAGAGATAGGGAACTTATCTTCCTTAACCACTTTAGATTTGAGTTGGTGCTCAAGCTTGGTAGCCTTGCCAAAGGAAGTGGGGAAATTGTCTTCCTTAAGATCTCTATTTTTGAGTGAGTGTTCAAGTTTGATGGCCTTGCCAAAAGAGATGGGAAAATTGTTTTCTTTAACCACTCTAGATTTGAAACAATGTTCAAGATTAGCGGCCTTGCCTAAAGAAGTGGGAAACTTGTCTTCTATAACAATAGGCAATTTCGAAATTACAAACACGCATGTCAAAAGCAATAAGGAGTCTTGGATATTGTGAACCACAATTTAAATTGTATCTCCTATAAGGACAAAATTGTAAACAATTTGAGGACTCTTTTAATAGGAGTTTAAGATTTTATTTCCATAGTGAAATTTAATGAGTCCATAAACATGTGGACAAAGTTTGACAACTTTTTTTTTGCTATGTATGTATAAGAACATCTATTTTATTTTTTATGATGGTATTACTTTAGTTTCTAATTTATAAAATTTCCAATTTTTCAATGGTGATTTAAAAGGGAATGAATATTGATTGAACATAAGATTGTATACCATAAAGGTGGTTTTATTCATCAATTGGAAATCAAAATTGTGAATATTTTATTTTTGAATGTATGTTTTTTAATTCATCCATGAATTTGTTGGAAATTCATTTTTTGTTGTTGATTATAATTTTTAATGATTTCTTTAGTTGATTGAGTATATTGTTTTATTCATGAAATTATATAATTATTAACCTTTAAAGGATGGATTGGTGACCATGAAAATCGTCCATTTTGATATTGTAGGAATCATTGGTCTAAAATAATCCAAAAGGACTCATTAGAAGTCAAAATATTGTAGATGATCTCCCTTCTCATACAAAATTCCGAAGATGCACTTTTGTCCTATAGTAAAAGATTCTCTATCATCCATTGAATGCCAAGTGTTTGCTTTGATGTTTAAGGGTTAATGATTTATCTAACTATCATTATAAATATTCATATAGATAGTGGTGTTTATTATAAATAACTTGGCATGCAACAATCTCATATACTTGATGGGACAAATGGATAAGTCAATATTTTAATTTTGTTTGTAGACACACATAGATACACTAAGTTCAAACACTAATATATAAAAGTGCATCCTAAGGGCTAGGAATCATTTTCACCCCCCCAAAATTATTTATTTTTAATTGTTTTTTAAAATATATTTTTGCCAATTACATCAATTAGTATTGCTTGCTACCCTACCTCCTATTTAGACATAACTTGTCTTAAAGTTATGTAAGGTTTAAGGTGGTAACCATTACAGCATGTGGAATGGATATTTCTTGCAAAGTCTTGCAATTCAACTAAACAATTAGAATAAGAATTTAAAACTTTGTATGGACCATACCATCTCATTTTAAATTTTCTAGGAAATTTTTGAAATCTACTATGAAATAGAAGGACTAAATCATTAGGTTACAATTTCTTAGGAAATAACTTGTTATTGTAGTGAGTTTTTCTACAATTTTGTATAGTTTTCATGTTAAAATATGCTTGTCTTCAAGTTTCATCTAATTTTTTTAGCATGGTATATCTTTAGGGGATTCTTTAGGGCATAATCTTTAAGGGGTTCTTCCTCACCCAATCTATTTTCAAGAGCAATCTTCAAAGATTGGACTTCTAATTCTATTAGTAAGACTACTTCTTGCCTATAAACTAATTGAAATGGAGTACACTTAGTTGTGACTAGTCTTCGATGTTTAATAAAATATTTGGTTGTCAATTTTTTGACAGTATTATTAATAAAATGTGTACCCCTATCACTAATTAATTCTTTAGGACATCCAAATCTTGTAATAATATTTTCATATAAAAATTTAGGAATAATATTAGCATCATCCAATTTGGTGGCACTTGCTTCAACCCATTTAATTAGTGAAAATTTTTATAGCAACTAAAATATAATGTTTTTGACCATCCCTAATTGGGGATTAATTATAGGACTTATAAAATCTATACCCCATTTTCCAAAAGATATTTGAGCTAATATTGGAGTTAATCATGGAACACCATCAGCGCCATTTTGTGGCACATACAATCCAATGAATTGTAAAGCTACTTGAAGCATTTTTTCATTTTTATTTTCCTTGTTGACCTTTCATGTTGGATTATGAAGAATATCCAATTGATTTTGTACTTTTGCTAGTGTTTCGGGCAAGTACCTACGGGCTGCAATTTTGTCATGATTTTTTGAAACTTTTTTTGAAGATAGAAAAATTGATAAGCTTTGTGGGAATATAATTTTTTTCACAATCACTGCTTGAAAACAAAAGTTATGACCATATAAGCTCAAAACAAAGGACGGGGGACAATCTGGGCAGCAAAAAAGAATTTGCAAAATTTTGATTAAATTTTTTTTTCCTTGTAGATTATATTTTTGTCTATTTGGAGGGCTTTGATTTGTTTTATTTGGATTTGTTATGAGAAAGTTATGAACATTTTTGTTTTTTGGGCAATTAGAGCATCTTCTTAAAAAAAATAACTTGTAGGATGCATTTCTGAATGCAATTTTTGCAATTTTTTTTGCATAGTTTAGTTTACTTGTTAGAACAATCTCACCATTGGAATTAATGCATTTTAGTTTCATGTAAAATATATTAATATTTTAGATTTTTCCTTCTATATTGTACCTATTTCTAGTTAACAATTTTTTTAAGAATGATAATTAAGTATTTTTGGATTTTTTTTCTTTCTTGGACTCTCAACTCAATTGTCCACTATAAAGATTTAAAGCTCAAAAACCTATAGTGCAAAAATTTAAGTTAAAAATGTTCAAAGTCAAATATTCTTGTCTCGCAATGTACTGAAAATCTTGATTTTTTCACTTTAAACGCAGATATCTTTCAATGAGTGCGTTCAATAATTCTGAAATTTTTTCCGCACACTCTCATACTAGTTGGGTGTAAGATCCTATTGTTAGATGTAGAAAAAAAACAATTTTCAATTTTTTTACTTTTTATTGTAGAAATGGCAGTTTTGAGTGTTTTTTGGCAGAAAAAAGGGCCCTGGTCCTCTAGGGGTTAAGATCTCGTAGTATTCTCGTTTGAGAATATGTGGAAATGTTTTTGGAAATTTCCACTATGTAGTTTGCAAGATATTAGCATTTGAAGTGGCAAAAATCCTTTTTTTGGTCCTATGAAAAAACAGGCGGCAGCACTTCAAAAGGTTAGATCATTATGAAAAAATGTCCTAAATAGTTGTGCTTCTTTGGATTCATTCTTCAAGTCAAACTAAATACATGCTTGAAAATTTTCAGATCATTTGGAATTGTATAACATATAGGAAAAAAATAATAAGTAGAAAGAAATAGAAAATGATTCAAAATATAAATTTGTAACAATTTATTTATGGAATTAAAAAAATGCCAATCCCAATGGTTATAATGTTGTAATAAAAAATTTACATCCTATGATTTTATTTATTTTTCAAAAATATTAAAAATTGAGTTAAATAAAAGACTTCAAAGTTTATTTTAGAGTAAAAAATCTATAACTGCCTGCAAACTAAAACTCCTCATAACTTTTGACTCATTAATCAAAATGGAATGATTCAAATCTTTCCAAGTACATATAAAACTAATGAACTAATTTCAAAATTTTATTTATGAAAAAAATGATTTTTTTTATTTGCCCAAGCTGCCCAAATTGAGAAACAAACTACATATCACACAATAATTTTTTAACCATGAAGTCAAAAGTTATGAAAATTGTTGGGCCTTAAATCTACTCCTCATCCACATTTTGTGTGAAAATTTCAAAGAAAGAAAAAACAAAATCTCTACTCACATGTACCTGCCTCCAAAAGGCCAAAAGTTATGTTGTCTAAAACACAAGGTTGATCCTTTAGGGGTTAAAGCGTCATTTTTTCAAGCAACAAACCACTATTAATACAATTTCTATATTATCAATCAAATACATGTCTCTACATTTGTTTATAGCATAAGTATTCTAATTTACTTTAAAAAGCTACACAGTGCACTCCATCAATGATCTCCTAATTTATCTTCAAACTAGTTACACAATTGTTTTAAGCTTCATAACCACAAGGCTATCAATGAATAATGCTCATTCATATACTCCTTATCAATATAGATTCAATTACACAAATGTGGATATAACTTCAAGCTATTTACTTAATCTTCAATCATCTACTTCTTGAATACACTCACAAGTTTTAAAACTACCCAATCACTGAAATTTTCACAAACAAATACACAATCTAAACATTCACTCAATATACATTTCCTCACACATTGAATAACTAGCTTTTAGCTACAAACCAATTTCCAAACATCACACTTTAAGCTCATTCACACAACATTACACTTGCTTCAAGCATACAACATAGGACTGCTTAAAGCACATACAACACATACACACTTAAAGCTCCCATAAATTGATATAATCATTTAATAGAAAATTATCATACACATCTGCTTTAAGCTATAATCCTCTCTTTCAAACCATTGTTTCAAGCCCAAGTAATATTATACATTAGTACTTATATACACGATTCAAAATATATACTTAAAGCTTTATTACACATAAAAAATTTGACAAAATCAAAGTTATATACATAAGTATTTCACACACACATACACACTTGAAGTGAAGAGAGGACAAAGCAAGTAAAGAAGAGCTAAGCCACTATATTTCTAACAACTTAAGTATCCTTTCGAATCTACCTCGGTTGAATTGTTAAGAATTTAACAATTGCACACTCTTGGAATAGGGGTACTAGTATGTGAACCTATGAGTGTGAGCCTATGAGCTTGTGAGCTTGTGAGCCTCCATTTTTTTTCATTTAGGATTTGTGAATTCGTTGGGATAGTGTATATAAGCAAATACACAATAAAAATAGGTGTAGTGGTTTAGGATGTCTCACTACAAAGCATATGAATGTAAAATTACAATACACTATAACACCATTATAGGGATGATGTTTATGAAGTCTCAAATAAAAGGAGCAATAAAAGTGGGTCAAAAAAGTGAGATATTAATTTGAAGACAAGCGTTATATACATTACAAGCACTAAATCATAAACAATGCTTTTGAATGATTAACTGATTAATGTATTTGAATGATTAACTAATCAATGTAGTCTTCATTATGGGCCTTTATGTAAATTTAAATGATGAAAATGGTTCATCCATTTGTTTTATTTTTGCAATTATGCTTTTAAATAAAAACATAAATATTTTGGACATTGAATATTTAAAATAAATATAGTAGTCATATATTATACACTAAATAAATGTATTGACCCCTAATGAATCTTTATAGAAGTGTCCATTGTTGAAGTTGTCAACATCCCAAGTTTCTCTTGAATCATCTCTAGACTTTCATTATAAGCTCCATAGTGACACTTTATTTGCTTTAAGAAGGCCATGGTGTACTTAGGACATGTAATGGAAAGCTTCTTCTTCAATTTTGAATGAAAAATTATCTTCACCAAAGTCTTGTTGCATAAAGTGAATGATTTATAAAAATAAGTATAATTGCTCTTGATGACAAATGTTATGCATAATAGAGCAAGAAAATATTTATTCAAATTAGCACTAAGAACAAAACAAAGACCTAAAAATGAAATAAAATATGAAATGAACGTGGTATAAGACTCCACTTAGAGCTTCAATAGTCAAAGTGAATCAAGTTTTTTGTTTTGACTTCTTTATGGCTTCAGCAAAAGCAAAAGCAAATAGGCTTTAGAGACTAAAAAGTTAAATGAAATGAAAATTGATAAAGAAATTGAAGGGATTACCAATTGACTTCATGAAATATTGCTAATTAGTTGTAACATCCCACTTGACCTTTAAAATAATATTTTCAATAGTATAATGCTACGAGAAGTTGTTTGTAAGATCTTGATTGATAATAGGCACATATGCTTGCAAACAATGGTGTCATTCCACACAATAAACATTTTGTTAAAGAAAAGTTTGAGATCTTCATTAATTTTCAATTGTATCTGAAATGCGACATTTGTTTGCACTCAGTTGGCATTCCACAATTTAATAATATTGTTAGTGACATCTATTGTATTCCCTTCATTGATCCTTAAGGCCAAATAGAAAACTCCATTTCCTTGCATGTAACTACAAGTAAAAAATGTGCAATTAGATTCATGAGATCATTCTTCAATAAATTTTCTTACAACTAGCAAAGAAATCATATGACATAAAGAAATATTGATTTTTTTAAATTTTGTCCTCAATTGATACTTCAACCACTCAAGATGAGAAGTGTTCATAGATTTTTTTTTTCAAACCAGATGATCTTAAGAGAGAAGTTGAAGTGCAACATCTAATCTTTGTACTTGTGAATCCCTTTGAATCAACATCTTTGAAATGATTTCCAAACATAATCAATTGTCATGCATTAAGAAAAATGATTAATGTAATCAAAATATAAAATGTGAATCACACTTAATTCTGGGTTTAATTCAAACAACTCTATTTGTATTGGACGAGGTTGTGAAATAGCTTGGTTATTAATGACTATTGACTAACCAATAGTAACAAGAAACTTGTATTGGCCAAACTTCCTTAAAATCTAAAGTAAACATAAAGGTCTAGCACTTGATACTTAGATTCTAAAAATTGAATCTTTTCCACTCTAAATCAAGACTAAAAACAGTTCTCTTTTGTATATGTGTATTGTACAATATGTAATTCAATATAGTAATGCCACCTTTTAATACTTTTGGACTTTTGAAAGTCCAAAATTAATATTGGTCATCCAAAGAAAAAAATTAATCATTTGAAGATAATGCAAAACATTGAGAGATCAATGCAAAACATTAGGAGACTATAGGATTGTCCCGGATGAACGTCCATTTGAAAATTGCGTCTAAAAAACAGACGTCTGCTTTTAGAGGACGCTGTAGACGTAGATGGACGGTGTTCGGTCGGCATCCGGAGGTTGGGCGGATGGCGCGGACGAGCAGACAGATGGCAATTTAGTTTCAATGTCATATACTCATGGTTTAACATTGAGAAATTTTAATTTTGTAGCAAGCCTACTTCTTGAGGTTGCTTAGTTGTGGCGCTTCAAAAATTATCTTATTGAATACGTTGAAAATTCATACCCAAAAAACATACAATAAAGATTTTTTGAATTTCACTTTTAACGAAAATTAATAAACACAATAGTTTCATTACATTTTTCAAGATAAATATACAAACTTGTACTTTAGAGCAATGCTCGCAAAAACTAATTCTTTCTTGGTTCCTCAACTCCTTCAATCATAAGCATTTGAACACCTGTCCGTGTAATGTCCTTTGTTCTAATCCCTTCTAAGATTTAATTCCTAAGGGTGGTAATCACTATCTCCTTTCACCTCTACCCCACTACTATAGTTTTCGATTTCCATTCGTCATCTTCATTGTTGAATGTGTTGTCTTTAGCATTTGACGAAGATGATTGGATTTCCTCTATTTTTTCCCTAACTTTCCTAGATGCAAAAACTTTCTTAGGCTTGTCTAGTTTCAAGTCCTTCCTTTATATCAATTTTTTTCCTAGTATGCGTTCTCGAAGACCAACAACTGCTTTTCTTTTTCTTGTAGGAAGTATTGCAATAGGTTGAAATGTGTCAAGAGGGGGGCTTTCTGCATGTACTTTCTTCCTTGGGGGAGATAGCGAATGGCTCTATGACTCGTTTCTTCTTAGCTTTAGCAGATTCTTCCATCACTGCTTTGTTTGTTTGTTGTTTCTCATTGGTGAATACTTTTATTTCATTCAAAGATCATAGTTTAATGTCTGATGGTTTAAGGGAAGACTATGGTAGGCAACCTTCTATGCTCTTCAACATTAAGGCCAATGTCTCATCTTTTCTCATAATTAATGCATGAAGAACCATTCAATCTTCGATTCATGCTACATCTAGTTTCCTTCAGAATGTTAGAAGCCCGCGTTAGAGATTGAGAATTTCTTGAACCCACCAAAGTATTACTTCCACTGTTAAATAGTGCACGCGGACCTATTGGAAGACCGCCACGTGGTAGACGTTGTGAACTTTGCATACTTTCCTTCGTACTTTGGCCATTGCAGAGCAAGTTCGAGCTTCCACATTTTATTAAATGTGAACCCGCCTTGTCTAGTGCTTCTTGCGGTTTAGGGTTCAGGGCATGGTTGTCATAGTGGGCGGACGTCCAGTTCACCCGTTCGGTAGAGGTCCTGCCCGTTGGATAGAGTCAACACATAGTTGACTTTCCTATAAGTAAAAAAATTCCATGCGACTACCACGTAGTTGCTACGTGGCATAGAAAAGGCACAGGGCGCGGACGCGATCGTCAAGGCGAGGACGCGATCGTTAGGGCGAGGACGCAATCGTCAGGGTGTGGACGCAATCCTGGTAGATGTGGAGTTGTGGACATAGGTTGCAAATTCTAATTATTTGCAATTTTCATTTTAAAAGGTTCAATTTCTACTATCAAATAATCTCACCATTGGGATTATTGTATTTCAATTTGATCTTTAAGCCCTCAAGGCCTGACAAGGTTTTCACAATAGAGGTTTTCATTGAATTGCCCCACTTGGATATTTTTTTGCACTTAATTGAGCTTCAAATTTTTAGTTTTAACTGTACAAAATCGTAGAAAACTTTGTAGGCAATGGACTATGCATGGAATTAATTGTGAAAAATAGTGACCATTGGAATTTTAGATTATAACAATTTTGGATGATCAACTCTGTCAATCTGTCGGCAAAAAACACAATTTTGGAAGAAGGAAATTATAAGATGATGAATAATGCTTTCTTGCCCTTTAAAAAAATGTATTAGAATCTAAGGAAAATATAGGATTTTGTATTTTTAAAATTAAAAAATCCTAAACTTAATCCTACAAAATTGATTTTTTTAAATATGTGTCATTTTTTGAAATTTAAGTATTTAACAATTGATATGATATTATGGTTGGCATATTGTTTGGAACATTTCTGGACTTTTTGGAATCATTCTAATTATTTTTGTATTTTTAATCATACCACATTGAATTTTGTATTTTTAAAATTTCTAAAAATACAAATTTCAATTTTTTTTGGAGACCTCAATCACCTCATTTGTTTGTGCAAATTTAAGACAAAAAGTGTCCAAGAAAATATTTTTTTCCATCCCTACTATTTCTTTCATTGTAAACAAATTATGTTTGTTTCTTTTTTCTATTAGACATTTAGACTACATTTTCTAAAAAAAATTCAAATAATTCCCACATTGAATTTTTGAAA
Source organism: Climacium dendroides (assembly GCA_950106755.1). Taxonomy (NCBI): domain Eukaryota; kingdom Viridiplantae; phylum Streptophyta; class Bryopsida; order Hypnales; family Climaciaceae; genus Climacium; species Climacium dendroides. Next base: position 19,558,396 of record OX467091.1, read on the forward strand.
ATCAGAGAATGCAAGCAGTATGTGAAGTTGTGAACTTGTTATTCTACAAGCCCCCATTTTTCAAAATATTGAGGTTCATTTGACCCTATTGAAAAATTTCCCATTCAAAATTTGAAGAGGACACATTGTGTTCCCTTAGTCCTTAAGGGGTTAAGCTATTAATGATTAAGTTTTTAGTTCAATATTCGACCCAATTTGTAAAATTTAGAAGAAAACCTTCTATCAATTATCCACAAAGGTCTTCAATTAATCCCTTCACATGAAGTCATGAACTTCAAAAAATATAATTTGTAGGAATGTAGGTTCATAAGAAAATCCCTTGTAGCAATTATCCACAACAGTGAATCCCTTTTCATGAATCCAAAAGAATTTAACTTTCAAGTTCATTAAAAAAAAATCCCTTGCAAAAAATTTCTACAATGTAGATCCTTTCACATGAATCCCCCAAAATATAACTTGTTGGTCGAATTAAAAAGGAATCCCTTATAGCAACTATCCAAAAAAACCCAAATCCCCTAAAATACAAAATTATAAATCCCAAAGAAAAAATATTGAAGGTTCATTTAAAAAAAAATACCTTGTAGCAATAATCTCCAAAAAACAAATCCTTTACACTTAAATCCAAGATGAGCATAACTCTACAAAGAAAGCCTTTACAAAAACAACCATTAGTCGTAATGAACGAAAAATATGAACATCAAATAATTTTTGGTCTCAACTCTCAAGTGTCCATCATAAGATGTTTCTTGGTTTAGACTAGTTCTCAACTAGTCAAGGAAGTAAACAACAAGAAGCTTTGCCACAAGAAGGGGAATGTGTTCTCCTATGAAGTCTTTTGCAAATCTTAATCAATTGACCTCTTAATTTGGGCATTTGACTTTGAAGTACTTGTCCAAATGTGAAGTAAAAGTTGGTAGCATTTAATGGTTTCCCCCCTTCCATGAAAAGGAGGGATCCCATGCCTAAGGCCCCAAGTGCATTTGAAAGGCCCATTTACTTTGGTGACTTGGTGTGCAACCATGTCCGCGCCCTAAAGTCCGCGCCCTACCCTGAAGTCTGCGCCATGCCCTAAAGTCCGTATCCTGATGTCCCTGCTTCAAATGCACAATTCCAAGTTCCTAGTCCTCGGGTGCATTTTCACTCCTTGCGTCCACGCCCCTACACCCCCAATTCAACCAAAAGAATTTTGGGACAATGCGTTTGTATCTCTCCATAAATAACATGAATCTATGAACATTTACGATGAACCTAAAAAAATAATTCACATAGGCATTTAAAGAATACAATTTCAAACTTGAATTAAAAAATATAAGCTTCTATCAATTATGCACAAAAAAGAATTAATTAATCCCTTGCAGAAGCCACCTAAAAAAAATGGTACTCTTATAGTTTGAATTTTCTAGGAATCTATGGTAGGAATGATTTGTAGAAATGAAACTTTGCACATGAATCTAATTAAATGTAACTTGTAAGTTCCTTAGAAAAAGGAATCTGTTTTAGCAAGAATTCACAAAAATGGATCCCTTCACATGAAGCCCAAAAAATATAACTTGTAGGTTGAATTAAAAAAGAACCCCTTCTACCAATAATTCACAAAAATGGATCCCTTCACATGAAGCCCAAAAAATATAACTTGTAGGTTGAATTAAGAAAGAACCCCTTGTACCAATAATTCACAAAAATGGATCCCTTCACATGAATCCCAAAATGTATAACTTGTAGGTTGAATTAAGAAAGAACCCCTTGTACCAATAATTCACAAAAATGGATCCCTTCACATGAATCCCAAAAATATAACTTGTAGGTTGAATTAAGAAAGAACCCCTTGTACCAATAATTCACAGAAATGGATCCCTTCACATGAATCCCAAAATGTATAACTTGTGGTTTGAACATCTTAAACCGATAATTCACAAAATCGTATCCTTTCATATGAATTCAAAAAATAGTAACTTGTAGTTTCATTAACAAACAATTCTTTATACTCTTGTAGCAATTAATTCTCCAAAAATAAATCCTTTGAACTTAAATCCAAGATGAGCCAAACTTTATAAAGAAAGCCTTTACAAAAGGAAACATTTGCTTTAGCGAAGAAAAAATAATAAAATATGAACATCCAAGAATTTTGGATCTCAAGTGTCCATCCTTCAGTGTTTTTTGATTTGAACCAATTTTGAAGTATTTGAGGAAATAAACAACAAGAAGCTTCACCACAAGAAGGGAGACATGTTCTTCTATGAAGTCTTTTGCAAATCTTAGTTAGTTGAACTCTTAATTTGAACATTTGACTTTGAAGTACTTGTCCAAATCTGAAGTAAGAGTTGGCAGCGTTTAATGGTTCCTCCCCTTCCATGGAAAGGAGGGATCCCATGCCTAAGGCCCTAAGTGCATTTGAAAGGCCCGCCTACTTTGGTGTGCAACCACGTCCGCGCCTTGACGTCCGTGCCTTGATATCCCTAATTCAAGTGCACTATCTGAAGTTCCTCCTCTTTGGTGATTTCTCACTCTAAATGTCCGTGCCCTGGATCCGCGCCCTGACACCTCTGATTCAGGAAACAGATTTTTGAAACAAGTATTTCATGAAGTTCAAAACAAGAAAAAACTCTAGCATAAAAAGGGGGACGTGCTCTTCCTTTAAGTCTCTTGCAAATCTTTGTTAGTTGAACTCTTTATTTTGGCATTTGACTTTAATATACTTATCTAAATCTAAAGTAAGAATTGGCACTGTTTAATGGTTTCCTCCTTTCTATGAAAAGGAGGGATCCCATGCCCAAGGCCCCAAATACATTTGAAAGGCCCGCCTACTTTGGTGTGTAATCATGTTTGCACTCTGAAGTCTACGCCCTGCCCTGGAGTCCGCGCCCTGCCCTAGAGTCCGCGCCCTACCCTGGAGTCTGCGCCCTACCCTAGAGTCCGCGCCCTGACATCCCTGATTCAAGTGCACTATCTGAAGTTCCTCCTCTTTGGTGATTTCTCACTCCAAATGTCCGCGCCTTGGATCTGCGCCTTGACACCCCTAATTTAGCAAACAAATTTTTGAAACAAGTATTTCATGAAGTTCAAAATAAGAAGAAGCTCTAGCACAAGAAGGAGGACGTGCTCTTCTTTTAAGTCTCTTGCAAATCTTTGTCAGTTGAACTCTTTATTTTGGCATTTGACTTTAATGTATTTATCTAAATCTGAAATAAGAATTAGCAGTGTTTAATGGTTTCCCCCCTTCCATGAAAAGGAGGGATCCCATGCCCAAGGCCCCAAGTGCATTTGAAAGGCTTGCCTACTTTAGTGTATAACCACGTCCGCGCCCTGCCTTGGAGTCCGTGCCCTGACGTTCGCACCCTGTCCTAGAGTCCGCACCCTAACCGATCACGTCCGCGCCCTTTCTGTGAAGTCCACGCCTTGACGTCCGCGCCCTATCCTAGAGTCTGCGCCCTAACCGATTACGTTCACACACTTTCTGTGAAGTCCGCACCTTGACCGTCCGCGTCCGTGCCCTGATGGTGGCGCAATGACGTCCGCGCCCACACACTAGTATTTCTGCCTAGCCTAAACGTCGGCGCCCTAGTTCTAGCAGTACAAAGTGACGTGTCATTCCTAAAAATTGCACAAGTTACAAAATTAAAGCCATTTGGATGTCCGGTCCGGTTTGCCCGTCCACCCGTCCTGTCCGATGACCCTAACTCGTCCATTATGACAACCCTGGTTCATGGTGCTTGGTCCTCTGCTATTCTTGTCCACCAATTCTTCTCCAAACTCCAAGCTTGTCTTGTCCACTTTCATTTGTTCATGGTCATTTAGTTCATCATTTTTTTCGGTCCACCACAAAAATCATACATGTCATCATTCATACCTTTTTCTTCAGTGGATTTGAGGTCATCATCACTTGTCACTACTAGAAAATGGTGTCCAAGTCAACAAAAAATTAATAATTTTTTGTTGACTGGGATACTGTATTGACCATTTTAACAATTTTTTCTTGATTTAAACAAGCTAACAAAATGGTGACTGAATTTTTGTTGATTCAAATAGTACAATAACCAAATCAACAAAAAAATTAACATTTTTTTGTTAAGAAGACATGCCTCTTACTCACTGGTGATATAAGAGAAGTGACTTTGGTGACATAAGAGAGGAGAAGATAAGTTGTTTATACAAATGGGGTGATAAAAGGTCAAAACAAACCATATGGCATATGTGAATCATTCATAGTCTTAATTCACATATCCCATATGGTTTGTTCTACCTTCTACCACTCCATTTCTATAAAGAGATTGTCTTCTTTACTATTTTACCACTAAAGTCACCTCTCTTTTATCACCAAATACTAAGTTCTAAGAAACTTGTCTCCTAAATTAATTGCGAAGTTTAACTTTCTTCTAATTAAATTGTAAAATTTAATTTTTGGTCTTATTTATGTGTTGTTTTTGGCCTATATGGCAGTTTGTATTGGGTTGGTTCTTGACTTGCCATGTGGCAGCCATTTATTGAGAAAATTTAAAAATGAATTAATATTATTATTTTTTTGATTTGACCATCATAACAAAATGAACAACAGTTTTTTGTTAGGTACTGTCCAAGACAACACGACCATGGATACAAACACCCTCAACACTTTTTTGTTAATTTTTTGTTGATATGATCACTGTTTTTCTACTAGTGTGTTTTTATCCCAATTCAAATTCTCCTCCATCTTCACCAAATTCCTCAATTCCATCAACATAAACATTTTCTTCCTTGACATTGTCATCACTGCTCTCTTCATCCTCAATAGGCCCTTTGGATTCCTCTGTTTCTACATTTTCACGGTACCACTTCTTCTCATCATTCTCCTTTGATGCAACCACAACTCTTGAATTGGTGTACACATACACCAAATTCATGGCTTTCTTTGTTTTCAACTTGTTACGAGATTTGTTGTGAACAAAAGAATAGCTACTCCAATTTCGTTTATATGAAGATGAGGATATTGGTTGCCCTAATATTCTCCAAGTAATTGAACCAATGAGCTTCCCACACGCACCTTCAAAATCCCACCAAGTGTGTACCAATAATTTTGATTCACTTGGATCCAACATATTGTGAAAAGGAGGCTCCGTATGTCGAAAAACCATAAACTCTTTTACGACGTTTGCATATTCTTTATGTTTACATATTTGCATAAGGACACGTTTGCATGCGTCAGTTGCGTCACCATCGTCTGCTAGTTCTTTGTCGTGAAGCAAATAGGGGTTCAGAAGAGCTCCTACATATTGGATATCAGTCTCTACCATTTCCCATCGCTCTTAGAATGCTGCCCTCAGTGGTTTCGCAAGCTCAGAGCTTAGTTTAAAAGGTGAATTATCTAAATCCACCACATGCTTATATATTGTCCTCATAATATGCAAAACCTTGCTTGTGCATGGCGTCTTCACATCTAAATTACGTAGGCCATGTAACATGGAGCCCATCAATTAAACAAAATTGGTGCAACGCTTCCAAAAGTGGTCACTATTTATTATTTTGTTGCATGTCGAGACTTCTCGCGACATTTCTTAGTCTTGTTCTTCAATGTCTTCACGTACGCTTGCCAACGGAGGTCTGTCACACTTTGTTTTAAGGCTCCCTTTACCTTCAACAAACGGTGAAGCGCAATATAATTTAAGGCGAATCTTGTTTCCCCCGGCATCAACAAACTATGGTCCTTTTTGTAACTCCGAAATATTGTAAGCGGCATGTGTCGCTTTTTGAAAAATGTAAGAACTGCACAGATGTCTGTTACTATTTCATCCACCCACGCTTGCTTTTTCCAATCTTTCAACAACAAATTCAAGGCGTGGACCACACAATCTTGGAAAAAATGTGCGGATATTTCTCGGTTATAATTTCATACGCTTTGGGGTTCACAGGAGCATTGTTTGTTGTGATTTGCACCACGTTCTCCGGCCCCACCTTCTATTTGAATTCATCCAAAATAGAGGCCAAGTACTCCATATTTTTTATGCCTTTTTTTGTCCATTGATCCCATAAATTGCTCCCCCGCGGAAGACACGAGCATGACATTCACCAATGGACGATTTGTAACTGTGGACCATCCATCAATAGACAATATTGCACCAAACTTTCTGATACTGTCCTCGGTCCTCTTATGCAACTTCACCTCAAGATCTGCCTTTGCTTTGTCTAGCAATTTAGTTCATAGAACAAGGTACGATGGAGGGCCATATGGCCTTTTGAACTCAGCCGTTCTCTTCACTACTTCTTTGAGTGCTTTAATTTGAGCTACCATAAATGGTATGTTTGCCATATAGAAGAAATTGGCCCACAATGCATTCAACTTGCGTCTCTTGGCTTCTTCAAATCCATTTGCTAGCCAGCTTTGTCTTTGAGGCTTAGTGATGGAAGAAGGTGGAGTTCTTTGTTCACTTGATGTTTGGATATTATGATTCACCTTTGAAGTCAAAAGACCTACTTGTTCTGGCACTGTGCATGAGTTTTTTTGTGTTGAGTACAACAAGTCCCTTGCATTTGAGGTATTGCTTGCGACCATCACTACATTCCGGCCATCTATGTTTTGAAGGGTCGATCTTGATGGGAACATTCCATCACAACAAAGAAAAAAAGACTTAACAACTGATGTCAATTGTGGACATAGACTTATTTCTGTATCGCGCATACCTTTTTTGCCTTCATATCCCAAGTGGCTCAACATGCAGCATTTTCGATTTACAAACTCCAATGCACATGCCTTGCACTTCACTTTACCAATTATTGAAACACTATACCAAGTAGAATAATCCTTATTCATTGTGAAAAGTTGCTTTTAGGTCAAGTTCCAAACTCTCAATATCCGTCTTCAATTTCAAATGTATAGTATATTCCTTCCCTTCATCCCGTCACATGTACAAAATGAATTTTGTTCATGAAGCCTTGGAAACCAAAGCCCCCCTGTTTACTAAACTATGCATTACCTAGCAATGGATACAAAAATTGCAGCTTGTAGCCCTTGGAAATCTTAGTGTTTAGTTTCTCAGGAGTACTTGCAAATGCCTTCTTCCTTGCTCTTATACTATTCAAATGCTAGATGGGAACTTACCGTTGCACACTCCTTTTAGAAGATAGGGCTGACGGGGCGGACACCGAAGATGGGGTGGACAGACGGATGAGCAGTTGGGGCAGATGGGCGGTTCGAATGGACGGGGTAGACAGAGCGGATAGGGCAGACGGTGGCTTCATTTGTTTCTTGCTTTATACTTTAAAAGACTATTCAGTACAAGTGTTAAGTGATACAAGGAAAAACTCATAACATTTGGTTCAAAATGATCCTAAACTACCCCAACTGATGGCGCACATGGTAGGAACAATGAAAAATTTGGTTACCGTAGATGGAAATGTATCAATTTTGCTTCGACCCTTCAAGGTTGTATATTATCCAAAAAAAATTACTCTTATGATTATATGAAAACCATTTAACAAAAAATTGTACATAACAATGATAACATTTACCTTTTAATACAACATAGTGAAGTGAAATTTCAACATTGAAAAATATATATATATTGATAGAGCGAAAAGAAATCAAAATATACTTTTGTTGTATACATTTATATGGATTATACGGAAGTTGTGACATACAAGGTGAACAAAGTACAATACTTTGAGCCAGAAAAACTACTTAAACCCATAAAAACTATTTATCTTCTATTAGTGTTACTATAATAGGTCTATAGTAGGAAATGAAACATTTTCCTATTAGTCTTCGACAACACTATTTTCTTCCACATCACGAGATGTCCCCTCCTTCTCCATGAGTCTTCTATTTGTTCGACAAAGTATCGCTTGAGGACTGCCTTCTCCACGGAAAGCTTGTACTTCCATGTCAACCCTCTCAAATTGTCTTTTAGTTTCTGGAGAATGGTCATCTTCCTTTCAAATCTTCCGTTTATTCTTCCGCTTGGGAGACAACTCCAATTCATGGGCCTTCAAAGCCTTTACAGCACCATCTACTGCATCTATTAGTTTCTGGATTATTTCATCCTCGCTTTTCACAAAAAACCAAGTTGGTAGACCTCATTCACCTTGCGAAGTTTTGCCCTCAAGGGACTTCCTCCACTTCCTTATAACATCATCCATCCTCCTGTCAAATGCCCTAGCAACCTCTTCCATTTTATGCTCCGTCGTTGTTTTCACGTCTAGATCCACTATGGAACAAACTTTTGTTGCTTCTTCCAACTTTGATAAAATGTGGGCCTGCCCAATCAAATCATTATTGTACCCCTCGTACTACTTAAACTCTAGAATCACACTCCACCTCCACCAAACGGTCATTTGGCCCCTCCTTCCATTCCTTCTCAAGAATTCGGAAGAATTTTTGGTGGTGCATGCTCCAATGCCCCTTATGCTGCGACAAAATAATTCTCGAGACTCACAAATAGGAATCGCGGAGGCATGCAACTCCATTTCCACATCTCGTGTCATCCTAAAGTATTCATCCTTCTCTTCATTGTATAATCTATGCACTCCTTCATTTGCGTTCCACAGCATTGATTTTTCCCAATGCAAGTAATTTTCAAATGTGTATGGCGCTTGATCAAGTAGAAGATTCCACTAATTGTATGCATGGCCCGATGGCATAGAATGCAATATTCCTAGCATTTCATAGAACCTTGAATTCAGAGGAATACGGCACATGGGGCAACGGGTGGAATATTGTGCCGCTCTTTGGATGCAAAGAACATGGAAAGAATGGCTATATTGACCTAAAGTCAGATCTCCTTTGGGCCCAAAACCAACTTGGCAAAGAAAACACTTTTCCTTCAAGAGTAAAATATTAGGAGAACTACTAGGTACAAGCAACTTCTCATACTCGTGAATGTGAGCTGACAATGTGGTGTGAGGGACCCACCCTTCTTTTGCCTCCAAGGCCCAATCAATGTTGTCGGATTCATGTTTTTTGCCATGATTTCGCCGCTCAAACATTCTATCCATATTTCCCCAAACTGTAATTTGTATGTTGGGATCCTTTCTTTCCTCCTCTAACTTCTTTTTCAAATGCACATAAGAACACTCCACGTTGTTGTATGCTTTATCAAACTACAATGCATACTTCAAGAGCCCCTCATGAGTTGAGAGGATACATTGGAATGTTCTTACAGATGCCTCGCCCATGTCACCCACCGTAGGTCCCCTTTTTCCATTGGAAGGATTTTGCTTAGTAGCCCTACTTGTTTCATTCGTTTCATTAAGGACTCCGCTTCAATTTTGTTTGGATTGCCAAGTTCAATTGTTGCTTCAATTCTTCGACTTCATAGTTCTTTGTTTGTATAGAAGCAACTTCTAATGAGAGACGAGGCATAGCTTTAGGGCTCTCAATAGTCCCAATAACTTCTGTGATCTCGTCCACGGCTTTGCCCTTGTCAAGAGGAAGAGAGAGTTGATCTCTCTCTTCAGTTGGTTGACTTGCCTCCAAGAGGCTTGGTGTGCCCTCCCAATGTTCAGATGTCTTCTCATTCTGTAATGTCATCAACATCTCGCGGTGTCGTTGTAACATGTCCTTGGATGTCTTCAACTCCAATGCCAACTTCTCATTTGCGACCTTCAAAGTCTCATTTGTGACCTTCAAAGCCTCGTTTTCTTGTTTGAAGCTCTCACAATAATCCTTCAAGGTCTTGGAATCTTTGCTCAAGAACTCCGTTGCGTACTTCTTCTCCAATATCTCATACTTTGCCTTGAGGTCATCATATTCTTCTTTGTTATAGCGCAATTGCTTGAGCTCCTTGTTTTCTTGTTCAAAATGAACCAAATTCTTGAGGTCTTCCAACCTCTCTTCTTTGAGTTTGTTCGCAAACTTGACAAACTTTCTGAAAGCCACAACGCCATGTAAAATGTCTAGCGTCATACACACAAATGTATCAGCTATTTGCGCAAGGGCAGGCGTCAAAATAGAGAATAAACCATATTGAACATTTCACCAAATTTCATCATTGAACTACACGGAGTCGAGTGGTGCCCTTCGTTTGCACTATCCCCTGCATTTGTTGTACCCCCTTCATTTCTAATGGCAACAGCTTCTTGTGAAACCTTGAATGTTTTCCATCAAAGAGAACATTGCAACAAGTTCTCCATTTCTTCTAGTGGAGGCATCTTCCGTAAACTCTCTAGATCCTCAGGACCTAAGAATGCTAAGATCGAATGCTCTTCCAAATTTGGGGGCTCTTCGCCATTGTCAACAACACTCGGTTTCTAAGAGTCCATCTCCACCTTCTGAAGGTTCTCATCATTCACGATTTGGGAAAGCGGCACTGCATCAACTGGGCTCAAAATTGGACTTGGGCTTTGACTTTCGTTCAAGTCTGTATACATAGCCCTGCTAGTAATATCCATGAGAGCATCACTATCTATGAAATGAGTGATTCTAGTGATTACCCTGTCCATTTTTTCCACAGTACTTCTTCTTTCTACAATTGTGAATTTGACGTTGAAACTTGTTTTGGGAGACAAGATGGCATCTTGAATACAAAAGGTTCCATAGTCACATTTGGCACAGGACTCAAAAACATCCACTACAACAAAAACAGTGTTTTATGACTGCAAAATATGACTGCAGTAAGTCATAAAATCAAAAAATATGACTCACGCAGAAATCACTGTAGATGACTCGGAATATGACTGACTCCAGTCGTTTAGAAGTAGTCGCTTCAGACATCAGTCATATTGGCAGTCATATGGGTTGAGGGGTATAAATACCCATTTTTAGCCATAGTATGCCAACTAGGCGTATACTTTGACTATCCTAGGGTTTTTTTGACTTTTTCTTGGGTTGCCCGGGCAAATAAAAAAATCCTACGTGGAATACGACTATGTCGAGTCATATTTTTTGATGACGTGGAATATGACTGCGATGAGTCATATTTTTTGATGACGTGGAATATGACTGTGATGAGTCATATTTTTTGATGATGTGAAATATGACTGCGATGAGTCATATTTTGCAGTGATGTGGAATATGACTGCGGTGAGTCATATTTTGCAGTGATGTGAAATATGACTGCGGTGAGTCATATTTTGCAGTGATGTGAAATATGACTACGGTGAGTCATATTTTGCAGTGATATGGAATATGACTGCGGTGAGTCATATTTTGCAGTGATGTGAAATATGACTGCGGTGAGTCATATTTTGCAGTGATGTGAAATATAACTGCGGTGAGTCATTTTTTGCAGTGATATAGAATATGACTGTGATTAGTCATATTTTGTAGTAATATGGAATATGACTGCAATGAGTCATATTTTTTGGTTACATGGAATATAACTAGGGTGAGTCATATTTTGCAGTAATGTGGAATATGACTGCGGTGAGTCATATTCTTGTTAATGTAAAAAATGATTCTCATGAGTCATATTTTTGAATGATGTAGAATACGACTCTCATCAATCATATTACTAACTACAATCACATTTTTAATGCATTTTAAATGGACATGATATATAACTATCATACATCAAGATGATTTGATAATTAAATAAAAAGCCTCATGCAATTAAAAATGAATACATAATATATAATTTTAGAGATGTATGAGAGATAATCATATTAAAGAAGGAGAATGCAAGAACAAATACAACTATCTTCATTGACATTTATTAGTCACTAATACAAAATATATATATCACAATAAATCATTCACACAATTTAATAAGGCCTACAATCCTTACAATAATGTGAAGATGGCTTCATTGGGTTGTAAATAGCCTCCAATGTCTTTGTTTCAACTTTTAGTGCCTGCATATACAATTAAAAAAATGAGAGGTTAATTTTTAGTGATTGAACAACAAAACTCAACCTTCAAAGGCTTATAACAACACAAAATATGTAGCTCAAGTTTAGGATAGGAAGAATAAGATTGATGATGGAGGAAACAAGAAAAAAAAAGTATTAAGAAATAACAAGAAGTAAAAGTTAAGATGCAACAAAAAATAAGAAGCAACAACTAAGCAACAACTAAGACACAACAAGAAACAAGAAACAACAATTAAGACACAACATGAAGTAACAATTAAGACACAAGAGGAAATAAGAAGCAATAACTTAGACACAAGAAAAAACAAAAAGTACCAACTAAGACATAACAAGAAACAACAAGAAATGAGAGTGTAGATGCAACAAGAAGAAATAAGAAGCAAGAACTACAAAACAAGAATTAAAAAGAAGAAAGAGTTCAAATGCAAGAGAAAAAAAGAATTTAGATACAATAATAAGAAACAAGAAACATGAAATAAAGAGCAACAAGAAACAAGAATTGAGATGCAACAAAAAGCAACAACAAATGAGAGCTAAGAGACAATAGAAGGTAAGGAAGAAGAACCACAAGAAGTGACGGCTAGGGTTTCAAAACCCTAAAAAGTGTCGGCTAGGGTTCTAAAACCCTAAAAAAATAATGGCTAGGGTCTCAAAACACTAAAAAAGTAGTGACTAGGATTCAAAATCCAAAAAAGTAGGTGACTAGGATTTTAAAATTTTAAATGATGGCTTATTTATATTTTTTTTAGAATTGCCCATATTTTTCTTGAATTGCTCAAAACAAAACAAAATTCACTACTATGAAAATATAATTGATAATATGACTCAACGTTCCCAAACATGTTCCCTACGTTCCCTATGAAGTACTTTGGTATTCCTAATGGCCGTATAGTATACACTTGTGAAGTACAAGGCGTAAAAATGACTGGTAGTCATATTTTGCAGTCATATTTCTCCCCAAAGTGTTGGCCTTCAAGAATATGACTGCAAGCAGTCGCCAGTCATAATTCTGCAGTCATAAAACACTGCCATTGTTGTAGTGATCGATGGAGTTAGAATCACAGCTTCCTCTGCACCCCTTGAAGAAGACGTGCTCCCTTTCGTAGTATTGCATGTAGAATTAAGTTCTACTGTTGTACTTGTTCTTCCAATGCCTTTCGTATTGAATACTTTGGTTTGAAGTGCACTCTTAATCTGTTTCGCAAAATCCTTTCATGTAGCCGTTGCTCTAGTTGCTTGAAAAAATTGTTTTTTTGGAACAAATGTATCAAGAATATCTTTTTGATGTGGAAGAAGCAAAAGTGGTGCCCCCGATGTCGTAGGATACGTACTCCAATCCACCTTGCGGCCCAACCTTAGTTCAACATATACCATGCATGTCAAGCTGTAGTTAATTTTGTTTTTGCTCATCGCCTTGTCCTCAAAGAGGGCCCGTCACACCTCTATAGAGCAGTGAACAAAATGACGACTGAAGGAATTTCTGGGTTTAAAATAGTACTCACGATTGTGAAGAGCATGACATTCTTTAGGCCACAACTTCCCAATGTAATACATCTTCATGTATTTTCAGCACAATTTGAAAGTCCAGTACTCTGCATCCTTCTTCTCCCAATCGATCTCCGCCAGAATGTTGTCGTCAGTTAAAATATCATAACACAACCACTGACCCATCCCCTTTTGTTTAGATTTTTTGTTGTTGTCACCTCCACCACTATCTACACCTACCATGACTACTTGATGCCTTGATTATCGTCTAACTTAAAATATATTAATATTTTAGATTTTCCTTCTATCTCATACCTACTTCTACTTAACAATTTTCTTAAGAATGGAATTTAACTTTTATATATTTTGTATTTTTTTTCCTAAACTCTCAACTAAATTCTCTACTATAAATATTTAAATCTCAAAACTCTGTAGTGCAAAAATATTAAATTAAAAATGTTCAAAGTCAAAAAATCTAATCCTTCAATGTGCTAAAAAACTTGTTTTTTCCACTTTAAATCTATGCGGTCAAAAATTCTGAAATTTTTTCTACAATTTTTTTTACTTGTTAGGTGTAAGATCCTATGGTTAGATGTGAAAAAAAGTTTAAATTTCTTTTACTCTTTACTATAGAAATGGCAATTTTCAATGTTTTATGGCAAAAAAAGGCCTTGGTCCTTTAAAGGTTAAGATGTCAAATATCTCAAAGTCCAAGAAACACTAGAAAATCACCCCACATTAGATATGAATGATTTGAAAATAATAAGTTAAGAAGGTGAAATAGCAATAAAAATTATTAAAATTTGATGCAAAATTTATGATTTTAAACTAGTAAAATTTAAAATTTAAAATATAAGTTAAAAATAAATATTTTCATATTAATATTAATATGATTTTGTAAACCTTTTTTCATAACAAATTCATTCATCTAATTTATATAAATTTGTTATATAAATTAAATCTATATAGCTTATAACATTTTGAAAATAAATTTTCATAAAATTGATTTATAAAGAAGACATTAAAGAAGACGCCTACAATTACTTTTGCAACGTCTACATGTCTAGTCAAACGTCATGAAAAGTACAATGGATAGCATGTGGTTTGAAGTTACATTTGCAGGAAGGAAAAAATGTTAACGCCAAAAGTGATGTTCCTGGAAACGTCAAGATATCTTGTATGACGTCCACAAAAATATCCAAGGTTGAAACATGGACTAACTGGATATGATGATGTGGCATGCCATGTCAGCATTCCATATCCACGTCACATAATTTCTACGTCATCATGCCATGTCAGATGCCACGTCAACATTCCATGTCTATGTCACATAATTTCCACATCATCATGCCATGTTAGATGCCACGTCAACTTTTTGGCCTCAACACCTACCTGTTATCCTCTTTTTCACCTCGAACAGTCACTTTACCACTGACCGGAAAAAATTTCTATCTCAACTTCTAAGCTAAGTTTGACCAAAGATGCTAACGTGGCTACACATGTTTTTCTGGACATTTTTGAAAACATCTGATGTCCACAACAATGTCTTAAATTGCATCATTGTTTTTCATAGCACCAATATGTTGTGACTAAAATTTAGCAATGTTTTCTACAACATGAAACCAAAATCTCCACTTTTCCAGTGTCTGTCAACGTGACATCCCAATGTTTTCTGAGATGTATAGTGTTATTCTGGACGTACAACATTTTTGGCCTGACATAAAAAAAACCACAGTTTTCTTACAGTGATCGGATGGCTTGGATGTGGTCAAACAGCCTGGATGTGGTCAGATGACCTAGATCGTCCACACAATCGGATGGCTTCGATCATGCGAACAGTAGGCCGTCCACCGAAGTAGACGCCACAGACATAGCGGATGACCAAGTCCGTCCATTAGCTTCCATCCGCTTCATCTGGACTGTCTACTTTAGCGGACGGCCGACTGTCTTCCCAATTGGACAGATCCGAGAAGTCCAACAGTTGGCCGTCCGCTACATCAAACGGCCTCTGTTTAACCAATGGTGCAAATAAGAGGAAGTTGTCATCTTCATATAAAAGGGGTTTGGGTTTGTATGTTTTGGTGGTTTGACCTCTAGCGGCTCTTCTGTTTGGGACTGTAGAAGTTTCTTATGTAAGGAATTCTTGTCAATTTTTTTCCTAATGTTCAACGTTTATCACATTTTCACTTCCACTCGATCAGCAAAATCAAAGAGGCTATTGAGGAACAAAAACAAGTGTGCAACATTTGATGGGCTAGAAAAATATTTTCAAGACTTGTTTAGAGTTTTCTCTACTCTGAACTCTACTAATGCTCTTGAAGCTTGTTGAAACATGAAAAGAACTCTGGGTTTTTTCTGAGTATTGGAGGTTGTTTAATTGCGGAATGTAAACATTTTTCAAGATTGATCTGCTAGGCAGATCCACTTACCCTGATGCCACAGTACGCTCTAAGAACTTAATTAGCAATAAATCCGCGTCACCAAATGAGAAAACATCTCTTGTATCCTTTTAGAAAGCAAAAAAATATACATGACTCCTGCTACAATTTGTATGCTCGTGAAATATTTTTTTGCTTTTCAAAAAGGATCAGAAGATGTTTTCTCATCTGATTTTGTGGATATATTGGTAATCATGTTCTTGGAGCATACTATGACATCAGGAAAACTAGATCTACTTAGCAATTGTTGGAATATGTTTACATTCTGCATTTGAACATTCTTGAACACTTGAAAAAGAAGATCGAATTTTCTTGATGCTATAGTAAACTCCAAGAGTATGAATAGCAATATATTCGCATCTTCAAATCATATGAAAACTCAAGTTGCACTCGAAATGCAAGGAAATATTATAAACCCTTGTTGTCAATCGCATATACCTGTACGAGATAATGAGTGTATTTATGAAGGAACTGTGTGACCAATTGATATTCTGAAAACTTTTGTTAAAGTTCGAAAGACATTCTTGTATGTACAAAGGGAAATCCTCATTATACAATAAACATCAATATTTCACTCACCACATGCTATTTTCAATATTTGACCTTGAGGACAACGGTCCAAGACTTATCTTTTGTGAGGTGTTTAATCCTAAAGGACCAAAATAAATTTTTGTGAATTTCACTAAGGACTTTCATTTCTAGTGCGTTCAGTCAAGAAAACCATTTATTTGTTTTTTCTTAAAAATTTAAGTGGAAGATCTTGTATTGAAAAATATAGTTGAGAGTTGAAAAAAATAAATGCAAAAAAAAATAGTTGCATTCCATTCTTTTGGCGAATGGCCTTGCTTTGGTGGACAGCCGATCGTCCACCAGATCGGATGACTGAGATGGAGCGGATGATTGGCCATCTACCAGATTGGACGGCTTAGAGATGGCGGACGGTTGAGTCTGTCTGCAGAACTCTGTCCGCCGCATGTCCATCATCCGCCCGATCAGACAGACGTAGCGAGGCGAACAGGTCGTCGTCCACTAAATCAGAAAACCTAGCCAATGCGGACAAAGGGCATTGGGTGGACAACGTTGTCCGCCTCATTGGCGCCGTCCGCAATGGTAGACGGCTGATCGTCTAACCGATCGGATTGTTCCGACGCGTCGGATGATTGGCCATGCGCCATTGTGGACAGCACCGACGAGGCGGACGAACCAAATTTGGCGGACAGTTGGGTTGTCCGCCAGATCGGACGGTCTACATCCGCTCAATGATGTGGACGGGCCATCCACCTTATATAAGAGGTGCGGATGGCCCGTCCGCATCTTACTTTACCTTCCCCCTTACTTGCAAAAGAGAGCGGAGAGCTTAGTGGTTTGATCTCTATTGGCTCCTCTCCTTGGGAGGATAAGGATCTATTATTTGGAAGTAACCCTTGCCATTTTTATTTAAAAATTTGTGACATTTATTAAGATGCTAAGGTCGAAGAGGGAAAGAGCATCTATAGCTCCTATTGAGTCTAGTAAGGACAATCCTTCAAAGAGTTGCAAAGCATTTTTGACAAAATACACCATTTAGTTCTATGAGACGGAGACCACAATGTGTACCAAATATGACGGATACCAAATATGTTCGATACCAAGAGGATGGCATTGCAAAGTTCAAATGGAATATAAAAGACAGCATGATGAGGGCCTTATATATGTCGAAGTGGTATGATGAAACAGAGAAGAAGAATTTTCAAACTTGATTGGATAAACGGGTGCATGATGCACTATAGAATGCTAAGGTAATCCTAGAGAAATTTGGAAAGGTTCACCGTGCAAATTATGAAAGTGGACATGTTTGTAAATCGCATGAGATCATTGCTAAGAGACGGAACATGGTAGGGTCATTGATTTGGTGGTTGAGTGTGGAAGGGATGCAATACATACAAAGTGCACGTTGCCATCTAATAGCGCTGTCGGAAACAACGAGGATGATTCCCCAAGATAACAAAATCGTGTGGGGTGGCTGTGCGATAGTTCGGAGGGTTCGAATTGAAGGATGTAATGAGATTCAAACATTTTGGGATTTTGCAACGAAGATGTCTTTTCAAGAAGGTCGACAACCAGAACTTGCGAAGATGAAACACAATACAAAGTTGATGGCTGTGCGGATTTCGCACAATGGAGTCATACGCTTTTTTGCAGTTCACACAATACGGAATGAGGAGTACTTTTTTTGGTAGAATGGTGGTACTTTGGGTGAAATGTTGAGAATGGATTACAATTATCCAGACAACATATTCATTTGAGTTCAATATGACCCCAACATCACTAATGAAGAAATCATTCGTGCTCACCGTCTCAAGCGATGGAGAGCAAAGCGCACGGAGCTTGCTTGGGCATTGCTGCATATCGTGAATGTAGTACACGACACTAGACATCTTCACAACGACAGTTCTTCGAACAACATCATGTTTCATTTTTCCAAAGATGAGTCATGGGTTTACATTGGAATTTGCGATTGGGGGATGACTACAGTTAGTACTACCCCCATTAATTCATTGTATACATTCACATCGACAATGAACGGGACAAAGCTTTGAAGAGGAGGTGGTGGGTGGATCCAAAAATTACATATGTGTATAGAAGAAATGTGAATGTGGAGAACATACCTACACTTTCTATAAAATCCGAGGAATTTGTCGTTGTTCAACTAGCTCAAAAGATCAACAGGACATGCATGTCGGAGGCATACTGTTGTTTGCAAGGTCGTGGAGGCGGTTTACATGTGAAGTATGAGCATAAAGACTTAGCACAAGTCTTTCAACTGTACTTGGAACGACTTTGCGCAGTTGGTCCCGATGGACATAGCAATTTGGCACAAGTAATTTCACAATTTACTTTTTCATTCCTTTGGCCTATACTGGATGAGCACTTTCACCGTTCATATTGAACTTTTATGATATTATATATAATTATAGGAGTATGCACTATATAATATTTATAGAGACAAAGACACATAGTGGTATGTGTGCAAATTATATAGTTGCATAGTATATATGGAATATATACACTACTTTTATCACCAATGAATGCCAATGTAGTTCCAATTGAAGGTGCGTTTGTAATTGGTGAGCACGCTTTAATTGATAATGATTTTGAAGTTCTTGGAAGTCTCAAAGTCATTTGTCATTCATTTGTATGTTTGGATGGAAATCTCAAAATCATGAAATTATTATATATGCATTTATTTCAAATGTCAATCGATGGTTGTTCAATTGACAAATTTTTGTCTTAAATTGTCATTCCAATGATATTAGAGGTACGAAGTAATTGAAGTATAAGAAAAAGCTACCTATATGGCTATTTGGCAATTTGTTGCTTGAAAATCTTATCTTCTACATTTCTACTAAGTTTTAAGTAATCATTGAAAAAAAAATCACCCACCCCGCCCTGCATTGTTCAACGCCCCTTCAACGTCCCGTCCGCTTGCTCCACGTCCATCCTAACCTGTCCACCTGTCCACCCCGTCTGCCCGTCTACTCCGTTCACCCATCCGTCTGCGCCATCCGCCTCCATGTCCACCTGACCACTACTAGAAAATTTAGATTTTTTGTTGATTTGGATGTGTTGATCATCAACACTTTTCTGTTGATTTGGACAGAAATCAACAAAAAAGTGTTGATGATCAACACGTCCAAATCAACAAAAAATCTAAATTTTCTAGTAGTGATGACTGGCAACTGCTCGCAGTCATATTTTTGAATCCCACAATGTTGGGAAAAAAACATGACTGTAAATGTGACTACTAGTCATATTTTGCATTCGTACTTCATGGGTATATAGTATACATGCATGGGGAACGGCAAAATACTTTTTAGGGAACCGTAGGGAACGTATTATGGGAACACCAATCATATTTGTCAATCATATTTTTGCATATATGACAACATGTAGTCATATTCTACAGTCACATTTTTGTAAGTTCACATTTTTCTTGAAGTTTTTTCCGAACAGCCCCTTAAAAATTTGGGCAACCTAAAAAAATGTAAATAAATTATTGCTCAAAATTGTAAAATCGTAGCTATTGTTTTGGAGGGATCTTGAAATCCTAACCATCATTTTTAGGGTTTTAAAATCTTAGCCGCCACTTTTTAGGGTTTTGAAACCCTAGCTGCCACTTTATGTTCTTCATCTTCTTGCTTTTCAACTCTTGTTTCTTCTTCCTCTTTTTGTTTTTTGAAGTTCTAATTGTTGTATTGTTGTGTTTTAGTTGTTGTTTAGTTGTTGCTTTTTAACTCTTGTTTCTTCTTCCTTTTGTTTTTTGAAGTACTAATTGTTATATTGTTGCTTTCTAACTCTTGTTTCTTCTTTCTTTTGTATTTTAAAGTACTAATTGTTGTGTTGTTGTGCTTTGATTGTTGTATTGTTGCATTCTAACTCTTGTTTCTTCTTCCTCCTTTTGTTTTTTGAAGTTCTAATTGTTGTATTGTTGAGTTTTAGTTATTGTTGTTTAATTATTGAAGTTTTAGTTGTTGTTTCTTAGTTGTTACTAATCTATTGTTGCTTCTTACATCTTATTTGTTGTTAGTTTATTGTTGTTTCATAGTTGTTAATTTGTTGTTGCTTTATAGTTGTTAATTTGTTGTTGCTTTATAGTTGTTGCTAATCTTTTATTGCATCTTCACTTGTCTTATTCTTACTTCTTATTGGTTTTTAGTTTTAATTGCCTCTTGTTATATCTTAACTTTTACTTCTTACTATCTTTTAGTACTAACTTGAACAAAAAAATGACTTATGATAGTCATATGTTGCATCAACCAAAATATAATTCACAACAATTATATTTCATATCACTTAAGATATGACTCACAACAGTTATACTCCATATCACTTAAGATATGATTCACAACAATTATATTTCATATCACTTAAAATATGACTGAAAATATGACTCACCGCAGTCATACTCCATATCACTTAAAATATGATTCAAAATATGACTCACCACGGTTATATTCCATATTTTTTAGAATATAACTCTCTGTAGTCATATTGCATATCACTCAAAATATGATTTACCACAGTCACATTCCACGTCAACTCAAATATGACTGGGCATAGTCACATGCCACGTAGTTTTGTTTTCTTTTGCTTGGGCAAGTCATGAGAAAGTCAAGCTTCCAAGGGTGGTCAACATATACGCCATGTTGGCAAAATACATCTAAAAATGATTTATTATACTTGCAAATCCATATGATTGTAAATATGACTCACTAGTCATATGACTGAAAGTGAATGACTCAGCCATGACTCATCCTAGTCATATCCCGACCATTTATAGTGATTTTTGCTTGAGTCACATTTTTTGATTTTATGACTCACTGCAGTCATATTTTGCAGTCATAAAACATTCATTTTCTCGTAGTGAACTCTGGGCTTACTTCTACAAAGGCCTTTTTGAGAAAGGCCTCTTTAAAAATGATTTGAAATTGAAGAGAACTATAACATTTAGAAATGGAAAGAAAATTGCAAATGCACTCAATAAGATGCATTGTATGGAAGACATATATACTCAAATTTCGCACTTAAAGGCAAAAAAGTTATTTTGATTTAGCAAAAGGAATGTGGATTTTTTGATCAATTCTAAAAGGTAATTCTTATCACCCCAATAAGGTTAACTTCTCTCATCTTCTAGTTCAAACTAAATCAATTGTTGCTAGAATACAACTTGGAATTGAAATTGAGGAGTTTAACATGGTCACATCCCATATCCAATATGTGGTGAAAATAGATTGCAATACATTAGAATGGTAGACAGTGAAAATTTCACACAAGTTAAGGAAATAGTGTCATATAAACCATTCAAAATTACTTAGAATCCAAATATAAGCTATTGACTATTAGACATGGAAAATACATTACTTCTTTTATTTAAAAAGGGTAGAATTATGAGTATAAAGGCACGAAAATTCAAGCAAAGGATTTTTGGTTTTGTGCAGAATAAATTGCACTATGTATCATGGGACCTAAGCATTTGCATGTTCTTACTTGACTTGAGATCCTCAAAGTCTAACTTGTTCTTATTGATATCATTCTCATATATTCTGAAATTATTGAGCTTGAAGAAGTTGGATTCTTGGTTGGATTCCACCTATTGTCTATTAAGCCAATGTCACCTTGATATCTATTTACCTTGTTTAGGAAATTTGATCTTGTGTTGTGGACTCATCCTTAACTACTGCATGCTAAAAGAATCCTTTCCATTTTGAAAGGCAAACAGATTTGCAAAAATAGTAAGGCACCCATTGAAAATCACCGCAATTAGTAGAAAAATGCAAGGAATGTTATTGCAAGTATTATTGGGGTGAACTTACTTCCTTGCCTTGAACTTGGTGCTATTATTTTGTCCCCATTGTGGAAGCATGAATGGCATGTACATAAATTGCAAACACCTTTATTACATCTTTTGTTACTTTTGCAAATTGGATTACAAGATAGACACATTTATCCTTGCTCCTATCCTCACTTGGATGAAGTAAAGCAAGTGCTTGCTACTGCTAGAATCATTAAGACATACAAATGAGCAAGTTAATTGATAGATATGTAATACCAATATATTATCTTCAAAATTCCAAAATTCTAGTTGCAAAATACTATATTCATATTATTTTATTATGTACATAATGTTCCACATCCTATTGTATTTTCATTGTAATTGTCTTCCTCTCATCTTTAAAATTGCCTTTAAACTATTTATACTCTCACTTCATCAACCCACTATGAGATGGCCTTTAAGCCTTTAAGAACATGATATAAATTTCAAAACATATAATAACATCAACTTGTCCAATTTTAAATCTAAAATACATGGTCATGGGTCCCGTGGTAATAGGTCATATTTTCTAAATATAATAAATTTTTTAGAAAAAACATTTGTCTTTTAATTTTTTAATCAAAAAAATTTAGAAATTACATCATAATTTAAAATTCTAGGCTCTAGGCTCATGCAATCCTTGCTCATAGCTCTTAGGCTCATGCTCACATTCTTGCATTGTTGCTCTTGGAATCCCATACTAATACCTCAAATCAATTAACATATCAACTTTTTCCACCATGTATTTCTAAAACCAAAGGTAATATGAACTATATTCACACATCAAAACAAAACAAAGCGTTTATTTACAAATTTCAAAGCCAAGCTCCTTTAGCTAAATGTTGTTCACTACATGATTAATAATGGTGACATTTTAAGGGATCAGTTTGATGAAATTTCTAAATATTTACTCTAAAATAAAGATTGGTTGTAACAAGGATAAGATACTTCCACCCAACACCACCTACATTTGGACCTTTGAATGGTCACTCCATTTGGGCCTTTAAATGGTCACTCCATTCATCCCAAACAACCAAAATCTCTTAAATCTTAAATCTTTAAGATCAAAGAAATACAAGTTGAAGAGTTTTTTGAAGCAAGCATTAGAATCTATTCATTTCTTCTTTCAAGGATAAATGTTTAAGGATAGTTTAGTGACACCAATAGATCCCCTATTGGCATTCAACTTCAAAAATTCATAAAATACTGTTTGAATGTTAAAAACTCTTTATGTTTGAATGTCGAAAAGTCATGAAACAAATTTGATTTGTTTGTGGTTGCCTTCTATAAACTTGTTGAAGATTTTGTACTTGGCTTGAAGGACAAGGATGCTATTTGTGACATTTCTAACAATTATTTATTATTCCCAAGAAATTAATGGCTTACACCACCTACCTAAGAGGCGGTTTTGGGTGCTTCAACCTCACTGAAGTCTCTTTTTCTGATGATGCCTGACTGAGGCTTCTTCCAGTCTTTGCTCTTGGCAGCTTCGTCTTCGCAGCCATGCCGGAGCTCCAAGCTCCTCTCACCAGCTTCGTGTGACCGAAATTCTTTCGCCATGCGGCCTCAACGGCATCTCAGCATGAACAACAACAAAATGGAGGCCAGCTTCGGGCTGCCTGCTGCAGCTACCATGTCAGTCTTCACCTCTGGTTGATTGAGTTTTTCTTTTGCCAAAAAGTTTTTTTTGGTTGATTGATGGATTAGGGTTTGGTGGGAGGGATAATTTGTGGCCTTGGGGGGGAGTTATTGAAAGTTTAGGTACCGGAGATTGAGATATTCCGGATCGCACCATTTCTTGATTGCGGTTTTGATCGATTTGCTGGATTTGAAAGTGGAGAACGAGAGTATTTTTCTTTGTTCCAAACGTTTTTTTGTTGATGGATGGATTAGGGTTTAGTGTGAGGGATAATTGGTGGTATATTTTTTGGAGTTATTTGAAGTTTAGGTCCTGGAAAATGGGATATACAAGTTCCCACAGTTTTTCGATTTGCGTTTTTTATTATTTTACACTGCCTTTTTTCGATTCTGTTTTAAAAAACTCTGTTCTGAAGCTGCTAATGCCATTACCGAGATTGAAAAACAGTTGAAAACAGTTTGAAGTTGTTGCTGGATTAGAAACTGGAGAACGAGATTATTCCATTTTCCTGTGATGACGAGTGGAAGGGATGAGGGAGATTGCAGTCTTTGGCTAGTTTGTATTAGAGAGAATTTGGAAGAGGAAGCTCAGTATATTATAGAGTTCTTCGTCCAGATCCAGTGCCTTGAAGATCCCTGTAGATAGATGAGACCTTTGTCCTGGCTTTAGGGTGTCCGTTGAAGACCTCGTAAATTGCAAACCCTATGGAGCAGAGTGATTAGTTGTGATAAGGGTGGAATGTTTGCTCATCCTGCGTACGGTGTAATAATTTTCTTAGAGAAGAGGGTTTCCTAGGGATTGATCTCGTTGAGCTTTGGTTTAACAGGATGGTCCCCTGTACTTCACATTTGTTGCCTTCCAGATGTGGAGGAGAAAACTCAGCATACTAAAGATTTTCGTGATCTATTCTCGATGCTTCAAAGACCCATTATATGAAGATCCGAATTTTGCCAGCTTCATAGTGCTCTTCAAGGATCTCATAAATCATTCACACTTTTGATAAGGGTTTATTGTAAGGCTGGCATGGCTTTCCAGGCTTTCCAATATTTCAAAAAAGGGTCCCTAGGGTTGATCTCATTGACCTTAGGTTTTAATAAAAACGCTAGGGCCCTCTATACTTTCGTCGCCTTCTGTACCCCATGGAACGCTGAGATCCTCTCACTACTCCTGTCCCCAAGCTTTGGAGTGGAGGAATTTAGGGTTTTGAATTAGGGCTTTAGGCTCTGGTAATGTGGGGAGGTTTGAATGAAGACCCAGCCACACAGAACGCAAACTGACAATCAACAGGGAACACCTTGTAAATACAAGTGACCGCTTTGCCTTGTTTTGCTTCAGAATAGTTGTGTTTGATTTTTACAATCAGATTGGTTTTCCATTTTCAAGTTTCAGTACTTGAAGTGCCATGAACTGAGTTCTTTCAGTGATGGAGAGATTATGTTTAGACAATCAATGTGTGTAATCTTGTGCATATTTGTTGTCCCCCTCTTTGCGAACGCGCATTTTACTTCAGTGTATGCCTGTTCGGCTAGTACCCTGTCATGAGGAGATTTCTAAATGGACTTTGTTGTGTGGTTGCAGGCTGGCACCCATGCATGCAATTCATATAGTAGGACGGTGTTTGCGACTGATTTCAGTATATGCTGCGTATCATTACGTGATCGGGCGAGGCGTCTCGCTTACTTTCTTCGTATTCGTTTGTTTGCTGGGTTCAGCTGCCGTTTTTTCTACTATCCAGCGCCCCTGGCGAGGACGTCCGTTGCCCAACAACGTGGTATTGAAAACCTCTTCTATTTTCTGTTTAATTTTCTGAGCGGAACAGTTTCTAATCTGTTGGTTCGTGGAATCACTGATGATGTAGTCTACGCTCTCTTTTTGTTAGAACTCAGGAGGACAACATTCTAACTTATATTGTGAAATAACATTTAAGCATTTAGAAACAGTAAAACCATGATAACTTTTATTCATAACTTTCATTGGAGAAATGTCAAGGTGGTGAAACATAAAGTGGTGATACATAATAGTAATGCTTCTCTATCTACTTCCTTGAAGCTTTAAGTTGAATGGGCACTTTTGCAAAACATTTTCATGAACAAATGATGCACTTCCATTGCATGGCTTAAGGAATGGTTTGCACTATCTATGAGCTGTCTACAAAAATTAGCTCTTATAGAGGTTGAAATATCAAAGAGTGAAATGAGAGGGAACGTGACTTTTCCTCACTTAATGTGTAGCACTTTTACTTTGTTCCCAACTTGGCAGTACAATTTTAAAAAATAATGAATGACTGTAATATTTAGACAGTGCAGTCTGTTTTGTGCATGTGAGTTGCCATTTGGGATAAATATTCTGAACGAAAGTGGGTGAGAACTGATTGTAAATGGGATTGGATGGGGTTTTCAGCTTGTGCCTGCTGTCCTAAACGGCGGTGTGATGGCCTTTTCACTTCTATTGTGGGCAAATGGTCTTCGCAATTGCGGCCCTGTCAGGTATGTTAGTCTCTTAATTGGATTTTCTGGCTTCGTTGAGGAAACCTAAATTTGCAGTAGTATGCTTTAGTATTTTTGACGTAAGTTAGGGAACCTATTCCCTCGGATGTCAGCGGTTTTGAGTAGTTTCCATTATTAGAATGGACTTTTTTTTAATTAGATTTTTTGTTATTGTCTCCATTTCAGGAGGATTCCAATGCACTAAAATATGTATTATTGGGATACTTTCTGAATAGGTTATGATTGTTGACGTTTGAATTTGTGGGGTACCAGTTGCAAACCTAGAATACCCACGAGTATTGCATCTACAATGTACCTCATGGAAGCATTTTTGGTTGTGATAGAACTTGAAGTATCTCATTTCTTGGAAATCTTAAGTCACATGTTTGGTTGAACTTGCGTCTTAAGTGGGTGGCTTTTCAACTCACTGGAGAGGGACCCAACGTAAAGGGGTTACGCAACTTAATTCGTTATGGGAAACTACCTTTCCAGTATATAATGTGTATCTTTGGGCTTACATTTTGAAAAGGCTTGAGGAATAAAATCTCCTTGATATGGAGTTATGACATCAAACCCCGGGTACTTGCATTTAGTCCGCGCTTAGAACGCTAATGAGCACGTTTCGTGGTTTCAGAACTATACTGGGAGAATATGCGGGTGCAGTGTTGGGGGCAATTTCGACTCTTCTATTCAGTCGTAATGGTCTCGTATGGAGACGGGTATGTTCCGAAGTTGCTTGTTGTTCAAGAAACTCAATTCACTTATTTATTATATTTAGTAAATAAGTACTGAGACAAATTTATGAGACAAATTTATTTAATTCAGTGTGTAACTTGCTATGTTGGAATATATTAGTCTATGAGAAATACTCCATCAGATTAGGTTTCCAAAGCCCCTAGTTTCATTAACTTTGCAGTTGTATATGGCTTCTTTTAGTGATAGATGGTTTGGAAAGTCAACAAACTTTTGCTGCCTGTAAATCCTTGATTTTTTTATTCTATGATAATATTTTGTTCTCTAAAGTGTGTCAAGTCCATATTTCTAGTTATTGAAATCCAAATGGTCTAATTTTAAACTCATATTACCGACTTAAAAGTTGAAAAGCTACAAAGCTAGTATAGGAAGAATATTTCTTACAATCCACTTTGCATCTCTCCCTTAATTAGATTCTTCGGTCAATAGTAGGAATCTATGAGTTTGTGGTTACATATTCTTATTTACTAGGATCTTTAATCAAAGAATAAAATTATAAGGATCAAAATAAGTGTAAAAGTTGTTGGATTTTGGAGGGTTAATAGACTTATTGTGGTCTACTAGTCCTCTTCTAAGTGGGATTGTTAGAAGGCTGAATAAGAAATGATTTTAAAATGTGACTTGCAGGTGGGAGGATTATTAGCTATGTGTGCTGCGTATTACTTTCTCTCGCAAGGATGGGCAATGTCAAGCTACTCTCCTTTCTATATCCTCCTACAAACGTGTGCAGAAGTTGTGGGATAATGTTTCTGAAATGGAGTATTAAATGATTGTATGTGTAGTTGAATAAATGTGGGGTGGGCTCTAGCACAAGGAATTGGAGACTAAAGTAATGGATACAGTAGATATGGCAGCACAGAACTTGTGTCCCTTCATTTCAGAGGATGATTTGTTCTCAAAATGGGTTTATCTTTGACGTAGAGTTACCTTTTGGCTCGGCTAACATGAAGGTCGAAACCGTCGAAGCTGAGGAGGGACTCATACAGTCCTCATCGATGTTGTTACCGGCATTGTCAGGGATCTTAGCAGCTATACGACGTATCATCAGTCGCCGTGTGTCCACGAAGGTACATCTTTTATGCGTAGTTTTATTTAGTTTCATTCACGATTTAATGTAACATCAAAATAGTGTAACATAGAGTAAACGATAAGGTTTTGTTGTATCTGTAGCCACAGCATTGTTATGTACTAAGTGTTATAGCATTTTCTTGTGCTGAGATTGAATCCATCTCTAACGATAAGATTGGTCGCTGCAGAATCATGCTAAGAAGCGGTTGCATGCAGTAACAGTTGTTGCTGCCACATGCTTCATTTTTCCTCTTGCCATGTTCAAAGTGTCCTTTGTAAGCACTTTTCCTTGCACTCTATTTCTCAAGCTATTTCTTGTGACATCCTTGTATCTTAAGTAAGTTTTATCTGTGAAGTTTGAAAATAGTTTACACTTTAGTGTTCTTTACTGAGCACTATTTTAGTTTCTGGATTTTTCCTCAGATATTGTGTGTTCTGACAGGGTCACCAATCACCTTCAACAGAGCCACACGGACATGCTGCATGGGCGTACATGAGCACCATTTTATTCGGCATTGTGCTGATTTTTTATGTTGATACTTTTGTTGAGGACAGGTAACATATTTGCTTTATCGTCAGTTTAGTATTTCGAAACATAGGGGTCTCGGTGCTTTGATGTTCAAGCTATTTTGCTCAGTGGATTTGCAGAGTTTCTTCTTTCCTGTGTCTTTTTTATTTTCATAATTACATAGTAGGATGGCAAGTTTGACTCTTTGAGCTTCTAGAAAAGCAATCTCATTCACTTACCTTGTTTTGGAGGATTCCTGGGAACGTTAAAAAGCGCAATTGTTCTGTCAAGGACGAACCCGAGTCATTGTTATGCTCTTCCCATCAATCCTGTCCGACATTATTCCTTCACAATCCTTTAGAAGTTTACGCCGGACATACATTGTTGCGCAGTCGTTATATTTTTGGATTCAGCGTCTGTTCTCTATAAGCGATGTTGGTGAAGCATGAAGGGTTAACTGATTGTGAAATGTCGCTGTTTTGGCAGGCTACATATTGTTGTTGCCTCTCCGACACATATAATGGTCACAGGAGTGGGCATCATTGTCTTTGAGTACCTTTATGGGATGGACTTTTCCCTATTGGGCTTCCTTGTCTGCGCAACTGTCCTTGGTTTAGGTGAAGTTATAATCACTCTCGTCATCTCTTCGTTCGAGATTCTGTTCAGTATTATTGCTTTTGTTTTCAAGTGTTTACGTGTTGCAGCGGTGTCAATGGCATAGTACAGTTGTTTATTGTGGACGACGTGCACTAACTAGGTTAGGTTGTAGACAGTTATATGGGGCTGGGGAGATGGAGTGGGGGCTCGTAAATGTTGTTCATTTTAAGTTCTCAACGTGGGTTTGCATTCGATGAAATATCCAGGAATTTTTGAGGCAACTGCAACTGACAACAGTTCTCGCGATCTTGACCAAGGAAACAGCTACATAAAGGAAGATCGTCCACCAGTGAATACACCAACCCTCCCATCTTAGAATGCTCAAGGTAAGGCTTCAGTTTCGCCGGAAGACCACATGCTCTGACAAGAAAATCTTTGGAAATCTTTGCACAGGGTTTTAGTGAAATTAGACTATTTCAGGAATTTGTGTTCAACATCATTCACAAGGTCTTTCGACAGTGACATCTTTATTTGTCATGGGGAAACCTCTGCATGGTCACTGTGAACATAGGGAGATCTCCCCATGTTCCTCATAACGATGTTTTGTAATAGCTCTCGAAACACTAGAGTAAACTCTGTTAGATGTGAAATTATTTCAGAAGTTATCCCAGAAGGTATTGTAAGCATACTTCCTCTTGAAGTTTGTTTGAGTCATTTGTTTCCGGACACAGTGGAGATCTAGGGCATCTTAGTGCAACTCCTGGAAGAACTGAATAACTTGTGTGCAAGTTCTGCCTATTTGTTTACCTTTTATCTTGCTGATTGTAGGTACATGAAGAGTGATCAACCTCATGCAATGGGCGGTTGTGGAGATGCTTTACTGCCTGGCAATGGACATCTTTACAGAATCCTTCGAATCTGCGCAAGTGTCGGATCATAGTGTGGTTTCGATTCTCTGCAGGTTTCATTTCAGTCCTTTATCCTACCTCTGCTCTTGTGCAATATTTTGTGTAGAGTTTGTTCTTCGAAAGGAAATGGCGATGTGTGACCTAATTATGTCATACCTGAAGGTTTTCTTGAGATTGATAACTTAGATTTCTGGTGTACGTTTTCTGATCAGTTCACAGAAATAGTAGAAATTCTGGTCGCAATGGTGGGCAAGGCTGCAGCACATCCATCTTGTCAATGGTTCAGCACCAACTTACGCAGCTGTCGAATGTCATGTTGCAGATTCAATTGTTTAGCAGTACATGTATTGGTAGATCACAAGGTCTGTTCAAGAAATTGGAATATAGGTGTCCAACTTCAGAATTAAAGCTGTGCATAAATTTTATCTTAGATGATCTCATTACCTTTCTGTGTCTGGATGCTGTGTAATATACAAACGGATTTCAAATTCTGGAATATAGTATGTGTCCACTGCTCATTTGACTGCGTTTTATCGTTGCAAATTGAAGTAAATAACATAATCCGGCAAAGGATATAAGCAACAATGTGCAAAACGAATACGATTTGTTTCATTTAAATACTGGCGCCAGAATTGAACTTTCCTGTCATTGTCCAAGAAGCGTTGCAAGCAGAAATTCGAGCTTAATTTAAGACAATCCTTTGCGCAACTGAATGCATCCAAAAAACACACCATCAAAAAACCGAATCGCAACAGATCCCAACTGGACTCGGTGGAAAACTAATTGTCGTGTTTTCTTTTCTCAGGGGATCCATAATAGGTTAGTTTGAATTTATAAGGTTACAACTTTTAATAATTGATCAAACTTATCAAAACTTTTAGGCTGTTGTTAGTTCTGAGCAAACTCCTCCAATAAGCCCCCAAAAGGTCTTGGGCATTTAGGGGTTACAAATCAAAAACATTTTGTACAAAAATTTGCTAGAATTGATAGCTTTGTCTTTATTCTTGGAATCACATGGGGGAAAAATTATAAAAGTGAAATAGGAAAAAAAAAGTCTAATGACAATGTCATGACAAGTACATCTAGCCAACAAGGAAGTAAGAGTTAGTTTCCATTGAGAGTCAAGACCTTTAGCAATTGAAAGGGGTTAGAAGGTCCATCAAACTTTTGCTTAGTCCATAACAAATCTTCTAGTTTAAGGTCTAGCCTTGCAATGAAAACGCTCCCTCAGAAAACGTTTACATTGGGCACTTAGAGCATCCCACCTATCTTGAAAACTGGATGACTTCTTAAGAAGGAGGGCTTGCAAGCCAGGGAGGGCTTGCATATTGGGGCCATTTTGCAAGCCACCCACTAGCTTGCAAAACAACAAAGGACAAGAAGTGGTCCTCCCTTTTGAAACCTCTCTAACATATGACTGGTCATTGGAATGCCCGGGCTAATAGAATTATATTATAATAGCCTCATGAACAGTTGGCATGATCTAGAAACATGAAGCTCAGATAGGTAGATTGTTGCCTTGACCTACAAAATGGAAGGCCTCACATTTTGCCAGCTACATTTTTGCAGGATAGGTGGGCATGCTCTTAGACTTCTAAATCTAAACCCTCCAAACACTTTACATTGACACTATAGCTCCACCCTCCCTTCCAACCTTTAGCACCTTGCATTTCACTTTTGTAGAGTTGGAGGGCTTGGATAGAATTATTTCAAGAAAAAAACAAGATGATTCACTTTTTGAAATGTGTGTGTCACAATTGCTGCCAAAAGAAGTTGTGATTTGGAGCACATTCAAATTGGCAATTGGTAATCTTAGCAACCCAAGCGCCAGATTCTGACGATGGTGAGGTCCGTGAAACACTTCGGGCGGCGAGCTGAAGCGCAGGTGACCTAATGGAAACGTGAGAGCAATTGCTGGAGCTCCACAAGGACGACCGTCACCTCCCCACGTCAGCGACACACGCCGCCACGTGACCTTCCACCCATCAAGCCAAGTGTCACCCCCCCAAAAGTCCATTTCCTCAGGAAACAAACAACAGGCAAACACCACTCAAGCCTTCTACAGTTCTATCCTCCCAACCCTGCCTGATCTCCAATCCACCACCAACAATCTTCATCTACACAACAATCTGCAATCTCACAACCATTTGCAATTGCAGATTCAGGTGCAGCTAAAGTTTCGCCTTGTTGTTTGCATTATTAGGTCACTGATGGACCGCGGGAAGAGCTGGCGCCATGAGGGCGGCAAGTTCCAGCGCCGCTTGTCTTCGTTGGCAGCGAAACGCAAGCAGGCCGAGCTGCAGCAGCCGCTGGTGGAGGAAGATGGCTCCTCCCGCGATGTGGAGTCTGGGGCAAACAGTTCTGGGCGAAGGCGCGTGGTGGGGAAGGAGAGGCCGCAGGAAGGCGGGTGGGGCGGAGAGTATGTGAAGAGTATTGTTTATGGGGGCTTGGATGCCATTGTCACCAGCTTTGCTCTGGTGGCGTCGGTTTCAGGGGGAGATTTACCTGCAGGTATGGCCTGGCACTTATTCCACTCTTCGTTTGAAGCATTGTGGGTTCGCATTTGATGGAGTATTTGGCTTGTACTTTCTCTCTATTTTTTGGTGGAATTGTGGTTGCTTGTGGGACAAATTTGGTGTAGTTGGTTGCTTTGCACTTTTTTTTATCCTTTTTTAGAGAATTATGGCTTCCTGTGGGAAAAATTTGATGTAGTATATGGCTTGCACTTTCTCTCCACCCTTTTCTTGGTGCATTGTGGGTTCGCATTTGATGGAGTATTTGGCTTGTACTTTCTCTCTATTTTTTTTTGGTGAATTGTGGCTGCTTGTGGGACAAATTTGGTGTAGTTTGCTGCTTTGCACTTTCTCTCTACCTTTTATGGTGATAGTGGCTTCCTGTGGGAAAGCATTGGTGTAGCTTGTTGATTGGCACTTTTCTCTATTCCTTTTTTTTGGGAATTGCGGCACCTGTGAATCGTTTTTGCAGTAGTTTATGGCTTTGCATTTCCTCTCCAATCTTTTCTTGGTGCATTGCGGGCTCCTGTGGAAAAACATTTGTTGCATTCTAGGGCTTGCACTTTTCCTCTCGTCCGTTTTTGGTGAATTGTTGCTACTTGTGGAATAATTTGATGTCGTTTCCTGCTATGCACTTTTCTCTACTTTTCTTGGTGCATTGTGGTTTCCTGTGGGAAATTTTTTGATGGAGTATTTGGCTTGCACTTTCTCTACCTTGTTTGGTGAAGTGTGGCTACCTGTGGGAAATTTTTGATGTAGTTTATTGCTTTGCACTTTTCTTTACTTTCTTTGGTAAATCGTGGCTACCTGTGGGCAAAATTCACTATAGTTTACTGCTTTGCATTTTCTCCCTATCTTTTTTGGTGAGCTGTGGCTACGCGAAAAGATTGCAGCACATTGGAAAGTCGGAATTTGATTTGGAATATGGGCGCATCGGACGTTATGCTAAGTTGTTTTAGTGAATTTTGAACGCCCAGATTTGTAGTTTCCGGTGTTCAAATGGATTTGTGCACTTCCTCTACCTGCTGTTGTGAATTGTGGCTGTTTGTGGATTTTTTTTAGTGTGGATTTGAAAGTGGATTTGATTTGGAATGTGTGTTAATGTGAACTGTAATTGGTCGACGGCAATCAAAATGAACGAATGGGACGTTATGCCTAGTCTATTTAGTGAATTTTTCTTTTTATTGTGTAAATTGAACTACATAAGCTTCGGGTGATTGTGAAACGTAATGCCGAGTGGCTTATTTGAATTGTGAATGTCCAGATTTGTATTTTTTGGGTACTCGAAATGGAATAGATAACCTTCGAGGATTAGGACGCGTGAAAGGCTTACGGGATGCTATAGTTATCCGAAAAGGGTTGTATTCTTCTTCTACCTACTCTAACAAGAGAGTCACAGTTGCCTTCAAAATAAGACTTGACATTATGTTCTTGCATTTGTACATGGGTCAAGACTTTTGAATCTCTTTTTCACCCTCTTCTTTGTAACTCAATTTGAACTTAATTAAGCTTATCTCATTGACCTCTGGGTTTTGAAGAACAAAGAGGTTACCTAAATTACTAAATGTCTCAATCTAGAATCGAGACACTGCTGATTTGTGATACTTATTTCAGTTGCATAAGCGCTTTGAAATTTCTGATTGTGGCAGTGGTTTACTGTGAAATTTTGGGCACTTTCATCTTTAATCATTGTTGCTCCACCATTGTGGACTCCAGATTCTTCTCTTTGTTTTTCTGTATTTTTACGCTGAAACTGACTGACTGTGGCTGTGACTAGTTTGATCTGAAGGTGAGAGCCATTCATTACATGTCCACAATTAATTTCAATGTTTGTGTAGTTTTTTAGATTAACGTATGAAGGTTTCTTACATGGAACTGTGGATATGCACAGGTGCTGTATTGGTTCTGGGCTTTGCAAATCTCATTGCTGATGGCATTTCCATGGGCTACGGAGACTTTCTGTCAAGTACAGCTGAGAAGGAATTTTCGGAAAATCAGCAGCTCATTGCAGATTGGGAAGTCGAAAATGATATTCATGGCGAAATGATGGAGCTTGTGTCTACTTATCAAGAACAAGGGATGGAAAAGGACGACGCTGACAAGGTTAGCGTCCCTCAGACTTATGCTATTTGTCATGTTGCGTTGAGAGAATCTGAAACTTGAACGGGAACAGAATTGTCAATACTTCCATTTACTACCGACTACTTGATGTTGCTTACGTATGGAGGCACCCGATTACTTCCAAATGGAGTATATATTTCATTCACTGCCTTTGTCCGTATCCCTTAGCTAGTAATACTACCCCGAACCATTTCATTCACACCAGTTTTAGTTTCTTCTTTTGAAACCTTCCATTGAATATGCATGAAGTACCCCATATCTTTTCAATTTACACGTTGTATTTAAGAGTCACAAAGATCGCTGACCAACTCAAACTCGTACAAATACTACACTCTTTCTGTAAACGACATGTTTGATTTTGCTAAGGATATCTTACAGGTGTAACATTCTCGAATCTTTCGGGCTGAAGATCGTTGACTGGACTGACTTGCAGGTTGTGGAGATCCTCTCGAAATACAAGGATATCATGGCCGATCAGAAACTGACAATGACACAAGGTCTCCTCCCACCTGACCCAGAGGACAGTCCCTTCAAGAACGGTTGTGTTACCTTCGTATCTTTCCTGGCCTTTGGGTGTACCCCGATCCTGACCTACTTGATTCTGAAGCCAATCACAGACAACAAGGACTTGAAGTTCCTGGCAGCCTGCATCGTTACTATCCTCGCCCTTGCGCTTCTCGGTGCTGCCAAAGCTCGCATTTCAGGACAGAGGATGCTGCTCTCCATCGCTGTTGTGGTGTTCAACGGTGGTGTTGCAGCTGCTGCAGCTTATGGCATTAGTTATCTCCTCAACAATGTCTTCGGCATTGAAGAGTAGCCAGGATGCGTTTTCATTTTAGTATGGCAAGGTAGTTGTGTCTCTGGCTCATTGGCCAAGTCAGAAGAGGATATATTATAACCCTTGTAAGCCCTTTGATTTTGGCATTGTGTAGAGTAATATTCTGGAGGAACCTTCAAACTCTTGATCAGGATTGAGATTTATCTAGTCCATTGATTTCAGAAGCAACTGGGAATGCTTTCTTGAATTGGGCATTGCACCATGAGGCGTGCCAAACAGAAGACTTTGGCAGTTAGCACGGTGTCAGTGCGGACGCATTATTTTTGCCATTTCAGTCATACTGTACAATCAACTGGTTGATTTTGTTTATACGTTTACACGTTTATACTGCACCGAAGTGAAAGTTTCTTTGTCAAGGAGAAAGGACCAATCACCGTGCTGATCACCGAGCTGGTCACCGTGGAAATGATCTGTTTTGGTACTGTGAATTGCTGGTTTGAAAAAATGAAAAAGCAATCGTTGGAAGCAAACTTGTGTGAATTGTTGCTTTAAAAGATGCAAAAGCAATCGTTGGAAGCCAAACTACTGTAGAAGACCTTCCCTTTTCACACAAAATTTGGAGGATGGATACTTGCACTTTCCTCTTGTATTGAGAGATTCTTTGTCATTCATTAGCTGGAAAATGTTCTTGGCGTCGTTTATGGGTTAGGGATGTGCACACAAAATCAACAGCTAAAGATTTGTAACACAATGAAAATGGAATGTTACAAGTGGCGATTCTGAGTGCAGAAACCTTAACGTTGAGGACACAAAGTGTTTCATGGATGAATTTATTTGTTACTGTAGAAACAAAGAATGTACCATGGTTGAACCTTATTGCTGCTAGTTTCCATTGGTCTCTTGGACGTTCAGTTTTTGGAGGGCAGTTAGGGAACAAGGTTTCCATTGCATAGCTTTCTAAATGTATGGCACTCGTGAAGGTGAACGTGGTATCCATTATGGTGAACAAGGTATCCATTACATAAAGAGTGGCACGCTTTCTAAAAGCACGGTGCTCATGTGATTGGTTTCTAGTATGAAGTTAATATGTCTAGGATAGCGTCCAGCGAAATACAAGGGCTGGAGACTCGAGGGGAATTGGAGGGAGCTCGGAGCTCGGATTGCAATGGAAAGAGCGAAACGGGTCTTGTTCGGGAGGCCCAAGCGCCCAATGGAACTTATATATGAACATGAAGGCATTGCTCGAAGGACGGAAACTGATGTCGGTTTAGCACCTTGGAGTCCTAGAATGCTGATTGACGAAATAAAATGAGATAACAGGACTTCCATCAATGGGGCGGACGATTAGAAGCCAAGGTACACTGAAAATAGACACGGGCAGGTGCTTGAAATCGACTCTCACAGCGGCTGGGAATCTAAAACGGCTACCGTGTGGTTCTTCGTGTGGTTCAATCGCTGCCAAAATGTGTTGCATTGGGAATGGCCATAATGGATTCCACAAATGATGATAGGTTTTCAGAATCCGGACCTTGCAATGAGGACAAAACCTTTTGAAGCCAATCAATGGAAAGGTAGAAATAGTCTCCCACCGTCCACAAACTCGTGACTACTGTTGAGCAAAGTGCATTAGTGATGGAAGACACAGAAATCTTTCATACGAAGGTTTTCAGAATTCAGACCTTGCAATGAGGACAACACCTTGTGAAGCCAACCAATTGAAAGGTAGAAATAGTTTCCCACCGTCCACAAATTCGTGACCACAGTTGAGAAAAGTGCATGAGTGATAAGATAGAAGACACAGAAATCATTCATACGAAATCAAGGAACCAGAAAAGATTATCGATGTCGAACCACTGCTAGAGAATTTTGGCCCTTCTGCGCACCTCACTGTGCCCTTGTTCTTGGGCAATGCAGCATCTTATCCCCGCTGCACTGTAGACAACAACCTGACCAAGATGAAAACTCCTTGCCCAACTCTACTGTAGCTGCCAGCAGGAAATCAGCAGCCAACTGCTTCAGTTGGTTTCCAGGCACGTTGAGCATGGGAGCCCTTTTGAAAATTTCTGCTTCATTGCCCAAGAGTTGACCACCTACAAAATAACGCAGGCAGGCGGGCACACCCACCACCTTCTAATCCTACAACCGTTGACACCGTTTTCTGTGCTTCTCCATTTCTCTAAAAATGTCCAAGCTATCAAAGATGGAAGTTGGGGTACCTGCGCATGAGTGCCCCCTGCTGCCTCTAAAAAAAGTTAAGGATGGAAAAAACAGAAATATGGAGAAGCAGCAGCATTTCCAGTAGTCAATCGGACCCAAATCAAAACTCCGTAAATCCTAAACTCTAAATTAAAACTCCCTTCTATCTTACAGATGCTGTGAATCCAGATAAGGACATGCAGGGCGATGAAATGTCCAACTCGAAGGCGCAACCTGTGCGGACACAAAACTTTGCTCCAAGATACCCACTTTCAGAAACCCCCATTCCCACGTACCAAAAGCTCTCGAGATTCGACAAAGCCTGCTTTCGTAACAGACGCCGCCCCGAGTTCTTGAATCGTTGGGGGGGTACTCGAGAATGACGGCCTTCAAGATTCCCAAACGGTAACCAAAATGCCCACCACCTCTTGTTCCCGGTAGCCTTCTTCTGCTTGCTGGGAATGTACCGGGGCTTTACCGGGGATCCCCGGTGGCCGAAAATCGGTTGGGTCCGAGCATAATGAGACGGACGTCTCGTAACTGTTTTCTTGCCCTGTATACTGTGGCTTTTCGTTGAGAAGAACTCGTGTGATGCCTCTTGCTTCGCTTGTACAAATCTGCCTCTTTCGGTACACAATTACACGTACTTGCCGTTGCAATTTGGGTGTAGAGCTTCTAGCTTGGTGAGTGGGAGTTTAGAGGTTTAAAGCTCTGTTTCAAAGTCACAGCATTCCTCTTCCCATCCTGGTGTTCTGGCGATGAGAATCGTAAGACGTATCATCTGCATCTGAGAACACAAATGTGATTTGTAGTGCTCTACCATATATTGAGAGAATATACACGTAAGGAAAATAGAGGACTTTCAATGGCAAAAGACGTAGAAAACAGCGGCAGAAATATTGAAAGCAATCGTCTTCTCTTCCCTCGTACGACATCAGAGACGTCCTCACCTGACTCGTGGTAATTTCAGTAATTGCAAAGAGAGTTGTCAAGAACCCTCGCAGACTTCACATCTTTGCTGCAATCTAGCTTGTAGTGACAGACGTCCATGCTGGAATATATAATCCTCCACTTGTGAATTCTGAAGCATCTGAGAGAGACTTGACGTGTTGCAGAGAGTTGTCAAAAACCCTCGTTGAATCCCATTCATAAGCTCAGACAGCAGACATCGCATCTTTTTCTGCAACCTTGTAGTAACAGACGACCATGCTGGAATATATAATCCTCCACTTGTGAATTCTGAAGCATATGAGGGAGTATTGAAGTGTTGAAGAGAGTGAAGGGAGTTTTGCGTACAAGTACGCAGAGGTTTTTATCACAGGGTTTCTATATAGGAGATAAGTATCTGACATCTTGGATCCCATTTCCCATGGAGTACTTCCTGATGCAGGACCAGCAGAGACGACCGCTCTTCACCTTCGTAGAGTCGTCCTGTTCCTCCACCCCATACAACAATTCAGGGGTCGCATATCCTCAGCAAATGGCTTTATATCCAGCATACTACGTTGACAGTCCTTCGACTGTGCTGGACATGAGCTCCATTAGCTACGAAGATCAGCGAGCTTCGGATTGTTTGACGGAGCCCTTCAGTGCCAGTTTGTTGAGCAGGAGCACATCATTTCTGAGCAACTGTACTTCCGAGGCTGTGTCTTTACCGGACGTCTCCGCCCGTTTGCAGTCTTGGTGCAAGTCCAGACCAGCAATGACCACCACCAAGTGGACGACGAGTTGTGACGAGGAGGCGGGGTTCGGGAATGAGGACAGTACTCCATCAAGGTGTCGAGACATCTTCAAATCTGTTGCTTTGTACTCGTGTCTGACAGTCTTTCTCACGACCTTGATACTGGCTCTTTTCACTTCCATGTACTGGCTCGTTTGCCATCCCCTCCCACCTCGCACTACTCTCAAGGTGAGACCTTCCTTCCTCTGTCACTCCCTTGCATTTGTTGGGATTACGTCGCTCTTCTTGCATACCATTCTTGAACTTCAAGGCAGGGGACCCTTTGCTTTCCATGAATCAAGGCTCCTTTCACTGTAGTACAACATCTTGAATGCAAGCTTGCCCATATATTGTGGTCCACTGGAACACAAATATAAATATATTTTCTTGTTCCAGTGATACTGTAGAAGGACCCCCTGCCTTCATATTCAAGAATGTTATGTGGTGAACGAAATAAAGTCATTTAAGATCACACAAATAGACATTATAAGCCGACATTATAAACCAAACAAGATGTGTGCACCGCACCTTTCGGATGGAGAGTTCCAATCTGTACCAAATTCAAAGCCACATGGAACTCTCTCCAAAAGTCGGCAAACATATGAGCTCCGTCTTAATTGGCAATGCAGCTTCAAAAGAAAGAATAGACAGACAATGATATTGCCTCATGTCACTCCCTTCCATTTTTCGGGTTATGTCGCACTTCTTGGTGAACGAAACAAAACATGTAGGAGACAGGAAGACCATTCAACTGACATATAATAATAACAGCAGACAAAGTGCCAATGAAAGTCAGTTTGCGGCATCTCGTAAATAAACCAGTCACGTTTGAATCATGTAATATGTGTGCATAAAACAGAAAGTGCACCTTGTGGTTGGCCGGAGAGTTCCAACCGAAACTGAATGCCATGCCACATGCAGTCTCTCTAGCTGCACAAGCCGGCAAACGTATGATTTAAATTTTTACCAGATTCAACATAAAGAATTAATAGACATACAATGATGTGCTTCTTCTGACAATCCAGTTCTAGAGATGCTACAGAAGCCAGCAGAAATACTTGCACCACTAGCAGCAAGCAAGTTTTAAAGCACTAAACGCAAACTTCAATGTAATTTGATCAAGAATTGAATCAGTAGAAGAGATTTAGTACAATTAGACTATTGGACTGCTCGATCTGTCCCTGTCTACTCTTGCAACTGAAATATGTTTATTCAGGTTAGTGAACGACATGATACATGAGGTCCAAACAGGAGTGCTTTAAATGGGAAAGCTTATATAATTAAACCGACGATTTGGTTTTGTTTTCGAAATACAGGGGGTGGAGTTTCGAAGCTTTAACGTTCTGCAAGGATACGATCGAACAGGTGTGCCCACTGATTTGGTCAGCTTGGAGTCAATGGTTAGACTTGCTTTCAATAATCCCTCTAAGCACTATGGCGCATTTGTGAGTGGTGCTGATGTAGGGCTTTCGTACCTCCCCAGACCGATAGCCCATGGCCAGGTAACCCTGAACACGTAACAATTTTTTTTTCTTTTGCATGAATACAGTGGCAGAGAAACATGATTGTATATTCTAGTAGAAGATTGATGTTGCTCGGATCTTACAAGTCTACGAACTTATATAACTTCAAAGAACTTCGCTGCAAATAAGAAGTGCAAAACCCCTCACGTTCTCATGTGCTGTCATGTTTTTGATCTGATTTCTAGGAGCCAGATTTCTATCAAGACAGCCATTCAAAGAGGGATGTTACAATCGAAGCCAAAGCTGAGTACGTACCATTGTATGGGGCAGGACCTAGCCTCAAGCAAGCCATAAAAGAGAACCGCCACATCCCTCTGGGCCTCACAATCTCTGTGAAGTCGCATGTCAACTTGTTCGGTAGCTTGGTAAAAAAACACTTCACTGAGATCATCGCCTGCAACGTCTTATTTAGCCCTAATACTGGGGTAGTTGCAGCTACGTACTGTGAGCCTCCGCAAAGACTAGAAGAAGGTGAAATTCATCCATGGAGAACACCCTCTCCGTGACCAAAGGAGAGGCCCCAACAACTACTTAACATAATGGTCTCAATTCTCAAATTTCTGGATTCAGCCCCATCTACTGCAAATAAACCCTAATCCCTAAGAACCCAACTCAAAGGATTTGCAGTATTACCAATAGGAAGAGATATGAACTTAATATGCGTTGTCAGTAACTGTCTACACTTCCCAACTGTAAATAAGTAGATGTACATAAAAGCAACGCTTGTTCAAAAGCTGCAGATCTTGAGGGTAGCTACAAAATAAATGATGATGTGTGGTAGATAGGAAATGGTTTACGAAACCAGCAAATTTGGTTTCATATTTTTCCGAGCATGTATGAATATAATATGAATTTGTGGCAACAATTGTGTAGATGTACCTACTATGAACCATGACTAAACACAAGTGGTCATGGAAACACCCAAAAGCAGTAGACCGTAAGCTCCGAGCACACAAAGAGGTCAATTTGGTTTCATATTTTTCCGTAAGCTCCGATCACACAAAGAGGCCAATTTGGTTTCATATTTTTCCGAACTTGTATGAATATAATATGAATTTGTAGCAACAACTGCATAGATGCACTTACTATGAACCATTGACTAAACACAAGTGGTTGTGGAAACACCCAAAAGGAGTAGACTATAAGCTTGTATCACACAAACGCACTCACTATGAACCATTGACTAAACACAAGTGGTTGTGGAAACACCCAAAAGGAGTAGACTGTAAGCTTGTATCACACAAAGAAGATTGGCCAATGCAAAACCTACCCTCATGACCCTGCTACAACTTCTTGTAGCCTCATCTATCTGCTTTGTGTCCAATTGTGTTTGGATTATGGTCATTTTTAAAATGTCACTAAATGAATCTTGTTACTTTTATGTATGTTTACTTTACTTCCACCTCAATAGAATTACCTTGTGTGAAGGTCAAATTCATTATAAATTACATCATTTTTGTTAAAAAGTTCCACATGTCATCTTGTCAATGGTGTGAGGTGATGGATCCCCTTGAAAATCAAATTCAACATAAATTACATCATTTTTGTTAATTTTCATTGTTAAAATTTTTAACAATGAAAATCAAGGGGGTCCATCATTCAACCTATATGGATCAAAGAAAAACATTCACATGAAAATATCAATGTACAATAAAAGGAACAACTTCATTACATAAATTTTGGTGCTTTTAATGCTAGAGCCAATAAATGTGGACAAACTTCAAGTCCCTTCTCTACTTTGAATGCTCTAGTTTGCCATTGAAAATGCATTGCTTTTTCTTTTTTTTTAAATTCAAAAATGAGCTTACATATCTTCTACAAGTCACAACAAGTCATTAAAAAAAATCCAAATTTTTGTGCAAAATTTGAAATTTTTGCTTTCTAAAAGGTTGCAAGCTCCCAACGTTATTAATTGGATGAATTTTAAGGAAAAGTGAAAAAAATCTATATCAAATACACAATTAAGTATATATTATAGTAGAGAATATCATGGTTTACACTAGTTCTGATGTCATTCTATACTGAGATGGCAATAAAATATTCAATTTGGAGAAAAATTCAAAATTACATTTGGAGCAGAGACTAGACTTAATAAGCTTCATTTTTTTTAGTTGGGTACAAATTCAAAAAAGATAATTTTTTAATGGCTAAAACTCAAATCAAGAGTAAAGACTCACATAGGAATTGCCAAGTACACTAAAATTGCATTTTCAATTTATGCTATGTGGATTTTATGTCTTCTTTTCTATAAAATTTTATGATTTATCATCAAGGGCTTTCCACCACCCAAAGCTACATACACATTCAAAAAAATCTCTACAAAAGATTTGGATGAAAGTCATCAATTTTTCAAGAAAAACAAATTGCATTTGACCATCTATCAATCACTTTTCATCCCCCTCAATGTTTTAGTGTTAAACTTGTAAGCTTGTGTCTAAAAATTAATAAAATATTTTTATTGTTGTAGAATAATAGCACCTTTATCAATCTTTGAAATTATCAATGGATGTAGTTTTGTTATGTGAAACTCAATACAATTTGTGCAAGTTTTGACTCAAAATTTATCTCAAAAATATAATAAAATATAATTTTTTATAGTATTCTAAAATAAATAAAAATAAAATGATCCTTAGTATAAAATAAAATAATAATAATTATTAATGTATCTCACACTAATTGAATTAATTTGATTGGAATATAGATACAAAAATGCAATTACTTTTGAATTTTGACCATTTGAATCCTTCAAGGTTACATTAAAAACATGTAATCCCACCATTCTTATGCTATTATAGAATTATGCTACAATAATTTGTTTAGATAGTGTGTGAAATTACCTTACTAAAACTACATTGTTTACAAAATGATTAAATTGGTGAAAGTTGAAATATTACTCTATGCTCAAGTCAAATTCGTTAAAAAATAATTCAAAATGCAGTTGAATATGACATGTAATGAAATTTTAAAAAATTATAACTTAGCATAATTAAATAGTGTAGAAAACATTTATGAAAATAATTTGAATTTAAAAAAAAATGATAAAAAATGAAAGATGAAAAATAATATACATAATAAAGTGATTGCTTTATAAATGTAAAAAATCCTTGGAATACATAAGCTTACTAAGCTTAGTCCTTTTTCCCCCTCCCAAAAGAAACTTTGTTCATTGAAAGGGATTGAAACTTAACTAGTTCTTCTGCTAATTTATGAAGCTAGGAGGATCCTACTACTAAAGATCATTAAAGATTAAGTAAAACCTTAAATATTGTAGTAAAGTTGAGGACCTTGCTAAAAATCATGAAATATTTTAAATCTTATGAAATGAAATTTCAAAAATTTTAAATCAAGTTAATGAAAAAATATTCAACTCCAAAAGAAATGATTTCAAATGGGGCTCCCAATGCTTGGTATTGTATTGTACCAATTTCTACAAAAATAACTTTTTTTGTGATTCCACTAATTTTCTAGGTGACACTAATTTCTCCTCACTAATAGAAAGTGTGTAAACAGAGAGGTTTGGGGAATTAGTTTTAACCCCTAAGTGCTTCAACATCCAATTTCTAGATGATGTACAAAGTTGACTTTTCATAGCAACCAGAGAAATTGGAATTTTTATTTTTTGGAAGTTGAAAGATGAGTTCCACATTCAATGGTGATGAATATGTGAAAATTTGTAAGTGTAAATTGCAAAGAAAAATAGAAGTACTAGATCATATTTAGTTGTAGGTGAAAGTTTGACGTGCCCAAGTGATAGAAATAGTAGAACTATCTTTTTTC
The DNA here is from genome assembly GCA_950106755.1 of Climacium dendroides. Classification (NCBI taxonomy): domain Eukaryota; kingdom Viridiplantae; phylum Streptophyta; class Bryopsida; order Hypnales; family Climaciaceae; genus Climacium; species Climacium dendroides. Next base: position 19,603,033 of record OX467091.1, read on the forward strand.
AGGCAAGAATATTTGTGGCTTACAATGTAGTGGGTAGAGAGTAAGAGTAGTGTTTGTGATAACAAAAAAGAATAGAGGTGCTAAAAAATGGGCTTATGGTGGCAAAGAAGTTTCTATACAAACATGTGAAAAAATAAACAATGTTCTTATGTAGTGCCAAGTGTCACGAATAAAAGAAAACTTCTTTTTCTAATATAGTAAATGTGAAATGGTGGTACAGTATTTCTGCCATGAAATGGCTATAATATAGATATCTCAAGGTAGAAGTAGGTCAATTGAAGATTGAATTTTATTGCACTACATTCACTGAAGAAATCTTGCATTTACAAACTACTAAATTGAATTACAATGCAAGACAACTAAGCAATTCATTGTAGCCACTAGTATGTTCTAAAGAACAAATGGATATTGGGCCATTGCAAGGATGGGTGATGGAACCTAAATTTCCAATAACCGTTTATTTGGCTACACAAGAATATAAGATGATACATTGTACAAAGGAATAAAAGAGCATAGTTGCATTTATTTATAAATGGCAATCAAAGTTTCTCAACAAGGGAGTGATTAAAAAATGAGAAAGAGATCAAATAAACTCATTTTTCTAGTTGTTGTCCTTGGTGTGCAATTTGTCTTTAAGAATTAAAAGAACTTCTAGAATTTTCAGCTTAGTCTTTAGCTTTGTAGCTATAGTTAAGTTTAGATCCTAATCGGATTATCTAAACAAATAGTTTAATTCGTTCCTAGGGAGGTAATTCTAATAGGACTACTTCTACAACGACATTAGAACAAACTAATAAAGGACTAAAATACACAAGGAATGCATACTTCCAACTAATATTAATTTAATTCCTCACAATTTCTCTAATAATTACTAAATTAATTACTCACTCCATTCTTAAAACACCAAGTTTAAGTATCACCCAATTATGCTTGATTTTTATTCTTTAAATTGGACTCCCTCATCTTTCACCAAATCGGAATCGCCTGGTATAGGTTCAGCAACAATCTTTCAACTTGGCTAGGCTCAACTTCCTGTCTTTCTCCAACTAGGATATGTCACACTTTAGTTGGTCCTTGTCTCCAGCTTTGGTTACAACCATGATCTCCGATTTGGATTCTTTTATCTCCTTCTTATACTTTGATGTGACTCTTGCCTTGCCGAATTTATCATTTTTTTTTTAACTTCGAATTTTTATTTTTATTTATTTATTTTTTATCACAGTCTTCTCTCTTTCATACTATGCTGATTTCCTAATTGGATAAATTAATTTCTCACACCCATTCGGAAACTCTCAAATTTGAGACTTGTTGCTTCGGCTTAACAGACCAACTCGGGATCCTAACTTAGACAATATTCAAACTTTATAAAACCAACTTGGATAAGCACTCATGACACCATGCATTCCACATACAAAGCCTTCTCAATTTGCTCATATCCATAACTTCAATCAACTCTTAGTCCAATTTGAATTTTAACAACAAGTGCCATTTCTTTACTTGACCAATTCGGCACTTATTCTGATTCCAAATTGAAACCACACATACAACCACTCAACAATTTCAAATTAAACATACATCCCTATCCGGCACAACCAACACCGATTTGCTTGAATTACACTTTTCATTAAGCCGAATTGGTGAGCATATCACCGTTAAAAATAATGTTTTCTTTAGCAGTCTATCTTACTGCTCTTGCTTCACTCCACTTCAACTTTCCGATTTGGATCTCCTATTTGCTATCCCAGCAATTTTAACTCTTTGACTGATCCTTCCAAATTACACTTCACTCCATTATCCAAATTGATCTTACAGCTATAATCTATTCGGGCTCACATCACCCATATACTTTTCAGCTCCAAATTGGGTCCTATTTCCATCACTTAATGCTTAATAAACTATCATTGTACTTCTCCAAATTGGAAATCAGCTCCTTACAGTGACTCTCACCACTCTGCATAACATTTCCGACTAGGACACACTTCCTAATCTGCTCCTCATTTCATCCTCATTCACTTCACCGCTTAACTCCACATCACCAAATTGTTTCCGCTTCAAACTTTGTCATCTACATACTTCTCCAAATTGTATCGAACCACTCCAGAGACACATACTCACACTCACAGCACATCAATTAGAACACACTCTCATCAAGCATCTGACTTGGAAAAACACACACACACACACAAACAAGCACAAAAACATCAAATACGCAGCCAACTTGGACTGGAACTCGCACTGGACTCTCTCAAACAGTGGGTGCCTTCCAAAACGGAAAACTCAACTTTAAAACCCCAAGCCAGGCAGTTCCTTAATCAACTTGGCATCACCTCAAAACTTCACAAACCGCCAATTAGGAACCTCAAACAATAACCGCAACCATGCATTACACCAAACACAAATGAAAACCCCAAATTGGCACCTCACTGCACACTACAAACAAATCACAGCCTCACAACCAAATCGGAATACACTCCACAACTAACTCAAGACAAGACTACGACATTTCCAATTTGGAACAACCCCGAACCATTCCACCTGGAATAAGACAGTCCGCAATTCCAACTCGAATTGAACCTCCACTTCCATACAACACCGCCCAACTATTTGAATCAACTGCTCCTGACTTGGAACTGAAACTTCAAAAAACTGACCCTCCAAATAGGTAAACAAACATTCAAAACTACCAATTTGGGACACAAAGCATACAAAACATTAACAAAATCATGCAAAAGTACACAACAATAATACCAAAATGACAACATAAAAAATCCGAATAGGTCATTTACAGTAGCATGGAGCATTGTTCAGATGTATAAGTGTAAGCTATAGAAACCAAATCTTGTACAACAGTATTAGCAACTACCATCCCCACTATACTAGTAGAAGTTAGATTTTTAAAAATAATGCAACTCTCTTGTTAGACATGTTTTAGACATGTTCAAGTCTTATAGTTCTCTTCATTGATGCTAGCAAACAACACAAAAGCTAGTAATGCACTTGAGAAGAAAGGCTTAGGACTTCTTTCATATTTGGTCGCTAATTTGTTGAATTTACTAAGTATGTAGCTATTGCTAGCAAGTTTCTTTGAATAGGAAGAATACAGAATGTCTATATTGTCCTGCCAACTCTAAGTTCGCTAGAACGTACTAAATCCATATTGTCTTGAGTTCCAATATGTAAAGTTGTGTTACATTATAGAGATCATCATGTCTATTTTATAGCTTTTTCATATGGCACATCTAGTTCGTTTTTACAGTGTTGAATTGCTATCCAAAAGTGGGCAACCAAACTTCATACCTCATACTCTCATACTAGGCAAATTTTGAGACTCTTTGACAAGTCCTTTCTGTTCCAACAATGTGTTGGAAAAGGAGTACATAGAATGGACAACCCACAACATTTGAGTTTTTTGTTTTGCTATCACTCAGTTAAAATCCTTATTTGAAAAAAATGACATCAAAAAAGTTACACCTACGGATTCAGCTCAGAAATTAACCACACCTTGTACTATTTACTATGGCTTGATGCTACACATAGACACCATCAACAAAGACTCTTTGTGATTGCCGTCTCTATAGAGCCTATAAACTATACAATAGGAGAACAATTTCCTAGTAGTACAAAGTGTAAACAAGACAATTGACGATTAGAGTGACCAACAGTGACAACATAGCATACAAGATTGTCATTTTGACAGCCACAACAATTCAAGGTGATTGAACAAAGTAACCAACAACATACTTAAGAAAAAGGGTGCAAAAGTCCTAAAGATATACTATCATCGCATAAAATGAAAGAAGGTGACACCCGAACAAAAAACGGTCCTTACACTGTCCACAATATATGTACAAGCAAAGATAGTCTCCACTATTATTGACAATGGGACAAAGAAACTTGCACTCTTGAAAACACTACCTACATCCACACAACAATTATGGCAAAGCAACCATTACATATCTCATGCAAATAGCTATGGGGTGCTCCCTCACACCATATCCAACCCCATTCTCGTGAGAATCCCATCCATAGAACTGTCACAACTTTCTAATCGGGCCTTGGTGAGCTTAGAAGGTAAGTGGGTTTTGGGATTGACAATCCACTCATATGTTTGAGCTTGTCAACGAGAGATGCTATACATTATACTATTGGATGATGGGTTGGAATTACACCTATTTGTGGTGAGGTGGAGTACATTAGTGTAGAAACTACCATTGCAAATGAAAACCTAGCAACAAACGATAGTCTAGCAAAAGCTCGACATTTACCATCGCATGCATCTTCCATGGAGATGGATGCAATGTCGGACAACATATCCATTGACACAACACATTTGGTGCAATAATTTTACTGGCATTGCCATAGCCACATGTCCATTGACACATCGTGCGACGTCTTCAATGCCTTTAGGTATGACGACACACACTTTTTGAATGACCGCCTTTTCCAACTTACTCTTTTATGGGCACTCTTCCGCCCATGATGCCCTCAAATATGCTAGTTGGATGCGGAGGCGGTGCTCCCTATTTCTTGTTCCTCAACACAAAGGTTCTACCACTTGCACAAAGCGGCATGGGTGGAATGTTAGAAGAGAGTTATATTGCACATGACTCATAGAGTTGCCCCTCCTTTATTTCTCTCTTTGAGCAAGTGCTACTTGATAATGTCGACAAGTTACAAAGTCTTACCTCCATTCATTGTGTAGCTAGACAAGGTCACACTACAACAAAAACTAGGCAATCTGAGCAGGCACTCCTATTGTCCTTGAAGCCCAAGCTGCACAATACAGTTGGCATTGTAATGTGGAGTATTGCAACTGATGAGCACACATTATATTCTACCACCCTCCTCACGTATAGTACAAAAGATAGAGTGTAGCTGCACATCTCTGTTCACTACAAGAGAAACGTGTCCTAAATGACAAAAATCAGCCCCTCCTAAATGACAGAAATTTGACAAGTTTTTGTCAATTAGAACAAATGACTGAAAATTGACAGATTTTTGTCAATTTGGACAATTTTCTGTCAATTTGGACAGTTTTTTGTTCTAATTGACAAAAACTTGTCAAATTTCTATCATTTAGGAGGGGCTGATTTTTGTCATTTAGGACCAGTTTTTGTCATTTCGGACATGTTTTCTTGTAGTGGTTACACAAAGAGTCAATAAGACTAAAACTCATTACTCTGATGATGTGGTTGTGAAGTTAGAACGCAACAAAAGGAAAGCCGAGAGGAAAGCGGACGGAGGTGGCCAAAGTTCCTCACAATAGCACAACAACACACTTGGGGCTTGGTAGTGTGAAGTGCCCTCACCAATACTAATAGATTTCGGGCGTTGAACGCTTCATTAGTGGAGATGAGGCCTTTCCATTGGTGCCTTTAATGGGCCACGACATAAAGGGAGTGTTGGTGGTTGGCTGCTAAGTCATGATTGTCAGCCACGATTGTCATTAGGTACATGCCTAACAAGCTACAAAGAGGTTGCAACACAAGGTGGGGGTCTCAAGGTGCTAAATGCCAACATTCACTACAAGAGAAAGTCGTCCTAATTGACAGAAATCACACTAGAAGAAAAAAGGGGGTTCTGCGACTACGCTACGCAACTGGTTTTTCAGTTGCATCGGACATTTGCGACTGGATTGCAACTAGTGATAATTTGGAATTTTGTAGTCGCAGTGGACACTCTAGAATCTAGGAAACGTTTGTAGCAATACACCTTGTCTATGACTCATTTGCAACTTGTTTGCAACTTGTAAATTTGTAGATTATTAAAACACTAGTCTTGATGATTTGTAGATTTCAAAATTCCAAATCTACCTTTTTCTAGATTTTAGGATTTTAAATCTACTTTTTTTTCTAGATTTCTAAATTTCAGATCTACTTTTTTCAAGATTTTAGAATTTCAAATCTACCTTTTTCTAGATTTCAGAACTTTTGAACTACCTTCTTCCTAGATTTCAAAAATTCAAAAATTGGTATTTAATAGATTTCATTAGTTTAGGAAACTTTACAATTTTATAGATTTTAAAATTTCTTAATTTTCAATTTTTAAAAAATTTCTATTGGTTGTAGAATTTTGTATTCTATAGAATTCTAAATATTGTAGAAATCTACAAACTGTAGAAATCTTAGAATTCTACCAACACAATTCATTGCATAAGACAACAATAGCTTACAAGTCTTATATGTCCAACTTTAAGGTACTCTTGACAATAGATATGGGACAACTGAGATACTAAAAAATGACTAAGAAGCAACTAAGATATTGAAAAACAACTAAGAAACAACTAATGTATGACTTAAAAGTGACTAGGAAACAACTAGTTTTACTACTACAAAACTCAATTTTTAGTAGATAAGTGAAACAAATCTATACAGTCAAATCAACAAAATAGCTAAATTTTCTAAGAGTGTAAAATGACTAAAAACCAAATGGGCAATTTCATTAAAATGGAGACATTCCATTATTTGGCACTTTTAACAGTTTAGACTGTGCAATCTGAAATCTATATCCATCCTAGATTTCTAAAATCTATAAAAGTCCTAGATATCTAAAATCTAGATTTTTACTAATTTTTAAAAATCCCATAGTCTAAAATCTCTATGAATCCTAGATTTTTGAAATCTATAAATGTTCTAGATGTACATAATCTATATTAGTCTTAGATGTCATTTTGCAATTGAAACCCCGCAGATTGAAAAATTGCACAGAGAAATATAGAATGCTACCATTTTAATGAAATTTGCCATACAACTAAAGTACAACTAGAAAGCAACTAGGAAACAACTAGAAAGCAACTAGGAAACAACTAGAAAATGACTAAGAAATAACTTTGGTCATTTTATAGTTGCAATTTTTCTCTAGTTGTTTCCTAGTCATTTTTACAACTATAGATTGACTGCTTTGCGATAAAAACAATAATATAAAACAATTAAATTAAATTTGGTGCAAATAGAGAGGATTTCAGTCGCAGGATAGTTGCATAGGACACTAGTCGCAGAACGGCCGGTTGTGGCGGACACGTTTTTCTTCTAGTGTCAGCCCCTCTTAATCTACAGAAATTTGACAAGTTTCTATCAATTAGGACAAAAAACTGTCCAAATTGACAGAAAATTGTCCAAATTGACAAAAATCTGTCAATTTTCTGTAGATTAGGAAGGGCTAATTTCTGTCAATTAGGACGACTTTCTGTCAATTCGGACAGGTTTTCTTGTAGTGATTGTGCCCACAAAATTGTTGAAGCTGTGGTGTTTGCCTAGGAATTTTGTAAAGAAAATTGGATGACAAAACACGCAATGTATATTCATGACTTGGTGCATTTTACAAGCCTTACTGGTGGTCCATCTTTTTTTTATTGTTAGATGCCAACCAAGTCATTTTGGAATGAAAATAGTTTGTTGACCATATGTGCGGAGATAAATCGCTATACTAACGAAGTGGACAAAGACATTGGGCTACTGATGAATGGACCCTACTGGTGAGCTTTGATTGTGGAAGAATTGTGGGCTTTTTTAGGAGTATCATTGATTATGGGCATTAAAAGGCTACCAAATCATAGGGCCAAATAGTTTCCTTTTTGTATTGCTAGTGATTGCCAGTACAATGTCCAAATCAAGGTATGAGGACATCACAAGGTGTTTGTATATTTCAAATGCCAACACATTGGTGAATGAGGAATTGCCTAATTATGGATAGATATTGTTCAAGTTAGAGAGTCTCATTGCATAAATGAAAGACAATTGCTTATGCAATTGGAATTTGCATCAATATGTGACGGTGGATGAATCAATGATTTGTTACAAAGGAAAGTATTGCCCTATTAGGCAATACTTACCACAAAAATCAACCAAGTGGGGGATAAAGGTATGGGCCTTGGTTAATGCTTCTAAGTACTATATATATAATTTTAATGTGTATACCAAGTCCTTAGAGAGAGTTTCCTAGTGAGGTTTCAAGGGTGGGGGAACAAAGTCTGGATATGATGTGGTCATAATTCTAATGAAAGGATTACATGGAAGGGGCCACGTAGTTGTCACGGATAACTTCTTTATATCAGTGAAGCTTATTGTTGACTTGGCTACCTCGGGGACATTTGTACTAGAGGCAATGAATAGCAATTGCATAGGACTACTAAAAACCTTGGTTGTAAAGAGCTTGTTTGCATGAGAGCCCTATGGAACTTTAGGTTGGTGCATGCATTGCAGCTGCAAGATCTCTTACGTTGTGTAAATAGATAGAAGACCAATTTTTTTTTTGTCTTTTTTTCACACCTCTACCGCATTTGGATGAGGAGTGTCCGATCATCCCTTGACGGGTTAATGGGGAGGAAAGCAATATAGAGATGTCTCCAATACACAAAGTATACATTGAATACATGAGAGACATGGATGTAGCTCATTAGATGAGAGGAGCTTATTCTGCTCAAGTGAGGAGCCACAAATGGTGACATAGTTTGTTGTTCTTTTTTTTTATTGAATACAACAGTTGTGAATACATACATCCTTTATAAGAGCATTTGTGAGGGATTACATAAGAAACCAATACATTGTTCTAATTTCCAACTGCTGCTCGTGCAATCTCTATGCAAGCCTTGGAGGCTGAGGAAGGGCTACGCTCAATTCCGCCTCGCTACACCGGCATTCCCCAGTGCGAACGAATAGTTGAAAAAAGTGCCGCTTCTACTCCTCCAACACTTGAACGAATTTGTACTGTGAGCAATGCAGCGGCGTGCACGTACATATGGGAGAGTCATTATCTTGTACGGCGGTGATACGTTGTATCCTTTGGCGATAGTGTAGAGGGTCGTCCACTTCTCTGTTTTTTTTTTTTTTTTCAATCCTGTTTTTTTTTCCAGACGCAATTGCTAACAGTTTCAATTCCACTCATACCATGTTGTGAAGGTCACTAGCTAGCATGCATGGTATCCGAATCATAATTTCTTGCATTTTTTCCAATACAGCCGTGTGCAGGCACTAACCCTCTCAGTTCTGTTCCTTGCTTCTAATGTTTAGGTCGTCCCTTCTGATCGGGGGAGTGGTTACATCGTCTTGCGTCACACAGGCAGGGCAACTTCGCATTCCGAAGCTATGACATGGGAAATGGATGCAACATTTGTGGCTGTGCATCAGGGACGACAATCTTTCAACGTGTTCACTGGTATATCGTGGTCCTACCGAAGCTTGCTTACTTGCAGTTTAGTAGACAGCACAGGCTTCTAGTTTTCATTTCCCCCGTCATTTCCCATGCTCCTGTACATTATTTCTGGTGCAGGCATCGCAAAGACTATGCCTTTTCGAGATTGTAAATATTTCCTCATGACAAGCTCTTATGAATTGCTCTGTGCAACTTTCTTGTATCTTAGGAATCTTTGGAATGACGTAGGCTAAGACCACTCTGTCGTCATGACACTCGTCAGCGTGGGCAACCCAGCGAAATGGGGTCAGCTAACCAAGAATGACTGTTTCTAAGGCTCTCACGAAAGCTATGGACATAGCCAGATCCACCATGCGATTGACGTCCCCGTATTCTCCATGATTCTTTGCTCCGGTCATTCGTCTCATCAAGTTCTGTGTCACTGCATATTTTTCTGAAATTTTCGGAGCTTCTGAATGAACTTCACGACCTCCGCACCGTGAAGGTCAACGTCGTTTTCAAATCGGTCAAACGTTATGATCTTCGCAAGCATTACAGTTGCCATGGATTTCATTAGGGGTAGTCACACCTCTTCGGAGAAAGTGTGATTTCTCCGAGAATGTAGATGTGGCAGTCTGAGCGTCTCCTGCGGAGCTCCCATTCCCCGTTAATTTGCCGGTCTCATTAGGGTAGTCACACCTTCTCAGAAGACCAAAAATTCTTCAGGAATGCGAAGTTGGTGAGAGAAAGACGGAGCCAATGTGTTGGTGTTGCGCATGAAGAAGGTGTGACACCCGTTTTAGACGTGCAAAGGATCGAGAACGAAAAACCAGAGAATGAGTTACATGCTTGAGCCACGCGATGGTCGCTTGAGGAGCCATGATGATAGGGCAGTAAGAAATGACGATGAAATCTGCGCGGGAGGGTGAATTTTCGAAGTTGGAAGATGAAAAAATAACCAGGAAAACTTCTGGACGCCGAATTCTTCAGGGTCAGAGGTGAATAACAAGATTGGTAGATTAACGGGGAATGGTTGCTCCGAAAGATGTAGGCGCCCAACTGGAAACAGCCACACGAAACTTCTCCGTTATTTGGACCTGGAATGGAGAAGGTGTGACTACCCCTATTCTCCTCCTCCGTCACCGAAGAAGTGGGTGTCGGGAAGATTTAACGAAGAAACTTTCATCTTTCAATGAACATTTTCACCTGTGCTTTGCAGATTTCATCATCATTTCTTACTTCTCCATTGTCGTGGCTCCTCAAGCGACTGTCGTTGTGGCTCAAGCATGTAACTCATTCTCTGGTTTCCATTCTTGATGCTTCCCACGTCGAAAGGGGGTGTCACAGCGTCTTCATGCGCAACACCATTCCATTGGCTCCAACTTTATCTCAACAACTTTGCATTCCTAAAGAATTTTTGCTTTTCTGAGAAGGTGTGACTACCCCTATTGCTCACTCCCACAATTAGCCTGCCAATCTCACACATCCTACGTCCGTCCACAAGAATTACTGTGCTACACCACTCTTGAAAATGAATGCACTTCGCAGGACCAGTTTCCACTTCTCCAATGAATCAGTCCGGCCCGACGTTCCAGGGTTAAAGCGTTTTGGAAAAGTAAAAACTAAATAAAAAAGTGAAAAAAATCTTTTAAAAGCAGAAAGGTTGCCAATAGGCGGAAGCTTCCCTTTCCAAACCCAAGTTCTCGAATACTGCGCCAGGGTCACTTCCGCATCTCGGTTTTTTCTGGTGTAGCTTCTTCGTCGTCTCTCACTTAAGCTCCTTCCTTGAGTTTGGAGCTCTCACCCCAATTCATTTGCGTTTCCGTTTTACGTTTTTGAAGGTGCGTCTACTCATCGTTTTCTTCGAATTTTACGAGCTCGATTTCAGTTCTTGCTTTTATGTTTTCGTACTGCCGCTTATGTTCAGAATTTTTACGAATTTTGCTAATCGAGTGCGTCTCTGAGATTGTCCAATTCGATTGAGAATAAATAGTTTGTGGGGTTTTTGAGTCAGAAGGGATTGAGCGTGTTTCGGGTGGTATGGATCTGCGCAAATTCGAGGGTTGAGTTTTTGGTTGCCGTGCTTTTAGTGTCTGGGATAAAGGTGGTGAATTTTGGAGTGCATTCTTAGTCAATTATTATATGTGTGAGCTGTATTTTTGCAAACGAGGTAGAAGAAGTAGATTACTTTGGGTTTGGAAATAGATTTGACGTTGTTTTGGTTGACAGTTCTGTCAATTCGTCGGTAGATTTATATGTAACCTATCAGTTTGTCTATTCGATGAAATTTTTGTTTAGTTGAGGAAGTGTACGTGGTGTGTTCTCCGTTAATGTTTTTCAAGGTTTAATTTCAATGTCTTTTCGTCAATCCTGGAAGGACAGCAGTGTCTGGTATATTGTTATGCGTATTGATGTTGAGGTCGTTTTTGCAGCCAGATCTTGTAGGTCAAGATGCCTCGGACTTTTCCCCAACCGCAGCAGGAGGATTTGCACGACAATGGGGAAGGGCCCGTGGAGTATGACTACGACCTTTTCGTGATCGGGGCTGGAAGTGGTGGGGTTCGAGGTTCTCGAACTGCAGCTGGTTTTGGAGCAAGAGTATGTTATTTTTTTTTTACCGTCACTCTTTTGAACTTACTGTATGAAGAATTTTTCTTCCTCTTCACGTCCGGCTTATATTGAATTTCTCACACAGAGGATTCAGCATGAGCTGGCTGTGCTTTTCTCCTATAATCATGTGTTTTTTACACCCAAACGTCCAAAGTGTGTCTTATGTTTTTTCAGCAGTTTTGAGTAGATCAGATGAAATCTTTCTTCCTCCAATTTATTTATATCTTGACCAACACATGCAATGCTGTTCATCGATTTTGGCGATATTTAGTCCCATTCAAACTATGCTTTTCACAATATGACCTACACAGTTCAATCTTTTTATAACCATTTATGATTGGTCCTTTAGGGGTTAAGAGTGATTGACGGATATTTCTGATAATATCGTGTGACTTTAATGATCAGGTTGCTATCTGCGAATTGCCATACGATCCTGTCAGCTCGGAGTCTACTGGAGGCATCGGTGGGACGTATGGTTTCTTTGGCCCATCACCTCTTTCGTGTTGATGTCCATGAACGTCTTAGTCATTCGATAGTTCTGCTGAAACTGGCTTTAAATACAGTACTGACGTTGCGATGAATAATTGAGTCAAGCGTGTCAATTTGCGTATGATGCGAGTGGTTTAGGGTTTCTTGGAAGGATCGTAAAGACATGAGGGTTTGACCCATTGAATGGATATTTTGGGGAAAGTGGTTTGAGTCATTTGGCTTTGAAGTGCTCATATGAGTTATGCTCGGCAGTTGTGTGTTACGTGGATGTGTTCCCAAGAAGATATTGGTGTATGGATCAGCCTTCAGTGGGGAGTTTCAGGTATGCCCCCTGCCCCTAATATTTAGTTTTAATTCAGAGGTTCTGACTCGTGATAAGTGAGCGGACCACTGCGATGTTCTTCAGACTAATAATATCATGCATTCTGATTGTGAAGGATTCTAAAGAGTTTGGGTGGAATATAAACGGCGACATCACTTTTGACTGGAAACGGCTCATCGCCAATAAGGTACAGTAATATTCCAAATTTGACTTCTATCTTCTGAATGACTTCCACGAAATTCGTTGTATCTATCCTAAGATGAAGCAATGGTTCGGAAATGTAGAAAGTTATGAGACGCAAAGAAAACGAGACATGTGTTCAAGGAAATAGTAGCGTGTTGTGACCCATCATTCCGAAGAATGAATATCTTGTGTTCAGTAGAATCGTGACATGTGGTTTTAGAAATATTGTCATACTAAGATTGTCAAATAGAATTTCTCATTTCTTCAAATGTGTGAAGATTATACTGAGCAATATACTAAGAAATGTACCAAAAACTGCATGGAAAGAGAAATATGGAAAATATCCTTTTTTTATTTAGGGTGTTGACACTTGCTATAAGCCGCTTGTTACTATCTCATGTATCGACAGGTTTAACGATGTGCGCTTGTTGCCTGAGCCTGCTGCAGACAAATGAGATTTTGCGGCTGAATGGAGTTTACAAGAAGCTGCTGACCAACTCTAAAGTTGACATGTACGAGGGTGGTGGGAAAATCATCGACCCACACACAGTGGAGGTTCAAGAAACAGGGGGAAAATCCAAGCGGTTTACTGCGAGTAAAATCTTGGTGGCAACAGGCGGACGGGCCGTGCGTCTGAATATTCCCGGCAAGGTACTGTTTCCCTCGTCGAGCAAACTGATTTTTCTCAATAATGAGAAATGGTTTTTGCAGTACAAACCAATTTTTCAAGAGGAAGAATCGTGTTGCGGCATGGATGTTGTAATGTGCTTGTTGTTGGTTGTTATTGGGCATGTTACCATTGTATCTGCTTGCAAGATCATGTTCTGAATTACCGGAACGAGCCAACTTTTTAGATCTATACATTGGCATGAACCTGATTGATTGAGTGCAGGAATTGGCCATCACATCGGACGAGGGTCTAAGTTTGGAAGAGTTCCCGAAGAGAGTTGTCATTGTTGGTGGAGGGTATGTGCCATCAAACCCTTTTTAATGTTGAATTTTATGTCAACTACACCAATAATATTTGAGCAGATCTTGACCACTCCCTTATTTTGAATTCCGCCTGGAGCTTGCGTAAAGGCTGTGGGTGGAGTGGTACCCAGTGTATGTTCTATGGAGAAAATATACCATAGGTGTACAATTCAGGAGTGATGTTCCTTGAGCAGCAATTGTCACCTATTAAGCAGAATTGTATGCATTATATCAGAGGCTTCCTTTCCTGTAGTATGAAGTTGTTCTTTTGAACTCTTGACCTAGACACAGTTTCTAGGAGAAGATGCAGGTGTGACTTTGCTGCGGAGCTAGCTCTTGAGCTTGACTCCTCATATAACTTGCCAGGTACATTGCTGTGGAATTTGCTGGAATCTATTGTGGAATGGGAGCTAAAGTGGACCTGTTCTACCGAAAGCCTTATCCTTTGACGTGAGTCTCGTCTGACTTGCTTGATAGCTTTCGGAGGAAGCAGTTAGTCAAATGTACTGGCGCATGCTTATTATTGATGTTTTTGGTTATTGTCTGGAATGTTATTTAAAGTGCGAATGGAATATTTAGTCATCAGTTTTATCTTTCTGAATGAGTCTGATTATTTGATACAGAGGATTTGATGAGGAGTTGAGAGCTGTTGTAGCAAGCAATTTAGAGGGTCGAGGTGTCCATACCCATCCAGAAACAAATATCACCAAGGTTTGTGCCGGTTTACTACTGTCTTTGTTGTTTTTGTCAAAATATCGTTGCCAATAATCAAGTTGTACTTTTGATGGGCTCTTTGATGGAATACATACATTTGGCGTAGCTGATTGCAACTCTTGAGAATCTTGTTCTATGTATTAATCACTTGCAGATGGAGAAAGTGGAAGGTGGAATTAAGGTCACCACTGACAAAGGCGAAGAATATGAGGTTGACGCTGTAATGTTTGCCACAGGTGACCGCTGATTTTTGGTTGTTACTCTTCTATGTTAATCAAGTTTGTGCAAATTTCCACAATCTTCATCTATGAGAATGAGCGTGAGTGTTGGGTTGACATCTCTAAGTTGTGTAAGTTTATATGACGTGGAGGATGTGATCGCGGGAGTGAAATCTGGGGTGTTCGAAATCTGGTTCGTTGGTGGTGGTTATTGACTGGACATTGTGCCCTGTTGACTTTTGAAGGTAGAAAGCCCTCGACGAAGAATATTGGTTTGGAAAATGTTGGGGTGGAGTTGGATAAAATCGGTGCAATTAAGGTGAGTCTCTTCGCTAAAGTGTTAGTTATTCCGTTATTGATTCTTGAAGTGGTGCATATGTTATACAAGTACTGCAAAACCTCTTCTCAATTACCACTGGTTGACATTGACCTTATGCAGGTGGATGAGTATTCTCGAACTAGTGTGCCCAACATATGGGCCATTGGAGATGTCACTAACCGGATCAATCTCACACCAGTTGCACTCATGGAGGGCACATGTTTCGCTGTGAGCTCTTTACCTTTGTGCTATTCTTCTATTACAATTCATTCTAGTAATTTGAGAGGGTCAGTTTTTTGACGCCGTAGACTTTGAAGTCGGGAGCTGCTAAGGGAACTTCTGAGATTAGCATGTATATTTAGTCATAATTTGTGATCTGTTAAACAGAAAACGGAATTCGGCGGCACACCAATAAAGCCAGACCACGTGAACGTTGCCAGTGCTGTTTTCTGGTTAGTAGTACATCCTATACTTCTAGAGAAAGTTCTTATGACTCATATCTGTTGTACTTAAGTGATACCTGAAAATGCAGCACTCAATTTCTTGTATGCAAGTAACTTAATGTTCCATGCTGTATCTAGTAACGTAGAAGAGTTTATTTGTAATTTTTTCGCAATATTAGATGATTAGTATTCAATAGAAGCTAACCTCTCGTGCCTTCGGCAGCCAACCACCCCTGTCATGCGTAGGCTTAACAGAGGAGGAAGCTGTGAAGCGAGCCAAGGGCGACATATTAGTCTTCACTTCGTCATTCAATCCCATGAAGAACACCATTTCTGGGTAAATTTACATCCTGGAATGTTGATAAAATAGTTGCGTACAGATTCTATTATGCTTGTTTGATATCTATTTTAAGGTTTTGATCTTGTAACTCCACCAATTGTGTCAAATATTGCGTGGAATACCTTTGCAGGCGAAAAGAGAAAACAGTCATGAAATTGATCGTTGATGTTGACACTGATAAAGTTCTTGGAGCTGCCATGGTCGGTCCTGATGCTGCTGAGATTATTCAGGTCTGTTTACGTGCTCACTTCGCGTCATTGTTGTAATTGAAATCAGTCAGTGTCTGAAAAGGATCTGAAGACCACGATCCATGTCTTTTAGGGTAATATTTACATTCGAGCATCTAATTGCAAGTCAATCGTGCTTCACTCCAGCTTCATGAGTCTGTGCTGAAGGGGCCATTGTCTATTATGCAGGGCGTGGCTATTGCTATTAAATTTGGTGCTACGAAGGCGCAGTTCGATGCAACTGTAAGACTCTCCTTGTAACAAATATGTTCATGATTTTTTCATGACTGTAAAATTGTATTCGGCATGCAGTTCGGTATTTCTTGGTGTCCAGGTCCAAAGGGGTTGCTTGCCTGCTTCCATATCTTAGGAGTTGAAATAATAATTTAGGAAGCTTTAATAAAGGTAACATATGTTCAAATAGAAAGAAGAAACCTAAACGTACATTTTTTATGGATAGAAGTATGTTTTGAAAGTTACTCTAATCGTTTATTAGCTTCCAAAGTGAACTTTCTATCCTTAGCTTGGGCACTTTGTAGCACCAACACATCATGTTCATCTGCAATCAACTCATATTGTTTCTAGGTTCAAGAGTCACGAACTTCTTGGGCTACTTGTGGCATGTGTTATAGATTGATGCAGAATTCCAGGAGATTGAATGAGGGTGGTTTTAATGCTGTTGATTCTTGGATGCTGTTCCTTTTAGGTGGGCATTCATCCGACAGCAGCTGAGGAGCTCGTCACAATGCGAACACCCACAAGGAGAATTAACCCCAAGGGTGAAGTCGTCAAGGTGTAGGTTAATGGGAAGATTAGCCATTGTGAGTATTGTTTAACATGGTCTAAAGTTCTTTGTGCTCAGTTAAGTTACACTGTTTGTTTGTTTGTGTGTTTGCTTTGTTTGTTTTGTTTGTTACGTTGAGGTCTCCTCGACCTTGCGTGGCGTTCTTGGAGAAAGCCGTATGAGACGAGGAGGGTGCATGGGCTTTGTTTCGTGGTGTTTGCACGGACGGTGGGAAAGTTATGGGTTTTAGAGTTATTTTTGGCTTTCAAATATTAGAAAATTACTTTTGTTTTTCTTTCGGTTGTGGCAACACCAGGGCATACTATTATTTTCTATGCAAGCTCTGCGCAGAATTTCTGCTGAGTCGGAGTATTTCATTGTCCTGCTTGATCGGAGTTGGAAACAGGAAATTCTACATTAAGTAAAATTAATTGTTGTTAGAAAGTTCAGTGCCAATTGCATCAGTGTATTTCAAGCTGCTTCGGAGCCTTTGAAGTTGCAATATCTGATTCTGGCTTTGACTTGCCTGGATCCTCAGGAGTGACTTCACTGTGGAATGGGCTTGCCTTAACCCCTAAATGCCCAAGGCCTTTTTTAAGTTTCATGGAGTTTGATTAAAAGTAAACAAAAGTTCTAAGTTTTGATAAGTTTTATCAATTTTTTAAAATTATAAACATATAAATTCAAACTAAATGTGTTATAGATCACATAGGAATAGAAAACACAATATCATTTATGGATTGAAAGATTATTGAGTTTGATCAAGAAGGTGTCAAAACTAGGAAAGTGATTTGAAGTCTTTCTATCCACTTTTTATGTGTCAATCTAAAATTGTGGTCATAAAAAAAATATGAGGTTCAAGGATATAATATGCATAACTATAATCAATTTATAGCTTTTGAAAATTTGTAATATAGATATGCAATGGACTCTTGCACAAAATCTTCAATAGAAAAATCATAAATGAGTTTTTTCAAAATCAAATTTTTGATGTTTAAAAAAAATAATTTTTGATACTCAAATTTTTTATAAATTTTAAAATACCAAAAATGATACTTTGATAAGATTTCATTTTACTACAATGTTCAATCAAAACCAAAATATGGTACCTTGGACATTTTAGGAGTTTTAACATCTTTGTCACTTTACAAAATGACCTTTGGTATATAGTATGTTTTGTTTATTGAACCTCTTGTAAACAAAATGCTATTATCAATGTTAAATGAAATAAAACATCCCAATTTATTTGTGTATTCAAACAATGAACTTATAATCCAATTTAAAATTTTCAAGCAAATCTACAATTGCAATTCTTGTGACCTTTTGAAGATGTTATAGAATGCACCTAACATTCAATTCAACTAATAGTTATGTTATTTGATAGCAAGTAGTTGGTAGGCTCTATAGGGCATGTTGTAGACTTAATAAAATCCAAATGGTCATGTATTGGCCATTGGGGGGCTAAACTAGTGTTTTAAGACTATAGGAGGTGTAAACAAAGCTATTTGGGGGGTTGTAAGCCTAGGTCATCCTTGTTTCTTCTCTCTTCAAGTCTTGTATATGTTGTGATTTTTTTGAGTTGATAGGAATTGGAGCATGGAATGTAATGATGATTGGTTGTTATACCATTTTTACTAGTGTTAATCCTTTTATTTCAAGTTATCTTGTAAGATTAATTCAATTGAGACAAAGTAGAAGCAATTTAGAAAAGTTAGAGAAGCTTATTACTTGAAGAGAGTGGGTTAGGTGCTGATTTTAGAGCACTAGAGTTGTTGGAGAGGTTTGAGTTGTTGCTTTGGCATTGGCGGTGATGTGTGGAAGCGTTGGTGAATCAAGCTTAGGAATTTCGGATGTTGGAGGTGCTGATCTAAAGTTGGAGGGTCTTGGAGGCCTTAAGAAGTTGCTAAGAAAGATTGAGAAGAAGCTCTTGGGTGTAAGGATCCATATCCAACTCGTTTTGTGCAATTCCAATTAAAATTGAAAAAGATATAAGAGTTTGAGTGAGATAGTTGAAACCCTTGTGTATGTTGGTCCAAACATTCAAAAGTGTTGATTTGGTGTTTTGATTAGTATGCATATTAAGTGTTATAAACACTAGAAATTGTTATAGCATTCTAAAAACTGCAAAAGTTTCCAAAATTGCTAAAAATTGAAGAAGTTATGGCATTTGGAAGTAGAAGCTAAGTTTTGAGAGTTATTTTGTGAGGTTTTGTTGATGTTTTTCAAGTATTGATAGCTTGGCAAAACATGAGAGACAAAAACTAGTTGACTTTTAGAAATTACTAGACTATTTACTACATCAATTATTGATATAATTTTTAAAAATTACAAGGATAATTATTGGGATAATTTTGGAAGTTACAATAATATTATTGACGTAATTTTAGAAGTTATTAGAGTAGTTACTAGGATAATTTTGAATGTTACTTGGATAATTACTGAGATAGCTCTCAAGTTGGTTTTGAAAATTATAAAAAAATTGTGGTAATTTCCTACTATATGAGGGGTTGATTATAGTTTGGAAAGTATAGAAAGAGGCCATTTAGAGGGGTTTAGAGGGATTCTAGTTGATTTATTGTAATCTGGATGCCCTAACCTATTTTTGAGGTTTTCTTTTAAGCTTTGTAAACATTGTTGTTGCAGGTGGCTTAAGTCATGCCATTGCTCATGCCCATTTCTTGTCATAGTAACAAAATAAGAGTTATAATCCACATAGTTGAAATTTTCTTGTTTTTATAATGAAATTGGAGTAATAATCAATGAACTATAAGTTTGAAGTTTTGGAACCATTTTCACCAATGGTATCTAGTGGTTCCACTTGTCTCGTATCTCGTGGTTTTCTTATCCTTACATGGGTATTTGAATCAATTTAGAGCCGTAACAAAATAGGCCAATAGAAAATAGTTCGACAATGGTGTAGAAGATTTGATGTTTGAAGTTTATTTATGGTACAAATATGTACCCGTGACTATAATGCTTTAAAAGTGATCAATGTTCTTGGAAAAGAGGAAAAAAAAGAGCTAGCTCTACCACTTGTAAAGGTTGATCCAATCAAAGATTGGAGGATTAGCATCTTTGGTGACATGGAGGACCGCAGTGGTGGATCTATAATTCATGACTGTTACTTTGAAAGAGCTAAAGGCATAGCCTTCAATGATCAAAAGACCAAATTTTGATCTTGGCAACCAACACAAAGACAATGCAATGCTCTATTTAATGATTTATGGGCTTTTGAACAATTGCTTACTCATCTTGAGTTTGAAGTGCTTTAAGTTTATGATTCTTGGTTTGAGGATTGTAGAATTGAGCTTGAAGAGGTAGAAGATTATTGGGCTCAAAGAGTGGAATTAGTCATTGCGTTGAAAAAAGAAATTGCATTTCTAGTAGCTCAAGCTTCAAAGATTGGTAATGGAAATGAGAAAAAGGTGAGGAATCTACCTCGGACCTTAATGCAACACAAGGTACAAGGTTAAAATCAAAATCCACTACTAATAGTGCCGATTGGACTACATCTACATTCATCTCTCAGTTGTCTTGAGCATTAATTGAGGTAATAGCTACAATAAATTTTTCTCCTGAGTTTGATCCTCTCTGATTATTTTTTTAGCATTTGGAGACAAAGTTTGGTTGTATTTGCCGAGATCGCATGCGTCACATTTAAGATTTCAAGAAAGAGCCTAGAGATACTCCCCATCTTATATATGCAAGGCTCTCCAAATTTGTTCGTAAGAGTGGAGATGCATTGACAAAGCGTTAGTTGGTAGAACTTCATATAGAAAAGCAAAACAAGAAGATAAACAATATGATACATCCTTACATATTGTTGGCATATGGAGGTTGAGCTACTTTAGTTCAAGCTTTTATTATTGTGGAATAATTGGATCAAAGACTATATATAGAAGAGGCTAAGAGATTTTCATCCATTATGACTTTAACAACGATCTAGGCTAAGGTCATCGTTGATGGCTTTAGTAAGGGCCAAGAAAGCCTCTAAGCAAGTTGCTATGGCAGCTGAAGTGGAGGTAACAGTCAACTTTTATATGTGATGTTGGAATTGTGGATTGCTAAGCCATGAGAAGAAAAATTGTCCTACAAATACATCATCTAAAGGTAAAGTGGTAGGAAACAAACTACTCACAAAGGCAATGCAACCACAGTAAACAAAGGACAACAACAGAAAGTACAAAGTGGAGGCACACCTCCAAAGTGCACTTATGCACCTTGTAGCTAGATTGGTCATATAAAGGACAAGTGTTGAATGAAGAACCCACAGTTGAAGCCTCAATCTTTTACCCTACAAGTTGGTCAAGGAGGTGGATCAAATTCTAGAGACAAAAATCTTGAGGAATGTATGGGAGAGTTGCAAAATACTCTAGCATTGTTTGTTGTAGTAACAACAAAAATTACACCAACTTCTTTTAAATCAAAGCCTGAATTAGATAGGTTTGAGTACGGTACACTTGGTGAGGTGGTTGCAGCGATGTCTATTAAGTTATAAGCTAGTTCTTTGCCAGTTGCACCCATGATGGAAGAAAATTCAACCACTCAATGTGGGCCTTATGTTATGATAGCATTGGGCAATTATGATTGTTTATGACATTTGTCTTGACAAGCATGGTGACTAATCCACATCTTGGAGCAATTTGTAGTAGAGAAAATTCATCTAAAGGAGACATGATGGTAAAGACTTAAGCTATTAGACTATTGGAAGATCTACTGTTCTCAGAGGTTCAATTGCAGTGTAACAATGCAACTATTGTATATCATATGATAGGAAAGATGATGCAAGGCACAATCTAGATGCTTGCCAATGTAGCTATGAGGGAGATGGAGGAGTCTTCTTTGGTTGAAAGTGAAGAAGGCACAAGGAACAAATGTTGTTAAAAAAGCAACAAATATCTTGGAATGTTGAAAAGGGTACCAAAAGAAATCCCTTCACAAAAGGACTTTAAAAGCAATGTTATTTTAAGTAAAGATGCTATTGAAGTCTTAAAGGGGTTTACATTTTCTTTGTATTACATAAATGATGTGATTATTTTTAGTGATAAACTAGAAAAGCATGTACAATAGTTGTCGCAAGTCTTTGAGAGGCTACAAACTTGAAGTCTTTGCCTACATCATAGAAAGTGTAAATTCTTTCATGATCAATTGCCTTATTTGGGATATGTGATCACACCAGGAGGTTTGGGAATACAAGAGGCAAAGGTAGAAGCTTTGAAGAGGATTCCAATTCTTAAAGATGTGTCAAGGTTGAGGGTCTTTTTAGGACAAACAAACTATTATCAATGGTTTATTCACGGATTCAGTCTTTTGGTAAAACTTTTAGATTGATTGACGTAGATAAATCAAGAATGTATATAGGGTCCTAATTAAAAAAAACATTTGAGGCTTTGAAGGGAGTATTTAGTTCAGCACTAGTGTTGAGGAGGTTTGATAATCAATGGCCTTTCCAACTCCATAGAGATTGGAGTATGTCAGAGATTAACGTTGTGTTGACTTAAAAGGATGATGATGACAAAAAAATATGTTATTGTGTATGCTTTATGAAGCAACAATGATGCTGAAGTCAAATATTTATCTTATGAAAGGGAATGTTTAACAGTAGTGTGGGCGATTGCACATTTTTGTCCCTACCTATATGGCCAAAGCTTTACACTTGCTATTGATCATCAACCTCTAAAATGGTTGATGGAGTCTGATAAACTCACGAAAAAACTTGCAAGGTGGGCCTTACTACTACAGGAGTATGATTTTGAAGTAGTCCACAACTTGGGGTTGTAAAACTTAGATGTTATTGATTTGAGCCACAATTCAAATTTCTTGAAGAAAGATTTAACTGGTGCTCGATGGCATGGTACATGTGATCAAGAGAAAGTGCTAGGGTGATATATTTCATCTTATTTGGCATAAATGGAAGGAAGATCCAGTCAAAATTTAGAAGAAACTAGATTGGGTGTTGTTGATGAAGGAGGACCCCAAATTACTAATAATGTGTGGAAAGATCAAAGGGTTCTATATTGTCTTCAACCTTAAGAATTTCTGTTGAATACCATATCTCAAGAAAGAGATCAAGTAACCCATCATATAGTTAGGTTTCATTAGGAGGGTGACTTTATATTTCATAGATGGTTGGATGAAACAAGGAGAGTTGTTCCTAAGCCTAACCAATGTCTTCAATTAATATGTCAAGTTCATAAAGAGTTGGGTCATTTTGAAGTGTGACGTACATACTCTATGTTACGTAATTTGTATTGGTAGATGAGAAGTAGCAACCTATGTGGGGAGGTGAGAAGTTTGTGATCAAATTAGATCAATCTTTAACACTCTAACTCCCCAATTACGACCTATTGAAATTGCCACAAGCTATTTGGCGACAATATTAGCTCAAATAACTTATTAGCACTTGTAAGTTAAGTTTGGAGTAGTGCGTTTGGCCAATTTTGGCTATTTCTTTTCTCTAGCTCAAGGTAAAGTATCTCAAATGTTTTTACAAAAGGTGTTGCTTGATACGGGAGCCCAACCAATTATGCTAGACAAATTGTTAGCTTAAAGTTTGGGGCTTTTTGCTAGTGACTTGCAACTATGTCTTTTCACCATAACAACATTGCTAGGGGGTACAGAACAACCTACGGGACTATTAAAAGAGCCTCTACAATTTCAATGCAAGGTAGACACTAATGCATACATTCACATATCTGTGAGGTGTATTGTAATAAGTACTACCAACTATGATATTTTTTGGGGACAATAAGCTTTGTACCCCATTGGTTTTAATCACAACTCTTGAACTGAGGAGGCATGGTTCCGACTAGAGTGGTTATAAGGAGATGGACGGAAGGAGGTGATGCCTATCATCTTTAGTACTTTTGCTATCATGGTTGAGGAATTGGTGGTAGTGTATAGGTGCTTTGCAGAATGGTTTGCAACTGGAGATTTTCTACTTGAGAAAAACATGTCTACTATAGACTCACCTCTAGAGTTGGATTTACAAACACAAAGTAAGATCATCCTATTTATAAGACATCCCAAGGACCCCATACTATCATGGATTTTATCAAAAGGTTTGACTAAGAAATGCCATGAATTAGTGGAGGAGATAAACCAACATTTGTGGTAGCCACAACATATTTTTATCTCTACAACAACTTGTAGATCTTCTTGATGATCATAAGGATATAGTTCTTGTAGAACTATTTGGTGGACTTACTATTGGTTTGGTTGCAATTTTAGAGGCAGGGTTGTCTATACGAAGCTACACATATATGGACAATAATATTGTGGTGAGTAGAGTTGAAAAACACCACTTAGAACAACTAAGAATGTAATACATTAAATGGGATTTGAGTCGTTTAGAAGGCTGTGAGTTATCATGGCGGGGAACGCACTGCAGCAGCAACAAAGAAATGACAATGCAAGAGGCTAATGTGGCCAAGACTCGGCTACGTCATTTTTGGAAAAATAAAATAAAATAAAAAATTGTCAATTTTTTTTTGCATTCTAAGAACTTTAATTTTTTTTTTTTTGAAATTTTTTCCCTGATAGTTGGCCGTTCCCTCATTGCGAAGGAACTAGTGAGGGAATAAGCTTGAAATGGCCCTCTACAGGCCTCAAATCCCATCTAATGTCTAAAGCAACTACTTATGAGTGCTATCCAAAGGTATATGTCGTGAATTCCTTCAGACATTACCTTGATTGGAGAAGAATATTTCTTGAAATTGGACAAAGTAGACCTTGTAATGGTTGGATGGCCTTGTTAAGGACATTTTTGGATAGGTTCATGCTATGGATTCCAAGACCCACACTCAAATTTATTTTGGGAGCTCTTATGGTTGTTGCATTGGTGGCAACATAGATAAGTTACAAGTGTGGCATATATTCTTGAAAATGTACCTCCATTGGAAGATGTTGGAGCCCAAGTTCATGATGATGGGAGAATGGTATATCATCACCTTGAAAAAGCTAGTTGTAGTGGATGTTGTAGCTTTTAGTTCTTATGCCCATTGGTTGTAGTGGAAATGGACCAATTTGGCTCATATGCCAGGGATTTTAAGGGCATTGCATTGCATTAGTCATTCAGAGGAAAGACATTTAGATGACATTTTAGAAGAGGGGCGGTTTGTCCAAGAAGTGATGCAAGAAAATCAACCACCATTAGCTATAGTCAACTGTATAGGGTTGCCTCTATTGGCTTTTCCTATGTTGGTGAGTTATCCTTGGCCTTTTGTTTTTTGCAATGGTAGATTAGGATTGGTGTTTGATAGTACCTTTATGAAATTAGAGGAGGCATGCACAACTAAGCGAGAGTGGGCTATGAAATTTCCTACTAGCACCATTAGTAGATATGTTTTGACAAAGTCTCAATGACATCATTGCCTTGGACAAGCAATGGACCTTACACCTATAGTTTGGTTGCTTGGAATGTGCTTGGCCACTTGTTACAAAAATCTTGGTTCTAAAAGCCATTTGGAGACAAATGCTTTAAATTAGAGGGCAGAGAGTGTTGTACCTCTAGCAATAGAGAAAATGGCTACTCTAAATACCAAGGCATTGCATGATAGTCAACAAGCTTAGCAAAAAAAAGCTCAATATATGGTAGAGTGACTTATCACAGATGATTTGCGAGGACAACACGTATTGGAAACATTAGTTCAAGAATTGGGAATGGAAGATGCCAAAAAGAAGTTTAAGAAGGTATATCTCACTAGAGAGAATCCATATATCATCACATCACCTCATTTTGTAGATGGTGTGGTTATCATGTCAGTGAAGATGGTTTAATTGAAATGAAAGAAGGTAAAGATGCATTTATTGTTCTAAACAAGGATAATGATGTAAATTTTTCCAACTATCGACTAGAGGTAGTGCCAACACGACCAAAGGGGGCCCCAAAAGAGAAAGTAATCTTATCAATTGACAAATATTGGGAGATGGATATAGATATAGGACTCACAAGTGCAAAGGCATAAAAGGTGTAAACATTTATTTGCTTGTACAGGGCTTGGTTTGCTTTTGAACTCACTAACTTAGAGGATAATAAAGACAAGCCTATGAGAATTCAATTAGAAGATGATCATCTAGTGTTTAAGCGCCTATATAGGTTTAGTCTTTTAGAAAGCGGAGTTAAATTGATGTGCAAAGAGTTTTTGAACATTGGATTGATAAAACTCTTAGATAAAGAGTATGCATGTACCACGGTAATGCCAACGAAGAAAGATATTCTTGAAAATTGAATAGAAAAGCGGATGTGTAGAGATTACCGTCTTATCAACAAGAAATCAAAATTAGATTGATATCCTATGCCAACACCTGAGGAGTTACTTGATGTACTTGGGAAGGCAAGAGTCTTTAATACTTTGGACTTGAGGTCATGGTACCATCAATTGCCATTGAGACTTGAAGATAGGATGAAGACGACATTTTGGGAAGTAGATGATGATGAATGAGATATACTTTTCCATTGGAAATTCTTACCTTTTGGCTTGAAGAATGCTCCAACAAAATTTCAACATGTTACTAATCATAGGTTTATACTATGGGTGAAGTACTCTTGACTTTGTAGAGCCACTAATGACCACATCATGAGGCGCCAAGTATGTACTTGTAATGATATAGCATTTCAATAAATGGATTGAGTTGGTGGCACTACTACAAAATTCCTTTAAATGAACAACAATGACATTTCTTAATTGTGTGTTGGCTAAATTTGGAGCTCCTACTAAAGTGTTGACAAACCAAGAAAGAGAGTTTTTTGGAGCATTTGAAGAACTTTGCACTAAAGCTTTGATTGATTATCGTACAACATCAAGAAACCACCCAAAGGTTGATGGACTGATAAAAAGAGTGGTTCAAACAATCAAATGCAATTTGTACAAGTATGGATTAATGGCAAGCAATCATCAAGATTGGGATTTGAAATTGCCATAGATAGTAATGGGTTATTGCTTCAATCAACATGCATTTTTTTGCATCTTATAGTTCTTATCAACTATTGTATGGTAGTGGGCCAATGTTACCATCAACAATAAAAGAAAAATTGAATCCAACAATAGACTCAGATGACCCACGAGTTTAGACAAAGGTACTACGGGATCAAGTTGAATCTTTCT
Organism: Climacium dendroides; assembly: GCA_950106755.1. Taxonomy (NCBI): domain Eukaryota; kingdom Viridiplantae; phylum Streptophyta; class Bryopsida; order Hypnales; family Climaciaceae; genus Climacium; species Climacium dendroides. Next base: position 19,629,889 of record OX467091.1, read on the forward strand.
AGAGGACCATGCCAATGGCTATGGAGAATTTGGTGATAGCACAATACAAAGGTACTCTCATATATATACGCATTAGGAGCAGGGCTTATAGGCCTCAACTTCAACGATTTAAGGTTGGAAATAATGTGTATTTACAACATGAGGCACCAACAACCTTAGATGTTCGGGCAAAATGGACCATTTTGAGTGTCAAGACAATTTTGCCTAGTGGAGTTTTTTTTTGGAAAGGAAAGATGGACAAGAGTACAAAGACAACAAAAAGAATTGTGTTCCTTGTCATTTACCAATAGAAGGGACTATGGATCTAAAGTTGACATTGGTTCTATATAGTTGTTTTATATGTAGAGAGAGCAAGGATACTGCAACAATACTGCTATATAATTTGTGTGAACAAGATTGGTACATAGCATGTCTTCAACCGCCATTGATTGCTCTTCTTGTTGGATGTTGAACTTATCTTCATTGTAGAAGTAATTAATTGGTACTATTTTTTCAAGTGATTATTGATGATTTTTCTTATTGATGAAAGATATAATTATTTTGTTACAATCTATATTGAAGTATGAATGGTGACTTTGATATTGAAGCTTGGATGGAGATTTTGTGAAGTTCAACTATAGTGTTGGAAGCGATTGAGGATGGGGCTCAAATGCACCTAGCTTACCCTTTAATTTATGATTGATTCAAGCCCAGCAATGGACGGGGGCCTATCATATATTTCTTCAACATGTTGATTACATAGTGAGTGTAGTGGAGGTTATTTGATTTGACTTCTATTGCTATTTGAGTTGCAAGGGTGCTTTATTCAACTAAGGGGCAATTGAATGGTGTTCATTCATGCCTTCATCACAAAGTTTAGACCCTACGATTTGGCAACAATTATCGTGTGGTTATTGTTGTTTCATGGGTTCGTACCATAATCGCACTAACTCAGTGTATTTTTACGCACTGAATCTGTGCAAAAACAATGAATATCAATAGTGTATAGTTTTTGTACTTTAACTAAACAATTGTTGTGCAGTTTTGACACAACAATTGTATAGTTAAAGTACAAAAACTGTACGCTATTGATATTCATTGTTTTTGCACGGATTCAGTGCGTAAAAATACACTGAGTCAGTGCGATTATGGTACGAACCCATGAAACAACAATAACCACACGATAATTGTTGCCAAATCGTAGGGTCTAAACTTTGTGATGTTGCTATAGTATGATTTATCTTTGGGCATTTGTGTATGTGCTAGTACATGTAGTTTACGACACTTATTGTTAAAAATATAAAGTGACACAACATATTCTTGATTACAATCACACAAAATTTGAAATCCAAATATTATTTTGGAATAGAAAAAATGTTGGAATCTTGATGTTATTTAGAAATAGAGTGAATTTTACTTTAAATATCTTTGTAATTACTATAATTTTAATAAAAAAAATACTAAATTTATAAAATCACATAAATTCCATTTAAAAATTTTCATTGTGAAAAATGAAGATAAATCCAAAATGTAGATTTTTATATAGGAATAACATGTAGATTATTAGATAATAAAAATATTATTTGATGAATAAAAATATTAGATGAATAAAAATATTATTTGATAATAAAAATATTAGTTACCATGTGTGTATATTGACATAGAAAACTAATGAAGTTTTGTCAAACAAGGACAATATTTGTTGTCTTGAAGGTCAACAATGTGAACAGTTGCTAATTCCTTAATTGGTTATAGAAAATCATATATATGGTTCCATATTTAATTCCTAAGCTATGAATTATTTATTAAAATTTGAGAGAACGAGACATATAACATTTCTGGGATTGATAATTCAAAAATCAACATCTTCCATTTGTATGAAAAATACTTTTCATCATAAATGGATGAGCATTTAGGTTAAGGATTAATAATACCGCGATTCACAAGTGTCCCACTCGAAGCTTCGTACCGCTTACTCGCTTGCCGAAAGAGAGGAAGCAGGGCCTGGAGCTTCGAGCTCCTCAATTAGGGTTTCACGATTCCCAGCTATCAGGCACACTTCTAACCCTTCCGATTCCAGCTCCGTTTGCAATTTTGCACAGAGTACCTTCCCCAATCTCACTGAATTTCCACACGTAGTCCAATTGTTAGGACTAACAATTGTTACAAACTACACAAGCTGCTTCGTATGCGAGTTGCATTCCATGGCGTCGTCTGTGAAGCTGGGGAGTCACAACGACTACATCTCCCAGTCGCAGGGGTGCGTGGTGACACTCAAGGGGCTGAAAAAACAGCCACCGGTTGACGATTTCCAAGTTTTAATTCGACCAAAGACGGAAGTGAAGAAGGTCACCACCACGGATCCTGTGAAAGTGTCGCTCCACGATTGTCTGGCGTGCAGCGGGTGCATTACGACGGCGGAGACCGTGATGCTGGAGCAACAGAGCACAGGTGGGGGAGAAATTGGGGTTGTAAATTTTGAGTTGCGAATTTTAGGGGTTAGGGTTTGAGGTTGTGAATGAGGTTACCGCATGTAAAAGAGACGCTTGAAGCGCTGAGTTTCTGTTAGACTGATTAGATTGTTATTGACTGTTGTTGAATTGCAAGTGAATTCTAGTGCGTCAAAGTATGTTGGATTTGATAAGCAATTTTGTAACGTTTCGAGCTTTTATTGGCTTATGACGTAAACGCAACACTAGTTTTGATGTTAAGGTGGTATATGGTCTCAAAATTGATATATACTCGTCTTGCAAGATTGGAAGGCGTCGCGAATCTACATTAATGCGTTTTTGTGGGGTTTATGGTGGACAGGGGAATTGCTGAGTCAGTTAAGTGCGAATAACAAAGCAGTTGTGGTCTCGTTATCACCGCAGTCAAGAGCCTCGTTAGCAGCTTATTATGGTTTAACCCCGCTTCAAGCGTTCAAGAAGCTGACGGGATTTTTGAAGTCGCTTGGTGTAAAGGCGGTGTTTGATACCAGCTGCAGTAGAGATTTGACTCTAGTTGAATCATGTGCAGAGTTTGTGGAAAGGTTTCGTGCGAATCAAAGGTTTCCTATCCTGGCGTCATCTTGTCCTGGTGAGTATCTCTCTTAACCCTGCGATTTGATCGAGGACCTAGGGTTGTAGAGGATTTTCTTTCTGTCAGTTTGAGCATTCAAAGACCTAGTAGGAGTGTGCTTTCATTGGGAGCTCACTGGACAGATCACTTTGGGTACAAGAACCAAATTGAGAACAAATTTTATCACTGTTTATGAATTTCTTATGCACTCATTCAAAGTGGGGAGCTCGTAGACCTCTGTTGAAGAATACCAGACAACACTATTTCCATTTAAAGAATTGAAGGCCAAACCTGTGTAACGCGTTTTAGGAGATGGTCCGTAGCAGTTTTGATATCCTCTACCTAGTACTCTCGGTTTATTTGCAAGTTCTGGCAGTTGAAAATGAAAAATTTGTGTGCAGGTTGGATCTGTTATGCGGAAAAAACGCATGGAGATGACGTGTTACCTTACATCAGTGCAGTAAAGAGTCCTCAGCAAGTGATGGGTACTATTCTCAAGCGATATGCTTGTACCAGTCTGGGGCTTTTTCCTGAAGATATTTATCACGTAACTATCATGCCATGCTATGACAAGAAACTCGAAGCTGCTCGCGAGGATTTCATTTTTGAAGTGGAAAGGGAAGGAGTACCTGAAGGCAGTAGGATTACAGAAGTGGATTGCGTTCTTACTTCAAGTGAAATTTTGGACTTATTACAGACTAGAAGCATAGATTTTGCGAATCTTGACGAGGCCCCCTTGGATAGAGTAATAGCCAACGTAGATGAGCGGGGCCATTTATATGGAGTACAGGGGGGTTCAGGTAGCTATGCTGAGACTATCTTTAGATATGCAGCTCGTGAGCTCTTTGGGAGGGAAATCACTGGACCTTTACAATGGAAGACACTTCGAAATGCAGATTTCCGAGAAGTGTCTCTCGAAGTCGATGGGAAAAAGGTGCTGAAGTTCGCTTGTGTGTATGGGTTTCGCAACATACAGAATATAGTGAGGCAGATCAAAGGTGGAAGATGTGACTACCATTTCATGGAGGTTATGGCATGTCCATCGGGTTGTTTGAATGGCGGAGGGCAGATCAAACCCAAGAAGGGCCAAACTGCCAAGGAGCTAATTCAGCAGCTGGAAGGTGCGTACCTGAACGAGGTCGACATTAGGGATCCTTTTAACAACCAGATAGTTAAGGGGTTGTACAAGGAGTGGCTTGGACATCCTGGGTCTGAGAAAGCCTCTACAACTATGAGAACTCAGTATCACATCAGAGAGAAGACGGTTGCAAACTTTGTGAGCGACTGGTAAGGGTTGTGTCTACCATAGCAGGGTTCAGTTTTGTCATATCCAGTGGGATTGTCTTCTTGTCTAATACGCCAAGATGAGAAGGTTACCATCGAAAATCGACCGAATTCGTATGAAAATTGAACCCGGGAGCCAGTCGAATCAGACGGAAATGGTTATATGTTCTCTTGGAGGGACTGGTACTGTCCAGGTGAACCCACCCCCCTGAAATGTGTACCTCTGGTACATTCTCTTCATAAAAAATACACTGGATGGCCTGAGTAGCACTCAATTCAGGATACCTTACGGAGTATGTGGATTAAGAGGGAATGGCTTTACTGAACACAAGCAGGCATTCCGCAGAAGAGTATGAGGACTTGGATTTACCGGCAGCAGAAGTTGAGTTGTTGCAATTAATCTACATACTCTCTACTCAGGTCAAATGCATCAGAATATGAAGCCTGGAGACAAATCGGTGAACCTCGTATGGTTATTTGAAGACGAGGAGGTTGATGGGACTCAACGGTGTAGAACGAGCTAGTGTTAATGGCATCGTTTTCAAATTGGCATGAATGGGAATATTTAAGCGATCATGCTACTCGCTGTTACACTTCTAGTGTGATATCGTATGTCGACGTGATTGAAGAAATTAAGTTTGTCCATATGCAAATATCTATCGGTACGGCTCACAACCATTGTATTATTTTTAGAATTGTTTTTATTGTTTCTTTTTACCTCGAGCCTTTGGCAATGATGTTCTAGTTTCTGCAAACAAAGAATTTGGAACAGTAGGAGATGTTGTTTACAATCGAGTATGTTTGTGCTTTCAGGATGTACGCAAGTGTTACCAAGATCTAGTAATTGTAATCTAAGTTGGTCATGCTGCTGCACTGATCACTTCAAGATCTGTGGGTCTCAGTATTTACGAAATTTCACAGTAAATTTGGATTTTCAGTTTTAGTTTGTCTTTATTGATAAGGTTCACATTGTTCATTGATGACACGTTTTTGAATAGTTGACCTTATAATAGTTTTGAATTCATTTCATCCATTCATGATACATTGTGGTGTTTTGTGTAATATTTTAATAACATTTAGTATTTACTAAAGAAGTGATGATCTTCTAAAGATGATATGTCCAAAGATGGAATATTTTTGGATATTTATAAAGTTCCTTTGAGTCTTTCAAACATCGAAAGATCCATTTTGTTTCTTTAGATTCTACTTGAAAATTTGTAGTTGAAATTTGAGCTTGTTGAATTCTAGGTGTCACATTGTTTAATGGGTACTTCTTGATTTGGGTTATTTGCTTATAGGATGTTCAAAGTTTGTAGGCTAATTTTGTAGTATTCTTGTAGAGCTTCCTTCATTAAAGAGGTCACAAATCTACAAAGTTTAGAAATTGCTAAAATCTAACCCCTAAGAGTGTCAACAAAAAATGTTTGTAATTCATAGAGAAGTGATGATTTTTACATGATTTTTTTTCCATTGTTTCCTAGACAAGTTTAGCAACAACCAATGTACAATATAATATGGTGTGAATGTTTAATTATTAGTATGAGATGAAATTTTGTGATTGTCAAAAAGCACTTCAAAAATTGTAAAAAATGAGACATGGTACATTACTATTAGAGGTAGTACCTAAGATGTTCAAGTCTCTTGTAATTTGAAAATGTTACCTATGTCGATTATTTTATGTCATTTGAATCTAATGACTACATTACTAGATATTGAGGTTTATAGTAGAACTTATGTCATTTGGATCTAATGATTACATTACTAGATATTGAGGTTTATAGAACTTATATTTTTGGTTCAAGTAATGGTCAATATTCATTTTGATCAATTCGTTATAATTTACAAATCCTCAATCAATTTTTGATAAATCACTAGTGATACATTACCTTTTTTGGATCTTTATTGTTATTAAAAGAAAAAAAATTTAAAATATTTTTCTATTTTCTATTTTCTATTAAGTTCATACATCCTCTTTATTCCATAAAAATGTTTAAATAAGTTACTTTGAGATTGTTTTATCCATATTTTAAAGAGGCATTTCAAAAAGTGCATAAAATTTTAGAATTCACTACCATATTGTTTACAAAATAAAACTTAAATAAATTTCACTTTTGTGCACGTCGCATTGTGGTAATCACAAATTTTATTATAGCTGATTATTGTTATATTTTCAAGAAATAATCTCATTAACATATATAAATATATTAGGAATTTTTAAAATGTAGATTACATTTGAAATTATTTGTAGCTATAGTTTTGTTTAAACCACGTACATTTTTAGTAATAATTTATAAACATTGCAATTAGATAGAATTTGCAATTTGTTAAGTTGTTATAGGATGCAATTGCTATAGTGAATATAAAGAAGTTGTGTTGTATTCTTCCTATAAAAATTTAAAAAATCATTCATAAACTAATGTAAAAACTATTCTTAAAATTTTCATTCAAAGATTCGTTTTTAATTTCTCTAAATTTTTCAAGTAGACAAATTTTAGTTTCAAATTTTGAATAGGAGTTCTCAAATATCTTCTTATATAATAAGAAATTATTTACATACAAAAAAAAAAAATGTGTGTTTCCCAATGTTCATCACATTAGATTTTTTTGGAGGTGGTCTTTTTAAAATGGACTTAGAAACTTCAATTTTCAATGGCTTAGCTTTATTAGAAAAGTAATAGTTGAAACTCTTAAAAAACAAATGAAATGGTATTTGAAACAATCTTGAAATACATATGCACTTTCACAAAATTTGTTTTGAGTCTAAACTTAATATTTTTTTATTTAATTGGTAAAAATTTAATATCACCAAAAGTCCCCTCGAGGGACTCTTGGGATTGAGGGTAGGCTTGGATGACCTCAATTTCTAACAAGATTTATTGAAAAAAATTTGAAGAGAAAATCACATTAACATTGTGGGAATATAATTTTTATTTTCAGTCATGTTTGGATTCAAAAGTTATGCCACTCTAAGTCCCAAAAGCAATTTGTCAAGCTAAAAAAAATCATGAAAGATTAGATTTTTTTAATTTTTAATTTTTTTTAATTCTCAAAGTTTATATTAGTTTTGTCTACATGTGAAGCTTTTATTCATTCCATTTGAATTAGTGATATGAAAGTTATAGAATTTTTTTGTTTTGTGAATGCTCATAGCATCTTAAAAAAAATAAAATTATATTGGATTCATTTCTGAATTCTATTTTCACAATTTAAAAAAAAATTATATAGGATTCATTTCTGACTTCTATTTTCACAATTTAAAAAAAAAAATCATATAGTTTAGTTTGTTTGCTTGCAAAATCTCACCATTGGGATTAGTGAATTTCAATCCCATCTTAGAACTATTAACAATTTAATTTTTTCTTCTATCTCATACTTCTTCATAACAATTTTTTTAAGAATGCAAATCAAGTGTTTTTTTAATGAATTTTTTTCCAACTTTCAAATGAATTTTTCAACATAAAAAATTTTAAAAATAAAATTAATAGTGCAAAATTTTTTAATTAAGAAGATTCAAATCCAAAAAATTTAGTTAAACCAAGTACAAAAAATTTGTTTTCTTCACTTTAAATGCAAATATCTTGCAATCTACATAGTCAAAGTTATTGAAATTTCTTCCTCACAATCTTATACCAATTAATTCATTGTCCTACGGTTAGATATGCAAAAATAACAATTTTAAATTATTTTTGTTGTTTGCAATAGCAATGACAATTTTGAATAGGTTTCAATGGAAAAAAGACCTTGGGATTTTAGGGGTTAAATTGCAAATGAATGTGATTATATGCATAAATTTTTTTATTGATAATATTTATTTTTGACACTTTATTTATGCCAATACCCACATGATTTACCTTTCCAACAATATCCTTGCATATCAAACTTACAAGACGTTTGAGAATTGATTTGACCTTTCAGTGATTGACATTCATCTCTATTGCTATAAACTTCACTCATATTGGCTTCCAAAATTATGTTTTGAAGATTTTCAATACCTTCTAACTTTTTGTCAAATGAAAGATTTTTTAAATGATTGGCTACATGTGCATCATGAATAGGCTGAATTAAACCGTTTGGTTTTAGATCTTCTAACCCTTGAACATTAGTCATTACATGACTGCTTTCTTGAGCAAATCCTTTTTCATTTTGCCTTGAATTTAATGGTGTTGAAATAGATGGTAGGCATTTGTCATTTTGTCCTTCAACCACTTGATATAAATGATCATGTTTTATATTGAATTTTCCTTGCAAACCATCTGTCAAAAGGATGGATTGGTTTTGCTCTTCAGTGATTTTCCATATCCTTAAGTCAATAGGAAATAAACCGGTGCCATTCCACTTTCGCAATTGCTCTATTGAAAATGGACCTTGAATAGTTCCAGAAGGGTCTACATAGTGCCACAATTTTTCATGTTCCATTGAATTATTCAAATTCACTGATATCGTTGGTACTAGTGAAATAGGTATTGATTTATAATGTTTTGGGTAATTTGAAGGAAAAATTACTTCTTTTTTCATAGTCACAAAGTTAGTAGTTCCTTGATCATTTTTTTCACCAAGGTCTCTTCTATTATTTATTCTCTTTTGTGAATCAATACTAATATCATACTTTTCATAAAAGGATTGTTTTTCCTTTTCATCACTCCAATGTGGCTTTCCTTCTTTGTTTTGAGCATTACAATTTATTGGAAAGGATGGTCTTAGAATAGGTCGATATGATGTTGTTTCAATATGCCTCCAATCTTTAGTTTGTTTATTGATTTCTTCATCTCGTGAACTTGATGAAACCTTGTTGTTGTTGTTGTATTTTGATTTACTGTCTTCTAAACAATTACCTCTCCAACTTAGCTTTGCTGAACAAGAATTCATAGTTTGATTATAAAATTTTGTTGAATTGCAATACGTATCTACAATTTTTATAAATTTTTTGCAAAGGTTGTTTAAAATTTTCAGATTCAAAACTTATAGATTATGATATATTTGAATTTTTCTTAAATCATTAAATACTAAACCACTTCATTTCATTGTAACTTTTTGTTATTTTATTTTACTATAAATTAATACTATTTGGATATCATAGTTGTAGGGCAAGTTTGACAAAATAAAAAAATTTGGAATGATATTAGAAAAATCTACATCTTTCTTTCATCATCCCATTCAAAATGCTATATTTAATATAAAAACAATTTTAAAATCATTCTTATTCTATCAATTAGCATGACTATGTATAAAAATTTGAATTACATGAACAATAAAATATACTCCCTCCATCGTACTAAAAACTTCTGAATTCAACATAGTGTGTACCACTAAACCACTCCATTTATTGAATTTTGGTCATTGAATAAGTAACATGGAATTCAAATCAATAGTTTTACTAAAACAATGCATTATTTTTTTATTAAAAAAATTCTACTTTTTAGTGAAACAAAGGAAATAAAAATTATTTTATAAAATCAAAATATTTTCAATGTAATGTGTAACACACCTGATAGTGTATTGCCTTCACCTTGGTCACTACCATCTTCAGATTTATAATTTGGATCCATATGTGGATCTACAAAAATTTTAGGTCTAGCCTTGACCTTCTCAACTCGAAATGATGGATTGTTCAATTCTTGAAGTTTTTCCACACACTCCCGCAATGTATGAAATAAAGAATTAGTTAAGTATTTGGATTTTGTAAAGCCTCATTGATTATGAAATTACACTATTCCTACACTACATTATTATCTACTACAACATTTCAATAAGATAAAAATAATTTTAATTATGCAAAATATTCCAATAATTATATAATTCTCATTAAAAAAAATTTACATTCTCTCATTCTAAGCCAACTTCCATCTAAACATCTAGAAAAATCCCATTCCAAGTTCTTTGCACTAAAAAACAAAAAATACAAATGAAAGAAAAAATTATTTGCTTTAAAGAGTGGATTGCATCAAATGAGGATAATATGTATTTGGAATGGATAGAATCTATGCCTTGATTACACATTGTCATTCATCAATTCACTTTGAGTTAGCCTTAAGTCAATGCAAATCACTTCATTTGGGCAATAGAAGTATGCAATTGGTATTGAGTTTATTATAGACTAAATTGGGCTTGTGTTTAGGCATATGGGGTGATAGAATCCCTACAATAGCTATTTTTTTAAAACTGATAGGCATATCTACGGGCTTTCATTGGAAGCCTAGGCAACACCCTTTTGTAAATTTTCAAAAGACCACATGAAGTCCAAAAATTGTTTTTTCAATTGTAACATTGATTTTTAATTTTTATCTACTATACATATTTATTCCCACATTTTAAAATAGAAATATCATACTACACTAGTCGTTTTGTCTATAATGAAAGGAGTTTATCTTAATTATACTATAATCAATTTATTTTTTAAAATAAATTTTTTAAAATAGTGCATTGTTAAAAAGGATATTCTTTTTTTCGGCCCTTTTCACTTGCTCTATCTCTAAGATTGATTAGACGTTGTCTTTCATTTTCCATCCACTGTTGCAAAAATATGGAAGTGTAAAAATAACATGGATTTTTTAAATTCAAAATAATGATTTCAAAATAATTTCAACCAATGAATATCAAATAATACTAATAGTATTTTTTAAATTATTAATAATATAATAGTTCTAATAGTATTTTTTATGAAAATAAATGGATATTGAATTATACATCATTAATTTTGGCTTCTTGTAATGATATGGCTTTTTTTTCTAATTGGCCCTGCATATGAAAATTTGTAAAGATGTTGGAATCAACATTTAATTTTGTTTTCATTTATAGTATGAAAATATTCTAATATACATATTTTAAGAGCATCTTCACTCTTGCATGAAGGGACCCCCTAGCCCACTTAATCCATCTTGACCTCAAAAGCATCCCCTACTACAAACCTTAAAGCCCCAAAAAATAACCCGGCTCGCCTAAATAAGCAATGAAACTAGAATCCTAATAGATTAGCTCATCTCTTCTCCAAGCTTAGATTCCCCTTGTCTTACATTGTTTTTGTCTTCCTTTTTGAAAAATCTAACAACTATAGTAATACCCACCAATGAGAATGCAAAGTTAGTAGAGATATGAAGAAAAATGGTAGGGAGCTATTTGTTGCTAGAGCCCAAAATGAGAATTTAAACCCACCAAAAGCCATTCGACAAGGCAGTTTTCCAGTGAATAAGTGACAATGCTCTAATATACATATTCTAATATACACACATACTTATTTGTAAAAAAAAAATTTAATTCACAAATTTACCACTGTAAAAGTCTTTAAGAATCCACATTTGATGTTAAGTCGCAATCTTTTACATTCCTCCTATATTCACATATATATATTTAAAATAATTAATAATTTAATAAAATTTATAACAAGTTGTAAACAAGATTTAAATTTTTAAAGTGAGTTACAAATTAACTTCATTTTATTTTTAATTCTAATATTGATAAAATGACCCATCTATCAATAGTCGTAATAATGAAATCCATTAGATTTATTTAACACACCTCTGTAAAATCTTGATTTGAAACAACATCAATTGTAATATTTTCTTTTTTTTGGAGATTGAGTATTGTTAAAGTCACATTAGTCATTGAAGATCCTATCATATATGACTCTTTTTGTATACCGGTACCTACATGAATCATATTATACATTGTTAGTTAAAGGTAAATTATTAAATATTTGCTTTGTCCCCAAATGATCTTCCGATTGGACAAAAATTTTGGAACCTTAGGCTAAAAATAATTTTATAATTTTAATCCTTTTCAATTTTTAAGTAGATTTTGGTGCAATCCTATTGTCTTGAAACTTTGAATTTCAAAGCTCTTTTCAAAATGTAATATTTAGCTTATTGCAATAAAATTAAGGGGGATTTGAAGATCATTTTGGGATGGAGAAAGTATCATTTTATAATTAAACATAAAATATGTGAAGTTTATATAAAACAAGAGAAAAATATGAGTCACCTATGACAAAAACAAGTCTATAGCATGAATCCATCTTTGAATTTCCTAGGACACGAATTTTTACAAATGTTCCAGTAACTTTGCATTCAAAATTAGGATCACTTATAAATTCTTCAAGTATTGACCTTCGTAAATAAATCAAGCTAATATTTTTGTAATTTATTGCTGCATACTCATCACTTTTGGGTCTTTGAGAATTTTCATCAAATTTATGATTTTTTCGTTTAATTCTCAACACACCAAGTTTTGATTTTTCTTGATTTGTTGCATTTAAAGTTGAAGTATCTTCTAGTTTTTGTTTTTCAATGGTGATCATTGTTTTTTTAGAAAGATTTGAATGTTCTTTTGCAAGAAAGTGTTGATTTAGTAGCTTAAACATTTCAAATTGTCCAATTGACTCTTTTTCAAATATGAGACGAAGTTGCTTGTCACAAATGATATCACTCATTTTTCTTGGATTTTGAAGCTTATGTTCTTTGATATACATCCAAAGCAATTTGTGAACAGCAAACCTTGTCAAAGGTTTACTAATATCTTCTTTCATATATTTGAGAAATGTCTTTAGCTCTCTTGATGCCCATTCTTCGATTGTAGATGGAGCCTCTTTGCAACATGTAGTCTTTTCTTGATTTAAATCATTGCTTGGTGGTTGATGAATCTTATTAAGGTCCATACTAGGGAATTCTTCATTGACATGTATTTTTGAAGTTTCTTTGAAGTCAATGTCTTTGTTTTGATTGTCTTCAATTTTTGAAGAATGTTCAAAATCCTCATGTGAGCTATGAGAAGCTTTGTCAGACTCAACATCTGATCCCTCACCATTAGAATGATTTTGTATTATTGAATGACAATCACTACTATTTTTTAATTCAATTCCACCGTTATCTAAAAGAGAAACTAAAATAGAATAATTTTTCTTAAGCTCAAGCCAATATTCTTTAAATAAGTATTCGTATGTTTCTTTGTCTTCAAAATCTACTTGTTCCTACAATGTAATAGAATCTTTTATTTAAAAACTAAAATAAAAAAGTGAAATTATAATGTTTCTTAATAAATGAGTAGTAAAATTATGAATTTAATAAACAAACTTATAAAAACTTCAATTGAATCAAATTAAAATAATTAATAAAATATCAATATTTAAAAGCTTTGATATTAAAGACAATATTAATTTATTTTGTTAATTTTATGTTCAATTAATATTTCTGTAAGAATGTTATTTTGTAGAAGAAAAAAAATTGCATACCCCGTCATTGTTTATCGATCTATTATATTCAATCATACTTACAATTGGCAAACATTCTTCACACAATCCTTTTCTTTTGCTTTGGATGCAAAATTTAGATTCTTTAATGCATTGTTTGCAAAATGATGTTGGACATGTATAGCATTGGTAGTTTCCAAATTTTTTACAATTCAAGCAAAAATGGGAACCTACATATAAAATTACGATAACTTATTATAAAACATAGAAAGAATAAAGAAATCAAAATGTTTTAAATCAACTAAATTTTTCTTGATATGTATTCTAAAGTGCAATTATTCAATAAAATTTGTTGTGAATATCAATAAATATCAAATTTTAATAATTTTTTTTACATACCACAAAACCATGCGCCTTTTTTTAAAAAGAAGGCTTTATCACGGCCAATACAACTCAAGTGATATGCTTTGGGGCACAATCTGTACAAAAATTCAAATTTACATTTAGTTTTAAAAATATCAAATCATTATTTTATATAAATATATTATTATAGAAGTATTAAACATTGAGTTCTATATATTTTTAATCTTTCACAATATGCATTATTTATTTATGTAATTATATATAATATGAGTATTAGAAATATGACTAATAATACCTATGATCACAAAGAATAAGGTCACCTCCATCAAAACAAATGAAACAAACATCTTCTTCATTTTTTGTTTTCATAACAAATTTTTGTTCACGTTTATTTCGTTTCTTTTTACGTTCATAAAAACATCCTTCTAGTGCACGTTTCTTTTTGTTTTGTGATTCTATTGTGATTGTTGATTCTTCTCTCATTAGATAATGTGGATTATGATGAATCAATCGTGCCTCTTCATTTCTTTCAAAAGCTTCATACAACTCCATTTCTTGTTCCAATTCAGATTTGCTTTCTGGTTGATGAATACAAACATTGTTTTTGATTGAAGGAAGAACATTTTCAACATTTGAGTGATTACATTCCATATTACATTTGGGTTCAAATTCTCTTTTATCAATCAAAGAACATTTTGACTCTACATTTACAGACATGTTTCTATTAATGGCAACATCAAGCAAATTTTGTACAACCACATCAACAACATCATTTACAATGTTGTATTTATTATCCTTGCAACTAACACTTGTTTCCAAATTTCCAAATTCACACTTCGCATTTTGACTATTGGCATTGTCATTACTGAATTGAGAAATTTCTAAATTTGTAGATTTATTTTTCATTTTTGCATTGTAGTCCAAATTTCTTCTAGTATAATATTTGGATTTAATATTGCCATTTGAAAGTTCATCATCTGATAATAAAATCACATCTTCTAAGACACTTGGTTCTTGTTGAATTTGACATGCACTAATAAAATTACTATCTACTTTTAATTTCTTCATTTCATTTTTGCCTTTAGTGTTTAACTGTGATTTTATTTCACTATTGTTTATTTTATTGTGGGTGATTCCATTTCTCTTATATACATTGTAAACATCACTTGAAGCCATTTTGTCAATTAAAGGTCTTATGATATTTACAACAAATTCTATGCAAATCTTCCAAGCACCACAAAAAATTTGTAGTCATGTTTATTAGTCTATTAATAATATAAATCATAAAAAATAATAAAAAAAATTTGTCCTTCTTCTTCAATTTGAAGCATGTTTCTCCAAGTTCTAATAGAATTTTATCATCTTCTTTAGATACAATAGATTTGAATTCTCTAATTTAATGTTTTAATAGGAACAATTTTTTATTGTAGTGTTTTTTCAAACTTGATTTTTTTAATATTTCAAATTAAAAAACATTTGTGTATGTAGTTTTTTAATATTTATACATTCATATCTTATTATTAATTTGAAGAAAATCTAACTATGAATAAAACCATAACAAAGAATGAATAAAGAATATTTTCAAAATTTTAAAGAAAAATATCACATTATCCTCCAAGAATTAGGATTTTGATAAAGAAAATAAAACTCGTATCAAGAATATGTTAAAGTTTTTGCAACACATTTACACTGTATTTTTCAGGGTTGTCATAACGGGCGAACCGGACCGGACGGACAGGCGAACCGGACGGGCAAACCGGACCGGACGGCTTTAATTTTGAGAGTTTTGCACCTTGACGATCCCATCCGCGCCCTGACCGCACCCTGACGATCCCGTCTACGCCCCGATGTCCACGCCCTGATGATTCCGTCCACGCCCTAACGATCCCGTCCGCGCCCTGAGTACAGTGTCCACGCCCTATCGGGCAAATCGGACGGACGAATCAGACGGATGGGCGAATTGGACGTCCGTCCACTATGAAAATCCTAGTATTTTTAGATAAAATAAGTATACTAATATACTTTAAAAATAAATAGAATTTGAAATTGATTATGTAGACTTATATACTTGAAATATTTATGAGTATTTAAAATTTTAAAAATAATGAGTTTTTTTTAATCATGAAAATATTGGTATATTTGGTTAAACTATGTTGGGTTATGGTTTACAATTTATAAATTTTAGTGAAGTTTTTTTTATGAAAAAGCATGATGGTTAAGTTTCATCTATTTCATTGAAATTGTAAAACATCTTTGATTTTTCTTTAACCCCTAAAGATCCAAACACCATTTTTTGGCATCATAGCAATTTGGGGTAGCTCATTACAAATGGAATTTTTATTTTGTAAACTAAACCCAAACATAATAAAATCATACCTACTCACAAACTAAAACTCCTCATGACTTTCATTTAATCAATTGAAATGAAATGATTCAAAGCTTTTGACAAATAATCAAATATATAAGTCTACATAATCAATTTCAAATTTTTATTTTGTAAAATGTGATTCTTAAAGAAGTTTTTTCGGTTGCCCAAGTTGCCTGCCAAATGTTTGAAATTACAAATTATGCAATAATTTTTTAACCATGTAGTCAAAAATTGTGAAAATTATTGGGCCTTACAGCTACTCCTTGGGCACATGTTGTGTGAAATTTTCAAAGAAAAAAAAGAAAAAATTCCATTTGTAATGAGCTGTCCAAAATCAATATGATGTCAAAAAATGGTGTTCGGACCTTTAGGGGCTAATTTCATTTATATCTATGTGACTTTGCTATTCAAATTTAAAATTTAAAATAATGATTTTTCAATACTACAAAAATATACTGCATTTTATTTTTGCATGAAATGAAATAACTATTCAACTGATTTTATTATGTAATGGTTCATTTTTAATAAAAGAAATTTGAAATCTACATGAAAAAAATTTAAAATAGAAAAACTTCCATCTCAAGAAGATACTATATAAAAAGCTACAATCTAATATTGGTATTTTGGTTGTTCAAATGTTTAAAATATAATATCCAATAATATTAAAATATTTAGAATATAATATTATATATAGATCTTATTTTTATTATTTATTTATCTATTTTAATAAAAACTAATTATAATATTTCAAATTTGATGGAATAATAATTATTTATTTATTAAAAAAATTATGGTCTTAACTTTTAATTTAAAAAATAGATATAAGTAATTATAATAAATACTTCACTCATTTATTTGAGTGAAATCTAAATAATATAGTATAAAAATCCAAACATAATAAAATCAATAATTACATTGTAAAACATCTTGCCTCATGGTCTATCATACTACTAAAATCATAAGTCCCTCTGTAATATCACAAATGCTACCATTAATACTAAGGGATCGTGTTTGCTATGCTACGCATTCATTGTATCACATATTAGTAAAATTTTGATATATTTGAATAGAATGCATGATAATGATCTTGGTAAGTTTTTAAAATAACTATTTTAATTATTTTGTAAAAATATTTCCAATCATGCATACATAGAAATCATATTTTCACACAATGTGATATTACAGAAATAGAGTAGCAGTTCACAATCACTTTTGTAATATCACTTTTTACAAAGGGTGATATTATAGAAATAACATAGTTGTTGCAATTCAGGTGATATTAAAGAGGATCCATAGGATGATATTATAGAGGTAGTAAATCCATTGCTTCTCTTGGCTTTACACTTCTTGCACTTCTATGATTTTGTACTTTTGTGAGCTTTGAGCTTTTATGATATCCAAATTCTATTGCTACTACCAAATGATTTGAGAAATTTATTAGATTGAACTGATTTTGGATTTCACAACAATTAAGTTGTTCATGAAGTTTTTGAGGTTTACAAGTTTTTCTTTTCAATTCACCAAGTTTTGGAGTTGCTATTGTTCGTAACAATTGAGTCAAATTTCTACTGCATTCTAATGTATGTGTATCTTTTATAGTATTTACCATTGCATATGTTTCATTCATCATTCAATACATTTCTATTGTACATTTTAATATATGCTTACTTAAAAAAAATATTATACAAAGATTTTAGTCATTTTTATTTGAAGATTTATTGAAATTATTGTTCTGCATTCTATCTAATACATAAAAATTCTTATAAAATTCTAATGATGAATGCGTAGCATAGCAAGTGCCAAACGCTAGTTTTACCCTGAAAAATAATGTAGTACTCATTTGACAGAATTTTATACTTAATCATCTAATCATGAATTAGGTTTTTATTTTATTTTTTAAACATTTTAATGCAACTTGTAATTGAAAGATGGCTTATAGGGGCAATGATTTTCATATCATCTGACTATAGGATAAAAAAATTATTGTATGATAAATAGGTTTGGATAACTCAAAAAATCACTTTTAAAAAAAAATAGTAATTGAACTTGGTTTTCTAGATTTATGGATGTATAAAATGAATTGAACCGTCCTATTCCAATGAGATTATCTTATTGAAAAGTTTTGATTTGTAAATAGTTATGGAATTCTTTATGTCAAACTAGGACTTCATTACTCTACGCATTACCAATGACACCCGATTAAAGGTTCAAATGTATAATTGGAAATGTTAGAGTGAAAAAATTACAATGTAATATTACAAATATTTAACATTTTTGTGTAAAAATTACAAATATTCACCCTATAATCAATTTTAGAAAAAATATCCCTACATCCCTATACATCATTAAAGTCCTGATTTGGTCCAAAAGCATTCACAAACTACCATTTCTAATTCGAAAAGAAAATTTTAAAAATTTGATTTTTTGTTCATTTAATCAAAGGATCTTGTAGTAGACTTCAATGAAAATTTGTGGAAGAAATTTCAGAAATTTTGACCATGTAGATTGCAAGATATTCAATGCATTTAAAATAAAGAAAACGAGTAGTTTTGCAACTTGTTACACTAAATTCTAAAGACTTCTTGAATCTTCTAAACTTAAAATCTTGCACTACAAATTTTGAATCAAATTTTTTAAGTTGTAGAATTGAATTTAGAATGTATGAAAAGAATTCCAAAAAACCCCTCTTGATTTTCATTCTTCAAAAAATTATTAAGTGGAAGTAGGTACATGACTAAGGAAAAACTAAATTGTTAATAGGTTCAAGATGGACTTGAAGCATACTAATTCAAATGGTAATATTTTTTTAATATGAAAACTAAATCTTATACAATTATTTTTCTTTTGAAAATTGTGAAATTTGAATTCAAAAATAGATCCAACATATATAATTTTTCAAGGACATGACATTCGTGCCTAAAAAACAAGAAATTCTATAGCTTTGCAATACAAATATAAATGGAATGAATAAATTTATTTAACATAGAAAAAATATATTCTATAAGAAATCAAATTCTAGAAAAAGTATTTAAATTTAAATTCTTTTTTTGTTGGGCTCAACTATTTTGAGCTTCACATAGCTTAATTTTTCTCTTGCATAAATTTAAATAAAAATTATATCCTCCAAAATATCAAACCAAAAATTGAGATTATAGGAATCCCTAACTAAACCTTCCAGTGGACACTTGGGACTTCAAGGGGTAAATGAATAAATAAAATAGAATAAATCAAAGTTTTTTAACAGACTAGAGTTTTTTTAACAAACTAGGTGAGTCCAAACATAAGCTTCAATTTTTCATTAGTAACAAAAATTCAGGGTTTTCATAGTGGACGGACGTCCAGTTCGCCCGTCCGTCCGATTCGTCCGTCCGATTTGCCCGACAGGGCGTGGACGCTGTACTCAGGGCGCGGACGGGATCGTTAGGGCATGGACATTGGGGCGCAAATGGGATTGTCAGGGCGCGGTCAAGGCGCGGATGGGATCGTCAAGGTGCAAAACTCTCAAAATTAAAGCCGTCCAGTCTGGTTTGCCTGTCTGGTTCGCCTGTCCGTCCGGTCCGGTTCGCCCGTTATGACAACCCTGCAAAAATTTGAAAACTTTCATTGTTCCATCATCAAGCCCAAAAATTGACTAACAAAACTCTTTTATTGCTTAGGTTGATACTATAAATCTTTGACACAGACAAAGAATATGTACATTTGGACATGCCTATCATCTTTGGTGTGACCACCATTTTTCAAAATAATAATTGGACTTGCTTTTTCAAATTTATTTGTATATAGAAAGTGTTGATTCATTCTATTCAAATGAGACTATTCTAACAAAGAGTTATGTTTCAAGGATTTTTTTTTTTCATTTTTTATGAAGTGCCAAATGGCAATATTAAATATTATAGTGGTGCTCTAAATTTCAACATTCATCCACATATTGGATAGAAAATATTACATTAGCACATATCACATATCCAGAATTCTCTTTTCATCTACAATTTAGTGATTTCATCCAAGATTTTTTTTAATATGAAGTTTTCTAGTAATATCTTTCCTTTTCCAAAGGGGTAGTGCCAAGGTCCATTACTTTGATGCAAATGGACGCCAAACCGCTAAGAATAAACATTGGTTTCATAGGTAGTTATGGAACTAATGGAAGTCCAAGTTGTTTTGTATTTATTGAACCTTTATGGAATTAGTTATGAATTTTCCAAAGAGAATATCGTTTTTCAAATATTTTTTCGCATTTTTTAATCATTCTTTTACACACTTGTTTTGATATTCTATTCAATACTATTTTTGACCATAGAAGTTTTTTATACTTAAATTTTGAAAAAAAAAAAGACTTTTGTTTTGATATTAAAGCCTTCAAATTAGAATGGTGAAGTGTTGCAAATTTCAAGACTTTTAATTTGACATTTCACAATTGAAAGTAGCGTCAAAACTCAAAATAGTATTGAAAAAAGTCTCAAAAATGAATTTTGTTTTTACTAGTTGTTGTCATGACAAATATCCTAAACTTCTATGTTCAAAAATAGTATTGAATAGAGCATCAAATCCAAGGTTAATTAAATACATGAATTTCTTTAATTCAATTTAGAAATACTCTATTCTAAATTGAATTAAAGAAAATCATGTATTTAATTAACCTTGGATTTGAGACAAAAAATCACACTATAATTTGCACTTTCAAATCACCTCTATGATAGTCAAAATGACAAGATTACTTGTAAAAGGCAACCAACTCTTAAAGGATTGCTTTTAAATGTCCTTCCATTTTTTCTCAAACAATCTGAATTTCATTACATTAAGAAATTATTTCATTCATCTTGAGTGTCCTTAGCTTAGCCTTGTCTCAAGGTAGCAACATCCACATCCGTCAATTTGAGAGTATACAATTGAACAAATTATTGAATCCTACTAGCAAGAGAAAAAGAATTCCTATGCACTTTCAAATGTATTTTTGGACATTTTGAGTATAAGTTGTGAATTCTTAAAGAGCCGACTATACCGATACACCTAATAGCAATACTAGGGCATGATATTGAGGTGTAAGTACATCCTTGCAATCACATCTATTCAACTTCCCCAAGATTTTTTAGGAGATGGTTATGGGTACAGTGAGGGTTATGGGTGCTGCAACCTTAATTGAACCCTCCTTGCTCCACTCCTGGGGTTTGTGATTGATGAAGGTCTTTGATCCCTGAGCTGGGATGCAGAGTCTTCATCGACTTCCAAGCATTCTAGATTTCCTCCTCCGATCTTCTATACTACAGACTAACCCAACTTGCTTCGAAGTCGATCACTCTTTTTGAAACGAAAGCACTTGCTTGCATCAAATGCGAAACAGACTTGTTTGGGCTCAGTCTCTCATAGCGAATTTAATCCGAGTGTTTGCAGTCACATGGTATCCAGGTCGGGTATGGAGAACCTGCTGGTGCTGGCCCTGGAGGTAGGGGAGAGGAGGTCGTTACCGCAACTCAAAGCAGTGCTTGCTAGCTAGCTGTGGTTGAAGATCGACCTGGCTGGTAAATCAATAATCATTTCTCACCCCAGGATCAAGCCCAAAGGAGATTCTACTCTTTTGAATTGTGGAGGCGATTGTCGCATATTTTCCTGTTATTGCATAGCACCTCGAAGCCTAGCTATTCAATTCAAACATCGCTGTTGTGAAATTAATCTCACTGAAGGAGACCGGATCAGTCGATCTTTCTCTCCACAATGTCGGATGTACTGATTCAAACTCGGCCCCTCACTGTATTTGCTTCTAGTCCTGCAACTAGAAGGTTGTGATTGACATGCAGCTGAAGCGGGCTCTTCCGATCAGGATCGTCTTCTTTTTGTTTGTGTGAGGATCGGATGCGTCAGGGTGTGGGGTATACGAATTGTATGTTTTGTATTCTAGACTTGGATTGAATTGAATTCTGGGTGTGGACTTCAGTGCATCCGTGATGTGTATGTTTTGATTTCTACAATTGCAATGAATTCTGAGGGTGGACTGTAATTTCGCTCAGGTGGTGCTGATCGATTAGGTTTCCTGGTCTCATTTCTGGTCTCACTGATTTCTGTAGTTGACACCGTTTAAAGCTCCGCTTTCCGGGCCAGGAGATGTGCAAGTGTTCAATTGAGTGACTTCAAGGCATCCAGCAGGAAACAAAGGCAGTACTGAAATCCAGAATACCATCTTGAATTGTTGGATGAGAGGTAGAACCGTCCATCGTTTAAGAGTGTGAACTGAGACATATTTAGGGTTTAGGGTCTATTCTTGTACAAGTTTTTAAAGCTCATTCAAATTCTAAAAGCACACCACAAAATTTCAGATTTAGGGAACCAAGCGTCAGAACTCGGTAGGTTACCTAAGATCATAAATCCACATGTGTCGTTCGCGAAGGAACTTCCAAAAAGGGACATTTAATTCTGAGAACACAGCCCATTCAAACAGAAAGATCGAACACGATTTTCAATCCCACGACGAGTTAGGGGGCAATTCATGCATTTCACGAGCAAAAAGTATTTAGAATTATGCTCGACATTCGTGCGACAAACTCACAGCTCAAAACATCATTGCATTCCACAACAGTGTTCAGACATATCCGTCATCATGGCCGAAGGAATTCAATCATTCCTCTCTCCTAGAGGGAGAACTTCCAGCATTTCCTTGAAGCGCGGCTGAAATCCAATCCGAGATTGAACAAGGAACAAACGGAGATTGAATATTGCTTGCCATAGAAATGGAAAGAAAATTCGGTCCCACGACAAGAATAACATGGTACGGAGGAACAGATCGCAGAGACAGAATGTATGCAATTGCACGTACGCACGCAGATCCAAAAACACATACACGAAAGTACAAAGAGAATACATGGTACGATCGAGATATCAGTAAAGAACGTCCAGACTTTTGCGTCATGGTCGAAATGAACTTATTCAATATGGCAAGAAATCGAAAACATTGGTCAGACTTTTCTGCCAAGCTCCAAAGAATCATACAAAACTCCCTGCAATCAGCGAAACCTAAACGTGCACTAGGAAGTCCAAATGAGGGCCAAAACTAAATGATTCCCAGTCTAGCAACTAGATCACTAAAGTCGCTAATGATGACGGACGGCCTACCTAGATACAAGTCCTGACCTGTCAAATGAAACAGCGACTGCCGGAGTCTAAAGGGGTCCTTGGAGCCAGTCCTTGCCGTTGATGTAGCTCACGGAGCTGAAAGGGGCCGCCTGCTTGTCCGTAAGCACCAAAGACCACTTCTCGCGACCCGCGCGGCTCGCGCCAGGGCCATAGCACTTGTACTCCGCGTAGTAAACCGTCTTCTGACGAGCCGGGTCATTCCAGTCCTGCCAACCCTCGGGACGGATCATGTTCGCGATGTTGCACTGGTAGAAGATCACGCGAGAGTGCGTGCCCCACGCGCGACCCAAGTAGATCTTGCCGCTGCCGCCGATCGAGCACTGGAAAAACACGAACCCAGTCTTCGAGTTGGTATCGCGCTTCTGCGCAGTCACGGACCCGCTGCCCGCCTTCGCGATGGAGGTCAGCTTGCAGTATTGGTAGAACGACTGGCCGTCGCCGAAAATCCAATCGATGGAACCCACGATCTCGCAGCTGCGGAAAAAGTGACGACCCGCCTTGTCGTACAAAGTGTCCTGCGCGCCCAAAAACGCGCAACGGTAGAACGCGCCCTTGTCGCCCTGGATGCGCAGAGCCACAGCCTGCTTGCCCACGGCGCCACCGGCAGGGGCAGGGGCAGAGTTCTGGAATCCACAACAATACAAGGCACACGGGTTACTAGGACGCTCCAGCATCACAACAGCAAGCCAACTACGGTCCAAAGGCACTGCCCTGGACTTCCATCTGCCAAAACAACGGTTCTGAACGGGCAGGGACCAGGACCCAACAACGCAACAACACAGACACAAACGAGAAGCTGAATCCATCATGCAAGCAATCCTTCCAAGGAAGCTCAGAAGGCTGAACACGAACGTGGGCTCAGGTGGCATTGACAAGTGGCAGTCACAGAGAATGATCGTAGTAGATTCGGCCAATCCAATGCCACTACCTAACAATCAAGCGTAGAGCGAGCCAAGGAATCAGCTCGGAGAATGAATGGCATGCAATACAGTACAGGCGAGGAGCAATTGAGGCCGCACCTGGAAGGTGCAGTCGGACGCGATGAAGCCATCGGACTCCACAGCCACAGAAGCACTCAACGCCGTCCCGCCGGCCTTCTCCGCAGTGTCGCCCCACGTGATCACAACCTTCTTGCTCTGGCACTTGAAGTACACGTTCGACGTCTTCGAAGTGATCTCCAGCTTCTGCTTGTAAACCCCGTTCTTGATGTACAGGATGTACCGCTTCGTGTTGCCTTTGGGGATGGAGTCGATGGCCGCCTGAATCGTCTTGTACTTGCCTGAGCCTTTGCTGTCCACCACGATCGTGGGACCGATGGGAGGGAACTTCGACGTCCCCGCCGCATCCACGTCGACCCCCGTAACGGACTCCGTCGTCAGCTGCCTTTCGTATTCCGCCTGGGTCTCAGCCAGGAACTTATTCCAGCCAGCATCCGCCTCCACTGCACCCAACGAAACGAGGAAGGCCACAACCACCACCAACAGCGCCATCACGGCGCCATTCCGAAGGCCAGCCATTCTCGCTGAAGGAAGCCTCCGAACCAGCTCACAGATTGCCGCAAGCTAGCTACCTACCTAGCCAACAGCAATGTGGATCGAAGGCAATGTGGATCGAAGGCAATGTGGATCAAACGATAGTTCGCGATCGATGTGAGGTCCCCGGACGCGCAAGGCACCCAATTCGAACTGCGTCGCAGTCCCCTCGTACTGGAGGGACAGGAAGTTCGTGAGCCGGGAAACCTGAAGAAATCTGAAAGCTCCGAGGGCTTATATGAGGCTGGAGGTCGTGGCAAAGCGCGTAAGTGATGTCGTGATCCACGGAAGACAGCGATGCAATCTGACCCCGTGGCACTCCAGGCTTCCCAATTTGGAGCGCAATCCGGGAATTCCGCGCGTTCGAATTCGACAACTTCATCCTTCGATCGATATGAGCCGGGCTCCATTGGGCTTCCGGACCTCCAGGTTCCGGAGGTCCAGGGGGGCTCCATTCAGATGAGGGTCCGGTCTGCAGGTCCGGCCCGGCCTCCAGGCTCCGGTCCCAGCAATTCGGAATTGCAGGGACCGGAGGCCCTGGAGGGCGAGTCGGACCCCCTTTTTTGAGAATACAAACAAAGTCTTTTACTCATGTAGTGAATTGTAGACAAGTTACTACCGGTAGTGAATTCGTGACCTGGATGCAGGGAGCCTTCTTCCTCCTGGCGCAGGGAGAATTGGCCCCCTCATTGCCCCGGTCAACTTTGGTTTGACAAAAAAGCCCCCTATGTTGTGTCAATTTTTTTGGTACTTCTTGCATCTCCCTAGAGTAATTTGGGGCCTCTGATTTCAAATATGAATTCAGAATTTAAAAAAAAAATTAAGCCTTGCAAATAAAAAATTCCAGGGTTTGCCCTGTAGGGGCAATGAGAGGGTCAATTCACCCTGGCCTTCTTCCTGTGCAATAAGTTTGTGCCAAAGTCATAAACCTTGTCAAATTCTTCAGTCCCATGTTTTGCCATATGTTTGAACATCGTTCTTCCTAAACGCTTTGTAATTTGTCTTTGATATTGAAATCACATTTTAGTAATTAAAAGATCAGTCGTTCTAACATTAAGAAAATGGAGAAAAAGCCTTTTCAAATTAAAATGCAATGAAATTAGTGCATATTATATGTTTTTGTTTTTATGTGCATTTGGGTTTTACTATTAAAAGATTCTAATTTTCTAACAATATTCAATAATCTCAAGGGCTAATTTCTAAATCATTTTTCATTTTCAAATCATTTAGAAAACAATTTCTATTTTAAATAATTTTTAAACATTTTTCATTTTTAAATTATATTCCATTTTAAAATCATTTTTCATTTTAAAATCATATTTAAATTAAAAAAAGAGGGGCAGCCTTTCAAAGAGGGGTTACTACAAGAACTTGGTTGCTGGCAAATGGTAAAAGCGATTTGGCAAAAGCAACGTCCCATCCAGAGGTCCAGAGTGCAATGGAGGCCCCCGGTCCAGATCGGAGGTCCGGCCCCCGTCTAGGCTCTGGACCTCCGGGGGACAATGGAGCCTGGCTCTATCTCCATGAACAGAACCTCCGGTGGAGTGGAATTCAGATCTCCGCTGGGCGCTGGGTAAAATTTCAGGACGACCCCAGACGAATGGAATGGACTTCCTTATTTCATCAATGGGTGAGCAACAGTTGCTTGCTGCGAATTGAAGGACAGAGTTGATTAGCGACTAGGTGTTCGTAACATGTATCATATCAGGATTTGCTCACCACAATTTCTCATGTCGATATCTTATGTTGAGCTGACATCAGGGAAAACGGCCATATCTGAATCTTGACTTTGGAAATTACTCTCCCGAATCTATGTCAGTCTAGGCCGGCATTTTTTTATCAGTGACATTCTTGATTTTGCAGGTCTAGTGTTTAGGGCTGAAAACGCTTTTATCTAGTTCTTTGTATCGTTGCTTGGCAAGTATTTATTCCGTAGCAGAAGAATTTTAATTTTCTCTTCCTGGTGATTTAATTCTATTTTGTTTTTTGAAAGCAAGAGGATATCTTATTCCATTTCTTGAAATTAAACTAGGATAATTAAACCTCAAGTGCTCGGCAAAGCAAAGAAAATTTCTATAAAATACTACCATATCATTGGTTGTTTATAGCATCACCACCGGGCCTTATAGTTGTAGTTTGAAAAGAAAATGAACGACCACTCATAGTCTTTTTTGAATAATCAACCACCAATTAGCCAAGGCAAGTTTTTTTCAAGCATGTAGTAGTTTGCTCAACAAGCCTCTATTCAATCCCAAATGCCTACTCGCCTTGTAAATTGGAATATCGAATGACCACTTTACATGTTCATCCACTTTTCAAGTTGAGTGGATATGCAATGTTGTCACATCGGGCGGGTTGAGGTCATCGGACGTCTCGGACGGACGGACAACTCGGACGGGATGGACCGTCCGTCCACTGTGACAACTTAGGATATGCTTTTAAGCGACTAATTGATTGAAGAACCTTCTCTAGTGTTTAAATGGCTAAGAGTGAAGACTACATCCAAACTCAATCAAACCAACTAAAAAACTGCTTTAATGCTATATAGAGTGTTGCCAATTTGCAAGTTACTTATGAGAACATGTCTCATCAATTTCTTTATTATGTCATCCAAGTGGGATTTGGATTGATATTTTCTTTTAAACTTCTTTTAAAAATATACAAGTTGAATTTTTTTTAAATAAATAAAAAATCAATTAGTGGCAATTGGATATGGTTTTATTTTATTAATTGTGGAAAATATGAAAAAACTTTCATTGAAGAGTGAACATATTGTTTTATTTATTGTCCGCAATCACAAGGATCCAAACAAATATTTTGCTTTTTTGAGACTTTAGAGTTATGCTATAATTAAAATCATCTTATGTTTTCACATTCATAATCTATAAGTGATTTTGTTTCAAAATTTAATGTCATTTTTTTCTCGTAGTATAACTACACATTTACACCTCTACAAATACTATCTTCCTATGAAGTTGATCATTAAAGTTGAAGATCAAGAGTCTTTTTTTTTATAGAAATTGAAAGATGAAAATCAATTGATGCCATGTGACCTAGTGTTATTTTTCTCTCACCATCAAGAAATGAGTGTCATTAGAGATTTGAGGATATTCCCATCACTTTGTAGTGCACTAAGGCCTCTACTTGTTGAATATTGATTACTTGGAGTTAGAGAGATCTAGAATGACTCAACGGAACATGTTGCAATGTAACAAAGTCTAGGTAACAATACCAACAACATTTCATCAAGCTTCAAGGTTTAATTGTAAAAATCTTTGGACGTCATCAAGATTTAATAGGATCTAATGAAAAAAATGAAAAATTGGCAAATGACAATGTGATGAATGAAATTGTGACACAATTTGCATTTATATAAGTCAGCATAACGACTTCCATTTCAATGTATGATAATAAAAAGGTTTCACCAAGCTATTAATAGGATTTTGTGGAGAAGTTGTTTGAATGACATCCAAATTTAGTAAGAATTTTGAATCTAAATGATCATTTGTGTAGATGAAAACGTGATAAATATCACAATGTACTAAATACCATAGAATAGATCTTAGTGCAATACAATTATGTAATGACACTTGGGTGAGTGCAAGAAAGACTAGTCCTTTTTTGCGTCTCACTTCGAGTGATAGAGTTGTCAATGGCCACAACTTTTGGAGGTTCAAGAAAATGAAGTTGAAATTTTTTTGGAAGGTGGACAACTCCATAGACACGAGAGGCCATATTTTCTAAGAATTAAAAAAAATCAAATTCTAATTAATTTCTAATTTAGCTAATTTGTCGCACTTTGTAGTTTAGGGTTTTTTAGTATTGGGGAGTATTCAATTTTGATCATTTTGAGCTGAAATTTTTATGGGCTCTTCCTATAATGTATTTGCATGATCCTACCAAAGGATTTTAAAGAAAACTCAATTTCAAGTGTGTCACGAGCACTCGAATAAAGGTCACTTGCGCGCGCCATTTTGAACAATATAGATGATTTTGGGGGGGGGGCGGGTGAAATGTAATGAAGACAAAGTCTATCAAAATGGTTTTTTTTTTATTTTTTTTAAATGGTTTTCTTTTTTTTCTAAAAATTTAAAAGTGAACTTCACTATTTTCAGTGAGAAACTGGGACCCCAAGCTACAACAGTACTATAAGACAACATCTAGTATTTGGTAATACTCCTATAGCTACCCGCCTTCATCAAGTTCTGCCCAAGTGTACAGTAGCTAGACACTTGTCAATTGTAACCTCAATCTGCAGTTTTATCAATGGTCCATGTAATGCTTTCCAATTCTGTAGTACAGTACTGTAGTACTCATAGTATTGAGTCGCTGAAACTAGGTACTAAGCAAATCGCTACGAAATCTGGTGAGTCTTTCTTGCACTTACCCACTTGCAAATTTTCAATAACATATGAGGTTTAATTGTAAAGCCATAGGGATGTCATTAGGATTTAATCCACATGTTAAATTAGGTTGTTTTGTTTTGTTTGTTTATTATGGCAATATCTCCTACACTATATGTTTCTCAATTGTGTTTCTATTATCATTGGAAATCTCTTTGCAAAGAGGGTTACATAGGTTGTGTTTTGTGGCATTTAAACCAATGGTAGGAAAGTTATTGAATTTTGAAGTTTTTATGAATTAATAAAAATTTAAAATGAGTTCTTTTGGAAAATTTTGACTTGTGATAACTGATAACGACACAATGCATACTAATAAGGGCTTTGCCACAATTCTACAAAATTGAACCATAGTATGAAGTGGTGAGATGTGGCGATGCACTCAAGACCCAATGCTTTATACCACCAACCCCTAGAAGTCCTTATTAAAGCTCTTCTCTTTCTTCTCACACCTTATATTAGCCACGGTTTTCATATCGGACGGAATTTCACTGTTCATGGATAGAATCGGACCGATTAGGGTTGACCGGCTATGAACTTTAGAGGCTTATAACTTTTGCAAAAATACTTTAAATCGGGCAAATGAGATGTTTTTAGGCATCTAAAGTTTCTTTAGATGCCTAAAAACATCTCATTTGCCCGATTTAAAGTATTTTTGCAAAAGTTATAAGCCTCTAAAGTTCATAGCCGGTCAACCCTAATCGGTCCGATTCTATCCATGAATAGTGAAATTCTGTCTGATATGACAACTGTGATATTAGCCTTGACATCTTGAAGTAGGTTTTAGTATAATATTGCTTGCTACAAAGGCCCTCGGTTGTCGAGCAAATGTAAATTAGAATTATTGAATAATGATTGAGTGGGAAGACCTTATGCAAATGAAGGACTCATAAAAGCCGACAGGCCAAGAATAGGCCCAAATTGAGTGCTACAATCAAGAAGTGGCATTGTAGAGGCCAATAGGCGTAGCTACTGGCGATGCTCTAAGAATGAACTGATGAGATCATGGCAGTTAGATGGGGAATTTCATTAAAATGACAACATTCTATGTGCCATTTTCAAATCACCCGCTCTGAATTGTAAAAGTGACATCTAGAATAGGTATAGTTTTTAGGAATCTTGGACTTTTGTAGATTTAAGAAATCTATGCCTATTATTGATTTAAGACCGCATAAGCTGAATAGTAAAAGTGACATTTAACAAAGGCATAGATTTCTAACATCTAAAAAAGGTATAGATTTAAGACATCTATGATGTTTGTACACTTCAGACTGCCTATTTTGAACTGTTAAAACTGCCAAAGTAGACTAGTAGAGAAATTTTGCCATTTTAACGAAATTGCCCATTAATAGTTGAAATCATCAGATGCAGTTTGTTTGGATTTTCTTTTTTTCTTTTTTTTTCTTTTTGACACAAGTAAAGAAGCCTTTACTGCAAGAAGAAAAAATACTTGAACGCAACCGTTGGCGGCCTGGGAGGGGCAAGTAACCGAATAAAACTTGGATCTAATATTTGAAGAGACAAGATACGTCATCCTCTGTAATCGAAAAGATTAGCGGTCTCCACTCTTCAGTGCCCATTTGCCAAGAAGCCACTCAGGTTCAGTTCGACATCCGTAGCTTCCGGTCCTCCGGTGTTTAGACGTGCAGTACTCTGGTGTCTAGACGTGCAAATGCAAGTGTACAATCCGGTAGTACCTCCGTCGAACAAGTTAGAAACTACAGTAGCCGGAACTGCGAGTACCCAGCAGTACAAAATCTGGGGACTGGAGGACAGGAGGCGCGAGCACGGCAAGTTCATGCTGATTACGGAATATGTTCACTCATATTGTTCAGTTACATATTTAGTTAGCACTCAGTTTATCACCCACCCCAATGAACGGGCGGTCCTGTGCCACACCACTTGCGGCTGGCCGGTATGTGCTTTCTCCTTTGCAATGAAGTTTCGTATCGTTTGTGTCTAAAGAAACCAAAACGGGTGGCCCTGCCCTGCGAAGTCAACCGGAGTCCGGCTGTGAGTGCAGCTGGCCCAGCGGAGCGGACGGAGCGTCGCTTAATTACCTACCCCACGAGGAGAGCCCGGCAACAGCGAGGAGCCAGAGGGACTCGTCCGCTTTTGGACTGAGGCTTGACTGCCCGAAGCAGTGTATTTTTTAAGCTTTTCCCTTGGTAGCGCGACTGGAATGTAACCAAGGAAGGAATAAATGGATAGAATCATGCACTTTAATTTTCTCATCCATAATTTATCTATTATAAGTTATTTCATCCAAATATTTAATATTGGCTATCACTAGTATTTTTTTTTAGAGAACTTTGGCGATTTCATCCACATTTTTGCCCATTTTTTATAATGTAAGAGTAGCCACACACCTCAAAGTAGGGGGTTTTCGGCGACAATTCGCCAATAAAAAATTCACTAGCCTGAAGCATTTGGCTAGCAATCTGACCATGGAACACTAGTGTTTATGATACGGTAGTACTTTTGGAGTTTCACCAGCTATTTTTCTTTTGAATTCCCATCATTGTTCAAGTATTGTTTATTTTCTCTCTTTTTTAATTCTAAATAGCAATTTTACAAAAAATTCACCAAGTTTTTTCTGATGTTTTTCCAAATTGCAAATTTGCAACTAGCTTTTTTTACCCAATTCCACCTTTTTATATTGAACTAGTTGCTTGTTTTTCCCAAACACTATTATGCACCAAGAGAAGATTAGGGTCCTAGTGTCATTTTCTTTTATTGATACCAATAATAAAATTGTCATGTACTTGAAGGAATGGAGTCATAGAATTTCTTAGAACATGATGGCCACAAATTCAAATATACTCCCTTTGTCTTGTAAGTTCTATAATATTAGTCTTTTTTATTCTTTTAAGTTCTATAATATTAGTCTTCTACTCTTTCATTCTTCCTATAATGAAAGTATTTAGGATTTAGCAATAATTTTTTTAATGCATATTATAATTAAATGATTCTATATTGGATGTTCAATGTTTCCTTTTCAAGGAAAATATTACAAAAGGAATGGGGCCTAGAGAAGGCCCCTTTTCTTTGAAAAACTGAGAACAACTATGAACAATAGAATGTTGAATAAAAAATAATATTTAAAAATAATAATAATTTAAAATTGCAATCCAACTTTAATAACCATTATCCAAGTTGGATTTAGATTTTAAATATATATATAATTTTATTCAACAATTTTTTGCTACTAGTCCAAATTTAGCGGCCTTTTTGAGACCCTGTACTTCTTCTAATGCAAGTAGATGGGGCTATTAATTGCAATCTATGAAAGATCAAAAAGCAAGAGGTTGCAATGAATACAAAGTGGCACAAATGAATTAGAATACACTTTAAAAAACATTAGGACTTCATATCAATTGCCTTACTTTCTTTATGTGTTTAGAACAATTTGATTTCAATAGATTCTATGCAAAACTCAACATTTGTCTTTTGATCTTTGACCTATTCAACTTCAAATTGCTATTGTAAATCCAATTTTGAAAAATTATTTTGACATGTAAACTATGTTGTAGATAATAAACTAGACTTCTTGTGTTGCATTTTATTAGTTAACATTTTTTTAAATTTAAAAACATCTTCAATTGTAATATCAAATCTAAAGTAAAATGGACAAATTACTTGGTGCAATTTGAAAAATGAGAAAAACAAAAGGAACTAGTATTCTAAAACAGAAAGAATATTACACTATTAAAGTGCTACATTATATTGCAAAAGTAGTTTCTGTAGATGCCTAAAAACATCTCATTTGCCCAATTTGAAGTATTTTTGCAAAAATTATAAGCCTCTGAAGTTCGCAGATAGTCAACCCTAATCGGTCCGATTATGTCCGTGAACAATGAGATTCCGTCTGATATGACAACCGTGGCTTTAAATTCAACCTTGGGAGGATTGTGGCTTGTGACCAATAGGTGCATTCTTCATTTTTACATCACCAATTGGCCACTTTTTGGCCTCAACAACCTTACAAGGTTAAATCCTATTAAATCCCTAAAAGCCCAAGTTTTTTTTGTGCTTTTTGAAATTTACTCTAAATTGAACAAAAAACCGACATTTTAATAACTTTTGTCAATTTTTTTTAATCATAACCTTACAAATTCAAACTAGGTATGTTAAAGATTATGTGGAAGCAAAACAAATTTAATATCATTTATGAATTGAAAAATTATAATGTTTGATTATGAGGGTGTTATAATTGTAAAAGTGATTTGAAGTCTTTAATCCTCTTTTTGCATGTCACATTGAAATTGAGGTCACCAAAAATATAAGGAGGTTAAAGGGCATACCTTGCAAAATTCTAGTCGATTTACAACTTCTTGAAATCTACTCTACAACTTTTTAAAATAAGTTTCTAATGTAGTTATTTCTCCAATTTCTAGTGTATTTGAGGCTTATTTCCAAAAGCCCTCAATACTAAAAAATCAAGGTTTGTAATGGACATCCTTGCACAAATTCTTGAGTAAAAAATTCATAATCATTTATTAATGTTTCAAAATTGGATTTTTGATAATAAAAAGACTTAAAAAAGTATAAACTACTAAAAATAGTAACTTGACAAGATTTTATTTAACTTAAAATTTTTATCAATACCAAATTTTGGTACCTCGGACGTTTAGGGTTTAAGTTAATGTGCCCCTTTTTCTTATAAATAGTATTTGTCAAAGTTTTGGTCAATGGTAAGGGAAGACCAACATTCATTTTAGAAAATAAGAAAGCCCCCTCCTAATGGTTAATAATGCTATATACATGACTTTTATAGGAAAATTTTAAAAAATATTTATTGTAGAAAAAATATATAAATAAATTATTTATTATAAACAACAAAATTTGAAAATTTTGAATGTATATTAGAAATTAGAGACCTTAACTATTGAACCATAGACGTCTTGAAATAGATTTTGGATGAACTTTAATAGGGGTACATTTTTTCATCCCTGAAGGCATAAACAAGAGTAGAAAATGAAAATTTTGCCCTTTTGGAAGGCTTATAGTACTACTTTAGACACTTTCCACACGCAAGGCTAGAGGTCATTAAGTTTAGAGGTCTTTTCACCTTATTAAAACAAAAAGTTGGATTTCATTATTTATCACTAGATGGTCAAATTTGGAAAATTTAAATTTACTCTAGTATCAAATGTCCTATATTATTGAACTAGTTATAATAGGTTACAAAATGCAATAATTGATGGACCAATCTAGGGGCAATTTTTTTCATTTTTTTATATTATCCTTTCATCCTTACACAATGAAAAAAATCTCAAGACTGAATGACCTCTAGTTGTAGCCCTTAGATTCTATTTCCATGTACCTTCTAATTGGCAATTTTAGAAGGGACAAGGAAGGAAAAGCCCATCCACATGTAGGAATAATTTGTCTTCAAACTAGAGATTGCGTGATGGATCTTCCAACGAATTCCAAGTTTTAAATTTAGTTTCATAGGACTAGAAAACTTGATGAATGGGAAATTTCGTTAAAATGGCGGCATTCCATGTGCCATTTTCAGACCACCCGCTCTGAATTGTAAAAATGGCATTTAGGACAGGTATAGTTTTTAGGAATCTTTGACTTTTATAGACTTAAGAAATCTATGACATTTATAGATTTCAGATTACACAATCTGAATTGTAAAAGTGACATCTATCACGGCTGTAGATTTCTCACATCTAAGAAAGCTATAAATTTTAGACATCTAAGACGTTTGTACACTTCAGACCATCCGCTATGAACTGTAAAAACTACCAAAGTAGCGAAATTTCGCCATTTTAATGAAATTGCCCATATGAATAGTTTCTATTGCCCAAATTAGCTATTAATTATTTTACTTAGGATGCATTAAAAGGATTTGGAATATTTTAAAACTTTCATTATTCATGAATGCATTAAAATTAGATGGCATAGCTTGGAGTATATAAATGACTTGTGAGACAATTCCCATTCAATTCTCTAATGGGTCAAAGAAAGGAAGCCACTAGGAAATGGACAAGTTTGGCCTTATTTGTGCTTTTAGCATTTTGAATGGCCTTCTTTGTGCTCTAAAACATGGCCATTTTGAATGTTGGATTTGGTGGTTTGTAAAAGATTATTTTGGCATGCAACCAAAGAAGCAAATGCTTTATTTTATTTTACTATTGACACAAATGAAACAATGTTTCAATTTAATTGGGAAGAGATATATAAGGTAGGGGTAGGAGGTCCACAAACCAACTAGGTTCTAAATGTGTCCCCTATCTTGGAAAGAATGACATTTTCTTTTAAATATCTATGACTGTAATTGATGAAGTAGGTACACTTAAAAAGATGGTATATTGTCACATCCCTAGAAGTTATGGCCATTTAAAGTTGGTGGTGTCCCGGTAGTGCTGAGACACTTCAGGACTGAGAGTGAAGGGTTTTTAATAAATCCTTCATACAAATATGGCATGTAGCATATCATTGAAAACCTAAGAATACAAGAAAGTTAAAATGATAAGCACTATGAGGATTTAAGCTACAAGCCCAAAATTATAGCAAAAAAAAATAGTGGTAAAGGCATGATGTCGCTCCTAATTAGGCCAAATCTTTGGAGGACCATAATTTTGTGAGAACTTGGCCAAATTAGACAAGTGAAAAATCCATTGGTATCTACTTGTCGCATAAATATCTAAAATGAATTCACATTTGGGAATTGAAGCATCGTCTGCAAAATTATGCCATTTGGAAATTTGGAAGTCCAAATAGGGATGTAACTTAGTGATTTTGGTTAGAAATGAGTGGTCTTTTAGAACCAAAGTGTATTTTAGAAGTCTCTTTGATCCATAAAGGGAAGGTTTATTGAATGCCACAAAAAGTATTATAAGGAGGATTAGCCTTCTTTTTTTTAAGAGCCTTATTGAGTTCCGATACATCAACAATTGTCTATTATTTTGGGCACCATTGGAAATGAATTGCAACAATCAACAAGTTTTTGTTGATCTAGGTAATGGGCAATGTGAAATTTAACAAAATCATTTCATTATAGAATCTTTTGAAATCTTTTGAAATCTTTTAGAATCTTCAAGAGTTTGACGAAATCTACGGAAATCTAAGGAAAAATTGGAGAAAATATTTCTAAAATATTAGAGAATTGTAGAGAATTTTTTTGGTTTTTAAAAAAAACTGAGAAAATCTTTGAGAAACTTTGAAAATCTTAAATTTTTTTTTAATCTTTCAAAATTTCTTTCAAAACTTTAATATAGAGGTCAAATTCTTATTAAACTATTTGAATTGAATTTCTAATTTGACTAGAATTAAAATTTGATCCATTTTCAATTGAATTTAAAAAAATATAATCTAGTCATAATGCAAACTTTTATTCTAATAAAAATTCTAAATTTTGAATCAAAATTACTCAAAATTCAAAATTGTGTACATTTTGAACTCTAGAACATCAAATTGCAAATTAACTTTCATCTCCAAAAATCTTTGTGAGATTTTGAGCCTCCAATCCAACGTTATGGGCAAAATTAGATAGGGGTTGAATAGGAGATTTTTGGGACATTTCCAAACATCCTCTCTAAATTTTGTCCATAACTTTTGAATAGAGGCTCAAAATCTCAAAAAGATTTTTGGAAATGAAATTTAGTTCGATTTCACAACTTTTTATAGTTCAAAATTTATCAAAAGAAGTTGTTTTACTATGCCAAAATGACCTCCAAAGTTTTTGAATTTACAAAGAAAACAAAAAGAATTGGAGAATCT
Organism: Climacium dendroides; assembly: GCA_950106755.1. Taxonomy (NCBI): domain Eukaryota; kingdom Viridiplantae; phylum Streptophyta; class Bryopsida; order Hypnales; family Climaciaceae; genus Climacium; species Climacium dendroides. The sequence continues at coordinate 19,666,912 of OX467091.1, forward strand.
AGTTAAGTGAAATTCTATTCTATATATGTACACATAATCATGATGTGGTATAATAGTAAGATCCTTAAACTTCTACCATGAGGTATAAGGATCCAACCTCATGGATTGCTTAGGTAGTTCTACTCACGTAGCAAACGGGCAGTAGAAAAAAAATTGATTTTTCAGGTTGTTTGGAAAGATCTTGAACAAAAAATTAATTTTTTAATCAAGAACCAAAATTTTAATAACAAAAGTACTCTAAAATTTTGAAAAACAAAATTATTTTCCTAAATTAGTTTTTTTTTCTAGATTTGACCAAAACAACAAAATAAATCAATAGATTTGAATGTAATTTTGACCAATACAACACGACCGCAAGAATAGATGCAAACAACATTTTTTAGTTATTTTGGTTGTAAATTTGACTACTAGTACATGCATTATTTGGATACCATATGAATAATTTATCTATTTGCAGACTATTAGATCTAGTGAACAAAAAACCTATAGTAGATTCTTATAGACTTTTATTGAGACTTTTATATTTTGATTGTGTACATCAATGCCTAGGATAAAGTGACATTTAGAACCAAATGTATGATTTACATTTGGAGCAAAGTTGATTATGGGTATACATACCTCATAGCAATTCTACCTATAAATATCCTCCAAGTGCTTGAAATAAAGTTAGTATGATTTAAAAAAAATATTTATATAAGATAATGAAATCTTATTCAAAATATTTGTATTGTCAATTCATGTAGAGATTTCTTTTCTGCTTTTCATTGACATATTACATAATTTTTCTTTAATCCCTAAAGACCCAATCAACCATTTTAGAATTTGCGCCCAACTTTAGAAATCATTTTCAAGTGGAAAAATATATTTTGTGTACAAGTTAGATTAGGAACCTTGTCTTTCTATATATTCAACAATATGAATATAGCACAAAGTATTGAGTGCTCTAAATCAATTGTATCTAATTGTGATTTGTTTCTAAAACCAATTTCTATTGATTATTGCCTAAGATGTACAACTTCTATTCTTGAGAATCCTATGTGAATATTGGATTTATCACTATTTTTAGCGCTCTAAAAATTCATAGTTTAATCATTTGGTATTCAAAAATCTATGCTAATTAAAAGTACTATCAATACATCATAGCAAATGGTTTAGAAAATTAAAGAAATTTTGAACCATCAATATGGTATTAGAAATTAGTACCATTAAAAGTACATCCACATCTTTTAGAAATAGATGTAAACCTTGCAATTGTATCTTGTCATTTGTGTGATTTTTCATTCTTGACTACTATTTGGGGTGATTGCCTATGATTTTAGTCTTTTAACTTAGTTCTAATGGAATATATTTCAATCATCCAAAGTTCTAATATGTTCTTTCTTGTATATGTATAAAAGTTGTTGATGCACTTCCAATGATAGTATTTACAAAATCTATTCCCATATCAAACATTCAAAAATTAATCTCAAATTTAACTTCCTAAATTGTTTGCCAAGATGAATTGATGATTCACAAGGAACATCTCAAAACCCATTTTGACTCCCAACAAAAACTTAGACAATTAAACAATGGTTGGGGAAAATTGATCCCTACATTCAGTACATTGCTCTTGTGCTTGCACTTCTCAACTAGTGCCTTGTTTTTTTACTCTCTATTTTGGAGGCCTTATTGCCTTTTTTTGAAAATTTAGAATTCATTCTTGATTGCAAATTAGAATGTAAACTTGTAGGTCATGTATTCATAATTACACAAATTTGCACAAATTTAGAGATGAAATGGAATGAAATAATGCACTTGTGATTCTTGATTTGCTACCAAACCTTCAAATTAATTTAAATTTGAGCTACCAAACCTTGAAATTGATTTGCATTTGGCCTTTCCCTGCATTTTTCCCTTCCTCAAATGTGTGAAACTTCTTCAGAGAAGCAAGCGTCAGAACTCACTGAACCAGTGGGTTAGCTATGATCCTCAATGTCACAAACCGGAAGCTCTCATTCAGAAAGGGACTTCCAAAGAGGGACATTCACTCTGAATGAGGTGAGAATGCAGCCCATTCAAACAAGTATCGCGGAAAAGATCGTACACGATTTCCAATCCCACGACGGGATGGGGGCAACATGTTGTTGAGAGCATATTCATGCATTTCACAAGTAAAAAGTATTTAGAATTATGCTCGACATTCCTAAGACAAAACTGACAGCACAAAACCTCATTGCATTCCACAACAATGTTCTCAACATATCCGTCATCGTGGCCGAAAAAACTTATTCATTCCTCTCTCCTAAAAGACGACAAACATTATCTTCCAACATTAACTCGAAGCGAGGCTGACATCTGATCCGAGATTGAACAAGGAACAAACTGAGATTGAACATTGCTTGCCGCAAAACGTGGGAAGAAATTTCAATCGCACAACAAGAATCACATGGTACGGGAGGAACTGATCGCAAAGAAAGAATGTATGCTAATCAGAAATTGCACGCACGCAGACCCAAAAACACACATACACGAAAGTACAAAGAGAATACATGGTGCGACCGAGATCAGTAAAGAACGTCCAGACTTTTGCGTCATGGTCGAAATGAACTTATTCAATATGTCAAAAATCGAAAGCAATGATCAGACTTTTCTGCCAAGCTCCAAAGAATCATGTACAAAAAAACAAAACTCCCTGCAATCAGCGAAACCTAAACCTGCACTAGGAAGTCCAAATGAGGGCCAAAACTAAATGATTCCCAGTCTAGCAACTAGATCACTAAAGTCGCTAACGATGACGGACAGCCTACCTAGATACAAGTCCTGATCTGTCAAATGAAAGAGCGACTGCCGGAGTCTAAAGGGGTCCTTGGAGCCAGTCCTTGCCGTTGATGTAGCTCACGGAGCTGAAAGGGGCCGCCTGCTTGTCCGTAAGCACCAAAGACCACTTCTCGCGACCCGCGCGGCTCGCGCCAGGGCCATAGCACTTGTACTCCGCGTAGTAAACCGTCTTCTGACGAGCCGGGTCATTCCAGTCCTGCCAACCCTCGGGACGGATCATGTTCGCGATGTTGCACTGGTAGAAGATCACGCGAGAGTGCGTGCCCCACGCGCGACCCAAGTAGATCTTGCCGCTGCCGCCGATCGAGCACTGGAAAAACACGAACCCAGTCTTCGAGTTGGTATCGCGCTTCTGCGCAGTCACGGACCCGCTGCCCGCCTTCGCGATGGAGGTCAGCTTGCAGTATTGGTAGAACGACTGGCCGTCGCCGAAAATCCAATCGATGGAACCCACGATCTCGCAGCTGCGGAAAAAGTGACGACCCGCCTTGTCGTACAAAGTGTCCTGCGCGCCCAAAAACGCGCAACGGTAGAACGCGCCCTTGTCGCCCTGGATGCGCAGAGCCACAGCCTGCTTGCCCACGGCGCCACCGGCAGGGGCAGGGGCAGAGTTCTGGAATCCACGAGAAAACAAGGCACACGGGTTACCAGGACGCTCCAGCATCACAACAGCAAGCCAACTACGGTCCAAAGGACCTGCCCTGGACTTCCATCTGCCAAACAACGGTTCTGAACGGGCAGGGACCAGGACCCAACAACGCAACACCACAGACGACACAAACGAGAAGCTGTATCCATCATGTAAGCAATCCTTCCAAGGAAGCTCAGAATGCTGAACACGAACGTGGGCTCAGGTGGCATTCACAAGTGGCAGTCACAGAGAATGATCGTAGTAAATTCGGCCAATCCAATGCCACTACCTAACAATCAAGCGTAGAGCGAGCCAAGGAATCAGCTCGGAGAATGAATGGCATGCAATACAGTACAGGCGAGGAGCAATTGAGGCCGCACCTGGAAGGTGCAGTCGGACGCGATGAAGCCATCGGACTCCACAGCCACAGAAGCACTCAACGCCGTCCCGCCGGCCTTCTCCGCAGTGTCGCCCCACGTGATCACAACCTTCTTGCTCTGGCACTTGAAGTACACGTTAGACGTCTTCGAAGTGATCTCCAGCTTCTGCTTGTAAACCCCGTTCTTGATGTACAGGATGTACCGCTTCGTGTTGCCTTTGGGGATGGAGTCGATGGCCGCCTGAATCGTCTTGTACTTGCCTGAGCCTTTGCTGTCCACCACGATCGTGGGACCGATGGGTGGGAACTTCGACGTCCCCGCCGCATCCACGTCGACCCCCGTAACGGACTCCGTCGTCAGCTGCCTTTCGTATTCCGCCTGGGTCTCCGCCAGGAACTTATTCCAGCCAGCATCCGCCTCCACTGCACCCAACGAAACGAGGAAGGCCACAGCCACCAACAACATCGCCATCACGGCGCCATTCCGAAGGCCAGCCATTCTCGCTGAAGGACCTCACCGAACCAGCGCCGATCCCGATGTCGCACACCCAATGCCGCTAGCTAGAAGACAGCAACGTGGATCGAAGAAGGGAAGAATGCGCTAGGGAAGTTCTCAACGCGAGGTCCAAGACACATCCACTACGGACTCCCTCGTAAGTACACCCCTCGTCCTGGAGGGACAGTGAGCTAGTGAGCCGGAAAACCTGAAGCTCTCACCAAGCTGCGAGGGCTTATATGAAGAGCATGGGCACTCATCATTTAATTCACTGGAGGAGAAACGACGCGCTGCGAGCCTCCTACCGGACCCTCGGAGAGCCGAGTTTCGCGGCTGCATGTCGTGACAATGCGCGTGATCCTCCAGTGAAAGACAGCGATGCAAAGGCGGCAACCTGGCCTTGTGACACTCCATGCTTCCCAATTTGGAGATCCGGGAATTCAGCGTGATCAATGCGACCACTTCAATTGACAACGGACAATTCCATGAGGGTCTCCAGTCTCCACTCCACGGGAGTTCAGATCTAATGCTGAGTGTGAAAATCCACTAGCACGACCTGGAACGACTTGAGTGGACTTCAATATTTTATCAAGTTGTGGCCGCGACGGACTGCGTTGATCAGCTTCGGTATATCCGTAAAACAGGTACAACCCTGCAACGTGTTTGGTTGGTTTTTGAGAAAATCGTTGACAAAAAGTGTTTTTTGCACCCACTTCTGTTTACATTGATTATGGCTTGCCAAGCACCCTGTTCAGACCCCAAAGTCAAAGCACTATTCATTAGTCACTTGTGCATGCCCGAAGCAATCAGATTTTGGGCAGCAACAAGACCCACGTCTAGCTTTTATTTTGAGGAGATTTTATTTTTTTATTTTTCTGGCACAAATTCAAGAATCAATCACAAAGAGGAACAAGAACAAACCAACCACAAGGACCATCCCTTTGGATGTTATAAGATCTTATAAGACCAATTGAATGAAAAATTGTACCTACGAGGACGGGACAGAAGAAATGCTGACATAATTCATATTCAAGAATATTGAACTAGCTAGTCAATACATCATATAACAGTTTTTCTCTGGAAGTCTACCTGCATAGTGCCAACGTGCGCCGAAGCCAGTCAGCAGGTTCGGCATGCCCTCCCTTCCAGTACTGCGGAGTCCAGACTGTACTGGCCTCCGTCGTCGAAGAAGTTGCGGAGTACTTAGGAACTGAGAAGTGCCAGCAGTACAACTCCGGGGACTGCAGGGGTACCACGAGATGGATACTGTACTCCGATGCATGTGCAGTGCCCCGATGCATGTCCGGACGTGCAAATGCAGCTGTACAATCCGGTGGCAACGTACCTCCGTCGAACAAGTTAATTAGAAACTGTGAATTTCCAGGTGTACAATCCGGATTATCCATGCGTGAACAAGCTACAATTACGTTGTTAAGGAATTGTTATCCACCTTCCCAACGAAGGAGCGGTCGATCGGAGTTGCAAAAGTCAACCGGAGGTCCGGAGAACGGCTGTGAGTGCAGCTGGCTCCCCGGAGCGGAAGGAGCGTCGCCCAATGGCCACCAACAGAAGAGCCCGCCGGGATGGCTCGGCGAAGTGCTCAGGCTTGTCCGCAGGCCGCTTTGGAAGGCTCCAGCGAGGCCGCCTGAAGCGCTCGGAAGTGGGAACATCCTTTCTGGGACTGCCGTGGGTACGTACCGTAGCAGTTTCGACACATGGTGGGCGCAAAAATGATTAGAAAGTAGGAAAAGTGGGTTTGGAGTGCTTGACAACCTAACTGCCAATTAATTGTGTTACTGAGTTTTTGACATTATTTTAACTCAATTGACTTATTAGAAATTAATTGGCAAGTTGTTTTGCCCATGGAATTCTCACATGTCTTCAAGGCAATGAAGTCTATGAACCCCTTAGGTCTGTTATTAACTCTACGAAGTCAATCCCCACATGCCTTGAAGTCAAATAACCCCTACAATTCCGAGGCTTTTTTCCCTCAAAAAGCACTCCAAATTGTCATTCATATTGAAAAGAGCAACAAGCTTTAAATATCGTTGTGTTTTTTAAATATCAATCCGTAGGATTTTATATTATACTAGTGTAAGAATGTGTGGAAGAAATTTCAGAAATTTTGACCGCATACATTGAAAGATATATGTGCGTTTTTAAAGTGAAGAAAACAAGTTTTCATGCACCTTACTTGATTTAAATTTTTTTAGCTTTAAATCTTCTTAGTTTAAATTTCTTGTACAAGTGATTTTGGGCTTCTAATTTTTTATTTCAAAGAACTACGTTGAGAGTCTAGGACAAACAAAAAGCACTTAATTTATCAGTCATTAAACGCTAAAGTTCCAAGGCCATTTTTTTTGTCAAAAATCACCTAAAACTACCACTTCTGCTACATTCACCTATAAAATCATTTTTTTTAGAATCTAACCATAGGATCTTGTTCTTCTCTTGTCTTAGATCATGTATTAAAAATTTTGTGATTTTTGACCATATTGATTGAATCAAGTATATTAACATTCAAAGTAAAAGAATTTTTTTTTCAAAAAGTTGCTCTGATTACTTGTAAAACAAGAAGCTCTATACCTTTAATATCACTAATTTGAATGGAATAAATCAAAGCTTCTTATTTAGACGAAAAAAAAATCTACAAGACAAAAAAATACTTAATTATTTTTTTCAATTTTTTGTGGATTATTTTTGCTACCCAGTCTCCTCCATTTTCAGGTTATTGTGGCACAATTTTTGCTCTAGTATACTAATTGAAATGAAAGTTATATTCCTAGAAAGCTAATAAAGTTTTTTATTTTATTAAAAAGTTTCAAAAAGCTCAACAAGTTTCAATAAAATTTGAGATTGTAGGAACTTGACCAAAATCCATTTTATCCTCCATAGGGACAATATGTCCTTAGGAGTTAGGAAATTATTAAGTAGGAGCAAGTTCAAGATTGAAGGGAAAACTAAACTATAAATAGCTATGAAATGAAATTGAAAGATACTAATCTAATTAATGATATGTTTCTAAAAAGAGATCTTAACTTTGTGATATTTTTAATTTTTGAAAAACTATAAAGAATAAGTTTAGAAATGGTCTCTACAAATTATTTTTTCAACAACATGCTCTTATTTTCCAAAATCAAGATTGTCCATAACCTTCACATAACAAATTCAAATGGAAAGAATCAAAGCTTCTTATATAAGAAAAAGAATAATTTATAAAAAATAAGTTTTAAATAAAAAAATTTCAATTTTTGTGGATTTTTGTTCTATCTATTGAATTGAAATTTGTGCTTATTATGCCATACTTTTTACTCCTAAGCACTAATTAAAATAAAAATTATGTTCCCAAATAGCAAATGCAATTTTCTATCTTCACAAAAATATTTAGAAAATTACAACCAATATTGAAACCATAGCTGTTTGCTCAAAATCCAATTTGTCCTATGTAGGGACACTAGGACTCGAAAAGAGTAATGCTTGCCATTTTTAGGGAGGAAACAAGTGCTTTATATAAGTGGGAAAGATAGGAGATACAACAATCTATGTAGGACAAGGTAGAAGCACCAATTATCAACCATGCCTAATATCCAACTTGTAGAGTGCACTATATCGAACCTAAGATCAAAGATCAAGCTTGGAATGTGACTTTTTGTACTTTCAAGGTTCACTAGATAGATAGATAAAAACTCCGGTCCTCAAGAGAGGGCCGGCGTGAATAAAGTGTCTGTTCGTAATGACAATGAGCCAGTGTCCAAAGGATCAAAGGCCATTGGTGCAAAACTACTCTTCCCTTTCGAGAATAGACACTTTAGTTACATGTAACCAGAGTGAAAGTAGCCAAGATAAAAGAATAGGTTGTTATGTGTAATTGATGTAGTGAAAGTAATATTAATACAATTTCTTATTCAATTGGGAGTGGTTGATTGTTTTCTATTTTTCTTTTATAGAGGATGATTAATCTAGCATATTGAATGGCAATGGTGTTGATTGTTTTAAAAGTGCGTTTCAGGGCGGCTACCGGCAAGTTGAGTTTGTGTTCAAGGATTTTTATTGATGGAGTGTGTGTTGTTCCCCTAGCTCCTGCTGTAATGACAATGAGTGGGTCAACATTCCAACCGAGGGCCATGATGTTATTGATTAGTGGTTGGTACTTTTGGATTTTGTTATCAATTGTGGTTTGCGAGAATCTGTCATTACTATATGTGAATTCAATAAACTGTATGGTGAGATTGTTATCTACGTTAGTTGGTGGGTTATTTTGGTAGGAGAGTCCTTTAACACAAAGGATGTCCGGTTTTAATCTAGCGTTACAATGGCATCTTTGTCCTTCACAGGAACAAGGTAACAACCATGGGGGGACAGTGTTTTCTTGTGGGTTGTTGTTAAATATGCCTGCATTCATTAAAGTGTAGTATCTAGTGTGTTTGTTAGATATGATGAGTTTGCGTAGTTCCCATACCGCTTTATTATGTCGTTTGACTCGGAGAGCGTGTATATGGTGTTGGTTGCATTTTAGAAGTATATGGAGCCATGTGTCTATATCTTGTGATGTACATATAGAGCATGTAATAGATGGAAATCTTTCTATGCCAAAAAATAGTTGTTTTCTAGCATTTCCCATGTATTGGCCTGTGCGGAATTTTAAAAGGCTTGTTTTTTGTGAGTCTGTTATGGCGGGGTTGGACCAAAATTCATTAGAAAGTTCATTATCTATATCTGGATTGAGTGTCCATTTGCTAATGTTAGGAAGTCTTTGTGCTAATATAATTAGGTTTTTATCATGATCATGTTTTTTGATGTATGTTTGAAGGCATCTAACTGGGCTTTTGTCAGGTCGATGGGTTGGGCCTGGCCATTCATCTTTTTGGTAGTAGAATGGCGTGGTGTGCGCAAATTCATATGTTTTGGAGGCAAATTTGTATGCCTTTGTGGCACCATTTTTAGCTAGTTTGTCTGCGTGTTCATTGCCTATAATATTTATATGGGCCTTAATTTTGGATATTGTTGTAGGTTGTGTACGACTTTGAAGCATTACTACCATAGATTCTAGTATAGTTTTATCTGCATGATTGCGGTGGAATGTAGGGTGTTTTAATTGTGTATTAAGTACATATAGGCAATTTAAGCAATCAGTAAATATGTGTGCTGGTTCATGAGGGTATTTTGTGGTGATTATTCTGAGTGTTTTGTGTATGGCCATTAGCTCAGCTCTAAAGCTAGTTTGGAGACCAGGTAGTCTTTTAGAGATTTGGATTTCTTCTTTGAAGGGATTATATATACCATATCCAGCTTTTTCGCGTATCCAATGACCATCCGCGTGTTGTTTAGGTGGTATAAAAGATCCATCTGTATAATAACTATATCTTTGTGGGAATTTTAGTGGGAAGTTGTTTGTATATGTTGGTAGTGGGGGTGTATGAATATCTATCAAGTTATTGTTGATTTTATATGTGAGTTTATTCCAATTTTTGTTTTTATTCACAGCTACATCTTGTGGTGTTGCTTGTGCAATTTGTATGTAGTATTGTGATATTTGCAGAGTTTGGAGTATCGATGTGAGGGAGTTTATTTGGGAAGGTGGGCCTATAGTATTGTTTTGGTGATGTATGCATAAAATATGTATTGCAAGAGGTTCAGTTAGTGGTTTTTTATTAAGTTCAAGGGGAATTGTGGGTTCGTCATAAGTGATGGTGTCTACAGCAAAATGAGTGATAACATGTGTGTCAGCGAATGGTCCAATATATGGAGAGAAATTTTGGTACCAGTTGATATCAGGGATGACCAGTATGGTGATAGTTGTTGGATCATATTTGGCCGCTAGTCTTGCCCAGTGTATTGCTTGTTGGGTTGTTTCCTCGTTGTGGGGGTGTGCAAAGCCAATACCTTTCCATTTGTATTCAAAAGTTGTTCCAAGTGAGCCAAATATTTTGTCTCTAACAAATTGGGAGTAGAATTGTGTGATTTGTGTGGAGCAGGTAATTGGTGAGGAGAAGTATGAGTGAGATATGTTGAATGTTGTTGTAATAGAGTCTAAGATATCTTGTGGAAGGGTGTGTTGTGATGTCCTTAGTGGGTTTTTATTTGATTTTTTATATTTGTATCTTTGATAGAGCCATATGATTTCAGTTTCAAATGATTGTGTCGGTGGTACAAGGTTTTGTATGTGATTTCTAGCAGTGTGATATTGTTTCCAAAGCCATTGTAGTCTAGTAGTTGGGATAGTAATGAGGTATTTACCAGTGTCTAAGTATAGGTGAGTTTGTTCATCCTGTGTTATGATGGTATGTGTATTTGTATATATATCTTTGTCAGGGTTACATTCACCAGTGGAGATGGATGAGAGTGGGATTATTGTTGGGGGTGGAATGTATCTTGTGTCTCTTAACTATTCTTGGTGAAAGTTCAATGTGATAATGTTCTTGTAATATTTGTATTGTTGTTCTATATAATATTGTGTTAATACATTTATATTGTGCGAAATTATCTCTGGTTGATTAAAAGGAAAGAGATCTCTTTGTGAAATCCATTTAGTATAGATTGTGTCATCTGACATTAGTCCTTGACATAGGTATGTATTATATTTTTTTGAAGTTTTATATATGTCTTTTATTTCTTGAGTTTTATGGTTGATTATAGTATGTATTAGGAGTGTATTTGAGTTGTTTGAGGTGTGTATAGATGGATTATGTGGTTGGGGTGGGTTTTGCGGTTCCAGTGAAGCATGTAAAGGAGGATTTTCTAAAGGTATTGGGTTTAGTTCTCGGTTGTCTGATATGTATTGTGCTTTAAGAGTTCTTGGTATTGGATGTCTTTGGCAAGGGTTTGAGCAGTTTGGGGTGCATGTTGGATAGCAGAAGAGTTGTTCTGCTATGTTTAGGGCGCTTTTCTCTATTTTGGTTGGAGTTTTATAGTATATTTTAAAGTCTTCTGGGGTCATGAGATGTGTGCCATTCGGGAGTGTGATGTATTTTAATTTATATATGTTGTGTAAAAGTAGTTTACTTAGCATTTTAATTGAAAGATTGTAGTTAATGTGGGGTAGGATGAGAGTTGTTTGTGTCAGCCATTCTTTTTCAAGTTCTGTTGCATGAAGTTGGAAGCTTTCTGTTATGCTTTTGAGGTGGATACCTGCTTCATGTTTTAGTAGAAATAGAGTTCGTGTTGTGGGCGATCGAAGACAATCTTGTGTTTTGATTCTGGGTATGTTTTCTGCACCTCCGTATTTGGCTAAAATATGGTGAGTGAGTCCTTTATATATTATCCCGATTCTACCTGGGTCATTGAGGGCATTTCTAAGTTGTTCACTAATGCAACGTAGATATGCATTTTTAAGGGAGAATGCTTCTAGGCCAAAGAAATTATGTGGAAGTTGTGCTATTACATTTGCTGTACATTTTGGTAGACCACAAATGGTTTTTTGAATACTAATGAGTTTTTTGTCTATTTTTTTAATTGTTGGTGGAGAGTATGGAACTGCATAAAAACTGTAGGCTATGCCAGCTCTGATTACGGTGTCAACCATGTTGATTTTTTGTTTTATTGTGGCTGGACATTTTGCAAGTTGTGCACATTGGTCATTTATTTTTTGAGTGGTGATATGGGTTTGTAGGTTCCATTTTAGTGAGGGTATGAGTTGTATACCTAGGTATGTGTAAGGTTCATTTTGGTGTAGGATTGGTATTGGTTGATTTCTGAAACTAATATTCATGTTATGTATTTGAGTTTTGAAGGTGTCGGGTTTTGTTTTTGATTTATTTGGGCAACCTGTAATTGTGCATTTTGATACTCCTAAATCCATTCCGGACCATTTGCAAAATTTATCAAGTTGGTTAAGTTGGTTTTGAAGTGATTTAAGTTTATTTGATATAGCTGCTAGGTCATCTGTGTATGCTGCAGAGCTTATAGTGATTTTGGATGTACCAAATGTATAACCATTATTACCTTTTTGGAGCCATCTTAGTAAGGGTTCTAGAAAAATAAGAAAAAGATAGGGGCTAAGGGTGTCTCCTTGAATGGTACCTCTTTGTATTGGTATTGGTTTAGTATTACCAAAATATTCACCTGTGTATATCGTGTTAGAATTTGAGTAGATATTTCCCACTAATGCTACTGCATCTTTTGGATATCCAAGGTCTAGCATTATGGCAAGAAGTCTGGCATGGTCTATGGATCCAAATGCATTTTTGAAGTCTATATATAATAAATAAATGTCTTGATTTGTAAATCTAGCGTCTTCTAGAGCTGCAATGAGGAGTTGGAGTTGCCTTGTTGTGCTTCTTTCTGCTCTAAATCCCTCTTGGCTATCATGCAGTATTTGGTGTGCTTCACCGTATTCGGAGAGGATTAGAGTTACGGTACTAGTGAAGAATTTATATATTGTATTTGCAAGTGCAATGGGTCTATGGTTTGATAGTTGAGAAGGATCTCCTTTTTTATATAGTAGTATTGTTACACTAGTTTTCCAAGAAGCTGGTATTTGTTTCTGTTTGTAACATTGTTTAAAGGAAAGGAAGAGTAGATCATGGAAACATTGTGGCATATTTTTGAGTATTATATTAGGGATTTGGTCTGGGCCTGGTGTTTTGTTATTGGTTAGGTGTTTTAAGCAAATGTCATATGTTGCTTTGCTGAGGTAGTTGTGTAGAGGGGTTTCAGGGGTTCCTCTTTTATCTATGATGAAACCATCTAAATCATGCCATGGGTATTGCCTTACTCCACATGTACAATGTGGTTGGTGTTCTGGTAAATAGTAGCATGTTGGAACTGTAGGTCTATTACTAATCGATTGTTGAATGTGTATTTCATTAGCTATGTCATCCGGGTTAGTTAGTAAATTATTGTGTCTGTCCATAATGCAATCTAGTGGAGGTGTATGGAGGTTTTTAAATACTCTTTTATTTATTTTCTTAGGACATTTGTTGTATAGGTGTCTATATTTTGAGATTGCTTTTTTAATACAATTTTGTGTATATTGTGTAGTAATCTTACGAGCCTGTATGTTTGCAGTTTTGGCTAAATTAGCTAGTGTTATGATCCATTCCTGTTGGTGAATTTCTTGTGTTGGAGGTGGTGGGATGTGGACGTGGGTGTGGTTTTTTAATTCTTCTAATATTGGGTGTGTTGTCCAATGTGTGGTGTTTTTTGTTATGTATATTGTTTTTCGGATTAAGTGGTATGTAGAAAGGTGAGCTTTCCATTTTTTTTGTAATTTTCTTGGTAAATAACCACCTTGGTGTGATGTACAATTTGTTAGTTGAGGGAGTGGAGGTGCGCTGCAATTTTCGAGTATTTTATTAGATATGCTTTGTACTAGGTTGTCTAGAGCAGTGCATGCCATGTGCCATTGATGATCTATTAAGTGTTCTGAATTGAGGATGGTGGTGAGTTCGTTGATATGCATTATATGTTCTTCAAAGAATTTTGTTTTGAATTTTTCTATATTTTCTTGTGGGATAGGGTTTAGAATTCTTGGTGGTTTATTTTGTGATGGTAGTATGGGACGTGCTATGAGTGTATTTGGTGGTATATGCAATGTTACGGGTGAATGATCTGAGTTGAGATTATGATCATGGTTTGTGGTTGATGTAAAGAGGTTTGTGTTAGATACTTTCATGTAAAAACCATCAATTAGACTAGTTTGGGTATAGTTATTTCCTCCTTGTCTAGAAAATGGGCTATTAGTTGGTATGTACGTGAGTTGAAGGTTGTCTGTAAATGCGCACCAATCGATGTCTATTGTTTGTGGTGGGGTTGTGTGAGATTCATCTTGTCTTCCAATGAGTGCAATGTCTCTGTTGAAATCACCACACAAAACATATGTATGTTGTAAGTAAATGGAAATTTGTTGGCTTATGTGATGTTGGATTTTTGGTATTAAGTGTAAGTCATCTATGTGTGACGGCATATATATATGGAATAATATCCATGGTTGTAGTGGGTGATTGTTTATTTTTATGATTTGCAGGTATGGTGAGAATTCAGCAGGTGTTGGGATTTTGGTGATGTTTCCTGGATAAGCATATTGTTTGTTTATGAAAGTAAGGAGTCCACCCCTACTTGGTGTATATTCTCTTCTTTGTTGTGCACATCTAGTTAGTGCATGTGTATTGTTAAAAATTAGTTTATATTGGGGGAATAGATTTTCAATATATTTTGTAGATTTTGTTGCTGTAATTTTGGTTTCTTGGATTATTATTATAGCAGGGTTATTTGGTGTGAGTGATGATAATTGGTGGAGGTTTGGTAGGGCTGTGTTAATGGATGAGGCATTCCATGTGGTAATATATGTATTCGAATTTATGGTTTGTGGTCTTGTTGTAGGGGTTGGGGGCACATTGTGTAGTGGGAGGGGATGAGAGTATTCTACTAAGGGATCTTTACATTTTAGTATTTCCATTAGTAAGTTTTCAGGTAAAAAGGGAAATTCTTTACTCATTGTTTGTAATGTTATTGGTGTAGTTGTTTGGTGAATGAAGTTGTAGATGTCATTATGAATTGAGTCGGGGGGTTCAATAAGTGTTTTGTGTTTATCTTTGAAATGTGTATATGGGTGTGGTGTGTTGATGTGTCGTTCAGGTGGATTTTGTAGTAGAGTCATTTTTTCGAGCAAAGATGTGGTCCAATCTGGGGATGGTATTTGTGTGAGTACTTCATTACATGTTTCTAATTGTGGGCTAATTGTACTAATGAGTGCAAATAAAAAATGTGGTGGTGGGTGGTGTTGCTTTTGGTAGATGTATCGCGATAAGTGTGGATATATTGTAGTTGTGTCGGCATGTTGGGGGGGGGTGATGTTTATTATAGGTGCAAATGTTGTTGCTAGGTGTTGATATTCTGGTTGTAGTTTTATAGTGCATGGTATGAAGTACATTTTGCATCTTTGTTTATGTTTAGATGGATGTGTTGTAAGTATATCGGGCATGGGGCCTGGGTTGGTTTCGATATCGCCGCCTAAGAGAATTATTAGGTGTAATGAGGGTTTGGGATGTTTAGAGATGAGAGTGATAGTAATTAGTTGTATAGGTTTGTAATGAAATGTTTGTGTACATTTATTAGTATGAGTGCGAGCAGATGGAGTAGGTTGATATGTGTATGTATTTGATTTATGAGTGGTTAGTTGGTGTATTTGTACTTGTATGGATAAGCAATTGTGAGAAACTGATGAGAGTATGAGACACAATATGTAAATAAGACACCAAGTCACAATATATATATAGTATTGCCAAAAATTGGCAGTGTACAATGGTGAAATGTATGTAAGGAGTGGTGTAATACTAAGGTATATGACTAAAGCACTCTATTTTTGGGTGATGGCGTTGTCTAACATAACTAGTTTGGCAGTAAAGAGGGATCTAGGGCAGTAATGGCTGGACGCGCTAAGTTCTGGATAACTTGCATGCTCTGACGGAGGATGTCTTCCAAGTTGGTGAGAGCACCTCTGAGGTCATGGTCAACCTTGTTTGCGTAGCTTTGCGCCTCGACCTGCAATTCTTCCTTCATTTGGCTCATATCTAACTTGAATTCGATGCGGAGCTTCGAGTTTTCCTTGGAAACTGCTTCACCTATCAGCGTTGAGAGTTCTTCTCTGTTCAGTGGTTGTTTCGAGGCTGAGGATGAGGCTGTGTTTTGCATAGCCTCGACTGTGCTGGCAAGAGCAGTGTTGATGTCCAGAAAGCCCCATTTCTGAAGGGTTTCGTCATTGGGTTTTGCAGACCCGTCTAGAGAGTTAGGATGGGGTAAAAATTCTACATACTTACAGTGAAGGCATGCCGATTTCTTCACGTGTTGCTTGTATACTGCTGCATTGAGACATTCGATGTTTGCAACTCCGCTATGGGCATCGCCCTTTTGGCGTGGAAAGAAGATGGTCTTGATATTCTTCTGTCCAATGTGGTCATGTAGGCCCTGAGACACTTGAGCAACAGATTTTGTGAGGTTTATATTCTTTGCAATCAGAACTAAACAGTTTCTCTTGTGCACCTCCTCTCGCGATAGCTGGTTTAGGTCCAATTTGACTGGCTGTAGCATCTCTCCTAACACTGCAATCCGCTGGTGCTTGATTTTTTCGAGTTGCTCTGGTGATGTTGTTGTTAGCCAACCATAAGGCTCAGCCGTGGGTTTCTGGACTTGTGTTAGCTCAAATTGGAAGCCACGGTGGAAGCTCTCTTCCAAAGTTTGCTTGAAGAGGTGGTGGGGTTCTACATTCCTGATGGTTTCACTATTAATCTTGATAGAGAGTAGAGTGCTAGAAGCTATAGGATCAAACGACTTAGCAACTTTAGCAATAGTGAGTGATTCATCGTCCAGATGGATTGCAAATACTCTAATGCCCTGTAGTAGGGCTTTGGCATCGACTTCGGGGTTCTGGAGGTGGACTCTAGCCATACCCGACCAGACTTTGGAGTTTTTGGCTCCATGGCATAGTATTGCTACGGGGTCAGCAATGCTATCGCCTATCTGTATGTCCATTTCCTGGAAACGAAGCATGATTCTATCCATGGCTTGTTTTTGTGTCAAAGGGTGCCGAGGTTTCTCAAAATGTAACAAGATGTGATAGTCCAAGGATAGCTGGGTATGCATGTTTACCTCAACGTCAAAAGGTATCTGAGTTAAGTTGAAGTGCTGTCCGACGATGTTGTCCGGTCTGGTTGTTGGCCATAGTTTTTGTGGGACACGTGGAAATGACATTCGAGCTTTCAGGAGTTCAGCCGCTTCTTGGGCATTGTATCCTTGGGAGATGAGTTCTGGTACTGAAGCTGTGTTTATGATTGGCGGCATGCCCGCTTCATAGGCGAGGGTTTCCATCGTAGGGAACCCATACCAAAATTCGTAAGGCACGAGGGTGTTGGGCAAGGCCATAGTGGTGATGTCCCCTTTGGATTTCTTCTGCTTGGATTTGTCGGCCTCTGGAGTGGTGCGTTTATATGATTCCGAGGCCTCTTCCATCTCGATTTCAGTTGGATAGGGCATGCGTCTTTGCACTTTGTTGCTGTGTGAAGGATCTGACATTGTCCCTGTAATGAGTGGTGTTTGATTAGTAGGCCATATAAGGAAGAGTATAATAGTGTTAGCAAAGTTGAGAAATGAGTGTTGGATACCTTTGAGAGAGACTAAAGAGTTGGTATGTAGTTTTGTTTTGTGGCCCGTGTTTGTTGCAATCAATATTGTACAGTGGAATGGTCTATGTAGTGCATTGGGATTGTTATAGTTTGTGATCCTCTTAGGGTATAAAGTAAGAGCCCTCCTGAGAGCAGTAGGCTCCCAGGCATGTGCGGGATTACAATGTACACATAAGGGAAGAGTAGCCAAATAGAGAGTTATATGAGATAAAATAAGGTAGAAAGGGTGCAAGAAAAAAGACATACCTCTAGTGGTAAATTTTGTCGTATGTGAAGATGGGGGCGGGGGTGTATTCACAGCCGAGCGCTTTTGAACTCGAAATTCTTTGGTCCTTGGTTCAGTTGGTGACGTGGTGGAGTGTCTGCTATCTGAGTGTCCTCTAGTTTTAGTGTTTGAACTTGCGGGTTGCCTTGGCGTATGCACTGGTGCCGTGGGTGTTGGACGCAGTCTAAGCTCTTTCTCACTCCGTCTCGGGTTCTCCGATTTGTCTTGGGGTTTAGTCTTCATACAATTGCAATCGGGATGACGGATAAGGAGGATTTCTGAGAGCTGATGTGAAAAACTACTGGAATGTGAAGCAATTGGGCAGGACATCCGATTGTTGATGTTGTGGTCTTCAAATCTGGTCCCCGGGAGGTGTATTACGGCGTTACTAGAGCGGTCCCGGTGCGCAGTATGTGGCAGCTTGTTGTAGCCGATGAACGGGTTGCTAGGGTGGTACCTCGGTTTGCGGATGATGTGGGCCGAGTCCATCGAGTTGAAGTAGGCCGAATCCTTTGAACTGGAGTGGGCCGAATCCGCTGAGCTGAGGTGGGCCGAATCCGTTGAAGTGGAGTGGACTGAGTCCGTCGTGCTGCCTAACGGGTTGCGTGGGAACGTCGAGCTGCTGGGGAGGGATGGAGACGCCGGTCGCCTAGACAAGTTGCGAGGGCGCAAGATCGGGATCGATTGACGGGAGCAGGGCGGCGAGCAAGGCGGCTAGTGGTCAGGGTGCTGGGACAAAGTCAGCTTCCTGGAACTGTACGGTGGGTTGCAGGGGTGGCGCGGTGGCTGCCTGTGTTGGCGACGGTACGTCGCCTTGATGGAGTTGCTCCAGTTCCACGAGTTACTGGGATACCCTTGGTGCGCCGAATTGCTAGAATGCTGGGGGGCTTCACGCCTGCCTCGGAGATGATGACTTTGGTGCTCCTGGCATGTTCGATGTTCCTGGCGTGTGTGGTGCTCCTGACATGCTGTGCTGGGTGGTGGGAATCTTGTTTGCAAGGGGCGCGCGGTGCGGTTACAGCTACTGCGAGATGTTGGCACAACGTATTCTGAGCTTTGCAGCTGGGGTATTTGAGAGAAAGTTGTCACAGGTGTAGACGTGTTTGGTGGTGTCACAGGTTTGGACTGCAGTTCGGGGTTGCTTGTGGGTAGGGAAGGTGGCTGTTCAGATTCAGTTGTGTGGCAGGTTGTGTGAGCGACAGATGTGTGTGCATTTTGGTAACTTCCGATTTGTAGTGCGGTGTTTGTGATTGGTGGTTGTGAGGTAGGTATTTGAGGTGGGTGTGTAACTAGGTAGCTATAAGGAAAGTAGTGAAATAGGGAAGTTTCTATTTCTGCAGAAGAGGTACCGCCATGTTGCGGTGAGCTAAGAAAGATGTGCACGTTGCGGTGGACGGGGGTGAGCATGCGCTGGACGGGAGTGGGGGTGGTGTCGAAACCGTAGGGTGTCATTCCAGAGAGCTCTAGTTTGCCATCTTGATCGAATCTAGAGATTGTCGACCTACCTACTGCACGAGCAAGCTGCCGTGGCTTCCTGCCTCCCCAGCCGCTTCAGTTTGAGAACAGGATCACATGCCGCATGCAGAGCTCAGTGAGTTCAAGCAGATCCACAAATTCCGGATCTCGATTTCTTTCTCATTTCTGAACTACGAGCTCTCGAGAATGCGGCTGTTGCACTTCTGGCGTTGCATCAGTGTGGTGCAACAGCCGTCCCCTGCCTGTCAAGGCACCGGCAGCGACATCACCACCTTCAGTTCTAGCTGCGGTGCGGCTTCGTCATTCTCCCCTCGGATGGGACCCCTCACACACACACCCAAGGTTCACTACAAGAAAATGGGCCCTTTGACAACTACGTCTAAATGACTTCTTGTTTAGAATGACTAAAGAATGACTCAGGCTTCCTAATTACACCAGCGCAAGATATTCCATAACATCCAAGTCATCCTACAATTGCCGGCATGACTTGGGGATGAAGAATTTACAATATTGAAGCTTCATTTGTTGGGTTTTGTTCACGAAGTCGTTGAGTTTTCAATGTGAACTCAATAAATTCCTCCATAAAGGCCTAAGTCAAAATAGAATAAATTGTTTTTATATATAGTGATTGCGCTTCTCTGTAGAATGACTACGTAATGACTTCTGCATCATTGCCATCAGGTGATTTGAAGTCATTCTTCACCGCTTCAAAAAGTAATGGATAATTATCTTTCTAATTTTTCTATTATGGTGGCTTTTTTTAATTTTTTAACCTTTTAAAAAATATCCTTTTGTTCTTTTTCTTTCGTAATCATGCATTCATGGTGGCTTTTTTGTTTTGTTGGTATATATTGTTTTCTTAGAAAGGGTCAACTTCATTAGTCATTTAAACTTCAACTGGTATGGTAGTAATGATTTCTGTCCATTAGAACCATTGTCTTTACACTACTTCTAGACAATTCATATAATTCAAAATTGGCATTCTAGAGGCTCCAACATACATACAAGAAGGTATTTTGATAGTACTAGAGGTAGTCGTAAAGTCTCATTTTCTCCTTACACAAACGATAGTGTTGCCTCTATGCCATTGTAAAATGATTTATTGAGATTATAGAATGAGTTGAAAATGTCTTTGGACTACTACGCTTCTATTCTACTACTGCTTCAGCACCCTATGCATTGTAATGCATTGTGTAATTTTCAAACATCCTACATACTTTTCATCACATTTTCTCAACATCTATAGCACATATTCATGTATGTTATATCCAACAAGGATGGACCAAATTCAAAAAGGATGTTAAAAAATGTCAAAGAAAAAATATTTTTCAATCCCTTTTGCAATTTTGTCCATAACTTTTGATTTGAGGTTTGAAATTTAAAATGGATTTTTAGAAATGAAAGTGAGATTGATTTAATGGGCCTATGGTAACTTCAAAATGACTTGCAAATGACTAGCCACTTCCAAAATTCATAATAACTTCAATTTCAAGGAATAAAACTTTGAATAATTTGAAATCCTCATAATTCCTGTCTTTCTACACGACAAAAATATGTAGCACCTCATACTTTTCACCATTTGCTCCAAAATCACTTAAATGATCAATTATTAATGCTTCTATCTAATGTTAATTCTGACGTAAAAGAGTTCAACCATTCATAGGTAAGTCAAATGTACTAATCGTTATCAGAGTTGTATTCTAGGTCTCCTTCATAGCATAACTCTAGGTCTCATTCATAGCATATTCTAGGTCTCCTTCATAGCATATTCTAGGTCTCCTTCATAGCATAACTCTAGGTCTCATTCATAGCATATTCTAGGTCTCATTCATAGCATAACTCTAGGTTTCATTCATAGCATTTTAAACATCAGGTAGTTGGATTGTTGTTTTGTTTTATTCTAGTTCATATTAAGGACCTATTTAGTAGTTCTTTAACCTAATAAGGATGCTACAAACTACAATGGTCCCATGGATGATTTCATTGTTGACTAGCAAAAATGAATGGGCCTATTGGTCCAATAATCAAAGAGTTTTGGTGACTATCTTTGTCATGGGGAGCCACATCCTTACATGGTTAAGGGGGCTTTCAAATGAACATAAATCCCCTTCTTGTAGACAAGAAGCCTCTACTGTAGATTTATTCAACATTTTTTTTTGGTAGTAGATTCTTACATGCCCTCACTTTCTTGGCACATTTAAAGAAAGATTGGTTTAGACATCATTTTCTTGGCACATTTAAGGAAAGATTGGTTTAGACATCACAAAAGAGTTGCCTAATAGCAACAATAAATTGCTAGAAAAAATCCTTGGATTTACTTAATTGTATAGATTCTAGCATCTACATGAAATTATTTGTTTACATCTATACTCACCTTATCAATAAAAAATTACATAGCCCTATTTATCAATAAAAAATTATATAGCCCTATTTATCAATAAAAAATTATATAGCCCTATTTATCAATAAAAAATTATATAGCCCTATTTATCAATAAAAAATTACATAGCCCTATTTATCAATGCTAACTTATTGATAAAAATTTCCACTATATAATGTTTTTAAATAGACTAATTTATATATAATACAATATGTAGCATTTCATAAACCCTATAGTAGCCAAACTATTATATAAAATTTGCCCCCTTTGAATTAAATGAACCCTATCTTTTAACTCAACATAGTTTTTCAAAAAATCTCAAGTGATCTCCCGAGGATTTGTATACTTAAAATATTTGTCCTATAATTAGTATACAAATTTTTATAATTTTAGCAAATACTCAAAGAAAGTTAATATTTTTATACAGACTATTATAAAATCTGTTAGGCATTTAGGAGTTAAAGATCATAACTAAAATTTGATAAAATGCTAGTATTCCATTAAAATGGCACAAAAGCAAAAGGGCAAAAATGAACAATTCCGTTAAATTGGCACAATTCAAGGCACCAAACATTGTGAATCCTCTGCACAAAGCTCTGAAGTCTAGGATCCGTATAGATTTCAGAACGTAGAGTCTAAACCTAAAAGTGCCAAGTTTGCCAAAAATGAATGTGCCAATTTAATGATATTGACGTTGAAAGAAGGAAAATGAATGGCCGCCTCTTCAGCAAAATTTCCCATTCAAAAAAACAAAAAACAGAAGATATCTCGGATATCCCTCCGCAATAAATCTGAAATTTTCACCTCGAAATGAAAGGAACCTCCAAAATTTCCTCGGGGGGGCCGGCCAGACGGACGCGAAGTAAACTAAGTTAACTTACACCAGATTGGAACAATCTGCTGAAATTTGGGTTTGCGATTTGACCGGATTTGCAGGACTTCTACAAATTCAAACCTAGCGATTTCAAGTCGCGAGAGGAGGGCCAAGGATTTGACGGGGTTCTTGCGCAGGCTGCGGAGAACGATGAGAAAGAGTTTCTCAGAAAGCCCAATCCTTCCCCTAAATTGCGGCGCGATGCTGGCCGAATCTCGAAGGCCCCGCATCTCAATCTCAACATAAGTGATTGTTCCCACGGAGTCACGGTCCTCACGGACCCAGCTTCCAAACGGTCACAAGCAAGCTAGCTTGCAATGATCACCGCTTCCAAACGGCCCTGGTAGCTGTACTTGTAGCTTTACTAAGATGCATCATCGTTTGAATAAAACACCTGGTCGAGCATTTGAAGATTGAGCTACATATAAGAATCAGCAGTGAACTTTGCAAAGTGGAATGGTCGCAAATTTCAAGTTGGAATTTTCTTATGTTGCTGAAATGGGGCAGATGAAGGAGGACGCACCTGTTGGAATACCAAGGAGAAGAAGGGAGAGTGAAGACGATGCTTAAATTACGGGTCATCTCTCAAGGAGCAGTTGACTCTGCTCTTCGATGACCCTGCAAATTTGAAGCTCGATCAATGATCTTCACGGTCAACCAAGTCCCGGCTCCTGAGATCGACGCAGGCGCGATATACCCTCTTGGAGAACAAATTAATTGACCAGTGCAAATACGCGGATAAATGAGCATGGAAATGAACCGCTTACACTTGCTCTTAAGAAAGCTAATGCTTTTCTTATTTCATAGCTGTCACTTTAATCACTTCCTGGCCTGCCTGATCGACTGCCCCGGTCGATATAGTTTCTGAAATGGATCAGCCAGACTAAGAATGTAGTTCCATGGCACATCAAATTCCCCCTGTTTGTAAAACATTACTCCACTCAATCGATGTATGCATGGTTTTCTCCTGTGATCGCTGGAGAGCATTTTTCAAAGCTGCACCGATATCATCCCTTTCATTTTTCTCTTCTTGTGGTTGCCCGCTTCCAAGAATACCGGTTGCCGGCCCAACCTTTCCGTTGAACGCCGCTTTCCTTAACCCTTGAAGGTCGACGCGGGACGTCTGGCGTCCGATGGATGACAAGGAATTCTCCTGTGTAGGACAGAAATGCAACTATTCATCCTTGGGATTAGGGGTGGAAAGGGGAAATTTTTCACAGTAGTTTAACTCCCAATGATTATTTTTGGTTTTTTTTAAACTAAATGATGTTACATGGTTCTAAAATGACTGATTTCCATGGTCATCAGCCTAACATTTAAGGATTCAGTACTGTTAAAGGACGGACTAGTGTTCATGGAAATCATCCATTTTGGTATTGTGTGAATTACAGGTTTAAAAAAATCCAAAAGAACTCATTGGAAGTGAAACTATTGTAGAAGACCAATCCTTCCCATTTCACATAAAATTTGGAGGATGAATAAGTGTACTTTTGTCCCACATGGAAAAATTCTTTGTCATTCATTGGCCAAAAATCGGCCACAACATCCTATATGAATAAAATGGATGATATTTAATGTGTGTTATGTATCTTTCCAAGGCCTAATTTCATATCACAAACTAGACAAGTATAGACTTTGATTTTAGGCCATATGTCTTGAACCATGCTAAAGTAATGATTTATTGATTACCAAATTTTCTCCTAAAGAACAACAATAATTTTAGGCTCAAAATTACTTCAAAATACTTGAATCCAAAGCAAAGCTAAAATATTCGTATATATTAATTCAATTATTCATTAATAAATTCATTCATAACAACCATGGGATCCTTTAGTGAATTTGTTAAAGTACACATGTACACCCCTTAAAATTTTAGAGTAAGAAACTTTACCAATTAGTCAATTACAAGATCAAGATGCTTGAATTTCAAAAAGAAGTATTTTCATCTCTTCCAAACTAGTTAAATTTCATCCTTCAAACTTTTAAACCAAAAACATGTATGTTCTACAATTTCCATCTCTCCATTGTATGTGGAAAAAATAAGATGGGTATACATATAAAAAAATTTAACAAAAAAATTTCATATTCATTATTTGAAAAAAATAGTATGTAGGAGAAGGGAAAGTATAATAAAAAAATCACAATCTGAACCCAATATACCATATTGAATTTTAATTTTTGAAAATCAAAATTCTATTTTTGGTCACCTTTTTAAGACATACAATATTCTTGGTTTTTTATACAATTCATTGATAAGATTGGTGATGGATTTTCAAATTTTGATTGCAGAAATTTGTTGGTTATGTACATATGTACATTATTATCTTCAAAAATTCACACCAAATAGAGTTTAATGTGGAATGTCACAATGTCCAAATTTTATAAAATGAATACATATTTATTTTAACTAAATTTTATTGTATGACTCATATTACAACTAGTATTGTACCTTAGAGTACAATGTTATAATTCATGTGACAAAATTTAGTTATAATAAATAAATGTTCATTTTACAAAATTTGGACATTGTAACATTTTATATTAAATTCTCTTCACTATGAATTTTGAAATTTTTTAAAGATATTTTCAAAATGGAAAAATCTATGTATAGATGTTTCCTACAAATCTCTACAATCAAATTTTGAAAATCCATCACCAATTCTTTTCAACAAAGTGTCATGTAAAACAAAAAACAATCACATTAAATATTCACCAAAATTGAAATTAAAAAAAAAATTGGAATAAGGTATATAACTTGATGTAAATTATGTAAGAATGGAACAATATCTATACGGATACTAGACTTCAGAATACTTGACTTCAGAGCTTTGTACAGAGGATTCACAATGTTTGGTGCCTTGAATTGTGCCAATTTAACGGAACTGTCCATTTTTGCCCTTTTGCTTTTGTGCCATTTTAATGGGATACTAGCATTTTATCAAATTTTATTTATGCTCTTTAATCCCTAAATGCCTAACAAATTTTATAATAGTCTGTATAAAAATATTAACTTTCTTTGAGTATTTGTATACTAATTATAGGACATATATTTTAAGTATCCAAATCCTAGGGAGATCACTTGAGATTTTTTGAAAAACTATGTTGAGTTAAAAGATAGGGTTCATTTAATTCAAAGGGGACAAATTTTATATAATATGTAGGCTATTTAAAAACATTGTATAGTGGAAATTTTTATCAATAAGTTAGCATTGACAAATAGAGCTATGTAATTTTATTATTAATAGGGTGAGTATAGATGTAAACAAATAATTTCATGTAGATGCTAGAATGTATACAATTAAGTAAATCCAAGGATTTTTTCTAGCAATTTATTGTTGCTATTAGGCAATTCTTTCATGTCTAAACCAATCTTTCCTTAAATGTGCCAAGAAAGTGAGGGCATGTAAGAATCTACTACAAAAAAAAAATGTTGAATAAATCTACAGCAGAGGCTACAAGAAGGGGATTTATTTTCATTTCAAAGACCCCTTAACCATGTAAGGATGTGGCTCCCCATGACAAACATAGTCACCAAAACTCTTTGATTATTGGACCAATAGGCCCATTCATTTTTGCTAGTCAACAATGAAATCATCCATTGGACCATTGTAGTTTGTAGCATCCTTATTAGGTTAAGGAACTACTAAATAGATCCTTATTATGAATTAGAAAAAAAAACAAAAAAACATACCAACTACTTGAGGTTTAAAATGGTATGAATGACACCTAAAATACAACTCTGATAACGATTAGTACATTTGACTTACCTATGAATGGTTGAACTCTTTTACGTCAAAATTTACATTACATAGAAGCATTAATAATTGATCATTTAAGTGATTTTGAAGCAAATGGTGAAAAGTATGAGGTGCTACATATTTTTGCCGTGTAGAAAGATAGGAATTATGAGGATTTCAAATTATTCAAAGTTTTATTCTTGAAATTGAAGTTATTGTGAATTTTGGAAGTGACTAGTCATTTGCAAGTCATTTTGAAGTTACCATAGGTCCGTTAAATCAATCTCACTTTCATTTCTAAAAATCCATTTTAAATTTCAAACCCCAAATCAAAAGTTATGGACAAAATTGCAAAAAGGATTGAAAAATATATTTTCTTTGACATTTTTTAACATCCTTTTTGAAATTTGTCCATCCTTGTTGGATATAACATACATGAAAATGTGCTATAGATGTTGGAAAAATGTGATGAAAAGTATGTAGGATGTTTGAAAATTGCACAATGTATTACAATGCATAGGGCGCTAAAGCAGTAGTAGAATAGAAGCGTAGTAGTCCAAAGACATTTTCAACTCATTCTACAATCTCAATAAATCATTTTACAATGGCATAGAGGCAACATTGTCGTTTGTGTAAGGAAAAAATGAGACATTATGACTACCTCTAGTACTATCAAAATACCTTCTTGAATGTCAATTTTGAATTATATGAATTGTCTAGAAGTAGTGTAAAGACAATGGTTCTAATGGACAGAAATCATTACTACCATACCAGTTGAAGTTTAAATGACTCCTGAAGTTGACCCTTTCTAAGAAAACAATATATACCAACAAAACAAAAAAGCCACCATGAATGCATAATTTCAAAAGAAAAAGGACAAAAGGATCTTTTTTAAAAGGTTAAAAAATTAAAAAATAAACAAAGAATAGAGAAATTAGAAAGATAATTATCCATTATTTTTTGAAGCAATGATGAATGACTTCAAAACACCTGATGGCAATGATGAGGAAGTCATTACGTAGTCATTCTACAGAGAAGCGCAATCACTATATATAAAAACAATTTATTCTATTTTGACTTAGGCCTTTATGGAGGAATTTATTGAGTTCACATTGAAAACTCAACGACTTTGTGAACAAAACCCAACAAATGAAGCTTCAATATTGTAAATTCTTCATCCCCAAGTCTTGCCGGCAATTGTAGGATGACTTGGATGTTATGGAATATCTTCCGCTAGTGTAATTAGGAAGCCCAAGTCATTCTTTAGTCATTCTAAACAAGAAGTCATTTAGACGTAGTCATCAAAGGGCCCATTTTCTTGTAGTGAACCTTGAAAGTACAAAAAGTCACATTCCAAGCTTGATCTTTGATCTTAGGTTCGATATAGTGCACTCTACAAGTTGGATATTAGGCATGGTTGATAATTGGTGCTTCTACCTTGTCCTACATAGATTGTTGTATCTCCTATCTTTCCCACTTATATAAAGCACTTGTTTCCTCCCTAAAAATGGCAAGCATTACTCTTTTCGAGTCCTAGTGTCCCTACATAGGACAAATTGGATTTTGAGCAAACAGCTATGGTTTCAATATTGGTTGTAATTTTCTAAATATTTTTGTGAAGATAGAAAATTGCATTTGCTATTTGGGTATATAATTTTTATTTTAATTAGTGCTTAGGAGTAAAAAGTATGGCATAATAAGCACAAATTTCAATTCAATAGATAGAACAAAAATCCACAAAAATTGAAATTTTTTTATTTAAAACTTGTTTTCTATAAATTATTCTTTTACCTATACGGGAAGCTTTGATTCTTTCCATTTGAATTTGTTATGTGAAGGTTATGGACAATCTTGTTTTTGGAAAATTAGAGCATGTTGTTGAAAAAATAATTTGTAGAGACGATTTCTAAACTTATTCTTTATAGTTTTTCAAAAAATAAAAATATCACAAAGTTAAGATCTCTTCTTAGAACCATATCACTAATTAGATTAGTATCTTTCAATTTCATTTCATAGCTATTTATAGTTTAGTTTTCCCTTCAACCTTGAACTTGCTCCTACTTAAGGGCGAGTTTATACTTGAGGCCGGATTGAGGGCTGGCCAGAACTCTTGAAGTTTGAACCTATAGGATTGCTCAATTTCTCCAAATCCGGCCCAAGTCGTTTATACTTAGGGTTGGATGGAACTACAACTCATCCTACGTGTCGTCTTAGGTGGCATGGTTTTGGCGTCAAACCATCCGGCTCCAAAGGAGTAATCGGGATGGGGTTTAGGGTGGCCCAAATTCCCATTTAGGGCCGAATTGGGGCCAAATTGTGCTCTTCCGTTGGATTGTACAAATCTCTATTGTTTACGAATGTGAAATTTTTTGTTTTCTATTTTGGTGCGTGCTTGTTAATTGTGAGCTCAAGAAACTTCCACCAATATGCATTGCTAAATTTTTAGAGCTTGATCTGTTGCCAATATTTCAGTTTGAAATTGGGACCAGTGGGTTGACGAGTTTGGGAGTTCTAGAATGGAAGTGTACATAGTTTATAATACAAACATCGAATTAGACATTTTTGCACTTGGCCAAGTGTAATGACCATATGCACTACTATTCATGAGAATTGTGATTTTACAAAAGGTGGGTACCCCCTACCTTTTTAAAAAGATTTACTTTGCGTTGTATTGTATTGAACTTCAATTGAGTATACAAATTTCATATGCAGATGTAATTCTCAATATTTCTAAGTGAAACAAATTAAGAATATATACTTTCCTGACCTCTATTATTGTTATTAGTATAATGTTTGAGTTTTCAAGCATGATTCACCTACAATTACATCAAAATCACATTGTATTCATGCTCACTTCACATGTACAACAAAGAATCATATCATTATTAAAAGACTTTTTCAGAGAATAAAAAAGAATGAAAAGCCATATCCGTTGCCTTCCCATTTTTTATTTAAAATTCACACAACATAAAGAAAAGTCATTTCAACATCTGCAAATACTTCCAAAACAAATATACTAAGTCTACACTTCCAAAAACTATATACTACTATCCCTTGTACTACTGTCTTGCTTGATTTACTGTACTTTTGCATTTGATGTCTCTAGTACACATTTTGATCATTGTGTTCATTCTACTTCTTTGTCTCCAACTACCTCTCTTTCTTCGTATAAATCTAACTCACCAACTGGAGTTAGTGGAGGCGGAGAGGCATAATTTAATGCCCTATCCACCATAGCACTTGCAATGGGCATTGACACGCCCTCTATCAAAGTTGGTGATACACTACATCCTTCAAAGATGGAAAAAACCCGCTCGTAATAGTAAGACCCTTCATTTCCCAACTGAATATATTTTATGTGGTCTTTATTGTAATAATATCCATCTTCATTTGAAGTAAAGTTCTCTAAAGTTCTAGTACTAAATGCCAACAATGCTGATATTGATGCTGATGTTGTCGATGTTCCTTGTACTTCTCCACTCTCCACTCCAACATTTATTGTTGTTGTTGTACCTTCAATTCTCGCACCTTGAACTTTTACAACCAATGTTGTTGGGGTACCCTCTATTTGTCCAACTTCAACTCCAACACCTACCGCTGCAAATGTATCTTCAAGTCTTGCACCTTCAATGTCAACATCTGCTCTTCCAAGTATACCTTCGGTTTCTCTACCTTGAAGTCCTACATTTGTTGGTACTGGTGTATCTTGGGTTTCTCCATCCTCAGCTTCAACCTCCTCTGCTTCTGTATTGTTCACATCTTTGTTATTTTCTGGTGGAACATAATCAAGGTCTTCTTCCACTTCCAACAAGTCTGCTTGGTCCTCATAGACATCACTTCCAACATCAGTGTCAACAGAGCCTAGACTTTGGCCACAACTAGGTAGATCATCTGAATGCATTTGTTTTGAATCTCTATCACTTCCACTTGATGAAGAAGCTCTAGATTCAATTGCAATCTGTTTGCCCTTTCGTTTTCTACGTTGCATCCGTTGAAACCTTTCTCCTTCATCTAATGAATCACTTGATGATCCCACTACCGTGTTATGTTTATCATGTGAAACTCTTGCATATGTTTCAGGAAAAACAGAACTAGGTGATTCATCTCTCATATTCAATACTTGCGAACATCTTCTATCAACAACCCTGCGCTCACTATTAAGCATCACCATCTTTCCCCATGCACCACTTCTAGTGTATTATATACAAATTGTATACGGATTGTTCCACCTTCCATGATGATAATTTCGTTGCCCACAAAACCAGTCTCCAGAATCCTAGGCATGGCTACTGTAATTCCCAATGTTACCAATCCCCATTTCTGTGGCAAATACATCTGAGCCATCTTCTTTAACTCCATTGGTGTCCTCTCCAATTTGCCTATTGCTCGTGGCATTACATCTGTAGTTCAGAGGTCTCAAAACACTACATTCAAATTCTCTGAGCTACAAGGAAGATTTTCCATAGGTCCACTTTCTTTTGGATACTATAAAATGATGACAATGTCTTCCACTGCTTGCACCCCGCGTTGACGTTGCCCTCCATAATGTAGATCATAGACATATGATTGAACCGTTTTTGATTCAAAAATTCATTTACCCTTCAAGCAATGCAATCGTCGAGCACAACCATTGTTGATTGCATTGCTTCATTGAACTCCACACTTGGTGGGAACAAAAAAATTGTTGTCCATTGTACAGTACAATGGAGGACATCCAATTTTGAAGTTGAGGAAGAACATTGCTATAGTCTTCATTTGACCATTCTTCGTCTTCTCCTTTCAAACCTCCTCTTCTGCAATCAAAAACCCATAAACAAGGTTTTCCAAGTTCAATGTACCCATCTTCAAAAAATCCTCCTCTACACCTGACATGCACTGTTTTTTCTATCACTCAATCTTGAACTATGCTAAGAGCTACTTGCCAGTCCCATCAAGCGTTTGCCATATCCTCCACATCTTGACTGTAGCCTGCATAACCTTTTCATCCCGCTCAAATGTCTGTAAATTGTTGCTTAACAAATGGTGGAATTAAATGATCAAAGCTCCTCAATGACTGAACTGTCTTCACAGTTGGTACACACCACACTGTCTTTGATTCAACATCCAATGTCTTCCCCATCAAAGTGAATTGTTTTCCTCCCTCATCTCCAAACTTACTCACATATATGGACATGAACTCATCCATAGATAATGGATGCTCATCCCCTGCTTCTACCATTAAAAAACGAATTTGGTTCTTTACCGAATGTTTTCATTGCAATCGATCCACAGCATATGCTATAGTTTCTTTGGGGGGATTTACAGACTTCGCATTATCAAAATAGTATTGTTGTGAAGGTCGCTTGCCGTCAACAATATCATTCGCTGCCATTTGTTTAACCACATGCAAATAAATCTCCTTAGAAACTTTGCTTAAAGGCCTGCACCAGGACTTTTCCATCCTTTTTCTTCTTGGGTTCTTATCCAAAGTAACGTCCAAATTTTGTTTTTTGGCCATTTTCTTCCATTGATCCTCTGACTTCCTATTGAAAAACAACTTTCCATCTTCATAATCTTTGTAAACTCACAAAATTGCCTCGTATGCTTCTTCATCCTCATTCCATGCATGTCGTATGTACTCTAGCATTCTCTTCGAGAGTTCCCTTAATGACATGTTATGTGGTAAGCTTTGTGTTCAATGCAACGCACTTGTTGCCATTATTAACGCTTTAGCTCTATAAACATCATCAACTCGAGCAACAACGCTTGGACTTCGACAAGCTTTCCAAATGTCCCGAAGCTTCATTAGATTTTCATAGTAAGAAGTGAAAATTTTGCGATCAAATTCCCTTGCTTTTATTTGAACAGATGCTTCAATATAAAATTGAGGATTGTTGTAGACAACAAACTTCGCTTTACAACTTGCAAATTGCATAAGATATTCCTCCTCTGACATGTTACCATCTTGGTGTTCACGTTGAACTCGTTTACAAGCACCAACAACGTGTTGCCCATCCACTAGCTCCCATATTATATTTTTTTGTAATCATTTGGTCCTCACTGTATGTTTGGGTGTACTAGAATCAGCTCGGCAATGAGTCAAAAATGTGACGTCGAATTTCCGTGCAGCACCTTCATGACTGAAAGGTATTTGCACCACTTCTATCTCCCCTTTCGACATTGGTTCTCTCATATTGATAAGCGATGGGGCATAGTGTTATTGCACTAACCCCATTAGCTTCAAATCCCTTGAGACATTCATACATCTCATTAATTCGCCATTCCATTGTCCTGTGGTTTGTCTCTACATCTGTTACATTGCGAATACTATCAATGTTCACATTGAAAACCATATCCTGTCTTCATATGTACCCAACCTTGTACACCATCTCTGTGGGGAAAACCACAAGTGCTTTTTGTGAACCTTGTAATATTTCATTTGTACATGCTTACTTAGACTCTTCTTCCTCTGAATCATCATCATCATTTACTTCTTCTCCACCATCATTCCCTTCTTGTAGAAGTCCTTCCCTCTATACTCTTTGTTGAATTGTAGTACAAGTCCGAAGACTTCGCACTTCTGCACTTTTTGTTTCCGTTGTACCAAGAATTTGTTACTCTTCTACGATGTCATATGTAACAAACATGTGTTGAACTGCAGTTCCACCATGTCCTTTACGACCACTATGTCGTCCACGACTACCACGTCCTCTACCAGCAACACGTTCTTTGCTTGTAATTGATCCTCCAGCGTGAATATGAACTTTTGATCTGTATGTACGGCTTTCTGAACCACGTTTTAGACCTCTGGACCCTGATCCACCTCCTCTGATTGATCTTTGATTTTCAACCTCCATTTGAATTTCAAGTTTAGCGATGACATGTCCTTCATTTTGTATATTGACTTTGATTGTCCTTTGCTCTAGTTGCATGGACTCATTTCCAAACTCCATTTCCATTGATGGTTGAATATTTGGTGCACTCCTTTCTACTGCTGCCTCTTCATGTCTTTGAATATCATGCACCCTTGAATGCTCCATTTCAATATCTATTGTTGCAAATATAGTACGTTGGCGATGTGCTCTTTGCCTTTCATAAACACCCCTCTTATTTGAAGGTCCTACATGTTCCTCTTCAACAGCAATGCGTTTCCTGTTCTGTTCAGATACCGGAATCCAATTCTCTCTGATAGGAGCTGCATAAAGACGGTACAGTTCATCTATATTCTTAGGTTCACTAGGGGAAGGTCGTTCTTCAGCAATAATTGGGTCAATATTTCAAAGATCCTCACACCTTCGAATCTCCATATATATAGAACGTATACAAAACAATTGCTTAGGGATTGACTCTTTGAATTTCTTAACACAAGCTTCTCTTTGATCCTTCAACTCAGTAGGCATAGCTTTCCAGTAATTCACCAATCTTTTCAAACCATGTATAGGTGAAAGTACTAGAAGGAGTTCCGGTGGAATAGGTGCCATCATGAGTTTCTTCCTTAGTTTGTACTTTTCGTAGACCACTTCAGTGTTGGTTATTGAAATAGTGAGTCCTCCATTAGCAATTTCTGCAATTGATTCTATTCCTCCATATAAAGTACCCAAAGGAGCCCAATATCTTCCTTCTTCAATTGGAAAGTTTGTGATCCACAAACTAGACTTGTCCGTATTGTTCGCCTCTATCCACCATCCATGTTCTAACCACTTGGAATGTACTTTAGGTGCCATAATGCCCTATAAATCAAAATACAATCAATATTTTGTAATTGATATCGATTCTTCTTAAACATATGCTCTCAAAATGCTATCTTCAATTGTCTATTGTTTAACATTACAAAAATCTTATATAACTCTTTCAAACAAAATTAAAATACATTGCAATCCCTATTATCTTTTTATATTGTTTTTTTGGGTACCAAATTTTCAAATCCTACACTTTTAAAAACAAAATTGGGCTTGTTTTCTACTACAAGTTCATAAACATTTTCAAACAACTTGTTATTTTTGCACATCTCTTCATCTTTACAGCATTATAGCACCATAAAATGAAATTTTAATACTTCTCTTTTGAATTTATTGAAAATAAGTAAGCAATTCAGGGAAATACCTGGTGCGTCTATTTTCACTACAATTGATTATGCAATTGCAACAATCTCAAGTAGTGATATGTGACTTGTTTTTTCTTGATGAACCTGTCACTATTGGATGCACAATCAATTTCCTTCCAAAAAATTCTAAAAAGCTTAAAAGGTCATGTTCCAATACCTTCAAAGAAGAAAATCAATTTCGTAAAACAAACTATTGAGTGTTAGTTCTTTGTGAAACAATGACTCATCTAAAACTAAAAAGTATTGAACTTACATTGAACAAGTACAACTAACAAGTTAAAATGAGATGATGAAAGACATGCAATTTATAGTACCAAATGTGGCACTATGGTCTTTTTTGAAAACTATTAAGCAAATATGATGTGCCATATGAAATTTCACAACTCATTTCTTAAATAATTGTGAATTGTGTGCACTTCAACACTTATAGTTCCATGTTGTTTTTCGAAGATGTAAATGAGTTGAATAAATTTGTTGTTTCTCGTAAGTCAAAGTACAGGTCCACCATCAATTCATGGGAAATTAGTAATATCGAAATATGCTAACTTCATCATCAAAGTCTTTATTGTATCTAAAATTTGTTCAATAATAAACTATTAATGAGGTTGTGCTTCCTGTATGTGTCAATGCTAAATGCTAGAAGCCTTCCCTCTACACCTAATAAATTTTAAGAAAGTTCAACCTCTAAGTAAGCTCTATATATTTATTTTGAACTTGATTAAGAAATTCTATAGTATACATGTTGAAGGACACACATTCAAAGAATACACAACAATTACATCATTTATGCATTGAAAGATTATAATTATCCTCGATGAAGTTATATTCACAAAAAAATGACGTAAAATCATGTACTCTTCTTGGCACTTCTCAAATATAACCAGTTTGTTACAAGAAACTCATGAAATTCAAGGTCCTCATAAATCATAATCATTACATTTCAAATTTGATTTTTTAAAGCAAAAAATACAATTTAAAAAAAATGAAAAACTAAAAATTTGTATGCCCATCGTGAACTTCATTTGGTCTTACTTAAATTTGAAGTAGTATTGAGAGGAATATTTCATGCCTTAAGCATATAGGTCTTTCAGAACATTTTTATATCTAACAAATTAAAAATCTTTTGAATTCCTTCAAAGGTTTCAATAACATCCTATGCTACTAAGCTATCTTCAAAAATATCCTTCTAAGATACAAATAGAAATTGCCTCTTTAGTTCTTAATTCAATTTTTCTTGTTTTGTTCAAGAAAAACTTATTCAATAAAACACTTTAAAGAAGAAAAAACCTAAACTAATTCTACAAAATATGTAGTGCAGGTTTTGACTTAATTCTTGAATATAGAATAATTAAGATTTGAAGTGTTCAATAAAGTATGCACATTGTTCTCACAAATGGTAGGTGAAGTTATTTGAAATTACAAAGTAGCATTCAAAATTGCTTTACTTTCCAACTTTCAATGCTAATATCTTTCTTTCTATAAGTTAAAAATCTTTTAAATGTTTATCACATCATCTGAAATAAGTACAGTGCAAGATCTTACTATTACATATTGGGAAAAAAAAATTCTTCTACTTCCTTGTCAAAATGCAACATAAAGCCATATGAAAAAAGGTTATATCCTATTAGTTCAAATATGAACAACCTTATCCCTTACAAGACAAAGTCAAATAGTGACCTGGTTTTGTCAAAGATGACATTTGTATCAAAGAAGTCCTTATGTACTTGATCCTTTTTTCTTAGCTGACCCTTTAGTATTGAGGTCAGAAATTCATGTCTTCTTCACTTTTGATATTTTTGTCTTACTAACCAAGTGTTTCATGTCATTTTAAACCATTGAATCCAGACTGAATGCATCAACTTGATTGACAGGAGTAGGTGAAGCTATCATCTTGGACAAACAACCTAAGTAGTACGACAAGTGAAGCGAATCTATGAAAATTTGCTTCAGAGGCAGACCATGCTCGGGACGTTGGCTACAAAGACAATGGCATGCAGGTTCATTTTCAAGTTCAATGTTCTGCCTCATGAATCTATTATTTTCATAAAGTATTTAAGCTGCATTTTAGTACATTTGCATCTGAATCAGTCACTTCTATTTAAATAGTTAAGCTTCTATAGCTATGCTTAGGTGTGAATCCTACTTGGGTCATGTACATCTAGGCATGCAATTATCCCACATACTATTCCAACACAAGCTAGAGCTTAAAATCCATAGAATGTCCAAATATAGCAAAAATTAATCGTCATTATCACAAGAAATTCTTTAAGAAAGGATTCATAGGAATCATATTTTTGAAACTAAAGTGCTAGTATGTCCGGTTTGTCCATCCATCCGGGATGTCCGATGACCCCGATCCGCCCGATGTGACAACCTAGGAACTATCACAGTGGACGGACGGTCCATCCGTCCCGTCCAATTTATCCGTCCGTCCGAGACGTCCAATAACCCCAACCCGCCCGATGTGACAACACTAAATGAACTGTCTCTCTCCACATCAACTTGCATCCCTGCCACAGCTCTCTCTCTCTCCACTCGAAGCTGCAAAACAGACACTTTGCCAAAACTCTCTACCTCTCTCTTCACTCAGATCTGCCACCTTCCTAGAAATTTTAGTCTTTCTTCACTCAAATCTGCCACCGTACTACAACTCTCTATTTTTCTCCACTCCAAAGTGCCACCCTACCATAAAGAGGTCAAAGAAAAAACGTTTAATGAAATTGTGTCCACAAAAAACAGATTGATTGTAAACCAACGATGCACTTGCCGAAACAGAGTTTGGGAGTTCACAGAGGAAAGAACGAGAGTCCTGATTACCGAAATAGAGTTGAGGAGTTTACAGAGGAAAGAATGAGAATCCAGTAGTGGATCTGAAAATCAAAAGGCGATTTAAGATTTTCAAAATTTGAAAAAGAATGGAGAATCCAATTTTAGCAAACAAGGTAAGGTGACAGCTACTTTGCCCTACTAAGATGTTTCTAATTTTACATTCCATGCAAGGTGGCACGTGAAAAGTAACGCGTCTAGGCGTCACAACCCCAAACCCTTACCATATTCATCGACTTCATAATTTGACCTCTCAATCATCTCGAATGTCCTTTGGGATTTTCTAAATTTTTTTTGAGGGGAACAGTGAATGTCCATGGGTGCGGGCGTTCACTGTTCATCGAAACTCAGAATTTCAGTGAACAGTGAAGTCCACACTTGCGGATGTTCACTGTTCTCTCTGAAAAATTCTGACTACTATTCATTGAGAAGAAGGGAGTGCCACATCAGTTACAATTAAACTTCAACAGCAGACTTACACCAATAGTTTGATTCCTGACTAGAACAATAGACTCATATGAAACCCCCCGTGAGAAACCCTATGAGAAAGCCAAGCGAAGCACATTAGATGAAGTGAGGAATCTAACCTGGGGACTATCGTGTGAGGAGGATTCATACACATTGCTATTGGAAGGTGGTGGGCTGTAGCTCGAAAATATTCTAGAAACGATTGAAATTGTGCCACATGAAAATCTGAGACAACTAGGGCCTTCACGCAATTAGTGGTTGATTCTACGAGGTTCCTTCACGCAATCATAGTCCAAAAGTCCCAAAATCAGCAACAAATGAGGGACAAGCTATGTTTCTTCTTCTTCACCCATCACGCCGCATGTAAGTGTCGTGTTGAACAAGTTGCTAAGTTGTCACAGTGGACGGACGGTCCGTCCGTCCCTTCCGGTTTGTCCGTCCGGGACGTCCGATGACCCCAACCCACCCGATGTGACAACCTAGGAACTATCATAGTGGACGGACGGTCTGTCCGTCCGGGACGTCCGATGACCCCAACCCGCCCG
Organism: Climacium dendroides; assembly: GCA_950106755.1. Taxonomy (NCBI): domain Eukaryota; kingdom Viridiplantae; phylum Streptophyta; class Bryopsida; order Hypnales; family Climaciaceae; genus Climacium; species Climacium dendroides. Next base: position 19,705,007 of record OX467091.1, read on the forward strand.
ATGTGACAACCTAGGAACTATCACAGTGGACGGACGGTCCGTCCGTCCCATCCGATTTGTCCGTCCGATAACCCCAACCCGCCCGATGTGACAACCTAGGAACTATCACAGTGGACGGACGGTCCGTCCGTCCCATCCGATTTGTCCGTCCGATAACCCCAACCCGCCCGATGTGACAACACTGACAAGTTGGAGACCACGAAGTTGGGGTCTTTTCCAAAAGCAAAAGGGCCCCATTCTTGATCTATTCTACTGACCTAATCTTGTCCAATGAATATTCACAACAAGATTAGGCCGAGGATATGAAAATCCTATTTTCAAACTTAATTTAAAAAAACTATTAGAAGTAGATTTCAGCAGCAATTCATGTTAACTACCAGTGAGTGACATACAAAATTGTGATTTTGTTCATTCTCTTTAAAGTTGTTCACTTAGGAATGCATATCTCAGGATCTAGGTTTGTTGTTCTGTACAAGGACGACGCAGCAAAAAAATTGTAGTCACCCATCCCATCCTCCTCGTCCACTTGCAGGTGATTTGAGGTCGTCGCTGTAAGTCACTCCTGATGTTTTGGTGTCAAAACAGGGATACAGTCTTCATTTCGGAGCTGCCCTAAGCTTGTCTTCTACTTCTAGTCTTGCTACGGAACCCCAACTGTCAATGCAATTGCCACATCCCTGCGTTTCAGAAGGCACTGTCCACGTCTATAATGTCCACATGTTTGAAGGCTCCTCCCACATGTCCACACTTCGCAAACGGAGCAAGCCGGTGCAACATCGAGGTCCTCCAAGTTTCCTCTGGAAACCCTAATTATTCACTGTGCTTCACAGACGGAGTAGGTTAGCGCAGCATCGAGCTCCTCCAATCTTCGTCTTGGAACCCTAATTTTGTATTGTGCTCCGCAGACAGAGCAGGCCGGTGCAGTGTCAAGGTCCTTCAATCTTGCTCGTAAAACCCTAATTCTTCACCATGGTACACATCCGAAGCAAGCCAACGCAACATGAAGGTCCTTCAATTCTGCCCATCACTATAAAAAAATTGCGTTTTTTCTGATGTCAGGCAAAAATGTTGTACATCCAGGATAACACCATATGTCTCAGAAAACATTGGGATGTCTCGTCGATGGATGCTGGAAAAGTGGAGATTTTGGTTTGATGTTGTAGAAAGCATTGCTAAATTTCAATCACAACATATTGATGCTATGAAAAACAATGATGCAATCTAAGACATTGTTGTGGACATTAGATGTTTTCAAAAATGTCCAGAAAAACATGTGTAGCCACGTTAACATCTTTGGTCAAACTTAGCTTAGAAGTTGAGACAAATTTTTTTTCCGGTCAGTGGTAAAGTGTGCCGGGGGTGAAAAAGAGGATAATGGGCAGGTGGTGAGGCCAAAAAGTTGACATGGCATCTGACATGGCATGATGACGTGAAAATTATGTGACATGGATATGGAATGCTGACGTGGCATTTGACATGGCATGATGATGTGGAAATTATGTGACGTGGACATGGAATGTTGACGTGGTATGCCACATCATCATACCCGGTCAGTCCATGTTCCAACCTTGGATATTTTTGCGGATGTCATACAAGACATCTTGACGTTTCCAGGAACATCACTTCTAGCGTTAACATTTTTTACTTCTTGCAAATGTAACTTCAAACCACATGCTATCCACTGTGCTTTTCATGACGTTTGACTGAACGTGCAGACGTTACAAAAGCAATTGTAGGAGTCTTCTTTGATGTCTTCTTTATAAATCAATTTTATGAAAATTTATTTTCAAAATGTTATAAGCTATATGGATTTAATTTATATAAATTAGATGAATGCATTTGTTATGAAAAAAGGTTTACAAAAGCATATCAATATTATATTATATAAAAATATTTATTTTTAACTTAAGATTTAAATTCTAAATTTTACTAGTTTAAAATCATAAATTTTGCATCAAATTTTAGTAATTTTTATTGCTATTTCACCTTCTTAACTTATTAGTTTCGAATCATTCATATCTAATGTGGGGTGATTTTCTAGTGTTCTTGGACTTTGAGATATTTGACATCTTAATCCTTAAAGGACCAAGGCCTTTTTTTTGCTAGAAAACATTGAAAATTGTCATTTCTATAGCAAAGAGTAAAGAAATTTTAATTTTTTTTCACATCTAACCATAAGACCTTACACCTAACAAGTAGAAAAAATTGTAGAAAAAATTTCAGAATTTTTGACCACATAGATTTAAAGTGGAAAAAACAAGTTTTTTAGCACATTAAGGGACTAGATTTTTTGACTTTGAACATTTTTAACTTAAAATTTTTGCACTACAGAGTTTTGAGATTTAAATATTTATAGTAGAAAATTGATTTGAGAGTTTAGGAAAAAAGATAAAAAATAAAAAAAACTTAAATTTCATTCTTAAGAAAATTGTTAAGTAGAAGTAGGTATGAGATAGAAGGAAAATCTAAAATATTAATATATTTTAGATGCAATTAAAATGCACTAATTCCAATGGTGAGATTGTTCTAGCAAGTAAACTAAACCATGTGGAATTTTTATTTTGAAAAATTTGTAAAAATTGCATTTAGAAATGCATCCAACAAGTTATTTTTTCAAGAAGATGCTCTAATTGCCCAAAAAACAAAAATGTCCATAACTTTCTCATAACAAATCCAAATGAAATGAATCAGAGCTTTCCAGATATACAAAAATATAATCTACAATTGGAATTCCATGTTGAATGTATTGTTGTGTCATACTATATTGAAGTTGATGTTGCAAACAACCTTGATTTAATAAATGTGACTTTATCAATTAAATGTTCAAGGAGACATCCCCATATATGTTGGAAATGACTTGCAAATGTTCATCATGACATAATAGACAACAAATAAGATTTGTAAAAAATTTAGAAATTGTTGAAGCAAATGTTTAAAACAATATTGATGTGAATGTCTAACTTCATACTACATATCACTACAACAAAAGCAGTGTTTTATGACTGCAAAATATGACTGCAATGAGTCGTAAAATCAAAAAATATGACTCATGTAGAAATCACTGTAGATGACTCGAAATATGACTGATTCCAGTAGTTTAGAAGCAATCACATTAGACATCAGCCATATTGACAGTCATATGGATTAAAGGATATAAATACCCATATTTTGCCATAGTATGCCAATATGACATATACTTTGACTATCATAAGGGGGACTTGACTTTCTCTTGAGTTGCCCGAGCAAACAAAATAATCCTACGTGGAATATGACTATGGTGAGTCATATTTTTCGATGACATGGAATATAATTGTAGTGAATCATATTTTGCAATGACATTGAATATGACTACAAAGAGTCATATTTTTGGATGACATGGAATATGATTGCGGTGAGTCATATTTTGAAATGATGTGGAATATGATTACGATAAGTCAAATTTTGCAGTGACATGAAACATGACTCTTCTTAGTCATATTTTGTAATGATATAGAATATAACTACGGTAAGTCATGTTTTTTGATGACACGGAATATGACTATGGTGAGTCATATTTTTTGTTCATGTAAAATGTGACTGTACTGAGTCATATTTTTGAATGACATGAAATATGACTACGATGAGTCATATGTTTGATTGATGAGGAATATGACTATAGTGAGTTATATTTTTTAGTAACGTGAAATATGACTTTTCTCAGTCATATTTTTGAATGATGTATAAAACAATTCTTTTCAGTCATATTTTTTTATAATTTGTAAAATGACTATGTAAAGCCATACAACAACAAAATTTAGTAGTTAAGTAAGACAATCCATTTAATTAAAAATGAATACATATGATTTCTTAAATGGATAAAAATTAATCACATTAGAAAGTCAAATACAAGAAAAAATATGATTTTTTTCAATAACATTTATTAGTTACTAATACAAAATATATCACAATAACTCTTTATATATGTATATTTCCACATACTTGTAGAACCTATATTCCAACAAAAATGTAAAGATGTTACCCCTTTTGTATTGCAAGTAGCCTTCAATAACTTTATTTCAACCTCCAATGCTTACATGTATAAACAAGAAGGTTAGTTTTCAATAAATGAACAATACAATTCAAACTTTAAAAATTTAAAGCACTACAAAATATGTAGACATATTTAAGATAAAAAAAAGTTATAATCATTATATATTCAAAAATTATAAATAACCCAAAAAAATAACAATGATGATAGAGGGACTAAGAAGCAAAAAGTAGCAAACAAGATAAAGCAAAAACTAAGTGACATTATGACTGCAAAATATGACTAGGAGGCAAAAAGAAGCAAAATCTAAGAAGGAAGAAGAAACAAAAGTTAAAAAGCAAGAAGAAGCAAAATCTAAGATAGAAGAAGAAGCAAAAGTTAGTAGGCAAGAAAATCTAAGAAGGAAGGAGCAAAACTTAAAAAGGAAAAAGAAGTGAAATTTAAGAAGCAAGAAGAAACAAAACTTAAGAAGGAAAAAAAAAAGACTAAGACAAAACACCCCAATACAGGGCCTCATCCTTCCAAAACCTAACTGTAGCCAAATAAAATCTCAATATAAAATAGTGCAAAGTATATATGAATAAATACTCCATCAATCCCAAAAAGTGCTAAGTGAAGACACTTGTAGGTACAATATTATCTAAGTAACTTCCATGTCCTCAAAAGCTAACCAAACATTATCCATGTAAAATGTGCATAGACAAGATGTCCAAATGGTAGAAAAAACTTGCTCTAAGTACTCCAAAAAATGGGAGATTAGATCTGAAGGCTCAGCCTCACCTATGCTTGTCCCAATCACAAACACAAACCAATGTGATGTTAGTGAGGATGCACGAGGTGTCTTCAACTATAGCCAATTGCTATCTATGTCACAGGTCAACAAACCCAAGAAATTAGAGCAAAACAACGTAAGGCAATGAACAAAAAGAGGTAGTGAAGCAAAAATCCTAAGCCAAGTATATGCACCACAATGACCTTTGCCATTCCTGTGAAGCTAAAGCACACACAAGAAGTTGAAGAGTTGCCATAAAAGAATGCACAAAGCCACCAAAGTTCAATCCGTCAAAGTGAGAAGGAGAAACAAGGGCAAAGAAACTGCCTTATGTAAACTCACTATTTTGAATTTGGGAGGGAGAGTTCATGGTAGTGGCCATAAGGTATAGGTCAGGCTTACTTATTACGCCCCCCCATAGTGGTTTATTAAACCAAATCAAATATCAAAAAATCAAAAAATCACCCATAGTGGGTGGGAGGGTGGTACCATCCACTGAGCAAATTTGATGTAAATTTAGGAACCCAAACATCATAATGAAGGTTATATCAGAAATTGACCATAGGATATTTACACAAATATGGGCCATGTTGAAATTATTCTCATAGAACATGTCTTCAGTGATATGGGCAAGAAAATTTATATGGTGCAAAAAACCTGAACTTGGAAGGCCATAATTTAAATTTAAAATTTAAATAAAAGGCAAAAATTTTGGAAAATATTAAATTTTCAATTGCCTTATAAATATGTGAAAATTTCATAATACTAATAATGGGCAATAGGTCAAAGGGACTACTTTATTAAATTAGCCATAAAATGTTTTGAAAATTTGAACTTAAATAGTTCAATTGGCTAAAGAAGAAGAAGAAAAAAAAAACCCTAAGAGGCAACAAGAAACAAAATTTAAGAAGCAACAAAAACAAAAAAGAAAGAAGAAGAAGCAAAAGCTAAGTAGGAAGAAGAAGCAAAACCTAAGAAGCAAGAAGAAGTAAGAAGTAAGAAGAAGCAAGATGAAGAAAACCTAAGAGGCAACAAGAAACAAAACTTAAGAAGCAACAAAAACAAGGAAGAAGGAACAAAAAAGAAAGAAGAAGGGGTAAAAAGAGGAGTGGCTACAAAAGTGATGGCTAGGATTTTAAAACCCTAATTTAGTGGCGGTTAGGGTTTCAAAACCTAAATTAGTGGCAACTACAAAAAAGTGACTTTTAAAAAATATGACTACAAAATACGACTGAGGAAAAATATGACTAGGTACTTTCTAAACATATTTCCTATCCAAATTGTTTTTGGGTTTCCCTAAAAGAAAAAATCTTACTATCATGAAGATGCGATTGCAAAATATGATTAAAGAAAAAATATGACTAAAAAATATGACTAGGCGTTCCCTAAATATGTTCCCTACTGTTCTCTATGAAGTATTTTGATGTTCCCAATGGCCATATACTATATGGCCATAATGTATAAGGCTAAAATATGACTCGCAGTCATATTTTTTTTACCTTCAAAAATATGACTACAAGTAGTCGCCAGTCATCCTGAGTTATAATTCTGTAGTCATAAAACACTGCCATTGTTGTAGTGGATGTTCTTTTGAATGTTTGCAATGATGTCGAAAAAAATATAACTAAGACATGTAGATGTTCTTAAAAACATCATTTCAGACATCATTGTATTTATGTTGCTGCTCATATTTTAGTTTTGTATATCCCATATTGTTTGTCATGCCTCCTACACCCCACTAGTATAAAAAACTTGTTTTTTCATCAATTAACAAGTAAATTTTTGAGCCATTCAATATACTTGATAAATACAATGTATTGTGTATAAGTGTATGACATATTGTATGGTGTATTTTGTATGGCATGTTGTATATATATTGTATTTTGTATGGTGTATTTTGTATGGCATATTATATATATTATATTTTGTATGGCATATTTTATATGTTGTATTGTATATGATATACCATATATTGCATATTTTATATTGTGTACAACATATTGCTACATTGACAACATGTCTTTTACAACGTACCACATAATATAAAAAACATAATTCATGTCATTATTGATGTTAAAAAAAACATGTGAGCGTCACATATGTTTTAAAAAGCACACTTGTGCAAACGCCACACGTCCAGATGAGACATGATGACTAATGAAAAGCACACAATTGTTTCACCTGATGTTATTCAAGATACTCAGACGTCCACATTGATGTCTCAAAAAACATCATTAAATTCTAGAAAGACTGTTCAAATAGCTCAAAAAAATGCCACGTCAATGTTTGTGGATGCCACATCAGACAATTTCGTCATCACTAACGTGGCATGCCATGTCAGTGACACGTTAAATACGACATCATAGACAGTCAATGGATGAAAAAAATGACACTCTGGCTTTCACGCGCTTAGGTGGCAGCCACATGTCAACTTCTAAGACCCCCGTTGACCGATGTTTTTTGTAATGTCCAACGCTGAACATGCGACGTTTTGCATAAAGTACCAAGTTTTTGGCACGTTTGCCATAACGCGAATTTTTGGATGTCTGGCTAGATGTGACAAAACATCATGCACAACGTTCGGATGCAAAAACTACATGTTCAGAAAAACACAGTTTTCTTATAGTGCATGGAACCCTCATTCTTTAGTTCCATACGAAGATAGAGCAGGTTGGCGTAGCATCAATGTCCTCCAGTCCTACCTGTGAACTTTTAATTCTTGACCGTGCAGCCCTGGAAACCTCACCAATGTCATCGTCGTCTCTGTAGACATTCGTTTCTATTGATTAATGCGCCACTTTGCCAATGCCAAACTAATTTGAATTCCACACCTTTGCTCCGACAGAATTCAGAGAATTCGTTTCTATACAAATGGATGTCTAAGTTCTTACGTGAAGACCTCCATGCTAGAGCTTCAGGTATGTTCAATCCATTCCTGTAGACGTTTGTCAGATGCAATGGATATCTACCTGCCTATCATTGTAGTTAATTTTACATTCACTAATTTATAAGGACGGTGTGTAGAAGTTTATGTGTAAGCTCGAAACACTGAAAACTGCCAATTCAAGCAATTTAGCGTAGTTGGAGGCACTTTTTTAAGAGAATTATATTTTTGTAGAATTAGTGAGTGAATATCAGGAATAATTTTTTTTAAATTTGATTTTTTGGATATAGTATGTAATTTCTATAAAATTTTAAAGTGTTAACTGCCTAGAGCACTGAAACAATCCTTTAGGTGCACCTAACACCAAAATTTGCGAAAATGAAGTGTTAGCGAGTGAAAGTTAAATAGGTGTCTTACAACTACATTAGTTAATTAAAATCAGACATTTGTATGACACTTTAATAGATGGTTAGTGATAGATTTAGTCACAACTTAGAGTACATGAATGGAGACATGAAGAGGTTTAGATGTTTCTACCTTATGTCTTCATACTATTTATAACAATATTGTTTGAAATATGATGTCATATGAATTTGGCTAGTGGTAGGAATTGTGATTGGAAGTTTAGCAAGGAATGTTTATAACTTATTTTTTTCAAACCTTTTTTTTCCCCAAGAAATACATGTACAATTTCGGTTTCAAGAAAGTTTTCCACTATCACAACTCAAACTAAGTTAATCCCTAAAGGACCAATTGTCCCCTCAAGGGTCAATTTCAGTCTAGATAGATTCCTATTGTTTCAATTTGTAGTAAATTTTTTTGAGATTTTTTGAAGGAGTAGAGTTTGCCGAGAGCATTATGAATATATAAATTTTGTTTCAATCGTTGCCTTGGGGAAAAAGTTAAGGCACAATCAGTCAAAAATAAAAGTCAATGGGCCCATCAATGGGCAGTACAAAGAAATTGTAAAAAGTCAAAATATTTTCAAGTAATTTTTTCCTAAAATCTTATATTTTTTCTACATTTGAAGCTTTGATTCATTCCATTTGGACTAGTTGTAAGAAAGTTATGGATAATCTTATGTTTTTGGGCAATGTAATGATCTGCTTGAAAAAATAAATTGTGAGATTCTTTTGTAACTTCAATTGTAACAAATTTCAAAAAAAAATTTTAGAGAAGCTTAGGTGTGCTTTCTAGAACAATCTCACCATTGGAATTATCCTATGTCAATTCCATCTTAAAACTATCAATAATTATTTCTTTCCTTTAATTTGTAACCTACTTATATGTTACAATTTTTTAATGAGTGAAAAGTAAATGTTTTTTTGTTGATTTTTTTTCCTTAGTTTCTCAACTCAAATATTCAACATGAAAACCTAGAAAATCCTAATTAATAGTACACAAATTTTTAGTTAAAAAGATTCAAAGCAATTTGCAAAAAAAATTGTTTCTCTTGCAATCTATATTGGAAAATTTGATGACATTTTTTTCGTATGTTTTCAAAGAAATTAAGTAAAACATCATACAGTTAGATTTCTGAAAAACTTAAATTTCCGGTTTTCAAAGGTGAATGCAATAGAAGTGGTAGTTTTAAGTGGTTTTTGATAGAAAACAAACTCGGGGCTTTAGAGGTTAATGCTAAAAGATGGCAGAATACTATGTAGAAGAATGAAAAGATTATATACTATGGTATTTGTTTGTAATACTAGGACATCCTTTAGACAATTAGTTAGGATTTATCTTCATAGAACAACTTATAGTTGGTTTGGAATCCAATCCATGTTTACAAGGAATGAAATGGACAATAAATATCATTCCTATATATACATTTATCTGGAAAATGATCTACTAGTAAGGTAAACCAACATGTCCATCTACCTTTCATTTTAGAACAAAAAATGATTTGGGGAGAGGTGAAGACTCTTGGAATAGTTTTTTCAATAAATTGGACTTTGGGAGACTAGTGTGGTGTAGTAGAATGCACAATCAGTCATAAAATACTAAAAGACTCCATTTGTTGACCTGAAGAGGTATCTATAACTATCAATATTGTAGTACACAAAGCTAAATTAAAATACATGAACATTTATCAAACTTTAAATTGAACAATTTAAAATTGAACTACTATAGGATGACATGGTCAAACATTGAACCATTTAAATATGAAACATCACAAGATTTGACTTTCTAGAGAACAAGTCACTATTCAAGTTTGAATATTTAATTTATAGCATTGCATAGTCTTTGTTTTTTAAGTAGTGTGCCATTTCTTGAAGGTGAAGGATTTGTAACATTTAACGCAAAACAATTTTCACAAAGTGGATGCCATAAAAAAAGAAAATTCATTATGAAAATACTTTTGTTTTGGAGATACTTTATAGTTTTAATGATTCAAAATCCCAAAAGTTAGTAGACAAGTGTTTTGGACTTAGTGAAAGATAAGGAAGAGTAAGAAATAAAGTGTTAGCAATTGAAACTGGAGTTTGTGCTCAATGATTTTATAGCAGTTTTGGACTAGACAATTCTAGAACATTGAGTATAAATTTGGTTAAAAAAATATAGTTTATATCAAAAATCACTTCTATCTAAAACTATAAAATGTATGGTAGAAGTTCAAATCATTTTGTTGTATTTAATTTGAGATGTAAGCAATCAAAATTATTTAAAGAAATAATGCTTGCCTTATTTTTTTTCTTTGCTGGTTGACCTCTCTTTTCAGACTATGTCTGAAATTATCTATGAACTGTGAAGCCCAATAACCTATGACTAAGGAATTTCATTCTACAAATAAATATATTTTTGGCTAGTGTAAGAAAATGTTCATCTTTGGCAAAAATTTCACTTTCATTGATTAATAATTTCCTTCATGTGAATAGGGCTAAGCTATAATGAAAGTTGCATATGAGTTCAAGAAATATTTGGGTTTCATAGAGTATATGCACAACATATTTGTGTTTTAATTTGTAGATAGTGTAGAGTCCTTTTTAAAGAGTCTGAAAGGTTTTGGTATGTATGTGGCAACTCACAATTTTTTGAGAAATGTTTTTGAATTTTTAATTTGAAGATAGTGAAGTAAGTAGTTTTCTAAAAATATCATGTATATTTGAACATAAACTTAGGAGTGAAGTTCATGCCACCGAAGAACTCGAAACACATAAAGTGACTAGAAATTGGGAACTTAAAATGAAATTGGAATTTGCAATTGTAAAAAATTGTATGTATATGAATGTGTGAACTTTTAATTCAATGCATATGAAATATTAGTGTAAAAATTATAGATGTTGTTGTTTTATTGGCTAAATAAAGTAATTCTAAAGAATATAGTGTATTCCATCCATTATTGATTTTAAATGTAACCTTTTCAAAAAATTACAAATGGTGAAAGGTACTTTCTAGAGAAATCTCACCATTGAGATTAGAGAAATTGAGTTCCATGTGATAGTTATTAGTAGTTTAGTTTTTCCATTTTCATTGTACTCACTTGAATGTTATAGTTTTTTAAGAAAGAAATGTAGACATGTATTTCAATTTTTATTATAGAACTCGTAACTCAATTCTTCCATATTAAAAAATTATACTTCACAAAGTATATGAATCTTTTTATAAGTTAAAATGATTCGAACTCTAACATTTTTTTGAAGTTGGGACGAGAGTTGGGAACAAGGAAATAATCTTTCTTTCACTAATTGTCAATACTTATTATTGGAGAATGAAGTTGTATTAAAATTTCAAATTATCAATACATATAGTTCAATGAATTTAATACAACTATAGATGCCAACAAAACAATGTTGAACTTCATGTGTTTCTTGCAAGAGAAGTTAGTTTTCATAGTGTCCTTAATGGAGAAATTGTCTTCAATCTTCTAAGGTTGAGTAAAGTTCTTATAACGTGAATGGTGTAGACCATTTAAACATTTTTCTATTGCATTATACATGTCACAAATTTTAAAGCAAAGTCAATTATTACCTTAAAATTCATTTTTCAAGTTGTAGGTGAAACGTGCAATGTTTGATTCTAATTTGGTGTTTGTAGATTTTGTATACTGTTGTTGTTTAAAAAAACCAAATATAAATATAGCATAATTTGTTGTGTATTCTCAAAAATAGTGCATGTAATTGTTCCTTTCATAATTTTGTTGGAGTGTTCTTTTTTTTAAGAAAGAAATAAGTTTCTAATGCAACCTTTTTTATAATTGTAATGAAGTGTAGATATGAAACCAAATCTTGAAGGAAGGACAATTGCTGAGTTTATGACAATGTGAACAATACTTGTGCATAAGCAATTGAAGAAAATGGCAGCAGAAGCATTTGGAAGTCCAATGGTCTTGAATACAGTAGATAGTACGGTGGTTGCAAGAGAATGAAGGAGCATAGGAGAAAGGCTAGCACGTGTGGTACGAGGAAGACTTTTCCAAGAAGAGGATCATGAACGTACCAACGTAGTCCCTCAAACAACGAATGGGATGGTACAACTTCTTGCAGACAATGGTGACATAGTGGGAGTTGGTGAGGTGGATGGAAATTTTACATGTGGTGATGAGCTTCACCAAGTGAAGCTACATCCATTTGAAATAGCAGTCCGTGTTACACATGTTGAACATGGAACCAAATGGATTGAAGAGGTGGTAGAGAAGTATTTTGGCGATTGTATTGAGAAAGTCATACGATGGTGTCAATATTTAGTCCGTTGGATACTTCCTTCGGAAGTGAGGACAACAAATAGTACTATAAGGGAGGGGCAGAATTTTACCTTTTGTCCTATCAATGCACCACATTTCAATTTCCAGGATGTAGAGGAAACCCCTAGTAATTCTAATATTACACCACAAAGTCAAGGGGAAAGAAGCACCAATGAAAGAAGTTCTCCTATGACACAAGGCTTTGAAGCTTGCACTCCCAATGTACAAGGGATGCTAGTAGGTGCACCAAAAAGGAGATATTTAATGACAAATTGGAAGGGAAGGGTGACAAGTCGAAGAGAGCGAGGAGAATTAGCTAGTGAAAAGGTTACTCTTGAAAGTATTTTGTGTACAAAAGAAAAAGCCTACAAACGCAATTGTTTATATGATGTCGATGCAAAATATATATTGGATCAACGATATATGGCTTGGGCTCAAAAGTACGAAGCAAGGGCTACATGGATAATGCAAATGTTGAATGTTTTTTACACTCGTACGGAGGGTTTGGCAAGAGACAAGTATGTAACCAAGTTAGATGGCATAGTAGTTTGCAATGCATGCTATGCCACGGCATTGGGTTATTCTCAGAGGCGTTTTAAGCAGTTGAAGACATCACATGCCATATATGGTCGAGTGGCAACCGTTCATGGAAACACATCTCAAGGAAAAGAAAGTGCAAAATTGTCGGCTACTAGGGAAAGCCTCAATGTTTTTGTGAATGAAGCTGGATATCAACAACCCCATTGATCGCTTCGAAGAAAAATGGACAGTGTGGTGTTACCACTAATTTTGTTGCCTATGAATACAACTAAGGTGGATGTATTTCAATATGTGAATGAAGAAGTAAAAATGCTTGTAGATGGTTCGGAATTGTCTATGAACTCATTTCGTCGGCTTTGGCGGAAGGAGTTTCCGCACGAGCAAATCCCACCGTTCTCCAAATTTTCAAAGTGCTATCATTGTTGGGAGTATAAGTGTAGAATGGAATCCACGACGAATGCAGCAACAAAAGAGAAGATAAAAGAATTATACATTATCCACATTCGAATTCAAATGGAGGAGAGGCAAGATTATTGGTTATTTAAGAGATCAGCAATGATTACTCCGGATATTTTCATGTGTTTGATTATGGATGGTGTGGATCAAAATACAACTATGATACTAAAGATGAGGCAATCTGTGAAAGACATTGAATCTTGATTTGTGAAGATTCATCTCTGTGGTGTTCTAGTGCATGGAATTGGCTTATACATAGATGTGTGGATTAATGCTCACCACAAGCTTGATAGCAATCAAGTGATAACGTCGATGATAAATGTAATGTACATTGTGAAGCAAAGGAAAGGATCATTGCCACCAACATTGAGGATTCAAGCGAATAACACCATGAGGGAGAATAAAAACATCTATATGTTTGCCATGTGTGTTGCGCTAGTAGGCCTTGGTTTTTTAAAGAAGTTCATCTTTGTTTTTTGATTGTGGGGCACACCCATGAGGACATTGATCAGAAATTTAGTGTCATTTCAAACGTATTGAAAAAGAAAGACATAGATACATTGGAAGAGATGTTGAAGTTGGTGGAGAAAGGGACATCGTATACAAAGGCGTTTGTGAGTGCTCGACAACTTAAATACATTCGTGATTGGAAGGCCTTCATCACACCTCATTTGTTACGAGGAGGGAAGCAATTAACGGGCATAACATTTTTGCACCATATGAGGTTTTACATGGAGAGTGGTTTGGTACGTGTACAACACAAACGTTTCAGTTCGGATGAATGGGTCCACAAAGAGGACAATTGTGTTTGCACTCGCTACCAAGTAGAGCAGAAAAACCAAACATTACTCAAGTTTTTGCAGTTGATCAGAGAGAATTGAAAGCATTGGATGAATTCATTGCATATAAGAAGAAGTTAGTACTAAGAGGCTTTGACCTAATTAAAAATGCGGAAGTCGTGGACAAAACAAAAGAATTTAAGGAGTATCTCGAGGAATTTCCGTAGCGAAATCGGGAAGGCATTTCTAATTTACCATTTTGGCCAAACAACATCGAGAACGAGAATGAGAATGACAATGTTGTTCCCAATGTGGAATAAAGTACAAATACCAATTCAATAGTAGATGCGGATGAAAACATAATACAAAATGCAGGTGTGGACTTGATGATGGCAACAATGCCTAATCCACAAAGGAGGGGTTATTTTGGACCCTGTAAGGATAAACCTCCTCAGGAAAAATCCCGAAGACTGACAAAAAGAAGAAATGGAGATAAAAGTAATGAATCAGCAGCTAAAGCAGTAGAAGATGCAATTGAAGATCCTTTTTCTCCATTCAATCCAATGAACGACATAACTATAGGACAGTTTGTGGCACTTACTGTACAATTAAGTGAAGTGAGAGGAGGTGTACCTTTCTATTTAGGAAAGGTGTTAGAGTCTGGTCAAGGGAGGTGGGCCTCAAAGATGAAAATCCTATGGTATTGGCCTACTATGAGACTTGGAGCAGAAGTTGAAACTGAAAATAATAGAGTGCGGTATGCAAATTGCATGGAATCAATATAGAAACCATCTGGTGAGAGGTTTTCTTGGATTGAAAAGGAAGCAACTATATATTCATGGATGGATTTTCTAAGTCAAGGGAGAAGTGGTCATATAGTACGTGCAAGCATTATAGTGCATGGTATTCAAACAGAGAAAATAGTGATCATTCTAACAGAGGCTAAACCGCATCTTCTCGAGTATATGGCAATGCAGATGGAGGACCTAGATGACCAATGTCTGCAAAATGATTTGAATATGTATTAGAAAAGAATCTTGTACTACAGAACGCTTTTGTTTTTGTAGTTGTAGATATTTTTATGTACCTCATTGTGAAGTACAAAGGAACATGCCTTATAAGTAATATGGATTGAAAAGTGTACAAGATTTTCATGAAGTAAATGGAAAGCTTTGAGCAATTTGAGATATATTGACCAAACTATTTCTTTACTAAAGAGTGCATGATGTTTTTGGAAATTTGTCCCCGCCCTTCAAGTTTGAAAATGTTCATTTATAATGGCATACGAGCCAAGTGCAATGTTGCACCTATTAAGTGCAAAAATGTCTAATTCTGTATCTAACATTATATAAACTTATTATAATATAATATATAAATTCATTATAATACAATATATAAACTTATTCTAATATAATATATACAATCTTGTTTGTTTCATAAGATGTTCTATAAAATTATTCTTAACTGAATATGAGATTTTTAAGCTTATTTGGTTCAATCATTTGTAATTGACTCAACATAAGATGTTTATTTTTATTTGGAATTTGGTACTTGTTTATTTAATAGAGTTGTTCTCAATTTCTAAATGCCCAAGGCACCAAATTTTGGTGTGAACAATACTTTGAAGTTTAATAAAACTTAACCAAGTTGCTATTCTTAGTAGTTTATATAAATTTTAAAGTCTTTTTTAAGTCTAGTTTTAGCATCAAAAATTTAATTTTCAAAATAATTGATTATGATTTTTTTATTCAAGATTTTGTACAAGAGTGTCCATCACAATCTTGACTTTCATAGTGTCAAGGGCTTTTGGAAATGAGCCTCAAATACACTAAATCTTGAAGAAAAAATCACATTAAAGATTCATTCAAAAAATTGTAGAGTAGATTTTGAAAGCCATAAATTGATTGGGGTTATGCATGTTAAGCCCTTTATCCTCATATTTTTTTGGTGACTTGATTTGTTGCATATTTTTTAGATCTTTGTGTAATTAGTTATGATTTTTTTTTCTCAGAAATAAAATATATAGGAAAAAAAAGGAAAAAAAACTTTGTTTTTAATTAAAAAGAAAAGAAGAAAAAGGTGAACATGCATATTTTTTATATTTTTTTAATTAAACATTGAGAAAATCCAAGAGCACATGAATTGAAAATTTGGCCCTAGAATCAAGCCCAAGGGGTTTACATTAACTAGAGCTCGATGGAAAAACTTGGGCCGAATTGAAGGCCGGATTGAAGGCAAATCTGGCTAGCCTTCCATCCAACCTTAGGCACAGTATAAACCCACCCTAATAATTTCCTAACTCCTAAGGACATACTATTCTTATGGAGGACAAAATGGATTTTGGCCAAGTTCCTACAATCTCAAATTTTATTGAAACTTTTTGAATTTTTTGAAACTTTTTGATAAAATAGAAAAATTTATTAGCTTTATAGGAATATAACTTTCATTTCAATTAGTGCACTAGAGCAAAAATTATGCCACAATAACCTGAAAATGGAGGAGACTGGGTAGCAAAAATAATCCACAAAAAATTGAAAAAAATAATTAAGTATTTTTTTGTCTTGTAGATTTTTTTTTCGTCTAAATAAGAAGCTTTGATTTATTCCATTCAAATTAGTGATATTAAAGGTATAGAGCTTCTTGTTTTACAAGTAATCAGAGCAACTTTTTGAAAAAAAAATTCTTTTACTTTGAATGTTAATATACTTGATTCAATCAATATGGTCAAAAATCACAAAATTTTTAATACATGATCTAAGACAAGAGAAGAACAAGATCCTATGGTTAGATTCTAAAAAAAATGATTTTATAGGTGAATGTAGCAGAAGTGGTAGTTTTAGGTGATTTTTGACAAAAAAAATGGCCTTGGAACTTTAGCGTTTAATGACTGATAAATTAAGTGCTTTTTGTTTGTCCTAGACTCTCAACGTAGTTCTTTGAAATAAAAAATTAGAAGCCCAAAATCACTTGTACAAGAAATTTAAACTAAGAAGATTTAAAGCTAAAAAAATTTAAATCAAGTAAGGTGCATGAAAACTTGTTTTCTTCACTTTAAAAACGCACATATATCTTTCAATGTATGCGGTCAAAATTTCTGAAATTTCTTCCACACATTCTTACACTAGTATAATATAAAATCCTACGGATTGATATTTAAAAAACACAACGATATTTAAAGCTTGTTGCTCTTTTCAATATGAATGACAATTTGGAGTGCTTTTTGAGGGAAAAAAGCCTCGGAATTGTAGGGGTTATTTGACTTCAAGGCATGTGGGGATTGACTTCGTAGAGTTAATAACAGACCTAAGGGGTTCATAGACTTCATTGCCTTGAAGACATGTGAGAATTCCATGGGCAAAACAACTTGCCAATTAATTTCTAATAAGTCAATTGAGTTAAAATAATGTCAAAAACTCAGTAACACAATTAATTGGCAGTTAGGTTGTCAAGCACTCCAAACCCACTTTTCCTACTTTCTAATCATTTTTGCGCCCACCATGTGTCGAAACTGCTACGGTACGTACCCACGGCAGTCCCAGAAAGGATGTTCCCACTTCCGAGCGCTTCAGGCGGCCTCGCTGGAGCCTTCCAAAGCGGCCTGCGGACAAGCCTGAGCACTTCGCCGAGCCATCCCGGCGGGCTCTTCTGTTGGTGGCCATTGGGCGACGCTCCTTCCGCTCCGGGGAGCCAGCTGCACTCACAGCCGTTCTCCGGACCTCCGGTTGACTTTTGCAACTCCGATCGACCGCTCCTTCGTTGGGAAGGTGGATAACAATTCCTTAACAACGTAATTGTAGCTTGTTCACGCATGGATAATCCGGATTGTACACCTGGAAATTCACAGTTTCTAATTAACTTGTTCGACGGAGGTACGTTGCCACCGGATTGTACAGCTGCATTTGCACGTCCGGACATGCATCGGGGCACTGCACATGCATCGGAGTACAGTATCCATCTCGTGGTACCCCTGCAGTCCCCGGAGTTGTACTGCTGGCACTTCTCAGTTCCTAAGTACTCCGCAACTTCTTCGACGACGGAGGCCAGTACAGTCTGGACTCCGCAGTACTGGAAGGGAGGGCATGCCGAACCTGCTGACTGGCTTCGGCGCACGTTGGCACTATGCAGGTAGACTTCCAGAGAAAAACTGTTATATGATGTATTGACTAGCTAGTTCAATATTCTTGAATATGAATTATGTCAGCATTTCTTCTGTCCCGTCCTCGTAGGTACAATTTTTCATTCAATTGGTCTTATAAGATCTTATAACATCCAAAGGGATGGTCCTTGTGGTTGGTTTGTTCTTGTTCCTCTTTGTGATTGATTCTTGAATTTGTGCCAGAAAAATAAAAAAATAAAATCTCCTCAAAATAAAAGCTAGACGTGGGTCTTGTTGCTGCCCAAAATCTGATTGCTTCGGGCATGCACAAGTGACTAATGAATAGTGCTTTGACTTTGGGGTCTGAACAGGGTGCTTGGCAAGCCATAATCAATGTAAACAGAAGTGGGTGCAAAAAACACTTTTTGTCAACGATTTTCTCAAAAACCAACCAAACACGTTGCAGGGTTGTACCTGTTTTACGGATATACCGAAGCTGATCAACGCAGTCCGTCGCGGCCACAACTTGATAAAATATTGAAGTCCACTCAAGTCGTTCCAGGTCGTGCTAGTGGATTTTCACACTCAGCATTAGATCTGAACTCCCGTGGAGTGGAGACTGGAGACCCTCATGGAATTGTCCGTTGTCAATTGAAGTGGTCGCATTGATCACGCTGAATTCCCGGATCTCCAAATTGGGAAGCATGGAGTGTCACAAGGCCAGGTTGCCGCCTTTGCATCGCTGTCTTTCACTGGAGGATCACGCGCATTGTCACGACATGCAGCCGCGAAACTCGGCTCTCCGAGGGCCCGGTAGGAGGCTCGCAGCGCGTCGTTTCTCCTCCAGTGAATTAAATGGTGAGTGCCCATGCTCTTCATATAAGCCCTCGCAGCTTGGTGAGAGCTTCAGGTTTTCCGGCTCACTAGCTCACTGTCCCTCCAGGACGAGGGGTGTACTTACGAGGGAGTCCGTAGTGGATGTGTCTTGGACCTCGCGTTGAGAACTTCCCTGGCGCATTCTTCCCTTCTTCGATCCACGTTGCTGTCTTCTAGCTAGCGGCATTGGGTGTGCGACATCGGGATCGGCGCTGGTTCGGTGAGGTCCTTCAGTATGGCCGGCCTTCGGAATGGCGCCGTGATGGCGATGTTGTTGGTGGCTGTGGCCTTCCTCGTTTCGTTGGGTGCAGTGGAGGCGGATGCTGGCTGGAATAAGTTCCTGGCGGAGACTCAGGCGGAATACGAAAGGCAGCTGACGACGGAGTCCGTTACGGGGGTCGACGTGGATGCGGCGGGGACGTCGAAGTTCCCACCCATCGGTCCCACGATCGTGGTGGACAGCAAAGGCTCAGGCAAGTACAAGACGATTCAGGCGGCCATCGACTCCATCCCCAAAGGCAACACGAAGCGGTACATCCTGTACATCAAGAACGGGGTTTACAAGCAGAAGCTGGAGATCACTTCGAAGACGTCTAACGTGTACTTCAAGTGTCAGAGCAAGAAGGTTGTGATCACGTGGGGCGACACTGCGGAGAAGGCCGGCGGGACGGCGTTGAGTGCTTCTGTGGCTGTGGAGTCCGATGGCTTCATCGCGTCCGACTGCACCTTCCAGGTGCGGCCTCAATTGCTCCTCGCCTGTACTGTATTGCATTCCATTCATTCTCCGAGCTGATTCCTTGGCTCGTTCTACGCTTGATTGTTAGGTAGTGGCATTGGATTGGCCGAATCTACTACGATCATTCTCTGTGACTGCCACTTGTCAATGCCACCTGAGCCCACGTTCGTGTTCAGCCTTCTGAGCTTCCTTGGAAGGATTGCTTGCATGATGGATTCAGCTTCTCGTTTGTGTCTGTGTTGTTGCGTTGTTGGGTCCTGGTCCCTGCCCGTTCAGAACCGTTGTTTTGGCAGATGGAAGTCCAGGGCAGTGCCTTTAGACCGTAGTTGGCTTGCTGTTGTGATGCTGGAGCGTCCTAGTAACCCGTGTGCCTTGTATTGTTGTGGATTCCAGAACTCTGCCCCTGCCCCTGCCGGTGGCGCCGTGGGCAAGCAGGCTGTGGCTCTGCGCATCCAGGGCGACAAGGGCGCGTTCTACCGTTGCGCGTTTTTGGGCGCGCAGGACACTTTGTACGACAAGGCGGGTCGTCACTTTTTCCGCAGCTGCGAGATCGTGGGTTCCATCGATTGGATTTTCGGCGACGGCCAGTCGTTCTACCAATACTGCAAGCTGACCTCCATCGCGAAGGCGGGCAGCGGGTCCGTGACTGCGCAGAAGCGCGATACCAACTCGAAGACTGGGTTCGTGTTTTTCCAGTGCTCGATCGGCGGCAGCGGCAAGATCTACTTGGGTCGCGCGTGGGGCACGCACTCTCGCGTGATCTTCTACCAGTGCAACATCGCGAACATGATCCGTCCCGAGGGTTGGCAGGACTGGAATGACCCGGCTCGTCAGAAGACGGTTTACTACGCGGAGTACAAGTGCTATGGCCCTGGCGCGAGCCGCGCGGGTCGCGAGAAGTGGTCTTTGGTGCTTACGGACAAGCAGGCGGCCCCTTTCAGCTCCGTGAGCTACATCAACGGCAAGGACTGGCTCCAAGGACCCCTTTAGACTCCGGCAGTCGCTCTTTCATTTGACAGATCAGGACTTGTATCTAGGTAGGCTGTCCGTCATCGTTAGCGACTTTAGTGATCTAGTTGCTAGACTGGGAATCATTTAGTTTTGGCCCTCATTTGGACTTCCTAGTGCAGGTTTAGGTTTCGCTGATTGCAGGGAGTTTTGTTTTTTTGTACATGATTCTTTGGAGCTTGGCAGAAAAGTCTGATCATTGCTTTCGATTTTTGACATATTGAATAAGTTCATTTCGACCATGACGCAAAAGTCTGGACGTTCTTTACTGATATCTCGATCTTTTTTTCTGATTTTGAGTAGGTCATGTGAGGGCTTTCTTTTCTCAATTTATATTTGTTTTCGACCAGGACATGTAATGTTCTTCACTGATTCTGGAGATACAAGAAAATTGACCCATCTAAATTAGGTCTTTCTCAACATTGTTAATTAAATCACCAATTGAATCCTCGGGGTTTAGTTTTTCATATAACTGCACAGATTGCAGGAGGTTTTCCTTTTATTTTGAACACGAAGGACATAGTGGATTCGATGACTGAAAATTCACAAATTGAGGGTGTTGTGAGGATATTTGAGAAGCTAGCAAAGATAGAATTTCTGCGGAAAGTAACGATTGATTTGTGGTGGTACCACCTGGAAGGAGGGATCCTCAAGTATCTCGAAGAGACACCTGCATCTGAAAGTCTCTGGGAAGGCGAGTGCTTCGTCTTCGACAAGAGAGTTTCTGTAGGGCATGGATTGAAGCAGGGATCTTTTCGGTTATGTTATGCTTGCAAGAAGCCTGTGAACGCTTTAGACATGGAGTCCCCACTGTGGGAAGAAGGCGTGTTATGTCCTTATTTTTTTCATGGGAAATCTGAGGCTGAGAAAACCAGTATTATCTGCAATTAACCCACACTTGGTCAACAACGAAACTCAGAGTTCCTGAAAGGTCCCACTACTTTTCTCTGAAGTCAATTGTGTAAATGGAAGCCCATGATTTAATCTAGTAGATGGAGTAGGGTATACTCCATTAATTTACCAATTTCATTCATTTAGAGGTCAGTGGAACATGAGATGAAAAATGGAGGTGAGCTTTACAGCTACCTTTAATTCAACCAAATTTTGGTGCAATCAAATCCTCTTGGAAAAGGGGTCAATATGTACTAAAAACATTTGATAACAAATTGCTCATTATTATCTACAATTAGGAGCCAATGGTTGGTTTTGAATTTACACAAGCGAACCCTCTGACAGTAACACCGAAGTTGATCCTTATAGAATCCACTGGAGTGACTTCAATCTCAACATTCATCCTGCAAGTATGAGGGAAAAAGCCTTTATAAGTGCAAAGAAACTTGGAGTCATTCCAACCTGGATAATAGTTCGACAAGTAGCCATTCTTTCTCGGGCTAAATATTGTCAGATTTTGACAACTTTTTGTTCGAGCAGGAGATATGAGGAAAATGTGACAATTCAGACAAATTCCAACATAAATTTGTTAATTCCCAGATGTAGTATAGAAGCCAGACCAAAATTTGGGAGCCACCCTAGCGGAAAATGAGAAATAAAAAAAAAAAGAGGACTGCTTGTCTGCTAGTCTTGAGGATAAAAACACCTTTCACAGGAGGTAAGATTCTGGAAGGACTTCATTCAGTTTTATCATCATCATAGGTTCGTCGTCCACTTTCAAAGCCGGAACAGAACAGTGCATATGAACTTGGAGTGAGATTGCGTAGCACCTCATTCTTCAGCTTCCCTGGATTTTGAAGAGCTTCATCAAAGAGAAGCTGAAGGAAATCCTGGCAAAAGGAACACAGCACCTCGACTTGCTTCGGTGAGAGCTCCTTCTTCTCGGCGTGCACCACGAGACAACTTCCAGCAGGATTTTGCCAATCCCAAGGGTAAGCCCAACCCCAAAACTTACTCTGCGGGTCAGCATTTAGATGAAGGAATGTCGCTGCTTGGTTTACTAACCCCGTGTCGCTCGCAGTCTTGATGCGTCTCACTATAACAGGCATGCCAATGAGATTTGAAATGCTGGTGACCTGTTCATTCCATATTGGATCCTTGCTTGATACTTTGACAGCCTCATACTTTTGGTTCCCTCTAGCAAGGAGATCACTTTTGCAGTTGATTCTCACACCCGGGACAGTCAAATCGAAATTCATTTGATGGAATCGGTTAGCTAGCCAGGGATCTTCTCCAGCTGCTTCTTGCTTCAGAGCATTCTCAAGCGGAGATTGAGGCCCTTTGTGTTCTCCGTTGAGGCTCATGTCGCTGATATTAATACTGGAACAGTACGAGCGAAGAAGATCAACCACATCTCGAAAATCAACTGTGTCCATGTGAAGATACTTACCAGAATCAAGTTCAAGAGAGGCGACTTTCATTGCCAACATGCTACCACACCAATTGTGGAATGCAAACCCTTTTGTTAGCCCAGCGATGGTGCGGTTCGGCGGGGATCCATCGATAAGAGCAGTATCCCTCATGAATAGCTGAATCTGATCTTTCCGTTTCCGGGAACGAATGACATTCCCCCAGACCCGGACGCTATCCTACGTGTCCATGCCGACGTAGGGCTCGATCTTGAAGTCTTTAAATCCCCAGTCGAACTCGTCCTTATCCAGGACCCACTGATCGGCCAGTCTGCTTTCTGGCATTCTTTGGTACAGTATGCACTGCAAAGACATGAGGAGCACCGCCTTGAGGAAGGGTTGCTGCACATGGTACATTGTTGCGCCATTGCTACCTGTAACGATTTTTTAGATAAGATTTCGAAATAGAAGGACCTGTACCACAGACAAACTGTTGAACCATTGAAATTCCAGAATAGTGACCAAAGAACCAGAGATGCTAGGTTAGCAAGAGTAGCTCTAGAATTCCGACCGACAGCTGTTTCCACGGACCAGTCACCAGATCGTCCTAAAACTCTAATTAGGACCCACAAAAATAGAGTCAGCCAGTCTGCTTTCTGGCATTTTTCTCTACGCAAGCACTGCCTCAAATCCACCAAAATGCAAAGCAATGACACGCAATTGCACGACAGTCCTCATTAATAGCAGCGGACCTTGTTCAATATAAGAGAAGCAGAAATCACAACAAAATGCTAACAAAGATCCTCCACAGACCACGGCGCTCATCAAACCTGTTACAGCTGACACACCACATCTTAACTCCTCAGGAGCCAAGGACTCACAGTTTGAAATGATCATCGTTTTGCGAAAATAGTAGACTTCAACTGGGACTGAATTCTATATCACTGAAATCACTGAAAAACATATTTTGACTCGGTGAGAATTTAAATAAAATTAAACAAAAGAAAGTCCGCATATGACGAATTCAAAACTGCTGAAAAAAACATGAGACTCAAAATTCGGCATCCTGGCTCTTGATCCGCACGGGCTAAAAGCCGAACTGAACCAGAGAGCCACTTCACCGTGACCAATTACGCCAACTTGGTTCCAAAACTGCACTACCTAAAACCAACAAAGCTACCCTCACGTACTCCAAGAACGACCAAAAAACTAGCTCATGATCACTTTGAAAGAAAATGTCCGGGATCTCCGCATTCCAGCTCTCCAGAGCATGCATTCCAGCAGAATTCATATGAGAAAAGAAACCACACTGCACTTACGAGCAGGCCTACTGAACCCGTTGTGTCCTCCACGCACCGCAGCTTACGATTCCCGGGGCAGAATTTGACGAGATGAAGCTCAGTGAAAGCAGTGCAACGTACTGGGAGCGCACGATTCGCAGCTCGACAATCGGCAAAATCTGTGCGCGTGTGTTGTCGTCGGAGCCGGAAAATGGAAGGTGAGAATCTGAACTGCGAGCACAACAAAGACTGTCAGTGGACCTTCTGCTTGACTGCTTCTTGAAATCACAAAAGAAAGAAAGTGACAGCGGCGTAAGCGGCTCACACTTGTCACTTTGCAGTACGTGGGCGTCCATTTCAATATCATAATACACTAAGTTAATTAGTGTACGTGCCGGCAGTCTCTTCAATGCAGACATTTGAAAACTCAAGGACTGCATCGGCTACTAGAAGACAGTGCAGCTCGTCTAAAAAATTGTAAGCTTAACGCCACCTTTGGACACTAGGTGGGTCTGAAGAATGCAATTGTTTGCCATTTTGCGCATTGAATGTTGCATTTTCCAAGAGCGCCATGTACTACACAGTAGCACCAAAAAACCCTCTCAAAGGCGGCAAGTTGATCTTGCAATTAAAAGAGTCCACCACTCCACCTTGGCAGGCACTCATCGATGCCACTAATCTTCCTAATGCGGCGCCACTACAGTGCGTGGCCGTCGAATGCATTCATGAAGTTCAAATTGTGCTACTTGCAGAGCACTCTTCAATTGACCATATGGAGAAATTAGAATAATTGTAGTAGTAAGCCACATCAGTACATAGATGGGGAATTTCATTTCATTAAAATGGCAATATTCTACATGCCATTTACATGAGTCAAGAGCACATATGACAGTGCTTCTCAGCATGTCAATCTCATAGATGTGTCAATTTTGTTCCCAACAAGTCCAAATTGCAACATAACTCCTACGTTTCTTCACCTAGTGTCATCATTCTATGAATTTCTTCCATTTTGCATTACTCTTTTGTGCCATTTTCACAGAATAATCGCCATTTTAATGAAATTCCCCATACAACAATATAACATCTTATAAGTTGCATCTTATGATTCTTTCAATCGAGTTCCCAATGACTAGGAGTTCCTTCGCTTCCTTATGTTAGTATTTAAGGTAGAGCACCTTATGACCACCCAGGTTTGCAATCTCAATATCTTTAGCAATGTGTTCATTGTGGTCTGTATTTTTCAAAGAAAGAATTAGTTGAATTGAATTAAATACAAGTGGAATCATATTAATCTGATAAGAATTTGAATTTTCAAACCAAAAATATAAAATTGTTAATAGGTGGGGTCATGATCATCTTAAAAAGGTTCAAAAATGTGACCTACCACCCTAATCTTGTTTGATGAGTGTTATAAAAGCACAAGTTGTACATCATAAAAACACTTCTTTTATTGGCTTAAGCTACAATATATTATGACAAGTATTTCTTTGTAATTTGCTCATGTAAATTAACATTTATTGAATTGCTTCACTATCAATCTTAAACCATCTACTAATACATGTGAATTTGTTGTCATTCTCTAACAATAGCACCTAATAACAAACCCAAAGTGCATTATTTATCCACTTTGTGAAAATGGGAGGTTCCTGTAGACTCCAAAGTGTTGGGTGACTAACAGCAATGTGCTAATTGACTCTAAAGTAAACCAGCCTATAACAAGTAAAATGACTAGTTTGCCCTACTAGCATTGTTTAAATTTTAAAAATTTCAAATAAAGACAAATGGAAAAATGGGAAGAGTAGTTGGAATTTTTTTTTAAAGTGTACTATCCAATTGGCCCAAAAGAATCTTTAGACTATCCCTAAACCAATAAAAAAAATGTATCCGTAATTGGGTCATTTACTCACTTAAAGTAGTTTCAATATTTCCTAACTTGACTACAACATGAAGGCCTAAAAAAGTCACTTTTGTGATGAATTTATACTTTAAAGATAGAAGTTCCTATTGCACTCACTAATCATTCCAATACCTTCATTCAAGGCATTGATTGTGGCCATAAATTCAACCTAATGTAGTCCAAATCTCATTGAATGATTAGACAAGCCCTAAACTTTATCCACCACTTTATATGACCTCCATTGGCATCAATTTATGGCTAGAACTTTATTAGGCATATGATCTATCAAATTGTCTACAATATACCAATCTATCTTCTCCCATACTTTGTATGCTGCCTCAAACAATTCTACAATGCTATAGGGTCATTGATCCTCCATTGAAATCTTTTTGAATCTTCATTTCAAATGATTCCACAAATTTTCAATTGAATTGAGATCTTGGCAAATTGGGTGGCCAAGGGAATTGAGCATAACCACACTCATTACGAAGTTTCTAGTTCTCAAGACTTGCATGCCATGTTGCTCCATTTGCTATAAGATAGACATGATTAGGGTTTTCATACAAATCCCAAACAAAGGGAATCATATGAGATTTACAAATTTCTTGTGCAAATTGTGAAGCATTGAGACCCAAACAGTCACAAGAACTTGTGCACTCACTTCTTTGCCCTTCTTCTAAGCAATATCAATTCTATGTGGCTCTATTTTGCAATGCATGCAAAACCCCCGCTAACAATCTTTCTTGACATGATTTGAAGTTTGGTAGTAAATTCCTCACACAGCTCCTCACCATGTCTCATATGCACCTTCTTTCCAACCTTAAAGGGGTCATAAACAATAGTTTCTTTATTAATGAAATCAATGCCACTTGTTCCCAATGTTACAAGTTCTATTATTGTCACCTTTGAACAAATTCTACTTGCTTCTAATTATATCTAGCTCTCCAAAATGTTTTCTTTCTTGAAATCTTGAGATAAAACACAAACTCATTGAGAATTTTTTTAATACTTATTTTACTAATTTCAAACACTAGCTTTGTTGTTCATATATCAAAAAGAGAGCCTTTGATCCTTATCCACTACATCTATAATTATCTTTCTTTTTCCTTTTGTATGACCATATTTGTTATATTGAGACTTTTGTAGATTTTGAGACAAAATGCTAGATATTATAAATTCATTTACAAAAATAATAATTGAAACCAAGAATAAATAATGCTCATGTAGTGAATCTAAAATGAAATTTTAAAAGTTGGTGTTGTTACCTATTTATAAAAAATACTAATAAAGAGATAAAGTGGTTTATCTTCAAGTTGAAAATAAAAATGAGATTGCAAAAAATCTCAATATAATGAATATGGCCTTTTGTGAGTTTCTTAGGACGTCTTGAGCAAAGAGCATCCCTAATATCATCCCTATGCTCATTAATTCTTTTTCATTTTTGGCATCTATAGAATTGGAGTTGCCAATTTTATATTATTATTCAACAATAACATTGAATTGACCATTGGATTGAATATACAAATATTAGAGATTTACTATAATAATTTAGAATACATTTTGATGGATGAAAAAATAAATTTTTGAGTGTATATGTGGGACATGTTTGCACAGAGTAGTCGAAAAGATATAAAAAAAAGTGTCAAATTTGATATGTTGGAAAAGATATAAAAAATATAATTTTTTTTGTTGAAATGAGGTTTGAAAATTTAAGATTATTGAAAAATTATTAAAAAAAAAGTGTCAAAAAAATTGTTGAAAAAAAGGATAAAAATAATACTATATAAAGATGGAATGATTTTGGAATTTGCCTAGGCTTCTAGACCCTATCCTTCAAGGTTGCCCAAAGCACTTGTATGTAAGCCATTGGATTTGAATCCCTTGAGTTCCAATGGTTTGTTGTGGAAACTCTTAGTATCTTGTTGCTTTTATGAAATTTATCATGTTTTTGTAATATGTATGAAATGTTAAGATGACATGATGTGTCTATACAATATTTTTGTACATATTATCTCCTTCTTTCAAAATGTAAGATCCTTCATGTATTTTCCAATAAACTTTTTTTGACAAACAAAAGGAAACTAAATTGAACCTAGATTATTTTGTATATTTTGGATCTTTATACTAGAGTTAGTTAAGTATTCTAAAAAATAATTCTAGAAGTCAATTTTTTGTAATTATATTAATAAGACATGCATATACTTATGGTGCAAAGAAAAATTAAAAATATCAATTTTATTTTCCTCCACATAGGTGCAAATAACAAGATTCTAAAGCATACAAGAATTTTAGACATAGTTAAGAAACACTTTTCCATTGCTTCTTTGATTGAATCCTATTTCTAGAAAGTTCTTAAGGATGGACAATTTTTGTCTTGTTTTTTTTTATCATTTTTTCATAATTTGAATAATAAAATATCTATTCCATTTATTTATTTTATGAATAAAATTTAAAATTTTTTTCTTAAATCCAAATTTTTGAAAATCTACTATTTGTAGTATTCTATTAGTTTTCCACATTTCCCATATTTTTTAATATTTAGTACTTCCAATTCTACCCAAATGTAAATAAAAAACCAAGTGTTCTTGCATCCATCTTATTAAAAACATTAAAGAAGTCTACTTCTAATAAACAATTTTATGGATGAAAGCACACATTTGGATGATTCTATCTACTTTTATTCTTATTTACATACATTTCAAGGTGCAAGTCAATCTACTACCTCCAAAAAATAAAAATTAATTGCCTCAAATCATTGTTACTCTAAACATTGACTACGGGTTAACAATACTTTATGGCTCCTAAAATTCACAATGACTTCAATTTTGAAAATAATAAAATTTAAAAAAATTAAGCATTCCTATATTTCCTATCTTCCTACATGGGAAAAATTTCCACCACCTCATATTCCTCATCATCTACCCCAAAATCACTTAACCCCTAAATGACAAGCTAGTCATTGTGGAAATCATCTATTTCGGTATCATGTGAAATTGTGAATTGCTAGCTTAAAAAAATGAAAAAGCACTCATTGGGAGACAAACTGCAATAAAATGAAAAAGCACTAATTGGAAGACAAACTATTGTAGAAGACGTTCCCTCTTCCCACAAAATTTGGAGGATGAATAATTGCACTTCTATCCAACATGGAGAATTTTTTTTGTCATTCCTTGGCTGGAAAATGTCCTCAGCGTGGTGCTTCTACACTAAATAGTGAAATTAGGTTGCCTTACTTAGGAGAGTTGCCTCGTGACCCACCACTCGTCCAGATGGAGGCACAAGCAATTCTCTAAACCCGAGTCATGAATCAGTGCACCAACCCATGCAACACACATGGTTCCTACATTATTGCATCCATCTACACTAACTGAACATATTTATATAGTGTGGAATGTCGAGAATTTAGTGTGGGGCAACCTAATTTCACTATTTAGTGTACCTCACTTTGTTTGTTTTTCAAAATTCCGAAACAGCACTGGCGGTTTAGACTTTCGACCGTTACGAATAAGACGTTGGGTGCCTGGTTCTCGATGAACAGTTATCATCCAGAGGAGCTCAACTGACTCTAAACCCTCGTCGGTCGCCGGGGTTCACGCTTTGCACATCTGAGCTTTGAACGACGTGCCTGTGACGAAGAGCCGGTGCGCGTTTTTTGCCTTTTAATTCGCGAAGTTCATGCCAGTGTCTTCGATTTCTAGTGCACAGCTTTCAAATGAGATCAGTCTCACCTATTTTCAAAATTTAGGGTTATCGCACACCTTGCGGAATAGGTGGTTCGCGAAGAGCTGTAGATTTGTGGATTATCTGTTTTCAGCGGGAGGTTGATTTGCAGTTGTATCCCGAGGAGTACGAAGCTTTTGTCGATGAAGCAAGCCGTTATGGAGAAACTACCGCTCACGCTCTGTATGGAGCACGGCCCAGGCGAGGGCAAGAGTTTTCTCGCTACACACCTGAAGAAGACCACCATTGGACGGACACGTACTAATAGTTACCCGATCAAGGATCCCACGGTGTCTCAGAAGCACGCCTTCATCGAGTGGCGAGACGATCACTGGGCCATCGTAGACGTCGGGAGCTCCAATGGGACGGACGTGAATGGGAAAATTCTCGTGGAGAATCAGCCAATGCGGCTCCAGAATGGTGACTTGATTAGGTTTGGGGAACTGATTAAGGTCAGAGTGCAAATCGAGGAGGAGGAAGAAGAAGAGGAAGAGGAAGACGAAGAACAAGAGGTTGAAGTAGAAGTCGAGGAGGAAGAAGAAATGGAAGAAGAAGAAGAAGAGGCGGAAGAGCAAGGCATCACGGTGGAGGAGTGGTTCGAGCAGGAGCGGCTGCGTCTTGTGCGAGGGGTCCAGGGGATGGCCAATGCCACCATCTTGGAGATGAAGCAAAATGCGGACGAGATGAAAAAAAGGTTTCGAGAACACATAGGTATCGACTAGAGACCAAGATGGCGTGATTTCTTGAACCTTAAGTAAGTGGGACAATAGAGTTTTTCTTTTAACTAGGGCAAGACAGGTTGCTGGTTCTGTGTCACTTGAAGAAAGCTCTTGGTTCAGACGACTATAACTTAAAAGATAACTCTGTGTTCCATGGATTTTGATCGCGCCTTTCGACCTCTAGTCTCGAAACCTTTGGCTTCGAGCTAGGTTAATCTCCGTCAGTGCATAGAAGAATTATTTGATCGACTCTTCAATGGAGTTAGTCGCGTTGTTTCTGTAGACTGATCCTCTGGTGCGAAGTGTACATAAGCATGTACCAGTGATGGGGCAAGGTTCGGAGCCTGTTTCGTTTCGTGTGTTAGGGTCAATGGAAATGCAAGCCTTGTTATTAACTTTTTACCGATTTTTCATCTAAATTTTCACAAATTTAGGGTAGATCATGATCATGGAGATCATTTGACACACGAGTGGAAGGGTGACGACTCTGTTTGTAAGCCCTAGGGTACTGCTCTCCGAGCACCCTGTACTTTTGAAATTCAGCGATGTGCCTGGAGTTTCCTCTTGTTAATTGAGTACATGTGGTGTGATTGTGAACGGCATATTACGTATAGAGTGTTTCTGCGTTCTTGTGGTTACTCCTTAGGCTTACTGACTGTGACCGTTTCGGGATTCCTGACCCTCCGCTGCCTGCTGCTTAACGCATGGAAGAGCAAGGATTCATGGTTGTGGATGGCCCGTTTGATTGATCATATTGTAAAATCTATAATTCAAATGGAATCTATTTTTATGCCACCGAAATGAGTTCGATAAGTAAATGAAACTTCATCAACAAGATCCCCTTTCGCTGGCTGGAGCGAGTTCGTTTTCTCCAGGTCCAAGGGTTGTGCTTGTCGTCTCAAGGGACTGTTATGGTGCCTGAAATGTTTATTTTCCTTTTGTGCGTGTTTTTTTGGTTTGGGGGGAGATTTTAGGCCGAGATTGATGCGAGACCCGGGATGTTTTTAGGTGTAGTGGTAAATAGAGTTGTATCCATATCACTTTTCGAATTGAAATGCATGTCAAGATTAGGGCAATGGCCGTTGCAGTCCCATGCCTTTCGTTACGTAGGTTGCTTGCAGTTTCGGCTAAGTTTGTAATCGGGATTTCTGGCGGTTGGACTAAATTTTTTGTATGAAGCTTGTGTCTTTTCATGCGTATAACTTAACATTAGAAAAATAAACTACGTTTTAGTGCAAATTTCTATTCAGCAGATTGGAAATAAGTAATTACACCTCCTTTGTTTCATTCGACTGTTCCCAATCATACATCTTTCCTAATTGAGATGCTTCGGCACAGTTACCATTTGCATCATAACCGTTCTTCAATCTATTGAAGCACCTTCCCAGGTGATCTGCAGCGCAAATTAAACCTTTAGTTCCCAAGGCAGTTTTAGCCAGGACAAGAGTATCGAGAAAATCTTTCTTACATCACTGGTTTTAGAAGTGTGGAAGATGTGCATATTCCCACTGTATAAAATGGAAGAGTATGTGATGGACATGCGGTGTGTAGAAAATGATCATGATCCATTGTTTGCATTGAAAGAAATCTGTGATCAAAGTGAGTGTCTCACTATAATCACAAACAGATGGTGGGAAGAATGAGTCATTCTGAATTATGAACACAGAGTGGTAATGTTGTCAAGTAGAAAAGAACTGCTTGTGAAGATATATTTTCCACCAAGAAATATGAGCATTATACATGATAGTGGTGAAACAATTGGATTTTGGTTATAGAAAATCTTATATTGAAAATGTCTATAAGTTCTTGAATGTACTATTCTTCATTCATCAAAGCTTACAACAACACGAGTGTAGGTTGTAATTACCACATTGGGAGTAAATGAATAGAGTGTAGGTTGTAATTACCACATTGGGAGTAAATGAATAGAGTGTAGGTTGTAATTACCACATTGGGAGTAAATGAATAGAAAAACGTCATAAAATCCTACAAAAACTTTGCTTATACACAAAACTCTATTCCAATTACCACATTGAAAGTAAATGAATAGGAAATCATCATAAAATCCTATAAAAACTTTACTTATACACAAAACTCTATTGTATAGAGATAATGACACTATATTTCTTGAAATCCCTCTTATTTGTATGGAGATAGTGACACCATATTTCTTTAAATTCTTTTCTTTTTAGTATAGTGGTAAGCTAAATAGACAATCTATGTCACTATTCCCTCCAAATTCTCTTCATGAACTTGTGTGTTCTTCCCCTAAGGTGCATGTATGACTTATACATTTGGTATTTTTTATACTTCTTTCTATATATTCTACATTGACTTTCCTCCAAAACCTCCATAACCTCCACATACATCCATATTTTCTAAATTGGACTTCTATAGATGATGTTCTAATAAAAAAAATTGGGATGTCTTTTTCCAATTAGATTCCAAAATCCTCTTTGAATTTTTATTTTTATTTGCATTACTTAGTTCTACAACCACTTTAGTGAGTTGGATTTCATGGGACCTAAAGGATTGAAGTATTTAACCGTATTAGCATTTTGATAAACATACATTATTTTATAACTACAAACTAGTAACAAAACAATCCACACAACAATGTTAGTGTTGCAATTAGTTCACATTAGATTCACCTAATAAGTTGGATGGCCAATAGGTAATTTTGTCCATTGGTTAGTGCTTGTTAAGCAAAATGCATTAGATATATAAATTTGGAGAGATAATAAATCAACTCTTTGAAGGAGAATGTTGTATGAGGCTATAAGCAAAGCTAAGCATACATACATTTTCTTTATCATTGACTTATAAAAAAAATTTAGAATGGTAAAATTATTATCTTTTTAGAAACTTTTATATATATTCTTTCATCACTTGAAATCTCTTCCTTTTTCTAATTGCAATTATTAGTAGAAATCGTAATTTTTTAAGACAAATAATAAATACAAATTAAAGTCTATTAGTACAAACTTATGATAAAAGTTGTAGCACTTTTCAAGGCTACAACTTCAAACAAAAAATCTATATCTATGAGTCATAATTTTTAAAACTTCCTATATATGAATATTAAGTGACAATTTTCAATGCCCCTAATTGTTTCATTGCAACTCAAGCTCAAGGTAGCAACTCTTCATAATAAGTTTTCATTAATTAAAATCTTATTTATACTCATTAGTAGTCTTGAAAAATTATAATTTCTATAAGTGATTGCAGTCATGTAAATCAACAAAAAATGTTTTTAAGAGATTTCAAAAGATGTGTAAATTATTGATATACAATAATTACATTCTTCTAAAAATCAAATCATAAATCAATAATAAAAATATATGTAAAAGGAGATTCCAACCAATTTTTACAAAATATCCTAATTTTTTAGAAATAAAAAAAAAAAATTATATTTAACAGTCAATTTTGCTAATTTACAAGTTTTTAGTACTAGGAGTACTAAAAATTAATGATCTAATTTTTGTGATTTATTTTCCATAGGAAGAGGACATGTGACTACCAAAGGAGATCTAAAAATATATTATTTTATGGATTTTATATTTGTACAAATAGGGCTCCCTTTTGCATACACTTTTAAACATTGAAGATGGTTTTGACTTCATTTTTTGGTGAATAAAAGAACTAGTATTGAAGCAACCTTAAAATTCCCATCTCATGATTGCTATTATGTGAGCCTTGGATCTTGAGCCCATGAGCCTAATAGTTTAGACTTTTATGTTATAGGTACATATATTATAGGTACCATCCATAGTTATAGGATAATTATATTATAGGTGTCTATGTTGTAGGTACTTATGTTATAAGCATTTTCCATGGTTATAGAATGTTTATATTATAGGTATCTAATTATATTGTAGGATATGCATATTATAAGTATGTATGTTATAGACACCTTCAATAGTTGTTGAGTATCTATTTACACCTAAGCTCAAGGCTTGTAGGCTCACAATTCTAGGCTCACATGCTAGTGGCATTGATGTAATCACCATTATATCCTCACAAATTGCCAATTTTTAATTTAGTTTTTGTTCATAGTTTTTAATTTATTATTAGTTTATACCTCATTTTTTTGTGACAAATTAACTTTCTTTTCAAATAATTTTGTTTCAATACTTACATGTAAGTAGAGCATAGTACTACAATAGTACTTTTAACAATCAATTTTTTGAATGAAAGGTTAAGATTGTTTTGTTTTATAGTATTCCTAGTGTTTTTAATATTGAGAATAGAAACTATAGCATTAGATGTTTTTCAACTACACTGGAGAGTTTTAGGCCTATTTCCCATGCTGAGAACTAGCCATTGTTGAACAAAATTTAAAAATTATTATAAATTATTATAAAAATTATTTTAAAAAATATATTAAAAAATAATATTTAAAAAAATACTTTAAAAATTTAACATTAATATTTTTAAAAATATTAATTTTTTTTATTATTGTCTAATGTGGCAATCACTCTACTATATTAGACTATTGTTGCAGTCAAATTTCCACAATCTAGGAATTTGTAGGAATTTGTAGCCCTATAAACCACTTGAATTTCATTTAATGTTTTAGCAAAACACTAGCAGTTAGCGCTTGCTTTGCTACACATTAACTTTATTACTTTCATCAATTTGGCTCTAATTTGACTCTAATTACATCAATCTCCTTTAATTAGATTAAATTGAAGTTTAAATTACATTCAAATTGTTCAAATGAAACTCAATGTTCAAATCACCATTCGATACATGAATTCAAGTTTACTCAAAATGAATGTAAAGAAAATACTTTGGAGGTATTGTTGAGCTCAAGAACACCACTACTTGATAAATTTTTTCACTCAAAAACAATGGTGATCAAAATTGAAGAATTGAAATGCAAATTTGTCAAATTGCAAAGACTTTGTAAATATTTTGTTGTAAAATCCAAAATTACTTCAATCTAACAAAGCTTCAAATCATTTGGTAGTAAAAAATAACATTAGAATTGAGAACATTCAAAGCTTCAACATTCAAATCATAAAATTGTGGAAGTAAAATGAAGTGTGAAGCCAAGAAATATCAAAACTCCATAATATCACATTTTTACACTGTGTGATATTATAGAGGTGAAATGGCCATTGGAACTCTATAATATCACATTGTGTAAAAATGTGATATTCCAGAGGGATCAGACTTCTATAATATCACACAGTGTAAAAATGTGATATTATGGAAGACTTTGTGATTTTAGTAGTATGATTACAAAATGTGATTAGTCTTTTTTGCAACCACCCTAATAAATGCAAATAGAGTGAATTGTAAATTTCATTTTGAAATCCAATAAGCTCTATTAAGAATTTAGACAATTTATTAATGAATTCTATGTTGAAATGCTTATTGAGATTAGACTTTTATTTTCTCCTACTAGTCATACTAGGTCATATTGGTGTTTTTTTTAAATGAACAAAAAAGTGAGATAAAAAAGTGAACATATAGATTTTATTGGGTCTTTTGAATGGACTACAACAAATTGAGTAGACTCAAGTTCTAGTTGCTAGAGGCCACTATTCTAATAGAGACTAGTAAACATTGCCCTTTGTAAGTTGCTTGACAATTAGCAAATTCAACCTTTCATGGTGAAAATCTTTTT
Source organism: Climacium dendroides (assembly GCA_950106755.1). Classification (NCBI taxonomy): domain Eukaryota; kingdom Viridiplantae; phylum Streptophyta; class Bryopsida; order Hypnales; family Climaciaceae; genus Climacium; species Climacium dendroides. The sequence goes on from OX467091.1 coordinate 19,741,413, forward strand.
GTTTATCATTAAAATGAAGTTAACTACACCTAAGATTACCTAAATAAGCATTTGAACATAGAATTTATTATTAAATTGTCCCACTTGTATATGTGGAAGATGAGAGGACTCATTTTCTTATTGCCACAATAGAATATCATTTATATTAACTATCACGGGACTTGTGGGTTTGATTATTGCTTATAGAGTTGAACATAATGTACATGTATAAGTGCATTGGTTACTCTATGTAATAGTATATACATAACCATGTGTTCAAATGTAGTTTTGGTATAATTTTTGGTGCAATTTTAATACCATTACAATTAAGGTGAAATAACATGAGTGACATAAAAAAATTATCACACTATTAATTTATAAAAGATGCTCAAATATGATAAACTTGACTCAACACTTGACTTGAGCCTTAATCAAGACCATCTTCAACCCTTAAAGCCTTAAGGTATGATTTCAAGCCATTATCTACTTTTGGGTAGGCCCTTCGTGATGCAATATTTGTTGGAATTTTGTGAATTTTTTACCAAAAGTATATTTTACTACTAGCTCGATGCCAAGAAAGTTTCAAATCAATCCAAACAAAGCTAAGGTAGTAATAATGCACACTACTGAATGTTATGTCAATGTACATTTGAACTTCAAATATGGAAAGTCAAAGGAAGCTTAAAAGTATAGAAAGTGAAGAAGCCAAGAAGTGAGTATAAGAAGCTTTGCAAGCAAGTTTTAGTAGTGGTTTTGCCTTAGGTATGCTTGTACAAGTGTTGCACTAGAAATAAGAAGATCTCATTAAAATTCAAGCTATTAATACATTTTGTCATTTCATGTATAGATAGACCTTAATTCCTAAATATAAAAACTGTGTATTTTGGCATCATAGCAATTTTGGGCAGCTCATTACAAATGGAATTTTTATTTTTTTTCTTTGAACTTTTCACAAAACATGTGCCCGAGGAGTAGCTTTAAGGTCCAACAATTTTCATACCTTTTGACTACATGGTTAAAAAGTTATTGCATGATATGTCATTTTCAATGCTCGACGGGCAGCTCAGGCAGTCCAAAAAACTTCTTTAAAAATCACTTTTTACAAAAATTTCTTTTTGAAATTGATTGTATAGATTTATATGCACATAGGAAGATTTGAATCATTCCATCTTGATAAGTGAGATGAAAGTTATGAGGATTTTTAGTTTGTGAGTAGGTATGGTTTTCAAAGACTCCATACCTACTCACAAACTAAAAATCCTCATAACTTTCATCTCACTTATCAAGATGGAATGATTCAAAGCTTCCCATGTGCATATAAATCTGTACAATCAATTTCAAAAAGAAATTTTTGTAAAAAGTGATTTTTAAAGAAGTTTTTTGGGCTGCCTAAACTGCTCACCAAGCATTGAAAATGACATATCATGCAATAACTTTTTAACTGTGTAGTCAAAAGGTATGAAAATTGTTAGAACTTAAAGCTACTCCTCGGGCACATGTTTTGTGAAAATTTCAAAGAAAAAAAAATAAAAAATTCATTTGTAATGAGATGCCCGAAATTGCTATAATGCCAAAAAACGCAGTTTTTGCATTTAGGGGTTAAACAAGCATAGTAAATGTAGCCAGTGTAGTCACTTTACTATTGCTTTAGTTGATACTAGTATGACACCAATTTATACTCCTTGTGATGTAAAATACCAAGAATTTGACAATTTGTAGAAATCTTGTACAAAAATAGTTGTTTACCAAAAATATCAAGGACTACTAAGAGTGATCTAACAAATTTGTTAAATTGGTGACATTTTGGATGCCGAAAATTATAACATTCATTTACACAAGGGTGTTAGCAAGAAGCAGAGATACTTAATTATGCCACATATAGCATGGTAGACTTGTCATCTGCTATAACTTTTGAAGTAAGAATCTAATGAACTTGAATTTTTTTTATTGGGATGGATCCTGGGTATTTACTTTACTAGGGGTTACTTTTAAAAATAATGTGAGACCTATTATAAGATATATATTCAATTTCTTTAATTTGCTACGCTTTAGTATGAAACTTTTTAGTACTATAATTATTAATTATGACTCTAGAATGATGATTTTCACTTTGAAATTTGAACACCATACCCTTCTTCTAAGTTTGCAAGAATTAGTATAAGAGACTTAAAAGAAATAAATTCATTGTCTTCATCAAGGATGTAAACAAGACTCTGTAGTACATAAATTATTAGATGCCTAAAAATGCCTTTATATAAAATTATTGGTGAAATATTATTGTGATAAAGAAATTACCCCCTAAAGGACCATTGTCCCTTCGGGGGACAAATTGAATTTTGGGCAGGTACATACGGGCTGAAATTTTGTCATGATTTTTTGAAACTTTTTTTCAAGATAGAAAAACTAATGAGCTTTGTGGGAATATAATTTTTTTCAAATTTGGTGCCTGGAAACAAAAGTTATGACCATATAAGCTCAAATTAGGGGACGGGGGGCAGTCTAGGCAACAAAACAAAAATTTGGAAAATTTGAATTTTTTTTTGAATTTTTTTTCTTGTAGATTATATTTTTGTCTACATGGAAAGCTTTGATTCATTCCATTTGGACTTATTATGAGAAAGTTATGGACAATCTTGTTTTTCGGGCAATTAGAGCATCTTCCTGAAAAAATAACTTGTAGAATTCATTTCTGAATACAATATTTACAATTTTTCTGAAGAAAAAATTTTACATGATTTTGATCGCTTGCTAGAACAATTTCACCATTGGGATTAGTGCATTTTAATTCCATCTTAAAGATATTAATAATTTAGATTTTCCTTCTTTCTCATACCTACTTCTACTTAACAATTTTTTTAAGCATAAAAATTAAGTTTTTTTAAAAATATTTTTTCCCCTAGACTCTCAACTTAATTTCACAAAATAAGAATTTAAAGCTCAAAACTCTGTAGTGCAAAAAATTTAAGTTAAAAAAGTTCAAAGTCAAATAATCTAGTCCCGCAAGGTGCTGAAAAAATTGTTTTTTTTCACTTTAAACGCAAATATCTTTTAATCTACCCCAAATGCAATATAATCAATAAGTGTTTCTTGCTTTAACCCTAATCACCAATCTTGTGGGTTTTTTTCCATAATTCATCCAATTATGCATTATATCTAAGCAATTTTGCATCCCTTAGCTTGGTTTATGACAAGAAATGGTTGTTTCATTAGGAAACTCCATTCCCCAAGGGCTTAGGCTTTTCATTGCCTTTTGTTTCTTAACTTCCTTAAAACCATGACTTATTTAATATATTGCAACGATGCTACTAATCACATAAAAAACGTTAGTAACTATAAATTTATACTCTATGTTTGTAGTAACTTTTGTAAGAGGTCTTTGAGCTTCATGAAATCATGAATGCCATCATGGACAATTTTGTTAAAATGATGGTGATTTTTTGCCATTTTTCATACTCCATGTGCCATTCTAATGGAATGTCATGTCATCTTTGACATATTCAGTGCCATTTTAATTGAATGTAGTGCCATTCTATAGATTGAAAAAGTAACATCTATCACTAATGTAGATTTCATACATCTAAGAAAGGTATAGATTCCAAACATCTAGGATGTTTCTAAACTTCAGACTGCCCGATTTCACACATGACAAAGCCACGGAATTTCGCCATTTTAACGAAATTGCCCATGTGAGTCATTTTCTGCCTTCAATTCTGAGGATGACAATTGAAGGTGCGGAAAGAATAATCTCCAGCACTCTGGAACATTGAAACCGATGAACCATGAGCTGGCAGAAATGGCACTGGTGGCAGACCTCTCAAACCTGCCGCCCCGGCAACTGAAGCACCGTCGACGGAAGAGTCGCCAGGCGAAGAGACACCCAAACCCTCTTCTAGAAAACGGTAATGTGAAGTAAAGTAAAGTAAAAGCAGGTTTAATTTCGCCGGAATGCACAGTGAGTAAGGTTCACGCGCATCCCAAATACGGAGTAAGTGTCCCGCGCGTCACAACTGCAATGCAACGTTCGGCCTCTGCGTCGTCGCCGCGCGTCCTCGATGCAGGCAACGCCAGCGTCGACGGACTCGCGCTAGCTCCAGTTGCATTTCGGCACCTCATATTGCATGCCGACGACCAGCCGATACCCCAAATGGAATTGCTAGACAACGTGCTCTCATTCGCGATGTATTGAAGAGGCGCGTGCTTGCTTTGATTAGATAATTTGCTTCTATCCATAGACGGATTGATCGATCTCCCAACACCAAGTTATTTACAGTTCAGCAAGCCTCTGTCGTCGATGTCATCTGGAAGCACATATATGAATTACAAAGTCAACAAAATGACTGGTATTCGACTTGAATTAAGGAAGAGCTTTCTGGTGCTATTCGAATTACTAATTGATAAACAACATTCATTCTTAGTTTTATCTAGACGGTGGTGATTAGTTCTCCTCCTGGTATACATGGAAAATGATGTATATGAAAACTTTTATCTGCAGTTGAGAGTTGAGACGGCACATTTTAAAGTAGCTGCAAGGCCTGCAGTAGCATCCTAGCTTCTCCGTGCTAGCGCTATAAAACATAATGATTCACTGGAGTAATTAATGGGTTAAACGGGTATTTTATTAAAATGGCGGTATTCCACAAACTTGGCACTTGTAAGTTCAGACCGTGCAGTCTGAAATGTAAACCAGGGCTACAAATTGAATGCAAAAACGGCGTATGAAGACCACCACTTTAATGAAATTCTGTTGTTACAAGCTTGATAGCCATTAGCAACTCGACTACCCGGCTGAACTCTCTTCACTGTACTCTTTACAGGGTAGCCTAAACTCTAACATGATGTATCCCCGCCTGACAGAAGCTGCAGTAAAGAATTCAACCACTGCAAATCCGCTTTAGTAACATCGAGAATTTGAATCACCAGACAAGCTGTATCTCGTGACATGCTCTCGCAATGGCCATCGCGCCGCCATCGATGTACACGCCCCGGCAACCACGTGGAAAGCAATCGACACCATGTAAACCACGCAGCAACTAATTAAAAGGACTTTAAATTCCTCACACCGATTTCGCGCCAATCCGTCGATCGATCGATCTCCGCGCATCATCGTCGATCAACATCGACCATCAAGCCTTTGAAATTGTATAAATACGACTCACGAACTCCATCCAATCACAGCTAGTCCACATTCCGCTCTTCGCCAGCCATCAATTGCAACCAGTCTTGCATACTAGCCCAGTATCTGGACTTGCAACGATGGCGTCGACCTCGCGGAGTTTGTTTCTCCTGAGCCTCCTTGTGTGTAGCTTCTGCATGACAGTCACCGCAAGTAGTCGCTCTCCGCAGGAGCCCAACAAACTCTCCCCTGGCGACTTGGAGAAGCTCCTGTACAGCAAACACGGTGTCATCGACCTGGTCATCACATGCGACCTCTCGAAGCTCCTGCATCCCGTGGAGATACTCCTGAAAAACGCTGCGGGTGATTTGGTGAAGTTGGAAGTGGTGGAGGGTTTGGTAACCGAACTGAAGGAGCCCATTCAGGTGAAGGTGTCAGTTGACGGGACGGTGACCCTTGTGGTGAAGCTGCTCGGAAAGAAGGTGCGCGTGCCGTTGAAGCTTTCGGAGCTGGACCCAGTATTGGAGAGAGTGTCGGAGACTGTGGAAGATGTTGTTCGCGTGGTGGTGGAGCTGGTGGAGGGGTTGAATCTGGTGCAGCTTGTAAAGCCACTCACCGGAGAGGTCTTGGAGCCCATCCTTGAGTTTCCGTGAGACTGTGACTGATCGATATCGGTTCACATATGTGGAGATTGTCAATCTCCAGTTCCCGGAGCGAGTACCATTCCTGCTTTAGGGTTTGGCGTCAGGGACAATTTATTTTTACTGTGATTCTGAGGATGCCGCAGTTAGAGCCCGGGACGTAAACAACTCGATCTGTCTTTGATGGTGTCGTTTTGTTTAGGATTGGGGCGAATTAGTGTTGGTAGAAGTCAGATTCCAGTGTTTGATCGACGGCGTTTTGTCGATCAGGACAATATATATTTTTTCGCGATGGATTTGAGAACAGTTAGGTTCGTGAGCATGTACGCAGTTTCATTCTTTTTTGCCACGATTTCCGTCCTGTAATCGGTCCATCTCGTGGTTATCAAACCTCTTGGTTAATAAAAGTGTGATGAATGGATTGATTGAACCAGATGGGATCGGTTTCTCGAGAGAGGCTGAGTCAACTTATGTCCAAGACGTCTCTTTTTGATGGTAACATTTAGCGTGTTTTGGATTCGAACGAGTGCTGGTACAAATAAAATTGCATTGTGTGAGACCTAATCTGAGATATATTTTGATTTGTTACATGGATGTGCCCCACCCGTCTTGCAAAACGGATGACTTTTTAAGAGGGAGGGCTTGCAAGATGGGTGTGGCTTGCATATTGGGGACATTTTGCAAGCCACTTACTGCCTTCCAAAACAACAAAAGACATGAAGTTCCTACCCAATCATAATAACTTTTAATATTGCCAAAACTTAAAATGACCACTACAGAAATAATTTAACCTCAGTGGTTGGCCTCACTGGTTGGCCTCTGTATATTGCTCTTCTTTGAGCTCTGCTGGAGTATGGTGCTCCTTCGAATCCTTTCCAATCTATAGAAGGTGGCACAGTAGTCGCTTGATTGGTGAGTTGCAGAACTATTTTATTCAACTCACCATTCTTAGGGTTGAAACTGCACATGTCAACTTGCTAATTCAGGTTCGACTGCTTTGAGTTCAGGCCGATACGAAGAAGGCTGCTGCAAAACCAAAAGGTGCTACGAAGGCAGCTCCGGCGATGACCAAGGAAGAAGTGGGGACTCTACAACTAATCTCATGTTTGATGTTGTTCAAATATATTCATGTCGCAACTATATTTCAGTGACTAGCCTTTCGGTTCTGGATGTTATTTCCCTTACAGTCTATTCCCATTCAGACTGAAACTGCATAGGATAATTGACTTCAATCTCCATCAGCTAATACCAAATTTGTTTTTGATTCTCACAGTTTGTTGTTGAGGTTTGAAAACAGAGCGCAGCACTAGAAACACTATTCAAAGCTGGTGATGCAAACCAGGACGGTGTCTTAACCTTTAATGAGTTCCGCGAGATTATTCAGACTGTTGATTCATCAGTCTCCGAGAAAAAGGCCCTGCGTATGTTTAGAGAGACATTGCTGCTCATGCCTGATGGCGGAGATAATATTTCTCCTGCTGCGTTTGCTACTGTTGCGCATTCCAATGACATCCAAGCTACTCCTGCGATGATCTATGATCTTCTCAAGAAGACTTGGTTGCAAGTAAGATAATCAGTCTCTCAACTCTTGATTAGAGGTTTTCTTCGTCTTGTATAATTTCTGAGCTGGACTTGATTATAGTAACACGAGGAGGACTTGAGGGTCTGATGGTTTTGCCCAATGGAGGTATATCGTGTTCTTAATGCAACAGTTGACGTGTCCGCAGAAATGAGATGTGTTCAGCCCATCCAATGAATCTATGATTTTTTGTTTCACCTTGATTTTCCAACCCATCCTTTGTGAACCTGAATTTGCAGATCCAAAATGATGTGAATGAGGACAAGACCAACAAGAAGGATTGTGAGGACATGCGCGATGCACTGGAGGACATGCTGACTGAGAAGCGACCTGCAGATGTGTTCAAAGCAGTCCAGGCATTCTCAACCTTCGTACTCAGGTTCTGTGGCGGAGAGGAGGGGCCTGGAGGATCTGATGAACCTGCGGCTGAAGCTAAAACACATGCATTAATAAAAATTTGTTTTAGTTTTTGTTCCTGAGCCTTGTTACTTCGACTTTTGTCAAATAACCCCTAAATACACAAGCCTGTATGTGAGCTTGTAAGAATTTGCTATAAATTGATCAAAATGCCAACATTTTGATACTTTGTATCAGTTTTTTTTAATAGTAACTGTACAAATTCAAACAAGACATGTTAGAGATTACCTAGGAAAAAATCACACAACAAAATCACTTATGGATTGAATGATTAGAATGTTTGATCATGGGGGTGTTCAAATTGTAAAAGTGATCTAAAGTCTTTGAATCTTCTCTTCACATGTTAAATCTAAAAAGTTGGTCACCTCAAAAATATCACTATAAAAACCAAACTTTTTTTTATGTCTAACTTGATAGATTTTAAGTGAAGTCAAATTTAACAACCTTTGTTATTATGTCAACAATGACATTCAATATAACATCAAAGAAGTTATAATGAAATATTGAATGTTATAGTTGACATAAAAATAAGGATTGTTAGATTTGATATCATTTAAAATCTATCAACTTAGACATTGATTGCTATGTTAGACATCACTTAAAACATTTTATTTAATGAGGATAAAGTGTCAAATATGCATAATCCCAATCAATTTATAGCTTCTCAAGATCTATTCTACAATTTTTTTAAATGAAATTCTAATGTGTAATTTAGGCTCACTTCAAAAAAAACTCAAGACTATAGAAAGTTAAGATTGCAATTGATATCCTTGCATAAAATCTAAGATATCTCATAGGAATTAGATAGTTATTAGCCGTTAGATTAATACTAATCCTAGGTAGAAAATGAATAGAAAAATGGCACTTGCCATTTGGAATATACCAATTGAATGAAACATCTATAAATTTCTATCTTTTAGAGAGCTTTTAAATTCTAATAGAATATATATTTGAGTTTCAGATGTCCAAAGTCCGAATCCAAATAATTGTTTTTGTTTTATGTGATTTCAATATACTTCTAAGTTCCAATGATAAGAAAGAAGTACCTATTTGTGATAACTTAAGCATTTCAACCTATACAATATGAAAATTTTGTTGGGAAATTGAACTTAAGGTGCAAAAACATAAAAGATGCAGAAGAATGAAAAAAAATTCTCTCGGAATGAATATCTTATTCAATACAAATATGGATTTTCTTTGGAACCTATTCTAAACTCATACTCACCTACTGTGGTTAGCTTTGGGACTTTTTCGTAAGTAAAGAAAGAAAAAATATGAGAGGATTAGAAGGTACAAATAGGAAATCTTTCTCAATGAAAAGGATATTTCATTAAAATGACAATGTTCTACAAACTTGGCACTTTTAGATTTAGACATGTGATCTTAAATGTGAACCAATCCTAAATAATGAATAGAAAAATAATGGAAGAATATAGCCATTTTAACAAAATATCCATTAAAAATAGTGCATCCAACTATTGTCCACATTAAGTCTGCCAAAAATATATATGACAAGGGGATGTCCAAAATAGGTATTCCCACCTTAGAAATTTCAAGATTTAATTTTTCACCAACCAAAGAGAGTAATATAATTGATGAGTCATTTTTGGCCCTCACTTTTGATAACGCTCTTATCATCGATTACAATAGAATTGAAGATGCAAAAAAAATATTCTTTGATACTTTGGATATACTATAGTTAAGGCCTTACTCTGATAGTTAAGGCCATATTCTTTAAATTGAGACTATTTAGAGATTTGAGACACAATGCTAGAAAATATAAATTCATTTACAAAAATAATAATTGAAATAAAAAATAAACAATGCTCAAATAGTGATTCTCAAATGAAATTCTAAAAGTTGGTGTTGTTACTTATTAATAGAAAAATACTAATACAGAAATAACCTCTGTATTTTATAATAACAGGTGCATAGGCTAACCTTAGTTTTGTTTCATTGTGACAAACAATGCAAAAGTTATGGATTTTTTAATTGTTTTTTATTTTTAAAAATTAGAAAATTAATTTTAATTTCCTTTTACCAACGGCACATGCACACACTAAGGTAACTCTGCCTATGACAGCCCAAATGGGAGCCATCTATCACAGGCAAAAATTGTACTAATGGTGTACATTCCAATTTTTGAAATGTGCATCACTAAATTCTTTTCTGCCTGTGATGGGTTGACTGGCATTTGGAGTGTCATAGGCTGGTTTGCCTTGGCAACTTTGAAACAACAGCCAGTATCCGATGCACCACAATCGAGCTGGCAGGGACGGCACTGGTGGCAGACCTATCAAACCTGCCGCCCCGGCAACTGAAGCACCGTCGACGGAAGAGTCGCCAGGCGAAGAGACACCCAAACCCTCTTCGAGAAAACGGTAATGTGAAGTAAAGTAAAGTAAAAGCAGGTTTAATTTCGCCGGAATGCACAGTAAGTAAGGTTCACGCGCATCCCAAATACGGAGTAAGTGTCCCGCGCGTCACAACTGCGATGCAACGTTCCGCCTCTGCGTCGTCGCCGCGCGTCCCCGATGCAGGCAACGCCAGCGTCGACGGACTCGCGCTAGCTCCAGTTGCATTTCGGCACCTCATATTGCATGCCGACGACCAGCCGATACCCCAAATGGAATTGCTAGACAACGTGCTCTCATTCGCGATGCATTGAAGAGGCGCGCGCTTGCTTTAATTAGATATTTTGCTTCTATCCACAGACGGAACGATCGATCTCCCAACACCAAGTAATTTACAGTTCAGCGAGCCTCTGTCGTCGATGTCATCTGGAAGCACATATATGAATTACAAAGTCAACAAAATGACTGGTATTCGACTTGAATTAAGGAAGAGCTTTCTGGTGCTAATCGAATTACTAATTGATAAACAACATTCATTCTTAGTTTTATCTAGACGGTGGTGATTAGTTCTCCTCCTGGTATACATGGAAAATGATGTATATGAAAACTTTTATCTGCAGTTGAGAGTTGAGACGGCACATTTTAAAGTAGCTGCAAGGCCTGCAGTAGCATCCTAGCTTCTCCGTGCTAGCGCTATAAAACATAATGATTCACTGGAGTAATTAATGGGTTACAAGCTTGATAACCATTACCAACTAGACTACCCGGCTGAACTCTCTTCACTGTACTCTTTACAGGGTAGCATAAACTCTAACATGATGTATCCCCGCCTGGCAGAAGCTGCAGTAAAGAATTCAACCACTGCAAATCCGCTTTAGTAACATCGAGAATTTGAATCACCAGACAAGCTGTATCTCGTGACATGCTCTCGCAATGGCCATCGCGCCGCCATCGATGTACACGCCCCGGCAACCACGTGGAAAGCAATCGACACCATGTAAACCACGCAGCAAATATTTAAAAGGACTTTAAATTCCTCACATCGACTTCGCGCCAATCCGTCGATCGATCGATCTCCGCGCATCATCGTCGATCAACATCAACCATCAAGACTGTGAAATTGTATAAATACGACTCACGAACTCCATCCAATCACAGCTAGTCCACATTCCGCTCTTCGCCAGCCATCAATTGCAACCAGTCTTGCATACTAGCCCAGTATCTGGACTTGCAACGATGGCGTCGACCTCGCGGAGTTTGTTTCTCCTGAGCCTCCTTGTGTGTAGCTTCTGCATGACAGTCACCGCAAGTAGTCGCTCTCCGCAGGAGCCCAACAAACTCTCCCCTGGCGACTTGGAGAAGCTCCTGTACAGCAAACATGGTGTCATCGACCTGGTCATCACATGCGACCTCTCGAAGCTCCTGCATCCCGTGGAGATACTCCTGAAAAACGCTGCGGGTGATTTGGTGAAGTTGGAAGTGGTGGAGGGTTTGGTAACCGAACTGAAGGAGCCCATTCAGGTGAAGGTGTCAGTTGACGGGACGGTGACCCTTGTGGTGAAGCTGCTCGGAAAGAAGGTGCGCGTGCCGTTGAAGCTTTCGGAGCTGGACCCAGTATTGGAGAGAGTGTCGGAGACTGTGGAAGATGTTGTTCGCGTGGTGGTGGAGCTGGTGGAGGGGTTGAATCTGGTGCAGCTTGTAAAGCCACTCACCGGAGAGGTCTTGGAGCCCATCCTTGAGTTTCCGTGAGACTGTGACTGATCGATATCGATTCACATATGTGGAGATTGTCAATCTCCAGTTCCCGGAGCGAGTACCATTCCTGCTTTAGGGTTTGGCGTCAGGGACAATTTATTTTTACTGTGATTCTGAGGATGCCGCAGTTAGAGCCCGGGACGTAAACAACTCGATTATTTTGTCTTTGATGGTGTCGTTTTGTTTAGGATTGGGGCGAATTAGTGTTGGTAGAAGTCAGATTCCAGTGTTTGATCGACGGCGTTTTGTCGATCAGGACAATATATATTTTTTCGCGATGGATTTGAGAACAGTTAGGTTCGTGAGCATGTACGCAGTTTCATTCTTTTTTGCCACGATTTCCGTCCTGTAATCGGTCCATCTCGTGGTTATCAAACCTCTTGGTTAATAAAAGTGTGATGAATGGATTGATTGAACCAGATGGGATCGGTTTCTCGAGAGAGGCTGAGTCAACTTATGTCCAAGACGTCTCTTTTTGATGGTAACATTTAGCGTGTTTTGGATTCGAACGAGTGCTGGTACAAATAAAATTGCATTGTGTGAGACCTAATCTGAGATATATTTTGATTTGTTACATGGATGTGCCCCACCCGTCTTGCAAAACGGATGACTTTTTAAGAGGGAGGGCTTGCAAGACGGGTGCGGCTTGCATATTGGGGTCATTTGCAAGCCACCCACTGGCTTGCAAAACAACGAAAACATGAAGTTCTCACCCAATCATAATAACTTTTAATATTGGCAAAACTGATATGAAAATGACCACTACAGAAATAATTTATCCTCACTGGTTGGTCTCGGGACCTACAACGAGTGCGGCTCATTGCTCCCCCGGCCTGCAAAATGGAAGGCCTGGCATTTGCCAGCCACATTTTTGCTGGACTGGTAGGCATGCTCTTAGGTGCCATCCGTAACTTATCTGACTGCTGTAAGGCTGTTGTAGAAATTATTTAAATCCTCACTCAATAGTATCTACATTGTTTTGTAAATTTTGTTTCTTGAGGTAATCTAAGTTCTTTTGCATTGAGTTTCTAGGCTTTTTAATTAGAGGGGCTAGTGTAATTAATCGCTGACTCCTCCGTCTAATTGTTCCCAAAGTAAGTACGCAAGTACAATGATGAAATTTGAGTGTTCCACAAAAGCTTATGTTATGCTATTTTAAACAGGTGCAGAAGTTGGTGAAATCACCAACCGTAAGAAAACTCGACTTTGACCTCCTGATGGAGGCCATCATCGAAGTGGCACCACACAAGGTGGGTTTCTAGAATCCTAGAATGTTTTTTTCACTTCGTTGAATAAGGATCCGTAAAACACAAAGGTAACCTTTGGTTATTGTTGCAATTCAAACTTCTGTATATTGCTCTTCTTTGAGCTCTGCTGGAGTATGGTGCTCCTTCGAATCCTTTGCAATCTATAGAAGATGGCACAGTAGTCGCTTGATTGGTGAGTTGCAGAACTATTTTATTCAACTCACCATTCTTAGGGTTGAAACTGCACATGTCAACTTGCTAATTCAGGTTCGATTGCTTTGAGTTCAGGCCGATACGAAGAAGGCTGCTGCAAAACCAAAAGGTGCTACGAAGGCAGCTCCGGCGATGACCAAGGAAGAAGTGGGGACTCTACAACTAATCTCATGTTTGATGTTGTTCAAATATATTCATGTCGCAACTATATTTCAGTGACTAGCCTTCCGGTTCTGGATGTTATTTCCCTTACAGTCTATTCCCATTCAGACTGAAACTGCATAGGATAATTGACTTCAATCTCCATCAGCTAATACCAAATTTGTTTTTGATTCTCACAATTTGTTGCTGAGGTTTGAAAACAGAGCGCAGCACTAGAAACACTATTCAAAGCTGGTGATGCAAACCAGGACGGTGTCTTAACCTTTAATGAGTTCCGCGAGATTATTCAGACTGCTGATTCGTCAGTCTCCGAGAAAAAGGCCCTGCGTATGTTCAGAGAGACATTGCTGCTCATGCCTGATGGCGGAGATAATATTTCTCCTGCTGCGTTTGCTACTGTTGCGCATTCCAATGACATCCAAGCTACTCCTGCGATGATCTATGATCTTCTCAAGAAGACTTGGTTGCAAGTAAGATAATCAGTTTCTCAACTCTTGATTAGAGGTTTTCTTCGTCTTGTATAATTTCTGAGCTGGACTTGATTACAGTAACACGAGGAGGACTTGAGGGTCTGATGGTTTTGCCCAATGGAGGTATATCGTGTTCTTAATGCAACATTTGACGTGTCCGCAGAAATGAGATGTGTTCAGCCCATCCAATGAATCTATGATTTTTTGTTTCACCTTGATTTTCCAACCCATCCTTTGTGAACCTGAATTTGCAGATCCAAAATGATGTGAACGAGGACAAGACCAACAAGAAGGATTGTGAGGACATGCGCGATGCACTGGAGGACATGCTGACTGAGAAGCGACCTGCAGATGTGTTCAAAGCAGTCCAGGCATTCTCAACCTTCGTACTCAGGTTCTGTGGCGGAGAGGAGGGGCCTGGAGGATCTGATGAACCTGCGGCTGAAGCTAAAACACATGCATTAATAAAAATTTGTTTTAGTTTTTGTTCCTGAGCCTTGTTACTTCGACTTTTGTCAAATAACCCCTAAATGCACAAGCCTGTATTTGAGCTTCTAAGAATTTGCTATAAATTGATCAAAAAGCCAAGATTTTGATACTTTGTATCAGGTTTTTTTAATAGTAACTGTACAAATTCAAACAAGACATGTTAGAGATTACCTAGGAAAAAATCACACAACAAAATCACTTATGGATTGAATGATTAGAATGTTTGATCATGGGGGTGTTCAAATTGTAAAAGTGATCTAAAGTCTTTCAATCTTCTCTTCACATGTCAAATCTAAAAAGTTGGTTACCTAAAAATATCACTATAAAAACCAAACTTTTTTTATGTTTAAGTTGATAGAGTTTAGATGAGGTCAAATTTAACAACCTTTGTTATTATGTTAACAATGACATCCAATATGACATCAAGAAAGTTACATTAAATGTTATAGTTGACATAAAAACAAGGATTGTTAGATTTGATGTCATCTAAAATCTATCAACTTAGACATTGATTGTTATATTAAACATCACCTAAAATATTGTTTTTAATGAGGATAAAGTGTCTAACATGCATAACCCTAATCAATTTATAGCTTCTCAAAATCTACTCTACAATTTTATTAAATGAATTTCTAATGTGATTTTTTCTCCAAAATTCTAGTGTAATTTAGGCTCACTTCAAAAAAACCACAACACTACAGAAAGTTAAGATTGCAATTGATACCCTTGTACAAAATCTTACATAGAAAAATCATAATTAATCATTTTAAAAATTGAATTTTTGATGCTAAATTTAGACTTAAAAATCAAAAATATAAACTACTAAAAATATCAATTTAGTTAGATTTTATTTAACATTAGAATATTGTTAACACCAAAATTTTGTACCTCAAGCATTTAGGAGATAATAAAGTTTCCAACATGTTTAGGTAGGCTAGGTGTAATCAATTAGTATGATTTCCTTATTTATTAGTATAGTTGAAGTCAATTAGAAAAGTCAAAAATTATATTAAAATATTAAGAACAACTCATGAAAGAAGAATCTCAGATATCTTGTAAGATTTAGATAGTTATTAACTGTTAGATTAATACTAGTCCTAAGTAGATAGTGAATGAAAAATGACATTTGCCATTTGGAATCATGGTTGTCATACTGAACAAGTTACTATTCATTTCTTGTCCTATAGGACGAGTTACTATTCATCAAATGTACCTATCAAGTACATTTGATGAATAGTAACTTGTCAAGTATGACAACCATGTTTGGAATACACCAATTGAATGAAAAATTTATAAATTTTTATCTTTTAGAGAGCTTTTAAATTCTAATAGGCTATATATTTTAGTTTCAAATGTCCAAAGTCCAAATCCAAATAATTGTCTTTGTTTTATGTGATTTCAATATACTTCTAAGTTCCAACTATAAGAAAGAAGTACCTATTTGTGATATTTTAAGTATTTCAACCTATACAATATGAAAATTTGTTGAGAAATCGAGCTTAATGTGCACAAACATAAAAATGAAAAAGTATGAAAAAAATTCTCGAAGAATGAATCTTATTCAATATAAATGTGGATTTTTCATTGAAACCTATTCTAAACTCATAGATTCACCTATTGTGGACTTGTGGTTAGCTTTCGCACTTCTTCCTAAGTAAGGAGAAAAGAAAGATGAGAGGATTACAACTTGGTACAAATAAGAAATCTTTCTCAATGAAAAGGACATTTCATTAAAATAACAATGTTCTACAAACTAATTTAGACCATACGATCTTAAATGTGAACTAGTCCTAGTCATGGTTGTCATACTGCACAAATTACTATTCATTTCTTGTCCTATAGGACGAGTTACTATTCATCAAATGTACTTGAGAAGTACATTTGATAAATAGTAACTTGTCTTACAGGACAAGAAATGAATAGCTACTTATCCAGTATGACAACCATGGTTCTAGTCTCCTAGAAAATGAATAGAAAAATAATGGAAGAATATAGCCATTTTAACAAAATATCAATTAAATATAGTCCATCCAACTATTATCTACATCAAGTCTACCTAAAAAAATATGACAAGGTAATTGGTGAGTCATTTTTTGCCTTCACTTTTGATAATAGTCTTACCATCGATTTCAATAGAATTGAAGATGCAAAGAGAATATTCTTTAACACTTTGGATATCCTATACTTAAGGCCATATTCGTTACATTGAGACTTCTAGCAAATTTGAGACACAATGTTAGATATTATAAATTCATTTACAAAAATAATAATTGAAATCAAATTTAAATAATGTTCAAATAGTGATTCTAAAATAAAATTTTAAAAGTTGGTGTTATTACTTATTTATATAAAAATATTAATACAGAGATAAAATGATTTATCTTCAAAGATCAAAATGAAACTGTGAAAAATCTCAACATTACGAATATGGTCTTAGCTAAATTAAGTTGGCTATATGTTTCTTTGTTTAATTTATTTTAATTGTTACGTTGAGACTTGAGATCTCCCCAATCTTGCGTCCTCAGATCATGTGCTTGGTACCATTGGAAAAACTTCTGCAAGGAGGGGTGCATGGGGATTGTTTCGTTGCATTCCAACAAACAATGCAAAAGTTATGGATTTTTTTAATTATTATTTATTTTTTAAAATTAAAAAATTAATTTTACTTTCCTTGTGGTTGTGGCAACGGCACATGCACACACTAAGGTAACTCTGCCTATAACAGCCCAAATGGGAGCCATCTCATCACAGGCAAAAATTGTACTAATGGTGTACATTCCAATTTTTGAAATGTGCATCACTAGAATTTTTTTGCCTGTGATGGGTTGACTGGCATTTGGGGTGTCATAGACTGGTTTACCTTAGGGCCGGTTTATACTGTGGGCTGGGCCGGATGGAAGGCCGGCCGGATTTGCCTTCAATCCGGCCTTCAATCCAGCCCAAGTTTTTCCATCCGGCCCCAATTAATGTAAACCCCTTGGGCCGGATTCTAGGGCCGAATTTTCAGTTCATGTGCTCTTGAATTTTCTCAATGCTCAATTAAAAAAATATATAAAAACATGCATGTTTATCTTTCTCTTCTTTTCTTTTTAATTAAAATTTTCTTTTTAAAAATTTTTTTAAATTTTTTTTTTGTTCCTATATATTTTATTTCTAAAATAAAAAAGAAGTTTATTTATTTATTTACTTAAAAACAAAAAAATTTAATGTTTTGGTTTTCCTCTTACATAGAACATGCATTTGTAATCAACATGTTTAATGCTAAAACATAGGTACTTCATTGATGATGATTTTTCTTTAAAATTAAAAAAATAAATACATAAGGGAGTTTGCTCTAAAAAACCCCATGCTCTAAGAGTGATTATGACGGAGAGGTACATTTTGCTTTATTGAATGTACTAGCACATTTTAGGACATGGTCACTTTTAGTGCCCGTTGCCTTTCAACTTTAAAAAATTCATAACTAATTACACAAAAATCTCAAAAATATGAAACAAATCAAGTCACCAAAAAATATGAGGATAAAGGGCCTAATATGCATAATCCCAATCAATTTATGACTTTTCAAAATCTATTCTACAATTTTTAAAATGAATCTTTAATGTGATTTTTTTCTCCAAGATCTAGTGTATTTGAAGCTCATTTCCAAAAGCCCTCGGTACTATGAAAGTCAAGATTGTGATGGACACTCTTGTACAAAATCTTGAATAAATAAATCATAATCAATCATTTTGGAAATTGAATTTTTGATGCTAAAACTAGACTTAAAAAAGACTTTAAAATTTATATAAACTATTAAGAATAGCAACTTGGTTAAGTTTTATTAAACTTCAAAGTATTGTTCACACCAAAATTAAGAACAACTCTATTAAATAAACAAGTACCAAATTCTAAATAAAAATAAACATCTTATGTTGAGTCAATTAAAAATGATTGAACCAAACATGCTTAAAAATCTCATATTCACTTATTAATAAGAATAATTTTATAAAACATCTTATCCAACAAACAAGATTGTATATATTATATTATTATGAATTTATATATTATATTACAACAAGTTTATATAATGTATTATAATAAATTTATATATTATATTATAACAAGTTTATATAATGTATTATAAACTGTGTACAGTTCCATTCCAGAGCTCCAAGCCCACTATAGTACTCCCAATGTCAAACTGAAATATAATTGGCAACAGATCAAGCTCTAAAAATTTAGCAATGCATATTAGTGGAAGTTTCTTGAGCTCACAATTAACAAGCACATACCAAAATAAAAAACGAAAGAATTCACATTCATAGACGGTGGAGATTTGTACAATCCAACGAAGGAGCCCAATTTGGCCCCAATCCGGCCCTAGATGGCAGTTCGGGCCACAAAAAACCTCGACCCGATTGCTTCCCTTGGGCCGGATGGTTTGGCGCCAAAACCATGCCACCTAAGGCGACACGTAGGATGAGTTGTAGTTCCATCCGGCCCCAAGTATAAACGCCTTGGGCCGGACTTGGAGAAATTGAGCACTCCTATTGGTCCAAACATGGAGAGTTCCAGCCGGCCCTCAATCCGGCCCCAAGTATAAACCGGCCCTAACTTTGAAACAACAGCCAATAACCGATGCACCACAATCGAGCTGGCAGGGACGGCACTGGTGGCAGACCTATCAAACCTGCCGCCCCGGCAACTGAAGCACCGTCGACGGAAGAGTCGCCAGGCGAAGAGACACCCAAACCCTCTTCGAGAAAACGGTAATGTGAAGTAAAATAAAGTAAAAGCAGGTTTAATTTCGCCGGAATGCACAGTAAGTAAGGTTCACGCGCATCCCAAATACGGAGTAAGTGTCCCGCGCGTCACAACTGCGATGCAACGTTCCGCCTCTGCGTCGTCGCCGCGCGTCCTCGATGCAGGCAACGCCAGCGTCGACGGACTCGCGCTAGCTCCAGTTGCATTTCGGCACCTCATATTGCATGCCGACGACCAGCCGATACCCCAAATGGAATTGCTAGACAACGTGCTCTCATTCGCGATGTATTGAAGAGGCGCGCGCTTGCTTGAATTAGATATTTTGCTTCTATCCACAGACGGATCGATCGATCTCCCAACACCAAGTTATTTACAGTTCAGCAAGCCTCTGTAGTCGATGTCATCTGGAAGCACATATATGAATTACAAAGTCAACAAAATGACTGGTATTCGACTTGAATTAAGGAAGAGCTTTCTGGTGCTATTCGAATTACTAATTGATAAACAACATTCATCCTTAGTTTTATCTAGACGGTGGTGATTAGTTCTCCTCCTGGTATACATGGAAAATGATGTATATGAAAACTTTTATCTGCAGTTGAGACTTGAGAGTTGAGACGGCACATTTTAAAGTAGCTGCAAGGCCTGCAGTAGCATCCTAGCTTCTCCGTGCTAGCGCTATAAAACATAATGATTCACTGGAGTAATTAATGGGTTACAAGCTTGATAACCATTACCAACTAGACTACCCGGCTGAACTCTCTTCACTGTACTCTTTACAGGGTAGCATAAACTCTAACATGATGTATCCCCGCCTGGCAGAAGCTGCAGTAAAGAATTCAACCACTGCAAATCCGCTTTAGTAACATCGAGAATTTGAATCACCAGACAAGCTGTATCTCGTGACATGCTCTCGCAATGGCCATCGCGCCGCCATCGATGTACACGCCCCGGCAACCACGTGGAAAGCAATCGACACCATGTAAACCACGCAGCAACTAATTAAAAGGACTTTAAATTCCTCACACCGACTTCGCGCCAATCCGTCGATCGATCGATCTCCGCGCATCATCGTCGATCAACATCAACCATCAAGCCCTTTGAAATTGTATAAATACGACTCACGAACTCCATCCAATCACAGCTAGTCCACATTCCGCTCTTCGCCAGCCATCAATTGCAACCAGTCTTGCATACTAGCCCAGTATCTGGACTTGCAACGATGGCGTCGACCTCGCGGAGTTTGTTTCTCCTGAGCCTCCTTGTGTGTAGCTTCTGCATGACAGTCACCGCAATTAGTCGCTCTCCACAGGAGCCCAACAAACTCTCCCCTGGCGACTTGGAGAAGCTCCTGTACAGCAAACACGGTGTCATCGACCTGGTCATCACATGCGACCTCTCGAAGCTCCTGCATCCCGTGGAGATACTCCTGAAAAACGCTGCGGGTGATTTGGTGAAGTTGGAAGTGGTGGAGGGTTTGGTAACCGAACTGAAGGAGCCCATTCAGGTGAAGGTGTCAGTTGACGGGACGGTGCCCTTGTGGTGAAGCTGCTCGGAAAGAAGGTGCGCGTGCCGTTGAAGCTTTCGGAGCTGGACCCAGTATTGGAGAGAGTGTCGGAGACTGTGGAAGATGTTGTTCGCGTGGTGGTGGAGCTGGTGGAGGGGTTGAATCTGGTGCAGCTTGTAAAGCCACTCACCGGAGAGGTCTTGGAGCCCATCCTTGAGCTTCCGTGAGACTGTGACTGATCGATATCGATTCACATATGTGGAGATTGTCAATCTCCAGTTCCCGGAGCGAGTACCATTCCTGCTTTAGGGTTTGGCGTCAGGGACAATTTATTTTTACTGTGATTCTGAGGACCCGGGACGTAAACAACTCGATTGTTTTGTCTTTGATGGTGTCGTTTTGTTTAGGATTGGGGCGAATTAGTGTTGGTAGAAGTCAGATTCCAGTGTTTGATCGATGGCGTTGTGTCGATCAGGCCAATATATATTTTTTCGCGATGGATTTGAGAACACAGTTAGGTTCGTGAGCATGTACGTAGTTTCATTCTTTTTTGCCACGATTTCCATCCTGTAATCGGTCCATCTCGTGGTTATCAAACCTCTTGGTTAATAAAAGTGTGATGAATGGATTGATTGAACCAGATGGGATCGGTTTCTCGAGAGAGGCCCAGTCAGCCTATGTCCAAGACGTCTCTTTTTGATGGTAACATTTAGCGTGTTTTGGATTCGAACGAGTGCTGGTACAAATAAAATTGCATTGTGTGAATTTTGCAAGTCGTAAAGTTTTTTATTTTGAAATTTTAGAAATGTTGTACTTAACAAATTAACTAAAGAAACCTATGGTTGGATTGTTAGTAAATAAATATAGATGGAGATTTTATATTTTCTTTGGAATTAAGTACAATGAGGCAGTTTTGAACCTACTGTAGAAGATTGAATTGCTTTAAAGATTAACTACAGGTCCCTATGGTTGAATTTGTTGAAGAATAAATATAGATAAAGACTTAAACCTTCAAGTGCTTTGGATACAAGTATTGAAAAGGAGTTTTGGACCTCAAAACATCAAAAAACTTTATGAGTTTCATTTTCGATCTAGAGAGAACAAATTGCCAAAATAATACAAATCATGATCTTTGGATCTTATGTAAGAAGGTCAAAAAATATCACAAGGAGAGAATATAGAACATGTTTTGTTGAAATTGGGTTCAAGCAACTCCCGACAAATTGAATGAAATTTTTATTTTTTTCCATCCTTGAGGCCTCCCTAAAATCATCCAAAGGATGCAAAACATCCTCCCAAGTGTTTCAGGGTTAACCATTTGAATGACACAGTTTTGACACTCACTCCAATGTGACTAAACAGACGTTAGATCCAATTTCACCACTCTATCGAATGCATCATGCCAACTTGCCAATTTGCTCCAAGATCACCAACAAACATCTACACCTTAAATTTGACTATTTGTTTTATTTTTTTGTTTGTCACGTTGAGATCTCTTGTTTGTTTTGTTTGTTTCTTTGTCATGTTGAGATCTCCTATTTGTTTTGTTTGTTTATTTTGTATGTTAGTTTCATGTTGAGATCTTCTGGACTGTGCATCCCCAGTTGCATGGTTGGTACTGTCAGAAAGCCCTCGGTGAGGAGGGGTGCACAGGCTTGGTTTTGTGGGGTTCGGATGTACAGTGGGAAAGTTATTGAATTTTAGAGTTGTTTTTATGAACTTAAAAATTAAAAAATTACTTTTACTTTTGTTTTGACTATGGCAACGGCACAGGGCACACTAGTTACATATGAAACAACGCAATTCCAATTAAATTGGCGTTATCTGGATTGCCAAACATGAGATGCAGTCAATTTTCTTATCAAAACAGACAAAACTAGGACAGGCTTAAATTCAAGTTTGGTACAACTGTAAGAAAATTGGCATTTTTAGTTGAATATTGCCAACGTAATGGATATTCCCTATATGTCAAAGAACAAACCGGGAGAACACAGCTACCCCTGCCACCTATGTTGCATACATATCTCAGTATCTGTTTGAATTAACAAGAACCATAGAGAATTAATTAGACATCAGCTATACCCCATTTTGTCCACCAATACCCTTCCATTGACATGCCACATACATTGTTTACAATTTGTCATCTTACATGCATATAATGCAGTCTAACAATCAACGAATGCAAATTCAAAAATCATCACATCAAATCTCCCAGCTCCCAGTCTATAAAAAACTGTATTCTCTGGGTACATCGTAAATCTACTTCCATTTTGCTCCCAATGCATTGGATTTGATCAAGCTGGCTGTGATTACATGATAATATGAAGTAGCCAAACAAAAAAATCACATGTCCACGCATTATCCTATTGTCATTCAGTCATTCAAATGTGTATCCATGGATCCACTGTCAAAATGTTATCCTGGCACAACTCGTCGACTGGTACAGACTTCGGTAGACAGTCCACATAATCCCAGTTTCACACAATGCAATTTTATTTGTACCAGCACTCGTTCGAATCCAAAACACGCTAAATGTTACCATCAAAAAGAGACGTCTTGGACATAGGCTGACTGGGCCTCTCTCGAGAAACCGATCCCATCTGGTTCAATCAATCCATTCATCACACTTTTATTAACCAAGAGGTTTGATAACCACGAGATGGACCGATTACAGGATGGAAATCGTGGCAAAAAAGAATGAAACTACGTACATGCTCACGAACCTAACTGTGTTCTCAAATCCATCGCGAAAAAATATATATTGGCCTGATCGACACAACGCCATCGATCAAACACTGGAATCTGACTTCTACCAACACTAATTCGCCCCAATCCTAAACAAAACGACACCATCAAAGACAAAACAATCGAGTTGTTTACGTCCCGGGTCCTCAGAATCACAGTAAAAATAAATTGTCCCTGACGCCAAACCCTAAAGCAGGAATGGTACTCGCTCCGGGAACTGGAGATTGACAATCTCCACATATGTGAATCGATATCGATCAGTCACAGTCTCACGGAAGCTCAAGGATGGGCTCCAAGACCTCTCCGGTGAGTGGCTTTACAAGCTGCACCAGATTCAACCCCTCCACCAGCTCCACCACCACGCGAACAACATCTTCCACAGTCTCCGACACTCTCTCCAATACTGGGTCCAGCTCCGAAAGCTTCAACGGCACGCGCACCTTCTTTCCGAGCAGCTTCACCACAAGGGTCACCGTCCCGTCAACTGACACCTTCACCTGAATGGGCTCCTTCAGTTCGGTTACCAAACCCTCCACCACTTCCAACTTCACCAAATCACCCGCAGCGTTTTTCAGGAGTATCTCCACGGGATGCAGGAGCTTCGAGAGGTCGCATGTGATGACCAGGTCGATGACACCGTGTTTGCTGTACAGGAGCTTCTCCAAGTCGCCAGGGGAGAGTTTGTTGGGCTCCTGTGGAGAGCGACTAATTGCGGTGACTGTCATGCAGAAGCTACACACAAGGAGGCTCAGGAGAAACAAACTCCGCGAGGTCGACGCCATCGTTGCAAGTCCAGATACTGGGCTAGTATGCAAGACTGGTTGCAATTGATGGCTGGCGAAGAGCGGAATGTGGACTAGCTGTGATTGGATGGAGTTCGTGAGTCGTATTTATACAATTTCAAAGGGCTTGATGGTTGATGTTGATCGACGATGATGCGCGGAGATCGATCGATCGACGGATTGGCGCGAAGTCGGTGTGAGGAATTTAAAGTCCTTTTAATTAGTTGCTGCGTGGTTTACATGGTGTCGATTGCTTTCCACGTGGTTGCCGGGGCGTGTACATCGATGGCGGTGCGATGGCCATTGCGAGAGCATGTCACGAGATACAGCTTGTCTGGTGATTCAAATTCTCGATGTTACTAAAGCGGATTTGCAGTGGTTGAATTCTTTACTGCAGCTTCTGCCAGGCGGGGATACATCATGTTAGAGTTTATGCTACCCTGTAAAGAGTACAGTGAAGAGAGTTCAGCCGGGTAGTCTAGTTGGTAATGGTTATCAAGCTTGTAACCCATTAATTACTCCAGTGAATCATTATGTTTTATAGCGCTAGCACGGAGAAGCTAGGATGCTACTGCAGGCCTTGCAGCTACTTTAAAATGTGCCGTCTCAACTCTCAAGTCTCAACTGCAGATAAAAGTTTTCATATACATCATTTTCCATGTATACCAGGAGGAGAACTAATCACCACCGTCTAGATAAAACTAAGGATGAATGTTGTTTATCAATTAGTAATTCGAATAGCACCAGAAAGCTCTTCCTTAATTCAAGTCGAATACCAGTCATTTTGTTGACTTTGTAATTCATATATGTGCTTCCAGATGACATCGACTACAGAGGCTTGCTGAACTGTAAATAACTTGGTGTTGGAAGATCGATCGATCCGTCTGTGGATAGAAGCAAAATATCTAATTCAAGCAAGCAAGCGCCTCTTCAATACATCGCGAATGAGAGCACGTTGTCTAGCAATTCCATTTGGGGTATCGGCTGGTCGTCGGCATGCAATATGAGGTGCCGAAATGCAACTGGAGCTAGCGCGAGTCCGTCGACGCTGGCGTTGCCTGCATCGAGGACGCGCGGCGACGACGCAGAGGCGGAACGTTGCATCGCAGTTGTGACGCGCGGGACACTTACTCCGTATTTGGGATGCGCGTGAACCTTACTTACTGTGCATTCCGGCGAAATTAAACCTGCTTTTACTTTATTTTACTTCACATTACCGTTTTCTCGAAGAGGGTTTGGGTGTCTCTTCGCCTGGCGACTCTTCCGTCGACGGTGCTTCAGTTGCCGGGGCGGCAGGTTTGATAGGTCTGCCACCAGTGCCGTCCCTGCCAGCTCGATTGTGGTGCATCGGTTTCAAAGTTCGAGAGTGCTGTAGAATATTCTTTCCGCATCTTCAATTCTATTGAAATCGATAATAAGAGCATCGTCAAAATTGAAGGCAGCAACTGACTCACATGGGCAATTTCGTTAAAATGACGAAATTCCGCTGCTTTGACAGTTTTTACAGTTCAGAGCAGTCTGAAGTTTAGAAACATCCTAGATGTTTGGAATCTATACCAATCTTAGATGTGTGAAATCTACATTAGTGATAGATGTTACTTTTACAATCCAAATCGTACAATGTGTAATTTGTACTAGTCTTAGATTCCTTCAATCTATCAAAGTTCAAGATTTCTAAAAACTATAACCAGAATTGATTTAGGGCGCTTTCGCACTGGTTGCTAAGGAGTATTAACTATGCAAATAGAGAGGGCCCCCACTGAATTGACTCATGATTGTCTTGCCCCATGGATGGATGAAGCGGATGGAGCAACGAGGACCTGTGGCCCCTTCTAGCTTGCTTAGGATCCACATCAGTTGTTGTGCCTTATTTGGGGTCAATCAATTTCTTGCTAAATCAATTCTGGTTAGAGCAGCCCATTGTTTAAGTTTGCTTTGCTTCCATACACAAATTGGAAAGGAAAACCCTTCTCTTGTGTAAGAAACATTGAAAAGTTGGAAGTGATAATTTACCAATTCTATTGACAATTAAAGTAAATTTAACTAAAATCTACATGAATTGATGAACAAGTATTGTCAACATCCCTTGTGCTTGCAAAGGAATGGGAATCTCCTTATATTCACAAGGGTGGTAGGAGGTAGAGCAAACCATGTGGGATATCAAATTTAGAAGGAGTAGGAGCTCTACCACTCATAGTGAAGTGAAATGTAAGAATTGTATTAAAACTAGGATTTCAGACTGCATTTAGACATAGTAAAACTTATTATTTTTAAAAAATTTGAACTAAAAAAAAGTTGAAAAATCAATATGTGTTTCATCTCCAAAAATCCGTTTGAGATTTCAATACTCCAATTAAAAGTAATGGACAAGCTTTAGAGAGGGATTGGAAAAGGAAACTTCTTTAACAATTCCAAATACCTTTTCAGAAAAGACAAAACTATCATTAAAAATTTCATCTTCTATAATTTAGAATCACATTTTAGAAATACAATGCTCTAAAGAAATAAGTCTCAAAAAAGGCATTTGGATATTTTGTAATGAATTTAAATTGAATCAATCATTGGAACTTTTGGAATTTGCTTTACTTATCAATAGAAATTGGTGAATTATCACTTCCAACTTTTCAATGTTTCTACACAAGAGAAGGGTTTTCCTTTCCAATTCGTGTATGGAAGCAAAGCAAACTTAAACAATGGGCTGCTCTAACCAGAATTGATTTAGCAAGAAAACAATTGACCCCAAGTAAGGCACAGCAACTGATGTGGGCCCTAAGTAAGCTAGAAGGGGCCACAGGTCCTCGTTGCTCCATCCGCTTCATCCATCCATGGGGCAAGACAATCATGAGTCAATTCAGTGGGGGCCCTCTCTATTTGCATAGTTAATACTCCTTAGCAACAAGTGCAAAAGCGCCTTAAATGTCACTTTTACACTTTAGAGCGGTAGTTTGAAAATGACACATGGAATACCACCATTTTAACAAAAGTCCCCATTCACCAATTATATTACTCTCTTAGGTTGGTGAAAATTTAGAACTTGAGATTACTATCATTGGAAGCACATTCAAACCACAGAAAGAAAAGAACAAGAAAAAGTTATCAATCTAGACTTTCAACAACTGAAATATAGTCCATAAGAATTTCAAAAAAACACTCTAAATAGTTAG
This sequence comes from Climacium dendroides, assembly GCA_950106755.1. Lineage (NCBI taxonomy): Eukaryota > Viridiplantae > Streptophyta > Bryopsida > Hypnales > Climaciaceae > Climacium > Climacium dendroides. The sequence goes on from OX467091.1 coordinate 19,768,776, forward strand.
AAATTAATAGATATTTTGTTCAACTAGCATATTTCATACACCATTTAAATTATCTTCATTTTTAAGACTAGTATAGATTTCATGATCTAAAATTTAAGACCAATATACATTTCAAACTATAGGGTCTACATGTAAATTGTAAAAGTATCAAGTTTGTAGAATATTGCCATTTTAATGAAATATATCCGTTAACTATAATATTCTTGGACAATTCACATTGAAGAGATGAAAGGGAACTATATGTCACCCTTTTGTCAAACTACAGAAATTGTAGATGCCTAAAAACATCTCATTTGCCCAATTTGAAGTATTTTTGTAAAAGTTATAAGCCTCTGAAGTTCGCAACCGGTCAACCCAAATCGGTCCGTTTTTGTCCGTGAACAATGAGATTCTGTCCGATATGACAACCGTGCCTCTTACAAAAATTACTACAAACATAGAGTATAAATTTATGGTTACTGGCATCTTTTATGTGATTAATAGCATCTTTGCAATGTGTTAAATGAGTCATAGTTTTAAGAAAATTAAAAAACAAAAGGCAATGAAAAGCCTAAGCCCCAAGGGAACAAAGTTTCCTAATGAAACAACCATTTCTTGTCATAAATCAAAGCAAGAGATGCAAAATTGCTTAGATATAATGCATAATTAGATGAATTATGGAAAAAACAAACTACAAGATTGGTGAGTAGGGTGAAAGTAAGAAACAGTTATTGATTATATTGCATTTGGGGATAGTATTGTGAATATTATGAGCTTTTGAGAAAAAATGTTGAAAAATAAAATAAAATGTGAATAATTAAAAAAATTACAAATAATACATTTTCAAAAAATGAGGTCTACAAAAATTTACTCCAAAAGTAATGTAAAACATAGAAAATTGATATTTTTATTGTTATTAAAATTTCTAGAAGATAATGAAAGCATTAAGAAAGAAAAAATAATATATATTTTTAATTGCTTTATAAAGATAATATTTCACCAATAAATTTATAAAAAGGTATTGTTAGACATTTAGAGAGCCTTGTTTGTATCTTTGATGAAGACAACGAATTTATTTCTTTTAAGTCCCTTATACTAATTTTTGCAAACTCGGAAGAGGAATATGTTCAAATTTCAAAGTGAAAATCATCATTTTAGAGTCATAATTACAATTAGTACTAAAAAACTTTCAAACCTAAAGTGTGGCAAACTAAAGAAATTGAATAGAAAAAATAGTATTTTTTTTTAGATTATACAAAATTATGCATTGACTTAGACAATGTACTATTCACCTCTAATATAAGTTTCAAGCATAATGAAAAAAATCCCGAGATGTTATGCCTAATTTTGTTTTGTGAGCACAACATGTGATGTAAAATAGTACAAAAGTGTTTTTTGCTTTCACCCATTATTATTTGCATCTTGCTTAGGATGGATTAATGTTATGCATGTTACTTATCTTCTATATGCTAAAAGTTACTAATATTTGACCTTTAAAGGACTTAGGAGCCTACTTTGGATTTTTATTTATTTTGGGGCTAGTGTTCACATTGCCAATTTGTAAGAGATAATTTTGAAAATGTATTTACATTGAGACATAAGTGCAACCTTTGATTCAAAAAAACATCTAAAATTAGATGATTCAAAATCTGAAAAACTTTCCACTCTCTCTTTTACCATTCATTTTTTCAAAGTGAACCATTTTCAAGCCAAATGAGCTCCAAAATTCCACTATAGTATAGAGGTTAATGTATCAAAGTTCTAAAATAAAATTATAAAAAAATTTAAGATATTATTTACACATAGTGATCATTCCATTAATTGATGTCATGTGTTTCAACCTTATACACCACTGCTTAATTAATTAATTAATTAATTAAAGTTCAACAATACAAAACTTGGTTGGATAGCTTAGATATCTTAAATGTTTATCTTGTATTTTTACTTACTTTTATATTCCAAAAAAAGTGACTATGTATTTGAAAATAAAGTATTTTAGCCCTTGTAGAGTGATTGAATCCCTATAAATTCAAATTTTAATTAATGAAATCAATGAAATCATTGAAATCAAAATTGAATTATTTTCATGTCTTTCAACTTTCATATCTTTTATCACATAACTTCAATGCTTGATTTGATTTAAGATATAAGCTTGTAGGTGTCATCTAGGATAGTAGTCATTCCAATGGATATTCAACAATATTTTTTTTTAGAGAAGAAGAGGTGTTTGCAAGAAACATCAATACTTAATTATGTTACACTTAATGAGATAAAATTGCCATTTGCTATAACTTTTGAAGCATGAATTTGATGAAATTGAATTTTTGTTGAAGATGGATGTTTTCATTGTAATCATATCTTTTATTTTTCAGAATTTTTTAAAAATCATTTTATACTTAAAAGTCTATTTTGCTAATTTGTCACACTTTCAGATATAGGGTTTTTTAGTACTATCAATTCACCCCAAATTAGTGATCTACAACTAAAAACCAACCAATCATTCTTGCAATCACCCAAAGAAAAAACACAAGATGGAATAGGATCTCAAATGGTTTTCATCTTTTGACCTGTACATCTCTTCGTAACTCCTCATGATAGCATTGATTTCAAGATTTGAGTTTGTAGGGATACAATCACAACCTCAAGTAGAAACATAAAAACATGTCATCGTATTTTCAAATCTAGATTTTAGATGTGAAAGTGATTTCAAAACTGATTGAAGCTGCAAAAATAAGCATTTCAATATACTGTGCCACTGAGCAATATTACAGTTCACTCTCACAAGCTTGTTTTCTGTCAGGAATAGGAATTGTGTAGAATGAATCTACTGCACTGATTTGTCCTATTAGTGAAGGGGGAATTCAGTGTCACCACGAAAACTAGTGTCACCACAAAATTTTCTTTTTTGGAAATTGATATAATACAATAATATTTCAACCTGCACTAATTCAAAATAATGTGACTTTGATAAATTAGTGTCACGCACACTATTAGGACAAATCAGTGTGGTCTTCAACAGTCGGCCCGCAGTTAATATAACCTTTGCCTTCACATCTCAATCGTTACTTTCTTCCTCATCTTTAGCTTCAGCCGCAGGTTCATCAGATCCTCCAGGCCCCTCTCCGCCACAGAACCTGAGTACGAAGGTTGAGAATGCCTGGACTGCTTTGAACACATCTGCAGGTCGCTTCTCAGTCAGCATGTCCTCCAATGCATCGCGCATGTCCTCACAATCCTTCTTGTTGGTCTTGTCCTCGTTCACATCATTTTGGATCTGAAAATTCAGGTTCACAAAGGATGGGTTGGAAAATCAAGGTGAAACAAAAAATCATAGATTCATTGGATGGGCTGAACACATCTCATTTCTGCGGACACGTCAAATGTTGCATTAAGAACACGATATACCTCCATTGGGCAAAACCATCAGACCCTCAAGTCCTCCTTGTGTTACTATAATCAAGTCCAGCTCAGAAATTATACAAGACGAAGAAAATCTCTAATCAAGAATTGAGAAACTGATTATCTTACTTGCAACCAAGTCTTCTTGAGAAGATCATAGATCATCGCAGGAGTAGCTTGGATGTCATTGGAATGCGCAACAGTAGCAAACGCAGCAGGAGAAATATTATCTCCGCCATCAGGCATGAGCAGCAATGTCTCTCTAAACATACGCAGGGCCTTTTTCTCGGAGACTGACGAATCAGCAGTCTGAATAATCTCGCGGAACTCATTAAAGGTTAAGACACCGTCCTGGTTTGCATCACCAGCTTTGAATAGTGTTTCTAGTGCTGCGCTCTGTTTTCAAACCTCAACAACAATTAAACTGTGAGAATCAAAAACAAACTTGGTATTAGCTGATGGAGATTGAAGTCAATTATCCTATGCAGTTTCAGTCTGAATGGGATAGACTGTAAGGGAAATAGCATCCAGAACCGAAAGGCTAGTCACTGAAATATAGTTGCGACATGAATATATTTGAACAACATCAAACATGAGATTAGTTGTAGAGTCCCCACTTCTTCCTTGGTCATCGCCGGAGCTGCCTTCGTAGCACCTTTTGGTTTTGCAGCAGCCTTCTTCGTATCGGCCTGAACTCAAAGCAATCGAACCTGAATTAGCAAGTTGACGTGTGCAATTTCAACCCTACGAATGGTGAGTTGAATAAAATAGTTCTGCAACTCACCAATCAAGCGACTACTGTGCCACCTTCTATAGATTGGAAAGGATTCGAAGGAGCACCATACTCCAGCAGAGCTCAAAAAAGAGCAATATACAGAAGTTTGAATTGCAACAATAACCAAAGGTTACCTTTGTGTTTTACGGATCCTTATTCAACGAAGTGAAAAAAACATTCTAGGATTCTAGAAACCCACCTTGTGTGGTGCCACTTCGATGATGGCCTCCATCAGGAGGTCAAAGTCGAGTTTTCGTACGGTTGGTGATTTCACCAACTTCTGCACCTGTTTAAAATAGCATAACATAAGCTTTTGTGGAACACTCAAATTTCATCATTGTACTTGCGTACGTACTTTGGGAACAATTAGACGGAGGAGTCAGCGATTAATTACACTAGCCCCTCTAATTAAAAAGCCTAGAAACTCAATGCAAAAGACCGTGGATTACCTCATTGGAGACTTTCTCAACGAATCCATTAGCTGCAGCAAATTGTTCCATAAAATCTACTGCAATGTCCTTACTACCTCTAAATTGAGCAAGAAAGGTTGGTTCTTCCAACAGAATATCTGTCTGATTAGGATTAGTATTGATGAATGTCCCATCTTCGTTCTCAGTGGGAAAAAGAACGCCCACTTTGCTCTGTGCCTTTGCTAGGCACCTAAGATAAAGATAAAAGTCAGGTTCCCCATATCCTCGAAGTGGATCAAATCCGCAAAATTGTTGGAAAAGTCGCAACTGTAAAGAATGAAGAAACCACATGAGCTGGTGAAGGGAAATTTAAGAAAAAAAATGTACAAGACAATGCAGAAAATATTAATTGAGAAAAAAAATATAAATTCCTACAACAGCCTTACAGCAGACAGTTATAAGTTCAAGGATGGCACTCAAGAGAGCTTTTTGGTCCTACAACAGCCCAGTCACATCCATGTAACAAATGAAAACATCCAGTTCGCGTATGGAAGTAGCTGGATTACGGCTAAAGATGCCAGAACCGCTTGCAGGGAAGCGACGGATTTCTAACCTCACGAAGTTTCTGACTTCACAGCATTCTGGTAGAGAAGCACCATACACTGGATTCCTGACTAAATCACAAGCGAAGAGAAGGAAATTACATAACCAGGTTTTCACCTTGTGGAATTTGTCTATGCCTTTAATCATCATTTGCTTGATCCTCCTAAAGACTCCGTGAATAGCCGATTCCGCCAATCCTTTCAGACCATATGAGTTAAGCATGTAATCATACAGAAACTCGCAAGCAGTCTGCCTTTCGTTTCCTTGCGCGTCATCAATAACATCCGCTTCAATCTTCTTTTGATAAACTGCATCCACTAGCTTGACCACCTGCAAGGCAAGATATAAAAGTTTTTCCATATGCAGAAAGAGCTCAAGAACGAAAAATACACCAGTGAGAGACAATGTTCAGATTTAAATGAACATTTCACTAGACAAAGAAATCTGGGATCAACTTGCGCAGTCAGTTACTTGAAACTTAGAGTGTGATACCTTGACATGAACGATATTTGGGGGAGCGGAAGGAAAGCGGGGGGTGGGGGATGGGGGAGCTGGTTCGTGAAAATACCTGATGCTCATTGAACAACTTGATCACCTTTGGAGGTGGATTTACTTTCATCATCTTGGAAAACCCAAGCGGTATGTTGGGTAAATCCTTCGGCTTTGTCCTACATGTTTAATAAGACAATCGATGAGAACAAGAACCTCTAATTTGAAAAAGAAAAAATGATACGACTGTGAGACATTTAGACAACCAGCTAAGAATGCCATGTATTTAAATATTTATGTAAAGGTAGAGTTATACATTTTGGTTGGTGGCTTCTTTGAGCGTTCCAGCAACTCTTGGACAATAGAAACCAACTTATCTTGACGTTTTTTAGAGTCCTCCAATCCCCGTTGTAGTCTTCCCCACCTAATGGCAACTCAAATATAACTCTTAATCAGGAAAAATGCCTTTGAGGGTTTATTGTTTAAAAAAAATATTAGATTGATCTGTAGTTCGTTATTACTTTCTTTTATTTAACTCCTGGCTGTCTCGAAAAACTGTAAAGACAATTTTTTCGGTGCGTATTAGAATTGAAAACGCTACCATTAAGTCTTTGGAATGGAAGATCTACCTAGACTTCTTCTTTCCACCTCCTCCTCCTTCACCGTCCTCTGAATCCTCTTCGCCATCCCAAGTACTGAGTTTCAAATTACGAAATCTTCCAAGTAGGCCAGTGAGCTTATCAGCCATCGAATCTTCTAGTTGATCCTCAGGAACGTGCTCGAGGACATGAAGGCTATCGGTTGCCAGACTCTTAAGAGCAGCCTTGCTAATGCTTCCAATATCGAGTTCTTCAGCCATGTCATCTGTGGCATCCAGCATGGCTATATCTTCAGGTGTTAGGCCTGTCACCTCCGGCTCCTTCTTCACTACTGGTTCTTCTCCATCTGCAAAAACTTTGTGCACCACCCCACCTGCCAGTTGAAACTCTTCCATGATAGCCGTTATCAGTCGTCCTGGAGCTGTGACTGGTCTTTTCAGAATATCAAAGAAAAGGCCTCTTCCAGTCGTGTCTGGGTCTGTCTGTGCTCCCACATCCGCATGTAATCCATCCGGGTGGACATAACCCTCCGATATTTTGCCAGGTTTGTACGAATCCAAGTCTTCTTTTTGTTTGCCTTCAAGTCCGCCTGGACCACCCGGGCCGCGAGCACCACCTAGACTGCCAGGACTGCCTGGACTACCAGGACTAGCCGCACCTTGATCTCCTCCGAGCTTCGAAGCTCCATCTCTAGTGTCTGCCCCTCCCCCATGACCGCCGTCTTCATTGTCCTGATCTCCTCCTGAACAGAGATGCAAGGAAACGATGTCGATATGCATAATCTGAATCAGACCCTGATAGAAGGGAATTCAGTAACACCAGACCGTCCTACAACAACCAGGCGGTCACGCGATACAAATCTAGAGAGAAAATAAAATCAAGGTGTCATTGAATTCATTTCCGTCGATAACGGGCGAGGCAGTTCAATTATTCTGGAAGAGTACACTATATACTCAGGAGTTTCAAACTACCAGGAAGTATTGGATGGAAGTCAGATTTTGATTCAAAAATTTCTCTCAATAAAAGACCAATAAGAAAGTCACTAGTAGAATTGAGATTGTAATCTACAATGCAATTAAAACATCCAGAAATGTCCATAGCTATCAGTTGAGCGGCACATTAGAGTAGGCAGCAGAAGGTGATTCCTTTACCCCTCTGATGAGATTTATCAAAGCCAAACGTTCCGTCATCTCCCTCAGAATCTCCACCAGCGCCAGGTCCACGTTTTCCTAGTGCTGTAAATCCCTTCGTCCGTTCAACGCGACCATGGCCATGACCATGACCATCTCCAGCACAAAGACGACATCGTTTCAACTGAGACCATTGGTGCTCCTTCTCCCTAAGCTCGGCCTCATTAACCTCAAGATTATGAGTCGTTGTTGCTAGCTCGTCCAAGAGATGATCAATCTTTAGTTTGTATTTATTTACAATGTCATTCACCGAAGAGGTTTCCTTTAATATTGATAACAGCTTTGGCTCAACTCGAATCATTACCTGGAAAAACAATTAAGCTAAACGATCAAGACATGTAACCTGAAAAAGCAATTAAGCTACACTGATAATAACCTGAAAAAACAATTAGGCTACACTGATCGAATTGGTTACACGATCAAAAAATTTAAGGACTATGCAAGATAACTAACTTTTCAAACATGCTCCTACCTTTGAAAATGGAGCCAGGGAATCTAGGGAAATCGACCTGACTGAAAAGACGCAGAATCTGCCGCCACACATGAAGCAGCATATCTCCCCTCTCTTCACATTGGAGGCGCACCTGGCCCATCCGAGAACATGAATACTAAAAAATCCTCTTAAAATAATTAATAAATTATTAACGTCATCAACATCCATGTCTAAGTCTGAAACCAGCAAACCTCTGATACGCTTCGCTACCACTACTAATACTCTTGTACAAGGTAAATGAAAACGTTTACATGACACATTTTGACGAATGACATCGGTGTATGGAATTGAAGCAAATCTTGTAGACTGACAACATGGCTCAAAGAATACATCTTTCATACCTGACGCACAATTTCCAAAAATGCAACAGAATACAGAACGAAGGCAGATTCCACGTCAGCAAATCGTCCATCATAATCCTCACAATCGTTTTTGTGAATTGCGTATCTGAGCCATTCTCCTAAGAGTTCAATTTTCTCTTTATTCGCAGGCTGTGTCATCAAGATACACATCAATGCTTCGGGAAGACACTCATTGTGCCCAAACGAACGCTGGCTACAGAGATCCGTATTGTGAATCAATAAATATAAATTTTCAGAAATTGGATGAGCTATGACGTTAAATCCGAGAGACAAGGACAAGGTATACCACCAAAACAATTAAAAACGTCTGACATTAGATGGTGTGTTGCAACCATTGTTCTTCAAATCAACTACTACCAAATCTCAACACCGTTGATGGTTTGCTTGTAGTAGCAGCATGATTGGAACCATGACTCAGATTAAGAACGAGTGTCGGTGAATTTTCAGATAGATGTCGGGATACGCCGCACTAAAAACTTTGAGACCTTCACATACCATGACCATTTAATGTGTATTCTTATATTCTGTGGTACGCCGATATGGTTTGAATGTGAGCTCCCTGAGCAGCATAGTTCAAGGTGGACCACAGTAAGATTGAGAGTTCGACACTGAACTATTATCTATGAAAATTTGAACTGGATGTAGGTCCTACCTGGAGGGCAGGGAACAGCACTGTGAACCATCGTTTGTCGTTGAAAGAGAGATGAGTTTTTCTTGTGTCTCCCATCAGCTACATGAACTCTTGCACAACCAAATACATTTGAAGTCAAGCTTCTTGATCATATCCCAGATGGCGATTATAAAAACGAATACCGCTAATTGCATTTGTTGAAGAAAAGAAAAGAAAATATTATAGGTAAGGAGGTGATTAGGCAAAGAGTTCAATAAAACATCGATACCTGACTGACAGCCGTAAATATTATACATCTAATGGTGACCACGAACCTTCAGATTCGGAGGAAGGAGTTGACCATCTTTGCCGGAGCTCGTTTTCTGGATTTGCCCGCACAAGGGGCATATACTAGCTCCCAACCCAAACACAGGCGATAAACTTCCTTCCCGATCTCGTTCAAATCCCTGGAACCACAGAGACCTAAAACAAGAAGATCATACAACCACGACTAAACGCGATAGCCCTAATATTGTACGTGCAACACCAGCATGCAGTCATTTGAATACATAGGGAAACAAAGGCAGAGGCCTTCAACATCCAATTTCCATGCCAAAATTCAGTTGGTTGAAACACAAAACCCAAGAATCCGAGCTGGCATACAACAGTAACCTCTAGGATTGCAGAAGTACCTGGAACATCTTTGGAGAACTACGGCTGCGAGAATTCTTCCTCAGGATATTACGAGACTCTTCCTTTTCTGGTTCGCCATCTTCAAGCGGAACGTCCCCAATCCTGCTTTCTTCTTCCATTAAGGCCAACTCAGGAGACTTGCTGTGGACAGGTTCATAAAAGTGAGCCAAAAGGCCCTTCACCCTATCGAGTAAAGTTTTGTCCTTGATCAGCGTTTCGGCTTCTGGAGGTGCCGGCATTTGGAATGATTCTTGAGCCTGCCACTCTGCCCTCACCTCCCGCACATGATCACCAGCAAATTGTGGTACCAATTCCATCTGGCACAGGCCACATGAGAACTCTTTCAGGCACGCAAGGAAATGGTACTGTAAGAGAAATAATCTGTAGGACGTCAATAACCCCAAAACGCTACGAACCCTACTAAATGTTTCCTTTCGTGCCACTTTCGAGTGGCTCACACACGGATTGTCTTCTATTTGAATTTTTTTCCTGGCCAACATATGCTATGTTCTTCGTCGATTCTAGTGATATAAAATTGAGCACCATCTTCACAATATAATCACTCCAGTTGGTCATTATAGAGTCTTGCTCCTTTAGGAGTATATTCACATTAATTCCGACACCCTGGAGATGAGATGCAATAGTGATTTGTATTCAACAAAAAAGAAAAGTCAGTGGTCCAGTAAGAATGTGTACTTGGTCAAAGAGCTCACGAAGCTGTAGATCTTTCTGACACACAACCTGCAATAACCACTGCTTAGCATTAACGGGCACGATAACTGTGCTCAATCGAGCCTTAGGCGCAAGGGTGATATACTTGTTGCTGGCTCGAGTGGACTGAGCTCCGTCTATGTTGGTAGATGCCATCACAGATCTTACAAACGCGCTTCGTCTATGGCTACTCAAAAGTTCACCAAACGTGCTCAGGGCTCGCAAACTAGACCGGCGAGATTCGCCTCTTATATCTGCAAGGTACTGAGGTATTTGCATTGCTAAACCTTCCACAGCAAGCTTCTGGGTGATTGATGGAGGCTCCCTGGTTGCGTCTCGCCACTGCTCATCTCCCGGAACCCGTGGCGTAGAAACAATGGATCGCCCTTCTTCAATGTGTAACTCCCCTTCAAAGTTTTTCCCACGCTTCAAGGAAAAAGGGCTAACGGAGCTTCGACGTCTTTCCCCTGCCCCTCACACAAGCATACAGGCTTCAGGGTAGAGGATACTAAATTCGTTCGGAACCTGATCTCGTCTCCTATTGACGGAACCCTGTTACCGAAATCAACTCATCTATTCATAAACTTGGTTAGTCTTCAAGTAGCAATTGGTGTAAACATGACTTGGCTAAGTTTTATGACAAATGATCTTCGAATGGAAATGGTGTTAAATGGTGCTGTCTACTGTCCCTTCAATAGCGGTCTACAACCTTCCACTTTGAATGATTGGATAAGATATTCATAAATAGTGATAGAATAATTTGATCTCAAGAACGCTTGGTTCTTGAACTCAGTGATCTCTCCGCAGCTCTAAGGTGACTTCCTAATGTAAGCACGCTCCTACATATTGGTTAAAATGCCTAAGTGATACAAGGACGATCCTCTACCTTAAACTACCTCCTCCATTCTATGTCTCCTGTAGAACACCGAGTTTAGACCCTGTGAGTCATTCGAGGTATTACACCTCTCACAGTTTCGCATGTCTGTCGAATGTGAGCCCTTGACGAATTTCATGGAAAAAAACAGATCAAGAGTATCCCTAATTTGTAAAGATGCACCACCTAAACTCCCTAACCGGGTACTTTAGAGATTATGATTCCGACACTGAAGGCAGCCTTTCCAAAATAAACAACACACAAAAATATTACAAAGTAACGTGGCAATGATATCTTATGGAAGTAAGCCTTAGAGGAATTTCAAGAAAATGACCAGATTAAATATGGAGTTTTTGTTGTGCATTCTTTCTCAGAGTAAATAGCAGGGATATCTTATGAAAGGAACCCTTGGAGGAATATCAAGAAGATGTCCACATTGAGCATCCATTTTTTCGAAAGAATGCACAGCAAAAAAGTACTTGAGAGATTGTGATTTCCACACATTGGAAGGCACAGTGGATCACCATTGCAAAATAAGAACAAAGATTCTTAAAACGTCACTTTGGAGGGAGACATTGCGGATGACACACCTGGGAGAGTAACCTGGGAGGTTCGTCGCAGGAAAGGAAACGGCAGCGATTCTCGTGGCTGCACAGGCACGGAAGCTGAAAATCGCACACTGCGCCTAATATCCTCTCCATCGGCTTCCTCAAGTAGTTTCCTCTTCGATCGGCTTCCAGCGGGAGATCTTCCTCTGGACGGAGCTCTGCTCACCGGAGACGGAGATCGAGACGAGGGCGAGCGAGTCGACGCCGGTGACATGATCTGCTTCTCACCATGTCTTGCTTTTATAAGGTCCTCGTAATCCACCCAACTGATATCACGCTGCCTCGATTTCGGTGGCGATATGCTTCCCCGCCTTTCAGAGTTTCGTAACCCTGATGTGGGAGTCGTACTTTGAGGTCTCGTTTCAGATGGCCTTCTTTCACTCCCTTCTCTTCTGAAAATCTGGTTGACGATTGACTTCTTCTCCTTCGTCATGTTGATCGGGCGAGTCTACAGGTGTATTTGCTTCAATGTGGCAAAATCTTTTTCGTCTGTCAAACCTCCTTCCCATTCAGCTTGTGCTGAAAGGCCAATTTCAAGAAATATCAGCAGCCGTCGTGTTTGGAGAAAAAGATATCACCATCACTATGCCTTGCAATTAAAATACAATTTTCGCACATAAATGTCACGATATGCCACTGTTCACATTTCATCACTCAGCACATAAAGTCTATTTTCGATCTTTATCTAATCATGAATGCTACCTCAAAATCAAGCCGCCGTGCCCTAATCACACGTCTCCGCTGTAGCATAAATTTGAGAATTCCGCACCATACATCATATGTGCTGTAGTACAAATTTCTGACATCACTCCCTCACCAATTCCATAGCTGGAAACTAGGTTACAGGAAATTGAACATTCTCGTTCTACGACCTCCTAATTCAGTAACAATTTGAACGCATTTTTAATGTTTTTCAATCTTTGTACGTGTACTTTCAGTTTTAGAACAGAATCTTTAACGAAATTAAAAGAATCATAGTTTACGACAATCAAGAACGCAATTGATAACTTATTAGAATGAGATTCTTGTGTTCCGCAGTAACACAGGCGGGAATAAGAATATCATTAGTTATTCAATTGACAAGGATCAACAACTCCGCAATATCAATAATCCACACCCCATCCGGAGCGATCTATGAAAGAACAGAGAAAGAGCGTGAAGGCATCAGCTGAAGGTGAAAAAGAACTTGGCGCTCCATAGCAGCGTGGCGGCGAAAAGCCTTCCAAGTGATCCGATTCAACCGTCAGCAACGACGGTTACAAATCTTTTCACCGACCGAGGGTTTAAACGTCCACTCTTAACTCTTTAGAAGACGACATTGCTCCATACTCGAATTCCAAATAGGACCTGGAGTGAAGCGTGACCAAACATGGTTTGGCAACCTGCGATGCGGAACATGTATGCACTGAGCAAGCCAAGGAGGCAGTAATTAAACGAACGAGCGAAGCAGGAATTACTCTTGAGCATATTTTCAGTAGCGTGACGGAGAATCAGAGGAGATGAGAATGAAGCGATGCGGAGTAAGACAAGATTGCAATACATGCCCCGAGTGACTATTCCTGATGGTACAAAGAAAGGTGTAGATTGTACAGGCCGAACATCAACTTTGCTTTGAGCATTCAATGCCCATCATTTTTACTTATTAACAAAAATTGAAATTCATTTCACATAGTTTCAATCAGGTTTGCGTCTTCTCTCTCTCTTTTTTTTTAAACACTGGTGTATTCAGGCCCCAGTTTACAATTTGTATACACACTGATCTTACACTCTGCATGAACACCCTCAAAACGTTTGGATGTTCATTTGATAAGTGTCTTTCTTAGTTCTAGTCATGCTTACTGATATCACTAATTCCAGGAAAGCTGCTACCCTTGGTGCCTAGGTAAACCCATTCGAAGTGAAAGTAGATCATGTTTAAAGCCGATGAAATTGTGACATATGCCGGCGAATGATGCAAAGGAATCTGTACACCTAAACTCTTAACGGCCAAAGTGCCAAACTATAATTGTAACAAAGCAACAGCAGCAGGAAACGATTTCTACACCCTTGTCTAGAACCCGCATTCTTGACTCAAAATTGTCTGGTTCTTGGGATTCACGACCAGATCACACGCCACAGTCACCTGCAAAACAGAGAACTCCAAACCTCAAAATCACATAGAGATTATGCTACCATATTTAGAACTTGAAAGAAAGAGTAAAGCCGACACAGTGACACACTCATTAGGTTTTGGCAGATTATAATTAAAAACTAATAATTCCCAAGAGTCGCTGTAAGGCTTCTCTAGTCACAAATTCCAAATTCAATTACAGAAAATGACCATCTCAGTCGATTCATATTACCGAGATTAACTATAATTGTTATTGATCTGTAAAGTGAGATATGAGCAGTTGAAAAAATATAGCTCTCAAAAGGTCAACAAATTCAGGAAGAAGATAGTGTAAGGTATATGAGAAAAGAAGGTGAAAATTAAGAACAAAAATGAGAAAAAACCTGCATGACGTTTAAGGGTTGACAAAACACAAGCCATTCCCAAAATCTAAACATATACACAACTCTTGTTCCTAAGAAAAAGAGACTTACTATCATTCTTGCTAGAAAACCAAGAGAGAAAACTCGCAGCACAAAAGCTCCTTCAAACAGCACAGCGAAAAAAATACGACACAATGAGATAGCGCTCGTCCGCACCTTCAAAAGCGGTTTGACAAACCACAACTGAAGTGCACCATCAACGGTCGTGAACGTCGTCAAATTCATCTCGCCGTTATAGTAATCCTCCACGAGCTCTTTCGCATTCTCAATAATGTCCCCCCCTTCCAATTCCACCGTGGCCGTATGATTCGCCGTGCTTCGGGCCTTAACCCTGGAGCCTTCGGCCTGCACCTGTCCCAACTCGTCTCCCTTGTACACGATCCGTACCGTCACATGGTCGTACACCAGCCCCGCGTGGTTAGGGTTCGCTATCTGCACCAACACGTCCAAGCTCACATTCAGCTGGACAGAGGGAAGAATCGAGGACTCCGTCTCTTTGGTGTCGATGCTGATCCCGTTCAACTTCCATTGCTTCACCTCCACGTCTGGTGGAGCCGGCCAAAACACAAACCCTGCTGTGAAAATCAATGCCGTTAAGAGAACCAGGATCACGGCTACCAGGACAATTGGCCATGGGGAGGAATAGAGCCTGCGGCGAAGCGATTGTGGGTAAGGCGGGAGGTCGTAGTAACCATTCTCGGAGTTAAGCTCGTGGTAACCTTCCTCGGAATCTGCCTGAGTCGTCGTCATAAAATTGCAAACTGCGTATGAAAACCCTAAGTGAAAACTATTTTTCTCAAGCCCTGAATGGACGTTTTCTCAATTTGGAAATGGATGTTTTCAGGATTTCGACGCAACGCGACGGGAAATCAGACCCACCAGCAGGAGATTGCAATTCTGTGAAGAAACATGCACCGGACTGAAGGTCGACGACGCACTCGCAGGGAATCGGGAGGCAAATGAGCAAGAAGTCCTTCACGCCAGCTGCAACGAGGATACCATGTTGGGTGCATGACGCGTGGCATCCAGCTGGGATCATGTTGTTGCTGCCACGACACGTGGTTTGCCAAGTGGCATTGAGGAACATGAAGAAAAGCTCACAAGCTTCTTTGGGCCTGATCTGTATTCTTATTAAGGGAGCCAACCCATTTTCGACCACTTAAGCAATTTTGCATATCTGGAGTGCTGTTTTCTTGAGTGGAGAAATTTTCCCATGTACAGAAATAGAGTTTAGAAGGATTCCATATTTTTTTAGAATTTTATTTTTTAAAACATAATTACTACGAATTTTTTAGTTGAAGATTCTGTTCAACATATTCTTGTCATATAGGTCCTCCTATTTCCAACCATAGGTTTGTTGCAAAATCAACCAAGACTGCAACCAATCATAATGCGCCATGACTGCATTAGTACATTGGAGATTGTACCATAATTAATGTCCTGCATTCTCCTATTGATTGGAAAAAGTGTAGTCTAAATGACAGGATTGGGTCCCTGGTCAGGAATGGGTGGCCTCCCTTAAGGTAAAACAACCCATTGTAGTCAAATGACCCATTGTGGTATGACCCATTGAGGGGGGTCAAGTATGTGAGATGTGGGCCACAATGCATGTCTTACATGACAATAATGGAGTGAATAGTGACCTTATTAGGAACTTTTGACTTTTCAATCTGAAATTCATTGTAAAAATTGACTTTGTAGGCCTTCCATGATAAAAAAAATATTTTGACTGCATTAGGTAGTAAGATGAGCATTATGCATTCAGATTTTGTTGGTTTTAAGGTAGTCTACAAACTCTTTGGGGTTGAACACTTCAAAAATTCCTAGCAAATTCATATATACTTTGTCAAAAAAAATATATAATTTCAATTGCACTTGCTATTTCTCACACTTGTACTAATGTGGGGAAAAAATTGAAAAATTTCACCAACAAGATGATGTCAAACTCCTCATTCTGACCACAATGGGTTGTTTTACCTTGGTGAGAGAGCAGAACTAGTATCATCTTCAAACTAACAAAATCGGTGACACCACAAAACTTTACTAAGGCTTTACAAATTGTAAAATATCTATACTAAATAGGATTTTTAAGGATATTCATATTAATTAATTGACATTACACACTATATAAATATCTACCTTTGTTGTACATCAATAGTTACTAAAGTGTTCAAGGGTTATACATCATGTTTCTACAATAAATCCCTTCAATTTTTTTGAGTTCCCTTAATATCCCTATTTAGTATAGAGGGTACTTCTAATGGTAATTTGGACCTATTCATGAGGTGATCTAGCTATAATTCATACAATCCTAGTACAACCACTACAAAAATTTACAAAGAACTTTTTCACTCAGTGATGGATAGAAATGAAAATTAGGAAAGTCATGTTTTCCATGACTAAGTTTAGGTTGTAATTGATTGAATTCTAGAAATTGGTACTATATAGTACTACTATATTGAATAGCCTAAAATATATTGAATAGTACTACTATATTATATAGCCTAAAGTTGAATTTCTTTTTAAAAATAATATAACTTTGGTAGTATTTGTGAGCTCAAAATTTGTCCTCACTTAGATTTTTTTCATTTTTCTTGAATAATTTTAGTCCTTCAAATCTCTCAAACCTATTATGGTTCTCTATAAGGTCAAATGGGACAATTTGACATTAGTAGATTCATTTTCACATTTACAAGGTGTGTTAAGGAGGGCTATTGTCCTTATTCTATATAATTAAAGTAGAGTTAGCACAATGATATGAAAGGATTACAAGACAACAAGGAACACAAGGACAAACTCTTGTAGGTGACAACTTATATAAAACTTATGGATGATAACTTATATACTTTAGAATAAGAATTCAAGACAACTTATATATGCATTTCAAGATGCATGACAACTAGATTAAACCCAAAAGGACCAACTTGCTAAATTTGGCAACATAGCAATTTTGGGCAAGTGTATGTGATTGGAGATTTTCATGTTTTTAGCCCAAACTTTAATAGAAGATGTGGATGAGAAATATATTTCATGTGCACTAAAATTCAAGACATTTGGAAATATGAGTCAAAAGTTATGTCCTAATATGTTATTTTTTTTTGTAAATGAATAGTCCCGGTAGATTAAAAAAATCACTTTTTCCCTAAACAAAAATTTGAAATTGGTTTTTTAGAGTTATATATACATGGAAAGCTTTGAACCATTCCATTTTGATCAATGAGATGAAACTTATGAGCAATTTTTGTTTGCGGGTAGTTATGGATTCTCGACTTTAAAATAAACTTTGAAGTCCTTTATCCTACTCAATTTTCAATATTTTTTGAAAAAAATAAAATCATAGGATGTAGATTTTTTATAACAACATTTCAAACATTGGGATTGGCATTTTTCAATTCCATAATTAAATCCTTAACAATTTAATATTTTGAATCATTCTCTACTTCTTTCTACTTACTATTTTTTTCCTATATGTTGTACAATTCCAAATGGTCTAAAAATTTTCAAGCATGTAACCAACTTGCCTTGAAGAATGAACTTAAAGAGTAACTACCATTTTGGACATTTTCTCATGCCAATGTGAGCTTGTGAAGTGTAGCTGCCTAGTTTTTCGCAAGGCCAAAAAAAGGATTTGTGTGAATTTGAAAGCTCATATCTTGCAATCCATGTGGTGGAAATTTCTGAAATTTTTTCCACATGTTTTCAAGTCATCATACTACAAGATCCTACAATTACATGTATCCAAAAATGTTTTTTTAAAATTTGACACTTGTACTAGAAATGGCAGTTTTGGAGCAATTTTGGTGAAAACATAGTCAAGGAACTTAAGGGGTTAATGCTCCATTGTTGTAGGACAAGTGATATTATGGAAACAAATTTGATCATTATTCAAATAATTCATTGGAAACACATCCATTGTGACCCAAAAAGCACAATTACCTTTTGATAGTGTATTGTCTATTTATGCATCAAGTAACTTGAAAGCTTTTCTAAGAAAATGGCCTATTCATCCATCAAGCAACTTACAAGTTTTTCCAAGAAAATGGTGTATTGCCTATTCATCCTATCCCCTCTTAAAAGCTTTTCCAAGAAAAATCTTATCACTCTTAGTATTTGGATCTACCATATTTCTATGACATAACTCCTTATAGTTCTCCACAAATTTCAAGTTTGAATCTTAGTTGTAAAAATCTATGGCATCGACAATAAGATGCTTCATAAGATCTCACAAATATTACACTTCATTAAGTTATGGTAGTGATATCTTCTTCATTCTTGCATTTGTTAGTATTTGAATTTTATTAGGCTAGTTTTTGAATTTCAATAGATTGATCTATCTATATTAGAAAATCCTATTGTAGGTTTTAGAATTTACCAAATGTTGTAACTTTAGCCTTGGTTATATTCATTTTCCACCATCATTTCTAATTCAATTCTATGAAACCTCAAGCTAAACAATAGATCTTAAGCTCATGATCTTTGTGTGAATTCCAAACCTTAAATCCTCAAACTTTCCATATGGATTGTATGGCACGTTTGAGTATCATTCATGAATGATGCCAACTTGTCATTCGTGACGATTTAAATGTTGGTAGAAACAATTGGATTTCATAATTATTTTCTCGCAACCTAAATACCCGTAACAAAGAAACCTAGCTTCCTTCATGAACAAATCTTCATAGTACCCAAGTGGTCACTAAATCCATCACCAACACAATTGTTTGAGGAAGCAATAAACAAAAGGTGCCTCATATGGGCTTGCTAGGAGAGGAATGCTCCATGACTGCTTACCACTTGCCTCTACAAGGTCATTCAACATGACCAACACTTACTAAATAGTTGAAATCAATAAAAGGAGCTTTTGGATGGGACATAAATTGTGCATGATTTGGAGGTTTTTAGAAGGTCAAAGGGAGTAATTTTCTAGCCAAGTTGGATGGGGAGAAGTGGAGTCAAACTTATAGAGATTACATTGAATGTATAATGTTATAGTCATTGATTTTTCAAAAGATTATAACAATATTGACACTTTGTTACCGAAAATATGTGTGGAATTTAATAGTGAAATTGTAAATTAGGTAGTTAGTGTTTTTGTTCCTATATATTAGTTTGTTCTAGAAAATTAAAAATTAAAATAAACATATCCCACTTTACATGGAACCAAGAAAAAAGTTTGAACAAACAAACCTCCTTTTAAGGATGCAATATTAGCATTTCAAGTAACAATAAGGTACCTTATAGTGACAAACGAAACTGAGTACTCAATTGAGAAATCCAACTCTGGCCAACAAACTGTGGCATTTGAAATCACATATGACAAAAGTGATGAAGTGAAGTATACAAATAAGAAGTTTATATTATATATGTGAAATGAAAATATGAAAAGAAAATAGGGTTTTTGAAAATGGAGATGTTGAAGCGGCTAGAGTTGGAGTACTCAATATTGTTCGAAGCCGCCAAGTGAACTTCATTTTCCAATTGCACTCTGATCTACACTTCATTTTGTGAAATTTGTTTTGCATTGTGAAGCTTTGCATCTATAGATTGTATAGTAGTGAGGATTTTCGAAGTTGTTTGTGTATGCCTTGATCATCTGCATTGCAAAAGCTCCAGGCATTGGAGCTTCTCTGAAATGGTTATTCAATACGGAAAGTTGCAGTGATAGTCGGCATGAGCCAATCTTGGGTTGTTCATCTCACAAGGGAGATTGATGGCGAGCTTGAAAAGCAGAGAGGTGGGCGCCCAAGGCAGCTTAGTGCGAGAGAGAGGCGGCGTTGTGTAACTTTGCTCACAGAGGGTCATCTTGGAATGGCGTCAAAAGTAGCGGCAAAGATCCAAAACGAATCAGGTAAAAATGTATATGATGTAGTTGTGAGGCATGCTTTGAGATGGGAAGGTTTGGCTGCACATGTGAAATAGAAGAAGCCGTTATTGGCACCTAGGCATGTTCTAGCTCGGTTGAGGTTTGCTCGATGCTATGCAAATTATACTATTCAAGATTGGAAACGCGTTATTTTCAGTGATGAAATGAAGATAAACAAATTCAACTCCGATGGTAGGTCGTGGTGTTGGATTACAAATGGGGAGCGTGTTCAACCACAACATGTCCAACAAACAGTCAAGCACGGTGGTGGACATGTCATGATTTGGGGTTGTATTACTGCCTTTGGCCCTGAAGCTTGGTATAGGATTGAAGGTACCATGGATCGGCATCTGTACAAATTTATTTTGGAAAACTTTTTGTGGTGTACAATCCGGCATTACAATTTGGTTCCAAACAACGTGGTATTTAGGCATCCTTTTAATTATTTTATTTTTTTACTAAGTTGCTATGAAGCTATGGTAGTTCTCCAATTTTCTTCCTACTACTATCAATGATGCCTAGTTTAAAATTTTCATCATTTAAAAATTTTGATATCTTAACATTTGTAAATAAAAAAATTTGTTGATTTGGAAGATTGAACTTGTAATTTGAAAATAAATGACATGAGAATTTTTTCAAGAAGATGCTTAGATTGACCAAATCACAAGATTGTCCATAGTTTTCTTATCACTACGCTAAAATTGGTAAATAGTGTTGGGTGATAATTAGTGTTGTAGTGAACTGGATCATAGCCGTAACTTATTAAATTACCATTTCAACTTCTATATTTTGTTCCCATCTAACACTAAATGCACTCTCATAGAAATGTTGAAATGACCAAATTTTACTATAGAGCTAAAATAGTGTTAGAATGGGTAAATAATATTCTAACACTAACTTTGCAAATCACAATTAGTGTTATTGTTGACAATTAGTGTAGCCAACACTATTTACCAATTTTGGTATAGTCTAAATAGAATGAATCAATTTTTTTTCATGTAGACAAAAGCACTTTCTACAAGAAACAACAACAAAATTTAATTATATATTGACTTCTTTTAATTTTTTGTACTATTTGATAAACTCTATTTTGGGCCTAAGGTTGCATAACATTTTTTTCTAGGCATCACTTCAAATAAAAATAAAATTCACATAAAGCTAATGTGTTTTCATATTTTCCAAAAAAATTCAAAAAATCACAACAAAAATTGAGGCCATGGGAATCTATTTGAAGTCCATTTTGTCTCCCATAGGCACTAGTTTTATACTTCAAATTGGCCAACCCCTTGGCATTTTTGCAATTGCTAGCTTGTACATGAATTCCACATGCAATCTCAAATATCCAAGTATAAAAATTTCTAATTTAGTAATAATATGACAACTTTTCACCCAAAAATATTTCAAAATAGTCACTTTTAATGCAATCAACCAAAATCCAAAAACTTACCAAACTTTTAGATTCAATTTCAAACTTTAACTTATTCTATAATTACCTTTGAGAATTGTTGGAATTTTTTAGTAATTAGGATGGGTTATTATAAGTAAGAAATGAAAGACCAATTATTAGGATAACAAAGTTGTATTTGACACCTATATGCTGTAAAATAGAATCCAACATCATACAACCACATATTTATAGCACATGACTTCTTAGTAGGATTATTGGATAAATGCATCACCTAAAAATTACCATCAATATGTTATTTCAACCATATGGATGAATATCCTTCATTAAATAGATGTATTCAGATGATGAATTTTAATCTCTATTTTATAATATTATACATAAATGTAAAGAATTCGTCACTCCAATGAAAATCATGAGTTTTTTTTATGTTAGAAAATTGACAAATTGTTCTTTTAGAAGTCAAATCTCTCTTTCTATACACATGATTGCTAAACATATGAGACTAGATGGATGATATATTCCATTTTGGAAAATGAAAATAACTGAAGTTACAAATTTACAATTCTTATTCACATTTCAACATCAATTGTGGAAAATAGGCTTCATGACCCAAAGCTTAATAGTATGGATAACAAACAATCATGCTCATAGATCCAATATTTAACCCCTAAAGTTCCTTCACTATATTTTCACTGAAAACACTTCAAAATTGGCATTTTTAGTACAAGTACCAAATTTTTGAAAAAAAACTTTCTATGATATATGTAACCATAGGACCTTGTAGTACGCTGACTTGAGAACATGTGGTAAGAATTTCAAAAATTTCCATTGTATAGATTGCAAGATATAAGCATTCAAATTCACTAAAATCATTTTTTAGCCCTACGAAAAATAAGGCAGCTGCACTTTACAAGCTCACTTTCCTATGAAAAAATGTTCAAAATGGTGGTTACTCTTTGGATTCTTTTTCCTAGACAAGTTGGTCACATGCTTGAAACTTTTCAGATCATTTGGAATTGTACAACATATAGGAAAAAAATAGTAAGTAGAAAGAAGTAGAGAATGATTCAAAATATTAAATTATTAAGGATTTAATTATGGAATTGAAAAATGCCAATCCCAATGGTTGAAATGTTGTTATAAAAAATCTACATCCTATGATTTTATTTTTTTCAAAAAATATTTGAAAATTGAGTAAGATAAAGGACTTCAAAGTTTATTTTAGAGTCGAGAATCCATAACTACCCGCAAACAAAAATTGCTCATAAGTTTCATCTCATTGATCAAAATGGAATGATTCAAAGCTTTCCATGTATATATAAATCTAGAAAACCTTGTTCAATTTTTTGTTTCCAAAAAAATTGATTTTTTCTGATTTGCCCGTATTGCCCCATTGGTAAAATAACATATTTGGCCAAAATTTTGACTCATATTTCCAAATGTCATGAAATTTGATGCATTTGAAAAATATTCCTTGTTCCCACCTTATATTAAAATTTCAACCTAAAATACGTAGATCTCTAACCACAATACCTGCCCATAATTTCTATACAACCCAAAAACGCATGCTGGTCCTTTAAGGGTTAAAATGAAATGTTATATGTGACAATTGAAGGCTCAAACTTTGGGCCAATGCAATTTTTAAAACAGAATAAATCAACTCTATCACATTCTTTGGGAAGTCATGTAGGTGTATATTCTATTAATAAAATAACAAGTTTTTTTTAATGTCAATCTTCCAAAATAGATTAAAGAACTTTTGATCTTTATAAAGGTGACAAAGTTAGTCACATCAATATATCTCTAGAATTGCGATGAAATGTCATTTCACTCATCTATATACTAATAATTTCATTCAAAAACGAAGCTTCAACGAGTGTATGCAACCATGCAACACATATTTCACTTTCATGGAATGCATTCACCCGAGGAGTCCTCATGAAAGCTGCACGCCATAAGTTTCTAATTATATAGTGTCAAAACGATCTTTACAAACCATATGGGTCAAATGCAAGTATGGAATCGCAACAATCGACCCTTCAAGTCTCACGACACTTCATTTGTAATCATATAATTTTGTTTTAAAAGGCTTGCCGAGTACATAGAATCAAACTTAGGGTTAGTGCCCTACGTCCTACTCATGAACTACCGTTGGTTGTCTTATGAAAGTTCTAAAATTTAGATTCACTTTTGTCTTCACATGAAACTCCTTCAAACCTTTTCATCGCATGCTTCTAGGTTTTGGTTCTTTGTGCTTTGAGATGGTGCTTCTCTTCACTTGTAAGTTCATTTCTGTTACATTTTGTTACGTTTTGGAAACTCAAACTCTAGATTAGGAATACTAGTGTCTGGTCTTGGGTTTCATTTGTTGGAATTCTGATAGTGGTATAGTTCCATTGTTCCCATTTCCACTTGGTTCTAATGGTATGTGACCAAGACCTTTTATGAATTCTATTTTATGATGCAACCCCATTTTAGAGATAAGCAGTCATCACTGGAAAGAGGAGAGTTGGCATGACTTACTAAGAAGAAGAGAGTGGTTAGACGAGGAAGACAAAGATAACATGGTGGAAGAAGAAGGAATCCATCAATGGAAGGAACATTAAGTGATCACTCTCTTTGGTGAGATGGATTCAAACTTGGATTGAAAGAAATTGGGAAATTCAATTAGGGATTTTGGAGCTTAATTTTACATTTAAGTCTTTGTCAAAGTACTCATTGACATTTTATGTCATAGTTTATGTCTCTTCATGTAGTGATTTACTAAAAATTTATACCAATAAGTTCAAATTGTGCATCCTTTCACATGCAATGTTACAACACAATGGTTTATAGCTCAATAGTTTAGGGTTTTATTTTTTACCATCACCTTTGTAATTGAATATAGGGGTCAATAATTGGTCAAGGTTTGCATATTTAGTGAGCATACCCCTTTGATTTTTTTAAGGATGCCAAAGCCTGTCGAAAAATGTGGGGAGCTATATTCAACACTTAGAAATAAAATATAGCATGTAATGTAATTCAAAAAACAATTGATTTAAGAAATGCAAATAATATACTTTGGTAGATTGTTATTTGAATGATAGGGCTCATGTTGTATCTCATGCCCACCGTAACTTTCACAAGGAGACAATGTTATTGAGAAAAGTCAAGGTTCTCATATAGTTTGTGATGTATCTTTGGAAAATTCATTAGAAAATAAGAACAAACATGAACAATTGATGTAAGAAGGCCTTGAAGAAATGTAGGAGAGTGGCAAACAAATGACGGAGAGTTTAATCCCTAAAGGATTTTGACTATGTTTTCACCAAAGATGCTCCAAAATTGCACTCTCTAGTACAAGTACCAAATTTTTGAAAAGAAATAATTTTTTATTCATCTAACGGTTGGATCTTATATTACTTAGTTTGAGAATAGGTAGAAAAAATTTCAAAAATGTTCACTGTGTAGATTGCAATATATAAGCGTTTGAAGTAACAAAAATAATTCTTTTGTCCCTGCGAAAAATCGGGCAGCTGCACTTCTTAAGGTTAGATCATTATGAAAAAAATGTCCAAAATGGTGGTACTCTTTGGATTTATTGTTCAAATCAAGTTGGCTACATGCTTGAAAATTTTCAAATCATTTGGAATTGTGCAACATATAGGAAAAAAATAGAAAGTAGAAAGAAGTAGAAAATGATCCAAAATACAAAATTATTAACAATTTATTTATGAAATTGAAAAATGCCAATCCCAATGGTTGTAATGTTTTAATAAATAATTTAAATCCAATTATTTTATTTTATTTCCAAAAATACTAAAAATTGAGTTAAATAAAGGACTTTGAAGTTTATTTTAGATTAAAGATTCAAGGACCTTCAAACTACCCACAACTAAAGCTCCTCATAATTTTCATCTCATTAATCAAAATTGAATGATTCAAAGATATCCATCTACAAATAAATCTACAAAACGAATTTCAATTTCTTTTTTTTTAAAAAGTGATTTTTAAAGAAGTTTTTTTCTTGCCCTGATTACCTGCCAAATAAAGAAAATCACATATCATACAATAACTTTTTAACCATGTAGTCAAAAGTTATGAAAATTGTTGGACTTCTTGGGCACATGTTTTGTGAAAATTTCAATGAAAAAAAATGAAGATTCCATTCTTAGTGAGCTGCCCAAAATCGTTGTGTTGCTAAAAATCACCATTTGGTCCTTTAGGTGTTAAAAGATATTGAAGATATAAAAATCACTTTTTGCAAGTTGGTGGAGAACTTTGTCATGTACTTGCATAACTATTTGATATTGGTTTGTTGCTTTTTTTGTGTTCTCAACTTCTTTTTCTCTAGAAATGTTGTCTATTCTAGTTAAATTGCTCATTGCATCTTGAGCTATTTCTTCTTTTCCAGCCTACCATTGTCAACAAACAAGCATTGTAATATTAAACTTTTTGGATAGTTATGGACTTTATGGTTGATATGTACACACTCACTACTTGGTCTTCTTAGTTAATTAAGGTTTTTTTATTGATAGGTACCGTACACTTTTATCCTTGTTATAATAGAAGTGGGCCATAAAGTAATAGACCTTGGACCAAAAGAAGATATTACTTTAAAGAGGTTATTACTTTAAATAAGGGCTACAACATTAATGACATTTGAAGATTGAAGGGAGGATTGAGATTTCATAGTAGTCCTTGATTAAAGTCATGTTCACCAAAGCAACATCTAAATTCTAGAAGTTACTTTTCATTTTTTACATATTTTTTACATCTTCAATATATCCAAGCCAAGACCAAAGGAATAATATCACTTTAGAGAGGTTCTTGGCTTATAAAAGTTCGCTTTATAAAAGTTCTATTGTACACCTAATACAAACTGCGTTGAAACTCAATTGTATTGTATTAAAGCTAACACAAAATCAACACAAAGCTATCAAAAACAGTGGTGGTTCTAACTCATGTGGGATTTCCTAAACAAAATCTACTCTAAATAGAGGGACACTTTTTGTACAATACACCCATAGCAACATCCCCCAACTCATATACACAACAAAAGAAGTTGGCATCTATAGTAAGAATACAACTATTGACACATTTGCAACAACACATCCCCATTGCATAACATAGTATTTATCTTGGTTTGCCAAGAGCGTTTCCAACTTTTCTCACATGGGTTGAAGCAAATCATACGATCATAACATAATTCAAAAACAGTCGGATCATTAAAATTGAATCAACTCTGTCGGTGAAAAATGTGCATAAGACCCAACACGTACAACTGAGCATAAAAAGTTAATTCTAACTACGAAAAATCTATACAAATCCATATAAATCTTCTAATCCAGCAGAGTGCTTGATGAGGTTCTGCACGGATACCTTGAAACCACGTGAAAGCCAAGCGTTGGGTATCAAAAATTTGTCACAAAAGTATACAACTCGCACGGGATCGGAAGGAACCAACACCAAAATCAGCAGGGGCCCAAGAGTGCCGCTTCATCAGATGCTCACCTACTGTAGATCCCCTTAAATCAATATGTACCTATCATCTACCAATAAAACTTCGGCCATGCAGAGCTTGATGAAAATGGTATCCAATAACGCCACATTCCGAATCCTCTGCTTTCACCACCAAGAACATATAAAATGTGGATCAATGAAACAATAGAAAAAATGCTCAAAAGCAGAAGTGTCCATTTTGGGTGAACCAATCTTAAGCAGATTCCAAGACAGTTGCCGCATGTTCCTGGGCGTCATTGACAGAGGCTTCCGCTTGTGGTGTAACCGAAGTCTGCGGCCGCTTCCACTTGTCGTGATTGAGAAGCAGAGTGATGAGCGCCTCACACATTTGCGCAGCATCAGGCTCCAAAGGATCTTTGCTCACAGGTGAATAGACCATCCATCCATGGTCCAGCTTCTTCTCAGGTCGCACAACAATGGACCCGGGAACTTCAGCATCTCTTCGAGTCACGAGGCCATCACTCTTTTCCCCATACCGGATTTCGACATGGAGGGCACATATTGCCATGGCTGCAGCCAATGGTACCGCTACTGGGAGCTTCACACTAGCTGCAAGGTCCGCATGGGCTATATGAGACATCGTGGCCACCCATCCTGGAGAACGACTGGCCTCCGTGTGAAAACAGATGGTCGGAAGATCCGGGGGGTAAGTGTATTCGGACAAAAACTGGCGCCGCTTCTCATACGTTAAGTCTTCTAATGCTTGTAGGTCACCCTGCAGCACACAACACGCAATCACTTCATACTGAATCTCCAGAGCTCTCGACGTCA
Source organism: Climacium dendroides (assembly GCA_950106755.1). NCBI lineage: Eukaryota > Viridiplantae > Streptophyta > Bryopsida > Hypnales > Climaciaceae > Climacium > Climacium dendroides. The sequence goes on from OX467091.1 coordinate 19,796,644, forward strand.
TATGCTGCACTTCAAATCACGCATCAGAAAAGGGTCTAAACTAGAATGGAAAGCTGATAGTGGAGTCGGGTATAGTAGCTTTCAAAACGTATTTCTATTGTTCAGAAATGTCAGGCTCTGTTGGTACATTTTGTTCCCTTCCTTCAAGATTCCTAAATCACTTATATCAACTCATGTAGTTATGGAAGCGACCACTTTTGGTCATTGGGGCACTTAGAGGGAGGTTAACGTATAGCAAAGTTTGCCCGAGCTAAATCGCTGCAATTGGCAAGAATCTTTGTAAATTAAAAAGCAACAATCTCCACCTATAAATAACAATAGGTATCCACCTCAAACTTCCTGTGCAATTCATATAATTTTAAAATCTCCATGACCAAAAGGGCGTGGCCATGGAAAGGCACCAGAATAACCTTACAAGTTAGCTTAACCTCAGTAAGGGTGACAAGAGGTGACAATTGACATACAGAAACTCTGGTCAGTTGCATGGAATTCAAAGCGATCGAGAGCCCACACCTTCAGAACTTTAGATACCAACATCTCCATGATACGCCGAGTCTCAAAATCTGCAATTTGGCCTTTCCGTAAAATATCAGAAGCAAGCGGACTTCCACCATATGGACTCTGAAGAAGCGCTAAACCAACCACTTTGTCTTTTAATTCGTCCCAAAACATGGAGCAAGCAGCTGCTGCATCCACACCTCCCTTGGAATGGCCCAATATCACTATTTTCTTTTGAGATCCCCAGTAAAGTTCTAATATGTGCTCCTTGATCTCTCTGGCATTCTTCTCTACAGCAGCCTGTAAGGGTGGTCAAGGGTGAATCTGCTTAGTCAGTCCAATTATTGACAATACAACATAAGGTGAAAAAGATCCAACCGCATTTCAGATATTCAAAACTATACCTCGCTGTGGATTTTTGCAATGTGGCAAGACAGACCCAGCTTTAAAAAATATTTCTTAGTGTCGACAAAATATAACGGTCCATGGTTGCTGAATAAACCTGCGTACATGTGGTTCCTGTTAGTAAAATCAAATGCATATCATCCAACGAGTGAGATAACAGGTCACCATATTCTCTATGCACGGTTACGGAAAGTGTCAAGTACGGAAAGAGACTCACCTACAATTACAAGCAAGTCTGAGAATCAGTTTTCACTTAGAAATGATTCCTACCTCTTAGTAGACAACATAAAAGATATGACTTTCACGAACATGCACACCTGGAATGAGAAGGTACGTCAACGTATTGGGAAGTATGTGGACGCCATGGCTGTTCAGAAATCCAACTTGATAGTAAGAAATTGCAAGAACGCAAGAGCATAAGTCAATCTCTAATCAATAAGTCAAGAGCCAACAGAACGAAGAGCTGTCGAAACAATTTCAAACTGGATCTCTTCTACGACCAATACTTCAAATTCTGGATGCTAAAACAAGAAAGTTCCAAGTAGCTCCAATTTAAATCCCCTGCAGCAACTTCAGGACGGAAACTTGAGACAAGGGAAAAGGGTTAGCATTCAAGACCTGATAACCCCTAAAGCGTCAAGGAATCCAGCAGTATCATCCTCAACAGGTAAAGCATCTGGCATATTCTGGAGCCAACCAATGTCCTCCGCAGATCCCTTCAACGTCGTTTGAACTCGAGTCACTAATCTGGGAGGCAAGAGAAAATTAATTGTTAAAAGGGGCTGAATGCTGTTTGCTCACCAAAATACCTGACCATCTGCGGCAGAAGAGGAAATTCTACCATGAACGTATCTATACTCCCGTAAGATCTACTAATTAAAATGGTGAATACATATCCCACTCTACTAAACAATCAAATATGTTAAACTCGTCAGTACACATGAGTATAGGATACGGCAAATCGCAAGGATGGCCCTTAATATCAAACACTGCAGATATAACACATCATGACACTACCCGATACGTACAAGATAAATGATTGAGGGGCCGACAGTTCCGAAGCACGTATCGAACATAGCTTCTCCTCTACACTGAATCAGGACCTTCATCTCTTGGATCTTTACAGCCCTCAGAAAGCACCGGAGAAAGGGGGGTATGACTCTAAAACCTCCTCATCTTTTCCAACTACAATGAGCCTTGGCGCGATGAAAGCAATATGAGAGGATTGTAGAAACTCACCCATGCCAGGCAGCAGGAGGACCACTCAATATCTGCTGTCCCATCTCCATCATTGATTTGCTAGTTGATGAGAAGATTGCCTGTGCCTGCTCTACCCCTAAATTGCCTAAGAGACCGCTGCTCTCAGCGACTGCATCATCAGTCACTCTCGGAGAGGTCACCGCCACGTTGGGTGACTCAATAAAATCTTGAAACAGTCTTTGAGAATCATCAGTCGATCCATTCGAGAAGGATTGAGAAGGAGGGAGTGGAGCAACAGTTTCCTCTGCACATCACAATAACGTAACAACCCACGCACACAATGAGCCAAGACAGCGGGGGTAGAGAAGCCATCGATCAAACCCTAAATGCTTAAAAGGACAATGTTTTTGGAAGTTGATTTCATCCATTTGGAAGGTTTCGAGAAAATGCATACGGTATCCCTGAAATGAAAATCAAGTTGCATTTGTTTAGTTACGAACTCCACTACACGCCTTGCAAATGTTGAGAAATCTAAATGCTCATCAATTTTGAACAAAATTGAAATGTGCTATAATGTATCACTTCTACAAATTTTTGGAAGTTTAGATCTAAACAAAAGATGTTCACACCAACATTGGATATGTCGCTGAGTTCCGTTACTCATGTTGGTAAGATCTCAGGTGCTGGTAAAGGTCCAAACGTCCAAACCCCCACGTGAGCAACAGATACTATCAAAAAAACAGAAATTAGGTCGAAATTGTCAACATGTTCGCAATCACAACGAGCTCACCCACAACTTTGGCAATCTGACGACCCAAACTGGACGCGGATTCGGCAAAACGAGCTGCAGCTTCATTAATGACCGGAATGGGTGGCAAGCACCATGCATCTAATCTCAAACCCCTGCGAGGTAATACCTGCGCAGACAAAAAGCTACACATTGAGGTTCGAAGGGATAGCACAATTAAAAATCATGGGAAGAAACAATCTGAATACAACAATTTTCAATCAAGTCAGCCAGGATTTGACAGCATGGACTCCTGACAGACCTCTAGATCATCCTGTCCTGACTGCGGCTGTGAACTAGACGTCTGTGGGGCAGCGATAGCCGTCATATCCTCCATTTGTACAACATGTCCGCCCTCTGCATAGAGTAGGAACATACACGGTAAGGTAAGCACACCTGCATGAAAGCAAGACGAGTATAGTTCCTGAGAATTTTTTTATTAATTCTAGTTACCAATTGCAAAGGGAATCCAACGCACGAAAGTATGCATCATCTCGATACTGTACGCAAAGGAAAATGAGGATCAAACTATTATTGGTAATTAACCTAACACGTTCTAATACGCATTCCCAGAATCAGTACCTGATCACCATGCAAGATTCCGGGGTGTCAAATTTCGGTACACTTCGCAATTAGATAAACCTACCTCAATGATCAACCTCATGGAAAAACCAATCACTAGGATATACTCTTGCAAGCATAGAAATAAGTCTCCTCGGAGGGTGAAGAACCATATACCAGATGAACTACGCCGATGCCCACCAGAGAAAGTCCCATAGCTTGAACTCATTGTTAGATATCGTAGGTAATCACGTACACCTGATCAAAATAATACACGAATTTCTCTCAGTCACAATCCAAGGTTCCAAGGAAGAGAATCTTCAAATGCGATTGATCAAAACCCGAACTCTAACGTCCATGTACCCTGATAGCGGACTTTGTCAATCGAGCTTCCAAATTTAGGGCACGATCATAAACTTCAAGAACAACCTCAACAATCTCCATCCAGATTCGCAAAAAATAAATGTACCACAGCTAGATCTGGAAATTCCTCACAAAACACAGGCCTCGATCACCAAGCCACTGCATGATCTAATTCGCAAAATCACCCTTCAGCTCTACTACAAACTCCTCATCGCAGTGCCAGAATGTACACGGACACCAAAATCACGTAGAAGAACCTCAACAAAATTGAAATCACCGACACGCAAATGGAAACACGACATCCTCTGCCATAATCTTCTAAACCCTAAAATCAACTCCGCCACAAAACTCTCCCAAACACTACAGAAACTCAAGACTGCACAAGATTAGAAAATTATCCAATGCTTTTGAGCTCGCCGGCGTCTGCAATCGAGCATAAGATCTTTCAAAGCACCAGGAAAATGAGTTTGCGATCACGCCAAATGACAAGATTGGAAAAAAAGGCAGAGAGTATCATAGATTACCTGAAGTGGAAAAACTGATGTATCAGACATGGACTGATGTTTTGGTCGGGATCAGAACTAATTGAGTCCAACAGTGTTGATGTGGAAGGATTTGGATGATGGAGTAGCGAAGGGAGAGTCGGAACACGCCATGGCCGTCTCTCCCGGCAAGCAATCGCCATAGCTCACAGGCCTAGTTTGTACTGACTGGTCGGTAGACTCTGTTCATCCATTGAAATCACAGACAACCTCTGTAATATCACCTTCTCTCTTCTCTTGTATACGCATCTTTAAAAATGTTGTGGATTAATGAATTCTTGTGCCTCTCTCATGCATTGAAATAATTATTTTTAAACACGTTTTGAATCTTAAAGTTATTTCATGGAAATTATTGTTTTAAAACACTCTTTTACACGTCATACTTTACATTGTTGAAATAATTGTATTTAAACCATCCAACCAAATGGAAATTTGGGTAGATTTCTACAAAGTCAAATTTGAATGGAACTTTATGAAATTTAGAATGAATTTCTGAACATGTGCCATTTTCAAGAGAATGCAGTAGGGTAATCAAGTGCCCCCTAAAAAAGTTATATGGTATTGCTTGAAGTTTTTTGGGTTGGGTGGGCAACATGTGCAAAAATCTTCTTCTACTTCTAAAACTTGACAAGCATAAAAGTAGCATGATGTAAAATGCGACCATCTCCAAAAAATCAAATGCAAAAATCTCATTACACAAAGTATTATAGTATATTAACTCACTTGGATAACATTAGTATAAATTTTTTTTCTAACTTCAAACACTACAATCTTGCAATTTAAGTGGTCATTTAAAAAAAGATCTCCATGGTACTGTAGTATAATTTTGTATTGTTGAATTTTATAAAAACTTAGGTTTTTTAGTTTTTTCCATTGCCCTAAAAAGTAACAGTCTTGGCATCTTCTACCCCAAATGTATTGTAGTCCTTAGAGGCTAAAGTATCTTTATACGCTTGAAGATCTTTGGTGAACTAAGAATAGTTGAAACAAAATTATGAAGTTAAAAATCTTATGAGGATCAAAATTCTTACTTTTTATACTTAAAGACTTTTTGAATTGAATTTTAAAGGAGATGATAGGTTGCTTTGTAGTAACACATGGAGCACTTCTAAAGAAAAAAAACTAAAAAGAAACATTTACACTGCTATTGTTGAATAAAGTAGGTGAATAAGTTGCAAGAAGAAATGAACAAAATAATATATTTTCAAATTATTAAAGGTACTCAAAATTTAGCCCATCTATCAATATATAAAAGAAATAGATAATACTGTTAGCTAGTGATGTAGGGGGCTAGTGTAAACTACAAGTGTGCTTTCTAAATAAGAACACTTCAATCTCTTCATCCAAAATCAAGTTTTGAATCCTCTTACCTTTTCTATGTTCTTAAAATCTCATGTGAAACTTATTCTACCACTAGAATCAATAACGATTTTTGAAAATCTTAAATTGTTTCTCGTTCTTGAAGACGTTCATTGCTTTTCATTGTCTCTATTTTGTAACTATTGGTGAGCCCTAGACATACCAATGCAATATAAGTCTAATTTGAACCCCCTAAGGCTTGCAAAGTTCCCCTTGTTTACAAACAATGCTAGAAAAAAAGCTTTGAACCTATTTTCAAGTGCAAATGCAATCAATTTTTTTGTAGGTATATATTGTACCCTCCAATAAGTTTGAACCTATGCAACCATATCCTTTTGAATTTTTAACAATGAAATGAAGACATTTAAGTTCCCAAAAAATAACAAAATACTAATAAAAAAGAGAGTATCAAAACCAACCCTCTAGTAATCTCAAGGTACTTTAGCACATAGAAAAAATGATGGAATTGTTATTCTAATGAAGGTAAATTTGAATGACAAACATAGAGTATTTTATAGAATTTTTCAAATACTTGTGAATTTGTTTGGATTTCAAAAAGGAAAAAAATTTGCACTTGCATTTAGAAACTTTGACCAAGTTATTAAAATCTATTAAAAAAAATTGATTTTCATTCTTTAAAAGATTGTTGTATAGAAGTAGATACGAGGTTGAAGTAAAAAACTAAATCCTTAATACCTCTAAGATGAAATTGAAACACACTAATGTCCTCAAAGCACTTCTTTGGAATATTTTGAAAATTGAGTTTGAAAATGAATCCAATATGTTATTTCATCAAGAAAATACACTAGTAGAAACATATCAAGTTGAATAGACCAAAGAAAAGTTCCATATGCAACAAACTTGGCTAGTTGTGGGTCCTTGGGGATATATTTTTCACATTAATAATCTAAATCAAATGAAATCAAACTTTACATCAAGGCAAAGATCTATGAGAAACAAAATTTTAATTCTTTATTTCAAGATTTTTGTGGATTTTGTTCGCTTCCTAGTGAATTAAAATTTATGCTTAGGAAGACATAATTTTTGCTTTTGATCACCAATTGAAATAATAAAAATTATGCTCTTAGAAAGCCAATGTGATTTTCTATCTTAATAAAAAAAATTCTAAAATTCACAACAATAAATTGAAACCAAAGGAACCTGCCCAAAATCTATTTTGTCTCATGTAGGGACAATAAGACTTAAATGTTAGTAAGATCACATGATAATATAAGTTGTGCTTGCAACTTTATGAAAACCCTACTTACTCTCGGTGAATTTGCAGTAACTTGCTACTATCAAGGGAGTTTTTGTAGATTTTGTTTGCTACATACTAAGTTGAAATTTGTGCTTAAGAAGATATAACTTTTGTTCCCTGGCACCAATTGAAATAAAAATCATGATTTCAAAAAGTCAATGTAATTTTCTATTTTAATAATTCTAAAATTCTAAAATTTATAGCAAAAATTAAGACTAGAAGAGCTAGCTTGTCTCAAATCTATTTTGTTTGGCATATAGGGACAATGGAACTTTAACCCCTAAAGGACCATCGTCCCCTCATGACACAATTTTGAATTTTGGGTAGGTTTCAATGATCTCAATTTTTTATGAAACTTTTTGAGGACATGTATTTTTGTGAGAGCTTTGTGGATACATAATTTTTATTTCAATCCGATGTGGGTTGAAATATTTATAGACTCTTTTAGGCAAAATTCAATTTGAGGGGCAAGCTAGGTTGCCAAAATTTTATTGACTAGGAAGGAGACAGGGTTTGAAAAAAAAAAACTATGAGTAGGGTGGAGTACACTCAATTGGGTCACAAATAAGTTCCAATACATTAAAAAAAAATTAAATGAGCATTTTATTCATTAAAAACAATGAACTAGACAAGTACTATACCTTTATACAAAAGAACTATATTTTGTATTCCCAACGGAGAAGAAAAGCAATTTACATACATATGAAGTGGTAGGAGATAAAACAACCCATGTGAAGTACATAAATTAGAATGACTAGGAGCTCAATTGCTCATAATTAAGTCAAAAGCAGGAATTGTCTTGAAAGTAGAATTTCAAACCTCATTTAGGCATAGTAGAATAAATTTATTCAAAAACTTTGAACTAAAAAAATCAGCAAATCAAGCTAAATTTCATCTCCCAAAATCTATTTGAGATTTTGACCCTCCAATAAAAAGTTATGGACAAATTTGATAGAGGGATTGGAAGGGACATTTTTTTTTGACATTTTCAAACATCTTCTTTGAATTTAGTCCATAACATTTGATTAAAGCCTTGAAATCTCAAACAAATTTTTGGAGATGAAAGTTAGGTTGATTTAACAATGTTTCTTAGTTCAAATTTTTTTAAGAAAAGTTATTTCACTATGCCTAAATGAGGTCTGAAATTCTACTTTAAACATAATTTTGACATTTTGACAATGAGTAGTCAAGTTCTCATTTTCAAATTATCCCATACCCTTTGAAGTAGATAGTAGATGGTTAAATGGCACTAGTATTTGATTCAATGGATTCTTTGGATTTAAAAAAAAACATCTTTCTTTCTTTCTTTACAATTATTTGTCAATTTGTTTATTTGGGCCTAAAATTAGCAAAAAGAAATGGAGCACCCTATAAATGTACTACCACTATCCTAGTACTGAAGCTTACATTAATGATATGTGGATGAATTTCATAGATGAGAACTCCAGAGAATAAAAGTGAACCTCTATGAAGGCTATTGGATGTCATGTGGATGGAGGAATGTTTAGGTGGATGATGTACTGAATTAGACTTCCCTTTGATGGAAACATTGTAGGAAACATATTAGAAATGCAAGAGAACAAATTAGGGCCTTTTCTTTTTCATTGCCTACAAGATTTTGTCTTTTGGGAGGTTACTAAAGCCTTCTAGTTCAATAGAAATTCAATAGAAGTTTAAATTGTTGTTTTCTTTTTCAAAATTTTTTGGAGTATGTTCTAGATAAATAAATTTTTCAATCCGCTGCTCAGATTTTTTATTATTGAAATTATAAGTTAGAAAACATTTTAGCAAAAAAGGCTAGTGTATTGTCAATCCTCCAAGCATTGTATCATCGCAAAAAAAATTTGGAAGTGTTCCACACATTTTTTTTGAAGTAAAATTTGATGAACATATATACAATATTATCTTCATTATGGTAGTTTCAGTGCAAATTTTTTTCACAAATGATGGTCAAAGTTAGCTAAAATTATATAATAGCATTAAAAAAAAACTTTTTTTTTTCTAACTTTGAATGCTTATAACTTCCAATCCATACTGTCAAACTTGATGAAATTTTTTCCACGTGATCTCAAACAAGTAAAGTACAAGATCCTACAATTAAGTTCCAACATATAATTTTTTTTTAGACAAATGCAATAGAAATGGTAGTTTCAGTGGTTTTGGATAGATAAATGGCCTTAGTCCTATAGGATTTAAGGGCTAATAAGATCCCATGACAATAGAAGTTATGCTTGTAAATTATTTTATGAGAGCCCTCTTCTAGATGAATTTGCAATAACTTACTATTGTGGAGGGAGTTTTTGTGGATTTTGTTTGTTGCCTTGCGAGTTGAAATTTGTGCTTAGGAAGATATAACTTTTGCTCCCAATCACCAATTGAAATAAAAATGATTCTCCCCAAAAGCCAATGTGATTTTCGATGCTAATAAAGAAAAATTAAAACTCACACCAAAAATTGAAACCATAGGAGCATGCCCAAAATCTATTTTGTTTCATGTAGGGACAATGAACTTCAAGGGTTAATAAGATCAAAAGACAATATAAGTTGTACTTGCAACTTTACGAGAACCCCAACTTACTTTAGGTGAATCTACAATAACCTACTATAGTTAGTCCCTATTTGTTTTATCCAACCTTTCATTGCTAAACTATACTCAAGCTAAAGAGCATCTTCACCATTACACAACTAAACTAGTTGGCTAAATTCATGAATTATTTAAGTATATAGAACAAGTTGGGGTTGTCCCCCACTCATACCTGGTATCATAGTGGCCTACCAAGCTAGTAAGGGTTTGCAAATGCAAGGTAAGCATTAGAAGATTTTAACACATTTACAAGTCCAAGAGTTCCTACACTACGAGGAATATAGGAACAACGCCAAATCAACAATATGACATGGTTGGGAGATAGTCACATCAGATAATAATATTTAATTAATATTTAAATATTTTTAAATAAAAATATTTTTTTCATTTTTCATTTTTCAATTTACAAATAAAATTATTTTTTAATAATCTAATAGCATTGCAATAGTTTATCACAAGGGAAACATCCCTGAAATAGTCATTCAGAGGCCTCAAATCCCCTCTAATGTTATTGTTGAAGAATGTGATGGTGACTAGTTTCATCATTTCAAATCATTAGGAAAAAAATAAAAAATATTTTTTAAAATATTAGAAAAAGTCAATATGAGGTGGCGCTGACAATATTTTTTTCTATAATTGCACTACGGGGGATGCAAAGGCTGCAAGGTTTGCACCAAGGGATTTTTTCTTGGCAAAATTTTGCCAGATGTGTCAGAACTATAGCCAATCTAGCTTTATCTCTTCCCAAATCAGCCTTTGTTGTAAGACCAGTGAAGGGGACACTATATCACAAAGTTTAAGCGCTATGGTTTCTCAACAATTATCATGTGATTATCATTGTTTCATGGGTTCGCACATTAATTATAATTTATTGCATCATTACAATGTATTACTTCCCATTGTTATCGCATCATTACAATGCATTACTTGCACTAATGCATTGTAACGATGCAATAAATTGTAATTAATGTGCGCCCCTATGAAACAACAATAATTACATGATAACTGTTGACAAATCGTAGGATCTAAACTTTGTGATGTAGTTAAAAAAAAGACCTAATGCACACCTCACAACCTGTGTGAGGCTTGGATTTTTCCTAATGAGGCCAATTAAGGTAAGAGGCTTGAAATATGAGCGGGCATTAAAAATTACCCATATAGGTGGTTGTGAATGGATATGAAGTGGTTCTTAAATGGACCTTTGTAGTTTATCTTGAGAAGTTGCAAATGAACAGTTCATGGAAGCCCCATAGGGATATAAATAGGGACCAAAGGTGCCTATGTTTTAAAAGAATAACCTCTAAATTAAGCTTTAGGCTCACCAAATCTAAGCTCTACCACATCTCGTTTGAAAATTCATAACTAATTCAAAAATGATCCAAAAAAATATGAAACAACTTGGGTTAGATGCCAATTCCTCTTTTCTTTCAAGAAAAATTTACTGAAAAATGTTTTGAGAAGTTTCACCTGCCCAAAATTCAGTTTCAATCCTTAGATGCTCAGTTTATGAACCAACTAAGGTAAGACAACCCATTGCGGTCAAATGACCCATTGCAGTCGCCTAAGAAACAACCCATTGTGAGGGTTTTTTTCAGGATGTGGGATGTGGGCAACAATACATATCTTACATGACAGTAATGGAGTGAACACTGACCTCATTAGGAACTTCTGAGTTTTTAGTGTGAAGTCCATTGTAAAAATTGACTTCTTTGGCCTTCTGTAATAGAAAATATTTTGACTGCATTAGGCAGTGAGATGAGCATTACAGATTCAGATTTTGTTGGTCTTAACCCCTAAATGCCCGAGGCACCAAAATATGGTGTTTGCAAAATTTTGAAGTTAAATAAAATCTAACCAATTTTTTATTTTTAGTAATTTATATTTTTAGAAAGTTTTTTACTAAGTCTAGTTTTAGCACCAAAAGTCTGATCTTGAAAATAAATGACAGTGATTTTTCTATAAGAGATCTTGTGCAAGGGTACCCTATGCAATCTTGACTCTCCATAGTGTTAAAAGCTCTTGGAAATGAGCCTCAAATACACTAGATCTTGGAGAAAAAATCACATTCTAAATTCATTTAAAAAAGTTGTAAAGTGAATTTTGAGAAGTTGTAAATTGATTGGGGTTATACAAGTTAGGCTTCTTAACCTCATATTTTTTTGGTCACCATAGTTTTAAATTTGATTTGCGAAAAAGACTTCAATTCTTTTTTGCAATTTTAACACCCTCATAGTCAAACATTATAATCTTTCACTCCATAAGTGATATTGTTGTGCTTTCTTTTCCTATGCAATCTCTAGCATGTCTAGTTTGAATTTGTACGGTTACAATTTAAAAAAATTTGATACATCTTATTAAATTGTTGGCATTTTGTTCAATTTGGAGCAAATTTCAGGAAGCTGGAAACAGGCCTTGGGCATTTAGGGGTTAAGGTAGTCTACAGACTCTTTTAGGTTCAATGCTTCAAAAATTCCTAGCGAATTCATACTTTGTCAAAAAAAAAATTAATTTCAATTGCACTTGCTGTTTCTCACACTTGTACTAATGTGGGAAAAAAATTTAAAAAATTTCAGCAACAAGATGATGCCAAACTCCTCATTCTGACCACAATGGGCTGGTTTACCTTGCCTTACAAGTACTTGCAATTAGCTTGAAGGAGAGACCTGTCTTTTTTCTTTTTTTTTCTTATCTAACTTTACCCCTGAACCTCCATATTTTGAAATTCACATGAGGCACAGCTGTATTGTTTTATTTATAAAAAAAAATTCCATTGGACAAAATATATCCATTTATTTATTCAATGTAGTAAAAAGACAAAATCAATCAATCCCATTACACTTCAATTGGTTTGGTGCACCCATGAGTGCACTCATAAGCCAGACATGAAAAAAGAACTACACTAATGATGATAAATAGTGTTATGTTGTGATTAGTGTTACCTGGACTTTTACCCCGGTCACTCTAAACTTCAATTAGTTGGCATTTAGTGTTGTATTCACATTTTTGAGCAGTAACTTTTTTGAGCATGTAATAGATTTCTTGGGTTCATACGTTTTTCTTTGCATTTTGATGAAATAGTTAGGTAACACTAAATGTAAACTTGTAAAAAATTTATACCCAATAATTGACAAATAGTGTCTATGTTGACATTTTCTGTTGGTAACATTAACCGGATTGTTGACAATTAGTGTTATGCTTCATGATTAGTGTTGCCAACACTATTTATCATCATTAGTGTACTTTAGTTAATGTATTGTCAAGCAAGCCATCCCATCAAAATTCAACTTAACTGAAGCTCCTCAAATTGGTCTAAATAACAAACTGCTGCATTAACCCTTCACACTCATGATTTGCCACAACCTATCGTTTTCAAAAAAAAATTGAAACAAATGAAATCATTTTCAATTTTTTTTAGAAACGAATGAAATTGTTTTCAATTTTTTTTTGGAAACAAATGGAATCATTTTCAATTTTTTAGGAAACAAATGAAATCATTTTCAAAATTTGAATTGGCTGACCCAACCTTACAAATGGGCCAGCACCACTACAGTGGTACTAACAGTACAAGGCTCAGTAAGTTACTAGCTCTAGCTGGAACTATGGGAGATGTGCTCATATTATTCCTGGTGAAAGGCAGTGTTTTTTTTTAAAATTTTTGTAGAACTTGTGTTCCTGGCAGCATGCCATTGCATTATATTTGGAGGGACAAAAGGGTATTTGTTTCTTTATGTCAGAATTGGCAATATATTGCCTAAAAAAAACCCGCTGGTGAAAGGCGAATATCAAGATGACAACCTATTTCCAACCCCTAAACGTCTGGACTCTTCTCCAGAATTGGCGATTTGGGGAAAATCATTATAAAGCACTATTTGGAAGAATATTTCACAAGTGATATACAAAGGAAAGTTGTAGATTTTGAATTTTAGATTCCGTCAGTATGGTTAGATTCACCAATGCTATCACCAATATTTTTCTACAAATTTGGCAAGGGAAATTTCAAAATTCCTTCTAAATTTGATTACAAGCAAAATAGTATCATTTTTTGAGCACAACTTATAGGAATGGATTCAAAATGAGGTTCTTTTGACATGGTGATTTTTTTGAAATTTTTGTGTTCTTTACATCTATGACCTCATTTTTGCAAACCTAGTTTTGAACTAGAGTCAATGCAATCTGACTACTTGACACACTTCTGCATTTGTAATTTTAGAAAAATTTGTATTCTAGAAACACCGAATCCAACCATTGGATAAGACAAGAACTTGATAAAGTATCACCAAAAATTAGGATGACTTTCATCCAAGCAGGAACGAGACAGAAACAAGAACTTCAATTTGTTCATTGTCCAAAAAATGGACGTTGGAGCGCTCCAAGGTTAAGCAATTCAGCCTATTTGTGGTATGGGGAAGGTTGAAGGGAAAAAATTCCCATATAAGGTAGTTCCAACGAACTTAAGCAATTATGCACATTTGGAGCACAGTTTTTTTGAGCGTGAGTTTGGAAATAGAGTTTGGAAGGACTAGAAAAATTCTAGAAAAATATTTTTTCTAGAATTTTATTGTATAAAATATAATTATTAAGAATATTTTAGTGAAAGATTCTCTTTGACATGTAATGGTAATATAGACCTTTCTATTTCTCACTACAAGTTGATTGCAAAATCACCAAGGGGTGGTTGCAATATTGACAAACTTACAGTCAATCATAATGTGCCACAATTGCTCCTCAAACTACACCCACAACTTCACAGAAAGAATGCACAACTTCATGGAAAGAAACCAACTTGGCTATAGATTGGAAATGGGTCAACTACTATAGAGGAATAGATTTAAGAAGGATTCATATTTTTTGGACATTTTTTCTCTCGAAAACAAAATTAGTATGAAGTTTATTTGTGAAGATTGTGTTTGTTCCATTCTCAATTTGTAGGCAAACCAATTTCCAACCATAGGATGCTTACAAAACTGATGTAGGTGATTGTTGTGACTTTCAATGTATATGTATCAGGTGATCATTTTATGCTTTCAATGTACACCTCTTGGACATATCTCCTACTCCTGTTGGCCATGCTGTAAGTGAGATAGCACTTGCAATAGAGCTGATAAAAAATAGAGGAGTCTAAGCTGTGAAAATGGTTTGACGGTAATAAATGGATCAACTCCTTTATCGTAACTACACCTAAAATTGCACAAATAAGAAATCCAACATGATTCCCATCATCATATTGAAAAACTTTAGGGGGGGGGATGACTTGTTGGTAGTCAAAAAGAAAATTTAGATTTTCTCAAAATTGATTCATTTTTTGGACATTGAATGAATAAACTATAAATATTGAATGTGCTAAAAGTAGGATTTAGGATAACCAACCGTAGACTCTTATAAATAGAGGAAGTACATTTCAGGTAAGAATCTAAACTATGTGGTTTCAAAAAGCGGTTGAAATTAGATCCAAGGTGTAGTTACCTTATATATGGTCTAGTAAGGTGGGTATACCCCAAATCACACCCTATTGCTACTAAAAACTACCATCACCACTTCGTATACATATCCAAAGTCAATATGTTTGTATGCGGAAGAAACGGGCTTTACAAACATCTACCTAAACAACACTTTGACCCTTCCTAACTTTTACATACGGTACACAAATGTCGTGTTCTTCATTACATTGGAACCTCCTTTCACTTGCCAACAAGAAAAATGCTCCCCTCTATTCCTGAAGAAAAAAAGATCCATGTTTCCTTTAAAAAAAACACATTCAAAGGAAACAATGATCTTTTTCAATAAACCCACAAAGGAAACACCGATCTTTTTCAATAAACCTACAAAGGAAACACCAATCTTTTTCAATAAACCCACAAAGGAAACACCGATCTTTTTCAATAAACCCACAAAGGAAATATCGATCTTTTTTAATAAACCCACAAAGGAAACACTGATCTTTTTCAAAAAACCCAAGGGATTATGAAAACCCAACCAATCTAATACTTATTAGTAAAGAGGGATAGGAGCAAATGAAAAGGGGCAGTTTGGGGGGGGGGGGTGCCCACCTTATGTTTTGTTTTTCCTTGTGTAAATTCCATTTTGAAATTCCATGAGCTTAAACAAAGAGAGCTTATTATTTAGCTTTGTACTGAACTAATGGAGTGACGTTGAAAGTAACATGTGTGAGTCAGGGCTACCATATACGGAACTTATACTTCCCTCACTGAAGGCCTGCTGTAAGGACTGTGAACTCTCTCTCTTCTCATGAGAGCTGGGAATAAATTGGTACCTGTAACTTATGCCAAGCCAACAGTACCAAACTAACTTGTGCCATGGTTTTAGTGTTCATATTTTAGCGGTGTTTATAATCATTGCATTAGGAAAAAAAATGAGTCTTCAAAGGGGCTGCTTCACAGTGAAAGTTCTCTTCAATGAAACTCACAGCTCTTTTGAGGGACAATGATCACTATTCATCATGAATAGTGATCATATAAATTTTTTTTTTTAAATAATAATAATAATAATCAATTGATTAATAATTAATTATATGTTTAAGAATAGCAATTTAACTTGGTTGTACTTGAGTCACATGAGATTCAAAAGACTTATAATTTTATATTTTTTAATATTAAAATTTTAATATTTAAAAAATTATTTAAGTGAAATGTCCCATGCTAATCAGGCCCTCTTGTTCACTAGTAAAAAGAATTGAATTTAAAAAAAGTATTGGCATGTTGTTTCTTGTTGTTCCCGTTGTCTACCAATTCATGGCTTCTTTGAGGGTTCATTTTTTTCCTAATGATAATAGGTAGTGAACTTGTGAAGTGACCAACCTATTAAAAGTTGATTGCGTTTTGAGGGAAGATAAATTCCTTCAAAAAAATTCAATAGATTTTGGTATGGAAAAAAAATAGAACTGGCAGCTAATCCAAGTTGTTTCATATTTTTTGGACCTTCATAGAATTAGTTATGAATTTTTGAATTTGAAATACAATGGTCACTAGATGTAGCCACTTCCTAAAACCTAGAATTTTAGGGTCTTCTTCTCTTCATTCTCAATCTTCAAAAAATGAGAATGTGGCACTATATCTTTGAATTGTGTAGGGTCTATTCTTTAAAGATTGGGAAGTTTTATTAATTTATTTTTCCTCTGGAGATGTAGAATGGATATAAAGAAGTTTTCATGCTCAAAAGTTTTCAACACTTTGCTTCTCATACTTCTGTTGATTTCACCCTAGTTGTCATCCATTTTCCATTTTCATTCTCCACATAACATAAATGGGAGGTCACACCTTCATGGAGAAGGGTTCCTATTGGCTCTTCTTTTTGCTCACCACACTTTTTTCATTCCTCATAGAAGTTTCATTCTTAGAAAAGGTGTGACTACCCCTGATGATTGCTAAGACCTTATTGCATTAATTTCAATAAGTTGATTATAAAATATGGTTTTGACCCCTAAATGCCCAAACCCTTTATTGAGATTCTTGGAATTTGTTTAGAACTAAATAAAAAAAATCCAAGTTTTGATAAGTTTTATCAATTTACAAAAAGGCGTAACCATAAGATTTAAATAGTACGTGTAATGAATCTCATAGGAAAAGAAATACAACAATATCATTTACGAATTGAAAGGTTATAATGTTTGATCAAGATATGTTAAAAAGTTCTTCCAAACGCAATTTGAAGTCATGAAAAAAATATGAGATTGAAGTACATTACATGTACAACTATAATTTCATTTATAGCTTCTCAAAATCTATTTTATAATTTTTTTAAATGAGTTTTCAATGTGATTTCTTTTTTAAGATTCAATGTATTTGAAGGTGAACTCCACGAGCTTCTAACACTAAAAAATCAAGATTTGCTATAAATACCTTTGCACAAAATATTCAATAGAAAAATTACAAACAATTTTCTTCAAAATCAAATTTCTGATGCTTAATCCCTAAAGGTTTTTGACTATGTTTTCACCCAAAATGCTTGAAAACTGCCATTTCTAATATAGATACAAAATTTTAGAAAAAAAACATTTTTAGGCACATCAAACTATAGAATTCTGTAGTATGCTGGTTTGAGAAGATGCATGATTTTTTTTTATTTCCACCATGTAGATTGCAAGATAATAGTGTTTGAAGTGACAAAAAAAAATTTTGCCCCTATAAAAAACCAAGCAGTTGCACTTCACAAGGTCAGATTATGATTTTAAAAAATGTCCAAAATGGTTGTAACTCTTTGAATTCATTCTTCAAGGAAAGTTGGTTACATGTTTGAAATTTTTTATATCATTTAGAATTGTACAACATATAGGAAAAAAAAGTACTAAGTAGAAAGAAATAGAGAATGATTCAAAATACTAAATTGTTAACCATTTGTTTATGGAATTGAAAAATGCCAATCCCAATGGTTGTAATGTTGTAATAAACAATGTACACCTAATGTTTTTATTCTCTTTCAAAAATATTGAAAACTGAGCTAAATAAAGGACTTCAAAGTTTATTTTAAAATAAAAAATTTATAACTACCTATAAACTACTCACAACTAAAACTCCTCATAACTTTAATCTCTTTAATCAAAATGGAATGATTCAAATCTTCCCACTTATTTATGAATTTAAAGAACCAATTTCAATTTTTTTTAAAGTGATTTTTAAAGAAGTTTTTTTAGCTACCTAGGTTGCCCACTAAGCAATGAAAATTACATATCATACAATAACTTTTAAACCAAAGTTATGAAAATTGTTGGGCCTTAAAGTTGCTCCTCGGGAACATATTGTGTCAAAATTTTATAATAAAAACATAAAAATTCCAATCATGGCAAGTTGCCCAAAATCAGTATGTTGCCAACAAATGCAATTTAGGCCTTTGGGGTTTAAAATATCTAAATTTTAAAGAATATCCTTTCAATATCCCAAATAGTAAATTGAAAAGATTTTATTTTATTTCGAAGTTTAATCAATTCTAAAGTATGGTGGCTAGGGCATTTAGGGGTTAATTACTATTTCAACTACTTTGGATGAATGAGAAGCTTTTAGGTAAAATATAACAAAAAGATGAAAAAAACACTTCACCATCATCTATACTATGGAAATTGTGGCATTTAATCCCTAAAGGATCTTGAGGTAGTTTGAATTTCCAAATTTTTTTATGGTATAAAATGCAATTTAGTAATGATTCTAGTTTAAAATCAAGGTACTAGCCTATAATTTATAATAAAATATAAAATCCTAATTTAACCCCTAAGTCCTTCATGGAACAACCCTAAAACCTTCATTGGGCAATTTGAAGTTTCAAGATCCTTCATAGGACAACCTCGGTTTTATGGGGCAATTTAGAATTTCAAAATCATGGTATGTCTAAGCCCTTTGTCATAAAAGAAGGTGGATGAAGGAGGTCAAGCTCAATGTTCCCAATGGAGGTCTACAAGATGAGAACAGGTTGGAAACAAACCAAGAATATACGAATCCATTTTCCAAAACTTGCCCAAAGCCTTGGCCTATATATTATTTACATAGTCCTTATAAATTCTACAAGAAGTAGAGGATTTATTTTTTCCAATTTTTTGGTAAACTTGTAGAGCCTTATATTTTTCAATTCACTGTTTGGATTTCCAAGTTTCAAAAGTATGTGGTGGCAAATGTGCTAAAAAAATTATACTATGCATTATGAACTTTTGGACATTGTTGTGTTGCAAAATGTTTTTAGATGTGCTCCAAGTCTTTTTTGGCTTTAAATTTTCTGGAGATATAAATAACATCATGCTAAATATGCTAGTTTTTAAATTCAAAATCCTTAGTAAGAAAAAATTTGCCACAATCAATGGTCAAAGGCATTTGAAATTGTCAAACACAATGAAAAAAAAACTTTCCCTACAAACACTTATATCTTTCAATCCTTATGGTCAAATGTCACAAATTTTTTACCATGTCCTCTTCTACAAGTCTACTACAATGTCCTATGGTTTGATTTTTTTTAATTTGCTGAAAAATTCAATGAACATAGTAGTAGGGGCATTTTTGAGTGTTTTTTTCAAAAAAAATGGCATTGGTCCTTTAGGGGTTAAACTCTTTGAAAAATAGATTGTGAGTAGAATATCAATGATTTTAAACAATATTTTTCCCCCATGAGTTCTTAATGTATATTCTAATCATCACAACCTTTCAAAAATTTTGTTTTAGTTATTTATTGAGGTCATATTTGAAGGACCAATTTTCTATTAAGAAAACTATATTTTGAAATTGTATATACTTGCATTCTTTAAAATATTGAATATACAAAAATAATAGTTTTGAAAATCTAAACCACATTGATATTAGGAGATTAGCTGATACAAGAATCTTGGAAACATAGATAGATGAATTTGCATATTATGGACATACACACTAGTCATTAAAAGGGTTTAAAAAAACAAATTGGATTAATCCATATGATATTTGGCAAATTATGTAGTTGTGATAGATATAGCTTATTGATCTCTGTTTACTTAATCCTATTTGACTAAGCAATCTAATTAATCCCTGAGCGTCCAGCGCAAATTCCAAAAACAAACTACAAATTGCCATTCAAGTAGACCCCACCGATTAAAAAATAAGATCCAAGAGACATGACCGTTTAGATTGGAAGAGAGGTCGGGAGGGCATCTTTGGAGAAATTTGTGGAAGTTTTCACCATACAACCTAGGATATTATGATGGTCAAATGTCTTGTAGTAGGAGGCCACATTTGGGGCGCTGAGGCGCTCAGGGGTTAAGGTTGTTTTGGTTCTTTCACACAACAATGTATCTACAAATAGGTCCAATTTTTTATTATTCTTGTATAAGTTTCCTAACATTTACATTATTAATATTTAAATTTTTTCTTTTTAGATGTTTTGAAATTTAAAGTGGGAAAGTGCATTTTGCCTCAAAGTTTCATTTTTCCAATGCACTAAATAGTCTTAAAAAATATCTTCATTATAAATAATATATAAATCTTCAAAAGTCACCAAGTTAGAACTTGGTATTTTGAGCTCATAAAAAAAATTACTGTAAAAACTCTAGTATTCAATTTACAATCAAATTTAGAATGTTTTTCAATTTTTTTAGTCTTCAAAATATGAATAAATATTTGTTAGAGCAATGGACAGAGTAAAGAAAATAGACATGATCTTTGGATCATAATTTACAACTTCTTTTAGAAGTCATTTATTGAAGCATTCCTTTAATTTCTAAAATATTCTAGTTTTTTTAGGCCTAAAATTGCTTAAGAATATCCATACCCAATAGAAGGCTAAAATTTTCATTTGTATGTATTCTTTAGCAAATCCAACCATAGGATACTTTGGTTAACTTGTTCAAGTACATCCTCCTCAAATTTTAAAGTACCCACCACCACCAATTCCAAATTCAATGTGCCTAAATTTTCTAAAATAGATTAAGGATAAAGTTTATCTTTGAAAATATATTTATAAAAAAAATGTCCCATAACTTGTGTACTTCAATCAACACAATAAAAAAATGGGTTGAAAAATATAGATTAGGATTATTAACATTCATTTAATGCAAATGGAAATTTTTAATTATGAAGTCTATTGAGGTTGATTGAGTTCTAAAAAAGACAAAGTAGACTCTTTAGTCATTCATGGATTAACCTTTTAAACCCCATGGTACTAAATAGTCCACTTTGTATTTTTTGGAAATTTGAACAAGTTATATTGACTTCACATTTTGAAATTTTGGCACATTTAGGGGGGATAATTCCTAATTATCACTTTTGCATGTGATGCTTTGTTTCAAGTCATTCTAATGAGTATTGCAAAAATTGTGAGTTTTATTTCTTCTATATCAAAGCAAGCATCTAAAAATATAATTTGCAAATATATTAATTATTTTTATTCTATTGGATAGATTGATACCTAATTAAAAATCATTGAATGATCCTATTTTGACAATTGAGATGAAAATTACGAAGGTTTTTATTTTGCGGGTGATGAAAGTAAACAAAGTATATAAAATCTTTTTTTGAATTCAATTTTTTCACTTTGCATCCAAAAATTATACGCAAAGAGAATCAAAATCTCCATTGGACTCCCAAGAAGATTCAATAAAATTTACACTTTTTAATAAGCTGGAATGCTTATCCAAACCATTCTAGGTGTAGTTACCTTAGTTATAAAGTAGTCCGCTCTAAAAGCAATTGTGCTCCAAAAATAAACATAACAAAACCAAAGGTACATTTTGCTTTCTTCAATGTACCAACAATGCAAAATTTCAAGAGATAATGACCAAGTGTTACATTTCAATTTCAAAAAATCATAACTAATTCCACGAAGGTTCAAAAAAGATGAAATGACTTGGGTTAGATGCCAATTCCATTTTTTTTTCTTATAAAAATTTACCGTATTTTTCCCAAGGAGTTTAGCTTCCTCCAAAAGCTAATCAGCTCTTAAATGGTCACTTTAATAGCAGACGAGGCTTCAGATTTTGAGAGAGATGGCAGTTCGTTTCGTAGGTCCTGCTGGTCCCAAAGTCATTTCCCCATCAAAATCAGGCCTTCCTTTTTTTCAGTTAAAATGAATGGATTTGCACAAGTTGATACTAACAATAATAGAGAATAAAAGTTTGTGATTCCTTCTTGACATCACAAAATTGTATGTTGAGTGTGAGAGTTCCTTGGAAGTGATGTATTAACCCTAAAACAATGGGCAAAGCTCCTCGGGCTTGGTTTTGAGAGAATGATTGACAAAAAGTGATTTTTGTACTCTTGGGGAATGTTTTGATCACTTTAATAGTGAACATGGCTACCAAGCACCACATTTTGGCTGCAAAATCAAAGCACTATTTACTTTTGCATGCCATGGCAGTACAAACTTTGGGCAAATATCAAAACCCATATCTTGCTTCAATGAGATTTTGGATTCCTTTTTGGATTTTCCTCTAGGCAAATGAATGTCATTCAAGGGTTAATGTAGGAGGTCCGTCAAATGATTGGACTCTGAAAGAATTCTTTAACATAAAGATACTTTGACTTCAAAATTCATAACTAATTCCATGAAGGTCCAAAAAATATTAACCACTTGGATTACATTCTAATTCCATTATTCTTTCTATGAAAAATTATAAGAAACATTTCAAGGTGTTTAACTTCCTTGCGAATGCAACTAGCTCTTAAAAGGAACATTTTTTGGACATCTTACCTTAACTCATAAATTGGATGGATCATCGTAGCTATAATGGCCATATAATAAGGTAAACCAACCTATAACAAAGAAAGCACTCATGACTGATACTTGGAGAATGACCCATTACAATCTTGCATAAACCTATGATCGACATTTTTCAATAGATGAGATTTGGATTATATTAGGTTGAGTTTGTGGCAAAAATTAGTATCTTAGATGATAATGATGATGAAGTGATTTTGGTGACTACAATAGGAACTTTCACCTTTTGAGTATAAATCCATTATAAAAAGTGATTTTTTTAAGCCTTCATGTTGTGTCCATGTTAGAAAATATTTTTACCGCAATAGGTGAGTAAGACAATTGTTATGAATACACTTTTTTGTTGGTTTGGGGATAGTCTATAAACTCTTTTGGTCAATTAGGCAATACATGTCAAAAATTCACAACAAATTTATATTTCATCAAATTTTTAAAAAGTATTTTCCTTATTTCTCATATTTCTCTCATACATGAATTTTTTTTCAAAAATGTCAACTTGGCAAATTCAGGCATTTTGTCCACTTTGCCTTCCTTACTATTTACCAAAGATTTTCACAAATTTACAAAACCATCTTTCTCGATAGTCATTGATTAAAAAATTAACCATACTCCACACACCACAAGAAAATTACTTTACAAGTCATCAAGTCAACAATTCATTCTACAAAGATTTTGTTTGTACTCATGGAACTATGGAACTATGGAACTATTGTTTGTACTCATGAGTCCCAATTACAACTATACCTAATTTAAAAGTAGTGCATTCTTATATATTGATAGTAAATATCTATATAGTATCAAATGTGAAAAATTTAGTGTGGAGCAATCTAATTTCACTAAGCTTATTTAAGGTAGTAGGTCCACAAATCGCCCACCTAAGAGCTCAAACTAAATTTGGGAGAGGTGAAGCTTCTTGAAATTAATTTTCAGTAAATTTTTCCTGAAAGACAAGTGGAATTGGCATTTAATCCAAGTTGTTTCATATTTTTTGGAGCTTTGGGAAATTAGTTATGAAATTTTGAAGTTGAAGTGGCATAGGGCTCTAAAATCGCCCACCTCCTAAAATGCATCCATTTGTACATTGTTGAAGGCTACAAAAAGTATCATGTACAAATAGTGTACATTTGAAGAGGTGGGCGGTTTTAGAGCTTGTATGCTTTCAGAACCTCCTACCTCAGTGTAAGTTAACCTTTAACCCCTAAAGGACCGTTTATCCCCTTGGAAGACAATTTGGGTCCGGGTAGGTTCCTATTGTCTCAATTTGTAGTGAATGTTTTTGAAACTTTTCAAGCATGTGCGGATTTAAGAGAGCTTTGTGGATATATAGTTTTTATTTCAATCGGTGCTTGGGAGAAAAAATTATGGCATAATATGCCAAAAATGGAGGCAACAAAGAAATTAAAAAAAGTCAAAATAAATTTTTTTTTCCTAAAATTTTATATGTTTGTTTCATTTGAAGCTTTGATTCATTTGATTTGGATTAGTGATGAGAAAGTTATGGACAATCTTAATTTTTCGGGCAATCTAAGTATCTTCTTGAAAAAATAACTAATAGGATTCATTTGTAAATTCAATTTTTACAATTTTCCAAAAAAATTGTTAAGCAAAGTTAGGTTTGCTTTCTAGAACAATCTCACCATTGGGATTATTGTATTTCAATTCCATCTCAGAGCTATTAATGATTTAGTTTTTCCTTCAATCTTTAACCTACTTCTACTTAACAAAATTTTTCAATGAGTAAAAATTAAGTGCTTTTTTGTTGAATTTTTTTTTCTTTAGATTCTCAACTCAACTATTCAACATAAAAATTTAGAAAATCAAAATCAATAGTACAAAAATTTCCAGTTAAAAAGATTCAAAGCAAAAAAACAACAACTAGTCAAGCAAGTTGCAAAAAGAAAAAATTATTTTCTTCACTTCGGATGCAAATATCTTCCAATCTATGCGGTCAAATTTGATGAAATTTTGACCACATGCTCTCAAACAAGTTAAGTACAAGATCCTACGGTTAGATTCTTTTTTTTTCATAAAAAAACACCCCACCTTTTTTGGTTTCCTCAAGTGAATGCAGCAAAAGTGGCAGTTTTGAGTGTGTTTTTTTTTACTCAAAAAACACGCCCTTGGGGCTTTCGGGGTCAAACGACACTGCGACTGGCTTTTTCGACCGATGAATGACAAGGAAAAAATTCCTTTTTTGCATAGGACAGAAGTGCACCTATTTATCCACCCACCGAATTTTGTGTGAAAAGGGGAAAAAAACCATGCACAGCAGTTTGACCTCCAATGAGCACACTTTTGATTCCTTAAAAGTGTGTGAAAGAGTGCCCAAAGAGATGATTTCCACAGTCACCCACCTGAAGGGTTAATACGGGGTCAGTGGGGTTATCCCTATCATTAGTGGGGTGTGATTAACTTAGGATACTATTCTTTATGCTCTCCCTGCCACCCTCTGCTACTCGTTTAGGACTCCGTGTACCTCCACTCCCCTTCTGCAGGGCCACAAAAACAAAACGATCCCCTGCTGCCTGCCAGTCTGTGATTTTTTCACCAGGAGTAGTTGAAGTGTGTGAAACCCAGGCTTCTGACACTCATTCAGAATGGGTAATTAAGTGCTGTAAAAGTTTCAAAGATTTACTGGCGTAACTAGTTATGTGGGGTGTTTTTTTGGGGATTAATTTGAGGGTTTACACTTTGACTTTCTAGTAAGCTAATGCATAGGTCAGATTAGGTGATTTTGTAAAAAAAAAAAAAAGGGTCACATGTCATCTTGTGATTCGTTTTGTGATTGGTTTAGGGTGACAAGAATCTTCCTAAATTTGGTGTAAAAATCTTGGCTGCCTTTCCCAAAACTGACCCCCAAGGAAACAGAATTCAATGAGATTGACCAATAAATTGACCTATTGGCTCCCATTCATGCCACCTTTTTTTTTTTGGTCACATCCAACAGGACATCAGCTTGAAAGAAGAAATTTCAGTTCAGCCATATTTCAAAGCATGCAACAATGTGATTGGTTTCATGGACTATACACACTTTCGATTTCTAGAAAATGGAGTCCACTTTGACACCTTTGAAGGCTATTTTTAATTTTTTTAATTTTTTTCAGAATGAAAAAGTGCTAAAGATTGAACATATTTTGATTGTGGTAATAATTTTAACCCCCCCCAACACAAAAAAAGTAGTAATTCTCCAGTCAATAAAGCTGTAAACTGTTATTGATTCTCTGCAAATTGCGTCTCTAACTTACAAAAGTGGGAGCCTGATATGCAAAGACAAAGGAAACGAGACCCACGGCTTGCTTTAAGGTAGGTACACCCAAATGTGCCACTGACCTTAAACCGCCATCTATACCATGTGTACATCTCCAAAATAAGTTCTGTACCTATGTGGAAGAAACACTTTTAGAACCAAACTTTGTTCCTTCATAACTTTTGCGTACAGTATCCAAATGCCACATTCTTTGGTGCGTTGGAACCTCCTTTCACTTGCCAACAAGAACATATGAAAATTGAAGTGGTCTAATAATAGAAAATAGGTTCAGTAGCAAAAATTGGCGATTTTGGGTGTACCTACCTTAGTTATTCCTGTGGATCTTCTCTCGCAGATCACTTCCCTAGACACACACGCACACACAGTGTTTTCCACTACTAGTGTCGCATCCTACACAAAGAACCAAAAAAACCGCACTCTCTTATTGAGATTGGCGCGAATACCACGAAAGAGTTTGTGCCAATGAAGCCCACTAAAGTCCATGCGTTTTGGTTACACATCAGAATACAGTACAGCGTGACCAGTAAACAACTGAACCCATGCAAGTACTGGTACACGGATCTAAGAAATATGGAAGGAGAAAAAACAACGGCCGCCTTGGGCTTCTAATAAGCTGATAGCCACAAAGCATGTGGAACTCCAGAACTTATTATTTAAGTGTGCATGTTTCAGAAGAAAGAACAAAAAGCAACGTTGAAAACCAAGTTGGATCTCAGTGGGAAATTGTGCATGTGTTTCAAGGAGAAAAAACAATCGGAAAAAGAATGAAAAGCAACATGAAAAACAAGTTGGATCTCAATGGGAAATTGTCCATGTGTTTCAAGGAGAAAAAACAATCTAAAAACAATGAAAAGCAACATGAAAAACAAGTTGGATCTCAATGGAAATTGTCCATGCGTTTCAAGGAGAAAAAACAATCGGAAAAGAAGGAAAAGCAACATTGAAAACCAAGTTGGATCTCAACGGGAAATTGTCCATGTGTTTCAAGGAGAAAAAACAATCTAAAAACAATGAAAAGCAACATGAAAAACAAGTTGGATCTCAATGGAAATTGTCCATGTGTTTCAAAAAACACACCAAACAAAAAATAAGAAGTTGGATCTGTCCTCCTCATGTGCTCCTATTCAGAGCCGAACCCATTAACCCAGTATAGCCCCAAACGGGTTCTAAATTAACCAGGCTACGCTTATACTTGGCCACATTTCTGCTTCGAAAATTTCCCAGAACAAAACAAGAATTGCAGCATGTTTCATATATTTCTATTTGGATCTTTTTTACTTTAAATTTCAACAGATTTCGTTTATTTCTGTTTGAATCTTTTTTATTTTAAAATTTCAACAGATTTCGTTTATTTCTAATTGAGTTTCCCCCTGTCTCTCAGCAATATTTTAGGCCTCAAGTGACGTAATTACTAAACTGGAGGAAGCCACTGCTATCCCCAAATTGGAGAGATTGACCCCAAATTGACTGGCTACCGCGTTCTCATGACGTTCCCAAAGCCACTGCCGGCCTGCAAGCGTTTCCGGCGCTTCCAGCTCGTCCTCAATGATCAGATTCCCTCCATCACCCACTCTTCCTTTCGCTGGCCCCTGGAATGTCTCCGTAAGTGAAAGCTTATATAAGCTTACGACCCCTCTCCAGATCTACAAATACACTACACTATGCGTCTCCCTCTTTTTTGTATTACTATATAATAGTTTCGTATAATAGGTTTATAGTATTGTCTATTTCAAACAACTGAAGTACTAAAATAATACTGTGAAGCTATTATACACAATGCTGTGAATCCCCTTGCCATGGCGGGAACCCCGACTGTACACATGCAGGGACGGAGAGAACCTATTAATTCCCTTTGTTACTGTAGCTTGTTAACATCACGTCACCGCATGTCTACTATGTCCTCCCCATCACATTGAATGCGTAGTGTACTGTCGCATGCACTAGATCAGATCGATGTTGTACCAAGCAGACAATCAATGCCGGATTAGAGGTGTGTTTTACATTGTCTTTTGAGTTTTTGACGTGCTTGCGAAGCTTGCGAGCTGGAGGAAGTCCCAGTCAACTTCTATGATCAAACTGTGGCCGGAGCTAGAATGTCGAGGACTGAGTCCTGAATCCATGGGTGGCTGCGTGGCGGCTTGTTCGATCTGCTGGTTGGAGTAGTTCTACACTGTCCGGAATGATCGTTGCATATATTACGGAGTAGAACTAAAGTATCTGTGCTTCCGTCTTCAGCCAAAATGTACTTTGAGATCAGTGCGTGGAGATTTGAATTACTGTGCATTCGGTAGCTGCTTGCCAGGATTGTGAAGAGCCGCTTTGGTAGCTCCCTCGAGTTTTTTTATAGTATGGTTTTGGTAGTGTGGGGCGTAGAAGTTGAAGGTGGTGGCTATCAAGCTGAAGAGTGAGGTTTGTGTGTGTCAAAGTTGCTTCTTTTGCGAGTGCCGGTCGGCTGTGTCTACGAGAATTTGTGATTCGAAAGCGCAAGATTTGTGCTTTCGGTGTTTGGGTTTCAAAATCGCAGTTTTCAGATATGGCCTACGATCGCGGAGCTCTGGATATTGGCGGTTTTCCCGAGGCCACTTGCTCCGCGCCGAGCGTGTCAGTCAGCCTCCGGCTATGTCGTAGGAGGTCGTCGTCGTCGTCGGAAATGGAGCCGCACCGAAAGAATAACTTAATTTCTCTTGCGCCATAGCTAGCTAGCCCGTGAATGACACTCCCGCAATTTGATCGGTTGGATTGTTCTCACCTTTGAGCAATTGAAGTGGTCGTAATTAGAGCGTGATTGAAAGATGGGTCACCTGGAATATATTATTCTCTCCTCAGATAGCGCGCTTTAATTCGCAATGCGGGAAGACTAGAATCAAACACGACCTCCGTTGATGGCGGTGCGAGGAATTACCTGATCGAGGCCGATCGGTGTGCAGTCCTGAGTTGGAGATTGGGAGCCAAGCGAGCTTAGCGATGGTGATGATAAGTATGGGTGGGGAGGCGCGGACGCCTTCTTACCACAGCATGGGGTCTCCGCGCTATGGAGGCTGCGTGGGGGCTCTCCTGCACTTCTTTGACTGGAATCCCGGCAAGCGCTTCTACTCCACCAAGCGCCTTAACGCAAGTGAGTCCCTTGTGTGCAGATTCAGACTTGGGGTGCAAGTTTGCAGGAATCATCTTTCTTTTGAAAGCTTTAGGCTTTGTAAATGAATGCTATTCTTTTGTTCGGACGTTGCTGCAATGTTCTTGCAACGACTACTCCCCTGTTTCAATGTTAGATCATCGTATTGCATAAATTACATGCGAACTACTGGAAATGTTCTTTTGAAAGCTCTAAGCTTTTGTAAACCAATGGTGTTATTTTGTTTCAACGTTGCTGCAATGTTCTTGCAACGACTGCATACCTATTTCAATGTCGCATCAACGTATTGCATAAATTACAGGCAAACTACTGGAAATGTTCTTTTGAAAGCTCTAGACTTTCGTAAGTGAATGGTTTTCTTTAGTTTCGACGTTGCTGCAATGTTCTTGCAACGAATACTCACCTATTTCAATGTCGCATCAACGTATTGCATAAATTACAGGCAAACTACTGCAAATGTTCTTTAAAAAACTCTAGGCTTTTATAAATGAATGCTATTCTTTTGTTTGGACGTTGCTGCAATGTCCTTGCTATGACTACTCACCTATTTCAGTGTTACATATCCTCATTGCAAAAATTACACGCAAACTACTGCAAATGGTTCCTCTTCCAGTAGTGTCAGCGTGCGAACTAGGAGGATTGTGCGAAGTGTAATTTCTGGCGATGAATTGAATTCGAAGTCGTGATCTTGGTGATGTAGGTAAACCGGAAGAAGGATTGCGGCGATCCCGAAGCTTGCGCAGCGACCATGGTTCGGCGTCCAGAACGCGAGAGGTACGCTCCTTCCCCTTTTGAATTTTCTCGACGTGCTAAATATGGACTCAATTATCAAACGTGGAATGAAGCTTCTTGCTGATCCTCTGGCCATACAGTTCTCAGTCGATCATTCACCTTGCATTGTAGATATTTGACTCGCAACCGCAAGCTGGATGCGAAGAGGGTTCAAGCGTTTCCCATGGCGATTCCGGAAGAATTTTAAGTGGTGGCGATGTTTCAAGCTCACGAGCTCCAAGTGTGGTGGCGCGTCTCATGGGTCTGGAATCGCTACCCAAGGGTCCTTACCAACCCGCTCGCCATCGTCGATCCCAGAGCTACTCCGGCGCTGGCGAATTGCCGTTCTCATTCATGACGACCAGCAAAGTGGAGGAGCCCCCAGTGGTGTTGCAGGAACTTCTGCAGCGTGACTTCAAAGCCTCCAAGAAAACGCTCCGGGATCGAATGCCAGGGTTTGCGAAACGGGCGCAGGAGCAGTACGAGAATCGGTTCACGAAGAAAGGCGCGGCGTTGAAAGTGCTGCGCTGTCGACAAGACGAATGCTTGTCGCCATACATGGACATCCCCGACGTCGAGACTATTAAATCCAAGCAGCCATTTCTTTTGCGCCTTGCACCTACGACCACTTCAAGTCCTTCCGAAGTGAGCACGCCTGGTATTGTTGCGGAGTTTGCTGCTGGGTGGCCATTAGCAGGAAAGGTCAGCCGTGAAAGCTCCTTCCGTAGCGAACGAAGCTCATTGCTTGACAGCGAGTGCAGCTCCAGCCGACCTGCGAGCACGAAACCTTCCAAACCCGCGTTGGCACTCGTCGCAAGGAAGATTTTTCAGGGGAGGCGACGAACTGGTACCAGCTGGAATGGAAGTGAAGACAGCGAATCGCCTTCTTCCCAAGTGGAAGTGGATTTTCGAGCTTCACCCCAGCATCGAAAGCCTCGCGTTGCAGCAAGAGATGCACCCTTGAAGAAAGTGGCGAAGTCGCTGTCGCCACCAGCGCGTCGTGACCGAACCATCCGAACGAAAGCCGCGACTCACCACGAGGCTTCCGTTCGCGACTTCAAAACGTCTGGAACTCGAATTCCTAAGGCAGTGCAGTCGATCAGAGCAAGCTCCATTACCGCAACGTCCGAAGACGTCGACGACTCCGCTCTTCCCGACCAGCGACAGCCATTAATCCAATCCAGGAGCCGTAGCTCCGATTTCCAGTCACCTGTTCTAGAATCCGCCACTTCCAGAACAAGCTCTCTCGCACCAGCATCCCACGAGTCCACTTCTACCGCCTCTCAAACCTCAATTGTCCCACCAATCACCACTGTCACAGCCTCTCGCAGCAAGCGTGCTCGCCCCGGTTCCAATATCACAAGAATTTCGAAACCTGATGCTGTTCCCACTCCTGCACCTCCGAATCTTCCTTCCAAGGCTACACCGCTGGACGGGTACCGTGCTCCGAAGGTGATGAAACACAATCAGAAAACAGGGTTGCCAAAGCGAACCGTAACTCCTGCTAAACCTCTCCCTGCAGAGAACGCGAATGCGCACAAAGGCGGGGTTGCAAGCAGCAAGCAGTCGACGAAGAACACCTTGCAAGGGATTCAGAGAGTGAGAGTGACGATGCTTACCACTCCTCTCAATGACAGATTACACCATGATGAACCCACGACACTGGGTAACAGCGCAGAGAGTGTTGTCGACACAAATGGCGATACCCCTTTTTGTGGTAGATCGAACAGCACGGCGTCCAAGCATTCAAGAGCACGAAGCATTGGCGATGTCTTCGCGGAGCTTCCACCAGAGTCCAATGCTTGCACAGACTCGTCTGTACCGATCTCCACCGAATTTGATACCAAGCTGTCAAAGCCACAGATTACTGCAAGTGAAGGTGGCTGTGAGCCAGTGTTCCAAGTCGATTTGCAGGAGTTTCTCGCCGCGGGTGCGAACGATTTGAGGTGGGAAGACGAGGAGCAGCGGGTAGGATTGGAATCGCCGGAGCTTAGTGGCCGTTTCTGTGAACGCAGCTGCTCCGGGCCGTCTGTTTCCTCCGCCAGTGTTGATGTGTCTGATGTGGAGGATGAGCGGAATGGCGATGCTTGGAGTTCGTGCGCGTCCTACAACGCTGCCGACTGCGAC
The DNA here is from genome assembly GCA_950106755.1 of Climacium dendroides. Taxonomy (NCBI): domain Eukaryota; kingdom Viridiplantae; phylum Streptophyta; class Bryopsida; order Hypnales; family Climaciaceae; genus Climacium; species Climacium dendroides. The sequence goes on from OX467091.1 coordinate 19,828,679, forward strand.
TCCCCGCGCGCGTTTGAGGTATTGTTTTGGTTGATTTCATACTTTGGATGTATTGTGATCGATGGAGATTGAGTGTTGGGGGTGGTGTGTGCCATGGCCTGTAGTGGTTTCATGTCACGGAGTTCTGGAGTGACGAGGCAATGATGAGTTTTGCATGTGGTATACTATTGCGTGTCACATTGAATGTGTGTAATCACCTCACATGTGGAGTATCCCCAAGCAATAAGTATCCTTTCGGTTACTTGTTTCTTTGATTTTCACACACAAAACTCTACTTACGATGGATCCCTCTGAATCCTCAACGATTTGCTTGTTGATGTCCAGCTCCCAGACACAGACGCGGACGAATGCGACCTCCACGAACCCAAATCCACTCCCATGTACGTAAAAAAGATCAAAACAACCGCGGATGGCGCACCATCACAACCCAGCCCAGTCTCGATCCTAAACTCCCCGTTCCACGACGAACCCTGCACCACCTCCGAGTGCACCCTCAACTCCGACGAAGACGCCCTCACCTGCACTCCCCAAACCGAACAACCTCTCACCACCGATCCTCCTCCCACCAGTCCCACCAGCACTAAGCTCCGTCAAGCTCTCCTCGATATCTCCCTGTTCCAGAGCTTCACCTTCTCCTACAAGGAAGTCACCAGTCCCAAAGAGTCCGTGCAAGGCTTCGTGCAGGAGCTTCTGTCCCCAGCAGCCAATTTGATCTCCACTCCAGGCTCATCTTCCCCGACCTCGTTCGACCAGGAGCTTGGGCTTGAAAGAGAGCCCACCACCAACTGCAATCCCGGTACCATCGACTTCACTACTGTGGAGAATCTGTTGCAGGATAGATTGTTGCGGCCCTGTGATGACAGGAAACTGCTGTTGGATGCTGTGAACGAGGCGTTGGCGCTGACGGCGTGGCATCATTGGCGATGCGAGGAGATCATGCCTGGGAGAGGGTGTTTCTGTAATTCAAAAGTGGGAGAAGGGGTGGTGGCGGAGGATGTGTATGCGAAGATTGAGGAGTGGAGGAGATTAACGGCGTTGTCGATTGATTTGCTGGTGGAGAGGGAGATGCGGGTGGGTGGGGGAGATTGGAAGGGGTTCCGAGGGGAAGTGGCGGCGGTGGGAGGGGAGATTGAGAGCTGGATTTGGAAAGGAGTGGTGGAGGAGGTGGTGGTGGACTTGGTGGCAAGCTGGAAAAACCGCACTACGTTCGTTTGCTAAAGCATGCATCATCTCAAGCACAATCCAGTTTTAATTACTTTGCTGAAACACATTTAATCTTAAAGCACAATCCAAGCTTAGCTAGTTTGCTGAAACATGGGTCGTCTCAAGCACAAGCCAATTTAGGGGCTTGACGAGGAAGGTAGAGTCGAAATTAGAGTTCACCTGGTAGGCAAATGGAAATCACTACTTTTCAAAAAAGAGTTGTATGTTTTGGAAAAGTTTTGTAATTACTGGGAGTTTCAACAAAGGCACGGTAGTTTGCAGTATTGGTGGCTGTGGGAGGAGAGATTGAGAGATGGATTTGGAAAAGGGGTGGTGGTGGAGGACTTGGTGGCAAGCTTGAAACCGCTGTAGTTTGCTGAAACATGTATTATCTCAAGCACAGTCCAACCTCAGGGTCTTGAAGAGGAAGGGCGAATTAGGTAGAGCTCAAATTAGAATTTTCTTGTAAACAAATGGGAATCACTAATTTTCAAAAAAGAGAATGTAATTTTTGGAGAAGTTATCATTTCTGTGCATTTTCAGGAAGACCATGGTTGTTGGCAGCATTTTCGTGCTGAAGTGGTGGCGGTGGGACTGGATTTTTGAGAGCTTGATTTGGAAAGCTGTGGTTGAGGATATGGTGTTGTAATAATTTTTGTGGCAAGCTGAAAACTTTGCTGGTTTACTGGAAAAACATATCATCTCAAGCACAATTTCACCTAGGGTCTTGAAGAGTAAGGTAGAGTCAAACTTGGAATTTGCTTGCCAATAGACAAATGGAAATCACTAATATTCATTTAGAGTTGCATTCTTTTGAAAAGTTGTGATTTCTGTGAATTTTCAGCAAAACCAAGGGTTTTTTTGCAGTGTTCTCGTGCTGAAGCGGTGGCTGTGGGACTAGACATTGAGGTCATGATTTGGAAAGCTGCTGGTGAGGATGTGGTGGTGATGGACATGATTGCAACCTTGAAACATCGGTAGTCTTCCTTCCAGGGTTAACTCTTTCCCTTGGGCGAATTAAATCTGGCAGTTCAATTCGCTTGCGGAGTTAAGTTGTCTTTCAGGAAGCGCGCTTGAGCACAGCTCGTTTGGCATAATTCTGCAACATTTCTTCCCATTTTTAATCTGCTTGTTTTTTAGTTTTTGGTATATGCGCACCTCTTGCTTGCGATGAGGAGTTCAGGACACATGTATTAGAGCTGAAGGTTGCTTTCGACTCTGCTTTGCGAAATAGACGATAATGGCTGCATTGCTTTGGCGATCAAAGCTTGTATTTTATGAGGAATTTGGAGAACTAGCTGTGGTAGATATCTTTGTGTCTCACAAGGAACATTTTTCAGGACCTTATTGAAGTTCGTGATTGACAAAGTCGGCAATCAAAGCATATGCATACTAGAGTGAGAGTTTGATCGGTGGTTTAAATGGATTGTGACTCGGAGAAATTCATGTAGTATTTGATGAGGTACGTGTGCTTGATTACCTACGACGTGTAGCAATGAATTCAAGCAATGGGACTTTCTCTGATGTGCATCGGCATAGTTCGTTTGATATATGCTTTCTCACCCTCCGATGGGACAGCTCTACCAAGAGTAAACCCTAGTGACTGTTTTTTTCCATGAGATTGCTGGTTAAGGCAGAGGTACCTAGTTGCGACATGTAACCAATGTCACTGTAAAATCTTGACACAATGGGCTTCCATAAATGCTTTGGCATTGGGTTTCGGATGCATTTGGCGTCCACCCTGTAGTAATTTTCTCTCGCATTGCATGGCAATTAAGTTCCAAATATCTGGGAGCAATGGTGGAGCTCCAGCGTCAGAGGAGGAATCTTCGAATGCGGTCATGTTTTTCACGAGACCGCTCTTTGACTTGATTAGCACATTTGAGATAGGTCAGTGTCGTATTATTCTGCGCCCTATCTCTCACTATTTTTATGTGAGTTTATTACTTCGACCATCCGCACCTGGTTTTGCAAAACGGAGAAACTTAGGGTGTGGACAGTTGTGCCCCATTACTTTGCTTTCAATGTGGTCCTCTTATGAATCAAAAAGCACACTCGTGCTTGGACATTCCAGATTCAAGAGTACAAGCTTCCCAAGCCTCCCAACTCTGGAACATTTCATTGTACACCGCCTTGAAAGAGCTAGGTTGAAATTGGGGTTTTTTGCCTTAAACCCTCGGGATTGCACTGTGCGGATGGAACTTTGCCTGATGAAAAACGACATTCGGTTCCAAGTCGTAGAGATAACTCGGTTCCATTGGAGCTAGAATTATACCCAGGCGAGTGTACCCTGGAAAGAAGATGCCCAGGCAAATAGAACCATGTCCCGGAATTTGAAAATTGTGAACGTGGACATATTGCTTCGTGCTCTTCTCATCAGAGGTGCCGTGCGTTCTAGGGTACATTGATGTAAATTGTTGCAAGGTCGTACAGAATGTATCGGTGATCTGAATTGGAACCTAAACCCTAAACTAGACACCGGAATCTGGATTGTTTCAAGGTCGTACAGAATGTATCTGTGATCGGTTATATTTCAGGATGGAAAGCTGATCGAACTGGAGGTGACTGAGAGAATTTGTGCTTGTGAGTCTGGACAGGTCTTCTTCGATGCGAGTTCTCAGATCTTGAAGGATCAAATTATTTCTTAGACATCCAAATTATTTGGGCTTGTTGTTTGGCTTAGCACTTTTGAGGTCATAAATGGACTTCTTTATTCAGCAAATGCGATGTTCTTCACTGATTCTGGTGATATAAATTTGACCCCATGTAAGATTATATTTTTCCTGGTATGATCAATTGAACTGGTCGTTTTAGAATCTGAAATCCTTGGTCCTCTGGGGATTATGGTTCTGAAGCTGATTACCATGCTTACAAATTTGAGGTTCATAGTGAATTGTTGAATGGCTTGTCAGGCGTGCTACGTGCTTCCTTGCTCGGTCATCGAGGTGAATTAACGATTTTATGTAGTTCCCGGTCCCCTCCAGTATTCATTTTGAGGTTCATTCCACAGTAAAACCTCGTGACGATTTGGTTTCTTGAGATTTATTCGTAATAAGGTCGTAAAGCAGTAGAACGTTCTTGGCTGGTTTTGAGTCTTTCTAACAAAAGCATTGTAAACTCAAAGACCTTTTTGAAGCATTAAAATCTCAATTTTTATGAAGATAGCATCCCACTCAGACATTAGAAATATGAGGACTTCAAAATGAATATAGTAATATCAACTACCGATGCAAATTTCTCTTTTCTATTTGTTCGTTAAGTCATTTTGAGTTTCTTTTTTGATAGGATAGACTGGATAGCCCAAAGCCTGGAAGACATGGTCATACTTATTTTGCAAACTCTTTCTACTGCATGTAAGCCAAGATAACCTTTCCAATGCCAAATGAAATGATAATAATCAATCAAATAAAAAGTAACGAAGCCATCTTTTATAAAACATAAAAATATTTCATTTGTACATAGTCATACTCTCTAGTTTCTCTCAAAATCTTCCTATGACTACTACACAAGTTATCATTGTCCTATGTCGATCTCTTAGAATGTCTCTTTGCTTATGAATAGAATGAATAGAAATAACATAAGACAACTACCAAATGGAACTTCTATGTATCTTGAAAGCAAAGAGAAAGCCTTCGGAATACAACAAATTAAAACGCCGCTCTACAACTGTACCCAAAATAAATGAAAACTTTCTTGGATGAAAAAATAATTACCGAATGGTTGTTGATTCCTCACTGCCGTATCGATCTAAGTTCTTCTTCGTTGTTGTTCTCCACATCCGGGTACACACTGTGATTCCGCTCCCCATTTTGATGGTGCCCCCCGTTTTGATTCGGGCGAGGCTTCGGCCAAACAAATTTCTCACCATCACCCCAGAACGTATACTCCTCACATTGCACGCCATCATCACCTCTATCCAACTGCTCCGCATCAAATTTGAGTGTTCCCCCCAAGCAAAGCCTGATAATCCACAGAATGAGCGATGTCACGACAACGTTCCAGCCGACGACGAAACATGCACCCACAAACTGCTTCAATAGTTGCAGGCCACCATTGCCGCCATAGAACACTCCATTGGAATTTGTTACGACGTGGTTCATGTATGTGCACAGCTTTGGGTTTGCAAGTAACCCAACAGCAAGACCGCCCAAGATGCCTGCCACAAAATGTGTGTACAGCACGCCCAATGTGTCATCTACTTTCTTAAGACAAGGCAAATACTTGTGCACCACGACCATGGAAAACCAAGTAATGCCTCCGATGACGAACCCCATCGCTAGCGCCGCCCACGGAGCCACAAAACCTGCCCCTCCCAAACCAACATGCCGGCAACCTTTAGTTCTTCAATATGCAGACGAGGTTTCTGTTTGAAGTTGTTGACAGATTGTTGTAAATGTCTTTCAAATCACCCATTCAGACACTCTATGTGATACTGAATGGTAGTAAAACCCGGCCAGTAGCTGGGTTTGTTCTCATTCCTTCCTTCCTTCCTTCCTTCCTTCCTTCCTTTAATTATGTAACTGTAAGATCAGGGTAGTCGACACAAAATGTCACTGGCCTGGAGCACCATCACACCTACCAAGCGGTGCATTGCATATTTACCACCTTTGTTTAAGTGCTGTCCCGATTGTCCCGATTCTACATTTTATTTAACGTGACGATAGTCCGTGAACCGCTAAGGACGATATATGGCCTGTGCTATGGCGGTAGAATTGAAATGGGAAACTGAATGCACTGACCGGCAGCGGGCGTGATGGCGACGAGGCCCGTCATCATGCCCTGCACAGCGCCGATGACGGACGGTCGCCTATTCAGGAAAACGTCCAGGGCCGTCCATGTCAACAAACTGGCGGCAGTGCAAACGTGCGTGTTCAGGATCGCCAGCCCCGAAACCAGATTCGCACTGTAAGTCGCGCCGCCGTTGAACCCCGACCACCCCAACCACAACAGACCCGCGCCCGCCAACACCATCTTCAAGTCGTTCGGATCGTACCTTTTCGTGTCCTCGTCCAAGCGAGGTCCTACCTGCGCAACGCTCATTCAAGACGGATCAGAACTCAGGAATTCCGGATTCAAATTGGTCAGAAATTCAAGCAGTACTGCAGTAGAGGAAGCTTTAAATCCCAACCGCGCGTACCCAGTAAGCGGCGACGTAGCCAGCGACACCGGAGGAGACGTGGATGACGTATCCGCCAGCGTAATCAATGACGCCCCACTGAAACAGAAACCCGCCTCCCCATACAGAAAACGCGCCCACGGTGTAGGAGAACGTGATCCACAACGGGACGAACAGCATCCACGCCGCATGGCTCATGCGTCCCAAGACCGAGCCCGCGAGGAGCACCACCGTGATCGCGGCGAAAAAGAACTGGAACAGCACCATGTCCGCCATGCCGTAAAACTCCTTCACCTTGTTCATTTCAATAGTGCCATTCTTGTAGTGATGCACCGTGGACGGAAGCTCCGCCTGCCCTAACAGGTACTCGTAGCCGAGGGTTGGTCCCGGAAGGCCCACAAAGGGGGTGAGCTTCTCTCCAAACGACATCTTGTAGCCCCACAGCACCCAACAGAGCAACGTCGCGGCGAATGCGTAAACCGCCATGAAAGCCGAGTTCGCCGCCCACTTCCCCTTTACGATACCGCTGTACAAGATTACCAGCCCAGGCATGGTCTGCAACCCCACGAGCGTCGCGGCTATCAGCTGCCACGAGTGGTCGCCCGCGTGCAACCAACTGGGAGACACCCCACCGTCGTCGCTAGAGTCCGCCATCGCCGCTAATCGATCTCACGTTTCGAGATCAGGCTGAGCGCTCCGCTCATTCAAACATCTAGAGCACTGCGGCAATCGTTAGAATTAAATTCCCAGCGGAAGAGAGCTGGTCTCACCCTTATTTGCACGCTCGATCTGAGTCGCTCACGGTTGACAGACATATGGTACAGAATTGTCTGCACGCTACCGACTAGCACTACATGCAATAAAATAATAAAATTCGAGCTCAAATGTTCCGTTTTTACCAATTCTAGTCGGCAATGTACAGTGGATGTGAGCTGGGGCATCTGTGGATAGTAAACTGCACAGCATCCCATGAGTGACCCTACAAATTAAACCTCGACAGCAAGGGCCACTTGCAGGAACTCTGTGACCACCAGCGGTGCCGCTACTGATCAGTAACAACAGTACGACAGTTCAACAGAGTACAGTGCAATCAGGTACCCCGCCATGGTAGGGTTAACCATGGATCCGATGTTGATTTTTATGTTCTCCCACTTGTTTGGATGCTCTTAGAATAATTCCTCTCGGGCAAAAGAAAAATTATTTATTCTCCTTTCATTGCTCGAAAGAATCTTGCAAAATTAATTGGCTTCGCATTCAAAGCCTCATCTAGAGGTTTATGACTAGGCAGTTGCAGGTGTGGTGGATTGGAGAAACGATCAATTTCGTTAGATTGGCGGTATTCGACGACTTCGCGGCCCTTTCAGATGCGCGGCTTGAAACATAAATCTATCCAGTCCCTAGATTTGGGGAGCTTCGTGAGGATTTGTGTCACAACTTTTTTACTCCAGAAATAAGGGAATTGAAGATAAAGTAGTTGAGGGGTAGCTGAAGTGCCCGGTTCAACATGGGCATGCTAGCTTCCGAACAGTCAGCCCACCGTACACTGGTACGTGCGAATTGGAACAGGTTACCGACAAATGGAAGTAACTCTGGAGTTAGAAACTGTTTCCACACGCTTGCACGCGGATCTACTGTAGAACACGCGTCTAAGCATCGATATGTCGCGTGCACCGCACGTTGCTACCACCGGAGAGATGAGATCATTTCTGCAGACAAGTACAAGGTGAGAGATCGGAAGCTCGTAACCTGCATGCATGCGTACTGCTAGCGGCGTTTCTCTCCCACTTGCGCGCCTGACAACGTTTAGTCGGGAACTCGGGATTCCTCATGCAGAATTGCAGATGTCAGTGATGCCCTCAGTTTTAATAACTGCAGCCACGACGGTTACAGGGAGACTACCGACGAGAATATCAGAAGTATTCGACATCTCCCCCCCGCCTTCGGGTGTGTACTGCCTTTGGGCGTTTATGATCAGTAAAGCTCACCCTTGAATGGGTTTCACTACAGAAGTATCCGACATGATTTTGCACTAGGAAAAGTGGGGATCAAGAAAAAGCGACCATCACTCCATCAGGGAAAATTAGAGCACAATTGTTCCCCGTTGATAACACTGTAATTAAACTGGGAATGGCAATCTCAGAACCTAACCGTCACTTTGTTAAATTGGCGCAATTCAGGAGTCACAAATTGTGACAAATATCTTCAAAAAAAGGTCTAATTTGAGGGCACAAACTAGGACAGGTATGGATTTTTGTTTCAGGTTGGTCGCCCGTGCCAAAGTACTGGAATAACGCCAATTTAACCAAAATTTGACTTTACCTGCGATAATCTTCCTCTGGAGTCTGAATAGTACGTCAAATTCGTTCAAATTGGGTCTCGAGTGGAGTGTTTTGAAAGCAGCAGTATTGGGACATTCAAATGAAGTCGATCACAACTAGCTGAGATTGAATCCCCTGTGAAAAATTTACAATGTGAGTATGTGGTCCCACGACTGGCGTGGGTCCACTGGTGTGTACCCGGTGTGCACTATTTTCACACAGAGCTATATAGTAGTCAACATGAGTTGGCTGAGAGTGCTCTGAAAAAACTAGATCGAATTCCACATTTGCATCAGAGAAAGTGTTATTCTGTGTAAATTTTGCCATTTTCACGAATCTGATCAATACCATGACGATGTAAAAGAAGTGACAGACAAAAGAAGTTTTCCAGTCCACCTTATTTTCAGTTACGGGAACAGCAGACGCGCGCAATGCTGTGGAACGTTGAGGCGTAGCTACAGTAGGAGCAATGCCAGCGATCGTACATATTCGATCTGTACGTCGATCTGATTTCTCCTGGTTCATATTCTCCTAACTAATTAAATGCTTGGGCTAGCTTGAAGCAATGATATGTGAGTACGGAACTGGAATGATGATCTGCAAAAGTTTTTTGGAAGTTACCGTATGTGGGGATTGTGGGGATCAATTGTGGAACCATAATGGGGATCGATTCAGTCAGAGCTTGGCTAGCCGGCCATTGATTGCCAGCTAGCCACTCGTGGTAACTGTGGTTGCAGCTAGTCGGTCTATCGATCAGGACTTGACTGTAATATAATATGTATAGTCAACCATTTGGTTAGTCTGGTTGCTGTCAGATCTAGAGCTGGCAATGGCTGCAGCAATTCATAAGCCGGCATCTCCAATCCATGAGCACAAAAAGGAACAGCAACGGCAGAAAAGCGTTTAGGGTGGCGGGGGTGGACCTGCGCCAGGTCTCTTTGCTGCCTGCAACGCCCCCACCGCAGCGCCGCTAGGAGGAGGCAGATTTTTAAAATCCTCCTAGCGGCGCTGCTGGAATCTGTGTTCGAGACTTTTGGGGGGCGGGGTTTGGATGAGCGGCTTCTGGTTTTGGGAGCGCTGATGGAGCAGTGGCTGAGGGAGCGCTCACGTACACAAGGGCGTCACGAATCATCTTCTGATGGCAAATATGAGCACGAGCTCGTCCAAAATTTGCTCTCCCAAGCGCTTGAGGGGTCTTGATCTTCAAAGAGACCCTAGCTTGCATGCATTGGACTTGGAAGAATTGTCTTAATGGGCAATTTCGTTAAAATGGTGCCATTCTTACTACTTTGGTAGTTTTTACGATTTAGACCAGGTTGTCTGAAATGTACAAACATCCTAGATGTCTAAAATCTACAGATGTCCTAGATGTCATTTTTACAATTCAAACCATGAAATCTAAAATCTACAATAATCTTAGATTTTTGGAATCTAAATAAGTACAAGATCTTTGAAATCTATATCACTGTTAGATGTCACTTTTATGGTTTAGCTCAAGCAGTCTAAAAATGGCACATAGAATACCACCATTTTAATGAAATTTTTCATCTTAGTGGCTTGGGAAGGATAGTTCTAGGATAAAGATAGGCTTGGTAGCGTTATTGTAGAAGCCATAGTTAACCAATTTTTTTGGATTTGGCATGCTTTCCTTAGATTGCTAGGGGACAACAATGACCTCAATTGTGTCCTTGACCACTCCCCCTTTGTATGCAATTTGTGTTATCATGAGGTATTTGTGAGGAGAGAAATGGACTTGATCAAGGGTTGCATTGCAATTTAGTTAGTGATAGTATTATCATTTTGTTTTTGCAACAAGCTTAACTATAAGTTTGACTAGTCATATTAAATTTCGTTTTAACCATCTAGAGCTAGAAAAAAAAAAAAAAAGGAATTGTTACCCCCTATAACACTAAACATGATTTTTTGAGAACATAGCGATTTTGGGCAGCTCACTATGAATGAAATTTTCATTTTTTTTCTTTAAAACTTTCATACAACATGTATCCAAAAAGTAACTTTAAGGCCCAACAATTTTCATAACTTTTGACTACATGTAGTTTTCATTGCTTGGTGGTAGCCTGGGTAGCTAAAAAAACTTCACTTTTTAAAGAATAAAAAATTTCAATTGATTTTTTAGATTTTTATATACATGTAAAGCTTTGAATCATTCCATTTTAATCAATGAGATGGGCAATTTCGTTAAGATGGCAAAATTCCTCTACTTTGGCAATTTTTATAGTTCAGAGCAGACGGTTTGAAGTATACAAACGTCCTAAATGTCTAAAATCTATACCATTATTAGATATTTGAAATCTACACCAATGATAGATGTCACTTTTACAATTCAAATCGTAGTCATGAATCGTGTGGTCTGAAATCTATAGTAGTCATGAATTTATCAAATCTATAAAAATCCAAGATTCATGAAAACTATACCTATTCTAGATGTTACTTTTACAATTCAAAGCGGGCGGTATGAAAATGGCACATGGAATGTCGCCATTTTAACGAAATTTCCCATTGGGATGAAAGTTATAAAGAATTTAATTCACAAGTAGTTTGTAGGTGGTTATGAAATCTCTACACTAAGACAAACTTTGAAGTCCTTTATTTAATTCAATTTTTAATATTTTTGAGAAAAAAATAAAAACATTAGGTCTAGATTGTTTATTAAAACATCACACCCATTGAGATTGGCATTTTTCAATTCAATATCTAAATTTTAACAATTTAGTATTTTGAATCATTCTCTACTTCTTTATACTTACAATTTTTTTCCTATATACTAGCGGTTAGCGCTTGCTATGCTACGCATTCACCATTAGAACTTTTATATATTAGATAGAATGCAGAGCAAGAATTTCAATAAATCTTCAGATAAAAATTACTAAAATCTTCATATAATTTTTTTAATAAATAAGCATATACTAAAATAAACAATAGAAATTTAATGAATGATGAATGAAATACATGCAATGAAGGATATGGTAAAAGATACACATACATTAGAATGCATTAGAAATTTGACTCAATTATTACAAACAATGGCAACCCAAATAGAAGAATTTAAAGGAAAAACTTGTAAATCTCAAAAGCTTCGTGAACAATTTAATTCAAAGCTTACAAAAGCACAAAATTATAGAAATGCAAAAGAAGTATAAAGACAAGAAAAGCAATGGAATTGCTATCTTTATAATATCACCATATTGATCCTCTTTAATATCACCTTAACTGCAACGACTATACTATCTCTATAATATCACCCTTTGTGAACTGCTACTCTATTTCAATAATATCACATTGTGTGAAAAATATGATTTCTATGTATACATGACTGAAAATGTTTTTATAAAATAATTAAAATAATTATTTTAAAGACTTATCAAAATCATTATCATGCATTCTCTTCAAATATATCAAATTTTTACTAATATGTGATACAATGGACGTGTAGCATAGTAAGCATGGGCCCCTAGTATTAATGGTAGCATTTGTGATATTACAAAGGGACTTATGATTTTAGTAGTATGATGATTGTACAATTCTAAATGATTTGAAAATTTTCAAGCATATAGCAAACTTGCCTTGAAGAATAAATCCAAAGTATCACCACCATTTTAGCCATTTTTTCATACAAGTCTAACCTTGTAAAGTGTAATTGCCTGATTTTTTAGAGGGCCCAAAATTAAGGATTTATATCAATTCAAACGCTAATATCTTGCAATCTATATAGTGAAAATTTTTGAAATTTTTTTCACATCTTCTCAAACCACCATACTACAAGATCCTTTGTCCAAAAATCTTTTTTCTTTCTGAATTTGGTACTTTTACTTGAAATGGCATTTTTGGAGCATTTTTGGTGAAAACATAATCAAAATCCTTTAGGGGTTAAACTCTTCCCTTTGACTTTCTATAATTAATTTTTGGTATTCATTTAGTCTTTCCAATTGTTGGATTTCTTATTTAGTGGCTCTTTTCTTTCCACCAATGGGATTAACCCTATGCCCATAGGATCACATGTAAAAAAGGTTTCTATTTTTTCACAATTCATGCAAAGTTTTATATAACCAAGGGGAGGACACTGTCCATGTTTTAGGAACCCATGTGCGGCAAAAAAAGTAATACATGTAATACATCTTAAAATTTAATTTAAAATAAAAATTATGGATAGATTTTACTACTTTAAAAGTTTATATTTTGAATTATTGGTATTTTTTATGCTAATAGTAATTAGTTATAAAAAAAAATTAAAAAGATACACCATAAAGCTTAAAATAACTTTCACACCTCTATATTATATAAGAAAAAAAATTGAAAAATGAAAAAGAAATTCTATAGAATAGCTTTCTATTGAAAGTTTATTTTGGTTGAATATTGATGCAATAGTCATCTTCATGTGAGCTCTATAAATATTTTAGTTGGAGAACATGCCATTTTAGTTCGTTTTTCAACCCTTTCTAGATAATATATCTTATGTTATTTGGAATTGAAATTTTTGTCAATAGAAACCTTTAGTCATTGTTAAACAAAGCTCAAAATTTCAGAATGAAATTATAGTTTATTTAAAAGTAAATAGGGGTCAATGGTACAAGCACGGTACCATCAATCTAGATTTTAAGCTCTTGAAAACATTGGAAGCACAATTTATAATAGTAACAAAAATGCTTCACCATATAATTGGTGGCACACAATAGAAACAACAGAAGATTTCTGTTCTCTACTTAAAAGGCAAAGATGGCGATAAATTGGCTATAAACTAAGAAAGAATAGATTTTTGCTTCTACAAACTCCACACTAACAAGTTCATTGTGCAACTAATTGTACAAACCTCAAAAGCAATTGAATTACTAAGCAAAATTTCTACCCTAAGGAAGCAAAAACCTCAATGTCATGACATGGATTGTTTACTATTTAAAATAGACATTTATCTTTGTTTGAGTTCAAGTATAATAGTAGATTTTATTTAAATGGTATTAATGTTATCCATGTTTTAGTTCTTTACTTGCATGTGAATCAATAGTTAGTTTGATGAATAAGTTGGTAAGTAGGATTAATGAGAAGTTAAGGTTAGGCGGCAATTAGCCACCAAGGGTTAGGGTTTGATTTAGAGTAATTAAGATGGACTTATTGCCCATTGAGCCTCTTGAATCTCAAGAAGATGTAGGTGAGGTTTGGTGAGTAGTGATGGTTAGGATGATTTTTTTGCAAACTACCGAAGTTGAAATTTTTAAAGATTGTACGTTTTGAACAAAATACACTTTTAGCGCAAAAAATTTGGGAGCATTATCTTTTATGGATTAGTGGTTATGAAGCATTGAAGCCTATGAGGGATGTTTAATATCTATTAAATCTAAGAATAGTGTTTGATGGAGCATATCTTAGACAATTTTCATTATTTAGTTATAAAATATGGTGAATGAATGTCTTAATTTTTCATTAGCATTCTATAAAAAATTTATGAGATTTGGACTTCATTCAATTAATTATAGGCAAAATAGAAACCAGGAGAGGAGTTGTGAAGTAGGAGTTTATAAGTTAGTAGTGGAAAAAATGTTCACCAAAGTTGAATAATAACTTGAATTAAGATGAAAATTGATATGTGAATAGTTGAGTAGTTGATATACATTGTAGTGATTTTTTTAAGTCATTTGGAGTTACTTTCCATCTTTTACGCTTGATCAAAGCTAAGTACAATATTTTCTAAAATATAGTAGAAAGGGTTAGAAAGTCAATAATTGGAAAATGTCCACCAAAGTTGAGCAATATCTTAGATCTAGTTCAAAGTTAATATTTTAGTAGTTGAATCTACATTGTGGTGAAGTTTCAAGTCATTTGGAGTAACTATCCATTTTTTTTATTGTCCATCTTTTATTTGGAAGTAACTAGGAAATTTCTTGCCTCTATCCTTGCATAACACCACAATGATGGTATAGGTTTGTGACATACAATTAAATTGCATTCTTTTAATTAGCCATTTGCTTTAAAATAATTTGAAGTGAAAATTTGCATTTTAGAAGTTCACTTGAATATAAGAAATTAGATTTTAGCCCTATTTTTTGAAAAGGTTCATGTACGCCATATATATACAAAATATGTCAAAACTGAAATTTTCAGAAAGGGTAGTAAGTAGAAAAAAAGTAGAAAATGATTCAAAATACTAAATTGTGAAGAATTTAGTTATGGAACTGAAAAATACCAATGTCCATAGTTGCAATGCTATAATAAACAATCTACATCCTATAATTTTATTTTTTTTCCAAAAATATTGAATCCATAACTTTAGAGTAATTTTGGAATATTTTAGAATAGAGAATCCATAATTGCTTGTAAACTAAAATTCCTCATAACTTTCATCTCATCAAAATGGCATGATTCAGAGCTTTCCATAGAGAGAGAAAAAAATTCAATTTTTTTCTTGAAGAAAATGATTTTAAAAATTTGCCTAAATTGTCCAATTTAGAGGAAAAAAACATCATAAAACAATTTTTTAACCATGTATTTCAAATTTATGAAAATTATTGGGCCTTAAAAAAAACTCATCCGCGTATTGCATAAAAATTTAAAATAAAAAAATAAAAATTCTATTTGTAGTGAGCTATCCAAAATGGCTATGTTGCCAAAAAAATGCAATTTGGTCCTTTAAGGGTTAATGGAAAAAATAGTTCAAATACTAAGATTAAAATTAAAAACCTAACAACATATGATACTTAGCCAAAACATCAACAACTAGAATTTAATTTCAAAGAATTTTAGGTGTTAAATAATACTTCTACAAGGCAACATAGAATTTGTTAATAAATTATGATTTACTTCCACCTCCAAGAGGTAATTTATTCACCAATGTCTAATTGTCTTTATGGCTAAATCATTTATACACTAAAGTATAAACACCCAAAATATGAATAAGGTAAAGAGACCCATTATGGACTAATTAAAAGACAATTGAGAAATTAGGAATCAAAGAGTTAGAAATGAGTTGAAAAATCACCATTGTGGGAATTCAATGAGCACTACCATGTGGCTTTTATACATGGCAAAAAATTCCTACATTATTTTCAAATGTAAAGGGACACTATTGGATTGTCATTTGAACCATATAGAGACTTTAAAAGCCACTCTAACATTCAAAAGGGCATGAATAGTCTCCTCCTACACTAGAATCTACATTAGAAAGCTATGTGATTTTGCTTTGACCACCTATAATATTTTTTTTCATAAAGGAATTGAAAAAATATATATGGATTATTCCTAGATTTGTTGTTCTTTAGCTAAAATTTTTTGAATCCAATAAGTATAACTATGTGCAATGACCAATTGGTCTATAATGGTCTTGCAACCTTAATCAAATTATCCTATATTCTTTTTGCACCATGGTCTTAGAACTAATTTTTGTTATTATGAACATCAACTACAATAAGTACACGTATAATCCAAAGTATTAGTAATAAAATATTATTACTATCATTAAATATATATTATTTATTGAATTTTAATGGTAAGTGATAGATGGTTGCTAGCACGTGAGCCTAAGATCTTGAGTCCATGAGCCTAAAAGCCCATGCTTCTATATTATAAGCACCTTTCATGGTTATAGGATATTTAGTTTGTGTTATAGATACCTATGTTATAAACACCTTCCATGACTTTAGGATATTTATATTATAGGTGCGTATATTATATTAGGAGCATCTTCTATGATTATAGGATACTTATATTTTACTTATATATGTTATAGGCACCTTCGATAGTTGTAAAATACGTACTTACACCTAGGCTCAAAGCTTGTAGGTTCACCCATTTTGAGGCTTACACGCTAATGTCATCAGTAAGTAATATAAGATTTCAACACACTTTAACATACATTATTTGAACATTGTATCACCGTGTTACTAAATTATAAATTTTCAAAGCATCTTTAGTTGGTGAATAAAAAATTGACATTATTAGGAACTTCTAAATTCTCATGTTCTTATTGTGTACATATTATGTCATCAATAATTTGGTTTTAGTATTTCTTTTGAATCCAAATAAATATACTATATTTTGAACAATTCATGATGCATATGGGTGCATATATAGACACTACTTAATTGTGATCACCTAAAATTTGAGCATGTATGGTGACGAGAGGTGATTCTATGGGTTACAAAATCAATGCAAATTTTGTTAAATTTTTTCATATTTTGAGGTCTCTCCCTTAATATGTAGATTTTTTTTATAGTTTTTTTGTAAATAGTACACAAGGTAATTCAATTCAATTAATATTCCATACAATATTATTGATGAACAATATGATATGGTCTACATTATGTTTATACTATTGTACCTTTCTAGCAACTTTTGTAGAAATAATAATAATAATAATAATAATAATAATAATAATAATAATAATAATAATTGCCTAATTTTTAAAGATATCCTCCCCTCCATCTTACCTAATATTTGAAAATTGCATATGATTGAGGAAGAATTATAATATCCTTTTTTGACTTACCATTTATAGCAATCATGTCTTCAATATTCTATGCATTCCATATACAAATGACCCCTTGTTCTCTTAGAAACTATTAAATAAAGTAGAGAATAAAGTATTCAAATCTTTCCAAATGCCTATATGTTGTTCAATTTTAAAATTTAAATTATACTATAGTTCAACCTACAATATAAATTACATTTTAGTCTTGCCTAACTTTTTCTATGGACTTCAATTAAATATTAATCACTTGAGTGCCAAAGCTTCTAGTAAATTATAGTATTTCATTAAAATGGAGTGATTGTCATCAAATTCATCTACACTCATCTCCCTTCCATCTAACAAATTCATGCAAATATTTACACTAATTGGACTATATTCTTCCAACACTCATCCTTGTTGAAAACTTAATTAAAGTTGGTAAATGTGATTTGGAAGATGCTTTGAAATAGAAAAAAATCATTTTTCTCTATACAAACAAATTTACTCCCTCCATCTTACTAAAAAACTCTAAATTAAAAATAGTGTATATACTACCCAAAACACTCTATTTATTGATTTTGATTGTGGATTGTTGATTAAACAAAGTGGAATTTTTGAAAATGATTGAGTAGAAATTGATTTGAATTTGACATTGTTTGCTCAATGATCAAAATCAATAAATGAAGCTACGTAGTGGTATAAGCACCATAAAGTAGAAGTACCTATTTGTGATAACTTAAGCATTTCAACCTATAGAATATGGGAAATTCATTGAGAAATTGAGCTCAAGTGTGTGAACATAAAGATGAGGAAGAATGCAAAAAAAAAATGAATACTTTACTCAATATAAATGTGGATTTTTCATTCAAATCCATTTTGGTCTCATAGATGAACCTTGGCTTAGTTAGTTTTGGCACTTCTCCCTAAGCAAGGAGGAAAGAAAGATGAATGTTCAAGAAGGTACAAATATATAATCTTTTTCAATAAATAGAGCTTCCAACTATTGTTTGCAATAAGTCACCCTAATAAAACCATCACAAGAAAATGTCTAAAATAGGTATTTTACAATACATCCCATTTAGAGGTTTTTAGTACGACATGTTGTCTAAATTTAGAAACATCTTTTGCCAACTAACCAAGTCACTAGGGTAATAATTGAATTAACTTGTGAAATACCCCCAAATAATTATAAATTTTAGGAAGAAGGATTATAAACCCTGCTACTCATTCCTTAACTAAATTAACCAACGACCAAGCCACTACACTAATGATGTGTTATATTGTGATTAGTGTTACCTGGACTTTTACCTTGGTCACTCTAAACTTCAATTAGTTGGCATTTAGTGTTGTGTTCACTTTTTTGAGTAGTAACTTTTTTAAGCATGTCATAGGTTTCTTGAGTTCATACGTTTTTCTTTACATTTTGATGAAATAGTTAGGTAACACTAAATGTAAACTTGTAAAAAATTTATACCCAATAATTGACAAATAGTGTCTATGTTGACATTTAGTGTTGGTAACATTAACCGAATTGTTGACAATTAGTGTTATGCTTCGTGATTAGTGTTGCCAACACTATTTATCATCATTAGTGTACTATTTTTTTTCCCAAAGCCACGGTGTCAGCTCCTTACTGGTGGCGAGGGGCTCCAAATTTAGTTGGCAGCCAAAGTCCAATCCCCTGCCTGGCTGGTGAGGCTCTTCAGAGTCGGGGACCCAGCTGTACACCTGTTCGAATTCTAGCCGTGGATGTGATGCAAGCTGTCAGATCTACCGTTGATGGGAATGTCTGCGGCGGGCTGGGACGAATCGAAAATTAGTAAATAAGTTGCGTCAAATTAGTAAGTGGTGAGTGGCGACCTGGCTAAGCTTTCCTTTTTCTTTTTCTTTCTTTTTCTCTTTTTTTGAACGAACTGACTGGCTAGGCTTTCAAGTGGTTTCCTTGCTTTTTTTTGAGTGCAATTATTGTGGGTCACACTGATTGTACAGACATTAAAAGAATTAATTACAAACATTGCTACAGTCTATTTGCTGTGAAAATATCTTCAGATATTGGAGATAAGGTAGGGGGTCCATAAATAACCCACCTAAGAGCTGGAACTAAAATTTAAGGAGGAGAAGCTTCCTGAAATTTCAAGTAACTTTTCCTTGAAACAGAAGTGGAACTGGCATCTAACCCAAGTCGTTTCCTATTTTTTGGAGCTTCGTGGAATTAGTTATGAAATTTTGAAGTTGAAATGGCATAGGGCTCTAAAATTGCCCGCCTCTTGAAATGTACATTGTTTGTACATTGTTGAAGGCTAAGAAAAAACAGCATGTACAACTAAGTGTACATTTGAGGAGGTGGATGATTTTAGAGCCTAGGCGCTTTTAGAACCTCCTACCTTATTTCACTCTATAGGCACTTGGTATAATAATGGATACCCTTGATTCTTCTTGTACAAATTGAGATGGAATCTTGGTTAAAAAAAAGTACACAAAAGAATAAAATTAAGTTGGTTCGACACTAATTTTTTGAAATTTGACACAATATTAATATTTTTATTTATTGTAGAAGAAAGCACTACTTTTGAATTACTAATAGGTCTTGTTGTCATTAGAACTCATGAACCTCCATGTGTACAAATGGAAATATTTTTAGAAGTATTTTTTTGACTTTGATGGCTTTTAAAGTAATTTTCTTTATGTAAGGCAACCTAATTGTTAAAGCAACCTAATTTCACTATGTTTTATTCATATAAACAACTCCAAAATTTGACAATTTTTACCTATAAAATGGCCATGACACTTTGAATCACCCAAAAACTTTAGTATACAAAAATTAAAATACAAAAATTAAAATAAAATTGAAATTGAAATATTTGATGATTTTATTTCACAGGGCATTCAATTGCATGAAAATGTGCAATTATAAAAAAATTAAATTAAAAAAAAAATTGACCCATGTGATTACCTAATGTGCCATACAAGACTTGATTCAAAAAAAAAAAAATTCCCCCAATTTTTTCCCCTTGGGGGACATCAGTTGAAAAAACAACCCTTCACTATAACATTGTTAACTAGTGGAACCTCTACCTTCCAAATGGAGGTATAATTCCTCCCCACTTGGGGAATTTAATTACAATAAAAACCATATGACTGGAGCTTGTTTAATACCTTGTCACTAATGGCCCATCCCAAGGCCCCTCCCCTCCTCCACATCAATTTGTGCAACACTTTTTTGAACTTTCAATGTTGGGAGATCTCCCTTTGTGTGAAAGCAAAAGGCCCCCCAATGCTTAATTAACCCTTAAACATCAACAAATATGTTTAGTATATGGTTGATGATAGGGAATTCTTCTAATAGGACAAAAGTGCAACTATTTGTCTTTAGAATTTCATTGTGAAAAGGAAAAGTCTTCTATAGGAGTTTTATTTTCAATGAGTGTTTTTGCAATTTTGTAAGTGATTGATTCACACGGTACCCAAAGGGATGATTTTTACAATCAACAATTTGTCCTTTAATCCTATAGCGTTGCTATGAACATTTATTGTTTGATAGATGACTTCACTTGGCACTGTAGAATGGAAAAAAAATTCATCAAATTTAATTATTTGGAGGGTACTTGAGTACAGTTTCAGTGAATAGTATTGCAAAATATTATCCTAAATTTTTAGAAGAAATATCCCCACTAATTGCAAGTTCAATACACTTGAACTTCAAAATGCAAGCTTTTCTAGCCCTTCCAAAAGGTGAAGTTTTGTCTTTCAACATTTTAAGAAAAAAAACTCATATGTCTTATTAACTTGTATATTTTATCAATGCCTTGGAAAGTGGGTTGGAAACACATAAAAAAAAATTTAACCAAAAGAACTTAAAAAAATTGTGAAGTTTCAAATTTCACTTCACAATTTTTAAACTAATATGTGATTTCAATTTCTTCTAAAAGTTATTAGCATATTAGTTTTCTCTTTATTACTACTATAAAACTAAGAGCAAAAGATGACTTAATATGTTTCTTCTACCTTTATAGATGCAAAAATAAAACTCTTCATAACTTTTACCTCATTATTTAGAATTGAATGGTTCAATTATTTTGAGTAGTTGTCAATCTATATAATCTCCAAAAAATAATTTTATATTTTTTAGAATATATTTTTGATGTCCAATTTGACATTGTAATAAAAAAAAACTTTCTAACTTTTGCAATATCTATCATGATGACCTAAAACAAAGCTTCCTACGTAGATTATGATGAATAGCATCCACCCTAAAAAATTCACGCAAAACTTCAAAGTTTTAAAGTCAATAGAGCTTGTCCAAGTTCTCAATGAGCCCAAAGTAGGCTCCTTGGTCCTTTAGGGATTAAGGGTTAATGATAGTTCAAGCTTCAAATCAGTGGTCATGGGGCCTGTCTTTACAGGGTTAAGGGTTAACAATGTTATGACATGGGTTAGATTTTAGTTTCTCTGATGTTCATTCGTGTTGAAAAGAAATTCCCCATACACTCGTAAACCACTGCTAATAAACCTCCTGCTCATTTTGCAGGTAGGTTATTTGGAGCAATCCCACGATTACGTGCGTTTCCACATGTAATCATGAATTATGGATTCTTCATCCACGACTTTCATCTCAAACCCGTTCTTCATCCAATTGCGCCAATTGCGGTTTCTTGACAGTAGTTTATATCGACGAGTGCCTCTCATCATCATGCATTTCAAGAAGAAAAAAAAGTGCCTCCTCTTCAGGCTCCACCCTCCTTGTCAGCCCTTTTTTTTTCCTGAAATGCCCTCCTCCTCAAACATTGCCCTATACAAGCAGCAGCGAGTATCATTCACCAATCATACGCCTAAACTAAGTTCTCCGGACTCCAAACAAGCATTTCCAGATTTGGCATTCTGGCATTCAGAGACGTTTGGATAGAACGCAGAAGGTTCCTTTCGACAAGACACTAATGGATGAAGATTCTAGTGGATGAATGCTCCTTGAAGATTCTAATGGATGAAATTTTCCTTACTGTACTGTGGCGACTGACGGAGTCCGTCGCTCAAATCTTCGGTGCTATTACAGGGCTGACGTCAAGGGGGACCTGGCGACACTCTAAACGCAGCGAAGAGCATCTCACGGAAAACTGTAAAATCATCTTGAAATTCACATGGAACAATTACTCAAGAATCAGCTCTTACCGTAGAAATCATCCTTTTGTGAATCATTTGCTTAGAAAAATCCAGGAGGACTCATTGGAGGTCGAACTACTGTGCAAGACCTCCCCTTTTCATCTAAAATTTCAAGGATGAACATTTACACTTCTCTCTTGTTTAAAAAGATTTTTTTAGTCATCCATCGGACATTTAGTGTCCACAACAACGTTTCAAATGTTAAAACCGTGGAACGCGAGGCAAGTCACTATGGAAATCATCCTTTTGGATACTGTGTGAATCATTTGCTTCAAAGAGAAAACCAAGAACAATCATTGGCCCGTGCAAGACTTCACTCGCACCCAAAATTTAAAAGATGAACATTTTGCACTTCTCTTCTCCATGGGAGTGTCATACACAGGATACACATTGGAGTTAATCAGTGATGTATGAAGAAGCTTTAACTAAGAGTAGTACAAAAGGAACACAACACCAAACTCTATGGACCCCACTTTTGATACTCCAAGAAATTTCTTCCTGTATTTTTTACAAACTCAGGCTCTAGTTTCCTCCTGGCAGGCATTGCACACACTTTATGATTAACTCCATTATTAATTAGTGTCCCCAGCGACGTTACAAGGTGTTATTAAAACCCAGCCAGGGACTGATGATCAGGGAGGGGGAGGCAATGAATGGAAAAGAGACAAAAGCAAAAGAGACCCAAAGTTTCCGGTGCCGTGCGTCACGTCACGGCCCGTTGCTTCGTCGTCCCGGCGGGCGAGGCCCCAGCAAAGCACGCACACCGCCGCTCCGCTGCGCTCCTTGCTTGCCAGGCAGTTCCGCAAAGGCGCAACCCCCCAAAAGCACGTCTGAAGGTCGCCCGCCTGCAATGCAATGAGGCCCCAGCAGCAGCTGATCGGAATTGGCCACAAACGAAGTCTGCTCGCCACTTCCACGCCTCAAGCAGTGCAAACCTGGCCCCTCCGGCACAGTCTAATGACTTGATTAAACCTGGACATCCACTGCGTAGAATACCGTATATGTATTAGATAAGTGATGAGCCGTGCTAGGAGCGAATAGGTTATCACATATAATCGGTTGTTGACTTTTCAACGCTAATGTGGCACTATCTCATTGGCAACTCGTCACCATTGCCATTGTAGGTTGCAATTCATAACCTTCTTTCCTTTCAACTTACTTCCTACACCCTTGGATCATGAAGATCAAGGATTATGATTGAAAAATGTACAACCGGTTATATATACGATAACCTATTCGCCGCTAACGCGGCTCATCGGTTATCTAATACATAATTAGTTGTACATTTTCCAGTCACAACCTTTGATCTTCATAATCCAAGGGTGTAGGAAGCAAGTTGAAAAGAAAGAAGGTTATGAGTTGCAATGGCAATGGTGACAGATTGCCAATGGGATGGTGCCACATTTAGCGTTGAAAAGTTAACAACTAGTTACAAATTCTCTTTAGTTTCTTGGAAAAGTTCTCAGTTGTGGTTGCAACTATCTTGAATGTCTTGGAGTTTTACAAGAGCACTCATGTGGCAATGGACCAAGTGTAAAAGCATCACCCTTGGGCCTTGCCGTAGAAAAATTGAAAATTGAAAGATGAAGAAACCAATACATCAAATGAAGCAGTTGAATCAACCAAGCAATCAACCGAGTGTTCTTGTTTTCAAGCCAAGTATAGTATAGGCTTGAGCTCTATTGAACTCTATTTTTAAGCATTGTTGTCGTTTTCAGGGCCGGCTTGTCGATAGACCATTCAAGTATAGTATAGACTTGAGCTCTATTTTCAAGCATCGTTGTCGTTTTCAAGGCCGGCTTGTCGATAGACCATTCACTTTTCACAGAGAATAGGATAAGTTTTTTAGATAGGGTGTAACTTATCATCCGTTTTTCCATGAGAGGTGGACATATGATGATGCCTATTTTGTGCTATTATCTAACTATGCATGCAAAGGTTTGAGTTGGCAAAGATGTGTCATGAAAATGGATATCTTTGATAGATTTTTAAGGGTTCATGTCACCTCACAAACAATCACAAGATGACATGTGGTACTTTTAAAAACAAAACAAAAACGACTTAATTTATGATTGAATTTGATCCTTATATAGGGTGTATTAATATATTTGTATTAAATAGTTTGCTACTACCTTTAATAGTAGTAACGGTCTATAAAAACTATTGTAAATGAAAAGTGTGTTAACGATATGTTTTATTAGTGAGGAGAGGTTTAACTAGCTTCACTTAAAAAATTAGTGTCACCACAAAATCTTATATTTTTGTGGTGATTGGTAGAATAAAAACAATATAGTAACCTACATTAATTCAAAATAGTATGACTTTGGTATATTAATGTTACATGCACTATTAGGACAAATTAGTGGTTAGAATATTGATGGCTCAAGGGCATGGGTAGTTGCAGTTTACTATAATATGAAAGATTTCGTAAATCCTTGGCCTTGGTTCAATTGGAATTGGAAAAATGTTGCCTTTGAAAAACTTGAAAGACCTTTACCCTTGTTGCTTAAGTGTAGGCTAGGTTGTTTATAGACGGGATTTATCATCAATTTTTTTTGTTACTTCAACCTAATTTTTTTCCATTTGCATGGAAAGACACACTTGAATGCCTTGTTACAAGAAGTAGGTAAACAAGCCACAAGGATAGGCCAACAAAGATACTCAAAGTTCATCCACTCCCCTAATTTTTTTGAAAAAAACTAGAAGACATGAAAAGGCTCACTCGAATGCCCTTGTTGTCACATGAAGTAGGTAAACAATTCACAAGGATAGACCAACAAACCAAGATTCTCAAAATATGACAAATATTTAAAATTTATCCCCTTCTCCAATATTTGTTTAAAACTAAAAGACATGAAAAGACACTTGAATTCTTTTGTTGTTGCATGGAAAAAATAAACAAGCTATAAAGACTCAAACCAACAAATAACGATTCTCAAAATTGAGAGATGCTCAAAGTTTATTCCCTCCCCCAATTTTTGAGAAAAACTAGAAGACATGGAAAGGCACACTTGAATGCCCTTGATGTCATAGGAAGTAGGTGAACAAGCCACAAGGACAAACCAACAAACCAAGATTCCCCCAATCCACAAACTTTAGCCCTTCTTCCAACGTTTTAAGAAAACTAGAAATTGGCATCCATTGATGACTTGTGTGGGTTGCATGAACATTTTGAAAACCATCTCTTAAATCTCCTCCTCCAAATTCTAGTTCTAACGCTCCCTACACATGAATTTTTCAAGTAAGTTCTTCAATCTCCCCCTCTAAATTCCAATTTGATATAAGCTTAAATAATTTCTTTACGTAAGTTGAAATTCTAAAATAATATCTTGGGGCTTTGGTTGTTTGTTCTTTGTGATGTGTTTGGGCTAATAAAACTTCTGGTTTTCCAAAAAGAAACTAGAAATTCCAAAATAATTCAGGTAGGAAATGCAACAAACTTAGTTAACTCCCAGTGTGCCCTATGCGGTTGCCACAACTGAAATAAAAGTAAAAGTAGTTTTCTAATTTTCTAATTCATAAAACTTCAAATTTCAATATCTTTCACACCATAGGACCAAACGCTACAATACAAAGCCCATGCACCCATCCTTGCAGAGAGCTTTCCAATGATACCAAGAACACCACTGGGGACTCCCCAATCAAGAAATCTCACCAAACAACAAAACAAAACTAACAAAACAGCCTAACTTAAGGTATGCAGCAAACATAGCTAACTACGTTTGCGACTGCCACAGTGCCGCTCCCCAGCAGAGCCGCCTCTTGCGCAGCGTTTTCCCGAAAGAATCTCGCTACAGAAACATCCCGATTCCCCTCTATCCTGCAATGGCGCTCACTCTGCAGATTCTTCAACGGAAAGCTCAAGCGAAGCGAAGCAAATCCACCGATCTGGGGAAGACCCCCTCCCCCTCCTGTGCCAGGCTTCGCCTCCTCCAAGGTCCCCGGGAGTCCAAGACCCAAGGTCCGTCGGAAATTGGGAAGCACTGTACGTGCACTTGAGCACGCATCTTCCCGGTTTGACCACCCCGGAGGTTCTGCAGGGGTTTTGCAAATTGGAGGTGTTTTGGGGAGTTTGGGAGTGTTTTAGGGAGCTTCGGGAGGTTCTCTGGAGCGAGGAGGACCCGCTTCCACTGTTGGATTGGAGACTGCTGAGCGAGTGCAGGGGGGACTATTCTAAAACAAGTAAGGCGCGTCCCTGCAACAACCAGGCCCTTCACGTGCACGGCGCATACCTCCGCCACTTGCCGACGCAGATGCTTGTCGTTAAATGCTAGCTGTGATACCAGCTGCGTAAGGAAATTCCTACCTTCGGTGGCGACCTTTACGTGTGTAGCGAGCGAGCGAGCGAGCTCTTCGAATCTGGATGGCGATTCTCAGGTCGGGATTCGGGTCAGGTGGGATGAGCGAGATGAAGCCCCGGGCTGTGATAGCTGGGCACTATCTGGAATCAAAATCTTTCCGTGGTCGTAGAGCAGGTCGGTAAGGCGAATCCGATGCAGAAACGCTCTAGATTCGCATCCTTGAGGGAAATCAGTTCCGTTTCGAGGAGTGGATACAGACTCTTGAATGGCGATTTTCTCTTTCGGAGTCCGGGCTGACTGAATCGTGTTGCATATCCACTGGTTGCGAGTTATGTTGCCGATTTTCTGGAATCCGAAGCGGGGGCATCTTTGAAGCCGTGCATTTGCGGGAATTTGTTGTGATTGTTCGACGGTTGGAACGAGCGGTTGTTGCGAGAAACTACGCGATCTAGAGCTTGTAGAGCGTTTTGGGAGAGGGGGTGAAGCTATGGCGACGACGGTTCCGTCTGCGTATTACAACCCGGGCGGGGTGGTCCCCGATTGGTTGAACAAGGGCGACAACTCATGGCAATTGACAGCCTCCACGCTCGTGGGGCTGCAGAGCATGCCTGGGCTGGTGATTCTTTACGGCAGCATCGTGAAGAAGAAATGGGCGGTGAACTCGGCTTTCATGGCATTGTACGCATTCGCCGCGACATTACTCTGCTGGGTGACTTGGGCCTACGAGATGTCGTTCGGGCACAAGCTTCTTCCGATATGGGGCAAGCTCGGGACTACTCTCGGCTACCAGTACCTCCTTGGGCAGGCGGAGCTTCCGTCCACGATTCATCACTACAAGAACGGCACGATTGAAATGAACGAAGTGAAGGAGTTTTACGCCATGTCGGACATGGTGCTGTTCCAGTTCTTCTTCGCCGCGATCACGGTGATTCTCCTTGCGGGCTCGGTCTTGGGACGCATGAGCTTCCGCGCGTGGATGCTGTTCGTCCCGTTGTGGCTCACGTTCTCCTACACCGTGGGTGCGTTCTCCGTCTGGGGAGGCGGCTTTCTGTGGCAATGGGGCGTGATTGATTACGCCGGCGGATACGTCATTCACGTCTCCTCCGGTGTCGGGGGCTTCGTCGCCGCTTACTGGGTAGGAATCAACAAATTGCTTGCGACATGACTTCTCCTCATAATTTCCACAATTTCTCACGATTTCTCACGAAACTTGTTGGGTTTCTTACGGTTTGTTGGTCGCGATTGCTCCGCAGGTGGGAGAGCGGTTGCCGCGGGATCGGGAGAGGTTTCCACCCAATAATGTGCTGCTCATGTTGACGGGCGCGGGGCTGTTGTGGATGGGGTGGTCGGGGTTCAACGGCGGCGCGCCTTTCAGTGCGAATCTGATTTCGAGTCTGGCAGTACTGAACACGCACATTTGTGCGGCCACCAGCTTGTTGACATGGACAACGTTAGACGTGATCGTGTTTCACAAGCCGTCAGTGATCGGCGCCGTGCAAGGGATGATGACGGGACTCGTCACCATCACGCCTGCTGCTGGTCAGTTTTCCCATTTCTACGCACTTTTGAATTTTCGAAACCCTTTCGCTGGGTTTAATCTTTCCGAAGAAATTCTCGCAATTCAACCAGGATTTGGGTTTCTCAATTTCTACGAGAGAAAAGCATAAAACTTTGGGGCAAGGAACTATAGAATAGTACGTTCAGAGCTTGACGTCACGATCTTCACCTATTGAAGCGAATTTTTCACGGTAGTTTGAGTGACTCTGTTCGGAGTTCAAATGTCTAAAACAAAACCTCGTATTCGCTTAGATGCCGGATTTCAGTGAAATTGACGCAGTTTCAGTAGCGCAACCGAAACCTCAGCTCTGTCCCCTCGCTTGTTTTGAGAGCTTTTAGAATTTAAACGTCAAAGTTTTTTTTAGTAATCCGAAACACATCATTTTAACATTTATTATTATACAAGATGTAGGATTTAGTGTCAAATGACATCCCTTTATGACTTATTTAGTGTCAACATGAGAAGGGTCTTGTCTTTAGAGTTACTTTGCAAAGTGTGTTTATGTCGCACTTTATGGGATAATCGATGTTCTTGAAAGAAATATATACAAGAGTATGATATTGCTAAAATAGTTTCTATTGCCATTGTCATTTGTACATTATAAGTTTAGGATAGAGTCCACCCTTTAAAAGAGGACATCAATTTTGTTGTATTGGTGGATATTCATATCATTTGCACTTTTTGAAGCAATTGTCTTGAATTTTGAGCCCATAGCAATCCTAAGTTGTAATGGTCAAGTGATGCAATTTTGGTGCTTTGGTCCGTTCCAATGTAACAAAATTAATCTTAGAGGAAATTTAGTTTTCTCCCATTCTTGTGTGAACATTGTCCTAAGGTTTAAATCAAACAAATTCTCTACCCTTTAAAGTTCAATTTTTTGTTTTCATTTTGCATATTTTCTTGTACAAGTATATTCCTTTCATCAATTTCATCAAATGAGTCACAATGGGTCACAATGGGATGTTGCCTTTTAAAGATTTAAGCATTGCCTCTCATGAATGAGAAGTTATTTGAACAAAACATCACCCACAGCAGTTTGAACATGCACGGGTTTATTCATAACAGCTCACATTGTGAAAGAAAGGAACCCTTACTTGTAAGTTTCTGTGTCCGTCGGTGTTTTTGCACGGGAATCAAATTCGAACGGTACTGTGATTCACAGCAACTTCAAATAAGAGTTGAAGTACTTCTTGCGGATCAAGAAGAGAGTTAGAAAGAACAGATTGCAAGAGGGCAGAGTTCAAATGTTGTTTCTACAGCTTGTGAAAGAAAGGAATTCTCAATTGCAAATTCTGTGTCCGCAGGTTTCGTGCCGGCGTGGGCCGCACTGGTGATGGGGATCCTAGCGGGGACGATTCCGTGGGGAACCATGATGTGGCTGCACAAGCGGTGGTGGGTGTTACAGAAGGTGGACGACACCCTGGGTGTTTTCCACACGCACGCCGTGGCGGGTCTGCTGGGCGGCATCTGCGTGGGTCTGTTCGCGGAGCCCAAGCTGTGCACGTACATGGGCCTGGCGGTGACGAACTCCAACGGGCTGTTCTACGGCGGCGAGGGCGCCATGCAGCTGGCCAAGCAGGTCGTGGGCGCGGCGTTCGTCATCGGCTGGAACCTCGTCGTCACGACGCTCATCATGTTCGTCATCCAGCTCGTCATGCCGCTCCGCATGTCGGAGGAGCACCTCAAGATCGGAGACGACGCGGAGCACGGCGAGGAGGCGTACGCGCTCTGGGGTGACGGGGAGCGCTTCGACGTCACACGGCATGGACCGATTATTGGCCCGGATTTCGACCTGGAGATGCACAATGGGCCGCGCCCCAGTCGGAACCAAGTCTTGCACATCTGACCACGGCCGTCGAACTGGGTTTCCCTTACCCTGAACCCCAAACCCCCGAACCCCCAAATCCTAAAAAAACCCAAGCCCAAAAACCCTAAACCCTAATCCCGTCAGCCACCCACTGCTATCCTTCCGGTTGTTGCTTGCTCGTTTACGGCTGCGAAGTCGTTAACTCTCCGCACAACCGATCGACGCTCAGCCCGATCGCTACATCGATTGCCTTGTGCTACGCCTCACTTAAAAAAATCATCGTTGCGCAGGCAAGTCTCGCTGCAATTCTTCACACAAGGTGCCCTCCCCAATTGTGTGATTATGCTCGCTTCATGTCGGCACCTTTGTAACTCCAACTTGTACCACTTGTGTCATTAATTATATCACCAGGGTCTCACTGTGGATTCCTTGTGGGGAATCTCACATTTGCTATCTATTTGAACTTTCCTTTTCAGCAGGTGTCTTCCTTTTGAACATCTGTGGGAAAAAGTGAGACTCACACAGGGGAATCGCATTTGAGAGCCCTGTGATTATATTTCAAATAGAAAGAATCAGATAGAAAGCTCGCTGAAGGGGAGTTTTTCCATTGAGTTTCAGGGTAGGGATTGAGTTATGAATCGATTAGCAGTCTCGTCGGTAGGATGCATGAGAGTAGATTGGAGAAGATTATGGTTCAGTTGAGTGCTTCGCCATGTTCATGGCGGATAGAAGCATCGTGAGGTAAGGAGAGTTTAGTTGTAGAGTCCTGATTCGGAAGCGTGGTGACTTCCTTCGGTGCTTTGAAAATGTCAAAATCTTGAAACTCGAACAAAAAATTCGAAAACTAGACACGTGCTGCGGTGTGTCCGTATTGGTTGTCTCTGAGGCGTCGTCACTGCAATGTTTGCATACGCCATTCAAGTGTGGCTATTTGTGCCGCTAAGGTAGGAATACCATAAATCCTTAAAGGATATGGGGATTTCTTGAGAGGTTGAATTCAATGTACATAAAAATAAGGATGAAGAAGAATGTAAAAAAGAGGAATTTTTCTCGTCAAGAATGAATACTTTATTCAATATAAATGTGGATTTTTCATTTGGATCCCATTCATGTCTCATGGTTTAACTTAAAATGGCTACCTTTGAACTTGTTCCTAACCAACTGCGAGCAAATTGAATCTTTTTCAATCAACAATAGAGCCAACTATTGTTTGTTTCTGAACACCCTACTCTTCCATCAATGTGGGGCATTGTTATTGGTAT
Source organism: Climacium dendroides (assembly GCA_950106755.1). Lineage (NCBI taxonomy): Eukaryota > Viridiplantae > Streptophyta > Bryopsida > Hypnales > Climaciaceae > Climacium > Climacium dendroides. The sequence continues at coordinate 19,859,856 of OX467091.1, forward strand.
TCCTATCTTGTGTATTACGGAGTAGTTGTTTTCATTTCACAATTTAAAATATGCAATACAAGTACTTGGCACAAATAGGATGAATAACTTATTTTATATTGGAAATTATTATTATGGTCTTTGACAATATCAATTGGTCTTAGTATCATCGAATTTCTTTGACATTTCATCATCGTACTTCTTTGACATTTCATCATCGTACTTCTTTGACATCTCATCATTGTACTTCTTTGACATCTCATCATCGTACTTCTTTGACATCTCATCATCGTATTTCTTTGACATCTCATCATTGTACTTCTTTGACATCTCACCATCGTACTTCTTTAATACTACCTTCTTTGATATCACATCATTATACCTCTTTAATATCAATGTCTTTGATATCATGTCCATTGCTCTGGTCCCTTGCAAACCCGACAACATGAATATAGGTGCGCAAGCACGAATACATTGGGAAGTCATTTCAATGAATTGTAAACATTTAGAATTGCATCTTCAAGGAATTAAAGGAGTCAAACTTAATGTGAAATTGATAATTGGATATAACCATCTTTTTTATTAGTAAATGTGAGAGTATAATGATTGTCTCAATACTTAGTATTTTATCATATTCAATCTCTATTTCTAAATTATTTCGATGTAGAATTAATGAACATCCATAACTAGTAATGAGCAATTGGGATAAGAGTCACCTACCTATCCACACAATGGAGGGTGAATATTTTTGAAAACTCATTTATTTTAAATAATAATAATAATCAAATAGGAAACTCTTAAGAAGAATACATTATGTAAAATCAATTGCAAAAAAGAATTCTACATTATTGGATGGCATAGAGATTCCTTTAGAGGAGTTTGTATTATTATTATATATTGATTTTTGTAAGTGATAGTTTTACTTTTATGTAACGAAGGTTTGGGTGCAACAAAGGTTGGGTGCAATGAAGGTTTGGGTGCAACATCACTGTTGTTGGTTATTTGATGTTTTTATAGGACTACTCTTTACAGTTTATAATTTGTCAAAAAAAAATTTAACATTTTGGCTTCCTACCATCTCTACGAGATGGAACAAGTCCAGTGGTTCTTCTTAATCTCCAGCATTCCAAACACATGGAGAATGATGCTCATGCGTCATTTCAACCAAATTCAAAGCGGTACTTGGTTGGGCCTATTTACTTGTTTAAATGATGAAGTCCCATCATTAGTCTGGCAAACCAAGTGTCTTGAGGATGCCAATAGGCTACAAATCTCACAATCATTATCACTTGATGGTGACACTACTTGTGCTGTGGTCGGCCACAACTCCAAGCAACTTTCAATTTTGCCATTCTCCCATTACCTCGGAGGCTCACATGGGTTATATTCGAAGAATTAGGGTACTTGAGATCTCAAAGAACCGCAAAGGCAAGCCAAAGTTATATTTTGCTGGAGCTCTCCAATCTCTCATGTTTGACCCCGGTCATTGGTCTTGGAATACTGGAGCATCACTTCTCTCGTACACGATTTCTATAGGCAGGTAGCTACTTACTCAATCACGTAGTCCCAAAAGATCCATCCCATCGAAGCGGCCTAAGACTCTTCCTGTTATATTTGAGCCAAATTGGAGGGATGTATGGCTCAAAGCAAGGTCACAAAAGGAGGCAGCTTTCATGTGGTCCATTTGGCAAAATGCCGTGGCAGTTCAATCTTGGAGGGCAAAAATTCAACCAGGATTGGACATTAGCTGTTGTTGCTGCTCTACAAGGGCGGATGAAACTCCCATCCATAGATTCTACCAGTGTCCACATGCCTTGGAAGTATGGAAATGTATGCCCAATCCATTCTTCACCATCTCTTGGGAGAACAACCGGTCTTGGGACCCCATACCCGGTTTGACCATATGATATGCATTTTGGGCGCAACCCTTCCTCGCAAATTCATCAAACTTAGAACTATTTGGTCCCTCTTATGCGGCTCCGCGTTGTGGATCATCTGGACTCCACACAATCAAAAGGTCTTCTCTCATGTCCAATGGCACTATGGTCTTCTCCAACAAGCCCTCTGGGATGCCCTGCTTGATTCAGGCTGAGCTGCGCAACTTAAAGCTAGGATTACTTCAAGTCAAAAACCGCAACAAGCCCCCCTTGTTTGGTTGAAATTTGATAAGATTTGGCTTACTTCTCCAGTCCTTGCTTCTTGGGATGGGGATTACATTAGATGGACCGGTAGTGGTCCTGTAGTTTGTCAGTTCTATTAGCTTTTCTTACTCTCGTGCTTTTTTCTTTTTTTTGTCGCTCTCTCTTCATTTGTCCAACCTTCGGGTTTTGGTCCTCTAGTCTGTCAGTTCTATTAGCTCTCCTTACTCTCGTGCTCATTTCTCTTTTCTGTGTGTCCTCGCTCTCTCTTCATTTGTCCAACCTTGCGGGTTTGGCTGTTTTGTACTGGTGTTTTTTTTAATGCAATGGGTCTCCCATTTATTCAAAAAAAACAAAACTAGTTTAACAGAAAATTGTCATGTGAACCTTGATTAGAAATTCTTTTTACAATAAATTTTGTTTTTTGTTGTTCCAAAATTAACTGTTCCAAAACGAATTCGGCAAAATGGATGCCGACTATCGCCACCCCAGGGGCTCGAACCCTGGACCACAAGGTTAAGAGCCTTGCGCTCTACCAACTGAGCTAGGACGGCACATTGCCGGTCACCACGACCTCTGTAGGGGGTCATGCTTACCATCCTTCTGCGTAACATACTTAAATTACCCCAATCTCCACGACTTCCTCGTAGGCAGCTCCATTTGAATTACAGAACTGGGAAGACGCTCCTACATTTCAAACTTTCAAATACACGCGTAGTTCAAGCCCAGATTTGGTGTCCTTCCAGTTCACCGCAACGCATCAACTTACCCCTGTATCACAACCTTGTTGCATTCATGCTTGGATTTTCTTCACCATAGGGTTTGGACTCTGGAGACACAAGCAACAACCGGTCTGAATCTGTTTCGTTATGCACAATTTTATGACTCTTTGTTTGCCGACTAATTTCTGTTGAGTCATCTCCATGGTTTCCGCAATGGAGTTCGTTTCCTTGAAAGATTTATGATGATTTCGAAGGATTAAATTTACTGGAGACGAAGACGATTTGAATCCCGCAATTTGATGCGCACCTTTTTGTAGAATGAGTCTTCGAGGCTTTTGTGGCAATCCGTCCGATCACGGCGGTCCATCGGTGCTTTGTTTTTTCACGAGACGCCGCACTGTGAAAATGAGAAAGAGCGAGTGTGTTCATTTCGGGGAAACGCATTGCTTCGACGCCGTTTGGGGATGATCTTTTGGGAGCCCATGACGGCCAATTTGAAGTGGGAGATTTTTTGCAGCGGCTTGTGTTGCGCACACCCGTTCTGTAAGCTTCTAAGGAAATCGCTTTAAGATCCATGAATGTATTTCCTTCAGAAGCCCACGCCTTCTTCAATTACATCAGAGATTGGAAACCCTGAACCCTACTTATGTGTATTCTCTGAATCACAATGACACCCAACCAGTACTCCGAGTTTGGAAACATGCTCAGTCAGCACAAGCGTTGTCTCTCTTCGGTCACTGCATGCTGATTGCGTGCATGTGCGGGTTAGCGGATTGACTGAGGGTTGGGGTTTGCCCTAACCCTAATGGAGGATTCCCCTGTGGAATTGCAGGAGGTGAAAGGTGAGTCTCATGTGCATCCCATGGAGGATTCTCATAAGCATTTGCCTAAGCTGGGATTACTACCATTGGTGGCGCTCATCTTTTACGAAGTTTCGGGGGGTCCGTTTGGGGTGGAAGCTGCAGTGAAGGCCGGAGGACCGCTTCTGGCAATCGTTGGCTTCCTGATCTTTCCTTTCATTTGGAGTGTTCCTGAAGCTTAGGTGACGGCCGAACTCGCAACTGCTTTTCCACGGAACGGAGGCTACGTCCTCTGGATCACATCTGCATTTGGCAGGTTCTGGGGTTTTCAAGAAGGCTGGTGTAAATGGATCAGTGGCGTTGCAGACAATGCTTTGTACCCTGTTCTGTTTCTGGACTATTTCAAGCGTGTGGTTCCTATGTTTGCAGATGGCGCTACACGGGTCATTGCTCTCCTAGTGATCACCACCTTACTGACATACCTAAACTACAGAGGGTTGACGATTGTAGGCATCACGGCAATTGTGCTCACAGTTTTTTCCCTCCTGCCATTTCTAGTGATGACCTTGATGGCTATTCCTAGAATACGTCCACGGAGATGGGGCGTTGTGCACATTCACAACGTGAAGTGGCGGTCGTATTTGAATACGCTCTTCTGGAATTTGAATTACTGGGATTCTGCAAGTACATTGACAGGTGAAATTGAGAATCCGCAGGAGAGCTTTCCGAAAGCCCTTATGTGGGCAGTTTTGTTAGTGATTGTGGGCTATGTGGTACCGTTGATGACTGCCACTGGAGCTGTCAAGGTTGACGATTCCCAATGGGAGGACGGCTACTTTGCAGACGTTGGGCTAGCAATTGGAGGCTCTTTTCTCAAGTGGTGGATTGAAGTGGCGGCTCTGCTATCAAATATGGGTTTGTTTGAAGCTGAAATGAGTAGCGACTCGTTTCAGCTGCTTGGAATGGGAGAGCAGGGGATGCTGCCCAAGGTGTTTGCCAAGCGTTCCAAGCATGGAACACCGTTGGTTGGAGTCATATTCTCAGCTTGCGGAGTGCTCTTCTTAGCCTGGATGACTTTCGAGGAGATTGTGGAATTTCTGAACTTTTTGTATTGCATTGGGATGCTGCTTGAGTTCGCTGCCTTTTTATGGTTGCGGTGGTCACAGCCTGAGCTCTTGCGGCCGTCCCCGGTTCCACTTGGTTTCGTGGGCGTCACGTTAATGTCCATGCCCGCGACGACGTTGCTAATCTGTGTCATGTGTTACGCTACATGGAGAACTATAGTTAGTAGCATTGGACTTATATTTCTTGGTGTCCTGACCTATGCTTTCCTCGAGCATGCAAAAGCCAAGGGATGGATGGAGTATGTGGATCAAAAGCCAGTGACCGTTTCTGAGATTGATTCTGCTTCCGGTCCAGCATCGGCATCAGACATTGACGAGTTAGAGGCAAGACTGCTCTCTGAGTACACTCAACCCTCTCTAATCGCACTGCCACAGCGGGCTTCTAAATGCACACTGACGTATGGAAACTTTCCAACCAGATTTGTACTCAACCTAAGACATTCTCGGTCTTACTTGGAATGGGCAATCACGGAGTGTGCAATTAGAAAGGGTTGATTGTAGTTATACATGAGAATCATCGGTTCTTGCATTGAACGAGTGTGGAAGTCAAGTGTGGCATGTGACTCAGCCCTATGCATGGACCGAGTGTTGTTTGGTTCAAGGGTGTTGCATTTGGTGAAGTTTAGTACGACCTCAATGGGATCAGCATCACTGTGTCACCGCCGTTTACAGAGTAAGTTGACAGCATCCAGAGATTTTTTTCCCTCAATATAACAGCCTTCAAAGGTGGTTCTTGTGATTTCCTCTTTGAATTGCTCTGCATTCGGAATGTAATAAATGTATCACATTATATCACGTGAGGGTTTACATGTTTAGCTTCTTGCTTCAACCTGTGCAATCTAAGGTGCCCCCTGTTGCCTAACAAAGGGTTTTGTCACTTGTCCGTGCAGCAGCAGGAGGTTACCCCTCCATGTGGCTCCGTTCTTGTCCTTCTCGGTAGCGGTGACAGATGATGGATTATCCCCGGCTGCTGTGATTTGTATCGTCATCTCTCCTACCAGGTGGGTTTCCCCCATGCTTTTTACAACATGTAATATTCTGGATTGTGGCGCTCTCCTGAGTATGTCCCCAATTTTACGAAGGTTTGACAGCACATAAATTTGGAGGAATCGCGTCAAAAGAGTGAAAGTTGAACACTAATGCAATAACGATAAGAGAGACATAGCCCATGAATGTAAGAAGGAATTTATTTTTAACGCAGTTATCATAGAATTACAGGGGAGAAGGAGTGCGTTCATCCAAGCCGTGCGCCATCTTATGCATGTCTGAGAAGAGAAAATTAAGTTCAAAGCTTATCAATTATCTAGTCCTCCATTAAGCATTCCTAGAATCTCGCGTTACGCGTGCAGAGACTGCATAAAATGTGCAGTGGTCGTCTAAGAACTGGACAGGCTTCTCCAAGATCAATTTTGAACCACTTTGATAAGTTCAATGTCGAACAACAAAGTCTTGTCAATCAAGCCCTGATTGCGTAATACAAAGTCCAAAGCTCGTTGACCCTGCAAAAGTTCCAAGCAGTGAAATTTTAATATGAGCACTTCAAATGGGTCATCATACCCTGCAAACAAACTTCCAAATCAAATATGGCAACCTAATTCCATATGAGAAAGGGATCAAAGACAAGATCTGAAGCCCACCGAGAATGTGGCTGGCCGAGGACCTTTCTGGTTATAATCGTTGTTGGGATAGCCAAGTTCAGGAGGCACGATTATCCTGCGCACCAGGTCGGTTTAGACAACCAGAAAATGAAACAGACAAAAGAAGCTTACACGAAACCAACAAGCTTCCAGCTCAAAACAGTCTTTCAGTACCTGCGAACCCCTCCAACTTGCATTGTTGCAACGGCCTCTTCAAAAGCAGGTATGACCTAATTAACACGCGCAGGATATTAATTCGTTGCACTCAAACCTGAATTCATTGCTACTCTTTTATAGAAACCAAGTTTCAGACAACAACGCATATTCATTCATCCATTATGTCAAGTCCTCAAAGTTGAAGATTCTAGGTTAGGAGGCTGAGACTCAAAGAATGAATGAACATGTGACTTAAGGTCTGTTCCTCTCTTAAGCATTAAAGGCGTGTGTTGTAAGAGAGCCCACAAGTCCTTCATCCGATTGAGATGGTTGCTTATTAGCCTCTCGTCATCTTTTCCTAAGCAATGTGCTGATTTTAACTGTTCACAAATTTAACTCTCGCAAAACTCACCTCTGAATTTCCCAATCTGAATCTGAAGAATACCTTGTCATCGCCCTGCATATCCAAGCAACAATCAAGTATACTATGAAGACGACTAGGGATACCTAGGAGAAGAATCATTTGCTTCTACGAATTTCAAATGAAACCAAAGTAAAAGAACAAGGATCGATCAGGTTTTGCCCAAAATCTTCAGATGGGTGAATATCTCTCTAGATGCATGCCAACAGGGATTTGCAATAATACTGTTCCACAATCAAACCCAGCACTGATTTCTTTTGCTAGATACCAAGAGCTTGATACCTCAAAGGAACCACCTTTTGCTCTGTTTCGAGCCTCAAAAATGCGACCGTAGTATCCGATGGTGTAACCATCCCAGTCCACCTGAATACCACTCCACAAAGTAAAACCTCAATGGAGCCCTTCCTTTCGACAAGTCCATCACCGAACAACAGACTCGTGAACATATTCAAGAGACAAGAGCAAGAGTTACTCATATTTGTAACTTAGACAAATTTCAGTGAGTCAGTATGTGACATTCAAGTGCTTAGATGGATTTTTAGTTGCCCAATTGAAACCCTCAAGAGCCTAAATCTAGGACAGGTATTGATCTGAGATTTCAGATGACGGTCTTAATTTAAGTCTCCTGAATCACTCCAGTTTCAAACCGTCAGGTTCCTAGATCAAAGCCGTTTTCCTACTGCATCAATTTTGTGAAAGTACTCTAATGTACAGAACATGACCATCAATGACAAAATCTTGAAGGCAATGAAGGGGAATCTGAAGGGTTCTGCAAGAAAAGAAATCTGCAAAGACTCGATCATCCTCGTGACTTACCACCACCATGCTTCCAGCGCTAGGGGCCGGTCCAGATCCTGGCCTCAAGTCCTGAAAGCCATCGCAAACATTAGAACAGAGGGTGATGGTTCCGTCCCAGCTGCCGTCCAGATTACTACTAAATAATTTAGGGCTGGATATATATAATGAGGACCCTGTGCAGACCCTCGCGTTCTGTAGGGTATGGAAGACAACAACGTCCTATCTGAAGAATAGAGGACCCTAGTGTAATCATAAAAAACAAAGCTCAACGAGATCCACCTTTAGGGTACCCTGATTATTAAATCTGTGATAAGACCTTAAGCAGAACGGCCTAGCGGTCATTCCAGCCATACCACAAATCCTCCTCGCTCCGCTCTATAGGATTTGTGATTTATGAGGGTCTGCAAAGAGTACCCTGAAGCCGGGATTAGACGGATCTTTAAAGCATCGGGCTTGGCGTAAGAAACCCTATAGTATGCTCGGATTCGTCCTCCAGGTCCTCTATGGTACAAACTGGCCATAATGTAAACGCAACGAGAGGATTCAATATAACCATCTTATGACAACCACAAGAGTATCTAGTACCCGTCACAAAGAATCACTGTTCTCGTCATGACATACTGAAAAGATGGAAGCATACCTTGTATTGCAAACCAGATTCCGTCTCTACGTAATCAGGATACTTCATTTTCGACTTTCCATAATCCTTCCCTCGGATTGCTGGCACTGCAGAATTTAAAACAAATCTTGTAGCAGTAACTACCAGCATTTGCTCAAGGGGCACAGTGCACATTCTTTAGAACCCCAATTGACATACAAACACCAATCTGTGTCCCATGGCAGAGAATAGAGTAAAACAAGGACTACAAATGGAAGAATCACAAAGAAGTCCGATTAATTACATACTGTCGGCGAATTGTGACGCTATAGCAATGCCTGTGTCTGCCAGCGTCGTGGCGAGACACGCGCAGACGCTTGCTACTGGAAACGTAACAAGCTGTCGACGCGACGTGCTCGTGGACACCGAAGTCTCATTGGCACCATCAGGACCTGGGATGACAATCAGAGGGACAATCGCCAGTTTGACAGACGTTGGAAATCACAAATTGCCTTCCCCAATAGCAATGATGTGCTATAAATATGTGATAACATTCAACGTCAAATTTGGTGAAATTAGTTGTATCCACAATACTCAAAGAGAGCACTTATTTAATTCTTCTCCATATTGAAGCGCCTCATCTTTAACCTCTTATGCAATGTACAATGGAAAGATATCTCGCGACTCAGTCTACCAGCTACGTTATTATGAAAGCACACACGGTTCACAGAATGGGAACGATCCGCGTACCTGAAGCTCTTGAAGAATGCTCAATCTCAGCTGCACTAGCGCTGACAAGTACTCCACCTTTCCTTTGCCATACCTGCCGAAAAACCAAACGAGGATACATTATTCCAACTGCAAGAAACCAATTCTTCCAGACGCCTTCCAAGTCAGAAACCCTAAACGAATCAATTCGCGAAACCCATTCCACACAGTACTCAAATCTTTGCAATTCATGCTCGAATTGCTACGAATTTTTGGAAATGTTCGGGACATAGCAATAACCATTCCAAGACCTCACATCTTTTTGTTCCAATTCCCCGCAACCACGACCCAATTAATACGATTCAATCAGCTGCGTCTATTCACGAATTCAGCGGAACTGAAACTGCGCAATAGAGTTGGAATGCAACATGTCGTCAATTGGGAACTGAGAGTCGGTAGTGAGTGAGGCAAGGGGTTCCAAAAACAGTCGAGAGTAAAGAATTGGACCTGTCGTTGCGAGGAATGAAGGGTGAGAGAGCGGGGATGTGAACAGATGAGAAGCGAATTGGGCGAGGACGCCAATGCCATTGCGTGCATGAAGAAGCTCACGATCGCCGGGGAAGGAGGTTCTTGGCTATGGCGGAATCGAGAAGCTCGCAAACGGGTACAACAAGCAGTGAGCTCCGTAAACTGGATAACGGAGTGACGAAGATGTTCCTGGAAAGCACGTTCCTGGAAAGTTCCTGGAAAGTTCCTGCCTTCAGTTTGTATTACAGTGGTCTAAGGTAGAACTACCCATTACCACAGAGATTTGCTATCTAGGTACTTTGGAGAAGCTATTTGTCAACACTCATATTTTTCAGAGATTGAATTGTTTGAGAGAAGTCAATTGGAAAAAGAACGAAGACATTCCGACAAGAATTGAATTTTTTGTGATTTTTCAAAGCTGAAATGTTAAACTGTGAGAAGACCCTTGTTGATGCATGAACACACCATTGTTGAAGTGTGGGCTGATGTGTCTACTCCCCGAGTGCATTTGCCATCATGATAAAGGATTAATAAGATTGTGGTAATAAGGTAAACTAGCCCATTGTGGTTTGATGACCCATTGTGGTCAACTAGGGAGTGTTTTTTTTCTATTATGTGAAATTTTGGCCTTAATGCATGTAAAAAATGACAGTCATGGATTGATTAGTGACCTCATTAGGAGGCTTCAACTTTTCAGAGGGAATTCAATGGCAAAAATGACTTTTAAGTCCTTTTTTAGAAAATATTCATAACTACTTGGGGTGAATGACATGAGCATCATGGAGTCAAATTTTGTTGGTGATGGGATGATCTACAAACTCTTTTGGCCTAAACACTTCAAAAATTCATAACAAATTTATACTTTGTTGAAAAAATACAATTTCAATTGCTCTCACTATTTCTCACACTTGCCTGTATATGGAAAAAAATTGAAAAATTTCAACAACATGTGGATGAACTCCTAATTTTGACCACAATAGGTTGGTTTACCTTAGATGGGTGAGTGATAGAAATGGGAGGAACCTATAAGTGGCGGAATTTGGTAGACGGTGGTATTGGGCAATTCTACCTTAATAAACCTCACTCTCTAAAATAATAAACCTCTTTAATTTAAAGGAGGCAACCCATTTCTAACCACTTAAACTAATAAACCTCTTTAATGTAAGGGAAGCAACCCATTTCTAACCACTTAAGTAGATAAATGTATTTGCAAGGTAGGTTTCTTTAGTGGGGAAATTTTCCCGTGTGTAAAAATAGAATTTGAAAGATTTCCATAATTATTCAAATTTTTATTTCTGAAAAGAAAATTACTATGAATTTTTTAGGTGCAAATTATGTTCAACCCATTCTAGTCATATAGACCTTCTTATTTCCAACCAAGGGCTAGTTGCAAAATCCACCTAGGGTTAGTTGCAATATTGAGAATTGTGTAGCCAACAATAATGTGCCACAACTGCGTGGGAAATTGTGCCATAATTTATGATTGCTTATTTCTTCATGCAAAAAAACAGAGTAGAGAATGAGGGAGTGATTAAGAATGGGTTGCTTCCCATAATATTGATAGCTAGTCTCAATTTGGGCCACATACAAAATATAATAAGTGACTACCATACATTTGCAGTTGTGTGTGCACGAGAACAAGGAATGTGTTGTTCTGTAATTCAAGTTGATGTCTACGTGTGCAATGTGTGCAATGTTTTTTGTTTGTAAAATATGTGTCCGATGTTCTTTGATATGTATAGTATAGTGTGAGCTCATTAATGCAACATTTGACTGCAAACTTCATTAATGTAATCACCCTTCCTTATTGTAATGACCTCTCTAATGTAATGTATTAGACTAGTCTCAACCCTATTGCTTATTAGAAGTTCTATTGTATTACATAGTATAAAGATTTATTCCATTAATGTAGGCAAATAATTAGTGCTCTCAACCAAAGGCTAAAAATGGTTCCAAATGTGATTATCATAATTAGCTCAAGCTAAAAACACTTCCTAAGCATACTAGAGTTTCAAATTCACCATTATGTTGTTAACATTATTTGTAGCAAGCAAATTGTTTTTATAGAAGTTTTGTTAAAGTTAACCACATACATTTGGAAACACTAAAGGCTATACTAATATGTCATGTGGTGTTGTAAGCACTACCCAATATGAGGGTCAAATTTGGCATAAATTAAGTCATTTTTGTAAAAAAAATGCTACATGGCATTTTGTGATCGGTGCATGGTGTAACATGGACCTTTCAATTGTGGTGTGGGAATTCCATTTTGGCACCACAATGCCAAATCTAACCCTTGCATATGGCCCCTTGGGTATGGTAATATAATATATTAGTATAGCCTTTGGTTGAGATTTTGAGTGGTGATGCTTTCATACATTGAAAGAAGGATTTACAACTAAAGTATGCATACTCATAATTGCAGTGGATAGATTTTTTGGGTGCTTGTTTATACTTTCTATATATAATAAACCACTCTATTAAGGGACTTCACCAACAGAAGCCAACTAAGTACTCTACTCTAAAAGTGACATTTTGAGGACTAGAGCATTATTTAAAAGTTGTTGCTGATCTAGGTTATTTCAACTATACCAATAATTGACCTTTGCATTTTGATAAACTTAGATGAATGAATGACATTTCATCCATATTTTATAATTTTATAAATTTATAAAATATAAATAACTTGTTACTCCAATGAAAATTATAATTTTTTTCATTTTAGAAAATTGGCAATTTAAGAAAAATCAAATATAGATATAGTTGTAGTAAAAAATAGGTCTCATGACTTAGAGCTTCAAGATATAGATATCAATGAAACATGCACACAAAACCAATATTTAGGATGAAATGTTATGTGAGACAATGAAATGATCAAATTTTGGGACAATGCAACTTTTCAAATGGAATTAATCAAATTCTTTTTCAAATTTTTTTTCAAATTTTTTTTCAAATTCTTTGATAAGCCATGTAGGTATATATTGTATTAATAAAGCAATGAGTTTTTTTTTTAAATATCAATCTTTCCAAATATAATAACTTATAATCTTTACAATGGATATCACATAGGTGGAAGATAAGAACAACATGTCTTTAAGAAGTCAAGTGATTCCTTGTGATGAACTACCGTTGGTCATTAAAAGAAAAATGGGGTCTAAAGAGGACCACAAAGTTGGACCAATAGAGTTGAAATGTATTGAATTTTTTAAATTAAAAAAAATATAATATTTATAATAATACTTTAATAATTGCATTCCCACTTGTTTTTAACCCACTAGGACTTTGATTTTGTGTCTTTTTTTTAATTATAACATCATTGTTGGTGTCAAAGTTTTTTTTTTGCTTTTTAATATCAAATTGCACAAAATAAATAATCTGGCTAAAAAATGCCAAAAAACTTGGATGAAATCACCAAAAAACTTCAAATTAAAAAAAATCTTTGATGAAATTGCCAAATTGTGGATGAAAACCAAATTATAGGCATGTGATATGTGTTAACATGATTTTTTCTATCCAATTTGTGGATGAATGTTGAAATTTGGACTACCACTATAACATTTTATATTGCCACTTTAGCATTTCTTAGAAAATGAAAAAAAAATCTTGATTGGTATAGATTGAGGGTCTTTTTTGAAGCCTCGTTCTTCTTATAATGCATCAATTTCTACCCTTGTTGCATAAGGTAATTTGCTTTAAAAGTGATTATCTTCTTCGAATTGACTCACTATAATTAGCTTTGGAATGGATAGGAAGTGGTCTTTAAATAGTGACTTCTTTAGCCATTGAGTAGATCAAGGATAAAGTGTTATTTGTTGCAAGAGCCAATTGTTTTCTTTGGTTTCTCCAATATCTCTTTATAAGTTGCAAGGGAATGGATTTTAAAAGATGTATAGTTACAAATAGGTTTCTACAATAGAAATCTTTGAAAATTCATAATTAATTCAATAATGCTTCAAAAAATATGAAATCACTTGTGTGGCATGCTGTATCTATTTTCTTTTTTTGAAAAACGATTTAAAAAATTTCTCATTAGTGTAAGTTCATAAAAATGGTGGAATTTATCCAATAATCCCACTAAAAAGTCATGTGCTATAAGTATGTGATTATATGATGTTGGATCTCATTTTACAATATGTAGGGGTCAAACATAACTTTGTTATTGTAGAAATTCATCTTTCACTTTTTATTTATAATAACACATCCTTATTAAAGAGGCTTTCTATAAAAATAATATTACTAAAAATATTAAACAACTATCAATTGCAATTCTAGAATAAATTAGATTTTCAAGTTGATTTTAAAATTTTGATAATCTTTTGGGTTATAGTTGATTGCATTCAAAGTGATTGTTCTAAAGTATTTTAGAAGGAAGAGTTGTCATATATTAATACTAATTTAGAAATGTTTACACTTGAAAATTTGAGATTGCATTTGGTATCTATATAACTAGCAAATTGGCCAATTGCAATTTGCTAGCCAATTTGAATTAAGAAACTAATTAAGTCTAAAAAATTATTTTTATAAAAAAAAATTGAGAAGCTGCGTAGGTTTATTTTGTAATAATAATAAACTAATGATTTTTTTAAATGTCAATTTTCCAAAATAGAAGAACTTTTGATCTTTACATGGGCAATAAAATTAGTTACATCAATACATTTCTAGATTTTTGATGAAATGTCATTCTACTCATCTAAATACTATTAACTTTGTTCACACAATCCATAGAATTGCATGCTATAAGTTTTTAATTATATGGTATCAAAATTATCTTTACAAACCATATGGATCAAATACAAGTACGGAATTGCAACAATTGACCCTTCAAATCCTGTGACCCTTCATTTGTAATTAGAAAATTTCATTCCAAGAGGCCTATTCTACTACATATAATTAAGCTTAGATTGTGTAAGTGGTTGGTTGGATGCAATTGCCACTGTCCTAATAGGTACAACAAAGGTGGGAGATAAGAACAACATGGTCATTACAAGAAAATGGGGCATGAAGGGGACCACAAAGTTGAACCAACAATGATGTTGTCTATCGATTATTTTAGTTAAATAAAATATAATAATAGTAATAACAATAATAATAATAAATAATAATAATAATAGAATAATAGAATCCCACTATCTAGGATTGTGATTTTAAAAAATTTTTAAATTTAAATTTTTTAATTATGACATCATTGTTGTTTTAGATTTTGGAAACTTCATCAAGCTTCATTCTTCTTGTAATGAATTCTTGATTGCCTTACATTGGAAGAGCTAAGGTAGCCGACCCTTTTCGACCACTTAAGCAATTCAACATATTTGTTGTATGAGTGTTGTATGGGTATAGTGAGGGGAATTTTTTCCGGTTTATAGAAATAGATTTTAGAAGGACTTCATTTTTTTTTAAATATTTTTTTCCTCAAAAACAAAATTACTATGAATTTTTGTGTGAAGATTCCGTTCAACCTATTCTTGTTATATAGATCACCATATTTCCAACCATAGGTTGATTACAAAATTGACCATGCTTCCATGAAGGGGATAATTGTAATTTCTAATGTACATCTTGTGATCATTATATAGTAGCTAACCCATTTCCAACCATGACCCCATTTCCAATCTATATAATAAAATTCTGGAAAAATACACAACCCTTCCAAACTCTATTTCTATACATGGGAAAAATTCTGAATTCAAAATTTTGTGCTCCAAATATGCATAATTGCTTAAGTGGTTGAAAATTGGTCAGCTACCTTGTGCTTTCAATGTACACCTCCCAAATGTTTGTGCTGCGTGAGTTGTCACCTAAACCACAACTGATCAGAAATATGACAGCCTAACTTGCAAAAATGGATACCTGATTGGAAAGAGGTCAGCTACTTGATGAGATGGATTTACGAACCCTACGTAAAGAATAGAGAAACCTCTACAACTTGACAATCAAGAATTTGTTTACATTGGTTCCAATCTCACGAGATGGCTTACATTCCAGCTTGCTTTCCACAATTCTTCACAAATGATTGATTATAAATACTTAGCAGACACAATTCAAATCATTCCTTTGATAAAACCTTGGATAATAGACGATGGTGAAGGTACCCATAACCAATCAAATAAGCAATTCTGGACATGGTCTAGAGTGTTGCAAGGGAAAGCAAATATTTTCAAAGGTGCATTGATAGAAATGACGGGGATTGCAAAAAATTTGGTAATTTCAATGCTTGAACTGAAATTACTATGAATTTTGGGAGGCAAAAAGTGCTTTAGATCCATAGACAATTACTAGACGCTTCTAATTCCAATCTTAGCCAATCTACTTTCTTACTCACTATTTCCTGCTTTCATGCTCACCACTTTGGGGCATGTCTCATGACCTTATTAGTTGGAACGCATTCCAAGGCTTGGTTGGAAATGGAACCTAGCCTTGGTGGGAAATAGAACACCCTACAAGTTGCACATGGGTACTAAAATGGATACCTCTACTTTAGTTTGTAAATTGTACATCCATCTTCCAATCTATTGTATTGTACAATGGGGTGTGCACTCCAAAATGAGGGGAATTTCAAATTGCGTTGGACTCACACTAAAGTCTGCTTTTATCATCATTACAAACACACATATGTAATTGAAAATCACACAAAGAGTAACTTGATGTTTTCTATATACTATAGTATCTAGTGTTGCCAACATTTGTGAAAATTAGGTGTATTCAATGGTACATATAAGAAATGAACCTTCATAATTGCTTTAGAGATACTTATTCCTATACCACTTGAATTGCTTGTATGATTTCATGCTTGTTCTTCACCCAAATGCAAAAAATCTTTGTCTATCCTCCAAAGGTTCTCTATGAATTGGTAGATAATACATATAAGGAATCCAAATTGTGATATAATTTTAAATTATTAATTTTTCACTTGTTATGAAGTTGAAGTGCACTTCATTACAATTCCAACACAATTTGCAGTTTCAAGATTGTTCATTTTTTAGCACACTAGAGCTTTCAAAAGTTGTTGAACTTTCTAGTGACAATTGATTGAAAAATTTGTAATTGAACTATACCCCACCATACAATTGTACAATAAGGTAGTTTGCTCTTAAAGTGACCATTTAGGAGCTGATTGCCTTTTGAGGGAAGCTAAACTCCATGAAACAACTTTCAGTAAATTTTTGTAAGAAGGAAAATAGAATTGGCATCTAACCCAAGTCGTTTCATATTTTTGGAATTAGTTACAAATTTTTTAAGTTGCAATGCAGTGGTCACTAAAAGCAACCACCTCCTGAAATGTACACTATTGGTACATTGAAGAAAGCAAAATGAACCTGTGTCATGCTCACTTTTAGAGCAGGGTCGGGGTCGGTTTTAGAGCAGACTACCTGACATGTGCTTGAGCAGGCCTAAGGATCACTTCAGAAAATTGAGGTTGAACGGCGAATTCAGTCAATGCTACAGAAAATACAAGAATTTCTACACTCTTTCAAGAGAATACCAAAGCCGTTGAGCGGCTTCCATCAGCTAGAATACATTCTGCAACTAGGAACACGTAACTGAAATTTAGTCGATTGCAATCTCTCCGTGTCCACGATCTGCATTGCTGTCAAAAACTCTCACCAAAACCAAATAAATAACTAGACCCTCAAGGATTGAATGCTTCAGGTGGTGGAGGCACAAGGATGATGCCCCGAGTGTCGAGTAATTGAACGAGCACGAGGTATCCAACTCCTAGCAACACAGATATAACCCCTGTCACAATGGCTGTTCTTTGCCCTTTCTTCACCTCTGCCTCGGCTGCAATCCATAGTTACTGAAACGGTTAGTGAACTGAGCCATAGACATGACTCAACATTCTTTAAGAGTTGCCTCCGCAGGTATAGAATTTGTTTTATGGAAAAGATTCTAGACACAATATTGAACTCGTGAAAATCCTCGCAAAGTCATGCTCAAATTGGTTAGAAACTCCATATGCTGATTCTCTACAGTGATTGAAACATTTTTTCAATTTGAGTTTGAACAAGGGTGAGTGGTCCCAACTGCTCTAGAATTTTATGGATGCTTGTAATTCAAGTGCGACAATTTACCTTGAACTCGTTTCTCGCTTACGGCGGGTTTGGTCACCTCGGAGATTGAGCTTGGCGCCTCGCTCACATCTTTCGTCTCATCCCCTTCGTTGGAACTCGCGGCAACAATGTAAGGCTTCGCTCGCCTAGCATTGGTTTGGGTGCGCCATGAAGCTGGCAAAATCATGGAGCGTTAAAAAAGAAAAATTCTTCTCCAATATACAAGAAGCATACCAAGTTACCAGCATCAGCTACGCTATGACCCAAATTACCTGCAGCTCTAGAAGAATCCTCAATTCTTGAATTGGCGCTGATCAATAGTCCGCCTCTTCTATGTCCTCCCTGCAATAAAGTTGGACCAACCACGAATGAGAAGATTATATATCCCTACTGTAAGAAACTAGTTGTCTTCGAAAGCATCTTCCATTTCAGAAACCCTAAAGAAGCCACGTTGCAAAAGCCATTCCACAAAATGTTCCAAATTCTGCCTGGGATGAATGATCTGCGGAGAAATTTCTACTCTTATCCTAATCTATTGTCATGAGCTACCACAAGCGGCGAATTGAACGAGGATCGATACATTTCGCACGTTCACAAACTACTTGCAACCTATTTGAACAGAATACGCTCGAAAATTGCGAAAAGAGGATAATTAAGAGACAAAATCGATCTCACCTGTTGCGAGAATGAATGGGGCCGCTGCGAACAGCAGCTGAGACTCAAAATGGGCGACTGTACTACCAATGCCACAGCCTGCGCCATTGCTGCACCAAGCTCAGAAACGCTCTGTGAGTTTACAATGGCGCAATCGGAAGCTCGCAAGCTTTGGCAATCCAAGGCTCCAAGCACAACCCACGAAAGGTCCAACGAGCCGAAGTGGATAAGGAAATAGAGGAATTACAATACGGGTTGTCACACTTTCTCCGAGAATGAAACTTCTATGAAGAATGAGAAGGTATGGAGTGAAAAGAGGAGACTATCCATGAAGGTGTGACACAAATTTTGTATCCTGTGCAGAATGGAGAATGAGATTTACCTGCGCAAATTATGAAGCTCTTGAACGCGAATCCGCCTGTGTCAGAGCTGCTCCTCTTTCAATTTGAATCATGCATTCTCGATCGCTACGAAAATCCAAACCCCAAGTAAGCCCCAAGTCTTTTGGATTTTAGAAGATGAGCAGGAATTCCAATGCTTTTCGATGAAGGAACTAAAGAAAAAAGCTCTACAGAGAAATGACACCAGCAACAAGAGCAAACATCCAACACCAACCCACCTGTGTCAATAGCTCCACCTCTTTCAATCCCTGCGTGCTCAATCGCTATAAAACTCCGAACACTAAGCCCCAATCTTCTGGATTTTATAGAATGAGCAGGAATTCTAATGATTTTCTTCGAAAACTAAAACAAAAGATTACACAGGAATGACAGAGTAGTGCAGCGCGGCGTGAATCACCTGACAGAAGGGCGAGCAAAAACGTGAAATGGATTCTCGGGATGCAGAAAAAACCAACTGAATGGGGCAGCTTCAGTTCCGCATTTATGCGGCCACGGAGGATTGACCCCCTCATTGCGGATGGATAGAGGGATGGGAGGTTCCAGCTCCCTGTCCCGTCGTTCCCTTACCAGCCGTTCCCTGAGTCTCTGTTCCCGCCGCTGATAATCCAGCTCCCCTCCGACCTCCCGCCTCCGCCGCTGCAACGATCTGGTGCATCTGGTGCCTCGTTGATTCTCGATCTGCTCTGTGGATTCTCGATCTATCTGGAGAAGCTGTTCTGTGGATTCTCGATCTGCTGCGGACGAGGTGCGTTGATCGAGCTTCCGTTTCACAGGAGGCTTTATTGTTTTGCTTCGTTTTGTGGGTGTGGATTCTAGCTCGATCTGGTGCGGATTCTCGATTCTACTGGAGCCACTGATGAGAGTGTTCGCATTGTCAGGGAGCTGCCGCAGGTGAAACACTCGAAGCTTGCTCGTCGGGGGAAGAAGATCAAAGAAGAGAAGGTTCGCAAACATTAATCAAATTTGGAAAGAAAAAAAAAACATTCCTCGGTGTGAGTTTACCCCCTCCCCATCGTTGCAACCATTCAGCCAGTTTGTTGGATTATGTTCGCTTGAAACCTGAAAAGATAGGAAACCCACTATTGTTCTCTACTGAACTTGGATGTTTGAGTGGCAAGTTTGAAAAACCTCCTCGGAAACAGAATCGAAACTCAACACGCCTCAGTCTGTGGAACATCGATCAGCAAATGCTCATTGTTAGGCAGGATACTCAACTGCCCCGGCCTGTGAGGATTTCCTAGTCCAAACACCTTTCAATGATTTATTAGGGGTATGGGATGACGACCCATTTCCAACTACTTAAGCAATTATGCATATTTAGAGCACAGATTTTTTGTGTGCAGAATTTTTCCCATGTGTAGAAATAAAGTTTGGAACAATTGCATATTTTTCCAGAAATTTTATTACACGAAACGTATTTACTACAAATTTATTTATAGAAGATTTTCTTCAACCTATAATGGTTATATAGACCTTTCTATTCTTGACCATAGGCTTATTGCAAAATCGACTTAGGATTGGTTGCAATATTGACAGCCTCATAGCCAATCATAATGTGCTACAACTACTCCTCGAACTACGTCACAACTCATGGAAACAGGGTAGTCTATAAGTTGGAAATGGGGTAAGGTAGGTACACCCAAATGTGCCACTGACCTTAAACCGCCATCTATACTATATGTACATCTCCAAAACTAGTTATGTACCTATGTGGAAGAAACGCTTTCAAAACTAAACTTTGTTCCTTAATAACTTTTGCATACAGTATCCAAATGCCACGTTCTCTAGTGCATTAGAACCTCCTTTCACTTGCCAACAACAACATATGAAAATTTGACCAGTCTAATAATAGAAAATAGACTCAATAACAAAAAGTGGCGGTTTTGGGTGTACCTACCTTAATGGTTGGAAATGGGTTGGCTACTCTAGTCACACCTTCTTCATTGCACATCCATTCTTTTGAAAATGGGGACATGGAGGCTCTCCATTGGCTCTCGGTGGCAGAATATTTTTTTTGCATAATCTTTTCTACATCCATTGTTCTCCTCCAAGGGTGAATAATTGGGCATGAACTGTTTTTTTTGGATTTATATGCAGGAAAAACAATTTCTAAAGAAATTTGCCTTTTTTTAAAATTACAACAAAATTTGTGACCATGAGAGCCTACCCAAATTCCATTTTGTCTCCCAAGGGGACAACAGGACTTTATAAGTTCAAGTACATTACATTCTTAACTTTTAAGGTAATTGACAAGAAACAATTTATTCTATCAAATATAACAAGCTACAAGTAAGAAATAATTTTTTAGAATGTGAGGCGAACTTAATATCTAGTTTTGTACACCAAATTAGTCAATCTTTAGGTATTTTTGCAATTGTTAGTTGTATGGATTCCACATGCAACCTCAATTTTTCAAGTGTCAAAATTTGTCATTGAGTATTAATTCAACAACTTTTCACTTAAAAATACTTCACTTCTAATGCAATCAACCAAAACCCAAAAAACTACCAAATTTTTAGATTCAACTTCAAAATCTAACTTATTCTAGAATTGCAATTGAGAGTTGTTGAATTCTTTTAGTAATATTGTCTTTGTGTCAAGTCTCTTTAATTAGAATAGATAATTATAAGTCAAAAGTTAAATATCAATTACCACAATAACAAAGTTGTATTTGCCCCCATGGTTGGAAGATCTCTATCTCTAAGAACTCTAGTGCCCTTATCAACCAAGTGGAGTTTGTCCAATTCCATGATACAAATTTACCATCTGGATATATTTATCAAGGCAAACTTTCCTTATCCACTAAAGCATATTTCATCATGAATTAATTCATCCCTCATTGCAATCATCAACAAAAGGTCATAACAAAGGTTGTGACTCAATCATCATAAATTCTTCACCTATCAATGCATTTATTCATCAAAGGTATGTATCATACTATCATACTACTAAAATCACAAGGTTTTTCGTAATATCACATTTTAACATTGTATGATATTACAAAGGTCTAATATCTCTATAATATCACATTGTAACACAATGTGATATTATAGAGTTTCAACGGCCATTTCACCTCTGTAATGTCACACAATGTAAAATGTGATATTATGGAAGTTTGGCTTCACACTTCATTTTACTTCCATAATTCTATGATTTGAATGTTGAAGTTTTGAATGTTCTCAATTCTAATGTTCTTTTTTTACTACCAAATGATTTGAAGCTTTATTAGATTGAAGCAATTTTGGATTTTACAACAAAGTATTTACAAAGTCTTTGCAATTTGACAAATTTGCATTTCAATTCTTCAATTTTGATCACCATTGTTTGTAAGTGAAGAAATTTATCAAGTGGTGGTGTTCTTGAGCTCAACAATATCTCCAAAGTATTTTCTTTACATTCATTTTGAGTAAACTTGAATTCATGTATCAAATGGTAATTTGAACATTGAGTTTCATTTGAACAATTTGAGTGTAATTTGAGCTTTAATTCAATCTAATTTCAAAAAGATTGATGTAATTAGAGTCAAATTAGAGCCAAATTGATGAAAGTAATATAGTTAATGTGTAGCAAAGCAAGCGCCAACCGCTAGTATATAACTAAATATATGAAACTAGGTATGTAATATACTCCATTTTAGCAATATAATTGAAGTTAGAATTCTTATTCACATTTCTATTTCCATTATGGAAAGTAGGTTTCATGACTTGAAGATTGATGGTATGGATAACAAACATGCACACAAGTCCAATATTTAGTTGAATGAAATGCTACTTGAGACAATTGAAGGTTCAAACTTTGGGCCAATGCAATTTTAAAATGGAATAAATCAACTTCTTTATTCAACAATTCTTTGAGAAGCCACATATATATATATATATATATATATATATATATATATATATATATATATATATATATATATATATATATATATATATATATATATATATAATAAAATAATGAGTTTTTTGTATAATGCTAATCTTCTAAAATACAAGAACTTTTGATCTTTATAGTGGTGATAAAGTTAGTCACATCAATATATTTTAAGATTTTTGCTAATTTGTCATTCTACTCATCTAAATATTGTCTAATAATTTCATTAAAAAAACTCACACATTCCATTGATGCAATCATGCAACACCTATATTACTTTCATGGGATGCATTCATGGACTAAAATGAACTAAAATGTGTGCTAAAAGTTGCATGCAATAAGTTTCTAATTATATGGTGTCAAAACCATCTTTGCAAACCATATGAATTAAATACAAGTACATAACTGTAGCAATTGATTCTTTAAGTCTTATGACCATTCGTATTTGTAGAATTTCATTCTAAAAGACTTATCCTACTAGAGGCAATTAAATCGAGGGTTGCTATTCTAATGGATACTATGTAGTCAAATATATGAAAAACATGGCTTTGAAAAGTCAAGTGCTTCTTCGTGACCATTTCCGGTTGGTATTCTTGTGGATGTTCAAAAATTTAGATTCAATTTTATTTTTACATTCCCTTTTATCGCATGTATCTAGGTTTGGGTTCTTTGTGCTTTGACAAATTTTTTTTCTTCAATTCTAAGTTCATTTCCGATACAATTTGGATTTTTTGGAAACTTAAACTCCCAAGTTGTTCTTGGCAAGTTGTTCCTAGTGTCCAATCTTCAGTTTCATTTATTAAAAGTTTGGTGGCAGTGTAGTTCCAATGTTTCCATTCTCATCTAGTTCTAAGGATATGTGCCCTAGACATTTTATGAATTCAAGGGTACTAACCCATTTTTAAGATAAGCAGTCATCATTAGAAAGAGAAGAGTTGGTACCACTTACTAAGAAGAAGAGAGCATCTAGGAGGAAGATGAAAGATAATATAGTGGAAAAAAGAAGCCATCAATGGCAAGAACACTAGGTGATCACTCCTTGTAGTGAAACAAATCAGACATTTTCAAGGCCTTCCAAATAAGGTAAGTTTTCCATTCAAACTTAGATTGAAAGGAATTGGTAATTTGAAGTAGGAATTTTGGGACTTAATATTGAGTTCAACTCTTCTACAAAGTATTTATTGACATTTTATATTATAGTCTATATTTCTTCATATATTAATTTATCCAAATGGATAAATATATTTAAAAATAACACTAGTAGAATCTCATGTTTATCTAGACATGAATTAGATTGTTTACTTGAATGTTCAATGTAACAACCCCATGTTTTTATGTCATTGAAGATGTTACAATGAACCTTAATGGATGTCAATGTTGACATAATATTGACATAAAAACAGGGGGGTTGGTACATTGAATGTTTAGGTAAACAACATCAAGTTAGACAACTCTTGAAAAGGAGAGGTTTTATATACAGTAGAACCTTTCTAAGTACACCGTCCATAAGTCAATAAACCCCTCTTAACCCTTAAAGTTCCAAGGCCTTTTTTCTCTCAAAAACCACTCAAAACTGCCATTTCTATTGCAAGGTGCAAAACTTTTAAAATTTTCCTTTTTTTTGCATATCTAATCATAAGATCTTGCACTAGAATAGTATAAGAATGTGTAGTAGAAATTTCAATAACTTTAACCCCTAAAGGACCATTGTCCCTTCGGGGGACAATTTGGATTTTGGGCAGGTACCTACGGGCTGAAATTTTGTCATGATTGTTTGAAACTTTTTTTGAAGATAGAAAAACTAATGAGCTTTGTGGTAATATAATTTTTTTCACATTTGGTGCCCGGAAACAAAAGTTATGACTAAATAAGCTCAAAGTAGGGGACGGGGGGCAGTCCGGGCAGCAAAAAAGATTTTGAAAAATTTTGAATTTTTCTTTATTGGATTTATTTTCTTGTAGATTATATTTTTGTCTGCATGGGAAGCTTTGATTCATTCCATTTGGACTTATTATGAGAAAGTTATGGACAATCTTGTTTATCGGGCAGTTAGAGCATCTTCCTGAAAAAATAACTTATAGAATTCATTTCTGAATGCAATTTTTATAATTTTTCTGAAATTTTTTTTTACATGATTTTGTTTGTTTGCTAGAACAATCTCACCATTGGGATTAGTGCATTTTAATTCCATCTTAAAGATATTAATAATTTAGATTTTCCTTCATTCTCATACCTACTTCTACTTAACAATTTTTTAAGCATGAAAATTAATTTTTTCTTAAAATTTTCTTTTTCCCTAGACTCTCAACTCAATTTCCCACAATAAGGATTTAAAGCTCAAAACTATGTAGTGCAAAAAATTTAAGTTAAAAAAGTTCAAAGTCAAATAATCCAGTCCCGCAAGGTGCTGAAAAAATTGTTTTTTTCCCTTTGAACGCAAATATCTTTTAATCTATGTGGTCAAAATTTCTGAAATTTTTTCCACACATTTCCATACTAGTAAGGTATAAGATCCTATGGTTGGATGTGCAAAAAAAATAATTTTCAAATTTTTTAATTCTTTGCTACAGAAATGGCAGTTTTGAGTGTTTTTTGGCAGAAATAAGGCCTTGGTCCTTTAGGGTTAACCACATAGATTGTAAGATATTTGTGTTTAAAGTGAAGAAAACAAGTTTTTTTGCACATTCCTTAACAACATTTTTGGGCTTTGAATCTTCTTAATTAAATTTTTTGGCACTATTGAGTTTGAAATTAAAATTTTTTATGTTGAAGATTTGAATTGAGAATTAGAGAAAAAAAATTCAATAAAACACGCTTAATTTTCATTCTTTAAAAAATTGTTGAGTAAAAATAGGTCAAAGATTGAATGAAACACTAAATCATTAATAGCTCTAAGATGGAATTGAAACATTATAATTCCAACACTGAGATTGTTCTTGAAAACAAACTTAACCCTATTTAATAGTTGTTTTTGAAAAATTGTAAAAATTGCATTCAAAAATGAATCCTAAATGTTATTTTTTCAAGAAGTTGCTTAGATTGCCTAAAAAACAAGATTGTTCATAACTTTCACATCACTTATCCAAATGGAATGAATTAAAGCTTCAAGATCTATAAGAAAAAAATTAAATTTATTTTTTCAAGTTTTTGTAGATTTATTTTTTTGCCCAACAAACTGAAAATTATGTTTAAAATGATATAACTTTTGTTCCTAGGCACCGATTGAAATAAAAATTATATTCTCAAAAAGCTAATGTCATTTCCTATCTTCAAAGAAAGTTTCAAAAAATTCTGTCAAAAATTGAGGTCAAACAAGCCTGCCTAAAACTCCAAGTGTCCCCCGAGGGGACACTTGGGACTTTAGGAGTAAACCAATATTGTCAAACCAATCCCGGACTTGTCCCTATACAAAGGCTATGACTAAAAATGACCCTCTGTAAACAAATAAACCTCTCTAATGCAATCTTGTCAGATGGTTCCGAACCTATTTGTTAAAAGAGGTTCTATTGTAGTAGTTTGACTTCCAGTGAGTGCTTTAGGATTTTATTTAAACCAACTATTCACACCATGCCAAAAGGGATGATTTCCACGATCACAGGCCCCTCCTTTAAGGGTAAAAAATTGGAAAAAAAAGTCTTCTCCTAAATATTGGATTGGGCGACCGAAAGTCGTGGACTAGCGAGCCTCCTGAACCACTCCCTGGCTGGAATTAGGGTTTGGCACTCTCGAAGAATTGCACGAGAGTGTGGGATTTGATTCAACTGCACGTGAATGCTGGCTCCGCACCGGAGATTTGCTCTCCGAATTTTGCACATGGAAGCCTTTCGCACTCTTCGGTTGCCTCCCATCTCCGTCTCGCCATCGCCGGTCACGCGGTGTCGTGATTTCGGACCAATGTTGGCGCCTGAGGCTGCTGCGTGCAGGGGCTACAAGAGCGCCGGACCGTCGCTTCTTCACATTTCGAGAGGGGCGGCGAGGAGTGTTAGTGGTAATGCGATGAATGAGGAGGAGGACGAGGTTTCAAGTAGTGGAAATGCGTCATTTGCAGGGGAGAAATCTCCTCTTGTTGTGGTGTCATTTTACAAGTTCGCCAACCTTCCCGATTGCGAGCAGAAGCGCGCTCCATTGAAGGAGCTTTGCGAGACTAATGTATGGCTTTACATCCCTGGTGGATTTTTGATTCCTTGGGCTTTAGGGTTTGGGTAGTGGGTTTAGGGCTTTGGTGGCCTTTGATCGATGGGGATGATATTTTCGTGCTGGTCATGGCTGATGGCCTGATGATCTGCAGCTTGTGTCAGGAGGTATAATATTGGCTCCGGAGGGAATCAATGGGAGTCTTTGTGGAACGCGAGAGGCAGTGGAGGTAGTGATGTCTGCCATTCAGAGTGATGAACGCCTGGCTAACCTTCGACGAACTGAGGCTCCTGCAGGAGTAGATGAGGAGGAAATTCATAATGGGCACAGTGGCAAGTCTCCTCTTGGTGCAGGCGAAAACGCTCCGTTCAGATGGGATCACGTGCGTGTGAAGCTGAAAAAAGAGGTTCGTTCAAGCTTCTTCTTAGCCTATGAACAATGATTTCATGAATTATCAAGGCAATCGCGTGAAATTCCTGAATTCTGTTGAGACTTAATGGAATGCTGTGTGACCTTGTCGCATGCACTGTTTAATAATGTTGGATTCTTGCGGCGGTCTTTGTTTTTTCTGAGACTTGAGTCATGATGTTGCAGGTGGTGTCAATGGGTGTGCCAGGGGTGAATCCTGCGGACAAGGTGGGAAAGTATGTGAACCCCGAGGAGTGGAACAAACTCATTAGCGACCCTGACACGGTATGTCAAATGTTAAGGAATCCTTGTTCCATCTGCACGTTGAGCAGTAGATGCTGTAGACTCAAGTTTTTCTGATTTTGCGACTCCCTCTACGGCTATTGCCTTGAGGAATTTGTCGTGTATCTGGATTACTAGTGACCAACCTCCTAGATACGAAGTTTGCGACTATCCCGCAAATTCTTGAGGAGTGTGCTTTGTAGGAAGCTGATCTGGATGACGAATATGTGCTGTCTGTACCGCCTGTTCCGAAGATCTGAAGCATTAGAAACAAAGAGGTTCATTTGAAGTCATATCCTTCGGTGTGTTTTTGCACCAATACATGTCATGATCAATCAGCTGTTTGACATGAACATCTCCCATGCTTTGGATTCTTCGTCCAGGTAGTTGTCGACGTCAGAAATTCGTATGAGATTCGCGTTGGAAAGTTCAAGCGAGCTGTTGATCCGCAAACAGATTCTTTCAGACAGTTCCCTGCCTGGGTGGAAGAGAAGCTTGGAGATGGTAGCCGATCTGGCATGACAAATGGCCTTGATGGAAGCCAAGTAGACGGGCACATGCGAGCTCAAGACCAAGAGGTTGTGCAGACGTCGTGTGAAGAGTCAGCAGAGCCTAGAAGTCCGCGACGAATTGCCATGTACTGCACAGGCGGCATTCGATGTGAGAAGGCAACGTCCTATCTGGTGAATCAGGGATTTGACGAGGTGAGGACGCAATATCATGTGGCGGAATTCAACTCGATGTATTGTTTACTGAATCTGAAATAAACACTCTTTTAACCCTTAACCCCTGAGCGCCCCAGCGCCCCAAATGTGGCTATGAGACATTTGACCATCATAATGCGCTCAGGGGTTAAAGAACCAAGAAGCCCAATCTGGGGCTCTTGTACTTTTTTCTGGTTTTGAGTAGGTCATAAGGGGACTTTCTTTTGTCAATTTATATTGATCTTCGACCAAGACATGCAATGTTCTTCACTGATTCTGGCGATACAAGAAAATTGACCCATGTAAATTAGGTCTTTCTCAACATTATCAATTGGTAATTCAATTGAATCCTTGGGGTTTAGTTTTTCATATAACTGCACAGTTTGCAGGAGGTTTTCCTTCTATTTTGAACACGAAGAGCAGTGTGGATTCGATGACTGAAAATTACAAACTGAGGGTGCTGTGAGGATATTTGAGAAGCTAGCAAAGATAGAATTTCTGCGGAAAGTAACGATTGATTTGTGGTGTCTATTCAGGTGTACCACCTGGAAGGAGGGATCCTCAAGTATCTCGAAGAGACGCCTGCATCTGAAAGTCTCTGGGAAGGCGAGTGCTTCGTCTTCGACAAGAGAGTTTCTGTAGGGCATGGATTGAAGCAGGGATCTTTTCGGTTATGTTATGCTTGCAAGAAGCCTGTGAACGCTTTAGACATGGAGTCCCCACTGTGGGAAGAAGGCGTGTCATGTCCTTATTGTTTTCATGGGAAATCTGAGGCTGAGAAAAGCAGAGCTCGAGCTCGTCATGAACAGTTTTTACATTGGGGAGTCATTGGTGGTCCAGATAAAGGGCGGCCTAAACCCACACCTAGTCAACAACGAAACTCAGAGTTCCCTGAAAGGTCCCACTACTTTTCTCTGAAGTCAATTGTGTAAATGGAAGCCCAGGATTTCTTTTGGTGGATTTTGGATTCCTGATTACTTGTACAGCAGATTAAAGCTTTGAATTCCTAGTGTTACATTTAATCTAGTAGACGGAGTAGGGTGCACTCCATTAAAGTACCTTTCATTCAATTTTCTTGGAAATGGGGTCAATATGTACTCAAAAGGTTCGATAAGAAATTGCTCAGTATAATCTGCAATTAGGAGTCAATGTTTGGTTTTGGAGAAACACAAGCGAACCTTCTGACACTAACCTCGAAGTTGACCCTTACAGACTCCACTGGAGTGACTTCAATCTCATTAATCTTCCTACATGTAGAAAGGGAAAATGCCTTTACAAGTGCGTGAGTCATGCCAACCTGGAAAAGAGCTCAACAAATACCCATTCTTTCTCGGGCTAAATATTGTCAGATTTGTACAACTTTTTTGGTCAAGCAGGAGATATGAGGCAAATGCGAAAATTTCAACACAAATTTGTGAATCCCCAGATGTAGTATGGTAGCCAGATCAAAATTTGGGAGCCACCCTAGCGGAAATGAGAAATTAGAAAAAAGAGGACTGCCTGCCTGCAAGTCTCGAGGACAAAAACACCTTTCACAGGAGGTAAGATTCGGTAAGGACTTCATTCATTTACATCATCATCATAGGTTCGTCGCCCACTTTCAAAGTCGGAACAGAACTGTGCATATGAACTTGAAGTGAGATGGCGAAGCACCGCATTCTTCAGCATCATATTCCCTGGATTTTCAACAGATTCCTCAAAGAGAGGCTGCACAAAATCCTGGCAAAAAGAACATATTACCTCGACTTGCTTCGGTGAGAGCTTCTTCTTCTCGGCGTGCACCACGAGACAACTTCCAGCAGGCCTTTGTCAATCTCAAGGGTAAGCCCAGCCCCAAAACTCACTGCGGGTCAGCATTTAGATGAAGGAATGTCGCTGCTTGGTTTCCTTCCTCCGTATCGCTCGAAGGCGGGTCAGCATTTAGATGAAGGAATGTCGCTGCTTGGTTTCCTTCCTCCGTATCGCTCGCAGGCTTGATGCGTCTCACTGTAACAGGCAGATTTGAAATGCTGGTCATCGGTGCATTCCATATTGGATCGTTGCTTGGTACTTTGACAGCCTCAAACATTTGGTTCTCTCTCGCAAAGAGATCAGTAATGCAGTTCATTCTCACAACCGGGACATGCATTAAATCGGAATTCATTTGATGGAATCGGTTAGCCCGCGAGGGATCTACTCCAGCTGCTTCTTGTTTCAGAGCATTCTCAAGCGGTGATTGAGGCCCTTTGTGTTCTCGGTTGAGGCTCATGTTGCTGATATTAATACTGGACCTGTACGAGCGAAGAAGATCAACCAGATCTCGAAAATCAACTGTGTCCATGTGAAGATACTTGCCAGACTCAATTGCAAGAGTGTTGACCTTCATTGCCAACATGCTACCACACCAAGGGTAGAATGCAACCCCTTCTGTCAGCCCAGCGATGGTGCGGTTCGGCAGGGATCCATCGATAAGAGCAGTGTCCCTCATGAATAGCTGAATCTGATCTTTCCGTTTCCGGGAACGAATGACATTCCCCCAGACCGGACGCTATCCGACGTGTCCATGCCGACGTAGGGCTCGATCTTAAAGCCTTCAAATCCCCAGGTGAACTCGGCCTTCTCCGGGACCGGAACCCAAACGAATTCTGGGGTCACTTTATCCACTGGGAGGTAGATGCCCCGTCTTGCTGATGCATTTGGTGGCGTTGCGAAGTTTTGAAGCTGCTTGCAGAGAAGCTTGTGGATCGGCCAGTCTGCTTTCTCGCATTCTTTGGTACAGTAAGCACTGCAGTTGCATGAGGTGCACCGCCCTGAGGAAGGGTTGCTGCACATGGTACATTGCTGCGCCATCCCTACCTGTAACGATTTTTAGATAAGAACGATTTCGAAATACAAGGACCTCTACCACAGACGAACTGGTGAACCATTGAAATTCCAGAATAGTGAACAAAGAAACCAAAACGCAAAGCAATGAAATGCAATTGCACGACATCCCTCAGCAATACAGCCGACTTTGTCCAATACCAGAGAAGCAGAATTACAGCAAAGAATGATAACACAGATCCTCCACAGACCACGGCGCTCCTCAAACCTGTTACAGCTGACACACCACAACTTATCCCCTCAAGAGCCAAGGACTCACAGTTTCAATGATCATCGTTTTGCGAAAATAGTAGATTTCAACTGGGACTGAGAATTCAAATCAAATTAAAGAAAAGAAAGTCCGCACATGACTAACTCAAAATGCTACAAAAAAAACATGAGCCTCAAATTTCGGGTTCTTGATTCTTGATCCATACGGGCTAAAGGCAGAAAAGAACCAGAGAGCCACCTCACCGTGACCAATTACGCCAACTTCGTTCTAAATCTGCACTCCCTAAAACCAACAAAGCTACCCTCACTTCAAGAACGACCAAGAAAATAACTCATGATCAATTTGAAATCAAATTCTCCGGGATCTCCGCATTTCAGCTTTCTAGAGCATGCATTCCAGCAGAATTCATATGAGGAAAGAAGCGCCACTTACGAGCAGGCCTACTGAACCCGTTGCGTCCTCCACGCACCGTAGCTTACGATTCCCTGGGCCAAACAAGACGAGACGAAGCTCAGAGGAAAGCAGTACAACCGGGAGCGCACGATTCGCAGCTCGACGATCAGCAAAATCTGTGCGCGTGTTGTCGTCAGAGACGGAAAATGGAAGCCGAGAAATCTAAATTGTGAAAACAACAAAGGCCGTCAGTGGAGCTTCAATCTACTACAGTGCTTGAAATCTGTTGTGATGGAGAGATAGGGCAAAGACTAGAAGTATATAAGGTAAAGCAACCCACTGTGGTCAGAATTTGGAGTCTGCCCTCATGCCACTGCTGAAATTTTTCATAATTTTTCCCACGTAAAGACAAGTGTGAGAAATAGTGAGAGCAATTGAAATTCTATTTTTCAGACAATGTATGAATTTGTTATGAATTTTTGAAGTGATCTATCCAAAAGAGTCAATATGCTACTTGATAACCAACAAAAACTATATCTAATATGTTCATCTTAATCACCTAAAGCAGTCACAATAATTTCTAATGTGGAAGGCCCTGGAAAGGTTACATTCTACAATGATTTACACTAAAAAGTTAGGTGCTCCTAATGAAGTCACTAATCACTCCATGGGTGTCCGGTTAGGCAATGATTATGGCTTGGAAAACTGTCATGGGGTCATTATGTGTCCACTATGGATCATCTGACTGCAATGGGATGTTTTACCTTATATATATATTGCAAAAAAGAACTCACAAGTATATTATGAGGGTTATATGATCTCACACACACAGAGAGTCTCGATAGTATCATTACTGACAGTGGGAGTACCACTTTTACTTTAATCTAAGTCTTACAACACTCATCGTCATCTCAACACTCCTTGTCGATCTCGGGTTACCTCGTTAAAACACTTAAGTGTGACAAAAAAAACTTTATA
This sequence comes from Climacium dendroides, assembly GCA_950106755.1. Lineage (NCBI taxonomy): Eukaryota > Viridiplantae > Streptophyta > Bryopsida > Hypnales > Climaciaceae > Climacium > Climacium dendroides. The sequence continues at coordinate 19,892,416 of OX467091.1, forward strand.
AGGAAAATTTAAAGAAAGAAAAAGAGTGTAACCTATTGTGGAACTAAATCTTGAAGAGATCGCATCCCTGTGAGTGTAGGCAAGGAGTGCTTTTGTAAGCATATTGGCAATGTTGTCGGAGGATTGAACTTTCTTTACTTCAATTTGTCCTGAATTGATAAGGTCTTGGATAAATCTAAAGATTCGTGGACTGATGTGCTTCGTTCGATCAGCCTTGATGAATCCGCTAGTTACTTGTACAACGCATGTTGCATTATCTTCAAAAATCACTGTTGGTTGTGTACCATGGTTGAGTTTGCATTGATCTAAAATGATCTTGTCAATTGTTCGCAACCAAACTACTTCTCTTGTCGCTTCGCGAAATACTATTAACTCCGCATGATTGGTTGATGTCGCAGTCACTGTCTGTTTGATGAACTTCTATGATATTAGTGCATTATTTCGTAACAACATATAACTTGTCTAAGACTTGCCAGTGTTTTCGTTTGACTTGAAACCGGCATCTGTATATCCAACTAAATCTAGTGCTCCATTTTTAGTATAATCTAGTTCTAAGTCTTCTGTTCCATGAAGGTATTTAAAAAGATGTTTGACTCCATTCCAATGTCATATTGTAGGCTTCTGACTATGCTGAGCTAACACGCTTGTTGCAAATGATATATCTGACCCAGTATAAGTAGATAAGTATAATAAAACTCTGACCGTTGTGAGGTATCATTGCTTGTTGTCATATTTCTCCTCCTCCTCGCAAGGTCGGTACGGGTCATTGTAGGTCTTGCTGCGGCCGATCATGGGAGTAGACAAAGGATTGTCCTGATCCATATTAAAAATTTTAAGTAACCGTTGAGTATATGTAGGTTGATGAAGAAATATATTCCCATTAGGGAGGTGTGTGATCTGCAAATCAAGATAGAAAGAGGTGCAGCTGAGTAGTTTCATCTCGAATTGGGTCGTTAGTAAATTCACCGTGTGGTGGCAAGCTGAGAGCGTACCTACCAAGTTGAAATCATCAACATATACAACAATTATCACAAATCCTTGAGCTTCTTTCAGAGTAAATATATATGGAAGGATAGGGTCATGCCGGAACTTGTAGTGCAACAAAAAGTCTCTCAAATGTTGATACCACATGTGGCCTGCTTGTTTTAATCCATAGAGGGACCGTTGCAGCTTAAGGCCAGAATGTTTGTCCAGAGTATCAGCCCAAGGGTGTGTAGGGAAGAAATCAGAAGGAGGCCTTATATAAATTGTAGCATCCAATTGTCTATAAAGGTAAGCTGTTACAACATTTAGAAGTGTGGTTTCCAAAAAATGTTGTACAACTAGGCCAAGTAGATATTTAAAGGTAGCGGCGTCTATAACTGGAGAATAGGTAAAGGCAAAATCAATGTCGGGACGCTGCGTGAATCCTTGAGCCACTAATCGTACCTTGAACCGAACTACATCATCACAAAGTTTAGATCCTACGGTTTGGCAATAGTTATCATGCGATTATCATTGTTTTATGGGTTTGCACGTTAATCGCATTGTTATCGCATCATTATAATACATTGCTTCGCATTGCTATGATGCAGTTATAAGTAATGCATTGTAACGATGCGGTGATGATGTGAAGCAATGTATTGTAATGATGCAATAACAATGCGATTAACGTGCAAATCCATGAAACAACGATAACTGCATGATAATTGTTGTCAAACCATAGGGTTTAAATTTTATGATGATGTCCTTGGGTATTTCGTTTCCAGGTAAAAATCAACTTGCATCCTATGGACTTAGCAAAGAGATTGGTCAATAAAGGACCAAAGACTTGATGTTTTCTAAGAGAAGAATATTAAGTAGTGAGAACAACCTGCCATTGTGGCCAATCGGGGCTGGCTTTCGCTTCATCTAATGTGAGTGGGTCAGGATCAGCACTAAGTATCCGGATAATGAAGGCGGTCACAAATGGACCACCTTCAAAAGAACAAGAAAGCTGTGAATCAACATCAGGTGGGAAAGGTACATCACTATGTAGGTTGACATGATTAGGGCGGGGGGGTTTGGGTATAGAAGTAGTAGAGTCAGATCTACGCTTGGAAGTGATGATACTAATGGAGGTAAGTCCTGTACCAGGGATAGAGTTTCTAGTAATCTGGGGCCCATCACTAAAGCCGTCCGATAGCTTGTCTGTGAGGGACTGTAAATGAATAAGTTTCTTGACCTCAAATTCAGATAAGGCTATGCGAGGGTCAGGATTTTGAATAATGATTTCAGGTGCCCAAAAATCTAAAGTAAGAGACTTGATATTTGGCAAGGAAGAAAAACTATTTTTTTTGAAATGGCAGTTGGCAAATCAAACACATAGTAGAATGTTTGACGAGGGTGAAACATACCGAATGATGCTAAGGGAATCAAAACCAACATAGATCCCTTCCTGACGGTGACTATTCATCGTTTTCCTATGAGTTTCAGCAACTGGAATCCATACCCTACAATCAAATATACGAAGGTGGGAAACATTGGGGACTCGTCCAGATATTAACTCAAGAGAAGAGTGAGTATTGAGTAGGGTAGGATAGAAACTAAGTAATGTAGCTGCATGTAGAACTGCATGCCCCCACATTGTAGTGGACAACTTTGCGTGGATCAATAAAGGTCAAGTGATGAGCTGAATCTTCTTGATATACGCTTCCGCCAATCTATTTTGCAAATGCTCATACGGTACAAAGTATGTAAGTGAAATCCTGGTAGCAACACAATAATCCTCAAAGGTTTGAGATCGAAATTCCTGGGCATTGTCCATCCTTAAACTCTTTACAAGATAGTCCAGATGATGAGTCCTAAACTTAATAAGCATAGTCAAAAGCTTAGGAAATACCATGTTTCGGGTGTTGAGTAGAGATACCTCCGAGTGTTTGCCTGAAGCATCAACAAGCACAAGAAAATATCGAAATGGCTTAAAAGATGGAGTAATAGTTCCGCATACATCACCTTGCAGACGCTGTAACATAGGGGGGAGTTCCGTTGGTAGCTTTCAATGTGAAGGGTGCTTACTAAACTTTCCTTGTAAATATGCCGCACAGCTCCCGACCTTTTCAGCATCACTAATGCACAAATTGTGTCCTTTCCTTAAAAGTACCATCCTCTTCAACATAGTGGTATTTGGATGGTCCAACCTACTATACCACAATTCAGTCTTAGTTGAAAAAGGGAGTATCAAAGTAGAACCCTATAGGTTGCTATCACATAGTCCATCGACTTCTGCTTTCGTAGTGACAAGGGATTGTCGGCCTTACCTGAGTTCCCGGTACTCTTCATCATCTCCTACCAAAGTAGAGAAGTGGAAAGCTGACTTCTTAGGAGACTTATCAATATCTCGTATAGGCTAGTGACTCCTACTTTCGTAGTGGCAAGGTGTCGCCGACCTTACCTGAGTTCCAATACCTCTTTAAGGTCATTCAATGCAATGGAGACATCCATCTTATTGGCCCGTAAGTCACGGTAGTTGATAAAGCTCTAGGGGGCATTAGGAGCATACATTGCTTTCTCACACAGGAAGAGGGTCCCTCTAGGCAATACTAAAGTTGTCTGGCCTTCTCAGAACCGAAAGTTCCGACTTTCAGCTATTGTGATGATGTTACAAGTTCGCCAGGCAGCTACATCATGTCCAATAAATGCGAAGTATTTTGAATATCTTAGAATTGTATTCGTCGTGGCACTATCTATGAGAGCCACATTTGCGGAAGTTAACTCCTTGGAGATGTGTACCATGTAGTACCGGAAGAAGAAGGGGCGTTTAGCGTATGAGCCTCTCTCTATTCATTTCTAAGCTTCTCAAGCTCTTCATACATACTAACAAAATACGTAGGAGTGTGACAGTATCGAGCGATATGCCCTTGACGGCCACACTTGTGACAAGTACACTTATCACGAGGAAAAGATGACTTCTTATCGAAAGATCTATCAGAAGTTCTATTAAACGATCAAAAAGAGCAAGAATCACGATTAGATGAGTGATCTAAGAATCGAAAAGACTGTAAGACTCTATCAGAAAAGGGTCTAGAAAAGTTTGACTTATCTCTTGGATTTTGCCGATTTGGCAACCGCTATTGCGTTGCCTCATGTCTCGCGTCTGCTCTCTCGAGATTTCTAAAGTGTGAGTCTCTCGAGGGGGTTTAGCCTCCGTGTTCTTAAGTAGAAGTTGGTGCTACTTTTCAACAAGTAAGAGATAAGACATTAGTTGGGAATATTTTTTGAACTTCATATTTCTATATTGTTGAGCTAAGAGGGCAGAAGTAGGAGAAAAAATAGATAGGGTTTTGTCTATCAATTCTTTATTGGTAACTTTGTCACTACAAAGACGTAGCTGAGTAGTAATGCAATGCAATTCGGCATTGAATGAAAGAAAATCAAGAACACGAAGAGCAATCCAATCATTGCGAGCTTGAGGAAGGAAGATGGTTTGCTCATGATGAAATCGAGCGTTGTTGAGTAGAGAGGAGCGTGCTTTGAGAATACACGAAGTATCTGGCTGCAACTGGGAATAGTTTGCTAGGGAGTTTGAACAGTCGAATCTTCAATCTTCAATCTTCAATCTTCTTATCTTCGGTCTTCAATCTTTGATCACGTCCCCGTTGGCCTATCATGTAGTGGCTCTAAAGGGTCAAGGTAAGGGTGGGTGATAAGAAACAAGTTCCGGGACGGGTAAAACGGGACAGCCAACACGAGTGACCGTCCGAATGATGGGCTCCTAAACTTCAAACCCACGGTGACCAGGAAACACCTTTCACCGATGGGAACAACATATAAGATTGACCATGTGGGCCATTAACCCCACTTCGTCGCCACAAACACAAAATTGAGCGCTTACTGGATAACCACGGCTCGCAACAGGTTCACAATGCTGAAATTGAAATTGTAACTAGCCTCCAAAACCGGCTGGGAATAACAAATGAAAACAACCCTGTCGAACCACAAGCCAAAACACACACAACACCTCTAAGGGTCTTCAAATCTCCAAAGCCTTAAGTCTTAGAAACCTCCTTCACCCAAGAACTTGAAGAAAACCCCAACTAGTTTCAAAAGAAACTTTTGTAAATAGCAGCTGCCTTCAAACTAGTGCTACAGATGTTCTACAAGCTCAAATGCTAAGTGCTATAGCATTTTGAAAAGCTAAAAATATAATACAACTACCCTAAAAGTTTCAAATGAAACTAAGCTACTGTCCAAAAGTTATGGACAATCAAAGTCTCGGCCTTCTCTAATGAAAGGCAGCAGACCTCTCCTAACTCAAACCTCTATATCTCCTTCACATTTTATTCAATTCACAAGTTCTATAGCTTTTTAGAAAGATAAGAACACAAAATAAACCCTCCTTAAGTTTCAAAGCATTCCAAACTACTGTCTAAAAGTTATAGACATTCAAAATCTCAGCCTTCTCTATTGAAAGGCAGCAGACTCTGTCATTTAACAACCCATAACTTTTGACATACAACTCCAAATACTTTGAGTCATGTGTCTATAGAAATCTAAAAAAAACTAATCCCAAACCTGAAATTTTCAAAGAGAGAGTCCAAAATCACAAACTTTGGTGGTCGCCGGAATCTCTACTCCTCTTCGTTGGATGGCAGCAGACCCTCCTCCACTCACACGCTTGTAACTCCTTACTCACAACTCCAAATCAATCAAGAAAGGTGTCTATAGAAGCGCAAAATCATAAGGAAGAAACCCTCAAATTTTCATTGCAAGATTGTTGATACAACAAAAGTTATCACCGATCAAAGTTTCAGCTCACTACACACAAACTTCTTTAAACTTCAAAAACACAAGATAACTTTCCTACCACACAAACCCGACTTGGAGGAGTAAGAAAGATGCCTACCTATCTTCTAGACCCCTAAGGGAAGTAGGACCAACCCATCTACACTCCACGTGGGTTTCCAAACAATCATTGGCCTTAGGAAACTACCTAAAGGTAAGTTCCTATTCATCTTCTAAAGCCAACGAATCTCAAAGGTCATAACTAGAAGGTAGACTACTTCTAAACTCCCATTCTTTTATTTCTAACATTAAAATAAACCACTAAAGACATACATATCACACTAAACTCCAACCATCATTCAATGGAGGTAAAAACTGAAGTCGATGAAGAGCACTACTCCATCTGTAAGAACTTGAGGATGCGCCTGATTGTATTCGCCACGTAATCTGCACGCTCAGCCTTGGTTAAAGGATTCACTGGCCCTTTCAATCAACGTTGATGGCCAGTGCCTTCTCTGTCTGGCCTCATCATACAAAATATTGGTCTTCATTCAGGCCCTCATAACTTGCTTCAAACGTCACATCGTGTGTGTTAGGTTCAACACATCCTACTTGAAGTAGAATCACCAAAGCATAGGCGTCTCGATCAAGATTTCCATCCCAACGACGGTTCAAACGAGGTTTCTTTAACGGACGAGAAGGTCCGGCTTCATCTGTAACATAAGTAGGCAATGGTCGTGAAATTGCCGGTTGAAATGGCTGATTAGGCAACTGTGACAAGGAAAGCTCTAATTCTGCCTCCGGTTCAGACTCTACACCTTGTGACTCCATAAAAACCCTCCAGTTCGACATTCTACAATCGAACTCCAAATCCAAGTACAAAATCTAAAAAACTCAAAGGAATACGTCAAACTGATGAAGTTTGTTTAAGGCTTTCACCTTATAAACAATTTCATTGTTAACAAGCGTCACTTTGAAGCTAATGGAAGCGTCATCGGTAAGTTTCTCCTCTGAATCAAGAATCTTCCAAAACGTATAATATACATACATTCTATACTATGTATGTATTTACGGTACGACAGCGTGGAGTTGGCTTCACAATTTCGCCAGGTTGTTAATTTGAATGTAATATCGACTAAGAAATATGTCGAGGTGACGATAAAGAATGAGCAGCGCTTTCGACCTCGACGATGCCGGAAAATCGTCCGCAAGTGCAAGATTCAGCGTGTTGTCTAATAAAAATATGACTTGACATTGACGCTCCACTCCAAAAAGTTTCTACCATCAGCCTCCAAAGTGTCGATCAAAAGAGGTTGCACTCGGGAACTAATTTCCCGAGGGTGCTTTACATTTGGTGTAGCCATTGCAACTAAAAGTAAATAGAAAACGGAATAGCAAAAAGAAACAGAATAGAGAAACAATCGTGTTGATAACATGTTGTGATGGAGAGATAGGTCAAAGACTAGAAGTTGTCATAGACACTCTAGGACCTTCTAGGCTTCTTCATGGTCTTTTAGTACCTTCTAGAAACTTTCAGAAGCTTCTATAGTGTTCCGAAAGCTTCCATAGTGTTCCGGAAGCTTCCATAGTGTTCCGGAAGCTTCCATAGTGTTCCGGAAGCTTCCATAGTGTTCCGGAAGCTTCCATAGTGTTCCAGAAGCTTCTATAGTGTTCTACAAGATTGTATATTGCCTCGGAAGTTTCCGTAAACCTCCAGAGTTTTCTATAGTGTTCTAGAAGAACCTCTTAGGTAGTAGTATATAAAGAGCCGAGACTGAGGTAGTCCTTAGTCTCAACAACACATATCTTGAGTGTTATTCTTATGATTCGAGTTCCAACCTTGTACTTCTCTTGACTTTAATAGCAATTTTGTTTCTAGAAACTTATCTTATCTTGTTTCTCTCATGTTCGTTACAGTTTGTCGAGACTACTTTCAAAAACTTTACTTGCAAAGTTTTTTCTAAATTTTCTTGTTCTAGCAAATGGACAAGTATTAGTTTTGTTCAAGGTCTATTCTAGGTCTTGTTTTTTGATACAACCAAGGGTAAAACTAATTACTAATACTAAAGCTTCGTTTTTCTTGATAGAGTGTGGATTACCCCTCTTCTCGAAAACTCTAAAGTGTTTAGGGGTTGCGGATTACCCTCCTCTAACCTAGTATTATTTTTTCTTGACAAAGTTTTTTTCTTAATTGTGAGCGTTTCACTGCCCTTCTTGAAAACAACCTTGACATTTAGAGATTGTGGATTACCCATCTCTAAATTGGTTTGTCAAGTTAGCCAGTTATCTTTCCCGAGTGATTTAAGATGTTAGGAAGTACAGACACAAATACAACTGAGACTAAGTTAGACCTTATACTGAAGGCCATTGAATCTCTATCTATGAGAACAAATATTTTAAAAGATTTTGCGGCAAAAATTGATACTAATCAACAAGCAGCTGAGGCACCAACTACCTCAACACCAAGAGCAATAATGCCTACTCAAGGCTTCAATTCAATTCTATCAGCTGCAAAAGAACCAAGAATCAGTCTTCTTAAAAAATTCGATGGTTCTCGCTCTAAATTCCGAAGGTTTGTAAATCAAATTCAGTTCATTATTTCCCTCTAGCCTCAACGATATCCTATGGACGAATCACAAGTCGGCTTGGTTGGAACTTTGCTTACTGGACAAGCCTTGTCTTGGTTTGCATCACTATTTGAAGCAAGGTCTTTTATTCTGAATAACTTCAAAACGTTTCTAACAGCATTCACTGAAGCATTTGGAAAACATGATAAAAATCGTTGGGCAACAACCAAGATCCGTACTTTATGACAAAAATCGCGCTCGGCTTCACTATATGCATCCGAATTTTGGCAATTGGCTTGTGATATCAACTAGGGCAAAAAGCACTCATAATCCAATTCCAATGGGGCTTACGCAATGATGTGAAGGATCTACTATTATCATTTTTTGATCCTCAAACATTGAACGAGGCGATAAGTCAAGCTGTGAAGTGCGACAATCGACTATTCTAATAGTGTCAAGATCGACGTTCTTGGATCGCACCAACTTCACAAACATTTCCTTCAGTCAAAGCAACACATGTCACAAACATATTTTCTCGAGGATCAAAAGATATGTAGATTGATGCAGTAAAATTTGGGCCATTTATTGTACAAGAAAAGAAACAACGACTTAATGAAGGCTTATACTTATATTGTGGGGACTCTGGCCATAAGGCAATCAACTACCATAAAAAGCATAAATCAAGGCCCTTCAAAATCAAGAGTGTACAAGTATCGAAAAATGAGAATGCTCAGCCACAATAGGGACCGTGTGGCTTAAACCTTTTATTGAACAAACAAACTCAGGTCTTCATCTTTCTGCTCAATCTTCCCACTGCTTTCTTATACCCTTACGCTTGGGCCACAAGAAGAACTTGCGAATTCAAGCCCTTTTAGACTCTGGAGCTTCAGCTTATTTCGTAATTAACGAACTTGCAAAACGCTACAAAATTCCTCTAATTGAGAAATCAACTCCAGTACCTATGGAAGCTATTGATGGTCAAGCTTTATCTTCAAAAGATGTCAAACATGAAACCAATCCATTGGAAGTTTCGGTTGCAGGACATACAAGTACAATTACATTTAATGTGATTAACACTCCATCCAATCCTGTAATATTGGGACTATCATAGTTGAAAAATATAATCCGGTTATAGACTGGAGGACGCGAAGCCTATCATTTTTGTCGGTTGCTTCTGCATCGAAATCTTCTCCAGTACATTCCACCATTAAGTCCATACTTGTTGGAATTAAAGCTTTTCTGAAAGCAACAAAGGAAGACAAATTTTATGTTATTTATACAACTCCAATGCGCAAAAAGAGCAATGTCTTTTCAAGCATTCCAGTTCAGTACGAAGAATTTGGCGACGTATTTGAAAAAAAGAATGCCGATATTTTGCCAAAGCACCGACCATATGATTGTGCCATCAATTTAGAAAACGGAACTCAACCACCATTTGGCCCAATCAATAATCTGTCGCAGAATGAACTTTCAGCATTGAGGGAGTATATCAATGAAAATTTGACAAAAAACTTCATTCGACATTCAAAATCTTCAGAAGGAATATTAATATTCTTTGTAAAGAAGAAAAACGATTCTCTACGAATGTGTGTAGACTATTGTAGCTTGAATAAAATAATAGTGAAGAATTGATATCCGTTGCAATTGATATCTGGACTTCTTGATTAACTTGACCAAGCCAAAATCTATACTAAGATTGATCTTCATGGAACATACAATCTGGTACGTATCAAAGTCGGGGACGAATGGAAGACAACATTTCGAACAAGATATAGACATTTTGAATATAATGTTATGCCATTTGGTCTTACGAACGCACCGGTTATCTTTCAACACTTGATGAATGATGTTTTCGCAAATTTTTGGACCGGTTCGTTGTATGTTATCTTGACGGCATTTTGGTCTTTTCGAAGAATGCTGAAGAACATAAAAAACATATTACGCTCGTGTTACAAAAGTTACGAGATGCGAGATTATATGCCAAGTTGGAGAAGTGTGTATTCCATCAATCGTAAGTGGAGTTCCTCGGGTACATCATCTCCAACAAAGGGTTATTGATGGATCCAAAAAAGATTCAAGGTATCATAGACTAGAAAACTCCTAGAACCGTACGTGATGTACTATGTTTTCTTGGATTTGTCAATTTTTATCGGATCTTCATCAAAAATTATTCACAAATAGTAGCTCTTCTAGCTCGGCTAACATGCAAGGACAAGCTTGACTGGAGATCTGAAACAAAGAAGGCCTTTCAACAGTTAAAGTCAGCTTTTACAACAACCCCAATCTTAATTCATCTAGACTTTTCCAAGCCGTTTTACATGGAAACAGACGCATCAGACTTTGCATTGGGAGCAATACTTTTACAAATGGAAGAAGAAGGAAAATTTCACCCAATTGCATTTTATTCAAGAAAATTTTCAACTGCTGAGATCAACTATGAGATTCATGACAAAGAACTTCTTGCTATTGTTGACTCTTTCAAGAATGGCGCCACTTACTTGAAGGAGCGTCTGATCGGGTGACTGTACATACAGATTACAAAAATTTTGAGTATTTCATAATTGCTCGTGTCTTATATCAACGTCAAACTCGCTGAAACATGTCATTGTTTCGTTTTGACTTCATCATCACATACCGTCCCAGAAAGCAATAAGGATTATCAGATGCCTTGTCTCGGAGACCATATTTGGTACCCAAAGAAGAGAAAGCAGCATATGACCAACAACAAACGACTCTTCTCAAACCTAGACAATTCCATCTTTGTGCAACAACTATGGCATTGTCAGTTGATTCTTCATTTCTTGATCAAGTTCGTACAACATTGAAAACGGATCCTTTAGTTCTTGATATCAAGCATCAATCTTATCATGACAACAATAAATTCAAGTTATCAAACAACTTCTTGTATTTTGAAGAACATTTATACATTCCAAAAGGCCCTCTATGTTTTCAAGTTCTTCAAACTCGACATGACTTTTCTACTGCTGGATACTTTGAATTCAACAAGACGTTGAAACTTGTGTCTTGAGACTTTTGGTGGCCTCAAATGTGGAAGGCTGTTAAAGAATTTCTACTTTCATGTAACACTTACTCAAGATCCAAAAATCCAAGACATCGATCGCATAGATTTTTCCAACCGTTACCAATTCTGAAGCAGCCATGGTCTTCAATTTCTATGGACTTTATTACAGATTTACCTCCATCAGCATCTTTTGATTCCATTTGCATCATCGTAGATCGTCTTACCAAAATGGCTCACTTTTCTTCGTGTTCGAAAACAATCACCAATGAAGAAACATCAGGGCTATTTTTTAACACTATCTATCGATATCATGGCTTACCTGATGATATTGTATTCGATCGAGGACCGCAATTCATTTCTAAATTTTGGAAGTCTCTCTTTCAAACCTTAAAGGTGGAAATTAATTTTTTTTTTTGCTTTTCATCCTCAAACTGCTAGACAAACAGAACTTATAAATCAAGTGCTAGAGCAATACCTACGTTGCATCATCAACTATCAACAAGATGATTGGACTTTACACTTGACCTTGGCGGAATTTACGTACAACAATACCATCCATACTTCTACTCATCAAACGCCATTCTATACCAACTATGGATATCATCCTAAATTTGATTTACTCAATGTTTCTCAAATGGACAATCCAGCAGTCCAAAATTTAATTTTAAGGTTATCAGAAGTTTAAGAAATCATGAAACTTCATCTTCAAGAAGCTCAAGAACGTTACAAAATAACAGCAGATACATTACATAAGGAATCACCTCCATTTCAAGTTGGGGACAAGGTGTGGCTTCTTCAGCACAACATCAAGACTACTCGACCATGTGACAAATTGGATTATTGATGACTAGAACCATTTCCTATAGTCAAACAAATCAATGTTGTTGCCTACCATTTAGAGCTTCCAACAGTTATGAAAGTACATCATGTCTTCCATGTTTCTCTTCTTGAACCATACAAAGAGTCCAATTTATCCGGACAAAATCAACCGCCACCGCCTTTCATTGAAATCAACAATCATGCAAAATACGAGGTGAAAAAAGTGCTTGATTCACAACGTCGACGTGGCAAATTGGAATATCTTGTACATTGGCATGGCTATGATATTAATAAGAGAATATGGGAAGCAGCAACAAATTTAGTTAACGCGCCGCAAAAGGTACATGAGTTCCATCAACTTTATCCTAATAAAATGCGGCCTATCTAATCAGTAGTTTCTTTAAGAAGCTTTATCTTCTAAGGCTTGATATAAAAAGAGGAGAATCACTACATAAACATTCACTTCAATAGTTCTTAAGTAACTACCATAGCATCTCCAACACGTCTAATTAAAGGATTTTTAGAGACTCTTTAGAGCCTGAATTAGAACATGAGCTTAAGCTTTCTATGTCACAATTATCAAATTGACCTTTATAACTTTCAGCTCTTCAGCACCACAACTTGAAGACAAAGATGGATCTTCGGCACAAAAAAGCGACCTCGCATAGATGAACCTTGGCATGGTAATCTTCAACCCGATGCTCAAGCCTTGGTAATATTGTTGTAAGTTGAAAGTCTTGAACCTAACGGTCCAAAAATAACATTTCAAGGATGTTTTGAAGGTTTGAACATTGAGCACTATTGTCTTGGAGTTTGCCTTGTGGAAGGAGGTCGTGGTCACAATCGTTAGCTCCAAGGACCAATACATCTTCTACCACCAGAGCAAAGAACAATATATGTTGCAGATACTCTTCTTCGTATTTTTAATTTCTTGCAGATATGAAGTATGCATCACATGAACTCCTCTTGGAACTCGTCGCTAGAAAGGGAGGTGATGTTATGGACACTCTAGGGCCTTTTAAACTTTTCCATGGTCTTCTAGTATCTTCTAGAAACTTCCAAAGTCTTTCAAAAGCTTCCAGAAGTTTCTATAGTGTTCCGAAAGCTTCCATAGTGTTCCGAAAGCTTCCATAGTGTTCCGAAAGCTTCCATAGTGTTCCGAAAGCTTCCATAGTGTTCCGAAAGCTTCCATAGTGTTCCGAAAGCTTCCATAGTGTTCCGAAAGCTTCCATAGTGTTCCGAAAGCTTCCATAGTGTTCCGAAAGCTTCCATAGTGTTCCGAAAGCTTCCATAGTGTTCCGAAAGCTTCCATAGTGTTCCGAAAGCTTCCATAGTGTTCCGAAAGCTTCCATGGTATTGCGGAAGCTTCCATAGTGTTCTGGAAGCTTCCATAGTGTTCCAAAAGCTTCCATAGTGTTCCGGAAGCTTCCATAGTGTTCCGGAAGCTTCCATAGTGTTCCAAAAGCTTCCATAGTGTTCCAAAAGCTTCCATAGTGTTCCGGAAGCTTCCATAGTGTTCCGGAAGCTTCCATAGTGTTCCAAAAGCTTCCATAGTGTTCCAAAAGCTTCCATAGTGTTCCAAAAGCTTCCATAGTGTTCCAAAAGTTTCCATAGTGTTCCAAAAGTTTCCATAGTGTTCCAAAAGCTTCCATAGTGTTCCAAAAGCTTCCATAGTGTTCCAAAAGTTTCCATAGTGTTCCAAAAGTTTCCATAGTGTTCCAAAAGCTTCCATAGTGTTCCAAAAGCTTCCATAGTGTTCCAAAAGCTTCCATAGTGTTCCAAAAGCTTCCATAGTGTTCCAAAAGTTTCCATAGTGTTCCAAAAGTTTCCATAGTGTTCCAAAAGTTTCCATAGTGTTCCAAAAGCTTCCATAGTGTTCCGGAAGCTTCCATAGTGTTCTGAAAGCTTCCATAGTGTTCCAAAAGCTTCCATAGTGTTCCAAAAGTTTCCATAGTGTTCCAAAAGTTTCCATAGTGTTCCAAAAGTTTCCATAGTGTTCCAAAAGCTTCCATAGTGTTCCAAAAGTTTCCATAGTGTTCCAAAAGTTTCCATAGTGTTCCAAAAGCTTCCATAGTGTTCCGGAAGCTTCCATAGTGTTCTGAAAGCTTCCATAGTATTCTACAAGATTGTATATTGTCTCGGAAGTTTCCGTAAACCTTTAGAATTTTTCATACAGTTCTAGAAGAACCTCTAGAGGTTATAAAGAGTCGAGACTGAGATAGTCCTCAATATCGACAATACATCTCTTAAGTGTTATTCTTGTAATTCGAGTTCCAGCCTTGTACTTCTCTTAACTCTAATAGCAATCTTGTTCCTAGAAATTTATTTTGTTTTGTTTCTCTTATGTCCATTACAAAAGTATATATATATACAAGAGGATCTTAGCCTCGATAGTATCATTACTGGCAGTGGGAGTATCACTTTTACTTTAACCCAAGTCTTACTTAACCTAAATTAACTAGGATTGTCATCTCAACAAAATCACAAAGAATGAAAGTGACATGGCGCTAGCTAGACCCTTCTTCTAGACATGATGCTAGCTAGGCCCTTCTTCTAGACTAGGTAAAGTAAAAAGGTCAAAAGCAATTTAATTAAATATAGAGCCTAAATATAATTTTAAAAAATTCAAATTTACAAGTGTTCAAATTGGATATTCAAATTCCAAATATTATTATAGAAAAATGAAAATCATAAATTTTCAAAACCAATAAAAAAATTGGAGAAAGAATTTTTGAATTTTTTGTGAATTTTCAAAGAGACTTAAAAGAAACCTTGAAGTGTTTCATAGATGCATGTAATAAACACCTTCAAAAAAACTCTACATCATCCATTGAAGGTTCCATCACTTTATGTACAACCATATAGTGCCATATGTAAAGTTGTAGAAGCATGATTTAAGGTCATATCAATAAACTTAATAAGAGTCTACTAACAAAATTAGAAGTGGACTAAATCACATTCAGTTTTCTTAATCCATAAATGACGTAGAGGACATTTTCTAGCCAATGGATCTCTCTATATAGGACAAAAGTGCAACTATTCATTCTCCAAATTTTGTGTGAAAAAGGAATGTTTTCTATAGTAGTTTGTCTTCCAATGAGTGCTTTTTCATTTTTTTAAGCCAACTATTCACATAATACTTAAACAAATGAATCTACAATGATTGACTCATTGTTTAAGGGTTAAGTGTACTTAATTGTTCCTTTTTAAAACTAATTCCTACAACTTTTCAAAAATGTACTACCACTATCAATGAGAATCTAGGGTGCTTTGGGATTCAACTATTTTCAACACTTAAAAAAATGATAGTTTATTTATAAGGAATTGAAAAAAATGCATACAAGAAAAATTCAGATTATTATTTTGACCTCTTATAAGATTCAACGATAAATTAGAAAACTTAAGAACAAGAACAAATGAATGTTCAACTGCTTATTAGAGTGCAATTAGGTGTACTTCCTAAAGGACCATCTTGTTTAGAGGTCCAAAACTACTTCAAAATATTTGTTTCCAAAGCAAGGTCAAAATCTTCATCAATATTTATTTTTTAACAATACCAATTGTATGATCTATTGGTCAACTTGTTTAGTACATTATTTGTCCTAAAATTTTAAGGTGAACATCCCAACCATTTGCAAGTTCAATGTGCCTAAACTTCAAAATGTAGACTTTTCTAGTCCTTCTAAAAGGTAAAGTTTTGTCTTTCAACATTTTTAGGAAAAAACACAAATGTTCTATAACTTGTGCATTTTAGTTTAGTAAGTTGAAAAAATGGGTTGAAAATATATTTTAAAAAATTTCATATTCATTTTTTAAAAATTGTGTAGTAGAAGGTATTACCAAATGAAAGATATAAGTAATATGCTAATAACTTTTGGAAGAATTTGAGAATTGTTAATTCTAATGGTGAGTGTCAATGACCCTTGTCACAACCTTAGAACCTTTCATGAATGAACGCATTGATAGATGAAAAAATTTATGAACCCCAACTTCAATACCAACCCATAATTTCTAATTTTAGACTGATATTGGATTCTTCAATTGATATGGGATTTTGTACCCCTTGTCCATATTCACAATATATATATGTATACATCTTTTGTAGTCATACTTGTAGTCATATCTGTATCCATATTCACAATATGTATATGTATACATCTTCTATAGTCATACTCGTAGTCATAGTTGTATTCATATTCATATTTGTCTTCTATATATGTATTAGTATTCATCTTCTATATCCATATTCGTATCTATTTTTGTATGTATATTTGTATCCCAAATCAACGGCTTGGAGATTGGTTTTATTTTATTTTCTATGAGAAGATTTACAATTTGAGATTTTTGAAAACCAAAAATGGGAGGGGGGGAGGGAAAGTGCATCTTTTTACTAGATAGTACGTAATTTGTTCAACTATTCACTTATTTCGTGTTTGAATTGAAGGTGATTAGATATAGAGAAGTAATTAGAAATTCAATTGGAGAGATGATGTGTTTTGATATGCTAAGAAAAAAATTGAAATAGAAAAAAAAATTAAAGGAACACATACTACGTTAAAGAATAAAATAAAAATAAAATGAAAGTAAAAATTTGGCCAAAGGCACCAAAACTTTTATTGTGAATCTTTTTAGCAATTACAAGATGAATTATCTTAATACTTTGAAATTTTGTATTTTTGTTTGAGTAGAGAATAAAATAAATTTGTTGAAGTTGATGAAGAATTTGACTCTTTAGAAGGTTGGAGTTTTATTATAAGGTAATATGTCTTTAAAGTGACCAAGCTCTTCAAATCACCCCTATAATAGGGCCTTGGTATGGTTAATATAAAAATGAAAAATTGATATGCAAAAGTTCAATACTCGTCTTTACAAGGTGTTTAAATAGTTGGGAAGTGCAAGTAATCAAATTTGTTCCCAAGATGAATACAAAGAAAAAAGCAATATAGCACAAAAAAGAAACTATAAACAAATGAGAAGCCAAAAAAACTCCATTTCAATTGGTAGAAATACGGTTATGAATGTTCCACTTTCATTTAGGGAGGAATAATTAGTTTTCATTGCTATTTAAATACATGAGGACTACCTTTAAAATACATCACCTCCAATTTACACAACCATGCCATACAATTACTAATTCGCCTATTACCTAAACTACACTAATGATGATAAATAGTATTGGCAACACTAATCACAAAGCATAACACTAATTGTCAACAATCCGGTTAATGTTACCAACACTAAATGCCAACATAGACACTATTTGTCAACTATTGGATATAAATTTTTTACAAGTTTACATTTAGTGTTACCTAACTATTTCATCAAAATGCAAAGAAAAACGTATGAACTCAAAAAACCTATTACATACTGAAAAAAGTTATTGCTCAGAAAAGTGAATACAACACTAAATGCCAACTAATTGAAGTTTAGAGTGACCGGGATAAAAGTCTAGGTAACACTAATCACAATATAACACTATTTATCATCATTAGTGTAGTGACCCTTAAATGGTTGTTTTTAGAGCATAATACCTTAACCTCTAAAGGACTAGCATGCGTTTCTTGGCAACATAGCAATTTGGGGCAAGTTGGTGTGAATGAGTATTTGCATATTTTACACTAAAATTTTAATAGAAAGTGGGAACAAGGAATATCTTTCATATGCACTAAATTTCATGGCATTTGAAAATAAGAGTTAAAAGTTATGGTCTAATATGTTACCTTTTTCTGTATAGGGAGTCTAAGAGAATTTTTAAAATCAATTTTTTCAAAAACATCAATTTGAGATCAATTTTTTAGAAATGTATATATATATATGGGAATCTTTGAATCATTCCATTTTGATGAACAAGTCAAAAGTTATGAGGAGTTTTTGTTTGCAGGTAGTTATGGATTCTATACTCTAAAATAAAACTTTGAAGTCCATTATCTTACTCAATTTTCAATATTTTTTGAAAAAAATAAAATCATAGGATGTAGATTGTTTATTACAACATTGCAACCATTTGGATTGGCATCTTTCAATTCCATAACTAAATTCTTAACAATTTTGTACTTTAAATCATTCTCTACTTCTTTCTACTTACTATTTTTTCGCTACATTTTGTTCAGTTCCAAACGATGTGAAAATTTTCAAGCATGTAGCCAAATTATTTAGGAAAAAAAATCTAGTGAAGCACCACCATTTTGGAGATTTTTCATAGAAAACTGAGCTTGGGAAGTACAACTACCTTATTTATTGCAAGTCCAAAAAAATGATTTCAATGAGTCTCGCAATCCGTGTAGTGGAAATTTTTGAAATTTTTACCACATGTTCTCAAGTCAGCATAATATAAGATCCTATGGTTACATGTGTCCAAAAAAGTTTTCACATTTTTTTTTGTACTTGTAATAAAAATGGTAGTTGTGGAGTGTTTTGGGTGAAAACATAGTCACAATCTTTTAGGGGTTGACCCCTAAATGCCCAAGGCTTATTTTGAGATTCTATAAATTTGCTCTAAATTTAACAAAAAAACAAAATTTTGATAAGTTGTATCAATTTATTTTGAATTGTAACCATACAAATTCAAACTAGACATATTAGAGATCTCATAGGGAAAAGAAAATCCAACAACATCACTTATGAATTGAAAGATTATAATGTTTGATTAAGAAAGTGTTAAAACTATAAAAATCTTTCAGCTCTCTTTTTGCATGTCAAAGCTAAAAAATTGGTCACCGAAAAAATGATGAGATTGAAGGGCCTAACATGCATAACCCCAATCAATTTATGGCTTCTCAAAATCTTCTCCACAATATTTTTTAAAACGAATTTCTAATGTGATTTCTTCTCCAAGGTCTAGTGCATTTGAGGCTCATTTCCGAGAGTCCTCAAACCCTACGGAAAGTCAAGATTGCAATGGCCCCCCTTGCACAAAATCTTGAATAGAAAATTCATAATCATTCATTTTCAAAATCGGATTTTTGATGCTAAAATTAGACTTCAAAGAATTTTTTTCAAAAATACAAACTACTAAAAATAGCAACTTGGTTAGGTTTTATTTTAACTTCAAAGTATTGTCAACACTAGAATTTGGTGCCTTGGGCATTTAGGGGGGTAAGTAAAGCTTCTCCACTGTCAGTCAGCCCCAAGCATCAAAGTCTAGTGACTACACTACTGATGATAAATAGTGTTATGTTGTGATTAGTGTTACCTAGACTTTTACCCTGGTCACTCTAAACTTCAATTAGTTGTCATTTAGTGTCGTGTTCATTTTTTTCTGAGTAGTAACTTTTTTGAGCATGTCATCAGTTTCTTGGGTTCATATGTTTTTTTCTTTGCATTTTGATGAAATAGTTAGGTAACACTAAATGTAAACTTGTAAAAAATGTATATCCAACAGTTGACAAATAGTGTCTATGTTGACATTTAGTGTTGGTAACATTAATTGGATTGTTGACAATTAGTGTTATGCTTTGTGATTAGTGTTGTCAACACTATTTATCATCATTACATAACACTAATTGTCAACAATCCGGTTAATGTTACCAACACTAAATGTCAACATAGACACTATTTGTCAACTATTGGGTATAATTCTTTTACAAGTTTACATTTAGTGTTACCTAACTATTTCATCAAAATGCAAAGAAAAAAACATATGAACCCAAGAAACCGATGACATGCTCAAAAAAGTTACTCCTCAGAAAAGTGAACACAACACTAAATGCCAACTAATTGAAGTTTAGAGTGACTAGGGTAAAAATCCAGGTAACACTAATCACAACCTAACACTATTTATCATCATTACAGTAGTGTAGTGTACCGGTAACCTATCTGACGTCTGTCAAATTAGAAGCACAGGCAGAGACAGTGTTTTGACGGTCCGTCACTGTTCCTTCAAAAGTTAAAGTTGCCTGCAGTGCTGGAACTCTCCATTCTAGCTTCAAAACGTCCTGTACCACTCAAATAATTCACTTCGGGTTTGGCTGCTGTAAGTTCAGATCTTTTCGTAAGAGTTCAACAGTCAGCTCTCAGAGCGCTTTCGAGGCTGACCGACTGGCTTCGAATCAGCGAATGCATGTGAATAAAGAAAAACACTTCATGAGCCAAAATACAGACAAGTAGGGTGAGTGAAGGTGAACCCATAACCGATCAAATAAGCAATTCAAATAAACATGGTCTCTGGAGTGTTGCAAGGGAAAGCAAATATTTTTCAAGAGGTGCATTTGTAGAAAGGACTGGGATTGCAAAAAAAAAAGATTGGTAGTTTCATTGATTGAATTGAAATTACTGTGAATTTTGGGAGGCAAGAAGTGTTGTCGACCCATAGATAATCACTAGATGCTTCTAATTCCAATCTTGTTAATTTCAATCTTATTAGGCAAATTATTTTCCTGTTCATTACTTCCTTGCTTCCTTGCTCACTACTTTGGGACATGTCTCATGTTGGAACGCATTCTAGGGCTTGGTTGGAGATCGAACCCAAACCTTGGTGGGAAGTAGAGCACTCCGACAAGTTGCACATAATAAGTTGCCAAAATACAAACAAGTATGGTGAGTGAAGGTACCCACAACCAATCAAATAAGCAATTTTGGACATGGTCTTTGGAGTGTTGCAAGGGAAAGCAAATATTTTTCAAGAGGTGCATCAAAAGAAATGACTGGGATTGCAAAATTGTTTTGGTAATTTTGTTGATTGAAGTGAAATTACTTTGAATTTCGGGAGGCAAAAAGTGTTGTCAACCCATAGATAATCGCTAAGGGAGGTGACCCATTCCCGTCATATAGACTACACTCTTTCCAATCAACAGGAGAAAGGAAGACATTAATTATGGCACAATTTTCAATGTAGTCGTGGCGCATTACGATTGGCTGCAGTCTTGATTGATTTTGCACCCAACCTATGGTTGGAAATAGGAGGACCTATATGACAAGAATGTGTTGAACGGAATCTTCAACTAAAAAATTTGTAGTAATTATGTTTTGAGAAATAAAATTCTGAAAAAATATGGAATCCTTCTAAACTCTATTTCTGTACATGGGAAAAATTCTCCACTCAAGAAAACAACACTCCAGATATGCAAAATTGCTTAAGTGGTTGGAAATGGGTTGGCTCCCTTAGATGCTTTTAATTCGTCAATCTTAGCCAAAATTACTTTCCTGCTCACTCACTACACTAATATTCACTTTAACCCATTAAGGACCAGGTCGATGACAAGAAATGGAAAACTGGCTAAAACTAACATGTTTTCATTAATAGCCAAACTGGATACTAATGAAAACATGTCAGTTTCAGCAACTTTTTCACTCCATTCATCGACCTGGTCCTTAATGGGTTAATACAATAATTTTTTTGAGCAATTGTACTTCCTGCTTCCTTGCTCACCACTTTGGGACATGTCTCGTGACCTTATTTGTTGGAACGCATTTCAAGGCTTGCTTGGAAATTGATGGTGGGAAATAGAGCACCCCACAAGTTGCACATGGGTAGTTGATTGGAAATGGGTACCTCTACTATAAGTTAATGGAAATGCCTTTGCCTTGCCTTTTGCAGGACACAAAGTGCTGTAAGCTTTAGTCTTCATGAGGTGGACACTTGACACTTCCTGTGGATCAAGCGTGTCACTGATCAGCTTGCATCTTCTTCTTTTTCTGGGGATATTTTTTTTCTCCAGAATCTGACAGTACCTGAAATTGGTGATGGTGGTAATGGGAAAATTATTATTCATTAAAATTGCAGGGGGAATTGGATGAAATTTAACCCTTATACGATGGATTGGTGACCATGGAAATCATCCATTTTGATACCATGGGAATTTTTAGTCTAAGAAAATCCAGAAGCACTCATTGGAAGATTGGAAGTCAAAGTACTGTAGAAGATCTCCCCTTTCCATATAAAAATTTGAGGATGAATAGTTGTACTTTTGTCTAATATTGAAAGATTCTGTATCATCTATAGGATGTCAAATATCCGCCGCAGCATTTAAGGGTTAAAAAAATATTATTTGCCAAAATTTGGATGGAGTTTATTATTTTAGAACCACCCATAGTTTACTACTTTACCCTTAAATGACGCACTGGTGATTGTGGAAATCATCCATTTTAATACTTGTGGGACTCATTAGTTCTAAAAAAATTAAAAAGCCGTTGTCGGAAGTCAAAGTACTAGAGAAGATCTCCCCTTTTCACACAAAATTACGAGGATGAAAAGTTGCACTTCTGTTCTACACTAGAAGATTCTCTGTCATCTGTCAGACAAAAAACGCCCGCCATGGCATTTAAGGGTCAAAAATATATATTATTTGCCAAAATTTGGATGGAGTTTATTATGGTAGAACCACCTATAGTTTACTACTTAATCCTTAAATGATAGACTAGTGACCATGGAAATCATCCATTTTGATATGGTAGGAACCATTGGTCTAAAAAAATCTAAAAGCACTCAATGGAAGTCAAAGTACTGGAGAAGATCTCCCCTTCCCATACAAAACTTAGAGGATGAATAGTTGCACTTTTGTCTTATACTAAAAGATTCTATGTTATCCATCGAATGCCAAACATCTACTTCAATGTTTAAGGGTTAAGTAATTCTGCGCATGTTCTAGAGGAATATAAGGCAATGTGAATTTTTTGCCACATAGGAAGATAGAAATCAAGGGGATTTCAAAATTTTTAGTGATTTTATGCCTTGAATTGATATTACACCAATATGAGTTTTAGAAGCTCTCATAGACTTTGAGTTCATGTTTTGATTGTGTACATCTTTGTGTAGTCAATATCTATATTTTGTGTCCTAATTAATATGTAAGGTAACTACACCTAAAATTGCACAAGTAAACAATTCAATATGGTTTCCATTATGACATTGAAAAAACTTTTGGTGTGATCTTGTTGGAAACTAAAATGGGATTCTAGAACTATAGACTCTTATAAATAGTGGAAGTACATTTTAGGCAAGAATCTAGCTTGCGCGGTTTTACGAAGCCTTGAAGGTGCAATTTAAGGTGTAGTTCTTTTAGGTGTTGCATGTTGGGCAGTGTTAATAATGGGAGCACAAACCTTATACTAATTAGTTGAAATGAATTTTAGATCATAAACGAAAGTAAGGACGTTTTTTAGCTAATGAATGACAAAGAATCTTTCCATGTAGGACAAAAGTGCAACTATTCATCCTCCAAATGTTGTCTAAAAGGGGAAGATCCTATACTACCTCTATCCCAAAATAAATCTAGGGTTTCCAAATATACTTGTCTCAAATTAAATTCAAGATTTGCTCTCTACAACTTAATGGACAATGACTAAAGCTACTTCAAACACCCAAAAGCTAAAAAATCTGCAAATATCACATTCTATAGACTTTATAGCAACTCAATCACCACAAAAGAGATCGAAATGCAACCTCTAACCAACCATAGGCGAAGAATTCAACCTACAACTATACAAAAGTTGCTACTAACAAATCTTTTATTGAGAATTTCTTAGACTTGAATCACAAGACATTGTCGGAATTGAATACAAAGGACATTAATGGACATCACTACACCAACATTGCTTGGAGAATGATCAAAATTAATACCATTGGAGTAGTTCCAAAAAGGGAAAAAAATTGCCGATTTTACCATTTTTTTTCAACATGTGCCACTCTATTATTGACTTCCACTTTTTTACACCTAGTGGGGTTTAGTAGAAGCTACAATAACTACAAAATCCTTTGAAAATAGGAGCTACTCTCACACTAATCTAACTATTTCTAAAAAACCTTGAATTTATTTCGGAACGGAGGTAATACAATATTTGTCTTTCCAATGAATACTTGTGCATTTTTTAAGCCAAAAATTCACATGGGCCCCAAACAAATGATTTCCACGGTCACCAATCCGTCCTTTAAACTTCTATTACTTCATTAAACTCTTATGCAATTCCTGCATTTCGACTGAGCTTTCGGCCTTCGCCACTCTGTTTTAGGGTTTTCGTGGGACCTCTTCGCATTGTGTGCGCGGACGCTAATTCGGTTTGAAGGGCATCTATTTTGGATTCGGCCCCGTTGCAATTATTCGTTGCGTGAGAGATAACATCGAATAGATTTTAGCTTCCTATGTATAGTGGTTCTCTGCATCTCATTTGTTCGTCATGCATGGACAAGTTACTTGTCTGTGTGCATACGCGTGTGATTGCAATATGGAATTTGTTTTTGCTTGAGTTGTGATGCAGTGGAGATTGTCACCTGCCTTTGGCAATGGGGATTTTGTGATGTATATCAGTTGCTCATTCAACAATGGTCCTGTTTCTCGAGAGGGCATGTTCTCTGAAATTAAATTTCCAGTCATGGCAATTTCTTTTGCATGATGGAAACGGTTGGCAAAAGTTAGGTTCTGGATTGTTACCGGCTGGAATAGTTTTGAAGTCCCCTGGGGGTTTAATTGCCCGTAGCGACCTTGCGCCATGTTTGGGGACATTGTTCTCCCCGGCATGGTTTGTCAGTTCTCTGAATGCAAAGAACGGGGAATTAGAGGATTAGGTTTCCTCTGTTGGCGTTCCAGCAATCAGCTTTGGTGGTGGCAGATCTGGAATTGTGGATCTTCTGATCTTTACAAAATTGTTGGTGGGGCTTCTCATGGTTGGTGGGCTTGATGTCAGCAGGAGCAGCACATGTGACGTCATTTTCCATGTTTCATGATGGAAGAGTGTTCGGACTGAGGTCATTTGTTGCCGTCAATTGGTTCAATGAAGGAGCCACCGCACGTAACCTCATTCTCAAAGGGAAGAAATTCAGATTCGCCACCAATCCCCCAAAAATTGCATTCACATTATTTCAATTAGTTGTGAGAAGTTCACATTAACTTCAGATTCGCCACCAATCAACTCACATTGGGAATCAATTAGAGACTCCAAATTCGCCACCACAACTGAGCATTCACCACCACAAAATAGGGGGCAGATTTTTACATTTTCAAGCTGAAAAAAGGGGAGATTTGCATCTCACCTTTTGGAAGGAAGGGTGACCAGCAAGTTACGGGGAGGTTGGAGGTGCAGATTGCAGAGGTTGGGAGAAAGTTGACTGTTCGCTTGTGTCAGGAAATGGAATTCTACTGTAACTTACTTCCTCAAAATGAGTGGTAGCTAGGACGGAGGCACAGAGCTGAGCTAATGGGAGGAATTATAAATTGTTTCTAATATTAAGTGACTTTGTATTTGCGTTGTCGGAAAGTAAGCGCCACGTGTTTTTTATAGTTCTTGACAGAAAAGACGACGACTGGCTTTCGTCCCCACCTTCTCGTTCCTTGTCAATTGTCTCTTCCCGTCCTGGCCAGGCAAAGTGTACACAACTGTCAACTTAAGTTACTGGTTAAGGCGACCGCGAAGCGGCCTCAATTGAAAGAGGAGCTCGCCCATTGTCATTCTACACCTCTCGGCTTCCGCAGTAGGCGGAGACTGGAGAGCGTCAATTCGGCGATCGACGGAATTTGGCACCAGGCTTGAAGATTCTTGAGATATTTTACTGCCAGTCTTCTTACATTTTTTGGATTTGAGAAACGGTTGAGAAGGAGGCCCGGTTGAGAGGAAAGAATGCAGGAAGTTGTTCTTGTTGTGTGGAAGGATTGAGGGAGCGCAGCAGCTACGCGGAGATATTAGCAACGTAGTGCTCGCTTTTTGTTGATTTTTCATCCGTGGAGGACAAGAAGAAAGATTACAAGAATTTGTTGTTAGATTGAGAAAGGATTGGGAGGAGAGTAGCTGTTTGCGGAGGGAGAAAGCATGGCGGTGGATGAGGAGCAGCCTTTGCTTGAGAAGAAGCGACCGGCATTAGTGTATCCGAATTGCCGTGGTTGTAAGAATAGCTACTTGCAGGATCCAGATGCTGAGATTCCGTGGAAGGTGCTGACATCCATGGCGGCGCTTACGCTCGTGAATGGTATGCGACACCTCTAACTGTTCTCGTCGCGTGTTGTGAACTAATGTTTGGGGGAGTTGGATGATAACTAATGGAAAGATTTTTCGTTTTCGTTTTTGTTGATTTTGTACCGCTTGTTCGTTGATGAACTGTTTTGAACTCTCTTTATTATATCCTTAAGAGTCGATGTCATGATTGATGTTGTAGACTATTGAGGTTTAAGTGCGACCGTGCGTGTGTTGCAGCTTTGCCAATTTCGTCTCTCTACCCGTTTCTGTATTTTATGGTGAGCTATTTCTCCTCTCGATCCAGTCCTCTGTATTATGTACCTTGAATTTCGTTTGCAATTGGTTGGCGATCACTATTTTTAAATTTGATTTGTAAAAAGAAATTGGTGGTAGTAGCTACCGGTGTTGGAGCTGTTTCAAACTTGCTCTGGTTCATCTGGGGTGGTAAACATGATTATGTTTAATTTACAGGTAAGAGATTTCCATATTGCGAAAACAGATAAAGACATCGGATATTATGCTGGTTACATAGGTGAGCGAATTACAACTTTTGAAGTTTCCGAGACTAGGAGGTCAGGTTTTAGGGCTGGCCTCTAGTAGAAATGATACTTTTTGTACCTTGTTTTTGGTTACAAATAGAATGCGTCTGTCGTGGGAGAAAATTCTATAGAAATGGTACTTTTGAACTGTTGGAAGAAGGTGCTGATCTATATTCATGCACAAACTCAACAATTTATGTATACTTGTCGTTCTATGTTTTCTTGAAACAATGGAGCAGAAGTCAATTGCTTTGAAGGAATAGGCCACTGTGTGATTAGCTGAGAGTTTATATTCGTTGATTGAAATTTATATTGAATGAGTTTCTGTACACGTCTTGGCTTGTTTAGGATCTGCATTTATGTTTGGGCGGTTCCTGACATCTATTCAATGGGGCATGGCCGCTGACAAATACGGACGTGTACCTGTCATGGTGCTTGGCGTCATCTCCGTGTTCGTTTTAAACCTTTCTGTTTTTTATACCTTCATAGTTGTATCGATTATAACTTGTAGAATTTCTGAGAACTTGCATCCTTGTTTCGGTATTCTCTGTGTATATTCAACACTCTGTCGTTCTTTATGTACCAAAATAAATTAGGGCTTATTAATCGAAAGGAACTCCTCTTATACTTGTTTTATTTGGATGGCAGCATAATATTCCATACAATGTTTGGATTGAGCACAACTTTCTGGATGGCTCTAATTTCAAGATTTTTGCTAGGCAGCTGCAATGGCATGCTTGGACCTGTTAAGGTAAGAACCATTTCAATAGTGAAAGCGGTAGATGTTTTCGTGCGTTGTGATGAATTGCTCACACTCTGAGGGTTAAGTTTGATACTCACTGATCAGATGTGACCTACATGAATTTTCTTGTGGGAACTCATTTTTCTTTATGACCTGACAGGCTTATGCATCCGAAGTTTGCAGTGAAAGGCACCAAGCTAGAAGTGTGTCCATTGTACGCATTCCTTCTCGTGCCATTATTATTACCACGAATATCGTGTTTGCCATCTACTGGGTAGAAATGTACGTATTGCATATCTGCTACCGGTACTTCATTGATCCATATGTTGCTATACTCGGAACGATACTTACATTTGAGAGGTTGGTGACTATTGATTTTATAGGTGGCCACTGTTTGGGGCCTTGGATTGATTATTGGTCCGGCTATGGGTGGCTACTTGTCTCAGGTAATTATGAATGTTAACATCAAAACTGATTCAATTGACTCCTCAAAATGAAGAAATTTTCATGTTCAAATAGAAATATCTATGATTTTATTCTGATCTCAGTTAACGGTCATGTTGCGGACATTTCTGATGATGTATGTGTTCTTACAGCCTGCAATCAAGTATCCTAACCTGTTTCCGCGGGGCTCTTTGTTTGATCGGTGGGCTATTTTCTGCTTTTCCCCTTTGTTTCAATATTTGCTAGTTTTGGTCAAAATGCGTACCAGTTATTCTATACCTTATCATCCTTCTCGGAGTGTTCAATTCATGAGTCGTTGCTATAACCCATCAGAACCCTCACTAACGCATGTGTTTTTGCTCTTGTTTCGTTTGGAAATAGATATGCTTACCTGTTACCGTCCCTTGTTGTTACTGTCATTGCAATTCCAATACTCTTCACCACGTTCTATCTTCCTGTAAGTCGCTTATACCTTTCCATTATTTTTCTAATATTTTGTGAGGCAAGAGATGAGAAATTGGTTTTCCCAATTCTCATAAGCTCGTTTGATTTCTGAATTAACTATAGCTAAGACGAGCTCGTTTTCCCAATTCTCATAAGTCTTGAATAGAAAGACGTTGAATGCTCTTTTGTCTTAGTTCTACAACTCGGTTGATTGATTAACCACTGTTTTTCCCGTCCTTTTAACGGAAGGCATTTCATAATCGATATCTTGATGTGAGAATTTTCCAATTTCAGGAGACATTGCACAATCACGACATCGTCGAGGTTGAGAAGACTGAAGAAACGAAGGACGAACAGGCAGTGTCTCTTCCAATTCCGCGCATTATGTCACGGTCATGGAGCAGGAAATACTCAGTTTGTGAGGGGATCGATAGTCCGACCCTTATTTCTCCTTTCGGCAGCTTGCATGATTCTACGTGTCAAGACGAGCTTCTGCATTTAGGCAGAAGACGATCACAAAATTTTGATAAGTTTCAATCTCGGAGTAGCTCATCGCGGAGCCGACAAGATAACGAAGAAGAACGTATTGATGTTATTGATGGTCACAAAGACTTACCAGGCTCGGGTAATGGAATCCAAGGTAAGGTCATGATACGTTTTGTTTGAATTGTAGATTTTTCTCAAGGTACTCCTGTACTCTTACAGCGTTATGGGTCTCTTATAGCATCTGATGCAAAGAAATTGGTGTCCAGAATATCAAGCTGATTCAGCAAATGTTGAAGAGGAGAAGAAACTTGTGGCAACCTCAGAGACAGAGTTTCATCATGATACCAAAAAGGAAAATTCACTGATCTCAAACAAGCCCCTAATGGCTTCTATTGCTCTTTATTGCATATGGTCCTTACATGATATGGCGTACACTGAGGTTTGCAACTTTTCCCACGAGAATTAGAATAGTGAAGACAAAATATTACGTTTTTTTGCGAGCCGGGTCAGAGTATGCAAATCACCACGGACTGTTTCTTTTCCTGTTTGCAGCTTGAATAGAAGCTATTCTTTCTTTCTTTTCTGGTAATTGGTTGGTAATCGTAGTATCAACCAATATGCAATCGGGTTGGTACAGATTTTTTCTTTGTGGTGTGTGAGTCCTCGTTCAAATGGAGGTCTGGGCTTAACTACAACCGATGTTGGGCAAGTACTTGCGATTTCAGGTATGTTATAAGTTTTAGAAACACGACCAGAGTCGATGGTATTTTTAGTCTGATAAATTTAAACTTTTGGTAGAGAGATCTGTAGATTCCAATCGTTTGTGGGCTATTCTGCTGATTTCAATCTTGAACACTTGGGAGCCACTTTTTAACAGTGGTTGCATTTGCCGTTGGATTTCAGGATTTGCCATGTTGTTGTTTCAGCTGTTCGTCTTTACTTCTTTGGTCAACTTGACAGGAGCAGTACTTCTTTCACGAATTTCTGCGGTAGGTCTTCTGATCGGCCGATTGAATAAGATCCAAAACCGCACTTGCAGATCTCAAACCTTCTGTGCAGTTTTCACCGTACAAGTATTTCTGTTCAATGGTACCAGCTAATATGTTGCTTGAGAATTATTGTATTAACCTTACAGCACCTGATGTACAGGCGGCTACTGTCCTTCTCATGGTCGCTTACCCATTCATGACAATGCTCCATGGCGTGACTCTCTGGGCTGCTCTCAGTTTATTGTCTATTGTCAAGGTCGGTTTGGGGGTGAGATTCTGAGACCCTTCTATCCTCAATATCCTTCTCAACTGAGATTCTTGAGTTTTGAATGAAAAATGCAAGGACCTGTAGAGCAGGAATCTTGGAACATCAAACCAAGCACCTTGAATTTTCTGTACTGGTAGTGATATGACAGTTCCGTATACTCGCTTAAACTCAGCTTGAAATTTTCCTATAATTTCAGATAAGTGCTTTCATCTGAATATGCTTGTTCCTATAATTGATTCCAAGATCAATATTATTTACAGCAACCTGTTTTTTTGAAATGCAGGCTATGGTATTCACAAGTTCATTCTTATTATTGAATAATTCAGTAGTAAGTTTTCACGATTCTTTTTGTTTGCTGGTGTATGAAGTTCTTCCTCTTATTTAAGGGCTTTGGGTGAACTGTCGCTAAATTAGTGAATTTCGAATTCGCACTCGTACTATCTATAAGAGAAATCCTCGGCTGCACAGTTCCTTACTGCAATCATTTCGCAGACCCGAAACCAAAGAGGAGCGGCAAATGGGCTTTCCATGAGCTTGATGTCTTTGTTTAAAGCTATTGGGCCAGCTGCAGGTGGTAGCATGTAAGTATTAATTCCATTCCCTCACTCTGGCGGTCACCAGCAGAACTTTATGTTTGTTTATAAGAATGTTGCGTTTTGCGGAGTACCTCAGAAAGATCTGGCAGCTGGCAATTTGTTTCTAAGAAGAATTCTCATGTCTGATTGCTGTGCTTTCAGAAAAATTCCTTTGTATTTTAACGAGAAACATGATTTAAGAAACGCTTTATTTACCATTTTCAAAATCTTCAAAATTGATGCTATCAAAGCTTAAGATGGGTTGACTGATTCTCTTAGCGTTTTGTAAATTATTACTTATGGTTTTTGCAGTTTTGCGTGGGCGCAGAGTCGGCAGAGTTACATTCTTCCAGGTAAGCGATCATGCTGACATCATAGGACTTCTGGCATAGTAGAAGAGCATACACTCTCAATCACAATCACATATTTTGGTATCGCATCCTCACGAATTGAACGAAACCCTACAGAACATGAGTTTAGTTGAAAACTCATTTCACATTGTGACCATCACTCTCAAATGTCATAAGTTTATTCACAGAGAATATGATAATACAAAATCTGGCAAGTAAAAGAAGGTACTATCCAATAGTTACAATTATATACTATTGATGACATAGAATAATAGCAATGAAAGTATCATTAAAAGTAATAGTCTGTTGTAATATACAATAATTTAATCATATATTAAAAAAATATTACAGTATTATTATTATTTATATTAATACTGAAAATATTATATTGCGCATAGACGAAGTTTCTATATTGTCACATTGATTTGCTTACGCAAACTTGTCACACGTCCACGCAAATGCTATAAAACTCCTGATCACCTCATGCAGTTTGGTTGTCTGACTAGGGCATGATAGAAAAGAGTTCGAAGTGTATTAATTGTCAAATAATGAAGTTGATTGTGACGACAGGTTTTTAATTTTGCATTCACAGAGTTACTTAAGGAACAAATTTTTCATTTCTCACAGGATGTTAGAAGTTGATTACTTTCTAAATAAGAAGTTACTAATAGCGATGCTTGGCTCTACTTGATCATGCAGGCAATCAACTCGTGTTCTTTTCACTAGGGCTTGTTGCTTTCTTTTCTTTCATATCTACTCTCGATCCTTTCTTGCCACGTTCTCTTGACAAACCAATCCCTGAAGATTTACAGTAACAGATAGACAATGAATTTACTAATAGAGTATTACGTTCTTGGTTGTGGTCTTCACTCCATAACAGTATCCAAACATTGGAGGTGAGGTCAACAGTGGAGGTGAGGCGATATTTCTATCCATGAAAGAAAGAAAAAAGAATGTCGAAACCCCATTTTATTTATTTTTGTTATGTCAACTTGTCGTTACTAATTTTTCTAGAAGCTTCACCATTTGGCTGAATTTTCACAAGGTGATATTGGCATGTTTTGTGATTGTCGCTTTGCTTTCAAATTTTCACAAACAAATCTATTTTTTTATGAATTATTTAAGTCATATGATTGCACTAGTAAAATTGAAATGATATATTTATTCATATTGAAGCAAGTGCAGTACATGAGACATGCAATTTGAAGTGCTGTGTTTTACTCTTTAAAAAATAAATATGCAACTGCTACTTGATTAGGAGGATAGAATAAGATTGGTGATGAATTTGGATTGGAAATATGAATAGTAAATTTGTGTATAGAAACTATACATCCAGTGGGACAAATTAAGTATGATTTGAGTAAATAGCCTCGTATCATTGAGCTTTGTATTGTTGTGCATCAATATATATATTAACCCTTAAATGTTGAGGTGGATGTTTTGCATCCAATGGATGACAAAGGATCTCTTTATGTAGGATAAAAGTGCAACTATTCATCTTCAAAATTTTACAAGGAAAAGGAAAGTCTTCTACATTAGTTTGTCTTGCAATAAGTGCTTTTATAATTTTCTTAAGCCAATGCTTCACATAGTCATAAAAACTAATAATTTCCAAAGTCACTTTGTTGTCTTTCAAAGGGTTGAACAATTACAATAAATGACATGGTGCCTATGTGAGGGAGGGAAATGCCATGGAGTGGAAAATAACTTCACAATTTAAAAATTTTTAAAATTTAAAATTTTAAAAAATTTAAAATTTTTTAAATTTTTTAAAATTTTAAAATTTTTCCATTTCAGAAAATTCCAGTACCACAATGTGATGTTGAAGTGCTGAAAATGAAGACTTTCATGTGCTCCACTGGTTCTCTTTTGTTGCCCAAGTGAAAATCGAATTTGGAACTCCAAAGTTTTGGTACAGATTTCGAAAAAGTATCACAAACAGTCCTTTTTTTATATACTTTTTGAAAAAGTTCCAAGATGGCAATCACTTAAAATTTGGCAAAGCATTGTATTTCTACATTCCATCCATCTTTTGGACCAGAAAACACTTTTCAATTACATTCATGCACTTTTTCATCCAAATTTGATGACTTCATTCACACTTTAAATAGAAAATGGGAAATTTTTGACAAAAAAAAGATTAATTTTGGGGGATGAAAAGGAGAAATTTATTTTGAAATGGTGCAATTTGTCCTCCCATGGTGCAAAAAAAAGGGTTGGTCTCATGGTTCCCCATATGGGATGGGCCTGTTTCCCTTAATGTTGACAATTGTCAGTCTTTTTTTAATAAAAAAACAAGCAATAATGATAATGTTTGCACCTAAGCACTCAAACACACAAGATAATGGGTTTAAGTGGAAACATTTCACAAAATCCACAACATCCTACCCAATTCTAGTGGAGAGCTTTTTTTTAAATGTATTGAAGTTGAGAAAATTATGGTCATTTTTCCTTTTTTTAAACACATGCACAATTTCCATTGCAATTAATTTTTTTTTAAATTTTAATTTTTAAATTTTAACAATTGGAAGAGCCATTGCATTAAAAAAAAAATCACCATACAAAAACAACCAAGCGAGAAGCTAAACAATGAAGAGAAACGAGCACAAACAAAGAAGTGACAAAAAAAAACTATAAATACAAACTAGACAAAGGGGGACACTTGGTCCAAATGATATGATCTCCATTCCCACAAGAAATATGGTATGACCATTCTAAACTATATATACAAAGTTCAAGGTGAAACATGCATAGCATAACATCATCGACTCTTTAACCAATTATAAGAACTAACACAAGAAATGGTTGGAACTCTAGAGGATATTATTCATAACCCCGTATCCTCATTTTTTTTTTAAAAAACATACGGCCTTCAATGTGTACTCCATATTTTTGACTATCAGTGCAAATGAAAAAAACTCAAAGTGAATATGTCAAATGTATTGTTTAACCCTTAAACATCAAGGCAAACATGTGACCTCCAAATGGATGACAGAGAATCTCTCCATGTAGGACAGAAGTGCAACTATTCATCTTTAGAATGTTGTGTGGAAAGGAGAGATCTTCTACAGTAGTTTGACTTCTAACGAGAGCTTTTGCAATTTTTTAAGCCACTGCTTCACGAGGGTCATGAAAACTGATGATTTGCAAGGTCACCCCTGCCGTCGTCCTTTCAAGGGTTAATAATATTCATCTACAGTAGTTTCATCGGTTCACTGGTGTGACTTTTTCTGTCAAGGTTTGCTCAACGTCAATCACAAAGCGGTACTTGACATCGTTTTTCTCAAGTCTCTCCATGGCGGTGTTCACGTACGAGATCGGGATCTTCTCGATCATGCAAGTGATGTTGTTTTCCCCGCAGAAGTCCAGCATTTCTTGTGTTTCAGCAATGCCACCGATCAGGCTCCCACCCACCAATTTCCGACCTGCGTGCGTACCCACCAAGACCCAAGTGAATGCTTCGTTAATGAAAACCTGGACACATGACTGAAGTCCAGTGTTTGAAATGCTATGATCGAACTCCAACAGTACTATCAGCTTCAGTTGCGTGCGAAGTGACTGCAATGTCCCTGTTGCAGTTAGTATGTACACTATAAATGCAACATTGTATACTATAAATGCAACATAATCTCTGACTTAGTTGCAATGAATCACATTCCTGAAATTTCAGCGGAACATTTCAATTGGGAATTGTGCAAAGAAGAAGAAAATAATTTGTTGCAGTGAATGCACTACTTCTTCCTACCATGGCTCATTTGCGAATTTCAGAATTGAGCTAGAGTGGGGACTAATGATAGATGGAGTACTTGTTTCGTATTTTAACCCTTTAGAAAGGACATTCCATGTTCCTGTTTGGTCAAGCTTCATTAGTGTTGATATAGAACCTTTAGTTATAGAAGCAACTACAAATATGTTTGCAAGAGTGGATCTCATTTGAAATGGAAGCCCACATTAATTTTCAGGAGGTGCGATTTCATTGCAACCATGCTAGACCTCTGATCATCTTCTCCAACGAAGTTAAGATCCAGGAAAGGATTCAGACTGTCTGCACTGATTTATCCTATTAGCGAGGGCGTGAAATTAGATTCACTAGCAAAGTTAGTGTCACTAAAATGATTCTTTCTGTGAAAAGCATTGCCATACAGTAATATTTT
Source organism: Climacium dendroides (assembly GCA_950106755.1). Taxonomy (NCBI): domain Eukaryota; kingdom Viridiplantae; phylum Streptophyta; class Bryopsida; order Hypnales; family Climaciaceae; genus Climacium; species Climacium dendroides. The sequence goes on from OX467091.1 coordinate 19,927,438, forward strand.
TAGCCTGCACCCATGTAAGTAATTTAGAGATAGTGTGATTTTTGTAAATGGGGGTGATGCCGGAATAGGAAAAACTAGAGTGCTTACCAAAGATGACTGAAGTTGCTGAGATTTGCAGCGGGCTTTCTGGAACCCCAACCAGGATGAGCTTCCCATTCGTTTTCAGAAGGCCCAGGTAATCATCCAGAGAGTGCACTGCTGATACAGTGTCGATCATGTAATCTATGGTCTGCGCACCAGCCTGCCACTCCAAAACAGAAAATTATTTGCCAAAAACTGCGTTAAATGTTACTTTCTACTGTAGGTAACTTGAATGAGCATCCTTGAATATGAAGGAAGGAGTCTCTTCTACAGTGGCACTGTAGATCGAATTCTTTTGTTGCAGTGTCGCGGGACTCAATTGGAAGCATGAGCTCCATATTTTGAACAGCAGAAGGGGGCGACGATGCATGGGAAGCAAAGAGATTCAACCCTTTGAAGTTCAATAATGTAATGTGAAGAGCCATACATTACTTGCCCAACCACACAACAACAGATGATGCAATCAGTTTTCTCTAATTGAGTTTTTCTTCAAGTTACCAAGCAGATTGTCAATGAGGACGCACTGGAGCAGCAAGAGCTTGAATGATAGGCAAATGCTGGTCCAAGTGCACATACCTTCATCTTTTCTTTGTCAGTGCTGAGAATGAAATCGTCAGCTCCGAGAACGTCCCGCGCCTCTCTCTCCTTCCCAGGAGAAGTACTGAAAACGGTCACCTTCAACCCGAAGGCTTTGGCAAACTTGACCGCCACGTGACCCAGACCTCCCAAGCCTATCAACCCAAAGCTCTTCCCTTGCTGCGTCATTCCAAAGTGCTTCATGGGGCTGTATACTGTAATGCCTGCACACAACAACGGTGCTGCGGCATCGGCTGGCAAATTCTCGGGCATCCGCAGCACAAACCTGTTCAATTTCATTAGCACAACACCAATTAGGGATGCGAATGCTAAGCTTCATTTCCAGAGAATGGATGAGGCCGCAAACTAGGACAAGTAGGGATTTAGGTTTCAAACCCAGTGTCCTAAAATGTGACAAAGTATATGAATACCACCAATTTAACGAATTTGACATTATGTGTTGTGTACTGTACATGTTTAGTATTATAAAAAATAACCTCACCAAGTTTTGTTATTTTGGCAAAATTTCGTGTGCCAAAATCTGATGTTCAAGTGCTGAAAGTGAGGATGGTTTCAACAGGTTCACCTGGATTTCCTGTTGCCTAACTGATAACCTAAATGAGCTCTACTATTTAGGAGAAGTATAGGTTTTCTTCCTGTTCCTTGGAGAGATCTCTTTTCAAAATGTTCCATTGAAGTTGTGAAATTTATGCTATTTTCGGATGTGACCATTCTTGATATGCGAAGCTCTGAATTCAACATACATAACATTAGTTAGCTTACGAACTTTCGGTTGCAGACCAGTTCGCCTGAGTAGCCTCCGTAAGTGGGAGTGCCGTCTCGATCCACAGAATTGTAGGTGTAGATGACTTTGGGACAGAACTGCTCCAAGCCACTGTCGCAAGCTTCGCATGAATGACATGCCCACACTAAGCATCCCACGCCAACTGTTTGGCCCACTTGGAACTCATCCACCTCTGATCCCACTTCTTTCACCACTCCCACTACTTCGTGCCTGCAAAAGTCATTGAACCCAAAGTTTTTAAGTTTACCAGAAGATTATTGTAGACCGTTAAAACCACCAAGTGAAGGGTACGTGCCACTCTCGGTTTTGAGAGTGAAAGGAATCCGCTGAGAGAGCATGCCACCCATCAACAGCAGTAGCAAGGCCAAAAGGGAAGCAAAAAGACAGAAACTAGTTCAATCCAGGTCCAAATCGCATTTATTGCGAGGACTCAACGAAGATCAACAAGCTCAAATTTTCACGTTTCCGTTCGCAACTCAAGACATCTTAAATCACAAGAAACCGAAATTCTTAAGGATTGAGCGTCAAGGCGTACAAGGAACTGAGCATGAAGCCGGGCGAAGTGACCGTGACATAGAATCAAAGATTAGCACACGTACCAGATAGCCGGGGATGCAATAACCACGAATTCTTGGGTGAGTCTATTGATTTTGTATTCCATTTGAGGTTTTTGAGGATTTTATTGGACTTACCCAGGGACCATGGGATAGCTGGATCCTTTCCAGTCATTGCGAATTTGATGCAAATCAGAGTGGCAAATGCCACAATACGTCACCCTCATCCTCACGTCATCAGGACCAGTAGCCCTGAAACATTCAAGCCAAATCACCAAACATCTCATTCCAGGTCTGTTAGTAGTAGAACCCTAAACGAAACTTCACGTTAGCAAATTGACTGCAGCGAATCTCAGTTCCAAGGAATTGGAACGGATTGCAACTTCCGTTGTGCTGACAGAAATTTCAATTTCAATTAATGGCAATCCATTTCAATTTCAGATGGACTGCAATGACTCTCAATTTTCTTAGATTGCCCCAAATTCACGACATTGAATGACGTTTTTTCAGACTGACTTCTGGAAACTTTAAATCCATGATATGAGTGCTACTACTTGTCTCCAATTGATGCAGTTAATAGTATGAGTGTGAACGATGTGGCCGTTACCTGCGGGTGAATTGGAAGGGAGCGAGGTGGCCGGACTTATCTTGTGCAGCCCAACCAACAGTCTCCAGACTCTCTGATTCTCCCATCATGCTTCAATCTTGCCTTCACTCGATCAAGACCAGCTCGATCAAGTCTTCTCTGCAACAGAAGAATAGACACATCAAAGAAAGCAGCTATTCATTCGAGGAAATTCGATCTGACTTGCACAAGAGTGGATACATGAAATTGAAGATCAAAATTTGCATAAGATCTCTTCTAAAGGTTTCAATCCGTCAACTGAAAGTGGTTGCAGCACGGTTGCAACAACCCCACATACGTGACTCAATGAACATGAGCATGAGCATGAGCATTAGCATCTCAGACACACATGGCAGAGACGAAGTAACTGCAATTTTCAGCAGTTAAATGATCATGAAAATTTGAGAGTATTGGCATCCTGTTTTGGGACAGATTTCTATACCAACCAGCGATCGAAGTCTAAGGATGGAAAATCTCGATTTTGAACTGACGATGTATGAGTGACTCGTTTCTGTCTACAAGTTCCTGGCTTTATATATGCGAAGAAAGTTGGGTAATCCTGTGAAACCAATCTTCAGCTAAAGTATCATAATGCCAAGTCTGGTGTTCAAGGCAGATTTGTCACCGTGCTACAGGTTCCATTGGATAGTTAGAAAAGCATTGTAACTCATAACGTCAAACCTCTTTAATTTTACACCCTTAGATTTGCGAAAAGTACACATACGGATGGTTGTGATGAACTATTTGACTTGGCATTATGTCCCATATTGCTTTCTATGCAAAACAGTGAAATTAGGTTGCTTTAACAATTAGGTTGCCTTACATCAAGAAAATTTACTCTATAAGCCATCAAAATCAACAAGTATTTTTGAAAATATCTCCATTTGTACATACGGAGGTTCATAAGTCCGAATTACAACAATAACTAATTCAAAAATAGTGCATTCCAAGACAATAACTGAAAATATCATTATATAGTAGTCAAACGTCAAGAAAATTAGTGTGGATCAACCTAATTTCACTACTCTACGTAGTCCATAATCCATCACCTTTACCACTAAAGGGTATGTTCATGCTTGGTGTTAAAGGTGTTGTTACTGAGGGTTTAAGAAATAAATTTAGACTTACTTTGGACCAGATTTACATTTCAAACAACACCTCTAACACCAAGTGCAAAATACCTTAAGCTGAAGGAATCTGAAAATTAATTAATCAATCAATCAATGAATTATATATTAAGCACCGGTAGGCGCCTAAGTACGTTGACCAACCCAAGAGTGATGCAAGCAATTCCAGTATACTATATCATATGTATCAGATCTTGAGGTACGTGCAGTGGTACACTCACATTGACTCCAGTTCTCTTAATTTCGAGTTGCTAATCATAATTAATAATTCAATTATTATATGTAGATCTACAGTTCTTCAAGAAATGAAGGGTGACGGTCAAATTCATTACAATTGTAACTGTCATAAAATAATTAAGTTATAATCATGTATTTGACCAGGGTGATTGAAACAGTTTCAATTTCAGTGAAATCCGTTCTTTTCACGGAAATGAGGTTGGTGGAAGTTGCAGCTTTGCCCAAGCACCCGGAACATGTTTGCACTTAGTGTTAAAAGAGTGTTGTTGTTGAGGGCCTTAGGAACGAATTTAGGTCTACTTTTGGACTGGATTCACATTGCAAACACCATCCTTAACATTAAGTGCAAATGTAATTTAATCCCTGAGCGCCCAACCCATGAACATGAGAAAGTAGGGTTCAACGACCTACTTGCAATCGAATTGGCGCCACTACCACGACTTTGTCATCTGTGGGATCATCATGCAGGGATTGGTCATATGTTCGTTGACAATGGGTAGAGGGCAATTTGGAGAGGCAAGATCTTGTTGGTGGATGCTCATGGGTTAAGAGAAAAGATCTTATGAAGTATGGTATATATTGATATTCATGAAGAAGGTTGAGGTCCAATATAGTCCTACCACTAAAGTGGGTACCCTCCAAACCGCGACTTTTTGCTACTATACCTTGGTCAAATTTCCATATTTTTCTTGTTGGCAAGTGAAAGAAGGTTCCAAAGACACCAAAGAACGCAAGATTTAGATATTATATGCAAAAGTTACAAAAAGGGACAAAGTTTTGTTGCTTGTTGCTTGGTTTGACATTGAAATTGAAAAAATCCTTCTAATTTTTGCAATATTTATTGAAATGGTATGAAACAAAGCTTTACATGTAGATTATGATGAGAAACATCCATCCTATCAAAAATCCATGCAAAGATTTCAAATTATATAGTTAATAGAGCCTACCCAAGTTCTCAAAAAGCCCAAAGTGGGCTCCTTGGTCTTATATTAGGACTTAAGGTGGTACTTTCAAAATCACACCTTACTTGAAACTACCATCATCACTCTGGGTATCGTACATCTCCAAAATCAATATGCACACATGTGGAAGAAATGATTTTCATAACATTTACCAAATACACAAGTTATAGGACATACTTGTTTATTTCTATAAATGTTGAAAGACGAAACTTCACCATTTGGAAGGACTAGAAAAAATTATATTTAGTACCTATCTAAGGATGGAATATGGACATAAAGGAACATTCGGATGTCCAATTTTCATTTTGAATTTCTACTCTATCAAAGTGTTGTCTACTCAAAAAGAAAATTGTGCCACCAATTTTATTTCAATTTACCGCTATTCTACCAATTTTATCTCAATTACCACTATTCCTTGATTCTCCTATTCTAAATGCAAAAGCTTTTGGAAAACTTCCCATACTTTCTTTTCCCCATTCTCAATCTTCAGAGAATGGAGACGTGGTACTAGCAATTGTCACACCTTCTCCAAAAATGAAACTTCTATAAAGAATGAGGAGTTGTGGAGTGAAAAGAGGAGTCAATTCAAAGCCTTTCTTCATGAAAGAGGTGTAGACTTGTTACATTTGTTGTATGGAAAATGGAGAATGGGATTATCTGCTTCATTTGGGTGGGATAATTTTTTAGTGTGTAGTGACCCAATCAATGAACTGGGGTGAACTAACCCCCTTTTTGGTCCTTGATTTTACTCCAAGAAAAAACACTAAATTTTTTTATTTGCCAAAGTACAAAATAGGGGATTTTTTTACATGCACCCCTAGAATGAATTTGAGAGGACAAACAAGGAGGCTTGTTTATCCCAATCGATCCTACAAGTTGGAGTGATCTACATCGTGAGTGTTTGTTTGACCCTTGTTTGTTTTGTCTCTTAACATGGGCTTGCCTTTTGTGAGTCTGAGCACAATATATATAATTCCCTCGTTAAATTTTAGCCCGTTGCCTATTGCTTGATAGGCAAATTCAAAAGATGGAATACAATTCTCATTAGATGTTTTTCAGCTACATTGGAGGGCCATTTTAGGTTGTTCTCTATATTGAGAACCAACCACTATTGGCCAAAGTTTAAAATTATTTTAATAAATTTTAAATTTTTTTAAATTATTAAAATATTTCAAAAATTATTATTTTCTATTATCTGATGTGGTAGTCACTTGGCCATGTTAAAATGCTGTTGTAGTCGAGTTTTTATAGTCTAGAAACTTGTGGGAACTTACAACCCTATAGACCATCTAAATTTCATCTAATGTTTGAGTCTCCCCACTAGGCTACTTGTAGCTAGTGGGTTTGTATTTTTTACTTTTTGCAATGGAATTTGTTTTATTTGTTTAAAAAAACTAGATGGAATCCATGTGATTTCTAAAAGTAGTTTTTATATTGTAGTCACTATAAAATCTTTAAATAGTACTTGTTTTCAATCAAAACAGATGGGATTCCAAGTAAGGTTATTAACCCTTAAAGTACCAAGGCCTCTTATCTACCAAAAACCAATCAAAACTGCCATTTTTATAGCAATGAGTAAAAAGGTTTTTTTTCATATCTAACCGTAGGATCTTGTACTAGACTAGTATAAGAATTTATGGCAAAAATTTTACAAACTTTGACCATGTAGATTACAAGATATTTGTGCTTACAGTGAAGAAAACAAATTTTTTTGCACCTTGCTCAACTACATTATTTGGCTTTAAACCTTCATAACTTATCGTTATTTGGCTTTAAACCTTCATAACGTATTGTTTTTGTTTTATTGATTTTGAATTTATAATTTTATATGATAAAAAATTGAGTTGGGAGTCTAGGAAGGTTTGTTTTTTTAAGAAACACTTAATTTTCATTCATTAAATTTTTTTTAAGTAGAAGTAGGTTCAAGATTGAAGGAAAATCTAAATTGTTAATAGCTCTAAGATGGAATTGAAATATATTAATTTGAGGTCAAAGTTTGTGAAATTTTTGCCACAAATTCTTATACAAGTCTAGTACAAGATCCTACAACTAAATATGCAAAAAAAATCTTTTTAAATTTTTTTTTTTCACTTTGCTATAAAAATGGTTTTTCATGGAAAAGAAGCTTGGGACTTCAAGGGTTAAAAGAAAAATTTGGTAAAGTAAAAACAAATAACTAAATTAAATAAAAGACTAATTTCAAAATTATATATAAAACTCTTCACCAACTCTTTGTAAGCATGTCTTGACGCATTGATTTGTAACTATTGAAGAACTTGAAAACCGTCTTGCAACACGTATGATATCTAATTCTATAGAAATGGTAGCTTCATTTACTGATGGAGTAACCAATAATTCATCTCTTTTTGATAGTGATGATGAGTTCTTCACAAACAATTTTTTTTTTCTGGCAATTTGTCACTACTGTCAGACGATTTTAGCCTATCTGAACTAATCCCTCCATAAATGCACCACTAGTGTGAGGACATGCAAGCTTGTACTATTAAAAAAAATTGTTCATAAATAGTTTTTCCACAATTTACAATTGTATCTTATCACCACAATACTTTTCTAAGAGATATCACGAGAAAGTAAATTCATCACACATGGCAAATGACACTTCATATGAACTCTATGAAGTTCAAAACAAGATTCAAGTTGTCTTCCGTAGAATTTGAAAGAATATGGAACATGATCAAAGACCACAACATCTTCTCCAATGCTCAATTTGATCCACAATTACAATTCTTAGTGGTTCTATTAAAATTTAGAGACTACAAAAAAGAGGCATTATGGACAACATGAATCTTACTTTGAACCTTGTAGAGTTCATACGAAGTACATCTTTTGCCATGCATGATGAATTTACTTTTTCATGGTGCTTCTCAGAAAAGTATTGTTGTGATAAAATTCAATTGTAAATTGTGGAGACATACTCCATGAAGAACTCATCACCACTAATAGAAAAAGATGAATTGTTGGTTATTCTATTTAAATTAGTAAATGAAGCTACCATTTCCATAGAAGTAGATATTGTACATGCTACATGACGGTTTTCAAGTTCTTCAATAGTAACAACTCATTCACTACGTTGAAGCATGTTTACAAATGAAGGATGTATGATATAGAATGATTTGAAAGAGTTAGTGAAGAGTTTTATATACAGTTTTGGAAATCAATCTTTTACTTTATTTAGTTCTTTGTTTTTTACTTTACGATTTAAAAATATATATATTTCACTTTTTACTTTTCTTCTTTTACTTTATTGAATTATATTCTTAGAAAAAAATTATGTAACAAAACTTTGGGTATCAATTTTTTACTTTGTGTATTTACAAAATGTGTATTTCAAAAGTTAAAATTTTTTTTGTTGCCTGTTTAGCTCAAATTTGTGCTTATCATAGTACAGCTATAGAACGTGAGCACCATTTGAGTTAAAATTGATATTCCAAGAAAACTAATGTATTTATTATTAACCTTAGTTACCATGAGCCCCATCTGTTTTTATTGAAAACAAATACTCCCTCCATCTTGAAATGATTGTCCAGTTTGAATGCCATGTATTTTTCAAGTTGTGTTGACTAAATCAAAAAAATACTTCCTTGTGGCTAAATTTGTTTAGTTTGCAATGAACAAATGCAATGTTCTTCATTGATTTTAGTGATATAAAATTTGGAGCCTTTCTTAATTATGTTTTTCACAATATGGTCAATGAAATTGGTTCAAAAAAATATCACCAAAATTGTAGACAATCATTTTGGGATGGAAAAAGTATTATTTAAAGATTTTATAGTGTCTACAACATGAGAAGATTTGCTATTGAAAATCAAATGAATTCCGTCAGGTAGTAAACAACATGCTAAAATTTAAAGAAGGAATTATAATGTGCTTGGGCTCAAAAAAGCAAGTAATCCCATTTTCCATTCTCTACACAACAAAAGGGTTTGGAATGAACTAACCCCCTTGCTTGTCCTCAATTTATCCCAATGGAAAACCTTGAAATTTTTTAATTTTCCAACCATGATAAAATTTGGAAATTTGGAATTCATATTTGCAACAAGAGGCCCCAAATTAGTTGTCAAAGGTGTAAAAAATAAATAAATAAAGCACAAAATAGGGAGAATTTTTTTATATATACCCTTGAAATGACTTTGAGAAGACAAGCACTTTTTGCACTTCTAGAAAATTTTGTTTTTATGTTGTTTTGGTCGCGTTAATCCGGTCAAAATCTGACAGAAATTTGTTGAAATCAACAGAAATCAACAGATTTCCGTCAGATTTTGACCGGATCAACACGACCAAAACAAGAGAAAAACAAAATTTTCTAGTAGTGTTGGTTGGTTCACCTTGGCCAAAAAGGAGGGTCACACCTTCATGTAAAAAGGTTGCTTGTTGGCTCCTCTTTTATTCACTACATAGCTTCACATTCTTCATATAAGTGTCATTCTTGGAGAACATGTAACGACTTCTAGTGCATAATCTCCTTGGTTTGTGAATTGTGAAAACGATGCATTCATGAAGAGTATGTTGAATATCGACGTTGGTAGCACTTTATTGGAGGCCCAAATTTGGAGTTTTGAAGTGAGTACTCTATATTATGTAGGACTGACTTGTTAAATGTACTTAGAGACAGCTATATTAACCCCTTAAGGATGTTGTTTTCTATAATCTCTCCCTAGTTGTATACAAAAGGGAAAATTGAATAGCACATGAATTCCATTTAAGCTATAAATTTTAGACCAAGACATAGACATACTACTAGTCAATTGAGAATTTTTGGAGAATTTTTGAGTGTTTGGAGAGGATCAAATAAATTCAATATATAGACAACATATACCAGCTCTTTTGGGGGGCAACATTCTTAAGGAGTTAAGCCAATCTTCCAAGAAATTTGAAGATTTTATTATTATGGGGTTGCATCAATACATGTTTTGATGTAATTATATAAATTATAAATAGATAATGATTCAAAACACTAAATTGTTAAGAATTTAGTTATAGAATTTAAACATGCAAATCCCAGTGGTTGTAATGTTATAATAAATAATCTACATCCTATGGGGGTGTTTTTTAAAAAAATATTGGAAATCAAGTTAAATAAAGAACTTCAAAGTTTATTTTAAAGTACAGATTCTATAATTGCTTGCAAACTAGAACTCCTCATAACTTTCATCTCATTAATCAAAATGGAATGATTCAAAGCTTTCCACTTATATATAATCTTCAAAAATAATTTCAATTTTTGTTTATAAAAAAAATTCTAATCAACATAGACTAACTGATCTAGAAAAAAACTATATATCATGCATTGATAACTTTTTAATTATGTAGTCAAAAGTTATAAAAATTGTTGTGCCTTTATTCCTAAATGCAATGTCCAAGGCCTTTGGAGGCTTAAAAACATCATTGCTTTTGAAGTGTTATAGATTTAAATGTCACTAAGGTATCAAAATTTCAACCATATAATCTTATAGTGTAGATGTTGTAGATGACATGAATCAAATTTGGAGTCATTTGACCAGATAGATTGCAAGATTGTAATGTTCTAGTGTTGAAAAAGGATGCCAAAATTTTCCTAGCAAAACATTTGGAGGTGAATTTCAATTTTTAAATCAACTCAAATGAAAAAAAATTAAAATTGTAAAGTGCTTCAAAACCAACATACAAATACACATTGGTAAAAGAAAATATCATTCAATTAAATCATTGTGTCTTCAAAATGGCTTTAAAATGTGAAAAAAAGGAAGAAAAATTGCAAAAAATACATCTAAGGCTGAACATCCTTTTACTAAATTGCTTCTTAGTCACTAATAATTTTTTGTATTGATATGAAATTTAAAATATACAAACTAAACTAGTACGCTCAACTTTTTTAATTTTTTAAATTGGAAATGGACAAAGTATGAAGAAGAAACAAGTTGCCGAAGTTCACTATAATCCATAAATATTTGGATTTTGAACTTTGAAAACAACTTGGATTCACATGAATTTTTTTCACAATATCTAGACTTCAAGGGGAATATAATCCAAAAAAATTGATTGAAAACTAATATTGGATAAAAATACAAGCCCCAAAATTTGTAGACATCAAAATGCAATTTGGTGAACTCAAATTGAAGCTCGAAACTTTGAATGGCTTTCAAAAAACCAGTATATCTTAGATTGGTCTCAAAATTTTACTACCCAAACTAGAATTGAGAGCAAAAATTTCACAACAAGCTTTATTGAATTCAAACATTGGATTGAAAAGTTGCAAATTAGACTTCCAAACTATATAAGGACACTTTTGGTCCCATAGGGTGTGTAGTTAAGTTTAGATCCTAATCGGAATATCTAAACTAATAGTTTAATTCGTTCCTAGGGAGGCAATGCTAATAGGACTACTTCTACAACGACATTAGAACGTACTAATAAAGAGCTAAAACACACAAGGAATGCATACTTCCAACTAGTATTAATTAAACTCCTCACAATTTCTGTAATAATTAATAATTTAATTATTCACTCCACTCTTAAAACCACCAAGGTTAAGTATCACCCAATTGGAATTGATCTTTAATCTTTAAATTGGACTCCTTCGTCTTTCTCCAAATCGGCATTTCCTGGTACGGATACAGCAACAATCTTTCAACTTGGCGAAGCTTATCTGCCTGTCTTCCTCCAAGTCGGCATCTGCCTTGCGATTTATCTTTTAACTCCAACTGGGGCTCAGTACTTACTACCTTCCTTTCTCCAACTTGATTTTTTTAATTAATCACGAGGCTTCTTTTTCAATGAGTTATCCTTACACCCGACTCAAGAAAGCTCACCAACCAAATTGGTCTTGTCTCCTGCCTTCACGGCATTAATATCTCCTGACCAATTTGGTATTTTCACTCTCAGCTTCACACCTCAGTCCTTCCAAACCTTGACATTCACAGAATTTGCATTCTTTTCACTCAACTCGGGAATTTTCTTACTCTCCATTTTTTAGACTTTTCTCTCATAAAATTCAATCACTGATTACATATCCTCTCATTCAAACTGATTGCATACTCATATAATACCAAATTGGATTCTCTCAAGACAGCATTCCAAATTGGATTAAAAACATTTCCTGTAGCATACGACCAAAGCGGACATCTGGTCACACAACTCTCCAACTTCCCACTTGGATACAATCACTACCACGTCTCAGATCAAATTGGGACTTAGCCAAGCTGCACACACAACTTAGACTCGCATACATACCAATTTGAACTTCAAGTACATAATCTCATATCAACATACAATCATACAATTCCCACGAACTACAACGACACCAACTGGATTGAATTCTCTTCATATATATCCGAGTTGGTGACAAATCACCGTTAACATATAAGTTTTTCTTAAAATCTTTCTAATTAGGACTTTGCAATTCTACAATTTACAGTCCTTTCACTCACTTCATCTTCCACAAGTTGGATCACTCCCTACACTTGGGCTAATTTTTCCACTCGATCTCTGTGTTCACCACTGATCGCTTCACACTGATCTACTCAGTGCATAACTCCAAATTGGGAATAAATCACACCCGCATGATACTACTACTTTAAGCTCCGGCAACTACAAAATTCCCATTTGGCATAAACTCTAACTTTATAGCTTTACTGCAAATCTTCACTCAAATCTTCATCCTCTTCTCTCCACGAGAAATACCAGGATAATCTCCATCTGCAAATCTCGAATTGGACTCACACAGACACGATCCAACCTTGGATCACAGACACAATTCCCAACTGGGAAACACACACATGCACACACACGCAAAAACACAAGAAAACAAATACGCAGTACAACTAGGCTGGGACACGCAGCGGACTCTCTCAACACTGGGTGCAATCCTAATTGGGAAAGACGACTAAATGGAAACCAAAATGGCAGTTCCTAAACCGCTTGACGACCCAGTAACCGCAAATTAAAACCACCTAATAGGAACCGCACACTTCATACACAGTCAGCCTCCAACTCGGATGCAGTACACCTCATCCTCCTATTTGGACTTACTCCACCTAACTTCCACTTGGACACTTACTCAACCAGGCTTTAATTCCCAATTGGTTCAGTCACCACTGACCACTGACCACTGACATAAGTCTTACTCAAATTGGATCTTGATCAGAACCTCACCCAAAACCCAAATTGGTTCACTTAAACTTCCATTGTTATGACACTGTACCTCCAAATTGGATTTGACACCTTATAAATCTACTCCAAAAGCCTCCCAACTCGGCTCAAAATACATACAAAAACAACCGAATTGGTAATTAAACATCACAAAGTCATACAAACACATACCAAAAAGCTACAAATATGCGCCCAAAAAGTTTTAAAATCCTATCCAACTTATATTTCTACAGGGTGCTTAGAGATTAAATAAAAACCTCATCCACTTGTTGTGTGAAATTTCAAAAAATAAAATACAAAATATTTCATTTATAGTAAGTTGTGTAAAATGGCTATGTTGCCAAATAATGAAACTTGATCTTCTAGGGGTTAAGAAAGTTGGCTAAATTGCAGCATGGTAGAGGAATTAGCAAATAGAAAAGCAAAAATTACAAGAGCAAACGGTCAAGCTAATGAATGGGTTTTGCCAAGTTAAATAAACTACTAGGGAGCATTCTTATAGACCATGCCTTGCATCTAGCTAGTAGACAAACTATTGTTGTAGATCACTCTAACTTGTAGTCTTAATTTTTGTTGTGATTTTTTGAATTTTTTTTGAAAATAGAAAAATGCTTTAGCTTTTTGGAAATATAATTTTTATTTGAATTGATGCTTCGGAAAAAATGATATGCCATCCTAAGCCCAAAATAGAGTTTGTCGGATAATACCAACTTAGTTTCATACATTTACCAATCATGCATGTGATTATTTTTTATCTTTCATTTTTCACCTATAATCATCCATCCTAATAAAAGAGGCTTTCCTTAAAGACAATATTACTGAAAAAATTCAACAACTCTCAATTGCAATTCTAAAATGAGTGGTTATATTTTGAAATTGAATCTAAAAATTTGGTAGTTTTTTGGGTTATGGTTTGTTACATTTGAAGTGACTATTTTGAAGTATTTTTGGGTGAAAAGTTGTCATATTAATATTGAATTAGAAATTTTTTCACTTGAAAATTGTTTACTGACTGATTGATATTAAATGTATGAAACTAGGTAGGTGATATATTCCATTTTAGCAAATATAATTGAAGTTAGAATTAAACATGCGCATTTCTGTCTCAATTGTGGAAAATAGGCTTTATAACATGAAGCTTGATGATATGGATAATAAACATGCACACAAATCCAAAATTAGAGATGAAATATTGAATTAGAGATGCAAATATAATTGAAGTTAGAATTCTTATTTGCATATTTTTGTCTCAATTGTAGAAAATAGGCTTCATATATTATGTGAGACAATTGAAGATTCAAACTTTGAAATTTCATTAAAAGAGCATATTTTTTATTCAAACTTTGAAATTTCATTAAAAGAGCATATTTTTGTCTCATTTGTAGAAAATAGGCTTCATATATTATGTGAGACAATTGAAGATTCAAACTTTGAAATTTCATTAAAAGAGCTCACACAACCTGTAGATGCAACCATGCAACACCAAATTTACTTTCATGGGATGTATTCACAGGTAAATGCTCGTTGAGAACTGCAAGCTTTAAGTTTCTAATTATATGGTGTCAAAACTATCTTTGCAAACCTTATGGGTTAAATACAAGTACATTCTAAGAGGCTTATACCACTACTGGTAGTTAAACTTCGATGTTGGTAGTGATTAGATGGGTGCTATCCTAATGGGTACCACTTAGGGGGGCAATAAGAACAATGTAGCTTTGAGAAGTTGAGTACTTCCTCATGATGAACTACCATTGGTCATTACAAGAAAAATGGGGCCTAAAGAGGACTGCAAAATTAGACCAGTAATGCCATCACATGTTTATTTTTTTAATTTAAAAATATAATAATAATTTTATAATTATAGCTTCTAAGTGAAGAGTAACATTACATGACTTTTTAGATAATTCTATTCAATTTAATTAAATGTGCATGTATTTGTATACAAATATTGAATTCATACATTCCAAATTTGAGAAAGCTTGTTTTAAGATAAATGCACCTAATTGAACTTATTAGTTAAGTATGGTTCGTACTCTTGTGTTTTCTAATTTATTGTTGGATTTGATAAGAAGTCAAAAGCATATTCTAGATTTTCTTTGTATGCATTTTTTGGATTTCCTATGAAATAAACTATTACTTTTCAAGTATTAGAAATGGGTGGATCCAAAATTGTCCATGGACTATTAATAGAGGCAACACGTTTTTGAAAATAGTTAGTAAAGATTGGTTTTAGAAAATGACTAATTAGGGCCAACTAAGAAAAGTGAATTTGATTTTTCTACCGCCAATTTCGTCAATTACCTCCAATTAACTTTATCAATATGATATTAAACCATGCTTCTCAAATGTCTACAACTTTACACATAGCACTACATGGTTGTAAAGTGATGGAACCTTCAATGAATCGAATGTAGAGTCGTTTTGAAGGCACTTAATGCACACATGTACAAAACACTTCAAAGTTTTTTCAGATCTTGACTTTGAAGATTCACAAAAATTCTTCTCCCCTCCATTTTTAATTTTTAATTTTTAATTTTAAGATTTTCATATGTGTACAAGCATATTTGAAATTTTGAGTACTTTAATTTGAGCTATTGTAAATTTGAAATTTGTCTACTTGTATTTTTGACTCTATCTATGCAGACTGCTTTAGACCTTTCTACTTCATCTTAGAGAACACACGACTCTCTGGTTCTGTTCGGCTTTTAGCCCGTATGCCGAAATTTGAGGCTCATGTTGTTGTTTTTGCAATTTTCAGTTAGCCATAGGCGAACATTCTTTTGTTTAACTTTTTGAAAATTTTCACCGAGTCATAATATGTTTTCCAGTGGCTCCACTGATGCAGAATTCAGTCCCAGTTGAAATCTACTATTCTCGCAAAACGATGCTCATTTGAAACTTTGAGTCCTTGGCTCGAGGGGTTAAAAGTTGTGGTGTGTCAGCTGTAACAGGTTTGAGGAGCGCCGTGGTCTGTGGAGGATCTGTGTTAGCATTCTTTGTGCTGTAATTCTGCTTCTCTGGTATTGGACAAGGTCGGAGGGATGTCGTGCAATTGCATTTCATTGCTTTGCATTTTGGTTTCTTTGGTCACTATTCTGGAATTTCAATGGTTCACCAGTTCGTCTGTGGTAGAGGTCCTTGTATTTCGAAATCGTTCTTATCTAAAAATCGTTACAGGTAGGGATGGCGCAGCAATGTACCATGTGCAGCAACCCTTCCTCAGGACGGTGCACCTCATGCAACTGCAGTGCTTACTGTACCAAAGAATGCCAGAGCAGACTGGCCGATCCACAAGCTTCTCTGCAAGCAGCTTCAAAACTTCGCAACGCCACCAAATGCATCAGCAAGACGGGGCATCTACCTCCCAGTGGATAAAAAGACCCCAGAATTCATTTGGGTTCCAACTGAGTGGGTTCCGGAGAAGGACGAGTTCACCTGGGGATTTGAAGCCTTCAAGATCAAGCCCTACGTCGGCATGGACACGTGAAATAGCGTCCGGGTCTGGGGTAATTCGTTCCCGGAAACGGGAAAACCAGATTCAGCTATTCATGAGGGATAACTGCTGTTGTTGATAGATCCCTATCGAACCGCACCATCGCTGGGCTGACAAAAGGGGTTGCATTCCACCCTTCGTGTGATAGCAGGTCGCCACTCTTGCAATTGAGTCTAGTAAGTATATTCACATGGACACAGTTGATTTTCGAGACCTGGTTGATCTTCTTCGCTCGTACAGTTCCAGTATTAATATCAGCAACATGAGCCTCAACGGAGAACACAAAGGGCCTCAATCACCGCTTGAGGATGCTCTGAAGCAAGAAGAAGCTGGAGCAGATCCCTCGCTGGCTAACCGATTCCATCAAATGGATTTCGATTAAGCTTAACCTGTTCGCGGTTGAGAATCAACTACATTAGTGACCTATTTGCGAGAGAAAACCAAATGCTTGAGGCTGTCAAAGTGCCAGACAAGGATCCATTGGCTCCTAATTGTAGATAATACTGAGCAATTTGTCTTCAAGCCATTTGAGTACGTATTGGTCCTGTTTTCAAGAGGATTTGACTGCACCAAAATCTGGTTGAATTATAGGTCAACAAGTATTACCTCCATTTTTCATCTCATGTTCCACTGACCTCTAAATGAGTGCAATTGGTAACTTAATGGAGAGCACCCTACTCCGTCTACTAGATTAAATGTAACACTAGGAATTCAAAGCTTTAATCTGCTGTACAAGTAATCAGGAATCCAAAATCCACCAAAAGAAATCATGGGCTTCCATTTACACAATTGACTTCAGAGAAAAGTAGTGGGACCTTTCAGGGAACTCTGAGTTTCGTTGTTGACTAAGTGTGGGTTTAGGCCGCCCTTTATCTGGACCACCAATGACTCCCCAATGTAAAAACTGTTCATGACGAGCTCGAGCTCTGCTTTTCTCAGCCTCAGATTTCCCATGAAAACAATAAGGACATGACACGCCTTCTTCCCACAGTGGGGACTCCATGTCTAAAGCGTTCACAGGCTTCTTGCAAGCATAACATAACCGAAAAGATCCCTGCTTCAATCCATGCCCTACAGCGACTCTCTTGTCAAAGACGAAGCACTCGCCTTCCCAGAGACTTTCAGATGCAGGTGTCTCTTCTAGATACTTGAGGATCCCTCCTTCCAGGTGGTACACCTGAATAGACACCACAAATCAATCGTTACTTCCGCAGAAATTCTATCATTGCTAGCTTGTCAAATATCCTCACAGCACCCTCAGTTTGTAATTTTCAGTCATCGAATCCACACTGCTCTTCGTGTTGAAAATAAAAGGAAAACCTCCTGCAATCTGTGCAGTTACATGAAAAACTAAACCCCAAGGATTCAATTGGTGATTCAACTGATGATGTTGAGAAAGACCTAATTTACATGGGTCAATTTTCTTGTATCACCAGAATCAGTGAAGAACATTGCATGTCTTGGTCGAAGATCAATATAAATTGACAAAAAAAAATCACCTTATGACCTACTCAAAACCAAAAGAAAAGTACGAGAGGCCCAGACCGGGCTTCTTGCTCCTTTAGGGGTTAACAGAGTGTTTATTTCAGATTCACTAGACAATACATCAAGCTGAACTCCGCCAAATGATGTTGCGTCCTCACCTCGTCAAACCCCTGATTCACCAGATAGGACGTTGCCTTCTCACATCGAATGCCGCCTGTGCAGTACATGGCAATTCGTCGCGGACTTCTAGGCTCTGCTGACTCTTCACACGACGTCTGCACAACCTCTTGGTCTTGAGCTCGCATGTGCCCGTCTACTTGGCTTCCATCAAGGCCATTTGTCATGCCAGATCGGCTACCGTCTCCAAGCTTCTCTTCCACCCAGGCAGGGAACTGTCTGAAGGAATCTGTTTGCGGATCAACAGCTCGCTTGAACTTTCCAACGCGAATCTCATACGAATTTCTGACGTCGACAACTACCTGGACGAAGAATCCAAAGCATGGGAGATGTTCATGTCAAACAGCTGATTGATCATGACATGTATTGGTGCAAAAACACACGGAAGGATATGACTTCAAATGAACCTCTTTGTTTCTAATGCTTCAGATCTTCGGAACAGGCGGTACAGACAGCACATATTCGTCATCCAGATCAGCTTCCTACAAAGCACACTCCTCAAGAATTTGCGGGATAGTCGCAAACTTCGTATCTGGGAGGTTGGTCACTAGTAATCCAGATACAAGACAAATTCCTCAATGGAATAGCCGTAGAGGGAGTCGCAAAATCAGAAAAACTTGAGTCTACAACATCTACTGCTCAACGTGCAGATGGAACAAGGATTCCTTAACATTTGGCATACCGTGTCAGGGTCGCTAATGAGTTTGTTCCACTCCTTGGGATTCACATACTTTCCCACCTTGTCCGCAGGATTCACCCCTGGCACACCCATTGACACCACCTGCAACATCATGACTCAAGTCTCAGAAAAAACAAAGACCGCCGCAAGAATCCAACATTATTAAACAGTGCATGCGACAAGGTCACACAGCATTCCATTAAGTCTCAACAGAATTCAGGAATTTCACGCGATTGCCTTGATAATTCATGAAATCATTGTTCATAGGCTAAGAAGAAGCTTGAACGAACCTCTTTTTTCAGCTTCACACGCACGTGATCCCATCTGAACGGAGCGTTTTCGCCTGCACCAAGAGGAGACTTGCCACTGTGCCCATTATGGATTTCCTCCTCATCTACTCCTGCAGGAGCCTCAGTTCGTCGAAGGTTAGCCAGGCGTTCATCACTCTGAATGGCAGACATCACTACCTCCACTGCCTCTCGCGTTCCACAAAGACTCCCATTGATTCCCTCCGGAGCCAATATTATACCTCCTGACACAAGCTGCAGATCATCAGGCCATCAGCCATGACCAGCACGAAAATATCATCGCCATTGATCAAAGGCCACCCAAACCCTAAAACCTAGGGAATCAAGAATCCACCAGGGATGTAAAGCCATACATTAGTCTCGCAAAGCTCCTTCAATGGAGCGCGCTTCTGCTCGTAATCGGGAAGGTTGGCGAACTTGTAAAATGACACCACAACAAGAGGAGATCTCTCCCCTGGAAAAGACGCATTTCCACTACTTGAAACCTCGTCCTCCTCCTCATTCATCGCATTACCACTAACACTCCTCGCCGCCCCTCTCGAAATGTGAAGAAGCGACGGTCCGGCGCTCTTGTAGCCCCTGCACGCAGCAGCCTCAGGCGCCAACATTGGTCCGAAATCACGACACCGCGTGACCGGCGATGGCGAGACGGAGATGGGAGGCAACCGAAGAGTGCGAAAGGCTGCCATGTGCCAAATTCGGAGAGCAAATCTCCGGTGGGGAGCTAGCATTCACGTGCAGTTGAACCAAATCCCACACTCTCGTGCAATTCTTCGAGAGCGCCAAACCCTAATTCCAGCCAGGGTTGATTGCAATATTGAAAGACTTATAGCCAATCATAATGCTCCACAAGTGTACTAGAAAGTGTGTTATAATTGATCAATACTCATCTTTGCTTATAGAGAAAAAGAATACAGTGGGGTATGGTTCATTTGTGAATTTTTCAGTCAAACTTCACTACAAAGTTCAACAACTTCAAGAAGCTCTAGCATGCTCAAAAATGAATTGATTTTGAAAGTGCAAATTGTGTTGGAATTGCAATGAAGTGCACTTCAACTTCAGAACAAGTGAAAAAGAAATATATTTAAATCATACAACAATTTGGAACTATCTACTATTTCATAGAGAGCCATTGGAAGATAGTTAAAGACTTTTTGCATTTGGGTGACGAACAAGCAAGAAATCATATAAGCTATTCAAGTGGTATGAGATTAAGTATCTCTCTATATATCATTGAATACAAGTTGTAATTTCACAAATGTTAGCAACACTAAATAGTATATAGAAATCATCAAACACTTTATATGAATTTCAGTTACTTATGTGTGTTTGTAATGATGATAAAGTATACTTTGGTGTGATTCCAATGCAATTTGAAATTTGAAATTCTATTCATTTTTGAGCGCATACATGCCTCACTATACACTACTAACATTGCCTAAGGAGGGGGGGAGATGAGGACTTGGTTGGCTCTCATAATTCATATAGTGTTCTTTAGCCTCAATAGCCCATGATTATTTGCCACCCAATCCAATATTTAAGAGTAGAAGCCTTTTTTAATTTTTAACCCTTGACGGATGCTAGCTAGCAACCAAGGCAATCCCTCAAAAATGATCTAATTTTTGGATCAATAGTTGCATTTTTCTTTTTTCTATCTAGCAAACACTTTTGAACCTCAAAAAATAACTTTGCAATTCAAACAATGACCATTCGAAATGACTTAAATTAAAAATTATATTAAAATCTTCAAACATTACAATGATTAGAACTTAGCATTTTGAACTTCAAGGAAAGCCTTCTTGTGAGAATCACAAATGTTCAATGTACAATTGATTCTAGAAGGGATTTTCAATTTTTGGCTTTGAATTATATTGAAAAATATTGGTTTGTATACTAATTGATCTAACCATATGCATTTGATCCATGAATCATATTTTCCAACTATTTTTTGAGAGACATCATTACATTATTATTCCAAGTTGCATTTTATAATAAATCTTTACACTTTTGGAAATTTGGACTATTCTTTGGTCTTTTGAAGGGTAATTGCCAAAAAATATATGTTGATTGGGAATTACATTAAATTATTAAAGATACTTAAAACAAATTCAATACTTTCATCATTGTTGAAATCTAATGCTCATAAATTAACCACGCCTAATTGTGGACTACTTGTAGAATTGACCTTTGTATAATCCTACCTAATATTTGCAACATCTATGCATGAAAGTGTACTAGAGTGGATTATGATACATTTATTGTTCAATTTTTGGAAGGATTACAATTTATTCATTCAATGCCCAAAAAGTGAATGCTAAAGGAATTTAAAATCTCCTTTTGACCTCCAACAAGATTCAACCAAGACTTAAACAAATAATTATAAGAATTATACTCAATTGAAAAAATTTAGGTACAATTATCATGTCAATTTTAGGTAGGTTTTCAATCAATTGATATAAAATATTGATTATGTCAAACTTGCCTTAATATAGGATAAATATGTCACCTAGTGACTTATAGTTCTTAGACAACCCTACATTGAAATCAATGATGCTAGCATGTGAGCTTAGAAAAAACAAACCTAAGAGCTTTGAGCCTAAATTTAAATAGGTACTTTATAACTATTGAATGTGCCTATAACATTTATACTTATAATATAAGCATTCTATAACTAAAGAAGGTGCTAGCATGTGTGTCTAATAAGCATTGTTGAACATCACGATTGCTAGCATATGAGCCTAGGATCTTTTGAGCCCCATGAGCTTAGGCTCTTATGTTATAGGTAACTTCCATGATTATAGGATATTTATATTATAGGTGTCCATATCATAGGTGTCTATGATATAGGTACCTATGTTATAAGCAATTTTTATGGTTATAGGATATTTATATTGTAAGTACCTATATTATAGATGTCTGTGTTATAGGTACCTATGTTATAAGTACCTTCCATAGTAATAGAAAACTTATATTACAAGGTATTATGTTATAGGCCCCTTCAATAGTTGTAGAGTACCTACTTACACCTAAGTTCAAAGCTTGTAGGCTTGTATTTCTAAGCTCACATGCTAATGTCCTTGTTGCACTTAGGGCTTTTGAGGGGACTTTTCAATGCTAGATTGCACCCAAAAAAATCTAGCTAAAAAAAGCATAAAAATTGGATGAAATTGCCCAAAAACTTCAAGTTCAAAAAAATCTTGGATGAAATTGCTAGATTGTGGATGAAAAACAAATTATAGACATGTGATATATACTAATGTGATATTTACTATCCAATATGTGGATAAATGTTGAAATTTCAAGTACCACTATAACATTTTATATTGCCACTTTAGCGCTTCTTAAAAAATGAAAAAAGAACTGGTTGAACCTTCTAGGAAGGACCATCTAATCATCTTTCTACATTTATACATCTTGTAGAGCACATGTTCAAACATTCCATGGTGGTCAATAATTGGGAGGTACCTTGAGGATGACATATTTAATCCACTATTAGAAAATTCATATTTTCTATTGATTTGGACGTGTTGATCATCAACATTTTTTTGTTGATTTGCATAGAAATCTATTGATTTGGACAAAAATCAATAGAAAAGTGTTGATGATCAACACGTCCAAATCAATAAAAAATCTGAATTTTCTAGTAGTGATCCTATATATTCATCTACAACCTATGTTATGATTTCTCATTTTGATGATACATCCTCCTCATTTTTTTGTCAAAATCAAACAACCACGTTTTCAATATGGTACAAGGATCATATTCTATATGAATAAGTTTATTATTAAGAACAATTCTTGGCAAGGTGTACCAATTGAATTCTACCATTTAGATAATTTTATACAACCTTGCCACTTCCTAGTATTAGTCATTCAAAATATAAGAATTTTAACATCTATCAAACAATTGCAAAAATGTTTAACTTTAGCTTTGGAACCCTCTCCACATACAAATTTCTAAATTCTAGATGCATGTTGCATATAAGTTTCATCAACTACATATATAAATGAAAAGCCCCTCCCTCCCTCCCTTTAACCTCCCTACAATTTGGCCTTCATATTCCCTAATAACAATTTAAATCAAGTCCAATTTCCTTCTTTCATGGCTTCAAATAACATGAAATTTAAGTTATTAAACGTGAAATATAGTTAATTTATAGAAATCAATTCCATTAAGCATAATTTATTTTACTACAAGCCTAGCCATGCAAGGATTATGGAAAAAAATTCACTTAGTCTTTGCCATTAGCACTATCAAAATCATAGGTATATTTAAATGTCTCTATTTTTCTTTGCACTACCAATAGTGATCTATTAAAAAATGAAAAATGAAAAATACTTATATCTCTAATTTTTAAAATTTTAAATGTATAATAATTAGTATTTTACCAATTGATTTTTACATTTATAAAATTTAGTTTATTTGACTCCTTTTTTATTGTTGTTATCTATTTTGTGTTTAGTTATTTTATTTTTTAAAAATAAATGATAAATATATTTAAAAAATTTAATCCTTTGAATTTTTTATCTATTAGATTTATATTATAGAATTTTATATTTTATATTTATTTATTCTATTTGTCTTTTATTTTATTTTTGGAGGTAAAGATGAAATAATTTTATTTATTTTTGAGATGAAATTAATATGGTACTTGATTATTTAAAAAAAATTGAAGTAATCCTATTACTAAATAATAAATGCATTTAAAATTTCTAAACTCATTTATTGAACACTTTGAAACTCATTAACATTATAGGATTAATTTTTAAAGAGAAAACCTAATGTGGAGATGTTCCAAGAAAAATAATATTAAAATGCTATATTATAATAAATGATTTCAAATGAATGAGAATTTTATCATCTTGGCTCTTCACCTTTTTTAGATTATTACTCTTGAATGACATTTTTTGCCTTAAAAAGACGCTCAAAAACCTTTCACTACTAAGCCAAATTTACAAAACATTTTTCCTTCTAAATAGTATTGAAATTTTTTCATACAAACTTACATTATTTTAACAATTTTTTATGTACATTCTAAAATTAAGAAAGACTTTTTTGTGTTGGAATTTTTTTGGTGCAAAGATATAGAATAAACACATAGAATTTAAGAACCCAATGAAAAGACTATATTTCTAACAACATCACTTCATATGACATGTAAAAATATCACAATTCATATTTGAGATGTGAGCAACTTATATATCAATTTTACATTACATACATGAAGTGTAATCAAAGTTCATAGTAATTGCAATTGCCATCTTATTAATTGCAAACAACAATAGTGTCTCTTTCTATATCTAAAAACAAATGGATTTTAGTTGCCCTTGAATTTTTTTTGTCACTTGATGTAAATGTGGTTCAAATGTTATTTTTCATAATAATTTAGCTCAAGAGCATGATGGTTGAATTGGTTGGTTGTGTGGATTATCTTGATTGTCCACAAGTTGGGAGGGAGTGTTTCTACATGATAAAACAATGAGGCTTGTAATAAACTTCAAGGCTTTGCAAATGGAATAAAGGAAAGAAGCAAATACACGTACATCAACTTTTTTTATTTCTTACAACAGTAGTGGAAATATTGTATGCCCAAACTAAACAAACCATCCGAGAGCAATCCCAAATGACCAATTAGACTAGTTGTGATTCTTCATATGGCACTATGGTCATTTCCTTAAGTTTCTCCATGCATGCTATGAATCCACTCATGCAAGAAGAGACACTTCACTAGATTCATCATCCTAGAACATGGTGCTATTTAGAGAATTCCTCCTCATATAATGTCAATTCTATTAAATTGGCAGAACTCCACAACTTTCAATTGGCAATTTTCAAGCTAAAAATCCTAATACAAAATTTCATACCAATCCTAGTTTTCCAAGTTTATGAGATGAATGTTACAATTTACAGTGCTCAAAGTTGTAACAATTTAAAGAAACTGACAATTAATTGTAAAATTTTGACAACAAGTCAATTGGAGAGAGGTGATACATGTGTCATAGTAGTTGTATTTCATGAAGACTCTCCATATGCAAGTTTGATGTTAACTAGAGCTCAATGATGCTAGTATGTGAGCATGAAAATGCAAGCATGTAAGTATTGAGTATGTGTATAAATAGATTTTCTACAATCATTGAAGGTACTTATAATGTAAACATCTATAACATAGTTACACTATAATCATGGAAAAATTCTATAATAGACACCTATAACATAGGTGCATAGTTTTTGAGGCTCATGGACTCATGCTCCTAAGCACCCATAATAGCAACCATCAATAAGGTAGGAGGTTCCAAAAGCACACACACTCTAAAATCACCCACCTCCTCAAATGTACATCATTTGCACAAATTGCTTTTTTGTAGCCTTCAACAATATACAAACAATGTACATTTGAGGAGGTGGGTGATTTTAGAGCCCTATGCCATTCCAACTTCAAAGTTTCATAACTAATTCCACAAAGCTCCAAAAAATATGAAACGACTTGCATTAGATGTCAATTCCACTTGTCTTTCAAGAAAAATTCACCAAAAAATTAATTTCACCTCCCCCAAATTCATTTTCAGCTCTTAGGTGTTCAGTTTCAGCTCTGAGGTGGGCGATTTATGAACCTCCTACCTTAGAGCTGAAGAATCATACAAAACATTCATACATGTGCAGACGTGAAGGAAGTTGCGTGGGTGACTCACTTCGGCAAGGCTGCCGTCAGAAATTCGTTGAAGGCAGGCAGGACCGTCTTCGGTTGCAACGCTAAGTACTTCCGGAGCTCATGGTTTCTGTACAAGCGGCCCTCCTCGTAGTTCTCCAAAACACCTGCTACTCGGTCCTCTTTGTTGAGCCTGCGATTCCCACCGCAAAAGGCATCAGGCTCACTGAGAATTGAATCTGTTCAACACTAGGGAGCATACAGCGTTTGGAAAAAACCAGCAGCTAGTTCAAAGTTAGCTGGTGGAATTGGAAAGAAAAACAAAAAAAAACATCCAGTTTCAATTTGAAAACATTGGCAAAAATTGGTAAAAGAATCTATAAAATCTCTATAACTGGACTTGGTTCTTCAGAAACTGGTTCAATATGAGAATTGAAGGAAATTAGCTGGTACAACTCAAAAAAAATTCTGAACGATGGTGAGGGGGGACGACAACTGAATCAATTGAGTACATGAGTATTTGATAAGCTCAATGGAGTTTTTTTTCTTTAAGAGTTGGCCTTCCAACTAAAGGCATTGGAAATGGAAATAATGGATGTTTCTTGTAAGATTGGGTGACATTTCTATACCATCGATGGAGCATTCAGATTGGGCATTATTCAACTATTGAGGTTATCTTGACTACCTTAAGAGTAACAAAAGTTTTAAAAAAAAAAATTTAATGAAAATTTTGTTTCATGGAATAAGGTTATGCTGTGACATTGGTTGGTCTATTAGAATTCCAACCTCATTCAACAAGCATCATCAACAAGTAGGCATTTTCATAATATCATGAAGTACCTTTTTGCAATCCGTTTCTAAAATTGACCCTCGTGTAACTTAGTAACATAGTCTTGGTAGACTCAATGTTAAGATCCATCCATAAAAATGGCAAACTTGACTTGAAGTGGGTCTTAACATCATACCATGTGTCTATTGCACAAAATAGTGTGAAATTGGGTTGCATGAACAATTGGGTTGCTTGTCCACATGGAGGTGCATATGACTTTCTAAACCTAGGCCATGAACCAATGTACCAATCCATGCAACACATATGGTTTCTACATTACTACATCCTTTTACAATAACCATACATATTTATGTAATGTAAAATGTTGAGAAATTAGTGAGGGGCAACCTAATTTCACTATTTTTTGTATAGTGCATACTCTTGCTTAATACATTCAACTTTTAGTTTATTTGTGAGAGTTTTGGGACAATTTTGGATACACCTATTTTTAGCACTCTGGAAAATTCATATCTATTCATTTAGTGTCAAAAATGTATTCTAAAAGAATTTGGAAACCCTCTTAGATTTCCAAGAAGATGTGCATTGCAATTTAACTTAGACAAATTAATTTGGAGTAGATCAAACCATGCTCAAATGTCTTATTTAGAAATTTTAAGTGTCCTTCGTAAAGTAACAGGCTCTAAAATCACATAGACTCTAAAATCACACAAACTCTAAAATTGCCCACCTCTTCAAATGTAAATTGTGTATAAACAATGTAGATTTTAGGAGGTGGGCGATTTTAGAGCCCCATGCCATTTCAACTTCAAAATTTTGTAACTAATTCCACAAAGCTCCAAAAAATATGAAACCACTTTTGTTAGATGCCAATTCCACTTGTTTTTCAATGTAAAATCACTGAAAATTGTGTTAAGAAGGTTGGCCTCCCCAGAATTCAGTTTGAACTCTTAGGTGGGTGAGTTATGGACCTCTTACCTTACTATCTTAAAATGGAAATTATTCAATCAGAGTTGTAAGTTATCATGTTTTTTAATCTACAGGAGAAGTTATTAGTTGCTGAACCTGACATCTGGGTTGATACTCAAGTTTCTGGTGACAAAGAAAGTCGTTCCCACAACTGCTGCCATTGGTAATATCTGCAGTTGAACATTAAATAATTCTGTTTTTTTTTAATCCCTAAAACGCTCACAAGCATCATCAAGAATTGAACATTTTGGAAGGATAAGGTAAACTACCCAATTACGGACAAAATGGGAGCAAGTCCATTGTGGGCTGAATTATGATAGTGGTGTACATTTCAGAACTTGAATGTACACCACCATTACAATTTTGCCCACAATGGGCTTGCCTCCCATTCTGGCCATAATAGGTAATTTACCTTATAAGTTGATCAAGACCTTGTTGGTTACAAATAATTCATACACAATCCAAGCTAACCATACTTAAAATTATGTCAATGATCCAAAGAAGCATTTGAGCATGGTGTGAATTATTAAACTATCCAATTATTTTAAAATTCCTATGTAAAGACAAGTATGAGAAATGGCGAGAGCAATTGAAGTTTTATATATTTTTTCAACAAAGCATGAGTTTGTTATAAAATTTTGAAGTGAATTATCCAAAAGAGTCTCTAGACTATCCCAAAACTAACAAGAAGTATATTCATAACACTATAACAAAACATGATAAAAAAAAAAAACTCAAAATCGAGTGCGATTATTTTGCCATGGTTTTGTGCAAGTCCACTACGCGTGTAGTTAGCTTCTTTTGCAATTTCCCACTGTAGTTTTGGGAATTTGGGGGCGTGTAATATACCATTGAAAAGGGCTTGCAAATACCTTTTGAGAGGTATATCATACACTCCCAAATTTGAAATATTGAAGTGGAAAATTGCAAAAGAAGTTGACTGCCTACTACACGCACTTGCGCAAAACCGTGGCAAAAAGAACCGCACTCAATTTTGAGCGCAGTACTTTTTAACTATGTTTTGTTATAGTGTGATGGTCATCTACTCATCTAATTTAGTCACAATATTTTCTAATCTAAAAGGCCTAAAAATGTTGCTTCCTATAATGAATTTACATTGAAAAGTTGGAAGTTCCTAATGAAGTCACTAATAACTATTATTGCCATCTAAAACATTGATTGTGGCCCAAATCTCATTTATTGAAAATAAACTATCA
This sequence comes from Climacium dendroides, assembly GCA_950106755.1. Lineage (NCBI taxonomy): Eukaryota > Viridiplantae > Streptophyta > Bryopsida > Hypnales > Climaciaceae > Climacium > Climacium dendroides. The sequence continues at coordinate 19,956,315 of OX467091.1, forward strand.
TGGGGTCATTTCCTAGGTGTCTATTATAGGTCTTTTGACCACAATGGGATGCTCAACCTTAGATAAACTACAAATGCTCAAAGTGTTGAAAACAAGTTTACCCCAAATTGAACCTAGTTGTACATGTCAAAAAGTTGTACATTTCAATCAAGAATCTTAAAAAGGTCCAATTAGAAACAAATTTCAATTAGATGTATTTATCTTAATGCAAGATCGCTAACTTAAGAAAAGATGCAAACTCAAAACATAGATTTTCAATTTATTAAAATGGCATGATTCTAGTTGCCAAAATTATAACATTCATCTAGATAAAGCTCTAAAAATTAGCATTTGTAATTGTGCATCTTGAAAAATGCCAAATTTGTAGACTTTTGTGAGCTTAACAAAAGTGACATGTAGAATAAATACACTACATTGCCATAAATTTCAAGACTCTTGTGAGAAGTATCATGTATTTCCACCAACCTCAGACATAAGCCATTTCTGAGCATAGATTGAAGCTTTCCCCATAGGTGACACCGAACTTTGTATTTAAATAAATGCTAAGCAATAGAGTGTTGAACAGGGCAATTGCTGTCACTATCATAATATGTAGACAACCTAGCTTGGAAAAACTAGAAAGGTCAAGTTGAAAAGTCATGGATGAACACAAAGTGCAAAGAGACACAACTATTAGGCAAAACAACAATTTATTGTAGTTGCAACTAGCTTGTAACTACTTTACAAATAAAGAGATGAAAAAATATATTCATCTATCATTTATTTTCATTTTCATTTGAATGTAAATGTGGGATTTTCCTTTCTACAAGGTCGTGATACATGGAACATTGGAACAAGTAGCTAATCTAAAGCAACTAAAGTAAACCAACTATTCACTGCACACATCCAAGAACTGCTCAACAACCATTGCCAATTACCACACAATGACCACATGATTCAATTACCAATTCAGTTGTGATGGGAATAAAATTTTGTATCGCCATCCAATGACTAGCACATTGTGTGGTGAAAGGATACAAGGAATTTTTTACTAGATTTCAAATGCATTGCCTTTAAATTGCAATAAAATCTATAGAAATAATTTTTTTGCATATTGTTTTTTGAAGGTGAATCTTGACATGACATTTAATAATCATGCCAATTTTCAAAATATGCAAGTCTTTATTTTATGTGGAGAAGGATTTGAATTTTATATGTACGGTGATTGGCAAGTTTATAATAGTTCTAGTTTGCTTTTGAAGTGAAATCCTAACCAAACTTGTCCACATGTAGTTTTTGTCAACACAAAGTCTCTTTCCATTCAATCCTACATTGATACAAGATTCATGAGCGAGAGTGAATTTTTGAGTTAACTTTCAACTAATGAAAGGAGCCACAATGCATGGATGACAAAGAAACATGAATCTTGAAGCTCAAGATTAGTTTGAATACAAAACTAATTAAGGTAGGGACACTCAATAGCGTCTGATGCCTAAAATTTGCCACTTGATCATATGCTCTCATTGTGTACATATGTTGAATCAACAGAACATTTACCTATTGTTGAAGAAACAACTTCAGAACATCTATCACAAATTTTTGGTCCTAGATAACTTCATGTTGGTAGTTGTCGTAGCAAATTGAATTTGCTTTCTTTCATTTGGTGATTAGGTCTTGATTTTTCTTCAAGGCTAAAGGTTGTGAAATCCAAACTTGACTGTAGATTGTAGACTGTAGGTATACTTTATTGGTACACTTAGAGAGCATCTTTAATGCAACGCTCTTAATGACTCACTAGATTATCTTACTATTTATTGCTTGGTGAAAAAGTAGAATTTGTGATTACTATCATTGGAAGCATAGTAAAAATGTCTTTATGTAAAATTTGGATTTGAAAATTTAACAACCAAACTAATAAAGTCCTTAAGAGCAAGCTTAAAAAAACAAAATTTTAATGTACCACTCCAAATTATACTTCAAAAATGCAACTACAATTCAAATTTCTTAAATCAATATGTACCTATAGTTGAACAAATAACTTTCTAACATCTACCAAAACAAATTGTGGTCCCTTCTACCTTTTCTAATCCCTTGTTGGTAGTGCCCTATTAGTTTAATTTATCGGTCATTGAATCTTACTTTCTCTTCAAGGTTGATGTAGGGGAATGAACTTGAGAGTAGAATGACATATTTTGTTGGTGCATTGAATTATTGGATAATTGGTCATTAGTTGATTTTTTGGACAGTGCTTTTGTTCTACCGACAACAAGGATTTTGGAAGAGGCGTGCCTTCTTAGTTGGTAAGGTATGAGGTCCATAAATCGCCCACCTAAGAGCTGAAACTAAATTGTGGGAAGGTGAAGCCTCTTGAAATTAATTTTTCAGTAAATTTTCCTTGAAAAACAAGTGGAATTAGCATCTAGCCCAAGTCATTTTATATATTTTTGGAGCTTCTTGGAATTAGTTATGAAATTTTGAAGTTGAAATGACATAGGGCTCTAAAATAGCCCACCTCCTCAAATGTACACTACTTGTCTGAAGGTTGTGAAAAAGCAACATGTATGCATAGTATACATTTGAAGAGGTGGGTGGTTTTAGAGTTGTGCATTTTTAGAACGTCCTACCTTAAACTAGGTAGTCGAACAAGTCAAATTAAAGTGAGATAACACTTGGTGAATCAGATGGATATAAGGTAGTTACACAAGCCTATTACCAAACTAATTTGCAATCTCAATATCTTGAAGCCAACTCTGAGAGGGGCACATATTTTTCAAAGGTATGTGCTTGTTTCACAAATCAAACCCAAATGGAATTATAATTTTTTGATAAAAATTATAATTTTTGTAAATTTCTAAAGTGGTCTATCCTGAAATTATAGAACTACCTATAGAGTGGAGTCATAAATGTCCCCTATAACTACTTTTCTAAGTATCTATTTGCTAATTCCACTTGTTTTTGCTCTATATCTATATCTGAAATACAAATAGATTGTAGGTATATTAATTGAATCTTCTTATTTTTTCTCTTATTTAATCAATCAATCATGGCATTACAATTTATTATACACAAAAAATCTATATTTTTCTATTAATATGAAAAGGACTACAATAGTGGACTCATGAAGTGACCTTTTACGGGCTGGTCGGCCTTTTTTATGGTCTTTAGATGCATGAAATTATTTTTCTTTATGGTTCACTTGAAGAAAAATGGATTTGGAACCTAACCCAAGTGGTTTCATATTTTTCAGAGCATTTATGAATTACTTATGAATTTCCAAAGAATTCTGCCATAGGTACCTATTTATGATCCCTAGGCCTTGCAAAACCCACACACATGCGGTCTGAAAACAAACACTTGGAGCGACCTTTTACGGGCTGGTCGGCCTTTTTTATGGTCTTTAGATGCATGAAATTATTTTTCTTTATGGTTCGCTTGAAGAAAAATGGATTTGGAACCTAACCCAAGTGGTTTCATATTTTTCAGAGCATTTATGAATTACTTATGAATTTCCAAAGAATTCTGCCATAGGTACCTATTTATGATCCCTAGGCCTTGCAAAACCCACACACATGCGGTCTGAAAACAAACATTGTAGCATGCAAAAAGTAATAGATAAGGTTCCTAAATGCAATTTGTACTAAACTTAACTCCTAAAGTGTCCAAGCCTATTTTGGGTCAAAAATCACTAAAAACTGCCATTTCTGCTCAATTCATCCAAGGCAACAAAAAAAATAGTTTAAAAAAAATCTAATTGTAGGATCTTATACTTTACTTGTATGAGATCATGTGGTAAGAATTTCATGAAGTTTGACCATACAGATTAAAAGATATTACCATTCAAACTTTTAGTGAATTTTTTTTAATACACATACATGTTTTCAGAAATGGACCCACACTGGCTCTAATTATGTCCCCTATCAAAGTATGAACAAATAATTGGCAAATGATAAACTGCTCTTTCATCATCAAAGGAACATTGATTACCCATTTACCAACCTCTTAAAGTTCATTTTAAAGCCAGCTAGGGGATGGTCTGAAGAAGAGGGTCGGAATTTCAACCACCTACCTTAATTAGACAATATTCCACTACACAATCTTCAGTGCAACACTCAAGCAACTAGACTGTAATAAAAAATCATAGACTCAAATTATAAAACACCATCAATTAGAACGAACTGCACACGCATTCCATTAGACAAACTCACAAGTTGTAGCACAAGATCAATTTGACAAAATTCTCTCACACAATTAGCTCCAATACTTAGTCAATTAGCTAATAAATTCTCACACAAAGTTGTATCTCATAGCTAAATACACAAGAACTTTCACCACAATAAGGTCGCAACTCATAGCCATTTAGACAACCACAGTTCATACAACAATTCCCTTAGCTTTCTGGAGAGCTAATAAAATACTCAACTCTATAAATTTCAAAAACAAAGAAGATGTACGGATTTCAAAGCTCATCAAAGATTACTCCTTTGCTTTCAAAGGCAATTGTACACTCTTTTACTTTGAAGACACTACTAGAAAATTTCGTTTTTTTGTTGTTTTGGTCGCGTTGATCCGGTCAAAATCTGACAGAAATCTGTTGAAACCAACAGATTTCTGTCAGATTTTGACCGGATCAACGCGACCAAAACAACAAAAAAACGAAATTTTCTAGTAGTGAGAACGCCTTGGCCTCTTAAAAACTCCAAATGTTTTGAGTCATAGGTTTTTTAAAAGCTAAATACAAAATCTAATTATCCTCCAAAAATTAGCTTAAAAAACTAACAAACATGTTTTACAAGATTTGTCAAAGTTGAGACATTTTCAAAGTCTTAGCTAGACTTGAGCGGCAGTTCTTCACTCTTTCACTCAAATAACTATAATTTTTTCATCTTAACTCCAAAGTGAGAAAAATTTATGTTTATAAATAGATAACAACTTTATACGCAACATTCCCAAAAATCAAAATCAAAAACACTACAACAAAAATTCTATAAGCCCTCAAAGCTACTACCCTCAAATTATATTGACAGCTGGCCCTTCCTTACCTCATCAAGCATAACTCTTACATCCAAACTCCAAATTGAACACATCATAAATTTTTAAGTATCCCAAAGTAAGAAAAACAACCTCACAAAATGTCATTGAAATCCAAAATATACACAAGACGTTTTTTCTTCTTGAAAAACACACACTTTTCCAAAAGACAATGGAGAAGGAGGATGAAGACCCCAACTAAAGGGGCCACATTAGCCCATGTCTAAGTCACATGGACAATAAAGCCTCATTGCTATCCTTATTGACCTTCCCACAACCTCATCTATTCCTATCTAAGTAAAAAATGCCTTTCTAATCCATGAAAGGCCATTTAGACCAAAATGGCTTTGAATACATGAAAGGGTAAATTACATTTACTCCAATTTCCTTCAAATATAACAAACAACCGTTGAAAATACTGCTAAACACAAATCAAAGTCTAAGGCCTAAGTAAACATCTATTAGAGGTAAAAAAATAAAATTTCAAGAAAAACATTATTCCATCTGTAAGAATTTGAGGATACGTTTAACAGTGGTAGCTACATAATCTACACAATCGACTTTAGTTAGAAGGTTAACTGGTCCTAACCATGTTGATGGCCACAACTTTCCTTAATGGGTCTAACCATGTAATAATATTGGTCATCATTTAGACCTTCAAAACTACCTTCAAATGTCACCTCTTCATTGCTAGGCTCAACACATTCAACTTGCAACAAAATCACTAACGTTCAAGTGTTGCGTTGAAGATTCTCGTGTCATTGCTGCTCCACATGCGGTTGCTTTGGTGGTCGAGAAGGTCCAGCTTCATCTTGCGGGCACTTATGAAACGGTGAAAGACTTGATGGAAAAAGAGGCTGATTCAATAATTGAGATAAAAAAAAATTCAAATTTAGACTCTTATTCTGATTCTTCATCTTGGGACTAAAAATTGAACATACTTGATTTTAAAGCGATAAACAGAGAAGAATGACATCAAATTTGATGAAGCTCTTTTGGTGGTTCTCTCTTTTTTATAGTTCTTAAGAAAGAAATATCATCTAAAGCCATTTCAATCGATATCACCAAATCCAACCAAAATCCATATAAACATATATTTTAAAATAATGCACTTATTTATAATGTGACAACAGCAATGGAAACATGACAACTTAACAACCTTATTTGCACTTCCACTATCAAATTGACAACAAAATTCAAAAATATAGGTATGAGAAAGCTTCAGAGCTTGTAGTTGTAGAAGCCATGGTGCTCATAACAATCATCTTCAGTGCAAAGCACCATTTGGGAGGGAAAACACCTCTCCTCATATATAGTAATATCTATAGGATTTGGAAGACCCTATGTAGCATGCCAACCTTTCTATACCATCCAAAGCGTTATGGCTGCTCGAAACTTCTTAATTCTACTCACCTAGTTTCTTATAAGGTTTGGAAAGTCACCCCAAGGTCCTTTTTACTCATCAAGGTATCTCAATACGCTTTGAAGTGAAGTTTAATGAGTTCAATGAAGAAGTTGCTTATTGAGTCTTGAATTGATTTGGAGTACTGGTGGAGGTGTTGAGTGATTAATAAAAAGAATTTTTGAGTGAGTTTCAAATTCTTTGTAAACAAGCATACATTGAGTACAACACTACATCTTGGGATCACTTTGAGGTAGATGATTTGATCAACTTGTGGTGCAAATGGTTAAAAGAGAGCTTCAAAAATATAATTTGCAACAAACACATAATGGAGATTGGAACTTGAAATTGTCATGGTTAGCTATGGTCTATTGTTTCAACAAGTAAACGTCATTGGCCAATTTTTCTCATTTTTTTTTGTATAGGCAAGAATATGTGTTGCTAATTGTTGTTATGAGGGACTTGCTGACAATGGTTAAGATGGATGATCTTGATTAATGGGTTGAAGCATGTAAGGTTCATATAGAGTTGTTTCTAAGAGTGTGCCTTTGGCATTAGAGAATTTGGCAATTGTGCAATACCCAAATACTTTGTGAATTGCAATATCATTAGGAAAAATCTAAACCCTAGAAAAGGCAGGATGACTTTTGGCCATGGTGCAAATATAGGAAAAATGAAAAATGAAAAAAACAAAATGAAAATGAAATAAATGAATAAAAAATTTAATTGTCAATCTAATGTGACACTAGTAGTGTCCCTATATATTTTTAATTTTTTAGTTTTTTAAATTAAAAAAATCTAATAATTGCATTGCTGCCATACAAATTGTTAGCCTTTTGCAAGGTTTAAATCTTTTGTAATGGCCACCATTTAAGGAGGAGGCTACCAATTGCAAGTGAAGAGATTTTTCTCAAGTGACATTTATCTATAGCAAATAGTTTGCTACATTGGACATGACCGCAAACAAGATTGATATATTAAAGAAGGTGCTTTTTGCAAGTATACTAAAGTTGGAAAGCAAAAGATGGATGCATTTTGAAGGATTTTGCAAGAAATTGCACTTTTTGCCACCTATCCAACATTGATGGCACAAGGAATCCAAATTTAAGTTCTACTTTTGTTAGTTGAAAGTGCATGGTGTCAAGTAGAGCTCAGAGAGCCACTACTATGATTTTGTGTAATGTTAGTTTGATGGATTGGTATATGGAGTGCTTGACAGTGCCACCTTTGGATCAAATCGCGACCAATAAATGATTTTGCCCATAGTATAGGCTAAATTCTAGAGGCAATTAATAGGTGGTTTATACTACTATGACATCAATGGTACAAGGTTGAGTAAAAAAAACCAATTTGGCCTTATTTTATGGATATCTATAATTGCTTGTAAGTTACCTTTGTTTTTTATGTTTGGAGGATTTGTATATGTACATGCATGCCATATCTTCTACTACATTGTGACAAGCTTTGTTCTCACCATGTTGCCTTTTTTAAGCCAATGTATTATTTACTAACTATTGTTGAGACTAATCTTAGACTACACTATGTGATTTGTACACAATATATGTGTATGATGTCTTCTTTAGATGTGGTGTATTAGTTTTGACAATTTGATGAATATGTCTCTGAAACGTATTTCTAATTCACTTGTTATCACATTATAGTGGTTAGAATCTACAATTGAAAATACAAAAAAATATCTTACACCAAGGATTTAGGTAAATGTGCATCCATAGTCATAGGTTTGTAGTTATACCCTACGCTTGGGTCAGATTCGTTAAAAAATAAATCAAAATATAAATAAATAGGGTGTGAAATGAAATTTTCAGAAATTATAACATGGTGCATATGAACATCGTAGAAAATATTAATGAAAATAATATGAAATGTGAAAAATTAAATTGTAAAAAATACTATAGTTAAAGTTGAATAAAGCCACCTCAAAGTGTGGAAGCCCCACTTGTGGTCCCACAAAATTTAGGAAAAGTTGAACTAGTGGCAGTGTAGTATAGTTAAGCTATAGTGCCTTGCACTATAGTCCATGAATAATTCAAAATAAAGTCAAACGAAAATTTATAAATTCTAAAAGTAGATAACGAAGTGGATATTTGGCCAAAAAGTAAACATTTCATATGGGATCTTACAAACGTGACTCCAACGTACGGTATCCTAAAGAAAAATTCAAATATGGAAATCTCTATTCACTATTTTTTTATAATCATTCTCGATGGTTAAATTTTTTTAAAGAATTTTAGTTGCAATCTTTAATTGTTTTCTAAGTTCTAACCTCTATAATCTACATTCCATGCTTACATAATACTATTGTTGCTTCTTCATTGGATTGTTCAAATGCATACTTCAAGGAATTTTTCATCTAAGATTTCAAATTGGCTTCTTTAAAGTGGACGACAATTTTTGTGTAAACAAGAATTTACAAAAATTTTGTACAGATGAGAATTTATAGATATTTGTATGGGACAAAAAACATTAGTCACCAACCTATACATTCTTTTTTAATAAAAAAACATGTGAATTCCCTTCCACCAAATTAGAGATGATAGTAATAACAAAGACCTCATGTTCCTCAATATAGAAAAAGACAATTTCTCAATGCTACAACAATTGCTATGAAATAATTAAATTGGATCCAGAATCAAAAACCTTATATTAATTCCAACTATGCTTTTCATTAATGCACTACTTGTATGTATCAAATTACACTTCACCAATATATGTTTTTTTTGTCCAAAGTTCTAATTCTAAATGCCATCAATCTAGAATTTTTTTGGTTACATGATCCTTACAAATAGCTTTGGGATATTGTGTAGTCTTATAGTCAATGAATGGGTCCAAGAGCACTTGGGTCAGTAAGGATTAAATTGATTTGTATGGGATATGTATTATTTCTACTTCTATAATTTAAAATTTACATTTCCTTTCAAATCTCCACAAAAAATTTAATTTTAAAAATTAGAATTAAGATAATAACTTAATTAAAAATTTAAAAAATTATCTCATACATATAGTACAAAAAAGGATTCTAGTAAAGGTTGTCTAAGTTTGACCACATGGTTAGAGACTCATCAAGTTCTTCACAAAAATACAATCCTAATTTCTTAAAGGAACCATGAAATCTTTTTGAATTTACCTCAATAGGAACTACAACTAAAAATTGTAGTTCACAAAATTGAAGATCTTTATTGCTTTTAGCTCATGAATTTCCAACCTTGAAATTGAAAATTGTCAAAAGAGGCAAGTTTTCCACTTCCTTTGGTAAGGATTTTAACCTTGAACACCCTCTCAAATTTAGAGTTGTTAAGGAAGACAAGTTCCCCACTTCCTTCGGTAAGGCTACCAAGCTTGAACACCCTCTCAAATTTAGATTGGTCAAGGAAAATAAGTTCCCCACTTCCTTTGGCAAAGCTGCCAATTTTGAACAATGATACAAATTTAAAGTGACCAAGAAAGATAAGTTTCCTACTTCTTGTGGCAAGGATTTTAACCTTGAACACCTTCTCAAATTTAGAGTTTTCAAGGAAGACAAGTTCCCCACTTCCTTTGGTAAGGCTACTAAGCTTGAACACCTTGTCAAATTTAGAGTGGTTAAGGAAAATAAATTCTCCACTTTCTTTGGCAAAGCTGCCAATTTTGAACAATGATACAAATTTAAAGTGACCAAGAAAGATAAGTTTCCCACTTCTTGTGGCAAGGATTTGAACCTTAAACACCTCAAATTTAAAGTGGTCAAGGAAGACAAGTTCCCTACTTCCTTTGGCAAGGTTTCCAACCTTGAATACTTTTTCAAATTTAGAATGGTCAAGAAAGACAAGTTTCTCACTTTCTTTGGTAAGGCCCTCAAGTTTGAACACCGATTCAAATCTAAAGTGGTTAAGGAAGACAAGTTCCCCACTTTTTTTAGTAAGACAATCAAGCTTGAACAATCACTCAATTTGAGAGTGTTCAATAAAGACAAGTTCCCCACTTCGTTTGGTAAGGTCTTCAAGCTTAGACAATTGTTCAACCAAAGAGCGGTTAAGAAAGACAAGTTCCCCACTTCCTTTGGCAAGGCCACCAAATTTGAACACCAATTCAAATTTAAAGTAGTCAAAAAAGATAAGTTCCCTACTTCCTTTGGCAAGGCTACCAAGTTTGAACATCGATTCAAATTTAAAGTGGCTAAAGAAGATAAATTCCCCACTTCCTTTGGCAAGGTCATCAATCTTGAACATTGATTCAAATATAAAGTGGCTAAAGAAGTCAAGTTCCCCACTTCCTTTGGCAAGGCCACCAAGCTTGAACACCCTCTCAAATCTAGAGTGGTTAAAGAAGACAAGTCCCCTACTTCCTTTGGCAAGGCCACCAAGCTTGAACACCCTCTCAAATCTAGAGTGATTAAAGAAGACAAGTCCCCTACTTCCTTTGGCAAGTCCACCAAACTAGTGCAAAAACTAAGATTTAGTCTCAATAGGATATTGCTTGATGCAAATTTCTTTGGTAACTGCTCAAGAAATCCAAGCCCTACTAGATCAAGAATCTTTAGTGATGCACACGTACTACAAAGATCTAATATCCTCCTTTGCATAGTAGCTGAAGTATTTGATGGAAGTGGATGTGGAAATCTAATCTTCTTTTGAGAGTTTCCTATTATTATTGCCTCCAATTTAGAACATTGTAAAGCTATTTGTAGTAGCAAGTCGAAGTTGTCAATATATACTTTAGAATTTTTGAAAGCGCTCACCAAAATCAATAAACGAAGTTTTTCAAAATCAAATTTTTGATCTTGTTTAACAAAAGGCAAATGATGGTTTATAGTCTCTTGCCAAGAAATGCCTTCAAGGACCTCAACATCCTGCATTCAAAAAAATTTAGATTAGAATGTATTATATCTTCATATAGTAGATTCAAATGATGATTGATTGTTGTAATATATTTCAAAACTCATGATTTTTAAAATAATATGGGTTTCAATGTCCATCAACTACATTCAAAAGTATATAGCAGAACATATTATTTATGCACAATTGCATGATTGAAATATAACCTTGCTTGTAAATCCACTTTCTCGTATCATGAACGCTTTCCAAACTCTTGTATCTTTAGCAATCATTCGTCCCATGTCACGTAGTTGGTCATGCATTTCTAGAATGCCACTACCTTCATTCACCTTCAATAATGACATATCAATCAATCTTTCCAATTCACCCACTGGAAAGATACCATCTTCAGACCATATAGACAAGATTGTCTCTTTTGATATGCCAGATGGATATACATCTTTACAAAAGAAACAAGCCATGTCCAAAAACATCCTTTTTTCAATACCATCATTCAATCCATCATAGCTTATTTTCAAGGTGTTCCAAATTTCATCATCACCATCTAAATTTCTTCCTCTTGCCATCCTTTGTAATGCTCGTTCCCAACTTCGTAACCTCTCTTTACCATGGAGAAATGAACCCATCACTTTCAAGCTCAAAGGCAAGCCATTGCAAGCTTTTACAACATGCTTGCGTAAGTCTTCAAAGTCCGGTGATAGAGGAGCTACACCCCAAGAAAGGTGGGTGGTGAAAAGTGTTATTGCTGCCTTTTCATCCAACAATTCAACATTCAACCTTCCCTCAATGCCCACAAATGATTCTATTGTACTCCATTTGCGTGTCGTGAGAATTATTGTGGTGTCCGTACTAGCTTCAATCACATTTGGAGGTACTATATCATACACTTGAGCTTTATCCTTGATATCGTCCAATATTATAAGAACCTTTTTTCTTATCAAAATTTCTTTCATCATCTTTTGGGCATCTTCCAAATTCTTGGGTTTCCAATCTTTTCCAAGTTTTGGTATTATCTCGCACAATATCTCATATGAACTTTGATAGTTTTTGCATTCTGCAATAAAACATGATGCATGGTATGAAGAATTTATTGTTGTATCATCGAGTATTGCTTTTGCTAGTGTGGTCTTGCCAATTCCACCCATGCCAACAATGCCTATATAATTCATCTTCAAAAGTCTTTTGGCTTTAGATAAGTGATGATCTAAATCAACCAAAAATTCTTTTGGAGACGCAATTGGTTCCTCTACCTGTACAAATACAAAAATCACATTTACTAAATCATTTTCATATAAAAATAAAACATTACTTTTACAACTATGAACAAAAAACAAACATTTGTAAATGAATTTTATAGTTTAGTATTTTTTTACCATTGGGACATGGTCCATGATGGACTTTGAATCTCTTAAGGTGCCAAGTGAACCATATTGTGGAACCATCTTGTATGAAAATGTTCCCTTCAAAAAAGACTTCTTTAAACTTGTGAGCCTTTTACAAATGTTGGAAAATGTTGGTCGTTGAAGAGGGTCTTGAGACCAACATTCTTGAATTAAATTTGTGAGTTCTTCACAATTGCTGGGTAGATCTGGTCGCAAGCTTTTATTGCTACTACCACATGTACCTGATATTTGATCTTGAAAATCTTTTTGCTCCAAACCAAAATATGGAATCTTTTTAGATAGAATCTCTGAACATATCATAGCAAATGACCATACATCAGCTTTGAAAGGATACAATGGAATATTACTCCCCTCGATCATTTCAGGGGCCATATAACCTTGTGTTCCAATCATATATTTTGATGGCTTTGGATTCTCTGGATTATTGTGTACCTCCAATTGTGAAGTTCCATAATCAGTAACCTTAAATATGCGACAAGAATCCAAATTCTCCATAGATATTGAACTTGCCAATACATTATCAGGTTTCAAGTCAAGATGAGCAACTTGCATGTCATGAAGGTAATATACACCTTTGGCAATTTGGTGCATGATGTCAATTGCAAGATGATAGGATAAAGGTCTCTTTTCATTCCTCAATATGGTAGACAAGCTTGATTCCATAAGCTCCATCACCAAATACATCTTAACCTTTTCATCTTCTTCAACAATCTCATCTAGATTTTTGTTAGTTCCACAACCAACAAATTGGACAAGATTAGGATGGCTCAAGCCTGCTAAGATGCCAGGCTCTTTTTGAGAATTGATGAGGAATTCAGGATCCCCTTCCAATACTTTGGTGGCACACTCAAGGCCCAACCAATTTGATTTGAACACTTGTCCATAACATCCTGCACCTATTTTCTTGATTAATTTTGGTGCATTGAAATCACTTGGAACTTCCAACGCATCCAAATCTCCACCATCAACTCGATCCAAATTTCTAAGTCTCAGCAATAGATGTTGCACTATTTGATAATCCTTTGACACTTCTCCTTCAAGTGCAAGTTCAAGCATTCTTTTTAGAACTTGTCTATCTTCAAGGACTTGTTGATAGGTAGCCGCATCAAATTGAATAGATAAAATATCATTTGATTGATTGGGATGGTGGAATAAGTATATGTCATGTGATGTATCATAACAACACTTCAAATCTAAAAGCAACTCACGAAAAGTTTCTTTATTTTGAAGTTGAAATACAACCAAATGACACCATCGATCTTGTTCGGTGCAGTTTTTTCCCACAATCTCAATTTTCTTTTGAAGATAACACAACTCTTCAAAAATAGACTGGAATTTGAGAACCTCAGTAGTCATTGACAACATTTTTTCAATCCCCTTCATAGCCAATATAAGCTTGCCAAAAAGATGTATACATTGATTTTTATTCAAGACTTTCTTTTCTGTAGATGCTTCCATATCCTTCAAGAATTTCTCAAGTCTTGGTATATCATTGCATAATCTCTTACAATGCTCACTTTGCACTTGTAAGAAGTCCTTGTCTTTTCTGCAAAGAATATAATATATTTTGTCAATAAGATATTTTATTCGAATGTACAAAAAACAATTATCCTATGATATTGAATAATTTAATCAAACATGTTCTACAAATGAAACTTCATTGAATATTATTAATAGAATTGCTTGTCTATAGAAATTAGGATACATAATATCTAAGTTTGATCATAGACCTAAATGCTTAAAACAAGACGAGTTGTACAATTCAAAGTAAATCAAATAGAAAATGATACAAAGAACTTAGTAATTTGAACAACACTAAATATTAACATGCAATTTTCAATCACCAAAATTTACTAAATAACATACTCACCGAATAGACCATAAAATTCTCATGTATTTCCAAAAGATTGCCATTGTGAAGAAGCTAGCCATCCACATCAAAAAGTGCGCCATTTCAATTGAAGAAAGGAGTGACATCAAAATTCTACAATAGCTTCAAACAAAATCCAAAAAAAATAGTTAGAAAATAATATCCAAACCCATAAATATAGCAAGGTTTTTAGAAATTTTCAAATATACAAAACCATCGTGCTACAAACACAATTTGGAAATTTGCTTTAAAGAATTCTACTAAAAGATGATTGAAATTTTAAAATAAACAATTGACCATGGAAATTGCCTTTCAAGCTATGACAAAGAAGTCAGTCTTCATCATCGCATTAGAAACATTTGACACCCTTGATTCAAAATCATACTTCCAAATTTCTCAAATTAATGAAAGTGAACATACATTCAATACCATATTCACTTTCACCCATACACAAAATCCTTATCAAACTCTAACATAACAACATAATTTGAAACTCCACTCCATTAACATCCATTTTTCACCATTATACAAAATTGCACTAAGTACCATCAAGATTGTATCATTGGCATATGTTTTCTCTAAAGGCCATTCTAATACAACAATTGATTTACGTTTCTTTCAAAGGTGAAACTATTGGTATTTCAAACCAAAGCTTAAACTTACAAACACATGTGGGATAAAAATTACTATCAATTTAGAAAAGCAATGTGAACAAAGCTAAAGAAGTTAACATGACGACAAATAATACTTGATAGTAGTGTCTCCCAAGTGGAATGGCCTATACCACTCCCTAATCTATGAAGGCAAGAGACTCTAAAAGAAAGGTACATATTTGATTCTTCAATGAATCAACAACAAACAATTCAAAGCATAGATGCTTTTAAAAACTTGTCAATCCAACTTCAAAAATTCATAACTATTTCAACAAGTCCCACAAACAAAAATGAAGGTGGATTGGATGTGACTTCCATTTGTCTTCCATAATATTAACAACACAACAATACATACCTCAAGCAAGAATTTCATTAAATTCAAAACCACTAGTTACAAACAAAATCATTCAGTAGCAAAAGAAAACCATGGAACAAAGCTGGATGAACACACTTGTGCCAATGGCTTGTTCCAGTGCTACCCCCAAACCCCAACAAATCTGAAGCAGTCTAATGCAAGAACCGCACTCATACTCAAACTTGAATACTTGAAACACATTTGAACAGTGCACATACCTCACTGCCGTAAGAATGCAAGAGCACTTGCGGTCGTCTCTCTCTCTCTCTCGCCTTGTAACACACTTTCCAGCGACGAAATGGCACAGCACAGAAATACTCCACAGGCAAGAACAACGTCACGCGCACGATCAAGAGCAGTGCGTCGTCTTATCCTCCCTTCGTGCTTGTAGGACGTAACATCGGAGACGCCATAGCTCGAACTGCCAACAAACAGATGCAAAACAGATGCAACACAGATGCAAAACAGATGCAACACAGATGCAAAACAGATGCAGAGGGGGGAGAGGGGAAAGCGTTGGAGAGGGGGCCACCCGGGAGCCTAGGACGATGGTGGTAAGTAGCTGTGGTCAGGAGTGGCAATAATGGCACCAGTAGTTGCACCTGCCCCACGTGAAGAACACTGCTGTTCGAGGACGACGTACGCACAAGACTGTCTGTGCCCTACTGCGTAGGAGCGCCCAGCCAGTGGCGTGTTACTGTAGCTTTGGCAACAATAATAAGTTAACGCCTCTTTGTCTGTAGTCTCTTTGTCTGTAGTCTGTTAGGTAGAAGTAAGGTAGAACTACCCATTACCACCATTTACCCAATTCCCCCACCTACAGGTTCCTCTCATTTCCATCACTGGTCCATCTTATTACCATAATCTTACTCAT
Source organism: Climacium dendroides (assembly GCA_950106755.1). Classification (NCBI taxonomy): domain Eukaryota; kingdom Viridiplantae; phylum Streptophyta; class Bryopsida; order Hypnales; family Climaciaceae; genus Climacium; species Climacium dendroides. The sequence continues at coordinate 19,972,711 of OX467091.1, forward strand.
CCATGATTATGATGGCAATGCACTGGGGAGCGGACACATCAGCCCACGCTTCAACAATGGTCTGGTCATGCTTTACCAAGGGTCTACTCACAGTTTTACATTTCAGCTTTGAAAAATCACAAAAAATTCAATTCTTGTCAGAATGCCTTTATTTTTTTTGCAATTGACTTCTCTCAAACAATTCAATCTCTGGAAAATATGAGAACTCATAAATAGCTTCTCCAAAGTACCTAGATAGCAAATCTGTATGGTAATGGGTAGTTCTACCTTACCTTTCATTTGCGTTCCCAAAAAATAAATAAAATAAGGTAGAAGTACCTATTTTTGATAAGTTAACTCTTAACCCTTAACCCTGGAGCGCCAAGGACGCCGTTTTGTGGCGTTTCGATGACAGTATTGTTCAGAAGAAAGAGTCCAAAAGCATTTTTTCATCCAAAACGTTTTTTTGTTGACCTTTCATGTTGGGTGATGAAGAGTATTCAATTCAGTTTGGAGTCTTCCTAGTGTTTGTCTTCATATAAACAAGAAGTTATTAAAAAAAACGGATCACAAAATATGCTATTTTAGAGTATTTTGGGAAGTTGTTGCTCCTTGCTCTAAATCTGAAATTTCTCCACAAAAATGATGTTTTTTGAGTTTGAACCCAACTAACAGAATGAAGGTCATCTACTCTAGTTTCTACTCCAATTTGAATTTTGAAAAAATTTCCAATACTGAATATTTTATTGCAATGCGAACTTTAGATGTATTTTCAATGTCTATTATTTTCTAATTATAGAATGACACGGAAATTGAGTTTACACTATGATGTTTGTCACTATAATATACACAAATGATGAAATTTTGAAATTTTTTAAAGTATTTTTCTATTTGATATGATTTTCCTTCACTTTTTCTTCAAAAATTCTCAAAAAAATCAATTTTCCACAAAAAAATCTAAAAAATTTATGAAGTAAAGAAGACATGTATCTCCATCTCTGAAAAATAAATTTAAAATTTTTCATTCACATCTAATTGCCAAATGGCAGCAAACTGAACGACAAGTGTTGAGGCTTGAAATCAGTGGTCATGGGTCCGTCATTTAGGGGTTAAGCGTCACATAAAAAACAATGGCACAGACAGGGTTCAAGGAGGGTTCTGCAAGATATGGAAAAACTCAAACTGTCTTTGGTTGCTGAAAAAGTCACCATAGAAATTCACAAAGAACTTCATGACAAGTGCAGACTAGAAGAATCCACCATACGGATACAAGGAGTTTATAAAATTTGATGCCCAGGATCTTTCAGGAATCTTGTTCCTTTTTGAGCGTAATGAATCTTCCAAAATTTCTTGAGGGAAGTAGACAAATCCAATGCATGCAACCTTCACGGATGACGAAGAGTGTGAAGATCAAAATCCAGGGGAAAAAAACACAGAAAAAGATGAAAAATGGCAGGTTCTGTACAAGTTGGAAGGTGCACAATTCGAGGCTGAAGTAGTCTTCGACCTCGGTATGGGCAAAGTTCAGCCAGGCTACTACCAATTTCCCTTGTGATGGAAGGTCCACCTATCTGGGGGGCTTCTCAAAACCTCCTTCTCAAGACCTTCACGAAGACTTCAACAGAACGTCCCACTGGCCATGGTCATTTCCGGTCACTCTGTGCATTTCCGGAGTCTTCATTCTCCATTCCAGAACTGACTGTACACAATGGGAGGTAGTAAGTGACGGGAGCTTTTGTGAAAGTTCAAGAAGTTTTCACTGTGCAGATTAGGATCTTATAATGGTCAAACATAGGTTGATTTTGGAAAAAGTCAAATTGGGGAAGGCCACATTCTGGCCTGTGGGGCGCTCAGGGATTAAATGACGTCAAGGACGTTTTTTGGCCAATGAATGACAAAGAATCTCTCCATGTAGGACAAAAGTGCAACTATTCATCTTCCAAATTTTGTGGGAGAAGGGAACGTCTTCTACAATAGCTTGTCTCCAAATGAGTGCTTTTTCAATTTTTTAAGACAACAATTCACACAGTACCCAAACAAATAAATTTCATGATGACGCTCGTTGTTTAGAGGTTAAACGTTGACAAGGATGGTTTTTGTCTGATAGATGACATAGAATCCTTCTAAGTGGATAGAAGTGCAACTATTTATCTTTAGAATTTTGTTGTGGAAAGGGGAGGTCTTCTATAGTAGTTTGACTTCCAATGAATGCTTTTGCAATTTTGTAAGCAAATGATGCGCACGGTAACCAATGGTATGATTCCCATGGTCATCAATCTGTCCTTTAAAAGTTAAGCATTTCAACTTGTACAATAGGGAAAATTGGTTCAAAAACTAAGTTCAATATGTGCAAACATAAGGATGAAGAAGAATGCAAAAAAAAACAATTTTTTTTCCTTGAATGAATATTTTATTCAATATAAATATGGATTTCTTAATTAATAGTGCATTCAATTATTTTTCACAATAGGTTACCCTAAAAAGCCACAACAGTGGGGTTGTTCAAAATAGATACTTCTACCTTACCTTAGTTGTGGCATTACCTAGAGGAGACCCACTTATTATTTCATTTTAGTGGATGGAATTGGAAAATAAAAATTGGTTGCATTTTAAAAACATTGAAAAATAAGTGGTGAAAAAAACCTTTAAAATTTGTAATTAGAGTTTAAAAAATAGAAGAAAAAAAATCCAAACTTGTACTTGAAAAAAACAATTCAATATAAGAATTTTAAAAAATATCTTGGTAAAACTCAAAAACTAGCATGCATGTTGATTTTGTATGCATATAACTTACTTCAATTATGTGGGACTTGCTGCACGTAGCAGCAGCCTTTTCCACGTGAGAAATACTATTACGCAAATAACATAATAAAATTAACATATAGAACCATTGATAACCAATACACAACATCCTAAAAGGATACGTTAAAATTTATTTATTTAAATTTACAATGTGATTTCCTACTACCACGGACCAGACACACACACACTTTCTAAGGTATCTTAAAGCTCATCTCAAAATCAAGTTTTGCAATGGATCCTTAGCACGATTTCTTGAAAAGAAAACATCATAAATCTTTATAGTATACACTCAATAAAGAAAGTTCTCACAATAGTCATTTGTTATGATTTTATCTATTTACTAGCGGTTGGCGCTTGCTATGCTACACATTCACCATTAGAATTTCATTAGAATTTTTATGTATTAGATAGAATGCAGAGTAAGAATTTCAATAAATCTTTGGATAAAAATTACTAAAATCTTCATATAATTTTTTTTAGTAAATAAGCATATATTGAAATAAACAATAGAAATTTAATGAATGATGAATGAAATACATGCAATGATGAATATGGTAAAAGACACACATACATTAGAATGCATTAGAAATTTGACTCAATCGTTACAAACAATGGCAACCCAAATAGAAGAATTTAAAGGAAAAATCTGTAAATCTCAAAAGCTTTGTGAACAATTTAATTGTTGTGAAATCCAAAATTGGTTCAATCTAATAAATTTCTCAAATCATTTGGTAGTAGCAATAGAAAATTGAAATCAAAAGCTCAAAGCTCACAAAAACATAAAAGCCAAGAAAAGCAATGAAATTGCTACCCTTATAATATCACCATATTGATCCTCTTTAATATCACCTCAATTGTGACGACTATATTATTTCTATAATATCACCCTTTGTAAAAAGTGATATTACAAAAGTAATTGCAAACTGCTACTCTATTTCAGTAATATTACATTGTGTGAAAATACGATTTCTATGTATGCATGATTAGAAATATTTTTACAAAATATTTAAAATAACTATTTTAAAGACTTATTGAAATCATTATCATGCATTCTATTCAAATATATCAAATTTTTACTAATATGTGATACAATAGAATCATGTACAGCGGTTGTAATACGACGGTTGGCGCTTGCTATGCTATGCATTCACCATTATAATTTCATAAGAATTTTTATGTATTAGATAGAATGCAGAGTAAAAACTTCAAAAAATCTTCAAATAAAAATGACTAGAATCTTTATATAATTTTTTTTATAAGTAAGCATATATTGAAATAAACAATAAAAATTTATTGAATGATGAATGAAACATATACAATGGTGAATACTATAAAAGATACACATACATTAGAATGCATTAGAAATTTGACTCAATTGTTACAAACAATGGCAATCCTAATAGAAGAATCTAAAGGAAAAACTTCTAAATCTCAAAAGCTTGGTGAACGATTTAATTGTTGTGAAATCCAAAATCGGTTCAATTGAATAAATTTCTCAAAACCATTTGGTAGTAGTAATAGAAAATTGAAATCATGAAAGCTCAAAGCTCACAAAAGCACAAAAATGACAAAATCATAGAAGTGCAAAGAAGTGTAAAGCCAAGAGAAGCAATGGATTTGCTACCTCTATAATATCATCCTATGGGTCCTCTTTAATATCACCTTAATTGCAACAACTATATTATTTCTCCAATATCACCCTTGGTAAAAAGTGATATTACAAAAGTGATTGCAAATTGCTACTCTATTTTTGTAATATCACATTGTGTGAAAATACGATTTTTATGTATGCATCATTGAAAATATATTTACAAAATATTTAAAATAATTATTTTAAAGACTTATTGAAATCATTATCATGTATTCTATTCAAATATATTAAAATTTTACTAATATGTGGTACAATGAATGCGTAGCATAGCAAGCACGAGCCCTAGTATTAATGGTAGCATTTGTGATATTACAGAGAGACTTATGATTTTAGTAGTATGATTAAAGCAATGAGTTGTCTCCCGACGAAAGAAAAATTCCACTCCTTTACTAGAATGTTTCACTTGTAATTTGTGATTACGGATTGGGTGGGGTGTTAATTAATATACACACTTTTCTTGCGTGTAATAGTTAGAAATGAGCTTAGTAATGGCTTAGATATGAGTCCATGTCAGACATTTATTTCAGGGTGTTGTTGGCACAGTCTACAAACGAGGGCTTTTTTTTCCGTAATTTTGTATGAAGTGCCAAAGTGGTAATATAATATAAAATGTTGTGGTGGTGTTCCAAATTTCAGCATTCATCCACATATTGGATAGAAAATATCACATTAGCACCGACATATCACATGTCTCTAATTCTATTTTCATCCACAATTTGACAATTTCATCCAAGATTTTTTTTCCTAAAATTCAAAGTTTTCTAGCAAAAAACTTCACAATATAATTCTTTGCCATTTTTTAGCCGAATTATTTTTTTTCTAGTGCAATCTGGCACTAGACAGGCACTCCACAAACTCAGAGTTTTCTCAAAATCATTCTAGGACTCTTTGAAGTTGAAGTTGAACACCAAATGTTTGTCATCCTCCCCCCAGGCCACTTGTGTTTGGAGGTCTTGTATTTTTCCCTCTAGCAATGAAAGGTAAGCTACCCCATTCCAGATCAAATGGAAGCAAGCCCATTGTGAGCCAATTTATGTTACTGGAGTACATTCAAGTTCTCAAATATACATAATTCAGCCCACAATGTGCTTGCTCCCATTTGATTTGGAATGGGGTAGTTTTTTTACCTAAATTTGTTTCTTTTGTTTAAAAGAAAAGAAAACACCAAATGTCACAGATGATATCTCAGTCAATGTTGCAGATGTGATGATCTATTTTCCTCTATTCTGATGCAGTTTCAGAGCCTTGATTTTCTGTGTTGCGAATACCGCACCGTGTTTGCTCAGTTCAGGTTCCCCAAGCTGGAGAACTCTGAATTTCGTTTGAATTCAAGGAATCAAAATACTTTCTCATGTTTTGCTTACCCTGGCTGAATCCAAAACCTAATCACTACAATATTGAAGTTGAAAATCTTGTTTGGGTGGGTCCATTTTGGCTTGCAATTTGCATGACATTGTTTACCACTGAAACAGGAGGGCCCTTTTGCATCCTTGAAAAAGAGACCACTACAATGAACAACATTGTCTTCGATGGCTCCTCAGTCACTCCAAATCCTTGAATTAACTGATAAATCCCTCCGAGATATATATTTAAGTATAATATTTTCCTAGCATGGAAGAGGACCATGATTGCCTAGTTGTACAGTATAGTAAGGTCTAATTCACTTACGAATTCCTGACCTCCCGGGCTGAACCTCGGTCAATGTTTCCCAACTTCGTGCCCACGTTGCGATCGCTATTCTACACAATCGACAGCCTACGTTTGCATGCAAATCTAGCACCTAGTCTTTTATCTACAACAATTCATTTCGTCGCCATCCGCACCCGCATTCACAAGTTATGATTTTTTTCTCATTACTATCTCTCAAATTGCGGCTATTACCCCTTCATACACGATGCCTCTGCACACACTCCTTTGTATACAATCTCTCGATGATGCTTTCACTGGAAGCTCATGCTTGTCCTCTACACATCCATGGCCTTCCTCCGCTTCCCTGCTGCCTCCGTTGCCTTACATCGCTTCTACAATCACCACAGTGGTGCTTCAGCCGCGATTTCTCTTTTTGGTCGATTTGGGGGGGCTTATGCTTTGCCCGATTGTTCTTCACATCATCAGGAGAGGCATAGCTTATGGGTTAATTCTCCATTGCGCTTCCTTCCCCAACGATTAGTTCAACTTCGAGGCCTACTTTCGCCCCCTTGTCCTTGCATGGTTTGTGCACACTGGACCTTCAAATTTGAGCCCAAGTTCAATTCCAATTGCAATTTCATTGATGAGGCTTGGCTTCTCAACTTTGCTTTCTCCATTCAAGTGCCATTCAAGTACATTTCTGGCTTCCCTTCCCCTTTTTGTGACTTGATTCATGAATTCTTTCATTCAGTTATAATGAGTACAGTTTCTTAATTCCATGCTTATAAGCATTATATTTTTACTTAGATCAAAATGTGAACATGCACATTGAGTGATGCTGAGAGATGTCAAATCATTGGCATGCGAGAAGGTGGCTTGAAATCAAGTCGCATTGTTGAATTTCTAAATATGCCACGTTCTACAATGTCAATTGTTCTCACAAAATGGAAATTGTATGGCCAAATTAAGACTGGGAAGCCAAAGCCTCAACCTAGAAAGTTGTTCAATCATGATGTGAGAGATCTAGGTCGATTGATCCATGAAGATCAACGCATTACTTTAGCAGCATTTGTGGGACTTTTCAAGTTCACTAGCATACCATACAGACATACATTCATAGGCTAGGATTGAGAAACCGAGTGGCACCTAAAAAACCATATCTTAGCAAAGGTCATAGAACTTAGAGACTCATTTTTGCTCGGAAGTACTACCATTGGACAACTGATTATTGGAAGAGAGTCATTTGGATAGATGAATCCAGCTTTGAACTTGGGAAAAATTCTAGATGGATTCGGATTTGGAGAAAAACTCACAAAGATATACCAAGCAATGCCTTGCTCCTAGCTTCAAATTTGGACAAACTACAGTGATGGTATGGAGAGGGTTTATAAGATTTGATAAGTACCCTCTTGTTTTCATGCCACAAGGCAAGCGGACTGCAATGGATTTTGTTGGAAACATTTACAAAGGAAGACTCTTTGGATTATATTTTATGCATGATGAATCACACAAACTTGTACTTATGGAGGACAGTGCTCCTATCCATCGTGGAAAAGCTCTTGCAATGAAGAGGAGAGTTCATGGCATGAAAAAGTTAGATTGGCCTCCAAACTCCCCTAACTTAAACCCGATAGAGAACTTGTGGAAAATCGTGAAGGATTTGCTATGCCACAACGAAAAGCCTAAGAGTAAACAAGAAATGATTGAATGTATTGAAAGAGTTTGGGATGGTGTTACTTTAGAGCAACTTCAAACATTGATTGCCAACATACCTGATTGAATTCAAGCGGTGATTTCAACCAAGGATGGCGATACTAGATGGTAGGTAGTCTATGTTCAAAAAAATAATGTTGTATGATTCTAAAGTTTTAATGTGAATATTTTTTCCATATTAAAGTAATCTTCTATACAATTCCAACACAATTTTCCATTCCAAAATCAGTTCATTTTTCTACATGATATGGCTCTTTGAAGTTCCTGAAATTTTCACCCAACAATGTTGGAACACAGAATTTGTAAATGAACATTGTATAGTAAGGTCTATATCATTTACAAACTATCCATCTACACCCCTCCAATTTTTGTTGCAAAGTAAAGGAAATAAATAGAATTTTTCATCTTGCATTATTAACACCCAATTCTAACACAATCCCAATCAAGCATACCTAATTTTAGTTTTAAAAAATCAAAATTTTATTTTTGGTGAATTTTTTAAGTCAATTTTCAAGGTTTTATATAATATTTTATTGAAAAAAAAATTTGATGAATTTTTTTATTTCAATTGCATAGATATGTAGGGAACATCTATACACATCTTTCAAATTAAAAAACATCCCATCAACAAAAATACAAGCTCCTAGTAAGAGTTCAATATGAGGCATTGTACGATCAAACTTTGTGAAATAGATGTCTCTATATTTTAACTAGATTTTGACAACATAATTGTACCATCATGCTTAAATGTCCCTAATTAGTTACCACATGAGGGGCAAATAGAAAAATTCAATTATAATAAAGAGATATCGATCATTACCACCTTTGAACACTATCACCCAACATTGAAATCTCTATAGAAGAAATTGTAAAACTTTTTTGGAGATGCTTGCCTAGGGAAATATGTGCATATGATATTCCCTACATATATCCACATTTGAACTTAAAAAATTCACCACTGATTATTTGCAATAAAATATAATATAAAACCATGGAAATTGGCTTTTAAAAATTCACTAGAAATAGAATTTTTCTTTTCTTAAACCAAAATTTGGTAGGCTTGAGTGGGATTGCGTAAATGTGATGTCAAGTGGATAAAGAAAAGGGGTATTATTGCATCCTTACGCAATTGCACTCAAGCCTACAAAATTTCAACTTTAGAAAATCAAATCTCCATTTTTGGTGAATTTTTTAAGTTAATTTTTATGGTTTCACAAGATATTTTATTGCAAGCAATTTGGGGTGAATTTTTAAAGTTTGATTTTGGATATATATGAAGGGAGCATCTATACGCACATTTTACCCTAGGCAAGTTTCTCTAGAAAATTTTTACAATTCCTTCTATAGAGTTTAGTATTAGGATGACAATGTCCAAATGTTGTAAGAATAGATATTTCTTTGTTATAATTAGATTTTTCTATTTGTCACTCATGTGGTAATTAATGTGGTACATTTGAGCATGATGGTACAATTACTTTGCCAAAATCTAATTCAAAATATAGAGATTTCTATTTTACAAAGTTTGGTCATATAACGCCTCAATTGAGCCCTTACTTTGGTGCAGTCTTTGGATTTATTCAAAGACATATTGAGCCCTTATTGGGAGCTTATATTTTTGTTACTTAATGGGGGTGTTTTTTAATATGAAAAATGTGCATATAGATGTTCCCTATATATTTATGCAATTTAATTAAAAAAATTCATCACCAATTATTTTCAATAAAATATTATGTAAAACCATAAAATTAACTTCAAAAATTCACCAAAAATAGAATTTTGCTTTTTTTAGCTGAAATTTGGTAGACTTGAGTGGAATTGTGTGAGAATGAATGTAAATAATGCAAGATGAAAAATTCCAAATCTCTTCCACGTTATGCAAGGAAATGTGCATGACAGAAATAGGCAGTTTATAAATGAATTGGACCTGACTGTACAATGGAAGTTAAGTTATGTGAAGTCATGTCTTGAATCAATTTGGATTGCTTTCTAGCTTCTTTGACAAATGCCAAGGTGGTGGTCTTCCAAATTTCATAATGCCATTTTGTGTTGGGATTTAAAAAGAAGTAAGGTAAAACAGCCCATTGCAGTTGCCTTAAAAATGACCCATTGTGGGTTTTTTTGAGTATGTGAGATGTGGGCCACAATGCATGTAGAACATGACAGCAATGGAGTGAACACTGAACTCATTAAGAACTTCTAATTTTCCAGTGTGAAGTTCATTGTAAAAATTGACTTTTTTGGCCTTCTGTAATAGAAAATATTTTGACTACATTAGGTAGTGAGATGAGCATTATAGATTCAGATTTTGTTAGTTTTAAGGTAGTCTACAAACTCTTTTGGGATGAACACTTCAGAAATTCCTAATAAATTCATAGTTTGTCAAAAAAAATTAATTTCAATTGCACTTGCTGTTTCTCACACTTGTACTAATGTGGGAAAAAATTGAAAAATTTCAACAACAAGATGATGTCAAACTCCTCATTCTGACCACAATGGGTGTTTTACCTTAACTTAAGCTTACTTAGTATCCATGATTATGTGGCTATGAAGAAGAGCACTCTCATAATATTGTTAACCCCTAAAGAACCAAATGACATTTTTTTGGCAACATAGCAATTTTGGACACCTCATTACAAATGACGTTTTTATTTTTTTGAATTGAAATTTTCACATAACATGTATCCAAGGAGTTGCTTTAAGACCCAAAAAATTTCATAACTTTTGACTACAAGGTTAAAAAGTTATTGTATGATATGTAATTTTCAATATTTGGGCAGTTTGGGCAACAAAAAAACTTCTTTGAAAATTACTTTTAAAAAAATAAAAATTTGAAAGTGGTTCTCTAGATTTATTTGTATATGAAAAGCTTTGAATCGTTCCATTTTAATTAATGAGATGAAAGTTATGAGGAGTTTTAGTTGTGGGTAGTTTGTGGGTAGTTATGGAATCTATATTCTAAAATAAACTTTGAAGTTTTTTATTTAACTCAATTTTTAATATTTTTGAAAAAAATAAAAACATTAGACATAGATGGTTTATTACAACATTGCAACCATTGGGATTGTCATTTTTCAATTCCATAAATAAATTCTTAACAATTTAGTATTTTGAATCATTTTCTACTTCTTTCTACTTTCTATTTTTTTTCCTATATGTTGTACAATTCCAAATGATTTGAAATGTTTCAAGCATGTAGTCAAACTGCTTTGAAGAATGAATCCAAAGAGTAACTACCAATTTGAACATTTTTTCATGATTTTTTCATAAGTGCAGCTGCCCAATTTTTCACAGGGACAAAGATCTTGCAATCTACACGGTGAAAATTTCTGAAATTTTTTCCACATATTTCAAACCAAATTAATATAAGATCCTACAATTAGATGTGTCCAAAAATGTTGTTTTTTTCAAAAATTTGGTACTTGTACTAAAGATGACAATTTTGGAGCATTTTTGGTAAAAACATAGTCAAAATCCTTTAGGGGTTTAGAGAAGTCAATTGCAAAAAGAATGAAGACATTCAAACACGGGGGCAAGGGGGCACCAAACACTTTGCTCATCCTTCTAAGTCATTCCAAGGATGCATGTCAAAAAGGGCCCTCTATTTTGTGCTTGATTAATTTTTCTTCTACACCTCAAACAACTAATCTAGAGCCAAGCCCGTGCTTGCAAATATGAATTCAAATTTTCTAAATTTTATAATGAATGGCAAATAAAAAAACTCCAACATTTTTTCCAGGGGTAAAATTGGGGCCAAGTGAGGGGGTCAGTTCACCCCAACCAAAATAATGTAGGTTAGTTGAATTGGCTACAGTACGTCACTGATTTTTGGTTATGATTGGACTAATTGCATGGTAAGGTAACTCTGCCTATAATAGTCCAAATGGGAGCCATCTCATCCCAGGCAAAATTGTACTAAGGTAGAATCACCCATAGTCGACCAGTTAAGTTATTGCAGACATGATCTGGAGTACTGTGAGGCAAGAAGAAAATTTTCATAATTGCAGGTATAGAAATGAGGAAGATTGCCAAAATTTTAGTAATTTTTCACTTTGATATGAAATTACTAGGAATTATAGAAGGTGCCAGAGGGCCTAGATCCATGTCCAAACTATAGAGTCACACAAAATCACTCAATCAGAGAGACTTTTTCATGTTAACTTACACTAAATAGTGAAATTAGGCTGCCCCACACTAAATTCTTGACATTCTACACTATATAAATATGTACAGTTACTATAGATGGATGCAATAATGTAGGAACCATGTGTGTTGCATGGGTTGGTGCACTAGTTTATGACTCGGGTTTAGGGAATTGCTTGTGCCTCCATCTGGACGAGTGGTGAGTCATGAGGTAACTTTCCTGAGTAAGGCAACCTAATTTCACTATTTAGTGTAGGCATAAAAACAAGAGACATATGTCATACAATTTGGTAATGAAAATGCCATGTATCATGTCATCCAACTGAGAAGCTTTGTTAAACCATTCCCCTTCAAAATCTGAAATGAGTGTCAACCTCTGCTACATTTCTCCCACTCTACTAGTTGGTAATGAGGTACTGGTTAGTGATGGGTGGTTTTACCTTAATGGTGTACATTCCAATTTTTGAAATGTGCATCACTAGAATTTTTTTGCCTGTGATGGGTTGGTTGGCATTTGGACTATCATAGGCTGGTTTACCTTAATGCTGGTTGCTTTGCCATCTCAAAAAATTAACACAAACCAATTGTTTTTGCCTACTGGTTGGCTTGATTAACTTAGAACCTAGGAAGGATTGGTTGCATACTAAGTTAATAGGTCCAGAAATTGCCCACCTAAGAGCTAAAATTGATTTTTGGAAATAATTTTTAGTAAATTTTCCTTGAAAGACAAGAAAAATTGGCATCTAACCCAAGACGTTTTATATGTTTTGGAGCTTTGCGGAATTAGTTATAAGATTTTGAAGTTGAAATATCATAGGGCTCTCTACAATCATCCACCTCCTAAAAGGTACATTATTTTGTACATTGCTTAAGGCTATGAAAAAGCAACATGTGCATATAGTTTACATTTGAAGATGTAGGCAATTTTAGAGCATGTGCAATTTTAGAGCATGTTACCTTACCATACTACTATTTGTACTTATTCATGAACAAGAGCTGGACACTTAGGGTTGTGACATAATCTGTTTCTTTGTCAAACAAATAATTTTTAATCCATAAATGATGTAGAGGACGTTTTCTGGCTGATGAATGACAAAGAGTCTCTCCATGGAAGAGAAATGGAACTATTCATCTTCCAAATTTTGTGGGAAAAGGAAAGGTCTTCTATAGTAGTTTGTCTTTCAATGAGTGTTTTTTGCATTTTTTTAAGCCAACAATTCATATAGTATCCAAATAGATGATTTTCACGGTGATTGGCTTGTCCTTTAAGGGTTAATTGATAGTGTCTTCACAAACTAATGCTACCAACTTCTACTCAAGTTTTTGATTGGTTGGAGTTATAACATACAATTGCTTGTTTAACATTGTCCTTGTGAAAGCAATAATACACATATGTGGACTGAAGACATCTATTGCTTCATCTATTGCATCTTCACTAACCTCAAAATATTTTGTCTTGTTTTTGGAATGGACATAGGTGAGGTCGACAACCTCTTAAAGACTCTTGGATGCATTGTAGATATTTTAAACTTTCAAATTTTTTAGTCTTGGTCTACGATGTAGAAAACTTACAATATACAAAATATTCATAGAATTTTTGAATACATGATTCACGATATACTTGTGAATAGGGTCTACTTTTTGCCTTGATAAAAACTTATACAAATGTTTGATATACTTTGATTTGTTTAGATTATACTTTTGCAAAGATACATGTTTAGTGCAATCACTAAGAAACTACATTTATTTCTATAAGGTAAATTTTTAGTTAAAAAGATTGCCCAAATTTAACTTTGGGGATGTTTAAAAAAATTATTTTTTAACTTTGTATTAATAGTTAAATTAATGGAATGCATGTGTATTTGTTATTCAAAGGGAGCTATGCCATGAAAACCTTTGTGGATTGCTTTTAGATGTTGTTTAAGATGATTTGAGTACTCATCATAGGATAATTGCAATGTGTGATAAATTATCAAAATAAGTTGTCTTTATAGTTCAATTTACACCATAAATTCCATCAAATGTCACAAGAATTGTATGAAGAATATCAAAAACTTACAACCACATTTATAAGCTTTAAAAGCAATACTAGTTTTGTCAAGCGTAATAAGCTAGAAAAGACAAGGAAAATATATGCCTTTAGATAGAAAACATACATGTATTTTATGATATTTATTGTTAACTTCTTTGAATTATTTTATTCTATTATTTGTTTGTTTTTTCATTTTTCATTTGAAAACTATTATTTTTATTTAAAATTATTTCTAATGAAATATAGGTGCAAATGAGGGGTTATCTTTTGGCCAATATGTTCCCAATCAGAAAATGCAATGTAATGCTTCAACCCTTGAGAAGTAGAAGCATGACCAAGATTTAGTTAATGGATTTCTTCTATTTTTTTGGCCCTGATTTTTTAAAGACACCAAAGCAGAAGTAGCATGCGTGAAAGTTCCTAATTTATCCTAAACAAGGTTTAATATTTTACATTAAAACACAAGGTGGACTTTGTAGCAATTTCATATATACTATTGAAGATTTTATAGCAAATTAGAATCTTTATCCTAATATAATTTGAATTAGAAAGCAAAGGGGTGCTACTACCTTAGTGAGTGAAAATGACTTTGATTTTGGCAATCAAACACCCAATAGTAAATATAATGAAAACAAGAGTTTTTTCTTGAATGATCTTTCTATTGGGAAGACCACTCATTATCAAAGGGGTACTTGTTTCAAAATCAAGGACTACAAGTGGTTGTCCTACTAAGGGGATTGCTTAAAATAAAACCTCTATTATTGATATGTGAGTATCCAAGTGATTAACGTAACAACTCCTAAAAGCAACACTTTTTTAAGTCCCACCATTGCAAAAGTCAAATGGCCAAATAATTTTGATGAGATTATTAGCAAACTCAAGGTAAATGCAATCCAAATGGTTTTTATAATATTTTGATAAATTAGTAACATTTTAAAAATTTTCAAAGTTGAAAGCATAATTAGGCTAGCCTATGTATAACACAAAAACCCACCTTCAATTGAATGATCACCCTTGAAGCATGAAATGCCTCCCTTGTCATTGGTTGGTTTTAAGAAGTTGTGATGGTGTAAGTCATGGAAATATTCATTCAAGGCCATTTTTTAGGTGTCGGAGAATAAAAAGTCTTGCCTTTAGTTAGCATGGACATAATGAATGAATGAATTATCTTAGCACATCCAGTATTCATCCATCCAAATCCATCTCCGAGCATTTTGGTTTTGGGCTCACCATGGCGAATTCGTACTGCGGAGCTGCCATGGCGATGGCGACGGCGACTGCGATGGCGTCCACATCCGCAACGATGCTGCTCACGCAGCCAACTTCGTTAACTAGAATCACACGGAGCTCTACATTTCCTTCCGGGAAACCTCAAATTCCCCACCAAAGCTCAGTTCCAGTTTCGCAGCTGAAATTGCGTAACGACGGCCTCAAACGGCGACCTGAGCAGATTTGTGCCCGCATAGTTGCAGCGTCTGGAGGAGCTGCGGAGTTTCCTTTGGAAGGATCGACGGATGGGAACACTGAGCCGACTGAAACCCCGTCACCGCAGGAGCAAGAGGTCTGCACTGAACATGCTTTGTGGTTGGGCACAGTTTTCAGATTCTAGGGCATTTGTTTTGAGTGAAATGGAATGTTTTCAATTCTTGAGCTAGAATGGAGGATATGCTCGAATTTTCTGAGTCATTGGTTTGTTTTCTTTCTTTCTTTCCATTTTCAGCCCTGCTTGATTCAGAATCCCAAACTCTGCAGAAGAAGGTGATTTCAGAGTCACATTGCGAAAATTCTACCTGGGGGATACAGTAGTACTTTGGAGGAAGTAGAATTGCGTTGTGCCCTAATTTGGTAACAAATGTGCAAATTTTGGAGTAGGAATCGTGATGTCTAATTTACCCTCTGATGTAGAGTTTTCAAGTCTCGTTTGGGAAAGGCTTTTATTATTGCAAGTCTGATACCCTTCTTTCTGGCCAAAAATTGGTACCTCTGGAGCTTGGTTTCTAGGTTATGCGAGAATGTTGTTTGATTTGCGAATCCTTGTTGAGTTTTTCGTACTGGTCTATCTCTAATTTTGTAGAAATATTGTACCAAGAGGAGCTTAATCGCATGTGGTGTTGTGGATATTACTCTGAAATTGGATTGTTACTATGATGGATCAGGAACGGAGGAAGGACCTAACGTCATGGTGGAAGAATTGGCAGGTAAGACTGATGTTTTATTAATTCCTTACCATCCGGAAGATGATACAAGAATGAAAGTTCGTTTCTTATTGTCGGCGCAAGGAAGTAAGTTTTACGCTGAGTGTCTAATTTTGTGTGGTTGCAGACCAATGCTTCAGAAATGCGAGCGCAAGTGGCAAAATTGGGGTTGGCAGCTGTCCTGGCATATGGATTGTTTGATGGAGTGACATATACGTCCTTTTTCGTGCTGGCTTTTCTAGGCTACGAAAAAAGTACTGGACAAAATCCTGCAGCCAATCTAAAGGCGTTACTGGGCGTGAGTTTTTCGTGCCTCGTATGACTCTAGTATTTGAGAGTAATTTATTGCGGATAATATCTTGGAATGACATTGCTTGTTAGTCCAAAGGATTGAACGAAGTAATAGCGAGTGGTCATGTCTGAAATTCATCTAAATCATATCTGGCAGACTCAAGTGGAGTCCCTATGCCAAAGTAGACAGTATGAGTACCATGCTTCATTTGTGAACACTAAAAGCTCAAGCGATCCCTACCTGAATGAAGAAGTTGTCGAGGAATCTGTGAGAGTGGATTCATTGTTTAGTTGTGTGGATAAAAGACTGTTTGTTTAATTATGTGGATTCGTATTGTTCAAAATAAACTGAATGAATGGAATAGGTGCTTATTTTCAAAATGCCAAACTACTGGAAATAGTAATGTAAACTGGCAAACTTCCGGCATTCTATTTACTCTTGATGAACTGCTGTATTGCATGGGTGTATTATATGGATGTCTCGTCTCTGAGCAAATATGTCTCGTCTCTGAGCAAATTTGACCAGCGGTTTGGTTTTTGTTGCAGACATTATCTAGAGTTTTGACCCACCCTTAAACGTTGCACATTTCTGTGTGTCTCTTTTGTACCATTTCTTCTGCATGTTCTATTTTGAAAGGAATATACTTGAGTACCTTGACCATGCATCATTCTGATGTTCAATGTGTTCTTTCCAGGTGGTGGTATTGATGTGGACAGGGAACAACGTGACCAGGCCGTTGCGAGTGGCTGGCGCAGCAGCCCTTGCGCCATTAATTGATAGGTTTCTGAAGAAGACTCAGGAAGTATTGAAGCTGCCAAATCAGGCATTTGCATTCATGATAGTGGTAGCTTCATTCGCCTCCCTTTGTTTTTCAGTTGTCGGGATTCTCGTTTTGTCCCGTTGGGGAAAATAGGATATGAGATGTCTTCCTTGCATTATTGCAAACATGTACATAGATTTTTGTGCAGTAAATGGTACAAAGAGCAGAGATTCCAAAGAAAATGGAGAAATTGTGTGATGGCTTGGGTAAGACCCTCAGTCTACTTGGTTGTGTGATATTTCAGTCACAAAACACCAAACGCAACCTGGGTTGGATGATTGTCTGTACTCTACTTAGGAAATGTCTGTTGCTTCACTTAGGGCGTGTCAAATCAACTTCTGTTTGCAACGTACGCCTTAGTGGTTAAAGTTGTACTTGATCGCCACATGAGAATCCTGGCGGAACACCCACAACTCTAACTGAGCTAGGCAGTGACATGAAAGAGGCTCGGAGTGCATTCAAAGCCCAAATTCCATGAAATTCCATCCAATACTTGAACAATGCAGGGTCAACATTGCCCCGGTAAGAATCCAATTTGCATGTGCACGTTGTCATAGACCACCCGAAATCCTTGCTGCTGCACATTCCCAACAATGGCAGGCCCAGCAGTGGCCGCAAACGCCAAGCAAAATGTGTCGTTGCTATTCACGGCCACGAGGTAGTTCGAAGGCGGTAGTCGCATGTCGTATCCTCCTTGGAAGTGGAACGTGACGGTGGGCACGCTGATGGAGTCCAGTCCCGAGAAGTCGAAGCAGGTGTCGAAGAAGTTGAACTCTCCCGCGGCTTTCAAGTGCTGGGTGGCAGAACGGAAGGAGTCGCGGATGGCGGTGTACGCCAAGGTGGGCAAGCGGGAGATAGTGGTGCCGGAGTCCAGAATGGTGCCGCTGTTGCCGTGGTTGTCGAGATGGAAGCCCGTGGAGGGGATGGTGGGGAGCTCGGTGCCGCCAACACTGATCCCCGTGATCTAAATCAGAAAAATTGTGTATCTTCAGAATTATTATTCAATTTGTAACATCAGAATTAATAACCAACTTACAACAATGCTTAATTCCGATGTTCTTACAAGGATTAGTGTCGTGAACATCCAATATATCCCCGTGATACTAAATATAAAACACGTGGAAGTCGACGTAAGTAGCAAGTTGCTGTTGTAAGAATGTTGCAACAGCCTTACATTGGTAAGACTTCTCCACGTTGCTACTTAAGTCGATTTCCACGTTTTTGTAATTAGGATCTGTTTGGATGATTTCACGACACTAATCGACGTGATCTGAATCAGAAATTGTGTTCTTCGAGATCGGACTACTCAACTTGCAACAGCTTGCTCCTTATGCCTACTTCCGCGTTTCTGTATTTTGTGATGGTTTGGCTCATTTCACCACACAAATCCTCGAGCTAGATCTAAAAATTAGCAATTCTTTTCTTTTTCAGAATTACCCAAGTTGCAACAGCCTTCGTCACCTCCTTCCGTGTACTGATCTTGTTGTTCATCAGATTGCTAGTTATGCCTACGTCCAGGTTTTTATATTGAGTATCTGCTTGACTGATTTCACCACGCTAATCCCCATCTGAATCAGATATTGTGTTTTCTCAGAATTACTCAACTTCCAACAGACTTCGTCACATTCTTAAGTTGCTGTTCATCGGCTTGCTACTTACTGTATGTCTACTGCCACGTTATCATATTGAATATCTGTTTGCAAGGTTTTAATTTCAGCAGCGATAGCTATCTTCTAACCAAAATGTGCCGAGATTATACTTGTAGCAATTTGGTAATGACAAGCCTGACCTGCACGTAGTAATAGGTCGCCACTCGCGGGTTTCGCAGCTGCGGAGTGAACTTCACTGCGCTAATTGTGTGGTCCGGAATTGCATCCTCTCCGAAGATCAAACTCGAGCGGCGATCGCTTTCTCTGTCCGGGAGGCAATAGGAGAACACCCCGCCCTCGACATGGTTGGAGAAAGACAGAGGACCTCGTCCTAATCCTAAAATCCCTGCAGCCATTCCGAACATGCCTTCATTGTCGTGTCCGCATCCCAAAGGAATGTTGCTGATCACTACTTCGTCTGAGGATCCTGTTGTGGCCTCCAAGACCACATTCTCCGTCGCCAAGTCGCCCGCGGTGAAGGAGCCGTCGCCATAGTCTGCCTGGTACAATCACACAAATGACGAATGTAACAAAGATAGTAAACACTGAATATCCCAACAAAAAATAGCAAACAAAAGACTGAACATCAATAGGGAACAAAGGGCGGTTTACATAACATTATTACGACATGGAATTTGACCATAACGCGCAGAAATGGAAGATTATGGCAAGTGCGTCTATCGTTATGCTCGCTTTACTTTCCATAATCTTCCGTCTTTGCAGATGATCTTCCGGTATCTGTTACAAAATGGCTAACAAAGTTAACCCATAAAATCCAAGGTTTCTAATTTTACTCATGTTTATTGAGCCAGTTTGAGTAGGTCATTGTGGACTATTCTTTCGTTCAATTCGGTTTCGTTTTTGACCAGCACGTGTAACGATCTTTCACTGATTATGGTGACTTAAAATTAAATATGGCCTCTGTCATCAAAATTATATTTTCCAAAACTCATAACATTCTTAATATAACATCCTTCTACACCATCAGAATATATTCGTGTTGATTACAGTGGCTTGAAGTTCAAGAATGTTCTGATCATGATCAATTGAATCGGCGCTTTTAACCCTGGAATCCTTCGTCCTTTAGGGTTTAGGGTTCGAAGGCAGTACTAATTTTGAAAGTGCAAACCTGGTAGAGGCACTTGTTGGAGACGCATCCCATGACATCCAAGTTCAAGCACAAGGCAGAGTCGCATCCCAGAGCTTTGTAGGAGGAGGAGCTCTTGGGGTTGAAGACGGCGTCCTTTTGCTTGTAGCAATTGGTGCAGGGCGAGCATTGCAGCCATGTGATGTCGCTTCCCGTGTCCACCACCAAGTACATGTCACGATGCGGAGTGCCCACTCCCAGCACTGCGAAATACTCTCCCGTGCCGAAGCTCAAGCCCGAGGACATGGGCGACTGGAAGTCCTGAAGCCGCGACGGGGCGTTCAGGGGTTTAGGGTTTCTCACCTTGGGGTTGATCTGGTTTTGGATGGAGCTCACTCGGGCTTCGTCTCTCCTGATCGTCTCATGCATGAGCTCTTCACGAGTCACATTGCTGAGATGGGATACGAGGTTCCTGCAGTGGTCGAAATTTCTGTATGTATTGCTTTTCAAAACCTTCATAACAGGCACTCTTAAGTTGTTCATAAATATGTGTGAGTGAATCTGACAACATGGAATCAACAGGACATGATTTGAATTCAGTCAATGTGGCTGAGAATGGTGTGCAATTGCGTGCTACTGCTTGCAACTTCAATCTTTGGCGGATATTCACGACATTGGCTCTATTCAAGGCAGGTGCTCGATCTGAAACGCAATTAAATCACGAGTTCTAAAGACTACTGGTGCCAGATGAATGCCAGTCTACTTTTAAAAGCTTCGTGCAGTTGAATGTCACAATATTGGAGCTGTATCTGCTTTGTGTCAATATAGACGTTTTGCTCAGACACGAGACAGAGCTACTATCAGGGAGTTCATGAAGCGATTTGTGTCGAGGACTTCTTCTCCAAAAGTCTTGGACGTGCTCAAGATTCGAAACGCAAAACTCTCAAACCGGGAATCCTTTCAGAGAATGTATGTTCAAGAAGACGTCATAGGATTGAAGCATCTTGGATATCTCGATCGATTCATCCTTGAATCAGGAGATGGGTTTAAGTACGATATTAGGATCTTCTTTCAGTAATGTTCTGTTCAACCTGTTCAATAAATATAATTCATCTACCATACACCCTTGAAAGTGGAGCCAATTCTCATCCTTTCACCCTAGTATGGTATCCCAAACACATCAACCCAGCATACGAGTTTCACAACTTCGGCAAAGAATGGTATGATAGCACTTACGATTCCATGTGGTGCACTAGTACAATCAACTGCATACCTGTGAAAGATCTTTGCTTGCGCCGTGACCTTTTGAGACGTGTTATGCGCAGCCTCTACTTCACTTCCAAATCTCTGCTGAAAAAAAGTCTGGTCGCTGGGATTTAGTCTTGCTTTTGATAAGTGCAGCACATTGTACGTGACTGACGGAGACATAACGTGTGGCATGGTTGATTTCCACTCCTTCATGAAGCAGAACAAGCAGAGCAGGACCACCGACATACTCCGGCTGAGGCAGCATCTATTCACCTTCTGAAGCATCTGTGCCATCGCCGCTGAAATCTCACCAGCTAGCTCTTTTTCAAACAGAGGTAACGTCACTCCAAGTTGAGACCACCCAACTAGCGAGCGAGCTTGCACCATCATCACATTTGGACTACAATACAAATGTCCAATTCATTACTGCGCATGCTTTAAAGAAAACTAGGTCACCATCGCCTGCCAACTGCGCATACTGCGATCAAATTTGTGTAAGGCTAGGTGAAAACACCCATATCCGTCCGTGGACCCATTTCTGACGAGTAGACTACGAAACCATTCTCATACTTAATTGTGATGGGTTGCCTGTTGGTTTTTTAAGGTTTCGGTTTCATGACAAGTTTATGTGACGATTTCAGTGGTCTAGGGAGCATTCACTTTGAAAATTCACAATAATCGCATGTCTTGTCCAAAGATTCCTTTTTTCTTAAAATTTCATAGTTTGTAATTGCAAAATGTTTTTATTCCTGAAAAAGTTGCCCTCCGACTATGATGAATTGCTTATTTTTGACGGTTATGGGTGTTTTCACCTTCGTTATTCTCTGCATTTGATCCACTGAATTGCTGAGCTTGGAAGTTGGAACGCTGTGTAAGCAAATTGGAAGGGACTGGGATCAAAGTGGCATGATCTTCCTACCTGAGCCCAGCACTTGGGCATTTCTCCGTTTTGCAGCTGGCTTTAGTGCAAGGCTGCTGCTTTCATGAGCTCAGGATTCCTTAACGGAGCCTTGGCGTTGGCAGCTACACTAGAACGTGGAGCTTTATTTGAGCAGGAGAAATGCATTCTGGTAAGGTGCGCACCCTCCAAACCGCACTTTTTGCTACTAACTGTGCTTAGTTAATATTATGAGACCGGTCAAATTTTCATATTTTTCTTGTTGGCAAGTGAAGCGAGATTCCAACGTACCAAAGAATGAGATATTTGGATATTATATGCAAAAGTTATGAAGGGTCAAATTTTTTTATGGTAAATGTTCTAAAGCCATCTCTTCAACACAGTACGTATAAGGTTTTGGAGATGTACACAGAGTGATGATGGCAGTTTTAGGTAGGGAGCGATTTTAGGTGTACCCACTTTACTGCAAGGGTCAAGCAACTTCAGTGGTTGTGTCACTTGTGTGCAGCTTTGAAAGGGAAACAGTCGACGAGCAGACACCAGCATAGTGTGGCTGCATCATTTGCATTGGAACTAACGGAGGTTACTATTCTAGTCGCTTGGACACGGAAAAAATTAAATAGTGTGCAAGAGTTGGATGAAAATAGGATGAAAGTGGATGACAATGGAATAAAAATTAAAGTATTTGAGACAATATGAAAATAGTGTGGGCCAAACTATATTGAATTTTGTCTAACAATACTATGAACTACCACATTAGTGCACATCACAAATTTGTAAAATTTCCAAAATCAACACAAGTTGGCATTATTAATTCCTAAAGCCCTAAGACCTCTTTTCCACTAAAAATTGTCATTTCTATAGCAATGAGCAAAAAGTTATTTTTTTTTTTTTTTTTTTTTTTTTTTTTGCATATCTAACCATAGGATCTTATACTAAACTAGTGTAAAAATGTATGGCAAAAATTTCACAAACTTTGACCACATAGATTGCAAGATATTTGTGTTTAAAGTAAAGGAAACAAATTATTTTGCACCTTGTTCAATTACATTTTTTGGCTTTAAGCCTTCATAACTTATTTTTGCTCTATTGATTTTGAATTTATAATTTTATATGATAAGGAATTGAATTGAGATTCTTAAAAAAATAAATTTAAATACATTTAATTTTCATTCATTAAAAAATTGTTAAGTAGATATAAATTCAAAATTGAAGGAAAATCTAATAATTAGCTCTAAGATGGAATTGAAATACACTAATCTCAATAGTGAGATTTTTCTAGCAAGAAATCCTAACCTTGTGAATTTTTATTTTTTTTTAAATTGTGAAAATTGAGGTCAAAAAAGGATTCTACAAATTATTCTTTCTAGAAGATGCTCTAATTGCCCAAAAAACAAGATTGTTCATAACTTTCTCATAACAAATCCAAATAAAATGAATCAAAGCTTTCCATGTACATAAAAATGTAATCTATACAAAACAAAATTAAATTTTTTTTACTTTAAGTTGTTTTTTGAAGTTTTTTTTTACACACCAAACAAAAAATTGACTTTTTGTTCCATAACTTTTACTCCTAGACTCCAATTGAAATAAAAATTATTTTTTCAAAAAGCTAATGTGTTTTACTATCTTTGCTAAAAGATTCAGAAAATCACAACAAATATTGAGACCATAGGAGCTTGCCTGAAAGCCATTTTGTCCTGCATTTTGTCCTGAGAGAGGACAATGGGACTTTAAGGGTTTAATGAGGGTAATAGTCATTGCATTAATTTGTGTAATTATATTCTGTATATTGGTAAAATATGTTACGGAGTACTTTTTCTGCATGAACCTGAACTCCAAAGGCACCCTGCTAACATTATTATAAATAATGTTAAGATAGGTCTAAGCGCATCAACTATGGACCATAAGTGAAGCTGACGAAACATATACAACGAATGAGTCAACTTGACAATTCCTCCGTCTGCGGGATGGCGCGTAGATCCACACATGGGCTGAGACTCCGCGGAAGGGCTGAGGAACAAATCTAAGGAAGTGCAGACGAGTAGCTGAAACAATTACCTGAGCGATCTCCACTCACCACCAGGTCAGTTGATCAATTTCTAGCCAAGTAGAGTTTGCATTTTGTTGAGTTGACTGTCCTACGCCGTGTGGGAAAAATCCAGCACTCCAGGGATCCGAGTCGTGAGCTGGAGTAGAGTAGGCTTGCTCCCACCAGAGTCGGGGAGGGCTGAGGTTGCCATAAAGGGAAGCAGTAGGTGTTAAGGACGGTTCATTCGAGAACGTTAGTCACTGAATGATAAACTGAGGGATATTGGAACTGGCATATTAAACTCCTACAAGGTCAAGCTGTAGCCACAGCTCCTTCACAACGGACCTTCCTAGGATGATCAGGTGGTCTGCGAGGTGGTTCTTTCCTGGCTGCCTGGTTTGTCCCTGCATAAATTTGAAGGTAAGAAAAACATTACCAATGCTTCACACATTTCAAACATTTCACACCTTCTTACCCTGGAACATCTGATTTAAGGTCTTCAGATTCACCTCTGGTCCATACACTGGAAAATTTTAAGACAAAAGACGGAAAAAAGAGAACTCGGTGGTCTTCTCTCTGCAGTAGGAAACTGGGATCAAGAAGGAAGTGGTGGACTCATTCCCAACTGTGACGACACTCGAGCTGAAAGTGCACATCAAAGACGAACTTCAGTAAGTTGCATTCCCCCAATCTGCCTTGATTGTAACGCGCTCCAACCATTCCAGCCGCACTTGCAATTTGAATTGTGCCTAGAAACCCCTGAAACTCACCTCACAAGAAAATCGAATAATCATAATCGTCGGATCCATCACAGAGCAATCGACTCAAAGTAACTTGTGAGTTTCTTCAAGTGGTTCATAGTTATAAGTAGATTGAGATATCTGATTCTTGAGTAGGGCGACCCATATCAAATAAATGAAGCATGCAGGTCGACATTGGATGAGCATGTAAACTTGTAACATCAAGAACTCGAATCCTTCCATTTGCAAGAAATTGGTCATTGTGCTGCAAGGATGTGGCGTACTTAGGAGAACTACCCCAAACACATTCGTCGTTCATGCTGATCTAGGACCAGAGTGTAATTCTTCTTCTGCACATTGTAACTGACAGAAACAAGAAGACCAAGACCTATTCTACACAAGGGAAATAATTTTATTGTGCATTCGAGAAGGAAGGCCAGGGCGGGCTCCAAGAGCACGACAACTCGCAGCACCCTGTCAGACAAAGCGCACTGAACTTCAGTTGCTGAACATTTTTCAATTATACTTGCACGATGCAGAATCTTCTCTACGCAGCAGGACTATAGGTATGCAATCAGATGACCACATCAAAGACAAGGAATCCAAATGCAAACCAAAGAAATCAAGTTCATTGATCTGAAATTTCAAACATATATGTCGTCATGTTCTTTACAGCCTCCAATCATGGATTAAGGTCAACGACGCTTGCCACTGTTGCTCCAAGTGCGAGC
Organism: Climacium dendroides; assembly: GCA_950106755.1. Taxonomy (NCBI): domain Eukaryota; kingdom Viridiplantae; phylum Streptophyta; class Bryopsida; order Hypnales; family Climaciaceae; genus Climacium; species Climacium dendroides. Next base: position 19,998,349 of record OX467091.1, read on the forward strand.
AGTCTTTCAGGAGACAATCCAGCCAGAATACCTGCAACGCACAAGCAATAACTCCACAAATGGACATAATGCTCAGCCCAGTTGTTCAACCATTATCCATCGCATATTGTCTAGATTCCTATAACTAGTATAAAGAGAACCACTACTGATGAGCGAAGAGCATAACAAAACACAGTATACAAAGTTTCAAAATCAGTGGAATACACAAGAAAAGAGGAAAACTGATGGTTTTTACCATACATCACACCACCAATAAAGCCATCACCAGCCCCTGTCGTATCCACGAGCTCCGTCGGTGGAATCGCCTCGGCTGTCCCGACAACAATTCTTGCCCAAATTTGTTGATCGGTATTGTCAACGCCCGCAGTGCTTAATCTACAGACCTGCAACAAACTTTCAGTGGCAACATGAATATTTCCACAATCTGCTGTTTTCGGTGTTATGAAAGTAATATAAGACATAAGTAATATGATTTCTGACCTTTGACGAAACAGAAGTAGGAAGCAAGCCACGGAGCTCGTCTGCCTCCCTCGATAGAGACTCTACAAGCGAGTTCACATCAACTACACCGTCTTCAATTCCAGCATCAGAAGATTCTGCGAAAGAAGAGCAATATGACTTCAGAAAAAAAGGCACGAACCTATTAATATTGAGGTGCCAATTCAACATTTTCGTCAGAGACAACACACGAAGCGTAAAACATGAGATAACCTGGAGTGAATCTTTCCAGCATAATGCAGCCAGATGATCCAAGGGTCACAATCACGAACTTGAGTTGGGGAAGTCGCAACATCATTTTGAGTAGCGCCTCTGCTACTGTTGGAGCTGATGTCCAAGACTAGAACATAAGACATAAAATTAAAGAGATTAAATGATTTTTTGCAGAGGCAGTGTATGTATGCAGAAGGTCGATCATAACTACAGACAATATATTTACAATTGGTACAAAGAAGATGTAAGCAATAAACCTTTTCAAAAAGAATTACCTGAGGAAACTTGGAAGACGCTACGACATAGGTTGCATAAGCCAACATATCGTCAAGACCTTCCCTTAAACGCTCAGCATCAACAAGCATCGGCAGCTGGCGCTTGGAAGCCTGTAACCAATCAGCCCATGATAACTCGAGACAGTACTCACGAATGAATATCGGTACTCTATGAAACTGAAATAAGACAACTGATGAGAGTGAAAGGAAATGTAGGGCAGATGGTCCAGCCTTCCAAAAGTAGCAGAGCAAGCTACATATATTGTTTGGAGAAGAACAAAGGGGTTCTAACAAAGAGCACTATCAAAGTACTGAATCAAGACATCAAATTCTTAATCTTACCTCCTCGGCCAGAAGAAGAGCTGTTTCTGTGAGTCGCCCATCGAAATAAACGAGATCAGCTCTGTTGAGTAACTTGTCAATGATGACCGGAGTAAGCTCTTGAGGTTGCAAAGGAGGAAAACCTGGGGTGTGAATGCATGTGCGAGTATTCCTGCAAAGAGAAGCCTCGTAAATCAATATTTCAACGAAAGGAAGGTACTTAAGATGATCATCAGTTCCTAAAAAAGCAGCAGACTGGAAGTTCGGATCCTCCGAGACGATCGTGTACTTCAGAAGTGGCGCATATAGTCTACAAGCCTTCCAAATCTTGCAACCAATTCCGTTAATAGAATAGGAACAGAAAAAGAACATTACATGTGATGATTTCGAAATGCAAAACTTATGGAGGACATAGAAGCGTACTTTTCCTTATCCACGATTACGTACGTGAACGGGGACACACCTTCAGCTACCTGCACCGCCACTACTTTACAGATAAAAGAGAAGTAGCTGGTCTTAAGTTACACACAACACAGGATATTTATGAGCTCTTGTTGCATAGAAGCATAACAGTCTCAGTAGAGTAACAAGCCTGTCTTGACTTCATCAAGATTTCGTGACTTTCTAATATTGCAGCTCCCTACTGATCAAACGGTACAAAAAGTTACTCAAGGCCATGTCGTACCACAACATTTGAAACATCAACACCATCGCTTCGCAGCTCTGCCAAAATCTGCGTGCCTGGTCCATCATTCGCCACCTGCACCAAAATCCAAAAGCTCAACAGATATGCATGATTGAAATCTTTCTGTTGAGTTGTCGGGTCATTTCTGTGTTGGTCCACTTTCTCCACAGTAGTGCATCTAAGACGTGAACAAATACTAAATTTAAACTAAATTTTTGCATCAAAATCGAAGCTGGCCTCATCCCAGCTGCCAAGTGTATGTGAATAACCTACCAATTAAGATATTCTGATGCACAAAAAAGTGGACATTCCCTAGCATTTACAAATTCTAGAGCATGTAATAAATCACTACAGCACTGCTCTCTCAAAAATGGAGTAGCAATAAAGAATACTTTACTTGCCTTAGTAAATATTCTGCAGTCTAGTCCAAGACGAGCCGCAGCTGTAAGTGCATTACCAACGTTTCCTCCTCCATGCACCTGCCCACGAATACATCTTTCACATAATAGTCCCGTTGCCAACAAGCAATTTAATTCCATTCTGTAAAACTATTCAAGATTTCAGTGAGCAAGGTGGAAGTCTTCATGTACTCAAGGTTTGATGTGAAGAGCCCGATTCTTCGTTCATTCTAGTGCATCATAAGGCTTACTTGTAATTCGGTAGTTCGGATCTTGTCATCTGGTTGTGGGAAGGCTTCCACACTGGCCAGAAAATCAAGTGCAGCACCTCCGCATCCTACCTGCATAGAGGTATCCTAAATATTAGCGTTGATGTTAATATCGGATAGAGCTCTGAGACGACCGCTAGATCGAGAGACACTAAGGTCGTTCAAATCTAGTAATCATTAGGTTAAACAGACACCAGACACCGACTTGAAGCTAGCCTACAATCAACATGCTCCTGGTCCATTGGTCATTTCCAGTTATCATTCACACAAGAGGAGGTCAGAATTCTGATAAAATATCAAAACTGCGTGGCATCAGCCTTGAGTCTAAGGCCTGCGTTCCCTCCAGGATAATTAACATGGTGAGCAACTCATTCGACGCACAAGCAACGACTTGAGCCAGAAGAGAGCAATCAACAGAAAAGACAGCACCAATCTAGACTCGACTTCAAGGTAAGACGAGGCGATGATGTGAGTTGCACGAGAATTCGATAAAACAAAATAAAGGAGAGCGCCGGTCAACTGCAATCGCCTCATCAACGTAATTGAAAGTGTCAACATATGCAGGAAACAAAGTGTACGACCTTACCAACACACGCTTCTCTGGCACAGAAGAACTCGCCCCTCCATTGTCGCTGCACCTCACGGTTACTGATCCTACTGATGTTAAGATTCTCGTAGCCATGGACGCGGCTCGCCTCCTTCATTTAAGCAGTAACATATGAAAGTTAGAACGTCACTTGAGACTTTCTATACGGGAAAGCGGAATGCTGTCGTTCTCCGTTTACTAATTTGGCAACAATTTGGGTGCTTTCAACAATTTTCAATCTCCGCGTGTGCACTTGCAGCTTTAGAAAAGAATCTTTAAAACCAGAATTAATAAATGCAGTGTAAAACAATCAAAAACGCAATCGAAAAATTGTAAAAACAGAAATATTCCGTTTTCCAGTAACTAAACTAGAGACGTGACTGCTCTTAAGAGCACGCCATAAAGATTCGACAAGAAGTTCTTGAAAAACAAAAAACTCCACGAATCAATTTCTCTACTTCAAAAATCCAAGTCTCTAACGCTTTGATTCCGTCATCTCGCACCTATTTCTCGCATTAACCGAAATTGCATACCTGGCGAAATTATTTCCTCGTCGTAGAAAAAACGAATTCTTCAATCGCAGACTAAACTTGCTTCCAAATTGAGGTGAAGCAGAAGCAACAACTCTAAAACAAACGTCGTCAGCGTCGCTCCTACATTTCCCGACAGCTCTGGGAAGCGGGAACATCAATGTAACGTCCATGAAAGCGGAGGTCACGTGAATGGAGTCCACTTGTGAAACTATGGCTATGGCGATTGACGACCTCAAATTCTCCTCACACGAGACAAGACTAAATCATACTGCAATGAATCTCAAAGTTAAGAAAATACGAGAATTGAAACGCAGCGCATGTGATGCAATCAGCCCGAATCGAATTGCAAGGTGCATAGCGATACTGCAATAGGAATGATGGCGATGGCGAATCATGAAGTGCCCTTCTCTATTCACATCGTCACGATAAATATTCGCAAAGGACGGAGCCCATGACCGTGTTCAAATTTGAAAGTCCCGCACTCTTTAACCTCTATTTATGAGTGAATTCTTTTGGTTTTATTTTTCATAGATGAAACCACATTTCTAATTTGTGAAATAAAAATTTTAGAATTTTTTGTCAAAATTTTAAATTACCATAAATTTTTAAAGAGAAAATGAAGAAAATTCATATGAAATACAGAGTACAAAACATGCTTCAATAATTTAGAAATTTCAAACTAGAAGTATGTTATAGTGTAGAGCATTTTAGTCTATAGGAAATTTTCATGTCACTCCATATTTAGAAATGCGGTTATAGATCTTTCACTTCAAATTTCAATATAATATTTTTTTTAAGGATTTTTTCAAAATTTTCAAGTGGAGGAGAAACTGAAGTTTAGAAGCTTCATTTTGTAAGCTATGCTCAAAAGCAAAAGAAATCATTTTGATTATTAAAATCAAGTTTTAAGGAATAAAAACTCAAAGTATTGGAATACACTATATAGTGTATGATTTTCTTATAAACTAAACTATATACAAATTTTTAAAAAAACATTGAAATGTCTAAATTTAATTCTATGATGAAAATCATCCATTTTTCAAGATTTGTTTGACCATCAAAAGTAATAAAAATGTCCTTGGCATCCTTCAAATTAGAAAGAAGACTGCCGCATCATTAGCTATCTTCAAATTTATTTATTGAATTTCAAATTTGGAGTGTATCTCTTAATAAAGAATATGGGTGGATGTCCCTTGACATATGCCCTAGCATCTATCTTTTAATGACAAAAAGACAAAATAAATAGTTTAAAAGTAGATGAAACGATTAAAATTCAACAAAAAGGCACAAGAAAGGCAAGCAACACACAAAATGGTAACCACGGGTGGATGAGTGGACTTTAAAGGAAAGATTTCAAAAGGATGGACTTCAAAGATGGATTGTTGCTTATAGACTCGTTTTTTAACAATTCCACTTTGTTGTTGCCAAAAATAGTCTATAGTACTAGTAACTTTTATAATGGTGACCCTAGATTTTGCCCAAATGCAATCAATAGTATAAATGTCTCTTGAATGTGCCCTCTATTATTTTGACTAATTTGCACTTGAAAAGTCTAACATTTAAAGAAACACAAATTTAAAACAATTAAAGAATATTTGAGTTCATTGCTATGGTTAAATCTTACATTTTGTTAATATAACTTTTCTTACTACATTGGAATAGTGGGGGTAATTTTTAGCAATATGCAAGTAAAGAAGCTCAAATACCAAAAGTCAATTATTTCAACATGTTCATGGTGTATAATAATTGTGTTTAAGTTTGAATATTGGCTCATTTAAAAAATTGGTTATCAATCTAATATAAATAGCTCCATTCGTGGTCAATGCAAGAAGTTTTCTATATATAAGGGGTATAGTAAACTTAACAATCATTGAGCCAATCACTACACATACAAAATTCAATTCTTTCTCCACATAGAGACTTGCATGATTTGAAATTTGGTGTGATTATTAAATGTCATGTGAATATCCATCTTCAAAAAACAAAATACAAAAAGATTTCTTCCTACAAATTTTATTGCAATTTAAAGGCAATGCACTTGAAATCTAATCAAAAATTCCTTGCACCCCTTCACTACACAATGTACAAGTCATTGGACAATGATACAAAATTTTGTTTCCATCACAATTGAATTGATAGTTAAATTGAGCGATTATTGTATGGTAATTGGCAATGGTTGTTGTGCAAGTTGTTGGATGTGTGCGGTGAATGATCAAATTACTCTTTGCAAATAAAGAACTGCAATTATTTACGCAGGTAGGAAATTTACATTATGAATGGTTTGATTGTAGCTAATAACCTACAAAATAATGGCACCTATCAAATTACTTTAAATTCCGTGATGATGAAAGAAGGTAATTAGGGTAGATAAGTTATCTTTGCTTCTAGATTTCAATATTGTTTTGACTATTACTTTGGCACCATTGATTGTCTTGTATACTACTTCATCTTGTAAATCCATTTCATTTCTACTTATGACATTGTACATTGCTTTTGAATTGGTTAATTCAATACCATTCATTCTTGTTGCTTGTAATGCAATAGGTACCTCATATGTTTGTAATGGAAGACCTAAAGCCTCTAAAACCTCTAAACCATTATGACTCTTGAGACTATTCCGCATACTTCATTTGATGTCAATTCATCAAAAAATTTATATAAAATCATCAACAAGTGACTCTTCATTAAATCAATATTCAATGACAATTCATTTTCCTCAAGGATTAAATGGTTATTCTTAGAAATTTTGAACTAATTTCAAATTCAATATTTAAATTTCATTTTTCAAACAATTGGAACTTAAAACTAAGTGCAAAAGAAATTTTTATAATTAGGATAAGTTTTAGATTACTTACTTCTTAAATTTTAAATCACTAATAGGACAAGAAATTTGCTAATCAAATTTTAACATTGTCAATTTTATAAAATTGACAATGTCATTTTATAAGCAAATGATTTACACGGTAACCAAAGGGATGATTTTCACAATCACCAATCCATCCTTTAAGGATTAAGGAGACTACAAAACCTTGTGTAATTGCAAACTCTAAGAATCTAAAAACACAAAATGTATATATCAAAATATTTTTTAACTTTCTTTTCTAAAATTTTATATTTTTGTCTACATTGGAAGCTTTGATTCATTCTATTTGAAACAGTGATGAGAAAGTTATGAACAATCTTAGTTTTTCAAGAAATCTAAGCATCTTCTTGAAAAAATAACTTATAGGATTCATTTGTGAATGCTTCTATTACAATTTTTTGAAAAAATTGTTACATAGGGTTAGATCTGCTTTTTAAAACAATCTCACTATTGGAATTATTGTATTTCAATTCCATCTTAGGACTATTAACAATTTAGTTTTTCCTTCAATCTTTAACCTACTTCTACTTAACAATTTTTTAATGAGTGAAATGAAGTGTTTTTTTGTTGAATTTTTTTCTTCAATTTTCAACTCAACTATTCAACATAAAAACTTAGAAAATCAAAATCAATAGTACAAAAAATTTCAGTTAAAAGATTCAAAGCCAAAAAATCTAATCAAGCAAGATGCAAAAAACCTTGTTTCTTTACTTTGAATGCAAACATCTTGCAATCTATGCAATCAAATTTGATGAAATTTTTACCACACATTTTCAAACAAGTTAAGTACAAGATCCTATAGTTAAATTTTTTTAAATGTACTTTTTTGGTTGTTTTAGGTGAATGCAGTGGAAGTGACAGTTTTAAGTGGATTTTGACAGAAAACACCCTCGGGGCTTTAGGGGTTAAAAAATTAAGAAGGTGAATGGAAAAAGGGGATGCCAAGGCCAAACACAAGGGGAAGGGATAACCCACTATCACAAAAATGTCACTTTTATTTAAGTTAGATTTAGTTAAATTGTTTTCTTAGATTCTTCTTTTGTCTTTTTTTGCTTGATTATGATAAAATTCATAATATTTTTAAAAACTTGTTAAATTCAACATTTTTCAATAGAAAATTGTCAAAGAAATCATGTTAAATTTTTATTTTTGATCTATATTGATTTCTATTAGAACTTGTTAAAATTTGTTAACCTTAACAAGTTCAAACAAGTACAATTTGCCTTGTGCCATTGCCACAACCAAAATATAAATTAAAATCATTTTCTAATATTTTAATTTTTAAAAAATTTGAAAATCAGTATCTTTTACGCACAATAAAGTGCAACAATGTTATTGAGGTTTGAGAAGTTGCATTCCTGAAATGAATAGAAAGCTTTGTGTAGGGCTTTGTTTCAAGGAGTTTGGACATGCACTATGGAAATTATGATTTTTGCAAATTAAAAGATAATTCAAGTTTATGGCATAGGTCCAAATGCTACAAAAACGAACATAAAATAAAAATATTTTCTAATTTTCTAATTTGTAAAAACTTTGAAATTCAATACCTTTTATGCACAAAAGAGTGCATCAACTTTGTTGGTTGTATTACAAAACAACCCCATAAAATTTGGCATTAAATTCGAAGAAACCAAAATATTTAGCAACCATCTCTCATAGCTTTGAGAGCTACTTATTTTGTATGTATAGAAATTAGAAGAAGAATTGCTTATACAAGAAGGGTGGTAAGAAGTAAAACAAACCTTATGGGATATGACGATTAGAATTAGTAGGAGCTCAACCACTCATAGTGAAGTGAAAAGTAGAAATTTTGTTCAAAGTAAAAGTGTAGGCCTCATTTTGGCTTAGTAAAATAATTTTCTTGAAAAATTTTGCACCAAAAAAAGTTGATAAATCAAGCTAAATATCTCCAAAAATTCATTTGAGATTTCAAGTCTCCAATAAAAAGTTATGAACAAAATTCAAAAAAGAGGTTTGAAAATATTAAAGAAAATGTCCCTAACAACCCACTCCCAAGTCCCCCTAACTCCCTCCCAAAGATCCCCTTAAACCTCAAAAATGACCAATGACATGCACTCATACAAAGCCTGGCTCCACATTAACAACAAACCATGTAAAAATTGAGAGAGAAAATTTGCCCCAAAGAATTTCAACTCTAAGAGTCTTGTGATGAATGGAATGTTTTAGCTCCTTGAAATCAAATATTTTTCCTCAAAAACTTGTGTGAGAAGTGGATAATTATATGCCAATGAAGAATAAATCACTTGAATGAATGAGATAGGAAAGATCATCCATTATTTGTTGCTTTTCTTCCACAATGTAAAAGATTTTTTTGGTCCTTCTCCAAAGTAAAAGTCCGTTGTGAATGTCGAGGTGAATGTTTAAAAAAAAGTAAAAGTTTTTTTTTTTTCCCATCTCTAAAGTAAAAGCCCTTTGCAAATGTTTTTAGAAAAAAGTAAAAGACCTTTTTTCTCTCCGATACCAAACACCTATAAAAGACAACACCTCCTTCATTATTTTGTACATACCAAATTGATAGATCAACATTCAATCATTTTATTATACTTCCATCACGTCCACTTCAATCATAGCGTGCATTTATACACCATTCTTCACCCCGTGCTTATAGTGATACATTTTGTTGTGTTGTAAAGAGCACCAACTTAGTAACCCACTCACTCATCATTTCAAACAACTTGTTTCCAAAAGTAAGCTCTCAAAATCATGGGGAAATTGGGAAAGCAACTGGAGAAGACATTGCACAAAGTGCAACACAAGTTTGCACCCCACAATGGCTACATCAAACTTGAAGATGAAGATACTCTTCCTAAGGATGTACCCAAGGGATCCTTTGTTGTGTACGTTGGTGATGAGATGTGCCGATTTGTGATCAAAACCAAGATCCTCAACCATCGTCTCTTCCAAGAGTTGTTGGCAATATCAACCGAGGAGTTTGGATACAACCCTAATGGAGGCTTGATTATGGATTGTGATGTATTGTTTTTCAAGCATGTTGTAGAGCTCATTGAGACTTGCAACCCACCTATTTTGGAGCGTCACATTGCAGCAGGATTCTTTGGCCTTCACACCAATATGACCACTACCTTACCATACCAACTAGATTGATATTGTACCATAAATTTATTGTTTTAAAATCATAATATTATGCAAACAATAGATTATCTATACGTAGCACAAAGCCTGTTCTACAAAGCCTGAACGTGCAGCTTTTTACATTGCTCTACATTTGAGGCAGCACATAAGATTAGCATCCAAAACAACACCCTGTTTCGACTGGGAACAGTTTATGTTATTGGATTGTTAAAACTTTCAGTATATCCCTTAAAAGGAAGAGCTGGTCACTGTGGAAATGATCTGTTTCAATACTGTGTGATTGTTGGTTTAAAAAAAACGCAAAAGCACTCATTGGAAGTCAAACTATTGTAGAAGAGCTTCCCTTTTCACACAAAATTTGGAGGATGAATAGTTGCACTTCTTTCCTACATAAAGAGATTCTTTGTCATTTGTTGGCTAAAAAAACAGCCTTAGCATTGTTTATGGGATATTGTTGAAGAGGCAAATGGAAAGAGGTTCTAATGCACCAAAGAGCACATCATTTGGAGACTACACTCTATGCAAGAAGTAATGAAAGGTCAAAATTTTCACTCCAATGGATGTTCTCAAATCATTTCTTCAACATAAGTACATATTGATTTTGAAGATGTACACAAAGTGACAATGGTGGTTTTAGATAGGTCGTGATTTGTTTAGTGTATAGTATTGTGCCGACCTTATTAATAGGCAGTAATTTAGTTGTGCATACAAACAAGGTTTCCATGTGGAAACCATAATCATAACTGTAAATAAGTTCTCTTTACTTCCAAATTTCAACATTGTTTTGAATATTACTTTGACATTACTAAATGTCTTGTATACTCAACTTCATCTTGTAAATCCATTTGATTTCTACTCGTGACATCATACATTGCTTTTGCTTTTGAATTGGTTAATTTAATATCATTCATATATACTTGTTACTTGTAATAAAATAGGTGCCTCATGTGTTTGCAATGGGAGACCTAAAACCTCTAAAACATCAAATCTACTATGACTCTTGAGACTACTATGCATAATTCATTTGAGGTCAATTTATGAAAAAAATCTCTACTTACATATATAACAAATTCTCTCTATTTGCACTGCTTTATTAAGGAGACTATCATTTTCAAAACCTTGTGTAATCACATACTCTTAAAGAATCTCTCATTTTAATCTCATTTTGAGTTCAAGTTTGAGTAGAGAATTTTCAAAAGAAATCTTGTGTGTATGTAGAAAGCCATTTGTTAGAGCAATGACAAAATTCAAAAAAACATGTGTAAGTTGGCAAGAGTTTAGCCCATGTGTCTGTGTCATTGAGTATTAACAACACTTTACTTCATATTGCATCACATCATCTTCAAGAAGATGCTTAATTTGAACAAGTGAATTCTTGGAAGAAAGATAGTACATACCATATCGGCACAGCATCTTCAACTCAAGGAATCAATGTTTTGCCAAACTTAGTCTTAGTCTTGCAAATTCTAAATCCTTAACCTCTAAATACCTGAGGCGCCAAATTTTAGTGCCAATAATATTTTTAAGTTAAACAAGATCCAATTAAGATGCTATTTTTAGTAGTTTATATTTTTGACAAATTCTATTTGAAGTCTAGTTTAGCATCAAAAATTCAATTTTGAAAATGATTGATTATGATTTTTCTATTCAAGATTTTGTGCAAGGCTAGGTGTTCATTGCGATCTTGATTTTCCATAGTTTTGAGGACTCTTGGACATGAGCCTCAAATACACTAGATCTTGGGGAAAAAATCACGTTAGAACTTCATTTAAAAAAATTGTAGAGTAGATTTTAAGAAGCCATAAATTGATTGGGGTTTTGCATGTTAGGCCCTTCAACCTCATATTTTTTTTGGTGACCATTTTTTTAGATTTGACATGTAAAAAGAGATGGAGCTAAAATATTTTCATAGTTTGAGCACCCTCACGATCAAACATTATAATCTTTCAATCTATAAGTGATATTATTGTGTTTTTCTTTCCTATGTGATCTCTACCATGTCTAGTTTGAATTTGTACGGTTACAATTCAAAACCAATTGATACAACTTATCAAAATGTTGGCTTTCTATTCAATTTAGAGCAAATTCCAAAGAGCTCAAAACATGCCTTGGCCATTTAGGGGTCAAGGTAGAATTGGAGCAAACTCCCACAAAGGTGAACCAGAGCATCCATGTGTAGCACTGGGTCACAGTGCACAATCTTTGAAATGGCAGGCATTTTCATCCATACACCTCCAGAAACTTTTTGTGATGCTCAGTGGGAATTTCATTAAAATGGTGATTCATATTCCATGTGCCATTTTCAGACCATGTGGGCTAAACTGCAAAAGTGACATTTAGGGATGGTGTAGATTTTTAACATCTAGGATTAATGTAGATTATAAACATCTAGGATGGGTATAGATTTCAGATTGTGCAATCTAAACTATAAAAGTGTCAAAGTTATGGAATGATTGTCATTTTAACAAATTTCCCATAAGTGTAAGTCATGCGTGCACCTTAAGTCGATGGGTCTTTTGTTGGGGTTTAGGAGTCTCATACTCATCCAATATATTGATGATGTGAAGATGTAAAGATCCCCAAGGATCACCAATTCAAGGCTTTTCTTTTCATTTTTTATGAAATGCCCAAGAGGCGATGTAAAATGTTATAGTAGTGCTTCAAATTTCAACATTCATCCGTATATTGGATAGAAAATATCACACTAGTATACATCGGGAAAAAGACCCCCTCCTTGCAACTCTTTCAATGGTTGAGCAATAGAGTATTGAAAGCATATTGTTGTAACACTGCAACAAGATTGCAACAATATACTTTCAATGAAGAGTGTATTCTTATTGGAATTGCAACAAACTTGTTGCAATGGGGGGGTACTTTTTTGATGTATATCACATATCCATAATTCTATTTTCATCCACAATATGGTGATTTCATCTAAGAATATTTTTTAATTCAAAGTTTTATGTCAAAAAACTTCACAAATTGTTGCAATTTCTTAGCCAAATTATTATTATTTTTTTGTATAATTTGCCACCCAAAAGCCAAAAAAAAAGCCCTTGGCACTATGTAATAAGACATTTTCATGCTTAATGTCCTAGTGTGTGATATTTGCATTGTAACACATGCATTGATGATGGCATTAATATGGTTGACAAGTACTAAATGGTAAGGATGAAAAGGTAAGATAAAATGGTACAATATGAATCAAACAATAACAAGAAAATATGAAAAAACACAAAGTAGTTGAAAAAAGTTCAAATGGTAGAAGAAAAAAGGGTGGGTGGCAAAGGGATAAAACTTGATTGTGAATTGATCACAAGATTAAAAATAGGAATAACTTTTGCAAAGCTTACATCTTACATCTAAAAATTTAGTGTTGTTATGTCTACAAATGTCATTTAGACTTTTGTTTCTTTCAACATGTTTCTTTAGTTATAAGTAAAATATTGTTATTTAACCTTGAAAGGACAAGACCTATCATCAAGGTACCTTGTCAAAAATTATTTAATTTTTGAATCAATAGATGCATTCTTTATTTCTATGATAATTTTAAAAAATCATCCATTAGTTACTTTTTGACCTCAGTTTCCTTCGCATATTAAAATATACTCAAATAAAATTTCTATCAAATACCATTGGTTGCATAACAAATTTTAAATTTTATTTTAACAAAAGTTTATTTTTGGTCTAAAGTATTTATATTGATTACACTAAACACACTATCTCATGCCCTTGAGGGAGTTTTCATTTGTTCCAAATGATTTTGTTTTGAAATAAAACATTCACATTAAAATTCTTTGTTTTGCTTAAAGCAATACATCTCTAATAGAAGTCTTAACACACAAACTTCAGACCTCAATTTTAACAAATTTTAATAATTTATAATAATAATAATAATAGTAAATCTATAAAAAAAATTGTTTTTGTTATTATTTAAATAGACAACAATAAGCTTGCATTACATATATTTCTCATTAATTTTGAATTTTGAACCCAACTCAATAATTTTCCAAAATAGTTAGAAGTTTCTAAAAATGCACTATCAAATCAAAGAGGATTGTACAACTCTACAAGCATAATAAAGCAAACTTCCTAAAATCTTTAAATTTTTTAAGAAAAAAACAACATAAACAATATATGTAATAAATTGATATAAATTATGATAAAAATGAGGAATTTTTGTTAGTCAATGTGATTTTCATTGATGACTTCAAAGTCTAATATATAAAGACAAATTTTATTTGGAACTAAAAATTATACTATAAACACCAAAAGTGCATAAAATATGTCTATGATCAAGAGTTATACATGCTTACAATATAATATTTTTGAAAAATACAGAATTAAAAAAAAGTGTATATGGAGAATAGATATTCTTGTCCTCTATTGTATTTACCTTGTTTGTGAATTTTAGATCCATTAGAAGAATATAATGCAATATTTGTCATCGAAGGTGAACCATCTATCACAAAGGATGGGAACGTAAATTAATGCAAGTGTTTTTTTCAAAGCTTTGTTTACAAATTGATGGAAAAAAGAGGAAAAAAGTAGTGGAGAACAAATGAGTAAGAGTTCTATTGTTGTCATTTTACAAATGCACACAAACCTTCCACCTAAAGTTATAAAAGACAAAAGACAAAGACTCATTTCCCCTTAAGTAGTAGTAGATGAAAAATAAAATAAAGGAATAGGAATTATAGTTTTTTTTTTCTTCTAAAAAATTATATAGAAATGTTTGAAGCTTCACTTTGATTATTTGGATTTCAAAAAAGTTTTTTTTTCTTTGCCAAAATGTTTGGACCTATTCCCTCAATTAATTAATATTATATATGTACACACACAATGAAAATAATTCACAAGGAAAAAAATGTAGTATTTATATAATTACCTAGAACAAGTTTATGTTTTTAATTTCATATTTAAAATTCTGTACTACATTTTTTCCTTGTGAATTATTATCCTTGTCACTTTGTTGAACATAAATAATATTCACAAACAATGCTACTAAAAGATCTTGCTAAGATCATGTTACCTACAAACCATCAAATTTAAACATTTGAATTCTACATCATTTGAGCTTTTTTAGCAATTTATTTCACCTATGACTATGAAATTGTAACAATTTCATTTTATTATAAGAAAATATGTAAATTTCACAATACCATACCCAGCTATCAGGTTCGGCAAAATATAATTCTAAAAATAGATTCAGAATTTTATGGAAATTTATTTTGCAAGAAAAAAAGTTTTTTTTAATGGGTCAAAATATTTTGCAAACCAGCTTTTCTAGAATACCGAATTTTAGGGTATAGAATTCTGTACAGTGCTGCTGGGGTTGCGAAATGCCTTACATGCGAGTGGAGGTCGGAAACCGTCGTCATCTCCAACTCTTCAGCTGCCTGACCTCGACTGTGCAGTTGCTGCAGGACTCTATGTAGCAACGTAAGCTGTAAATTGCAGCCCTCGAGCCAAGGTGGGATGCTCCTCCGTGAATGCAGCGTCTGTGTTTTTTCTTTTTTTATTCATAAATTTTGAAATTTTTTATTTTGCGCTCCAACGCTTTGTAAAGCAGAATCATGGAGTGCTTGCATTGTAGTTGTGCCCTCGAATTCTACTTTGAATTTTCCATCTTCTAGTTAGGATTGTAATTCTGATATTTGTTGCGTTGTTTTCTTTTTAATTCCGGTGTTTTGAGGGGATCGGAATGCTATGCTGAGTTTAGTTCACGAGTGAAGAAATTCCAGTACATGATGATTGATTTTCTAGGGTTTAGGGTTGGTAATTTTCTAATTCCGTCGTTTTGAGGGGATCGGATGCTACGCTGAATTTAGGTCTCGAGTGAAGAAATCCTAGTATTTGATGATTGTGTCGAATTTCTAGGGTTTAGGAGTGGTCTTGAGCTCCTATACTTTAAGAATTGAAGTATTCGAGGCGCGGGTCTGAAGCTTGTGGTCGGGATGCTTTTGGTCTGTTGTCGATAGGTCCGTCTTGGCAGCAAATTGGAAGAGGGATGGCAGAGGCTGTGGCCAGGCAACTACGGGATGGAGTGGCTATTGGAGAACAAGCCCCGGCCGTGATGGTGCGGGACACTTTGGATACTAGAGCGGGGCCATCAATCTACGACCATTTGCTTTCTTCGCTCTGCTCCAACATTGAGGCTGGGCGGGCTCAGGCCAAGTATGCTGTTTCTCGAGGGCTTATTGCTTTGTTGTCAGATAAATATGTTCCTTTTATCATGCAATATATGACACCACAATGGAAGGTTTAGGGTTTAGTGCTGTTGTTACAGAGGATTGGTGGCAGTTGCATTGCGCCGCACTCCGGAGAGCTATACGGCCGCATCGCTGTACGGGAAGGGCAATTCCAAGCTTGGCCACTGGTTCGTAACTCCTATACTCAGATTGCTACTACGGAGACGTGCAACGATCACTCACTGTTGTCTTATAAGTTAGGGAAATTGGTATTGCAACCAAATAACTACGAGAAGCTTTGGAAGTGCAAACATTGCCTTAACATAACGGACAGTTCTCTTCTTGACGTGCCTTTGGTTGGAAAGGCTTCAGGTCGTAGATTGTTACACTGATCCACTCGGCTGGAATAAAGTAGCCGATGTTCGGAACGAGAACAAGTCTGATCGTGTAGATTCGTCTGCTCAATCTTTTGTTTGCCACGATATAACAGACTTGAAGAGCCTTCTCGCAAGCGTCCTCGAATCGGGACAAGGTATTTCACTTCCTGTCTTTGGACAAACACCTGCTTCTTACATTGAATTTTCACATCAAATTTGCATGTTCGTCTACTCTAACTTGTTATGTTATGTTATATTATCTGTTGCTTATCAACTGCTTGGGTGGACGTCATCCAGCTTCGGTTAACAAACAGGCGACAGTGCAATTTGCTGTTCTTATTGACTCGGTAAGACTTCTGATTCTCCATGTTTGAGGAAGTAGTCCACTTGTGAACACGTACAAATGTGATCGAATGGAATGTCATGGTGTTCTCTACAGAGATTTTGAATTTTGCGTCTTTCTTAGCAGACCTTTGCAAAGTTTATAGAAGTGTAATTCCGTGATTTGTTTTGTAGGTGAGTGTCCTTCTTCGACACCATACACTACCTGCTCTTACCAGCTTCTTAAGCGCTCTACGCTCCTGTGGTAATACTTCATCTCTAGAGTTGTTTTAGATCCTCGTAAATGGTCCGTTTTTATTTCTTTTTGGATGGAATTTTTCTTTGAAATTCTATTTGGTACCGATTCTGATGATTGTTGAATTTGAACAGGGCAAGTATCAGCGGTGATGTGGCTTGTACATGCGGATTTGCATGAGTCAAGGGTGATAGCTAGCATTGAGTATCTTTCAACAACAGTGCTTCATGTAGAGCCACACCTTCAGTTGCCCTCAGAATCTAAGATTTTGAATCTACGACGAGGCAGGATTCGAGTCCGTACAAAGAAACGAAATGGTCGCGTACGGGAACAGGTAGAGACCAGAATCATTTATATTTGTATACTGAATCTTCCACAGATGGCTCAGGATAACCTCAATTTAACTTAAAGATCACCATCCCTGTGTTTCTCAGTATTGAAAAGCAATTTGAATTGTGTGCATGACCTTCAGGTTGAGGAGTTTCTTATTGAACTAGGAGGTGTTAACTTCACTCCTGTTATGCTTGCGAAGGACACGATTACTCCTAATGTGGTGAAGAGTACTACACCCAAGGTACAGACATTTCTACTGACTTCTCTATTCACTTCAGTACAGGGGGTCCGCCCTGTACAGACCATTTGAGATTGGCAAACTGTGGTGTGTGTTGTGTTCCATTTTGCAGGTACAGTTTAATTTGGATCTTTCAGACAAAGAGCGAGAAGATCGCTCCAAGGTCATATTACCATTTGAGCATCAAGGTTCGCCTTCTTAACTCACACTCAGGAACAACTTCACATACTGAATGTCGTATTTCATGTTAGAGATTTGGAACAGACTCATGTGCGAGGACGGGTATTTGTTAGTACAATACGCATTAATCGCATGGATTTCTACACAGTACGAGTATTGTCCGGTTTTGAAAGTTGAGTCGCAGGAAATAGCTTGCTTGAGCCATAGATGTGGTGGGGATGTTATTTTCATAACGAGGCTGTACTTCCACATTACCAATCGTAACCTCAATGGCTGAACCTTGTTCAATCATGCTCAATTAAGGGTTTTAAACCATTATTCTATTTTTCATTGCCCACTCAGCAGAAATGCGCGCCATTTGAGGTTATGAACATTGTTAACATCTTGCAGGTGATGGAAGGGAGGCGCATATCTACGATGGAAGACCAGATACCGTTGATTCTGATTTTGAAAAGCTAGGAAGAAATAGAGATTCCGTAAAGGAGAGTGTTATCCCACATTCAGGGTCAAGTCTGGGTGCTGTAGGAGAAATACACTATTTGAGGGACTCGGACGATGAACGGCCAGATTCTGATGAAGACCCAGACGACGACCTGGATATTTAGTGATATTTCAATAAAAAAAACAATATCTCAGTCACCGTCTTGAGCAGGGTTTTTATGGCATGCCGAGCACTCCATATTTGACAGACCAAGCGCCAGTTCTTGCAAAATGTGAACCCGAAATTATCTGTTGCGATCCCTAAACAATGTCAGGGTAAGATCGTCATGGCACCTATGAAGCTTTAGGTTCACGGAAATTTGAAGTTAAATAAAACCTAACCCATTTGCTATTTTTAGTAGTTTATATTTTCGACAAGTTTTTTTTTGAAGTCTAGTTTTAGCATCGAAAATTCAATTTGAAAATGAATGATTATCACGATTTTGTACAAGGGTGTCCATTGTAATCTTTGACTTACCATAGTGTTAAGGGCTCTTGAAAATGAACCTCAAATACACTAGATTTTGGAGAAAAATCATATTAGAAATTCATTTAAAAAAATTGTAGAGTAGATTTTGAGAAGCCATAAGTTGATTGGAATTATGCATGTATCCCTTCAACCTCATATTTTTTTGGTGACCATTTTTTTTAGATTTAACATGCAATAAGAGAGTTAAAAGATTTTCATAGTTTTAACACCTTCATGATCAAACATTATAATCTTTCAATTCATAAGTAATATTGTTGGATTTTCTTTTCCTATGTGATCTCTGACATGGCTAGTTTGAATTTGTATGGTTACAATTCAAAAAAAATGATACAAATCAAAATAATGACTTTTTGTTCAATTTTGAGCAAATTCCAAGAAGCTCAAAACAGGCCTTAAACGGCATTTAGGGGGTTAAGACAAGTTGTGAACACTGTGTACATTTGTAAAGCTCGTCCCCTAAGGACTGCAATTAGATGCAATTAGAGGGGTTAAGTCCACCGTACCTGTCGAGGGTGTCAAGTATCTAGCCAACCAGGTAAGTAATAGGACATACCAGCCATTGAATGATCGGCAAGTCGCTAGGCCTTCATCAAAGTAACCAAGCTTGCACGTTTGCACATTAGCATTGTGGATTCCTTTAGACTGTCTAAACAACATCCACTAAAGTATTATTCGCATTATTTGCACTCGTTAGAGGTATCCTATTCATATTCCAGTAATACGAATCCAGAGATTTCCTCCTTTACACTCCACTGCTATTTACTGAGTTTGTCGGCATTCTCGACATCAAAGTATAACTCCATTATGTCAAATATTATGACTCCAAATAATTTCTAACATTCGATCTCAACAGCTTGTCATCACTGCAGACCCTCCAACTTAACTCGCCCACACCTCGTCACTAAAAGGTATAACAACTACTTGAATCCTCATTCCGACAAAAGGCACGGGTACCCTAAGTAGACTGTTCAGCCCACGGACAGTCTGGTTCCTGCAACGTGTGCGAAATCCAGAGAAGGATCAACCAGTAAATATAGACTTGGAAACGTCCCGCTACACATTCCAACATCCAGCACCAGAACCTCAAAATCTCAAGCCTCAAATTTGTTCCAGCCTCTGCTCTGTGAACTCAACCACTAATATAAAACCACTGGGGGTCGAACCCACACCAACATGATGGGCTGCCCATTTGCAGCCGTGGCCTTGCCTGCATTCCTACCTGCAACAACCTTCGAAGAAATAAACGCATGCTACACGTTCCGACAATCTCGGTGAGGGCAACAGCATCTTGCCATGGCATCCCAAGTGAAGCCAAATAAAAAAAACATCCGCACTTGAGTGGACATGGCAACAGGAAAGCCCAAACCAAATCCAAATTGCAACATAGCAACCCCAACAAACCACGTGGCATGCAGGATAAACCACCATTACAAAATGCGTAAGTGTCAAACACAATCTGCTGTTCCTTGATGGATCAGTCCGAGTGTTCTGACAACGAAATCAATATTCCAGACCAATGTAGCACACAGCTATGATCAACACTGAGCGGATCTGTCTCTCTGACCTCCAACTCAACCAACAACACAGGCACAATCACCATCGTCCTTGTCACTCACAGCAGAAAAAAAGTCAATGCATGGATTGCTAACAATCCAAGCATGTACAACACACCACACATCTCACAAATGCCATATTGCCCAAATCATATTCAAGTCTCAACCAAAAGATCCAAATTCCTTGGTCACACAAAACTCCCACGCCAGGTGCAAATGTAGCAAAACACAACTTCAAACACAACCGTCAATGAAAAGATCCAACACATTTTGCATTACATGGTCAAACATATTTGCAACAGAGAATAGCAGCGCACACACGTGCAGAACCTTCAAAATGTGTCTCAAAGTACAAGCAGCCCAACTTCCTCAAAAAATCCTAAGCGTGCTCAATCCTACAGTGTGCCCTACCATAGCATGCCGCTTCAAGAATGCTGGTCTCGCCAAGAGAGAACTACAAGAATCCAAAAATTATGAAACAGCATACCACAGCAAGACTCCAATGCCACCAGTTCTACCTTCACTTCCCACTCCATGTGTCGGGATGTATCACTCTATCTACTGGCACATCATGGCGCTCTCTCTCTAGTCTAGATGCCGCTCAAACATGTCCATTCAACACATAGACGTCCCACTTCACAAGAGTGAGGATTCAGCCATGCCAAAACATCTCCAACATATCCTACAAGTTGCTCACATCACAGGCGAATTGAACCGGCAGCAGCATCAAAATTCTGAAGTCACCAAAACATGAATAATCATAAAGATAGGTCGCGGATGGTCTGAGTGATCAAAATCAAACACATCCATCAGAAAGTCAGAAAGTCAAAACCTCAGAAACTGTCAAAAAGTCACAAACTCAGAACTCCCAAAACTGTACACACCAAGCCAGTCACTATTCACCACCACATCCCTTCATTCCGCTAAGCTCTGAACCAAACAGAAAAGCTCTCCAACTACTCACAAAACCCAGAAAACGTCCAATATGTCTCCATAACGAAGACGTCACACACTAATCCTACCCGGCTACCATGACCGAAAACCAACGCACTAGAATCAAGCCCATAAATGGTCTCGCAGCTTCCACCGAAGCCCAATCCAAAAGCGAAACCCAGAAGACAGATCTGAGTCTCGTGCACTCCACAAAACTCATTCGTAACCCACACCCATACAACACCAACAACCTGGCGGGGACACTAAACACTAAACCCTAAACCCTACTGCCCAGCACACGGGAACGGCACAACCTCACGATACGGCCACAGAAGCACCCAGAGAAGTGCCATCACCACCATACTCCCGGGACCAGTCGCCAAGTACAGACAGCTAGATCAACACCACGACACTTAGCAGCCCGCTGATAGAAAAGCCATAGACCCACACTCACCTTATAGGTTGTAGTTGGAAGGCAAATACATATTCCCCACCGAGGGTGCACGCGGAGCAGATGAAGAGGGTAATTGAGCGTTCTGGTACGATCCATACCCGTAGTGACCACCAGCTACCTGCATCGCTGCCTGCAGGAAAACAACACGCGTCCATACAGTCAGTTCCCAACAATCGATCGCCAGTGGAACTAAGCGAACGCCAGGATGGGCACATGCTACACCAACCAAGCACCCATGCCACTATGAAAACTACCTTGCCTATCACGTCATATAAGAATCCCATACGAAACAATGCCCCCAACACTACACTGGGGGTCCAATCAAAGCGCCAAACTCACGATCAAGCAACTGTTGACACGTACCTGCTGCGGAGCCACAGAGTTGGCTGCAGTTCCGTAAAGAGCCCCATTCATCGACGAGTAAGCAGGCTGGCCGCCAAGCCCAGTCGGCTGACCTCCGTACTGCGACATGCCCAACTGCGACCCGTATGATCCCATCCCCAGAGAAGTTTGCGGGTTCAGGTTGGAGTTCAGAGATCCATTCATCGATGGATTCGACAACTGCCCTAACGAAGACAACGACGAATTCATGGGATAGTTCATCGATGGGTTCAACGAGCTGTTCAGCCCGCTCAGCCCTTGGTTGTGGCCGCTCAGACCCGAGTGAAGTCCTTGGTTCATTCCTTGATTCATGCCCTGGTTCAGAGGGATTCCCGTCGTTATCAGACCCGTGTTCATGGAACCGTATGGCATGTTCTGTCCGTTTGACAGTGACTGAGGGGTCGGCACCTGCATTAACATTACGCCACCGACAAGTTTTAGTCCTCCAATCACAGACCCCGTGCGACAGACACTTGCCACTGCTACCAGTCCTCACACTTTGCAACTCAGGAATTGATCCTGTTATTAACCACTAGCAATAAAATTAGAGAGCGATGAAGTTTACTAATAGTGAACAAGGATGGTTAAGATTCCTAGCACTTCAAGCATGTGCAAGTTGGAACGGCAAGATAAGGGGTATAAGGAGTGAGGCTCATCCGAGTTCAAGAAAGTGAGAGCCGTAATGTGAATAATTGAGTGAAGGGAAAATAAGATGGTGTTCGTACTGTAAACGATGTGTCATATGATCCCTAAGTTGTTCATTCGCAGCATAATATCATGATTTCAATGTGAGCTAAAGAATGAATAAATTTAAGCCTGTGGGAATTTTAGTCCATTTCAGCACCTCAGATTGAAAGGGAACGTGAGGCACAGTAGAGTAACTTAGTCCCAGTCAAACAAACATTTCTTCTTGTGAACACTCCAAAAGGCAATGAAATGAAAGGGTCCAGTAACTTACCGGCTGCCTGCCCAGAATCAAGTCACTGTCGCTCTTCCCAGCTGGCCCTGGTCTCCCCTGCTGCTTCTGACTCTCCGCAGCCAGTTTGCAGTACATCTGGATGCCATCAATCGCCTTAATCGGCTCCAGAAGCGCCCTCTTCGCAGCGTCCACCGTCTTGTAAATAATCAGGGCAAACCCCCTCGACCGCCCCGTGTACTTATCAAACCCTAACGGGCCCTCTTCAATCTCCCCATACCCTGCAAACAGAGCCAACAGCCTGTCTGCAGAAAGATCCAGCGGCACGTTCCCCACGTAGATCTTCCGCTGCGACACCTCTTGGTTGGGATTGGTCTGCAACGCCCCGGTGGATGCCAACTGACACACCGTCATCCGCCCGTCGATCCGCTTGCTGGGCTCCTTGAGCGACCGCTGGGCCCCATCCATGTGCTTGAACGTCACGAAGCCAAAGCCTCGGCTCTTCCCCGTGCCCTTATCCATGATCACGGCACCCTCTTCCACCTCCCCGAACTGGGAAAACACCGTCTTCAATGTTTCTGTTGTCGTGTCCCAGCCCAGGCCACGCACGAAAATCTTGCGGTGACCGGGGTCCTTGTCGGCCAACTTGCGAATCTCCTCCAGAACGTCTGCATCACCACCCCACTAAGTAAGAAAACGTGAATACACTGTGAGACGAAGCTTAAAACAGCTTTGCTAACTCAACTGCATTTCATTCCCTTCAAACATAGCCACTTCCGGCCTAGAATGAAAAATCTCCAAGGGCTAACGCCTTAGAACATTGCATTGCGCCAACTTTACACAGCAAACTCTACCACAACTACACATAGCGCAGCTGATTCCCTGCCAACACAATATCATGCCTTGGATATCCTCGTAGACGAAAGAAAGGCGAAGAGAAAACGAACCTGCATGAAGAAGAGCGGCGTCCTCCAACAAGTCCATCAACTGCTCCTTGGTAAAAGGCTCCACGAGCTTCTTCACATCCTCCTTCGTCACCTCGAATGCAGGGACCGGTACAGCTGCCACTACAGCACTCGGAACAACGCCCTCCTCCAACTTCCTCTTCTTCTGGTCCATGGTGAATTGAGCCAACCCCTGCCCTCCAGACGGACACTCGCGATCCTGGAGCCAGAACACGCTTCAAACCTTGAAACTTGGAAAACGACGTCACGCGAAGTCACATATCAAGTCAAGCAACCATGAGAAGCCCTAGCAACAGCTTTGCAAACATCAAATGATCCACAATTGGAGCACTCTCCAGCTCTGCTCCCACGATGACTGATTGCTGGAACAACAAACACTAAACCCTACACGATAACCTCCTCCGCTAATTTCCCGTTCTTTGCTTCCAAACAACGACGCAAGGCGCAAGGTCGCTCCGGGCAATAATCCCCCCAGGGAACTTAAGAACTATTCTAGCCGGTAATAATCCAGAACCTAATGTTTGCCAGCAGTTTCCATCACAAGAGCATATCATGACTCAAACCAATCTCAAAAAAACATGCCCTCTCAAGAAATAGGACACTCGTCGAAAGAGCGACTGATATACATCACAAAATGCCTACCGCTAAAGTCGAGTTACAATCTCCACTCCGTCATAACTCGCGCAAACACAAGTTCCGTAATGCAATCACAAAGACTTGTCCGTACATAAAAAATACCCGAGATGCAGGGAACCACACATAAAACCAAACTCTATCCAATGTTTCACCTCCACGCGAAGAATAATCGCAACGACTAACTCGCGCAGAGGCCGTCAATCAAGAACCAATTTCCGAAACTGAAAAAACCCAGTAGTCCCCCAGCTCCTAAAGCGTCTCCAGAATCACAAGCAGTAGTCGGAATACCAAAACTCAAGCCAGCCAACCCACTTACACAATTTAATTCTCCTCCACACACTCCAGGAGCGCAGAACGAATCACCACACCCACCCGAGTGCAACCCCAAAATAACAGAGGAGCCCTTGAAATCGAAGCAGGGACCGCGCACACGACGCCGGGAAGTGAACGAGTTCCCTAAGCAGAGTGACGAAGGCCGAAGCGCTCAGAGACTTGCACCACTCGAAAATTAGAAATTTTTCAAAAGATTTCAGCAGAGGTCGGTCGAAATCAAAGCTTGCGGCAGCTCACGCCTCATCCCACGGCAGGACTTCGCACTCACCGGCAGCGACTTCAAGCGGAATTGCATCATCGACTTGGGGAATTCGCTAAACTTGCTCCACATGCGGGGAAATTAGGGTTACGTTGAAACAACCCTAATTTAGGGGACACTTTATTCATTGTTTCGAAAGTAAAAGGTCCAAGCAGTTCTTGCTCTTCAACCAAACTACACAAAAAAATTCGTTAAGATCACCGCATCTAAAAGTCACACTCTTTCTAATCCCTCTATCTCAAAGGTCAAATCACAAAAAAAATTGATGACACTATTAATGAACTCAAAAAAACAATGCAACATGAATGATTCATAATTTTATAATGCTCTAATAATCTTGTACAAAATTTCAGATTTTGAAAATGTAGTAACACTAAACTCACCTTGAATGGGCACCCTTGAAGCAAGAAATGCCTCAACTTCCATTGGTTGCTTTTGAAAAGTTGTTGTGTTTTTTAGTTTTTAGGAGTTCGTGGTCTTTCAAAATAGACCATGCTTTGTTAAGTATAATCCCAAGAACATTCACTTGAAAATAATGTAGGATTGAGATTAAGGTATAAGACCTAGATACAAACATTAATATTAATCTCATGGACGTATTCTTTGAAAATACATTGTTTGGCTTTGAGATACCACATTGTATTGAAGGTTGTATAGTTGTTTACAATGGAGCTTCTTTATGAGATCATTTCTTGTGAGAAAATTCAACCACATGTTTCTCTTTATCTTCCTCATCCCTCATAATTCAACCCAAGCTAATTTCTTCCTCAAACATGACAATATTGCTCTGACTATAAGCACTAGTTTCTTCACCATAATCTCATAAGAAGACATTAAATGAGATTTTAAGTTGTGGGAGGGCCATTTCAAGGTTGTGAATTAATACATTGCTATCAAAATATATATTTTTAATTTAATTTAAATAATAATAATGTTTTATTTTTAAAAATACTTTAAAATTAATTAAATATTATTATTTGACATGGCTGTCTCTCGACCATGTCAGATTATTGATGTGGAAAAGTTCCCAGGTTCCCTACAATCTAAGAACTCACAATCTTGTTGAAAATGTCAATTTCATCTAATGTAAGGAAGACACCCTTCTACATTCATGTATTTTGAGAGTTCTATATATGTGTATTTTGATAAGATCTCGGATAAGATTAATGTATATCCACTCTCCACTCAGACCTTTTTTACAAATTCATTTTTTCACCAAATTTAAAATTAACTACATATTTTGAAAAGTGAAAGGAAAAAATGTATTAAAATGTGAGGTGAAGGCAATTGTCCTACTATCTATTTCTTCCTCCCTCCAACCAAGTACAAATTTTCACCTATAATTTTCAAAGAATGTGCCATGCTTATCAATACCCAACAACATTGTTTTGATTCCAAACAACTTTTAAATCCTGGAAGTGTTTCACATCAACCAAGCATCTTGTAAATTGAGAATGGGTTGGTATTAAATTGGTAGAAGATTGTTGGTGGATTTAAGCAACTTGTGGAGCTTTTTAACTATGATTTTAATTTAAGATTCTTATCATTTTTTACCATGACTTTTCTTTGTTTAATATGCCTCGAATTAAATAACTTTTGTTTCTCTTTCATAGTTTTCAAAATATGTAGTTAATTGTAAAATTTGGTTAAGTATTGACTATATAATGAAGAATGAATCTATTTGTCTCTGACTCTATTATGCTCACAAACCTTGGCCACATTTGAAATCATATCTTACTACCCATATTGCAATATAAATTCCTCTAATGGAAATATGTAGTATTAGGTGTCACTCTTGTTTGATCTTCCGGCCTTTAGTTGAGGTCCAAAATGCGTACACTTTTAATTTACTCCAACCATAACTAGGTTTAAGTTATTTTTTTCTTCTCTTCTTTGTTTCTCTAGCATCCCCAAAAACCATTCATAAAAAAAATTTGTCCTTCCCAATGTTTGGAGATAAAATTTGGAAACATGCTCAAGCTTAAAAGTAACCAATGGATGATTTTCAAGATTATAGTAGAAATAAAAAATTCAATGCATGTATTGATTTGAAAATCAAATTATTTTTGAAAAAATACCATATTGTTTTGTCCTTCCAAAGTTAACCTTACAAGGATACTACTTGGGACAATGCAAACCTCAAAGGATTGATAGATGGCTTCATTGTTCACTTTAAAACAAAGAATGCACCTATTGATTCAATAATTAAAGTATTTTTTGAGGCTACTTTAGTCATGCATAGGGGGTCGTGTCTTTATAGGATTAATCCTAAAGGAATGAATTGGTGACCGTAGGCTTGAACACCAAGGGAAGCCTATCATTGCATAGTTGTGATTATGTGCAATATCAAGACAACAAATTGGATGAATTCATTCTCAAATGCTTTTAGAACAAACACTAGAAAGGTGATTGTTGTGCAATGCCTTGTTTCAAGTCCCGTTTTGAGTATATCTTGCAACTAAGCATGGTTCAGGATTAGATTGAAATGTAATTGCAATGTTGACAGAAAAATATTGGCCAAGGTTTCAAATTGAGGCACACAAACTAGGGGAATGCAAAATTTCACAAAACATGCACTTTGATTTATGCTGATTGCAGTTGAAAATGCAATGGAAATAGAATTAGCAAAAGAGTCCACCACATTTAGCAATAAGAAACTTTCTCTTTCATAGAATGCATAAGAGTTTTTCGAGCCATTTTCAATGTTGTCGTGGCTTTCCTAAAGCAAAATTCAAGAAATGTATTGCACCAATGCCAAACATAGTGGGAATGATGATGCCTACAACTACAATTTTAGACTTAAGCACAACAACCTCCTACGTTGTGCTCTAAATGCCTTCTACCACTTTTTTTGAATCTTTGAATGCAAAATAATCCTTGTGGAAGGCAATGAGTTGAAAAATGCTTGTTCACCAATCCCAAACACTACAGGTATTCCTCCAAAATTCAATTAGGTGAAATGTAAACTTCTGTTAGTTACACAAAGCTCCAAAGTCATTCATCAAACACTTTTGGTCTTACACATCATTCTAGAGTTAATCCTATAATGCATGGATGGTCACCATGGAAGTCATCCTTTTTGGTATCGTACAAATCATTTACTTAAAAATCCCACCTCATTGGAGGCGAGATTGGAGGTCAAACTACTATGCAACACTTCTCTTCTTTACACAAAATTCTAAAGATGGATTGAACATCTACACTTCTATTTTACCTAAAAGGATTCTTTGTCATCCGTCAAACACTTTTAGGCTGTCACATCATAACAAGGTTAAAGATCCAAATTAGTAGTAAAGTAGGAGGTTTTAAAAGTGCACAGGCTTTCAAATCACCCACCTCCCCAAACGCACACTATTTGTACAACGTGTTGCTTTTTCATAGCTTTCAACGATGTACAAATGATGTACATTTGAGGAAGTGGGTGATTTTAGAGCCCCACGACATTTCAACTTCAAAATTTCATAACTAACTCCACAAACCTCCAAAAAACATGAAACAACTTGGATTAGATGCCAATTCCACTAGTCTTTCAAAGAAGATTTGCTCTAAAATATTTTGAGAAGCTTCACCTTCCCCAAAGTCAGTATCAGCTCTCCAATGGGCGTTTTAACCTCACGAAGTTAATGATTTGGGGAGCGATGACTGCCACTGCAGCCATGACGCACAGCGCGCCTCCAGTACCGAACCCAGCACCCCAAGCATGCACTTCCCAAGACCCCCCGTGCCCCCACGTACTCCACTCCCCGGAAACACGCTCTCCGCCATGTCCTCCCACCACGTGGTCTCCACGTCATCAAAACAGACCCCTCCTTTCCCTGAGTTGGACAAAAGGACACGACTCCCCAAGTCCGCAACCCAGTCCCCGACCCAGGATCTCCAAGTCTCCATCTTAACGGCCAAGGACCGCACCACCCAACCAACCACACTCCCCACGTAAGTACTTCACTTCTTGAGCGCCGGGCGGCAGTTGATGAGGTAGCGTAAAGCAATGCCCTTTTCGCGAAAATTCTCAGAGCTCTGTTGTTCTGCAAGCAACAGGGCCACGTTGTTGGGCGCCACTGCAAAGGTGGCGACTTGACTTGCAGAGAGACCTTGGGAGTCGGGAGTAAATTTGCAGCTCGATTGTTTAGAGTTTTTGCAAATTGGGTGGAAGAGATGGCGACAGCGAAGTTGCAAGGGGGTTGGAGTGTTGGGGTTGTGCAGAATCCCCGTCAGTGTCGATTGGGGAGACTGCGATCGAGTGGTCTTTCTTTTGGGGGCAAGCAAGCGGAAGGGAAAACTCTTCGGGTTGGGAGAAATTCGACCAGGAGAAGGCAGCAAGGTACGATCTCACATGTGTGTGTGTGTGAGCTTATCGGTGGTCTACCATTTTTTTCAAAGTTGGGAATTGGTGTAGTACGTACAACAGATGACAAGAGGGCCTGTTTTTTTTAATGGATTTTTCGGGGAAACAGGGTCTTTCTTAATCCTGGATCGTGGTAAGAATTTTTTGGTGTGGAGGAGCAGTATCTTGAGTCAAATCTTTCGTCTAAGCTTTACCTCACTGAAAGCTCATGCGTTACGGTACTCAAATCCGACGTGTGTGAGCTTCTGTGTGGTCTGCAATCTTCGTACCATTTTTTTGGAAGTTGGAGTTGTTGTAGTACGTACAATAGGTGATTATAATGGATTCTTCGGGGAAGCAGGTCTTTTCGTACTTCGATATCATGATAGGAATTTTTTTTGTGAAGAGGAGTAGGTTCTTGTCTAAAATCTGTCGTCTACCTCACTCATGTGTTAGATTACTCAAATCTGGAGCCGGGTTGTGGAAAATAGTACTCTGGATCTGCAGCAAAGGATGCACTTTTTTCACAACTAGGCTCCAGATTTGAGGTACTTACCATGATCTTTACGAGATCGTATGATTCTGGGTGATTTGGTGGTGAAGAAAGCAGTTCTTTGAAACCTGAGAGTCAGTAAGAATAGGAACCAGAAAGAGAGGAGTGGCTATGGCTTAAATAGAACCGAGCTCTTCTGCTTGAAGACCTGCCAATTATGCATTATTAAGCCATCATTGAGATGACAGTAAGTTCTATTTAATTATCAGATGATTGAACTGCTTGTGGTGGTTTTGTTTTTGGTGCAGTGACTTCATACGCAGGACGAGAATCCGTGGTCTACCATGGCTATGACGTGTACGAGCTTCTAGGGGTGGAAGCCGATGCCCCTGTCCCAGAAATCAAGCAAGCGTACCGATGGTTGCAGAAGAGATGTCATCCAGATATCGCCGGCCCTATTGGACACGACATGGCCATATTACTTAACGATGCTTATGCTACGCTGTCTAATCCCAAGCTGCGTGCAATCTATGACGTGGTGAGTATCTATAAAACTCCACAATCCTGTAGAAAATCAATCTTTTTCTACGTTAATTTGAAGTCAATCTATCCAGATCTGAATGAAATATCGTTCCTATCTGGATAGAAACAGCTTGAAATTTAAGGGAAGGGACTTGTTTGTCATTTAATATTACTCAACGATCCTTATGCCACTCTTTCTATGACGTGGTGAGTAAGTATGTAACTCCACATTCTAGATTAAGAACACTCTTTTTCTGCGTTAATTTGAAGTCAATCTATCAAGATCTAAATGAAATTTGGTCCATATCTGGAGAGAAACAGCTTACAATTTAAGGGGAGGGACTGGTATAGAACTGTGTTACCTTCCAAGGGGATTTTCTGGGATGTAAGGTATGTACACCCATTATCATCACTGGCCCAAACGCCCAAAATGTGACACCTATATTTGGACCTTAAAGTGTCACAAAAAATGATTACAGAAGATGTACACAATTAAAACATGAAAGCCTAATGCTGGTTTTGGTACACCTAGAGACAGTCAACTTTGAAAATTCATAACTTATTATTTCATTCGGTGTCTAAATACTGCTGCTTGCTAAAGTGTGTTGGGCCAATAAGATCCAATAAGAACAAATTTCTGTTCAATAATAGTGACTATGCTCACTTGTAATTAGTGAAGATTACAGATGCGCATACCTGAATTGGAGTGAAGAATTGTATTGAACGTTGGTTTTTGTGGCACAGAAACGTTTGGAAAGAGCTGCGTTCGACGGCTACACTGGACAACCTTTGTATTCCAAGTGGTTCGGGCCCGCTGAAGAAGACCGAGCCATCTTTGTGGACGAGTCGCAGTGTGTGGGCTGTCTCAAGTGTGCGCTCATCGCTTCCAACACATTTGCTATTGAGAATCGGTATGGCCGAGCTCGGGCGGTGGGGCAGTGGGCGGACTCGGAGGCCACCATTAACGCTGCCATTCGGGCTTGCCCTGTGGACTGTATCTCGTAAGCTTCCAATTCGTCTTCCTTCAATCTTTATTTCTTTTCTTGTTTTCTTTTATAAAAATTTGGTGTCATGTTACCAATAGCTTTTATCACTGTGGATCACTCTATTCGTAATGCTATTCTTCATGTGTCTACTTGGTATTCCGTTTTGGTGACATTTTCAGGGAATTTTAACATTAATATGTACAGTACGGATGTAGAATCTCCAATAGCAAATCTCGTAAATAGTGTAGCGGTTTTCGTCCCTTTCGCTCTTGTAACGAGACACCACTTGCTGTAGCATGGACTGTATCTCGTCCTTCTCTGTTGCTTTTCTTAATTTATTATATGAAATCTGGTGTCATGTTACCCATGTCACAGTGCATCTTTCTAAAGCAAAAACCTTGATTGTGTTAGCTTTCATTGGAGGGTCTTTTTTTGTACTGAGGGCAAAGGGAATACATTCTAGGCACAAAAGGTACGTGTCTATTTTACAACAGGCTTCTTCTTTTAGAATGGCAACCATCAGAGACGTGCTGACTTGGAATCATTTCCATGCAGATTTGTGCAGAGAGAGCAGCTTCCGGCTTTGGAGTTTGTCATGACCAAGCAACCCCGAGTGATCGTTGGAGTGGACATGCAGACCTACGGAGGGCAAAGGAATGAGAATGTTTTCATTGCGGCTGAGAAGTTTCTCAGGAAATGTGCAGAACGTGAGCTTTCCAAGAAGTCGAATCTTCAAGTAAGCAAATGACTTTTTCCTGGCTTATACAATTCATAGTACCTCAAACCCTAAACTTTGAACCCTTATAACTTTTGCCTCCAGTATCCAAATCATGCACTCTCTGTTGCGTCAGAATTCTCTTGCCTTTCCTCAACAAGAACATTACGAACTGACCACTCTCTCCATTCTTTTCCCAGGAAACACCAGCTCAGAAGGAAGCCCGAATGACAGCTGCAGAAAACATCCAAGCCCGAGCTGGCCGTTGGTGGCACCACTTCGTCGGCAAGGACCCTACTGCCCCTTCATCTCCAGACACTCTCCGCACTTCCCGAGGCGCCATCGTCCCCTTAAGCTGGCTCCCTCCAACAAAACCTCAAGACCACATTCCAAAACACCACACCACCCCAAGCATTCCTTCAGACCAGCTCCATGCACTTCTAGAAGCTGCCAGACGACGCCGCCAAGCGAAAAATACTGAAAACAACAACACGTTACAAGAAGACGAATACTGGTCTCCCATGGAACCCAACTCCACTGCTGTTCCTTACGATGAACAGCCTGCAACTGCAAGACGTAACAGGGCTATTAAGACTGAGTACAGTGGAGTCTCTGAAATCCATGTGGACCAAGTGCTGAGCGAGTGGGTGAAGTCCGTGCTCTCGGCTGCCCCTGTGGCGGTTTCTTTGGTTGGGGCTGTTTTTGCAGGCATGACAAATGGCTTGGGTGATGCGAATTCAACAGAAGCTGTGGCTAGTGCTACTGCCGGACCTTTGCCTGTGGAAGTGACGTCTGGTTTGTTTATGCATATGTTTCTTGCGGCTGCTGTATGGTACATGGTGGCTGCTGTGGTTTCCGGCGTTGCGACTTTTCTAGTTGTGTCTATTGTGATGATGCAACGGAAGAAGGATTGATGACTAAAAAATTTGTTGAAATCACTGACGGGGTAGTGCCTCTTTAGATTGTATATAATTATGGAATAGCTGAAGTTTTCATTGGTGTATTTAGTGGCCTTTGGATTGAGGGCTTGCGCTGACAGAAGCTAGATGTGAGGAAGTTTGAGTAGGGGTGAGCTTGAAACGAAGAGCTAGTTGGCTGTAAGGATAGAAGCTCGTGTAGTGTAGCTGATTGTAGAATGAATTCTAGCAACCCATTCTGAGATTGTAGAGTGCAGGAAATTGCATGCACTCAAATACATACGTTTGTAGTGTGATCCTTGTAAGTTTGGGGGTCTGTGATTTAATCTTCATTGAAGTTTTTGGTATGAAGGATTCTATTGGAATGGATTTGATGACACTGGACTATTCTCTTTGTAATAAGTAATTTATCCCTCTCGGGTTCGGTACCTCATAGAGTGTGATTGTATGATGGTTGAGGTTCGTGTTGCATGGATCCAATTTTAGCAACCAAACCTGTGGTTGTAGCTGCCGAAGAATTGAATGCACATTTAGTGTCCTTGTAAATCTGGGGGTCTCAATAATGCCGATATTCTACATTGAAGCGCACACGCTCTAAAACCGCCCACTTCCTCAAATGTATACTATTTGCACATGTTGCATTTTGTAGCCTTTAGCAAGCGTAAAAATATTGCACATTTTAGGAGGGGGGTGATTTTAGAGCCCTGTGCCATTTCAACTTCAAAAATTTCACAACTAATTTCATAAGCTCCTAAATATGAAACGATTCGGGTTAGATGCCAATTCCACTTATTTTTCAAGGAAAATTTACTGAAAAATTAATTTGAAGAAGCTTCACCTCCCCAAAATTCAGTTTCAGCTCTTAGGTGGGCGATTTATGCCTCGTACCTTACTATTCTAGGTATTACCTTGGAATTGATCTTGTTTGCACGGCACAATTTGCTTTGAGATAAGAAATATCTTTCTCAACCGGTTAATTAGGTCTTGTTCTGTATCTAGTTAATTATCAATAGTCTAGATAATTAGCCTCAGTTTGTCTGATTCATGGATTGATCTACCAATTTCACCCTGGATGTCGTGCTTCATTTGAGGTTGAGTGTTGCAAGAGATGCCTGAATTACCAAATGAAAATAACCATGAGCCACTGCTCTCATTTGTCAATTTGCATTGATTGAAGCAACTCCACTGTGTTGAAGCATTCAAAACATTCTTGAGACAGCTGAAAGACCACTGATTTACATAAGTTACTTGCCAAATTACTCATAACAAACCACACGCTGCAACCAGCCAAACAAACACCACAATCTTTTGCCTTTAACTCCTAAATGTCAAAGCCCTTTTTTGAGCTTTTAAGAATTTGTTTTTATTTGAACAAAATGCCAACATTTTAATAAGTTGTATCAAGTTTTTTGGAATTGGAACCATACAAATTCAAACTAGACATGTTAGAAATCACATCAAAAAAGAAAAAGAAAACACAACAATATCACTTGTGAATTAAAAGATTACAATGTTTGATCATGAGGGTGTTAAAATTGCAAAAGTGATCCAAAGTCTTTCAATCCTCTTTTCACATGTCAAATCTAAAAAGTTGGTCACAAAAAAATATGAAGATAAAGAACCTAACATGCATAACCCCAATCAATTTACGGCTTCTCAAAATCTACTCTACAAGTTTTTTTAAATGAATTTCTAATGTGATTTTTTCTCCAAGATCTAATTATTTTCAAGCTCATTTCCAAGAGTCTTCAACATTATAGAAAGTCAAGACTGCAATGGACACGCTTGTACAAAATCTTGAATGAAAAAATCAAAATCAATCATTTTCAAACCAGATTTTTGATGCTAAAACTAGACTTCAAAAAGAATTTTAAAAAATAGAAACTATTAAAAATAGAAACTTGATTAGGTTTTAATTAACTTCAAAGTATTGTGGACACCCAAATTTGGTGCCTTTGGCATCTAGAGGTTAAAAAGTCTAAACAATGACTCCCATACAAATGAAAAATAATTCACCATCTACTAAATCACCACTAGTAATAATATAAATTGATACATTTTGCTACTCTGTCTAGTTTGATTATTATTACTAGTCAAATTCTTATATATTCTTGTTGGCAAGTGGAAAGAGGTTTCAATGCACCAAAGAACATGACATTTGGATACCTTATGCATCATTTTATGAGGGGTCGAAGTTTTTTATATGCCATCACATTTCAAAACTTGAATTCACACCATTAATATAATTTAGTCTATGATG
Organism: Climacium dendroides; assembly: GCA_950106755.1. Lineage (NCBI taxonomy): Eukaryota > Viridiplantae > Streptophyta > Bryopsida > Hypnales > Climaciaceae > Climacium > Climacium dendroides. Next base: position 20,033,617 of record OX467091.1, read on the forward strand.
GACTTGCTCTCATTTGGGGTAGTTTACCTTATCTTCCAAATCAACATTCTCAAAACAACACTATTGAACAACTACATAAAAACTTCTACAAATCCCAACAAACCTTTTCCTTATTACACTACAATAGAAACAAAATAAATGCTCAACTTCATGCCATTTACAACTCCACTTCAATCCTTCCAAGAACCAACACAACTTTATTATGCACTCACTCTATCACTTTCATTTCAAATAAAAATAATAAACCTACTATACTTCAACACAACTCTTCAACTTACTCTTTGAAAAGGAAATCAATCTCATTTTAGCTTGGGGTCACTTAGAGTGTCCATTAAAAACCATGTGTGAACAAAACTTTGGACCCCCTATATATTTTTTGAATTTTAAATAAAATTAAATGAAAAAAATATGAATAGATTTTTCTACTTTGAAAGCTTATGTTTTGAATTATTGATATTTTTATTTTTTAATAATAATTAGGTACAAATTTTTGAAGTAAAAAGATACACTATAGAACTGAAAAATAACTTTCACACCCCTATATTATATAAGAAAAAATTGTCTAAAAAATGAACAAAAAATTTCTAAAAATAACTCTATATTGAAAGCTCATTTTGAGTTGAATTTTGATGCAATGGTCATCTAAATGTATTCTCTAAAAATATTTGAGTATAAAATAGGCCATATTTAGACCCAATAAGCCAACGTGATGTATATGTTGACTAGACTTGGAGGCCTAATTTTTTTTTACATATCCAATCAAAGGAAAAAAAGTTGACATGGCATGTAACTCTAGGTAGTCATATTTTTCAACTAACATGGAATATGACTGCAACGAGTTATATTATCAGTTAACATGATAGTACATGTAGAATGTCACTATACGTTAGTGTGGTATGTGGTTCTTTGCAATCATATTCTTTGCTCATGCAGAATATGATCGTAACTTATAATTTTGTCTAACATGAAAAAACACGTAAAATATAACTAGAAATTTTTATAACTAAAGGAAATCATGTTTTTAGAAGCGCTAAGTTACATTTTTGTTGGACTATGAACATTCTAGAACTATAGCAAGTCATATTTTGGTTGAGATGTGTTGTGAATTATGCCTCAAGCAAATGATATTCCAAACTTCTAGACAATTGAGAGTTACATTTCTTAGATTTCTTAGTTTGTGATTAGGGTGACTAAGGTTCACAATAGCTTATTTTCATGAACTATGGTCATATTTCCATATATTCTAAGAAGACAATCATGATGTTTTGTAGTTAAACATCAATATGATTTAGTAGCTAAAAAAAGACTTCATGCAATCAAAAGTGAGTACATATGATTGTAAAGATACCCAAATATAAAACATATCACAATGAGTCATTATGCAAATGTATATATATAGGAGTGGGATCTATATTCCTTACATTAATGTGAAAATGTTGGATTTATTATGTTGCAAGTAACCTCTAATACTTTCATTCCATCTTTTAATGCATGCATGTATGGTCTAAGAGGTTAATTTTAATAAATGAACAATAAGGCTCAACCTTCAAAAGATTATAGTAATAAAAAATATGTAATACAAGTTTAGAGTAATAAGAGCCAAAACAATTGTATCTTCGGAAATTAATAAAAACAAAAAGCAATAATAACAATGGTGATAGAAGGAACAAGAGACAAAAGGCGGCAAGTGCTAAAAAGCAAGAACCAAGAGTTAGAAGGCAACAAAAGACAAGAACAAAGAGGCAAGAATGAGGCAAGAACTAAATAATATAAAGTAACAAAAAACAAGAATTAAGAACTAGGAGGCAACAATAAACAAGGAAGAAGAGGCAAAAGTAACAAAGTATTATACTTGGAGGTGACAATTACAAAGAAGTTGTGGCTAGGGTTTCAAAACCTTAAACCAATGACTTTCCCGCTTTTTTTATGGACTGCCCAAAGAGGATGAAATGTAACTACTATGAAAATGTGATTGGAATATGATTGCAACAAAAATTTGAATGACAAATATAACTAGGCATTCTTCCAAACATATTCCATGTTGTCCCCTCATAAAGCACTTTGGCATTCCTATAGGATGTATAATGTACTTCCATCAAGTACAAAGCCAAAATATGATTAGCAGTCATACTTGTTGTGGCCCCCCAAGGTGTTGGCCTACAAGAATATGACTACCAAAAGCTGCTAGTCATCCCTAGTCACATTTTCAAGTTATTAAACACTCCACTTGTTGTAGTGTAAATAAATAAATGATTTCATCAAGCATATAGAATCTACCTTCTAATTGGAGGCATGTATTTTGTGCCACTTGGTTTGCACAATGGGCTTATTATGGAACCACCAATGAATAGATTTTTAACATATGTTGAGTCAAAAAGAATTGGAATTGTTTCCCACTAGTTTTTGGAAAGAAATTGTGTATGATTAAGTTTGTATGTCATATTGTGTCTTAAGAATGATGGAAGATACTAGTGGAAAAGATGGTGGAATGAGATCAATTGGCATTTTTCAATTCCAAAAGTAAATTCTTAATAATTTAGTATTTTAAATCATTTTCTACTTCTTTCTACTTATTATTTTTTAACATATTGTACAAGTCCAAATGATGTGAAAATTTTCAAGCATATACCCAATTTGCCTTGAAGAATGAATCCAAAGAAGCATCACCATTTTGGACATTTTTTCACACAAATGTGACTTTATGAAGTGCAACTACCTTGTTTTTCATAGTACCAAAAAATGATTTTTGTCACTTCAAATGCTAATATCTTGCAATCTATATGGTGGAAATTTCTGAATTTTTTTCTTCATGATTTTAAATTAGCATACTACAAGATCCTACTATTATATAAGCCCAAAAATGTTTTTTTTCCTTAAATTTGGTACTTGCACTAAAAATGCCAGTTGTGGAGCATTTTGATGAAAACATAGTCAAGGAACTTTAGAGGTTAAAAAAAATTTGATTCACAACATCCAAAAAACAAACACTTTGATGCATAGGGATTCATGTAGAAGCTCCAAAAACTTTCCAAATGAAAACAATTTAAGCTAAAGGATGCAAAAAGATCAATTTATTCTCAAAGTTGCGGTGACCTAACTTCTTGGAGTCATGCAAAGGAATACCTCAATATTTCGGAAGAAATTTGTGCCCAACCATTTAGTAACTCCTATCAATAGTTTTCTATCAGAAAATGTTTTTTCAATAACAATCTTTGGCTATTCTTTATCATTTTATTTAAATTAGAATTTTTTTATAAAATTCTAGTGATCAATAATTTGCCTAAAGCTTTGATTCTCAATCGGCAATTTGGGAAAATGAACTATATTAAGGGCCTCCTTACATGCTCACCCGGTGGGCAAAGAAAGCAACTAAAAGACAAGAATAGTGCCACCGATGATCAGTAAGTGTGGAAGTAGGAGAGGGAGTTCTACCGATCCCAGTGTATTCCACACTATAGAAGCAGCATAAAAGTGCTTTATATATTTCAACCCTGTTGACTCCCCATACATGTAAGGAGACCCTAAGTACGTGTTGTCACGACCCTTGTCGCAACATTTGTCACGTTGTCATCCCCAGAGAAATATCATCCAATTCTTTCATCCAACGTTCATGATGAAAACCTAAAAGTGTGACCACGAGGGAGCGTTCTTCCTCAACAACATGAGCGCTGACGATTCGTTGTAACTTGAAGTTTCTAGCAATAATTTACACCATTCTGCGGCTTTTGTTTGAATCTTCCAACAATCCGTCTTGGATGCTCCGCCTACTATTTCAAAATTCTGGGTACAGTACAGCAACATGAGAACGAACTGCATGGCTCCTTCTGTTTTTTTAAAAAAAAAAAAAGCCTGATTCCAAGACAGGAAAAAGTGAAAGCCGATGTGACCGAGGCGAACTAAAGGTGAATGTCAAACGTAAAAAGTCAAACGGAAGTTGAATTCCCATACAAAGGCGCTGCCTGAACTGAAGCAGGGAATGGACTCCTGATGGGGGCCCCTGATGGGTGAGTGGTCCCTTGCTTGCTTGCTAATGTCGGTGGCTCATTCTCATTTTAACTTAACCCGGCCTTATTAAACAACAACAGGCTTGGTTAATTTTTAGAGAATTGTTGACAAAAAAGTATTTTATTTTTTTTTGTATTTTTTCAACCGGTTGAATCGACTTCAATAGTGAATAAGGTAGAAGCACCAGTTGTGGATCATTTAAGCAGTTTTGGAGTAGATGGTGAGGAGTATGATGAGGTGGTGGAAACTTTTCCCATGTAGGGAAGATAGGAAATGTGGGGATGCTTAATTTTTGAGAATTTTATCTCTGAGATTGAAGTTAAAGTGAATTTGGGGAGCCAAAAAGTATTGTTGACCCCGTAGTCAATGTTTAGAGTATTCTAATTCCGATCATTGAAGAACGAATTTCTTGCTCACTACTTCCTACTTTTGTGCTTACTACTTTGGGACATGTGTCATGACCTTACTAGTCCCACGTTTGAAAAGGACAAAAAAAACACCCACTTCAAGCTTGAGAACTAGCCTAAGGTTGGAAACAACGCACCCTACAAGTTGGGTAATGGGCATGGTTGACAACTAGTGCTTCTACCTTCTGGCTTGTCAAACATTGCATTTGTTAAGCTGCACAATGAAAGTACTATTCACTATTCCAATTCTAGATGTTGCACCTGACTATATAGAATCTGGGCAAGCAAAAAGATTCATACCCTACTTCTTCAAGGAGATTTTTCATTCCCCTTTGGACTGCTTTCTACTAGGCAAGTGAATGGGGTTTAAAGATTAATCTATCCTTAAATGCATGAGGGTTTCGATGAAATTTAAATGTGAGTTTGAAAACTAAGATTATATGACTAGTGTAATTTTATTGAAGTTATATCAAAGTCCATCACCACCTTCCTAGAAACTTCTATGAGGATGAAGAATATGACTTTGAGTCCCAATTTCCATTTATAATCACTTTGGAGACTATTGGATATTCAATTATTACATCCAACATGTACCTAGGTACAATATTTTGCAAGGTCCAATATACTTCTAGTTTGGGGAATGTTTGACAATCTTATCACTCAATTTGGACATTGTAGGCTTCTTCTAGGATGTTGCTTGGGGTCATCATTGTAGTCTTTTGGCAATGTCTTCAAAATTGAATAAAATGTCAAAGCCTTGCCATATAGCCAATGTTTGGAATTTTTTTGAAGCTCCCCCCCATGGATTTCTTCTTTCCATGGAAAAGAACCCATTTTTCTTCAATGGCCACCGGTTGCATCCTCTCAACTACAAAATCTACTAGTTAAATTCATGCAATATCAATTTCTCACGGGCCGATTTGGGATTCAAACTCAAATTGACATTGTCAATTTAAAACTGAAACTACTAATGAATATTTGCACCCTTGGTTTAGGAGTTCATGCATTAGGTAAGATTTCACAACATATTCAATCATAGCCAGGATTTCAATTTCAATTGGCTAATGGATGTCAAGGATTTGTATATTTGAAGCTCCATGCTCAATGTTTCCTCCTTGCTCTTTATAGTTTTTGATAGTCCATTTTTTTTTTTTTTTTTTTTTTAACTTTCTTCTTCCATACTCACTAAGTGATTCCATTTCTTAATGTTTTGCTCCAATCCATATAAAGAATGGAGCCTTTCATTTGACTCTATGTGGTGCTTTTTGAATTTTGCAACTTCTTTCTTGGCCCTAAGATATTTAGGTGAAGGTGAAGGTGAAGGTGAAGGTCCTTCCTGCATTGGGTGAAGTTTATTTGCATATTTATGGTCTAAATTCATGGGTGAGGTTTCTTTGTATATTTATGGTCTAAATTCATGGGTGAGGTTTCTTTGCATATTTATGGTCCAAATTCATGGGTGAGGTTTCTTTGCATATTTATGGTCTAAATTCATGGGTGAGGTTTCTTTGCATATTTATGGTCTAAATTCACATGCTCGTTTGGGTCAATGGATGTAAACAGGTTGTGTTTAAAGCTCTAAAGCAGCCTTCTTGCTCTTCACAATTTTTGATTGTCAAAACTTTGCTTTGATTTTTTCAAAGTTTCCTCTTCCCATCAAATGATTTTTTTTCCCAATTCCACCAGCTAACTTCAAACTAGGCGCCTGCTAGTTTTTCCCAACCATTGCTACAGATCAAGCATTAGAACCGAAACCACATTTATCAGAGACAATCTGATAAATATCAGAAGTTTAGGTTCGGCTAATTTAAATTGCAAATCAAACACTAATCACCCTAACCACTGATCACTAACATTAAATAAATCAAGAATCAAAACATTACTGCATATCAGGGCTTTTTTTTTGGACCAGTGTCCCCCCTGTTGTCCTCACTATAGAGGCCAGTTTTTGGAGGGACGAAACCAAAGAGGTCAGATTTCTGACAATCTAGCAAAATTTTGCCAGAAAAAAAAGCCCTGCTGCATATGATCAGGCATCATGCAGATAGGGATCATTCACTTTCATCAATTAATCCTTAATCCCTAAAGTCCCAAGGCCTTTTTTTCCATCAAATCCTACTCAAAACTGCAATTTCTGTTGCAAAAAGTAAAAAACTTTAAAATTTGTTTTTTTTAGCATATCTAATTGTAGGATCTTGTACTACACTAGTATAAAAATGCATGGAAAAAATTTCAAAAACTTTGACCACATAGATTGCAAGATATTTGCATTTGAAGTAAAGAAAATAAGTTTATTTTACACCTTAATCAGCTAGATTTTTTGATTTCGAATCTTCTTAACATAAAAATTTTTGCACTATTGATTTTGGTTTTCTAATTTTTTTTTTTATGGTAAAGAATTGAGTTGAGAATCTCGGGAAAAAAATTCAACAAAAAAATACTTAATTTCACTTATTAATAAATTGTTAACTAAGTAGATGTAGGTTCAAGATTGAAGGATTAACAAAACCGTTAATAGCTTTAAGATGGAATTGAAACACATTAATCCCAATAGTGAGATTATTTTAGCAAATAAATTTAATCCTATCTAGCAAATTTTTTGAAAAATTATAAAAATTGCATTAAAAAATGAATTCTATAAGTTATTTTTTTCAAGAAGATGCTTAGATTGCTTGAAAAATAAGATTGTCCATAACTTTCTCATCACTAGTCCAAATGGAATGAACCAAAGCCTCAAATGTAGACAAAAATACAATCTTTGAGAAAAAAAATTAAAAAATTAAAAAAAAATCAATTTTTGTATTCTTTGGGGGACTATCCCTTAAGTTGTTTTTTGGACTAATGGTGGCCTATCCTTTGTTTTTAAGCACCGATTGAAATAAAAATTATAGTCTCCCAAAGCTAATCTGATTTCTTGTTTTTAAAAAAAATTCAAGAAATTTTGTCAAAAATTGAAATCACACGAGCCTATCTAAAATCCCAAGAATCCCCTGTAGGGCTTTGGGACTTTAGGGATTAAACATCATAGTTCTTGATATACACTAAAAAAAATAGCCTCTCCAACTAGCTATGACATTTAACGGTTAAGAAAGTGCTTTTGATCAAAGTTTCATTCTACACTCTTGACATAGAATGCACACTAATCTCGTTAGTCTATTTCTTTTCTAAGGAGTCAAAGATTGCACCAAATAATGTCCAAGATAATAATTAACAACCTTTCTACTCTTGTTGTCTTGATCATTGATGCTCACAATATCATAATGCCAAGTCTAGTTTTCAAGGCAGATTTGCCACCGTTCCATTGGATAATCGAAAAAGAGTTATAACTCATAACACAGACCCTCTTTCTTCACCCTTAGATTTGCAAAAAAGAAACAAATACAAATGTTTGTGATGAACTATAAGACTTGACATTATGTTCCATAATGCTCTTGAGCATTAACTAATCCATAATATCTATCAGCATTGATACTCATACAACAGCTAACTTACCGAGTATCGACCATTACCATTATTACATGTTTCTGTGCGTCCATCTACAGTGTCGAGAACTTTATTTTATAGTACTCCGTATTACATGAAAAAAACCAGAAGCTATGCTATGAGAGGGTAGCTACGCGAGGCCTGTACCTGTAGCACTGGCTATTTCGAGTAAGCTCCTACTCAAACTTCGTCGCATTTACTGCAAACGTAGCTTTTGTCAATGCAAAGCTTCCTCCCTTCGGTGCAGAGCCAATCAAAAAACAAACGTCATTGCTTTTTTAAAGAATCAGTTTCCAGTTCCTTGCAAAATAATCTGACTGTATGATAATGCAGAGAGCCCGACGGCGGGGGAGCAGTATCAACAAAACCGACCATCTAGCATCGATGTGCACAACTGGCAAAGCGCGTGCTTGAATTTCATGCTGGCAGCAAGAATTTGATCACCGTAATCAGAAGAGTGGTAAACCAGGAGATCAAATGGAGATAAAGGAGAAGCAGGAATTCTGCGAAAGCGCGATGCAGGCTCCTAGAGATGGTTGACTTCTTCTGCACATGCCTCGAGAAGCTACAGTAGCCATCTCCGCAAGCCCAGGCTTTAGATCAAGACCATCAGATTGCCTTAACCTTGTTTTTCAACAAACGTGGACCAATTCTACATGAATCCAAAAAAATATTCCCTCTCCTCTCGAAAACTATGGAACCAGTTACACGACACACCTGATGGTCCCCCGCTGGAGAGAAAAGTCGGTGAGTACCCTCGACGCGTACACAGCTGCAAGTGCCAACTGCACAAAGCAATCAGGAGGCTGTCTAGTGCCAAATCCTCAGAATTTCACATTGAGGGATGTAGTTCTGATTTCAGAAGCTTGCGGGTTCAAGAGGCGCGCAAAGCACATGCAGAGGCAGGGAGGGAGGAGCAAGGTACTGGAGAAACAGAACGCAATTTCTGTCCGCTCAGACCAAAAGAGTTTTGGTAACCCACAGACGTAGCTAGTTTGGTCTGAAGCACTTGGCTGCGGATGCGAAGCAAGGCTCCAAATGACAATTCATTGCTCAGAGGGTCGTCAGGTGAACAGGCAAAGAAACTCACCAGTGGGATGCGTTCCTCCGCCAGCAGGATTCCTTCCCTTTCGAAGGCAATCGGATGAGCTCTCCACGTGATTGATAGAGTCGTGTTTCTTAACATGCTGCTGGAGTCAATTGTTCAAAGAGAGCTGTCGAGATGATGAAGGAGACGCCCATAGCCTTTGGGCTTACATTGGTCATTTGTTTAGCGCTCTTCTTCTATTGTTGGTACATTCGAAAGCTTCGCAATCGCCTCGCCTCCGTTCACGTTTCCGCCACGCCTGAAGAAGTGCACGTAAGTCCCTCTTCCAAATCTCCAAATCTGCCACGTTTAGCAAACATCGTTTAGGATTGCAACTTCATATCACCCAAAACTTGTTTCCTCCTCGAAATCTGACAATTTGAGATTCGGGCAATCACATTCAGGGAATTAGTAGGTACCTTCCATGAGCGGAAAACTGTAGCATCTCGTCAGCCAGAGTGAGCGCTTCCCTGTATGTGCAATTATTGATCGCAATTGTTAGAGCAATTGAACTCTTTAAAGACATGTAAGTGGGAAATTGAACACAGAAAATGAAAACCAGAGGAACTTCGGTCACCTGAATGGTGGTAATGGTGGTCTTTCTTTCTGCAGGAGAAAACTGGTCTCGAGAAGGACGTAATCGACTCCTTTCCAACTGTAAAGACACACGAGCTCAAAGTGAACATCAAAGACGAGCTTCAGTAAGTTCCATTCCCCAATCTGCCTTCATTCTGTCGCCATTCTTGCAAAGTCCCCACACCCTAAAACTCTGCTCCAACACAATCCACAGAACGGAGAGCAATTGACTTATAAAGAAATTCTTGTGCTGCAGGTGCCCGATCTGCCTAATCGAGTACGGCGACGCAGAAACGCTCCGAAAACTTCCGCACTGCGGCCATGTTTTCCACATTCACTGCGTGGACCCCTGGTTAGCGAACCAAGTCACATGCCCTGTCTGCCGCATTGAACTCACCGGCACAGCAAAGCTTCAACAGAGCGCCTACTGTCAACGCCCGTCCACTCCGAACTCCGTCACCATCGAAGTAGACGCCGCCACTCCCACATGGATTTTGGTGAATCGTCCCTTCCCCTTGCCGCAAGACCCCCGCGACATTGAGCTCCTAAACCCCAAATTAGGGTTACAAAATGAAACTGAGCATCCCGGGTGGGGAGCGGTCTACTTGCAGAAGATATCTTCTCCCACGGCCGGATTCAGTTTTCGTTCACCGTCCGCGGACATTGCGATCATAGAGAGCAAGGATTGCATCAGCCACTCGTCCATAAGCGAGAGATGGATGACAGAGTCCTTCTCTTTCGGAATCTCAAGCGGCGGTGATGTAGAGGAGGCTCGCGATGTTGCGGAAATGTACAGATCCTCCACAACGCATGGCCATTTGCCATTGACGGCCTCCCCCGAGCACTGCGTCTTCGAGTTTCTGCCCGTCGTCACTGGCCAGGGAGGAGACTCCAGCTCAGGCAAGGCTCGGTAGCAACGATAGAGATGAGAAATTTGGGTTTGGTATCTGATTGGAGATTCATAGATGTTCCACAACGCATGGTCATCTGCCATTGAACGCCTCCCCCGAGCACTGCGTCGTCGAGTTTCTGCCGACGGGGAGAAGAGCTTGAGCTTCGACGTGGACAAACCGCTCGAGCTTGAGCAAGCCTCAGTAGCAACGAGAGAGATGAGAAATTAGGGTTTGGTATCCTATCAGAATTTCTTATCAGGATTTGCTTATCAGGGTTTCTGACCTGGGTTTCTTATCAGGAATTTCTGCTTTGAACTTGAGTTTAGTTTGTGGTGGACTAATTTAAAACACTGGTTTTTTTATTAGAGAAAAGTACACTATTGTAAAGTATTGTTCCAAAATGGAAATGCATACTGGCCAGAAGTTGTCAGAACTTTAACCCCTAAAGGCCCAAATCCCTTGCCAAGAGGTCAAATATCATATATGAGCAAATTTTACCCAATTAAATTGATGACTCTTACATTTTTATTATATAAAATTATGAATTATCTATGAATTTCAATTTGTTTTTAGTGAAAAATTGTCATTGTTATAATTTTTGTAGCAAAAAGTAAAAACAAATAAATAAAATCAGCAAAAAGAAAAGTCCAATTAACCCAAAAGGACCAAGGAGCCTACTTTGGGCTAATTGAGAACTTAGGTTGGCTCTACTAGCTTTGTTTCATGTCATTTTGAAAAATATTGCAAGAGTCAAAAGGATTTTTGCAATTTGAATGTCAAATCAAGTAGCAAAAAAAATATTCTAAAAATATATCAATTATTTTTTGGAGATTGAATGGATTGATATTTATTCAAAAACATTTGAACCATTCAATTTCAAATAGCAAGGTAAAAGTTACGAGGAGTTTTATTTTGTGGTCAATCAAGGTAGAAAAACATATAAAGACATCTTTTGTTCTCAATGTTAAAATTTTCAAATAAAAATAAAAATAAAAAGTATTAATTGCTAATTAGGTATTTTCACCATTGGTATTAACAATTCTCAATTTTTTGCAAAAGTTATTAGCATATTAGTTTTATCTTTCATTCAATGATACCTTTCACTTTACAATTTTATTTTAAAATGAAATATGAAAGTTTTTTTGGCTAAAATTTTTTACATGTGTTTTCAACCTATTTTTCAACCTATTGACTAAAACTCACAAGTTATAGGACATACATTTTTTTTCTAAAAAATGTCAAAAGACAACAATGACACCTTTTGGAAAGGCTAGAAAGGTATACATTTTGAAGTTTAGGCACATTGAACTTGCTATATTTAGAGATATTTACCCTCTAAAATTTTGGGAGGATATACTTGAACAAGTTAACCAAAGGATCCTATAGTTGAATTTGTTAAAAAATAAATATTGATGAAGTTTTGACCTTGCTTTAGAGATAAGTATTTTGAAGTAGTTTTGGGCCTCTAAACATAACAGAATTTTAGAGGTTAATTTTAATTTTTTCAAAAAGTAAAAGGAACAATGGAGATTAGTATGAATTTTATTTTATTTTATTGTTTCATATTTTGCACCCAAAAACATCCTTAACAAAGATCTTCAAATTTTACTAAATAGTTGAAAATGTATTTTCTATTAATAATAAACTAAACTTCTTGTGTTTCATTTCATTATTTCATTAATGTCAAATTAAAAAAAAATCATCTTCAACCCTAAAATCAAGTCTAAAGTAAGGGAGACAAGTAATTTGGGACAAATGAAAAAATACAAAAGGGACTATCAGTTGTATTATGGAAGTCAAAAGGGAGTACTTGATATGAATTTCTTCCCTTATACTTTAAGACATCACATTAACTTCAAATTTTCACAAAAAAATTTAAATTTAAAATTTTAGAATTTCTAGAAAATATGTGATTTTAAGTCTCTAAAAAAATGAAATAAAGTAATTTCCACTTATACTTAGTGGCAAGCTAGAGTATCCAAAGTGAAGGATAATAAAGATGTATACACGGTCATAGTCTCCATTCTTTAAGATTGTGGAATAACCATGTGTACAAACCATGCAATGATCTTCATTGAAGATATAAAATTATGACTTTATTTTAGTTCCAACCCTTCCAACCCCAATTTCACACTAATCCTTAACCCCTAAATGCCTGAAGCATCAAATTTTGATGTCAACAATACTTTGATGTTAAATAAAACCTAACCAAGTTGCTATTTTTAATAGTTTATATTTTTGAAAAATTCTTCTTGGAGTCTAATTTTAGCTTCAAAAATCCAATTTTGAAGATGATTGATTGTGATTTTTTTATTTAAGATTTTGTGCAAGGATGTCCATTACAATCTTGACTTTCCTTAATGTTGAGGGCTCTTGGAAATGAGCCTCAAATATATTAAATCTTGAAGAAAAAATCACATTAGAAATTCATTTTAAAAATTGTAGAGCAAATTTTAAAAAGCCATAAGTTGATTGGAGTTATGCATGGTAGGCCCTTTATCTTGATATTTTTTTGGTGACTAACTTTCTAAATTTGACATGTGAAAAGAAGATTGAAAAATTTCAAATCACCTCATGATTAAACATTACAATCTTTCAATCCATAAGTAATATTATTGTGTTTTCTTTTCCTATATGACCTCCAACAAGTCTAATTTGAATTTGTATGGTTACAATTTCTAAAAAATTGATAGAACTTATCAAAATGTTGATTTTTTGTTCAATTTAAAGCAAATTCCTAGAAGTTCAAAAAAGGCCTTAGGCATTTAGGAGTTAAAGGTGGAAATCATCTATTTGGAAATCATGTGAATTGTTAACTTAAAAAATATGCAAAAACACTCATTGGAAGTCAATCTATTGCAAAAGACCTTCCCTTTACACACAAAATTTGGAGGATGAATAGTTGGACTTCTATCCTACTGGAATGATTTTCTGTCATCCATCAGACGCCAAGAACATCCGCGTGGACATTTAAGGTCGACATTTAAGAGCTAAAGTTGTCATAACAGAAACCCTTCCCCATTTTCCCTACATAGGATGCTTCTTATGCAAGAGGGCACCATTGAGCCTAAAAGTAGAGGTCACAATTGGGCTAAGGGCGATTTAGAATCTGTATACCTACCTCTACCTTACCGGTATATTGTCATTGCCCCATTAAGTCTTTGTTCCCAAGCTCAATTGATTTAGTGGCACAAATGCACAATGCATTGCCAGAAACTTCATGGTACAAGACCCTGGTCAACGGTAACTTTCATTGGGCTCTCTTAGCCCCCAAATCAGCTATTCACTAGTGTCAGTATTAGCTAACAACTTCGGCTTGAAGGATAGTGCCTTCTACAATGATGCTCCAATCTGTCCTCTGTCCGGCAATCATGGCCCGATCCGGAGCTCTTTGTAAGCAACTCTGTCAACCCACAGCCAAATCAATGTTAGGATCACCACCCTTCCCGACTTCTGTAGCAATTCCTACTATAATCGTACATAGTTCAGGATTTAATACAAAGATTGAGAGCATCAATATACAATCGAGCAGGTACAGGATCTCAGAAGGCAAAACACATCGTCAAAACATTTCACTATGGACCTCAAATTTGTCATCTTTCACAACAAAATTGCTGACTACTCCAAAGCACATGCTGGAACAGACAATACCTGGGCACAAGAGTAAACAACTAATGTTGACCAGTCCCAGTCATTCGGTCCATATTCAGATGGGGGAAGGTCTTTGTATGCCTGTTGCAAGAAGTATAAGACAGGAGGCATTAACTGCATCTCATACACCCGAGGTCCTCCACATGCGCCACATGTACCAGGCTCATCATGAGCATCTGTAGCCCACAATGGCCGACCACCAAAGCAGTATCTGCAACATCAACCATTTGAGAATCGATAGATCCCGTTCTACTACTTGAGGTTGATAATTCTAAGCTTTGTGGGTGTAAATAGACTCGATTCTGACATAGGTACATTGACGAGTACCCAGTCCTGTGTTATCCATAAATCGTAATCGGACAAGAAAAGCACCAAGAAACTATGATGGAGTCCACGAGAAAAGTAAATCACTGCACTAGGTCCTGAGAACGCAATTGAAACATCGGTTTAATGAAGAGCATCAAACCTGAAACACTGCTCCGGGCTTATATCCAGTTTTTTCTTAAACTTAAGATACGTTCGATCAGCGAAGATTGCTTGCTCGGGCTCATACTCCTCACCTTCCCAAAGCTCCCCAACACCTTCAACAATCCCATAGGGATCCTCTATCTCATTCAGAGGATCGTTAACCTCCCCGTCTGCAGGGTTTTCACTCCGTGTGGTAGCAGTCTCATAAGGAGTAGATTCCTCGCTCTGGGTGTAGACGTAGAAACATGGAAGAGCTGCAACAATGTAACAAATCAATTATTTCCAGAACTGAACGTGAAGCTGAACCCCTAAGTGCCTAGATGGCCAGAAGTAGCCACTCCCACACAGGAGCTGAAATAAATTGTTTAGGAAGCTTGAAGGAAGGTAACGAACTGAAACAATATAAAGAAAAATCATACCGTATATTATTGAACAATAGAATATGATAACCCTAAGATAGCAAAGGAGAGTTGATGACCATACATGGCAAAAAGCTCTCTGATATTGTGTGGTTCGAAGTCGTGGCCTCCCCTGAATCTGAGCCATCATCATCCCCTTGGTTACCCCGATGATGGTGATGGTGGTGGCGATGGTGATTTCTATTCCCCGCAGCCGCATAGCCAGCCTCCAGTAAGGAAGATTCGAGCTCCTGCAAGTTCATGGCTTCGGATTCATTACCATCATCTCCAGCATATCCATCCCAGGAATTCTCATCCCACCATTCACCTTGATCCTGCTGTTGTGGCTCAAG
Source organism: Climacium dendroides (assembly GCA_950106755.1). Classification (NCBI taxonomy): domain Eukaryota; kingdom Viridiplantae; phylum Streptophyta; class Bryopsida; order Hypnales; family Climaciaceae; genus Climacium; species Climacium dendroides. The sequence goes on from OX467091.1 coordinate 20,048,938, forward strand.
CTGACTACTTGATGCGTCCTCGCCCCACCTGGGCACCAGGCAACGTGAGGGATTCTACAGCATACGTTAGAGGATACTAAAACCGTTAAAGACCTCGCTCCGACTCCTAAACTTACCAACTCCTCTCCTCCGATACACTCGGATGGTCTTCAATTAGCAGGTGGTGTAAGGCATGATTTGGCTAAATTTCTATAGCAACTGATCTTTGAATGGAAAAGGACTAGTCTACTATCCTTTCAAAAGAGGTCTAGCCTCCCACTTCGAATGATTGTATAAGAAATTATCATGCATAGTGATAAAAAAATTGATCTCAAGAGAGTTTGGCTCTGGTAGAACCCAAAGTGATCTCTGCAGTGATCTCTATAATTATCTCCCAATGAAAGCACACTCCTACGTATTAGTCAAAGTGCTGAAGGTAACGCAAAATAGTCTTCTCTCCCTCAATCAAAATCCTAGATCTCTGAATAACTCGAGAGTGTCAGCAAGATACCCGTACACAAGAACGAAAAAGGCTATAAAGTACACCATACACATACCCTTGGTTGTTAATCGCTTCATTCAGTCCGCTCTGAGGTCCACTTAGTGATGCAGTACTAGAGGCAGCTGCACTCTCTGTTTGATCCTGCTGGGATGCATTCTCACTAGGCAACTCCTTTTGAAACCGAATTGTACGCCAACTGTGCCGAACCACAAAAGGCGGAAAAATCGTAATGAGGCAGAGAAATCGCTTCAAATATTGTCTAGTTGACATTAACCCCTAAGTGCTCAAATGGCTAAAAGTGGCTGCTTCCATATCTATAGAAGATGAAAGGAATAAATCATTTTAAGAAGCTTCATGGATGGTAACAAATTTTACCAATAGAAAGAAAAAGTCATATCCTACATTCTTGAACAATAGAAATATGTTTTGAAAGCTTCAAAAGCGGAATAGGAAAAGCTTTAAAAATGGAGTTTTCAGCTCAAGCACTCGGGGATTAAAAGAGGTAAGAAAACATGGAAAATGTTTTGCAGAGGGTGGAGGATTAAAGAAAAAAATAACTGACCTGCTGCGATCAACGCCACAACTTGCAGATGGACATCCTAAGATAAAGAGGGAACGCTCATCAAGACTTGCTCCGTAGAGTGTAAGAGGGGCATATATCTGCAACCCTAAACCCACCCTTAATAACCAGATCGTTCGTGAATTTGCTTGCAATTAACTACTGATATTCTCTAGAAATTGCAAGTAAAGAAATGAGTTAACGAAACCCTTACGCGCACTGAAACCCTAAAACTTATTCGAACCAGCTGATGCCCTTCACGTGTCCTTAAGCAACAAACCATCAGCAAGCAGAAACGAAACACGATTGCACGAAGCCATTCAATATCTATTCTCTGCAACGCACATCAATCCCTACGAAAAATGCCGGAACTGAGAATTTCGTAGTCGGGGAGGAAGGAATACATGGAAAGAACCTGTGCAACAAGCCCCAGGTAGCCATCACAAACCCCGCATTTGAGCAACTCGTCGTTCACATCCTGGAGCGGAACCGGCCAATCCTGCGCACACAGTGCGATTCCTAATCAATCACCAAACACATCCAAAAATGCAACATCGCAAATTCCACAATTCTGAACCTCAACAGGAACATTAACCTAAAACTTCACACTAATTAATGACCAATTTGACTGATCGTATTGTGAAATTTATAGTTCAGACACGCACAATTTTGTAATCACCAGAATCAGCGAAAAACATTGCATGTAATTGAACGAGAAGTACACAATAATCCCCATACGACCACCTCAAAAGTGCTAAAAAATCGGGCCTCTAATTTGGCCTCTTCGTTTTTTAGGGTTAACATCAAGATTGACGTTCGCCTAGCTTCGAATGCACTAAACGGTACCTAAGGATCCACAGAACATACCGGTTGCCCTCCGATTTTGGTCGTGTAATGGTCGGCAGGCTCGTTGGTTTCCTCCGCCCATGGTCCAGGCAATCCCAGTACGACCTCCTTCTCATCCTGCAGAGCTCATGATCAAGACAGGGCAGAAATGGATCAGTTTGCGGCCCTACATTCTCGTTTTGGCATCATTTTGGGTGAAAGCGCTCTCAATTATGCGACATTGGAAGAAATTTGTAAAGAATTTGTGAAGCGAAACCAAGAAGAAGGGAGGTGAACAGGGCGTTACCAGATCCACCAATTCGGACGGCAAGGGGCGGCCCATGAGAAGAGCGGCGAGGAAGGAGAAGGAAAAACAGAGATGCAGGTGTATCGAGGAGTGAAGAAGGCGAAGCTTGCCCTTTGGCTTCAAAGCCTTCAAGTCCCCTCCCCCTTACCTTTTAGACCAAACTTCTAAGGTATAGTAATTTGTCCTGTGACACTAATTTACCAAAGTTACACTGAATTATCATATTGATACTTAGCTACCACAGTTGGAAAAAATTAAAAAGAAAAGTAATAATTGATTTTTAAATTTGAGAGAACTATTATTAAAATAATTATTTATAATTGAAAAGTAATAATTAAATTTGAGAGAACTAGAATCAAATAAATTAATGGTGCAAATGCCAAACAATTTAATAATGGGCCTCATACAAACTTCAAATTGGGTCACATGTAAATCTTAAAATAATAAATTCACCAACTTTTTAATGTTCTTACAATGTAGACATTGAATTTTTTTATAATAAATAAATAAAAATTGTGTTTTTTTATTAATTCTAAAAATGATTGTTTAACCACTTTTTTCAATTGTAATTAATTATTCAACATGAACTACCGACCTTGATAGTCAAGTATACTAGCATAGGTTAGAATATTGATGTATAGTACCAATTTTTACAATATTAAATATTTGAGGTGCTAGTAGTTTCCAAAGTGATTCAAAATCCCCACCCTAACTACTATAACTAAGGTAGTTGACTCATGAAGCAACCTTTTACGGGCTGGTCGGCCTTTTTATGGTCTTTAGATGCATGAAATTATCTTTCTTTATTTTTCACTTGAAGAAATATTGATTTGAAACCTAACCCAAGTGGTTTCATATTTTTCAGAGCATATATGAATTACTTATGAATTTCCAAAGAATTATGCCATAGATACCTATTTATGATCCCTAGGCCTTGCAAAACCCATACACCCATACACATGTGGTCTCAAAAAGAACATTGTAGCATAAAAAAAGTAATAGACAAGGTTCCTAAATGCGACCTATATTAAACTTAACTCCTAAAGTGCCAAGGCCTATTTTTGGTCAATAATCATTCAAAACTATCATTTCTGCTCAATTCATCCAAGGTAACAAAAAAATAGTTTAAAAAAAATCTAACCATAGGATCTTGTACTTACTTGTATGAGATCATGTGGTAAAATTTTCATGAAATTTGACCATATGGATTAAAAGATATTAACATTCAAAGTTTGAGTGAAAAAGTTTTTTTTGAATACACATACATGTTTTCAAAAATGAACCCACATTGGCTCTAATTACATTCCCTATCAAAGTATGAACAAATAATTGATAAATGATAAACCACTCTTTCATCATCAAAGGAACATTGATTACCCATTTACCAACCTCTTAAGGTCCATTTTAAAACCAGCTGAGGGGATGGTTTGAAGAAGAGGGGCAAAGTTCTAACAATCTACCTTAGTAGAACAAGTCATAAGTGCAACTTAGGTAACTACATCGAACTCCTATTATATTGTTCCACACTATTTCTAAAAGATTTTACACTAAATTATGTAATCAATGAAATGATGAGTAAGCTACTATTGAGGTTCTATTATGTACCACATTTTGAAATCCAAATTTTCATCATGCATATCTATGTCAAATCACCTAACATAATTAGAAGGGCAATGTAATGAGAGTATTTAGTATACACTTAAGGTATGTGCACCTATAATTATTACTAGTTATAACTAAATATGATTATCTTCTTTAAACATACTAAATTGTTTTATAGTGGATCTTATTGATAGTTGAAAGAGTTTTTTCATGCATTTTAGCATGCATTATTTAGACACTATATGAAGAAGTTATGATTTTTCAAAGTATTTTTTGTAGGTATATCAAAAACCAACAATAGGCTCTAATAGATTCTCATGCTTTGGTTGTGTACATTTTGTGTAACCAACATTTAAATTTTTGTGATGCTTTTTGATCCAAAATTACATGTTGCATTTTGGCCAAGGTTGATTGTAGGTGTACATACCTTAATTGTGTCTAAATAAGCAATTGAGCATCGGTACTACAATTCAATTGCATATTTTTGGGGATCTTATTGAAAGTCAAAATAATGTTCTAAATCCTCTTCTTATGTATTTTTGGGAAGCCATTTGTGAATCTTTAAAGTACTGAACATAGATGTATTAAAAAATCTTGTTTATTTAAAAATATATATATATTAGGTGGCTTAATACTTAAATAGCTAGAATTTTTTTCTTAACAATTTTTTAGCTAGAATTTTACTTGATTTTCAAACTCGCTACCATTAAATTGAAAATAAAGAAGGAAAGTAGTAGATTAACCCCTCACCGCCCAAGGGGACCAAAAGTGTCCTCACACAGTCTAGCATTCAACTTCAAAGTGCTGTAACTTTTGCATCCAATGTCCAAATTCAATAAAACTTGTTGCGAAAGTTGCGCATAATAGTCTATTTTTTGTGGTAAAATTTTCAGATCTATCCAAGATGTAATGAGTTTTTGAAATTCATTAAAAGTTCGCAGGTTCAATTTGAGTTCACCACAGTGCAATGAGATGGCTGCAACTTTGGGGGCTTGTATCTTTTTCATCAAATGCTAGTTTTCAATAAAATTTGTTGGGTTTTGTTCCCCATAAAGTCTACTTATTGTGATAAAGTTTTCATGTCAATCCAAGTTGTTTTCAAGGCTTGGGAGCAATTTGAAGTTCAAAATCCAGACATTTTTGCATTACGGTGAACTTTGGCGACTTATAACTTCTTCAGACAGGGTTTGTTTTCAATAATTTTTGTTGGAAAAGTTGTGCATACTAGTCTACTTCTTGTGGTAAAAATTTCATATCAATCCAAGAAGTTATGATTAACTAAGAAGAATTTTAGTAGAGGTAGGTTTAGCCATAGATGTGTTCTTTTTTGCTACTTTTTCACTGTTTTTTGACATTTCAAAACAATTTTGCAAACGCAATGAGTCAATTGAATGATTTTTTTTACACCAAAGTGTTTGTCTTTTGATTTTAAATCACTTTGTAGTCTAAAGTTTTTTCATTTGAGTAGGTTTAGAAATCGAATTTCACCTCCAAATGTGTCTTTAGGAAAAATTTCAGCATCTTTTGTCAACACTAAAACATTATAATCTTTCAATCTATACAGTCAAATGACCCCAAATTTTATTTACACCATCTACAACATGCACACTACAAGATTGTACGATTGAGATTTTCATAACTTACTCACATTTAGACTTATAACACTCGAAAAGCAAGGTTGTTTTTTGACATGGTTAGGCCTTGGGCGGCCTTGGGGTTAAATTGACTCAAGTATCTATAAATATATAATTGATTAATGGATGACTTAAATGGATGGTTTCTTTTATCTACCCATATTTTAAGGTGCTAGGGTGGCAAGGTGCACTATCAACTCAAAAATATTTTAAAAATCACAATAGTTACATTGAATAATAAAATCAAGTTCCCCCTCATTAATTTCTTGGCATTCTACACTATATAAGTATGTACTATTACTATAGAAAAATGAAATAATGTAAAAACATGCATGGTGCATAGTTTGGTGCATTGGTTCATGGACCAAGTTTAGAAAGTCGCATGTGCCTCTATAGTGAGTCAAAAGTAACTTCTTTAGGTAAGACAACCTAAGGTAAACCAGCCTATAACGTAACATGTAGATTACTTGATGCGGTATGAAACTAGAAGTTAGTAACAAAGGGGTTAATTTTTACTATTGTAGAAGACTTAAGATACCAAAGGTGGGCCCTCCATTTTTTTTGATGACTACATAAATTTCATTTCATTTAATAAAGCAAAGTTCCATAACAACCTATAGACTGGGTGATAACCATCAAAAATAATACTAATTCAGGGCAGCCATGTGCCCATAATCAACATGAACATGCCTAATACAGTTCATAATGAACTCAATCTGAACTTACAAGAGAAGGAAAAAAAACCCCTTTTATAACATGTTTCCACTAAAAAGGGGTAAATATCCTATGAAAGTCACTAATAACTTCATTTCCATCTCCCAAAGCATTGATATGGCAACAAATCACCCTAATGCAGTTTAAATCCCATTTGTTAAAAAAAATCTGCCATGGATTGATGTGAGACTCTCATAGGAAGAATTTCTAAGTGACTGCATTAAGCAGTTGGCCTGTCATGGGCTGGTTTACCTTAAGTTAATTGTTAAGGCAACCCAATTTCACTATTTGGACTCCGATCCGAATGACCGGTTGATACCCTCCACTGATGAGGACCGGCATCCCCTCCCAAAAGTTCAAAAAGCGCGGGACACAACAAATCACAAACCTTCCCCACTCGGTCCCCGCCACCTTCACAGTCGGTGCCCGCAAGGGCGGTGAGCGCTTCTGCCCTTCTCTGCTAGTTTGCCCGAATTTCTCGAATTCTCAAGTTTCCCATCTGCTCAAATTCAAATATCCAGCATGGAGAAATTTTCAGTGCTCTCCGGACAATCCTGCTGTCAATTTATAGCCTCGCAATCTGCAAGCTCTTCATCCACTTACTCACCTGCAACGCAAGTGGTTGTTGGGCTTCTAAATCGTAAACCTCGGGAGTGTAGTTTTGTAGATTCAAGAAGTGGCTTGGTTCGTGGAATTGGAGGAAGCAGATGGAATGGAAGATGTAGTGGCAATGGGAGGAGGAGGAATATGGCAGTTAGGGCGCAGGATCGATCAGGGGGCAGCGTCAATGGGACTAGCAGGGGGAGCCCGTACTCTGTTTTAGGCGTCGCTCCAGACTGTACTGAGGAAGATATTAAAGTTGCGTTTAGAAATCTGGTATGTTTGGATTTCTGTGGGTATCTTTGTTTAGTTTGCTCCAATTTGTTCTGTTGTAGGATGTTTGTAAAGCTATCCTGAGGAAGGTAAGAACACTTAAGATCGACACTTTTGCTATTGATGACAATTACTGGTCGAAAATTTGTATGTTCGTAATAATGGCAAACGAGAGAGGATTTAAATGAGCACATGAATCAGTCATTTGGATATTGTATGAAAAAATTATGAAATATCAAAGGTTTATTAGTAGATGTTCCGGTATCGCGATACGTGCGTATTGTTACACCTAAACATCAAGTTGCGCTTTGGCAATTTTGAGTGTCCCAACGTTGAATGACATCTTATTGGGTTGCAATCCAGTGAGGCAGGCATGATGTAGTTGGCATAAAAGCATTGCTCTAGGGATTTGATTCATGTGGTGATGGTTTTTTTGGCAGATTAAAGAGTTTCACCCTGATGTTTACAAGGGCACGGAAGATGCAGACGCTATCACACAGCGGATTATTAGGGCTTATGAAGTAAGTTCTTTCGTTCGCTTGGAATCTCCATGTAGTTGCACGTTTGGTGTGAATGCATGTAGTTTCCAAGATGTTTTTTTGGCTTTGTCTGTCTCATGGTTTTATTTTCCATTGACCTATTTGATGTATTTGTTTTTTCATGTTTGAAATGTGCAGATTCTAACGAACGAGAGCGTAGAAAGAATTTACAGAAGGTTCGTACCAAATTCTTCTCCTTGGTGCATTTGCTTAAGATGTTGTATTGGTCGATGAATTCAGCATTTAGTGTTCCGTTCAATGCTGTGCAATTCAGCTTTGAGTATTTGCTTTCTGGATTAACAATTTGTATCAAGCGAATTGGAAGTTGACTTGAGTTTTTTTATACCTCATAATGCTAACCACGATCTCTGTGGTAGCTCGGCATGCATTTTCTTCACCCTTCGCTATATGATGATGGCTTAACTTGTGTTAACCTAAATATTTTTGTTCAACTCTCTGCAGGAAGAATCTAGATCCATTTGAGGATCCGGAATGTGAAGCAGAAGATGTTTTTGTGTTCGAAATGAACTGCATAGGCCGAGGTTTGAAATGGCTTACGAACATCTTTCTCTTACTGAGACTATCATGTCTGCTAACTTAATGCTGGTTTCAGTTGTTTTGAAAGCCTTTTCATGAGGCCGTGACCCCTGATAATTCTCTTTCGGTGTGGTTCGACAGGCTGCCCTTATCCTTGTACGAACAGGGCACCAGATGTTTTCAAATTTGCTGCTGATACTGGATGTGCCAGGGCGGTTTCACAGAGTAAGTTCATTTCTTCCATTTATTTTCTGATTGAATTGTTATTTTCTAAGCTCAGTATTCTCCTGCCTGTTTTAATGGAATAGTTGAGAATTGAGAGTTGTTTCAAAACACTGACACAAATATTTTTGCGATTGATTATGGTAGGAGGACCTGGGCAAGGTGAAGACTACGGAGTTCAGCTTGCTGTTGGCCAATGTCCTCGTAATTGCATTTATTGGGTAACTCCTATGCAACGTGATGTTCTGGAGAATCTCATGGAACGGTATGTACACTAGGGCATTTCATTTTTTCTCTTTTCCACTGCATCTCTATACACAGGGTTGTAAGATGTGAGACTACTGTGGTCTAATTGAGACAACTCTGGCGTTACGTTCAGCTGTCTAAGTGCGAACCCTGACCATTTTGTGACTGTAATGCAGCGCATTGGAGGGAACAACATACTCGAGTGAGCTAGTGGTACTAGAAACGTTGATTTCGCGTGCAAACTATGAGAATGGGAGGTATCAACCTCCAAAGCAGAAAAGGCAGCCTTCTAGCAGCGACCAGTGGGTCGATTGGTTCTGAAATTGAAACGTAGCACCAACAAGACTATCGTGGCAAGGGTAACACGGTTTTAAACATGTATTGAAAATATCTAGTTGATGAAGCGCCAGGATTTACAAGACGAGATGGATTTGGAAGCATGAGAAGAGCTTTGGCACAATATTTGCTCATGTCAAAGAAGACTAGGGGGAGGGCAAACTGGAAAGCATTACTGAAAACGGAAGACGTGCTTTGTGCTAGTTACAGTTTCTACTTGATTTTGTGGCCAGTAGGAAGCTCTCATTTGTATATATTGACGCTACCATGGGTACTTACTAGAACTACTACAAATGACTCTAGTCGCGTAGGCCAGAGCTTTTCTTGTAACCTTGGAACATTTAGTGCTCAACATTTTTTATCAAGACGACATAACATTCAGTAGTCTTACTGACTACTGCCTCTGGTTGGACGGAATGATGCGGAATGTTGAGGTAAATGAAAAATGTACTACAATTTGCCATTGAATATTTCTTCCTTGGTGAATGTTCCGGTAATCTCCCATTCTTTGCAAAATTTGCAATACTGCCGTTTAAACTCTACAACATGGAAGAACTTATAGATGTATTTCCTCCACAATGACTTGGCACTCTTGAATTAAAATGGCTTGGATTGTCATTTCCATCATGAAAATCAAACTCTAGAGTAGAAATTGGAGGAAAACAAAAATATTGGCCCTCTCCTACACTTCCTACTATTGCTCTCATTTCCGAAGGATGTGCCTAACAAATTAAATTTTGATGCCATCGTATAACCTTCCTTACTCAGTCCCCTATTTACTTTCCAACTACCTCTCCCACCCCCTCCGTTTCATGAAAAGCATGCATTTTATAAACTGCAACTTCAAGAGGACGTAGTTTAATTTGTTGTAATTCATCAATACATATGAAATTTTGTTCAACCTAATCAACTGCCACAATTTGATTATCGTTTCCAGCAAGTTTAACCAAGCCATTGGTAGCTTGTGCTTGTTGAACACTTAGAGCACAACGTTTTTGTCCAAATAGTCTATCATGTACAACATGCTCTATCCAATACTTCTTTGCAATGTCAGAGGCACTATTGTGCCCACCAATGGACTTCCAAATGCTTCTCTTGTCATTTTTTACTGTATTTTCTTTCTTACAACTTCTTACATGGTATTGCAATTGTCATTGTCATTGCGTTTATGATGCAGTACGGTCACTGTTCACCCATCAGGAAAAAGAAGAATTGTACTATAGCCCCTATGCCTTTGAAGAAAATAGAAAAGCTCTACAATGATGTTGCAGAATTCATTCTAAAATAAAACAATAATTCAAAACACGTAATCAATGTATTTAACTTTTCCATTCCAATCCATTGACAACTTTCAATTGAGTCATAGTCATCAAATTTTGGAAACTATAAGAAGCATTCAAAGTTTCACCTACAACTCATACAAATTGAAGTCAAACAACTATAAGTGTCTTTCAAAAGGTATTACTTTCTTTCCAATTAAAAACTGTGTACTTCACCATTTGAACAGTCAATTTTCTATCAATATTCTTGATAACACATTAATTTTTTATAACACATTTTATATTCCACAATTTTTGTATATTCTTAATAACACATTTTCTATTCCACAATCTGTATGAAATTAGTTTTCTGTTAAAGTTGCTCACGACATTCTACCTTTCAAAATGTCCTCTATGCAGAGGACATTTGATTTTTTACCATTCTTGATCATAAGATTCTTGATGTGTAGAATACGAAGAAGAATTAAGAATCATATTCTACGTGACTATCTATTGTAATTACAAGCAAGTGAATTTTGGCCTCTTTTTGCCCCCAAGACACAACCACAACCGTTGATCTTGAAAAAATAATAATCCCCCCCCCCGCCGTAGATTTGAATCAAATTCAATGTGACAATGGTTTTGTAATCACACATATGAATCAATCAATTAATTTGAGATTTGATAATTTTCACATAAAATATAATTCACTGTTAGTGAATATGTATGTATGTATTGAATACATATGTACATACAAAATATAGTATTAAATATAACATACATACATACGAACACAGATGGTATACTAATAATCCCATATCAATTGCAAGTGGGACTGATTGGAAAAAACTATAAGTAGGGGGGAGGTTGAAATTCATTCTCAATTTCTATCAAAAAAATTAGATTGAACTCTCAAATTTGAAAATCCTCACTATGCACTCAATGCGTAACAGTAAAATGTTCATGAAATATTCTACGCTCTCCTAGTTTTTCTTACATCAGCCCAGTGACCATTCAATATCCTGCTTGTGTGGCATAAAGTTTAGGCTGACTGAATTTAATGAGTGTATAGGTGGGCCGCCAATAGATTCTATAGGAAGTGATTTAGTTTTTTAATTGACACACGACGAGGATATTATCAACAAGAATTCATCTCCTCAATGCAATATGCGTTAGGTATGAACATATATTTGGGAAACTACAATTATTCAGATAGTAAAAAAAATTCTTATATTTTTCATTGAAATAGGGTACTTTTTTTTTAATAATAAGCGTGAACAATTCTTGAGAATGAATCTAAAATCCTCTAATATTTCTAATCTGATGAGCTTCTAAGTTTCTAGGAACGGAAGAATTGAACTAATTACCTAACATCAGAGGCCTTTTGAGCTATTTCCGTGGCATTGATACATCTCCAGGGTTTTTATGCGTTTTTTGAAGTTTTTGAGTTCCTTTGATGTTCCTTGTGTCTACAAATGTCAGGTACAATGTTGTAGTTTTTGAATAAGTAGAGAATAATTTGAAATGATATGTCTACAATGACGAGATTTCTTACCCTTGATAGTGAAGAGGTTCCTCCTTCATTTTTTGTTTTGAATCCTCTTTTCTGGTCTTCTCCGTCGAATTCTTTGTTTCCGTGGCTCTGCACTGTTCTCTCCTTTCTCCTTTCCTTAAATTTCTTGCGATAATCTGCACAATACTTTGACACTTCATGAGATAACTTTTTGTCAAACTTAATATTCATATCGCTCATTTTATCCCTTTCCCTCGCGTCATCAACTGCAGAATTCTTCGCTCTTTCAAAGACGTCATCCTTTAGTTTTCTGCACGACTCTTTCAACTTTGTTTCGAACTCCAACGGAAGTTCGGCCGTTGGTTCTAGAATGTTATCTATTTGCATACCATCGTCATCGCCACCAAACATCTTTCCTATACGAGATTTGAAAAACTATTTGCTATATTTCTAGAGCTTCCCTGAACCACTATATCACAAGCCTCCGTTCTCATCACAGCTTTAAACTTCGCTACCTACACGAAGAAGAATGCTTAAAGGTGTGAGTTATTCAGACTATTTATTGGCAGTTTTGGTGGAAAAGCAGGATGTTTCAGGTCCGTCGCAGCACTGAACTCTTGCTCTCACTGAAAAAATCTCCTGCAAAAATCAAAACTCAGATGTTCTGTCTCTGCTTATCAAAAATTCAATCTTGTCCTTTCAGGGACAAAGGTCTTGTGCACTGTTACACGGCAATATTGCCCTATTCAATATTTCAAGTAGGGACGAAGGATTCTACGTTAGTCTCTGTGTCTTTTTTCCTATAATTTTGTGCACCACAAAACATAGTTGCACTCATTGACCTTAATTTTGGCTTTCTAGGATAGAGTTTGTCTACTTTGTCAAATTGAGCAGAAAATGGATGAACAAACTGCTATCTACATTCTTCTACATCTTGTCCTCTCATTTGTCGACCAGAAAATGGCCTCGGCTTTGTTTAAAGGTTAAGAATCTATGTCGTTTACAATTTTATTAATTTCTTGCCATCTATGGTGAAGAATATTTGGAATGAGTTGGAATATTTTAGAATTTGTTTTTGAAGTAACTATCTTGGTAACTTGGCTTGAATCTTATATGGTTCTATATAACATCGGAACAACTACTTTATTTTTTGTGCTTTTCTCTTATGGAACCTACAGAGCAGATGCTGCAAATATAGAAAGTGGACATCAAAAAATTAATTCTTCCTAGATCTATTTGAGTTATCCACAAATTTGTAAGCCGTCCTAATATGGTCCTATTTCTTGTTGTTTGTTGAAAGTCTTCTAAATGATTTCCTTGCAGTATTTAATCATGCAAGATGAGCTTCTGTATTGTTTGATGCTTGAATTTTTGGTACTTGGGACAAATTTTTTTTTTTAGTGTCCAATGGTTATATAAGTTCATAAATAGTTTGGGACCAAGGATGACCGAATTAGTTATTAAAATTTTTGGGCTGCCATGAGATTCTAAAATTCAATGGGTCTCTTGCTATATAAACGTACTTTGTCATTTGTTAGATGATTTGGAGGGTTATTTACTTATTCCATGAAAGTGGAGTTGATTTCCAGAAATTGTCTATTGGGCATGTACTAAAGCAATTGCTGACCTATAGAGTCCAAATTTAATTGGAGAGAAAATATTTGTAGAAGTTACATTGAGTTTGACATTGCATTAGACATTTTGGCACTTGGGGGGTTTGCCATTGCACTTGGCTCGTATATCCTTTTAAATAAACATTTTCGATCAGTTGGGGGGGAACAAATTTTCAAAAATATTATTTACTTTGCATATGAATAATAATATACTAAATATATGTTATATTGATTATGACAGTTACATCTTCTCATTAATTCCCGTGAATGACTATCAATTTACGCTTCTGACTGCTGGAAGCCGCCAGATATTCGTTTCAGATTATTGCAAATGATAAGTTGGCCTAGCATATATAATGTATTTAAAGCTAGATTTATGGCATAAAATTGATCATAGAGAGCATGACATACCTGTTGTCTGGCGTTCTCCAACTCTGTCCTCGACTAGTTTTGTATGTCTTAGAGAAGATTACAATTTATTATAGTTCTGATAAGCTGTTGAGTTTTAGAATGGCCAGTCACGTTTTCTTATCTCTTGATCATCTCATTCAAGAGATACGAGTGCTTGATACTCATCACAGTGCATCACTCAGAGAAGTTCAGGAGCTCAAGGATCAAAATGAGGAGTACAAGGTAGAGATTGAGAGGTACAGGGAAGAGCACGAGAGGGATAAGGCCGAAATTCTAAGCCAACGAGGAGAGATTGAGAGAATGAGAGTTCAGATGGAGATGGTACGCTGTGAACTAGACGACTCCAGCAATTACAAAGAAAGCTTCGACTCCACTATGCTTCATGCGGTACGATTAGGAGTTCACCTGCACGATACCCATTTCATGAAGCCGATGTCGTCAAAGATGGACGCGCTGAGGACTGATCATGCAGAAATTACGAGAGAACTCCAAAAGCATACTAGAGAAGCCAGGATCGCAAAGCAAGTGAGTCCCTCGTTGTTTGCAAATCGATGTCTGAAATGCTTAATTTTTCATGTCATCACAACTGAATACGATGATGTCTGCATTATGTCTAATCTACCTTACCCGATGAACAGAATCTGGAAGAATACCGCGAGAAGACAGTTTCAGAGGCCATTGAACAAGAACAATGCATCAGGGAAATCATGTTGTGGGTGAAACAGCTTTCGCGAAACATCAAAACGCAGAAAGCTTCAGGTACTCTTCAGGTAATCTTCAGGTATACATATCCCTTTTTATGATATTGGCGAACATTTCATTCATTGAATAGATGGATAAAAGGAATCTAACTCTCTGTTTTTGTTAATACGCAGGCAAAATCTCGCAATAACCAGATGAAAGAGGATACGCAAGGACTCAAGATATAAATTTAGGAATGGAAGAAGTAAGTCAGTTTATTAAAGTTTATGATGGAATACATGAATTGGAACTTCAAAATTGGATAACTTTGTTCCTGAAACATAAATCGATTTTTGCTTGGACGTATGCAAATCTCAAGGGAATGCCACCAAAAATAGGAGAATATTGCATAGTTTTGGAAGAAAACGCCCAACTAATTAGACAAAGGCAGCATCGATTAAATCCTAAATATTTGTTATTAGTCAAGGAAGAATTGGATAAGTTATTGAGGTCATTTGACCATGTAGGGTTGTTCTGTTGTAAATAGAACCACATATCAGTTATATCCAAATTTGTTGACTTGAATTATGAAAATGGAGCTTGACAACTTTTCTTCCTACTTCACTTAAAAGTCTTGAAAAAAACAAAAAAAATATGCGTTATTGCAATTTCAAGCCCCACTAGTGAGCCTTCATTGGCAAAAAAGAGTAGAAGTAAGTTTCCAATTTTGATTTATAAAAACTTTGAAATTCAATAACTTTTCCATTGTAGGTTGGAACACCACAAAACAAAGCATGTACATTCCTCCTCACTGAGAGCTTTCCAATGGTAACAAGTACACAATTGAGGAATGCACGGTTTGAAAGGATGAACTCGTCCTTCTGGCCCGCCATTCCTGACCCTCCTACCCGGAAACTATATACCTCTCTCCACATATCTTCCGTTCAGAGGCTCGGAGTCCCTCGCGCGGTGCTATCAAACTCGTTGGATAGGTTGCCCAAGAGTTCTTTGACAACATGTTCCTCTCTAAAACCCTAGGGTTTCTGTATCATCATCTCCTTGACAACAAGGGCTACCATCTGTTGTGTAACATAAATATTGAAGGGGGGACAAACACGTCCCTTTTTACTCTGCAACATCCTACACAGAGACTCGTTAGGACTCTACGTCTCAAAGTACATTACCATTGAACAAGCGCTTACAACTAATTATACTATCAAAGCATCCATACTCCCTTCAAGCACGCCAAACAAACAGCATAATGTTATGCAACCTAATAAACCAAGCAATGTTATGCACGTGTTATAAGCAAATCACTATAATGCAGAAGATGTTGATGGTGTTGATGCCAATCATTCCCTCTGACGAGATAGGACTTCCGATCTACAGACAATCAACCACCCGAAGCACTAAATATGCTCTGATAGTCATCAAAAGAATAATTACTGTCATACAATATTACCTTGAATAAAACGAAGTAGCTGCCAAACCTCTAGAAAGTTATCAAAATCTAGTAAACATCGAAACACACGCTTTGATCTCAAACTGCCAATCAAATTATTGAACTGTTAATAGGCTCAAATGCATATCTGGAAAAATTGTGCAATGCAAAATCTTCTCAGCATGATTTAAACACAGATTAAATGCTATTAATCAAGTACATGCCACCAAAGTTTTGACCCAGTAGAAAACACCAAATCCAGCGTACACATTAACCTTCACAAGCACGTTTGTTATTAAAAACAACAACTTTAAAAGACAAGCACTTTATCCGAATAGCTTTTAAATCGCCTCAAGTTATCAATGTAGATAGGTATCACCTTCATCCAACGCACTAGAGATTGCAATATTCTTGCAAAAGCATCTGCATCAAGGTCTTGCACAGATTGGAAAGGAGCCCATTCAATACCTACAAGCCAATGGAAAGGACTGTCATGCACATATCACATATCCTCCCATGCGTCGAAAACGTCCATCCACTTGTTATAAGTGGCATCATTCACAAAGCATAGCGAGAATTTCTGGGTCGAGGTGGACACATCCTTGCCGAAGAAAGGACTCAGGTAGTCCTTCACCAGCCTCTGCACCGAAGCATTTCAATTTTCTGATTGGAAATCTTCTGGCCGGCAATCCAGCGAGGCAACAGATCTTCAAGAGACAGAAGATTGCGTACAGTTTCACGCAATGCACGCGGCAATGTGAGAGAAAATTCTAGCGTACCTTGAATTCAACATCATGTTTGGCTCCGGCTTTCTTCGGAAGTGGCCGTCCCCTCTCTATCCACTTTGCCCTAGCATTTCTCAGTTGGGAGCGGAAGTTCTCCGTGATTGCCTTGTCCTTCACCTGAATGTTAAGCGTGTTTGATACTTTGATCAAGAGGTCCACGTCCTTTGTGTATACGGGCACAACATCAAACTCCGTGAAGAACTTGTGTCGGCTCGTCCCTAATTCCTCCTTCGCAACGATTGCCGTGCACGCTTGGTAAGTGTGCTGACCTCCAATCACGTACCAATGAATTCCTGTTTCCCACCATGGCACTCGTTTGTCGCCCTTCTCCCACAATTCTTCAATTCGCGGCATGAACTCCTTGATCAGCGCCGGTCCATCCTCTTCAAGACCTCCGCCCTTCACTAGCCTCTGATTCAACGGAACACAGTAAAGCTCCAGCTTTCGAGCAACCATGTCACACTAATCAAATTAAACATCTAGTTTACTATTTAATAGAACATTTGAACCAATGAGGATTCCCAATTCTGATTTCCTAATACTTACTTGACAAATATCATAATTGTTCATTCAATTTGCAATGGCATGATCCAAATTATCCATATTTGCTTGATGAATCAAGTATTCTTTTGGTCCACCTACTAGTAAATCACACTGGGTTCTTTTGACGGGTTGGGATTGATTCCGTCCTAGTCCTCTATATAAAAATTATCCTCATAAATCTACGAATTATTTTCCTCCTCATTATATGTTAGATTAGTCTGAGGTATTTGCAACTCCCCATTATATTGAATTGGGCACATTTGTAGAATAATTTTATTCCGCCCTTTTCCAATCATGTGATTCTGCTCCAGTTCATCTACCAATGCTTGATTTCACCGATGAACGCATCGAAACCACAAACACAAGACAGTTGAAACAAAACGCTCAAAATCAGCTCAAAATGGGGTATATAATTATACCCCTCACGTCCAACGCAGCCTAAACCCTAATCCCTAAGTTGCTCTCCGAAAACTACTAGCTCCATCATCAATTCCACATGTACTCATTGCAATTCAAGAAAGACTACCACTCCCACGGCGAAAATGATCACACCATCGCAACGACGAGCCTCCCGATCATACCCAATGGCTACTACAGGAATCCCCAGTGTGGATTTTGCAAAAGAGCGCGATCATCCAAAAGAACAAAATCCAGCTTGAAACCAAAAACCTAAAAAATAATCCTCCATCGCAACGATTCCCTGATCCAGCCGATTAAATATCTCCTGGAAGCTCAGGCGTAATACTTGGTTTAAAACTTCTCAAATATACTATGAAGAACTCATATACTATGAAGTGCAAAATATTTATACGATATATTACTATATATTTTACAATAAAGAAAAACTAAAATTCTAAATGTCTACAAAGGCAAGGTTTGAAGGGCACTACATAACATGACAATTTCTTAATATAGATTCAAATCACTCTGTAAATGTTTGTAATCTAAATCTTCCATTTGCAACGCCATGTACTCCCAAAAGATGTGGTTTAGCCTCCACTAGAATGATCACTTTTTCCTCCATTTGCACATCGTGCACTGTAATGTATGATACATCTTTCAAACTGGATTGCAAGAAGATATAATTTGCACCATCCCATTTGTAGCCTCCTCAAATCCATTTGTACGTATATAGTTCTCTTTTTTAAACAATCTCCCCTGTACTACACGCGCTAGCCTTTCTCCTATAATCCTTTGCTTACTTGCAACCACCGCTATGCCTACAGCATGGAAGGCTAGTAGACTTCCAAATGCTTACGTTGCCATTTTTGAAGTCAATCTGGTACAAGCATTGGTTATAGGCCATCAACTATATAATATTACTTGTTTTGATAATGCATTGTGTTCTTTCAATTTTCACTAAAATATATACAAATCAAAATAAGGATTCTATATTTCTTAAACAATTATAAAAATGACCACTATTTAAAGAAAAAAAACTCCTGTTATAATGTTGTTTTAACAACCCCTGAAAATATTCTTTCAATATTTTTTTCTATTTCTTTCAACCAAAATTTGAAGAAATAATATAATATATTTTCATTGCAATGAATTTTGTTTTGGAGGGATAGAAATAATAATCAATACCAAAGAAAAGAAAGAGACTACCAATATACAAAAATTCATTTGGGAGAAGTAACAAACATCCTTCTTACCTTTCCTTTAGCGAAAGTTAGGTTAAATTAAGCATCTTTGACAGACAACCAACTAAAGGTTTGCTACCTAGACAACAGCTGGTAAGAGAGCTGCATTTTGAGCTTTTCAAAACCTTTTCACGATTTTAGTGGTGATATCTACGTGTTTTGACATTGTACAACATCAATATGTGAAGTCTATGAACATTTCATTTGTGTACAAACTACACTTCAAAATTAATCCTCTAGTAAGGATTGTGATTAGAAAATAGCAATTACGTGTTTTTTAGCTTGCACAAAAGTAATATAAGGAGGAACAACAGGCCAAACAACAGGCCTTAGCAAAGGCAACATGCTGAACGTCGGACTGCTCAGATGGCCGTACTTTGACTGTAAAGGACATGGTGAAAGTTGAAGTTCGATTACTAGGAGTCAAACTACAATCAATTTATAAACATCAAAACCTTCTCTACAAATTGTGTTAACCAATACAGAGAGACTGATAAAATTTTGAAAGATTTAGTTGCATCTTAAAGTAAAGATTTAAACTTATCACTTCAGAGCTTTGGTGTAAATCAAACCTAAATTCATGACAACGATAGAGTAGGCTTCGATTGTTCTTCTGTTTGCACCACCAATGGGCTTCTCTATTTTCTTTGTGGGCTTCCTCGTGGCTGGAATTTTCGTGGTCAATTTTATACAGAAGGACTTCATTTCAATAGCCTTGCGCAGTTGTCTTGTACTGCGACGATGACAGAAAACAACAATTTCACACATACAAGTATGACTGTTCATTGCCCCTCAAAAATAGAATTTGCCCTAGCAACTTCTAAAGTGTATATGCATGAGTACCGCAGTTAAGGATTGCCCCCCACAAATCGGATCTGTAGTGGCGGCTTCTACAGCATATCTGCATCAGTAATGCAGTTAAAGAAGGAGCATTTCAGTAGGCTACACACTTCACCTTAGAAACGGCTTTTTAGACTACTATAGTCAGAATCTTTATTTCTCTGTACACGTCAACTATTGTACATGTTGTGCAAATGAACGTTACTTACGTGACAGAGAAAAGACATAAAAAGAAGAGCCTTTTGTTGGTTTGACGAGGAAATGTTTTATGACTCCACAGTTCTTTGCACGTTTTCCGAGTTGTCAGCCATTTTGGCAGCAACATTTTTGCTTCAAACATCATGCTTTCACTTGACCATGCTATTTATAAATGACTTCCAGCACCTTCAAAAGCACCTTCAAAAATAGAATAGGACTTCACCAGAACTGACATCTCTGATTAAAATAGGACTTTACTAGAACTGAACGTGCCTTACCAGAATTCAAAATTCACCACAAATTAGAATTCCTTGTTTCATTTAAAAACATCAGAATGGCACCAAAGGTCATCATCCCTTCCGAGGCTGGACTAAAAAAGGAAGACGTATACAAGCAAGTAAGGATGTATAGTACAACTCATTGAATAAGTCATTCTACAATCATCCCAACAGTAACACATGATGACTCATACCCAAAAGAATGATTGATGTCTCTCACACAAAATTGCATGTAAGAGCACAATTTCAATCATCTGAAACCATTTGGAGTGAAAAGTCCTCTTCTCCAAGCATGAGACAACTGAAACTCACGGCATTCCTGAAAGCAATTACCAGCAAACTTCTACGTCACTCAATCAAATTCAATCGCATTGCCTCTTTGCCTCTTTGCCTCCAAAAAAAAAGTTATGTGCGAAATGAAGGGTATATGCAACACAACTTGGGTTCCAATTCAGTCTCTTTCTGCTTTCCTTAAAAAACAATCTGTGATTTTGTTGTAGCCCATGTATAGTTTGAGCAAAGCGCTAACTGACTAGAGCTTCTATAAAATAATGAGCGTTGCGTTCAATTGGACTCCTGCAAGGTGATGACTTCCGCTCCAATTTAACTAACTAATTTTCAGCAACTCCATCATTGCCCTCACTCACTACAAACATACACCTGCGATATAGCATGAAGTCATCAAAGGTCAAAACTCTATTTGAAGAAAGTACCCGAAAACACTCAGACCTTACAAAGTTGACGAGGATCTGTACCACCTTATTGATGAAGTTGAAAATTGAAATTATGTACAAAATGATGCCTCCCAAAAATTGAAACTGCCATTGCCTACGACCTTAGAGATTGGCCGTGCGTACATATATATTAATTCCTCCAGCAATCAAAGCTTTGAACAAAGGCTATGGCATAACAATATTTGCAGGAATGATGGTGATGCAAATGTTATTAGATACTGATAAATATTATTGACTCTCATTTCTCAATATGCAAGGAAAGTGATCTTCAAGGGAATCTTTTTGGTGATCTGCAAAATTACAATAAGCATTTTAAGCCAGACATGGCGTCCAGTTTATGCTCTGGAAGAATTGAATGTTATGTAATTCACTAGACCTAGAATGAAATGTAAGTGGTACTCAGACTACAGAATAGATTTTTGCAAGCAGGTCTTTTTTTTCAAATTGTAAATGAAGAGATAATCATTACAGTGAAGTACATTTGCTGTTTTAATTTTTTTTCTGACTAATTAAAGTTGCTTCATCTGATGAAAGGATTTGGAAAGTAGAATTCTATTAGACTATTTGTGATTCAGAAGTACTAAGGGTTCATTGTTTCATTTATTATTTGTAGCTGTATGGGCGGCAACATTGCTTTTTCTTATATTTGTTTGTTACTATCAGATGATAATTTAGGAAGCTGCACATATTGGTTGTTTATGGAGGATCAAATTCTCTTCAGTAGAAGAAACAATTTAGTTCCTTCTTACTACAGCCTCCATTTGTTAGGAAGGAAGAAAAAAGTTTCTTTGTAGTCCCTAATCATCATCCACACTTCCCATTCATTTATACTTTGAAGGCATGCAAATCAACACTTTTGTTAACACTTTTTTTTGTTGATGACCAATACTAACGTATCAAAGTCGATAACAAATTGAACATTTTTTTAACAAGGGACGCTTATGCTCCCAACATGGGAATGTCGGGGGCCCATTGGGAACGTGAACGTTGAAGGAGAATGGGGAACGTGAGCGAAACTTGGAGGGAGCTTGAGTTTGGGCCTTGAGCTTTTCGAATTGCTATGCAAGTTGCAACCACGAAATTGTTGCAACGAATAATCGTCGACACGAGTAGGTGCGCTATCTGTTGATTACAAGGGTTTTATACAATGATGCTGATTTTTGGTTTGGGGTAGGGTATTGATATTTGAGAAATTTGGATGCAGAGTGAGCAACTATTGGTGATGGCTGATGAGGCTTTGAGTTTGAGGTTTAGGGCTTGATTGAAGAAGGATCGAGATTTGGCTTCTAAATTGCAGGAATTTTTAGGATCCTGAAATTTGTTTTATTAGAGAGGGGATTGGGGTCTGATAAATTTGGCTATAAAGTGAGTGGGGTATTGGCTAAGCAAAGCTCATTGCAATTCGTTAGGGTTTAGGCTTCCAGAATTGAATATGGTATCATGGAAGTATTGAATTCTCGTGGAAGTGGCGGATATAGTGAGCTAGATCTTGTGAATTGTTGTTCACGGGCGTGAATTTGCGAGGCTTGGAACCGACTGAGAGATGGAGTCAAAGAATCATCGCCGTGTGTCTGTGAAAGGCTTCTAGATTGATGGAGATTGACAACTCAAATTGCGACATGCATTGAGAATCTAGATTTGCACAATGTTGCCAAGAGATTTTGCATGTTACATCCCTGAAGCTTAGTTTATTTCTATTTCAAATTCCACAGTCTTGTAAAGCTACACTCGAAGCTACAAGCTTAAGAGTTGGTCAACGTTAGTGAATTAGGGGTGTTGTATACAACTCACAGCTTGAAGATGGTTTATTGATCTTCAATTTTCTGATTTCTGTAGATTGACTTTTCTACGGGTCCGTTACTTGGAATGGAAGATGATTTTAATGACAGAGAGAGAATGCATCCTGTAAGTCATTCAACTTTTTTTAGACCTCACTTCTCTTACTTCAACTTTGCACATCAAATAATTGCAGCTTCTTACTTCCTGTGGATGCGTAATACCCTCTTCCAAGGCTGCAGAATTTGTTCTGAGCAGAATTAGTCTGGCTCTTGGTGCAGTGGAATTTTACGTTGAACCTTTGCAAGTTTGGACTGCTGGTGCCCTTCTTTCTAATTACAGCAAGAAATGCTCATTGATGAAGCACAAGTTGAAGATCGTAGGATTTCTTCTATCTAAATTGAATTTATCTGCGATCTATCTTTGTGTCCTTTATTGAAGATTGCAAGAATTGCCTCTAAAATTGAAAGAAGTGATTCAAAACTACCTTTAAGTTTTGAACATTAAATTATTTTATTGATTTGTCTGTGGTTTTGTTCATTTAAACCAACTTAGACTGAGGTGTTTCTAGTGTTGAAATTGCTCAAATGAGTTGACCCTTAAAATATGGTAGTGATGGCTTTCTGAAAATTGATGCCGGAACTCATGATGCTTTATAAATTTTTCCAAGTTGGTAAACATGTTAGCTCAATAGATCTTCTCATTGTGCTTATGGTGAAGAAAATCTGGACATGTTAGCCTCAGCAAATCAATCCTAAGTGAAAATTCTTAAACATGTCTACTTGAATCACTTACCTCATATAAGGTACTGCATCAGCTTGTTCTTATCAATAATTATGTAACATGACAAGGTGAACAATAGTGTAGATAGTGTAGAGACGAAAAGAAACCAACATGATATATTGTGATTTAGATATTGTGAAATTGCTAGCAATGCAATGATTGACATTGTAATTTATTTAGTTACAAAAAAAATAATATTCTTGTTTCTATTGCCTTGTGTTGCGCTTTCTTGATTTTGATTCAAAGATTCTATTTCTAAGTTATAACTAAATATATAAGATTGAAGCATAAAAAGATCTTTGTATCCCAAACTTTGCTCTTTGATGAATTAGGTTTTTTGAGATGCTACTTCAATCTTGTGTGTTTGAATCCTCAGGTGCTGAGTCTACATAAACTTGTATCAATGCTTCAAGTAATTCTCTTGAGCATTGAGATTTGGGCTCCAAGTACTATGAATGTTACCAAGAAATAATGAATTGGGATCAACTAGTTTCCCACATTTACATGTGCTAGTTTAGAATGGTTTTATTGATGGTTTGATCTTTGAGTTTATTCTTGTGCTTATAGTGCACTTGTTGCTTTGGTAATTTAGCATTCAAGGAGATTCAAAATTGAGTTGCAAGAGGATGAAGCATGGTGGAGGTTCATAATCACAATACTATTGGTGGTTGTTTTTTTAATTAGATTCACAAGTGATATTGAAAACCACTCTTTAGTATAGCATGGATTAGAGATCTAGAGACATCTTTTTTATCACAAGCCACTCTTGTAGTGTGAGGAACTTATGGTTTTGAAAATGCAAAAAAAATTGAAATGTATGCAAGATTAGAGTGGTTCCATATCTCTACATGGTAGTTTCATTTTGGTTTGAGCAAAATCCATAGCTCAAGGTAAATAAAACTACATGCCTTAGGCTTTACTCTTTGATAAATTATGTTTACAAAATGTGAATTCAATCAAAGAAAGAACAATGTTCAATACAACTCAAAATTTACAACTTCTACTTACAGAATGACATTGACATATATTCTTCCAATTTTACTTTTACAATAGACCTTCATGAAATGTCAAGATTCAAATAAAAATCAATGACATCAAAACTTCAATTCAATTCAATTTTCTTAAGCTCTTTTCTAAATCCAAACAAATTGAAGTTGAAGGCAATTGTAATTGAGGTGGCAAAGTTATTGACTACAATTACATTTTATGCACAACTTTGCCACTTCAAATACAATTGCCTTCAACTTAAAGTGGTGTCGACTTGTTTCATCCTTAAATTCCATCTTTAATATCACCTTCAATTGGCAACATTGTAAAATGATGCATTCTTCCATCAATTGTTAATTTTTGAGCATCCATTTTTCTAAAGGCTTTACACACATTTCAATGGCAAGCTTATACATCACCCAAACACTTCCTATATAGGTGCTCTTTGAGCTAACATTCAACAAACCAATATTTGTTTTCATTTCGTCAACTATTTTGTGCATTATTGCTATATGAAACACATCCTATTCATGAATATATTTACAAAAATACATATGAAACACTTATGAAAATATACAATTGTGAAAGATTAATATATCCAAAACATACATGATCATCCAACAACAAGCGGCACACAAATGGAACATGATGCTACACCACTTGATAGTTTACATTGTTGTACCTACATTGTTAATATCAATGGTTTAACCCCTAAATGCCCAAGGCTTGTTTTGAGCTTCTTGAAATTTGTTCTAAATTGAACAAAATGCCAACATTTTGATAAGTTGTATCAATTTTTTAAAAATTGCAACCATACAAATTCAAACTAGACAAGTTAGAGATCATCGAGGAAACATTAGATGTTTTTTTTGGGAGGCTAAAGGACCGTTTTAGGCCCATTCCTCAATCTGGCCAGTTTCTGTGAACAACAGTATGGGGCGATTAGAAGATATTTATTTAAAAAAATTCAAATATCATTTTAAGCCAAAAAAAATTCCAAAAATGACATGGCAACTACTGTGCCACGTCAGCCAACTGATACTACTATGTTCTTGTAGTCTGGAAACGTAGGGGAACTTGCAGCCCTTTAATCCCTAAATGTATTTGACTATGTTTTCACCACAAATGCTCCCAAACTACCATTTGTAATACAAGTACCAGATTTTAGAAAAAAAAATCATTTTGGGACAAATGTAACCATAGGATCTTGTAGTACATTCGTTTGAAAAGATGTAGAAAAAATTTCAGAAATTTCCACCTTGAGGATTGCAAGATAATAGCGTTTGAATTGACAAAAATCCTTTTTTTGCCCTTGCAAAAAAAAAGGGCAACTGCCCTTCACAAGGTCACATTTGTATCAAAAAATGTCCAAAAGGGTGGTTACTCTTAGGATTCATTTTTCTAGACATGTTGGCTACATACTTGAAAAATTTTAGATCATTTGAAATTATACAACATATAGGAAAAAAATAGTAAGTAGAAAGAAGTAGAAAATAATTCAAAATACTAAATTGTCAAGAATTTAGTTATAGAATTGAAAAATGCCAATCCCAAAGGTTGTAATGTTGTAATAATCAATCTACACCCAAGGTTTTTATTGTTTTTCAAAAATATTGAAAATTGAATTAAATAAAGGACTTCAAAGTTTATTTTAGAGTAGAGATTTTATAACTTCTCTCAAACTAAAACTCCTCATAACTTTCATCTCATAAATCAAAATGGAATGATTCAAAGCTTTCCATGTATATATAAATCTATAAAACCAATTTCAAATTTTATTTTTTTAAAAAGTGATTTTTAAAGAATTTTTTTGAGCTGCCTGGGCTGCCTACCTAGCGCAGGAAATCACATATCATACAATAAATTTTTAATTATGTAGTCAAAAGTTATGAAAATTGTTGGGCCTTAAAGCTACTCCTTGGGCACATGTTGTATGAAAATTTCAAAGAAATGAAATAAAATTTCCATTCATGGTGAGCTATCCAAAATCACTATGTTGCTAAAAAAACTATGTTTGGGCATTTTGGGGTTAAGGCCCCCAAATCCCCTCTAATGAGAAAACACAACAATATCACTTATGCAGTGAAAGATTATAATGTTTTACTATGACTATAAGAGTGTTAAAACTGCAAAAGTGATGTAAAGTCTTTCTATCATCTTTTCACGAGTCAAATGTAAAAAGTTGGTGACCAAAAAAATATGAAGTGATAGGGCCTAACATTCATAACCTCAAACAATTTATGGCTTTTTAAAATTTACTATACAATTTTTTTAAATGAATTCTTAATGTGATTTTTCCTATAAGATCTAGTATAATTGAGGCTCATTTCCAAAGGCTCTCAACACTACAGAAAGTCAAGATTGCAATGGGTACCCTTGTACAAAATCTTGAGTAGAAAAATCACTATCATTCATTTTCCAAATCAGATTTTTGACACTAAAACTAGACTTTATTAAAAACTTTTTTCAATACAATGTATGGTTTTATAGATGATTCTTTGGGGCCCACACGTCTTGTTGTTCATAAAGAACATAAAAGTGTTGATATGACCATCCAAATTTGGTTGAACCTTGTCAAAGTCAATATGTTCTAATCAACACCTAAAATTGACAATTTTACATTTACTTTTTGTTGATTTGGGACTTGTTTTTTCTATAATTATTCTAGTTAATGTGATGTTTTGTCACATTACATATACAATGGTACAATGTAGGTTATGGCAAATTTCTATCAATAGTAGTATGTAGGGGGTAATTTTGCATAAAATATATAAATTTTCTATTTTTTATCAAATGAATAAGCCTACAAGTTTGTTTTCCATTTTTTTTTTAATAATACAGTTTAGGTGAAATGGATTCATTTCCAAAATAAAATGTGAAAAAAAATTTGTTGACTTCTTTATTTCATTAAAAATAAAAAATTTATATATTTTATTCCAAATTGCCTCCTACCTACTGCTATTGATAGAAATTTGCCATGACCTACATTATATATGTAATGTGACAAAACATCACATTAACTAGAATATGTAGTTCAACAAATTATAGTTTAAATGAAACTAAATAATTCTTTTAAAAAAATATAATAAAAGTTAAAAAAAACTAAAGAACCAATTTGTAGGCTTTTTCACTCTATTACAAATAGGAAAAAAAATTCTTTCAAAAATTGACCTATTAATTGCTATTGATAGGAATTGGCCACGATTAACATTAGAAATGTAATGTGACAAATGATCAAATCAATTAAATTAATAGTAGGTATTACATTTGAGGTGAAATGGATTTATTTCCAAAAAAAAAGAAAACAAATTTATAAGCTTCTTCATTTGATTAGAAATAGAAAATTTATATATTTTATATAAAATTAATGCCTACTACTATTGATAAAAATTTGACAGAACCTATATTGTATACAAATGATCAAATTAACTAGAATAAGGAGTATCATTTTAGGTAAAAGGGAGTTATTTTTTCATAAAAAGAAAATTTTAAATTTTCTTAAAAAAATTGAGAACAAATTTGTAGACTTTTTCATTCCAATACTAATAAGAAAAAAACATTTAATTCAAAATTAATCCCTACCAACTGCTTTTTATAGGGAATGGCAATGACCTACATTATATATATAATGTAACAAAATATCACATTTACTAGAATAATTGTAAGAATTATAGTTTAGGTAAAATGGAGTCAATTCTAAAAAACTAAACTAAACCAAAAGTTGAAAAATTGGCTTGTAGTAAATGGGATGAAAATTTCAATTAGTTAACATGATCTTTTGTCACATTACATATATAATGTAGGTCATGGCAGATTTTTATCAATAGTAGTAGGTAGGGGAGAATTTTGTATAAACTATATAAACTTTCTATTTCTAATGAAATGAAGATGCTGATAGATTTTTTCCAATATTCTTTTAGAAATGAATCCATTTCACCTCAAACATAATTTACAATTAGTTTAATTGATGTGATCTTTTGTTACATTACATATGTAGTGTAATCATGGCCAATCCCTATCAATAGCAATTGATAGGGGTCAATTTTGAATGAAATGTTTTTTTCCTATTAGTAATGGAATGAAAAAGTTAAAATCAGCCTATACTAAATCAATTAATTCAAAGAACTAATAAAATGTGACTTTATAAATAATAGATTCCATATATTGGTGATGCCTATAAAAGATGATCAAATTACTTACTTAACATATGGTCAAATTTCTAAGTAACTTTAAGGGAGGCAACTCATTTTAGACCATTTAAGCAATTATGCATATTTGGAGTACAACATTTTTTGGTGCGGAATTTTCCTTGTGTGTAAAACTAGTGTTTGGATGGATTTTGTATTTTTCCAGAATTTCATTGCACAAAACAAAACTTTTATGAAGTTTTTAGTAGAAGATTGTCTTCAACCTATAAAAGTGAAATAAACCTTTCTATTTTTGACTATAGGCTGATTGTGCAACATTGAAAACCTTGCAATCAATCACAATGCACTAGAATTGCTTAGGGAACTAAACCACAACTTCATGGAAAGAGGATAGTCTATAAGGTAGTATGTTCTAAAAGCAACCCTATTCTAAAAGCATCCTCTAACACTTATCCCTTGCACATTCGGTTAAGTTACTGTTGTCAGTTGTTGTGCTTGGTCAAAAAGAATCAAAACTTCAAACTGAGAATGACTTTGAAAATTAACAAACCACCTTGTCAATTTCAAGGAAAATGATTTGTAGGAAAATTTCAAATTTTGGAAATGATTTTTCCAAAACTAAATGCTAATATGACATGTAGGGTGGAGAGATTATCATTATAAGAAAATCTACTATCCATTATGAATCCTCAAAGGGGATGGGACAATTTGAAGATGAGAGCTTTACCATTCATTAACAAAACGTAGGAATTATTTTCAATGTAGAACTTCAAACCTCATGTAGGCATAGTAGAAAAACTTTTTTCAAGAAACTTTGAACTAAGAAAAGTTAGTAAAACAAAATAACTTTCATCTCCAGAAATCCATTTCAAATTCCAAGACCCCCATCAAAAGTTTGAAACAAAATTAACCCCTAAAAGACCATTGTCCCTTTGAGGAACAAATGCAATTTTGGGCACATACCTATGGGCTGAATTTTTGTCCTAATTTTTTGAAATGTTTTTGGAGATAGAAAATCTAAATATCTTTTTGTAAATATAATTTTTTTTTCAATTGGTGCCCAAGAACAAAAGTTTGGCCCAAATAAGCTCAAAACAAGGGACAGGGGGGCAGTTTAGGCAACAAAGAAAAGTTTGCAATTTTGGATTTTTTTCTTATAGATTACAATTTTGTCTATCTGGAGAGATTTGATTCATTTCATTTGGATTTATTATGAGAAAGTTATGGACATTCTTGTTTTTTGGGCAAATTGAGTATTTTCTAGAAAAAAATCCAACTTATATAGTTTATTTTTTAATGCAATTTTTGGAATTTTTCAAAAAAAAATATTTGCATGGTTTAGTTTATTTGCTCAAACAATCTCACTATCAGGATTAGTGCATTTTAATTCCATCTAAAAGATATTAATATTTTAGTTTTTAGTGCATATTAATTCCATCTACAAGATATTAATATTTTAGTTTTTCCTTCTATCTCGTACCTACTTCTACTTAACAATTTTTTTACAAATGAAAATTAAGTTTTTTTGAATTTCTTTGTTTTACCTAGATTCTCAACTCAATTCTCTATTGCAATGATTAAAAGCTTAAAACTCTATAGTGCAAAAATTTTAAGTTAAAAATGTTCAAAGTCTAAAAATCTAGTCCCTTAATGTATTGAAAAACTTGTTTTTTCCACTTTAAACACATAAATCTTGCAATTTCTGCGGTCAAAAATTTTGAAGTTTTTACCACACTTTCTTATACTAGTGAGGTTGTAAGATCCTTTGATCAAATGTGAAAAAAAAATAATTAAAATTTTTTTCTACTCTTTGCTGTAAAAATGGCAGTTTTCAATGTTTTGGGGCAGAAAAAATGCCTTGGTCCTTTAGGGATTTAAGAATCAATTCTGAATTTTGGAAGGTGAAACACGAAGGTCACTAAATGCAACTACCTCTTGAAATGTAATGTATACTACTGTTATATATTAAGGAAAGCAAAATGTACCTCTTTGTCAAAACCACCATTAGAACCAACTACCTCACAATCACACTATTAGGTATCTTTAACAAAAATGCTTGGTGAGACTGTGGTTATAGTGTCCAATGAATGTTGCAAAAAGCTATTAAGTTAAATCAAAATGAAGATTATAAATATAAAAGTGTGGTAGGAAGCATTTCTTACACCTCAAATCCTTTCAACCAATAGAATGAACAATTTGAAATTCACAACGTATAATCATGTTTTTTCTAATATCATAGAAGTCTACAATAGAGTGAAGTTTCTTTTGGAGGTGTCTAGCTTGATAAGAAGTTATGTTTTGAATCCTGAATCTTTGTTATTATTGAGCATGACAAAATCTGAGTACCCATTTTAAATACTGAAGATCTTTTACTATCTCTAGAATGGACAGCGAAAGAATGTAGAACGGAAACATAGTGCATTGTAAGGGATAAACCAAATCATCTAAGAGCTCCATTATAGCCTATTACATGGAAACTGTAAGTCTACAAGGGTCCAATTCAAAGTCAAGTGTGTCAACTTAAAATTTCAAGCAAACAAACTGATTGCCTAATTTACTTCTTAAAAATCACAGGGAGATTATTCTGGTTTCCTACATTATCAATGTAGTAAAACCAAGGAAAACACCACTTTCAAAAGTAAGAGCATGTGGAGATTTGGAATTGCTATGTAGAATTCCAGTCATTTTAGTACAATACATAGTAAACAAGCCAATTTACTACTTTATTGCATACATTCCTATTTTGCATGATTGTAGTAAAATACATAACATAGGAAACAACCCAATTTTACTACTTTCTCACAGACATTACTATTGTACATGATCATAGTGAACTATAGAATATGGCAAACAACTCATTTTTACTACTTTCTCACACACACAACAAAATTCTCCATGATAGGAAAATATATGACATGGTAAACAATACATTTTGATCACTTTCTCACATATGCATTATAAGTATGCATGGTAGAGAAGTGTTTTGTTTAACATTAGGAACACATAATTATGAAAATCATTATAATTTAGAATGTTATGAGAAGGTGCTTTTAGCAAGATGTTTGGATAGTTAGATAGTCATTACCCTTTTGAAGTGAAAGTGATAGGAAAACCATATATTACAAAAGAAAAATTGACTTTACTTTTAAAAATGCATGTGTAATTTTTTATCTGATTTAATATTAATAAAATAAGTATTTTCAAGGATGTAGTGGTTATTTTTTTTAAAAATTTAAGCATCTTAGGTGTAACTTCTGAAGCTTTAACCCTTCAATTGAGATGATACAATGTGTGTGTTTTTTTAACTTTTTTATTGCAATTTCTTAAGAGGGTGCAACAAATCTCAATATATTGTAAACTGAGATTTTGTAGAAATACAAGTTCATATACTTTTTTCATTTTTTCATTTTTTCATTTTGAATGTGAGAAGTAGTTCAAAATTCATTTAAAAGAAGTAGCTAGGAATGTAGTCCAGTAGGGAAAAGTAGCAAATATAATGTTTTTTCTTGAAAAGAGTAGTGGAGAGAGAGAAAATTTATATTTCTTAAATATTTTTATTCTTTAATCTGCACACCATGTTTTTAAAAATAATATTTCAATTTTTAACAATATTAAAAATAAAAGGTTCAATGTAGTGTAATGAACACAAATAATGAGAATGAATTCTAATTTTTTTAAGATGTTTCAAATAATATTTTAACAGTATAAATTGTTAAAATTTAGAAATTCATGCATATATGAATTTTTTAAGAATTTTGTAGAATCCAATTTGGTTACTTCAAACTTTATAGTCTTCATGTTTGAGAACATGTAAAAATTTGAGAGAATTTTTTATTATTCAAATTTTCAAATTAAAAAATACCACATTTGCTTTGGATTCCTACTAAATTTTGCTAGAAGGGTAACAAATCTTCATTCATCTTTTTTATAATTTTTTTTCAGAAATTGCGTTTTTTGTATATGAAGTTCATCATCCATACTTGTTATAATCTAAAAATGTATCGTTAAAAGTGTTCGACAATTAATTCTATGCATACAAGATGAATAAGTTTATTTGAAGTATGGTTTAAGAAAAAAATTAACCTTATGTATAGATGTGCAAAAAAACATTCAAAGTGGTACAAATCATTGGAAATCTCCATTGTAAGAACTATGTTAAGCCTTTAGGGTTTTTTGTGAAATCTTCATTGATGAAAAGCACCCCACTTAGGAATACGATCAGTTTCTTCAAATGGTAAAAAATCATCATAATGATAGGGCATTCTATAAAAATGGCACTGAATTAGTATTAAATAACAAAACATTCAACTGACATGGCAAAAATGTGTTGAGGATGGCAATAAGTGTCCATCATTTTAACAAAGTAGACCATAAGTATAATAATAATGATGATAATCAACTCTTTGTTTTTAATCTTGACATATCTTTGACATTCAAGTTCACTAGACATTGTTCCCAAATAGGACATTATTTAGGCATCTTCTTTAGATCATAAAGACACATGCAAAAAAATAAAAGTATGTACTAGAACAAAATGAACAACCTATGTACTCGAATAAATGAACAACCTATGTACTCGAATAAATGAACAACCTATGTACTAAAATGAACAACCTATGTACTAAAATGAACAACCTATGTACTAAAATGAACAACCTATGTACTAGAATAAATAGTACAAGTGTATAAAGATTCATGTAACAAAATAAAAAGAAATGAGGAACCTCATTGCTACAATATTTGGTAGAATTTTCTTTCAATTCTTACCAATAAAAGAAGTTTGAATAGCACAAAATTATATCCCGCTTGTAAAGCTTCCAAACAAAAATATAATAACAAAAATGAAGCACATGCCTAAATATTGATATTGAATGAAGCAAGGGCATTATGTAACCTAATGAAGTTGCAATGATAATACAACCTAATCAAACCATTGCAGCATTCAACAAGGTAGGTGAAGGCACATCTCTTCTTCTTGGTCCTATGGATAGTTGGATACTATACAGTACATCAATTGTATAGTCTTTAAAATTGTTGCCTCTATCAACGTACTTCAATACATAATTTTGTGTATACCAAGGTTACTAAGGTCACAATTATACAAGTAAATACAATATAAATGCATCAATGGACAAATCATATGAATCATTGCAACTACCACTTTGAAAGTTGTCGAAATCTTCAACCTATTATATAAGTAATGAATAAAAATGACCACACCACTACAAACATGATTTTGATGATGCAAATAAGGAAACATTATTTTCATTCTACTAACACTTTCAAAATTACAATCTATCTATTATAGCAGCCTACACTATAATTTCTATCTATTGATCAATCACATGTGCATTGTATTCAATAATATTCTACTATGCATCCAAAATGGTCTGACATTTGGTTAACAATGCACTTCTTGCTTGCCTATCCTTCACTTCATATGTAATGCTCATAGACTTATCATATGCAATTTTTCTTGATAGTCCAGGTTCCACTAGCATAAACTTATGAAGTATTGAACTTATAGGCTATATACAACTTTTATCAAATGGACCCCAACGATTGTTGTAGACGACATTCATGTGAGTAACCTCATCTATTAAGTCCACATATATCTCTGTAAACCCTTCATAAGATACATCTTACAGGTGAGTATAATAATCAGTAGTAAAATAAGTATAGATCTCACCCATGAAATCATGGTTGAAGAATCCACGAATCCTTGCTTTATAAAGAGTTTGTTGAAGGTCATTATTCGATGCTACAACAACATCACTTCCTGCTTTGTAGAAGACCCCATTCATCATGACTGCCTTCACAGTGCTAATGAAAAGGACCCATCCTTCTTCCTTGTGAAAACGTTCAGCTAAATATTCCACAATCTCTGGTGATTGTGCCAATTTAAGAACTTGCTTCCGTCCAATTGAAATCCCCTTCACTGCTACCATTGAAGCACAAGGACTTCTACTTGCCAATTCCAAGTTTTGTCCAATATCTTTTGCCTTTTCAATAGAACTAATATGAATTCCACATCTACTGTGCCACAAAGGACATTGATGGAACCCTTCAATATTTTCTTGGTCCAACCCTTCAGGATGCATTAAGTATTCATGCACTTTTTTAAGAGCTCTTTGACTTACATGAAGAGAATCCCTTTCTTCACTTATCTGATGCACTACACTTGTAAACAGCTTACGTTAGTAATATTGGATGAAAGTTATTTTCATCAGCTTGTTGTTTGTATTAATCTTTCCAAAATGAGCCACTTCTCGCTCAAAGGCAAAGCACCAATATACCTCACTAGGCCCAAATCTACGAATATCATCCAATAAGTGACTTGCACCAGCAACGTGTTCCAGAGGAGCTCCATTACATCCATCAACCTCTTCTGAGCATATTCTCCATGCTTGAAAAAGTAATTGAACAGAATTCAGGTCCACTCCATTCCAACCTGCATTCCTTGTTCGGTTGAAAAAATAATGTGACAAATCAACTAATAAGGCTCCTAGAAACCATCTTCCTTCAGAGATGTGACCAAAGAGTACATGCAATATATGCGGCAACACCCATTGTATGAACTTCTGGTTTTCTTCAGCCATATACATAGAATGTCTTCCGATTGGGTCATAAGGCCATCTTCCTTGTTTACGTTCATACGGACGACTCTTGCTAACCCGCACACAGACCTTTCGAACTTCATCCAATAAAGAATCATCACGCAAAGAAGCGAGTTTATCAAATAACTTTGTTGTATAATGCTTAAATAGATTGAGGCCGGCTATGTGCATTACATCGAAAACCAAATCATTTGAAAGGTCAAAGTCATACAAGTGGAATAAATTCCATAGAACTGATTCTCCAGAAATGCCAGTTTCTCAACATATAATTTTTTCGCAATTGCTGTGTTTGCTCGCTTCCAATCACGAATACTTTGAAACAATTGATCTGCTGTGCGTCTTCGTGGGGGATCATTCACCTGCACAAATAGTTCTATTTGTTATACAACAAAGAATGAGAACACATAACATTGAAAGACACTTATAATTGAATAAAATAAAGAAATTTCAAATACAATGCAAAGATTGAGAGACGTACTTGGATACGATTTTGATCATATACATATTGCCCTTACTCATTTAATGAGGTATGCATAATACATCTGCGGCATGCCGATTTCCCAGATGACTTCAACTGACCAATCCTGCATTGGGCTGGATGGTCGCCTATGACTAACATAAGCATTACCCGTATGGTTACAAATCCATTCTGCATTGGAGGTAGATGTTCACTTATGTAACGATTTGGAACCTGAAAATTTGCTTGGAAATCTTCTACAAATAGACGTTCCAAGTCCTCTACTAAAGGGCACAAAAATGCACACTTGGCATCATTCATTCTTCCATGAATTGAATCACATTGAGAATGAAGTGGAATAAAAAGGACAGGTAAATTTTGTAGTGGACCTCCTTTTCTTGCATTCAACACTTTCGCTGAAACAGACCAACAACTTCTACTGCCTCGTTTTGATGTCAAAAAACCATCCCAATGAATTCCCAATGCAATATTTCCTAGATCACCTGCACATATAGGTTATCAATTTAGCAAATGATGAGCTACTACAAATTACAAAGTAACTAAGAAGCATAAATTTTCATTTTGGGAATACAGAATTTCTACAAGCACTTCTAATAAAAGTATTAGTAAACATAAAACAAACTAAAAGTACACACCTCTGCATTTGATTCTCGATGCTGTAATGTACTCTCGGCACCGCTTGCAACGAAAATAATACATTTGCATTGCCTCATTCCAAGTCTATCCATCACATACCCTCGGAAAAGACTTGTGGGCCATCTCACATCTTGGACAAATGATAGGGAGCTCCCATGAACAAGTAGGGTTCCAAAAAGCTTCATAAATCTGCACTTTCTCACCATCCCAAAAATCCTTTATTTCACTGGGCCATTGCAAGACATCTTTGTTCATCCACCTTGATCTGTTACTCCACATTGTCAAAAAATCTATACAATGTGTAAAAGAACGCATGAAAAGGGCAAGTTGTTCTGCGATTGGCAAGTAGTCAAAAGATATCATGTTTTTCCTCATGGTATTGCAATTTGTGCATATCTCAGCATGGATTGAACAATCTCTTTTGTTCAAAGGTGGATCACATTGACACTGTACTATGTGACCTCTAGTATAAATGTCCTCAGTGCTTGGAGGATAAACATTTGGCTCATGAGCAAATTCCTCTGTGCCAACACACATCTTCCATCTTCTAGGTTTTATCATACCCAATGCTGAATATGTACTCACCAATTTCGCCCAAGATGAAGGTGCTTGCACCCCTTCCAACTGTCCATTCCAATTTGCCGTCACTTAAGAAAGCAGCCTTCCCAGGGTTTGCTTGTCTAATGCTATTTCGGCACCATTGAATCCACCAAAAAATTCATTCAACATATGTCCTTGCAATTCCAAAGACACCTCATGATTGTCCCACATTTTCTGAATGTCAATCAGCTTTATTAGAAGCGCAGATTCCACTGTGTGTCTTTCTACATTGTAAGCAGCTTCCAATAAAACTTCTTCATCAACAAGTGTCAAATCTTCGTTTTCAATCTCAAAATCAAAAGGACAATGACTACTAGAGCCTCTAGTATCACATGCTTGATCATCTTGACCTTCAGCAATGTCATTGTTCACACCAAGATCCATATTAATGGTTTCTGTTTGAAGAATTGCATCTCTTCTTGCATGATAGTTTGCAGAAGTGTGAGAAAGAAATCTTCCCCCACCATCCAATACCCTGCAAACGCTGCACATACACCAAACTCTCCTATTTCGTCGAAACACTTGACGTTCCATTTTGATTATAAATTCAGAAAATCTGCACATTATTTGAAGCATTACATTTTTGAAATGCTAAACAAATGTTCACTAAACCAAAAATCTTCAAACATGTTTTTCATCACTATGCAAGCTTTAAATTCAAGTGCAATGCATCTTGTCAAAAGACCCAATATTGAAGTAACCAAGAGTTGCTTTTAGTTTCTAATCATTATAGCTGATAATCTTTACTTCTAAACTTGATATACAATTCAACTTCAAATAGGTAGGCTTGAAGACCCCAACAAAAGACAACTTCAAACTTCACAAAAGTACTGCTCATTGAAATAATTCTAAGCGCACGCACAACTTCTCACGCATTGAACAACAAATTTCAAACTACACTGAAGACATTGTCTTTATGAATGTTTGTTGAAAGTGACTCAGACTTAGGAAAAACAAAAACAATAATTATTTTGGTATGTACCTGTACTTGTAAAAACTTGAAGACGTTGTATATACAAGCAAAAAATTTTATCACAATTTTCGGAGGCCCATAAACAAAACTTTTATTCTTGTATTCTGCTTACGGTCTTTATTCCACACCTACACAAACATTCCAAGTTAAACAGTACCAAAACAATGAAACTATTGTGCAATTTTCCTTGCACACTTACGTCATGGAAACTGCTAACCAACAAACAAAGCATCAATTGCAATGCCCAAACATTTCTAGGATCAATAGAGCATAACAACAAACTTAATCTCATTGTTAAACAAAATCCTTACATTCACAATAAGTCTTTTTGATAGTCACAAAAATGATCTTGAGAAAATGGACCCCAAATTGTACAGTTTGTATTGTATATACAACCTCAAACTATATAGAATGCCCACCTACCTTATTCATATGAAAGCACATTAAACACCAATCTGTCAATCGTATGAGCATGAAAATAAAGAACACCACCAGCTTATTTCTTCAGACACACATTGATCAAAATTTACTTCAACATGAAAGAAGGAACTTTAGCTATAAGTTACATGTTTATCACTACGAGAGCTTTTGGTGCACATACCTCTCCAACTAAAGACTTTCAATAACATTTGCCTCATACTAGTTGTTCATTTGCACTACCTTCTTCTTGGAACTCCAACAATGTTCAACATTATGTTCTTGCAAATTTCAAAACAACTTTGAAGACACCCAACTTCAAAGAAGATTCAAATTGAACAAATCTAAGCTTTCATTAGTCTATACTGCAATCATTATATCAATTTTGGTTAATTACTACCTCAAACTGCACAGGTCACAGCAACGCCTCCTTGAATTGCAAAGTTTATAATGAGCACGCCTTTATGTTTACTGTAGCTGCAAATTCGAACTCACTCTTCATCCTACAACATCTAGAATGACTTCCTAAGCACGACCACTACCTATCATACGTTGTAGAACTATGAAAGATAAAATGAATGCAAATTTCTTCTACATCACATGATACTTTGGGTGATGGGATAAGCTGTAACAGACATACCTTGCTTAATTTCTTTTCCAACTCTCTCCACTGAGAACCAAGGTCCACATTTTTTGCAGCCAAGTCTTCAGACACACATGTATTTCGAAGGTATGTCCATCTTGCACAATGGTATAAATTCTAAAGGTGAGTGCAGAAGATTGAAAGATTGACCGTCGTGGACATATGCATTTCAAAATACACCTACAGTACAATACAGGGAATTCTGGGCAACATGACATCATATAGAACCTTCAAAATTGCAACATAACTATTACTATGTTGATGACCTCAGAATTCCATGACTCCACATCCAACAGCGAAATCTGAACCAGAATCTCCAGACCCTCCTATTGTTTCGGTGACTACACTCTTGTTCAATAATTGCATGAACTCACAGAAGCCAAAAACTCCAAACCTTCTTCAATCATGCCAATACATGAGTTCTGGATTATGAAATTGGCAGTAATATCTTCATCATTTCAATGTCAGAATACCACCATCTTGACAACATTATCATTTGACCTCCTATTAACAACGAGTTCATTGTGTACTACATGCCTTCTTCCTTGGATATTGCTCTAATCTACCAAGATTTTAAGATTCTTTGAGGACAAAGTATCCAAGGAATAGTCCATTCTAATGTGAAAGATAACGTATATTGCGATTATTTATTACTCCTTCTCAATACTTTTGACTTACATTACTGACCCATGCCATTCAAGAAGCTTCACATGCAAGAAGACGCACTCCACACATGCTCAAGTAATATACCATTGCTGCAAAAAACAATCCTAAAGATCATAAGGCATGGTGGAAATTTTTAAGCTTTGCAGCAGGCCAAAAAGCACATCTTCTATTGGCACAAATGTAGTGCATACACTTTCATCAAATACAAGAAGGCTGTGACTTCATGCAGAAATACAATAGTGTCGTACATCTATCAATGATATCAAACGAACACTAGACAGAACTGCAATCACTAGTGGTGAAAACCATGTCCTTTTTCGCACAAAAATAATATGGATTTTGTTCATGCGTTCAGTTGATTAGGAGAGCTTGGTTCAGACATTTCTTGACACATTTGTGTTGATTATTGCCACGTCATGTTCTTTTGCTTCAATAATTAGAGCTTCTATGTACTGCACTACAATTTTCATAAATAAACAGCCCGTCCAAATTCTTCAAGTTCCAGGAATATGGTTCTTTTGCTTTAGCTGCTTTGAAACTTTTAGAACAGAACTTTTCAAAAGTTTCGAAAGTCATGCACCACATCCACTCTTACCTACATCTAACCACATACAAGAACTTGAAAAATGTAATCTTTTCACCATAACTTCAAGCATGAACAAAAATATTTAACAAAATTAGCCTACAACAAATCCTACCTACTCACAAACCAAAAAACAAATCTAACTAAAGTAAGCACAAACATGAAACAATCACGGTAGAAAACTCTAATCTTATCAAAAACTTCAGTTACAGACTAGGGCAACAATTTCCACCCTACTTAGGCACCAACAAATTAGAAGAAGTAGCACTACACATCAAAAATCCAAATTGTAGCAAAAATCAATTTTTAAATCTCCATGTCCATGCAAAAATGCACTCTAAGCTTCCTCAAAAATCTTGAAGCCGATAGGTTAAATTCCATCTTCCTAAACCCTAAACTTAGCCAAATGTTCCTTCGACAGAATTGCAACTGCTATAAAATTCCCTAACTCAAATTTCACCAATTGCTTGGCCTTCCTCAGTTCAATTTGGAAACACAAGCAAGATTCATATATCTAAACCAGATTGTACACCCCTCACAGCAACAAATCCTTTAAATCGACTAAAAGATCCACCCAAAATACTCCAAAATGCTCCCAAATTCCTTCAAAAATCTCAAATGCTGCACCTGAAGAACGAAGTGGTTGTCGGTCTAGTCTATCTTGACCTTCACCACCTACTTGTTGTTTACTGACAGCTCCATCATGGGCATGATCCAAGCTTTGCACTTGTCCCACAAACAGTAGATGATGCAAGATTGTCGTACATATTCAAACCTTCAAACAAATCGACGAAACTGAGCTTGTGTCAAACTAACAAATGAAGCATTGTTAACTGTGAGGGTTCAAGATTCCAAACTTTCCAAGTTGCAAACCTTCAATGACAGATGGAGTTGCGACCTTTGCAAATGAAACCCTATTTCTATAAAATACACCTTCAATCAATAGCTCACCTTACTCGCGCCCTAGTGGCACGCTTGTTTAATTGTCTGAAAGTATGCAGCTGCCTCTTCAGAAAAACTTGGAATGGACTTCTAGCAAACGCAAATGTTGTGCTTGTTGGGGGGGAGGAACACAACAACTATGAAGAGCGCATGCAGAAACAATAAAAGAAGCAAGCATGCAAAGGAGCAGAAGAAATAGGCACATAATGACAGAGAAGTTGACCAACAGGAGATAGGTTTTTCTTTGTGCTTTTTGGTGCTACATTGCACCAGAGAAAATAATCTGCCTAACAAACACCAAAAACATCCCAACTTTAGACAATCCTAGATGAAACTTCCAAATTGTGGATGAATATTGTAATTTGGAGCACCACTCCAACATTTGACATTGACATTTTGCCTCTTTCAAAGAAATGAAAAATCTGAGAGATGATGAAGGTGAATGCTCACATAGTGAGCTTCACATTTTTCTTATTTTTAGTGCTAGATCAAAGGCTCTCTAAAATTCATATAATTTTTTTCATGTGCATTAGGATTTGTAATTATGCATATAGGATATGGGGCGTGTGTACATGCAT
Organism: Climacium dendroides; assembly: GCA_950106755.1. NCBI lineage: Eukaryota > Viridiplantae > Streptophyta > Bryopsida > Hypnales > Climaciaceae > Climacium > Climacium dendroides. The sequence continues at coordinate 20,090,579 of OX467091.1, forward strand.
ACTGGACACATCTACGCATTTAGCATTCTATTTAAAGAACATGAGTTTTTCCTCTTTGCTCCCTCTTCAATGAAACCTAATAATGGATGTTTGTATTTTAGACGGTACTCGCTAGTAAGACTCCATGCTAAACTGAGGTTACTTTCATTAGTACACAAAATGGGAGGTACTTTCATATTTCTGTTATAACTACTAGGAATAGTTTGTATCTTCATTATAATCCTTAATTTTTTTAATTTTTGGAAAATACACAACGAAACAACCACTTCTAGTGCAAACACCAAAATGTGAAAAAAATAAACATGGGCTAATCTAACCATAGTATCTTTAAGTTTTTTGGTTTCAAAGTAAGGTTGTTATTATGTGAATCCTAAAGTTCTTGTCCATTCTAATGGCATGTTTGGGTGTTACTAGGGCACATCATACTACTGAAATGATGGGGACCTCTATAATATCACATTTTCAAATTCTATACTATTACATTAATAAAATGGCATGTTTAAATTCACATTTTTAAATTCTATATTATAACTATAATACAATGGCTTGTCTAATATCACATTTTCAAACTCTTTAAACTCTTTGATGTAACAAAAATACAATGGTTTCTCAAAGGAATGAATATTAGAGTGAATTGATGTAGTGACATTAGGGAGGAGGCATTTTGAGTGCTCAATTTGGCTTCAAACTTCATTAGATTTCTAAGATTTTGTGATTTTGCGAGCTTCAATTTTTTATAACATTAATGTTCTATTACTATTACCAAATTATAAAAAAAAACTCAAAGTTTTGCTACAACATTTTATATATATACACATACAATAAATCAACATATTTCAGAAATTTTATTCTTAAGAATACAAATATAATAATAAAATTATAAATTATAAATCTACTATTCACTTTCCAAAGCAAGTAGTAATTGCTAATATTACACTTGAATTGATTGATGAATTGGAATAATATTATACAAACTGTTTTTGAATCATTGAACATCTAAATTCAACAACATTAAATTTCAATAATATCCAATTGTCAATAATACAAAAAGGGATGTATGAAATCTGGTCTTCCTTTTCTATTTTAAAGTTCACATATTTTTTGAAACTTGGACTCAGAAAAAGGGTCAACTATATATCGTCCTATAAAAATAGCTTACATATAAATAATTCCTTTAATGATGTATTAATTGAATTGCAAAAATTGAATTTTCAAAATAATAAATCTTTGAGGTAATCTATTTTATGAGCACTATATTACATATATAATTTTATTATAGTCATGTATAATTTGAAAACAGCAATCAAATAATAAATAAGAAACTAAGTCACAAGCTATTCAAAAAATTTCAACTTGTAACTATTAAAAATTTAATAAAACAAATATGTTTACAAATTCATTGCAAGAGAAAGGAAAATGAGTTGAAAAAATGAAGAAATAAAAATCAACTAACAACAAAATTATTTAGAATTGCAGACAAATGGGGAACAAGGAAGAGAAAGAAGTGATATACATTATACGAATACAGTGACAGTGGTGTTGCTTTGGTGACAAGTGATTGATAGAGTGACCAATAACTACTCTTTCCAGCTTTGAACTTTGAATTCCAAAAATTCATTGTAATTAACTTGGTGAAAGGAAAACAGACCTCTGTCAGAGTAACAACAATCATTGAGAGCACTTAAAGCATTCCCTCTCAGTAACTTATTGTCATCTTCCACCTATAAATTAAATTAAAAGAACTCTTTTAGTTCAAAAATACAATATACATAACAAATCTTGAATTTTGCATATGCGCTTGTTTTCTTCCTCAATAGACCAAAAGAGTACACTTTGTGATGGACATTAACCTAAATGCAATACTGGAACATTAAATGGACATCGAACTCAAACCAATCCAAATTATGACATCAACACCTAGGTCCAATGAGCACTACACATTTCAACTAGATGCATTTTTCGTGATCCAATGAAAGCTTATATATTTCACCTGAAGCATATTTGAAACACATGGCAAGCTCTTGCCTAAGATACATGTCTTCCTCCGTTTGTGCTATCTCAGCCAACATAGGAAGAATACCTACATTCAGAAAAGATAATCCTACATTTTTAGATATGAACAATATCGTCTATTCTGTACATTCATAATCATTCAAAAACCAAAGAAATAGAGCATGATCAATTTTCTAATGAAGGACTGCACCTGCAGTAAGACAACGGACGCGAGAGTCAGGAGTGCAAAGTAGCTCAACACACCATTGTACTGCTTTCTACCGAATTACAATATCTTTTGTGGCTGTGGTTTTCAGTATTCGTACCTATCGCAACATTGAGATCCAAAAAAAAATTAAGATTTCTGAGCATCGGCCATACTTTGATCTTCTTGTAGAACAACCTACTAGGGCATCTTTCTGGAAAGAAGCACCATTCTTCCCACTTTGTTAGCGACGAAAAAGTCTCGTAGATCAGGCCACGAGTAGAATATTTCCAGAAAGAGCAACTTACCAGTTTGGAATACATGAAATTCAAGTAGCCAAGTGTGATTCTAGGCTCCGTCTCCGGCCAGTAGACCAGTGGGTGATGAGAATGTTGTTGCATTAAGTCGCCAGGAGGCAACTCACTATTTTGTACGTTCTCGAATTTTTACTTCAATTTCATAGGACAATAGCCTTACAGAAACTGGATGACTGATTGACCAGGTGGAGGCAAGTGAAGCACTAAGTGTAGTAAGGATGAAGAGACCAAAACTGCGTCCGCAAGAGATATGCTGAGACTTTGCTTTGCGAGCCGCCTCCAACCTCCATCACTTTCGAGTGAGTTAATTACTCTCACACTGGGTCCGTAAGTGCCCAAGCTAAAAAAACGAATTTGTCTCTGAGAATGCAAGCGTTCCCAATGTTGGGAACGTTGGCGTATTTGCCCTAAACATGGACGGTAGGAGAGAATCATTTTTGAACTGAAGAATCCGTTACCGAGATGGCGCCTTCCTCCATCCAGTCTCTCTCCTGCTGCGCGCCTCTCTCCCTTCCGTTTCTCTCGTCCTGCACGCCTGTTTCTCGACTGGCTTTCCTTATCATGCGCGCCAAACTCAGTCTCTCTCCTATGAATCCAAAATCCACCCCTGCATTCCCGTGCATGTGAACGACCTACGGCGAGTGAAGATGCACAACAGCGTGTGGCGACTTCAGCACGACAACCGGGGCTTCTTGACGAACGAAAGGTTTCTACGAAGAGCTCTCTGGCTCCGGCGGCTGGCTGCCTGGGTGCGTCTGCGGGGCTTGGCACACTCTCCCTCTTCTGTTTCTGGTCTTCTTGAAAACAATGTACTTGCATTAGAAAAGTGATTTGAACTAATTTTAGGTCACACATCTACAAAATAACTTAAAGGCTAAAAATAAAAGTTATATCTTTTACATTGTAGATTTTCAAGAATTTCTTGCTTGTATCTATCGTTTCGTACAGTCAAAGATGCAGGCTCCTCTGATGTTCAATCTTGTGACAAGTTGACAGGGCATGGGAGTCACTAGAGATGCAGTAAGTCCACATTTCCGTTGTTCAGTTTTTCACATCTTGTTATTTGTTGCGCAAGCTGTGGCGCTTGTGGCCAACTGTGGTGAGTTGTGGTGATCTTTGGGGGGAACAATCTGCTTCCAACAAGTGAATGTGGCGCTTGTGGCCAACTGTGGTGAGTTGTGGTGATCTTTGGGGGGAACAATCTGCTTCCAACAAGTGAATGGTTGAATTCGATTTGCAGTCTTGAGCTTGCCGCCATTGATTAAGTTAGCTTTCTAGGATTTCAAATGACGACAGCAAGGGTTCATTCCTATTGTTCCAATTTAAAGGTTTTGGGTTTCTATTTCGGGGCAATAAAATTGTTAAAGTTTGGAAGGTTAGGGTGAACCGAGTTGATGATTGAGTTGCGTGTTGTGTAGAGACAAAGCATTTGACGAGAACAAGAATCTCAACACCTGCTGATTTCATCATTTGGTATAGAATTTGAATGACATTGTGAGTTCTTTGTCAAAGGTACGTTTTTAATCTGATCTCAATTTGTCCCACTACAACAAAAGCAGTGTTTTATAACTGCATAATATGACTACAGTGAGTCATAAAATCAAAAAATATGACTCACGCAGAAATCATTGTAGATGACTCTGGATATGACTGATTCTAGTCGTTTGGAAGCAGTCGCTTCAGACATCAGTCATATTGACAATCATATAAGTTGAAGGGTATAAATACCCATATTTAGCCATAGTACTTTGACTCTCCTAGGGGGGTCTTGACTTTTTGTTGAATTGTCCGGACAAACAAAAAAATCCTACGTGGAATATGACTGCGGTGAGTCATATTTTTTGATGCCGTGGAATATGACTATAGTGAGTCATATTTTTTGATGACATGGAATATGACTACAGTGAGTCATATTTTGTGATGACATGGAATATGATTCTAGTGAATCATATTTTGCAATGATGTGGAATATGACTGTAGTGAGTCATATTTTTTAATAACATGAAAATATGATTGTAGTAAGTCATGTTTTGTAGTGATGTGGAATATGACTGTAGTGAGTCATATTTTGCAGTGATGTAGAATATGACTATAGTGAGTTATATTTTGTAGTGATGTGAAATATGACTGTAGTGAGTCATATTTTGCAGTGATGTGGAATATGACTATGATAAGTCATATTTTGCAGTGATGTGAAATATGACTATGGTGAGTCATATTTGGCAATGACACGAAATATGACTTTTCCCAATCATATTTTTGAATGATGTGTAAAACAATTCTTTTCAGTCATATTTTTTGATGATTTGTAAAACGACTATGTGTAGTCATACATCAACATAATTTAGTAATTAAGTGAGAGAATCCATTTAATTAAAAATAAATACATATGATTTCTTAAATGGGCAAAAATTAATCACATTAGAAAGTCAAATACAAGAAAAATTATGATTTTTTTCAATAACATTTATTAATCACTAACACAAAATATATCACAATGGCTCTTTATATATTTCCACATACTTGTAGAACCTATATTCCAACAAAAATGTAAAGATGTTACCTCTTTTGTATTGCAAGTAGCCTTCAGTAACTTCATTTCAATCTCCAATACCTACATGTATAAACAAGAAGGTTAGTTTTCAATAAATGAACAATATAATTCAAACTTTAAAGATTTAAAGCACTATAAAATATGTAAATATGTTTAAAATAAAAAAAAATTATAATCATTATATATTCAAAAATTATAAATAACAAAAAAAATAACAATGATGATAGAGAGACTAAGAAGCAAAAAGTAGCAAAAAAGAAGAAGCAAAAACTAAGTGACATTATGATTGCAAAATATGACTGCAAAATATGATTAGGAGGCAAGAAAAAGAAAAACCTAAGATGGAAGAAGAAACAAAAGTTAAAAAGTAAGAAGAAGCAAAATCTAAGATGGAAAAAGAAGTAAAATCTAAGATGGAAGAAGAAGCAAAAGTTAGGAGGCAAGAAGAAGCAAAATCTAAGAAGGAAAAATGAGCAAAACTTAAGAAGGAAGAAGAAGCAAAATCTAAGAAGAAGAAGAAGTGAAATCTAAGAGGAAGAAGCAAAATCTAAAAAGCAAAACGTAAGAAGGAAAAAGAAATAAAAGTTGAAAGGCAAGAAGTTGCAAAACTTAAGAAAGAAGAAGAAGCAAAAGTTAAGTAGAAAGAAGAAGCAAACCTAAGAAGCAAGAAGTAAGAAGGAACAAGATCAAGTAAGAAGAAGCAAGAAGAAGAAAACCTAAGAGGCAACAAGAAACAAAACTTAAAAAACAACAAAAACAAAGAAGAAGAAACAAAAGTTAAGTAGGAAGAAGAAACAAACCTAAGAAGCAAGAAGTAAGAAGGAGCAAGACCAAGTAAGAAGAAGCAAGAAGAAGAAAACCTAAGAGGCAACAAGAAACAAAACTTGAGAAGCAAAAAAAACAAAGAAGAAGGAGCAAGACCAAGTAAGAAGAAGCAAGAAGAAGAAAACCTAAGAGGCAACAAGAAACAAAACTTAAGAAGCAAAAAAAACAAAGAAGAAGAAGCAAAACCTAAGAAATAAGAAGTAAGAAGAAGCAAGAAGAAGAAAAACCTAAGAAGCAACAAGAAACAAAATTTAAGAAGCAACAAAAACAAAGAAGAAGAAGAAAAACCTAAATAGGAAGAAGAAGCAAAAACTAAGAAGTAAGAAGAAGAAAAACCTAAGAAACAACATGAAACAAAACTTAAGAAACAACAAAAACAAAGAAGAAGAAACAAAAAAGAAATAAGAAGGGGCAAAAAGAGGAGTGACTACAAAAAGTGGCGGCTAGGGTTTCAAAACCCTAATTTTGTAGCGGCTAGGGTTTCAAAACCCTATTTTATGGTGGCTAGGGTTTCAAAATCCTAAATTAGTGGCAACTACAAAAAAATAATTTAAAAAAAATATGACTACAAAAAAATCCTACATGGAAAAATATGACTAGGTACTTTCTAAATATATTCTCTACTCAAATTATTTTTGGGCTGCCCTAAAAAAAATCTTACTATTATAGAGATGTGATTGCAAAATATGACTAGAAAATATGACTGGACGTTCCCTAAATATGTTCCCTACCGTTCTCTATGAAATATTTTGGTGTTTCCAATGGCCATATACTATACGGCCATGATGTATAAGGCTAGAATATGACTCGCAGTCATATTTGCAGTCATATTTTTTTTACCTTCAAAAATATGACTACAAGCAGTCGCCAATCATCCTCAGTCATAATTCTGCAGTCATAAAACACTGCCATTGTTGTAGTGTCCTATGAATGTCAAACCCTATAGTGCTGTGCTGGTTTATTGTAGCTTTTCTTCTGTGTTTCTTATTCTATTCTTGTTGGTGAATGGGAAGCCAAACCGATCCCTTGCGTTTGCAAGAGGGACGGTTGTGGTGAAATTCTCCCTTCTCTGTAAACTTCATGTGTGTTGTTTTGTGATTATTTTCTTCTACATGTCAATGTTAATTGATTATTCTTGTTGTTGTTATTTTGTAGATGGCAAGGAGCAAAAAAAACAAGTCTTGGAAAGTCCCTTTTCATCAAGACTGCTTAGCATGTCGTAAGTACATATCTTGTCTAAAGTTATGGATGCAATACACCAGTAGTCCTCGTCACACCCGAGATCTGGGGAAGTATGAGAAGAAATTGTTGAAATATCAAGAAAGTGATGGAAGAAACCTTAACGTCAACTGTGCTATTGAGTACAATGATGAGAGCAATGAAATATTAACTGTAAATGACAGTGCAAAATATGGTAGGAAGTACGAGAAAAAACTTCGCATATGTTCTTTAAAAGAGGGTGATGAAAAAGAGTTAAATGCAAGGAATGATGAAGAGAGCAATGAAGAGGCTGTTAAAACAATGATTGAAGATGAAAAACTTATAAAATCTCTTAGAAGTCAAGATTTTTCTATTCCTTCATCGGTTTCTAAAGTTTGGAGGGTAAAAAAAAGAAATGGCTTCATAAAAACTTCCAAATTGATAGAAGTAACCGAAAATTGTGTCCTTCTTGATGAGGAAGAGTTTATAGGTTTGTTGATATTTGATTTTTTCAGTTTTGAAGAGAGTCAAATATTGGCCCCATCATTGTATAAGTTGTGTAAAACAGCTAGTTTTGTGAAACGGTCTAAGAAATTGAAAATAACCTAATAGTTTATGTTTGGGGCAAGAACAAGCTATGGAAAATTTGATCGATACAAACAAACTATGAAACCTCCAGGTCTAGGTTGTCTTCCTGGTAGAGAACCTCCTATTTCTACAGATATAGATTTTTTTTCTGTCGATGTGGTCAATTTCATATACAAAAGATTTAAAATGCACTTGCCTTCTTAGACGGACCAATGGGAGAACATGGTGCCCTTCTTAGGTACGTCATATGCTAGGTTAGGTAATTCACCATTTACTACAATGGCCGCAACATTAAACTTTTATATTGATCCTCATTGTGATGAGACAGACTGTGGTTTTGGTACAATAGCTTGGTTTGAGCGATTTTTTAATCCAAGTACGTGTAGGCGGTCTATATTTCGTTTGGTAGACTACGGCATATATATTAAACCTAAGCAGGGAACTTTATTAATTTTTAAACCCGCAGAAATAAAACACCAAACTATACAGAATCATGGATACCCGCAGCTCGGTTTAGCGTTGGCAATTAAAACATCTATTTTAAATGCAGGTAGAAAACATATGGACAAAGTAGGTTTGGTTCTCGAGGCAGATGAATTATAATTGTAATTTCAATGAAAGTTTGGAAGAATTTGCCATTCAAAAGCTTCAATGAGCATTGTTGTTGAGTGAAAGACTTCTACCTTCAAAACTATTTGCCGTGTACGACGTGCACTTTAGGCCGTCACATCTGTAAGCACATGGCGACTTTGAAGGATGTTTCCAAGGAGTGTGTGACAATCTAAACCTACGTGGGTTATGTTTTCTTCTCGTGAAGTTGGGAAGGAGTACGTGAGGAATCAAGCTTGGTGTGTTCAAAATGTTTGAATAGGAACATCCCTTTCAGGTATGAGGACATGTGAGAGTGGCTACATTTGTCCATTTAGGTATTTAGAGGTGAAGTTGACTAAACGACTTGTGACATAATTAAAATCCTGCTAGTGTTTGCGACCATGGAGGGCTTCACGGTTTGTTCACTGTAGGAACATCCAAAACATGTTTTCATTGCTGAATTACCGAAGGCATAGTTACTTCTTTGTGTTGATGAATTTTATTCTTTTGTTTGAGGTTTCTTAAATGACTTATATCAACTTCTATGGGTAATTATAGAAGTGGCTACTTTTGGCTACCTTATGGCATTTAGGGGTGAAATCGATTGAATTACGATCGTGGAGGGTTCACAGTTTCTTACGTTAACCCCTAAAAGATCAAGGTTTCACGCTTGAAAATGATAAATCGAATTGCTGATATTGCAAAAAAGTATAATTCAGTTAGGTTCAAAGTTCATATCACCGGTATAAGCGAATCACAAGGTATCTGGTAGTCAATAATAAAATAAGATTGAACAGAAGAACGGTCCCATGTGACTTACTGACTTACTCAAAACTGCTAACAAAAACTGGAGACCTGATTTGGGTCTCTTGGTCGTTTAGAGATTAATTTCAGTAATGAACTTTCAATGGGGTGGATGAGTGAAAGCTAGCTCTAACGAGCTCTCTTTTGTATAGATATCTTGCAGAGCACCCACATTTGTGTGTGGTCAACCCCATCAGCCGACTTAACCCACTTCTTGACCGAGCTCTTACTCGTGAACTCTTGGAACATTTTGCCAAACAAGTATTAGACGCTACGTGGGATTGAACGTTTAAGGTGCTCAAGGTAACTGCTCTGAATTTTACCTTAACTTAATCAAGCCAAATTTCATGTAGTGTGCACCAATATGGTAGCACCAACGACAGACAACAAACTGAGGTTAACAGAGTCTTTGTCTTCCTCGGTGGCGGCAACCATGGGCTTGGATGATTCGTCTTTGCTCGTGAACTTCCATGGGAATTTGGTCAGTTGCTTACAATGATGAGGAGCTTCTGGTCATTCTACAAGCTAGGTGCCTACTGATGTAGACATTGGACATTGAGCACCAAACTGATTCGCCACTCCTCTAAAATTTTAAATTAGGTTTTCCAATCCGCTTCAAGGTTGTAGTGGAGCGTATTTTTTTCAACAGAACTTCAACCTGTTCAGACTTTTCATTCTTTTAGACATTACGATGAAGATTCCAAGTTTAATTGTATTTCGTATTGAAATAGGACAGGATTGGCCAGACTGGATGTAAGTGGTGAACCCTTAAACGTCGAGGCAGACGTTTAGCGTCCAATGAATGATAAGAGAATCTCTTATGTAGGATAGAATTGCAACTATTCATCCATAGAATTTTGGGTGGAAAAAGAAGACCTTCTATAGTAGTTTGACTTCCAATGAATATCTTTGGATTTTTCCATATCTCTAAAAGTAGATGATGTCACACTCTAGAATCAATGATTTCTACGGTGACCAGTCTGACGTTCAAGGGTTAAATAGGTCATCCTTCAATGTTGGATATTGGGTTGAACCCTCTTACAAGATGTTTATTGTTGATGATTGTGGGCTTGAAAAATGAGAATGTGAAAGATATTCATAAGATTCGATAAAAATTGTTTTTGACCATCGATTGCACTTTGGTATGGGTTTGGGGTGTTCAACACCGAGAATCTGTCAATTAACTAGCGTGATCAGCTAGGCAGCCTGACCTAAACTATTGATTGTCTTAGGGTATGTTCCCACTTGGTGTTAAATGTGTTATTGAGGATCTTAGGAATGAACCCAGAACTATTTGAGGATTGAATTCAGATTTGAAAAGTGCCATTGGGAACCTCCTAGTTTGTTTGATCTCAACGTATCAAACAAATAAAATAAAATAAAACAAAAAAAACTATCTTAAGGTACTAACAAGGTACCTATATAGCTATTTTTAATGTATTAGACATAAAGACTATTAATAAAAATAATTTTTTTTTTATCTAACTTTCTTCAATGGATGATTTTGAAGGGAATTCTCAAGGGCCCACACGTCTTGTTAAACAATATATATCCAAAATCTAGTAGAATGCAAGAAATATTAGAAAATTTATTTCACTTTGTTGAATTTTTTATCAATTTTAATCGTACTCTAGAAGTTTTCCCTTGGAGAAGCCAAAAGAAATTTATAAATATTTTTGGTCTTCATCAAGAACGACAAGAAGTTCATCATGGTCATAGGTTCACGGTCATAGACAAGTGTCACAAAAAACCTAGTCTCATAAGCTCATGTCCTAGCAACCTTGGATTTAACTATATTGAAAGGAGAGTGTTGATTTTGAAAAACCACCAAATACAACCCAGCCGTCTTTAATCTTACATCTTCTAGTTTTTCACCTAAGCTTCATGATAGTATATCTCAACCTTCACAACTTTGGAAAATGTCCAAGAATAAGAAGAGAATTGGCCCCAAAAAAACAAAAATAGTTGAAATGGAGTGAATTAAATTAATTATTAGTTATTTTTCATTTTAAGAATCTATCAATAAATTTGTAATTTATTGTAGGAGTTTGTCATTTGCCTTGGTTTAGGTCCCAATCCTTTTACAAATTGTTGGTGGGTGGATTTTTAGATTGTTATTGTTAATAGGTTTCTATATTTGAAAAATCATTAGTAATTCAAGAAGTCATATGAAAATGTAAAACAAGTTAGATTACATTGCGTATGTATTCATTATTTAAGAAAAATGATAAACCCAAATCATTTCTTTAATGCTTGTGTTTAGACTAGAAGACCTCATTCAAATTTAACTTTGACATGGCAAACAAGCATATGAAAATGCAAGGGAAATATGAGTGTTTGTCCATTGCACTCATTTGTTAAACTTACAATTGTAGTTTAGGACTCTATAGCTTTTTTAGCACAAAACCTTCCAAGTAAACATATTCCAAGAAGCTGTAATTGTAAACCTTCAGAAGCAAAACTATATTTCATGACAACATAGTCATTTTTATTGTTTTATTAAAAAATTTCATACCATATGTGCTCGAGGAGTACCTTTGAAGCACGACAGTTTCCATACACTACTAGAAAATTTATTTTTTCTGTTGTTTTGGTCGTGTTGATCCGGTCAAAATCTGACAGAAATCTGTTAAAATCAACAGATTTCTGTCAGATTTTGACTGGATCAACGTGACCAAAACAATAGAAAAAATAAATTTTCTAGTAGTGATAACTTCAGACTTCATGGTTAAGAAGTTGTGGCATGGTGTGTGGTTTTTTTTAACACTTAGCAATATAGGCAAATTTATTTAAATCATTTATCTTTAAAACAAAAATTGTTATTGGTTATATATATATATATATATCTGTGTGTGTGTGTGTGTGTGTGTGTGTATATATATATATATGTGGAAAGCTTGGAAACATTCCATTTCAATTTTTTAATTAAGAGACAAAAGTTCAAAGGTTTTTTTAGTTCAAGGATACTAATGGATTCCCTTAAGAAGAGGTATTTGAAAATTGACCTATAATCTAGAACTAATTTATGTCCACCAAATCAATTTTTTAAGAACATTTATTTTGAAGAACCAAAATGAAAAACCAAAATAAAAGAAGCAATAAAGAACATGACAAACCAATTATGGTATATCGATGAGGTTTTATTACATACTACCAAAAATATGTGAAACTAGAAAATGGAAAGTGGACATGAAATTAAACATTTAATAGATAAACAATGAAGAGTGAGTGAAAAAAAAGTGATAATGATTTAATTGTTTCAGGGTCCTCAAATCCTTAATAAATGAAAGGTAAAAAAAGAACAATACATTAATTTCTTAAGAGGCCTCTAACCGTTCTAATGAATGAATGGCAAACAAATTTACTATACTTGAAGTGGTTTTGGGTGCCCAAACTCATTAAGAATAAGTGAAGAGTTATAGATGTAAATGTTCAACTTGCCTTGGGATGTAATTATAATAAAGTAAAAGTTAGTAGAAGAAAGTAGACTTTAAGGTGAATTTCCAATATGGTACAATTGATGAACTATATATAGCAATTAGATAATTTGAAAGTGTCTTTTTGGTGACTTTTTCTAATTATTCTTCATAAAGTCCTTCAAAACAAACCATATTACATACAACAATCTCTATGTGAAAATTATAAATTATCAATGTTATGAACTTATATGCATTATTAGATTTAGAAACCGTCGTAGGGGCCGCATATATGACATGTTTTGGTTTTCATTTTTAATATGTATTTCAAAGTTTTATCTATATTGTATTATGGAAAGTAGGAAGTTATAAGATTTACACAATTTTTATTATGAATTAGGAAGAATGAATGTAAATATTCAAGAGGAGTTCAATCACTCTTTTTCAAAAAAAAACAAATTGGACGCTTGTACACCGTGGTATATATTGAAGTAATAAAATAATGAAATAAATCTATTGTATTATTGTTAAAAAAAATTGTTGGTAATTAAATGCAACATGAAATTTTATTAACTAGTAATGGCTTGGATGAAGTGCACTTAAAGTGCTTAGAGAATAAAAATAAAAGAAAGTGGTTGAAATAGTCTTGCATAATAATGAAGTTCCTACTTGTGCATACATAATTGAAGAGCTACTATTGTGTGGATACATTCTGCAAGTATGTGAAAACTGGATTGTATTCAAAATTGTAGCCCATTTTCAACTAGCAGGGCGTGGATTCGTCGAAGGGTTAAGGTCCAGAAATATAAGGTGGCAGCAATTGATTTAATGTGACTACAAGCAGTCACAATCATTAAATGCTATCATGTAGGTTCATTCATCACATGTACATATTCAGAAGATTAGAAACATACTCCATAAGGTAGAACCTATGTACGAGTACATCCACTATACTTTCTCTCAAGAACACAACTCCATCACAGCGACCGCTTGTGTGAAGTTGTAGCACCGGACCCTCTTGGATTTGCATTTCATTTCGCAAGATTATGCGCTTGTTCAATTGATCAAAGGTTGCTTTTTGAATTTCTTCTAACGTTTGTTCATTGTTATCATGTAATTTATTCCTTTAATTATTTCATCGTCGTTGCAGGGGCTTCTGACAAATTTTTTTTTGGGATGCATTCGTTATGCACTTCATTCTACTGTTGTGAACTTGTAATATCACTCATAAACTAGGTACAAATGATGCTGCTTCTAGATATATGCTTTGTGTGGGATGGCCCTTGCTGATGAAATTGTATTTTCATAGAACCCAAATTAGAGCAAGTGAATTCTGGGGATTGCTGGAGTTGGAACTGCCAATGCCAAAACTTGTAGGTGGAGGCAACGTTGCAACAGCAACTTCAAGGCTTCTGATAAAGTGGGTGACTCTGTTATCTTAGTTTACTTTTTCATTGGCAATAAATATAGGTGTTCTTTAGTGCACATATATAACAAGTATAAAACTTTTAACCAAATCAAGTAAGAGTGGATGCAGTTAAGAATTGTCTTCAATCAATTAACAATTGAATGTTACCTACAGTTAGGGTTGCCTAACACATGGAATTAGGCATAATATGCCTAGGTTAGTACATACTAACCACATAATGAACTGTTGAAATTTTAGTAATTGCACAAAATTTCCTCTATTATGACCTTCTGTGAGCGATATTATAGATACCCTATACAATAGGTGCACCATCATTCATCCATTCAATTTAGAAAGAATCATACAATAAAATCTGGAGCTCCTCTTGAATGGCAACATCTTCGTAATCAAGAATTGGATACGTGTGCTAGAACTCATCACTTGTCTTGCAGCAATCCGAAGTTAGTTTCTTAGTTTCCATTGAAGACTGGAAAAGAATTTTTGAAGCTACATAATTTTATTCCAGCAAAATTCCCATGAGACTTTCACACTCATAAATTATTGCAAACTAGAAAAAAAGCTTGCAATCTTCAACATTTGAGAGTAAAACCCTTGAATTGCTAGCTCAACATGTTGCATCTACAGATATGAAAACAGACTTTTCATGAAAAATTTGAACATTTTATTAGAAATTCAAGGATTTGAGGCAGAAATTGAAGAGGACGATGTCAAATTGGAATAACAGTGGAGGCCCTACCCCAATATTGCGTCTCAGACAGAAACACTTCAAATAAACCACTTTTGTTAGCACGCACGCATGCATGTAGGTTTCGCGGATTGAATTGTGGTGGCAACTTCTCCAAGCATGAATGTTTACTGTGTTTGACTCCTCACAACATAGGCCATCGCATTAAGCTAGTAACAACTGCATATCAGGGTTTTTTTAGATGCTCTAATGCAACATTGTGCAACTAGTTTTGCAGGCAAACAAATCTTAGCTCCAGTATACTATACCTAGTTCCCTAATTGGAAAGACATTGTTCTTTTTTAAAGCAGTCTGCATGGACTCTCCAGATCCAGCAATCCAACGGAGTCAATCAAGTGCATTTTGTTTCTTTCCAAAACATTCTTAGCTCGCTTGCTCTGTTTTGTTCACTATTAAGAATGTTCATGTTTTCTAGGAACGCTTGAAGACGTCCTATGCATAATATGTTCATAAACAGCTGAAGACATGCGGGATGTAAAGATCATTGACATCGTCAATTTTGGATGCATCTCATTTCAACGCCATCAGAAGACATAATTGATTCACATGCCTTGAAGTTAAGTGTTGGAGATCAAAATTGTATTGAATTACATGCGAGTTTGCCCAATGAATTAGGCACGCTTTTGTGTTGATCTCTAAAAAACATATCAGGTTCATTCATGAACTTTTCTTTGATTTGTTTCTTCAATCATTGGAGGTTTCATTTCTGAATGTCTGCCTTGCTTTCATTTTTTGACTTAGAAAGAATTCTTATCAGAATAGGCTGGATCAATAGTTCTACATTCTAATGTGATGTTGTTCTTGTTGCAAGCTTTCTTCACTTGAAGTGCTGACTAGTTTATGTAACTGCGGAAATTAAAATTGCACAGAGTTGTGAAAGGTGGAAACTGTGCAGAAGGTTGTCAACCCTGGCATATACGACAAGTAACAGGTGATAGGGGCGTATAAGACCAGAGCTTTGTAGGTAAGCGTTGCAAAAAATGAGTAGTTCATGTTGCACCTCTTGCTCTATTGTCACTTTTGGTGGTGGGATTGGTTTTTGTAGTACCTTGCAAAAGGCTCTCGTCCAATGGATGTACTTTCTTTCATGTACCTTGAGATCAAAGCTTTCAATTTTGATGAAATGGAAGTTAGGTTTCCTAGCACATATGAAGTATCACCTTCCTTGTGAATATGATTTCCACCATGGTGAGTAGAGGTTGTAATTGAATGATTGATTAGAAGTAAATTTGGGACCTTGATGGATTCATGTGACCAAAAATGTAATGAATGTGAAGGAGGCAATCCTTGGAGACCCTCATGAATTTCATACTCTATATCTGAGGACGAGTTTGATCCTAACCGTGACATAGTAGAAGTATAGTTATTCATCAATACACATGGCTAGATTGAATAAGTGAAAAAAATTTAATCAGGAGCTTGGTGGATAAACGTGTGAAATTAAAGAATAGGAAGTGCTGAGAGGAGACACTAAAAGAGTTTTGTGCATTTGAAAATGTAACGCCGCATTCCCAGTTGTTGTTTGTGGCACTTGAAATTTTTGGCTTGTTTTTCTTTGAATGGGGTAGACTGATGCTTCTTCATGGCAGTTGTCTTGTACTGAAGTTTCAATTCTTCAAAGTCAAATACTGAGCACAATTGATGAGTTCAATGTTGTTCAACCATCTTCCTTGACTATCTTCAGAATTAGCAGTGGAACTAGTAGAAGCCCTTGCTTCTTCATGAGTGAGTGCAAGCTTGGAGGCGTGATTTGTATGACACTGATTACCCTGTGTTGGATTAATTATCTAGGCAAATTGAGGTATGAAAATCTCAAATTTTGTCTCCCTGTCATTGGTCTACTGCTAGTATTTGAGTAATAGACAAGGTTGGCATGAACACAAAAGTATAAAGTTGCCAATTATTTTTCAACAATAATTTGGAGGATAGGAAATCTTGTTTAAAATGGCAGATTCTTTTGTGTTATATTTCAATGAATTAATTTCTTTAGCTTTAAAGTGTAGGAGTAATGCACAATATTTAATGCAAAATACACTTGTGAAAATGTGAAGTTTGTGAAATAAACACCATTTTGACAACAGTGAGGCTTATACTAGCTAAACTGATGTGGACAATGTCTTTGACTTGTGCAATACAGTGTGCTATGAAAATGTATGGAGAGCCTTCGTTCGACTTTGGGTTCTTTAGAGCTGAAGTATTTGAAGGGAACATGTTAAGATTTCAACAAGCACAGCACTTATTGAAATTTTGTTTGGGGACTTCATACTGCAGGTTTTTGTGAAGTTAGGAGTCAATTGCAGTAGTCTTCATTGAGAGGAACTGCCTAGTGAATATTATAGGTATTTTTCTTAAAACCTTCATAGAACAATTGATGTGCGCATGTTGAACATGAAGTTCTGTCTTGCATGTTTGGAGCTGCAAATTAACCTTTTGGGGGGTACAAAGCTTGTTTTGAAAGAAAATTGAAAATTGTGCAAATGGCTTAGATTTTATAGGGAGTGAATGGTTATTATTTCATAATTTCATTTCTAGGCTAATATTTGTACAGCATGAAACACTCACACAATATGCCATAGCTATAAAATTTGCCCTTGACGAAATGATGAAATAGGAATGTGTTGTATTGCAGTGGTTTCTTGCATACTTTATATAGAATTCAGATGTTGTTGGAATAATTCGATTTCTGTTGTAGAACAAGAGAATACAAGAGTGCTGATTTATTTTCTTGGTACTTTGCATGAGGTCTTCAAGGAACTTCTTGTAATGTAATCTTTAGTCCCAATGTACCTAATCTACGAAGTTTTAGATAAACAATGAAATATAAGTTCGTTGTTGTCAAAAGAGCATGTACAGGAGGACTAGGATTGTACAAGAATAACCATGTCTAATGTTCCATGAACCAAGTTCTACTAATTTTTATTTGGAATGCAGCATCCCCATACAATTAAAGTGTCTTACAGAAACAATTGCTAACTTTGATGAACATTCAATTTCCACAAGTCCCTTTATTCTATTTTTTTTTGTTGACATACAATGTTGTAGATACAATGTTTTTGACACTCAGACAGCACTGAAGAGTGTATACCTTCTGTAGACTTTTAAATGAAGTAGGGCCGTTGGGTTCAACTCAAAGAAAAAGAGCAAAAAAAGTGGAACTCATTTTTGAAGATGTGGAACATATGATAATATTTTGCAGATGATTTTCATTCCAAAATGAATGCATTGACATGTAATCCAAGCGGCTTCTTGTTTTTTGAGATTTAATACAGTTTATCTTGAAGTTTTCTAGTTAAATGGTCAAAGGTTTCAAAATGAAAAACCTCAAGAACTGTGTAGTAATTGTACATTCTTAGAGGCTGCAATAAAGAAACGAGTGTACATTCAAGGAGCTGTGCTAGTGCAGCATTGCTTCATGTTCGAGCAAACTACCTAATTAAGAATTTGTGGTTCCACACATCATTTTCATAGCATAGTTGAAGGTAAAAGAATATGGTGACATTTGGAATTTCATAATGGTATTCAAGACTTTTAGAATTCAATTTGAAATGTTTGGGGTACAAATTTCTCTTCACATAAGCCACTTGGTAGTCAACAAATATGAAGCATTATTTTTTTGAATTTGGGCAATCGCTGGTTAGTTTTTGGATTATATTATAGGCTTCAAAAGGAAAGTCTTACTTATTCAAGCAAGTTATGGCTCTCAATATTGATCAATAGTTTAACTTTCCCATGCTAGCAAATGATTCTACGTTGACAAGTCTCGGTGCTGGAAGTTTACATTTGAGGATGTAGTGCTCAATCTTCCCCTTCCTCATAACCTTTGCTTTGCACAAACTTCAATATGTTTGCACCTTCATAGATTGTATGATTCACTTTTAGTCAATTTGGTGCGGACTTGTAATAAATAAGCTTTGAAGAGATGGAAAGGGTAATGTACTTTGTGATTCAAACAATGAAGTGAGACATGAAGTATGAAATTTGTTTTGTATGTGTGATATCTTGAATGTCCTTGTTTTCATTCAAGGACTTGAACATTGTGCAATTGGTGGTCCAAAAATGTGCTGAACATATTTGTTTTTAATTGTACATAGGTGAAAGTACTCTCAAATCCAGTGAGTCCGCTTTTGTACAAGAGGGCAATCAAATGTCACCAGGTGTGTAAGACCTTTAGTTTCATTATTTTATGTCTTTTTTAATTATTCTAAATTGCTTAAAGTAGGATGCAGTCAGAGGCAAAGAACACTTAAAAGTTAGAAGTTCTTGGTTCTTGATTTGTGCTCATGAATCATATTAGAAAGTCGTACAAGTAAGAATTAAATTGTATTCAATTGTTGTTTTTTGTAATGCCTTTTATTGAAATTGGATAATGCTTCGTATTATTCGAAATCATGATGTACATATTATTTGTGGTGTATGATGGCAGGCATCATAGTGGTTTGTGACGGAGATCACAACTTGATCTCAAAATTCAAAGCACCTAAGAAAACATCTGAGGTAATTGGAGGTCTTCATAGAAAAGGAAAACTTCTTGACAGTGACGACATTCAATTGGTGGGAGAAGACTCTTTGGAGGCCGGTGATTACACTTTCATACCAGAAGATGGGAGTCCTACTACAACTCTTGGGGCACACCAATTGACCACATCTCCAAAAATGGTGTCAACAATTTCTACCACACCTCTTGGAACATAGGACAATAAATCCTTGCAAGAAGACAAAAAAGAAGAATTTGAAGAGAAGTCTTCGCCCGTGCCAAAGTATCAGCAACAACGAAATGAGAGAGTGGCATTCAATGAGAAGCGATTTTTGGAGTTGTTCCCAGACAAGTAAGTTTTTCCTTTTGAATTATTATGGTTCAATGTCTCCTCCGAATTTGCTGAGGAGATGGATTGTAATTTACATAGACTATCTAAGTTTCATAATGATTGAGAATGAAATGACCAAATTCAGTTTTTTATAGGAAAATGACAACATATGTGTAGAATTTGGAATAGTTCTTATCGTATTGGTAGTTTATGTTAAAGGTTCAATTCTGATGTTTCAAAATATAGAGCACAAATTTCTGTTAATTAGCATCTAATACTCGTATATGAAATAAAGCACTTGCTTTTGCAAATTGTGGTTTGCAAATATTATATTGTTGAATGTTCATTGTCTCATTCATCAATGTTGTTTACTATTATAAATTTAGGGAAATGAAGCAAAAGCAAGGAAAACATTCTGGAAAACAAAAGAAACAAGCAGTGGAATCCCCAAAACGGGTAGCTATCAAGTCACCAGAGGTACAACATGTTCGAATGAAACCTATTCCAAGGTATGATTAGATTTTTAAACCTCCAAGAAAAGTTCATAGGGATCTTTCAAAGAAGTACAGCAAAGAGGCCTTGAGACTTGATTTCAATTCGCAATATCACACATTCATGTCCAATAGGAGGCTTCTGAAGGCATGGCTTAAAGAGGAAGGTTTCTTTGCAAGACCCCCTAATTTGAAAACTGACCGGGAGGCAAGAATGGCTTTGAAGAATCTTATTTCACTAAAGCAATCAAGTCTTGCAGCATTGAATTTTGATAACATCACTTTCAGGTGGCAAGAACAAGACATTTTTGTAGAAGCAAAGTCAATGCTACAATATGCACGGAAAGTGGATGGCAGGAATCCTAAAGAAGTGGAACGTGAAGAGTCTGATTCTGAAGATTCAAAATTTGAAAGCTTTGTAGTTCGCTTGGACACTTCTGCTACTTCAAGGTATGTTTTCAATTACCATTGCAATGCTGTTGATTGTTTAATGTTTACGATGTTGACTCAATGTTATTCACTTTGAGTTCTTCAGTATTCAACGTCTACTGCAAGCAATGGTTTGTTTGTTTCAGCCATCAGAATCCGCCAGTCTTTCTTGGTTCAACATCAAGTGAACAAGAGAGGGAGAATGCTTTGGTTCCCTTCCAAAAACAAAGTGTGAGTTTGTAAACACATCAAAGTGTAATTGACCTAGAATAGCTTTGTATTTTGTATTGCACTTTGTAATGTGTACTTCTCAGAATTCTTAGATTGGCATGGCTATGTGAAGCAGGAAAATTCAATCCTACAATCAAAAGTATCAATTGAATCTAATGTGGGGCTTATCTCCAATATTTCTAAACCTGTTGAGGCAATACAAAAAGCAACTGAAGTGCTTCAAAACAAGGACAGCAAGCATTGCAGACCTTTGGAGGCATTGACCAACGATAAGGACTCGTCTATTGACAAGGTGAAGATCATTAATTCAATATAATTAGTTGCATGTCAACTTGAAATTTTTTCAATCTTTAATTTTTTTATTTAAACAATATTGAGTACAGTTTTTCAATTTTGTTGTTGTATACATGAATTTATCATTGCAATTTATCTTTTTACAATCTTATGATATAGTTTTCTAATTGTACAGATGGTAGCCGACGATGATCCAATGGTTCGTGGAGTGCCAATTGTAAGAATTTCTTCAAGGAAGAGGAAAGCTACTACTCTCACCAAAGCAAATGCCTACTTCGAAAAGGCAAGTAACACCTCTTTGAACACAATTCTTAATGAATCAGTAATAGGCTCAGTGGCTGATGCGGAGAAAATGGTTTGGGGAGAATTTGGACTCAATGATGTGGATGTGATGTATTCAAAGCTCAAGGTTTATATGAGAGAGCAGAACAAGCTTAATACAAAAAAGCCTTTCAAGAATAGCTTAAAGCTTAGTGAGCAAGAAGCAGTGATGAAAGTAGCACAATATTTGATAGGCAAACATAGCATTTAGTATTTAATGTTTGTAATTCATATCATTTGTGTAGTAGAACCTATATTACTCACAACATTTGTTATTTTGGATATTTGTCACTTATTAAAGTTATGAATCATTGCATTTTATGAATAATCCACTTGTAATTTGCAACCTTTTTCCTTCACTGCATTTTTCATTTACTGCATTTCAAATTTGCTACATTCTCTCTCACTACATTTATGTTTTCCTACAATTTCAATTCACTACATTTTTGGCTTATTGCATTTCTCGTTTCCAAAATTCTCTATTTCCTACTTTTGTAGATTGCTACAATTATTTCAATTCACCACATTTTCTGTTTACTACACCTGCCATTTGCTACATTTTCCATTTACTACATTCTTTGTTTACTACGTTTTGGATTTACTACATTCTCAATTCACTACATTTCCCATTTACTACATTCTTTGTTTACTACATTTCCAATTTCCTTCATTTTCAATTCACTACATTTCCCATTTACTACATTCTATGTTTACTACATTTCCGATTTGCTACATTCTCAATTCACTACATTTCCCATTTACTGCATTCTTTGTTTACTACATTCTCAATTCACTACATTTCTCATTTACTGCATTCTTTGTTTACTACATTTTCAATTCACTACATTTTCCATTTCCTACGTTCCCAATTCACTACATTTTTTATTCACTACATTTGTCATTTTACCACTTTCGAAATGTAGAGATGGTAGTGCATTCACTACATTCTGTCTTTTACTACTTTAGTGTTAAGTACATAGGAAAATAGGTAGTAAAATGCCTTGTTTTCCTATGTAGTAAAATGAAATATTCTCCCTGTGGATCCTGAGGATTCTCTCCTACCAAAGGTAAAAGCAAAGTCAATCAGGACTTCTCAAGAGAATAAGAAGATCCAGAGCGCAAAACATTACCATTTTCTCACCCAAGATCCAGCTTTCCATGAGCGAGAACCTCCACACTAAATTCTGTAACAAGATCATCAAAGAGAAAACTGAGACAAAAAGAATTTTAAGATACCATTTCGATACCATTGCTTGATAAGAGTGCCATCGGATGGAGAGCTTCTCGGAATATTAAGTGTCTTCCAGAATATCCTAACTATCAATTTCTGTAAAAACTCTTTTCTGGATTTGGTGGATCCTAGAGTCTATCGGTGGGCCGCCTATACATTTCAAGACTTATTTGCGAGACATTCCTAAAATTATTATTCATCTGAAGTGAAGATGAATAGTAAGAATTTTGTCCTATGCAATTTTATTTTATTTCCTGTCATTAAACCATAAAGGTCGTCGCGGACACCAAACGGTCCGATGAATGACAAGAAAAATATCTTGTACAGGACAGAAATACAACTATTCATCCTCGGAAGTAGGGGTGGAAAGGGGAAATCTTCTACAGTGTTTTGACTTCCAATGAGTGGTTTTGGAATTTTATATACCTATGATTCCCACGGTATCAAAATGCATGATTTCCACGGTCACTGACTTCCAATGAGTGGTTTTGGAATTTTATATACCCATGATTCCCACGGTATCAAAATGCATGATTTCCACGGTCACTCGTCCGCCCTTTAAGGGTTAATTGACTTGGAAAATAGATGTATACTTGTTTGAGGATAGAAAGACATAGAGGATCAAAATTGACCAATGAATGACTCTGCTATCTACTATTGAAACCAGAAGGGCTCTTGTCAGTCCACTAATTAGTGAAATTTTGGTGACTACCCCGGTCATAGGGGACGAGTCCTTTCATAGCAAATGAAATCATGAAGAACGGAGCAGAGTTGCTTTCGACTCTAAAACCTATACCAGAGACTCAAAGTGCAAAATACCTCTAAAGGTGCCTTTACTTATAATACTTCTTTGCATATTCGTGAATTTTATTACTAAACACAAACGCCGGGCTTGTGCATGGTTACAATACTCTTTTTTTTTTCAATAAACTCCTTCCTCTATGTTTTCCCTTCTTAAGATATCTTGTTCTTAAAAGCATATACACAGTAAGAATATTATCACGCTGCTCTCCAAAGACAAAATACAAAAATTATACAACACTTCTTTGAGGAATTCTACCGTCTACATAACATTCAGTAGTCTTTGCAGGGACTGCCTTTTCTTCTTTGAACCCTCGCTGAATGAAATTCATCC
Organism: Climacium dendroides; assembly: GCA_950106755.1. Lineage (NCBI taxonomy): Eukaryota > Viridiplantae > Streptophyta > Bryopsida > Hypnales > Climaciaceae > Climacium > Climacium dendroides. The sequence continues at coordinate 20,114,182 of OX467091.1, forward strand.
CTAACAGCTGACTCGCGACTGGCGTGGAGCTTCACTCCTTCTCCTCTGCCCCCTAGCCAACCAAGGGGACCAAATAAAAATCTTCACAGTTGAAATTGCTTTTCATTCCTTACTAGATCTGCCTTGCTTAGTTTTGTAATATGGGAATAAAAAAATGTTTATTTGTGTTATAAACATTGAAAAGTTGAAAATGCTTGTTCATCAATTTCTATGGACAAGTAAAGTAAATTTCAATACAATTGTAATGAAGTTTGCTTTACTTGTAACAATACAAATTGATAAACAAATTCCTTCAATTCCCTTTGAGTATATAGTGGAATGAGAAGCTCTTTATATTCACAAGGGTGGTAGGAGATAGAGTAAACCATGTGGGATATCTAAATTAGAAGGAGTAGGAGCTCCACCACTCATAGTGAAGTGAAATTTTAGAATTGTGTTAAAACTAGGATTTCAAACCTCATTTAGGCATAATAAGACATCTTATTTCAAAAATCTTTAAACTAAGAAAAGTTGGAAAATCAATATATTTTTCAGCTCCAAAAATCTGTTTGAGATTTCAGAACTCCAATCAAAAGTTATAGACAAACATAAGAGAGGGATTGGAAAAGGAGACTTTTTTGACATTTTCAAGCATGCTTTTAAAAAAAATTATCTTCAAATATTTCATTATATACAATTTAGAATCACATCTTAGCAATACAATGCTCTAAAAATATATATTTCAACAAATGCATTTGAATATTTTGTAATGAATTGAATTTGAACCAATCAATAGAATTCTTTAGATTTGGCATACATAACTTCACAAGGATGCAAACAACTAAAAATTAGTTTGAAATTTAAAAATCTAAAGTTTTGTAACTAAAAAAAGAGTTTTTTTTTTATGTAAATGATTAGAACTAGTGATTCAATGCTTTTATGACTACAAGTTCATATGTTTAACTTTTAAGGCTCTATGACTATGTTTTCATCAGAAATGCTTCAAAACTACCATTTTTAGTACAAGTACCAAATTTTTCAAAAAAAATTGTTTTTGAAAAATATAGCCATAGGATCTTGTAGTAAATTGACTTGAGAATATGTGGTAAAAAATTCAAAAATTTCATTCTGTACATTGTAAAATATAAGTGTTGAAATGCATTGAAATTTTTTTGGTAGCCTTGCCAGAAATTAGATAGCTACACTTCAAATGCTCACTTTTCTACGAGAAAATGTCAAAAATGGTGGTGTTTCTTTAGATTCATTTTCCTAGACAAGTTGCTTATATGCTTGAAAATTTTCAAATCATTTGGAATTGTCCAACATATAGGAAAAAAATAGTAAGCAGAAAGAAATAGAAAATGAATCAAAATACTAATTTGTTAATAATTCATTTATGAAATTGAAATTTGCCAATTCCAATGGTTGTAATGTTGCACTAATTAATCTACATCATATGATTTTATTTTTTTCAAAAAATATATAGAATTAAATTAGATAAATAACTTCAAAGTTTATTTTAGAGTAGAGACTACATGACTACCTGCAAATTAAATTTCGTCATAACTTTCATCTCATTAGTCAAAATGGAATGATTCAAAACTTTCCATGCATATATAAATTTGACAAAGCAATTTCAAATTTTAATTTCTAGAAAAAACGTTTTTTTAAATTTGCCCAAACCACCCATTTATAAAAGAAAGTCACATTTCAAGCCATAATTTTTGACTTGTATTTCCAAATGTCATGAAATTATTGCACATGATAGATATTTGTGGTCTCCACCTTCTATTACAATTCTAGCCTATAATATGCAAATCTGCAATCACATGTACTTGCTTGAAATTTCTTTATAGCCAAAAAACCATGTAGGGGTCAAATTTCAGAGAAGGGTAGAAATGGACAATTTTTTTGACATTGTCAAACACCTTCTCTAAAATTTGCTCATATCTTTTAATTGGAGTCTCCAAATATCAATTGGATTTTTGGAGATGAAACATGACTTAATTTACCAACTTATTTTAGTTCAAATGTTTTTGAAGAAATATCATCTACTATGCCTAAATGAGATCTGAAATTTCAATTTTCACACATTTCCTAGTTCTGACTTAACTCTATTAGTGATTGAGCTCTCACTACTTCTAATTCACATATCCCACATTGTTTGAACTACCTCCTACCACCCTATGTGTATATAAGAACTTCTCTTCTATCATTGAAGCTCAAAATGAGATTGGCTTCCTAGAAAAGGTGAGGTTATTCAAGCAAAGAGTTGATTAAATATGCTTGAAGTACTACACAATGAATTGGAAGTTGTTTTGTTCAAATTAAATGGCAGCTCATTGAATAAATTGATTTGCATTTTGTTTGAAGTTATCAATTTAGTAACTGTAATTATATGTACTACATTTTTCATTTACCTCAACATGCAGTCGTAGCCTGTCATATCCTTGAATTCCTGATCCTGGCATTTCCTTCAGTTTTGACAGATATCGACACCTGTCCTCATAGCTACTGATGGTGCAGAATATCCCGCACCATTTCATCCCTTTGGATGGAATGATGCAGGATATTCCGCATCATTCCGTCTAGCCAGAGGCAGTAGACAGTAAAACTACTGAATGTTATGAAAGCAAACTTCATTACAATTGTATTGAAATTTACTTTACTTGTCCATAAAAATTGATGCATAACATTCAGTAGCAGACATAGGAGTCTGCCTTCTCTCTGACAGAATGGTGCTGAATATTCGGCATCATTTCATCTGTTGGATGATATGGTGCCGAATATTCCACACCATTCAGTAGCTACATGGTCAGATGTCAAAAAATGTTAGACTGTAAGAGATAAAAGCAATGAAACAATTAATGAGGGCTTAGCTGACTCCAATTAAATTAGCTTTGGTAGTTGGTGCCACCACTTCTTGTGGATGAAATTCTTGGAAGAGAAGAAAGGCAGCCTTTGCTTTAGCTATTGAATGTTATGGAGTGAAAAGAAATGCTACAATTTGTAATATGGCTGCTCAAAGCAAGACTTTTGGATTTTACTGTTGTGATGGAATTTTATTATGCACAACTTTTATATTCTTTGTTGGTGTGGGGATTGGTATGGATCTGTTGAAATACTTGGATGTTTGCATTTTGGAAATATCAAAAAAGTATTCAAGAAATAGAATATTCACTAATGGAATTGCAGCAATTAAGTTATAGACTTTCTTTTGTAAAGAGAATTGATTTTAAATTGTTTTTCTTTTACATACTAAAGAAAGAATTAACTTTGACCATTCAATGCTTGGTGAACACAAAGAGTTTGAGTTTGTTCATTGAAGGTCCCACATTTGACCAGAAATCTAGGATGAGGATGATTATTGTCTTAGTTAGTTGCACATCCTACATTTTTGAACAATTGAACAATGGCTTGAAAAATGATTACACTTTGTCATTGACTACCATTGAAATGTTAGTTTTATAATTCATATTTTCTATTTTAAACATTGTCACCTATGATTTATCCCCTTATTGATTGTTCAACAATTCACTAGGTGAATGATGATTGTTTTAAATGGTGTATTTCATCCAATTATATCCATTGAAAAAGTTTAAAGAAAAATGTAAGATAATGTATATTAATGAAAAAAAATTGCATATCTTTTTTAATCCATAACATTCTTAGTTTACATTTTTTCAATCCCCCTAAGATCCCCTAAAAGAAAAGATATCCTTTCAGAGATACTTAATACAAGATTTAGGCAACGATAGTAGCCACTTACCATACAGAATTTAAGATATCAAATCCTATATTCATTGTTTTTTTTTAATTGAAAGGAACATACTTGTCAACAAGATATAGAAATCCATACAAGAAATTAAGAATGTTGTGATGGGCATACAAGGACCCCTCTTAAATTGAAGTGAATTTAGGTAAGGTGAATTGAATTACATAGTTGACAAGAAGAATAGTATTTTTATTGTATTTTTTATACACTTCTTTTGAGACCTATGATGATTTTAATTTTAGAATGTTATATATAAATTCCATTGTAAATCAATTTTATAGCGGTAGACATTTTGGACAAGTTTCAATTTTATATTATGTTTTTCTAAAGCACTTAAAAGAGAAGCAAAACTTATGCACCCATCTTATCGTGCCACGTCGTCCCTTCATCACCTCCACGTGGATTTCTCGATGATATGTCACATCCACGCAAGCACCAGCAGGATCGCACAACGCCATCGTCGGCTCCATCGCTGCAGCTTCTTCTCCGCATCGGATTGCGCTTGCAATCCTCCCCACAAGCTGATTTCCAATTCCAGCGCTCCCCAATTTTATAATTCATCTGCACACCCAATTTCGTACTCAAACTTCAATTTCATACCCAATTGTACTTGCTCTTTCCAACTGCGAGGTGCACAATCGTTTCACCCGATTCTGGAATTTCGACTTCTGCGGAGGATCGCTGTAATTGGTATTCGCCGATCAGTCAATCTGCAGGGTGATGTAAGGTAGGATAGCCTAATTAGCATCTGCGCAAGGTTCCAATTATTCGACATTTCTTAGTTGTTGCTTGACTGTAAGAAGAGAATTCTAACGCATGTTAGCGTGTGTTTATTGGACACCGAATGAATGAGCTATTGGTTTTTCAAAGTGGTGTGAAGAAAATCAGTCTCTCTAGAAATCTTTAGAGAGTGTATCTGGGCATTGTTTCAATTATTAGATGGCCTTGGTTTTTTTGTTGGGTTTTATTGACAATTGGAAGAGAATCGCAATGCATGTTAGCATGTGTTTTTTTGGACATTGTATGTATAAATTGTGAATTGTCACAATGCTGAGTGTAGGTAGGTCGCAGTCAACCCTAGGCTCTTTGGGAAAAACTTATTGGGATTGCTTTTGGGTAAGGGTTGGAATTAGGTGTAGGTATCTATTGCGAGATTGGAATGCTCTACTTTTAACGTATGTTATGGTAACGGTGTCTTTATCTTTGCAGGTTTGGATTTTAGGGGTAGAAGCAGTGGTACATTTGTGCAAAGATGAAGATTATGGTGGCCGTCAAGCGAGTCATTGATTACGCCGTGAAAATCCGCGTCAAAGCTGACAAGGTGAGTTGCCCTAAACTTGCTTCACATGGCTTCTTTGGCGGCATGTGGTTTAGGATGTTAATTAGTTTAACTGGAGAGCCAGCTAATTAGACAGCAAATCTCCTCCGTCACCTAGACTTATGCAAATTCTTTGCCGCAGTATACCTTGCAAGAGTGCTTTTATCTAAAGCTGAACTTAGCCTTTGAATCTGGAGGACGAGGAGACAAAATTTTGTAAGCATCTCAATTTGAAGAGGAAGTACTTCAGGGGGTTGGTTGGGAGGACAGAGTTATGAAAACCTTGGGATTAGGGTTAGTCGTCAGAAGATCGAGGAGTCCTTTCTAGGTTTATGTACATATATTTCCTTGCGTCTACACCTATAAGATATTAATTGTAAGAGAAATAACAAAACATAGATTGAAAGAAGATCATCATGTTTTTACAACTTTATTCTGTATTAATACTTGTAGTGTTATTCAACTACCGTTTATAAAGTAAGAATTCAGTACCCTAAACGACAGGATTTAAATGCTATTGATGTATCATTCCACAAGCTAGAGATTTTACGACACCTCGTCAGATTGTGAGTATTCCTCTTTTAGATTCCTGAGCAGGGATTTTTATTAAAGTGGCTAGTGAAACCTCACAATTAGGGTCTTTTGGAGAGTACGAGGTCAAAGGACATCACTATAATCGGTTGATAATGCTAGGATACTCTGAATTGATATAAAATGGGGAGATGAATATTTTTTTGTCTGCCAACCAGACTGGAGTGGAAACCACAAATGTGAAAATGGCAATGAACCCGTTCTGTGAGATAGCGCTGGAGGAGGCGTTGCGGCTGCGTGAGGCCGGCCATGCCAAAGAAGTGGTGGTGGTCTCAATGGGAGGGCCTCATTGCAGTGACACATTGCGCACTGGGCTGGCCATGGGTGCGGACCGGGCTATTCATGTGTCCACCACTGAGACGCTATATCCTTTGGCTGTGGCAAAACTACTGCGAAGCCTTGCTGAGTCTGAAAAACCGAACATGCTTTTGCTTGGAAAACAGGCAAGTTCAATTGTTCTCCTAATGGTTAGAATGTTCCTGCTCTTCGTATTGATCATAACATTCTTGAGCTGTCCTAGAAACCGGTCATGAAACTGGTCATCTGGATCCCTTTTGAACACTTAATCTTGAGCTCATGACAGACGTTGCACAGCCGCATTCTCAATTGTTTAGAAATTTCGAGCTCTATGTGCCAAGTGGTCTAAGTGATTGCATTTTTTTCCAATTTGGTTATACGTTGATTACCATTTCTATACGGTGGAGAAGGATGCACATTGCCAACCGCTACTTAATGTTATGAACTTTTGTGGAGAATTAATAAAATGGTTACATCTCGTTCTTGCAGGCCATTGACGATGATGCCAACCAGACTGGGCAGATGGTTGCTGGCTTGTTGCAGTGGCCACAAGCCACATTCGCGTCCAAGGTCTGTAAACACCCCATCTTTGTCCCTGTTGGGCTTATCCTCTTGGTTACTTTGGGCATGTCAAATTGTCATTTCATGCTGTATAATATGATATTTTAAAGGCTGAAAGGCGACTTTTATATGCCTGCCGGTAAGGTTCCGGTGGTGATCTGTCAATGGTATATGGACATTTTGTGTGCAGGTGTCAATGGAGAAAGGCTCCCGTTCAGTGATTGTTGAGCGGGAAGTGGATGGTGGACTGGAGAGTCTGAAGCTGCAATTGCCTGCTGTTGTCTCGTTAGTATCTTCCGAACTCAAAACACCGTACACTTTATTAGCCAAAGTTTAATGTCGTATCCTATGCGTACCTGTAAATTATATTAATACTTGTCTTACATTCTATGCAAATGGAAAACCTGCTGCAGTTTCTGTTTGGAGTTGTGCTTCTTCGATGATGTAGACTTGTTATGCTGTAGCCAATCTTCTTCATGGTTCATTGGATGCGGCTTCGAAGCAATGGTTAAATGAATTGAGAGAATGCGGGTTTGGTTCTACTTAGTTATTGATGTAGACCGTTGTTTAATACTCTTGGACTGTCTATCAGAAGACACTTACATCGCTTGGATGATGACTATAGGGCTGATCTACGGTTGAACCAACCTCGTTACGCCACTCTGCCTAATATCATGAAAGCCAAGAAGAAGCCCATCAGCCAAGTGACCCCGGAGCAGCTTGGAGTGGAAATCAGTTCAGATTTGCGGATTGTGGAGGTAGTGGAACCGGCTCAACGTAAAGCAGGAGTGATGGTGGCTTCTGTGGATGAACTTTTGGACAAGCTGAAGAATGAGGCGCATGTTATATAGATCCAGTACCACCTGATAGTTTCCATGTACATTTTTTCTTGCGGGTTCAAATGGGGGCTGAGAGGTAAGCCATTTCTCTTTTATAATTTCAATTTCAATCTTAAGCTCTCTACAATTGTGATGCCTATGAAATGCGCTACGTTTCTTTGACCGGACAGTGGTATTTCAGCCTTTTTTAGCTTCGGTAGGGGTCGCTTTGTTTTTGTATATTGTATGCTCGTAGCTGTACAACACTCTACCAGACACTGGAGTTCATTAACTCGGAAGCTAATGTTTTGTTGAAACAAGTTCTCATTCATCCAAAGTATTAATGCCCATTGCCCAAACCAAAAATATGAAGTTCACTTTGAGAGCCAATAGTTGGTTATATGAACTTTTGAAACATATTTCTATTGTTAAAAAATGTGGGGCTCAGTTTCTTCTATTGCTAAATTTTGTAGCTTCTTTGAAGCTTTTTGAATGATCCCATCAATTCTTGTTAAGGAAGCGTCCACTTTGGGTTATGTGGGCATTTAAGTTATGGGGTTCTAAACCACACAAGCTCTAAAATCGCCCACCTCCTCAAATGTACATTATTTATACATGTTGCTTTTTTGTAGCATTCAGCAATGTACAAAGTGTACATTTTAGGAGGTGGGCAATTTTAGAGCTCTATGCCTTTCAACTTCAAAATTTCATAACTAATTCTCCAAAGCTCAAAAAAATATGGGTTAAATGCCAATTCCAATTGTCAAGAAGCCTTACCTCCCTAAAATTCAGCTTCAGCTCTTAGGTGGGTGATTTACGGACCTCTTACCTTACGGGTTATATGATGCTTAATGTCATACTGCAATCTTTTGAAAGCATTTACTGATGAGTATTGAACTGTCTGCAGATATATAATGCTTGGCTTCAACATCCTCATTCAGGCCAACAAGGGAAGGCAAGATTGCAGCTTCCGTCCTGGGAATGGAAGGCGGAATTGAACTTTGTAGTGCTTAGAAAATTGATCACGAAGATTTGTTGGAGCCGCAGTGTTTGGAATTTTTTAGCGGATGTGACTCTTGACAATTAGAAAATAAAGCGCACACATCAACAACATTTGGTTATTTTTCTTTGTTTAGGGGTCTCATCTTTCTACAGTAGTTGCATTCTATTGTTATCAGGTACTCCCCACAATTCTAATGAAAGTTGGGCAATGTTGTATTCTTAACCTACAAAAGAGTATATCATACATTAATTAGAACAATTGACATAGTTCGAACCTAATAATGTGTTCTTTTGCTAATGACACAAAATATACAAACAAGTCTAATGAGGACATCAACATTGATCATAGTTTTGGTCCACATTAGTGACTAGAAGGTTAATTAGACAAAATGCCTTGTCATTCTATTAAATTGAAAGCATTCATATAATTATATAATTTTTGGTAGATCAAAGGGCTTACAATAGATTAAAACTTCCACAAGTAGCCAATTCAAGAGTTACAATTGTGTCAAAAAAAGACTTCTTAGTATTTTGAATAATTATGCTCACAACATAGACCAACCAATTTGTAAAAAAAAGAAATTCAGAATGAGGTTGGCACCCAGGGCATTGTTTTATTGTAACCTATATTAATTCAATTTTTATATCTAGAAAGTGACACCGTTGGGTGCTCCTACCTTACCAAGGATACTAAAAGTAGAACCTAGATTTGCAGGAAAAAAATAATAAGCAAAAACTTGCTCATGATAAAAGGCAACCATTTGACCAGAGAAAAATTGCTTGGATCAAGCTGCTTTAAATCTCTTAACCCTTGAGCACCTAGCCCATAACCACAAGAAAGCAGGGGCCAACAACCTACTTGCAAATTGAACTAGCGTCACTATCGCGACTTTGCCATCTATGGGATTTGATTGTATAGAATGGGATCATGCAAGGATTGATTGTAAGTGTTTTCACTAAATGAATGAGGAGATTATATTGGTCAAATGTTTGTTGACAATGGGCGGAGGGCAATTTGGAGAGGTGGAGTTTGCTAGGGCGCTCAGGGGTTAAGAACCAAGAGTCATCTTAGGAGACTCTTAGGAGTTTAGGCAAGTTCCTATGGCCTCATCTTTTGGTGAATTTTTTTAAACTTTCTCAAAAGTAAAAAAACAACTTAGTAGCTTTTTGGTAATATCATTTTTATTTCAATTGGTGCATGAGAGAAAAAGTTATGCCATCTTAAACATAATTTTTATGTTATCATGTAGAAAAAGAAATCCATAAAAACTTGAAATAAATTTTCTTTTAAACTTTTTTTCTCTTAAATCTTGTTTTTGTCTATGTGAAGCTTTGATTCATTCCCTTCGGATTAGTGATGTGAAAGTTATGAACAACCTTGTTTTGGGGGCAATCTAAGCATCCCCTTGAAAAAATAACTTATAGAATTCATTTCATAATGCAATTTCACAATTTTTCAAAAGAAATTGTTTGAGAGGGTTAAGTTTGTTTGAAAGGTTTGAAATTCTACATCAAACACAATTCTTAAATTTTGACTATGAGTGATCAAGCTCTCATCTTCAAATTATCCCATATCCTTTGAAGATTCATGATGGACAATGAATTTCAATATAAAAACAACCTCTTTATCCTCACTTCTCACCAAATTCCAATGAAGCAAATCCTACATTGTACCAAAAACATTTTTTCTTGATGGTAAGTTTGTTAAATGACATAGATATTTCTCATTTATTTGTAGGTTTAATTATCGGATCCTAGCATTTTTGCCATGAGACCATGGAATGAAATTTTAAGACTTTGACATGCTAGGGAGTTGAGTAATAGTCCCTAGCTTTTGTCCTTCTAACCAATGCAATCAACGCAGCCTATACATCTACCCTTGGACTCAATGAACTTAAAAATTGGCAATCCAAGTTGTCCCTCAAGTTGAAATTTGCCTTACCTCCCCCCACCTATAAATTCTTCACCCAACATTGAATTGAAACAAAAATTATATAATCACAAAGCTCTTGCAAAACTACATGCCCTCAAAAAGTTTCAAAAAAATCAAATAAAAATTCAGCTTATAGGAACCTATCCAAATTCTAAATTGTCCCTTCAGGAGACAATAGGGCTTTTAGGAGTTAACATGAAAATTTGATTTCAGCACTGACTGTCACATATGGTACATGTAGATTTTGAATGATTAGAATAGAAAAAAAATGACAATACTCAGTTGACCATTATTAACTATGACCTTTCCTAAACTTAATAGACATGAGTTTTTGTTTTTAGTATATGTTTTTATTTTGAAGTCACTTTTAAGGTAGAAGGTGGATCACTTAATCGAATTTCAACCAAACATTAATTTTCAATATATGTTTTTCACGCTTAAGCAAATTTTGATTTCAATATATGTTTTTCACTTGAAGTCACTTTTAAGGTAGAAACACAAGTAGTGGATCACTTAAGCAAATTTTGCCTAGATGGTGAGGAATATGAAGTGGTAGAAATTTCTCCCATGTAGGAAGATAGAAAATATAGGGATGCTTAATTTTTCAGAATTTTATTCCCAAATTTGAAGTTATGGGGTGCCAAAAAGCACTGTCCACCCATAGTCAATGTCTAGAGTATTGTAATTCTGATCATTGAAGAACCATTGTTCACTACTTCCTACTTTCTCGCTCATTGCTGCTAGACATGTGTCATAATCATATTAGTCCCAACCTTGAAAAGGACGAAAAACACACATTTCAAGCTTGAGGTTGGGCACCGGGCATGGTTGACAACTGGTGCTTCTACCTCACAGAATTTGTTAATTGTTAATTGTTAAAATTGTTGAATTTGTTAATTCAAAACTCTATACGTCAAATTGTTAAAAAGGGAACATACTGATATAATTCTTCACAGATTACACATATCTAATCCAGTTAAACAGAAAATAAATAATCCAGTTAAACAGAAAATAAATAATCCAGTTGAACATAAATCATATCGGGTTACTTTCACATCCTTTGTCAAACCGAAGCAATCACGGGCTTGCCACAGTTGAGATCATTTATCAATAATACGACAATGTTACGTCAAAACCGGACCATACTGTTTCAGACAGGCCCACAAAATTTCTGTATTATACAATTGGAAAGGTCTCTAAAAGAGTTCTAGGTCCAGCCCTGTAAGAAACAGAGCCCCATGCACCACTAGTAAAGTGCGCAGCAAGTCAGCTGAGGTTGTCGTAAGCCAGCATTTGACTCACAGTAGAGCTTGAATGGACTAATCCAACAACAGGAGCCTCTCTCCTAGCCAGGATGATTGCTGAGCAGATCGGTGCTTCGCAAGGACGCCCCTTGTCTAAGAAGCACATCAGAGGTGCTCCATGAATGAAGAACCGAAGAAGGATGCAAAGACATGTGGACTATTAGATACATGACAAATTACACCTTCATTTTGGCAAATCAACGTTCCGTTCAAGTGCCATCCTTGGAAATGGATTTGTGCCGACTCGGTGTAGACTCAGCTCCTTTCCATCCGATTTCACCACTATCAACCGTCCGAATCTGATAAGTAGATTACATTCTGCGGCATTTCAAGGGTTGCGACATTCGCTACCTGTTCCTGTGCTCCAGAACGAACTTGGCTCGTCATCTGCACTGGGATTCCTTCAACAATAGGCGCCGAATCTGCTCCAGGATTTGTTTGAGGTGACGCATGTGAATGTTGTATCTGATATTCCATTCCAGCAGTAGGCTCAGATAAGTGAGGGTTGGGTAAACTTGCACCGGCTGAGTTTACAGTTTCTGAAGGACTTGGAGAATTGGCTTCTACAGAGGGCATACTGTTACGAATTATAGCCAATATTGGATCTTGAAACGAAGGTGACATGGGTGCCAATACTCCAGGTGAAGTAGGTTGAGGTGACCCATTCACATCCATATTCATTTCTGGAGGAACAGATTCCATCTGAGCTCGGGAACTTCCAGTAGCATTGATTCCTACAACGAGAGAATGAAAAAACCCTTCATTAGGATAACAATCGCAGCTCTATTGCAACATAAACATATAACCCCATGTCGTTGCCAAAACTACGAACCTGGCGACCAAAACCATGCTTAAATCCCATTAGTAGATTTTATTTCCGATCGTTTTGTAATTTTTGAGGACAGATATGATTTGAAAGTCAATATAGTACGGTCCATAGGTCCAAATCGTATAAATACAAGCACACGCACCCTCTTTGCCAAAAGCTTTCTAACGATACTCCACGTGCCCCGTAGGTAAGTTTCTAATTTCTGTAACCTTTTGAATGGAAAATATGTTAAATTCAACTCTCGCCAGCAAACAAAAAACAATGAGAAACCAAGTCCATGCACCCCTCCTCACTGAGAGCTTTCTGACAGTGCCTTACCCACTCCAATGGACCTCACAATTTGCGATGAACATGATTAAAAATAAAAATAAATTAACAAACTAAATAAACTACTATAGGATTGATAATGGGATACAAATGGAAGCACCCAAACCAGGATATATCCCTATGTAGTAGATTTCTAGGTTAATTGAATATATCCATTGACATGGCGAATTTGACAATCCAACACACGAATCCATCACACTTACCTGATCCAACTCCATTCACACACGGTGCCAACACCGCCATAGCTTCTGACAATGACGACCGTGGCTGCTCATTCTGAGGCATTCCATTTGGAGAATGGTGCACAGGAGCAGTAGATACACGAGTGCTGGATGTCCCTGGAGGTTGCATGGTAATGCCTGTTTTCCCACCCAAAATATGAAAACTCGTCATCGGTAACATGAACATCCTCAGGATTTGGTTTCTACACGCGTATGGCATGCGGACAAAAGCTTCAGTTTCACAAAGTACTGAACTCCGGGCCATCAGAGCGTTGGGTATATGAAAACTCATGAACCTCTAAACACTCAGATTGACCAGCCATACCAGAACCCGCGTTGACAGTGTTTGTGGTACTCCGAGAAATACTGGCATGTACTGGGACCACAGTAGTTCGAGGCCTTCCTGAAATCTGTTGAGGAGCTTGTTGGTTAACTAGAGGTTGCACAGCGGTTTGACTAGCCTGTCCTGCAAAAACGGCTCCAGTAGACCCACTCATCATGCAAGCGCTCAACCTCGAGCGAAGTTAACCCATCAAGAGCGGAAAAGCCCAAATTAAACCTAATGAAATTTGTAGCACTTTTGAGTAGGGATCATATGAACTTTTTTGGTTTATTTCCTGACCAACACAAGCAATGTTCACTGATTCTGATGACGTAAAATTGGCTCAGTCTGAATTATTATTTCCCACAGTAAGTTCAATTCAATTGGTCATTTTATACCCATGAAATCTCATTTCATCAGGGGTTTACAAGAAGACAAGGTCCTATGGACGACAAAAGAAACTTTAACTTCGAAGGTAAGACAAAGTGAAGACAACACAACAATGCTGCCAGTCTAATGACGCAATTGCTACCTGCACGAGCGGCAAGTTCTTCTCGAAGCTTAAGAGCTTCTACCAACTGCCTATTCCACTCCACTTTCACAATATTCTGTTGCACTTCTTGCTGGCGCCTGGTAAAAGAGCGATGTTTCTCCACAAGTAAAGCTTCGTATTTCTTATGAAGAATCTCTGCTTCTCTTTCATACTCGGCTTTTATCCTTTGTGCCTGTCAACAGACAAACAGAGTTAAGGAAATAACTGGGTTTGTATTCTTGATGAAGGAGAACGAATCCATACTGCAGGTAATCAGGTGGAGTGAAATCAAGATTTCTGAACACCACCTTCAACAAGCTAAGCTCTTACAAGAGTAAATTCACACAGGTAAGACGGTTAAATCGCTACCTCTGATTCGTAAGCGGGCTTTGCCTTCTCGAGTTCTTTCCTAAGTTTCTCCTTTTCCTTTAAGAGCACATCCGGGTACACATGTCCAGTCACACTCCTAGCCTGGACACCCAGGCGACAACTGATATTGTTATCCATAACATCGACAATGTTGTCCGTGCATTGACAGGCTTGTTCCTCAACCACACAACACTTGAAAGCATTACACCCTCACTCGCTCGCAGGTACAAAGATATAAAAACCAGCCGAGCCCATGAGTAGCCAGTAGTTTAAGATCAGATTATTAAACCCACAAGTGCAAAAGAAACACTCAAATGGTAACATGAGATCCATTTAAGGAAAAGTAAGGCACCTCCTCCATGGGAGACGCACCCAGCGTTGCAGAAGCCAGTCCCGCTTCATCGCTTTGCGATGAGGCAATATGAGACTCAGAATTCGATACACGTTCGGAACCTGATGCTTCCAAGGGCTGCCCAGTAAGGGATAGATCTCCAACAGAAATTTCAGGTACTGGGCTAACAAGGACCCAGCCTAAACCTTGCTCCAACGACGAGTCACCTGATGTTATTGTGCCAGAAAATGCCTGAATCGGTGTACATTCAGGAACCCGTCTCTGACTAATGAGCGTATCCAAAGGCTCCTCGGGTACCAGGCGAGGATCAGCCTCCACCAGGGCAACTTCAGTATCCGCTTCTACAACTACTGGTTCAACTACAGCGTGGGCTCCCTCTGCCTCTGGAGCATTATCTCCTGGCAGAGTTTCTTGCACTGATTGCGATTCTGGCAATAATACTTCTGTTTCATCTAGTAGGCCTGTCCCTTGGGAACCTTCAAGTTGATTGCGGGCAGGTTCCGCTGTGTCAATAGCCTGCGGGAGCACATTTCCGGGACAGGGTTCAAACCCAGCTATAGGTGGATGACTTAGTAAAGAGGTTCTAGGAGCAGTGATTTCAGGTACTAACGCAGGTTGGGAAGTAGTCGGAACATTCACTAGAGGGGCAGGCCGGGGTGTAAAATTGTTACAAATCTTCTTCACTTTCTTGTACAGCTCACCAACAAACTGATCACGATTTGTGTAACTCACGCAAAGTCTCTCCTCCACCAGGCATATGGACATCGCCTTGTCAATTGCATAATTTAATTGCTCCGCAGCCAACCAGACCTACAATTCAACAATATCGACACAAAAATCAATCGACGCATTCTCCTGGAATACACATGAAAAACCTCAGCAAGTTAGGTAAATTATCAACAACCCTTTTCAACACACTTACAATAGCATGCATTCTCAAGTAGGGAGCTGCGATGATAAACAGGATAATGTTTGTCCGTACCACACAGAGTTGGATGGCGAAAATCTCATGATGCGGACGGGATCTACGAATTTGCTTCTGGCATTGCAGGAAGTACTTGAAAATCTCACCCGCACGCACTTTCGCAGGTCCCTGTAAAAACGAATAAAACATAAATACTCGAACATGCATTAGGAGAAAACATGCATCGAACGATGTTTAATGTTAATAAGATGGTGTTCCATCACTTAATGTTATTGCGAATTTTAGGTCTGGTTGACTGTGGGAATTGGATCATGCAATTCACAAAACGATAGGATAATATATAGTCCCTAATCATTGGACTCCAAAAAAGAGAAAATAAATCAAAGTTCCACACAGTAAACTGTCAGAGATTACAATAACTATCAATGCTAGAACCATGAATATACAAAGCAGTAATATGTAATGCGAAAAAGAACATCGCAAGAGGATAGGAGAGAAATATACGGGAAGGTTCAGCATGGAGCAAATTTTCGAAAGGTAGGACGGAAACTTTTCAAAGGCCAGCATTCCAGGAGCATCAGATCGATTTCTCTCTGAACCAGCATTCTGGTTAGTAGCATGATCATTTCTCAATGAGCCGTGTGCTGGCCCAGCCACCTGAACACAGAAATAGCAAAAATATGTTACATAGTCCTGGAACCAGACTGCCTACCGAAGACACCGTGGACCCCAATAACATTGGACTCACGTGAAATCAGCAATAACTCTCATCAATCAATACGCGACACTCGGAAGCTTTGATTTCTACGTAATACACAAAAGCTCTCCATCCACACAACCCGGTCCAGTTGTTGGAACACCACAAACGCTTAAAAAGAAAAATATGCTCCCCCAACAGGTGCTCTCATATTACCTCTGACTGGTGCGACGGGCTTGAAACTGTGTTCTCTTGCAATTGCTCTCTTTCAGGAATGTCAGAGGGCAATGCAGTATCGACTTCGGTAGAAGTCATGGGTAAAGTGCTGTCAGAAAGCACACTACTAGATAGAGAAGGAAGTCCTTGTTGAAAGCTCACTGGATCTGTGTTTTCTTGCAACTGCTCTCTGTCAGGAATGTCACAGGGCAATTCTATATCGACTTGGGTAGAGGTCACAAGTAAAGTGCTGTCAGAATGCACACCACTGGATAGAGAAGGAAGCCCTTGTTGAATGCTCACTGGATCAGTGCTTTCTTGCAATTGCTCTCTTTCAGGAATGACGGAGGTCAATGCTGTATCGAATTGGGTAGAAGCCAAGGGTAAAGTGCTGCCAGAGGGCAATACTATATCGACTTGGGTGGATGTCACAGGTAAATTGCTATCACAAGGAAACCATGTATCGACTTGGGGAGAGGTCACAGGTAAATTTCTTTCAGAACGCAGTATACTGGATAAAGAACGAAATCCTTGTTGGAATCTCACTGGATCCGATGGAGCTGTGACGACTTCTTGTGCCTCTTTGCTGCTACCCTTTCGACGTCTTGGTCGTTTCCTCACACTTTCTTGAGCCTTATTAAAGACAGCAGAAGCCATGGCATCTTCATCGTAGGTGATGCGTTTCTTTCCTCTCTGCCCTTTACCAAGCGTATTCCCCTACAGAAAATTTGAAAACATGAACCACTTCTCATTCTTGAAAGTCAATGCATAACTAGACTGTTTTTCCTAAGGTGCATATGAACGACAGCAGGCGAGGTTTTGGTCCATGAAAGAGAGATAAATTCTCCCCAATCGCACCGAGTATGCTGCTAATGCTGAACGCTTCCGAACATGCACGAATTAGCCTAATAGAGCAAGTTCTGAAACGGCACTACGTTCGGGAACAATCATGACGACAACTACATGAGATATGCAATCACGCCACCTCTGAAAGACCTGTAAGACTTCAGTGTTGAAACACAAAGCAGAACAATAATATTGCAAGCTTGTTTATACCTTTTTGGCTTGCCAATCATCGTGCCTCCATTTTAAAGATGAACCCCAGAAGACCTGTGCTGAATCGCCCGTGATCATATTGATGGGATGGTCACTCTCCGCAAATAGTGGAGCTGGTTCATCTCGGGGAACAAGTATAGCTTCCAGGAGTAGATCACCCTCAAACTTACTGCTACCCTCATCCTGGCAGAGTAATGCTTCCAGCATTTTTGAAACCACCTCTGAATTGTAAACGACCTGCTTCAACTTAGCTTTGGGGCAAAACCTGGCCCCAGTGGACCTATACGAAGACCGCGTATGGCCCTTACTATTATCAAAATGGTCGAAAAGCTTGGTGGCTCCCCAAGCCAAAAGTTTCTGGCAAATCTTTGCACTGAAACTTGCACGGGTTGCTGGTAACTGCCCATCCCGGGATAAAGCAAGTGTGCTCTCTTCTACAGTCAAGTGCGTGTAGAGGCGGAGGACAGGCAATGGTTTGCTGCCAGCTTCGCCTTCGTTATGAATTTTGTGCAACGCTCGCATATCATTTTCCGGGTTCCAGTCACTGTCGTATATCAATACAAATTGAACGTTTTTAATAGATACATGCATGCCTGTTTTCAAAAGAAGCACAAACCGCTTTGAGCCTTCAGCGTTGAATCTTTGAAGCGCGGCTTCCTTCGCGTTGACAGCGATATCATGGTCCACTCGCTCGTATGAATCAGACCCATGAGACTGAGTCATATATCTCTCCAGGATATCCAGCTGTTTAGTTTCCTGCATTCATTATCATTTGTTCAGTGCAAGCAGATATATTTCAAAACACCTGCAAAATTTAAACGAAGTATCTTCCATCATCTACATAGACCAGAGATAGTGATTAGAACCTACGAAGGTGGGGTCACGCTAACCAAGCACCTGAGAGAAGATGATCACACGCCAACCAGACGCTTTAAGGATGGGCATCATGAAATGTAGGAGTCGCATCTTGCCACTGATTTCAATATGGTGGTCCAGAAGCTCTTTAGACGTGAGGCCCTGACCCATGGTTCTTTCTAATGCCGGATTCGCGAGAAATGGATGATTACAAGACTGCCAAAACCACGTAAGCTTCAGTCATTCGCACGTTCATAAAAGGGTTAAAACGGTTACTCAGCAACATGACACCTCATATGCAGCAATTAAGCATTCACGAATACAATTACGTTGTTTCTAGGTATTTCAAAATCAAACCGTGCTCATTGATAGTGCAGACTACTACAGGAAAAAATATCGGATAATTGTGCCCCCACAACACCTGCAACATTCACTTTAGCCACATAAACTAACAGTAGAACAAAACCCTACATTCCAATTGACAACTTTGAGGAAAATGTTAGAGAGTACGTTAGCAAGCAGCACAGAACAAATACTTGTTTAGGGCCACAATGCACCTGTCGAAGTCTGGTGACCACTTCTTGAATCTGGTGATCTCTGTGATTTCGAGAAAGAGTTGGGTAGTTCCTGACAAGAAGATTATAATACTGGTCAAGGTGCACAGGAGTTATCTCCACTGGAACCCAGTACTCTGTAAGCCTATTCTTCGGAATGTACTCAAAAACTCGACCAGTCAGTCTTCTTCGAAGTTCAGCCACTTGAGTCGATTCGTCTCCATGAGGAAGCCAACTTTTAAGAGGCTCAAGAAAGTTGACAAATTGAATAAGCTCCTCCACATTACTCTGCAAGCGATCCAAAAAATAATGTCAGGGCTCACAATGTTCTCATGGCATTTCGGATAAATGCGCACAGAAGGGGGGCTGCTTTATAACTTGATGACCAGCCGGGAAAGTTCAGTGTCAGGACTATGGATAAAGACATAAGACTAAATCGTTCCTATTCTTGAGTACTATTGTTACAACTGTTTTTGTTGAGAACAAAATGAGATGGAGAAGATCTGAGAAAAGTTTCCTCGGATTTAGAGAGCACCCCTTTCGACCCAGAAGCTTCAACTTGGTTCAAAATGCCAGGTATGTATAGAGGCATAGTAAGATATCAACCGGTAAGCAAAACCCCTTTGAGATGACAGAAGGCAGAATTGCGAATCATTTCCGCAAATTTACAAAGAAAAAGAGAGATTAACGCCGACCTTGAGAGGTTCACTCAACAGGAGAAACCGAAAAGTAGAATTAATTTGGCTGAATGGGCGGTAAGACTTCTGCAACGACTTCTGCAGACGCTGACTTCGACTATCATCGATTATCAGAACTTCCCATTCCACCTTCTTCAAATGAGACGTATCCTACCACCAGCGCCATTCAAGTGTAAGAGTTCTGGTAAGCTAAGTTCCACTAGAGGATACTCAAATATCCTTGCAACGAAGAAAGTTCTGATCGCAACATGATTCTGATCGTAACAGTGACCATAGAAACATGATAATTTATAGATATCATTCTAAGAAGCGACCAGATACGCGGGGTACATATCATCTTACACAATTAATGACATCAAAAGTTGTCAGCACTATCTGCGGTCTGAACGGTTCAATGAAAGAACTGAATTCTGCCCGCCGAATAATGTCCCTGGCTTCTTCTAGTTTCGACGCGTAGTTCACAATATACAGTTTTGAAGCCCACTTGTACAGCTCGTGTTCCCAGTTCTGAATTAAATTTTTAGGAACAACCACCAAGATTGGGTGTACCACTCGACAGTGTTCCACTAATGACAGGAAAAACATAATTGTCATCACTATCTTCTCCTGCAATTGAACAGAACATAAACATAAGGCATAGTAAAAACATTGAAAAAGAAAATGAGTACTACGAACCACGGATCAATGAGTGCAGAGGACAGATTCAAGGCATTTTCTCGCGCTAAACATATGAGGAAAAAATATAGAGGAATCAAAGAGAAAAGTCTGATAGTTGGTAAAAAATCTAGCACTCACACTAATGAACAATCAAAACCCTATCTAAAACTCTCAGGATAAATTTCTACCTGACTGGCTCCGTACACTATAATGCCATTCATTCTGGAATGCCACATTTTTAGTAACTTCTTATAGGCATCCAACTGCTCTTGCTCCGGTCGAATCATCCACTCAGGCTGGCATTTCAAGGCCTTAAATGCACCTTGAACCCGGCTCTCTGCCTGAAGAGACGATCAGGGCAAGAGTCAGAAGTCAATCGAAATGTCAGAGTTCGAGCAAGGTGCCCTGCCGATCAAAACAGGATGTATTCAACCAAGCCTAACCTCTTCTTGGCTTTCCCGTCTGGCTCGTTGCTTTGCAGCATCGGTCCACCTCTCACACTCATTAATGAGCTCAATCCCTCTGGATGTGGCAAGAACCCCTGCAGCAGAAGGCTCCCAAGTACAATTCTCGTAGCCCAAACCCTTCCATTTGACAAACCATTCAATTTCTGATATTCTATGGTTAGAAACGTTCCCCTTCTGCACCGCCTGATCAGGCTGTCGTCGAGTCACTCTTGTCAGCCGTTTCTGAATTACACGCTCTGGTTCCGGCCACTCAGAATCGTATTTTACCTGAGCATAGAAAACCAAGCACAATAGGGTTTAACTATTGTCCTGAACTTAAAACATAAATTTTTTATTGCGTACAGTATCCAAAGCTTGGTAGGCAAGGAACAACAGAGAAGGATGTTACAGATTTATACCTGGCCTAGTTGCAACGATTTTTTGAAACGAGCCAACTCTTTCGGCGCTTGCTTTTCTAGTTCTTTCTCCGAAACCCATTTATCATGTGCATGAGAACGAGACTTCCACTGCACAAGATACTCCACACCGCCGCTCTTCAGATTTGTGTTTTTTATACCAGCACAACTTCCAGATGCTTTGCCAAGATCACTTACAGCAACCTCGCCATCAGGACGCTGTAATGAACTTTTGAACCGAGCATCCAATGGCATGGCATCCTCGCTATCACTCTCCGGACTGGAAGTGTCTGATCCATTAGCAGCATCTCTTCGCTTGGAAGTTTCATCCACGTTGCGGACAGACCAGATTTTTTCAACTTTTCGCTTTTCACATTCAGGGCAGTACCACTCCCCAGCAGGAACAGTCTGCAGAGGTGGGTCCAGGCATTCTTTGTGATAGACAACCTTGCAACCTTTGCCATCACATAGCCTGTTCGCCAAATTCGAACATACTTGATTTCAGTTCTTCCAAACGAAACAGAACCAAGACATCATTGCTGAAGGATACGAGTATGAATCGTAACTCTGATGACCCGTCAAAAGCAACTGCTTCCAATTCTTGTTAGTACCAAGAAGTCAGTGCAAATTCTTAGAAAAAGAAATTTACATTAATGAGGATGATGGAGCAGGTGTGAAGGATGCGGAAGTAACGTACATTAATTCACCCCCGACTTCACAACCCTCACAGATGTTGTTATGATCATTACTGGAGGGAAACTCATCCTCCTCGAAAGGCAGGTCAACCGTAGTCGAAACCTCTTGAGTGAGTGGCGGTGTGGAGCTACAAGGAATCTCAGATGCAGGAGTATCACCTTGAACAATTTTGGCCTGCTCTAAAGGTGAAAACTCCCCCTCCTCTAAATCTGATTCCACAGGGTAGATAGACAGCAAATGCTTCTTGGCCTGTAAGGAATCAAAACTTAGGCCTGGTGAGCACCCCTTTCGACCCAGAAGCTTCAACTCGGTTCAAAATGGCAGGTATGTATAGAGGCATGGTGAGATATCAACCGGTACGCAAAATCCCTTTGAGATAACAGAAAACAGAATTGCGGATCATTTCCGCAAATTTACAGAGAAAAAGAGATTAACGCTGACCTTGAGACGCTCACTCAAAAGTAACCGAAAAGTAGCATTAATTTGGCTGAATGGGCGGCAGGACTTCTGCAACGACTTCTGCAGATGTTGACTTCGACTATCATCGATTATCAGAAATTGCTCAACATAGAACCAAACATTCTGAGTTAAATATCAAATCTAGACTATTGTAAACCAACTCCAATGAGACCATACCCCAAAGACGCGTCAAAACTCCAAAGAGCGGTTTCCCTGGGCTGAACCTCTTCAGTCTTGTTATTCTTTCGAACGATGTCACTGGAGTCGCAGGAATTACCATGCAAATTAGCACGCTTAGTAGGTGTCGACGTCGATGGCCCCGTTTCCAATGCCATTCTTTTCGAGAGTGTCTGCAATATCGCAAGACAGGGATGTTGAACTCATGAGTCTCAAACCTGGAATTGCTTCACCCCTATTTGCCCGAATGGCCAAAAGTGCTTCCACATCTATAGGAGTTGAATATATCATTTAAATAAATCATTAAGGAAGCTTCAACGAAGGAAACACCATGTACAAATAAAAAGCAGAAAATCACACCCTACATTTTCAAACAATAGAAATATAGTCTGAAAAATCACTTTAGTCGTCTATCAGCTCCCCAAGTGAACTTCGTATTTTGTTTGGAAACTTAAGCGTTAGTATGAAGTTGAATAGCACGGACACGTATTTTCAGGTTTATGCACCACACATTCACAGACCTGCATATTTGGCAGCCTTCGAACACGACCGCCGGTTTCCGAAATTCGAATCCGAAATTCACTTGCATGCACCCGCTTCGAAGTTCCTTCCGTAGAGACCTTCGGAACCGACCCATCCGAATATTTCGAAAAGCCATCCTTGCCTGCAGTCAACTGTGGCAGAGTTTGGCGTCCAATTGACGACATACTCGAAACCACATTCGCAACACCTACCCAAGGGGCAAGTGTACTTCCAGCTATTGACTTTGCTCCAGTACCAACCCCAGTTCCGCCTCCACTAACACCTGAAATCGGGACACTTGCAAAAGCGTGAGTGACGGAACGGTGCAGAATTCAAACCGACAAGGCTTTCGAAACTGTGAGAAAAGAGAACCACCTGAGCCACTGCGGGCCTTCCGCAAATGACCGACATCCATCTAACCAAACATTACACAGCACCTGTAGGATAACACCCGAATACGTTACGACTGAGACTTCAAACTCCCACTAAAAGACACAAGCAAAAACCTAGAGATGAGTCGTTTACACTCGTCGCCAAGAGCATTCTTTACAAAAGAACGATATGCCTGAGCAACCTAATTACTAAAACAATTGAAGCTCATCTCTCCAAATGCATCAAGATGAACAGAGCTTATATGATGATAAGATCCCAAAGGTTAACAGTGAATACAATCCCCAAAGACTAAGATCTCACAAGCAGCCATTCGTGTAAACATTGACAAGCATTCAGCCTATTCTGCTCATGTAGCCTGTAAAGCCTGTAAAGACTCACAACCATCGGCACCGCTCATACAACACCGAGACGAGAAAATGAGCGTGACGTGGCTGATTCCCACAATTGCCGTTAAAATGGTGTTCGTAAGAATGTGGCAACGGAAAATCCCCGCAGGAAATAAACGGAGACCACAGCGGAGGTCGACACGAAGTTCATATTGGAAGCATGCTCAACTTTAGGGCCAGGCGAAATACCAGGATCGACGAATTAGTGTTATGTTACAAAAGAAGAATTCTATGAGATTAAAAAAAAGTTCTCCACTGTACGCCGCGAAGCCAGCGACACAGAACAGCACACTAAAAGATAAGTGCGGAATCCTACAGAAGCTCGAGCCTTGCACAAACGCAAACCATTCATTACAAAGAGTGCCAAGACAAAAAAAAAGTTCAGAAAGAAAAGGGAGCACGGCACAGCAGAATTGTCGAGGCTCTCGCAAGAAGGTACTCTCAAAAGTTCAATGTGGAGAAAACAAAAACAACAAACAAAAACGACACTAAATTCACCCCACACTCAATGCACCCGATCACACCACCCACCCAGCAGCCCTAACGCAGAAACATCGCCACTTGCACCGATCCCGCAACCTCTTCGTTACGATTATTCTATGGTCACAAATTCTACACTCGATAAGATTTTGAAAGACGCTCTTGCTAACTAAGTTTTGCGATTTTCCCAACACTTTTTCCAGAACTTGTGTTCCTGAGCTGTAACCTCTCAGAAGCACCTCAAAGTCGTTGGAAAGGAGTTCAAATTGACTCTCAGAGAACAAACTCCTCCTCCTAAAGAACACACCCGCAACCGTCATCCTTCCTCCCTCCTACGCCCAAACCTCCCAACCCTAAAAAACTAATTCTCCAAACACCACCGAAACTCTCCTCACGCCTTCATCAACAAACCTAAAACTCAAGGAAAGCTCACAGCAGATGAGAGTCAGTACCCGATACCATCACAAATCATCACCAACAAAGAATTGGCTGCAACGACGTCCCATCGCCATCACCCTTGTCTTATCATCCCCTTGCCTTCTCCGTGCCATCCAAATGCATGCCAACCACCACCAACTCCATGAAAATCGTGCATCATCAGAGCACCAAATTCACCCCCTCCACGACACTACCACCACGCGAAATGTATGAAATAAAGCCGTTTCTGCATCAAATCGTTTCGGACAAAGCCGTAACAAAGCAGTTGAAGTTCAGGAATTCAGTGTCATCTGTTGGATCGAGTTGCGAACAGTAGAATTGGAGATTCTTGCGGATGCGATCAAAGAGGAGATGCCGCGTTTGGAACTTGGCGGCGTCTTTACGGCGGGAGGCTCTTGCGCTACAGTAATAACTGAAGATTTTATAGTTGGTGCCTGCTGGCGCGGGAGCTCCGTCCCGCTGACGGTGTGAATGGGGTTTTACGGGGAGTCCGTTCAATAATGTGGGATCATTAACCCTTTACGTACTAAGTATTCATGATTTTAAGTTGCATACTTTGATTGATTATATTGTAGAAAGTATAAGGGAAATAAAAAATTTTATTATGTCATTAGCTTGAGTTAAGAACATTGCATGCATTGGTTTAAGTAAATAATTATTAAAATATATTTTTTAAACCCAAATAAACTCTTCAAAATTGCTTTAAAAACATGAAACCCAATTTAGGCTTCTTAGTCATTAAAGGGTTAACCCCTAAATGTCCGAGGCATCAAATTTTGGTGTCAACAATACTTTGAAGTTAAATTAAACTAACCAAGTTACTATTTTTAGTAGTTTGTATTTTTGAAAAATTCTCTTTAAAATCTAGTTTGAGCATCAAAAAACAAATTGTGAAAAAAATTGATTATGATTTTTATATTCAAGATTTTGTGCAAGGGTGTCCATTGCAATCTTGATTTTCGATGGTGTTGAGGACTCTTGAAAATGAGCCTCAAATACACTAGATTTTGGAGAAAAAATCACAATAGAAATTTATTTTTAAAAACTATAGAGTAGATTTTAAGAAGCTATAAACTGAATGGGGTTATGCATGTTAGGCCTTTCAACCTCATATTTTTTTGGTGACTGATTTTTCAGAGAATTGAAAGATTTTCACAATTTTAACACCTTGATGATCAAATATTATAATCTTTCAATCCATAAGTGATATTGTTGTGTTTTCTTCTCCTATGTGATCTTTAACATGTCTAATTTGAATTTGTACAGTTACAATACAATTTATCAAAATGTTGACTTTTTGTTCAATTCAAAGCAAATTCCAAGAAGCTCAAAACAAGTCTCAGGCATTTAAGGGTTAAGTTCTAATAAGTTAGGGCATTCAAGTTAGTATTAGAAATATGATGCAGATACTTTACACATTAGTTGATCACATTTTATTTGAATTAGAAAGAAGGTTGCCCACTTTGCTAATTTTAAGGGAATAACACTTGAAATTATTCAAAAAGGTTTTGAACTTGGATGTTATTAAAATGGAAAATGTATTTCTTTATGGGAGGGCCTTTTATTGGCACCATTGTCAAAGAAGGTTGTAGATTCTCATAAAATGCATTTTTTGCCCCCCTATGAGTATACTATGAATTTTCAAAGGGTTAAAAATGCTTAAAAGCAAACGCTCAAAATCAACCCTAGTTTCTTATGAAAAGATGTTGTATATTTTAAGCAGCATCCTATGGGGGTTGATTTTAGAAACTTATTATATTTAGATGTTGCTACCTTCATTAGAATTTGAGGACAAAGGTAGAATCTTATTAATATTTAAAAATCTCTTGTTATGCCAACATTTGAGCACATCTAGTAGCATCTAGGGCTTTTATTTAGAAAAAAAATATGGAAAGTTAATATTGACCATTGGGTGATTAAATTTGACTACACACAAATACTCTTCGTTGTTAATAAAGTCAATACTAAATTCACAGTTGGAATCAAAGGCCCAAAATTAGCTAGGAAAGGTAATGCAATGTAAAAGGAACCGACTATAGAAGACAAGGTTTACATTCTTCCATGACCGTGAAAATTAGAATTTTGTACATTTGAAGTCCACTATCATCAAGAAGAATAACTTTAGTCTATTTACACCAACATAAGTGAAGAGTATATGAGAGGGAGTCCAATTGGATACATCATTGAGACATAAATGGTAAGGGCTATCAACCTACAAGATTGTATGTAATCTAGTTATGATAATTTTTAAAGCTATATCATTGAGACATAAATAGTACATGCTATCAACAACAAGATTGAATATTATTTAGTTACAGTAATTCTCTAAAGTTATTTTATGAAGACATAAGTAGTGGGTGGTAAAAACTTTAGAGTTTTTAGATCTTAGGTCTATAAGACCAAAAATAATAGAGAAAACAATAGTTCTTCATAATTTAAATTTAAAAATAATATTGGACATTTTTTATTATAAGCTCTCTAATGGCTTTTGGAAATATATTTGTACAATGGCTTTAGTGTATATTGTACATGGCTTTAGTGTATATTTTGTACATGAAGAAAATATAACTTAAATGATTATTTTGAAATAGTTTTTGTAATGAATCCCTATGGAGATATGAACATATTATATGACTTGTAGAAATTTTAATTTATGCATGAGCTATATTTTTTGAAACAAGTTTTATTGCAAAGAATTAAAGATTCAAAAATCCTATTTCAAAACTACTTTCAAGTCCTTTCATTAAATTGTTGGAAATATTATGTCCTTCATGAAATTAAACTACTTTCAAGTCCTTTCAAGTCCTTTCATTAAATTTGTAATTTCATGAAGGACATAATATTTCCTCCATTCTTGCCCACCAATGGTACCCTCAATCAAGTATACGAATGACATTTAATTGGTTTGGAGTGTTGATTGATGAAGGATAAAGGACATTTTAAAGTGTGGGAACTTGAGGGAGGCAATTAAAGTATTAAATTGTATTTACTACTAGAAAAGACTTCCAGAGTCTTTAACAAGTTGGCTACAATAATGTTCAAATACTTGACATTTTAAAGTGTGGGAACTTGAAAAAGGCTTTTAAAGTATTGAATAGTACTACTAGAAACGACTCCTAGAGTCTCTAGAAATACTTGACGTTTCAAAGTGTAGGAACTCAAGTGAGGCTCTTAAAGTATCGGACAATACTACTTGAAATGACTCCTATAGTCTCTAGCAAGTTGGATAGAATAATGCACAAATACTTGTCAACATGATTTCGTTAAAAAAGGACTTGTTTGAAAGAAATTATAGTAATGTGCAAATACTTGAAATCCTTTAAAGAAAATGTATTTTTCAAAAGTTACATGTAGAATAATTTTTTCTAAATTTGAGGATGAAAAAGTCCAAATTCTACAAAAAAAATAGGTACATTGATTTTTAAAAATACTAAAAATAGAAAAATTATTGGATCAGAAAAAATTGGCAGCTTACAATCTTTGAGGAGACATCTAATCATGCAACAAAAAAATTTGGAAATGATTCCTTTAATGTTTCAAAATGCACACAAAAACAAGCACATTTTTGAAGATTTCTATATATAATACATGATTAACTATTTTAAGAATTCCTTTGTGCAAAAGTTCTAGGGAATTCTCTCTACATTTTAGAATGTAGGATCTATTCATACAAAAATTAACGAAGAGTTTGTCGAACATCATAGCTTCATAAATTATCCTCAATTTACAAAGCTATATTAAAAAAATAGCCATTTTGAATGCTACTATGTATAAGATTGAATGTAATTTAGACATGGTCATTCTCCATAGCTATATTATGGGGACATAGATGACAAGTGCTATTATACACAAAAATAAATGTAATCTAGCTATAATCATTTAGTGCAGCCATTTCATAATGATATAGATAGTAAATTATACCAACTACAAGACCTATTGTGATCTAACCTTAGCTATTCTCTTGAAGATGTACATTAGTGAGGTCTCAATTTTTTAACAAAATTAATACATTGACAAAATTGAGTGTCAAATTATTAATGAATATAGTGTCATGGTCAAAGTTTTTAATTTTTCCTCCATATACTATATTCTTTTACTAGTTTAGTGTATGTGTTACATTCTATGATTATATATGCAACAAAAACAAATTTTATAAATTTTAATTCAAGGCAATAGAAATGGCACTTTTGAACATATTTTAAGAAAGTAAGGCCTTGGTACTTTAGAGTTTAAGACATTTTCAATTTTTTATTTTCCATAACACACAAATAAATACTAATGAAACCACATTTTATTAAAAGAAACCAAACAAACATCTAAATATAGAAAACTAAAATTCTTAGTCTCTAAAGTTCTTTGATTGTTTTAACACATAAAGACCCAAGGTTGTTAAACAAAAAATAAATGTATTTTAAAATCTAAATTCCATGGCTTTTTTGAAGCTTACGCCCAAGTTTGATTGGGTCCAACATATGTGGGGAGATGGACATATATATAGAGAGAGGAATGCAATTAGAAAGAAGGTTCATAATGAGTTTCATTATGAGTGAGGTTCATAATGAATACCTTATATCAAAATTGACTTTTGTTCTTTTCTTAAAGTTTAATTTCATGTTGATGTAAACATTGCAAGTTTACAACATTAGAGTCCAAATTTTAAAATTAAGCAACAAAAACCTCTAACATATGAAATGTGTGGAAGCAATACTATTATTTTAGAAAGCATCATTTCTATTAAATTGTTAGTATTCCACAATTTAGATGTCATTTATAGCTTGTGTCTTGAAATGTCAAACAATATTGGTTCTAACTTTTAAAGCTTTATGTTGCATTTATTGTTGCCCCCAATCCCCCTAATTTAATAATTTTGTAATAGAAATAACATCATTGTTGGAACTTCTAGCAAAATCCTTCATTATATCAACTAATTAGTACTTGTTTTGTATGTTATTTGATTTTTAAAAGTAACCAATTCAAAATTTTGCCAATTATTAATTAAATATCTATAAACATTTAAAGGCATTTGAATCACTTACTGATAATGCATTAAGCATTAAAAAATGGAAGTATAGTAGAACCACCTAAAGTTGACCACTTAAGCAATTCCATGCATGTTTTGGAGCAATTTAAGGCAAAAAAAATTGTCTACCATTTAGGAAGATAGAAATCATGGGGATTGCAAAATTTTTTGGTAATTTTGTGCCTTAAATTGAAATTACTATGAGTTTTGAAAGCCAAAAGTTGGCCTCAACTAATACCCAATATATAGAATCCTCCAATTTCGATCATTCAAGAACTTTCTTGCTCACTACTTCGGGACTTGTGTCATGATCTTATTAAGGTAGGACCACCCATTCCTAACCATGGACCCATACTCAACTTGTAGGGAGTAGTTATTTCCAACCAAGGTTTGAACAAATTTTCAAGCTAAGCTTGAAATGTATTTTTCCTTCTTTTTAAAGTTGGAACTAATAAGATCATAACACATGTCTCAAAGTAGTGAGCAAGGAAGTAGGAAGTAATGAGTGGGAAAGTAGTTCTTGAATGATTGGAATTAGATGACTTTAGACATTGGACATAGGTCATAAGATAAACTACACCATCTTAGGTCAAATGGGAACAAGCCCATTGTAGGCTAAATTTTATTAGTAGTATACATTTTAGAACTTGAATGTACACCACTAACATCAACTCCTAAAGGCCTTTTTTCTACAAAAAAATATTCAAAACTATCATTTCTATAGCAAAGAGTAAAAGAATTTGAAAGTCATTTTTTCTACACATCTAACAATAGGATCTTACACCTAACTAGTATGAGAATGTGTGGAAAAAATTTCAGAAATTTTGATTACACAAATTGCAAGATATTAGCTAATCGATTTTTTTTATCTTCAAAAAAAATTTAAAAAAATTAGGAGAAAATTTGAGACCAAAGGTACATGCTCCAAAATCCCATTTGTCTACCAAAGGGACAATGGTCCTTTTAGGGATAATTTAGCCCACAATGGACTTTTTCCCATGTGGTTTGGAATGGGGTAGTTTATTTTAGTAGATCCACAATCATGGTTTCAATGCTCATTGTAGGCTTTTCTGCATGTTGAGCTCTTATATTGATACATAGGGACTCTACAATCAATTAAGGAACAAGTCCAGAAATTGCCCACCTAAAAGCTGAAATTGAATTTTGGGAGGCAAAGCTTCTTCAAATAACTTTTAGTAAATCTTCCTTGAAAGAGAAGTAGAATTGACATTTAATCCAAGTTGTTTCATTTTTTTGGAGTTTTGTGGAATTAGTTATAAAATTTTGAAGTTGAAATGACATAGGACTCTAAAATTGCCCACCTCCTAAAATGTAAATTGTTTGTACATTGTTGAAGACTATGAAAAAGCAACATGTACACATAGTATACATTTGATGATGTGGGTGGTTTAAGATCATGTGCAATTTTAGAGCCTCTTACCTTATTTGTGCTCTACTAAAATGAACTTAAGAAAGTGACATCTCTCTAAACATGGTCCAAAGTGCTCTAATTGCCTTCCTTTTTGTCCTATTTGCATAGAAAGTTAGAAACACTCCATTTATTACGGTAAACCACCCCATTTCAGACCAAATGAGAGCAAGCCCATTATAGGCTGAATTATGTTAGAAGTGTACATCTCAGAACTGGAATGTACACTACTAACATATTTTATCCCACAATGGACTTGCTCCCATTTGATTTGAAATGGGGTAGTTTACCTCATTCCTTTGTTCAAATTCCAAACAAGTTTTCGACAATTACAATGAGTCACAATAATGAGTACTTCAACTGCAGTGTGATGAGAATAAAAACACAGTTCTTTCATTTATGACCCAGTTTTTACATATATTAGTTGGCCAATTATTGCAACTGGATTCATGTATCTTATTGTTTTGTGCACATTCAATCCAAGTGCACAGGCAGTCCAACTCTCCATCTCAGCCAAGGTTGAGGCACTACTAGTCAATCATTTAAGCAATTGTGGAGCAGATTGTAAGGAGTATGAGATATGATGTAAGGAATGTGATGAACGATTTTTCCATGTAAGAAGTAGGAAATACAAGGATAGCAAAAAAATTCAGAATTTTATTCTCAAAATTGAAATTACTGTGAATTTTGGGAGCCAAAAAGTGCACTTGTCCAATAGCCAATGTCTAAAGGCTTCCAATTCTAATCATTCAAAAACTACTTAGCCACTCACTACTTCCTACTTTTTTGCTAACTATTTTGGGACATGTATCATAATCTTATTAGTCCCAACCTTGAAAACAAAAAAAAAAAACCATTTCATAAGCATGAAAAAAAAACCTACCATGATGAAGGAAGCTATCCCATTAAAATTCAAGAAGGCTAACTTAATCTTGAAAGGATAGATTGGTGACTATGGAAATCATCCTTTGGGTTATTGTGTGAATTGTTTGCTTAAAAAATTACAAAAGGACTTATAAGAAGTTAAACTACTATAAGAAGACCTGTCATTTTTTTAACAAAATTTTGAAAATGAATAGTTGCACTTTTGTCATGTTGAAAGGATTCTTTATCATCCATTGGATGCCAAATGTCCTCCTTGACATTGTTTAAAGGTTAAGCTCTTCAAATTAATCAAAGTAGTAAACTACAATCATATTCATTATTTGACACAATCTATCATTTTCAAACTTTGAATCTATTGACTGACCCTTACAAATGGGCTAGTACAAAGTTCATCAAGTCACTAGCAATGGAAGACTTAGGGGCACTTCACACTATAGCTGTCCAAGAGGCTATGGCATTGAGTGGCCAAACTTTGTTGAGAGTCCAAAGAAATGAGCAATAAATAAGCAATAAAAAATAGGAATTGGAGCCTTCGGCCAGCCACAGTGTGAAGCCTCCAAAGGCCAAGTCCAAAGTCCAAAACCTTGACAATGAACTTCTACGACTTCTCAACTTGAACAGCCATAGTGTGAAGTCTCCAAAGGCCAAGCCAAAGTCCAAACTCTTAGAAATATAATGGTTGAGATCTTGTCATTTTTAGCCGACCCAAATTTCCCTTGAGAATCCGTTGCCATGTAGGCAATTTATTGGTACATAGGTAGTTGGAGGGCATTGGCCTTTGGCCTTGTGTCTTTTAGTGTGAAGGGTTGAGAGGCCAAACTTTTGATTTCTTGAAATTTGATTGGTGGAAACCCATGGCCTCTCGACATTTGGCCATAGTGTGAAGTGGCCCTTACTATAATTTAGATGCTTTAAGTTATGTGGTGAAAGATAAATATATATGTTTAAATAATAAAGTGGGTACATCTAAAATCATACCTTGCCTTCTAAACCCAATGTCATCAGTTTGTGTACATCTCCCAAGTCAATATGTATGTATATTGAAGAAAAAAATTTAGAACCTCTACCAAAACAACATTTTGACTTTTTGTAACTTTTGCATACAATATCCAAATGTTGTATTCTTTGGTGCGTTAAAACCTCCTTTCACTTGCCAACAAGAAAAATATGAAAATTTTACAAATCTAATAATAGTAACTAGTCATAGGGAAAAAAGGGCAGTTTGGGGTACCCACCCTATCTTATATTTTTGTTCTATTTTTTAGCTTCATAATTCAAGCGTACTAAGTATCTAGATTAAGGCTTGAAATGCCATACTTTGCTAATACAAAATATGTCATTAAAATGCTTGATATAGAAGCAACCCACTTGGACACTTCAATAATCTCATAATGGCAAAATAATGTTCACTTTGCCTAAATATTGGGATACAAAGAACTGAGATATGGCCATAAAACTTCTTACTAAAAGCTAATTAAGCTTGTAAATCTCACCAATCAACAATTCTAATCTCACCAACCAACAATTTAATTTCATGGTTCTTATGGCTCACACAACTCATGATGGCTATAGATTTGATTGTACACAAATATGTGTAATTTGCCTCCATTCTAGCTTGAGCAATTACGTATTCAATTTATTGTAGGTGGAAGTAGTTGGAACACACAATGTAATTACTTCCAATCACTTGAATGTTTTTCACTCTCAAGGATGAACTAGATTCAATTTGTTGGTCATAATATAATATATTTAACCATGAGAAACTTGAGCCTTGAATACAGAGTGTTTCTCTATTGTAGAAAAATTATAGCCTTCATTGTAAGGAAGTGTTGAATGAACACTTGTTAATACTAATCCATCATGATAGATTAAGTTGTGGATAAGAGTTTGTTGATCAAATGACTTCTTCACAGTCTTCAACAAACAATCAAGTCTCTTTCTTATGTGTATGATTTTGGTTTATGATCTAAATTTGTATGTGATCTGGACTTTGAGATTATTGATTTCCAAGTTTTTTTCAAGTGAAAACAATAGCAAGTGTAGTGGTCTGTAAACACTTGTTGCATCCTCACTAACTTCATTGTATGATTTGTCTTTGGGATGGACACAAGTGACCACTTCCTCTCGAAAAATGCTTGGGAGTGTGCATTACATGGAAATATTATCTTACTATCTTCTCATCGATTCATAGGAGTAAATTTGCACTAGTTGAGGAATTTTTTGTTATAAATACTTACACTTCTTTGTAAGAAGTACTAATAGTTGATTTTGTTTACCTCGTAAACATGTTGGTAAGATAGACATACTTATACATATCATACAAGTAAATTGTCTATATATTTACTTGTAAAATGTTCATTGTTATTAGCATAGAGATGATTTGTACAATACATAATCTTCTTGAAAATATTTATTGTCCTAAAAAAAAGTATCCATAGAACTATTAGTGTGATGGAATTGAAAATTAGATAAGCATTTTATTCTACAGATGTTCTAGAAAAGGTTTGTTTTGGATTCAAAATGCCATTGTGATATTCCATAAGACAAGAGAGCTTATATTAACTTTGTATTGAACTAAAGTTAATGGAGTGATGTTGAAATTAATATGTGTGAGAGCATCTGCAATGTAATGGGTATCCCAAACAATATCCTCAATTTGATAGGCCAGAACTTTTTTTTCAATTAAAATCGTGCTCTAATACAACCGTTATTGGTAACTCCAATTCCACGGTCTTGATATGTGACCACTTGGGACCAACTAATTTGCAAAATGTGAAGGGCCTGCAAGTTGGTATGTGTAGAAATAATCATTGTTGTCAACGCTTCTTAAGCATTGGTAGACATGCTAATTAATTCAACCTTCCCTTGTTTTTATGAAAAGATTTTTTTTAATATAGATTCTTTTCTTTCTTTCTTTTCATAATACAAAAAAATTGTTTCGAAGTTTAGATTGCTAGCTTCGCATTGGGTCAATTTTTCCAAAGAAAAAACTAGCACTTCTACGGCCTTGTGGAATGGCTTGCCTTTTGCTATTACAAGGCTTGTATGTTGAGTATGCACTAAAGATTCTTTGAGTCAGGATTAACTTAATCAAATCGTATACATATCATGTACCCAGAACTAATACTTTCTTCACTATTTCTTGAAAAGATGCAACCCCTTGCCAAACGCATACACGCACCACCTTAAAAATTCACATAAAAATCTTGAGTCATTGATCTTTTAAACCCCCCATTTATCACCATTGATCCAATTTAATACAAAATACAAATACAAGTAGGGTATGAATATGAATACAAAATATGGATGCAGATGTAAATACAAATACAGAATATGGGTATGGATATAGATGGATAAAGATA
This sequence comes from Climacium dendroides, assembly GCA_950106755.1. Taxonomy (NCBI): domain Eukaryota; kingdom Viridiplantae; phylum Streptophyta; class Bryopsida; order Hypnales; family Climaciaceae; genus Climacium; species Climacium dendroides. The sequence continues at coordinate 20,149,479 of OX467091.1, forward strand.
CGGATATAAGCAACATATCCCATATTGATTGAGAACTTGATTGGTCCCTTGGAATTACAATGAGGTGGGTGGTTGGGTTGGATATGGGTTGGGTAGAGGTTGGGTTGGGGTTGGGATTAAAAAAAATTTAACTTGGGTTTAATTGATGTGTGTGTGTGATAATTAGGGGTTAAATTTTTTTTAAATATTTAAATTGGGGGATTTTTAAAATATTTAATTTTTTAAAATATTTAATATTTTGTAGGGATAATGTGACTTATGAGTGACTATGCACTCAAAATACAGGTACACATTAAAGGCTTGCTGTAAACATTAAAGGCTTGTTGTAAGGACTGTGAACTCTTTCTTCTCATGAGATTTGGGAATAAATTAAAGCTCAACTTAAGTTAGTCCAAATAAATAGCATGTCATAAAAAGGTAGCTTGATGTAGAAAACAAAATTGATGACAAGTACATCAATGCAATTATCTATACCTTAAATTAGGCAATTTGTTTTGCTTGTTTGTTTGTCACATTGAGATCTCCCCGACCATGCATCGCTCTCGTTCGCTTGTTTGGTATTGTCAGAAAGCCCTCGGCGAGGAAGGGTACACCATTTTGGTTTCGTGGCGTTCCAATGTATGATGTGAAAGTTATTGAATTTTGAAGTTTTCATGAATTAAAAAATTAGAAAATTACTTTTACTTGTTTTGACTGCGGCAACAGCACAAGGCACACTAGTCTCAAGTGAAGGCACCTGTTTCTAACCGACACCCCATTAGCAATCAATAGAGTGCAATATTTCCAACCAAGGTTGGAATAGATTTCTAAACGAAGCTTGGGATGTGCTATTTTCTTCTTTTCAAGGTTTGGACTCTAAATTCATAACACATGTCTCAAAGTAGTGAGCAAGAAAATAAGAAGCAACAAACAAGAAAATAGTTCTTGAATGATTGGAATTAAAAGAGTCTAGACATTGGCTATGGGTCTGGAGCACTTTTTGTCTCCCAAAATTCATAGTTAGTAATTTCAGATGAAGCAATAAAATCATCAAAAATTTGCAATCCTTATCATTTCTATCAATGCAACTCTAAAAACATTTGCTTTGCTTTGCACTACTCCAAATTATGTTTAAAATTACTTATTTGATTGTTTATAGGTGCCTTTACTTTAGGAACTCATAGCCAAAACAAAAAAACAAGTATCTTGATTACCAAGGCAAACCTTAGTGTTATTTACCAAAATGGTGAAATTAGGTTGCCCCACACTAATTTCTTGACATTTAACACTACACAAATATTTTTAGTTACTATACAAGAATGCACTATTTTTGCATTAGGTGTTGTTGTAATTGGGACTCATGAACCTCCATGTGTATAAATGGAAACATTCTTAGAAATAATTGTTGACTTTGATGGCTTGTAAAGTAATTTTCTTGAAGTAAGGTACAGTAACCTAATTGTTAACTTCTAAATACCTTAGTGGATCAAAAGTGTCCTTGCAAAATTTGAAGTCTAATTTAAAGTGTTCTATTTTTGCATTCAATGTCTGAATTCAACAAAACTTGTTGGAAAATTTGCACTCTCTCTTCTAGTTTGTGTGGCAAAGTTTTACAATCAATCTAAAATGTACTAATTTTTTGTAAGCCAATTGAAGTTTAGAGGTTCAATTTGAGTTCATCAATCTAAATTTGATGGCTACAACTTTGGAGGCTTATATTTCCTTTATCCAATGTTCATTTATATTAAAATTTGTTGCGTTATGTTCCCCTTGTAGTCTAGTTATTGTGGGTAAAATTTTCATATCGATTCAAGTTGTTTTGAATGTTTGGGAGCAATTCAAAGCTCAAAATTTTGGCATTTTTGGATTATAGTGAACTTTAGTGGCTTGTTTCTTCTTCATACAATGTTCATTTCCCATAATTTGTATTGGAAAAGTTTCACATACTAGTTTAGTTTGTGTGAATAACATTTCATATCAATCAAAGAAGTTATGAGTGACTGAGAAACATTTTAGTAGAAGGGGATTCAGCCTCATATATCAACCCTATATGTGTTTCTTGCAACCTTTCTTGCTATTCTAAAGCCATTTTGCAGATACAATGAGACAGTTGAATGATATTTTCTTTCACCAATGTATTTGTATGTTGGTTTTGAATCACTTTATAGTTTAAAGTTTTTCATTTGAGTAGGTTTAGAAATTAAATTTCACTGTCAACTGTGTTGCTAGGAAAATTTCAACATCCTCTTTCAACACTAAAACATTACAATCTTGCAATATATGTAGCCAAATGATTCCAAATTTGATTAACGTCATCTACAATATAAACATTGTAGGTTGTACAATTGAGATTTCTATACTTTAGTGACATTAAAATCTATAACAAAAGAACCCCCCAAAGCCTTGGACTTTTAGGGGTTAAGGCAACCTAATTTCACTATTTTTTGTAGTTAGTATGAGATGTGGTTTACATGCCATAGGAGTGCCAAATTGTTAATGATTGGAGGTTAATTGAAACGTCCAATTGAGTAGTCTTTTTCTAAGGGCCCATTGTCTCCTAAAGCATTAGAAGAGATTTGAGGCCTTGGGAGGGCCATTTTAGGCTTATTCCCAAGGCTAAGAATGCATCAGAATAAAATAATAATAAATTAAAAAAAATTAAAAATTAAAAAAATTAATTAATTAATATTATTTGACGTGGCAAGATCTCATCCATGTTAGACTACTGATTTGGCAAAGTTCCCAGAGTTCCCCATAGTTCGGGAACACATGGGAACCCGCAATTTTCTAATGGCCTCAAATATCATCTAATGGGACAATTTGGAGTTTAGGTTGGTTCATCATTAGATGTTTTTGAGCTTCATTGAAGGGTTGTTTCAAGCCCATTTCTCATGTTGGGAACCAACCATTGTTAGCTAAAATTTAAAATTTTAAAAATTATTAAAAAATTAAATTAAAATGATTAAAATATTTTTTAAATATTTAAAATAATAATAATCTAATATTATTATATGATGTGGCAATAGTTTTGTCACATCAGATTGTTAATTTTGTGTTCATTTCATATAGTTCCCATGTTCCCAATACTTAGGCAATTTGCAGTCTTTTATAACCCTAAAATCTCATCTAATGATGAGCTAAATTTTTACTTGATTTTTTTGAAACTTTTTGAGGACATGCAATTTTGCAAGAGCTTTATGATTACATAATTTTTTTTGTTTCAATTTGATGCCAGGTAAAGAAGTTATGGGAGTTTTCAACAAATTTCAACTTAAAGGGCATCTTGGGCTGCCAATGTTTAGTTGACTAAGGTAAGGGACGGATGCACATAAGTTGGTCAAAAGGACGAACATTGGGTCAGAAACGGGTTGAGAGTTGGGACCATTAGCCAACCTCTTGGTATGTCAAAGCCTCTAAAATTTCATGTCATAGTCTTAAGGCAAAAAATTTAGGGTCTCAGAATTAAATCTCCAAATAAATGACAAATATCAAAGTAATTTGACAAACTTGCTATCAAGAAAAATTGCTTTTGGTAAATTGTAGGATTTGCTTCATTGGCATTTAGTGGAAAGCAAGACGGAGAGGTTGTGTTTATAATGAAATTCATAATTGTTCATCATGAATCCTCAAAGGGAATGGGATAATTTGAAGATGAAAGCTTGACTACTCATTGTCAAAACTTAAAAATTGTGTTTGGAGTAGGATTTTAGACGTCATATAAGATTAAATTCTATTAAAAATAAATTTGAAAAAATACCTCTAATTTTATATTGTACAACTTCAAACTCTCTCATTTGTTTGGCATTTTTTACAAGTTTTAAAAGAGACTTGTTGCTTTTATTTGTTTTGACAATTTCTATTAATAATTCTACAAAATATTAAAATTAATTTGAAAATATTTGAACTCAAACATTGACTATTCAATTTTTACAACATTGATTACCACAAATCATAAAAAATTGGATAGAGTATGGAGTCAATTACCATCTTTATGAGGTATTTTCACTGTAAGGCAAAAAATAACCCCTAGAATTGGTCGATGTGGAGTGTATGAACCTCTACTCTAAGTTGCCTTCCAAGTAATGGACTCCAACAATGTGATTTTTGATCAAGTTTTACCTACATGGCTCTAAATGAAAAGGGGCAATTTATCTCACAACCCCAAAATGAACCTTCTAACAATCTACCATCATCAATTTAAATACTCAAGTGGACAAGGGCAACTTCTTATGCCAAAATCTCACTCAAATGTGCAAATTTGGGCTCAAAGTGGCCTCAATTGGATCTTTGCCAAGAATTACAATACAATGTCCATAAGCTAAGCAACCTACTTCCCAAATTAAGCACTCAAGTGGATTATGACAGCTTCTTATGCCAAAATTTCACTCAAATGTGCAAATTAGGGCTCAAAGTGGCCTACATGGGCCCCAATCAAGAATTCCAGCACAACATCCATCTCCCAAAGTGGCCAACCCTACAAAATTGGACTCAACCTTCATGCATTCCCATCCCACAAATAAAATTCAATGTATAATCTTTGAGACCTTCACTCAACCTTTGCAAGACACAAACATAGTATAATTTTCATTACATTTTAAAATGACATCAACAAGAATGACAAAATTGAGAACAAGGAGCAAGAACTAGTCACCGCCCATGGGTAGTTGACCTCCTTGCACAAAAACAACCACCATTTCCTTGTTTTGGCTCCAAATTTGGCAAATCTTATTTCTATAGAAAGCTAACTTGAAGATCCACTTCTTCCCAATATTTCAGCTCAATTGGATTTGAAAATATCTGGTAGTTGCTAGTTGAAGTTGCTAGTCTTCCTTGGAGGTGGTAACTCACCTCCTTGCACTCCATCAGCCGCTTCATCTTTGTCCATGCTCCAAATTTGGCAAGCCTTATTTCTATGAAAAGACAGATAGAAAATACACTTATTCTCAAAATTTCAGCCCAATTGGCTTCACCAATCTTTTGCAATTGCTCGTTGAAATCGACAATCTTCCTTGGAGGCGGCAACTAACCTCCTTGCACTCCATTGGTTGCTCCATCTTTTTCCGTGCATTAAATTGGGCGAGACTTCTCTCTATGAATAGCTAGCTTAAACACCCACTTTCTCTCAAAATTTCAGTTCAAATGGCTTCCCCATTCTCCCAATATTGCTCGCCAAATTTGGCAGCCTTCTTTGGAGGCAGCATTTGACCTCCCACCTTAATTTTTCTTCCAAACCCTAAATTTCTTCCAACATTCTCTAGTCAAACCTCTATTTGACTTCTAAGCCTACATTTTCCACTTGATTTATCTCATAACCAAGTGAACCTACCCGACAAATTGTCTACCTTTACTCTAAATCATTGCCATTTTCTACTTAACGTGTTTTTTTCATTTTTTCTCACAATTCTTCACCAAGCTCTCTCAAACACCTCATGCACACAAAATTGAGAGAGAGGAAGAGAAAAGACTCCCCAAACCTAATTTTGCCTACATTCCCTCTCAATGGACTAATGTTTCTAACTTCTTCCATCCACCTTTAATGTACTAAAAAATGTGCTAATTTATTGCAAATCCGCTAGTTTAGTGCAAAACTCCTTGATATACTATAAAAGATTCTAATTTACTGACAGAGAAAGGAAGAGAGAGGAAGAGAGAAGCACTATTTTAGTGTTTTCTTTAGTACCTTAGTATTTTTGTTTTAGTTTTAATTTAACTAACTTCTTTTGGATTTTTTATTATTTATTATTTTTATTGTTTTCAATTTACTTCTAGTTTCATTTCATACTCCTAGTCTTTTGTTTTTTTCTTTTTCTTTTTCTTTTTTATAATTGATATTTTTTGGTTTGCAATTTGGTTCTAATTTCATTTTCTATTTGTAGTGTTTTATTTTCATTTTGTTTCTTTGTATATTTTGTTTTCATTTTTTCATCATTTTACCATTAGTCTAATTAGGTGACTCTACCAAATTTTACTTATCATCTTTTTAGTTTTAAATCCTTATTTTTTTCCATTTTCCCTTCATTTTCTTCTAATGGCATTTTTTAGCTTTTGCTCTAATTTTTCCATGTTCCTATTTTTATGTACTAGGAAACTCTCTAACTAGTGGTTGTAGTTAGTTTAACCCCTAAATGCCCAAACTACATTTTTTTGGCATTTTAGCAATTTTGGGTAGCTCATTGCAAATGGAGTTTTTATTTTTATTTTTTGAAATTTTTACATAACATTTTCCTGGGAATAGCTTTAAGGCCCAACAATTTTCATAACTTTTGATTGAATGGTTAAAAAGTTATTGCATGATATGTCATTTTCAATGCTCAGCGGTCAGCCGGTTAGCCCAAAAATCTTCTTTAAAAAATACTTTTTTCAAAAATTTCTTTTTGAAATTGGTTCTACATATTTATATACAAGTGGGAAGATTTGAATCATTCCATTTTCATAGATGACAAGAAAGTTATGAAGATTTTTAGTTTTTGAGTAGGTATGATTTTCAAAAACTCCATACATACCTACAAACTAAAGACCTTCATAACTTTCATCTCACTTGTTGAAATGGAATCATTAAAAGCTTCCCACATATGTATAAAATCTAAAGAACCAATTTCAAAAAGAAAATTTTGAAAAAAATATTTTTTAAAGAAGATTTTTGGGTTGTCCAAGTTGCCCCACCGAGCAATGAAAATCATATATCTTGCAATAATTTTTTAACCATGTAGTTAAAAGTTACAAAAATTGTTCCTTAAATCTACTTTTGAGGCACATGTTTAGCAAAAATTTCAAAGAAAAAAATAAAAAAACTCCAGTCATAGTAAGCTGCCTAAAATCACAATGTTGCCAAAAAATACAGTTTTTGCATTTAGGGGTTAATCTGGAGTACTAGCACTTCCAGACTTGCAAATTTGAGTAATTTATTTATATTTTGGTTTTTTAAAAGGTGAACCAATATGGTGATTCATATTCTTACCACCCGAAACCAATAGAAAAAAATTGGCTAATACATTTAATATTAAAAAAATCAATAAGAATGATGATTATTTTTCTAAAGGATCTTTCAATTCCAATACTCAAGCACCAAATAATCCAATGCCTAGAAGCTCAACCATGAAGAATCCATAAAATACTCCAGCTTGCATCACAAAGTTTAGACCCTATGGTTTGTCAACAATTATCATATGGTTATCATTGTTTCATGAGTTCATATATTAATTACAATTTATCGCATCATTACAATGCATTACTTCGCATTGTTACAATGCATTACTTGCAACTGCATTGTAATGATGCAAAGTGATGTACTGTAATGATACAATAAATTGTAATTAACAATGCATTACTTTGCATTGTTACAATGCATTACTTGCAACTGCATCATAATGATGTAAAGTGATGTACTGTAATGATGCAATAAATTGTAATTAACGTGTGAACTCATGAAACAAGTAAACAACAATAACCACATGATAATTATTGACAAATTGTAGGGTCTAAACTTTGTAATGTGCAAGCAAGAAGGTTGAGAGGAGGAAGTGGGGCAAAATTGAAGAGACTCAAACCAAAAAAGTTAACAACAAAGGCAATAAGAATAATGGAACTAAGAACATATGAGCCAAAACAAAGGAAATACTAAAAGGAAAAAGACATTAGAACATCATCAAGTTATTCTTAAGAGAATACATCTCCACTCTCCAAAACTTTGTCTTATACATTAGAAGATGTTTTATTTTAATTTTCTATTCTTGTCTCTATCTAGAGCCATCCACTAAAGTACAATTGCTATTATGTGAGCCTAAAATCATAAACACATGAACATAGGAGTCTATACATCTATGTTGTAGGTGTTTATATTATAAAACTTTCTAAGGTTATAGGATACTTACATTATAAATACCTATATTAAAAATGTTTATATACCAATACAAGAACCTACAATGGTTGTAGAGTATTTACTTATACACATAGTTTCATTTCAAAAACTCACTATTTGCTACAATTCTAAAAATTATTCTATGAATATAATTGTATACATCTTTTAATATTCACATAGTATTCACAAACATTTTTGTACCTCATAAGAAAAATATAATAGGGAAAGTCAAATCAAAACCCAATAGACAATTGAATAATCATAGATAACTAATGTGCCTTGTTCCATTGCCACAATCAAAACGAAAGTTCATAAAAACTTTGAAATTCAATCACACTAATTCAACTTTATTCACTGTAGGTTCAAACACCACGAAACAAAGCCCGTGCACTCCTTGCGAAGAGTTTTCCAACGGTACCAAGTGGGGGAAGATCCCATCGTAACAAACAAAACAAACAACCAAATTTATGGATAGAACATAGCTGCAAAATGAAAATTGAGACAACAGCCGTTCACTTTGACCTTCACTCAGAAAAAATTGCACCCTGGATCAAAAAAAGTCACAGAACTCCAATGCCATGAGAGTTCTACACCTCCAAAAGCTAGAATTCATTGTCCAGTTTGCCTGAGACGGAGAGAGAAAATTCCAGCATATGTACCTCGGCTAAGTATGGGCAGTCGAGAAAAAAACAGGCTCGTCACAAATCTTCAGGCCTGGCAGAGTTGAGAATTCATAATCATTCAGCATCTCGAGTTGCTGCACCAACTTTCTGTGTTATGATCCGACAGCAGCAAAGGCTCAATTCCCAAGTACCGGTAATCCAAAATCTGCAAACATACTTGAATCCTCCATGTTGCTCAGTAATCATCCACACCCAGGTCGACCCTTCTCATCGGCATTGATTCCCGGGGTCAGCAGCTCAGAGTGAATCCCATTGAGCCACCGTTAATCAAGTTCAGGGTCAATTACTAAGAGATAGGCTAGTTACATGGACTGTCATCCTGCTCGCGTCCATTGCTGATAAATTTTCACATCATGTACGTCATAGTTTACGGGAAATCATCAATATGTTTCGGCAATTCTGGTCAAATTGGTTAAATTGGCATGTTTTAGAGTGCCGAAATTGCGATTCCAATCCTCAAAGCTTTACAAAGTCTGGCACGTATAGATCTGAATGTCCAGAAGAGCAACTGGAAAGTGCCAATCTCTTGAAATTTTAACGAATTTGTCTTCCAGGTGGAAACTTCAATGACATGGAGCTCCATCAGGCGGCTGGAGTGAAGCCAAGGGAGGCGAAGATGGAGACGAGCACGTGACGAAGCCCAGGTTGGTTGCCCCTGCCAACGATGTGCAACATGCCCTCGGCCTTAATCTGCTTCGGCTGGAACCTGTAGATCCCCAGCACCTCCTCACGCCCAGTGGTGTTAACAAAACACTTATAAAACACAAGCTCTTTCTCCTTCACCCCTTTGATGAACAAGTCCTGCAAATCCAGGTCAATTCGACTCGCCCCCACGATCTGAACACTCGTGCGGTACCTCTGCGACTTGAACGCTTTGATCGAGCTCCGCCGCGAGTGCTTGTTGTAGGTCAGCATCCCACCCGTCACGGACGCAACATTCGCCACCACGAAGTCGTCGTAAGTGATTAAGACCGTGTCCTGCGCATATTCCCAGCCCCAACTGCCCTTCTCAATGTTCACACGGTCGGCGTGCAAGGTCTGAGAGATGCCGCGGTCGCTGCTCTCAACCTTGGCGCTCATGGCCACGTCTCTGGAAAACCACGAGCGAGGGTATGAAAGCTCCACGGTGTACTCGGAGGTGTCGGTCTCCAAGTCTGTGAGTGGAATGTGCACTCGCTTCTTCTTGAGGAGGCGCTGGAGCAAGTTGTGCACTGGGACCGCGTAGGTGGTGACTCCGAATGATAGACGCTCCCGCCGAGGAGAACCGCAGTCCAAGTCAGAAACTTCGTTCTGCAGGAATCGATTAAAATCGGAACACTAAAATTATCAACAAGTTTTCAAGGCGCTTCAAATTTAAGCCTCGTGGTAGAGTTGCATTCTAAAAGGCTTCAACGAACACTTCTTTATTATGGCCTTCTCTGAAATGACCTTCTAGAGTATCTCGCACAATTACCAAAGTATCACTGGCACTAGTAATCACAATCAATTTAGCAACAATTCGGGACGCAACAATGTGAAAATCGCGTACAAGTTGCATCCCAACAGGCTTGCTCTGAAACCTCTTAACTCTGACCTCCTCAGTTATGACATATATTGTGGAATATCCTACACTACTGACACTTCACAGTCAAACTGTGTCATGCTGAAAATGTTAGGACCCCGGCCGATTGGTAAGATTAATAAGGTTTGAGTGTACATTGTTACACCAGAGTCCGATGAACTGGTTGAAGAACCGGCAGGTTGGCCACTCACAATCAATTTGCAACAATTTTGAAACGCACCAGACTGAAGAACTGAATACCAAGTTGCATTGATGACGTTCATCTCAAAGGCTTACACTTTCAAATCTCTTTATTAAACCTCGAAAATGACATTCCAGAAAATACATCCTGCACTCTTGCCACACAATCATTGTCTGTAGTCTCACATTCAACCTTTTTCATAGCGAACAAGCTAGGAAATTGAAAATCAAAGAGGTTTGAGTGTACATACACTGTTGAAGTCGTGACAGAGTCTGACAGTCTGGTTGAAGAACCGGCAAGCAAACTCGCTCATTTTCACGCCCGCTTTCTGCACTCCATGAGTGGATTCATGTGGCAGCGCCTTGAAGCACAGCCTCTCCAGAAACGCGAACGCTTTCGTGGTATAGAGCATGACGTCTTTCAGAGTCTCGTGGAACCGGACGATGCACGGGCTGCTCAAAACGTTTTGCAGGATCTGGTGCAAGCCGACGACCGTGGCCAGAAGCTCCTGGCTCTCGTCCTTGAAAAGCGACGACACACACTGGAACAGCTTGCACTTGCTGATCACGGCGGCCACCATTTTGGCCGCTGTGTAGTCGATGGCCAAGGAGTACTGGTAAGGGGATTGGGGATACCGGAATATGTGCCCCGTCGTGTAATATTCATCGTTTTCATCTTGGGGACTCAAGATGCTCTCTTGCAACAACTGAACGCAGTTCACAGCTCGCGCTTGCTCTGCCTCCTCATCCAGACATGCATTGCTGCAGGCTCAACCAGAAAACACAGTAAGCTAGCAGTGTCTCCACATGTTGTACAACGGGCCAGTTTGAGCTGGACTTTGGGAGATTGCAGCAGGTCAATTAGTAGAGGACCACTCTGACTTCAGGCTGAACTCTGGGCAAGAAAGACAGGAAGATGAGTGAAGATCTATATGGCACTTGACCACACCTGTAGCGATTTGGCTCCAACTTCATCTCCTGAGACTGCTCCAGCCTCATCTCGGGAGCCTGCTCGAGCTTCACCTCTTGAGCCTGGCCGAAATGCTTGCGAATTTTAAAGCAAGGCATTAATTCACGACGGTAAGTATTAGTCAGAGTAAGTTAGCACCTTCCGTGCATTAGCCGACCACTGCAAGAGTATACTACGTACAGGAGCTTGCAGTCTAGAAGACTGGAACAATCAGGAGAAGAAACAGTTGAGAATTCACTAATCAAGCTGCAGCTAGAAGCCTAGAAGTGATCTGGCACAAATACCAGGGCAGACAGCAATTAATTTAGCTGAGGATGGGATCCAGTCTCGAGTTTTCCTAAAATAATTCAGGTGTGAATCATTCGGTGTTATGGTGCGAAGACTGCGAACACACGTAGAAACCCCAATTCGCTATTTTTATGCCAAATACATGAAAAAGGACGCCGTGTGTGTACTAGGCAGGTACGTCTGCCAGGACTGCCCACAGTGCCTCAGCAAGTCAGAATGGAACAACGGACAGAAAAGGGGTCCACAATAAATGACTGGGAGTGGATCTGAATCTTCAAGATTCAAATTGGACTTTTGAGGAAAACGGAAGATTCTACAAAGAGAGGCAGAATATGCACCGCCAATCAGGTGAAGGCACGCGCCCACCTGCAAGCCTGGCAGGGACTGAATCATGGAGATTCGACGTTTTCTGCTTTGAGGCAAGTAATCCGTCTGCGCCCATTTTAAGCACTGCGTTAATGAGGTGGTCAAAAGCTACAGTAATGCCGCAGCGGCGCAGGCTCTCATGGCAGATAACTCTCGCTTTCCGGTGCTACCTGCAATCTTGATTCGCCTCAAACTCTCAAAGTACTATTGTGGCGGTAGTGATAAATCTCACCATTTTTTTTTTTGAACAAATGGAACGAACCATTGCATTAAAATAAACGGAGACCAAAAACAACAACCAAGCTCGAGAGCTGGACAATGAAGAGATATGAGCAAGGAGTCGAGGACCCGCACAAGCCGGAAAAACTACTGAAACAAATAAAGAGGAGGGCCCTTCTTGTTCCAGATAATGGTGGACTCTACCCTACTAGCAAGAACCGGAGAATGAATCCAGATGCGATCAAATCTAGCCCAAATACTAGAAATCTCACCTTTGAAATGAAAGATGAAATGCCACTTCAATTTTTTCAGAAACAGAAAAGAAATTTTCTAAGACTCTGATGCATCCCCGGGGGTTCTTGTGTGGGTCATTACTGGGAAGTGGACACTTCATTCGCGTGCCTCAACTGTCATTAAATTTCCGCTACATATTGCACAAGTCTAGAAATCTCTCTTAAAGTAGTAGAACCTCTGCATTGAGAACAGCAGGGAAGTGCGAGCTCCCCAAGTCTGCTGGAAGAACAGAGGATAATCAAGGTTTTCATTAAACTAACAAAATCTAAGGATCCTGAGTACTCAGAAACCACTCTTCGAAAAGTGAAGAGAAGAATAAATTCTATTGGCAAACCACGGCACTACCTCTTTCGCCTTTTGTGTTTGCTAGCATTACGAGATCTACTCTTCCCATCTTCACTTTTGCCTCCCTTCCTGCCGTCTCTCTTTAGTCTCTTTGTGCTCTTCGTAAAAGAAGTAGGAGGGTCCGCGACACGCACTCGCTTGTTCTTTCTCCTCTTGACGAAGCTCGTCTGCGCAAGGTTCATGGCTGATCTTGCTAAGTTGATAGCCCGGCTTGCTGCTTCAGTAGTGGGATCTAGCAAATACTCCGGTACCGTTTTCAAATGAGCCGCTGGCGCTATCTTGCTCAAAACCTTGTCATGCTTCAAAAGCTCCAAATCTGTGGGATTGTCCTCGAAATGAGCTTTCAAGCGCTCCGAGTTCAAAATCTCGATCCGCAACTCCTTAGCGCGGGCTTCCCTGATCGCCACTTTGGTGACACCCCTCATTACATCCTCGGCTCTGTAACGTAAGGACTCTACAGCAGTTGTTGATAACAAAGGGAAAGGCACAATCGGTTTGCTACCTTCATCCTCTCCGCTGACCTCAGCCTTGATTTGCGTCAAGAGCTCCTCCTCTTCTTGAGACACAAGAGAAATCGAAATGCCGGCGTTTCCAGCTCGCCCTGTTCGCCCAATACGATGTATGTACCCCGCAACACCTTCAGGCATGTCGTAATTTATCACAGTACGCACATTCTTAAAGTCTATGCCTCTCACTACTCCAAACTCGGCATCTCCAATAGCTTTCTTCGGTTTCTTCTTCGCCTCCCCCGCATCCTCGGCACCCTCATCTCCTTTGCTCACGGGCTGTAGAGACTTTCCATCGTCAGTAGCTATTAAATGCTCAAATAAACCAACGTTGAACTGCTGCAGGATATGCAGACGCGAGTTTTGCGGAAGCTCCCCGTTCAGCACAGCCGACTTGATTCCAAACTGCTCCAAGAAGAGCTTCAACCGAAACCCTGCCTCAATCGTGTTGACAAACAGGATGGCCTTCTTTTGAATCAAGTCGTATTTCAAAATCGCCAGCGTGTACAGAAGCTTATCCTTGCTCTTGCAACTGATGGAGAATTGTTGAACAGACTTCGGAACAACGGTGGTGTCACCAGAGCCATCCACCTCCTCAGTTAGGGTTAGCGTTACCGGATTATGAAGAACAAGTTTCTTCAACTTGTCGACATCCGGAGAGGCGGTAGCTGACATTAGAAGACATTGACAACGACGAGGAATATGAACAGCGAGGCTTCGTATGTCCTCCTCGTAACCATACGAAAACAATAAATCTGCTTCATCAAGCACCAGCATGGACAAAGACTCCTGAAGAACTGCGGGTAGTATAACATTCTGCGTTATACAAGCAGCAATTCGCGCAGGAGTTGCCACCAGAATGTCAGGAACCCTAGCCAGAGCCATTTTCAGAGTCGCCGTCGTCATGGTAGTTGCCAACTGCACCACCCGAAGAGTCGCACCGCAATACTCCGCCAAATTAGTCGCCTCATCGTATACTTGCTGACAAAGCTCCCGCGTAGGCACGAGCACCATCGCACTCGGGCCCTTCTTCGACACTCCCTCAGCGAGAAGCTTGTGCACCAATGGTAACAAATAAGACAGAGTTTTTCCAGAGCCTGTCTTCGCCCGTGCGACTACATCCTTACCTTCCAGAATCAGAGGCACAGCTTTCGCCTGGACGGGTGTCGGGTCCGATAATCCTTTCTTCGCGAGCGCTCGCAAAAGCCGCGCATCCAGTCCCATCTCCTCAAACCCTAGGTCGTTTTCGTCGTCGTCATCGCCCTTGTGCGCTTTCACTGCTGCCGCGCTTTGGCCTCCTTCGGCTGCTAATTGCAATTCTGCGATCGTTCTGAGCCGCTCCTGCACCTCCTCGCCTGTTTCGCCATCGCCTCCCTCCATCTTCTACGTCGGGAAAGAAAAAACGTCAAACGTCAAACGCAACGGAGAACAAAAACTGCACAATCGCGAGACCCGACCCAGCTGTCCTCCTCTGGAAGCTAAAACCCTGCGAAAACCTTAAACCCTAACCCTAATTGATTCGAAACCCATAACACCGCGCCCGGCCAATACTGTTGCAGGTATTGTACCGCCTCTGGATGTTCTAACTGGGGGAAATGAAATGATAATTTTTTGAATTAATAAGCAAAGCTTTTGATGCTCAATCATGAACCCTGAAACACTTCAAAGGACAAAAATATAAAATATACAAAAATATAAAACATATAAAATATAAAAAGTGTCTAATTAATTATATTCATGGTTTTTTAGAAACAAAAATGTACCTATTCATCTAAGAATCTAATAATTTTTTAGTAACTTTTTTGGTGATAAGTTTCCCCCTTACACAAATATTGAAGAAAGTCTAAACTTTTTGTACATAAATAAATAGTAATTTGAATCTTAGTACCCAAAATTTTAAACATGAACAAATAGTAATTTGAATCTTTGTAATCATGAGTTAAGTTTTTCATCCATTGATGGATAGACAAAAAGATAGCTATGACAAATATATACAAGATTGATGAATGGATAGTCCAATCTTGGTATATATAAGTCATTAACTTTTAAATACACTCAAAATTTATGCAAATTTTATAGATGGGTGGAAAAAAAAACATTATACAATAAAAAATTTTAATGCAAATGTTTTAACCCTTAAACCACATTTCATGTCCATATTCAATTCATTTCATTTATTAGACTTCTACATTAAAACAATCATTTCTAATTAAATTTTTGTATTTTTCAAATTTAATATGTGTTTAAATTTTTATTTCATTTTAAAAAAAATTATTTTATATGATTTTTAAAAAAAATTATAAAAATCATAGTGGTTACACAAATGCTTAAAATTGTAACTAAGGAATTCCCCACAATGGTTAATGAGGCTCTCAAATTTAAATTCCATATTTGAACCTTCACTTTTCTCAACAACATCATCTTCTTGTGAACTTTGGTAGACATGAGATACAATATGAGACTTATCATCCAAATAAATATCTACCAAAGTATACCATTTGCATTTTTTTTTATCAATTACATGCTATATCTTCTTTATAAGCAACTAAGCATCATAAATGGTTTTCCACATTTTTTGAGACGCTTTGGCATCCTTAAAAAAAGCAAAGTATATATTCACTAAATGTGTAAAGCCCTAACTGGTTGTTGACCCCTACATTCAATTAAAAAGGTGATAGTAAAAAACATAAATATAGAATCCTAAACTATTGTGTTATAAACCACTTTATTGTAACATTGCATATTTGAACTCATTGGTATAAACTTTTAGTAAATTACTATACAAAGAGATACAAACTATGACATAACATGTCAATGGATACTTTGAAGAAGACTTAAACTCAACATTAAGCTTGCAAATTCCTAATTCAATTTTCAATTCTTTTCAATTTAAGTTTGAATCGAGAAGATATTGCTTCTTTAGGAGTCCCACAAATGTTTCGTCCATCTTACTATAGAGAGTGATCACCCATTGTTCTTTCCATTGATGACTTCTTTTTTATTCCATCATGTTATTTTAACCTTTCTCCTAGACACTCTCTTCTTCCTATTGAGTAGTGTCAATCTCTTTCTAATGATGACCAATTATCTCCAAAATGGATTTGCATCATGAATTATGTAAAAGATCCATGCCACATATTCTTAAAACTAGGTGGAAATAAGAATGGTGGAACCACACCACCACCAAAATTTCCAACAAATGAATCCCAAGATTGGTTTCAACTTGAAGTTTGAATTTAAAAAAAAAACAAATATTAATGAAAATAAATTTGGAAGTGAAAAGAAACAATTCATCGAAACACAAACCAAAATCTAAAAACATGCGATGAAAGGGTTTGCAAAGAGTTTTACGTGAAGATAAGTTAAACCTAAATTTTGGAACTTCTATAAGAAAAACAATGGTAGTTTGTCACAAAGAAGCACTTGACTTCTCAAAGTCATATTGTTCTTATCTCTTGCTTGTATGGTATCCATTTAGGACATTAATCCTAAATTTAATTGCATGTTGTGGAGTAGGTATTTTAGAATGAAATTCTATGAACACAAATGAAGGGTCATGAAACTTGAAGGGTCAATAATTGTTGTGGTTACATACTTGATTTGACCCATATAGTTTGTAATGATAGTTTTGACACCATACAATTAGAAACGTATGGCATGCAACTCTTAGCAAACCTTCTCCAATTGATGCATCACTTCCATGAAAGTAAAATAGATGTTGCATAGATTACTAAGGACTTGCTTTTTGAATGAAATTATTAGAATTTAGATGAGTAAAATGGCATTTAATGAAAAATCTAAAAATATATTAATGTGACAAACTTTGTCACCTTTGTAAAGATCAAAAGTTCTTCTATTTTGGAAGATTGACATTTAAAAAAAATGATTGCTTTATTAATACAATATATACCTACATGACTTCTGAGAAGGGTGATAAAATTGATTTATTCCATTTAAAAATTTGCATTAACCCAAAGTTAAAGCCTTCACTTGTCACATATAACATTTCATTCTAAACATTGGATCTATATGCATGTTTGTCATCCATACTATCAAGCTTAGGGTCAAGAAGTCTATTTTCCACAATTGATGTACAAATGTGAATAAGAATTATACCTTCAATCATTCATATTTGCTAAAATGGAATATGTCACCCACCTAGTTTCATACATTTAGCAATCACTAGTGTTTGGATCTACGATGTGAAAGTTATTGAATTTCAAAGTTATTTGAAAATTAAAAATTTGAAAACTACTTCTACTTTTATTTTGATTGCGGCATTGGCACAAGGCACACCAATGATCCTACTAGTTTATGAAATTTAGTGCAATATGCTACCTTCAAGACAAACATGCATCAACTTTGGCTACCCTTGAGAGTGAGGAGTATTAAAAATAAACAAAAAATAAAGAATTTTGCAAGTTGTGAAGGATTATTGGGAGTACTATAACACAAAACAGACTAAACAAATGCTAATTCCAATGTAGAGGAAGTTGCAGTCTTGGCTCAAATCTTCCCTGTTAAATACTAATATGAATGCAACTCTCCTTCCAAGATCAAAAGTGAAAGTTGAGAGAATCAGGAAATAAGAGACACATTCTATCAAATCTGCTTGTCTCTGGCTTGGGGGGCTTGAAATTTCAATCACCATACGTATAGATAAAATAAAAGATTGGAATGTAATAATCCACCCCCAAAAAAGTTGAGATACGAATCTGAAGCAGGTTTCAGAGTCCCGTATAAGTTCCTATTGCTTTTTCAGAGGAAGACCAGAGACTGGATCTAGGAGGCTGGAACTCTGCCCCTCCAACACATGTGCGCCCTTCCCCGCTCTCGTGCATATGAGATAGTCAATGTCGCCCCGTATTCTCGGTGGATTCACAACTCCAATCAATTCAGTTGGGGCCGAAAGGGAGTCGATGTCCTTCAAGGAAGTCAATCCAGCGGACTCGAGGATACTTTGATCGCCAATAACATATCTGCATCTCCACGATACCGCCGTAAATACCATAAGGCAGAAGATACTAAAAATGTTAGGGACCTGCCCTACCCTGGCAGCTGGCTACAAACAGCAACTCATCTCTTCCAATACACTTGGTTGACTTATAAGCTAGTGTGAGCATGACTTGGCTAAATGTCTATGATTCACTGAACCTCCCACTTTAAATGATCGCAAAAGAAATTCATAAATAGTGATTAAAACTTGATCTCAAGAGAGTTTGGCTATTGTACCCAAAGTGATCTCTCCAAAGATCTTAAGTGATCTCCCAATGAAAACACATTCCTACATAATGGTTATGAAAGTGGCGCACATAGTGTCCTATACCTTACATTTTAACCATTAGGTGCAGGACGCATCGAGATCATAGGCAATCACTGTCTTGTTACTAATCATGTATAGACGCCCAAGAGTCTCACCT
Organism: Climacium dendroides; assembly: GCA_950106755.1. NCBI lineage: Eukaryota > Viridiplantae > Streptophyta > Bryopsida > Hypnales > Climaciaceae > Climacium > Climacium dendroides. The sequence goes on from OX467091.1 coordinate 20,168,148, forward strand.
GGAGAAATCAGCATCGGAAGCTGGAGGGAATTGGTAAAGAAGGCGTTGGAGAAGCTGTGCTCCCACTTCTTTGTTACGAGCAAACATTACTGCATTCGGACCCGCATCGAAAGTATAGGCAACCTGCAAAAAGAATGATGTAATCAGAAAAGAATAGAACATAATGGGGGCTCAAAATGTGTATACAATAAAAAACAAGCGGCTAATTGCCGTTGTCTACCCCAAATAGAAACTTGTAAGTTTCATAAGTTTCTTTCTGTGTAATCCTTGACACAATCCTCAGAATAATCCTTGGCATACTTATTCCTTCAAAATTTCAAGGATCCTATTTGACAATCTTGGAATACCACTTTTCCCTAAAATCACATGACACAGTTCTACGAGGTATAAGAGATTCTTTCTTTGGAATGATGGGCACGACCATGCCAGACATGTCTCAATGGTTTTCATAGGGCACCAGAACTTTCTACATTTTGGAACCGTTGCTCAGTCTCTCCCCTTGGGGAATAGGGACAATAAAAGATGGATAACTATGAAAACCTGGTGTTTCCCTGGTCTTGATTGTTTCGTTATTTGAACAACTACTGCTCTCGTCCACACCTAATTAAAGTCTAACCTTCATATTTGACACTCCATAATACAATGATAGTATTGATTCAAGAAATGAACATGGAAAAAGCATTTCTGTGATTAATCCATGCTTGCCACCTTGAAGTTAGGGCTTCCCAAACATGTGATAATAGGACAACAGTAGCTCTAAAAGATGCTTGATATAAGGAGAGCACAAACACTGCACGTGAATTGACAAGCAGTAGAACTCTGGATCACCTGCGGCTCTCCCGCATGGCGATTCCACCGCTCCACCAGTCCAATGAGTCTGCACGCACCACCGACATAAATGCTTCACTCATCTAACCATGCGGTCTCCAAACCACATCAAATAACATCAAAGATTACATAGCAAGAAGATTTTACTCCATATTATTAGAGAGATGATTTTGAAGATTGCCTGCGAGAAGTGTCATTCAGATAGAAAATCGGAGGGGAAGTATCCAAGCAGGTTGCATGGAACTGGTTGCTATCTGCGCAGGTGATCTTTGCAAACTCTGCAAAGTCCATGGACTCGATGGCTTTCTCCATCTGCTCGATGCGTTTTGGCACCACCTCCTATTCATCATAACCATTACAATTCCTTTCTTAAATCAGAAGCTAAGGACCAAGAAGTCATGGATTGAAAATGAACAAATTTCATAGATCATATTGGGAAAATAATAGAATTCCGGAGGAACCAAATTTCAAATCACCAGAATCAGTGATGAACATTGCATCACTGGTCAAAAGTAAAACAAATTTGGACAAAACGAAAGACCACGTACGACCTACTCAACAGTGCTGAAAAAGCATGGGGCCCGATTTGCGCTACTTGTCCTTTAAAGGTTAAGAATGAGAAAGGAGAACAAGTCGCACCTCAGCTCGGAACTTAAGAAGAGGACTGGTCCGAACGCTTTCCTGCATTCCTGCAGTGCTACTAGTCTCCTTCTGACGAGAACTCACCTGCATTTCGGTATCATACATTTCAGCGAAAGCAAGAGTACTGGCTCTAAAGAAAATGCATATCTCAATACGCCAGTTCATACTAGCCACAAGGATGTCATCCACCAAGTAAAAAGCTCCCATACTCACTCCGTACCCAGCCATGGTGAGAAATTTACCACAGCGATGATAATGACAAGATCGTCCCAGTGTGAGTGTTCTGCGAGTTGGGTTGCAATGCTGTCCTTCCCATCAGCCTCCTACCCTTGCAGCATAAGGGCATCACCCGTCAATGCTTATGCGTCATCGGTCGCAAGAAAAAACAAAACAATTATCCAAACAGAAACAAGAAATACATATGAATAGAGTTTGCTAACCACCTGACCCATATTCCATTTTACAAAACCACCGTAGAGGCTGCGACAAGCACTTCCAGATCCAAGCCTGCATCCATAACGCATACTCAATACTGGGAACGAAAGCTGGCATCTGGCCATAAGGAAGTAAACCCATTGTAATGGGAGACCTTTCTCTTAATTAGGCCTTAAGTGGAGTAAAAGATACTGATATAAATATTAGAATCCAGTGAATATGACAATGTGCAACTGAAGAGTCAAGGCCTACGCATTGGACTACCTCACAGTATGAGCAAAACTTTGAAATTCATAACTTGTTCATGCGATATCCAAGCGAAAAGTATTTTAGCGCGGTGGAAGTATCAAAAGTGGCGTTAAGAGACTTGACGTCTCTTAAGAGACACTCAAAACAGCTGAGAGCAGCGGGAATGGGTAAGCATATTACCCTACACACAAAACCTAGCAACAGATAGAAAGCAACATACCGTGCGATTGCTGAGAGCTCCCCTTCGTATTGTTCCTTGACTCCCATCAGTTGAGCGAGACTATAGACTGTAACAATCACAACTCGGGATCAGAATCAGAATTTAAACCATGAGGGTAGATGCCCAAATTTCGCCTGGTACCATACATCTATAATTCACCCAAGTAGGAAGATCAGAATGAGCACAAGGTTTCAGGAAAGACACCATAGTGGCTATCAAACTCGTAACTACTCCCAAACTGACGAAACGACTTGCATTGGGTTCAAATTGCTCTTGGCAACCACCGAAAAAATTCCAGAAATAATTTTCATCATGCGCGAGGGTCCATATTTCCACGGAACTCACCTTAAGAATCAAATCAACAACTCCACTTAGTTTCAACATAGAAGGGAAGAGGACAAGGTAAGACATTACCTAAGCAAGCAAACCCAGCAGCAGAGGAGGCCAAGCCCGCAGCAGTAGGGAAGTTATTCTCAGACGCAATGTGAATACGCACATGGTTCCAATCCTCTTTACTAATAACCTTCCCACTCGATTCAATCACCACATCAGTGGCTCGAGCTCGCATCTCCCGCAAACAATTCTTATACCTCTCGCCATCCACAGAGACTTCCTACAACCACAAAAACAACACCTTGTTCAACCGAAGATCCCAATCCCTCAAAAAACAGAGCATTCACGACCTAATCGCTCCCAAAGCTAAATGCACCATCGATTGCGTTGAGCCATCTTTCCCATTAAATTGAGCTACCTTCGCTAAACAGAGCATTCACGACCTTATCGCTCCCAAAGCTAAATGCATCATCGATTGCGCTGCGCTACCTTGCCGATTGCATTGAGTTACATTCAAAAAACAGAGCATCCACGACCTCATCGTTCCCAAAGCCAAGTGCAGCATCGATGGCGTTGAACGACCTTCAATAAACAGAGCATCCAAGACCTCATCGCTCCCAAAGCCAATATGCAGCATCGATTGCGTTGAGCTACCTTCACAAAACGGAACCTCCACGACCCAGGAACTCCCAAAGCCCCAACGCAAATGCAGCATCGATTGGATTGCGTACCTTGCCGTTGAGCCAGAGTCGATCGGCGACGAAATCGGGGCTGGCGGCGACGGTGGTCGTGGCGGAGAGGTGTTCGGGGTCGAGCGTGACGCTGATGCTGGAATTGATGGGCAGGATGAGCTTTTCGTGCCGCTTGCCCCAGTACTTGACGACGGCGATGTTGCTGGGCGTGCGCGCCGTCTTCATCACCACCCAGGAAGCTTGCTCGCCTTCTAATTTTCCCATGGCGGATGATCGGGAAGCAAGAGTGAAGAAAAAAGAGTGCGATTGGGACTGCGATCTTGTGAAGTGCGCAGTGGGTTTTGGGTTCGGAAGCTAAGTTAGATTTGGTTCCTCGTGCTTTCAGGAGCTTCCTGCACATCGCCGTCATCAAGTACTCTCTGCCCTCTCTAATTGCACACGCTGAAGTCACTGGCAGTGTCGACAGAACGTCAGGGTGACTCAGGTGGGCCCCCCCCCATGCGCCTATGACCCCAAATCGCCATCATCATCATGTGTACATTTCCAAATTCGATACGTACCTATGTGAAAAAAACGATTTTAGAACCTCTACCAAAAAAACTTTTGCTTTTACATATGGTATCTAAATATAGCACGTGTGTTGAAACTTCTTTTTATATGCCAACAAAAAAATATGAAAATTTGACCAATCTATTAATAGTAATCAGGCACATCAAAAGTAGCAATTTTTTGGGGGGCCCACCATAGAACTCAAGGAACCAAAACTTCAAAACTGATCACTTTGAACATGTAATCTTAAATAGTGTAAAATCCATTGAAATTTAGAACTTTGTGCAAACTAGATGGCTGTTAGAAATCTTGCATTGCATGAAATGGTATAAAAATCTTTGCATTTCATATTCATTGAGCTCATCTCTTTAAATATTCTCTAAAATCCTTTGTTTTCCTTTCTAAGTAAAACTTTTCTCTGAAAAATAAAACTTCCCAATAAATTTCCCTCCTCATTTTTAGAAATAGTTTTTTTTTTCTGGTCGACGGCGGTAAGGATCTTATACACACATCCAGATTTCCATATTATCACGTGCGTCCAGGTCGCGAGTAGGATGTGACATTAAAGAGGTAAGGGACTACTCTCTCCGAAGTCGAACGGTCCTTCACAGGACACGAGTCCAGCCCGTCCTCTGGATGTGGCCACCAAGCTCGCAGCTCCTCGTCTTGCGACATTTCGCCTTCGCCTCTCGCAATGGCGATCCTCCATCGCCATGGCGCCACAGCTTTTCTCGGAACCTCCAGACACCTCACCGACCCTTTCATCCCCCTTCAGCCCCCAATTTCGCTCCGCCTCAATGCTCCCTTAGAGATTTCTGCCGCCCGCAAGAACCAGTCCGGCTCTCGTTACCAACAAACCAAGCGCTGGAAAGTCGACGAGTCCGTGAAGAAGATCGGCCACGCGGGCATTGAGAAGTTCCGCAGCTCCTTCGAGGACAAAGATACATCCTCGGGAGACGGATTGGCGCTCCGCGACGATCAGGCCGTGGGACAAGTGATCGCCGCACAAGCCAATTTCATGCGTGTTTTTATTGAGCGCACGGGGAACGACAGCCAATCTGCTACTGGAGTTTTTACAGGTCCCAAGGAGGACGAGGAGAAAGAGGAGGCGCCTTCCACGAGTAGTGTGAATGCGTGGGAAGTGAATTGTGGAGCGAAAGCGGGGACGGAGCTGTTGTGTGTGGTGAGAGCGGTGTTGAAGAAGATTAAGAGGAGGGTGTTGGTAGGGGATAGGGTTTTGGTGTCGGGGATTGATTGGGTGGATCGGAGGGGCATGGTGGAGGATGTGTTGGACCGAAGGAGTGAAATTGCGGAGCCGCCGGTCGCGAATGTGGAGCATTTGTTGGTGTTGTTCTCGTTTGATAGGCCGAGGTTGGAAATGATTGCGTTGAGTCGGTTTCTGATTGAGGCGGAGTCGACGGGGATTCCGTTCACGTTGATTCTGAACAAGGCGGATTTGGTGAAGCACCAGGTATTGAAACTTTTGGAATTTGTTTTGTATGTTAGGTCAAGAATTTGCAACCGATTACCGTGATAGGACCAAATTGAGCCTCATGTTTGTTTGGCGGTTCTGAGGAGGTTGTATGGGAACTCTCTTTTGTTTAACATTATTAAGTTTTGGACCAACCAATGCAATGTTCTTCACTGATTCTTGATAAGGCGAATTTGGTGAAGCACCAGGTATGCATTTGTTTTTCTAGTTAGGTCAAGAATCTGCAAACTGATTTTGGGAACTTAACCCTGGAAGTCGCAAATTGAGCCTCGTGTGTTTTTCTGGCAGTTTTGAGTAGTTCATGTGGAGACCATCTTTTGTTCAATTTTATCTATGTTTGGACGAACGCATGGAATGTTCCTTCACTGATTCTGGTGATATGTAGTTTGGCTCCTTCTAAATTCTATTATTTGCACAATTTGATCAGCTGGACTGGTCATTTCAAACCCTTGAATCCTTGGTCCTTAGAAATTATTTCTAATTATGTCTTGTACCAGTGATGATTTGAACCTCTCGAATCGTAATCCTGTTTTGAAACAATAGGCAGGTTTAGGGGAAAGGAAATTGAATTGTAAAACACCACTGAATTCTGTGGCATTGCTTGATAATTAGCCAAAATGGCCAAGAGTGGCCGCTTCTAGATCTGTTGGTGTTGAAATAACTCATTGAGGATGCTTCAAGGAAGTTATCAAATGTAACTACAGAAAAAGGAAAACATACCTTCTAATTTTGCATAATAAAGATGTGTTTTGAATGTTGCGAAAATTGACTATTAGCTTTAAGTTTGAAATTTATAGCTAGGGCATTATTGGTTAAAATTTTCACGTACCGGATAGCGTTGGACTACGAAATGTTATCTGCCTCTTGTGTACACAGTGTAACCTGGCTATTCTGATTTCAAGAATATTTAAAAGATTCGTTGATATATATGTAAATGATTGATTGTCACTGTAAACATGTGTGAAAGAGATTGTTATTAACCTTTACTGGCGATGGGATTGAATCAAGGGATAACAAACTGTGTAATAATTTCTTGATTTACCTTGCAGGAGCTTCTTGAATGGAAAGAGAAGATTGCAGGCTGGGGCTATAATCCAGTCATCTGTAGTGTTCGGACACGGTCTGGAGTTGCTCCAGTGATGGAGCTCTTGAGACAGAAAACTGCAGTGGTAGTGGGACCAAGTGGAGTTGGGAAGTCGAGTTTGATCAATGCATTACGTGATGTATCTGGAATTGAAATGTGGCGTGAAAAGGAAGCCATGCAAAGATTAGAAACTATGGCCCTTGAAGAAGATGACGGTGTTATCATTCCTCAGGTTTGCCCTCTGTAAACTGCTCCAAGTAACGCAATGAGTCGAGAACACTTTGTGTCCTTCACACGGAAAACTGCCTGGTAGGTTTTTATATTGTGCAGAGTGGTCCCGCCCGCACTAACCAAGTAAGATAGCGCCAATTAGGTAACTGAAATTAGTTACTAAACGTCCGCACTGTTCAATTTGCGTCAGTTAAGAAATTAGATCTAACTCCCTCGAACTTACAATGAGTTTACATTTATTTTCATCAGTTTTATTTAACTTCCATACTTTTGACAAGTAAACTAATATGTCTATACCTAGATTTGAATTGTTCAATCTGCCTGCTCCAACTAAGGAGCAGCAGTTTGCTAAATTGAAAACCTAATTCCCTGTTAGTTACCTTGCAAGTGCGGGCACACAATTGTAGGTCGGTTAGCTAGCTAATGAATCTTAATTCCTTGCTAGCTAATTGGTTGGTGCAGGCGGGGCCTTATAGATGTCTACTATGTATTCACTGAACCTTGCTGGTCAATCCGGCATTATGTGCGCGTCCTGTTGAGTCTCTTTGGTGAAATCATGTTTTCATTTCCTCTTTTGACCAGATCCTTGACGAATATGAAGAATTTGAGGCGCTCCAGGTCAGTGAAGTGTCATCAAGATCCGGCAAAGGAAGGCATACTACACGTCATGTATCCCTTCTGCGGCTCCCTGGAGACGGAGGGTTGCTTGCGGACACTCCAGGCTTTAGCCAACCTAGCCTGAACCTCGTCACTAGTGGAGAGCTTGGAGATCTCTTTCCAGAGGTACGATTTGCATCTCGAGTAAGGTAGAGGAAACTATTCACGTCTCTTCTAAGCATTTTAACATATGTAAAGTGTGATTTTTGGGAGATCAGTATGGAACCGTGGTGAGACCTTGAGATCAAGAGTCAAATCTTTTGTTAGCAAATTTTTATCACAACGTATGAACTTATGCAATTTCGAAGTGGGAGGTAGTAGACCACTAATAAAGCGACAGTAGATGACCCCGTTTTCAGTCAAAGATCCGTAGCCATAGACGTTAGCCAAGTTTTGCTGACACCGAACTTGCTAATTGAAGGCCAACCAAGTGTAGTGGGTGAGATGAGTTGCTATTGGTAACATTGGTCATTACTATGGGAGACAAGATCTCGTCCCTAACGGTTGTAGTATCCTCTACCTTATGACATATCTTCCCGTGCATGTCAAATAGTGTTTTTATCAAATACAGTTCTGTGGGACTCAGTGCAAAGTGTGGCGTGCAGGTGAGGGAGCGAATTGCTGGGAACCCGGAAGGGGGTTGTCTGTTCGCAAACTGCTTACATGTAGGGGAACCTTCTTGCGCTGTGGGTGCCGATTGGGACCGATATCCCCACTACCTAGGATTGCTAGACGAGGTCAGGAAACGGGAAGAAGTTGAGAAGCGAGTTCTTGGAACCAAGAGAGAAAGCGATGTCAGGTAGGTCTTATTCTTCAAGCCGGCATTTCTTGTTCATTTGTACAACCGATCCCGTTACTTCTAATCGTTTCCTAAACCTGCAAGAAAATGTTTGCAAATGAGTTGTTGTGAAGCAAAGAATGTCACCATTTCATTAGTCTTTAGCTTAGTGCTGCAGGGTTTTTATGTCCAAGAGTTGACAAGTACCCGTGAGATGTCAAATGGTGGCTTTATTACTTAGAAAGAAGAGGGTTATTCTATGTCAAAATGTGAAGTGTTGATCCCACTCAAGGCCACTTTCGATTCCACAGGTCAATTCAACTAGCTGAGATTTGAACTAACATCGTGTGCAACTAGGAATGATATACCTATCTTAAGATAATCTAGTGTATTTATGATACCTTATCCTCAAAGAGATGGCTTGAATCCTTGTTATCTCAAATATTTGTACCATAGCACAGGAGCCAAACAAGCGCCATCTCTTACTGTTTCTTAGACTAGTGTAAAGCTGAAGTTGAACAAAATGAGGTCAAACTAATAGTCATTGATTTTTGTGCCAATCAATGTTTAGGATTTCTTGCTCCCTCTTGCTTTGACCTGTGCAATCTAAAGTGGCTCTGCATATTTTTGGTTGTCGTAACCGTCGTATAACATGTCTGATTCTGGAAAACGTCGTGTAGGTACAAGATACGTGCATCAGGTGTAAAGCAAGCTGAACCAAGGCTTCAGCCAAAGCGTCACCGACGCGAGTCACGTAAGACTGTGCGACAGTCACTGGATGAGAAGCTGTGGGAGAAGATGGAAGAGCAAGCTGAAGTGGAGGATGTGGTGAGAGAATCGTAATGTTGTATATAGCCCCCCCTTTTTGTTATATCATAAATCTTTGGAAACACACGTAGCACACTGTCTCCACTTCATTAGAAATTGCAATTGAAGGTGTGCTGTTCTCCCGAGCAACTCATGAAAATGTTCATGAATTCTGTTTTCGGCCCCTCCAATGATACCAGTGAAGGTTTTCAGTGCACATGCACGTCAATGTCTCTGCAATTTGCAAGCAGCAGTAACAGCGCCTAAAGTGACCATTTTAAGCAACTGAACATACATAGTCTCTGTTAAGCTTACTAGTTTGAGTGGATAGTCAGTCCATGTGCCAAAGCCTCAATCCACTTGAAGCCACGTACTCTTGTCCAATTTTTTCATTTCATTTTCCAAAGTACAGGAATTGAGATATTGATATCAACTGTTACCAAATGGTATGGGATAATTTGCACCTGTATCAACAACCATATCTGCAATTGTACACTTTGGCTGTCCACATCTTTACCAATATATATCCCTGCATATTTGTGTATGTATTTGTGTCTATTTACAACAGGTTAGCTACACCCGCATTTTCATTTTATTTCTCTCGTAGCCAACCCCGTGTGTTTATGAGGGGATAGTTATTCCAATGACCTTATTTTTAACCGATGAATGATACTGTGGCGATTTTTTGGTTGATGAATGACAATGAATTTTTGTGTGTAGGATAGAAGCGCAACTATTCATCTTTAGAATTTTGCATGAAAAGGGGAGGTTTTGTATAGTAGTCTAACTTCCAATGAGTGCTTCAAGGATTTTTTTAAACCAACTATTCATACAATGCAAAAAAGGGATGACTTCCATGGTTATAAAACCTATATTTTAAGGGTTAATGTTCTTGTTGGCAATTGAGGTTCAATTCTAGTGCATTTTAAGTTTTTAGCAATCAAAGTTTATGTAGTGTGCATCCTCATCTATGGAGTGACATGGTGTCTACAAAAAGAGCTTTCACCTCTTGGGTGTAAAACCATCACAAAAAAGTGACAAGTGGAATTTGTCAATGTTGTGACAATTTTAGGAAAATAATACAACCATTCAAGTTAATAAGATGACCAATAGAGATGCTCTTTTGTTTATTTTAGGAACACCTTGTGACTTGTTGAGCTAATTCAACTTCACACCTAATAAATGTATAACAAATGCATACTATGTATTGTTGCAAAAATGCACAATTTCAATTGTAAGTTGTCCCCTCCCCTTACATTATTTCACATGTAGAACTTTATATTTTGACTAATTTGACCCATACTACTATATTAGACACCAACATGCAATAGTTAAAAAGTGTTTCTAATATACATTGGACATTTTATATTTTGATTGTTTCAAACTTCCAATCATTTCACAATGGACTCATCTGTCAAAAACTACTAAGGTAAGCAAACCCATTATAGTTTGCAACCCAATTCAAAGTCATACTTTTAGATCTAATTTGATTATGTTGCATTGTAATGTAGTTTTTATTGCATTGAGTGTACGGTTAGGACTAAGTTTTGGAACTAGGTTAAAAAGTCACCAAAATGTTCATCTATGGGCACCCAAAAAACTTGCAAAAATCTTGGAATTAATTTTTCTTAATAGAATATATTTATATTTTTTTGGAAAGCTTTGATTCATTCCATTTGAATGAGTGATGTAAAATTCATGAAAAGTCTTATTTGGAGGGCAATTAGGGCATCTTTTTTAAAACATAATGTATTGGATTTGTTCTAAATTCAATTTTTATAATTTTTCAAAAACAGAAATACTTATAGGGTGTAGATTTCTTAATTTTTCTTAATAAAGTAATTTGAACATTAGGATTGATATATTTCAATTCCATTTTAAAACTATTAACAATTTTCTTTTCTTTTCCATCGTATACCTGCTTCTACTTAACCTTTTTTGAAGAATGAAAAATTTGAATTTTTTTTGAATTTTTTCTTTTATATTTTTAACTTAATTATCACCATAATGATTTAATACTCTAAACTTTGTAATACAAAAGATTTAAGTTAAGGGGATTTAAAGTTTGAAAACTTAGTTTAGTAAGGTAGAAAGAAATATTTTCTTTTCATTTTGAACATCAATATCTTACAATGTACATGGGCAAAGTGTATAAAATTAATTCCACATGATTTTATACAAGTTTAATACAAGATCCAATAGTTTAATATGCAAAAAAAATAGTTTCTTTCCCCATCTTAGCTCTATGCAATTCTTGGTGCAGTTGTAGTGCATTGTAGTTGTCTATAAATCTCTCAATATTGCAATCAACCTTTAGTCAATTTTGCAACCAAATCTTGGTTGGAAATAGGAAGACTTATATGACTAGTATGGGTCAGACACAATCTTCAACTAAAAAATTCAAGACAATTATGTTTTGATAGAAAAAAAAATTTAATAATAGAATCCTTCCAAATTCTATTTTTGTACATGAAAAATTTTCACACTCAAAAATTCCATACTAAAAATACATATAATTGCTTAATTCTTAAAGGACAAGCTTGTAATCGTGGAAATCATCCTTTTTGACTTTGTGTGAATAGTTGGTTTAACCCCTACAGCACTATACTATATTTTTTGGCAATATAACAATTTTGGGTAGCTCACTATGAATGGAATTTTTATTTTATTTTGTTAAAATTTCCATGCAACATGTACCTAAGGAGTAGCTTCAAGGCATAAAAAGTTTCATAACTTTTGATTACATGGTTAAAAAGTTATTGCATGCCATGTCATTTACATTGTTTGGTGGGTAGCCTGGGTAGTTCAAAAAACTTCTTTAAAAATCATTTAAAAAATAAATAAAAACTTCAAATTGGTTCTCTAGATTTATATATAAGTGGGAAGCTTTGAATCATTCCATTTTGAATAATGAAATGAAAGTTATGAGGAGATTTAGTTTATGGGTAGTTATGGTTTTCAAAGCCTCCATACCTATCCACAAAAGAAGAGTAACTCTAGTCAAATGATCACTAAAGCACTCATTGGAAGTCAAATTATTATTCAAGAATTCTCCTTTTCATGTGAAATTCCAAGGATGAATAGTTGCACTTCTATCCTATATACAAAAATTCACTATCTCTCATTGACCAAAAAATGGCTGCAGTATCGTTTATGAGGTAAATAGTAGGAAATGAGTTGGATCCCTTAACCCTTAAACGTTGAGGTAGATGTTTTGCATTCGATGGATGAAAAAGGATCTCTCTATGTAGGACAAAAGTGCAACTATTCATCCTTAGAATTTTGCAAGAAAAAGGGAGGTCTTCTACAGTAGTTTGTCTTACAATGAGTGCTTCTACAATTTTTTAAGCTAGTGCTTCACATGGTCATAAAAACTGATGATTTCCAAAGTCACCCCGTCGTCCTTCAAGGGTTAATAAGGATAGTTACACCTTCTTCACTCCGTGTTTAATTAATGGAGAACTAGGATGTGGCACTTTCCTATTGGTTGTCCATATCTTGTGGAGCTCCCATTCCTCATTAACTGAACCGGCCCATTTTCTTCCTCTAGTGCTGAAGAAATGGGCGTCCGGAAGATTACATGGATATCTTTTGATCTTATGATAAGGATTTTCACCCTTGCTTTGCCAATTTCATTGTCATTTCTTACTTCACCGTCATTGTCGTGGCTCAAGAGACCGTTGCTACAAGCTTGTGCTGTTGACAGCTAAGCATTTTGGCATATTATGTTTCTTCACAAAATTGCGATTTGCAAATGCTTTGAAGAATGATGCTAGCATCAAGAAACCTCCATTGCCAAACTCAAAAGATCTTCATTTCTAAAAAAGGATCTGATGTTCAAATATTAACCTCACTTTAAAACCACATCCATTTTTATTGAAATAAATTACTATTTAAAGTTTTTCAAGTGACTATGCAATAAGAATTTCTACAAATGGAAATCATAGGAATTCAAACTTCTGAAAAATATTATGCCTTGAATAGGGCGAGCCCATAATGTGTAAAGCCTAAAACTCAATTCTCACTCAAGCAAGGTTCACTTCTAATATAAAGGCCACATAGGCCTGTCATGATTCAACCCTAAACTCCAACCTCTATAACTTGGCTCCTCAAACTATGCAAACTTATCCACTTAGTACAAGCATGTAAACCCATTCTCCGTTTTCCATTCGTGATGCTTCATACATCAAAAAGGGGTGTCACACCTTCTTCATGCACAACGGTTCCCCATTGGCTCCTTTTTTCTCTCACCAACTTCTCATTCTTGAAGAATTTTTGCTTCGCAGAGCTAGTGTGACTACCCCTCATATTGCCCAAATCTCATATATTGGTAAATGTTTGCCATAAGTTGATGCAAAACTTTGATGGGTCCTTGATGGGTCCTTGGATCATTCCCTAGATGTTTGTGATGGGTCTTTTGCCTGTGATGGGCTGCCCTCGACACTAAGTCCCCAGCAGTTTTCGTAAAACGCCGGGCAGGCCATGCCTGCCCGTCCAAAAAAATAAAAAGAGCCCCCTCTATTGAACCGATTTTTCAGAATTTCTGCACTTCCCGGAAGTAATTCGGGGCCTCTGATTGCAAATATGAGTTCGGAATTTTTAAAAAAAAAATTGTGTAAAAAATAAAAAATTTCAGTGTTTTCTACGGGCAGAGGCAGGCAGGCAGTTTACGAAAACTGCTGGGGACTTAGTGCCGAGGATGGGCTGCTTTACCTGAAACCGTGAAGCTCATGGATAAGGCACTTCTTCCAACACCCCCAGTAGGAATTCACTCTCACTCGCCACAGCACTTCCATCGTTGCGATTGTTGTTGCGAGGGGCCAGCAATTGCTGTGTCTTCCTTGCCGGCTATGGCGTCCTCTACCTTTCCTCACGCCACTCCTTTGTAAACACCTCCTCTTGCACAAATCCCATCTCCTCCTCGTGCTGCATTACACTTCACGCTTGTGAATTTCAACTGGGGTCCTCCCACGAAAATGGCTACTGCTATGTCGCAAACATGTGCATTGCATGCCCCGCTAATCTCCTCGTTTCCTTCCTCTCGGAGTTTTACCCTTGGCGCATCTTGGAGTCAGGTCCAGCTCCAGCCTATCGCAAGAAGAATTCGTGTTGCTCCGACCTCATCGTCGTTGGTGACGACCGAGCAGGTCGGGGAACACGAGGTTGGACAACGGCAGGAGCTTTTCAACAGAATTGCGCCCATGTACGACAGCTTGAACGATTGGTTGAGTCTCGGGCAGCATCGTGTGTGGAAGCGCATGGCTGTGTCATGGAGCGGAGTGAAACCCGGCGACCGCGTCTTAGATATCTGCTGCGGCAGTGGCGACGTCTCTTTTCTTCTGAAATCGAAAGTCTGTCCCATGGGAAGTGTTGTAGGGTTGGACTTTGCGCAGGAGCAGTTGGACGTCGCTGCGAAACGGGAAATGGAGTCGTCGTACGGAAGCGCGGAGCCGCGGATTGAGTGGCGGTTGGGAGATGCGTTGGCGTTGCCGTTTGAGGATGGGAGTTTTGATGCTGTCACTATGGCGTATGGGCTGCGGAATGTGGCCAGTGTGCCGCTGGCTTTGGAGGAGATTTATGGTGTGTTGAAACCGGGGAAGAGAGCGTCGGTGCTGGATTTTAATCGGAGTGAGAGGGAGGAAGTGGTAGGGTTTCAGGGGTGGATGCTGGATAATTTGGTGGTGCCGGTGGCGTCGCAGTTTGGGATGCAAGAGGAGTACGCGTACTTGAAGACGTCGATTGCGAGGTTTCCGACGGGGCAGGAGCAAGAGAAGCTTGCATTGGCGGCAGGATTTGCGAAAGCGGTGCATTATGAGCTTGCGGGAGGGCTCATGGGCGTGCTGGTCTTGACCAAGTAAACCCTAATCTCGAAGTTATGTTGCGAATAACATCACCTACTTTTTTGGAGCTACAGGAACGTGACAGTGATGCGTGCTGAATCAATTGAAGATCGTCTCATTACCATGCCGTTCAACAGTTTCTCAAATCAGGACCAGAACTGGCTTTTCGTGCTGTAGAGATTCTCGGGATTGCTTTTGGTTCTTCTGGATACCACAGCGATTGGCATTGTCAGGAAAACCCGTCAAATGTTAGCTGTGTTTGCAGGTCCTTGGGAGGCTTCGTCTCATTAGGAGGCTCTAGTCCATATTTGGGTCATGTTTCAGCGGTCAAATCTTCGTCCGAAGAATGCGAACCGAGTCCAGTTTTAGGGAAGGCCTACATGCAACAATTTTGCAATTGAAGAGGGCGAATTTATGTAACGCATGTGACGAGGAGGACGAGAGAAAATTCGTCGTGGGAGCGGCCATCTGCAATAAGGTAAATCAATCACTCATCATCAGGAGGTTGGTTCCATTTTTAGCTTGTAAAGAATATCGTAGTGAAGGTTAAGACAGATTCATCTGTTGTAAAATCCCTTTCGATCACAAGTATCCCAGAATTGCCATGATAATATACTCCGCAAAACTGCAGATGGAATGGATTTGACAACAAGTGATTGCACTGTGTATTCTTCCAAGCGACCCTGTCCTGGTGGGACAAAATATGCTGCGATCATTCATGGCTCACACCTCTGTAGAATGGACTTACTTTGCACTCCAGATTTCCAGTGTCAAATTGTGTAACCATAACATTATCAATCCATGCAAACGGGGTTTCTTTTGGGAACACATATGTGTAATTGATGTCTACTTGCTTAAAGGTTAAGAATCTGATAACTGCAGAATATTTTGCGCCTAGCCATTCAATGTGGGCGAATTTCTTTACTTGATTTGTCAGTTCATTGTCCAGCGCCTTGATTTTCAATGGTCAAATCCAAGAATGCTATAGAAGGCAGCTAATGCTTTTGGATTACAGCTATGTCAATACATAAGGCATCCAGGGGACATGGCCTCCTTGAGACATGGTTTTTTTTTTTCATGTCCTGGATTGATTTTTCATGCCGTGAAATTGGTGTGCATTGGTCTGTAAAGACAGTGCAAGTGCAATCGAAATAGATGACTCATTTCTAAGCAAATAAGGATTGAGACAAGCTGAGAGGAACACCTGTGAATAACAATTCCTGAATGAAAAGTTCTCTCATCGACCAATGTTGCTTGGAAATGTATAGAGAACTCTATGACGACCAATCAAAAGTCTATAATTATTCTTGTAAGCTGCAAACATTGTTCCAAAACCCTTCTATCGTTTATAAGTTTGAGACCTTTGAATTAAAGTGGAGAGTCAAATACTTCTACTCAATCATGTTTGCTCGTAATTACTATTGTAATAAGGTAAAAACACATGAATGTAATACTTTCTTTGGTTCCACTGTTGTAGTGATTGAATGAAAAAAAAGATTATTAGCAAACTCAAGAAAAATTCAGCCCAAGTGGTTTTGTAATTTTTAATGTTGTTACTAGTAATATTTCACAAATTTTTAAATTTGAGGATATAGGGTACTCTATATATAACACTAGACTCACCGTGAATGAACACATTTGAAATATAAAGTGTCTTTAACTCTCATTGGTTGCTTCCAAAACTCCTAACCTTTCATTGGTTGCTTTGAAAAGTTGTAGTTTTAAGTGTTGGAAGTATTCATTTGAGTTCACATTTTAGATGGTGGAGAACAAAGAGGTGTTACAATTGGGTGTAGTTACTTCATCCAAAGATTGCCATGATGGTATTACAACAAATGTCATCTAATATTGTACTATTGAGTTCCCTACAAATAATATAAAGCCTTTCACGATGTAGGTATTATATTATTCATTTTTGAGAATTCGATCTTATCCAAATATATAATTGTATCAATTAAAAAGTGTCATATGGTTGTATGTTGTAATAGATGATTCTAGATAATACAAGTTACATAGAGAAGAATATCATATAATTGCATGTTGTAATAGTTTTTTAACAGTACATAGTAAAAAGTGTTGTATAATTGCATGTCATAATTGAAATTCCTAGGTCAAAGCATCATTAATGGACCATTGTAATAGTTGCTACAATGTGAAAGTATTGCATAGGACCACTAGTCAACTCCAAAATTGGATCCAACTTAGGAATGCTACTCCATTCCTAATTGATTGACAATCCTATCTAGAAGTTGATGTCTTTGGTTTATGCCATGTACTTCTAGCAAAGTGCCTTTAACCTTGGCAAAAAAAAATGTCAAGAAATGAGAATTTTTTTGAAGTTGTTATAGTTGTGTCTAGGTATTGATTGGAATTGGAAAGAAATGAAGGAATACAATCATCAAAATCACCAACAAAATTGTAGGCATAAATATAAACGTTTGGCACTATGTGAAGGTAAGAAATTCTTATTAATTGAGTCTTTAATTTGTAATAGATATATTCTATAATTTTATGATTAGCCCCTCGATTAGCCCCCTATCAACACTTTCATGGAGCAAATTTTTTTTGGCATGAAGACATGCAACATCTCCAATATATTGATAGAATTTACTATTTCACATAAGCTATGTTGCACAATTATAAATAACCATTTCTCTTTACATTTCTTGCCCTTTTGGATGCTAATGAGGCCGAGAATGAGGCTCTCTCAATTCTTATATAGATCTCTTGGCAATCCAAATGATTGTGCCCTTTGAGATTGTAGAGTAATGCTTGAAAGTTTAGTAGCAATGACAATTGAAAAGCCTAAGCTTTATTTGTTCCTCCAATTTTTGGGATGCAAAGATTATATTTCATCATATTCTTGTATGACTTTGTTGGCTATGTATGTTATAGTAGAACTTGTAATAAGTAGTAGGGCCGAGATTGGTCTAATACATTATAGTAGAGATGTTATTACAATAAAGGAGGGTCATTTGCATCAAAGCTTTTTTTTTTTGACTAGTGTCCCCCCTATTGGCCTCACTACTGTACAAAGGCTAGTTTTGGGGGGACAAAGCCAAAGAGATGTCAAATTTCTAACAATCTCGCAAAATTTTGCCAAAAAAGAAAGCCCTAATTTGCATTCATGATGTTGGTATAGGGTCTAGGCTAAGACTGGCAATCAGTTTTACTTTAGAGAGTGTTATTTAGAGCCTATTTCCATTGGTAATCAAAGCTAGAGGTCCATCTAGGTTGACCATGGACAAAGAAGAGAAAAAACTCTTAAATCTTGATGTGATGTAAAGTTTTAAAAGCAAGCTTTGGTCTAGAGTCTAGAAGGTTGAAGAATGTTTTCAAATTTTGCAAAATTGAAGACTTGAGGACCTGTCCAACCCTGAAATGGAAATGGATTCTTATTAGAAGTTCTATTGTAATCTTGTATGTATAATTATTATTCTTTTTTTTTCCTTTCCCCTTTTGCATATAAGTCTTCAACCAGTCCAAAAATTTTGTGTAAATTTTTTGTAATACTCTCTATTTTAATTTTTGTCAAATGTGGCAATTGCATGGTGTTTCTATACTTTAATAGTTCTATAATTCACTTATTGTTGTGACATTTGTGGCTATGCTTGAGTCCAACCTTCTTGATGTTTAGGTTCACAATAATACAATTAAGGTGAAAACACTCAAAACCAAAAAATAAATTAAAAAAACAAAAGCAAAAAGCATTTCAGCATAGTTGGAGGCATTTTTTTCAAGAAAAAATATTTTTTGGATATTAGTGATTGAAAAATCATGAATTTTCAAAGATTTTTTTTTTGGATAAGACATATAATTGCTATGAATTTTCAAAGTGGAAGCTCTTAAGTTTTTGAAATTGTCACATAGCTTGGTCCTAAAACCAAAATCTTTAAAAAATCAATAGTCAACCAATCACAATTAAGTAAGAGAATGGTGTAATGGCACTTTGAGGGGACACTTTCAACACAAGACTATTGTCATAAATGAGTTTTAGGACAATTTTGGGTGTTTTCACCTTGATGAATGTAAACAATTTTTACCTCTAGATTCACATTCTTATTGTTTTCTTTGCCTTTTGCATAATTAAACTTATAAGAAATGAACAGAATCCTAGATTTTCAAAACTGTGAATATTTTTTATTAAATGTAGCTTACAATGATAACTTAATGATGACTTTCAAATTGAAGTTGTAACATATGTTCTATGGTTAGATCATTTATATTGATATGGTTAGATATACTACTATACTAATTAATAATTTCCAATTAAATTTAAGTCAAAAACAAAAATTCCTTCTGAAATGGACTATAGATAGAAAATGTGTAATTTTCTTAAGATTTTATTTTCTTAAAAGCTCAAAATGTTAAGTTCAAATTATGATAATATAAAAATTAAAAAAACTTATTTATTTAAATATTTTGACAGGTTATAATTTGAACTCAAGAAGTAACATTTTGAGGTCAAAGATACCTATGTCCCTTGAATTGTATAGTGTATGCAATAAAAATTTAATAAATCTATACCATTCAAATGATGAGAATTAAAATAAAAATCTATAAACATTTAGATGGACTTTGCATGTACGCTTGGGAGTTGGAACATAATTGCATTCATCTATTATTCAAAATTTGACTGCCTTGTCCTTTAGGTATTAATTCTAGAAGGACACCAAAGATACTAAGTGTCTAATGGATGACAAAGAATCTTTCTATGTAAAACAAAAATGTAGATATTCATTTTTGTAATTTTGTGTAAAAAAAGGAGGTATTGCATAGTAGTTGACCTCCAATAAGTGATGTCTCAGTGTTTTTTTAAGCACATGATTTATGTAGTATCTAGAGGATGATTTTCACAATGACTAGCTCATCTTTCTAGGGTTAAGGACTAAAATTTAAACATAACTATTTTCTGAATTAGCATGTCATATCATAGGAAACAACTTTTGTTTAGACAACATTCTCAAGATAATTCACAATTCAGAGTTGTAATGTAGCTCAATGTCATTGATATAAAACCTACTATTTACTATTTTGGCTGGCCTTAGGATATTTAAAATCATTGTTTACAAGTGACCATTTACTTATGCTACTTCATATCATCAAAAATTCTTCTCAAATAATTTCTCTATTAGAAAAAAAAATTATCTCATAAATTTAGAGTATGATGTCTTCTAATAGTTGTGAAGACTACAAAGAAATAGCTCTTCTACAATCACAAGTACATTCTATTAGGCACCTTGAAGTATACCAACTACTTAAGTCCAGCTTCCATATAGAGTTGAAGTTGGTGATTCCCACTTATAATATTAGAATGGGAGTTCATTTTTCCTAAAATTCCCATTCCACCATTGATCTGTGGGTTTCATTAGCCCTCAACTCCACATAGAAGCCACCCATTAGAGTGGTTAGAATCAAAGTAGTTTTTTGGGGGCTTTTTGGTGCCAAATTGCAATAAAAAAAATTTGGCTAAAAAAAGACCAAACAATGACAAAAAACTTGGATGATATTGCCCAAATACTTCGAATTTAAAAAAGTCTTGGATGAAATTGCTAAATTGTGGATGAAAACCGAATGATAGATATGTGATATGTGCTAATGTATATTTTCTATTCAATATGTGGATGAATACTGAAATTTGGAGCACCACTATAACATTTTATATTGCCATTTTGGCACTTCTTAAAAAATGAAAAAAAAGCCCCGGTTAGAATTATTTCTCACTTACTAGGTTAGCCTACACAAACACATACTACCCGTATCTATCACCGTATATCTTCAAATACGTACGACATCGTATATATACGACCCCGTACACCAAAGCCTGCTTCAAGCAGGAAAGTCCGGCATTTATGCTTCGCGACCGCCCTTGCGATTGCACAACTTCTCCAAGCCTGGATACCTCAGCATGATTTGCAGCTCCTCCCCATTTCCATCTATCGCCTTGCGCACCTCGTCTCTGCGTCTCGAAGGTACATGAAAACCCACGTCTCTCTTTCTTTTCTCTCATTCATTTCTTCCTCTTCTTCTCCCTTCTTGCAATTATAATTTCTACGGCATGCTTTCCAAGTTTGCAATCTCGTTTCTCCTTCCTCTGATGGAGTGCGCGCCACTACGCATATATTGTTTGAGACGGGAGTGTGGATGTTCTGTCTCTTTCCGGCTGGCTAAGGCGAATTTTGGTTCTGTAGGTTTTGCGTTTTTAGCAAGTACAAGTATGTGATGTTGCATGATTTTTTACTTCATGTTGTAGGAATGGATTTGGATTGAACGCACTGCTTGAGGTTCTCTTGATTTTGATTTGGAGAGCTGCTTCGGGGTTTAGGGTTTCGGTAAGAGCGAGGGTTGGAGCTGGTTGGAGCGAAACGGGGCACGATGTCGTGGTGTACGATTGAGTCGGATCCAGGTACGACTTCCTTGTATTGCGGGTGGTTATTTTTCTTAACTGGGAGTGAATATTAGGGTTTAATGGAAATGGAAAAGCTAGGATATTTGTTTTTGGTGCAATGTTGCAAAGTGAGGGCGTGTTTTGTCTATTGTTTCTGTCACAGTGTTATTAGGGTTTGGTGAACCATGAGTCTCGGGAATTAGAAGAATAAGTGTGAATTTTGAATTAGGATGGTGGATAAGTATTGCCAATCACGATGACCTCTGTTGTGTTAAACGTGTCTTTGGGGTGTTGGAAGCTGTGATACGGACAAGCGTTGTGTCTTTTCTCTATGCTCTCTCTCTCTCTCTCTCTCTCTCTCTCTCTATCTCTCTCTCTATATATATATATTCTGCAAGGTTCAGATCATACTTTGATGTAAGGCTGGGATCTTGATAATCAAGGCAGTTACTAACAATCTACTGTTATTTAATTGCATACAGGGGTGTTCACGGAGCTGATTCAGCAAATGCAAGTCAAAGGAGTTCAGGTATTGTCGATGGTTTCTCTTCACAGGCTTTGTCCATTTTTCTGTCTTTTTTTCTGACCCCTGTTACCCGCAGCAACTCATCTATTCATAAAATACTCGGTTGGCCTTCAATTAGCAAGTGGTGCAAACATGACTTGACTAACTTTCTATGTCCATTGATCTTTGAGTGGAGAACTGGAGATGGGGTTGTGTGCTGTCACTTACAATGATCCATAACCTCCCACTTTGCAATTGCATAAGATATTGTTACATGTTGATAAAAGTTTGATCTCAACAGACTTTGGCTCTTGCACCTAAAGTGATCCCTCCATTAATCTCCTCCAAATCGCTCTTCTGCCCTTGTTAAGATGCTTAAATTGATGCAAATAGCTTCCTCTACCTTACACCTGAGATGCAAATGAAAGCTCTCATTTTTTAAGCTTACCAAGATTGCAAATGAAATCCAGTTTTTGCACGGCTTACTTTTTGTTTCGGAGACGTTTATCATTTTGGCGTGGCATGCTGTGGTCATAGACTTATTACTGAAACGTTTGTGCAGGTGGAAGAGCTTTACAGTCTGGACCTTGAATCCCTTTCGCAACTAAGGTAAGACATTCTCATCAAGCTTTTATTTTGCTCCTCTTGGATTATGCTTTCTCATTGCCGTTCGGTAAACATTCTCTCGTCTTTACTAGAGGAATATTATACACTTGGGCTTAGTTTTTGCTGCTGCCTTATTGCTTCTCTGTATGGTTTGGTGATGGGGGTGGGTGGGAGTGGGTGGACTTCGTTTTTTTGTTCCGGTTGTTGAACCTTGTTTGGGGGGATCGAAATAAGATTTTGATTATAGTGGCATTTTGAAGGACCATTCTTGGAGCTTTGGAGTTAGGTTGTTTAATGATGCTATAGACATCAGGTGGCCAGGATTAAATTCATGCAAATTCTCATTATCTGACGAACGATAACATGAGGTGAGTTTGCATTGTGTGTTTGAGTGAGATTTGAGATTGTTCCGTCTCAAGCCTAATACTGTTTTTTCACTTGGTTGACAGGCCAGTGTATGGACTTGTTTTTCTATTCAAATGGCGAGCTGGGGAAAAGGACGTTCGACCTGTACTGAAGAATTACAATCCAAACCTCTTCTTTGCCAGCCAGGTCTGTGATGTGGTTCACCAAATACTTTTGGGTTACATAATATGTTACAAATGGCTCCCGCTCGTATCTGGAAGTTGTGTTGCAGAAGATCTATTTCTAAGAGGAATTCCTATACCTTTTGGACCCGGAATGGCTTGACCTGAATTTGAGCATTATGCCGATGAATTGCAGTTCACATTCTGTTTTTTTCACTTTGGTTTCAGTTGGATTCTTGAATTTCCCTCACTTTTAAACCCTGAGTTTACAACTTGAAATTGAAATTACACTTGTAAGCTAATAGTCGACTTTAGAAACTTCAGAACATTTTTCTATTATTTAATTTTTGGATATGATTTCGACTTTCTATTTGTTCACTTTTCTACCTTGAAGCTTCCTAGACGATTTAGTTCAACTCCTGAAGATACGGAAGTGGCCACTTTGGGCCATTTGGGCTCTTAGGATCAATAGATGCAGATATGTATTAGTAGTGAGCAGGATGTCTTAAAAAGAATTTTACAAGCATGTATGCGTTCTTCACGTTCTTGGATTCAATTTATATATGGTCTCCTGCCATTATCAATTGCCAAGGAACCTCCAAGTGACCTATCCGACCCAGGTGTGATGTTGATTTTCCCGTTCTGCACGTTTTTCAGGTCATCAACAACGCATGTGCAACTCAAGCTATACTTTCAATCCTGATGAACAGGTCAGAGATTGATGTTGGACCGGAGCTCTCGACTTTGAAGGAATTCACGAGGGGTTTCCCACCTGAGCTGAAAGGACTGGCAATTAACAACAGTGAAGCCATTCGCACAGCTCACAACAGTTTTGCTAGGCCTGAGCCATTTGTGGCCGAGGAACAAAAAGTTGCAGACAAGGATGATGACGTTTACCACTTCATCAGCTACATGCCTGTGGATGGGGTTTTATACGAGCTTGACGGGCTAAAGGAGGGGCCCATCAGCCTGGGTGAATGTGGGGGTGAGGGTCCGGACACCATGGATTGGCTGCAGATGGTGCAACCTGTGATACAGGAGAGGATTGAAAAGTACTCCAAGAGTGAGATCAGGTTCAACCTCATGGCCGTTATCAAGAATAGGAAGGATATATACAACGAAGAGATGATAGAACTCGAGGAGCGGCGAGCTCGGTTGTGGGATGGTATAGAAAAGGCTGAGGGAAAGCGGGATGATGTAATGGACGTCGATTCTGGGGAAGAAGAAGGAGGTGGCCCAGCATCTCTTGAGAAACTGCGTAATGAACTTGCTGATGTCGAGTCAGAAATTGCGAAATTGCAGGATAAAATGGCGATGGAGGATGAGAAATTTCGGAAGTGGAAAACGGAGAACATCCGTCGTAAGCATAACTACATCCCTTTCCTGTTCAATTTCCTCAAGATTTTGGCGGAGAAGAAGCAGCTGAGACCTCTGATCGAGAAAGCACGCCAGAAAACTTGAGTTTGGTGGTTGTATCTTAACACGAGCTGTAGAAGTCTTGGAAGATTTGTACACACTTTTTACTTTCAAGGTGTCATTGCTTCTGCCTTCTGTACAGTTTGGGAATTATTTAAAAAAAATTGATTAGTGATAAACGTTAGCCCTACCTTGATGCATATTTTTTGCGTTACCTCAGTCTTGATGGCTACGGTTGCTAGTGATTTGTAAAGCAATATCGTAGCGTTTTTTTTGGTTTCAATTGACATCGGTGCTGATCCGAGTGAATTTGATAATGATCCTAGTGCCGGTTGTCGGCCTTGGTCTGTTCATAGCGATACTTTTTTTCGCTGATGTTTATCCAAGTGTTTTATGGGAAGGTCTTCGTCATTCACCAACAGTTTGGCTTGGAAATTTTGATCCAAGGGCAGGTAGGACGTCCGAAACCAACTGGGTTTTTCAAACCTCTTTAAAAAAAGTCTGAGAAGGATTCACATTGATCTGGTTCAAAAGAATACTCTTGTCAGGCTCAGAAAATGACTGCAGAATGGAGAGTCGAGATGGGAAATTCAGTCGGATAATTTTTAGATGGCAGGCGGATAGAGGATGGATGAGCAGTACATTCAAACATGGCTGCTACCGTGAATAAAAAATTGAAGTAAATGCCATTATCCATCTACATCTGGGAGTGAACGGAATTTTAGTTCACCAGTGTTCGTGAAGTTTTTTTTAGTTTTACCAGCTAATTCCCTCCAATTCCCATATTGAATTGTTTTTTCACTGAATTCTTAGTCCTGATATTTTCTCTATTTTTTACTCAAAATAGTGATATTATACTCCCTCTATTCTGAAATAAATCCAGGGTTTCCAAATTTACTTGTCCCAAATTAAATTCAATGGTGCAAGAAATCAGCTCTCCACAACTTGATCAACAATAATTGAAGCAAGTTTGAAGACCTTTGAAGGAAAAGAATTTGCAAAAATCACTCTACAAAGTATACAACAATTTGATCCTTGCAAAGGGAATCCAAACTCAACCTTTAACCAACCAAAGGTGATGGATTCAAGTGAATCCATGCCTATATAGGAATTGCTACTAACAAATCTCTTGTTGAGAATTTCTTAGAATTGAATCACAAGACATTGTCAGAATTGAATATAGAGGATGTTATTGGCAATGTTCAAAAAATGATCCAAATTAATAGCATTGGAGGAGTTCCCCAAAAGGGGAGAATTTGTCAATTTCAATGTATGTTTTCAATATGCATTGCTTCACTGTTAACTTCCATTCTTTCACGCCTAGTGGGATTGACTAGAGACTTCCATTCTTGACTAGAGACTTCCATTCTTTCATGCCTAGTGGGGTTGACTAGAAGCTATAATAACTATGCAATCTCTTGAGTTAATCTAGCCCTTTCCACAAAAACCTAGATTTATTATGAGACAGAGGGAGTATTTTTTTTGTTGGTTTTTTGTTGATGTTTTCAAATTGCAACCAATTTTTTTCCCAATTCCACTAGCTAACTATGAACTTGTTGCTAGTTCTTCCCAAACACTAGTTTACCATCTCTCTATTTTGGGTTTTTGATGGTCCATTGATTGATGCCATGTGGATGATTTAAGCACCACCTATGCACATTAATAGTAGCCTACTGCAAATGGCTTTGAGATATCACAACTAAGGTGGAAACATCCAAAATTGTCAAAATAAACAATTCAACATACTTGAAGACATCTTTTTCAAGAAAACACATTTTGTGGTATTAACAATTGAAAATTGTGAAATTGATTTTAAAAAAACTCACTAGGCCTTTGAAACCATCACATAGCTTAGAAATAAACCAAAATTTAGATGATCAACAATCAACCAATTGCAATGGTTGAATCCTTCCACTTTGAATATATCATTACTAGAAATTTTCAAAATGATAATCGGGTAGTTTTCATACCTCCTACCTTGAAGATTCTTACTGGTAAAATATTTATAGAATTGATCCCAATACCAACAGCTCAACTACACATGGTTAACCTTATAAGAACAAATTGATCACTGTCAAATTCATCATTTTTGGTACAATGTAAATCATCTACTTTAACCCCTAAAGGACCATTGTTCTTTATGGGGACAAATTGGATTTTAGCCAAATACATATGGTTTCAATTTTTTTCATGATTTTTTTGAAACTTTTTTGAAGATAGAAAAAAATGATTATCTTTGTGGGAATATATTTTTTCAATTGGTGCCCACAAACAATAGTTATGCCCAAATAAGCTCAAAATAGGATAGACCAAGTAGCAAAAAAAGGTCAAAATTTTTAATTATTTAATTTTCATTCTAATAGATAATATTTTTGACTACATGTATAGCTTTGATTCATTTCATTTGGATAATGGAAGCAAAGTTTATGGACCATCTTGTTTTTTGGGCAATCTAAGCATCTTCTTGAAAAAATTACTTATAGCATTCATTTCTGAATGCAATTTTTACAAGTTGAAAAAAATCTACATAATTAAATTTTCTTGCTTGAAAAATCTCATCATTGGAATAAGTGCATTTTAATTTCATATTAGAGATATTAATAATTTACATTTTTCTTCCATCTTGTACCTATTTCTACTCAACAATTTTTTTAAGGATGAAAATTAATTTTTTTAAAATATTTTTTTCTTAGATTCTCAACTCAATTACACAGAATAAAGATTTAAACTTCAAAAATTTGTAGTGCCAAAACATTTAAGTTAAGAAGGTTCAAAGTCAAATAATCTCATCTCACAATGTGCAAAAATACTTGTTTTATTCACTTTAAATACAGATATCTTGCAATTTGTGTCGTCAAAATTTCTAAAATTTATTACACACATTCTCATACTAGTTAGGAATAAGATCCTATTGTTAGCTATGCCAAAAAAAACAAATACAATTACTCTTTGCAATAAAAATGATAGTTTTAAGTATTTTTGGGCAAAAAAAAGACCTTGGTTCTTTAGAGGTTAAAAAAAATAAAAGCTCTTAGTTGAGGTCACACTACTATGCAAGACCTTCCACACTTTTTGCACAAAATTCCAAAGATGAATATTTGCATTTCTATTTTGGCCCTACAAGAATGGTCCTTTGGCTATGTAATATACAAATGAAGTAGATGGAGCACATGGCCTTGGTACCTTGTCTTATGATGTCCGAAGATGGCAAAATTGGCTCCAAATGGATTGAATTGAATTGCATAAGGGAATGGTGTGACGGATTTGTCAATATGTTAAGCATATTAATTGGATGCATTCAATGCCAAGAAAGATTTATCCTAGAAGGATGTTAAGACCAAAAAGTGGATGACTTTCCAAAGAAATGAAGAATGCACCTATTGATTGGGCAAAGTAAAAACTTTGGTGATAGGGCTCATCTTTTCAAGGTTAAATTTGCCTCTTTTTTTCAAGCACCTACCACAAGGAAAAAATGAGCCATGACTAGTAAGCAAATCATGAGAATTATTCTACTTCTAGCTATTTAGAAGAATGTCTTGACTTGCTTAACCCCTAAAGGATGGAGGGTGCTTTTAGGCTTGAAACTGCTTCAATGTACTCAAACCCAAATCAAGGCTAAAGTCTTCATCTATATTTATTCATTGATAAATTGAACTCTAGGACCTTAACTTCAGTTAACTTGTTAGAATACACCTTCCTAAAATTTTAGAATAAAAAACCTTACCAATTGCAAAATCTTGTTGCTTGGATTTCAAAGAGAAGTATTTTAAACTCATTCCAAATGGTTAGATTTCATCTTTCAAACTTTTTATACAAAAATGTATAGATTGCACCTTATTAATATCCATAATATATTAAAGATATAAGTTGGGACTTGGGAATATATAAAAAATTTCAACAAATTTTTTTCATATTCATGCTTGAAAAAAATAGTATGTAGAAAGAATTAGAGTATGATTTAAAATACTAAATTGTTAAGAATTTAGTTATAGAATTGAAAAATTCTAATCCTAGTGCTTGTAATGTTGCAGTATTAATGCAGTAACCTATATCTTTTGAGTTCATTTTGAATTGTCACAATGAGCTCAAAAAATATCAAATTGATTTCATTACAACCCCTCTAGTGAGCTCAAAAAAATAATTTAAATTAAATTTTTATACCCCCCGTTTGAACTCAAAAAAACAATTTAAAATAAATTTTTTCATTATCCCCCCATCTCACCCTTTTGTACTGTCCAGGTGAAGGTGGGGGTCATGAGGGCCGTATCCCAATCCGTATCCGTATTTGTATATCACTCCAGATCCATATGTATGTATATATATGTATATAATTCCAGGTCCATATCGTATATTGTATCTATATCCCATGATCCATATCTCATATCTGTATTTTTATATCATATCTCTATTTTGTATTTTTTAAGATCAACGACATTGAAGGGGGGAGTGGATTTTTTTTTAATAAAAATCAATGGCTTGTGATTTTTGGAGGAGGGGGAGGGAGAGGGGGAGGAAATGGTAGTTTTGGCATCTTTTCATCTCATTGTCTTATTGTGATAAACAATCTACATTCAATGCTTTTATTTTCTTCAAAAACATTAAAACTTGAGTTAAATAAAGGACTTCAAAGTTTATTTTAGAGTAGAGATTCCGTAAGTGCTTGGCCTACAAACTAAAACTCTTCATAACTTTCATCTTATTAATCAAAATGGAATGATTCAAAGTTTTCAACATGTATATAAATCTAGGAAATCAAGTTCAAATTTTTATTTTTTTAAAAAGTGATTTTTTTGAGCTATCCAAGCTGTCCACTAGGTATTAAAAATTACAAATCATACGATAACTTTTTTACTATGTAGTCAAAAATTATGAAACTTGTTGGAACTTAAAGCTACTCCTTAGGGCACATGTTGTGTGGAAATTTCAAAGGAAAATAAATAAAAATTACATTCATAGTGAGCTACCCAAAATTGCTATATTGCCAAAAAATGCAGTTTAATCCCTAAAAGACTGATATGCATTTCTTGGCAACGTAGAAATTTTGGCCTATATGTGTGATTGGAGATTTGCGTATTTGAGGTTGAAATTTTAATAGAAGGTGGGGACGAGGAATATCTTTCATATGCACTAAATTTCATGACATTTGGAAATATGAGTAAATAGTTATGGCCTAATATGTTACTTTTTTTGTAAATAGGCAATCCGGGTAGATTAAAAAAATCACCTTTTTCATTAAAAGAATTTGAAATTAGTTTTCTAGATTTATATTTTTATAGAAAGCTTTGAATAATTTTATTTAAATCAATGAGTCTAAAGTTATATGGAGTTTTAGTTTGCAGGTAATTATGGATTTCCTACTCTAAAATAAACTTTGAAGTCTTTTATTTTTACTCAATTTTCAATATTTTTTGGAAAAAAAGAAAATTATAGGATGTATATTATTTATTAAAACATTTCAACCATTGGGACAAACATTTTTCAATTCCATAAATAAATTGTTAACAATTTAGTATTTTGAATCATTTTCTACTTCATTCTACCTACTATTTTTTTCCTATATGTTGTACAATTCCAAATGCTCTGAAAATTTTCAAGCATGTAGTCAACTTAATTTGAAGAATGAATCCAAATAAGTACAACCATTTTGGACATTTTTTCATACAAGTGTGACCTCGTAAAGTGTAACTGTCCAGTTTTTTTACAAGGCCCCCAAAAGATTTCTTTAAATTCGAAAGCTCATATTTTGCAATCCATGTGGTAGAAATTTCTTAAATTTTTTCCACATGTTCTTAAGTCAACACACTATAAGATCCTACGGTTACATGTGTTTCAAAATGTTTTTTTTCCCAAAATTTGATACTTGTACTAGAAATGGCAATTTTGGAACGTTCTTGGTGAAAACATAGTCATGGGCCTTTAGGGGTTAATTAATTATTTAGGGATAATATTGTTATGGAAAATAACTTTATATGCTTAGAGCATCATCAATTGATACAAGATATTTTGACTTAGTAATTTATTATGTTAAAATATGGGGTTTACTATGCTTCTATAGCAACACAATAGTTTTGTTGGGTTAGGTACAATGCGCCACTCTCCAATCCATTGAAAGCAAGAGGATTTGGATGCTTGTCCAAATACTATGTTTGGCCATGGTGGCTCCTTGGATTGGCTTGTATGGAGGAGAAACTTGCACAATTTGAAGACAACACACTTTTGTTGTGTTCAAATAAAGTGGCAAATATTGCACACAACAAAAGTGACAAAATTGTTGTGTTTGTGGAAATCATCCTTTGTGGTATAGTGTGAATCACATCTACTTAAAAATCCCAAAGCATTCATTAGAGATCAAACTACTTTGCAAGACCTCATTTGCTTATAAAATTGTAAAAAACACTTGTTAGAAGTCAAACTACTATAGAAGACTTCCCCTTTTCACAACAAAATTCCGAAGATGAATAGTTACACTTCTACAACAAAATTCCTAACTTGAATAGTTACACTTTTGTCCTACTAAAAAGATTCTCTATCATCCATCGGACAAAAAAACGTCCTTATTGACATTTGAGGGTTAACTCTTAAACGTTGTAGTGTTTTGCTTCCAATGGATGACAGAGGATCTCTCAATGTAAGACAAAAATGCAACTATTCATCCTCGGAATTTTGCAAGAAAAGGGGAGGTCTTCCACAATAGTTTGTCTTGCAATAAGTGCTTTTACAATTTTTTCAGTCAATGCTTCACACGGTCATAAAAATTGATGATTTCTAAAGTCACCCTGTCATCTTTTAAGGGTTAAGGTTGGATTTGATGTGCCAAGTATTGCCCACCCTTGGAATTTTAGACAAATTATGACCCCATACAACATATTTGCAATACTCCAATTGTGTTCATATGACCCATTGATGATGCTCTTAGCCCCAGGAAAGACATCAACCTACCACCAAGGTAATCACTAAGAAAAAAATGATCTCATTTTTGAACCAACAGGTGCATTCTTCATTGATTTCTCCGTCCAGTGATTTGAAAAAAGTGATCCATCATTCTACGACGCCGCCTTCGTTACCGAGTTAGTAACGTTATCGGTTGCCGTTGCCGACACTCGGTAGAAAGAACTCAGAAAGGACGAAATGGCAAAACTGGAAATGAAGTCCTCTCCGATTCAAATCCTTAATAATCCTTATCCCATGTATAATTACACAAATGCTTGAGAATTTTTCTCACTCGATCCAATGATCCTAACTAACTTCAACCCCATTGCTCGCCCCAGCCAGCACTACGTTTGTTTTCAGCTCTTCTCTCTCTCCTCAATTAATCTCCTTGGGAGGAGGAGACATTGGCTATCTTCCTCTCCAACCCAAACTTGGCGTCGTCTTGCCGCATCAATCTCGAGTACTCCTCCAGGTTGAAGTTGTCCTCCTTCAGCAACTCCTCCAACTGCCTCGAATCAAAGAGCTCGCTCAGCAGCTTCGAGGAGGCCGCGTCGTTGCTGTACACAAACTTCACTTTGCGAGCTGTTCGGGTATCTAGAAACGGCTTCACAATCTGCAAACAAGATGAAACAATGCTTATTATGTATGTTAACCCCAAAGTGTTGATACTAATGGAAACAAACAAGAAAATAAAGAATCGGAACTCCTTCAAAACATGGATGTTGTGGATTCGTGATATAATATCGATTGATGAATCACATGATGATACAAAGATAATTGTAACTTCTCCGCAATATCTGTCAGTACCATCGATTCATGTAGAGCATTCTTTTTGCTTTCCATTTGATGTATTGCATGGTTTTTGTAAGAAGCTTCTCCAAGAACAGATAGCTATTTCATTTTGACAACGCCATTTTGTTACATCTGAAATGTGTGTAGAAACTCTCACATGTTTCATCCTTGAAATTACGGTTTCACAAAACAATTAGAGATTCTTAAAGTAATTGGTATTGGTATCATTCAACATAGTACATTCCCCGCCCTCGTTATGGTTTGCATATAGGAACCTACCTGCCAGAAAGCTTCGAAAATGTGAGGAGGGTTTAACAAAATCCCGACTCCCAGTCGTTCTGGGTAGTGTCTTTGCAAGACATACGCCGATTCTTGCGCCAGTTTGACAGAGAGCGCCATATTCATGCTCCACCCTTTGAAGTCCACCAACCAAACCATCTCCTCTTGACCTGCCGGCAGATTCAGAATGGCGTTCTCCATCGAGTACACAAGCTGCTTAATTTGACCCTCCCTTGATGTGGTGTTCTGCAAATTTTCATTTCCACAACAAAAACATTTTCAATAAATCAACACATTGTCCATCAATGCTGATTTCCAAGCTAGTAACCATACCATTATTAAGCAAGACAGTCAAGACATTCCCCACTAGAAATGAACAGGGGTAGAATATTCGGTAGTTGTTTTGAATCGCAACCTTAAGCAAATAGAGACCAATAAGCTGAACCTATCTTAATTCATTTGCATGGGTTAAAAATGATATGACAATCTCGATGAAGGCCACTTTTACTCTTGATTTGTTATCCTAGCTTTTATGAGGTCAGTTCAAGCTCTTCTACTCGATGTAAGGAGTGCACTCAGACAACCCCCAGAATAGATCTGAATGTTCCAGATTCCATAAAATACTTTGGCAATTGAGGTCCACTATCGATCAATATTCGAAGCTTCTGCAAGTGCTCACCTGTTTTGCAGGGCGCATCACCAGAACTGCACGCCCTTGCTTATCTACAGCATTACCCCGGAACACTTTTCCCGTTTCTGCTTCCTTGGCAACATCCTCCTGCAGTCCAAAAATTCAATGCAAATCTTTACAACGATCCGGCAAGTGTTTCACCAAATTTGAACAATTTCAGATACCGCCACTGGAAACAAACGAGGAAAGGTGGAAAGTGCACGCACAGCCTCAGGAAACAAATGGGACTCTAAAACGCACTCTAACAAACGTGTACAACAAAAGCTATCCAAATCGAAATTTTACAGTATGAAGTTATTGTCCAATAATCACATTGTGCAATTACAGAGGGTTGACAGTGGAAATAGCCCAATCAGATGTACAAAGAACACAAGAGATTCCCAGAATATACATGAAATGAGCAATTAAAGAATGTCACAATTATAGAGGAATTAGTGTGGAAGATGTCTATCAGGGTTATACGCAACACGAGAGAGTCTCAGGATTTACAAAGAATGCGATATTGCAGAGTGTACAATTAGAGGGGTTTACACAACATGAGAGACTCAGGATATGCAAGGAATGTGCAATTACAGAATGAAGAGAGCTTAGTTTGAATGTGGAGATTCTCCAATCAGGCTTGTATACAACATGAGAGATTCTGGGGTTACACAAGGAATGTGCAATTACAGAGTGTGCAATTAGAGAGTGCGGTACTAACCCAGCGGATCTTCTCTGGTTTATATGTAGCGCGCCATGCCAATGATTCGCGCATCATCTTCTCTGCTCTCTTGACATTCCAATTCCGAGCGCGAAGGTAACGTCTCAGGCACGCATCTGTTGTGTACTGCTCTCCTTCTTCGTTCAACTCCCCTAATGCTGCCCTCAAACTTTGCACCTGCCCAAAACCAATCCTGGATGATTCAGTATACTTGCAGATGAAAGATGCGGCCTTCAAAACTGAACGAAAACATCACGAGATCTGAGAGAACAGAAGTTTCCAACTTGATGGACAGAAGCATCCGACACCAGCTTCCAATGTTTGAAATAAATCCTTTCGATTCTCACTGTAATTCCTTTGAACAGTATTATAAGAATGTCCAAGAATCTCCAAACTTTCATAACAAGAAAGTTATGGAAGTTGCACCTTCTTCACTATAACACAAAACTAATGTTGCTACCCGTGTTTTAAAGCAGTTGATTCGATCGCCAGATATGCAATAAGCAATTTTTTGTAAACACACCGAGGATTCGAAAAAGAAATCATTCTAATCTGAACCACGCTTGCCGTTGCAAACATAACATGGCCTCATAAATGTGCACAAAATTGAAGAATCCAGGATTCTATCTCTTGGGTCTATGTTCGTGGATTCGCTCCTCAAGAATGTTCTGTTCTCCGGAAGGCAGATTCCGAGTTCGGGATGCGATACATCACCAAATTCAAAATAATAATTATAACAATTTCGGAAACCCAAAACCCAAAACATGAAAGTCCAGCAAACTTAAGTACCCTAGCTTCCTCTTCCGAGAAGGAAGTCGGCTCCTCCTGTCCGCTCTTCCGGGCCATGAATCTCATCACGAAAACGACTCGTCAACGCCAATTCCGCCTGTACACGCCAGAAAAGAAATCACACATCAGACAACAAAACTCTTTGGCGAAATCTCAAGAAATGGTCAAGAAATCTCAACAAAATTCTTCGGTGAAATTTCATGACACCGTCAAGATCCCCCGTCTGGAACCCAATATCACAAAGCTCCGATCGACCTAGCACTTGAACGTCCCAATTCCGCCACTCCGAATCACCCCCCCAAAAAGCAAATCTGATCACGAATACAATTGCAACAACCAAAATACTTCAGCAAAGAAGGCAGCTCACCAGCACGTTCCAAGACTCGCAAACACCAACCTCCAAGAACCCGACCTCAAAACCGCAAAGCCAAATAGTACACTCCAGTCTGTCCAGTGAGTGAGAGACGAAGCAAGTCCTGTGCGTGAGAGATGAGTGTAAGAATCCTGTGAGTGCGAGATAATTAGTGTAAGAATTTAACACGAAAGGGTTAAGATGACGGGCGACGCAAGGCAGATATGGAAGAATTGGGTTGGCGAGGGGAAGCATCCGTGTGCGCGCTTTGGATTCGTAGGGGGGTAGCTCTTCAGGAGAAGCTCTCCTGACAGCTTCGATCGAGAAGCTGAGAAACAGAGAAATTGGTCAATGTAAGCAGAAAAAAAAAATGCGAAATTGGGCAATCCGGGGCTGTCTGACGACATTCCGGGGACTGGAACGAACCCGGTCAGCCTCTGCACGCTCCCCGCTTGTCGCGCGCGGCCAGTTTATCCAGTCAACGCTGTCCGTCGCAGTCACGGAACCAGGGGGATTAATTTTTTTTAATTTTTTGGCATAGGGATGAACATTTCGTTTCAAAAGGCAAGAAAAAAAAGTACAACATCAACGCCACCCGGCAATCAGGGAGGGCGATTGGGAAACGTTATCAATGCTGAAGGGATTGGAGAGACAGATCGAAGCGTTCGTTTGTTTCGGGCAGGATTTGGGGGAGGTCACGGGAATCCAAGTGGCGTTTACAGGTGAGACTGGCTTGTAAAAATCAAGGTGGCAGCTTTGGGTCAGTCAGTAATTGCCTGTGGAAGATGTAAGCTTACGTTTTCTCCATTTTTTCCGGAGTAAGTTACAATACGACTGTAGATGATGACCCATGGAGTGACGGAGGTCAGCCGAAGCTGGAAATAGGGAAATTCCTCAACAGACCACGCGTGTTCGTGACACCCATTGTTCGCGGAATCGAATTGTGGAGCTCAAGAAAATCTCAAGTCTCCGTTGACATCGCCGGTCTCGATCCGCATTGAAAATTAAGCCTATTAAATTGAGCCCCATTTGAAGGGATATCTTGCACTGCGCAGTTGCTGGTGCAGATTGTCGTAGCTTCACTTACACTTTTATTAATTCCTGGAAGTTATTTCGGGTGCAGATTCTCGAGAACACCAAAGTAGATTCTTTTGGGGGGGAAGTCGTTTAGCTCCACGGCACAGAATGAAAGGCCCAAAACATCGACGGAGGGAGCCAGGCCATGTTTTTTCTATTATGCACGACTGATTTTTCGTCGTTGGGCTACAGCCAAAAGACGTTTGCTGTTTTTTTGTAGAGAAAATTTGCATTTTTCCCAGTGAAAATAGACTGATTATTGTTGTATTTTAACGCCAGCAGGCCAAATTTTACCTAGGTATCATCTGATTGTGATATCGATAGCACCAAGAAGCACCCAAGTAGCATATGGGTATTGAAGGAATTTCTGGCTACTTCTCCAGAATGATAAAAAAAACCCACTGAGATACACATTCAATGAAAGATCTTGGCTTTCACTAGTGTAAGAGAATCAATAAGAAGTTCAAAATACTCAAAAATCAATAAAGAATTCAATAACAAAAACAAAAACTGAATCAATTCAAGCTGCTGATTTGTCGAATTAGATGGACGTGCCGACTTGTCCCTACATTAAGCGTGACTGAATGCATCTCCACGAAGGTCCTGATGCAAGTGCTTGGGTTGTTGGGGGTTTCTTCGACAACTTCCTTCGTTGACACTGAAACTGAATCAAACTGCTCTTTTCATTTTTTTTTCTCATTTTTTTTCCTTTCATGTTCCGTTTTCATTTTTTTTCATTTTTTTTCATTTTTTTTCATTTTTTTCAAATGCGAAACAGGCCACTGGAACTGCTCATCTCTTCTTCTATTAACCCTTGATCGCCCCAGTGCCTCAAATATGGCCTCTCAAAACTCAAAGATCTCCTTGTTTGACCATTATAATCTTTTTAACGGTACGGTAAAAGGAGGTGTCCTTTTCCCTGTAGCTCCGGCCCTATCTCTACTATCAATTGGTACAGTCAATTTATGTGGATCTCATTTTACACGATTGGAATGAATTGAGAAGGGTTTGAATTTTGGCAAATACAGTCTGGGTTAAGGGCCGGTTTATACACGCTCTGGGACCAGATGGAAGGTCGGCCCGATTTGCCTTCAATCCGGCCCTCAATTCGGCCCCAACTCACCACTCCGGCCCTAACTCACCACTCCGGCCCTAGATAGTGTAAAGTGGTGAGGTTAGATTTTGAGGCTGGATTGAGGATTCATCACTCCGGCCTCAAGTAATATAAAGTGATGAAGCCAGATTCTAGGGCCAGATTGAGGGTTAATGTGCTCTTTGTATTTTCTTAAAGCTCAATATAAAAAATATATCACATACATCTTTTCTTTTTTCTTCCTATTCCTTCTATTTCAAAAACAAAAGAAAAAGTGTTTTAAATTTTTAAATTTGTATTATTTTTCTTCCTATTTTTCTATTTCAAAAATAGAAGAAAAAGTGTTTTAATTTTTTTGAACCTTTTCCTTTCTCTTCCTTCGTTTTTTATTTGAAAAAGGAGTTCTTTCACTTTTTTTTTAACCTTTTCCTTTCTCTTCACATTGAAATTAGAATTGATGCTGAAACTAGAGTTGTAGCCTATATGATTTTTATTTATTTTTATGAGAATTTATACAATTTCAAGCAATAAATAATGTTTGATCATAAGGGTGTTGTAATTGCAAAAGTGATTTGAAGTTTTTCAATCTTCTTTTCACCTGTCAAATCTAAAAGTTGGTCACCAAAAAAATATGAGGATAAAGGGCCTAACATGCATAACCACAATCAATTTATGACTCCTCAAAATCTACTCTACAATTTTTTTAAACTAATTGTTAATGTGATTTTTTCTTTAAGATCTAGTGTATTTGAGGCTCATTTCCAAAAGCCCTCAATACTATGAAAGTCAAGATTGTGATGGACACCTTTGTACAAAATCTTGAATAAAAAATCATATTCAATCATTTTCAAAAATTGGATTTTTATGCTAAAATTAGACTTCAAAAAAGATTTTAAAATATATATATAAACTACTAAAAATAATAACTTGGTTAAATTTTATTAAACTTTAAAGTATTGTTGACACCAAAATTTGATGCCTTAGATATTTAGAAATAAAAAACAACTCTACCAAACAAACATTTACCAAATACCAAATAAAAATAAACATCTTATGTTGAGTTAGTTAAAAATCATTGAACCAAATAAGCTTTAAAATCTCATATTCAGTTAAGAACAATTTTACAAAACATCTTATCAAACGAACAAAACTATATATATAATATATTATATTATAATAAATTTATATAAAAAAATTATATTAACTATATACACTTCCATCCTAGATTCCCCAACTAAACCCACTGCTCCTAAATTTCAAACTGAAATATTGACAATAGTTAAGCTCCAAAAATTTAGCAATGCAAATTGGTGGAAGTTTCTTGAGCTCACAATTCACCAAAATAGAAAACAAAAGACTTTGCATTAGTAGATGGTGGAGATTTGTACGATTCAATGGAAGAGCCCAATCTGGCCCAAAATGCAAAATCAGGTCAACAAAAACCTCGACCCAATTGCTCCCTTGGGACCGGATGGTTTGGCACCAAAACCATGCCACCTAAGGCGACACGTAGGATGAGTTGTAAATCTATCTGGCCTCAAGTGTAAAGCCCTTGGTCCGGATTTGGAGGAATAGAGCAATTCCATTGGTTTAAACTTAGAGAGTTCTGGTTGGCCCTCAATCCAGCCCCAAGTATAAACCGGCCCTAAAACAGGATGTTTGTTTTGTTTTGTTTTGTTTGTCGCATTGAGATCTCTCGGACCATGCGTCCCCCAGTCATGTGCTTGGTACTGTCGGAAAGCCCTTTGAGAGGAGGGGTGCACTAGCTTGGTTCATGGCGTTCAGACATACGGTGTGAAAGTTATTGAATTTTGAAGTATTTTTTGGATCTAAAAATTAAAAAATTACTTTTACTTATATTTTGGTCACAATCTTGGTACCATCGGAAAGCTCTCAACAAGGAGGGGTGTATGGGCTTGGTTTCGTGGCATTCCAACTCATAGTAAGAAAGTTATGCATTTTGAGTTGTTTTTGGTTCTTAAAATATTAGAAAATTAGTTTTATTTTTGTTTTGACTGTGGCAACAGCCCAAGGCACACACATGGCCATAGGGCACATTAATTTTACTTTTTTTTAGATTGTGACAACAACATAGAGCACACTAGTTTTTATTGGAAGGAAGAGGACAAGCTACACCTTAAATTTGGATGTTTGTTTTGTTTTGTTTGTCACATTGAGATCTCCTATACTGTGCATCCTTTGATCGCATGCTTGGTACCCTCGGAAGGCTCTCAACAAGGAGAGGTGCACCATCTTGGTTTCGTGGCATTTGGATGGATGGTGTGAAAGTTATTGAATTTTGAAGTATTTTTTGGATCTATAAAATTAGAAAATTACTTTTGCTTTTGCTTTTACTATCACAATGGCATAGGACACACTAGTAAGTTTTTAAGTAGTACTTGGGTGTTTTTTTTGAGTTTTTTTTTAACAAAACCTGCCACAAGCATTCACAGCATTGGTGCAATTTTGGAGGGATGGAATATGAGAGGCTTAAGTGTATCAGAGAGTGCAACATTTTGCTGAAAAAAACCAAGCTTACAGTGTCTTAGTCAAAAATCAAGCCACATCAAAGAATTCAAATAAAGTCATTGTTTATAACCCGTTGTTTTGTGTTCTATAGTAGAGTTCAATAATCTTACAAGCTACCTATAATTGTAGTGTTCAAATTTCTTTACATGATATAGAATACAACTAACAATTTTTAGTTTGGGAGTAGGTATGGAGTCTTTGAAAATCATACCTACCTGCAAACTAAAACTCCTCATAACTCTCATCTCATTAATCAAAATGGAATGATTCAAAGCTTTCCACTTATAGATAAATCTAAAAAATCAATTTCAAATTTTTATTTTAAAAAAAAGTGATTTTTAAAGAAGTTTTTTGAACTGCCCAAGTTATCCGCCAAGCAATGAAAATGGCATATCATGCAATAACTTTTTAACCATGTAATCAAAAGTTGTGAAAATTATTGGGCCTTGAAGCTACTCCTTGGGTACATGTTGTGCGAAAATTTCAGTGAAAAGAAATAAAATTCCATTCGTAGTGAGCTACCCCAAATCACTATGTTGCCAAAAAATGCAGTTTATACCTTTAGGGGTTCATATTCATAGTTTTTCACAATAATTGATTGAAAAACATTGGTCAAGTGATTGAATTTTTACATTTGATTGTATAGATATGTAGGAAACATCCATATGCACATCTTTCTTTCAACAAGTATCTCCAAAAAAGTTTCAAAATTCCTTTTGTAGAAATTTCAATGTTAGGGTGACAATGTCCATATTTTAGAAAATAGATATCTCTTTATTGTAGTTACATTTTTCTACTTGGCCCTCGCATTATAAGTAATTTTGTACATTTGAGCATGATGGTGCAATTACTTTGCTAAAATCTAGTTACACTAATGAGGTACCTATTTTACAAAATTTAGGCATTGTCATCCCAACATTGAAATCTCTATAGAAGGAATTCGGAATTTTTTTGGAGATGCTTATTGAAGGAAAGATGTTCATATGGATGTTTTTTACATATTTATGCAATTGATTTAAAAAAATTCATCACCAATGTTTTTCAATCAATTATCATAAAAAACTATGAATATCAAATGAAACAATTCATCTAAAATGGAATTTTGCTTGTTTGAAACTCATATTTGGTGTCCTAGATTGGAATTGTATAAGAGTTGAATGTTGATTTTGCAAGACAAAATATGCAAATTGTATTCTATATTATGCAAAAAAAATTGAATGGCACAATAGGAAGTTTAATTGTAAGATTATTGGACATAATTATACATTTCTAACACTATACGGATAAAGCATCTCACAACTCACTTGATTGATTGTTTTTATTTAGCACACATATAAACTTTACATCAATAGTCAAAGAATGTAGACAAATACCAACCCTACGGTTTAGGAGGACAAGATCTAACCCATCATTTAACTTGTCATTTTATTCTAGTGTACCTTGTGTTGTTGCCACATTATAAGTAAAGTCAAGTAAAAGCAAAAGTAAAGTAGATTTTATAATCCATGAAAATTTCAAAATTCAATATCTTCCCTTCCTCGAGTTCAAATGTCACAAAACAAAGATTGTGTATCCTTCCTCACCGAGGGCTTTCTCATTAGAACAAACAAAATAAAACCTAATTTAAATACGAATATTTAGAACATTTATTAAGTCT
This sequence comes from Climacium dendroides, assembly GCA_950106755.1. Taxonomy (NCBI): domain Eukaryota; kingdom Viridiplantae; phylum Streptophyta; class Bryopsida; order Hypnales; family Climaciaceae; genus Climacium; species Climacium dendroides. The sequence continues at coordinate 20,209,316 of OX467091.1, forward strand.
TGGTTTCACCCCATTTGAAAATGATATACCAAATAACACAATGTCATTAATAGAAGGGTCCATTTTCCTATTGATATGCTTTGGAAGTTCAAACCAAATGAGTTGCTTAGTCTTTACTAAGAAGTCTTTCTTTGACAATTGAAAAAAAATTAATTTCTTTAGACTAGTCACTATGTTTGTTTTGGCAACAAAGGTAGAACTATCTACAAATATTCATGAAAGTTGATGCAATTAGAAAGTTTTTTCACTTATAAACAAATAGATACCTTAATTTTTTAAATAATATAATTTGAGGAGAAATTCTATCAATTTTTAAAGTCAAGACCTCAAGAAATCTTAAATGTCAATCTTGTTGATGTACCCTTGAATTGTCTTCAAGAAAGACTCAAACCAAATTTACTAAAGTATTAATTATTGTACAATCATGTTGTGCTATGTGAAAAGTAGAAGACATTCTACAATGACAACCAAATATCATATGCTATCTAATAATGCATGTTGATGGATGTTGAACTTATTTTTGACTCTTCCAAAGACTCAATGATGCTTAAAAAATGTGATTATAAATAATATGATAAATAATTCATGTTTGGACAATTTTAGGTGTAGTAACCTAGGATTTGTAGGCCCAACAATGAAGGTTCACTAATAGATTGAGAACCATATTGTTGTAAAAATAGAAATTAGGTTTCATATTCATAATATTTTTGAAATGAATAACTTAGGTTTTCTTTCTTTTACTCTATAGAGTAAGAAACCCCCGTCGATGGTGACATTGTGAGAAAACAGATGGTGTTGCAGAAAACGTGGATGCTTTTATTTTATTTCTATAGGGAAGTCCATTTTTTTGTGATGCCGTTCATTGCATGGTTTTTTTTGTAATGAAACAATGGGATGTTTCATTTGCTGTCCATGTTCCATGAGTCATCAGTAATAACATTATGATGTTTTTTAGTGATGCCCAAGTGAATGTTTGATTGCCTCGTCATCCAAAGCTTGGAAATGATTAAATTGAATTACAGAACTTCGCTAATTGGGCTAAAGTAAAAGGCTGACCGCTCTTGAAAAAAAACTACAACTTTCCTACCTAGATAATGGCCGTCGAAGTCATCTAAAGCTGCAATCCAGTGTTCCAAAAAATCTTTTTTTTCAACTTTGAATGCTAATAACTTTCAATCTACACGGTCAAACTTCATGAAATTTTTACCATATGATCTCAGACAAGTAAAGTATAAGATCCTATGGTTAGATTCTAATTTTTGTTTGATTGTTTGTTTCCTTAGATGAGCATAGCAGAAAGGGCAGTTTTGGGTGATTTTTGACAGAAATAACCTTGGTCCTTTAGGGGTTAAAAGAAAAAATTATTTGGAAAGAGGAACATACCCAAATCACTAATACCTTGACATGGAATTATGAATATTTTTCGAACTATGAAAATTTTTGCGTTTGTAAAAGAATCCTATGGTTCTGTTTTTATTTCCCAATATTGAAAATTAAGTTCCAAAAGAACTTCATATGTTTATTTTTGAATGTACCAACAATGGCAACAAATGAACAAAACAAAGTCCTGTACAACTTTCATCTTGTTAATTGGAATACAACGATTCAGAACTTTGTGCATACATATGAAACTATCCATTCCGATCCTATTCAATTAATTAAGTTTTAAAAGGAAGGAATTTTGTAGCATTCTGTTTTGAAATTTGTAACATTAAGTTTTAAAAAGACTTTTCTATTGTACTGACAAAATGGTATGAAACGACATGATTATTTAATAATTAAAAAACAATAAGATTCCATTAAAATTAATATTAAATTAATAATTTTTTTATAAAATAATAATTAAAGTATTTAAATAGTAAAATTAATTCAATAATATTATTTGACATGGAAATACTAATGCTAGATCCCATGTCCACTATGACAAAGTTTCCATTCATTTCAATATAACCCTCAAGCACTTTGATGTCCAATTTCTAAATGATGAACAAATTCAAGTCCTTATTTTTTTTCATTACTTCTTGAAAGAAAATCATCTGAATTTATGGAAATACTTTATCAATTTGTCTTATCTTTGGGGACACAACTCTTGTATTATATGTAGGATTTGTTGGCATCAAAAATGGCTTAGAAAATGGCTTCTGTAAAAATTATATTAAAATTAAGAAGACTAGAAACTTAAGTGAGGACCAAATTATATAAAATGAGATTTAGAAAATGTTGGGTTGTAAATTTATTTTTTTTAAATTCATAATATATATGAAAAATTGCAACACTTATATATAATTTTAAAAACTCATACAAGAAGTTTTCTCCAATGAAAATTAAAATTCATTCATAGTATTTTATTTATAATGAAAAAATATTAAATTTTTATTAAAAAAGCCCCCAAATTTGGGTAGCTTGTCCCACAATATACGTATTAAAAAATCATGTAATTAGGTCTTTAATGCTAATATTTTTTCCAAAAATATTCATTTCATGTAAATAATTACATTTTTGGATTCCTTGTTAAAAGTGCTACAAGAGTTTTTTGCATTAATTCAAATTAAAACCCTTAAAATTAGACCGAAATGCATTATAAATAATTTCTAATCACGGCCATATAGTATGGCACTTGGGTACCCAAGGTCCTATCTAATGGTTGGCTTTGGTGTTGCTAAAGTACATATTGTTTTTAAAATTATAAATGTAGAAGTATGTCAAGTGGTTGACCAAGCCAAAATTGCATAGACTAAAGTTCAAAACTAGATGTGCAAAAATGAGGTCATAGATGTAAAGAGTGCAAAAAATTCAAAAAATTACCACATCAAAAGAATCTCATTTCAAATCCATTCCAACAAGTTTTATTCAAAAAATGATAATATTTTTCTTGGAATAGAATTTTGAATAAATTTCAAAATTTCTCTTTCAAAATTGATAAAAAAAATACTAGTGATAACAATAGTGAATCTAACCATATGGATGGAATCTACAATTCAAAATCTACAACTTTTATTTTCATATCAATTCCAAAATATTCTTCCAAATTGTATGTACATTACAATGATTTTTCCCAAATCATCAATTCTAAAGACAACTCTGGACGTTCAGGGGTTAAGGTAGGTGGCTCCAATTCCGACCCGCTTCTAAAACCGATCTGGTACATTTTACTTCTGAAATGTATCAACTGCGTACATTTCAGAAGGGGGTCGGTTTTAGAAACCACTGTTTTTCAACTTCAAAAATTTGTAACTAATTCTACAAAGGTCTAAAAAATATGAAACGACTTGGATTAGATGCCAATTCCATTTTTCTTCCTGCCAAAATTCACTGAAAATTGTTTCAAGATGTTTAGCTTTCCAAAAAATGAAATCAGCTCTTAAAGGGTCGGTTTATAAACCCACTACCTTAAGAGGATAACTTCTGTAATACAGCCTGGGCCCGCTCACTTCGACGCAGGGCATCAATTTCCGAGTCAAATTGTTGGTGTGTAGGGTTGTTTGCTTTGGTTTCGAGTTTTGAGTTTCTCCGCCATCGCCAGCTGAAGATTTTCGTGTAAGGGCTGTGACTGAGGTACTCTATTGCGCTTGCCTTGTTTCCTGGCTGCTAATGGATCGATGCTCTCCTTTCGGCTTTGGATTGAGTTGGGAAGCGCGGTAGGTGATTTCATGGTCTGAAACCTGGTCTGATCCGGGTATCACATGTAAACCTGACCCACCCTAGACCTAGTTGAGGACTTCAGATAAGATTAGGAGTCCGAAACCCTAACCTAGTCTTCTATGCCCACTTTCGCCTTTGCAAGGTCTCTTGCGAGCTCATCCTAGATGGCAATGGTGTCACTTCTCAGCTTTTGGTAGATGGTCCCACTAGGAAGGCGGAAGGCTTAGACTGGAGATTGCCCACTTGGTTTGAAACGACTGGACCCATGCTGTGAAGCTCTGACGGGAATTGATCTCTGCTGCTGCAAACCAGCTCTACTAGTTGTGAGTAATGAGTTAGTTTGAACAATTGAGTTATTTTAGATTTCCTCTGTTTATGTGGAGAAGGTCATCTCATTCTGGATGTGCATGTTGTTGATTGTACTGGATTCTATTGTAGCTTCTCATCTCACATTGCCCTAGCTTACTTAAAATTTTGAATTCTTAGAATTTCATTGTTTGTTGGATTGTGGTTAGTCTCAGGTAGTTTTGAGAAGACTGTTTGGCTAGTGTGGTGTTCCTTTAGTTCATATTATTGAAGCTCTGGGAAGTACTCAATGCTTTAGTGTAGGTGTATGAGTGACTGTGTTAGAAACATACGTCAATAAACAAGGCATGACAAAATGTGTTATCCATATTTTTCTCTTTTATATGTTCCCACTTGGTGTTAAAAGCATTGTTACAGACTGAGGGTCTTAGGAAAGAATTTAGACATAGTTCCAAATTGGGGTCAGATTGCAAACAATTCTTGTAACATCAAGTGGGAACAAACCCCAAGTCTTGGAAACTCTTAGAGAAAGTATATTGTCTATAATTATTTGTACTTACCTTTCTCTGGAGTTTACTGTAGAGGCTGTCTCTAGAAGTTTATAGAACTGTGATATTAGACTAAATTCCAGTACTGCGATTTTTAATTTTTGTGTTGGTGAATATGTTTTAGCAAAAAAATGTTATAAAAAAGAATCCGCAAATGGATTCGAGGTTGCAGACCACATGCCATAACGAATGAGTATAAATACACTATTCTCATTTTAATTCATTTTAATTCATTTTAATTCATTTTAAATAATATAAATGTATTTTATTCCACTGTTTGACATGGCCGATCTCCGGCCACCTAAGATATTATTAATGATTAATTTAATTTAAGAAAAAGCTTCTTTATACTTGTTTTTTATGGCATCCAACTTAGGAGCTCAAATCTTCAGTTGAATTCTCCAAAAAGAAAGTTTTGTATTTCAAAAAATTCAGCAAGATTGTGAGTTCTCAAAGTCAAGGCTGTCTTTAGGTCTCATTCTTTTCCTACTGTGTGCTAATTGTGTGAGTCTTGATGGTGCATGATGTAGGTTTGGACAAGTACATGAAAGTGCTAACTTTGAAGCAGTGGGAGAGAATTCTTATGGACAGTGAGTTTAGGTTGGTGTCCTTGCAAAGTAGGACTAATTTGTATGTCTAGAGTTGGCATCCTTGTATGATGTGGCAATTGCCAAGTCAAATGATTATTGCCAATTTTCCAGGTGACATTACCTAATGGGTGTCACAACAACTAACTTGCACTAGTCCTAATATATATGGTAGTATATTTTGATAATAAGATGTTGTTACTAGTTGTGTATGTATCTTAGTGATGTTAGATCTTCATTGGATGGGGTTCTAATTTTGTTATATTGGAAAGTGTATGAGTTGTGGACCGACCTTTGTTGACAACATGTACTTAATTAAGATATATTTGTGGTTGCTTTTTTCTTGAAGTTCCAATTATCATTTGGTTTTATGCCCATTTTTATTAATAGTCACTTGAAACAATCAGGATCTTATGTAAGGAGTACTACAAATAATGGGGAGTGAAGTGGCGCCGGTAGGTACAAAAGGTTAGAAGCTTCTAATCTATTTTCACAAAGAATGAGAACATGGCCATGGATTGGTCCAGCCCCTATTCCTATAGCTTATTCTTCTTCTCAGATATATATGCATGTTCTTATTTTTGCTTTCCATATATAAAGTCAATAAATCATGGTTCTTTTGGAAATAGTGTGGATATTTTTATGGTATTCTTACTATTTTCTTGGGATACTTTCTTTCTCAATGAAGTTGTCCACATCTATGTGGTTACCTTCATTTTGTTAGAAAGCCCATGAAATTTATTTGGTATAGAATTATAGTAGAAGTTATAGAAATTTAAAATGAAGTTATCTTTATATTATTTATAATAATTTCTAATACTTTTTGTTTTATATTTCAGGCTTAAAAGTATGGAACAAATCTATTGTGGAATTTGCAATGTTCTATGTCCCACAATTTCTAAGTTTTATGAATACAACACGACTAGGAAGCATGAGAATAAATTAAAGAAGTACAAGCTATTTCCTCCAAAGGAAGAAGACGAGTTTCTAATCTTCAATATTCCAAAACCAAAGCCTCATTGAAAGAACAAGGTAAAATTTCAGACCATACTCTTTATTTTATTTTGAATTTTGAAATTTTAAAACAAAAACTCCAATTTCTTTTTAATATAGTTTTATTAATATTAAAAGAAATCTAAATTTTTGAATTGTTGTATTTTGCATAGATCAAAACAGGTTCGAGAAAGATGCAAGATTATGGTGCTCCTTATGTTCTTTACCATCTAATGATTACAAGAGTTTTCTTGATCATAACCATGGTAAGAAACATAGAAGTAAACTTCAAGAATTGAATTTATCCATGAATCATGGAGAGCAAGACTACCAAGAAGATTATGTGCAGATTCCATTGTATCTCTCTGAGTATGGAGGTAAATTATTTTGATGCTTATATTTAATTTATTTTTTTAACTTTTAAAATTGAAGTAACCATTATCTTCTTAGAAGTTTTAAATATTTTTTAGGCATTCTTAGCAAAGACATCAAAATTTAATATAGGAATATCACTTTATTTATAATGAATGTCAAGAAATTTTTTAAGAAAATTATGTTGTATTAGATTCTAATATTATGATGTGGTATACTTACAGCACCAAATCCAGTACATTATGAGCTTCCATTGATTGGATTTGAAATTATAGAATCTTACCGAGCAAAAGGGATCTCTATTCCATCTGTAGTGCGTAAGGTTTTAAAGGTAAAAAAAATATGTGACTTGAGGTACAAAGAAGACCAAATGGCCTATGACAAAGATAAAGTAATTTTAGCATTGAGTGAGATTCATCATTCAATGTTATTACTTGATGAGAAGGAGATTATTGGAATCTTTGTTTTTAATGAAATTCCTAAAGCTCAATGCCTTGTGATTGGAAAAATAAGCCAAGGCCTTTTTGCCACTGGTGGATTAGTACATCATGGGGATACAAAAGAGTCAGCTCAAATGGTGATGTGTGGTTGGAGGCGTGACCGTATTAAATCATCTACAGATATTGAGGCATTTGGAAGGTTAGTATTTCATTAAGTTTTACTTTTAAAATAATTTATAATTTATTGTGATTATAAATTTTTAATTTTTTATAACACATTTTAACTTTAAATTTGTATGTCATGTTTGACAGATATGTACATGGCATAAGAAGAAAAGACCAAAAAGCAAGTATCACAGCAACAAAGATTGAAGAAATTGGAAACTATCTAACAGTCGTATTATTAACTCCACATTTCAAGCGACTTTTTCCATCATTCTTGGAGTACTTAAATTGTTCATTGACAAAGGGAGATTGTTCTTTGTTATTTGGGACTATTGGAGGCCAATATTTAACGACATTGGGAATCACACATAACTACTTTGTCCACCCTCACTTTGATTTACAAGATGAGGGCTATGCTTTCTTTACTTGGTTTGTTAAAGGTATAATATTCATTACATTTATCTTCATAAATTTTAAATGTTATATATAGATTTGAGATTCATAAATTATATATCTTATTCATATCAATACTAACTTAAAACATTATATGTTTGTAGATTGGCCAGGACCTCAAATGAAAAAAAGAGGAGGAGAATTTATCTTAGCTGAATATGGGGTTTTTGTTATGCCAACGGATGGATTAATTTTAGCTTTATGTACTAGAAGTGTGAGTCATTGTACTCGACTTGCAGTTGGCTTTGATGTGATTGGCATGTCAATGGAAATTCAATTGGGGTTTTGTAGATTTTGATTTGTATAGGCCTCTTACCTATTATTGAATGCGGTGATGCTTTATTATGCACACTCCTCTATGAAGCCTCTTAGGGGTGCATGGGTTTTATCATTTGTGTCATGCAATGATGATGACAACAAAGGAAACTTCAATGGCTATTCCAACCAATGGTACAACAACCCAGGGTTCTGCATGTACATCAAACCAGTGGATCTATTATGGTAAGTAATCTCAAATGGAATAAAAAAAAACATGTTGAAAATCCATTCCTTAGGTATTTTAATATTAATAGAAGTCAACTCTAATGTATTGGAAGATAATTTCTAAGATCCTACATTTGACCAAGTATTAGAATCCAAATTATTACAAAAGTAGGAAACCGGTTCAGTGGGGTGGTAGTATGAACTTTTATGAGTCTATAAGTGAATTGAGATCATTTTCTTCTATAACCTCAAGTATTGGTTGTTGAGGATGTACCCTGTAGAAGAAGGTTTTTGTCCCCTAAATAGCATTGTTTCAAATGCCTACAACTTTGAAAACACTATTAAGAAATTTGTGAAATGGTCTATTTTTCTTTTTCTTCACGTAGCTGATTCTAGAGTATGAGTGTGTAGATGCGTGACTTGGCAAACTCCTTTGTCAACCTCCTTTACTAATACGCTTGAGTGTGGGGGTTTGAATATCCTTGTAGGTATTTTATTTTGTATTTGGAGTTGGTGATCCAAATGAAGGTTTTGAGGAGGTTTGATGGAGAGCTGTAAGTCTTTGTTTTTCATACCTCTTGCTTTGTAATGCTTGATCCTTATTTCCTTGATAAGGAATTATATATACAATTGATGCCTCATTCAATGGTCCAATGAGCATACTATCTGATTTTGATGGACAGGCTAAATAGATAATTCTCTAACTATAAATCCTTCTACAATTTTTTCTAATATAAAATTCTATTTTTTTAATTTTTTAATTGGCAAATTGGAGACATGATATCTAGCAAGGGAGGTGTGGTCTCTATAGAGGAACTTGCACCATATTTGCATGTACTTGCATACAGTGAGGATGCTAAGGCAAGCTTCATTTCAATTTTTTTTTTAATCAAGGTAGGTGTACATACTCTTGCATGACTTTATAAGTAGCAGTAGCATTAGCTATTTCATATTGTCAACTATAATACTTTTTGTGGTGCAGGCATCAAACACATAAGTTCTGCCAGTCCTACTACATTTTCATGGTCATTTTGAAGTAGACATATAGGTAAGCATCTTCATCATAAGTGCTCCATATAATATGTTCTGTATCTCAAGCATGTATTCAAACTCTCACCTACACTAAAATTTGAAATCCACTAAATATGAAGAAACCTTACAAAATATGAAGATTTAGCAATATATAAAATATCAGATGCTCACTATTTGCACATTTGCACATTTTGGTCTTTTTAGGTTAGAGGTTGAATGACTTTTTGAGAGGGCATTTGTTTGTGAAATTTTGCACGTACATTGTGGTTTCAAGTATGTTGTGACATTTCAATTTGGGTGTCAACTTTCTGGGCTTTGACCTATGACATACCATGTTACTAAATGTGGAAGTTACTATCTATGTGAACTGTTGTGTAGGAATACATTCTTTAGGGCTTTTACTCACTATAGTGGATAGCCATGGATGGACCATCATTTTGCGATGGATTATCTATCCAAAATGAGTAAAAGTTGTCAAACTATAAAGGTGAACTAACTATGGTGAGCAATGCTATGCACAATTATACTAGTGATAGTAGACTGTGAATTGGAAGTATTTAATGTCTAATTTGAGTAAAGTACTTGCAGTTGTTCAATAAATCTGAGTTGATGTCTTTTGTAGATTTCAGTATTCCAGCACTATAAAGAATCTAAAGTGCAATTCAAATTGCAAAAATGTCAGCAGATGTGATTTATGCGAAACCTCTACTTACATTTACTCTTGTAATCTATGCTGAACTACTTGCTAACCAATGCTTACATTGACTCTTTGCAAACCGTCTTTTACGTCTTTGGAATGCCGTCTAGTATGGCTCAACATGACATAGAAGGCTTCATCTTATACAGCAAATGGAATGCGACCACATGTGATGCAAAGCAGTGATTGGCTCATTATAGGCACATACATTTGTTGTTGACATGTCATCCTATAGGTAGAAAATATTCTTGCCATTCATAATATGTTGTTCGTCAAGTCCGTTATAGTCTTCTCACCTATAGAGTAGTTCTATATTAGAGATACTGAATACACTAAGTTTAAGACAGTGCGAATGTTTGTCGTTGCTTTTGTTAAAAAAGTGGACATGCTAAGTGGAATGACCATCCAGCTTCTAGGATATATATTTGAACTAACTTCTTTGGGGATGTTTGTGATGAAGGTACATCAGCGTCTGTACAATTATGTTGGGAACCATTGTCATGGTAGGGAACCTATACATATGTAGCAAGCATTTCCATTCTAATTTGTGATGATTTTGGTATACATAATGAGTCATTTATTTATTTGACTATCATTGCGGAATGTGAACAGGTTTAGGGTGAAGAAGAAGCACATAGAGTTTCAAATCCAAGGAAGCAATGAAAGCAGTTAGTAATTGAAAGTTGTAGCTAACCAAAGTGGACAGGGTGATTGGTCTTGCACGAACATGGAAACTATAATCAGGTATCACTTTTTTGATGTGCACAATGAGCTTGGAGGACTTACTAGCAATATTTACTTCATGTAGCAATATGAATGCTAAATTTTCCTAATATGTGAAGGACCATAAGGATCTGGAATATGGTGAATGATTCTACATTGCAAATAAATAAATGAAGCTTCTTGCCTTGGTCAAGTAGTTCTTTCTAAAAACTATATGTTTCTATAAGTAAGGTAGTCTTGTATTCTATGCATAATGCTTGGATGCCTTTCAATCACTCATTGAAGATTAGTGGATGCTGACTACATATGAGATTAGTGATATCAGTCAATCACTACAAGAGAAACACGTCCGAAATGACAGAAATCAGCTAGTCCTAATCTATAGAAATTTGACGAATTTCAGTCCGAAATGACAAAAACTGTCCGAATCTACAGAAAATTGCCTAAATTGACAAAAAACTGTCAATTTTCTATAGATTAGGACTAGCTGATTTTTGTCATTTCGGACCAGTTTTTGTCATTTCGGACTGCTTTTCTTGTAGTGAATGCAATTGAGTTAGCATGAAGTTCAGTGCAATAGCCCTCCATTTCATTGCATGTCAAGTTGTTTTAGATTTTCAACTTCAATCATGGCTTAACCGTAATATATAGGAGCATTGTAAAAATTGTGAGCTTCATGAGAATGATTGTGAAGCCATGTATACTTAGCAAGGTAGGCATAATGACCAGTGATGCTATGCTTTTGCTATAGGTTAGACTTTGCCACTTGAGCAATGGCACTAGAGTTTGTAAAGTTCTTAACCATTGGTAGTTGCTGGTAGAGTGGTGCTCTCATCCAGAATTGCATGAATTCATGGAATATGATGTGAATCTCTTCTAACTGTTTTGAGTCGCTAAAAATTCATTGGGGTCCAAGTTAGGCTTTTGCTCCCTTCTAACATTAGAGAGAAGAGATAATTTGATCATAAGCTCTAGCCTAAGCAATGACATCCTATGCATTGCACCGCATGACCTATGGTCTAGAACTTTCTCACGGATATGCCAAAATTCAAACGTTTAGTCTTGTTGAATGTCATCACGTGAGTGTTTGAGAAGTTTCAATTCAACGTCTATAAGGATGTGGTATGACATTGAAGACAATGTCCACAACACAGTAATTCCAGACGTTCCACTGACTACAAAGCAACATTAGTGGGACTATGTCTGAAGTCAAGCATGACCATTCTATAGAATGAGACAACCACACATAGTTGTGTAGTGCACACGATGACCAAATGGACCTCAACATAGGTTTACAATATTTCTTGTTTCAACCTATGTACAATTTGATGCCAACTTGCGCTTAGGTAAAATTGTGGCATTCCAAAGTGTCACCTAGATGCATATCAGTGTCATCACTGAATAACTTCTAAGAGACGTTGACACCAATTCTTAGGCTACATTGAACATAAAAGAAACACCCATACTTTCAAGCTCATGGCTTCTTATAGTCAATTGGAACATCTACTGACACTACATGTTGCCGACAATGAGGCTTGTTGTGCTGCACCACTACTATTATCCAATAGACCAATGTCAGCAAAAAAATACATTTAAGCATGCAAAACATTTGAAAATGAAACCGTGAACCCCTAAACAATGTACACATGTGGTGCTCCGCACAAGCAACAATGTCAGCAAAGACAGACACAGGAATGTTATTGGTACCACCACACATCATTGGTTTATCAAATTGTAGAAGCCACGTCACTTGCCATGAACTCCAGGGCAGGGCAGAAAATTTGCTGACTTGTCAATGACTAGCTGAAGTGCGTTGACGTGGATGCCATGTGGCGCTCATTTGAGGCTTCTTGCTGGCATGTTATAGCAAGTGTTTGAAGCTGGCATCTCTAATTCAAGGCTTGTTAGTCTAGATTTCAGTCCATTTTTGCCCTGTTAATAGGAACGGATTTTAGATGACGTTGCATCCAACGCCTTCTTTGTCCACCAAAACGTATTTTCTCGTCTTCGAAAACATTATTTTGGACGCGGTCTTCTTCTAGTGCTAGGATTCAAGATTGGGGAGCTAATTTCAATAGCTTTTAATAGTATTCACCAAATAAAGGAAAGTCAAATAAACGAGAAGTAAAAGGACCTAAGGTAGACAAATCCATTAGTTATGGACTATAACCCAAGTTCCCCAATCCAAGTTCTAATTGGATTGGAATTGGGTTGAAAAGTCACCATTTTATGAAGTCAGTAACAACACTATATTCAATATTTTGAGAGGTTTAAAGCCTCTCAAAATAATATTGTCCATTTAGATCCTAAAAAATGAATTGTGATTTTAGCCAATTTAGGCTAGCAAACACTAAATTTTCTAGTTGTAATGCGCAATTTCCATTAAAATGAGAGTCTTTTGAATAAATGTAGTTTAGTGTAAAATAAATGTTTTGATTCATATAAGTGAAGATTATTTCATCTCTTAAACATCAAGTCATGAGCTTCACGGTTGGTTGTAAAGGGTTGTTCATCTCATTGAAGCGGTTCGGGTTCAATTCCCGTTGAATTTGTATGAGCGCTTGAAAGAAAAAAACATGACTTGGTGTTGCTAAATGAGCTCTGTAGGCAGGAAAGTTGTAACAACTAACCGGCCCCCTATCCAAAATGTGACAAGTGCTTTACATGTTAACCAAATAAATAGTGGATATATCCAATACATTTTATTTTCCAAATAGCAATGTAATTTCAAATAAAATATACTAGATGATAAACAAATAAGGAAATGAAGTAAAAAATAGATAAAACAAATCTCAAGAATATTATAAAAAAATATATTAAAACTACATTTGAATTCTATTATTTTTTTAAACACAAAACTTACACTTGAAAACATTCATGCAATACCAAACAATAAAATAAAATCAATCAACTCAAACCTATACCATCTAATCTACTATATGAATTCCCTTCGTTACACAAAACATGACGATGGAAGTAACATAATTATAAAACCTACAACATATATGCATATACAACTACAGATATCAAGTGTACGATGCGAGACTTTGGTTGATGACGTCAATTTGAACAACTGGAATCTTGATCATACATTGGAGAGTATCTTTTCGGATGCTAGACTAATTCCACGCTGTCATAAGAGCATTTGTATGCTCCCAAAGTGGCGGTTCGGTTTCATCAACTTTCCAACATAGACCTCTTTCGCTGTCCCATCTAGTGTAAAACTCTTGAACATCTTGATCTCTTGATGTTGGATGAAAGTACTGAATGAGTACACAATTTGGTTTTTCTGGATTGTAATTTAGATCAGACAACACCCTTGCAATCCAAACAAGATGACTATCATCATTTGCGGGTCAAACTACAACAAAATAACCTTCAAAGAGATCTCAACCCACCCTGAAAGATGGTTGTGGGCGACCACTCAAAGGACCTACATACACATCATCTTTTCCAAACTCTTCAAGATCCTTGCTATCTTCATCTAATTCATCCATCCAATTTGCTTGAACCCGGGTCTTGGCCAAAAACCATCTTTCAAAACAAAAGATGAAGGTAGTAGTTCTAACAATGCTATCTTTACACCACGCCAGTAGTGCACTATGTGCTCGTAGCGACTTTAGTATTCCCCAGTGCGATCTTGATTGCACAAATTCTCCCAATACCTTACAAATCCAAATATGTCCTTTAAGATATCTTCCGCGCCTTTCATTGAACTTGACATAGCTACTTGTGGCACTCCACTTGGCTACAAACTTTGCCCTTCAGAGTCTTCCTTCCATAATTTCATTCCATGACCAGCACCCTTTAGTAACCAGTCTATATCAGTGCACAACATTTTGTACTTCACAACTGGACACCCAGTTGAATCAAGGTAGAACTTCACCTGTTGTGGCTTTGTGTGTCCAACCATGATGTCATTACCTTCCAAAACTTTGCTTGCAATGAAATTCTTGAAATCTTACACTTCTTCTATGAGGTGAGGGATTGTGGAAATGGATTCAACATCCATGAATGACTTCTTAAGAGCAAGAATTGTAAAGAAGTTTTCTTTCTTCAATAGCATATTCCATCTTCCAAAGAGTGCATCAATGTCATCATGAGTATGACTGACAATCATGAAGTTCACGTACACTTCACGGAAGATCTTATTTGCAACAAGTAGAGACCTCTAACAAAAAAACAAATCTATTCTCCCGCACCCTTCCCCATTACTAGTAGATGTACAGTTTTTAATGTTAACTTCATAGGTGTGATTCATATCGTCCTCGTTTCTAGTTAATACTATTAGTGTAACACAAATGGCGTCAACTTCATGTTCACACGATATTACTAATCTTGGCAAGATGAACTTAATGTCGTATTGGCTCCCATTAACATCAAGACAAAATTTTCTTTTTATCGTTCATAGTATTGACCCAATTCCCTACTACATCTTCATTAACTTACCCTTCCGAACTTTGTGAATCTAACGCTTGGCTCCTGCTTGTTTTGACATATCGTTGATTCTGTTGCAGGTATTTTAGTCCCATTGTGATAGCCCCAGTGACGACGATGGTAGGATTGGGGCTCTTTGAGCGCAGCTTCTCCGAGGTGAGTTCCTGTCTCATATGCCACTGGACTGAACTTACGAATCCTCTGTGATTAATGAAATGGTGTTGTTCCTTGTTTGACGTTCTGTGCGTGGTACCGGTTACGTTCACCAGGTGGCCAAGTGCGTTCAGATTGGTGTCCCTGCTCTCCTCCTCATCCTTCTCTTTTCAACGGTAAACGTACTGTCAACCTTCCTGGTTTGCTTGTATTTTCAATCTTGTCTTGGCAACCGAGTGTTCCCTTCGTGTTGAACTAACTTCGCCCTTCCATTTCTAATTGGTTTTAGTACCTGAAACCATTCCACTATCATGCTCCAGAGGGAGACTGGTAGGGCGTTACCCCTGAGAGAGGATGTAACTTCTGTTGAAGTATGCACTCTCGAATGTGTATATTCATTCGTCCATCTGGACATCAGATACTCATCCGTATATCTTGTACATCTACAATACAGGGGGAGATTAATTGACAACAGAAAAGTGCTGAGAGTGGATATTTAACACCGGCACTGTACAATTGCCATTATGCCACCAGTAGTGGAACTGTTAATGTGTAGATTAGTGGAGGTCTGTTACTTAATGAGGTCCGTTACTTTCTTACGATGTGTATTATAAATCTGGGGAACTTCTCCCGATCGAATATTGAGATGAAGCCGCACATTGCGAGCTGTGAAGCAAGAGCTTGTTGTATACTGATAGTTTCAACATGGTATCAGAGCGACATTAGATTCAGGAGAGTTAGCTTGCGAAGAAACGAGAGATAGAGCAATAGTAGAACAAGACAAACGTAGTACTGTTCCGAACGTCAGAGAGGTCTGCGAGAGAAACGAGGAAGAGATGGCAGAGAACTCTAGTTTAGCATTCAGGGAGGGTGACAAGCTAAAAGGCTTGTCGAATTACTATGTGTGGGCATTCAAGATGAGAGCGGTGCTCAGAGCAGAAGGACAGTGGGCTATCACGAAGAACAAGCAGAACCCAAACAATTTTCCAGCACACATTGACGGAGAAGCGTATACAGAAGGACAACTCAGAAGGAAGAAAGTACTTGCCTGTCGATTACTCCTGTTGTCGGTTACTGATGAGCTTGTGGATTTGATCGCAGAACACTCCGATCCGGCTCACATATGGAGGACGTTGAGGAACCAATTCAACTTAGGGGATGAGTCTCAAGTGTTGACACTCATGGGACAGCTTCAAGCATTGAAGATGACCGAAGGAAGTCCGGTTGAAGACTACATTCGGAAAGCACGAGAAATCAAGAACCGATTGAGCAGTATGGGAGAGCGACTGTCTGATTGGAATGTAAATCAAATGGTCATGAACGGACTGCTACGAACTTACGAAAACATGATACAAACTCTTACGCACCTCGATCCAAACATGTCATTCGAGAGGCTGAGCACGAGCCTTTTGGCAAAGTCGCACCGACGGGAGCATCGAAATCAATTGCTCGGTGATGAAGAAGCCCTGGCTGCAACACACATGAGGCACGGAGGATACCCGAACCATGGACGAGGTTTCCCCTAGCAAATGAGAGGACGAGGCTTCCCGGGACGAGCTCCGTTCGGTGCGACGCGACTCCTACCAGGGCTATACAGAGCTAACCACGGACCACCACTATGCTACAAGTGCAACTTACCTGGACATATCGTGAGGAACTGCTGGATGCCACAAAGTCAATCTGCCCTTGACAAAGAAAAAACAAACCACACTGAGTACGCAAATTCTGCCGAATTCTTTGACTCGCAGTTAGAGTAGGATTATAATCCATACAACCCATACTATAGCTGGAGTCATGGGCCCTGGTACCTAGATAGTGGGGCAAGTGGTCACATAGCTACAAACTGCGAGAAACTAGATAAGTACCCTAGTTCCTCCGGCGTGCAGATCAGCGAGATCAAAACCGGGAGAGGGGAGTCACATTCCGTAAAGTGAACAAGCTCAGCTACTGTAACGACTGAGACTGGCGCAATAAAATTGAAGTCTGTTAAGTATGTACCTAGCATGAAGAAAAACTTGATTTCAGTAGGCGCTCTTGCAGATGTAGGACATCGTGTCCTATTCACCAACTAAAAATGCTGAATCATAGATAAGCATGACAACGTAGTTGCATCAGGGAGTAGAGATCCCTCAAATGGGTTGTATTGTCTCCAGAATCAACCAACTGCATTATCAGCTGAGTATAAAGATATACCTGACTTATAGCACCGTTGTTTAGGACACCTTAGCTACGCAGGTCTAACTCACCTGTCTAAAGCTATGAGAGTCATCGGTTTGCCTGACATCAACCTAGAAAAGAGAACATGCCACTGTTGCCTTGCGGGAAAACAACATAAAGAGCGTTTTCCTAAGAAAAGTGAAACTCGCGCACTCAAGCCTGGCGAATGGATACATTCCGACCTTATAGGTCCAATGCCAATACCGTCACTTAGTGGATCTAGATACGTACTAGTTTTCACTGATGACTATTCACGCAAGAGCTGGACCTATTTTCTGAAAGAAAAGAGTGAGACCATCCTAAAGTTTTACAACTTCAAGAAAATGATCGAAGCAGAGACGGGAAATAGCATGAGGATACTTTGAACAAATCGTGGAGGAGAGTATCTCTCTAACGAGTTCGTGAAATTCTGCAACAACAATGGAATCAAGCGTGAACTTACGCAAGCAAACTCACCGCAACAAAACGGCGTGGCAGAAAGAAGAAATCGGACGCTGATGGAGAGAGCTCGAAGTTTGTCCAAGGACTGCAGCCTCCCAACTCACCTATGGACAGAGGGAGTTTCTCACGCAAACTTTCTCGTGAACCGAAGTCCAACACGAGCTAACTCTGGTGAGACTCCTGAAGCCAAATACTCTGGAGTAAAGCCAGATATTTCCAATTTAAAAATATTCGGATGCTTAGCTTATCTGCATGTTCCCAAAGAGAGTAGAAATAAGCTAGAAAGCAAAACCTTGCCCTGTATATTTCTAGGATTTGATGACGAAACCAAGGCATATAGATTGTTTGATAACACGAGAAGGAAAGTCATCATCAGCCGAGATGTAGTCTTTGATGAGAACAAAGTAGGCTATCACTTTCTTAAAACTACCGAGCCAGTATCGAGTATCTTCAGTCATCTTGAAACCATCTCGGATGAGGGACCACAGGTAGAACATACAGAAAACGTGGAAATGCAAGAAATAGAACCTGACTCGATAGAAAACGAATGGCCTGAGATGAGCAAGTCTCCTGATAAGGAGATCCACACGCCCGAATCGCTAGTAAGAGCTTCTGTCTCCAGACAACCACTACCGGCAGATAAACAAGTAGGACCTGCAGCAAGAAGATATCCAACTCGAAATAGATCACCATCAAAGAAGTTGAGAGACTACTAGACGTTGATTTCGGAGCTGATGGAGGAGCCTCTCGACTTCCAAACTGCCGTCCAGAGACAAGAATGGCGAGTTGCCATGCAAAGTGAAATAGACTCCATCATCAAGAACAAAACCTGGGATATAATAGATCGCCCTGGTCATAGGAAACCCATCACAGCTAAATGGATCTTTAAGATCAAGAGGAACTCCAAAGGCGAAATCAGTAAATACAAAGCTAGAATAGTCGCCATGGGGGTCCAACAAATAGAGGGAATTGACTACCATGACGTTTTTGCCCCGATGGTAAGATGGTCAACAATTCATTTGATTTTGGCACTAGCTGCCAAGTACCACTAGTCACTTTCACAGATGGACGTCATCACAACTTTCTTGAATGGCAACATAGAAGAAGAGATATTGATGGAAATTCCCAAAGGCTTCCCTGGCGCAGGTGATAGTACAAAGGTGTGCAAAGTTAACAAAGCACTTTATGGACTTAAGCAATCGCCAAAGGTGTGGTATGACCACATTAGCTCCTGGTTGCAAAAACGGGGGTTGATCAGGAGTGAGAACGACTCGAATTTATTCTATCTCAAGAAGAATGGAAAATTGACTCTGCTGCTACTGTACGTGGATGATTTACTTATTACAGGAAGTGATCAAGAAGAAATCACACAATTAAAACAAGACTTGAAGCAAGAATTTGAGATGACTGACCTCGGTGATGCCAGTGAGTACCTAGGAGTAGAGATTCATAAAATTGATAAAGGGCTCTTCATCAATCAACAAAGATATATAAACAAGCTTCTAGAGAAATTTGGACTGCAAGCATGCAATCCCACGAAATTGCCAATGGATCCAAAGGAAACATTGTAAGCAGAAATGGGCACAGAGAAGGCCGACCCAATGATCTACCGATCCTTGGTCGGAAGCCTGTTGTATGCATGTATCACCCGTCCCGACATCAGTTACGCTGTAGGGTGTGTTTCAAAGTATATGCAGGCACCCGAATTGGCACATTACCAGGCTGCGAAGAAAATTCTTCGATACCTAAGCGGTACACTAGATCACGGAATCTTCATGGAAGCAGAAGGAGATACAAATTTTCACACGTTCGTTGATGCAGACTGGGGAAGAGATACAGATACCAGACGATCGATATCAGGCGTGCTTCACAAACTTGGAAGTTCAACAATTAGCTGGAGCAATAAAATGCAACCAATAGTCTCGCTGTCAAGCACCGAAGCAGAGTACAGGGTATTGACAGATGCCTCAAAAGACATTATTTATTTCAGGAGATTGCTCGAAGAGCTCGGAGTCAACACAGCAGAGCCAACAACACTACTTAGTGACAACCAGTCTTGCATCAAATTGGTGCAAAATCCAATTCTCTATGCCCGAACCAAACATATCGAGATCCAGCACCACTTCGTCAGAGAAGTAGTAAAAGGAGGTGCGATACAAGTCACCTATGTTCCAACAAAAGAGCAGCAAGCGGATTTCCTGACTAAGCCACTTCCTCCGAAGAGCTTTCTACAAAACTGCTACAGCACAGGTATCATCTCTCGTGCTAGTATCCCTTGCTGAATCTGTCCCGAGCCCATTGAGGGGTATGTATGTTATCCAACCATAGCGCTTTCCTTGATGTCCTATGCTTGAAATCAAGCGCCCTAGGATTCCTTCGTGACAAATGATTGTCCCACCACTCTTCTGGGTGCGTGACAAGGTGCCTCCAGTACTCATCTGGTGACATTAGGGCAATATCCGACCCCACACTTACGATGCTTGATACACTAGAAACCCCAGTTACACCCCTGTGCAGCTCAAATGTGTTGTCTTCAGCTCGAATTTCTTGCTGCTCTCTGTCCGCTTGAATCAAGTACCATATTCTGTCCACTTGAATCAAGTACCATATACATGTGAACAAAGTCTGAAAACTACAACAAATTCGGTGGACCCCAATGACAAGAATCCACAACCCTAGCAGGACGATTTGAACCTGCAAACGCAACAGCTCAACCTATCAGCACCAGATGTATTTCAACCAATGCTGACAGAATCTCAAAGACATACAAAGCGGCGGCAGATTACACTCACCAGCGACATTCGATTCACATGATCCTGGAAGAAGTTCACGAAATTGGAAGGGAAGAGGGCAGCGCGCGCCATATTAAAACAATTAGGGTTTTCTCGAGTGAAGGAGGGTGTTGAAGTATGCACTCTCGAATGTGTATATTCATTCGTCCATCTGGACGTTAGATACTCATCCATATATCCTGTACATCTACAATATAGGGGGAGATTAATTGACAACAGAAAAGTGCTGAGAGTGGATATTTAACACCGGCATTGTACAATTGCCGTTATGCCACCAGTAGTGGAACTATTAATGTGTAGATTAGTGGAGGTCTGTTACTTAATGAGGTCCGTTACTTTCTTACGATGTGTATTATAAATCGGGGGAACTTCTCCCGATCGAATATTGAGATGAAGCCGCACATTGCGAGCTGTGAAGCAAGAGCTTGTTGTATACTGATAGTTTCAACAACTTCATGCCCCCTAAACTTTCTGTATCACTGGCTCCTGAAACTTTTGCACCTTCGTGGTCATTACTACTTCGTATTCGAGCTCTACCCGATCATCTTGGGCGTGGCAATTATGTGGATCTTTGCGGTCATCCTTACCGTGACTGGCGCTTACGACCATGCAAGTGAACTTGGCCAGCGGAACTGCAGGACTGATCATTTAGGCCTGGTTTCTGCGGCGCCATGGTAGACTTCTGTCATCTCCGTGACCTACTCATATGCAATTTTAATGTGAGGTCTGAGTGTCTTACATTCTTTGTGCTCACGCTGTCGATCTTGTTCTCAAATTTCTCAGGTTGAGATTTCCGTACCCGTTCCAGTGGGGTAGCCCAACGTTCGATGATGTTTCTGGTGTTATGGCAGTTGCATTTGCTTCCCTTATAGAGGTGACTTTCTCAAATTTTCTATTTATTATGTACTGTTACGGAGTCTGTTGAAGTGTAGCACTACACTAAAATTGGTAAATAGTGTTGGCTACACTAATTGTCAACAATAATACTAATTGTCATTTGCAAGGTTAGTGTTAGAACATTATTTATTTATTTTAACATTATTTTTGCTCTATTTTAAAATTTGATCATTTCAACATTTCTACGAAAATACAATTAGAGTTTGACGACGGGAGTTAAGTGCCCCAACACTATTTACACATAAGTTGAAAAAATATAAGATAAAAAACAAAAAATAACACTATTTATCACTCAACACTATTTACCAATTTTAGTGTACCTGACTTCAAGTCAATGAATGTCTTTCTTGAATGAATAACTACGGATGAAACCGTGACAGATTTGGTGACTGATGGTCGTGACAACATCAACCTATATAATTAGATTACTGTGTCATGACTCATGAGTCATGACCTAATAGAGGTGGCTTATGTTTCTCTAATATCATCTATATTACACTCCAATATTATATAACTCCATGTTTCTCTAACGTATCTCTAATTTCAAATGTCTGCTATGTTTCAGTCCACGGGTGGATTCTACGCTGTTTCTCGGTTGGCAGGAGCAACTCCACCTCCGCCCTATGCCATCGGTAGAGGCATTGGGTGGCAGGGCATCGGGCTGTTGCTGAATGGATTCTGGGGCACCTTCACAGGCACCACAGTGGCACCGTAAGTCTGATGGACCTCTTCCCTCGTGTTTTCTCATGTGCTTGAATGACATTGTTTTGGTTCCTAACCTGACGGCGTGCTGTGCAGTGAGAACGCTGGTCTTGTTGGGTTGACCCGAGTGGGGAGCAGAGGAACAGTCCAGGTTGCTGCAGGATTCATGCTCTTCTTCTCCATCTTTGGTATGAATCAATCACTGCATTTTCTCCATGCCTGTGCTGAAGGACTCTTTGCTTGCCTGTTGACAGCGTTCTTGAAGTGCCACTAATTAATGACGATTATGTTTGTGATTCAGGGAAATTCGGCGCAGTGTTTGCGTCGATTCCTCAACCCACTGTGGCGGCTATTCTGTGCATCACCTTCGGCATGGTTGGTGAGTATCGGGTTCCAACTTCTTCAAGTGGATGTACTCTCCGGCCGGTTCAGTTCACTTGACATTGTGAGGACCCTTCTGGTTAATTGGGTGATTGTTACGTTGTTGCAATGACATGCATGACTAAGTTAATGGTGGATATATAATGGTGTTGTGCAGTGGGCACTGGAATCTCGCATTTACAGTTTGCGAACATAAACTCGATTCGCAACATCTTTGTTGTTGGATTTTCCCTCTTCTTGGGATTCTCTGTCCCTCAGTATTTTTCGGAGTTTGCCTTGAGTGCTGGACATGGTCCTGTGCATACCAATGCCCGCTGGGTGAGTGCTCTTTTGTACTCATTTATTGCATTGCCCGAACTTGCGTTTCGTCTTCTTGTACGTATATGTTGTGCCTTCACTTATGGTTGCTTTTGGTGTGAATCAGTTCAACGACATCCTCAATGGGTTCTTCGGCGCTCGGGTGATCGTGACATTCATTGTGGCGACAGTGCTAGACGTCACACTGACACAACATACTGATGAGGACAGGGGTATGAACTGGACGCACAAGTTCAAGCATTATCGTGAAGACCCTCCCAGTTATGAGTTTTACCTACTGCCAAAACCTCTACACAAGCTCTCTTCCCTCCAAAATAAGTCAAGAATGGTTGGCAGCTGATGATGTTTAATTGAAAGTGCCAAGTCGATCCCTCTCAGTGCTCATGTTCTCCCAAGTGAAGTAGTTTACAAGTGCGATGCAATGCTGCGGGTTGATGGGGCCTTTCATTCTCCAGCAGCAATGTGAAGTCGACACGTTCAATACAGACAACTGAAAGTGGTAATCATTGTACAACGTTGGAGTCCACTCTCATTCTCCAACACCAGTGTGACATTTGTGACCAGCTCAATAGGCAGGCTCTCGGAGCTTCTCAATCACTGAAAGCTAGAGTACGTATGGATTGAATGCTTTTTCTTCCGGGCACTGATCGAAACATGAATCTAGCCATGAACATGATCGAAACATGAATCTAGTTTTAAAGCTTGCTATACATGAACGTCGCGTCACTCACAATTTTCGGTGCCAAGAATCATATCAAAGCAGAAAAATTGACGAACTAATCTGACTGAGGGGCAATCAAGGTCTTAATGCCTCTCTAAACAGTCAAAACATTTCCTTGCGCGCAAACTCCCTGCTGACACAATAGCCACAGTCGCTCAGGCTGTCTATCTTCTGATAGTCTGAGTGACTGAGTACTGACATTCGGACTGTCTGAGTTACTGTCTGTCTTCTATTTTGCCGAAAGACTGTTCAGTTGTACCACTGATACTTCGAACACTCTGCAGTACGTTCTGTCGCACATTCACATTATAATTATCTTGCTAGCTGGGAGGTCCCCCACAACGCTCATAGTGGGTTCCTAGTGGGGGATACTTGGAAAATTCCCAGTGTTTCTCTTTGTTACGAAGCGAACCTCGGGAATTTTTTTCTAACACAGGGAAAAGTGGGAATCACAGGGAAACTCGCATGGACACCGGGAAAAACATGACGGGGAACTCACAGGGAAACTTGGGACTCACAGGGTCGTAATGTAAGGAAGGAAGGATGAACATCTGCTTCTTTAGGGGGCTCAAGCATCTTAGCCAACTTTGATTTATATACCATTCTCTTTACCATTCTAATTGCTCTACAAGAGTTTGCTCATGATTTCATCTCACATTTTAAATAGTCTTTTTGAGAACCTTCGATTAGGCTTAAGAATATTGCATATATATTTCAGAAAACATTGGTGAATTTGATGACATGTCTAATAGAGGCATTTATCCTTTGCACTCTTTTAGAGTGTCGTGATAATAATTGCCACAACGCATAACCACATACTACCCCTCCTATGATAATGCTCAATACCAAATCTTTTCTAAAGAAAAGAGAAGGAGGAAGTACAGCAATTGCAGCACTGCCAAAGGCCCCTAAGACACACACCAATGAAACGATGAGGAACTTAATAGCACGCCGAAGTAGACGATCCATGGTTTCAGTAATATGTCCAATATATTGGTATCTCCCAGACTGTAGCGGAAATGCTGCATCGGCACCAACGATGACAGTGGCAATGGCAAAGAAAAATGATAACGAGTTGAAGAGTGCAAATGCTTTAACTCCCAAATTGCCTTGGACTGCAAGGTACGAATCATACGTATCCGGTGGGGCTGGATATGACACGGCAAGATCATAATCTGGGACATAGCCAAGAGGTGGTTGTAGCCATCCTACAAATGCCACACTGGCAATCAAGGCAGCGCCAACAAGAATAGTGTTCACAGCATCCACAAGAATTTGTCGATATTGGTGCAATCTATCTAAAACATTTTGAACCTCTTGCTTATTCAATAGAATTTTTTCAATTTTTGCAAATGGAAAATCTTCTCCAACTTCATTGAGTTTAGAATATATGATGTCCAATGGCGTGTGGTTTTCTTCATCTTTTTCAAGACACCTCAATCTCTGTTGATGAGGTTCTGGCGCATCACATAGCAACTTGACTACATTTACATTTCCTTGTGCTGTTGCAATATGGAGAGCCGTTTGATAGGCGGGCATTTTCCACCTATTTCTGTTCTTCTTTCCTGAGCTCAAATATTTTGTAAGGAACTTCTTTTCATGGAGACACCCTTTTGAATCCACTTCAATTTCTTGTTGGAGAAGAAGATCTTTAATCAAATCTTCATGATCTTTAAGTAGTAAAGTAGCATATGAAGGTGAGCCATCTTTGCATTTCAATAGACCTTTGTTAAATGCAGTGACATCTAGTTGAACTTTTGGCATCCATTTCTTCAGAAGTTTCTTGACATCGTCTGCTGTGAGTAGTGGTATGGTGCGCACATTGATGTCAAGTTCGTTTTGCTTAAGAAGATAGTCAACCACCTCTTCATTTCCTCTCCATGCAGCAACATGCAATGCTGTGATACCTTTGTATGGTGCGTTAACAATTGTAGGCCAAGCTTCAAGGAGACGCTTTATGATATCTAGACCTCCAACAGTCATTGCTGCGCTTGAAGTAAGAACATATTTAAGTTGCAGTGGTGTCCACTTCCATTTGGTAACATCATTTGGTACCACCCTCCATTTGTGGCATTCCCACACACAGTGAATAAGATAAAGATAATCGTGTTGCTCTACAAATTCCCAATCTATTTTCTTCTTTAGGTCAACATCTCTGAGATATAAATCCACCAAGAATCTGTGAACTTTAACTTGGTAGTCATGTTCCATTGCAAACCAATTCAATCGATTGTTGCAGTGTACAACAGCTTTATATCTTTGAGAAAGGTTTGGACTCGATAAAAATTTGTGTACTTTGTCCAGCTCCTCCGCCTTTTGCAATGCATAATTGTATACTCGACCACGATCGATAATATCACTTGGCTTCGTGTGATTGAGCAGACTTTTGAATAACTCTTCTGCTTCGTCATCCTCGTCATTGACCACAAGACAAATGAAAGTTGAAATGATTTCTTCTTCGTACCTGTGAACGCATTTGGTGATCAAAGTCTTAGCCTCCTGAAGGTTCAATAAGGGATGTATAATTTCTTCTTCTTGCACCTTTTTGATAAGAAAGACGATGAAGTCTGTTGCTTCAAAATGCTCAAACAAATTGGCCACAGTTATAGAACCAGTATGAGTCTGACCAACGCTTGGATTTTCTCGAAGCTTGAGTGCGTGATGCAAAGCATGAATGAACAAACGATAATAGATGTCAATTCGACGATAATTTGCTTGGAACTTTGGTTGATCTGGGTCTTCTTTTTTAATTGGTTTTTTCAATAACATTCTCCAGTTTGAGATCACGAACTCAATAGCTTCAAATAAGTTGAACAGCTCTTGAACCTTTTGTTGGGCTTCCGTCATGTTGTGTTCAAGAAATGCATACACGGCCCCCTTTCGCAAACCATCGTCCAATTTCCGCTTTAGTTTAGAGAAGTGCTTTACTAGGGCATCCTCGTCATAACTGGCTTCTGATAGATCTTCTATGAATTTATTGACCTACAAAATCAGTCGATCCAACTTTAATCATTCTCAGCTTTGATTTCTGCACTGATTTGAACTTAAAATATAGATACAAGTAAATTTTTTATCATGGACACACTTACAGTGGTGTAGTGTGATGCTTTCCAGTATAATCATATTATCATCTACCAACTATTAATTAGAAGGTTACACAACGTAAAAGGTAGCAATGCATCTTCCTATACGCAAATATTCATATTCAACAAGGTTGAAGAAATTGATGCACAGAAAGCATGCAACTTCATCATCAATCACTACAAAGACCACATAGATTAATTCAAGAGAATCCTAATTATGAATTAAAAAATTCTTCAGTTGTTACCTTCATCTTGGGCGATGAAGTAGAACCAGTTTTTGAACTTTGTTTGTCTTCAACAGGATGACGCATTGAAGTAGTTGGAAGAGAAGGTTCCATTCCTGGACTTGGGTCACCTTCAGCTTCAATAATCTCTGAATTTTTTGATGAAGCTACAGGAAGAGAAGGTTCCATTACTGTGCTTCGAACATCTCCAACTGCAATAATTTCTGAAACAGCTGATGAAGTTCTGTGAAGAGAAGCCTGGATAGAAGGGGCTAATACCATTGAGCTTTCTTCACCTTCTTGATTAGGAACGACTGTTACATCACTTGCACCACTTTCCATATTGAAAGGCCACGGTCAAATCCTCTGCAACACCAAATCAAATGAATGCAACTAGAGACAATGAATCAATTGCCCAAAACCCTTGCAATATACATTCTTGGTTGTGCAAACTCAGAACTGCCAATTAAGAACACCTCACAAACTAAGGAGAACCAGAAATCGGGTTCTGCGTAAAATTAGATTGTTTCCTTGCAAGAGCTGTTAGTCCATGTTTCACAAAAGAAATCTTCTCTCAGATTTATTGGGATGTTTCCGTGATAATACCCTCACGCGTAGGTCTCCATACGATGACTAATATTAGGGAGACCCTTTTAAGAATCATGCAAAAGAATTTCTAGGATGATGTTGTGTGAAAGCTCTTTAAACAGTACAAATGAACCGTATTCTCAACATTACACTAAAGACATCATGTTTGAGAGGATTTTGGCAAGTATTTGGATGGATCCTTAGGAGTATTTTCTTCGAAATCTATCTGGAGACGTGTGATTCATTCCTGAGCCGTGACCTACCTAGCATCTCGCTACTACGTACATTAATTTTTGTAATAGAAACCATTAATACCAGTCACGTACATTACCACGTAGGAGGCGTTAATGGTTTGATTGAGATGCTAAACTCTTAAAACTTCCTAGCGATTGTGCCAAATACACTGACACCCGAAACTGCAAGTCCTCTCTGATACAAAGAAACCACAGAGAGACCGGGAGGGCGATACCCGGGGGGGTGTTTTGGGGGGGTATGTAACTATACCCCCCAAACTAAAAGCTCGAATTCAGCATACTCTAGCTACGACTCTGCCCTCTCCTCTTAGCTAGACTGGCAGTGCTCTCATGGGGTCTATTCGTCTATTCATATTTCTCAACATGAAATCCAGAGCTGCCCCCAAGGCTGGCAGCTAATCTCAACGCTTCTAACTCAAGATATCTTGAGTTTCCACTTTCATAAACATAGATTACCACGTAGACATTAACACAGCGTATGTTTGGAGAGATGCTGGGAACTTACACAACCAAGTGGAAGGTGGCCGTCGGAGTTTATATATACACGACTAGATGAACCGTCCAAAGTACTCCAACATAGCAGTCGAAGGACGATCTTGGCACTACCTTCAATTATACTGCGCGCTCCGGAAGCTTGCTTACGAGCTTCTGAATGGAATCACGGGATCCAGGAATAACAAGCCAGAGTTTATTATCTCTGGCAGCAACGTACTACTCCAGATGAGCTTGGCCAAGGCGCCAAAGTCGATGAATACGCAAGCCTCCACTTTCGTTGCAAGGGAAATTAAAGCTCCCGAATCATCAATCGATCAGCCATGGCGTTCGTCGACGGTTTCCTGCAAAGCCCGAATAGAAAACTAGAATGGGTGAAGCTAGCTAGAACAGAGTCGATTTGACATGAAAGAGAAGACGTGGAAACAATTGTGAGAGATTGGGGCTCCTCGGAGCTCTGGCTCCGCATGGCGCAGAAATCAACAAGGTAGGGTAACAGTACGATACCGCTAAGGTCGCCTGTCCATGTTCTGCCCATGTTCTGCCCATGCTCCAAGAACTACTCGTACTTTTGTACCATGAATCGCTACTAAGGTAACAGATCCAGAAATCGCCCACGTAAGAGCTGAAACTGAATTTTGGAGAGGCGAAGTAATTTTCAGTAAATTTTCCTTGAAAGACAAGTGGGATTGGCATCTAACCCAAGTAGTTTCATATTTTTTGGAGCTTTGTGGAGTTAGTTATGAAATTTTGAAGTTGAAATGACATAGGGCGATGAAAATCGCCCACCTCCTAAAATTTACACTGTTTGTACATTGATGAAGACTATGAAAAAACAACATGTACACACAATGTACATTTGAGGATGTGGGCAATTTTAGAGCCAGTAGGATTTTAGATTCTGTAACCTTAAAGGTAATTACACTTGAAATTGTATGGTTGCCATTACTATATTGACAATCTTTGGGTGGGATCTTCTTAAAAGCCAAAAGAGGATTCTAAATTTTCTAAGAATGAATTTTTTGAACACCATATGAATAAACCATAAGTTTTCAAAGTGTTGAAAATAGGGCTTAGGGTAACCAACCGGAGACTCTCATGAGTAGTGGAAGTACATTTTAGGCAAGAATCTAACTTGTGCAGTTTTAGAAAACATGTGATTGAAGGTGAAGTTATCTTACAAGAATGGAAAACTGTTTAGAAAATGATGAATTGGTGCTAATTGGAGATTTTGGTGCACAATTTTATGAGTGGTTGGAGACTAAGTTTGATTTGGATATGGATTTGGAAGTAAACAAAATTTAAGTGTAAATAATGTGGAATTATGAGTGGTGGGACACTTTGTGCAATTTTAGGCAATTACATGCACCATTTTGTTCAAACTTAAGGTTTGTATGCATTCATTTTTAAACTCCATGTACACCATTGTTAAACACCTTTGTGACATTTAATAGTAGTACCTATGGATTGCTACAAGCTTTAGAAAACCATATCTAATTTAATTTTAAGACCCAAAATTATAAAAAATTATCTAATTAAGATTTGTTGGATTTGTTGGACTAATTGTGTGCATCATGAAAATTAAATTATCATTGTCAATATCATAAAAAAAAGCTGCCAATTTTATGAAGGTTAGTATAATTTTTGGCACTTTTCAACTTTTTGATGATATTGACAGTGATAATTTATTTTTTTGGAAATTTTTTGGACTAATTCTGTGCATCATGAACTATTGTCTTTGGACAAAAATATTGAACCTAAAAATGAATTATACAATTAAATTGAACACATTGTCCAATTCAATAAATATTTCAAATGTGAGGGCATTAAGATGTAAAAATGGTCCATATTGCACCTTGTACTCTCTTGACAATGTTTGATGCTATTCCATGCTCTCAATTCAAGAAAAAATTCAAATATTGTAAGAACCAACACCATTTGCATGTTTTTCAAACTATTGCTATTTTAAATTCTAAAAATTTTAATTTCCTTAATTTTGTGTATAGCAATGTAAAATGATGTACACCAACATGCCAAGGTACAAAAGGTTTTTTGGAGTTTTAAGAAAAAATTGGCAAAAGATAAAGTAATTGCAAAATTATGTTGAACAAAACTAAGTTTAGACATAGCTAACTTTGAAATTAATTTTCTTTCAAATCACAAGTAATTTTTTCTTCAAACTTCCATGATAATATGTAGTATGTTGCACACTACAACTTTTGTATATCTACTTTTAGACTTTGTCCATTGATGCTTATGGTAAGGTTGTTTGCATGAAAACATTTCAACTTTGTACTTGCTTTTGTCAATCACTATACTTTGAAGAAGCTATTTGTCAAGCTTCCATATTTTTTCAAACATTGAAAAGTTTGAGAGAGGTCAATTGCAAAAAGAATGAAGACATTCTGACAACTGAAGGGGTGAATTTTTTGTGATTTTTTCAAAGCTAAAATATTAAAGCATGATTGGACACTTGTTAAAGCATAGGTTAATGTGACCACTCCTCAAGTACATTGCTTGATAAAGGGTTGGCTATGATTGTAGTAATAGGTGGGCCAATGACACAAATGGAAGAGTCTTGTAAGTGGCAAACTAGGGTGGGTGGTGGTATTGGGCAGTTCTACCTTAGTAACTTGAAATTAGTGATCATAGGGCCATAATCCATAAATGTCGAGGCAGACATTTGGTATCCAATGGATGACAAAGAATCTTTTAGTATAGGACAGAAGTGCAACTATTCATCCTTAGAATTGTGTGTGGAAAGAGATCTTTTACCTAAGTACTTTGACTTCTAATGGGTACTTTTGGATTTTTTTAGACCAATGATTCTCACAATATCAAAATGGATGATTTCTACAATCACCAATTCATCGTTTAACCCTTAAACAATGAGCTAGTCACCGTGGAAATCATTTGTTTGGGTACTATATGAATAGTTGGTTTTAAAAAATCCTACAACACTCATTGGAAGTCAAGCTACTATATATGAAGACCTCTTCTTTTCAAGCAAAATTTTGAAGATGAATAGTTGCACTTTTGTCTTTCATGGAGAGATTCTTTGTCATTCATCGACCAAAAAATGTCTGCCACGTTGTTTAAAGGTTAAGGGTTACTGTAAGGGTTAAAATTTGTTAGAAATAAAATAGCACTGTCTGTAAGGGCAGATGTTCGTTTTCGTGATTGGATCTGGAGTCAAGTGGCCTGCTCTGCTGAACTGACGTAACATTACTAACCAGCTTGGTTTCGTCCCCCCAAGTGGAGGTATAATTCCCTCCTATATACCTTGGGGGAGAGTTTAGTTATAATGCTGCACAAGTCATTGGCTGGGCAGAGGTGATGTAGCACCAAGTTGTCAGAGCTCGGTATGTCATTGGCAAGGCTACTGTTGAGGGCTCCTGATTTTTGGGGAGCAAAAGGGTCCCCCAGGGAAGGTTAATAATGGTATGGAGCTTCTCCCTACAATCGGCTAGTGGCTAAGGTAGAATAATAAGCTAATAAATTCCTGTGAAGTACGGAGCAACTTAAAAAAAGCACTGTCTGTCTGCAACCTAAGCTTAGTATATATTACTCAAGCTTACGTGTTTTCATGCGAAAAGTTTTTTAAGGTATTTCCAGTTCTATTATTTTTGCATACGGTACAGACAGTTCTAAAGAAAACTAAGAGCATGCCCACTGCAGACTCAGCACATTGGGACAGCCAGTGGGGACTCAGCACATTGAGACTCCTCTTGTGCCCCACAGCTGACGCACCAAGAAGGGGCACCATGTGATGTTTACAATCCGAAGAAGTTTTCTTGCTTGAAAATTGATATGTAAGAATAATAACCTTAGAATCTATGGAGAACTTCCTCACACAGCTTCACACTAGAGCGCCCTGTGGCGTCGCCACAATCAAAACAAAAGTAAAAGTAATTTTCTAATTTTTTCAGAACCAAAGACAACTCGAAAATGCATAACTTTCACACCGTATGTTTGAACGCCACGAAACCAAGCCAGTGCACCCCTCGTGGCCGAGGGCTTTCCGACGGTACCAAACACGCGACTAGGGGACGCACAGTCTGACAAATCTCAACGTGACAAACAAACAAACAAAACAAAACAAAACAAAATAAAACAAAACAAAACACCTGTCTTAATAAAAGAGATGCATTTCCAACTTGTATTTTGAGTTTTTGATTAGGAACTGAATCTCTTTATAAAACATAATTATGGGGTGGTAGGAGGTAGAACAACCCATGTGGGATATGTTAATTTGACTTCATTATAAGCACCCAAACTCCTACTAATTTTAAATAACATATCCCACATGGATTGTACTACTTCTGAATCCCCCCATGTATAAGGTAGGCAAGCTTAATTTGAAAGTTGAGTATCTTGGGGTCAATTCCAAGAGGGTCTCATATTTTTTGAGAGGTGCGTGCTTGTTTCATGAATCAAATCCAACTAAAAATATTAATTTTTTGATTAAAATTGTGATTTTTGTGAACTTTTGAAGTGGTCTACCTTGAAATTACAAAACCATTTATAGAGTGGGGTCCAAAATGTCTCCTAAATAATCCCTTACCGTCTTAACATGTATCTATTAGCACTTGAGTTCCTACCAATGATGAATTGATATATCATCTTTTTTGGCATTAATGCATTGAAATTGTTAGAAAAATGAATGGATTTGGATGTTGTAGGGAGTAGAAACTAGGGAAACAGAATTAAGCAATGAATAGTGATGGGTAGGCTTTCTTTTTTATAGTGAGCTTCTCTTCCAAGAAAAAAATTCAAGATAAGATGATAGTCTTTTTTAATTTACTTTTGAACTTAAGTAAAGTTTCTTGTATTATAAATGAAATTGCCTTTGAGCGTTTTAATTGTTCCAAAAAAAATTTAATTGTGTTTGAGTTTTTTTGAGTTCTAAATGGAGGTCAATACCTTAGACTTGAGGTCGATAGGAGAGTCAACCCTTTCACTGAGTCATTTGGTTGTAGCTAGCCATTGTTTGGCCCTTGCTATGCTTGCCATGTGGAAACTGACAATAGCTAGGCCTAGCCAATCACCGAGATTGTACCACTTGTTAAGTTGTTGTCTGGATGCTCTAAAGCATCATATTTCCATTCTTAAAGATTTTGAATGTTCCAATACAAATAAGAAAGACAAAAGGAATTTATTCATTAGTCAATCTATAGGGAAAATGCAACCATTCACAAAGCAAGATTTTGCATGCCTAAGTTATGTGTAAGTAGTGTATTGTGGCAGTACCACCTATAACCCTCACTATATCCACAACCATTTCCTCTAAAATCTTGGGGAAATGAATAAATGTGATTACAAGGGTGTACTACGTACATTTAAGTATCAAACCCTAGTGTTAGTATTAGGTGCATTTGTAATCGTTTCTTTAAAAATTCATAATTTATACTCATAGTGTCCAAAAAATACACTTGATAGTACATAGGAATTCATTTTTTTCTGGCTAGTAGGATCCAATAATTTGTTGGACGTCTATTAATAGATATAATGTCCAAAATTCTTAAATTGATAGTTATGGGTGCTACTATCTTAACATATAGATTGACAAAGTCAAGGATTGAGAGGCCTAAATTTGTAGTCATAGGTATGACAATCTTTTCAAGTTGATGAATAGAGAGGTTCAAAAGGGTTTTTAGACCACATAACTTCCCATTTATCCAAACCAATGTTTGACTTTTTTAAACCACACTTTATATATGACAAATTTGATGAAATTGAGATCAATAATATATATTTATAAAGGTATAATCTAGCAAAAATATGCAAAAATTCAAGAAAGGATTTAAGTGCTAAAAGATTTAGATTTAATCCTAGGAGGACACTGTAGATACTAAATGGACGACTTCACTTGAGATTATAGAATGGAACAAACCTTTATTTATACAATATTTTTTTTGGAAGTTGCTTAAGTACATTTTCAATGAATATTATAGTAAATTCCTTCATTATAGTATTGTTGACTTTCTATTAAAGAAAAATATGCTTAATGTATAGATCACCCTTAAAGTGTATTTTTGTCATTTCTTGTTATTTATTCTTAAAGTAAAATTTAGACATGAATAAAATATTTTTTAAATTTGAGCTCAACTAATAAAATGAAGCTTACCAAATAGAGTGTCTATTCCAATTGAAATTTTGAAAATTTTATAAATTTCATAATTTTATAGCAATATGAACTTTGGGCCTATAACCATGATTTGTTGATTTTCTAATCTTAGAGTGACACGATATCTTTAGTTTATACCATGAAGCTATATATTATAATATACATATATAGTGAAAATTACAGAGTTTTCAAGCATATTTGATATTTGATATGAATCTTTGTCATATTTCTTAAGAAACTCACAATACTTTTAAACTTCCTTCAAAACATTTGAAAATTTTAAGACATGTAGTAGGCATTATTTTTACATGTGTGAGAAATATATATAAAAAATTCCAAACATATCTCATTGCAAAATGGTAGCAAGTAGCATAATGGACAGTGAGGTTTGAAATTAGTGGTCATGGACCCATCCTTGTAGAGTCAAATAAAGGCCAATTTTTATATGTATTGCTATCATTTGATTTAATCTCTAAACATTTTCCCCAACTTTGCAGGTGTTCCAGTTATAAAATACAAGAGGTACTGTACGGATTCTAATTGGCTTCCTAAAAAAGGGGGGTCAAATTGTGGCGAGAAGACTCTGAAGGACGAAGTCTATGGCCTCGTGGGGAGACCATGCCTATTGCCCACCTTCCAATGCAAGGTGTAGACAACATCTCTAAAGGAATATCTAGATTCATCAATAATTGGAAGGCATTATGCAATGAGAGTGGAGAGTACAAAAAGATGTTTTGAACATTTGGTGTTCTATTGGCGAGTGATAAAAGCATGTTTGTTGGAGCCAAGAGTGCCATTTGAGAGATTGATAGAAGGCTTCTAGCCTTCTACTAGTAACGAAACAACCATAGAGGATGAACTCGATGATGATGACAAGGTTTGTGAGGAGTTTGCTGAAGATGATGTCTTTGTAGGGCAATGTCATAATTGTTTGTTGCCATCTTTCTGAATGGGGTGTGATGTTCAAAGAGACTTCTTCATCGTCTTTCAACTGGCTAATGGTGATACAAAGCCCGTATGGATTGCCAGAGTTTTGTTCAACCCTTTCACAAATCTAGAGCATCTGAATTGTATCCTAATCTAGTACTTTCAGCCAACAACAAGAAGGCGGGATAATTAAGAATTCTTCATTAGTTGGAACTCTGCAAAGGGATTGTGTTGGAAAGTAGACGAGACTCAATAACCTATTTGGGAGGACACAAATTCTCTCATCACGGCATGGAGGTCCAAGGTCAAAAAGGATACAATGCAATGTATCTTGAGAATCCTTGTGGCTCAAGTTGAGGTCATCAATGGGAGTTTGTCTTCATATACTTTTGATTGAGTATAAACCTAATATTTTGGAGGAATTTTATAGTATTTGAAGCTAAGTTTCATAGTTAGTATTCTATAGCAATGCTATTCATAACTATGGACAATTTTATATGATTTAGAATTGTTTGGTACAAAATAGATGGTCTGGATTGGAATATTATGATTGGATTTTATAGATTTGTGTTTCAAGTATTTCTATGTTTTGTGTATTGTTAACTAGTTATTTGCATAGCAAATGCACTTATTTACAATATTTAATATATTAACAATTGCATTATCTATGTGAGATTGTGTATGTTGATATCATTTCATTATTACGTCATTTTGTAACTAATTGTCTTTTAAAAATACAATTGTATGAGTTGGACATTCAACTTCCTCTTCGTGCTTCCACATACTTCTTCTCCTTCTAAATGTGGTATATGAGTTCCCACGCCTTCAGCTCTAGGTAATGTATTCAATGCTTCGGCCATTTTTTTGGGATCTCCACTTCAACGTGCAACTCTTAACTTCAAATCTCCCTTTGACGGCCCGGATCTAGTACCATAGCCTCTTTGATATGCACAGTAATTAGTCATTTGCATCTAGGCACAAATACTATCATCATAAGTCGCATCAAATAAGTTATTCCTCGATTTTCCTACATTTGCAGCCACTTGTTATAAAGTGTTATAGACAAATTGCATGAGGGCATGTTTGCCATCTCTTCTAAACTCAAATTTGGTAAGGCCATAAAACACAACTTTTAGTCCAACTTTTCATTTGAGAATTCAAAACTTATTGTGCATGTAATTATTTTTTGTACTCAAAGGGGTACAATAAAAATAATTTGCATTTCTTTTGTAGACATAGTCCTTCCTCATTGTGATATAGAAGCAACCCCTTTCCCAAATAAGGTACCAAAATGGGGAGTACCTGGAGAGACCACTTAGTCATCTGTTGGATCCGATTGATGTCTAAGTGGTTTCTCCAGGTACTCCCCATTTTGGATTCTCCATCTTCTTAGAACCATTTTTTCCCAAAAATAATTGAAGGCCTATTGAAAAATGCCTCCATTGGAATTGAGATACGTGTCATCAATAAGATTGATCTTGCACTAGAAGAAAATTGAGATAAAGAAAAGGCTATGACAAAGTCGTTTTCCATGTTAGGATTAAGGTTTTTCATAATTGAAGAAAATAATTAAATAAATAAAATTCAATTTGTGCAAAAAACATTTAGTATTATTATGATCTAAAAAAATTTGATGACATCAATGTCAAATTGCTACATCAACAACTTAAATGTTATAAGGATTTTTAAATGGAACAAATCTTCCAACCTTAGAAGCTCTAAGGTAACTTGTGGCCCTTCTTTGGCTTCATTTTTCTCCTACTGAATTATAATGCAAGATAGGAATATGAAGGAAAACAAAAATGGAAAGGAAGTGACAAATGCACTTACCATTTGCATGAAGCCTCTCCATTGTTTGTATCAAAAATGCCAAAATGCCAGCTAGTGGTCTAAATGATGAAGTGCTTTTGTAGTGGCAGCTCCAATGCTCCAGATGACAACCACCATGACCAGATCGCAAGGTAGCGTGTCTCTACCTCCCAATACAACAATGACAGTGTTTTATGACTGCGAATCATATTTTAGCCTTATATATGATGGCCATATAGTATATGGCCATTGGAAATACCAAAATACTTCATAGAGAATGGTAGGGAACATATTTAAGGAACGCTAGGTCATATTTTCTAGTCGTATTTTTTTTTTAATCATATTTTGCAATCACATCTCTATGATAGTAAGATTTTATTTTAGGGTAGTCCAAAAACAATTTGGGTAGGGAATATGTTTAGAAAATACCTAGTCATATTTTTCCATGTAGGATTTTTTTGTAATCATATTTTTTGAAAGTCACTTTTTTGTAGTTGCCACTAATTTAGGGTTTTGAAACCCTAGCTGCCACAAAATAGGGTTTTGAAATCCTAGCCGCCACTAAATTAGGGTTTTAAAACCCTAATCACCACTTTTTATAGCCACTCCTCTTTTTGCCCCTTCTTTTTTTTGTTCCTTCTTTGTTTTTGTTGCTTCTTAAGTTTTGTTTCTTGTTGCCTCTTAGGTTTTTCTTCTTCTTACTTCTTTTTACTTTTTCTTACTTCATAGGTTTTGCTTCTTCTTCCTATTTAGCTTTTGCTTCTTCTTCTTTCTTTTTTGTTCCTTCTTCTTTGTTTTTGTTGCTTCTTAAGTTTTGTTTCTTGTTGCCTCTTAGGTTTTTCTTCTTTTTTCTTCTTCTTACTTCTTTTTTCTTCTTAGGTTTTGCTTCTTCTTCCTACTTAGCTTTTGCTTCTTCTTCTTTCTTAGGTTTTGCTTCTTCTTGCCTTTTCACTTTTATTTCTTTTTCCTTCTTAAGTTTTGTTTCTTCTCGCTTCTTAAATTTTGCTTCTTAGGTTTTGCTTTTTCTTCCTTCTTAGATTTTGCTTTATCTTCCTTCTTAAGTTTTATTTTATTTTATTTTTAGATTTCACTTCTTCTTCCTTCTTAAGTTTTGTTCCTTCTTCCTTCTTAGATTATGTTTCTTCTTGCCTCTTAACTTTTGCTTCCTCTTTCATCATAGGGTCTGCTTCTTCTTCCATTTTAGATTTTGTTTCTTCTTTCTTCTTAGGTTTTTCTTCTTCTTACCTTCTAGTCATATTTTGCAATCATAATGTCACTTAGTTTTGTTTCTTCTTTTTTGCTACTTTTTGCTTCTTAGTCCCTCTATCATCATTGTTATTTTTTTTGTTATTTATAATTTTTGAATATATAATGATTATAATTTTTTTAATCTTAAACATGTCTACATATTTTGTAGTACTTTAAATCTTTGAAGTTTGAATTATATTGTTCATTTATTGAAAACTAATTTTCTTGTTTATACATGTAGGCATTGGAGGTTGAAATGAAGTTATTGAAGGCTACTTGCAATACAAAAGAGGTAACATCTTTACATTTTTGTTGGAATATAGGTTCTATAAGTATGTAGAAATATACATATATAAATAGCCATTGTGATATATTTTGTGTTAGTAACTAATAAATGTTATTGAAAAAAATCACATTTTTCCTTATATTTGACTTTCTAATGTAATTAATTTTTGCCCATTTAAAAAATCATATGTATTCATTTTTAATTAAACGGATTCTCTTACTTAACTATTAAATTATGTTGATGTATGACTACATATAGTCGTTTTATAAATCATCAAAAAATATGACTAAAAAGAATTTTTTCACACATCATTCAAAAATATGAATGGGAAAAGTCATATTTCACGTTACTAAAAAATATGATTCATTATAGTCATATTCCATGTCATTCAAAAATATGACTCACCACAGTCACATTCTACATGAACAAAAAATATGACTCATTATAATTATATTCCATGTCATCCGAAAATATGACTCACTGTAGTTATTTTCTACATCACTACAAAATATGACTCAGAAGAGTCATATTTCATGTCACTGCAAAATATGACTCACCGTAGTCATATTCCATGTCATCAAAAAATATGACTCTTTGTAGTCATATTTTATAACACTACAAAATATGACTCACTACAGTCATATTCCACATCACTGCAAAATATGACTCACTACAGTCATATTCTATGTCATCAAAAAATATGACTTATTGCAGTCATATTCCATATTATCAAAAAATATGACTCACCATAGTCATATTCCGCGTAGGATTTTTTTGTTTGTTTGGGCAACTCAAGAAAAAGTCAAGACCTCCTTATGATAGTCAAAGTATATACCATGTTGGCATACTATGGCTAAATATGGGTATTTATATCCTTCAATTCATATGATTGATGTCTGAAGCGACTGCTTCTAAACTACTAGAGTCAGTTATATTCCAAGTCATCTACAGTGATTTCTGATTGAATCATATTTTTTGATTTTACGACTCACTGCAGTTATATTTTGCAGTCATAAAACACTGTTTTTGTTGTAGTGTCTTCCATAGATTTTGAATCCTTGTATTGCTTACAAAGTACATTGTGTTGATGTTGAAATTCTTTTTTGATGTGTTTTTGGGTGTGCTTTTGAAGGGAAGTACTCCAATGCAATAAACATGTGCGTTCATGATTCTCCATTTTCTCATTGGCAGAATCACTGCCATAGACAATACGTACAACATTCTAGTTGGCCATAGCGCTACTTGTTGAGAATCCTTTAAAGTTTGGATGATGTAAAGACTTCCAAAACTGTACTTGGATCTCCATATCTTCAGAATGCATATTGCATGTGGTAGTAGTCATCACTTTCTTATAATCAGAGTCATAGACGTGGTAAGCCATCGTCGTCCAATCTTTCACGTGCTTCACATGGTCAAACATCATCTAGGCATTTTGCAAATCACCTCCAAGTTGCATGTATGTGACAAGGTTCACTCCACTTCTGGATCCTTTGGAGAGCATCTTGAAGGTACAAACCTTCTCATTGCCTTGTCTAGGAAAGACGCTGTCATGTATGAATTCAAACTTCAACTCTTTCTTTATAGTTATAATGTTGTCAATGACCTCTCCTCAGTTGTTTGAGCGAAATGAAGATATGACATTACATATGTTTAGACTACTCAAGTACTGAAAATGATCCATAACTTCCTCTAGTTCATCTTCCCTTAACATCTCCTTTTTTCCCTATCTGTTGTGAAATAGATATTTTTTTAAGAATTCTTTACTAATAGAAAGAGCAACTGCAGAGTTGGTGGCCATTGGTATTTTAGCCACATGCTCCACAATAAGACCACAGATTTCTTTCGTTGAGTCTCTATACATTCTTTAGCAAGAGGGTGTGCATGATCAGTAAAGTGAATAGCAACCCTACTCATTTTTGGATTTGCAGTATAAGAGTAGTAGGTTCTAGCATTGCACGTATTGAGACATGTAGAAAGTGTTCTATAGAGTTTGCAAATTAGGGTTTTATCTTTGGGAGGACTACCTCCTACAGAGAAAAAAAAGTTGTGTATCCACTCCACTTTGTTTCATTGCGTTTTCTGGCTCTCCTCAAATAATCACAAGTTGGATTAGGACAAGTAAGATGACCAACGTAGTGGAACTTACAAAATTTGAGACTATCCGAGTTGTGGATGTTTGTAGTCATCACCTTGCACCACGCATGTCTATTGTAACGTCTATCCATTCCCTCTAGATTTTTAGCCGCCGATGAAGACTCAATTGAGCGACATAGAGGCAATTCAAAAATGACATCTCCATTGAATACTAGAAGAAAAAACGGAACACAATGGTGCTTCACAACATTCACATCCATGGTTGACAATTCATTTCTGGAACAATGCATTGTAGATAGTCCATACACTACTAGAAAATTTTGTATTTCTGTTGTTTTGGTCGCGTTGATCCGGTCAAAATCTGACAGAAATTTGTTCAAACCAACAGATTTCTGTCAGATTTTGACCGGATCAACGCGACCAAAACAACAGAAATACAAAATTTTCTAGTAGTGATAATGCTCACTTTCTCCATCAAATAGAATTGCAATGGACTTGAGCGAGACAAAGGAGATGGTGTCGGACTAATGGACACGGTGCTACAAATGTTTTTCATTGCTTCGACTTTCGTAGACACAAATTGGGTGTGCATTGCTTGGGGTTGCAATGTGAAGTCATGAGACTTGACTTCTGATTTAGTAGACAACTCTATAATGGAATCTAATCTCTTTCTCTTGAGTCTCTTCACTTTTTGTACAGTGGCACTATGTGGAAAGACCTCATGTACTGATTTCAGTGAACTCAGACCAACACTGTGAGTGATGTATGGCATATCTACCGTTGACATAGCAAATTAACGACTAAGTATCTCAATGGATGCAACTAGCATAGGTATAGGCAACCCGTATGCTCAGTAGTTTCTTGGATGAAGATACCAACAATGTCCTTCATCACTCAAGGACTTGACAACAGGCATAGACATTTACATACTTCTAAAGTCGGACTTCCTTTCTTCTTCAACATAGATAGAGGACTCAAAAAATCTATAGCGAACATGAAGTAAATGACTTGGGACTTTTGCACACTTCCCATCATGTACTAGAAACAGGAAAGGAACATCATGTCCATCTACACGTATACAAGTCATGGAGATAGCATAAGGATAGGGCTTAAGCAAAAGCAAGTGATTGGAATTGAAATGCATGAGAGGTGAATTTCATACTCTTGTAACCCATATATAGGTCTTGAATCATTCCGTATCTTTATGAAAGAAAAGGTACTTAAATTAAGGTAGTTAACTAAAGTGGTTGGTGGTAATTAATATATTATCAATTATGAATATTGTACCAAAGCCAACGGGTAAGGCTTTTATAATTTTTGAATTGAAAACCATAGTACAATAACAAAGGCGTCTTTTTTTTAAATCTTAAAAAACATGTGTAATAAATAAAGCCGTAGCCATTGGAGTGAAAGTTAAATGTTTGTTTTGTGGTACAATGGAATAGAAAGAGATAATTTCATTCTTAATGACGAAATTTGAAATTCTAAATCATTTATTAAAGTGGCACATCTGGGCGCTTGTCAAGGGATCTAGCTAGAATTTTGAAGCCCTTGAATGAACATTAATTGAGTAAACAAATGCTTTTGCATTAATTGGCTTAAGTTTTGAAACACACCTTACCATGCTCTTAAGTATTTTTCACTTCACATCCCAAGTCATTTTACTTTCATTTTGGACAAGCCTTGTGCTCTCTTTTGCATTAAGTTCTCTACTTCTTTAGCTTCTTTATGTGACGGTGGAGCATGTAAGGTTGGATAGAAGTCAAATTTTTGTGTTATAGTATAGTCCTTCATTTCTCTATTGCAATGTGTTCCACTAGAGTTCACAAGATTTTTTAGGAAAAGATATGCCAGATTACTCTTGACTATAGTAGTTAAAGAGATTGTTTTCACCATATATATAAGGTACATGTCGCAGTACAAGGTAAGTAATTTTCCCGTTATACTCTCAAAAACCATTCTAAAGCATAACTAAGTGACTCTAAAGATCGAACCCACGAGATCCTGTGAAGTATCTAGCTTCATTAAGCGTTTAGGCTAAGTTAGTATACAAACTT
This sequence comes from Climacium dendroides, assembly GCA_950106755.1. NCBI lineage: Eukaryota > Viridiplantae > Streptophyta > Bryopsida > Hypnales > Climaciaceae > Climacium > Climacium dendroides. Next base: position 20,252,005 of record OX467091.1, read on the forward strand.
ACTTTCCGGTTCTATGTCTAATACTGGAAATAATATAATACCCGGAAAGTTGAGAAATGGCTTTCTACCACCATTCCAGTCCTACTAACTATCCAATTCGTATACCCCCCCCCAAATCCTACACTATCCAATCCCGGTTACCTCTGTAGACCAATCCGTTTCAGTCTACCTACATATATCCTTAATCCTATCCGGTTTAATTTAACATCTGTTTTACCATCAGAGGGTTCGCCGCTTATTTTTATGAGTGGTAGGCCCACCATTCCTTCCGAAATTTATAGTGGATGAAGACCCACTCTTCTATCCCCTAATCTGCTAACTATTACAGATCCGATTTGATCATTCACAACAATCCAAGCAGTAGTCTGGATTGCAGGTCACACAAAGACCTCCCGTACGATCTCCTGACACTACAACGACTTTGGGCACCTGTTCCTATCCGTGCAAAGTTAGGTGGTTACAAATAAACCCGTCCATTCCAACACTTACTAGAGCTATTCCGTTTGCCTACTAGGGTAGTGAGACCTCACATGAGATTGGACACTCAACTGGATTTTCCATCTAGGAGTTCTAGTGTGACTAAGGAATCCCTTCCTATCCGCCTAGCCTAACAACGGTTTTCTCATCCAGAATCTCAAACTCTAGACGTACTGAGGAACTGAAGTGCACTCCCAACTCTTTACTACCCACTCACATACACTTAGAATAAAAACGGAATGCACCAAGGGGAAGAAAAATCAACTACAACTCTATTTCTGTCCTCCTTTACTTCCGATCACACAGCACTCACGCGCACACTTAAGAAACGTACAACAAGGAAGCAAATAGAAAAACACAAGGAAATTTGCAAAAGAAGACTTTTTCTCTCCCTTTTCCTTCCCAGGGACTAGTTTATATACAAAACTCTAAAGTACAAAAAAGCAAAAAATACCACAGAATTCTGCCGCATTTTTAGGTTGAACTTCCGGTTCTACCTACTACTCTACTGGATCGGAACAAGATCCGGTTCCATCCTAAATCCTCCTGGTATGTACAACTTAACTAATTCACAATCTTAAACCTAAGGTAGGTCTCTTCGGATCGGCTTCCATCCTTTCAAAGATTTCAATTAGGTTCCAATTCTGTTCTCCATCTGTAGTTCTAGAGACTAGGTCGCCTTGATCGGAATCTCGTGTAGACTCCAGATCAATTGCACACTCTGGCGCGTTGGCTGGCATGGACACTCGTTCGGACTTCTTGGATTTAGGAGTCCTATCCTTTTCCTCCTCTGTAACTAGCTCATCTAGAAAAGATTCTAGTAAGGAGAGGTATGACAAGTGTAACTCCTTAGAACATGTAGTCCCTGTCAACTTCCGGCTATTCTCCTCAATCCGGTCCGCCAATATCCATACCTCTATCATCATTGTCTCGACCCGCTAAGCGTAATCTGTGAGAATCCTCATGCACTATTCTAGAACCAGATAGTTTCTTCTCCTTCTAAACTTCCTCATCGAATAGCTTAGCTTTGGTGATGGCCATCCCAGATACTCTTAGGGTGTCCTTCACCTGTTCAGCTACCTTCCGAGTTTCTTTCGCCATCTCCTGAGTGGCGGTCACATCTTCCTTTAAGGCGAAGATTTCCGCCTTCAAGGTATCTACCCCCTTCTACAGCCGGACAATCTCTTCTTCCTGTTTCCAAAACTCGACCGGATGAGTAATGCAATCAGTTACCTTTTCTGGCAACTTGCTATCTGGTGGCGCACCCACCAGCTTCCTAATCGCTTCCAGGGTCCGGTTCTTGACTTCTGAATCCGCTCGGACATTGTAGAGGATCGCTATTAAATTGTTGAATGGATCCCTTGGATCCATTTCCTCCTCTTCGATAGCCTTCCGTTTTTCTTCCGGAGTTGATCTACTGTGACTTGGTGGCGTCCCTCGTTCGTGGAGAGGCGTCGTTTTGTGTCGCTTTATTGGTGGCAACAAACCCTCTTCCTCTTCCGTTTCCGGATCCGATTTAGGAACGGATTCTACTTCTTCGTCTTCTTCTGACTCTCCATATTTCAGAAGAGCTTTCTGGGTCTTCCACTCTTTCTCTTCCATATTCGTCAAGAGCTGGAGGTTATGGTACAAGTGGTAGAGGTAGGGGCATATTGGAGTAGCTCTACTCTTCCCTGTCCTCCCAATGAGCTGGGTAACCAGATCAAAAATAATCCGGGCCCAATCCACGTTCCGGGTTCCGCATAGGGAACCAAAAATTATGTTACCAAGGGTGATCGTTACTCTTGTCGGTTTCTTCGGATGAAGGACTGGAATTAGGAACTTAAAAAGACGACGATACCGGTCGTCTATGCAATCTTCGACTGCATATCCGTCTTTAGGGTTGGGGACACCATGGAATTTGCCCCAAATAAATTCATCCTTCCGGTTGACCATTCCAAGACCCCCTACCCAGAAATCATACACTGTCCTCCAGACTTCTTCAGTCCAGAGGGACGGATTCCCTCTCAAGGTGTTGTCGAACTCATTGGACAACTTGCCCAAGAGTTCCTTCACCATCCGTTCATCTCGGAATCTCCAAGGTTTCTCAGCAAACCCTTAGCAACCTATAGAAGTTAAGTCTTCTATGAGTTGGGCCTTTTCCTGTTCGTCGGAGGGACTCACCAGAACTACCTTCCGGAGCTTCTTCTTGACCGAAACGGGTCCAAGTGATCCCGCTCTCTTTGTACGCAATAACGGCATGGAAGTAGGTTACCTCTCACAGATTCCTTACCAATTCTACCTTACCCGCTCCTAACCACACGTCCTGTTCCTTACTTCTCTCTCTGATCTCAACTGGAAGTGGCGTCACACCCTATCAAATTCTACAAGTATGCTCTCATACTACACGAAGGCACAAGGTGCTGAAAACAACACTAGGAGTGCCTAAATTGTGAGGAAATGAAAAGAGGTAAGACTAGCAAGGTCAGTCCTTAAATAGTCTCAGGACCCCGTCTTGGTCATTATGACTATTTCTAGTTCTGACGGCTTGACATCCGATCTAACCCTAATCCGGTTCATAGGTTAATTTTGGATGGGTTTCCGTTTCCGACCAATTTGAACTTTAGACTGGATTGGAGCCGATCTATTCATTATTTCATTTTCTGTATATATATTTCTGGTTTTCCTACAACTTATACTCAAATTCGGTTCTTCTTCACTAGTTTCCGCTCCAAATTTTGGATAAGCTAAACAAAACCAAAAATTCACGTTGCGACAGTACCCCCTCCTCATCTGTGAGCGTCCTCGCGAACACTACTTAGCTTCAGAAGAAGAAGTAACATCGATGTACTTTTTCACCCTTGATCTGTTCACGCGAGTGTCGAACCACTGACCTTGCAGATTTTCAAATTGCAGGGATCCGTTTGGAAATATTTGAATGACTCTGAAAGGCCCCATCCACCGGGTATGCAATTTACCTGGAAAATCCTTGTAACGGTTGTCATAGAGAAGGACAAGTCCGCCTTCCCGAATTCCGTGGTCCATTGGAAGTTTCTTGACATAGTCTTCTTTCCGTTTGAACTGCACCTCTGTCGCAACCTAACTTTTTTATTTTTTTCTCTATATCGTGTTTTGAAACACGGAATCCGGAAAAAATATACCCGGATTGGTACAGAAAGAAAGGAAAAGCTAAAAGTTAGGAAGACTATGGAAACAAGCACTGAAAAAACCGGAATATGGAGCGGAACGGATATTGGAATCGAATCCGGTCTAGTCCCATGACCGGAGGAACGGATCCGGGATCTGCACCCGGAAAATCGGAAAAAAGTAATGATTAGGTTTCTAGGGTACAAAGAGACTGCTTTAGGATTTGGACTATCATTTACACCTGAGAGCACTTGCGTACCTGCCACGCTCTCAGTTATTTCTGTCTGTAAGAGTGCAAGGGTGTGTTGTGAATTTCAGTGTTTGTGAGTGTGTGAACTTCTATAAGTCTGTTTTCTTCTGCGAGGGTGATTGAGTTTCCTTTGCGCTGGTTGTAGAGGAATTGGTTGCGTATTTTTGAGAGCGGCCGATTGAGGATGAGTGAGCGCCGTGAGAGTCTGTGTGAGGATTGGCACATGAGATAACTTGGTTGAAACCGAGGAGTGAATTGTGAGAAAACAGGACGTGCGGCTAGGAGAGAAGTGAGGTAGTCATTTGATGAGGAGACAGATGCCGCAGTTAAAGCGCACTAGGAATCAGGGATAGGCGAGTGCAAACAGGATAGAAATCATTGAAACGTTCCGGGGGCATTGTATAATCCGAAGGACATCCGGGTAAATGCAAAAATTCCCCATTCCGTCGTGAAGGTAGTCTTCAACTGGTCCAATAATTGAATGAAGACCTAGTTGTATCTAGAAAACCCATTTAGAAAACTATAACACTCGTTTCTGGAAACTTGGTCAAAGATGATGTCTGTAAAGGGAAAAGGAAAGTAATCCTTTCGGGTTGCATCGTTCAACTCTGGAAGTCCTGACATACCCAGATTTTGATTTTTCCTCCCGGTCCTGGTTTTTTAGGAACAACAACAATGGGTGAGACCCATTCTGAGTTTAGGACTGGATAGATAAATCCGGCCTCCAACAAAGCATCAATTTCTTCTTTCACCATCAAAGAGTATCTCGGGTTTAACTGGTGCTGTCACTATCGTATCGGAACTGCCCCTTTTACAAGGTCGATCCAATGTTCTCCCAACTCTGCTGGTATTCCACTTAGATCCGAGGGTATCTAGGCAAAAACATCTAGATATTCTTCTAGAAGTTTTCTATATTCACCTTTTTCCGGAGTAGCCATTGTTTTGCTCACAAAGAAGACCTTCCTTGGAGCAATGCTCACCTCCTCATACTTCGTTGGACTCACAATCGTCTTGACCCGTTCCGATTCCGGTCCAACTTCTTCGTTCCGTAATCCACTCCAGACGGGTTCTTGATTTGTCTGGTTGAGTCCAACTGCTAGAAGATTTCCTTTGCTTAACTGTCGCCTGATCCAATCGTAGGATAGTGGGACATTCATTTCTCCCAAGGATCGGTCTTCTAATACAGTCGGTACCTTGCTCTCCATTTCTTTCGTCGCAATCTCTAGAATGGGTTCCAGAAATTCGAAATTTGGTTCCGTGATAGACATGAAGTAACTGGTCACGGAATCTGAGCTCTCCTGATCGGACCAGTCTGTGGTATATCCATCAGATTCACTAGTCTCTTCCAAGTGGTCAACATGTTTCCAAGGAATTTGGATGGCAGATTCCCTACCACGAACTCCTTGGCTCCCCAGTCTACCAGAACTCTTGCTGCATATAACCAAGGTCTTCCGAGTAGCATGGGGAAGGATCTTCCTTTAGATACTCGGATGACTACATAGTTCAGCAAGTAGGTCTCCTTATTGATCCGGGTTGGAATCTGAGATAATCTTTCTACTGGATACACTTGTGATTGATTCGCCATTCGCAATACTTGGTCAGTTTCTTAAAAGGTCGTGTATTCCAGATCGAACGTTGTATCCTCCAACATGAGGTTGACTCCTGATCCGCCATCCACTAGGACTCTTGCTACGATACATCCTCCAACCTCGACTTCCAATTCTGGTGCTCCAAAATCTTCGATCTGGAAGAAGTTGACTACAACCGACGGAAGCTTGAGCCACCTCATTCTTTTCCTTATCCAAGCATCTCGAATCAACTTCTGATCATTTGTATTATCATAGAGAAGTTGTCCAAAGGTGATACTGGCCTTCTGATCCTTGATGTCTTGCACAATGTCATATGTATCTACATTTGGTGCCGGATTGATGAAAACCGAAACGTCTTTAAACGTAACCTTCTTCTTTCCGGAATCTGGAAGTGCCTTAGCATTTTCCAGATTCTGTCGGACTTTTGAACTAATATCTATGGGAATCGGCCAAGGCCCAATCCCTTTTTCTACTTATGTTGTGGGTTTAACGAGATCTGTCCCTCCTGAGTGATCAAAATCGCTCGGATCGGATTCTGGAACTGCATTACTGATTCTAGACTTTCCTTTCCGTCTCTGTTTTCTGGTTCTACATCTATTCCCTCGATTTTTGGTGGAACTTCGAGTTGCTACTTGATGAACGAGTTCCTCTAAAACTTCCAGAAGTTCTACCCCTAGTTGTCATTTTTCTATATTCTCAATCCTGGCAGGGGATCCGTAATTGAGTCTGATTTGATTACGGGGTGGCACTTCTACATGCTTATAGATAGTACGAATCTGTTGCGGTTTTGGACACTCATTGATTCCATGTCCATACTCTAAACAATTCTGACATGGTAGGGCTAATGGTGCCCCTTGCCCCTGTTCCTTATGAGGACAACTATTTGCGTAGTGTTGGGGACTGCCACACACAAAACAATATCCGGGACGAAAATCTAGAAGGGGGATAATTACCTTGACTGGATCCGGATGCTAGGTGCATATGCAGATTGGTGCGGATCAGCTACTGAGGTGCCTCCCCTCTTCCGTATCCGGTTTGGATCTGGAACACTGGGTTCACCGGTTCTTCACATCTTTCAGGTTCCGGAAGTATATAATACACTCCCTCTTCATCCACAAAATGGATCTGCTTCTAGTGTCCTTGAGGACATTCGCTTGCATAGTGCCCGGGTCGTCCGCATCTCGCACACTATACATTAGCTTGGGAAGTTTGTACAATCCGTCGGGGTATCCGGTTGTCTGCTAGGTTGACCTTGATTGCTTCCAACGATTCTTGTATGCTCTTCATCAGCTTCTTTGAGTCATCCTCTTCCACTTTCACTTTGACAGTTCTCCAGCTAGCCTTCTCATTCTTGCCTCGCTTGATTCGTCTGCTGCTAGAAGTCTCTGCTTTACTATCCGAGCTGATGGCGCTCTCGGATGATTCATCCGATCTGGTTCTGGAACTTGAAGTCTCGAAATCCGAATACCTCCCTCGCCGCTTCATCTTCTTCTCGTACTTTTTACTCTTCCCTTTTTCCCTCTTCTCGCTCTTTTTTATAGACCATCGTAGTAATTGGACTGAGTTTTTGTAATTCTGAGCTGACTCCATTGCTTCCAGTAGTGTTGTGGGTCGTGACTGGCGAATCTGGAATCTAGAACTGGCGAAACTGGTGAATCTAGAACGGTCTCAAGTAGGCTTGGAGGAGTAAGAAAAGACCTAATTTGGGCCCCATTCCGATTCCGTATGCTCCCGATACGCCGGTCAACTCCACGATTAATCTTCACTATTTTTTCTCAATCGTACATTCATACCAATTTCCAACAACAGAAATACCCAAAATCCAAAATGAATGGCTAGAATTTTTTGAGCATACACATCTAGTCCTTGTTGACAATATTGTACAATTGGATGTGCTTCTATACTTTGGAATGCTCAAAGAAAATCGTGAATAGTTGGACTAGTTACTATAGTCATTTGGCAAGGTGGAAATCTTATGTCACTTTGGAGTTAAAATGTTAAAAAACCTTACCAATTGCTAGACCACTTAAATTTCAAAAAGAAGTATTTGAAAATAATTAGATTTCATCTTTCAAAATTTTTACACAAAAAAGTGTAAATCTCCCATAATATATTAAAAAAATAAATTGTAAATACAAAAAAAAACTATTTTATATTCATACTTGAAAAAAATAGTATGTTGAAAAAAGTGGATTATGATTTAAAATACTAAATTGGTAAAAATTTAGTCCTAGAATTTAAAAAATGCCAATTCTAATGGTTGTAATGTTGTAATAAATAGTCTATGTCCAATACTTCTATTTTTTTCAAAAATATTAAAAATTATACTCCCTCCATCCCATAATGATCTTCCTTTTGGCCTTGTTTTTTTGTCCCAAAATGATCTTCCTGTTGCACTTTGTGATGTTGAAATTGATCAAGTTTGGCTTGTGATTGTTATTTGGGACTAGGAAAACAATTCTAAGTAGTAGTTCTCCCTCTATTCATACAATCATCAAGTAAAAGACAAATAAAATGATTGAAGGGATCAGTGAACATGATTTTTTCTTATTTTTTGCATCTCTTTGAGTATTCCCCAATTGAAGTAAATCAAACTTTGGGAGGCAAAACAAAGTTCTATACTTGGTTTTAGCCATACACTAAATGCCCACAAAATGACACCCTAACACTCAACAATGAGGAACTTCCTAATGTTCTTTGAAAATGCCCAAAAATTTTCACTTTTCAATATTCTAAAACTGCACTTTGAAAAGGGTTCTAAAACTCAAATTTTTTAGGATGGGAAGAGATCATCAAAATCTACTTATTGTGCAAAATAAGTCTTTAAAAAGTGATTTTTAGCCTTAATCTAAAAGATTTTGTCCAACAAGAAGATCATTTTGGGACAAAGGTAGTAATAAATTTTCAAAATTTACTTTAGAATAGAAAATCCATTACTACCTACAAACTAAAATTCATCATAACTTTCATATCACTAATTAAAATGGAATGATTCAAAGCTTTCCATATACATATAAATTTTAAAAAACCAATTTCAAATTTTTATTTCTTAAAAAAATACTTTTTTTAAACTAGCCAAGCTACCCACCAAACAATAAAAATTACATATCATGCAAAAACCTTATAAGCATGTAGTCCAAAGTTATGACTGAAATTGTTGCACCTAAAAACTACTCCTTATGACACATGTCATATGAAAATTTCAAATAAAAAAATAAAAAATAAAAATTGTAGTAAGCCACCCAAAATCACTATGTTCCCAAAAAAACAATGTTTGCATCCTTTAGGGATTAAAAATTTCATAGTTTGACCACATCTTTGTATGCTCCATCCTTTTAAAGATTAGAATAAGTCCTTGTCAAATGGAATAAGGAGGTTAAAATACGTTTGAGACTTGTCAAACTCTTTAACCCTATAAAGAAAACAAAAAAACACAAGCACTCAAAAAAATAAAAGCACTCAAAAAAACACAAGCACTCATTGGAGGTCAAACTATTGTGCAAGACCTTCCCTATTCATATAAAATTCCAAAGATACACATATACATTTTTGTTCTTACATTACATAGAATTACATAGAAGGATTCCGTCATCCATTGGACTGCAAGGTTCTTATAGGGTTAATATCACATTTGGATACAACTTCTCTTGATATACTACTTGAGTTTTCACCAAAATTACAAAAATTCCCTAAATCGTAAACAGCAAACTCCAAACCCCAAAACCGCAATCAAGAAACTTAATACGTTGATATGTCAAACGGTCATTAGCAATATCAAATTATACAGAATAGTTCTACATAACTAACGTCTCATGCCAAAAAATCATTTAATTTCTTCGCCGAGATAACCTTCGACAATCAAAGCATTGAGTACATGTATTTTTAGAGTGTAAACCCCTTCTACCTGGAGACCTATCGATGCCGTTAATGTTCAACTCTTCACGAAGCAATGCACTCTCACGCTCAAGATCCTCAATCTTCTCTTGGTGTCGCAAAAGCTGCACCACAAGTTCCATACAAAATAGTGTTCGGAACAACATTAGTTAAATTCAAAGTAGGAGGAATCGAGAGCAAACAGTTTGCAGTAACAATAAAAATGCCACGAAAGGAAGTGTCATTACTGTGCGAAGAATCTCGTTTTGGGTGCGCAACTTCTCCACCTACATTCACACAGAAACCAGTAAAAACTCAGGGAACTATCAGCAGCGTTGGTAGACTTTGAGAAGAGATAAATTATACGTGTTACCGTCATAAAACTCATTATTAACATGTCTGTAATTTTAGATTTCACATATCAAAACGGATTGAGAAACATCAAACCATTTTCATATTTTCAACCATTATAAGACATTTTAATCCTCTAAAGTTTTGGCTCTTTGTTTTGTTTAGAATGTACTCTAAGAAGCTCGAAAGAGGTCTTGAGCATTGCAAGGGTAAAAAATTGCGTCAATCTAATAGGGTTTATTAGGGGGTGTACCTCTGTTTCGGAATTTTTCGTGGATGGAGAGCTAGCAAGCTGGTTTGACGGTGAAGCTGTGAAAAGTGACTGAGAAGGCTTCAATGCAAATGCACCAGAATCTGAAACCCCACGAACCTCACTGATGGGTGTTTCTCCGTGGTGCTGAGGTCGCACTTTATTTAACATAAGAGTACATCCTTCCTGTTGCACCCATACACGTCATCCTCCTATTAATTACTTCTCAACTGCAGATAAAAACAGATGGCTTATCATGCAGAAAACAGTGTCTTCATAGACATCATATGAAGAACATCACTTTGACCATAGGGAAATCTCCCCACAAATCGTGGAAAAGTCGTCTAAAATTTCTTGAAACAATATAATTTTACTCAAAACCCAGGTTGATATCTTCACAACTTCAACATAGTAAGCCGAAGGTTGATACCAAAGAATGCAGAGATAACGAATCTAGAATACAAACTAAAGCTTTCTGATCATGCATGTTGACCTGAAGCATGTGCAGGATTTGCTGTGATACTCCTGGTTTCAGTGCCAATCCTGACAGCAATTAACACACATACAATACATATGAGATTGATAATCAACGCTAGATTGGAAATCCAATCCAATTACAAATCAAAACACCTGAAATAAGCTCATTTTAGATTTCCCCCCCGTTAGTGATTATGGAGCCCTAATTTCACTCTGAACAAAACATAACTAACAATGACTTCAAGAAGCAAACTGGATAACATAGAAACGAACCAATGCCAAAGCCATGGCCTAAGCCCACTCCGCACCCAATCCCTGCCTCCAAGTTCTTGATGCCCACACGCTTAATCTGGCACACTCGCATGCTGCAACGTCAGTGCAACAAAGGCGTGAGTCGTCTAGCAGCAAAAGCTCACTGCCAGTATTCTCTGAGGGGTCCTCTTGCTCTCTAAAAGGGTACATTCGCACGAAGTGGGCGAATCCAAAGAATTCAAACTTAAACCAAAACCTATGTGGTACATAATATTTCGCAAGTTTACAGGTTATCCTGTCTCCTATGGGATTAGAGTTCACAAATGTGGTTAAATTTAGAAGCACTTCTGCCAAAAACGATTTGTAGCTACAAAAAAGCGTGAATACTAGATTGCTAAATTTGAAAATTTATCACATTTAGTACGCAACTTGATCTAATTTATGAATCGCTTCTAGGACCAAAGTATGGGATTATAATCTTCAAATTAAATGAATGTTGGAAGGGAATAGTGAATAAGAAAGGTCTCCGGATATTAGATGACCTGGCAAAGGAAAGATGTTACGAGGGTAATGGAATCTCTGTGTCCCTTGCTTCCCTAATATACGTAAATGTTCCATTTCTTGTAAGGGAAACATTTACACCAAAGTGGGGATATAAAACTCATGAGGTTAAGATTTCAAACTAAAATAAATGAAACCCTTGGTTACAATTTACACTACGACGTCATCATTTATATCCCTCGGTGTGAAGGTATGCTAATGCAGTAAAATCCCTCCCTCCTTTCAAACAATCTCAACCTGTAACCCAACCTTTTTATCACCCTCATTGTGAATATACCTAACTATGCACCCTAAGAACTCTCATCCGAACACAAATAAAACCAATTCCAACAAATTACATACATGACTAGGTCTTGTAACAGGGACGATCAATTCCAACAGACTGCATATGTGAGTAGGCCTTGTGACAGGGAAGATCAATTCCAACAAACTACATTCATGATAGGTCTTGAAACAGGGACGATCAATCGATCTCCCCTGTAACGCAACCCTAAAATTCCAAGAGCGGAGAGATTCCGAGACACAAAAAGAAAGTCGAATCACAGTAAATGTGTATGTACATACCAAGCCTTGGATTCGACGTCCCCCTCCAATGTGTCGTGTCATCCCGTGGGCAGCGCTCGTCACTTGCGCAACGCCCGGGATATCTGCACACCAAGCCATCTCGCACTCCTTGAGCGACTACATGGAAAATAATTCTTCTCACCCTAAACCCTAAACCCCTAAAAAAACCTAAACCACACAAAAGGAAACTAAAATTGGAAGAATTTTCTTTCGGAAGAAGGCAATGTAGTGATGGAAACGCGACGTTACCCATGGGAATTGGCACGCCAACACCGATGCCCAAGCCGCAGCCGAGTCCGAAGCCGGTCATCACCTGGCCCACGCGCAACACGAAAGGGTTTTGGAGCTTGAGAGTAGAGAAGCTTGTGAAGGGTCCACTTCGCCTCACAGGCTCCATCACTGAATGTGTGAGAGCGTGGGTACGTGCGTGATGAGTGATTGATTCTCTAGGCAGACAGCAATCAATGTGTCTGAATCAATGTGTCTGGCATTCTATACATTGCGACGAGGATTGTCGCCCACAAAGGGAGGGGAAGCGAAATACGAATCTTGGCGAGAAATGGCGAATGTTCCAGAAATCAGTGTGTCTGTGGCATCCTACACATCGCGACGAGGATAGTCACCGACATGGTGAGAAATGGCGCCTGCTCAGTTCGTGAGATGCCGAGATAACACCTGCAGTTCCACTCCAAAGCTCATCGTCAGATTTGTTAAGGTAGTCTGCTCTAAAAGTGACCATCGTGTTCTAAATGCCCCTACCTAGGAAGAGGTGACATGTTGCTGGAAATATCTATTATAGTCAATGATGAGTTAGAGAATGGTAACTTTAAGAGTAAACTACACTAAATAGTGAAATTAGGTTGCCCCACACTAAATTCTCGACATTCCACACTATATAAATATGTACAATTAGTGTAAATGGATGCAATAATGTAGGAACCATGTGTGTTGCATGGGTTGGTGCACTGGTTCATGACTTGGGTTTAGAGAATTGCTTGTGCCTCCATTTGGACAAGTGGTGTATCATGAGGTAACTTTCCCGAGTAAGGCAACCTAATTTCACTATTTAATGTACCTTACTTGGTGGGATCGAGGTTCTTGCAATCCACATTCCCTAGACTTGTTCCCCACTAAGAAGAGAGGGAACTTCTTGAATGGATTATTAAAAACTATGCTTAAGTGTTTCAATTCTTCATATATGAGTATTTTTTTAGTAAATTACTAGCGGTTGGCGCTTGCTATGCTACGCATTCATCATTAGAATTTTATAAGAATTTTTGTGTATTAGATAGAATGCAAAACAAAAATTGCAATAAATCTTCAAATAAAAAAGACTAAAATCTTTGTATAATTTTTTTTTATAAGTAAGCGTATATTGAAATGTACAATAGAAATTTATTGAATGATGAATGAAACATATACAATGGTAAATATTATAAAAGATACACATACACTAGAATGCATTAGAAATTTGACTCCATTGTTACAAAAAATGGCAACCCAAATTGAAGAATTGAAAAAAAAAAACTTATAAATCTCAAAAACTTTGTGAACAACTTAATTGTTGTGGATTCCAAAATCACTTCAATTGAATAAATTTCTCAAAATCATTTGATAGTAGCATTGAAAATTGAAATCATGAAAGTTTAAAGTTCACAAAAGCACAAAATCATAGAAGTGCAAAGAAGTGTAAAGCCAAGAGTAGCAATGGATTTGCTACCTCTATAATATCATCCTATGGATCCTCTTTAATATCACCTTAATTGCAACGACTATATTATTTCTATAATATCACCCTTTGTAAGAAGTGATATTACAAAAGTGATTGCAAACTGCTACTCTATTTTCGTAATATCACATTGTGTGAAAATACGATTTCTATGTATGCATGATTGAAAATATTTATAATAATTATTTTAAAGACTTATTGAAATCATTATCATGCATTCTATTCAAATATATCAAAATTTTACTAATATGTGATACAATGAATGCGTAGCATAGCAACCAGAAGCCCCTAGTATTAATGGTAGCATTTGTGATATTACAGAGGGACTTATGATTTTAGTAGTATGATGATTAGTAAATAATGCAACCCAACATTTTTTACATTTCATTTTATTTAATTTGATCTTCACCTAATTTTTTTATCTTTCTAATTTGATACAATTTTTACAATTAAGCTGATAGCCCCTGTGTTTATACAAGAGTTGTATACCCGGAGTGCTGCAGAGCTGACAGGCGGTGTGAGTCTGATTTTGAGAAGATGGGTCGCGCGCTTCAAATTTCTTTCAAGTCTGCAACAACCACAGTACGTCTTCCCTTTACGTCACCCACATCAAGTAACGTTCATCCCTACCTGTACTCCGCAAGGTGATGCTGCGAAATTAATTCCTGAGTGGTGAAGGCAAGCCAAACTTACTGTGCTTCCAAACTCAAGTTCATGCTCGCTCTCTTGAGTTTTCTGTGTGAGCTAGTCGAGCAGATTCAATTCCTGTCGCCGCTTTGTTCTGAGCTAGATTTCAGAGCTGCAAGGCCAGAGGAAGTTGTGGAGGTGTGCATGTTCGGATGTGGGGTAAGTTCACATGGGCAAGGTTGTGAGTGAGTATTGTAGAACATCCCTGTTGTTGAACATATATCTCCTCTACAGGTTTCGATCAAATCTACAGGTTTTGGCCAAATCTCAGTAACCGTTACTCTTTATATAAAATGGGGCTGCATGTCATCACTCTGACATTGATCAAGAACATCTTACTTGGAATAATCGCATACGAAATTATCATACATTGACTGCAAACAATTTCATCTCAAGAATCAAGATAGTCAGGCTTGATCTTGCTCCTATTAAAGTGAACTCTGCCGTAGAGATGCTTAAATCCTTCTTGTGGCAGGAAGGAAAGAGGAGCTCGACCTGGCGAAGCAGTGCGAAATTGCTCACACACTAACTTTAGGAATGGGAACTCATGTCCATCTTAACTTACAACCTTATTAGTATGACAATAACTCCTGTAGTCAAAGCACAAAATTCATTTTCCATTACCAATTTTCGAATTTGAAAGAGCGATTGAAGAATCTGAGAGTGCAACTTGTATTAGAACCTCCAACGATGGGAGTGCTTGCTTTGAAACCCTTGAATGTTGGTATCATATTTCTCTACCATGTGAACCGTTACACATTGCTTTCAACCCTTTCTGCTCGGAAGAAAGCTTAGCTCCAATGAGTTGTGTGCATGTGTGGTCAGCATTTTGACAAGAGTGGAGGCATGTCAGAAATCAAATGGAAGATTCTTGGAATAATTTTATCAATTTGCGGACAATAGAGTTAATCCTAAAGTTTGTCTTTAGTTGTAACAGTGGTGTCTGAAGAAGGTTTAACTAAGAATAGTATTAAAAATAAATAAAAATAAAAAACTCCATCAAACCTCAATTTTGGTGTTCCAAGGAGTTTTGTCTTGTGTTTTTCTCAACCTCCAACTCCTAGTCCCGCATTGCACACACTTTACGATTAACTCTAATGAGCTCGAACTTTGTTCGGAGACTTGGGCATCGAAGATTAAAGCTCTTCAATTTGTCTAGAACCTTCTTAAAACATACTTCCATGTTGCGATGGAATGAGAAAACAGTTTTCATGTTCTTGAGAAATTGGAATTGCTTCTATCAACTTCCAAGCTATTTGACTTTTAAGAAGGAGGAAAAATAAATAAATTTTAGAAATAGATTTTACTTTTATTCATACTAAATACAATCATAAAGTTCAAGTCCAATGTTAAAATAATTTTCTTGGAAGTCAAAGAGTTACTTCCTGTCCTTTTTATTCACCTCTATCTAAAATTTTGATAGACAACTACATATTTTGAAATCTTCTCTTCTTGCAAATATTTGCACATTAGCGTTTTCCTTCAAAACACCAATCAAACATTATTTTCAAAAATGGGTAAGCCAAGAGGGTAGAATGATTGGAATTGGAATATTCTATACATTGGATCTAGATCCAAACTAACTTTTGGCTTCTAAAACTTATAGTAATTTCAATTCAAGGCATAAAATTACCAAAAAAAATTGTTATTCTTGTAATTTTTTTCTTCCTACATGGTAGAAAATTTACATTATCTTATATTGCTCCAAAACATGCACAGAATTGTTTAAATGATCAACTATAAGTGGTTCTACCATATTTTGTAAACAACCTCTATGTAACAATTTTAAAGTTAACTCTTGTCGGTTGTATGGAAAATCAATATGCAATTATAGGGTGTTCTAAAAAGCTTGATTGTGGTCCTCATAAGTTTGAACAAGCTACTTCCACATGTACTACAATAATTAGATTACAAATGCACATTCATGCACAATGTTCATTAGTATGTTGTACTTGTGCATATTCAAAAATTAAAAACTCAAACCAGTCACAAAAACTTTGATCTATTACATCTATTACTTTGCAACTATATTACACTATGTGTAAAGTTGGAGACATCCCACAAGGCTAGATGGTTTAATTCTTGAAGGATCAAGGCTTTTCTTGGTATTAAAAATCACCCAAATTTGCCAATTCTATTGTAAGGTTCAAAATGATTTATTTATTTATTTCATATGTTTCCATAGGATCTTGTATTAGATTAATATTAGAATATGTAGAAGAAATTTTAAGAACTTTGCTTGTATAACCATTGCAAGATATTTGCATTTAACCCCTAAAGCAATTTGATGTTTTTAGGTCCAAAATTGCTTCAAAGTACTCAAACCCAAAACAAGTCTAAAATCCTCATTAACAAATTCAACCATAGGTCTCATCAGTCAACTTGTTAGAGTATACCCTCCTAAAATTTTAAAATAAGAAAAATTACCAATTGCAAGATTATAATACTTAAATTTCTAATGAAGTATTTTCAAGTCTTCTCAAATGGTTGGGTTTCACCCTTCAAACTTTTTACACTAAAATGTGAAGATCTTACACCTTGTTATTCTCCATAATACATTGAAGAAGTAAGTTGCAAATGCATATAAAATTTTAAACAAAAGATATCTCATATTCATGCTTAAAAAAATATTATGTAGAAAGTAATAGAGTATGATTCAGAATTATACTAAATTATTAAAAATTCAGCTTTAAAATTAAATAATTCCAATTTCAATGGTTTCAAGGTTGTGATAAACAATCTACATCCAATGCTTTTATTTTTTTCAAAAATGCTAAAATTGAATTAAATTAAGAACTTCAAAGTTTAGTTTAAATAAGAGATTCCATAACTACCCACAAATTAAAACTCCTCATAACTTTCATCTTGTTAATCAAAATGGAATGATTCAAAGCTTTCTACATATATATAAATTTAAAAAACCAAGTTCAAATCTTTAATTTTAGATAAGTGATTTTTTTGAGCTCCCTCAATTTCATGCCAAACAAAAGAAACTACATATCATACAATAATTTTTTAACCATGTAGTCAAAAGTTATGAAAAATGTTGCACCTTTTAGTTACTTCTCAACCACATGTTGTGTAAAAAATTCAAAGAAAAAAGTAAATTTTTTGTTCAAAGTCAATTGTGAGTGGATTTCACTGTGAAGCAAAATCCCTCCACAAGATTGGGCCGTGAGGAGTGTATGGACCCCTAACTACCTAGCCTTCCAAGCAATGACAATTCATCCTCAATTTAGTAGATTAACTTTAGTATGTGATTTTGCCCTAAAAATTACCATTAGGACACTCAATGTGACTCTAAGTAAGGTTCAAGTGAAAATTCCAGCACTCAATCTCCCATAGTATCACATACGCCCATTCACTCCACATACAATTGGTTCATCACAAGTTTTATAGCAATGTGCAATTAAAATTGCAATTGTTTAACCACAATTGAGAAGGAAAAAATCCATCCAAACCTCCAATTGTTCCCCCTTCTAGAGGCAGCAAACCAGCCTTTACAAAAACAGTCACCATTTCTTCACACTATCTCCAATTGGCTTGAGTTTTGACTTTTTGGAAAGCTAACTTGATCATCCTTGTCCTCCCCAAAATTCAGCTCCATCCCATTCTTCAATCGTCCAAAGTGTCTCGCCAAAGTCGGTGTTGTCCATTCGTCGCGGCAGTAGACCTGTCCTCACAAAAACGGTCGCCATTTCTTCAAATTTGCTTCAAAATTGTATGAAAATTGTCTTCATGGAAAGCTAACTTGAATGCGCCCCTCCCCTCCAAAATTCAGCTTCATTGGAGTCTTCACGCTTCCATAATCGCTCCTCAAAGTGGGCAGGTTCAAGGAAGATTCCAAAAACCTAATATTTCACTTCATATTCTCTCCCACTCTCCCATCTGACCTCACCAAACCTCACTTTTCACCCCATTGTCAATTCAATTGAGTGAAAACCTACTTGACGAATTGACTATAATCCTCAATCAACCTCTTGCACTCCTTGTTTTCTCCCAAAAAGACATACACACTCCACACACAAGTGAGCAAAAAAAAGAAAACACAAGAGAGAAGAGAGAGAGGAGAAAGGACTCATAACCCTAATTTGACCTTTTCTCCCAACTAACTAACTAACTAACACTCCTAATCACTTTCATCCAAGCTAATTTACTGAAATTTCATTAAATCATTACTAATTGCCTAAATTAAAGTTTCTACCACTATGTTAGTTTTCTCATAGTAGTTTTAAGTTTGACAACTTATTTTGTGCTTTTCATATTTTTATTTTTTTTGGTTTTTGATTTATATTTAGATCCATTTTCAACTTCTAATCCTTGTTTTCAATTCCTTTTTTGTATTTTTTATCTTTTTAAATATTTTTGGGTGGAAATTTTGATTTAGTTTCTTGTTCTATGTACTAAAAGTCTTTTAACTAATGGTTATAGTTTAATTTAGGATACTAACACTTTTGAATCTAAAATTCATATATATATTTTAATTATTTTCTATTATATTAAAAGTGAACCAATATGGTGGTTCACATCAATTGTCCAGAATTGTTAAATTGCTAAAACATGATGTTTGATCTTTTAGGAATTAAAGTGAAGAAAACAAGTTTTTGCACTTGTTGTGACTAGATTTTTTGACTTTAAATCCTTTTAACTTAAAATTTTAGGACTATAGAATTTGAGATTAAAAATTTGTGTTCAAAACTGAGTTCCCGATTGAGTTGGAACTTGCAAGGTTGGAATTTTTTTTAAAACACTTAATTTTCAATCTTTAATTATTTTAAAAATAGAAGCAGATGCAAGACAAAGAAATAACTAAATCTTTAATAGTTTTAGTTAAGATAGTATTAAAATGTACTAATCATTATCATGAAATTGTTCTTGTGAGCAAATTAAACCATGTAGGAAATATTTAAGTTGTGAAAATCAAGTTCAAAAAGAAATTCTATTCCCTTCATCTCAAAATTATCTTCTTGTTGAACAAAATATTCCAGATTAAGGTTAAAAATAACATTTAAAAAAAACGTTTTGTGTTGTAAGTAGAATTTAATGCATTCTTAGTGTCGGAGAGATACAAAAAAAATAAGAACAAACAGTGTTGATTGACCCTTTCAATCATTTCATTTGTCTTTAATTGATGATTGTATGGAAGGAAGGAGAACTATTGCTTGGAGTTTTACTAGTTCCAAATAGCAATTGAAAGTCAAATTTGATCAATTTTCAATGTCACAAAGTGCAACAAGAAGATCATTTTGGAGTAAAAGATTGAAGCCAACAAGAAGATCATTTTGGAATGAAGGAAGTATAAGTTATTTTTTGAAGAAAATGTTGGAAATGCCTCCAAAGCAAGACTCCCCGCAACTTTTTCATTACTAGTCCAAATCAAATGAGTCAAATCTTTCCATATAGACAAAAGCATTTTCTATTAGAATCAAAATTTTAAAAAATTATTTTGACTTTTTGTAATTTTTTGTGCTACCCAAAAAATTGACTTTTGAGCTTAGTATGGCATAACTTTTGCTCCCAATCACTAATTGAAATAAAAATTAAATTCTTTAGGAAGTTAATGTATTTTAATATCTTCAAAAAAAAGTAAAAAAATAAAGTAAAAAATTGAGATCATAGGATCCTACTTGTACCTTACAATGTCCCAAGGAGACACTTGGTTCTTAGGGGGGTAATTATAGTTCTTATAAAACTCTAGAATTGTAATTTACTACAAACGATTCTCACAAATCCACCTACTTTTTTCTTCTCTCGTGAAAACTCATGTGTTTTTTCAAGTTTCACAGTCTTATACTATGAAGCAAACTCAAAAGCCGCTCTAGCATTCACCCTCCACCTTAGCTACATACTATGAAGTAAACTCAAGAGTTGCTCTAGCATTCAAACTCAAGAGCCACTCTAGCATTCACCCTCTACTTTAGCTACATACTATGAAGTAAACTCAAGAGTTGCTCTAGCATTTACCCTCTAGTGGATCAACAATGAGCTGCTTCTAATGCCAACAAGGCTTTGGATGCATCCAAGCCCCATCTACCTATTCAAAAAGACAATTTAAGTAACTAGATACTAACTAGCTTAAAGACACCTGCTCTTGACTTCCCAAATTTTATTTTGCTTTGACTTTGACTAATATAATCTCATCAAGTATGCCATCTTTTCAAAACTTTGAAGAGAAGTACAAAAATGAGTGAAGAAAAAGATTTCACAATTCAATCCTCAAAACTTAAAAGATATCTTAATTCACCAATCATTTTATGTAAAGAAGTCAATTTCAAGCCATTTTGGTTCTAAATATCAACAAATTTAAGGCATACAACCATTAATCACATTTACCAAATCATTGACATTTTTGTATTAATAGCATTTAATGATTAATTAAAGCACATTTCATTAATTATTTTTAAAAATCAATGGTTGAATTGTAGGTTTGATAAAAAAAATTAATTTTAAAAATTGCCATTAAAGTGACACATTTATAGTTGTTTCATATTAGTTATATACAATTCAACAAGCAATTGGATTATTCTCAAATTATTAACGTAATAGGCATGTCAATCACATCCAATTTAATGCACAACACTAAAAATGAAAACAAAGAGACACATGTAATAAAATCACAAGTGAGGCTTTAAGCATGCCACCAATGGCTTTCTTAATAGATGAATTACACCCCACTCAACAGTATCCGAGATTTTAAATGGTTCGACATCAGCATATAAAGGAGTCAATTCAAATAATTGCAAGATATTTACTAAAATAATTTGAATATACAAAAAATCTAATCCTCTGCCAGGGCATAATTTTTTTGCTATCAAATGTATAATATCACTTTGTCTTTTCCAATGACTCTCATGGCAAGGATTTTCATCAATGAATCTATTTGGATCAAAAGAACATGGATTTTTATGAACTTTTGAATCACTACCAAGGGCACCAAGGTGACATATGATTTGAGTATTTATTGGAAGCCTATAACCTCCTATATTGACTTCTCTTGTAATTGAATGTGGAACAGTAAATATAACTGGACATGATATCCTTATACTTTCTTTGATAAATGCATTTAAGTACAACATCTTGTCAATATCCAACATAGATATCTAGAACATTAAAATACTTGTGTTGGTAGAATATATAAAAATAAATGATGTAAGTATACCATAATTTTTTAATGTATAATTTTTTAATGATGAATAAAAAATTTAATAAATAGGTTACATAATAATAATTACTTCTTATTGAAAAATACTTGTTACACAATACATGTATATTCAAAGTTTTATCAAATATTTGATTAATGTTAGATTTTTTAATATTAATTGAGGAATTAAAACTTACATGTGATCTTTTTCCACATACATCATCAATCTCTTGGTGTACTTTTGTTTGCATATGTGGATTTGACATGAGATGAGCAATAATCCATTCCAAACTTATAGAAATATTATCTGTATTGGCTAATATTAATTCGCTTAAAAGCCAAACTATTTCCTTGTCATGCAATCGTTCTTCCCCTTTAAGTGAAACCAAATGGTCTACTAAATCTATTATAGGTGCTTTTGGAGCCTTAGTATTTGCTCGTTCTCTGTAGTCTTGAATTACAATAAGAAAGGTCTAATTGATCATCATTTCCATTTAGTTCAAAATGTTAATTATTTATTTATATGATAAAAAATAAAAATAAAAAATTATATTTACTTATTAATAAAAATATTTTTTGATAAAAAAAAATATATACAATGATTTTAAAATTAAGAATATTTTTATTTACCTTTTCTAATTTTTTGGATATTGCTAATCTTTGTAAATCTATTGGTGTTGGTAAATGACATACTGTTGGTAAAAAATCACTAATAATAAATGCTGGGCCAAGTCGTATTATTTCCATAAATAAAGATTCAAGTTGCATCACATTAGGATCTTTATGAGATCCAATGCCCTCTGCAATAGCATCTACTCTTTTTCCAAAACATATATTAAACATTAGTTTAAATGTTGTATGACGCAAATGAGGTCTTAATGATATCCATGCCGGTTTGATACTATCACCTTTGGCCATCTCTTCTTTTAATTTGTGTTGCAATATTTTTATATCATATTCATAAGTAGTTTGAAAACTCATTGCATTAACATGTTCTAAAAGACAATTACTATAAATTTGCCTTAATTTATGCCAATGTGGACCATTATAAGGAGGAACACATTTTAGATTTTGATAACCAACTGGAAATAAAAGCATATATGGCCAACTAATCTTCTTTGGAGGACAAAATGCAATTTCATATTTTTCTAAAACCTAAATCATTGAAATCATGTTTATTATATATATATATATATATATATATATATATATATATATATATATATATATATATATATATATATATTTATTTATTGATAAACATTAAAAAATAGATTCTTTTATAATAAAATTCTTTCTATAATATATTTTAAGATGTTTCAAAGCTTTAATAATATTTTATAATTTTATAATGTTTTGTGATGTTTAGGTATACTATTTACTAAGATTTGATATTAAAGTAATGTATTATGTCAAATTAAGATGTTTAAAATATATATTATTTAAACTAATGGTATAAAAAAGTTAAATAATTGATACAATTGATACTTATAACTTAAGAATTAATAAGTAATGCTTCCTTTATCCCAAAATGATCTTCTAATTCTTCTAATTTTTTAGGTCCCAAAATTATCTCTTGGTTGCTCAAAAATGATCATTTTTGTTCTTGAAGATTCATTGAATGGATAACAATTTCTTTGAAATAGTAAAAATGGGTTGAAATTAATAACATTATTTTTAGCTTTAATCCCAAACATTTTGTTCAACTACAAGATCATTTGGGACAAAGAGAGATAGTATAAAATAACATAAAAAATTAATTTAAAACATACACAAAAATTAAAGTTTGGATACCTGCATAGCAATTTTAGAAGACGTAATAATAATTGTAGGAATATTGCCCATATAAACCGTCATCATGCCTCCGTATTTGGAAGAACAAAGTTTGGCCATTTCTTGACATGGTTTTGTTCCTAAGTGCATTGATGTGCCAAATATAGTCCATGGTTGAGGTCCTGGAGGTAGCTCTCTCTTCCCTCTAATGTAACGTGTATTATACAAAGCATATGCACCTCCGCATACAACAATCAATCCCAATGCTCCCAGTGCAAATTTTGCATTGTTGTTTTTGTTATTTTGATATGTCTCTTTAAGAACCAAATTGGTGTGAATTTTAGTGCCCTTTCTCATCATTAAGTCTACAAAATAATTTCATTTTAAAAATTGACTTGATATGATTGTAGAATTGGTTCAAATTTCAAACTATGAAGTCAATAGAGGCTATCTAAGTTTGCAAAAAGTCTAAAGTGAATTCTTTAATCAATTAATCAATTTCTAAAGTATACAAAACTCATTATTTGAGCATTGTTCATTTTGAAATTTCTATCACAAACACAGATCATTTGTTGAAGGAATAGGTTTACTTGATAAACTCAAATCCATTTTTAAAAAATTCCATTTGTTTATGAATTTTTCAATTTTTCTATAATACAATCTAAACTACAATCAATAATTTTTCATTAAGTACTTTTACAATATACAAAATCACTTTTATATTCCAAGGTTGCAAAAATTTTAAAACATTAAAATCTACATACTTGTACAAACATCAATTCATTAGCATATAAACCCCTAATTGACTGAGGAATTTACTTTGGATATTTTGAGAACTCAGGTAGTCTCTATTAACTTTGTAATTTGAAATTTTTGCATGAAATTTTTAGGATGAATGATAACCATCCTAATCTACATGTGAAGCTTTCAACTTCATGTCATCATGAAAAATATTGCAAAAATTAAAAGTTATTTTTGTATTTCAATGTCAAAATGGGCAACTAAAAGTATATTAAAAAAAGGATTGATTAATTTTATTTGATTATAGAGATTTAAGCCTAATCCAAAACATTTGAACCATTCAATTTCAAATAATAAGATGAAGATTACAAGGAATTTTATTTAGCAGGTAATGAAGGTAGAATAAAATATATTAAGTTGTTTTTCATCTCAATTAAAAAAATTCCAAATAAAATAATAAAAACACTAATGGATGTATATTGCTTAGAACAATCTCACTTCTAAGATTTACAATTCTCAATTTCTTGTAAATGTTATAAGAGATTAAATTTTTTTTATCTTGTACCACCTTTCATTTTAAAATTTTTGTATAAATGAATACAAAAGTTTTTTGGGTAAAGTTTATTTACATGTAATATCAACCCATTTTTACACATATTGACAAAACCACACAAGTTATGAGACATAGATGTTTTTTTTGTAAAATGTTGAAAGACAAAACTTCATGTTTGGGAGGGCTAAAAAATTTATTGTTGAAATTTTAGGCACATTGAACTTGAAATTGGTGATGATTTTCACTTGAAAATTTGGGGAAGATATATTTATATAAATTAATAAAAGAAACATATGGTTGAATTTGCTAAAGATAAACATCAATGAAGATTTTTAGCCTTGCTTTGGGTACAAATATTTTTAAGTAATGTTGGACCATAAGACACCCTAATAAATTAGGGATTAAAATAATTATAAGACTATGTTTGGCATTGGTCACGCCATATATAATGTTTGTTTTATTTTGACTGGAATAAAATTTAGGCAACATAAAAATTGAATTTTGGTAAATACAACTTACTTTTACTAACTACAAGTATTCCGATTAGATTCTTGCCTAACATGAAAACTTTTTTGAACATGACAATCTAACTCTAAATTTTAGAGACATTATTAGAAATTTGAAAATTCATAGTTCATAATTCAAATGTTTCTTATAAAATACAAACTAAAATAATCTTGAGTTTTCTCTTAATTAGCAAAAAAAAAGATCTTTGCCAATTAGGAGAAAATTCATAGTTCAAAGTAAAGGCAATTTCATAATAATAATCAAGTTCAAATGCTTTTATTAGACCATTTTGATGCAATTACCATGTCCAACTATAAGAAATTCACTTTGTATATCACTAAGTATTCAATTCACTCACTTCAAAGTTTTGTCAAGTAAAGTAGTAAGGGTCATTCTAGACATTTTTTCCATTCTATATAGCTAAAAGTGGGTCTATTACATTCATGCATTCAAATACAATTCATCATTTTTTAACAAATGGTTTTGGCTATTAAGTAGTGTCTACAATCAAAGTTTTGGGTGACACCATTGGAGTGAGATGGTAACCACAATATAAACTTCTAACTTTTGAATGTGAAACTATTACAAGAACTATTATTTAAAGTGACTATTTTAGAGTTGTGTCCATTTTAGGAAAATAATGTGACCATTTTAGGTGAGTAATATGACCATTGGTTTTGAGAGTTTTAGTAACTCTTTTGCACTATTTCAATAACATATTTCAAAAACAAATAAAGTAAGTGCACCTATAATTGAAATCCTTATTTTCCTAAAAAAAAGACAATTTTAGTTCCTCATGGATTGCCTTCTTAGACATTTCCTTATGAGTTCTAAAAAATAGTTTCTGACCATCTCATAGGGCAAGGCAATTGTTTTGAATGCAACAAAATTCATCTATCTAATATTTAATTGAACCTACCCATGAGGATAATGATTTTCAAAAGAAAGAATATACAATAAGTGTATATAAGGTAGAGGTATCCATTTATGATTGGGTACCTATATGCAACTTGTAAAGCGCTTTATTTTCCACCAAGGCTAGGTTCAATTTCCAACCACTACTACCTACTTTCATTCTTATCACTTTGGGCTATGTCTCATGACCTTTAGTTAGAAAAAATTACAAGACAAAACTCCTTGAAGCACTCAAATTGGGATTTGGATAATGGAGTTTGGGGTTGTGTTTCTTTTGTATTAAGGTACACTTGCCTATGATAAGCAAAATGAATGTTTTGCCATGTTACAATCAACAAAAAAATTCAAAATTTTTCCATACAAGACAATTGTAAGAAATAAAGAGAACAATTGAATTTTTTTTGACAAAATATGAATTTCTTATGAATTTTTGAAGTGTGTTGTCCAATTGCTCCAAAAGAATCTGTAGGCTACCTTGAAACTAGGAAAAAAGCATATGCATGATGGCCATCCTACCACCTAAAGCAATTACAATATTTCTTTACATTCCCACAACATGAAGGAATTAAAAAATTACTTGCTTTAATGGATATACAATGAAAAGATAGAAGTTTTAAAAGTAGTCACTAATAACTCCATCACCGTCACCTAAAGCATTGATTTTGGCTGCTAACCAACCTTATGAAGTCTTAATCTCATTTATTAGAAAAAATTTGTCATGAGTTAATGTAAGGCCTTGTTTACACCCAAAAACTTTGTTGTGGAGCCCAAAGAAATGAAATGTTTTGATTGGAAGGTAGCTATTGACTCAAAGTGAAGACACAAAGAAAACACTCTATTTCTTTGGGCTCCAACACAAAAATTTGGGTGCAAACAAGCTTTGAGACTCTAATGGGGCATTTTTCTAGTTTCTAGATGTGTGTCGTTGGTTGTTTTACCTTATTCTTAGTTAAAGCTTCCTCTAATACCACTTTTACAACGTTTACAATTAAGTCTAATATTTGGAGATTGGTTTGTTTAGGTACTTGGCTTCCCCCCTAGTTTTGGTGTCTAGTCTTGGGTTTCTTTAGTTTGAGTTGCTTGCATGAGTTGGTTGTTTTTTTAGATTTTGAAAAATTAAAATATTTCCACCCAAGATTGGTTCTTTTAGTCTTGTATACTTTTCCTCCGTATGAATGAAAATTGTTCATGTATTTCAAATAAATAAATAAATAAATAAATAAATAAATAAATAAATAAATAAATAAATAAATAAATAAATAAATAAATAAATAAATAAATAAATAAATAAATAAATAAATAAATAAATAAATAAATAAATAAATAAATAAATAAATAAATAATATATATATATATATATATATATATATATATATATATATATATAATATGTTTCTTTCTCATCCAACTATACGTATGACATAAAGGACATTAACCCTAAAAGGACCTTAAAGCCCTTAGTGGCTGTATAGTATATTATGAATCAATCAAATATTGCTTAGAACAAAGTAAATTAATGATCATGATGGTATGTAAATAAAAATGTGTCACAATTTTTATATAGTAAATCACAATTAAAGAGTTATAAGGCTAAATACAGGTTGTATAGAAGGACCCCTTTCAAGGGTTAATGCACTTACCTTAAACACTGTACTGTTCAAAATGTTCAAAAGCTTACCCATTTGGATGAATGAGAGATGGTGTACGGATGAATGCGGGATGGATGACCTCGGTGGGCGCGGCCGCGCGGTTTGAACTTCGAAGATGCAGCCAGAGAATAAATATTGACGCTCGTGTGTTATTTCGGCGCCGTATTCTGGGGCTCAATTTCTTTAAACCCATTGCCCAATTTCTGTCTATTGTAGCTTAGAATTGCTTCAGGTGATGCCTCTCATGTTTTGCTTGTGTCAGTTAGACTATCACATCAGGAGGAAATCGAAATTGACGATTAGTTTAGGGTATAATCGCCTTTAGGTGTGCCGCTCGCAGAAGTGTTAACTTCCCAAAGAATTTTCCTGATTTTTCGAATTTTTGAGTGAAGTAGCACGAACACTGACTTCGATCGTAGAAAATCTAAGCTAAGAAACTGTTCACAGAGAGAGTGAGGGAAAGCGGAAGTCCGTAGTAGACATGGATAAGGAAGAGCAGGACAGAGTGCGGGTTGCTGTGGAGGAGATTCTTGTAGACGCGGATATTAAGAAAGTTTCGGAGAAGCAGGTCAGGGAATTGGCTTCCAAAAAGACCGGCATCAATCTTTCCGCCAGTCGAGAGAGCCGGAAATTTGTGTTAAATGCGATCAAAAAGTTTATGGAGTTCGGGGTTGAGGCTTCAGATGCTGAAGCTGATGATGAGACGAAAGCGTCGCCGGAAGAGGATCGCCGGAAGAGCTCGAAGAAGGTGAGAACTAACTGCCTGTGCACTTTTGTTTTCTGAGGTGTGATGGTTGGTGTTCTCAGATCTGATGGAAACCGACGAAGACCGATGGAGACTATTTTTTCAAGATTTTTTAAGTCTTTGTCCGTTATTCTTTGCATTCAGATGAAGGAGACGCTGGAGAGGGAGGAGATGGAGGAGGTAAAAGAAGATGAAGATGTTGTAGATGAAGATGATGAGGACGATGAAGAAGAAGCAGGTGGAGCTAGAAAGCGAAAATATGAAACAGATGAAGAAGGCAATTTCACAATTTGTGAGGTATGTAAGATATATTAGCTTTTTTTTATGTTTGTTCAATTGTTTTTGAAATCTTAGCACTTTTGTGTAATGCAAAGTCCTGAAGAGAACCTAGGGGGTTAGCTTGTAAGTTGAAATTGGACTATCATTTTCTTATCAAGACAACATGGGAAAAGAATGCACGTTTTGATTTTACAGAGAATAGACATTCTGCAATAGTTGGTGGGTTTATTAACGCATGCCGACACTAAGTGAATACATTGCATTAGCATTTCAATTGTGTGCTTTCCCTACATTGTCCGCCCGCCTTGTTAGTTCTCGTTCCTCAGAAGCTCCTTTAACATGGTCCCATGTTATTGAAGTGAGAAATGATGTGCTTCTGCAGTTGTCAGCGAAGCGAAAGGTTGTCGTGAATCAATTTAGAGGAAAAACTCTTGTTTCTGTGCGGGAATATTATGAGAAGGATGGAAAAGTCCTGCCGTCTTCTAAAGGTTTGAATTCTTCTGTTAACAACCCATCCTGTTTTAAGTCCAATGTAATGTTTTTCTCTTGTTTGTGTTTCTCACTGCCCATGCCAGCCTTTGCGGGAGGGATTGTTTCTTACCTGTCATTGTATTTGGTGACTCCAGGGATAAGCTTAACGAGTGAGCAGTTCCAGGTTTTAGCAAACTCGGTTAAGGATATTGACGTAGCTATCTCCTCCCTGAAGTAATATTGCATTTCTCTCAAGTTTGAGGCTGTATGCAATCAGGAACACTGATGCCCTAGATATTTATTCCAAATGTACACAGCATGACAGTCAACGATTGTCTGCAAATTTTATTAACTTATGATGACGCAGCCAGAATACGAAATGCAGGCACTGGGAGGGTTAGTTTTTTCGTCAACTCCTTTGTCACGGCACTCTACCTTCTCTAGTGACACTCTGAATTGAACGTTTCGTGAACAACCTTAGAATTTTTCATGTACCCATCTGATTGAACAACTTCCACGTGTCAAGTCGAGTGCTTTTAGAAGCCCAATTGCTCCTCAAGGCAGTGTCTTTAGATAGGGTTGAGTGTACTGCCAGTGTTGTACTACAGTTTTTTGCAGTGTATGATCGTTATTTCCTCGTTCACTTGTTTGCAACCCATGAAATAATTGCTCCAGAAGGATAAAAGAGGAGTGGTTCTGCTAATCGTAGGCTCTCCATACCAACTGATTACTCGATGTGATTGGAAGTATGCGTAGAAAATTGTTCTCTTCTGTGGTGGGATGGTATGTTAGGAAGACTGCGGTTCAAATTTCAGCAGTGACTGAGATCCAGAAGAAGGATCATTATGGAACAGTCATCCCCTTGTGACGGGTTAAAGTTGATCTGAAATCGCTGGGAAGCAGTTTTTATAACATATAAAGTAACAACCAGAGACTGTACCTTTGTAGTAGGCAGCTCGAAAGTTTCAGGTGTCTTTGTAGCGTATTTCATACTGTTAGGGATCAGGCCATCAGCGTTGAGTTTCTGAGTTACATTGTAGGTGTAGCTTGTGTTTATGCAATTCTTATCCTCTCCTTTTGGGATATCACTTTTAAAATTCATAACAAAGTATTCAAAATTTTATGAGGGCATTCAGATATTTTGTTAGAAAAATATGAGTCCACTTTCTATTATTTTGTACACTATTTTTCTTTGTGTGATGTTTTTTTTTATACTTTTGAAACCCTATATGGAATCAATTCAAAAATTGTAGTAAATAGTGAGGCAGAAAATATTTTTGCAAATTGGGAGTAAAGAAATTGTGCACAATTGTGTTGACTACCTAAAAAACTACTTTCCACTATATTCTACCAAGTAAAAAAGAAATAGTTTTTGAACACCAATTCATAGTACACTCGGAATTGTTAGTTTGGTACAATATAAGTTTGGTTCTAAACATCAAACATGATTCATACCACTATCCACCAAGTTTGTCAATTTGGTGCAATACCAATTTGGTTATGAAAATCAAATGCCTCATAACATTATCCAACAATGTTGGTGTCTACACCTAATACAAAGAACAAAATATTCATTGTCAACCAACAAATCAAGCCCATAGGAGAAATTGGCATTGAGAAGTTGACAGAAATAAGAAGACAAAGGGGACAACCAACAATGTGCATGAAAAAGAGTTGAGCCATGCTATCAAACAAAAAGGTGAAAAATGATAGTCTAATCATAAGCCACTTAAGAATAAACATCTTTTATTGTATGGACTCAAATGACACTCAAGCTTCATTGCTAAATAATGGTATGCTTTTCTTGAACAAAACAAGTCAAAGTTGTTTGTTGTTTGGTGGCTCTCAACCAAAGGAGAAGAGGCCTTGCAATTGACAAAAAGCCTTGCAATTGACAAAAGCTTCATGTGAGAGGTTGAGTAGGACCTTACTCAAGTGAGTGCTCCAAGGACAAAACCATGTGTAGTGTACTTGCTTGTTGGCTTGGAATCAAATGGTAGACTTTGCATTGACAAAAGCTAAATGACAGGAAGTGGCAGGAAGGACCTTAAACAAAAATAAACTCACTATTGCAAGGACAAAACCTATCATAGCTTACTTGCTTGTTGGCTCTCGACAAAAAGGAGGAAACCTTGCATAGATAGAAGCTAATGTGAGAAAGTTTGAATAAGACCTCACTCAAACTCAAACTAAAGCAAGCCAGTGCAACAGAGACAGAGCCTCTCTCAACGTACCTGCTTATTTACAAGGTGTCACCTGTCGTAGGGCCTGTGTAGCTAAGTTCTATGTCACCAGTTGGGTTCTATTCTGTGGGGGCAAGGCCTTGAGACATTCTTGCTGTGAGTAGCTGATTCTGAGTCACCTCAAGTTTGTTGAGCTTGCTTCAGTCTGTCTTTGAGAGTGGACATCCTGCCGGAGGAAGGGAGGTTGAGAGCCATCAGTGCTCGTCGAAGCTCCGCAGTGTCCATGGCTTCGATCGCCGCATCGGACAGCGTTCCAGACAGGGACTTGGGCAAGGGTGGTGGAGCTGGTTCAGAACCACCTAGAATACGTGGTGGGACTTTCCACGGGTTGCGTATTCTGCCCTGCAATTCTCACAACATAGCATCAGCATTAGGTGAAAGAGATGATGCATTTTCACAAGGGCGTGTAATTGATGATCAATCCACTACAGCATAAAACAACAGCATGCACTGAGATAGAACTATCTAAAACCGTTCATGTAAGCTGATGTGCTTTGTGTAAGCTGATGTGCTTTGTGTAAGCTAATGTGCTTCGTGCAAGCTGATGCATAAAACAACAGTGTGCACTAAGGTAGAACTATCTAAAACCGTTCACGTAAGTTGATGTGCTGTGGATTAACATGTTAGGTCATGGGAGTGATGAGACAGGGATATCTTATTTTCATAATGAAGTGGCACTTTCATGCTACCAAACATAACCTTAATGGTTGGATCTTTTTCAATCTTGCTCAATCACAGGACATCATGTGGTTTAATACTAAATGACAGGATTTGAAATATAACCATATTCTTCAGGTTTTGTTTAGGATGCTACTACAAAAATGGGCTCCATTGAGGTAACCGTATGAAAATTAATGTGATGTGAAGATTTAAGATTACCTCCCTAACTGCATTTTCAAGCTCTTTGTAAGTTGGTGGAGCAGGAAATACGCCAATGACGTCCGCTGTTCCATCCGATGACATCAAGTGCACCTACATATCATCATCAAAATTAATCAATGCTACTATTTGCCAAATAATAGAACAATTGCACCTTATTTAATGCCACCTTGTCTAGTAATCACACCTCCTCAGTTCTTTCATCTAAATTACTCTATACTCTCAATATAATATTATGACATGCATACAATATGATAAAAAGAGGTTTGACAAAAAAAACCCCGAAGGGTTTACACCACCATAACTCCTAACATCCTCAGATTCTCAATTTGACATGCAGCACTCTCATTACCACCATGTTAAAGAACTCCATATAATCACGTGCATTTGAAACTCCATATAAAGAGCGATGGGTGTAAGACTTTCTTCGTGGAAGGTTCACCAACAACCTCTGCAACCCATAGCTGCTTAAATAAGCTAACTTAGAACAAAATATTTAGTAGCATTAGACTCCTTCAAGAACTTTTAAGCAACATCATGGAGAGATCTTCACGGTTCTTGGGTGAGTTTCCCTATGGTCACAATGATCAAACAAGTCCTACAAACCCACTGTCTTCTCGTTACTCACATTCTTCGATGTTTACATACACAAGCATACCTGCCAATTTCCTGGGTAGCATTTTAAGATGCGCACAACTCCTCCAGAGCTGGAGGTGACATTGGATGCTTCGCCCACACGCTGCTCGATCAATGAGTAGACATTCTCAAATGAATTCACAAACTCCTCAGCCTGTCTGTCAACATATGAATAATCACTACCATTGTTGCTCACTTCTGTCATGACATTCAAATAGACTCTACACTACGAAAAACAAGTTGAAGATGAGGATTGTGATTTTGTGATTTTGACCTTTTCCAAGGACCGAAGCCGAAGTCTGATACCACTTGCCCTGAAGATCGCCATTGAGGGTTTATCATAAGCAGGGGCCGATTCTCATCCTTACTCACCAGGGACCGCACCTGTCCCAAACAGAAATCATAATTGTGTTAAAACTATGGAGTATGAAGCGTTTGATGATTCCCAGGATCTCTACTATCTTCCTCGTCCAATTTCATTTATTTTTTGACCACCACGTGAGGTGTTCTTCACTGATTCTGGTAATATAAAACTTGAACACGTCAGAATTCCACTACTTTCAAAATATGAACAATTAAATTGGTCATTTTAAAATAACCTGCTTCAGAGACTCTGCGATAGGGAACACCACTGCAGCGATACTCTTGTCCGAGGGATAAACAAGACCAACAGGGTCCATTTCATTGTCCACCTCTCCTATACGCCGCACCTCAATTTTACCCGCCTTTGGAGACATGGTTTGAAGTATTTTCCCCACCATTTTCGCACATGCTGCATACTCCGCTCCAATGCCACATGGATAGTCCCTGTAGGGTAGATGCAAGCAAATTCACAAGGCTCCATAAAGCAAGTAAACCATAAACCTAAAATATTACTCAAGTAGCAACCTTAAACCAATGAAAACTACCACCCTGGTAAGATCTCACTCATGGAAAGTGCCTTGGTTTAAGGAGTTACGAAGGTTGAAATAAGCATAAATCTAGTGCAGGGTTTATGAAAACACAACAGCGATTGGAAGACACCATAATGATTTTGAAGATTCATAACTAATTCAAGACAATTCTGAAAAATACAAACGACTTGCGTTGTGCTCTACTTGTCCTTGGCAACAACAAGAAAACACAAAAAAAGTTCTCACCACGTGCACATAGGCGAATCTTCACTTGCACGGTTGAAGGTAACTTCCCTTGTGCAACAAAATAACACAAATAGCTTCAGCAGCAATCAGAGCAGAATTTACCTAGGTTCGGTGTCGAGGTAGTTAAATTGACGTTGGTCTACAGGTAGCAAGAGCTGTAGTTGCTGTCTCTTCTTCCCACTTGCTAATGCTCGTTGCACTGCACCGCTAGCCTTGAATCAAATTCACATGTTCAGTTTCTAGTGAGAGCAGAAGAGGAAACTCAAGAAAATGTAAGGTAACAGCACCTAGAATCGACCAAATACGCAATTGAGCTTGGTTCCCATTCTCAACCTATCAAAGTTTTTATTGGATCTTGCTGGAGGTCAAAGGGAAATTTGTAGGTTCTCATGAATAAACCATAAATGTTCCAAAGTGTTGAAAATAGATACACAAACAAAATCCAATCTAGACTCTCATGGATAGAGGCTGTACATTTTAAGCAAGTCGGTATTAGAAATGGGTCACAATTAAGTACAGTTATCTTACATCAGTAACCGAAACAGACATTCCTCAAGAATTCATTCTCCCCTCGACGTGACCTAATCTTGAAAAATATGAAATAGACTATCAATCACCTGCTCAATGGCTTCTTCAACGGTCTGCGGAATTGGCCACTGCTGAGTATCAACACCACTTGCTGCACTCGCCATGGCTACTGCCAGCTTCCGAACAGACACCCGACGCCATGGTGTGTTCAATCTTCCACCAATTAACCGCGGTGATTTCTCCCTCGCTGAAGTCGAGCTCACACTAAGCAAGCCTCTCACACATTCCTGACGCTCGCAACTAACTTTACTCAAGAACGCAGAGGATGGAATGAGACTGGTCGCTGCTGCCATTGCAATTCGAATTCACTCAATAGCCAGTCTGAGGCAAAGAGAAGAAGATGTCACAGGCACAAGCGATCTGGTAACACAACCACAAAAGGAAATATGAGATTCTCAAAAACCCAATCCTCAATCCAAACCTCAGTCAGCTCCATCACGACCTCTCGAACTTCATAAAAAAGTAGCAACTCCAAATTCGTGGGTTTCAGACCTCGAGAACAACGTACGCTACAAGAAAAACTCATACGTGACCAATTACAACAGAGAAACTTGGAGATTCCAAGTGGTGATTATCATGATAGCAAGAGAATTAGCCAATGCTTGGTGAAAATTGGCAACAGCAAATTTAATTCTGTGCCGTTAGCCACGACCAACATTGAACATTTCAGTGTCTAAAGCCCCTTGAGGAGGAATGCATCGATCTCATTCTACCAAGTCTGAAACCCAGGAATCAAAATGAGCTCTACGAGTACCCATGAATTCTAATGTTGGAATTTGGAATTGAAATTGTTCGGAGGTGTCGATTTGTGAAGAGAAAAATGAGTGTTCTTACAGAAATTGTGGGGAGGGCAGCAAGTGTGAGTTGTGAGGGCGACGAGCTACTCGGGAAAGAGCAAGCGAGCCATGGCCGTGGGAAGCTCAAGAGAGGTGATCTATAGTGAACCAATTGAAGGCCTGGCTCCCCTTCCTCTTCTTTCAGATATCGTCTCAAATAAGGTGGGTACACCAAACCACCACTTTTTTTTTCTTCTAATGTGCTTATTCATTATTATTAGAGTGGTCAAATTTTCTAATTATTTCTTGTTGCCAAGTGAAAGGAGGTTTCAACGCACCAAAGAACGTGATATTTGGATACTGTATGCAAAAGTTATGAAGGATAATAAATTTTAAACTGGTAGATGTTCTAAAATTGTTTCTTCAAAAGACTTCAACATACATATTGGTTTTGAAGATGTACATGGAGTAATAGAGTAATGATGTTAGTTTTAGTTAGGGTGCAGTTTTGGGTGTACTCACCTTAATTAGTGTTCTTCCTAAGGATTTTTAGAATTTTTATTGAGTGGCAACAACAAAATATACCATATAAGGTAAAGTAACTACGCATAATTGCATCTGGATAAGCAATTGAGCATTCTTCCCAATCTAAAATTGATTTATTTTCTTGTTGAATCTAGTTGGAAGTCAAAAGGATATAACTGTAGATTCTCTTTGTATGTAGTTTTTGGACCTCCTATGAGTATGATGTGAATTTTTCAAAGTAATGACAATTGATTTGCTAGAATGTGACTTGAGGCTCTCATGAATTGAGGCAATACATTTTAGGCAAGAATTTGTAGTATTTGTACATTTTGCATTGTTAGTCAGCTTTGGCGGCCTTCTTAAGACCCCTCTCTTTTTCTAATGCTTGTTCTACAATCTTGTGCCAAACTAAAAAAAAAAAATTTAATAATGAAAAATATGTGGATTTTTAAAAAAATTCTTGAAGAAATTTTGGTACTAAACAAAATTAATCACCTTTGAAAAACAATCTCTTAAAAATTTTAGAATTGTTGTATTCCAAATTTGCTAACAATCTATGATAGTCTTCTTCGACAATAAATTGTATTTCATCTACATATTTGTGCTTTTCTCATTCAATTTTTGTAATATCATCTATGAATTAAATAAGTCATCATTTGTTGTTTGTCAATTAAAAAATTGATTTTTTAAATCAAAATAGGAAAAGATCCTTATTAAATTTTGTTAGTGAATATTAAATCCACAAAAATGGTTTCAATGTGCCATATTGAGGAAGGGGATATGTAAATGCCATTCAAAACTTTAGTTGTATAGAGCTTGGTAGAAAGGAAATGAGGATATGGAGATTTTGAAGCAAGGGATTTTTTGGCTTGAAAAAATTACAAACATATTTCTAAAAATCTTTGCACAATAATTGTTATCTATTTTTCTATCCAAGTTTGTCTAAAGTAATTTAAATTTTTGTACCAAATATAAAGCATCAACTAATCAAGATAGTCTCTGTCAATGATGTAGACTAATAATTTTTCAACATACTTGAATGTATTTATCTTGTTATTGAACTCATGGAATAAACTCTCTAAAATGATCATCTACTTACTAAATAATACCTTTAAAGGGTCAATGTTAGTACACCTAATATTGACCTTTAAAAGCTTTGCAATGATCATAAAATCCTTGTATGAGATGCATCTCCAAGATATATGCAATTCCATATAGTTGAATGATTAATATATTTCATATGCTAGCAACAATATAGGTATTTCAAATAATAAATAAGAATGCAATCTCTTGTAGCTTAGTTATTTTGTAAATTTCCTTTAAACTTTAAAGGAAAAATCTAAAAAACCAAATCTATTGTCCAAAGGTCAAAACTTGGGCCTCAACTAAAGTTAGAACATTATATTGTGTTCAAATATCAATCTCATTTTTTTATTACCTAAATATATGAGTTGTACATTACTATGAAAATTTCCAATAATTTTGCCAAATAATTCTCATTGTTATAATTTTGTAGAAAAAATGAAAAAAATTAGAGGAAATAGCATAAATAGTACAATTAATTTGAAATCTTCTTAAGAGGTACAAGTAGCAATGAAGATTAGAGTGAAAGTTCTCAATTATTTATTTTAATTTTTATATCTAAAATATACTGTGATGGAAAAATCAAATAATTGTCATATTTAAAATAAAGGTGGAAATTGAATTATATCAATTATAATGTATATCAAAATTATCTGCAATTTTTAGTATAAGTGAATGAAAAACATACTTTTAAAATTTAAATTTAAAAACCATTTTAAAAGAATAAAATATGAATGGAAAACATACAATACTATGTTATTTGGATTCTTACATAGTTACATATGGAGCTTGCAATTGCAATAAATCTTTCAATTTTTGAATTTTTTTCAAAATTTTAAAATGACATAGAAAGAGATCTTGTCAAGTTTCTTAGTTTAAATCACATAACTAAAATGGTTATATTGAAAGTTACAATTGAGGTTAACCAAGGTATATTCACTTTTTGGAGTGGATGTACAAACCTTCCTTTAGGAGTTAATATGAAGTAATTGAACCAGTGGGACAAATTTTCATCTAAACTCAATGTAGCATATGACATAATAGGTGGAATATAAGGTAAATTACCCCATTCTAAACCAAATGGGAGCAAGTCCATTGTGGAATGAATTATTTTACTTAGTGGTGTACATTTTTAGAACTTGAATGCACACCACTAATATAATTTAGTCCAAAGTGTGCTTGCTTCCATTTGGTTTGGAATGGGGTAGTTTACCTTATCTTAAACTTAAATCTATAATGTTGCTACAAATATTAATTGGCCAATGGATGATAGTAATTTTTTCTTTATACAAGCTAATTGTTGTGGATACTAAGTTTCTAACAAATGACAAAGAACCTTTCCTTGTAAGACAAATGCAATTGTTCATCCTTGAAATTTTATATGAAAAGGGGAGATCTTACATAATAGCTTGACTTCTTATGAGTACTCTTAAGTTTTGTTAAACAAATGATCCACATAGTATCAAAAAAGATAATATCCACATTAACCAACTTCACATTCTAGGGTTAAAGGTTATATTTGTCCCATGGAATTATAATCTTCAAAATATGAAGTACTATAAATGAAAAGAGTGAGTTCAGTTAGTGTTGAAATGGAATTTCCACATCAAAACTTTGAAAGGTCCAAATTACCCTAAACCAATCCACATGAGGTTAGATTTGACAAAATAAATCTAAATTTGTTTGTCTAATCTAAGGGTAGTTAGATGTTGGAAGTTTATAATGCCAAGTCCAAGTGTCTAAAATTTAGGATAGGCTACATGCTATTTCTAAACATAAGTTCTTGATTTCCACCCATCAATTCTTCCATTCTTTTCAAGATACATGTACTTAATTTGGAGTGCCAAAGTAAACAAATACTCTCTTAAATGAACAATTTTGGAATACTCTACACATTGAACATAGGTCCAAACCAACTTTTGCCTTCCAAAATTCATAGTAATTTTAGTTCAAGTGATAAAATTACCAAATTTTGGCAATCACCATCGTTTCTATCTCTGCACCTTACATTACTCCAAATCATGGCCACAATTGCCTATTTGGTCAGTTATGGGTGGTTCCACTATAGTCAAAACAGCGTTATAACTCATAACGCAGACCCTCGATTTCCAAAAAGTACAAATACAGACATTTCTGATGAACAATTACACTTAGGGCATTATGCCCTATCCTGCTCTCAAGCTCTCAGCTCTCGAGCATTATCTAGTCCATAACGGTAATTCAGCATGGGTTACGCCTCATACAATTTCATTCCACGAATTACTCTACCAGAACTCTACACACGAATATGCATTGAATAATGTAGCAAGCATGAGATTTCTGCAAAGCAGTTAAAGACAATTTGCTCAAATGAGAGTTTCCAAACACTACCAAGAGGAGAAAAGAGTACTTGCATTAGGATCATACAAAGAGAATCATGCTGGATGCTCCAAAGTTCTGGAAAACAGCATCCATCCACCCTTCCTTCCCAAACTTCAACCATCCACCTTTCCACTACACAAATGAACACCCTCCTTTCAAACAAGATCCATAACCTCAAACCTTGAGGTACTTGCCGAACCAGGCCTCAAAGCGGGACCAGGCCAGGTCCACCGTCTCTTGGTGATGCTCCCCAAAGCCAGTTCGTTTTTTACGCTCCACTCCTTCAGGGGAAGCATTCATGAAAGCATGGGCTACATTGGGATAGATGTACACTTCGCTTGGAACTCCGGACTTCTGCAACTTCTCCTCCAAGGCCTTTGCACTCTGCAGATGTGCACAAAAGCTCGTCACTACAAGGATACGGAAACCATTCAAAAACTGGCAATCCAGTCTCGTATGCAATCCAACAGGAACTCATTACACTTGGTTGGAATTCAATTCGTAATTTGGGGTGGAATGTCTATGGCCACTGATCTTGGACTGGAAATATAAAAATGGGGTCGCCTACTATTCCTTCTATACAAATTTACAACCTCCCGATTTGAACAATCGCCTAAGAAAGCCTCATACATGGACTGAGAAAATCTGATCTCAAGGGAGTTTGGCGATTATGTTGTACCCGAAGTGATCTCTCCAGTAAGGCCTGTTGAGTGATCTCCCAATGAAAGCACACTCTTACATACTAATAAAATAGTTTCAGTGATAAGGAAGAGTATTCTTAAACTCATATGCAGCTTTGATTTTTAGGTGATTAAACTCGATTGAGGTTGAAATAGCCAAAAGCCGTGAGGGTGGCAATTTACCTCGACATCTGAGAATCCTTTGTGGGAATCATTTTGGCCGAAGTGAGCTTGCAATGGAGCTTTGGTCTGGGTGGGATCAGCAAGCTCTGGAGGTGGGATGCCATAAAAGGCTACAGCGGCGTCAACTTCTGGGATGCGTACTGCACTTGCAATGGTTAACGCTCCACCCATGCAGAAACCCGTCACTCCAACCTGCGAACAAAAAAAGAGTCTCAGAAGCTTTCTAAAAATTGAAGAAAAAAGTTCTTACTGTGTTAAAAGTGAACAAAGCCAGGAGCATTTTATTCTACCTTAATATCCCATTTCACTAATACAAGCTTCAATACTACATCCATTGTGCTGCTCACATCGTAATTAAAGCTCGACGAGGTTGTCAAACCCTATTCCCAACATCGTTGATAGTTATTTTTTGATAAGAATTTACGCTGAATGCGCATTCTTCAAAAGTCAGGTGCACTTTTAACGAAATCTAACAACTGGATAAAAAAAGTCATAACAAACCTTGACATACTCTTTTCAACTCTCACAAGATTACATCTCTACTGAAGTTGAGTTCTGAAGATTGAGAAACTTAGTAGACAATGGTTTACATATGTTGAGATCCCAACGGGAAGACGATTCATTGGGCAAGAATTACAAAGAGTTTAATATGCAGTAAATCCTGGTTACAATTCCTAGAAATAGGATCGGTGCGCATTTCCAACTTTCAACGGAAATCAGTATTGTCAACTGCTTTGAGGCGAGTTCTACCTTCGGGGAGCCATTTTTCTTCAACCACTTGGCGGAAGCAGCTATGTCAGCAACAGCTCCAGGCCAATCCAGACCCGACATCAGGTGTTGCGCTTCAGCCGCATCTAAACCAAGCTTACCACGGTACAAACTGACAAATCAAAGCGAAAAAAACATAAGTTAGGTCAATGCAAGCATTCCGTTTTATCTCTCAAGGTTCTAGTCCTTACCATTCATGATCAGCTGACCCAACAATTACATGCTTCTCTAAAAAATATGAGTCTCTGCATGACCATTCAAAACTGCTGACGAGAACCGCGAGGCACAAATTGAGCTTCTTGGTCTAGTAGGGGATAAAATGAACTCAAAAAGAAAAAGGACCTCTAAAATTTTCACAGCCCATAGAACTCATTCAGGCGAGGGTACAAAACGCACACCATTTTCAATGGATGATGGACAACAGTACAACTTACTCGGGGACAAGAGCCCGGTATCCCTTCTGGGCAATGGTCATCGCGTGGTTCTTAATTTCAAAATCCACGCCCCACCATTCCTGTACCACCACAATACCAGGAGCCTTCTCTTCTCCAACCACATAGATGTCAAAAACCTGCGAACAGCAACAACTACCATTTCACATCTTATTCCGAAATCTTCCACATGCAGATCGAGAACCTTCTACTAAAGTTTCAAGGAGTAGTTCCAAAACCCCAAGGCACACAACTAGGGTAAAGAGCTGCTCAGGAGACACAGAGTGTCTGGAGAGATTGTAATCAAGGTGTACATTTCAGAAGGTACAGTCCCCAGAGCAGCCATCCCAAAGCTACCAAGTGCAATCCACACTCCCAAATGCAAAAACTCACATCCTTGGCATCGCCGTTTCGCTGAATTTGAAACTTCTCCAGAATCAAAGCCATCTTGGTCGAATACGTCTTCTCGCCTTTCCCAGTCGCTGCAAGAACGAACGCCACCAATCTCACTTTCAGAGTACTTCACCAGGCCAATTATTCAACGTTGAGTTCTCCCAAAGTGGTGGCTAGGCTAATTTGAAACCCCATCTTCTCTCAAGAATCAAATTACAGAATGATGAGTCTCCACCACTGGCTACCACGAAGAAAACTCTCCAATCACAAAAGCAAGACTCACAAACCACGATTCACAAAGCACGAAGATAAGCTTCCGAAACTGAAAGCAGTTACCCCCCAACACCTTCCACCACCGAAACAATTACTGAAGCATGCAAGTGCGCAACATGGCAAGACCTATCCGTTTGTAAAAAACCCAAA
Organism: Climacium dendroides; assembly: GCA_950106755.1. Lineage (NCBI taxonomy): Eukaryota > Viridiplantae > Streptophyta > Bryopsida > Hypnales > Climaciaceae > Climacium > Climacium dendroides. The sequence continues at coordinate 20,294,073 of OX467091.1, forward strand.
CGACTAAATCAACAGTAAACTCAAGACCCTCCAGCCCTAGAAACGAAATCACCTAAACCCCAATTCCCTCCACACAACCCTCCCCTCCTTAGAACACAATCTCTCGGGTACCAACCCGAGCTCTCAAAGCAAAGCAACAAAACCTGGTGTTTCATGGCTCCCCATGTAGCTAAGTTACGTTTTACCTGCGATGGGTTTGTAAGCAAGCAGGGGCAATGACAGAGGACGATCAAATGGAGCTTTGCGAGTGAAATGCTTCAGTCTCGGTGAGGAAGAAGATGAAAATGAAGATCGGGAGAGGGAGAGAGAAGGGGCCAAGTGGCGGAATTGGAGGAATGAAGTTTGGAGTGCCATTTGTTAACTCACGAAGAATCGAAGATGCTTGGGGGAGCTGTGCATTGGATTCCTTTTGCAATTGGAGATTCCTTCTTTGTTGAGATGGAAGCTCTGGCAACAGTTTCTGAGGACTTTGCTTTTGGAATATCTGTTTGGCACCTGTTTTTTTCATGCAAAAAAAGCTGAGGTTTTGGGGAAACTCTCTGTGCTGGACAAGTGTGAGTAAATTGAGAGCTCTTGCAAGTGCAAGCAGCACACTCTTTGGGTAGGGTAAGGTAAGGTAAGGTAGGAGGTCCAAGAAGCGCCCATTTAAGAGCTGAAACTGAATTTGCCAAGGAGGTGAAATTTTTTGAAATAAATTTTTTCAAGAAAATTTCCTTGAAAGAAAAAAAGAATTGGCATCCAACCCAAGTTGTTTCATATTTTTTGGAGCTTTATGGAAATATTTATGAATTTTTGAAGTTGAAATGCAGTGGACTCCACCTCCTGAAATGTAATCTATTGGTCTTACAATGAAAAATAAACATGTACAAATAGTGTATATTTGAGGTGGGCAATTTTAGAGCCCAAGAGTTTTATAGACCTCTTACCTTGAGGCAAATCAACCTATAATAGGTAGAATGATTGGTTTCTAATGTGGGCATTGTTGATATTTTTTTATTTATTTTTCTATGTGAAAACAAATGTGAAAAATAGGGAGAACAATTGATATTATATATTTTTTTGACAAAGTATGAATTTGTTATAAATTTTAGAAGTATGATATCCAAATGAGCCTCTAGACTACTTTAAAATCAACAAAAAGTGCATCCATAATGGTTATCTTACTCACCTAAAGCAATCACAATATTTCCAAATATGGTTACAATCTGAAGGCCTAAAAAAATCACTTGTTGTGATGAATTTACACTGTAAAGGTGGAAGTCCCATTGCAATCACTAATAATTCCATCACCACCATCCATGACATTGATTGTAGCCACTAACTCAACCTAATATTAATAACCTAAATCTCATTTATTGGAAAAAAATTATCATGGATTGTTGCAAGATTGTAATGGATCATTTCCTAGGTGTTTATCATAGGGATTTTGCTTGTCAAAAGCTAGTTTACTTTAACTACACTTAAAGTATGTTCACATATAATTGACACTAATAGCATGTGAGTAGGGTTATTATTATTTGACTGAAAACATTTTTATTGAATCGTACTAGCGGTTGGCTCTTGTTATGCTATGCATTCACCATTAGAATTTCATTAAAACTTTTATGTATTAGATAGAATGCAGAGCAGGAATTTCAATAAATCTTCAAATAAAAATTACTACAATCTTTATATAATTTTTTTAATAAATAAGCATATACTGAAATAAACAATAGAAATTTAATGAATGATGAATGAAATACATGCAATGATGAATACAGTAAAAGATACATATACATTAGAATGCATTAAAAATTTGACTCAATTGTTACAAACAATGGCAACCCAAATAGAAGAATTTAAAGGAAGAAAACTTGTAAATCTCAAAAGCTTTGTGAACAATTTAATTGTTGTGAAATCCAAAATCAGTTCAATCTAATAAATTTCTCAAATCATTTGGTAGTAGCAATAGAAAATTGAAATCAGAAACTCAAAGCTCACAAAAGCACAAATATAGAAATGCAAAAGAAGTATAAAGCCAAGAAAAGCAATGGAATTGCTACCTTTATAATATCACCATATTGATCCTCTTTAATATCACCTCAATTGCAACGACTATATTATTTTTATAATATCATCCTTTGTAAAAAGTGATATTACAAAGGTGATTGTGAACTGCTACTCTATTTCAGTAATATCACATTGTGTGAAAATATGAATTCTATGTATGCATGATTGGAAATATTTTTATAAAATAATTAAAATAATTAAAATAATAATTATAAAGACTTATCGAAATCATTATCATGCATTCTATTCAAATATATCAATTTTTTACTAATATGTAAAAGTTGACTATACACTAGTCTTTTTTTTGAGCTAGTTTTCCACCACATGTTGATGTAAAAATGTAATTCAAATGGTGAATTCAAGGATTTAGTCATCTTTGAGAACCTCCAACAAAAATTTTGGAAAAAAAACAAAATCTCTAATTCTTATGGAATTTAGAAGATGTATAGGAATAATAAAGAGGTCATGAGAATGGGGCACCTTCAAAGAAAGGGTCCCTCTACATTCCCATTATGCTCTCATCTAGTTCCCAATGAAGTTCCCAACATTGGGAACGTCAAACTTTGACCTACACCACTTCCCTCAGATGGTGCTTCAGGAGCTTCCTGGATTGTTTAAAGTTCCTTAATTTCATTATGGCCTAGTCAAAACACATATTTCCATGTCTATTTCATTTCCTGCTAAGATACAACACATGAAATGTCACATGTAACAAATTTATATCATCAAAGGCTTTCAAATAGTAAACTTCAAGGGAAATTCTAATGAGTCTTCAAAAATTCATAGTTTATTCATAGGAAAGACAAAAAATACTTTGAAAAAATATGTTGTTATTTCTTACATTGAACTACAAATTCAACTAAAATTCAAAAAAAATAAGAAAATGGTTACACAAATTGAATCCTCAAAGGATATGGGATAATTTGTAAATGAGTGTTAAACCGCATATTGTCAAAATGTCAAAATTATGTTTATGTAGAATTTTAGATGTCATTTAGTCATAATAGAATTTTTTTCAGGACTAATAAAAGTTGGAAAATCTATTTGAATTTCATCTCCAAAAATTCATTTCATATTTCAAGCCTCCAATCAAAAGCTATGGACAAAATTTAGAGAGGATGTTTCAAGATGTAAAAGAAAATGTCCCTTCTAACCCCTCTTTGAAATTTGTCCATAACTTTTGATTGGAGGCCTAAATTATCAAACGAATTTTTGGAGATAAAATTTAAATAGATTTCCCAAGTTTTTTTAGTCTATTTTTTTTGAAATTTTTTATTTTACTATGACTAAATGAGGCCTGAAATTTTACTTCAAATAGAATTTTTGTTTTGATTTGACTTAACTATGAACCATTGAGTTCCTACTAACTTTAATTTATTTATCCCACATTGTTTACTTTACCTCCTACCACCCCATATGTATATAAAGATTTGTCTTCTCATTCCTAATACACAAATCATGAAAGGCGTTCAAAACATAGTGCTTGTTGGCTTGGCTGTGCTTGAATTTCTAGGTGTTCCCATTTAGTTTCTTTTTGTCTTCCCCTCCCCCATTTGCTAGTCGCCTATTTTTGATTGGAGGTTGCCTGGCAGCTCGAGATTGCCATATTATTGATTACTTTTTGGCTTGATGTGCCCCTTGTGTTGCCCCAACCTGAAGTCAATGGATTTTAGCTTGCCCGCTTTGTTTGCCCACCTCCGTTTTCCAAAAATGCTTATAACTTCTAAAGGATAAGTTGAATTGATGAAAAAATTATATGCATGCAAAGCTTTACCAAATGTGCATGTTTGAAAAAAGCTTCAGAAAATCATGCCAAGTTTTGGCAAATTAAGAGCCTACCCAAAGTCACAATTTGGCCCTTGCAGGGCCAATGGGACTTTAGGGGTTAAGGATTAATAAAAAAAATACTTTACTTAAATAGAAATTTTGGTTAATTTTTTTTTTTCAAAAGTGACAAATTTTTTTTATTTTCAAGATTACACAATTAAATCTATAAATATATTTAGAGGTGGTTTGCTAAAAATCCAAAAAATTCATTGAAAAATCCATTGAATCAAATACCAATCCATCAATTGACCATCTACCATCAATTTATAATGAAATTCATTGCATGTCATGAATCCTCAAAGGATATGGTACAATTTGTTTTCAACATTAATTTAATTCAATGTTTAAAAAGAATTCTTCTACTATGCCTAAATGAGGACTAAAATTCTATTTTGAATACAATTTGTGCTTTTGATTTGATTATAAGTAGTTGAATTTTTACTTATCGTAATTTACATATCCCATGTGTGTTGTTTTTATCTCCTACTACCCCATTTGTATAAACATCTTATCTTCTCATTTCTCTACTAACAATAGAGCATTGCCACAGTGAGGTGGTGAAATCCCTATAAGAACAGATTCTGTTATTACAAACTGTTCCACAAATATGACCTTCTAGCATGGGTTGAGACTTCAATCAATTTTAATGGTGAGAAAAGGTGGTCAAAGTTGCCAATGCAATGACTACATTGAATGAAGTCATTTAATTCCAATTTCAATTTTTGTAAATTAGCAGAGTGATTGAGCAAGATTATGGTCAATGCACCCTTCATAGTGAAAAATAGTAGCTCACTAAAAAACAAGGAAAAGAACATAGAAATTGGTCAATTATGGGTTCCATGAAAAAAATGCCCATGCCAAGTTGAAGTATTTGAATTGGGCATGCCAAGTATTTTGAAAATAGTGCTCAACATTAGAGAGTATTTGAGGGCATTAGAATATTGTGAGTTTTCAAAATGTTCCCCTAAGCATGCCTTTGTTGTTGGTTGTTGTGGGAATAAATTTGATATAGTCTAGACACTGCCACATCAAACAAGACAATTTTCATACGTAGATAGCAACTCTAATTTGATTTAATTAAAAAAATAAAACAATGGAGAGAACCCTTAAACAATCCATTGAGTCAATTACCTATTTGTCATTGGACCTCTTGCCATCAAGGAATATATTGATGGCATAATAAAGGAATAAGTTCATCGAGCTTTTGTGAGATTGAAGGGTAGAGAGGTGGTTTTTATAGTGAAATACATTGTCCATCACAAATCCTCAAAGGACATGAGATAAATTGAAGATGAAAGTTTGTAATGATTGTTCATTGTCAAAACATAGGAATTGTGTTCAAAACAAAATTTCAAACCTCATTTAGGCATAGTAGAATAAGATTTTTCAAAAAACTTTGAACTAAAATAACTTTGAAAATCAATTTGAGTTTCATCTCTTCAAATCCATTTGTGTTTTGGAGCCTCCAAAAAAATCTATTAAAAAAAAAATTCAAAGTGGACATTTGAATATATCAAAAACAAAATGTCCATTCCAAGTCCTTTTTGAATTTTGTCCATAACTTTTGATTGTAGGCTCAAAATCTGAAACAAATTTTTGGAGATGAAATTTATCTTAATTTATCACATTACCTAGTTCAAAGTTCTTTGAGAAAAGTTATTTTACTATGTCTAGATGTGGTTTAAAATTCTACTTTGAACAAAAAATTTGCTTTTGAGTTCACTATGATACCACTAATCCTAATTGGCAAATATCCCATACGAGTTGTTATACTCACTACTATTCCACTTATATAAAAAGCTTGTCTTCATTAAGAGTCCCTACGTATCTAAGGACTTCCTATCTATGTATTGAAATGCATTGAACTTTGCAAAAAGGACAAAAGATTTTCTGAAACCCTACATGGAAGTGACCATTATTTGCAATAGAAAAATGAGAATTTAGGTTGGCAAAATTGTAGGAACAGCCCTATGAGAAAGGAGGAGGGAACTTTTTGACTTTTGGAAAACCAATTTTAACATTACAGTTGAACTATTTGGTTATTTTTAGTTTCACAATAAAATAAGACAAATACCTAAAATGTATTTTTTTCCTATTCACATTGAAGTGTAAACATTATGGTGGGATACATTCCTAGTATGGAGGGTCCAGTGATTCAAGATTATGAATCCTTCACAAGAAGACAAGTAGTAAATTATTAAAATGTGATTAGTGAGGCTTCCAATAGAGATACGATTTTGGAAGAAAAATATTTGGTTACTTTCAGTTTGACAAGAAAATGGGACAAACACCTAATATGTAATTTCTCCCTACTCACATTAGGGGTAGTCACGGCATGTTCTTGGGGATGGTGAACAATGAACATTGGTGTGGTGGCGGCCGAGGGTTGGCGTCCCTTGCATGGAATATTCTTAGCGGAACCTTGATTGTTCACTCCCAACATCCCCCTCAAGAGGTGGATGTTGAGAGTGAACAATCAATGTTCCGCTAAGATTATTCCTTTGTTCTCTCTATTTTAACTTTTGAACTAGCACTTTAACTTGGAAAGGTTGCCGATTCCCTGGCCAGTTCCCTCCGGGAAGGTCGGCAGTTCCTTCCAGGAAAGTCGTCACTTACCTCGGGTAATACCATTGTCCATTCTCCATTATTCTCAACAATTTTGAACCAAAAGGGTGGTCATGGCTTGTTCAATATTCGTCTCTTCTCATTGGCCCTTCAAAACACTTTCCATTGTTCATTGTTCACACACCCCGTGAACATGCCGTGACTACCCCTATTGAAGTGTAAACATCATGGAAGTCAGCAATGGCAATTTTGATTTTGGAAAACTTGAAAATTGTTTTTTCTATTGACTATGGATGGATGGAAGGTCGCCGTCACACTATTCCATTCCGCTCTTCTGCATTCCCCCCACCCGCTCCTTTCCTTGCCCCCACCCGCTCCTTTCTTTCCCCCACCCGCTCCCGTTTGCATCCTCCCTTCATTCCCCCGCACGCTCGTCCCGGTATGCAAATTCGCGAGCAACGCACTCATCTTTGAAGCTCAGTCTTGTTGTTGATCCAACCGCTTGATGGGTGCTTGGGAATGCTCATGTAAAAAATCGCCATCGCCCCTCAATGTCATTTTTTCCACGTCCGTTTGCCAATTTTTCTCTAGCGGACTGTGCCAGCGTTAGGGTGCGAGAAACAGCGCAGGAGAATCAGTTGGAGGAAGATGGAGGTTTAGAATTTAATACGTACAACTGTTGGACTAGTCTGTCTCTGGATTCATGTGTTCCCGTCCAGTTCATCAGCTTGAGAGCAAGACATCGATAGACTCAGTTTCCGTGCTGTTAGTTCGTCTTGAATTACGCTGTAATTTTGAGGTGCGCTGGAGTTCATGATGGTGTAAGAGGTATGACTTGCTCTGCCGTTTCTAGGGGAGGTGTTGTTGACATGTGAGTGGCGAGGTAAGTAAGGGGTAAGCCTAGTTCAATGAAGTGAAGTACTAAGCCAGATCGCGACTTGTCGTACGACCCATGGGGTTACTCATTGAACCTTTCTATCGGATCCAGCGCAGACTGGTAGTCTCGCCAAGTTGCCGCAAGCGCAAAGCTCCACCTCCGGATACAACAACTGATGTGCAACTCGTGGATGCAAGCGACCTCGAGGGCGTGCACGCCAGGGTCGTCGAGGACAAATTATCCGACACCAGCAAGCGCAAAACTCCACCTCCGGATACAACAACTGATGTACAACTCGTGGATGCAAGCGACCTCGAGGGTGTGCACGCCAGGGTCGTCGAGGACAAATCATCCGGCACCAGCAAGCGCAAAGCTCCACCTCCGGATACTACAACCGGTGTGCAACTCGCTGATGCAAGCGACCATAAGGGCGTGTATGCCAGAGCTGTCGAGGACAAATCATCCGGCACCAGCAAGCGCAAAGCTCCACCTCCGGATACAACAACTGATGTGCAACTCGCGGATGCAAGCGACCTCAAGGGTGTGTACGCCAGAGCCGTCAAGGACAAATCATCCGGCACCATCACAGGGTACAAGTATGAGCCCAGATTCACCCCGCCGAGGGAGGAAGTCGACGGCACCACGAGAAGATTCAATCGTCTTTCTCTCGGCGAGTACCACACTCGCGATGAGGCCAAGATTGTGCTTCAGATAGCCCGGTTCTATTACGACAAGGATCAAGGCTGTGTGGAGCTTGACGATGGTCAATTCAAGTTCTTCATTCCGCCGATGAACAAGCAAGAGCGAGGGCTCGCAGGTGAGGAGAAGAAGAAATGGGTGACCAGCAAATCGAAGCAAGTGTATGCAGATCTTGCAATCCAGAAGCGGAACTTCGAACAGTTGAGCGTGAGTAACAGGACAGATGCACGCTCTAGTCAAGATAACGATATCGGAGTTTCAAAAATTCCATCTGTTTCTTCTGCAAATGAGCTTCAAGTTCCATCTTGCCCTGCGCCATTGCCCCCGTGCGACGTTGTAGATGATTCTAGTGACACTTTTTCTGGTTTGGGCGACATGATTGATAACCTTCTACGTCCCGACTCCCCAAATTTCTTACCTCAACAATCAAGTCTCAACTGCGAAATGCATTACTTAGGGTTTGGTCAGATACTTGGGGGTCCTAGTTCACCACAAGCCGATGGTGTGACACAGGGTATCTGGGGCTCTAATGACGCTCATTTGAGCCCTCGCGTCGATTTTGAACAAGGATGGGATCTGGTCGGTGCAAGTGGATGTAATTTCTTCGCTAAGCGAAGGGACCCAGTTCTTCAACAGCTGGTGCATCGCCAGAAGCAGCAGCTAGAGGTGTACGCTTTACGAATTGTTGGCTTGGAGCATCAACTATTTGAATCTCAGATTCAAAATTCAGAGCTGCAACAGGAGATTGAACGTTTGAGAACAAGCCAAGTCTCAAATGGCAGCTTGATCTAGAAACTATTAATTCATGTCATTTGTGTAGTTGGTGATCAATTTCTCGATCGCGTAGTTGGTGTTGTATTTCATTGAGATTTGGTCACTCTTAACGCATAGACATCATTTGTAGTCAGCTGTATGTGTGGCGACTGGAAGAGTTTTTACCTATTATTTTTCAGTTTTTTACGTCACTTGTAACGTAACATGAATCAAACCCCCAGATTGAGTACAAGAAGTTAATTTCTCCACCCAGTGTGCAAGTTGTTCAATATTTTCAACTCCTACGTGCAATATCCTCGTTCTTGTTTGGTCTTGTGACGATTAATGACCGAAGTAACTTGGTTCTGGCTATTTAAATATATTGCACTTCCAGTCAGGTGCTTAACAATCGCGACCCACTTTAGCCAGCGTAGGCACACTCGAGATTCCCAGAATGACAGGAATTTTAACGTGAATGTGCACGGGCAGTGTCACTGAAATCTAACCTTTTACATACTCAAAAGAATGTAACGAATCGCAAACTGAAGAATCGAGGTTTCATGGCTTCAGTCTAGTGCTACTGCAACTCGTGTTTTCTGCTTAGTTAATGGATGCCAATTGCACTCTTCGAAACAACTGGCTACTTACGTGCGAGTATCAATTTTAATAAACTTGTTGGATTCATTTCAAAGCAGAGTCTGTAAAAAAACTGCTTAGAAACATTCCACGACGTGACGGATTTTGAGATGCAGCTGATAACTGACGCAAATTACTCTAACCTCGGATCCTCATACCAAGTTCAACGGAGGATGTGTCAAGTATGATGTGTCAAGGATGATGCAAAGCTAAGAAAGTGAACCTGAAACGTCTTGCTAGAGAGTGAATATCATCCACTCCCAGGAACAGACAGTGACGATTGAACTGGCAGGAACGTTAAGTCGTGGACTGAAGGTGGAATCTGTGGCTTCTCTACCGGAGTTCTGTTGAAAAATTACAGTTGAGTATCGTTGTTGAGCTTGCAGAGACAAGCCACCGCCCACACTGAGTAGCAGAAATAGAGAAGGTTGGTACTGTCGGAAAGCTATCGGTGAGGAGGGGTGGACGGGCTTTGATTCATAGCATTTGGACCCACAATGAGAAAGTTATTGAATTTCAAAGTTTTTATGGACTAGAAAATTATTCTTATTTTTGTTTTGATTGTGGCAACGGCAGAGGGCACACTAGTATTTTTTAAGACACCATAATTGCCAATGCATGATTTTGAAGGTAAGGTAACTACATTACAAACATTAAGGAAAACTTTTTGTGGGGTCTTGTTGGTAGTCAAAAAGGGATTCTAGATTCTCTTAGAATGCATTTTTTGGACACCGTATGAAGAAACTATAAATTCTCAAAATACTAAAAATAGGATTTAGGATAACCAACTATAGACTCTCAAAAATAGAAGTTCATTTTGGGTAAGAATCTAGACTGCAATTTTAGAAAGTGATCAAAATTAGGTGTAGTTGTCCTAATGTGAATGAGCTCTAATGGTTTGGAGTAGAAAAACATGGTGCTTGCTTTGCTGAATTGTGGTTGTTATTCATTGAAGAGTTTAACTCGTAAGGACCATGCATTCAAATACATTCAAATTTTTTTAACAACAGATGAATACAAATAAATACATCCTAAGCATGCGAAAATACTTTTTTTCATTCATCAATTTTTTTGACAATTTTTTTTTCGCATTTTCCTTCTCTAACATGACTATCTCTTGTGCATTTCTAAAATCATATGTAATCATTGTTGACTACATGATAGTCTTTTGTTTACTATAGCTACTAAATCATATTGATGTATAATTGCAACATGTCATGTCTGTAAGAATGTATGCAAAATGTGATTGGAATTTAGAACTGAATCTACTATAAAACTCAATCATTGTCTTTACAAACCATGCACACAAATCCAAGAAATGTGACTCTAAGTCATTTAGAATATGATTTACTTTTTTGAGTCATAGTTCACAATACATCTTAGTCAAAATATGACTTGCTGTAGTCACATATTGCTCACAATCTTACAAAAATGTGACTCGGAGCTTTCAAAAACATGACTACCTTCAATTATAACAAAATACATTCTATGTGTATTGTTACATTTGTTGAATTCATATTCTACACCAATAAAAAATACGATTGCACCAAGTTACATGCTACATCAATCAAAGTCATATTCTATGTCAATTGAAGAGATATTTCACATCAATAAAAAATAAAACTTGATAGAGTCATAAGGCATGTCAACTTTATTTCCTTTGCCTAGGTAGGTCAAATCATTAAAAGAAAGTTATGCACTCAAAGGCTAGTCAACACATACCCTACGTGTTGGAAATGCCACCTCAAGCTTAGTATATCATATAAATACTGTATTTATGCACATGATTCATATTTGAGCAACTAGTCAATAATTACAAGACATAATCACTTGTGCCATCACATTCTACTACCCCCATTAAGTTATAATCTTGGATTTTTTTATTATTGTAATCATATATTGTAGTCATAAAATATTGAATCTATTGTATTGTCATCAAGGTAACTTCAAGGACCAAATATTCCAAAATTTGCCTCTACTTACACACAATGGTTCTTTCTCTTTGCCTCCAATGTTACCACCTATCCCACCTAAGCTTCTGTTGTGGCTATTCTAGAATTAGACATATGATTAGGAAACAAACAAATTAAAGTTGCTTTGATGCCACCAACAACTTCCCTCTACTAACTGTAATTGTTTACTTAGATTTCCTTGAATGGAATTACTACATACCTACACCACAATAGGTTGTGCTAAATCCGATTCCATCCACTCAAATTGGTTGGTTGAAGTCTCATCATTGCCACTCAAAAATAACACATGAATACTGCAAATGTCCTTTACAGCAATGTGATCCACAGAAGCAATACAATAAAAAAGCAATCATAGTAAATAAATTGAAAAAAGCAACTATGGTGTGTAAACAAAAAGCAATTGTGTTTTGTGAATTGAGAAGCAATTGCAATGTTAACATCAAATGACAAGTGAGGATTTAAAGGGATGGATACACAAAAGCAAGCAACATGGAACCTTAAACCTCATTAGGCACCACAACTATACTTACAACAATTATTCAATTCTTGCCCAATTAGCCAAAAATGATGTCATCAATTTAGCAATAAACCTAAACCCTCTTTTTCATGAGGTCTATGGTGATAAAAACTGTCAAAATTCAAAATGAACTTTTAAACAATACAACTAAAATTGCAATACTCATAAATGCTTTGAAATGCCAACAAAGTAGATCCAAAATTTAGAGCACCTTCTTAAAAAAGCAACCAACTATACCGGCTACTCGAACCCAAAAAGAAGGTGATGATAAACTCTAAGTGGTTTGCATTGTAAGTGATTCAAATATTGGAGAGGTAAGGTAGAAGGTTCATAAATTGCCCATTTAAGAACTAAAATTGAATTTTGGGGAGGTGAAACTTCTTGAAATATCTTTTTAATAAACTTTCCTCAAAAGACAAGTGGAATTGGCATCTAATCCAATTTGTTTCATATTTTTTGAGCCCACCTCCTTAAATGTACATTGTTTGTACATTGCTCAAGGCTATGAAAAAGTAACATGTACAAATAGTGCACATTTGAGGAGGTGGGCAATTTTAGAGCATGTGCTCTTTTAGAATCACCTACCTTACATACATAATGACAACACCTAGGAAATGAGACACTATGGTAAAAGCAAGTGGGTTGACATGCTTGACAAGTCAAGTGGACATTAGGCATGAGGTGTTCATTTTAGATATGTCCTAAATGGCTACGGTGGAGCCATCCATAATCGTTAATTTAAGCCATAGCGGACATGATGTGCAATAATATATGACAAAGCAAATATTTACAAAAGTACAAAGATAGAAATGGTGAGGATAGCAAAAATTGAAATTTACAACTTGAGCTAAAATTACTATAAATTATGAAAGCCTAAAGTTAGGCTCAACCCATGTCCAATGTCTAAAGTCTTACAAAATTGATCACTAGGAAAGTACTTGTATGTAACTCTAGCACATAAAAGGAGGCACAAATTTCATGGCAGTGTCAGGACCGCATTTGTTACAGAATCTAGTTTCTTTGAATTCAAAATTAATACAAATGAATCCCACCCTCTCTTGAATTTGAGACACCCTTTTGATTATTTATAAGGTAGTAGTTGGTAATAGATGGTTCCACCTTAGATGTGATTTTCCTGGATGAGAATGATAAAAAAGATGGCCTCATCTAAGAATGAATGATTTAGTTTCTGGAGAATCATTAAATTTTTTTTCTTGGACTTGTGCCTAATCCATTTTAAGGGGTGATAAAAAAAACAATTAGCCTTGCAAAGAGTAGGACTCTAAATCCATTGCACCAAGTGGGACTAATAGGGTAAAAATGCAGGTTCTCTGGGATAAAAGTAAAATTTTGTCTCCTATTTTGTGTTGTGTTTAAGATATGTTCATAATCTCCCACAACTAATTTGTAGTCTCTAATTGCAAATATGAATTCAAAATTTGCAAATTTTTTCATGTGTAAAAACAAAAACGGTGTGGCTAAGAGGCTTTGTTCACTCCAACCAACCCCTAATTGTGTTGTGCAGTGTGAATGTGAGTGTAGATAAGATTTGAAAATATAGATTCAAAAACCACAGAGTTGATGCCATAGCATGTATCCAAAGGATAGAGCCAATAATTCATGTGTTTCTTCCAAGGGTAAGTGATCCCATAACTAGTTTATGGAATTAGTACAATATGCTACCTTAAAGACAAACAAGCATCACCTTTGGCTACCTCAAGAGTGAGTAGTATTTTAAAAAATAGAAAAGAAGGGGTTTTGCAAGTTGTAAAGGATTAGACTTTAACACAAATCAGACTAAATAAATGCTAATTCCAATGTGGAGGAAGTTGCAAATTGGCTATCAAATTCTATTATTTGTTGTAATCTTGGCTAAAATCTAATTTTTTCAAGAATTTTTTCCAAAGTACATTTAGCTACTAAAACTTTTAAGTAGAAATGGAGCAAATTTTAGCCAATTTAGTGAACATTGTCGAGGGTAAAATTCATGTGTTTTCACCTTGTTGACCCTATTTTTGTGGACCTAGTTTAGCATCTTGCCTAGAAAGATGATGTGTGCAAACCACCATATTGGTTCACTTTTAATATAATAGAAAATAATTAAAATATATATATGAGTTTTAGATTCAAAAGTGTTAGTATCCTAAATTAAACTATAACCATTAGTTAAAAGACTTTTTGTACATAGGACAAGAAACTAGATCAAAATTTCAACCCAAAAATATTTAAAAAGATAAAAAAATACAAAAAGGAATTGAAATCAAGGATTAGAAGTTGAAAATGGATCTAAATATAAATCAAAAACCAACAAAAAAGAAGAAATATGAAAAACACAAAAAAAATTATCAAACTTAAAACTACTATGAGAAAACTAGTATAGTGGTAGAAACTCTAATTTAGGCAATTAGTAATGATTTAATGAAATTTCAGTAAATTAACTTGGATGAAAGTGATTAGGAGGGTTAGTTAGTTAGTTTGGGGAAAAGGTTGAATTAGGGTTAGGAGCTCTCTCTCTCCACTCTCTCTTGTGTGTTTTTTGGGATGTGCATGTTTTTGAGGTGTGGGTGTGAAACTGTGAAGAAGAAAGTTAAAAATGGAAGAGTATTAGGGTGGGGATTGAGGGTAGAGTAATTAGTCGAGTAAGTTTTCACCTTGGGAGGTAAAATGGGTGAAAGGAGGAGTGGTGTAAGGTTAGATGGGAAATTGGAAGAGAAAACATGAAGGAGAGTTAAGGTTTCGGAGCCTTCCACCAAACTGCCATCTTTGAAGAGCTACGAAGGCCGGAAAGTAGCTTTGATGGAGCCAAAAATTAGATGGGAGGGGCGCATTCAAGTTAGCTTTCCATGAAGACAATTTTCATACAATTTGAAGCAAATTTGAAGAAATGGCGACCGTTTTTGTGAGGAGAGGTCTACTGCCGCGGACAATGGATAGCACCGACTTTGGCGAGACACTTTGGACGATTGAAGAACGGTATGGAGCTGAATTTTGGGGAGGACAAGGAGAATCAAGTTAGCTTTTCAAAAAGTCAAAACTCAAGCCAATTGGAGATGGTGTGAAGAAATGGTGACTGTTTTTGTGAGAAGAGGTCTACTGCCGCGACGAATGGATAGCACCGACTTTGGCGAGCCACTTCGGACGATTGAAGAATGGGATGGAGCTGAATTTTGGGGAGGACAAGGATGATCAAGTTAGCTTTCCAAAAAGTCAAAACTCAAGCCAATTGGAGATAGTGTAAAGAAATGGTGACTATTTTTGTAAAGGCTGGTCTACTGCCTCTAGAAGGGGGAACAATTGGAGGTTTGGATGGGTTTTTTCCTTCTCAATTGTGGTTAAACAATTGCAATTTTAATTGCACATTGCTATAAAACTTGTGATGAACCAATTGTATGTGGAGTGAATGGGTGTATGTGATGCTATGGGAGATTGAATGCTGAAATTTTCACTTGAACCTTACTTAGAGTCACATTGAGTGTCCTAATGGTAATTTTTAGGGCAAAATCACATACTAAAGTTAATCTACTAAATTGAGGATGAATTGCCATTGCTTGGAAGGCTAGGTAGTTAGGGGTCCATACACTCCTCACGGCCCAATCTTGTGGATGGATTTTGCTTCACAGTGAAATCCACTCACAATGTGGACTAAATATTGGTCCAATGGCTAATAGAGAATCCTCCATTTAAGACAATATGTAGGGACTAATGAAGCCTGATTGAGATGAAAGAATATAAGAATTATTCTTGTTTTGTGGAAGGATTGAAGAAGCGGTATTGTGTAGAGAAATGTTTGCTTCGGGAAATCACGGGGATCTTGGCTACAACTAAAAATGACTCATAAACAAAAGTAGACATTGTTGTGTAAATCTTCAGTATCGAACGTTGAATCTTTTACACCATTGTGAAACTGCTCCTCATTGACCTACCGTATTTTGGCTCATGGATTAAAGTAGGGATAAGAAACCACAAGATACGGGATAGGCAGAACCGACGACATACCATGAGATATTGTGGGAATCCGGAATCCAGAGATTGATCAAGGTTAAGGGAGCTAGGTGAGAAAAATAGAGAAAAATCGAAAAAATTATAGTTAGAACGTGATTTTTGTGTGAGGAAACCCAAACTAAAAAATAGGCGTTCCGGCAAAATCCGTAACCGGAACTTATCCAAATCCGGAATTACCCGGAACGCAAGAACTTATCGTATAGATCCCGGAGCTACGGGAATAGGATACCATTAGTATAACGGACCTGTAGCTATTATCCTGATTACTATAGGGAGACGGTTTAGTATTTAAGTTGTTTGCCCAGGGTTTTCATTTCCACCTTCCTGTTTTGTTTTTCTGAGACTGTCCATGTGAGTAGTTGAGAGAAAGAGTGGTGAGTTAGCGACTGAATTAGAATTACTTTTCTCTCCTCTTGTTTCTACTTAGGCCTTATGGCATCAGGAGCGGTATGGAAGGTAGTTGTATCTGCCCGGATTATCTCTCCGGCTATTCCAGACAATCCGGAACCACACAAGCAGTTAGAAGAGGATTTGACCAAGTTAGGGTGTGTTGGTTTGTTACACCGACCATGGAACCTCAAGAGTGAGGATATGATCCAGGAACTACTCCATGGAGTTCCGAATCAGTATGAGCTCACTCTGAGAGGACGGCCAGTTACGTGGACGGAGGACATCGGGGCGGATGTGTATCAGTTCCGGAAGAGTGGAAACGAGTTAGCGTCGAGGATGGACTGTTTTGTAGCTGGGAAGTTCACAGGGTTTGAAAATCCTAAGGACGGATTCGTTATTAGTGAATGCAAGGACGAGAGACATAGGAGAGTTCTAGAGTTCCTCATCTTCATTCTGTACCCGGAAAAACCTACATGGGTCATCGTTACGGTGGTCAATACCATTTTCGGGGCTATGGAGAACCTGGCCGTTCATTGGGGTAGAGTCATAGCCGGGTTAGTTTCTAAACTAGCAGAGCATGTAACCCGCGCGAAGGCAAGTCCAGTTAGCACCTACCTATTCCATTTATACCACCAGCAGGAACTTTTAAGCGCTGCAGAAATAATCCAGTACGACACCGGAAAGGCTATTTTGTCATACGGACTTTCTAGGGAAGAAGCGGAAGATCCGGTGTCGGGTAATAAGAGTTTGCTTAGGGGAAACACAGGGTTTTTTGCTGCAACTAGAAGTGATTAGGTTTGAGAGCAAGTGAAAACAAAGTCAGGTCTTTGATTTATAACACCAAACTAAGAGAATACAATAGATGATAATACTTCAAGTGGAGGGAACTAAAGCTGTCCGTAAATAAATGGATGAACCATCAAGGTAAAAGAATAATCTTGAATACGCAAGAGTATGTATACAAGTATAGGTAGAAATACTTGTATTCAAATACAAACGTCTTTATACCAAATATACAATATGTATAAAAGTCGTGTACGTATAGTCGTACAATACAAGTATAAAATACGCATAAAATTCGTGTACGTATATACGTATAAATATGTGTATATGAATATGTAGAATACGTATATAATAGACCGTATATACACCGTATAAATATTAATACAAGTGTTTGTGTGGTTCTAAATGAAGTAGGAATCAAAACCGCAAGCCTTGAAACTCTTGAAGAAAGCAGCAACACTAAAATGGATGCTCCAAACACATCATAATCTCAAATGAAGTGTGTTATAAGTTTTTGAAAAGCTAACAACACCATCTACTCTTCCTCCAAATTTCAACAGAATCGAACTTACAAGTCATAAGTTATAGTCTTTCAAAGTTGGTGCTCCAAAATCCCTTGGCAACCGAACATGCATACACCTTGTAAGACATAAAATGCTCAAAAACGCTCCAAATTGCTTGATATTTGAGTCTTTGAAAAGCTTAAAGTATCATAAAGATCTCCTCCAAAACTGAACTCAAAATTCCAAATACTCCTCCTTCTATAGCACCCCAAACTTAAGCACTTCAAATTTGCTTGGCAACTGAATGTACATGTGCTAGTTTCGGCCACAAAATGTTCAATAATACTCTAAAACTCTTGAAACTTGAAAGGTTGGAATCCTAACTTGCCTTAAAACTCTACACCAAATGTTCAATTCCAAATTCCACCCTACCTAAGTTCTATGACACTCCAAATTCAAAACTAAAGTTTGTAGAAACGGTCTCTAACTTCATCTCCTTCTTCCTATCACTCCTTCACATTTCTGTCTATAACTTTTGTTTCACAAACTCAATTTACAAGTGTGATAGCTTTTTGAAAAGCTAACAATAAGACCTACACTTCCTCTAAATTTCACTTGAATACAAGAAATATTGAGTCTGCAGGAGAGGCTCGAAGTCTCCACTTCTCTAATCGGATAGCAGCAGACCTTCCCTCACTCTTTTACTCATAACTTTCTCATAACAACTCCAAATCAAGTGAAACTAGTGCCAAAAGAAGCGCAAGAACAAGGTGTGCAACTCTGCCAAATCTCAAATCAAAATTCGTCTCCTACACAAAGCCTTAGTCGCTCGAAAATCACAGTATGCAAAAACTTTTTTCTTTTTCCATAACAACACACAAAAAAAAGAAGAGATGGAGGAGGAAGCTCCCTCCTTCCTTATCTCCTCTCCTAAGGACCACATCAGCCCATGACTTGACCCATAAGGCATCTAGAAGCCCATTGGTTGAGGTACTACTCCCTCTTATCTCCACTACATCTTCTATTCATTTACTAAAATCTTAGAAATTCAACTAGAAGGGAAAAACCAAGTAGGAAAAAAAACCCTTCTCACAACTTATTGTAGGAACTTTAGAACAAGTTAAGGTTCCTCTAAACTCAACATAAAAAAAACACTGGATTACAAATCAACCGCTCTTAAAGGTATTTTAAGAGGAAATAAATGACTAAACATGTAAAAACTCAAGGATTTGAAGAACTACTTCGGAAATGAAACTAGCCCTCCGTTGACTACTCAAATGACTGAGTTGCCCTTGAAGCCAAAGGCGATGCCCAACTTCACTTGAAATGCGACTAACCATCTGCCTTTCAGCGTTATTCTCAAAACGTCCTTCAAATATCATTTGATGATCTCCAGAAAGCGTAGATTCAGCCTCCAAAACAATAACCAAGGCCCTGGTATCAAGTTGAATACTTGCAGCTGCAAATTGAAAATTACTTGGGTCTGGATCTGTTCGCGGTTGAACACAACGCTCAGAAGGCTCAACTTCATCGCGTACACGACGTCTTGAAGTAGAAGGCAAATCAGGATCAAACAGCGGTTGAGATAATGGTAGCTCCCAATCCTCAAGATTCTGCGAATCCATCACTACAAATAACTGAATCCAAAATCAAAGCCTAAACAGGTTCTTCTAAACCAAGGAATGTAACCCATTCCCTTTATACAAAACTAATAGCTTCATTGAGAAGCTAATTCCAACTAACCAATCCCAAGTCAAATATTTATAGGTATATGTTTTTGTCTCAAAAGAAAACCTATGTAGAAATGGATCAAGGTACACTGCTTCGTTCATCTGATACCACACGATGCAACCATCAACGGTATAAAACCGTTGTGGGGCTAACAATCAACGCCAAGTTGCGGACTTGGCTGGTTGTTGAAGTCCCCGTTAGTTGTCGACTGGTTCCGGGTTCGAATACCATCGGGCCCGTTGAATCAATCTGAGCAGCGGCAACTTGGCACCGCTAGTGAAGGCAGGAAATAACCAGCCAGCCAGCCTCCTACTTCCCCTGAGCTAAGCGACAAGATGTAGTACAAAACCCAAACCGTGGATTTCTCCACGACCCCACCTTTTCTAACTCAATCCTTATATTCCATTGACGTTCTAAAGAGTTCTTTTCGTAGTTTTTAAACACCACACCTATTTACAACACGACATTCACCCCTTCTAAACCTGCACATCCTCTGGTATGTGCCAAGGTTATCTATGATCATCCCCAAGATAAACATCATCATCATCTCCAATATCTTCTTGTGCCATTTGTGGATTGAAAATCAAATGCAAGTCATTTGAATCAAATCTCCCATCTCTCCTTCGAAATGCTTTGATTCGTTTACCTGCTACTGGAATTCTCAACATAGTACCATCTAACTCACGGAGTGTATAAGTGGCGTTTCCATTCTTCTTCATAACAACATAAGGCCCAAACCATCTTCGTGAAAACTTCTTCACCGTACTATGTTGATTCTCCAATGTACTATCGAACATCAATACCCAATCTCCTTCTTCAATCTCCTTTATTCTTAAACGATGAGTTTTATCAAATCTTTCCTTATTCCCAAGCCTAGCAACTTTGAGTCTCTCAAGTGCAATCTCCATATCCTCTGGCAATCTTCCAAGCTGTTGAATACGGATCTCCAATAACCTCTCTCTTGTAATATTATCCTCCCAAGATAGAAACACCCAAGTTGGAATAGACTCTTCTCCAGGCATCATAGGCTTGTGTCCATGCATAAGTTCAATGGGCATATAACCTGTAACTGTACTATGAGTGGTTCTATCAGCCCACAAAGAAAACGGAAGTAGTTTAGGCCATATATTGGCCTTCCCTTTACAAGCCTTAACCAATGCATGAATAATAGGAGGATGACCCCTTTCACTCTTGCCATTGGCCTCGGGATTGTAAGCAGTTGTTAATCTCAACTTCACTCCATATCTCTCAAAGAAATTTCGCGCTTCAACAACATCCAATTCTCCTCTATCAGCTCTCATCTGACCAATACTCCTATATCGACTGAAAATATCTTCAAGTATAAACCGGCAAACTGCTTCAGTGGTTTTGGTTCTCAACGCTCTTCCCTCAACAAAATTTGAAAGCTCTTCTCTTGCCAAAACAAGATATCTCATACCCCAAACTCCAGGTGGCATTATAACCAAATCAATCACCCACTGAAAATGGATAGAAGGAGGATAAGTAGGATGTAACTCATCTCTATATCGAATCTTTGATTGAAGTTGACATGTAACACATGAAGCAACAAACTCCTCCACATCTTTATATAAACCCTTCCACCAATACCGCTCTTTGATCTTAGTATAAGTGGCCCAAATTCCTCTATGACCAGCCCAAAGAGCATCATGAAACTCTCGAAGCACTTGGTTTTTAGTTTCAAAATCATCAATCACTCTTAATGGCAACCCATCAGTTCTCTTTGCCTTCTTCCATAAAAAACCATCTTGCAAAAGATACCCATAAGATTGATGTCGGATGTCTTTGAAAGCTTTGTCCGTCCATCCTTCTTGCCTCTCCAAAGTACTTATATAGAATCCAATATCCCTTAATCTTCCGTTGTAAAGCTCTTCTCTGAATGGCAATGCTTCATTAACCCCACTCTGTATGTCTGTAGCCAATACATAACCTTCATCTTCAATATCTTCATCTTTTTCATAACTCATTATTTCTTCTTCATCAAAGTATTTGGCTCTTGACAACATATCCGCCACAGGGTTCATCTTGCCCGTAATGTGCTTTAAAATTGGATTCAATGACTTGATGTACGCTATCCATCGAAGCATTGCAATATCTGGTGAATTGCAATTAGAAATCATACCCAAAAGAGGTAAACAGTCCGTCTCCAATACAACATCAGCACCAATGATATAATTTCTTTCTGCTTTCAAAGCTGTAAGCACACCCCAAAGCTCCCTCTTAACTTGTGGATAAGCTCTTTGACGCTCAGTAAGTATCCTTGCTCCAAACCGGATAGCAAATCGATTTCCTTCTGCATCATTTTGGCCAACAGCCCACCCTATGGCTATTGGACTTGTGTCAACTGTTACAATCACCGGTCTTCCACTTTCATATTCAACCTGCTTCAAAATTGGCGGCGACTGCAAGATGTTCTTCAATTCTTTCATTGCCAAATCTTGCTCATGTTTCCAAACAAACTTGTTCTTTTTTCTCAATAGCTTATAAAGGGCTTCTGATATATGAGCAAAATGTGGTATCCAAATCTGATAAAAGACACATGCTCCTAGAAACCTCCTTACTTCAGTAGTATTGCTACAAGCCTTCATCTTGCCAATAGCATCTACTTTTTCAGGGTTAGGTTTCCTCCCATACCATCCACATTGGTGTCCAACAACCAAAATCTCATTGGTTCCAAATCTAGATTTTTCAATAGAAAGAGTTAGATTCACCTCTTCTAATCTGCTCAAGATGTTGTCTACATCTCTAATGTGCTCACTCACAAATGTTCTACATCCATCATTTTGAATACTACAATCTCTGTTTGCCTCTTCACATCCTTTAATAGGAATGTCATCTATAAACGGTATAGTTTTGTGTGGTACAAACTCCTTCAAAATTTGATTCATAGCATTCTGCATATGTGCTACCGAATTGGTAGCACCTTGAGGCAATGTACACATTCTAACCAACCCAAGTGGAGTTTTCATAGTTGTCAAATCCCTACTCTCAAATGCAAGTTGGAATTGATCATAACCCGAATACAAATCTCCAATAGAGTAAATAGCATGCCCCGCAAACGCTTCTGCTACTTCATCAACAATAGGCCCCGATCCTTTGTTTCGTATGGTTACCTTGTTAGCTGGCTGCATATCTTGAATAAATCGCAATGCTCCAGACTTTTTAGGCACAGTAAACCATCGATTAGAATATGGAGCCATCGAAGGCTCTAGTATCCCCATGCGCACCTTCTCTTTCAATAATTCAATCAACTTGGGGAGCAAAGCTCGTGGAACCGGTATAGGTTTCAAATCCCATGGCACATGCGGAACTGTGAATATAACCATTGGTGCAACCACACTTGGATGCACACATCCGATTTCATCTGATGAAGAAGCAAATGCCTTTCCATGAGTAGAAAGCATGTCTCGAAATTTCTTTCTCTCCAACTCCAATAAAAATCCATCTCCTCCAATCTTGAGACTTGCTAATGTTTCCTCCGTAAATACATGACCAATCTTCTTCAAACCTCTAAGACTTGGCTCTTTCTCCGCTTGTCTAATATGCTTATCAATATCCGATGGTAATTGTGTCGCTACTGGCTTCACCTTCTTCGCCACTGTTTTGTACTTTGTATATACAGCAACTTCCTTTTTCAATCCATAGCTCCCACATTCATCAAATAATGACATCGCCTTGAAGATTTCATCATATAATGTTTGCGAATGTATGCTGATCACAACGTCAATAGTATCACCCTCCATTCCATACATTTCCAATGTCTTCAAAAATTGCATTACATTATCCGTCATACCTTTCTCTTCATAGACTCCATGAATGCTTTCTTCGTCCAAAAGTAAGTTCATACTCCTCAAATTATTCTCCATTTTTCTCACAACCTTCTTATATATACGGTCTAAATCTCCAATACACACAAACCGCACAAACCCACACTCTGTCATACCCAAAATTCCACTCTCAATAGTATGTACACCGGGGAATTTTAGACTTCTAGATTCATGTGCACCCGCGGACCCCCATACTCCGCGCGTGCTCTCTAGAAATCCTCAAAGTCATGAGAGCGAAATTTCAATGGCCCTTCTCTGAGTTGAAGTCGATGCCTTTCATTCTCAGGCTTCACTGTCAAGAATTGAACAGACTTTTTACCATCAAGACTTCGAATTCGTGCATAATGAGATCCATCATCCAATACTTTGGTCTCCATTCTTGAGGCGGTAATATATGGTTGGCCTAGTATAACTGGATATGCTCCTTGATTTGATACAAAGAAATTCTGCTCCACTTCCACATCTCCAATCCTAGCACGAATTGATGGACAAGCTCCGTATAACTGACTGCGACCGTTATTGGCCGCTCTCATCACCCAACCATGATGGATATCAATTGGCCATTTGCCCTTCTCATAGACCTGTCGAGACATAATATTAATCTCTGAACCATGGTCTACAAGGGCCAAAATTAATTCGTCATGGTCTCCAAGCCTCACCCGCGTTTCTGTAGTAGCCCTTGCCCAAAATGGTTGAAAGAATTCTGACTTTTCTCCATCCTCCCTGTCCATTGATGAATCAATGGCACAATCAAAGGTATTGGCCTCCATTTGAAGTCTCTCTTCGCACAACACCATTGAGACCATATTATCTTTCATCTCTTCCGTTTTTATAATACGCTCCATTGACCCAACCTTGGTCTCAAAGTTGCTCACCCCTTCTAAACTCTTGGCCATAGTACCATCATTCACTACAAGACTCTTTGCCGCAACAACACCTCCTTCCATTTCACTTGCACAATCATTAATAAATATATGCAAAATCTCATGTTCATCAAGAGTCAGATCAAGACCTTCTTCCACTTCCTCTCTTCCATTAAATACAACATCTTGCTCCTCCTTGTTTGATTCAACCATCAGAGCAAATACTTCTCCAATCTCCGTTTCTTCTTCTTCAGTGACATGCGTATCCAAAGCCTCCACCATAACTGTCTCAGCCGTCATTTGCCTCTTCCTCTTGATAATATCAATAATCAACTCATGAAAATCCTTCTTTGCAATACCAAGAGCTTCTCTGAGTGTAAACTCAATTTTTGCATCAAGAATTCTCTCCTCCAAAACTCCCTTTAAATCAATAGAAGTTTCAATATCAGATTGGAGCTTATAAGCAGGTCCCTTTGCCTTGGTCTTGATAGAAGTCTCCTTCTCTCTTTCCTTCTCCTTGCCACTTGACTGACCCCAATCACTATCAGGAAGCGGTGCATCTCCAGGATGTATAAAGGCAGGGTTAGGTGTCTTTGCCCGCGTAGTAACCTTACGCCTCTCTTCTGTAGGAGCCTTAGCTTGCCCTTGAGGTCTTCTCTTAGATGTTGGCTCTTCATTATTATCCTCACCAACCCTCCCTCTCTTCTCTTCAACTGAGACTTCATGTTGTTCATTGTCACCTTGTACTTCACCCAAAAACGCTCTAATACTGGTGGCATCAACTAAGTCTTCCCACCCAGTGGCTCTCCTAATAGCATGTGCTCCTCTTTTCATTATCTCTACATCCATAATTTTAGAAGCATTAACCGCCAGACAACGATCAATTCCAATACTGTAACTCGTTGCCTCTTCTGCGAGCAAAGTACTAGATTTTCCCACCTTATCTTCCAAAAGCTTCTTCATACCTCCTTTGCCAAAGTTAGTAGACAAAGGTAAATCCACTGCCGCATCATGAAGCTTGCCATCTTTGAAATACACAATTCCCTTCTTAATAGTCTCATCAAGCTCCTTGCAATCACGAAGTCTGTGCTCTTCACCTTCTTTGATCACATGATCGCAAAATACACACCTCTTCACATATTTCCTCCCACTATCAGATGAAGGAGAAGAACCAGAAGCTTGTGCCTTTCTCAACTCAGTCACTTCCACCTTGAGTTCTTTGAAACCCTTGATAAGCTCTTCAAGGGTTTCCTCACTTACTGGTTTTATAGACTTTAGAGTAGATGGAGAGTTTGATGGCGCAAATGATACCTTACGTTCCTTCGTGACTGTGTGAGGTGACTGCACCACTTGTAAAGTAGAACCTCTCCCTTTCACTCGTCGTTGCTTGGCTAATAGACCAACAGTCTCTTCAACCCTCCTCCAATCATTTGTAAAACCTCCTTCAGTAGTCCGATCTCCAAGAAGAATAAGAAGTCTGTCTTCCAAGAGATCATCAGCTGCTTGAAGAAACAGCTCTGCCTTCCTGGCATCTAGAAGGTGCTTCTCTGCCATAGGTAGTTGATTATATTTCTTCTCGAAGTCCCGAAGCAATTCATTTGGGCCCATATCTTTACCAGGTTGCCCTTCCACCCAGTCTAAAAAGGATCTTTTAGTCATCCTTTCAGAATCCTCTTCAAAAAACTCATCCCTCAATCTTTCTTCAAAAATAGTCCATGTCTCAACAGCACCATCCAATATAATCTCTCGAATTCTCTCACGAATCTCCGGCACAACAGCAAGACCAAAAGTCTGAATCATCCGGTTTTCGGAAACCAGATGCACCTCCATCTCACATAGATACACCTTTAAAAACTTCGTAATATCTTTCCCATCAAACCTCCCAATCTTATCAACAACGCCCTTGAGAGCCTTGGTAGACCCATAAGTATCAATGGGTTGTACTCTTTGATGCTCCATGAACATCTCAAGAGCACCAAGCACCCTCTCCATATCATTCCTGGTACCACCAGGTCCAGGACCAGAATCTCCTCCACTCTCTCCCATTACCAAAACCAAAACTAGTAGCCCCTTAGCTCTCTCAGTGGAAGCACCAAATGTCGGGTAATAAGAGTTTGCTTAGGGGAAACACAGGGTTTTTTGCTGCAACTAGAAGTGATTAGGTTTGAGAGCAAGTGAAAACAAAGTCAGGTCTTTGATTTATAACACCAAACTAAGAGAATACAATAGATGATAATACTTCAAGTGGAGGGAACTAAAGCTGTCCGTAAATAAATGGATGAACCATCAAGGTAAAAGAATAATCTTGAATACGCAAGAGTATGTATACAAGTATAGGTAGAAATACTTGTATTCAAATACAAACGTCTTTATACCAAATATACAATATGTATAAAAGTCGTGTACGTATAGTCGTACAATACAAGTATAAAATACGCATAAAATTCGTGTACGTATATACGTATAAATATGTGTATATGAATATGTAGAATACGTATATAATAGACCGTATATACACCGTATAAATATTAATACAAGTGTTTGTGTGGTTCTAAATGAAGTAGGAATCAAAACCGCAAGCCTTGAAACTCTTGAAGAAAGCAGCAACACTAAAATGGATGCTCCAAACACATCATAATCTCAAATGAAGTGTGTTATAAGTTTTTGAAAAGCTAACAACACCATCTACTCTTCCTCCAAATTTCAACAGAATCGAACTTACAAGTCATAAGTTATAGTCTTTCAAAGTTGGTGCTCCAAAATCCCTTGGCAACCGAACATGCATACACCTTGTAAGACATAAAATGCTCAAAAACGCTCCAAATTGCTTGATATTTGAGTCTTTGAAAAGCTTAAAGTATCATAAAGATCTCCTCCAAAACTGAACTCAAAATTCCAAATACTCCTCCTTCTATAGCACCCCAAACTTAAGCACTTCAAATTTGCTTGGCAACTGAATGTACATGTGCTAGTTTCGGCCACAAAATGTTCAATAATACTCTAAAACTCTTGAAACTTGAAAGGTTGGAATCCTAACTTGCCTTAAAACTCTACACCAAATGTTCAATTCCAAATTCCACCCTACCTAAGTTCTATGACACTCCAAATTCAAAACTAAAGTTTGTAGAAACGGTCTCTAACTTCATCTCCTTCTTCCTATCACTCCTTCACATTTCTGTCTATAACTTTTGTTTCACAAACTCAATTTACAAGTGTGATAGCTTTTTGAAAAGCTAACAATAAGACCTACACTTCCTCTAAATTTCACTTGAATACAAGAAATATTGAGTCTGCAGGAGAGGCTCGAAGTCTCCACTTCTCTAATCGGATAGCAGCAGACCTTCCCTCACTCTTTTACTCATAACTTTCTCATAACAACTCCAAATCAAGTGAAACTAGTGCCAAAAGAAGCGCAAGAACAAGGTGTGCAACTCTGCCAAATCTCAAATCAAAATTCGTCTCCTACACAAAGCCTTAGTCGCTCGAAAATCACAGTATGCAAAAACTTTTTTCTTTTTCCATAACAACACACAAAAAAAAGAAGAGATGGAGGAGGAAGCTCCCTCCTTCCTTATCTCCTCTCCTAAGGACCACATCAGCCCATGACTTGACCCATAAGGCATCTAGAAGCCCATTGGTTGAGGTACTACTCCCTCTTATCTCCACTACATCTTCTATTCATTTACTAAAATCTTAGAAATTCAACTAGAAGGGAAAAACCAAGTAGGAAAAAAAACCCTTCTCACAACTTATTGTAGGAACTTTAGAACAAGTTAAGGTTCCTCTAAACTCAACATAAAAAAAACACTGGATTACAAATCAACCGCTCTTAAAGGTATTTTAAGAGGAAATAAATGACTAAACATGTAAAAACTCAAGGATTTGAAGAACTACTTCGGAAATGAAACTAGCCCTCCGTTGACTACTCAAATGACTGAGTTGCCCTTGAAGCCAAAGGCGATGCCCAACTTCACTTGAAATGCGACTAACCATCTGCCTTTCAGCGTTATTCTCAAAACGTCCTTCAAATATCATTTGATGATCTCCAGAAAGCGTAGATTCAGCCTCCAAAACAATAACCAAGGCCCTGGTATCAAGTTGAATACTTGCAGCTGCAAATTGAAAATTACTTGGGTCTGGATCTGTTCGCGGTTGAACACAACGCTCAGAAGGCTCAACTTCATCGCGTACACGACGTCTTGAAGTAGAAGGCAAATCAGGATCAAACAGCGGTTGAGATAATGGTAGCTCCCAATCCTCAAGATTCTGCGAATCCATCACTACAAATAACTGAATCCAAAATCAAAGCCTAAACAGGTTCTTCTAAACCAAGGAATGTAACCCATTCCCTTTATACAAAACTAATAGCTTCATTGAGAAGCTAATTCCAACTAACCAATCCCAAGTCAAATATTTATAGGTATATGTTTTTGTCTCAAAAGAAAACCTATGTAGAAATGGATCAAGGTACACTGCTTCGTTCATCTGATACCACACGATGCAACCATCAACGGTATAAAACCGTTGTGGGGCTAACAATCAACGCCAAGTTGCGGACTTGGCTGGTTGTTGAAGTCCCCGTTAGTTGTCGACTGGTTCCGGGTTCGAATACCATCGGGCCCGTTGAATCAATCTGAGCAGCGGCAACTTGGCACCGCTAGTGAAGGCAGGAAATAACCAGCCAGCCAGCCTCCTACTTCCCCTGAGCTAAGCGACAAGATGTAGTACAAAACCCAAACCGTGGATTTCTCCACGACCCCACCTTTTCTAACTCAATCCTTATACTCCATTGACGTTCTAAAGAGTTCTTTTCGTAGTTTTTAAACACCACACCTATTTACAACACGACACCGGTCGAGTCGGAACCGGAAGAGTGCCCCGAGGAACCTCTGACCGATCCAAGGACAAAGAAGTAGAAGTCAACAGATCCGGGGTCACGAGCCAAACCACCGGTGATGGAAAAACGGGAGTCAAGTAAAGGTCCAGAAGTAGAATCCAAATCAGCATTTTTCAATGCTGGGTTTGAATGGATACGTGAAGCAAAGGTGCTCCATGACAGCCTGACGGATCTGGTAATAGATATGGCGGAAGTTTTGAAGGTAAAACCAGATCAGATTGTGGAAGTAGTCAAACGATTGTCCAAACCGGAAGACCTAAAGCAGAGGGAGGACCGGATTCAGGAGTTGGAAGCGGATCGGAATCAACTCCAAGCCCGACTGAATTGGGCAGAAGGGAAGATGGTAGCTTCAAAGGAGAAAGAGAAGGAAGCCCTCTCTCTTGTCAAGAACCTATCCGAAGCAATCGACATCAAAGTCGACGTCATCACGAAAGCAGCTCTGTTTGATTCGAAAATGATACAGGAGGGCCACATCATTGGGACCAAGATGGTGACCATCCTCGTAGACTTCACTGCAAGGATAGAGCGGGTTTTAGGAGAATTACGACAAGTGCTGGCAGCCATCGATCCAAATCAGGTAATGGATTTCTCAACCTTTCCGGAACTCCCTTTTGTTTCGAGTACTCCAGGGAGACCATTAGTGGATTGAGTAGCTCGGATGGAGGGACTGAGAGGGATACTCACGCCAACCGAGCCCACTTCCAACAAGATATGGATGACGGAGTTAAATTTGAGGCCAACTTCGGAACCGGAACATGAGTCCACTGTGAAATCGGTTCCGGTACCATCCAAAGTCTCAACCCCAGAAATCCCTAGGGCGCAGACGGTACCCAACCATTTGAGGGGATCGTTCAAAGTTCCAGGACAGTAGGTTAGAGGAGATCTCATCAACCAGATCGGTGGAATGACCAATCCGGCCCGGATGAATCCGGAAGGGTTCTCGCATATGCAAGAGACTACACCAGAAAAGAGAAGCGAACCCGCAATACTGGAGGAGACACCGCCAGAGAAGATGAAGGAAGTTCAAGTCATTGAAGATTCCGAAGAAGAAAGTGCACATTCCACTTCCGGAACGGAGGGGGATAGCAATCCGTCTCCTGCAACGCGCCACATCCAAACTCGAGCAACAATGAAAACGACTCTGGCCAGAAGCGTGAAGGGAACGCCAACCAGTCAAGTGGGTAGCCGCTTGAAGAAGGGTCGAAGGCCAAAGCATTAGAACTCTTAGGAAGGGTAGTATCGGATCTAAAACGGGTTTCCGAGCGTGGGCCCAAGTTCCAGAATTTTAGGCAAGTAGTTCAGGAATTTCCGGCTTTCTCGGGACAACAGTGACTGGCCTTTCCGGATATCTCGGGGGTTCAGTGATTGGTTATCTTGATTTCCGGGTTCCTTTTCAAGCTTTTAGGAGTTGACTTTGGATTTTCAGTTAATATTTAATGGCAAACAAGTTAGTGGTTTGTCATTCCATCCCAATCCCATCTTAGTACTTTTACGTATGTATTTCAATTTTCCTTCTTAATCTAAGTTAGCCAGGGTACCTCTAGTTGCACTTTGCTTGTAGAGTTTTAGCTGGCGTATGCGTTTGTGTTGTATCCTTGTATTGGAGTAAGAGAGGGAAGGGAGAGGAGAAGTCCGGATCTCGAACTATGGATCTCTTGGATGATAAGGTAATCAGGAGGAAATGCAAGCTGAATAGGGAAGTGTGAGTGTTACGTGCCTTCAAATTGCCGGAACAGCGATCCGGATAGAGAGGTAGAGGTCTCTGTGAGTCCAGAACTAGGAAGGTTCTATGCGGAGATAAGCAACCGCCAAAGGAAAGGATCTCCCGCTACTCCAGAAGGTCTACCAACCTCCACCTCAGTACGTTGTTTTCTCCTTGAAAACCTACTCCTTTGAATCTATAAGTTCTAATCCGTCGTTGTAGTAAGAAAGGTGTAAGGATTTCTTTGTGTGACTTGTTTCTGGATCGGCCAATCCGGAAACTATGAGAGAATACTCCTCCCTCCTCCTACAACTACGTTGTCTTGGGTGTGTAGTTGATTAGGATTAGGGTGTAGAGAGGTTAGCTACACAAGTGGTGAGTCCCCACCCCTTTCTAAACCAAGGGCGGATCCTCTGAGGATGAAATAGAGGTAACAAAAAACGTAAATTAGAAAAGACGGATCTAGGTTCCGGAGGTGGTCCGGATCTGGAACGAAATCCAGAATGTATTTAGTTTCCGAAACCAGGTAGGGAAGTGAAACGAAGGGAATTAAGAGAGTAGTCACGATCCGAATACCTCTAATTCAAACGATATCATACTAGAGTTCCCTAGAACGATAATTCGTGTCATCTTGCAACAATTCGTCGTTGTAAGGATACTTACAGCTAACTGCGGGTACGATAGATATTGTTGGTGAATATGGCTTCTAAATTTTCAAACTCATGGTCTGTTGGTTATCAATCCAACCTCACTATGAGAATAAAACAAGTCTCAAATATATAGGCAAAGAATCCCACTTCATCATCACAATACAATATGAGGCTAAACAATGATTTAGTCCATACTACCTGCAACAACAAAAGTTTACAATGAAAGGAAAGCCAAATTACACACTACACATCATACAAATGAAAGTTTACAATGAAAGAAAAGTCACAATACACAACACTCTCAATCACAATCACATATTTTTGTATCACATCGTCTTGAATTGCACAAAATCCTATAAAACATAAGTTTAGTTGAAAACTCATTTTAGATTATAACCATCACTCTAAAATGTCTTAAATGCCTTCTATTGTTGCCAACTTACCACAATAATTGGAATGTCATTTGTGACGGCTAAGCCTCCTTAATCTCCTTCCTTTTATACTCACTAGTGTGCCTTGTGTCATTGCCACGATATTATACAAAATAAAAATAAAAGTTGTTTTCTTTATTTTTTTATTTCATAAAAACTTTGAAATTCAATATTTTTTCTATTGTAAGTTAGAACACCACAAAATAAAGTTCATGCACCACTCCTCACAAATGACTTTCTGATAATTGAAAATACATGACCAAGGGTTGCATAGTTCCAAAATATCTCACTGTGACAAAGAAAATAAACAAATAAAATACAATAAATAATCCATCTGGTAAGATAGGCTTTGGGTTTAGTTTAGGGTTTGGTTTGGTTAATGATCATGCTAGTATGTAAATTACAAAGTGTCACAATTTATATATTAAATCACAATTGAAGAGTTATAAGGCTAAATATGGGTCATATATAGGGACTTTTAAAGGTTAACAATTATAATTATATACTATTAATGACATAACATAGTAACAATGGAAGTATCATTAAAAATAATATTAATTTAATCATATATTTTTTAAATTTTATATTGAATTACTACTATTATTTATACTACTACTGGAAATATTATATTGCTCATAGCTAGAATTTGTATAGCCAAAGTTTATATAAAACATCTTATCACCTTATGAACTTTGATTGTTAGAAAAGAGTTTGAAGTGTATTAATTTTCAAATAATGAAGTTTTGATTCTATTAAAGGATTTTGGAGGGTTTAGAGGGTTGTTTTAGGCCTATTTCTTTTGTTGTTTTTCCAGAAGTTAAAGAACAGCTTGTTATTAAAAAAAATGAAAATGAAAATGAAAATTCTTAAAATGAAAAAAAAAAAAAAAAAAAAAATTTTAAAAAATTCAAATTTTTTTTATATGACATGAAAATTTCTTGGCCATATCATATTGTTGTTGCAACGCAGTTTCTATGTTCACAGGAGCTTGGGAACTCGCAGGACTTGCAACCCTCCACAAGCCTTAAATCTCCCCTAGTGTTATTAGCAGTTTTTAATTTTGCATTTACAGAGTTACTTACTGAACACATTTTTCATTTCCTATGGGATGTTAGTAGTTCATTATTTTCTAAATAAGAAGTTACTAATAGTGATGTTTGGCTATACTTGATCATGCAGGCAATCAACTTGTTTTCTTTTCGTTGGGGCTTAAGATACGTTCAAACCTCGCTTTCTAGAGGACCGGGTCTTAAAGATAACAATTTGTAAAAGCAGGCACAATGGATTATGATAGGCATGGTTGTATTTATGACCGCACTTTGTCTATAGCAAGTTAGTTTACCACACTCTATTTTTGCTCTTGTTCAAACTTGGTGAATTGGTGTGTAAATATTAGTTGCCATGATGGACTTGGCATGTTAGTTCTCATTGGCTATTCACACCAAAAAAAGGTGTTAGGGCTTTTTACAAAGGAATGTGGGTCCCCTTGCGGCGGGTCACTCTCTTTCCAGGTGGATTTTTTTCTTTTTGTTTCACTCTAGTGCTTGAATGCTGCTCTACCTTGCTGCCATTTTTTCCATTTTTGTTCTAGAATTGCTTCTATTTGCATTATGTTTTTCTCATATGAACTTTGTGATAGTCGAGGTCATGTAAAGGAGATCCATCAATGGGGTGTGTGTGTGTGTGGAATTGGAGATTCCCGAAGTGGCAACCTATCAAGAAGTGGCAGGCATAAAGGTACACATTGGTCTTTTGAACACAACTATTCTTTCATCACTTAAAATTCACAAATGCAAACACGTTCTTGTAGGATTTTTTTGCTCAAAAATTGTCGCTCTGAAAGATAAAGAATGTGCCACCCAAATAATGTCATTGTTTGCGGGCTTGCCTCCTAGATTAGGATTCTGTTTACTATTCACTTTTATTTTCCTGAACGTCTTCCCGTTGTAGACTGTTGTTTCTCATTATTTTTTATCGTTCAATCGTGGCTTGGCATAGAATCAGGGTTGCTAGCGTGTGAGCTTGTGAGCGTGAGCATGTGAGCCTGTGAGCGTGAGCATGTGAGCCTGTGAGCGTGAGCATGTGAGCCTGTGAGCGTGAGAGCGGGAACTTTTTTGCTGGAAATTCAGATGAAGGACCTATGACCGTGGATCTTATGATTGTTCATTTTTATAATTTTGAAGACAAAATCTTTCTGGATTGTTTAGGAAAAATGGTTAATAATTCAACCCAAATAAACCCAAACAATTGTATATGAATTATTACATATAAGTGGTTTACGGTATAAAGGTTTAGGGTTTAGGGTTTAGGGTTTAGGATTTAGGATATGTAGTGGTAAGTTATTCTATACATGTGTTTAATGGTATTGAATGTTTAGGGTTTAGGGTTCACTCCAAGACAAAATTTGAAAATAACAATGTGTACAATGAATGTAACCATAAAACACACAAATCCACTCATATGAAAAAAGAAATACAAGAAACTATAACTCACAAGACATATCTACCTTGTGAATCTAGGCAACAGAGGATTCGGTTGCAGAATCATTGTTAGTAGAAGAATTAGAAGTCTCTCTACCTTCCGATGCACTTACATCTAAATACTCTAACACATTTAAAGCATAAGTGTCTTATCGCTTCTTTGGTTTAGAACCACCAAACTCTATAAATGCCGAGGCCATCTGCTCTGCATACACTAGCAAATGAAAAGACTTTTCCGGAGTCAAAACAAGTCTTCTTTTGCGCAATATTGCATCATGGAATGTCACTTTTTGGTGTCTGCAAAATCAAATTAAAATATGTTAAAATCATAAACACAAGCAACAAAATATTCACATTGAATGCACACCTCTGAAAACTTACTTACTAGTGTTTTGATTCCGAGCAAAACTAAAGACCTCCACCTCCATTGCATCAGGATCTTTAATATTGTCATCCTCTTCCTCTTCTTCTTCTTCTTCTGTCGTCTCTTCCTCCTCAATCATCCTCTTCATAGGCAGCAAGATCGCGTTGAAAATGGCTTCATCCTTCTCCAAAGCTACAACATGTCGGCCCGTCCCTCGACATGCCGTAATTGATGCACCTAACAATAAACACATGCAATTCATTAGCAAAATTGGAGATTCAGAATTTTATAAATGAAAACAATTCCACTTGAGCTTAACCTTACCAGTTGCTCCTGTATTATCGAAGACAATGTCTCCTTCGCTTGTTGTTCCTTCAATGATGAATTGAAGAAGCCTTGCGTCTTTCTCACGAGGACCCCGCCACAGTACGCTTCCATTCATCAACATACTGTCAATGGTGGAATAGTTGATCAACGTATCGTCACGTTCAAGATCTACTTTGGCCTTCTTCATTGCTTCAGTCAACTTGAACTTGAACTGAGACTTCCGTCTCTTGTCAAGCTTCTTCACCAACAACGAGATTCCAAACTTCATTGTCTGCAAGTCCAAAATTCAATTAAACATTTATAATACATAATGCAATCAATCCCAAGCACAAAAATAAAACAACCAGTAAATTGCAAGACATCCATACCGTGTTTATCGGATTGAGGCCTGAAGTCAAGTGCATGCGATTGATTCCCAACCACTCTTTCAACTTTAAGAATGGATATGCCTGAGTCAAACCAACCACCACGCCCCTTGCCTTTGCACTCCAGGAATGAAAAATGACAAAACAACCATTGTCTTGCAAATGTTTCGTTGCAAATAAAATTGCCTGTTCAATCTCTTTGAACTCTTTATCATGGTTCCATTCGGGCACATGGTTTTCTGGTACAGACACTCCTGGAACAGGGAGGTTTTCTTGAAGGTCAAACAAAATGAGATCAACTCCAGCCTTTTTGCTCATCTCGCCATTGAACATGCGAGTCTTGCCATCAGCCACCTGCATACAAAATATCTATTAATGATTCCAAGAATTCAAAATAACAAGTTTATGCAATATGTTGATATTGTGACATGGCAAAAACTCAAATATAAAATACACACCTTCACCAAGAACTCCATAACTTCCCCATAGCATGATCCATTTCCTTTGCCTTCATTTTCCATCACATCTATGATAGAGTTGTTGAGAATCAACTCCTCCGTGTTCACCTCCTCGTCATCTCCAATAACAATCACTTGGGTGCCTTGTGTGACCATCTCTTCAG
This sequence comes from Climacium dendroides, assembly GCA_950106755.1. Taxonomy (NCBI): domain Eukaryota; kingdom Viridiplantae; phylum Streptophyta; class Bryopsida; order Hypnales; family Climaciaceae; genus Climacium; species Climacium dendroides. The sequence continues at coordinate 20,329,924 of OX467091.1, forward strand.
TGAGCTCTTGCAAGACCGCCTTCCTCTTCACGCCACTACGTGTTCCAGACTCCATTTGCGATCCTTGGTCCACTGTACAAGATCCAGGCACTTGATCTCTACCCTCCACCTTCTTCTTCCCTTTACCTTTATGCTTCCCTTCCTTCTCTGCCTCCTTCTCCTTCTCAGCCAACTTTGCTAAACGCTCTGCTCCTTTCTTCTTCTTGTTAGCCTTCATGTCATTTTCTTTTTTTTTCTTCTTCTCATCTGCAATTGTTCTGCGTAAAATAGCTTTCTTCTTTTGGGCATCGGGAAGGTCCGCAAATTCGGGCACCTCTAAATCAATCACCTCAAGTCCGTCAAATGATTTGCGCAATGTAACTTCTGAAGAGTGGGTGTACTCCAGTGGGCACTCCAAGTACCATCCGCCACCAACCAAATTAGCTGTTGTAAACGTCCGGAGCTGAGTGGGTGAAAACATGCACTCTTTTGAACTCCGATCCACCCAAGACATAAGGAAAGGAGGTAGAGAGCCTTGTGAAATAGCGCCTTTAGAAACAAGCTCGAGATTGAAGTACCTAGAACATGAGCACAATCATAAGCCAATGTTTGAAAAGATAGTAGCCTATATAATTTTTAGAATATTAGGTCTTGTATTTCATCAACTGCAAAACTCATAAATGTTCAAAGAACTCAATTGAACACAAAATGAATCCCTTCCAAGATTACATTGAACTATGCTTCACCAAAAGGTGGGGTACTAGAAGGGAGCCAGAACACCCCCGTCGGGTCCGAAGGAGGTATTCATGGTCCCTTTTGATACTCCAATTTTTTTATGTTTTTAATTTTTAGTCGGAAAAATGAACAATTTTCATTCATAAGGAGAAATACAACATAGAACCAAAGGAAAAGGTCCCTAGAAAACTTTTATTAACTTTTTTTAGATGAACATCAACAAGAAAAAATGAACACAAGGTAAATTCCAATTGCTAGTTTCAAGGATCAAAAAATATTGTCTCTTTATTATTTTCTATTCATTTGCCTAAAAGTAATTTATAAAAAAGAAATAAACATCTTGAAATAAGTAACCATTCAGAAATGATCCAAACTTATTATTCATCTACCATATCATTTTTAAAAAAAAATGATAAGTTCTCTTAGAAAACAAAAAATGGGGGTACTGGCAGGGAGCCCTTGTACCCCCTTCGAATCCGACGAGGGTATGAAGGCTCCCTCCCAGTACTCCTACTTTTGGATTCCCGAGAGATTTAAAGAAAAATTATAAAAGTTGAAAAATAATTTTTTAATTTTTATTTCACTTGTCAATTTCAACATTAAATTATATATTTGAAATCTTACTGGTATAGAACCCTCCGGACGGCTTGGTCCGATCCTTCGCGACTCGAGAATGAATCATGCTTTTTGAAGTTGTTGGTTCCCTTCAAAGTTGGGCCAAACGCGTATTCCCATACCTTCACCCTCCACCCCTGAATGTACACCGCTAGAGTTTCTGGGGGTTTGGGCAAGTCCATGTTGATGACTAGCTTGTCATTTGCCACAATGTCGTCTAAATACTCCTGAGCTGCGTCTTCAAGCTACATGAAACAGAACAATTAACTTTCTCATCCAAGAAATGCAACTTCCATTGAACAAAAAGTTATTCATTTCAAATGCAGCAAAGGGCATGAAATTGCATTCAAAATAACTATTGTTGACAACAACCATTTTGTATGGTAAGGGACATTACCCCGGCCCACCAAACAATTTTTCCAAGAAAAATTGTGAATTTATCTTCTGAGACTGGGGGCACTGGAAACTTCAATGCCTCTTTTGAAGCACCGGAAGAATTCCACCATTTTAAGACTTTGACCTTATGAGCTGCAGACATTGTGCTTGTTGCAAGCAATTGTAGCTTTTCCAAAGTCATTTCAGGAACCTCATTCCTAATCCAATGCTCCTCCACCTACAAAATAACATTATGTGAATAAATATGCATCTTTTTCGCAAAATAAGCAAAACAAAGAACTCATTTGATTGGAATTTTTAAAATTACCTCTTCAAGAAATTCTTTTCCAAGAGCAGGATCTGCAACGGCCAGTAACTTGCCCATCTTTCCACGTAACTTTGAGACTTTTTCTTTTGCAGCAGATCTCATGGCGTCAGCAACTCCTCGGTTGGTTCTTTCTTCAGCAGGTGTCTTATCAAGGTAACGTCGAGCAGCAACGTCCGCAGCCTGAGAAATTTCATGCTGCAAATGATATTCATCACCAGAAATTTGTAAGTAATGAAACTCAGAATTTAGAGCGCCTACCTTATTTTTTTGTAAAGAAAAAGAATGTAGTAGGCAAAACTGAACTCACCCTAAAATTAAATGATGTGAAAACTTCCACGGGCATGGAATACCACGCCTTTCTACCCATTTGATACACGCATTGCTTCCTTTCTGAGGGCCTCAACATCTCGTAGATCTTCTTTATCTCCATTTTCCCGTACTTTTGCACACGATACAACGTGTGCACCAAATTCGTCTTCACATGTGAATCTTCAGTGGACCTGAAATATTAAACTCAAATTTTCAATCCACACAGCAATCACACAATCTATCATAAACCAACATGAATAAGATGAAATATAAATAAACAATGGAAAAATTTAAAAAAACAAATCACGAACTTGTTAATTGCATGCATTACTTGCATTGTCATTTCCACTCTTCCTTTAGTTTCCAGCATGATGCAATCCACCGAAAAATGCCAGTTGATGTCTAAAGGATACTTTCTTTGGATATGGCTCATCCATGCAATCTGTCGATGGTTGCCATCACATATGAAGAACTTCATATTCCTCATGAAATGCAACTCTGGTCTTGTTTCCAAAAATGCTAGGAACTCATCATTTCTTTGTTGCCATAAGGGGCCCCAATTTTGAACCTCCTCCTTACTGAACTCTGCTCTCTCGCCGGCCTCATTGGTTGTCGAAACATAAAATGACGCTGCTCCATCTCGATAACCATGAGCAAAGTCTTGCTCAAGTTTATGTAAATCGGAAGAAAGTGTTGGCCTAACCATCGGCATTGGCACTAACCTGCAAAGCAGGATCTTCATGCGCGATAAGCTCTCTGGCTTAAACCTCAGCATCGATAATGTTGCCATAGAGTCGACCTTGTGAAAACGACGAAGCTCATCCTCAAGAAAATCTTTGTCTTCTTCCTCAAACTCTGTCTCCTCCAGTGCCTTGTCCCAAATCTCATCTCGACCCGCTCCTAACATTACTTCACCTTCTATGTCTGGTTGTTGAGAGTCATCCGTTGCAGGTGTAACTTGGTGTTGCTGGTTTTGGGACAATATCTTAGGCGAATCTTCTCTCTATAAAATAAAAAACACCAAATAGTAGAAAGACAGTCCTTGTCAATAGAATGTCAAACAAGAAGCTTAAATAAAATGTATTCATCATAAAATTATATGTGCAATGATGTATACAATAATAGTAAGAATTTATTACCAAAAATTCTAGCTATGCTTTTGGCCAGTTGATAAAACAAAATGCTATTTATTTATGAACGAAATTTATTAATTCCATACAATGAATCAATCTTAAATGTATTTAAATAGTGTACGTCATACATACATAGATACTTGACAAATGGAAATTTATATATGCATAGAATAAATTGCCACAAATTCATGTATCCTTTTCATTAAAAAAATCATTCAATGTCTACATCATCTTGAAAGTTGGAACACTGGTGAATGATGACCAAGCGATTATATCGCAATTGTTTCCGTCCTGAACAATCACAATGCACAGGACCCCAAGGACTAGAAATCGATGGGGACAAATCAGCATCAGAGCTGAATGAGGAAATGTCACAACCCTCTGTGTCAGAACTCTCCGCTGAAAAAACAGGTTTTCTAGGATCTCGAGGCTTTGGGAAACTAATTCGGCTTCCCTTATCTTGCTCAAGCTCATTAGCAGCACGATCACACGCATCCATAATATCATCAAAACTCACCACATCCACTTCAGGTCCTAAATTGTCGCTTTCCATCATTGGAAGTGGCCTTGGCGTTTGAAAAACTCGCTCCTCCACAATCTCTTGGCCCAAGACTTCAGATTCTGCATACGAAGATGATGCCATGCTAGGATTCACGGCTGTCATGTCCATCTACAAAGCATTCCACCAAACAATTTAATATTTGACATAATAATTAATGCAAAGAAATATGAATCAAGGGATGCTCCTCTAAAAGCTGTGGAAAGCAAAAAAAATTAAAAAATTAAAAAACATTAATAAAAATTAATATCTAATTTTTCTAAGGCAAAGTATTTTTAAAGAACACTATAAGTGTAGAAGCTAAGTGTCACCTATGCATTTCAATTGCTTCATCTCTTATTCAAAGAAATAATTAAGGAATTATTTTGATTATTATAGTGATGGTATCTAATAACATACTTTATCCTTTGAACTTATCCCAACATAAAATGAAAGAAAAATGAGGAAAAATGAGATACATGAATGAATCTAAGTAAAGAAATTTACAATTTAGTTATTTACCCTAAACTATCTAAATATGTTTTCAAAATAATAAAGACAAAAAATCTGTAGAAACCTTTCAAAATTTCATACTTTAATATAATTTATTCAATGTGAAATTAATATACAATATGCATGCATAAAATTAGTCATTCTTAAAATTTTCATATCATTTTCAATGCTTGTTTTAATAAATTATGAACAACTGAAATTACATGTAGACATAAAATTATGTATCCTACTATATGAATTATTATAGTTTTAGTGAAATCTACTCAAATAATGAACTATTACACATATTTGCATGATGAGGAACATGTAATAGAAAATATCATTAAAAAAATCAACATTGGAAGGAAAACAATAAAAAAAAGGATATAATTCTAGTTTGGGTCCCCTCATGTGACGAATTCATGTGGTGTCTTCAGATTCCGTTTAATGCCCGTCGGATCCGACAAGGGTTATGGAAGAACTTGAAGACACCCTCAAAATTAGTCATCGAAGTGGTACTTGTACTCTATTTTTTATTTGACCCTCTCATGTGACGGAATACAGGGGTAGCTGCAGCTACTTACTTGACCCTAGTCGAACCCGACGAGGGTGCACTGCGATGCTCCCACTACCCATAGATTCTGACTTTTGGAAAAATGGATCGATTCAAATTAAATAATTCGGCTATCTCCAAAAATGAAATTCTTGGAATTTCCATTATGGAGTTTTCTTTTGTATATTTGCTACTCTCTCCAAGAGGGAATATCTTGATTCCAAAGTCATCCAAACTACAACTAACACATCCTGATTTTTGTACTCAACAATGCAAGAGGTCACAAATCATCAACAAACTTAGGAACCTAAGGTCACCAAATCCAAAACTAACCGAATCAAGAATTCAAGGAAGCAGTTCACCGCATTATGAAATGGACAATGCCTGAACCCTACCTATTTGTAAACAAAGCTAGTCACCAAATCCAATCCGAACGCACATACGCATCTTGGACGCATCCCAAACGCAAGACAAAACAATTTGACTTCTCATGAACTGACATTGCAGACAGAGCATGCATCGGTACCAAGGGAGGAACGTCTCAAATGACAGATAGTGGGGGTATCTGGAGCGTTCCAAGGGAACCCTGTCGGGTCCGACGGAGGTCGACAGGTTGCTCAAGATACCCCCCAAAATGGCCGCGGCATACTTTCGGGCTTCCGGACTCACAGACTGTACCCCGCCTCGGCCGCCACCGCGCCTCGCGTTACGCTAATCCCCAGGGCTTGCTGGAGGAGAGCTTCGGAAGGGAACGGGAACGCTAGCGAAGGATCTGGGGTCGACCTAGCGGAGCTGGACACTCGCCCCAAGATTTATTTTGCCGCTGGAGTCACCGCAAGATGAACTGGGCGCTACGTATCGGCACAAGACCAACCCTCCGCGTCTGCCACCGATCAAGGCGACAGAGTTCATATGGACAATTCAATTCACAACGTTGACAGGCGGGACACCCAGGGGGCAAGACCCGCTCGGGTAGCACGAGGTTCCGCAGACACAAATATCAATGCAATCGGAAGCCGGGAATCTTGACAGACAAGTCCGCCTACCGTGCATCGAAAGACGGTCATTGTTGCGTCGATGGATCTTTCACCGATTCGCCCCCCCCTCCCCTCGCGCCACGAGACCCTCAGGGGCGCGGCAACGGTCTTAGACGTCAGACTCAAACTCAAACTGACAGACTGGGACACGGAACCCACCTTCCAATCGCACTGACAACCCAAGCCTCAAACTTTCGTTTTCCAAGCAATCGCATGGCGAATCTCGCCCCTCGGACGCCCACCACCACCACTCACGTCCAACGATCACAACAGTACTAGGCGACATGAACAAGGCAGCACAGTCGGGATAGTCAGGTACCGAGCAAATCACCCAACCACAGGCACCGAGAAAATCACCAACCCGCGCTCGCGCTTTCCCTGAGGATCCCGTGGAGAAACCGAGCAGATCAAGGCACTGAGCTTGCGCTTTCCCTGAGGATCCTGTATAGAAACCGAGCAGATCAAGGCACCGAGAAGTTCAAAGTTCAAGGCACCGAGCAAATCACTGAATCGCGCTCGCGCTCTCCCTAAGGATCTCGTGTAGGCACCGAGCAGATCAAGGCACCAAGCAGATCAAGGCACCAAGCAGATCACTGAATCGCGCTCACCTTGACGATTCCGTGAAGCATTGAGCAGATCGAAGCACCCAGCAGATCACCCAACCGCGCTCTCCCTGAGGATCCCCTGGCAGTAGGATCCGGTGGAATCCTTCCCCCACGAAACTATAACAAGACTCTCAGACTCAGACTCAAACTCAGTATCAATGCTCTCAGACTCAGTATCGATGATCTCTCAGACTCTCAGCAGGGGTCTCGAAGCAGGGGTTCAAATCTGAATTCACCTTCGGGGACAAAATACAAGGGTAACCGAAGATCACCGCAGGACCCCTGTCGGGTCCGACGCTTGTCCGCAGGTACCTCAATCGACTATGGGAATCAGTTCACAATGCAGTCCAAGCTACCTCCACACCCACTGAGATTGAACAAAAGAGAAGTTCATGCTATCTAGAATCGTACCTACAAACTTGCATCTTCATTCTCGCGTTCCAATGCTTCCTCAAAATCTTCCTCCAATGGACGGCTCCGAGTTCTCCTACGAGGTTGACCTTTGCTGGGGCGCTGCAAGGTCGACATCGTGAGAAATTTAAAATTTCGACTATGCAATTTCAAGTTCTGAACGAATTGAGAATAAGAAAGAATGCCGTTTTGAATTCCAGGCAAGAGCAGATTGATCAAATTTGCCGGAGGTGTGCTGCGAGCTTCACTTCAGGCTGCAGGCCTTGATACTAGTGGCGAGGGGTGGACTCCTGTGGCAAAATCGTCTCCAAACGTTGAAGATAGGAGAATTCCAAAAAAAGCTACTAGAATTCTATTTCCGAAATGGATGTAGCGTGGCTTCTGGAAAGCTGAAACTAGACAGTTGGTCCCGAGAAAGAGACGGTACAGTTGCAGAGTCTGGGTTTCCTTTAACCCCAAAGTGACATGAGATATCTGGGGTCTAAAAACATCCTGCTATTGAAGCTATGCGGACCTAAATTTCTTCAAGTTATACAAATCTCAACCATACAATCTCGTAGTAAACATGTTTTATATGACGTGCACAAAACTTGAAGTCAATTGGTCGCATAGATTGCGAGATCATAATGATTAAGTGTTGAAAATGAATGCTGAAATTTTTACCAGAACACATTTGGAGGTGAAATTTGATTTCTAAACCTACTGAAATGAAAGAAATTTACAGTACAAAGTGATTTAAAACTACTATACAAAGACATTGGTGAAAAAAAAATTCATGAAATTGAGTCATGGTGTCTAAAAAACAGCTTCGAACTGCCAAAAAATAGTCAAAAAAAGTGCAAAAAACACATCTAGGGCTGAACCTCTCCCCACTAGAATGCTTCTCAGTCACTCAATTCTTCTTGGATTGACATGAAATTTTAGCCGCACAAACTAGACTTCTAGGCACAACTTTCCCAATAAGTTTTATTGAAAACGGACTTTGTACGAAGAAGATATAAGCCACCAAAGTTCACTGTACTCCAAAAATGACAGGGTTTAGAACTTCGAATTGCTTCCAAACATTCCAAACAAATTGGATTGACATGAAACTTTTACCACAATAACTAGACTTCAAGAAAAACAAATCAAAACAAATTTCAATGAAAACAAATCATTAATGAAGAAGATACAAGTCCCTGAAGTTGCAGCCCTAAAATGCAATTTTGTGAACTTTTGCAAAGCTGTGCTCTTTGATTGGCTACTAAAGAAACAACACATCTTTGATTGATTTGAAAATTTAACCACATAAACAAGAAGAATAAGTGCAACTTCTCCAATAAGTTTTAGTACATTTGAACCTTGGATGGAGAAGTTATAGTAGACTTAAAACTATGTGAGGACACTTTTTGTCCTCCGTGACACTTTGGGACCCAAGGCTCGTGAACTCATCCATCTTTGCGATTCCGAGTTTCCCACTTGATGGAAAAGAATGACAAAGTGATAATAAACCACATAAGCTAGTAGGTTCTCAGATTGCACACCTAAGAGCTAAAACTTCATTTTGGAGAGGTGAGACGGCCTGGAATATTTTTTACATCTAATTCCAACATATTGCAAAGCATTGAAAGGGTAAGAGTTGGTCCGTAGAATCTTACTAGCAAAAGTTGATCGCCTTCTGAGATGCCTTGCAAGCTTGTCATGCCCTCATCAGTTGTCTTCGTCCATTCTAACTCCTGGACTTCTCGATCCATTTCTCCACCACTGCCTCCACTTTCAAAACGAAGATGTTTTTGAAGTTTTGTCTGTGACGACTGGCCTATCTTGGACGAAGTTTTCTTTGAGCGAGTCATTCTAGATCGTCTAAGTGACTTTTGCGATGAGAAATAAAGAGAAATACGTCTCTTCCGTTTGTTTCTATGGTCTGGAACTACGTCTGCAAATCTATCACAATCTGTAAGCATGAATACCACTACATAAGCCTCAGAGGTCTCAATCGATGAAAAGCATGGTGTCTATGTTAAACGCTGCAGATGGAAAGACATGAAAGAAAGAGATGTAAAGCCTATTTATTTAACGTTACCAACTAGGTTCGTTCACTCAAAGTCTCAAACGGCCTCGGAAGATTAGGGTTGGGAGAACTACCGCCTTTTTATTTGAATATTATGGACAGCCCACCTAACATTTGATGAGCCGTCTTCTAATTTTGACACCTTATTAGATTCTGTATCTTTTACTTTAGGATATAAGACTAACACATTTGAATGAGCGATCTCTTTCACGCATTTTGTCAGAGCTGCCTTCATTCATAAATATATTTTTTTAACGAACCTTTTAATGAACACGGCTACAACGGTAGACTCATAAATTTTTGTTTTTGGAATGAAACTTCTTCCAGAGTTGTGACATCCCATTTATTTCACTAAATTCTATTGAAAGCAACAATATTTGAACTAAATGACGGCTCTGCCATATGAATAATTTCTACACCTACTGACAACTACACTTCACCAAACAATTTGTACTTTTGGAATGTTATTGGTAGAATTGAAACAACATAATTTGTGTTTACTATATAGTACCTCACATCTTCTAGCTTCTGTCTTTATAGTTCAAGACTTCAATGTATCTCTTGCTTCTAAATCGTTTGTTTTGCACTGCTGTTTTATCACCATGGCTTGCATTAGAGTAGATGGTCATGCAATTCCAGTGGTGTTTCCGTTGGTTGGTGGAAATCAAGCGAGAGTATCTAGTCATCTTCTACATGTACGTTTCAGGTTTGTTGAGTCTTCAATCTACATAGAAGAAGAGAGGAAGTCTGAATGTAGTGAGAACATGGAGTTTGTTCCTATTACAAAGAGTGAGGATGAGGATGGAGTTTGTTGGTTCCTTCCTTTAGGCAACTATAGAGCTTATGGTCTTCCTTTGTCCATTCAAAATGCATCCACGCAGATGGCTAGTCGCCAGTCCGATAACTCCACTGTAGATATGCCGTATGTCACAAGTGCAATCTCTCCTCGACTTCTTCAGAGCGAATTTCCAAGTCCTAGTCCAAGTACTTTTCTACGCGCTGTAAAGATTGAGAAATTGGACTCTGTAATAGATTTGTCAAGTGAATCAGAAGGAGAGTCACCTGACGTTACTGTCCGTGAGAAAACGCCATCCATTGGAAATAATGTTGATAGTCATGAGATTTTCCATTCCTTTTCGGACACCCAAACCAATACTTCTGCACAGTCTCCGTTGTCTCGTCCTCCATTGTATCCGCCTACACTTGATAGGAAAAGCATAATGGAATGCTTGAAGAATTTGAAGAGCATGCATAGATCTAGGAACGAACTGTCCACAATAGATTTGAATGCCATCAAGCACCATCAAGTTGGGTTTCTTCCACCAATCTTCAATGGGGATGTCATCTTCGAGTTGCCTCCATGCCGCACGTGGCCATCTTCATCGGCTGCTGGGAATTTGGAGGGGATGGACAAACGTTATGATGGACATGTGTGGTGTAAGGTACAAACTACCAATATTCATAACCCTGATAAGTTGAAATTCCGGAAGTCCTATTGCGTTGGTCATCTTGTTTGTGTGAATCCTGATTGTGAATATGTGAAGAGAGCTAATAAGTGCAATGAGACAGAGTGGAGTGGATATACAGTGTCTCCATTTGTAGTAGGCGACAATCCTTCTAAGGATTGTACGTTAGTTTGCAAACTTTGCAAGGAGACTCCAAAGTGTCTAAAGCAATGTGAGGCTAGAATATACTACTGCTATAGTGAGGTTCCTAAAGTGACAAGGGCTGCAATTCATCTTGGATATCATTCTCATCCAGTAGCAAAAGGCATGTATAGAGATTCTGCAGACAAGATTTGCGAACTCATTGCAGAGCAAGTGGCAAAGACCCCTACTGCCACAAACTCTGCCATTGCTCTCTCTGCAAGCAAAGATTTCCTCACGACATATTTGTTTCACAACGGAGAGGGAGAGAAAGAGATGTTGAAGGGTGAAGAGCTAGAAGTGGTTATGGATCGTTTCCAGTACCTAAGCAGTCCCAACATTAGAAACGTCATATCCTCATTTCGCTCAAACAACTATGGAGGCATCATCGACAACATAATGATGATGAAGAAACAGTCAAAATTTGAATTCATTCACGACTGCGTCTTTCCTGGCCAAGGAAAGGGGAAGGTGTTCATTTTCAAGATGCTCACTGAAGGACCTGGAAGTGGTGTGGACTTAGTGAAACGCATGCAACTTGGTGGAAATCTTCAGAATGCATGGATGATGTTCGACCACGTCAAGCGTGTAAAGGAGTGGACGACAATGGCTTGCCATGTGTATGATCCAGATTACAAGAGGGTCATGACCATTGGAATTTGTGATATGCAATCAGAAGATACCGAGATTCAGGTTCTCTTTTGGAAGTGCTTGAATGCTGTAATGTCGCGACATGGAGTTGAAAACCCGAATTTTAAAGGATTTATGGCTGATAGTGCTATGGCCAACTGGAATGCCGTACGAATTGTATAGGGAAGTGGTTTTGCAGATCAGAAAATGGAGAATAGGGAAAGAACATGCTTATTGCATTGGAGTACTTCACTCCAAAAACACACACAGAAGTACATTAAAGAAGCGTTTCAACAGCAGCACACTTTACTTTGTAAACAGTACAAAGATGCGAAGTCCATGGAGGAAGCAGAAAACAAATACTTGGCAATTCGGTCGTGGTGGTTGTCGTCAGGAGCCACTACTGAAGATGCTCTTCACCACTTAGAACATTGGCTTGCCTTTTGGCATTTTCGATATAGGCAATGGGGAGGATTCATGCAAATGGTAAGTCAATTTCCTTGGACACCTTCTATCCTTGAAATTCCATTCGCAAATTTTATTTATTTTTAATTCAAAAAAATTTAGAAAAATAATTCATATTTATATAATTTACTTAGAATGTCGATTCGATTTCCTAAATCATTGCTTTAAGGAAAATAGAAATGTTAAGGACTGTTTCAAAGTTGGTGTATAAAGAAGGACAATAAATACATCCATCAAATAGGAGTTGTATACATTAGATGAATTTTAGCATCTTAGAAAAAATTATCATTTTTTTTCCAAAATTTTCACAAAAAATTAGTGTACAAATCTAAAGTGGAGGTAAGAGGAGGGACCTTCAATACCCCCCTCGGATCCGACGGGGCTATATTGGATCCTTCTAAGTACCCTTACTTTGGATTCATGTTTGAGGAATTCGGACAAAAAATTTCCAAAAATTGAAAAAAAAATGTGATGATTGTTGGGGTGACATAAAATCCCTAATTTAGATGTAAGGGGTTCATTTTTTGCCTCCAATAAAACATTGAGTAAAGGTGTTCTGAATTTGTATTTTTGTTTCAGGTTTAGGAAGAATTTTGAATTTCGCCCCCTAAACCAAAAACGAGGGTAGTAATAGAAATACCTGAGACCCTCATCGGATCCGACGGGGGTATTTGAAGTCCTTATTAACACCATCACTTTTTATTTATGGACTTATAAATATTCATTTGTATCTTTGAGGGTTTTTGAAGATGGTATGAAATATTGAATTACCAAAGCGTAATATTTGAGTGGTTTCATTTTCAGGATTTGAGTTTGGAGGAACTTGCAGATATGCCTTCATGCAATTTGTCAGAAACTGTGCACAACAAGTGGCTTCAAATGTCTGGGAACAAAGGAAACAATCTCTTTGACGCTACATGTGATGACAGTATTCGTGCATGGATGCAAATGACAAATTACCGAGCGTACTTGAAGGGACACGCTTCTGGATCTGGTCCGTCGAAAGGAGAGCTAAAGTTGAGAGCAGCAAGACGTAGCGGTGATCCTAAGAAAATTGCAGAGGCTTTGAATTCATTGCCTGGTTCTGAAGGTGTTGGAACTCGCATTCCACATTTAGAAGGAGAAGAGGTTTTTGGGAGCACAAAGAGGAAGTTAGACGTTCCCATTGGCGATGCAGGGGACTCGCATAGACCTGATAAAGTTAACTTTTCCCAACCTCGTGTTCGGACACGGTCCACGACAGCGTCAATAGAATCTTCAAGAGATAAAGGTAAGCAACCTCAAGTGAACACTCCGACACACGTTACGGTTGCGTTTGAAAGTGATTGTGATACATCGAAATGGCACATTGCAAGGATTAGTCACAAGTCCAATGCAAAATGTTATGCTCAACAACGAGATTCAAACATCACTTGCAAGGCAAAGATTGCCAAAGGTCGGAAGGGAACCCCTGCTCCAACCTATAGTGGAAGAAAGATAGATTACGGGACCAAGAAAGAAATAGTGGCAGACTTTTGGTTCTGTGCAGATGACATTGAACGGTGCGTCAAGGGTAACAAACGGAGGTGGGTTATGGAGTGGCCGGCGGTTCCTGAAGTATGGCCAATCTTAACAGGAACAAATCTTACCCGAGAGGAGACGTTATTGTTGCAGCATGCTGGATTTCGACTTCAAGAGCGTCATGTGTTATCTCCTCGACGACTATTCAGTATGTCTAAAATATTTGAGACTGTGGTATATGACGAACCAGTTCCAAAAGACGCACACGTATATCCAACTATACGAAACAGTCGTACTATTCGCTGAATTGCAAATGCACCTACAATTGAACAACGCAACAAGTGGGAGAGTGCTGGCAACATCAAAGGACAGATATTGGGAGTGACGTTGTTACCATTTCCTGGTTTAGGAGCGATTGTTTCACTACAAACTGGGGTTGAACCAAATTCAAATGTATATCGAATTACTGTGGGCATGTACCCATCGTGCACGTGTCCTAACTTTACTTCTATGGTAGTTTCAGCAATAGGAGGTCGACAGCAGTATGTGAATTGCAAGCATTTGTATTATTTTTTCCGGTACTTTTGCAAAATGGACGTAAATGAAGACAAGTTCATCCATGCACCAAGCTATAGCTTCAACGAGTTGAAGCTTATTTTAGTTAAGGCGGGGATAATAAGAGTGCTAGAATAAGAGCAGGCACTAGTTGAAAGTACTGCAATGGTATGATAGAAGACAAAATTTCATAGAATTCTAAATATTTTCTGTTTACTAAGGAAGTTATCATTTTCTTATGAAATTCATCATTTTGTTCATTTCCTCTTTCCACTTGTAGTTTGGATTTCATTAATATTAATTCCAAGACTTCAATCATTATGTTTTTATTTGGAAGTTTGATTGCTTTGTCATTATTTTTTGAAGTATACTATGTGTTCATTGAAGAAATTTTTTTTATGTTGGTGATCACTTCATTAAAAAGGATTAATGCAGCAAGAGGTCCAAGAGACTTAAACATGAAGGCATGGATTCTTTATCTCTACTTTTTTTGGATCATTGTTGCAAACTGTAAACCACACTTATGCAAGCATTCATGGTAGTTTGTTAGCACAGAATATCGATGAGTGCTGAAAATAGAGAAGAGTGCCTAAACCAATGTTCCCCGGCTCCTATTCATATGTCCCATACCGATTGGCATTGCGGATTGCACCAATATAAAAGGTGTAATATCCGGTACTCAGGTGTTGTAGAGGACTATTTAGGGAATAGACTTTCTCAGTCATCTTGAGGAGAATTATATTCCCAACACTCCTGTGATTTTGTTTAAAAAATTAAATGAAGCTTGTACAAAGGATTCAAGTAGCACTTAATATATTTTTTAATACACAGTCATAGGATAAGTGGTTATAGGTCCTAAATTTAGCTTTAATAGGAACTAAAACCCATTTTTTTTTTAGGTACGCTTTCTCCTAAAATCCTAAACAATGACTTTCATTCTCACCATGCGGTGGATTTTTCTAAAACAGAATAATAAATTTCCAAAATATTTACTCATCCACGGTCATAGGGTGCACGGATATAGGTCCCAAATTCAACATAAACAACCAAAAAAATTGAATTTTTTGAATTCTTTTAGCAAAAAAAAAATTTATTAAACAAAAAATGAGAAATTTCTGGCTCCCCGCTTCCCGATCACACTCTCCCCGCTCGCCGCTCACAGGCTCACGGCTCCAGGCTCGCACGCTAGCGTCGTTGGGCATAGAATGAGTGTTTATAGTGCTTAGAAATACAAAACTAGTGTTGCAGTTGGGACCTCGGAGCGTTGTTGACAAAAAACTTTGACTGTGAGTGCTGAAGTCAAGGAAATTTTTTTTTAGTGGACACTATTCATTTCTTGTTTTTATATTATTGCTTGACATTTTGTCCCTTGTTATGTGACAAAGTGCAATGTTGAGCTTCAAGCATGGATTTTTTCACCAATCCCGCGAACTTCATGTCCATGGCTTCGAGAGCGTTCCTTTTGTTGTTAATTGCCAACAAAGCTCTTGATTTCATTGGAGAAGATGAAATGGAAGAAGACAGCTTCAATGAATTTCCAATACTTGAGCAGTCTACTACAATCTCTATTAAGGTAATTGAAGCTTTTTCTCAAGCACCGTTGTCATGTTGTGAATACGTTTACTATGTAAAAATATATATTTGTTGTTATAATAAAAGTTTTTTGGAGAGTTTAATTATCTAAGTGAAGTAGACTCTATCTTTTTTACCTCTATTAAACAATTATTTGACATTAATTCTTTCATTTTTATGCTTAAAGACATTTTAAAGGTTTATTTTGTGTTTGAGGTTGTTGAAATGAAAGATAAAGTTTGTTTTACTTTTTTTTTAGTTTTTAAATGAATTAGAAGTCTAAGGAGGGGATAATGATAGAGTTATGGGGCTAAAGAGATGACCAATGGATGAATATTTGTCCATATGATATTTTTTTAAGACTAAACTCACTTGCTTAGGTGGATGGTATGGAAGTTTAGATGGCGGATGAGGTAAATTTTTTCTCTTCCTCCTAGTTTTGTTGGAGAACTGTGACTTCGGAGAGACATAGAATATGGTACATGAGGATTTTGGTAATGAAATTTTGAGAGATTGTTCATCATATTTTTGTTATTTTAAAACTCTATCACTTGCTCAATTTGGAGTTTCAATGTGAAAGTTATGCTTGAAGGAGTAAGTGAGGGATGATTGTCATAGAGTATGGAGGGCAGAATCTTTGAGGGCTCTTAACTAATTGATGGAGTGGTATTTTTTTTGAGATTTGATGTATTAATAGATTGAGTTGTTAGTTTTCTAAAAAGTTATCACTCTCTTTGTTTAAAGTTAGAATGGAAAAGTTATGGATTTAGAAGTGAAGTAGTGAGGAGCTACCTTTGATTTGAAGTGAGAGGACTTTAATCGACTATAAAAGTTGAACAATATCATATTTTGAAGTGAGGTTTGAAAGAATTGTAGATAATTGTGTTAGATTTCTATAGAGATATTACAAGATTATATTGGAGTTAGTACGTAAAAGTTATGAGCTTACAAGTAAAGTAGTGATGAGTTGATTTTGAGTTGAAGTGGGTGTACTTTAAGAGATTATAAAAGTTGAAAAGTATGAGCTTTTGAGTTGATATTTGGAGGGTTTGTAGGTATTGGTGTTAGCTTCTTAAAGAATTATCACACTCTAGATTTGGAGTCTTGAAGCGATTCTGACACTCATTTTAGTATTGGGTGCTTCTTGAAAGGGAGTTTAAGATGTTTATGTGCAACTTTTACTACTTTTATACAAACAAATGACATTTTTTTGGCCTATATAACACATTATGGGAGTATTTGAGCACGTGGTGTTTTATTTGATTTACTTGATACTATCTAAAGGTTTATGTGAATTTGTGGGTGTATTTGATTTTGTAGTCCTTCATTTTTCGAGCCAAATCTAATTGTAGCTAAATTCCTTGCATTTTTTTAAGGCAAGGCCTCTCTACTTGACACCATTGTATACTTTCCATCTCACTAATATGTATTGCCTTCTAGATGAAGAGCTCTATTATTGGGTCAAGCCAAAATCGATGATTTAGTTCTCACATTTCCTCCTAGAATAGTATAATGATGATTGTTGGCTAAATCTATTTAGAATGATAAAAACCATTGTCTTATATCTAATGGAATTACTGAAGCCTACTATCTCCAAGAAAAATACAAAGTATCAGCTCGCAATTCCACCGCTTGTTAGAGTTACTTGTATTCTTTTCAAATTGACACATGGAATAAGCTTATTGATTTGTAGCAAAATGTTTGTTGTCAGTTGTAGTACGGTATCCATGGTCTTGAGAGAAATTGCGCACGTGGTAAACATTGTTTTTTGTAGTAAGATTTCATAGCCCAGAAGTCATAAATTTTTGGAGACTAGCTAATTTCAAGCGGCTATGCGGACTGCTAGGAGTCATTGGAGCCATCGATGGTACTCACATCTTCATATCCAAACCTGAGTACGCCTCCTTTTACTTCAAATTAAGTAGATTTACTCTCAACTGTCAAGTGGTGGTGGGTTCTAATAAATGATCCTTAGATCTATTCATTGGTATGCTCGGCTCAACCAATGATTTGTGTGTACTAAGGAAGTCTTCATTTTACTATAGGATTATGTAGAATATATTATAGGAAGGTAGTGTGTCTTTTCAGGGCTTCAGTCCTTACTTGTTGGAGGACTCCGGTTACCTAATCTTATCGTGGTTAATGGTCTTTCATCGAGGCCAGGCCAATCTTTCTTTGGTAGAGACCCTTTTTAATAAAAAACTTCAACCAAGACAAGGTGTAGTAGAGAATGCCTTTAGTATTCTCAAGTTGAGTTTCTGAGAGCTTCTTGGGAAATCTGATTTGGGCATTTCTTTTTTGCCTAATGTAATCACGGCTTATGCCATTTTACATAATATGTTTCTAGAACATTTATACTCCGACATGGAGAAGCTGCTAGGGGTTTTGAGGACAGAAGGCCTTTAAGCACCTGACATTCAAAAATACGATGTTGCTGCAAAAATGTTTGATGTGGCTCGTAATGAGTTTGGTATGCCATAGGCTATTGAGAAGCACAAGAACCTTTCCATCTTCCTGATTCTGCAACGTACTTCTACAACTTGAGACAACCACTATTTTGTTAATAGCCTATGCAGGTGAAGAGAATGTCACAATGCTTTTCATATGTCATTGTCATTTCATTATCTTATTTCCTCTTAAATTCAGCAACACTATGATGTGTGTAGGGTGATGTCCATTTTCTGCATTTCATCTTGTGGAACTGACGTCCATGTTCAAATGCTTTGTTTTGTGTATACAAAGGGAAGAACGGCAGCTACTCACTTTGTAGAGCGTTCATCGACTGAAGTCTATCACTTTAGTAATAGATGGCGGAATTTTATGAGACCTTTTTGTATAAGATGGAGAAGCTTCAAGGCAATATTTTTGAATTTTAGTTATATAGGTAGGAATAGCTCTAATTTTAGAAGTTGAGGTATAAAATAGTAGAAAGTGGATGTGCTTGAGGAAAGTCACATTCTTCTGCTATGTGAGCATTCTACATACTAGTAGTATCATGTTTGTAGCTTGAAAAGGCCTTTAACTATTAGAAAATGGTGTTCAAGTCAACAAAAATTTAACAATTTTTTGTTGATTGGGATACTGTATTGACTGTTTTAATAATTTTTTGTTGATTTGATTCAAACTAATAAAATGGTCACTAAATTTTTGTCAATTCAAATAGTATAAAGTTCAGATCAACAAAAAAGTTGACACTTTTTTATTAAGAAGAAATACCTCTCATTTGTTGGTGATAAAAGAGGTGACTTCAGTGACATAAGAAAAGAGAAGACAAGCTCTTTACACAAATAGGGTGATAAAAGGTCAAATAAACCATATGGGATATGTGAAATTGTGAATGATTCATAGTCTTAATTCACATATCCCATATGGTTTGTTCTATCTTCTACCACCCCATTTGTATAAAGAGCTTGTCTTCTCTTCTAATTAAGTTATAAAGTTTAATTTATAATTCTATCTATGTGTTGTTTTTTGCCTATGTGGTGATTTATACTAAGTCAGTTTTTAGTTTGCTAGGTGACAACCATTCATTGGGCAAATTTATAAATGAATTAATATTATTTTTTTGACTTGACTACCATAACAAAATAAACAACGGTTTTTTATTAGGTAGGATACAAATGACAATGTAATAATGCGACCGAGGATACAAACCACATCAACCTACGATAGCGCGACCGAGGATATAAACGACATCAATACTTTTTTGTTAATTTTTGTTATAGTGGTCACTATTTTTCTACTAGTATTTGTAATTTTTTAGTGTTGTACAAGCCTGCACTATGTTCACTACTAAATTCCTATAATGAGACTTCATTCAATGTTTTTTGTATAAGTAGAAGCAAGATACAATTTCTTATGTGGAATGTTGTGGACTTCTAGAGTCTTTGTGATGTGGGAATAATTTGATTGGCAAATGGGGCACCTGGAGTTCATTGAATGCAATCATTCAATGACATTATTTGCTGTATTTTATTTGTGAATAGTGTCTTAACAACACCAAAAGCTTAAGCAGCTATGTATACATAGAGAGGATGAGCATGAAAAAAACTTGGAGCCAAGAAATTAGCAATTGCAGGGCTATTGATTATTGAAAAACTAGTGACAAGTCTAAATGACGTTTGTGAACAACACTTGTATGAAATCCATGGATTTGGTAGAACAACTCCAAAAAAAATTTAATCACTCTATGCTTATGTTCATGCAATAGATGGGGCATTGTGAACAACCATGTTACATACTTGATATGGTAGGATCAACCTAAGCATTTGGATCAACAAAATGACTACTAGAAAGTTGTAGATCAGTAAGTACTATCGCACTCTTATCGTCATCACAATAGAATGGAGGCGCCTCTGCTTGAAGTTCCTTCTCTACTATTTTAGGGACACATAGCCTTGCACTCAAAACGTGCGACAGATCAGACAAGCATTGGACAATTTGTTCCTGTTTTTCTATATTAATTAATCTAACATTCATGTTTGATAAGTGGGCATTTTCACATAGACATCTATCACGTTCCCTCTAATACTACATCTATTTAGAAAAGAGATGTAATTGGACATCTATCTTGGATCTTTTGAGATGGTGACTAGCTTTTGCCATTTCTTGTATTTGCCTTGCCATGACTTCGCCACTTGCTTTTGTTGTTTCTACGATGATGTTGTGTCCCAATAGGTGTTTATGTCTAACTGTAGTGTTAGCTTCTCAACGTCGCAGCTTGAAGTCAGAAGTATTGTTGGAGCTCACAACTAGTGGCAAACCATTCCACTGTGCTAGATTTGGTGTAGCCGTCGGCAAGTTGAAACTAGCATTTGCAATATGTGCTCCCATATTAGCTGGTGTCAATGGTGAAGAGAGTCGGCCAGCAATGTTGTCACTAAACTCTATAGGTTTGAAATGGTCCACTAGATTTTCAATTTCAAGATCGATGTCAACTTGTTTTTGACCTCCATCATTTTGGTGTGTAGGTGTAGAGTAATTACTATCTTCCGTGGAGACTAAGCAAGTCCCTAGTATGAGGTGGATTTATACTAGGGCAATTCCCCATACCATTCATGGATGCTATTGAAGATGTCATGAAAAAATGAATGCGTCAGTCCTTCATTCTCCCGTTTTGCAGGTGTCATCTCTAGTACTCTATGTTGTTTGTACCACTCTTCGTGAAAAAATCTACAATTTGTTTATAATCAGAAATAATTTGGTTCCATTTGGACTTGCAAGTTGGGCCATCGCGAGGGTATGGCAAAAATCCCGCCCTCATCACTTCAATGTTCACTCGAATCCATTTTGTGGCATTGGGAATATCAAGTCTCTGCCATTGTCAACATCGAGTTCTTCTAAATGCATTTTCCACTTTGCAAAAACTAACATTGCAATTTCTAGTTGGGACCAGTCAGGTCCTCGATCTTTTTTGCTCGTTTTGCTAGAGTGGGCATACCTCCATTACTCAACAGTGTGGCACCTCGAGGCAGAAGTGGACATCCTTGTGTTAGTTGGACTAGCATCATGGGACTAATAGTACCTCTGCAACCCACAATCCATTATGAGTTAGACATTTTCCAGTACTTTGACTCACTTCAGTGTTAGAGCCCGTATGAGTATTTTGCAGGTCATTGTTTACAACAACAACATTAATGGAAAGAAAAAAAATGATGCTAGTAGTAACTCACCATTTGATTGAAGGGTTGTGGTGGGAGTTGCCATTCTTTGAGAACTCTACACCGGCATCCTTACACAATATGTTACATATATCAATTACTACTTCTCATATATAAGCAATCATTGAAAATTATGGATGCATGCTGAATATACAAGCACATTGCAATACTGGTATATCTTAAAATAATCTAACTTTGACAAGCAAATGATCGTCTGTGTGTACAAGCCCTCGTTGAAGACAATAAGGTGAATGTTCTGAAGTCAATGCACTCACCTACTTGCTCACCTGCAAGAGGGTCTGCAATTGAAGTATTGACAATGCCGTAATCTACAACATGTAATTGATTCTCCATTGACATGATCCTACATTCCAATAACTACAAATAGTTAATTTGTTGTACCACCTCTCATGATGCATGCAATCTCACAGGAAGCACTAATGTCATGCACAACAATTGCCGTGAAGAAGGGACATGGACCAATACCTAATCAGTGTACTTCAATCGAATACAAGACATGCAAAACTTCATGGCTACGTGCATGATGTGAGTGGTGTTTAGTGAAGATTAGTGTCAAGGTTTATATGTTTAAGTATGCCATTTAAAAAAATCTCCATTTCATTGCATGTGTCTAGCCAATGGCAATTAGATATGGGCGTGGACCCTCTCATTACTTCCACTGATAATTTTGTTCTTTGTTACTAGCCTCTTTGGAGTGCCATTTACTATGAGCAGTCACTTAATTTTGAAATGTTTATTTCCTAGTGATTGCAGTGTTACCAAGGAGCTACTGAAAATCATGGAGACTTAGCTATAGTGACCACCCACAAATTCTTAGCAACGATGCTTTCCGTTGCCACATGCATGCCCACATAGGATTGGTAGTTGCTAAAGACCCTGGTGTGAATAGCCAATGCTTTTGGCTTCAAAAACCACCTAAAAGCCTAGCCTTCAAGGCCATTATTGCTTTCTTTTCTTTCATAAGTTAGTTATTCTTGATCCTATCTTGCCATGGTAACTAGACAAACCAATCCCTAGAGACATAGAGTAATAAATAGTCAATGAATTTACTCACTTAGTATTATTTTCTTGGTTGTGTAGTCTTTGCTCTACAATAGTATCCAATAGATTTAGATTGAAGCCATAAATTGATTGGGGTTATGCATGTTAGGCCTTCTATCCTCATATTTTTTTGGTGACCAACTTTATAGATTTAACCTATGAAAAGAAGATTGAAAAACTTCAAATCACTTTTGTAGTTTCAACACCCTCATGATTAGGGTTGTTTTAGGCAACACCACAATAGTGGGACAGACATACATTAAAGTCAACTAAGGCTGACTTTCAAATAATTTATCCTTCATTTATGATTTTAACATATTTGAGTTTCATTTTAGTGAAGTGTCTTAATTTGATACACATATAACATTTTAAATTTAAATTCATAATTATAATAAGATTTCAAATTGTCTCAATTAGAGCTGAAAACCTTATTAGACAAAAAAAGGGCTAATAGATGTCTCCAAAGGACCATGACATGCGACATTAAACATCAAATATGACACCAAAACCCAAAAATGTGTCAACATGACAACCTTGTTCATGATCAAACATTATAATCTTTCAATCCATAAGTGATATTGTTGTGTGATCTTTTTCAATGTAATCTCCAACAATGTTTTCTTTTCCTATGTGATCTCTAGTTTGAATTCATATAGATACAATTCCAAAAAACTTAACACAACTTATCAAAATATTGGCTTTTTCTTCAATTTAGGACAAATTCTTAAAAGCTTAGAAAAAACCTTGGGCATTAAGAAATTAACACAAGTACAATAATTTCAATATTCTTTAATAAATAGAATGAGAATTCTTTTTGGAATTTTATAATAAAGAATTCATGAATTTTAAAATTTTATTGAATAAAACATTGTTGATTGTAAAATGACTACAAATAATTATGTTTTTTTTATAATACTTATAAGATCTCTAAAATTTTGTGGAAAATTTGAAAATTATATAAAATACTTATATATTATTTTTTACAATTTTTTCAAGATTTTTGGAATGAATTTCAAAAAATACAACTATCTTGGGTCATATTTTAATCAATAGTAATTCATTCAATCTAATTTTCAAATTCATAAGTATTTATCACAAAATTCCAAAAAAATTCTTGTTCCTTTTATTAAAGAATCTTGAAGATTTTTTACTCGTGTTAAAGTTCTTTTTCACCAAATAAATTTGAATTAAAATTTTAAAATGCCTAAATTCTTTTGAATGTTTTCTAAAAAATCATTTTATACAAGTATGTTGCTTGAACCTCAACATGCTCAAAATTTATTGACAAATCTAGTTTGTCAATTAGTTATGAAAACTTTTGAAAACTTATGAGAACCATTACATATGGATCTAAAGTCAATTTGGAAGCAAAGATTCTATTGTATTCTAAATGTATTAATTATTATCAAATAGATTTTAATATGTTGTCAATAAACTATACTTCATCTTAATCTCAAATTGAGATGAATTTTTTTTCCTTTTTCTAATGTTTGCATACTTGATTTTTTTTTAAATCAATTTATTTGTAGAATAAAAAGATAAAATGCAATCCTAAAGTGCTTCAAATCAATCAAACTTTGCCAATTCCAAAAATTGAGGTTGCTTCAAATTTAATAATTATTTACTAATACCAAAATAATTTTAAAATAATTTTTTGAATTTCAAACAAACATGTTGGACAATCTTTCACCTTATTTTTTTCTTCTAATTGCATTACTTAAATCCTACATGTCAAAATCTTAATTGAATTTCTACAATAGAAAAGACAACTATTTGATAAAAATGGAATAAAATTGCAATATTTAAAGATTGTTGCACAACTTGAATGTATTGTTTTTCTTCAAATGATATTTTCTTATAAATATGATTATGAAAATCC
The DNA here is from genome assembly GCA_950106755.1 of Climacium dendroides. Classification (NCBI taxonomy): domain Eukaryota; kingdom Viridiplantae; phylum Streptophyta; class Bryopsida; order Hypnales; family Climaciaceae; genus Climacium; species Climacium dendroides. The sequence goes on from OX467091.1 coordinate 20,354,053, forward strand.
CAAAATCCCATGCTAACATACATGTGTACAGTACACTTTGATGAACTCACCTAAAACACCTAAAAAAACAAACACTTTTTTGAGATTCAACATCTCTACACACAAATTGGAAAAAAAATCACACAAAGATCCAAACAAAAGTAGAAGTGAATGCAATTGGTTTGAGAATTTTCAAAACCTGTATAAATAAACTACAAATTTTCAAACCAAAGGTCCTAGGAACACCTACTATTGACACTAGACTACCCTTAATTAGACATTCTTGAAATACAAAATGCTTCAACTCTCATTGGTTGCCTCAAAGAACTCATGTCCCATTGCTTACATCTTGAAATTAGTGTTTACTTAAAGAAATTTTTTGTTGAAATTGGATCACCAAAGCGGTTTTGAACACCACTAGTAGTTTAGCTGTCTCCAAAGGGATGGCGTTGCAGAAGGGTATAACTACCTTATGTCTAGCACAGCATTTAGGGTCATCTCTCTTATTCCAAATCTAAATCAACGCAATGGTGGCGGGTTGTCAGCTTACCTTCAGTTCCAAAAACCTCATGAAGCTTTTGATGTCTTCATACACCCAGCACCGATTCATCAGTATCCTCTGCAACTTTCTTCTGCTCATCCTGATGGTTATCTCCAACATATGCGGAGACAATTATTCTACAATCTATCCCAATCTATTCCCTCCATTCCCTACACTCTAGAAAATCTCTGACGTGCCGCGTGAAAGCGAAATCTGCCTCGTGATGTGAGCAACAGACAAACTACAACAGCTGCGATCGAAACTAGAGGCAAAAAAAATACCAAACGGAATGGAGTTCCTGATGCTAGCCATATTTCTTCACCTACTGGTAATTCTTTCCTGGATGTCTTTGTTGGTTTCTTCACAACCAGTTCTACTGAATCATTAGTGTCTGACGTTTTTTCTCCTGCTGTTTTTCTTGCAGACTCCGTTGTTGGAGCTCCGAGGATGGTGATAGCACCATCAGATAATGGATCGAGGATAAAGTCCAGCATTATGGCAGTATGATTGGGAAGAAATACATGAGTACTGCGGCTCAAGAACCCCGCCATGCTTGCTGTCACTGCATACCCCAATAACGGTTCAAAAATTTGCATCCTCGGAAACCATAACAACAATAATGGTATCAATGTAAACTAATACAAAGGACATGAGAGGACACCTGCTTCTAAAACTCACCTTCGTAAACTTGCCCCGGTGCTAGAAGGCGGTGATAGTCTCCAAATTCTACACTTGCTTTTATCTGGAAAAGTCAGTTCATCTGGAAATGTCAAATATATGATTACCTTCTATGTACTCATCGTTGTATTCACCAAACAGAACAAAACTTACAACCTACTTCCTGGTCAGCCCTGATAGAATGAAAGTGACAAATAGATTCAGGACTCGAAACAAAAACAATTTGTCCTATGTATTCTCCATAGCACAAGCACAGTAGCAAAATTTTGATTTGAAGGCATTGAATATGCATGTCTGGCAAGAGTAACGAATGACAAAATCAAACATTGCAATCATCGATTAATGTCCAAACCCTCTTAAAAACGAAAACGATTAGCAGGAATTCAAGAAAGTGGAATGGGGAAAAGACGCACAGAATGACTTATGCCGCTGACGCTAATTGAAGCTGCCAAAGGCTGTCCTTTCCTCGATGACATGACACGCCCATGTACTCCTGACTGAAATTCGAACCACTAGATTCAGTTACTTGCTTGTGGCATCCCATGCCTAAATGACACATGCCTTTCATTATTCACTATCTTTCCAAAATCCAGGTAGCAGTACTCTACTGATTTCAGTTTTACCTTAATATAGCGTTTGCACACGCGGCATATCGCCAATCAACGTACTAAGCAACTAGTCTCTTAAGATTTTGACTTGGGCTTCAGTTTTCTATCAGGGCTTACAGAACCCGTAATTACCCACCGTGACTGTAGCTGCCACAAGTTCTAACATGCTTTTGCGATGTTCACTCCAGATCTGAGGAATCTGCCAAACAGACAGTCTTTGCTCCTCAATGCAAATAAAATTAATACCAAGACAATCGCACCAGAACCACCAGTAGTGAAAACGGAAGATAACGAATTATAATTCATCTCCAAATTGAGTAAATGTGATCAGGTCAATCTCAATGACGTTCGAGTTAAAATCGCACCTGGATGGGAGGAGGCCACTTATTTTCATTCATTTCTAAGGTGAGCTCTAAGCAGTCTCCATGTAGGTAGTTCCAATCCTGCATGCCTCCATACAGTGGGTACCTACAGAAACACATATTTCAGTCACATTGATCCCATACTGATAATACTTCTGCTTAAAGACATAAAACACAGTTAAATAAACATTGCTTTACTGCCAATTCTGTCAAAAACACCATTCAAGAAAATATTGAAAATTTGTAAGAAAATTCAATCCTGATTGCTACTCAGACTCCCCTTGGAATTCATTCTAAAATTGAGAAGGCGCTTGAGGTTCTCTCGACAATGACCTACTTTGCTAAACTTCTGAAAGATGACTTTGTAATGCATAAGCACGAGATCTCAAATCATTGAGTAAAAATCAAGCCAGCTGAAAGACTGCAAACCTAGATGCTTTACCCTTTAATATTTGCTTTACACTGTATGCATGCTTGCAGTCGCTAGAGAAATAACCAGTGCTGCGCTTTAAGAACCAGAGTAAACTGGGCGAGAACCTGGGATTCATTAATGTGAGTACCTTTCTAATTCAAGTAATGACATTATAAGGGCTTCATCAACCAATAATTTCTCAGAGGCCATGTGGCATCGAGACGAGGAATTCAACTTACCAAGCAGCACCATTTGTAACACCACCAGCAAACTCCTTGCTCGTGGACATCAAAGGGTGGTTGCTAGCATACACGCCAGCTAAATATCTGAAAGTGCTGTCATCTGGTGACACAGCATACTTATTACTGCACAGCCCATGCAATTATAAGGAAAAAACAGTTGTAACTTTAGAGCATGCGTTTGCAGGATGAACATTCTTGCAGAAGATAAGAATAGAGGTTTGAAACACTGCAAAGATCAGAAACAATTATGTTCAAGCGGTAAGTACGCACGTTATTTCGCGATTGCCGTCATATGGGTAGTTAGCAACGAGTGCCCCCTGTAACCAATATGATCATAATAAGCATGCCTGTTTTGACTGAGTAACAAGGCTACATGCAACCGCAGGATTTTAGTGAGGCACTATTACTCTGAGGGCATAATATCTTATAATGAAAACCAATCCTGAAAAGAGGCCAGCTATCTCGAAAATGCATTGAGGGATGTTAATTAGATGTACCTCATGAAAACTTGCTGATGCTGTAAAACGAGTAGAACGAATCCAGTTCATCACGCCACGCGTTTCAGACTGTCGCTTCTCCACATTGTTATTCTGAGGGAAAAACTGTATGTGTACGAGAGTCAATATTACAGTGCTCCAGATCAGGACGGCGAGAACGCATATAATGGTGAAAACAATGAGTTACAAATAGGACTGAGCAGAACCTAAACCTGAACACAAAAGAAACTGAATCTTACTATTCATTCGATGGATTCCATCCTCAGATGGACTGTGCTCGTTCTGATACATCAGAATGCATATTGTGTTTACAAATATATGTTTACAATAGAAAGACTCCGGAAGGGGCCTACATATTGTGTTTACACCAGGACACGCCGAAACAAGAAAAAGAAGCAATGCAATTTATGTGCTACACCGTATTGCATGCAACCAAGCACTCCGGAAGTTGATCAAGACGATGATAGCAAAACTAAGAGCCTACATTTAACAAGGACGATGGTGACACACCTGATCAGGGAAATCACGGTTGAGATCAATATCATGAGCGTTATTCCTTGTGGGACCCGTCTTTGCAGCAAAACCATCTGGATTCATGGATGGGAGTAGATGAAGATGCATCTTGTCCACGATAAGATTGGCCTGCATCAATTTCCACCACAGTAAGGATCAAGACGCAGCTTACCTTATCCGTCCATTTACAACGAAGATGGGAGTCATTCAATTGGATAGAATCCCATTCGGGCAATAAATCAAAGTGCTACAAAGAGATCTGACGTTAAAAAATGTAATTGCCGAACTAACATACAGTGTGAGTGAAGGGCATAACCCACGACAGTGTCAGTGGTGATAGGCAGTCAAGAAGGAAACAGGAAAGTAGACTTTCACTAAAGACACTTGAAACTTTGGGCGCAGAAAATCCAGCAGATCCATAAGAGAAACATACCGTAGGGTCATTCAGATAATTGTCGCACAGCCAATCTGCAAGCAGAAGCACCAACTCCCGTCCAAGAGGTTCATCTCCATGCATGTTTCCTACAAACTGAGGCATCAAAACATCAATCCTAGGTTTCTGAAAAGACTAAGATCTTTGTCATTCTTATGATGAAAAATCGAGAAAGTCAGATACCTTAAAAGCAGGTTCTGGTTCTGAAACTCCAGGCTTGTCTGAAATTTCCAACACCCACTGCATCCAGAAACAACAAGAACTAACCGTTCAGACAGGAAAGCTTTGCAGCAAACTTTCTCAGATGACAATTGTCAAACTCAATATCCTCATTTGTGCAAATGACCAAAGGAGGACACTTCTAACTCTATAGTTGAATAAAATCATTTAGGAAGCTTCAAAGAAGATTAAAAAATGAAAAAATACAAAGAAGAAATCATAGCCTACTGTAATCAACTATTAGCTTCGAAAGTGAGCTTTCTACTTCTAGCTTGGTTCACAACCTAGTATTTTCATCCTTGCAACCACATTGAAGATGACTGATTTCAACTCAAAAATCTTTGAAATCCGATGAATACAGATGCACACTCAGATGGCCAAGTGTGTCCTTACCAAGGGTACACCAAGAGTGCTATTCCCTATGCTGCATCCACCAACATCCACCACCACAAGCAAGTTCAAAAACTAAATTATATCTCCTTACTCCGATACAAGAAATGTTAGTAACTGCTACAGAAATAGAACAAATTCCCCGTGGCATTTGAAAGAGAGCAAATTCTTGGTTAAGAGTCAGAAATAAAGCGTACGAATAAAGCCTCGATATGTGCTTGCAGCGTTGAGTGAAGTTTTTAAGTGCAGCTGCCAATTCCAAATTACTTCTGTAATGAGCTATGATAGCATTAACCGAAGTAGCATTTCCCATGTTCCTATCTGCAAAAGAAACAGAATAACAAAATTATCACACAAAATAATCAAACGAAAGAGACTCCAAAGCTAAGAAGTCGAAAACGAAAGAAACAAATAAAATTCATGAAGATCTATGACGACTTTAAAAGGACACATTCTGAAGCTGAATAAACCTGGACATTTGGTCTTCGATCTCCTATCCAATGTCCCATTTTACTGAAGAATTTTCGTTTAATATCATATTGTGATAAATTGGACCTTCTTTAAAAACGATGTAGAAATACCAGATCAGCACCAAAATGCCCATCCAGCTCTCCACTCAAAGTATACCACCGTCATAATTCCATCGTCATCTATTAAGGATTTCAAAGACCAATGCAAAAACATTAAATACTGCAAATCCAAAACCAATTAAACTAGGTGGAACGAAATTCAAATCCAATTCTTCCGACATCGTCATTGAACGCAAAATCGGACATGAACGAAAAACTAAACAAACTACAAACAGTGCACTACCTTGGCTTGCAGAGTTCGCCGCGACCACACACAAGAGCATCACCAAAACGAGAATCACAGCGACACCCATTGTCCTGCGCTCGCTACCGTAGAACGCAGACACCATTTCCAATTCACACTCACCGAAATTCACAGTCCTAAACCCTAAATCCCAAACCCTAAAACCCTAAATAATTCCTCAAAAGACATCCCAGGCATCTCCCCTCGAGGCCTTGCAGGAGATCTCTAATCCAAAACTCTCAATACTTCAGAAGAAGTGAAAGCTTTAATTGGCACAGAGTTGCTCTGAGATGAAGGGTTCCTTGTTGCAGCAATCGAAGAAATCATGCTGAATAAATTTGTGGGGTATAATTTTCTGATCAAGTCGAATCTCTGAGAATAGAAATTCACAAGCACCGATGTCTTGCAGGCTACCAATTTGGCATTCGTCACTTCGGAACGTGAAAGCGTCGTGGGCTTGCAGAGCTGCAGGGCGAAGGACGAGAGATTGACGGAGACCATGATGGTAAATTCATCCCTATTTATGGATGAAATTTGATAGTTACTTCATTCATCCCTGAGTGGATTCAGAGCTTCATCCTAGCAGTTCTAGTATCCATCCACATTATTCATTCATCCAAATACCTGACACCGAATCTCATCCGACTTCATCCATACTTCAGATCCTCCTTCTTCCTTGCATTCACGGTCAAGCTCTGGTCGTCAAATTCACAAGCTTGTGGCATGAATTAGGTCTGGAGATGCCCACGGCAGGTTTGCAGACCCTGCGCCTGCTCGGCGTCGATAGGGCTAGCCCATCGCCCTATGTGAGCTTGGGGACTGATTCCGGACTTCTTCTTTCGGAACAGGTGAATTAGAGCTAAGAAGATTGGTGGTGGTGAAGCAAAAGAGGGTAGATAATTTGCAGAAACGGGGGAGTGTCGTGGTTCGGAATGCGCTCGCTGTGGAGACCAGTAGAGAGAATCATCCGTCCGCTTGGGAGAAGTTTCGTACAACCGTGAAAAATACGAACCAGACGTTGCAGAAGGTGGTGAAGCTGAATCACTGGGTGGTCCGCGACTATGACAAGCTCGTCAATGCAGTCAATAGCTTGGAAAATCACATGCGGAGCTTATCCGATATTCAGCTGCGGGAAAGGACCACCGAGTTCCAGGAGCGTCTTAAGAAAGGTGAGCTCGTCGCCTCCAAGATTTGGGTTGGCGGTGAAGTTTAATTCCCAGCAATTGCTTATACCTTCGTAGTCAAGAACAAATTGTATACCTCTGAGGTGCCTAGACGTAATGACCGCAATTTCAGTGTTGAGCACATTTTGAATTTTTCGCTTTTAAACTTTGATTGTTGCCTGATCAAAGAGGATTCTAACGCACTAAAGAGTGCATTGTTTGGACACGACATGCACAAGTTATTGGGGTTCGAAATTATATTGTTACATGACCTAGAACCGGCACACAAGTTCCGATGTTGAGGTGGTGTCCATTTTCAACTTCAATTTGTACTCATCGTAGGAGTTTTGGGTGTTTCATTTAGTTAGGTGTCACAATTAGGTACTGTGACAATCAGGTACCTGTATCTTAATTCTACCTTTACTCATATTGTCATATTTGTTAATATGCCGTGAACTCATGGCAGGGCTAGGGACTAGGGACTGACATCATTTTAGGTGGGAATCCCGAAATGTTAGCAGCAGTTGGCTTGCCAGGCTCAATTTTCTCCCCGAGATCGTCACCATGCTTGTCCCATTCACAAAGCCACCTTCGCCTTGGTAACAGAAGGTTGAAGGTCGTCGCGCCTACTATTGCTGATGACAAGCAATGGCAGTGCCGGTGTTTTGTGGAGGAAGTGTCTCATGCGTGGCGAGATTGGCGGGGTCGGAAGAATCCATCACGACTAGAGAAAGACAGGAAGAAGCTTCCTGTTGTGATTTTTGAGGGAGGACGACGATGGCAATACGTGTTTGATGGGGAGCAAATACACACCGTCGAGGTTTATGAGGAGCTTCAAAATGGAGAGGGACGAGATGATGGTGTGAGCGGGAGGATTACTGAGAATATTGTGAAGTTGAAGCACACCTTGCAGCGGATTTTTGTTCCAGACCAAGTGCGACCGCATTACGTGGTGTATCTGAAATGGAAGGTCTTTCACCGCTTCTTGAGTTCAATTCTTCACTTCCAATGTACTCAGGTTTGTTCGTTTGGCTCCCTTTCTTATATTGTATATTGTTTGAGATCGTAATCAATGGTTACTTTTAACAATAGCCAGTCGTGTATAACTATAAGAGAGCTAAGGTTAGTGAAATACTTCCTCCGTTCAGAAATAAGTGTCCACAATGTCCGCAGTTTTGTTGAAAACGTTTTGCTACCAATTTCATTGATCATAATGTGAATAGCATAATCCTGAAGGGTTTCAAGTTTTATATCACTAGAATCAAGGAAGGACACTGCTTTTTTTCATTGCAATCCATACAGAATAGGACACAAGAAAGCCTCCATATGACCTACTTAAAACAACCTTAAAAACATGAGGTCCAAAGTGGACACTTATTTCTCGACGGAGGGAGTAGAAAGATTAAATCTCGTGAGAAATAATTAACTAGATGAATACGAGAAAAGTTGTAAACAAGTCTATATCCGCTTCCTCGTTGTGTTTGCCTGTCCACGAGGAGGGGGTGGTGGAGACCTGGTCGTCACTTGCTGGAATGAAATAATTAATATTTACTTATTGGACAAGAAAAGACAGTTCAATAAAAGGTAATAAGCAGAAATTGGTTTCACTCTTTCTGTTTCCAAAGTGATGGTGTTATTACATACGTGGAATGCTTTTAACGATTGGGCAGTCCTTAGGAGAAGATTATTTAGGAGAAGATTACAAGCCTTCATTCATTGTTATTGGTTGATGAATGAGCTTATTTGTGAAAGCTGAGTTGTGAGTTGAAGTTGCTCCTGTGAGTATACAGGTGGAAGGTTTTAAGTGCGGTCAAATTTGCCTCATCGTTTAGTTTATGCTTTACAGGCTATGCTATGGGCCATTGGTGTAGGGGCCAAACGCAGGCTTCCAGCTGCCGCTGCCCTGAACTGGGTGATGAAAGATGGACTGGGCCGGTTGGGAAAACTATTGTTTGCTGCGAGTCTTGGTCGTACTTTCGACTCTAATCTGAAGGTACAACGGTAGTCTATGCATACAATGCTGTAGAATGATGATGCAGATGAGCTACTGACCCTTGCAACTCAGTTGTCATTTTGAATGAGTCTCTTTTCAAGCTTTATGTGGCTTGAAGTTTTAGTATTTGATTGTTATCAAGGAAGACTTTTCTAAAGTGGCACTAGTTTTTTAAGACAGTTAGGAATTTTTAGTAGGATGGTCCTACTTAATTTTCACCCATAATTTCATTGCAGAGAGTGCGCTTTTCGACATCCGTTTATTGGAGTTTGAGCGTAGGCTTGGAGATGATAACGCCTCTGTTTCCTCAGCATTTTCTGCTCCTAGCAACCCTCGCCAACGTTTTGAAGTCCATCAGCTCTCTTGTTTACAACGCAACAAGTGTGCGAATCTCATGCTTCTCCTCTTTTCGTTCATGCTAAGTGAATTTTTATAATGGTCAAATAGTAACCACCCAAGAATGTGAAAGATTCTTTTCGGTCCTTACTTCTTGGTTAAGAATTCAACTGCAGCTTGAGACTAGTCCCTTGGTGGATGTTCTTCCTCTCTGACAACTTGCTTACAGTGAACTGTTTGGTTTGTAGTCAGCCATACATCGGAGCTTTGCATTGGGGGACAATTATGCAGATATTTCTGCCAAGGGCCAGGTAGACTCATATAATCGAAGTTTGCTGTTCAAGAATTTAAGCGCTTGTCTGCCATTTTTGGTTCAGGATGGATATAATCTGATACTATCTTGTGGAGTTTCCTACCGATCATCTTAGAGAGTCTGTTATAGTAGGTTCCAGGTCTAGGTCCGCGAAGATGCTACATTTGGCCGGAGTGTAATGTGCGGGATGAATTTGAAACGAGGTGTGTGGAATGAACGAAGTATTACTGAAAGACTTGGGAGTTTTAAAGTAACCTATTTCCTGGCTATGCAGGCACAAACAGTGGTTGCTGACAATTTGGGACTTGCGGTTGCAATCTGCCTGAGTCAGTTTATTCATCGTTATCCTACAATTGAGAAGATATTACCATTCGCAATGTATCCTTGCATAGTTTCCGTGGAATTGTATGCAATCTATCAGCAACTTCAAGCTGTGCATCTACAAACTTTGAACAAGGTAACCATGCCTGGCTGCCATTGTATTTCATGGTGTAGGAATTAACATTTATATAATTCAAATCGTGGCACATATTAATGAACAGGAGTATGGTTCTTCCTGGTTGACCTGCAGTAGCAACCCAAGGTCGTATGGTTTACAGAAAAACAAATTCCCAGTAGGTTGGGCTAATGACTAGTCACTAGATTACGGCTTCAAGGTGGCCACTTGATTAGGTCAAGGGACCTGTGGAAACTGAATTTCTTCTTGCATTTACAGGAGAGGTTGGAGATTGTTATCTATAGCTGGATAAAGGAACGCAGGATACCAAGTTTTGAGGAAGTTAGCAAGGTTGAAAGCGCCTCGGTTTTCAATTTCTTTAATGGTATGTTATCGTCTGCATGTCACCAAATGATCTATTTTATTGAAATGGCAGCAAGATATATGTCTTTCATGCAGGAATGTGAAAGAATAATAATCAGCTACTGTTAGGAAATCTGGTTCACAAGCGGGGACTCTACGTAACAATCTCCCGATATTAGAGTAATACCGGTCGCATTGGAAGCCGTTTGCATATGTTATCAACCTCTATGAACCACGATGATTACTGCATGATTTGGCCGGACAGTATATTTAGCAGGACTGCCTATTGCAGATTTATAAAATCGGCAATTCATGCACGAGTCCTGGAAGATATCTTCCGCAAACATCAAACCACTTATGACACCTTGCGTAGGGAACAACCTAAAACCCCAAACCCCGAACCCGAACCCTACACTGAACTGGAATTATTTGACTCCCAGTTCTTTCGCTTACGTGAAGCTTACAAATGGTGGTGCCAGGTTGCGAACGGCGATTGCCATTGAGGATTGGAGCTGCGTCCGTGCGGTCACTTACCCCTTCAGGTCTCATGAACGTTCTCGACTTGCATGAATCCCAGCGATATGCTCTCTGCCTCGAGCCACTTGCTCCTTCACCCTTTCGTGGCCATATCACTTTTTCACAGGTAATTATTACTTTTTGTAGGTTTAGGGTACCTTTAAAAATACTTCGAAGGATTTTCTTTTGGATGGTCTTTTGTCATTCTTGTTTCGTACGAAGGTTTATGTGCTTTAAGTTCTGAGATTCCCCTGATTGATTGCCAGCCTGGGCTTCTCTTGTGGCTACATGAGAAGGCCAACACCGAAGATACCATCATGGGAGTTCTGCAGGTGCCCAAAATTCTTCTGAACCTATCTGCACACTTAACTTATACCAGAAACGTCTGATGTTGGGTGATTACACGTTGTCACTTTGATTGACGTTTATACTTCGATGGATGTTAATTTCTCACATATTGACCTGTATGCTAAAGCGGTGTTTTTCACCTCAGGCATGCCTCATAGGAGCTAAGATCACCTCGAAAGAAAGCTTACAGCAACTTGGTAACTTCACCTATTCTTTTATTCTGAGTCTGAACTTCAATTTCATAAAAATTTATTCAAAGCACAGTATGGTGGTCGGATACGACTTTTCACAATGTAGCAACTGCTAAAAGTAACCTAAATCATACGTCAAGGAATCAGAAGGTTCTAAGGCAAGGGGGGGGGGGGAGGGGGATACAGTACCCTTTTCTTGTGTTGTAGACTGCAGACTTTCTTGTTCAGCAGTTTTCCTTTTAAATTCAGATGCTCTCATGTAACTTGAAATATTCAGCCTTTGCTATATGATAGGCAGATTACTGTCAAGTACTGAAAGTGAACATGTAAGCTAAGACCTTCACAAGGTAGATACCTAGCTAACCCGATTGATGTCTCTTCTTAGGTTTCTGAAATTGCCAATCTCTTGTACTTGAATGTGCAGGTAATCAATATGAAAACAGAGGCTTTGATGGGACATGGCGAGGTCTTCTCCTTGAGAGCAGGCGGAACGCAGAGAAAGATTTCCAACCCCTACTACTTGCTCTCAAGGATGGTGATTGGGTTACTAAGCATATACTACTCAGCCCTAAAGAAAAGTGCAGTTTCAGCATACTTAAACATTGAAAGGTGCAAAATTCCAGAGTGAATCAAGGGTGTGCTACTGCGTCGCTCACTCTTGAACATTCAATTTTCTGTCTTTTCGAGGGCACAAATCGCCGTACTTTAGTTGAGAATCAATTTACTGTTCAATTTGCTGTTGAGAACCAATTTACTTTTAACATTGAGAAAAATTGTACTGAGGGCCGAAATCAGCTCCCGATTAAATTTGAAATTCACAATTTAAGTGGAGTCATCTATAGTATCCGTTGTGTCAAGACACTCATCTTCCTTTGCCTCCCTTGCTAAACCCCCTTCGAGGACCATAACGCTACCACGTAGCTCCTACAACATTTGCAGAAAATTTCAAATGTGAACTTCACTAATAGACCCTAGATAAATTTTTATGCTACATTTGTGTACAATCCAATCAAAAAATTCTACATCCATCAATACAATACAATCAAAAAATGATCAATTTAGGGTAAATTTTATGAGAATGGGAACTTGGGCCGTCACTTCACATCCTCATGTGTTTTTCTCCACATTTAAAATGATTTGAGAAAAATTACACATCAAAATCAAAATCATGATGATGTGTACCTATGGGGAAAAAATTAGAATTTTTGAATCAGTTTTGGGCATTCCAATTCCAAGAGTGCATTCAAAGTACCATCTAACCAAACATCTTTCATCAATCTTATTAATGGTGACATTTTCTCAAAAATTGTGCAATTTCATAGGTCTTTTTTTTAGTTGAAAATCTACATATAATTCTTCTTTCATTACATATGAGTCTTCTTTCATTTCAAAAGTGGCTATTGTAAAAATTATTCCACACATTTTAGCACACAAATGAGGAATTATGCTCAAACACTCCCAATCCTTCAGGGTTAACCCATTAAGGTTTAATTGATCACTTTCAAGTCGAAATTGTTACTTTTTCATTGATAGCCACAGTTCAATAAAGAATTTGGAATTGGCTAAAAAGAAACAAATGTGGGGAATTTCAAAATGAACCTATTAGAATAAATTGTGGGAAATTTTGAACAAATATGAGTTTAGGGGTTCAAAGAACCTAGGGTAGATGGGCTAAAAATACGTCAATGCATCAATGCATCGATTTGAGCTCGAGATTGGGGCATGGAACTGCATGGCAGGTGAAGAATTGCACAAGTTAGGAAGGTATCTTGCACATTGTCAAAGATTTGGAAGGTTGCACCATAGTTTTCTATTGACAAAAAGAGGGAGCAAACAACCTAGCGCACACAATAAGTGTAGGTGTAGAGTGCAGCAATAAATGATCAATAAGACATTGCATGAGTTTATTGTCCATTATATATTCATGATCTCAACCTTCTTTTGCATCTTGATTTTTGTTACTTGAGATGTCACATGAGGATTTGGTATATCTTAAAAATATTTTTTGCTTTCTTCCCAAGGGAATGCATCCATCCTACTCAAAGGAAAGTCATATGATGGAATGAATTTGGAGTGAAGAATGGTTCATTTTTTTAACTAAACCCTATATTTGGTTTTGGGACTCAAGCTAGGGTTGCATCACAATTTTGCCCATTGTCATAAATGATATATGGGACGAATGTGAGTTGGAAACTATAAGATAGGATTATGTAAACTGGGCAAGTGACATGCTAGAGGAATAATGATCCAAGATTTTCATTGCCACAGTAAGTGTTGGTGCCAGTGTGCCTTGTTTTTTTTATCCTAGTTTTTCTTGTGATGGGATGATGATTAGTAGAGGGCAGAGGGGTTTTTTTTGGCGAATTTTCGCCACCTGCCCCCTCTAATTCTGCCCTGGCGAATGGGCAGTAGGGAAAAAATAAAAAAATAAAAAAATTGTCGCCTTGAGGCGACATGCAGGGCCGGCTGGGGTGCCCTGTCAGCCGCCCCGGGCCTTCCTCCATCGCCTCTCGAGCCGCCTGCTCAGGTCAGGTAAGTCGCCACTAACCCCACTCAATGTTGGAGTTAATCGCACTTACCTGCAGGTTTTGCTCCAGTTCGCCAAGTTCTCCTCCTTCGTTGTTGCCTTGATTCGCGTCCTTGCTCTTCTGATTAGCTACTATGTCGCCATTTTGCTGAAGTTTCGGTGCTCCTCGCTAAATCCTCTGCTTTTCAGTAATCAGGGGAAATTTTTCATAGATCACCAACACATGTTCGCCTAATTGGAGTTTGTTGTTGGAATTGGCCGTGATGCAAAGAAAGTGTTTTGTCTCTTTCTTTTGTTTAGGCTACCTAGGATTCAATTGTAGGGTGTGGAGCATGGGCTCTTGCGGGACTTTGGGCTTGGGTGGATTGCAAATTCTGTGTGCATTGATGAGATCTCTATTTTGGCAATGTAGTTTTGCGGCTTGGGATTTCTGTGTTGTGGTTTCGTTTTGCATGTTCGCGCCTCTGCAGTGGAAGGGAAGTAGGCTGACTTTGTTTTACGATAAATTCAGAAATGCTTGTAGTTGCAAATCAGATGAGTTCAGCTTCGTCCTTCATTTTTTTTACTTGCTCGTTGCTTGTGAAATTGCTGGTTGTACGTGGTTCTTCGTGACGTTGTCTTTGCTACTTGATTGGTCATCATGCCTCCTCAGCAGGCAATGATGAAGAAATTTTTGTACGAAGGGAGGGTGGATGCCGGTGTTTTTTCGGGGTTTAAGAAATTTGATTCTCAATTGGATGCAATGTAGGCAGATTGTGAGCCTGCGGTGTTTTGTAGCACCCCTCCGAGCAACGCTTGCGTGGTGGATTGTGCTGGGGACAGCGATGCGGCAGCTGATGACGGAAATGTAACTCCAATGCAGGTTCCGGACGTGGTCATTTTGGATGCTGTGGAGGCTTCACCTGCGCATGAAGAAGCTCGAGTCAAGCAGGCGAAGTATGAGGCCAACCGGCATTGGCAGGATTCTTGGGCTGCCCGAATGCCGTGGGCGGAGAGTGTAGTTGGTGCCGACGGAAAAATTAGGCAGGTACGTTGTAAAATATGTACCGACATTGAGGGGAGGGAGAAACTCATTGTTCCAAAGCTTGATTCCCTGTGGAAGCACTGTGGTCGGAGGAAGGCGATGACTGCTTTCGGGAAGGTGAAGGCTGGGGAGCATTATTTCCTTTCCACTAATGCCCACATGAAAAACGAAAAAATCTATTTTGCAAAGGTGGGAAAGGCTGGGGAGACTGTGCTTGAGTAGGTGGCGAAGGAAACCATTGCAGAGCGGAAGAAGAAGGTCGTGCAGTTCCGGTGCATTCTGTGATTGCTCATGCAGGGTCGGCCGCTGAACCACTTCGAGAATCTGCGGGAGCTGCTGCAGCTGCTATTTGTTCCGGATTTCCCAACGAAGCACTAGAGTTTGAACGTGGCGTGGGAGATGGCGAATCACTTGGCATAGGCTTTGGCGTCTCACACAAGGGAGGTGATTTCGAAGGCACGGTTCTTCTCTTTTAGTGCAGATGAGGTGAGCACCATTGACTCGCAATCGTGGTTGTCTATTCACCTGTACATTGCCGTGGGATTCAAGCGAATTCCCATATTGCTCTCCCTCAGCCGCCTAGTGGAAGGTAACGGTGCTGACGGGATTCGTGACTGCATCCAAGGTATGGTTTCTCACCACACCGGTCTTTCCGAATCTGAAGTCGCGAAGAGACTAGTCTGTTTTGGTGCAGATGGTGCCTCAGTCTTTCAAGGGTCTCGAAATGGAGTCATTGTGTAATTGAAGGAACACTTGGCTCCTTTCTTGTTCGGTATGCATTGTATGGCACATAGAACGAATTTGGCTGTTGAGCCTCTTTCGAATCTGCCAGTCGTTTCCAGACTTGAAGCATTGTATCAAGCAATGTACTCGTACTTTAGTCACAGTCCCAAACGTAACTTACAGTTCCAGAAACTTGCCGAGTTAGTAGAAACAGAGGGCCACAGGATGCTCCGTAATGTAAAAACACGGTGGATTTCTTTACTTGAGCCGCTCCGGAGGATAATGGGTGAGTACAAAACACTTATTGTCAAAATGTGTGAAGATGCGGCCGTGAAGGAACCCAACTTGACCGTGAAGCAAGCAGCAGCAAAAGAATCAGCAAGGTTGAATTATGACCTTCTTTGTGACATTGGTACCTTGCTTGGTCTCCCCTACTTGATGCCTTTGTTGGAGTCAATCACTTGTTTGATGAAATTTGCACAATCTAAGCATGTGTTCGTGAGTGACTATGTGGCGGCAGTTAAGATCTGCCAAGGTGAATTGTACGCCATGTACACTGACCCTAATTCTTCATGGCAACAGCAACATTTCCAAATGTTCCACGATGTCATCTATGATCACTCGTATTGCATTTCCCAAGAATGGGTCACTGACTTGAATACGGGAGGGGAGACTCTTGCTTTCAGGATTGCAGGGCACACCTATCCGGCGCACTCTATCTGCCCTGTGACTGGGAAGAAGCTGCTGGTCGGCAAGGAGGACTTGGCAGCTGTGATTTCGTCTGTAAAGTCACAGTGTAGAGATGCTGCGAAGATGTTGACATCTGAGTTGGACATGCGCTTCCCTGAAGTTGAGCTTATGTCTGCATTGGGAATAGTATTTCCTCAATACTGGTTGCAACCCAATGCGGATGACTTGTTCTTGTTTCATATTGCCACTTTGAAGTCTCACTTTGCCGTTGTTTGTCACATTCATTTCGGTAATGAGCAGGAGGTCAAGCAGGACCAAGTAGATCCTCTCATTGACGGGAGGCTTCTTACTTTGCAGATGTCCCTTTTCAAACTGACCATGAAATCCCATGCTAAATCCGCCATGGAAGGACTCATGGACCAGAATCCTTTCACGAAAGTGTGGGTTCGTATTGGGCAAAATGCACTCATGTTGAACCGCCTATCGGAGTTCATCAAATTGGCCGAAATTGCTACCTGTGCGGTGTTGGGAAGTGTTGCTGATGAGTGCACCTTTTCAACTTTGAGTTTCATGAAGTCTAAGTTGAGAAACCGTTTGACTGGCCACATGGATACATGTGTGAAACTCTTCTCACAAGAGTTCTTCACTTTGAGCAACTTCCCAGTGCACAAGGCCATCACTTCATGGCGGGAGGAAAGACTACGGCGGGGTACAGATTTGTAAACTCTGTTTCCATTAATCCGGCAAGTTTGGGCTTCAAAGTTTTTTCTATCAGTTTTACTAATTGGGTTGGGGGTGGGTGGGATTACCTATTACGTTGGGCAAGGCCTTCACGGCCGGGGTTCAACTCCCCTGGGTAGTACTTTATTCTTAAGGAATTAAACTTCTCTGCAGATTCGCCAATTCAGCGTCCCAGGCAGGAGAACTGTCGCCAATTGCTGCGCGCGGTGCAGATGGGGAGTCGCCACACGCGGCCTCACGAAAAGTCCCGCGGTGCAGATGGGGAGTCGCCACACGCGGCCTCACGAAAAGTCCCGGGCAGCCACTCCCCCGACTTAAAAAAAAATCAGGTGCGCCAGCAAGGCGCCTTCCCTTCCTGTCAGGAAGCGTGTCGCTCGACCACAGGTAATCCTTAAACTATTCTCTGGTAGAGGGTTTGATTTTTTTTGTGTGATTGTACATTTTGGTCAAAATTGCTTTAGGCACCAGTAAGTGATCTCTAAGAGATGCGTTCATTTGATAGGCAATTTCTTTTTCGTGAGCTATACTCCAAAAAATGGATTCACTTTTGACGC
Source organism: Climacium dendroides (assembly GCA_950106755.1). Lineage (NCBI taxonomy): Eukaryota > Viridiplantae > Streptophyta > Bryopsida > Hypnales > Climaciaceae > Climacium > Climacium dendroides. The sequence continues at coordinate 20,371,658 of OX467091.1, forward strand.
TATTCTGGAGGAAGGTTTGTGATTAGAGCTTCCTTGCAAGTTTGAGTCTCTTTTAACTTATTTTGAATATTGTTTCTAATCTAATATTGTAGTGACTGTAAAGTTTCCAAAACTCAAATCGACACTTCGTGGACCTAACGTCTCGTGAGTAACAATGGAATGCGCACAGGCTCGAGAGCTCCACTCCACTCGTCACCATCCGCTCAATAGCCAGCATGAACTTACCTATATCAGCACTCACAGCTCATCGGAAGAAATCCAACTATTTGTCCCGTTAGCTTCAGTGGGTTACCCCTCAGAAGCGCGGGTATTTTCTAATCACCGTTATGAAAGACGAACTATTACACCACAGCATAATCAAGTGCCAAAGTCTCAGATATCCAAGGAAGGTTTAGAAGCTGCATTAGCTCTCAAGCCCGGCAGGACGAAAGCTTTAGGCGGCCACTGCGAATGTTTGAGAAACAAGCCTAGAATCTTATCATCACCGACTTTGGCATTATCAAAGAACCTCACTTCACGTTAACTTAGTTAGGGATCAGATTTCTGGCTTGGCTCTTTCGAGCAAAAACGCACAGATAGAATCAGAGTCGATCATTTGGGGAAAGTATCCTCATGTCCCAGACTCCAACCCTAAAGACTCCACCACACTGCATATGCCACAGAGAATGCTCAGAGTCGGCCATGTTAATATGGTTCGATTCATACCAAGCTGTATCCTCACTAATATTCAGTAGAGGGAGCTGTGAATCCTCATCACAATCTCCGGAACAACCCTAAAACGTACCAAGACAGACAGCTCAGAGTCGGCTATGGTATTAGGTTCGATTCATGCCAAGCAGTATCCTCACTGTTATTCAGTAGAGGGAGCTGTGAATCCTCATAGCTGTCTGTAAAACACAATTTCAAAGAATCACAGAACGATCGGACGAACACATCAGAAGCGCAGAGTGGCGTCATCTGCTTTCACATCGGAGGAAATCCAACTTAGAACTGCAAAGTCATCCTTTGCGAAAATACTTCTCGGATCAAACTACAACAGTACACCCCCCTACAGACACTCCAGAAGAACCAGAACCTAATACAACATAAACCCTCAGTCCGCGAGAAACAGACGGCACAAGCAAGAGATGGCTAATGAGCGTTGGGGGAGATTTAAATAGTGGCCCCAAACCCTAACCCTAATTTTCGAAGCCTCAACGAAAGGCCCTCTAATAGTCACCGTGTTTTCTTTTCTTTTAACTTTATTGAGTTTTTGTTTTAACTATTGTCAAGTGGAGAGGTTTTAAGGTAAAACAACCCATTGTGGTCAAATGACCCATTGTGGTCACTTAAGAAATGACCTATTATGATTTTCTTCCAATTTGTAAGATTTGGGTCACCATTAATGTCTTACATGACAGTGATGGAGTGATTAGTAACCTCTTTAGGAGCTTGTAACTTTTTAGTGTAACACTTTTGTAAGATTTGATTTTTTAAGTTTCCCATGTTAGAAAATATTATAACTACTTTAGGTGAGTAAGATAAGCATTATGGATTCAGATGTTGTTGGTTTGGGGATAGTCTACATACTCTTTGGGGTTGAACACTTCAAAAATTGATAGCAAATTTATACTTTGTCGAAAAAATATAATTTCAATTGCTCTTGTTGTTTCTCACATTTGTCTTCATGTGGGAAAAAATTTGAAAAATTTCAGCAACAAGTTGTTGTCAAATTCCTCATTCTGATCACAATGGGTCATTTTACTGTATAGGTCTTATTTCACAACTAACAAGAGATGGAGTTTACAAGGAACATTTGCATTTTGGCTAATGTGCAAAAAATGTATGGAAATTTGCACTTTTAAGATGGAAATTTCTAATCCACATATTTAAACCATTATCTAGATATGTGTTGTTTATTTTTCAGGAGAGTTATTTTGCATGATTTGACACTACATGGCACCCTATACAATGGAAGATTTATGTAATTTTCATTTACAATCAATAAATAATCTACTAATCATTTATTTGTTTCAAAATTTCTCAAACATGATTTTTGTAGGACATTATGTTAGGTGAAAAGTGACTTTCTCATCATGCTTTGCCCTTGTCATCAACCTCTTTTCTTCCCAATTTCCCTTTCTAAGACATTGTTACATTCTCTTTAAGTGTCTTGAATTTTGATTAATTTTCAATCAAATAAAAAATTTAGCATATTAAATGCAATGTTTTTAGAGGAAAGAATCATAAGGCATAAAACAAAAGTGTACTGAACTCTAGAGATTTTTCTTATTAAAAAAAATTGATAAAACGCTTGAAACTGTGATGTATGCATTTGTTGTCTTGAGCACTATTAGCACCAAATGATTTAGAGTACCATTCAAATTTGTAGATGAATGATGCCACCAATATTAGAAGAATATTTATTCATTCATATAGAAATAAATTTAAAAAATTATTCTTTAGGCTCTTTAGGTTGCTTCATAACATTTTAAAATTTTTATATCATAATTGATACTAGCTACAACATGAAGATTGGACTTGGTGAAAGGCAAATCAACTTGGTTTACGCAATGAATATGGCCCTCTCACTTCAAAAAACATTTATCATTATCTAATTCTCCATTTTATATAATTTATTTCAAATTCAATTTTGACATTTTTCATTAAAAAAATTCCCACATAATTAGATTTGTTTGTTGAAATGTTTGGGAAGATAACTTTTTGTAATTTAAGATTCACACTAGAGTTAAGAGGGTATTTGATGTGGGGCTATTTAATTAACTTTATTATTGCATTTAAGATGACCCCATTATTATATAAAAAACTACAAGGAGCATATTTTCAAAATCATATGGTTCTTTTACATTCATTCATGCATTTTTTAAAGTAGGGCTATTTTACATATAAAATCTAACCTCCAAAGGGCCAAAGCTATTATTTTGTCAAAAAACACTCAAAACTACCATTGTGGTTGCATTTGCCTAAGAAAAAAAAATTTAGATTCTAAATGTAGAATCTAAATGTACTTTACTTATTTGAGATCATGCGATAAAAAATTTAATAAAGTTTGACAACACAAATTGAGAGATATTAACATTCAAAGTTGAAAATTTTTTTAACACTGGTTTGCAATTTTAGATGACTTTGACTACCATTTGTAGAAACTTTTTGCACTATAGACTTTGAATTCAAAAAAATTGTCTTAAGGAATTGAGCTAAAAGTTGAGGAATAAAAATTACAAAAACTACATTACTACATTTAATTTTCATTCTTTCAAAATTATTAAGTAGAAGTAGATCCAAGCTTAAAAGAAATACTAAATCATTAACCCCTAAGGGCTTTGATGTCCAATTTTTGAATGATGAACATATTAGAACTCTTGTTTCTTTTCATTTTATTTAGATGAAAGTCATCCTAATTTGTGGAGATAATTTATCAAGTTTTTATCCAATCTAATGGTTGGATTTGGTGATACTAGAATACATTTTTTTCAAAAATTATAAATGTGGAAGAATGTGAATTCTAAGAATACAATTTTTTTTAAATCACCATGTCAAGAAAACCTCATTTCAAATGCATTTCAACAAATTTTATTCAAAAAATGATAATGTTTTACTTGTAATTGAATTTAAAAATAAATTCTAAAACTTCTCTTTTAAAATTTATTAAAAATATTAGTGATAGCATTGGTGAATTTAATCAGACGGATGGAATCTAAAATTCAAAATCTACACTTTTTATTTGCATATGAATTCCAAAACATTCTCCCAAATAGTATTTTAAGATGGATTTTCTAAAATTGTCAATTTTGGAAAAGACTTTGAACATTTAGGGTTAATAGCTCTAAGATGGGATTGAAACACAATAATCCCTATGGTGAGACTATTCTAGTAAGCAAATTTAACATTGCCAAACAATTGTTTTTGAATTTTTTTGAAAATTGCATTAAAAAATGTATCCTATGAATTATTTTTTCAAGAAGATACTCAAATTGTTCAAAAAATAAAATTGCCTATAACTTTCACATCACTAATCCAAATAAAATGATTTAAAGCTTCACATGTAGACTTAATTTAATTCAGTTTCAAGTTTTTGTGGATTTCTTTTTCTACTAGCCAATTGAAAATTTGGGCTTTTTGTGGCATAATTTTTGTTCCCAGGCATTGATTGAAATAAAAATTATATTCCCATGAAGCTAATAAGTTTTCTATCTTATGAGAAAGTTTCAAAAAATATCACTAAAAATTGAGGTCATACAATTCTACTCAAAATCCATTTTGTCCATTGAAGGGACAATAGACCTTTAGGGGTGTAATTGTTCAATTTTTTCCCTCCGTCACCCTTCTTCACTCTACTACACACATATATAGGGGATACACTATAAAACCAATAACAATCAATTCAATTCCAATGGCTTTGACCAAATAGATATTTTTAACTCCTAAGGGTCAATTATTTATTGAACCACCAATTGAAAATCCAAGTAGGTTCCTATCAAGTTAATTGTAGTCAGATGTTTAGGAAATTTTAATCCTTGAAGGGCTTGAAAGCCCTTTGTAGCCATATAGTATATTATGAATTCAGTGGCATTTGATCAAAAAACCATTGACCAAATGCTTTTAAGTACAAAGTAAATTAATGATCATGCTAGTACATAAATAATAATGTATCACAATTCATATATTAAACCACAATTGTAGAGTAATAGGCTAAATATGTGTCATATAGTGCAACCTCAAGAGCCTTTCAAAGATTAATACAAGGCGTGAATATCTACCCCTCAATGGAAATATGATTCTTTTTTAATGACGTGCCTAAATCAAAGGTTATGCTACCTTGAACTTTTTGGACAGCCAAAACAACTTGAACATCTTTTGCAAAAAAGCTCATCAACTTTAGCCTTCACAGACACGCAACCTTCATCCCGGCAGTTCTAGTATCCATCCACATTATTCATTCATCCAAATACCTGACACCGAATCTCATCCGATCACAACAGACTTCATCCATACTTCCTTCTTCCTTTCAACCAACATCTTCCCGCATGCTCTGGTCGTCAAATTCACAAGCTTGTGGCATGAATTAGGGTCTGGAGATGCCCATGGCAGGTTTGCAGACCCTGCGCCTGCTCGGCGTGGATAAGGCTTGCCCATCGCCCTATGTGACCTTGGGGACTGGATTCCGGACTTCTTCTTTTGGAACAGGTGAATTAGGGCCAAAGAGACTGGTGGTGGTGAAGCAAAAGAGGGTAGATAATTTGCAGAAACGGGGGAGTGTCGTGGTTCGGAATGCGCTCGCTGTGGAGACCAGTAGAGAGAATCATCCGTCCGCTTGGGAGAAGTTTCGTACAACCGTGAAAAATACGAACCAGACGTTGCAGAAGGTGGTGAAGCTGAATCACTGGGTGGTCCGCGACTATGACAAGCTCGTCAATGCAGTCAATAGCTTGGAAAATCACATGCGGAGCTTATCCGATATTCAGCTGCGGGAAAGGACCACCGAGTTCCAGGAGCGTCTTAAGAAAGGTGAGCTCGTCGCCTCCAAGATTTGGGTTGGCGGTGAAGTTTAATTCCCAGCAATTGCTTATACCTTCGTAGTCAAGAACAAATTGTATACCTCTGAGGTGCCTAGACGTAATGACCGCAATTTCAGTGTTGAGCACATTTTGAATTTTTCGCTTTTAAACTTTGATTGTTGCCTGATCAAAGAGGATTCTAACGCACTAGAGAATGCATTGTTTGGACACGACATGCACTAGTTATTGGGGTTCGAAATTATATTGTTACATGACCTAGAACCGGCACACAAGTTCCGATGTTGAGGTGGTGTCCATTTTCAACTTCAATTTGTACTCATCGTAGGAGTTTTGGGTGTTTCATTTAGTTAGGTGTCACAATTAGGTACTGTGACAATTAGGTACCTGTATCTTAATTTTACCTTCACTAATATTGTCATATTTGTTAATATGGCGAAATTGCAAGAAATTGGCACTTTCCTTAGAAGTCCGTTCGAAAAGTCAGCTCTACATGAGTCGTAGCTTTTACTACCAGTGCTAGCTTTTAGAGCTCTACATGATACATTTTGGCGCTTTGAAAGATGCCATTGTAACGAATATCGGCATACTTTCAGGTGAGACACTGGACGACATCCAGGTCGAAGCATTTGCGGTGGTCCGGGAAGCAGCCAGACGCACGCTTGGAATGCGACACTTCGATGTCCAGGTAGCACCAAATCCTGTAATTTGACCAGTTTAGTGATCTTATTGGGACAGTGGGATCCAATATTTTACATACGTTCTTGCTCTCGTTTGGCTCTAGAAGCCACTCTCTTTTCTAGAAATGTTTCCCTGCCACCATCTAAAAATCAATTTCTGCCCTGCGGTTGGGGTTTAGGGTTTTGTGGTTAACCCTTCAGGACCTAGGGTTCGAAATTGGGCTTCATGTTTTTTTAAGCAGATTTGAATAGGCCATATGGGCATTTCGATTTTTCCAATTTTATTCATGATTTGAAGAACATATGAAAATTTTTCCGATAAATTCGGCGATTTAAGATTTAGCCTCATCTATGATCTATTATTTTCACAATATGATCAAGTGAATTGGTCGTTTTGAAACCATGAATCCTGGGGGACTAACTTTTGTTTCACGTTTCAGATAATAGGGGGAGCAGTGCTTCACAATGGCGCCATAGCTGAGATGCGAACTGGAGAGGGGAAAACCCTAGTGTCGCCCTTAGCAGCTTACTTGAACGCCTTGACAGGGGAAGGCGTTCACGTAGTGACAGTAAATGACTATTTGGCGCAGCGGGATGGAGAATGGATGGGTCAAATCCATCGTTTCCTGGGGCTTTCTGTAGGCTTGATCCAATCAGGTCTCCAGCCTGCTGAGAGGAGGGCAGCTTATGCTTGTGACATCACATACTCCAACAACTCCGAGCTTGGCTTTGACTACCTTCGTGACAACATTAGTGACAAGGAGGAAGATCTCGTCATGCGGTGGCCGAAACCGTTCAACTTCGCCATTGTGGACGAGGTTGATTCTGTCTTGATTGACGAGGGTCGCAACCCGTTGCTCATCAGCACCCAGTCCAGCAAGGATGCGGGGCGATATCCGGCTGCTGCGGAGGTGGCTTCGCTTCTCATCTCTGATTTCCATTACAAAGTCAACATTAAGGAGAAGAATGTGGACTTGACAGAGGAAGGCGTGGCCGCTGCCGAGCTTGCTCTTGATACTCACGATCTGTGGGACGACAAGGACCCCTGGGCCCGGTTCGTGATCACAGCGCTCAAGGCGAAGGAGTTTCACATCCGAGATGTACACTACATCGTTAAGGATGGTCAGATTCAGATCGTGGATGAGTTCACGGGACGTGTGGTGGAGAATCGGCGTTGGTCGGAGGGGATTCACCAGGCAGTGGAGGCCAAGGAGGGTCTGAACATTCAAGCCGATTCCATGACCGTGGCGCAAATCACGTACCAGTCTTTCTTCAAGCTTTACCCGAAGCTTTCTGGCATGACCGGCACTGCGAAAACTGAGGAAGCCGAATTTTTGAAGATGTTCAAGATGCCTGTTGTTGAAGTGCCGACCAATCTCCCCAACATCCGGCAAGACCATCCCTTGCAGCTCTTCCCAACCACTCGTGGCAAATGGGACCGTGTGCGCGAGGAGGTTGCTTTGATGTATTCCCAGGGACGTCCCGTGTTGGTGGGAACCACGAGTGTGGAGCAATCTGAGCATCTTTCAGATCTTCTCCAAGAATGGGGCATCCCACATAACATCCTCAACGCCCGTCCAAAGTATGCCGCCCGTGAAGCTGAGATCGTTGCACAGGCTGGCCGCAGGAACGCCATCACCATAGCAACGAACATGGCAGGGCGAGGAACTGACATCATTTTAGGTGGGAATCCCGAAATGTTAGCGAAAGAGATTGTGGAGGAGAGGCTTTTAGGTTTTCTCACATCCGATGCACCGAACGTTGACACAGATGGGGCACCTTTGTCGCAACTGGCGCTTTCCAAGATCAAGGTCGGCCCCATTACACAGGCGAAGCTAGCGAGGGCCAGCCTTGCTGCGAAGTACGCTTTGGGGATGAATGGGAAAGTATCAAACTATCGCCAGGCAAAGGAAACGGCTGCAGCTGCCTTTGAGCTCGCCAAGACTGAGAAGGAGGAGGATCTCATAGAGATGGCAACGGGAAAGGGCGCTGAGATTATAACACTGGGACCAACGATTGCTTTGGCTTATCTTTCGACGTTGCGGGAATGCGAGGTTCACTGCCGTAACGAAGGCGCAGAGGTCAAGCGTTTGGGAGGTCTCCATGTTATTGGAACGGCACTGCATGAGTCCCGGCGTATTGACAACCAGCTTCGGGGGCGAGCAGCTCGTCAAGGTGACCCCGGATCAACTCGGTTTATGATCAGTTTAGAAGACGAGATGTTCCGGAAATTCAACACGGAATGGGCGAACAGTATTGTGCTTCGACTGGGTTTGGAGGAGAATGTTCCTCTCGAGTACGGCTCTTTGACCAAGCAGCTTTTATCTCTGCAGACGGCCGCTGAGCGGTACTACTTTGGTATTCGAAAGAGTCTTGTTGAGTTCGATGAGGTGCTGGAGGTTCAACGTAACCACGTTTACACTCTTCGGCAGTCCTTGTTGCTCGATGATCCTGATAGCAATCACCAACGCTTGTTGCAGTACATGCAAGCAGTGGCGGATGAAATCGTCCTCTCAAATGTGCACCCGTCAAAGCCACCGAGCTCCTGGAAGCTTGATAGTGTACTGGAAGAGTTTCACGAATTTTGTTCTAAAACTTCTCCACAAAAAGGCTTTGACGGACAAACCCCGACGTCGGATGTGTTGACTGGTGTTACACCAGCTATGTTGGTGGAGGGACTAAGGCTGTGTGAGAAGGTAGATTCGGATTTTCTCAGGTTACCAGGCCTGCCCATGCCTGTTGAAGGACACAGGAACCTTCGGTTTAAAGCGGGCTCAATTAAACGGTGGATGGACATCATTTCAGATCCAGCAGCTGCAAGGGGTAAATATGACCGTGAAGCACAGTTGCTGCGGAAATACCTGGGGGATTTAATCATTGGCATGTTTGAGGAAAAACTCAAGGGAACCTTGGTGCCTCACTACCAGATTGAGCAAGTAGAGAGAGCTGTGGCACTCAATGCTCTTGATCGTTATTGGCGAGACCATCTTGTGAACATGAATCGACTCCGAGCTGCTGTCAACGTTCGCTGCTTTGGCCACATGAATCCGCTTGAAGAATACAAGATTGATGGCTGCCGCTTTTTTATTGCTATGCTCAGTGCTGCTCGCCGTCTTACTGTGGAGTCATTGTTGCAGCCTTGGATTCTTGGAGACCGACCAGAGAATACCGATTTTGCCTGATCCTTTCCGACCGTGGAAAATCGAAATCAGCTATGGGTAACGGACTTTGCGCAGCATTTCAACCCCAACCGTACTTCCTCGAGCGTATTAAAACTAACCATGGTACGTGACGTCATTTTGCATGCAAACTTCTGGTTCCGTGTTGATGACCTCGCGATATTCGTTGCTTGTTTGCATGGGGAGTTGTGTTGATTTTTGGATGTGGTGTTTGATCTTCAGTGCAGAACAATGTGAACATTTCTCGTGGAAACAGAAGCTCTTGTGAAAGCTGCACCTGTGCGTTACCCTTTGAAATTCTGGTGCGCTGGGATAATGTGAAGTTTCAATGTAAAAACTTAATGCGAATTCTGTCTCGGTTGTGAAATGAACTGGCATTAGTGTGCTTAAAAGCACGTAATCATCAGTTTGAGTGAGGTAATGGAAAACTTCTGCACAATAGTGTTGGAACTCGATAACAGTTGAAACAAGAATGCCCTTACAGTCGTCAAACTGTCAAGGTTGCATTACCAAGCAGGTGAATAGGCGGACTGGGCTTTATGACAGTGGAGCCTTATGATTAGAATCCTTTTTTACGGCCTTGAGCCCTACTGTTAGCCTCCCTTCAATTTATTTATTTATTGAACTATTGTCTTCAGAAATTCTGAAAAATTAAATAGAACTTGTCTCTGCTTTTGCAAATATCTTTTGCCAGATAATCCCGCTGCATTTGACTGAAAAACCAATTAGAAAGGACCAAGAATCGTTATGTTATTGGTCTATATTTAATCCCTAAACTCCGTGGAGCCCAAAATGGGTTTGGAGTGAATAGGAGCTTTATGTTTTTATTAAAGGTTTGAATTTCGAGCGTCAAAATGCAGTTCCATACAAGGTCATTGTGGTCAGAATGAGGAATTTGACATCATCTTGTTGCTGAAATTTTTCAATTTTTTTCCCACATTAGTACACGTGTAAGAAACAGCAAGTGCAATTGAAATTATATATGTATATATATATATATATTTTGACAAAGTATGAAAATGCTAGGAATTCTTTGAACAATTGAAATTATATTTTTTTTGACAAAGTATGAATTTGCTAGGAATTTTTTGAAGTGTTCAGTGCATCATGGTCCAAAAGTCTGTAGACTACCCCATAACCAACAAAATCTAAATCCATAGTGTTCATCTTACTACTTGATGCAGTCACAATATTTTCTATCATAGAAGGCCTAAAAAGTCAATTTTTACAATGAATTTTACATTGAAAAGTTAGAAGTTCCTAATGAGGTCATTGTTCACTCCATTATTGTCATGTAAGACATGCATTGTGGCCCACATCTCACATATTGAAAAAACCTACAATGGGGTCATTTCCCAACAAAATCTGAATCCATAGTGTTCATCTTACTACTTGATGCAGTCACAATATTTTCTATCATAGAAGGCCTAAAAAGTCAATTTTTACAATGAATTTCACATTGAAAAGTTAGAAGTTCCTAATGAGGTCATTGTTCACTCCATTATTGTCATGTAAGACATGTATTGTGGCCCACATCTCACATATTGAAAAAACCTACAATGGGGTCATTTCCTAGGTGACTGCAATGGGTCATTTGATTGCAATGGGCTATTTTACTGTACTCTTCAGATTGAACATTTTTGAAATAAGATCAATATGGTCAGAAATCATAAAATGGGTCAAGACTTTAATTTTTAGTATAAATAATATAAATAATAAATATATAAGATTAATGAATAAAGAAAGAGTTGGTGTAAAGCAGTGTTTTTCTTTGGGACCTGTGTCCCCCCCTGTTGTCCTCATTACAAAGGCCAGTTTTTGGAGGGACGAAGCCAGAGAGGTCAGATTTTTGACAATGTGGCGAAATTTCGCCAGAAAAAATAACATTGGTGTAAAGTCTTCAAATACTTTTGGGATTTTGCACTTTTGAAGCCCACATATTCAAATTTCAATGGATGAATGCAAACATGTTTCAAACACAAAAATCCTTGGTATTTACATCTTCTAAATAGTGTGTTTGCAACAATTTAGGGCTAGGAAAATTTCTCTCTAAAAGCTATATTTAAAAGAAAATGATGGAAATACCAAGGAAATGGATATTTTGATGTTTGTTTTTTAGGAAATGGTAAAAATATTCAAAAAAATGAAATAAAAATTGGTCATTTTTTCTAACTTGAAGGTTTTCCTTCTCAACTATTTGCATTTTTGGAAAAAAAATTGTATTCTTTGTACTTGTACAAATATAGTACACCTTGAGCACATGTAAAAAAGCGAGTCTTTGTTATTTTTAGAAAATCTCTTTATAGATTTGTGTAGCTTAAGTAGAAATCCTCATATTCAAATTTTGACCTTCAAATCCACATTTTTGGGTCAAAATAGTATTGAAATCTTCTTATTGGTAAAAATAGACATCCAATTGAGATTGTTTAAAAATAGTAAAATAATATTTAAAAAGTTAAAATAATTATTCATTATCTATAATTATTACTTATACCTTCATTTCAAATTTCATATAAAACTAACATACAATGTAGAATTTATGAGCAAAAAAAACATCCATTCAAGGCTAAGGAGATTAGTAAAAAGAAAGGATTTGCAATCACCCTATCCTAATCAATCAAATTTAACTTAATACTAATACCAATATCTACAATTTTTATTACTATTACTATCCAAAAGTAGTGGATTCACCTCTTAAAAATTTCAAAAAGCTACAAGTTTAACCCCTAAAGTCCAAAAGTCCCTATGGGGGATTCTTGAATTTGTCACTTTAAATGCAAATATCTTGCAATCTAGAAGGTCAAAGTTCTTGAAATTTTTTCCACACATTCTTATACTAGTGTTGTACAAGAGATTACAATTAGATGTATAAAAAAAAATCTTTAAAGTTTTTTGCTTTTTGCAATAGAAATGATAGTTTTGAGTGGATTTTGATGGGAAAAAGGCCTTGACACTTTAGGGGTTAAACTCTGTATTTCTCACAATCTATGTTGAACTTCAATCTTGTATGTTACGTCACATTTAGGACATTTATAATCTACCTCACACACAAATTTGACATTCAAGTAATCTATTTAAATGAATATTAGAAGAATCCTCCAAAGTACACTCTTCAATATATTTCTAGAATCAAGAGTATAAATTGATCGACATTATGTATGAATAAGAGAAAAACCAAGGTAGCTTTGTATGGAAAAATAGGGATTATTTTAAGGATCCTTGACTTATTATAATATTTATACTACAAGGTTCCATAATGGTAACAATATAATCATTTTGTTTGCTTTTCTTTTCTATTCCTTAGATTTCTTCTCATGCTTTCTCATAGATTTTTTCTCATTCATAAGTTGAGCTTCCACTAAAACTTCTTCTTCATTGTCAAAATTCTCTTAGACATTGGTTTTTGATTAGCCATTGTTGTTGCTTTCTCAAATTCCCCTTTGACCAAAGTATATATGCTTCTCTACTCCAAATACCAAAGGTATGCCCAAAGCTTTGATGTTGCAAACTCACATATCTGAATCAAAATGAATATGCAAGACCAAAAAGATGTTGGCATTACACTTTTTGCTATACCATTTTTTAAAGTTTGAAGACAACTCATGAATTATATATGTACTTGAGAGCCTAATTGAAATTGAAACTTGGTTTGATGTGAGTTTATCAATCAAGTACGAAGGCAAGTGTTGAAGAAGGCTATCATTTGAATACAACATGGACATGAAAATCAAGGATACCATAAACCATAGAAAATTACTTTGGATTTGTATCATTAGCTCAAGAAGAATGTAGTTTTGTAAGAAGCTAGGGTCAATATGAAGCTAGAGTAGTTGAAACAATAAAGTCATTAAAGTGAAGTGTTCTTGGTACAACAAGAAAAAATTAAATTTTAATGAACTTTAAAAGGATGTCATACCGATACATGAAGTGTTGCAGACACTATCTTGTCCAAAAGATGGAACACTTCGAGAGTAATAGGAATTGTTGTTGATGAAAGAGTTTCCAAGAGTATAATCTCATAGCACTTGATATAGTTTCCAATCTTGTGTAGCTAATCATCATTAACTTGAATATAGCTTAATCCATGTTATGATTGTTTTTTCTAGTTGCAACAACAAAACAAATAGAGAATTATAATATGATAGATGGTATTTAAAGAAAATGTTACACTAAGTTTGTAATGAACTTGAGTGCATATGAAAAAAATTAGAAAAGAATTTTAAAAAAATTTAATTAAAAAAAATATTTTTCTTCAACTATGAATGAATTTTTAGCACTAATTTGTAAGAATGAATATAATTTCTTATTGCAGTTGTATTTTATAGAGCATCACAACGTGACCAAAAAAACATTCTTTCTTGGTTTATTATTATATTATTAAAATTACAAAGTCTTGAATACAAATGGGTACCAACACCAAAATATAGAAATAACAAGAAATAAACATTTTTATAAAGACCATAATTCACAACAAAGTGTTAAAATTTAGAAATAGTCAGCTTGTGATTGCATTTATGGAGTTCATGTAGCTTAAAAATATTGCTAACTAGATCATGAACAATGATGCCCATCAAAAATATCTTAAATAGTGCATATTGACTACCACTTTCAACATCCAATTGATGTCACTAAGATAATGTTTGGCTAGGGTATAGGAAATCATGTATGGAATATTGTGAATTCTACATCTATATATGGAACTCTATTACTAGGTGTCACAAAAGGCACAAAATTTGAAATCTTAAAACTTTCAAGATCATATTTGAACTTCTAAAGTATATATGAAAATTGATTCATTAAAGAAAGTGTATTAAGTTTTCATTCTTTGAAGGAGTAGGGATAGTAATCCCAAAGACAGATTATTTTCTTCAAAATTGAGACCATCTATTAAGCCAATATGTACATTCTCAATATTATTGGCCTTTTGAGTAGGTTAGTACTAAGGTTTTAGAAGTTTTGGTAAACTCAAGTATAGGGTTCCATTTAGGTTTGACAAATATAAAATATAAACCTCCAAAAGTAAAATAAGGTAAAGTCTTTTGCGTGGTTTAGTACTATGGGTTTCAGAAATTTTGGTAAGCTCAAGTATAGGGCTTCATTTAGATTGGATAAATATAAAATATAAACTTCCAAAAGTAAAATAAGATAAAAATTCTACAAAACATATTGCTTGTAGCCCCTAAAAACTAAACTTTAATTCACATGATTACTAAAAATGCACAAAATATCCTTTGTTAATGAATTTGGTAATGAACAAAAAAGCAAGACTTCACTATGAGGAATAACATGATGAGCCTCTACTTTCACATTACTTGTGATAACCTCAATGTTGGATGGATGGATCTTGGTCTACTATGCTCATTGATCACAGGTTTAAAAAGAAGAGCTCTTTAGTTCTAAAGCATTCTTACCTTTTAGAAAAGAACATGCCTCTCTCTATCCAATGGACTAGCCTTTTATCTTAAAATATCTTCTATTGAGATTTATGATTCTCTCAATAATTTTTTCAAGACAGTTTTAAGCATGGGGAAACACATGATGCTATCAGAAGTCATCATCTTATGATTGGGAAGTCACCATTGTTCAAACATAAGGTGGGCACTTCCAAATGCGCCACTGACCCCCAAACCACCACCATCATTCTCTCTACATTCTCCCTATATGGAAAAAACAATTTTAGAACCTCTAACCCCTCCCAAAAAATTTGACCCTTCATAACTCTTGCATACAATATCCAAATGCCACATTCTTTGGTGCGTCGGAACCACCTTTCACTTGCCAACAAGAAAATATGAAAATAGGGCAAATCTAATAATAGAAGATACTACACACATAAGATGAAAAAAGTGTGGCAATTTTTGGGTGCCCACCTCAGCAGAAATCCCGTTCATAAAACAGATTCAACTGATAGCATTTAGCCATTCTGTAATATACAATTTAATGCACATTCAAGTTGAACAAATTCTACAAAGCTCAGAAAATGCTTCAGAAATGTTAAGCTTAGTCTAGTCCCTAAATATTTGGTTGCTGGCTCAAGATATAACCTAGTTTACTATAGTAAGTGAGCAGTTACCAAGTCATTCATAGAGGCTTTTGAATTTGAAGGACCCTGCTTTCAATACAACGGAGTGGTACAGCGCTGCGATGGATGCTCCCAGCATTGGCCCTACCCAAAAAATCCACTGCACAAGGACACAAGAATAATGTCCCACCCGGGGTTAGATCATTGGTAACTGGTGGAATTGGAGAAAAAAATTGGTTGCAATTTGAAAACATTGGGAAAAAAATCGGTGAAAAAAACAATGAAATTTCTATTTAGAGTAAAAAATAGAGGAAGAAACAAACTTGGGTACTTGAATAATGAAGAAACAGTTCGATATGGGAATTTAAGGAAATTAGCTAGTAAAACTCAAAAAAAATCCTTCATGTTGATATGATCACCACTTACATTATTCTATAGACTTAAATTACTCTACTTACCAAGTGTGGAGTAGCCCACTTGCCAAGTTATAAACTTGCATTTGGGTTGATGACTATTCCACCAATGGAAGCTTTTAATAGGGTTTTTTTTGGCTATGAGGGTCAATGAATGGCAATAAAAATAAAAAAGGAGCTTGAATTGACACTTAATTGGACGTAATTGCACTCTTGTATTGCTGAACTAGAAAACCATGTGTGAACAATGGGTTTTCATGTTGGAATAGATGGTGAATTCTTTTCAATGTTCTCACCTTTTCGTTGAACAAATTAGTTAGAAGATGGAGTTTTAAAGAACCTACCACGTTTGCCCCTTCTTGTTAGTCCTCCCAATTTTAATGTTGGAAGAACTCAATGTAAAACATTTTGATTGCTAAACTACTTAAAGACCCATTGATATAATGTAACAATCGATGCTTACCAAATACCAACAACTAGGACTTAAGAATCTAGTACAACAGACATATTGATTACTAGAACTTTCACCACCTAACCTGTAAATCTAGTTTCAGATTTTGATTATTGATAAAAAAAGAAAAATGAATTTGAACATGAGTTCACACAACTTGTATCCCTACAACGCAAACATCAAAGCTGCTTCCAATCGGAAATATATCATTATAATGTTTAACAGATTCTCCAACCTTCGAAGTGATCCATCACACTCAGTCGTCCTCTCTAGAAATCCGCATGGACACAGACTGCAATGTTCAATTGAATCCCAAGGAAATGGTAGCATTCATAGCAATGACAATGAATCGAAGTGACGTGCTTTGGTTGATCAGGAGTCAGGCAGACACTGTCTCGCTTACATGTTGGTTCCATCTTCCGTTGTGAGGGTTGGCCACTGCAGCTCCTAAGCTTCGAGCTGGGTTGATTCCTGTTCCAGTGATCGGAATGGTGGCCAGGTGAACCACCATCACTGCAAATCCAATGGGGAGGGGCGCCAACACCTGGCACACAACATCAATTCAATTGAACTCAACACAATTAATTCACGTTACTTTAATTTGCTTATCCATCCATCCGACACAATCTCCGTGATTTAGTATGATTCACATTGCGCTCTGGACTGAGGGTCATAGATTATAACGGCTTGATCTGAGCAACAAACCAAAGTTAGGGTGCGACAGTTGCCTTCAAACTCAACATTAAGGCCTCAAAATGTACGAGTAGAGGAAGGTATTCCCTGCCACCTTTATTCGACACTAATTAAATTGAAAGAGAATTCCAAGGCATTATTTGGACACTGTACGTATGAATTCATAACTTATGGATTTTAAAGTTGATTGTCTCTGGGTGTACGAAAAAACAGAAATAGACTCTCACACTCTCATGTTTTGATTTTCGTACGTCTTCTGTAATCAATATCTAGTCTTTTGTGACGCATTTTGGTCCAAATGCACGTAAATGTTGCATTTTGGACAGTGTTGATTACGGGTTACATGCTATTAACAGTTCAACAAGAAGAGCAGAGAAATCAAAAGTCATAACCACTCGGGCCCCTTTCCAATTTCAATTCAAACACTGATAGTTTCCCAAGAGTTCTCTTAGAACTTCACCATCAAATCACCCAAAACCATACCATCCCTATCGAGATTACGCTCAGTAAGGTACCTCGATCAATCTGAACGTTATACTTGCTGCATAAACTTCAACATTGCCCACAACAGAATTCCGACATAATCTGACTTACAGGGATGCGCGAGTCAAGGGTACCGGCCTCAATCGATCTGAACATCATACTTGCTGCATAACTTTCAGCATTTCCAACTGTGACAAAGTTTCTGATCGATCAATCTGACTTACAGGGACGTGCGAGTCGCGAGCATTGCGCTCGGGATCGGTTGCAGACAGCACCGTGAAGAGCAGCACAAACGTGCCCATGATCTCTGCAGCGAGCGCTTGTCGCACAGTGTGACCATTTTGCACGCCGTTCACGGCGCTCTTGCCGAACGTTTGAAACTCCTCGTCTCCTTGGACGCCGCGGGCGATGGCGGCGCCCACCATGGCGCCCAAGCACTGCGCTACCATGTAGAGGAGAGCTCGAGTGACGGTCAGTTTGCGTGCGACCAGGAGACCGAACGTCACCGCCGGGTTGATGTGACCACCTGCAGGAGCCAAATTTATCAATCAGTGGAGAAATTTATCAGTTCACAGCTAGCATTACGTAGTTACGCAAATTGAGCTCGATCGTACAATTCTATTGTTTACATCACACAGTCAAGTAATGTTGATCAAATTTAATGAATTGACGATATTCCATGTGCCGTTTTGACATTTGCATGACCTTTCTGAGCCGTCAGGTCAATGTTAATTGAGATGCAAATTGCATTTCATCCACAACATTAGTTATGCAATGCTACGTACGGGAAGGATTTCCACCGTCATTCCCCTCCCGGCTGTCTAAATGATGTAGATTTCTTTCTTACTTGATGCTCCACTGTGTCATTTTAACGGAATAGCGACACATTAAAGAATTGAAGTTAAATGAAATTTGACATTATCAGAAAATGGTCACGTTCATTACATTGGTTGGAAAATTAGCGCTAGACGCTAGGGTATAGGATTCCAGTAGGGACAGGCGTACAGGTTATCAAGAAGGAAACGATTCGGAGTTGGGGTTCGAGTTGCCCACGCAAAAACCTAAAATTCGTGGGGTGAACCTCAGATTCCACCCATTCGTAGATCATAAAACTTTGAACTCTGGACTGTCACATTTTGGGTGCTTTGAAGGTTTGAGTGCCCGCCAAAACTATTGGAAAATTTCGATATCGTGAAAATAAGGGGTTTTAAGATGATTTCTCTGCTCAAAACTACTAAAAAAACTCGAGTCATGCAGACCCGACTTGATCGAACACTCCTTGTAACAAATTTAAGCAACAACCTTGACGTATATATAAGTGGGAGAATATGCTAAGTCACGTACACACACTGTAATGGTATGCGCAGACAAGGTATGATCTAATCCCTCGTGTGTGACACTTTCCAGTTAATATATTCTTCACGATGTTTCCACTACCACGTAGGCACTTGGCAGTATATATATTCCTCACTATGAATCTCCGTCAGGTTAAGATCCAACACAGTGCGTAATACTCGACACAAGTCACGTGCACGAGGCTCAGAAAACTCAGAAAGCTCAGAGGACACGGAAAACTCAGAACGCTCCAGCTCAAAGTTTCTATGTTAAGTTATTTCCAGACAAAAAGGGAGAATCACATGAGAGGAGATAGTGTCTGTAGGAGAGTCCATGTGGATTCCGGCCTTACCCGAGAGCCCAGCAGTGCAGTAGACCAAGATGAAGATCATGCCACCAAACCCCCAAGCGATTTCCAAGATGCCAACGCTCCCAGCGCCGATACGAGACGTCCCCACGACAACCGTCAGAGCAATATACAAGAGCAGCAGCGTCGACACAAACTCCGCAATCACAGCTCGATAGAACGACCAGTGCTGAAGCTCGTCTCTGGCCAACGGGGGATCACTCGCCGTTGTCTCTCCAGCAGCATTACGTTCATTCCTTGGAGACTGCTGGTTATCGATCGTGTTGCCGTTACCGTTCTCGTTGGGCGGCTGACTACTGCTACCGTCATTCGCCATCGATCTCCTCTTTTCCTTTCGAAAGTATGAGGAGAGTCTCAGAGGGTTTTGCAATAAGTTTGCAAAAAGGTATGGCATGGCCGGCGCGAATCTTCCTTGTAATCAAGCCGGGAATTGAATGGCAATACGGGAACCAGAGATACGCTCCCTATGAACATTCAATTTCACCGTCTGAAACAAGTGATTTTCAAGAGGTTCGATTCTTGACGAATCGACTAATTCACCGGACATGTATCGTAGATTAGTACGACAACATTGAAACAAACTAATGAATGATGTGTTAACTCTGGACCTGGAGCTCACCACTAAGCCTTAACTAATAGAACTGATCTAGCTGGGTGCTTGGGATTCAGAGCAAAAGGGTGTGGAATATATCGAGAACTCAAGAGCTTGCTTGCAATTGCTAACCACTACATTTGCAAGCAAGCCGGCCGTCGTTATGAGTGATAAGTGAGTACGCAGTGTGATAAGTGCTTTAACCATTTTGCTAATTTGTAGATTTGCAACGTAACTGATTAGTTAGCATACCAGCTAGAGCTCATATGTGTCGCAATTCTGTGCGGATGTCGAGACGTAGGAGGTAGCTGGAAGCTAGATACCATTTGTCCAATCACACTATGCCTTTCCAATTGTAGAGGGAATCGTTTTCAAGCGGTTGTGGCTATTGAGATCTGAACTTCAAGAAATGCAATGGGACTGGAATTACAATGAAAAGAGGGTTCCTCATGCAGTTTATCCTCGGTTTCAGACACGTCAGTTCAGTGCTAGCTTGCCTGTAAGGGAGTGCCGCCTTGTATCGCCGAAGTTGACCGGGGCGACGGAAGCTATTTTGTTCTGGAGGATGGCTACTACCTGTAGCTCCTCTAAATGCAGCGTTTCTGGTAGAAAGTGGTATGGAGGATATTTTAGCGTTGACATGATTGTAGGGTACCCTGTGTTGCTACGTATGAGTTGTGGCCCAGCTACGCCACGTAACGCTTTCGAGCTGTGCGCACGAACCAATTCACTGAACGCAACTTCTCCTCAATGAAGTCCTAAAGCATAAGCACACGTAAATAGAATATGAGCTTTCCGACCCATTATTAAATTGTCTTAATGCTTGTTGAATCCTCCAAAGCGGATCCAATATTCTTCTACAGTAGGTTGTACTCATTGGATTCCTGACGAAGAAGCAGCTACACTGTAAGTCAATACAGAACAGGTAACGTAGCTTTGGCTTGCTTTTGAAGTACGGCCCTTATTTACTGACGGATCGAAACTCCCTTGCACGTAGCTTTACCAGATCTGCACAGAAGTGAATGACACGCACGCAATCACAATTCATGCCGACTAAATACTGTACTGTACTGAACGAGGGTTTACCAGGCCAAGCTAGCTTGTATTTCACGAGGGCCTTCCGTCCTCGGCGAATCTAGACTCCTAATTAGGTCTGGAAACTTTGGACGAGGGCAGCTGGATCAGCTGGCGACGATGGAGAGAGAAACTGGCAGCACCGCTTCATGCATCGTTTCGAAGTGGGTGGAGCTAGCTACTGTAGATTGGAGAAGGAGAGGGATGGATGATGCCAGATGGAGACTGCCAAGTGTGGGCACGGGAGGGCGCTCCCTGTCGGCCGCTCCCCATTTGGCTCCTCGAAGCGCGGCTGTCCTCCGCAATAATTTAAAAATGTCGAATGACTCACAGCATCTTCACCAACACGCGCCAAATTTGGTGACTCCGCTAATAAGAGCATCCTCATTCAGTGCTACGCCCGGCAAATGACACCGCAACGGTATAAACTTAAATACAGACATGCAGGTTGTATTTTCGTCCAGTGACTCAATGCAACGACGGTATATGGAACGCTACACGGGTCTGCTACAGTGGGTCCGCTAATAAGAGCATCCTCACTCAGTGAGACGCCCGGCAAAAGACACTGCAACGGTATAAACTTAAATACATGCAGGTTGTATTCTTGTCTCAAGCAGTGACTCAATGCGATGACGGTATGTGGAACGCTACACGGCTCTGCTACAGTGTGGTACAGTAGTGGGAGTTGCTTGACGTGGTGGCAAGGTAAAGCATGAGGGAGGGATGGCAAAATAAACAATTGTTTGACCACTGCTTTGATGGCACAATTCTTCTCCCTTTAACCCTTAAACAACGAGCCGGTCACCATGGAAATCATCTCTTTGGGTACCGTGTGAATTGTTGGCTTAAAAAAAATAAAAGAGCACTCATTGGGAGACAAGCTCACTGTAGCAGACGTTCCCTTTTCCCACAAAATTTGGAGGATGAATAGTTGCACTTTATCTTGCATGGAGAGATTTTTTGTCATTCATCGGCTGAAAACGTCCTTGGCGTCCTTTAAGGGTTGAGAGGAATTGTTGTCATTATTGGTATTGCCCAAGAAGTGCAGAGGAATTTGGAGGGCATAATAAAGGATCAATTTTTGTCGTATGAGAGCCAAGAAGTGCTAAGTCCACGAAAATAATGTGAGAGGTGTAGGTAGCATTGAGGTAGAGTTTCGTTGCTTTTTTTGTAATCCATATATAGAACTTATCGTTGTAGTGTTTCCACAGAGGACGGACTGTGGATGCTCTAAGAGTTACGGAGTAACATTTTATTTTGGACAGCCCTCAAAATACTTGTCCTTCTAATTGCAATACAAAAAGTTGCACTGCCTATGTAAGGCTAGCCTAAAAACAAAAACTAAAGTGAAATTGCTCTACAAATGGAGTTCTAGAAAACTAGAACAAGCACTCTCTCTCAAACAATGTTAGGAAAGAGGTGCCTCCTTTTCCGCACATTCAAGCCAATGAAGATCATTCTTGTTGTAGTGATCACAATTCCAATGAAGTAGGATCCATTCCATGCATCTTGGAGTCCTGAGATGAGAAGAAAAAAATGACAATTAAAAAAAAAACATTAATGCAAGCTCTTGCAATGCCTATTATTTTCTAGATAGTACTCATGCCTTCTCGCATGCCTTTTGTACTAGAAATGTCTTTCAAGAGCCTTTGCTTGACTCATATAATTGAATGCCTTGATAATATTTTAAGGAGCTCATTAGATTTGGCATTCAAATTTGGCACATGTTAGACCCTTAGCATTTGATGGTAAAGGTGCTCTCACATTTTATTACAAAAATCCATAGTGTGCCTAAAAAAGGAAAATTTGTACTACAATAGGCTCTCCTACACTTTCATTTTTTATTATGTATATCTTATATCATCAATATCTAGGTTTTGGTATCTCTTTTTGGTCCAAATATAAATGTCACATTTTGGGTAGTGATAGTGACAATAATGCATTAGAAGAGATTTGAGGCTTCGAAAGGGCTGTTCCAGGCCTATTTCTAAGGCTAAAAATGCGTTAGAATATAAAAATCTTTAAAATATAATTTTTTTCAAAAATAAAAATAAAAATAACTAATTAATTAATATTATTTGACATGGCATGGTCTCAGCCACATCAAATTTGGCAGAGTTTAGGAACCCATTGGAACCTGGAGTCTTTTATTGGCCTCAAATTTCATCTAATGAGTGCACATACTTCAAACCTTAATTCACTTGATCCATAAGAGGATAGAACAAAGAAAGAATCATAACTTTAAGTTCTTTTTTGAAATCAACATACATAAGCTTTAACTAAATTTGCAAGGCTTTAGGTTTTCAAAGGTGCTAGTATGTGAGCATGATTATATATAGATATAAAAAGTAGAAATTGGATTTTTTTAATCAATTATATCTACAAATAAAATAAAATAAACATTTGAATTTGAATTTGAACTCAATTTTGAAAAAAAAAAAGTTCCATATGGGCAAAAAATTACATTGCATGTTATTGTTGATATAGAAACACAAGTTGTTCTATTGAACGTCAACTAATATCCATCACCTAAAATTATAGAATGTTATATAAATCACAGGGTTCTTATAGTGATTGAAGGTAAGATTACAAAGGCGATGGCAAAATCCAAAGGTTTGAAAGAAAGATTTTAAGCCTTGAGAATAATATGAATGGTCTTCATTTAATGAAGACGGTGTTACTTAAAGACATTCGACATGAAATTCAAGAGTCACAAACCAATGTAAAAAAATCAACTTAATGAGTTACAAAGTATGTTGAAAAAATAATGATGCTAATACATTAGATAACTCACATTATCTGCAACACCATGTTATATTTTAGTTGAAATGGAACTTTTGCGTTTCACAGTTTCACTTTCACTATTACTTGATTGATTAGTCTCATAGGACATTGTTTTAGATGGACTTGAACTCCTTTAATTGGAAAATAAATATTTTCATTACAATTGCATTTTTGTAATTGCATTCCTCTTGCTTATTTTCTTTAAGTGTATGGGAGACTAAATTAAACTAAACTCTTAGATTTGTAATTTATTTGAATTTTTAGATTTGTATTTTCTTATTGTAATAGTGCAATTAAGTAGGGCTAATTTTATGCCAAGGACAATTGTAAAATACTTCTTGAATAGACTAAATTGAGAATGGTTGAGTTAGTGATTAATAAGTTGAATTAAACATAATGAATTACTTTTGCACAATATTGAGAGAAGTTCTTGAGTTTTTTTTGAAAGACCTATATATATAAAGGGTCTTTCGCACCTAGCGTTTGGTAACAACACTCATGAAGACATAATCCCTTTAACAAAGATTGGAAGGTACAGGTTGTATAAAAATATTTGTTTTCAGTTGGTTTTGTATAAGTGGGTTATTGTGAAGTTATCGGTTGTTCAAACTTGGAGCATAATCTTATGTGTTATGTACATCAGCTACCATTGCATTTCCTCTCTACAATCCTCATCCAAAAAATTCATCCACATCGTGAAGAAGAATATAAGCATCAATACCAATGGCAATTGACCATTTGCCACAATTGAATAAGTTTAATGGCAATATGAAGTGAACACTTCATTGAGAATTGTGAGAATATAGGATGGGGATGTCATTTTTATAATCAAATCCATTGTCCATCATAAACTTTCTAAAAGTATAAGATAATTTGAAGGTGAGAGCTTGAGCACACATTGTTAAAAAATCTGAAATTGCATTTGGAGTAGAACTTTAGACCTCATTTACTTATGAATTTCCAAAGAATTATGCAATAAGCACCTATTCTTGTTCCTAGGCCTTGCAAAACCCACATGCACGGAGTCTGAAAAAAGATATGGCTTGACCAAAAGCAAGCATCATAGCATTCAAAAAGCAATACACAAGATTCCTAAAACCCATAGTAACTTAAATAGACCCTAAATTCTTTTAACATTTGTAAAAAGGCAATTGGGCAACCAAATCTTCTTTTAGAAAAATTAAGTGAATATACCTTGGCTTTGAAATCAACCTTCTTCATCTCTTATTCCATCCATTGGCAAAGTATGAACCAATATTTGGTAAATGGAGTATGCTTTCACATTGTTGGCAATCCATTTTAGAATCACTTACTGTTCATTGCAAAGCTCCCTATAGGGATTTTTTGAAAAAGACGGTTGCAATAAGAGCCCACTACTATAATGAAAATATTTGTTTACATAGAAAGAACCATAGCTATGCGGTTTAACTACTTTTTTCTTGTATTTTCTTAATAACATCATGGATATTTTTAAATTTGTCCAAGTCTAAAAGGTTCCTTGAAAACTAGGCAACTGCAAATATTACTATATACTAAAAAGAGTTCATTTTTTCACCAAAATATGCACTAGGTAAACCTTTGGATTTATAACTAAATTATAACTTCTGTAATGAAAAAATTAGGACAATTTGACACCATAATGTGCATAAAATGTGCATAAAATTAAAACAAATATTTGAGAATATTTGTTGGTAAAATTCAAAAAGTATTTCTATTGTCAATATGAATGAGATTTGTTTTATAACTTTTGTAATATAGTATGTATCTTGGATAAACTTGGTTTGAATATGTTATTTTAGTTGTTTTGTAGAATATAGAGAAATTTTTTGATTAGTTTAAATAATTATTTTGGAGAATTTAAATAATTATGCAATGTTCTTCACTCAATATAATGATATAATTGTAACTTTTTACCATAGAAGTTGCACCTCCTACAATAAAATCCATCAAAATTTTTACTTTGAAAACACAAATACTTTGTCCTTAAAGGATTATGAACAATACAAACAATGCATTTTTTACCCCCAAAAAATGGTATACTATAGTATGCAAATGTCCAATTATATTTATATACCCCTTATAATTAATATAAAGCTCTCGTTATATAATGAAATATGAGAGAGAGAGAGAGAGAGAGAAATATATTTTATATATATATTAAAATATTGTATGAAAATATTCTTAAAGTGATGATGTAGTTCAAATTCAATAGTTCTAAAATACAAACCTTTATTGTACAAAAAAATATACATGAAAAAAAAGATCTTAGCTTTTAAGACCTTTAATCCCCTAAAATTTAAACAACAAATGAATACAAACATATACCAAACACTTATAATCTTGTTTTTCTTATTCATCAAATTGTTTGTAGATTCTTATATTAGCTCCTGAACATTTTTATGCTAACATTTTCATGACTTTGCTTTGCAACATCATACAATTCCAAAGGTACAAGATTATTTCATATCATCTTGCATATCTTATGTACTTCTTGAAATGATTCTTGAAAATCAATTTAAAAATTGATTACAATAAAACATCTTTAAAATCACCATGATTATAATTTAGTATTTTGAACTTAAAAGAAACAAGTTCTTGTAGAAATTACAAATATTCAATCTAAAATTATTTCAAGGATAGATTTTTGGGGAGTTAAGAAATGATTGATAGTAATAATTTAGTAGTTGATTCAACCATCTAAATATGACCTATGGATTATATTTTATAAATTTTATCACTAAGATCTAATATTAAATTACTTCTTTAAGTTGCATGTTATAATTTATCTTTACAAGACTACTATAGTCTATAAGGGATTAAAGGTTAATGTTTTAAAACCTATAGAAGTCACTTTCTCTATTATGAAAATAATTTGAAAAAAGGTACATTGAAATGAATGAAGCAACCAAATAAATTTTGGTACTAATATTATTATATGTTGTTACATTTATTCATATTTATATGTATATCTATATATTTATGTCAGTGTGTTGGAAATAGTAGACAATGGAGTATTTATTTTTCACATGTTTGCAATAACTCCTAAAGGAGAAGAAAATCTACTTTTAGATAGAACACAATGTTTTTTGTATGTTTGAAATATAATTTTTGACTTTATCTAATTAACATGATATGGGATGGAACCATCTAAAAATAACCAAATATACTGCAACTCCTTCTAAGTGGAGTTAAAGTTTGTTGACCTAGTTGGATAGGGTTGAAAATTTAAATTTCATCCTAAATTCAAATGTTATATTCTTTCCATCTTTGCAGTCAAAGTTTCAAAAGTTGTTTCACACATTCCAGTAGTAGTCTAGTGCAAATTTGTATAATTCCTTTATAGAAGATATTTACAAAAGATATCATTTTTTTTTCCACTATCCTAGAAAGTAATAATTTTTAACAATATTTTATAATTTTTGCTTGAAATGTACCTTAATCCTTTATGAGGTAGATCCTACATCCATATTTAGGATGATGCCTAGCTCTATTCAAAAGTAAATTTTCATGCATTTAAACTAATACTTGGATCTTTAACCCTTAAACGTTGATGAGAACGTTTGGTGTGTGATGAATGACAAAGAATCCTTCCAGTAGAACAAAAGTGCAACTATTCATTGTCATAATTTTGTTGTGAAAAGGGGAGGCCTTCTACAGTAGTTTAACTTTGAATAAGTGCTTTTACAATTTTGTAAGCAAATGATCTGCACAATAATCAAAGGGGTAATTTCGACGGGTCACCATTCCTTCTTTTAAGGGTTAAGAAATACCGTTTATATATAACTATTTGGATGGAATTGAGGTAAATAGCATAAATATTTTTTTAAAAACCATACGTAAAAATGAGCAAAAATCATAAAAAGAATTAACCTTAGAACTTACAAATCTGAAATGGCTGCTGTTGATTGGTCCTCATCCTGGCGCCCTTTTATCAGAGAAACGGCCCTTTCCAGAATTCAAAAATCTGCGCCCAAGTAACAGTCATATTATAAACGGCCGTCCCGTTCTCGCGTACCCCACTCGGTTCCCTCCTCCGTTCCCACCAACCCCTCCACATCATCCGCCATCTCAGCATTCACCCCTGCCAACACGGAATTCGACCTGTCCAGACCAATGGCAACTCCCGTCGTTTCCCTCCACGCTTCCAACGATCTTCCCGGGCAGTCTCGCTCGCGTTCCGCCCCTTCGGCCCGCTCGCTGCTTCAAATCCCGCATTCGGGATACGATTCGCTTGCATTGTGATTTCCAATTCGATTTGCGTCTTGTTTGCGTTGTGGGTGATACATGATCGTCCTTGAAGCGTCGGGTTTTTGGATTGGGCCGCTTTCTCGGAATCTCCAATTGTCTCTTCCTCTCCACCCGACGCTGATTGTGTCCTGAACGCAAGCGAGCGTGGGTTTACTGCACTTCTCCGTTCCAGCCGGGCGGGCGGGCCGATCGAGGAAGAAGAGAGTGGATTTGTTTGCTGTGTGTTTGGATTGGTGAACCATGACTGGAAACTTGCCTCAGGATGTTCAACAGCACAGCAGCAGCATTGTGCAGCCCGCGACTGGGAAAATGCCGAAGCCCGCATCGCAGCTTGTGGACAGTCACTCGGTTTCTCGGAGGTGCCTACTCTGTTCAATTTATAATTGTTGTATTAATCTCGAGTGTTTTTTGTTTATTGTTTGTCTCGGTTTTCTCGATTTCTGCACTGCGTGAAGGAAGTCTTGCTTTTCAATGAAATCTTCTTACGATTCTCTCTCCTGTAGTGTAGCTCATCTAACCTTCCATTGTGGATGAGTGAAATTTGCTTTGCCGACAATGTGGAGGCCCTGTTGGTTCGTAGTTAGCCGACATTAACTTACCATTGAAATAAGGATATTGATCTACTTCAGATCGTGGTTTTTTGATAGTCATTCCCGTGGGTAGTCATTCTTTATTTTAGAGTTTGTAATCCCTTCGGTTACTAGTTGATTTTGTATCTCTGTCGAGATTAATTAGTAGTTTTAATCTTGAGAGCTGCTTTTTTGTCTCGGAAATCCCGAGGGCAACAGTTAGTGGGCTGTGGATTTTTGGAATGATTTTCTGAAGATACTCTCGCCTATTGAATACCTCTTTCATTTAGTATGAGTGAAATATGCACTTTGTCCTCTATGGAAGCTCTATTGAGTCATATTGTCCCGATAGCAGCTCGTTTTCGTTGGAATTGAAGATAATGGTATCGACTCATTTCAGTTTGTACATTATGTGAGTTGTGAATGAAACTCTGAGAGCAGAAGTTAACTCTTCACTCACTGAGATTGTGAATTAGTGGATGACCATGATTTGGGGAATGGTAGAAGTACTTGTTGAGTATCAGTTTTCAGATAATATTTCAGTCTCGGCAATCTCAAGGACAACCTTGAGTGACGATATCTTTCTGCAATGGGTTTTTCTAAAGATTCACACGCCTGTCTGATGCCTCATCTAACCTTCCATTTTGCTTTGCTCCGCCGCTAGTGTGGACATTCTATTGATACTTAATTTTTTCCAGCAGTTACTTCTTTATCGATGAAACTGATAATAAGGATATTGGTACGTTTCAGATCGTGGTTTCATGAGAGTTATGAACGAAAATCTGAGAGCGAAGTAATCTCTGAATGGTAGTTAAGTTTGCTTTGGACCAACGAGAGTGGACCTGAGGACTGGGTCTTACGCGGGTAGCTCTTATTAGGGCAGGAGAAGTGGTGCATTTGAACATGTCGCATGATTGCTTAAAGGGTTCTGAGTTAATTTTCCTGGGAATTTGTGGTATTGTGCAGGTTGCAATCTGAGTTGATGTCTCTTATGGTAAGTCAGCATTTGCGTTTCCTACCTTGTACTTCACTATCGGCGAGAGCACTGTTGTGTTGCGTTTGGCTTGTAGAATCTAGTTTATTTCTGAAGTAAAGCCACGGTAGAAATAGGTATATTGAGATGCATCGATCTGTATTGTTAACGTAAGTAAACTAGGAAACCGCGCATCTGATATTTTATTGCTGCACTCTTACGATTGTAATAGACAGACGTCTGTGCCGTGTTCGCGACTGATAGTCCCGAATAGTTCACGATATGACACCCGCTTCTTGATTCTGCAGACTTGTGGAGATCCTGGCATATCGGCATTTCCGGAGGGTGACAACATATTTTCATGGATTGGGACTATAAAAGGGAGTAATGCCACCGTTTACGAGGGTTTATCATACAAATTGACTCTCAAGTTTCCCACCGATTATCCTTTCAAGCCACCTGTGGTGAAGTTCGACACAGTTTGTTTTCATCCGAATGTGGATCAATTCGGGAATATCTGCCTAGACATCTTACAGGTACTCATCTACTGTCAGATGTCAGTTTCTGAGCACCTTCGGTTGAACAGAATCTGCATTTCTTTCCCTTTGCTAACTACATCCTTTTCCAGGATAAATGGTCATCTGCGTACGACGTGCGGACAATTCTCCTGTCGATTCAGAGTTTACTTGGTGGTAAGTGTCGCTCCTTTATTTCGGTGCCCTTCATGTTTTAAACTAATCTTCATATTTTAAAACCAACCCTCTGAACCCCACGCACCTAATGATCAAATTCGTCATCTTCTGCAGAGCCAAACAATGACAGCCCCCTGAACAGCTATGCTGCTGCACTTTGGAGCGACCAAGAAGGTGCTCCCTGACTTTTCCCTTACATGTCATCAGTTTGTGCTGATGTTTTAAATGACAACTGTCGTATAGTTGTCATGACTGTCTTATTTGCGGGCAACCAATGGCAGGATAATGGTTACCCTGTATCTGATGTGCAACGTGCTCTCTTGATTGCAGAGTTCAAGAAGGTTATGCGCAAGCAATATAGGGATGCCGCTGCACTTACGAGATAAATATTAAGTAATCATGTGAAGATGTATGGTGGTTTGTATTTCCAGTTTCCCCCAGAAAAGCATCGCTGGTAATTGGGAACTTGAAATTTTTCGCACTGGGATACCGAAGTCTAGCTGGAAAAGTTGCCCAATGATTGATTGACAGGGAGGTTCCAATGCAGTCTACGTGATCCGGTTCCCCAGAGTGGGCGTACTGCCGAATTAGACTCCTGAATCTGATTTTGTGGCTCAATGATACCGAACTGGATCGAGAATCATATGTAAGTATCGACCATCTCTGTTACGTACAGACATTGTCGATTTTTTCCCTTCAGCACTATGTCGCAGAAGATACCTTTTTATGGCTGAAAAAGTGGCGAGAAAATAATAGAACATACTTGATTCTTTGGCAGTAGTATTCCAGCTAATTAATCGAGTGGTAGCAGACTCCATATCCTAGATGTGTAGAGTGCCCAAAGGGAAAACAAGAAGCTTGTTCCATATTCAACAAGTAGATCAGTTTAGAAACTGTTCCCAGTGGATGTAGTTTTTTTGCCCTTCCCAAGTGTAAATTATATTAAGGTTTTGCTGTCACGGTTGCCCGGCGCCCCGCCCAGGGAACCTGTCTAGCTGTATTCCCCCCTTTGTTATTTAATGAATACCGTCTTTTTTATATAAAAGAAGTGGATGGCATTCGACAGAGCACTGTCTAATTTGATTTAACCCTCAAATGTCCATAATTTGATTGAACCCCTAAATGTCCTGAGTCTTCTCCAGAATTGGCAATTTGAATGTAATGACAATCACGAATGCCATCACCAATTTTTTTCTATAAATTTTGTATGGAAATGTCAATTTCTTTGATATTCCATGACTAACAAAATCTAGTCAATTTTTTATAAAGATTGTTAAAAAGGGTGTCCAAAGAGGTTCTCTTCAAATGCTGAGTTTCTGAAATTTTTGTGTTCTATAAATCTATGGACTAATTTTTGCAGATCCAAATATAAGTTTCAGTCATTGAAGTGTAGGCTTGGTCAACCACTAGGCATACTTTCACACTAGTAATTGTAGAGAAAAATTTACTCTACAAACACCAAATCCAACCATTAAGTAGGACAAGAATTGGATAAATTATCCCCACAACTCATTTAAGCAGTAATGAAAAAGAAACAAAAATATGATTCTGTCCATCGTCCACAAATTGGAAGCGAGAGAGCCTTAGGGTTAAAAAGTGTTTTAGAGTGTTGTTACTACGGTTCTTAGGAACAAATTTAGACCTACTTCTAAACTGGATTCACATTACAAACATCACTCCTTACACCAAATGTGAACGAACCTTTAGAAATACTGCGAACTTTTAACTTGGAAATAGTATGACCGATTAGTATTCTATCCCAACATGCAAAATTTCTCTGATTTCATTGTAGAGGTATTGTCTGTTAACAGAAATATCCCAAATTTGTACCGGTGCATTAATTACCATATGAACATCCTTGTGATATGGGTAAAGGTAAAAAATCCTTTTCTGGGTTTTCTTTGCTCAACATTTACAGAACTTGACTATACATTTTGGACAGTATTTGTCAACCAGCTCTCCATGACTGTCATGCTTGTACCAATTCGTGTGCCAACGCTGTCATGTTTGGTACACACGCTGTCAGTCATGTGCCAGCATGTGTAAACTGATGGGGATCCGAGAAACATTCCTTGCAGCCCGGCGTTGTGCACGTACAGAATGCTTGGTGGACACGCCCACAGTGACGTCGCTTCGTATGACAGAAAATCATTTCCTAGGAGACGTTCCAGGGCTTTCTTTTTCTATGTCTCATGATGCATAAGTAGCACGCGTTGTTGCAATCAAGTCACGGCCGAGGCACCAATACAAAGCCTCGACCATCTCTCTCGGATCCCTCAACCTGTCTATTCACTCTGTTTCTCCTCACACTAATCAAACTGTTTACGAGCTTACAGACTGTTCATAATCACATGAACTCTACGCAAGCGTCGTACATCACTGCAGGTCCAGCACTCTCAGAACTGAAAGCGGAACAAAGTTCACAACTATGCGAGACACAAGATGAGAGGCAACGGTAGCTCAAGGGCATGGCTCCGTGGTGAAAGCGTAAGTGCCAGCGGCGGTGATTTCGAAAACCGTGAAACCATCTTCGACCTTGACGAATTTGACTCCACTGCTAGTTGGCGACGCAGTCCGCACAACAGAGTTAAGCGCCGCGGTGGGAAGTAGCACAGTCGCAGTGGTGTTACCAGGCACGGACATTGTAAACGTCGTCTCTTCCTCCGAATGTCTCCACTCGCTGACAATTTTGCCCTGGTGCGAAACATGGCTTGCCTTCACCCACGTCAAGTCGCCCACGACGGTGGGTTTAAAGATCACCTTGCGGAATCCGGGACCGCCGGGGTCGCTTCGGATCCCAGCCAGATCGTGGAAGAACCACTCCGTGATCTGCCCAAGCATGAAGTGGTTCTGTGAGGAAAGAGGGTTGGCGTCCCACGCTTCGGTAAGAGCCGTAGCGCCTTTCGCCAGCATCATGCCATAGCCTGGAGTGGTGGACTGGTTGTTCATCTGGTAGATCACATCGGAGCGATTGCCGTCCGCCAAAGCACGCAACAGGTAGCGAAACCCTACATCTCCAGCCGTAAGACCTTGGTTTCGTATGTCTGCCACGATGTTCTCCAGCACAGCTGCGCGATGGGCAGGGTCCGCCAAACCCATAACAAGCGCCTTTGGAAAGGGAACAACAGCACAACATGAATTCGTCAGTCATGAATTCAAAGATATGCGAAACAGCAATTCCTAAATCGTAACCCTAACCTCGACCGATGAAGACACAGGGTAGCAACAGCTTGCAATGCACTGACTAGAAGACAGTTAAGAACTTCAATGATGGCTCCCTCCATCCAGAAATAAGTGTCCACTCTGGGCCTCATGTTTCTAAGGTTGTTTTGAGTAGGTCATATGGAGGCTTTCTTGTGTCGAATTTAATATAGGTTGCAACAGTGAACACATGCAATGTTCTTCATCGATTCTGGTAATATAAAATTCGGGACCCTCCTGAATTATGCTTTCCACAATATGATCAATGAAATTGGTATGGAAAGTTTCAACAAAACTACGGACAATTATTTCTGGACAGAGGGAGTAGAATTCATTCAGCACGATACCATGGCGTTGGCACACTGCGAGCCGGTGGCGTACTGGTTGGTGTCGGCGTTGAAGAATCTGGCGTTAAAGGCCTCTCGAATGCGCTCCGCCTGCTGTTGGAACTTCGACACGTCGTCATTCCTGTTGAGCATCTTCGCCACCTGCGTCAGGATGAGCGTGTCTTGGTAGAAAAACGCCGTGCCCGTCACCCCCCTCGGAGTCAACTTCGATGGGCCCGGCTCCCCGGGCCCAATGTCGTACCAATCACTCAACCCAAAGCTCACTATATTCTCTTCCGCACGACTGGCGAGATACGCCACGTACCGCACCATTCTGTCGTAGTAGATCCGTAGCAACTCAAAATCGCCCGCGAATTCATATTGCTGCCACGCAATCATCAAAAACGCGCTACTCCACTCGGGGGAGTTTCGAAAATCACTATTCCAGTCCCCGAAGATCGCAAACTCCGGCGCGGTCGTGGTCAGCATCCCGTCCGCCCATTGCGTATCCGCCATATCGTTCATCGTTTTTGTACACAATTTGTCCAGACGAAAATTGTACCGGAGCGCGGGACCATTAAGATGCGTCTGCTCGAGCCAGCCGAGTCGCTCGCGGTGAGGGCAATCCGTCATGTAACTCACCATGTTGCTCCGTTGGGCCCAACGAATCAATGTGTAGATTCTGTTGAACAAATCGTTGGAGCAGGCGAATTCCCCAATGGGCTCAGAAGTGGAGTGAATAATCACATTCTCCAGGAACGAAGCAATCGGCAATGGCGACCCTGGCGATGCGGGGAAGCACTCCACTTGCAAGTAACGGCAGGCGTGGTACCAAAACTTGGGAAAGTAAGTCTCCTCTTTTGCTGTTCCTGCCAAAGTGTATTGCCAGTACGCCATACCTCCTCCACTTGAAAATCGATCCAGCGTGCCGTCAACGTGGAGCAACTCTCCGGGGCTGATACGCACAACGGCGCCAGCAGCACCTTCCACAGTAATGCGCGGCATCATGGAAGCATTTTGGCCCAAGTCATAGATGAAGACCCCTGACTTCAATTCCTTCACATTTTCCACTCTAATTGTTTCGATGGCGCGAATTGGAGGCGCAGCAACACTCTCCCCGCAAAGCTTTCCTCCGGGGCCGTCCAAGACCCCCGCGGCGTACCAGTTGGAGTCTTCGAATCCCGGAGAGTCCCAACCATTTGCTTCCAAACGTGCGTCGTAATCTTCCCCACCGAAGATGTGCGAGTACGTAATCGGTCCCGGACTAATTCGCCATTTTCCATCAGTGATTACAATTTCAGTTGGCCCGACCCAATACTCGAGCCGCAAATGCGCGATAGCTTTCAAGGGGCCAAAACTTCCAGTGAACTTCGTGTAACGCGTGGTTTCCTCGACGTGATACATCCCATTACCGAGAAGCAAACCTATGGCGTGACGACCGCTGCGTTGGAGCTGCGTCGTCACGTCGTAGGTGTCGTACAGACAGGTTTTCCTGTAGTTCGTCCACCCGGGAGTGAACAGATCCTCGCCCACTTTGGTGCCGTCGATTGTGAGCTCGTACTGGCCCAAGCCGCACACAGAAAGAGTCGCACGTCGAAGCTGGGGCTGCACGACAACTTCGCGGCGCAGCCGCATGCTTTGGTAGCGCTCCGCGTCCGATTTCTCAACGACGACGAAGTCGCCCGCGACCAAGACAGAAGTGGCCGCGCCGATCCATTGCGCACCGGACCAATCCATGTCTTCGCTGAGGGGTGACATTGTGCAACGTTGCAGGAGAAAGCTTCAAAGAACCGTAAATGGATGGAAAAAAATTACGCCACATCCACAGTGACACTCCTGCTAGGGAGGCAGCATCACGGAGTCTAAGTTAATCATAGGCCTGCTTCACACACCCTGCAAAAACGATCTTTGCAACTATCATTGCGACTATACTATGTCATGAACTTGCCATCAACGCCGTTCGGAACAAAGTCTACATGATTATTTTCAAGACATTCCCAAGACACGACGGTTTAGGGTCTGACCTAGGACTCGGCTGGTATCACAAGAGAAAACCCACAATCAGCTGCATGAATGGTATCTCCATTCCTGCAACGTGGTGTGCACGCCTCGAACTGGAAGCCTAATTCCCCGGCTGGTAACACGCAAGTAGGTCACTCATAGCCTCCATTTTGTTGCATTCGCACCTCGTACTGCAGCAGCAGCTTCTCCTCCGGGAACAAAACTGATGTAATCGACCACCCAATGTCACCTCTCCGTACACAAATTCACTACAAGCACGAACAAATTTCACCTTCTCAAGGATCCAATGCTAAACCTCGCCCTCCACACCATCAACCCAACAAGAAATCACCTCCCAAGATTGTCCACACAAACTAAACTACTTCCACCCATCTCTTCGAAAATGGATCCCAACTCACCCACATTCTCCTACTAACACAGCATGTACGAAACGAAGTCCAGCTGTAAAAGTAATCGTGCTCGGGACACAAGCTACCTGCATTCACTCGCTCTCTCCGTCGGGGTACATGAAAGTACACTCCTCCGAATCGCCAGAGAGAAGATTCAGCTTTACTGCAACTACAAGTTACTCCACGCGCCCATGTTTCATTCTCTCTCCCTCTCTACCTAAACCCTAAAACCGAAATGCAACCAATTGTGGACAAAAAATAAACACCCCATTTCCACGCCACAAGGTCCTTGAATTGGAGTGAGATTAGTGAGGGTTTTCTGCTGCCTCCTCAACCCCACCACCAATCCACCACAGGAAGTTTATCGAGAAATCCAAGTTTGTCACTGGCACGCCACCGATTCTTGCTTGCTCTAATCCATTGATCCAGTCACTGGGTTCCAATGATTTGGCCCACTTGCTGCCTGCGCATGCTGATTTTCAACGCTTGCTGAGTGGGCGGGATTCCACCACAAAATTTGCAGGATCGACTGAAGTTCCACCGTCGTCTTCCATGCCCGGCTTCTACGCCAAGACTGATGATGCGTGCTGACTGCTCCACACTCACGCAGATGATTCCCTGGCGTGACTTCAGCCGTACGATAACTGAACATTCACACTAAAGGGGGGCGCAACAACTGTATCCAGTGGTCAGGGTTGGCAAAAAAAAATATTTTTTAAAATATGTGTCAGGGGTTTGGGGAATTTAAGATGATTATTATTTTTTAATTGGAGAGGGAAAACAACAAATGTTGCAAATAAAATAAAATAAAATAAAATAATTTTTTTTTTTTAAATTTTTTAAATTTTTATGCAAATAAAGGTTGACCTTCGATACAAGAAAAAGAGAACAAAAACCCAGTTGCAAGTGGCTTGTTGTAGAATATTTCTGTTATAAAACCACCTATTCTTGACAAAGAAGACCCATTGTACCCAACCTCTAAGGTGCAATCATTTCCAATCAAGGTGGGAATAGATGTTCAACCCAAACTTGAAATGTGCTTTTATCTTTTCAAGGTTGGGACTAATAAGGTCATGACACACGTTCCAAAGTAGCGAGTAAGAAAGTAGAGAGTAATGAGCGGAAAAGTGTTTTTCGAATGATCGGAATTGGTAGGCTCTATACGTTGGGTATAAGTTCGAACCAACTTTTGGCTTTTTAGAATTCATAGTAATTTCAATTCCAAACATAAAATTATCCAAAAAAAGAATTTGTAATCCCCGTGATTTCTATATGGAAAAAAATTTACATTGCCTTATATTGCTTCAAAACATGGGTGGAATCACCAAAGTGATTGGCTATGGATGGTTCTAGCACATATGAGCCCCTCAACGATAGAAGGACAGTGTTTTTTTCCAATAGAAATTGATAGAAATTGCCAATTTTTTGTACATTCATCAAAATTGTTTTTGTTTTTGTTTTAATTCCAACAATACAAAAGTGTAGTAGAGCATTATGTCAAAGTGTGGAAAAAGTACAAAAGCTTGTTTCCAACCATTATATTAACCCCTAAAGTCCTATGGCCTTTTTTCCATCAAAATCCAATCAAAACTATCATTTCTATTGCAAAGAGCAAAAAACTTTAAAATTTGTTTTCTTACACATCTAACTATAAGATCTTGTATAACATTGGTATAAGAATGTGTGGAAATTTTTTCAGAAACTTTGACCTTCTAGATTGCAAGATATTTGCATTTAAATTGACAAATTCAAGATTTTCTAAAGAAGATGCTTATGATGCCCGAAAACTAAGATTGTCCATAACTTTCTCATCACTAGTTCAAATGGAATGAATTAAAGCTTTAGATGTAAACAAAAATATAATCTTTAGAAAAAATTAAAAATTAACTTTTTGTGATTCTTTTTGGATTGTCTCTTGAATTGCTTTTTGGACTCATAGTGGCATAACTTTTGTTTCCTACCCAAAATCCCAAGAGTCTCCCGTAGGGGCTTTGGGACTTTAGAAGTTAACTAGCAGTTGGTGTTTGCTATGCTACGCATTCACCATTAGAATTTCATTAGAATTTTTATGTATTAGATAGAATGCAGAACAAGAATTTCAAAAAATCTTCAAATAAAAATGATTAAAATCTTCATATAATTTTTTTAATAAATAAGCATATATTGAAGTAAACAATAGAAATTTAATGAATGTTGCACTTTTGTCCTACACTAAAATATCATCTATCATCCATTAAATGCTAAACATCTGCCTCAACGTTTAAGGATTAAAGAAAACATTTCATCAATGGATGAAAAAAAAAAGATTATATTAAGAAAGTAGATAGAATATTGAATTGAATATATACCATCCTTCATAAAGGGAATTTGAAAATTATAGAATTTATTCACAATGGGTAGATAGAACCAAATTTTTTACCTTATAGTTTACCAATCTTTTTGTTAAGATGAAAGATGGTGGGCTAAGAATAGTGATTGATTATAGAGAATTAAGTGTGCTATGAATGGTTATTAACCATAAAAAAAATTGATATTCTTTAACACAAATTAATGATTTATTTAATCAATTAGTAGGTTTAGTTCATTAGACTTATCTCAAGATTACTATCAAATCCACATTTTTAAAGAGGATGGAATACTTTGTGTACTATATTTGATATACCTTGCAAATAAAATCTATATTAAGTTGGATAAGTGTCACTTAGCAAAGAATCAATTATAATATTTAGGCAATTTGATCAATAAAGATGCAATTATAATAGACCCTTGAAAGATTAAAGCAATTGTTAAATAAACAAGGTCCAAAAATGTAAGTCAATTTCATTCAGGTCTTTGTAACTATTTTTGTTTGTTTTGTTTAATGTTATTCAACTTTAGTATCTCCTTCAACTCCTTTACTCAGAAAATACATTAAATTTAAGTAGAGAAAGTCCATGAAAGGAATATTTTAAATGAGTTAAGTGATATCCCTATATCTTACCCAACTTAGTATAGACAACTAAGTGGTATCCCTATATCTTTAAGAAAAGGACATATAAGTTAACAACTTCATGCCTTCAATTGCAACACTTCAACCTCAAAAAGATCCTTTGAATGCTTAGGTTGACATATCAATGAATCCCAACATAGTAGCCAATCCAATAGAAAAGACATCCAACCATTATGGAGAGCAAATTGAAATTAACTACACTTTGATTGCAACCTATTTCTAAAAATTGACAAATTCTTTTCTAAAATACACAACTTCTATTCATAAAGCCTCAGGTTGATTTTGAATACACCTATTTTCAATGCTTTAAAAATTCATAGTTTATCCATACAATGTGCAAAAAATGCAATCAAATAGAATCTAAAATCTCATTTTGACAACCAACAAGACGTAGCTACGGGTTTTTGAAGTTCAATGACAGGATCCATACTCAAACCCTTGTTTAGCCGATCTTGCGTGCAGTTACCTTACATCTCATAATCGTCTCCATTAGCGTTAATATCCATTTTAAACCTTTTCAAGCAAGATTGAACAAGTTCAAACCATCGATCAGTTCCAGTTACATGAAAGAAGAGCTTCTTTATGGAAATGACATACACGCATGCATTCAGCTTCTAATTTCTCATACACAAGACCCTACCTTCACATCACCTAGCCCATTTTGCCAAGTGAGTACGATTTGCATATTTTGCGATCCTGCATACAGTAAAAATCTTTCAAATTGGCTGCCACAAAATCCATAGCACAGACGATAACCCTAAATGCACCAATTTGGTCACTGACACACAATATTTACACAGGATATTGCCTGCATAAGAACACCCTTCATCTGCACTGCAGTACTTCACAACTCTAAAATAGAACGAGTATCACAAATAACACTAACAAATTGTGAAAACATTCAACACTCCTCATTCTATGTGAGAACAGTGAAGTACTTCAGATTTTATATGACCTGTGCAAACAGCAGAATTCAGTATCGTAAGGATAAAACACACTATTCCAAGCAGATCAAGCAGAAAGGTAAAAGATGATCCATGATGCAACCAACACTTATATTGCAGTCAACCTTCTGAAGCTCTCAGCAACAGAAATTACTGTCACAACCTCTAAATCTCCCCAAGAGTCACATTCTGAGCAGTTCACGTTCCCATCCTTCACCACAGTATGCGGCAAGGCCCAGAGGTCATATGTTGCACTTTTAGAAAGGCAACTGTCTACCTTGCACTCTTATGAAGTTTGAAACCAAATATTCTTGGCGTGTAGCTCTGCGTCGGTTTTGCAGGCTTGATGTAGGGATACGACATCAAGAAGAGGTGAGGAAAAGTAGTGCCAAAATAAGCACCGTCAATGTCTGTACTTAAGGTTAAGATAGACCTCACATCAAAATCACATACCAGAAAGACACAAGATTGTAGGCATTCCGGGTACAAACAGATTCACCAACAGATGCACTAAATATAGGCAGCACTATCCATTTCACCAAGCAACCTACCAAACTTGAAGACTTCCTAAAAGACTGCAGCATGTAACTGACCATGAAACATACAAAACGAAATGAAACTTATTTTGAAGGATACTGCCCTGATATTTAGATCGAGGGTAATATATATCTTCGCACTTCGGACAGTAGATCTTCACAGTGCTTGTCCGGGGCACATCTGACTGACCCATTGGCAAGCACGGCTGTCCAGAGCAGTAGACGCGAGGGCATCGACCAAAGTCTACATTTTTACATTTTTCGAGCTGTGCACCACCACAGAATTAGAATAAATCCTAAAAAATGTAATAGAGATTAAGAGTTCATCAGACGCTAACAAGACTGAAGCCGATTTAAGGCCGTTCACGTACCATTGCAGTCATCCCTTTGCTGGTTAAGATGTAACGGACGTGAATCAGCCCATACAACATCTCGGCAGCAGACTCAACCAACTCATTCTGCTCTTCAGTCAGCATGTCATCTGCATTTGCACACAAAGCAATGTTTAATTCTGACACGTGCAGAAAACCAATTCACATTCCCACATTTACAACGACTATGTGATAACCAGTTCTCTGAAATGCAGAAATGACCGTTTTTCCTCATATAACACACAATACGTCAGCAAACTGGAGCGATACAAACAGTACAATCAAGGACTGCACAAAGAACATACAAACAGGAACAGGAACTGTGCCTCAAATAAACGACAACCATAAGGCATACAAAAGATTGGCGCTCAACAGAAACACATCAGAGACAATACCAAGCCGAATAACGAAGCATATGACGAAATCAGCTGCTTCACTGACATAAACTACCAAAAAGCTTCATTTTCAACAATCAAATATAAAGCTTGCACACTAAGAATCCCTCATTTAAAATTTCAGCGATAAAACTCAGGCCTTGTCGAAAACATTGAATTA
The DNA here is from genome assembly GCA_950106755.1 of Climacium dendroides. Taxonomy (NCBI): domain Eukaryota; kingdom Viridiplantae; phylum Streptophyta; class Bryopsida; order Hypnales; family Climaciaceae; genus Climacium; species Climacium dendroides. The sequence goes on from OX467091.1 coordinate 20,413,062, forward strand.
GCACGGTATGAAACGTACCACTAGGGGATTCCACGTCCAAGATAAGGTCAAGAGCATAGTCATAATAAGGAACTTGGCTGCTTAAGCCACTTAGATTGAAGTCATCCTGTATGTACTCGTCATCAACCTCGCAGAAAAACTCATTGCCTCTCAAGCCGCAGAACCAGGAGATCCAAGAGGTGTCCTCCCCATCAGATCCGCTAACGTCTGAATCCTCGCTATCCGAGTCTGATTCCTCTGCAACAACTGAATCAACAATTCACCTCAAAAAAGGAGAACACATTTGTATTATGACTAACGGAAATTAATAGACATTGGGCAACCAAACTCAGACAACCTCGGGTAAACATACAAGAGACACGCAAGAAATCAATTGTTAGAAAATTAGAAGCAGATAGTACGCGCACAGTCCCAGAATCAACAGCAGCGTATGAACCACAACACTACAGTACTGTCCAATCTCTACTCTTGAAGGGGGAAGGTACAGAAAGAAGACAACATACGAAAACAACCCCACGGAATGCGTTTCAGAGAAGGGTAGAATTATGCACATTCGCAGCACACAACCTTCTGGTGCTTGGACCCCACATCATAGGACATTTAGACGAGAAAGACATGAAAAAATGATTCATAGTAGAGATCACATTAAAAATGGGGAGCATTCTTTTGTTCAAATTGGAAGACAACAAATGTGTAAGTCTAAAAGCAGAATGGACAGTACTGTCACATTGCTCACCATCATCAGGATACTTTGCCTTTTCAAGAGCAGGCCTGGTCTCGTGTCCAGGCTGCCGACGGGTTTGCGTGGTTACAGCAGAAGCAGGAGCTAATCGATCCTTGTCCTTGCCAATCCCTCCTTTCGAGGTCGAAGGAGAAGGTTTCTCCACTCCATCCTCTAATCGCTTCTTGTTGCCGTCTCGGTACAACGAGCCTTCGCCCCTCCCATTTCCGCCTCTCTCCTCTGCTGCCAGGGATGAGCTCCGTTCTTTATACATCTCCGCTCTTCCCACAGAAAGTGACAATACTACTTTTTAAACTTCTCCAAGGAGAGCTGCTGCACCTCTGGTAGCCAAACACATGTGTGATACACAATTGCTCACTTGGTGCAGCAGATCCTGGCCATGAAGGGAAGAATAGCGTCTACCGACCACACAGGAGGAAACACTACCGCAGATGATTCATCTGCATGGAACAGACTTCCCAAAGTCCGTTTACAAAAGCAACTCGGTCAATTCATTCAACAACTTCGAATTCTCTCTCATTCACAACCTCCAAAAACACACAACATCCCCCTCCCTGAACACTTGCACATACATTCCTTCTTCCCTCTCTCTCCAAACTCAATTCTTAACTATCTCCACTCCAAACTTCAGAATTCACACCCTTCCTAACTCCTAACCTAAACACACTCAAAGAAACCTCATCGCATTGAATCAAACCGCTCAAACGAATCAACACCGAAACCCTAAAATGCATAAATTCAAAAACCAAAACACACAACAACCTCCTCAAAAACCCCTCAGCAACTTGAAATCAAACTCTCTCAAATGGATAAACACCTTGAACGGAAAATGCGAGAAAAAAAATTCAAAACCACAAAACACATTAACAAGACTCCAAAACTAAAGAAACAGAACACTAGAACACAACCTCCCCCACGGATGCAACCAAAGCTTGAGGGCGACCTAGAAATACGACACAGACGCGGCAGAGAGAGAAAGACGAGGCTGAGAAAACCGAGCCAGCAGTACTAAACCCTAAAGTGCTCCCCCACCTTAAGATCGGGATGGATGGCGACCCCGCAGCTGCCGGCTTGGGCTTGGGCTACGAAGGGAGAACAGCAGCTGGGTCCGTGTGGTGAGAAGCTCAAGTCCCCGTCGGCCGTTCCGCCTCCAGAGAAGAATCACAGCAGTGGCAAGGAGCGTCGCTCGCTCGCCGGGAAGGACATCTCCGCCTTGAGAGTGCGTGCGAGACGACAAGCCCTAGCAAGCTGCAGGCAGACCCCGGGCAGAGACAGACAGACAAACTCTCGTCGTCGTCGTCGTCTTCGTCGGTTTCTCGTCGGAGGTGTTGAGAGCCGGGATGGAAGGGACGAAAAGAGATGACGGTGGTTGGGGTCTTTAGTCGTTGGCTTTCCCGAGTTCCCACCGACTCGTCCCCCTAGCATGCTGGAGGCCCGAAAGGCACTTGTCAGACCGACAGACAAACTCTCGTTGTCGTTGGAGGAGGTTTCTCGTCGGACGTGTTTGGGGGTTTGTGTGGTGAGCCGGGATGGAAGCGACGAAAAGAGACGACGAGGATTGGGGTCGTCGGTCGTTGGCTTCCGAGGCTCCCACCGACTCGTCCCCCCACGAATCTTGTCGTTGGATGAACGTCGTCATGTGTTTCTCATCCCCATGGAATTATACTCTTCATTCTCAACGGCGAAGCATGCTCTGTACCGGGACATATTTCGACCTGAAAAGGACAGGGCCTATGACCGTGTGGACAAACTCCAAGTTTGCCACCCAAATAAACTAGAAGAGTGTCTAGAGCCCCTCAAAAACAACATAAATTCTTCCATAATAGTCAAATTATTCATCAGAAATGGTTAAAATATCTTCGTAAAACAATCGTAACATTAAGATCTTAAAATAGACATTTTTGTGTTGGTTTAAAGCCTTGAAAATAGAATTCCTATTGAGGTCACTAAGTCATTCTATTATTATCACTAAAAACTTTCTTCGTTATAGTCCCAAATCTCAATTATTTAGGAATGGCTGCATTAGATTGAATGCCTGATTTTTATGAATCAAATCGGAGTTGTACATAATGGGCTTTTCGGAACTCACGTATGAAAATTATTATTTTTTTCATTTTTCAAATATTAAATCACATGTCTTCAATATGATAATGATAATAATAATTAGTCTAGATTACTTGCAACAACATTGTTACCATTGGAGTTGACATTTTTCAATTCTACATTAACTTCCACTCGAACCTTCAAAGGACAAGCTGGTCACAATGGAAATCCTCTGTTTGGATATGTTTGGATATCTTATGGGCTTAAAAAAATGCAAAAACATTCATTGGAAGACAAACTACTGTGAAAGGCATTTCCTTTTCACACAAAATTTGAAGGATGAATAGTTGCATTTTTGTCCTACATAGAGAGATTCTTTATCATTCATCAGCTAAAAAATGTCTTCCACGTTGTTTATGGGTTAAAGCTATTTGCAGTTAAGTTCTTTATTTCATCTTATACTTTCTATTTTTTTTATGATTTTCTAAAATATGGAAACAACTTTTTAGTGGACATTTCCCCATACATTCTCAATCCCATATTTCAACTCAATTTTATAACATAATAACAAAAAACTTGAAGTTCCAAAAATACAAAAGAAACTAAAGAGAATTCAAAGCTTATTATCCTTCTTTGTGAGGCTTGCAATTTTTTTTGGGTTCCCACCTCATATACTAAAATCTTGCAATTTAAATGGTCTATATTATTAAAAAAAATTATCACTCATATTTCTAGTAATTTTGGACCCCAACATTATCTAATTTTTTTCATTTTTACATTCTGTACTTGAAATGATATTTTTTAAAACACACTGATGAACCTTGAGGGATTGATTGAAGGCACCATGATTTGCCACTCTATAAATCCAAAATGACTTCTAAAAATTCAATGATAGAGGCAATGATAAAGCCATGTAAATGTCAGGGTTTATTTTACAAGACAAGGACCTTCTAACGTGTTCTCTTATTTGTCCACTTAAGGATATCTCCCTTCAATGAACATGTACATAGTTTAATTGTTATTTGCTTTGACATCTTACAATCAATTGAAGGACCTTGGATGTATAAACTTTTCTAACAACAAATGGTTTTTAGAAATTCAATAATAAAAGCAATGATAAAGTCATGTAAACATCATAGTTTATTTTACAAGATAGGAACCTTCTTATCTATTCTCTCACAAAATGTCTTCCGTCTAATGAAGATACTATCATTTGTTTTGACATCTTGAAGTCAATTGTGGGACCTTAAATGCACATACTCTTCAAGAACACCAATCACTCTCAATGGTTGGAGTTATTATCTTCTTTTTCCTTAAATTGTATCATCAATTCGAAGTGGTAAACTAAGTAGTAAAAATGATTTCCTTACAAGGTCCACAAAATTTATTTGCATTCTAATTCAATCAAGATATGACACTGCAAACATTCAATGCTAAAATAAAAATCTCTATATCACAAAAAAACCATTTATTGATTACAAATTGTTTTGATATTGATTAAGTAGCTTTGGTATTTTTTTAATTAATCTTTAAAAACCAATTTTGTTGTCATATAGCCAAATTTCAATTCCAAATTCAATTTAACCTTAACATTGGATTTGGATTTTCAATGAAATATGCTTATATACATGGAACTAAATGATATCTAGCAATCTCAAAAATACCTATTAATTTACATCACAAGTTCTAAATTATTATGATATTATATTGATAAGTAAAAATAGCTTGAATATGCAATATAAAAATTCATTTTCTCATTTGGTATTTCTTTAAAAGGTACAATCACTACTCAGAAAAACCTTTGGCTAAAATAACCAAAAATTGTTGTTTGCAACTATTGCTTTAGTCACGTTGTATGTCTTACTCTAAATTGCTCTAAAAAAATCAAATTTTTGTCTACTATCTAAAATTTCTATAGAGTAAAAATTATTAATATTTTTTGCTTCATAACCAACCTATAGGCACCTACTAGACTCCAATACAAGATCTTATGCCTAGCAATAGTAGATTCTAACAACCACACAACTATTGGAATTCAATATACAAAATAAGTATTTTTTTTACTTATGCATTTACAATTTGGCATTAAACTCAATAGGCTTTGGCAGCCATTTTGCATTAGATGAGATTTGAGGGCAAGGGAGGAATGTTTCAGGCCTTCTCCTAGCTATAAACCACTTCGAATATTTAGATTTTTTAAAATTAATTTTTTTAAATATTAAATAATTATTTAAATAATATTATCTCATGTGGCGTAGTTGTGGCTATGTCAAATTGTTGATTTGGTAAAGTTTCCATTGTTCCTCACAATCTTGGAATTCTTGGGAATTCACAGTCTTGATTTGGCCCTCCAAATCATCTTATGGCATAGTAAATTAAATTTTTTCAAAAAACTTTAGACTAAAAAAAGTTAGAAAATGAAACAAAATTTTATTTTCTAAATTTTTCTTGTGTTTTTGAATTTCCAATGAAAAGTTATGGACAAATTCAGAGAGGATGTTTGAAAATGTCAAAGATAATGTCCCTTCCAAACCTTTTGTGAACTTTGTCCATAACTTTTGATTGGAGGCCCCAAATCTCAAATGGGTTTTTGAAGATGAAAGTCAATTTGATTTACCCAACTTTTTTTTTAGTTCAAAGTCTTTTGAAAAAAAATTCTACTATGCCAAAATGATTGCCAAAGTTTGATGAGTTTAAAATGCACCAAATTGTGAATGATTAATTAAAACTAGATATTTTCATTATACATAGAATTCCAATTGTGGTAATTCAGTAAACACAACCCGAATGAAAAAAATTTATTTCAAACACTTATAAGTCAAAATTGTATACTTGTATGCCTTTCAACTTTGAGGATTATATTTACAATGTTGTTGAGAGTATGCATAAAGAATTTTAGATCAATTGGATCTATTTGTCATGGTTGCCTGAATCTACCTATAACAAAAAATTGACTTTTTGAAATATAACTTTTTAATCACAATATGAATTGGTCTGAAATTTTCTGGGCATCGAGCTAGTAGTAAAACACTCCTTGGATAAATATTTGAGGAGAATTGTATCGCTCAAATATTGCATTAGAAAAGACCTGCCCCAAAGTAGAAAATGGTTTGAAATCATGCCTTTGTATAGAAAGGGTTAGTTAATTATTTGGCATCAATGTGCCAACCTTGCTCTACTACTATGATACAAGAACATTCAATAGTATTCCAAAATATTATGGATGTGCTAAATAAAATCCAAGGATTCCAAAGATATTCCAAAAAGGTTTTAGATTCCCTAAAATTTGTTGATTTGGTTCATTGCACTATTCAAATCAACAAATTTGAATATGGAAAGAAGATGGCCATTTATTGGCTTTTATAAACAGTTAATACAATGCTCCAAACAACAAAAATTATTTGATTTTTTGTTAATTTGATCATGATTTTATAACAGTGACTTAACCATAAAAAATTATAGTGTAAAGTTTCATAAGTAAATTTTATCTTTTTCACACACAATTAGAGATCACATTCAAGTCAAATTATTACTATCAAATTAAATTTAGAATTTTGTATAATTATTGATAAATTCTAATATTTTTCATCTATGTGAAAATCTTTTCTTTATAGATGTTCATCTTTTCAAAGTTTGGTGTAGAAAATAAAATTTTTGTTTTTGAAAGGTTTAAGTGCAAATTAATTGTGTCAATTAGGTGTATATTAGAATAATTTTGGATTTTGATAAATAAAAAAATAAAAGTTTGAAAGAGAGTTTTTTTCATTATAAAAATTATTTTAGAAGAATAAATATGAATGAAATACACACAATATTGTGTAATTTGAAATTTAGCTTACAGAGATTTCAATTATAGTAATTCATTGATTATTTAAACTTTTTCAAAGTTTAAAATGATTAACAAGTAAAAATTTCAAACTTCATTTAGTAGTTTAAATCAATTGCTAAAAATGGCTATTTTAAAAATTACAATCAATTTTGACCACATAAAACTTACATTTAGTACAAGATCCTTTAGGAATTAACTTATGGTCATATAAAAAAAGCTATTCAAATATTTCCAAAATTAGATTGAGTTATCACTTTAATTACATAATTTTGTATGCAATAATATTTTTAATTTTAAAATGCTATTTTTAATACTATTTCATTGTTACAAATCTGGAAAATTTTTACAGAAATATAATACAATCGTTAAAAAAACAATGTGGATATAACAGTTTAAAGAACCATTTTGTGATCTCATGTATTTAAATTAGTATATATATAAAGATTTTTATATAAGTTTCATTTTTATTTTTAACCAATACATACAATTTTTTTCATTTAATCCAATATGAACTTTATGCAAAAAGCTATGGTTTGTTGATTTTCTAATTTTAAAGACATGATTATTTTGGTTTATACCATGATGTTCTACACTATAATATATATTTGTGGCAAAAATTTCATAGTTTTTTAGTATATTTTGTATTTTTTATAAAAGAATTCATTTTTTTCTTAAAATATTCATAGTAATTTCAAATCTTCCCCCTAAAATTTCAAAATTTCAAAACTCATAGACATATGACTCCATTTGTGAAAAACAAATTAAATTTTTTCATTCATATCTAATTACAAAATAATAGCAAACAAAGTGATGACAATTGAGGCTTGAAATTGGTGGTCATGGACTTGTCCTTACAAGACAAACTAGTTTGTTTTTTCTTGTTATTGTTTTTTTAATTTTTTTTCACTTTTTAATGGTAGATTGCACTAGAAAAAAACAATTTGGCTAAAAAATGGCAAAAGAATAGGAATTTTCTTGGCCAAAAGCCTTCAAATTAAAAAGAAATTGGATGAAATTTCCAAGTTTATCAATGGAAAAAATAAATTATGGACATATGATATGTGCTAATATGGTATTTTCTATCCAATATATTGGATATGTGTGATGAAATTTGAAGCACCACTATAATATTTTATATCCCCACTTTGGCACTTCATCTATACCTTAAATTTGTTTGTTAGTTTTGTTTGTTTGGCATGCTAAGATCTCCCGGACTATGCGTCCTCCAGTTGTGTGCTTGGTACCGTTGGAAAGTCCTCGGCGAGGAGGGGTGCATCAGCTTGGTTTCGTGGCGTTCGGACATATGGTGTGAAAGTTATTGAAGTTTTGAAGTTTTTATAAACTAAATAATTAGAAAATTACTTTTACTTTTGTTTTGACTGTGGCAACGGCATAGGGCACACTAGTTAAAAATGAAAACAACCTAAGCTCAATCACGGTCTTCGGTGCTCTTGTTCTCGGGCTTGTTCTTTATCTTCGAGCTTCGAAATCCTTGTTCTGGTTTCCGTCGTTTCCGTCGTTTCCGTCGTCGTCCTTGTTGCTCGTGGTTGGCAATCGACGCAAGATGCTCCTCCCGCACTGCATCTCGAGAAATGAGAGCAGCTCATCTCCACTCAGATCAAGGCAAAGCACATTGAACGACCGATTCACGCAAGGGCAAAGCCACAGAGACGGATTGACGGAGGAGATGCATTTTCGGAAACAGAGTTTGACTTGTGTGTCAAGGTGCCAGTAGACAGGCAAGCACTTCTAAACACCTGAGCTTTTCTGCTGTAACTTTATCACTTTCCGGAAATTTTGAATTGAATCTGGAATATGTCTTATCAACCGACTGATGACTTAATGGAATTCGCCGTTGCTGGAAATCTGAAATTGAGCTCCGAAAGACTAGACTGATCGACGCTGTCCACTTGCTAGAATTTGCTGCGAATCCCGTGAATGTTATCCGTTCTTAACAGAACGCCGAGGGCGGGATCCATCTGAGATTAATGTTCTTTCTAATTTTAGTGCCGCCATTGCTTGCGTACGGAATTCATGTATTTTGTTCGGCAGCCGTCTGCGCGCGGGAGGGCGAACTTTTGGAGAGGCATTAAACGAACTTATTCTTTGAACTGTCCTTTCAGGTGGTGTTTCGTCGTTATCTTGACGCGTTGATTGTGAGGGAGAAATTTTATCGAGGAGTTTTTGTGTGAGCAGTGGAAGGAAGTGCGTTTTCTGCAAGAACAGGCTATGGCGATCTTTTTGAGGCGTTCGTTTATTGGAGTGAGCACCGAATGAGGAGGGAGTACTGGCAAGCGCTGCATGAAGAGCGAACGTGTGGCGTTCGTTTGGCATGTCGAAGAGATCTTGGCGAGGAAGAGCTTGAAGCGATTTCTGTTCGGAGTTTGTGGTGAGTTTTCCTGGATTGATTACAGGGATCCTAGAGTGGATGCAACTGAGGTTTCGATGAGGGTTAGTAGCAAGTTGTATGGATTTTTCTCGTGCTTTTGGTCTGTTCATTATTCCTGACACAGAAACACGAAACTCTTCTTGTCCGGCAAGGTAGCAGTCTGTTAAGTTCGGCGACCAGATTTCTTCTTATCTTTGTGAACTCTCGGCCACCTGGATTTTTCGAGGTTTTAGAAGCGTTGAGTATACGCGTTTACTTGGAACCAGGAATCTGCTGGACTTCGAGCTGGCATTATCAATGCCTTTTGTGAGAATCCTCTTATTGATCACTTTCATCGACCTCTCTGTCGATTGTTGGATATCATTCTTAGTGAGATTACGTGTTTCTCGAGTGCATCTCAACCGATATTGCGGTGAGCATTGCGACCAGTGACAATTACTGCTGTCTCTTTAGTCAAGATTCTTGGTGTTACCTATTGGATTCTGGGACTTAGGTTTTTTGATATAGACTCGTCTCATTGCAGCAAGTATTGCAGGTCACGTCCATAACCTGAGAAACGGACGGAGTCCCGCGCTTGGGACCTTCCCATATCTTACCTGAAAGCACTTGCGTGATTTGATATGCCCCACTTCCTTTCTAGTGTTTGCATACCATGCTAGCTAGTAGCTGCATGATACATTTTCTCGCTGTACTACCTCCGTTCCAGCTAAGAAAAATAAATTGGATGAGTGATCAGAGACGTCTTTCCTTATAAGGTGAACACGGTTGGAAAATCTCATTTATTATAGATATAATTAGAGACGATTAATCCTGTAAGGTCGCGGCGAACACTAAGTGTCCGATGAATGACAGAGACTCCTTCTATGTAGGATAGAAGTGCAGATGTTCATCCTTGGAATTTTGTGTGAGAAGCGGAGATCTTGCACAATAGTTTGACCTCCAATGATTGCTCTTGGCTTTTTTCAAGCAAATGATTCACACGGTACTAGAAAGGATGATTTCCACGGTGACCAGCCCGTCCAGGATTTAATGCTGCAAGCGATAGTGGTCTTGTAGTATCAAACAGTGTAACATCGAAATGTGAAGCCTGAGTGAATTGCAAGTATGGCGGAGTTTTAAGTTGTGATTTTTGTGAGATCTAACTCGACTTGTAATAATGTCCTCTCACGTAGAAATCAAATTCATCCCTCTAGTTGAATGAAGTTTTCGACTGCTTGATGTTGAGTACTGCAGGATTATCAGCGTGTATATCTCAATACTTGCTTGCCGGAAAGAAAAGATGTTCTTAGGTGAAGACATGCTATTTGTTATGGCGATTCCGCTTGTATCTATGATATAGGGCATAAATGTAGGTCAATTTTACTGATTTTTCTGGCCACGGCACAGGTGGTCACCAAACCATACGTCATTTTTATGTATGTATCTATTGTGTTAACTAGGCTTTGTAGGTACGGTCAGACAAAGTGATAGGGGGAGGGATTAGCATGGTGGTGACTCTCGAATCATATCTTTCTGGACCGAGAATTAAAGATACTGATCTGTGCACAGGAGTTTGGCGACTGGGGGAAGATAATGGGGAAACCTATTAAGAACCTTTTTTGTGTCCTACTCGGTCTCTTCATAGCATTTACCCTTACCCTTCCAGGGTTCATGTCCCGCGAGTCTGTGGATTACTACTTTAAGCAGATCAGTGCAAATGGAGATCTCAACGACACGGCATCCAGCTGGTTGCCATGGTCATCTAGTGGCAAAGTTGATGATTCAACGACGAACTGCTCTTCACCTCTCAAAGTATACATGTATGAACTTCCTCGCAAGTACAACATGGGTTTATTGATAAAGGATGACAATAATCAAGAGCTTCCGTGGACAGACCACCTACCACCAACATGGACTTTTAATTACGGAGTCAACAAACAACACAGTGTTGAATACTGGCTGATGGTTTATTTAATAAATGGTTGGGACCGTAAGGATAGAACGATGGCCGCTATTAGAGTAAGGGATCCAGAGCAAGCAGACGTATACTTTGTGCCCTTTTTCTCAGCCCGGTCTTTTAATACCTTTGGCGTTAATATGGCTGATCCTGCGGCACAGATGGACAAACAGCTCCAAGTAAGACCACACAGCTTTCTAACTAGAGTTCAAGTCTGGCATGTTTGTGGTCTGCTTGCTGGTGCATTGGATGAGATTATTTCTCAGAGAGCTCCTTTATCTGTGCTACATTCGATGCTGCAGAACCTCTTGTTTTCTTTCACTCTTTCTGCCTAAAGAGTAGTTCTTCGAATGCGTTAAGTTGTTGTGGCTTAGTTGTCACCTCTTCTAGAGGGTCTCTTGAACTTGGAATTGTCATGTTGGTATCTGGGTGCAGGCAGGTATAGTGGAGATGTTGTCCAAATCCAAATGGTGGCAGGCATCACAAGGTCGTGATCATGTTCTCGTTGTCCACCATCCTAATGCTTTGAGGTACTCTGACTAATTGCCCTTCTTGGCCTTGATATTCAGATTTCATCTGGTTCGTTTCAAATTGTCAATCGAGTTTTCATTTCTTGATACCCAACTAATGGATACATTCTGTTTGTTGATGCTCTCCAGGCACTACCGAGACGTGCTCAATCAATCAATCTTCGTAGTTGCAGATTTTGGAAGAAATAACGAAACAGTATCTCGATTGAACAAAGATGTTGTAGCCCCTTACGTACATGTCTTGCCCACCTACGCCGAAGACAACTCCGTCGATCCATTTTCAGCTCGCAAGACGCTCTTGTTTTTTCAAGGAAGAGTTCGCCGCAAAGCTGTAAGTCCTATTATTAAGTGAATTCATTTAAAGCATGACACTGCATCTGTACTCCTCTAAATATGTTGAGGGTCAACATGTGCACATCTGCAGGTAGTCAGTGTATTACTTCATTTTATTGAAATGAGCATCTGGACTTCAGGTGTAGAGTTCTCTAAATGATAATCCCAAATCTTTACTGGTTTCGGATTGTATAACATGAATAGCTGTGTTATTTGTGTAAGGGAGTGTGCCTTAACTTGAGGCCATCCGTCTGTTTTTGTAAGAAATATCGCTTGTGGTTCTTTTTTTCAGGATGGAATCATTAGGGCTAAGCTTGCGGAGTTGCTTATGAACGAAACCGACGTTCAGTACGTGGATAGCTTGGCCTCTGCGGATGCACTTGCAACGGTACGAGTTGTTTCTTTCCTTTCCAGCTGCTGCAGTCATTTGATGCTTTGATTCGAGAAAATGAACTCATTTTTTTACATCCTGTGATCATGAAAAATTTGTGCACTTCCTGGAGATATGACCAGTTTTCCTGTTGTGCGTCGAGTTTCATCATTTGGAGAGAATGGCATATCATGTTGCGTTTGCGTGTTTCTGTGCATTTCAATGCTATCGAGTACGTATCTTTATGTGTTATTCCTCGGTGTGCATCACAAGTAAAATATTATTCAGTATGCGTCAGGGTTTCTCATGCTAATCTGCAAACAGACATATGAAAGCAAACGGACTGAGTTTTATAGCCATTTACAAGTGAATCTGCTCGACTCTTTAGTTCTTTGATCACGAAGAATTCTTAGCTAATTGCACCAATTGTCTTGGCTGCAGTCAACTGAAGGTATGCGAACTTCACGGTTCTGCCTGCATCCTGCTGGAGACACACCGTCGAGTTGCCGGCTCTTTGACGCCATTGTCAATCACTGTGTGCCTGTGATAATTAGTGACAAAATTGAGCTGCCGTTTGAGGACGATCTTGACTACAGTGAGTTTTCTTTGTTTTTCTCATCCGAAGAGGCTATTAAGCCAGAGCTTTTGCTAAGCACTTTGAGGAAATTCCCAAGGAAGAGATGGCTGTCAATGTGGAACAGACTGAAAGCCGTTTCTCATCATTTTGAGTATCAACGCCCAGCAAAGGAAAACGATGCTGTAAATATGATCTTCAAACAGATTCAACGCAAAGTGCCGGCGCTGAAACTTGCGATTCACCGGTCGAAGAGACTTACAATTCCTGATTGGTGGCGAAGGCGAAGATAAACGGTGACTACCAGTTGTCACCAAGGACACTGACCCAGAGCGCAGTGAAACCAAAGTCTGAAATTGAGCTTGTACAGTATTTTTTTCCTTAACCACCTACAAATTTTTTATTCCTAATTCTAGCTAATTCTAGGCTGAGAATTGCAACTGCGTACTCTTTGTGCTGTCTAAACGACAGTTGTCGTTGTAGGATACTTGTCAAGGAATTGGAGATTAGAAGATGAATGACTTTGACTCTAAGGGAGCGTGAATGAAGAATCTACTGGAGGAGATATTGAAGGAGCTATTGGAGGTAATATTGGAGGTAGACAGGGAGCAACATGACAGTCTTGTATTTTTTTTCTTTTTCCTTGTAGTAGAACATGGAGGTATGCAAAGCGGTAAGCTGGGAAGCCCTCACTTTTGCTACTGCTACTTAGAGTTGTTTGGGATTGCATTCAATCTTTCTACGGATCTTGGAGAGGGACATTCTTTTTCTTCCTCATTATGAGGTTATTCCAAAAAATTAAAGCTTTAAAGCTTGCCTTTTGTCAAGTATTTCCTTATGTTTGAGATGTTCTAATCTTAGGATCCAATCAACCCCAATGTTGTTTGGGATGTTGTATGAACACTTGGAAGCAATAGTGCATTGTAAACAACATACTAGAGTCTATGGATAAGTTAGAGTGAAGATTGGGTAATGAGATGTGATGTGGAATGTAACATTTGGGGAGTAATTTTAACTTAATGACTATTGGGATGTCATTAGGTGATTTGATAGGAAGTGTAAATGACAATTACAAGTTTAAAAGTGACTTATGTTTAATCTCACTTTTTTGGAATAAGAAAATTTGCATCATATTCTGTGGTTGGTCAAGCCCCTATTAAACCCAATCAATTGCCTTGTGACAAAAAAAATTCAAAAGTGTCAACTTGGATTACTTTAGGTTCTTTGAATTTGAATTCACAATTCTCAATTGCCAAATAACACATTAGGGGTTGTTACACCTTCTCCGAGAATGAAACTTTTATGAAGAATGAGAAGGCATGGAGTGAAAAGAAGAGCCAATCAAAAGCCCTTCTCTATGAAGAAGGTGCAACCCCCCTTGAGTGTCTTGTAAAGAATGAAAATGGAGAATGGGAAGAAGTATTCACCTATGATTCACAATCAATGCAATAATTTTTCAGCAATCTAACATTTAGTGTGTATTTACATGAGTTCAATGCACATCCGAGGGTACAAGTAACAATGCAATTGAAGTGAAAGCGGTGTTTCAAGAGTGAAACATTTGCATGTGAATTTTTTTTCACATTCATTCTTCACCTCCAAAGACAATGACACTAGCATGTGAGACTAGAAATGTGAGCCTATAAGCCTTGAGCCTAAGTGTAAGTAGGTACTCTACAACTATTGAAGGTATCTATAACATACATACTTATAACATAAGTGTCCTATAACTATGGAAGGTACTTATAACATAGTTACCTATAACATAGACACTTATAATATGGGCACATATAATATAAAATACTCTATGACTATAGAAGGTGTTTGTAACATAGGAGCCTAGGTTATTAAGCTCATGGGCTCAAGATCCTAGGTTCACATGCTAGCAACTGTACCTCTTGAAGAGAAGAATTCCCATTCTCAATCCTCAAAGAATGAACCTTTTCAAGCCAATGAAAGAGTGCTATGTCCCCATTCTTTAAAGATTGTAAAAGACAAGAAGAAGGTATGACAACCCCTATTATAGGACTCCCAAAATTGGAAGTCCAAAGCTATATTCCTTTAGCATTGATTCCCTTTTTCAATCAATGACCTATTCAAGTTCTTTCATGTACTTTTTTCTATGACATTTCAACACCTACAACCATCAAAGTAACCTTTGTGACACAATTGCTTCACCATAGAAAGCACAAACCATTTTAATGTATTGGCACATCTAAATGAAGCAAGATGCAAAGAGTTGCCACTACAAGAGAAAGGGGTGTTTTAAGTAGTGTCCTAAACATCATGTCTTTTAAGTAAGTTTTTAAGTAAACTTTTACTAAAAAGACTGTCTTTTTAGTAAAAGTTTACTTAAAAACTTACTTAAAAGACATTACTTAAAAGACGTGATGTTTAAGACACTACTTAAAACACCCCTTTTTCTTGTAGTGTGCATAATTATATTGTCATAAAATTTCAAATGTGAAGATTGAAGAAGGTGCTAAGTGTGACTTTGATTAGTCCAACATTCATCAAATGTACTCTAAGAAAAAACATTTATAATATAGAAGCATTTTGTAACCACAAGACTAATGATAAAATGAAAGTGATTTGACCAAAAACCCTCTCTTTAGAAGTGTCTTCAACTGCATCACTTCCAAGTCTACAAATGAACCCAACCATTATTAACAATGGTTCCTAATTCCACGTTTAGGTTGCCTTATTATGTTTGTGATTTGGATAACTATGATGAATGACAACTTACATAAGATATTCAATAAACAAATAAACATTGTTCATGAAGGTGAGCTCTACCATTTTTATTTCATATTATGAATGGTTAGTTTTTGACATTAATTAATTTAAAATGGAAATATTAAATGTTTTGATAAATTATAAATTTTGATTGTTTGAAAGGGCAAAAACAATCGACCTCTTAAAATGGATAAAGAATTGTTCAAATGGATGAAACCTATTTAAATGTCTAAACTTTTATCTACCCTCCCTAATACAACTATGGTGGATTTAAGATGACCATTGAGAAAATAATTATTAAAATATTATTTATGGTACTAAATGGTCAAATTGGTTCCATATAATAAGTATGTTGCAAGTCCTCAATACTAATTAGTGATTATATTACTAAAAATTTGTTTTTTAGAGTCACTAGATACTCGACTAGGTATTAAAAGGGTTTCATACCTTACCCTAACTTACTTGTTTAGATATATAAATCTATAATCAACATTGTCTAAAATAAAAGGTCAATTTGATTGCATATAATACATTGTAAGAAAAAAGGGTGTTTTAAATGAGTTTTTAAATGTAATCCTAAACAAAAGATTGTAAGTGATGACCTTTTGGGAGATTTTCAATAAAATTTTACTAAAAATACATGTGTTTCTAATAAAATTTCACTCAAAATGTCCTAGAAGGTCATTACTTATTATCTTATGTTTAGGACTGTAATTAAAAACTCACTTAAAACATCCCCTTCTTTTGTAGTGCTTTAAAGCAAGTTAACCCCTAAAGGCTATGCTTTCACCAAAAATGCTCCAAAATTGTCATTTTTAGTACAAGTAGCGAATTTTAGAAAAAAATATATTTATGGACACAATTAATTTTAGGATCTTGTAGTATGTTAGTTTGAGAAGATGTGCAAAAAAATTCAAAAATTTTCACATTGTAGATTGCAAAATGTTAGCATTTAAAGTGACAAAAATCTTTTTTTGGACCCTACAAAAAATCAAGCACCTACACTTCACAAGGTCACATTTATATGAAAAAATGTCCAAAATAGTTTGAATTCATTCTTCAAGGCAAGTTGACTATATGCTTGAAGAAAAACTCAAATCATTTGAATTTGTATGACATATAGGAAAAAAAATAGTAACTAGAAAGAAGTAGAGAATGATTCAAAATACAAAATTGATAAAAATTTAGCTGTGGACTTGAAAAATGCCAATTCCAATGGTTGTAGTGTTGTAATAAAAATATACATCCTATGATTTTATTTTATTTCCAAAAATATTGAAAATTGAATTAAATAAAAAAACTTCAAAGTTTATTTTATAGTAGAGATTCTATAACTACCTGCAAACTGGAACTCCTCATAACTTCATTTCATTAATCAAAATGGAATGATTCAAAGCTTTTCAATTATATATAAATATAAAAATTATTTGAAAAATTTACTTTATAAAAAAGCAATATTTAATTTTTTTTTAATTCCCTAGGTTGCCCTTAGTTCATAGAAAATTACATATCATACAATAACTTTTTAACCATGTAATAAAAAATTATGAAAATTGTTGGACTTTAAAGCCAATCCTTGAGCACATATTGTATGAAAATTTCAAAGAAAAAAATAAAAATTCCATTTGAAGTAAGCTATCCAAAATTACTATATTGCTAAAATACAAAATTTGGTCTTTTAGGGGTTAATCATATAGTCAAATGCCTAAATATGAGTTTTCTTGTACGTTTTCAAAGTACTTTGGGGTGTACTTTCAATGATAAAAATTCCAAATTCTAATTATTAACCAATGAAAAGTTATAAGTTTATTTGGAGGGGAAAATTTTGGAGTAGACTATTTGGTGAAAAGATACAACCTCCTTGCCCTTGCTACACCTCTCATTTTTTTATTTTTAAAAATTTCAGACCGTAGATCTTCTCATAGAAAAAAAATAAAACCAATCTCTAAGCCATCAATCTGGGATACAAATATGTATATGAAAATAGATATAGATATGAATATAGAAGACATATATGGATACATGTATAGAAGATGGATATGGATACTAAATATAAATACGAATATGAATACATGTATAGAAGACAAATATGGATACAAAAGACGGATACAAGTATAGAAAATAGATATGGATATAAATATGGATACAAGTACGAGTATAGTTACAATTATAGAAAATGTACACCATATACACTAAAATCCCATATCAATTACAAAATTCCATATCAATCTGAAATTACAAATTAGGGGTGGGGGTGATGCTTAGGGTTTAAGATTGGGATTTGAATTGGGGTTGGGTTGGGGTTGGGTTGGGGAATTAATAAAATATTTAATTTGGACTGGGGGGGTGGGGTAAACCTCTGCCTCACTATCCATGCAAAAGACTAACTAAGGATGTCCAAAGCAACATTGATGACAATTCTTGAGTTTCATCAACTATTTAAAAGACCTTTCCACTAGGATTCCTCTACTGTTCATCACAAAGTTTAGACCCTACGATTTGGCAACAGTTATAGTGCGGTTATCGTTGTTTCATGGATTCGCACGTTTATTGCATTGTTATCACATCGTTACAGTGCTTTACTTCGCATCGTTATGATGCAATTACTTCACAATAACAATGCAAAGCAATGCACCGTAACGATGTGATAACGATGCAATAAACATGCAAACCCATGAAACAAAAATAACCACACGATAATTGTTACCAAACCATAGGGTCTAAACTTTGTGATGACTTGTCTAAATGCAATCAATTTTTTCCTACAACTCCACTAAGTAACAATGAACTAACCAACAATTCTCTCTGAATATTGATCCTAGAACAAGATTTTTGTAGCTATACAACTTTGTTCGCCCAAAACAAAACCTACTAACTTCTAGTTGGTTTTTATTTAGATAGTTAAATTGAGGAGGTTTAAAACACTGTTGAATTTTAATTAACCTTTTAAAGACAAGAAGGTAGTTCAAATTCCAATAGTGAAGATGTATCATAAAATATAATCTAGATAAATAATTTAATAACAACTTCCAAATAAAAATTGTGAAATCTGATTTATACATCATATGTATATTGTTAGATCACTTGCTAAACTAACCAATATTTTTCAATAAAATTTGAAACCAAAAATAAGAAATATCCTTCTAATATTGATGAAAAATTGAATCTTTGTAATTATTATAATATTTTTCTATAAATTGAAATTATTAATTTTAATTATAGAGATGTTGTGAGATCCATAATTTACTTATTTATTCATGCCATTTTTAAAGGGTTATTTTTTTAATTCAATATAATGAATTTTTGAGGTCCTATATATTTGTACACCTTGAAGTACATAATATTACAAAGAATTTTCTTGAAAATCTATACTATACAAATGTAAGAGAGCTAGTACCACAATCTACAAATTAATGTTAATGTTAATGGATTAAGGTCATATTCATTATATTGAAACTTTTTGCAATCTCATTTTTACCTTTGACTTGAAGATAAAACACTATATTTCCTTACTAGTACTTTTTTATAAATAGATAACAACACCAACTTTTAAAATTTTATTTTAGAATCACTATTTGAGCATTATTTATTCTTGATTTCAATTATTATTTTTGTAAATGAATTTATAATATCTAGCATTCTTGTCTCAAAATTTGCGAAAAGTCTCAATATAACGAATATGGCCTTCGGATGAAAAAAACAAGATTCTTAGTGCTTGTGACAAGTTTGTGTTCATTTATTTATTGAAATTGACTAGCTTTATGTTTGGATCTTTTGCACTTCTACAAATCAATATTACAATTAATAATGTAGTTTTCAACATGTTTTCAACAAAAATTGAGAAATAAGTTGTAAATAGACAACCTATTTATATAGGGTGAAATGATAAGGTCAAAATATAAATCCACCACAAATCTAATATCTTGTTGGCACTAATGTGTTTGTTGTGACTATTACATTTAGTAGGCATGGCAAGATGTCATTGCAATCTCTATTTAATTATTGTTAGCATTAATGTAAATGTGTTCTTTGCAATAGACATATCTATCATCATCAATATACACAATTATAAATTTCAATCCAATCAATGTTTCAAAGATGGAAGTAAGGCAAGTAATTCATATTACGAGAGCTAACTTGGAGGCATGAAAATCCATATGGGATATGTTAAAACATAGTTATTGAAAACTTAGTAGAACTTTAAATCTCATTTGAATAAAATAATTGAAAATTTTCAAAATTTACTTAATAAAAAAATTTGTAAATTCAAGTCAAATTTCTTCTTGAATTTTTTTTTTATAATTTCCTAAAATTTTCCATTCAAAGTTGAAGACAAAGTTCCTCCGTCCTCTTCTTTAAACTTTGTCTATATCTTTTGAATGGAGAATTCCAACAAATCACAAATGGATTTTTGAAGAAGAAAATTAACTTGAATATACACATTTTTTTACTAATTTTTTTTTAAATAGTTGAATTACTATGCTTAAGTGGTTATTTTGAAGTTCTACTTCTTTCTTAATTACCATGTTTCTTGATATTAGTGGTTACACTCCTATCTTGCTTTAAATTATCTAGCATTCTTTGCATATTTGCAGTGCATATTGTTGTAGATACTATTTTAATTGTGATGAAGATAATTATGTGGTGTAGAAGATTGTAATAAAGTTACATTTGGCATATATTAAGACTAACAAAGAAGTCCAATACCAATATACCATTGCCATGGCATCTTTTCAATGATATCCATATATATGAGCAATAAATATGTTATTTCTAACCAATTTAACATAGTGTTATAATATGTTATCTCTAACCAATTTTAGATTTGCATTTATACTAGTGCTAGCTTCCACCTAGCAAATGAAGGCATGATTAATACATTTGAATGGGCACTTGTTTTGGTTTTATAAAGTAATATGGAGCAAAACTAATCCTTCAGCAAAACCAATTTCTATAAGATTCTTGTCAAACTATGCACCCTCTAAACATTAGAGCCTGAAATAGGTTTTGGACAAATTTATAATTGGCACTTAAATTTATGTAGATTCTTTATACAATGTCAAAAAAGTATGTATTAAAAGAATCTAGAATTTTTTTCAATTTCCAATGGATGAAAAGTAAAAACTAAAACAATTTAAGTATAGGACCCATGTTCAAATGCTTGTTTTGTCCACTTCATTGATACTAGTAATTAACCTAACCCACCTCTTAGTTTTACTTACACCACACCCAAAACTATACTAGTTCTAAGTCATATAAAAATTAATGCACTTGATTTCTAATTCTTCCTATTCAATATTGCATTCTAAATTTACTAGAGGGTAGGTTGGACCACAATTTTACACCTTACAAATAACTTTGGAAGTCATTATTTATCCACTCACTAATGATTAAATTTGAAAATTTTAAGTAAATCTTGTACTTTGTGGTTAGGGTTGTCATTTATGATGAAATTTCAAAATTTGAACTCATACCATATTTGGTGGTTGGGGTTGTCATTTTTGATGAAATTTCAAAATTTGAACTCACATTGTATCTAAATGGTTAGGATTGTCATTTCTAATTGAATCCAAAAATTTGAACTCGTATTGTACCTATGTGGTTAGGGTTGTCATTCCTTGCCAAATAATTGTTAAAGCTTGAAAATGTGAAAATATGTTTAAAAATATAAAATATTTTGCAAGATTCATTTTGTCTCCACATTGTCCAAAAAAAAATCTCCCAAATTTTCAAATCTATTCTTAGAATTTTTTCCCCCTAAACTTGACCATCAAGTCTAGTAGAATTACAAGTTTTCAGTCAATTTTCACTAAAAGGTTCAACAACTTTAGAAAGCTCTAGCATTCTCAAAAATGAACCAATTTTGAAACCGCAAATTGTGTTGGAATTGCAATGATGTTCACTTCAACTTCATAATAGGTGAAAAATTTTAAATTAAAAATCATCCAACAATTTGGATTCCTTGTTTACAATATCTACCATTTCATAGAGAACCTTTCATAGTCAATTTTTTTTTGCATTCAGATGAAGAACAAGCAAGAAATCATACAAACAATTCAAGTGGTAACTGTAGGAATAAGTACCTCTGAATCAATTGATCTCTCAAACTAAGTTAGCAATTTAAGTTAGCAAGGTTACAAGTATTAGACTACCTTGCTTAATCGAGTCCATCTAGTTGGCAATTGAAATAGAATTTCCAAGCATCATGAGTCCAAAAATCAAGCAATCCCAGGCTTTTTCATTCAAATCATTCACTTTGGAAGCAAGAATCATTCTCTAAGAATTGTTCTTTGAAAAATTGTTGCAATTAAGGTAGAAGAACCTATTTTGGACAGGCCCCCTTTGATGGTTGCATAGGCTGACCTATTGTGAATAGCAGTTGAATGCACTAGTTATTGAGAAAGATTCTTTGTGTTTGTACCTTCTCGTCCATTCATCTCTCTTCTTTCTTGGCATAGGGAAAAGTGCCAAAAGTAACAAGAATAGGTGAGTCTATAAAACCAGAATGGGTCCGGATGAAAAATCCTCTTTTATCAATATTCAATACAATATTCATTCTAGGAGAATTTTTTTTGTTTTTTCTCACATTCTTCAGCAACCTTATTTTTGCACACCTTGAATCAGTTCCTCCATGACTTTCCCAAATCTTACGCACTGAAATGCTTAAGTTATCCAAAATAGATACTATAAGGTAGGAGCACCCAATGGCGTGAGGTACCTAATGGCGTGACTTTCTAAATATGACAATCATTTCAGAACTTAAATGCAGTAGATAGCTTATTTTTATTGACTGAAGTAATAAGTTATCTACAGCTGACCCACATTTACATTCTAAAATCATTACCTCACCTAAAAAGTGACGCCATTGGGTACACTCACGCCATTGGGTGCTCCTACCTTACTTTCAGTAATGACTGCAGCTCCAGTACAGTTTGCTGCAACGCTCTTGTAGTGCTTTGAATTGTGTCGAGCTAACTCCATGCCCTAAATGATACCGATGCTTCCAGCAGATGACGATGGAGTCCGCCACGGAAGGAGCCCACTGAGGGAGAGTAGTGAGAGGCTCTACTCAAACCCAGGCAGGAAAAGAATCTTGTCGCCCGTTGTATCTAATCCAGTCGAACAAGTTTTCTGTGACCTCTTTTTTAAACAAGTCACAGGTCAATTGAAGGTTAGGGGTTTCATGGTTTTGGTGTGTGCAGTTTGGCTGTACCAATTCAACAGTGAAGAGACGAAGCTTGATTGACAGCTTCATCTACTGCATCAATCTTTGAAACATACATACAGAGAGAACGATAACAATAGATCACTGGAGAGGAGGCTTCAACTGAAACGAATCGAATGAAAATAGAGAATTAGTACAGTCCGAATCAGGACGTGAGGGATGGATGCATACATGCGCGTTGCGAAGTGTCAATAGTAACCATGAGTCCACGATCGCCAATGATTCTCAAAAAGCATGATCATGTAGCAGGGATCGATCACAACAAGCAAATTTCAAAGAACTCTCAGCTCCTTAACCCTAGAAATTGAACTGAACTGCGGAGGGGCTCATTCTCTGAAGATTGAGAAGTTTTTTCTGTTCCTCTGGAGGTGGAGGTGAGGTGAAGAATGGGCGTGAAGAAGTTTTGGCGTGCGAAGTTTTCATCTCGCTTTCACTCTGCCTGCTGATTTCACCCTCGTTGTCGCTGAAGAGTGAGCCCGGTCGCTGGAGAGCTTCGTCATTTGCTCTGGTAGCGGCTGCGCGCATAGCTGCGGTTCGACTGAAGGTATTATAAGGGTCCGTGATTTTGAGTACTATGAGCTAGGGTTTGGGTCGTGATTTTGGGTCTTTGATTTTTTTTCATGATTTCGGCGGGGAATCGTTTACACTTCCGCAAATTGCATTGCGTCGCCATGATCGCTGCTCATTTGTGTCTCTGAAGCAGTTTCTTTGTACTCTTTCACGTCGGTACGCCCTTCAGGATTTCGCTCTCTTGCTTTTCTTGGTGCTTATTCTGAAGGCGGAAGATTTGGGCTTTGATTGCGTCCGGGAGAATTCAGGAGTTTCACTACTCTGTTGAAGCATCCACAGCTCTGGAATTTCGTGTTTTCTCGCTTTAGTACCGAAGTCTGTGTATACACAATGTTTTTTTGTATTGTGCCTCTGTTTTTCTAAAGTGGATTGGCACAACGTGGCAATGTGTTGGGAGTTCCTGAGGTTTTAATTCGTTTTGGAACAAATTATCTAAATTAAATGGGGTTGTCAGCATCGTTTGGTTTCCAACGATGAACTAGGATTTTTAGAGCGGCAATTGAGAGATTCATTTAGGGTTCACATTCAATCGTTGTGCTGCAATGGTGGATATGGCTACTAGCCTGCACAATTGGAACAAGCCTTGGTTCGCAATTGAAACAAGCTTGTTTTCGGTAATTTGATCAGTTCTTGCGGCAATCAGTCGCAGCTAATTGATTGTTCAAAGTGTTGGAGAGAGCTTGGGTTTTCGGAGCTTCATTGCCGAGAAACAACACTTTGCGGTTCGTTTTTTAAGGTTGAGAGGAGACCGTTTTTTCATGATTGGCTGATCGTGCGAATGCGCGCTGGTTTCCAACGATGAACTTGTAGAGAATGTGGAGCCTCTCGAGCTAGAATGTATAGTTGAGACATATTTACTGATACTTGGTTTTGTGCATTGCTTCTTAGTTTCTAAAATCCAGGGGCAAGATGTTGGGAGGGGCAGGGATGCTCATCCCAGCTCACTTCAAAGGCTCAGCTACATCTCAGTTTGCAGACGCTGCTGCTGCGTCCTGCGCACCGTATGCATCGCGTTTCGGTAAACAGTGCTACGTACGTCGTGACCGAAGAGAGTCTTTCAGGAAGACTAGGCTGTTTGCAAGCGCAAGAAAGGAAGAAGAAAGCGCGTCCATAGATTGGTCGACTTTGCTGAACAACCCTATCCTTAACAGATTCTCCGAAGAGCAAGAATCCGTAAACAGAATCGAGCGGAGCTTCGACCAACGATTATCCAAAACGATTCGCGAGCAAAACCTCTTTCGTCCTGGAGAGAGACTCCTGGTTGCTGTCTCAGGTGGGCAAGACTCTGTTTGTCTTCTTCGCATGCTTGCGAATTTGCGTCACCAATGGGACTGGGTGCTAGGGGTTGTGAACTGCAACCATCAGTGGTCGTCGTCGTCGCAGCATCAAGGCTCCCACGTCTCGCAGATTGCAGCAAGCTTGGGGGTGAATTACTACCAAGCAGTGACGACTTCCCCTGTCCCGGGCGAAGGCCTCGCGCGCACATGGCGGTACGGCGTCTTGCAAAGGATTGCGCTTCGGCACGGGTACACGTCGATCGCCACGGCGCACACCGCAAGCGACCGCGTGGAGACTTTGCTCTACAACCTCTTTCGAGGCTCGGGCCTCCATGGGCTCCAGTCGTTAACGTGGAAACGCATGTTATCACCCGTGCTGTCTCTCACTCACAGCGCAGCATTCACGTCAACAGGAATCCTTTCTTCCGTTGTATCCCCCGAGGAAGGAACATTCAAACTTGACAATGAGGTTGCCCTTGTGAGACCTCTCCTGGGGTTTACAAGAACCGAGCTTCGGGAGTATTGTGACCGATTAGGGTTACCCTTGTGGCCCGACGCGAGCAACATGTCCCTCGAAATTGACCGCAACCGCATCCGCCTTGAGCTCCTCCCGTACCTGCGCGAGAATTTCAACGGTTCCGTGGATAAATCGCTGGCACGGTGTGCGGAGATTCTTCACGCTGAACAACAGTACCTCGACACCATCTGTGAGAGCATCTTGAGGAAGGCGGAGACAGATGACGGGGATGGAAGGAAACTTGACATTGGAGTAGTGCAATCGTTGCCCGTAGCCTTGCAACGGAGAGTGCTGAAGCAATTTGTGGAGAGTTTCACGGGGAGATCGTTAGGGTTTGATCACGTGGAGCGCTTGCGAGGTTCCTACTCCCTCTCCGCTGACCCTCAAAACGGTATAAACCTCGAATTGCCTGGGAATGCGACTGTGCGAGTACTGAAAACCTACTTCCATTTGACGCACGCGAAGCACAAGTAACCACTCAATGATCACAATTCGCATCTACCTTCGCTGCTAGTTGTTCTAAACTGGGTATGCTGAAATTATTGTTTCAATGGTGAGTACCGTTGGTTCCATCATAGATAATTTTCAATTCTTATGCATGCATCTTTTGTGGATGATGCTAAAACTTTGCTCTCACTAGAGAGTAGATGAGTGGTTTGCACTTGCCACTAGTGACGTCCTTACTAAATATTTTTTTTTCAGCCGTTTGTTGTAGGGTTGGGGATCACTTTCGTTTCAGAATTTGTGTGCCAAGTCTTTAGGTTTTTAAAGCTAGAGTTTATACTTCTTTTTCATGTTCGTCTGGTGCTATTCACCTTATGATGAACTTTGCCTGTAGAGAATTTTCCCTGAAGAGGTCCTCAATTTGTGCAGATTGACTACAAAATTGGAGATGGGGAGGTGTGGAAGATGATGAGGACCAGTTTGAATGATTGGACCCACAACTTGGATACAATTCAAAGCTGGTGTCCTTATGGTAGCGAGGAAGATTCGTTTGAGCAGGTTTGTTTGTTACCACACTGCCTTGCTTTTTTCATTACGCATGTCGTAAAACTTTTCCTTCTTGACGAGAATCCTCAATTAGGCCTCCTGTTTCTGTGCCAGTTTTGAAGAGGCCCTTCGGGGGACTTCTTTTCTCGAATTTTATTTGTTTTTTGACGAATACATGCAATGTTCTTCATTGGTTCTACTGATATATAATTGGGCCCGAACTGAATTATGTTTTCCACAATATAGTCAGTTGAATTAGTCATCTGTAAACCATGAGTTTGTGATCTTTTTAGGGGTTAATGTTGCAGCTGATTCCAAATTCGATCGTGTTGTTGGTGTGGCAGAGTTATGTCTCTATATTGTATTTGCGAATGCCTCTTGGTTTTCGAATCCTTCTTCTGGGACCAGAAGCTCACCACCACAACCTTGTGGATGGCTTGATGTACACACAAGAACTGACATGTGGGCCGCAGAGTGGGGCTGATCATGTTACCCGAGAAACGGATGTGAGTGATTGGTCGTGATTTCTTGTCCGTTCATTGTGGATGCAATGTTTTTGGTCTGTTGGTTATTGTCTTCGAAACCTAAATGTGCGGATATCGATTACAATGTCGAAGAGCCCATTATTCCTGCAGTGGGTATAACATTTGATGTTGCAGATGGTGGCAGTTGTGACCATTCGGTTTGTGAGGGATGCTAAGGATCATATAAATATGCAAGGCTTCAACCTTTACCACAGAACCGACTAATTAGGGTGCGTATTGTACTGCCACCCAATTCTATGGATTTATAGGAATGGAGTCAGGAGATCACTCCTCTTTCGTCTCTTTGAACCTATTGCTTCGACCAGCGTTGGTCTTTTCTTAGCTTGTGTTGCTTTAGAATATATTTCATACAGAATTTATCATATGCCTGTAGCACATCAGATGTTGGATGGACAGCTAATGTCTACCTTTTCTTCTTTTCGCAGTCATTTTGGAAAATTCGCTCCATGGGATGCTACAGTAGAACCTTTTTCGAGTTGTATTACTCTCTTGCTTGCTTGCACTGGAATGTTGAAAGACAGGACATGCTTTCCCTGGGTCCCTGTTTGAGGGCATTATTTATAAGATTGCGTGACAGTTTTTTTCCTCAGATTAGGCCAAATCCGAGATCGGAGCAGCCTTCACCAGCCTTCACCATGAGAAAGAAGCTGAAGGTCAGTTTTGGTGGCCTCTGTTTGTATTCGATTGTAACAAGATTAGCTTTCTGCACATTCTCTTTTCTGGTGGTATTATTTTGCAGTAACTTTTGAAGTTCGCGAATGGCCCGAAGTGACGGACCTAGGAGTCGAAACGAATCATTTAGGGTGTTTTTTCAAGGAAGTCAATGAATTGTAGCACTTGAACGAAGAATCCATGCTCCAAATGTTGTGGAACAAGTGACTTACGTATATATTTTGGTGGAAGTTCCTATTATCGACTGTTCGAATTCTTTGTTTAGTTTGATGGCTATGGAGTTGAGGTCTCGCTGTGCCATGCAACTTTACAATTTCAGCCTACTAATTAATAGGTCGTTTTTTTGCAACAGCTGCTGGCCCTACTACGCGGGCGAGAGCTGGAATCTGAAAACCACCGCCTGCCTTTCTCGAGGTGTTGAACCCATGTGCTCAAGATTCTTGATGTAGTACTGTACACCTGAGGCTGTAGAATTCCTGGTCATATTTTAATTCCCGGGTGCATTTCTTCTCTGGAAAGAGTTCCATTATAAACAAACAAACAACCTATCTTAACCCTTTTAAGGGTAGTATTTTAAGGGTTTAGGTTGTTTGTTTGTTTTGTTTGATACGTTGGTTTTGTTGAGTTTTCCTAGACCGTGCGTCCTCTGGTTGCGTGCTTGCGACGTCGAAAAGTCCTCAGCAAGGAGGGGTGCACGGCCTCGGTTTCGTGGCGTTCCGAAATACGATGTGAAAGTTATTGAATTTCAAAGCCTTTATGAATAAAAAAGATTACTTCTACTTTGACAATTGTGGCAACGGCACAGGGCACACTAGTTTCTTTTAATTTTCATAACAAACCTTATTTTCAAGTACTGAATCCCAATACTTTTCTCTATTTTAAAAAAAATTCTGAACTAGGAGTTGTAAGGATTGTAAGGATTTTTACACCAGTTTTTCCCATTGCAACCGATTCTCTCCGAATACATTGATCCTAAGTTTAGAAGTGAACCAAGTACAATTGCCAGGGCGTCTCATAATGTGAAGGATTCCACCAAGTACTGTGTACAGCACGGTTGAGGGAATCTCTGCAGATCTGGTCAAGCACTGCTCGATGAAAACTACAATTCTTTCTCATCCATCTATCCATCCATCCATCATACTTCATCCACACTCATCCATCGATGACGACACCTTGCCACCAAAATGGCATGACCACATTGAGGAGCATTGCCACCCAATGACTATAATAGATATTTCAAGGAGCATGTCAGTACAAGTAGCAAATTTTAGACGAAAAAAAACACATTTTTTTGGACACATGTAAGGTAAACCAGCCCATTGTGGTCAAATCACAATGAGGAGTTTGACATCATCTTGTTGTTGAAATTTTTCAATTTTTTTTCCACATTAGTACAAGTGTGAGAAACAGCAAATGCAATTGAAATGATATTCTTTTTTTTTGACAAAGTATGAATTTGCTAGGAATTTTTGAAGTGTTGAGTCCAACACAGTCTATAGACTACTCCATAACCAACAAAATTTGGATCTATAATGCTCATCTTACAACTTGATGCAGTCACAATATTTTCTATCATCATACTACTAAAATCATAAGTCCCTCTGTAATATCACAAATGCTACCATTAATACTAGGGGCTCGTGCTTGCTATGCTACGCATTCATTGTATCACATATTAGTAAAAATTTGATATATTTGAATAGAATGCATGATAATGATTTCAATAAGTCTTCAAAATAATTATTTTAAATATTTTGTAAAAATATTTCCAATCATATATACATAGAAATCATATTTTCACACAATGTGATATTGAAATAGAGTAGCAGTTCACAATCACCTCTATAATATCACTTTTTACAAAGGGTGATATTATAGAAATAATATAGTCATTGCAATTAAGGTGATATTAAAGAGGATCAATATGGTGATATTATAAAGGTAGCAATTCCATTGCTTTTCTTGGCTTTATACTTCTTTTGCATTTTGTATGATTTTGTGCTTTTGTGAGCTTTGAATTAAATTGTTCACAAAGCTTTTGAGATTTACAAGTTATTCCTTTAAATTCTTCTATTTGGATTGTCATTGTTTGTAACAATTGAGTTAAATTTTTAATGCATTCTAATGTATGTGTATCTTTTACCATATTCATCATTATATATGAAGATTTTAGTAATTTTTATCTAAAGATTTATTGAAGTTCTTGCTCTGTATTCTATCTAATACATAAAAATTCTAATGGTGAATGCATAGCATAGCAAGCACCAACCACTAGTAGAAGGCCTAAAAAGTCAATTTTATAATGAATTTCACATTGAAAAGTTAGAAGTTCCTAATGAGGTCATTGTTCACTCCATTACTATCATGTAAGACATGCATTGTTACATACTGAAACCCCCCCACGATGGGGTCATTTCCTAGGTGACTACAATGGGTCATTTGCCCACAATGGGCTATTTTACTTTAACTGTATGATCTTGTAGTACATTGGTTTGAGAGGATGTGGAAAAAATTTCAGAAACTTCTACCTTGTAGATTGCAAGATATTAGCATTTGAATTGACAAAAAATCCTTTTGTTAGGCCTTGCAAAAAACCAAACAACTACACTTCACAAGGTCACATTTGTATGAAAAAATGTTCAAAATGGTGGTGCTTCTTTGGATTCATTCTTTAAGGCAAGTTGGCTACATGCATGAAAATTTTCAAATCATTTGGAATTGTACAACATATAGGAAAAAATAGTAAGTAGAAAGAAGTGGAGAATGATTCAAAATACTAAATTGATAAGAATTTTGTTGTGGAC
Organism: Climacium dendroides; assembly: GCA_950106755.1. Taxonomy (NCBI): domain Eukaryota; kingdom Viridiplantae; phylum Streptophyta; class Bryopsida; order Hypnales; family Climaciaceae; genus Climacium; species Climacium dendroides. The sequence goes on from OX467091.1 coordinate 20,443,144, forward strand.
TTGACAAATCCCAACCCCAATGGTTGCAATGTTGTAATAAACAATCTACATCCTATGATTTTATATTTTTTAAAATGTATTAAAAATTGAGTTAATTAAAGGACTTCAAAATTTATATTAGAATAGAGATTCTACAACTATGTTGCCAAAAAAATCCACTTTAGGACTTTAGGGGTTAAAACAAAGTTGGATTGTAAAATGTGATCCACAAATCTTATCTATGTACATAGATCATATGCTACACTAACCAATACTTTTCAATAACATTTGAAACCAAAAATTAGAATATCATTCTAATATTGATTATAGATTAAATCTTTGTAATTTTTACAAATTTTTTTTCTATAAATTGAAATTATTAAGTTTTAAAGTATAAAGATGTTTTGAGATTATATTTTACTTAATAATTTTGTTTGTTATTAAAGGTTTACTTTCTTAATTGAATATAGTGAATTTTTGAAGTCCTCTATATTTATACACCTTGAACTACGTATATTACAAAGAAAAGTTTTGAAAATCTATACCATACATGTTAGAGAGATAATATAAGAATCTACAAATGAATGTTTAAATGGATGAAAAATCCAAGATTCTTTGTGCTTGTGACAAGTTTGTATTCATCTATTGTTTGAAATGTGAAAATTTTGGTCCTCTAGTATTCATACCATACTTAATATCATAACATCTTGTTGTTTAAGTCTTCTACACTTGTATAAATCAATATTCCTTATAACAAATAATAATGTAGTTTTCAACATGTTTTCAAGTAAAAATAGGAAACAAGTTGTAGAAAGACAATCCACTTATATGGGGTGAAATGGTAAGGTTAGAATGTAAATCCAACACAAATCTAACATCTTGTTAGCACTAATATGTTTGTTGTGACCATTACATTTAGTGGATATAATATGATGTCATTGCAATCCCTATTTAATCCAATCAATATTCAAAGATGGAAATAAGGCAAGTACTTCAAATCAAAGGAAGAAATTTGGAGGCAAAACAATTCATATGGGATATGTCAAAATGCAATGACTGAAAATTTAGTAAAACTTTAGATCTCATTAAAACAATTACTTTCAAAAATTAAAATTTTATTAAATTAAGAATTTTTTAATTCAAGTCAACTTTCTTCTTGAAAAAGACTATAATAAAGTTACATTTGGCATACAATTAGACTAACAAAGAAGTCCAACACCAATACACCATTGTCAATAGTTTTTTAATGATTTCTATATGAACGATAAATATAATTATTATCTCTAACCAATTTAACATAGAATAGCATAGTTGCTTACAATTCTGGACTTGCATTTATACTAGTGCTATTTTCCATCCAACAAAATGGGGGTATAATTAATATATTTGAGCGGGTTCTTATCATGGTTTTATAAGATAATATGTTGCAAAAATTGACCCTTTTGCAAAATCAATTTCTATAGATTCTTGTCTAACTATACTATTTAAACATGAAATCCTAGGATAGGTTTTTAGATAAACTTATAATTGACACTTAAATTTTTTAGACTATTCATACAATGCAAAAATATGTATTAAGATAATCAAGAATTTTTTTCAATTTCCAACATAAAAATAGCAAAATTTAAAACAATGTAAATAAAAGACCATGTTTCAAATGCTTATTTTGTCCATTTCAATGATAGTTAACCTAAATCACCTCTTAGTTTTTCTTATACTACACTTAAAACTATATTGACTCTAAGTCATGTAATAATAATTGCACTTAATTTCTAATTGTCCCAATTCTACATTGCATCTCAACTCTATAATACACCCTAAATTTACTAAAAAGGTGGGTTGGACTACAATTTTTACACGTAATGAAAAATTTTAGAAGTTATTATTTATCCACTAATTAATGATTAAATTTGAAAATTTTACCCAAATATTGTACTCAATGATTAGGGTTGTTATTTTTTTTTATGAAATTTCAAAATTTAAAGTTATATTATATCTAGTAGTCAAGGTTGTAATTTTTTGATTGAATTTGAGAAAATTTGAACTTGTACTATGCATGAGTGGTCAAGGTTGTCATCTCTGATTGAATTTGAGAATTTGAATTCATATTGTACTTGGTGGTCAGGTTTGTCATCTCTGATTGAATTTGAGAATTTGAATTCATATTGTACTTGGTGGTCAAGGTTGTCATCTCTGATTGAATTTGAGAATTTGAATTCATATTGTACTTAGTGGTCAGGGTTGTCATCTCTGATTGAATTTAAGAATTTGAATTCATATTGTATTTGGTAGTCAGGGTTGTCATCTCTGATTGAATTTGAGAATTTGAATTCATATTGTATTTGGTGGTTAGGGTTGTCATCTTTGATTGAATTTGAGAATTTGAATTCATATTGTACCTAGGTGGTCAAGGTGATCAAGGTTGTCATTTCTAATTGAATTTGATAATTTGAATTCATAATGCACCTAGGTGGTCAACATTGTCATTTCTTGTCAAATAATTAATTCAAGTTCAAAAATGTAATTCTCTTTATACTTAGAAATAAAAACATATTTTGCAAGATTCATACTCCCCATAAAATATTTAAAAAATTCCTCAAAATTTTGGCACCTATTCTTTAAAATATTTCTTTCCTTACCCGTGACCATCATGTACAATATTTGGGATCAACCACCTCCAATTTTCTAAAAGAGTGCCATAAATCCTAAATTAACCAATCCCAATTTCCAATTCTTGAAAGGATTGTCATTTATCCTAAATTAATTACCCCCAAGCAAGCCCAAATTTTTTACATGATCCCCTCCAAATGAGTGAAAAAATATGGATTCTTCCTTTTCAACAATTGCAATATTGAAGTTCCCCTTTAGTAGAAAATAATTAAATTTTTTGAAGCGCGGCGATTTTAGAAATTAAGAACTCCTATTATTTTCCCAACCCCCGTTCACCTACAACTTTCATGTATTCAGTTTATTGAAAGCTATCAATGACTATCATTTTCCTACCTTAACCCCTAAAGTCCTATGGCCATTTTTTTTGCTAAAACCACTCAAAACTACCACTTCTATTACAATCACCTACAAAATAAATTAAATTTTTTTTATAGAATCTAACCGTATGATCTTGTTCTACACTTGTCTTAGATCATGTGATAATTTTTTTTGTGATTTTTGACCATTATAGATTGAAAGATATTAGCATTCAAAGTGAATGAAAAAAATTTCTTTCGAGAAGTCGCTATGATTGCCCGCAAAACAAGGAGCTCTATAACTTTCACATCTCTAATCCAAATGGAATGAATCAAAGCTTCCCATGCACCAAAAAAAATATAATCTACAAGAAAAAAATATTAAAAATATTATTTCAATTTTTTGTGGATTTTTTTGTTGCCTGGTTTTCCCTATTTTGAGGTTATTGTAGCATAACTTTTGCCCCCGGACACTGATTGAAATAAAAATTATATTCCCAGAAAGTTCTTAAGTTTTTCTATCTTATGAGAAAGTTTCAAAAAGTTTCAGTAAAAATTGAGATCATAGAAGCTTGCCCGAAATCCATTTTGTTCCTTGTAGGGACAATGGGACTTTAGGGATTAAACAATGAAGAAAAGTGTTTCAACTTCTAAGATTAATTGAAGGATTGCCAAAAATCAAGTAAAAAACTATTTCATCATTACCAAATATCTTATTAATACCGACTAAAAAGAAAACCCCCACCAAACCAACCCTTCCAATTTAAAATAATGGTTCAACAAAAATATGCACAAGGTGGCGGTATAATTTAAATGGGGGCATTTGAGATATTGAGCTTTTTTTCATTGTCCACGTGTCATGAAACCCATTACTTTCCCAGCCCCCCGTCACCGGCAGCTTCCACGCAACCCCCTCCCCATCAAAGGCGCCGGAACCAAGGAGCGTGCCCACTGCCCGCAAGGACCGAAGCCGCCAGCGAAACAAGAGTGTCGCCATGCTCGCGGGGGATGTGCTCATCGTCGCCATTCCCAGCTCTCTTCTTTTTAGTCTTCCCCCTCCCAAATGACCTCATCGCCACGACCCCGCCCTGCAATTCTCTGAACCTAGCTCCTCCCCGAAGCTGAACTTTACTAGTGGTCACCCACTTCTCTTTTGAATTTTTCTGATTCACCACCCACTTGGGGAATTGGAATTCTCCATCAGCCTGACGGTCATATAAGTTATCAGGCAGTCATTCTCAGTCTCACAGTCCTCTTGCGCAGATTCCCAAATTGGGAGAGAACGAATTTTCAGGGGATGTGCTCATCGTTGGCTACTGTAGGTCGCGGTCTCGGACTCTGAGTGGTTGAGTTGTGGGCCACAGGGGAAGCGCAGAAGGCGGTGTGGGAGGACTGGTTCTGTGTATGACGACACAGTGGATCACCAAGAAATTTTCCTTTGTGATTGTAGGGAGGACGAAGGTGCAGGGGGGCGTGTGGGAGATTGTTGCTACATCTGCTGAGGGGGCGGCACTTTATATTCGTTGTAAGCAGGGGTGGGTGGGTGGGACTGGGAGTTTCATTTGGAAGCAGGTTGGTTTGTGAATGTGAGTCTTGGTTGGGGGAATTGGAGGTGGTAGTGGTGGTGTGGAGATGAGGAGTCGTGGAATTGGAGTTTGGTTGTGGTGTTTGGAAAGGTGTCGAGGGAATTTTGGGGGAGTTCTTACTGTATGTTAATTAGTGTGGGAGAGTTTGTTGGGTGTGTGTTGGAGAGTGCAGGTGGTGTAGCATTGTGTGCGGAAGGATTGTGTAAGCATTTTCTGTGGGTTTGTGGTTTCTTGGTGGAGAATTTGATGGTTTCTCGTTGGTATGGAAGCGAACATTTTTGGGGTTAATTCTCATGATGTTTTTGTTTTTATTCTGTTCTTGATCTGTTTAGAAACAGATTTCGGGATTCTTTTCTGTTGCGATTGGGGCTGGAGAGTGTGACTTTGAATTGTTGTGGAAGTCTGCTAGTGGTCTTGTTGCAATTATGGAGGTGTGCGGTGTCTTTGTTCCATTTCTGAATTGTATCTTGTGACTTTTGTGCAGCGAATGTTTGAAAGGAGTTCTGGGTTGCCGGTTACATCCAGCAACCTTCTTGACAATTTTTTGAGACTACCTTCGGACAGCTTGGGTAAGTTTGTGAACTGTGTATCGGAGTGTCTGTTACAGCACGATATTGTAGTATTTTTCACCATCTTGAGTTAGTGGTTTCCTTCTGATCAAAGTGTGATTGCGTATGCAGTGCAAAACGGTGTTGCGATGGCGGGCTCTGAGTGCGGGCCAGAAGGGATGGGTGATTGCTTTGACAAAGCAGCCGCAGCACGTTTGAAAGGCGCAGCAATTGCAGTGATTTTCTTCACAAGTGCACTGGGCGTCTTGATACCTCTCGTGGGCCGGAGGAGTAGGTTTCTCAGAACGGATGGAAATCCTTTTTTTGTCGCCAAGGCATTCGCGGCTGGGGTGATTCTGGCGACTGCGTTCGTGCACATGCTGCCCACTGCGCACGACACCTTGTCCAGTCCATGCCTCCCTGAGGATCCTTGGGGGAAGTTCGCATGGTCAAGTTTCATTGCTATGATCGCTGCTCTTGCAACACTCGTGATGGATTTTGCTGCTACTGAATTTTACATGGGTCGGCACGGCCACCATCATGGAGCAGACAAAGTTGGAGCAGACTCAGTAGCTGAAAAGAATGGTAAACCCTAATTCTCCTTTTCAATGGTCGATGAAGGAATTAATTGATGCTAATGTGAATTCCCTGGATTCGTGAGCAATGATGCTAATCAGGTTTGGTCTTCTTACAGGAGATGCCGAGAATCAGAATGGTGGCCATGTCTTGGCCCATCCCCATGTACACGAGCATGTCAGCGACGAGGGGGAATTCTCCAACGCCAGACATATTGTTGTGGCTCAAGTGAGTTCCTGAAACATAGATTCCACTTGCCACGAAAACAATCATTTTGACTGTAGAGTTATCGGGTTAGTTTCTAGCAGAAGTAAGCCCGCAGTTGAAAATCAATTGGATTGATCCATTTAATTCTTTTCCGTCTGCAGGTATTTGAGTTTGGCATTGTGGCGCATTCCATTATCATCGGCATCACTGTGGGCGTTTCTAACAGCCCCTGCGTCATTAAGCCCCTATTTGCCGCCCTCACCTTTCATCAATTTTTCGAAGGCTTTGCACTAGGAGGCTGCGTTGCTCAGGTGAGTAGCGGCGTTGAGTAGGGTTCGCAATGGAACTTCGATGATCCCAATGAAGTTAATTCAACTCATATTCACTTAGTTCGTTGTTAATAACATCCATACAAACTTCCTCTTCCTCTTGTTTTGCAGGCTGGGTTTCGGAATGTCGCCGCTCTAGCGATGGGCTTCTTCTTTGCTGTTACCACGCCATTGGGAATTGCCATTGGGATGGGAGTTGCGGCTACCTACAATGAAAACAGTCCGAAGGCTTTGATCGTTCAAGGCGTGTTTGATTCCATATCGGGGGGTATTCTTATATATATGGCGTTGGTGGACCTCATTGCAGCTGACTTTCTCAGCAAGCGAATGCGAAGCAGCCGGCGACTTCAAGTCGCAGCTTTCCTTGCTCTCTTCTTAGGAGCTGGTTGCATGTCCGTCCTTGGGCTTTGGGCTTGAGACATTGATGAAGCCGTTAAACGTGTTTAAATAATCTTACTAGGGCTTCCATTACTTATTGGTTGCCGCACTACGGGCATTCAGTAGTGCAATTTTTTTGAAAAATTAGATTACTTCGGGCTCAACCCCTTCTGAATTTGAATGTACTGATAGGACTTGTATAGAATGAGTTTTTTCCCTTCGCGAATATCATATCCACGGAATTTCCGTTGCCATATGTCCGTTGAAGTTGTATTTTATCTTTTGTTGACTAGAAAATAAGGGTAGTGTCAGAAGAAAACATAGTCGGTAATCGGAACTGTAATGGTTTGATCGTTTAAGGTGAACTGAAAAGTGGGACCTGGTCAAGTAATGATAAATGGTTACTTTGAGAGGCTGAGGATTGTTCTGGTACCTCCTAGTTCATTTGAGTAGTCGATCTTTGAGTGATACTGCTTCTACTTCTTGACACTCCCTCGAATATTCCCAGCTTTAGCAGGAGTGAGACTTCCTCGAATGCTCCCAGCTGTAGGAGGGTTGAGCTTACTTGGGCGCCTGCTGTCTATGCTTGTGATGGTTTTCGTGACCTTGTCTTCGGTAACGTGAATTTGCTCATCAAGCTCTTTCCTCATTGTTTCCAGATGCTTTGCCAATGCATCTGTAACTTTTTGCGTGATCTCATCAGGAATTGCCGCTGTAAATGTACATGTGATTCACTGTTAGGCAATTTAGTATCAAGTTTCATGGCTAATGCATGATCAATGCATGACGACATGCAGGATGCAAATGACATCAGCATTACTGAAGTGGACTGCAAGTGTATTCCTGTATGCCTGATGATATTTGCACAGAGAAGATCCAAGTCTTTTCAAAGTTTAGGTTAAGGGTCAGCACCCAGGTAAGCAGCCTCAATCTCACGTTTACGCTCTTCTTCCGCTCGCAATCTTTCTTCCTCAGCTAATCGAGCCTCCTCTTCCTGCTCCACACATTAGAGCATTCCGTTGTTTAGTGTCTGTTGTGTCAGAGTTGTAATAATAGTTCGTATTTGCAGTAAGTAAGCGATAAGCTTGGTGGATATTTGGAAACATTGCGAAACTGTTCATCGTGAGGGTAGGAATCGAGAGAGCATGGCTAACCTCTTTCGCTTTCCGAATTAGTTCTAGTTCTTCATCATACTCTCCTTGGGGCATGTAGGTTTTAAGAGGGTATACATAAGGTGGAAGTTCCACAAGGTTGGTAGTTTCCAACGTTTCAATATTTAGTATGAATGTTGGCATGAATGCATACTGGTACATCTTGTAGTGCCTGAAGTACCTGTTCGCACAGGTTGAACTTTCCAATGAGAGCCTGCCAGTTACTGATATTCAATTGTCTTGAAGAGAAGTCTTAACTTAATTTAGCAAACTTATCAGTAATCTTTGCTGAACTAGGAAAGACCTAGTAACATTGTGCACAGTCACAGGCTACAACAAACAGGTTTGGGAACCTACGTATGAAGCAAATAGTGAGTGATTGCCTGCAAGTCTGCCATAGAGAAGATGCTGACTGAAAACGGGGGCCTTTGCACACTGTGCGCAAGTAGAATTTGCTTTGTCTTTTCCCAACTCTTGTCCATTGGCATGCGCCCGACTGCACATGAATAACGGTCGGCGACATGAGGACTTGCGATCCGTACCAGTAGCATCACTTTCATTGCATCATGTGAATCGCTTCAACGTGTCACTGCTTTTGCAGATTTGGACTCTATCGGTTGATTTTTGTTCATGAATGTCGATATTACAGTTGGATAATATACCAGTTGATTGTTCGTGGATGACTTTTACAATTGAAACTAGCGTCGACGTTTTCTCCATTGTGAATTTCTTGTCCTGTGCAAATCTGCTTAACAGCCTGTGTTAAGGACAGCAAGGTACATCGATGTTGTAAGTTAAGCCTCGTGACTGAACGCATTGATATACGGGTAGTAAGTGTGACACGTATTCACACATTTTCCATTTCAGGATGACGGTACATTGAGTCGACTAGAGCATGGCATACACACTTGGAATAAGCCCCTGCACGATGGACTAACAATCTAGGCAAGTGGCAGCTGAATCTCTCTCAAAAGGATACATTATTGCATTGTAGTAGAGATCAAGGACAATTTCAGCAAGGTCGTCTCCATCGTCCTGAATCCCGAACGCATCCCGTACATTCCTGCTTGCAAGGCAGATACATTTCAACAGGATGCCGAGACTGTAGAAACAACGTGACGAGGAGGAAGTAGACATGAGATTGTAAGCAGGATTGATGTGCGTAAGGAATTTTTGTGTTGCAACAAATTGTAGGAAACCGAGAACTCTACATCGCACAATGTTGAGTGCAGGCACACGTAAAATTCTCATTTAAGCGAGGACAACTCTGTTCTAGTGGAGCAATAAACTTTATATGAATGGGAGGTGTTTCTCTATACTATGACTTGCCAAAGCTTAATTTGTTGTGGAAAGGACTCCTAGTTGATTTCTCGGATATTACCGTTTTGCGAGATATAGCATCTGGAAAATACACTCACGGCAATACCTTCGAATTTCATACGTCTCTTTAGGTTCCAATATCGCAACCAGCGTCTCTTCCGAAAGGTCCTTCCACGCCAAACAATCCGCCTAAGCAACGCCAGAGAATGTCGTTATTAATCACGATATCACTATTGTGCAGTTTCCACGGGACTACCATCAACACTTCTTCTACCTCTAATTTGATACAATGTCATGAAATTTTCAATGAATGATAAGCTCCTTCTTCGGACAAACAAATGAGTCAGTTGCTCAAGAATTTGGAGAAACATCTAATGCTCACCATGGTGACCTAATTTGAACCAGCAACAACAAGATGCGAAGTTATGCTGTCAAAATTTAGTTATCATTCTTGTCTTCACGTCCAATAGTCGATCGTAATCCCGCTTTATAATAGCAATGGCTGCATCGCTGCACGGCAAGATTGATGACGGAGTCTCCGGCCATATCTGGTTCCTTCAAACCTCTGTTTAGGGTGATGGAGACCCTTCGTGAGTACAGTAAGTTACTACTTACTACTTAGCTCTGCAATTGTGAGACAAACTTGGATTTCATTTCGAGACCAGTTGATTGTGCGAAAGGTTGCAGGGCACACATTTTTGGAGCACGGGATGCGCGCTGAAAGGAATTGGAAGAGATCGGACAACGTATCGCTATGTGGAAATGATGTTCACGGTTGTTGCTGCCACATTCAAGACTTCCTTGCGAGGCGATGACTGGGTTGACGATTATTAGAGTTCAATTTGAGACGATGGGGGACAATGGACAATTAGTTTACTGTGCAAGACAATTCAAGGGCGGATTGGATAAAGAGCTTGAGAACAATGATGAGTTGTGACGAAAAAGGGACTTCAGAAGGCGCCAGCGCGATGCAAGGAGCTGCATCGGAAGTAGTAAACGAAGCTGAAGAGCGACATGACCTCTTCTTCCTGAGGTTTTTATCGCTTGTTTAAGCAGATTTTGCATGATAGTTTTGATCCATGACAGATTTTTGCATGACGGATTTTTTTGCAATGACAAATATTTTGCAGAGATAGATTTTTTGCAAAGACAAATTTTTTTGCAATGACAGTGATTTTTTTTTTTTTTTTAATCGCAGTAGTAAATGGAGCTGAGGAGCGACAGGACTTCTTCTTGAGTTTATCGCTCGTTTAAACAGATTTTGCATGGCAAACGTGACTTCTTCTTCCTGTGGTGTTTATCGCTCGTTCAAGCAGATTTTGCATGACAGTGAGTTTCTCGTTGTCTTCTAATATCTCTCCTCTCAGTGATCCTGTGTAAAGCTTTCTTGAATATTGCATGTTTGGTGTACACGAGCATTATAAACTTCTTGTAGTTTCTCCATCAATTGATCGTATTGAAATAGATCCTTAGTATAGAATATGCACTGTCATTATCGAGATTCTAAAGTATCGAATCCCCTTGCCTATCACTTCAAGCCTTACTCCTCTTAGGGTTTTTAAAAGTTTTGTGAGAGGTCTGTGTAAGCCGTCATCTACAGGTGAGCTTTGTGGATTGACTCTCAGCAGTTAGGAGAAAGCATTCAGTAATTCTCGTAACCCTATCTAGCTCCTTATGACAGTTTGATTCCACTGAAAGCCATTCAGGTGGCAGAGTTCTGGAGTGATGTCATAGAGTTCATATGCGGGTGTCCAGGATTTCTAAAGGAGATGCTTCACTCTGTTAAGAGTGCTAAACAATCTACTGAGTGGAAGGTGCGAATCTCTTCTAAAATTTTGAATCTTAGTTTATCATGCGCATCTCCACCATGAAGTTATATGAGAATTCAGGTTGCCGACATTTACAAAACCAAGTCATAGCCGCAGGTGATGGTGATGGACGAATATACCGTGAAGGTGATGTCTTCTTCTTGCAAAATGACAGAGATCACTGACGAGGGCATCTCCTGTAAGTTTGTTCCTGAAAAAATATTCTGTGTTCTTAGAAGATCCCGTTTACTCTTCTTTATCAGAAACGTCTCGATAATCATCAATATTGTGCAATTAGACTATCTATGAGTGATCCTTTGACTTGCTTTTACTCATGTTTGCAGAGTTCGTCAGGTCTCACCTTATTTGTCTGTCTGAATATACTGAGTGATTTTGTCATTGAATATGGATATCGATCTGAAATAGGAGCCTTATGATCTCTCTCATTTTGTGCTCTCATGCAGTGGTAGAGAACTTAGGGAAAAAAAGGCAGCCATTACCAGCTCTTGATGCAGTTTATTTTATTCGACCGTCTCAAGACAAGTGAGTCCACAACCCAGTAATATATTATTGGGTCAGTTGTTACACTTTAGGAAGCGTTTTTAGTTGAATGCTCTTTGTTTCAGACGATAAACCACGATTCTGTCCATGTGAAAAGTCACACGGCTATGGTCAATCTGGGCCGAAATTTCTTTCGAAATGTCTCTTGTGGTCTGGTGGAGTAAGTTGTTTTCCCGATTCTTAACAAGTATAACTCTTTTGCTGTAGTGTGGAGGCACTTATTGGGGATATGTCTGGAAAGTCGCCGCGATACAGAAAGTGAGTTCTTTGCGGAACGTGTTCATTAATTATTGGTAGAATGTTGTAGGGGAGTTTACAACCTCTACTTCTTGAAACATCTGCTCCTGCTGATATTCCTTCAATGTTGATTTCCGAAACACTGATACTTTTGACTCTTCCGGTACTCTATGCAGGGCATACGTATTCTTCAGCTCTCCAGTCTCTCGTAATTTGCTCAAGTCTATCAAGGACGAAGAATCTGTTATGGCTAGAGTGGTACTTCTTCGAGAGGTATGAATCAGCCTAAACCAGCCGGGAGATCGCAAATCGTTATATCATGTATTTCATTTCATCGTACCATCATGCAATTGATGTGGAGTGGTCAGTTTGCGTGGGTATGCTGTTCTCATGGTAAAATTGTCCTCCACAGTGCAGATGAACTTGGAGTTCTCGACGATCGACACGCAGGTACTCATTTCGAGACAGAGGCCGGGCGAGAATCTATGTTGAAACAAAGTAATGAAGCTATTTGATTCTGTGTTGACTGTAATTTGAGCATTTGATTTTTAGTGCTGAGATTTTTTTAAGTGCACAGAATGTAATTGAAACAAATTTGACTGAATAGATCATAATTAGTTCCACGGTCTAAGGAATTAAGTTTTTCACAAACGAAGTTAATGTTACCTTGCCAAGTATGAAATTGGTTTACTATGATGACAGGACGGACGGTAGGGTTTGTGGCTGACCCGTTTTGACGGTTGTGTAGGGATTCTCAACAGACCATGACAAAGCGCTGGAACATTTGTATGGGGAGCATGCTGAGACATCTCGCGACTTCGACCTTTGCATTGAAAGTATGGCTGTACGACTATCTACAGTTTTTGCTTCCCTGAAGGTGTAAGCCAACGTTCAAGCTGACCACCATTTTCCATTCAATACCGTGGTTGGTTGTGCTGGATTTTGTAGTACGTTTTCATCTCAAATCCACTGAATAGTTCCTCAGTTGTGATGATGGCAGGAGTTTCCATTTGTGCGTTATCGTGCAGCTAAGCCGCCGGCGGACGCTTCTGATTATAAAATTACAGCTCGTGACCTTGTTCCTACAAAGCTCGCAGCTGCGGTGTGGGATTGTCTCATGAAATACAAGTCTTCATTACGTGACTTTCCCTTTTCAGAGACCTGCGAGCTTGTTATTGTTGACCGAACGATCGACCCGGTAAGGATTATTGTCGAAGGATTGAGCCAACTCGTAAGTGAAAATTTATGACAATTTTTTTCACTATTCTCTTACACGAAAGTAAAACTTCGTCCTTACAAAGAAGTTATCCCGGCTAATGGCAGATCGCTCCGATTATTCACGAGTGGGCTTATGATGCCATGTGTCATGATCTTCTAGATATCGATGGCAACAAGTACGCATACGATGTACGTCGCTGCAATTTCGATGATTCTCCTCAAAGTTGTATACAATTATTGGATCATATATAGAGTTGAAAATATAATTTAAAGAAATCGTATTGTAATGGATGTGTCCGAATACAATCCTTAGATACAGCACTTCCTTTCTAGTAGCTTGCGTGCGCCACAGCCAGCCTTTTTGTAGCTTGATTTCTGACGGATTTTATTGAAGTAGCTCAAGTCGAATTTTCAGGTAGAGGTGTAGACGGTTCAGCCTATACGTTTTATGATTTTCGAAAAATATTTACCGGGTTACGTTCGGCCAGCTTCTGAACTTTATGTGGTTGCAGTTTACCACGACCTCAGGCAAGAAAGAGCATAAAGAGGTTCTCCTTGCAGACCACGACCCAATCTGGATGGAGATACGAGATCTTCACATCGCTGATGTGAGTGAAATCGGAGTTTAATGATTTTGCAACAGAACTTGGATTTTTTGTTGCAATTTTGATTCTTGTTTAACGCTCGACTCTGTGGGGGGACAGGCAAGTTTACGATTGACGGAAATTATGCAGCAATTCGGCACCAAAAACAAAGCGGCTCAAATTCGTCTTGGAAAAAAGTACGGAAGACTTTCTTATTTTTCTCCTGCCTTTATCATTTGTGGTGAATATTTTCTTTTCTGGAAAGCTTTCTGTGGTTCCGTCTTGACCCTTGAATGTTGGCTGCAGCATGGTGCTCTGATAATCTGAATTTTTCGAAATGTTCACAGAGAAGCATCAGAAATATCGACGAAAGATATGCAGAAACTAGTCCAGGGTTTACCTCAATTTCAAGATAAACTCGATAAACTCAGTTTGCACATTCATGTGAGAGTCACTCAACTTGTAATTAGAAAGCATATAGTTCTTAAAATTGTGGTCGGGACTAAAGTCTGCTGTTACCACTTGTTGAAGTGAGCCAGTCGCGGAACTGAATAGCTAATCTAGTGCTGAATTGGCTTCGCTTGTATTAATCGCTTTGAAGAATTATGTACTGACGACATCATAGATGTGGAAGAATCGAAGTTTTTGATACAAAATCTTACTCCATCATGCGCCATGTACGAAGAGAAGCTTTTCACAATCGAACCCTCTCAAGTCTGTGGCCGAGGTTGTATACGATTGCAGAGGTTGAAGTCTTACACTACTGAAGACACGCAGATTGCAACAACAATTAATGAGAAGATCAAGAAAGAAAGCTTAAATGACATTGGAAAGCTGGAACAAGATTTTGTGTATGGGGAAGCAACAAGCAAGGATCTCCTCAGCATGATCAGCTCCAAGCAGGTACATTAATCATGTAATATGCCTTGCTTAAGGAAGTAACAAAGAGCATCTGTTACGTCTTCAATTGGCTTTCAAATTACCCGCGCTGTTATTAGTCAGTGACATGTCGAGTTCCATTTTCCAAAATTTGAGAAATGCTACTTGTGAATCCTGCCTCACACTATGAAAGATGTCTCTTTAAAGAGAAGCTGAGTTTTGCCATCATTGTGCGCACTATTTCTGCTTTCCAAGTGTTTTCTCCAACCACTTGAGATTCTATGAGTGAGTGCAGGGAATGGCTCAAGATAATAAACTACGACTTCTTCTGATTTATGCCGCAACGCATCCTGAAAAATTGGATGCAGCTAAACGCCTTCAGTGGATGAAGGTCTTTATTTCTCTTTTCTTACTTTTCTCCTGGTGCAATATGGCTGTTGGAAGACTCGGAAAGCTATTGGACCGACCCTTTCAATGTGCTCTCAATCGTAGCCAATTTTTCTCTCTCCAGTTCATTCTAGGTGTACACACATCTGAATTGGACATCTTATTGGCGCGATGCAGTTGGCAAAACTGAGTGGTGAAGATATGAATGGTATCAACAACTTAGAATATCTTGGAGTATCTGTATCGAAGAAGCAGACAGGAGTATTTTCGCTTAAGTTTCGGCCGCAGAAGGTAATTCATTAATCAATTATTGACCTCGCAGATTCTGAAATTGTTAAAATTGATGATTTTCCTGCAGATTACATCTCATGTGTAGCAATGGATAGAGGAAAGAGAGTTGAGTATTCTCAATCATCTGGAGATGTTCATACCGCTCCATTCTAATGACGAGCCTTCAGCTCGATCTGCCCCTCGCTCTCATATGTATTGGTAGGATCATATTTCGTGCCGCATAATGAACACAGAATTATGTCGTTCTTTCAATCAGAACACCCGACCAGTGAGGAAGGAGAAGAACCAAGACGAGATGTCCTGGCAGTTATCTCGCTTTTACCCACTGATCGAGGTATGAACACCTTGGATTTCCCTTCTATAGTGATTTTTGGGACATGAATGGTGGGATGCTTTCAGCAGATCGAGGTGCTGTAAATCGTGAGGTTTTTAAACACATATATGAAGTTCTGCCGTCCGATAGAACAGGAAGCAGATCACTGCTAAAATTGGCTGTTAATTGCTCCCTTCGTTGATCGTTGGAGATTATGGGAACTACTTAACGATTCTTCTCTTTCGTCATCCAGGGTCACATTTTCTATGAACATTTTAGGACATCATGCAACAGTAGAGATTTTGATCGTTCTATAGGAGAAGTAGCTGGTGAGAAGCAAGCTTGAACGAACACCTCCTCTGTTGTTACAGCACGAATATCTGTGATGTGATGTGGATGTACGCAGGACATAGTGGAAGAACTGAGCAGAAATGAACTTCCGAAGGAGCAATACCCCTATGTAAAATTGCCAGAGTCACTTGGAGGAGAGGGAACTGCCGGGCCTTCAGCAGCCCCTGCTAGGAAAGTGCCGCATTCTGTACGCACAATTCGCTATAATTGGGCTGCCCAGTCCCAACCAAAATCTTCTATTGAGACATCCAGGTACATTTCTTACGAAGTCCGTGTGGAAATTCCTTATTCAAATACTGTGTTAATCAGTGCTCGTCAAACTTCCCATAATTCTCAAAGGTTCGCAGATGTCACGACTCTGTCTAGAAATAACTTTTCTCTCGCTCTCAGGACTGAACCGACCATTACTGGAACGCGGATTTTTGTGTTCATCGTGGGTGGAATTACACGATCCGAGGTAAGGAATTGAAATTAAGGTCAAATGGTTACAGCTACTTATCAATGTGCAACTCTGAAGAACAGTTATTGACTTTCTAAACCTTCTACGCGTCCACATTGAGATTCTTGAAACTTCCATAACGCAATTTGATTTGTTCTACTCCACTTGTGTAAATTTATCATTTTATCCTTACTTTCCATTGTTTGGTTGATCTCATGAAGCTCCGCACAATGCACAAGCTAACACTACAACTGAAACGAGAGGTGATCATTGGATCAACAAGTTTGGATAACCCACGGCAATTTCTTCAAGTATTGTTCAGAAGGCCTCGGTTCCCAGCTGCCAACTCATTGTACTTGCTTTATATGTTGAGCTCAGATTGCGATACTCACGGAAGTATTGATTGCACTGTGCTTTGCAGAAGCTGAAGTCTCTGAGTGCACTTGACGACATTGAGTAGGAACTTGTGACTCGATCTTGGTGAGTATCACAACATTTCCAAGCACTCAACTCAGGTGGTAAATGGTTTGCAAGGTTGAATTGGTTCCAGAATAGTTGACAAACGGAATTCTTTGATCGTTGCAGTAACTGTCAGTGCGGTCATTTTCGTAAGAACGACAATCATCATTCACAGTGCCATAATTGTAACATTCCTGTGCACAGAGCTGTAAAAATTAAGACTGCTGAAGATCTGAAGTTTAGACGGGTGTCTGCAAATGTGCCAATTTCTTAAAATCTTGCCATTGTCCGGTATCTTGGACCGCTCATGTTTAAGATTAATCGAAGTTGTCAATCAGTGGACACTTGGTTCCAAGGGAAATTCGTGAGGGCCTACTGACAACTGCAAAGTGCAGTTGGGTGAATTTTGAGCCATTACGTAGTTGTACTTGAGAGCACGTCCCTTTTAATCCTGTAACGCTGCCGCGGACACTTAGTGTTCTATGGATGACAGAGAATTCTTCTGTATATTACAGAAATGCAACTATTTATCCTCGGAGTTTTGTTGAGAAAAGGAAACATCTTCTGCAGTAGTTTGACTTCCAATGAATACTTTTCCATTTTTTTAAGCGATTGATTCCCATCATTTTAGAAAATGATGAATTTCGCGGAGACCAGTCCGTCCTTACAGGGTTAACGAATGCTAGGCTCAATTCCCGTGTCTGGTGCGTTCTCATGCATGAACAGTCAGGTCCACAATAATCTTACAAATTTTGTTCCCATGGCAGGCAAATTCAAAGAAAAAGTTCATGAACTTCCTGAAGCTGTGATAGATTTTGTAACCGAAAATTATGTTGGAATTGTAGTGAAGAATACCGACCGCTACTTGATCATCAGTGGCTTTTTTTTCTATAAAATGTTATAGTGGTGCTCCAAATGGGATAGAAAATATCATATTAGCACATATCACATGTCCATGATTCTATTTTCATCTACAATCTAGGAGGGGTTTTTTTAATTGGAAGTTTTATGGCAAAAAACTTAATGGTTTGGTGCCATTTCTTAGCCAAATTATTTTTTTCTAGTGCAATTTGGCACAGAAAAGCCAAAAAAAGAAGAAGCCGTGTTGATCATCTTTAGTTAGACAAATATATGAACATATGAAATTCAAAATCATACAACAATTTAGATCCTTTCTACACACTATCTACCATCTAGTGTTGCCACCCTTTATTGAATTTATAGCTTGCATTGTATTGGGCATATTAGAAATGAACAATTGCAATTGTTATATACATACTTATCTCTATTCTACTTGATTTTTTTGTACCATTTTTTGCTTGTTATTTGGCTTGCTCCGATTTGTTACAACAAATTGTTGACTAGCTATCTTTCAAAGTTCTCTATGGAAAATTAGGAGGTTAAACTAACTTCTTTATACCATGAACTTGCCTTCACTTCTCTAAAAGTTCTTGTATGATATTCAAATATAGTTTAATATGATTCCAATACAATTTGCAATTTGAAAATCTATGCATTTTTTAGCATGTAAAAGCATCTTGAAGTTCATGAACTTTTTGGTAGTTCAATCTGAGTGGGAAGAAATATTCATTTGATTATTGAATCTAACTATACATTGACAAGCACTACACCACTTAGCAATATCTATGTGACAAGGAAGTTTGGTTTGTTTTTCTATTGTATTGTAAACCTTTGACATTATAGGTGTAATTCTTTCAAACTATAGGGCCAATGGTTGTATGTTTGGCATTGTGCAGTACAAATGTTTACAAGGGAAGTTGCACACTTATTTTCCCTCTAGGTTGCAATATATATGCCCGATATATGACAAGAACCATATTTGTTAATTATAGTCATTATATTTATCATCATAGTATTTATATTTTAATAAATATAAAAAAATTAGAAATGGAAATTATACCAAAGATACGGTTAATGATAAGAGGCATATTGATTATTTTTTTAGGAACAAATAAGGTGGTGGACACATCTAAGTTGGATCTTAGTAACTTCAAAACAACTATTTACAGCTTGCCTATAATCTATATAGACTTTTTCATTTATTATTTGACAATAATATGATGATCATATTATTTTATAAAATATGATCTAGAAATACCATGATAGAGAAACAAATTTCAAAGCAAGTTTATAAAAAAAAATTATATGACTAATATACTTTGTTAGGTATTTTCAAACAACATTTATTAAATGTTCCCATCAAATGAATATGACAAATTTAGATAATGATAACATGATAAGTAAAGAGTTTATGACAATTTTAGCAAATGAAATTGTTGAATTGCTACAAAGTCTTAGGATTATATGGCTTTTCTTTAGATGAATACATATATTCTTGGATGGATAAATAAAGTACCATCTATATTTTGTTTGTTTCATACATGACCACAAATGTATGTAATTTCATTACACTATAAAAATTGCTCTCTCAACTACCCAAATTAAATGAAATAAAAGAACCTTGCATAGAGCCATTTGTAATGACAAAGTTATATATTAGTGTGAGCCAATGTAGAATTTTTTTCCCTAAGAGAGTTGTTCTTTACTTGAGAGGTTTAGATTTGAATACTAGTGGTGGCTTTCTTGATCATTTTCTTTAAATTTGATTTTTTGTTACTTTGCAAATTTTCTAAAATTCATTTGTTTTTCAATATTAATTAATTAATTGATGTTGAGTTTACAAAATTTGCAATGTAGATAAGGTATGAAGATCCTATTCATTTTTAATCCCTAAAGGACCAAGCTGCATTTTTTGGCAAAGAAATTTTGAACAATTCACTACAAATGAAATTTTTTTTCTTTGAAATTTTCATAAAACATGTGCACAAGGAGTAGCTCTAAAGTCCAACAATTTTCATATCTTTTGACTATATGATTAAAAAGTTATTGTACAAAATGTAATTTTTTTCTCAATTCGGGCAGACTAGCTAGATTAAAAAAATCAATTTTTTCATAAATAAAAGTTTGAAATTGATTTTTTCTATTTATATTTATGTGGAAAGCTTTGAATCATTTCATTTTGATCAATGAGATGAAAGTTATGAGGAGTTTTAGTTTGGGGGCAGTTATAGAATCTCTATTCTAAAATAAACTTTGAGGTCCTTTATTTAACTTGATTTTTAATAAATTTTGAAAAAAAATAAAATCATAGGATGTAGATTGTTTATTACAACACTGCAATCATTAGGATTGGTATTTTTCAATTCTATAAATAAATTGTTAACAATTTAATATTCTACTTTCTACTTACTATTTTTCCCTATATGTTGTACAATTTCAAATGATCTAAAAAATTTCAAACATGTAGACAACTTGCCTTGAAGAATGAATCCAAAGAAGCTCCACCATTTTGAACATTTTTTCATACAAATGTGACCTTGTGAAGTGTAGCTACCTTATTTTTCAAAGGGCCCCCCAAAGGATATTTGTCATTTCAAACACTAATATCTTGCAATCACACAATGGAAATTTCTGAAATTATTTCTACATCTTCTCAATGAAGAGTACTACAAGATCCTACAATTACTTGTGTCCAAAAATGTGTTTTTATCTTAAAATTTGGTACTTGTACCAGAAATGGCAGTTTTGGAGCGTTTTTGATGAAAATATAGTCAAGGAACTTTAGGGGTTAATTCACACATAGAAGACAATAGCAAAAGTTATAGGAACTCTTTCTAAATCCAAAATCAAATTCATCAAATCTAACCAATTTCATTTCAACCACTCTAAAGGCAATTTAAATGGATAAGGGTGCCAAAGATTAAAAATACTTGGTGCATTCCTTGTTCCTATGTTTTTTCTAAAAGTCATCCATGAAACTTCTAAGAATCTTATGATTTTTTTATTGATTTTCAAAGGGTTTTCTATGACTTTTCCTATTGTCTCCCATGCTATTAGATTTTGCAAAACTACAATAGAAGTCGGCATCATATCATGAATGAGATGTAATAATTGAATTAATTTATGTAGTCATTTAGAATTTTAAAACAAAAACCATTAGTAAACCCCTAATTATGAATTTTTTCCTTCTTGCCCATGCTAAAATGACAAAGTTATGACAAACAAAAGTTCAACAATTTGAAGACACTATTTTCTAAAGGAATGGTTATTTAGCAAACCATTTTGTGTACAACTAGGGGTAACTCAGCTAAGTACAAAACTATTTCATATAGTGCTTATAATATTTTAGAGCTGCAAATACATAGGCAAAATTTGCCCTTACAAAAGTTGTACCAATCAATTTTGCTACTTTGCACATTTTAATTTATCAATTCTATTCAATTGATATTTGAAGATTTTATTTTAAATTGAAGTAAAATAATACTAAATTCTATAGTTATTTAATTAAAATCACTACATAGTTTGAGGTAAAATATAGGACATTTTTAGAGAGTGGCTCCATAGGGATCAAAACCCTCATTTAAGCAATGAACATCAATATATTTGTCCATTGGAAATTACTTGGAAATATTAAATTTTGGTGAATTTTGAATTAGGTTACAAGGAGTTACCAAGACTTCACTAAAGGTAACTAAATTATATTTTGAACCTATCACTAAAACTCTTTCATCATCTAAAAATGTAGATTTTCTTATTTGAGATGAAAATCATCTACATATGAAAAACCTATTGTTTGTTCCATGTACACTAATAATCACTATTTTAAATTTTGATTTTTTTTCTAATACTCCTATGTCCAAACAAACAAACTAAAAAGATCCAAAATCATCTTTTAATTGCTAAACATGTAAAAACAAAATTTTGAAATATGATAGGAAAGATGCTAAAATGCTTATTTAGACGATTTTGGATGTATTACCTTATTGCTTTTATTAAATATACTATTATTTTTAGTTGCTTAAAAAAATTGAAGATATTATTTGGAATTGAAGTAAATAATAAATTCTACAATTGCTTAATAAAAATCTTTACAAATTTTGAGATAAAGATAAGACATTTTCAAAGAGTGTCTCCATAAAGATTGTAGAAACCTTTATTTAAGCAATGAACGTCCATCCATTAGAAATTAATTGAAAAAATTAAACTTTGGTGAATTTCGAATTAGATTTTAGGGAGGTACATTGATTTCACTGAAGTTAACAAAACCTTTCAATTTTGAAATTATCACTAAAACTCATTAATCAACTAGAAATGTAGATTTTTGTTTAAAATGTAAATCATCTTAATATGAAAACCTAACACCATTATCATGCACACCAATAATCACTATTTTGAAATTTATAGTTTATTTGTATAATGTCCAAGCCAAACCAAACAATCTAAAAAGATTCAAAATCCTTTTTTAATTTAATTGCTAAACAAATCAAGACAAAATTTCAACAAATAAGAGGAATCATACTTAGATGGTTATTTCGATGATTTTGGGTGTGCATTACCTTATTGCTTTTATTTCCCATTGAAGCACCCTTAACCCTTTACGTACTAAGAATTCACTATTTCAAGTAGTGGACTTTGATTGAATGTTTTGTAGAAAGCATAATCTAAATGGAAAATTTTATTATATAATTATCTTGAGTGAAGAACATTGCATTCATTGGTTTAAATAAATAATTATTTAAATAAATAGAAATTCCCATATTAAATCTCTAAAGTTGTTGAAAAAAACTTGAGACCCAATTTGGGCTTCTTAGACACTAAAGGGTTAACCCCTATACATCTGGAATCTTCTCTGGAATATTGATGATTTCGGAAAAAACATTGTATTTGGAGGAATATTTTGGAAGTGATATACAAAGAAAAGTTTTAGATTTTGAGTTTTACATTCCATCCACACGGTTAGATTCACCAATGCTATCACCAATAATTTTCTATAAATTTGGAAAGGGAAATTTCAAAAATCCTTTTAAATTCAATTACAAGCAAAATATTATCATTTTTTGAGTAAAATTTGTTGGAATGGATTTGATATGAGGTTCTCTTCACATGGTGATTTTTTGAAATTTTGTGTTCTTTACATCTATGACCTCATTCTTGCAAATCTAGTTTTGAATTAGAGTCAATGCAATTTGACCACTTGACACACTTCCACATTTGTAATTTTAGAAAAATATGTATTCTAGTAACACTAAGGTAAACCAACCCATTGTGGTCAACTAGGGAGTTCTTTTTTTTCATTATGTGAAATTTTGGCCTTAATACATGTAAGAAATGATAGTCATGGATTAATTAGTGACCTCATTAGGAGGCTTCAACTTTTCAGAGGGAATTCAATGTCAAAAATGACTTTTTAGTCCTTTTTTTTTTTAAAACATTCCTAATTGTTTTGGGTGAATGACATGAGCATCATGGAGTCTAATTTTGTTGGTGATGGGATGATCTATAGACTCTTTTTGGTTGAATACTTCAAAAATTCATAACAAATCCATACTTCGTTGAAAAAAATACAATTTCAATTGTTCTCACTATTTCTCACACTCGCTTATATATGGGAAAAAAATTGAAAAAATTTCAGCAACAGACAGCATGTGGCTGAACTCCTAATTCTGACCACAATAGGCTGATTTGCCTTTAATCCAACCATTAGATAAAACAAAAACTTGATCAAGTATCACCCCAAAGTAGGATGACTTTCATCCGAGACGGGATGAGACAGAAACAAGAATCTGAATCTGTTCATCGTCCTCGGAGCGCTTCAGGGTTAAAACTAGCAAGCAAGGAGAAGAAGATAAGTGCGTCAGTGTGAATAGGGGTGGCGTGCTAGCAGATAACAGATTCCATCCTTCCCGTCAGTGTGAACAGAAGTTTCCATCGTCTTCTACCCATTTCTACGTGTATTGAGAAATTAGGGTTTATGAGCTTGACCAGCCAGCCCTCAGTAGTCCCCTTTGTTGGTCTTCCCCTTGGCGTCACTGGAGTAGTTCGTGGTGCTAGTTCCGAATATTTAAGCTCGCAGTGAGGCGCCAGGGCAAGGATCCCGGAAAGACGGCGAGTGCTATGGTTTGTGTGAAGATGTCGGCGAATGTAGAGCTTTGAAGTGCATTTTTCGGGTGGCTGTGCGGCGGCTGTGAAGTGGTACCAATTTGTTTTCGATTTGAGAGAAGAGGGTAGGGTTAGATGTCGGCAACAATGGCGCTGGAGGGAGCTCACGCCGATGAGGGCTATGCGAACCTCGGTGGTCCGAAGGACGGGCCCGTGTTGACGATGATGAGCAAGAGGTTGCGTGCTTTGAAGAAGAAGTATAACAGGATCTTGCAGATAGAGGAGAATAAGAGGCAGGGCAAGACGGTGAACAAGGAGCAGGAGGATGTGGTCAAGACGAAAATCGCCGTCGCGGCTTTGATTGACGAGTATGAGAAATTGCGGCAGCCGCTCCTGGTAGCTGTGAAGGAGGAGGTGGCTGAGCGGGAGAAGGAGATTCTGGCGGAGCGGCAGCAGGAGGTAGAGGAGGAGAGTACCGAACCTGAGCAGCAAGCTGCTGCGACCGAGGATGGGGATTTGGCGGTATCAGGAAACGTCGAAGTGGAAAAGGTTGTGGAGGTTCATGAAAGTGAAGGCGCGAATGGTTCTGTTGCTGAGGCGCAAGAACTCGTTGATGTCTCCGCGCCTCAGAGTCAGAATGTATCTGGCAGTGAAGAGGAGAAGCCTTCCGCAGAGGTGGAGAAGGAGAGCATTGTGACAGAGACTGAGAGCCAGGAGAATGTGTTTTCCGAAGGGGAAGTCGCAGACCTGTTGAAGCTTCTCTATTTCGCACATTTGTTTGATGTAAGGTCGCAAGGCGAGGCGCCTTCTCTGGTGTGGACCAGGGTTCATGAGAGAAGCTCATGCTTATCATACGATTTCGTCACGGATGATACGACCACCCCTTTGATTGAAGCGGACCTAGATGCCCTATCATTGTTCGGATCGATGTTGACATCGCGGCCGCCGAATGAAACATTGTCACATCGAGATGCTCTCCAACGCTGCATTGAGCACGCAAGAGAATGGCTGCAGAATTCGGATCGCATTATTCAACTAGACGCCAACACTTCTTGTATCCTCCCTATTATTGATTTAGGTTTGGCATCGTGCCAAACTTTAGATGCTTCTGCGCTGCCCTTCATTATGATGTCATTTTATTTTTCGTCTCTTTATTGGAGCTCGTTTTGCCGCATTTGAGTGTGTAAGTGTTTCAATTCCATGGTAGTGTTTCTTGACCCCTTATGACAGACACAAGATTGAGGGAAAGGTTGAACAGGATTCTTTCGTCTGAATATTTCACGATGACACCGGAGCTGCAAACTGTCAGTCAGCAAACGGCTGCAGCTGCTGCCAGTGCTGCGGGTCAGTATCTGCCCACTAAGGATGTGGACCACGTCGGGCCTCCCGCTTTCTATGTTCCTCAGGTGCGTACTTGCGTGTGAAGAGGGTGTGTAGCATACTTAGTTGATGATAACTCCTTATCCCTCAATCTCCAGGGGGTTTCGCATTGGTCTTACATCTGGGGTTTTGAGACATAGTGATACATGTACATCATCTGCTTTACTGTAGTCTTGCACCACAGCTTCGACGTTGAGCTGGTGATTAAGACTGATGGGGTCCTTATACAGGAACCACAGTTGCCTGTATCCCAAGTTTATGAGTTTGGAGTATCGGTACCCGTGACGAACGGAGGTCCTCCAACTTCGACCCCTCTGGTTTTCCTTGCCGACACTCCAGTGCCAGCTTTTGAAATACCGCAGGTATGTTGGCACTCTAATTTATTTGCAGTGACATGCTTCTTCGCCTTATTACAGTATTTTGTGACCTATTTCGAAACACAATTATGGTAACATGACACCATTTCCAACACAATTAGGAGACAGTGCCATAACTTTTTACACCTACATGTGTCACGTGCTTTGATCAGTTTGGCAGCCATGGAAGCCATGACGAAGCGAATGTTGGAGGCCCCGAGGAGATCGAGGAGGTTCAAGCTGCCGAGAAGCAGGCCCCCACCGAAGAGGTCGTTGTTCCAGTCGGCGATGGCCAACCCCAGCCTCCAGCGCCCCCTCATCATCATCCTTATCCGCAGCACCAGCAGCAGGGTCCACCCGTTGGCCGAAGTGGGGCAGGATACCAACAGCAGCAGGGCTCAGGAGGTCCGACGAGGGGACGAGGAGGCATGTCTGGAGGAGGCTACCAACAAGGGATGGGCGGTCGGAATGGCGGTCGTGGGTACCTGAACAATGGTCGCGGGGGTCGAGGGGGCCGAGGCGGCATGTATCCTAACAATGGGGGACGTGGGGGACAGTTCTATGATCAGCAGCCGGTGGGCTTCCAGACGAGACCGAACCACTACGGGGGGAGAGGCGGACGGGGCGGCGGCAGGGGAGGCATGATATACAATGGGCAACAACAACCTAACGGAGGGGCTGCGGCGGCCCCTGCGGCTCCTCCTCCGACAGCCGTAGCAGCAGCACCATGAATGGTTTAGTACACTCGAGAAATTTCATGACTTTTTACATGTGGAATTTGATTTGAAATTCATCTGATAAATTCCATGACTTTTCTATTCAACTGCAACGTGCATATGTAATGTATCCGGAAAATCTTCATCAGGGGTGAACTGATTCATCACTGATCCATGGCTCCTCATCATAGGGCACAATGTCCCTGTTATCATGCCAGGCACCAGTTACGGTGCCAGGCACTATAACAACAAATAATGGTGCCAGGCACGGTTAAGTGAATTTTAAATTTATGCAGTCAACTATTTTAAGGGCAATTAAATTTTTTTTTATACAGTGTTGGACAGTTTAGTTTCCACCTGATTTCGAGCTTCCGAACACGATGGTTGGAGCTCTCCGTTTCGCCGCTTGGAACTTGTTACTGACACAGGGGAGAAGGGCATTTGACGCCGTAGCCATGGCCTCTGAGCAGCAGCTGATGAGGGATATGATCCCCTCTCGAGGGCTCTGCTGTCATTGTGAGCGAGTTTTTGCTGTATTCAGGTATGTGCTGCTGCTTGGTTGTGGTTCGTATCGGTTGCATCATGAATTCTCCTCTTGGGGATTTTAGGCAGCAAATGTGTTGGAAGACGATCGTTGAAGTCTTTAGGGTTTCCTTAATCGCATCAAATAAGTCATGGCCTTATTACACAATTCGGTGAGTGATATTTTCTTACAGTTTAGGTGAGAGCTCTCATTCAGCTGCTTGGTTTAGGACCTTATCGGTTGCATCATGAATTCTCTTCTTGCCGATTTTAGGCCTCAAGTCTGGTGGAAGACAAGTCTTGTAGTTTTTAGGGTTTCCACTGCTCGTGTCCAATAAGTCATGGCCTTATTACACAATGTGTCCTAGTTCAGTGACATTTTTTTTCCTCTTAGGAAGAAATGCGATTTAACAAGCTCGCAGCAGGATGGAACAAATTTCAATTCGCTGACACAGACAGCGGTTACAAGAAAATGTTCAAACTCATTAAGTCATGAATTAACTAGAATTGCTGAATTCTACACATAATTCCAGGCTTCGTTTATGTATGTAGCAGACATTCATACTGAGATGCACAAGATATCTGACATTTTACGCAATCTGCAACACCTCAAATTGCAACTATTCCTTCGTACGAGATATTCCAAGCTCCAGGGAGGAGTGTTTGTTCATGGAGAGCATGTAGCAATTGTGTCCACGTCAATTTACACCGATTTGGTGTTTTAGGATTGAGGTAAAGATGCCTTGGACCCTAAACAAACAGCAAATGCATATAAGCGCAACCGCAAATAGCAACGTTAGACTCCAAAGACGATCAACATATATGTGTACAGTTAGCAGCATGAAATTTCCCTGCAAAATGAATGCCTTCTCGAAGGGGATTGCCTACAAATGGCTTTCTGCGAACTAAGCACATAATTGTGAGTCTTGCAGATAACCGGGGTTTGAATCTCGACATGAAATTCCCAAATCGTAGAAAGTGTAATTGCCGACCCCGTGCCCCCAAAACACAACCTCACCCTGCAATTCATATCTGAATGCATTGAGGCTACGATGCGAAATTCCACCTTAACAGAAAATCAAAACTTCAAAAAGGCTGAGAAGGCGATTACATTCCACTCCAGGCACTGAAACAACCGGCTCAGTACTGGTTCTCACCATCTCAAAGTTTATTCCAAAACATCCATAGGTCATCAAAAAGAAGCAGAATTATCTTCCATGTCCGTCTGCCATAAATCGACCTTCCACAAGTTTCGACTGTCAGTTCAACAAATTCACCTACAGGGCTTCAATTCTGAATCTAACTAGGCCCCAGGATTCTCGATCAAATTCTCAAAGCAGACAGTAGCGGATATGGAAAATGCTGGCAACAACGAGAAACCCTATCCAAATGCGCTCCAGCACAAAACTTACGATTGAAAACTCTTTGGGCAAGAAGATATGGAGTACACTTCTCGATGCAGAACTGCTGTAATTTCGAAATTTAAAGAAAAAATCGGGCGGGAAGTCTCCCACTATAAAGGTAGGAGGCTTGAAAACTGCGGATTTCGAGCCTCGTACCTTAGTGAGGGCTGGTTGGTGAAGCTCATAAACCCTAATTTTTCAATCCGCATAGAAATGGAGTTGAAGACAATGGAAACTTTTGTTCACACTGATGGGAAGGATGGAATCTATTATCAGATTCAATCCCCTATTCACACGTTGCAATGCTAACCTTTGTGACTTTATCTAAATTTCTTTAACTTTTGCTTGCCAATGCCTTTGTAACCTTTGTGAACTTATCTAATTTTCCTTAACTTTTTCTTGCCAATGCTTTTTTGTTTTTCAATTAAATCTTAAAGGATAGACCAGTAACCATGGAAATCATCCCTTTGCTTATCATATGATTGAATCATTCGCTTCACAAATCGCAAAAGCATTCATTGGAAGTCAAACTATTGTAGAAGATCTCCCCTTTTCACAACAAAATTATAAGGATGAATAGTTGCACTTCTATCCTACTACAAGAATTCTTTGTCATTTGTCAAATAAAAAACGTCCTCGTTGGCATTTAACCCCTAAAGGACCAAATGACGTTTTTTGATAATGTGATTTGGGGTAGCTCACTATGAATGGAATTTTCATTTTTTTTCATTGAAATTTTCACACAACATGTTCCCGTGGAGTAGCTTTAAGGCCCAACAATTTTCATAACTTTTGACTACATGGTTATAAAATTATTGTATGATATGTAGTTTTCTTTGTTTGGTGGGCAGTCCGGGTAGAAAAAACTTCTTTATAAATCACTTTTTAAAAAATAAAAATTTGAAATTGGTTTTCTATATTTTTTTATACATGGTTATCTTTGAATTATTCCATTTTGATTAATGAGATGAAAGTTATGAGGAGTTTTAGTTGTGAGTAGTTTGAAGGTAGTTATCGAATCTATACTCTAAAATAAACTTCGAAGTCCTTTATTTAACTCAATTTTTAATATTTTGGAAATAAAATAAAATAATTGGGTGTATATTGTTTATTAAAACATTACAACCATTGGGACTGGCATTTTTCAATTTCATAAATAAATTGTTAACAATTTTGTTTTTTGAATCATTTCTACTTCTTTCTACTTTCTATTTTTTTTCCTATATGTTGTACAATTCCAAATGATTTGAAAAATTTCAAGCATGTAGCCACCTTCCCTTGAAGAATGAATCCAAAGAGTAACCACCATTTTGAACATTTTTTCATAATGATTTGACCTTAAGAGGTGCAGCTGCCCAATTTTTCACAAGGCCAACAAAAGGATTTTTGTTACTTCAAACACTAATATCTTGCAATCTATGCATTGAAAATTTTTGAAAATTTTTCTACATATTTTCAAACCAAAGTAATATAAGATCCTACAGTTAGACGTATGAAAAATGATTTTTTTTTCAAAAATTTGGCACTTGTATTAGAGATGGCAGTTTTGGAGCATTTTTTTGAGTAGGAGCCTAAAAATCAATGGTCATTGGGCATGTCCTTATAGGACCATTACTCTGTCTGCTGTCACTATGCAACTAGATATAAATGAGAATTTTTGTATTTATTTTTCAAAGATGAAATCACATGTTTTCTATAAGTTTTAAAATTTTCAAACATTTTTGGAAAATATGAAACTATTGTAAATTTTTTAAGAAAAAAATGAAAAAAAGTTCATATTTATACAAAATGTACTTCAAAAAAGTGAAATTTTCATCATAGATGAATATTATAGTGTATAACATCATAGTAGAAACCAAAAGTACCGTGTCAATTTAACATGATTAAATTGCTTCTATGGGAATTTAATTCAATTTTGTTTTTGAGCAAATAGAAAGAAGAGGATATTTAACTTTTGTAGATAAAATCAATGAGGTATTGCACCCAAAATCGTCCAAATAAACATTTGAGCATGGTTCCTTTTATTTGTCAAAAAATAAAAATTAACACATTAACCCTTATGTTTAGGGCCTTTGGGATTTAAAAAACATCATTGCTTTTGAAGTGTTATAGGTCTAAATGTCACTAAGGTATAGAAATCTCAATTATACAATCTTATAGTATATATATTGTAGATGACATGAATCAAATTTGGAGTTGTTTAGCCACACAAATTGCAAAATTATAATGTTCTAGTGTTGAAAAGGGATGCTAAAATTTTCCTAGCAACACATTTGGAGTTCAAATTTGATTTCTATACCTACTTAAATGAAAAAACTTTAAACTATTAAGTGATTCAAACCCAACATACAAAAACATTGGTGAAAGAGAATATTATTCAATAGACTCATTGTATTTGCAAATGGCTTTGAAATGTCAAAAAATAGCTAAAAAAAGTTGCAAAAAACACATGAAAGACCAAGCCTCCTAAAATGCTTATCAATCACTCATCATTTCTTGGATTGATATGAAATTGTAATCAAACAATCTAGACTTGCACACACAACTTTCACAATTATTTTTTTTTATTGGAAATAGACACTATATAAGAAAAAATAAGGTGCCAAAGTTTTTTGTAATCCAAAAATGTCTAGATTTTAAACTTCAAATTTCTCCCAAACATTCAAAACAACTTGAATTGACATGGAAATTTTACCACAATAGTAGAATTTGAAGAAAACATAACCCAACAAATTTTATTGAAAACATTGGATGAAGGAGATGCAAAGTCGCAACCATTAGAATGTAGTTTGGTGAATTCAAATTGAACTTGTGAACTTCAAATGGCTTCCATAAAATCAGATATTTTAGATTGATTTGAAGATTTTACCATACAAACAAGAACAGAAAGTGTAGATTTTTCCAAAAAAATTATTAAATTTGAACGTTGGATGCAAAAATTGTACTTTGAATTGGACTTCTATACTATGTGTAGACACCTTTTGCAGCTTGTGAGGCATTTAGGGGTTAGTTTTAGCAATTGAAAAAGATTTTGAATCCTTTTAGATTGTTTGGTTTGGAAATTGTATAAATAAACTAGAAATTTCAAAATAGTCAAGTTTTCTTGTTCAAATGATTTACGTTTCAAATAAAAATCTACATTTTTTGCCAATGGAAGAATTGCAGTGATAGATTCAAAATAAGGTTTAGTTATATTTATTGAATTCATGGTATCTCCTTAAAATTAATTCAAAAATTCACAAAACTTTAATATTTTTAAGTAATTTCTAATGGACAAATGTTCATTGCTTAATTGGAATGTTTTGGTCCTTGTGGAGACACTCTCTAAAAATGTCCTATAATTACCTCTCGAAATTTTTTAGTGATTTTAATTAAGAAACTATAGAGTTTAGTATTATTTTATTTCAATTTCAAATAAAAAATCTGAAAATTTCAATTGAATAGAATTGATAAATTAAAATGTTCAAAGTAGCAAAATTGATTGGTACATTTTAACAAGGGTAAATTTTGCCTATGTATTTGTAACTCTAAATTATTATAAACATTATATTAAATAGTTTTGCACTTAGCCAAGTTATCCAGTGGTATACTAAATAGTTTGCTAAATAACCAATCTTTTAAAAAATAGCGTCTTCAAATTGTTGAACTTTTGTGTGTCATAGCTTTGTCGCTCCAACATGGGAAAGAAGAGAACTAATAGTCTACAAGTGGTCTTTATTCTAACTTTCCAAATGCCTATACAAATTAATTCAATTACTACGTTCTGCTCATATGATGCCAACTCCTTGTATTGTTGATTAAAAATCTACTAGTATGGTTGACAATAGAAATTGTTGTTGAAAATCCTTTTGAGAAGAAATAAATAATATGAGTAGAATTTGGATTTGAAAAATAGTTATGGTACGTTCTAGTTGGTCCATTCATCATGGATTAAAGGCCTTTAGGTGGAAGTATGGTTTTAGTAGACAATGTCATCAAGAGAGACACAACAATGTTCCAATTGAAAGCATAATTTGAATACATTTATTAAACTTAGTCCTTCCTGATTAATCCTAAAAGGACACAATCTGTCATCAAGGTAGTCAATAAAAAATGATGAGATTCTTGGATATGTGATGGAAGACTATTAGAGAAATTATAGATGTAAGGAATGCACCTAAATACTTTTATTCTTTGGTATTTGTAATGATTTAGATGCTTGAAATGGTTGAAATGAAATTGATGATCACATTTGATGAATTTGATTTTGGATTTAGGAGTTCCTATAACTTCCCCTACTATCTTCTATGTGTGATTAAAGAATGAATAGGAACTTCATACCTTATCGACATTGCACATTTTGTAAACTCAATGTCAATTAATTAAGCAATATTGAGATATAATTGATTTTCATGGACTTTACATAGTTATTCAAATTCAAAGACCAAATTCTAAAAGCTACTGCTGTCGTGATGTGGGCCATCTACTATTTGAATTAGACATCTTGTTAGTTAAAAAAATAGTTATTAGTATTGTGTGTTGTGAGTTGCTAGTGGTGGGGTATGTAAGTGTTAAGAGCCTTAGTCTTGACTATGTTGTTGCCGGTTGATAACTGGTTGCTAGTAGTTGCTACTAGGGTAGTGGAGTTAGAGTTAGGGTTAGCCGGCAGCTAGCCGTCGGGGTTTGTGGTGGCTACTAGAGGCAAGGGCTGGTCCTTTGTTCTCTCTCTCTTTTTCTTGTCTCTTGGAGGGTTGGAGGAGGTGGAGGTACTTGAGTAAATGAGTTGTGTTGTTGTTATGGGAGGTTTATTTGAAGTAAAGTATTGATTTGGGGAGCTTTTGTGTAACATTTTGCAAGAATATTGGTTGAGTGTTATATTTTGAATCTGAGTTTTTGAAGAGTTGATACATAAGTGTGCCAAGTTTCAAATTTAGATCTACTATGGAGAAAAAGTTATGAGGCGTTGAAGTGAAGGTGTTTGGATTTCAAGGTAGCCAAGGAGGGTATATTGAGGAGCGTCATTCTTATTGGATTATTGTGATATGAACGTGAAACTTGGAGGGTACTGTTCTTATCTTATCTTCTACTTTGTGCCAAAAATTTATCTTCAATGGACTTAAAATCTAAGAGTTATGTACAAAATTAAACTGGGGTGTGGAGGCAGTGAAGGTTTAGAAAGTCAGTATTGAGGTAATGTCCACCAAAGTTGAAAAGTATCTTGAATTGAGTTGAAAGTTGGTATAGGAATATTTAAATAATTGATCTACAATGTGGCAAAGTTTCAAGTCATTTGGAACTACTGTCCAATAGTTATGGTAGATCAAAGTTAGATATGAGAGTATAGGGAAATTTGATAAGTGTTAGGAAGTCAGTATTGGGGTAATGTCCACCAAAGTTGGACATTATCTTTGATTGAGTTGAAAGTTGGTATGGGAGTATTTAAGTAGCTCATCTATAATGTGGAAAAGTTTCAAGTCATTTGGAACTACTGTTCAATAGTTATGCTAGATCAAAGCTAGATATGGCAATTTCTAGGTTATTGAAGGAATTATAGGATAGGGATTTAGGAATATAGGGACCTTGAAGGTAGGGTTATGATTATTTAGGGTGTTAGGGAGATTATTGATGTATACAAAGCACTTTCACAGCAAAAACTCGGTGCTATTCCAAACCTAATTACAAAACCTTGTGACACCCCTACTATTCAAATTTAAACCACTCAAGTAAAGAACAACACCCTTCTTATGGGAAGAACATCCACATTGACTCAAACTAGTTTACATCTTTATAGTCACAATTGGTTCATCCAATACAAGGTTCTTTTATTTAATTTAATTTGGGTAGTGTAGAAAATTACTTACATCTATATTCGTGTATGAAACATGCAAAATATAGATGATACTTTATTTATCCATCCAAAAGTATATGCATTCATCTAAAGAAAAGCTACATAATCCAAAGACTATGTAGCAATTCAACAATTTCATTTGCTAAGATTGGCATAGTCTCTTCCACGGTCTCTTCCTTATCATACTTTCCTTACCTAAATTTGTCATATTGATGGAAAATATAAAATAAATGTTGTTTGAAAGCACCTTCCAAAAGTATATAAATCATATAATTTCTTTTTAGTTTGAACTTGTTTTGAATTTTTTTTTTATATCATGGTATTTCTAAATCATATTTCATAAATTTGTGTGATCATTATATTATCATTCAAATAATAATTGAAAAAATCTACATAGATTATAAGCAAGTTGTAAATAGTTGTTTTGAAGTTACCAAGATCAAACTATCAAAGTTGGAATTTTTTTTCTTATTTTAAAAATATTTATAACAATTAAAATACTATGATGATGAGAAAAAATGACTAAAACAAATATTGTTCTTATCAAATATGTCATAATCTAGTGAAAAAAACAAGCATACAACTTCCCTTCAGAAAAACAACAACTTTCAAAACAATGCCAAATACTCAACCATTGACTTCATGATGTCAAAGGTTTACAATACAATAGAAAAACAAACGTAAATCCTAACCAAACCAAACTTCTTTACAAAGCAACACTCTAATGTTTCAATGTTTTCCTTCAGTCCTAAACTCATCCAAAATCCTTTTGGGACGCAAAAGAAATCTTTCCCTCTCGTGAATCAAATTAAACCACAACCCATTGCAACGTCCTCAAATTATGAACCAAGTCTTTCATCATCATGAACGACGTATACACAAGCCAGGAATAAAGAGAGCGAGGCTTCCACCGAGACGAGACCCAAACAAGCTCTCTATGAAATGCAAAGCAAGGGACGAGGGTGCAATTCCAACTTAGTTCGAACAGCACTATCGTGAATTTGGTGCAATTTCGGTGTCACAAGTTGTGACAGAAATCTTCACAAAGGTGTAATTTCAGGCCACAAACAGGTATCGATTTATGTTTCATGCAGGCCACGCGTTCTGAAACGCGCCAAAGTAATTGGGATACCGCCAATTCATGTACGTTAATTTCCTGGTTCTGATTTTCACAATCATCTGGAATCTGAATTAGCTGGTCCAAAACCTTTCATTGGCAACATGCGCATTCTTTGTCACTCGATCCTGAATCATATAGAATCGTACCCCACTCAATTGATAGCAACTTCATAAACCAAAACTTAGATCGTCAGCATACGCAAAGATGCTCAATGACCCATCTTTTGCGACCATGTCTGCCAAAATGAAGGAGACGATCAAGCAAGAGTGGAAGCCCAGACAAGAAAAAAAGCGGACACGATCGAGAGAGAGAGGCTAGCTACGTACGTACTACCGAGATGGAATTGAACCCAAACCAACACTCAATGGATGCGAAAGCAGAGGATGAGTCGTCTAATAATTCCGGCCTCATTCTGATTTCCACATCTGGAATTTGGAATTCGCTGATCCCCCAAAACCTCACAGCTAGCTAGTACATATGAAATCTTTTTACTCTCATGAATCATAAACGTACCCACACTCAATCGATCGCAACTTCAATTCCTCAACCAAATCTTAGGTCCTCAGTCATCACACAAAGTTGCTCCCTCTTTGAATTAATGACCTAGCTAATTAAGCCATCTTCTGCAACCAAAATGATAGATCTACCAAAATGAAGCTAGCAAGCTAGAAGGTGATCGAACAGTACGTTGCTAGGAGTGCGTTTTGCAGCTCGCTCGATCAAGCCAGAAGAAACGTGGACACAAACGAGGCTACTACAATGGAGACGAGACCCAAGCCAGCACTCAACAAGGCCGACGCGTGGTTGTCGGAGGGGTCCAAGTCCTGGTTCACGAAGTTGCCCCCACTGTCTTTCGTCGCCAGCACCAGCACAAACCAGGCGTTATCCACCGACCCCACCCCAGCAGAAACAAATTTGGTGTCATTCAACTCCGTGTAAGCAGGCGACATGGTGATGTTGTTGGCCGCCAGCTTGGGAGCATTGGCGGCGCTGGTGCCTTCAGGGACACATGTTGGACCTATGAACCCATCCTTCACATTCACCAGCTGCAGTTTGCACTTGGACAGCAGGGACTCGTCCAGTTGAGGCTCCAAACCGGACACGGTGGCCGTGCCAGAGGTGTTGGTGCAAGGGGTGCCCTTGTATTGCTCGGCGACTTGTTGGGCCACGCAGGAGGCGCCCGAGTTCGTGGTGAACGCGGACAGGGACAGAGACTTGCGGTATTGGTTGATGTCGTCCAGAAACTGCTCATTCCCTGCAGGCAGCTCACAATGGAATGGAATGTCAGCTAGCTAGGGTTTTAGATTTGTCATGGGAAATCGGTAATGTAAATTCTCCATTTATCATACAGTTAGGGAGAGGTTCCATACAACCTTCCCCTACAATAATCTAGCGTGAAACATAGAGCTTGCACATTTATTTTGGGTTGTGCTAAAAATCAATTGCAAAATATGCAATGTTAATGGAGGAAGTGTTTACACATTTAGCACAAATCAAAGCTCGTCAATGGAGCCTCTAATGTACCGTCTATGGTTGACGGAGTCTCAACCTTGTTACATGTGAACGATACGTGAAGTATATATGAAGGGCATGTGAAGGCATACGATGACTGCTCGAGTTGATGACCACTATTGCCCCTCTGTACACTCTCAAAACTTGCGCTTACTTTGATCTTATGTTAATTCTCTCGAGAATTCTCTCGAATCAAGCTGGCCAGCATTCAAAGTTCGAAGGCTTTTTGCTAACTTTAGACTGTTAGGTCAGTTCGAGTGTGTGGTGAGAAGACAAATGCAGAATAAATACCGTCTTGACTACATTACTCTGAAACTTTATGACAACGTGCAGAGGAGATGAGATCTACATCACAAAATTACTTGTGTTTAGGGCTTTGGATCATGGCAGCTAGTTACTCAAGTGTAGGTTAAATTGCTAACTGGGTTTTCAGTAATATTAGATGGGGTTTTCTGGACAAGATTATAAAGAGAATCTTGGGTGGCTTCCATACGATCACTGGGCGATCTCCCCCAAAAAAACTCATGGAGGAGAATCTCATTGTAATGTTATCCAAGAGCTCCACAAAAAACTCAAATTTCAACTCTAAACCCAGTTACCTGCTCATAACCACGAAAATGGGCTAGATCCGTGAGTCCCAGCCCTAATCTTGATCTCGGCAAAAAGTGTAGTTATCTACATTTAAGAATCAAGAACCACAGACTCTAGTTGTGCTTCAAAAGATCCAAAGCGACCTTCTAGACAAATAGCAGTAGCGGCATTGATAAACAAATGTTGCAACTAACGAGCAGTCGTTCAAGATCACAGAATCCATGATGCGCTCTAGCTCCCTTTCAAGAAACCTGGACATTGATACTCTGTCATTCCTAAACCAGTCTAGATTAATTTCTTGATAAACTGCAGTTGAAACTACACACAAGCTTAAAAACTAACCACATTATGAAAACCACGTCTACCCACAAGAATCAGATTCCTCATTTCCAACTAAACGATGTCCTAAAGTGCATTCCCGTGCATTCCCGTTTCCCAAGCGAAACATCACCTCGCGCCATAGCAGGCAACACACAGCCGACTGAGGAAAAATCTCAAAAGCAACAACATAGGGAATAGGTAAGTAAACTACAGCTTGTAAAAAGAAAAACTAGAGTCGAGTACGTTACCATCCGCTGCAAGCGCAGACTGGATGACGATCGCCCAGCAGCAACAAATCAGCACGATCTTCATCGCCACCCCTCCACTAGATGCCATAGCCGTTCCAACCACTTCAACAACAACAACAACAAGACCCCAATCGAACGAACCCAAACACCAAAAAGACTTCCGAACTTGCAAACAGCAAACTTGGCTAAACCCAGAGCTGCAAAAAGAGCTGCGATCGAAACCTACAACCTTCACATCATCGATCTAACTAGAGTGTGAGTAGAGAATGCGCGCTACTTGCCCAAATCAGAGCTTCAGAAGCTTGTTACTTTGTTGCCTTGGTGCAATAACTTGCAGATGCATTGTTCTTGGAGTTGAGAGACAATCATTTCCATGGCCAGGGATTGAAGACGATGACAATTCTGCAACGGAACTTGGGCAGGGAAAGGTGTCGAATGATGCATTACACTGGCTGGCTTCTTCATTATTGCGGATGTCAGACTGTGACATATTGCCGTCCTGCATTATACAGTATCTGAGAGAGCAATGGAGCTTCCGGACGTCTGTGGGACTCACAGGCAGGAGTTCATATTTTGTTAGTTGAGTTATCTTCAGTGATCCCAGAACTGGTTTATGGAATTTTGAGCAATATGCTACCTTCAAGAAAAAAACGGTGGCTACCTTGAGTAGCGTTCTGAGAACTGGCTAAAATTTGCTACTTTGCTACTACAAATATTCAATAGCTAAATGTACATTGGAGAAAATCCTTGAAAAAAATAGATTCCATAAACTAGGTAGCATATTGCCTTAAATTCCATAAACTAGTTCTGGAATCACTACACTAAAATTGGTAAATAGTGTTGGGTGATAATTAGTGTTGTAGTGAACTGGATCATAGCCTCAACGTATTATATTACCATTCCAACTTCTATATTTTGTTCCCATCTAACACTAAATACACTCTCGTATAAATGTTGAAATGACCAAATTTTATTATAGAGCTAAAATAGTGTTAGAACAGGTAAATAATGTTCTAACACTAACCTTGCAAATCACAATTAGTGTTATTGTTGATAATTAGTGTAGCCAACACTATTTACCAATTTTAGTGTAGTGAGTAATATTTTTTTAAAATAGAAAAGAAAGGATATTTTTTCAAGCTGTAAAGGATTATTGGGAATACTACAACACAAAATGGACTGAATAGATGCTAATTCCAATGTGAAGGAAGTTGCAAACTAGCTACCAAATTCTATTGTTTGTTGTACTCTTGGCCAAAATCTAATTTTCTTCAAGGATTTTTCTCCAATGCAGTTTTTTTAGCTACTAACAATTTTGAATACCTAGTACGGAGCAAATTTTAGCCAGTTTTGTGAACATTGGTTGTTTGGGATTTCCATGTTGAAGGAAAATTTTGGTGTTTTTATTTATTTGGAGTGACTGACTGAGTGAATGATGTGCATATGAGTGGTCGGTGGCAACTCAGAAGCTTTGAATCCGGTGCAAAATTATGAAAAGAAAATCAAACTTGTTTTTGCATGAGGTGTCATTCTTCTTCAATGTTGGTACGTGTTGACGTTTTCTGCCAGTGAGTGAGGAAAGTAAGGTACCGTAACTAGCTAAGGTAGGTACACCCAAATGTGCCATTCACCTTAAACCGCCATCTATACCCTATGTACATCTCCAAAATCAGTTATGTACCTATGTGGAAGAAACGCTTTCAGAACCAAAATTTATTCCTTAATAACTTTTGCATACAGTATTCAAATGCCACGTAAAATGCATTTTCCAAAATCTTGGAAGTTCAAATAAAGAGCTATCAAACTCATCACACAATCCACCTTGCAATTGTTGAAATGCAACTTTTTTAATAAGTAGAAATCACAAATAACTCCAAATCAACACTTACGTGTTTAAATTTTCAATGGTGAAAATCACGAAAACACTCTACTCTTTCTATTGGAACCATTTACAAAGCAAATAAGTACAATTTTTTAGATCTCAAATCAAGTGAAATTGATAAGCTTAGCTCAAAGTTGGAAAATGAAATAAAATTGGAAAGCTTTATTCTTTTGCTAATAGTATATATTTTTAAAAACCTCTCAAAAAATAAATATTTATCTTTTCCAATCAAAAATAAAAAGCCATCAATAGTTAATTGGCCTTTAATATTGCCTATAAAGAAATTAAAAACAATTCAAGGAATTTAATTCTCCACACAAAAAAATGCTTGAAATTTTAGATCAATCATATATGGTCAATTACGCAATTACAATTAAACCCAATATACTCAGTTGTAATAATGATAGAATTAGTGTTGAGGTATTTAATAAAATCAATGTCATATTAGTAGGGAGAGATTTTGAACAATTTTTCATTGA
Organism: Climacium dendroides; assembly: GCA_950106755.1. Taxonomy (NCBI): domain Eukaryota; kingdom Viridiplantae; phylum Streptophyta; class Bryopsida; order Hypnales; family Climaciaceae; genus Climacium; species Climacium dendroides. The sequence continues at coordinate 20,483,028 of OX467091.1, forward strand.
AAATTGATAATTTTTTATAGGGAATATTTGATAAAATATTCTTATTTTTCAATGAATGAGATCACTCATTTGCTAGCAAATCTTAGGACAACATCATTCTATTTTGGATGAATATACAATATCGTAGATGAATAAATGGAAATTCATCCATAGCTTATAAATTTCATTCATTTCCATGTATGTAAATAGCTTCACCCTTCCAGTGATTATTGCTTGATTTAAATATAAATGGTTGAATTTCTACTAATTCTAATTTCCATATTCCACACCGGTTGTTCTACCTACTACTACCCCATATATATATATATATAAAGAGCTTTTTTACACAAGTAAAATTCAATCTAAGATTGAGATGCTATTGAAGCCATGTGAGGTTTGTTGGACTCATTATTCTCAATGAATTGAGCGTTAAATTTTTATAATTTGATTTTCAAGCAATTAAGCTTCCTCACATGGCATAAGATAGAAACATCCAAAACTACAATTGTTCCTATTCTTTGTTCCTAGACTCACCCAATTATGTCTCTAGACTTTGGTGAATGTGTCTTCCACATACTTAACATTGATTGGCCAACACATTCTAAGGACACATATTTGACTGTGATTTGTTGACATTGTACGTAATTTTTGTAGGATTCAACTTGGGAGGCACCTATGGGACAATTTCAATGGTTTAGGTAACCAACACTTTGAAAATCATAGAAATTACGTACAATGTCCGAAAAATCTAAAATTTTCTAATATTCATGATTTTCACTTTCATATACTACAAAAATATTATTTAATAAAAAATAAGCCTCCAACTACTGTACGTTGGGGTCAAATTCGTAAGACCCCATACGAAATGTTTTCTTTTTGGCCGAATATCCACTTCGTTATCTACTTTTAGAATTCATAAATTTCCGTTTGACTTTATTTTGAATTATTCATGGACTCTAGTGTAAGGCACTATAACTTAACTGTACTACACTATCACTAGTTTCACTTTTCCTAAATTTTGTGGGACCACAAGTGGGGCTTCCACACTTTGAGGTGGCTTTATTCAACTTTACCTATAGTATTTTCTACATTTTTTTTTTTCAGATTTCATATTACTTTCATTAATATTTTCTACAATGTTCATATACACCATGTTATATAATTTCTGAAAATTTCATTTCATAACCCTATTTATTTACATTTTGATTTATTTTTTAACGAATCTGACCCGAACGTAGGGTATGCTGAATTGCTTAAAGTGACGGTTTTGGGGTGTGTTTGTATATTTAACCCCTAAAATACCATATGCCAAACTAGCAGCATCTACATGGTCACACATCGAGGACGTAAGTTTTATGAACAACCAGCTTCATCCAAATTATACTCTTCAAGGAAGCATCAGATGTTTGATTGTCATTCAAAGAAAGTAAAATATTCATACATTCGTCTCAATGATACAGAGACCTTGAAAGAGGCCAAATTGTTCACTTAGACTTCTGAAATGTGAGCACACTAATCTGTAATTTGAGGACTCAGGAGATATAACTCTGATAAGATGTAAACGTATTGAGTCACGGAAGGTGGAACGGTACCATGATCAAGGCTCAAAGGCAAACTTCAGTTATATGGCTCCCAAACTCTCGTTGCCAACTGCACATCCTGTACTTTCACAGTTTGCCAACAATCTCCCATGATTATTTCTCATCTAGCAACAACAAAGATTATTGGCAGACTTAGTCATTAAGTCAGTTCCAGCAGTTTGTGTGGATATGTTGTTGGGATTCATCTACACTGATAAGTAAATATGTAAATAAAAAATCGGAGTATATTCGCAATAAAAACGATTAGGAATGATTCACTGGGTCAATAAGGTGTGCACGAAAGTATTGCTCATCGCCAGCACGTCGCCATATGAACCTGAACAATTCTGACGCAATTGAGTTACTGTGAGATTGACTGCGTCTTGAAATCGACGATGGGAGAGGTATTGAAAGTGATTAGAGCGTCGGGCATATTGAGATAATGGCGATTGTAAATATCAAATGAAAACCTTGAATGTCCAAAAGTTATGGCAATTCCAAGAGTCTCGCATCCTACCACCCAGTTTATATTACAGCGCACCATGGTGCCAGCTTCTCTAATCCTTAGGTAGAACACCCAATCAGCACGATTGGTGAAGAAGTTGTGTGTCCTAAGTTTATGAATATCTCCTGTGGTCGGAAAGTCTTGTTTAGACTGCTGTTTTGTCAACATCGTTGAAGTAAGCATGGCTCAAGGCCGCCTTTGCAGAAATTCTTTTCGAGGGCTCGAATACCAGCATTTTCTGCGCATCGGCCATACCCACACCAGTTAATACACGTTCTGCACTTTGAACACTCGTTAAACAATTACGTTTCCTGAAGCCACCAATTTACCATCTAGCACCGGTACAGTGATTGTATACAGCGTCACTAACCAGTGTTAACCCATTAATTTAACCCAAAGTTCTCCCAAGGCCCACAGTAACAGCTTCCACAGTAATAGGAGATGAAGCGGAGCATCTAAACAACTTCGATGGGAGTAACAAACGTGAAAACAGAAAAATTTAATCGTACCCAACATTTTGAAGACATGTAGTTGGCTCAGAAGGGTTAGCAAGGACTTTCAATAAAAGCATGAGAGCTTTAAATAGTGGTTAAATCTAAACGTGTCTGAAAGGAGACTTACAGCGAGAAGGTCTAGGCCGACTGCACTAAGCCCAGGAACTGCGAGGGAGAGGTCCTGAGGCCTCCACTGAGGAAATTCGTGCCAATCGCGGTGTTGGCTCACACCAGGCCAGACGGTCTCGTTCGGAGTACCAAGTAGCCTAAATTGTAAAGATTACGAGATCAGTACTAGCAACCACCAATATTCTTCCACGCAACAAATATTAAAAGAGCAGAGCCGCATGCGAGGTCTCGAAAGCAAACCTGAAGATATGAAGAAGCTGTTGGAGCTCTGAATCGCCGGTGAAGAGTGGCATCTTGCGAACAAGCTCAGCTGTTGAAATAGAAACTTTAATCAGTTCACAATTCTGTTCTACTTCAGATCTTCTGCTAGAATAGAATGCTTTTTCTTTGACAAACCCGTATTTGAAGAGATGTATATATGCAAGCTCACCGAAGATACAACCAACGGACCACATGTCCACGGGAAGGGAGTAGTGAGTGGCGCCAAGGAGAACTTCAGGAGCGCGGTACCACAGCGTGACGATCTGCCAGTACCAATGTGGAACTGTAATCAGTTCCTGGAGCAGTACAAAGACCTCATCCTGTTCATGATGAGACATAAAATGCTCGTAGCTTTTACGCAATGAATACCTCGTGTGTGTAGCTCTTCATGGGCACAGTGAACGCTCGACCGAGCCCAAGGTCTGCAATCTTGAGACGGCAAGTTTGTTTATCCACCAGCAAGTTCTGAGGCTTCAAATCTCTGAAGAGAGGATATATAACATGCCAGTACTTATCAAGTCAGTCAACTACCGAAAATAGACCGTCAAAGCCGAGATACGAAGCAGAAAATGTAATTCAATCAAGAACATATCAGATACCATGATTGATACCATCAACTTAGAAAACGTTCCACATCGAGAATTAAGCAGCAATATACACGACGAGGAACTTGGACAAAATTCTCATACAAACGTCACCCAAAAGATCAACAAATGAAGAAAGGCAGCCTTCTCGACCTGTGCATAACTCCGTGGCCGTGACAATGTGCCAGCCCAGTGCACAGCTGATACATGAAACTCTGCAACAGATCAAAACAACGGTTCAGGTCAGTCCTCTCCAACAGCCTCCTTTCAATCCAACGTCGTAAGTGAATGCGAATCAAGCTTTCTGTTTTGGTGAAGTGTACGACCTGCACAAGTTTAGGAGGTAGGGGCTTTCCGCTCGGTCCACGACCATACACTTTTTCAATGTACTTCTTCAGATCAGTGTCCATGTACTCAAACACCAAGTAAAGCATTGGTTTGTCGTTTTTCTCTACATGCTCGACGCACAGCAGCCTGAAAATGCATAGACATACACGAAAATCAGCTATTTGGAAACTAAGAACAGACTAACTCTGAACCAATCCTCGACCACGATGTCAGTCATGTCGCAACCGAACAAAATGCATAAACTCAATCCGCTAATATTTCCTCCTAAAGAAGACCTAATACTAACCTCTTTAATAAATGATTGCACTATAGAACTAGTTTAATCCTGACTTGGAACAAACAGTACCCTAAGCTCACCTCACAATGTAAATGCTGTGAGAAAGCATCTGCAGCAACGACACTTCACGCAGCGCAGTCGAAGGGACGCCTTCCTCCTCGATTTCCAACCTGGTCTTCTTGAGCGCCACTAGCTGCCCCGAGCGCTTGTCACGCGCCTTGTACACTTTCCCATACGTCCCCTCCCCTACCTTCTCCAACTTCTCATAGTTATCCATCGATATTGCAGCTAGCCTCCCCTTTCCTTCCCAAAGCGAAACTTGCAAACCTTGGCTGACGTATAATGCCAACCCCGCTTCCAATGCAGGAGCCTTAAAAACACCAATGCAAGTAATTTGAAGTGCGGCAAATGACGAAAGAATCGAAACCTTATGGAAAACAATCCTCAAGCGCAAACTGTGGATCTGCAGAAGAAATGTGCGACAGAAATGTGAAGGACACGCCGGCTCTGATATGGCATGTGCTGTTAGAGAGGAGGCAGGGGCCTTGCAACGGCTCTATGGGTTTCGAAATTTGAAGGTGGCGGGATGGGGACCGGTGACCGCGGTGACCGGTCAAGGACGGAGGACCGACACAAGGCAGTCGTCCATTTGGGCGGGTATAGGTCACCATTTGTTGGCTGGGTGTCTCGCTTTAACTCTTTATGGATTTTTGTACATTTTTTTTCCCTTAGATCTTTGTATGAATATGGTATTTACCCCATCTTCATCATGTAATTTACTAAAATAAAGGGTGTCTTATAAAGATTTTAATGTTGCTTTGGATGAATGAAAAATTAGAGTGGAAATTGGAAAAACACGAGAGGGACAAATCAATTGTTGTCATAGGGATCATAAACCACATTCAACCACTAATATTTCCCATGCCCCTTTCTTTTAAGGTTGTACGTAGAGACCAATGCATTGATTAGATCACTTCTTTGTCATACCCAATCTATCACATCACATCTTTTCTTTAGTATTCTAACTATCATATTACTTCCTTTCTAGTGTTTGAATTGTCACATTACCGTTTTCTTTAGTGCCTTAATGATCACATCTTTTCTTTTGGATGTTTCAATAGTCACATCACTTCAATACAAGGAAAAAGTTTTTGGCACAAATCGCAAAAAAAAGGAGTTGATGTATATATTTTTTAATATTTTGGTATGGTTAGAATGTAATATTTGGAGGAGAACAAGATAATTTTTATTTTGTGGGACATATGTTGATTCCATAGATGTATTTTTTTCTTTTCTCATTGGCAAAGTTTTTGAAATACACTACTTTTAATTTTCTTTCAATTGAATTTCTCTTAGTGTGAGTTCAAGGAGTGCATTAGCCATACTACGTTTGTCACTACAAACTCCATTTTTGCTAGAAATTTCATATTATTTTAAAAAATGTATATATTTTATGTTCTTTTTCTAAGAACTTCCTCAATGTATACTAATCAGATGTACTTTTTACAATATTCATTATCTTCCTAAATGATGTTTAAGTCTTAAAAATTAACCATGTAACAAAGGGACCTAAACTTACAATATATGCTTTATTTTGCCACTAAATATGAATTTTATTTCAATTTTTAGAGACAAAGTCAAATACAATAAAACTTCTACAAAGTGAATTTCTACAAGTCATTAATCCCTCTAAAGTGATATTATTTTATTTTTGAACATATTGAAGATCTAGAAAATAAGTAGATAAATAAAAGCAACTTCTATTGAATTTGGAATCCAAATGTTGTTTTAGTGAAAGTGACTATAGACCTAGACTACCATAAAATTGGATATAGCTTAAAAAATCTTCACAATTCATTAATGCCGCAATCCCTCTTTACAGCAATAACCTCTCTAATGTAATAATCTCCTCAAATCTCAAAGCTATAACCTTAATGAAGTTCAACTAGGAAGTTCTAATGGAAGTAAGGTTTTTTGGATTTTTAGTGAAAATTTGAAATTATCTTATTGTGGGCATATATTATAATAAAGATTTTAAAAATTAAAATCAAGTTTGCATCATACTACTAAAATCATAAGTCCCTCTGTAATACCACAAATGCTACTATTAATACTAGGGGCTCGTGCTTGCAATGCTATGCATTCATTGTATCACATATTAGTAAAATTTTTATATATTTGAATAGAATGTATGATAATGATTTCAATAAGTCTTTAAAATAATTATTTCAAATATTTTGTAAAAATATTTTCAATCATGCATACATAGAAATCGTATTTTCACACAATGTGATATTACAGAAATAGAGTAGCAGTTTGCAATCACTTCTGTAATATCACTTTTACAAAGAATGATATTATAGAAATAATATAGTGGTTGCAATTAAGGTGATATTAAAGAGGATCAATAGGATGATATTATAGAGGTGGTAAATCCATTGCTTCTCTTTGCTTTATACCTCTTTGCACTTTCTATGATTTTGTGCTTTTATGAGCTTTGAGCTTTCATGATTTTAATTTTCTATTGCTACTACCAAATGATTTTGAGAAATTTATTCAATTGAAGCAATTTTGGATTCCACAACAATTACGTTGTTTACAAAGTTTTTGAGATTTATAAGTTTTTCTTTTCAATTCTTCAATTTGGGTTGCCATTTTTTGTAACAATAGAGTCAAATTTCTAATGCATTCTAATGTATGTGTATCTTTTATAGTATTTACCATTGCATATGTTTCATTAATTATTCAATAAATTTCTATTGTACATTTCAATATATGCTTACTTATAAAAAAATTATACGAAGATTTTAGTCATTTTTATTTGAAGATTTATTAAAAATTTTGTTCTGCATTCTATCTAATACATAAAAATTCTTATAAAATTCTAATGATGAATATGTAGCATAGCAAGCACCAACCGCTAGTATTATACTAAAATAAGATGTGTAGTTATCTCCTCTCAAACTTTGAACAACAACAAAACATTCATTTGAAGAATTTTTTTAAAGTTATGAAATGGACTAAGAACAACACTTGAGAAGTTTCAATATTTTTTTCCTTTCTTCAAAGCAAAAAATTATCATTTTCATTGCTACATTCAAGTTTATAGTAAGAAAAGGTCCAAAGTGTTGAAATAAATTATATATATATATATATATATATATATATAATCATCACTAACAAATTTGCATACAAAAACTTGATGAAATTCATTGGTATGATATATCCAAAGGTAAAAAACTATTAAAAAATTTCTTCTATGATTTTAATGATTGATGTTTTGATTGCATATCAAAGGCATATAAAATGTAGTTTGACTTTTAATTTTTTTAAATCATGAAGTTGATATTTAGCGATTAGGATTGACCTTCTAATCTTATAATGAGTCTATGAGTCCGTATTAGACATATCAATAAAAGCCTACACCCTAAGTCATTCATGGATAGCATTTTCTAGATTTGGAATTCAATAGAAATTTAAGAAAAATTTGTATGTTGAATTGCAAGAGTAAAGAACATACACATAACTCTGTATTAAGTGCACTGTTCAATGTGCACCAAAATTAATTTACTATTACACCACCAAATAAACTTCTATGTTTCCATACAGAGTAATCTTTTATTAAGAGGTATTGAAAACTAATTCTCTGAAAAAAAATTGTCTGGAACCTAACTCAATTGAGGTAAAGTTCGGGCTGTTGGCTTCATTTTGGGATAATGTACAATCTCCAAAAGAATTGTATTAAGGAAAGAAATAAAAAATGAAACTGACCCTCACAAATGAGAAAGAATGCATCACGCTTACGAATTTAGAAAATATAATACTAGGGGTATAAAAACTGTCACACAGAAAAAGGCAATTTCAAAATTGTGTTCCAAGACTCAAGCTTAGGAACTCCAGCCATGACAAGCCCATCAATCAAACAATCAAAGTACAAACAAGATCTTCAAAGCCAGATCTTCCAGAAGCATGAACTCTGAAATCAGTCCGAGCTCCAAGAACTAATAAAATCCAGTAGGACAGCAACATAAAAAACATGAAAATATAAGAAACAAGAAACTTCAGCGATTAGAAATCTGACGATCATCACCCCCCCCCCCTTCCTGTCTGAAATAATAATGAAAGTGCACCTTAAAAACTCAATATTCAATAACAAAAACCTTCTAAGTACCTAGAAGCTTCAATATGAAGTCTTCTAGTTATGGACATGGACAATTTGGTTCATATAGGGATCATGAGGTTTAAAGACAGCCTTCAGAAGCATGAGCTCTGCAATCAGACTGAGCTCCAAGAAATCATAAAACTCAGCAGGAAAGGAACACAAAACACATCATAGGATAGAAAAACACAAACACAGATGGCAGATTTCATTGGAGAACATTAAAACATTACGGAACCCCACCCACCATGAATGACAAGGAGAGCTCAACAGAGGAACAATAGAAACACCCAACGCCCACCACTAACAATTACTAGTTACCTTGTGCACACAAGGCAGGACTTGTAACCCGATTGCCTAGTTGTTGATGCTTACGTCATGAGCCTTGACTAAGCGTCTCAGAATTTCAGTCGTTTGTTTCCCATACATACATTTACAGATATGCATAGCACGCTCCTGCGCATCCTCAATTACCGCATGACTGGCGCCCTGTTCTTTGAATTTCTTAAGCCAGTAACTGGCGAAGAACAACGACATTCCATCACCTGGAGTAGCAGCCGTCATTGCATCAATGAGATTTTCAGGTAGTGGCAATCGCCTCCCTAATTCGCCCAGCCGGTCAAGATTCAGGTATCCAATCCAGTACATGATGAAAAAAGAAGCCCGTATGAGCTGGATTTCATATAAATATAGACCAATGTTGTTGAGCAGATGTTCCAGACGAAGTGCCAGCTTGGCCATTTTGAACGACTCGGCTTGCCCAGGCGTCACACTCTCCTTGTACCCCCACAACGACTGAAACCGGCGCGTGACCTGCTTCAGTGGTTGCCCCAACTTGGTTTCCAGCTCGCATCTAGAACAGTTACACTTAAATTCCCAGCTATCATTATCCAGAAGCTCATGACGCATTTTCTTTGGAAGCAGGGCATTCACATAGGAAAGAGTAATTTCCTCGCCTGCTTCAATAGGCCGGGAAGCATGTAAAAACAACGTGTCCCCCACATGAAGCCGAAACGAATTCGAAGCACAAGAATGGTTGATGAACGACGCTAACGGCCACAAGCCCAAAAAATGCCTTGGAGGAGGTTGCTGCCCATTCACCAACCCCCTAGAACACGAACCAGATTCGTCCATAGCATTTTGCATGATCACTCCTTTAATGCGAGACAGCGGCACATCGTCCTTACTGGAAGTCCACTTGCTATTCGGCCGAAAAAGCTCCAACGACGGGATTTTCCCGTTGCCATGACAATCACAATCTGCCAAGCAACACATTTGCTGCAACCATCTGGAGGATTTCAATACGAGATTAGAAAGCTTAAACACAAGCTCATCTCTTAACACTATATTCGAGCGTCCGGAGGATGTCACCATTCTTCTCCCTTCTGCGTGCACAACAGCAAGAGCATTACTCACAAGTAGCAATTCCCCTACTTCAACATCACGCGTCACAAACAGCCCCCGCTTGCCTTTCCCCTCCATCAGTTTAATCTCCACAGGTCCTACGTAATCACTGAACTCAGATGGCCCATCGTCTTCCCCGAGCAAATTCTTGTGCAGATTATACACCCCTAGCCGACTCTGGTTATCACAAATCTGGGCTCTCTCCAATGCCAGCTTGATTTCCTTCTCCGGAGCTTTCTCCAAGGCTGCAGAAAAGCAAGCGGTCGCCAACTCGAATTGCTGCATGTGGTGAAGCGCAAGCCCTTTCCGGTACATGGATTTCAAATGCTGGGGGTCGAGATGCAGCGCTTCCCCGGCGTCCATCAGCGCCCGCTCGTAATGGGCAAGCTTCATCCAGGCGGCGGCTCGGTTTGAATGCGCCAGCATCACGGTCTCGTTTGGAACGCCCGCGACCCCGTTCTCGCTGTGTCCTTTCTTCCGTTTCGAGTTTTTCCGTTGATTGGAAGAAGCCGAAGCTTTTTGGATACATAATGTGTAGAAGCTGATGGCGCCTGGCCAGTCCCCTTTCGAGAATCGCTGGTTGCCTTCTGCTCGCAGAGCCGCGGCGTCCAGGGCTTCCCAATGGGGATCCGGTTCGATTAACGACGCAGGAACACTGTCTGGAAACACGACGAGATCCTCTTCATTGTTGACGTACAAAGCAATGGATTCATCAGGCAAGTCGGACAAGAAAGGCGCCTTGATTGCAATCCGTGCGCCCTTAGGGTACCGTTTTTGGACTTTTGCCCAGGAGGAGGACCCGTCGAGGGTCGCGTCGTCGATCATCAAACGAGCAGCGTGCCCTTCGCTATCCTCAACGAGAGTCTGAATCAAGCTCAAGAAGAAAGTGTCGGCGGAAATGCGAGCGAAGATCACACGCCCGTGGTTGCGCTTGCCGACTTTAAGCTCCACGAGCGTGATTGCTCGCATTTCTTCCGCTGTTTTCTTACGAACAGCAGGACGAGGTTCAGGGGCTGTACCTTTGGAAATCAGAGCGGCCGCGTCTTTCGTCAGCTGCCAGTCGCGTTCGAGTTCCCCGAACTGCTTCATGAAGCGCGAATGGGCTGACATTAAGCCCCCTTTGTCCATCAGCAGGGAGTATTTCACTAAGCCCCGCTCGATGGGCGTCAGCTGAGGGTCCATCCCGTAGAGCTGAAGAGTTCCCATTTGCATGAGAATCTCGCGCCCAAGCTCGCAGCCCCCCATTGGGACCACGCCACCCTTGTAACTGTTGTGATGCATCGATGCAAAGCAATCCCGTCCAAATTTGCACTCTATTCCAAAACCCTAAGCCTCAAGCTCCGAAACAACCTGATCGTCCACAACGACTCTGCACCACAATAACTAAAACCTAAAAAGCTTCGAAGCCAACCCCATTGCATCTCAGGATTCTCAAGCTTGAAATATTACCACTATTACCACCAAATGCTTTCGATTCCCCTAAACCCTACACCTCCAGCTCCCAAGACGTAAGAACATCAAAGCGTTCTGCGAATAAAACTCACCCAATCTAATTTACGCCACCACTAAAACCTAAAAAAAAAGATTTCAAGGTTTGAAAGATTCGCAGGTCCAACACTAATCGCGCGGCAGTTTCGGCAGCAAGCTGTCGAGATTCACAGATTCACAGTGATTGCGCGCTACAACTCGGAAATGGGGCTCAACAATCGAACTTCGAGGAGTCGGCAATCAACCAACACAAGCGAAGTAAAATGGAAAACGGACAGGGTCCCACTACACTTGAGCACTTCCAGCATCCCAGTCTGCGCCGAAGACGCTCCCGCGACTAATCACTTCTGGAGACCTGCGACTGGACTGACGCGGACCTGAAGGCCGTCGAGGCACGGTGATAGGGTGAAGAATGGCGACGACTGAGACACGCTTCAACGAAGATTGATGTGTACAACTGAATGCCTGGATGGATGGATGTGGGAATACTTGAATTGATGTAGATGGATGTGTGGATGGATGTAGGCATATCGGATGGATGAAGCCATTGATTTACGAGGGATGAATGTGAAAATATTTGAATAAATGGATGAAAATATGGATGGATGTAGGAATAAATGTAAGGATATCTGAATAAGTGGTTCAAGATAGGAAAGGATGATATTTGAATAGATGGTTCGAGATAGGGAAGGATGATATTTGAATAGATGAATTGAGATAGGTAGGAATATTTAAATAGATGGTTGGAGACATTAATATATGAAGGGATGAATGTAAGAATATTTGAAAAGAAGGATTGAGATAAGGATGGATGTATAACTATTGAATAGATGTTGAGAATGCTTATCTAAAATTTCACAACGTTCTAATCTTTTTTGAATTCCCAATGGAGCTTGCAATCACTAAAATAGGAGTAATGTTTGTAAAAAAAAGCAAGAATGGGACACTTGTTTTATCCTTGAGCCCTTTGGATCTGTCCTTTTTGAGGTGGACAACAAGTCAAGTGGTTGGTTGACTTTTCAATCCATGCCCAAATTGAACCTTAAAAAATGAGTTATAAACTATATTATACCACTCAACTTTAGAAGATTCCACAATGAAGAGTGTAATTCAAGATTTGATGAAACTATTGCTATTGACTTCAAGACATAGTCTAATTTTTAGAGATATTTTTTAATTTTAACCCCTAAAAGACCAAAAGTATCCTTGGGGGGATTGTGAGGCATTTGGGCAAGTTCCTATGACCTCAATTTGTAGTGAAACTTTTTGATAAGATTGAAAAGCTTATTAGCTTTGTCGGAAGGTTTTTTTTTCAATCAATGTGTAGGAGCAAAAGTTATGCCATCTTAAACATGATTTTCATGTCGCCGGACAAAAAAAGAAATCCACAAAAACTTGAAATAATAAAATAAAGAACTCCATATAGATCTTATTTTTGTTTATATATGAAGCTTTTATTCATTCCATTTGAATTAGTGATGTGAAAGTTATCTTGTATTTTGGGCAATCTAAGCATCTTCTTGAAAAAATAACTTATAGGATTCATTTCTAAATGCAATATTCACAATTTTCCAGAAAAAATTGTTTGAAAAGGTTAAGTTTGCTTGTTAGAACAATCTCATTGTTGGATTATTGTGTTTCAATCCCATCTTAGAGCTATTAAAAATTTAGTTTTTCTTTCAATCTTGAACCTACTTCTACTTGATAATTTTTTGAAGAATGAAAATCAAGCATTTATGAAAGTCCATAGTGCAAAAAAATTCTACAAATGGTGGTCAAAGTCAAATAATATTGCAAGCTAGTGTTCAAAAAAACTTTATTTTCCAACTTTGAATGCTAATATCTTCTAATTTGTATGGTCAAACTTCATGAAATTTTAACACATGGTCTTAGTCAAGTATTTGAGTGAATGTAGTAGCAATGGCAGTTTTGAGTGGTTTTGGCAAAAAATGGCCTTGGTCCTTTAGGGGGTAATAAATTTAAAATTTGAGAATGAAAAGCTCAAAAAAGAGAGGCAATGATTAGAAAATGGTCACTTGGGTCATTAGGGGTTAATCCACATATCACCCTTGTAGTGCATTTTGGCCACTTATGGCAATTTCATATCAAGTGCAATTTCTACTTCAATTGAAAAATCTTGGAAACTTTGGACCTATAACCATTGTTTGTTGATTTCCTAATTGTGAGTGACACAATAACTTTGGTCACCAATTGTGATGTTAAACACTACAATATACATCTATAGTGAAAATTTCAGATTTTGCAAGTATATTTTGTATTTCACATTTTTTTCTTAAAAATAAAAGATTTACAATAATTTCAAAATTTCCAATTTTTTTTTGACAATATTATGACTTGTAGTTGACATGTAATTTCATCTACGAATAAAAAAAATTCATTTGAATCTAAGGTAGAAGCACTAGTAGTTGATCATTTAAGAGATTTTGGAGCAGATGGTGATGAGTACAACGTGATAGAAATTTTTGCCCTATAAGAAAATAGGAAATATGGGGATTCCAAATTATTCAAAGTTTTATCCCAAAATTTGAAATTACTATGAATTTTGAGAACCCAAAGGCGTACTTCACCAATAGCCAATGTTTAGAGTCTTCCAATTCCAATCATTCAAGGTTTACTTTCCTAGTACTCAAAACTTCCTACTCTCTTACTCACTACTTTGAGAAATGTGTCTTAACCTTACATGATAAACTAGTTACCGTGAAAATCATCCGTATTGGCATTCATTTGTATGAATCAGTGGATTCAAAGAATCCAAAAGTACTTGTTGGAAGTCATACTATTGTAGAAGACCTTCCCTTTTCACACAAAATATGGAGGATGAATAGTTGCACTTCTGTCCCACAAAGAAAGATTCTATATCATTCGTTAGCCAAAAAACAACTGCAGCATTGTTTATGGGTTAGTTCCAACCTCAAAAAAGGAACTAAAAAACACACATTCCAAGCTTGAGTTCGAGCCTAAGGTTGAAAATAGTGCACTCTACAGGTTGAATTCCAACCTGATGGAAACAATAGGGCCTGAAGCAAGTACTCTATTTCAAGCCTTTCTGTTTGCTGCCACAATCATGACCCCATCCTTCTCGGGTTAAACTATAGTATACTAAAATTGGTAAATAGTGTTGGCTACACTAATTGTCAACAATAACACTAATTGTGATTTGCAAGGTTAGTGTTAGAACATTATTTACCCATTCTAACACTATTTTAGCTCTATAATAAAATTTGATCATTTCAACATTTTCTACAAGAGTGCATTTAGTGTTAGATGGGAACAAAATACTGAAGTTGGAATGATAATATAATAAATTAAGGCTATGATCCAGTTCACTACAACACTAATTATCACCCAACACTATTTACCAATTTTACTGTACTGAGCATCAGATGCTCACCTAGCTAGCACCGCCTCACCGCCTCATCAGAGCAAGTGGAAGCATGTCTTGTAGGCTTCATGGCTACAGAAGTTTGCGTAAAGACTCTCTCGTGCCAAAGTCTCCAACGTCCTCCAAAGTCTTCTGCGTGCGGATCTGACAGAAGTACTCGGAATTCGTAGCCGATTCATTGTTAAGGTTGATCGTTAGGTGGAATTGGGGCTGATCTACCTTATCCATCGTTAGCTGTCCACTGCATGTATGAGTCGCGTGTTCACAAAACCTTCAAAGATTTCAAGAGACTCGTTCATCGAGCAAGCATCTGCTTCCTTCTGTCTCTAACTTCAAAGCCTGTTTCTGCTTAAGTTTCGCCTCCGGTCAGAAAACTCGTGTAGCTTTCATTTGCGAAATATTTAATTTGCAACACTTGGAAATGATTGAAATAAGGGCAATAATTGAGTAGTACTGGTAGTTTGCGAAGGTATATGTACAGATTGTAGACGAGAGCTTGCTATTGTGCCATAGTTTCCTTATTTGGTGCAAGCATTGTTAAGAGGCTCGTACGTGCATCAAGCTTTCGACCGGTATTTGTGAGCTTGACGTACTGCAGGCGATTTGGTTGGTGGCTTGTTTCTTGGTGAATATAATTGGAGGCATTTATGGATCGTGCGAAGAGTTTCCCTGTTTCAGCGGATGGCCGTCGGGAAGCATGGGCCACGATTTTCATTGCGCTTCTTGTGATTGCTTCGTCCGTCTGGTTGTGGCTGTACAGAGTATTTCAGAAAGGACAGAGAACGCTGGGGCCTGTGATATGGCCCGTGCTGGGGACCGGGCTGGAGATGAAGCGGAATTATTATCGACTGAATGACTGGTATCTTGGTTACTTCAGTGAAGAAACCAAGTCCTGGAAGCTGAGACTGCCGTTCCCGCTGAGCCAAACTTTTGTTGCCACTGTTGATCCCGTTGTCTTGGAGTACATCCTCACGAACATTCACAAGTATGGCAAGGTAAATAATGCTTCTGTAAGTGAGATACGCTCTTCAGAATGTGACTGGATTAGGGTGGCAATTTCAGTATCATGTCAAATTCCTGTTGTTCGGTACTAATACCCCTGGCTTTTTTGGAATGTAACTACACGCAATTGTAAAAGTGCTGAGCGTACTTAGTTTCTATTATAAGAACAAGCAGATTTTAAAACATTCTTGTTAGCAAATCAAAGAGAAATCTAGCGCACCAAAGGATACATCATTTGGATACCACACGCAAAAGTTATAAGAGTTTATAGTTTTGTTGGTACGGGATCGCAAGCCAACAAGAGTATGATATTGAGGTGGTGTACATGCTCTGAACTAGGTAGTTGTCGCAATCAGGTGTGGCTTCCTGAATTAAGCTAACGTCCGTGTTATCGTCCTCGATGGTGTATTGAAATAAATAAACATCTCTACAGGGAAATTTAAAAGATAGGTTTGGAGACTTCTTAGGGTCTGGCATATTTCTTTCCGATGGAGAGGCATGGCGACGCCATCGCAGGATTGCCAGTACAGAATTCTCAACACGCAAGCTCCGTGAGCACAGCAACACTGTGTTTCGAGAAGATGCCTGTCAGCTCGCCAACATTCTCAAGAAGGCCATGGCAGCTGGCGAGCCCGTCGAATTTCAGGTGCAGATCTCTTTACATATTTAATAGATGCATCAGCGTAACAGCGATTAGTAAACAACCAGGCCACTGCAGCTGTCACAAAAGTCCCTCCCTACTGATCAACTCTTTCAATTTGTTGAAGCGTTTGTACAATTTCTATATCTATGAAGTACTGAAACGAGTGGTCGACGGAGCAACGTCGTTTTAGTGCCATTTCAGTATTTCTTTGAGTCCTTTGAGTCCTGAAATGAAATTGATTTAATTAGCTGATAGATTAACGCTGGAACAGTGGGAAAGGACTTTGTGATGTAGTGATTTCAATCTTGACCGGGTAGTTGCTAATGCCAAAATTAGGTTACAAAGCTCTCACGACATTGAATCAATTTTCCCACGTAACTAACCCCTAAACCGCTTCTTCAGAACCTGGCTCTTCGTATGACGTTAGACAGCATCTGCAAAGTGGCGTTCGGAGTGCACTTGGGCTGTCTCTCGCCTACTCTGCCTGAGGTACCGTTCGGAATGGCATTTGATGAAGCTCAAAGTATTATTACGCATCGACTAGTGAATCCATTTTTTAAGCTACAAAGGGCGCTGGACATAGGAACGGAACGCCGGTTTCGCAAAGCTATTGGCGAGGTTAATGAGTTTGCGAAAGATGTGATAACCAAAAGACATGTGGAGATTACCGCTGCGCACAAAGAAGGCAAAGAGTTTGTGAGTTGCATGTTCTTCCGCTGCTTATGTTGAGTGCATCTCATACTAATTTGTTGCAGAATTTAGGACTTGGAAAAGAAATTGCAAACGTTCGATGTAAGTGATCTTTTTCTGCATTCTACTATCTCTTTCATTATAAATTGATTACTTGTTTTCCACTGCTCATGTTGCGTCCATTGCATTGTAATTTGCTGTAGAATTCAAGACTTGCGATAGTATTCATGTTTTTTTTCTGCACTACAACAATTTTTTAATTGAAAACTTAAACCAGATGTCGTTTCCAAATTGGGTTTACAGAAGAAAGAGGACTTACTTTCGAAGTTTATGGATCACCGCAACGGGGACGAGTATAGCTACAGCGACAAGGAATTGCGAGACGTCATAATTGATTTCTTGCTTGCCGGGAGAGACACCACTGCTGTTACTCTTGCATGGTTTATTCAGGAGATGTGCAGCCATCCCGAGATTGCTGATAACATCTACACAGAAGGTGCCGAATTGGTTGGGAAGCACTCGAATTTTGAGGCTATGGCGGAGCAGTTGACCCACGAGACTTTGGGCAAAATGCACTACCTCCATGCTGCGCTTACTGAATGTCTTCGATTGCATCCTCCAGTGCCCAAGGTTTGCTCAAGTACTACCATTACAGTACTTCTCCACTGATTATCAATTGTTCCATTGCTGATTCAATCGGTTGATGGGATAATGCTGAGTTGATAAGTGTCATTTCAATCTTCTTCAAAGTATATTATTTGTACTTCAAAATTTGGTCTTTGAACGTACTAAAAGGCACTAATTAAATTTAAATGTCAATAAAATGCTATTTGAGTATGAACTTTTCGACTAAATGAAGAAGCACTAAAATAGTTGATAATCAATGGGGGCATTTTTGGACACGTAGTTGGCTCTGTTGCTTTCAACCTGAATGGAGGTTTGATGAAAATATAGAAAACCTTCGCAAGTATGCACCACCTCCATCTGATAATGCACCTAATGCGTACAGACGGCCAAGGAAGTGTTGGTGGATGATGTACTTCCTAATGGAACAAAAGTGAAGAAACAGGACGTAGTGCAATTTAATGAGTATTGCATGGGGCGGATGCCTTTCATATGGGGTTCTGATGCTCTAGAGTTTAAGCCCGAGAGGTGGCTGAAGGACGGAGTTTTCCACAGCGTATCCAATTTTCAATTCAGTGTCTTCCAGGTACTCTCCCTTATCTTTGGAATTATGCGCGTCATCAGGGATTAGGGGGTTACCAGTAGTGTGAAACAAATTTTAAGCGACTTCGGTGAAATTTTCGGTGAGGTATCTCCTTGGAATTGGGGCAAAACCCCCTCAAATCCCGCCGTCTTGCATTTTCAACGAATTTGTTGAAATCCAAGCCATCAAGAGTTGAGGTGGTGAAATTAGCCCAATGAAATTTGCATGGAGAATGCACCAGAGATTGTCACCTGAGACTTGTGCCAAAGTGAATAGGGATGAAGTTTGAAATTCAACAAGTTTATTGAATTTCAACAGTTCAAACAAGATTCCTACTATTAACTAAAGGTATGTGCGCACTCAGTGTCGAGTGCTGTTAACAAATGAATGAACCCTAAGGAGCACCTAAATTTATTGCTAAGACTCTCACTAACTCCCTGCAAGTGTGAAGAAAATTGCAAGCACTTAGACAATAACTTAAGATAGTAGGACTATACTACGATTGCTTAAGAAAATTTAATTAAGGTTGGTTATCATTGCTTTGTGACATTCTAGCTAGTTGTTGAGAGCTTTGGTGAGTGATGATGCTTGTTGAACTGGACATTGAATGATACAGGGAGGCCCTCGTATTTGCTTGGGTCGAGATTCTGCTTACTTGCAGTTGAAGCTAACCCTCGCACTCCTCAATCATTTCTTCATCTTCGAGTTGGTCCCTGGGCAAGAGATAACCTATGGTTCTACATTTGTCATGCCAATTAAGAATGGCATTCGAATCACTCTGTCCCCTCGCCAATTTTAGAGCAAGACCTTCAGGAACTGGAGTCGCTGCACTGGACCAACCTTGAGCCATGGGCTTTACAAAACACTGGATAGGGATGTGAATAGAGGTGCTCCTATCGTGCTCAGATGGAGTGAATGCTTGATGGTCTTTCTTGACTATGCAAACTTTGCTTTCCGAAGGTACTTTTGCACTTACATTACCGATGTAAAATTTTAGAGTTACAAAATAAAAAGCCCAAATTGTTCATGCAAATCAATGCCTTGCCGAAAGAGTTTTGAAACTTCAAACTGTTTTTGACTGGGTTGATTTTTTTATAGGTCTGAAATGAATTAAAGTAATACAATTGATGGTTACTTACGCAAAAATTGTTCATTTTCAGAGATTGGCTCTATGAGAGGAAAAAAAATCCTCAATTTTGACCAAAAACTTCTTCCCATCCATTAGGGTTTTTATCTTGGAAGGATGCCAACCTATGACCAAGGTACTCACTCAAAATGATTTGATTTTTGGACCAATAGATGCATTCTTCATCTCTACAATGATGTGGAAAATCATCCTTCATCCACTTTTTCGCCTCCATGTTTTTACAAGATAAAATGTATCCTACCTCCTTGTTAGAACAAGGTTATCTTTGCACCTAAGTAATGGCTTATGACTGGACATTTCATAACCTTTTTTTCCTGGAGACAATTACAAAGAAACAAATAAATTGACCTCTTTCATATTTGTTTATGAAGGAACATGCATCATGGATCCCAAGGTGAACATGCGTAGTGGACCCTGAAATAAACATGCGTCATCATTACACCCCAGGTGAAGAGACTCATATTTCACATCAAACCTCAGACAAGGTTCCATTATTTTTTGTTTCTCTTTTTCTTCTTTACAATTTCAAAGAGTACAGAAGTTATTACATCCAAAGTCCAACAAAGTCCAACAACAACTGACATGAAAGGTCATGGCCTGCATGGCCTCAATTCCCAAGCCCTCAAAAGAAAAGTCCATCGAGCAAGTCCAATTCCGCAATCTCCTGCCATAATTGCTAACCCATGGCCGGCTTCCCTGCAACCCCCTGAAAATCCGCCCTAACTCCCAAAACCCTTTATCCACCTCAAACACGGGGCACCCCCCCAGTGCCCCCACTTGTCAAGCACGACCTGTCTGTCGGTCTTCCCCTGGCTCGTGTCCGGCCTCACCACCATCACGAGTGACTGGAGCTTCTGAAATTCGGACCGCAAAAGCCCCTGTTGTGACGATCAGCAGGGCCCCATCTCGTCAGTTTCCGCTTTTCCTGTTTCAATCTAGTGGGACCCCATCCCGGACATGGCGTGTGTGTGTTAGTTTAATTTAGTTTGCGTTGTAGTTCATGGCGCTCTTCCTTGTGATCGATCTGCGAGGTTTTCGAGCAGGATCGGATGTCGGTGGGTGGATTAGATGGATTAGTTGTGTGAGGTCGATCTATTTGGGGTTGTGATCGTTCAGGTTTTTGTGGAGTTGAGGTGGTGTTGGTTGAAATGGGGAGAGGATGCGTGCTGGGGTTGGTGTTTGTGTGTGCGCTGCTTTGGTTGCCGTCGGGTTCGCTACAACGAAGCCTGGATGGGAAGGTTCAGGGGTTTAGCGATGGCGGGGTGGATGACGAATCGGATTTCTTAGGGTTTGGTGCTCGAGGGGAATCGCAGGTTGTGGTAAATGGAGGCGGCGATAATTGGTTATCTGCAAAGGATGGCGACATTGCTGTTGCTGTTGCGGAAGAGCCGTCGGAACCTGTTGCGGATGAGCCGCCTCCGCCATCGCCATCCCCACCTCCGCCTTCAAAATCGCCTCCTCCACCTTCAAAATCGCCTCCTCCGCCTTCAAAATCGCCTCCTCCACCTTCAAAATCGCCACCTCCACCTTCACCATCGCCTCCTCCTCCACCATCTCCTCCTCCACCATCGCCATCGCCGCCACCACCGCCACCACCGTCGCCATCTCCTCCTCCCCCTTCGCCATCTCCACCTCCGCCATCGCCATCCCCGCCTCCGCCATCGCCATCCCCACCTCCCCCTTCGCCATCTCCACCTCCGCCATCGCCATCCCCGCCTCCGCCATCGCCATCCCCGCCTCCACCATCGCCATCCCCACCTCCACCATCGCCACCTCCTCCTTCTCCACCCCCTCCCAGCCCTCCGCCCCCATCTCCTCCTCCGCCATCGCCATCCCCGCCGCCTCCTTCACCATCGCCACCTCCTCCTTCTCCACCCCCTCCCAGCCCTCCGCCCCCATCTCCTCCTCCACCACCCCCTCCGCTTGCAACTCTGAGTTTCTTGCAGGTTTCGAATGGAGCCATCTTGTTTCCCCCTTTCCATCCCGACGTGTCCGTTTACCGCACCACCGTTGGAGAGTATGTGTCCGAAGTTCGTGTCACCGCTTCTGTGCCTTTCGATATCAAGGTATGTTCCACTTGGCCTGTTTTCAGGTCTAGCCTTGCTGCAAGTCCTTTTGTGTCTTGTGCCTTGCATATATGAATGGTGATGTGAATTGGAGGTATGTTCCATGTGGCCTGTTTTTAGTTTTAGCTTCCTTGCAATTCCTGCTGTGTCTTTGAGTTTTATATGTGAATGATGATGTTGGTTCAAGTTCTGTTCCACTTGGCCTGTTTTCGGGTTTAGTTTTGGTTGCAATTCCTTTCGTGTCCTGAGTTTTACTCGTGAATGGTGATGTTGATTGAAGGTGTTGGTTAATTGATTGGCTTGTTGCAGGGTTATGAGCTCATGTTAGATTCGCTGACGTTGATCAGCGGGATAGCGAGTCCTCCTGTGCCTATTGGTGAAAATGGTGAGACTGTGAACTTCGTGATTACCGTGGCAGCACCTGGATACTCAATTAACACATACTCTCTCTCTGTATATCGAAGTAAGGCTCTCAACTCTTCGTGTTTTCTATGCTATTCTTGGATTTACTGGACTTTCGTTGGATCTCTTGGCAAATTACGTAGAGGATTCTTTTTCTGTCTTTTTAAAGAATTCAAACCAATATATAGGAGTGTGCTTTCATTGGGAGATCATTGAACAGAAATCGCTTCAGAGATCACTTTGGGTACCACAAGGGCCTAACTCTCTTGAGATCAATTTTTTCTTACTTAATGCATTGGCTGAATTTCTTAAGCAGGGTAGGAGGTTGTAGATCACTATTAAGGAACAGTAGATATCCCCATTTCTATTCAAAGATTAGTGGCCATAGTCACCATTAGCCAAAATCATGCTTACACCGAACTTGTTAATCGAATGCCAAGAGAGGTCAGTTGCTGTTGGTAATACGGGTCAGTCAATAGGAGCTTAGAATTTAAGATTCAGTTATTTTCTACCTTACTGCTTGACCAATATGGATTCTAAGGTAGAACGTGATGTTTGCGGGTGCAGGTGAGAAATCATGTATCTGGTGGAAGATTCTGAAATGGGCCCTGATGGCAGTGCTTCTGCTCTTGCTAATAGTAGCAATCATCTTTTGCTGCTACCATTTATTACCCCTTGGCAGACGTTGGTGGCCGTTTGGAAGACGGCAATCCGGTTACGAGTCTGACAATCCGGATCCTTCCCCTCTTGTGAATACTGAAGACAGAAGAAGCGATTAGTATGGGACTGGATTTATGCTTCAGATAGATGAGGAACAAAATGTCTTGTACAACTTTTGACTGAACACCTCAATACTCTCATCTGTATATTCAAAGTCTCCTTTTGTGTGGAGATTCTGTTTAATTGTAGGACTGGTAATGAAGAATGGATCATGGGAAGGAATTAATAGTTGAGATTGTTGTGATGCTTCTTGGTGTCTGTCGTTTCTCTGTTTTGATTGCTGTTACTTGTCCTGTTTAGTAGAGGTGAAGTTCAGATGCTTTGTTGAGGAAGACGAAGTGATGGACTTAGCATTCTCTGATAACAGAGGAAATTGTTCACAGGTTGAGGAATTGAGTGTAGTTAACGCAGAGGATGCTGTTTATGTTACTTTGAGCATTCTAACATATGTAGTGGTGTGATTTTGGGGAGACCCATATACCAGTACAGGATCAGGTTTCAACAAAATTCAAATTTTTTTCAAAAGGCCCAAAAAATTGCAAAAATTAGAGTGGGACTTCTCCAAACAGAAAAGATTTTGATAATTTCTAGAAATAGTTTTGGTAAACAAATATTGTCGAGCTGCCAAAAATGATCTAATTGAACAATAATCTTGAAAGTTGGCCATCAACCATTTTTTGGCCTCACCATTCTTTGAGGGTTAGATATAAGATGATAAGATACTGCTGAGTACAATAGAGTATTGAAGTAACTTCACCTAGAATTGATCCTTGTGTATGTAATGTTGACCCCCTTATAAGGATGGATAAAAAACTGTGAAAGCAATATATCCAAAATGATGAATAGTAAAAGGATGAAAATAAGTGAAGTTTGGAAACATTTTGGGTAATAAATGAGGTTGATGAATAGTAATGTGAATGACATTCATCAATAGTAAATGGACAAATGGACCTCTAAATGTATTGACATATGTTTACAATATAACACTTGACAATTGTCTAATTAGATTCTTAAGATGTGCATAAAAAATGCAAATTATAAAATATTCAATGAAAAAAAGTTGATTCTTAAGATGTGCATAAAAAATGCAAATTATAAAATATTCAATGAAAAAAAGTTGATTCTTAAGATGTGCATAAAAAATGCAAATTATAAAATATTCAATGAAAAAAAGTTGAGTGTATCATACCATGATGAGAGCTACTATGGGAGGCAACCTATTCCTTGATCACCTCCTATGACAATGTAGGTCGTTCTTTTTTCCTGTAGAAATGAGCAATGATAAATTATGGCACTTTTTGACAATGTAGGTCGTTCTTTTTCCATGCAGGAAGAAATGAGCAATGATAAATTATGGCACTTTTTCCGTGCAAGAAAAAATGAACAATGATAAATTATGGCACATTTCCGTGCAAGAAGAGATGAACAATGATAAATTATGACACAAAATTATGACACACTTTCCGATACTTTTGGACATAATGGCACATTATAATTGGCTACAAGACCCTCAATATTGCAACCAATCCTTGGTTGGAAACATGGAGGTCTATATGACCAGTATAGATTGAACAAAATTTGCAACTAAAAAATTCATAGTAATTATGTTCTGAGATATAAAAATCTGAAAAATTATAGAAACCATTCAAACTTTATTTTTGCACACAAGAAAATTTCTCCATTGAAAAAAACCACCCTGAAAATACTTAAGCCCTACCCTATACATACTTAAGTGGTCAAAGATGGATTGCCTCCCCTATATAATTATGTAAGGTAGAAGCATCAGTAGTCAATCATTCAAGCAATTTTAGAGTAGATGGTGAAGAATATGAGGCGATAGAAATTTTTCCCATGTAGGAAAATAGGAAATATGGGGATTCCAAATTATTTAGAATTTCATTCCTGAAATTGAAATTACTGTGAATTTTGGGAGCCAAATAGTGTACTTCCCCAGTAGCCATTGTATAGAGTCTTCCAATTCCAATCATTTAAAAACTACTTTCTCCCTCAATACTTCCTACTTTCTAGCTCACTACAATACTTGAGAACATGTATCATGACCTTATTATTCCTTGAAGAGGACAAAAAAAAAACATTCCAAGCTTGAGTTCCAGCCTAAGGTTGGAAAGGACGTTGTCAAATCAAAAGCACGATCAAAAGTGTACAGAACATGACAGATCCTTATGCAGGAAAAGTGCACTTGCAGAATGTGTCATTAGAGGAGGTGGAGTGAGCTGTAACCCTCGAAGATCAAAAGGATGAAGCCAGTCTTCAGGTATGTAGGTCCATTACTTACACTACTTACATGGATTTGCAGCACCAATTCAATGGGTTTCTATTGACTAGGGCTTCTATGAAATCTAATGCATGTTCACAACTTGACAATACGAAATGTGGAAACTGTCTAGTACACAACATGAAAACGATTCATTCCAGACGGATTAAGTTAAGGCCCGTATGAATCAATGAAGAACCTGTTTGATCTAGTTCTACTAAGCGAGCTTACGCTACATGGGAATTCATGCTCAACAACTCAAACTATGAGAGGAAAAAGCGAAAAGAGCTTCAAGGCACGACAATGATCTGCTAGAAGAGCAAACAGTTCATCCTGAACAAGTACCTTTACAAAAATCCTAGTTCCCATTGGTCGGCACGAATTCCACACCAGCGCTCACACAAATAAAAACTAACTGACTTGACGGAGCTCCATCCCGAATCTTTAGCGTACAAAAGTCACAAACCCTCATTACTGACAAAACTCTCCATGGCCACGGCTTTCTCCTCCTCCACCTCGGGCCCTACGCCGTCGCTACGGGAGCGGCCACAGCAACAACAGAAAAACGCCGCCACGACCTCGAAGCACCCGGCCACCAGCTTCCTCTTGATGCGGTCTCGCCTCCGCGGCGGCATCCAGCTTCCTCGTTGCGCCTCCGTGGCCCTGTTGATTCGATCATAGCGAAGCGCGCTCCCGTCCATTGAACGCCTGTCAAGCAATACCGAATCCCCTCAGAACTAGAATTAATTACACAAACGCAAAATCTCAAAGGATTTCAAAAAGGATTTCAAATTTTCAACAGTGTACAACAATTCCAGTACGCTTCCACAATCAAGAACTCTAGAAATTCCTCATCAATTCTGCTGTAATCTCTCACTGAAAACTCCACCTATTTACACACAAACTCCAGAAAATGGATGAATTCTCACAAATTCGAAACGCACGGGGAGGAGATCCACACTCACCTACTTGCGAATTGAGATCGGGAAAAAAGGGGAAAAAAATGCAACTGCGTGAATTTGTTGTTTCAGCAATCGTTGAGAAGAAGGTTAGGAACTGAAATTCTGGTTCTGCCGATGGAGAGTTATGGAGTTCGCGGATTCTTTGGCGACAAGCAACAACAAAGGTGGAGTGAGAAACTGAGCTTCACTGTTCTAGCAAACACCGACAATCAAACAAGCACTACAGCCCTAAAACAAAATGGGACAGACTTTCGTTTTATTTAGTGTAGACCACAGTATTTCAATACCAAGGAAAATAGTGTGGCATTGGATCATGGATCATTAAGGTAACTACTCCTAAATGTGTCCAAAAATGCAATTGAGCAATGTTCCAATGATTGAATTGCCTATTACTTTGCTGGACCTAGTTGGAAGTTAAAAGAGTATTTTGAAATTTTCTTCATTTGCATTCTTAAGTACTATATGAATAAACAATGAATTTTGATTGTAGTGACAATAGGTATATCCACAAGCATCCCTAGGCTAGGCTTTCATGAATAGAACCAATACATTTTAAGCAAGAATTTGCAGGGGTTGGTTTGATAGAGGGGTTGCAATTAGGTGTAATTACCTTACATTTGTTGTGAGGACGAAGAAAGTGAACAAAGTGTGACTCCAATGCAAAGATGCTACTAAGTTTGTCAATGGTATGCACAAAACAATCCTTCCTTGCACAACATCCTTCAAATATGTATTGGCTGTATGCTTTACCTTGCAAAAGAAAACTTTCCCATACTACATTGCAAGGGCTACTACATGAGGCATTCAAGAAATACGACACTACATCTTACAAGAAAGATTAAAATTTCCATAGGAATGAGGATGAGCATGGTCTCAAATTCGGGCCTAATAGCTACATCTATAGTTCACTATTGTGTGGCCCCATTGGATGTAAGGTTGTAACAAATGGTACAACAACAAAGAAGGCTTCAAACCTGGTATAAAAAGAGCCAATGACTTTAAACTAATACAATTTTTTTTAAAAATCTTTAACAATGTATTCTTCCTTTTGCAATGAATTACATCTCTAAATAGCTATAAATCTTCAAAGTGCATCACTCCATTTGGAATGAATGTATGCATGTTTGGATGAATAAATGTATTACCCTCCACATTTTGTATACTTTATCCGTGACTCCGGATGAAAAGAACTTCATGCCTTCGCTTTCTGCACTGCCCCCCATATGAAATAAACTGAAAAAAACTGACCGTCTTCAACAGAGTTCATCCCTATGGATGGATGAACTCTGTCCGCTCCTTCCCTGGCCCTCAGTAGCTCCTTCCCTGCCTGTTGTCAAACCCAAGTCCCCTTTGCCCTTTGTCACTGAGCTCGGAAGGAAGCCTCCACCATGACCACTGCCCCTCGGATCCTCGTGTTCGGCGATGTGCTCGGACGCTTGGACGCCTTCGTCAAGCGTGTGCAATCGGTGCGTTTCTCTTGTCCAGTTTTTTTGCCCATTTGATTTGGTCACATTTTGAGAAAACTAACGCTGACTCTGGCTCTGGCTCTTGCATTCCCAGGTGAACAAGACCAACGGTCCCTTCGACGCTGTCTTCTGCGTTGGACAGTTCTTCCCCAACGATGGAGGTTCCGTGGAGGAAATGGAGGGATACTTCGCAGGGGAGAAGCCGATTCCGTTGCCGACTTATTTCATCGGTGACTACGGAGAAGGAGCCAATTCTCTTTTGGCGACGGCGAGAGCGAAGGCGTTGGAGATGGGATTCTCGGTCGATGGAGTGCCTGTTTGTGAAAATTTGTCGTACCTCAAAGGCAGTGGCATTCTGAATTTGAAAGGTAGGGTTTAAGGTTCGAAGAGAACAACAGTGACCAGCAAGCTTTAGTCGCTGAATCTAGTTTCTATTATCAAACTGATTGTCTTTTGATTGATTTTCGTTAGCAATTGGAAGGGGATACCAATGCATCAAAGTATGCCGTATTTGGATATGGCATGAAAAAGTTATGTATGTTCAAAGTTTTGTTGATGGATGTCCTAATGAAAAACAAGGTTTGA
Source organism: Climacium dendroides (assembly GCA_950106755.1). Taxonomy (NCBI): domain Eukaryota; kingdom Viridiplantae; phylum Streptophyta; class Bryopsida; order Hypnales; family Climaciaceae; genus Climacium; species Climacium dendroides. The sequence goes on from OX467091.1 coordinate 20,510,804, forward strand.
GGCAACGTGCTGTAAATTCTCAAAATTAGCATTTAGTCGTTGTCCCGGATCTGCGAGTGTCAGGTTTAGATGCGTGTTGCAATTGCGCACCTATACCACATGGGAGCGAGGGTTTATCAATGTGGTTTAGGGTTTCGAATCTAGGGAGATTCGGGGATTGAGAATCTGAATTGATTGACGAATTGTCAACATGAGAGGCATTCTTTTGTTGTTGGGAAACGTGTTAGGTTAAGTTTGTGGATAAATGGAAGTGGCCAGCTGAGCGAGGTTCTCATCTTAAGTTGTTCCTGCTGCACATTCTGGTTTTGGAGTTTGTCAATTACAAGAACATACAGAAAATTCTGTATCATGGAACTTTTCTGAAAAGTGTTTTTACAAGAAATGTGTTATTCTAAGTGGAATTTGCTTGCACATTTCAGGTCTTCGGATAGCGTACTTATCAGGAAAGTACATTCCCGACGTGTACAAGGTTGCTAAGGGAGCCGTAGCATCAGGAGGTCACTTTGAGGACGATGTGGATGCACTACGTGCTATTGCAGATGAAAAAGACGTGACTGATATATTTCTCTCATATCCTCTTCTAACTGTTTCTCCCTGAAAATCTCAAATTCTAGTAGTTTTAATCCCCTTTGATACTTATATGCAATTTCTAGATTGCTTTCAGAACTTACGTTCTTCAATTGCTCATGTGAAGTATGTAGCGTCTGAATACTGAATTGATGATACCATTTGATATCCTTGACAAGCATCACAAACGAGTGGCCTCGAGGAGTAGCCAATCAATCCTCTTCTGCTCCGGAGGGGATCGATTTTGCCTCAACTGGTAGCGACATCTCTGCAGAGCTTGCATCCATTTTGAAGCCTCGGTAGGTACACCTTCCTTTTGCGTCTCACGTTAACTGATATTGCTGTTAAATGCTGTAACGCTTTTGAATCGGTTCACAATATTTGCTTTCACCAACTTCCAGAGAGTTCATGTATTGATTATGTTGCTGATCTTGGGTTGTGATTATGCGGGAATATTATCATGCGTTTTTACTGTTTTAGGGTTTAGGGTTTAGGGGTTTAGGGACAGTGTTTAGGGCGGTATGCGTACCTTGAATTGAGAGTAGCTTGCACATAAGCGGATGGTGAAAAGGACTTGAGTCTGTTGTATGCATCCAGCTACCATTTTGCAGGTTCAGAGTGCGTCTCCTACGCACGTGAGCCATACCGCAATCCCGATGCTATTCATGTCACACGCTTTATTGGTCTTGGAGCTGTGGGAAATGACAAGAAGCAGGTGAAATTCCGGCTTCTGCGATCGGCATATTGTACAATAATGGTTTTATGGTCATATTTAGTTTAAATGGCATGTTTGTGGTCGCCAAATTTTTCGACATTCAAGTGCACAGAGTTCTAAATACTAGGACTGGTATACATCTGAGGTTCTAGAAATATGCGTCTGGAAATGTGCCTATCTGTTTAAATTTTGTCACTTCATCTAAATGGACGATGTTTCTGGATTACTGGATTCACGAGATCATCTCACGTTGTGTCCTGTTGTCCGTGATTGCAGAAATTCGTGCATGCGTTGTCTCCAACTCCTGCATCTGTGATGCCTCCATCGGACTTGGCTGCAATACCCACGAACACTACTTTGTCTCCCTACTTGAAGGGACCTCATAGCACATCAACGACTGGTGCTTCTCAGAAAAGAGATGCAGAGAAAGCCTCTGCAGATGATGGCCAGTACTGGAGGTATGATACCTCCCAGGGCAAACGGCAGAGGCGGAACGATGGTGGCGAGAGGATTTGTTTTGAATTTGTTAGGCAAGGCTCATGCTCACGCGGGGAAACTTGTAAGTTCAAGCATGACTTGGGCAATGGACAGCCTATACCTAAGGGAGTGTGCTTTGATTTTATTACCAAAGGACAATGCGAGAAAGGAGATGATTGTCGCTACAAGCATTCTCTCGAAGAAAATGGGGCTGGAGACCAGGCCTTACCTCCAGGCTCTTGCTTTGACTTTTTCAGGAAGGGACAGTGTGAAAGGGGATCTGAATGCAGGTAATATGGTTGGTTTTGATAAAAACCGGGATGAGTTTACTTGCCTTATTCCATTTTTGAGGAGTAGATGTTGGATGGCAAGCGATAGTCGGTTTGGAATGATCGCCGGCGTTTGCTTTGTGTCTTCCTTTCAGTGGAAGTGGAACCCCTGGAGACCGGGTACCGAGCTTGAACTTGCAATCGTAACTTTACTTCTCATTTTGCAGGTTTAGTCATAGCTTGGATGATCCAAGGCCGGCAAGAACTCCTCGCCCACCCCCGGACGCCTGCTGGTTTTGTCTCTCTTCGCCAAATATTGACACACATCTGGTAGTGTCGGTAGGGGAGCATTGCTATTGCGCTATTGCCAAAGGACCTCTGTGTTCTGGCCATGTTTTGATTCTTCCGATTGAACATCAACCTTCTACAATTTCCTTATCTTCAGATGCTGAAATTGAGTTAGAGAAGTATAAGCATGCAATACGAGAATGCTTCAAAAAGCAAGGGAAAGCCACAATATTCTTTGAACGGTACCTACAATTACGAGCTGGAACTCATGCACATCTTCAGGTACGTTGGTTTTAGATTCGAAGCCACTCCGGTTAATCTGCTAGCCGTGATCTAAATCGGGAACATTCTGGTTCATAGTTTTTGTTCAGTACCACACTCCAGGTCAGGTAGGTTGTTTTACTGTTAAAAGTTTCGTGGATGGATTATCAATGTGCGAACTAACGGATAATGACTAATTTAGGACTTCAGCTGGACACGGCATTCCTTAGCTGTGATTAATCAACTTGACAATGTGCCTGCAGGCTGTACCTATTCCGTTATCTAAGGCGTCTCTAGCTCTCAGTTCGTTTGTTTCATCTGCAAAGGAAGTAGGTTTCAGTTTTGAAGTCATTTATCCTGGTAAGAATTTAATTATTTCGTTCTTTTCTTGACGCTGATCACACTATTTACTGTGGAACACGTAGATGATGGTATTCCACACTTTTTTAAATTCGCAAGCGTCAGAAGATCTGCCACCATTCACCTAGTGGACGATTTTACTTTTCTTGACTAAGATACAATTGGAGTTGATCTGAGAGTGCTTTGTCTTGCAGGAGACAATGACCATGAGGCGAGGGAGAGATTGAAAGAGCTAGTTGGAAGGGGTGTGAATTATTTCTACGTAGAACTTCATGAGGGCACTTTGCTGGCTCACCCGCTTTCTCAAGGGGAGAAGCTGCCAATGCAGTTTGGCCGGGAGGTGAGATTGACAATGACCTAATGCGCTACCCATGACCTTTCAGTTTCCTGTAATTTGCCTATAGATTTACTATGCCTGGGAGTGGAAGCACTCTCGTGGTTCTTATGCAATGAGCGCCAACTTATAACAGATCATGAGAAGACATGTCAGTCATCACTTATGACACCTTCACTAGTTTTGTATTCCAGAATTAAGCGCTAGGGTACGGATGATGGTCACTCAAGCCTGGATACATGCAACTGCCTGACTTTTGTGGTCCACTTTTTTCAGGTGTTGGCAAAGATACTTGGAACACCAGAAAGAGGAGACTGGAAACAATGCAAATTAGATGTATCTGAAGAGACTGCAATGGCAGATCAATTCAAAGAACAATTTCAAGAATTTGATCCAATGCCTTGACGTGGCTATGTTGAAACATATTTATACGACGTGTCCATGGTGAGATCAATTCCATTGTGCAATAGCTGTGGTCTTCTTCCGTTTGGTTGTTATTTTTTGTGGTATTAAGTTCTGTTCATAGAATCCAAGTGACGCCAGTTCTGGAATGCGTACTCATTAGTGATGTCTGAGTGTTCAGTATGGAATGTGCCTTACTTGGACTTTGATGAACGGAACCTACGTGTTATGTTGACAGTTCGTATTCGTAGCATACAGTCCAAGTTTAGATGGCCTGGTGAACACACGAGAAATGTTCATGCATCGTCTTCCAGCTTCACTCAACTCTCTCTCTATCAACTCTTATGGCAGGCTTAGAAATTTTCTTTCACAAGTATGCCGTGTTTGTATTGAGTTGGTCAATCAGTGTTGTGCAGTACAGGTCACATTTGAGTTGTGGTGCCGTGTCCTCCATGATTGCAAGAAAGAACGAGCATCCAAAGGAATGTCAGCTGTACATTTTAGGTGGCGATTCTGGGTGCCCATACCTTTCAACTTAAAAACACATGCCGTCACGGAGTCTTTGCTGACATCTTTATCAGGACTACGACCCTACAGTTGGGTGGATATTGACCCTGATGCAGTTATGTTCTATGCACACCTACTCCAGTTCAAATTTTTAGACTGCAAGAAGTTAAATTTAGAGTGACATGTGTAAAGAGCAGCTGCAGGCGACTCCCTACCCAAAACAACCCAGCAAGAGTACTGAAGCAAATTAAATTGTTTGGTTTGGTGCAGTAAATCTTATATTTGAGACAATACAAATATCCAACATGCTGTGATATGAGCAAGCTAGGATTTCCCCTTTGCAGTGCAATTCAAGTTCATTAAGTGAAGACTCTGGGGTCGGCACATTGAAGCACTACGCTAAAAATGAATTTAGTGTCGCCCATTGAATTTAGTGTCACCCATACTAACTACTCATTCAAGACTAAAACTTTTTATTAGAGATGGAATATTTTTACCAAGAACATAGATATGAATGCTATTCAAAGAAGAGAATCTCTTGAGACATAGTTGGATAATGATAATGATATTCATTAAGAGTTAAAGTTTATAACAATTAAAAATCAATTAGTATAGGTGATACTAAATATAGTTTTTAGTGTAGAAGTGAAGTGGTTGTAGGCTATTATATTGTAGTGTAGGAATTTGGTTTTTAAGGACTTCCTTTTTTTTCCAATATAACATGTGGCTCCAAGGTCTTAGATACATCTATGGGTTGGTAAGTACATGTATGTTGTTAATTATGTGGAAACATTGTTCAATAATTAATAATGTTGTGTGTCTTTCATGAATTCACAATACAAGGATCTTTTGAAGGAGTTCAAAATACATGTCTACAAAGAGGGGGACAAAACAAAGATGGGGCTATTATTTGCTATAATCTTAGGAAGTTGATTGAAGCAATTGTAAGCAATTGTTGGTGTCTTTTTCAAATGGAAACATCCAATCGTATAGACTACTCAAAGGAACATGACACCTCTTCACTTACTTGTGAGTCAAGTGTTATAGTTAGAAGCCACTAGTTCCATCTAAATCTCATCCTAGATAGGTAAAAGTAGGAATCAAAAGCATCAAGCTACTACATCAAAAATTGTTTCAACTATACAAATGCAAACTAGGCAAGTGATAGAAGTTGAAGCAACGATTAAGATCCAAAATCCATTAAACATAGTCTTTGTGCTCACTAACATCCTGAAGGATCTCAAGTTTCTACTAAGGGACATAAATCTGAGGAAAAAATGAATTATGAATGAATTATCCACACATTATTTTCTTTTTTGACTCTATAAATTTCCTTTAATATTTCTTTATACACAAATAAAGAAGTTACAAAAAATTGAGATCATACTTCACTTGGAAAAACCTTGATGACACCCCAAAAAAGACTTTTGGATCTCAAGGATATAAAATCAACTCATACAGAATGAACATTAGATCAAGTGAAGATGAATGTCACTACATTATTCTATGTAGAAATGTTTTATTTTTATATTATTTATTGGACTTACATATAACTTATACAATATATCTTCATCTTATTGTATTTCAATATAGTTTCTGAATAATTATTATTGTTGTATATTTATGTATATGTTTTTCACATAATGTACAGATCACGAATCAAGCAAAAATGCATGGTTGCAAGGATTACTCTTCAAATGATGATGTACAAGTTCCACCAAAAGCATTGGATATTTCCAAATGCAAAGCGGTTCCTTGGAGATTATTAAACACAAAGGTAGTCACTCCTTATATTGGGGGTGTATTCATAGTGACAAAAAGAATTTGTCATAGTATGAACTCTGAGCTTGTACTCAATGCTATTACTTACCTTGGCAATTTCCATACTGCAGTGGAGACCTTCATCGAGAAAAAGCCCCTAATTGCAACAATATTGTTCCAATATCATTTCAATGCTTGAACAGTAGAGTACTAAAAACATATTGTTTTCAATATTGCAACGATACAATTTCAATGGTGGGTGTACTCTATCCATTGAAAATATACTATTGTAGTATTGCAATAGTATGTTTTTAGTACTTTACCGTTCAAGCATTGAAACAATACTATTACAATTGGGGGATACTTTCCTGATGTTGTCATCCAATCATGTCTTGGATGAATAGAGGTATTTTGTGTGTGCATGGCTGATTGAGTTTGTGTACTACAAGGGTTCAAGCCTCTAGGATCACAAGATCTGTTACATTAACCATTGCTGTCAAGCAAGTCATTTGGAGCCATCATCAATATAGAGTACATGGAACAATAGTTTTGTAAGGAACCTATTATGAGAGACATGTATGAAGATCAAAACTCTACTTACTCAAGAGTCCATCAATAGTGTTGTATCGAGAACTAGTTCATCCCTTTTAAAGTTTTTGAGAGTGCATATATTGACAAATATCTTATCAATTTCAATACCATATGAAGCTTGATGTTTACATGCAAATTCATCATGGCGTTCAAGGAAAGAAGGTGGTCACAGTGGAGGGTATTAATGTCTATATGACTACTTGGAGGCAAGAAGGTGGTCACAGTGGAGGGTATTAATGTCTATATGACTACTTGGAGGCATATTGCGTAGAGTTTTGAATTCACTTTCCATTGTTTCCAAGGATATACAATACAAGGTCTCAATGTTGAACCTTACAATTACACTAGTTTGTGGAAGTTTCAAAAACATGGATAGGATGGAATGAAAACAATGTTCTTTATTTAAAAGAGATGTTCCAAAAATAGCTTTTTTCTAACCTTATATTAATAATAAAAGTAATAGAATGTAGGTGCATTTGTTATTCAAAGGAAATAACACTATAAAAACCTTGATAAAGTGTTTTTAGATGTTGATCCTGGATATTATTTGTGTATTCATCATGGGCTAATTTCAATTTCTTTGAAGAATTTTTTGCCTTTATTGCAAAGCCCATTCTTACTTCAAGTGTATTCTTTATTTCTACAATAATAAAAAAGAAGATGCGTTTGTACAAAAACAATTCTTTCACTCACTATGAACTTATACTTGCAATAATATACAATACCAATGTTCATAAATCTTGAGTAGGTGCATATGAAGTCATTTTTATGAACATGCCCCCCTTTGGTGGTACTAATATTTTTTTTCCAATCAGTGTTTAGATCAAAAGATATGTTGCAGGATATGTTGTCATGAACTTTTTAGTCAGCATGTGCAAAATGCCTCCTATAATTTTGAAATTTGGTAGATATGTAACTTGTATGATACAAGATGCAATTGTAAAAAAAAAATCCATGTATAGTGTAAAAATCTCATTTTAGGAGTTAAAGTTTGTTGGCCCTATTCGTCAAGATTTTAAAAAAAAAAGTCTTCTAATTTTAAATGTTATAATCTTTCAATATGTGTTGTCAATGTTTATGAATTTTTTTCTACACATTCTTAAAGTTGACTAGTAAAAATTTGTATGGTTGAATTTAGAAAAAAAAAACTTTTTTTTCACTACCTTTAAAAAGTGGTAGTTTTTTACAATTTGTGCCCCAAAGCATGCCTTGGTCCTGTGGGGGTTAATGCCAACCTTGATAGCTAGGCACAATAATAGTTGGTCAATGTAAAAATAGATTTTTTTCTTCTCTACCCATCCATAGTGAAAGCACTCATTGGCTCTTTGTAAGGTAGTCTGCTTTTAAAGCAAGCTTTCAAGAGTTGATTGCATTTGGGCAAAGTTAAATTCCTTGAAATAATCTTTAATAAATTTTTGTAGGGAAGTGGAATTGGCATTTAAGTCAATTTGTTTCGTATTTTTTTTTATCCTTTTTGGAATTAGTTAAGGATTTTTGAAATTAAAATACACTAGTTGGGGACTAAAAACAACCTCTTGAAATATACACTTTTGGTACATTGAAGAAAGCAAAATGTAGCTTTCTATTAGTGGTGGCTTTTAGAACAAGCACCTTGCTGCCACATTCAATAAGTGTACATAAGGTAGTATGCTCTTAAAGTGACCATTTAAGCCTACCTACTCATCATTGACAGTAATTGATATTTCAAGCAACATGTTGCCTATTACTAAGGTAAAACAGCCCATTGTGGTCAGAATGAGGAGTTTGACATCATCTTGTTGTTGAAATTTTTCAATTTTTTTCCCACATTAGTACAAGTGTGAGAAACAGCAAGTGCAATTGAAATCAATTTTTTTTGACAAAGTATGAATTCACTAGGAATTTCTGAAGTGTTCAACCCAAAAGAGTCTCTAGACTACTTTAAAACTAACAAAATCTAAATCTGTAATGCTCATCTCACTACACTAAAATTGGTAAATAGTGTTGGGTGATAATTAGTGTTGTTCCCTGTTTTTTATCCCCCAACACTTTTTTTTCCCCACCATTCCAACTTCTATATTTTGTTCCCATCTAACACTAAATGCACTCTTGTAGAAATGTTGAAATGACCAAATTTTACTATAGAGCTAAAATAATGTTAGAATGGATAAATAATGTTCTAACACTAACCTTGCAAATCACAATTAGTGTTATTGTTGACAATTAGTGTAGTCAATACTATTTACCAATTTTAGTGTACCTAATGCAGTCAAAATATTTTCTATTACAGAATGCCAAAAAAGTCAATTTATACAATGAACTTCACACTGAAAAATCAGAAGTTCTTAATGAGGTCAGTGTTCACGCCATTGTTGTCAAGTAAGACATGCATTGTGGCCCACATCTCACATACTAAAAAACCCCACAATGGGTCATTTCCTAGGGGACCGCCTACCTTACATAGGGGTTCACATTTAAAACATGGGCCGTTTTAGAGCATACTACCTTACTAGACTAGACTATTTGTTTCAAGTAACCTCCCTGCAATTGCAGGGATTTGAAGGTTTGATTGCTGCGCTTGTTGATGAGCTTGTCGATCGGACTATCGTGTTGTTGATGAGTTTGTCGATCGGACTATCTGCGTTAACTTTGCCTCTAATCTTTTTTCGGACTGCCTCGAAGAAAATCTATTTGCAAGTGTTCGATCGGTTGCGCTTCTTCAATTCTTGGATGTTGATGGAAGGGATTTCTATTTGAATTGCATTTGAGGCTCACTGTTTGAAGCTAGGTTTGATCATGCGGAACAGAGCTTTCAATTCTGTGTCCCGGCTATGAATTCCGTAAGATCGAATTGCTCGTGAGGTACTGTGCATTGTGTACGTGATTCGAACGCTGTCAGTACGATGAAGAGGTGACGTCCTCTGTCATGAAAGTTTATTTTCTTTGTTTTCTGTGGAATTCTTGATCTCATGCGCAAGAAGACTTTGAAGGAACTGGATTGTTTGAGCTTTTCAAGGACACTGAGTGTTTGTTGAATTAATATGGACGTTATGTAGTGTGCGTGATCAGTTTTAAGATGTTCTCGTATGCAACAAAAGAGATCTTCATGTCGGGAACCTAATTTGTCTTCTTCCTGCGTTGGTTCATCAATTCCAAGTCCACCTGAAAATGCAGGATTGAACGTTCTGTTTTAGTTTAAAAAAGTTTTCGTACCACATAGTAAGAGATCTTCGTTCTGCGTTGGTTCTCTCAATTTTAAGTCCATCTGAAAATGCAGAAAGGAGGCGGGGAATGGTGGAATTAATGCAACAGAGTTAAGCAGCAATGAAGAAGTGGCACTTTCCACCACCGAAGGGTGACCTGAATTAACGAGATCCGGTACAGGAGAAGGCACCGGCAAGAAGGAGAGGCCATGGATATCATAATATCAATGGATGTCAATGTCACGGCTCCCGCCATGGCGTCCGCTCCTTCTTCAGGGACAGGTTCTGAAACTGCACAACCGCAAGTGGCCATTCTGTTCATTGGAGTGTCTTTGTTTCTGGGCATGGCGTCACGCCATCTCCTCGGGGGCACTGTCATCCCGTACACTGTGGCGTTGCTTCTCTTGGGAATCGCCCTTGGAGGTTTAGGTGAATTTATTCTCTCTCTGAGCAATGCTTTTAGACTCTTATGTTTGTTCATCAATTTTCTTATCTGGTGACAAGCGTATAATGTTATGAAGTGGTAGTGCTCTAGTTATGGTGCTTTAGCCTCTGACCCGAGTTTTTTTGCAGAGTATGGCACCACAAACGGCTTAGGTGTACTAGGTGACAGCATTCGCATGTGTGAGTATTACTCACTCCATGTTAGGGCCACTTTGTATTGTGGGGATCGAAGCAACGTACAAGCTTGAGATTACAGGAAATCCTGAACCTTTGTTAGGGGTTTTGTACATTGTTTTGCTCAGTATCGACTTCGCACTAGTCCAAGTACTAAGAATTAGCATAAAGAGTTGTCGCGGCACATGTCTCATATGTGGTATGTGGAAACTATTTTAGGTCACAGGGACTCTAGCTAACTTTTTGAGAAGGATTGGAGATCATGATGTTGGTGATGATTTTAAGCTTGTTACCTGAAGCTTGCTGCTTCGACTTGTGTAATCTATAGTGGCCCTTAGTTTCCATGTGGCTCTTGTCGAAATTTAAAGGTTGCTGTACAATCCTGTTTGAAATCATTGCCATTGAGATCAACGTCTCACAGAACTGTTATAATTTTCGGGCAGGGGCGAATATTGATCCGAACCTCATTTTGTTTGTGTTCTTACCGGCTCTGCTTTTCGAAAGCTCTTTTGCCATGGATTTCCATCAGATTAAGGTATGCATAATGCTTTCCTTTATAATGTCGTTTATTAGTTTACTCGGTCTTGCTTTCCTGTTGCCAAAGTTAACGCCAGAATTGTACGTCGTATAAGTTTCTTTATTCAAGAAAGTCAAAGGAATGGTGTCAAACATCTACTGATTTTATGGGTTGAACAGAGAGGTTTTGTGCAAATGCTCCTTCTTGCTGCTCCAGGAGTCGTGATTTCAACCTTCTTTCTCGGCGTTGTCATGGTTGTGAGTATTTGAAACTCACTCGTACCTTTTGGACTAAATTCTTTTATCGTCCAAGTCCTGTCCTTGAAAAGACTTTTCTCTATTAACACGATTAAATAGAATTTTGAAGGGGTGGAAGATTATGATTGGAGCTTATGTCTTTGATTATCCAGCTCGCTTCTCCTTTCTTGATAGTGCACAGAGCCATCTGTGAAATCCTATTAGACCAGAATCTGAAAGTATATTGTGGATCGTGAACAGAAGATGTTTCCGTATGATTGGAGCTGGAGCACGGGGCTTTTGCTTGGAAGCTTGCTAAGTGCCACAGACCCCGTGGCCGTGGTGGCCTTGTTGAAAGAACTGGGTGCCAGCAAGAAGTTGAGCACTCTCATTGAGGGCGAGTCTTTGATGAATGACGGGTAAGTGTGCATGATATTGCTGGCGTTTTTTGAATATTCCATTCTTCGTGCATAAAAAAATCAAGTCATAAATTTCATTTGGCATATGAATAGCTAATTGTCTTCTAAGAACAATCTCTTGGTATCGCTTACACATCTCACTTTAATAAATGATATTGGTGATTTGGGCTCGAGCTTAATACTGTGAAACTTCTTTGCATGCCAGGACTGCGATTGTTGTATTCCGTCTGTTTTTACAGATGGTACTCGGACAGCAATTTGGTGCTGGTGATGTCATTTCATTCCTCTGCAGGGTCGCATTGGGAGCGTAAGTCATGTTTTAAGACTGATGATTGTTGGGAAGTTCATTTCGACGTGATTCTATTTATGTCGCAGTTCACTGAAATGCCTAAAGATAGTCATGTTTCTCATCTTCCTTCCAAACTGCATTGTTTATCCTAATTTATTGAAATATTAGGTGCTTTGGTTTTGAAAGATCGGTCCAGTGGCTGTGCTTTGGTATTGATAAGTATTATCTCTCTTATTCAGCTGCCGAGATTTACCAGTCATTGATTCAGGGCTCAAACCTTTGCAGGCTGGCCTTAGGACTGCTTTTTGGGATTGTCTCTGTGTTCTGGGTGGGACTGGTCTTCAATGACACTATCATTGAGATTACTCTCACCTTGACAGCCAGCTACATGGCTTTCTTTGTGGTAAGGATCCCAACTGTTGTTTGACCGTCCACACTCTATCTCGTTTTGTGTATTTTCAGCTCTGGATTACTTCAGAAATTTCTTATGCAAATATCGTAGTCATATAGTAATGGTTTGAATGTGTCCCACTGTCCACTGAGGGCTCACCTTGACTGTTCAGCTAGGATTTGGTTTTGCATACTTTTTCCACCTCAATATGTGATGATTGGCTTGAAAATCTTATGGAGCGTAATGTGATTAAAATTTCAACTTGAATATAATTGGTGCCATGGATATTTTATTTAATTATTAGGCTGAACAAAATGCTCATGTCTCTGGGGTGCTGACTGTGATGACTATTGGCATGTAAGTCTCTTCTCTCCTCTCTGCCGTCACATTTAATGCAGTTTTAATTGATAAGTTACCTCATATTTTTTACTGGTTGTAACTGCATATACTTACTCATTTTTTTTGTCTGAATTCTATCTTAATAATTCATGTTCCTCGACTACCAGTTATTTGTAGTTTTGACGGTTGGACTTAAATTCACAGCTTCTTTGCAGCATTTGCAAGGACAGCCTTCACGGGGGAGAGTGAACAAAGTATGTTTCATTTTTGGTACGTCTGCGTCCCTTGTCCTTCTACATGGTTCATCCAATATGGCGTTAAATGTAGTTACAGTGTCTGTAAACCTAACTTCAAATTGTATTTTGTTTTGACTGGGCAGGGAGATGATTTCCTACATTGCCAATACTCTCATATTCTTACTCAGGTATGCATTTTTCTCGTGGCTCTGATTTGACACGGTTGTGACCTACAGTACTAGAGCTGAATGTTCTTCTGGTTGATGAGTCTGGTTGATCTTTTCTTAATGCACGTCATTGTGATTTTGATTCGGCCATTTTGAATGTTTACTAAGGACAGTGATATATACGAGGATATGTTTAGGACATTTAGGTGTAATTCGACAGGATAAGAAGCGATGTTGATGCAGTAGGACGATATACCATCTTGAAAGAAAATTAATATGGAGTTGACAATGGCTGTGCCTTGCAGTGGAGTGGTAATTGCAGAGAGCATTTTAAGAAGTAAAGAGAAGATTGAAGGTTTGTTCTTCTGTGACTGTGACCCAGTGATTTTGATCAAAACCATTAATACTTGCTGACTCACTGACTAATAAATTGCATACTGTTCAGGGCGAGATTGGAGTTATTTGCTTTTGCTCTACGTTTTTGTTCAGTTCTCTCGAGTGGTCGTAGTGGGAGTACTGTACCCTAGCCTCAAGTATTTTGGCTATGGAATCAACTGGAAAGAGGCGACTGTGCTTGTTTGGGCTGGTCTGCGTGGTGCTGTCGCTTTGTCACTTTCATTATCAGTTGTTGTAAGTGCTTTTGTCCAAAAAATATCGCCTTGCGTTTGTACATATTTTAGAAGAATGACACAGGTCATTGCTTTGAGCATATTAAAGCCTAAGTCATTCACTTCACTAACTCAAATTTAGGATGTAAATTCCTTGTAAGATTTTGTTAATGATGAATTGTGCTGAACTAGCCAAACTTGTCTCATTTGAAATTGTATTGACTTGTGACTCTCCCTTTCTAAGTATTGATCTTAGTGACATATTTAATGCCTCTGTTGAAGTAGTAATTGAATATGCTGACATTCGCTAATGGTTTGAAGTTTTTTCGACTTGCATGTGATCATTTTCAGCAAGTCGGTGAGCGTGACGACCACGTTCACTTCACCAGATTGACGGAGGCCAGAGTATGTCTCATATGCTAATTCAAAGCCTCTAGATTTGGCAGACTCATCGACATCGTGCATCATGTATTGCATCAGAGTTGTAAATCTGTAATTGCAAACAGTTTTTTGTTCCATGCTTGAATTTCCAAATTATGGAAATCCAAATTTATCATGGTCATTGTTCTCTGGGATTTTAGAATGCTGTAAGGGACTCGGGAGTGGAGAAACAGCAATTGGGTGGGGCGGGGGTGAAAGGAAGCTCTTCTGAAGTGTTTGCGTGCGTCAAATGCATCAGTTTGTGTTCTTCACTGGCGGCGTTGTCTTCTTGACACTCATCATCAACGGTTCCACTACCCAGTTCCTGCTTCATCACCTTAACATGAATACGATTACTGAGACTAAGGTACTAGCATTCTTTGCCATTAAATGGTTCCTTATCTAACTTCATAGAACTTCACGTTTCTTTGAAACACTTTCCCCGAGAATTGTGGTTGCTGTACTATGGAAAATAACTATGGATGATATTTCTTTATGTAAATTTTTGTTTCATATGAGAGTTCTAGTTTGATCTCTCATTGCAATTTTGTGGGCTTGGGACCTATGAAGTCACGGGTTTTGGAGTATGTCAAGTACGATATGCACAGTAAAGCATTGGAGGCATTTGGGGAATTGGGAGAAGATGAGGAGTTGGGGCCAGCGGACTGGACCACCATACTCAAATATGTGAGCTGCTTAAAAGACCTCCCCGAGAATGGCAGGCCTACCCATCCCCATGGGCCTCCAAGTTCTGAAGCTGCAGCAGAGGGTGAACACGTGAAGCAACAAATGCAGGACACACGGATACGCTTCCTGAATGGCAAGTTGAACTGTTGCAAATGTTTCTTTGGGGAGAGTTATTGTTCTGTATGTCCATGGTTAATTGAATGCAGTAATTCACATCCTCATTTGCCTAGGAAGAAAATCGGGAATACTGAAGTCAAGTTGAGTGTTTAACTTGCTAGGTGTGCCCGAGCCAAATATAGAAAGTCCACTTTGGAAGCTAAGAATCGATTATGTACCAGATAACCGACGAGCCGCGCTAGCGGCGATTTGGTTATCGGACATACCCGGTTGTACATTTTTCAATCACAACCTTTGATCTTCATGATCCAAGGGTGTAGGAAGCAAGTTGAAAGGAAAGAAGGTTATGAGTGGCAACTTGGAATGGCAATGGTGACGGGTTGCCAATGGGACGGTACCATGTTAGCGTTGAAAAGTCAACAACCGGTTATAGCAACTGTAAAGCTTTGATTTCAATTGTTCGAAAATGTAGGGGATGATTTCGTTTTTCTACTGATTCATTTTGTTAATTCAATGGAATAAAACTCCAGGCTCAGAAGCCTGTAGTGCTAATGTGAACCTGGTCTGTACGGGTTGTACGATTCATGTTACCATTATTTTTCTCGAACCAGATACTCAAGACCTCAATTGCATCTGCAGGAGTACGAGCAGCATACTGGAGTATGCTGGAAGAAGGACGAATCACACAAACTGCAGCCCTTCTTCTCATGCAATCCGTTGATGAGGCGTTGGACCAGGTATTCATTCTAAAGACATAGTGCAATATGTACACAACAGCGTTCAGTAAAACTAAGACTGTTTCATGAACTTTTAGACACCATATAGAGAATCTTTGTCACGATTTGTGAGGTCTCCCTAAAGTTACAGTGACTATATGGAAGCTTGACTCTTGATCTATAGGAAAGTCTCCATATAAGCACTGTGGCCATGTAGACCTCTCCATGAATTATGAGGATGATCTAAAAGTTCTTGAAACAGTCTGATTTTCCAGAAAAATTTGTTATATATACATAAGCAACAAGTCTTAATGTTGCATTAATCATCACTTCGAACTTCTAGATGCCTCCGTTGCCATTCCGATTTGTGTATTCCAATATCGATCATAGAAGTACAATTCCTTACATGTCACATTTTAACAAATGAACCCCATCCCCAATTGTACTGCTGTTAACTCTTGCTCAAAATTTTCTTATAATGTATAATTGTCCGTCTACATTATACTTAATTGTATCTACAACACGCACGTTTGATTTTCAGGACACATGGTGGGTTGGGGGCAGGTAGAAAATCACAGTGTGCTGCAGGATTGGGAATCACTACGCCCACACGTTCGTTTTCCCCACTATTTGAAATACTTATCTTGGCGGAGCACTTCATTCCTCCCTAGAAGAGTATCCACATTCTTCTTGGTACAACGATTGGACCTAGCATGTTATATAGCTGCTGCCTTTTTACGGGCACATCGAATGGCTCGCAACCATCTCCGAGATTTTATCGGTACAACCTTGTCTCATTATTTAGTCCTGAGCGCATATTTTTGTTCTACAAGTCAATTTGTAAAACAAATGGTTATTTGTGAATCTCTTGTGAACCCTTTGGGTCATAATTATTATTTTTGAGTGCAGGATTTATGTTGAACAAATTTTATGCTAGTGTAGTCCTTACTAGCTCAGCTCTAATCCGATTCAAGGGCCACTTTAACCCATTGAGGACCAAAGATTCACGGTTTTCGAAATGACCAATTTGACTGATCATACTGTGGAAAGTATAATTCAGATGAGGACTATATTTTTTACTACCAGAATCAGTCAAGAACATCGTATGTGCTGGTCAAAAGATAAATAAAATTGAATAAAAGAAATTTCCATATGACCTACATGAACTGCTAAAAAAATACATACGAGACCCAATGCGGGCCTCCTGATCTTTAGGAGTTAATACTGTGTTAGGTAGGGAGACTTATTTATTTTCTGTTTCTACAGGTGAAAGTGAAGTGGCGGAAGCTGTCATCGAAGAAAGCGAGTCACTTGGTCAGGGAGCTCGTCAATTTCTTGAAGACGTCCGCCTTTCATTTCCTCAGGTGACCTGGACTGCCACTTTGAAGTTACTGACTGTTGTGACGATAAATAAGATGCTTCATTTCAAGGCAATACTCTGATAGTGAGCAATAATTTATCTACAGGTTTTGCGAGCAGTGAAGACAAAGCAAGTAACCCATGCAATTTTGGTACACTTGACTGAGTATGTAAAGAGTCTGGAGAACGCTGGGCTCCTCGAAAGCAAGGAGACCCACCATCTTCATGATGCCGTCCAGGTCTTGATATCTACAACACACTTGTGTCTGGGTTTCTTTATCAGAAAATTGTTATTCGATGCCGTTACAACTCGAGTATAAATACAGATATAAATAATTTGCAATCGGCAAATCTTTTACGAGTTATGAACCAAATCACAATTTCGGTGTCATTGATTTGTAGTCCTTACAAGTTTCATATTAGTGTGATATTACTCCACTTTCTGATACATGGCGTGAAAATCTCAAATATATGAATTTTGTTGGTACCTCTTAGGTCGACTTGAAGAAGCTGTTGAGAAACCCACCTATTGTTGAAATGCCAACAGTGGAGGAAACTATGCATAATCAACCGTTTATCGGAGCATTGCCAGTCTCTGTCCAAGGACCGCTTCTTGATGCAGCAAAGGAGCACATGAAGGTGCGGGGTAACATAATTTACAAGGAGAATGTGAAGCCTGATGGGATCTGGTTGATTGCAAATGGAGTTGTCAAGGTTGGTTTTCTCTTCACTTAGCTTAATATTCTCTATAATATTCCCTACAAGTTCCTAATACAATTTAATTTTACCGAAAGCCTTGCATATTCCTTTTCCAATTCTTGCTATCGTTCCTGTCATATATCGCCTTGCTACAATTAATTCTTATGTTACTGGCATTTGGGAAGCATTCAACAGTGGAGCAGTAAGGCCACTAGTGGACATCGACTACTGCAGCCAACGTTCTCCCACGGAAGCACCCTTGGCTTGTATGAAGCGTTGACTGGCAAGCCTTACTTATGTGATATTATCACAGACTCGGTGGTTCATTGCTTATTTATCGAGCGCTCCAGGATACTGTCAGTCCAAAAGGAGAATCCAGAACTTGACGATTTTCTTTGGCAGGTATTGTTGAAAATCTTCATTCATTCTTCACTGGCAACATTCTGTCCTCGATTATTGTTGCGGTAGTTTTAATGGAGCTAGATTTCACTTAAAACTTGCATGGATGTCGATGTCAGACAGTACTTGTAGCATTTTCCCATATTTTAGATGCAGTGGACTTTTACGAAATTGACGGGCATATTGAAGGCTGAGTGTTAGTTTTGCCCGACCGAAATCTTATGCCGAACTAAACCCCACATCTATACCTGTCCTGGATTTTAGAGCTCAAGGTTTCAGCTGGAAGCTGCAAAACCAATCTGAACATTTGAAAGTCCTAATCTTCAAAGTATTGAGTACTTGAACGTCACATTTCTGGCGCTCTGAATTCTGCCTTTTTATCGATTTTGACCATGGACAGTACTATCGGCTGCTAAGAATGACAATCTGTTGGACTGATCCTATTGTATAGGAAAGTGCACTTGCTGTTTCCAAGATTGTACTGGCCCCCCAATTCGAGACGGCTACATTGCAAGAGATGCGTGCACTTGTGATGGAAGGCTCCTCCATGCGTATATTCCTCCGAGGAGAGGTGTTCGAGCTTCGGCAGAAGGAAATTGGGGTGTTGCTGGAAGGGTTTGTCAGACAAGAAAACAGCACCGAAATTGTTACTGCTCCAGCAGGCCTCATACTGAAAACGCCTTTCCCCAGCCCTGCTGGTCAGTCATCTACCCTCCTCTAATTTCTTCAATTTTATTTTTCTTTCCCCATTCGGAACGATTGTCTTGATCGAGACGTGTGCTGCAACTTTTCCATATGTTCTACCACTATGTCATGCAAAAATATCCTGAGAGCAATTCCTGCTCCGCAAGTCTTCACTCCTTACACTATTGGCCCCCTTGTTGAGTTTTTAAAATCGCCTTCATCTTTAGGCCACCTATGACTCCTATTATTATTGTCAACAATGGCATCATTTCATTGTTTCCCGTCAGTATCATTGTTTCTCAACATTCACACCATGTCGCTCTTCTGTCCTGAGTACTAGCCCACTCATTGAATTTTGGAAAGAAATTTTGAAATCACCTTCTTCAGTTAGTAGGTTAGCTTTGACACCCCTAATATTATTCTCAACAATGGCACCATTTCATCAAACAATGCTACTATGCTCATATGACACAAATTGTGAAATATCGTCTTATGCGCACCTTGGCACCACTTTTCATATGAAAATTTTCTAGTCAAAGAACTATCAAATTAATTTAATTTTCTCTCTAACGATAACTTCCACTCTACTTCAAAAATTAGTGTTGATTGCCCACCCCTTTCACAGTAGCAGTCCTCTAGTTAGCACTTCCCTACAGCAATTGACTTATTAGTATCAACGCTTTCATTCTTGAATCAAGATTTGTAGGGATTTGCGCCAAAGATAGAAGATGCCAGAGAATCGTGGATATCCTGATTCTCCCATGGATTAGCAGTTGGGCGCACGGTGCTTCCAGCTCCTTCAACAATGTTATGTGCACGGAATTGAGAATGTTGTAAAATTCTAATCGACATGGATTTGTCGCAGATAGTGACCGCAACGTATTCCCCCAGGAGCTCACATGCTTCCATGCCGAGGCAAGATCCCGGGTGTTGTTCTTCGATATGGAGCTATCCGCGCAAATAATGTCGCAAGGCTCTGGCCAGCTCTTGGCCGTTCCACGCAAAGCCAGTCGTCCCACACTGCGGCGCTCCCTGATTGATCACGACGTTCCACGGTCTTCCAGGCAATCCAGAGTCAGCTCTGCAGATTCAAGGTCAACCACCACCGGGCGGCACCGCAGCATCGACCGCATTGCTGCTGCCAGCGACAGCTCTATCCCCTTAGCTTGGGCTAGCACTACCAGCAACGTTCCAGATAAATACTCAGCTAAGGCTTTGGAAATCAGTGTTTTCGGCTCTCAGGTAATTATGCAACCACGCCCCACCACATTCAAATTCTCTTGGCTGTAATGTAGAGGATACTATTTACGTCAATTTAAGCCTTGTATCGGATATGTGGGAATGTTATTTCATTGGGAGATCAACTCAATAAAGCTCACTGGGGAGATCATGCACTTTGGGTACAGGAGTCAAATTCTCTTGAGATCCGATTTCACCTTACGCAATCATTCAGAGTGAGAGATTGTAGAATATTCTTGAAGTGACAGTATACGGCCCCATTTCCATTCAAAGTTGAGTTGGCCATAGACATTTAATCGCCTACGCGACTCATAAGAGGATCGTTTATATTTCCGTGTGCAGGTAAACGATGGAAGGCCTGAAGATGGGCAGTTTCGAGTGACCCAGTCTCACTCGAACCTTGTCAACCGGATGTCAATGCTAATGCTAGACCGACCTGAAACAGGTGATGCAAAACAGGGCACCGTAGCCAGGCGGAAGCTATCGAGTCCGGACCATTTGTTGCCGCTTGTGCCCCTTAAGGCGCGGGCGGGCGAGTCCAGCGAGGACGATGATTCGGACAAAGAGGAGCACATTGTCAGAATTGATTCTCCAAGTGCTCTATTCCATGCTTCTCGTCCAGATCAGACGTGATTGAACCTTCCCTTTCCTTTTTGCAGATCTTTGAGGCAGGAATTTGTTCCAGTGATTGAAGGAGTGGAGAGTTATTAGAGAGTTAAGTTACCTTTCTGAAACTGCTGTCTGTTCCATTTCACTTCATTTCTTACATCTCTCAGCAGTAAGATAGAATTTTGAACCAATAAATTCAGCTCGCCGTAAGCACGTAAGTATCTACCTGCACGTAAGCATCTCGTTGCCTGGAAAGACCATTTGGATTATGAAGTTGATGGTTACATACTCTCTTTGTCCAGAAATAAGTGTCCGTGGTTATGTTAAAAATGTTTGATTTCATTGCCGATATTATGAAAAGCATAATTCAGAGGGGTTTCAGATTTTATATCGCCAAAATTAATGAAGGACACTGTATGTGTGCATTGCAACCTAAATAAAATTGGCCACAAGAAAACTTCCATACAACCTGAAAAACATGAGGTCCAAAGTGTACATTTAATTACAAACAGAGGGAGGATTAGGATTGCTTGTAATAAGAACAGGAGCAAGTGCTACATGCGTGAATAAGCCTAGATTCTAAATTGTTTGGATTGCGTTTTCCTTAACTCTAAAATTCAACTAGAAAACTTAAGAAAAATTTGTATTTATGCTTGTAATGTATTCTTGAAAAGGTTATACAATCTTGAGTTTCACTTCTAGATTTGCCTAACTAAAAAATTGCTTTGATCTTTGTATGGTTGTGTATGTAAAGAAGTCATTGAGTATTGCACAAAACATTCTAATGTTATTCCTTATAAGACAAAAAAATGTTGACAATCTTGAGTTTCACTTCTAGATTTGCCTCACTGAAAAATTGCTTTGATCTTTGTATGGTTGTGTATATAAAGAAGTCATTGAGTATTGTACCAAACATTCTAATCATGTTCCTTACAAGACAAAAAAATGTTGTAAAGTACACTATCGAATATGTGCCAAATATAACATACCATAAGTGCATCTTCTATGGAACTACCATCTAAGCATACCAATGATATGGGTTGGGTGGACCATTGCAAGGAAATTATTCCATGCCCCAAGTAGTTATTACAATACCTTGCATGTTTGTAGGCCTACAATTTTCAATTTGCAACCTTCACTTTGAGCTTCTTTAGAGAACTTGCAAGAGAGTTTTCTACATTGCAAGATTAATTGTTGCAATACCTTTTGCATTTATTTGAGTCTTGTATAACTACTTTGTCACAACAACTTGACTATTTTTAGGCATGATGAATTTGGTGGTATATAGTATATTTCCTTGTAGATCCAAAAACATTAGGATATTTTTTTGTAAAATGACCCTCTAGATGCTTCTTTAGATTGTTGACCAAGAATTGGTTTAAATCTTGATCACAACTCTTAGTTAACAATTGTGACCAAGAGCCAATGTTGTCATCTATTGGTTACCTCTACCAATGTAAAGTGAATTTAGATTGATCCCTTGGATGTTGATTTTTAAAATGAGATTTAAAAAAAAATTGATTTAATAATTTACTCTTCTCTTTTATCTATGTAACGTTTTTAGTTGAATTCCATTTTGTCATTTTTGGTGTATTTTGGGTGGTTTTTTATTGGCTAGTTGGGAGCTTGGTTCTTGTTTTGTTGTCCAAATTCGTGATTTAATGTGTTTTTTTACTATTTGTGGGGCATTTTTGTGTGTATAGTGCCAAGTCGAAGTAAGTGTGCTAGTGTGATGAGTTGCCAATTAGCCAATTGTCTAGTGCTAGTAAGGACTTGGGTGTTTGAAGGAATGATTTGTAGTTAATTCATGAGGCTCAAGTTGGGAATATTTAGCTTGAATGTTGTCTTATAAATAATTCTCAATTGGTTTAGTTTGTGAGTGAATATCAATTATTCCATCATTGTGCTTATTTGAATATTTTCAAATGACAGATTGTGTATTTTTAAGTTGTGTTACCTAATTAAAGAATGAATCTATTAGCATAGAAATTTCCTATTTGACCGCCTCCCTTAGAACAAACTTATTATACTAAATGGATAATTTCCAAATAGATCATTATCCTTCTTCTACAATCCATTTCTTTTCCTCTTTTTTTTTCCTCACCTTCTAGTAAAATTTCAACAACCAGGATGCCAAGAAATAGAAGAAACTTGTAACCAATAGAAACATAAAATGTATTTTTAAAGATTTAGTCAATAGTATATAAATAGTAAATAATATTATATAAATGACCATGCCATTATTTATAATGGAATAAATATTTAAAAAATATGACACTAAAAAATTCATTTATTGTAATATATACTCTAGTAAAATTTTATTTGTAGTAATAAAATTATAATTACTATGAATTTTTTTATTTTTCACAATATTATAATGATTTAGCTATAAAAAAATTTGCAATTAAACAACTTTTCAATAGTAAAAATTGCATTTATAACTATAGAACAACAGTTTTCAACAACAAACAACATTAAAAATTGATTGAAATAGACGAATTAGCTTCTGATGGGATGGCTTGGATACCTTAAAAAGTTTATTAAGAAAAACTCTCAAAGTTGTCTTGCCACAAAATCGTTATATATTTTACAATATGTAGAATTTCATATCATTTTATCATTCATTTTGAACCTTGGTCACTCTTCATTTATGAAGGCTAATATAAAGTGAGCTTGGATTGAACCCTTCTTCTCTTCTTCCAATTACAATATTCCAAATGCTTTGGCCATGGCCCTTAGTCATTAGTATAAAGAGAACCTAGTTTGTGGTTTTCATTGGTTTAGGAAAACCAACACTTGGGCCAAACTTGCATTGAAGTCGAGCCTTTGCCATCTTAATTAGTATTCTAATCCTTAAACTAAATTTGTCATCCTAAACAAACCTAGTTGAAAGGGAGAGCGATAAGCCGACAAAAATATTGATTTTTTTAGAGCATCTTTTCACCGATTCTTTCCAAGCTTAGACCTAGAATTCACCAAATCTTTATTATTATAATAAATTAAATAACTCAAATGGATTAGTATGAATCAACAAAGTTAAAAATAGTAAAAATAGGCTTTTTCATCTTATAGTTGATCACCACATTGATAATACCAATAGGAAAAAAACCAAAAAAGTTTACATCAACCACCAAGGAATTTTTCATTTCTACAATCTTGAAAGTCATCCGGCCCTTTCCGGCCCTTTCCGGTGCCCAATTGCACCTTTTTCAAAACAAATCTCCACATTTTTGCCAAATAAAAGTAGTCTTTTATTCACCACAAACTTTTATTTCCACATTCATCCAAAAATGGATGAACGTAGAAATACACTGATGACATCAATGCTTCAGCAATTTTTTGAAGTGATCGCCTTCCCAGCACTTTCTCAAAAAGTAAAAGCAAAGCCCTGTTGGCCACTCAGCGTCCTTGAAGCCTTCAAGGGTTAACGATTTGATTTAAATATCATTACAAAATCACAATCATGTACCTGGCTGGAGTCAACAATTCTTCAAGACTGACTGACCCCAAACAAGTGGACCCTTTAATGCTATGAGTGGGTCTCCCATTTGTTAAAAAGGATTTAAAAAAAAATTTAAAATGGACCCCATAGTAAATTAAAGCCAGTCCAACCTCCCACAAAAAGCGGCCATGGAGGATTGACCCCCTTATTGCCTCATTCAAGGGTAAATGTAAAAATTGTCACCTATTATGTGCCACATTAATTTTGTATTTGGGCCCATGATTGCAAATATGAAATCAAAATTTTTCAAATTTTGTGATGGGCGGCAAATAAAAAATTTCAGTGTTTTCTCCAGGGTTAAAACATGGGGCAATAAGGGCCTTGGCCCCAATGCCCCCCCCCCCCATAAAGTCACCAAGAAAAAGTTTCCCATTATGAACCCCATTTCACACGAAGCAAACTCATAAAGGAGCCACAGACCTAAAAAAAAAAGAAGAAAATTATAACTACCTTTATTATTTTACTTCCCCCGTGGCTCCTTCCTGGAAGCTGCCCCTCCCCCCCTTCCCAAGGCCAACGGACTGACTGCGGCTCGGCGCGTAGCTGGCTGGCCCACCCCTGTTAAAATCCCAAGTGGACACGGGAATTAGCCAGTCTGGCAACTACCATGTCAGCACCGCCCAGTGAGCTCGAGCCAAGCCCCCAACAGCCCCAGCAAAAATCTCGCCCTTCGGCACACGTCGGTGTTTCACAACGGCCCCTTCAAACGGCACCAGCCCCGCAATTTCGCTCCTGCTCGCTCCAGCGGTGGCCCGAGCGCCTCTCTCCCATAAAGTCCTCAACTAGACATCCTGATCTTCACATTCTCTAGCTCATTTTGCGCTTCATTCGGGGCATTTCCATTGAGTAGAGCGTTGATTCGAGTCCCTGCGTGTCAGTTGATCGCTTGCAAACTTTCGCGGTGTGGGTTTAGGTATCACTTGCAGGATTGTTGCTGCTCCTTAGGTTTTAAGGATTTTGTAATAGATTGCAGGGAGTGATTCGTAAGTGAACGGACGTTGTTGTGAAAACGCGAGATTCTGGAGGTTTTAGGGGCTCGTCAAGCAAGGGATTGCAGTACGTGGTATTGGTAGGATCTGACGTGTTTAGAGCTTTTGTGGGTATTTGGGTTACGGTTTTTTTTTTTGTTGAGGAGTAGCCATGATGCGAATGGCGAGTTTCGGCAAGTCCAAGAAGATCGAGACATCGAAGTCGATGGATGCCACTTCCGGCATCTCCTCTCGGAAGTTAGAAAAGACGCGCTCTGAATCCCTAAAGAAGAGCCCGAACTTCATCACTCGTCTCACGAGCATGGGAAGCTTAAAGTCCTCTAAGAAAACCTCGAGAAGCTTGAAATCTCAGTCCAAGTCTGATGTTCGCGTGCAAGCTCAGCAAGCACCAGCTCCCTCGACCCACACTGTGATCCACAACTGCGAAGTCTCCGAGCTGGAGATGGCGTTCAGGGTGTTCGACGCCAACGGCGACGGCCAGATCTGCATCTCGGAGCTCGGCGCCGTGCTGCGGTCTCTTGGTGGGGATGTGACCGAGCAGGAGCTTCAGCTGATTATGATGGATGTAGACAAGAATCAGGACGGGTTCATCAGTTTGGAGGAGTTCAAGGACGTGCACAATGTGGTTGGGGAGGACCCGATTCGGGAAGCGTTTGCTACTTTTGATAAGGATGGGAACAATTTGATTTGCGCTGATGAGCTTCGAACGGTGTTGATGAGCTTGGGCGAGAAGGGACATTCGCTGGAGGATTGCAGGAGGATGATCAAATCCGTAGATCAAGATGGCGATGGCTTTGTGGATTTCAAGGAGTTTCAGAACTTGCTGAGCGTTAAGAGCTGAGCCTCCAACAATGTCATGGGTTCATGTGTTTCAACTGAATCTTCAAGTGTACTTCGATTGCAATGGCAATTCCATTTCGAGGACGTGGAGAGCATGGAAGTACTCTTGAACATCTTGACTATTTCCACCCAGGGCTCAAGACTTTTTCATCACGACGTAGTTTGAATGTGTGGAAAGTCTGCAGGCAACTTTGACTGACATCGCAATGGAAACTTTTTTCTGAGGACGCGGAGAGCAACCTTGGTATGGAACTCAAGTGTCAAAGATCTTGACGCTTTCCACTTAGTGCTGGATGTCTGGAAAGAGTGCAGGAAATTTTGGAAGCTCGATGGTTCTCAGAGGAACCTTGTACAAAAGTGACTCAATAGTTTAGAATATTTTTTCTTTGGGGTGTGTGGAGTTTAGCTCGCATTGAGCTTTGTACGCTAGTTCTGTACTCCTCCGTCCCCGAATTGGAAAGCACGGAAGGTTATAACATGGGGCACTGCATTCCGTCATTCTTTGTGCGAATGCCCAACCTCGGATCAATAGAATGAATGTGCATTCTTTTATAAATTCTTCTCTGAGTGTACCCCCCTATGAATGTATCCCTCCCCCGTTTGGCTGTCGACGTTTCGAATTGCAGAAGATGCCTTGGTTTCAGTCGGTGTCTTGTGAAAATGGTGTTGCCACTTTCCAGATATTTTCGGGGAGTTTTGTTGTGCCTGAGCTTCAGTATGCAACTCTTAGCATGTGCCTGAGATGTGTATCTGTCGGTGACTGAAACTGTGACGACTACAACTGGAGTACCAACACCGTTTATGATCAGCAGACTCTTCAAAAACAAATGTTGCCACACTATTCGATGGGAATGTGGCCATACCCCGAGCATGGGAGTGAGAATGTGGGAGCCATTTTCAGTTGTATGAATTGTTCAGTTAGAGAGAAGAGGCAATAAACTAAAAAACTCGAAGGAAGTGCTGATGAAGCGTGGTAGTGCAGATTGTCAGTTGTGGCAGGGGAGAACCAAAAGCCAAGTTTGCCAGTTTCTGAGAGATTCATATCACCCTAAAATCAATCTCCATTTGACATGTGGAATGATTTAATAATTGAAAGTAGATGCCGAATTTGACCCTCTCTTGGGCGTATAGTAGTTGGAATACATATGATCCCAATGGAGGCTCGCAAAGAGGTTCCAACAACAAAGTCTTTGACCTTTAAATGTCAAGGTGGATTTAGGGGTCCGATGGATGACAAAGAATCTCTCCATGTAGGACAGAAATGCAACTGTTCATCTTCCAAATTTTGTGGAAAAAGGGAATGTCTTCTACAATAGCTTGTCTCCCAATGAGTGTTTTTTAAGCCAACAATTCACACAACCTTGAGGCCCAAAAGTGGCTGATGCATAACTTGACTGTCCTTTGTAGAAAAAAAGAATGCACCTATTGGTCCAACAATCCAAACATTTTGATGACTGCCCTGGTCATGGGGCCACCTCTTTCAAGAGTTAAGGTGGAGGTATCCATTTCTAGTCAAGTACCCGTGCGCAACCTATAGGCTGCTCTATTTTCCACCCAGGCTAGGTTTCATTTCCAACCCAAGCCTTGGAATGCATTCCAACCCCCATAAGGTCACAAGACATGCTCCAAAGTGGTGAGCATGAAAGCAAGAAATAGTGAGCAAAAAAACAGTTTGGCTAAGATCAAAATTAGAAGCGCCTCGTGATTGTCCATGGGTTTAAAGTACTTTTTTTGCCTCCCAAAATTCATAGTAATTTTAGTTCAAGTGATTAAAAAATACCAATTTTTTTTTTGCAAATCCCCGTCATTCCTATCAATGCACCTTTGAATAATTTGCTTTGCCTTAGCAACATTCCAAACCATATCCATAATTGCTTATTTGATCAAGGGTTATGGGTACCTTCACTATAATGCAGTGACCCTCTCTCTAATGTAACAACTTCTCTAACATAATATAGTCCAGTCCAGCCCAATCCAGTCCAGTCTTCATCCTAATACTTTTAGAAGAGTTCTTCTACTACCGGTACTCTATAAGACTGCCGATAAAGATTTTGTTGAGTCTTGTTGAGTCTTGTTGGAAGTCAAAAAGAAATTGCAGATCCTCCCCTCATAGCATGCATTTTTTGAACACTCGATGAATAAACTCCGAGTTTTTTAAACCGTTGAAAGTAGATGTATCCAAAATTGACCCTAGGCTCTCGCATGCGACTTGATTGGATTGTAGACAAGTATCTTAGAGTAGTTGGCTTGTCCAACAGGATCACAAATAAGGTAGGAATTTTCGTGGTGAGAGACGGAAGGATGGGCCCAATGCGTGGGAGCTTCTTCCAAGTGGAAAGCTGCCCTCGGGAGGAGCACCTTGGATTTCCCCAGAAAGTCAAGTACCGTGTATGGAATGTGTCAACTGGCAAGTGCTCGAAAATAATGGCTTCCTTGAAGACCTCTAAAGAATTGGAACGCTCTTACTTTCCTTGCTGTTACTCATTCAACTCGCAAGTTGGCTTCTGTTTTTAAAATTTTCATTTTTTAATGTAAAAGTGTAACTTAGTGTTGCGTTCCTCACAAAAATTACATTGCATTTGAATTGTCATTTGATTGAAAAGACTGCTTGATTTGAATTATTTTGAAAAATCACATCCAAAATTCATTTAAAAAAAATTGTAGAGTAGATTTTAAGAAGCCATAAATGGATTGGGAATTTTCATTCATTGGAAATGACCCATGGAAATGACCCAAGGAATTTTTTTCCAAAATTGTGCATGCCATTTTCATGTTCTATTTTTATTTTATTTTATGTAAAGTGTAACTTAGTGTTGCTTTCCTCACAAAAATTATATCTTGCAAACTTTCATTCATTGGAAATGACCCATGGAAATGACCCAAGGAAAAAAAAATTTCAAAATTGTGCATGCCATTTTCATTTTCTATTTTTATTTTATTTTATTTTATGTAAAAGTGTAACTTAGTATTGCTTTCCTTAGAAAAATTATATCTTACAAATTTTCATTCATTGGAAATGATCCATGGAAATGACCCAAGGAAAAAAAAATTCAAAATTGTGCATGTCATTTTCATTTTCTATTTCAATTTCATTTTATTTTATGTAGTGTTGCTTTCTTCACAAAAATTATATCTAGCAAATTTTCATTCATTGGAAATGATCCATGGAAATGGAAAGGAAAGTTTTTAAAAATTGTGCATGCCATTTTCATTTCATTTCATTTTATTTTATTTTATGTAAAGTATAACTTAGTGTTGCTTTCTTTACAAAACTCATATCTTGCAAATTTTCATTCATTGGCAATGCCCCATGGAAATGACCCAAGGATTTTTTTTTCAAAATTGTGCATGCCATTTTCATTTTCTATTTTCTATTCTAAGCGTGGTTTGTGGTGTCACATAACAATTTTTGTATTTTAGCTTGCTTCTAAGTTAAAGGGGTTAATCCTTGAAGGGTTTGAAAGCCCTTTGTGACAATATAGAATATTATGAATATAGTGGTATTTGAGTAGAAAAACATTGACCAAATATTGTTTGGTACAAAGTAAATTAATGATCACAGTAGTATGTAAATAACAATGTATCACAATTCATATGGTAAACCACGATCGAAGAGTTATAAGGCTAAATATGGGTCGTATAAAGGGACTCCAAGGACCTTTCAAGGGTTAAGCATGGTTTGTGGTGTTACATTTCAATTTTTTTGTTTTTCGCCTTGCTTATAAGTTAATCCATAAAATGTTGAGGAGGACGTTTGGCATCCAATGGATGATAGAGAATCCTTCTAGTAGGATGGAAGTGCAACTATTCATCTTTAAAATTTTGTTGTGAAAAAGGGAGGTCTTCTATAGTAGTTTGACTTCCAATGAGTGCTTTTGCAATTTTTTAGGAGAATGATTCACACGGTAACCAAACGGATGATTTCCACAATTACCACTATGTCCTTTAAGTAAGTACGGATACTACCTTATCTTATGGAAGGAAGCTACAATCACACGTTGTCAACTTGTCACGTGCCCCTCCTCTTGAAAAGCTTCTTTAACTCTTAAATGACAAGTTGGTCATTGTGGAAATCATCTATTTGGGTACCGTATGAATTTTGAGCTTAAAAAAATATAGAAGGCTCAATGAAAGACAAACTACTATGGAAGACATCCCTTTTTCACACAAAATTTGGAAGATGAATAGTTGTAATTCTGTCCTACATGGAGAGATCCTTTGTCATTCATTGGCTAGAAAATGTCCTTTGTGTTGTTTATGGATTAAGGGTTAAAGGACTCAACTTTTGCCTTCTAATGTCTTCCAAATCCATATTTTCTTGTCTTCATCATGTGAAATTTTCAATGTAGTTCCAATGGTTGTAATCTCAAGTTCTAATTTCACACCAATCAAATGATAATAACACATTTGGTGAGTCATGATGGTGTCAATATTGAAAAGCATAACCGCTACTTTGGGAAGTTGAAACATGCATTCACATTGTCATACTCCTACTATTTATAGTGGGATTGCATTGCACAAATCTGTGCAATCAATGTGTGTCTCAATAATAATTTCTAACGGTTATGGACCCCGTGAGTTTAGATCTTATACAAACATTGCTTTCAATTGGATAAATGGGAAGCTAATTCAGTAACAAAACGTCATCTAGAGTATGAACTTCGAGACAATTAATACATTTGTACAAAAATGTATCATAAAATGAGCAAAAATTCAGAACAGGATTGGAGCGTTAAAGTGTTAAAAGCTCCCCTCCAGATCACATCAAAAGGTTCATACCAATCCATGATTTCCCCTCATTTCAATTCAAATAGAATAGAAAACAATACATTAATGAATTCTCTATTAATCTCACCAATAGCACTACACAATTATTTATTTATTTATTGAAACAAATGAACTAATGGAACCATTCAACTTCAGGGATTAAATGTTCTGTGCAGAATGCAGACGTGATGCAAGCTAGAAAAACGGCAACAGAGCGGTTACCTCGTATTGATGCTACTTTCTTGGCGAGTGCATGAACCGTTCAACTGCAACATAACAACAAAAGTAACTTCTATTAAGTATGTAACGTGCAAGCAATTTCATAATGAACAGGAGTGGGGAAAAATCGTTGAAAATCGCTTCTTTTATTGATGAAAATGGTTCAATTTGGTGCGAGTCGTCAGACGTTGTCTGTAGATCATGGTAACCCAGTGGACACGGAATGAGCCTCCTCTCAGTCTCTCACTGTCGCTGCATTGATTCTCACTGCAAGTCATTTGATCCAAGTTAAACCAAGTAACCAACGACATTAAACGTGAGCTTTTAGTTTGACAGAGTGTCACAATTCAGGAAATTACTGGAAAAGTCAATACCGTGCACTCAGTTGCAACCATGTCGCAGGTGATTTAAGGAATTACCTTACGTACTGACACGAAGAACCGTAGTCTTCATGGCCCTCTGTCATATGAGCATCTAGGGAATCAGAAATTATATACCAATTGGGGCTTAGTTTCCAGCTACAGACGTTATGAATATGTTCGAAAGTAAGTTATACAATTCAGCATTCAGCATGAATATCACCAAAATTAGCATTGGTTTTCGTTGCACACCGATTCTTCCAATGGTGGATTCTCTCACTTGTGAAAACAAGATATACTGTTGTGCGAACTTCGGATCGGATGGGGAGTACCTGAACGGAGTACAGCGCCTGAACGGTATTCGATTCTCTGCTTTCGTTTTTTCTGAAACATAGAGCAAAAACGTCAGTACTTGTTCTTATGTGGTGCTACAGTTTGTTGCAAGGAACATATGATACCTAAAACGATCATTACATAGAAAAGGTCTGTTGTTTCACACATAGAATAAAATCCATTGCATACCAGAACCCTGATCAGCAAGATCACGAAGAAGACAGTAATCCAGTCAAGCGGACCCGAAAAAGACACGGGCAGGGTCGATATGCACATTCTACTAGCTTGTATTTCTGTGTATCAAGATGAGGGTGTGCTTGGAAGTCCTTTACCTGAGAGTGTTTCAATCCTCCGAAAGAGTATTCATTCTGCTCTGTAACGATGCCACTATGCTCCGCATGCTGAGTGGGCTTTTGTAGCTGAAGATAAGCTAAGATGGCTTGTGGTATGCGGCCATTCATTACAAGACCTTGGATTCCTGAAGCATGACAGAAGAAGAATTGAAGATCTGTGATGCACCTCTCTTTCCATGTTCGAAGTCGTGTGATCCGAGCAATTGAGAATTTCCAGAGAAGGAGAAGGGATTTCAAGCTGAAGGTCTTCAACCAGAAGCTTCAAATTCCACCAGCATCATCTCCACCTTGAAAATTGCGTCATGAAACCTGCGGGAGGATGGCAGTGGGCACGCGTGACAGGATCATTTGTGATTGCAGCTTCCGTAATCCTGGCGATGACAATAGTTCTCTTCTCGACTCATCAGATGACAACAGTGGGAGTACCCAATGCATGGATGCCTCAACTGCTTGGCAGCCCCATGATTGAATATCCGTCGCTACCGTTTTACAACATCACAGGTCAAATCCTGGAGGAGATGGAACGAAACGGTACAGGGCTGTGTTACAAGCAAAACACGAACATCACGAAGGTGATCGGTTTCC
Organism: Climacium dendroides; assembly: GCA_950106755.1. Taxonomy (NCBI): domain Eukaryota; kingdom Viridiplantae; phylum Streptophyta; class Bryopsida; order Hypnales; family Climaciaceae; genus Climacium; species Climacium dendroides. The sequence goes on from OX467091.1 coordinate 20,543,214, forward strand.
CAGAAAATGTCGAGATTCTCACGCTCTCCACAGACGTAGTGCACAAGTTCTGGCTGCAATCTTACACGAAAACAGGAGAGCGTCGATGTGCAGGTGGGGACTACTACGAACTCGACCTGTCGAGCTCATTGTGGAAGTCGCGTCCACCAAGTCAAGATCTGCAGAACGGCACTTACGCTATGGAACTCATGGTTCCAGACGTTTATGCTGGCGATTACAACTTCTCCGTCTTCCTTCTCTTCGACGCTTATCACGGCTTGGATTACAATGGCGAGGCGTGGGGTATCAAGAAGCTCACTGCTTCTCTCCGCATTAAATTTGTCACAAATTCTGTCAATGATTCTTCCGTGACTAATCCTAATCTCCAAACGTTAAAGCCATGCCAACTGGGCGATTTCCAACACCACGAATGGTCAGGACGCTGGTCTCGTCCTTTAGAAAACGATTCATGTAATCCAAACACTGAAGGACGATACTTGCATTGCTTCTCCGAGAATATCCCCTGCAAAAACCCTAGTTGGTGCTCAGGCAAAATTGAAACCCTAGAAAGCCTCGGTTGGTCCTACTCCGCACACTGCACTTTCAAAATCTTTCAGCCAAATGAAGCTTGGGACTGTCTTGCTGGACGCTGGCTCTTCTTCTGGGGAGACTCCAACCACCAAGACACCATCCGCAACCTCTTAACGTTCATTCTCCAAATCAGTCCTCCTCCAGGCCGGGACTTGTTGCACTTCGTAATTGATCGCAGTTATCAAAACTGGTTCCGCAATCCTGAGAATCTCGATCAACAAATTCGGATCTCAAGTCATTACAATGGACATCCCATGGTGGACAACAATGGCATGGGCCTCGCGAGTTTAGAAAATATCAACTACAGGAACTACATCACCGAATTCTTTTCTGGAAAATGCTATCCCGACACAGTGATTATGAACTCGGGGTTGCACGATGGCTGGTACCATCAAAATGTTGCGAGTTATGTGAAAACGGTGGAAATGGCGATGAATTATTGGAGCAATCTGTTTGGAAATTTAACCGAGGCACCGCCGGAGATTGTGTATAGGACGACAGTTGTGCCGGCGGGAGAGTCACGAGGGATGCAGTCGAATCCGCAGAAGATGGAAGTGTTCAATAGGATCGTGACTGAGCAAGTGCAGACGGTGTTTCCAAAAGTGAAAGTGGTGGACGAGTTTGATATGAGTTTTCCGTTCCATTATGATAATAAGTATAGCGATGGAGGACACTATGGGAGAGCGCCGGACGGGGAGCACCCGCATTTCTACTTCGTGGATGTCATGCTTGCGCATGTTCTGCTCAATGCTATCTGTCCAAACAAGAACTGATTAGGGTTTAGGGTTTAGAATTTACATCACCGATTTCTTCCCTACCCCGACACCACGATCATGACCTCGGGATTGCACGATGGCTGTGCACCCACAAAACGTCGCAACCTACACATAAAGCGTGAACTTGGCGCTGCCATATTCGAGCAATGTCTTTCGGAATTTGACGGGAAAGGCTCCAGGACGACGATTGTCCCCGAAGCATGCAATCGAATGTTCAAAAGAGATGTAGGAATTGAAACCGCAAATTCTCATGAATTGCCAGACTTGATAGAAAGATACTATCATTAAATCTTGGATCACATTTGTACCTGGCCATCTACGTCCTATCAAGCACTTCACAAGTCGTTACCCTGCCAATCCAGGCTTATCCAAGCTAATCTCAATTGCTGCTACATTGTACATGACCTTTGTGACTTCACAAAATCTGGCTCCAGGCTTCAATCACGTACATACAAGTCTACCTTGATTCATTGCATAATACGTAAAAAACAGCGTTATTCCTCCACTCCTTCAAATTGCTCGAAACCCTGATATTCCGTACGTAAATGCCTGCAATCCCGATCCTACTCCGAAAAATATAATTGCATCATGTGGAAAACATATTCAAGCTTTGCATTGTGCAGCTCGCTGCAGAGACTCGCGGGCGTCGCCTTGGTATTGCTGTAATTCCGTGGCTGGCGCAGCCTTAAACCCCAACTTAGAACTCAAACAGCAGATTTATTGCAGGAAATTGCCGCAGTAGGATTTATACTTGAAAATTCCCATGACAATGCAAATTATTAAACTTTGTGATTCTCAATTGACTTCCGGTGCGCATTATATCCAACTTTTGAAGCTGATTGCAACCAACCGTAGGCGTACTTGCCTGGACCCCAACTTGAAACTCGAACAGCAGATTTCTTAGACAACATCGCTGTTGTTGGATTTAGACTGGAAAAGCCATAGCCATGCAGATTGTTCAATTTTGTGATTCTCAATTGACTTCAAGTGCAGGACCCAACCTAAATTTCTTGAGACATTCACGGCTTTAATGTCATCGTAGATTGGAAACGCCATGGCCATGCAAATTGTCCAATCTGTTAATTCTCAATTGACTTCCAGTGCAAGACCTAAGTTACATCGAAAATTCAAACAGCAGATCTGTTACAGGACATCGCCTTCATGCTTGGAAGGCCCTTTCGGTCCTTCTATACGTAGTTTGACTCGTAACTCTTCAAGTGTGTTTTAATGTATGAATTAATTGTGGTACATTGTTATTTATGTCCTATCAATGATTGTATGTTTGTATTAAAAAGTATTTGGTCAATGTTTTTCTTACCGAATACCATTGAATTCATAATATATTATACAACTACAAAGGGGTATTAAGCTTTTTTTTAGGGTTAATCGGACTAAATGCGCAAGGGTGGGGTCCTCCCTCCAAAATCACCTTTAAATTGTTGTTTCTGAAATCAAAGTATATATTCTTAGAATCATGTTTTGAAAAATCTAATTAGAGGATCTTATTTATCACTACCAAGTTAGCCTACCCTTAGAAATTTTCAAAGACTTGACAAGATGGAGTTTGAGATATTTTTAGTCAAAGTTCAAAGAACTATGATTTTTTTTCCTAGGCATAATGACTTCGGGGTAGTTATATTTCAAATTTTAGCAAAAAAAAAAGAGTTTGCCTTTTTAGTGACCAACATGTGTTACATTCACATAAAAATAAGTTGATGTTGTCATTGACATTGACGTTTTATTTGACATAATTGAAGACATCAAGATGTTTTTTGATTGTCCGAAAAAACATAGATTGCCATGTCAGCAAGTAAATCCATTTTTAATGTGGATAAGTTAGTAAAAATTACTAATTTACAGCAGTCTATGGTAAAAGGTTGGAAAATGTGAAAAATTTAGGAGAGGGCAACCATGTGGCATGCTTTTCAAAAAAAATTGGATGGATGTACATTATGGATGAAAAGATAAGGTCTTTATACAAGTGGGGTGATGGGAAGTAAAACAACCCGTATGGGATATGTAAAGTAACAATTATATTCAATGTTAAATGTCTGAAACAATGTCTCCATGTCAGAAATGACAAGTAGATGTTTGAAATGACAAGTATATGTCTAAAATGAAGTCCACATGTTTTACAATCAAGCTCCCATGTTAAAATTATTCCATATTGTTTGTTTAAACAAAAGATGGATTTCAATATAAATACATCCTCTCCTTCATTCATTCTTATTAATCTTCAATGAAAGAATTCCTTCATTTTACCATAAAAAATTCTCTTAGTGGTAGATGGTAAGTTCTTTTTATTCTTATTGAATTCAACAAAAAAAATTAATTAATTTATGTTAAATAATTATTTTTTGTTGATCCTATCCTATGAATATAGTATGCACCAATCAATATTTCAAAAAATGTTAATTGTAGAAGTCTAAATTGACGTCTCAAAAAACAATATTAAAATTTTAAAATGGCATGAAAGTATGCCAACTAGGCATGCCACATCACCTTTATTGGTTACCACGTCACTTTTTCTATCACCACGACAGGTGCCACATCATAGATGAAATATTCACATGGCTCTCCTTGCCCATGTGGTGCTTACATGAAGTCCATATGTTGTACTAAAAGGGACTTAGAAAATCACATTTTCTACAATGTGTGCTTCTGCAAATTTTGGCATGTTTGGGCTCATTAATCATAACAAATTCTAGGAGACATCTACGTAGATCCTTTCTATGTCAATTGAATGCCTAGTCCTATTTTCTTAAACATCAAAAAAAACTTTGTTTTCTTATAGTGAATTAAAAGTTGTATTGTGCTATAGAAAAATAACTTGAAAAAATCCATGAGAAAAATATGTAAAATTCCAAAAAAAATATTTCAAGGGGATTCAAGCATCCCCTAAAGTTGGACAACAACTACAAAATGGTTGACTTGGCATTTAGGGGTTAAGATGGAGGCATCATTTTCCAACAACACATCCTAAACCAATCTTAGAAATAAATACATTTACTTTTTGTAAAACTATGTGCATTTCTATTTGAATGTTTGCATAAAAACTCAATCTAAGCTTGTGGTATTAGGAGCTATACACCCTCAATCATACTATTGGAAATAGGTGCTTCTACCTTAGTTGGATTGAAATTGAAAATGTCATAGCAATGCAAACCACACATTGGAGAGTGGTGTTGCTTCTCATAGCACGTTGTGGTAAAATAACTACAAAAAATAGTGGGCTCTGTTACATAATCCAAAATTCTCTACACTTGTCATTAGTGAGAAGCAATGCATTTGCTTTTAGTATTTCAACTTTCTATTTGATATGGGAAACAATGATGTTGAATCTATCAAAGAAGGTACTAGACATTAAAGGGCCTTGATATAGTGATAATCTAATTTAATCTTAGTAGAAAAATACAATGGTTATCTTATTAGGTCAAAACTCATATTTAGTTAGAAAAATTGTGATTTCTCTTCCTATTACTTTAAAACCTATTCCTCTACTTGTAAGTAATAAACTTTGAACTTCCATTGTTGAATCTCAACTTTTTAGAAAGAGTTGTAGATTGCTCAGATCAAATAGTCTTGATCTAGTTTCAATTGGAGGAAAGAATTGATGAGGGACACCTTATCGTTTGTCAAAATTTATAATATGACTCCTAGGATGGTTGAAGAATTGTCAATTGGGGGCAAGTTATATTTCATTTGGCAACCAAATTGGTATCATATCCATTCCAATTTGATAGTTGTTGTAAGATGAATGTAAAGATATGAGTTATTTTAATCATGATATATTTGAGTTTCTTGAAGTAATACCAATATGACCTATGATATGACAAATGTTGTTGTTGTTGTTGTTGTTGCGGCAAATGTCATTCACTTTATATATAGTTCAACATTGTTGTGATTCATAAATTAGTAGAGCATCTAATAGATGGTTGTTGATCTTTTTGAAGAATATTCAAAAATGTCCATAAGTAACATATGCATGCACTAATATTACGGACTTTTAAGCTTGAAATGCTTCAATGTCCAATTTTTGGATGACAAACAAATTGCAAATTACTTTTCTTTCTCATTACTGCTTGGATGAAAGTCATCCTAATTTGTGGAGATACTTTATCAAGTTGTTGTCCTATTTAATGGTTGGATTTGGTATTATTATAGTACTATCTAAAATTACAAATGTGGAAGTGTGTCAAGTGGTTGACTAAGCCAAAATTGCATTGGCTAATTCAAAACTGGATTTGCAAAATGCGGTTGTAGATTTGAAGAATAGAAAAATTTCAAAAAATCACCATTTGAAGAGGATCTCATTTTGAATCCATTCCAACAAATTTTTTACTCAAAAATGACAATATTTTTCTTATAATTGAATTTCAAGGGAATTTTAAAATTTCCCTTTCACATTTGATTGAAAAGTATTGGTAATAGAATTGGTGAATTTGATTGTACAGATGGAATCTAAAATTCAAAATCTATATCCTTTTTTGTTCATCAATTCCAAAATATGCTTCCAAAAAATACTTCATGATGATTTTCCAGATCATCAGTTCTGAAGAACACTCTAGACATTTAGGGGTTAAAGACATTTGTTTCAAACTTCACAATTGACTTGCAACTATGGTAGGAGCATCCAAAACTAGCAGGATATCCAATAGCATCACTTTCAAGGTGAATCAATGATTTTAAAACCTAAATGTAGGTATATTATATATAGATTGTTATTTTGGTCAACAAACAATAAGCTATTTATGGTCCACCTACATTTAAATTCTAAAATGACTACCATGTGTGGAAAGTCATGCTATTGGATACATTATTGATTTGGGTTGCTCCCACCTTAAAGGCCATATTTATTATATTGAGACTTTTTGCAATTTTATTTTTATCTTCAACTTGAAGATAAACTACTTTATCTCATTATTAGTATTTTTTTATAAATAAGTAATGTGATAAGTAATAACACCAACTTTTAAAATTTCATTTTAAAATTGCAATTTGAGCATTATTTATTCTTGGTTTCAATTATTATTTTTATAAATGAATTTATAATATCTAGCATTCTGTCTCAAAATCTGTGAAAAGTCTCAATATAACAAATATGGCCTTTTTATTGAAAACAACTTGAAGAAGAAGGCATAATTCTTTGAAGCAATTAATAACGTGTTTGTGTAGTAGTAACATTGTGAGTAAGCCAATTCATTCTCATTTTAAATAGCTTTTAATTAATACAATCTATTTTTCTATTAATTATCTTACTTTACATTTGGCTTCTATTCTTTTGAGACATGTTTAGAATTACAAAAAACTATTTTTGGGTTACATATAGTATGGATTTACAAAATGAAAACTAACAAAAAGAAAAAAATGTATGGTACTACTTTTTCTAGAAGTTCTGCTATAACTTTTGAAGCATGAATTCAATGAATTTGAATTTTTTTTTGTTAGAGATGGATGCTTCCACTCAGTATTCACATCAGTTTACAACATAGAAGATTAATACTCCACTCAGTATTCACATCAGTATATTTATGATAAGGAGGAAGATAAAAGGAAAAATTATTTTTAAACTCATTGATTAACAAGAATTTAAGGTATAACTCCTCTAAAAATTGGGAATCAGTCCACAAAAAGGGGGGAATTTTACCCTTCACTAATAACTTTCCCTTTCAAAATGAGAACATTACTTACTTTTTCTTTTTCTTTTTCTTCCTTTCTTTTACTTCACCCGACTTTTTCTTCCCGTGTAAGATCAGAGGATCGGGGATGAAAGTGAGCGTCCTGGATGAAGGAATCACCTGGCGGCCGAAAACACCAAACTTTTAGGGTTTTAGGGTTTTAGAGCCCCAGCAGACCTCAAGCTGCCGTCTTTGGTATTCCAGAGTTCCCCCCTTTGGAGAGTTCGTGCGTCACTCTTCTTGCCGTGGATCACCATCGCCGTGTTTCTTCCTGATCGCCATCACTTCACAAGCTCATCAGCAATCGTCCTCAATGGTACGCATCACGCATTACCCGTTTTTCTACGTTAAATTTGAATTTCTGTAACCTCAATTTCAGGTTTTTGTGTGAAATGACTTAGTACGCTTTGCGTGGAGGGTTTAGTGCGCTTTGAGTTCCAAGGTTTTGTTGTTGCAACTGTTGACGGATATTTGCATTTGTTTCGGATTTTTGTCCAACAGACGCTTTACCTTCTGTATGAGTCGGCGTCCGGGTATGCGTTATTCGAGACGCCGGGATTGGACGAAATCGGACAGAATGCGGAAGCCATACAAGAGTCTGTGACGGACCTTGCGCGCTTTGGGAAAGTGGTGAAGCTGTTGGCGTTTACTCCGTTTACGTCGGCTGCTGATGCTTTGGAGCAATGCAATTCGGTTACCGAGGGTGAGTATGTGTTCTTTTTTGGGGGGTGCCTTCTAGTCGAAACAGACTTGGTTAGTTTGGCATATTTTTTATGTGTAGTTTTTAAATTGTTTGTTGTTGTTGTTGTTGCAGGGATCATGACCTCGGAGTTGCAGAATTTTCTGGAGTTGAACTTGCCTAAGGTGAAGTCCGGTAAGAAGCCGAAGATGAGTCTTGGTGTGGCGGAGCCTAAGCTTGGATCGGCTATTTTGGAGGCCACGCATATCCCTTGCCAAAGCAATGACTATGTTAACGAGTTTCTGAGGGGAATTCGGTTCCACTTCAATCGTTTCATCAAGGATCTTAAGGTATATTATTACCTACTTTCTTTTGCTGTTCATTCTTAACCCTAAAGGAATAAAGAGCCTTTATTGGGCATTATCCATATTCGTATTGTAAGAACAAATAATACACTCAAGAGTATCATGTTTTTACAGCTTTATTCTGTGTTAGTTTCCATGTTTGTAGTAAGTGACAAATTTCGGAACTTCACATGTTGAGCTGTTCTTTAGGGTTAATCCGGAATTCTTGAGTTGTTAGGGTTTCAGTCTGGAGCATTGTCGTACTAGGGTCTGATGGAGGTTCTACATAATTGTCAAGGTTTCGTATTCATGTTAAGATGCCTACCGGGGTAACCGTTCCTTGTTTGTTGCGTTTACTGATTTCCATTCTCAAATTTTCACTTGGTAATGCAGGATGGAGACATTGAGAAGGCACAACTCGGTCTCGCTCATAGTTACAGTCGCAGTAAAGTGAAATTCAACGTGAATCGTGTAGATAACATGATCATTCAGAGTATCAGCTTGTTGGACACCCTTGACAAGGACGTCAATACTTTCTGTATGCGTGTTCGGTAAGCTTTGCTTCTCTCGTCTTTGCAACAGAAAAGTACAGTAGAATTGATCTGTCTTAAAGTGTTTTTAGCTAATTTACTTGGTTGTACTTTTGCAGGGAGTGGTACTCATGGCATTTTCCCGAGCTGGTGAGGATTGTGAATGACAATTACACGTACGCTAAGCTAGTGAAGTATATTAAGGATAAGTCGAGCATCACGAACGAAAGTTTGGAGGAAATCACCGAGGTGATCGGTGACGAAGACAAGGCTCGTGAAGTGATCGAAGCTGCCAAAGCCTCCATGGGTATGAGTTCATTACGACTCTCAATAGTAGAGGCTTCTGATGTATTCAATGCTTAGACAGCCATGTTTCGACTGTATTCCTGCCTTCAGAAATCACTCACATTACCTCCGGTTGTTTCTACCCTATCAGGTCAAGATATTTCACCCATCGACTTGATTAATATCGAGATGTTTGCTCAAAGAGTGATAGCTCTGGTAGAATACCGTAAGCAGCTGCACTCGTACTTGGTGTCCAAGATGCAAGATGTAGCTCCCAACCTCGCTGTCTTGATTGGAGAGATGGTCGGAGCTCGTCTGATTTCGCATGCTGGAAGTCTTACAAACTTAGCAAAGTATCCCGCTTCAACGGTACAAATTCTGGGTGCTGAAAAGGCATTGTTCAGGTAAATATTGAGTGATTCATATAGAGTGACTCTTATAATTCCCATAAAGTAGATGCCGTGACACTGATGATTCAGACTTCCTTACATTCTGCCGCTGTCCCTCTTCATATCTTTAAGATTAGTCGCCGCTCGTAAATATGTGCAGAGCGCTGAAGACCAAAGGAAATACACCAAAGTACGGTTTGATTTTCCATTCATCTTTCATTGGGAGAGCAAGCACTAAGAACAAGGGACGTATCTCTCGATATCTTGCAAACAAGTGTTCCATTGCATCGCGAATTGATTGCTTCTCTGGTATGCTACCCTTGGAACCTATCCTGGATGTTGTGATTGCCCCTGGAGCTCAAGAAGCTTGTTGCATTGCTATGCTCTCTCTGTTGTTATTACCAGAGTCTTAAGTTCACTTATTTTCCACAGAGGTCAATACAAGTGCCTTCGGGGAGAAGTTGCGAGAGCAGGTTGAAGAACGGCTTGAGTTTTATGACAAGGGTATTGCACCCAGGAAGAATATTGATGTCATGAAAGATGCTATCAAGAGTGCTGAAGAGAATGGCGATGGTGCTGAAGCGAAACCTAGTGACATGGAAATTACGGATGCTGAACCTGCCCACCAAGAGAGTAAGTTTGTTTTTGTTATACACTGTTCTACAGGTGTCTGTAGGTGAACTTTTTTCTTAGTAGTTTCTTCTGATTTACCCGTGGTGTTCTGCAGCACCACATTTTCGGGTTTTGGTCTTACAATAAGTCCGATGATGAGATGCTTAACCACTCTGAAGTAAAATGATCTCAACTGGCATTCTGCATGTTTTCAGACGCTTTTTACATTTATGGGTTGGTGTTACTAGGGGCAGGGCTCCTTGTAAACCAGGGCGCCCTCTCCCTAAAGACAGACTCTTTCATGTAACTTGCCTCTGGTCTCGCAGTATGTGTCGTTGAGGATCTACTCATGTGGAATTCTCGGCCAAACTGAGGACTTCTGTCTGTTTTAGAAGTGTATAGATATGCAAGAGTGTAGCCTTTAACCATTTCATTGGAGTGCACAAGTGTTGTTATTATTTGTTTAATGTATTTGTTCAATAGTTGTGTTATTGCTGGCTTGCTTGCCAGATGGTGAGAAGACGGACAAGAAGAAGAAAAAGAAGAAGCACGCAGAGACCAATGGAACAAATGGAACTCCTGTTGCTAACGGCGAGTCAGTAGTTGTGGAAGAGGAGGTCGTTGTGAATGGATCAGCTGTTGAGGAGAAGAAGAAAAAGAAAAAGAAGAAATCCAGTGATGAAGCCCCGTTGACTCCAGCTGTTGCTGCCCCAGTGACTCCAGTTGAAGTGAAGAAGTCCAAGAAGCACAAGAAGTCTGAAACAGAAGAAACAGTAGCAGTGACGACTCCACTTCCAGAAGGGAAGAAGTCGAAAAAGCATAAGCGCTCAGAGGAGGAGACGGTGGAGGTTGCTGTTGCTCTGACGCCAATCACCGAGAAGAAGAAAGACAAGAAGAAGAAAAAGCAAAGAGTAGAAGAGTAGGCCTGCCAACTTAGGAAATTTTATCAGAGGTACCATAGTTTTCGTTTCACAGTTTGGAGGTTCACTTTTTATTCGGCTTTGCTTTTCTTTAGTGAGAAAATCTCAGGAAACAGGAACAGCTGTTTGACTTCACCCTTTTTATCAGTGGACCCTCAGATTGTAGCCATGACCTTCCTTTTTTTTAAAATTTACGTCTCTATTTCTCAGTCCTTTGCATGTGCTTATCTTTTCTAGTTTTTCTTTGATGAGGCACAAAATGTAGCTTTAGTTCTGATTCTTCACGCAGTTAGTTCTCCGCACATGTTAGAAAAGTTTTCAATGTGCTCGCCTTCAATGACTTTCAGGACACCAATGTGGAATTAGACTGCTTCTTCAAGTTGGAATTTTCTTGAGTGTAACACTAAAACTCTTGAACCTCGATGATCCCTACTAAAACCAGTTCTCAACATCTAATACGATACATTGCCGTTTACATGCTGTTTGTTGAGAATCATCAAAGGTAGCACGCACCTGTAGACCTGCTTGTGGTTGCTGTGGCCCTTTCATTTTTGTTGCCAACCACTCTGCTCAAATTCATGAGCTGAAGCTATTATGGTGGCTGAAAGAGATGTTAGCAAGACTGTCAATAGCCAATGCATCCCAGAATGCTGCAACAACCCGGAGTTGGACACTGATGACCACAGAACTGGCTAAAATTCGCCCCACTGCTACTTAAAATTTCCAGTAGGTATTTAAAATTCGCCATTGCTACTTAAAATTTTCAGTAGGTATTTTAAATTCGCCACTGCTACTTAAAATTTTCAGTAGGTATTTGAAAATCCCTGAGAAGATTAGATTTTAGTCAAGACTGCAACAAACAACAGAATTTGTTTGGCAATTTGCAACTAACACATTGGAATTAGCATGTGTCGTAGTACTCCCAATCATCCTTCACAGCTTGCAAAGTCCTTTCTTTTCTATTTTTTTACTACTACTCACTCTCAAAATAGCCAAAGTTGATGCCTGTTTGTCTTGAAGGTAGCATATTGCACTAAATTCCATAAACTAGCTCTAGAATCACTGCTGATGACCCTTCTGAAATTGGAAAGCTTGTTCTTGTGCTTATAATTGCTGGAGCAAGAGCCTGCAAAATTCCATTCCAGCAGTCAAGTGCAGTCCAAGCCGTGTACTTCTTACTTTTTATATTCAACACTCTCCATAATCACGGGGAATGGATGTAAGGCAATCTTATCTGTGTCAATATATACCAATTTTCAAATCTTAATGCACATTCCAAATCTTTTGAAATGTGCACTCCTAGTACATCATAATATACCATGACTCAAATAGGCTACAATTGAAACATGGCATGAAGAAAATGGCTTACTTTACCTTGTTCAAAACTAAATCCCTATTGTTGGTATTGTAAACCCTAATACTAACAAGGTTGTATATAAATGTAGTAATATAGAACTAAGCCCACACATATAAGCACCAGCTCATCCAATATATTGTTGAAAAGTCTCCAAATAATTGACACTTTTGAAGATGGATGTTTGAATTCATAAGTTTAAACCTACATTGACTAGACATTTGTTTAGTTCTTAGTCAATTTTAATCATAGTGCTTGTGAGAAAATATTGTCCACTAACTAAAATGTAATACCAATAAGTAATCTTTTTTTTTAATATATCATTTCAAGTATGTAATTGACTCCTAAGTACAAATAAAATATATAAAATATTTGAATTGTTAGATATATTTAACATTATTATTATTATATTTCAAAATATTATTATTGAATGTAAATATAATATTAGATTACTAAAAATTCCTATTTTATTATTCCTTTATTAATTCTCTCTCTATATATATATGCATCACATGCATATATTAATATTACAAGAAGCATTGTTACTAGGAACACATTAATTGTTTAAGGCATTATAATACAAAATTTTGAATATACTTTTGTTCTTACTCTTCACACAATAGTAGTCAAGTGCATGCATTTCTCTTCATGGCATTCGAGAATAATTATGATCCATATGTAGATACTAGCTCATCAGTATAGAACAACAAAAAGTATAAAAGTCAATGAATTTAGCACTAGCAGATACACTAAAAAATTAGTAGCTTTGAAAAATTAGAGAATTTCATGATCCAAGGGATAGAGTAGGAAGACAACTTGTAATTGAGAAGATGTAGCTTCATCTTCCTCTTTTATCGGGTTCCTTTTCCACATTTGTAGGATTCAACAATTTTGTGCTCCAAGCCATCATTATGTCTATCCATCCCATTAAATCAAGGTGCAGCACATATAAGCAAGCCTATTCACAATATTTTTTGGAATGTCATGATCCATTTGCCATGTGCCATAGTGGTTGTTCATAGGTAGAAAACAAGTTTTTTCAATAATAGCCAATAGAAAAAGGTGGAACATTATGTCGGACTCTAAAAAGCTTGCTTCTAGATACTCAAAAATGTCCTCACATTCCTCACATGTAGCTTTTGTCAATGCAAAGCCTCCTCACCGTGTTAAACAGATCCAACAAAAATTCCAGCAGAGGCTAGTTGAGAAAAGTACAGTACCCATGTAAGACTTTTACCATTAAAAAAAAAAGAGAAGCTGACTGATATGAACAAGCTTACCGCAATGAGGTTTGAAAATACACCCCGTGGCAATAATGTTGACAAACCGTTGCTTCTGTTCCCTTCCAAGAATCATCAACTCTCATCTTCTTCCGCACCTTGGAAAACATGGAAACCTTCTGATTGATGTGTTCTTCTTTTTCCCTTCAATGAACACGGTCTTCTTTCAAAAGAAAGACAAGAGACATGGAAACCCTAATCCTCGGGAGCCTGATTGCTCTGTTTTTTTCTCTTCCATAACATAAACACGGCCAGTCTCCTTCCAAAGGAGGAAAAAACAAAACATGGAAACCCTAATTGTTCGGAGATAGATTTATCGCCAATAGCAACGAACCCCGAGATCGCTCCCCTCGTGGACACGAGTCGCACGGCCCGTTCTAACAGCTCCCCTCCACCTGTGGCTTTTCAGTCCACCTAAGAATCCATCGGAAATCCGGAAGTGTACCTTGCCTGTCCGTCCATTGCCTGCATGTGCAGCTCCCGGAAACGCGCGGACGACCAAAAGCATGAAGATGAAGCATGAGGCGCCTATGATTGCGCTCCTAACCCTAAATTAGTTAGAGAGCGACCAGAATTAAAGACGCCTGGAGCGAATTTCGAGGAAGAGAACAAGGTGGAAGGAATCTCTCCTCGTCTTTGTAGGTCCAAAATTAGGCATCCTGCCATTGAAACATGCGCAACTGCGAATTGGGGCTGTGGATCTGGATGGGCCGGGAGCTGCGCCGGAGGATGCAAACCCTAAAACAGAATGTGCAGAGTTCGTGTGCAGAGCAACGCAATGTGCTTTATTAGAAGAAGATCACCCATTCCCGACCACTTAACCCCTTCAACGATGAGCCCGTCACCGTGGAAATCATCTGGTTGGGTACCGTGTGAATTGTGTGATTTGTTGGCTTAAAAAAAATGAAAAAGCATTTAATTGGGAGACAAGGTACTGCAAAAGACGTTCCTTTTCCCACAAAATTTGGAAGATGAATAGTTGCACTTTTGTCCTACATGGAGAGATTCTTTGTCATCCATTGGACAAAAAATGTCCATTGCAGTGTTTGAGGGTTCAACAATTTGGCCCATGTGACAGCAACATGGGGAACAACCCTTTTTCATTTATCCCTTTTTTTTGAGAAAGTGCCAAGATGGAGATCATTTAAAATTTGGTGAAGCATTTTATCCCTACATCCATTCACCTTTTGGACCAAAAAAATACTTTTCAATTACATTCATGCACTTTTTAATCCAAATTTGGTGACTTCATCCACATTTTTAGTAGAAATGGAAAAATTTTGCTGAAAAAATATTACTTTCTTCTAGCGGGTTGGGGAAAATTTTTCCTCATCTATAAAAATACAAATGAAGAAGATTCCATGTTTTTCCAAACTTTCATTTTGGAAAACAAGTTTATTATGAATTTTTTTCGTGAAGATTTTGTTTGTCCCATTCTCATATAGGCAAAACAATTTCCAACCACAAGATGGTTACAAAACCAATGTAATTAATCATTGTGGCTTTCAATGTACATGTGATCATTGTATGTTTTCAATGTACAACTCCTAGACATTTTTACTGCTCTTGCTAGTCAAGCCGTATATGAGATATCACCTACAAGAGAGCTAATCATAAATTGAACAACCTAAGCTAGGAGAATGAGATGCCGGTTAGAAATGGATGATCTCCCTTAGATTTGTGCAGACTCTTTGTTTGCTCACCTAGCAATCAAGTGCAAGATGAAGGCACCTATTTATAGTATTTTTAATTACCTTGGCTATGCAAAGGTTAGATTTGACATCAATTAATTTTTTTTAAATTCTAAAAAGTGTCCTATGCAATCTTTGAAGTAGTTTATGATGATTTTGAACTTTCAAAAACCAATGAAGAAATTTAATTTTGACACATTTTAGTCAGAATTGACCCTCATATACAATATATTAACCTATATGGTTTTAAATAATTCATAGCAATATAAGTAACAATGGGCAACTATCCCGATCTTGGCTTGACTAGACCTAGCAAAATGTTACCTCCAAAAAAATTCAAATTTTCTAAATCCTTGAAGATGACATCTAGACAAAGGTCAATTTTTGGCTATAAATTACTATAAAAATTTACACAAGTGCATACTTTACTTGAAGCAAAGGGTTGAATAATGTAGACATCCCATTCACTGAGCATTGATTGTTCACCATAAATAAACCATTGAATTATAAGAATTTGCAACTCAAATGAACTATACTTAGTGCATAATTTTGAAATGAAATACACTAGCTTGTTTATTGTCATCCCCTTCAAATCGAAGTTGAGTTAGGATGATGTTGAACTTTCAAAATTTTACAATTTTGACACATTTTAGTCAAAATTGATCCCCATATATGATGTATTGATCCTTGTGGGTTTAAATAATTTATTGCAATAAATACCAATTTATAATTCTTTGTTTATATTAAGTGACAATGGACAAATGCCTAGTCTTGGCTCAAACGAACTTGGCAAAATGTTACCTAATAAATACTCAAGTTTGGAGGGTACCTATGTTAATTCTTTCTCTTCTAAAAAATGTACAAGATACCTAGATTGTAAATTTAGGTGGTGATAAGGCTAGTTGTCCTTTTTTCCTCCATTGTTTTTCCATTGACTAACTATGCAGTCCATATAACATTTAGTAGTATTTAGAGAAGTTGCATTTTCTTCTCTAAAGCCCTCATCTACAAAATCCATCCACGTATCATTAATGTAGACATTAGTGTTAGTGGTAGTACATTTAAGGTATATTCCATTTAATTCTTGCTAATTTTAGGACCAAATATACACATCAACAAATAATTGTCAACTTAAAAAAGATGGTTTGCTAGAAATCCAAATAATCCGTTTACTCAAATATCATAGCAATTTAACTATGTGCATCAAAAAAATAGTTTTGACATTAAAATGAAGGGATTGCATTATTGGGATTTGTTAAAATGTAGGGTGGAGATGTCATTTTCATATTGAAATGAGTCCATCATGAGTCTTCAAAGGATATGGGATAATTTGAAGATTGGAGGGCTTGACCGCTCATTGTCAAAACGTACAAATTATGTTGTAGTAGAATTTTAGACCTCATTTTGGCATTGTAGAATAACTTTTCTTAAAAGACTTTGAACTTAAAAAAGTTGGTAAATCAAGCTAACGTTCATCTTTGAAAATACTTTTGATATTTTAAGACTCCAATCAAAAGTTATGGACAAAATTCAAAGTGGATGTTTGGAAATGTCATAAAAAATGTTCTTTCTAATACAATTATTGCTTTTGATTTAACTATGAGCGGTTCAATAGCTCCTATTAATTCTAATTTCATATTCCACATGGTTTGTTTTACCCCCTTCTATCCCATATGTTTATAAAAAACTCGCTTTTACAAATGAAAGCATGAACCATAAATGATTTTAAAGAAAAATAAATAATTCAATTGTTGAATATGTTTTTTTTCAATTATATAAATGTTTTGTTTATTTAGGTTTTATTTAAAAGTTAAAAAGCTTGTTCAACTATCAACCCAATCAATGTGTACTAATGTTCATGGAACTAGCTAAAATTTGCTCCATTGCTACTTACAATTTTCAGTAGTTAGATGTACATTGGAGAAAATCCTTGAAAAATTTAGATTTTAGCCAAAACTACAATGAACAATGGAATTTGATAGCCAATTTGCAACTTCCTCTACATTGAAATTAACATCTATTTAGTCAATTTTGTGTTATAGTACTCCCAATAATCCTTTACAACTTGCAAAATCCTTTCTTTTTATTTCTTAAAATACTACTAACTTGCAAGGTAGCCAAAGTTGATGCCTATCTATCTATTAAAATTGTTTGTTTGTTTGTTTGTTTGTTTGTTTGTTTTGTTTATTGCATAGAGATCTCTCGGATTGTACATCCCTTGTTGCATGCTTGGTACCATTGGAAAGCCCTCGGCAAGGAGAGGTGCATGGGCTTTGTTTTGTGGCATTTCAACAAATAGTGTCAAAGTTATAGATTTTTTTTAATTAAAAAAAATATTTTGATTTTGATTTTGATTGTGGCGATAACACAAGGCACACCAATTTGTTTTAAAGTTATGATATTGCACTAAAGGCTACTTCACATTATGACCAAAGGTTGAGAGATTGTGGGTTTCCACCAATCAAATATCAAGAAACCAAGAATTTGGCCTCTCGACCCTTGACACTAGAAGGCACAAGTCCAAAGGCCAGCAGCCTCCAACTACCTACATGACAAAAAATTGCTTACATTGCGATAGACTTTCAAAGGAAGTTTGGGTCAACCTCGGGGGGTCACTTAGAGTGTCCATTAAAAACCACGTGTGAACAAAACTTTGGACCCCCTATATACTTTTTGAATTTTAAATAAAATTAAATGAAAAAATATGAATAGATTTTTCCACTTTGAAGGTTTATGTTCTGAATTATTTATATTTTTATTTATTAATAATTATTAGTTAAAAAAATTTGAAGTAAAAAGGTACACTGTAAAATTGAAAAATAACTTTCACATCCCTATATTATATAAGAAAAAATTGTCTAAAAAATGAACAATAAATTTCTAAAAATAACTCTCTATTGAAAGCTCATTTTGAGTTGAATATTGATGCAATGGTCATCTAAATCTGTTCTCTAAAAACATTTGGCCTTTGGAGGCTTTACACTATGGCCAGCCAAAGGCTCGAATTTCTATTATTTATTGCCTATTTATTGCTCATTTCTTTGAACTCTCAACAAAGTTTGGCCACTCAATCCCATGGCCTTTCAACTTGGATGGTCATAGTATGAAGTGCCCCTAAATCCCATAAACTAGTTCAGGATCACAAGTGCATGGTTGTGACCACTTAGTGACTCAGTTGAAAGTGTATTATGTTTCCTAACACATTGTGACATGTGTCCACATAGCTAGTGTTGATGTGGGTGTGAAATAAGGTAGCTAACCCATTTCCAACCACTTAAGCAATTAGGCATATTTGGAGCACTAATTTTTTTGAGTGCAAATTTTTTCCCATGTACATAAATAGAGTTTGGAAGGATTGTATATTTTTCCAAGATTTTATCATACAAAATATAATTATTATGAATCTTTTAGTAAAAGATTTTCTTTAACCTATAATGGTGATATAGACCTTTTAATTTCTGACCATAAGCTGATTGTAAAATCGACCAAGGGTTGGTTGCAATATTGATAGTGTTATAGCCAATCATAATGCACCACAACTTCACAAAAAGAAAGCACAACTTCATGAAAAGAAAGCAGCTTATAGATTGGAAATGGGGTGATGGTTGGAAATGGATCAACTACTATATTCCACTACCACAACTTCTCCTCAAACTCTACCACAATAGTGTTTTTTTAAAACAATAGATGCTTGCATGCCCTCACACTAGTGGCACATTTATGGAGGAGTTAGTTCAGATAGGCTAAAATCGTCTAATAGTAGCGACAAATCACTAAGAAAAAAAAAAACTGTACCACAACCACTCCTCAAACTCTACCACAACTGCTCTTCAAACTCTACCACAACCGCTCCTCAAACTCTACCACAACCGCTCCTCAAACTCTACCACAACCGCTCCTCAAACTCCACCACAACTGCTCCTCAAATTCCACCACAATTACTTCTCAAACTCCACCACAACTTCATGGAAAGAAAGTAGCCTATAGATTAGAAATGGGGTGATGGTTGAAAATGGGTCGTCTTCTAATTTATATTCCACACCATTCCATCCAAGTGAGAAAAATGGGGTGATGGTTGAAAACGGGTCGGGCTCCTACCTTATGATATTCCACACACCATTCCATCCGAATGAGGCCAGTCCTTTCTCACTACTATTTACCTACCTATCGTAAGCTTATTCAATGTTACACATCTCTCCTTCCCACCAACAATGAAAAAGTTGACCGAAACACATTATGGAAAAAGAAAAAACGTGCCCAATCCCCTTCCCCTTTGAAGGCGCAAGGTCGGACCGACGGACGACGGGTGGGCGGGCGGGCGGAGGTTGGTCTTTTTTCCGGCCGCTCCCTCCCTCCCACTTGACTTGGCTTGGCTCACTCCTTGTCCTCGTTGGCTGGGTCTGGAGTCTGAACCCCATGAACCGAAAGTCGGGTGGCGAATTGGCCATGTGCGGAATAATCCCCCGTAGTCCCGTACTAGTGCCGCACAAGGTCCGTGAAGGAAGGTAAAGGTGGGTGGGTCTTCATCATCGACGCATGTGCTCACTCACTCAGGCAGCTGAGGGTATGGTAATTGACCCAAGAAAAAAAAAGTTTAAAAAAAAAAGTTTCTCAAGTTTCACTTTTAAAAAAAAATGAAAAGAAAAAGAAAAACGTAAAAAAATGGGGCCCATTTAGACGGCCAGGGTGAACTGACCCCCTCATTGCCCCGTTTTAACCCTGGGGAATTTTTTATTTACAATCAGATGAATTTTTTTTGCAAATTCTGAATTCAGATTTGCAATCAGCAACCCCTAATTAGCTAGGGGCAGTGTAGAAATATAAAAAAATCATGGCCAAAAAATAGGGGGCCTTTTTTCACAATTAACCCTGGACGGGGCAATCAGGGCCAGGGAGAACTGACCCCCTCATTGCCCCGGCCAGGGTAAGTTGTGAAAAAAAGCCCCCTATTTTTTTGCCATGATTTTTTTGAATTTCTACTCCGCCCGTAGCTAATTTGGGGCCGCTGATTGCAAATCTGAATTCAGAATTTGCAAAAAAAAATCATCTGATTGCAAATAAAAAATTCCACAGAGTTTTCCCAGGGGTAAAACGGGGCAATGAGGGGGTCAGTTCTCCCTGGCCCATTTAGACACTCCTCATTCTGGATTGATGTCATTGTTATTGTAAATAAAATAAAATTTTAGAGCCTTTTGTTGGTATGTAATTTTTAAATAATGTTGTCTAAGAAAGTAGCTGTATCTAATGGAATGTTCCTGTACTTGGTTGAGGCCTAAGATTTGATATTAGTTTTCCTATTCATGCGTGAATTTGTTCCTTTTTTTCTAAATCTCCTCGAGAAACACGCAAAAAATGGGGCCCGTTTCGACATTCCTCATTCTGGATTGATTTTTTTTCTTCTATTCATGCGTAAATGTGTTCCTTATTTTCTAAATTTCCTCGAGAAACATGCAAAAAATGGGGCCCATTTAGACATTCCTAATTCTCGATTGATTTTTTTTCCTATTCATGTGTAAATGTGTTCCCTTTTTTCTAAATCTCCTCAAGAATCATTTTTGGGTATTCAAAATTAGCAACAATGGAATTTTTTTTCCAGATTTTCAAAAATATTAGTACGATTTCCAAAATTTAAGACACGATTCAAATTTTCCCTGCTTATTTCTAAAACTAACCTATACATACGATAATCTTCCAATCTATAAGTGCTATTGTTTTCTTGGGGGGGGGAGGTCCATGTGATCTCTAACATGTCTAGTTTGAATTTGAATAGTGGAAATCAAAAGAAAATTTGATACAACTTATCGAAGTGTTGGCTTTTTGTTCAATTTATAACAAATTCCTACACAAAATAGTGAAATTAGGTTGCTCCACACTAATTTCTCAACATTCTATACTATATAAATATGCACTGTTGCTATAGAAGGATGCAGCAATATGGGAACCATGTGTGTTGCATTGGTTGGTACATTGGTTCATGGCTCGGGTTTAGAGAATTGTTTGTGCCTCCATCTGAACGAGTGGTGTGTCATGAGGTAACTTTCCTCACTGAGGCAACCTACACTAAATAGTGAAATTAGGTTGCCCCACACTAAATTCTCGACATTCCACATTATATAAATATGTACAGTTAGTGTAGATGGATGCAATAATGTAGGAACCATGTGTGTTGCATGGATTGGTGCACTGGTTCATGGCTTGGGTTTAAAGAATTGTTTGTGCCTCCATCTGAACAAGTGGTGGGTCATGAGGTAACTTTCCTGAGTAAGGCAACCTAATTGTTCAGGCAACCTAATTTCACTATTTAGTGTAATTGTTAAGGCAACCTAATTGTTAAGGCAACCTAGAAGCTCAAAAAAGGCCTTGGACGTTAAAGCCGCATAACGTGAACTCTGTCTAATCCCACTGACAGTCAGTAAAAAGTAAAAGCTGGTCAAGCCGGTCTGGTCAAATAGTGTCAGGTCGTGGGTCACGAATATCACATGTGAAATAGAATTACCCAATCAGGGACTTCAATAGGGCACTGTGGTTCTGGAAGCTATAGTTTGTCAGACTTTCAATGGAAATTGTCCATGTGTTTCAAGGGGAAAAAAAAGGAAAAAAAAAAAGGGAAAAAAAGGTTGTCAGCCTAGCTAACCCTTAACTGCAGAAGGACGGTTTGGTCACCTTGGAAACCAACCTTTTGGTTTAAAAACAAAAACAAAAAGAAGCTATAGCATTTATTGGAGAAGGTCAAACCAATGTGCAAGGCCTCTTCTTTCCAGACAAAATTCCAAGGATGAACATCTGCACTTCTGTCTCATATAGAAGGGCTCTTTGTCATCCATAGGACACTCAGTCCCACTGGTGTCCTTCTAGGGTTACAAAGGTGAGCATTTTTCTCGTTTGGTATATGTGTGTGTGTGTTGATTTCTTCTTCATATTTTTTTTTTCTCCATTTTTCTTTGTCTTGTCTTTTCTTTGAAATGATTCTTTGGAGGTGGGGTGGAGTGGGGAGAATTTAAAAACAATAAACTTCATATCAACCACCTAAAGCAAGCCATCATGAATGAAGAGTCTATTGGAGTAGTTTTAGTTGGTCATACCTCATGGGCAAGGAAAGATAGGGTTCTTATTGGTGTTTCTTTTTGGAAGTAAATTCATGTCAACTTTTCAGTTTGAGCTCAAACTTTGAAACCAATAATAAAATCTATGAAGTAAGTAGCAAAGGGAATCCCTCTGAGGATTCACTTTATGCACAAATAATACTTGAAGGGAGTAGATGGTGTTAGTTGAATACATGAGAGATTTTTAGTTTTAATTTATGAGAGTTTTTATTAGTACAAATATGTTCCACATAGATTTTGAAAATGAACCCAAGAAAAAACACAATTCACTACAAGAAAACCTATCCAAAATGATAGAAACTCGTCCTAATTGACAAAAATCAGCCCGCCCTAATCTACAGAAAATTGACAGATTTTTGTCAATTTGGACAATTTTCTGTCAATTCGGACAGTTTTTTGTCCTAATTGACAAAAATCTGTCAATTTTCTGTAGATTAGGACGGGCTGATTTTTGTCAATTAGGACGCGTTTCTCTTGTAGTGATTGGTCTAAATGGATGATGTGAGTACCATGTTTTGTCTTGTGTTTATACAATAAATTATAATTTAGTAAAAAAAATTATTCCAAAAAAGCTAACCTTCAAGTGTATTATCATCTAATTTATCAATGTCCGGGTACTCATTTGGATGCCTTTAGGACAATATATACACCTATCAAACTAGTGACAAGGTCTTACACAAAACCTTGTTTATGAATTTGCCTAGGCCACCTACACCTAGGTTCTTGTACTTTTTTCTCTTGCATTAAAGGATTCACTTTATTTCTATTAAAAGAAACTTGTGACAAGGTCCTTGGAAAAAGTCAAATTTAAGAACATATGCATAGTATGTTGTATAGTTAGTATTGAGTATTTGAGTACCTACACTATTTAAAGAGCCTTCCCATTTGAGTACCCACACTAATTAAAGAACCTTCCTGGTGTTCCTCTCAATCACAAAATCTATTGGTTTATTTTTTGCAATATTTATTTTTCATTGTACAATTTCATCCAAACTCAAATTGACACTAGCTAAATTATTAGAATCCTCTAGTGTAAAAACAAAAGCCAACTTCAAATTGAAAATAATAATTAATATTGCAATCTTGGTTTTAGACATAGAATCCTTTCCGCATTAGGTGGGATTTCAAAGCGTATATGGGTAATTTCACTAAAATGGTGATATTCCATGTGCCATTTTCACAATGTGTCATTCCTACAGTTTAGAATGGGCAGTCTGAAATCTATTAGTATATTAGATTTTAGACCGTCTGGTATGAATTGTGGGATGTCAAAGTCACAGAATAATCGTCATTTTAATGAAATTCCCCATATATGTTGTTATGGTAGGGATTCACATTTCAATTTGGCCAATGGATGGCAAGGGTTTGCATATTAAAGCTCAAATCATTTCATTGCACTTCATAGTTTTCAAATTTTCTTCTTCTACACACTTTAAAAGACCATTTTTTAATGTTCTATTATTCATTTTCTTCAATTTTGCATGGATCAAACAATTTTGTGCTATGCATCAGGTTGATAATTATTACAAAGTATCGTTCTCGTCAATCCTTAATTCTAGATAGTTACTCCCTCTGTTCCACAAAAAAACTCCAAATCAAGGATAGCTCTTGTTCCACAAAAAAAATCTCTTTTACTGATCTTAACTATACAATAAGTGTTGGCTGTGTTGAACAACCTCTGTAGGACAAGTTAGACGAACAAGGAGCATTCCCCTCCTTGCAAGTTGGACCTTGCCCATATGAGGCATCTTATACTTGTTGTTTCCATCATTCTTGATTGTCTCAATCATGAAATATGATAAAAACAGTTTGGATTTTGGTTGGCGAAATGACGGCAACTCCGTCACAAATTTTGCACAAGTCTTAGGGATGGTACAGAGATTCTTGAATGCATGCATGACCGTGGAAAAGACCAAAAGTACACTTATCCCTCACCAAAAAGAAATTAGGAGTTTTTTTGTGGAACAGAGGGAGTATATTTTTCTAGGTGTGGAATATTATGATATCATTGTTGAGCAATGGCTTTGGATTATTTATATGTTTTTGGCTATGTATTGCGCAATGTCGAGGGGTAACACTGACTTTAATTCATCTTTGTTGTTTGATCTATACACTACAAGAAAACCTATCCAAAATGACAGAAACTCATCCTAATTGACAAAAATCCGTCCGTCCTAATTTACAAAAAATTGACAGATTTTTGTCAATTTGGACAATTTTCTGTCAATTCGGACAGTTTTTTGTCCTAATTGACAAAAATCTATCAATTTTATGTAGATTAGGACAGGCTGATTTTTGTCAATTAGGACGCGTTTCTCTTGTAGTGATATGAAAAGTTAGGAAACTAGACTACATGAGGCTTCAAAATCCTAACTCCAAATTCAACAACCAAGCCCTTGTCCCTTAAGTTGATGCGGTCTTAAATTGATACCCTATCCACCTTATTTGGGTATCTCACTTCATCTAAATATCAACCACACTACAAGAAAAGCAGTCCGAAATGACAAAAACTGGTCCGAAATGACAAAAATCAGCTAGTCCTAATCTACATAAAATTGACAGTTTTTTGTCAATTTAGGCAATTTTCTGTAGATTCGGACAGTTTTTGTCATTTTGGACTGAAATTTGTCAAATTTCTGTAGATTAGGACTAGCTGATTTCTGTCATTTCGGACGTGTTTCTCTTGTAGTGCCACTAATTACTATCTCATGGCATCTACCAAGTGTTATAAAGAGACATTTGAAATATCCTTCAATTTTTTTGTACACTAGTTGATTTCCAACCCTACCATATTCCTTTGGGTTTCACATACTTTGTTTTAAAATATGAACATTTTTTTCCAATTCCATTAGCTAATTATGAACTAGCTGCCAATTTTTCTTAGCCATTGGGCCCTCCCTCATGTATAGGAGTTGGAACAAGCTTGACTCTTATGTGAATTGGGATTCAATATTACGCTTGCAACTTGATGATCATAATGCATAATTATAAGCTTTTCAAGACTTAA
This sequence comes from Climacium dendroides, assembly GCA_950106755.1. Classification (NCBI taxonomy): domain Eukaryota; kingdom Viridiplantae; phylum Streptophyta; class Bryopsida; order Hypnales; family Climaciaceae; genus Climacium; species Climacium dendroides. The sequence goes on from OX467091.1 coordinate 20,568,432, forward strand.
CCCCTCAATGCCCCAAAGACCTTTGTGAGCTTTTTGAAAACTTACTCTAAATTGAATAGAAAGCCTACATTCCAAAATTGTAGAAACCAAAAATTTACCCCATATCCATGAATTTGATCATTTTTTTTTGCATCCTTCTAAGGTTAACCTATAATCTTTATGGTCATAATTGTGATATGGGGTCAATTTGAAACCTTCTTAAATTTAATTAGCCCTCTGATTTTGTACTTTTTCCTCTTATCAATGGAAATTGTAAAAAAAAACTTGATCTTTATTGCAAGACAAATTTTTCTTCTACCTGCAACCTATAAAAATATAAAGACATCATGTAATTATTTAACCAGATTCACTCCCAAAAAATTTAAAATTTCAGTTGCAATAATTACATTTCACTTACCGAAAAAAAAATCTATTAAAAATCTTCCAAGGATAGGAATCTCTATCAGATTTTTTGCACCCAAATTGAAAATCAAAGGCTTCACTCACTCCCAGACCTTGCTGTAAAACAACGAATTTCAGCTCTCTGCATGTGGAGAATAGTGTGATAATTTATTAGTCTTTCTACAACACTATTATGCATGCTTGAGGACAATGATTGTCAAAGAAATGGGTGTTACATAGATTCTCTTCTTTTAGAATCAATGAAAATAAGTGTTAGAAATTCTTTTAATTTATGAAGGTCACTTATCATTAAAAAAAAATTTAATATTTTTCCAAAAAAGAAAATAGGTATTCTTATGTTATTACATTTATTATAAAATAAAATTATAATTTATCGCATTATTATAATGCAATATTTCGCATTGTTATCGCATCGTTACAATGCATTATTTGCAACTGCATCATAACGATGCGAAACAATGCATTGTAATGATGTGATAAATTGTAATTAATGTCCAAACCCATGAAACAACGATAACCAAATGATAATTGTTGACAAACCGTAGGGTCTAAACTTTGTGATGAGGAAAATTTCAACATCCTTTTTCAACACTAGAACATTATAATCTTGCAAGTACACTACAAGATTGAATGGTTGAGCTTCCTATACATTCAAATCTATAACATTTCTAAAGCAATGATGTTATTAAACCCACAAATGCTAGGGACTCCTAGGGATTAACTAGATTGAACCTAAAAAAATTTAATGGCCATTGTTGCATTTCACTTACCAAAATAGCAAAAAAAAAAAAGATACTATTAAAAACCTTCCAAAGATAGGAATCTCTATCAGATTTTTTGCATCCATCTCAGCCTGAAACAAACAAAAAATTGAAAATCAAAGGCTTCACTAAGGTGGGTGGCTCTTAAACCGACCTGGTTCTAAAACCGATCTAGTACATTTTACTTCTGAAATGTACTAAATGCGTACATTTCAGAAGGGGGTTGGTTTTAGAAACCACTGCGTTTCAACTTCAAAATTTTGTAACTAATTCAATAAAGGTCCAAAAAATATGAAATGACTTGGATTAGATGCCTATTCCTTTTTTCTTCCTACCGAAATTCACTAAAAATTGTTTTGAGATGTTTGGCTATCCCAAAAATGCAATCAGCTCTTAAAGGGTCGGTTTAAGAGCCAGCTACCTTACTCCCAAACCTTGCTGTAAAACAACAAATTTCAACGAATTTCAGCTCTTCACATGCAGAGAATAGTGTGATAATTTATTAGTCTTTCTATGACACTATTATGCATGCTTGAGGACTGACAATGATTGTCAAACAAATGCAAACTAAGGTAGTATGGCCTTAAAGCGACCATTTAAGGGCTGGTCCCCCTTTTTCAAAGGTTTCCATGAATAAAAATATTTTTGGATCATTTTTCGGAGAAAGAAAAATGGATGCGGAACGTCACTTAAGTGGTTTCATATTTTTTGAATCATTTTTGAATTACTTATGAATTTTAAAAAAAAACTGTTTTAGGCACCTATTTGTGACCCTAGGTCTTCCAAAATCCGACTGCTTGCAACTTCTAAAGTGATTTGAGTAAATGAAGGCCAACAATTGACTCTTGCAATAAATAATAATTTTCTCTCGATTCTCTCAATGGCTTGAGAGGTCCATTTAAGGACCACCTACTATTTATTTAAGACTTAAATATAGGGGCAATTTGAAGAGACCAATTGCTTTTAAAACATACTAACTTACACATATTCTCTTCTTTAGAACTAATGAAAGTAAGTGTTGGACATTTTTAATTCATGGGGGGGCACTTATCATTAAAAAAATTATTTTAATTTTTCCAAGAAGAAAAAGAAAAACCTATAGGTAAGATAAACTAGCTTGTTATCAAAATTCCAATTCCATCCTCACATACCTACCATTTTAATCCCTAAACGTCTAGAGTCTTCTCTAGAATTGACGATTTGAAAAAAATCATCATGAAGTATTCTTTGGAAGTATATTTTGGAATTGATGAACAAATAAAATATGTAGACTTTGAGTTTTAGATTCCATCTGTACAATTAGATTCACCAATGCTATCACCAATATTTGCTATAAATTTTGAAAGGAAAATTTCAAAATTCCTTTGAAATTCAATTACAAGCAAAATATTGTTATTTTTTTAGGAAAATTTGTTGGAATGGATTCAAAAATGAGGTTATCTTTGGTCAATGATTTTTTAAAAGTTTTCTAGTTTTTAAAATCTATGACTACATTTTGCAAATCCAATTTTGAATTAGAGTCAATGCAATTTTGGCTTGGTCAACCAGGTGACTCACTTCTACATTTGTAATTTCAAAAACAATATGTACTACAATAACACCATATCCAACCATTAGATAGAACAACAACTTGATAAAGTATCTCCACAAACTAGGATGACTTTCATCCAAGTAGTACTGAAAAAGAAAAGTGATTTGCAATCTATTCGTTGTTTATAAATTAGATGTTCAAGTGCTTTAGGATAAATTTAACCTAGCTATGTGATACTATTGAAAGGCTATTGAGAACTAACCTCTCATTACCACTATTGTTATCCTCTGGGAAAACACAATAACTTATTATTTATCACCAATGACCAAATTTGAATTTGTACATGGAATTAAGGAACTCGAGTTTTAGAGACTAAAGGTTAGGCAACGAGAGGGGAGTTCTCTATATTCTATTGAAAGCATACTGTATATTTATTGGCATTGTCAAATTCATAAAGGCACTAATATCAAGACAAGAAAAATTAACCCTCCTGTTGGCCTAACCAACTATAAAATAAGGGCAATTTCTTCTTTCTTCTTTGTATGGGACAATGAGGGCTTAGTTCTCTTTCATTCTATTAATAGTATAGACTAAACATTTACTTCAACCATTGTGTAATTCATGAAAACAGTGACTTTCTAAACAAAGAGGACTTTGACCTCCTTGTCAACTCTCATGTGACACAAAATTAACCAACTATAATATAAAGGCAGCTTTTTTTCTTTACGTGGGTTAGTGAAGGGGTCACTTCTCTTTGATTCTATTGAAAGTATCACTACAAGAGAAACGTGTCCTAAATGACGAAAATCAGCCCCTCCTAAATGACAGAAATTTGACAAGTTTCTGTCAATTAGGACAAAAAACTGTCCGAATTGATAGAAAATTGTCCAAATTGGCAAAAAACTGTCAATTTTCAGTCAATTAGGAGGGGCTGATTTCTGTCATTTAGGACCAATTTCTGTCATTTCGGACATGTTTTCTTGTAGTGTATAGACTAAAAGTTTACTTGCATTGTCAAATTCATAAAGGCATTGAACCTTCTAGACAACAAAGACTATCCCTTTTGTTGACCTTCAATCCAACCTAGAAACCTGTTTCTATTATGTTGATGATGGGAAATCCTTTTAAGTCTAACTCCTTTTATATGCTTAAAAATCTATGATGGTCCACCCACATTTATTTTATATCAAGGGTTCCAAATGTTAATTCAAAATATTCAAAAATAGATAATGGGACCACCAAGTTAAAATACTCATAAACAAAACTGCACTTTTGAATTGGGGGCTCAGGGATAATCACTACAAGAAAACATGTCCGAAATGACAAAAATTGGTCCTAAATGACAGAAATCAGCCCCTCCTAATTGACTGAAAATTGATAGATTTTTGTCAATTAGGACAATTTTCTGTCATTTTGGACAGTTTTGTGTCCTAATTGACAGAAACTTGTCAAATTTACGTCATTTAGGAGGGACTGATTTCTGTCATTTAGGACACGTTTCTCTTGTAGTGAATGGATGGGGCAATTTTTCCAAGATCTTATTTCATGGATTTGAAATTCTCCTTTTCTTCTTATGAAAATTTTTTCTTTCAAAAGAATCCTAACACAAAAATCAACAATAGCTTCAATTTTTGTTCTTATAGTTATCATGTTAAAGACCTAAAAATTCATTTTTTAATCAATTCAAACATAGAAGGTAACTTTTTACCAAAGACTTCTCAAATGGCTAATAAAGGACTGAAAGAGCAACACTACTCAATTTCTTAGCCCCCTCATTTCTCATGTAAACTAGGCCTTTCTAAATCACCAGCAAAGATTTTCCTATAGCCAATACCAACCATGGCTTTTGTTTTCATTTTTATGAAGTGCCAAAGTAGTGATTCATAGTGTTCTAGCAAAATCTTTCATAATTTTTTTTTCCCTTTTTTTAGCCAATTTTTTTCTAGTGCAATTTGGCAATAGAAAGCCACTCCCCCCTAATCCATTGTCTACCCCTCAACTTGTTCTACCAACAATTTGCAAATCTATACCTTAAATCAAGTTGTTTTGTTTTGTTTTGTGTGTTTGTCACATTGAGATCTCCCGGAGCGTGCGTCCCCCGGTTGTGCGCTTGATACAGTCAGAAAGCCCTTGGCGAGGAGGGGTGCATCGGCTTGGTTTCATGGCGTTCTAACTCACGGTGTGAAAGTTATGCAAATTTGTAATTAATTTTTTTTCTAAAAAATTAGAAAATTACTTTTACTTTAATTTTGACTATGGCAACGGCACAAGGCACACTACACTAATGATGATAAATAGTGTTATGTTGTGATTAGTGTTACCTGGATTTTTACCCCGGTCACTCTAAACTTCAATTAGTTGGCATTTAGTGTTGCGTTCACTTTTTTGAGCATATAATAGGTTTCTTGAGTTCATACGTTCTTCTTTGCATTTTGATTGATGAAATAGTTAGGTAACACTAAATGTAAACTTGTAAAAAATTTATACCCAATAGTTGACAAATAGTGTCTATGTTGACATTTAGTGTTGGTAACATTAACCGGATTGTTGGCAATTAGTGTTATGCTTCGTGATTAGTGTTCCTAACACTATTTATCATCGTTAGTGTAGTTACAAATTAAAAAAGCAATCCCCAAAGCTGTTCTTTCCCCCAAATTAAAAAACCTCACCGAAACAACTGAACCCCAATGCTCACGATGACAACATCCAAAAGTTACTTTCCCATCCAAAAGGTACTTTCTCTGGGAACCCAACACACATGGGCACGGGAACAGCGGAGCCCGCACTGCGCGGAATCCTGACTACGGTCCAGGAGGAGGCTGAACGTGGTCTCGCCACCCAACACACATGGGTTTTCTGCAGACCCAAGGCACCGTATATTCTAGTCTCTTTCTTTTCTCCCTTTTTTTCTCCTTTCAAAAAAACAACAACAAACCCCCCTTTAATGTCAATTGAAAAAAAAGCAAAAAAAAAAGAAGCAAAAGGAATATTCATTACTTTATGTTCACACACGAATAAATAGTGTAGCTAGAACTAGGACTAGTCCAGTGACTGGGTGTCCAAGTATTCAGGAAAAAGCAACCCCCTTTGGATTTTATTCAGCACACGGCTTTGGGTCTATTCCCACCTAGTGTGCAAGCTCCATATATTTAAAGATAAAGCTTGCGCATAAGAAGGAAACAACAACCCCTTTGGATTTGATTCATTGCTTGGCTTGGGGTGCATTCCCACGTAGGGGTTGCAAACTCCATGTATTTAAAGATAAAACTTTTGTATGAGAAGGAAATAACAACCCCACTTTTGGATTTTATTCATTGTTTGGCTTTGGGTTCATTCCCACCTACATGTTAAAAGATAAAACTTCTGCATAAGAAGGAAATAACAACCCTCTTTTGGATTTTATTCATTGCTTGGCTTTGGGTTCATTCCCACCTAGGGGGTGCAAACTCTATGTATTAAGAGATAAAACTTCTACATAAGAAGGAGATAACAACACACACCCTTTGGGATTTTATTCATTGCTTGGCTTTAGGTCCATTCCCACTTAGTGTTTATAAATTCCATGCATTAAAAGAGAAAACTTCCGCTTAAGAAGGAAATAGTTGTTGTTTTTTACGAGAATTCAAGTTAAAACTTGTTGTAATTGCTTCTAAGGGGCCATTCCTATCTGGTATTTGTAGGCTCCATGTGTTAAAAGATCAAACTTTTGCATACAAAGGAAATAATCATTTTTTTTTATGGGAGTTCAAGTTCAAACTTATTGTAATTGTCTCTTATCTAGGTGCAGTTCTAACATGGTTCATACTTTCTTCACCTATCTTGAGGCACCACATGTCCCCTACATGTTGAAGGTCACCCTCGATGAAAAACAATCAAAATTTTCAAGGTCTAAATGATTTTGAAAATTTACAAGTCTCTTTGCTATATCCACAAGAAAATTAATTGTAAAGAAAGTCTACATACATCTAAACAACTTGATGCCAACACATGGCCACTAAACCAATGGGTGAAGAGGTCATTGCTATAATGAAATCCATTGTCTATCATGATTCCACAAAAGGGTATGGGGACAATTTGAAGACGAGAGCTTCACTGTTCCTTATCAAAATGCAAGAATTGAGTTCAATGCAGAAATTCAGACCTCATTTTGGCATAGTATAATAACTCTTTTCAAGAGAAATCTGACCCCCCCCCCAAAAAAAAGGTTGGTAGATCAAGCGAAATTGCATCACCGAAAGTACTTTTTTGATTTTGAGCCTACCCAAAAAAAAAGTTACAGACAAAATTCAAAGAGGATGTTTGAAAAATGTAAAATAAAAAAAAATGTCCCTCCGAAGCCCTCTTTGAATTTCATCCGTAACTTTTGATTGGGGGCTCGAAATCTCAAACGGATTTTTGAAGATGGAAGTGACCATAATACCGCTTCTATTTTTGCATGCCAACGATCATATGCCGTGCATGGGTCGGTGGATAACCAAAGAATCCAGGGCGCTGTAAAACCCTACACCCAATACCGCATCCTAAGAACCCTGCTAAGGCCAAGTGGGAACGCTGCTAAGGCCAAGTGGGAACGCTGCTGAGGCCAAGTGGGAACGCTCTTCGCACTTTCTGCTGCTACTGTGGAGGTCTGCGAGGACCGGAGGGGAACGTGAAATACGTATGCAACCCCTACTCAATGAGCGTGGGAGGCTACTGAGCGAACTTAATTATTACTGTCAGGGGGGCCACCTGACTGGATGACGTCACCAATTGGATGACGTCATTCACCTCCCCCTCCCCAATGACAATACTGTTTTAATATTGGTATAAATAATTTTTAAAAAACAGGGGAAACCAAGGGAGAGACCTAATAATGTATGGTGGAAATACGTAAAATTGTCAATGTATGCAATTTAGCATAGTTGGAGGTACCTTTCTACAGAAAAAATTATTTTTGTAGTATTAGCAATTGGAAATCATGAATTAAAAAAATTAAGAAATAAAATTGGATATAGCATGTAATTTCTATGAATTTTCAAAGTGAAAACTTTATGGACCAATAAAAATTGTCATGTAGTTGGATTTGAAATGGAAATCTGATTTTAAAAAAATAGGGGAAACCAAGGGAGAGACCTAATAATAAGTATGGTGGAAATACCTAAAATTGTCAATATATGCAATTTAGCATGGTTGGAGGCACCTTTTTCTAGAAAAAAATATTTTTTTAGTATTAGCAATTGGAAATCATGAAATAAACAAATTTAAACAAATTTAAATGAATATCGCATGTAATTTCTATAAATTTTGAAAGTAAAAAGTTCCTTGAACCAACAAAAATTGTCATATAGCTAGATTTGAAACCAAAATCTATTAAAAAAACAAGGGAAACCAAAGAGAGACCTAATAATAAGTATGGTGGAAACACCTAAAACTATCAATGTATACAATTTAGAATGGTTGGAGGCACCTTTTTTTAGAAAAAAAATATCTTTGTAGTATTAGCAATTGAAAATCATGAATTAAAAAAAAAATTGGATATAGCATGTAATTTCTATGAATTTTCAAAGTAAAAGCTCCTTGGATCAACAAAAATTGTCATATAGCTAGATTTGAAACCAAAATTTGATTATTTATCCAAGTTCTAATTTATTTGAGGCTCATTTCTAAGAACCATCAACACTAGAAAATCAAGATTTGCAATAGATATCTATGCACGAATTCTTGAATAGAAAAATCATAATCATTCATTTTTTAAATTGGATTTTTGATGCTAAAACTAAACGTCAAAAAGATTTTTTTTAAATACAAAATATTAATAGTAGAACTTGGTAAGGTCAATTTTATTTAACTTCAAAGTATTGTAGACACTAGAATTGGGGGACACTATAATGGAAGTCTAGGGATACTTGAAGGGAAGTTTATTGTTCATGAATGGTTTGGGATGTTTCTACCTTGTCACAAACACTTCAAGGCAAGGGATGATTGCCCCCTTTATTTCTCCATGATTTATCTTTGGAAAAATCACCATATAGAGAGGTGAAGAAATTGAAAATATACTTGAAACAAAATAGGGGAAAATTTTCACATTTACCCTTGGATAGGACAATAAGAGGGTCAATCCTTCTTAATTATGTAAAAGCCCCCTAGGGTGAACCAACCCCTCACTCATCCGTGAAAGAAACATTGAAATTTTTTATTTGCTATGCATGATAAAATTTGCAAATTTTGAGTTTATATTTGCAATTAGAGGTCCTAGATTATCTAGTACAGGTGTAGAAGATAAATTAATGAAGCTCAAAGAGTATTTTATTTTACATGCCCATTTGAAATGACTTTGGGACAACAAGTGATGAGGGCATCCATTCACCCAAACATTTTTTGAAAGGTGTGATGGGAGCACTCTATCTCAATTTTTTTTACACTTTTCTTACTAATTTCTAAAATAATTTTATTGATATATTTTTTTGTTACTATTTTCTATCCTACAGTGTAAAAAAACGAAGTCTCATGAAATTGAAAACATTTTGACACTTTGATAGTAAATTGTTGAAAAAGGTGTTGGAAATTTCTGTTGTTGAAAATAGAGTGTCAAAAAGAGTGTTAGAAAGTGGGTGTTGGAGAATTTCTTGATAAAATGTTGGGAAAAGTAATTCACTTTGAAATTTTGTAACTAATTTAACAAAGGTCCAAAAAGTACAATACGACTTACTGAGATTGATTTTTTTTCTAGCTTGCCTTTCAAGAGCACTCAAGTGAAAAAACATATTCTTGCCTTAGAAATTATATAGGGAACAAATGTCAAATTTTGTATGAAATCTCAAACTTTATACTTTGACACCTAAAGTTTGAATGGATTTTTGCTCATTTATGCTTATATCTTTTTACAATTATATTATTTACCTCAATTTCATCATATTGGCCATAAAAAAAGGTTGTCATTTATAAACTCAAGTATGATTTGGATGAAAGAAAAGTAATTTGGGTACCTTAAAAGTAACACTTACCTTAACACTTAAGTGTTCCAAAGTCTGTACCCTAAACCTACAACCAACCATTAAAGTTTTGTAGTATGATGGACATGTAAGAGATAGTAATGATTTTTTTCTCACATTGGCAAACAATGTTGGTAGTAGAAATGAAGTCTTGTTGCATTAAGCTATAGATACAAAGCTTGGGATCTTGTGACTCTTTTCTATAAGTGGCATGCTTACAAAGCAAAATTTGTAATTAAATCTATAAACTTTGTACACATGATGAATTAGCTATAAATCTTTGAAGATAAAGGTTGTAGAAGGCAACAAGTGTAATCCTTGTGAATGTAAATCCATTTGCTTCTTATTGTACAAAAAACACATATGGTATCAAAATATTGCCCAAAGACAAAGAATGTTCATACAAAACAATCACATTATTATGGTGGTCCCCCACTCCACTTTGAACATTGTTTCTACGTATTATATACTATTTTCAATATTTTACTTATTTCTTTTCCAACCAAAAGAAGAATTGACATTCCATAGGAGTTGACATTTTGTATGATCAATTGGGATTGATTTGAGATTACTTTTATTTTTTGGCGTGAGATCATGATACCTCCGAGTGTCCTAAGAATTTGCAATAAGAAAATTACATTTACCATATTATTGTGTTTCCATCTTCATAAAATAACAAGTCATTGAATCCTATTCCAAAAAGAGAAACCAATGGTACCACTTGTATCTAAATCCAAGTGGATTTTAACTAACTTAGCATACTAGATTGCCTTCAATGTATTGTTTAATTAATATAGTATTATAGTCATAACTGTATATTTATTTGTAAAGATAATTTTATTCTATATTAGATATTTTATTGTAAACATACATGAAAAAAACATGTTGATGATTTGCAATACATAAAGAAAAAGCTTGTATGTGTTCTTGTCATATGGACTCGTGATTTTCATTCATCATAGAAAAATTCAATTACTAAAATTACACTATAATTTTTTGAAGTAATTTAGCAAATAATTTTATGGCAAAATTTTTTACCTTGGTCAAGAGGAATGAAGGATGGCACTTGCTACATATGTCCAAGTGCTTTAGTTAAATGAACCACCTCCAATTGACTTTCTATTCATATATATGTGAAATTTGTGATTACCTTCATTTTTCCAATTTTCGAGAAATTAGTGTTCACATAGGCTTGTGATAAAACTAAATCATAATATTTGTTGTATCTATAAGGTGATAGTAAAGTTGGTATAATTCAAGTCAATACAATATTTTGCCTATCAATATTTAGCAATTATACATGGTACAATATTTCATTTATCAAAATTTAGTGATTATGCATGGTGTAATATTTCATTATTCAAATTTAGTAATTATGTATGACTACGTACAAAATAAGATAGTAAGTTCAACTTTAGTGGCTCACCATTACAGTACTTGAATCCCAACTATAATGTAGTAGCTATGTTTATAATGCATTGTGTGCATGCCATATTTGTGATGTGCCATGCTTGCAATATGCTTGCCATGTTTGTGATATAGCACATTTTCCAAGTAGCTAGTGACAAGTGTTACTAATACACCCTAGTTATCCACTTTACAAATTTTATTATAGGCCATACCAATTTACAAGATGATTAATTATTCATCCATATTAAATAAGCATTTTGATGTAATAAGGTAGGAGCCCCACTTCTTTGAGGTAGTCCTAATGGAATTTTATGAGACCATAACAGGTTAAAATCTCACAACCATAAAAGTTGTCTATTAAATTAATCTTGCAGTTCACAATGTCAACTTTAATATTAAATAGATATAGTTTGGCTACAATCTCTCTTGGGTTTACATCAAGACTAAGGTAGGAGGCCCATAAATCGCCTATTGAAGAGCTGAAACTCAATTTGGGGGAGGTGAAGCTTCTTGAAATATTTTTCAATAACTTTTCTTTGAAAGGCACGTGGAATTGGCATCCAACCCAAGTCATTTCATATTTTTTTTGGAGCTTTGTGGAATTAGTTATGAATTTTTGAAATCGAAATGGCATAAGGCTCTAAAATCATCCACTTCCTAAAATGTTCCTCTTTTGTACATTGCTAAAGGCTACACCAAAGCAACATGTACAAATAGTGTACATTTAAGGAGGTGGACAATTTTAGAGCCTGTACTCTTTTAGAACCTCCTACCTTATGCAAAATTCTTAACCTCCCACCTCTCATGGTCAAATCTAAAAAGTGAGATTCCTTTTAATGTCTATGGTCTATTGGTCTAGACCTTAGTGTAAACTAGCCCAATGTTCAGGAAACTTTTTGAGTTTTACCAATAAATATTATTTGGTTCTCATATTCAACTAGTTTTTGAAGAATTGAGTCCAGTTATTATCTCTATTTTTTACTCAAAATAGAAAATTTATAGATTTTTTCACCAAGTTTTTTGCCGATGTTTTCAAATTGCAACCAATTTTATTCCCAATTCCTCTGGCTAACTTTGAACCAGCTGCCGGTTTTTTCCGAACACTGAACTAACCCTTAATATGTTCACTTATTTATTTATTGTTATTGTTATTATTATTAATAAACATGCTCTCGTTGCACTTTGCAAATACTCAGTGTGAACACACAATTGGCAACCTTGACCAAATTATGAGCGCCAACATAATAGAATACTGTCGTCAAAGCCCTGCACCAGCGTCGAAGCCGAAACGAAGACGCCATACGTATTAAAATACAGTATAAGACACTGTAGAAGACACTGTAGATGACACTGTAGAAGACACTGTAGAAGACACTGTAGAAGTCTCCCACTCGTATTCTACACCTCGCCAGGGATAGCCATGCAAACCACGTGCGCTTTCCACCCTCGTCCTTTCCTTTCCCCGTTCAATTCCCTTCTCTCTCTCTCATCTCTTTCTCTCTCCCCTTCTCCTCCAAGCTCATCAAAGCCCGCTCCCCTTCCGCATTGCATCCCAGCAGCATTCGCACTTGGAAGCTTAGCAGACACTTCAAGCACTGACAGTAAAGACGGACGCCAGTTTTTTCTTGTGGCCTTTCTCTGATGAGTGGAGAAAACAAGACAATACAAGTCGCCACAGCCTGAATACTCGTGTTTTCCGCGTTTTTCCTCCTCCGACCAAGTCATTTTCTTAATCTATCCTTCACCTACGCCCGGCCTCGCCGTGTCTGTTAGTTCGTTTTTTTTACCAGGTCGTGGAGTCTGTCGCGCGAAGTTTTGGTTTTAGGAGAGGGAAAGAAGAAAGGGAGGGGAGGGGAAGGGAAGGGAAGGGAAGAAGACGAAAAGAGGTTTTCGTTGCGGAGGACGGGGAGGAAATGGTGCTCGTGCTTCACCTTCTTCATGACGTGGTGTTACAGGGAGTTAGCGTTGAGGTGGAGTGAGGACGACGGTGGCGAAGGCGGAGGAGGGATTTAGTTAGAGGAGGAGAGAACAGAGTAGGCCGTGAGCGCGAGTTTGTATTTTGGTGGACGTATTGGTGGAGGAGCCATGGCGAGGGAGCCTGTTGCCGTGGACTTTATGGGAGTAGGAGAGCGCGGGAGCACTCCGAGTGGGAGCACTGATGTCAGCGAGGAGCGAGTGCGTCTTGTGAGGCCTATTCCCAGTGTACCGGAGAATCGTGGGGGGCAATCAAGGAGATCGCCGGTTCCGGAAGGGGGGAGGAAACTCATGGACAGAGATGTTAGCCCGTTTTCGCAAGGTGATTTTTCGGGTTTTCTTTTTTCGTTGATTTGATGTCGTCGGGATTGTGCATTTTAAATGGCTGCGAGTGGTAGTTGTACGTGATAGTGTGGAGAGTGGAGCACTTGCACATTGGAGTTGCAGCCGTGCTTGGAAGTTCGTTCAGAGAGGTGATGTTAGGTATTGATCTGCGAGGTTTTAAATATAGTTTTGGCTACTAGTTAGTAGCATGCGAGCCGCTCTATTCGATTTAAGACTGATCGGTCTGTAGAGAGAAACATTCTACTCGTGGAGTGTTTTTGGCTTTAAGTTTTTTGTAGAAGGGGATGCATTTCGAGAAACATTTCAGCGCTTCTAAGATATCCATTCCCTTATCTCGAAGGTTCTGGCTGATGTTATAGAGGTTCACTTCAAGAACGAGAGCTGATGCTATGCGTACCTAGCAGAATATACACTGTTCAAGATGTTTGACTTCTCCAGTCGTTGAAATTATGTATTAGTCAAAAGCGAGTGTATTGAGTGTTAAATTGAATGCTTGAGAGCACAGACGGTGCTACAATGCTCGCTGTACAGATATTTCACAATGACAGTCGGAAGAAATGGACGCAAGTCGTCATGAAGGGACACAATTTTTCTACTAGAAGTGTGTTTGTTATGTGAACTGCACTGAAATCTGGCGGTGAAGGGATTTTAGATGCATTAAATTGTTACGTTTGGGATCACGAACCATCTTTGCTCTACTTATAGCGCATTTGGTACAATTTTACAGAGGGTGCTACTTTTTTTGGCAGGCCTACGCCAGCAAAACTGGAACAGGCTTCCGGTTGCGGCAAGATTCCAGTCAGACGAGGATATCTCTGGCAAGGTTGTCGTCTCGCCAAAGAGGGAACGGGAGTCATCGGATGGCCCTCTGCTTGGGCATCATCCATCGTTGTCAGCGTGGGATAATTCGGCTCCTTCAAGCCCATCCCATCATCCTGTACGTCATCGTTGCATCGTCACGAATTCATTGGTTTCTTGTAACTGATTGTAGATGGCACGTGAACTTATGGCATATTGAAAGGATCCTCAGGAAAGAGTTCAAATTTCCGTCTTCAATTCATCGTTATTTAAACCTCAGTGTCCCCCTCGTTTTGTTCTTGCCAAGTACTAACCATCTCATCTGTGACGATCGCAGGTGGGTTCTTCAAGCCGATACGAAGAGTTTGTGCGGATGCAGCAGGCCAGAAAGGCAGCGGCCATGTATGTTAGCCATCAGCAGGCGTCACGGGGTGTGCAGAATTCTGGTGCACGGACCTCGCCGTTCAGAGACGAAGCACAGCGAGGTGCTCAACCGTCGGACCGCGCTGGTTCAGAGCACCATGCAACGCAGCCTCACCTACCTGCCAACCACAGTGGATTCGGGTCTCCGACACCATTGCACGGCAGGGTGAAAACCAGTAGTGCGGAGAATGGAGGTGCCATGGCCGGGAAGAGGCCACCATCTCCACATCCACTTCAAGCAGGAAACTTACCAAGGTATTCACTAGCAAGTCTAAATATTATGTCTTCCATTGCCCAAAGCATTCTATGCTAAGGTTTACTCTCTTTCGAGAGACTGTTCTTGAAAGTAATAGACCCGTTTCTTGGATGTTACAGACCTGGTGGAGGTGGTAAGCAACCTCGCACAGCACAGCTCACTATTTTTTATGCCGGTATGGTGAATGTCTACGATGATGTGCCATTTGATAAGGTGAGACTCGAGGAATTATTTCTACTTTCCCCGTTAATTTTTTGTATTTTTTGGGGGAAACCCCAGTTTACACGTTGCTCATTTTCGCTTTGGATAATGTGATGGCAGGCTCAAGCTATCATGCTTTTAGCTGGTAGTGGAAACACATGGTCTTCAACCAACATGAGCCGTCCTGCAAGTCATGCTCTTGGACGCCCATTCCCTGCTCCTGCAGCAGTGCCTCAGCCTTCACAGTCTACACCAGGGTCACCTGCTCCGCAAGCTCCGACCACATCCGCAGCCGCACTACCACGTCCTATGGTTCCCGGTGTGGTATTTTCGAATGTGCGACAACCACCGATAAACAATGGTATAATTGTCGAGTACTTTTCTTTAAACTGCGTTCTACATCTTTATGACTGGCTTTCGTTTTTAATGGGTTCGGCACCTGAATTTGAGATTGTCTTTGTAATATCGGATTTTAATTGACTGTCTTGTGATCTGCAGTTGAGCTGCCCCAGGCACGGAAGGCGTCACTGGCTCGATTCCTCGAGAAGAGGAAAGACAGGTAACATTGAAGACAGCTCATCTGCCATCTATGAAGATTGGATTGAAGTTTATTTATTTATTTATTGAAGTACCTAATGTAATCATGTCCGACATGGATGTTGACATTTTTTGTTTATTATTCAGGGTACGTAAAGTTCCTGTCAAGACGGAAGGAGATACATCTCCTTCTCGTGACAAATCTCCAAGTCCTTCAATCAGTAAGCCATCCACAAGATCATCATCACCAACACCAGCGTCCCAGGATCGTGGATCATCTCCAGGTGGCTTGGGGCATCCATCAGGTGCATCCAGTTGTGATGAACCGAACTCTCCAACTAGACCTCCGCAAACACCACCAAGGCAAAGTGTCTCGGAAGAGAAAGGCGCCGGGACACCGAAAAGAAGGGACTATGAAATTGAACAGGAATCCAACAAGCGAGCTCGGAGCGGGAGGTCCCCATCCAGGGTTGCTGTTGGAAGCGCGACTGACCACGCCAAGGAAGACGATTCATCATCTCGATAGTATATTGTAGTCGCTCGTTCTACCCAAACCTTTTTCTTACGAACTCGTTACATCATTTTTAGCTAGGCTACCAAGGCCACAAGAACATACTTGTAAATTACCTCTGGTTGAGTCACTAGATTGTGGTACTTTATATCAGCTGGGAGGTATAGTGAATATCAGCAGGAGCCTGGAGATAGAGCTGGAGCTTCAGAGGAATTTTACGCCCGGCCACGTCAGTTTTACCATCCTGCTGACGTTCCGGGATCTGTTCAGAGTTTATTTACAGTAACCTAGAGAATTTTCAATTGGAATGTAAAGGTTTAGGACGCAAGACAGCATTCAAATTTACCAAATCTCCTTTTCTTTTTTTATGTACTGTACTTAACGATTCACCCTCTGTTCGTTTCATGGTGGCTTGTCATCAGGCAAGTGCTGTTATTTGAAAATCCAACTGTTGGTGCTCAGAGTCATGACTCATGAGCTTCAATCAGGCTTTTGCACTGGTCTGCACGTGTTCAACAGCTCGATTTGTGTTTTTTTGTTTTTGTTTCTGGGGACCCGGAGTGGTCATGAGTGCAGGGGAGGAAAAAGAGACGCGGGACTGCAGGGAGAAAAAGAGACAGGCGGGCGGCAACAACTGGAGTTGAATGACTGTCAACTGGGGGAGATGGTACGTACTCACACCGATTGGATGCTGGGAAAGCAGGGTTTTCTCCCACTGTGAGTGGGGGTGGGGAAGGGGGGAGGAGGGCGGTGCGCTGGTCTATGACGTTAAATTATTCACCACGTGGGGAAAGCGAATCGGAGACTGTGACACTCCCAATTCCGCCCACGGAATAATGAGAGGGACCCCACTGGGGAAATAGCAGTGGTTGGGCGGACCAGCTGGCTTGTGCGGCACAGACTCTACTTGTAGGGGCCTAGTAGTAATAGACCTCGTGGGATAAACAGTGGGAGCCGGACAGGCACAGCTGCCAGTGGAGAGGCGCAGCGTGGAACCATCTGGCAGGTCCGGAGCAGCCGTGGGATTAACGTCCGGAACAATCCTCCTCCGTCCTTGCAGAGTAGTCTAGGCTCTCTCAGGCTCGTGGGCTGTACAGTCCAATTCTCGATCGTGCGTGCCTGTGGGGTGGAGACTGGAGACGGAGGCTTATCAATTTCCAGAACTAAAATATATTTTGCAAATCTTTGAGGTCCTGCTGCTTTGAAAAGTCAGAGCTGTAGTTGGCTACTGGAATCCTCACGACATGGAACTGAAGCCGTTCAACGTTGTTAAGCCCAAAGTCACTGTGCGTAGGTATGTTGTAATTGTAGTTTCACAACTTTCTTTACTTTTTCACACTTTCTTTACTTTCACCACAACATTATTCAGGTACCCACACCTAAGTGCGCCTGAATAAGCAATTCAGCATGGTTCCCAGGGTAATTGTATTGAAAAAGTCTCTGTGTGGTGTGTGCGGTGGTGGTGGTGGTGAAAGGAAATTCTAGGGTCTAGTTTTTGGACATTGTATGAATAAAATATTAATTTCAAGGTGTTGAAAATAGGTGTTCTGAATGTGACCCTAGACTCTTATGAATAGAAGTTGTATATTTTAGGCAAGAATATGTAGGGACCCCTTTTAGAAAGGGAATACAATTAGGCATTGTTATCTTATTTAGTAATGGAGTTGGGGTGTCATTTCATAACATTATTTATTCCTTGGCTAAAATGATAGTCAAGCCAAACAAATTAGTAGTCAAAGTGCATTTTTGTACAATAAAATGATAGTCAAGCCAAACAAATTAGTAGTCAAAGTGCATTTTTGTACAATAAAATGATAGTCAAGCCAAACAAATTAGTAGTCAAAGTGCATTTTTGTACAATAAAATGATAGTAAAGCCAAATGAATTAGTAGTCAAAGTGCATTTTTGTACAATAAAATGATAGTCAAGCCAAATGAATTAGTAGTCAAAGTGCATTTTTGTACAATAAAATGATAGTCAAGCCAAACAAATTAGTAGTCAAAGTGCATTTTTGTACAATAAAAAGACAACACATTTCAATACTATTTGTAGAGTCTTCTATGCATATTTTGTTTTAATTCTTAAAAGGCCTCATAAGCCTAATTTTTGACCCAATTGTTTTTCTTGTCCTTAGTTCATATAAGGTGTATAAATTAAAGGATCATATCCAATAGACAAGGTTGGCTTCCCATACCAAATAATTAATTAAGGTTAGATAAGGTGATTTGGTAGATGACTTAAAATAGAATATTCAACAAGATTATTTTTTTGAAAAAATACTTGCCAAAAGTATTAACATGTATTTTTTAAAATATTTTTTCAGATATACTATATGGTAGTGACAATCTTATCAAATGACTCATAGCATTACATATAGAATCTCTCTTAGTACACAGTGTTGGGGCTATGCACTAATAGAGGTGTAATGAATGGCCACCTAATAGACATCAACTTCCAGCACTACTTTTTAGATAATGTCCTTCGAATTGGACCCACCTAGAAACTCCATAATTGACAATTATGCACTACCTGAGGATGCACTAAGAGAAGTTCT
The DNA here is from genome assembly GCA_950106755.1 of Climacium dendroides. NCBI lineage: Eukaryota > Viridiplantae > Streptophyta > Bryopsida > Hypnales > Climaciaceae > Climacium > Climacium dendroides. The sequence goes on from OX467091.1 coordinate 20,587,106, forward strand.
ACTTGTACCAATTTGGATCATTATTCCACCTCATACGTATATGAAATGCTTCAAAATTGTCAAGTGTTCAATATAAATGGTGTTGTATTTGAGTCTCATAAAATTTAGATGATAGAATGACATCCAATTGAAAGGTACTAATTTTTGAATTATCAATCCAATGATGTATGCCATCTCATATGTAAGTGTAAAATTTGTATTCTAAAAGCCAAATGTAATACCATATATACAGTTCCATATAGACCTTCAAGGGATGATTATTTGAGTTTCAACACAAAGGTCTAATTGATGTTTGTGAAAATTGAATAATTGCTAAAATTTGAAGACCTACACATGTCATCACCACAATTTCACCACAATTTTTTTATTGGTCCATGAAAGAATCATGGAAAGGTGACCATTTATCAACCGATTCGCAATTTTGGGGTAGATTTACTGAAATTTTATTTCAGTGAATTTTTTCTTGAAAGAAAAATGGAATTGGCATTCAAGTTGTTTCATATTATTGGACTTTCATGAATTTTGTTATGAATTTTGAATTTTGAATCATATAGGTCACTTAATCATAGAAGGATGCCACCTCAGTAATAAATGTGTACTTAGTAAATAAAATAATAATAAATAATAATAATAAATAAACAAATAATAAAAAAGGTATATTTTACTTTTCCTCTAAGAATAAAGAAAATCATCCTTCCAACACTTTGACATCCTCTAAAGATTAAAAAGCATCTACTTTGGATATATATTTATGAATGCAATTGATCTTTATGTACTCATAACATTGTATAACTAGGCAATGAGAATGGTTTTTCCCATGCTAGGGTTGAGGTATCAATGCTTTGCAAAATAGATGCCTAAAAAGGACTTATCAATGAATTCAAAGATTGGGGGTGGCCGAGGAGCCATCAATAAGACAATTTTGTTCACTGTAGGTTTTTTTTTTAAGGATGCCAAAAGGACCCTTGCCTCATTGATAAACACTGATGTTCTGAGTATGTTGTTTTCTAACGATGCAAAAGGGACCCCTGCCTCATTGGTAAGCCATGTTACAAGTACGTTGATTTCTGACAATGCAAAAAGAACCCCTGCCTCATTGATAAACAATGTTCCTGTTATTTTTTTATGGATGCAAAAAGGGACCCCTACCTCATTGGTAAACCATGTGAGGGGTATGTTTTTTTTAATGGATGCAGTAACAGATCCTTGTCTCATTAATAAACACTGATGTTCTGAGTATGTCGTTTTCTAACGATGCAAAAGGGACCCCTGCTACCTCATTGGTAAACCATGTTACGCATATGTTTTGTTTTAAGGATACAAAAAGGGCCCCCTGCTGCCTCATTGGTAAACCATGTTATGCATATGCTTTTTTTAAAGATGCAAAAAGGGACCCCTGCTGCTTCATTGGCAAACAATGTTTATTTAAGGATGCAAAAGGGACCCCTACTGCCTCATTGGTAAACAATGTTATGTGTATGCTGTTTTGAAGGATGTGAGTGTTGCTTCATTGGCAAACAATGTTTATTTAAGGATGCAAAAGGGACCCCTACTGCCTCATTGGTAAACAATGTTATGTGTATGCTTTTTTGAAGGATGTGAGTGTTGCTTCATTGGCAAACAATGTTTTTTTAAGGATGCAAAAGGGACCCCTACTGCCTCATTGGTAAACAATGTTATGTGTATGCTTTTTTGAAGGATGTGAGTGTTGCTTCATTGGCAAACAATGTTTTTTTAAGGATGCAAAAGGGACCCCTGCCTCATCACTAAACAATGTTTTATGTATCCTATCTCATCAGAGTATGGTTGCTTTACGGAATTCCTCCCCTTCCCTGCATCAAATAGCGAAAATGGCTTTTTCGGCTGTGGACCCTTGACGCACTCAAAGAGTACCGTACTCCACACACACACAAGTTAAAGCGGGCAGGAAAAAGCCCCAACATAAGTGAGCATGTCTCGCAGTTGTGGATAAGTTCCCCGGCTCCCCCAAGTCCCCCCCAAAATCCATGGTATGTCCACATATCTGGGGCCGTGTTGGAGACCACCCCCGGGGCGACTCACTCACTCGCTCACGCAAAAAAAAAAATTAAAAATTAAAAATCAGAAAGGGCAGACAACCTTTGGAGACCACTTTTTTTTTCTTTCTTTTTTCTTTTTTTTTCCCCTTTTTTGGGGGTTGAAACCTACCAAGACTTTGAAGCCCTGAAAATCAAATTAGATTCGGTTGTGTCATGTGCTGGGTACTGTTTCAATTGCGCACCATTGGCTTATCTAAGAAAAATTGGGGTAATAAGGGGTAAGGTAATCCATTCGTCTGGCCAACTTAAGGTGGGCGAGGGGTGAATTGACCCCCTCATTGCCCCCTTGGGAGAACACTGGAATTTTATAGTTGCAGCACATGAAAAAATATTGGAAGTTCTGAATCCATGTTTGCAATCCGAGAGGCTCCAAATTAGGTTGTAGAGGTGAAGAAATATAAAAATACGTGGCTCAAAATAGGGGGCAAATTTTCAGATTCTCCCTTGGTTGGGGCAATGAAGGGGGTCGATTCTCCCTTGGTTGGGGCAATGAAGGGGGTCGATTCTCCCTGGCTACTCAAGGTGGAGCCATCCATAACCAATAACTTAACCCTTGAAAGGCCTTTAGGGTCCCTCTATACGACCCATATTTAGCCTTATAACTCTTCAATTGTGGTGGTTTATTATATTTATATTATACAATAAGGCCGCAAAGGGCTTTCAAGCCCTTTTAGGGTTAAACCATGGCAGACATGATTTGCAATAGTATTTGGCAAAGCAAACATTTATTGAAATGCAAAGATAGAAATGAGGGTGGATAGCAGAAATTTTGGTGAATTTTAGAACTTGAACTACAATTATTGTGAATTATGAAAGCTTGAAGTTGGACTCAACCCATGTTCAATGTCTAAAGTCTTACAATATTGATCACTAGGAGAGTACTTGTAGGTAGCTCTGGCACACAAAAAAGGAAGGGCATTTAGCATGGTGGTGTCCGGGCCGGAGTAGTTCCAAAACCTAATGCATTTGAATTGAAAATTAACATAAATGAGTCCCACCCTCTTGTGGATTTGAGAGGCCCTATTGATTTTCTATGGGGCAGTGGTTGGTAATGGATGGCTCTACCTTATTAAATGGAGCATTGTAGTTTGTCTATCCATTGATTTTGACAAATAAGAAGATGTGATGTTAATTACCATCTAGTTTTTGTTTTTTGTTTTTTTGTTTTCCAATTTTTATGAAGTGCCAAAGTTGGCTATATAAAATGTTATAGTAGTGCTAAATTTCAACATTCATCCACTTGTTGGGTAGAAAATATCCCACCAGCACATATCACATGTTGGTTTATAATTCTATTTCCATCCAGAATTTGGAGGTTCCACCCAAGATTTTTTAACTTCAAATTTTGCAGCGAAATACTTTGTAATTTGTTGCCATTATTAGAGTTGATTGTAAAGTTTGTTGTATGTGATTGTGAACCTATGTCAGAGGAAGGTTTAACCCCTAAAGGACCAAACGGCGTTTTTTGACAACATAACAATTTTGGGTAGCTCACTACAAATGGAATTTTTATTTTTTTCTTTGAAATTTTTGCACAACATGTGCTTGAGGAGTAGCTTTAATGCCCAACAATTTTCATAACTTTTGACTACATGATTCAAAAGTTATTGTATGATATGTAATTTTCAACAATTGGCAAGCAATCTCGATAGCAAAAAAGCTTCTTTAAAATCACTTCTTAAAAAAAAAATTTGAAATTGATTCTCTAGATTTATCTATACATGGAAATCTTTAAATCATTCCATTTTGATTAATGAGATGAACGGTATAAGGAGTTTTAGTTGTGGGTAGTTATAGAATTTCTATTTATAGATTGTTTATTATAATATTATAGCCATTGGGATTGGCATTTTTCAATTCCATAAATAAATTATTAACAATGTAGATAAATCTAGAGATAAATCTACTTTCTACTTACCATTTTTTTTATATGTTGTACAATTCCAAATGATTTAAAAAATTTCAAGCATATAGACTTGCCTTGAAAAATGAATTCAAAGAAGCATCACCATTTTGGACACTTTTTCATACAAAGTGTGACCTTGTAAAGTGTAATTGCCCAAATTTTTTGTAGGGCCCCAAAAAGGATTTTTGCCACCTCAAACGCTAATATCTTGCAATTTTTATGGTGGAAATTTCTCAAACCAACGTACTATAAGATCTAATAGATACATGTGTTTAAGAATGATATTTAAAAAAAATTTGGTACTTGTACTAGAAATAGCAATATTGGAGCATTTTTGTTGAAAAGATAGTCAAAGAACTTTAGGTATTAATCATAAAGTTTGTCGTGTGATTGTGAACCTAAGTCACAAGAAGGTTTAACTAAGAATAGAACAAAACAAAGAGGGCATCCAACTCAATTAGACTTAAGTTTGGCAGTATGCTCCAAGGAGTTTGGTCCTATATTTTTCCCAAACTCTAGTTCCTGGTCCTCCCTTGCACACACTTTACAATTAGAGTAAATTTACCAATCACTGTACACATCCAAGAAACACACAACAACCATTGCCAATTACCGCACAATAATTGCAAAATTCAACTACCAATTCAATTGTGATGGGAACAAAAATTTGTATCACCACCCAATGACTACACATTGTGCGGTGAAGATCCACAAGGAATTTTTGACTAGATTTCAAGTGCATCACCTTTAAATTACAATAAAAATTTTACGAATAAATCTTTTCATATTTTTTTTAAGGTGAATCTTAACAAGATGTTTAATAATCACGCCAATTTTCAAAACACACAAGTCTTTATTTTTATGTGGAGAATGATTTGAATTTTGTCTATGCAGTGATTGACAAGTTTACTATAAGGTAGGTACACCCGAATGCATCATTGACCTTAAACCACCATCTATACTATATCAACATCTCCAAAATTAGTTATGTACCTATGTGGAAGAAACACTTTTAGAACCAAACTTTGTTCTTTAATAACTTTTGCATATAGTATCCAAATGCCATGTCCTTTGGTGCATTTGAACCTCTTTTTTTGACACAAGCAAAGAATCTTTTACTGGAAAAAGAAGAAAAACAAGAACCCAGCCACAAACAGTGGCCTGGAAGAGGTGTTGGAACCTCCTTTCACTTGCCAACAAGAACATCTAAAAATTCGACCGATCTAATAATAGAAAATAGGCTCAGTAGCAAAAAGTGGTGGTTTTGGGTATACCCACCTTAATTCTATTTAACCCCTAAAGGACCAAGGCCTTATTTCTGCCAAAAAACACTCAAAACTGCCATTTCTGTAGCAAAGAGTAAAAATATTTGAAAATTATTTTTTTTGCACATCCAACCGTAGGATCTTATACCTTACTAGTATGGAAATGTGTGGAAAACATTTCAGAAATTTTGACCACATAGATTAAAAGATATTTGCGTTTAAAGTGAAAAAAACAATTTTTTCAGCACCTTGCGGGACTAGATTATTTGACTTTGAACTTTTTTAACTTAAATTTTTTGCACTACAGAGTTTTGAGCTTTAAATCCTTGTTGTGTGAAATTGAGTTGAGAATCTAGAAAAAAAGAAAATTTTAAGAAAAAGATTAATTTTCATGCTTAAAAAAATTGTTAAGTAGAAGTAGGTATGAGAATGAAGGAAAATCTAAATTATTAATATCTTTAAGATGGAATTAAAGTGCACTAATCCCAATGGTAAGATTGTTCTAGCAAGAAAACAAAATCATGTAAAAAATGTTTTTTAGAAAAATTGTAAAAACTGCATTCAGAAATGAATTCTATAAGTTATTTTTTCAGGAAGATGCTCTAATTGCCCGATAAACAAAATTGTCCATAACTTTCTCATAATAAGTCCAAATGGAATGAATCAAATCTTCCCATGCAGACAAAATTATAATCTACAAGAAAAAAAAATCCAAAAATTCAAAATTCAAAATTTTGCAATTTTTTTTTGCTGCCCGGACTGCCCCCCGTCCCCTACTTTGAGCTTATTTGGTCATAACTTTTGTTTCCGGGCACCAAATGTGGAAAAAATTATATTCCCACAAAGCTCATCAGTTTTTCTATCTTCAAAAAAAGTTTCAAAAAATCATGACAAAATTTCAGCCTGTAGGTACCTGCCCGAAATCCAATTTGTCCCCCGAAGGGGCAAGGGTCCTTTAGGGATTACCACCACCCCCCCCCCTTCCATCCAACACTTGAAAAAACCACCGCCAACAAACCTCCCGCTCACTTTGTAGGCACGTTATCTGAGGTAGACCCACAATTACACAGGTTCTCACGCTTAATTGTGGATTTCGAATTTTTCATCCATGACTTCCATCTCATACCCGTTCTTCATCCAATTGTGATTTCCTGGCAGTAGTTTACATCGACCAATGCCATTCCATTTCAGGAAAAAGAAGCGCCTCCTCATCAAGCTCCGCCCTCCCTTGTTGGTCCTTTTTTTTTCCTGAAATGCCCTCCTCCTCGGACATTGCTCCATACATAATGCCCCCTTGGTTTCTTCCCAGAAAAACCCCAAAACAGAAAAATAAAACAGGGTCCTGATTACCATGTGCTGAAATGCAGGTTCCGTGCAGCATGTTTGAATCATGGACCCCCTTTCCCCTCGCACCTCGGGACCCCCCCCGGCCCCGCCAAGAAAAGGTCCGGGTCCGGGTCGGGGACGGCCATTGGAAGGGGCTCCCAGGTATTGGTACAGTGATTTCAAGCATGGCGAGACATGTGAATTCCATGTGGCCCCGAGGAAGGACAGGACAGGAGGAGAGGACAGGAAGGGGAAGGGGAAGGAAGAAGGAAGAAGGTAAGGTAGGGGGCTGTAAAAGCGACCCTTTTAAGAGCTGATTTGCATTTTGGGGAAGCTAAAACTGCTTAAAATAATTTTCCAGTATATTTTCGTGGTAAGAAAAATGGAATTGGCATCTAACCCAAGTCGTTTCATATTTTTTGGATCTTCATAGAATTAGTTATGAATTTTTGAAGTTGAAAACACAGTGGTTTCTCAAAGCGACCCCTCCTGAAATGTACACTTCTGGTACATGTTAGAGGCAAAATGTACCAGATCGCTTTTAGAGACAGATCGCTTTTACAGCCCGCTACCTTAGTGACTAGTTACTAGTGAGTGGTTGGTTTCCCAATGGTACGTGGACTAACTAATTGTAGCCCCGACCCGTTTCCAACCATCGCCCCCATTCCCAATCTCAACCCCTGAGCACCCAAGGTCCAACCATGTCAAAAAAACAACCTTGCTTTTCGAGTGTTATAAGTTTAAATGTGAGTAAGTTATGAAAAATCTCAATCGTACAATCTTGTAGTGTGCATGTTGTAGATGGTGTAAATCAAATTTGGGGTCATTTGACCGTATAGATTGAAAGATTATAATGTTTTAGTGTTGACAAAAATGCTGAAATTTTTCTAAAAACACATTTGGAGGTGAAATTCGATTTCTAAACCTACTCAAATGAAAAAACTTTAGAGTGATTTAAAATCAAAAAAGACAAATACTTTGGTGGAAAAAAAATCATTCAATTGACTCATTGGATTTGCAAAATTGTTTTGAAATGTCAAAAAAAAAGTGAAAAAAGTAGCAAAAAAACACATCTATGGCTGAACCTACTTCTACTAAAATGCTTCTCAATCAATCATAACTTCTTGGATTGATATGATTTTTTTACCACAAGAACTAGACTAGTATGTGCAACTTTTCCAACAAAAATTATTGAAAACAATTAGAAATGGGTGCCATTATCTTACAGGCTGCTTTCTTTCTATGAAGTTGTGGTGGAGTTCGAGGAGCAATTGTGGTGCATTATGATTGGTTGTAAGGCTATCAATATTGCAACCAACCTTCAGTCGATTTTGCAACCTATGGTCAAGAGAATCTCTCACTACCATTATAGGTAAAAAAATCTCTCACTAAAATATTCATAATAATTATATTTTGTGTAATGAAATTATGAAAAAATGTACAATCTTTCCAAACTCTATTTTAGTACATAGAAAAAATTATGCACTAAAAAAATTGTACTCCAAACATGTGTAATTGCTTAAGTGGTTGGAAATGGGTCAACCACTTTAGTTGATTTGACATGACTCTCAACTAGGACATCGAACCCCTAAACCCACCCAAAAGGACCATAGGGGTTTTATAATCTTTCAGTAAAATGGTCCACCCTAGAATGGGTTTTATTTTTAAACCTAAAAGGACCACAAACCTTTCCTTTGTCCAAAAAAACACTCAAAACTGTCATTTCTATTGGAAAATCAGAGCAAGAAATTATTAGTAATCAATATTTTGGGGTGGGTGGGGAGTATATCAAACTGTAGGATGGCTTGCACTAGAGTAGTGGATGGATATCTACACAAAACAGGGTTTTTTAAGGGGACCCATATCAATTAATCGACATTACACTCTACATAAATATCTACCTTTGTTGTACATCAATAGTTATTAAAGTGTTTGGGGGTTGTATATTATGTTTGAAATATCTATAGTTTTCCCACAATAAGTCCCTTTAATTTTTTTGGTCCCTTTAATACCCCTATTCAATGTAAAAGACATTTCAGAAATTTTGACAACATAGATTGCAAGGTGTTTGCATTTGAAGTGGAAAAAACAAATTTTTGCACCTTGTGTGACTAGATTATTTGACTTTAAAACCTACTTAACTTTTTCTTTTTTTCAGGCACTATTGAGGTTGAATTCAAAAAATTATTATTATAAAGAATTGAGACATTGAGTTGAGAATTGAGGAGAAATTAAATTTTAAAAAATACTATTTAATTTTCATTCTTAAAAAAATTTGTTAAATAGAAGTGGATATGAGATAGAAGGAAAAACTGAATTGTTAAAGTAGTAGGACCTAGGTAAAGTAGATAGTATCACATTAGAGAGGTTATTATAATAATGAGGGTCAGTTGTATTAGTGACGTTTGTATGTACCTATACCAAGACAAAGCAATCAATATTTACCTTAGAGAGGTAATTACTTTAGAGAGGTTCGACTACAGTAATGGCATGTGGAATATGTTTTAGTATTTTTTGTCTATTTTCTTGACATTGGTGAAAGTTTTATTAGTTTTGCCTCACATATTGGAGACACCATTATACTAGCTAACCCATTTTCAATCTACCGGTAGCTTTCTTTCCATGAAGTTGTGTTGCAGTTCGAGGAGTAGTTGTGGCTCATTATAATTGGCTATAAGGCTATCAATATTGCAACCAACCCTTGGTCGATTTTGCAATCAACCTATGGTCAGAAATTGAAAGGTCTACATCACCATTCCAGATCAAAGAGAATCTTTCATTAAAAAACTCATAGCAATTATATTTTGTATATTAAAATTCTGAAAAATATGCAATCTTCCTAAACTCTATTTCTGTACATGAGAAAAAAAATCTACACTCGCAAAAACCTACGCTCCAAATATGCATAATTGCTTAAGTGGTTGGAAATGGGTCACCTAGTTTAGTTGGCATATATTTATTAAGATGGATGGTTATTGTTGTTCTTTTCTTGTTTGTTCATTTCTTTTTTTTTCCAGCCTCTAGCTTGGCTATCTTGTACGGCATTTATTCACTTTAATTTGCAATGGATTTCCATTTGTTTAAAAAAAAGAAAGAATTATTTTTTATTAGTTTTGTTGCAAATGAATTTATTTGTATAAGGTAAGATATTCAGGTGACAAGCCGTGTCAGAGTCTTATTACTAATGTTTTTCATTATTTTTCTGGGGTCTCTTTTGAATGCACCTCTAGGGGCCCTTCAAGCAGCATAGCAATGGGTTTTGTTTTTTGTTTTTTGTTTTTGCCTTTTGTTTTGTTTGTTTTTTTATTTTTGTTTTTTCGGGTGTTTTCTAATTCAGGATTGTCATAAACAATTGATAGCTTGCCTTTGAAAATCAATTTCATATCACCTAAAATTGACTAAGTTGGGTCCCAGTGAGCATGAAAACGAGGGTGATAATGAGAGAGCAAGTTTTCTATTCCTTTGTCCACAAAGCTGCTCAGGTTTTAATTTTTAAAATTTAAACTCTTATTTTAAACACATGGACGCTGTTCAGTTTTTATTTATTTTTCATTTATTTAAAATAATAATAATAATAATGATAAAGATAAAGATAAAGCAATTAACGTAGGGTAGGGGACCAATAGAAGTTTCAAATTTGAATTTGAAATCCTTTTTTCTTTTGAGCTAAAATTGGACAATTGGAGTGCATTTGAACTTGTATATAATATCCTTGATATTCACACAATGGACGCATTCCAAGATATTGAAGGATCTTTGAAGAAGGGCATTGTCAACAAGATTCCACAAGGTAGGAGGTCTATAAATGGCTCATTTAAGAGCTGAAACTGAATTTTCGGAGGTGAAACTTCTTTGCAATATTTTTTGGTAAATTTTCCTTGAAAGAGAAATGGAATTGGCATCTAACCCAAGTCGTTTTATATTTTTTGGAGCTTTGTGGAATTAGTTATGAATTTTTGAAGTAGGAATGGTATAGGGCTCTAAAATCGCCTACCTCTTCAAATGTAGACTATTTGTACATTGATGGTGAAGCGAAAAAACAACATTTACAAATAGTCTACTTTTAAAGAGGTGGGCAATTTTAGAGCATGAGTGATTTAAGAACCTCTCAACTTATTATATTGTACTAAGGTATGCGCACCTACACTAAATAGTGTAATTAGGTTGTCCCACACTAATTTCTCAACATTTGACATTATATAAATATTTATTGGTATTGTATAAGAATGCATTGCTTTTACATTTGCTATTGTTGTAGTGGGGACTCATGAACCTCCATGTGTATGAATGGAAATATTTGTAGAAATATTTGTTGATTTTGAATAAAATACTTGTATTTGAGTATGGCAACCTAGTTATTCATGTAAAATAATTTTACTATTTAGTATAGCTACAATCAACCACAGTTATCCTAAACCCTAAACCCATGTAGCCAACTTGCCTTGAAGAATGAATCCAAGGAGCACCACCAGGATGGACATTTTTTCATAATGAATTGACCTTGTGAAGTGCAATTGCCCGATTTTCCACAAGGCCCTCTAAAAGGATTTTTGTCACTTCAAACACTAACATCTTGCCATCTATGCAGTGGAAATTTCTGAATTTTTTTTCACGTCTTCTCAAATAAATTTACTACAAGATTCGATAGTTACATGTGTCCATAAATGATATTATTCTAAAATTTGGTATTTGTACTAGAAATGACAGTTTTAAAGCATTTTTGATGAATACATAGTGAAGGAACTTTAGGGTTAATAGAGATGCAAGTAAAGTAACATGAACCATATAGGGACATTGAAGCCTTCAAATGGTGAATAGATGACTTTCCAAGATTGCTATAGAAATAAAGAATGCACCTATTGGTCTAGACCATTGAAGATTAAAAACTTTAGGGACTCTATTTTTGGCTTAAAGGAGCTTTGTAGGTGTTCAATGTCCTTGAGTGTAATTGCAAAGGGAGGTTGTTGCCCACTAATTGTTTGTGGTGGAAAATTGTTTGGGCCAAATCACATACTTCTTCACATGGGCATTCTTTAGATATTGTAGAGTTGAATGCAAGGACACGGTATTCAATGACATTTACTAGCTCAATCCCAACTAAGTTTATGCAATGTATTTGGTTGGGAATAATAGATTATAGGCACGTGGAGTGAAACTTGGTTTTTAGGCTTGAGCTGAGACACCTAGGTTGGTGGTAGGATGTCAAGGATAGATTCGTAATGAAATAGGCTCACAATGACTTATTTGTCATGATGGTTGATGGGCTTCGAGATGGGTGCTCTTTGGCTTGTGGGCCGGGTTTATCTTTCAACCATCCTAGGCACCTGTTCTCACACTCAACACTAAATCTTACTCACGAAGTGGGTTCAACAGGATAATTTGAGATTCTCTAGGGATAAAAGTAAAAACATGCCCCCTATCTTGAGCCATGTCTAGGGTATATCTTAAGCCTTCCCTAGCTAATTTAGGATCTCTAATTGCAAATATGAATTCAAAATTTTCAAAAAAAAATTTATATGAAAAATAAAAAAATTCTTGCGTTTTCCCCAGGGTAAATCCAGCCTGGTGGGCCCACTTCGTGGGCAGGGTATACCGTCCCCCCTTGTTCTCACTTTTTCTTGTGGTCCAAGGTTCCTTTACTTGGGTCCAATTTCTTTTTAAAAAAACTAAATTTACCATGCCTTCAGTAACCTAAATTTGCACTCTCTTGTGTGTACAGTACGGCATAAGCTTTACATCAATGAGTCAACAACGACTTCTAGTAGAGCTACATTAAGTGACGGCAATGACTATTCAAGTTCTAGACATCCAAAACAAAACTTTTAATATTTTAAAAAAACTTTCCAATGAACATGTGCACATTGTAAGAAACGATTCAATAGATCAATATTACCCTATTTATAAATAAAAAAATGATAATATGCTTCTCATCAGTCAGGAATTTTTTGTTCCCTTCCCCTTAAAAAATGTGACTTATTGCTTATATTATTATAATCCTACTAGGCCCCAACTCAATAAAGAAATAAACATGCATGCAAAATCCTCCGACAGTGAAAAGAATTTGTTAATCTTAAAGAGAATGATTGTCAGCAATGTCTGGGGAGAACTGAGTTCTTTTAACTTAATTTAATTTTTTTTAAACGAATGGAAGAACCATTGCATTAAATAAGAACCCACCATACATAACGAGCCAAAGGCTAGACAATGAAGAGAAATGAGCACAGACAAAAAATAAAAGAAAAAGGGGGGGGTGGACTCTTGGTTCAGATGATATGAGTGCCACTCCTAAAAGCGAGGATAGATGGAAATTCAGCCAAGCCAAATACTATCAAAATTTTGCCAGATGGCACTGGCTTGTTCGAGGGGGGGGGGGGTTTGATGTGCCGCCAGATGCGCCTCATAACATTCAGTAGCTAAAGCAGAGGCTGCCTTTCTTCTCTTCCAAGAATTTCATCCGTAGGAAGTGGTGGTGCCAACTACCAAAGCTAATTTAATTGGAGTTAGCTAAGCCCTCATTTACTGTTTCGCTGCTTTTATCTCTTGCAGTCTGACATTTTTCGACATCTGGCCATGTAGCTACTGAATGGTGTGGAATATTCGGCACCATATCATCCAGCGGATGAAATGATGCCGAATATTCGGCACCATTCTGTCAAAGGAAAGGCAGATTGCTACTGAATGTTATGCTTCGATTGTGCTGCATGTTTTGGGTCCATCAAAACTTTCTAGAGAGATGTTTGAGAATTATGATCCCAAAGGCCATCTGTGTTGATTGAAAACCTTGCTATTTATTGAGACCCAAATGATCCACAAAGAGGAGTCTGTGAGGAGTGTTCAAATAGTCTTAAGCTTTGAAGTTCATTTTCGTTATTAGCCGATGGAATTGGGAAAAATCTTGTTGCAACTTGAAAATATCGGAAAAGAAATTGGTAAAAGCTCTATTGAAAGTAGAAAATAGATCCCCCCCCCCCAAAAAAAAGCAGATTAAAATTAGTTCAATATAGGAATCTAAGGATAATAGCTAGTAAAGCTTTAATAAAAAATTTTGAACGTTAGTTGTTAGTTCAATGATTTGAATCTCTCTTGAATCTCTTTAAGTACACCTTCCATAAGTCAATAAATTTTTTTAATGTAATAGGGCTAGGTAGTCCTAGCTTTGGAAATATAATAAGTGGTAGTACTAAATGAGAGCCAACCAAGCACATTGTGGTGGACCTCCACCCTGTAAAAAAAAAGTAAAACATTATTTGAACAAATGTGGCATGTGTACTACTATGCACGGTTGTCATATCGGACGGGATCTCATTGTTCACGGACAGAATTGGACTGATTAGGGTTGACCAGCTACGAACTTCAGAGGCTTATAACTTTTGCAAAAATACTTCAAATCGGGCAAATGAGATGTTTTTAGGCATCTACAGTTTCTGAATATAGGAGGTTTGTAAAATGTTTAGGCTCTAAAAGCATCCACTTGTTGAAATGTATACTATTTATACATCTTGCTTTCAACAATATACAAAAAATATACATTTTGGGAGGTGAACATTTTTAGAGTTTTAGCCACCATTGCATTTCAACTAAAAAAATTCATAACTAATTCCACAAAGTTCTTAAAAATATGAAACAACTTGCAAGGCGAGATGCCAATTTCATTGTCTTTCAAGAGAAATTTATGAAAAATATTTCAAAAAATCTAACCTCTTCAAATTAAATTTCCAACTCTAAAATAGGTATTCTTTGAACTTCCTGCCTTATGAGTGTTTCCATATCCACCATGAATATGAGTTATATTATTTTATTTTATTCAATTAGTGAAGATTCAATATTAGTTGTTGTGGTTTAATACAAAGTACTTTGTCATAGTAAACCCTCTAGCAAGCCCAAACTTCCATTTGTCCATATCCTATATTATCCTATAAACCTACCTCCAAATCTTATAATATCCATTCTAAGACTTTGAACTTTTAGGGATTAAAAATTAAAATCAATATTTTGTTAAAATGATAATATTCCACAAACTAGCACTTTTCAATTTAGACAGTGCATGGTTGTCATACTGGACAAGTTACTATTCATTTTTCGTCTTGTAGGACGAGTTACTATTCATCAAATGTACCTCTCAAGTACATTTGATGAATAGTAACTCGTCCTACAAGACGAAAAATGAATAGTAACTTGTCCAGTATGACAACCATGAGACAATGTGGTTTGAAATCAATATTAGTCCTAGACATTACGGTCAGAGAAGAAGTTGAATGGAGTTGAATGGCAAATTTTATTTGTTTTATTCTTTTCAAACACATGGACAATTTCCATTGATAAGAAGAAACAATATGAAATGGTGGATTTCATATGCCATTTTAAAGAAAATTTTCCATTTACTTAAATTGGTGATCATATTCTATTCATCTTTGCCACATTGCTTCAAGGTATGCAGTGACGAAAACATAAGGGAGATCATCCATTTCCAACCCGCATCCCATTCTTGCAGCTTAGGCTGCTCAATTTCCGATTAGTTCTTGTGTAGGTGACAGTTCACGTACACCATGACTAGTAAGAGACGCAGAAATGTCTGGGAGGTGTACATTGGAAGCATATTGTGATCACAACATGTACATTGGAAGCATATTGTGATCACAACATGTACATTGGAAGCATATTGTGATCACAACATGTACATTGAAAGCCACAATGATCACTTACATTGGTTTTGCAACCATCCTATGGTTGGAAATGGGTTTGCCTATTTATTGTTAATGGGACCGACAGAATCTTCATGGAAAAAAATACATGGTAATTTTGTTTTGTACGGGCAAAATGAAAGTCTGGGAAAATATGGAATCCTCTTCATCTCTATTTCAGTACATGGGGCATTTTTTTCCCCCTTTCCCCATACTGCACATGGGCCAAACTGCTTAAGTGGTCGGACATGGGTCTAAATCTGTACCTCTCCTAGTTTTCAGAGTTTTGTCTAGGTGTGTGAGTCACACAAGATATTACGAGTGTGTTCCTCGTGTCGCCGCTGCAGTGGCTGCTCTCTTTTGCCAAACTGGTCACTGACGCGGGTTCTAGCTAGCTACTCATCAGTAAAGTGAAACGCGGTGGAGGCACTGCGCCTCTCGTTTTCAATTAAATCAGTTTCCTGGGCGTGATCCTATCTGATCGACACCATCATGTCGATCGAGTCGTTGAGCCCTCTCTCTTGCCTCCTCTGCAACGGAGATAGCTTTTTACACCAATCTCATCAGACTCCGGAGTCCGGACTGTACGTGCTTATTATTATTTCTGCTTTAATTTGACTGTAGCTGCAGCTAGACCTTTTCAGTGAGCTAGCTGGCCAAGCAAGGCAAGAAAAACAAGACAAAAAACAGGGAAAAAGCAAGTTTAAGTTTGCCAATGAATGGACTGTAAGTTAATCAACTTCAGGAGTGATTATATGGAATGAGGTTCTCGGAATCTCGGGCAGGCAGAAATTTAAAAAGCCGCGTTATCAGAGGTAGGCAGTGGATCGATATCGATCAGCCGGTCGTGGATCGGGTCTAACGGAGTGCAAATAACCTTTCGGATCGATATCGATATCAGATCAGTGCCGGAAGGTTTAGCGGAGTTTGATTCCGGTTACCAATGCTGTCGTCGGTGGACTTTGTGGTTACAATTAGTTGGATGGAATTTGAGGTCACAAGTTCATTCAATTCCATCGAACTTTGCATTCGCTGAAATGGAGGATTGGTTTCGATCAGTGAGATTTGGTGACGTTTTAATTTTGATTAGTTAGTCACCGGAGCTGCAACCTGCGATTGATCAGCTCCCGTTGTAGAGTTGGCAAATGCACGAGATTGCTAGACCCTCAGGCTAGCTTGGTTAACGTTTCGTCAAAGTGGCGCTGTTCCAACGCCAAGACTTACATGTATATGTACATGTAACTTCTATGTACATATAGGTATGAGACAGGTATGCATTTATATATAAGAACAGGTGTTTGAAACGTGCCAAAGTGTTGGAATACCGCCAATTTAACAAAATGGACGTTGGTTGAGCGAGAATCAAGTTGTGTTGAGCCTTGCAGATCTAACCACAAGTTAATTACTCCATTACATTTCAATTTCGTTAAATTGGCATGCTTCATTAACAAGGAAAGCTGAACCCTGATGGGGCCGTCAGTTCGACTCATAGTTGACCATGCCTACACCACGTGATTCCAGAGTCGAACCACATTAGATTGATACTCTATGAATGGATTTGTGAAGTTAATTTCTATTGTTGATCCTATGAACTGCTCCATGTCATCTCTGCATTGCATTGACAAAGGCAGCAGCCCAATGGAGGGCTCAATTTTCTTCCAATGCTGACTTAGAAAAATTATGTCTACACAGCACTAAGCTCCAGAAACTTGGACCACTGTACTAACGTCAATTTGATATAAATTAGTGATATTTCATGTATTATTTTCTTAATTTTATTACTATCCCTTGTTGTGATGCATGATAGATATGGAAATATATTAATGTGCAAGTTGCTTTCCATTTCAAACATGGTGCACCCGTGAGCAAGGATTCCCAACAGCATTCCCTCCTGCTGCCTAAATCCTGTTATTTCCTGCTTTGCTTGAGGGTACGTCCAGTACGCCAGTTTACTGGAATTGCGTAATTTAACGAAATTGACGTGTATGTTTCGGGTCGCGCGTTTCAGGTAGCCCGCATGCTAAACAGTGCTAAAGCGGTGGATTGGAATATTGAGAATTTAACCCCTAATGCAGGTTGCAGCTTGACACACGGAGACCATACAAACAGGACGCATGCAGTGAAGATATTAACACTGATACAGTAGACCACTTTCAGGTTCCTTGCCTGCATTTGGCGTTAGATGTACGTGTTCATTTGTTCTCTTTTCGTCGCAAGCATCCGACAGGAGATTTATTCCGCTCCCTATTTAATCTTCATAAGTGTTGAAGATTAAAGTAAAGGGAGAATCTTTTGCGATCAGAGTTTCCAGGAAGTCAAGCGTTCCCAAGTCGGAGTGTTCAACTGCCTGGAATCACCACGCTGCTATACCCGCCCGGCCTCTGCCCACGCTTTTGTCCTGAGAAATGATTCTACGGCCACCCGGCCGTACCCACTCAAACCGCACTGACTGCAGTGGTACGTAAGGCCGGTCTCGCTTAATGAAAAAAAACAAAAAAAATTGAAGCAAATGACACAAGCCAGGAAAATCCTCCTCACCTCGGCCATCTGATCAGACCTGAACTGATCATGAAAAGGAGGGCACGGAAGCGGTCACTAAAGCGCTTCTGGGCGTTCTGGCTCGCACATGCAATCGTGGCTTTCAATTTGTCGCCTCCCTGGAGTCGGAACGTACTGTGGAATTGGCACACAAGGGCTATTAATCATAACCTACTGCAGAACCCTAGAGTGCATGTCTGCACAGCAAGTACGTACTAGACTGTAGCTAGCTGGGAATCGATGACTTTGCCTCTTCGATCGATACTCTGGTGCGTTCGATCGGTTCCAAGTCCAAACCCACCTTTTGCCTCAATCAGCACTGCCACCGTGCAGGCCGGGTCCAAGTTGAATGCTTTTAGCAGTTTTTCGTCGCTCGGTTTCAGTTGGACCGTACCTGCATCAGTTAGTAATCGCGTACCGAATAGATGAAGAATCCAAGCGCAAACCAGGCAGGGCAGGCAGACTGTAGTACTGTACTCACAGACGACCTACAATGGTGGCGGTTTGCCTATGAACACGTACAATATTCAAAGGAAGGCAAGCCAGGTGCGAGGAGAATACTTTGCGCTTGATGGAAGTGTAGCATTTCTAGCTCTCAAAATAACACTATGAATACACTGAATATGAAATGAATACGAATATGAAATTGGATTGGATGGATGGATTCATTTCTATCTTACTGCCGTGATAGGATACATTGCGGAAGATAAAACGTGTGCAATGGCGATTGCTGACTATGCACCGGAAAGATGCAATCTGCAGCCTGGTCCTGCAATTTGCAATCCCCTCCCTGCTGTAAAAAGCACAGCTCTTTGATTTTTGAAAAAAAAGAAAGAAAGTCCCCTCCACTGCCGTCAATCAGGTGCTTGTCAAAAAAAGATAGCCATTGATTACAAACAATTTGGACCATCTAATAGTGGGATACAAAATATGGATACAAAATACGGATACAAAATAAACAATATAGATACAGAGCATGGATACGGATACGGGATATATAAAAAAAAATACATACGGCAAATGAATATCCCGTATCTATAGGTAAAACAACCCATTGTGGTTAGAATGAGGAGTTTGATATCATCTTGTTGCTAAAGTTTTTCAATTTTTTTCTTACATTAGTACAAGTGTGAGAAACAGCAAGTGCAATTGAAATTATATTTTTTTGACAAAGTATGAATTTTCTAGGAATTTTTGAAGTATTTAGCCCAAAAGAGTTTGTAGACTACCTTATAACCAACAAAATCTAAATCCATAATGCTCATCTTACTACTTAATGTAGTTTTAATCTTTTCTATCATGGAAGGCCTAAAAAGTCAATTTTTATAATGAATTTCACATTGAAAAGTTAGAAGTTCCTAATGAAGTCACTAGTCATTCTATTATTGTCATGTAAGACATGCATTGTGGCCCATGGTTGTCATATTGGACAAGCTACTATTCATTTTTCGTCTTGTAGGATAAGTTACTATTCATCAAATGTACTTGAGAGTTGAGAGGTACATTTGATGAATAGTAACTCATCCTACATGACAAGAAATGAATAATAACTTGTCTAGTATGACAACCATGTTGTGGCCCACATCTCACATATTGAAAAAAACCCTACAATGGGTCATTTCCTAGGTGACTGCAATGGCCTGCTTTACCTTATTGCAATCCAAATAAGTTGTAAGAAGTTACAAATATGGGGTGGAGGTGCCTATTTCTACATACAGCTCATATAAGATTTACATGTATATCAGTAGAAAATTTATATGTGTATTCTTCTATAAAATCTTAATGAACAATGCCAAAATGACACATGTACCCCATCAATTTTTCATGTCTGCTTTTGAAATAAAATAGTACTTTTATCACTACCCACTTACTTTATTTGGTGAATTGTTTTTGGTAATTTTAGGAAAAATGATACAAAACAATACATTTTGAAAACAAAGTTGGAGAGAATAAATGTGTAATAGTTTCTGTTGCAATATGTAATTGTAGGATCTTATATTAACCCTAAAATGCTTTGATGCCCATACTTTAGACAATGAGCAGAAGACTTCAAATACTATTTAGTCCAACTAAATTTTTCATTCATTTGATGTAATACTTGAATTTGGAGAAGACAACCTTCCCTAATGACCAATTTTATGAAATTCTGGTAAATGATATTTTTGTACAAAGATATAGGCAAAAATGTTGAAAAATTCTAAAAAGGATTCAAGTGTTAAGAGGTTAAACTTATGTGTCTTTTCTACATCAATTTTCAATATAGACTAATTATAATGCATCTTGAAGATCATAATGTTAAAAATAGTACAACAAGTTATTTTTTTAAAACAATACTTCCTAGTTGGAGAACATTCAACTTTGAAACTTTTAGACAACAAAAAATAATGTCTTCTTCAACTTGAATAATTTGGTATTAAAGTATGTTAGAAAATGGAATGAAGAGTTTGTAGAAATAAATAAATCAAAAATATTAAATTTGTTTTTAAATATAAAGATCACAACTTGCAAGTACACACCATAGAAGAAATCCAAATGTTTGCTCATAAAAATTTGGAAGAATTTCATAAGGCAATGGCTAGTAATGATAAAATAGGATACATTAGGAAGGGAATTCAAATATGGGCAATTTCGTTAAAATGGCGAAATTCCGCTACTTTGGCAGTTTCTATAGTTCAGAGCGGACAGTTTGAAGTGTATAAATGTACTAGATGTCTGAAAACTATATCATTCTTAGATGTGTGAAATCTACACCTGTACTAGATGTTGTTTTTACCATTCAAATCGTGCGGTCTGAAATCTATAGTACTAATAGATTTATTAAATCTATAAAAGTTCAAGATTCGTGAAAACTATACCAGTCCTAGATGTCATGTTTACGATTCAGAGCGGGCGGTCTGAAAATGGCACATGGAATGCCGCCATTTTAACGAAATTCCGCATAAATACAAAAGGACATCTTTAGTTTGCAATTAACTTTTAAGTATATACAAACCTATGGGTTGTATGTGCTTGTATAAATTACACCCTTCACTACATATAATCCATCTACATAGATTAATCTTGAAATGCCAAGTTTGGTCACCATGTAAAGCATCTTTTCTAATACTATGTAAATTATTTGCTTAAAAAACAACCCAACAACATTAAATGGAGGTCAAACTATTGAGTAAGACCTTGGTCCTCTTTTTACATAAAATTCCAAAAATGAACATTTGCACTTTTTTCTGCCTTATATAGAAAGATTTTTTTTCATCCATCAAACATTTAGTCTCTACGGCGTCCTTCTAGGTCAATATTGAATAATGCCCTTGGTTTTTCTATAAGGTGTGATATTTTTTAACTTAGTTTTGTTTTTGGCATGGTTGGCAATCCATCCTTAAATTAAGTTGTTTGTTTTGTTTTATTCTTTTTTTTGTTACAGTGAGATCTCTAGAACTATACATTGCCCATTCGCATTCTTGGCACCATCAGAAAGTCCTCTGCTAGGAGGGGTGCATGGACTTTGTTTTGTGGCATTCCAACTCACAACAAAAAAGACATTGAATTTCAAATTTTATATAAATTAAAAAATTAAATTTATTTTTTATTTGATTATATTGTGCTGTTGGTACAGAGCACACTGGTTTCATTTTAAGTGTCATTTTTCCAATTGCCAGAAGCGACACAAGTGGTGTTTCCTTAGAAGACAGGTATAAAGTAGTTGCCCCATTTCCAGCCACTTAAGCAATTACACATATTTGGAGCGCAGTTTTTTTGAGTGCAAAGTTTTTCCCATGTACAAAAATAGAATTTGGAAGGATTGTATATTTTTCCAAAATTTCATTATACAAAATATAATTATTATGAATTTTTTAATGAAATATTTTCTTTGACTTGTATTGGTAATGTAGACCATTCAATTTTTGACCAGAGGCTGATTGCAAAATCGACCGAGGGCCGGTTGCAATATTGAGAGCCTTACAACCAATCATAATATGCCACATCTGCTCCTCGAACTCCACCACAAGTCCACAATTTCATGGAAAGAAAACAACCTATAAATTGAAAATGGTGTCATGATTGGAAATGGATCAGCTACTAAAAATTACAAAGTCGCTTTTCCACGTATTGATTTGTGACTTGCCATTTCAGGGTCACCGAAAATGAAACATGAAAATGAAATGACAACACGAGCTTTTTGTTGTTATGGTGAGTGACACACTTAGGTGGGTCTTAGCTGGTCTGCACACTCGGTTTGTTTTTCAACCTCCTTAGGTTTTGTTGCAATATTGTAGCTTATATTCTCTTTTCTTTTGTTTGTGTTACTTGCAATCCCTAGGCTGCTTGCAGCTGGGTTTCTATTTCTTTTTTTTTTTTCCTTGCAGTAAAGGTCTACCTTTATTTGTGTCGAAAAAAAAATGAAATGAAATGACAACACCTTTGCTTTTCAAAAAGTTTTTTCATCAAAAAAAACTTTTACAGGACCTCCAGAATTCAAAGGGAGAATTAACCCAAATTTAGGAATTCTAGCAGTTTCTATGAAGCACTGGAGGCAGTATCCACGAGAGAGACTGGCTCCATAAGTCCAGGCCTCCTTGAAATAGAAGATTTTTTTCCTAATTTATGGGATAACTTATTCAAAGGAGGAATGGAATGTGCCCAGTTACAGTGCTCCCTTGCAACACGGCAAGCAGAATCTGAAAAAACTTAGAAAAAAGAAAAAGAAAAGAGAAAAAAAGAAAAGAAAAGGAATTTTTTTAAAGAAAAACAAAAAAAGGAAAGAGGAAAATAAAAAAGGTGACGTGAATTTTATGTTAAAGTTCGGTGGGGGCAGTTTTGCAAGACAGGTGGAGATGCTCTAAGTAACCTTGGAAGAATGGGCCAACTATGTCCCAGGCTAGGGAGGATTGACCCATGTATTGCCTCGTGTTTTATCCCCTTGGAAAATAGTGGAATTTAAAAAAAAAATTTGCAACATATGATAAGATTTGCAAATTTTGAATTCATATTTGCAATCAGAGGTCCCAAATTTGCTAGAGTACAAGAGTAAATACATAATTTAAGCGGCACAAAATACGGGGCAATTCTTACATCTACCCTTAGATGAGGCAATATATGGGTCAATCCTCAAACCTCATTGTGCTGAAATCACTCTATTTGCTGCCATTTTGAAACAAATGAAAAGAAACTTCATTGCTGAACAACAGATACAAAGTAGCCAAGCTAGAAGCTGGTCAAGAAACAAATTAAAAAAAACTAGAAGTTTGTTGCCCTTTTGAAATGGTTAGTAAGATATGCATGAAAATAATTTTATTTATTTTTTGAGAGATGAAGTTCATATCCCTATAAAATGTTGTAATTTGAGAATTTCTGAAAATGTTCAAATGGAATAGAAAGCAAACTTGATAAACTTCATTTCATTTGTCGAATTCAAATTCAAAAAATAATCATTCTTATGGTTGAAATTTACATCAAGAATAAATAGTGAGAAATTATTAAAATACACTATAGTCTACGGATCAACAATGGTGATCTATGGATTAAGCATTTTCTTCTTTAGAAAAGTCACTAATATTAATAATATGAGGAAATTTATAATACTATTCATTAAAAATGTACTCAAGCAATTTATAAAGGTGTTTCATCCAATGATTATTTAATCATGTAACAAGGGTGTAGGACTTTTGTGAACGTTGTTTAAGAGGAAAAAATTGAAATAGATTTGAATGTGTAAGATCATTTCTAGCAATGTATTAAAAACTTCATCAATGTCAAAAGGGTGAGAATTGTTTTCCTCATCCATAAAACTTGCTATCTCACTACTACATAATGGCAAGTCTCCTATTGCAGAAAAGCAAAAAAATATCTCTACTAACAAACTGTGTCACAAACATCACCTTTGAAATATCGACTATCAAATTTGCAATGTTCACACTTTTTAAAATAGTGTGGAATTTGATACCTAGTATTGAGAGCATTGGGCTACTCTTCTAAATTGCACCAATATAATTACATAATTGATATAATAATCAATTTTTCGGACCCCAAGCAATAAGATAAAAGAAGTCAAGGTGCACTATACAACTTTCTTGCAAACATATTCATTGTATTTTGGAGGCTCGGTGTCCTTTTGAGGGGACAAGAATGGATCAAGAATGGTTGATCTATGAATTAAGCATTTTCTTGTTTAGAAGAGTTGCCTTACTTGTTTAGAGCACCCCCACTTGTCTTGTAAAACAGATGACTTGTCCAATCCAACTTGCAAAACTACCCCACTGGGCTTGCAAAATGGATAAACTTGGATGCCAAATCGGCTTGCAAATGGTGGACGGCTTATAAACAAGGGTCATTTTGCAGAGTTGTGTCTTGGCTTCCAAAACAACAAATGACAAGCTTAACCCTTGAAGTGCCTGAAAGCCTTTTGCAACCGTATTGTATATATTATGAATTTGTGGTATATGATAAAAAAAAACTCCATTGATCAAATACTTTCCAATCCAAAGTAAATTAACAATCACAACAATACGCAAATAACAATATATCACAATTCACAATATTAAACCATAATCAAAGAATTATGAGGTTAAATACAAATCGTATAGAAAGCCCCCAAAGGGCCTTTCAAGGGTTAATCGTCTTTCTGTATTCCTTGGTTCTAGACTACCTATTCTACACTTGCGTGTACGGTTCAAAATCCCCCCAAATGGGTTTTCATTCTCGAATTTGGACAAACGCATCAAAAATTGGCAGTTTGGGACTTTTTCTTCTTCCAATTGAAAACACCGTTGCGTCGTTGTAGGTGTTAAATTAATTGTTAAGATCTATGTAATGCCCCCTTCTCTTTTTCTTTTTTTTTTCTTTTCTTTTTTCAGGGGATAAGTGAGTACAGTACTTTGGTTTTAGCGTCCGCCCGTGTGGGCGTATGTGAGTTATGCCTTTGGTCTCCGACAATCCTCAATTTTGGGGTGGAGTAAGGTCTCTCCCTTGCTCCTTGGGTTTGCCATTCCATCACATGTTGGCCAACAGGAGTACATGGACTCACTCAGCTTGAACATGTCAAAGGAAAGCATAATATCTGGGGGGCCGGAATGCTCAGCCCAAACAAGGAACTATAAAAAAAAAATTAAAAAAAAAATCCGGGGTCTCCCTTTTCATTTAAATTTTTTTTTAAAAAGAAAACAACGACAACAACGTGGGTTTTAGAATTCATCGGTGAGAGAGAGCTCTCTTTTAATTTGTTTGAAAATGCCACCACGGTCGTCATGTACTTTAGGGCCTCCTTACGTGTATCGGTCATCGAAGGCCATATTCGGTAAATTGAGACTTTTCGTAGATTTTGAGACAGAATGTTAGATATTATAAATTTATTTATAAAAATAATAGTTGAAATAAAAAATAAATAATGCTCGAATAGTGATTCTGAAATGAAATTCTAAAAAGTTGGTGTTGTTATCTATTTATAAAAAATACTAATGGAGAGATAAAGTGGTTCATCTTTGAGTCAAAGATAAAAATGAGATTGCGAAAAATCTCAATATAACGAATATGGCTTGATTATCAGGGGAATTGCACAGTAAGTGCTACAAGGAAAAATAAGCATTGCACTTTCATGTGGACCCGGTGGGTGGGGGGAGGGAAACAATTAAAAAATTCACACGTATTATTGATTCACTAATCTCCACCAATGAAGTTGTCCATTGATATCAGTGAAACTTTAGCTCCCCTTTTCCCACTTGCCCACCCCGGTAAGACAATCGATCAAGCCGCTTTTATCTTCTTGCTTGAATTAGTTATATACTTGCCCACTGGGCGAGCATGAAAGGAGGCCCTTAGAGTGGGCTTCCATGTGGAGTTGGGGGCCGTTGGAGTTGCTGATGATCGGTGAAATGGGCGTCTCTATTTTTCAGGAATGCCCATTGACTAATGATTGGCAGGCTCCACCGACCCCTACATCCACATGGGAGCCTACCCTTACTGTCCATACATTGAATATGATGAGTGTTAGATAGTGAGCACTTCATATGTAACAAAATGGAATGTGTTTCACGGTGCATTAAAGGTATGTTTGCACTTGGTGCTAGAGGCATTGTTTGGAATGTGAATCTGGTCTAAAAGGAGGCCTACATTCATTTCTAAGACCCTTAGTAACAACACCATTAACACCAAGTGCGAACATACCTTTTATCTAGCTAGAGAAGTGTAGTTGCTTGATTCAAGCTTTTAGCTCTTGTATTTCAAGTTTCACTAATCTTGCAATATTATGGTGAGCAAATTGAATTGCATCATAAGATTACATGGGAGGCAACCCATTCTTGATCACCCCCACATTTTGACAATGTAGGTAACTCTCTTTTGATGTAAAAAGAGATGGACAGTGATAAATTATGGCACAATTCCTAACATATGATTGGCTACAAGAATCAATATGCAACCAACCCTATGTGGTTTTTGTAAGGAGCCCTTGCAGTTGGTCGGAAATAAAAAGGTCTATATGACCAGTATGGGTCAAACAAAATCTGCAACAAAAAAAATTCATAGTAATTATGTTTAAATTTTTTTCTTAAATGAGAAATTATGGAAATCATATGAACTTTATCACTACATATGGAAAAATTTCTACATTGAAGAGACCCACTATGCAAATGCATGTATTTGCTTAAGTGGTCAAAAATGGGTTGCCTCCTTTACAATCCATCTTCATTTCAAAACCCAAATCTAAGATAGTCATACTTATCTTATGAGATTTGTGGCACATGAATAAGAGGAGAATGACAACTATCATAACATTCAATAGCATGCATTGTCACTACCTCGACTCTACAACAAATGGTGTGGAATAATTGACATACAATAGTGTTTCATTGGTAGCGAAGTGGACAGATGGAGGCTCAATGTAATGAGCAAGGTGCACCAAGGAAAAGGCATGCAATGGGCATGAAGGCTATTGAACGTTACGATAGTTTTACTTCGCAAATGGACATGGAATATGATGCACTTACCTTACACCATACACGCCTTTCTCCTAAATCGAAGTTGTACGTTACCTACTCATCGACTGAATATTTATTTCATGAGGCGAATTTCGATGCTTATCAATTACTACCTCCGTCCCCAAATGATCTTCACATTGGACAAAATGTTCCGAATCAATTAAGGTTAAAAAGAACATTTTTATTAAAAAAACAATTTCTCACTATAAGTAGAGTTTGGTGTAAGATATTTTGAGTATGTTCCACGTGCCAATTCCACGTGCATCTTGTCTTGGTGTGCAGAAAGCTTGGAGGATTGATTCAACTCTTGTCCAATTCAAAATTTAATATTTGACCCCGCATGTTTTTTTTCGTAAGACTCCAAAGGACTACGAATTGATACTTGGTGTGCATATGCAAAACAGTGTGATGCTTATTTGCAACCATTGACTGTGCTTATGGCTGGGACACAGTACTCACTGGAGGAATATATAGATATCATGCATTGGGGCCAGCTAGAATTTTAACATCAAAAATCATGAAATTATTCTGTAGTGAGCCATGCCTGTCTTTTTTTTGTGGTGGTGGTGCGGGGGTATCGAATTTTTTTTGGATAATTTTGGTGATCAGACAAAAGAATCGAATTGTGCGACAAACGTTTTTCAGATTCCTACTCTCCTTCCAACTTCAATTGAAGTTTTGGGACTTGCAAACGATATTGTTTTAGTCTAATCTTAGGTCCTCCTTACATGTTTACAAAGTAATAGGGGTGATGCTATAGGAGGAAATATCAATTGCACTTTTATGTGGACCTGGTGGGTGGGGAAGGATATGCTAAGAATGCGACACGTATTAGATACTCTCCAAATTGATTAGCCTCCACCAACGGGGTTGTCCATTGGTATCTGTGGAAAATTGAGCTCCTCCTTTTTTGTTGCCCACTCTGGCAAGGCAATCAATTGAAGCAATTTTGTCTTATTGCTTGTATTATGCGGAGCTTTGTCCATTGGACCAACATGGAAGCCTGTCTTTAAAAGCTTGCTAGTTCAATTTTTAGACACTAATAGAGGTATGGGTCTCTCTCTCTCTAGTTTTAACTCTTGGGAACATTCAACCTAGTTGAAATAATGTTATGTTTTGTGTGATGATGTATGAATAAACATCATAGAATTAATAGGGGTAGTCACACCTTCTTCACTGATCAAACTTTTATGAAGAATGAAAAGTTGGTGAGAGAAAACAAGAGTCAATGGGGAGCAGTTCTGGGTGAAGAAGGTGTAACACCTCTTTTGTGGCATGTGGAGGATGAGAACAAAGAATGGGAACATGGCGGCAACAAAGGGGTGAAACTTAGGAACGCAAGGAGTGCAGGAGAATACACTTCTATGAAGAAATCTTCTTCATGTCCATTATTCACCTCCGAAGGAGAATAATGGACGTGGAGAAAATTTTGCAAATTTTTTTTTTGCAATGGAAAGCCAATGGGGAGCCACCACATTCCCATCCTCTAAAGAATGGGCATGTAGTGAAGAAGGTGTGACTACCCCTAATATGTGAATATATCCACATAGTGCTTCTTTTATAAGAATGGAGTTGTACCTTTTTAATACGTGCAAACTTGAAACTATTGGCCTTCAGAGTCTTCTAAGCTTAAGTTATATATTCTAGATTTTAAGCTTCAATTCCTAGGAGTAGCTTGATAGTGCAATTCAACTTGCAACAATAAAGAGAGGCTACAATAGAGAGAAAATTAACCCTTAAAGGACAGCCTAGTGCTCGTGGAAATCATCCCTTTTCATTATCGCATGGATTATTCACTTCAAAAAATTGTAAAAGCACTCATTGAAAGTCAAATTGTTGTTAGAAGACCTCTCCTTTTCACAACAGAATTCTGAGGATGAATAGTTGTACTTTTATCCTATTAGAAGGATTCTCTATCAACCATTGAAAAAAATATCCTTATTGTTTTTTAAAGATTAAAAAACAAGTTCAATTGAGAAATTGAAAAAATAAATCCTTGAAAACATAGAAGCAATGATATTGGTACAGTCTTTAATCCTTAAATGTCGACACAAACATTTGGCATCCGATAAATGACAAGGAATCTTTTTAGTAAAATAGAAGTGTAATTATTCATCCTCAGAATTTTGTTGTGAAAAAGGGAGGTCTTCTATAGTAGATTGACTACTAATGAGTGCTTTTGCTATTTCTTAAGCCAATGATTTACACGATAATGAAAAGGGATGATTTCCAAAGTCACATGTTCATCCTTTAAGGATTAAGTTAGCTAGAAAATTGGTCAATCAATCACTTCATGCACTTTTATTAGAATAAATTATTATAGATGTTGAATAATTTGAGCTTGTAAAAAAGAAAAATATAAGATATGTTTTGTCAAGGTGCTCTTGTACTTTTCAGTAGAAGATAGTCTATAAGGTAACTATACGGCCTAAATTGCACACTTTCTAAAATCACACAAGCTAAATTTTTGCCTAAAATGTAATTCCGCTATTCATAAGAGTCTATAGTTGATTACCCTAAATCCTATTTTCAACACTTTGAAAATTCGTAGTTTATTCATATGGTGTCTAAAAAATGCATTTTTAAAGAATCTAAAATCCCCTTTTGGCTTCCAACAAGATCCTACCAAAAGTTTTTCAATATAATAATGGCACCTATATTGAATTGCTTATTTGCGAAATTTTAGGTGTAATTACCTTAAAGATAATTAAAAGAATCTACCCATTTCCAACTTGCAACCCATTCTCACAATTTAGGCTTTTCCATTTCCAATTAGTTGTATTGTAGATGACAACTCATATAGCATGGCCAATGAGAGCAACAAAAATGTTCAGGAGGTGTATATTGAAGACATAAAATGATTACAACATGTACATTGAATGACACAATTGATCACCAATATAAGCAACCTATGGTTGAAAATTGGTTTCCCTACAAATCAAGAATAGGACACACACAATCTTCATGAAAAAAATTCATTCTAATTATGTTTTTGAAGGAAAAAAATGTCAAAATTTTTATGAAATCTTTCTTAAACCTATTTCTCTACACAAGAATTTTTTTCCCTCAACCTTTCTCGTGCTACAAATAGGCTGAATTGCTTAATCCATTAATGATGCTCAAGATATTTTTTGATTGATGAATGACAAAGAACCTCTCCATACAATACAAAAGTGCAACTATTCATCCTCCAAATTTTGTGTGAAAAGGGAAGGTCTTCCGTGATATTTTGACTTCCAATGAATGCTTTTGCATATTTTTGTAAGCCAACAATTCACGGTACCAAAAACAGATGATTTCCACGGTGACTGGAAAGTGGTTGGAAATAGGTCGTCATCCTGATAATAAATGGTTAAATAGAATTTTCTGATTCATTTGGGTGCAGAAAACGTGGACACAAACGTACAAGACCGACTTTGCAGGTGTTGTTTTCACAATTAATTTATAGAGGTGGCCTCAAAGAGTAGGACATTGTAGAAAGAGTAAACGCATGAATCAGGCTATGGCCACCCAGGCATATGAACTGGACCAACAGACAGGTCAGAAGGCGGAAGCAGTCTACGAGTGTACTCCGTGCTTTCCAAGTAAGTGTCCAGGTTCCACAGTAAAGTCGTGAACTTATCCCTTATTTCGTGGTTCCGTAGGTCCCTTGCACTCAGTGGCAAAGTCAATTACATCAACGCCCGGCCTGTGGAAAAAGTTTCACCTCAGTTCACATTGAATGACCAAAATCGTCAGTCAAAAATCAACAGATTCCCAGATGAAAAATCAACAGATGCATTCTTAATAACCTTGAAGCACATGGAGGAAATGGTGAAGAAGATGGGTGTTACATGATGTATAATAACATATCAAGGTACAAAGCCAAATGTTGTGGCATTCAAGAAAAATTGTATTGAACGCCCTCAAAACTAAATTTGGGAAGATGGTGACTGTAGCTGAATAATTTCACCACATCTACAGCAAATAATTAAATGTTTTTCACACGGAATGCAAAACCAATCATCCTGGTGAAGGAGTGGAACATCACCTTTTAGACTCCGAGACTGAGCTGCGGAAGCATGTAAGATTCCAAAGTCTAGCGCTGAAGACACCTCCATAAGCAGCGAACAATTCGATGGCATTCCATGTTGCTGAGGTCAATGGTCTCTTGCAATCGTTTTGGCGAAGAGCGTTCTTGCTTGGAGCTCAAGGGCGATTGTCGCCAGAGTTGGAAATGCAGCTGAATATCAGGTGGAAAAATAATTCTCTCAAGCACTGATCTTCTCAAATGCATGATCTGTTCAGAGTTTCCATGTCTGTATGAGGCCGCAGACTGTCTCATTGCTGGATTCATCGAACTCCGAGTCTCCAAATCCCAGACTGGAGCATGCATTTCCCATGCATTTGAGAAAGACCACCAAGAGCATTCTTGTTGCATGTCCTTTGTACAATAATAAGCAAGGAGCAACAACTGGAGAGTATAAATGGAGCAGTGGCGGTGGTCCTCTCCCAGAATGATTCATTCCAAGGTGAAGAGCATACCATATTAAGAAAGCCCATCATGCATACGTGCTCGACACTTCTTGAGCATCACGGCCGCTGACACACTTGGCATACATATCAGCAAGAGCATGCCTGAGGTTTGAATCTGCGGACAATCCCGCATCCACGATGCTGTCGTGTATGCGCCTGCCTTCAGCATACGATCTTAAACCAGCACACGCCTTGAGAACACGGAGGAAAGTAATCGAGTTTGGCAAAACACCTTCTCGTTGCATGTTATAAAAGACATTAAGAGCCTCCCGAAACTGACTATGCTGAACATAGCCACCAACAACTGCAGTGTACGAGACCACATCTCGTTCTTTCATGTTACTAAGTAACTGGTGGGCATCCTCTACTCTCCCACATTTGGCATACATGTCAATCAGGGTACTTTCCATGATCAAGTCCGACGCAATACCACTTCGGATCATCTGCTCATGGACTTCCTTTCCCTTCTTCAAGTCTCCCAGAGTTGCACACACACGTAGAACGGTTGTGTAGGCAAGCCTATCAGCTGCTACGCCTTCTTCGCACATTTTCTCATAAAGTTCCAAAGCCTTGTCAGTTTCCCCGACTTGAGCACACGCTGCAATCACCGAAGTCCAGGAAACTACATTCCGCTGAGGTAGCTCCTCAAAGATCTGAAGTGCATCCTCAAGGCTCCCGCATTTCGAGAACATGTTAACAAGAGCAGTTCCCACCCACACGTCAAGCTCAAAGCCAGCTTTCATGATTTCCGAATAGAAAGCCCTCCCATGCTCCAAAGATGAACACGCATTGAGAACCGACACGTAAGTCACCTTGTCAGGCTTCAGGCCTGCCTCTCGCATTGTTTCAAAAAACTTGAAGGCCTCCACAAAATAACCGTTTTGAGCAGCTCCAGAAATCATTATGTTCCAAGACACAACATCGCGCTCAGACATTTCTTTAAACACTTTGTGCCCCTGTTTTATGTTGCCACATTTTGCGTACATATCGATCAGCGTGTTCGCGAGTATTCTATCCGGACGAATTCCTGCATTTATTATATCACAATGCACTTTCTTGCCTTTCTCCAGTGACCTCAGGCTTGCACAGACAGAGAGAATGGTAGTGAAGGCCACTTTGTCAACCGGCACACGCTCCCTGTGCATTTGCTCGTAAAGCTCGTACGCCTGTTCAGGATGGCCTAACTTCGCGTACCCGGTCACCATCATGGTCCAAGTGAACATATCGCGCTCTCGCATTTGGTCGAACACTTGACGAGCATCCATAAGACTACCACACTTGATGTACATGTTCAATAGAGCATTGAGAACAAACTTGCTGGGAACAAACCAGCTCTTCACCATGTGTGCATGCACGAGCTTTCCTTCGGCAATGTCTTTGATATTGGAGGATCGTCTCAGCAAGCAAACATAAGCATAAGCACTCAGGTCGATTCCTCGTTGCTCAAGAATGTGAAGCGCGTTCTCAGGTCGGCCGTTCAAACAAAGCTCCCTGATAGCCTCGTCGCTGATAACAACAGCCCGCCGATAAGAAGCTCCAGGTAACGTCACGTTAGACGGGTCCGTACATGGCGCCCTAGTTTGCCAAAGCACCTTGAATTCAGTATTGAAACATTCTTTCCGAATAGTTAGAAACCAGTGGGAAGATATCAGACAAGAAGCTCACTCGAATCAGGGGTAGGACATCACATTGATTTAAGAGTTGCCGACTCTTGCAAGGCATGATCCCCGTCATTGTCTAAAGTTTTAGTCGATGCTTGACGTTGAGATAGATTTGATGGTAGCTTCTTTCGCACCCAAGGTGCAGTGGATACGCTCTCAATCCAAAATGCTTCTTCGTTTTTAACGAGAAAACAGTCTGGCAGCTTCGAATTGATCTGCAATAACATCCCAGTGGACGAGGAACTGATCAAATATTCTAGAGTCCAGACGAGGGATTAAAACTCACCTGAACATTTTCACAAAAAATCAAACCTACAATCAAACCTCGAACCAATTCCTTGTAGAGATACAATGATTACACCTTCTGCGCTCTAACATCCAGCCATTGCGAAGTATCTGCGAAACACTTCCGCCGCAGCTTCCGGCCTGAATCCAACGCAAACAAACCCCAAGCTATTTCAGTCCCATCGCCACAGCCAGATTAACGAATTGGTAGGATTTACATTGGAAATAGTCTTAAATGGCAATACAATTGGTAGGATTTAACACGTACAAGTTCCTGCATCCAAAAACTGGATGCGCCTTGATCAAACTTCATTATAACATTTGAAACATCCATTTTCTTGGTATTGGATTTAGACTAAGAACTGGATTGTTTTTGATGCGTTTACCGATTACTTCCAGCCTAACAAAAAAAATCCTCAAAACACACCTCTTCTCTTCAATGGCGGAGGCGAGGGCGAGTGGGACGACAACCCTAAACCCTCACGCATTGGCTTCGGAGCAGTCTTCCCGAGATGCAAGCCCGAGACGGAAAAATCTCGGGCCCTGGAGAAAACGAACCAGCTCCACCTCTGCTGGCGCCATCCGCCCAGCCTCGCGGTCACCATAACTGCTTCTCATTGCGTCTTGACCATGAATCTCTCGGATAACATGACCTGAATCATGAACAACAGTACTTTCACCATGAAGTGACATCTACAGACACAAGCCCTAAATCCTATTGTAATCCTGTTGTGCAGCCGAAATGGAGCACATTAAACACACAAGCTATAAATGTGCTATGGCACGAAGAATTCAACCCTAAATATCTAAAAAAACAGGATCAAGTCCAACAACACTTGCAAAATTTCACCCCAGTCGCTCCGTGGTGACACCTACCGCACACACACACTCTCTCTCTCTCCCTCTCTCATTAAACCCAAAACCCTGTTGTGCTGCGGAAATGGAAGCCCATTGAGCACAGAAGCTACTAATCGCTTTGCCACTGAGAATTCAACCCCAAATATCTCTAACAACCACATCACGTTCAACAATACTTTCAAAGCTTCACCACATCGCTCCAAGGTGACACCTACCATCACACATGCCCACGCCCACACACACACACGGAAACCTAAACCCTGTTGCGCTGCAGAACAGAAGCGCATTCATCCACACAAGCTGTGCATTCACTGTTTACCACTTATTTCTTACCTCGCATTGTTTTCTTCTCAAGCAATTCACCATTTCTTCTCTGACTTGCATTCGGAATTCGGCGACAAAACTTGCTCTACGCATCATAACAGCATGCGTCGCGAATGTCTTCGTCACTCTTTGTTGTCTCTTCAACAACGTTTGCAACCCTAAGCGCTTAACCTTAAAACCCTAAGGCAGAAATTCTCTATTCAGAGAGGCCTACAATCTCGTCTACCTCTGAATGCATGCATAGCTTAACCCATAAACGACGCCGCGGCCATTTTCTGGTCGATGAATGAAAGAGTATCATTGAGTGAAGGACAGAAATGCAACTATTCATCCTCAATTTTTTTGCATGAAAAGGAGTTTTTTTGTCTTTCAATAAGTGGTTTTGCATTTTTTTAAAGCCAAAAATTCACATGGTACCCAAACAAATGATTTCCACGGTGACTGACTTGTCATTGAAGGGTTAAGTTAACTCTAGACATTACAAAAAAATTCAGCCTTGTAGAAGGTTGTTAAGAAGATTTGTTGACCATCGTCAGTGTTTTTTAGAAGTGCATAGTGCCCCCTATACCCGCTCAGTTTGATGGGTGGGCAGTGTATGATCAATCTCAAGAATGGACCGCCCAGATGAAATCATAAATCCTGCTGGCCCCAATAGTCTAGAATTCCTGCAATTGCTAAACTGTACAGACAACGTACACTTCAACGTGCAAGATGAAGAAGCATAGGTTTCTAGATTTTCCAGATTCTAAAGTGAATCTTTCCTACAACTTCACTTTTGTTTGCACGACAACACGTGTCATCCAGAGTTGTGTTGGCACAAATAGTGCCAACTCAAACATTGGACACCATGCACAAGCAACCAAGTGGGTTGGTACTCTAAATCATCCCCCCCCCCCAAACTCACAACCCTCCCGTAGCCTCATTTTTTTCCTAATGAAGCACACCACCTTGATGATAGGTACCACTAAAATTCAAGGGGAACATAACTCCAATCTTATTTTTTTAAAGAAAACAAACATTACATTAAAGAGATGCAA
The DNA here is from genome assembly GCA_950106755.1 of Climacium dendroides. Lineage (NCBI taxonomy): Eukaryota > Viridiplantae > Streptophyta > Bryopsida > Hypnales > Climaciaceae > Climacium > Climacium dendroides. Next base: position 20,622,549 of record OX467091.1, read on the forward strand.
GCCTTTGAAGATACAGACATCATGATGTAGTTTGGTGAACTCAAATTGAACCTCTAAACTTTGATTGGCTTACAAAAAAATTAGTACTTCTTAGATTGATTTAAAATTTTACCACACAAACTAGAAGAGAGAGTAAAAATTTTCCAATAAGATTTATTGCATTTAGACATTGGATGCAAAAGTAATAACACTTTGAATTAGACTTAAAACTATGTGAAGATACTTTTGGTCCCCTTGGATGGTGAAGGGTTACAAGTTAATAGTTTGGTAAGTTACACCCTAAACTTATCTTAATCAAGCTTTTTAAGATCATATATTTACATCCTCTCTCATTGCTCACATAGTTACTTGAAATTTATGTGATGTTGAAAAGCTAAATAATTTGGATGTTCACTTCCTTTAGAATCCCTTTTGAGCAAAAATTTGCTCAAGAGTGGTACAATTTTTTGTAGAGGTAAATAATGCTTTTTGAGATGTATGTAAATAATGCTTGGTGAATGACTATGTTTTCATTTTGAAAGTTTCATCTATAACTATAAATATAAGTAGTTTCATCATTCTAGTGAAAAATGCTTTTTGCACTCCTAAAAATAAACAAAGGAAAAAAATTTAATTCACTCTCGAAAATGTTATAGGTATTGAACATTATTCAACAAGAATAAGCATTAGTTTGTCATAGTAAAGTCTACAAGGTCAAATATTTTGATATTGTTGAATGTTGAAATTCAACATTTTTGTAAAGAATGAAGAAAAAAATTGGCATTTACAAGTGAATGTAATCAAGAAGAAATGAAAAAGAATAGAAGGGTCAAGGACAAAGAAACAAAGTTGAAAGCAAAAAAGATTGAAAGTCATATCAAATCTGGTAGAAAGACTTAGATGGTTGCAATAGTATTACTCCTCAAATAAACTTGACAACTTTACCTGAAACATGTATTGCATAATAAAAAGTGATATAAAAATAAGCTTAACTCCTAAAATTCCTTGATTATGTTTTCACCAAAAATGTTCCAAAAATGTCATTTGTAGTACAAGTACCAAATTTTTGAAAATATTATTCTAGGACACATGTAATCATAGGATCTTGTAGTATTATGGTTAGAGAATATGTGGAAAAATTTCAAAAATTTCCACTATACAAATTGCAAGATATTAGTGTTTGAAGAGGCAAAAAAAATTTAGAGGCCTTGCAAAAAAATTAGGCAACTGCACTTCACAAGGTTAAATCATTATGAAAAAATGTCCAAAATGGTTGTGCTTCTTTGGACTCATTCTTAAAGGCAAGTTAGCCACATGCTTGAAAATTTTTAGATCACTTGGAATTATGCAGTATGAAAGAAGAAAATTGTAAGTAGAAAGAAAATGATTCAAAATACTAAATTCATAAGAATTTATTTATGGAATTGTTTTGGAACCACTAATGAACCAATTTGAAATTTTTATTTCTAAAAAGAGTGATTTTTAAAAAATTTGCCCACATTGCCAAAGTTGAGAGACAAACTATAGATCACACAATAACTTTTTAACTATGTAGTCAAAAGTTATGAAAATGTTTGGGCCTTAAAGCTACTCCTCGTCCATATGTTGTGTGAAAATTTCAAGGAAAAAAAATTTCACATATATACTTGTTGAAAAAAGTTATATTGCTAGAAATATAAGACTAGTCCTTTGGGAGTAAAATTTGGATCAATAATGCTACTATATGAGCATAGAAATATGGGTATATGAGTCTTGAGCCTAGGTGTAAGTAGATACTTTACAACCATTGAAGGTGCTTATAATATAAACTCCTATAATATAGGTATCTATATTATAGTTATATTAAAATCATGGAAGGTATTTATATTATAATCACCTATTATATAGGTATTTAGACTCCTAGACTCATGGACTCATGATCTTAAACTCACATAATAGCAATTTTCAAATTTGGATATGAGTTGAGGCTCTAAGATTTGTATTGACAAGAAAGGCTATATTATAAAGACTATGAAACCTATACAATTTTATATATAGATACATATATGTCTCTATATTATATGAGTTTTTCAAAGCTTGTTATAACCTTTTATTCTATTAAATTGTTCTACATACTAGCAATTGATTTCTTAAAAAAAATTATAAGTTGGTGCATGCCAAGATGAACATTAATGAAGACCATATGGTAACCACAATTACAGTGTACTATAGTAAAATACTCTTAACCCCTAAACTTCCTTTGTCCCCTTGGAGGACAAATGGATTTTAGGCAAACTCTTATAGTCTCAATATTTGTCATGTTTTTTTTTTAACTTTTTGCAAAGATTAAAAAAATACATTAGTTCTTAGAAAATATTATTTGCATTTCAATTGGTAGTTGGGAACAAAAGTTACTAAGTCCAAACTTTAGTTCAATGGTGTTGCACTATAAATGTGTACATAATGTAAAAAGATATACTAATATCTTATTTTGATAGATTTGATTATAATAGTAAAAAAAAGATAACATCATGCTAAGTAGCTTCAAGGTGACGCCTTCTTACTATGGCATGCCGTTTATTAAAGAAGATGCAACCACCTTTGAGCTTCATCTGTTTGGTTTAGTTTTTCTTTGTTTTAGATTTTAGATTTTAGTATGTCGAATTGACAAATTGGAGTTTTTTTTCTGAGTTCCAAGATGAAGAACGCCAACCAAAAGCAGAATTTGAGTTTTCTTTGTCACAACTACCGGATCAATCTCTTCTGCCATTGAGTCTTGCACTATTGCATGAACATTTTAAAGAAGAAGTTGGGCCTTCTTAACCACCAAAGCAACTTTGTGTGAAGCAACGTTGGCATGAAAATCTTTGGCACGATGTTCAAGCGTTAGTATTCTTGTTGCAAGTCAGATGTGTTAAGCCCAACAATCAAAAAGTGACATTTGAAAGGTGTTTTAAGGGTCTAAAGATCGATTAATATTACTGTATGGTGAAGCTTGTAAAGAAAAGTTGTGACCACCAACAATGGTTAGAGGGGCTGGTTAATCCTCTAACAAAGACAGATCGTACAAATTACGTTGCTGCCACTATAAAACGCATTCTAAAGTTTTTGTAGATAAAGTGAGGTTTTCTTGGAACTTTGATTTTTTTACCTCTAATAGACATCTAATAAACATTCTAGTGTTTTTATAAATTTTATTTTGTGTATTTAAGGTCATAGAACGAAAATATAAAAATTAATAGTCATTTAGTGATTTTAGGGTGATTTACCTTCTAGATAAGGAGGTGAATTTTATAGTTTGGTCAATATTTGACTAATGAATGGTAGGGTAGCCTTATGGCTAAGTTATAGGACGATGTCCACTTGAATTTGCATTATTGAGTTGTATTATTGGGATGGAGGATAAGGTGATATTATTCATCTTCTTTTCTGTTGTTAGTTTAGTAGATCCAAATGTTTGAGGAGTCATATTGTGTTGAATTTTGAGAAATTTAGAATGAAATTTGAAGAAGTTTTGTATTATGCTGTTATCTTTTTAAAAAGTTCCCTCTTACTTGAATTGAAGTTGTGAGTTGAGATTTGTATTAGTTTGAGTGGAGGAAGATCTATTGCTTTTCATGTGAAGGAGCAGAGACTTCAACCTTTCATAGAAGACGGACAATTCTTTAGTTTGCAATGAAATTTGGAAAGGTTGTGAAATTTTTTGTTATATTTTCAAGTAGCTATTATTCGTTGTATTTAGAGCATTAATGAGTAAGTTGTGAATGTGGAAGTGAAGGAGGGTCTGTTGCCTTCGATTTTAGAAGCTGAAACTTTGAGTGGCTATAAAAGATGGTTAAAGTGTTAGTTTGACTTGAGTTTTAGAGAAGTAGTAGAGAATTGTGTAAGCTTTCCAGAAAGCTATTATACATCTCATTTGAGTACACACATCATTGGTGGCATTACACCAAAGTTCAGCCAAGGAGTAGGAGTTAGAGTTTGGAGTTTGAAAGATGAAGGAGATTTTGAAGACTTGTGTGTTGTGGCTTGTGGCTTGTCTTTCCTTGTAAACTTTGTTGTTGTAGGCAGCATAGGTGAAATCATTGTTTAGCCTCTTTTTGTATTGTAGAAATGACGAAGTGGGATTGATCACCCATATGGTTGTACCTTTTTTATTGTTCCTATTGGTGAAGCTCGTTTGTTGGCCACCGTAGATTTGAAATTTAAGAGCCAATCTCTCAAACAGTTCAACTCGTGGTTTAGCTATCCTGTTTTGCCTCTTTAAGGCTTGTGGTTTCTTATCACCTACCTTAACCCTTGAACCCATTTAAAACAACCAACAGGATAGGCCAATGAGAAACAATTTGAAGATTTGAAGTTTCAACTAAACTTTAAACTTCTCTCTACTTGACAACGAGAAAAAAAGCCCACAAAAATATAAATTAAAACTTTATAAAAAAAAAATTCTTATAGAATGAATTTTTATCTACATAGAAAGATTTGATTCATTTCATTTGGATTTGTTATGTGAATATTATATACAATCTTGTTTGGGGGGCAATCAAATCATCAATCCAAGTAAAATAGTTGTAGGATTCATTTTTTAACTTAATTTTTGCAATTTTTCAAAATAGAAAGTTTTACAAGGTTAAGAACTCCTACTAGAATAATCTTACAATTGAAATTAATATATTTTAATTCCATCTTTGAACTATTAGTTTTAGTATTTCCTTTAATCTTGAATTTGCTTCTATTTAATAAATTTTTAATGTATAAAAATTTAATATTTAAAAAAAATTAATTTCATAGAGTCTCAATTCAATTATTCAATTTTTAAAATTAAAAATTAAAAGATTCAAAGTCTCATATATTAGTTATACAAGGTGAAAAATATCCATTTTCTTTACTTCAAACACAAATATCTTGCAATCTTTACAGTCAAGGTTTCTAAAATCTATTCCACCATTATTAGAAAACCATGACCAAATCATCATAAAATCAACTAATTTCTATTGTTTGGAGGTCTAAAATGACTGTTTTCATTGATTTTTGAACTTTTGTGAAAATCAATAAAATGGCTCTTATTTTCTATTAATTTGAGTAATGCAATGATCAAATCGACAAAATTTAGGGAATATAGAATCTTGATGGAATATTTTGAAATCTAATTCTATTTTAAAAATTCCATTTTAAAAATATCTATCAAATATTATAATCTTTCAATCCATAAGTGGTATTGTTGTAGGTTTTTTTCCCATGTGATTTCTAATATATTCAATTTGAATTTATGTAGTTACTATTCAAAAAATATTGATAAAACTTATGAAAATATTGACTTTTTGAGTTTTTGTTCAATATAGAACAAATTCCAAGAAACTCAAGAAAAGCCTTGGACATTTAGGGATTAAGGATTTGATGATGAACAATTTGGAATTTGGAATAAGACCAATCATCAAATGATACAATTACTATTGTAATTTCAAAAATCTTGTGGAAACCTTAAAATTTGAAGATTACAATTATTCAAATCTGACCCTTTAGTTTTTTATTTTCTCCTATCATTTGCTTTTTGTGATTCCTTATAAAGATTGTTGGATGACATGAAGAAAATGCTATCATTTTCAAAATATTCCATTAAAACTATCCTACTCAATTTATTATTTTTACGCAATTTTGATCAACACACCAAATTTCAATTTTAAAAAATAAAATTTCCATTTTTGATAAATTATTTTTTGTGCTTTTCATTGTGTTATATAAGAATTGCTTAAAAATATTGATGATGAATTTTTAAAATTTTATTGGAGAAACATTTTAAAAATATCAATGTGCTCATTTCACTTTGTAGAAAAATTCATATTATCTAAGAAAATTTTTACATTAGTGAGTAGAGAGAATTCAATGTCAAGGTATTGCCTTCCAAAATTTTATTAAATAGATGTTTTTAAATTGTAATTATATTTTACTAATTGACCCTATATTATGACTACTTCTATATCTTTGAATATGATGGTTCAATTCATTTGCCAATCTAATTGTAATCTTGAGAAAACTGTTGCACAATTTTTTTTATTGGACTTTATAGTGGGGTTGCTAGACTTCTTAGAGGATATTGTACGATGGAATTTTTTTTTTAAACTTAATCATGCACAATTCGGTGTTTCTTAAACTCAACAAACTTTGGCAGCCACTTTGGCATATTAAAATAACTTTTTTCAGAAAACTTTGACCTAAAAAAGGTTATAAAGTCAAGATAACTTTCATCTTCAAAAATATATTTGAGATTTTGAGCCTCCAACCAAAAGTTATGGGCAAAGTTTAAAGAGGGGTTGAAAAGGACATTTTTTTTTTACATTTTCAAACATTGTCTTTAAATTTTTTCCATAACTTTTGATGGGAGTCTCAAAATCTTAAATGGATTTTTGAAAATGAAATTCATCTTGATTTTACAACATTTCTTAGTCCAAATTTATTTGAAAAAAGTTATTTTATTATGCCAAAATGGCCTCCAAAGTCTACTGCTTTTACAAAACAAATAAAAAAACAATTAGAAAAACTAGTTAAATAAAATTCTACACCTTATTTAAATAAACAAATCTTGACATGATGCAATGGTAACACCCTTGGACCTCATTGGTTGAGGTCCAAGGTTTGAATCTCATGGGCGATGCTTGCATATGGCCCTATCTACATGGTGGGATGTGGGCAATTCAAAAAAAAAAATTCAAACTTGCTACCTGAAAACTATCTGGATTTTTTAGAAATTAATTTTTTTTTGGATTTGAACAAAACAATAGAAAAAATCAACAAATTTTAGTATAATTTTGACCAGTAGAACGCAACTAAAATGATAGGTTCAAACAACAATTTTTAGTTGTTTTAGTCACGAATTTTTCTACTAGTGTGAATTGAAATTATTATGAATTTTGAAAGTCAAAAGTTGGTTTGAACCCATATCCAATGTATAGAGTTTTCCAATTGTCTTCTAATATATTGTCTTCCAATTCTAATAATTCAATAACTACTTTTCCGCTTCCTACTTCCTTGCTTATTATTCCAGGACATGTGTCATGACCTTATTAGTCCCAACCTTGAAAAGGAGTAAAAAACACATTCCAAGTTTGGGTTGAAAATGGTTGCACTTTGCAAGTTGGGTATGGCTTTTGTTAGAAATGGGTGGTTTTACATACTAAAGGTATGTTTGTACTTGGTGTTAAAAGTGTTGTTACTCAGGGTCTTAAAGACAAATTTAAACCTACTTTTGGACCAAATTCACATTCCAAACAACACCTTTAAGTCTCTAACACCAAGTGTGAACATACATTAAGTTCTACAAATATAAGTAAAAGTTATCTCAAATTTTTGTGCACATTTGTATACATTTTTTTACAATCTATCAGCTTCAATATCGATTAAATGAGAGAGATGATTGTTGGTCATATAATTGTGACTAGAAATGCATTGACATTTGTATGATTACTCTCATAAAATCTCTTCATTCCAAAAATTAAAGAAGCTATATGTTTTAAAATAATCAAGGTGAAAGTCATTTGTCAGTTAGCATACATAAGCATTTAATGCTCAAATATCTCACACATGATTATTATTATTTTTAAACATACATGTGATTAGTTTTGAGCAACAACGAGTTTTTCTAAAATGTTGTGTCTAGTGTTTTTGAGGGGATAGTATTAAATTGTTTACCCAAAAATCTTTTAATGAACAATTACATCCGCTTCTAATGTGGAAGGTTAATTAGTTGTCCACAAGGCAAAGGCAGAAGTTGAAAAAAATTCTTGATTCATTTTTTCCACATTAGTTGTAATGAGTATGTACATCCATAATTAACACTATCTAAAATGCATCCCTAGATTTGTATCAAAAAGCATTACAAAAGCTTACATATCAATTATACAATATGTATACAATCAAAGCATGACACTCTATGGGAATCTAGTATTTCTTTAGGTACATTTAGAGAGAATACTTTCAAATTTATAACTTACTCAAATGGTGGCCCAAAATAATGCATACAAAAGTACTTAAGAATCCCCTTTACTTGTCTACAAGATTGGATAAAAAAAATTTATACTTAATAATAATAACTATGATCAATAGCAATTAGTGATGGTTATAGGTTAGTCAATGTTGCAAAATCTTGAACCAAACAAAATTATTTTGAAACCCTTATTGCCTTTGAAAACTTTGTAATTATTATAATAAGGAGTTCAATTGATATGTTGTTTTATTTGCTTGTGTAAATACTAATATAGCATATGGGCATTGCTTTAAATATGTGTTGAATATAGACAAGACATTAAAAGAACTATTAATGTATTATCTATTCAACACATACTATTTTGCATCACATTGTAGGCCAATTGAGTTCAAGTATATAACTTTTGAAGTTCTATTTGGATTGCTATAAAAAATTTATCAAGGTTGTTAAAAAATATATAAATTTACCATATTTTTGGAATTTTTCATAAGTAAAATGACTATAGAATAGTACTCCCTCTATTCTTGAAATGATTTTCTTGTTCCCCTCAATTTATTTGTCTTGAAACGATTTTTCGGTTGTAATTTGCAATGTAGAAGAAGGGGTTTGGTGGGAGTTTTGAGAGTGTCTCCAATTGTAAATGATTAAAAGGGTCAATCAACATTGTGAGTGAAAATAATTGAGGCTCCCCATTGTGTGTGTAATGTAAATGTTGGTTAGTAAATGGAATTGTTCTTATTTTTTGCATCTCATTGAGTGTTGTCCAATTGAGGAAATGAAGCTTTGGGCCTTTAAAGAGTCACCACACATGGTCTTGGTCCTATACTAAATACCCTTAAAATGACAACCTCACACTCAATAATTAAATGCCTACCAATGCCCCTAGAAAATGTCAAGAAAATTCCAATATTTAGTATTTAAATGCATATAGTTCAAAAATGACTCAAAAATTCAAAGTTTCAAGACAATAAGAGTGTACCAAATTCTACTTTTAACTCAAAATGGGTTGAATAACATTATTTCCATCCTTTATCCTGAAAATTTTATTCAACCAAAAGATCATTTTGGGATGGAGGAAATTGTCTTGAAGGTTTTGAGCACTTGACATTTGAAGGAGATTAGTACTTTTGAGTACCTTTTTTTAGGAGTTATAATGGAAAGTAGTAACTTTTGAGTACATTTTTTTAGGATTATAGCCTCATCGTATGACCTTATCACCCTTTCTTGTACAAGGGTTTTGAAAAATAGCATTGCAAATGTTTTAGATTCTTGCTTGAAGACATCTACAACCAAAGGTTCAAGTGGTTCAAGAATGGTTGCAAAGTTGACTTTTCTTTGTCATATGACTTCCTAGGAAAGTCCACAATAGTGGCCACAATTTTTTTTCTTAAATAACTAGCGGTTGGCACTTGCTATGCTACGCATTCATCATTAGAATTTTATAAGAATTTTTATGTATTAGATAGAGTGCAAAACAAAATTTCAATAAATCTTCAAATAAAAATGACTAAAATCTTTGTATAATTTTTGTAATAAATAAAAATATATTGATATAAACAATAAAAATTTAATAAATCATGAATGATATACATGCAATGATGAATACGGTGAAAGATACACATACATTAGAATGCATTAGAAACTTGACTCAATTGTTACGAACAATGGCAACTCAAATAGAAGAATTTAAAGAAAAAAAATTCTAAATCTTAAAAGCTTCGTGAACAATTTAATTTTTGTGAAATCCAAAATTGGTTCAATCTAATAAATTTCTCAAATCATTTGGTAGTAACAATAGAAAATTGAAATCAGAAGTTCAAAGCTCACAAAAGCACCAAATCATAGAAATGCAAAAGAAGTGTAAAGCCAAGAAAAGCAATGGAATTGCTACCTCTATAATATCACCATATTGATCCTCTTTAATATCACCTCAATTGCAACGACTATATTATTTCTATAATATCACCCTCTGTAAAAAACATGGTTGTCATACTGGACAAGTTACTATTCATTTATCGTCCTGTAGGACGAGTTACTATTCATCAAATGTACTTGAGAGGTACATTTGATGAATAATAACTCGTCCTATAGAACAAGAAATGAATAGTAACTTGTCCAGTATGACAACCATGGTAAAAAGTGATATTATAGAAGTGATTGTGAATTGCTATTCTATTTCAGTAATATCACATTGTGTGAAAATACGATTTCTATATATGCATGATTGGAAATATTTTTATAAAATAATTAAAATAATTATTTTAAAGACTTATCAAAATCATTACCATGCATTCTATTCAAATATATCAAATTTTTACTAATATGTGATACAATGAATGCGTAGCATAGTAAGTACGAGCCCCTAGTATTAATGGTAGCATTTGTGATATTAAAGAGGGACTTATGATTTTTTTCTTAAATAATAGCCCCAATTTTTGTCAATTGGGGAGCTCCATTAATGTCAATGAGGATTTCATCAAAAAGTAGTAGAGTGTAATTCTAAGTACTATGAAGCACTCATCAATATCCACTAAAGACATCTTGGAAAAGAAAAAGGATGAAAAGTAAATATTATTTGTTTGCATAGATAAATGGAGAAGAGATACAAGCCAAAATTGTGGAGTGATTGAATGGTCCAAATTTCCCAACTTGACTATGAAATAATACTCAATTGTAATCGTAGTATCAATAGTACCAATTTCTAAAATTTGAAAAATGCAACAAATATTACAAGTGTTTTTTGCAATGACCTTGATATGTAGCAGAGAATTTCATTTTTGTATTTAAAAGTATTCTCATACATAGGATTAATAGTACATTGAGGTTTAAATGTTTTTCTATGTATAAATTAAACAAGTTAAAATAATTGTATTCTTGAAAGTTTCTCAATATACAAGTTAAACTAAAACTCCCGCTCTATACTATACTGAAAAGTTAGGTTTGACCAAAAAAATATTTTAAAAACAAATGAATGAATGATTGGAATCTCATTTTTTTAAATTGTGTGGGAAGAAAATCAAGTCTTTATATTTTACAGCACTTGTTGAAACACTTTATTTAACTAAATTATTAATTATTCTGTAAGGATTGTGAACCTCACCTTTGGGTAGGATGTAAGTTACAAAATGAATTAAATTATTCTTATGGTTGAAAGTTCAATTCATTTGTAATATAAAAATTACTCTTGTAGAAATAGAAGCACCTTAGAAAATTTTAAAAGAACAACATTATTCTTTCACAATTTCCATAATTTTTTTTAGATTTTTTTGGATTATTTTTGAAATTTTGGAATAAATTATGACAAATATACTTTGGATTATATTTCCTTTAGTATTATTGCATTTGATTAGTTGCAATCTACCAATATTCAAATAAACATTCATTCAATTGCAAAGTCCTTCTAAAGTATGAAAGGCCTTCTAATTCACTTTGTAATTGGAAGATGAAAATTGAACAAAATAAAGTATGCATTGCGAAATTGAAATCAATGAATCAAATTAAGTTCAAATAGCCACACAAAGTGCTCTAAAAATCCTCTCAAATATTACATGAATATACCTAAGTTCTTAGATGGATAGACTTTTATAAATGACTATATATACACATTTCAATTCATATGGTAAAAGCAAGTTTTAATAGTTCAACTACTCGAAGGGATCCTAAATTCATAGAATAAGTCAAAAATTGTCAAAAGATAAAGTGGGTGATATATAAAAGCTTGAGGAGTTCATAAACTTGATGTAAGAGGTATGACCATGACAATATTATTCTTAAATTCAAAAATTTAAAAATTAGATTTTCTATAGTAAAATCATTCAATATGGATATTTACTAATTATAATTTAAAACTAAATTATGTAACTATCTATTTCCTAAACAAATAAATGAACTAGAAGACATTATAGTAATTTATTCCAACAATGAGTGTCTATATTGTATAGTACAATGAAAAGTAAGCCCATTGAGATGTAGATTTTGTTTCTACTTCCAATGCACACAATGTTGCAATTTTGTTGCATACTTTCATGTACTGAGCACAAATCTCGAATTGTATCTTCACTTGCAATGTGCCTCCATGCATTCTTGTTTGGGTGAATTTTTGAACATTCATTAGTAAGTGGAGTGTAAGTAGTAATTGTGTCAAGCTTGAAGATTTTCATATTTTGTAAATAGAATCTATGATTGTAAATTTTGGCTTGTATGAAGACCTTGTATATATCACCATTGCATTGTACTATATTTGAGAATTGATGGTATCGATTGAATGAAGGAATTATATATATACAATGATGCCACGCTTTAGCTTGCAAATTATAGACCATTAGTCCAATTTCGCTAAGATTGCTTGTTGGAATTCTACATATCATTGTTTGGCAATACAAATTTTCATTCAAAACAACTCCCTCCTCAATTCTCATCCCCAAATCTAACCAATCTACTTGAGGTGGATGTGATACACTTGAAATTCTCCAAGTCCTTGTTGTTGATTCAAAAATAGCAACACCTCTACATAAATTTATATCATTGGTACAACTTTTGTATATCCATCCAACCATAGTAACTTGGTAAGAGTTGGTGTTGCAATCTACTAAAATAGTTATAGAGTTTTTTTGCATATTTAGAGGGTTTGTGATTGGTGGCAATTGTGTACATGTTTGCATCAAAAGATTGTAGACAAATAAGTTTGAAAGCCCTCTTAAACACAAAGTTCCTTCTACAACATCTACGAGTTCATATGCTTGGTCTGGCAAATCTTTGAGGGGTGGAAATTTTTCCCATCAGCCTTGTCTTTGACTATATCCATATACTTCTTTTAAAAGTTTTTCTTCTTCATTTATAATATCTCCAAAACTAAAACTTCCCCCAAACTTGACTTTCAATAAGATATTTGATGGTCTAGCCATAATGATTGGATAATAGTGTTTGAAAAAATTATCATTATGCATGCTTAGAAATTTATGCGATGAAATAAACAAGTTCCAATCCTTACAAATTAAGCGAGCTTGAAAGAGTTGTAGCAATGGAAATCGAGCCACAATGCTCATTACCATGTCATTGGGTAATTCTTTCCATTGGCATAGAGTGAATCTGTCTCTTTTCCAACCTTTGGAACTAACATTCTCCATCATATCAAAATGAATCCTTTCTTTTCTTATAAATGATTATTCTTTATACTTAAGCTCAAATTGATGTACAAAGACTTATTAGTATTGATTTTAACAACTATTTAAGTGGTTTAAGTCTTCAATAAAATGCATCCTACACCCTAGTAAGAGAGTGAGACAATAAATAGTATTTGAAAACCTTATTTCCAAGAATATGGTTTTTTTGTCCTTGCATGATATTATATAATTGAATTCTTTTGCATGAACATATTTTCACTATCTTTCTATTTTAAACAAGGCAATGTGATATATATATATAATATATCAATTTTATTTATATTATGTATACATATTTATAATAGAAAGACTAAATCATCTATTAAAAATATTATCTTATAGAGATTTTACAAAAAGAAAAAGAATAAAAGTAAAATCTATCATGAGCATTGTAGATAAAACTAACACACTTTCTACTTGAAGTTATTATTGTTATTTATTTAGTTAAAAAACAACATGAATTCTATATTTATAATTAGTCTTAATATATATTGCTATATATATGATTAATTTAGGCTCTCTTTTAGGCTAGTATCTAAAATAAGACCTTTTGATCAATATTTTTATCTAGCTAGTTGGATTCTTTTGAAGAAGTTGTTCAGGTCTGTTTGGGATTCTATGATTTTTGGTTCTATTCCAATTGAAAATTATACTTTGAGCCCCTATTTTTACTTTTATTTTAATTTGTCCTATTGATATAATTCCATTTTGAAGAATTTTGGCCTTTAATCCTATTTGTCTATAAATTCTACTTCAATATTATTTAAATTTGTGCAATTTCTATTGACTTAATGTTCTTGAGTTTGTAGATGGAGAAGTCACTAATTGTTGTGTTCAATTTACTAAGAAATATTTGCTTTCAAAGTCTAAGTTTTGTATACATTGTTGTAAGGTGGGTTGTCTACTAATTGAAGCAAACATCTTTGTATATTAAAGGATGCATATAGTGTTGGGAATTCTTATTAGATATTATTGAAGATACACAAGTAGGTTCTTAAGTTCTTGTTGTAGTTGAAAATGCCTAATGGGTGTCTAAATGTGCCATCTAATTGTGCCTTCTAAGTAATGGACAATTTTTTGTTTGTTCTTGTGGTGTTTTTCTAAGTGCAATACTTGAGTTCTACAACTTCAAATGTTCCATCTTCAAGTTTTGCAATTGAAATGTCATTAAAAATGCCATCCAACTCCATTTTGCTTTTGCCCCATATTTTTATTTGGTATGTCGGGGTGTATAAATATTTGAAAAAGTTCTAAAACTCATTCTTCCTTTTCCAAACTTCCTTCTTCTTTTTCTCCTTTGTCTTTCTAACTTTCTCTTTTCATTTAAGATATTTTTTGGTAATTCAAATCAAATCAAATCCTAAATACTTGCTAAATGGTCTAGGGATTAAACAAACTTTGAAATTTAACTTCTTCTAACTAATAACTAACTCAAAAGTCAACTATTTGACTTCTTGTAGTTTTTCCCTTGTCTTAAACAAAATCGAACCTTGTTTGATGGATTCAACTATTCCCTAATGGATGGCTCACATTCTTTTGGGACCTCCGTTGTCACTTCAAACTTTTCAAAGCCCCCCACTTCCAAACTAATACTCACTTTTACAATTGAGTTTTGAAGTTTAGATGTAAGGGAGACTATGGGTCAAAATGTGGTTTTAATTTGTGGGTTGGAAGTTGTCTAGGATGGATTGAAGCCTAGCTATGCTCAAGAAAAACTTTGTTTTGCTTGCCAATAGGGTTGATTGAAATAGACTCTGGTTTTGCTTTGCCATAGGGATGACTAAAATGAACTTGTCCAAAAAGCTAATTTGAAATAGACTCTAGTTTTTACTTGCCAATAGGATTGACTTTGAAATAAACTATGGTTGCTTTGCCAACAAAGCTTAACTTTGAAATAAATTCTGGGTTTTTTTGTCAACAAGGCCTAACTTGAAATAGACTCGAGTTTTTATTTTGCCATAGGATTGATTTTGAAATGAATTTTGGTTTTTACTCGCAACAAGGTTGAATTTGAAATAAAAAGAAAATTTGAAAATCAAATTCAGGATTTGGGGTGTAGCTTCTCAACTTTGATTTTTTCCAAATAATGATGGTATGTGAAATTAGTTGGGTGGGCCAATTAAGGCACCTACCCACTAGTACCAGCTTGCTTAGCTGGGCTACTTTGCCGCTTGCTGGTTGGTTTGGACTCTAGACTATTTTTGGGACCTTTAGATTTGGTTTTTGGGCATCAAATTATAGTCCTTTAGATTTGATTTCTGGACTTTAGAATTGGATAATCACAATTAAGAGGAATTTTTGAGTCCCCCTTGAAGGGATTTTCACAAAAAAAACATGGGAAAATTAATCTCAAGTACTAAGTTTCACCGTCTTGGGGATTTAGGCCCAAAGTTTGAGATGTAATTGTAGGAAATTAACTTGTTAGTATAAGACTTGAAAAGTTGTACTAAAGACAATAGCTTTGTCAATCCAAAATCTCTCCAAATGACACCAAACAATACTTTAAGACTACATATTTCCACATCAAGGCTTTAGGGGAATGTAGACAAAAATATTATATTCAAGTATTACACAAGCATATGCAACATTATTATATATATATATATATATATATATATATATATATATATATATATAATCCAATTGTTATACATTTTAATAAATTTGAAATAATAAACGTAACCCATTTAACAAAATAACAATTGAACATTTAACAAAATAAAAAAATTATTTAAAAATCAATTAAAATATACAACAATTATTATACATTTTAATATATAACAAAATGTATAACAAAATGAGATAGTAAGCATGATCTAATTACATATATATGTATGTTGTACGTAAGAATTAGGGATGTATTAAACTCCCTCACTTTATATAATTTTCATGCATTTGGACACTTCACTCCAATTGATGTTTAGGCTCGTATTAGTCCCCTCCAATGTATTTGAAGTTTTGTAAAAAAATTAAGCATATGTCTAGAGTAAATTAGACTTTCACCACACACATCCAAGAATTGCACAACAACCGTTGTCAATTTCTATACAATAACCTTACAATTCAACTACCAATTCAATTGTGATGGGAACAAAATTTTGTATCACCATCCAGTGACCACACACTGTGTGGCAAAGGGTTACAAGGAAATTTTGACTAGATTTCAAGTGCATCGCCTTTAAATTGCAATAAAATGTGTAGGAAGAAATCTTTTTGTATTTTGTTTTTGAAGGTGAATTTTATATACTTGAAAATTTTCAAAATATGCAAGTCTCTATATTTATATGGAGAAGGATTTAAATTTTGCCTATATGGTGATTGACAAGTTTATTGTATCCTCTTTCAATAAACATATGGTTCAAACAAATCAAGAAATTTTGAATCTATTTTAATTAAAATATGTTCAAATCATGTATAAATTATTCAAAATGTATAATTTTTTTTATTGTGTCAATTTTAGCCATTGGCACCATGTGGTGACTTTTAACAAAACTAGTGTTAATATTTAATTGTCTAACTTCATCCTACTATACCTTTTGGAGTTTATATAATTGTGTTAACACAAACTCCAAAGTTTTTACCAATTTAAGTTCTTCTAAAGATGCCTTGTAAGTTTATAACTTACTTTTAGCTATTATCAAATCATTGTTTTTTCATCAACTGCCTCTAGTAATTTTTAAATTATTATAGTAACTTCTATTGTAACTTCCAAAAGTATTTCAATAACTACTCCAATAATTTCCAAAATAACCTTTGTAAATGCTCTAATAACTTCTAAGTTTATGAACATAAATGGTCCAATAACTTGTTACTTTTAATCTAGTATGTGGCTACAAAGTCAACCAGTATTATGGTGCTTCATCATTTTTATCTTTCTACTTGTGGCAAAGTTTATCAATGCTCTAAAAACATCAACAAATTTCACATAATAGCCTTAAAATCAAAAACAATTTTTTAGTGGTTCCAAGTTAGTGGTTTAATTAATACTTATAAAACCACTAATTTGTACATGAATTGAAATAAGGACAAAAGAGGTTAGAAATGGTTAGTATTGACAAAACACTCACAAGCACTACATGGAAACAAATATAGAAGGTAAAATAAGCTCCTTGCTTGTAAAATTTTTATAGGATAATATAGAAACACCACAAATGACATAAAACAAAGAATTTTTGGGATTTTCTTGATTGAAATATATTTTAAAAATGCAAAAAGAGGTGAAGACAATTCTTTTGAACTTTGAAAAGCTTCATGTGCTTTATTAGGCTCTAAGCAAACTCTTTGAGAACACTTTTCAAGAAGCTTCAAATTATCTCCAAGATTCTTCTCGAAACATATTTTTAAACTTCAACTCTTCAAGAAGATGCAAAAAGTGCAAAAATTCCAAAATCAAAACTATCTTGGACCAAATTCTAATTTTTGGAGAAAATTTTCAAACACTAAATAGATTTGGCATTGACATCACAAAACCCTTAATTTCTTTAGTCTATTTCAACCTTTTTTTTTCTCAATCACACACTTGTAATATGCATGTATAGAAAGTACAAGCTTTGAAAAAATTGGCCAAGGTGAAATCTTGACATTCTAAAGAATTTGACCTTCTTGAAGTCTTTGGAGAAGCCAAGAAAGTGAAGAAAGATTCTTCTCTCTTTAATTGAATCCCTACACCCTTTAGAATGTTGTTGACTCGAATCCAAGTTTTTTAAGAAAAAACAAAGGAACCCTAGATTCATAGGTTTAGATACAATTATCAAAAACTTTAGGAACTTTGCAAGAGGGTTGTGCAAAAAACACTTGCCATTTTTGTCTCAAAATGGCCTATTTCACTGAGTACTATGAATTTTGAAATATATATTTTTTAAATCAAATAAAACATGAATAGTTTATGAAGTATTAAAAATAATATATTTATAAAAATTTAAGTTTAGAAAAATAATCTCTAAAAATTATGCACAAAAAACAAGCAATGAAAAATGACAAGGAAATGGATACTTTAATGTTCGATATTTAGAAAACAATATAAAAAATTCAAGAAACATTGACCATTTTTACTAACTTGAAGTTGTTCCTTCTCAACCATTTGCATCTTTAGAAAAAAAGATTGTATTCTTTGCACTAGCAGAAAGGTAGAGTACTTTGAGTATATATATGAAAGGAAGTCACTTTATTCTTTTTCAAAAAATCCTTTGTAGGCTTGTAACTCTAGTAGAAGTCCCAACTTATACCCCAAATTTGACCTTCAAATTTTCATTTTTGGGTTGAAAACAATATTATTCCTCCAAAATTACAAAGCAGACATCTAATTCAAGGTTGTTTTAAAGATAATAAATTGATTTTTAAAAAGAGAAAATAATTACTCAATGTCTACAACTACCACATGAACCTTCATATCAAATTTCATATAAAACTCACATATGACACAAAGTTGAGCAAAAAACAACTCCTCCAAAGCCAAAGGGGACCAAAAAAAGGGCAAGTATTTCTAGCAACCACCCAAGACTTTTAAAAAAAACTAAAACTTCTAATAGTTACATGGTTGGAAGTTGCAACATAATGAATTGATTGGTGTTTTTTAGGCAATAGTTAGTCAATGTGCTAAAATATCAGTTAACCCTTCAAGGAACAAACTATATTTTTTAACAACACAACAATTTTAGACAGCTCACTATAGATGGAATTTTTGTTTATTTTTCTTTGAATTTTTCAGACATGTGCTTGAGAAGTAGCTTTAAAACCTAACAATTTTTCATAACTTTTAACTACATGGTAAAAAATGATTGTATGATATGTAATTTTTAGTAATCTTTGAATAGCCTAGGAGTTCATTTTTTTTTTAAATAATTAAAAAAAATCTCAACAATTTAGTATTTTGAGTCATTCTCTACTTCTTTCTACTTACTAATTTTTCCTATATGTTGTACAATTCCAAATGAACTAAACTTTTTCAAGCATATATCCAACTTGCCTTGAAGAATGAATCCAAAGAAGTACCACCAACATGGACATTTTTTCATACAAATGTGACCTTGTGAAGTGCAGTTGCACATTTTTTCGCATGGCCAAAGAAGGATTTTTGTCACTTCAAACGCTAATATTTTGTAAACTACAACGTGGAAATTCCTACAAAAAATTCTACACCTTCTCAAATTAGTGTACTACAAGATCCTACATTTACATGTGTCCAATTTTTTTTTTCTAAAATTTGGTATTTGTACTTGAAATTACAGTTTTGGAGCATTTTCGTGAAAACATAGTCAAAAACCTTTTAGGGTTAAATCTTGTCCATTTGTTTTATTTTATTTTTCAAAGTTTAGGAATTCAAATATTGAAATCAATTCAAGCTATCACCAAAATATGTAAGGTAATTTGCACTTGTATAAAAATAAAAAAAAATGTATATTGTAATCAATGATGAAGATATAATTGAACATAAATATATAGCCATTTGAAATCCAAAACACATAAAATTGCCTTAGTATTATGGTGACATAAAGTTTTCTATTCATTATCAAATTGTTCATAGATTCTATTTATTAAAAATTATTACCCTAAATCCTAAATGACCAAGGCTTTTTTTCATCAAAATTACTCAACCATTTCTATTGCAAAGTGCAAAACTCTTAATTTTTTTAAATCATTAATCTTGCACCTCGTGTAACTAGTTATAAGATTTTGAATCTTTTTTTAACTTAAAACATTTCTTCTACACATTTTGATTTTAAGGTTTTTTGTATTGAAGGATGAAGTTCAAATTTTAGAAAAAAGACTTGATTTTTACAATTAAAAAAATTATTGAGTAGACATAGGTATGAAATAGATGGAAAAACTAAATTGTTGATAGTTTTAAGATGGAATTGAAACATACTAATCTAATGGTGAGATTGTTCTAACAAACAAATTAAACCTTGTGGAACTATTTTCTTTGAAAAATTGTGAAAATTGAGTTAAAAAATGAATTCTATCATTTAAAAAAAAAAAGAAGATGCTTTAATTGCCTCCAAAACAAGACTCTCTATAACTTTTTCATTCATAGTTCAACTTGAATAATCAAATATTTCTATATAGACAAAAATATTTTTTTATGAGAACTGAGAAATAATGTTTAAAAAAATAAATTTGATTCTTTATGATTTTTTATTATGATTTTTTTGTGATACCTAGTGAGCTCTAATCTGAATTTAAAGTGGCATAAAGTTTGATCTTGGGCATCTATTGTAATAAATTTATATTTCTAGAAAGCTAATGTGTTTTTCCATTTTAACCTTGAAACAATGTTTTGGATGTTTTGCATTCTTTGGATGATTTCAAAAAGGTTTGTAGGATGGGACATAATCATCTTTTCATCCAATTTTGGAAGGTGGAGTTGCTTGAGTGCATTTTAAGTAAATAGTATTGAATATTTGTTCACTTACTAGTATATTATTGATTTTTCAAAAGAAGAAGATGCTTAATCCATGGATCAATTTTGTAATGTATTTTGGCCACTTCTTTCTTTTATACTCTCAATGGGAATTTTAGCCATGAAAATGATATATTTTTAATTTGATTCCAACTAATGATATGAATTTTTTCAAGTATTCTATAGGTTCTAATATAATTGAAAAATTCAAAGATTAAAAAAATTCAACCTTTTATTGCAATCTGAACTTTGGTCCTATACATTAGATGAAATTTGAGGGCGATAGAAGATTGTGGGTTCCCATGAGTTCCCAAACTGCGGGGAACTTTGGAAACTCTATCAAATTAGTAGGCTGACATGGTTGAGACCTTGCCATGTTAGATAATATTAATTAATCAATCAATTAATGATTTTTTATTTTTTATTTTAAAATAATAATAATAATAATATTTTTTAATGTTTAAATATTTTGATGCGTTCTCAGCCTTGGGAACAGGCTTGAAACGCCCTCCTAAGGCCTCAAATTTCTTCTAATGACTATAGATTGTTGATTTTATGATTTTATGATGATACAATAAATTTGAGTTGATTTATACCATAATTCGATAAGCTATAATGTATACCTATGGTGGAAATTTCAGATATTTTAAGAATATTTTGTATTTTATATGAACTTTTTACATTTAAAAAAATAACAATTAACAATAATTTGAAATTTTCACAAAAATATTTGAAGTTTTTATAAACTTTAGAAGACATAAGATTTAATTTTTTTTTAATAAATATTTTTTTCATTAATGTATTTATGAAAAATGACAACAAATAGAGTGAAGGATTATAAAGCTTAGATTTGTTGTCATAGGTCTGTCTTTTGGGGATAATTAAATTTTTTTTTGTTAAAATCATGATCATAGGATTTTTAAGTATCCACTAAGGGGACACTTAGTCCTTTGAGGGTTCATACATAATTTTTTGATTTTAATTTAATTTTATATTTTTATCATCACAAATGCTACCATTAATACTAGGGGCTCGTGCTTGCTATGCTACGCATTCATTGTATCACATATTAGTAAAATTTTGATATATTTGAATAGAATGCATGATAATGATTTCAATAAGTCTCTAAAATAATTATTTTATATATTTTGTAAAAATATTTTCAATCATGCATACATAGAAATCGTATTTTCACACAATGTGATATTACTCAAATAGAGTAGTACTTCACAATCACCTCTATAATATCACTTTTTACAAAGGGTGATATTATAAAAATAATATAGTTCTTGCAATTAAGGTGATATTAAAGAGGATCCATAGGATGATATTATAGAGGTAACAAATCCATTGCTCCTCTTGGCTTTACACTTCTATGATTTTGTACTTTTGTGAGCTTTGAGCTTTCATGATTTCAATTTTCTATTGCTACTACCAAATGATTTTGAGAAATTTATTCAATTGGAGCAATTTTGGATTCCACAACAATTAAGTTGTTCACAAAGTTTTTG
The DNA here is from genome assembly GCA_950106755.1 of Climacium dendroides. Classification (NCBI taxonomy): domain Eukaryota; kingdom Viridiplantae; phylum Streptophyta; class Bryopsida; order Hypnales; family Climaciaceae; genus Climacium; species Climacium dendroides. Next base: position 20,644,557 of record OX467091.1, read on the forward strand.
AGATTTATAATTTTTTCTTTTCAATTCTTCAATTTGGGTTGCCTTTTTTTGTAACAATGGAGTCAAATTTCTAATGCATTCTAATGTATGTGTATCTTTTATAGTATTTATCATTGCATATGTTTCATTCATCATTCAATAAATTTCTATTGTACATTTCAATATATGTTTACTTATAAAAAAAATTACACAAAGATTTTAGTCATTTTTATTTGAAGGTTTATTGAAATTTTTGTTCTGCATTCTATCTAATACATAAAAATTCTTATAAAATTCTAATGATGAATGCGTAGCATAGCAAGCACCTACCGCTGGGTAAATTTAAAAAATTATAGTAAAATCATTAACAATTCCAATCAATTTTCTATTTAGAGGTGCACCACATAAATTAAATAAAGAATGAACAACATCCTTTGTTATTTTCTCTTTCTACATGACTGTATGTGTAAAATTTCAAAATTTTAATTATCACTTTTATTAGAAAACAATAAAACATACAACCTTAATAAATTATAAATTCAATGATAAACAAAAATATTGGTCATTTTGTCATGTGCTAATTGGAAAATAAAACTTGATATTAGAAAATTAAAATTATGAAGTTTCTAATAAGGTATTATTTATAAAAACATTATTAGTTATAAAAAAACTATTAATTATAAAAACATTATAAATTATGAAGTTTTCTAATTAAATTTCTAATCAATCAAAGTTAAAGATTCATCAGATGAGATTATAAATTTGTCAAATGAATAAGATATCATTATTTTTTTATTTTTTTAATAATGGTGAAATAAGTCTCTATAAATTTCAAAAGATAAACATTTATTATTTCAAAATATGTTCAAAATTTTGTGTAATTTATTAAGTGGATTTATTTTAAAATATGAAAAAATTACAATATATTGAAATATACATTTATTCTTTTTCCATTTCTAAATTGATGGAGTTATTTACATTTGAAGTTTGAGTATTAGAAACACTATCATAAACATTTTTTACTTCATTCAAATCATATTGTACATCATCTATAATATTATTATAAAAACTTTGGTAAGGTATTTTTAAACAATTACCAAGAACTAGTTCAAGAATAACCTCTTGATCCTTTGGATTCATTCTTTTGAAATAATCTACTAATCTCTCTATACATTCTTTATCATTTAAATCAATGCAAATTGATTTAAAATGTGAATCGTATGTGTACGGTGCAGATGAACTATTTGTACAAATTGAATTGTCATAATGATTTTCATGTTTTGCAATCATTTCTCTTAATGCATCAATAGCTTCTTGATCATGAACGGCTCTTTCTTCTGCCATACATTTGTATTGTCGTGCTTCCATTTGAATTATAGCTTTTTCTTCTTGGAGGCGTGTAATCATTGCTAATGTTTCTTTAGCAGCCATAGCGGAAGCATTTCTTTCTGCTTCTAAGTCATGATAGAGTCTAGCAAGCGCTTCACTCTCTATTTTTATTATATTCTTTAATTGTTTAATCTCATCTTGACCCTTTTGTACATTATCAATTTTTTGTTGATTGTCTCTACATGTAGATTCTATTTGACTTTCATCTACATTTAATGTTTTATTCTTTAAAGAATCACTCTCACAACATGCTTCAACATTAGGTTTAGTTGATGAATCTTTAACTTGATTGATACCACAATCATTTTCCTCTCTATTTTTTGAAGATGATGTTGAAGAAATATTGGTATTAACAATAGATGGGCCTTCATTTAATTCTCCATTTGACCCACTTCTATTGAATGTCCAACATGAACAAGGAAGACAAGAGCTTGATAGTTTGATTAAAGTGTTGGATATGAAATTTAAAAATGCCGTGATTGATACTAAAATTGAAAAACAAAAAGAAGCAATTGTTGTTAGAAGTAAAGGTATTTCTCCAATAATTGCAATTCCGTTTTGAAGTATTCTTAAAGACATGCTCAATGTATTAAGCATATGCATGTAATAACCTTATTTGCTTTTGAGGTAGCTTTGTGTTCCATCAAGATGAAGAAACAAAATCTGGAATATATTTTGAATTTGAATTTTTATATATGTAATTAAAAATATATTTTATAAAATAAAGATTATAAATTATCATGTAATTTATAATATTAAAAATACAAATGAAAATCAATATTAAATTTTAATCAATATTTTATTCATCAATTGAAAATCAATCTTTTTTGAATTAGTAAGATTCCAATGCTATGAACAACAAAAGGTTGGAACTGAAAGCAATGCTTGTAAATCAAAAATTGCAACCAGAAACTATAATAATTGAATACCTCATTAATCATATTGAATATATATTTTTTATCATGAAAATCTCAAAATATTTTTTATCTTGCATAATGAAATTTGTAGTTGACCATTGTATTTAGTTTTCTTAATTCTAATGTTTATTTTTTTCTTTCAAAATGATTTTGTAGTCGCAATTGTTGTTAAATCTTCAAATTTGGAATTTATTACAATTAAAAAAAATTAAACTTAAGTATCAATCATTTATTTTCTTTACTTCAATTCAAAATAAACATGGGTTTATATTGTACATAGAGAATATCTATTGTTTGCATTAATTAGAAAGTGCATGTGCTTAAAGGTGATTTAATCCTCAAAAATTCATAACATTCTTTAATGTAAAGGCTAGGTCATTCCTTCAAAGTTCATTAGAAATGAAATAATTTCAATCATTATGCCCTGGGATTCGTGGAAAAGTTTTAATTTATCCCTTTGATATTTTTCAATACTTTTGAAGATAAAGAAAGGGTTGCAATGCTTAAGAGGCAAAAGGGCCCCATTTCCTAAAATTCAAGAATGTTTTGAAGAAAATTGGGATATTATAATTTCGATGATATTTCTTTAGAAGACTTAAATTAAGATGCATATTGTCAATAAATTATGAAAAGATAGAGAAGACATTGAAAATACAAAAGTGTTGTCAAAAAATTCAATATATACAAATCCTAAATGTTTTTTCTTTATCAAGATTCTTGAATTTTACAAATTTAAATCATTTAAGTCCTTAAATAACCAAATAGCATTTTCCAACCATACCATGTTTGGGACGTTTCAATTAGAAGTAGATTCCTCATTTTAAAAATGCTTTTTGACAAGTGGTGGAAAATGAGTAGTTTTTATTTTTAGATGTAGTAGTTTTCTAAATTTTGACTAAATGATTAAAAAAATAATTATCAATAATATCAAATTAAGGTAGCTTACAATTTATTTTTTTTACCAAAAGAAATGGACTTGGTTTTGTAAATTTATGTATGCACATGAAGTCCTTATCATACTACTAAAATCATAAGTTCCTTTGTAATATCACAAATACTACCATTAATACTAGGGGCTCGTGCTTGCTATGTTACGCATTCATTGTATTACATATTAGTAAAAATTTGATATATTTGAATAGAATGCATGATAATGATTTCAATAAGTCTTTAAAATAACTATTTTAATTATTTTATAGAAATATTTCCAATCATGCATACATAGAAATCATATTTTCACACAATGTGATATTACAAAAATAGAGTAGTAGTTTGCAATCACCTCTGTAATATCATTTTCTACAAAAGGTGATATTATAGAAATAATATAGTCGTTGCAATTGAGGTGATATTAAAGAGGATCAATATGGTGATATTATAAAGATAGCAATTCCATTGCTTTTCTTGGCTTTATACTTCTTTTGCATTTCTATAATTTTGTGCTTTTGTGAGCTTTGAGCTTTTGATTTCAATTTTCTATTTCTACTACCAAATGATCTGAGAAATTTATTGGATTGAACCGATTTTGGATTTCACAACAATTAAATTGTTTACAAAGCTTTTGAGATTTACAAATTTTTCCTTTAAATTCTTCTATTTGGGTTGCCATTGTTTGTAACAATTGAGTCAAATTTCTAATGCATTCTAATGTATTTGTATCTTTTACCTTATTCATCATTGCATGTATTTCATTCATCTTTCATTAAATTTCTATTGTTTATTTCAATATATGTTTATTTATTAAAAAATTTATATGAAGATTTTAGTAATTTTTATTTGAAGATTTATTGAAATTCTTGCTTTGCATTCTATCTAATACATAAAAATTATAATGAAATTCTAATGGTGAATGCGTAGCATAGCAAGCGCCAACCGCTAGTCTAATGTAAAAATATATAGGATGTAGCTTCATTATTATAAAATTGATATTTTTTGGATTAATAATTTTCAATTTTATGTTTGATTACTAGCAATTTTGTGATTTTTATAAGATTTTTTTAAATGATTTTTATAATATGTAAAATTTTATCTTTCATGATTTATAATGATATTTACATACTTGTTTATTGAAATCATTTTTTTAATGACAAATATGTGCATATAAAAGGTGCAAAGTCAAGTTTTGCATTTGTTTCCATTTTTGCACCTTCACATCTCCTATTCTATATTTTTAATATTTGATTTGATTCTAATCAATTGTTTACAATAGGTTTTGCACTCTAACTTTAGAGTATGGTAGAATTCATTCTATTGAATTATCAATGGTACTTATTTCATAGAGATGAAAGAGAAAACACAAGATGTAACACCAATTGCTTTTCATCTTTCAACCCTAAAAGAACTAGCATCCAGTATCTAAATTATAAATGTTTTCAGGAGCTTATTGCAGAAGCTAAAAGGAATTGATGAAGTTCATTGAAGTATGTTAATAAAGCGATTTTAAGATTTTTTTCAACAATGCAACTAGCATGGTCACTTCATATTTATAGTGCAAGGTTGTCAATGAGCTCATGTAGGAATGGGAAGGAAATAAAAATTTGCAATAATGAACATCTTGATGTTTACATTCTATTCATATCATAAATTATTTTGTTGAAACTATTCAAAATCAACACCTACCTCCTTGTGTGATACTTAGGAATTATTTTCTACATTTCTTGCTTAACTCCATATAAAATTCTTGAATAGAAGAGAAGGGATTTTCTTACAATATTATTATAATAAGAACAAATTCATGTTATAGTAGCCCACAATATATGGGCAAGCATGCATTCACGATGTTATAGATTGAAAAGAGCCTTGATTCAAGGAAGCCAAAGGTTTCCTTGAATTTCAAAAATGTTATGCAATGATTTGATTTAATTGAAATTTGAACTCGTAAGGGATAACATTTATCAAAGAAGGAAAAATTATTGTATTAAGATTTTCAAGTACACTTTTATAGGTTGTGAAAGTGAAAACACAAGATAAAAACAGAGGTTATTCTTCAAATACATAGGAAACAATTGTTTCGCAAAAAACATTCATTTTGTACATTAATACAACCTAGATTGCAAATTCAAAAACTTCCCCTTAATTTTATTGCAATAAGCTTAATACTACACTTTGATAAAGGCTTTGATAAGTGTCACAACAATAGGAGTGCACCAAACTCTACTTACAACTTGATTACAACAAAAAATTCCAAACATTGTGTGCAACTGAAAGATCATTTTGAAACGGAGGGAGCATCTTAATGCTCCTTTAATTTCTTCAATTTTGTACATTCCACCATATTCCACCAATTCCAAGTATAATTCTAATATGGTGCCAACACAATTCCATGACAAAAATGGATGATTACGAAATTTAGAACACTAATGGATGAAAAAATTGACTACGGAAGAACTCTCTGCAAAATCCTAATCTCAGGGATTTCCTCGAAACACAATGTAAACTCCCGATAACTTATTTCAGTTGGATTCTAAATTTTCTGAGTGCTATCCAACGAAGACAAGAACTCAACAGTACAAAGTGGAATGTCAATTATTGTCAATGGTTTCGGCTCGAATCTCCAGAAAATCTCAATATACCGTTGTTAACCAGTACACTCGGACAAGGGCTTTAGGTCTACAAAATTAGACTAGGATGGCCAAGGAAGTAAAGTTGTACATGATACATGTATACATTACATTTCCAGTACTGTACAATACAATGGTTAGCGATCACTAGAACGGGACCCCAAGAGATAATAAGCGTGACCCAATCAAATAAGTAAACCTGCGTTGGAACAGTACCATGATCTCCCTGCTGGAAAGAGCACAAGCTAGCTCCCAGGAGCAGGATAGTAACACACCTATCCAGTCAGCACAGGACTTGCACTCATGCAAGACAAAAGTTTGCTATGAATATCATGCGATCACCAAAAATTCATTCCGTATCATCCCGGACTCGCTAAGGAGCATCATTCGCACACCATCATGAAGAGGAAGAGTTTCCTGAAGACGATTCAGATCGTCGCCGTTTGTGCTTACGATGGTGCCGCCCTTCCTTTTCTCGTCTCTTTTCTTTCTGCAACCACAGCAACTTTCATGCATGAAGCTCACTTCGTACCAGGCAGATCCAGTGTAGTAAGCACTCGGTTCAGTTTACTAAATAGTACGAAGGTAGTCAGGGTGCATAAGAAGCAAATCTTTGACTTGCTGGACGCTACGATGAGACGGAAAATGAAAGAAAACAAAATTTAATGATAAAAATACCGTGTGAAGGGAGTAATTCGAGAAAAAAAATGTACCTTTCTCACACTAGATACGTGATCTTTCCTATGTTTGTGTTTCTTCTTCTTTTCCTTCTCTCGCTTCAGTCTTTTTTCTTCTCTACGGATCTTCTTGGCCAATGCTTTTCCCTTGTCAGAGTCTGACTCAGGTTCTGTGTCCTCATATTGAGGCACTGTTGAAGGAGCAACCACAGACTTGGCCTCAGTATCTGCTGCTCGTGATCTTGCATTAACCGTATCATCACCCCACCTGCTTGTATCATTTGGCATAGCTAGGTGTCTTGTTCTAACTCCAAACAAAGCCTCACTTGTGTCAGTCTGCAACGACTTTCCTCGCGAAGAGTTCTGCTGCGATTCTCTGCGATACAAATTCTCAGCAACTGCGCCATTCATATGAGATTGACGCCCTAACGATGGTGTTTCATTGCGCTGGTCAATTGCGGCACCAACCGACGCATTCCTTCGTCGTCCGAACTCACCCCCTGAGCACAAGCGTGGTGGTTAGATGATGAATAAGCTTCAGCAAATTAGAAACTCCATATTATGCGTCTCTTACAATCGCAAATTTTTTTTGAAGCATACTACAGGCATCATACTTGCAAGCCACAATCTAACTGTACTTATCAAACAATCAATAAAAATGAAATCGTCTACAAAAATATGTTAAGGTGGTGAGACAATTTTGACTAGATGTGACTGGCTTAAGTTCGAGCAATTTTTTTAACTCTTTAGTGCAACCAAAATAGTAGATTTAGAGTCAAAAGAAAGGAATAATAAGAGAGTGCGGAAAAACATCTTAGAATAATTGCACAAATTCCTGCTGCAAGTCATGAACCCTTCTACCCAAGGAAACACAACGTCCTGGTGAAAATTAAAACTGAAAGGAAAGATCTCGTAAAAAATAATCCCTCTCCAGGGGAGAGACTACGGATCTCAAAAATAACACACATACTGTAGGAAAAATCACTGAAATTTACCTTTCTGCTCAACATTGTTTTTGCTTCTGGTCAAATTACCACCATCAATTTCCTTGGCTGCAGGTCTATCTACAGCTGGTCGGGCTGGCTCCGGGACTTTCAGCCCAAGTTCTTTTCCTAGGGACTCTAAGAAATCACCAGCAACGAGTCTGTTCAGAGCTGCATTAGCAGCTTCAGCACGTTTCATGACATCTCCAGGTACGTTTGCTGATGGTTGTGAGGGTCCAGTCTCCTCGTCCTCATCATCTGAGTCATCAGAAAATATAGCCTGGCAAGATAAACCTTACGTCAGTTGCTAAACTCAAGCATGTAGGATACAACTACATTGTTTTCCAACATACCTCGCTGAATGTTCCCATCCGCCCTCTGATACTTTCATCCACCCTCTCGTAACTCTCTCTGCATGTTACTATGAAAGCATGTCCCGGAGAGGACTCAAAAGTCAATGAACGTATAGTTAATACACCACTGACAGTGGAGCCCAACTTCTCAACAATATCTCTTGCACTTGACAAACAAATTGAAAGAAAATTGTTAGTCGGGAGACAAGGTTGAAAGTAGGAAGGCCAGGCCAGAGAAGAGCGCTTGAATGGCTGTATGATCTCAGACAAAAAGGCAGGCATGGACTAGGAAAACACACGAAGGAGATAGTGTAGGAAAAATAGTTAAAAGTATTTCAATGATTGAATAACCAAAGTGAATGTCAGGATTGGGCAAGCAACCTAAAACTGGCAGGAATTAATCACCCGTACAAAGAACATGCCAGCAGAAGAAGGTTTAAGAAGAACGGCACACCTTGAAGAGGTCAACTGGTCTTTGAGGTATTGGCTCGATCTTCTCGTCTCCTATTTGTTCAGGCTCCTCATCGCGCGTGTGGTTCAGTTCCGAAGATTTGGGTCCGCGAGCACCGGAATTTTGGCCGGCTGTTGCATGTGCAGTTGGAGGTCGGACCTCTACACTGCTTTCCATAGGATTCGTGAGAAGAATGAATGATTCTGTGCGACTTCGAGGCTTCGGTAGAGGAGGCGCCTACCAGCAAATCAGGCCACACAGAATTTCGTTAATTAAAACTATGTAAAGCAGACTAGTGGCGAACCAAAGTGAGCTTCATTCTTGGTGTTACTTCCCACAAATTCAGACAAGGAAACAGAGTATTAATGAGAGAGTAACAATTGTCAACTCATCCCACCTCGATCCTCTAGAAATGAGCATTACCTTTCCAGCGAAGGGATCCAGCAAATCAAACCGCTTGCAGAGCAAAGGAGACGGCCTCCAAGGATTCTCTTCTCTCCTTGGATACTGCTTGGTCTCTTCCCGCAAGACAAGCTCCTTGCCATCACCAGCGTCCTGCAATTTTGATGTAATTCAACGTCAGCTCCACACCTTTAAACTTTGTCGATAATTCGATTGAACATAAATTGGAAAGTACCTCAAAGAAAGGTCAGCATAAATTTGCCGTGAGGACATAATTTCACAGTTATGATTGTATGTTTGAGCTCTAAAACAAGATGTAGGTATCAGTCAGTTCTCCAAATATCAGCATGGATACAATAATGACAAGTTATCCCACAAATCCAGAATAAAACTTGATTATTTGATCCGAAAGGCAAAATATTTATGAGACAATAAGAACTTCGAACGTACCGCCCTTGTAGTGGTCGCAAGTCCGGCTGTTGTAAAGCGACTTCCCATAATGGCAACCAGCTCTGGCACAGGCTTGCCTGGAGCATTTAGAGGAGCGCGTTTGTCAATTGTAAGACCTTCCTGTTGCGAACGTGCAGCAGCTTCAAATTCGAATATTTCTTGAGAACGTTCAGACTCTGACAAACCACTTCCCCCGCTTGTTGGCTTCCATAAACCTCCTACTGATTTACCCTTTAAAAACTGTTCAAACCGACCCTGCTTTGCAGGATCGTCTTTGAACGGGTGCGAATTTCCAGCTGTTTCTCCAGCCTGAGCAACAGCAAACAAACATCCTCATTTCATTATCCTCATACATGCAAAAGTGGCACCAGAAGTACAAGAAAAAAGATCAGATTGTGGACTTTTTATGTACAACAACGATTACCAGAAAATGATGGTGAAAGAATCAAGACCCCAAAATGGGAATAAATATACATTACGAAACATTTATATAGCAATACATTGCATACACAAGCATCACTGGGATATTCATCATTTTAGATACATATAAAACCTTCACTGACAAGAACGAACAACATACGCAAGCATCATTGACTGCAAGAAGCAGAAAGGAAGTCAAACGCTAGAACCACAGCGTTCAAGCTAGAGAGTGCACCGTACAGTAGATGAAGATGTGAATACGCTTGAAAGAGCAGACTGCAGCCGTGCACGATCATCAGCTCCCACCATGGAGGCGACTGGGGAATTCTGTCTCTGTACAAGAGCAGCCCCTTTTGGTAGTGGAATCTCCCCCAGCATTTTGCCCCTTTCGTTGGCGTCCAACTGGGGTGAGAAATTCGACTGTCGTCCTGCTTTCTCACTTTGAACATTATCAATTCTAATCTGTTGTTTGCCTTCCTTCACAAGCTTTTGCTCTTCCTCCCATAGCCTACGGACATAGTAATCATGACCAAGGCCCCCAAATAGAAAACCAAACATTGGATTCTCCCTTTGCTTCTCCTTTGAGAGTTCCTCAAGGCGAGGTCCGCTTTTGGCTACAAATGACGCTAGTCCTTCAATATACTTGCATAACTCTGGATCATCAGGTGGCGGGGCAGCTGCGGGAGCAGGCCTCTCTTGCAGACGCTCAGAACCCAGAGGTTTGTCGAATTTATGAATGAAGTTAAAGTTTTTGGGTATAATGGGGGGAGGAAACCTGCACAAATCACAAAAGTATCGTCTGTTAATAGCATGATATCCTACCAGAACCTTAACTAGGTGATTAATCACGCATTAAATAATAATAGACATCTTTGATCACTTCATTGAGAAGATAAACAAACGACTGGTATTGGGTACCGTGGCTTCTTCTTAGGTGACTCCCTAGCAATGTGAAACCCTGGCAAGGTCGTCCCCTTGTGGAGGGGATCTTCTATTAGCCGTTTTCTAGGCTGTTCTGCTGGTTTGTCATCCTCTTCCGACTCCTGTACTTCAAACGCCATGCCTATTTATTCAAGCAAGAATCATAAGCACCAGATAGAGCACTTCGTAAAGAGATGTAGACATACAGCGGTAAAGCTATATCTTCCTACACGTCCAAACTCAATTGAATTAGACAAACGAAAAGTGCGAGCACTTCGGCACCCAGAACAGTTTCAAAATTGCAAGACTAAAATTTAACATGTGTTGACCTGCCCAAAGCACTTGCATATCAACTGACGAGATTATCAAATTGTGCAATTTACGTTGTACAAAACATCAAGCAAATCTAACGGAATACAGCAAAGACAGAGCTAGAGTTGATCAGAATATTACGACCTTGATCATAGACATCTTCGTCTTCATCCCCTAAATCTTCTAAGGCTCCAATTCCGAATCCACCTCCCATCTTTCCCGCTGTAACAGACCAACAAAATAAAATTAAGCACATTGCAGAATCATTGCTTCAGAGACGATCTCGAGCAAGAAAACAAATGTGCAAATAAAAACAGCAGACCTCCATATGCATAGGTAGGCGAGTCTTAAAAGTAAGACCAACAAGAAGTAAAGATGACGCTGTTTCGCAAAATGCAAACATGCATCAGATATGATCTACTGAATGTACAAATATTGTAAAATCTTCTAAAAAATTGCAAATACTAAAAGGAAGAAACTTTACCATTTGGACGAAAAAGACTGGGCCTCTTGAGGGACAAAGCGTGGCCTTTCCAACCACCATGGCCAGAACCATCCTCTTCCCGAGCACGCTTACGCTCTGCAGAAACGACAACAATGTAAGCTCTCTGTGCTAAAGTACATCAAGTCTTCAATCTCAGATAGAATGGTAATAAGACAGATGGTGAGCTATACCTCGAAACTCTGGAGCATCTTTCAATGGATCGAACCCAAGTCCATACAAGTCCTTTTTGGGATTCATTACAAAAGCCTGGACACCATCCCAAGGGTGAATGTCAAGAGAGTGACTTGATAATACGAATGTCTATAACTTCTGCCAAGAACTGAATAAGGTTGCATAACCAAAAATACAAGTACGTGTCCTCACAACCATACAAGCAAGTGTTTCTAATGCTAAAGAGAATCATATTGCAAGCATGTGTAAGAAAACGAGATTGAGCGAGGTAGACAAGCGCTTAGCAATGATCATTCCTCCCACAAGTTTACACTGACGCTGGATATTGCAAACAAGTTGGAAAGCTAAAGAGCATACAGGAGTGGTTTTTGGCACTTCGATGTTTAAATCCTCGTCATCTCTCAAAGTCGAGTCCTCGTCATTTGTCAGAAACTCTTTTGGTCCAGAGGACATCGTACTCCTCGATTCATTCTGAGCAAGGGTCATCATAGCTTTTCTGGCTTCCCTCCGTGCATCTGATGTTAAATTTTGTAAGCACATTGTTACGAAGACGATACATATAAAAGTAACCACATATTTACAATAGACAATCAAATACAACTTCATCCACAGTATTATCTTACCTGAAGCTGCAGCAATATGTTTAGGTCCTATTTGTCTTCCTCCTCTCCATCCCATTAAACGCAACAGCTTCACACCTGCAAAACAATGGAATGAGAGGGAGGTGAATCAATAGTCTCGTCAATTGCAAAAAATCAAGAAAAGAAAATGCAGAAATGCCAGAAAGTAGACTACAAGCCTACAGATACACGCTGAAATCGAGCTATATCGGAAGATAGATAAGATAAGTCTGACTATGTCAAGATCTGCGACAGATAATAGATGTTATTGCAGCATGACGGCAGCCCTTTTATCTATCTGAACGTCACTATCAAGGAGAGAACTCCAACCTATTGATTCATTTACAGGAACGATAATTTCATCGATTAGTGGTCCTGGAATTGCTGAGGGTCTGCAGAACAAACACGAGAAGATGAGTACTAGCAGATGCGGTACGTATTTCCGATTGAGCCACTACAACCTAGTTTACTCTGAACAGCTTCCACATCCAGCCTGTCCTGCCTCGAAGCAATCAACTGGTACAAACAACCATAATTGTATCTCAAACTTGATACCTATCTCCAATTTCTTTAGCAGCTTGGCGGCGTGCATATTCGGCAGCAGTAGATCCAAAGGTGTCAAATTCGGTACGAACTTCCAAATTCTTCGCTTGGAATTCCTATAAACCAAGAAAGAAGATGAATTTGAGACTCGGTTCTCAAGACTGGAGAGATCACTTCAAAATTTCACAAGGGCGATACTTAACATGTTAGAGTGCTCCTCGAACACACGAAGATATATATGACCGACAACAAGTTGTAGGAAACCGATGTGATGTCGTCAGTCCAGCCTTAAGATCATACCGCCTTTTCATCTTCATCCATAAAATCGTACGCAGCTTGTGCCTTCTTGTCTGCTCGTGACTGTCGAGAGGAGGTAAATGTTTGTGGAGTCCATCCTGTAAAAAATGCCACATAGAAAGTTCACAAAGGTATGTGCTCAATTGTGAATAGGTCTCAATATAAACAGTGAACGCAATCTCAGAACAGGGCAAAGGCGGACTGCTGGACCATCGCGGAGAATATGCAGCTAATAACAAATTGATTTGGACACACCTTCTTTTGAGCCCACCGTGTTGAAGTATCCTGCAGAAAATCCTCCACTGAAAGCTCCATGAAATCGTCGACGACCTTCAGAATCTGTAACCTGTCAATTGAATTCAAGGAATTGAACCAAAACAGTACGCGCCGACGGAAGATAACAGCTCTTAAGCACATAGATCCAAAGTCTTCTAAACCCTAGACTAGGCATTCGAGCGAATAGCTCTTCAGAAAACACGATCTCGATTAAACCCCCATGAGATATACTAACCTCTTGATTCCACGGAGCAACTTGCCGAGCTTGACCTTGATCCACTGCAGACTTGCGTTTACGCGGATTCAACTCCTCCTCACTAATTAATGCTGTGCCGTAGTATACATGGACATCGTCGCCATCGCCTCCCATCCTGCCGATATTCGCACTACCAAACTACCTCCAGAACATCATCGTTTCACTGAACAGCATTGCATGCGCCGGTGAGCACAGAAATTTGAACAGAAAGGACAGCCCCCAGCGCACACGACCTACTTAAAACTGCTAAGAATCATGAAACTAATTGACGATTCTTGATCCCCTTGAAAATAGCCTCCCGATACACACACACATCAACCTAAACCTCGTGAATCTGAAAAACAGAACAATTGCAGCATGTCGCCTTCGTAAGAGAATCCAGTGCTTCAAATGTACAGAAATCTCGGTCGAATTCAGTGATGGAATATCAGTTCATGAACCCTAAACCCTAATTTCACCGAAATTGATCAATTCGAGTGCCTTGAATCAAAACATGCAATCGGAAACACTGCGAATTCAGAATAGATAAAAAAATGTCACCTTCCTCGCACTCGTGTAGGATTCATTCCGCCAAACGCCAAGTGATCGGAGCAGCGCACCTAGCCATTGTTATCGAAGAAGGTACATTAGAATACTAAACCCTAATTCTCTAGTAGTACCTGAATGCAGAGTGATTTTATGATGATTTCAAACTAACAGAGTGGATGAAGAATTTTGATTTTTCATCCGATTGAAATTTTTTGAGAGTTGCTTGAATGTGTTGTTCAAATGGTGTGTTGGAAATTCATGTAGAGTATTTTGACAATTTTTATGTTCTTGTTGATGTCAATATTGGATATTAATCACAATGATATTTTTGTATTTGACATTGCTTAGATTTGTTCTATTAGTGTGTATGACACTAATTTATCAAAGTTGCACTAGTTGTAAAATAATTACAGTAGTGTTGGATGAAATATAATTGTCAAATATGAATTTACTCAATAACAAAATGTTGAAGTGACATTAATTTGGTAGGTGGCATTAATTTTGCTTCCCCACAATTAGACAATACAAATCAATGTAATGAAATGATTGAAGTTTGTTAAGCATGGTAATACTATCCATCCTTTATAAAAAATTTGAAAAAAATCCTATCATTTATTAAATAAGGATTATGATTTAAAATTTCAAGGTATAATAGTTGTCTCTAAAATTTTCAAAATAAAGAATGACATGATTGTAAACAAAGATTAGATTGTGATGTTCTTTCCTATCCTATACATCATTGGAAAAAATTCAAAAGCTTTTAATCTTTTTATTTTCATGAGAATTTTCTTCATACTTTTTTCAAAAATACCCAAATTTTTACAAAAAGACTTAAAATTTTATAAGTTCTAAAAGACATGTAATTTTATTAATGAAAAACAAATAAGAAAGATTCCACTCGTATATGATATATGACAAAGTGAAAATTAAAGTGAGTGGTGATATAGAGTTTCACCAAATGGTTATAGGCCTTTTAATAATTGAACACTTAAAGGTCACTCTATCTCCAAAATGGATGTATTAGTTGAACTTCAATTATGTATAATTTTCAAAATGTATCTCATTATTCTATTTGATTAAAAGATTTAGAGTTGATTTTATTTATATTTTTGAATTAACAACATTATGAATGGTATCTTGCTTTCATTAAATAATGATATTCACCAAATATTGTTTTTAAAAAGCTACCATCTTTGATGATTGTTTTTAATTAGACTTGTAATAATAATGAGAGACTTGTTTGTTGTACAAATTATATTTTAATGATTTTTATATCTCCTACCCTCTTGTAGTTGATTTTTACATCTCCAAAATGGTAACGTACATAAAATAATAGACAAAGTATGAAGAAGGTTTGCCATTTTGGAGTTCCTTGCGTTCTTTAATCTATACGTTAAAATCAACATTTCAAAATTATTCTTTGGATTGCTAAAACTTGTTTTTTCTACATTAATTTTTTCCAAATTTCAAACTCCACCACACTCTTTATCATGTCATGCTATTTTAAAAAATATAAAATCCATTCCGTTTTGGTACACCATGCAGAAACTAACCACAAATGACTAGTTGGAGAGAAAAACAAATAACTTCATTCATTGATATCTCTTACAAAAATGATCTGATTACTTTCCATTTTATATTTGTGTAATCCTTCCAAAGCGCTCTACCTAATACAATCTAGATTTTTTCACTCTCAATTACAGTGATCACTTTTACATTTTACTTCAATAAAAGTGGTAGTTTTTGCAATAAAACTAAAGTTAAATTCTAAATATAATGTATATTGTTTCTAATATATACTTGCATAGTTGAGGATAATATCAAATTTGTTTTTTGTATTTTCAAGAATTGTTTAGAAGTTCTTATATTCTCTATTTTTATTTTTTATTCTTCTAATTATGAGCTTTTATAATTTAGGATTATATGGTTCTTTGTACTTTTTATTGTAAGCACAAAAACAAAGATAGTAAAGGATAGTGTGGGATAAGAGGTAATTAGATTTAGGTTGATATGGGTATTATCCAATTGAGGCAAATGTTATTCATCAAGGACCTCTCCAATCTAAATGCAGATTCATAATGTATACTTCTTGGTATGGAAATCATCCTCCAATATTTAGATAGTCTCAAGAGTTCACTTATAGATGATAATCGAGTTGATTTTTTAGAGTTCAAATAGTATTCAAAGAATTGAAGTCTTTAAACCCCAAAGTCTTAAGGTGGATCTTCTTATTTCAAGTTTTGCTAATACTAAGAGCCTTAAGGCTAAATCTACTCTATCTTCTTCTCTTACAAAGGGTTTAGAATCAATATCGAGGTAGCAAGTAGAAAGTTTAATGACAAGGAGGCATAGAAGTCTTCATTCTATATCAAAAGTATTCCTTTGACTTGCAAATTGTACATGCGCTTTACACGCTTTGCCTTACTACTTCACTAACTCCTCTAACACTTGGTTCATTTCTTACAATTTTGAAACAACCTTCTCTAACTTTGCAATTTGGGGGGCAAAATTCTTTTGTAACTCATCATGTTTCTAGTTTTCTTTGTAATGCATCACTCATCTACTAGTACAACTATGATAAAAAGTTGGAGTGGTACAAAAGTAAAGAAGCTTTTAATAAGAAGCTCTCTTACACCATGAAAACTTCAACAAGAAGATTCAGTGGAAAACCCGGCCACAATGGCTCCAGATCACTTATTTTCCTAGTGTTGATATCACCATTGCCATTGCCAGCTACCAAATCACTTGTTTCTCAAGAATTGATGTTGCCTTTGTCATTGGTGGCTCCCAGATCACTTGTTTTTCAAAGGTTGATGTCACCATTACCACTTGTGGTTCTTGGATCACTTATTTCTTGAGGGTTGATGAAGCAATTGTTGTTGATGATGAAATAAGGAGTTTCCTTCTCAACCATTAAGGTCTAAATTTTGATCCATGGAATAGCAAAGGTATAGTCCTTGTTTGTTTGTTCCTCCTAATTTGGTAGAGGCCCCTAGTGGCTCTTAAATCACTTGTTTCTCTATAGTTGATGTTACCACTACCATTGGTGGCTTCCGGATTACTTCTTCCCTAGGGTTAATGTAGCCACTACCACTAATGGCTCATCGATTACTTTTTTCAAGGGTTGATGAAGTTGCTACTATTGGTGGCTACTGGATCACTTTTTTCCCAAAAATTAATGAAATTACTACCATTGGTGGTTCTTGGATCACTTGTTACCCAAAGGTTGATGAAGCAATTTTTGCCAACAATGACAAAAAGAATTCCCCACTTAGCCATTAAAGCACAAATTTTGGTTCATGGATTACCATAGGTATAGTCCTCATTCGTTTTAGAGTTTTTAGATGGAGGACATGTTGAGATGTCAAGATGTTCGTCGAGAAGTTAGTCTTTAATCCCAACATCCATCATGATAGAATTTGGATGAAAACAATTGCGATCTAGATGGACATGATGATTTGACCAAAGGGTTGAACAAATTTTGAAGTTGTTCTAATTGATGAGCATACCATCCAACCCAATGGAGATGTTGTCCAATCCAATGAGCATAGGGACTTCAAACCAAGGAGATGTGTCATGAAAGGAATGAAGGAATTAATGGTTGGAAATCAAGAACTTGTGTTTGGAAATTAGTCCCAGCCTCTCTTGAAATTTCCTGACTGGTGATGGGTCTTTGGTTGGTTCTACCTTAATCCATCTTGTAATGAAAAGGAAAAATTTGAATGAAATAGAGCATGACTAGACTTTTCATTCAATTTTTGTTAAATTCTAGTTACGAATGTTATTTCATTTGACTAGAGTTTTTCACATGTCTTCTACAGAATGCATTGCAAGTTTTGTAGTTACAAATTCCTTTTATTATTCAATTATCCAGCACTTTAGGCCTCCTGCCAAATCCCAATATTGCACAAGCTAAACAAGTGCTAATTCCGCTTCCAGATGCTCCACGTAATTTAGTCAGAGCGTTCATAGTTAGTGGTCATCCTCCGAGACCAATTCTTCACGCACATCCGACAATCTCTTCCTCAAATTTAAATATCAAGGACGAAGAGCCCTGGGCTTCTTGCAGTAGTGTGAATTATAATCCAGGACAAGTCGTAGATGACTTGAGAGCAATAATTGGCCATCTACGCGGAAATTCCTGAGAATAAGGTTAGATAGTAGATAGGAAATAGTGGAGTTCTCAGAACATCAGAAGAATTCGCCCACATCAGTTTCAGCATTAATCTGCATGATGCTCCACTCATGATTCTCAACCAGCTTTCTTTGAAAAGCATCATCCCTGCGTAAAGAGTAACATCATCGTTGCTCACAGGAATTAAGAGGGCCGTCAAGTATTGACCCACTCCATGGTTCTCAGAATTAAAAACTTCAACATAATGAGGGCAAAAAAAATTCACCACAAATAAAAATTCAGTATCTCTCATCGGATCCCTCGTTTTCTTTCAAGGAGCAACAATAGCAGAAAAAGATTCAGAATTATACCTCAAGATTATTATTGGTTAGGTGATGGACTTCATTCACATTTTCTTTAGTAAAATATATATACATGCTTAGAGGGAATTACAGAGATTGTCAAGAGCGCGACTGACTTTCTAGTGAAATATCGTTGATTGCATCTCTCAGCTTGATGTACTCGTCTCTCTTGTTGTAAACTTGGTGGGATATACGCACGTAAGAATTGATCCCCAATCTTCCTTGTGGAGCAGACACAAGAGAGGCTGCTGTCGAGTTTCCTGCATAGAACACATGCACCTCCACTTGATATTCTTCTCGCAGACGCCTCCGAAGAGATAACAAATCCGCCTGAAACGTCAACATAAATCAACATCACGAACAGATCCATCTTGACATGCACTTAACCCTCACTACCTGGACCGTCTAAGGGATAAATGGGCTCCTCTCACATGTGTTCACAAATTGACATATCTAATCAGATGTCCACACATCATGAGAGTTTCCGGAAAATTACAAAGTGCAATTAGAGAGGGTTGAATATATTTCCGTCTTGCAAATGACAAAACAATCCAACTGTGAAAAGCCAATGCAAATGCAACGGCCTTACAAAGATCAAAATCAAGAATATTTTGGAAACCTGAAGGTTATACTTTGTGTAAAGTTCTCAAATCCTTAACCCCTAAAAGTTAGACCTTGCAATAGCAAACATAACTTTACAATATGCGGCTTCTCTAACTTATGTGGACTTTGCTCTCATAGACAACATATGAGGTCGAAACTCTCCCCAAAGAGTATATATTCATGACATTGATATTGAAAGAAATTCAATTTTTTCCACACAAAAAAGGTTGCATTGATTTACATATAGAATGTCAATAAGTTCAATTAACGTGATTGAGTTTCACAAAGAGCATAAAATAAATTTTGGAACAATGAAAATTCACCATACGGTGGCTTCTCAAAGAAACCTTTCAACCACATTGAGGTTGCCCGATCCTTCAGGGATTAACGTCTTCCAGAAATCAAGCAGAAGGACAATTCTCTAGACGTTCAATCTTACTAGCTGCGTCATGCGTACATCCTGTCCTCTCTAATTTGACAGTCTGGTGTTCCAAAAAAATGACAATGACGTAGTTTGCGTATGAGACAAATTTGCTACGGTCAATGATAGTGTGGCAAGATGCGAGATATTTAAAGAGGTCTGAGTGTATTCTAACAGTGTCTGAGTTTGTTTCCTGACAGGTTTTCCTTCAGAATAGAATAGCAATGGCAGAGTGAAGATTGTTACCTGCGAAGAGATGTTCAAAGTAGCCGGCAGAGCGACCATTGCCATAGCTGCACACATCTCCGGTGGCGTTCCCAAGTACGTACCCCAAGCATTCGCAAGCATTTCAGCCATAGCTACGACCTTGCAATGATTCTCTTTACTGTACTCCCCAATACTCCCAGCCAAATCCTTGACAAATTGGATTGCTTCGGGAACGGCTAAAAGAGCGCTGTAGTCTCGGGTACCGACCCACGAGCACTCCGCCACAACTCCTTGGCCATACAAGTGCGATATGATGGGATGATGAAGGCGACCAAGATGCTTCGATTTGCAATGGAAAAAAGAAGCCGTGGTAGGCGCAAACATCCACTTGTGCAAATTGCTTGTGTAGTAATCAGCGTCAATGTCTTTCATGTTTAGTTTAAGGTTTCCGATGCCATGTGCTCCATCGATGAAAACATTCTCCACTCCGTACCTGCGACAGAGCTTTACTAACTCGCGCACCGGTAATATCATTGTGGGCATGGAGATGATATGGTCAAAGACCGCCAGGCGAATTACACTTGATGGATGCTCCTTTCTCTCCTTTTTCAATGCTTCCTCAAAGATTTGAAGGATATGCTTTTCAGAAGACACTGGGAAGGGAATCTCAACTTGGAAAATCCTTGCACCTGCTCTACCACCATAAGCCTGCAGTCACGGAAACAACGTTAAAAAGTACTGAATGCGCAAAGTTACTAAGGTATCAAAGAAGAGGCCTAAGAACGACAGTGTTCTTGAAACTGCCATTAGAAACGTACCACGATGGTCACGTTGATAAAGTTGAAGGTCCCTTAATCATCAGAGAGTCATTTCAACACTTTCATGGTGAGCATGCAGTTGAAGAAGGTAAGTTACAAGGGAGTCATTTATAGATATGTCGCTAATAACAAGGGTAAAGAGTATGCAAGGTTCTATGAGTTAAAAGAATTGGATGTTGATTCATAGATCGATTATAGAGTTTTGATTGTGGGGAGTGTTGGGAACTATATTCTGAACTAGTTTTTAACCACTCTAGTGGACAAAAAAAACAAAACAATTACTTCTAAGTTTTAAAATTCATGATTAATTCAAAAAAATCCAAAAAATATGTGACAAATTATATTCTTCATCATTCTGTTTTCTCTACACTAGAGAATTTTACTCACAGATTTTTTTTCTAGAAAAATGTGTCGTAAGTAAAGGTTACTGCACCCTCTTTCTAAGAGGTGTGGAAGAAGAAGAGACAGACTCACTTGAAAAGCGTTCTTCACGGCTCCGTATGTGAAGTTCAATGTCATGATGGAGTCACCCTTGCAGTAACGGCCTTCAGCAAAAGCCCACATGACATCCAAGGCCACCATGGAAGCGGAAGCAGTCACATTCTCCAGAAGAAACACTTCCTCAACAGGCGCATGAATGAGATTGGCAACCTCACGCCGCGCACAATGCAGTTGCTTTTCCAGAGGTCCAAAGTAACACTCATCAGGCTGGCGTAACCACAACTGAGACCACGCATCTTGTGCAGCTAACACCCATTTCGGACAGCTCCCGAAGCTGCCGTTATTGAGACGCGCTAGCCCAGCCTTGTGGTGCGCAAATTCGATCTCGACATCTGCTAAAGCCACAGACATGTGAGCGGATCGGATTGGCTGACAGTGAAGAGGTTAAACGTAAGAAACTATGCACAAGGTTACGTAAGGTAAGCACACCAAATTGTGGATCCCCAATTTAAATGCGACACTCCAAAATCATTCACAATGAATACACAATGAGTAATTTTGGGAATGTACACCACCTCAACATCAGAACTTAAGTCGTAACCGACAAAACTTTGAACCTCAATAAATATTGCACAAAATATACAAGTAATACATTCTTTAATGCGTTGGAATCCTCTTTGGTTTTCTAACAAGAATGTTTTTTAATATATGCGTCCATTTCAATAAAAGAAAATGTGCTCAGCATTTCAAGGTGTGGTTACGAATTTTGGTCCCCAACATAAGAAACTACAATTCAAGGTGTGGTAACAAATGTTGATCGCCTAACATAAGAAACTATGCTCAGCATTGTAAGAAGTGGTAACAAATTTGATCACCTAACACAAGGAACTAAGTTCAGCATTTCAAGGTGTGGTTAAAAATGCATGTTGATCGCCTAACATAAGAAGGTCGTCAGTTTATAAAGCACAGTTCATGGTACTTCTTGAGCTGGAAAGGACTACCTATTCGATTGTAAAAATCATACACAAGTATTCTTGAACAAAACAAGTCAAAACCGTCACACAAATTTTACAAGCTCTCACCTATTGACCGCAAGTTGGCATCACTATGGCTTGGCCAGGACACTATTCTTCCTGGCTCAGCATCATCATCTTCCGTCGCAGCATCCGATTCTCCCGCATCGCGAGTTCCTCCTTCGGCGGGCACGTCTGCAATCCGAAACGCAGATAAGCCCGTGCCAAATTCTGGTTGTAGCGCAGACTCTCCGCCACAAAGCTCCCGGGACGTGAGTTCGCCCTCTCCATGCCGCGCTTCAGCATCCGCACCAGCTTCTCCCGCTGCACCATGCGCGGACTCGGCTGCCGCGTCAACCGCACCGCCTCCATCACCTCTTTCATAAACTCGCTCTTCCCTTCCTCGGGCTGCACTTTCTCGCCGGGCGGCAATTGCATCCCCTCCTCCTCCCACTGAAGCTCCTCGTCGTCCTTGTCCTCCCGGTTGCCGCACTTGGCAATCATGCGCTCCATGATGGCGTCTCCCTCTTTCATGCTCTCCTTGCTCTCCCTGTAATACTCCATAGCTCAAAGGTTCGTTACCAAACTCCACCACCATTGAAGACGAAGAATCTCATCAAAATTGGCGAAATTGGCCAGCCGGAAAGGAAAATTTTTGGTGGAGACTTGCGGAATTGAGGATGTATCAGGCAGCGGAAGGAAGAATCTCGTCAGGATTTGAGAAATTGTCAAGGAATTGTCAGGAAGTGCACGGCAAGATGAAGGTGATCAGCAAGCATGAAAGTACCGGAATGGAGAGGGATGACAGAGGCCTCTGCGCGCGCCTTGGTGCCAGGTGTGAGGCTGAGAAGAGGAAGAAGAAGTCGCGTTCACACCTGCGTTGAGTAATGGAAGATTCTCCCTAACTAAAGTAGAAGTATCCATTACCACACAGATTTGCTATCTAGGTACTTTGGAGAAGCTGTTTTTCAGCTCTCGTATTTTTCAGAGATTGAATTGTTTGAGAGAAGTCAATTGCAAAAAAAATGAAGACATTTCAACAAGAATTGAATTTTCTATGATTTTTCAAAGCTGAAATGTTAAACAGTGAGACCCTTGTTGAAGCATGACCAGACCATTGTTGAAGCGTGGGCTGATGTGTCCACTCCTCAAGTGCATTGCCATCATGATGAAGAATTAATAAGATTGTGGTAGTAGATGGATCAGTGACGGAAATGGGAAGAACTTGTAGGTGACAAAATTGGGTAAATGGTGGTATTGGGTAGTTCCACCTTACCGGAAGGTGGTGGAAAGGTACTCAAACTGAATGGCATGGTTTGCGGGTTAGATATTTGGCAGTGACAGGTTGTTTATTTGGCATGAAAGTTAGCCTCTCTACCTGATAGAAACCCTCGTAGTGTATTATTCAACTCTCTTGTGTCAAAAATAAATAAAGTAAAATAATATAATATAATGAAATCATTGTGACACATAATGAATTTTGAATGACCAATTGTAGTTTATTATAAGTTTTTATTTTTTTTTAAATGAGGATAGTGGGGGGCACTTGATTCTTTTATCATTTTCTATATAGCTACTCTAAAAATGACCATTTAAAGGTCAATCTACCTTTTCATGAGTTTCCATTAACAGAAAGATTTTTAGCTCATTTTTCAGAGAAAGAAAAATAGATGTAGAATGTAATACAATTGCTTTCAAATTTTTTGAAGCATTATTTTATTATTTATGAATTTTTAAAGATTTGTATTACAGACACCTATTTGAGATCATATATAGGTCTCTCAAAATTTGTCCACTTGCAACTTGGTAAAGAAATGTGAAGAAGCCAAGGAGTGGAATGACCAATTGGCTTTTGCAATAAATAACACTTTTTCTTTTATTCACTCAATGGCTAAAGATGTTGATTTCTAGACCACCTCATATCCATTTTAAAGCTAATTACTGAAGGATGATTGGAAGAAGATGGTTGCCTTTAAAGTAAACTACTTTATCATTTTTTCTTCAATCATATTCTAATAGCTTTTTAAGGTATCTACACCAAATTAATGCCTCTAAATGAGCAATCCCATATAGTTTCCATTATTATATTTAAAATATTTTTGTAGAATCTTACTAGTACTACAATCAAAAGAAGATTTTAGATTTTCTTAAAAGACATTTTTGGAACATTGTATGAATAAACTATGACTTTTCAAAGTATTGAAAATAGTTCTATGTAAATGTGATCCTAGATTCTCATGACTAAATGGTATTGATTTTAAGGAAGAATATGAAGGAGTTAGTTTTAGAAAGCAAGGTCACAATTAGGTGTTGAAACCTTAGTCGCTTCAAAGAAGATATTATATAATAAATAGCATTATTTTGAACCAATTAGAAGGTCATACATTGTTTTGAAAAAATATTGTGAAAAAATATTATATATAATATCCTCGTATAATTGTGTGACACTTCTTTAGTGTAATATAACTATATATAATTGTGACCTATTTCCGAGCCTATTTCTAAAATTGACCTATGTAGACTCTCTTACAAAAAATGTACCACTTTAGTTTATAAGAGTCTATAGTAGGGGCAAATTTGGGTATACCAAATTTTAGTACTTGGGAAGTTTGTAAAAAATTGGGCATTGTCCAAAATGTGCATCCTAAAAGAATTTAAAATCCATCAAATAATAAGAATCAATGAAGACTTATGTAGTTCAATAATAAAAAAACATGTTCAAAATCTTAATTGGAAGATTGTAGGTGTTGTTACCTTAAAATGGAAGTAAGAAACAAAAGTCTAATGATTAACAATCACCACATAAAGTACACATATAATGATTTGTGTTGCTTTCTTGAATGTATTGATAGTACTTACTATGTTTTTGCAAATGTATCGAAGACTTGAAGACAACATTTTAGATATACTATGTATTTAGAAAAATATAAATAAAAAATATATTTTTATAGATAAGAACATTCCAAACCACATTTTTTTTTATCATTAATCTAATTGAAGAAGATTCTAGTACAAGAATGTCTTATAAATATTTCTAGTGAAATGAAGTTAACCAAATCTATATTCTATTCTAACTTGAAAATTTGAAAGATTCCTAAAATTGAATACTTTGTTGCAATTTGAACTATGGGACTATTACCATGATCTATTTTTTTTAATAGAATCATAAAAAAAAATCTCTAAAATAAATTTCAAATTTTTTAAGCATATCTTTTTATTTTCATATGAATTTTCTTTGGTTGTTCTTAAAAACTTCAGTCCTTGGAATTTCAAATTGAAGACGGTATTTGAGAAAAACTCCAAAGAATTAAAATACAATTTCTCATTAATATTCTATGTACCGGAGTGCCCAAAGGGGTCACTGATAATGAAGGATTTTGAGCTCCTTGCACTCAGGGGTCATTTTTAAATGTGTACACCACACTATTTGAATGAGCTGTGGGTTTTTTAGGGTTTAGCTACGCTGTTTTCGAGAGCCTTCGCGAATTGTGGCGTAGTTTGAATTGGCGACAGAGGTTTCGTAATGGCGTCCTGCGTTTGGCACAAAGTTGCGGCTCTCTCGGGTAAGCAAATTCCGTGCGATGGAATGAGGATTCGTGTTGCGCATGTTGTTGTGTCCCTTTCTGTGATGAAGTTTGAGCGCGATCGGAATATTTGTGTATTTTCCGATCTTGTAGCATTTTTGTAGGAAGAGACCTCGACTTAATTTACAAGAGCTGAGGGTATTCGCTCTGTCGATTGTGCATGCTTGAGTCTGTGCAGGTGTTGCAGCTATTGCGGCAGGCACATACGGGTCACACGGATTGAAACCAAAAGATCCCGTGTACAAAACTGTAAGTCCAATCTCCAATCTTCTATTTTTATTTCTTAAGCAGCGCACCCGGATCGCTTTCATCTGACTGCCTGGGATCACAAAATAATAACTGTGACTTAGTTTGAATGTGTGACAAGAGTGCTACTTTCAATGATAGTGTGGCGAGTGTGCAGAATGTTTCAGAATCTCATTTCTGAGAAGGTCATAAAGATTTGTGAGTTTAGCAGATTGATTCATAGGAATCGCATTTTTCTGTTAGGATGATGAATTCGCTCGTTGGTTTTAAATAGGAAGTAAGTTATCCGAAGTTACGTGTTGTCATTGCTTGTACTGAGACAGTAGTGCGGGTTTAGCCTTTGTAGAGAGTTCAAATTGCGTTTCCTAAACTGCCTTCATTCTCAGAGCACAGAGCACAAGTCTAACCCCTTTCCGTTTTGTATGCGTTGTCCATGCTGTTTCGCTCTGTAGTCAGATTATGATTTGTAGGCTTTGGGTATGACAGGTGTGGCAGACAGGAAACATTTATCACTTAATCCATACGTCTGCCCTTCTCGCTGCTCCTCTGACTAAGCGGCCCAATCTGGTGGGTGCACAGTCCTAGCTATTGAACGGAGAAATTTCCTGATATGATGTCTCCAGGAACTAGAGTGAACTGCATTTGGCACATTTGTTGGTTTTACAGCGATGCGATGGGAGAGGCAGATTGGTTTGGGGAGTGTTCATGTCCACACTCTGCATACTTTGTCGAGCAATGGTCAATTTCCTCCACACAGAGATTATGGATTGTTTCTGAATTTCTCAGTGATGAGCTAGATTCGTCACTAAACACTTATTTTGGAATAATGCAGTTCGGGAGTCTTCTGACGTTTGGAATTGTCACCTTCTCGGGGACGTAAGCAACTTTTTCCCTGTCCTTTGTTATGGGATACGTGGGTTTAGCGCAAGTGTCTTAATGTTTTCCCTTCAGAGGGAGTGGTCTCTGTTGTTGAAACTGCTATTTCTTCATGTTGTGGAAGTTTGAGCGTCCTCTTAGGTGCCCTACTCGCATATATATGTCTAGTTGCATATTGTTATTGAACTAAAGCCATTTGCGAGTTTCTAACGAGAGCCACTTCAATCGTTCAGCATGTACGTCGTGGCAAAGACTGAAGATCGCAAGCTGGGGAAGCCAGCTCCTTTTGGGGGTATGGCATTTATTGCGGCTTGGGCTTCTCTGCTCTTTTGATTGTTCATCGAGTGATGCAAGGTTTGATGTACAGAAGGTGAAGTTCATGCGAGTCCTCTGTTCCGTAAGGTTGTACATATATGACTCAGCACTGATGGATTGGTGGCTCAAGTAGTCAATCGTGAATAAGCATAGCTATTTTCATCCTCTTGTCCTTGAATGCGGCTTTGTGAAACTAATCGCAACACAGGCTAAAATTGAGTATGATTTTGAGAACTTATTAAATCTATATCTATATCTCTACAAAATACAAACCATAACAGTTTATATGTTTAAGCAGACAATACATATGGATTTTTGTTCAATCAGCAGCAGACTATTTGAAATTTCTATGAATAATGCCTTTGAATTAACTCCTAAACATCTAAGGGGACCAAAAGTGTCCGTATGTTGTTTAACCCTTAATTGTTGATGTGGATGTTTGGTGTCTTTATGGATGATAAGGAATCTTTGAGGGTAGGACAAAAGTGTAACTATTCCTTTTCAAAATTTTATGTGAAAAGGGAAGATCTTCTACATTACTTTGACTTTTAATAAGTACTTTTGGATTTTTTAGACCAATGATTTCCATGGTATCAAAATGGTTGATTTTCACAGTTACTACAGTAATTGTCATTGAAGGATTAAATCTAATTCAAAATGCTATAACTTTTACATTTGATATTTGAATTCAATAAAATTTGTTGGAAAATTTGTGCTCTCTTCTAGTTTATGTGATAAAATTTTTGGATCAATTCAAGATGTAATGATTTTTTGTAAGCCAATTGAAGTTTAGGTGTTCAATTTGAGTTCACCAAATTGCATTTTATGGCTACAACTTTAGGGGCTTGTATCTCCATCTAATGTTTGTTTTCAATAAAATTTATTGGGTTATGTTCTCCTTGAAGTCTAGTTATTGTGGTCAAATTTTCATGTCAAAATTTCAACATTTTGAGATTGTAGTGAACTTTGGCAACTTGTTTTTTTCCATACAATGTTCATTTTCAATAATTTTTTTGGGGAAAGTTGCACATACTAGTCTAGATTGTTTGGTTAAAATTTCATAACAATCCAAGAAGCTAGGAGTGATTGAGAAGCATTTTAGTAGAAGGATGTTTAGTTGCAAATGTATTTTTTCTTACTATTTTTTGACATTTCAAAGCCATTTTGCAAATGCAATGAGTCAATTGAATGATATTTTCTTTCACCAATGTGTTTGTATGTTGGTTTTGAATCATTTTATAGTTTCAAGTTATAATCTTGCAATCTATATGGCCAAATGACTCCAAATTTGATTCACGTTATCTATAATACATACACTATAAGATTGTATGGTTGAGATTTCTATACCGTATAGAAATTTAGATTTATAGCACTTCAAAAGCAATGATGCTTTTAAACCAAAAAAGCCTTGGACTTTTAGGTGTTGATGTTTGAAAAGATGAGATTACAATCTACATTAAAATGAATCACAAATGGCTTATAGTTGGTTGATTATATTAGTGGATAAGGTAGAAACATCCAATTCTGTCCTTGTACCTATAGAGTATCCTTAAAGTGTCCTTACAATTCCATTAATGTATTTTACACATGTTTGACTTTAATTTGCTAACGCACTTGAAAGACACATACTAAACTATGATTTGCTAACAATTGATTTTTGTATAGTTCAGTTTTGGGTGCACTTATGGAATAGCTCTAGTGATCTAAGCAGCCAACACTTTGAAAAATCATAAAAATTACATACAATGTCCGAAAAATCTATATATTTTTGTGAATATTCATGATTTTCACTAGCATATTATATATAAAAATACTATTTTTAGAAAAATATGCCTCTGAATATGCTGAATTGCTTAAAGTGGGCGTTTCTACTTTATTTTCAAAGTGTGAAATATTCAAAGAATGTGCCACATACTAATACACATTCAAAAGAACATCGAATGCAAACATAAATCAAATTCAGCCAAGACTTTATGCCACAAAAATTGAAGAGTACGTCAGAAGCTTCTCAGCCGTTACAGAATCCACGGCTATAGGCGCAGGATCCATAGCTCCAAACGTACACTCGAGCAAGGAACGAATTCGTTCCGATCCTACACCACGCCACACACAGAAATCCCGTCAACCTAGACAACAACAAACAGCAAACCGCATTCCAAGACGCCAAGAGGAGGAGTTCAGCAATCGACCAGCAAAAGCTCCAGTTAGCAACGACAGGATTTGCAGCACAAGAAGTTCATTCCGCGATGTCGGTAAGAAAAGCTAGAAAAGAAAACTTGATTCCACAGGAATTCACGCCCCAATTCTGGAGAGCCGGAAACTCCGAACTGATAAAACACTCTGAATCCTTGCCGCTACCAGCGGATCGATACGCAACAAGAAATTGAATCAACTTGCCAATCGATAAGCACTCTGACACAAAGCCTTCGCGCACGCCCAATGCGGCGCTGCCTGCGCTGCGGTTTGTTGGGCAACTTCAGAGAGGATGCGTTCAACCAGCAGCAAGGATTCAGAGTACTGTATTGCAGAAGTGGTCGCCCTACGGGTTGGGGGACTTTCGAAAGTTGGGTTTACATTTTACCTTGAAAACCTAAGTTTGTGAAACATCTTGAATGCACAAACTTGTTCATTTACTGTAACTCGAATTTCTTGTTGCACTGATACTGGAGAAGGAGCCCTCCCTTCCCATTCAAGAATGTTATGACTGGCGATTGATGCTTGAATGCAGCATCGCACGGTTGTGTGCGAGGAGTGAAGATGGTGGCGACGAAGCAGGAATGTGGCGATGAGCCATGGCTGCCCTGTCTGCGCTTCACAGGCGCACCAGGCTACGACCTGGGACTGGCAATTGGGAAGCGTTTTAGGGTTTTGATCCGATCCCGCTTGGCGTCCGACCCAGCACTTCATTCCGACATGCTGCCGTTTGCCACGACCGAAGAGGGGCACCAGCTTGTGGCTGCTCTCACTGCTGCCAACAGGTATTCCCCTTCTTACACTTGCCTCGATTTTTGTCATGCATTTATGGCTGATTGCGAAGATGCAGCTCCATCGTTGAATTGAGGGGCCTGAATGTTGGCAACAAGCGCTCACAATTGGAGTATGGTTGCTTGATTTGCGTGACACATTGGCGTGTTTGAAGAGATGCCGCAATCTAAATTCTGCAGCGGAACAATGTAGGGATGTGCAGGTTTACGAAGCTGTTTCTGACTCATTGTTAGGTCATTGTTAGGAATGGGTCACTGCTTTGGGATATGTGGTTAGGTAGAGGCTCCACTGACCATACAGGTGCGCTTTGAAGTGTGCTCATTGTGGAAATACTTGATCTATTGACTTCTGTTTTGTTGCAATTTTTTGTAGCTTAACACAAAATAAATTTACAAAATTTTAGATGGTGCAAGTTTCCAGATTGGTGTAGGAAAAGGTTCACAGTTCACTTGTATGGGGAAGGGAATCTCTCAATTACTATATGGTGAATGGAGACCTTACATTAATGCATGAAATCTTAGAGACTGCATCATCTCAGGTTGCTGGATTGCCTTGTTGCTGCAGGCTGCAGTATCCCGTGTACTTTGACGAAATACGCGGAACAGCAGATGGTGCGGAGGTGCCGTTTCTCCAAGTGAGCACCATCATCTTCACCAATGCATGCATGCATGTGTGGTCGCATAAAGAAAGGAGTGAGCAATGGTGGTCTTCTTGCAGGTCTTGTTGATCAACATGAGGAAGGAAGTAGCTCCATTTCTGCCTTCTGCAACACAGCGTGCGCAAGTGGGCGAAGCGGATCAATGCAGCACAATCCTGTTGAACACTGAGTCGCTGGCTGTGATTGCCCATAA
This sequence comes from Climacium dendroides, assembly GCA_950106755.1. Classification (NCBI taxonomy): domain Eukaryota; kingdom Viridiplantae; phylum Streptophyta; class Bryopsida; order Hypnales; family Climaciaceae; genus Climacium; species Climacium dendroides. The sequence continues at coordinate 20,675,403 of OX467091.1, forward strand.
TGAAGACGCGGGCATTTCTCTTCTACACCACGCGTAATGCTCAACGAGCGTACTTGTTCCATGCATTGGCCTTGAAACTTCAGCTTGTCCACAATGAGAATCGTCTGAGTAGCATTTCAGAATCGTTCTTTTAGGGGCTTAAGGTTTAGGGTTTAGGGTTCATCACCTCCCACTTGAAAACCCAATCCCCCTTCTCCTGTAGAAGACCAAGTCGCACTACGGTGGCAAGGTTTATGTTAGAGAGACTCTCTTGAATGGATTTAATGTGTCTAGGTTTTTTGTAGGGGCATTTCTACTATTGACCACATCATATCCAGTGTTACGGTTTGGATTCTCCACCTCTGAACGCGCCGTTTGTCGGGTGGCAGGTATCTGGTGCATGCGGAATTGGAAGATGGGTTAACATTCGTGGCTTACACGTATGCTGGGGAGCTCCCTAGTTGCGCTTTTGGGTTCAACAGTCATGGTGTTGTAAGGTTCCTTGAATATCCTTTTTCATACTCCTTTGTGTTTGCAATTCCTTTCCGAGTTGTGGGAGTGTTCAGATGTGGTACCATGAATAGTCCGTTCCATATGCTCAACTTTTGTGCAGGTTTTCACTTTGAATGCCGTGCCGTTGGCTCCGGAGGAAGCTGTGGCAGGGGGTATTTGCCGCAACTTCATATCAAGAGATCTGCTTGAAGCTTCTAATCATCTCGATGCACTTCAGGTACTGCTTGGTTTTCCAATCACTCTGGCCTCTGTAATCGGATCAGGTATGTGGTCTATTTGACCATGGTTAAGTGGCCTATGACGGGGATGACCTGCCGATTACCTTTTTGTGATATACCTCAGGAAGTTCACAGCATCTGGGCTATGAAATGGGCGGTAGCTCGACCACGTTCTACTGTTTTTCCATCGATTAATGATCTTAGTACCTGTCTCTACAGCGTGTATGCCTGCTGAACAGGGCTGTGGGGCATAACTACAACATTATGGACATCAATTCAGGGAAGATGCTTACAGTGGAAGCAGCGTCGAAAGGGAGGTGGTGTATAAAAGAAATTGGAGCAGAGCCCTTCTTCCATGCGAACATGTACATCAACCTCCATGTCGACCAGGTAAAGAGAGTTTCTCACTCTTTGGGTGTGGGCTTGGATGTGATAACCAATGTGGGAGGGTTGCTGGTAGGAATCCACTTTTTAGAGTATTCTCATTTGTCATGGCATGTTCTGCTATTATGAAGTTCGTTAAACAAATGAGGCAAGTTCGTGCAGAGTTCTAGGAATTTAGAATGTTCTTTGTGTGGAATTGAATTTGGGTTTTGAGAAGACCTGCCATTTTAGCTTGAAGTGTGCAGTACCTGTGTACAGGTTGTTGGAAATAGACCAGTTAGGATAGCTGGATGTCGGTACTTGTGCTTGTTGATATTTGGATTGGAGAAAAATCTGAGGGTCTTGACCTGCTTCAGATTGCGAATGAGACTTCCTTGCACAGGCAACGGTGTGCAGATAGATATTCAAAGCTCTCCAGCGAGGACATGATGTGTCTACTTGGGGATGTCACCGACGAATTGTATCCTGTCTACATGCAAGGTACGTCAGGATCATTTTTCCATTTAGGAGGTGACAGGAATCTACCAGAACTTGGAAGTTACAAACGAACGAAACATTAAGAGAAGAAATGCATACATCATGGCATTTACAATTGTCAGCATGAAGGTCAGAAATGGTACGCAATCTATGAATAATTTGTAACCAAATGTGTTTTCACAGGCCCCAAGCTTGTGACATTATGTACAGCCGTATTTGATTTGCACGCCCTGACCTGTACGATATTCCAAGAGAATCCGCAGAAGCACATCGTTTACTCCCAACTGTCTCTGGTTTTCCCGTCTCCATAGACCTCAGTGAGGTATGAAGGTGATGAGCTGGTTTCAGTATCATTGACTAGGAATTCTTGTTTACGAGCACCGGTTGGACTCTGCTGTTCACATTGATCTAACAAAATTGCACACACTTCCTCAACGAAATGGCAATGAAGTGGAAGCATGTCACTAGTCTGCTCCGAAGTGATTTTTGAACTAAAGTGATCATGATCACCCAAATTCGAAATGTGCTGGGAATTTTGCAGAGCAATACATGGATTGGACAGAATTGGACAGGATCTAGTCAATTGCAACAGATATTCCAGAATTTTCTAGAGCTTGTACTAAGTGCACTAATCCCATTACAAATCGTGCTCTTCCTTGACGTCACCATGGGGGGTTGTCCCATAAGGTTTGTTCTTGTAGAGACGGGTTGTTATATATTAGTGGGCGCAGTTTCAGGGTCGGGCGCGAGAATGGATGAAGCGCGTCGGGAAGTTCGACGGAAGTCGGGTCCCGCCTTGGCTGGTGGGGATGCGGATGAAATTGAGGATGAGGCCCCTATAACCGTATAGGGACCTCATCCTCATACTCGTTGCATCCCCACCACTCATGGGCGCCACACCAGCCAGACCTCCGGGTAAAACCTCTTCCTTTGTTTTTTTCCACTTTGTTTTTTTCCATTTTCTTTATAAGAAATACCTAGGTGATAAATTGTTTATGATATAAAAATATTTTTAAGAAAACTTGAGGTTCTATATTTTTTTATCCTAAGATCATAACTTGAGTTTTTCATTTTTTTTACCCCTTGTTGAAGTCCCAAGGCCTTTTTTTTTCCTGTCAAAACCACTCAAAACTACCACTTCTTGCTATGTCCACCTACAAAATAAATTTTGAAAAATGTTTTCTAGAATCTATCCTTAAGATCTTGTTCTACACTTGTTTTAGATCACGTGCTAAAAATTTTGTGAGATATTAGCATTCAGAGTGAAAGAAAAAAAAATTATTTTAAGAAGTTGCTATGATTGCTTGTAAATTAAGAAGTTGCATAACTTTCACATCACTAATCCAAATGGAATGAATCAAACCTTCCCATTTAGAAAAAGAATATAATTTACAAGAAAAAATATTAATATGGTATTTTTTGTATATAGGGCTTGTAATATGTTTCCCTCCTTGGCTTTAAAAGTTGTCCAAAATTCCATCACTTCTAAATACCGTGTTAACTGACTTAGGATTGATCTTACAATACACTAATCTTGATTTGTTAAAAATCAAATATGGGTTAATTAACTTATTATGATGACCATTAATTAAATTAGAATTAATTGTGGTTATGTTGTTAAATCATTAAAACACTATACATATATATCTAATCAGATAATCAATGAGATATTTTTTGGCCCCTTCATATCTTTAAGATTTATATTTGCTATGAGGGCAATAGACAGTTTTTAGTTGGATGTTTTTTTTGCCAGACGGGATGGTAGTTAATACTTACATAATTCTCAAAACTGAAAATAATACAAACTTAAGACAAAATACTTGAATTGGACACTTGTATTTCGATTGCTTGAGTATCAAGATTGAGCGGCACTAAAAGTTGAACATTGTGATAGTGTGATCATTCGTCTCTTGCATTCTTTGGGCAATTACTCTAGTAAGGTAGAGGCACCCATTATTAACCATGACCTATAGCCAATTTGTAGGGTGCACTATTTCCAACTAAGGCTGAAAAGCTTGGAATGTATTTTTTCAAGGTTGGGACTAATAAAGTTGAAGTAGAAGCACCAATAGTGGATTACTTAAGCAAATTTTGACTAGATGGTGAGGAATATGAGGTGGTGGAAATTTTTCTTATATAGAAAGATAGGAAATATGGGAATTCTTAATTTTTCAAAACTTTATTTATAAAGTTATAGTGAATTTTGTGAGTCAAAAAATATTATCCATCTATAGTCAATGTCTAGAGTATTGTAATTCCAATCATTGAAGAACGACTTTCTAGTTCACTATTTTCTACTTTCTCGTCCACTGCTTTTAGACATGTGTCATAATTATATTAGTCCCAACCTTGAAAAGGATATAAAAAAATACATTTCAAGCTTGAATTCCAACCTTAGGTTTGAAATAGCACACCCTATAGGTTGGGTACTAGGCGTGGTTGACAATTGGTGCTTCTACTTTATGACACATGTCCCAAAGTAGTGAATAAGAAAGTAAGAAATAGTGAGCCAGAAAGCAATTTTGAGATGATCAAAATTAGATCTAAAGATTGGCTATGGATCATGTGTATTTTAAAAAAAAAATTCCTAGACTATCAACTCAATTTCAGACAATACAGACAATAAAGCTCAAAACTTTTTAGTGCATCATTATGATCAGAATTAGATCTAAAGATGGATCATGTGTACTTTAATAAAAATTTAAAAAACTTAATTTTTATTCTTTAAAAAACTTAATTTTTATTCTTTAAAAATTATTAAGTAGAAGTAGGTTTGAGATAGAAGGAAAATCTAAATTACTAAAATCTCTTAAATGGAATTAAAATTCACTAATCTCATTAGTGAGATTGTTGTAGGAAGAAAACTAAACCATGTGGAAGTTTTTTTTGAAAAATTGTAAAAATTGTATACAGAAATGAATCCTACAAGTTATTTTTTCAAGAAAATGCTTAGATTGCTTGAAAAACAAGATCATTGTCCATAACTTTCTCATAACAAATCCAAAATAGAACAAATCAAAGCTTTCCATATAGACAAAAATATAATCTATGAGATAAAAATTTTGAAATCTTTTTATTACCCCCTCTCTTTTGTTTTGAGTTTATTTGGGCATAACTTTTGTTCTTAGGCTCAACTAAAAAAATTTATATTCCCATGAAAATAATCATTTTTTCTATCTTCAAAAAAAGTTTAAAAAAATCATGACAAAAATTAAGTCTGTAGGCACTTGCTTGAAATCCCATTTGTCCTTTGAAGGGATAATGGTCCTTTAGGGGTTAAATTGCTCATGATTTATTGGAAAACCCTTTGAGTGATCAACCATGGGTGTTTCTACCTTAGTAATATTTATGATGTTCTTATGGATAAGTTACCTAGTTAGGCTTAAAATATATGGTTGGTTGTTGTAGGTGAAGTTTGCAAGTTGCTTTGTGGCAAAATAATTGGTAGTGTGTCATATTAGATATCTAGTGTTTTAAGGTGCCATTACCTTAGGTGCCTCCACCTCCAAATGTAGTTAGTAATATTCCTTCCAATGTGAAGGAATATGAGTGATTTGTTTGTATCCTTTATTGTCCAAAAAAATAACCTTATCTCAATTGCCCTATTGAAACTAAAGGTATATGCGCCTGTGCTTATTACTAGTTTCAATTGAATATAGTTCTATTGGTATTATTAAACATAAATTATTTATTTTAGATATTGTTGGCAACAAAAAACAAATTTCTAGGAGCAACTCTAACAAAAAAACATATGCATTCATGTCTCTCCAAACTTTCTTCAATGACATGTAGTCAACAATTAGATTATTGTTCTATAGAACTAACTTTGATTTCAATACACTTTAGTATGCATTATTAGATATAGTGTGAATAAGTTATGAATTTTCAAATTATTATCTCTAAGTGTCCCCAATACAAATAGTCATTAGTCTTGTGTAGACTCTCATGTTTTGTGATTAATATTTAGGAATTTGGAGATTTTGGAACAATTGTAAAGTGGGCACCTCAAAATGTGCCATTGCCCCTAAACCACCATCATTACTTTGTATACATCTCCAAATTCAACATGTACTATGTGGAAGAAACAATTTTAGAACCTCTATAAAAAAAAACTGACCCTTCATAACTTTTACATATGGTATCCAAATTTCACATTCTTGGTGTATTGAAACCTCCTTTCACTTGCCAATAAGAAAATATGAAAATTTAACTAGTCTAATAATATTAACTAGTAATATTAACTAGATACAAATTTGGGGTGCATTGGAACCTCCTTTCACTTGCCAACAAATGAATATGAAAATTTAACCAATTTGATAATATCTATGCCTTAAATTAGACTATTTTTTATTGTTTTTATTATTATTTTTAATATGTTGAGATCTCTTGGACTATACATCTCCTGGTTGCATATTTGGTACCATTGAAAAGCTCTTTGTAAGGAGGGGTGTACAATCATTGTTCCCTGGTATTTGGACCTCCAAAACTGCCACTTTTTGCTACTATGTCTATGATTTTCAAAGTTTTTTATGAATTAAAAAATTATTTTTATTTTTTTCTTATTAAACTATGGCAACGTCAAAAGGCACACTAATATTGACTAGACATAGTAGCAAAAAGTGGCAATTTTGGAGGTGCTCACCTTAATCCATAAATGATGTCAAGGTTGTTTTCTAGCTAATGAATAACAAAGAATCTCTCCGTACATGACAAAAGTGCCAAAATGTATGTGAAAAAAAAATATCTTCTATAGTAGTTGTCTTCTAGTGAGTGTTTTTTCATTTTTTTAAGCCAACGATTCATATGGTATCCAAACACATGACCCAAATGGATGATTTTCATGGTGACTAGCTTGTTGTTTAACCCTTAAACGACAAGCCAATTACTGTGGAAATCATCTGTTTGGGTACTGTGTGAATTGTTGGCTTACAAAAATGAAAAAACAATCATTGGGAGACAAACTACTATAGAAGACATTTCCTTTTCCCACAAAATTTGGAGGATGAATAGTTGCACTTTTATCTTGCATGGAGAGATTTTGTGCCATCCATTGGATGTAAAATATCCGCCTTGATGTTTAAGGGTTAATCTTTAACCCTTAAACGATGTCGAAGATGGTTTCCAGCCAAAACGTCCTCGACATCGTTTAAGAATTAAGGATTAATCCTTAAACATCAAGGTGGACGTTTTGCATCCAATGGATGACACAGAATCTCTCCATGTAGGACAGAAGTGCAACTATTCATCCTCCAAATTTCGTGGGAAAAAGGGAACGTCTTCTACAGTAGCTTATCTCCCAATGAGTGCTTTTCCATTTTTTTTAAGCCAACAATTCACAAGGTACCCAAACAAATGATTTCCAGGGATTAGCACCAAGCAATGTACGGGGGGTACCGGCATTTAGTTACAAGCTAGCTGGTTGATTTTGAGAATTTCCGAATGGATTTCAAAATCTTCGAAAAAAACCCGATCATTTAAGAGGAAAATCAGAGAATATTCTCTATTTTATAAAGGTCTAGCCGAGAGAATGCTTCAAGCAACCGTTTGGTCTCAGAAAATGTAGGATTTTAGCCGGTTAAGCTAAAAATCTCTCCGGACTGTGGCACCAAGTGCAACTATACCTTTAGTTGTTGCAATTTATTGCAATTTAGATAGTGTTGATCATGGGTTACCTTACCTCACCTGGATGCTTCTATAGTCTAGGGTGCATATCGCTCGGCCAACAGAAAAAACTAAAAAAGCTCACTGATACCCCACTCCACTCCACAGTGAAGCCCAGCCAGGTCCTCATCAGTCAGTCTTGCCCCAGGTCTTCGTCCCCTCTCCACCCACCACTTGGCACGCCCTCTCACAATGTTCTCGTCTCACAATACTCTGCTCTCCTGCTCCGTCCATTGTCTCGAATTACAAGAGCTTCGCAGATTCCCCGCCTCCACAATCACAACACCTCCTTCCTCAATTCCATTTCGCCATTTCTCATTGCATCCTTTTCTGCTTCGTCGATCTGATCGATTGTGCTACTCCGATTTGTTGCAGTAACCAACATGGCTATGGCAGCTCAAGCCCTGCACTCCCACTGGCTCCCCAAGTTGCCTCCCAATGCTGCAGCTCCGCGTTCCCGCATGCGTACCTACTCAGTCCGTAGATTGCAAAGAGACGTCGGCAACACTGTGTTCACCACAACGGACATTGTGAGTGGGAGTCCGAAGGGACCGCGGGGGGAAGTTTTCCTGCGGAAGAGGAGCAGTCGGGTGGCGATCTCTGCTTTGGCGGAGGACGGTGATGTGGGAGTCGCGAAGGTAGGCTTGCGTCATTTGGTTTTGATGCTCAATTGTTGTGATCTTGGGATCCATTGGTGTTTGAACTGTAATGTAGTGTTTGAATTGTGATGGAGGTGGTGTGAGATGGGAATGGTGTGCAGGAGGAGGAGGTGGTGGCTGGACCGTCGGGGGTGTATACGCAATGGGATGCGATCACGGCGCGGGTGGCGGATTCGGCGACGCTGGCGTTTCTGTTGCTGCAATTGCCGCAGATCGTGCTTAATACGCAGAACCTTTTGGCGGGAAATGTTGTGGCGCTCACAGCGATACCGTGGATGGTGTGTATGAGACTTTCTTGTTCTTGGTTTCGTAAGAGCGTCCTCAGTGCAAACCTCTACACTCGCCCTGTAAAGCAAATCAATGGAGGACATTCTCTGTTAATAATCTTCTTTAGAGGTCAATTATGCAGTGTTGCATTGAGGATGCTCTTAGTCTTCTTTGTCTTGATTATCGTAATCGTACTTGAAAGACACAGCTTAAGCATTGAAATGGTTCCGAACATTGGATTGACCAAATTTTGAACGATTCTTGGTAGTAATGCAGCAATGTACCAAAGTGTGCCTGAATTTATATACTGATTGCGAAATTTCATCTATGTATGCCTCATTTGAGTATTGTTTGCGAAGTTGTAAGAGTTCGAAATTGAAATTGATTGGTAGATGGCCTAAAACTCACACCAAACTCGCACCAAACTCATATCAGTTTTGATGTTAAGGTCGTGTCAGTTCTCAACATTAATATGTTCTCATTGTGCAAGATTTTTGGGTGTCGCGGTTAGGTGTGTGTCGAAATTTGGTACCTCAACCTTAGGGTGCAGATCGATGGACTCCCGTGCTGGATGAGCCCCTTGCATTTCTAATTTGCTATGTTCCTGTATTACTTCTTGTAGAATCTGTGATCTGTAGTGATTTTGGTACCAATGGTGTTGTGTTGTTATGTATTAGTTTGAAAACTTAAAACAGGAGTGTTGATTCTAGCTCTAGAATCATCAATAGTATTAGAAATCGATTGACTCCCATGCTGCATGAGGCCCGTGCTTGTACTTTGTTTTTCTAATTTGCTTTATAATCCTTTATAACTTCTTGTAAAATCAGTGATTTGTAGCGATTTTGGTATCGATGGTGTTGTCTTGTTATGTATCGGTTTGAAATCTCAGATTACAAGTGTTTTTCTAGCTCTAGAATCATTAATAGTATTCGAAATCGATTGACTCCCATGCTGCATGACGTCCCTACATGTAATTTGCTTTTTGTAATTTGCTTTTTTCCTTTATAAATTCTTGAATAATCAGAGATTTTTAGTTTTTGGTATCAATGGTGTTGTCTTTTTCTGTCTTACTTTGAAAACTTAAATTAAGAGTGTTATTTCTACCTCTAGAACCACTGGAAGTCTTAGAAATCGATGAACTCCCATGCTGCATGAAGCCCCTGCATTTAATTTGTTTTTGTAATTTTCTTTTTATCCTTTATAACTTTTTGTAAAATCAGTGATTAATAGTGATTTTTGGTACCAATGGTGTTGTGTTGTTATGTATTCCAAGTTTGAATGATTTTCCTAGCTCTAGAATCTCTAGAAGTGTTGGAAATACAGTTTATGATTGTGAGAGTTGTCACTTTGATTGCAGGGCCAGTTGACAGGTCTGCTGGGGAACTTGTCCCTATTGTCGTACTTTGCGGGGAAGAAAGAGCGAGGAGCCACGGTGGTGCAAGCCGTGGGCGTGGTGTCCACGGGGGTGGTGCTGTCGCAGCTGGCTTTGGGAGGCGCCATGCCGGTGCCCATTTATGCGGCCACGGCTAGTGTGGTCGTGGTGGGGCTTCTCCTCAACTGGTTGAGCTACTTCAATAAGCTCAGCCCTGGTTTGTGGCAGCTGTGGGGCGATGCTGTCACTGTGGGTGGACTTACGGTGCTTCCTCAGGTACCTCATCTTTTCTTGCATGCTCTGTACATTATAAATTAAAATAATAGTAATACAACTGTTGCAACCGTTGCAATAGTTGCAACCACCACACCCCGTTGCATAAGAAATCATGGAATTTCTTTTGTTTTCCACTATTGGATTTTCAGCTCAAAAGTGCCACCAAAATTTGGATGAAATTTGAAAGTTTGAAATCGTGACTCAATCTGGACGAAAACGTGACAATGGGTCGTGAGACTGTGCACTTAATAGGATAGGTGTCCATTTTATTTTACCATGTAAGTATGCCAATCTTTTTTTGCAGGTGATTTTCTAGCATGGTGCATTGAACCTGAAGTCTTTTTCCATGTGCAATACACTCTGTATGCAATAATAAGGGACTTGCTCTTTGTGATTTGCATGCACTAGTTGATGAAACAATTCAGCTTGCACATGAGCTCCAGCGTCGATTTGGATGTCGTGGCCTTGATGGATTGCGTTTGCATTAACATAGTGTTTGATTTTTCTCTGATGGAGGAGTTTTGTTGCGTTTTTCAGGTCATGTGGTCAACATTTGTGCCATTCATTCCGCCGTCTGTTCTTCCTGGCAGCATTTTTGGCGCTTTGGCGTTACTTCTAGTCATGCTGGTAATTATGCACCTCTTGATCATCCCTTTGTAGCGTTATTCACAGCTGATATCTAGGATGAAATGTGTGTTTGCTGAGCTACTTTGTATTGTAATGGCATGGCAGAATCGACTCAACAAGTTGCCCCCGGCAGCATTGAAGTTCTACTCCGGGCTCTCGGCGTGGACAGCAACTCTTCTCTTTATGTGGTGTCCTGTTGCACAGGCGGTATGTTGTTGAGGCAACATATTTTCAGCGTTGATTTTTCTTGTTTTTTTGAAGTGATCTGTTCTTTTTCCTTTTTCCTCACAATTAGACGTTGAATGTCGGCTCTGTTCAACAGTGGTCGAATTATTTGAACCCTGCCAACATCAAGGGCTTGTCAGTCCTTACCGTCTTGCTCGCCATGGCCGGCAACGGTCTGCTTCTGCCTCGGGCTCTATTCACTCGTGACCTCATGTGGTAAGAATCTAAGCTGAGTGTGTACTTCAATGTTCCACATTTCACTTGGTGTAGGATAATCCTATTTCCGGAATAGGCATTGATATTGGGACACTGCGCTAGACTATGAGAGGAATGATGTGTTAGAGGATATTACTGACTTTTTATTTATGGAAATGAACTCTAAGATCTCGGTCTTGGGAGACTAATCTTGAGTGGTGGAGAGCAGGTTCACAGGATCATCTTGGGGTACTCTGCTTCAGGGATGGGGAATTCTAGTCACCATGTTTGTGTAAGCATTTCGACAACCAGATTCTTTCATTCCACTCATCTGTGGGTATCCGTTGGTGTAACTTTCCTAGAGAATTGGTTTATCGATGCGCTATACATTTCATCACGTTTTTTATTTTATGATTTTTTAAAACGAAGCAGGTAGTCAATATAAAAACAGGGGCCCTAAACAAAATTGCATTATAAAAACATTAGTTTCTTAAGGTACGCAAATTTTTTACAGCATAGTGCAGTTGACAGCTACCTATCGATAGCTCAAAACCACAATACCATCTGATCGAAACTTAACATCAAATATCTGTACACTACTAAGCTCCTTGAGGTTAAAAAATTTTAAATTTAAATTTTTTTGTGCAGATTTCATGTCGTCAATGATGCTTCTTTCTACGGAATAAGTGGTGTGCTTGCACTCTATCTAGGTAATTTCTCCTACTCCTGGTGGTGCGTGTGCTCGAGGCTGCATTTTTTCGCAGTTGGACAATTGAAGTTAAAGTGAATTTATTTGTTGCCACGCTTTATGTACATGAGACTTACGTTTACTTCTGTCTTTGCAGGGTGGATGACCTTTAACGATGCAAAAGCGTACTCTTTGCAAAATCCCTTCGCACCATTGATTGAATTGATTACTGGAAGTCGGTCCACGTAGTGTAAATGGGAATCTCCCGTGGCAGAATCACAACCGTCTCGTATTATATAGATATTTAGTAGTTATCTAGTTAGGCGGTCTTCTGCCAAGGTTTGTAATTTTACAAAGGCGAACATAGTATCCTACAGGATTAATAGAGGTTTCCATGAAATTGGGTCTATTGATTATTGTTGTTGTCGAAGGCGGACTAGAAGTTGCACGACTGCTCCTGAAACATCTCGGCAGGATTCTCTTGCAGACAAAGGAAATAGTAGATTTTGCGTACACAAAGAAGAAGGTATTTTACTGTTAGGCTTTTTTCGGCTTCATCAGATGACTTTGAAGAGTCAACCTGATCCATGCGAGGTACAGGTAGTTGCTTTTAGCCTAGATTTCTGCAGTCTCTTTTGAGAGGTTTGTTCGCCGTAATGGTAATCCTGGCCTGCATGCGTCAGTGTAGCACACCTTGAGATTCTTTCAACTCTTTGTGAGAAATAAACTTCAGTTCCTCCGCCACATGTGCTGTAGTGAAACAAATCATATCATAATTATTGTCTGATTCATTAGAACAGATATATTGAAGGGGGTCTCTTCCATAGAACTCTACATGATGGGCTGTAATTACTCCCTTTTTTCTTACAGTTCTACTGTTATAATCATTTTCAATTTGCAACTCCTTCAGTCAAGGGAATGCTCTCCAGAAGGACATGGCAGGGGTGGGATTATGGAGGGAGAAGCGCAGGAGGAAATGAAAGCGGAGCCAGGTCATTTTGAAGGGGCAAGCACATCGTGGGTTCGACAGCATTCATCCACAACGTTTGGAAGTCAATCAGGAATTTCACGGGACTCACTTGAAGTTGACTTGTCTCGTACCAAGTTTAAACCCGTGAAGAATTAAATTGGGCCTCATTATTTATTTATTTATTTGGTTGTATGGGTAATTTGTTTTTTCTTTTTCATTTTCGTTTTCGTTTTTTTTTTGACTATGAACTTCACTGATCCTGGCGATACAAAAATTGGCTTGGCCATGTCAGAACCCTTTTTTTCACTACATGATTGGTCAAATTTGGTGCTTTGCAGGTTCTCCAGTCAAGCGAGAACATGTAGCCCCAGACTTTTTGACGAATGCAGATATTTGCATTGGAGTGGACTTAGTACTTTCATTGAGAACAGTGAGTGCACTACTGCTTCACTCGGATACTGTTTGACTTATACTGGAACAGTCATCCTAGCAACCAACATGCTATCTGAGTGGTGGTTGTGTTTACAAATTATCTCCTCTTACGTATGCGTCCCGTTTCAATCATAACGACAGAAACGGGGTTGGTAGCATATGTTTCCCTTGTGGATATTGTATTTACATGAATTCAATGTTAGTCTGTTGACGGAGGATTTTGAAATGGTTTGGTTTCAATCATAATGACGAAATCTAGAGTTAGTTGCATCTTTTTCCATTATGGATGATTGTAATAAAATTTGAAGTCGATTTTAGTCTAATGGTACGGAGAGATGGTTTGATTTCAATCAGAACAACAAAAACAAGGTATGAGTGCATCTGTTTCCTAATTAAATATTTTTATTTTCATGAAGTGAATGTTAGTCGAAAGGTGGTTTCTACGATAACCGCAGAAACGAGGGACTATTTGTATCTATTTACCTTTTAGACATTGTATGATTAATATGAAATCAATACCAGTATAATGGGTGTGTGATTATTGAGATGTAATTGTGACCATGAAACTGTTCTCTTTTGAGATTTTGTAATTGAACCAGGAGTCCCGTGATACGGGGTATCAGGAGAAGCAGTTTCACCTGCATGTAACGGTTAGTGAACGGGTATCTGAATATTAGCGTCGCATGATGTCAAAACTGCGTTGAGGCGTTTCTATTTTCAGAGACCTGGGGCCTCCAGGGAGACGGACCCGCAGGGTCAGCTTGCTGACCTTGACATCCTTGAAAGAGAACTCAGTATTTTCTGCGTTGGGAGTGCCTAAAATTCATGCATATTAGTGGTGGCACAGTACGCAAGTTCATCTGTGAGATTCTCTTCCTTCTTTCTAATTTTAGCCAAGGAAATTTTGAGCCCCAAATTCTCATCAGAAATGCTTGTACATGCGTAGAATTTTGAAGTCAGATCGTTTGAGAATTTCCTCTTTTTGATGCACGCAAGTCTTGCCATTTGAAACTACTAATGATGGAGATGCAGTGTGGAGGAAGACATGGGGAAAGGTTCCAGTGAGAATAAGCTTCCCAAAGAAGTCTTTGCTGCCTTGCCCAAGGATCCTGACCAACAATTGGAAGTCGCCCAGCAAATCACCCAGATTGCTGTGTCTGGCCGTGTTGCGAAACTAGAAGCCGAGACTTCGATTTTGAGACAAAAAGTCGCGGAGAAAGATGCCGTCATTAATGGTCTGCAGGCTCGTGTTGTTGGGGCTGAAACCACGTTGGTTGAAACTACAGCGAAGCTGGCTGTTGCTTTGGAAGGACAGGTGCTCACATTGTTTTGGTCTACATCATTTTGACTCAGTTGTACTACTACGTAACATTCTTGAGCAAGCTTGAAATTTTTCGTGCCAAAAAATAATTGAGTGATGAATACATGTGATTCTTGTTATATGGTTGTCTTGCTGCAGGCCAAATTGATCGAAGATAAGAATGTACTTTCAGGTCAAGTGAAGAAGCTGATGTGCCAAGTTTCAAAGGTAGATCTTGCTTTGCATTTCTTTGCATCCTGTTAGTTTTACTCCATCACTGGTTGGTGATCAAGGTCATCACATTAACTTTAACGAAGTTTCATTTAATTTTCGTCGTGGCAAATGTGTGTTACAGTTGGATGACTTCAAGAAAGCATTGATCAAATCACTAGAGACAAATACAGAATGTGGTGCTGATGTGGTAAGAGTCATTGTTCATTTCCTTCAAGCAAAGTCTCAGTTCTGAGCCTATGTAGGTTTCCTTTTTTCAAGTCTCTTTTATGTCATCCTCTACCCCACATATTTGCACGTGCAGTTGAGAAGCACGTGTCTTTGGAAATCGGCATTGGGACGGTGAATTTATAATTGCTAAGTATCCTCATTAATATAGTTGTTGATTCCAGGGTGATGGAAAAAACCCAGCAGCGTCTTCATCAGGATCATCATCACTACCGTCAAGAGCAACACCTTGCGACAGTCTACCTGCGTCTCCAATGTCAAAGAGCACAACTCCTCCCACACCGACTACAAGGAAACGTAAGATTGATTAATCAGTAACTCATTTTATTCGTTTAATCAAAATTATTCTTGATTTCCTGCAAATTAGGTTGACACTTATATCTGACTGCAATTAGAAATCTATAGCATTGAGAAGAGCATCAGGGTTTTATATCCTTAATGGCATGAGTGACAAATTGTGTTTGTGAAGTATCACTAGTGAAAATCATGTCCTGTTCCAGCCAGGGATTCCACCAAACTTTGTTGGAATTGGTCGTGATTTTTTTAATGACCAACAAGGGTGAGTGGACCTGGATAGAACAAAACCTTATTTCTTCTAGGGTATGTGTAAAATCCAATTTTTGAAGTTAAGATACATGAACAGATTGGGTTCCTCCAACTATGCTGAATTGCTTATTTTGATGGTTTTGGGGGTGTTTTCACCTTACTTTTAAAGCCAATTTTTCCTGGGGATTTCTAGGACTCCATTGTTTAGTGTAGTGCAGGCTAGAGACTGCAATTATTTCTCCGGCATGATGCATTAAAAGTAACTTATTATCTCTGTTTCTGAGTCCTTGTGAAATTCGACCCTTTTGGTGATGATCCCTGGTTTCAGAGCAAGGACAATTTTCATGCATGATGCCTGAGGAACCTTCTCCAAAGTCTCCTTCCAAGTCTGGGAGCTCTTCTAATGAGGCTTCAAATGATCGTATGTCCATTGCCAGCCCTCAAACCCAAATTGACTGTTTTTTGCAGAGTGACACAGGCTGGCTCTCTGGAAATTCTGCATCATGGCTGTAATGTTTTACTATGCATTTTTTTCTTCTTTGCAAGATTGACACTAAGAACTAAGGTGGGCACCCCAAAAAATTGCTGTTTTTTTCCTACTGTGCCTCGTTACTATTACTGGCAAGTCAAATTTTCATATTTTCTTGTTGACAAGTGAAAGGAGGCTCCAATACACCAAAGAACGTGACATTTGGAAAAGTTATGAAGGGTCAAAGGTTTTTTTAGAGGTTCCAAAATCATTTCTTCCACGTAGGTACATGTTGATTTTGGAGATGTACCTAGAGTGATAGGTTTTGGATCACTAGCACATTTTGGGGTGCCCACCTTACAGTTGTCCATCAATGTATGTGTAAAAAATACTGACTACAAAATCTTGCTCTCTTTGTTTCAAAATAAATTTGTGGTTTCTACTAGGGAACTCTAGGAGTACCATGGATTTATTTTGAGACATGGGGAGTAGTAATTAATGATCTAGCTAAATTAAGGAAACCCTTTCCTATGGATATTGTATGAATAACATGAGAATTTCCAAAAGTTTGCTCATAGATGAGTGATAGTGTGGGTAGTATTTTATTTTTGTATTGTTGCATATTGGCATACTCATTGGATTCTAAGTATGTGATTGAAAATAACATGTACACAACAAAATTTATCCATGAAAAAGGATTCACTATCTTAGATTTATGATCATATACAATATGGTATTAATACACAATTTGGTATTGTTCATTTTATATTTATATTTTTGTATACATATAAAGAGAGAATGTGTATATATATAATTTTGGGCATTGTTGTTAGCTTTGGTTAACACTAAAACATTGCCAAGGACAAATAGTGTTTGGTAGATGATTTTTAGAACTATAAATATAAAGAATGAAGCTATTAATGTAGAGTTTTGATAGTTTTTGGTTGATAATCTTGGTGATAAGCCTTGTCCATCCATGATTAGAAAGTGTCTATAGTCAATGTAAAATGTAAATGCAATAAGTTTATAAAGAAATAAGAATGGTTTTGCAAATTTATTGTTTATGATATATGTACAGGCACATCAAATCCTACCTCACCATCAGATAGTCCAATTCCAACAGGTACTAGAATTAGACCATTATGTTTTTGTGTGAAATGTTTTTTAAATTTTTCTATTAATTTAATAAAACATTAGCATCAAAGGATTTATCTACTAATGTAGTCTCCCTAACTAAATGATCGTGCCGCTTTGTTGTAGCAAAGTCACCTCACATTAATGGCAAAGAGTTTTTCCGGCAAGCTAGGTAGGAAGCCATATGATTGCTAGAGATATTGCTATTGCATGTTTGTTTGTTTTCTTTTGATTGATAGCTTTGTAGTTTTGATCCTTTGTAAAGATTTTACAAGTTTCCTATTACATCTTTGTCATTTGATTTCCTTACCACCTCTCCATCATTGATGTGGGTTCATACAAGCTACATATGTTTTTCAATTGGCTTAAGAATGTGATGTATGTCTTCTATTGATGTTATTGTTCAAAACTCAAGAGGCATGATAATGGTAAATTTTTTGTATAAAACTTAGTCTGAAGGTGTTGAATCAATTAGTAGTAATTCAATTCAAACAATCTATATGCTAACATTTGTTGTGCTTCTAGAAGTTGTTATTTGTTGTTCTCATAGATATTATAAAATCTAAATACTTGGAAGTATTATAAAATCTAATTTTGAACTAATAAACAATTTGCAGGAGCCGTTTTTCCTATGAGCAATTTAGTGAATTTTTGACTAGCATTAAAGAGCTCAATTCACATCGACAAGCAAACGAGCTAATTGCTCGCCAAATGGTTATATTCCATCCAATTGTTTATAGCTGCAATACACATGTCCCACCCAATTCTGGAGATTGGGTTTTTGCAATGCCTTCTTAATCATAATAATTGGTTCAAATTTACATAGACATCATTTTTTGCAAGTGTATTTTTTTGTCCTCAAGTGCAAGTAGTTGTCATCTACTTAGCAAAGAAGTGATACTTGTTTTGGTAGCTAGTTGAAAAGACATTGATTTTGTTATTTCAATAGATATCAATATTACATGATAGTGATGCAATCTTAATGTAGATACAACATTTTGACACTACCACAATGAGTTTTTTTATATGTACCTATCAATTTAATTAAAAAATCTCTAAAAATAGTGAGTAGAAATTAAAATCTTGGAATAGGAAAATTAAGAATGTTTGATACAAATAAGAAGATTAGAACAATCTCTCAAAATAAAAGGTACATTTTATACACAAACAAGGTTAATATATATGCACTTGGTCATTGTCATCATAGTGTTTAACCCTTGAAGGGCTAAATAGCCTACTTTAGATTTTTAAGTATTTAGACATACTTGACCTCACAATTTGGGATTTTTACATAAGATATTTAGAATGGGTGCTAATCATCATAATCTACATTTGAAACTATGTCCCATGTGATTCTAATAAATATTACAAAAGTTGTAAGGTATTTTTTTCTATTTTCAATGTTATTAATGAATTCTAGTTATTTGCATATATTGATTCCAAGTAAAAACATTTGAATCATTGAAGTCCAAGTAATGAGGTGAATGTTATGAAGTTTTATTTTACAAATAATTATTTTAAGGAAAATATATATATGAAGTAAATAGCAAATATCACCAGAAGAAAATGAATTAGCAAATCATTGTATAAAAACCATATGAGGATTAAAAATGCTTATAATTCACGTTTATAGGCAAGTATCAAGCAACAAGTTTATGGAAGGCAAGAATGTTTGGTTTGCGTTATTGGCATTGTTGATTTTTTAAAATCCCATAAAGACAAATGTGAGAAATGGAGAGAGTGATTGAAATTTTTATTTTTATTTGACAAAGTATGAATTTGGTATGAATTTTTGAAGTGTATTGTCCAATTTGCCTAAGAGAGCCTTTGGACTACTCTAAAACCAACAAAAAGTGTATCCATAATGGTCATTTTACTCACCTAAAGCAGTCACAATATTTCCTAACATGGTCACAACATAAAGGCCTAAAAAAGTCACTTCATGTGATGAATTTGCACTCAAAAGGTGAAAGTTCCTATTGCTATCACTAATCACTCTATCACCATCATCCAAGACATTGATTGTAGCTAGTTTAAATTTCATTTATTGAAAAACCTCTATGATTATGGTTTGATGCAAGACATTGATGGATCATTCCCTATATGTCTCTTATGTTTATCTTAGTTCATCCACTAAAGGTTCATTCTCACCTAGCGTTTGCAAACTCTATGTTTAAAGATAAGACCTCCATGTAAGTAGGAAATAATCTTTTTTTACGGGAATTAAGGTTCAGAAGTATTATATTTGTTTCCAAGTTGTGTATTGTTCACACATGGCTTGTATTTACTACCAATTATGCGTCGTGGGAGGTGGGAGGTGTTGGTGTTTGTGGTTCTATGGCACTTGTGTGTGGCATTCTAGATTGTTTGAGTGATTTTTGCAAGCATTTTGTTTTTTTCTTCGTGAAGTTTTGTTGTTGCTTGATGGCAATTCTTTATTGAGGTTGTGAGATGTTTCCGAGTTTTCTATTAGAATTTAGAAGGTTGTGTAAGACATTACCAGACCTACTTCTTAGTGGAGGCAAACATGTTTTTCCTTGACCACCTATACAACCATCATGATTTTTGTTAGACTTTGTAAAAAATCACTAAAGCAATGTGTGAACTAACCTTCACTGCCAACAGCGCATGGTCCAACTCCGGAGTTTGTCTAACCACAAGATGCTACATCTACCCATGCATTTGGCTCAAGATAAATTCCAAAACAAAATTTAGCCTTCTATAATCAATCGTTTAAATAGATAACACTATTCAAACAATAGATCTTTTGTTTGTTTAGCTGTAATTAGGATGCAATCTCATGGTAAGGTTGTGTAGTACGTTGTGCACATGCAATGATGTGAGATTTGGTTTCTGAGTTCAGATGCAAGTACAAGCTACAATGAACACTTAATATTGTTGACAAGGAAAACCTTTTAGGGTTTGCAACAACTTTGGCATGTGTATCACTAATCAAAACGCTACACTTGTGCTTTTTTGCCTCTAAACCCATTGAAAAATGTAAAGGTGGTACATTAGATACAAATCCAAGGCTTTTGGAGCTTGCTAAAACTCTAGTAATAAGATCTACAAAGATTGTAGAGTGATTTCAGTTACAAACTAGAGGGATTAATAAATCACGTGAAAGTGCAAACTGTGCGTCTATTGTTTTGAAAAAGGCCTTGGCTAAGGAAGAAGCACGTGGTTGTGTCAATATCATAGTTGTCTTCCCCAACATGGCGACAATTAGACAAACATGATTTATAATACGTCCAATAGCCCCTCCGTCTGTTTAATAAAGTCTAATAAAGTCAACTTTAAATTTGACTTTCAAATATCTTTTAAATAAAACACTCTCTCTTTCCAATGTTAGCATATTAACGTTTCATTTTATTGAAGTGTCTCAATTGAATTAACACTTGTTATATTCTAAATTTTGAGTCATACTTGAAATGAGATTTCTATGAGCAGTCAACTTTGAAAAAGACTTTATTAAACATGTTTAGACCGACAAATTGTCGTACGACATACTAAAGATAGTAATGACGATTTTAACTAATACACACAAAGAGACAACATTACATAACATTGCACGGATTCAACCAAAATCTTCAAATTCCAAAGATTCTAATGCTATGAAAAAACTAGCAAATTCTCTGTCATTACTCCAAAAACTACTTTCTATTCCCGCTCTTACATCTAGACACATCAAATTCCAATTAGGTTTGGCATTGCCAAAGAAGTGAAAGAACATGCATGAAATATAGTAGGAAATTTTGATGTAAGAGTAGCCATTCAAGCATACCTAAGGCCAACTGAAGTGAGAATGGACTCTAATCAATGAAATGGTCACTTGAGTAGCCAATTATTAACTGATTACTAATCAAAAGTTTGATTGAGTAATTGGTTTTGTAGTTGGTCTAATAACTTTGAGTGCATTCCATTTAGACATGCCAAAAATAAATTTGTTGAAAATATGTGTTGCTTAAAAAAAATTGTTGCCTACATTTTGATGCATCAAAATATGAATGAATTTTGAAATTTAATCTCAATTATCTCTAAATTTGTACAATCAAATGCTTTGAATTTTTAAGTGTAATAGCAAAGTTCATATTTGTATATAGTTGAATAAAAACTTATGTCATTTCCATCTTAAATCTAAAAGTCATTTATAGTTGCCACAAGTGTTGAATTTAAAACTTTAAAAAATTGTTGTGCATACCTTACTTTGATAGAGGGTTTGAAATGAACTATTCTTTAAATTTTATCTAGAACTATACAATTATGCAAAAAAGTCATGTATGTATGTATGTCATTATATGCCATGAGAACAACTGCATATAGAGATGATTGAACATTTTAGAATACTCAATATTATAATAAAAATCAAGAAAAAAAATTATAAACATAATAACTAGTTATAAATCATGAAAATGATTAAATCAACTACTCCATCCATCCCAAAATGCTCTTGTTGGCCTTATTATTTTGTCCCAAAATGATCTTCCCCTTGTGACATGGCAGAGTAGCCTGCGAAACAGAAGTTTTACATGTGCACAATAGTTGTAAAGAAATTTTCCTACGGGACCAAGTCGCTGTGCACTTTTGTGCGACCATCCTGGGTGAATAGGATGGATACCATAATGGGCTATTGTTTCAAAAAAATAAAAAAATAAAAAAATAAAAAACCCAGGGTGGATGTGGTTCATGAGCCCGTGCTATCTCTTAATGAGCTCATCAACATGTATAGTATAGTACAACTCATTTGCAAAATTTTACCCAGTATTTTCACCTAGTCGCACTGCCACGGGCAATTTTAGCGTGGAAAGTACAGGCTTCACAACTCACCACGCGAGAAGGCATAACATTATAGGAAACAAAAGTGAAGAATTGTGTGGACAACGGTGTTCCTCCAAAAAGACCCCAAAATTTGACATTTCAAAGCTCCACAACATTCACTTAAAAATGAATCCAAATCTCAAATTTGGAGAATGATAAGAGAGCATTTTATTTTATTTATAATTCAAAATAAAATTAAAAAATATTGATTTTTGACCTTAATTTAGAACTTTTTATCAAACAAAAAGATCATTTTGGGACGGAGGGCGTATAAAATTTTAAATGGTAATGATTAAAAAATACTAATAAAAATAATGAGTGATCATAGATCAAAAATTGATTCATCGTTAATGGACATACTAATAAAAAATAAAAATGAACATGTAAATATTAACCATTACTAAGAATACTCATCAAAATGAAAAATGAAATCAAAATATAACTATGAAAATTTCGACTTTCAAACTTTTAATTTTCTAAAGATTGTGACTATCAAAGTTGTAAAAATGATTAAATTGACTATTAATTATTTAAAAATATTGATGAAAATAATGTGTGATCATATATCCTAGATTAATTGACCCTAATTAATCATGGATCAATAATGAAAGAATATTAATAAATTAAAATTTAATAAAATATTATTATTGTTACTAAGAATACCTATCATAATGGAAAAAAATATTTATTTTAATTAAAAATAAAAAATAATTGCAATCAAAATATTTAGAATAATGCGTTTGAGTACAAAATCCAAAGTGAAAGCTAAAAAGGTAAAACCAAACTAAAGCCAAACCCAAACAACACATTTTTTGTGAAATAATTGAAATAAAAATAAATTTATTGAAAGTAAATATATTAAAATTATTAGAAAAAATTATAGAAAAAAAATTTAGAAAAAAATAATCATAGATTTATAATTAAGAAGTTAGTTGGTGGATAAAGAAAAAAAATTGGAAGTGCTAAAATTTAAAATAAGATATAACAAAATATTTTAATTAAATATAAAATGAATAAATTGGAAATATTTTATTTATAAAATCTAGAGAATCTTCTTTGGTTATAAAGTCTTGATTTTCTATAAAGTAAACCAAAGAGATGTAAAAATAACCATTACAACATCATAAATTTGATGAAGACTAATAAGGCAACATGAACAATGTTCAATCATTAGTTAAGAAAAATGTCAAAGGAGAGTTCTTGGAGTCTTGAAGAGTCTCAAAAGAATTTAAGATTGAAGCTCCTCTTGAGCACTTTTGTTTAATTGCTTAGTTTGCATGCAATTCAATATGCTCAAGGACAAGAATATTCATTAATTAGTTACTTGACATTTATAAAAAATTTGGCCTATTTCTAAAAACAAATCTATTTGTGTGGTACAATAGATGTTAGTATGGTATTTCAAATCATTCATTTTACTTGTAAGCTTCACCTTATCATGATAAAAAGAAATGTAAATGTTGTCTATTGGTGTATATAATGATAGATATTATATAACCAAAGTTTGTGAAGTAATAACAATGGTTGAAGAATATAGTACCTGAAAGGACATACAATATGATAAGTGCAAGTACATAATTAGAAATTAGCCTTATATTACTGTATATTTTTGAAATAACATTCTTATTTGCATTACTTATTGAACTTTTTACTTATTTTAAGTTATTTTCTTGGTAAATGTAATAAAGGTAATGTAAATTCTTATCCAAAAAAACTAATATTTTTCAATTTCTATATTAATTTATCACTTTTGATAGAATTTTTAAAAATTCTATCTATACATCTTATTAAAATATTTACATAGTATTGTCAATAGACAAATTGCAAAAAAAAAATTAATACTCATAGAATCATATGGTTTAATATTATACAAATATTAAATACATTCAATGCAATTCCAAGGCCATATAAATTAAAATTATTCTCTTTTATAATCTATTTTTATAGTTATTTAAGTTTAATTTATATACACATATGATATAGGTAACTTGTAAATTATTATAATGCAAAGTAGTTAAAATTGAAGAATGTTGCACTAAAAATATTGATAAAATATTGGTATGCAGAAAATGCTTTTGATTTGTTATATTTTGGATCTAAATTCAATCAAGTAATTTTAATTTGAATAAATTATGAATATTATTCAATACCTTTGAAGTTGCTCTTAAATCAAATCTAGACAGTTGTACAATTCATATCTAAAATTAAATTAAATTTTTTCTTTGAGATATTAATAATAAATCAAAGTTTTTGGATGCATTAATTATTGCAACGTACTATTATAGTATCTGCATTTTAAAAAATGCTTATGGTGATTAGATTTTTCAAGAACTATTTGAAAATCAAGCAATACTATCTATTGTATTGAACTAGTATATAATATTATAGGTATATGGCATTAATTAAGTAAGATGAATAATACAAAGAATTTTTTTAAGAAATTTTAAATTACAATTGCACATTTGACATTCAGTGGAATTGAAACATTGTAAATAAATATTTGATACTTTTTTGAGAATCTTTCTTGCATCTTATGCACCAAACTTGATTTGACAATTTGTATACAAGATATTGTTTTGCATTCTGAAATTGCATTATCACTTATAAATTATGGCAAATTACTTCCAAACATTTTTTATATGATTACAAAATATGAACATTTGAATTGCTTTTAAAATGCTAAATTCCTAATTGTATTAATGAATGTAAAAGTTTCTTATATGATTATAAATTATTCTATATTATATAAGATTTTTCATTAGTTAAAATTTTAAAACATTTTAGGTATCTAAAACATTTTTAAAGATAACACAATATTGTGTGAAAGTGTGAGAATTCTCATGACATGAAATACAACATAAATGAAATCCTTGAGAGTTCAAGATATGCTAATAAGAATTTGTAACAAATGTGATTATTTAGAAAGCATGAGGATTTGACATCAATTTTTTTTATATATTGATGTCATTCATCAATATAAAAATAAATAATATTTGCACTCATTTATTTGTCTCGCTTTAAGAAAAAAATTACATTTAAATAGAACATTTTTATGAGTAAAATATTTTGTAATCTTTTAGATTATGTGATTAATATTTTAATCATATTATAGTTTAAAATTTATTATAATAATATCATATTATATATAACAATATATAATTAAAGAAAACTATTTATTTTTAAAAAAAACAACTATTTCTATTATAAAAAAACACCTTGAAATGTTTATTTTGTATAATAATATGTGTACATTTGATGAAGTTTAACCTTATAATGTTGGACTGGTCACCATGAAAATCATCTTTTTTGGTACTATATGAATCATTTGCTTAAACAAATTCAAGAGCGCTTATTGGTGGTCTATCTACTTTACAAGACCTCTGCTTTCAATAGAATACTTCAAGGATGAACTCCTGCACTTTAATCTTATATAGAAAAATTCTCTATCATCCATTAGACACTTAGTGTCCACAATGACAATCATTACAAGGTTGCAAATTAATGCAAGTTTAACAATGTCTTACATCAATCTCAAATTATTACTTAAAAGTATATAAATTTTTGCATTAATTGTAGAATTATCATCCAATTGTTTAAGATTGTACTGCTATTAAGTCATTTTTCTTTTGCAATGGATTCAAACCCCTTGATCGATGGCTAACATTGACATGTATTCGACCAGCTTCAAAACGAATATTTGTTCGTTGACAATTTTTGACAAGTCCTTCTTGGCACTTTTCAAGTATTAGTTGTTCATCTAAAGTGGTATTACATGGTATAATCACTTCTCCAACTTTGTTGATAGGTCCATGTAATTTACATTCTTTGCTTCTGAGAGAATTGTGAAAGCAATCAACTTTATCTTTGGAAAAAAATTCCCTTTCTTCAAAACCACAAAGGTCTTCACTATCTTGATCAAATTCATATTGTATAGTTGATTTTTGTGTTTCAGATAATTGGGCAACAGGTTCTTTTGTTAAGTTGCCCACCCCTCTTTTGATGAATTTTGTAGGAGAAATCTCTATTTTTTCAACTAAGGATGTTGGTTGTTGGTTGTCAAGCATTTTTGAATTATTTTGGTGACTTTTGGTAGATTTCTCCTTTGTTGCTTGATTTTGAGAATCCAAATTTAGTTTTTCATTAGAATCTTGTTTTTTGAAAGATTGAGACGTTTTTAATATTTTACACTCTTTATTAGAATTGTCATTGTTTTTATGACATTGGCTACTTTGTTTGCAAGAAAACATTCTAAAAACCTTAACAAGCTCAAAACCGAGAGCAATACATTTTTTCTTTGCCATTGTTGCTCCATCTAATGCAGATTGTATTCCCGCAATCATATGTTCAACTTTTTTGTCCAACAATCTAAATATAAATCCATTGGTCATGAAATTACTCTAAATAATAGAAAATTTACTACCAAATTCAATATAGATGTTATAGATATATAAATGTTTTATTTTGAAATCATTTGTTATAACAAAAATTTGAATTATTAAAGTAGAACACTAATTAAATCAAAGTTTTCTTTACCTTAAATTAGTGAATGTTGCCAAAGCAACATGTTCAATGCGACTTTCAAGACCCAAAATCTTTGAACTAATTTCTTGATTTGAATTTGGTGGATCTATATCATTAACCTCTGTTTCTATATTTTCTATTTTCCTATTTATTTTTTATAATTATATTTTTGTTATTTTTATATTTTAAAATAAATATTTTTTTAAGATTTTAAATTTACTTATTATATAAAAATAATTCAATTATTATAGGTTATAATATTTATTGTAGTCTACATTATAATTTTAGCTTTATAATAATGATTTATCAATTTCCAATATTACAATAGCTTGTAATATTATGAATTTATAATATTTTATTCAATGATTGTGGTTTAATTTTAAAAATAAAAAAATGTGTTATAATGATTATATAAGCGACAAAGTTTATATGAAGATATAGAAAATTGTATACCTATGTTGGGCTTCAATGCTTTGATTCAAGTTGCCATTTGAAGACACATTTTCTTTTGTACTATCTTTGCCACAATTTTCAATGTATTCCAATTTTGAGGACAAGTTGGAATCATGAATTGGTGAGTTTTCCAATACATTAACTCGGCTCTCCAACATTGCAATGGCCTAATGGCATTCAAATAGATATCAATTAAAAATGCTTAAAGTGCAACTTACAAGGCAACTTATGTATTAAAATTGAAATTAGTGAGTTCATATCATTGTTAATTTGATTGGAGATTTACATGACAATTTGCGCTATCTCCATTATCAATTCTTTGTAATAATCCTTTCACTTCAATGTCAATATTCTTTAAGTGAGACTTGATCACTATATCTTTCATTACATTGACTTTAGATTCTGTAATGTGAGTAATTTGTTGCATCAAACTTTCACCACCACAAGTTAATTGCAATTTCTCATCCATATATTTTACTTTTGATGAAAGCTCATCTACAATCCTTGCAACAACCTCATACTTGGGAAGCCAAATTGCAGCTGTCTTCTCAAGATCACTAGTGATGTTCCTTACATCTTCATGTGATTGAACAAGATTGACTTGCATGTTCTCTATTATTTCAAGACGTTTGCCAACAATAGATTGTTCATGTGTTGATTCTTTAATCTTCTTTTCCAATATCCTAATTAATTGTTGCAATTGACTTATTTCAATTTGCCAAGAATCTTTGAATTGGTTCAATTCTTGTCGTTTTACAAGTGAAGTTTGATGATAATCTTTTTGATCAACTTGTAATTTGTGAATTGATTGGGCAAGATTGTCTAACGCATGTTGTGTCTAAGTATTCATTAAAAAATTATATAAGCTTTGTATACAATATATTAAATATAATTTTAGTTTATTTTTAAAAAAATTCAAAAGTCTAAAAAAATCAAATATATTTTAAATTTATTTTTAATGCATACTTTTGAGATGTATTTTTCCATATCTGCTCGTATGCAATTTGGTTGAGGATACAACATTGCAACTTGTTCTAAAGCAATTGATGCTTGTTGTTGTTCTTCTTCAAGTCCCATGGTAACTTCCATAGCTTTTGCAATTTCAACATTCATAGCATGTTTCCAAGTTTTTATTGTCAACTCCAATTCTTTTTCATATTGATTTAATGATTCTTGATTGTGTTGCAATGCAATCTCACATGATTTTTGAACTTCTCGTTTTTCTTTTTCAATTTCTTCCTATAAAGCCAATTTTGATCCAAATTAAAAATAAGTAACTTATAGAAAGAATGTACTATATATATATGGAGTTTCAACAATCAATACTAGTTTTACAAAATGCATTGAAAATAAACTCACTTTCAATTGCATATTCATTTGTTGAACTTTGATCATTTGTCCATTGAAGTGCCCTAAAATCTCAGACATTACTTCATTTGCTTTTATAGCTGAGCACCTTGCCTCTTGAGCAGCTATAGACGCAACATCCCTTTCATTTTTTACAACAGCTATTGCTTCTACAATGTTCAAACTTTCTTTTTGTATTAATTCATTCAACTCTATATTTTTTGCTTGCATGGCTGAAGCCACAAGCCACATTTTTTCTTTCTCTAAAGCAAGTTCTTCACTTGTTTTATGAGCTTCATTTGCTACACTTTGAATTATATTTTTTTCAAATTTTAGATTTTCTTGTAATTGTGAGCAAGTGTGTTTTACATTGGTAATTTCGTTTTCAAAAGACTTTTGTATGCTAGTGAGCATGTCTTTTGCTTTAGAAGAATAAATAGTAACTTCAGTTGCAGCTCTTGAAGCTATTTCCAATTCTTTTTCTATTAGAGATGTAGCTTTTGATAAACTTTCAGCTCCTTCCTATACATTGTTAAATGTTAATAGGAATGCATGCTTCATATTTTTAATTTTTGTACAGAGGGATATCTTTTGAGTGGATAGTTACCCATAGAGGACAATTCAATTAGTTTGAGATGTTTGTTTATTTTTTTGAATGAATAGTTTATTGTATTAGCCCCCATTCCTTCAAAAGTGAATTAGTTAATTCATATTACTAATTGGTAAGTACCCTATGCACAAATATTTTTATTTTTCAAGAGCAATCTAACCACCAATCAATATGGGATATATTATTGGAATTTTTGTGTGTTTTTGTATCAATATTCTACATGGATATGTGCATATTTTGTATATGTATCTATATCCTATATCTTTAATTATACTATATATTTGAATCTATCTTCAATATATGTATATGTATCCTAGAATATCTATATCACACAATATCTTTATTCATATTATTTATTTTTCAAGATCAAGAATGTTGGAGGGGAGATTCTAGTTTATGAGATCAATGACTCTCAATTTTCACAAAGAGGGAGGATGCATCATCATAGGAGATAGTTAAATGTTAATAGAGATGCATACTTCATATATTTAATTTTTTAAAATAAAAATTTATTTATTAAAAATTTATTAGCTAAGAAATCAATGATTCAAAAATTCATTCTATATTTAATACATGTACGCCTTTTACTAAGTCATAAATTTATTCTATAAATTGAAAAAAATCCAAATTATTAACAAAAATTTTACTTGAGTTTCTCCAACTTCACATCGCAAGTTGTCCATCTCTTGTTTCAATGCATCTGTCATCAATAATACTTTATTTTGAGCACATTGAAAGCGCTTATTTAACTCTCCTCTTATTGAATTTAGAATTTCACGTTTGTTGGTAGCACATGTGGTTATTAGTTGGTTGTGATTGTTAATATTTTCTCTTTCAAGTGTTTCTTGAACATGATCTCGTTCAGCTTCTACTATCTCTACTACTTCAGTACGAATGCTTTCAAGTTCCTTTATGAGCATCTAAGAAATTAAAAATTAATAATGATTTTTGTACTTTGTCATATCATATTTTCATATTTATATTATCATTATTTCATCTAAATTTTTTATAAACATAAAATGAATAATAAGTTTATATAATTTAGAATATTTTATTAATTAAAAAATATATAACAATATTTTTTGAATCCTACTAGAAAAAATTATTGGAAGAAGTTTTAAAAAAATTTCTTAATAATTTAATTTCTAATTTCAATTTAACTTTCAATAATACAAATAAAAACAAAACTTGAATTGCATAAATTTACATGGTGTGTTAATTTTGAATGGCATTGAGTTCTATAACATTCTTGATGGCATTTAAATTCAGCAAATTGACCTTCGAGGTCATCAACACGATCACGACAATTAATTTTGATATTAGAAATATTTGATCGAATTTCTTCTAAACCTCCAAGATAGAGCTTAGATAAACTTTCAACCCTTTCCATTATCAACATTCTTTCTTGTATACCTTCCATGTGAGCAACGCTTTGAGTTCTTTCTAATTCAATATTATTTTTTTGAATTTTTTCTACAAGTTTTCGAATATTTTCGATCTCTATCTATTTAGACTTATAGAAAATTAGTTAAATTGAATTGTGCAAATAAAATAATGAATACCATAAATTATACTTCAACTTTATAAGTGAATCAAAATCTTCAAATTTTCACCATAAATTATTCATTTTAGAATCATGATATTACATTGTATAACCTATGAAATATTTGTAGTTTTATATGAAGTTTATTGAATAATTTTAGATTTTATAATTTTTTTCAACAATTTTTTGATTAAAATGTCACCTGCATATCATTTTGTTTGATGTTTTGAAGTTGTTTCATTATAGCATTGTTTTCATTTTTTAACAAATTTTGTTCATTGTTCATTTCATGTTTAGATTTTTCAATTGTATGGATGAGATCAGTTACATAACTTTGAATATTTTCTTTTCTATAAGTCAATTCTTTTACTTCATTCCACAAATGTTTCATTTCACTTTTTAGTGCTAATATTCCAATATCACTTTGAAGTTGATGCCTCTCAATCTTTTTTTCTATCATTGATAGTACCTATGCATTAATTCATTGCAACAATCACATTATATTATTGGTCATAAAATATAGCCCTTGATTTAATTTCTCTTCTAATATTTAATCTAAATTGCATTTGAAATTTTAAGAATTTCTTTTTTTCAAATTACAAAAAAACTTGAATAAGAATTCAAATGCAACATTGAAAGCTAAATTGAATAAGTGGCAAAATTTTGTAATGTTTAGGAAAGCTCTAATATAATTTATACATATAATAAAAAAACTTGATAAAGTTGACATCATCAAAAATATATATTACTCTACATCATTTTTAAATTTTAGGACCATGGTATTTTCAGCCCCAAAATTGCTTCAACATACTCATACCCAAAGCAAGACTAAAATCTTCTTCTATATTTATTCCCCATCAAATACATCTGCAGAATATTGCCACCCATTGCAAGTTCAATGTGTTGAAATTTCAAAAAAATAGTTTTTTCTATCAATTCTCATAAGTAAAGTTTTGTCTCTCAACAAATTTTGGGAAAAAACTATATGCCCCATAGCTTTAACATCATGGTCAATATGTTGAAAATGTAAGGAAAATAGTTTTTTTTTATAAAAACTTTCATATTCATCTTAAAAAATGGTGGAACTTGGTGAATGAAAAAAATTAAATTGCTCATAACTTTGACAAGAAATTGAGAATTGTAAATCCTAATGGTAAGAGTGTTCTAGAATACATTATATATTTTTGTTTTTATCTAAAAATTTTCAAAATTGAATTTGTATGTTTTTTCAATCATTATTACCTTCAAAATAAAACACCTCATGAATTTCATCTCATTCTTTATTATTGAAGGGTCCAAATGTTTCAATCTAAACAAATGACTAGAATTCATTAATAGATTTTTAGAATAGTTTTCTAGTTTTCTAGTTTGATATTGAAATCAAGATTAATTAACCTTATACATGTTGAAATATTTATTAAAATAGCATGAATAAAGTTTCAAACGTAGATTAGAATGATTAGCATTCATCCTAAAAATTTCTTGCAAAAATTCCAAATTATGAAGTCATTTGAGCTTGTCTAAGTTATCAAATAATCCAAAATACTAGGCTCTTTAGCCCTTTAGGGATTAAATTTAGTTGTATGTAAAAATCATAACAATTTTGTTAACAATTTAAATTGTTATGATAATAATACAATAATGAAATTGAAATCATTTGGTCATAAATCAAGTCCTTCACATACACATTCAAAAACTACATTGAATTTTTTTTTAAATTCTAAAAAATTGAAATTTTGAATACAATTTTAGTACAAAAATAACAAGATGCTATAGAATTAGAAGGATAATCCATATGATAATATTCAAAAAATATTTTATAAAATTTAATTATACTTAAAGATATCCAAAAAAATATAATAAAGATAATTAAAATTCAATCAACTTCAAATTCTTTTATTAAATGAAATTATAAAATTATGAAATAATTCTCATATATCCTAGGAATCTTGGCTATGAATTCTAAGTTGAATATCAATAGGTAAAATACCCCTAACATTGAGATATAAAGTTTGTTATTGAAATAAATTATTTAATTTTTTGAACTTTTGACAATTGTAAAATGAACTAAAAGTAGCGATGCTAGCACATGAGTATAGACATATACTAGTCTTGAACCTACCTGCACAAATGTATCTACAACCATTTGAAGGTGTTTATAATATATGTACCTATAATTACATAAGGACAATATAACATAAACACTCATAATCATAGAAGGTGCTTATAATATAAGCTCTTATGTTCATGGGCTCATAGATTCTATACTCACAGACTAACACTCCCCGTAGTAAGGTGAATTTATATGAATTTTAAAGTTTGAACAATACAAATTTATAGTTTAGTACTTTTGGGGATTAAAATATGAAATGATATTTTATTGCTTGTAATTGAGTGAAAAAGAAATCTTTTTCTATAAGTGAATAAATAATAAACTTCAAGTATTTTATAGTCAATTATTATTTTTGTTTATATGAACTAGGGTTGTTTTTCCAAATATGATGACAACATGACAAACACGATGTCTAGAACATCTAGTAGACCCCCCATATATTTAATAGATTCAATTGTAAGGTTTACTTTCAAATAAATTATTCCCCATTTATAATTTTGACATATTAAAGTCACATTTGATTAAAGTGTCAACATGCAGTCAATACCTATTACATTCTAAATTTAATGTTATAATTTAAGTGAGATGTCAAATTGTTATATTAATAGTTAAAGCCAAAAATGTCAAGCATGTTCAACATTTGTCATGTAAGACATGCAATGTTAAACATCTAATAGACATTGAAACTTGATTTTTTATCTGACAAGAGAACATTGCAATGAATGAACTCACATCTTCATCATTATCTTCATTCTTTTTCATGAAATTATTTACAATCTCTTCAAGCCTAACTTTGATGTCATTTTGTAGAATGTGTCTTGCTTCAAGAATTTCTTTTAACATTTCATCTTTTGAATAATCCCATTGTTTTTCCAAATCATCAAAACGGGTTTTTAATATCTTATTTTTTTCATCAATTTGGATATTAAAACCTTCTATTAATCCTTTGAGTTCATTGAATACTATTTGTTGAGTAGAATGATTTTCATACCTTCTATACTTATTGTCCTAAGTCATCATAAATTTATACAAAAATAAAACAATGACTCATGCATATATTCAAAATCTTTTTAAATCAATTATTCTTTTGTGAATATTTATTTTAAAGAATTAAAATATCAAATATTTTTAATCAAATATTTTTTTATTTGCATATGATTTTAATTAATATTATTTAAAAATTCTTCAAGTTACCTCAATACTATGTTGATTTTTTGGGGGTGAAAGAAAATTTTCAACCATTATATTTCCAACTTTTTTATTGACTCTATCACCATTATTAATTCTATTATTTTTCTTAATTGAAGGAATGATAGATTTAGTTGCTCTTTGACAAGCATAGATTCCTAAATTTTTATTACATTCAAAATGTGATGATGGTATGGGCATAAGGGTCTTGGCATTCAAATCAAAAGATTTTTTGTTGAAATGATCTGCAAGTTTCTCATCAATTTGCATGTTATGATTGTTCTCATCAAAATTTGTTGTTTTTTCGCTATTTGCAGATAAATGTAGATTGTGATTTTTCAAATCTTCCAATTCTATATCACAATCACTTTGTTCAATATCAAAAAATGATTCCGTATTTAAAGATGATTTTTTTTCATTTTTAGAAATGTTTTTATTCAAATCCGTAAAGGAATTTAGTGGGCAACGAGAAATTGGTGCCAAACATTTCAACTTTTGTATATAATGGGACAATGGAAGAGAAGATAACGTAGATACAGATGACGATGTTGATGAGGTACTTGTATTTGAATACGAAGGAATATTATTGTAGGTTTTAATCCTTTTGCGAGCCTTAAAATCTTCATGAGCATTATTTTGATGAATTTTTTTCCCATCAAATTTTGAAGAATAAGATGATGAAGAATTTGATCTTTCTTTAATCATTGATGATGCAAAAAAATTCTTTTCATTTTCTTTATTAGTTTCAATATTTCCATGAGTTTTCAATATATTTCTTTCTACATCCAAATCATGTGTAGAACTCACAAGGCTCTTTGAAATAGATTTGATCTGTGGATTTGCTTGATCATTTTCAATAGTGTCATTTACATCTCCCATTTTAATTATTTCAATATCTTCATTTGTATCTTTATGTAGGTTTTCAACCAAACCTTCAACCATAACTTCTCGAATTCTTGAATCATTAGCTTTTTCTTTCAATATTTTCATTTGTAAACGAAATCTTTCACAATCTTCTTTTACACCCTTTACACCCCTTGATTTATAGGTACCAATTGCATCAAGCCCTTCCTTTTTACATTTGTTCAAATGAAATTTCTCATTGGTTTTTAAATTTTTTAAAGTTGAAAGTTCCATTCTTTTACGTAATGAAGATGAACATGATTTCAATTTATATTCATAATTTGTATCATTCTTTAGACATCTTGATGGACTACTATTTTTCCTAAATTTAGTGTGTGGTATAAAACCTGTATGCAATTGATCTTCAATTTCCATATTAAATTCATGTCTTTTCTCATCTTCTTTTAAGTATATTTTCTTGTCTCCTTCTATAGTTGTATTTGATTCATCAATGTGAAAATCCTTATGAAATTCCATTTCTTGACCACAATCATTAAATTTAGTACAAATGGATGAAACAAGCTCAAATGACTTCAAATGGGGCACATCAAACTTTGATATCATACTTTCACACAAATCTTTACCTAGTATAAAATATTTTACAAATAGCAATAGGAAGTTTATTTAGAGACTAATAGCATGTCAAAAAATTCTTTAGAAACATCAATTTGTAATGATCAATGTAATAGGTATCTAAATTCTTATAAAATATCAAATAATCTTCAAACAATTAAATCATTTTAAAAACCAATACATTGGAATGTTCATATTTTAAAAGTAGAGGTTTTAACCTACTTTCTTCACCACAATCCAAGCTTCTAAAATTTTTGGAATTCTTTTTGCATCTTGTAAGATGAAATATCTTTTGCTTAATTTAATAAATACAAAATTTTTGGTCTTCTGAAGTTAGGTTTTGAATGTTTGTTTTATTTGTTTTTTGTCTGTAATATCACAAATGCTACCATTAATACTAGGGGCTCGTGCTTCATACACTATGCATTTTTTGTATCACATATTAGTAAAATTTTGATATATTTGAATAGAATGCATGATAATAATTTCAATAAGTCTTTAAAATAATTATCTTAAATATGTCGTAAAAATATTTTCAATCATGCATACATAGAAATCGTATTTTCACACAATGTGATATTACAAAATAGAATAGCAGTTTGCAATCACTTCTGTAATATCACTTTTTACAAAGGGTGATATTATATAAATAATATAGTTGTTGCAATTGAGGTGATATTAAAGAGGATCCATAGGAAGATATTATAGAGGTAGTAGATCCATTGCTTCTCTTGACTTTACATTTCTTTGCACTTCTATGATTTTGTGCTTTTGTGAGCTTCGAGCTTTCATGATTTCAATTTTCTATTGCTACTATCAAATGATTTTGAGAAATTTATTCAATTGAAGCAATTTTGGATTCCACAACAATTAAGTTGTTCACAAAGTTTTTGAGATTTATAAGTTTTTCTTTTCAATTCTTCAATTTGAGTTGCCATTTTTTGTAACAATGGAGTCAAATTTCTAATGCATTCTAATGTATGTGTATCTTTTATAGTATTTATCATTGCATATGTTTCATTCATCATTCAATAAATTTCTATTGTACATTTCAGTATATGTTTACTTATAAAAAAAATTATACAAAGATTTTAGTCATTTTTATTTGAAGATTTATTGAAATTTTTATTCAGCATTCTATTTAATACATAACAATTCTTATAAAATTCTAATGATGAATGTGTAGCATAGCAAGTGCCAACCATTAGTTATAGCATATATATATATATAATAATTGAACCTTGAATTACGTAAAAACAAGGTCTATTTTACAATGAATCCTAATTTTTAAAATAATAAGACTCTCCTTTTGGATGTTTAACTTACATAATGTACAAATATTTTTGCATAAATATCCAAATATAGTTTAAATTATTGATTATTTATAATTAATCCACATTTATGAATTCTAGATCATTTTACAACTTTACAACTTTGGATTATATTTTTGTGGATGAAAAATAAAAATAATGTATATATTATACATATCATTCATGAGTTATTTGAATCCTCAAATGATTTTCTTTCTCTTGTGGAACCCCAAATTCTCAATCA
This sequence comes from Climacium dendroides, assembly GCA_950106755.1. Taxonomy (NCBI): domain Eukaryota; kingdom Viridiplantae; phylum Streptophyta; class Bryopsida; order Hypnales; family Climaciaceae; genus Climacium; species Climacium dendroides. The sequence continues at coordinate 20,711,877 of OX467091.1, forward strand.
CTCCAAATAAATATAACAATTTAATAATAAATATAAACAATGAATAAATTAGATTTTTTGAAAACTAAAAAGAATGTATTAAAATGAGTTATTATTGAGATTTTTCTCAACCTCCAAATGATATTAACACTTCAACATCATATTTAACTTCCTTTCCTATCATTTGATATTTAACTAATGATTGTCAAATCTATAGTGAAGAATTAATATAACATCCACCAATGAATGAAGAAAGTATGAAATATATAATCCAAATACAAACTTTGAGTTAAAAATGGATGAGAATCAACAACTTGAGTCAATATGTTTTAGAAAACAAATAAAATAGACAATTGTTGGTTGTTAACTGATTCATTTTTAATTACAAAAAGCATCTATAATTCTACAAAAAACTAAAATTAGTTAAATATGATTTTCTTAATAAAACAAGCAAACTGTATAGTAGAATTAAGATAACAAAAATGTGGAAATATAGAACTTATTGAAATCTTGAAATTTGAAAAAGTAAAAAATTGTATATATCAAATAAATCATATATCATTATTATTAGTTTTAAAATTTTTAATTCTAGTGATGACCTTGATAATAATGAGGTTAATCACACAATCATAGACTTTGCCCCTAGAAGAAAGGGCCCTTAATCATTGGTTTCAAACCTCACTATTCATAGTTGATTTTGTTGCCATCTTGCAAGGTGCAACTATTATGAATGAAAAAAAAAAAAAAAAAAAAAAAAAAAAATATATATATATATATATATATATATATATATATATATATATATATATATATATATTTCGATTGATTGATTGAGATGAAGTTGTAAAATTTTCAAATTTATTGGAAAGATTTAATATTACTTTGAATTTAAAATAAAAATTCACATCAAATATTGAACGTGTCTGAAAAATTTAAAATTCTCACTATACATGTATATTGCAATGAATAACATCATGGTATAAACCAAAGTTACCATGTCACTCTAAAATTAAAAATCAACTAATCATGGTAATAGGCCTAAAGTTCATATTGCTATGAAATATTAAAATGTATGAATTATTTTCAAATGACCAATTGGAATAGAAACAACACTTGATAAACTTCATTTCATTTGTTGAACTCAAATTCATAAAATATCATTTTTATTGCTAAATTTCACATCAAGAATAAAAAACAAGAATCAACCAAAATACAATCAGTCACTACAAAAGAAATCTTAGAATAAGCATCTTCTTCTTTATAAAAGTCAATAATACCAGTATGAAAAAAAAAGATCTTGTTAATTTGTTTGTATTTTCATAATATTCATGCTTAGTTTTTTGGAGTATTTTAAAATTAAAAATAAATAAAATTAATTTTAAAATATGGCCAATATATATACTTTTAAGAAAATTATACCATATGAAGCTAAAATATAGGAAAATTCTCTAAATACGAGAACTAAAAAAGTGCTATATCTTAAAAAAATATATATTTTGTTGTTTTAGTTTTTAGAAAATAAGAAAATAATTTTAAAAATTAAAAATTAAAATTTTGTAACAACTCTATGGCGGTGGATTATTGAAAGAACCATTAAAATGATATTCTACATGTTTCAAAATGCAAGTAGAAAGAAGCTCATTTTGTCAACTTCCATATAATATACAATTAAATATTTCTAAATTTTTTTAACAATATATTCAAAAATCTACTAGGAGACCATCTTATCCAAATTTCAACTCCAAATTCATTTTTTTGAATACCAACTTACCAAGTGTGACAAAAGTTGGAGGCTATTTTTGAACAATAATTTTCTTTTGAAAAATATGAAAAATTAGTCAAGATTTATATTATTCATGAATATCTTACCTATGAATTTTGAATCATTGAGAGCCAAAATGCAAAATTTATGGCCCAAAAACAAATTAGCATAGAAGAGGTGACAAATAATATAGGTATTTCTTGCAATCATCCCAAAAGATTTTTTTCCATCCTATAGTCTAGCATAAAGTCATCTAAATGGACACTTAGTACCTACAACAACATTACATAGGTTAAATCTTGAAAGACGCAAGGGACTAATTTTTAATGTTTGATGGATGATTTCATTGTTCAATGTAGAACAAAAAATGGCACCTATTGCTCCAATAACTGGAACATTTTGGTGACCAACTTGGTCATGGATGTGTGTCCATCAAGGATTAACCTTGTAAAGATTAATTGATTACCATAGAAATAATCCTTTTTGATACAATGTGAATCACCTACAAACTAATGTCTTGGATACAAAAAGATTGTGGAGGAAATAATTGGTTTTTGTTGCTAAATACAAATTAAAATGATTTAAATTAATTGTATATTAGGACAAATATCTTCAAATCTTTTTAAAGTAGATGCAACAATGTTTTAAATTACAACCTATAGATCATCTATGATTGTAAATGAAAGCTCAAGTCTTTGATTTATTAAGAATCTTCATATTCCATTCAAATTAATATCATCTACAATTTTGTATATATATAATTTTTTTGAAGCACATGTATGTCAACTTTTTACACTTCCAATGGGGGTGGGTCTTAAATGGTGTACAATATGTAGTAAAATATTCAAGTCATCCAAGCTCAAAAAAGAAGCATAGGCAACTTTGGGAGTGATTGTGAAATGTGCCTCAACAATTGAGTCTATAGAGTGGTTAGCTTTGGAATTCATTTACTTCTAAACCGTACTTGTTTTTTGCTTCAAGGTTTTTTAGGATTGTAGTATACAAAGGATACTAGAACTTTCATGTTTTCTCATTTGGATTTTGTTCACTTATTTTCATCATATGGCGCATGGACTGAAACTGAACACAACATAGACTTTGTTTTTGGAATCAATGTATTTTCCATAGCCACAATCTCATCTTCTTGCTTCTATTCTAAAAAACATTTTTGTTCGATGCCAAAGTCCAAGTAATCTATTTTCATACTTTTTGTATAGAACAATTAGTGGTACATTAGTATGAAAGCTTGAATGTGCTTTATCCCCTACAATTCCTTCACTATGTTTTCACCAAAAATGCTCTAAAACTGCCATTTTTAGTATAAGTGACAAATTTTTGCAATTTTTTTTTGACATATGTAATCATAGGATCTTGTAGTATGTTAACTTGAGAACATGTGGTAAAACTTTAAAAAAATTCATTATGTGGATTGCAAGATATAAGCATTCAAATTCAATCACTAAAATCATTTTTTTTAGCCCTGCAAAAAACAAGGCAACTGCACTTCACAAGCTCACTTTCCTATGGAAAAATGTCCAAAATGGTGGTTACTCTTTGGATTATTTTTCCTAAACAAGTTGGTCACATGCTTGAAATTTTTTAAATCATTTGGAATTATACAACAAATAGGAAAAAAAAAAATAGATAGTAGTAGAGAATGATTCAAAATATTAAATTGTTAAGGATTTAATTATGGAATTGAAATATGCCAATCCCTATAGTTGAAATGTTGTTATAAACAATCTACATCTTACAATTTTATTTTTTTCAAAATATATTGAAAATTGAATAAGATAAAGGACTTCAAAGTTTATAAGTTTATTATAGAATAGAGAATCCATAATTGCTTGCAAACAAAAACTCCTCATTACTTTCATCTCATTGATCAAAATAGAATGATTCAAAGCTTTCCATGTACATATAACTCTAGAAAACTAATTTCAAATTTTTTGTTTTCTAAAAAAGTGATTTTTTCTGATCTGCCCATATTGCCCAGCCGGTGAAAAAAGTAACATATTTGGCCATAACATTTGACTCATATTTCCAAATGTCATGAAATTTGATGTGTTTGAAAGATATTCCTTGCCCCCACCTTCTATTAAAATTTCAGCCTAAAATATGCATATCTCTATCCACATGTACTTGCTCAAAATTTTTGTACATCCAAAAAATGCATATTGGTCCTTTAGGGGTTATATTGCTATTAATGACCTCCAATTGTTTTGAAACTATAAAATCTTGAAATTGTATTTTTGAATTTTTAAAAATTAAAAATTAAAAATTTTAAGATTAAATTTTTTTATAAAATTAGAAGCTCTTATTTATAATATTTTAAGTTGTTAATCTATAAATTATAAACTTTTAAATTGTTTGTTAATTTAAAAACTCAATTGAATTCATGAATATGATATTTTATTATATTTTAATGTTTTAAATATACAAACATGACATTTTTTATAATTTTGAAGTAATATAGTATTTTGACAAAGCTACCAATAATATCAAAGATCATCACAAATACTATAATGCCATAAAAATATTGTATCTTACAAAGATAAAAGGATTATTGTTATTACATTAGTATTCTATTATTTTCTTGGCTAACAATTATAATCAACTTATAAATTATAATTATAAAATAATATAAAGCTAAAGGTATAAAATCTTTGGTGAAATTGTTATAAAATCTTGATGCTTGAAATTAGAAAGAATCATTTTTTCCCATACAATTTTTTGAAAAAATAACATCCCAAAAACTTCAACATTGACTATTGGTTCAAAATATTCTACATATCTAATCTTGCTTGATTGAACATTTGAATGTGTGGATGTAATTAGTCTACAAAGGGATAAAATATTCCATTGAATTTTCAACATGCACTCATGTTTGTGGAAAAACAAAGTGAAACTGATGATTCTTACTTTCATCTTTCAACCCCTAATCTCTCAAATGTGCACCTCCAACGAAATTTTGAGTTTGTTCAAGTGAAATTAGTCCAAGACGGTATTTTTCTTTCATCGAATTCATTCAATTCTGCCAGGCAAAAGTGGAAAAACAGGGCAGAATCTTGGGTGGATCAGAAGTGAAAAAACAAGGCGGAATCAAATAACAACTGACAACTGCAGAATTACAGGCACGAGTTGAGGATGAAAGGCACGAATGCTGCAATATGACAAGTCCTACCCTGAATGATAATTTTGTGTCCCGCTTCAATGTGGTCTGTATTACAAATGACTTGGTTAAATGTAGAACATCCAAAATTGCTGCACTAGCTGTAATGTCAGACTTGCATCAAGCATCCCCCCTCTGTTCTAAAATCAGATCGATATCTGAACTGCACTGCAGTATGGCTTTCACATAATCTGAGCCACTCGGTCGTACAACTCTTGAGGTAAATTTCTTGGCAAAGAATTTGCAATGAAGTTTGCAATCTGCAGAGCAAGTCAACCTTAGTTAGAACATGTGCATAGATTCTACATGCATTGACATGGAAAAGAAAGGTCATTATTGATATGAATCCTACCTTTGACTTCAATCTGCGAACAGTTCCATCTGCATCATTTACTTGATCCAAGCAATTGAGAGCCTCTCTCAGAAGATCTGGAACACAAGCCTGCACGTAATACAAATATAAGCCATTACTAACAATTCACAAACAAACAGAATATAATTGTCAGAAACTGTAGAATTTGTAGAACATTTTTTTTATTCAAATTCAATTTGATTATCTTGATTGTCAACCGATTTATAGACAAACGTGGCTTGAACACTGAAGACCTCTAGATGGCTTACAGCAGCAAAGAATTACCTGCACGGAGAGGGAGGTGTAGCGCAAAGCTTCAGCACTACTCTCAGGCGTTCGGGAGCCCAGGGGTAGAAAAGCCAATTTGCTAAGCTCCATCAAAGCATCACTGTACCTCCCACTTCTGGTGTATCTGTAGAACGATAGTATCGATTCCAATTGCCTAAATGCAGTTTGCTGCCCTGCAACTTGTTCTGAACTCTGCAAACTGCATTTTGGGAGTAACAAATTGAAATTAGTCTCTGAGATTAAAAGGACATTACTTCCACTCAACCACTGCAGCGTAGCAAGATTTGAGAGGTGTACTGTACAAGAGCAAGTCTCAACCTGGAACCTCCAACCACTTTGTACGCCTCAAGTATTTCATTGCCAGCAAGAATGAGCCCTGAAGACTTGGTGTCCCCATCACCACGGCCACTTGCCATAGCAGCAATTGTATTGGACAAGCTCTGGTTAACTATCTCCAAGGCTGTAGCAAACTCCCCAATGCGTTTCAGTAGCTCAACAGCCTGCCACAAAATAAAAAGTCAAGGCCTCACACAACCATCAACAAAATGATATCAAATTCCAGTTGGACAAATTTCTCGTGATATTAACCCCTGTACAATCAAATGGCCCATACTGGGCCTCGTGTTATTTTAGTAGATTTGATTGAATATATGACACGGGCACTTCATTTTGTCCAAAAATATACTCCCTTTGTCTCAAAATAAGACCGGTGTTTCTTTTATATTTTACAAAGGAAACACCGGTCTTATTTTGAGACAGAATATATTTTTGGACCAACATATGCAAGGTTCTTCACTAATTACGGAAGTGGTGAAAAATTTGGTTACATCTGAATATTACTTTACGTAACATGATCAATTTAACATGAGTCCTTGGTACTTCAAAGGGAAAGAAAGAAAAGAAAGAGACTCCACCTTATCATGGAAGCCGGATTCCTGGCATTGCCGAGCAGCCTCGAAAAGCAAACTGCGCTGGTTCTGCGGGTCAGGTATGAATCGCCTTAAAGAACCTTCTGCACCTGCCCCCCTACCACCAAGTAGCAGTGGAATGCCACCGTCTCGAAGCAGAAGTTCTGCAGCACACAATAATATACGTCAAAAATGAGCTAATCCTAACAACTGTTTACATGAAACAAACGGGCGGGTAGTCACTAAGGACCCCCTGCATGCCAGGAATTCGTGTTAACTACAAATGAGACCTAGATCAATGCACTCAAATGTTTTCATACGTGATTGTAGTGTTAGAAAACACACTGAATGGGGAAAGATTCAATACTTTTGGCATCAATTCCCATTTTTAATTTGCTATACGTTTTAAAGGTCGGTTTAGTCATTCAGGATTCAACTCTTAAAAGTGGAATTTGGATTTATTATGACCATTCAAAAATAAAATTGAAAAGTGACGAACCCTAAACCGCGTGGCAGCTTCTAGAAGAAGGCTACAATCCATTAAGGGTTAATTGCCACCTGTTAAAAGCTGTTTTAGCAGCATTTGGTGTTGCCGTTGCTGATCACTGTTACCATGCCCACTCCATGCCACCGCCCCTCCCCCAACTGCTGCTGCGGCCTGAGCATAATATTCTAAAGCTAAAGGCATATTTCCCTGTCTTACATATGTCAAAGCAAAGTGTCGGATAATACTAGCTATCTCAGAAGCAGCATCCATAGATCCAAGCCTCTTCACCCCAGCAGATCCGTCAGAGAAACAGCCATAGTCTGCTACTGCAATAGCAATGTGCACACTGTCGACATGACTGTCTTCTTTAATCATATAGACAATCGCTGCATGGAATTGCAGGCTAAGAAGGAGCACATAAGGATACACCAAAGGGTCCTTGCCATTCTTTGTGTAGTGAGAGGGCTGGAACTTAGTGAGGTAACTCTGCAGTTCTTCAAGGGTATATGACATCGAACCATCAGCTGATGTCCGAGACAAGTCAGAGGGATTTCCAATCATAGCCAGCCTAAACCATAGAAAATCCTCGATGGTGCTGAATAGAGAGGGCATATCCCGGAGTAGGCCGTCAGCTTGCTGCCTGCTACCGCAAACAATCGTATACAGCAGCAATTTCTTCTTATCATATCCACCCCTCCCTGCCCTATCACCAGATCGGACCATTCTCTCACATTCTTCCAAAACAGCAGCTGCTGTATTTGGTGAAACGGAACCTCTTTTTGCAACCCACTCTCCCAACTGCATCCAAACACCGAGTATTAGGCTTTAAAAAAATTGTAATGAGAAGCAAATTATCTATTACAATGAAGATCTGCTAACTTACCTGTGGAGCAAACGTGCGGCTCAATCTGGACTGCTGAGCTACCCAAATTGCTTCATCATAATAACCAGACCTTAAACAGTAGTAGATCTGCAAAAGAAAGTAAACAAACACCAGAGGTATCATTAAAGATGTTAAAATTTGCCTCTGCAGTCTATAATGCAATACGTGCTGGACAGGACCTCCTCATTTGATCTTGAAAGATGGCCCTGGAGACAATGTCTGATGGGGTGGAGATATAGAAAGGGCTACATAGTAACTTCCAAGGCATATAATCCTAAATGTAGGACATGATTTTTTCTTCCTACTGATACATCAACTTAACTCCTTGAAGCTTCCCAAACGATTTATTTCAACCCCAAGAGATATGGAAGCGGCCATTTGGCCACTTAGAAATTATCGAAGTGGAATAATGCACGTGATGGGCAGAAGCAACACCTGCTGCCACGTAGTATCCAGAGGAGGCTGTCTTTGCAAGTCTGAGGCATCGAAATCCAATATAGTCCCCTGATCTTGTAAACGCACCTGTACAACATTCCGTTTCAACGCCGATTTCAATCATACTTAGATGCTTTTCAGCCGATATTCAATGCACATCATCCCTAAAATCTCTGAACGGCGGTAAGTAAAACCAGCTCAAAACCCCTCCGGATTTGAACTGGAGCTGAAAACGAAGGAGGCCAGAAGTAAAATGCAATAATATGGTCGCCCGACAGAAACGCTGGGACATTCACTTACACGAAGAAAAGCTCTGATGCGCTGCAAATTTCCAGTTGAGCCCCCGAGAGCTGCCTGTCATGAGAACTTGCCAACTCAGTAAGCGGATGCTATACGAGTGAACCTCAGCAGACTTGGGTTAACGATAATCCCAAAAGGAAAAACAAAACTGAGGAGAATTCTGAAACTAAGTACCTTCAAAATGCAAAATGGGTTATGGCAAACCAGCAGTTCATGGAGCCTGTACGTATGCAGGGCAACAAAGATATTCACAATACCACTGATTAGTAGTACCTGGCTAGGATGGTTGTGGATTGTGTCCAGCATATACTTTACGTTACCAGACTCCAGGTGTCTTCTCGCACCTGCAAGCATTGCGGCTTTTTTGCTAACATCGGAAACCATATCTACATCTTCGTTCAAAAGAGACTGGCATGAACACCGAAATCCACATGTCAGGCAACGCTAACAAATCATCGCTTGTACACTAATATCCGCGCTCAAGCATCAGTAAGAAGACAAGCAGAAATTAAAAAGTAGCCATAAGTCTACGCCACACCCAGATGACAAGAAAATGAAAGTACTGGCTGAAAAGCCCAATTAAATTCCCAAGTACAAAGAACCAACGAAAATACCTGCAGGAGGTGCCATATCTTTGATAAGCTCACAGATTTCGATGCTGTAGGTTCCAACGCAGCACTCTCGTAGGCAGCTCTCATTGCAGTTGCAACCTACATTCCAATGGGCGAGATTGAATTGGGTCACAGGAACTCGATGATAATCACAACTAGCGTCAACATCCTGACTCAACATAATCATTTCACAGTTGTCTCGTCCCAGTTCACAATATTCCCAGCAGATAAATAGCTACCGGACGCTGTACACTATCTCTAATTCCAGATTAAGGCCCCGCCTGCACCTACCAAGTTGCGCCTATTAGCTGGCTGGAATTAGTTGCTAAATGTTCACATTGCTCTAGTTGTGTCAACAATCAAATTGGTGCTAACTCTTGCTAACTAAATTGCGATAAATTTACATTCATTTCCACCCGTTGACATAGCTCCACAATACTGGACAAGCAAATTAACTGTGCCTATAGCAATGGTTTGAAGTGCTTAATCTACCCGCGCCAATCAAGGAATAGTTAGCTAACTTGAAAGCCTAGCTCCCCATTCATTACCTTGCAAGGGCGGGGAAACAATTGGTAGTTATCTTCCGACTAGCTACAGACCTTAACACCCCAGTTAGCGAATTGGCGCAACTCGTTGGTGCGGGCGGGGCCTTACCGTGCAATGGATCATGGTGTAGACAACGTCTGCAGGACTTCTAGATTGATAGCAGACTCTTTGATTTCGGAACTTTTTCAAAAGCACAAGAAAATGATAGAACGTTCTGAGCACCTCCAGCCTATACCAGTAGGCCACATATTTCTTCAGTCCATAGAGCACTACAAACAACCTAGCCTCCACGCAATTAACTCAAACTCGATTTAAAAGTCAATGACTGAGACACGAAATTTTTCATGACAGCAACCACACTTACTTTAAAAGGCAAACTGCGCTCTCTTGCTTCATTAAGCCTTGTGACAACATTTGCATAAGCTGAAGATTTTCTTGAATCTAAGTTCTGCTGTGTTGCAGACACGGATTCAGAGCCTCGCGGAGTATCCTGAAGTCTTAGCGGCGTGATTGCTGTAGAGCCTTGATAAGGTTGAATTGCATTGGCAGATACTCCTTGGTTTCCTTTACTTGATGGGGCCTGTGGCAATCGACTCAAGTTGTTTAAGAACTCCCGTTTCTCTTTCATCCAGTCATCCTGCGTCAACCGGGATCGTGTTCAGATGCAAAGAAACGAAATAGTTCTCATTTCCAGAGAAGATAAAATGAAAGCCTAAGTCTCATGTAACTAGATCTCATCCTTGGAGGCAAATCCCAGACAAAACAAGTCAAACATGGAGCAGAGAGCACCCTATATCAGGTGTACAGGTCGGCTACCCCTAAACACAGAATTCATTCTCAGCCAAGGGAAAGAAGCAAGTGTCTCTCCCCCATAATAGTAATGAAAAATCTTCAAATGTCTCTTTCAATCCAATCCTCAATATAATTCTTAGGATAAACCTCAGAATTGTATAATCTTCATTGATTGAAACACACAAAAGTCTTACTTGACAATGTTACAATGCCACTATTTCTTTAACTACTTGTCACAACTCTATTACACATAACAAATCATTCTTTACAATGATGAGCCCTAAAATGCTACTATTGCTTACAACACATGCTTCGTTTTCATTGGGCACCAGAAATTTCTACACTTTGAACCAATGGGAGAGACAATAAAGACTCAGAATACTAATAGAATAATATCTCGTTGCTCACCTCCACCACTTTGAGCATGTAGGAGTCGAAGCTGCGAAGGTTGTCCCGTTGTGCTTCTTGAATGGCAGAGACCATAGCCATTTCATGCACCTGCCATCCCAATTCAAACATCAGAGATTGCTCTATTGGAGCATTCAACTCTCAAGTCGAATTAGCACGCGGCGATTAGTCATGCAGCTGTTTTGCCAAAAACTCAAGTTCGAGAATATGACAGCTGATTATGAAAAGTAATCAAGTTTTAACGTAGAAGCGAATGTTCAGAATTGAAATCATCATAAGAAACTCAAAAAGAAACACACCTGCTGCAAGTATTCTTCTACACTTGTCGCTTCCACTGGAAAAACATCCTCAAAGGAAGTCTGCATGTGCATACACAGACGGAGATCCAGCTTAGGAGCCCCCAAAACAACGAGATGCTAATGCCATATCAAGTATAAAAGGCCCTGGTAACACAATGAAATATTGCACTAAAATTTTTAAGTTAGGAACTCGTGCTCAACTCTCAAACCATATGTGAGTGATATCTTGCTGAAAAGCTACTGAAAATGCTCTTAATGAGCTTTAATACCCTCAAAACTCAAAGCAGTGAGATCGCCGAAAGAAATTGAATGTGTGCAGTAATCCTGTTAGCAGACTGCAGAGAGCCACAAGCAGTTCCGCTGTTTGAGATTTTCTGCTCAATTCTGTGCCAAAATGTTGCAATGATCGCTATTTGAAGCTGAGAACAATGTGATTCTAACAAGTTGTTAACCACATTCAGTATTGAGATCGCAGCAAACGATTTGCTGACTAGGGTTTCAAATGATATCAGTACGAATCTTGTACCTAGCATTCAGGTTTAACAACATATGCTTAACACTAGAATTAAAGAGCAAGAAGACTATATGAATCCAATTCTTATTAACTTAATATTGAGGACTTTGTCAATGTAATGAGAAGGTCATTTGTGATGCACAGAAAAGCTCATCTACTACCAATTTGATGCAACAGAAATCTAACCTTAAGTTCAAATGATTTCAAATCCCGTGTCAGCTGATCAGCACTGATACCTTCTCGCGCAAGTAATCTGCAACAGACGGATCCTTCATTAAAAAAAATTCCATTGGAAAACCTGCACCGCACTAATTTCAAAAGACTGCCCTACCATGAGCACTTTTGCATAGAATTATATTCTCAACGATATATACGAAAATTTCATGACCTAAACGGACGAGATAGAATACCTTGTTGCAGCGATGGCCTCGTTCGGAGCTTCGTAACGGGAGGTGCGAGCTTTCAGCTGTCGAGACAGCGTCTCCAATTGCTCCAAGCTTCTCTAGACCGTGCAACAAATAATAGCACCGTAAGCACAAAAAACTTTTCATCTCTGTTTTCGAACCTTCAAATCCAGTCCCTTCATTCACAGAATGTACTGAGTTACCTGGATAGGAGGAAGCGGAGCAGAAGGAGTGTAGGAATGCAGCAACTGCGAGGAATTGTGTAACAGATCCGCCCAGCTCCGCATATCCGTATCGCGTCCCGCCATTGCGGCCTTCTTCACCAAAACACGTTCCAAAACCCTAAACTCTTCCCAAAAAATGCTCTCAACTCAATCAGCAAACTTCTCCAACTTCAAAATCACCATCGCCGAACATCAACAAAGCCAAGTCATGCACAGAACTATAATTGCTGCACTCTGAATCCTAGACTAGCGATACCAATTCAAAACAAGACCTACAAAACTGAACTCACTCTCCCGACACAAAAAAAAGAAAACCTCACAAAACCCTCAGCAAGCAAATATGATGAAAACTGATTCATCGTCAACCTTGCCCTAATCAGATTTACGACAGACAAGGGCGGGAGTTTCAACATTTCAACTTCTCATCGTCAAGACTCGAAAGTAAGAGTTCTCAAATGTACGCAGTTCCTAGATTTCAAGGATTACGAGACATGGATACGTGGATACCCAGGGTTTCAGAGACGCCGAACGCCGCTGACAGCCGCAGTTCAAAATCCCCGTCAACACGCCCTGTCACATTCAATACAATTGTGGCTTCAAGGTAACATCTAAGTTTACAAATTTTGTTGTAGTGAGGTTTTGTGAAGAAATTTGAGTGAGACTCCTGCTTTTAGCGGCTATGGTGACCTGGACTTCACCCTTCCTTGCGTCGCCTACAGTAGCCCTTTCGCTTGGTGGTCACCGGTGCTCAGCGGTTGGGAGTTTCAAGCAATGTGAGCTTGGGAACCTCTCCTTAGGGTTTAAGACCTCAGGATTGTGTGACTCGAGCTTCTTCAGGGCTGCAGTGGAAAGAGTAGTAGTCGCTGGTAAGACTGTTGCTCTTCTACTATTCCAATTTAGGGTTTGTCAATGTCAATTTCCAGGGAATTCTACTGAGCTTAGGGATTCATGTGGAGACTACATCTCTTTCTTTGAGAATTGAGGGTTAGAAGTTGCTGGCCGAATAGAAGAACTATCTCGAAGTTCTTTCGGAACACAGTCTTCTGAATTCGATGTAATTTTTACCTTCTACGCATGTTTCTGAAACTCTTGAAGAGAATGGCATTCATCTTTCAAAGTTTAGGGTTGCAAGATGCTTCTTCTCTCACTACTCCAAGTGTTTCATGTACTCTCAAACCTCTGTAATCTTCCCACTTATGGACCCAACCTCTTCACTATTGCATAGTGTGATGTATGAGAATTGTGGAGGATATTCTAGAATGTCATTTTCGAGAAGGTCATAGTAAGAAATTTGAGTGTACGTGCAGAAGCCAAAGCACCTGGCATGGCAATGGCGCAGGCTACTGCAGCGACTGAAGAGGTAGCGAAAACTGCAGGATTGAAAGTGCATAAACTGTCTGAGCTTGATGCTGACCAAGTTCAAGGCCTTCGAGCCCGCCCACGTATCGACTTCACTTCAATCTTTGCAACGGTATGTATCCTATTCAAGTTTTTATGATTTGTTGCATGATGTGCAAGTATAGTTCTAAATCCTCACCATAAGGTTTTCAATGTAAGTTATTCTGTTACAAGTAAATATTGCCAGGAACCATCATTTGTAGAATTACTTCCCGATAATGTGTGCTATCTGTAGACAGCTTTGGATGCAAAAAGACAATCTTTAGAGTAGACATTGAGATGTATTGATTTGATGAGTCGTATTCTTTCCCTATGGAATTGTCTTCATCAATGGCAATGACTCTCCGTTCTTGCTTCCCGTCCTCAGGTTGGCCCTATTGTAGAAAACATTCGAACACGTGGAGACGCCGCTGTGAAAGAGTGAGTTTGGACTTGCTGCCCTCCATGTTTTAGATAGAAACACGGATTGTGCTAGAGGCTTGTGGCACTTTAGATTGCTGAGGCCAAAGCAACAAGCTTCAGATAACAAGGATCCTACTTCCTGATTGGAGGATAATTCGCTTTTCGTTTGTGTAACCTCATTTTGCACAATGTTGACCACTGCAAGTAGCAAGAATGAGCATGAAGAGATGGCACTTACATGGCTCGTATGTGGCATGCTAAGATTATTTTTGATAGGAAGGTTCTAGGTACCACTTTGAGGTGCTTTGGACACTTGTTTGCCTCAGACTCATCATAAGGTGTCATAAATGCAATGGATTATTTTAAGCTTGTTATCTCACCACTACCTGCATATGATTATGTTTCGAATTTTGAGCGTGTTTACTTTGATTTGTTGCTTTGACCTTTGCAATCTAAAGTGGTCCTTAGGTTGTATTGTTGATTTTGACAGTGTAAGAGAGTATGGTGGATATGTTCTGAGACTAGGTGTAAGGATCCATGTGCATTTGATGAGCTTGAGCGATAAGATTTGGGCTTTGTGGTTGCAGATATACAAGCCGGTTTGACCAAGTAGATCTTGATGATGCAGTCCTTAAAGTTGCAGATCTGGCTGATCCTGTGGTAAGTTGAGTTTCCTGTTCTGGAATACTTTCTCGCTAATCGATACCCTGAGCCATTGTAAATTGATTTTATGGTTTTGGCGCTCTTCTTTAGCATATGGTTGCATTTAACATTTTTGCGATTTGATAACTAGAAATATTTCTTGCTGAATCTACTGTCCCTGTTCTTCTGACTTGTATGCGAAATATGTGTGCAGCTTGATCCTGAAGTGAAAGCGGCCTTCGATGTAGCTTACGAAAACATCAAGTGCTTTCATGCTGCACAGCAAAAGAACCAGCACCTACAAGTAGAAACTATGCCGGTGGGTGCGGTTGGAAACCATTTCTTTTTGTGCTTTTGATTAGTGCATAATAATTTCTAGTATCCGAAACTAGTGGACAGTGTGTGAGGAATTTGGGGTATCTTCGAAGTACAGGTGTTTTTTCCAAGTAATGGATTCGGTGAATAGAGCATGGGACTCAACAGTTTCTTTTGTCTTCTGCTTGAAGGGCGTGAACTGCATGAGAGTACCTAGGGCTATCAACAATGTCGGTCTTTATGTTCCAGGGGGCACGGCGGTCCTTCCATCGACCACTCTCATGCTGGCTGTAGTAAGTTTTGCAAACTAAAAGTCCTGCTGCACTCTATGCAATTACGAAGCAGTTAACCACTCAGTGCCCTAACTAAACTATAAAAGTTCACTTTGAAACTAAGTTAATAGCTGAGTATAGTGACTTCTGAAACACATTTCTATGTTCAAAATATAGAACATGATTTCTTCTTTCTATTGGTGTATTTACTTACCTTCCTGGGAGCTCCCTAAATGATCTAGTGCAAACCTTATACTCCAATTTGGTCCATTTGAGTTGGGGAGGAGAGCATCATGATTGTTTGCTTGGTTAACGTTTATCTTGCTGGATTCCAGCCTGCACAAATTGCCGGGTGCAAGATCGTGGTTGTTGCAACGCCACCAAGGAAAGATGGTTCTGTTTGCCCTGTAAGTTTGGCATTCTCGCTGTCTAGTCCATTGCACGCTTTTAGTCCCTATGAAGCATGCTCTTTTTCCTGTCGCCGCTGTCGCTTTGCAGCTCACAAAACACACAGTGGTCTAACGGTAGAGCATTTGCTGGCAGGAAGTATTGTACTGTTGCAAGAAGTCCGGTGTGACACACATTTTGAAGGCAGGTGGAGCTCAGGTTTGTAATTTACAGTTTTCAAAACCATGACGCATCAGCAGTTGATCAACCATTAATCGTTTTTATTTTCTGGTTGATCCGGTTGATTGCTAGCAGGACATTGAGATCATCTATCATTGAGTGTGAAAAGTTTGGTAGGATTCCCAATGATCGAACTAAGTTTTTTAAATCCAGGAATGAGGAGCATTCGCATGAACCCAATTTACTTTATATGAGTGTCAAGACCGATTTTAGTAGCATTACATTTCAAAAGATCCCCTAAAAGATTCACGAAGTTATTAATGGTAAATTGCTGTTAACATGAGATCAAAATGAAGACAATGTTAAACCAATGTGAAATTAACGTTCATTGAATGTTATCTTAATGGTTTCTAGAATAATATCAATTTTATACCCACGCTAACATCACACTATTATGAATTTAACATGATTTACTTCACACAATATGATATTAAGTAAACCGGAGGACTGTATGAATCTAATGTTTATTAGTTTAACGTTAAAATTTTGTGAATTTAAATTAAGGGGCGGGGGCGGGGGCGGGTTCTTTTGTGATGTATATCTAATTTCTCATTGATTTCTATGCAGGCTGTTTCAGCAATGGCTTGGGGCACCGAGACATGTCCAAAGGTACGTGGATATAAGTATGCAGCCCCAATCATTTTAATTAGAAATATGGTTTAAATATCTCTCGTAATGTAGTACAATTCATTGCACATTGACTATCTTACAACTGTTCACATGATTATTTTACATGTAGGATAGAAAGGAAATAATCATGCCTTTGCCAGGATTGACAGCAGTTGTTCGCTCACAAGATCAAGTGTCAAAATGTATGAACAGGTGGATAAAGTTTTTGGACCTGGAAATCAGTATGTCACGGCTGCAAAGATGTTGCTGCAGGTAGTACCATGTACTCTTTAGGAATCTTGTAGACTTGTTCTATTGTAGTGTTTTTCCAGAGTTGGCATATCTTGATTCTGAATTCTAAAAATTTAAATATCAACCAGATTTTGACGTATGCCTGCCAATCCATGAACACCAGAATAGCGAAGCAATGGTAGCTATCGACATGCCCGCTGGTCCCTCGGAAGTTCTAGTGATTGCCGACAAACTCGCCTCTCCTGTTCATGTTGCTGCAGATCTGCTCTCTCAGGTAGCTACTTTCTTACCATACCTCTTTAATGTCATAGTTTAGACACTCCAAATGCACAGGATTATCAATGGGCTTTTGCAACATTGTGACTGTCAATACTGTTGCATGTAAACCTGACATTCACTCCTAGTGTTCAAGCTAAAAATAGAGAATCCATTTCGGAAACTAATGATGGTGCTCTTTTACTCTGATTTTTGTCCTTTTGTTCAATATTTCACTTCTTGTTTCCTTCTATGTTGTGCAGGCGGAACACGGACCAGATAGTCAGGTGGTCCTTGTGGCAGTAGGGGACGAGGTAGACATCACCGCAATAGAGGACCAGGTGGAGAGACAATGTAGTGAGCTACCCAGGGACACCATCGCGACGAAAGCTCTTTCTCACAGCTACATTGTAGTTGTGAAAGACATGGCAGAGGTGATGTGCAGCTTCGTCTTTTCTTTGGGTCATTTCATATTGGTACTGTAGTGTTTGGTGAACACATCTAATTATACAAGGTGCTTTTCTTACTTTCGCTAATGTCACATCCTCTCCCCAAACCCTCAGGGGAATGGACAAACTTAGTTCAAAGGTCACTTTACCACCACTCTGTTATGTCACAAGGGGTTGCATACATATGTCGTAATGAGTGCGACAATTATGAAAAGGGTTTTGTTTTTGACTCATGTGGCCCCATGCACTTCTTTAGTGCCGCGTTCATTGTGCACCATTTCTTATTTATGTCACACTCTATTAATGTAACAGAAATCCATAGCTTAGGCTGGACATTTAAGAGGTCTAGGTTTACCTATATCTTAAGTATCGTGTAGCTCTAAACTCTGTTGTGCACAGGAAATCACTTGTTGCATTTGGGGCTTGATCTTGTTCTGTGTACTGCACTGTTTAAGTACTGATATTGAATCTGGATGTGCTCCAGGCATGTGAATTTTCAAACATGTATGCTCCAGAACACTTGATTGTCAACGTAGAGGATGCCGAGCAATGGTTAGATGCTCTCGATAACGCAGGTACATTTGTCAATAACAATCTCAAAACAAGTCATTGTTCTTATGACACTGTATGTTGCTTCTGAAGTAAGAAGTGTGCAATTCACCTTAAAGATGTAGCTTGAAACTTTACTATCTCAAATATTTTAAGAATGCCAAATAGGAACCATGTAATCTCCACCTCTTTATGGTCATTTCTTGTTGCTTTGGACTACTGTAGAGTTGACATTGAACAGAACAAGGTAAAATGAACATGAAAGTTTGATTTCTGCACCAATCAAGGCGTAGTATTTGTAGTCGTCTCAAGCCTTGTTGGTTCAACCTAAAGTGACCATGAGTACACAACTTTATTTTCCGTTGTGGCAGGATCTGTGTTTCTGGGAAGGTGGACACCAGAGAGTGTGGGGGACTATGCCAGTGGGACCAACCATGTGTTGCCTACATACGGGTACTCTCGAATGTACGGGGGGGTGTCACTTGATTCGTTCGTCAAATACATGACCGTGCAGTCATTAACTGCAGAAGGCCTGCAAAAGCTCGGGCCTTCGGTTGCCAAAATGGCTGAAGTCGAGGGTCTCGATGCGCACAAGAGGGCAGTGACACTGCGGCTACTTGATATTAGTCAATGATGCATTCTTTGACGAACTATCTGTTCACTTGTTTGGTTGGATCATCAAGCTATTGGGAGTAACGAAGAGATTTCAATTTTGTTTTGTCAATAGACATCTTGCATCGTGCATTCTCTTTTGCAAATGCAGCTTTAAATATGTTCTCTAGCATGAAAATCTGCAAGGAGTAGCGATCCTGCAATGGGCTTAAGTTTGGTGTCTTGCCAGGCTATGTGCTCGCAGCTGGCAAATACTTCTTCCTCTTCTTTTGTGCTGGGAAAAAGCTCCATGATTGCATAATCGAATCCCTTGGCTCTGTCAGGAGAAAAGCCTGCCCCTGCGCTTGCCTGGCCTACCGTAGGGCACCTGCATATATCACACCCATTTGAACCCAGGAAGAATTTTATGTTTGCATATATAGCAGGAAGGACCTCGAAGGTACCTCGGAGGAGCAGTTACCGGTATGTGTCAACTACCAGATTATTTACGTTCTATTGCTAAGAGTTTCAATCAGGTTGTTTTCACATTTTTGCAGCGCTCTCAATGCTCTCTAATGACACGCTTTGTGATTGCACATTCGCTGTATATTTTGAGGATATGTCAAATTGTGCACATTTAGAAGCCTGTTTGTTCCCAAGGCAATTTCGTAAGAGATGCGTGTGCATTGTTCATCTTAGTAATGTGAATAGAAAGGTTGAGTAATGTACTGTACAGTACTTGGAGGGTAGAAGTTGTATCGACTCTTCTAAGAACTTCATGTCCTGTGCTGAAGCCCCTTCCTTGATTTTTAAGAGTGTGATGCGCTTGGCTCCAATGTTTTCAATGTACGGACCACAGGGGATGCATTCCCAATCTACGGCCAGACTATCCTCAGTCATTGGTTGCAATTTCATTTGAATATTGATATTGTCGGCATGTGCATAATAAGCTTTTAAAGCGGCTTTGTCTCGGTAACGGCCATGCAAAACATGGGTATAATCACCTCCTTGAACCTGCAAATTACACACAGATGAGAGTCTTAGGGCTGGAAGGATGGGCCTATGACCACTGTTTCCAAACTTTGTAGTTCTCCTCTTTGTATAATCCCATTTTTAAAGCATATATGATTGATTGATTTAATTGAAAAAAAAAATTAGAGATGCAATTACATGTCTTCATAAGTCTTAAAAATTTTAGATTTTTTTGTGAAAATTAGTAGTTATAGTGAATTTTTTATTAAAAAGTGAAAAATAATAATAATATTAATAATAATCAATCATGTCAAATACAAAAGATATGCTTAACAAATCTGAAGATGTCTCCTTAGGTGTATGCGGTATAATAGTTTAGAATCATGGTGCAAAATTAGAGTCGTTCTAAATTTAGAAAGTAGCATTATATGGTAAAAAGGTCCAAAGCTCAAATTGCAATAAAATATGGAATTTTAGGAATTTTTCAAATTTTCAAATTGATGTAGAAACTAGAGTTGATAAGCTTTATTTCATTGGTTGGACTCAAATTCAAAAAAGATCATTTATATGAATCAAATTTACAAAAACAAAGGCCTGGAAGATGTCAAAATACACTACATGATGATCCATGGATCAAGCATCTTTTTATGTAGAAAACCACAATGATATAGTACTTAACACCACTCTCAAAACATATATTCAAGCACCTCCCACAAAAAAAATTGAATGAAAAATTGTATTTTTTAATCATGTAGGTCTTCATAGAATCATCAACCATTTTTTGGACTAAAAAGACATTTCAAGCACCTAAAAATTATCAAATTCTTCAATGAATAGGTGCATTCTTCAAACATTATTTGAACATCATAGTAACTAAGGATTTCCCAATAGCTCTTCAAGTTTTGCAATTGCTCATGTTGATTGTTCATAGAATTGACAAATCTATTAGCATTTAAGAAAACCCATGCACTTGTAATATTGCTTTGTTGCAATTTGAATTTTGAAGGAAGTTTTGTTGCTTTAACATTCTTACAAGTCCATGGAATTCTCTTACTTCTTTGAATTTTATTGAATTCCATGAAGTGAAAGACAAGCACAAGTCAAAGATCTTAACATAGAGAATTAGTTGAGGACCACATTCATTTACCTAATAAACTTGGATGAGCATCCAAGTTACACCAAAGTAACTATAGTCCAACATATAAGATAACAAACTCTCTACTTTTAGAGAACAAGTTTGCAAAGCAATTTACATTCAAAATTCAGGTTTCATGATCTCTCTATACACCATGTACTTGAACTGTATTTGTAGTTACACATGTAGTAATCATACGCAAAGAAATTGCAAACCAATCATCTCTTGCAACATGATTTCAAATTTTCAAATAAAATAAAATTTAGAGGTTGGACATAAAAGGACAATTGAAAAAAAAACTCTTAAACTTTAATTATAATTTGATCATCAAAGTGTCAAGTATAAGAATTGTACCGAGAGTGCTGCCCCAATTGTAAGTTCCATTACTCCATCTAGCTTCCTCAACTCATGCATTGCATCCAAAAGTGCACTTTTATACTCCGGATCTGCGTCTGGTTTGATCTTCAACAACACAACATGCTCCACCACAGGTTCTTTATAACATGGTGCCATTGTTAAGAATGCTTCATGCGATGCTCGTCGACTACTTGAAGCCTTCTCAAGAACCTCCACTGCCATGGATTCCCTCGGTCCTCGCAAAGCCACCTCTGCCATTGTTGATGGCCTCCTTAATCGTACACGATCCGTTGTAAAATTCTCTGCCAACAAAAGCCTCGACGGTTGCGGATGATTCATCGTATAATTCTCCACTTGCAATGGTAGTGGTGGTTTCACATCCTCTATAGAATCCTCCACTTTCAAAATCTCCTTCTCTACTTGTGATGGTTGTGGCTCCATTGGATAAAAATTTAAGGTTTGAAAAGATTGCAAGTATTATTTATCCTCCACTCCATGAATCTCCAATTGAAGCTCCTTCACACTTACATTCCATCCCTACAACATGTTGCTTCTCACCCTTCTGAACAATACCAACAACAATGCAACTAACAATCCTAAATTCCATGATAATTCCAACCATTGCAATGCAAGATCAACTTGAAGTGAAGGAAGTAATATTCTTCTATGAATACAAAAATCCTCCATACACATAGTTCTTGTTCATGTTACCAAACCCTAATTCTAGAACCCATTGCTATGTCAATGTGAAAGGTGTCGATCCAACGAGTTACCAAACCCTAATAAATTGGTTGTCACATATGATATAATTTGGAAGTTTTGAATTCATATTTGGAATTAGGAACCCTCAATTATCTAGGAGAGTTTATGAAACTCAAAATCAATGGCCCAAAATATAGGGTAGGATTTACAAGTTTGGAATAAAAAAAAATTCTTATCCTTCAATCCATGGAAAGGCTTGTAAGAATGGAATAATATAATCCTAATTCAATTGAGGTGCACTTTTTTTTAATGATCATTTTGGCATATTTGGTTTGACATTCCTTAAATTTTTGTTTGAAACAATTGTAAGAAGTCAAAAGGAAGATGTGCTGCAATGTTTTTTCCACTCTTTAGTGCTGATGTACAAAAAAAAAGTTCTAAAAATAGCATCTTTTAGGAAGAGAGGGACAAATATCCAAGGTTAGGTTAGTTTGAGATTTCAACCTTTTGGTCAAAAGTTTTGAATATTGCAGATATCGTAGAATAAATTAGTGTAAGTTTTTCAATCCAAAATGAAAAAGGACTACACTTGAAAATTTTATACATGGTTCAAATGGGGCCTAAAATGATTTTGAACCTAAAAGCATATGTTTCTTCAATCTAGCCCCTACAACTCTCAATTCTCACAATTTTCAAAATTGACTAAAAGCATGAAGAATATAACTATGACTATAAAGAATCATGGCAATCGTTAGAGGGCAATAGCACACTACAACATATCAATTTCTATTGTGCACTAGAGGTGCATGAAGTGCTCAACATACATTTTTTTGGTACATAAATATCTATTTCTAGTATATCAAAATCCAAACTAAAAATTTCATCTTGCCCCAACCAATTTGTAATTTTCATCAAAAAATTCATGAAGATTGTTATCAAGTATTTTTATAAATTGTATATTTTAAAAATTAAAAATTATGTATTTTTAAACCCCTCAAAGATTAGTCTCAAGTTTTGAACACCAAAGTGAAATATAAATTCAAAATCCTACAATAGTATGAATATAAAATGCAATCTCTACAAACATATATACTTATGTTAACAGAATGAAAATTATTTCAAATGATATCTTAAATTTAGTATGCATAGTGCATTATTATACCTTTGATAGATTCAATTTGTAAAAACTTTCTCCTACTAATTTAAGTTCAATTTTCATTTTGCAATAGAAAGCTTCAAAGCTCTCAAAGCATTATAGAGTAGTATACTATAGAAAAAGAAGCCCCATCTTTCTATAGTAACTACATCTAGTAATCTTTCTTATTCAAACAAAAAAATCATGTAGACATATACATATGATATTCATATACATATGATATGATATAATATCTATAAAATGTATTATCGAATGGATCTTTTACATAAAGAAAATGAATAAATTTAAAAATCTATTACATTATGAAAAAAGGCATTGTAGGAGTATTTTCTTGGAGAGGTATAGATTTCAAGCCGTATCTTGTTTATAATTTTTAGACAAATTTTGTCCAAGGATATTATTGATATTTGAAGTTTATTTTTTTAATTAAAATTTAAAAAAAATATATTTATAATTAATTTAGCTAGGTCAAAGAAAGATACATTTATTTTATTTTTAGAGTAGTGTCTAGCCCTTTTATTTTCAGATTTTGCATATTTCTTGTGATTTTTGCATGTCTTCTGCTTGTTAGTTATAACAAGTTTTAGGAGACATTGTTGTTGATATTTGACTTGTCACAAAAATGTACTCTCACTTGTTTTTAGACATCTAAATTTTTTTTTCTTATGGTGAATTATAGTCTTCAACCTAAAAGACTTAAAAATCTACTTTCAATCATTTTTGTAAATTTGAGTGGTTTCTATTGACTTTATGTTTTGAGTTTGTGGATGGAATAGCTTCTAATTATCATGTTCAATTAATTAAGCAATATTGGCTTTTAAAGTCTTAGGTTTGCTTACATTTTTATCTTTGAACCTTCATATTTCTTGTCTTGTAATTCAAATGGTTGATTGCATTGAAGATTGGAGTTTGTAGGGGTACAGTTGATCAAGTAGGATATGGTTGACTTTAATGAATTATAGAAGATATTCATTTGGGGGGAGTGAAAAAAATATCACAAGATGATATTGAACATCAATTGAATTTATGTTTTTTTACCCCTATATGTCACATTTACTAATTCTAATGATTGATTTGATAGAAAACATGAATTCTAGATTCCATATTATGCTTTTTATGCTTTGAGCTAAATTGCATGCCTCAAAGTATAGATAATTCATTCTAGATTCCATTTGTTTCTTTCTTGTTTTTGTTGTAACTACTCACTTAGTTATTCAATATCCAATTAATAGACATCTTCTTGTAATACATATATAAATGTCCCTACCTCATGGCTACATTAAGTAGCTTGGCATGACTCCAACAACAAGCCATAGTGCACATCATGTAATACTCAATTTAGACTTATTTGACACTTGCATTTTGTTTGGGATGTGTGAAAGTATTACCTTAGGGAGGGCATTGTATAAAAATTAAAAAGTCCACACAAGTGCAAAGATGGAGGTAGTAGTCTTCAATGATGTGAAAAAAAATTGACCACTTTGAAAGATAGGTAGTTCTAAACTAGCCTCTCCAAAAAAATATTTAGAAAGTATTTATATGATATCCTCATAATATTCTATAAATATGCAATTTTTTTAGGTTGATCTTAAATTGAAGTATTTCACATTCCTTGATTTAAATACCCATTTGAACGCACATGGGTCAATTATTGGAACTTAAACCAATTGAATCCCTATATAATTTGTAGAATTTTTTTTTAATCTTTTTCAAGTTTAAGATATTTTCTCTTAGGGATAATTTATTTTTTAGGGGTTAATCCTTGATGACATACTCAATCATTTTGTAGTGGTTTGTTGGTCTTGAACAATAGAATTCTGGTAAAATCTCTAATCTTTTTTTTTTTTCGATGTATGTAGAAGCACACTTCTTTGTATAGATTTATTTATTGAAAATTGATATTATTTATTATTATTTTTTAAATGGAAACAAATGCTAAGTGCTCAATATTATTGAAGTGTTTGAATTTAGCTTTTGGAGAAAAATAATGATGCTATCTAGATTAAGTAATTAGCCAAATTTTTTAAATCACTAGAAGATGAAATTTTAATCAATCATAATAAAAACATATGCTAAAAATATTAATAATATGTTTGCTGTTTTATCAAAGTAAAATGCTTTGAAATTGGTATGGAAAATATTCATGAATATTTTTTCAAATTTGACCTCATAAATAATTTACAATGAATAATATAATCTCCTTTGATGGAAACCACAAAATAGTTATAAATTCATAATTTTGTATACTACATCTAAGTATACTCTAGGAACTCATAGGTCATTGAAGTTGACCTCTAAACATCTACTCATCCAAAAATTGGATATGTCTTTGTCAAGGCCTTCGTCAAACTTGATTGTAACTTTAAATTATTCATTTTTGAATCTTGATTAAAATTATGAAAATGAAAGTGAGGATTCATGTCATACTGTGAGCAATTTGTGATGTTTTCACTAATTTGCAAATGTTCCTTGGTATATAATTTTATTACTCATACTACACTAATTTGTCATAATAGTACATGTGACTAATTTACCAAAGTCACACTATTTTGAATTAGTGCAAGTTGGAATATCACTGAATTGAATCAATATCCACAAAAAAAAAAATTTGAGGTGACTCTATTTTTTCCTCGCTAATAGGACAAATGAGTAATCAATTTATTTTTAAATTTTTTTACATCAATATTTCTATGTATGTATTATTAATGAAACAAGATTGTTCACTTGCAATAGGAACAATGAAAATGAACAATAGCAATGATTTTGTTAATGTTTTTGAAATAAAATAAAATAAAACTCAAATAATCAAGTAGAAACACCTAATTGCAACATTTTTCATTCTCCAATACCCAAAAAATTGCCTTAAATGAGCACTTCCGTAATTCAAAACCACTACAATTTTTCAAAAGTAACTAATGACAAATGAAGAGTTTTTCGAAGCAAATAATGAAAATTGATACATCTTATACTTCAAGAGGTGTTTATTCAAGGGGAATCTAGTGTTATACCCTTTATTCACAATTTTGAAAAATTATAAAATATTACATGAGCGAAAAAAATTATAAAACCACTTGGGTTGCATTTCCCTTGAATTTGCTATCACTTTTATTAGATTTTTTGGGTCATTCAACCTTTGAGATAGTCAAATGAGAAAATTATCATTTTTAAATATTTCTACATTAACGAATGTAATGTAGAAGCACTATAAGAAATCAGTGTTTTTTTTAACAAGTGAAAAAACGTGCCGTGATGTCTAAGTTAACAAGGACGATGCCTGTAGTGACGTCTAAAAAAATCCGTTTAAAAAAACGGGCCAAAAACGGGCCATGTTATGTGCTGAAACGTGCTTAAATTTTTTGTGACATCGAAAACAACAGGGTCACCCAAGAGTTTCTGAGAGTGCCATGTGGAGGGGTTTGGGCATCCACGTAGGATTTTTAACGATGGATAGGGACACGTTGGACAACTTTTTCATCCAACGACGTTGTGACGTGTCCAATGACGTGGACCCCTGAATATCCGACGTGGAAAATAATTTCTGGTGCACGCAGCCTACGTGGCAGCTGACGTGGCACTCTTCTGCGGTACATGTCAGTGTTCTGTGTGATGTTCTCTGGGACGTCACATTTGACAGGAGGATGTTTTAAATGACATCAGAGTCAACGAGAATGTGTGCTTTAGGAAACGACCTGGGTGGACAATATTGTAGAATTTATTCGTTGCTGAAATCGCAGACATCGTCCACATACACGTCTATTGTGACATTAAGTAGAGCAACCCGTGTACTGGGGTATGCATTGCATTGCGCTCAGTGTTCCGTTCGACATGCATAGTGACATCTACAGTGTTTTCTTGAGCATTACAGAAGACATACAATGCGAGAGGAAGGATGTTTTCTCGAACGAAATGAACAACGTGAATCATAAACCTCAACATCAAAGACGATGTACTCTACAGCCCATATACATGAGTGAATGGAAGATTGAGATATGCCATTAGAAGATGAATTATGTGTCTTTGTAAGAGATGTCCAAGCATAGAAGCCTGTGTTTTCAATGGCATTGGGATTATAAGGCCACTTGCCAACTTCTGCACAAAAATGCCATAGTCTAGTACTACGAAGAAATCCACAACAACATTAACTACAACACTTTCGATGAAAACATGGTGCGTTCTACTCATGGTTCTGAATAACATGCTTGACCATCATATGCGATGTGAAGTTGGACACGCTATGGCAAATAGAGACTCACTTCTTCCGAGGTGCATCCGATTTCTTGACAACAGTAGCCTGCATCGTACCACACCAAGTCAAAACCAGCAGTACCTACTCATGTATATTTATTTCTGGGACTCTTATACAGCCACAACAGATGTCAAGGAATGCTACACTTGCATTACTCTTTTAAGTTGCATACAGAAACAAATGAAAGTATGGGTGAATGGAATGCAAGCTTCCTAACCTTTTTAGTGGGTTGGGTAGGTTTAGGAAGACCCACCGCTTTGGAAATTGCTGCCTTCGTTGTAGCCTTCGTGCCCTTCGCAGCTTGCGTGGTCCTCACAGCACGCCGAGGTCGGCTTGAGGACTCACCAAGGACTTCAATGTCTTCCTGCAACACCATCACACAATTGTTATTCACTTCTGACATCCTCTAATCACCTACACTTCTTAGCCTTACCTGAGCACCATTGAGGCACTTGCTTTCCTGTAAGATGCACATAGTTATTGTAAAACATTCCTGCGCATTCAATGGAATGGGGGACTGAAAGGAACCTTCGACTTCCGCTTACATAGTATTTTGATGTACTCGCTTGGAAAAGAACAGGCTCAGCCCTACAGTGCATCAACGTCTGCCACTAGTGACGTTCACTTCGATGTCCAATTTGACACGCACTTGTAAAAAAAAATTGAAGCATTGCAAGGCATCCGCTACTACGCTATGACACCATCCTCATACAAGGCAATTCATGGAAATAACGTCACTAACCTAACAAAGGGAGTGCTTCACGTCAATCACTTGGCACTTAAAATGGAAAGAGAGACGTTGCATCACCTGTTGCTCCGTGGAGGTCTCCATCGTGTTTTCTCACCTCTCAGATGTTGCCTGCACCCCGGAGTCTTTCACTATGGCGTACACATCTTCCACTCCTTGCTGACCTTCAGCAGTTTCAGGGATGGCAACTTCACCGGCTCCTTGTACCTGCTCCTCCTCAGCGTTAGCTACAACGTCGTCAACAACATCGTCTTCAACAGCCCGCTTGTCGGAGTTAACGTCAACAAGAACATCGTCTTTGACATTGCTTTGGACAGCTATGGGGACTGGCTCAACGACATCTACAAGAGCTGTGGGCTGCAACACGGGCACAAGACTGTCCTTCTGTGCCATTTTCGATGCCTCTGCCCTAGGTGACGTGAGAAGTGGTGCATTCCCTGCCTCCATTGGCGAGGATGGCTCCGTGACATCCAGGGTCCCCCCAGCACTTGCTTTGCACTGACTTGCGAGGATCTTACGTAGCATTTCCTCCATGCTTTTGTGGAACGTGCTCACGGTCTCAGTAAGGCGACTTACACTGAGCTCAAGCTCATCCAGCCGACTGCGCATCTCTTGCAGCTCTTTGCCATGGGGACTTCGACCTCTGCGCTTCTCTTCTTCCAGACGCTGCAACTCCTTGGCCATTTCTGCGTCCACCTCTGCTTCAAACGGTGCTCTGTTCTGCAACAAAGTCTACAAGGGGAAGAAGAATATGCACTTAGAGTTCACATGCAAAGCTTACATGTTTCAATGGCACCGTACAAGAGGAACAAGAATATGCACTTAGAGTCCACATGCAACGATTACATGCTTGAATGCCACCCGACAAGGGGAAGAAGAATATGCAGTTACAGTTCAGATGCAATGATTACATGCTTCAATGCCACCCTACAAAGGTCCTTCCACGTGCAAAGAAGAAGGCCCAGTCCTACACATCTACCACCAGAGCGGACATTTTTTGGAAAAACAAACGCAACATGTGTGATGAAAGTGGTGTCGACCTGGGCAAGTAGGTGGACGTTAGTTACTACATACTTACCAGCCTCGAGATGACTTCTCTCTCTACGGCCTTATGCTGGGCTGTGCTGGATGCCTTGCCCTTAGAAATGGCAGACATATGGGCTGACTTCTCTTGGGAAGCATCGGTCGCACAAGCCTCCTTCAATGCCTCCCACACATCATCATCCATTCCCATCGGCTTGGGTTTTCCGCCATCAATCAATCAATTGAGCTTCCAACGAACATGAATGAGCGCTTTTGTGATGAACGACTGCATCCACTTCTCCGACACTCACTCAGACTCTCCTTCTATACGCCAATCTGCAAGCCAGAGAACTTAGTATAGCTACCTCTGCATTATGTATGACATTGTTGTGCCAAAGAATAACAAGAGAATTTACATGGACAGTCCTATGTCTCCAGAAACTCACTGCACGTCCCTGTGTTGCGGACGACCACAGGGACCACCCCTCACTGTAGAGGATCCTGCACTAACGTCAGGCGTGACATTGTATTTGACGTCGTTGTGGACATTACAGGTGACATCCACTGCCCCGCCTCATGGCCAATGAGCTACCTTCCACAACATTTACAGTCTTTTGAACTACATGCAACAGTGAACTACAAGGTCTGTAGTCCTCTTCATTTCACAGAGAAGGACTGAATACAAACCTGTATAGAGGCGCCTAAATAAGCGCCGTCTGTCTGTTTTGGGCTGACCCTCCCATCCAAACTTGGGGTCAAGGTCTCTCGCATATTTCTTAATGTCGTTGGAGAAAGAAACCCTCATAGGTCCGAATGGTTCCCCTTGCTGGTCGATTTCTACAGGTTTCTTCATTACAGTGCTTAAGCCCTTTTCGCGAGACTGTTCGGGAATCAGCTGCTCGATCATCTCTTCAGTATCAGCATCCGAAGCTGGTTCATCAGACCCTGTGTTGTAGCCCTTACTGTAAAAGGTCAAATGCACTATCAGCTTGGGAAGAAAATGGGGCTACGTTAGTACAAACAAATCAATCCCGCAACTGGACCCCCGCAAAAGACATCCACATACGCTATTTCTGGCTTCACAGTTCTGTACATGCGACTCTGTTGCTCACGACGTTGAACCTGTCGTCAATGTAAACACGCCTGGACGTTGTTTTGAACATTACAGGAACTTCCTCTTGATAGAAACTGGGAAGACGCCGTGGTTTAGGGTCTGTCACCCTTGTAGAGGAATGACTCCCGAACGTCTTCATTGATCACTCCGTAATTCAATATGATTGCTCTCTGAGGAACAAACTATCACCTGTCTTTGTACAGAGTTCAACGCAAAGAACATGTCCTTCGTGACGTAGACATGAACGTCACACAATTTATGCGGACGTCACATTAAACGTCTATGACGTTGAACATGATAGAGTCGACGTCAAAAGAAACATGGTGTGCATTGCACTTGACGTCCGTACCAACGCGCGCTTCCCCAAAAACCTTGAATACCACTGGTTCTATACTCTAATTATTTCTGCTGCCAAACTTACCTCCAAGACTGCTCTCTGAGTTCCTCCTCTTCCTCTGCGTCGTGCTCTGCCTCCTCCGACAACTCCAACTGTACTTGAGGGGTCCTCTTCCTCTTCGGCGGAGGATTGCTGTCCCGATCTCGTCCCTTCCCCGCCGACGCAGCAGGCCAAGGGTCTCCTCTGGCCTTGGAGCGGCGCTCATGCTCCCCGCGCATGCGGATTGGCTTTGGCGGCGGGGTTTCTTCATGTTCGCTGGAGTCCTCTTCACGCCGCTGACTCGCGTTCCTCTTCCGCGCAGGGGCCTGAGTGCGAGGCATTTTCTCACCTGCCCCTCTCCACTGCACGTAGAACTCACCGTTCTGTACCCTCCTCACACACAAACGCACACATGAGCGTCCACAACAAAGGTCACACATTGGGGAGGCATCTTGGCAACCTCAAAACCTGCGCGCAATCGACTTGCTGCAAGGCGTGTTCTAGCCTCCCATGAACCTGTGGCGCAAGACTGGAACCCTTGTTGCTCCAGATCGGTGGAGAGCTGCGCCCCTTGCAACTGCATGTAAGAACGCCGCCCTTGCCAAATTGACACAAGAATGAAAATTTCAAACTACAAAACCGATGCCGATTGGGGAGCACCTACCTCACCTCTCTCACATTAGCAAGGCTGGCTCCAAAGACGAACGCAATTCAAGCATTACACAGACGTTGAAATTT
Source organism: Climacium dendroides (assembly GCA_950106755.1). Taxonomy (NCBI): domain Eukaryota; kingdom Viridiplantae; phylum Streptophyta; class Bryopsida; order Hypnales; family Climaciaceae; genus Climacium; species Climacium dendroides. Next base: position 20,743,169 of record OX467091.1, read on the forward strand.
CAGGGTTCTTCCAGGCCGCGCGTTCAAACCAACGCAGCGTGGCGGAAGTGGGGTGCTGTGGAATTGAAGGCCCGCCCCCGCCTACAGGTGAGGTGGCCCCCTACGAGCCCCCTACGAGCCCCTATGCCCGTCACGGCAAACGCCTGAGTCGCGCCCGCGCCACCGGAAGCCCGTGCCCCCGTGCCTGGAAACCCTAACCCCGCGCGGAGCGACAGCGGCAGTCCTCTCTGCAAACCCTAATGCAGTTGCGAGGCGCGCCATTATCCCAATTACACGATATTTCATCGTTTCCTGAAAGAAGTTGTGTACATTGGAAATTACCTGCTGGACGGCACCTTCCTTTGCAATGCACTCATGCCTTGGAGGCAATGTTTGAAGTGGGAGAGCATCCTCGACGGTGTGGCGAGAGCTGCGTCGAAGGATTCCTCCAGCAGTACTTCGTGGAGTCTTCACAGACTGACCTTCGAGATTGGTACATATATGCCCACAAACAAGACTAGTGAGCAACGAAGCCGCCTCCGAGTCTTCCGCCGGGACGACAGACGCCTCCTGGCAAGGCTCCGCAAAGCGTACCACCCTACGACGCAGTGGCAATTCATAGTATATGGCCATATTGGTGAGGAACGTGTACACTCTATGGTATAAGGTGGTGCGCCCTCAACTGATGAGACACAAAAGATAGTAGTCATGGGCAATGTGGTCACCTCTATCATTGTAGGACAACCCTTAAACACGTGGAGAAAGTCCTCAGCTTGGACTCTGTTCGTACGGACTCCTGTTGTCGATGATGTCACAATGGACATCCAGCCTGTCATATTCGTGTTGAAGAACATGTCTTCTTGTGCACAATGCTATCATTTACAACATGCTCTGTGACGACTTCGAATGAGGCATCTAAAGTTTCTGTGTAAACAAACTCAGGTTCATGTCATTGTTGACGTCACTTTGGACATCCTCTTTGACAGTCAATACAGGGCTCTAAGTGCCATCAATTGAAATTTACATTTCGATCCTTGGATGACACAGTGTGGGCCTCGAAGTAAAACAATGAACTCATTTCTAGTAATGCTTTCATTGAGAAAGGCACGCTAATTGTGAAGGAATCTTAACGCACGTCTTCAGTTGTGATTTGAAGATCCAGGTTGTCCTGCAATGACGGAACTTGGTCATGGAAGCAATGTGCGTTGTATGTCACACTCAGATTTGTATCATTCTCAACCTAAACACTCTTTAACACTTGGTTGTGACCTTGTATTCACTTTGTAGATGGCGTGGCGTCTCAATTCCCAAACCCGCCGACAAGGTGCAACTATCCGTATTTCAGAAGACGGACGCACGTTACGCCACATTCCACTTGGTGACTTGATTTTGCACACTGAGTTGAGAGTGGCCACAGAGGAAAACATTCGATCCTTCAGGTGTCCCTGTAGGGATTGCAAGGGCGGTTTACAAAAAACCATTCAGGTTATTCGCCGGCACCACGGAGAGGTTGGTCGGGATTCATTTCTCACAAAATCCTTACTGGGTGGAGACCCCCCCGAGGGCTATCCACGGCGGGGAATGTGGGTAGAGGACATTGCTTATGACGATGATGTCATTGACAATGCTCCCTCTGACATTGAGCCTAACATCAACAACAACGTCGCACAGCCTGAAAATGCAGGGCAAGCTGATTCAGAGCCCCACATCCCTTTAGATGCATATCACGAAGTCCACCGGCAGGTCCTTGAGGCATTGGACAGAGGAGACGCACTCCACGGAGAGGCTGAAGGTAGTGTGGAGTTTCCCGACAACGATGACGTTGGTGGTGATAGTGTGGACGGATTGGAGGACCTTTACAGACAAACTACTACCCCGTTGTACAATGGATCAGGGACAAGTGTTGTCTCAGCCACCATCATAATTATGAACATGTGTACGGTGTTTCGGGTGAGCAATAGGTTTAGTGATGAGTTGTTCCGGTATTTGTCTGTGGACTTACTACCAAGAGGTAATCAACTGTCGGGATCCCATTACGAAGCACGAAAGACCATTAGGAAATTAGGCTTGCATTACAACAACGTGCATGGGTGTCCAAATGGTTGTATCCTTTTTGAAGATGAATATTCATCATTGGACATTTGTCCCCATTGTAGTAGCTCCCGGTGGATGGATGGCTCCAATAACATTCCCTCCAAGGTCATTTGGCACTTTCCACTCATTCCTCGACTCAAACAAATGTGGCGCTCACCAGAGATAGCTCGGATGTTGACTGGCTACCTCAAGCATGTTAGTGATGACGGGATCATGCGTTCAGTTGTCGATAGTCCTGCCTGGAAGCACATCGACACAGACGTCACATTCGGCACCTTCAGCTCTGAGGTGCAAAACATGCGGCTGGCTCTAGCTTTAGATGGTGTGAATCCATTCAAGTTGAACAACAGTAATTGGTCGACTTGGCCAGTGCTAATTCTAATATACAACTTTGAGCCTTGGTTAGTGACCAAGAAATTTTTCATTTCACTATCCATACTAATTTCGGGAAAGCACTCATCTACATCTAAAGATGTTGGTGTCTTCATCCGTCCATTGCTGAAGGAGCTTGAAGAATTATGGCAAGGTGTTCCAGCCCTTGATTTCTCCCAAGTAGAAGGGAATCGCAGTTTCACCTTACGCGCTGTATTGATGTGGACGATCTCAGATTTTCCGGCCTTGGGCCTCATATCCGGCTTGTGCTGTAAGGGATACAAGGGTTGTCCTTGTTGTGGAAAAGACACCGATGCAAGGATGGCTAAAATGGGAGACGTTCTTCCTAACAGAAGAACAAAGGGCTCAAAGATTGTGTATGGTGGTGTTCGTCGTTATTTACCTCGGCATCACCCTTACCGACGCAATTTGAGGTTTAATGGTCGAACGGAGCCTCGTGATAGGCCCCGGAAACAAACCACCGAGGAAAACATCGCATACGCAGCGTGGCGGCAATCGTACTTGGATCTAGGAGGGAGAGAAAATGGATCTGATGACCTAGTTCACGTCACTGGGGTGAAGCACTTGTGTCCTCTGTCCCAGTTGCCGTATTGGAAGGTCAGTGGGTTTCTAACCATCTGTATGTCACAGTTGTTATTCTTGACGTCTATTGGGACATTATAGTTGACGTTATATCAGACATTGGGAGTAACGTAGTTGTCACTGCCTTGGATGAACAACACTCTGTTTTGAGAAGTGAAGAGCACGTCAGCAATTGAAGAGTACATGCTTGACAGTAGTGGTACACATGTTTTGGAACTCTGCTTTCTTTTCTTTAATTCCCAATTTTTTTTTCCGTTGTGGCAGCATTTGTTGGAGCCTCATATCTTGGATGCCATGCATTGCGAAAAAAATATGTGTGAAAACATAGTCAAAACTTTGTTGGGCATGAAGGACAGTGTTGGAAGTAGAGTAGATGCAGAGGAATTGGGCATTCGAGAAGAGATATGGCTACAACCTCCACGACGGCAAAATGATCAATACTACATGCCACGTGCACCTTTCATACTAACACCAAATGAGCGCAAGGAATTTGTAGCCATTGTCTCAAACATTCGGACCCCTACGAACTATGTGGGTAGCATTTACAAGCGCTTAGAGGACGGGAAGCTGCAATATATGAAGACACATGATTATCATGTCCTCATGCAACAAGTGAGGGAACTACCTGCACTCCTTTCTTGGTGTACACCTCAATGTCGGCAATATCCAACAATGCAATAACTTTGTTTGTGTGCGTCTACATGTTTTGCAGATTCTTCCCATTGCGGTTCAGAACATATTAGATGAGAGGGTCCGCCTAGCTATTATTAAAATGAGCAGGGTTTTCCAAAGGCTATGTGCAAAGGAGGTGCGAGCTGATGACAAGAAAGACATGATGCGCGATGTTATCATGGTGACATGCAAGATTGAGAAGGAGTTTCCAACAACGTTCTTGAACATCATGTCTCATTTGCCTGTGCACCTAGTGGAGCAACTTTTCACTTGCGGTCCTGTGCATTGCTGGTGGATGTACCCAATTGAGCGATATATGAAAATACTCAAAGACTATGTGCGGACGTATGCACACCCCGAGGGTAGCATTGCTGAAGGCTATCGAATGGAGGAGACGTTAGGATTTTGTACAGAGTACATGCAGCAGTATGGAGCAACAACGCAACGGGTGTGGGATGCAACCGAGGAACCCATCATGACTGATGAAATTATTTCAAGCAAGAAGATGCAGAAGCGGAAAATGTCCAATGAGTTTCGCAACTACGCGCATGCCTTCGTCCTGGACAACGCAGCGTGCTTAGAACCATGGCGGGAGTGAGTGCTCTTTTCAACCTTCTTGACATTGTTTCCCTGGAGTTTACTATGAGATCATATTTGTACTTCTGTTGTTTAGGGACCTGGACGGTAATGTGCACAATGTCGGAGATCATGTCTTGATAAACATTTCTTGTAACGTTTCAGCTATACACGTGTTCGTGTCGACGTCATTGTGAACATCTCTCTGAATGCATAAAACTTTCAGTCCACGTCGAATAGGACATATGGTACCTTCACAATGCTTCTTCACTGCGCCCTGGCACTGTAAGCGTTCTCTAACAATGCATGATCTAAATGCCTTGTAGGGAGTATGTGTTCACAAGAGGCCACATCTGGAAAGAAAGGGAGGCCTTTCGAAGACAATTTCGTCGTCAACATCCGTCAGTGCCAGTGCGGTATCCCAGCGAGCTCTTCGATTTGCCTCCGTTTGCATTGTGGCTGAGTGAAAGAGTTCAGAGTTTGCGACATGCCGGTGAACATGTTGACCCTGATGTTGTAGAGTACGGGCAACCTCCAGAGCGGTATACAGTCTCACATCGCCAAATGTATGCGTTTGGCATGCACCTCCGTGTTCGTAGTGCAGAGAGGGGCCGTGTCACATGCGACTCCGCAATTGTGGCCTCATTCACTGAGCAACTGCGTTGGGGGCTTTGCAATGGGCGACCCATAGAGAGAACCAATGAGTGCGTGGGGTATATTCAGGAGATATTGGAGTTGGACTACCGGAATCATTGCACGACAGTGTTGGTGTGCGATTGGGTTCGATCAAATGAAGGTGCTCGATATGCAAACATCCGCAAAGACCAATATGGGTTTACAAGAGCAAACTTCACTCGCATGGATGGCAGAGTCCACGCTGACTCTTTTGCTTTCCCATTGCATTGTCAACAAGTATTCTTCTCCGATGATCCGCACAGGCAAGGTTGGAAAATTGTGTGTCGCACAGATGTCTGGGGCAGACGTGGGCAGCTACAGGTGAACCAACCTATGCCTACCATAATTAATGTTGGCAGTGATACGGACTTCCCCGGTTTGCAACCTCTGTTGGTGAACGTGGAGCCTCAGAGGCAACCGGCCAAAGATGGTGGCACATACATTTGACCATGGATGCGGTCTTGAAGTGAGTAGGAGAGAGATGGACGGCAGTAGGCAAATGGAGGCTCATTTGTTATGAAACGGCTGCTACACACTCATTGTCAATGTTGACATTGCACATGATGTGCGAATGGATGTCAAGGAGGACGCCCACTCTAACACGCTTGTTGAAAAGGACGTTGGATATAACATTCCAGTGGACACATTTAAACCAAGGTGGCAGGCATGCTCGCTCGAATTGGGGCACCTTCCATTCTGAATGTTCTTTTCACTATAGTAAAAAAGTTTTTTGTTTCCTTCCCATGGAGTTCTAAGGTGAAAGTTGCATGGAGAATGTCTCAAACACCATATTTGTTGTTGCCTTCACCCCAGAGCGAGGTCTAGGTACTTGCATGTGCTAGCAGAAGACCTTCTCATAGATCTTAGGAAGATTGTTTAGTGGAGCATGGTGATGCAATGGAAGAAGTCGTCTATGCATTGAATAGAAGGATTATCAATGTCTTGTATAGAATGGAATGTCACATCCCATGTTCCATAGTAGTGAGAGGAGTTGTACTTGTAATTATTGTGTTCTACCATATTCTAAGAGTGGAAAATAGTAATGTATCAGATTGGGCTCAGTACATAATGTGCTCTCTATTTTTTTGTGGGCAGAGATCTCCCCACCTAGAAGCCAATGGAATGAACTTGGCCGGAACCCCCCCATGTTGTCCCCATTTAATTTTCCTCCCAACTCCCTAAATCTGAAAAGCAATGGAAGGAATGCACTATGGGGTGAAAGCACACTACACTGAATACACGTTTGTCAAAAATCAAGAGTACTTTCAAGTGGACATGAAATACTTGAAGTATATAAAGTACCTTGGTGGAAGTACCATTAGAACTTAATTAAAGAAACTTTAAATGGATGCTTGTAGATTCTTGCCATTACAAAGTAACATACTTATAGACAAGAGTTTCTTAATGAACATCTTCATTTGAACTTCAGTTTATTGGAAGTGCATTTTAGTGTGTTAACCCAATTTCTAGTTATTCATGTCACTTCAAACCTTAAGAAACTTATATGCAAATTCTACTTCCTACAATAATGTCACTATTGGGATTAGTGCAATTCAAAGCTATCCTAGAGGTACTAATAATGTAAATTTGCCTTGTATCTTGATCTTTCTTCTATTTAAGAATTTTTTTTAAATGAGAATGAAGTGCCACGTGGGAATTTTTTCCCTTAGATTCTCAACTCGATTTTCCAACATGAAGATTTAAAGTTCATAACTCTGTGGTACCCAAATTCCAGATTAAGATTAATATTCAAAGTCAAATATTTTAACTGTACAATACATTAAAAAATAATCGAAGCCAAAAGAAACCCAGAAGTTCCTTGAAGTTCCTAGATTGTGGGAATTCGCCACATTAGCATTTTATGCAAACCATGCCACAGTACATAATATTAATTCATAATTTTTTTAAAATAAAATTGTAATTTTTAAAAGAAAATTAAAATTTGAAAACGAAGACTGGAGATGAAGTTGAAAGTTTAAAACTACCCTCAACCATAAGTAATTCTTCACGAATAGAAGCAAGGAAAAAAGTCAAACAAATATTCAAAATTTTGGAGATTTAAGCAATAGCCATGCTACAGTATGTGAATGTAGTGCTTTACTCATCAAAAAATGAACGTAAATATTATTTTTTTCCATTTTTCCTCCGCAAAAGATAATGCCCATCTGACTTCCACATTCCAATAGATATTGTAATTATAGTTCTACTATGACCAAGAAGCCCTTGCATAGTATATATATTCTATCTTTGTGCAAACTATTGTGTTTTTTTTATCATTCATTTGGCCTGTACAAAGTCATTTGTAATTGTTTTGCAAACCTAACACGCTTTTATTGTTGGTAAAGTACTTTGTAGAGGATGGATGAAACACTAAATTGGATTAGAATGTGGTAGAATACCTTCTCTACATAAGTACCTACCAATTGGATCAATTGAAAAGTGAAAATAATGTTTATTTCATCTAAAAAAAGTACGTTATATAAATACATCTTGAAAAAGTACTTTTCTAACGTACTTTGTAGGGGGGCGTCATGTGCTTTCACCCTATGGAGACTGCAAGTCACTCCCAAATTGTTTGGGCCATCCGTAAACAAAAGTGTATGAAAGCACTTCCTGGCACTCCCCACACGACCATTCACCCCAATTTTTTGGGGGGAACCCCCGAGCTTCAACCCAATGGAATGAACTTGGCCATAACCCCCCCATGTTCTCCCCATTTAAATTTTTTCCCAACTCTCTAAATCCAAAAAGCACTGGGAAGAATTCACTGTGGGGACTTCAAATTACTCCCAAATTGTTTGGGCCATCCACGAACCCCCAATGGAAAGCACTTCTTCGCACTTCCCGTACTACCATTCACCCCCATATTGGGGGGACCCCCAAGCCCCATCCCAATGGAATGAATTTGAACTGGACACCTCTATATTCTCCCCATTTAATTTTCTCCCCATTTAATTTTATCCCAACTCCGTAAATCCAAAAAACATTGGAAGGAATTCACTATGGGGACTGCAAGTCACTCTCCATTTTATGGGGCCTAATTTGCAATTTCAAAGCCAATGGAATAAGGACACATTGATCCCAACACTTCCAAGTAATCCACATTTTTTGTTCTCAAAACCCGTCTCCAAATAATATTGCGTAACTTCACCTCTGTGATAAGGTTATCCCAATGAGTCTCCATTTTTATTTCCCATCTTTCATGTTTTAGGACCTAAAATATTTAATTCTGTATATCCTTTTTATTTTGGCATACCCTAGACTTGTAACACCAAAACACATTTCTTGAGTCATTACATGTGTCTATGTCACTTTCATCCTACCTTGTACCCATGACTTCACATCCTCCCAGAAAGCCTGAAATTTTACACCCTGGAGCTCTTTCCTGTACTGATTAGGTGTTTTTCCTGTAGGGCAGCACCCCCCCCTGCCCTCTCAGTGCCAGCAGTGCACCTGCCCGCAGTGAAAGACGCACCAGTGGCTGACGTGGCCGATTCGTGTTTTTTTGGACGTCATCTGAAACGTCCTTTATTTTTTTGGACGTAGTGATAAACACGTCCGTTCAGAGTGACACCCCTATATTTCCTGACGTCTATTATGACGTTTCAGATGACATCACAAAAAATTGTCCCTGAACTGCGCGTTCGTCCAAAAACGTAGTGACGTCAAAAGTAACGGTGATGTCACAGCGTAACGCAGAGAAAAACACGGTTTTCTTATAGTGAAGTCTTTATTCAACCTTCCAATGAAATTACTTAAACAAAAAATAAATTGAAATTGAAAAAATGGCCCACCACAACAAATTCACAACAAATGACCCTTTCAAGTAGAAAGATAAACAAAATCAATTTCTACAATGTATGCGGTGTAGATTGTGTGATGACATTCATGTGCTGAATAAATTTGGAGCAAGTAGACATTGTTTGTTGTTAATGAAGGTGTTTCATTTTTCATTTTCAAGGATTGGAAGCTCTAAGTGAGGTTACTAACTGAGAGTTTTTTTTTTTTTTTTTCTAGTTTTCATACTATGTTAGAATGGCTTCAAGAATTGGCATGGTATTTCCAATTCTTACAAAATTATGCATAATAGATTAATCTTTTAAGACTTCTCACCCAAAATTCCACCTTATTTTTATACTTTTGGCTCATTGAAATGGATATTTTTGATAATTTAATGGAAAAAAGATTAATTGTGTTCTTAGAAACTCAATCAAGTCAAGCATTGGAGGTGTACATAAGAAGATATGTCTGAAGGTGAAAATAAAGATTATTTTTGAACTTTGTTTTTTAAGTTCACTTTATGAAAAAAAAAACTATATGAAAATCCCATTTATTAACTCATGCCTTCTAAGACTTATTCTATCTATACAAACTCAAATTTTCAATCCAATCAAACATTTAATGATCTAAATAATGCTCGCAATAGATATAGAGGATGGAAGCTCAAATGAGGCATGAATTACTCCATTAAATTCTTGTTGTATTTGTTATTATAAGGTGAAATGGAAAAACAAAGTGAAATAAAATGATCCTTGTTTTCACCTTCCAATGCCAATATCATTTTTTGTGCACTTCCAATATTTGATATGATTAAAATTTTGAGTTTACATACATGTAGTCTAAGAATATAAAATTTGCTTCATTAAATTATTAGATGCATTCATTTTTAGAAGGAAAAAGTATAAAAATAAGGTGGATTTTTGAAAGAGACTTATAGGATATGTTTAGTATTCTTTCTATTTTTGAAAACAACAATGCAATTTCTAAAGGATTTGTATCAAATCTTTATAATGAAATCTCACCAAACTTGAGGCTAAATAATCTCAATTTTAAATCTTAAATTTTCCAAAGTCTTATAGCTTTTAGAGGTTGAAATCTAATGATATCAACTTAGCCCCCTCCAAAAGGACTATAAATTTGTGTTTTAGACTGATAGATCTTTCTCAAATTATAGTAATGATGTACCATTAAAAGGCATTTCCTATAGTATGACTTTGTGCAATACATTTTTTGTGTGTTAGAAATTCTGTCTTCAATACTAAATATGTTGTTGTAGCCATGCCATCTACAAGACTAGTCTAATTTTTGTAAAATTTTAACAGTTTTTTCTTATCTAAAAGAACATTCTTGTAAAATCACACTATTTCAAAAGTGATACCCATATCAAAACTTTACTTAGAATGTAGATAAGATATACATAGCTATTGTAGATCCTATTGTATACCCAATGCATCCTTATCTACATTTACCCAACTATTCAACCCTTGAAACATTCTACAAATACAAATAAGTTGTAGAGATGCAAAGGAATATAAGGTTCACAATGCAAATATATCTATGTTTTAGATTTGCATTTTAGTACTATCAATTTCTATCCTATATGAAGGTTAGATCCAATATAGATGAAGAATTCACATATCATTTTAAATCCCAACCTTCTATTGGAAGTTAGTTAAGTTTATCTTTTTGGCAAGCAAATACACAAACATTTTCCAAATAAATCAATGAGGCATATGACTTTAATGTCTACAATCATTATAAGTGCTGAGTGGCTATTAACTTAACTTATATCCCATCCCGGATATTCTAGAAAAAGATATCCCTTCTTTCAATAATGATATGTTTTTGATTGGTTTATGATGACTTGGACCCCTCAAAATTTGACATGGAAATTCAATTTCCGCACCTCGATGGGACCCCTTCGTCCTCTCTATACCCCATAACATTCAAGAGCAATGAGAAGGACTGCCTTCCCTTAAACAAAATGATGTGGAATATTCCACACCATTTCATCCCCCGGATGATATGGTGTAGAATATTCCACACCCATCAATAGCTAACAATCCACGCATCGCAAATTGTCAGAAAATTGAAGCTCGCTCACTTAGATACCTAAGACAAAATTGCAATTAAGTTTAATGATAAAATGGATTACTAAAAAAACAATGCATTCAACTAGGTTAGAAACAAAATCAATGTTGAAAATTAAAAATTTCATAAGATTAGCATTCTAATCATTGAAACTAATGCTTCAATTTCTTCACTATGTTTAGAACGCCTTTCATGATTTGTGTTTAGGGAATGAAAAGACAAATCTTTATATACATATGGGGTGGTAAGAGGTAAAGTAAACAATGTGGGATTAATAAATTAAAGTTAGTAGGAGCTCAACTACTTTAAGTCAAATTAAAGCAAGAATTCTATTTGAAGTAAGAGTTTTGTTTGTTTTGTTTGTTTGTTTTGTTTTGTTTTGTTTGTCAGGTTGAGATCTCCTAGACTGTGCATCCCCCACTCGCGTGCTTGGTACCGTTGGAAAGTCCTCGGCGAGGAGGGGTGCACCGGCTTGGTTCTTTGGCGTTCCGATGTACAGTGTGAAAGTTGTGCATTTTCAAGTTATTTTTGGTTCTAGAAAATTAGAAAATTACTTTTACTCATATTTTGGTCGCAATCTTGGTACCGTCAGAAAGCCCTCGGCGAGGAGGGGTGCACGGGCTTTATTTCGTGGCGTTTGGACTCACGGTGTGAAAGTTATTGAATTTTGAAGTATTTTAGAAAATTAGAAAATTACTTTTTCTTATATTTTGATCACAATTTTGGTACTGTCAGAAAGCTCTCGGCGAAGAGGGGTGCACAGGCTTGGTTTTGTGGGATTCCGACTCACGGTGAGAACGTTATAGATTTTTAAGTTGTTTTTGGTTCTAAAAGAATCAAAAAATTATTTTTACTTTTGTTTTGATTGTGGCAACGCTACAGGGCACTCTAGTTATAACTAAATGAAGTCTAAAATTCTACATAAAAATCATTTTGACATTTTGACAATATGTAGTTTAGAATTCATTTTCAAATTATCCTATATCCTTTGAGGATTCATGGTGAAAAATCAATTTCAATACAAAAATGACATCTCCAACCTTCACTCCTTCAAATGTTTCCTAGTCAATTCCTTCATAAGGCTATCAAAATTATTTTTCGGATGGCAAAGGATTAAATGACATTGGGATTTTGATTCAAAGGATTCTCATCAGTTTTTGTTTTTTTTGAACAGTGTCCCCCCTGCTGGCAACACTACAGAGGCCAGTTTTTGGAGGGACGAAGCTAGAGAAGTCAGATTTCTGACAGTCTGGCGAAATTTTGCCCTCCAAAAAGTCCCTGAATTTCTCATGATGTTTGGCAAATCATCTTAACGTTTCTTTGAATATTTGTTTGGCTGGTCTGAGATTCAGAAGGAAAAGAAAAAAGCGTAATCCATAAGTCTACTGCCACGATCCTGCACCTGATACTGGAGCTTACTTTTAATTCTCTGCGTGGATGTTTTTCGTGGATGTTTTTCGTGGATGATGCCTCCAGGGAAGGAAAGGCAGCCTCTCTGAAGGCTACTGAATGTTATGCCATCCTCTTCTCCAAATCTCTTCCTCACCCCTCCCATCGAAATTGTAGCCTTTGCGAGTTCAATTCCTTTCAAATTCGGGGGAGAGATTGTGTTCTTCGCCGTGGGTGGCGATGCACGCGGCTTCGAGCAAGCTGAGCGGCTCGTCGGGATGTTTGCTGAGTACATTTTCGTCGAATAGATCAAAATGGGTGCACCATTTGGCAGCTGCAAGAATTCCTCAGCAGCAGCTGAAGAAGGAGAAGCAGAGCTTATTGAAGTCCAGATGGCTTGTAGGTGTGCCGCAGGAAGCTCACGGCTTCGTTTCGACGCTCAGCTTGGCAACAACGTATTTGTCTGCTACGCGAAGGGAATTGCTGGTGGTGGCGTCGAGCGAAGACAAGGGCAATGGCTCCATGAACTCGGATGGTAAAATCTCGGGTGGAACCCTAATTTGGTGGATTCGTAGTGCAAATCTAAATTCGGTTAGATTGGTAGTTCTTCTTGCTGGCAGTTCTTCTTGAATTCAATTTTGAGAAAGCTATGTACATTCTGCAATTTGGCTTCCCATTGCGAGCTGAGAATTTGTAGAATTCAGTTGAGAATTGAGTAGTATTCGGCAGCAGGGATGATTTCTAGGGTTTGAGGCTTCAGTTTAAGTGCCTTTCTTTCAATCTTGCAGATTAGTTCTAGGCACTTATTGGGTGATTTTATCAAATCATCGAGTTGCGGTGAATTCAATTTTGAGAATGCTATGCGGATTCTGCAAATTGACTTCCACTTGTCAGCTTAAAATTTATTAGTATTCTGCGTGAAGTGGTAGCAGGGATGATTTCTAGGGGTTGAGGTTCCACGCGAAGTGTCTTTCTATCGTGCCGAATTCGATGTGGACGTTGCTTGATTATCCGCAGCTGCAAAATTCCGAAGGAACTCTTCTTTTCAATTTTTCAATTTCAATTTTGTGTGTTGTGTAGGAGTGTTGTCGGGTTATCAGCTCCCGCCAAAAGAAATCAGGGAGATAGTGGACGCGCCACCGACTCCGGCGCTCTCGTTTTCGCCGAAGCGGGATGAGATTCTCTTCTTGCAGCGGCGCTCGCTGCCTCCGGTGTCGGAACTGGCCAAGCCGGAGCTCAAGCTTGGAGGCCTGCGCATTGACCCTGATTACAACTCTCGGAGCAGGATGTAAGCGTTGCTTTCTCTTTACACAGCCATAACTCTCTATTGGAGAATGAGCATTTTGAACCAGAGTAGAGAGAAGCTCAGGGTGTAGAGCACAGGGATTCAATAAAATAATACTGTTTTAGGAGAATCTTCTCCATTAATTCCATGGTCGTAGCTATGTACCTTCATGATACATAGAGAGATCTCTGTATGTATCATGGAAAAGGTCTCCTTTAAGTTTTGTCTGTAAGTTCCAGATTATTTAAACTGAGATTCCTGTAATAGAGTTTTCGAAACTATCATATGAACTTGAGCTGGAGCACTCAAGTGCTTGGTATTGGGCTTGAGTTTAGGCTAGTGGCCGATAAGTGCAGCATGTGCGGATACAATTAAGCTTGTTTAGGTCCTTCTGTACAGCAACTATAGGAGGACCTCCTCTCGATTTGTGGGGAATATTCTTGTTCTGATGTTTTTCTAATAGTTTCTGAATCAGTCTAATTTTACTGAACACCTTATTAGAGCTTTTATCTAAACCTAAAGTCGGAAAGTGAGCTGAAGTGCTGGAATGCTTGGCATAGGGTTTGAGTGTTGGAGAGTGACTGATAAGTGCAGCGTGTGCGGATGCGATAAAGCTTGTTTTCAGGTCCTTCTATACTGGAATCAGTATCCATAAGCTGCTGGAGGATGGGACCTTAGGCCCTGGGCGGTCTATTGGTGGTCTTCCCGATGATGCCAAAATCAACTTTGTGAGCTGGTAAGGTTTGTCATGTTGTGCTCACTATTCTCATGGAATTTGACATTACTCATACCATCGGGAATTATTGTTTCAAGGGTTTTTTCTGGTCTTAGCTCTACATAGAATTACCTTGATTTTCATCTTGTGTGCTGACTATGTGAAGGTCACCAGACGCTCAACATTTAGCTTTCAGTGTTCGTGGCGTTGAAGAGGTCAGCCTCTCACATTTAGCTTTATATCTTTTATGAAAGGATCTGATTCGGACTACGATAGTTTTGGTTTGTAATCCTCGCAGTGACTTATTGTGGCTTCATCCTCAGAAACAGTCCTTTTAAGTGGTTTCCTAGATGTATCATGGGGCATGAATGTAGCTAACGGCTCCAGATTATTAGTTTTTCTTTTCGCGATAATTCTGCTCATATTGCTCTGTTTTTTTTAAGTCATTTTGCATTTTTATGGGCTAGATGGAGATACTGTGAGTACTTCATGGGTGCCTTCTTAGATGTGGCCATCTACTGGATTTATGACAAGAGAACACATGAATTCGCCATTACTGACAACGTGTGCTTGATATAATACAGGAAGATGGCCCTCCCTCATTGCTGAGTCTTTGGATTGCAGATGTGAAGAGCGGGCAAGCGCGGAAGCTCATTGGCCCCCCTCAAATTTGTCTAAATACCATCTTTCAATCGTAAGTGGTGGTTATCTAGTGGAGCTTACTCTCTTAGTGGGTACTAGAACCTATATCATCTCTCTTTGGCATATTCTTGCATGTTTTTCTGTGCAAAATGTGATTTTAAATGTTGAAGAATATATCATTTGATCATAGTCTCATCACATGATGAATCCGGCTTTCTTGGTATTGTGAGCTATAGCACTATGAAAGGGTTGTTTGTGAAGCTCGTCAGTAAGTATAATTGACAAGCCAAGAGGAGTTCATTTGGTGAACAGCTTGCTTACTTGAGGACTTTTTTTACATGTTTTTTTCAGGTATTCTTGGGTTGACGATGAGACAATAGTAGTAAGCACTGTCCCTGCCTCACGTGGAAAACCTCCGAAGAAGCCTCTGACTCCAGCTGGCCCCAATATTCAGTCCAACGAGCTGAAGCGTGTGGTGCAGAATCGTACTTACCAAGACCTTTTAAAGGACAAGCATGATGAAGACCTCTTTGATTATTATACAACTGTGCAGCTAATATTAGTAACCTTAGATGGGAAGACACAGCCTATTGGATCCCCAGCCATTTACACTTCTGTGGACTCATCGCCTGACTGTAATTTCCTGCTTGTTGAATACCTTCATAGACCTTATTCTCTTATTGTACCTTGCGGTCGTTTTCCTAAGAAAGTTGAAGTGTGGCGGAAGACTGGCGAATTTGTCAAAGAGATTTGTGATCTACCCCTTGCTGAAGATATACCAATAGCGTCCAACAGTACACGGAAGGGTCGTCGTGGCATCAATTGGCGCTCTGATAAACCGGCATCTTTGTACTGGTGAGAATTTGTTTTCCTTATCCATAATTACTCTATGTTGAAAGATACTAGATTGTTTCATTGCAGTTTTGTTTGTAATATTTTTGTTCCTGAAGCTTGGTGAATAGCTCTTAAGGAAAATAGGATAACGTACTGAAAGCAGTGCTCAGTGCTTTGTTTATTGGCTTCTTTTGCTTCTAATATTCCTTCATTAATTTTCATGTGTTAAAATCGCTTTTCAAAATTTCATTTTGATTCAAACTTGGATGTTCTTGATGTATCACACTGGTCCTTACACCTGCGAAACATATCTTAAAAACCCAGGGTCGAAGCACAGGACGGAGGTGATCCGAAAGTCGATGCCTCTCCCCGTGATATTGTGTACACGGAACTTGCTGAAATTGTCGCCAATATGGAGCCCCAAGTCATTGCTAAAACAGACCTCCGATATGGGTAATCATCTGATCAGATCTTTCTTGAATTATCACTGCTAGTAGAACCCGTCTTAGTTTGTAAGTGCCCAAACTAGACGCATGAAGCACACTTTGGAAACCCATACCCTTTTATCGTATCTTCTCAAGAATTTTTTTTACCGTGCAAAGATTTATTGATATATTTTGCTATCGTCCTTCAAGCTTCAGAAATGGTTTATTTCAGATATGAAAGCGTTTGCTTTTGGCTCTTCTGGGGTTAACATCCCTATTGTATGAATCTAATTCATTCCTTAGCAAAGTCACGGAGCCAATTTAGTCAGATTGGCATTGCTACTCCCAAGTCCGTCATTCTTATTGTCTGCATGTGATCGTTATTAGCCAACATGCTTGTCTTGGTTTTGAATTCTTTCTCTAGTTGTAGAGTTATGGCTGCTGCTCAAATTTAACCCTGACCTTGTGCACTGTCATGGTTTCAGAGGGATAGTATGGGGCGACGAGTCCTTGGCACTTATTTATGAGTCTTGGTACAAGACTCGACGTACTCGCACCTGGATCATGGCCCCCGGGGATATGAAGGTGGAGCCTCGCGTTCTTTTTGATCGCTCCACAGAAGACGTGTATTCTGACCCTGGATCGCCAATGTTACGCCGGACAGCCCTTGGAACTTATGTTTTAGCGCAACTCAAAAATAGTAATGGCAAGAGGTCATTATTGCTGAATGGCAGCGGCGCCTCACCTGAAGGCTATGTTCCCTTTTTGGACCTCTTTGATACGTAAGCCACCTTGGTACTTGCTTATTGCTTCCAGATATTTGATCTCAGTGTTCAGCAGTGAATGTCTCCGAAAGCTTCTCGGATTCCCAGTTGTGGACACCCTCAATATTTTTTTTGCTGAAGATGGATGTCTCAATGTGCAGGGAGACCGGCAAGAAGGAACGTATCTGGGAAAGTGACAAGGAAAAATTCTTTGAAAACGTTGCTGCACTTATGTCAGACCAAGTCGATGCTGATTTGTCTGTTGAGAATCTCAAACTCCTGATTTCAAAAGAATCACAAATTGATCCTCCTCAATATTATTTGCGAACTTGGCCTGAGCAGAGAGTTACGCAAGTCACTAATTTCCCTCACCCTTACCCTCAGTTAAGAAACCTCAAAAAGGAAATAATCAAGTACAAGAGGAATGATGGCGTCCAATTAATGGCAACGTTGTATACACCACCTGGTTATGATCCTTTCAGGGATGGTCGGTTACCTATGCTTATGTGGGCTTATCCCCGCGAGTTCAAAAGCAAAGACAATGCTGGGCAGATGCGGGGATCTCCAAATACATTTGCTGGCATTGGATCGACGTCTGCTTTGTTATGGTTGGCTAGAGGGTAAGTGGCCATGTCCCCTGCCACTGAAATGTTTTTCCAACCACAATACAGTTTTGTATCACAAGGCTCTGTATTTACACTGACATTCTTCGATTTATGAATCTTACAGGTTCGCTATTCTCGATGGACCCACGATGCCAATAATTGCAGAAGGTGATGAGGAACCCAACGATCGGTATGTATGACAAATACCTGGACCTCAATTCATGTGCATCCTACACGCTGATGATTTCTTTTCTATTCGAAAAACAGACTTCTCTTTTTGTGATAGTGTAAACCTCTTTGTAAATCCTGGTTGTCATTGGCGCATTGGATTGGAGTCCATGGTTTTTTTTTAATGTTGCATAACGAGTGCTTTTCTTTTCCCTCGGGTTGAGTGTGGGTTGATTTGTATTTGTTCTGTGGTATGTAAAATCATGCTGCATTCCTTACCTTGCAGGTATGTGGAGCAACTTGTAGCCAGTGCACAGGCAGCGGTTGATGAAGTTGTCAGACGTGGGGTATGTATCTCTTCTCTGCAAGTGTCACTGAACACAGAGATGGAGCTAATGCATGAGTTGAACTGAAAGCTGTCTGGATTTTTTTGGCTAAGGTTTCTTATTATTGATTGTGGGAGTTCCAGGTGGCCGATCCCAACAAAATAGCTGTAGGCGGACACTCTTATGGTGCATTCATGACAGCGAACTTGCTTATTCACGCATCGCATCTGTACTGTTGTGGTATTAGTCGGTCTGGTGCTTACAATCGCACTCTTACTCCCTTCGGCTTCCAGGTGCGGTTTTGTGTGCAGAGATTGACCTACTAAATCGTTCTGTTAGTCGCCCAAATTCGTTTCTTCAAGATTCTGGATCGTTCCATGACCCATTTCTGGATCTTTCCATGATTGGTGCTCATAATCTCATTTTTACTTTCCCTTTATTTACATTTTATTCACAACTCAGTAATCTGTTGGGTTATCTGACGTGTAGTCGGAGGAGAGAACTCTCTGGGAGGCCCAAAAGACTTACATTGAGATGAGTCCATTTATGCTGGCGGATAAAGTGAAAAAACCAATCCTGCTTATTCACGGTGAAGAGGACAACAACGCTGGAACTCTCACTATGCAGGTGAATCTCGCTATTTCCACCTCATGTTAAACTCAGCACCTGCAATCTGATGAAACGCATTAATTTGATCTAGTTAACCAGGACATGTTTGTATTACGGAAGCTGACAATGGCATGCTGTTGGTGGCAGTCTGAGCGGTTCTATGCGGCTCTGAAAGGAAATGGAGCCTTGTGCCGACTGGTGCTTCTTCCTCTGGAAAGCCACGGCTACTCGGGGCGTGAGAGTGTGATGCACTGCCTGTGGGAGATGGATCGGTGGTTGCAGAAGTTTTGTGTCAACACTGCCGATGAGAAGTCCGGGGGCTCTGGGAAAAGCTTGAACGGAGACTTGATCAGCGCAGGACAACAGGCGTAATATTACTTTGGGCTTTTTCATTGGCATTTTCTAGACTGCAATTCTTTGTAGATTTATTTGATGGATTGGAAAAATGGTGCTAGCACATTGTTCAATGTTCGCCCATTGTTTCCCGAAATTTACCATGTACTTTATATCGTCAATCAGGTAGCGTGAAGAGAAGTCCAGGAGTGCTTTTCGTTTCTTTTCATGCTGTTTGTTTTGTTCTTCAACCTGCAGAGTGTATGATTCGTGAGAATAAAGGATACTTGGAATCAAGATTTCCACCTGTAAGTAACCGAAGCTTTATTGCGAAGGGGCAAAGCAGGATATTTTACTTCAGAAAAAAGGATCTGAGAGGCATCCTGAGTTCGTTGACTGCACCGACCGTCTACCCACTTGAACTCACCCCCAACGCAATTCAGTAGGGACCAGGGACCAGGGACTGCTCAACACTCATTTCGAAGGGTTAAGCACGTTTTAACTCTTGTCCATAGTTTTGAAATTCGGGCGCCTATGGGAAAGCGAATCTTCACGATTCTACAGTAGAAAGAATCATTCGTCATTCAGCTGAATTTAAGGTATTATTCCATATCTCTGTCATAAGTCCTTCCGAACTCCCTTCCACTTGCGGGTGGATCATGGTTGTGTGGTGGTTCATTTTTTAGTGACTGAGATACCTCCGGGCTAATTAATACGACAGATCAGTAGTCAAAATTTTGAAACACTATTAATGGAATAGGTTAAATTAATACGGTTAGGGTCATACTAAGCTCATGATTAGCAACTAGGTCACCCGGGTTCAGGTCCTCCATTCATTCTCCCAAAGAACTCTCTTCCAATACAAGAAGTCTGCCAATCATAGGGTCTTGAGCCTACCGCACAATTCCTTTGTCTTACGGCAAAAGCACGTCACTACTGCGGAAAGCACTCGATATTTATTCCGATATTTTGATAATAACCTTTCACCTTTTCAGGCTCTTCATAAAGGCAAACCAAGCCTATGACAGCCAGAATGACTGGCTTGCCGTATAGCCATTCTTGAAGACTTTGATGGGCCATTGCCTAGGTATTTGCAATGGGCCTTTTTATACATCATAGGTTGGTTTATTTTTAATGAGTTTCGAATGTTGGGTCTGTGCCTTTCCTACCAGGCCACTTGTGGCTGGTAGGCATTGTATCATTCTCCTTTGCAATGGAATTCCATTTCATTTGTGCTAAAAAATAAATAAAAATAAGGAAATGAGTCTTGGATTAATGTAAAACTTTAATGGGTCATTCCTTAAGTGTCTGATGAGCCTTTTTTGCATGTCATGGTTTACTTTCAATGATCACGAGAATTTTTTGCTTCAATTTTTGGCTGCCTTGTCAACACACTCAGTGCAGCAAAAAGCTCCAATCTAAACTATGCAGGCTCCATCTGCATCACCTCTAGCAAAATGATGGTTCCAGAAAAGCTAAAACTTGGCAAGATAGTTTCCTCCAACACCTAAGCAGGGGACCAGGTGATTCCTTGAGCTGTGATTGGAGAAAAAAAGTTTGTGGTCCAAAGTGGGGCATTTACCCCAAATGCCCTCGAGGCCATCAAAATCCACTCAAAATTGTCATTTCTAATGTATCAATCCAAAAAGATGAGAAAATCAATGTTTTGAGTAATGAACTGTAGGACCTTGCACTACACTTATATGTGAACATGTGGTAAAAATTTCATCAACTTTGACTACACAGATTGCAAGGTATTTTCATTTAAGTCAAAAGAAGTTTTTTTGGAACTTGCCTAAGGGAAATTTTTACTCTGTAGACTTTGAATTTTAAAATCTGTCATATTGAAGAACTTATCAAGTATATCTTCACCAAATTTCAAAAGACATAAAGAAGTGGAACATATCCAAAAAAAATAATGCAATATATGGATGTGTGAAGAAATGACAATATACTAGACCTTTTTGCAAACAAAATGTCCACCTCAACTTTCAAGTTAGAAGAATCCCAATTGTAATTGCCAAGATACATTTTTTCTTCAAAAGTAGAAAAAAAATTACTACAATTTTTTTTTTCTAATTTCTATAAAATTTAGAAATGTAATGTGATCAACCAAGTTTCGAATACATTAGGCATTATGGCAAAAAGTAATGTTCCTCTTTCATTGTTCCCTAGATTTTTTTCCATCATCAAGAATGTTATTCCCCTATTTCCTAGTTCCCATCAAGGTTCCCATTTGTTCCCAAATTGAAAATATTATTCTTGTATATTCCTATCAATATTAACTTTCAATTGGTTCCGTGTTCATTGCCTCAACTATTGCCCTCTCCAAACTCAAGTGAAATTCCTATAAACCTCTATGCCCAACTCGCAAAATTTGAACTAAAATGCTTATAACTTTAAGTAATTAAGTCCAATTGTAGTGAAAATTGTATTCAAACAAAGCTTTGGAAATTTGCATCATAATAAAAATAATTCAAAAATCAAGTCAAAAATTGACATCATGGGGACTTGCCCAAAATCCAATTTGTCCTCCAAAGGGGCACTTGGATATGTAGGGTTAAGATTGGAAAGCTATTGTTGTGGTTGAAAAGTTCACTTTAAGTCATACTAGGACTAGAATAGATAATATTTTCTTTGATTGTTGGAATTTTTTATTTATACTTTTTGAAATAGGTTTAATTCTTTAACAAATTTTGGTAGATCATTACTATTCAAATTTGGCAAGCCCAATGATAATTTAAAAAAAAAATTGATCTTCTAAAGAAAAATTGAATTTTAAAAGAGAGTCATAATATTAGACAAATAAGGGAGTCTTTTTCTAATTAATAATTTTTTCTTATAGTTACATGAATAGAAATGATATCCTACATACATGGTTGATCAATGTAAAGAAACCTTCTAACAATTATTTTCTTTAAAAATAGTAGTCTTTCAATTGGTTTAGGACATATAACATTATTTAGTGATGAAACATGGAATTTAGATGTCAAATTGTCAATGGGATCAATGCAATCCAAACTTGAAGTGACCTATGATTAGACTATTGTGGTTTTCGTTTTATATGACAATGTGGTCCCAAGTAAATTTCTAGTTAAGTTCATTTTAAAGAATGTTTTAGTTACTTCAAAATTTCCTTGTAATTTTTTACACACATAAATTGTCCAATCTAATAACAAGAACTAGAATGTATGTGTATCCAAATTAAACTTTGCACCCTAAACCCTAAAAAAACTACTATATACTATTTTTGTCCATTTGAAGTCCCTAAGTGCAAAATTATGGTAAATAACGTTAGTTTTTTTAGTTTGGGTGTACTTACCTTATTCAATGCTTAATCTTGAAAGGAAGAGAATTACCAAAATACTTTGCCAAAAATGATTTGATTTATAGACCAATAGGTGTATACTTCATTTCTACTATAATCTTAAAAGTCATCCATCAACCACTTTTTAACCTCATCGTCCTTCCAAAGTTAAGCTTTGAAGTACCAAGGTACATTTTGGGCAAAAATTGATAAAATTTCCACTTTTAAGGGCAGTAGAACAAAAGTGAAAAAAAAAAATAATAATTCAAAATTCAATTATGCAAATTTGAAACTAAATTACCATAAGAATGTGTGGTAAAAAATTTAGAAACTTTGACCACACGAATTGAAAGAGATTATAATATTTGAAGTTAGAAGAATTTTTTTTTGACCTTGTCCAATAGTGCCAACAAAATTTTAACTCCTCATAATTTAATGAGATTTTTACACTATGCATAGTTGATTATTTTCTTTCTGCATTTGCATCTTCTATCGAGTAATTTATATACTTGCCAAATTTCAAAAGCAAGCAGGGAATTTTGCACATGCTACTAGAAACTCCTCGAGCTACCTCCAAAGTTCAAGGCATCATATCTTTTGATCCGAGCACTCAATCAAGGAAAAAAAAAATAATGTTCCCTCTACTAGGTACATGTTTCATAGTCACCTTGTACCAAAATTCCGACCAAAATTGACTTCATCGGAACCTACCTGAAATTTCTTGCATACATTGAATGTACACTTGGTGAGTTTGTCCTTTCGAAGTCAAAGTCACCCATCCACCACTTTTAAGCCTCATCATCTTTCCCACGATTAAAATACATCTATCAACTACTTTACAACCACTATTGTCCTTCCAAAGTTCAAATTGTCCTTCCAAAATTAAAGCCCCTCCCGTAGAGGTAGTTCCCAAAGTTGTGTCAACTCCTTAATGCTAGTTTCTCCCAATCACAATCTTCACTTTTGGGTTTCCCTTTTGGGTTGAATTCCAACGTTTGACAATTATATTATTATTTTGAGAGGGAGAGTCCTTTTGTGTGGTGTGGCTCCTTGGTACCATACATCCAACAACGTCGCTTGCCATACTGACGGTGAAGCAAGCAAGCTGTTCGCCAAAACCAACATCCTCCTCCTCCTCCCTTTTGCACACCTCATTAAAGAGAAAAATTTTAAAAAGAAAAGAAAATTTATGATACCAACGAGGCCACGGTTGCTTTGTGGCACAACATTCTTGAGCTCCCTTTCAGGAGGGAGGGCGGGCAAGCAAGCAATCAAAGCGGTTACCCCAGTGCTTCCCATGACTCACCAAAGGCCTGGACTGATCGAATCATGGACCCGCAACGGTACAATGAACCACAGAATGGCACTCCCATTAATAGGAAGGACCGTCCCGTGGTCTGCCGTTTCCAGAGCGTCATGATAGCATCTCTGTCAATTCTCGTTTCCTCCGTAGACTTGGAAAGCGGTTGATGCTCGAACAACTACTTTCCACACCTGACAAACGGATTGCGCATTCTCCCGGTCGACTCGTGCTGGGGACTGCAGGCAGGCCCGCCCCTGTCTGGCGGTTCACTAAAGACTAACAGCAGGACGGTGAAACTTACAGCAGGTCGGTGGCCTGCGCAGAGACGGAGTGGATTACTTTCATCAGCGCCAGCTTACTCACCGACGTACAGTAGAACATTCCATAACAACAAAGCATGTAAGCTACACTGAAATACAGCAATACCAATGTAACAATATCAAGCATGTAAGTTACACTGAAATACAGCAATACCAATGTAACAATATCAAGCATGTAAGTTACACTGAAATACAGCAATACCAATGTAACAATAGCAAGCATGTAAGTTACACTGAAATACAGCAATAACAATATAACAATAGCAAGCATGTAAGTTACACTGAAATACAGCAATAACAATATAACAATAGCAAGCATGTAAGTTACACTGAAATACAGCAATAACAATATAACAATAGCAAGCATGTAAGTTACAATGAAATACAGCAATAACAATACGACAATAGCAAGCATGTCAGTTACACTGAAATATAGTGGATTTGTAATACGTAGCAAGAGTTATACTAATTTCACCAAACTGTTCAAACTATTTGGAATCAGTTGAGGTTGAAACATTACTCTATTCAAGCACTTTAACCTGTGTAACGCCATTGCAAGGACACTAAGTGTTCAATGGATGACAAAGAATCTTTTTCATATGAGACAAAAGTGTTAGATGTTCATTTTTGGAATTTTGTGTCAAAACGGGAGGTCTTGCAATAGTGGTTTGACCTACAATGAGTGCTTTGGTTGTTTTTTAAGTAGGTGATTTACATTGTCTATACCCGAAAGGGCGATCGATTTCCGTGGTGATCATTTTATCCTTTCAAGATTAATGGCTCTAGACCCAAGAGGATGAGGGTTTGCATTGACAAAGCTATTGGCAATCGTGGGTAAGTTGGAGTAGCTACCTTATCCGAAAAATGTTCTATTATATTCTTAGATAGAGCCTTTAACTTGTAATGGTAATGCTTATTTTGTAGAATGTCAAACCAATATATTTTATATAGCATGCTTTGACTATCCCTATAGCAAAATACCACCAATTAGCTTTTTCAAGTAATAAGGTAGGTTCTCAAACTTTATGAAAGTACATTGATATGTCAATAGTACATGAAGAAGGGTAATGTCACCTTAATATCGCCACAAAATTTCTTTTGCTTGGATGTTGATTTTCAATAGAGTAATATTTCAACTTGTGCTAATTCAAAATAGTGTACTATATATTACTTTGGTAAATTAGTGTCACACGCATTATTAGGAGAAGTCATCATCAGCTAGGGTAGCTTCTGTCGACGCTACCTTCCTTCGGTCCGGCCTAAGCCAATAATTCTCATGCACGATTGATAACCGACACCCCAGCTAGCAAAGTCATCCTCCGTTGCTAACTACGGAGTACATCTCATCACTGCGTGGTGCATGGAGATCGCAGCTTTCACGTGACACTGAGAAAAAGATACGGCTCTTCGTTTCATTTCCTCCCCCCACCTCCGAAATTTAAACTGGAATAAAAAGAAAAGAAAAAAGAAGGGATATGGTACCAGTTGCAGCTTCCGATTGCACCACATGATGCATGCGCCCATGCCCGGACCACTGAGAGACCGCACTCCCGGCGCTCCCGGCGCTCCCGGGCGCATTCCAACTGACCAGTGCCGTTCCTGCATGATTGGGGCCGAAGTCAAAAACGGCTAGACACTTGGCAACAGAATTACACGGGTCCTTGGAAGAATTATGCAATATAAGTACCCGCCTGCCCGCACCAATTCACCACTCATTGCTAGCTCCCTCTTCAATTCTCTAGCTAGCCAGTCTGTTCATGAGAGAGTTTTGGAGTTTTCAGTAGTGCTGGGTGACTTGGGTCTTGGTCGTTCGCAAGTGGGCGGGGACCTCATTGGACAGTACGTACGTCTAGCTAGCTAGCAGCTGGGGGAGACTGTTTGGGAGTTAAAATAATCATATGGTACATAGTTCCGTCGCGTCGAAGAGGTTGTGCGCACTCTAGCTGCGCGCAAGTGGTTGTGATCGTCATTCGGTGACGCTGGAACTGTTTTGGCTACGCGTGAACTAGTAGCTCAACGCCCCTCTTCATGTTATTCAAGATAATGGCTGGTAAGTTGTAGAACTTGAGATTTGTGTTGCAATTGGATCTATATATTCCAGTTCTAGTTCACAGTTATATGAGCGTCACAGTTCCGGAATCGAACTGTGAAGTATACATTTTCCATATCAGTTCTACTTTTTGAGCTTAACGTGAGCGCTGGAACGTCAAAATTCTGAAAGTTTGGATCTATACCAGTCGTAGTCTTTTGAGCTTGGTGCGCTTGAACGTCGATCACAAGTCTGGAACCTTGGATCTATGTTTCTGGACCTGTCGTAGTTCGTAGAGCTTGGTGCCCTTGAACGTCACAAGTTTCTCGCTGTGAAACACGTTATTTTGACGTACACGACCATGCAAGCGAGCTACCTAGCCTGTAGTAATTCTCAGTACCGAAGTGAGTGTGTGAGGATGATTAAATTTTATCATTCGGGATGTACGTGGGCGTATATGTATACGTAAAGATCTGAGCAAGTGCACTCATATATCGATCTGCCGTGGAGCGACGCTGGTGAAAGTTTGCAAACAGTTAAACTGGGCAGTTGCTTTCTCCTCTCCCTCAAAGGCTTCCAACGTGAGGTGTTGGGGCCTATACGCTAGAAGCCTTTGTGGGAGAGGAGGAATCATCCGTGCCTCATGCGCGAGTACGTCTCTGGCCTACTTGCTACCTTCCAGTCCCTGCATTCCACAGCAACGAACAACGAACAGTAAGTTATGATTACTAGGCTGTACTTTACGTTACGTCGACATCATATCAGCATACAACGGTACAGTCGGAACTCTTTGAATCAAGTCCTTTTCAAAAAAGCTCTATTCTAGATATCCTACATGCTTGGTTTACTCAGTGACATTAACACACTAGCTTGGTTCCCATGCATTCAAAAGATGTCTTTGTGCATGATTTGTGGGATCCTCAGGCCGGTAGTGAGTAAGTGGTATGTTACAGGTCCGAACATCAAATTGGCTCAATTCCATTAAAATGGGGTGATGAAGTGATGGACCCGGTCTCAAGGAAGGAAGGAAATAAAAAGGAGCTGTGAGAGAGGGGGATGGAAATTCTAGCTTAGAGGTGGACAATGTTGTGAATGAAATACAATTCGTGTGCTAATAATTGCATATTTATTGACACATTAAGCTATCGTGTACGTGAATGCTAATTTGCATATGGAATACCATCAATTTGTACTACTATTATACTACTTCATTTATGTACTACTCTTGCAGTTAGCATTTTCATCCCCCTTCCTCTCACAGCTCCTTTTTACGTACTCAATGTTGTGAATGAGTACTGTTCAGCTGTGCATCACGTACTCATCGTGTTGCAATTGAAAGTAGCTACATTTATCCACCGAATTCACGTACACATGAGACGCTTAAGTTTCGTTCAATCGATGGATTCTCAACTTCTGGATTGATCTGCCAAATTGCATTTCGATCTCTCAGAGTTCTGGTTGCATCATTTTTCATTTTTCAATTTTCTTGGTACGTTTGTGAGAATAGTGTCAGATGCAATCCTTCTAAGCAGAAATCCGGACCCGCTTCGTCGAGGTATTAGAGAGTATCAGCAGAGCTTGAGTAGTAACGATTATGTATGATACGGAGGTCAAACTGTAAACGAACTGAAAGAATTTCAATGATAAAATCGACTAAATTCCACAACTTCGGCGTTTTTCTGGACGTGCAACCAGAAACCGAAATCTACAAAGCTTTCTGCATGAGAATGAATGTCACAATGTTTCCGCCTAGCATCTTACCAGTTTAACAAAATTGGCAACAACGGGTTTTTTGGTGGACTGCATTGTAAAATAAGAATCAACTTAGGCTCATGTGACACTTAATTCTGCTCTTTTCAAAGAGCTTCTTATGCCTCTCTCTCATAATGTGCAGGCGGGGACTGGGGTTAGAGCATCCGGGTGGGTGCAAAAAAGGTTTGCTAATATTGCAATGCCACATTTAACTAATTCTAGACTATTATGTGAATTTTGAACAACTTTCAAAGATTTCTAAATAATAACATTTGAAGATCTTTGGATGTTTGTATAGATCTTTGAATGTTTTGTATTGATCTCCTCATGTTTTGTATTATCTCCAAATGTTAATCGGAAAGTTTGTACTGTATCTGTGAACCTGTGTCATAGAAAGGTTTAACTAAGAACAGAACGATACAAACAGGGCACCAAACTCAATGTCTCAATCAGACTTGAGTTGGGTGGTCCAGGGAGTTTGGTCCTATGTTTTTCCCAAACTTTGTTTCCTTGGCCTGCCTTGCACACACTTTACGGTTAACTCTAATAACATCTGAAGATCTTTAGATGTTTGTATAGATCTTTGAATGTTTTGTATTGATCTCCTCATGTTTTGTATTATCTCCAAATGACCATTTTTTTCTATTATTAATTTTGAACCCTTCAAAAGTCAAATAGTTAAATATGGCATTGCAGCATTTTGGCAATTATTTGTGTTTTGGGTGGAATATTGTAAATGAAAAATATTTTTTAAAGAATATAAAAAGTATAGTCAATGTATACACCTTAGTTTAAAAAGAAGGTATTCTAGAAAATAAAAATATAAAAAAAAATTCTAGTAGGAGAAATAGAAAAGTAAAAAATCTCAAGAAAATAGATATTTTGATTATTTTTATATTTTAATTTATAAAAATATTTAAAAAATTTAAAAATTGACCATGTGATAAGACTTTATGGTGATGAGATTTCACCGAAAGAATGATCTTGAAACCATCTTCAATGTTCGAAAGTGTGAATACAAGGGAGCCATACTTGTAAAAATAAGGAGGACATAAAGAATATGTTTTTGAATGCCTACTTCAAGATATCCGCCTACTATAGAAATAGACCATATAAATTTCAGATCTAAATTATTAATTTTGGATATTTCCTTTCAATATTTAAAACCGTTAAATTTCAATGTAATAAATTAGAAAAATTGACTTTAAATATAAAATTACTTTCTATAATTTTAAGAAAATAACAAATTTACAAGGTTGTTGTAAGAAACACTTAATATTTTCTTAAAGTCAAAATGACCTATTTCAATGAATATTGTGATTTTTGGAATAAATTTTATTTAAATGAAATAGAATATGGATAATTTTATAAATTTGTAAAAAAATAAAAATAGTATGTTTCTAAAAATTCAAACCTAGAAAATTTATCTGTGAAAGTTATGCACAAAAACAAGCATGATGAAAAATACAAAAAAGAATGCTTCGATGTTTGATTTTTAAAAGATTATCACAAAGTTTAAACCTTATAGTTTATTATCAGTTATCATGTGATTATCATTGTTTCATGGGTTTGCACGTTAATTACAATTTATTGCATCATTACGATGCATTACTTCGCATCGTTACGATGCAACTGCAAGTAATGCATTCTATAATGCGATAAATTATAATTGATATGTGAATTCATGAAACAACAATAACCACATGATAATTGTTGACAAATCATAGGGTTTAAACTTTGTAATGATAGTAAATAATTTAAATGAACATTTTTCTAATTTGAAGATTCTCTTATTCAACTATTTTCACCTTTGGACTATAGGAAAAAAATTGTGTTCTCTGCACTTGTGCAAAGATAGTACATTTTGAGTACATGTAAATGATGGACAATTTATTCTTTTTGGAAAATCTCTTTGTTGTCTTCTGTAACTTAAGTGAAAGTCCTTTTGTCCCAATTTTGAGTTTCAAATTTGCATTCTATGATAAAAATAGTATTAAAATCTCCCAAAATGACTAAGATAGACATTCAATCATTGGGGTTCCTAAATAATGTGTCAATGTATACTTATCATATCATACTAAATATTATGCAATGAGCCATAAAAATTGGATGTTTTTCCTTCTCTTCCTTTCACACATAAGCTTTTTTGTTATAGACTTATCAATTGATTTTTAAAATAATTTTATTATCGTATTCTAATAAATTATATATTTTGTAAAAGCTCTCAAAAACTTTTATTCTAATATTAATAAAAGTAAAAAAATCATAATACTTTAACTTTACTAATAAGCACAAATATGAGCCTTAAGTACAAACTTATTATAAGAAAATTGCCACCATGAGTTCTTACGACAATCCTCTACCATCCTATTCAAGTTAGTTTAACTACACTAAAATTGGTAAATAGTGTTGGATGATAATTAGTGTTGTTCCCTGTTTTTTACCCCCAACACTATTTTTCAACTTATGTGTAAATAGTGTTGGGGCACTTAATTGTTGTCATAAAAATTTGTCCCTTCCCTGCAAAACTGTAATTTTTGCCCCCCGCCGTAAAAATCTGTCTCTTCCCTACAAAATTGTAATTATTGCCTCCCACCGTGAAAATCTATCCCTTTCCAAGAAAATTGTAATTTTTGCCTCCCACTGCGAAAATCTGTCCCTTCCCTGCAAAACTATAATTTGAGCCTCTCGTCGTGAAAATTTGTCCTTTCTCTGCAAAATTGTAATTTTTGCCTTCTGCCGTGAAAATCTGTCCCTTTCCTAGAAAACTGTAATTTACTATAGAGCTAAAATAGTGTTAGAATGGGGTAATTTTCATCTAACACTAACCTTGCAAATAACAATTAGTGTTAGTGTTGACAATTAGTGTTGCCAACACTATTTACCAATTTTAGTGTACTCCATCCCATACTGCTAAAGCAAGTTTGTTCTAATTTTAAAGCTATGTGAATTTTGAAGGCACATTATTATTGAAGTTTATAGTATTATTGAATAAATTTAAGTGCAAACTATACTATCTTCATGCTATTTTAAATATTGTAATTTCCATCCACCTTTCATTGATGCGTCATCCATTTAATCACTTTCATTCCATTTTCATCCCATTTTCATTTAAGTTTCATTCAAATGTTTACATTGTCTATTAGATCATTTTCATCCAAAATTATCCAAATTTGTGAAAGGAGGTTTCATACAATTCATTCTTGCATTAATTGAATTGCCTTGTATAGTAGAAATTCAATTTTTTGAGACATTCTAAAAAAATTAGCCATTGTTCAATTGGTAGGCTTTTCATTGATAATAATCTTATTTAAATGGTATTACAATCGTAGTATCTTACATTGGGAATAGTTTTAAATGTCAATACAATTGGTAGGGATAAACCCTAAAGGTTCGTGCATGTAAAAACTAAATGCACCTCGATCAAATTTGATTATAATCTTAAATATTACTTTCTAGAATTTTTTTAGTCCAAAAATTGAATTATTTTTTTGTCATATTTACCAATTAGATTAATTTATTGTTGTAACAATGACAATTTGTTATAATACCAATAAAGATTTTTTACTTTGATAGAAAACACATTGTCTCATTTATTTAATTAATAATAATAAAAATATAACATTGAAACTCAAATATAATTTAAAAGTCAAAATTGAGTTTTGATATGATATTTGACCACATGCAGTGAACATAGGTCTTTTAAGAGCTAAAAAGATCTGTTTTTTATGAATATTACTAGGAGAAAATTCTACCAAAGCTAGCTGACATTTCTATGTTTTGCATTCATTTCAACATAGTTTTTAGAAATTTGTGTTCAGTACAACATGGTTTATAGAAATGTCAACTAACTTTGGTTGATTGCGTCACAATTTTCTATTAGTGATTGGTATATAAGCCCTACAAGCTTGAATGGAGTGGTTTCATTCATTTTTTGACAAAATTCTATATACATTTGTTTTTCATAATTGTCTTCTACAAATAATCTATATTATGACTAAAAAGTCATTTGAGTATATTTTTGTGCAATTAAAAACTTTCTTCAAAACCACAATTTTTTGGAAAATTCTAAGAATGTATCCTTGTTGAAAAAATATTTTTGATCTTTTTATGTATAGGGAATTCAAACCCTACATCACAAAGTTTAAACCCTACAATTTGTCAACAGTTATCATGTGGTTATCATTGTTTCATGGGTTTGCACGTTGATTACAATTTATCACATCATTACAATGCATTACTTCGCATTGTTACAATATAGTTGCAAGTAATGCATTGTAACAATGCAATAACGACGTGAAGTAATGCATCATAATGATGTGATGAATTGTAATTAACATGGAAATCCATGAAACAACAATAACCACATGATAACTGTTGACAAACTATAGGGTCTAAACTTTGTGATGTAGAGTCTAGTGGCAAATCACATTTAGCAGAAGCTTCGGTGTCACTCTTTTGCGTACTTACTAAATAGAAGAGTCTAAGGGGTATCTATTAAGATGCTATAAGTAATACTTTTGAAATATAAATATTCTAGAATATACTTAAAATATTTGACAAATATTTTTTCATATGATTCTTAACCCCTAAAGTCCCAAGGACATTTTTGTGTCAAAACCACTCTAAACTACCACTTCTACTATGTTCACCTACAAAATAAATTTCAAAATTTCAAAAAAAATATTTGACCATAGGATCTTGTTCTACACTTGTCTTGGATTATGTGATAATTTCTTTTGTGATTTTTGACTGTACAAATTGAAAGATATTAGCATTCAAAGTGAAAGCAATTCATTTCTTTCAAGAATTTTGCCCTCAAAATAAGAAGCTCCATAACTTTCACATCTCTAATCCAAATGGAATGAATCACAAAGGTTCCCATTTACAAAAAAATATAATCTACAAGAAAAAAATATTAAAATTTTTATTTCAATTTTTTGTGGATTTTTTTTGCTGCCCGGTCTCCCCCACTTTGAGGTTATTATGGCATAACGTTTGCTTCCGGGCACTGATTGAAATAAAAATAATATTACTAGAAAGCTCATAAGTTTTTCTATCTTATGGAAAAGTTTCAAAAAGTTTCAATAAAAATTGAGATTATAGGAACCTGCCCAAAATCCATTTTGTCCCCCATAGGGACAATGGGACTTTAAGGTTTAAGCCACTATTTTACTTATAATATTTTTGAATGTTTGTGATGGAGTAAAAATGACACCTGAAGTTTATACCATTGCCACTAGTTCCAATAAGGTTTGTTCTCCTATCTTAAAAAATATTTTAAAAGTCAAGAAAAAAATTGAGATTGTAGAATCATACCCAAATTTATTTATTTATTTAAAGCCCAAAGAGATTTGTTTCTTTAAAGGTTTAAAGGTTAAAATATAAAAGCTTAATAAGATTGATATTAGAATGATCCTAACAATTTTTGAGAGTCAACCTTTCTTTAGTCCCTAGTTTGCATTAACATATTAATCAAATTATATACTTTGGAGAATGACAACAAGGCATGATTGTATGCAATCTAATTGTAGTAGGTTTTCTTCTTCCTAAAATGACATTGAGGTCTCACACTTGCAAAAAGAAGAGAGCAAACACAAATTAGCACCTTAAGAGTAGTATGTCCAAAATTTAGGGATTGAAAGTTTTTTCCATGAACTTCTAGTATTTTATATTAGAAAAATAAGAGGTCTCTTAAAAGAAAATAGTGTTGGCAAGATAGGATGGAAAATTTCTAAGCTTGTAAATGTAAGTGATTCCTAATAAATTCTTGAAGGTTTGGATAGGTAATTATGACTTCAATTTTTGGTAAGTTTTTGTGAATTATTTTTCATTTTTCAAGATAGGAAAATTGATTAGCTTTATAGGAATATAATTTTTATTCAATTATGAACAATAAGTCTCAAATAGGGAAAAGTGGGCAACAACAACCCACACACAAAAAATTAAAATAATTTTTAATTGTTTAAATTTCTTATAGATTATATTGTTTTCTATGTAGAAAGATTTGATTCATCCTATTTGAATAAGTGATGTGAAAGTTATGAAGCTTCTAGTTATGCAGGCAATTTTAGAAAATAATGTATTGGATCCTTTTTTGAACTCAAATTTGACAATTTAAAAAAAAATGCATATAGTGTAATCTACTTTCTAGAACAATTTCACTATTGAAATTATTTAGTGTATTTCAATTCCATCTTAGACCTATCAACAATTTAGTTCTTTGACTTAAGAATGAAAATTACAGGGGAAGTGAATTTTTTTTCCAAACTCTCAACCCAATTCTTCAACATAAAAAACTTAAATTCACAATTTGTAGTATAAAAACTTAAATTAAGAGGGTTCAAAGCCTTATAATCTAGTTCGACTAAGATCCAAAAAATGAATTTTCTTCACTTTAAACGCTTATATCTTCAAATCAATAAAGTCAAAGTTTCTAAAAATTTTGCCAAGCATTCTCATACTTGTCAAGTGCAATATCCTATAGTAGAATATGGAGAAAAAAAATGTTTTAAAATTTTGTCCTTTACATTGAAAATGACAATTTTAAGTGAAAGGTCCAAAATTCTATTCTTTTCTTTTATCATTTCATCTTTTAAGCTTCAATTGAGGTGTTAGGATTTCTTGAGAAGAATGTTATGATTAAAAGATAATAATTCAACATAAATACCATTATTTTTACATGAAATTGGTTGTAGAATCTAAACCCTTCTCTTGTTGATTGGACTTTGGTAGAGTTATATTGGGATTCCACAAATTATTCCAAGATAAAAATTCTTTTCAACCTTGGAATGGTTAAATGCAAAGGATAGTATGATTTTCATTTGAAGTAACAAGAAACAAAAGTTTGAACAACCCCATGAATTTTAGGTGGATAGCCACTTGAAGAGTTTTTTTGCACTATGGAATTTAAATTTAAAAATTTACCATATTGAAAGAACATGTCAAGCACATCTCCACCAAATTTCAAAGGTAACAATATAGTCAAACATATCCAACAAAATTCTACTATGTATAAATGTGTGAAGGAATGATAGTATACTAGCCTTTTTGCCAACAAAATTTTCACCTTATACTTTCAAGTTAGAAGAATACCAATGGTGGATGCCAAGATACATTTTTTCTTCACAAGTACAAAAAAATTACAAAAAAAAAATCTACCGTTTTTATAGAAATTACAAGCACAATGTGATCAACCAAATGCCTAAGACATTGACAAGGCACCAATGCAAAAATGTCCCTCTTTATTCCTTGCATTTTTTTTCTATGTGCGGACTTGCAATCCATGTTGTCAAACTTAATGAAATTCTTACCAAATGTTTATATACAAGTTTAGTGTAAGATCCTACAACTCATTACTCATTAATTTTTCCATCAATTTGGATCAATGTATTAAAAATGACAATTTTGAGTGGATTTTTTGGGAAAAAAACCTTAGGCATTTTAAGAGTTAGCATAGTATATTTTAGATACCATGTGAACATTCAAGTAGAAATGAGAAAAAAGAAAAATGTTTCAATAGCACTAGAAACAAGGAACACTAGTGTTAATTTTCTGCAATGATTTTTTTTCAAGTAAGCAGGTACTATTCAAACTTCTTTACAACAACTTTTGCTGGTGCAAAGTCTCAATCTATTTTCTATGGATCATTAGTGAAAAGATTGTTTTGATTTTGTGATTTCCCTTGTTTTTTAGCCCCTAAATGCCCAAGGCCTTTTTTCGAGTTTCTGGGAATTTGCTCTAAATTGAACAAAAAGCCAAAATTTTGATAAATTTTATCAATTTTCTTTGAATTATAACCATACAAATTCAAATTAGACATGTTGGTAATCATATAGTAAAAGAAAACACAAAATATCATTTATTGATTGAAAGATTATAATTTTTTATCATGAGGGTGTTAAAACTATGAAAGTGATTTGAAGTCTTTCAATCCTCATTTCACATGTCAAACCTAAAAAGTTGATCACCAAAAAAATACGAGGTCAAAGGGCCTAAATAAACATGCATAATTCCAATCAATTTGTGGCTTCTTAAAATCTATTCTACATTTTTTGTAAATGAATTTCTAATGTGATATTTTCTCCAAGTTCTAGTGTATTTGAGGCTCATTCTTAACACTATGGAAAGTAAAGATTGCAATGGACATCCTTACACAAAATCTTGGATAAAAAAATCAAAATGAATCATTTTCAAAATCGGATTTTTGATGCTAAAACTAGACTTCAAAAAGCACTTTATAAAATATAGAATTCTAAATATAGGAAGCTGGTTAGGTTTTATTTAACTTCAAAATATTGTCCACACCTGAATTTGGTGCTAGGGGTCAGGCTAGGATGAATTGCCCCCTGATTGTTTCTCCATGGAGAAAATACTAGAATTTTTTTTAATTTACTACCCATAATAACATTTGAAAATTTAGAATTCAAATTTGAAACAAGAGTTTAAAAATACAAAATGAACTTGGTACAAAATAGAGTGCAATTTTTTACATTTACCCTTGGCCTTGTTTTTGTTTTTAGAAGGGCAATCACAATGAACAGACATGGAGTAAACACACAGAGAAGATTACCTCCAGTGCATATCCTCAGCTCCAGTAACCGGATCAGGTCCAATCCCCACCGGGCCCTTCCCGGGTAACATCCGGACATCAATTAACCGAAAGTCTTACAAACACGTCGAGCACGTCGCGGCCTCGTCGCACAGACGCACACCTCCACCTTCCCACAACGAGCGTCACAATCGCCTTCACGATTGCATCCCACGTTCTGCACTCAGCGAAAGATCGCAACGACGTAAAAATCCCGCTTCCTTGAAAAAAATTCCTGCTCTTCATGGACAAAATTTCTTCCTTGTCGGTTTGGAGAATCCAAATCCTCCATCACCATCCTCGCACAAAGCAATGAACTTCGCAAATTTTGGAGTTTGATTGCAATGGCGGATGGGTCGACGCAACGGAGAGGATCACCGTGAAGTGATGGTGGGAACGAGATTTTGCTCTCATGGGGAAAAAGCCGCCCGCTCGGTGGAGCGTCCAGGCTTGGAGCTTGGTCTTCGAGGCCGGTGAGTAGTTGAATTGCACTGGATTTCTTTGGGTTGTTGATTTGGGTTCGCGATTGTGGGTCTGGTTTCGTGGATGTCGAATTTTTGGGCACCATTTGAAATCGGGATCCAATTCGAGCGGGTGGTAACCGGAATTGGGAAATTGAAAGTGAGGAGAATTGGTGGCCTTGGAATTGGTTGCATTGCATTTGATTTCTTTGGGTAGCGAATTATGGTTCTGCATTTCTCAGGAGGTTTCAGAGTGTCAGGAATGTCGAATGTATGAGCACCACTTGAAATCCGACTCCAATTCGAGCTATTGGTAATCGGAATTGGGAAACAGAATGTGAGTAGGATTGGTGGCCTTACATTTGATTCTTTTCACCAGCCAATTAGGGTTCGCTAGTGCGCGTCTGAATTCACGGATGTCGAATGTTAGGGTGCCAATTGAAATCCAACTCCAAATCGAGCTACATGTACACGGAATTGGGAAACAGAAAGTGAGTAGAGTTCCTGGCATTGGAATTGGTTGCATTGCGTTTGATTCCTTTCACCAGCCAATTAGAGTTTAGGGTTTGCTCGACTGATTTCTGACCGTCACGGATGTCGAATGTATGAGCGCCAATTGAAATCCCACTAAATTCTCCCTACATGTCCTCGAAATTGGGAAGCAGGATCTGAGTAGAATTCGTGGCCTTGAAATTTGTTGCAGGGTTGGGACTCACGGTCTTATTGGGAATGCTGACATTGTGGTTATCTCTGCCTGCGTCTCAAATCGCATCACCCACCACGTTGCTTCCACCACGAACCCATTCCTCTCAACTTGCTCCCCA
The DNA here is from genome assembly GCA_950106755.1 of Climacium dendroides. NCBI lineage: Eukaryota > Viridiplantae > Streptophyta > Bryopsida > Hypnales > Climaciaceae > Climacium > Climacium dendroides. The sequence goes on from OX467091.1 coordinate 20,780,692, forward strand.
AATCTGCAACCGAAGCTTGTACCCCCCATCATGGACCCTTCGCAGCGACCAGCTCACCATTCTCGTGAACGGCTTCATCGAATCCCGTCTCCCCTTACTCCGATCAACTCTGCGCACCTACTCCTCCTCCCCCGTCGTCCACTCCATCTTCATCCTCTGGGGCAACACCTCCACTCCAGACTCCATCCTTGAATCCGTGAGTTTCGAAACCTTAAGAGCGCCCATCTTCATGGTCCGCCAAGCCTCCACCAGCCTCAACGACCGGTTTCTCCCACGGGACCACGTGAAGACGAAGGCGGTTATGATCTGCGACGACGACGTCACCGTGGACTCAAGTAATGTTGAATTCGCATTGGAAGTGTGGAGAGAGAATCAGGGAAGGATTGTGGGGTTCTTCCCACGGGTTCATATGTATTCATTGGACACGCAGTCGTGGGTTTATGCGAAGAGCCAACAGAAATACTCGATTATGTTGACGAAGATCATGATCTTGGCGACGGAGTATCTGTATAAGTACTGGTGTGAAATGCCGAGTGGAGTGAGAGAGTATGTTGACCAGGGGATGAATTGCGAGGACATCGCCATGAACTTCCTCGTCTCCAACTTGAGGTGAGACACTTTTGTCGTTGAATTCTCCTTCTGAACCGGAACTCGTAGCGAAGTTTTCTCTCTCTAAACCCTAAACCCTGGACTTTGTTGTAATTTCGGTCTATCAAAACACCTTAGTCCTTTGTTTGGTCCTGTAGACAGCATTGATTCGCATTGAGGATCTGAAGTCACATTATACTCTGCACAGGGTTACTGTGCAGGTACTATCAGAAAGATCGGTTCTGAATTTTTTATCAAGGAAAGATGTCAGCGTGGTTTGTGCCAGAGCTTGATGCAGATATTGTTCTAAGCAGAAATCGAAGCACTTCTCACTTGAATTTCATCAGGAGATGGACATGCTAGTTAACTCTAAACCCTAAACCCTGGAACCCTGGAATTTGTTGTGACCAGCGACTCGGGTCCGCTGCTGGTGGAGGGGCAGCCGCGCGACTGGGGCGACTCTCGAAACTCCGGGGCGGAGGAGCTCACCTCCATGGGCTTGAGTGCGCGTGCAGACCATCGCAAGAACCGTGGCGACTGCATCCTTGCGTTTCAACGCCTCTGGAATGGGATGCAGCTGCGGTTCAGCTATTACAAAGCTGTCCGCAACGTCGATGAGCAGGTACTAAACCCTAAACCCTAAACCCTATAAAAAAACAGGAATATACTGACATTCATAAGCTGGAATGGTGATGAGGAGCCTCAGTGCAACCCCAAATCAGGATGCATGGAGTTGATGTGTGCATATGGCACGATAGAGAGTTTGATGCAAAGTTTGATGATTCATAAATTTTCATAGTTTTGATAATGGAAAACCACTTTCCAAACATCGATAGAGGCTTGTTTAGTGAAGACGAATACAAACTTGGTTTATGGATGTGGCACGACAGAGAGTAAGCGGAGTTTGCGAACTCTTTTAGGGTTTTGACAATGGGAATTACAGGAAACCACTTGATCAACATTGATAGGGGCTTGTTCTAGTGGACAAGAATAGGAACCTACTTACCAAAAATCATAACTAATTTCACAGGACACCAAACCATGCATTCCAAAGCGCATTCTTCAGCATTCCATTTCGTTATCGCAAGATACTCCACTTCAAATCTGAAACAGTGGAACCCCATGTGATGACCCCCAGGTGAAGTGCGAGAAGTTGGGCCACTTGATCGACTGCGACTTGAGCGTGGGCTCCGTTCGCGACGTGCTTCGACACGCGGGGCACCATCTCGTGAAACAAACTTTACGATTCGCGTATGTCACGTTGCTGCAATCTGAAGGGAACTTCTACGCGGTGCTCGTGTGGGCGCAGGCCATTCGCAACTCGGGATCCGTGCACGACCTCGTGCTTCTCCTCGATGCGCGTTCAGGTCAGTCCTTGCCAAATGGCTACAAATTTGTTCAAGCAAGAGTCTGCAATTCTTTAGGCAGATTTCAACAGTGGTGTCGCAGTCATTGCCAAATGTCAATAAATTTTTGTGTCCAGCTATGGAAATTCAAGCAAGACTATGTAATTCTTTAGACAGATTTCAATAGTGGATGTCACAGTCAGTGAATAAATCACCGGCGGGTGGAGAGAAATAAATCACTGGCGGGTGGAGAGAAAGAACCAATAGCTCAATAGCTCTTTTGATCGCTAGAGAGGTTGTTTTGTGCGGGTGTGCCTTATGCAATAGCAATAGCACTAGGATTTGCAAGAGTTGTGATTGACCATGGGAATTGGTAGGCCTACATAACTCCAATTCATGGGACAATATATGTTCTGTGAACCCACATACACCACACACACAATCCCGCTTTCTAGGTCCACTTAACAACCAAAGAGAAACAATGTCTTTCTAGATTCACTTAACTATAGAATGGGGTTTAGTAGGAAGATGGCTCCTAATGGAGAGGATGTGACTTCGTCTCCCTCTTTGTAGTTTTTCTTTTCTACCTTTGTAGGATGCTATGATTCCATTCACCAAGTCACCTTCCTATCTTGGCACCCCCTAATGAGATAATCAAGAGGGTGTGGCTTCATCTCCCCCTTTGTAAGGTTCCATTTCCACCTTTGTAGTAGGATCACTGATTCCATTCATTAAACCATCTTCTACCTCAAGGTTCCACTTCCACCTTTGTAGGAGGATCACTTATTCCATTCACCAAACCAAACCATCTTCCTGACTCCCACTACTGACAATTTTGTTGTAAATCACCAGAAATTTAATCTAGAATTTGCTGTAAATCTTCAGAAATACTATCGTAGCATGACCTTCAACCCTAAAACCCTAAACCCTTTCCCACAACCAAATTCTTGCTTCCCCTCACAAGAACCGTTCCTCTGATTCAGGTATTGCCAAGGACAACGACACCCTCATTCAGCACTTCGACCTCATAAAGCAAGTGGGACTTCCCGAGACGGAACATCCCAGTCTCGGGAAACTGCACGCATGGGAGCTTCGGGACTACGAACGCATCGTCTTTATGGACCTCCACCTGTTGCCCTTGTCGAATCTGGACTTCCTGTTTGGTCTTCCGGAGCCCTCGGCCGCGCCGCTCACCTCGAGGCCTCAGGAGTTTCACTCAGGGTTGCTGGTGTTAAAGCCTTCCGCCACCACGTTCACGGAAGTGGTGAAGTGGTGGGAGAGAATGGAGGAAGCTGAGAGGAGAGTGCCGCATCGAGTGTTGAATGGGTTCTTCTCGGAGTGGTTTTACATGGCGGCGGAGCATCGGTTGCCGTTGCGGTTTAACATGCCCTTGGAGCTCACGAACTTTGGTACGTTTCGAAGTGCATACCTCTGGTTTATGCCTTAAATCGTAAAGCCTACACTACTTGGTAACCAATTGGGGTCAGGACAAGGTGTTTTCTGTTTGTGTGTTTGACATACAAGGTGCATGAATTGAAGTTTTGTGTAGTGACAAAGTTTGTCCTCATGGTAAGCCATACTCAATGACACATGTGACTCCCAATTTGGGACCAATTTGTTGCTCCCCCTCCTCCATGTTGTTTGAAAAGCTACCATATGGAAACATATTTTACTTGTTACTTGAGTTTGATAAGGTTAAGGTTTGGATGTGAACCTTGAAAGGACAAGACCTATCACCAAGGTACTTTGCCAAAAATGATCTGTTTTTTTGACCAATAGGTGCATTTTTCATTTCTATAGTAATTCAAAAGTCATCCATCTGCCACTTTTTGACCTCAGCATCCTTCTAGAGTTAAAATGACTTCCAAATGAAAGATGGCAATTGTTGAATTATCAATCCAATGGTCTTGTTCAGTCATATTTTAGTACATAATTCATGATTGAAGGTTGTTCTTGCTTGAAAATTGGCCTATTTATGACATGAATAACCCACCCTACTAACTTTTGGTAAATGGCAAGTTTAAACTTTAAATATTCATAACTAACTCAATGTAGCAAAAATTCAAAACGACTGCGGTTGTGTATCACTTGCTCTTGTTCCTTTATTTTCCACCATGTACACATTCAGGTTTAAGGACACAATCCGTTGGTTGCAGCTCCATCCCGCAGCAGCAACTGGAGTGAGTCCAAGCCCGCATTGCCTGGCGTGCTCCAGTACCCCAAGCGAGAGCTTGTTTCGATGCAGGCCATTTGGAGTGACCAAGAAAGCTCAAATCAGACATTAGCCTTCCGCCACCAGGAGAATCAGAGTCTGTTTACTATCTGGCTGGAGATTCTGTCTGCATTGCGTAGCAACAACTACCTACCTTTGGGTGATGAGCAGATCTCTCACCTGTCCTGGAACTCAAGCACAGAGTCCTCATGGTCACCCAGACTCCCCCCAAACCCTAAACCTCGGCATACTTCTCTGCCCTTAAACCCTAAACCTCGCAAGGCTTTTGCCACTGTTTTGACTTCTGTTGATGATCTTGCTGCTGTCGGTGGTTGGATTTCAACTTTCTCTAGGTTTCATACATCTGGCCATGAGTCACTTCTCCTTGTTCACAGTTCACTGAACCAGCAATCATGGAAGCTATTTGAGACCGCGTTTGATTCCGTTGTGGTTGCGGACTCGCTGCTCCATCTCTGGGACCTGACGAGGTACGAGAAGCTGGTGTTCGTGGACCCCAGATCCATTTTCTTACGCAACTGTGATTTTTTGATGGAGATGGAGACTTTTGCTGCTGCACCTGATTTTGTGCTCCCGGACACTTTTTCCCTGCAAGTGATGGTGATCCAGCCTGATCACCCGACGTTCGTGGAGCTTTCCAGGCGATTCTCCGTTGGTGCCACTACCCCTATGGTTCAGTTTTTGAACGAGTTTCATAGCTTTTGGTATTCCTCCTCTCCCAAGCACCGCATTGAATCCATTTTCAATGCGAAAGGGAGTGAGTTACAGAAGGGACTGGAGGTGGATTGGAAAATATTTTCGTTCTACTCGAATAGCCCCTTACGGGATCCTGAAACTGCTGTCATCTGGCGGAAGTATGTTTGCAACGTGCATACGAGAATCATGGATGCGCTCACCAAGCATCTCAACCTTTGTGAATTCAAACCATTGTGATTTTCCAGAGCTCAGAAGTTTTGGAGGCGATGGATTGCCAAGGTATTGGTATTGGATCACATTCACATCTGGGCCACCTGGAAATAGTTTCCTCACTCAAATTTCATCAAACCCCTGCTTACTCCTTCGCCCAGAATTAAACGGTGTACAGGAGTTGAGCGTAGAAAATAAAAACAGATGGAAACCTCAACTCATGACGGGATTTTTATTAGAAGGATATGAATTTTCTGCGACATGTGGTTGAGCAAGACTCACCCGGATTTCAATGTTGCAGGGCTCGACATCTTTTAGTTTGTGTAGATTGAAACAAGCCTGCTTTGCCATTACAGCAATCGTAAGCACGATTTTTGTGGAGCTGTGCAGATGCCTAGGATTTGAATCAGTTCTGAATTACATTCTTTCACGAGAGAACTCACCCTTTTCCACTGGAGATGGTAACCAATGAAAAGATTGACATGCTCTGTAGAGAATATGCATAGAGTTTTGTGAGCGTTCTGTTGGATTACTGGTACTCAATAATTTTAATCTTTGGGACACTTTGAGTGGGTTTGGAAAATCAGTTTAGGGTAGATGAGTAATGTGATGTATAATACTAACAAAGTATAAAGTTCTATAAAGTTCTAAAAAATTGATGCTCCTTTCAATCCACATTTTTTTCTTTGTTCTTACAAGGAATCTCTAAGGACACAAGGAAAATATAACTATTATACAATGGGGTCCCATAATTTTATGGGAATTTCAATCCTGTGTGGGATGCCAGACTTGTTGTAACTTTGAAATACTGGTAGAGATTAAAAAATGACTTGATTTGAAAGCTTCAAAATTTGAAAGGTAATATGTTTATATTGCAATCTATTAGACATTTGCACAAATTGGAATTTCTTTGACATGTTTACTACCATCAAGTGCTTACCCTACCACTTTTTGTTGAAAGGACAACAATTGCATTTTATTAAGCATACTAGAAATGAGGCTAAAAAGTTGTTCTTGAGAGACTCATCCAAAACTAAAAAATCCTAAACTTGAAGTGCAACAAACTAGCAAAATTGACTTTCAAAATATAAAATGATTTTTTAATTTTTTTGAGAAATTAGGGATATGATTACAACTAAGACAACCATCTAACAATAATAATTTTAAGTTCATCTAATTCATAACTTCAAAAGTTGTAGTCATTACAAAAATTTCAAGCCTCCAGAGGGCTATTAAGGTTTTGATTTTCGGCATGCTGCAATGCAAGTACAGGAAAAATAAAAAATTAAAATTAAAATTAAATATTTATTTTTGAAAAAAATATTTAAAAAATACTAAAACCTGAAGTGGCGCTAACGTGGCACAAGTAGTGCCACATCAGTTGCTGTCATTAAAAAAATAATAAACAATAAAAAATTGTTTTATTTCCTCTATAATTGCACCCAAGGGGGTTGACACTAATGTCCCTCCCGAGGCCTGAATTTTTTTGTAATGTTATAGCAATTTATAGTTGCATCACTTTCAATGTGATGCCAAAATTGACTACCAATTCTTGCAATCACCCTTAGTCCCTAATGACCCAAGTAGGGTATAGTTTAAAAATGGGCAAAAACTACCAATTAGAGGAGATTTGAGGGCATGGAAGGGCCATTTTAGGCCTACTCTCCTTGGTGTGAACCAACCATTACTGATAATAATTTTAAATAATTTTTAAAATAATAATGTTTATTTGATGTGGCACAGTTCCAACCATGTCAAATTGTTACTATGGTGTAGTTCTCATTGTTCCCCATTGTTCTAGAACTCTAGAGAACTTGTAGTCTTGTTTTGGCCCCCCCAAATACTCTCATGCTTAGAGCTTTTGAGCAAATTTTTTCCTTATTTTTTCCTTTAGATCAAATAAAATTTAACCATAGAATCTTGAATTTCAAATTGAGAGTGAGAACTTTAAAAAATTCAAATTATTTGATTGTACAATTTAGGAGATATTTAAGTTTGAAGTTTTATTTGGGTCAATGAAAATACAAGGCAACGCCCTCTAAAAGAGCATATCTTTGTAAAAATATTTTGAAATGATGTTTTTTTGTGCTTAGTAAAAGATAAAAAAGAAGTTGAGAATGTATATGTTAAATTTCACAACATTCCAAGCATTTTTGAATTCACAGTGTCCAAAGTTGCAATGCATGGTGATCACTAAAATGAGAGTAGTGTTTGTAAGGAAAAAAGAATGGGACACTTATCTTCTCCTTGAACTCCTTGGATCTTTTGTTTTTGAGGTGGACAAGAATCACATTGATTGCTTGACTTTTTAGTCCATGTCTAACCCAAAATCCAAAAAATGAGCTAAAAACTATACTACACCAAACTTTGAAAAGTTACACAAGGTAGATTTTAACTTGGGATTTTATAAACCTACTACCATTGGATTTGCAATGCAGTCTATTTTCTAGAAATTATTTTTATTTTTAAGGAAATTCAAAATTTAAGAACAATCAGCTCAAAAAAGAGGGGCATGAACCAAGAAATGATTGCTTGGGTCATTAGAGGTATGTGTTTATATTTATCACTTTGTTATTTTTCTTCTCATAGAGACCAATTGTTAAATTAAAAATTAGATTTTTAAATCACACCTTTTAAAGTTTTCTAAAATCTAGTTCAGAATTCAATGCATAGATAATCTCTAGAGGTTTCCAAAAACATCTCACACTTTAAAAAAGAAATTAAGAAAATAAGGAAGATAAATTGTTAGTGACTTACCTTGGCGTCCCTCTATTTTGGTATGATGTTGAAAATTGCAAAAATAGTAAGAAAAATTGGCACAAAGAATTGTAGGAGAGTGACATATAATGACAGTACTATTTGGAAGAAAAATTGAGCTATAAAGTTCTGTGATGGTTTCTTGGTCCTATTCTTGAACTTCCTCCATAAGCACCTAAATGTGGTACTTATTCAAGATTTGCAAATCTTGAGGGTAGAAACAAAATCAAATGATGTACTTTTGTCAGAAAATGGTTTAGAAAATCAACAAAATTGGTTTTATATTTTTCCAAGCTTGTATGAATATAATACAAACTTGTGAAAACAAATTCGTAGATGCACCTATTGTGGACAATAAACTACCACAAAAATGGACATGAAAACACCCAAAAGCAACAAATTGTAAGCTTGTATTATGGTCATTTTATTGGCCAACACAAAACCGGCTGCATCTCTATGATACATTCATGAAAATTCACTTATCAACATTGAATACACTTGCACTTTAGTTTAGGGCTCATTCTAGTTGTCCATAAATGATTCATATTACATTTGGGTGCACATACCTACCTGATGGGCCAATGGAGCTACATTATATATCAAAAGGAAACAGCCCTCAAAAGACCTCGAATTTCTTTTAACGCTTGTATGTTGGGATGTATGGGCACAAGTGAGATTATTCTTCCTTGCAATTGAATTGGGTATCAGAAGCTACTTCTGAAACTTCCACAAATAGTTTCCTACATGCCTCAAACTAAAGTTCTTTAACCCTTAAAGGGCAGGCCTGGGACCTTGGAAATCATCCCTTTTGGCATTGTGTGAAATAGTTAGCTTAAAATTTTTCTAAAGCATTCATTGGAAGTCAAACTACTATACAAGACTTCTTTTCATGCAAAATTTTGAGGATGAATAGTTGCACTTCTATCCTACACATAAAGATTCTATGCCATTCATTGACCAGAAAATGGCCACAACGTTGTTTATGGATTAAAGAATTGTTGTATTCCATTTTCTAAACTTTTTTATGCATGATTAAATTTCCTAAAACAAGTGTTTCTTTCTTCATGACTATATTTTTTAAGTCAAATTTGTTGCATTATCCAATACTAGGCCTAGCTTGTTATAAATAAAACCAAGTTTTTGGTTTTGAGCCATCTCATAAGTTTCAAAGCCCATTTGTATTCACTCCTCCATGTATTTTTTTTATCACATGAGGAATTAGAATAGCTTCCAATTTAAATTGATTGAAATTATGATAGTATCTATACTAAAAAGGCATATATGAAATTCTGAAAGAAGATTCAATTGCTTTCATTGTATTTATTTGAATGCATTTGATCCAACTGGAAGATGGTAAGCCCTTAACCCCTAAAGACGGTTGACCCTTAACCCCTAAAAGACCAAGTTGTGTCTTTTGCCAATATAGAAAGTTCAAGTAGCTCACTACAAATGAAGTTTTTATTTTGTGTCTTAAAAATTTATACACAACATGTGGTCAAGGAGTAGCTTTGAGGCCCAACAATTTTCATAACTTTTGATTATATGGTTAAAAAGTTATTGTATGATATGTAGTTTCTTTCTCAACTCGGGCAGCCTACACAGACAAGGAAAAATCACTTTTTTTTTAAATAAAGTTTTGAAATTGGTTTTCTAGATTTATATATACATGGAAAGCTTTGAATCATTCCATTTGCTTAATGACATGAATCAAAGTTATGAGGAGTTTTAGTTTGCGGGTAGTTATGGAATCTCTATTCTAAAATAAACTTTGAGATCCTTTATTTAATTCAATTTTCAATATTTTTGGAATAAAATAAAATCATAGGGTGCTGATTGTTTATTACAACATTACAACCATTGGATTGGCATTTTTCAATTCCATAAATAAATTTGTATGAATTTAGTATTTTGAATCATTTTCTACTTCTTTCTACTTACTATTTTTTTCCTATATGTTGTACAATTCTAAATTATTTGAAAATTTTCAAGAATGTAATCAACTTGCCTTGAAAAATGAATCTAATGAAGCACCACCATTTTGGACATCTTTACATACAAATGTGACCTTGTGAAGTGTAGTTGCCCGGTTTTTTGTAGAACAAAAAAAGGATTTTTGTCACTTCAAATGCTAATATCTTGCAATCTACATGGTGGAAATTTCTGATATTTTTTCCACATCTTTTCAAACAAGCATACTAGAATGTTTTTTTACTAAATTTTTGTACTTGTACTAGAAATGGTAGTTTTGGAACATTTTTGGTACAAACATAATCAAAAAACTTTAGTAATTAAGTGTTATGACATCCACTTTTTGGATGATGAACAAATTCATATTCTTCTTTCTTTCTCATTCTTGCTTGGATGAAAGTCATCCTAATTTGTAGAGGTATTTTATCAAGTCTTTGTCCTATCTAATGGTTGGATTTTGTGTGAGTAGACTACATATTTTTCTAAAATTACAAATGTAGAAGTATGTCAAGTGGTTGACCAAGACAAAATTGCATTGACTCTAGTTCAAAACTAGATTTGTAAAAATGAGGTCATAGATTTAAAGAACACAAAAAATTTCAAAAAATCACCATATCAAGAGAACCTCATTTCAAATTCACTCCAACAAGTTTTACTCAAAAAATCATAATAATTTGTTTGTAATCAAATTTAGAGGGAATTTTAAAATTTCTCTTTCAAAAGTTATAAAAAAATATTGGTGATAGCATTTGTGAATCTAACTATACAGATGGAATCTAAAACTCAAAATCTACAACTTTAATTCAAAATTCAATTCTAAAATATTCTTCTAGATAATATTTTATAATGATTTTTTCCAAATCATCAATTCTGGAGAAGACTTTGGATGTTTAGGGATTAATGATGCTTGAAAGGGCTACTTTGAAAAATCCAAAGAGGTTTACAATTTGATAAATCACATTGCTACTAGTCTAGTAGAGTTTCTTTCTAAGTTCCAATTGGTACCCTATCACCAAAGTACTTTGCCAAAACTAATCTAATTTTTGGACCAACATTCTTTATTTCAATAGTGATCTTGAATGTCATTTACCAAACATTTTTTGGCTTCAATGGCCTTGCAAGGTAACCCTAGAAAAATGCCACGACCACTAAGTGTTCAATAGATAACAAAGAATCCCTCTACGTAAGACAAAAGTGCAAATGCTCATCCTTCAAACTTTATATGAAAAGGGATGGTCTTGCACAATAGTTTGACCTCTAATGAGTGTTCTTGGATTTTTTTAAGCAAATTATTCACATGGTACCAAAGAAAATGATTTCCACAATGACAAGTCCGTCCTTATAAGATCAATATGACCTCTACTCAAACCTTTTATCCTTGAAACACCTAGCATGTGATCGCAAAGTTTGAAGTTAAATTCCATCATTCTATATGCTCCCATTTAACAACTACTTGTTAATGAAAATCTTATTTTAATTTTTCATAGATGAAATCACATGCTTTCTTACTTCATAAAAATTTTAGATTTTTTTGTAGAATTTTTTAATTATTATATTATAGTTAAGAATAGTATTAATAGCATAAATACAATTTTGATGTCATTATTAGGGGCTTGTATCTCCTTCATCCAATGTTCATTTTTAATGAAAATTTGTTGCATTATGCTTTCCTTGCACTCTAGTTATTGTGGTAAAATTTTCATGTTGTTTTGAATGTTTGGGAGCAATTCAAAGTTCAAAATCTTGACATTTTTTTATTATAGAAAACTTTGACAACTTGTTTCTTCTTCATACATTGTCCATTTCCAATAAATAAAAACTTGATAAAGTTACACATGCTAGTCTAGTTTGTGTGGTTAAATTTTCATATCAATCCAAAAAGTAATGAGTGACGGAGAAACATTTGAGTAAGAGGTTCAACCTTCGATGTGTTTTTTGCAACTTTTCTTAATGCTTTTTGACATTTCAAAGCCATTTAGCAAACACAAGTCAATGAAATGATATTTTCTTTCACCAATGTGTTTTTGTGCTACTTTTGAATCACTTTATATTTTAAAGTTTTTTCATTTGAATGGCTTTAGAAATCAAATTTTACCTCCAAATGTGTTGCTAGGAAAATTTTAGCATCCTTTTTCAAACACTAAAACTTTATAATCTTGCAAACCATGTAGTCAAAAGATCTCAAATTTGATTCATGTCATCTACAACACATACACAGATACACTACAAGATTGTACAATTGAAATTTCTATACCTTAGACACATTTAGATCAATGTCTCAAGAATACCAACCTTTAGTTACAAGTTAGACGGTCGAAATCTAGAATTTCCGAATTGAGTTCAAAATCTTTGGAAAAAACCCGATCAATTTAGAGGAAAATAAAAATATATTCTTTATTTTCTTAAGGCCTAGCCAACAATATACTCCAAAGAACTGGTTCATCCAAGAAAATGTAGGATTTTAGCCAATTGAGCTAAATTTTCTCCAAGGACTGTGATTTAGATCTATTAAAACTTTAAAAACAATGATGTTTTTGAATCTCAAAAAGCCTTGGACTTTTAGTGGTTAATTGAGAAGTCTCTCAAGCATATGGTTCCCGGTACGGGAATACCTTCCTGGTTATACATTGTTATGCATGCTCTTCATAACCCACCATGAAAAGTCAACTAGAAAAAAACAGTAGAAAAAATACTTCCAATCAACATCCAGATCATTTGATTGTCATTCGAATGCCATGAATTGGCGTAACAACACTCCAAGGTTGAACCTCTTACTCAAATCTTTGCACATGAATAGAGAAAATCAATCCAAGAGTAGGAGTGTCTAAATTTTAAAAAGTCAAGAAATCCAAATCAAGCTGCCAAACTGTCAAACTACAAAACCTAAACTATTTCGGCAGGTGTACTGCGTTCGGGTGCTTTGAAGGCCTGCAATCTTACTCCTGCCCTTCGTCTTTGACTCCAAAAGGCTTTCAAACTTTCAGTGAATATTCCGGCATGAAAGAGAAAGCAACAATGCTTCCACTATACGGCACTAGCCTTATCACAAAAGTGTATAGCTGTGCTCACTGACTGTAGTTCCGTGACCCAGAGTACCGAGGGCATTGATTCACGGATATCTCTGAAACGAGTGGACCTTTTGCGAAGTGGAATGATATAAACCATGACGATGCAAAATCTGTGCAAGAACTTTCAGTACAATTACCTCAAATAGAAACATTTCACACACTGACTCCCGAAAAAACTCGACCATTTCACCACAACTCTACGTTACCTGAACTTGAAGATTTTCTAGAACACATTCTTCAGTTCAACTCGAGATTCACAAACTCCAGTTAACGACTACTGTACCATGTATTCTCTGAAAAGAACACTTTCTGCTCCATCAGATTGTTATCAATCTTGGAGATGAAGAGTCCCAGAAAAGATGCACTTCACTAGCCATTCCAACTCCTGCTTCGCTTCCATTCAGAGGATAGGATAAACAAATCAGCCCTCTCAAGTTTTGTCATCCAAGGACGTATTGTTAATCCGCGACTCCAATTCATCCAACTCGTCTAAGTCCAATTCATCGTCGTCATCTGCAAACAACTTCTCGTCTTGTTCACTGATACCTGCCCTCGGTTGCTCTTGAGCCTGTCAAATCACAACTCGAAGTCAATTCTGCTCTTATGATCTGCAGTATGAATCCTAATTCCTAATCTATAAAATCTGCTCAAAACACCATAATAAAAATTTTCTTCTTTCCAGAATAAAATTCCAATAAAGTATCCACTTTCACAAATATGGCCCTTGAATATAATGAGAATGAACACCACTTGCGATTCCTCAAATTAGACGCACATGGGAGGGCATTATTTACCTGAGAGGACCCCGAGGCCTCCACAGTTTCAGATTCTTCCTCCCGGTTATAAGAGTCGAATGCCTCCGCATCATCCACGAACAAACTGGCATCAAGAAGGAAGAGCTCCCGACCACTGTTTGGCATCATCAGCGTCGATAAGGTTAGTCAGAATTACAGTGGAGCAATATTTCAGACTCTAACCTACCGTTGATGAGTACATCTAAAAACTAGTCAGAATATCAGTACTCCATACAAAAGTGTAAAGAAAAATGTGAGGAGTCAAATTTTACTTATGCTAACATCATACCTCATTCTGTCAGTTCTAGCCCTTTCCGCTCTCTTAGCAGTCAGTTCAGCCTCCCGTGCCTCTGCTTTCCTTCTCTTCCAATCGTCAAACGCTTCTGCCGTCATCGGGGTAGTAGTCTTGGTCATATGCCTCTGCATCAGCAGTAGAAAAAGTGTCACTGAGTTATTTCATTTTCTTTTGCCTTAATTCTCCACAAGCGGATGGCAAATCAAGATAATATCTCCTGGAAGAAGTTGACTATTCTTAGTAGATTTGCAACACACCTGATTTTCAATTTCTTCCTCGATCGTCAGCTTTTCACCCTCCTCTTCAAGCAATGCTTTCATTTGTGATTTGAGGACATAACCAGGAGGCAAAGCGTGTCGGTAATGACACTCCTTCCCACCGTTTGGACACGTCCAGAACCATCCATACTGCTTCCGTTCTACAGCATCCAAGAAATGTTTGCACACCTGGGGGGAAAAAAAGAAATGGAAACAGTGAGACCTTACAGAAATCCTTCGAACATAAAACGGTGATTACAGACTCAGAAATCCTACAAGCTAGTATTCTGAAGTTCAAATGAAAAAAATAGTGAGCCTGTGCATTGTCATATTACTGCCGCTTACACAAGCTTTCTGTGATCAAACTGAATCCCACTTCACTCCTCAGGCTCTTTGGGTCTCCTTTTCAATTAGGTTGTTTTTCTAATTAGCTTGCCTCCCCCTAAAATCTCAGTGCATGATGAAAATCCATATTTCAAAATATTCATCATAGGTACATAATAAAAAGTTATCTCGAAAAGTGACTTCTTTACCTACTTGTCATTTAATAGTGTGAAACGCAAAAAAAAAAGTATGGTGCAACCTAAAGAGCGTAGGATAATACTCAAGTCAAACATAGACTATGAAAACAAAACTTGATTCCAAAATTTAATGAACTTCAGAGCAAGAAGATAGCCCCTCCTTCTCCCAGTAGTCACTAAACCAATAAGATTTAAGTAATTTTTAGAATAAATATGCAGTAAAAAACAATTAATGTGTCTCGCACTCATTAAATTAACTTGAGTACGGGTAGTAACATCACGCACAAGAAACTACCCAACCGACACACATGCAGCATCTGCAGATAACAATTCCAAACAATGATCACAAGCTCCCATCTTCTCATCAGTTCAGGATTATCCAAAAGGCGAGTAATGCATACAATCTCGGTAGGCTTGTTGTGAATAAACTCATTGTTCTTCGCTGCCACCACTTTCTCGAGAGTGTCCTGATCCCACTCATCCATGGTGCCTGCAGATTGCAGATAAAACAGATCAGCTTAAGAATGACCGCCTTATCCAAACCCTAATGCAGCAATCGGGTATCACATCCAGAAAACTTCAAGAAGCTCACCATCAGTATCACGCTGATCGCTGTAGATATCAATTTTCTCTCCCTTCCTCTCTACACTCAGATCATGGGAATACTTGCACTTGAATCCCTTGGCGCATTGCCCATGTCGGAAAAACTCGCAAACAACTGATTTGGGGTCAACACCTGGCACAAGGGTACAGGAATTACAGTGTCAACGATTGAAAAATTCCAGCTCAACAATGAACTTCTGACTCTTTCACTAAACCGGGATGCCAGGTATAAAGCCTAGTTGACATCAATTGAAACCTAGCCAGGAAATTTCAATTGCTTACAGCAATCTGGACACTCCGAATCATGGAAAATGCCTTCGAGGCAGCCTTCCAACAAGCTATCACTCACATGACTAGGACCAGAACCCTCAAAACAAAAACTACTTGTTGACTCTCTTTGTAGTCTGTTATCATGTTCATCACACTCTTTCAATTGCTTGTTGTGGTCTCAATATTTAAAACTAAAAGGCGTTTTACAACTCATTGGAATCCCAGTATCTTAAGACGTTGAGTGCAACCATTGATTCCATCATCTCTGCTTACCAGGGCAGCGCTCCGGTTTAATGACAACGGAAACCACGAATGGAAATCGAATAAATCGAATACGCGGAAACGAAGAAAGGAACAGAAACAGGGTTTAATGCAAAAGCGAGCGTACCGACAGGAACCTTCGGCTGACTGATAGCCACCTTGAACAACTCATTCAACTCCTTATCCCTCGCAGCCTCCTCTTCCTTCTTCTTCTGCACGAGTAACAAAAAAGCGTCATCAAGAGTATCCCGAACCCAAAACTGCAAACCCTATTACACCAAGGAAAAGAAGGAAACCCCAAACGATCTTACTGCAACCCTAAGCAAATGCCTGCACACACAATCAATCGGTCAGTCAGATAAGGTGCCGTCGTTACGATTCCGCACCTTGGCTGCCGCTTTGGCGTCCGTGTTGGGCTTGACGGCATTCTGCACGGACTGCTGCACGCTCTGCACGTACTTCTGCACATTCTTACTCTTGTTCTTGTTCTTCAAGCCGAACGTCTTGTCCTCCACCAGCTTCTGCTTCTTCGCGAGGTCTGCTTTGGACTTCTCCTTGCCACCCGCCTTGGCCGCTACCTTGGGCGGCATGGTGTTTGCTTGCTCGTCGTCTGTGGCTGCTTCCCCCCAAGCGCGCCCTTATGTTCTACAAAGACCGAAGAAACTGTTCGAGACACACTACTAACTTACTCTGTTGCTGCTCCTGCGATCCACAAAAAGACTTCCAATGGGTCACCACCACGATTGATCGCTGCTGCTGCAAGCTTGCGTGCTCCACGGAGCTCTGGGTTGGAAATTAGGGCAAGATGCGCGGCGTTGGGTGCCCCATGCATGCGCGGGATTGGGCTCCTTGAATTGTTCTTCTGTATTGGCACGGAATGATAAAAATTTAATCAATTTAGGAATCAAAGATCCCCAAATTAAATTAGGGTAAGAATTCAATCTTCACTAGTTTCAATATTTTCCAAATAGTGTGCATTTGATAAATTAGTGTCGCTCGATGATCATTGTAGTCACTAAATACAAAATTGAGGGTACTTTTTTAATCTTTAAATGACAAGTTGGTCATTGTGGAAACCATCTTTTGGGGCACCATGTGAAGTGTTGGCTTAAAAAAATGAAAAAGCACCCATTGGGAGACAAGCTCCTATAGAAGACGTTCCCTTTTCCCACAAAATTTGGAGGATGAATAGTTACACTTTTGTCCTACATGGAGAGATTTTTTGTCATTCATTGGCCAGAACACCTCCTCGACGTTGTTTAAGGATTAAATTGAGGGTACTGCTCTAAAGTTTATGGTACCACTCTAATGCAATTCTAAAATGGAGGGTATTTTTTATATTCATTCAACAAGCATGAAAAATTTGGAGCCAACATGCCTTGCCTTGCCTTGCCTTTCCAATTCATTTTGACTCAATTTAGAGAACATCAAATCAACCTTTTCTATGGTCATGTAAAGTGTAATTTAGTCCCTTAAGTTCGGATAGGAAGAATCAAACCATTTGATGGTCAACTAAAGTAGGAGGTCCATAAATGGACCATCTAAGGGCTGGAACTTGAATTTGGGGGAAGTGAACATCTTGAAATATTTTTTTTCAGTAAATTTTCCTTGAAAGACAAGTGGAATTGACATCTAATTCAAGTGGTTTCATGTTTTTTGGAGCTTTGTGGAATTAGTTATAAAATTTTGAATTTGAAATAGGGCTCTAAAATGGTTCACCTCTTAAAATGTACATTGTCTACACATTGTTGAAGGTTATGAAAAAACAACATGTACAAATAGTGTACATTTAAGAAGGTGGGCCATTTTAGAACCTGAGTGCTATTAGAACCTCCTACCTAATAGTGTAATTTGGTCTAAGCAAGGAAAATCAACCTATATACTCAACTCCAAATAAAAACAATAAAATTTGTTTTTTTACCACAAATAGAAATTTTGAGTTCATACTTGGAATCAAAGAGCTCCAATTAGCTAGGAGGGGTAATACAATATAAAACTAACCATCTACAAATAAGGGATAAGTTTTTATTTAGAGACTTGTGCAAATCTCTACAAACAAACACATGGGTTGATTACTAAATTAAATGAGTTACTAAGATCTCTCTTTAAATGAACCTAACTTTGTCTTTGAGATGTGATTTTTCTACCAACATATAACATTGAATAATCTAAAAGTATGCTTGTTTTTTCTAAATCCCATAATTTTTAAAATAATTATTTTTCTTATGATTTTCAATCATTCCAAAAACACTAATAAAAGGAACATATCACCAAGGCTTGTAAATGTTCAAATTAAGAATATAATAACTAGTATCTGTAAGGCAAACTTTGAATTGATGTGAATGTTTAAAATAAAAATGTATTAACTACTAACGTTGATATGAACTTTGAATTGATATACAATAATACAATTAATATTCGTGCAAATATTTAGAACTTATTTCATATATTATTTATAAATTTATCATAAATTTTTATTTTACACTAATTGTATTATTAAAAAATTATTTCATCAAATTTTTAATGTCATTAAGACATTTATCACCACTTGAAGTTAAACTTTAAAGGTGTCGTTTGTTGATTGAATGCTAAGATTGAATTACTTGGATTTCATATATAAGACAGGAACATCCAAAGTGTTCCTATTCCTATTCATGTACCCTAAACTCCCTCTAATGTGTTCCTAGGCTTTCATTAATGTGTCCTTTAATTACGTTAGTAAATTGTCCCCATATTTAACTCTAATTTAGTGACTACTCATTTTTGGAGATTTCACTTTAAGATCCACCTATATGATGGTTTCAATGGTCTAAGGAGTTAATACTTTGAAAATGAATAGAAATTACATTGTCATATCTAAAAATAAAAATAAATCTTTCAATATTTATGGTTTTCAAGTTGTTAATACGATAGAAATATTAGTTTTAAGAAAAGGTGCCTCCAACTATGTTGAATTGTTTTATTGATAGTTTTGGGTGTTTCCACCATAACCTTATTTTCTATGTCAACCTATCAAGTTTGTTCATTTCATTAATTGGTAATTTCTATGATACATCTTTTGAAGATAATTAATTCTATGCTATTATAATTAACATATAATTTTGAATGCTCTCATTGGCAATACCACCTTGATAGTTTACAAAAGTACAATTACCTTCATCAAAAGGTTTCAAAAAATACAAACATAAATGATTATTAAATAAGATTAGTGCATTGGAATGAACCCTTCATGAACAAAATGGTGATAGTGGAAAGTATAAACATTGCAATATAAAATAAACTTAAGTGTGCCTTTAGTGTGATTTAATTTGCAATTGAAATTAATAATGATGCGATAGTGGAGTTGGATTAGGCAAAAACATGCCCTTGAGGTGGGGGTGGGGTATGACTGCAGCCACAAGTACGTGGTTGCGCCCCCAACCACAAGTGTAGGGGGCCACGGTCGCGGCCGAAAGTCATTGTGTACTTGTCTTTTGAATATTCTTGTAAGCTTGACGTGATTCTTGTAGTTATCCGCAAGGATTAATGAGACATAGTAATGAACTCTTTCAAGTCACCATAAGGTGAAATGGATTCCATAGTCTTTTGGATGCGATAGATTTTCTTTGACCATTATTCAAGGATATTATTGCACCACTTTAGACCATGAATTTGAAAGCTACTATTTCAAATCTCTATTCAATAATTATTATTCACCATAACATGACAAGGATGGCAAAAATAATTTGCTCTTTGGTTATTTCTTTTCACATACCACCACAAATGCCAATTTGTTAGTGGCTAACAAGAAAGGTCATGTGTCCTTGAACCGTGTGTTGTCACATCACAATGCGATCATGGATTGTTGAGCCAGTCAATAAACTGAACGCGGTAAATTAATAATGATGCCCATGTAAAGTGGTTGGGCCTAAAAGTGCCTTTGGTGTAATTGGACTTGCAATCAAAACCAATGACAACACCTACCATATGCCCAATTGGGCGAGGGTGGGGTTGGATTGGGACAGACCCCCAAGGGTGAGGGTGGGGTGGTACAAGCAAATTCACAAACGGATTGTCTATGAAGCTATGAACTAACTAACTAGCCATCTATTACATGTGAGTGCTTAGGGTTGATGTTATCGCCTTTGGAAGTAAGCTTAAACAATGTAGTTGTGTATATCTAAGGTTACAAGTAGAAGAAAAAGAAAATCAACATCAACTTGTTAGTCCTCTTTCTATATACGCCATATCATTAACCAAAAACAAGTTAAAAAATGTTTATTGATATTATCCTCTACAAGATTTATGACTATGTTTTTACTTAAAATGCTTCAAATTTGTAGTACAAATACCAAAAATAATTTGGACACACATAACCGTAAGATCATGTAGTATTTTGGTTTGAAAAGATGTGGAACATTTTTTACAAATTTCGACCATGTAGATAGCAAGATAATGGCATTTAAATTGACAATAATCCTTTTTTTTACATGTGAAGAAACAGATAATTGCACTTCACAAGGGCACATTTGTATGAAAAATGTCCAAAATGGTGGTGCTTCTTTGGATTCATTCTTGAAGGCAAGTTGGCTACATACTTGAAAATTTTCAAATCATTTGTAATTATACAACATATAGAAAAAAATAGTAAGTGAAAGAAGTAGAAAATGATTCAAAATACTAGATTGTCAAGAATTTAATTATAGAATGAAAATGACAATCCCAATAGTTGTAATATTAAATGTAATAAACAATGTACTCCCAATATTTTTATTTTTATTTTCGAAAATATTGAAAATTGAATTAAATAAAAGACTTCAAAGTTTATTTTAGAATAGAGATTCCATAACTACCCACACACTCAAACTCCTCTATAACTTTCATCTCATTAATCAAAATGGAATGATTCAAAGCTTTCCGTGTACATATAGAGAGAGAAAACCAATTTTAGATTTAAAAAAAAATTTAAGTGTTTTTAAAGAGGTTTTTTTATTGCTTAGGTTGCTTGCCAAGCAATGGAAACTACATATCATGCAATAATTCTCCAACCATGTAGTCAAAAGTTATGAAAATTATTGCACCTTCAAGCTATGAAAATTATTCCTTTGGTTACTATGTAAATCATTCACTTATAAAATCACAAGCACTTATTGGAAATCATTCCTTTGGTTACCATGTGAATCATTTACTTGTAAAATTACAAGCACTCATTGGAAGTTAAACTACTATAGAAACCTCCCCTTTTCACAATGAATTCCTTTGGTTACCATGTGAATCATTCACTTATAAAATTACAAGCATTCATTGGAAGTCATAAGACCTCCCCTTTTTACACGTCTTTGTCAATGTTTAAGGGTTAAGCACACACACTCATTTTTCTTTTGTAAGGTATTATTTAGGTATTTGACATACAAGGTATATGAATTGAGACATACACTTGTGATAAGCTTGTACTTATGTTGAGGCAAATCCAATGACATGTAGCACTCCAAATTTGAATCATAATTGTACTTCCTATACGTTTGAGAAGCTCCAAAATGTTCACATTCTCTACCACAAAGGTGCTATATTTGAGCATGATATAAGATTTAGATGTTATAATGACATTCAAATGAAGGATGCTAATTGTTGAATTACTGATACAACATCATCCAATGTTGTATGTCTTACCATAATTTAGTACATAATTTGTATTCTTGGAGTCAAATACACTATCATACATATGGATTTAAAGTTACTGGAGGAAGATTTCCAAAACTTGATGAGAAGCAGCTGTATGTTCTTTCAACAGGTGCAACGAAGATTATTGCTAGTGCAAATTCAATTGTAAATCTGTTAGTCAAAAGATTCCAATAAAATTAATTAGATAAAGTACATATCTTGAGCTGCCCCAGCAAATAATCGTCATTGTGAATTGCCTCCTACGTATGAAGTAAACTGTTGCGCAACTATGCCGATAGCAGCTCCACCAAAACCTAACAATACACTAATCACCTCACTGCCAGCTTTGAATCCCAGAATCGTCACCTGAAAGCGCACCACCATCGCTTAGTCAGTCATGCACGAAATCAGCATTCATGAAGCAACAACAACAAAGTGAGCCCTAAACCATAAAACCATAAACCCTTAAACCGCTCATCGCAAAAGTCTCTCCCACTAATTAACAACATATTGATGGGATAATATAAAAATGACCTTGTTTTTAGTATCATTTCAGTGTTTTTCAGTGCCTTTCTAGTGTATTTGAAGCTCATTATTTAAAAAACACTAGTAAACAGATTGGAAATGGCACAAAAACAATGCCATTTCAGTATAAACTCATCCACGATAGCAGCACTGAAACAATTGATATTCAGTGGGTAGGGACTTTGTGAGGCTTATAATGCCATTCGTAATTCCATACCTTGGTTATGGTGTTGTCCCACGCCAAGGCTTCCGATACCGTCCCCATGACTTTCAACGCGAAAAGGAATGGTTCTCTTTCGTTGGGAGAAGCACCATCCAGAGAACCTCTCAATTTATTCGCTAACTCCATCTGTTTCGAAGTTCATTACAAGTCAGGCATTAGGTCTTCATCAGCACTGGCATTATAGAAAAATTGTACGGTACAACTTCCTCACAAATCCTACTTTCATTTCAGCAGTCTCCAATTTTATTCATTTTCACTGGATTAAGATTAGGCATTGTGGACCTTCTTGAAGACGAGTGTTGCCCCGTGCCCAAGGTGCATCTTATTTGTTTCTCCACCTGGGAAAACAATGAGTGATAACAAACCTATGAAGACAAGGAGGTCGTATGCCACCACACCCCTGCACCAATTCACGACGAGAAAACACAATGATTAGATGGGGAGCATCAGGTTAGAGCAAAATACATGAATTGACCACAAACAAGTATCTTCCTAGACCATACTTACTTCTAGCGCTGTCGATAATTTCACGGAGTATTGCTCTTACATGGTGTATGCCGCATTATCGGTGCCCTTGGCAAACAGCACTATTAGGAGGAAAGCCATCAGCACTCCGCAGTAAATACAAAAGTAGCTGGCGTAATACTGTGAACCACCAAAACGCAGCAGTTCAGCCAGATGGTGGAACATACAGAATAGGCCTAGAGAAATGAACAAATATGGAATATTCACAAAAAAAATCGGTAGTCATCCACACGATCCCAACAAGACATCATAAAATGTGAGAAGATCCTATTAGGTGTGCTGTGCCAGTATTATGGTGCAAGGACGCAAGGATAAAGAGTGCAGAGGTCACCTTTACACGCTTCGAAAATACGAGGCCAAAATCTAGAACCAATACTCTCATTGCCCACCACCCTACAATGGAAGAAGCGCGACCATAGTCGACAGCCACTCCAGTGTGATACTCCGATTTCCGCCGCTCTTCTTGCTTCCTCACCTCCCGTAAACACGCATCAGTTTCAGGAGACTCCATTTTAGCAGTGAAAACAATTTCCGTCCCGATGCATCCATCCTTCAGTAAGGTGTTTAACAGTCGGGCCGCGAAATATCGTCTACGGAAGTCTGCAACTCCAGCTATCATGAATGACACACTTGCGGCCCTGAATGAGTGTCACTTAACAGGGTAAGATCGCAGTCCAAGAAAACAGCACATGAATATGTTCTGCACACGTATCAAAATCCAATAACATTATTGAGGCGTAGGCAGTGCTTACATGCATTGGGAGTTGATAAAGATGCTGCACAAATTTGCAACATGCACATACCAAGCATTGCCTCCCCAAATAAATGGTTTTCCTGAAAGCCATCATAAACCAACTTGAAACATTCATGATCAAAATTCGTATCACAAAGTCCTTCAGACGTAGACCACCTGGACACTTGACTCTCACAGTTCATGATTATTATCTTCCTGTGATTTATAACCCGAATAATGTAGACTGTCCGCATATACTTATGAGGCTACCATAAGGATTGACTCCAGTTACTTGCAGGCAAGCTTGATTTCACTCAACCAATGGCAAAATTTACTAAAATATTGCATTAACATTCTATTTGCATCAAGGTCTATGACACTGGAAAGATGCAAATGTCGCATAGTATACCTGTGATACCACGAATGATATATGGGATGGCAGTGTGTAAAAAGCCAATAATTCCGGAAGCAAACCACACACGCATCGGATTCTTCAGCAACTGATGCCCGAACTTCTTCTTCCTGGACAATTAGCAGCTCATTAGATGTCTAAAACTCTAGTAACATGTAAAAACGCAATTGTATAATTAGTTTAGTCCACCTTCAAACATTTGTTTACAGTAGAAAGAAGTCATTGACTATTTGTTTGTTTGTTCAGATCTGGAAAGTAGAATCATGTCGACCTTTTCAATAGAAATACTTCGTGAAGGCTACTTAATCCCAATTTAACATAATCCTTGAATTGGATACAATTGTCGACGGCAAGAAAATGCTATAAACTTGAGCGAGGGGTGATGGAACATACGAGAGGAGGAAACCTGACTGCTGGAGAAGATGAGCGGCCAACATAATTGCTGGAAGGTCGACTAGATCATTCGTAGTCTTATCTTTCTTGAATAGAGCGTCGTCATTGTCCCCACGACCTGCCTCTCTCACACTACTTCCAAATCTACTATCCTCTTCTGAAGACATTTCAGCGCTCTCTGGCAGTTGACATTTTGGATCATGGTGAAGTCGGCTCATGATCAACTGTACCCATCGATCTTCCATTTCCCTGTCCGTGCAAGAATTCTTCACGCAATATGCACAATTAATCGCTTCGACTTTTGATGGTTTTCGGCTTTTGCAGATCCCTGCCCTGCCAGTTCGCCTGAAAGTAGGCGTTCTCTGCAGCACAAAAACAAGCAAGAATGTAAACCCTTATGTAGATATGTTTATGTAGTCATCTCCAAAAGCATTACCGGTTTGGTATCAGAAACAATACTGCCTGTTCAGATTCGGACTGCGAGTCCACCCCAAGTCTTGATAATGAATCATCAGGAAGAAGCGACTCACTTTCTCATGAGATAGCTGGTGCATGATCTCTTTGACAGTGTTTCTAGAGGCGCCAGGCACCACACGTAGTGTTGCGGAACACTTCAATATGTTGTTCCGGGAAGCTGCTAGCAGCAGCTGTCGCTTCAAAATTCGTAGAGGGATCGGATTCGTCCATGCTAGAAAAAGCTGGCAATGTCAGAGTATGGTTGGATGAGTTTAATAATCACTACAATAATTCATCAGATAAAGTTGACAATCCTAGCTGCTCAACAAATCATATCATTAAAATGAAGTGGAATAATTAGAAAGAAAATCTGGATTTTCGGAACTCTCAAAGTACACCCCTAAAACCGAGCAGAAGAACCACGCAACGGATTGCATCTCCGAAAATGGAATTAAATTGAAAAAACGTGTACAAGCACACGCTGCAATTCTAAGAAGTGGAATCAGGCGCATCACACGCGAGGAAGTAGACTTACAGTGCGGTCGTCCAATGCCTCATGCGGCAATACTTTCTCTCGCATTTCTTTCATATCAGACTTCGTGTAGAATCCGTACTTGGTTGCCAAAACCTTCCTCAAGCACACAAACCCAAACAGTTTTAGAACCACAAGAACTGTAGGTTCACTTGAGCAGCAAAAACTTAACAGATGATATTATCGTGTCAATTACGCCCACAAGTAGACTGAATCTATTTAACCCTGGTACATCCTTCAGAGCGTCTGATTGCAGGCAGTGAGATACTCAATTATTCAAACCATACAACGACATTGAAACTCTGAGCGAGCAGATTGACGGAACGGAAAAAAAAAATTCAAGAGGGAGCTTAGAAAAGCTTACCACATACGTCATAGTGATCAACATGTTCGCGATGACAAGGTCAGGGACAACAAAAAACCTCGAGATTACGTTCATCGCATAAACTGCACAACATTGAAGCCCCCGCTTCAGTTAATACTTGCCCATCAGGGTAGCGCTCGACAATTATGTTGCAAAACTGGAACCTGTCAAAACTAGGGTTTATGGCAATAGCGTTGTAACTTACAAGCGATGGCAAGAATCCATTGTCTGATTGCAACTCGTGAACCCCAAAATTGCCGATTCACGATGCCATTCATCCCGCCTTCGAACCAGTAGAGCAGAGGCAACGATAGAGGGAAAAGTAAATGGTATATAAGCTCCTTAAAAAATGTCATCCTGCAATCCACGACGCTCTCATCAACTCAATAATTTACAACGTCAAGCCACGAACACGACGACCTCAGGCTACACTGGTACTAACCTTAGAAGCGCTATGTCAGAATTCAAGATTCAAAAGAATTTCGCGAAATAGAGGGCACAGGAAACTTTCATCTACAAATTGTTTAGTCAGACGCTAGTTCAAGCGCTCTCCGCGGAAGATTGTTAATGCTTCGACACTCCATCTCGCAACTATTTGGAAAATTTCCAGTCGAGGCTCCACAAAGAGCGACGCAATTTGCAAACAAGCCTTGAATTGAGCTCAGACCAATCTTACCATTGACATTCCACATGAGCCTCTTGTTCAAGTCTTCGTAAGAAAGTCTGGTGCTCGAATTGCTGACAAAGACAGGGGGACTGGCCTCCGCGGTCCATCGAAGGCTGTGTACTCGCCGATTCGTCTTCGGTCTGATCATCGCTCTCCTCACCGTCTTCATCTTCCCTACTCCTTCCTACTTCTACGTCCAGCCCCATCACAGTTTACAACACCTGCACCGATTTATTAGGCATCTTCAACTCCAAAGCGGTCCTCCAAACCTAGAGCTCCAACATCCAACATCCTGCTCCCCTAATCTCTTTACAAGAACTCCGTCGATGAACAGACCAATCAAAAAGTCGCCGCGCACACTTCGGGTTCTCTAACTAACATGACGGCTTGATACCAAGTACCTTGCGGTATGTGTCTTCGAGCGGAAAAAAAACAATAATAACCTCCGCACACCTGGAGGATGCGAATTCGACGGGGCTCGCCGTCTTCCAAACGCATCCGAAATAGAAATTCCATTCAGGGGAGGAACCTGGCTACCCGGCATCACTGCCAACCATTGTTTCGAAGCTATGTCGAATATTCCGAATTCGACTGCGATTTCTAACTACTTTACCGATTTTATCTGTTACTAAAGTTCAGTGTCCTTGGATTGCAGTACAACCTCTCAGATGTACTTGGGAAAACGTTCAAACTGAACCTGAGCTAGGAACCATGAACGTTCTCGAAGTCTCGAACGCCGTTCTTCCTCACTACGCTTGCACCAATCTTGACCGCGCTGACTTTTGTCTCTGCGCTTAAAGCATCCATTCCGCAACGTCGGTGGTAGTTGCTTCATCAGTTTCCGATTGCGCGTGAAATTCCATAACCTCCAAAAGACAAGCCAGAGGCCGCAGGCCACGGAGATAGGGCTTGCTAGGGTAGACTCTTTCTTGTCCACTTTAGCATTAAACTTTTTTCGCTACATGCACTTCTGCGAACTACCGCAATCATATGAGTGGAATGGATCCAAACATCGTTTACAATCATCTTCATACTGGTCAACCTTGTAATCGAATGCGGCAAGACTCAACAAACTGTACTGTACAGTGGGGTACAGCTCAATTACGAATTCTTGCATTCACAGTGAAAAAAAAGTTCACTGCTGCTCACTTTGACGCCCTCCCGAGGGCTGAAAAATTAATATTTTCTCACGAATTTTTTTTTACAAGATCCTCTTTATGCTAATAACATATGTGCCAAATTTCAAGTCCAAAAAATTTATACAAAAAAAGATATTCAAACATGTACCAACATGTGTTGTTCAAAAAAAAATTTCACTAATACCAACTTTGACACCCTCCCAAAAATTGAAAAAAAAGTTTTGGCCTTGAAATTTTTGGTGTAAGATAAACTTAGTGAAACTAATTAATGTGCAAAATTTCAAGTTCAAAAAAATTTCCCACAAAGAGTAGTTCAACTTCTACCAATTGATAGGTGTAGCCATGAGAAACAATTTCACTATGGCCCAACTTTGACACCCTCCCAAGGGCAAAAAAATTGTTTATGTACCATGAAATTTTTGGCATGAGATCACCTCTATGTTGGTAATATGTGTGTGAAATTTCAAGGCCAAAAGATTTACTTAAAAAAAGATATATTCAAAATCTACCAGCATGTGTTGTTATGGAAAAAAAATTCATAACTACACATGTTGGTAGAAGTTGAACTACTCTTTGTGGGAAATTTTTTTGAACTTGAAATTTTGCACATTAGTTAGTTTCACTAAGTTTATCTTACACCAAAAATTTCAAAGCCAAAACTTTTTTTTTCAATTTTTGGGAGGGTGTCAAAGTTGGTATTAGTGAAATTTTTTTTTGAACAACACATGTTGGTACATGTTTGAATATCTTTTTTTGTATAAATTTTTTGGACTTGAAATTTGGCACATATGTTATTAGCATAAAGAGGATCTTGTAAAAAAACATTCGTGAGAAAATATTAATTTTTCAGCCCTCGGGAGGGCGTCAAAGTGGGCAGCAGTGAACTTTTTTTTCACTGTGAATGCAAGAATTCGTAATTGAGCTGTACCCCACTGTACATGGAGCGTAATGTTCCCCTCCATGGATTCAGCACAAGCAACACTACAGTACTTAATTCCAACACAGCGTGAGCTGTGGCATTGAGTAATTCGGTGTAAATATCCTAATTCATCATTCCATCGCCACCTTGACACATGAACATTCCGCATTTCAGTTGAATCGATTTCTCTGTTCACGACAATTACCTTGAGCAACAAACTGATTAGTATTCACATGAAGCTTAATGTTCTCTCAATAGATTCAGCAGAACCTACACTACTTGCTTCCAACACTCGTGAACTGCGGCATTAATTAATTCGGTGTAAATAACCTAATTCATCATTCCACAGCCAGCCTGATCCATGAACTTTCCGCATTGAGTCGACTTTTTTCCATTCACGACCAATTACCCCAACAAGCAGACTAGTATGTAAGATACACGGAGCTTAATAATCTCTCAACGGATTCAGCACAAGTTCCACTACTACAGTACTTGATTCCATGCCACACCCGCCCCGTGAGCTGTGTGGCAGTAATTAATTCGGTGTACATAACCTAATTCATTATTCCATGGCCAGCTTTGATACACGAGTAAACGTTCGCCATTGATTTTCACATCAATTAGACTACCTCCACGACATGATGATTGCGTTCCCAGTCTGAGCCATGACGAGGGCATTGATCAATCGTGCGAAACTCAAATGCTATGGCAGAAGCATCATTACTACAGTGGTGTCGTCAATTGCGTCGAACTCTTCAACCCAGTGCAGTAGGTGACAGTCCTCTGACATCTCGATCTGACATCTCTACCTGTGTCTGTATATGGAATTTCCCCTGCGCCTCTTTCCCTGCGATCGTTCACAAGGTGGTATAGCCTATCTGCAACCCTAATTCGTCTTCAACAGCATCTGGCTGGTGCACTTTTGCAGTGGTATTAAGTTACATCCTTGAATCCGTAGGAACTAGGAAGATCTTGCAGATGTCTTGTGTGGGTCCGGTGCCCATGCAGCTAAGGGAGCACAGGTCCTTGAAGTGACCAGGCTCTTCAGATCGCCCCTACAAAAGGTCTATGGTAGGAGGCTGTTAAAGCGATCCTCTAAGGACTGTGGGGACATTTTCACCCCTTTAAGGACTGTGGGGACATTTTCGGGTGTTGTTGATGCCGGAAAATAATCTTTGGAATTTTTCAGTACAAGACAAAAGCAAGTGGAAGACAACGCAACAATTCGTATAATTTTCAGAACACTTGTGAATTAATGACAAATTTGTGAAAGAAAATGTCATAGGCAAGCTATTCTGGATCGTAGGGTTCTGAGAAGCTGAACATTAGAAGTTTAAAAATAGGGAAGGCATGTCCCAAGAATCTGTTCAGCAGTCACGCAAAAAGAGAGAAAGGTGTTTGAAAATGCGACCCTTACACAGTTGGAACGGACCCTAGGTAAGGATATTACAAGCATTGGCTGGAAGCCTACAACAATACTCTGTAGTTCATAAATGCGTCCAAAAATTCACTATGTCATAAATAGGCATAGTCTGTTTCTAATTTAACCCATTCTTGCACCAAAAAGTAATCACTCTATATCCTAAAGTCGCTCTAGTTGCATGCATTATCATTTTTGGGTGCACGTTGTATCCATTTTACAGACAGTAACTGTCAATTTCAGAGTTATTTAGGGACGCTTCCAAGAAACAAGTTGCAATTACAGCCCCCTACTTTAGTCTAGTATGAGTAATGCAAAATTGAAGAATTGATATGCAAAAGTTTAAAGTTCAATACTTGTGTCTACACAAAATGGAAAGTTGTCGGGACGAAACTCAATCCTAAAATGGATGAAAAGAGAAAGGGCTCAAAAGAAAAGCGGGAAAAAAAGAATGTAGCACACAAGAAAAATTTGAAACCGTGAACATTCTATTTGTAGTTAGTAGAAATATAGTAATGAATGTTCCATTTTCAATTGGTGAGGAATACTTATGACCCCATGCCATCTATATACAAGAAGATTGCTTTCAATGGGATACATTGTCCCTTTTACAAAACTATACCATGTGATTATTGTAACACCTATAATCTAAAATAGTAGCCTACTACCTTTGACTTTCAAAAAATATAATTAAATGCCTAGCATTCCAAAAATTCCACACCTTACCTAAAGGATATCGTCAAGGAAGTCAATCCCACTTGGCCTCCCCATCGACCAAACACTTGTAACATGATGGATTATTGACTCAAAATATCACACTATCCCAGTGCATGTATTTCTTTGAATGAGTTAAGCATGCATGCAAGGATGTAGATATTAGTCCTCACTAAAAACACCCCTTGCAAAGTACACTAGCTTATATCTTTTTTCCTCTCATTTAGAAAGCAAATTAAGAATAGATTGATTATGGGTCTCCACTTCCTAAAATTATAACTAAATGTCTAGCATTTAAAAAATTCTACCACCTCTTGTATTCAATGCAATTTTTTTTTTTTTATACTAAAATTTCATTGAAAATTCATTTACTATTCCAACCATCCCAAATTTTAATTCACCTAGTAAAGGGTTACTTTAGGGGCTTTTTAATGTTTCAGAAATGATAGAGACAATACTAAAAAAAGGATGTAGTAGAATCAAATTGGTTACCTCTTAATCAATTGACTAACTTATCAGCCATATATGGGCAATCTAAATTTCAAGCTTGTTTTGGTGTGCGTAGTTAAATTCCTTTGACCATATTAAATTTTTTTTAAGGGTAGTATTGAAGGTTAACTATTTGAAACATTTATTTTTATGAAAAAAGGTAAATATTTAATTACTGAGAGGTCCTCAAAGGAATATATGTACCATTAGTGGAAAAGCAAAGCTTGCAAATTTTAGTTGATTTTGTGGCTTTGAGCAAAGCTTGCTAATTTCACTTGATTTGAAATCTAAAAAATTATAATTATCCATTTGATTTGAAAATGGTTTGTAATGGAAAGAATGAAGTGTTTTCATAATTTTCACCATTGAAAATTTAAACATGCAAGTATTGATTTGAAGTTATTGGTGATTTATACTTATAAAAAAATTTGCATTTCAACAATTGCAAGGTGAATTGTGTAATACTAGTTTGATAGCTTTTCATTCGAACTTAAGGTTTTTGGAAGTGTATTTTAGTGTGCTACCAAAATTTCTAGTTGTTCATGTCACCTCTAATCAAAAAAACTCTTGTGTGCAAATTTCTCAAACATTGTGGGGAGAAAATAGATACAACCATACATGGGCGATTTAAAAAATAAAATATCACTAGTAGAAAACGCAGAAGTTTCTGTTGTTTTGGTAAACCCAGGAATTTACAGATTTCTGTAAATTTCAGCAGAAATCTGTTGTTCGGTGACCAAAACAACGTCACCGAAACAATAGAAATTTCTGCGTTTTGTACTAGTGTATACACATTTCTCTTGTTACGATCTCACAACTCCTATGCAATTTCACACTAAAAAAATAGTATGGATACTAATAAGCAAGCTCTTTAAACGTTTATATAATTAGATGTTGAAAAAAAAACAATTTGCTTCATTGGAGATAACTATGAGCCTGTATTCTTTTTTATTAAAAAAAAACACTTTGAAAGGTTTAAGGACTTAGAGGGTAAAGGGTTGGGAAGCCCATTTTTAAACGCATAATGGATATATTATTGTGTAAGTAATACCTAATTAATTCAAGTTGTAGGACTATTTTTGTAGACAAAATATAAAGATCTTGTATACAATGTATACAATAAAGATTCATTTAGAAGGTGAATATTTCTCAAGTTAATTCAATTAGTACAAGATGCATTATTTTAATTAATTTATGTAATATTTTCCTACTATAATTTAATATTAATGCTATAAAATATGTGTTATTCTATGTTTTCAAGATTTCATTACAAAATGAATGTATTATCTATATTGTGTCAAATTAAAAAATAAAATTAATTGTTTTAAAAAATAATTTCAAAACACTTCACTAAGAATTCATCCAAAAAAATAAAATTTGTTCTATTAGCATGTGAATTTTATAGTAATTGACGAAATTTTCATGCTATATTGATTAGTACAATATGGTCAATGATTTGATCATGAAAACATCATTAGTTTTTTCTAACAATAAAATTTTAATACTCCAATAATACTAACATATATTTTATGTTCATTTCTTCATAATAAAAGAATTAGGTACAATATACTTATTCAAATACAATTCATTTACCATGCATAAGAAAAAAATTTAAAATGAAAGAAAATATTTCTTTGTTGCATAGGGACAGACAATGCAAAATGGAAGCATGACTCGAAAGCAAAAGGGATATTCTCCTTGTTCAAGTAGTCGCTATCAAATCTTTATAGTTACACACTACATTAATTACATGACTTAGAAATTTATCTTGTAGAAATATGAACAAGAGAAGGGAAATAACTTGTTGTTATTGGTGGATTTAAGATGGAATTGAAACATGCAATTCTTATAGTAAGATTGTTCTAGCAAATAGTATAAATTCAATGAACCTATTATGTTTAGAAAATTTGAATTCAAGAATGAATTTGACATATTTTATTTTCTTGGAAAGATGTCTAATTTATTTGATAAAGAAGATCCTTCATAATTTTCACATTTTTTTAATCCAAATGAAATGAATTGAAGTTTTTTGTGTGTTCTTAAGAAATTCTAAAATTGAAACTTTGTGTTTTAAAAAAAAAATGTAGTTTCTTGAAGTAGGGCATTTTAGGTCTAAAGGTGTCTTTTTTATATCATGGTCTCTAACTTGAAATAAATTTTATATTTCTCAAAAGCTAATTAATTTGTTCTACATCAAAAATTAAGATTATAGAAAAGTAATGAACTCTCAGTTGTTTTCTAAAATACTTTGGGCCTTTAGAAGAGAAGCCTCCTTTACATCAAATCCATAGGTAAGAAGGGGACAAATTTTTGAAGGTTTTGATTGGCTCAATCAAGAATTCTTTTGAAAATGAGTTTATACTATGAATTCAAAAGGCATAGGCCTCCAACGAAATTCAATGATATAAAGCGCACTTTTTTCTGATGTGATAACAAAAATCCTCAAATTTTGAGCCCCCCAACATATAGTCAAACCCACTTTTTTGGAAGTCTTTTTGACTAAAAGCTTATTGTCCTTGCTCAAAAGTGTTATAGACAATAATATTTTAGTATTTTTCAATTAAAATTAAATATTTTAAGATTTTTTTTGGCATTTTATGCCTTCTTAGCACTTTACACCAATCCAAAGGTCATGACCACCAAAGGAGGACTTCTCAATGACAAACAAAAGGACTTCAAGAGGAAAAAATTTTAATTTTTAATTTCCTTGTTTTAGGTTTAAATTGAAAGGAGGACCTATTTGTTGGTAGAGGCAACCTCTTTTCATTCTTGTGATGAATGATACTTGAAAACATCACTAAAACTAGAGCACAAGGAACTTTTGTTCTATGGTTGAATTTCAAATTTTTTATTTGTATTTTGATTCATACTTTCTAAATTTAATTCAAAGACAGCCAAATTACAAAACTACCTCAACCAATGCATATTCAATGAAATATT
This sequence comes from Climacium dendroides, assembly GCA_950106755.1. NCBI lineage: Eukaryota > Viridiplantae > Streptophyta > Bryopsida > Hypnales > Climaciaceae > Climacium > Climacium dendroides. Next base: position 20,814,647 of record OX467091.1, read on the forward strand.
TCATTAGAGAATTTTTTTGTTTATCCAATCCTATCATCTTACCAAATTGCCTAGGTACATGTGTTGATAGCCCATTGATACATTACTAAGTATCAAATATATACAATGAAGAAATCTTCTACTTCACATTTTTCTTTGTAGTGGGGGTGGTAGTATTAACACACATATATGCCCCTTGTCCTATATTCTTCGAGGTGTTTGTCTTTTATAATTTTGAGAGAATCATATAGAGAGAGAGATGAATAAGTTTAGAAGTTACAAAGATATGAGATAATACACATTTGTATTTGTATCCATAACCACATATACATGTATTTATATTTGTATTGCATAATGAGACAAGATGGTTGATAATTTTGAGGTATTAGTCATAAGTTAGTAGTGGAGATGGAGAAAACATCAACTTGTGGACAATAATGTGTTGAAAGAGACTAGTTTGCATGGACAATGTTACAAAGAAAATAGCGATAAGTATAGGGCAATGCCTAAGGAGGAGGGTATTGTATAATGGAAAGGGCCGACAACGAGGGTGGAACTCAACGAAGAGGCTTTTTCATCGCGCAATGCTCAATGACGAGAAGTTTTGTTTGACATAAATCGTGGGAAGAAAATTTGGATAAAATACAAGATGAAAAAAAACAATGGAGATGAAAAATGCGTAATGTCCAATTACGCGTGCAAAAATGCTCAATTAGGCATTATGCCCCAATTACAACACTAAACACATCCCCAAAATGAATGGGACATTTTCTTCCTATGGTTTATGGTCACATATGGAAGAAGTACCTATTTCAGACAAATGACCTATCATGGCTTTTTAGTCTAACCTAATGTAGACAATAGTTAGACGCTCTATTTATTGGAAAAGATTTTTTGTTTGTACCTTCTCATCCACTCATCTCTCTTCCCTCCTTGCACAAAGAGAAGTGCCAATGTTAACTAGAATAGGTGAGTTTATGAAATTGGAATGGATCCAACTAAAAAAATTCACACTCATATTGAACAAAATATTCATTCTTAGAGAGGTTTTTTTTCCTTTTATTCTTTCTCATTCTTATGTTTACACACATTGAGCTCAATTTCTCAACAAATTCCCCAAGTTGCACACACTAAAATGCTTAAGTTATGAGGAACATGTACTTGTACTATAATATGCAAAATGGTGTCTTACAGTGGTTCGTGACAAATTCCTACTCTAGGTAGGTTTAATCCTTCAACAACGAGACAGTCACCATGAAAATCATTTGTTTGGGTACCGTATGAATTGTTGGCTTATAAAAAAAATGAAAAAACACTTATTGGGAGACAACCTACTATAGAAGACGTTCCCTTTTCCCACAAAATTTGGAGAATGAATAGTTGCATTTCTGTCCTACATGGAGAGATTATGTGTCATCCATCCAACAGAAAACGTCCGCCTCGAAATTTAAAGGTTAATTTGTATGCGACATCAAAGGTTTGCGATGGTGAATTGGGTTGGGGTTCAAATTAATTACTACATGGAACTTACAACAACATCAATAAAATATTGGTTCAGTTGTAAAGTACCAAATAAACAAACCATATCTGTCTGCCCATCCATAGACAACTTTTATAGAAACTCTCCTGCAAAACTTCAAGTTACTGCAAAACATTTGTTTGTTTCTTTTGTTTGTTTCCGTTGTTTTGTTTGTTTAACTTTTACTTTGCCAACTGACCCTGCTCATTATCAATCACTACACACTTTCCAGTGAGGCCCCAAACTGCCACTTTTTTTTGCTACTGTGCGTATTTACTATTAATAGACTGGTCAAATTCTTGTACTTGCTTGTTGATAAGTGAAAGGAGGTTCCAACCTCCAAAAAATTTGTCAAGGACTTGTCTTCTAACTTATTAGTTCTGTGTTTTGTTCTTTTTTTCAATGAGAATGGTCCATTTGTTTCCAAAAAAGAAATACATATGTGTAGGGCAAGTCTCTTCGGTAGAGAAATGGTCCCGTGTGTAGAAATAAGTTAAAATTCCAATGGTTTCCATGTTTTTTCAGATTTTTGTTTTTCAAAACATAAGTCCTATGAATTTTTTTAGTCGTACATTTTGTTTGACTCATATTGGTCATTCAAACTTTCCTATTTCCAACTGAGGATGGATTTTCCACCCAAGGTTGGTTGCGTTGTATTGAGAGTCTTCTAGCCAATCATCATATGCCATAACTTTGTCATGAATCATACTATAGTTTTATCATTGCTCATCTCTTCCTACATAGAAAGAGAGCGGTTTACATTGCTAGAATAGGAGGTAACCAAAAATGGATTGCCTCCCATAAAGGACGTGAAATTTGGATACAATATGGAAAAATTAGGAAGGATTGAAGGTTTTTTTTTCTCTTGTAGAAACTTACGAATTTTGGAAATGTACACAAAGCAATGATGATGGGTTTTGGTCAGTACACTAATGATGATAAATAGTGTTATGTTGTGATTAGTGTTACCTGGACTTTTACCCTGGTCACTTTAAACTTCAATTAGTTGGCATTTAGTGTTGTATTCACTTTTTTGAGATGTAATAGGTTTTTTGGGTTCATACGTTTTTTTTTTCATTTTGATGAAATAGTTAGGTAACACTAAATGTAAATTTGTAAAAAATTTATACCCAATAGTTGACAAATAGTGTCTATGTTGACATTTAGTGTTGGTAACATTAACCGGATTGTTGACAATTAGTGTTGTGCTTCGTGATTAGTGTTGCCAACATTATTTATCATCATTAGTGTAGCCTATTTAGGGCGGTTACCCACCTGCTACTAAAATGAAATCAATTCCTTTCACTTGAAATGTGATTTATTTTTTATAAATTTTCTGAGATACCAACAACAAGTTTTTTTTTGTTTCGAACAAAATATTTGTGAGGAGGACACAGATATTCTTGTATGTTGGTGAGGCGTGCCACAAAGTGGTCCTCCATAGGCTATAAACACGCAATTCGTTATTTTTGCACTTGGCCAAGTGCATTAATCGCACGACACAAAAGGGACATTTTTTCAATTTTTTCAATTTAGGTATACCATTTCTTGGAAAAATTGTACACTTCCTTCCTTGCATTTTTTGCTATATGAACATGTCATTTCTATCACTAATAATACACTCCTATGAATCATATCATACAAACATGTTTCAACTTCTTAAGAAGTTGAATTCCGAAAATATTAAATCCATCAGACCCTCAACAATAGAAATATGAAATACACTTGTTTTTGCTTTTTTTCTTCAAATTACTTCAATCATTCAATACAAACATGTTAACCATGAGTTTCTTTAATTTCCCAAATAAAAAACTTTTTATACACTATCATTAAACAAGAGAAATACAAAATAAAAGGTCTACATCATTACATATGAATCTATCCATATTTATTACTAAAGTACAAGAAGACCGATACCTCTACTATAATTATTAATATAGAGGGTCACTAAATTACTGCATGGACTCTGGTGTTTCTGCAATTACTGCTGGTGATTGAGTCCCCATATCTTCCACTTCTTCAGTATCCATTGTTTGATTTCTATGTACTGCATGAATCTGTGGTTGAATTTCTTGTTCAACATAATCCAAGGCCCTATCAACCATAGCATCAGCTTCCGGAGAAGGTATACGGTCCAAATGAGTCACCTCTTCCAAAATCGATGTTACTTGCTCAAACCTGTAATGTCCTTCCACTTCGACACGACGATATTTGATACCTTCTTGATCATAAAATAGTCCATTTGCTCCTTCTGTCATTGCTTGGTTTTGAAATGCCAATGCAAAAGATACAGCACTTGGTTGCGTTGCAGTTGCTAACCTTATTGGTAACGTGCCTTCTGGAGTCAATCTTGTTGTTCTCAGTGAAGTAACCACCCCCGTTGGTGCTGGAACCTTGCTCTCTGTTTCCATATCCACATCTTCTATTTCCGAAATTGTTGTTCTGGGCACTAGAATGTTTTCCTGTACTCCTGTTACAACCTCCTCAATTGTTGTAACTACTTCGCCTTGTACTTGCTGTTCATCTGTTGTCTCTTGATTTTTTTCATGACTATCTTCTTCCCCTTGGTCCTCTACATTTGAATGAATTGCAGATGTATCCTCAATGTCCATAGCAACTATTGCATCTCCAAGTGGAACTATATGCCCCTCATGTATCACGTGTTCCACAAATTCACCATCATGTTGAACTTCATTTGCTGGAGACATTGTGCTATCAAAATTAATATGTTGCACCTCAACTGTAGCCTCCATCTCTCTTGATGGCTCATTCTGCATTGTTGTGTTCTCTGTGCCTTGCACACTCTCATTCTGAACAACTGTTTTGTCCTGTGAATCTCTCCGTTGCTCTGATGAATGAACAGAAGACTCTGACGAATCGCTCTCTGAAAATGAAGAATCATCTTCTATCTCTTTTTCCTCCACTACTTCCACTGCAACTTCCTCCACATCCTCTTCCTCCTCCTCTTCCTCTTCGTCTTCTTCTTCAATCTCTTCTTCTTCTTCCTCTTCTTCTTCCTCCTCTTCGTCCTCTTCTTCTTCAGTATCTTCCTCTTCCTCCTCTTCCTCTCTTCTTGCATATGTCGGATCATCTTCTAATTCATCTTCATCATGTACTTCTTGTCCTTCTCTTACTGGTGTATCCACTGAGAGCAAATCCTCACCATCTTCGGTATCCTCTTCATCATCTTCAAATAAGTCTTCATTCCCCTCCTCTGTCCTTGTGTGCATTGTAGCAGGTACCAAAATCTCTCTTCTCTTGAGATTGACATTGTTTTCCACTGCAGTATGTTCTCTTTCTATTTGTGTGCGATATACTTCTTGCAATGTATTGTACAAGAAGCGAGTACAATCTATTGAACCGTCTAATACAACCACGGAGCTACCTACAAAAGATGCTCGGAAGATATCTAGGAGGGCTGTTGTTATACCAACTGCTACAAGTCCCCATTTCTCAGGTAAAAATACGGATATCAGTCTTTGTAGCTCCATAGGTGTTCTCTCTGCTTGATCTACAATAGAAGGCATCCTACCCTCGTTCCATGAGTCCATGAACACTAGTGGTACTTGTTCCCTTCCTCTTCGCAGATTCTGAATCGCATTAGATGCAATTGGATGTACCATGATAATTGCAATATCACCAAATGCTTGCACTTTGCGTTGTACTTGCCCTCCCTCCTGCAAATCATTCACGTATGATCGCAAAGTTTGCGATTGGAACACCCATACACCTCTCCTCCAAGTACATTCTTGTGGTAGTACCATTTTCTCTCTCATCTCTTCCTCAAAATGAATTCCTGGTGGAAATAGAAATACAGTTGTCCACCGATGTACACCTGCCATCCATTCCTCCACTCTCTGCAATGCCATGTTGTAATCATTGTCTGTCCAAGCTTCGTCTTCTCCTCGTGTCCCACATCGTCTACAATCAAAAATCCACAAGCACGGCTCTCCCAATTGAACACCTGCATCATTAAAAAAATTTCTTCTACATCGAACGGGAATGTTTCCACCACTGTTGCTAGTTGTCCCACACGGTACAGTCATTTGCCAATCCCAAGCTGCTTCTTCCACATTTGTCACCTCCCTACTGTATCCACGGTATCCGGATTCCCCACGCATAATACTGGCACAATGATCTTTAATCATAGGTGGTATAAGAGACTCAAATTTCTTCAATGCTTCTATTGTCCTCACTGTTGGTGCTGCCCAAGCATTTTTCATTTTCTTGTCAACAGCTTCAGCTAGCACTTTCAATTGCCGACGGTCTTGTCCCTCAAACCTCTGCACATTCAAGAGATAGAAATGTTGCATTGTTTGTGCATGCTGAGTTCCTGCTTCAACCATCAACCATCGTATTGCATTGCGCACTGCTTCTCTGCGTTGAATTTGATCTGCTATCCATGCCAACGTGTCTTTCATCGGAGCGTTGCTACTGGCGCCATTGAAAAAAAACTTCTGCTGAGGGCGTTCTCCATCTACAATTGCTTTTGCTCCCATTTCCTTCGCCAACCGCAAATAATGTATTTGCGGAACCCTCATCAGTGGTCTAAGCCAGAGCCTCTCCATTCTTTTCCTTCCTTCCCTTACATCAACATCTGCATTCAAGCTTTTCTGACTTGCATATCTCTTCCACTTCCTATAATCATCTTTACTATACCAGAGAATTCCATTCTCATAGTCACGTGCCACTTGCAAAACAGCCTCATATGCTTCTTCATCCTCTTGCCATGCATGTCGAGTATATTCAACCATTCTTTTGTATATAGTCCCCAATGATACACTCTCCACATACGACCTTGTCCAGTGCAATGCACTTGCAGCCATCGTTACTGCTCGTGCACGTTGTGCATCATCTACCCGTAAATCAGCATTCGGTCTTCCACAAGCTTCCCAGATGGCTCTAAGTTTCACCAAATCTTCTTCCATTGTTGTATAGAATTGTCTCTCAAACTCCTTTGCATTTATTCGAACTGAAGCTTCTATGTATACTTTTGAGTCATTGTACACAACAAATCGAGCCTTCCTCGTAGCAAAAACCTTCAAGTACTCCTCCTCATCCATCAATGCTGCATTGTACTCCACTTCAGCTTGTTTACATGCTGCTACCACGTGTTGACCATCAACGGGCTCCCAAATGATTTTGTTTTCCAACCAATTCAATCTTGACATATTGGGAGCACCTGGAACCGCTGAAGCATGGTGTAAATAGGCAGCCTCAAATTCCCTAACTGCACCTTCTTTTGAAAATGGAATCTCCCTTTGGCAGGGAGCATTGTCTTCATCTAAACCTTCCAAAATGTACGCTATTGGTCGTAACGTGAGTGGCGATATGTTCAGCTCCTCTCTCCCACTGAGGTGCTTGTATATTGTAGATACACGTCTACTAGTCAATGCACGGTGATTTGTCTCCACATTTTGAACTGCTCGGATATTAACAATCTTTGCATTAAACATGCAGTCCATCCCCCAAATGTATCCTGCCAAATAATCATCATTCGTTGGAAATCTTACGAGAGGACCTGTAGCTCCTTTTGCCTGAGATGTACGAACCTCCTCTGCGTCTGAAGATTCAGTATTACTCCCAAACTCCTCATCACATTGAAGTTCTTCTTCTATTATGCTTCCTCGTTCACGTTCAGTAGTAGCTCTTGTAACTGGAGCCACTCTTCGACGTACTCGACGTACTGCTTCAGTTCCTCCTCCGTGTAAAGATATGTATCTTATTCCTGTTGAACTTTGAGGTCTTTGTTGCCGTTCAACTGCTGCCCTCGATGATTCTGCTTGTGCAGATGGTGGCCTAGGAAAGATATTCAAACCAGCACCTGTAGACATCAATGGATTAGGACCGCCACGTGCTGCAGTAGAACTGTTATGTTGAATATCTCCCCTTAAAGTAACTCCTCCCTGTGTTGAAAGGTGAGCTGCTGCCCTCGATGATTCTGCTTGTGCAGATGGTGGCCTTGAAAAGGTATTCAAGGCCGCACCTGTAGAAATCAACGGACTACGACCAACATGTATTGCTGGTGAAGTGTTCTGTCGATTAACTCCTATTGCAATACCTTTTCCCCGTGGAGAACGGTCAGATGATGCACGAATTTGACTTCGCCCGCTATTACTTGTTAGTGTTCGTTCTGCAGCACTTGTAGGAGATTGTTCAATGTCTTCTACTGATGTAGGTGTTGACTGTCTTCGACCAATATCTTGGGTGGACAACCAATTGACATTCACTGGAGCTGCAAGTATTCTATATACGGGATCGGTTTCCTCAGGTGACCGTGGTGGAGTTTTATCTCGCATGTTGGAGGGATCTGTTCTCTGCATTTCTTCATAAGCCAAGGCTTCTTGAACATAGCGTTTTGCCCTTAGAACATCTTCGGGACTCAATCCCACAAACCTCTTGACTGCTTCATTGCGTGCACTTCGAAGTGGTTCAGGCATTGCCATCCAGTGCTCCTGAAGTTTGCGTATGACTCTCATGGGTTGATCAACCTCTAAACAAATTGATGGTATTGGTGCCATCATCAAATTCCGGTGCAACCTGTACTTTGCAACTTTCCCAGCTTCCACCATTACATGCATGAAAATGACATCTTGTGCTCCAGTTGTAATGCTCTGCAATTTGCCATGTTCATTGCCTAGAGCTGACCAACGTTGCCCCTCCCGCATTACACGCTCAGTGATCCATAACATTGGAGCATGTGCATCCGTTGCCAGAAGCCACCAACCATGGTCAACCCAATCGTTCAATACCTTAATAGCCATGATAGTCCTGCAAAGCAACATCATTCAAAAGAGAACTACTAAATCTTACAGAAATTACATGGAATACTCACTCATAATATACTAGTTCCCTTTATCTTCAACATAGCTAATAAGAAAAAAAAAATGGTGATAATCAATAGTCACGCAAACTAAAAAGCATTGCACGCATTTTTTCCTACAATCCAGTTTGTTATAATTCTTAAAAAAGGCTTCTACTTCACTAACTCCAATCTTCCATTGAATTTGCATACACTGTTCACGGAAAAGAATGTGGATGAACACCAACACTGTAGCTGAATTAATTTTTTAATCCACATATCCTATTGCTACTATTAAATAATATTAAGGCATACCGCTAGAGGTGTATATTGAAGATCTTCACATTCTTCAATCTCAAAGAATGCACTCCCACACAAGCTCCAATCTTATAACATATCAATAGTACGACATAGCCAATTTCTCTAAAACGTTAATTAACACTCGCAATAGCAAACAAGTGATGACAACATAAGTAAAACTCTTCAATTTAAAAATATATGAATAGAATGAATATCTATTTATAATGAACAAGAACAATATCCATTTTTAACGAATAGGATGAATGCCCACTTCCTAGATGAACTTCGATTTGAAACTATTACGATGAATATCCATTTCCAAAGTGAAAATCTCTTTGTAACGAACTGGTTGAGTATATAAAACTGAATGATTACATAAATCGGATTGATATATACATAGATTGAACTTATAAATAGAATGTTTTAATAAATAAAAAAGAATATATACATAGAATTTATATTTAAAAAACCCTTAAACCTATAAATATATTTATTCCATAATTAAAAATGAATATATAGATAGGATTAATATATATATAGAGTGAAACTATAAATAGAATGATTTCATAAATAAAAATGAATATATAAATATGGCACATATATAAATAGAATGAAACTATAAATAGAATTTCTGTTTCTGAATTTTGAAACCTAAAATTCTTAGTTCCTTCCTAATTGAATTACGAAAAGAAAATTATGAATTTTCTGCATAATTGATTGGAATTGATTTGAAATGAGGTTTTCTAAAGCAGTCTTTAAAATTTTTTTTTTTTTGTGGCTTCTTCAAGTATGCCATTTTCTTGGGACATGTAGTTTTCAACTGTAGTCACTATGAATTGATTACTAGACATATTTCCATATATTTTAATTCAAATGTTTTAGTAACACCAAATCGAATGGATGCATAGGTTAACAACTTCATTAAGTATTACCAAATATGAAAATGACTTTCCTGGGAACAGAAATGAAACAGAAATACAAAATTGAATGTCTTCATTTTTGAAAAAGTTGACATCGAAGCAATTCAAGGTTACAAACCCTGAACCATTATTATTTTCAAAAAGATAAACAATTTGTGAATAGAAAATCTAACCATTGCTGAAGTGAATAATTTTATAACATAGTAGTACAAATGAAGATGACTTTGAACTAAGTAGGATCGACAAAAGGAACAACTACTCTATAATGAATTTTGGTCAACGAATTGATGCTATAGTGTTTAAGGCATTAAACACTCAAAACTAAATTTGCAATACGAGGCTTCAGAATAGGCATAGTTATTTGTGTACAAACATCTTCCAGTCCATAGTAATTTAACATGTTCCTATAACAATGTCCTCAAAGTGTACATTACAAATGGTAGAAGATTTGAATGCCATATGCCATGTGAACATGAAAGAATATCTCAAGAGGAAATGTCTATGCCAGTTTTGTTGTTTCTTTTCGTTTTTTGTCTAATATGTTGGTATGACATAGGAACGAAGAACTACGACTGATGCAAGAGGTTTTGGAAGTCCAATGGCACTTCCATGCAATGTACTGCAAGGTGGTCCTAATGGAGGGAGTGTGGGACAGAGAATTGTTCGAGCCCGTCGCGCTTTACTATTTGAAGGAGGCCTTTCAAGTAGTCCTCGAACGCATATAGGAAGAAGACCGAACATGATGGAGATGGTGTCTGAAGATGGAACAGTTGTGGCAACAGGAGAAATTGTTCAAAGTATTGTATGTGGAATGGAACTGCATGAGGTTAAACTTTGTCCAAATGAGGTTGCCGTGCGCGTTATGCACGTAATAGATGGATCGAAGTGGACTGGAGAATTAGTAGGGGAGCGTTTGGGTCAGTGTCTGGGATTGGTTATCCGTTGGAAGAAATCAAGAATTCGCACCGTAGGAGGGGGAAGGCCTATTAGTTCAGAATCGGAAGAAGGACAGAATTTTAGTTTTTCTCCTATGAACCCATCGAATTTCGAATTCCAAGAGAGCAATACGAGTCCTAGCCCTTCCCAAGTTTCTTTGAGCATGCCAGGAGATAGTACAAATCTTCATCAGAGTTCTCCAGTAACTGAACAACCAAATTACTGCATAAATAGTGGAGAATTACGGGATGGATTTCAGGAATCAAGAAGCACTCGAAGTTACTCTATGGCGAACCGAAGGAGACGGGAACAAAGAGTACGTGTACAAGGAGAGGCAATATGTAAGAAAGTGACACTGGAAAGCGTTTTAGCAGCAAAGAGTAATGGAGCATGCAAACGGAATTGCTTGAAGGAAATAGATGAGAAATATATCTTGAACCAAAGGTATATGGCATGGGGGCAGAAGTATGAGCTTCGATCTACATGGATACTGCAAGTGCTCAATGCTTTCTATAGAAGAACAGAAGGAAGTCGAAGGGACAAGTACGAGACCAAATTGGATGGCTTAGATGTATGCAATGCATGTTATGCACTTGCACTTGGTTATTCGCAACGACGTTTCAAGCAACTCAAACAATCACAACAAGTATATGGAAGAGTGAGTGCAGTTCATGGGAACCAATGCCGTTTGAGAGAAGGAGCAAAAATGTCTGCAGCACGTGAAAGTTTTCAAGAATTCGTGAAGGAAGCAGGATGTACTCAACCGCACAGACAAATTCGGAGGAAGACAGACAACAATATAGTGCCACTAATATTGTTACCAATGAACACAACCAAATTGGATGTGTTTCATTATGTGAATGAAGAAGTGAAGAAGATGGTGGATGGACAGCCATTGTCCCTTACTTCTTTTCGTCGTTTGTGGCGCAAGGAATTTCCACACGTACAAATACCACCATGCTCACGGTTTTCAAAGTGCTATCACTGTTGGGAGTATAAGTGTGGAATGGAAGCTACAACAAATGTAGCAGCGCGTGAAGAAATAAAGAAGTGGTATGTGATACACATCCAACATCAGATGGAAGAAAGACGTGACTATTGGTTGTTCAAAAGGTCAGCAATGATTACACCTGATTTATTTATGTGTTTGATAGTGGATGGTATGGACCAAAATACGACCATGGTCCCGAAGATGAGACAAACCGTGAAGAACATAGAGTCACGGTTTGCTAAAACTCATTTGTGTGGAGTACTAGTGCATGGGATTGGTTTATATGCAGATGTGTGGATTGATGCACACCACAAGCATGATAGCAATCAAGTGATAACCACGATAATGCATGTGCTATCTGATGTACGGAGAAGAAAGGGCAAGCTACCACCAACTCTGCGGATTCAAGCGGACAATACAACTCGAGAGAACAAGAACATATATATGTTTGCGTTATGTGCAGCACTTGTAGGTATGGGATTTTTCCAAGAGGTACAACTGTGTTTTCTAATAGTTGGACACACACATGAAGATATCGACCAACGTTTCAGCATCATTTCAAATACATTGAAGAGAACAAATATTGACTCTTTAGATGAGATGTTGTATTTGATAGAAAAAGGGACATCCTATACAGAAGCATTTGTTAGTGCACGGAAGCTTGAGGATGTTCGTGATTGGAAGTCTTTCATTACACCACACCTACAGAGGGGGGGAGATAGTTTCACAGGAATAACGTTTCCGCATCACATGAGGTTTTACATGGAAAATGCAGTGCCCCGAGTTCAACACAAACATTTCAGCAAAGATGCATGGGGACCCGTGGAAGGCTATGTGTGCTTGCAATCTTTACCCAGCGTAACAGAGAAACCAACTCTAGCAGAAGTGTCTGCAGCAGATGAAAGAGAGTTGAGGGCGTTGGAAGATTTCATAGTGTACAAGGAAAGATGTGTGGAGAGAGGGATGAATGTGGAGAAAAACCTCGAAGCAAAACATAAAACACAAGATTTTATTAAGTATTTGAGAGAATTTCCGAATATGGATAGATCTATACAACAGGAACTACCATTTTGGCCTTGTGAAGCTCAACGAAATGATGGAGATCATGTCGAGACCACTGGGAACCACAATGAAGAGGGAGAACCAAGTATGCTGACACCAGCATTGGAGTCTATTATGGCAACAATGCCCAATCCAGAAACACGAGGCTACTTTGGTCCACGTAAAAACAGACCGATACAAGTTTCTGGGTCAAGGGCTCCTAGAAGAAGAAGGGTCAATGAAGAAATGGAGACAATTGGGATCATAACTTCTGAAGAACAGGGAGATCCATTTCCAGTATTTGAACCACAGGAAGACCTTCGAGTTGGACAGTTTGTAGCCCTCTCAGTGGAACCAACAGAAGTAAGAGCAGGCATTCCATTTTATTTAGGAAAGATTTTGGAATTTGGTCAACGAAAGCGAGAAACAGAGATGAAGGTTCTATGGTATTGGCCAATTCTGAGGACAGGAGTTGGAAGAGGAGAAAGCTCAAGCAGACACAGGTACTCAAATTGTATGGAAGCATCATGGGAACCGTCGAAAGAAAGACATGGATGGGTAGAGAAAGAAGCAGCTATATTCTCATGGGAACATGTACCTAGGAGAAAAAGAAGTGGACTTTTGCATGAGAACAATGTGGCTATTCATGGAGAGGTCACAAAAAAAGAAGTTGAAATACCATCTCAAGCAAAACCTCATTTGCTAGAGTACATTGCGATGCAAGTAGAGGAGTTGGACAATGCACGACTACAAAGTGATGTACATGTGTATTGAAGAAGAATGTAATGATTATTACAAATTATAGAGTTAGTACATTAAGTGCATTGTAGATTACGTATGGATTGGAGCTTAGCCGCATACAATACAAAGAACTACAAAGTAATGTAACTGATTTAAAAAAAAAATCATTTTGTTCATCATTTTCTACTTTTATATTGGAAAATATTATGTGTAGAAGTTGTGACATTCTCATTTTGAAAAAAATTATTTGTATTCTGAACATTGATTGAAGAACAATGTGTAAGAAAATGCAATTGTTGTACAAATTGGAATTTATCTTGAACTTCAAAAATTCTTATTGAAAAGAAAATCAAAAAACAAGATTTAGTGCCCCCCCAATTTGAAAATAGACACATTTTGTTCATATGCTTCGTAAGTGCAATTTTCTAAGGCCAAGTGCAAAAATAACGAATTGCGTGTTTATATCCCTAAACAAAATCATGGATAGCAACTTAACCCTTTAACCCCTAGATGCCCAAAGCACCAAAATTGGGTGTCAACAATACTTTGGAGTTCAATAAAAAATAACCAAATTTCTATTTTCATTAGTTTATATATTTTTTAAATTTTTTTGGAAGTCTAATTTTAGAATTGAAAATCTGATTTTGAAAATGAATGATTATGATTTTTCTATTCAAGATTTTAAACAAGGGTGTCCATTGCAATCTTGACTTTTTGTAATGTTGAAGGCTCTTGGAAATAAGCCTCAAATACACTAAATCTTGGAGAAAAAACCACATTAAAGATTCATTTAAAGAAATTGTAGAATAGATTTTGAGAAGCCATAAAATGATTGGGGTTATGCATGTTATTTAAGCCCTTTATCCTCATATTTTTTTTGGTGACCAACTTTTTAGATTTGACATACAAAAAAGGATTGAAAGACTTCAAATCACTTTTGCAATTTTAACACCTTCATTACCAAACATTATAGTCCTTCAATCTATACATGATATTATGGGGGGGTCATGTGTAATCTCTGACATGTATAGTTTGAATCTGTACAATTACAATTCAAAAAAAATTGATGCAACTTATCAAAATGTTGGCTTTTGGTTCAATTTAGAGCAAATTCTTGGGAGTTTAAAAATGGCCTTGAGCATTTAGGGGGTTAATGCCTATAATTGGCCTATGGTTTTTGATATAATACATTTTGCCTAGCAACAAAGTGTTAAATTGAAAGCCTAATACTACAACAAATTTCCACCAATTGATTACTATTTGTATGGACAATTATGTGCTTTCCCGCATTCCAATAGTGTTAGCATTACTTATAGAGTCTACCTCCAAAAAGAGGCATCAAGGATAGCCCTTGCTATTTAAGTCTACATGGCTTAAATAGTAGAACTATTCTCAAGAGACTTTTCATTTATGTTGGTTATATGACTAGAGTTACTCTTCTTTTGTGAGCATTAATGAAAAGGATTGAAGGCCTCCCCCATCTACAGATGAGTGAATGAGCAAAAAAAACATCCACACAGAGTTGTCAAACTCAGACTATATTGCAAAAACAACAATAAGTTTACCATTCAATCATTGCTAGCAAAAAAGCTAAACAATGGATGCCATAAGGCCCAAGCATACTATATTGTATCAAAACCTGTAGGCCATTTTTGACATGTTTAAGTATTAAAGGGTTAAGGTACAATAAGAGACTTCATTGATGCCACCATTAATCAATAATGTACATTTTAGATTTATGAATGTACTCTATTGGTACACAATGACTACAAAGTGGCACAAATAGTCACATAATACAAAGTGGGTCTCTTAACCTATTAAAAGTTAGCCCTTTTTTGGGTACCATGAGGGTAAATTGCACCATTTTAAAATAAATTTCTACTTTTTGCCAAAAAAATAATCTTTTCTCTTAAGAAATTTTCCATCTCTATTCAAAATGTGAATGAAGTCACCAAATTGGATGAAAAAATATAGGAATATGATTGAAAAGCGTTCTTTTGGCCCAAAAGATGGATGAATGTAAGAATACAATGCTTCACCAAATTTTAAGTGATTGCCATTTTGGCATTTTTCCAAAAAGTACAAAAGAAGGTTTGTGAAGGATTGTTTGGAAGTGCAAAATTTGAACCATGGATGCATGCATATTCATCCCATGCATACAAAAATGTATTTTTTAATTATCAATTATTTGAAGATTTTTGGGTTAGTTCATTAATTCCTACAACTCTAAATTCTGTTTCTTTTGGCAATATAGCATTTTTGGGCAACTTGCTATGAATGGAATTTTTATTGTTTTCCTTTGAAATTTTCATAACTTTTGACTATATAGTGAAAAAGTTATTGTATGATATGTAGTTTTCAACAATCGGTGAATAGCCTAGGCAACCAAAAAAACTTTCTTAAAAATGATGTTTTTAATAAATAAAAATTTGAAATTGGTTCTCTAGATTTATGTATGTGTGGAAAGCTTTGAAGTATTTCATTTTGATTAATGAGATGAAAGTTATGAGGAGTTCTGGTTTGCAAGTAGTTTGCAAGAAATTATGGAATCTCAACAAATCTTGAATTTCTAAATACATATGGAATACCTACAAATGTCTTTGAAGAGATGTAATGCTCAAGGTTTGTTTGCAAATTGGCACATGCTCTTGATTTCTCTTGAGTTTTGTAGAGCGGCAATTGATTGCAAGGCACCAAACAAGAGATGCACTACTAGCAACAGGTTGAAGATTTCTTAACATTTTAGCTTCATGTTTTTGTGTAAGGTAAACTATCCCATCACAGACAGAATGAGAGCAAGCCCATTGTAGGCAACATTGTAATAGTGGTGTACATTCAAGTTCTGAAATGTACACCATTAACACCATCTATTACCACAATCTTATTAATCTTTTGTCATGATGGCAATGCACTTGGGGAGCGAACACATCAGTCCACACTTCAACAATGCTTCAACAAGAGTTTACTCATAGTTTAACATTTTAGCTCTAAAAAATCACAAAAAAATTCAATTCTTGTCTGAATGTCTTCATTCTTTTTTAAATTGACTTCTCTCAAACAATTCAATCTCTGAAAAAAAAAATATGAGAGCTGGCAAATAACTTCTCCAAAGTACCTAGATACCAAATTTGTGTGGTAATGGGGAGTTCTAGCTTACAATACCATGCGCAACACTGAATGCTTTCAAAATGAGTCTCTCAATTTCTAAATAAAGATGGAATACCTACATATGTCTTTGAGGAGATGTAATGCTTGAGGTTTGTTTGCAAATTGGTACATTTGTACAAGAGTGTATTTAGTGTTAGATGGGAACAAAATATAGTGTTTGGGTAAAAAAACAAGGTTTAAGATAAATAGTGTTGGGGGTAAAAAAACAAGGTTTAAAATAAATAGTGTCGAGGATAAAAAAACAAGGTTTAAGATAAATAATGTTGGGGGGTAAAAAATAGGGAACAACACTTATTATCACCCAACACTATTTACCAATTTTAGTGTATTGGCAACAGGCGAAGATTTCTTAACATTTTAGCTTGTACCACCAAGTTGCACTTTTAAGTAAAAACCGCCCATTGCTCTGTGAAATGTGTGCCTTGGGAAGATTTGTGGTTATGAGATATTATTGTGAACTTTCATGCACAGGTTCAGAGATTTTACCCTAGTACTGTACCTAGTTGTTGTTCATGGCCATGTCAGCTGCCACACTGGATCCATATTTTGGAAGGAATGACAATACGAACATAGGATACCTAATCTGCAATTCCCAGAAATGAGAGCAATGGTAAGCACTCATCTGAACACACCTTTACCTTCTTGAGTTCAAATTCTTATAGTAGCCGGTCCATCCCCTTCCCCCAAATTTTCAATCTATAGGTTGTTTTCTTTTTGTGAAGTTGTGGTGCAGTTTAACCCCTGAGTGTCTAGATTGTATTTTGCCAAAATTCAGATCCTTCTCAATTCATTCCAATCAAACTATCATGTAAATTGAGATCCACATAAATTGACTGTATCAATTGATAGTAAAGATAGGTCTGGAGCTATAGGGAAAAGGACATGTCCTTTTACCATACCGTTAAAAAGATTATAATGGTCAAACAAGGAGATCTTTGAGTTTTGAGAGGCCATATTTGAGGCACTGGGGCACTCAGGGGTTAAGGAGCAATTGTAGGGCATTATGGTTGGCTGCAAATATTGCAACAGACCCTTGGTCAATTTTGCAATCAACCTATGGTCAAAAATAGAAAGGTCTATATCACCATCACAAGTCAAAGAGAATCTCTCACTAAAAAATTCATAGTAATTATGTTTTATGTAATCAAATTCTGGAAAAATACGCAATCCTTCCAAACTCTATTTCCATACATGGGAAAAAATTCCCGCTCACAAAACATGCACAAAACCAAATACACATAATTGCTTAAGTGGTTGGAAATGGGTCAGCTACCTTCAATGCATTGGATCTCAGTCTTCACTCCACCCTCTCAGTCTCAGTACCAGTATGTGGATGAGTATGTGAATCACTGAAAAAGCTGTTTGTCATCTTTTAGGTGCATATCAACAGCTCCCTACTCTCTCTTTTTTTTTAAATTTTCAAAAGAGCAACAGCTCCCTTTGCAAGTGACGTTTTTTTTACATGTAGCCTATCCCCATAATTTCCCATGTGCACAAACCCAATCGAATTCCTTCCACATGTCCTGACCAGACGTCAGAGCACACTTGCAAAGCCCATTCCATGGCTAAAGATAAGCTTAAGGTAGGTACACCCAAATGTGCCACTGACCTTAAACCGCCATCTATACCATATGTACATCTCCAAAATCAGTTCTGTACCTATGTGGAAGAAACACTTTTAGAACCAAACTTTGTTCCTTAATAACTTTTGCATACAGTTTCCAAATGTCACGTTCTCTGGTGCGTTGGAACCTCCTTTCACTTGCCAACAAGAACATATGAAAATTTGATCAGTCTAATAATAGAAAATATGATCAGTAACAAAAAGTGGCGGTTTGGGGTGTACCTACCTTAACTCCACTTAGTGCGACTGCTAAGCTGACTGGCTGCTCTCAATTAGAGAAGGTGAAGTGTTTTTGCTTCTTACAGCACGCAGGCAGGCAGGCAGGAGCAGGCTATCCGTGAAGTTATCAGTAACCGTCAACACAAGTACCTACCGAAACCTAAGCTGAGACCTGACATGGGAATTGGCTCACCCATGACCAACCCATAGGCAATCAGTAGGGTGTCTCAAATCCAGGAGAAGGTGGGGGACTCGTTTGCATTGATTTCGAATTCAAAGAAAAAGGGGGTTCTCTGTAACCAATGTGGTCCGGACATTGCTACAAAACTTGTGCCTCCTTTCGGGTGCCAGAGTTAAACTAAGGTAACTCTGTCTATGACAGATCAAATGGGAGCCATCTCATCACAGGCAAGATTGTACTAATCGTGTACATTTCAGGTTTTTGAAATGTACATCACTAGAATTTTTTTTGCCTGTGGTGGGTTGGCTGGCATTTGGACTGGCATAGGCTGGTTTACCTTAGTTTGCTCTAAAAGCGAGCGGCCTTTTCAAATCGCCCCTATATTTAGGTCTAAAATGGAACGTAGGTGGTCCTCAAATGGACTTCTCAAGCCATTGAGAGAATCAAGAGAAAAGTATTATTTATTGCAAGAGTCAATTGTTGGCTTTCATTTAGTGAAATCACTTTAGAAGTTGCAAGTGGTTGGGTTTGGAAAGACCTAGGGTCACCAATAGGTGCCTACAATAGTTTAAAAAAACACACATAAGTAATTCAAAAATGATTCAAAAAATATGAAACCACTTGTGTGACATTCCGCATCCATTTTTCTTTCTCTGAAAAATGATCCAAAAATATTTCTCTTCATGGAAACCTTCAGAAAAGGGGGACCAGCCCTTAAATGGTTGCTTTAAGGCCATACTACCTTACCTACAAGTAAGGGAGCCGACCCATATGAGTCTAGAATATTTGTTTTTTCTATTGTTTTGGTTGCATTGATCTGGTCAAAATTTGACAAATTTTCTAGTAGTGCATTTCCAACCACTTAAGCAATTTCGCATATTTGGAGTGTTGTTTTCTTGAGTGGAGAAATAGAGTTTAGAAGGATTCCATATTTTTTTCTTCAGAATTTTAGTTTTCAAAACATAATTACTACAAATTTTTTACTTGAAGATTCTGTTTGACATATTCTTGTCATAGAGGTCCTCCTATTTCCAACCATGGGGTGGTTGCAAAATCAACCAAAATTGCACCCAATCGTAATGTGCCACGACTGCATTGGAGATTGTGCCATAATCAATCTCTTGTTTTCTCCTGCTGATTGGAAAAAAGTGTAGTCTATATGACGGGAATGGATCTCTGGTCGGAAGTGGGTAGGCTCCCTTACTCTCCTAGTGATCAATTTTGTAAGACTCCAGGCTTCAAGCCCAACTTCAGGCTTTCATAATTCATAATAATCTCAGTTCAAGCTGTAAACCCACCAAACTTTCGACTACACCGCCATTTCTATCTTTGCACTTCAGTAAATATTTGCTTCGCCAAATGCTGCTGCAAGATCATATCTGCCGTGGCTTAAGTTATCGGTTATGGGTGGCTCCACCTTCGTTAGCTCTCTGCTTACACAACTCTGATCTTAACTTAGGTGAAGAGGGTTCCAGAAGACACACAATCAGTGCAATCCTCCAAGCAAAGTTGTCAGGTCTGTTCTGAACCCTGAAACCCACCCCACCCCACCCCCAAAAAACATTAAGAATTCCAGGAAGTAGCTGGCTGGGTTGGAACTGATGACGGAGTTCGTTGGCCAGCCTGCCCAAGAGTGTTTTTCTCGAAGATATTAAAAGGTCATGCCTTGAATGTAAATTTACAACAATAATAATAATAACTTCCCTGCCGCACAGTAGTACCAACTGAACGCTGCAGCAGCTCATTCCAATTCCTTGGCCCAAATCTCAGTTCAGTCCAGGCTAATAATATAACTTAAGTTGAGAGTTACTGTAAGAGAGGCGACCCATTCCCGACCAAGGACCCATTCCCGTCATATAGACTTACACTCTTTCCAATCAGCAGGAGAAAGGAGGAGATTAATTATCAGGCACAATCTCCAATGCAGTTGTGGCGCATTACGATTGGCTGATGCAGTCTTGGTTGATTTTGCAACCAACCTATGGTTGGAAATAGGAGGACCTATATGACAAGAATGTGTCGAATATAATCTTCAACTAAAAACTTCGTAGTAATTATGTTTTGAGAAATAAAGTTCTGAAAAAAGTATGGAATCTATTTCTGTACATGGGAAAAATTCTCCACTCAAGAAAATAGCACTCCAGATATGTAAAATTGCTTTAAGTGGTTGGAAATGGGTCAGCTCCCTTACCGAATTGGGTGAGGAAATTAGGGGTCACAAACAAACTCATAGGCTTCGGGAAAGGTTGGGTCCTATTGAAGCTCACAGGACTGAATAATTGCTTCTGGTACATTACAAACATCAACATCTCCCTTCTCATTCTGTACTGTAGCACCTTCGCAATGGGGCCAGCACTACTGTACTGTACAGTAGTTTGCATTATGTGCAAAGACATTCTTCGCTGGGGCCATATTATGTTGACTTGACATGAAATGCAAATTTGCAACAATGTGACTAGTTTTGCATTTTGTGCTGGATTGCTGAAAATTGAATGTGTTCCGAAATTAAGCCACAGAAAGAAGCCTTCAAATTGAATTTAGAGTGTGAATGGGATGCTTGTTTTACAACACAACAGACACTAGCAGTGAGACCATTTCATCCCGTGGATGATGTGGTGTGAAATATTTCAGATTCATTGATAGCTAAGAGGATATATGCGAAGGATTGTTAGAAAATACTAGATTGGGATTTGATGTGATTTATTTCAATGAACTTTGGGACTACAATTGTTTTATTGGCATTCATTATTACACTATCTTTAAAATAAAAATGTTGAATAATATATTGAAACAATTCTTCAATATGTTAGTTATGTACATTTAGAATGGTTAAAATGTAGACTTCCTTCGGTGTGGGACTTGGCCCAAAATTTAGCATGATAGTTTAGGAATGTAGTTGGGTCACCAAACTTAATCAACATTATCACCAGATGGAGCCTTGAAAGGCCCACTAAGCTAAATAGCTAATCCATCAATTAGCCGTAATGGCTGCAACGGGGGCAGTTACTCTGACCGGAGTACCTATACCGAACGAACAAGGTCGGCTGGAAGATGAATGTCATCCATCCGTGCGTCTCTGTCACTGATACTGGATGAACGTCTTTCATCCTGTACGTTCCATCTCCTCTCCCTTAGTCCACTCTCTCACTGCCGTGGTCAGTACTCACTCACTCTCATCGCCACCGAGTACGAATGAGCATCATTCATCCACACGGCGTCACTCTCGAGCCAGGTCTGCGGGGACTGGCGTAGCAGGGAGCCAGGGACTGGCGCAGCGACAGTTGCAGCGACGGAGCTTTGGCTTGCCATTGCGTGATCAGACGGGAGCTTGAAGGGAACATCATCTCCTCCGGCCAGAGCCACGGCAGGCCCTGCATCTCCGTCAGATTCCACATGCTAATAATACCTTGTCAGCGGTCACCTCTGCCTGGCTTTTGTTTGCGACTTCGCGCTTGCCCTGCTTCGAGGAATACTAGTCGCGGCGGAAATCGTGGAGTTGGTCGTTTCGTTCCGTTCCGACCGGCGGTGAGCCTTACTGGTGAGACGGAAGGAGTTCTTCGGAACACGCTCAAGTGAGAATAATCAGGTCTGATAGGGGTCGGGGGCAGGGGGAGTTGTCAGTTGTTCCATTGGTGTAATTGTGGCGATGTTTTAATTTTTCTAGCGGAGGCCGGGATGAGACGGAGTCAAGGTTGCGTTGCTGGTAGTAGCCTAGTTGTCGCTGTCTTTTTGGTCCAACTTGTGCGCGGTTGTATGTTTGTGAACAAACGGTGTCCGTCTGTGTCAGGAAGGAATAGCTCCTTGTGAGCTTGGAGAATTATGCCTGCTCAGTTAGACTGAGTTCGTCATGGCCTCTGTGACGGGTAGTGTAGGGGAACAGGTAGAGCAGGTTGCCCGGCTATGGTGTACAGGCTGTATTTCGCAGTGATATAATAATTAGAGCTCGTTGAAGCTTACGCAATTTCTTGTTTGGTTGTGACGAGAGTGTCTATAGATGAGGAGAACATAATTAGTCGGAAAAACTGGTGGGAGAGACGGAACTCTGCTGTACTAGGGGTTTTGGGAGGTGGTTGGAAAAGACATCTGATCGATTAGTCTACGTTCGTCGTCAGTGTATAGCTAGAACATTGCTTTTAGTGAAAAGGATTAAATTTCTCTCGGCGAGTACTCGACGCTCACCGTATTGTCGCTCGAAAGAACGACGGATGTAGTCGCGTCTAACCGTGGACACTGAGCTGCTCTGTAGTAATTTGCCCTGTTCTGTTCAGCATTTCAGGATCGTGCTCGTTGTCTCTCACTGAGTTGTCTGGAGTAGCGATCGCTCATTTCTCATTTGCATTTTAGGAGTGCTTCATGTAGCATTTCAAGTGCAACTTGAGCATAACGGTTTCAAAGACTGAAGTCGCAGCGCTACATCCTTCTCAGTTCCTTTTAGACTTGTAGTTGCAATTCCACCTTATCAATGGTTTGTAATCTTTATTTCCCTGTTTGGCAGGGCATGTGAGCTTATAGAACTGCCGCTGTATGTGGTGCGAAATCGGCTTTTTTACTTCGCCGAGGAGAAACGCTTATGATGAAGGCAGATAGCTGACAAAAAATAACTATTAGGCAGCTTCGGATCGAGTGCGATGAAAGGTGTTACAGCTGACGTGACGTTGAATGGGACCGGTTTCCATGATCAAGATGGCGACACCGATTCTCCGTCCAAAGTCGTTGTTGCCAAGGAAGCGGTGGAGCTGGAAAAGTTACAGAAGCGACTGTCAGTTCGCGATCTTGCCACGCAATTTGAGAGCGGGCAAGCTGCTGCCAAAGCTGCCGCTTCCAAACTAGCTGATGAAGAGGTAGAACTGCTGTTCATCAATATAATTTCTATTCATTTTCCTGAGTCTCCGACAAGTGCCTGTCATCATTCGGAATGTGAGCCTGTGTGAGTACCCCGAGGTGACAGATTATCTCGTTTATCAGACTGATGTTACACCGTGTTGTTGTAACTGCTAACTCTTTTCTTCTGGGGAACTCTGTAGAAAAGCCCCAGCCCTGCAAAGGAAATTAGACGGCGATCATCGGGTGGCCATCAATGCTCCCACGGTCATTCACATGGTCACGCGCACGAGCATAGTCCTGATTCGAAGCTGAACCGAAGTCCAAGCGATGGCGCTCCGAAGCTTCGAAGCTCCCTGAGGCGTACGAGTGGCAATATTCGGGAATGTGAAAGGGTGAGTAAGTATTCTATGTATGTTCTTCGAATCATCATATTCTTCAATGATTCCGGCTTTACTTCCTAACAACAACCTTTGCATATTGCCACCCGAAATGTTCTGCGCATTTTCACTCTTGTCGGCTTTTGCACAAATTCTTAGTGGGCTGTAGCTTCTCCACCCTGCTTGCAGCCAAGTTCATTGCGGTGGAGTCTCTCTTCACTCCTCTATTTCTTCAATTCCTCACCCTGATTTGGAATGTATGTTACAAACCAAGTGTAAGTTTCGTGATGAACCCTTAAAAGGACCACAAGGCCACAAGGTGGCTTCTGCAACACTGTTTTTTGCAATCCCTGTCCTTTAGGGATTAACATTTGTGAAACGCATTCCTAGTCTGTGGTACGACTGTTTCGCAAGCCAACTGTTGAAAGCCTGAAGTTGCATCGTTTTTTTTCCAGCACAAAGTGCAAGAAGCAACGGTATTGGACAGACCAGCACTGATGAAGAAGCTGAGAGTTCTGCTGAGTGAGCTTGCTGGGCGTGTTGCTGGGAGGAACAAGGATGACGTCACTGAAGCTCTTGCTCTTGTATTTCACTTTCGCCTTCTTTATCTATTCTGTTTTCCTTGGCCAAGCCCTAAGTTTGCGAGTACATGTAAATGCGTGGCTCTGTGCATGAGTTAGCTTTACTTGCACTCTCAAGCTTGATGCTGTTAGTGAATCGTTTCTTCTCGTGGAGCCTGTCGAAGATAGTCGCTGATATAAGCTCTTCATTTAGACGCGCTATCAAGTATCAAACTCTGTTCTGTCTGTCGAAGGTTGATGTCTGAATTTTGAATTTGACTTCATTTTTCCTGGAGGCTTTTGGCAGATTGAAGCCATGGAGTTGCAATGGATACAAAAAGAAAACGAATTGGAGAAGGAGAAGGCTGAAGTCAGAAAGACGGCCTCCTTATTTAGACAGGTAGCTGGCCCATAGTTCTTCTCTTTACAGCTTCTGTTGAGGTTTACCACTATGTAAGGCGTAACATTATGGCTAATTTTGAGGATGTCAGGCATCGGATGATTCACGAAGGATGGTGGAGGCTGCCCGCGCAAATGCCCAAGCTGAAGTGTCGGCTGCACAGGCGGCAGTGCATCGGGTGGAATCCGCCCTCGAGGAGCAAATGCAGTACTTAAGTATGGCCGAGAAGGAGGTATGTTACATTCCCTGTGGTGAAGGGTCGGTCGGTCCTGTTTCTGGTCTCATTCCATTGGGAAATTTGTGTTTTTCAGCATCTGAGGTGGACCTCGTATAATGCCATCTACACTCTCTCTTTCTTCAATTTCTCAGGAGCTAGAGCATACTCTGCGCCAGCTCAAAGAAAGCATATCCTTCTCAGATATTCTATCACTTGCTGCTCACTCTGTTTCTGTCATTCTATCATACACGAGTTAGTTCTGAAATATAGACGTTATAGATTTCTAGGAATGTTGTCATGTATGATAGAGCAGCGCTAATCATTTAATTTGTGCCTATGGTTTCAGGAACTTGACCTATTGAGGAAGGAAATCAACGAGGCACGAAGAATAAAAATGCTGCATGAACCTAGCAAGGTGAGACTAGGTGATTGGATCTCAGTACGTGAATTGGGAATTTTATTCCCATACGAAGTGCCAGTGACGCTTTCCTTCAGATTCGGAGTCAAGAGAGTCTTCTGCTAAGAAGAATCGTTGATACATTTTTGCAGACCATGGATATGGAGTTTGAGATTGAAGGTTTGCGTCAGGGGTTATCTCAAAAAGCCGTTGAACTTGTACATTTGCGCAAGGAGGTAGTCCTCGAGGACTCTACGAGTTTTCTTTTATGAGTTTTGAAGTCATGGTTGTTTGGGATGTTGACTTCGAGTAGTTGCAGTGCTCCTATCTGTGCAAGCTTGCCGAACTCTCTTTTCCCCTTGTTTATGGCATTGTCGAATGTTGTGTGCCCCAATCGGAGTCCTGAAAAGCCCCTAAGAGTATTAGCTGTGTAACTCTCTACTGAATCAGTATATAATCTATCTAGGAAGAGTGCAGTGATTATCTTGCCCAGGAAAATGCAGGTCCACCCCAAGTTCTTCCATAGTTTTGCTGTGTATTTTTTGGTATATAAGCAAGCTGAATCGTGGTCGCTTCCACAGCTTCTTGCAGCAAAGAGGGCAGGCCAGACAGGGCACTACGAGATACAAGGTGAGGAACGTCTAGGAGGGGCTTTAGCAATATCACTAATCAATGAGGCGGCAGTGGATGTGAGTAAGTGCACCCTACAGTGGCACCGGATTGCTGTTGATGGAAGCAAAGGTGGACCTATCACCGGTGAGTATACATATGGTTATCTTGTTTGTTTTAGCTAATAGAAATTCATGTGCACTCAGGGACCCTGAAATATTGCTGTCATGGTAGAGCTTGAATGCTCGCAGAGTGCTGTCTGATTGTCTCTTGTATCACTATTATGTCTCTTGTTTCATTGGGGCATTGAGAGTCCCTTTGAGTGGTGAAATCACTGGGAGCACTGAAATCACTGTTACTTGATTACTTACAGGTGCCACCAGGCCTCATTATGCACCCGAGCCTCTTGACGTGGGTTGGCTATTGCGTGCTGACTTAACTATGCCAGATGGCAAAAAGGAATCTGTTTTCACAACTGGACCTCTCGATGCCGGTGAGTTAATAACACTTTGTCTTGCCTCACCCTTAGAATTTTCTGTTTGTTGTGGAATAGGTTGTAATGTTTGACTTTAGTTAATGCTCGTGATATGTGAATGCAACGATTTCTCTTGCTTTGTCTTGAATTAATGATGGTAATATGTGGTTGCAGCTCCTGGACTTGGAAATTATGTAGAAGCCTTGTTTAAAAAAGGCAGTTGCGAGTTTAATGTAAGTTAGTTTAATGTTTTATTTTATTTTTCTGTAAGACCTATGTTAATGTTGCTAAACATCACAGGGGTGCAAAAATCTCGTCAGTATAATCCATTTTGGCATTGCATGATGTTTATCTTCACTACAAGGGTAAGAGGGATTTTGAGTTCCGTTTGTCAATCGCATCAATTTTTGATTGGGATGGGCATATTCTGAAATGGGGAACAGGTAAGATTGGTTCAGCAAAATGGAGAGGTTTTGGAGAAGCCTCTACTTCTTGTGATGCTTGTTGATCGGACACGAATCAAGCTTTACAAAGGTCGGAAAACGATTGCCAAGGAAGAGTATACATCTATTATTCAGGTAACTATAACAAATTTTATTACAGATTCTGATAGATATAAATGGCTATTGAATTTTTTTTTATCTTCATCGAGGTAAATTATAGAAGCTGAAAGAATCTGTCATCTAGAAGTACTGAAATTAACATACATAATTGTCAGTCTGTCCAATTAGAGTGGCCACTACAATGCTCTTGATGGAAGCAATTAGCAGTCATTAACCTGGAGGATACTTGCAGCTTTGTGGAGCACGCGGTGGAGGTCAAGCAGCCTCACGGGCCTTGTATTGGGTAGCCAACAAAAGCCTGAGCTTGATGCTTGTACTGGAGTCTGAAAGAGAACGAAATGCGGCTATTTTGCTCGCAAGGCGATTTGCGCGAGATCAAAATGTAAGCGTGAATTGCCTCTTGTGTCATCTCTCATTTCAAGCAAGAATGAACAGCGCGATCTTTAGTGAACTTGATATGCCTGTGACTGCATTGTCGCTCACCTTCTGCTGCAATTGTTGTCTCTGGTACAGGTGACGCTATTCGGTCCTGATGATGGGATTTCAATCTCAAGAATCTCTGCAAGTCTTGCTTGATGCCGTATCTCACCCGTATCTTAAGATGTGCATAGAACTTGTAGATTATGGTAATGTGGTAACTAGGTGAGGTTGTAACATCTTTTGCCATCTCGTTCATTATTCTTTTGCAATTGGACTGGGTATCAAATAGCACTCCATTGGACCTTCAGACCCTCCTTATTGACCCTTCCATTTAGAGTGAACTACATTTTAGTTTCGAGCGACACCTGTATGTTGATGCGAACATGCTCATGACTTGTCTCGCAGACTATCTATTTGTGTTTATATCTTAGGAGGTAATAAATTCCCCCACTGAGAAAATTCTTGTTATTGAAGTTTTAATAGATAATCAGGTGCAAATGCTTGCTGTGGGTAGTACATATTGTAATAGGTTGTTCGTGTCTCGTTCGGTATACACTGTATCATTGGCATGCTTAAGTTTATGAGAGCTTCCAATGATGCAAAATGAGGCCTATTTTATTTACTCGATTTACACAAATGGAGGTGTTGCAGAAGTCACTTTTCAAACCGTTAAGAGTCTATTGCCGTTGTAAGAAAGTTTGGGTTTGACTAAGTAGATATATCCATTGTTGTGATCCTCTCAAGTCCTAACAGAGTTCAGTGAAGTCAGGGAACTTTTGTCTACACCATTTTCAGTGGAGAAAAAAGTTGAAGAAGTTCGTTGATCCTCTCAGGCAGGGTAAGAACTCACTGATGTCACTCCCCTACCCCTGAAAGAACGTGAAAGACGTTTTGTGTCCTTTCTAAGTTACGTTGTGTATGTTGCAGAATGGATGCTTCTCATCTCATTTTTTGTGTACAACTTCAAGGAGTTAGTTCATGGAAGCTAAATTAACTTGTGATTTTATCTTTGAGAAATGAAACCAAATTTTTTTTCTGCTCATAAGTAGCATAGATATAGAGGATATAGTGTGAGGGACTTTTTAGTTTGACTACATGGTTATAGACATTGTCTTTTAGGGGCTATCATGAACTCCCTTCATGTTAAAAAGCTGTGGTTTTGAAATAGTTAAAATTTGTTGGTTGAGGTTTCAATCTTTTTGATGAGGAACTCCATTAAAAAAAATACGATCAAAAACTGTAAAAAAAATAGTCTTGATGTCCTCCACTTGAGAAACTAAATTTCGTGTTATGAGCATCAAGTAAGGTAAACCAACCCATCTTAGTAATATGATTGGTTTGCCTTGTTGGCATTGTTGAAAAATTGAATTGAAAACTTCACATAAAGATAAATGTAAGAAATGAGGAGAGCATTTAGAATTTCTCCTTTACAAAAAAGGTTTTGAAGTGTATTGCCTAATTGATCCAAAAGAATCTTTAGCTATCTGATTACAATATGAAGACCTCAAAAAGTCACTTGTTGTAATGCATTTACACTCAGAAAGTAGAAGTCCCTATTTTAGTCATTAATCACTCTATCACCATCATTCAAGACATTGATTGTTGCCATTAACTCAACCGAATGTAAATCAAATCTTATTTATTGAAAAAATCTATTATGGGTTCATTCAAGATTGTAATAGGTGATTCAAATCACTAGAAAATACAATCCTACTCAGCTATATGAAGTTGATTTGGACATCTTGATTCAACAATTTTGAACTTAATTGTGTTGATTCGGATGTTTTTTATTGATTAGGACATCTTGATTCGATTAGGACATTCTTGTATTCTCTAGATTGCTTATTATGGGCTGATTTACTTTAGATATTGCAAAGTCTATTCAATTTGGTTTTGTCAATAATGATAATGAATTGAATTGGGTTAGCTTTGTGTTTTTTTAGTAAATTTTATATGCAGTCAATATGAAAAAATTGCATATGCACAATGGCTTAAGGAAGGTTTTGCACGCTTTAAAAATTACTATAACTAATTCATTTGACAAAGTATAAATTTTTTATGACATTTGAAATTGCATGAATACTTTTAAATTTTCATAGTTTTTAAACAAATCTTTTTGGATTGTTGCAATGAATTGAACAATATAAGTACTTGAAGTCATGTTTCAATCAATAAAATACAATATCTTGTGATATATTTGTTATATGATTCTAATGCAAATGTCTTATGTTTCCTACTATAAGAGCATGGAAAAAAATATATTTTTACTGAGGAATTTGGTTATCCCCTAAAGTCCTAACTTGTGGTATTTTGGCAACATAGAAATTTTGGATAGCTCACGACGAATGGAATTTCTTTCTTTTTTTCTTTGAAATTTTCCAAAAACATGTGGTCAAGGACTTTGAAGTCTTTTTCTGAACTCGATTTTCAATCATAGGATGTATTTTTTTTTATTATAACACAAACCATTGGAATTGACATTTTTCAAGTCCATATTGTATAATTTTGAATGATGTGAATTTTTCCAAGCATGTAGCCAATTTAATTGTCTAGTGAAAAGATGCAAACATCCAGTCCTACATCCCTTCTCTCACTTTTAATTCTCAAAAATCCCAAACCGTATATCTTCTCATACTAAAAAAAACTAAAACCAATCTCCAAGTCATAAATTTGGGATATGAATACAAATACATATATGGATATGGATATAATAAAAAAATACAGATACAAAAAGATAGGTATGGATATGGATACAAGTATTAGTACAAATATGAGTACCAAAGACATACAAATCAGGACTTTTTTTCAATTTTTTTTCAATAAACGAAAAAGCGATATGGATTTCTTCACCAAAAATCCATATCCATACATGTATTGCTTTTGTGAGCTGGCGACAAGGATCAATTTTCATGCAGAGCAATGGGCAAATTTTTTTATTACTCCATTTATTTGGGGCGATGGCTAGTGATTCTAAATCTAACAAGTGGCGAATTCAAGATCGCATGGCATGGAAAATGGCGATGTGCAGTACATGTGTGGGATCGGTAAGGCGACAATTCGGTGATTCATACATGCAAATGTGGCGACATGCAGGAAAACAATGTATGAGGTTCAGCTACTGACACAGAAAATGCACAAAATCGAGGGAAATGATGAAAACATTTACAGTTTGATTCTTAGAAAGTGAGGATGCCTACCTGTAAAAAGTACAGTAAAACTGCTAATGCAACTTGCACTTTTGATCATTGTCTCTTCAAAGTCCATGTCTAAATTTTTGCAGCTCTATTCTAAAACCCAAATCGGGTCTGTCTAAATTTTTGCAGCTCTATTTAAAACCCAAATCGGGTCTTGGAGAAGTCATGCTAGAGCCATTGGAGTATTTTGAACTATTGGGGATCAATTCATCATAGAGACCATCAACCATGAGAAAATTTGTTACTCTCAAACAATAGTTCTTAAATTAGAAGATAAAGTGTGGCAATCAATGGAAGCATGTCATGTTTCAAGAATTTTGTATGTCGTTTGAGATATGTATTATGATGGGGTGAATCAACCTTCATGTTTGTAGGACTATTTGAGGTGCAATAAAATCTAGGTAGTACAATATGTTCCATAATATTAGATTGTTTATCAAGAAGCTAATTCAAATAGATCTTTTAGATGCCTCCATTTGGTCAACTTGAGCACCATAGTATAGGAGAAGACATCCCAAGGCTAAGACTTATTAATCAAGATGAAGTATCTCATGAAGCAGATTTGTTGCAGCTTTAAGAACCTTGAAAACTTGGATGACACTACTAGAAAATTCAGATTTTTTGTTGATTTGGATGTGTTGATCATCAACATTTTTCTGTTGATTTGCATAGAAATTTATTGATTTGGACAAAAATCAACAAAAAAGTGTTGATGATCAACACGTCCAAATCAACAAAAAATCTGAATTTTCTAGTAGTGTGAGCATCTCTTTGTAGATTAGTGCATAGTTGCTTACTCATGATGGTATTGCCCATCCAAGCAATACATCTCAAGTAAGCTAACCAAATATGATATATAGATATGGATGCTAGCTTATTCAATATCTAAATTCTACTACAATTTGGGGTATATGTGGGCAAGGACCATCAAAACATTGCTTGCAATCAACTCAATAGAGTGGAAAATCCAAGGCAATGGATTTATAGTAGTGTCCCTTTTTATTTGACCCTTATGTCATCATTGACATACAATTACTATGGAATTTTTTCTCAAAAGTCCAAAACTCTTCCACTCCTTGCTAAAATTTAGCTTCCAAATTTTAGATGTGGAGACCTCATAAGCTACTTCAAAAGGGTAACCCACGTCTCTTCAAATTGGGATGAAAGAAGCATTAGAGGATTTTGAAGGCCAAAACAAGAGTGCGAGTTCTTAAGAGTTCCCAAACAATGGAAAACAATGGAAACTACACCACAACACCAATCTGACGTAGCCACAATTGTGCCATGTTAGATAATAATAATAATATTATTATTTATTATTTATTATTAATTTTTAAAAATAAATAAATTAATATTTTGACATTAGTGGTTAGTTCACAACAAGGAAAATAGGCCTAAAACAACCCTTCCATACCTTCATTTCTCCTCTAATGGTTGGTGCATCTTTTATATGAAAGTCCATATATAGTAAAAATGCATTCATTTGTGTACTTCTTGAGCACCACAATAAATCTTATAGCTACCATTAGATGAAATTGAGCTACAC
This sequence comes from Climacium dendroides, assembly GCA_950106755.1. Lineage (NCBI taxonomy): Eukaryota > Viridiplantae > Streptophyta > Bryopsida > Hypnales > Climaciaceae > Climacium > Climacium dendroides. The sequence goes on from OX467091.1 coordinate 20,846,650, forward strand.
TAGAGGACCATTTGAGACTTGTTCCCCATGCTAAGAACTAGCCATTGCTAGCCAAAATTTTAAAGTATTTTAAAATTTAATAAAATAATAATATTTTGTTTTTAAAATTTTAAAATAATTTTAAAATAATTTATTATTATTATTTGATGTGGAAATTATGCCACATTAGACTATTGTTATGGCTAAGTTCTCCTATGTTCCCATAGTTTGGGAATGGAGGGGAACTCGTAGCCCTCCAAAGAAATCAAATCCCATCTAATGAAAATGCTTGATTATTTGGCATGTTGTCAAGGAGGTAGTACACATATTGTCTTCATCCATTCAACATTTGTATACAAAAAATACACATGGTCTAGACATCCAAGACCAATTTTGTAGTATATATTTGTATATCATAAACCAAAAAGTAGTGGCAAAGGTTGTTGAGTATGTGCGTCAACAAGCGTTTAGATCCTTTATTGAAAGTATATACAAAGAGAAACATAATGCCTCATTTACATAAGGCAGTTGGATAGATAATTACCTTGAAGTTCATGGGTCATCTATCTAAGCTAAGTGTAGATCTTCTACAAGAAGAGCAACTGAATAGAAGTGTTGAAGCAGCTGCTTTACATGAGATCCATTCTTAAAAGGTTTTAAATCCCACAATTCTAATGGTGCCTATTGCTAGAGAAGCATTAGCAAAACAATTAGCGCATTAATCCATTAACCCATTTTGATTCAGTAGTTTAGCAATGCAACTCCTCATTGTAGGAGTCTTGTAGAGTCCATCTTATAATTACCCCTTCTTGACGATGTTCCCCATGTCACTGCACCCCCTTTAATTGCCACCATTTTGAAGCATGTCTCCCTACATAACATGGTCAAGCATTTTACTTGCATGCCTTGATCCAAGAGACGTTGAGATGATTTACCATGGATGAAATAAAAAATGATTGATGATTGAATGAAATCTCATTACATGTCATCTAAATCTCCATTGCCAACAATTGTGGTAATGTAATTTAGTCTACAATGATCAAGGTTACTACCGTTATAGACATGGTACAAAAATGTAAATTCAATCTTCAAGGTTCAATTAATACTAAATGAAAACCAAATTCTTTTTTGTAGTTATATATTTTTTATATAAAAATTGTTAATTGACATCAAGCATGAACAAACTACATTACAAAGATTTTAACCAACAATTGAATTTGGCATTATTGGATACCTTGATATAGATCAAATGAACAAATAAAAAGTATTTGTATGCCCCTTTTTTAAATTTCCACAATAAATTTAAATAGTGCCTTCACTTACTTCTAAATTTTTTAAATTTGATGTATTGTTCTTCCTTTACTATGCAAAATCATTGATTAGAAACTGATTGTGTGTAGACATATCCCGATAATGAATTATGTTTATCAAACTATATAGATTGCCAAAATTTTAAGAATTCAATGACCTTTAACTACAAGGTGCAAACATAATAAAAAAAATGATTAGCTACTTAATTACAAAGGACATTTTACTTGATTCCTTGGAGAAAGAATTTTCATTTTTTATAAAATTTTAGGTGAATTAAATAATTTTTAAAAATTAACTGATCTTTACTTATCCTTATAACTCACAAATGCCATTCCAAAATATATGCTACTATTATATACTATTGATATTTATTGCTAAACATTCCAACAAAATATGAAATTGACAATTCTACGAATAACTCCTCTCTTTCATCACCATATATTTGTTTTCAATCCTCTACTGGTTGTGAGTGAAGATATTTTCATTAAAGTGTGTAAGTTAGTGTGTGAACATAAAAATGCAACTATGTAAGCCTTAAGCATATATATATATATATATATATATATATATATATATATATATATATACCTTAAATTTGGATGTTTGTTTTGTTTGTTTGTCACGCTGAGATCTCCCGAACCATGCATCTCCCAGTTGTGGCTTGGTACCGTTGGAAAGCCCTTAGCGAGGAGGGGTGCACCGGCTTAGTTTTGTGGCCTTCAGACGTACAGTGTGAAAGTTATTGAATTTCAAAAATTTTATGAACTAAAAAATGAGAAAATTACTTTTACTTTTGTTTTGATTGTGGCAATGGTATAGAGCACACTAGTATATATATTGTTAAGAAATGTAGTTTCTAATGTGAACGCTCACCATAATGGTGAGTAACACGTGTCATGAGGATTAGGTGAATTCCTCATGACCAATAGGAGAAGACAACTATTCATTGTCTCTCTCCTTTCTTCCTTTGTATATACTTCAAACTCCCTAATGGAGTTGGGTATTCTTTGAGTGTATTTTGAATGTTCTTATGCTTTGAGATTTTGTTTCGTATTTTATTCTCAACATATATAACAGTCGGAGGTATTTGAAGACTAAATCCTTTGCCATTCAAAAGTGTTGAATCCACCACTCATTATCGAATTCATCAATTTCAAACCTTGTAAACCAAGCTGTAGAGCACGCTTTTACCCAATAGCCAAAATCATCAGTATTAACCCCTAAAGGACCAAATGGCGTTTTTTGGTAACATAGCAATTTTAGACAACTCACTACAAATGGAATTTTCATTTTTTTTCACTGAAATTTTCACACAATATGTGCCCAAAGAGTAGCTTTAAGGCCCAACAATTTTCATAACTTTTGACTACATGGTTAAAAAGTTATTGTATGATATGTAGTTTTCTTTGTTCTACGAGCAGATTAGGCAGCAATTTTTTTTTAAATCACTTTTTTTTTAAATAAAAAATTGAAATTGGTTTTCTAGATTTATTTATACATGGATATCTTTGAATCATTCCATTTTGATTAATGAGATGAAAGTTATGAGGAGTTTTAGTTGTGGGTAGTTTGAAGGTGGTTATGGAATCTCTACTCTAAAATAAACTTCGAAGTCCTTTATTTAATTCAATTTCTAATATTTTAAGAAAAAAACTAACGGTTGGCGCTTGCTATGCTACGCATTCACCATTAGGATTTTTATGTATTAGATAGAATGTAGAGCAAGAATTTCAATAAATCTTTAGATAAAAATTACTAAAATCTTCATATTATTTTTTTAATAAATAAGCATACATTGAAATAAACAATAGAAATTTAATGAATGATGAATGAATACGGCATTAGAAATTTGACTCAATTGTTACAAACAATGGCAGCCCAAATAGAAGAATTTAAAGGAAAAACTTGTAAATCTCAAAAGTTTCATGAATAATTTAATTGTTATGAAATCCAAAATCAATTCAATCTAATAAACTTCTCAAATCATCTGGTAGTAGCAATAGAAAATTGAAATCAGAAGCTCAAAGCTCACAAAAGCACAAAATCATAGAAATGCAAAAGAAGTATAAAGCCAAGAAAAGCAATGGAATTGCCACCTTTATAATATCACCATATTGATCTTCTTTAATATCACCTCAATTGCAACAACTATATTATTTCTATAATATCACCCTTTGTAAAAAGTGATATTACAAAGGTGATTGTGAACTGCTACTCTATTTCTGTAATATCACATTGTGTGAAAATATGATTTCTATGTATGCATGATTGGAAATATTTTTATAAAATTATTAAAATAATTATTTTAAAAATTTATCGAAATCATTATCATGCATTCTATTCAAATATATCAAATTTTTACTAATATGTGATACAATGAATGCGTAGCGTAGCAAGCACGAGCCCCTAGTATTAATGGTAGCATTTGTGATATTACAGAGGGAGTTATGATTTTAGTAGTATGATAAAATAATTGGGTGTAGATTGTTTATTAAAACATTACAACCATTGGGATTAGCATTTTTCAATTTCATAAATAAATCATTAATAATTTTGTAATTTTGAATCATTTTCTACTTCTTTCTACTTTCAATTTTTTTCCTATATGTTGTACAATTCCAAATGATTTGAAAATTTTCCAACATGTAGCCACCTTGCCTTGAAGAATGAATCCAAAGGGTAACCACCATTTTGAACATGTTTTCATAACGATCTGACCTTAAGAAGTGTAGCTGCCTGGGTTTTCGCAGGAACCAAAAAAGGATTTTTGTTACTTCAATCTAGGTGGTGAAAATTTCTGAAAGTTTTTCTACATATTCTCAAACCAAATTAATGTAAGATCCTATGGTTAGATGTACCAAAAAAAAATTCAAAAATTTGGTACTTGTACTAGAGATGGCAGTTTTGGAGCATTTTTGGTGAAAAAATAGTCAAAATCCTTTAGGGTTTATGTGGATTCGGAGTTTGAATTGAGCAATGCAACATTGCTTCCATTCAACAAGATTGAGGTCCCTCCAACGCTCTACTGCCAATCTTCTGCAGTACCTGGCGCATCAGGATCTTGGGATTGAAAGATATGAATCCGAGTTGCGTTTTGCAGACTTTGAAGGACACCAACAACGTCAATACGAAGGCGACAACGTCTACAGGAGTGCCATAGTATGTAAGAAAAAACATCACGTACTGCATAAGGCAACGACAGATGGTAGCACATTAAACCCTTAAAATTGCTTGAATTTGCTAGAGCGCATCTGCGAAAGTGCCAATGATGGGAGCCAAAGTTCGGGGGAAATGAAAAGATCTCTCTCTCTCAATTTCGAAATTGCTGCAAACCCAAGAAATGGCAGCAATGGACGACCCGTAACGTACACGAAGAGAGAAAAAAAAATTGTGACAGAGAAAGTGATTCAAACACGCTTCATTGTTGAAATGTCTCAAGCTGTTGCACCGCTGCTAAGGTCACTCCGTCTCCAGCAACGCAGACGCCTCTACTTCGCAAAAAAAAAATCATCGGTCTTCAAAACCACATTGCGAAAGCTTTGAATTGGAAGTGTGAAGAGGAATGAAGGTGTGGTAGTATTAGAAGCCGGAGAGAAGCGGCCACCAAACAGTGCGCAGTAGAGTAGAACCTCTCTTAAGCAACAAGATTGCATTAGAGAGGTTTATTTGTTTAAGGTTTAGGGTCATTTTCAGTCATAACCTTTGTATGGGAACAAGTCAAGGACTGGTATGACAGTATTGATCAACCCTTGAAGGTCAATGCGGACGTATGGCGTCCAATGGATGACAAGGAATTCTCTTGTGTAGGACAAAAATGCAACTATTCATCTTCGGAATTAGGGGTGGAAAGGAAAAATCTTCTACAGTGGTTTGACTGACTCCCAGTGAATATTTTTGGTTTTTTTAAACTCAATGATGTCACACTGTTCCAAAAGGGCTGATTTCCACGGGCACCAACCCGACGTTCAAGGGTTAAAAGAGGTTTATAGACTTGTAGAGGGTGTACTTAAAGAGGTTCTATTGTAGTGGGGTGTCAACCCCCCATTTCTAGGCTTTCATCATTACCTCTCTCTAAATTTTTTGGTGAACATGCTAGATTACAATCGATATGGTATTAACAACTATATCTTGTATCCCATACTTCATATGCCATATCGTACCAATATATAACGTACGACATTCGTATTCCACATATTCCAAGTACCATCTATATTTTATATAAATATATACTCTATTTATTGTATTTGTTATCAAAGTTTCCTTTGCCTACATTGAAATCAATCAATTGCCCCTCCATATCAAACAAATAAAAAATTTGAATGAATTTGCAATGGAAATACTCAACTGGTGTAAACCATTACAAAAAAATATTTAGCTTGAAGAGTTTGACAAAAATTGTATTATAAAGCAAAAGAATATGCTTGGTACACAATCTTATAAACATGATGCACTTGAAATTAGTGCAAAATTACATAGGAATATTTTTTTGGTTGTCAATTTTTTTAGTGATTAGCTTTCTAACAACCCAATTTCTTACTACACTGTATGAAGGTCATATTTAGCATAAATTAAGCCATTTTTGAAAAAAATGCCACACATCATCTTATGAATGGTGTGAGGTGATGTGGACCCCTAAGAATCTAACATGGGAGCTCAATTTTAGCCTCTAAGTGTTGAATCTAACGTTCACATAGGGTACTTGCTTCAACAATGAGTTTTATGTGACCTTTAGCCAACTATCAAGTTCCCAAGTGCGTTCGAAGATCCCAATATTCACTTCCTCTACCACTTGCAATAGTACTAGGGACAATCATATCTTCTCTGAGAAGCAGAATTGTAAAAAATTAGAGAAATTGGCATGATTAAAGAGGAGCCAACACCGAGCTATTCTATGTGAAGAAGGTGTGATCCCCCTTTTGCTATTTGGAGCAATTCTCGGAGAATCCGTTATCTTCAAAGTTAGATGGGAGCTTTGCTAGCCACGCACAGTCAATGAAATTGAAAAATTCCTCAAGAAAATTTTCTTTGAGGTCATTTCTTCACCTCCGGACAATAGAAAAAGGCCCTTCAAAATCCTTGAAGAATGAGTGCTATGCAAAATACGGATATCCATATAGAGAGTGCCATGTGTTCAATCTCTGAAAATTATCCAAGGGTCAGAGGAGGTGTGACTACCCCTACTCTCAACTAATTGGTGGAACAAGAGTCAATTTTAGGCCATTGCAAAAATCTTGATTTTGGAGATATTGGGTTTGTTCAAGAGGTGTTAAACCTTGCATTGGGCCCTATTGCCCCATACAATGATATAGCAAAACATTAATAGGATGTTGAGCCTATAATAGGGTAATTACATTCAAGCAACTCTAAAACCCTAAAGCTGAAGGCCTTTTCCATCATCAACTACTCAAAAATACCATTTCTATTACATAGAGTAAAAAAATTTAGAAATTGTCTTTTTTGCTTATTTAATTATAAGATCTTGCACAAGACAAATATAAGAATGTGTAAAAAAAATTTCAAAAGTTACATTGTAAGATATTTGTGCTTAATTAAAGCAAAAAATGAGACTGTTAATTTCAACAAAAAATCTGTTGTTCAGTGACCGAAACAACGCGACCGAAACAACAGAATTTTGTTGAAATTCCTGCGTTTTCTACTAGTGAACATACAAAAGATCCATAATAGACATTTAGGGGATGGACCTTTTCTATAGATACCTTAATAAACAATGGTGAGATTGTTCTATCAAGCAAATTTAACGTTATGGAACATTTTTCTCTTGAAAATTGAGTTAAAAAACAAATCCAATACTTTATTTTTCCAATGAAAGATTCTATAATTACTTGAAAAAGAAGATGCTTCATAACTTTTGAATAATTTTGGACATCATTAATCCAAATGAAATGAATCAAAGCTTTCCATATGGACAAAAATATGATCCATAAAAAAAAATATTTCAAATTTTTGTGGATTTTTTTTATTACCTAGTCTCTTTTTTTGAGCTTATTGTGGCATAAATTTAGCTCTTGAGCACCGATTGAAATACAAATTATATTCATTGAAAGCTAATGTGATTTTTATGGTCAAAATAATCATCTCAAAAATTGAAGTTACACAAGCCTATTTGAACTTCATGTTGCCCTCCCAAAAAACTCTAGGACTTTAGGGATTCAAAATGAATGAATGAATGCTTTACAAAAAAATTTGAGTTAATCATGATTTTAAACTTAATGCATTCCATTATAGGAGAAAAAAATTCTAAGAAAGTACCTTGTAATTTACCTCAATGTTACTTTGAAGTTTCCTTAATACTACAATATGATGCCTTTAGCATTTAGGGGAACCCCTTAAGGACAAAATTCTATATTTCTTTTTGACAATATAGTGATTTGGGAAACTCACTACAAACAAATTTAAAAAAAAAAATTCACACAACATGTGTCCAAATAGTAGCTTTAAGGCCCAACAATTTTCACAACTTTTAACTACATGGTTTAAAAAGTTATTGTATGGTATGTAATTTTCTTTGAATTGCAGGTAGCCTAAGCAACTCAAAAAATTCTTAGAAAATTATTATTTTTTAAATAAAAATTTTAAATTATTCTCTAGATTTATATATATATATATATATATATATATATATATATATATATATATATATATATATATATATATATATATATATATATATATATGTGAAAAGATTTGATCATCCCATTTTGATTAATGAGATGAAAGTTATGAGGAGTTTTAGTTTGCAAGTAGTTGTAGACTCTTATTCTAAAATAAACTTTGAATTATTTTATTTAACTCAATTTTCAATATTAAAAAATTAAATAAAATCATAGAATGTAAATTGTTTATTACAACATTACAAACATTGGAATTGGCATTTTTCAAGCCATTAGGAAAAAAACGAGTCTTCAAAGGGCCATGAGTCCATAGATAGTGGGAACAGAAGGAAATACAAACCAAAAGAAAATTCATTTTTTATTTTCCAGCAAACTAGAAGGCATGATCAATGTGGGATAGTTCATTTAAATAGTTTTTAAAATATTTTAAAAAGTTAAAAAGTCAATATTAAAATAAATATAAAATTACAAAAAAATTGAATTTGATGTGGCATTAGTGTGACCATGTTAGATTGCTATTCTCTAAATTAATATATTAATATATTAGTTAATATTTAATTATAAATTATAATTTTTAGAAGAATTTTTATTATAATTTTTTAAAATTGTGGCCACTATTGATCATTGATGATGAACAATGGTCATTGTCCTTCAAAGGAGATACGAAGTCCATTGAAGGGAACTCTCACTGCAAATCAACCCCTTTGAGGGTTCATTTCTTTCTTAATGCCATAACTAAATTTTCTCAATAGTTTAGTGATTCTCTACTTCTTTCTCCTTACTATTATTTTCCTATATGTTATACAATTCCAAATGATTTAAAACTTTTAAAGCATGTAGCCAACTTGCCTTAAAGAATGAACCCAAAGAAGCACCATCAACATGGACATTTTTTCATACAAATGTGACCTTGTGAAGTGCAATTGCTTGGATTTTGCAAGGGCAAAAAAAGGATTTCTGTCACATCAATTGCTAATATCTTGCAATCTACATGGTGAAAATTTCTGAATTTTTTTCTACACTTTTTCAAACCATCATATGGCAAGACCCTATGGTTACATGTGTCCCCCAATTTTATTTTATTTTCTAAAATTTGGTACTTGTACTAGAATTGGCATTTTTGGAGCATTTTTGGTGAAAACATTTATGGGTTAATGAATGACCCCTGAAGAGCAATGAAGTGAAGGGCACCGACATCAAAACACTGAAAAAGGGATAGAAAGGAGAAGGAAAACAGAAAAGAGGGACCCAAAAAGCAGAGCGTAAAAAAAGAAGACAAAAGGAAAAGGAAGAGAAAAGAGGAAAGAAAAGAAAGAGAATTGTAGGGAAGGAGAAAAAGAAAAAGAAAAAGAGCCAGATCCCGAGTAAGAAATGGTTTCAAAAGTCAACTCCACGGCGTGGAAGCTTCTACGCCCTCCCCGTAGAAGCTTCCTGGAAAGCCTCCCTCTTCCTTCCACCATGGAAAGCGTCCGGGAAGCAACTCATCCCGCGAACAGTGGGGCAGACGCATCAGAACAGACGGGGCAAGTACAGAAATCCCCAATGAATGCGCCCTTAGAGATGGATAGTTTTGTCGCCTCCGCCCCAGAATAGGGTTTCCAATGACCTACTCCGCCACTGACTCACTGGGGCTACAGACGGGGACCTACTCATAACTTGTCGAGCACGCAACTCGAAACATCTGCAGCAACACCCACAGACGAACCCACAATTCAACGAACTTTCGGACTCCAAGTTCGCTGACGGGAATTTCTGGGTTTTGACTGAGAATTTCGGGGTTTGAACTAGAATTTGGGTTTGAAATTGCTTATTAGTCCGACAGATTTGAATTTGCCGGCAACCAAGCTGCTTTCAGCGCTCCATTTGTTTTTAAAACCGCTGCAACTTCACGAACTCGTAATTTTGATTTTTCGCATTCAGTCCCGACGCGTGAAAGAGACTGAGTGGTGATATACTGTAGTTGCTGCTTTGATGGATTCAGGTGAGGAGTTCTCGAGGGCGTTTTTTTAGTCTTGAGAGTACGTTTGTGACGCGATATTAGAGTTGCGTACTTGACGTGAAAATTCTGGCAAGGAAGAATTTGTTCGCGGCAACAAATGCTGGAATGGACAAGACTAGGTTTACGTAGTTTCTTGTTTTTCCCCTGTTTCTTCCAAAAATCAGCCAGTCGCTTCTGCTAAAGTTTATTGAGGCCGGACAAGTGAGATTTTTGTTAATGTACTTTTATAGCGAGTGCTGGTTTGAAATTTCCCACGATTCTAGCTAGACGCAGTTTTGATGAGGGACTAGCGCTCTATTGCAGTACTACTCGATTCTGATACGGTTAACTAAGCTACAAAATCAGATTTAAAACGAGAGATCTTTTTTGGTTAACATCAGCATAACTTTACAGCTGCTGGAAGTTTAGAATTACTTCCCGAAGTTTTCCAACAGTTAATCATCCTCCGGTGCAACTGCAATAGCACTATTTCCTTGTAGCGCTTCCTTTGATCACTCCTAAAGAGATTAATTTTTGAAGGAGAACAAGGACGAAGAGTCGGTTGGAAACTAGTAAGCTCTGTCACAATGGCTGATGACAGTAGCCAGGTAGCACAAGATTTCTCACTGGAGAATCTGCCCGAATGGACGAATGTGCGTGACTTGCTAGCAGCCATTGAGGAGCAGCTCGGGAGTCAAGTGCGTGCCCAGATTGAAGAAGCCCTGGATCGCGACGAAGACGAAGTGATCAATGTGCGAGGGCTGTTGGCAGACATTCAGGATGAGCTTGGCGGATCCTACTTCGACTCGATTCTGCAAGACGATCAAGGCGAGAGTGGCTTAACCAGCCAGGAGGATTCCAGAGGATGATGAAACGCGAGGAACTGGGAACCCTGCTTTCAAGATATCTCCAGGAGGTTCCCGATTCTGCACGTTATGTGGCCCTTTTTTTTTGTTTTTTTTTGCTGGTGCTGCTGCTCGAGTGTCATCTTCAAGCAAAAACTTGGGTCCCAGCTGCTTGAATTCCACTCAACCTTGTTTCTCAAGCTACTTTGAACGCAGTATAAATTGAGCACTGGTGTTGGTATATATTTTGCAGGCTGGTCCAGAACCTTTGCGTTCAACCTTTAGGCGTACTGTAGATGGTTCAAACGGTAGGCAGGGGTGGTCGAAAACTGGAGGTGTTGAATAGGTGGTCCAAAGTCCAAACTTTAGTCATTGGTTTTCCAGACTTTGAGGCATGGTTGGGTCAAACAGTTGTCGAAATGTAGATAGAAGAGGCTTTGGTTACGTATTGCAGGATGGTCCAAGCTGTAGCCAGCAGGCAAGGGGTGGTCCAAACTTTGGAGTCTGTGGCAACTCCCTTATGATAAGTCTGTACTTTATTAGACTCATGATTGTACCTATTACAAAACTTAAAAGTATTCTGGTTTTCTTATTTTTATTGATAGCCTTACAGCCAATCATAATGCGTCACAATTGCTCCTCGAACTCCATCACAACTTCATTCACAGAAAGAAAGCAACCTATAGATTGGAAATGAGGTGATGGTTGGAAATGGGTGGACTACTATAATTTGATATGATGAGTTCCGCCCTTGAATGGGTTTCTCTCTCTCTAATTTGATATGATGAGTTATGACAGTGATTGTTCTTGAATTTAATTGGGATTTAGTTTTAATTAAATTTGAAGGCTACATTCATCGCAATTATTACAATATCATATGAGTGCTTTTTTTTTTCTGAAATGTGATATGCTTATCATATGATATGAGAAGCTCATAACCCATGTTTAACTGACTTATTAACCTTGGTCCTCCATGCACATTATATGAGAGGTGTCACTATAAGGTTCAACCTTTTGTTGAAGTATAGATAGAAGAGCCATGTTGTGTATTACGTAAGGCTTAGATGGTCCAAACTTTTGTTGAAGTGTATTGTACATTGAAAGAGAAGTTGTGTCCTATTCAATTAATTGGTCGGGGGCTACATAAACATGACTTGATTATCAAACTTAATTTTCCTCTCTATATGGAAAGCGTTTGGTCTAGAAGTTTTTTATTTATCTCAAAGTGCAAATGAGGTTGGGGTTATGATTCTCAAGTCCCTTCAATTCCAATTGCAATGCACTATGCCATGATGGACAAATAGAAAAGGGGTATGTTTCAATAGTTTTGTTCCTATAATAATATATTTCTATGCATCTTTCAAACCACAATTCTAGAAAGAACAAAGTGATTCTTTTATTCACTAATACAACATATTACTGACACCAAAAATATGTTTTTATTTTGTGCATTGGAATTAGTGTGTTTGCACGAGTTTCTTTGAAATTGCCCATTCTGCCATTTTTCCCCCAAAATCTTAAAATTCCCAAATCTTGGCAAGTGCACGTGAAAATTTGAGATCCAAAATTTGTACAAGTTGGAAACAAGTTGAATTTCATAGATTTGCATGCAAACTTTATGTTGTGCATTGGAATTAGTGTGTTTGTACGACTTCCTCTAAAATTACCCATTGTGCCATTTACCCCCAAAAATCCTAAAATTCCCAAATCTTGGCAAATGCACGTAGAAATTCAAATTCGAAAATTTGTACAAGTTGGAAACAAGTTGAATTTCATAGATTTGCATGCAAACTTTATTTTGTGTATTGGAATTAGTGTGTTTGCACGAGTTCCTTTGAAATTGCCCATTCTGCCATTTTCCCCCAAAAATCTAAAAATTCCCAAATCTTGGCAAGTGCACGTGAAAATTTGAGATCCAAAATTTGTACAAGTTGGAAACAAGTTGAATTTCATAGATTTGCATGCAAACTTTATTTTGTCCATTGGAATTAGTGTGTTTGTACGACTTCCTCTAAAATTACCCATTGTGCCATTTCCCCCCCAAAAATCCTAAAATTCCCAAATCTTGGCAAATGCACGTAGAAATTTAAACTCAAAAATTTGTTGTATACCGAAAATCTTTGAATCCCAAGTCAAATGCCGTAAACCTGATGCTGGAGGATACGGCATTTGACTTGGGATTCAAAGAATTTGAAATCTGTGATCTCAACTTAGTGTTTGAGAGGGGTCTTGGTGTTGCTCCCAAGTAGAAATTGGTAAGCCTTGAATTCTTCCTAGTCAAGTAAGTAAGATAGGCTAGTGAGCCTAACTCGGAGCCAAAAGAAGGCAAACCGAGAGAGTCTCAAAGTAGATAAGTCCCATTAGATTAGGTTAGGTCCTTAGACTTTCTAGTCCTAGGTGGAAAACCAATGGGCTTATCTAATGTCACCTTTGAGGACTTAGCCATTTGAACTGAGTAAATGAATACTTAGGTCATTGAAGGGTTAGCTACCCAGAACGCAATGAAAGTGTTGAGGGGGATGGCTACCCTACCTAACTCAATGCTTCCGACAAGAATTAAAGTCGATGAGGGCATCGACCCTATTTGGTGGGGGTGAGTGTCACGCCTGTTACAAACAAGCTTTGACTGACCAGCGTGTTTGTTGACACTCTTCAGAATTCCACGTTAAACCAACCAAAACGAATCGTAAACCAAACAAAAGATCAGATCGAATCACTTTCCAGGGGTTGATGCAAGAGTTACTTAGGCAATCGGGTTGTTTCCTTAATCATCGAGGTTCCTGAAATTACAAGAGGTTTGCGTGAGAGCTAACTCTCTCACCGGAGTACTTATGTGCTTCAAAGAGCCTAACTGTCTGTAACCGTATGACCGTTACCCCCGTAGTAGGTTCCAAGTCCAGCTAGAAAGACTAGTCTTAACATTACCCCCCTTCTAGTGTCACCGCACTGCGGTGATGTTGATGAAACTCCTTGACCGCTTGTGGTGCGTTTTTCAAGTTCGACGCCGGTTCCCAAGAATCCTGTTCAGAGCCATATCCTTGCCAGGATACTAAATACTGAAGTTTCTTCCAGCGCCCGAACAATCTTGAGTCTATGACCTCCCGCACCTCCCATTCAATATCGCCCTGTGGAGTGACAATAGGTGGGGGTGGTGTCTGCTTGCGCCCCTCAATGGTGTCTGGCCGGTATTTCTCAAGCAAAGAAACGTGGAAAACATCGTGTATGCGCAGGGACCTTGGTAATCGGAGACGATAAACCACGTCCGATATTTTTGATACAACTGGAAACGGCCCAAGGAACTTGGAAGTGAGCTTCCGTGAAGGCACCGCCGTCGCAATGTTATCATGCCGTAGAAGCACCCGGTCGCCTACCTCGAAGGTATGATGGAGATGCGCAGCATGGTCGTAGGTCCTCTTGGCTTGATCCCCGGCGATCTGTATCATCACTTTCACCTCTTCGTGAATCTGTTGAAGATGTCGAATTCTGTCCTCAGCAGCGGGAACCACAGACGTCGATGGAGCTGCAAAGGACATCGAAGGATGGTAACCGTAAGTGGCGTAAAACGGGGATACCCTTGTCGCCGAATGAGTTGCGTTATTGTAAGCGAATTCCGCAACTGGCAACAAATCCGCCCAGTCATCTTGCTGCCTCGTGGTAAACATACGAAGGAATTGCTCCAAGATTTGATTCACTCGCTCTGTCTGACCATCTGATTGAGGATGGAATGCCGTAGTCGGGGCTGGCCGAATACGTAATAACTGATAGAGCCTCTTCATGAATTTAGAAACGAAAATTGAGCCGCGATCAGAAATGACTTCATAAGGTAATCCATGGTGTTTCCATATATGATGAAGGTAAAGATTGGCAGTACCAACCGAATCCATAGTTTCATTTGTCGATATAAAATGGGCCAACTTGGTATTCTTGTCCACAACCACAAGAATTGAATCAAATCCATTACTACAGGGAAGTTTGACGATGAAATCAGTGGTAATTCTCTTCCAGGGCGCTTGTCCCGCTGGAATGGGTTGTAACAGGCCATACGGCGCATGCCGCGAAGGCTTGGCACGTTGACAAGTGTCGCAGCCATCCACATATCGATGCACATATTTCCGCATTGTTGACCAATAAAAACTTCTGGCCACCAAATCGAGAGTCTTTGCGCGACCCTGGTGACCGGCGGAAGGCGCATCATGTCTTGATCGCAAGATCTGTCGACGGAGCTCCTCATCATTCGGCACCAACATAGTGTCGTGAAGCCAAAGAACACCATCCCTGTACGTATAGTCTTGAAACTTGCGCCGCACGTCTGCTGGGGCCTTGTCCGATCCATTCTCAAAATAGGCCAGCAGTGGCTGAAGTGTAGGGTCGCTCCTCGCTATCACCTGTACCCGAGCTTGAATTAACGTGTCCGGCCACACCGGTTCGCATGCTTCTAACGCAGCGAGCTTCAGCAACGGCCGGAATTTTTGCGGTTGATTGTCAGTTACATCAGGTCGTCGAGAAAGAGCATCTGCCCGGGAATTCAAGGACCCCGGACGATGTTGGATGGTAAAATGGAATGCGGACAGCAACTCCGACCATCGAGCTTGTCTTCGATTGAGCTGCTTAGTGGTCAAAAAATACTCCAAGTTTTTATGATCAGAAATTACCTTAATCTCATGTGGCGATCCCTCCAAATATACGCGCCAATCTTGAAACGCTAGTACGATACTTAAGAGTTCTTTGTCGTAAATGTCATAATTCTTCTCAGGTGGGGACATTTTCGAACTGCGGTATGCACAAGGGTGCAAGTGACCATCGTCACCATGTTGAGAGAGAATTCCCCCAGTGGCGGTGTCTGACGTGTCTGTTTCAATAATAAATGGTCGCTCAAAATCGGGATGTAGTAGCACTGGTGATTGACAGAAAAGTACCCGTAATTTATTGAATGCATTCTCAGCTTCAACGGTCCATTGAAACTTTTGATCCTTGCGTGTTAACGATGTGAGAGGAACCGCAATATGGGAATAATCTGGTATAAATCGACGATAAAAATTCGCGAAACCCAGGAATGCTTGAACCTCCTTAATATTTTGTGGTACCGGCCATTCCTTAATAGTTTGAACCTTATCTGTACACATTTCCAATCCCTTGGATGACACCACCATCCCTAAGAATTCTATGGATGCACGATTGAATTCACATTTTGAGGCCTTGATATAAAGGCCGTGGTCTTTGAGACGTTGAATAACCTCTCTCACCAGAGGCTGATGTTCCTCCTTAGTTCTTGAAAAAATTAAAATATCATCCAAATAAATGACAACTGAAATATCCAATAAATCACCGAAAATATTTTGCATGTGTGCTTGAAATTGAGCAGGTGCATTTGTGAGACCGAATGGCATTACCAAATATTCAAATAACCCGTAACGAGTCTTAAAAGCAGTCTTGAATTCATGACCTGCCGCCATTCGTATGCGATGATACGCCTGTCTTACATCCAATTTGGTGAATATCCGGGCCCCTACTAATCGATCTGTGAGCTCAGGAATAAGTGGCAAGGGGTAACGATTCCGTATTGTGACTTTATTAAGATTCCGATAGTCTATGCAAATTCGGATGGACCCATCTTTTTTTCGTGCGAACACGATAGGAGCGGAAACTGGAGATTTGGACCTTCTAATCCATCCTTTTCCCAGATTCTCATCCAAATATCCCCGGAGTTCCTCCAACTCCGTTGGCGACATGGGTCGCAATCCTGAGTTCCGTGGTTCTTGGCCATCCTTAAATTCAATTTTCATATCCGATGCTCCGTGTTCAGGCAGGACATTGGATGATTTTTCACTGAAGGCATCATACAAGTCTCGATATTCCGGCGGAATTGACTCCGAATCGGGATCCATGGTTTTGGTGGGGGGTCTATCATCCAGTTCCGATATCACCAGGGTATATATCTCGGCCTCCTTGGCGGATAATCTGAAGGCCGCGGCCGATACTATGGCATGTTTTGGAGCTTGGAACTTGGGTTGACTGGCTTGTTGCTTCCCCGCTCCACATCCCGAGTTTCCAGGCAAACAGCAACTTCGCTGCTCTGTCGCCCCACTCTTCCGGTGGTACCATGGCTGAGAGATCGGAACCTACGGATCCCGATCAGCAACCACTCCTGGACTCTTGGTCTTCCCTTGCAGACAGGTCGCCCTGCAGTAAGGCGAGTCGAAGGTAATTTTCTTTGGTGCCCAACGAATGGTTGGGTCGTGTTGCACCAGCTAGGGAGTTCCTAGAACACAAGGATATCGACCCGTGTTCGTCAAATCTGCTACTAATGTTTCTCGATGGTTTGCCACTTTGAACTCAACTGTAGCCTCGTGTGTGATTAACCCTGAATTGATAACCCTCCCATCAATTACTCTCACCTCCCGAGGAAACTCCTTTGGCCGCACCACAGCTCGGCACTTAGTAGCAAAATCTGGATGCATAAAAATCCCTGTGGCTCCCGAATCCAGCAAAGGCTGAACCTTCACCGAATTAATTTGACCGTCTACCGTTAAATGGGCTCCAGGGTCCAATGTGGCTCGCAGGTACAACGGTCCTGTCATCTCTCCTGTTTGAATACCACACGGCTGTTTGGCCATGGTTGAATTGACCCCAGTCTACGGTTTGCCCAGGTACTGGGAGCATTCCCTCAGTTCCGGGGCTGATCTTTTCCCGACCCTTCTTGATGCATTTCGATGGACTCCAACGCTGCCACAGCTAAAGGTGTGGATGGGTTGGTGGGACATTTGGCCCGAACATGACCAATCTGACCGCATCCCCAACACCTTCCTTGGCGCTGATATTCTAATCTTTCTGCAGCTGACTTTGCCAACGCTGTACTTACTCGAGCGACATCCAAGTCCATCGGTACCGGGCCTGACAAATGTGGCACCGGTTGAAATCGACCAGCGGTATCCTTCACAGCCGAGGGTGGCGGTCTAACATTCGATGATGGAGATCGAGGTGGAAATGAATAAGAGCTAGAAGAATTCCGGGTTTGACGCCGAGTCCATAACCGTTCGTCGATCCAAGAGGCCATTGCCATCCACTCCTGGAGTCCGCGTGGTTGGGTCTCTGCCGTTGCTATTGAATCGAGAACTTCATCCTTCAGCCCCGCACGAAACCGTGCCACCAAACTCGATTCATTCCAATCAACCTGAGCGGCTTGCTCATTGAAATTGGAGATATATCCAGCCACCGAGCTTGTTTGTTTAATCTTCCCGAGACGATCCTCCGCGTTGCCCCTTCGATTGATGTCCCCAAAAACTGTGATCACCGCCTCCCTAAAAGCATCATAACTCATCAACAATACATGCGGTCGCCCCTCGTCAAGAGCTTGCAGAAGGGGCATCACCCAACTCTGGGCCGACCCACTCATGTAAGAGAGAGCGAAAACTACCTTGTCTTCATCTTGCCTGTAAGTATGCGGCTTCCCTGTGAATACCAACCGAAGTTGGGCGAACCACCGATATACCTCCCCACCCCGCTTTCCAGCAAATTTCTCTGGATCAGCAACTTTAGCCTCCCTTTCCTTGGTTCCGACGCTATCGTGTCTTCCCGATCTTTGCGGATCCTGATCAGTGGGCCGGAAGGTGCGCGACGGGGAGACTGGAGGCGGTGCAGTGGTAACCCGGTCCGCGATTTGTTGCACCATGTGGGGCAGAGCCGATCGGAATACCAATTGGATCTGTTGTTGAATAAATTCAGTCCACTCGAATTCAGTTTCATATGGCGGTTGGTGCCCATGCCCGCCTTCAGGTTCTTCCTGATCCATGAAACAAAAAATCCAATTCCCGACACACCTGAAACTATCGACAAGGAAGGCTAATCGCACCGCTCATTGATACGTTTCGAGCCTGTCCCAGAGTGTGGACAAAATAAGACGCAAACCTAATGTTATGAACAAGCTTTGACTGACCAGTGTGTTTGTCGACACTCTTTAGAATTCCACGTTAAACCAGCTAGAACAAATCGTAAACCAAACAAAAGATCAGATTGAATCACTTTCTAGGGGTTGATGCAAGAATTACTTAGGCAATCGGGTTGTTTCCTTAATCATCGAGGTTCCTGAAATTACAAGAGGTTTGCGTGAGAGCTAACTCTCTCACCGGAGTATTTACGTGCTTCAAAGAACCTAACTGTCTGTAACCGTATGACCGTTACCCCCGTAGTAGGTTCCAAGTCCAGCTGGAAAGACTAGTCTTAACAACGCCCCTATCTCCATGGGGTGCCCGAAGTGCCTTAGTGAGCAAGGGGGACCTTAGGGGTGACTCCCCAAGCCTTGCAATAGACTAAGAAGGGAGTTTGGAAGGACTCCCGAGAAAATAGGGCGCAATAGCGCCCTGGTTTTGAAGAATATGGTCAAGTGTCATACATGCTTTGAAAGACCTTGAGAATACGCTTCTAACCGTCCAAAGAACGCGTGATTTGGACTTGTGAGCTAAAAGTTATGGCCATTTGAAGTTGAGTATGTCCCGATGGCGACCGGGACACTTAAGGGCTAGGAGTGAGGGGTTTGTGATGAACCACTCCATGAAGTATGGCATGTAGCATATCATTGGAAAGCTATGAAAACAAGGAGGCTATAATGACTAGCATTTCGAGGTTCTAAGCTTGGAGGCAAAAGTTATGGCCAAGAGAAGGGCCGTGGTGAAGGCGTCACGCCTCCCCGGTGAACCCGTATCTTTGGAGGGCCATAACTTTGTGAGATCTTGTTCAAATGGGACGAGTGAGCAGTCCATCGGCATCTACTCGTCGCGCAGATATCGAAAATGGTCTCGCATGTGGCATTTGGAGCTTTGACCACAAAGTTACGCCGTTTGGAAGTTCGGGAGTCCAAACGGCGAGATAACTTAAGTATTCCAACTTGGAAATGGGTGGTCTTCCAAACCCAAGGGGGGTTTGGGGTGCTCCTTTGACCCACAAGGGGGGGGGCTACCAAATCCTACAGAGGGTACTATAGGAGGGGTTGGTCTCCCTCCTCCCTCCCTCTTGGGAGCCTTGGTGAGTCCCGGTGACTCAAGGTTGGTGATGGGAGTTCACCACCGGTCCAAGGCACCATGGGACACTAGTGTGGGTGTCCCGTGGCACCGGTTGGATGGAGTCCCGCTCCTTGCTAGGCCTTTCCTACATTGTCCCGCTTGTGAGTCCCGATTAGTATTGAAAGGAAAGTAGCAAATACAAAATGGGCTAGCATGGAGTGGGATGACACTCAAGGGCGGTTAGGATCGTGGTGAGTAGTGCCACCACGACGCCTAGCACATTAAAATGGAAGTTCCGCCCCATGTCATCAAATGACATGCCCGGTGTCATGTGGGGAGTGTGTGCTAGCAGTCCCGGGACTGGGACTTAGCAGAATGAGCTGGAAACAAGGATTAACACTGTGGGTGCTTGGCATGTACAGTGTTAAGCAGTTGTGACTCAAGTGATGCTGGAAACGAAGTTTGGTGAATCCAATGTGCTGTGAGAAGCTACTGAAGGCTGTTTGGAGCTGTAAGGTGTTATTTGGGTTGCGACAGCCTTTTTGGCTTACTAGGGCACTCACAAATCCAAACCCAGATTCAGGACATATTCATTTGATCCAAATTCAATATTGGACTCATGCTTCTAGTCGTCACATTGATATGGATACATATGTTGGATGGGACACAAAAGCAGGAAATGTATGGCGCAAGGATACGGTTATTCTACCGACTTGGTCTAATACAAATTGTATCATGACAACTTGGAAGCCACGTGGAAAAAAGGGGACTGCAGATGTCATTCACATTATAACAAAGGTTACAATTTCCAAACCACAAATCTACATCATCAAGGAATCAGTGGTAGCCTTCATGTCTACTTCCAATAACAATGCATCCTCCACAGAACTAAGAACTACTTCATAGTTCTGGTATTAGTAAACAAATTTTTTTGGAGATTCTAGTAGATTAGTAGAATGCACTTAAGTATTTAGATGTTCTAATGTATTCTAGGTACGTATTGTATCACTTCTATTATTATAGTGTGGACTTGTAATAATGTTTATCTCTATTAATAGTATGAATTTTTATTGTAATTGTTTCTTTCTATATTACATTTTGAATTTCTTTGAATTTTTATTGGTTCAAAGGTATTTCATTCCCAAGTTTAGTCTTCTAAGTGAATTTATTAGGGATTTTCATATAAGAAGTCAAAAGTGAAATACTTGTTCCTATTTTTTACTTCTTCATCAATTTCAATTCTATGTTTATAACGGAATTTAAAAAATTCAAAAGCTCTTTGCAAGTCTTTAAAATTTATTTATTACTCCTAAAATAAATGTAAAATATCATTTTGACATTTCCAAGTCTCAATTTATTGAAAAGTCTCAATTTAATTAACGGTTCGGATATTCTAAATATAGACTGGAATTAAAATGAGACACTAATTTGTCTCATTTTAATGCATAAGGCCTTTGGACAATGATGGACTCAAAAGTACATTATGATTACCTAAGCTATGTGTCCACTAGGTTCATGATGGTTTAGTAGGATGGCTAGAAGATGGCTAGCACATGCCTCCAACAAATTTCTACACACCAAGTGGACACTAGGTTCATGATGGCTCGTGATGGCTTAGTCATTGAGTATAGCTAATATACACCTAGCTTTTACAAGTTTCCACATGCCAAGTGGTCACTAATATCCTTTTAGTGTTCCTACATTATTGTACTAATGATAACAAGGACAATTTCACACTCACTTCAATGAACACTAAAATTAGTAAAAAATTTAGAGCCCTTAATGAGTTCAATTTCCTCCTAATCTTTATAGTTATTTAATTTAAGATTTTTACAAAGTCTTATAGTAATTAAAAAATCTTTATACTATTTAGTTCAACTTAGATGCACACACAACTTCTTCTTCCTTCCAACACTAGTGGATTGAGATGTGCTAATCTAGAAGGATTGGTAAGTAACTTTTTGTATTTCATACCTTATTCCATTAAAAAAAGTTTCAAGCATGCAAAAGGCCACAAGTTTGAAATGGTAGCAATGCAGTTACAAAAAAACTCCTTCCTGACTTTTTTTGAATCTAATAAGGCACTACTACACTAAAATTGGTAAATAGTGTTGGCAACACTAATTGTCAACACTAATACTAATTGTGATTTGCAAGGTTAGTATTAGAACATTATTTACCCATTCTAACACTATTTTAGCTCTATAGTAAAATTTGGTCATTTCAACATTTTTACAAGAGTGCATTTAGTGTTAGATGGGAACAAAATATAAAAGTTCGAATGGTGGGGAAAAAGTAGTGTTTGAAATGCTAAAATAGACCATGAAATGTTGAAATAAACAATGACTCGCTCTATAAGCGTCAATACGAATGCAAAAATCTCAAGAAGAAAGTTAACAATCTTGGCGTATATGGACTTGATTGTTGTGATCGTGAAATTCCAAGCCGAAACTGGCCAATAGTATGGATGGAGTAATCGAAAGAAGAGGCTGATAAGATGCCTAAGAGTGCCGTCCAACCTGTGAAAAGAATTGCAGTTAAGTCAGGAGCTGACAGAAATACACTATTAAAAACGAACCACTCATACTAGCTTCCAATACATATTTCTACCGTTCAAATTGTGGGGAAAGATTTCTACTTTCTACTGGTAAATTTTGTTAACTTGACACTTCCCTAACCCCTCAGCACTTCAATCCTTTCTTGAATTTTTGCATATTTTTGCTTGTGATTCTTCCCAAGTCAAATGTCGTCAACACAATTTGCCAGGTCAGAAATTTAATAGAGCTGGATTTACTTACTGGAAAAAGAGCATCCAACGTTTCCCAAGCAGCATGTCGAACTGGTCGAGTTGGATACATAGGCCCTCCAGGAGCTGTGAAGGAATACAACGCAGTTTTCAACCGTGTACTTGTAGTTGCCCGCAACTCCACACCTTCATAATCATGACAAGTTCTTAATTAGTTGATAGCCTTACATGATTCCCAAAGTGAGATCTGTTCATACACGCAAGAGAACCACAAAGACAGTTACTAAATACCTTTTAAAGCCTTCATGCTCGTGAGATAATGAAGCAAAACAGGCTCTACCTTCACCTTTTGTAGCTGCAAGTTACCTCAAACAGACACCAGTTCAAAACATCAGAAACATTGTCCTACCATAACCTTTATACTCAACGTGAAAGAGATAAAGAAATATAGATTCGCAAAGAGGGATATTTTACGTTCTATTTTTGACACTAGAAATAACTGCAAAAGATGACTGAAGATCATTTCCAGCTGATGTGCCAGAATTGTTATTTTCTGTAAGTACTCAACATTTCTTACAAATATATGGATTAATCTACCTGATCCGTCAACTCCGTCACAAACATGTCTGCTGGTTCCAGGATGACATTGTCTGTCGTGGGAAAGTTCTTCAAGTAGTACCCAACTCTATCGGCTGCAAACAATGACAAAAGATTGATTGCTTTCATTTGCTATCTGAATAATTAACTACAACTGACAGTTCAAGTAAAAAATAGCTTCTTCCACAGCGCTTCTGAGAGCTCATAAAGCCACCACAAATCCGGTTCAGGTAAACAGTACCTGGTTCGTAGTACAACAGGTATCTAGAGACCAACAAAAGAAGATCTTGTCGAGCCTGTCCATCCAAAAGGAGAAAAAAGACACACTACATCAGTAAACGAAACTTCCAAGATTTTCCTACTAAATGCCAGACCTGAACCTGGGCACGACGACTTAAGAAAATCTAGACAAATCAATGCAAGAGCGAACAAAAAGGGATATAAAATAGTTGCACCTGAATGGGAACCCTAGCGAGACGAACAGGGTCTAAGACAACCTCCTCAAACGTGTACTGCAATAAGAACACCCGTTAGCACCAAGGATACATGAAATTATCAAAAAACCTTCCGCACGCCAAGGACAGTCCCTGAAGAACATGTAAGCATATCATGAAAGTCACAGGTCTATATCAAACCTTCTGCAAAAATTTTGACAAGAGGACATAGCAACAATGAAATCATTTTACTCATGCCTCTACTATCTAGAGAAAAAATGTATGGGCTTACATTAAACATAGAGAAGAATCGCCGTACATTACTTTGCAAATCAATCCTTCAAACAGACATGTAGAAGCAAAATGAAAGTCAGTAGAGTCACATGCCACGGTTGAAGCACAGAAATGCGAAATGTCGACCCTACCATGCGTAAACATTAATTAATTCAACTCGAATTCGTTGACCCATTCTTCTTGCAAAATGATACAGAAAGTATGATTTCAGAATTGGCCGTACCAAAATATATTGCTCGCACCTTCTACGAATGCTGTTGAATACCGCAAAAATCCTTCTGACTCTTCCCTCGGAATTTCAAATAACTGTTAGACGCACAAAGACTCAATTAGAAATGGTTCAAAATTCGATTCAGTTGCGCAAGAATTATGCTCAGCCAAAGTTTAATGTGTATCCCAGTAACCCCTTTCGACAGGAAAGAAATAACATACAACTTTAAAATGCACGATTATTTTTGAAATCAATGCTAAGAGGAGAATTGGGGGTTTGTATTTTCAGGAGAGAAAAAAAATTACCCATCGGTGGAATAGAAGCGCGAATATTTGAGAAACAAATGATTGACTCCATAATTATAGAAACAAAGGGAGGATTTCCTTCCCATCATCTGGAACTTGAGCATAGTGCTGTGCAAAAACTTCATAGAAGCATACACGTGGTTGACTGCCATTTGCAGTCACTGGACCGTCATCCTCCACATTATCGACAATTTTGGGGGAACCGTAAAGTCTTTCTGCAAATAAACAGCAATTCCATTCTCGCTCAGAATAGTGATAACTCAGGAAAGAATGTTATCAACACAAGAAAAGTAGAGACATCAAGTTTCATACTGTATCGATTACATAGCATTATGATAATTTAAAGAGCTTTCCTACCTTGAGCACGAGGGTCCACTTCTAAGGCAACATCCGTAAAGAGCTGCCGCAGTAATTCTCCTCTCTGGGCGGGATAATCAAGTGCCTGCCATTGCCGTAAAATCATCAATGGAAACGAAAAGGACATAAGTTGAGCATGATGGTAACTCTTTAAACCCCTGAATAACCAAAACTTGTGCCTAATTTTTTTATAAATTTGAGCAGGTCATATTAGGAATTTTTTTGGTTCAATTTTATTCATATTTTTGATAGACACATGCAACGTTCTTCACGAATCCCAGTGTAAGAATTGAACCCATCTCAATGAAATTCACAACACATTCTATCGAATTAGTAATATTAAAACCATGAATCCTTGGTCCTTTAAGAGTGTTAACTCTCTTCACAATTATAAAAAATTCAGTAAATCCAGTACCTTCTGTAGCTTGCGCTGGACTTCTACGGTTAGCTTTTTCCTAAATGACGAGGGTGCAAGTCGACGCCGCTGAAAGGTGCGGCCTCCCATTCTGAACTACCAGATTCTTCAACCGCTTCACATGGAACCATTACCGAATTGCCAATAATATTGTCCACCACAGATTTCAATGCTTCCTAATACTGTCTCCAATACCCGCAATATTCGAATCTCCAGTCCCCTCTCAATAAACAATTGCAAGCACCAACTGCCATTGTTCAAGAACCCTCGGCATTATCAAAACAAGGACAACACTTTACCTGTTACATGCCACACACTGAGTCAGCTGATAAATTACCACTTCACATCAATTTCATTATATATGTGTAATTTAAAACAACAGGCTCTACCCTAAAGGATGAAGGAGGTAACAGTTTGAGGTAATCGTGAGTCGATAATCAAAGGAGATAGTAGTGAATTTTGAATTCCTTCACAATGAATCAATCACTGTCTTCCTTATTGTAGATCTTTATTTCAAAATGTTAAAGTGGTAGGATTATGAAGATTTGAGCAAGTAGCGTTTTGAGCAAGTTTAAGATGGAGACTCTGAAATCTCAATCTCAGACTGCTTCCAGAAATCTTTGCTTTACATAAGCTTATCCAAGCAAGCATCTGGTATTTCTTTCCTTTACCCTCACCATGTGATATGTAGTTTGACGTTCATTTTTTCACCGTCCTTTCTCCACCCCCTCTTTTCATCACCATATATATGACAAAGAAGAAGGCAATTTAATTTATTACACTGCTAAATGTTTGCTAAATCTTCCTCAAATTAGCAATATTTTAATATGTATTGTCCCTCAAACGTGTGCCGTCTCCGTTTGAGCGAACTGTTCTTATTAATGTCCCTTTTCATCTGCTTGCAGAAGTAATTGTGTAAGCAGTTTTACTGATTTATCGCAGGTTCGGTTTTGCAAACTTGTAGAGAAGCCCTGTAACATGCAAGCGTAAGCCGATACCGTACTCTTCCTGTACTGACTTTCCACTGAAAAAACAAATAGTCTTTGTACAAAGATTTTTTGCCGATGTACTGTAATTCTCTTTACTCACCGTAATCTATATACTACGCAGTACTAAAACGGTCTCTACCACGTACGTAACACAAAATAATAAGCTCGCTCACGTTCCCCAGTGCCCAAATGCAGAACTCGTTTTAACTCCGTGTCCTACTCAACTTAAGCTCTTGGGCCTCCCTGTTAAAGTCTCTGAACAGAACTGTCGAACTTAAAAAAACAAACCAGCAAGATCCTCCTCCACGCCTCTCACCCAGGCAATCGTCTTCATGCGATCCTTCACCAACAACCCCCGAATCACAGCCAGCAGCGCAAACCCTAACTGAAAACACTGAAAGCACGTTCCCCTGCCTTGAACAAGTACCCCCACATAAAAAAAATTTTACCTCATCTTGATGGCGGTGGAGCTTTGCGGGGCACCTTGCCGGGCAACTTGGCAGGCTTAGGTAAACCTTCATCCCGGACTGGTTTTAGAAGAACTGTCTTAAAAAAAAATGCTTGCATTGGGATGATAGTTCCCAATGCACGAAATTCATTTGGTAAATTAGTAGCCAAATCATGCAAAATTGCAATGACTTTTTTCTTGTAGCCATCTTCTAGAGCCGGTGCTGCTCGATCTAAGAGGCACCTGTTCTTGACTTACCAATCGTGTCACTTTTCATCCACACTTGTTTAATACTCGTGGAAAACACATGCGCCATGTCATTTCGGTTCACTTGGCTCCTCAATTTCATAGCATACATCACGATCTCCTCCCGGAACTGTTTGGCATTAATGTGTCCTTCCCCATAACCAAACTTCACCAACTCTTGTAAGTACTCTTTTTCTGCAAACCCCATAGCATAATTGCACCACTGCTTTTCCAAAGCCCACTCTTGATCATCTCCCACGCTCTCCATATACCAATATAAGGAGTGGTAGGACAAGTCATATGATCCATCGCTCAATGAAAAAGGGCCAAAACAAAACTCGCCTTCTCTACAAGCCTCCAACAATTTCTTGTCTCGAAGATGAAAAGATAGCCGCATAAAGAGAGTCTCGATCAAATCATGTGCCGCAAGGATTTTAGGGTCACATAAAAAATCGTAAAGCCGCCATTTTATATACTGTGATTGCCAAAACAACGTGGAGGGGTGAGAAGGGTTATCACCATTGTATTCAACCTCTTCGGTTCCAAATCCAGGCTTCTTCATAGCCAACAGGCTTTGGTGATCGTCCAAGCGAAAATCTCCAACATTGACCGGTGTGTTATTCATAACATAAAACTCGCTTGAAGATGACGCTCCCATATCCACAACCAACTTCTCCATCCCTGTCTTCATTGGAGAGTCATCGAAAAAAAATGCAAGAACAAACTTCATTGAAGCAACACCCTGCGGCCAAAAGAATAACAAATTAGTAATCCGTAGACAAAACAAATCCAACACCAAGAATCTTGGAAAGAATAAGAAGATACAACTCTACAGTTGAAGATGATAAGGGCAACCCAGTACCCGCCACAAGAGCCAACAGATAAACCCTGAAACAGAAATCCTCCCCCAATTTCTTCAACCGGTAAGAAGAAAAGTAGTTCCCTAAATGCCAATTCCACAGCACACCAAGAAAAAAGAGCCGAAATCTCAAATACAGATCCCATACCTCCATGGTCATAAACCCTCGAATTCACGACTTGTCTACACAGCGTCCGCTTCCTTCCCTGAACGCGTTCCAACCCACAGCTACCTGACCTGAAATCACCTGAAACCACCTTAATTCACGATCTTCCGCCACATCTCCACGCAAAACACTCCCCAATTAACCCTAATTCGCTTCGCTCTCCTTCCCTTCCTTTCCCTTCCCCCAAGGCCTCACCTCCAATTCGACTCGCGCCCTCAATTCTGGCTCAATCGTCACAGCGTGCGCCCTAGGTTTCCACAAGACCACGGTCACACGAAGACCACGGTAATCTCTACATTGTCAGTCAGCCAACCCGCTGCACACAAAGTCCTTGGCACATCAACCCCGAACACGTCCAAAGAACGATAGACAGTATATCAAACCCTCGCTCACTAATCCCAATCAAACCACAATCCCTCTCACGGCAAGAACGTCATGCTACCTCCAAACCTAAAACAAGCCACTCCTTCCCGGATACTAAAACTAACGCAACAAACGCCCTGACAAGGGTTTCGAGGCCGTTTCATTTTCTAGCAGTAGTGCACAAAACCAAGCTATTCACAAGCAGAACGCGCGCCTTGTAACCGCCGTCCTCAAGGCCGATCGCTCACGCAACCAAACAAGCCCACGCGTGCAGCCGGCGACCCGCGAGGGTTTCAGGTGCACAAAAACCCGACGAACGAAACCCTAGCTTCCTCAACAACACAACAAGAACAAAAAGAAGCAGGAAATGAGTGCAGGAAAAGCAGACTCACCTTGAAACAGGAAATGGAACGGCGGTGACGATGCGGGCACAACGATGAGTGAGTGCGTGCAGGCAAACAATGAGAGTAAGAAAACAAGGGTGCAAATGAAGACAGAAAGCGAAAATGAACAAGAGCTCTTGGGAGTACGCATCAAGAGTTATATAAGGACTACGCCCGTCAGTCGCTGCCTCGCCTCGGCAGGCAGGATCACACTCCCCGACCGAGGATGACGACCATAGCCACTCTCATCTCGGCACTTGAATCAATTCTGTAATCCACGGCAGTGATTCATTTCCTTTGCCAGTTTAGCATTTTTGCTACTTTTCCATGGCTTCAAGAACAACGTAGGATTCCTTCGGTACTTAGAAAAGTGGATTTCAGTGAATATTCTTTTTTATATAGTTTTCAAATGGATGCTCCATGATTGTACTGCTTTATTTTGTTATGCAATCTTAGGTTCCTTGAATGTTTTTTTCATATTGATATATAGGTGATATGAGGATGATACACATGTGCTACCTAGGTGCTATTTATGCAATACATGAGTGATACCTAGTTTTAACCCTTGAACATCATCATGTACTAAAAATAACTTTGAAATTAGAAATTTTATAATTATTGATTTAAAAATTTACTAAAAATATTTTGATCTTCACACAAAATTGTAAATGGAACTTACAATAAATTTGGGATGATAATCATAAGCCTCATTTTCTTTATTTGGTGTCTAGAATCAAGACTTTATAGCATTTAAGGGTTAAAGATGCTACACATCTTGACTCCATTTACGAATTTTGGTTGTTATTTTCTATTTCCAATAATTCTTTGTATCCCTTTAGCTAGCCCAAAATTTATGTAGCAAATTCGCTAGAATTAGCAACAAAATCACTAATCTACGGATTCTTTTAGCCTATCAGTCCTCAATTGGCTAGCCTTATGACTACGTGCATTCGACCACTTTAATATTGAAACATGAGGCATGCCCAACAATGAGGCTGGTATAACTCTTTTTGAACCTCACATACACTAGCCCAAACTTAAATTTTGCCATACAAGAGGAGTCTAGCTGATATTTACCAGGTTTGTTTTTTCTGCAATGTAGCAATGCTCCATGTATGCAATGGAGAGTAGTCCCTCCATATTTAGACCATTATGACTGTGCCACAACAATGGAGTTTCGCACCATGGTGCCAAAAAAAGACCCTGGTATTTACTGAAAAAAAATATTAGCCTCAAATGCTCTAACCAACAATAAAATCTTTCCAAGTCAAATTGGGATGTCGGTTTTTAGCAAAAAGTTTGAAGATGCTAGTAACTGATGGGAAAAGTTTCCAAATAACTTTTTAAAATGACAAATTCAATTGATAGTATTGTAAATAATCAATAATTTTGATGGGATCAAATCTTATATCATTGGGAATGAAGAAAATTTTATTCGTTGGTCATATTTAACATTTTTTTTATTGAAAAAAACTTCATTAAAGTTACGAGAGTCACATTATACGATACATTATAGTTTTGTCCTTTAGGGGTTCAATAAGGGATTCTAGCACGGTGTGTCAAATTTCACGGATAGACCAAACTTTTATTTATTTTTTCTGTTTCCAGGGTGCAATTCTAAATTAGTTAGTTTGGGACTTACTACACCAAAATCACCATATAGTGTGGATGGGTGAATGACGTGGATATATTCATCCACTTAAACAAAATTTTATTTCATTTGAACAAATTTCATTCAATTTGAAAGAATTTTACCACAGTATTTTGTTATTAGTAATGCCTCTCGTAAATACTGTGGGCCATAGTATATGGTGATTGCGGTTAAGTCACGAGGCGTTGTCAGCTTTCATTGTCACAGGACCGAGCTTACTAACTTACGGTAGTAAGTTCAGTTGGCTTGAGCGCTCTCTCCTCTTCCCGCCCTTTTCCCACTGCTCTGTGTGGAGCTTTTCTTCTGTAGTTTTCGCTGTATCATTTTCTCCTTGCAATTCTAGCGCTGATTCTCCAGGATTTGTTTTCTTCACAAGTCCCTCTCTGTTCCGTTTTACTGGTGAGAATTTAGAGCGTTTGTTCCATTGTTGTTAAATATTTCTCTTCTGGTCGTGAGGCGTGATTAGGGCGGGTTTTGCACTCTCTGTCGTGCACGTGAGTTCAATTAGTGCCAATATTGATTGCGTTTTGGTCGCTTATTGCGGTTATTCTATATATTTCTGCTTCTTGTCCTTTCCAGGGTTTGGTTTGGCTCCCTGTTGGAGCGAACAGGGTTTCACATGCATTTTGATACAGCCTTGTGGTGAATTTCTTCTGCGATTGAAGGTTAGAGGAGGCGGTCATGTGCCAAAAGGGTTATGCGAATTTTGGTGACTACCTGAGGAGATTCGAAATTGTTGAAAAATGGAAGGAACCGTTGTGACTGAGAGTCATAGGAGGGATCGTCGCCAAGCAATTCTGAATTCTCAGTTTATGAAAGAGTGAGTACATAAGATTGCTTGAAATTGCTTCTGGCTCCATTGAAATTCTTGCTGTATGATCTTGGATCAGCTGTATCATTCATGTTTGAGGTTAGGGAGAGCAAATTGTTCTTTCTCGATTTCTCTATGACACTATTGGTCTTGTTCTGGTTTTCAGCCCTGATTTTACATTCCACTAGAGTCGCACATTCTGAGAAAGTAAGTTTGACCGTGCGTGGAGGTTGTGCCGTGTAATAATGCATGTCAATCTCTTTGATCTAAGCGTTTCAATATTTGTAGGCTCATGGAGAGTAGCGACGAAGAGAGTGGTAAGGATTATTTGGAAGACGAACCGCCAAAGAAACGCGCAAACCATGGCCAGGTAAGTACTATCCTTTTTGAAAAAAATTACAATTCCATTTCTATCGACTGCAAGGTTTCATTACAATATTAAGCCCTAGACTTTCTACACCTACTAGAGTTTCCAAGATTCTCTCCGATGCTCTTGGATACTCTTGGATGCTTTTTTCTTCACATCTTAAGTTCCATTCATACAATGCCAAATGTCCTCTCTCACCATAGCTCCAAGGAAAATTATTGTACCTGTAAAATTCGATCCAAGCAGTAAGGGATTTGAAACCTACTGTTATTCAATGTTATCTTGTAGGAGAGGCTTATTTTCACTATCCATTTTTCAGAAACACTCAAGGAGAGGTGGGGAGGGGGCGAAGGAGAGTACATCAAAGGCCCGGAGGCCGTCCAAAAACACAACTGCGATGTTTGACATTAAAACGGCCAGCTTAATTGGTAGGATACGTTTCTCATATAACTCCAGAATATTGGTGACACGGAGCTAGTCTGTATCAGATGGAGTTATATATTCATCCGCTTGTTGGCTTGGGAATGTACTATTTCCTGCATAGTACATTAGGGCGGAGCTCTTGAGGATCAAAGGGCTGCTTCTATTATCACTTATGCTCCTTGTTGTTTGTTGTTCAAAAATCATCAAGCACAAACCCAATTACATTGGTGAAGCAGCTATAAAATGGCTTGAACGAGATGATGCCATTGCAATCCTATTGACGGTTTGAATGAGCTTCTCTCGACGATGTTTGAGGTTGGACACTATTTCTTAGAAAGATGTTCTGTACAATATACAGACAATAAAAACGATGTTCTGTTCACTCTATCATATGTAGTATGTAAACGTCATGCCAATTGTCAAGAAATCCTCGCTACTTTGTCAATGTTATCTTCTTCACTTTTTTGTTGCAGTGTCGACTGATTGGTTCTGCTCACGAGGTATATGTTGCACTTTGATTTTATCAGAACATTGTTTCAAGCGAGAATAAGCCTCATAATACAGTATTAAGTTTTCTGACTTAACCTCCCAGTCTCCGGATGTTTGCTTACAGATCAATTTTGAGTCGCCTTGCACTAATAGATTACGGATCTCCTTATGTTTTGCTATCTCTAGTTCAGTAATTAGAGCAGCGTACTCAACCTGATTACAAGTTAATCCTTGGCCAAGATCTTGGTGAAAACTCTCAATTTTAGTATTTTACCCTCCAGACTTTCGAGAACCACTCCCGCGGCTGACCCTAATGGTTTGGAGCATGATCCGTCAAAATTCAGTTTCCAAGTTCCGATCATTATGACTTTGTCGCTTGTCCATCAGTAATTGTTGAGTTGCTGGCACGCACCCAAAATTCTGATCGCGTCCTGATACAAGACCGACTACGGAAGAAGAAGACGTGTTGAGTGATAAATTTGTTCCGGATCAATGTCCCCTGACGCCTTTCATAATGCGTTCAACCGAGAGGAATCGGAGCACATGCAATGAGCGCTCGTCTCTTTGATCAGATAAATCGATATATCGCTATCAGAATTTTGATCTTGGGAGCAAGCTCCGACGTCTCGAGAAGCTTGGAGCTTGATAGGGAAATTAATGATGGTTTCAATAGCAATAGGACACCTCGAGGAGAGATTGCAGTAATTTGAATTGACCCTTGGTTCTCACCTCTCCGACCCGCTCTTTGTTTGGGCTCCTCGCGACAAATTTAGGTTCAATGCATCGATGATTTTATTTTCTCAGCTCTCACCCTTCAGACAAATTCTCGAGGTCCCGACAACGGAACTAGATGAAACGATCCAGAAACAAACTTAAAGAAAATAGAATCAATATAGACTAGAATCTGTAATTCAATTATTGCATAAGGCCTCATTACATTGGATTGCTAATTTCAGTGATCCTCTTTCCTTCCTCTCTATTCTAATCGTGCTTTTGTCTCCCCTGTCCTTTGCCTGGCTTTCTTGGAATCCAGGTGTAGCTTTTATCCTCCTAGTTCGTAACTGACAGTTTGGACTTTGTTCCTAGGTTATAACCAACCTGGTTGGTTGTAAGTCGTGGTCATAACCATCAAAGGAGAAGGGTCACGTATGCGACGAAATTTTAGCTTATCGGTACCTTACTCAACGGATCAACTGTACCTTCCGTATGCACTTTCTGTGTCATTGCAATGCTTTCCTGGTAGTCATTGATCTACAAGTATATTAAATTCATGGTTGAAAGTCTCTTCCTCAACTCCCATTTCACTCGAAAACTCTCATTTTAATGAATATTATGTTACCATGTCCTTTGCCAAAACTTCGATGGAGATGTTGAGGATCAAATCCTCCGTCTTGGTGACATCACCTTCTGTAATGACCATGGCTTGTGTCATGCGAGTGATAACTTCCTCAGTGAGTTGCAACAGAGTAGCCTTCTTCTGTATTGCGGTCAAGAAAATCCCTCCTAGTGATGGCCTTGTTCCTCGCTTTGTCATCAAAGCCTGCAAATTCATTGATCTTTAAGTCCAGGACCCCTTTTCCATCCAAAGACCTCCTGAATTCAACCTCGGAAGGAGGAGTGAACTCAATGACACAATCCAAGTACCATCCTCCACCACTGAGATGAGCTGTGGTGTAGGTGCGGAGCTGGTGTGCGGTGAACATACAAGCTTTGGACGTGCGATCTAAATATGATGATAGGAAGGGAGGAAGGTCTGAGCGGTCGATGGCTCCTTTTCCTTCGAGTTCAAATTTGAAATATCTACAACAAAAGCATAATTTTGCATTAAGAAGAATGAGTATGATGAGCATGGAAGCCGTACAACATATTTCTGTGAGCAATCCCGGATGGTGAGACCGACAAACTTGTGACAAGTAAATGCATTGCCAATATGAGGGCCTACAGGTGAGAAGAGAAGAGGATCGGATATACAATTCAATTCCGAAGGCTTTTAAAATAAGGAGTTCGAATAGAAGTCAACATTATAAACCTCATTGTAATTGACTTGAAATAGTATAGTGATTAGAACGATAACTTACTGTCCTCCAAGTTATGAGACATATCCCACTATTCAGATAGTAAAACTCACCGATACAGAACTCTGCGCACAGCAGCTGCTGACGCCTCGTGAGCCATGAATGAGTCCCCTTTTTTGAAGTAACTGTGCCCTTTGAAATAATTGAGAAACCCATGCTCCCAAATTGTGCGCCTCCACCCTTCAATGTACTCTACCAAGTACTGTGGTTGCGTTGGGATGTTGTAGTTGATAGTGATGTTGTCTTGCTTCACCACTAAGTCAAAATACTCGATTGCTGCATCTTCGATCTGTAGAGTACAATGCACGTTAAAAATGTACAATTGAAGACGTTCGTGGTGCGATTATGAACTTGTGAATTACAATTTCAATACGAACCACCGCCAGCTAAAGTTACTTGCCTACAGGAAACAGTTTCCTTACCCCTGCATACCAGACGCATTTGGCAAGAAAATGGGGCAAGAAATTTTCGGAGACAAGTTTTGGTGGGAACTTCCTTGCTTCGCGAGATGGAGCAGAGGAGTTCTACCACTTCAAGATTTTGATCTTATGTGCAGGCGCCATGTTGCACGTGGCCACCATTTGCAACTTCTCCAATGTCATCTCCGGCACTTCATTGGTGCTCCAATGCCTCTCCACCTATGACAGCAACACATTCAATAACTCTTGGTGTTTGAAAACAAAGTAAAGGAAACTATAGTCGTGCAAGGTTTAGGAAATTGATTGACCTCCTGTAAGAAGCGTGGCCCATGAGATGGTTGAGCCATTGCCAGCAACTTCTCCATTTTGACCATCAAAGTTTTGGTTCTCTCCTTTGCTCCGGCCCTCATGGCATGCGCAACTTCTTTTGGGGTCCTCTCCTCTTCTGGTGTAGTGTCAATGTACTTTCTCAGTGCAGCATCCGCAACTTGAGAAATCTCTTGCTGCCCAGTCAGACGATAACATTGAATTAGAAGTTAGGCATGTGAAGAGTTTTGGAAGCAAATTGCAGCGAACTAAAGGATTCCAATTTTGTATAACTCATAGTGTCTTACCTTGAAAATGAACGATGTGAAGACCTCCACGGGTATGCTATACCATTTCCTTGAAACCTTGAATTGCAAACACCTTTTCTTCTCCCCTGGCTTGAGGAGATTAACGAATCGGTTGATTGAGAGAAGACCATACTTCTGCACCTGGTACAGAATGTGCACTAAGTTTGTCTTCACGTGTGAGTCCTCCACTGACCTGGAAGTAGACCATTGCTTTAGGAAATCTGGAATCCTACATGAGTTTATATGTAAGGCATATGAAAACCAAAGAAAGGAAAAGCAGCTCAAAAAGGAAGAACTCACTTGTTGATGTCATGCATCACTTGCATGACAAGCTCGGTCTTCCCTTTGGTTTCCAATAGAATGCAATCAACGACACAATGCCATTTTGGGAGCAATGTGTAGCACCTTTCAATGAGATTCATCCATGCAATGCGGCGATGGTTGCCATCGCAGATGAAGAACTTCAAGTTCTTGAGGAACTTGAGTTCAAGTCTGGAGTTGAGGTAGCATGTGAAAAATTCATTTTTCTCTTTCCAAATTGGATCCCACTTGTTCATCTCGTCCTCTGTGAACTCCTGGCTTTCTCCTTCTTCATTTGTGGTGGAGACATAGAACACCGCCGCACCATCACGGTACCCTCCTGCGAATTCTTGCTCCAACTTCGTAATGTCACAAGCGAGTGTGGACCTGACCATGGGCATAACAACTAGTCTGCAGAGGGGGATGTGTAGCCGAAAGAGTTCTCCGGGCTTCATGCGCAAAGTGGAGAGGATATCCACTGAGTCCCCTTTTTGTATGCGCTGCAGTTCATCCTCCATGAGTCCTTTCTCTTCGTCTTCAAGATGCTCGGTTTGCATGGGATCTTGTCGTCCTCCTTCTTTGTCTTCTTCTTCATCTTCATCGTCTTCTTCATCGTCCCCAATATGCGGCTGCGTTGTTTCATCTATTCCCGGAGTCTCCAAGATGGTCTCTTCTTGAGTTACTCCAGTGGATGAGACATCCATCTACATGTAAATATCCAATTAGAGAAGATTTCACTTGCACATTGCAGAGGAGGTTAAGTGTGTGCAAAGAATCTATGTTGAAGCACAATTGAAAATGCTTTACTTCAATAAGGAAAATTACACTTATAGAAGTGAAGGGTGGAGAGTATATGAAGTAAAAGCAGCCTGCAAATGGCTTTCACGTTTGTAATGCGACAAGATATATAGGGTGGGGTCCTGATACCCTAATGGATGATGTCCACGTCATCATCTTCATCCGAGTCTGAGCTCAAGATGATGACCTCATGTGTGTAAACTCTACCAGTCCCAATGCTCTCACCCACTTAACACTATATTCAATATTTTGAGAGATTTGGAGTCTCTCAAAATAATATTGTTCATTTAGATTCAATAAGATGAATTGTCATTTCAGCTAGTTTATGTGGAGAAGCACTGAGTTTGCTAGTTGTATTGCTCAATTTCCATTAAATTGAGAGTCATTTGAGTGATGGAATGTTCAAGCAGATGTAGTTCGGTAAAGCCTCTATTTCTTATAAATGAAGATAAAGGCATCTTCTCAACACCAAGTCATGAGCTCCATGGTTGGTTGTAAGGAGTTGATCATCTCATTGAAGTGATCCGGGTTCGATTCCCATTGAACTTGTACGAGCGCATGAGAGAGAAAACATGACTTGGTGCTGCTAAGTGAGCTTCGCAAGTAGGAAAGCGATAACAACCAACCGGCCCCTACCCAGAATGTGACAAGTGCTTTACATCTTGACCAAATAAATTGTGGATATTTCCACTACATTATTTTCCCCAATAGCAAAGTAATTTCAAATAAAATATTCTCAATGATAAACACAAAAGAAGATGAAGTAAAAAATAGAGAAAACAGAGGTGAAGAATATAAAATAAAGCATTTTGAACATAGAACACTGTTTTGTAAACATAGAACATACACTTCAACACATTAATGAAATACCAAGCAATGAAATACAGACAATCAAATCAAACCTACAACATCTAATCTAATATATGAATTCCATTCATTATATAAAACATGACGATGGAAACAACATATTTATAAAACTTGCAATATACATCAATACATAGTTACAATTATCAAGTGAACGATGCAAGGCTTTGGTTGATAATGTCAATTTGAGTAGTTGGAATCTTGATCATGCATTGGCGAGTATCTCTTCGGATGCTAGACTTCCACGCTATCATAAGAGCATTTGTATGCTCCCAAAGTGGCGATTCGGTTTCATCAACTTTCCAACGTAGACCTCTTTCGCTGTCCCATCCAGTGTAGAAGTCTTGAACATCTTGATCTCTTGAAGTTGGACGAAAGTATTGAATGAGTACACAATTAGTTTTTTCCGGATTACAATTTGGATCAGACAATGCCCTTGCAATCCAAACCGGATGACTGTCACCATCTGCGGGTCGAACTGCAACAAAATATCC
Source organism: Climacium dendroides (assembly GCA_950106755.1). Lineage (NCBI taxonomy): Eukaryota > Viridiplantae > Streptophyta > Bryopsida > Hypnales > Climaciaceae > Climacium > Climacium dendroides. Next base: position 20,884,509 of record OX467091.1, read on the forward strand.
TTCAAAGAGATCTCGACCCACCCTGAAGGATGGCTGTGGGCGACCTCTCAAAGGACCTACGTACGCGTCATCTTCTCCAAACTCTTCACGATCCTCGCTATCTTCATCCAATTCATCCACTTGAGTTGCTTGGATACGGCTCGTTGGCCAAAACCCATCCTTCAAAATAGAAGATGAAGGTAGTGGTTCTAGCAATGCTACCTTGATACCCTGCCAGTAGTGCACTACATACTCATAGCGTCTTCGGTACTCTCTAGTGCGATCTTGATTGCACAAATTCTCCCAATACCTCACGAATCCAGATATGCCCTTCAAGATGTCCTCTGCACCTTTCATTGGACTCGACAGAACTGCTTCTGGTACTCCACGTGGCCACAAACTTTGCCCTTCAGAGTCCTCCTTCTACAATTTCATTCCATGACTAGTCCCCTTCGGCAACCACTCCACATCAGTGCATAGCATTTTGTACTTCATGACTAGACACCCAGTCGAGTCGAGGTAGAACTTCACTTGTTGTGGCTTTGTATGTCCAACCATGATGTCATTGCCATCCAAAACTTTGCCTGCTATGAAACCCTTGAAATCTAGCACCTCTTCGATGAGGTGGGGGATTGTCGGAATGGATTCAACATCCATGAATAACTTCATAAGTACAAGAATTGTAAGGAAGTTTTCCTTCTTCAAAAGCATGCTCCATCTTCCGAAGAGTGCATCAATGTCGTCATGAGTATGACCCACAATCATGAAGTTCACGTACACTTCACGAAAAATTTTGTTTGCAACAAGTAGAGACCAATAACAGAAAACAAATTTATTCTTGTTATCTCCGGTGGCATTATCCATCTGCACATTCAAAATAGGAGGCAACGGCATCCCTGGACATAACATTTCCAATAGCGGAGGTAGAGATGCTTCGCACACTTCGGCACCTTTCAGTATTGCCCTGGATAAATTTGTGGATCCCGACCCTGTAAACAATTGCCGAGAAGACGATTTTGGTGGCAATTCCAAATCTCGCAGCAACTTCGCCATGGAGCCAATAGTGTAGTTTGAGTCATGGGGAAACATATCCAAGCCATAATACGCATATCGAACATCAGCATGACCATGGGCAATCATGCCAGTGACTGAGACGGGCAACTTCATGAGCCCATTAAGTTCTTTAGTCTTGAGGGAAAAGACCGGAGAAGCAGTCTTAGCATGGTCCATTTTGTCATGCATGATTGTCAAACATTCATGTGGAAATTCATGCGAGCGGTAACGGTTAGCGTAGTAGAGCTTCCTATGTGCCCGAGCAATAGCCAAATGTTTGTCAAGCCTCCTAGACCATATCAAAGCACTTTGAGATCCAGCAATATAACTCCTTCGTAGCTCTTGTAATTTGTCACACACTGAACACTGAGCAAAATTATCACCAGTTTTTTTCACCTCGTACTCTGAGAACTTCGAGGACCTGATCTTGCTCAGGTTCGAAGTCGAAACTTCAGGTAATCCGAAGGCTACATTGACATCGTTGATTTCTTTCATCTTACCCTTCCATTGAAAAGTAGAGGGAAGACACATGGATACGACTTTGTCCCCTGACTTCAAAGTCCGAGTACGATGTGGCATGTGATCCGCCTCCTTTTCAAGGATGCACTTCAGTGTTGTAGTTGCCTGTTGAGTGTGCTTTCTCGGCTTCTCCAATCCTGTGTTCTCATGGTCTCTTGCCTCTCGTTCATCCTTCCAATATTTGAGGTATCGATAGAATGTGGCCTCCGGGACCCCAGAAATATGCATCCATGCTCGCATGCATACGTTGATGCCTTCAACAGTCACTGTCTTCCTCCCACGTGCATCAAGATGCACTGACCTGTGTACATCAGTCTTCATGTGTGACCTGAACTTGAATGATGTATTGGAGTACATTCGCTCACGGAAGGCTCGAATCTTCTCCCTTGGAAATGGCTGAATGCAATTTTGGGAACAACAGACTTTGCTAGACACCAAGTTAATGGGCTCTGGAGTGAGGAGTTCCTTAGATCTGCGGGATATCACGCGAGGTGGATTCCTAAGGATACTTGAATATGGCCGTGCAGATGCTGGAGGTTGTGGATTCAAGAGGTGGGCTTGTAGCTGATTGAATCTATCTCGCACCTCATGGTCATGAAGACTTGCTCCCGCGCAATGGACACGCTCAATCGGCCAAGCTACCAAATAGTAAATTTGCTCCTGAGGGATATCCACTTCAGAGAATGTCTTGGTGATGTGGACTGCTACATGGGTATCTCCAAGAGGACCATCGGCTCCCAACACGAGGTCTGAGTTGACACTATGGCAAGTCCCTTCTTCAACAAGTAGACCCTCCTCATTGTAAAGAGTGACACATCTTGTATTCCAAAGACGACGCGGGATTCCTTCGCATTCAGGAATGCCCACATTCATCCCTTCCATAACTGGGAATTCATCATCCGAGGATTCCATGAAGTTGTCAGCAGCCGCAAATAAAGCCATGTCATGTACCTGGAAAACCAAATGAAGTGTAGTATTGAAGTCAATGTCAGGAATGAAACTCCACCTGGAGTCGACCTGAATGATGCCGTGAATGATATTGGAATCTCTGAGCAGCAGTAAAATCCGAATGGAAATTCAGCGCGATCTGTGCGGAATTGCATTTCAGCGCTAGCAATGCTGACCAATAGTCTCAACCAATTTCATCCAATCCGTGACGGCATTTCAGCGCGACCAGCGTTGAATTGAAATCTAGCACCACCGACGAAAATATATCATCGCAACAAATTTCACTCCCAGCCTGATGACACTTAAGGCCAGTCGTGATGAAATTGAATAATAACAGATTCCATTTGTTGCATGCTGACGCCTCAGCGAGACTAGCACTGAATTGCAATTCGGAATTACTCGAGCAGGAATACAGTCACAATATATTTCATTATCTGAATATCGACACTTGATTGCGACTCGCGTTGAATTGCAATTCAGCTCCGATAACTCTAAAGTGTCTCCAGAGAAAACTCCATCACGTTTGTCAAGAAAATACATCTAGATTAGTTGAACCAATGCCTTTCAGCTATTCAGCGCGAGTCGCGCTGAAGTGTCGTCTCCATGTTTTTCGATGTCCACTTGGAGACACTTCATATGGACTTGCGATGAATTGCACTTCAACGCGACTCACGTTGAAATGTCGTTCCTAGGTATATCATTACCATTGTGAAGACACACCAGCCACATTAGACACCTTAGACACAATATTCAGCTTGCCGACACTTCAGCGCGACCAGAGGTGGATTGCAATTATGCTTTACCAGTACTGAAATATCATCACATTATATTTCATACCCTAGGTGGCGAAACTTCACGTTGACATGAAATTTAGCAGTGTCAGAGATTAAATTTCTTCAACGTGCAGTCCATCGCGTTCAACAAAATACTTAATAGTGCACTTCAACACGAGTCGTGTTGAAGTGTCACCTTCGACTCCTCTGTAGTTCTCATGAGGACGTTTCAGCATGACTCGCGTAGAATTGCACTTCAGCACGACTCGCGCTGAATTGTCATCAATGGATATTCTTTTACCTTTGTGAAGACACTTCATCCAGACCAGGGTTGAATATCATTTCAGCGTGAGTCTAGGTGAAGTGTCTGCACAAAGATATTGGGAAATCTGGTGGAGACACATTAGCGCGAGTTGCGCTGAAGTGCATTTTATTTTCATTTTAGGCAATTACTTTCTATTTATAGTAAGTACGTCTTTCGTGGAGGGATTTATGTACGGTCCTGCGCATTTTTCACACTGCGCTCGTCGAGCGATTTGAAATCCTGAACATTTAATGGACAGTGGTCGGACTAACTGATTACAACGTGAATTGTACTAGACATCATTCAACACCTACGCAAAACCATTGTCAAACATGGAATGACAGATCCTATGCAAACCTAGAAGCTGCTAAATGGAGAATGCTCATGTTTTCGAAGGGGTCGGAGTGGCTTACTGCAATTCCAATGCGATATATTTCCTGCTCAAGCAATATGACGGACAACAACCGTCGCTGCACCAGTACAAGCGTGGATCAATACTACTAAAACTCTTCTAAGGACATAGTAGAACAAGTTGGAAACGCAGAGAAAAAAAGCAAAGCACGGAGAAGTTGATGCAGTTGAAGAGAAAGGTGGAATGTCTGGAATGCAACTAAAGTGCCGACGTCCACTCAGCTCCTCGGCGGGAAGGAAAGAGCGCGAAGTTAGTTCTCATTTTTGAACGGCGTACATTCTAATATCAGGTGTCCCCAGAATCACGACGGCCTTGCCACGTAAACCTTTCGATATCCACATGCAATCCTGAATTTCGTAACTGACCCCACAAAAATAATGGGGTCATTATACTTTTCATTACATTTGTGTTGACTTTTGAATACCCTACTAGTAGATCCCCTCTGGCAGTCTTCAAATGCGAACGGCAAAAGCTTGTATCCAAACCCTTTTCTACTTTGACATCGAAATTTAAGCCGAATCGTTGACGTTACAATGCACCTAACTTCATTATTAGGAAATAAAGGTTCCATTATTTACACAAACCAAGTGGCACGTAACTCGGCTTGCCATATATATAGCACACGCTAGAATAATGTTAATTCAAGGTGGAAAGCACCTTTACTGCAAAATTCCCGACCTTTAGTCGGCGGGAATATTGTTCTTCTTTTCAAGTGAATGAAAAGTGTGATTTTTAAAATTACTAATAATCTTGGAATTTTTAAAGGATGTCCCTTTTCATGCACAGGATTCGAGGGATTCGGATGGGATGATGATCATCTCAAACTTAAGGATAGACGGATTGTTAACAATTATTGTGTAGTTATCGTTGTTTCATGGGTTCGTACCATAATCGCATTGACTCAGTGTATTTTTATGCACTAAATCAGTGCGAAAACAATGAATATCAATAGCGCACGGTTTATGTACTTTAACTATATGATTGTTGTGTCAAAATTGCACAGCAATCATATAGTTAAAGTACATAAACCGTACGCTATTGATATTCATTGTTTTTGCACTAATTCAGTGCGTAAAAATACACTGAGTCAATGCAATTATGGTACGAACCCATGAAACAACGATAACTACACAATAATTGTTGCCATATCGTAGGGTCTAATCTTTGTGATGATGGCTTCAATTTCAAGGGTTCAGACGCTCAGCGTTTAGGGTTTAGGGCTCCAAAACCACGCCCTAATTTCAAACAAAATGCCTCCAGCAAGTCATAAAAAAAAATTGGAAGAAAATTATATTTACCATTCCTAAATTCTTTTAACCTTGCCTTTGTATTTGAATAGTTTCCAATTTTCACCCACTTCAACCGATGCGGAAAATGTGCAGTTCAAAACGAACAACAAAACACATGTTCTCAATGGCTTCCAAAGGTAAAATCTATGAGCAATTTTTAGGAAAAAAAAAATAGGTAACGCGCATGTTTTCTTCACACCTAAACTCTTGATATTGACTGTACTTTTGAATCCCAACGTCATGAAAATGAATGAAGGCCCACTGACATGGGCTCAAAAAAATTTGCCACAAGTTGTAAATGTTTTTTGTGAGTGGGTTTGTTCAATGCATGTGCGAAAAAAATAATTGGGTGACCCACATGTTTTTTTCAAACTTAAACTCTTCAAATTGACTGTACTTTTGAATCCCAATGTCATGGAAATGAATGAAGGCCCACTAACATGGGCCCAAAAAATTTTGCCACAAGTTGTAAATGTTTTTTGTTAGTGGGTTTGTTCAATGCATGTGCAAAAAAAATAAATGGGTGACCCACATGTTTTTTTCAAACTTAAACTCTTCAAATTGACTATACTTTTGAATCCCAATGTCATGGAAATGAATGAAGGCCCACTAACATGGGCCCAAAAAATTTGCCACAAGTTGTAAATGTTTTTTGTTAGTGGGTTTGTTCAATGCATGTGCAAAAAAAAGAAATGGGTGACCCACATGTTTTTTTTAAACTTAAACTCTTCAAATTGAGTTAATTGACTATACTTTTGAATCCCAACGTCATGGAAATGAATGAAGGCCCACTAACATGGGCCCAAAATTTTTTGCCACAAGTTGTAAATGTTTTTTGTTAGTGGGTTTGTTCAATGCATGTGCAAAAAAAAATAAATGGGTGACCCACATGTTTTTTTCAAACTTAAACTCTTCAAATTGACTGTACTTTTGAATCCCAACGTCATGGAAATGAATGAAGGCCCACTAACATGGGCCCAAAAAATTTTGCCACAAGTTGTAAATGTTTTTTGTTAATGGGTTTGTTCAATGCATGTGTGAAGAAAGTAAATGGGTGACCCACGTGTCTTTAGGAATCGAACCTTTTAAAATTGGCTGTACTTTTCAGTCCCAACGTCACAAAAATGAATGAAGGCCAATTGAGGTGGCCCAAAATATTTTCCCACAAGTTCATTGTTTGATTAAATGGTGGTTAATTTATATTGTAAATAATGTGTATTTTAACCTTAAATGCCCTACATTGATTCTTACATTACATTTATAGAGAAATGTGTGTATGTGCACTAGTCACCAGAATGTGGTGTTTGCAAAACTTTGAAGTCAAACCAAACTTATCGAAGTTGCTATTTTCAGTAATTTGATATTCCCAAAAGAACTTTGTGAAGTCTAGTTTGAGCAGCAAACATCTATAGAGTAGATTTTCAAAAGACATAAGTTCGTTGGGGTTATATATGTTAGGCTTTGTAACCTCAAATTTTTTCGATCATTGTTTTCTTAGATTTGACTTGTGAAAAAGTGGATTGAATTTTTTTTGCAATATGAATACCCTCATGGTCAAACATTATAATTTTTCACTATATAAGTGACATTGTTGTCTTTTCTTTTCCTACGAGATCTCTAACATGTCAAGTTTGAATTAGTACGGTTACAATTTTAGAAAAATTTATACAACTTATGGAATGTTCAATTTAGAGCAAATTTCAAGTTACTGAAAAGAGGCCTAAAGGTCGGATCCGGGTATGGGCCTCGGGTTCAGGGTGGGTTAATGGTCTACGGGTATAAACAAGGCCGGTTATCAATCGGGGCTTCGATTGAGCCGTCAGACCACTTCTGTGCTCCCAAATGAGGATTCGTTTGTTTTTTAGCATTTTTTCCGTTGTCTCGTGTTTGCAGTATTCTCGCTTCATCTGTGGCGCTTCTTGTTGTACCTCCTTCCTGTACCCTAAGTGTTGTGAGCTGTCTTCTTGTACCCTAGTCTGCGATTGAAAGTGCACTTCTTCTACGCGCGTGAAGGATCTCTTGTGTGAGAGTGCGGAGTTCAAGGGCGGAGTAGTCTGTCGTTCGAGGGTTTACACTGCGAGGGTTCGAGGGTTTACACTGCGGAGTGAGTATTTCGATCATTCAATTACATTGTTGGTTGTTTTTGCTTTCTTTTGTGCGAGTTCAAAGCACGGTTTCGTTTTCTTTAGTGCAAGTTCAAAGCACGGTTTTGCTTTCTTGTGTGCGAGTTCAAAGCACGGCAGTACTGTAGTGAGCTGTCTTCTTGCGTTTCTTGTGCGCCTGAGGGTTCTTCAGTGAGAGTTCAAGGCACGGCAGGGTTTTTTATGGTTCAATCGACTGTTGAAGTTGGTCGATTGAGTGGTGTGATTGAGTGAAGCTCTCCAGTTTCTACGATTGAGTGGTGTGAGTGTTCGGGTGTGAAGTGGTGTGAGTGATCTCGGGTGTGAGTGTTCGGTGTTTGTGTTTCGTTCATTCCATCACTCACGGTGGTTGGATCATTCAGAGCTCACAGTGCTTCAGGTCGTGGTTGGAGGTTTCACATTCTTCTGTGTGAGCTTGTTTGGAAGTGCTGCAGCGGACTATCCTCTTGCGGAGGGTTTGCAAGTTTTTAATCTACTGTGAGTTTATTTTTCTTCAATCTTAGGCTTTGCTTCGGATTTGGCTAAACTTGGCTTTCCAATATATTGGTGTCTGTATATGTTTCGGTTTGCTTCTGTTCTGGCTGAGCGCGGGTTTCTTGAGGTTTTTGTTGTATGCTGAATTTAAGTTGGTATACGGAAATGGTTGTTACTGTAGAATTTCGATTTCAAGGATTGCTACTGCTTTCTCAGTGTTTGTCTGGGGGTCTACCTGTGCTCAGGTATACTTAGGATCTGTTTGTGAGTCCAGGGTCCAAATGTGATGTTAGGATCAATCCATGCTTGGATTTGCTTAGGGTATGGTTGAGGAGGGTCAGTGTGTGATCTCGTTTGCTTAGGGTTTGCCTGAGCTTGGATTTCTGAGGTTTTTACAGTCTCCCGAATTCATGTTAGTATGCGGACATTGTTTGTTCCTGAAGGCCTTTGATTTCAGGGTTTGCTGCTCCTGTCATAGGGTTTGGCAAAGGCTTTGTCTGTGCATTGGTTTGCTTAGGGTCTATTTGTGTTCTAGATTTTGCGTAAGAAATTCCAAAAGAGTGCAGGTGCAGCCTTGCCCCGGAAACCCTAAAATTTGATAGACTGCAAATCAGCGCGAGCCGCGCTGATTTACCACTATATACTATCATAAATTTGACATAGCTCGGTAGCCAACAGGATAAGTAGTTCAAGGATCGCAGTGATTCACTGAAGCGCGTCACCCAAACGAAAACTGCAGATCAGCGCGAGCCGCGCTGATCTGCAATATCCCCCCTCAAAACATAAACTGACTAACACTATAAAATTTAATAAAAATATAGGAATTCGGCTATGGTAATATTCCCGACATGCAAGTCCGAGAAACCCTTCTGAATCATTGTGCTGGAAGACAAACTCAATAGTATACAATAATCCTGCTCTGCTCATCAACGCGAGACGTGCTGATCTACAAAGCCTACCCCCAGAAAAGAAACGACAACCGAGTAAATAATTTAAACCAGAATATACAATCTCGACTACGCAAATATACACCAACTATACACCTCTCCGAATCAGCAAGCCAAACATTAACAGATCAAAAAGTATGACAACTGATATCATGGAAATAAAGAACCAGAAATAAATAACAACTGACTTCACCTTCATAGGTACAGAATACCCCATCGTCTAAAATAGAAAGGTAATAATACAGGAACAAAAAGAGCAATCCAACCACCCTATGCAGATCAGCGCGCCTCGCGCTGATCCGACAAGTGAATTCGTAACACGCGAACTGACAAATATAGATCTCTCCTTGCAGAATGGATCAGCACAGGGAAGCACTAGAGATGTACTTCGACAGGTGCGATATCCAGTACCCCGAAGACCCGATGGAGACAGATGCATCCCTAATCGAGGGAGAGTACTGGGAGTTCAAACAACCTGAGAGGGTAGAAGCGTGGGGATTCCATATGATCCCATTCAGGAACAACTTCTGTTTCGCGTACAAGTTCAAGAACGTGCAAGTGTTTCTAAACCTCTCCTACGAAGAGATGGTCAAAGATATAGAAGTGGACACCCTCCCCATGATCAGAGTGAAGAGCGTGACAACCATTCCCAACGTCGCCCCAACAGACCAGTACCACTTCACAATCTGCCTAGACTCCATTCTTATTCCTTATGTAATGACACCCCTCCTCGCAAGTCTAGAACCCACGCCGTTCCGGGACGAAGTGAAGGAGTTGGAGAAAAAAATCGACAATAGTGAGTGGCAAAATCAAGATGGCACGTTGTGAGTGTTTTAATCCCCACCCTCGGGATCAAACATGCACAACCAGGTTCTATAGTTAACTTCTACTTCTAATGGGTGAGTTGGTTGTAGTAACAAGCTGCCTTCCAAGCAATGGAGCTTTTTACTATATCCTACTGATAATACTAAGCTAAAATAATCTAAATAGAATGTTTTGGACGATCTAAACTACTTAAATGCTGGAATTTGGAACTAGGGGGATTTTAAGAATGGAACATTGTACCTAAGCTAAATTGAAGAGTTTTTTCCCCTCTTTCCAAATTGATAAAAACCTAAAAATTCTACCGCGATTCCTAAAAGATATTCGTGGATGAAGTTTTAATCGAAGGTTGTAGTCAAACCTTCATCCGTTGTTTTCTTATGTTCTACCTATCAAAACTAAGTTTAGTTTTTTGGGTTTTGTCCTATTTTTTATTCTCTACTCGGATGTTGACTTTCACTAAGTCTGGTCAAACTTGGTTGACTTTAAAGATTTTCTTTCAAGCTAAGTGGCTGAGTTTTAATCGAAGGTTGTAGTCAAACCTTCATCCGTTGTTTTCTTATGTTCTACCTATCAAAACTAAGTTTAGTTTTTTGGGTTTTGTTCTATTTTTTATTCTCTACTCGGATGTTGACTTTCACTAAGTCTGGTCAAACTTGGTTGACTTTAAAGATTTTCTTTCAAGCTAAGTGGCTGAGTTTTAATCAAAGTAAAAAATAAGAATGCGGGTTCTAGTTCTTTTCCACTATCTATACTAAATTGATGCTAAGGTAAATTTTATATTTGCCCAAGGTAAATTATAGTTTATTCTTTTCTTACCTTGGATAATTATCGAAATTTTCCTTTGGTGATTTTTGAACTACTTTTACTATTTTTTCACGGTTAATTTTTATTCTCCTTTTTATCTAAGGTTAAATTATTTTTTATCCTAGGTTATTAGTGGGTAAAAGTTAAAGATAAATTATTTTTGTTCCCTTGGATGGAAGTTATTTACGGGGGAATTTTGACCGTTAACCGGTTCTTCGAAATTCCTACGTAATACTTTTTTACCTTACGGGATTAAAAAATTACTTTTAGGGATAAAGTCAAAATATAATTCACCTTTGAATTCCTAGGTAAATTTTATTCACAAAAGAATTTTGACCGTTGTCCAGTTCTTCAAAATTCTTAAGTGATTCCTTTTTACCTTTGGAAACTCAAAACTTTTTATACTTTGAATTTTTTTCGGCTTCTAATTTATTCCAAGTTTTTTCCTATTTTAGATTTGGAGATTCCTTGAGGATATTCTGGTTTTTTAATGAAATCTATTATTTCATCTACTTCTAAGTTTATCTTTATTCTACTCACTACACGCTCAATTCTTATCGGATTTTTAAGTGTAATACGGTTTTTGAAAGCTAAGGGAATTTTCTAGATGATCCTCTACTCTAATTGCAAATTCAAACTACTCCTAAAGACTGATCTTACAATTACCTACGGTCCCTGTAGTTAAGACAATTTTATTTTTTTAGTTAAATTTTGTTTTTTGAGTGTGAAATGGATTATATGTTTTAAGTTTTGGGTAATTAAGTGTCAATGTGATGATATTTGAAGTTAAAGTGTGAAAAGACTTTTTGGCTTGAGCGGTTATGGACTTTGACGGGTTTTTATCAAGAGATTGGAAGGGGTGTTTAAGGAGGATCATGATAAATAGTTTCTCTTCTCTCATTCTTTTCTCTTTTTTTAATCCTCTCTTGTGTTAGTGACGTGAGGTCACATTTTTCTTGCGTTGTGTTATAGATTCATAGATGTTATTCCGTTTTTGTGTGGATTAATCACTTAAGTGATGGTATTTATTGCTAAAAGCATGAAGTTTAATCGTGAGGATTATTGCCTTGAGCATTTTTATTTTTGAAAGTCTCTTTAAGAGAATTGGATTATGTGTGGAGTGGATTTTGTTCATCGGTTATAATTTATCTCTTAAGAGAATTTTTATGTCAATGCTCAAAGCAAAATTTGAAGTAGAAGAGAAATAAAATATTAAGTTAGTGATTGACTTAATAATTCCAGTGATTGGAAATTGTTTATAAACCAAGGAGTGATTTGGATTTGAGTGATCCAGAGATTGGACTTTATTTTCAAATTTAATAATTTACCATCGATTGGTAATTATTTTCATTAAAGTATTGGAATATTTTTGTATTTTAAATGGACATGTATGTTTAAAACAAAACTTAAGATTGAGATTTATTTTGAGTTGAAAAATGATTTTACATTTCTAGTGAATAGAAGTTATTGAACAATTACAAACAAATGATGTACATTCTAAATATTGAATGATTATTCATATAATTAATAAATGGTATTCCAATTGAAGACATGTGTACAAGATTGAATGTTTGAATGTTTGAATGTGCATTTAAATTTATTTTATTTTATTCATTAGAATTTATATTTAGTTGTGTAAATTTAGAAAGCATAATTTAGAGTTAGTATTGCAATTGGAGAAAAAAGGAGATCCAAGATAACTCGGTGATGCATATCGAGGAAGCTTAAAGCTAAAGATAGGAGAATACAAAATCGAATGAAGACCGGAGACTTGAAAAGGAAAGAATTCGAAGCTCTTTAAATAATTTAACAAAGCATATTGTATATCCCTTAAGGAAAATTTTAGAATTGCTTAAAGCATTTGGGTGTTAATGTATTCGCTTAAAGCGATGTCCTTGGTTGTTTTTAATCCCTAAAAAGGGTATGCGTTTTATTTACTTAAAGTAATTGAGTCATTAGCGCTTAAAGCGACTTACATGTTGAAATCATATTTATGAAAAACAATTAATGAACTCTCGGTTAAACCGAATTTTCAAAGTTCAAAATATGTATTGTGTGATGCAGGTTGCAAATGGATATATTTGTATTATATTTTTGTGAATTCAAAGTATGAGATTTGTGGATGCAGGTGCCTTTAATTCACACTTTTAAATCTACATTTTATTTTAAGATAAGACCGAGACGGATTTAGTGGTTAGAAATTTGTATTTATAATTGGACAGAAACTAGAGAGAGAATTCTTTCCCATTCCTAAATAGAATATGAAAGATACAAAATACCCTAATATATTAAGATTAAAGTCATAATTTACCTACAAAGTGACATTAGCTAATTAAAACACTAAGCTAATTTGAGCTTTCCCTTGAACGAACCTTTTCGGAATTGCCTTGGTTTTGTCTTAGAAAAACTATACTACAGTCCCTAAAACCTAATTCAAATTTCAAAGCTAACTGCAAAAACTTAAACGTAATTAAGGAAGTGTGATTAAGCACATACTTTGTCATTCTTGTTCGCTCCGTGCTCCATTTGAGTGTTTGAATCCATCACTTGAATGTACTCTCCTTCCATGTCTTCCTTGGTTTTGGGTCCTTTTTAATAATTTGAAAGTGATGGAAAATTATTTATTTCCCAACTTTCTCCCTTGTTCCACTTGCCTATAACCTTCTAAAAGTCTTTGCTAATTTTTCTAATATTTTTGGTGATTTTTAAGTCTAATTTTCGCTATCTTTCTATGTTTTTCTTTTCTTTATCTTTTATTTTTTATTCTTATTTTTTCTCTTTCTTCTTCCTTTTCCAAAGTCCTAATTTTCAAAAGCAATCTTTGAAAAAATCTATCCTATTTGGGAATCTAATCTATGCCAACTAAGCTTTTTGAACCTTAATCTAATTTAGCCTATTCTTCTACCTCTTCCAAAGTCAAATTATTCTCTATTTTGTTTTTTATTACTTGACTTTCAAACAACTATATTCTATGGCTCCAAAGTCAAACTACCATGATATAATAGTCAAAAAAATACTACTACTAGTAGCCCCTAGCCTAACTACCTCTCTTTGTACCCAACACTTATAAAACCAAGTTCCACTTGAACACTTCTATTTTGCAATTGTAGTCAATTGAAAGTCCAGTTTAGAGCTTTGAGGGTGGATTAGAGTCCAGCTTGCCTGGACAGACCAAGTTTTGGAAGGGGTGAGGTTGAGGCTCAACCAGAGCCTCTCATTCAAATGAGAATTGAGATTCTGGCTCAGTCAACGGCCGTTGACTTCTGTTTGAGAGGCCCTGTGAGGTTTGAAACTCAATTTTGAATTTCCTTTGTGAACTGGACCCTTCCCTGTGGGTTTGAAACTCAATTTTTGAATTTCCTTTGTGACTGGATCCTCCCTGTGGGTTTGAAACTCAATTTCTGAATTTCCTTTGTGACTGGATCCTACCACAAGCAAAGGTCTTGTTAGTAATGAGATCCTGGATTGGAGCTTGTAGTGCAAAATTTAGTTCAACTAATTTTCCTCCCTTCCTAGTTGGAATTTTTGATCTTTATGTCTTAAATTAAATTGTTCACCAAATTCAAAGAAGAAATAAAAAAGGATTTCTCTTCAAAAGATCTCTCCCTGGCTTCTCTCAGTCCTCCCTTCTTATCTCAGAGAATTTTTTTAAAAAAAAACAAAGTTGGTTGGGGCCCTGGGGGCATCATCCCATTCTGGTGATTAACCAGATATATGTGAGTGTTTAGAAACCAGACCGTATGGCATGAACTGGTGACCGTATGGGCTCAGTCCCGACCCTGGGTGCCGGCTGGTGCTCAGTCCCGGCTGTAACTGGATTTTGGAAAAAAAACAAAAAAAACAAAGGTCAGGCAGTGGTAGCCACACCAAATTGGGGTTCCTAAGGGGACCCCTTCCAATAAAATTAAATTGGATAGTTGGTTAGGAGCCTTTTGCTGGACTTTGTTGTTTCAATTTCTTAAAACAAAATAACAACGTGAGTTTAGAAAATTATGTGAAGGAGCGAAGCTTCGTCGTATCGGGGTGTTATTCCCCAAATTCTAGGCAAATTCTGCCAGAGTTCTGTCTACACACAAAGACTAAGGAGAAGTGGGCCCTTCCCAAACTCCTAATTAGCACCAAAAACCGATGTTTAAGCCGAGGGGGATCCTCAATAAGCCTATCCAGGCTGTGAATCCCTTGTTCAAAGACTTAACTCACCCGATTATGGTATCACACTTCCACACAAGTAAACAAGAGGTTCCAAGGGACCCCAACGTCCTTGGAAAACTCTCCAAAAAACAAGAGAAAATAGAAGAAAGACAAGGAGAACAATGTCTCCACAAATTTGAGCAGAGGTTTGGCACTGTGGCCAAAAATTAGAACAAGGGCCTCGTGGCGGCCCAACGAAATGAGAAATGAAGAAAGAAGGGTTTTTTTGGTCTTGAACGACCAAGGAAGCAACAAGAAGAAAGGGGTTTGGTCTCAAACGACCAAGCGAACAACAATGAGAAAAAAGGGGTGCAAAGGGAGTTGGAGAGGCCCCTTTTATACATTTCCAAGGGCCTCACTTACCCCCATTTACATTCTAAACTACCTACGTAAACTAGAATTAACTAAAACTACTAATTACTTGGCCTAATTCTACCCTACTGCTGGTCCTTCTATAACTTTTGGAGAAAAGCTCCAAATTGAAAACCGTCTGCGCCATTGGCTCCAGAAGACCCAAATTAGCCTAGGGACCTCCTAACCCCCGCTTATTCCGCCAAAATTCTCACCCAAATTAGCACTTCCAACCCCTAGTGAAAAAGGGTGAAAAATCTAACTTTTGGAGATTGCAAGTTTTGATAATTTTGACTGGCCAGGGTTGTTTGGAAGGTCCAAATTAGTAAGAAAAGAGTCTAAGTTGACTCCGTTTGAAGTTCGTTAGGCTGAAATCCAATGGTCAACTCGCGGAATGTTTTTGAATTCCGTTAAATTCTGTCTGCGCCACCAGTTCGGGTAGTTACCGTTGTCGGAACATCGCGAAACTTGATCAGGCTCTTATTTATATCTAAACATACTCTCTTAATTTTTAGTGAGATTTTACCGCTCTTCGAGTAATTTCTATGAATTTACCAAGAATTTGAAACGCAGTTGACTTCTCATGGAGTCATCGTGGAAACTTGTAAAATCCCGAAACTTTTTGGGTATGCTTTTGGACATTTCTAAAATATTCGGGCAAAACCAAATTCCCAATTGCACCTTTCATGGGAAGGTTAAAATTAGTAATTGCTTATAATTTCCACCCGGAGGGGAAATTATCCTCGGTATCGGAATCTTTTGTGGACGATTGGCTCCTCTTTTGTCTTCTTGGCATGCTTTTTATCCAAAAGCACCTTTCTATAAACTCCAACGTCCTTTTCATCTACTTCCCTTGTGATTTTTGCGACCCTGCTTCTTCTTTGCAAGTTACCAAGTAACCCAAATTCTATAATTTGGACCTTTGGTGAATTTTCCTATTTTCCTAACCCAGATTAGACTATGATTATTGAATACCCTGTCCGATACACTTTTCGGATGTCAATTTGCTTATCCGGACAAAATTCCATACTTGGTTAATTTCCCTCCACTCTTTTATCCAAAAATACTAAATTAACCTCACAGCCTCTCAACAATAACTTAGAAGTGTGGAAATGTGGCCAAAACCCCATTTCTCACTTATAAGCGAACTTCTACCCTAATGGGTTGGAACTTCCACCTAATTCACTCAAATACCTTAACTTTGGCATAAATGCGCCTTTTAACACTAAAATGTTGTAAAACATTCGCAAAAAATGTTCCCAGAGTTCCAAGTGTTAACTTGAGGGCTCACACACGCCCCTAAACTGGAAAAAGCTCTGCAGCAAGATCCGTTCCTTGTTCAAGGACTTCGACCAACTGAAAGGGAAATTGGCAATGCAGACCGAGTTGAGCCGATCGAGATCCGTTTCAGTGGACACATCCAGACAAGGTGTGAGTCAAGGATCCAGACTCCAAAGCACGCAAGAATCCGGAGGCGCTTGTGGGACCAGAAATTCCAGAAAGCCGGTGGAAAAAACCCTAGAAAATAAGAAAGGGAAGAAAAGTAAGGCCTCCCCCTCCGTGAAGGCTCCTCTGGCAAGGTCGTTGGAGGCATCTGAAGTTGCCGAGGCCAGTTACGCCGATGAAATGGCACATGTCCCCCACTCCCGTGCAACCAAAAGAAGGCCAGACTATGAAGAAGTGAGCAAGGTGTACAAAAAATTTTGGACCACCTGTGAGGATGCTTACATTTTCAAGACCGACGATAAGAAAGAGATTGACATCTTTCAACTGGTCCCACCTCCGGCAACATTCAACATCCGCTCGAAGGAGGACCGAATCGTCGAGGATTTAGTAAACTGGCTACTAAATATGCCCGACAAGAGCACGAGACAAATACTCTGCGTCATGCCGGTGGGACACAATGAAAAGCCGAAGGAGTGGTCAGAGATTAAAGACGAAGAATTCTACATCATCAACGGGTAGCACAGCGTTGCCGCGAGTAAGTGGATGATGGATGACGCCAACAAGGTGGACCGCACGGAGAGGGAACATTTTCAGAAATGGAAATGCTTCGTGGTATGGTCCAATGACGTAGAGAAGCTGCGTCTCATCTCTGCGTTCTACAACAGGACGAACCACTTCTAAGTAGCGCAACCGTCATGGGCAACAAACATCCTCGGTGCGCGGACAGTGTGGGAGGCTATGGGCATGCCAAGAAACCCTATGCAGGCAGCGTCCGTAGGGACAACCACGGCTACTAGACGCACGGCTGAAGCAAGAAGGAACAGAGAATCCTTCCAGGTATGTATGCAATTCAGCGTGGATCGCGCTAATATGTCACGGTTTGTTTTGCTTAACATAAAATGCCAATTCCAATCTTGTTCAACCACTATCACTCACATCATTGCTCTGCCCGATTATCAGGACTTCGAGAAGGCCGTCTTTCTGAGATTCTCAATGATTGACGTGAACAAGAACCTCCGAATCGCAAAGTCAAAGTCGAAGGAGGAGAAGTTGAAACTCACAAACGAGCTGAAGCTAATCACCGCTCCAAAGGAAGTATACAAGCTTTGGAGCGAGGTTATCACCGCGGTTGCCTTCGGAGAGCTCATCAACCCAGATACGCGGAAGAAGTTCAATGCAAGAGAGGGATGGAACCCAAATAACTGCCTCCTCAATCGCGAATTTTTCAAGCATCTGGGAAATCTGAGCTACGACGAATTGGCAACACTCGCCAGGCATATGCTGAACCAGACGGGCGAGAAACGCACCTTGCCTTATCCGAAGGTGACGGTGAAGGCCGTGTCGTCAATGCTTGAGAGCTGCTATACCGCCAGGGAGTGGTCGGAGAGGCGGAAGCGCAAGCACCTGGTGAAGAAGGAGCTTCACCAAATCGATCCTGAGCTAGGACTCATGAATGCCAGGAACGAAATCATTGTCGAGAACTGGAAAGCCTTTAAGATAGAACGAATGTTTTCCAGAGCCTCAATGGACGTGCTCCTCGACAGACTTGGCGAGGCATACTTCGGGAGAGCGAAATCGGTCAGCTAGAAGAATAAAACTTGTGCAGAGCTCTCCCCATAGGCATTTGAATTTTTCAACGTATTTCTCCATCACAAGAATAAATTCAAGAAGCCCACTGCCAAAGGTTATTACCGCCCGTACGTTGAGAGCACTAACGTTTTCATGGAGTGGCCAGCGAGAGCATGGGATCCGGACACCCTAAAGAGAATGATGTTGGGAGTGATCGACTTCAGGACATTATCTGGAATCGAGAACAAGGAGAGCTCCACAGTGGACAGCCCTTACTTCAAGGAAGTCATGCTGTCTCTCCGCAAAAAGAAGGACCTGGTACTCACGAATGTCCCATCGTGGCTCTTCATCTGCGGGGATGAGAAGGAACAGGCCCAGATCCTGAATTTCGTGGAGTCGGACGAGATTCTGAATTCCTTTGGATTGGATTACTACACGTACCATGCAAGAAAGAACGATCGCCTAGGAGATATATCGGCGTCAAATAAGCCGCCGAATGTGTTTTTGGTGTTCCTTCAACATCCCAGCAACCCCATTGGAGTGGGCATTCCGACGGAGTACAATTTCCCGGAGTCCAATCGGTACGTGAAGGCACGGGCCTACAGCGAGCTCGAGTACCGTCTGAACGGCCTTGAGTTGCGCATGGAATTCTATTTGTGGCTCGTGAAGAGTTTCTGCGCTCTAGGGGGTTGCATCTTCTCCTGCTTTGCGGGAGGCAAACTTACCTGCGCAGCAGTGGTATGTGCCCTCTCTACCGATCAGTGCGATTAGCTCTAACTTGCATTCTGATTGTATTGATATTTCTTTCCTCTTCAATTTCCAGGATTCTTTCCGTCGTCAATTCGGCGCGAGTCGCTTTGAATTGCGAATGCGTACGTTCTTATTCTAACTCCCTCCTACTCTTCCCTGCAGATGTCATCTGTAGACGTATTCGCCGTGGGATACTCAATAGAATCCCCTAAGTGGGAAAAAATATGCTCAAGAGCCTACACGCTCGACAAGGCAGATTTCCTCGACACTGGGTACCCCATTAAGAGTGGTGAAGGTCCCAGCTCCTCCTCCAAGCGGAAACTGAGATCAAGTTAGGAGTCACCGGCCAAGAAGAAGGTAGCTCCTGTCTACGATGATGTGGAAGATATTTCCACTTCTGAGGAGGAGGACAACATTATGGAGTTGGATGATGATAACGTGGGCATTCAGGAGATGCCAACACCGACCAGACGATTCATCGACGTGCCGGGGTCGTCTGCTTCATCCATGCTTCCGCCCTTGTCGCAGACGCTGGGGACTCCCACACCTTCTGGCCGCCCACAAAAGAGGAGGAAGAAGGATCCCATCGCTAATGTCGTGCAGCAGCTGGCCGACATTCAGAAGTCGACAGCACAATCTCTGGCGGCCCTACAGAGGCAGACAAAGCTTTCGCAAAAGCAAACTGAGCTAGCGTTGGCTCAAATGAGAGCCAACAACGCTAACGAGCGTTTGGCAAACATGGAGATGCACCAGCAAAGCACGGAGTGGATGAAGGAGGAGTCTCGGAGGAACAGAGAGCTCGTGCAACTCTTGATGTCGAGGGTTGGGATTCAGCCACTTGGCGAGCTGCAAGCTGCGACGCAGTCGCCGCCGCTGATGTTGCAGGGACAGCCCTCCAGTTCTAATATCAGCAATGCTTCGAGCCCGGTGCATTCGGACAATGCGCCTCCACCTCTTCCTGGTGCAGAACCTGTCCCAGTCCCAAACCCGCCGGTAGAGGAGGCTCCAAAGGCCATTGATAGAAGTGGTGTCGACGCCGGCAAGGAAGACGTTGCCATGGAGGACGGTGACATTGGGCACAACCTGCCAGTAGATGATTCGGAGCCGGCGCAAGAATACTGTGACCAACCCAGCGAAGAACCACATACAGGTTGTGCCCAATGACCATTCAGTGTCCTGTGTGTAGTTTCAGCGCGACTCGCGCTGATCTGTATTATAGACTTTGGGCTAGTGATTTAATTATAGATACAGCATGCCCACTGGAACCAATTCAGATGGTCCAACAAAATGTAGGAGTAGTTTTGTAAATGAAAACGTTTTTCGATGAAATTGTAATATATGGATTTCTCACGGAGTCCATTTCCGCCCATTCTTGAATCGCAGGCCTCTTGAATCTCAAATGCTTGCCTGAAAAAGGGCCTGCTGTTGTTGCAGATTCTCGTCCACCAATGCCTTCATCCTTCCTGGACGTAGATGAGACGCAACCGATCGCTGAGCAAACGGTACCTCCTAGTCCTGCACCAGTATTAGTGGAAAACGAAGCTGAACCTTCCGGTTCCACACAGAGGAAGGTAAAATGCGCCCTCTTTTTCTTATGGACTGATTACTCTTCTGCCTTCATTTTGAGCTATGCTACCTCCTGAAATTCGTGGCCTTTGGCGTAATTGGACACGATTGCTGCCGTTTGTTACTAGGGGTCCGATCTGTAGGGTCCTGATAAGGGATCCTCGGAGGGAGTCCATAGGTCATTGAGGTTCGGGATGGCAGGAAAGTGGTTGAACGTCATCTTGGACCTCAATGGCATTCTATGTGTCACAAAAGATTGGAAGTCTAAGGGATCAGGGAATGCATACAACCAGAGGTCAGAGCCACACTCGGCCACAGTCGGGGCCATTGTAGGAACAAAGGCTGTCTACGTCAAGTCCAACTGCTCCACGTTCTTGAAGGAGTTAGGCAAGATAGTATTCGTCTCAGTGTGGAGTTCCATGAAGAAGTCCACCACTGATGAGATTTGTGCTTATCTGTTCTGGGATGGAGGGTTGCTCTTCCAAGTTCTCGGGCAGGACGCATGCAAAGCGTTGAAGCGATGGGATGGAGCTGGCACGTGGATCCCCTATAAGGAACCAGGAACTAACAAACCTTTGTTCCTCAAGAACCTGGACGTGCTTTTTGCCGACTCCCAAATCAGCTTCACTCCTGAGAATACAATCATAGTCGACGACAGTCGTTGGAAGCACATTATAAACAAACCGGAAAATGTTGTAGTCTCGGAGTCCTCGAGCAACAGGGGAAATGGAGACAAGGACACATTTCTACTCGGGGTTCTACTCCCTTGGTTTCAACAGTTGCACCGAAGTCAGGATATGGGCCTCAAAGCGTTCCGGAAAGCGAAGAAGTGGAAAATTGGGCAAAAAATGTTGTGCGAGGAAAGGAATCGTCGAGAATACGACGAGCTCATGATGGTGGTTCGGGGGTCGCCTAGTGGCACTAGATAGCTGACCGACCAGAGGTATGCGATTCAGTGCGAGTGGAGCTGATGTATAGTGTTTTGAAGCCTCGTTTAGTACTTTTGGAGTCTCATGCATTTCAGCTCGAGTCGCGCTGATTTGCAACTTCGCGGGCAATCACGGTTGTGGACTCTCCTGTCAATCTTGACTACGGAGAGCCCAAAATGATGTCAAATTTCGAAATTCTCCCGATCACTATTCTAATTTGGAGTACGTTTTGTGCAGATTAACACCACATCGGAGTACCCTGCAACGCAAAGACTCCCATGCCAAGCGACTATGGACAGTACGTTATTCTCAGTACTGGGAACTTCCTCTGCTCAGCGCCGACTGTCAATTCCACTATGGACTTCTTAAGGAAACCCATCAAGGAGGGAGTCGTGGACAGTCCGCCGGAGAGGAAGCCGTGCCTGCCAGTTTCATGCTCGCCATCTCCTCTTCGCTCCAAGGACCTCCGGGCGTTGTCAATGTCACCGGCACCCTCAGATAGGGGGACTCAGAGGAAGCTTTACAGGGACGCCAATTACCCAACCTCCATAGCACAAGAGAAGTCCAAAGCCCCAATCAATCCGCTATTGGAACTCTTTCAATCCCTACTGTTGGACCATCCATTCCACGGCCACACATTCCATCTGAACAAAGGAGATTGAAGAAATCAAAGCACAGCAGATCATTCTATATTGATGTATCAACTCCAAGTTGGGACGCATGGGAAAGAAGGTCGTTGCAAGCGCAAAGGAGGCAACACATTCGAGATCTCGGACAGATTAACAAAGGGGGGTACAGTCGGGGGCCGGAAATTTGAAGGGCTCAGGAAAAGATGAAGAGTGCATCTTGTAGCTGAAACAAGAAAATAAATCAACTCATCGCCCTAGGGTGGACCTCCAATCTTGGAAATTGTTGGAGAGTAGTGTTGTTTCCATATTGTAGATATCCTTGTGTATGTAGAATAATTGAGTAGCTGTCTCCATGGGATAGGAACTAGGATATGCTTCATGAATACAGTTTTCACTCAAATATCGTTGAGTGACTTAGAACTTCATATTCCTGATGATCTGCTATTTTGTAGCAATGAAACACAATTAGATGGTCTATACCAGACATTAGCTTAAATTGTTGAAATCTTGCTGGTAAAGGCCATGTTCTATTCAGAATGTGGTGCAGGCATTCGCACCATTGAAAGTAGGATATTTGGATGAAGGGGACGCAGTGTCCATACAATGAAGTTGGTACTGAGGTCTTCAGCACGCCTTTACCAACAGCAGAGACTAATGTAGGGGTTGTCGCAGCTCGATAATTGTGGAGTCGAATCCTAGCAACAACTTCACGAAGTAATCTTTGGCATTGCACTTTGTAGAGTGCAGTGTCTAAGATTACGTCGTGAAGTTGTTGTTAGGATTCAATTCCACAATTTTTGAACTTTGACAATTCCTATGTTCATCATTGTAGAGACGAATCGCGGCAACCCCTTTATGAAGTATTCTTTAGCATTGCACTTAGTACAGGGAGTACTCAATGTTTATAGTGCATACATCCAATACATGTATTATTGATGACTTTCCTACAAATTATGAAGAAGTCACAATTTTGACATTTGATTTTGAAATTTTTACTTCGCACATGCGCTTTGTGTGTCATTGTAATGCTTTTTTGGTATTCAGTGGTCCGAGATGACCCTAAACTATTGGATGACAATCCTGAGCGAATTATGGAGACGCGAATTATCCGACATCCAAAGTGGAAGAAGAGTCCAAGGTTCCAAATTAAAACAATGTTCGGAAGAAGTGGCGGCACTGTCCAAGAAATGAAGTTTTGATTGAGGTCTTGGGTCTCCCGACAACAACAGCAACGACAAATGTAGGAGTTGGTGGAGATCAAAAATTGCAGAGTGGAATGCCAACAACCACTTCACTAAGCAATCTTTTGCATTGCACTTTGTATAGTGTGGTGTGTACGATTACTTCTTGTAGGCGTGTTTTGGCATTTGCCTCTAGTATGTTCGAACTTGGACAAAGCCTATGTTCGTCGTTGTTGTTGTTGTTGGCAGACGCAAGATCTTCTTACTAGGGTCTTGGGTCCGCCAACATCAACAGTAGAGATAAATGTAGGGATTATCAGAGCTCGAAGATTGTAGAGTCTAATGTCAACCACCCCTTCACCAAGTAATCTCTTGCGTTGCACTTTGTATAGTGTGGTGTTTGAGATTACTTAGTGAAGGGATGTTTTGGCATTCGACTCTACAATCTTTGAGCTCTGACAATCCTTAACTCACTAGTAAAATAACAACCATCTATATTTTGTAGAGGTTTTTGAAGCCTACAATTTACATTGTGTACATCTTATGTAGGTATAATCGGCAATGGATGTATTAGTTCAGTACATGGATTACTTATTGTTTATAGTGCATACATCCAATACATGTATTATTGAAGACTTTCCTACAAATTATGAAGAAGTCACAATTTTGACCTTAGATTTTGGAATTTTTACTTCCCACATGCGCTTTGTGTGTCATTGCAATGCTTCTCTGGTATTCATTGGTCCGAGATGACCTTAAACTATTGGATGGAAGTTGTGAGCTTTATGGAGGCGTGAATTATCTAAGTGAATGTCCATAGTGGAAGAAAAGTTCAAGGTTCCAAATTAGTCCACTTCGAGAATTGGTCCCGGTCCCTACTCTTGGGACAGTCCATTCCACGTCCACAGGTTCCGTTGGAACAAGGGAGGTTGAAGAATCAAAAACATAGTGGATCGTTTTGTAGTGCTGTTTCAACTCCAAGTTGGAACGCTTGGGAGAGAAGGTCGTTGCAAGCGCAAAGGAGGCGACATATTTGCGACCTCGGACAGATTAACTTAGGGGGATGCAATCGGGGACAAGAAGGCTCCGGAGAAAATGAAGAGTGCATCTTGTACCTCATGTACAATTGTATGTAGAATTGGTACAAGACTACATATCTCTGTATGCGGCAATATAGATTAGATTGTAAGCAACGCAAACCGGGTAGTATTACAAACCGGGTAGTTAAAAATATCACGTCTTCATTGCTCGTGATAGTCATGCAAATAGAAGCTTGGCTGAGCAATTACGTCGTAATTGAAGAATGAAGTGCATGTTGAGTTGCAACGTGGTTCTACGCACAAACGTTATAGAAACAAGTACATCGAGACGTCCCTCTAAGCACATTCATAAATGGCACTCCAACTTGCAATGTTTGGAGTGTGATTTTTCAGAGTTCTAGGGTGGCATCTACATGACTTATTTCTATAGTGTTTGTGCGTAGAACCATGTCGCAACTCAACATGAACCTCATTCTTTAATGACCACCTGATTGCTCGGCCAAGCAATCTATTTGCATTGTCTAACACCGGCAGTGAAGGCGTGATATTTTGCTACTTGGAATTTAACGGTGGACTAGACTTTCATTTCATATCAGTTTGCAATATATTCATCCAACACCTGTACATTTGGTGAACATTTTCTATTAATAGTATTGCATATCACAATTTCCAAAAACCATTTTTAGCTCTTACATTTGCAAGCTTGCTTCAGATGTCTTTACATTGTGTTTTATGTATTTGCACACCTTAAATTCTTCATTATTTACCACTTATGTGTCTCGAGAGATTTCCAAGTCATTAGAAGATGACTCCCATTTTACTGGAAAACTTCCAAAATAATGAATATGATGTTTTTACATATAACCTTAAATATAGACTACATATAAATATTCTAAACAAATATGAAAGTGACAATTTGGAATTCAATCTTTGCAATTCATTCAAACATTAATGTTATTGAATTAACAAGAAAGTCCACAAATTTGCTTCCTATTTTCATTTATTTTAGAACAAATATTCTATGTGATGTGATGTAAGTCATGTGTCACAATCAAAATAGTATTTCCACTTGAACATTCTTCAAAGAATTTGTACAAATGAAAATTCAAACCTTGGACTTAAAGTATAAGTTTCAAAAGAACAAGCTAGACATCTAGTTTACCTTGTAGTGTACTTTTCATTATCCCATAACGATTGGTATTGTCAACTTGTGCTGATATAAAGGGATGTGTGTAGGCATCATAAATTAGCGCAACAGCCTCTTAAGTGGGTTACCACAAATCATTTCAAGTAGTAGATCACTTATGAGACTGTTGTGCTTTTGTTGAAAATTTATTGGCATTATGAGATGAAAAATCAAAATTGGATTCTTCAATGATTTCAGAAGAAGTTCAACAAATTTTTTTCCCTTTTTTTTAAGACAAGTTCATAATGTGTTTTTCCTTTAAAATCATGTATTCAAAATCCATATCATTACAATAATAAAATGTCTTGTGAAATATGACATTTTCGAAATCTATATTAGTACATTGATAACATGACTTCTGTAATATTACATCTTCAGATACAAACTAGGAATAGCCACCTCAATTGTAAATTCTAAGGGGACCCCAAGAAATTTTGAATTATAAGTAAAGTTAAAGGCATCAATACAAAGAATTTGTCTATTTTTTTGTGCTTATGCTATATTTGGTTACAATGGTTTTTGTACCTTCAAAAAATATCATGAAAACGTATAACTGATGAGATGTTCAAATGGATGGATCTCAATAAGACATGTGGGTATCACCAATTGTTCATAGTTTCAAGTACACCACTGAATATAGTATTGGCAACAATGATCACTAAACAATGCAGTGAAAATTAACAGCTCTGAATGTCAACATAGATAATATTTGCCAACTATTAGGTATAAGTTTTTTACAAGCTTACATTTTCTATACTAATTTCTTTATTGAAATGCAAAAATAAACAAATTATTCCAACAAACTCATATATGCTCAAAAAGAATAAGTACTCAGGTATTAGTAGGGGGTCAGGAACCGGGGGGGTCAGGAACCGGTGTCGGGTACCGGGGGGGTCATGACTGAGGTCGGGTATCGGAAGGGGGTCGGATACCGGGGGGGACGGGTATCGGAGGGTCGTGTCCGAGGGTTAGGGTTTGGCGCCCGCAGCTGCAGTTTTTTTTCGTGCGCGTTGTTTTCGCTCCTGATCTGTGCAGCTCCATCTTCTCATTGTGTGCGTCATTTGTGTTCATTTGTGTGGGCGGTTGGTTCATTTGTGTGCGCGGTGGTGCTTCAAGTTGTGGTCAAGGCGGATTTGTGTGCGCGCTAGTGCTTCAACTTTTGGTGAGGACGGATTTTGGTACAGCAACAGAGAGTTTCTCCACGCGCCGGTGTCTGCAATTTTGGTAGTACAGCAACAGAGAGTTTCCTCCAAGCGCACTGGTGCTTCAAGTTTGGGTGAGTTTCTGCGTTCCACTTGAAAATTGAAATGAACTAGACATGCAAGAGAATAGAGAGTTTTGGGTTTTGAGTTTCAAAAGTGAGTTCCGAGTTTGCCACTGTTTATGAGTTCCAGCCCTTGTCTTGAACGTTCGTTCTCAATTTCTTGTCTCGAATGTTCTCAGGCTTCTGAGTTTCACTTGCCACCGTTTTTATGTTCAGCCCTTGTCTCGGATGTTCGATCTCAGTTTAACAAGAGAGTTCTCAAGCTTATGAGTTTCACCAGAGAGTTCAGCCCTTCCACCAGTTTTAATCTCGTGAGTTTCACAAGAGAGTTCAGCCCTTAGGACCGGTTTTGAGTTTCAGCCCCGGTTTTGACCTCATGAGTTTCACAAGAGAGTTCAACCCTCAAGACTGGTTTTGAGTTTCAGCCCTTGCCATTCGTTTTGACCTTCTAAGTTTCACAACGTGGTGCTCACTTTGCCACTGGTTTTGAGTTTCAGCCATCCCCGTTCAGTTTTGAACTTCCGAGTTTTTTAGTTTCACCCTTGAGTTCAGTCCTTGCCTTCGGCTTTCAGTTTCAGCCCTTACCACCGGTTTTGACCTTCTCAGTTTCTTAGTTTCACCCTTGATTTCAGTCCTTGCCATCCGCTTTGAGTTTCAGCCCTTGCCACCGGTTTTGACCTTCTGAGTTTCACAACAGAGTTTCGAGGCTTCTCAGTTTCACAATAGAGTTTTCAGTTTGCCACGAGTTTTGAGTTTTAGCCCTTGTCTCGGATGTTGCCTCTGAGTTTGAGAAGAGAGTTTCAGGCTTCTGAGTTTCACAAGACATTTCTGTTGTGGTCACTTTTTTTGCATTTTGAGTGGGATTGCGTTTGGGCACAGTTGTCCAAGTCTATGAATTGCATATGATGCCAGCTGTAGAAGCCTAAAGTTGTTTGCACATTTGTCCATTTAGGTGCAGCTAATTGGGGTCAGTAATGCGGATTTAGGAGAATTTGGTGGATCCTTGACATTGACCTAATTTTGTTGTAGGAGTTCTGCATTTAGTGCATCTTCATCATCGACTTGTTTTCTTCATCATCCACCTCTTTTTTAGTGGTATGACTTGTTTCACTTGTTTTGCATTTGTTGGGGGTTTGGGATTTATGCGTGGTTGAATGTGTTTGATATCTTCGATTCACTTGCGTTTCTAGGGGTTTTAGATAGGGTTTCTTAGGGTCCGATTAGGGTTCAGATAGGGTTTGCGTAGGGTTTGCTTAGGGTTTGGTTGGGACTTTGTAGGGTCTGATTTCACTTTTGCTTCCAGTTTCTTATAGGGTTTAGGGTCACCGCAGCATCCCTTCACTCCAATTTCAGTTCGAACCCAACTGAATGTAGAAAGTTCAATCGTCCTGATCACATAGATTCGAACTGAATTAGAGCAAACGTGGACAACCAAATCAACATGACTCGATCTGATTCATGGTACCAGGACCATAGTAATACAACCTTAGATGTACAGTTCAATTAACCACCACCTCCAAACCTACCGTGGTCTTCGTGTGACTGTGGTCTTGTGGAAACCTGGGCGCACGCTGTGACGATCGAGCCAGAATTGGGGGCGCGAGTCGAATTGGAGGTGAGGCCTTGGGGGAAGGGAAAGGAAGGGAAGGAGAGCAAAGCGAATTAGGGTTAGTTGGGGAGTGTTTTGCGTAGAGATGTGGCGGAAGATCGTGAATTAAGGTGGTTTCAGGTGATTTCAGGTCAGGTAGCTGTGGGTTGGAACGCGTTCAGGGAAGGAAGCGGACGTTGTGTAGACAAGTCGTGAATTCGAGGGTTTATGACCATGGAGGTATGGAATCTGTGTTTGAGATTTCGGCTCTTTTTTCTTGGTGTGCTGTGGAATTGGCATTTAGGGAATTGCTTTTCTTCTTACCGGTTGAAGAAATTGGGGGAGGATTTCTGTTTCAGGATTTGTCTACTGGCTCTTGTGGTGGGTACTGGGTTGTCCTTATCATCTTCAACTGTAGAGTTGTATCTTCTTATTCTTTCCAAGATTCTTGGTGTTGGATTTGTTTTGTCTACGGATTACTAATTTGTTATTCTTTTGGCCGTAGGGTGTTGCTTCAATGAAGTTTGTTCTTGCGTTTTCTTTCGATGACTCTCCAGTGAAGACAGGGATAGAGAAGTTGGTTGTGGATATGGGAGCGTCATCTTCAAGCGAGTTTTATGTTATGAATAACACACCGGTCAATGTTGGAGATTTTCGCTTGGACAATTACCAAAGCCTGTTGGCTATAAAGAAGCCTGGGTTTGGAACCGAAGAGGTTGAATACAATGGTGATAACCCTTCTCACCCCTCCACGTTGTTTTGACAATCACAGTATATAAAATGGCGGCTTTACGATTTTTTATATGACCCTAAAATCCTTGCGGCACATGATTTGATCGAGACTCTCTTTATGCGGCTATCTTTTCATCTTCGAGACAAGAAATTGTTGGAGGCTTGTAGAGAAGGCAAGTTTTGTTTTGGCCCTTTTTCATTGAGCGATGGATCATATGACTTGTCCTACCACTCCTTATATTGGTATATGGAGAGCGTGGGAGATGATCAAAAGTGGGCTTTGGAAAAGCAGTGGTGCAATTATGCTATGGGGTTTGCAGAAAAAGAGTACTTACAAGAGATGGTGAAGTTTGGTTATGGGGAAGGACACGTTAATGCCAAACAGTTCCGGGAGGAGATCGTGATGTATGCTATGAAATTGAGGAGCCAAGTGAACCGAAATGACATGGCGCATGTGTTTTCCACGAGTATTAGACAAGTGTGGATGAAAAGTGACACGATTGGTAAGTCCAAGAACAGGTGCCTTTTAGATCGAGCAGCACTGGCTCTAGAAGATGGCTACAAGAAAAAACTCATTGCAATTTTGGATGATTTGACTACTAATTTATCGAATGGATTTCGTGCATTGGGAATTATCATTCCAATGCAAGCATTTTTTTTGAAGACAGTTCTTCTAAAACCAGTCTGGGATGAAGGTTTACCTAAGCCTGCCAAGTTGCCCGGCAAGGTGCCCCGCAAAGCTCCACCGCCATCAAGATGAGGTAAAATTTTTTTTATGTGGAGGTACTTGTTCAAGGCAGGGAATGTGCTTTCAGTGTTTTCAGTTAAGGTTTGCGCTGCTGGCTGTGATGATTATGATAATTTAAAGAGGTTTCGGTAATGGTTCCATGTGAAGCGGTTGAAGAATCTGGTAGTTCAGAATGGGAGGCCGCACCTTTCAGCGGCGTCGACTTGCACCCTCGTCATTTAGGAAAAAGCTAACCGTAGAAGTCCAGCGCAAGCTACAGAAGGTACTGGATTTACTGAATTTTTTATAATTGTGAAGAGAGTTAACATTCTTAAAGGACCAAAGATTCATGGTTTTAATATTACTAATTCGATAGAATGTGTTGTGAATTTCATTGAGATGGGTTCAATTCTTACATCACTGGGATTTGTGAAGAACGTTGCATGTGTCTATCAAAAATCTGAATAAAATTGAACCAAAAAAATTCCTAATATGACCTGCTCAAATTTATAAAAAAATTAGGCACAAGTTTTGGTTATTCAGGGGTTTAAAGAGTTACCATCATGCTCAACTTATGTCCTTTTCGTTTCCATTGATGATTTTACGGCAATGGCAGGCACTTGATTATCCCGCCTAGAGAGGAGAATTACTGCGGCAGCTCTTTACGGATATTGCCTTAAAAGTGGACCCTCGTGCTCAAGGTAGGAAAGCTCTTTAAATTATCATAATCATCACAGCCAGCAGCGCAAACCTTAACTGAAAACACTGAAAGCACATTCCCTGCCTTGAACAAGTACCTCCACATAAAAAAAATTTTACCTCATCTTGATGGCGGTGTGCTTTGCGGGGCACCTTGCCGGGCAACTTGGCAGGCTTAGGTAAACCTTCATCCCAGACTGGTTTTAGAAGAACTGTCTTCAAAAAAAATGCTTGCATTGGGATGATAGTTCCCAATGCACGAAATCCATTCGATAAATTAGTAGTCAAATCATCCAAAATTGCAATGAGTTTTTTCTTGTAGCCATCTTCTAGAGCCAGTGCTGCTCGATCTAAAAGGCACCTGTTCTTGGACTTACCAATCGTGTCACTTTTCATCCACACTTGTCTAATACTCGTGGAAAACACATGCGCCATGTCATTTCGGTTCACTTGGCTCCTCAATTTCATAGCATACATCACGATCTCCTCCCGGAACTGTTTGGCATTAACGTGTCCTTCCCCATAACCAAACTTCACCATCTCTTGTAAGTACTCTTTTTCTGCAAACCCCATAGCATAATTGCACCACTGCTTTTCCAAAGCCCACTTTTGATCATCTCCCACGCTCTCCATATACCAATATAAGGAGTGGTAGGACAAGTCATATGATCCATCGCTCAATGAAAAAGGGCCAAAACAAAACTTGCCTTCTCTACAAGCCTCCAACAATTTCTTGTCTCGAAGATGAAAAGATAGCCGCATAAAGAGAGTCTCGATCAAATCATGTGCCGCAAGGATTTTAGGGTCATATAAAAAATCGTAAAGCCGCCATTTTATATACTGTGATTGTCAAAACAACGTGGAGGGGTGAGAAGGGTTATCACCATTGTATTCAACCTCTTCGGTTCCAAACCCAGGCTTCTTTATAGCCAACAGGCTTTGGTAATTGTCCAAGCGAAAATCTCCAACATTGACCGGTGTGTTATTCATAACATAAAACTCGCTTGAAGATGACGCTCCCATATCCACAACCAACTTCTCTATCCCTGTCTTCACTGGAGAGTCATCGAAAGAAAACGCAAGAACAAACTTCATTGAAGCAACACCCTACGGCCAAAAGAATAACAAATTAGTAATCCGTAGACAAAACAAATCCAACACCAAGAATCTTGGAAAGAATAAGAAGATACAACTCTACAGTTGAAGATGATAAGGACAACCCAGTACCCACCACAAGAGCCAGTAGACAAATCCTGAAACAGAAATCCTCCCCCAATTTCTTCAACCGGTAAGAAGAAAAGCAATTCCCTAAATGCCAATTCCACAGCACACCAAGAAAAAAGAGCCGAAATCTCAAACACAGATTCCATACCTCCATGGTCATAAACCCTCGAATTCACGACTTGTCTACACAACGTCCGCTTCCTTCCCTGAACGCGTTCCAACCCACAGCTACCTGACCTGAAATCACCTGAAACCACCTTAATTCACGATCTTCCGCCACATCTCCACGCAAAACACTCCCCAATTAACCCTAATTCGCTTTGCTCTCCTTCCCTTCCTTTCCCTTCCCCCAAGGCCTCACCTCCAATTCGACTCGCGCCCCCAATTCTGGCTCAATCGTCACAGCGTGCGCCCCAGGTTTCCACAAGACCACGGTCACACGAAGACCACGGTAATCTCTACATTGTCAGTCAGCCAACCCGCTGCACACAAAGTCCTTGGCACATCAACCCCGAACACGTCCAAAGAACGATAGACAATATATCAAACCCTCGCTCACTAATCCCAACCAAACCGCAATCCCTCTTACGGCAAGAACGTCATGCTACCTCCAAACCTAAAACAAGCCACTCCTTCCCGGATACTAAAACTAATGCAACAAACGCCCTGACAAGGGTTTCGAGGCCGTTTCATTTTCTGGCAGCGGCACACAAAACCAAGCTATTCACAAGCAGAACGCGTGCCTCGTAACCGCCGTCCTCAAGGCCGATCGCTCACGCAACCAAACAAGCCTGCGCGTGTAGCCGGCGACCCGCGAGGGTTTCAGGTGCACAAAAACCCGACGAACGAAACCCTAGCTTCCTCAACAACACAACAAGAACAAAAAGAAGCAGGAAATGAGTGCAGGAAAAGCAAACTCACCTTGAAACAGGAAATGGAACGGCGGTGACGATGCGGGCACAACGATGAGTGAGTGCGTGCAGGCAAACAATGAGAGTAAGAAAACAAGGGTGCAAATGAAGACAGAAAGCGAAAATGAACAAGAGCTCTTGGGAGTACGCATCAAGAGTTATATAAGGACTACGCCCGTCAGTCGCCGCCTCGCCTCGGCAGGCAGGATCACACTCCCCGACCGAGGATGACGACCACAGCCACTCTCGTCTCGGCACTTGAATCAATTCTGTAATCCACGGCAGTGATTCATTTCCTTTGCCAGTTTAGCATTTTTGCTACTTTTCCATGGCTTCAAGAACAACGTAGGATTCCTTCGGTACTTAGAAAAGTGGATTTCAGTGAATATTCTTTTTTATATAGTTTTCAAATGGATGCTCCATGATTGTACTGCTTTATTTTGTTATGCAATCTTAGGTTCCTTGAATGTTTTTTTCATATTGATATATAGGTGATATGAGGATGATACACATGTGCTACCTAGGTGCTATTTATGCAATACATGAGTGATACCTAGTTTTAACCTTTGAACATCATCATGTACTAAAAATAACTTTGAAATTAGAAATTTTATAATTATTGATTTAAAAATTTACTAAAAATATTTTGATCTTCACACAAAATTGTAAATGGAACTTACAATAAATTTGGGATGATAATCATAAGCCTCATTTTCTTTATTTGGTGTCTAGAATCAAGACTTTATAGCATTTAAGGGTTAAAGATGCTACACATCTTGACTCCATTTACAAATTTTGGTTGTTATTTTCTATTTCCAATAATTCTTTGTATCCCTTTAGCTAGTCCAAAATTTATGTAGCAAATTCGCTAGAATTAGCAACAAAATCACTAATCTACGGATTCTTTTAGCCTATCAGTCCTCAATTGGCTAGCCTTATAACTACGTGCATTTGACCACTTTAATATTGAAACATGAGGCATGCCCAACAATGAGGCTGGTATAACTCTTTTTGAACCTCACATACACTAGCCCAAACTTAAATTTTGCCATACAAGAGGAGTCTAGCTGATATTTACCAGGGTTTTTTTTTCTGCAATGTAGCAATGCTCCATGTATGCAATGGAGAGTAGTCCCTCCATATTTAGACCATTATGACTGTGCCACAACAATGGAGTTTCGCACCATGGTGCCAAAAAAAGACCCTGGTATTTACCGAAAAAAAATATTAGCCTCAAATGCTCTAACCAGCAATAAAATCTTTCCAAGTCAAATTGGGATGTCGGTTTTTAGCAAAAAGTTTGAAGATGCTAGTAACTGATGGGAAAAGTTTCCAAATAACTTTTTAAAATGACAAATTCAATTGATAGTATTGTAAATAATCAATAATTTTGATGGGATCAAATCTTATATCATTGGGAATGAAGAAAATTTTATTCGTTGGTCATATTTAACATTTTTTTTATTGAAAAAAACTTCATTAAAGTTACGAGAGTCACATTATACGATACATTATAGTTTTGTCCTTTAGGGGTTCAATAAGGGATTCTAGCACAGTGCGTCAAATTTCACGGATAGACCAAACTTTTATTTATTTTTTCTGTTTCCAGGGTGCAATTCTAAATTAGTTAGTTTGGGACTTACTACACCAAAATCACCATATAGTGTGGATGGGTGAATGACGTGGATATATTCATCCACTTAAACAAAATTTTATTTCATTTGAACAAATTTCATTCAATTTGAAAGAATTTTACCATAGTATTTTGTTATTAGTAACGCCTCTCGTAAATACCGTGGGCCACAGTATATGGTGATTGCGGTTAAGTCACAAGGCGTTGTCAGCTTTCATTGTCACAAGACCGAGCTTACTAACTTACGGTAGTAAGTTCAGTTGGCTTAAGCGCTCTCTCCTCTTCCCGCCCTTTTCCCACTGCTCTGTGTGGAGCTTTTCTTCTGTAGTTTTTGATGTATCATTTTCTCCTTGCAATTCTAGCGCTGATTCTCCAGGATTTGTTTTCTTCACAAGTCCCTCTCTGTTCCGTTTTACTGGTGAGAATTTAGAGCGTTTGTTCCATTGTTGTTAAATATTTCTCTTCTGGTCGTGAGGCGTGATTAGGGCGGGTTTTGCACTCTCTGTCGTGCACGTGAGTTCAATTAGTGCCAATATGATTGCGTTTTGGTCGCTTATTGCGGTTATTCTATATATTTCTGCTTCTTGTCCTTTCCGGGGTTTGGTTTGGCTCCCTGTTGGAGCGAACAGGGTTTCACATGCATTTTGATACAGCCTTGTGGTGAATTTCTTCTGCGATTGAAGGTTAGAGGAGGCGGTCACGTGCCAAAAGGGTTATGCGAATTTTGGTGACTACCTGAGGAGATTCGAAATTGTTGAAAAATGGAAGGAACCGTTGTGACTGAGAGTCACAGGAGGGATCGTTGCCAAGCAATTCTGAATTCTTAGTTTATGAAAGAGTGAGTACATAAGATTGCTTGAAATTGCTTCTGGCTCCGTTGAAATTCTTGCTGTATGATCTTGGATCAGCTGTATCATTCATATTTGAGGTTAGGGAGAGCAAATTGTTCTTTCTCGATTTCTCTATGACACTATTGGTCTTGTTCTGGTTTTCAGCCCTGATTTTACATTCCACTAGAGTCGCACATTCTGAGAAAGTAAGTTTGACCGTGCGTGGAGGTCGTGCCGTGTAATAATGCATGTCAATCTCTTTGATCTAAGCGTTTCAATATTTGTAGGCTCATGGAGAGTAGCGACGAAGAGAGTGGTAAGGATTATTTGGAAGACGAACCGCCAAAGAAACGCGCAAACCATGGCCAGGTAAGTACTGTCTTTTTTGAAAAAAATTACAATTCCATTTCTGTCGACTGCAAGGTTTCATTACAATATTAAGCCCTAGACTTTCTACACCTACTTGAGTTTCCAAGATTCTCTCCGATGCTCTTGGATACTCTTGGATGCTCTTTTCTTCACATCTTAAGTTCCATTCGTACAATGCCAAATGTCCTCTCTCACCATAGCTCCAAGGAAAATTACTGTACCTGTAAAATTCGATCCAAGTAGTAAGGGGTTTGAAACTCTTGTAGGAGAGGCTTATTTTCACTATCCATTTTTCAAAAACACTCAAGGAGAGGTGGGGAGGGGGTGAAGGAGAGTACATCAAAGGCCCGGAGGCCGTCCAAAAACACAACTGCGACGTTTGACATTAAAACGGCCAGCTTAATTGGTAGGATACGTTTCTTGTATAACTCCAGAATATTGGTGACACGGAGCTAGTCTGTATCAGATGGAGTTATATATTCATCCGCTTGTTGGCTTGGGAATGTGCTATTTCCTGCATAGTACATTAGGGCGGAGCTCTTGAGGATCAAAGGGCTGCTTCTATTATCACTTATGCTCCTTGTTGTTTGTTGTTCAAAAATCATCAAGCACAAACCCAATTACGTTGGTGAAGCAGCTATAAAATGGCTTGAACGAGATGATGCCATTGCAATCCTATTGACGATTTGAATGAGCTTCTCTCAATGATGTTTGAGGTTGGACACTATTTCTTAGAAAGATGTTCTGTACAATATACAGACAATAAAAACGATGTTCTGTTCACTCTATCATATGCAGTATGTAAATGTCATGCCAATTGTCAAGAAATCCTCGCTACTTTGTCAATGTTATCTTCTTCACTTTTTTGTTGCAGCGTCGACTGATTGGTTCTGCTCACGAGGTATATGTTGCACTTTGATTTTATCAGAACATTGTTTCAAGCGAGAATAAGCCTCATAATACAGTATTAAGTTTTCTGACTTAACCTCCCAGTCTCCGGATGTTTGCTTACAGATCAATTTTGAGTCGCCTTGCACTAATAGATTACGGATCTCCTTATGTTTTGCTATCTCTAGTTCAGTAATTAGAGCAGCGTACTCAACCTGATTACAAGTTAATCCTTGGCTAAGATCTTGGTGAAAACTCTCAATTTTAGTATTTTACCCTCCAGACTTTCGAGAACCACTCCTGCAGCTGATCCTAATGCTTTGGAGCATGATCCGTCAAAATTCAGTTTCCAAGTTCCGATCATTATGACTTTGTCGCTTGTCCATCAGTAATTGTTGAGCTGCCGGCACGCACCCAAAATTCTGATCGCGTCCTGATACAAGACCGACTACAGAGGAAGAAGACGTGTTGAGTGATAAATTTGTTCCGGATCAATGTCCCCTGACGCCTTTCATAATGCGTTCAACCGAGAGGAATCGGAGCACATGCAATGAGCGCTCGTCTCTTCGATCAGATAAATCGATATATCGCTATCAGAATTTTGATCTTGGGAGCAAGCTCCGACGTCTCGAGAAGCTTGGAGCTTGGTAGGGAAATTAACGATGGTTTCAATAGCAATAGGACACCTCGAGGAGAGATTGCAGTAATTTGAATTGACCCTTGGTTCTCACCTCTCCGACCCGCTCTTTGTTTGGGCTCCTCGCGACAAATTTAGGTTCAATGCAGCGATGACTTTATTTTCTCAGCTCTCACCCTTCAGACAAATTCTCGAGGTCCTGACAACGGAACTAGATGAAATGATCCAGAAACAAACTTAAAGAAAATAGAATCAATATAGACCAAAATCTGTAATTCAATTATTGCATAAGGCCTCATTACATTGGATTGCTAATTTCAGTGATCCTCTTTCCCTCCTCTCTATTCTAATCGTGCTTTTGTCTCCCCTGTCCTTTGCTTGGCTTTCTTGGAATCCAGGTGTAGCTTTTATCCTCCTGGTTCGTAACTGACAGTTTGGACTTTGCTCCTAGGTTATAACCAACCTAGTTGGTTGTAAGTTGTGGTCATAACCGTCAAAGGAGAAGGGTCACGTATGCGACGAAATTTTAGCTTATCGGTACCTTATTCAACGGATCAACTTTGGTACTTGGTAGGGTTTTCTTTGTTAGAAAAATATTCTCTTTTTGCTAAATGATTTGGAGGGTTTCATAGAAGAATTCATGGTGTGGTTGGGAAAGTTCACAAGTGAAAGACTACAAATTTTAAAATTAGAAATTTACATCAAGCATCAAGATTTGCGTCAATCTATGCTTTATAATTTAGAAAATTGTATTTTAATGTGGATAAAGAGTTTAAGATGGGGTTAATTTGACAATTTCAATGGGATTGAAAAAAGATGTGAAAGACCTATTTATAATTTTATTTGATGCTAATACTTTATCAAAGGCTGTAACTTAAGCAATTGGTTGTGGCAATTGCTTTTTTAGGCAAACAAGAAAGAAGAACAAATTACACACTTAATTTACAATTCATAGCATGATCTATAATACCAATATCCTCAAGAGCTTTGAGCCATGGTGTACCATAAAATGACCTGATGCAAGTGGATGTCTTAAAGTTCAAGCCACTAACACAAGAAGAAAAAGATCGGAGATGGAAAGATGGAAAGATGGAAAGATGGACTATGATTATATTATGGAGAGCCAAGACATAAGGCTTCAAATTGTTTTAAAAAATTAACCAAACAAGGCATTCAAGGAGCTAAATTCAATATACTTAAAGTTAAAAAACTGGGAATTAAAAACTTTAGTCAATAGGATATTTTTGCACCAAATTCATCTTAAAATATATATACTATATATGAGTAGGAAAAATGTTTTCATTTGTCTTTGATTTGTAAAGGACCATTGTCTTTTGGGGGAAAAAATATTTAGCTTTGTAGGAATACAATTTTATTTTAAATAATTTCAAAAAATTAAAATTCATTTATTCATTTATACAATCTTGTTTTTGAGTAATTCTTGAGGCAACTAAGGCATTTTCTTGGAAAAATAATTCAGAGGGTTGAATTTTGATTGCAATTTTTACCATTTTTCAAAACAAAATTGCATATTATTATTATTCTTGCTATAAAAATTTCACCATTGGAGTTAGTGAATTTTAGTTCTATCTTAGAAACATAACTACCTTGTATTCAAAGTTGGATTTTGACAAAATGAAATTTGTGTGGTCAAAATCTGTGAAATTTATTCCACATGCTCTTGTATTAGTTGTCTGTAAAATCTTATGGTTAGATGTGAAAAAACAAAAAATTTCAAACTTTTTTACTTTGCTATAGAAATGGCAATCTTGAATTTTTTTTGGCATAAAAATGCCTAGGTCCTTTATGGGCCAAGGCATTTTATCTAAAGGTTTGGACATTTTTCCACATCAATCTTGATGCATTTTTTTGGACATCCATATATAAACATTTCAAAAAATGTTCTTATATCAATTTTTGGTGTTTATCCTCTCTTCAAACTTCTATTTAACTAATTATGGACTTTTGTACAAATTATGGACAACTAGGGTATCAGCTAGTAGCCGATATATTTGTACATTTTAAAATCTAGAATGTACCCCATATGTAGATTTTCATCATGTTTTGGCAAGTACATTTGTTATTTATGGATTCACCAAAGTCCATAATTAGAAGGATTTTTCAAAATGGAACAAATTTTTTTGACTACCATGTTTATGTTTGAAAAAAGTTTGATTATTAGATTATTAAAGAGACAAATTGCTAATAAGCTTTGTTGAAGCTCAAAAATATAATGACATTTAAATATTAAATAGTAGATTGTAAATTAATGCCCTAATTCAATTATTGTATAAGTTGAACAATACACCAATTGACAATGTTCATATAAAAAGGTATTTATGGAGCATCAAGTTGCACTATTAAAGCTTACTGCCAAAGGCTTGTACGAGCATGAATTTAGTATACAAACTCGCATTTGAATTGTATGTTGTACCTCAAGATCACCTTTCTACCAATGCAAAATCTACTTATTATCTAAATCTATAAAAGCACAATTTTGAAAACCTAATGAATTTCAAGGATCCTACTTGACTTCATTAGTAACGAGAGTGACATGTGGCGTTGCTACAATCAAAATAGAAGTAAAAAATGCCACATAACGAAGCCTCTATCCCCCTTCCTCATCAAAAGCTTTCCTATGGTACCAAGTACACCATTGGAGGACACAATGACATATCATCATTTAAAAAAAAAATTGTTCAAAAATAACTTCAAAATTCAACAACTTTCACATTGTAGCTTTAAACACCATGAAACCAAGCTAGTGCACCCCTCCTCGTGAGTTTCCAACAATATCAAGCACCCCAGGCAATGCACATTAAGGGAGATCTCAATGTGACAAACATACAAACAAACAAACTTCCTTAAGGTATGAATGTTGTATTTTAGTTCTCTTTATCCCTAAGAGTTTTTGGGAAGAAGGTAGATGTAGATTTTGAGCGTTTTAACAAAATACATTTTGTCAAGAATAAATATTTTCCTTTCTTTCCCTTAGAAGAATTTATTGACAACCTTACACAATAATCATGAAGTATTGAGTGACTATAGTAATTCCCTTCAGTTGTTGAAGACTAGATAAAATCGTATAGTGTATGTGGATTGATGTACTTCATACATTTCATGTAGCTCCTACATTAATCACTTAAAAACATTTGTGGTTTTTGTACTTATGCTAGTTCTTTTGAGAGAGTCCAAAGCTCTTTTTTTCATTTCTTATGAAGAATCAAAATGGCAATATAAATTGTTATAGTGGTGCTTCAAATTCAAGCATTTTTCCACACAATGGATAGAAAATATTACATGAGTACACATCACATGTCTATAATTCTATTTTCATCCATTATATCTAGCAATTTCATTCAAGATTAATTTTTTTATCCAAAATTTTTTGACCATTTTTTTTCCAAATTATTATTTTCTCATGCAATTTGTCATCAAAAAGGGGAAAAAGTCCTTGATGCAGTCACATGACTTACAAGAGGACCCTTGTACTACCTAGCAAATACATTTTGCTACAAAACTAGAGTCACCAATGTCATTAAGAACTTGTGTTAAGTGTACGGCAATTTGATGGTGTGCAAATTAATTTAAATAAGTAGAGATTTGCTCACAAGGTGGGTACTTCGAAACCACCACTTTTATTATTACACTATTTAAATTTTCATATTTTCTTGTTATTAGCAAGTGAAAGGAGGTTCCTACACACTAAAGATTGTGATATTCGGATATTATATGCAAAAGTTATGAAAGTTCAAAGTTTTTTGGATAGGTGTTTTAAAATAGTTTCTTCCCAATATATACACTTTCATTTTCGAAATGTACCAAAAGTAATGTTGGTTGTTTAAAGTAAGGTGCAA
Organism: Climacium dendroides; assembly: GCA_950106755.1. Lineage (NCBI taxonomy): Eukaryota > Viridiplantae > Streptophyta > Bryopsida > Hypnales > Climaciaceae > Climacium > Climacium dendroides. Next base: position 20,925,174 of record OX467091.1, read on the forward strand.
TTTGGGGTGTACTCATGTTATAGAATCATTGAGTCTTGTTCCATTCTTAAAACCCTTTAAGGTAGTAAAGCTTTGAAACATTGTATTGATAAAAAATAATTATTTTGTAAGGCAATTTATTGTATATAAAATCTTTATCTTGAAGTTGTTCAATCTTTCACATATTTTTTTAGGTATAGAAGATGTCATAGTTGATGAGTACATGCCTCAAATGAAGATATGGGAAAATTGACAAAGTGTAACTAAAAAGGGCACTTGAAAAGTCCAAAAGTTGATCTTCCAAGTTTTACCAATATTTAGTTAGAACTTAAAGCTTTTATCAATGGCTGTAAATTCCAAAACGTTTTGAATAGGTACAAGAAAATTGAAATTTAGACATTTGAAAATGAAAATAAACTACTTCAAAGGCAATGGATACTAAAATAAGAACCTTGGATACAAGAGCACATAAGCATGGAAATCTCATATGCTTGCATTTCTATACTCACATATTAGTATCATTGCTTCAAAAGCTAGCGAAAACTTTAAAAAATGACAAGGATGTTGGCAAATTGTGTTTAATAAAGCACATTGCATAAGCAACTGATCGATTTCCTTTGTTTGTTTCATTCCAAATTCTCTTCAAATACTTCTCCAAAAAATAGATAATTTAAAAGGTAATTGAACCAATTAGGGACATGATATTACTATTACTATTGGAACTATTGATAAATAATATAGAAAACTATCTAGCTAAATTGATATTTGGTATCAACATCAAGTAATATACTTGATTGAACTGATAATCAAATGGTAAAAGTATGTAATTAAGTGCCAAAGATTACTAGTACTTTGAAAAAAAAGGAGATTTCTATCATCACTTATAGTGATTTCCAACCTCTCACTATAAATGATTGTAGACAATAAGAGAAACAAATTTGATCATTCTCTGCCTCCTTGTATATACAAGAATTTAAGATTAATTAGTCATCTTTCAATAAAAGCACATTCTTTAGCATTAGATGGAAGCACTATAAATATTGTAAAGAGTATTCCCTCTAATGTCTTATACATAAGATTCCTTTGTCATTCATCAAATATTTAGCATCCATGTTGACATTTAACAATGAAATGAACTTTATCATTGATTTAATAAAAAAAATTAATTACAAGAGCCAATTATTGTCCTTAATTTCCTCACCATTTTACATTAGAAATTGCAAGAAGACAAATTTTTCGAGCCCTACAGTAAAAATAGGGTGTCTATTAAGCAAAAATTTAAAAAGTCATAAGTAATTCAAAGCTACTTGGAAAAACACAAAACTTCTGTTCACAACTCTCACTCAAATGTCTTGATCTTCTTCCACTTGCTCCCTCGCAATGTAAACACTTCCGGATCAAACTCAAGTAGCACTCCACTTTTGGTGTTCCAATGAAGCATTGGAATTGTTGGAGGCAGCACGTCTTCTTTCGACCTGAGTGGATCCATCCCCAAGTTCACGAATAACGTCGTTCTCAAGTGTCTCCACTCGTAACTTTGCTGCATAACGATGTTGTATGTTCCTATACCAATGTTCATATTGTTGCAAAATGCAACTCTTCCAAGCTCGGCCACCTCCATGTTGTGTATGCCGCTGGTTGGCTGCCTTTGCTACATAATGACTCTTTTCCATGCCTTGACAACTCCACATTGACAAACTACCGTATTTCTCAACAAAGTATGGAGCATGTCTCACAAAATTATGTTGCATCTAGTCATCACCAATCCACAAGTTAGAAAGGCCCTAAGACGTTTTGAATGTTTAGGCACCATGCAGCCGAGAATAATCATCTCTCATCTGGAGTTAGCATCGGTACCATTCAGTAGAGACATCAGTTTCCACTGGAATAAATTTGAACATTTGCTGTGAACTTACCATGTAGTGAGTAACATGTTCTTTCCCAAAGGCCTTGATGTATAATTTCCCCCACTCCTCCACCTTTCGCTTGAAAGTATTCCTCTGCTCCAAAGTCAAGGTGAGACCAGTGAGGTAAGGTTGTAATTTGTCAAAGGCCTGCCACATTTTGAGTTTGGTTATCCTGGAGCCTCCATCAGTCAAGCAGTTGTACTCCGATTGGTAGATGTCCATCCATGCCTTATCCTTTCCAGACCATGTGCTTGCTTGGAATAACCTGGATGCAACAACTCCATTGATGGACGGCTTTTGAGGAACACTATTGTTCTTTCCAGAGCGTTGCAGATCCACTGCAATCTCCACATTCCCACCATGAGCACCAACCGCCGACAGTGACTTCTCCATTTGTTGGATCACAAGGGTTTTTTGCGCCTCATTGTGTATGTTCCACACGAACATAAAATGATGGTGTATGATCTTCTCACACATGCGCACTTGCGCATGGAGTGTGCATATGTGCACCCTTGTGAGTGGAATCGGCAGAATGGGCTTCCACCGCGAGTGTGCCTCCATATCTACTGGTTTTGCCGAAACAGTTCCTCCAAACAAACCCCCTTCCCATGTGTGCTTCATCCATGCTCGAAATGCTTGAATAGCAGTCTGGTTACTTCCCTGTTGAGGCTTCGTCCACTGCTGCATGCAGTAGATGCAAGAAAAAGTGGCATTGGCTCCATGCCCCAATCCATACATACATTTTATTGTCTTCATATCCGCACTGAGGTGCCACTCCACCTGGAATTCACCTACTCCGTCGACCATCAAAACTTGACCATCTTCTTGAGCTTGGATCAAGTTTGGAAATTTAGTCCTGTCAAACACCCATTTCAGAACAGGGTACGACTCCTTCTGGACTTGGAAACACCCAACCGGCCAGATCTCCTGTTCGGATTGGACCGAAAAAAATTTGGAGGCATCCCTTTGAATTTCTGGATCTAGCGCTCTATTCATGAGCGTCAAGCTCACTCGTTCGAATTTCTTGCCTTTCATGATCTTTGCTTCATCCAACTTCATAACGAATATGAGGGGTTTACCATGAAGCTCTGGAATGAACGTAAAATCGCAACTCGGTCAGTATCATTGACACCTAGGTGAGTGGTGGATCCATTAAACGCCAATTGACTCCATAAGAAATGGACCAAACCAAATGTTGTAGAGGGTTTTGAAACATACCTTCTTCCGTGATTTGGTAGAACAGAACCATACTTCTTTGGACGGCCTCGAGGTCAACAAAGAGAGAGTTTTTGTCATCCAATTTCACCTCTTTGATTGGAACAGCTTTGCCACTTGACCTTGCTGGAGGCGGCGGAGTGAATCTGCCTTCAATGTGCTTGTACTCTCTGATAAATTGTGGAAGGTTGGCATTGAGCTCCCTCCGCAGTAGAGCAACCTAAATGTTTCAGCAACAAGTCCACTCCACTCAATGAAATTGCTGAAGGACGTATATTATAAAATATATTTATAAATCAAAACAAAAGCAAAGTTTTATGCAACCTTTGGTACCTTATGTGGTTTGGGCAGCAAATCAGCTTTCAATGCTGGGTCCACGAGTTTCACCCGTCTTTTCATGGTCTTGAATACCAAGCCATATGCCTCTTGTGGAACACCGGCCATGTCACACACTGCCAACATTGAATCTGCTCCAATCTCAACTCCAATTTTCTTCAAGACAGTGTTTGCGATGTTGGTGCCAACAGAACGCATCCTTGGTTCTTCCACCAGTGCCAAAGCTTCTCGCTTTGATAAAATTCTCGCCAATGCAACTGCAATTTTCCTTTGGGTCGTGTCACATCCCCATAGTCTCTTCTGCCCCCTACAAGCCTTGTTAAACGACTGAATGGAATCAACAGCTTGTGGTTGTAGCATTGATCTCAGCTGCTTTCTCCTTCTCTTGGCTTGCCCGCCATCCTGAGATAGTTCATCTAAACCTCTCGAATGACGACTACGGAGTCGCGAGCTAAGCGGACCCTCCTTCAGTACAGACACTCTCGATTCCGCATCCATCATTTTTTTTTATAGTGTGCTACCTCCACCTCCAATTCATTTACTCTACCTGCACTTGAAGCTTCCATCAATGTTCTCACTAGTTCCTCTAACTCCTCGTTACGGTTCCCGAACCCAACGGCTTTCTCCCTCAATTCTCCGCATTGCCTTTCTAGCTCCCTACCCTTCTCAATAGCGATTTGATGTTGTAAACATCATCCACGAGGTGTTTCCAGAGCTAATTGGAGTTGACCCTTGGCCTCATGCAATTGTGCATGAAGGACTGAGACTGTGTTATTTAGAAGGTCCATCTGGACCTGGTAGTTCCGAACTATTTCCTCCAATGCCACATTTGCCCCTTCTAAACCACTACCAAAGTTGGCAAGCCTCTTACAATATCCTAGCAACCTTTCTTGTCCTAGGCAGATGTATTCAAGAAACTGTTTGATCATTCTAAAAGTTGGAGGCACTCTTGTACGAGGATCTAGAGGGTAAATTTCTCCGTCTACCCACAAATCAATATTGGTGGCACCTCGAGATCTATAGAAACAGAACTCACGTCTTGGGACTTGCTCATGCAGTTGACGATCCCTCTTTATCAATGGAGAAAATCGTGGAGCAAGCAACACATTCAAAGTGTATGGGTTTGCAACCTCCACCCTATTCGTGATTTCACTTAAAGCCATTACGAATTTCTAAAAGTGAAGTAACACACATCTCTGGCAAACCAATAGACATTAAAAGAAACCAAACCTCTGAATTTGACAAATTTGAGATTACACGAATTGAAGTCCTTGCTCCAAAATCCAAGCAGTTGGATTCAACCAAAACCCACGTAGTAGTAGCAGTGCCAACTTTGGTGCCAGCAGAGAATTGGCGCCTAAACCAAGAAGAGGACATTAACGAACTTTGGTCTCATGCCACCCAGATTCATCCAAGTTCATCCTCTTGGTTCATCCGTCATCTACAGAAAAGAGCACTCAGTGGATGATGGAGGCACTAAAATAATAGAGAAAACTCCGAGTCTCTAAATGGTACTTGGCCAAAACGGGTACGTACTATAAGTTCACTTGGAGTCATAACGAGTTTTAGTGTCCTCCGTCAACGCCTTTCCATATTTTTAATTCTTGAAAGTGCAATGCACTCATCAAGAAGTCCATGTCCTTGCGGGTTCCCCATTATTTTTAATGTTTTGCCATCCTCGCGTTGGTGCCAGCACATCAAGTGCCGGAGCCAACTGTATCTCCAGCGAGGCAATTTTGTTGTCTCCGCGACGCGGGAAGTGATGTAGAGGCTCTGGTGCAGGCGCTGTTTCTGACAGATAGCTCCACATTTGTCTCGTACCGCGAATTTTTTTATTGTTCCTTCAGAATTTTTTATTAGTTTCCTGGATCCAGCAGCCATTAGCAGTGGAGCTGGAAGACAGTACTTGGAGCCCTTACGCGACCCTTTGGAGGGCCCATTTTTTTTCTAATGAATCGTTAATTTTGTAAAATCTCGATTGTTGTTGGTCTAGTAGCTGGTTGTGTGTGGTGGTTAATTGATTGAATTATCTTGTGAGAATGGAGAGACCAAATTGTTGAATTGGATGAATCTTATGAGTCTCAGTTTGAGTCTAATTGAATGTATGACCCCAGTATGTGTTGTGTTGGGGTGCGCATGACCTTTATTAATTTGATTGTAAGCAAATGTCTGGAAAGTGGTGCAAGAAAATCACAAAATATATTAATTACTTTGAATTTAGCACGCTATGAATCATTGCAGTTTGGGTAGGTTGACACAAAGAAATTGGGCTGCAACTGTTGAAAAGATAAGTTGGCAATTTGCATGCTGTGAACTTGCACAGTTGAATTGATTCTAGCTAGCTATCATAAAATGGATGGACTAGGGTATGGGCATTCGTACTCGGACATAGCAATTTCTATAGCAGTTTTTTTTTTTTAATTTAAAAAAAACAAAACTGACCATTGTTAGTTTAAGCACTTTGGGGTTAAGGGATTTTTTTCTACTTGCAAAATTAGAATTCAAAACATTTTGTTCTAGTCGGGAAGCATCCAAGTCATGAGATCGAAGTGTGAGCTTGAATTCATCCCTCACAAGCTCCAAGAATTGCATCCCTTCAATTTCTCTAATGACTCATCCACTTTTGCGCAATACATAAAAGGGCCATCCATAAGGAAGATGACCATGCATTTCTTGATAATGTATGTGAACTTGTTGTGAAATAGAAGAACCTTCTCTAAGTATTTCCCTACTACTATGTCTACTAGTTCTTCCTTTGGCTTCTTATATTTAGCTAACACAGTGCTCTTCTTGGCCATTGATGCATAGTATACAAGATTTGTTACCAAACCCATCATGAAAGGAACCCTAACCGACAACCAATCATCAAAATTCATCCTATCAACAACCAAATCTTAAGGGTAGTATGTTAGATTGCTCAAAGGAAAATTAAAAAACAATGATTGCCACATACAACTGTATAACTTCAATCTTCGTTGCTTTGCTTACTGATCTAAATTCCTTTTTTTTTCTATTGTCTACCTCTTTCTTCTAATATTATAAATAACCCATACTTACAACTTAGCCTAACAATGAACTCGTCACTTCACCAAAATTCAGATCCTAAGATCACACTACCATTGACACTCTACTCCTACACTTCCACTCAAATCCAAATCTCAACTTGCAACCACCGAAACCTCAATTAATCAAACCACAAAAATAACAAAATTGTTACTCTTTCTAACACTTATTTCAAATAAAATCATACCACGTTGCATCATTTTCTACCTACACCAACGATAACCACAAGACCTTGATTAATCAAATCAAAACCCAAACATTTTCATGTTCCCATGTTCTCAAGTTCAATCCTATGTTTTTCTAATGATTAAAGAAATGTCAATGTCTTTTGATGGAGCCCATAAAAATTCTCATTTAAATTATTGTGTCCGAAAATAATTACTTGGAAAAATGACCACTAATTTGTACTATTAATGCAAGGGAGAATTGGCATCATCTAGAAAATCATTGTTACTTTAAAAATATTATGTTTTTATTGAAAATTGATACATTGTTTACAACAGTATTCCAATTTGCACTAATTCAAAATAGTGTGACCTCGATAAATTAGGACAAATTATGCAGTCCAAACGACGAAAACCTACGTATTCGTCGACGCTCGTCGGTTTCTGTCAACGATCAGTTGCATCTTCGTCGCCATGTTGTCTCTCTTGAGCAACTGCAGGCCAACAACTGGGTTCAACAATATCTGTAAGCTAACCTCTTCTGCGATGTTGTTGCTTTAGTTTTCGATTCAAGGTCGAGGAATGGTTGCGAATTTTCAAAAAATTCAGTGTGTAAAATTCTAGGGTTGCAACTCAGAAGGCATTACAGAGTTAATTGAACAAAATTTGACAATAAAATGATGCATGTAGTAAAATAGTTTAGGATTCAGTCTTGGCCGGAGGGATCATGAGAATAGGGTTTCGTTGCACATTTCCAGTTTAGGTCAGTTTTGGGAAGCCAACATGGTGAAGCAGTTTCGGAAACGCAACGTCCTGGAACGGGAAGATCAACCTGAAGATGACGACGAAGTCAGGTGAGGATTTCATTCAGAAGCCATAATTTAGGAGGTTCTTTTTCTTTATTTTCTTCATGCAGTCATCTTGTTCAACGAGTAGGCATAGCATCTGAATTTATATTTCTGATTCTATCCAATGTTGAGCTAAGTTTTGTATGATAGTTGGACTCTTGCCATTAATTACATCACAATGAGCTACTATGGGAGTAGAAGAATGCGTGATGAAATTTAGAAAACAAAGAAATTAGATTTTGATCAGGGGTCCTGCCAGATGCAATGTACCGTATATTCTAATTCTCAAAGTATAGGATGCAACCTGACAAAGGACTAACTAGGATGTGTGTCGGTGAAGGATATGTACAGAATTAATGAGATCTTTGTGATACACTAGTGCAAACCTTGTGTTAAAACAACATTAGAGTAGATTTTGAGAAGCGATAAATTGATTGGGGTTATACATGTTACGCCCTTTGACCTCATACTTTTTTGGTGACCAATTAAGGAACCAACATTTTGAAAAACAATCATGGGATGTTTTATCAACGAACTGGGAGGTTGAAACAACATTCCGATAGAGGATTTCACAAGCTGCTTATCAAGGCATCTTTTGGTGATTATCAATGGTTTAGTTGATGGTGCCTCCCCTTGTGGAATCATATTTCTCTTGAATAAAATAAAATACTGCTTAACGAGGTGGGCTTTTGGAATCAGCAGTTGAACTTGGAGGTCTCTGCAATACCGGTATGCTCTGCGCAAAAGTAAGGGTTCTTTTGTAAGCTCTTTTTTCCTTCATTTCATGCTTTGGATTTTCACATACCACTTATCAACACTCCTAATAGAAGGTGCGCGATCGGTCCACATAGCTTCTACAAGACCAAATGATAAGTGGTTATTCTCACATGAATAATAATGTGTGAAACGCACTGAAACTGTTATTTCTTTTTTATGTTTTTGCTTCTTAAAACATGTTTCAACGGGGGTTTGCAGTAGTGATATGACTCGGTTGTGCTTAAAATTTTCTTCTTATGTTGATATAGATGTGTTTCCGTTCCATTGAGTGTAGCAGATCCACGTTAGAGGAGGTAAGGTTTCTGCAGAAGCAGAGGGAACGGAGGTCTGGAGTGGTGGCCAACCAGCTTGCGCAGCCTGTTGGAGGAGCCAATTCCAAAGTGGCGGACAAGGGCGAGGGCGAGGGGGAGAAGGAGGAGCTTGTACTGCAAGACACTTTTGCTCAAGAAACTGCCGTGACCATCGAAGATCCCAACATGTGAGTCCATCGATACCTTGTAAGGTATGCGCACCTATAATCATCACTAGTTACAACGGGGCATACTTACTATTATTAAACATTATTTTACCGGATCTTATTGGCAAAACTGAAGACAACGCACTTTAGAATGCTTTATTTGGACACCGTATGAATAAGTGATGAGTTTTCAAAGTACTGGCTCTAGTTGTACCTAAAACCAACACCAGGTTCTCATGTTGATTGTGCACGTCTTGTTGATTGTGTACATTAGTATCTAGTTTTTTGTGATTCTTTTGGTCCAAATGTAGGTGTTGCATTTTGGACAACGGAGGTTATGGTTATGGGTGTACATATCTTATGCGCATTCTGTTTTGCCATAGTTTTGAATAGAGTGGATTTTTATAACCTTACTAAATAAGAATAATACGATACATGTTAGAAACATTGACTATAATCATAGGATTGAAAGACATTTCATAAATCTGAGTCAATTTAGTATTCCTTGATGTTTTCATGTTCTAAAGTTTTTATCTTTTCATTTGACAGTCTTATTATGTACTTGTTATGCTACTGGGACTCTGGGAAGATCTGCTTTTTCCGAGGACCCCTGCTTAACAAAATTTTGCTGTGAATTTAGATTGCCGATAGCCATTTCAAATTAATTGTAATGTGGGTGCTCTCATACTGCAACTGTGTCAGGTTACAATACATTGAGCAGGAGATGGCGAAAAGGAGGGGTAGGGAGCTAGGTATCGTAGAAGAAGCAGTGAAATCTCCAGAAGATGATCTGTATGTCACACCCGAGCATCTGAAGGTGTGTTATATGTTTTATGAACCTTGACTCATGTTTAGGAGACATTTGTATTCGTGTTCTATTTTACTTCAGTTTCAGTGGTGTAGAAGATCCCTTGTTCAGATTCAGTGTTCTTTAGGGTACTGAAGTCCTCTCCAAACTATAGAGGACCCTAGTGCATTTGCGAATATCAAAGTTCAAAGAGGACACCTTAGTTTCTTGTAAAAAATCATTTTGTCCAAATTTTGTGTTGTTTTGGTTTTACTGAGTTGTGAAGCTTTAGTGTATTTGAATCGTCCAGGTAAGACGAAGAAACGCAGAGGAGAGCTCCACACAATGGACAACTGGAATCGCTGAAGTGCAACTACCCTTTGAGTGAGTTCTTTGGTCAGTTGGTGACGGCGGAAGCTACCTCACACGCTTGTTTTACTTCAAAATAAGTGGTCCAACTACTAATGCTGTACATGGTTCAGGTACAAGCTCAAGAACATTGAAGAAACAGAGGCTGCAAAGAAGCAACTACAAGATAAGCGCCCCTTTGTAGGTCGTGGCAGGACTCGGTCCAGCATACCCGCCAGTTACAGCGCTGATTACTTTCATCGAGGTCGGGAGTATGCTGAGAAACTTCGGATTGGTAAGTAAAGAAGCAGCTAATCACCACTGTCTACTCCAAATATAAATGTTTAGTTTTCATGTGTTTTATTCCACACAATCTTCATCACAATCTTCGTTGATTGAAAACTTGTTTGACTATCTTAGAATGGCACTATTCCTTACAATTATATTAGACAAAAGAGACTCATTCTTTGAAATGACGGACCCGGCCTACTATTGCTTTTAACGCGACCAATTGTCATTGGATGCTCGAACTTTGTACATTTTCAAACCGGTGCTTGGGCACTCCTCTTGGGATAGAGACAACATGCTTGTGAAGAAAACGCATGAAGTGTATCTGTCTTAATCTCTAGGGGCTCCTACATTTGTATTTTGGATGATGAATAGAGTGCTTCAAACCAATATTTTGCCCACATACTTTTTCATTCACCCAAATCAATTCTTAAATCTGTAAGAGATGACCTTTCTTTATGATCCCAATTTGATCAAATTGACAGATAATATATACGTACCAAGGTAAAAGAAAAATAGGCAAAAATCCAAAAATGGGTTAATCGTTTGACGTCCCAGAGGCTAGAAATTTTAAGCTCCATCGCTATGACTGTATGTTGTGCAAACTGTGCAAACTTGTTCCATTGGATTTGGAAATTTCTGTCGCTACTCATTCTTCTGATATTTTTATTCAGAACAGATCATCCTGACCTCTACAAAAGCAACGTGGGTGCTGAAGGCGTTGGGCGAGGGGCTGCTGTTGATCCTTCTGGCGACAGTCTGGATGAGGGGAATGGGAGGCAAGCTGCCACTGATGAAATCATGCTGGAGCGTTTCAGGAAGAGAGAAAGAGGCCGATCAGTGAGAAGGGAACCGGCCTTGCAGCTGCAGCGCTCCCTCTGAAATTTTCTGTATAACTTACTGTTGACTCCCTGGGGCACATTCTTGAGTAGTGGTGGTGGCATAGTATCTTCGTTGAGCAGTGCCAGTTCCGAATAATTTGTAGCAAAGTCTTGCCAATCAAAGTAAATGAAGAGAAATTAAGAGCTCTGACATACTTGCCAATGAGTCGTTGGCTCAACCCCTAATACCCAAAGCATCCACATTTTGGTGTCAAACTCCCTCATGGTCCAACATTATAATCTTTCAATCCATAAGAGATATTGTGGTGTTTTCTTTTCATATGTGATTCATAGATTCTCATGGTTGAATTCTTACGGTTACAATTGAAAGAAATCGATGAAACTTATTTGAACTTTGACTTTTTGTTGAATTTAGAGCAAACTCCAAGAAGCTCAAAAAAAGCATTGGGCATTTAGGACTTAAGGATTGCAACTCCAAGGGTACTCAACAAGATTCTCTAAATTGTAGCAACCTTGCTAAAATTAATGTTTACAATGGCAAACATATTATTTAATGCATGAAGTGTACATTGCATGTAGCCATAGTGATACTTGCATTGTTAGTAGTCTTGTACCTCTAGCATAAAACTAATGAAAGCCCAAAAGATGCAAACACATAGGAATGAAGATACTTTTTGACATTTAGGTCTTGATGTCTTACGAAGAGGTATAATTTTACAATAATGTTTGTATGGTATAAAGTTTCCTACTACCAACATCATATCACCTTCATGGCAATTTACAAAGTGCCTTGCCTCAATGTAGGTCTTGTGTGAAGATTGTACAAATACGCAACCTTTGAACTTGCATCTAGGTTTGGATTTTTTTGAGTGAAAATTAGGTCAAAATTGATACAAACTAAATATTTCACAACATATATATCTCCTTCCCAAAGGATTGAAATCACTAAATTGCTACAAAATGTAGGGATGGTATGACTATTTTGGATGAATGTACACATTGGGATGAATAGATGTATACTCTACCATGTTTGTAGGTTTCATGCATATCTTCATCACTCTCCCGATCAGGAGCTCGTCTTACTTCCCGGGCTCCTTTGAATTACAACACTCATGTCTGAGTACGAATGCCCGTGCCCTGGTCCAGCCACTTTGCTGGGATTAATTTTCAGCACAATGTGCTCCTTCTTGGGCAACCGCTGCGCGTGCAACGTACTCCCATGTGGTGGTGGCGGCGGCGGTTTCGCTGGACTGCTCTCCGTCAGCCCCCACATCATCACCATGGCCTCCTCCTGCGCCACGCACAACCCATCGATGGCCGCCGTGATGCCGCTGCAGATACTGTCCAGGGGCAGAATCCAAAACGGCTCCTCGATCATCACGCCCACTTGCTCGATGTAAAACAAGGCCACCGCGCTCATGAACGTCGCGGGCGAGGTCAACCACCGGCATGTATCCCACAAGCCGAAGGGGAGGGTCAAGTGCCATAGCATCAAGACGCGCGACGTCAGGCGGGTGTAGGCCACTGGGATGGGGGTCTTGAAGATGCGCTCACAGGCACCCACGTTGTCGTGGAACTGGGTGAGGTTCGAATTCATGGACACCCTCTCGAATTCGCCCACACGACACTTGTTGATGGTTTCGGAGATGACCTGCCGGGAAAAAACGCAGGCGGCGTTTGCTTTAGCACAAACATCAATGTGGTGAAACTAGGAATGTTATGCACTACAATGTTGCATGTGCACTGATTTAAATGAATGTAGAGTGGTTCAACTTTGGTACTCAAACAGGCAATTCATGATACAATCGATCGTTGAATTAGGACTCTAGGTTAGCGATTTGAGTATTTGACATTGCTGTTTGAATCCACCCTGTTACAGAACATTGAGTATTAATCATACGTTCTTCACTAATTCATAGTATTTGACTCCTTTCTTTCACTCTTTGTGGGTGTTCACAAAGAGTGAGTTTCTCTTTGAAAGTATGCAATGCTTAATACTGAAGCACCGTCGTTTCGACAATTATAATATTTGAAGCACTGTTGCACATCAGACATTACATTAAAGTTCGTGTAAGGTCTTATAATAATGTGGTCCACACTAGAAAATGAGTGAGTGAGGCACTCCTGTGACGGAATTTACAGAGAAATTGAGCAGTTTATATAAGTCAAAAGAATAACTAATCTAAGAAATGGTTCTGAGCATGGTTTCCTATTACAAATTTCTCAAATTTTGAACCAGCATTCAACCCTTCCTAATGACAGTTACATTCTGTAATTGCAAGTTCTATGGATATCCAAAGAATCTCTCACAGTACAAGCCCTAACTCACCACACACAAGAATCAATCTAGCATTACCAATAACGGAATAGCAACAAGTACAAATCAACAAGCTTTGGTTTGAATTTGTTGCATACAAAGCAAATGAAGGTGTGCCACATATACTCCTACAAAAGCATTGAAGTTGCCTATAATTATTTAGTGGTCCATTTGTATTTAGGTGTTCAAAGTGGTGTAAGCAAAGTGAGTCCAATGAAGTCTTCAAGGTTTAGAGCACCTCCACCAATTAGAACTTCAAAAATTCATAACTCCTTTAACAAGAGTGGAAAAAAACATACGAATCCAAGTGGGTTACGTGCCACTTCTTATCTTTCAAAGAAAAATGACCTGAAAATGTTTTGGTATGGCTAATACAAACCTGAAGCACAAAAAGGGGTCGACTCTGAGCCAGAGTAATAGCCTCCATCTCGCCCTGGTGCAGAATGTCCGCCAGCTCCTCAATGCTGCCCCCCTGCGTCAAGTGATGCTTGAGAAAATACGGATACGCCTTCAAATACCGCAACACCAGATCCTTCTTCTCCTTATCCTCCGCCATCGACACCCACGTCAACACCTGTAACGGCAGTTCCCCAATTGTCACCCCAAATCTCATTCAGAACCGGAAAACCTGTGATGAACAATTGCACGCAAATCTGTGGAAATCCAGATGAGAAACTGGGCAATGGCAATCAATTGCAATCCAATCCCAATGGGAATCAGGGCAATTGCACGCAACTCCGTCGAAATTCCGATGAGGAACAAAGCAATTGCACGCAATTCTGTCAAAATCCCAAAAGGAAATAGGGCACATGCACGCACATTCAGGGTAAATCTGATGGGAAGCAGGGCAATTGCACGCAATTCTGCCAATGAAAAGCAGGGCCAAGGCCTAGTACCTGTCGCGCGAGGTCTCGGCTTCGATTCACATTGGACCCCCACACCTTCCTCGCCTCATCAAAGCGTGTATACGACGCATTCGTCCGAAACACCAGCAGGAGCGCCAGCACGGGCGCCAGTAGCGTGAACGGCGTGATGGCGATTTGGAACGTGGGCACCCAGCTGGCGATTCGGTGCTCGAGAACTCCGTAGTTGATCAGGGTCACGAACGTAGCAGCGACCGTGGACAGGAGGACGGGGGGAGCCAGCGCCGCAATGATCCCCGAGGAGAAGATGGACAGCATCTGACGACCGTGACGCCAGGGCGACTTGTGCTTTGCCCATTCTGGGTGGCCGTAGACCGTGTTCCGGTGCATTGTCGGCTTGGGTGCCATCGGCAGCAAGCAGTCTTCGCCCTCAACCTCAAATCTTCACCTTGAGGAGACCGAAGGACCTCCACGTCTCGCTTCCGGCGCTAGAACTTCACCGCGTTAATAGAGGAAATATTGCCAGCAATTCTCACCTACTTGCAGCAATCTGCAATAGCAAGCCCTGAAATTCTTGGCCTCCTGGAATTGGAGCCTTCAAAACCAAAACACGCTCTTAAGTCGCGACTGGCGCAAAGCCTTTTCTGTCAACAGCATACGAACATCAGACTATTCCAAATGAGCTCAAACTTTTTCGATCTCCTTCAAGGATAATCACACAACGATCTCCAGAAACTCGCCCTACTTGATGGTCAAGCTAGGCCCTTAAATTTTGCGTGGTGGCAGAGATCCCGGTGAACTTAAATGCGAAAGGTTTGGTGTCGTTTTCAATTGTAGGCATGGCTTGGAATTCGCAATGACCGGAAGAATGGTTTCATTACATTAACAAGTGCTGGGAAGAGTTGATATATGCACTTGAGAAGAAGCTCCAGCTACGAGACTAGCAACCAAATTTTCCATGACAGAGCATGCGTGACTAATTTTCACACAAATTTGTACAAAGAATTCGTTGTTTCGTGCAAGTGCTTGAATGTGTAGTCTTGCTAATTCCGCGTGCTCTGTTTCTCGACTCCCGCAGCTATGCATAGCACTTGTAAAATGCAGACGAAAGGGTGGAGCTCAGTGCTTTTAAACTTCGAGCTTTATTCAATACTGGAAAGTGTCGGTTTGGGATACTGTATGTCGGTTACGTAAGACAGTGGGTTTTTTTTCATTTTGGAGAAGGACCCAATTGGTTCTTCAATATTCATGTAATACTTGGGTGATACTTGGGTGATACTTGGTGATATCTATATGAAAATTAAGGGATATCTAGGTAAAATTTGGCTATTAGTCTTTAAATGCAGCAATGTTCTAGCTATTCTCCCTCCAAATTAAAATTTCCATTACAAAAAATAGCCAGGATTGTTTGGTCGTAGTCAAGTGGCAAAAAATTGTGCATAAAAAAAACACTGGATAGGAATGATCATTGCTCTAAAAGACTAGGGATGGGCAATAAACCCATTGCATGAAGTGAGACAAATAGGGTGAAAATGCAAGAATTTTACCCCAAGGAAAAATGTAGGCATTTTTAATTTTTCATGCATGAAAAACTTTGCAAATTTTGAATTCATATTTGCAGCCATAAACCCCAAATTTGCTCAGAGAGTTCAAAAACATACCCTAAACATGGTACAAAATTGGGGGCAAGATTTTACTTTTACCCCTGAGAATTTGCATTTTTGTTGTGCTCATTGCACTTCATGAAACAAATATAGCATCTTGCCAAAATGAGATGTTCACACATGAACTTGGGGTGGCCATGCAAATGTTCAGTGAGCCTGAAAGGTGGAGTCATTTTGGTTGGATTATACAATTGATTGTGTTTTGGGTGGTGATGGTGAGACATGGGCATGGTGGAGTGGTAGGGCAACATGGCTTGGGTCAAGCTATTGGTAGGGCACATTCAAAGGCATGTCCAATGAACTGCCAATTAAGAAGAAGCTTTTGGGGTCCAGATGGGAACTAAGCTATTGAAGCCCACAAAAGACCACTTACAATGCTTGTCGTAAATTTTCAAGGCCTCTTTGTTCTGTCTAGTAGTGTAGATGTTCTTATATGGTGGATTGGTAGGTTATTGTAAATTCAATCATGACGAAATTCAATCAAAATCTAAAGGATCTTGTCTTTGTAGAATGCCAAAGAAGTTGGATGAACTATTGTAGAATGCCAATCTAAGAGCAAACTTCCATGCTATGCTAGAAACGGAATTAAGTTTCATGTTTTTTAAAATTATATTGCATTCGTTGAGTTTCATGATGCTTACATTTTTATATGAGTAGGGAGAAACTGCATATTAGGAGTAGCATTGTCTTAATGTCAAATAAAACAACAGCTAAAAAGTTCAATTAAAAATTAACCTTGAGAGGATCAAAGGTTCAACAGGACAAAATAGATTTAGGCAGGCTTCTAGGGTTTCAAATTTCGTTGTAATTTTTTGAAATTTTTTCTAAAGATAAGAAAATACATTAGTTTATTGGAAATATAATATTTATTTCAATTAGTGTCCAATAGCTATAGTTCTGCCATCTTAAGTACAATTTTCACCTCGTCAAACAATAAAAGAAATCTACAAAAATTTGAAATAAATTTATTTTTAATTTTTTCTTATAGATCATATATTTGTCTATAGTAGATGGAAGGCTTTGAATCATTCCATTTGAATTATTGATGTAAATGTTGTGGAACATCTTGTTTTTTAAACAACCATGGAATCTTTTTGAGAAAATAAAGTATTGGATTTTTTTTAACTCAATTTTTACAATTTTGCTTGCTAAAACAATCTCACCAATGGGACAAGTGTATTTCAATTTATCTAAAGAATATTAAATTTTTATTTTTTTCTATCTTGTACCAAATTCCTCTTTAAAAAATTTAAGGATGGAATTTAAGTATATTTTTATTTTTATTTTTGGCTCTCAATTTAATTCTCTATTGTAGTAATAAAAATTGAAATTCAAACTCCTTAGTACAAAAAATCTTAATTAAGAAGATTTATAGTCAAATAATCTAGTCATGCCAAGTAAAAAAAAATTCTTCACTTATAATATTTTTGGCAATATATAGAACAACAAATTAAAGACTTTTTCATATCTAGTTGAATCAACTCATCTTTGAAGAAAAAATGACTCACAATAGGTAATCAAAGCAAAAACAATCACCTTTCCATTGCTGTCCTGAAGGGGGATGATTTTAATGTAACTTGCTTTCTTAATTCTCATTATGGTTGCTATGCTAATTCAAAAGCATCTTGAATAGCATCCCTCAAGATTTTGAATGGACTTTTTATCAAGGATAGAAACAACATCATGGCGTTCATTGAAGTCATAAAATTGTGACTTTTCAACTCAATTTTTGAACTTTCCATCCCAATTCCACATTGAAATTGTCATAATGCAAATCCTTTATAGTTTTTACTACATTGTGATGCAATAGAGTTCAACTAGTCTTCAATCTTAGGGCCACTTTAGACTTCGGTGGAGAAGTGCACCAATCAAGAATTGTAGGGAAATAAAACAATATGGTTGGAGGCAATTTTGTTCTTCACTAGATTGGATTTGGACTATGGCCAAGACTTCTCCAATGGAGAACTTCAAGTATGAATGAAACAATGACATGGCTACCTATGTGGCAATACTTTTTGTGAGGGGAGTTCTCCAAAGGTCAAGTTTCTTGGCTAGCTTCAACCCCTTAGACAAGCAACTAATCCTCTGGAGAACTCCAATTTTGATAAAATATTATTTTTTTCCATGTGATTTAGAGTACTATTGGAGCTCCTCCTCTCACTTTGCAATGTGATCCCTTTTTCACCCTATGCTACCATGAGAGCTCTTTTGCTAAAGCAAGAGCAAGTAAAATTTTCTCTCTTCTACCATCCATGGTGCTAGATTCAATGTAAAAGAGAGGAAAATTGGAAAGGAAGAACTAGAAGAACACACATACCATATTGTGTAGAAGAGTAGTTCTTCATACAATGAATATGGGATTTCTCTTCTTCATCCCTAGAAGACCATCACTATCTTTTACCAAAAAACACTAAAAACATGAACTTGAATTGATTTGAAAATTTTACCACACAAACTAGACAAGTAGATTCATTTTTTCCAATAAGTTTTATTGAATTTGAGTACTGAATGCAAAAGTTACAGAATTTCAAAGTTAGACAAATGTACAAAATTTGCCCATGGGGACAAGTAGGGCTTATGGTTCTCCAAAAATTCAATTTGTGCTGGATTGATTTGAAAATTTTACCACACAAACTAAACAAGTAGATGCATTTTTTCCAACAAGTCTTTATGAATTTGAGTACTAAATGCAAAAGTTACAAACTCTTAAAGTTAGCTACAACCCCAAAATGTCCAAAATATGCCCATGGGGACCATTAGGGGTTATGTCTCTCTTGGTGGTAAAGTTCATTGGTGGACTTCAAGTTGTAAAGTTGGCCAAAAAACTTCTCTGGTTGGTGTTTACATTACAACTAGTCAAGATTTCTTGAAACATTATTTTATTGTCTTTCCATCTTGTCCAAACATCCTACCAGGTTGCCTCAAATAGACATGTCTTGGCCAAGACTTCTTGATGGAATAGTGCATTTCTCCATTGAAGTCTAAAGTGGCCCTTAGGATCATAGTTGAATTAGGGGCCTATTGTAGAACATCTTCAATCTAGTTCATTTTGGCTTGATACAAGTACACAACAAACTTGATCATAATCCTTCCAGTGTTTAGTCTAATTTGTCAAGGTAAAGGCTCATCATATTTAAGCTAGGTCATTCAACTCTAAAGCAATAATCTTTTTCTTTCATAACATTTTGGAAAACAAAGCATTTAGAAATGGAGATTAATGAGGCTACATAGCCATAGTCAACAAATCTTTTCAATTATCAATATGTAGATGGGTTCTCTAAAGAATGCTAAAATGTTGCTTGAGAGAGACAAAGTAGCAAATTAAATTGCAAATTTGGCAAAGATGGTAAAGACGTCCCATTGGAGGCACCTTTTCAAGATTTCCACAACCCCAAATCCCAAATGCCATTGTTAAGTTGTTGTTGTGGCTCCATTGAAAGAGCCTCTAGTAATACTAAATTTCTTTGAAGAAAAAAAAAATTTCTTGGTTATGGGTAGAATAAGAAGGGACTATATATGGACAGAAGCTACTCTTGTGAGAAAGTTTAGGGTCTAGGATCAAGAGCATCATCAACTTAAAATTGTATAAATATAAGACTATCTATTGATTGGTGTGAAATTAAAAGTTGAAATTTCTATCGTTGCAAAATGCATTAAAAATCACATATGATAAAGACATATTTTTTCTATTTGAATACTGAAAAATCACGTATTTTTTTGAGAAGGGTTTGACTATTTCATCTATTTTTCTAAACAATTTTCTTAGTAAACCCCTAAAGAGCGCAAGGGATTAGAAGTATCTCCATAGTCTAGAAGTCCAATTCAAATTGTTATAACTTTTGCATCTAATGTTCAAATTTAATAAAATTTGTTGGAAAATCTACATTCTCTTCTCTATTTTGTACTGTAAACTTTCATATCAATATAAGATGTAATAATTTTTTGAAAGCCATTCAAAGTTCACAAGTTCAATTTGAACTCACTAAATTGCATTTTGATGGTTGTAACTTTGGGGGCTTGTACCTTTTTCATTCAATGCTTGTTTTTAATTAAAAAAAATGTTAGATTATATTTCCATTGAATTCTAGTTTCTATCGTAAATTTTTTATATCCATCCAAGTTGTTTTAAATTTTTGGCATCAATTTGAAATTCAAAATTTGGACATTTTTGGATTGTAGTGAACTTTGGTGGCATGCACTTTCTTCATACAATGTCACTTTTTGAAAAAGTTACTCACTACTACCCCTGCTACTACCATAGCTTTCTAGCAACTTGGTTAGAAAATAAAGAATTGAAAGGGTGCCTAAATTTTTGGGAAATTATTGACCTAGTTTTTCCAATAAAAAAATATCAATAGATTACCTAATTGATAGAAATTCAACTTGCTCCACATAATCTTGCATCTCTTCTTTGTCAATAAATGTAAACATTCATTGCCAAGTTTTTGTCTCGTTATTTTGATTGTTCTAATAAACAATCTCTCATGAATAAAATATATCTTTCACATACAACAAAAGCTAATACTTAATTGAACCTTAAAATATAAAGTAAAGAGTTTAGGGTTTGGAGGTCAATAACCCCTAAAGCACTAAACTACATTTTTTGGCAACATAGCAATTTTGGGCAAGTCACTACAAACAAAAATTTTATTATTTTTTGCTAAAATTTTCACACAACATTTTCCTAAAGAGTAGCTTCAAGGCCTAACAATTTCATAACTTTTAACTATATTGTTAAAATGTTATTGTGCAATCTATCATTTTCATTGCTTAGTGGATAGCCCAAGCAACTCAAAAAACTTCTTTGAAAATCACTTTTCAAAAGAATAAAAATTTGAAATTGGTTCTCTACATATACATATACATATATACATGTTGACATTTCAAAGCCATTTTGATATTTTTTATCATTTTTTATTTTTTGACATTTCAAAGCCATTTTGCAAACACAATGAGTCAATTGAATGACATTTTTTTCCACCAATGTGTTTATATGATGTTTTTGAATCACTTTATAGTTCAATTTTTTTTTTCATTTGAGTATGTTCAAAAACTAAATTTCACTTCCACTTTGTTGCTAGGAAAATTTAAGCATCCTCTTTCAACACTAGAACATTATAATCTTGCAATCTATGTAGCCAAATGACTCCAAATTTGAATCACTCCATCTATTGTACAACACATACATTACAAGATTGTACGGTTGAGATTTCTATACCTTACTAACATTTAAACCTAAAGACCTCAAAAGCAATGATGGTTTCAAACCCCCAAAAGGTTTTGGACATTTAGGGGTTAGGACATCCCTAAAAACCCAAGGCCTTTGGGGGTTCAAAAACATCATTGCTTTTGAAGGGCTATAGACGTAAGATATAGAAATCTCAACCGTACAATCTTGTAGCGTATGTGTTGTACAATAGATGGAGTGATTCAAATTTGGACTCAGTTGGCTACATAGATTGCGAGATTATAATGTTTTAGTGTTGAAAGAGGATGCTCAAATTTTCCTAGCAACACATTTGGAAGTCAATGAAATCTGATTTCTATAAACCTACTCAAATGAAAAAATTTTAAAACTATAAAGTGATTCAAAACCAGTGCCCAAATCAGGTAAAATTACGGCAGAAATCCTCCCGTTTTTTATTTTTTTATTTTTTGGTGTGTGTGTGTTACTGTAGCTTAATGTCAAGTTCTTATTCCATACCACTCTTTCTAAAGAGACTTGATTTGCAAGGTCAGAATACCGAAAAGTCCGCCATACTTGTGATTGAAGAAGTGGTCAGAGCTTTGGGTTACGCACGCTAACTTATCCCAAGCCACAGGAAGCCCTGGCCACATGGCCACCTCCGAGTGGAAAATGCTCAACTCCGCGGCTCACTTTATTCCGTTTTTTTCTTGTTTTTGACACAAATGACATGGTTTCCATCATTGAAAACACTTTGTTATATGTTAGCCATGAAAGGAGAAGACTTAAACGTAACATTGTTTACCAATTATAAGGTACGGGGTTCTTTTGCATCCTTGAAAAGGAGACTCCTACAGTGAACAAAATGGTCTTATTTGGCTCCTCAGCCCCCCTTCCCTCCTTCAATCCCTGAGTTAAATGAGAAGTCCCTCCTTAGTATCTAACAAAGCATAATGCCTTCCCAATGCAGGGAGGGCCGTTGCCCAAGTGGTAAGTATATCCAAGATGGCCCCAATCCAATTGGAACCTCTTACATTCTAATGTGGTGAAAAGTATGAAGGATTTACAATAGATGACTTTAGAATGGGGTTAAGGTTGGAAGGAGGAGAATTGGGTTGAATAGTCATTATTTTTATAACTTTAAGAGGATCTCTATGGAGTTTAGACACATAGGCAAAGGTTCCCAAGTTCATTATTCCACAATTTGAAGGGCTATTTTGGGTTACCATTTGCAATCGTGTAGGGAGTCCAAGGAACCACATTAGAATCCAAATGAACAAAAGAAAGTCCTTCTTAGGGATAGCAATGGGAAGTTGTATGCTTTTGCTTTGACCAGCTATAATGCATATTTTTTTTTATTGAAAAAAGAGTTGATGTGAAAACTCTCTAATTTGTCATTTTATTGTAGTAAAAAATATGAAACCAATTAATCAAATATGTGCATTGACCAAAGGGATTACAAGGAATATACTTATCTTATTGGTGAAGCACGGCAATCAACCAAAAAATGATCAGAGTAGTGGATGAATAGTTGCATTCTTTGTTTCTAGAAGAACCTTGAAAGTCATTCATTGAGCTCTTTTTTTTCTCTGTAGCGTTGTAGTGTTAAATAATGTATTTGTTGTATGATTCTATAGGATGATTGATCTTTCTTTCTAAAATACTATTTTATTTCATTAACTTTAAACCAAAGGGAAGGAGGTTTTGCATCAATAAGTCTAGAGCTATATGTAGGAATGTTTGATTAGGACCTTATTTGGCAAGAGAACAAGTACTATCAATAGAAAGCTTCTCACGAATAATTTGCTTGAAGTTTGATAGAAACAAGAAGCCTTTCATAACATTCTTGAACTTTGGATAATTTGAACTCTTTTTTCTTCCCACACATATTAGTCTCCTTTGAACCCCTAAGCATTGTAAAGTCCATATTTTGAATTATGAATAAAGTGCTTTAGGATGATGTTTGCCTAAATAACTTCTCATTCATCCAAAGTGATGCTTGATTCTTTAAAAGACACCCAACTTTTATAACCAATTTGATGTTATTGAGATAAATAAAACATTTGTACAAAGACATAAGTAATTATGTGCTAAAGTTAAAAAAATTCAATTACTAAAGGGTTAACGTAAAAAATCATTGATAACAATTGAATCAAAGTTCATCTTTATAGCTACTCGACTGAAATGGAGGAGGCTTTGCACTAACAAGAGCCACATGTGAGGACATTTGAGTAGCTTCTAACTTATATATTGAGCAAGTGTTGTAGAACCAAAAGTTGCTTATAGTGCAATGTATTGCTTGTTCCATACAAAATAATAGTGTAGAAAAAACATCCTAGCTTTCATATTTAAGAATTTGTGTTTATGTTCCATCATTAAAAGAGTGTATAAGGTGAAGTGTTCTAAAGTCACCCCTACCCTAAAGGTGTCCTATGACTCAAAAATATGTATCATACAAAATTATGTACTCATAACCACTCTTTCAAGATTAGAATGTGTTCAAAGGCCCCCAAATTCCAATGATGCACTTTTTTTTCTTACCTTTTGAGAAAAATTTACTAAAAAATTAAATGTATTGAGATGTGGCCTCCTTTTGAAAATCACACTCTCTTCATTATGGACACAAGAATACATTTCACAAAGAGTTATGTACTCATAACCACTATTTCAAAATTAGAATGCTTTCAAAGGCCCCCAAATTCCAATGATGCACTTTTTTTTCTTACCTTTTGAGAAAAATTTACTAAAAAATTAAATGTATTGAGATGTGGCCTCCCTTTGAAAATCACACTCTCTTCATTATGGACACAAGAATACATTTCACAAAGAGTTATGTACTCATAACCACTATTTCAAAATTAGAATGCTTTCAAAGGCCCCCAAATTCCAATGATGCACTTCCCTCTTGCCTTTTGAAAAAAACTTACTAAAAATTGTTTTGAGATGTACAACCCCTTTGAAAATTAGGTACTCCTCTTTTGTTATGGACACAAGAATATACATATCACAAAGAATCATGTACTCATGACCACTACTTCAAGATTAGTATGCTAGTAAAGACCCCTAATTCCAATTAATGCTCTTTTTTCTTACCTTTTGAGAAAAATTTACTGAAAAATGTTTTGAGATATGCAATCCCTTCAAAAATTTGTCACCCTTCATTATGGACACCATCTCTAAGATTACATGTCGAGGACTGTCCATGGAATGGTTGTTAACACTGTCTTGCTCAATCCCTGCATTGACCAACCAGCGAGTTGAGACCAAAGTGAGGTGAAGACAGAAGCAAATAAGTTAGAGAGGGCCTTTTAACTTAACCCTTAAACGACAAGCCGGTCACCGTGGAAATCATATGTTTTGGTATGGTGTGAATTGTAGGTTTAAAAAAATGCAAAAGCACTCATTGGAAGACAAACTACTGTAGAAGACCTTCCCTTTTCAAACAAAATTTGGAGGATGAATAGTTGCACTTCTGTCTTACATGTCGAGGACAGTCCTCGACATGTAATCATTCCATGTGCAGGGGAATGGTTGTTTTTTAACCCTCATCCCTAAATGCAATGCCCAAGGCGTCAAATTTTGGTGTTGACAATATTTTGAAGTTAAATAAAACCTAACCAAATTGCTATTTTTAGTAGTTTATATTTTTGAAAAATTCTTTTTGAAGTCTAGTTTTAGCATCAAAAATCTGATTTTGAAAATGATTGATTATGATTTTTCTATTCAAGATTTTGTGCAAGGGTGTCCATTGCAATCTTGACTTTCTTGTAGTGTTGAGGGCTCTTGGAAATGAGTCTCAAATACACTAGATCTTGGGGAGAGAAAATCACATTTGAAATTCATTTAAAAACATTGTAAAGTAGATTTTGTGAAGCCATAAATTGATTGGGGTTATGCATGTTAAGCCTTTCAACCTCATATTCTTTTGGTGACCATTTTTTTAGATTTGACATAAAAAAGAGAGCTGAAAGATTTGCATAGTTTTAATACCCTCGTGATCAAACATTACAATCTTTCAATCTATAAGTGGTATTGTTGTGTTTTCTTTTCCTATGTGATCTTTAACAAGTCTAGTTTGAATTTGTATGGTTACAATTAAAAAAAATTGATACAACTTATCAATATGTTGTCTTTTTGTTCAATTTAGAGCAAATTCCAAGGAGCTCAAAATATGTCTTGGGCATTTAGGGGTTAAACGACAAGTTGGTCACTGTGAAAATCATCTGTTTGGGTACCATATGAATTGTTGGCTTAAAAATACAAAAGCATTCATTAGAAGTTAAACTATTGTACAAGACTTTCCCTTTTCATGTAAAATTCCAAAGACAAATAGTTGCACTTTTGTATTACACACAAAGATTCTTTGTCATTCATCAACCCAAAAATGGTCATAGCGTCGATTATAGGTTAAACCCTAAATGCTCAGGTGTTTAAATTTTAAATAACGGATGTTTACATTACTGTTCTAAGTTGTATTTTATAATACATCTTTGTAATTTTAGAAGTCTAAACTATCATGCCTAGTCCTTAAGGGGTTAAGACATGGATTTCAAATAAATGACTATGATCACAAATATTTTAGTGAAAAAACTACACTAATTTGTCTTATAAGTGCATGTGACACACTAATTTCCTAGAGTCACACTATTTGAAAAATAAGTAAATTTGTGCACACTAAAATATCATTATATTGACCAATTCATTCAGAAATAAAATATATAGTATTAGTAAATTTTTATGTAATTTTGATTTGTCATGAAGAACCTATTGCAGGTTGTGCTATTATCTATGCAAAATTAAACATGCATTATCAAAACTTTCTAGAAATAATGTTTGATGTTGAAAATTTTATACTATGATATTTATAGTGCATACTATATTTTTAATATTATAAGAGATTTTTATAGCAAACTTAATAAGTTATGTGATATTTGGACATTTTTAGTATTAGGAGGATGCACAATCATGGAAAGATAGATAACAATAGAATGGGTTGATAACTGGAAACCTCTTTATTCATATCACTCATTGAAATTTTTGAAAGGTTGAAAATGGTATGTTTTTTTATAGTGAAAAAGGCAACTAGGGTTCTTTAGGTTTCATTTAGAAAAAAAATTATTTACTAATATATAAAAAATTGTTAGTGAAAAAAACACCTTTATATTGGAATCTATACTCCTTTATTGTGAAGATTTGCCATACATACTTGATGTTGGGTTCTCTTTCATTCTTCACCTCTTTGTTGAAGTTTCAATTTTTAACAACTACAAAATATTCCCCCACACCATCTTATTATGAAGTTAAAAATTTCTTCAAATAGTCTAAGTTTACTAAAAAGATGTTCATTGGATTCACACTTTCTACTATCCAATAAATTAGGGTTTCTATCAATGGAATTGAGGATTAGGAATTGTTGTGCCTTTTTTCAAAGTAATTGAAATTAAGACAATTATATGAAATGAATTTTGTAGCACACATATGTGCCTAAAATTTGGAGAATTTTAAAGATTTGATGTTATATATATTTTTTCTATTAAAAATATTAATAAAAAATTCAATCAATTGCTAAATTATTTTGACTTTTTAGTACATAAATGGTTAAAATTGTGTTTCAGAATTTTTTAAGTTTTACAAGCTAATTTCCTTTAATTCTCATATTTTAATTGTTTTTTGAAGAATTGAGTCTGGTTATTTCTTCTATTTTTTACTTTAAATAGAAATTTTATGGATTTTTTCACTAGATTCTTTCCAATGTTTACAAATTGCAATTTGTTTTTTCCCATTTCCATTGGCCACTAGTTATTTCCAAACATTAGATTAAAAATAGACACTTTTATATCCATAATAATTGAAATCAAGATAATTTACAAAACTTCAAGAAAATTAAAAAAATACACCAATGAAAAAACAAACCATATCCTACAATTTTAAGTGGTATTAATACATTTTTTCAATTATTTCAATTGGCAATGTATCTATAAACTAAATTTCTATTTTTTATTCAAGTGAATCTGCAAAAAGGTCAATAAAAAGTTTAACTCCAATGCAATTACTCAATGTTTTTTCAAAGGCATGACAAGAATTTTGTCAACTAATTGATTGCCACCATCTTCATTTATATTTTATTAGTTGTATGAATTCTCAAAACAAAGACCTTGCATCAACTTCATTCAAGACAAAGTCCATTCCCAATCTAAAACCCTATTAAAACTTGGCTTCATTTGAACAATTCAATTCTTTATTAAATTATTTTAATCCTTCCTACCTATGTAGAAGAGGCTCTAAGTGTAAAAACTATGGGAGTCAATTGCTCAAGGGAACATTGAGTAATGATGGGGATGTGATGATGCAAAACCACCGGAGTAGGTTCCTTGCAAAAAAACTTGTGTAGACACCATGGCCCCTTACAAATGATTTTGGACCCCTTCAAACTCAAATTCTAAGACAAAAATTCTAAAAGTTTATAAAATATAGGTTTAATACCAACTTGGAACCTTGGTGGCTAAAAGTTAATTTTAAATTATTTTTAAATAAAAAATCACAATAATCACAAATTTTTAAAATAGTGTGAAATTTTTAGCAAAAATAGAGATCATAGTCCTAGTTACAATCACAATGATGTTTGTCACTAATGTGTTTATTGAGCTCACAAAATGGGAGATTCAATAGAGTTTTTTTTTAAAGTGGTGTATTTTCAACTTTTCAAGATGCTATCTTTAAAATGTTATAATGACTACAATTTTAAATGGAAAAAAAATTAGGTTATTAGAGCTACATTTCCTAAGTAAAGGTTCAAAGCAATTAAAATCAAGAACTATGTCAAAATTGAGGTTTGATCCTAAAACCATATTCTTTCGAAAGGTCCATCTTCAAGGGTTAAATGAAATATTCTAACACTAACTTTGACACTTTTAGCATTAGCCTATAATTTAATTATTAAAAATGGATATAACTCCAACTTCTAGATTTTTAGCCTAGTTGTAGATTAAGATCTAGATCTATATATTATTTTAAATAGCTCTAGTATAAATTTTGACAACTTTTGAATTATCTTCACTTCACATATCAAAAGTAAACCACACAATGCAAATCATCTTTAAATTTTTTTTATAGATTTGTATTCTTTATTTTTGTCTTAGTTGTGTTAGTACTTAGTAGGTTTGCATCTTCTTGCGATAAATTTCAATTGCAAGCTATGACTACCTCGTCAATTGTCTCCATGCCTTCTAGAAAAGAGAAGAACAATTGGCATAGTCGAGATTGACAACATTGATACTTGAGATGTTACTATTGAAGAAAAATCCATCAATTGATAAGTGTTTTTTTAGTTAAATTTGTGCAAATTAAAGAAAAGCAAAGATTATGATTTTGCTTACCTACATTGTGGTTTGATGCATCAAGAAAGGTTTGACAATAATTTTTTGTATGAATTTGGGATCATCAATGAATTAGATTATTATAAATAATTTTGTTTATTAATCTGTGAATTGAAGAATTAAGAACTATTTATATCAATCTTATGTATAAGAATAAGTTGTATCAAGGTTGTTGCAAGAAACACTTGTCCTTATGGAGATACTTTTTGCCTTGGATATAAGGACTTCTACTAATGTTGGAGTATATTAAAAATGTAGAGGTCGGGTTAGAAAAAATAGTGGTATAATGTGCACTATTGGTAAGATTTTCTCCTATCCTCACAAACAAAAAGATAAGGAAAAATAGACAAAAGGTATAAACAACTCAACTTTTTATATATTACTTTGCATTCAAATGACCCTTCAACCCTCCAAAATATTTAAAGAAGTCATTTTGATACAAATAAATTGCAATATACATAGCCAATGAAATGAAGTCTACTATAGTAGTTGAGAATGAATTGCTATGAATCATAAATGAAAAAGAACACATTCATTATGAAAATATAATGCCTTGTGATATATCATAATATAACACCAAAGATGAACTAGCATGGAACAAAAATTGGATTGCAAGACTTTAATGGGCTAATATTGTATTTGTGAACAAATATAAAACTCAAATCAAGAAGATATCAAAATCAATCTTTTTTTTTCAGTGTATTCTATTATGAAACTACTAGCCAAAATTGTCACCCTTTATAGAATCAAATATTATTTATGCAATCAACAAGAAAAAAAAGACTTGGAAAGTAGAAAGTTCTAAAAAAGTTGAACAATGTTATCTAGATCTTGATCTATTGAAGTCATGACAAAGATGGAAACTTTTTTGAAGAACTAGTTATTATCCAAGAAATATACTATTCTTTAACATTGAAAATAAAAGTTCAAATAATATATGTTGAGGTTCAAGATAATTTGGCAAAATAAACTTTAGATAATAAAAAATGGAATGTAATTTTATTGCTGCCTTACAAATATTGCAATACAAGAACTGCAAGGAATATGAAGAAGCATATAAATTTAGAACATTGAACAAATGTGTGGATTTAGAAATTATGGATTTTCATTATGACAATAAAGAATTTAGATTGATGAAACCCATAGAAAAATTATGATGTTTCAAACTCTTGTTGATATTCTATTTTTGTTCATTGGTTCAAATAATGATGGATCATTGATGGAGAATTTAGGGTAGATGTGAAAATTTTAAAAATTAATTTTCATAGATGATGAAGAGACCTAGACAAAAAATCAAGGAAAACAACCTATTCTATCAATGACTATAGAATAAATGTCAATTAATTGATCATTGGCATTAATTGAACATTGTGATTGTGTAGTGCACATAATTGCATAACTACTATCCAGAATCTCCAAAATTTATATCTTCTATAAAGCCCAAATCTTACTTCAATTAGAAAATTTAATAAAAAAAAGGAAATTGACATAAATAAACAGTTGGAGTAATTTATTGTCACTTGTATACTTCAATTTCTATAGACTAAAGTTCTTCAATTTTTTTTATTGATTTTTTTATTTTAATTTGAGCATGCTTCCAATTTCATTTCCTTTTCAGCAACAAAATTTGGTAGCAAAACTTCAAAAAGATATTCTGACTCAATTGAATTTATTTTCATCAACTCATAGAATATTCCAATAATTATATTTGTGTGTTCATCTAATGTTAAAGTTTTATTATTTTTTAACATTCATTGCCGCATTCACTATTATCGAAACAACTTCTGGGACAGACTGACAGAGCCTCTCGGTTTTACTTTTCTTGTCTCTCATTGCCATACCGATTCACAAATGTTTAAAGGTATGTTGTGCTGCCTGCCAAGCGTTCCGTTGACAGAATTTAACATTCAGCAAAATGTCTGCACATTCATTTGCTGGGTAACAATGGTAGCTGTTTCACAAGCAGATACTCTTCACGTCTATTGTGCGAAACCAATAATTCTGGAGTTCTCTACTCAAAAAACTGGACTAACGAATTACCCAAAAGTTTTAAGTTCAGGATTTTGAATCAATATCTGTACATGTTGTAAATCCGATGTACAACATATCAACTTCAATTTTGGAGCGATAAACTGAGAGTAGAACTTTTACTGATCAACCCTCCTTAAAGAGCTCACGACCAATTAGCATGCGCCGAATTTCACTGGTACCTGCTCCAATCTCATATAGCTTTGCATCCCGAAGAAGACGACCAGTTGGATACTCGTTCACATAACCATTTCCCCCCAAACACTGAATTGCCTGGAGCCACCACGACAAATCATCACTTAGCAATCGTTTATTATACCAACACCAAACTAACTAAACAAAAATATACGAACTCTAGATAGTAGAAAACCACCTCAAGAGGCTAGAAAACCGAGCCATATTACAATTGGCAATTTTTAGGATAGAAACTGCTTCAAATGGCATTACTATCAGCTAGGATTTTTAGAATACCTTTAATTTGTAATGTTGCAAGACGCTCAGGTCAATATTTTGCATTTTTCTACTATAATATGTTATATTTCTATTTTTAGTGACTAATGGGAGAAGGAAAGACTGGGTTCTTTGTCATGAAGTCATTAAATTACTTATAATAATTTATAATCCAGGAGAAAAATGCGGTACAAAACAAATAGGGCGTCTCATAGTAATTGAAACAAACAGTGAAGTGGAACATTGGTGGGAAGGCTGTTGGTCATTGGGATTGAGAAGAATAGGTAGAGAAGAAGTACCTGGAGCGCCATCTGGGTGGCATTCTCAGCTGCAAAAAGTATCACTGCCGCAGTGTCCTAGAAAACGAAGAGAAAACCAGTCATTCATATTGAAGTAAACAAGTTCATTAAGGCATCAAATTAATGTTGCAGAAAGCAGAATTCGGCAATATCAAACGGGAAAGAATGAGAGAAGGGAAAACCTATCGGATCCTCAGATCATTCATTCAACTTGAACATAATATAGTGTACCTTCCTATCGGCGTGGCCAGCGTCACACATTCGGGCAACGGAGTAAACAAAAGCCCTGCCCACATCCACAAGGAGTAAGCTAATTAAATTCATGCGCCACGAATAGTACACACTAGTTAAGATGTTTAATGTGAATTATTTAATTGTGAAGTTGATGCATTATAAGTGAAGTTTGAAGTACCAACACAAGAACGAAAAGCACTATCTAGCATGATACTCTAGTATAATAAACTGGAAGTGATTGTGCCTCTGGTCCTACAATTAAAACAAACTGGATGCCCATTCACAGAATATCAACGTGTTTGCGGTGGACCTGATGCAACATTCAGGAGTTCTTTCTTACCTTGAGGCTTGCATTTTCGTGTACATGTCTGCTAGCTTACCCTGCACATTGACATAGGCACCAAGATTGTACGAAGATTAATATATAGCATTTCTAACATTCTTACACTCGACGTTATCTTATGAGGTGGGACTGCAGTAACTTCAAACCTGAGAACGCAAATTATCAATGCACAAGGTGCGGAGGTGAACCAAATACACCTCCAAAAAGATTGACAGCAGAGAACGTATAGACAAGGCCTCAAGCAAACCAATAAAAAAACGCAACCACTAAAACGATCAATAACCACATCATATAACTTCATTCTGTCAACATTGTTTGCGATTAATTCAGTGTCCGATCGAAGTCTACCTGCATCAATTGAAATTCACCAATAGGTTTCCCAAATTGCTGTCGCTCATGTACATAAGGCAGTACTGTATCAAGGCAGGCTTGCATCAATCCCAAAGGTCCGGCTGCAAGCACTAGCCTCTCCAAGTCTAAACCAGACATCATTACGTACACTCCTGCGCCCAATCCCCTCTCACCATAATCAGAAAATATTATTTTGGTATTTAGTCATGCCGGGTCAAAAGTTCTTTTCTTTTGTGAGGCGATCAAAGTCTACAAACCTTTGCCTTCCTGACCAAGAATCTGATCGTTCGAAACAAAACAATTTTCAAACACAAGCTCGCACCTGCCAGTAACAACAAAATTAATTAGAGATTGAACATGCTTCGACAACAAATCTTGCAAATCTTCGATTAAAAAAATCTGATTCTGGGACTTCAGATAGATTTGAAAGACGAGAATGGACTCACGTATCACTGCCCCGCATTCCAAGCTTGTCCAGCTTCTGAGCAGTGCTAAATCTGTACCAGGAAAATACAAGAGGCACCGAATTGTAAGAAAACCGCATTGCCATCTAGAGATGAGGCAAAAGATACAGCCAGACATATTGTGGAGGACTAAATTAACATCAGATTCCATAATTCCAAAAGCACAACGCACCCTTCCATGCCTTTCTCAATGATGAACGCAGAAATCCCATGTGGTCCAGCATTCACATCCGTTTTGGCATAAACTATCTGGTCAGAAAAATAGAACTTGTCAAGAATGTTACAGAGTAAACTGGATCAACTTGAAGCAGAGACTTCAAGCACGATAGAAATAAAATGTGCGCATACAAGCCCAGAATTTAGAGAGGTGCAGTGTCCTAACAGTACATCAGTCGAAACAGTTATAGTGAGGATTACCAGCGTGCTCGCTTTGGGGCCGTTAGTGCACCACATCTTGTTTCCATTAAAAATATAACCACCTTCAGTTTTTTCAGCGCGGCACTTCATACTCACGACATCAGATCCAGCTGCCTCAACCATCTTATAATCAATATTTTTACAAGCAGGAATATAAAATGTGATCATTTCCCAGTCACACAATATATACCCTTCGTTCACCCAGTCACCCACAAATGATACCACGTAAAAGAAACATAACTTTAAAGAAAGAAAATGACGTGGGATGGAAGTGGAAATAAGGAACTCACAGTTCGGTTCACTCATGGCCAAAGCCCCAATATGCTCTCCACTAATCAGCTTCAGTACGATGAAATGTCCATTCCAGCCCAGACGTCCCAAATTAATAACTTTAGAGATAGAGGGTGTTACAGCTTCAGACAGCAACATCAAACTCAGCATCATCTTCTCCTACATTCGTTGCAAAATAAGCAATGAAGACTAACCTTTGGCAAGTACTTCTCTTTCTGTGCTTGCGTTCCATTCCGAACCTGAAAGGAAAACGAAAGCAATAAGCTTACATGTCATTCATTACAAAGGACGATTCGGCAATTCAAGAGACATCATTGTTCCCAAAAGAACACATTGAGATTCTTACCAGTTGATTGATGCAGAGGTTAGAGTGCGCCCCGTACGAAAGAGCAACAGAGCCTGAAGCTCGACTAATTTCTTCCATGGCTATACAATGATAGAGATATCCTAGTCCAAGTCCACCCAATTCCTCTGCACACTCAGGGAAGCTTGTCAATTGTATTTGAAGAATATTTCGGATCTTGAATAGACATCGATAGATGCACGCAATCAGAATAGCTGTTGAAACTCGTATACAGGACATGCTTGCAGGACCAGTAAAGGTAAAATCTTACCAGGCACAGTAATACCATGCAGATTGAAGTCGCCCATCAACTTCCACAGATTGACATCCTGAAGAACAGAATCATTCCTCAGATATCAATGCAGGAATTTACTTATCTAACCATCAGTTTATTGGCTAACAACAAAGACATCTTTCATTTAGTACGCAAATGATCGGTATACAAGCGTGAAGAGAAAATTAAAAATCACCAACCTTCGGGAAGCTGTTGTTATGATCGATAGCAGCCGCGTGAGGAGCAATGTTCTCTTGTGCAAATTGCCGGACGCTTTCTTTAAACTGAAGAGACGCACCAGGACACGCATCAAGGTCTCATTGACCATTAACAAAATCCAAGGCTCTAAGAAAGGTTCGTGACCTTGAATATTGGTTACGCGATCATCCTGCATTGCACCTCTTTATGAATGCGGCATGAAATCTGACAATAGAAGCATGTTAAATCATAAGCACCTGTTCAGCAGTATCGTCAAGGAGAAGGCTACGGCCACCACCAGCTCCTTCTTCCACAACCGCAGTAGATGTGGACATTCGCCTGCTGGCACAGAGCTGCATGAAGCAAAACAAACAGAGCGCACCCATGCGGCCATGCCCACTGCATTAGAACTCGGGTGGTCCACGAGGTTTAGTTGCAAGAATCACGTGCAAGCAGTCCAAAACTATTTTAAAAGCCATTTCAGTATTAAGGGGTAAGATTTCACTATTTCAGAGACAATTCTTTCCTGCTTCTGGATCATTAGAAATACCCATGTCGTCCCTCGATATTGCAACTAATTATGTTTTTTCCATGTTTCTAAACTCGTCACAAATCTAAACTAGATTGTTAGTTAGGAATGATTTGATTTTTAGTTAGAAAAATCATGTACAATATTAGCAATTGATAATATTCTGAAAAATTCACCTCATCCCAAGAATTAGAAAGATGCTGGAATTGAATTCATCAATTCTCCAATCCGATCACTCACAATCAAAAACACCGACATAGAAGCAAAACTAAATCAAACTTCAAGATCGGAAAGAAAACAGTTAAAATTAAAAATCCTTACAGATGCCGGTGAGACAAGCTTGGTAGGCGTCCATAGCGATGTCTGCGTATCAAAAAGATTCCACAACCTCCCTGCAAGACTTGCTCCCTGCCTTTTCATCTTTATTCTTTTCGTCTTCGCACTCCAAAACTGCCATTAGAAATTTCCCAATCGACCATCATACGGATGAGATTCTTTAATATGTTTAAAATCGCAAACCAAGCATGCAGTTTCGCTCAATTAGTACCATAAAAAAAAATTTCTCTCTCCCTATTCTAGAAACCCTAAGACCAAAAGCAGATCAATCCATCGTTCACGATCGCCAAACAAAGCACTCCACCCTCGCACCTCGCACCAATAGAGTGCAAAGAAGAGAAACTCGTACCAGTATAAGAAATTCTTCACCGGGTTCTCAGAATTAGTAATCGGCAGTGATTTGTATCAACAAAAGCACCGATTTCAGGTCGGAATGAAATTCGAAATGATTATTCCATGAAAACACAACCACACCCTCCCTGAGAAGTCAATTGCTGCCTAAAACACTCGGAAGAGAGTCCCGTGAACGAGGAAGAGTCGGAGACTTTCAATTGATCGGCTATTTGAATCGATTTCGACGCAATTTTGGTGCAAAAATGCGGTGCACGGAGTGTGATCGCCTAGAATGTGAGAAGGTGATGAAGACGAGTTCGACAAGGCACAGGCGTGGAAAAGACAAAGAGCTTGGGAGTCCATCTCAGCAGGTCCACGTCATCGAGACCTTGATGAGCTGGGGCTGACGAGGACGGAATGTGTGAAGCAAAAAACATACATTTTAAATAGATGCTAATATTTTAGGAAAAGGAATCTCTCGGAATATTTGGTATTTGGTAGATCTTACACTCTGTAAAAATATTTAAAATTTGATGGAGAATGGTATAATTTTTAGGTAGCAAAATATTGTCAATTGATGAAAATTTACCCGGAGATTTAACCTTTTGCCTAAAATCTTCTCTTCTTGTCTTGCCATTGACCATTTCCAAGCTGTACAACCCCTTTATTCTAGTTTCTTTTTCAAATAAATCCTTCATCAATACTCTAGATTACTTCTACAATTTGTAGAAAGATGGTTGTCCTACTCCTTTTAACCCCTAAATGCTTATCATTCATTAGATGTTGTGAAACATGCAGTTTATCTAATTAATATTCATTGAAGAAGTTTTAAAAATAAATAAAAAATAAAAAAATTTATCAATAGAAAAAAGTTCCACCCAGTGATAGAACTTCAACAAAATGGCTGATTTTCCATTGCATTGCGGACCTTTAGTGACCCTTTAGTGACACTACTTGGACAAATGGGCTTCTATAAGCACTCTCAGGCATGTTCAAATTCAAAACCTGACACACAAAAGTAGTCTAATCAGATATGTACAAAAGTTGTCTAATCAGATATGTACAGGGCATGACAGATTTTGTGAATGTACAACAGTATGCAATTAGAATGTGTAGAATATAATGTACCATCTTTTCTAATATCACATTCTTTGTTCTCCCCAAACTCTAGGGCATACAGAAGACACAAGGTAAGATCATTCATTCCCCAGCATGGATGTTTCCAAAAATGTGCCACAATAAAACTAGAGAATAAATGGATGCTTATTGCACAATGCTCAAAATGAGAAACTGTTGCACAAACTTAGAAAAATCTACCGATTCAGTTTTGAAATCTGCATACAATATTCAAATAACACTCTTGAACTTCACCCAATAGCAGTTGGGTATTGTCTATTAAGTGATGAAATAACGAGACCTCCCTAATACACACCAAGTCTCCGTCATTCTAGGGACCAGAATATACCTTTTGAAAGCACCTGAGATTTTATTCATAAGTTCAGGTCGCACACTGTACAGATGGCGTAGAGGAATGAAGCATGCGGTAAAGATTCACCTGTAAAAAGCTGGGGCGACACACCTAGTTTCCTGTCATCACAGACTGTATGGAATGACTTTGCCCTGAACTGTGACATCCCAACATCTGAGAATCCCAAGGGGTTATCATGGGTAAGCTGGCAAGCTCAAATCTAATCAAATGTCGCAGGATCGTCATTAACAAAATCTTAGAGAGTAACACCGAGTGCTGCCTGCAAGGAACTGTGAACTTCAAGGCCGATTTGAGCTTCTGCCTTTTCCAAGTCATCTTTAGCACTAGCAACCTTTTGAGTGTACTCCTGAACTCCCTTTCTCACTTCATCGGGGTCCAACTTGTCCAAAGGGACTGCCTCAATTGCGACAATATCCGTAACAGAGTTGGCGTGCACGAATGCAAATCCACTGCTCAAGAAGTACTGTTTCACTTCAGAGCCCTCATGAACGGACATAACTCCTGGCTTCAGCTCCGCAATGGTTGGGACGTGGCCAGGAAGAACTCCCATCTGGCCGGATTTTGCTGGCAAAATCACCATATCTACCTGCAAAAGTCACCACATCCACTGTAAGCAGGGCACAAGCTCTCAGAAGAACCCTAAGCGATAAAAAAAAAGGTCAATGTGGTGAACGTAGCATCACCAGAAACCTAGTAAATTGTTTCAGATACTAGAAGCATAATCGTCAAACCTAGATTAAGCAATCCCTAGTCAAGAACAACGATGCAACCAAGTACGTGTAATTTAAATCCATCTCATGCATAGATGAGGTTCGGTAACTGCGTCGTTGGAGAAATCGGGACAGTATGTATAAAACGAAAAACCTATCCACAGTACAGAGAACTATGTATCAAAACCGAAGATCAAGGAATTCAACACTAGAGTACCCTTGTACATCAGACCCTAAAGGTAACGGCCTACGCAGATACTAGGCTTATCAGAAATCCTATTTACTCTGCTTTGTAGGTTTTGTGATTTATAATCACCTTCGGAAGAGACCCTTTAGCCCATGATCGAGGTCTTCAAAGCATCGAGTCAGGAGGAAGAAATCCAACAATATCTGGGGTTTCCTCCTCTGAGTCCTATAATGAACAAACTAGCCAAAGGATTTCCAACGGAAGGAATCATCCAAAAGATGCAGGAGAAAGTTGATTCACAACACAATGAATTGATTGACTCACAGATGTGCCAAAAATCATGTACAGCACTGAACTCCGACTCTTAATTTGACAAAGACTAGATGTTCCAATTTCCACCCATTGCTCGAGATCCCCATCAGTATAACCGGAAGCCATTACACATCACATTGAAGAGCAAAACACTCACCTCCTTCGCATTCATCTCGAACACGTGCGGCAGCACGAAGTTGACCACGAGCTTCGTAGGCAACGTCTCCGCAACCGGAGGGCGCGCTTTCATGTAGCTGCTAGGAAAATGCGGCAAATCATAATTGGGCGCGATCTTGGTCCAATCCTCCTTAAATTTGTCCGGCACCACAGCCTCCGCCAATTTGCCCTCGGGCTCCGCTCCAAAACTGCGCACCAGCATGGGGCGAGCAGCTGCGGCCCATGTCCGCGAGACCGACTTCAACCCTTGCCTGGCCAGCATTTTTTCCCTCCTGAACACACCCCATTCCCATTCCCATTCCCAACCAACGCTCGTGAGATTCCCGATCCGTGGCAACCACAACACAAACAAGTGAAAGAAGCGCAATTGTCAATGGCAAATATCCACGAAACCTAGCAACCAAAACCCTAAATAAAAGACGTGCACGGGAAACGAGCGATGAAAATGGGAGTGAGTCTCAGCAATGGTTAGAAAGCTCATCACCTGCGAAGGAGTAGTGTCGGCAAGGGGGAGTGGACGGCGTGCAAGAGGAAGAAGAAGAGGCAGCAGAATGAGAACGCGAGCTGCGACAACGCGGGGAAGCAAGTGA
Source organism: Climacium dendroides (assembly GCA_950106755.1). NCBI lineage: Eukaryota > Viridiplantae > Streptophyta > Bryopsida > Hypnales > Climaciaceae > Climacium > Climacium dendroides. Next base: position 20,963,945 of record OX467091.1, read on the forward strand.
GGGGAGAGACAAAGCAAGGAAAAGCAAAGGAAAGGGAATGGGAGGACGAAGAGCAGGTCCCAACCCTAAATCGAGGTCCCACTACAAACGCGCACTCATTGTGCAAGGCGAAGAGCATCTTCAGTCGAACACTCTACTGAAAGAGCCTGACACTCGGCAATTTAGAAGAGATTTAATTTTAAAATAGAGTCTTGTAGAGTCTTCACATAAGGTGAAGGCACCCATAACCGTCAAAATAATTGGAATTCAGCATAGTTGGAGGCCTATTTTCTTAAAACTAAATATTTTTTGTAGTATTAGCAAGAGAAAATCATCATAATAGTAAAATCATAAGTCCTTCTGTAATATCACAAATGCTACCATTAATACTAGGGGCTCGTGCTTGCTATGCTACGCATTCATTGTATCACATATTAGTAAAAATTTGATATATTTGAATAGAATGCAAGATAATGATTTCCATAAGTCTTTAAAATTATTATTTTAATTATTTTATAAAAATATTTCCAATCATGCATACATAGAAATTGTATTTTCACACAATGTGATATTACTAAAATAGAATAGTAGTTCACAACCACCTTTGTAATATCACTTTTTAGAAAGGGCGATATTATAGAAATAATATAGTCGTTGCAATTGAGGTGATATCAAAGAGGCTCAATATGGTGATAATATAAAGGTAGCAATTCCATTGCTTTTCTTGGCTTTATACTTCTTTTGCATTTCTATGATTTTGTGTTTTTGTGAGCTTTGAGCTTCTAATTTCAATTTTCTATTGCTACTACCACATGATTTGAGAAATTTATTAAATTGAACCGATTTTGGATTTCACAACAATTAAATTGTTCACGAAGCTTTTGAGATTTACAAGTTTTTCCTTTAAATTCTTCTATTTGTTTTGCCATTGTTTGTAACAATTGAGTCAAATTCTAATGCATTCTAATATATGTGTATCTTTTATCATATTCATCATTGCATGTATTTCATTTATCATTCATTAAATTTCTATTGTTTATTTCAGTATATGCTTATTTATTAAAAAAATTATATGAAGATTTTAGTAATTTTTATTTGAAGTCTAATACATAAAAATTCTTATGAAATTCTAATGGTGAATGCATAGCATAGCAAGCGCCAACCACTAGTGAATATTAAAAAAAAATATTCTGATGTGATATGTAATTTTTATGATTTTTCAAAGTGGCGGGTCTCTAGACCACTGGAACTGTCCCATAGGTGCATCCAAATCTACACTGTGCAAAAGTCAACTGTCAGCAAATCAAAGTTCAATATGTGTCCTTCAAGTGTGTTAGCAAATCAAAGTTAAACATATGTAAGACACATCAATGGAACTCTAGGGACACTTTAAGGGCACTCTATAGAACAAGGATTATGTACACGGACGGAATTGGATGTTTCTACCCTAGGTAGAACCTTTCCTAAGGTAGAAGCACTAGTAGTAGATAATTTAACCCTTAAAGGACGACAGGATGAATTTTAAATTCATCAGTTTTTATGACCATGTGAAGCATTGGCTTAAAAAATTGTAAAAGCACTCATTGCAAGGCAAATTATTATAGAAGACCTCCCTTTTCTTACAAAATTCTAAGGATGAATAGTTGCATTTTTGTCCTACATAGAGAGATTCTCTATCATCCATCGAATACGAAACGTCTGCCTCGACATTTAAAGATTAAGCAATTTTGGAGCAGATGGTAAGGAGTATGAGGTGGTGGAAATTTTCCCATGTAGGAAGATAGGAAATATGAAGACAACAAAATTTTCATATTTTATTCTCCACATTTAAATTACTTTGAATTTTAGAAGCCCAAAAGTGCATTTACCTAGTAACTAATATCTAGAATCACCTAATTTTAAGCATTCAAGAACTAATTTGCTACTCACTACTTTCTACTTTCTTGCTCACTACTTTGGAATACATATCATAACTTTATTAGTCCCAACCTTGTAGAAGGACACAAAAAAAAGACATGACAAGCTTGGCGTCCAACCTAAAGTTGGAAATAATGTTGGATATTGGGCATGGTTGACAATTGGTGCCTCAACCTTAGTACATGGTGTTGGAACTATGCACTAAGAGAGGTTTATGTATGTTAAAGAGGTGTTATGAATGGCCACCTAACAAATGTCAACTTCCAACACTAATTTTTAGAGAATGTCCTTCAAATTGGGCCCACCTACAAATTCTATTGCTACAAGTTATATATAAAGAAGATATGCAGTAAGAGAGGTTCTACCTATATCACATTTGACAAGTATGTCAAACCCCTCAAATCACCCTTTAAGACTAAGTTTAGACAAATTCTTGTACTCCACTACAACTTGTGATAGAATCTTGAATTACATTTTAAATAAGATAATTCATTATTGGTGCACCAAGTATATATTGGGTCATTTAAGAAAATGAAATTAGGTCTCTTGAACTTGAAAATAGGATGAATTTGTACTTTGAAGGGCCAATATAGGAAAGTGGATTTAGGATGCTTTAAGAGCATCACAACAATATTAAACAAGGTCATCTTGGTAAAGTTCAAGGACAATATTTGTTTCATTGCAACAAAATTCTTGTTTGTCCCATTGATGCAATTTCAACCAATTGCAAGGCCTCAAGTGGCTCAAAGCATAAAAAGATGTCCATCATTCCTAATTCAATGCACTATTTGTGAAAGAGAAAGTAGTTTTAGTAGAATTGTTGTCTTTGACAAAACTACTATTTTTATTGTACCAAAAAAAGAATATTTCGGCGGGTTAAGCATTTAATAAGGACGTTTTATCCCAAAAATAATGAGGTAGGTTTCTTTGACATACTACTTGAGCTCCTCTAAGAACATCTCTAATGAGCCGTTAAAAAATTCATCTATTCAATTAAAACACAATTGCTATGAAGAATAGTTTGAAAATTTATCAAGTAATTGTTTTATTATTTTCACTCAAAAACTCAAATCAAATTATTACTATGACACTAAATTTTAGACTTTGTATAAGCCATTGTTAATTTTTTGATCTATCCATTAAATTAGGTTGTTTGTTTATTTAGTTTGTTACATTAAGATCTTTCACACCACGTATCTTCCAATTGCATGCTTGGTACTGTCGGAAAGAAAGGGTGCACGGGCTTTGTTTAGTGACATTTGGACTTATGGTTGAAAAGATATTGAATTTCAAAGTTTTTATGGATTAGAAAATTAGAAAATTATTTTTACTATTATTTTGGTTGTGGCAACAGCATAGGGCATACTACTATATCTTACATATAAATATCTTTTTTCACTAGAAGTATTCATTTTTCAAAAATATTGGTGAACAAATTAAAATTATTGAGAGTTTTTAATTGCAACATGAAAAAAATCAATATATCAATTTTATAGCTTGTTAGAATAATTTGAAGTTCTTAAAAAAATAGTTTTAGTATGAAAGATAGTGTTTTGTTATTCAAAACCAAAAATCAATTTTTAAGAAGGAAATACAAATTGTATTCTAACACTACTTTGTAATTTAGATTCAAATGCTTGAAGCTTGCAACAATAATAGATCATTTATTTTTTTACTTTTTCAAAATTTCTTATAGAATGGAAAGGGACCTTGTCAAGCTTTATTATCTTAGCTTGAATGTCAATGCACTATTGAAAAGATGAATTGTAGTATTTTGAGGAGTTGCAAAAAAAAGTAGTAATACAACTTTTTGGGTGCTAATGAAATCATATTGGTAGGACTATGCATTTATTGCTTGCTTTTCATCAAGAGAGTCTAAGCATGTGAGCATAGAATCTATAGGTTAGGAGTCTATATTATAAATATTTTTTATAGGTATAAATGCTTGTAAATACATACCTACATCTAGGTTTTAAGGCCTATAGACTCACATCTTTCTGCTCACACACTAACATTGTTGAAAAAACACTTTAAAATTGCAATTTTTATTACATTAAGCTCTATAAACAAATAAATGTTTTTTTTAAGGAAATTGAATTTTAGGATCTATACCACTTGTCCAAAATTATATGGTAGATTTTTGCAAAGTTTGGACAGTGGAGGATATTTGTTGTACAAATTGAAGAAAATTAAAAGTTGACTTCTACTTGAAAATTCCATATAACTTTGATTGCCATTTGTAAAAAAATTTGTACTTTGGATTTAAAATTTAAAAATATATTGTATTAAAGACGATATTAGGCATATTTCTACCAATTTCCCTTTGGGAAATATCCCTTTAAATAAGTTCTCAACTAGAGTTCACTTTTTAGGGAATGTCTTAAACTTTTACAATAAACTTTAAAAACTTTGTGTATTCTCAATTTTTTGAGTTAGGAAGCTTGGTTTGTACCATTAGAAGCGCAATTTTAAGACCTTTTCAATATTATATTATATATTGAATTTGAAGAAACATCATTCTTGCAATTGATAGTTAAAGTTTTAATGTCAATATTGTGCCAAGAGGCAAAAGCTCACATTTTTTCACATGTCTTCACTTGATGCCCTCTTCTTGAACTTTCCATTGCTTCTTTTGAAGACCCTTCTCGAAGTCAAGAAATGCTCTTATACTTAAAGAGACCTTGAATTCCATTTTGCAAAATAAAATACTCTAACTTCTAAACCATAAGTTTGATTTGCGAGAAAATTAATTACAAATAAAACTCTTGGAATTACCCATTTTTGAATAAATTTTTAAAAAATTGTAGAAAAAATTCATTGAGGTAATAGGAGCCTATCCAAAATCCATATTGTCCTTTGAGGAAACAAATGGATTTTAGGGATTAAGTACGTCTATAATCCATATCAATAGCAATTGAGTATATTTGCAATTCACAACAAGGAGAATAATTCCAAAACAATCTTCCAAAGGCCTCAAATCTTCCATAATGATGGAGGTGTTTATGTTTCCTAATGTTTATTTTATATTATTTTTCACTGCACTTCCAATGAAAATGCTTTTTAGTTTTAAATCCACTAGCTATTAACCACTAAACTTCAAGACCAAGTACTCCCACAAGGGACATATGAAAGTTTAAGTAGGTTCTTATGATTTCAATTTTTTGATGAATTTTTAAAACTTTCTTAGAAGTTTGGAAAACAAATTAGCATTCTAAGAATATCATTTTAACTCCAATTGATGCTTGTGATCCAAAATTATACTACAATAAGTTCAAAATATTCTTTCCTAGGTAAAACCAAAAAAATCACAAAAATTCAAAATACAATGTTTAAAATATTGTTTCTAATAGAAAATATTTTTGCCTTTTTGAAAAGGTTAGATTCATAATCTATTTGGAGTAGTAATAGGAAAATTATAGAGAGTCATATTTTTCAAGCAATTAAAACATCTTCTTCAAAAATAACTTAATATAGTATTAATTTTTTTAATTAATTTTCTCAATTATTCAAAAACAAAAGTTCATTGTGGTTTAATTTGTTTGCTAGCCTAGAATAATTTGCTCATTGGAATTTTTTAATGTATTTCATTTTCATCTTGAGAACTATTAATGATTTAGTTTTTCTTTCTATATAATATACTTACTTCTACTAAATAATTTTTTTAAGAATGAAAATTATAGAGTGTATTTATTTTGAATCTTTTTTCAAACCTTCAATTTAATTATTCAACATAAAAAATCAGAAATTCAAAATTTGAGGTGCAAAAATTTGAAGTTTAGAATACTCAAAGTTTATACTCTAGTCAAGCAAGGTGCAAAAGAAATCCTTTGCTTCACTCTAAACGAGTAAATGCAAATATCTTGCTCTTCATGGTCAAAGTTTTTGAAATTCTTTTACATATTTTTATAATAGTTTATTGCAAGATCCTAAAACTTAATATGTATAGAAAATTTAAAATTCTTAAATGTTTTATACTTTGCAATTGAATGGTAGTTTTGAATGCTTTAAAAGAGGCCATGGTCCTTTAGGAGTTAAAAATATCATTTTTGTAGTTTGAGGATTATAAGGGCAAGTAGAGATGTTCCAAAGATATATCTTACATCAAAAAAATATGTTAAATTTTTAGAGGGATAAAATAGCCCCCATTATAATAGAAAATTGAGATTGGAGGGGACTACAATGACATTATTTTGACAAAACATTGAAGACTAGAGACTTGACCTCCTTTCCTTTGAATTTTGAAAAAAAATACAATCCTTCCTAGATACCTTGAGAGGGGTTTAGTTATAGAGTTAAAGAAATTGACTAGCTCTACAATTAACATCCTATATATAATATGATTTTAAAACACTATAAAGATCTCCTTTTCAAGAATGCAAAATGGACACATAGTACAATGAATTAACAATGTTATGACCCCCAAAATGGATGGTTATTTTAAACTTTGTAGCTCCGAAACAGGGATGAAAAAAATGGATGAAGAAGTGACCGTCCACATGACGGATGAAATTGTGAGTTTAAAAGACGGAGCGCGAGAAGCAAGGGAACAACGTACCCCAAACAAGGGAACTTGTGAGAACATCGCAGCAGACTCACAAATTAGGGTTTCAGGGCGAAGCAGGGGTTTGCTTTGAGTTGAGCGGGGAGACCGCTTCCTCTCTCTTTTCGGCTGCGACTCTCTTCCTGTAGGCTCTAGCGCTTGCGCTTGTTTTCCGATTTCGTCACGATGGTGCTCAAGACCGAGGTCTGTCGGTTCTCCGGCTCCAAGATCTACCCCGGCCGCGGCATTCGCTTCATCCGGAGCGACAGCCAGGTCTTTCTCTTCCTCAACAGCAAGTGCAAGCACTACTTCCACAACCGGCTGAAACCCGCCAAGCTGTCCTGGACGGCTCTGTTTCGGAAGCAGCACAAGAAGGACTCGCACGACATCACCGTGAGGAAGAAGCGTCGCGCCACCAGCAAGCCCTACTCCCGCTCCATCGTGGGCGCTTCCCTGGAGGTCATCCAGAAGAAGCGGACGGAGAAGACGGAGGTGCGGGCGGCGGCCAGGGAGGCGGCGTTGAGGGAGATTAAGGAGAGGATCAAGAAGACGAAAGATGAGAAGAAGGCTAAGAAGGCGGAGACTGTGAAGGTCAGCAAGGGATCGGGGAAGCAGGCCACTAGGGCACCACAGCCCAAGGCGGCCAAGTCCGGGGCCGGGGGCAAGCGTTAAGGAGACAGGCCGTCAGGTTATGATTTATGTCTTGGGGGACATTGTCTATTTAGTTATGTGAGTTTTTTCAATGGAAAAACGAATTGGCGTGGCAACGTTTAAGGTCAATATGAGTGTGACGTGAATTGTCCATCGTGTGAACAAAGTTTTTTTGTGAGAATTAGGGTAACCATGACCATTTTTTCTTCTCGCTGATTTTGATCTTAAGCTCATTTTCTTGGGGTTATATGTTGCTTGGTTTTGGGGTGAAATGCATTGATACTGGGACTCTGTCTTTAGGGAAACGCCAATTCAGTTCCAGGAGCTTCTTTAATGAAAACGGGGTTGACCTTGCAATGTGGCAACGTTCCTTCTGTTACGGGTGAAGGTCAACGCGAGTGTTAGCTGAATTGCTCGTCTTGTGAGCTACTTGTTTCTTGTGTCGATTATTGTTTAGGATTAGGTTAACCATGGCATCCCCTCTCCCTCCGTGAAAAGTTAACGTGACGTTGTTTTCTTGAGTTTGCCTTGTTCTGGAGTGAAATAGAATGCTAGTTGGGATTCTCAACTCGGCATGGACTTTTGGACTTTAGGTTGATGTTTTCGATCATATGACCTTCACGCTCTTTAAGACGTTTATTATGTCATGACGATGTTTCTATGAGTGTAATAGCCACGATGTGATTTTAGGGTAGTTTAGAGTTTAGGTCATTCCTGGGAGTAATGTCCATTTAGCTTAAGGGTAATGAGGCATCGTGGAGTACCAATCTTACATCCTCTACTGCTCCCGTGATATGATACTCTGAGTTTTTCCTATAGGTCAAACGATGGTAACCTTTTGGCATGTGACTTGCGCGGTTGATTAATTTGACGATGTGTCCTGATCTGGCACGCTCGTGTACGTGAATGTGGAAGTTCTGCTTCGTATTTCCAAATTGCAGTATTCTGTAGACGTTATCTAAAGAGGCAAGTGAATGCCCGAAGCTTTCGTTGTTCATTTAGTTTGTTAACCTGACATTATGATCAATACCGCTGAATATTCTGTTGTTTGAACTCCTGTAAATCATTGTTAACTATTGTTTTTGCCTTTGGGTGCCTCTCCGATGGGCAGTGAGTATTGCTCGGGTACTTTTGTAATGCTGTGCATTGCCTTCCTATTGGCGTAGATATTAAAAGTAAATGCAGAGACCAATTGTGGAGTAAGTTCATTTCATTTTCTTGCATTGTTCTGGCAAAGAAGCGATGCAATCATCGGATGACGCAGTAGAGATTACTGGTACTCTGTGAGTATTGGAGAATTTAATCGAACATCTTATTCATAGGAATTGTCAGGGCGCAGATCTGTGCCGCGAATGTGGCTTGTGTGATGAATAGTTGCTGCATTAGGAGTGCCTTCTGCATGATATTTTTCATTCTGTCACTCGTGTTCATCGGTGCCATATAATGTTGTGTTCTGTCCTCAGGCGTTCTATTCAGTGATATGACGTTTGTGCAACTACTTCACACCCCAGTAATATCCAGTTGTGCCCCGTTCCTGGATGTGGAATTGTGAAGTCATTCTTTGGGCCAAGCTCCATGTTCTAGAATGTTGTGGTAGCTTGTGACATGACAGCGTACACTTTTCCTAGAAACACTTTTTGCAGAAACATTGGAAGCATAAACTTAAATGTTCTCTAATTTGTAACCACATTGGTTTACATTGCCACTGCTGAATCCACTGCTGAAGCTTGAACTTAATTTCAACCAAAACCAATTCTCGTTTGGATTAGCGGTTTTAGGGCTTGGGTAGAGGGTCCGCAACTCACTGTAATAGAATCAGTGGAGCATTGCAACTACTTCAATAATTCCACTTCCTTTAAAGAAGATACAGTATATCACTACTTCAATAATTCCACTTCCTATAAAGAAGATACAGTATATCATACCTCTTGCAAGCTCCCATTGGAACAAAGGTTTGGAGCTCTGCCACAATATAATTGTATCCTTTACCACCAACAATTGTTATGAATTGAATCAAGATTTGATCTCTAAAAAGGATGATTTACAAACCCAACCAAATAGTGCTTTGTAAGCATCCTACAACTCCACCCAACTATCTATGACATGATTCACATCCAATTGTCCAAGATTTGATCTACAAGCTTCACAAGATAAAAGTTTTGTAACCACTTGAATTTCCAGGACCATTTGATTGGAGCATCATTTAGTCAATAGAGACGTTAGATCCAATGAAAATTCCTAAACAATAGTCGTAAGAGCCAATGAAAACTCCCTTGACAATAGACAGTAGATCTAATGAACTCCCAAACACCAAAGACACCAAATCCAACAAGAACTCCCTTGATGTTGTATTTGAGATGACGTTTCTTCGGTCCAAATGAATGGAAGGCCAATGACCTTTTATATCTTGAATGAGTTGGATACTCAATACCACTCCACTATTAGCAACATTTAGTGATTGTATCATCCGTGAGTTTTCAAGATCTGGAAGAGCTTACAACCTTTTACACCCATTAACATTCAACTCTTGAAAATTAAGACACACAAGTGTTGAGCATGTCAAATTTGTTAAGTTCACACGCTCATACAAGTAGAGGAAGATCAATTTTGGAAAATTGGCTAGGTCTGGAAGCTCCTTGATGGGACACCCACTGTAGTTGCAAACAGGTGGCTAACCACTGCAAATTTGCACAATTTGACACATGGAACTTATGGAGACTTGTCAACTGATGAAGGTCCAACCCAAGATTATGATGAAGCCATGGATTGCCCCTCACCCACATCGTTTTCAAGTTTTGTAATCCAAGATGCCATGGAGATCTCAACAAGGTACAACCCTCGACCCTCACATTTTCCAATCTGTCAAACTCTTGTAGATTTGGTAATGCCTCCAACTTGTTGCAATCCGTAATGAATAGCTCCTCCAAACTAGTCAAGATGCACAAACTAGACAAATCCTCAAACTTGCATTGCTTGGGATGCAAACTGCGCACCCTTATAACCTCTTGAGATCAGGCAACACATGCACGCCTTTGCAATTTTCCACAATGACGGACTCCAATGATACTAACTTGAAATTCCTTGGCCTTGGCCCCCCAAAATGTGGAGCCTTCCCAGCTTTGTGAAATTGCGTAAGTTGGGTCCATCATGCAGCTCATCAATTCCAACTCCCAGACTCTGAAGCGAAATTAAGTTGCTCCATCCTGTGAAAGATTGCGGAGGGGTCTCTCGATCCAACTCCAAAAGTTTGCAGATTCGTGAGCTTGTATAGATCTGGTAGCTGGGTGAGATTTTTGCAAACTCTCGTGTCCATGGATTGCAGACAAACCAAGTCATTTAACCCAGGCAATGATTTAATGAGTGAACACCCACCTAGGTACAATCTCCTCAAATTTCTGAGGTTGCGCATATTTGGCAACACCACAAGATTGTAGCAATCAGAAACACTCAGCTCTACCAAACTGACCAGGTCACACAAACCCAGCAAGGCTCGTAGTAACCGGCACTTGAGCACATCCAATTTCTGCAGTCGTTTCAGCTTCTGTAATTTGGGCACCACTGTAATTTGGGCACCACTTTCAGCTTAGAACAATAACTGAGACAAAGTTCCTGCAACGCACCTAATTCACCCACACCCTAGCAACTCTGCAACGCCTCACAACTACTCAAATCCAAGAATTGCAAGTTGCTGTGCTTCGAGTTCAAGCTGGATATGGCTGCCACCGACTCATTACTACGAAACAAGTCTGCTTCGAGCTTAAGCCAAAAATCGTTTCCAGCGACTCATTATAACGAAAACAAGCCACTTGTAGAGAAATGAGTTTGGTGCTCGACCGCATCCATACAAATCCAACACTCGGAGGTTTGTCAAACAACCGATATCGTCAATGCAAGATGATTTTGATGGGATGTTCAACCATCGTAGAAAGACCAGCTGCGACAAGGAACCCAATCTGACAATTGATATCAATGGCTCCAAACTTGAATAGCATGATGCAATTTCCAACTCTAAGCTCTTGAGATGTTTTAGGCCTCTTAGATAAGGCTGTGTTCTCATCCAAAGTCTAAACAGAGCTTCAAAATGGTCACGTTGGGGAAACATGCAAAATCTACACCTTTTAGCTTCATAAATCCCTTGTTCAAGAAAAATATCAACTTCAAGTTAAATAAACTGCCACCCCTGGTTCCAATCGCTTTTCCAAGTGTGTTGAACTCGTCCTACTCAAATATCCATCGTCTATCCTCAAACTTGCCAACTGTAGTTTCCAATCTTGCAAACTCACGCTACAAGTTGTACATGCCAATTCTACTAAACCCATTACCAAAATTCTCCAATATTGATTTTCTCTTAAGGTTCTTCAACTCCAAGTTAAATAAAACAAAAACTGTCAAAAGAAGAATATCTCTCAATGTCCTCCACCAACTCCAAAAACTGTAAATAAATGGTCATAGTTCTCAACCCTTGAATGTCAAATTGGGGAACCACTGCTAGAAATTCACAAAATGACAAATAGGAAATATCAATCACTAAAATCTCAAAAAGTCAAGAATTTGGAGGCCATATGAACAAATGGTCCCACTACTTGAGCTTCTTAGCAAAAAAACAATGACCGACAACTATAAATTCAAAGTATTCACCTGTTCCATCACATTATTCACATAGATTCCATGGACCATACCCAACCATTCAAAAAGGTCCCACTTACATTCTTTGTACACACCATTGTAAGGTGCAAATAGGGCCACATCCATGAATAGAAGTTGGTCTTACAAATTTAAGGTATCAAAGCTTTTTCTCAAAATGAAAAATAGAGGGTGTTTGGGTTCTCCAAAAGGATTCAAAAAGTCAATTTCATGCAAGAGCAAACACCAATGTGATAAAACATATCCAATACACCACAATTGTTCACCCAATACTTGCAAAGCCAATGGGTGGTAATGATAATTGATGCCATCACCTTTCTTGAAATGACATCTCTTAACACAAGATAAGATCAAATCAAGGTCATCTATGTTACTTGAATATGAAAGAGGAACACATGCAACATGATAAAGGAATAAAGACCTTGCTTCCTCCAACTCCATGTATTCACTTGCATCAATTCTTAGGGACATCAATTCATTCATAGAGCATGTTGTCACAAGCAAAGCACTCCGAAAACCGTATTGTGCTTGTAGGAGAGTCAAAGCTTGACTAGTTGCACTTAACACATTGTTGATTGTCAAAAACACTTTGACATTCAACATCTCTCTTATAAGGTGGTGTTGATATTGCAAGTCAATAACATCTCCAATTCGGTGCAACACAAAAAATTGAAGTACAATACATTTCAATCAAATCAATAAACATGAAGAGGTACACATCCACTCCACTCCACCACATGTAAGAAATACACAAATTGTACATGCTTTCCTAATTATGGTTAGTTCAATAGACTTTGTCTACATCCATTACTCCCAAATAGTCAAGGTTGATTTTCACACAAACCTTGCACAATCGTAACTTCCCTTGAACATGGAAATCTTCAAATCTCATCTCGGGGGAACCAACTTACAAATGACTTCAACTATCTCCTCCCAAAACTTCACTTCCCCCAAGTCAAAGTTGTACTTCAAGCCATTGGTTGCGCCAAACAATCCCAAGGCATTCTCACAATCCTCCACATCAATCCTACTATCACATTCAACCCAACTTTGCTACAATGATAACCATCTCCTAAGGTTATCCACATCACGATATTCAACATATGTAATGCCAAGAAATACTGGCATTATGGTGAAGCTTGGCTTCCTCTTCTTGACATTGGCCATGGCCATCAACTCCAACATGGGCCATTTTGAAGTGAAGAATTCCTCTGATAGTACCACCACACCAACTTCACATTGTTCAATAGTGTCGAAGATAAGATTTGGAAAATCCTTTCCAATGGGCAAGCACTCCTAATGCTTGTCCCAAAATGGATGGTGGTCGCATCTCTCCAAGTCCACACACAATTGTTCCACAAACCCTTTTTGTGCACCACTATGGCTCAAGAACACCTTGTGCTATGGTTGTAATGTGTCATTCCTGTCCACGCCAAAAAAATGGCACCAACCCAACAATCAATAGTGAAAAGAGATTGTTTTATAATCAAGGCTAACCCCATGATTTGCCACTTTTGCAAGCACAATATTTGTTTAGGTGAGCAATGAGATCACAATTCACGAGCACTACTAACCCATATCCATTGCCATCGCTTATAGACAAGCTTGTGCTCCCTTATTCCATGCTCCAAATCATTCCAGGTCGGAATACGTAAGATTCACTCGTGGTGGGTTCCTCCAAGACTTGTACAAGACAAGTGAAGTGGAGAGTGAGCATCCAAAATGCCCAATGCTTTCGAGGCACAATGACAAATTCTAAGGAGTGATACAACCAAATTCAATGAAATCGATTAAAACTAATTGGAGATTGACCACCCGCACAACAGCTCTTAACACAAACGGTTTCCTTTGAGATTCACACCACTCTCCTCAATGAACGGTTTCCGTTCTACTCTAAGTAGCGAACGGGGCACATAAAAGGTTCAGACAAGGGCACACACAACATTCTTCTTTTAAGTTTTAGGAAGTAATTGGAGTGATACAGGCAAATCCAATGTTATAAACATGGGGTCCCACGATTCCAATCAAGCTAGAATTTTCTGGACAACTTTCATAACGAAAGACGAGCAGTTCAAGGTCAGCAACCAAGTGCAAAGAGCTTCAACAACCAAAGAAAATAAAGACGGAGACACGGAGCTTTTACCAGGGTCGTGTAGTCCCGCAAAATTCTCCAGACCTCGGATGGAGTGCGAAGAACACGAAGTCACAGCTCCGCCAAAGACGACAACGACAGTGAAGGCGCCCCTGGAAGCGAGCAGCTCGTCCCGTCCCCCACAAGCGCCACGGACACGTTGGAACCAGATTCCCAAGAACTTCTACCGACTCTCCGTGCAATCAATCCAGCAGCCAAACCAGATTGGGGAAAACCCCTGCCAGGATCACCGACTAAGTCTCAGTACGATAGGAAAATGCATCCCTGGATTGGTCACACTGAAGCAAACAGAAAGTGCAAGCATAAATGGGTAGGAGCGGACCTCTCCTCGTTAATTTATGACGGCTCCTCAATGATTTACTATGCTGACTGACCCACAAAGATTGAACAAGGTTGGTCAAGGCTCTTCCATCAGTTATGGCCATTTCATAGCATCATCTGCCAAATAGGTCATAACCAGTTTGCACGAACAACACGAAACAACACGATCCACCCCTAAAAGACTGAGGATTCATGCTTTCAGAATGGCCGAGTCCATGGATCGTAGAGTGAAAAGAATGGAATTTGAATGGAGACAAATTCCATATCACCGAAGTCAGTCCAGAACACCGTATTCGTTAATAGAAAAAATAAAGAAGAGGAGACTGGAGGAAGCTCCCTATGACCCACTCCGAACTGTAAAACCAACCGGAACACCCGAGTTTTGCTTGCGCTTACTAGAGATTCAAGAACGTACCAGAACCTACTTGCAAATCTCACGCCCACCGTCCAGATCTCCTTCCCACTCTCCTCTACCGACAGGTTCACCACATCCTCCGCCTTAAACACTTCTCCACAGGCGCCACAGAGAACAACGACCTCAACGATGACAACCAAAACTCCACTCTACTCAGCACCCAAAATAATCAAACCACTCTTTCGCCACTTTCTACAAGAGCCCTGTCCTTGATCGTGCTCTCCCTATCTCATCTGCACAAAAACCCCACCGACACCTTGGCAATTCAGAAAGCCCCAGTCTCCTCACCACAAGCAAACCTCCAAATGCACCGTACCTCCAAATGCACCGTACCTCCAAATGCCCAGCAAACCACCAATTCCAACAACTTACCGCTAAAATTCTCTAAAAGACAGAGTGAAAACAGAGCAAACACAAACCTTCTCGTCGCGTCTGAGCCCCACACAGATCAAATTCATCACAAATTCCGCAGAATCGCCAGGAAGGAATCCACAGAATCGGAAAACAAACCGACTTTGAAGTAGAAGAGGTGAGAACGTTGGGAGGCGAAATTTGAAGGGTACGTGTGAAGCATAGAAAAGGAGGGTAGGTGACCGTGGAAATCATCCATTTTGATATTGTGGGAATCATTGATCTATAAAAATCCCAAAGCACTCACTGGAAGCCAAAATATTGTAGAAGATCCCCATTTCACTCAAAATTTTGAGGATGAATAGTTACACTTCTGTCCTACACTAAAAGATTCTTTGTCACCCATTGAACACCAAACATCCACCTCAATGTTTAAAGGGTTAAGAAGTGCCAAGGTGGTGATATAAAATGCTATAGAGGTACTCCAAATTTCAACATTCATCCACATATTGAATAGAAAATATCACATTAGCATATATCACATATCTATAATTTGATTTTCATCCAGAATTTCGCAACTTCATCCAATTTTTTTGGCATTCTTTTAACATTTTTTAGCCAATTTTTTTCTAATGCAATCTGGCACTTGAAAGTTAAAAAGAACCCCTAGATCCATCACTTGAATGAAGATAGCATTCGTATACCTTATTAATATCCTAAAGAGTTTGAAAATGAAAATCTTATTTCATAGGCAAAGCCAAATTGTTCAAATTTCTACAAGCCATAATTATTATGGAAAGATGATTGCTACCTATTTTAGAAGGTACAATTGTGATAATGAACTCAAAACAATGAGGAAACAAGATTGTCACAATATAGAGCTTAAAATAATGAATAAATTAATTGCATTTTACAAAATGTATTTTTGTTGCATAACCCCACCACAAGCCCTGTACTTGTATTTTTCAAAATGAAAGATGACCGCAATTGATATGGGATATGTAACACCATTGTATCCATATCCATATTTTGAATAGATACATACACACTTCATTTGTATCACGTATACCATCTATATCCATATCCTATATCTTGTATTTGTATTTGTATCTTGAATCCAAATTTCATATTTTGTATTGTATTTTGTATCCTACATTCAATGGCCAAGATTTGACAACTAACATCTACAACTTCAATTTTTTTCAAAGGTTAATAGTGTAAGGGGGGGAAATTAATTTCCACTGCAAATTGACGGGTTTCAATTTTGTACAAATCAAAAGTGGGGGGGATTAATACAAAATTCATTGATTGCTTCTTTTCAATACATTGTGGCATACACAATACATTGTTTTGAGTGGAAATTGTAGATGCCGAAAAACATCTCATATGCCCAATTTGGATAATTTTTCCAAAAGTTATTGGCCTCCAAAGTTTGCAGCCAGTCAACCTTGATTTGCCCGATTCGTCCGTGAACAATAAGATTCTGTTTGATATGACAATCGTGATAGTGGCACACACACAATAGCTGCAATGTTTATAATAAGGCAAACTCTATATTTCAGTCCACAATTTTTCAATCCCCACCTGGTTTAAAGTAGAATTTTGGGGTTGTAATGAAAACACTTTCTGTTATTAAAGCAACAAGTGGTTTGAGTATCTCTTATTATGAAAAAAATTCTACTAGGAGAAAGTGTTTGTATTATATTGATGAGACTTCTTTTTCCAAAACAATTGGAATTGCAATGTTAATAAGGCATAGAAATTTTCAGATTGCTGTAAATGGATGAAAATTAGAAATGAAATTTTCAAAATCATTCCCAATAAATCTACAAATATTTTAAAATTTAGACTATTTTGAATACCCTCTATCCTCCATTATTTATATAGCTTTGGTAATGTTGATGAAAACATCAAGAAAATGCTTAAACAATACATTTTAGAAATATTTTTTCTTTGTTACCAAGTTAACCTAGAAATGTCCAAGTCTTTTTTTGAGTTTATAGGAATTTGCTCTAAATTGAACAAAAAATCAACATTTTGATGAGTTGACTAAGAATTTTTCAAACATATAAACTATTAAAAATAACAACTTGATTAGGTTTTATTTAACTTCAAAGTATTGTCCACATCAAAATTTGGTGCCACAGGCAATTACGGATCAATGAAAATGGGGTAAAAAGTATATTCTAGATGAAATTTCAAAAAGATTTTGACATTTAAGGATGTAATGGCTTGGAATCATACAATACTTATTCCTTAAAAGGATGGATTGGTGACCATAGAAATCATTCATTATTGTATTATGTGAATTATTGGTATAAAAAAACTCAAAAGTACTCAATGAAAGTTAAATTACTATAGAAGACCTCTTTTTTACACATAACTTTGAAGAATGAATACAGTGACTCCAAAAACTAAGTCTATGTTGTATTTAGTTTCATTCTATACACCATATGTTGAAAATAAGTGGACAAAATCCAAATGAGCAAACTTGAAAGTTGTATTATCATTTGTACACTACAATCGTAAAAAAACTTGAAGCAAAAAACAATTATGGGGTGAAAGTAAATAAATTCCAAAGCTAACCACCCCATAACCTCAATTATTGAGATAAATTTCATAATCACTTCCAAAATCGTCTATGCTTCCATTTTGAGCTTGGATGACTTGAATATTTTTCTACATATTGTTGAACACTCTTCAAGACCCACTCCATGAGAATTGCAAAGGATTGACATACATGTGCTTCAAAAACATTATATATAGAGAAAAATGTATATAGAGTTCTTTTTCTTTTTCTTTTTTTGAACAAATGGAACAAACCATTGCATTAAAAGAAAAGAACTAAGAACATACTATAGATTGTAATTCAAACTGTTGATACATCTACTTTGAAAGATTTGAAGATATTTGTTCCAATACAAAAAGAATTTAATCATTTTAATTTGTAATCAGCAACCAAAAACAATTATTTTGGTTACAATCTTTTTGAATGGAAGATATTAGTTTGTAAGGGTTGTATATAGTACATTTGTTTGGGTTGTAGGTCACTTCGTATGATATGACAACAATAAAGTGATACCAAGGTTTCTTAAACTCAGTAGTCCCCTAGTTGATGGACCCATTTATTCCAAAAAAATTGAACCCTGTAGGCTATTAATAAGATTTGTTGACCATTGTTAGTGTTATTTAGAAGTGCACTATTCCCCTATACTCGCTCAATTTGATGGACGGGTAGTGCTTGATTGGACTCAAGAATGGACCGTCGTGATGAAGTCACAAATTCTACTGGCCCTACAAGTTTGGAATTCCTAAACCATATTGACAACAATTGATCTACTTCTACACATAACATTCAATAGCAATAAGGACTACCTTCCCTTAGAGGAAATGATGTGGAATATTTCACACCATTTCATCCCGAGATGATATGGTGTAGAATATTCTACACTCATTGAAACTAATGCTTTAGTTTCTTCATTGTGATTTGAACACCTTTTATGATTTGTGGATCAAGAGTGAGAAGACAAATCTTTATATACATATGGGGTGATAGGAGGTAAAGTAAACAATGTGAGATAAATAAATTAAAGTTAGTAGGAGCTCAATCACTCATAGTAAAGTCTAATTCTATTTAAAATAAAATTTCAAGCCTCATTTAGTCATAGTAAAATAAAAAAATTCAAAAACTTTAAACTAAAAAAATTTGAAAAATCTATATAAATTTCATCTCCAAAAATTCGTTTCATATTTCAAGACTCCAATAAAAAGTTATGGACATTTCAAAGAGGGATTAGAAAAGACATTTTACATCTTGAAACATCCTTTTTAAATTTTGTCCATAACTTTTGATTGAAGGCTTGAAATATGAAACGGATTTTTGGAGATGAAATTTAAATAGATTTCCCAACTTTTTTTAGTCCAAAGTTTTTTGAAAAAAGTTCTTCTATTATGACTAAATGAGGTCTAAAATTCTACATAAACATCATTTTGACATTTTGACAACAAGCAGTTTAGTACTCATTTTCAAATTATTCCATATTCCTTAAGGATTCATGGTGAAAATTCAATTTTAATATAAAAATGACATCTCCAACTTTCACTCTCTCAAATGTTTCCTACTCAATTCCTTCATAGCTCTACCCAAATTATTTTTTAGATGGGTTAAATGACATTGGGATTTTGATTGAAAGGATTCTCATGGTGTTTGGCATATCATCTTAATGTTTCTTTAAATATTTGTTTGTTTGGTTTAAGATTTAGAAGGAAAAAGAATGCATAAACCATAAGTCTACTACCGCAGTTCTGGCACGTGGGGAATTAAAGAAGCATAGGTTTCTAGATTTTCCAAAGTTGTGCTAGCACTAGTAGTGCCAACTTAGACATGCACAGGCAGTCAATGGGCTGGCACTCTAAATCATTCCAACCCCCCCAAATTAGCAACCTTTCCGTGGCCTCATTTTTTTTCTAATGTACAAAAGTAAATAATTGATGGCTTCAGGTGATAAGAAGGAAGGTAAAGTTTGTGTTGCAAAATTAGCCCCAATTGCGCTTCTGAATATTTTGCACATGTAAATATCTAATACCTCACATAGATAACATTAACTAAAACACTTCAAGAAAACACTATAGTTCATCATTAGCTTCATTAAGTTTGTACCTATCTATTGAGGGAATAGAGTCTTTTGAGCGGATAGTGAGGCAACAATTGACTTCACCCTCAACCCATATTAAATTTAAAAAAAATTCCCAACCCCAACCCAATCCTAACCTAAATCCAATCCTAATTGAACCTCAAACCTAACCTAAACCCAATCCTAATTGAATCCCAAGCCTAAACCTATCTTCCTAATTTGTAACTTCAAATTAGTATAGGATTTTGTAATTGATATAGGATTTTGTATCTTTTGTCCACATTCATAGTATGTATTTGTATACATCTTTTGTAGCCATACTTATACTTGTATCCATATCCATATCCATACTTGTATTCATATTTGTATTCGTATTCCAAATCAACGGCTTAGAGTTTGGTTTTAGTTTTTTCTCTATAAATAGATCTATGATTCAGGATTTTTAAAAATCAAAAGTGACAAGGGGGGTAGAACAGGGTGTTTGCATCTTCACAGAAGATAGTGTAATTGTAGGCACCCAAAATGTGATTGTCATCTATACAAAGTTCTAAAAAAGTAGAACTCAAATCTTCAAGAAAATCATGTCCATACCTTAATTTTGACAAGAAGTATTACTTTATCACAAAGGAATTGTACATCCACTTTCAGCACACCATGAACTCGAAAACATTGTTGGTGTTTTTCATCTTTGAAGAAAGGCCAAAGTAGCAATATAAAATGTTACAATGGTGCTCCAAATTTCAACATGCATCTACATATTGGATAGAAAATATCACATTAGCACATATTACATGTCTCACATCCAAAAGCCAAAAAAACCCTAGAAACGTTTCACTTGCAAAGGGTGATGTTGTATAAAAATACTATAGCCCTCTGTACTAGTTCTGTCTCCATGAACATAAAGTTCAACTTGTTAAGAGATACTTTTAGTGATACTTTGCACATGAATTTAGTAAGAACACTATAAGAAAATCGTATTTTAGGTGATGTTTAATATAACTATTAGTGTCAACATTGAACATCATTGTTGACATAAAAACAAGGGTTGTTAGACTTAACATCACCTAAAATCTATCAACTTAAACATAAAAAAAACTCTAGTTTCTTATAGTGGAAAGAGAACCACCAATGTTTCATTTAAAAAACAATGCTTTCCGACATAGTCCACTAATTTCAAGTTTAGCATCTATTGTGAAAGATGTACTTGATGGGGATTTGGGATACACAAAATTCATAGTGCATGTTCAAACAAGCATCCAATAGCCTGAAGATCATCCTTAAATCTCTTATAAATTATTCTACATTAATGATGGATGATACTATATTAATCACAGGTTTCTATGATATTATTGGATCCCATATATTATAGAATTGTTTTGGTAGCTTGTAGCATAGCATATCCTTTTCCTAAAAACACATTTTCTAAAATCGTTATATGCATAGAAAAACTTAAAATGACCTATAATTTGTACCCACATTAATTTGCATTTCATGCCTAATTACTTGAATCCACTTCATAGGCTTCAAAAACTAATCTCAAACAAAATCAATCTTTGGTTGGTTTAGGGTTTAGTAACTTTAGGGTTTGGATACAAACACCTAAACAATACTACCTTGTGGAGTTCAACAAACACAAGCTCCTTCTATTGTGACTCATACTATTAAAATCAATGCAAAATATTGCAACTCTTTCTGTTATTCCACTTTCTATAAAGGCCCAAATTACATGGCAAAAAGAAGGGGCCTTGTATATTATACCAATGGAACAAAGGTTTGTAGCTAAACTGTAGTATTATTCCCTTCATCACTAACACTTTAGAATGCAAAAAATTGATATAAGAAATTGGTACTACTTTCCTCTAAAGTTTCAACATCGACCTTGCTAGTAAGCATGTGCAAAAAACATCTTGCAACTCCACCCAACTATCCAACACATGAATCCATATCAAGCCAACATGCCTTCATGTCTTCAATGACTTGTGCACTCAACACCACTCCACTATCAACCACATTTAGCCTTTTCATTTGTTGTGAATTTGACAAATCTGGAAGAGCTTGCAACCTCTTGTACCCATTAATGTCCAACCAATTAAAATTGGGACACAAGGGTACTAAGCAAGTCAAGTTCATTAAGTTCATACAACCTTCCAAGTAGAGCCTAGATAATTCTAGAAAGTTGGCCAAGTCTGTAAGGTCTTGTATGGAACACCCTTTGTACTCCAAGTGTGTAGTTGTGAACAAGTGGCCAACCATTACAAATCTCCACAATTGGACACATGGAACTCACAAAGACTTGTTAGTTCTGGCCCGAAATTCTCACAAACATATGGATTGCCTCTCACCCTCAATGATATCAAGTTTTGTAACCCAAGGATGCCATGGAGATCTCTGAACAAGGCACAACCCTCCACCTTCACCTCTTCCAGTCTACCAAGCTCTCGCAGATCCAGTAACACCTCCAACTTGTCATAGTTTATGATCTCCAGCTTCCGCAATCAAGTAAGTTGTACAAACCAAAGAAATCCTCAAACTCGTAGCTCTCAAATTTCAGATAATGCAGCCTTAATAACCTCGAGATTAGGCAACATGCCCTAGCATTTGTCCACAATGATATATTCCAATAATACTAACTGTGCGACACTTGAAATCCCTTGACCTTGCAACCTAAAAATGATGAGGGTACACAATTGTATAAGATTGCATAAGTCGAGCCCATCATGTACCTCATGAATTCCGACAACCAAATCTTGAAGCAAAGCCAAGTTGCTCCATCCGACAAAAGACTGCAAAGGAGCCTCTCGATTCAACCTCAAAGTTTGAAAATTCGTAAGCTTGAATAGGTCTTGGCAATTGGGTGAGATTCTTGCAACCTAATGCCTACAAGAATTGCAAACACACCAACTCATCTAAACCTGGCAATGATTTGATGCGATTGCAAAAGTTAATGTCCAATTTCTTCAACTTTACAAGGTTGTGCATATTCGGCAACTCCTCAAGACTAGAGCAACCAAAAGCATGTAGCTCCTCCAAACTGACCAGGTCACCTAAACCCCGCAAGAATCTCAAAAGCCAGCAAAATCTCACATCCAATTTTCGTAGTCGTTTCAAATTTTGTAAGTTCGGCACCTCTCTTAGCTCAGAACACCCCCTGAGACAAAGCACTTGCAACTCAACTAACTCTCCGACACCAGGGCAGCTCCGCAAAGCCCTACAATAGATCAAATCCAAGAATTGCAAGTTGGTGTGCCTCGAGCTCAAGTCGAGAATGGTTGCCAATGAGTCACTCCAACAAAAACAAACCACTTCTAGTAAAATGAGGCGGCTCACATCTGGTGCTCGGTTGCATTCATACAAATCCAACACTCGGAGGTTCGTCAAACAACCAATCTCATCAATCCAAGATGATACTGATGGGATGTTCAACCATCGTAGAAAGACCAATTGTGATAAGGAACCCAAGCCAACAACTGATATCAATGCTTTTGATCTTGCTGAGTACGAGCTGCCATGCAATTCTAAGCTCTTTAGGTGTTTTAGGCCTCTCAAATCTAGGACTTGTACACTTGCAAAGTCTGTACAAAGCTTCAAAACCGTCACATTGGGGAAACAACCCAAATTGACATTCTTCAACTTCATGAATCCCTTGTCTATGAAATACATCCGCCACAGATTAACCAAACCACCACCCCAGGCCGAACACGTTCCTCCAAGAACATTGTACTCATCCCACTCAAATATCCATCATTTGTCCTCAAACTTGCCAATTGTAGTTTCCAATCTTGCAAACTTACGCCACAAGTCGTGCATGCCAATTCTACAAAAACCATCGCCAAAATTTTCTAACACTGATTTCCTCTTCAGGTTCTCCAACTACAACAAAAACAAAACTTGTCAAAACAACATAGCTCTCAAAAACTTCATCTACCTCCAAAAACTAAAACAACCATACCCAACAATCCAAATTGGGGAACCACCATTCAAAGTTCATAAAATGTTACAGAAAAAGATTCACTAACTAAAAGCAACAAATTCAAAGCCCATGTGAATAAATGGTCCCACTCCACATACTTTCTATTGAAGAAGCAAAGATTGACAACAATGAACTCAAGAAATACTCACTCGTTCTTTCACATTTGGCACACGGATTCCATAGACCATACCCAACCATTCAAATAAGCTCCAATTATATGGATAGTGTGGTACAAATAGAGCCACATCTATGAATAAAAGTTGGTCCTGAAGATTTAAGGAGTCAAAGCTTCTTCTCAAAATGGAAAACACAGGGTGTTGGGGCTCTCCAAAAGGGTTCAAAAAGTCAATTTCTTGCAAAAACAACTGCCACCGTGATGGAACATATCCAACACACCCCAACTGTTCATCCAATACTTGCAATGCAAGTGGGTGGTAATGATAACTAATGCCATCACCTTTCTTGAAATGACATCGCTCAACACAAGATGAGATCAAATCAAAGTCATCACTGTTGCTCAAGTACGAAGAAGGGACACATGTAACATGATAAAGGAATAAAGACCTTGCTTCTTCCAACTCCAACTCCAGCATTTCCATGCATTCACTTGCATCAATCCGCAAAGATGTCAATTTGTTCAAAGAACGTGCTGTAACAAGGAGAACACTCCCAACACCATAATTTGCTCGTAGAAGAGTCAAGGCTTGATTCATTGTTGCACTTGACACATTGTCAATTGCCAAAAACACTTTAACATTCACCATATCTCTCATCAGGTGGTCTTGATACTACAAGTCAACAACACCTCAAGTTCAATGCTACAAAAACAAACTAAAATACAACAAAATTCAATCAACTTAGAAAACATACAAAGGTTGTCCAAATACACTCCATTGCAACAAATACAATGAATACAAAAAGTGTAACCATGATTTTCTAGTTCTGGTCAATTCAACAAACCTTATCCACATCCATTGCTCCGAAATAGGCAAGGTTCTTGTCCGTCAACCTTCCAAGCACTTCCTTGAAGATTTCTTTTTCACTTTGACTTCCCAACTCAACATGACAAACTTTGTCATGATACTCCATTGATAACTCATTACACATAGCCTTGCAAATGGTGGTTTTCCCAATACCTCCAACTCCATATATGCCTACTACACACACCTTATACAACAAGGACACTCTCGATTCCTCAATCCTTTCATGGATCACCTGTATGTTAACCAAAATAGGTGAGAATAAATTAAAATCAAGCAACTTACACAAAACAAATTGATCTAGACCAACACAAAAAAATGCCTCTAGTCAAACAAATCACATCCATATAGTTGATGACAAAAGGCACAAGGACACAAGGACATAGAAGTAGACAAAATGATTGATTTGCACACAAACCTTGCACAATCGTAACCTCCCTTGAACATGGGAATCTTTAAACCTTGTCCGAGGGAAAACCAACTCACGAATGGCTTCAACTATCTCCTCTCGAAATTTCACTTCCCCCAAGTCAAAGTTGTACTTCAAGCCATTGGTTGGGCCAAACAATTGCAAGGCATTCTCACAATCCTCCACATCAATTCTACTATCACATTCAGCCCAACTTTGCCACAATGATAACCATTTCTTATGGTTATCCACATCACGACATTCAACATATGTAATGCCAAGAAATACTAGCACTATGGTGAAGCTTGACTTCCTCTTCTTCACATTGGCCATGGCCACCAACTCCAACATGGGCCATTTTGAAGAAAAAAATTCCTTGGATAGCACCACCACACCGACTTCACATTGTTCAATAGCTTCAAAGATAAGCCTTGGAAATTCCTTTCCAATGGGCAAGCACTCCCGACGCTTGTCAAAAAACGGATGGTAATTACATCTTTCCAAGTCCACACACAATTGTTCTACAAACCCTTTTTGTGCACCACTGTGGCTCAAAAATACATCGTGCTTTGGTTCTAATGTGTGATTCCTGTCCCACAAATAAAGTACCAACCAATCAAAATAAAAGTACCAACCAATCAATCACTAGTGACAAAGAAACGAGACATTTATATCTATCTGGGGTTGATCCCATGATTTGCAACAATTAGAGTCACTATATTTATTTTTTGTGTGAGGAATGTGGCAACAAATCAAAATTCACAAGGACTACTCACTCGGAGTCATTGCTATCATTTGTAGATAGACTTAGGCTCTCTTGGTCCATGCTTCAAATAATTTGTATTCTAAAAAACATGAACATAGCATTTGACTATGAAAGATTCACTTGAAGTTGTCACTTCTAGGATTTCTATACAAGGTTAAGAATGAGGATCCTAAATACTCCATACTTTCAAGGCAAGTTGATGAATTCTATGATATCCCTTCACAGAATTGAAGGAGATTAATTAAAACCAATTGGAGATTGACCACTTGCAAACCACCTCTTAACACAAACAGTTTCCTTTAAGATTCACACCATTCTCCTCAATCAGCTATTTTTTATCTTCATAGCTAGCGAACACACAAGATTGAAACCACATAAGATTCTTTATCTAATTTACAAAAAGAAATAGAAGTGATGCATATGAATCCAATGTTATAACATAATGTCCCACAATTCCATTGAAGCTAGAGTTTTCCGAACAGATCTCATTTCGGAAGACGAGCAGTTTAAGGTTAAGAAATGAGTGCAATGAACTTGAACAAAAAAGAAAAATAAAGATAGACAAAAAAAGTGTTTACTAGGTTCTAGTAGTCCCAAAAAATACTCTAGACTTTAGATCAAGAACCAAGAAGTCAATGTTCCAACTCTACCAAAGAAGACAATGACAATGAAGGCACCCCTATAAGCAAGAAGTGAAGGTGTGCACCTCATCCAAGAATACTCTATCGACTCTCCATGCACCCAATTCAACTACCACTCAAGATTAGGCAAAAAGCCTAGTCAAGATCACCAATTAAATCATAATATAGTAGGATCAAGCATCCTTGAATTGGTTGCACTAAAGCACATAGAAAGTGCAGATGGACTAAAGTAAAAGTCTACCTTAGTATTAGAACAATCAATTTGATATTTTAGAGACTTGTCTTTTTGAATTCTAAGTCCCTAATTCTAAACATGAATTCTAATATTCCAAATTTGATCATCACACAAGAAAGTATAATACTTTCTTTGTATGCAAAAGGAGAATCATGTTGTCAACTTTCTCATTCAACGGGACCAATATCAAGCGAGTGGTAGGATGAGCCAAAATGCATACAACCCAATTGGACCAAACTTTGCTCTACAATGAAAAGACTACCAAGTACACACAAAATGGTCAAAAAGTGGCTAAAGAATGTCAAACAAGCACTACAGAAATATGCATGATTCCTTGTGACTTGGTTATGGGAGAGATCGTTGAGTGGGTATGCAATGCTTGGTGGTGAAAAGCTTTTCATCACAGAATTCCATTCATGGATGACAAAATGTTCCTACTATTGGAAATGACTCCTACCTCCTCGCTCAATATCTGATTTCTAGCCATTAAAATGAACATTATTGAAATTGGACCCACAAATGCAACTAAGCTTGCAAAGTCTAGTGTCTAGACCTATTTGAAATTTTGAAAGATTCCCAAAACTTCGATTTCTAATTGCACCTCCACCTGTACGATATGGAACGGTTTGAGGATATCCCCTTAAAACAAAGGGAATCCAGGTTCACTTCCATTACGTACACTGAGCTCTCTATCTGTAAGCCGATCTTACTGTCAAGGTAAGAAGATTCGTAGAACGTTTGTGTCCAAGGAATTGCAGATTTCAAACACTTTATTGATGCAGAAAAGAACTAGGGCTAAAGATTTGAATAGTTTAGGACTCAGCGATTACTCATGGTGTCAAGGGTAAAGTCGTTAAACTCCCGGTTCTTTCCATTTCCGACACCTAGTTTGCTAATGAATTGACCACTTTGATCAACTTGGAATTGTGTGTGAAATGACAGCTAAAGAGCAGAGTTCTGAAAACACACTTGAAAGAACGCAGGCCACGCAACCAAAAACGCCATTTCAAAATGAAACAAAGCCGTACCCAACTCTTGAAATTGTGCATCTGTACACTCAACGGTGTTTCATCCACGAGACAGAAAGGTCGTTCCTAACCAAACAATATTCATCTACCATGGGTCCACAAGTTTTCATCCGGGGACAGAGCTGGTTACCCACTCGAGGGTTACCTAGTCCGAAGATTTCGAGGTCTGATCCCGACCAACCTTACAGTGACTATACTGGTTCCACAAAGCTTCAACAAGACGGTTCGTCCATCAGTTAAGGCCAGACCCTAGCATCAGCTGCCAATACGTCATAACCACTCTGCTCCCACAACAAGTAACAACACGATCAAACCCTAAAAGACTGAGGATTCATGCTTTTAGAATGGCCGAGTCCACGGATCGTATGGTGAAATTAAACAGAGTTTGAATGGAGATAAATTCCATATCACCGAAGTCGGTGCAGATCACCGGATTCGAATATACTAAGAAGAAATAAGAGGAGACTGGAGAAAGCTCCCTATGACCTACTCAAAACTGGGAAACAAACCGGAACACCCGATTATTAGGGATTCAAGAACGTACCTGAACCTGCTCACAAAGCTCACGCCCACCGTCCAGACCTCATTCCCAACTTCGACTTCGACACCGTCCGACTTCGACACTTCTTCGCAGGCGCCACAGAGGATAACGATTACCACCACAATTCCAAACTAGTCAGCACCAAAAAAATCAAACCGCTCTTTCGCCACCTTCCACAGGAGCTCTGGCTCTATTCGTGCTCTCGCTATCTCACCTGCACAGACCCACCGCCACCTTCACGATTCAGAAACCCTTACTCTCATTTTCCTCATCACAAGCAAACCTTCCAGCACCGTACCTCCAAAATGCCCACCAAACGATCTAGAGTGTCAGACCACCAACCGGTCTGAAATTTCAAACCCAACAAGCCAAGTGAATTCACTTCACACTTCAATTTACAAAATCCTATTCTAGAATTTCATTTCAACAAATCATGTAAAACAACACATGGATGTATTTTGGCCATTCCCATTGCCCTGGACCCTTCTTCATTCCACACCTTGGTACGCATGAGACCCCTTCATTGCAGAAAGGGAAGAGTCGTAGATACACACCTGGAAACGACACTGAAAAAGCCCCACCAGCAAAATTTCAACCAACTAATTTTTCAGACATCCGCAGACATTGCGATACATATAGCGAGTACTGCTCAATGGCACACAATAAATTTGCACTACTGCGCCCGGACCGGCTTCGGCACCACGTTGTTCTTTCACAGTCGAGCTCAGAATCGGAATGGTAATGGAAAATTCAGCAAGATAGTTAATTGGAGCTCTTCCCGGTCGAGATCCAAACTGCACATGAAGCACAAAGATGCGTTCTTCTTTGCATTCGACACTACCATCAAGGTGGCCTGGGGTGCCACAGCCACCCAGTTGAAGAAAGCACTATCCACAAGTTCGTGCAACTAGCTCGCATTACAAAAAGAAAACATCTCTCAAAATCACATGAGCAGACGACACAACTAACTTCTATCTACGGCACTATCAATCGAGGAAAATCCGTTTCCGACACACTAGACTGGCATACTGCCTGTTCTTGACGATTTCCTTGCACAGTGCACAATCAAGATGCAGGGACTACCGGTTGCAGCACTCAACACCCCCAATCCCGCTAAGCAGCAACACCACAGCCATAAAGGCCAATGCTCTACGCAAAGCTCCAATGTAGTCGCAAATATTATATCTGAATTACAGGATCTCATGGACCCCGCTCACAAACATACTTTGCACTTTCACATCAGCAATCGTGACGGAGCAACAAACTCCAATTTCTAGAGACAAGGAATTGGCAACTTCCACTCACAGGTGGAAGTGGAGCATACGCTCATAGCGCAGGTATGCCACATCTCTGCACATGCAGAACTCCCACAAGTCTCTAGCACCTTCCATCCCTGATGCACACAATCATAGCTTAAACTGAAGCTTCACGAAGCACGTTATCTACTCCCATAATACACGTCTCCTGAACGTTGGAAAATACCTAGGTTACACAGGCGCAAAGGACAAGGGGCCAGTCCCGAGAGAAGAACGAAACTGCTGCAGGATCGAAGAGAAAGGGAAGGGAATGAAGACAGCTTGTGTCCCAGGATCTTAAGATATCCAACACTTGATGGATGCAGAAAAGAACTAGGGCTAAAGATGCTAATAGTTACGGGACACTCGATTACTCATGGTGGTTCATCCTGACGTATTCCGTATTCCGTTTCTCTCCATTTTCCGATTCGTAGATTACTAATAATTTGACCCCTTTGATAATCTTTGCACTGTGTGAAAGCACAGCTAAAGAACAGAGTTTTGAAAACAGACTTGAAACATCACAGTGCACGCAATCAAAACCGACATTTCAAAATGAAACAAAGCCAAAGATTTCGAGTTTCCATGACCCTGATCCTGACAAAGGCAACCGGGTGATGCGCAAAACAGTTACGAGTACTATACGGACTGGTTCCGCAAAGGTTGAGCAAGACCAGAGTGAAAATGACAGAATTTGAATAGAGACAACTTGCAGATCACCGAAGTCAGTGCAGAACACCAAATTCGGTGATAGAATAAACAAAGAAGAGGAGTCAAAAGAAAGCTCCCTCCAAATTCGATCATCACACGACAAAGAATAATTCGTTTCAGCACGGTGAAAGAAGTTGTCAGCTTTCTCACTCAACACTGGGTGAATGGCAGGGTGCGCGAAACTGGACGCAGCCCAATTGGACCAAACTTGACTCTGCAGTGAAAAGTCCTCCGAAGACAAAACATTCCTACTTAATGGATCCAGCAATTCCTACCACCTTGCTCTGTATCCAATTTCAGCCATTAAAATTATCTTTTTAGTAATGGGCGCACAAACGAAATGAAGATATCTAAGTCCTGTTCTTTCCATTTTCTGATACCTTGCTTACTTTGCTCATCCTGACGTATTCCATATTCCGTTTCTCTCCATTTTCCGATTCGTAGATTAGTAATAATTTGACCGCTTTGATCATCTTTGTAGGGTGTGTGAAAGCACAGCTCAAGAACAGAGTCATGGAAACAGACTGGAAAGATCGCAGTAAACGCAATCAAAAACGCCATTTCAAGTGAAACGAAGCCAAGATTTCGAGTTGCCATAACCCTGATCCTGACAAACTCTACCGAGTGATGTGCAAAACAATTACGAGGTACTACACTGACTGCTTCCACAAAAATTAGACAAGACGAGATGGTCAAGGCTCTTCCACCAGTTAGGGCCAGACCCTAGCATCAGCTGCCAATAGGTCAGAACCACCAACACAAAACAACACGATCAAAACCTAAAAGACTGCGGATTCATGCTTTTAGAATGGCCGAGTTCACGGATCGTATTGTGAAAAATAACAGAGTTTGAAGACAAATTCCATAGCACCGAACTCAGTGCAAGAGGCCGTATTCATTGATAGAAAAACTAAAGAAGAGTGGACATAAGAAAACTCCCTACGACCTACTCCAAACTGTTAAACAAGCCGGAACACCTGAGTCGGGCTTGCGTCCATTAGGGATTCAAGGACATACCTCAAGCTACTCGCAAATCTCACCCCCACCGACCAGTCCTCTTTCCCACTCTCCTCTACCGACAGATTCAACACGTCCTCCGACTTCGACACTTCTTCACACGCGCCACAGAGAAAAACGACCTCCGCGATGACCACAAAAACTCAAAACAAACACACCACGCCTTCGCCCGTTTCCACAGGAGCCCTGTCCGTGTTCGTGCTCTCGCTATCTCACCTGCACGAAACCCCACCGACACCTGAACCATTCAGAAACCCACACTCTCCTCACCACGAGCAAACCGTCCAGCACCGTACCTCCAAACCCCCATCAAACTACTCATACCGACAACTTACCGCTAAAACGTCCTCGTCAAAAAGCACAACCACGACATCGGAACGCAAACCTGCACGTCACATCGGAGCCCCACACAGAACATATTCATCACAAATTCCGCACAGATCGTCAGGATCGAATTCCGCAGCCAATCAAACCGACTTGGTGAGAAACTTCAGGGGAACAAGAAAAGGTGAGAACTTCAGGGGATCGAAATTTAAAGGGCATAACTCACATGCAGCATGGTAAGGGAGGGTGGTAGGCAGACTCGCAAGGTGCAGAACAGAGTAACAAAGAGAGATCGGGAGGCTCGAGATGGGCACCCTAGTAGACGGGAGCAACGCAGCAGCAGAGACGGAAGTTCGAGAACCAAACAGAGAAACGGTAGAGACGGAGCACTACAGTAGTCCTCTCCACCACTAGGCGCCAGCTGTCGTGATTTCATTAGTTCACGGTTACCTACCGACGTGCTTAGTTGCCGGGTGGGATTGCGGGCTCGGGCTGCATATCCGTCGTGAACATCTCTCCCTCTCGCACTTGGGTGGTGAGTTGCAAGAGAAATGTAAGCTGCTCCAGTGTGGAGTCGACGAAGAGCGTGGATTAACCAGGCTGGGCACTTCAATTCATTCGAGTGAAAACTCGCCAATTGTGAGGCGCACTCGTACATGAGGGCTCTGCACATATGTAACTACTCTATGCATGTGTAATATTATTGGTGAGATGACTTATGATTTTGGATTTTCGAGCTACGGATTGTCGACCTCGAGAACCGGAAATATAGATTTATGTGACGATTTCAAGTTGTGCCATGGCAGTATTGATTTCTGTGCATTTGCTTCGCTCGGACGTACTTGAACTTTCAATTCCTTGTGAGCAATCGACTCACTGCACTTCAGCCGGCTTGGCGAGCTGATCTCCTTGCCTCCAACATCAATTCACCTGTGTCCCCCAATCATGATATTCACGTGATTGATTGTGCTGCTGCACAACCTTGTTCGGTTTACGTTGGAAATTAATAACTTCAGAGTGCGTGTTCACATGTAGCATATCATTTGCGGCAAGGACGGGAGTGACGGGAGTGTGTCAGGACATCGCCAAATCTTGGCAAGTTGATCGTCGGGTCACCACAGCTATCGCTTGATGAATGTTAACGATACAGGGATGCACTGACCGATACCATCGCGGTTTTCGAGATGGAATGGTTGAGGCCCTAAATTTTATTTCCGGTCAACAGTTCCAACTCCAACTCAAAGAGAACTGACACTGAAGAGAGGTCACCAATCACAATTCATTTTTTGGAGACTTGCAAGCAACTAGCGTTGTCGAAACGATGGTGGAGCCTACCGTGTACGCTCTGTGATGCACACAAAGATATACAGTATTTGCGAAAGATACACAAAGGTTTATTTGGGGTATCACTGTTCAAGGTCGACTTCGTTATTGTCTCGCCTGTCTGAGCTCGTGAGAGGTCTCTGGTTGCTTCACTTCATATGAAACTTCACTGTTGAATTTTCTGCGTCTGTGGTATTTCAGCATCCTCTTAATTATGGAGCTCTTCTTTTGAAACACTTGATTTTGCGACTTCAGGCTCTATTTAATTATGTCACTGTTGTGTATGTTTGCTTTCAAAGTTGGTGATTAGCTTTTCTTGGTGCAAATGTTGACAGCAAGCTGCTTAACCTTGAAGCAGGAGAATTTGGATTACACTTAATAGTTAGTGGAATAAGATGCAGGTTTCTTCATATTGTGCACAAATTTGCTACTAACAGGCCTCAATGTCTACATGGCAGTAGTTGATATGCGAGCATTATAGAAATGGTAATTTGAATCAACCTGCCCATTTTGCAATTCTTGTCAGGAAACGCTAATCAACGACTGAAAGGTTCTATCATTTGTCAACATTGC
Source organism: Climacium dendroides (assembly GCA_950106755.1). Classification (NCBI taxonomy): domain Eukaryota; kingdom Viridiplantae; phylum Streptophyta; class Bryopsida; order Hypnales; family Climaciaceae; genus Climacium; species Climacium dendroides. The sequence continues at coordinate 20,997,362 of OX467091.1, forward strand.
GATTCCAATTGTTTTGAAAACAAAAAGTCTCATCATATAATGAATGTAACATAAACCCTTTCTCCAAACAGCAAAATTTCAAAGTCGGGCATAATCACTTGTTGTTTTTCTTATTGAAACCTTTGGAATATAGAGATTTTATTTTCAGCCCTCAGAAACTCATTACTAGGGTATAATTAAGATACTGCCTGACCTCTCATGCCAATCCATCAGAATGCACCCCGTTGCATTCCTCGGCCTTGAGCATCTTCGCTACAGTACGAGACTACGAGCAAGCCAAGCGGGGAAAACGACGTCGACAACGCCGTGGTTTTCTGAAGCCGGCTTTCTCGTGTCTTCAGGTGACCTTCGGGAACCCCACCGTTGACGTGTCATTGAAGTACTTTTATGTTATAAATGAAAATATGGGTGAAAATTAGAAGTGAAATTTCCAAAATTGATCAAAAGCAAATCAATAAATATTTAAAGTTTTTTGACAACATGGATGCTTTTTATTCTTGTTTATTAACATCTAGAAAGAGATGCGATTGGGTACCTTGTTGGTTTTGGGTGCTCCTACTGTGATTTCTTGTGCTCTTAGTCCATCTCTTCACCAACTTTTCTGATTTTGTGGTCGAAATAATTGTTGGTATTGCACAGTTGATTGGTGAGCACATGCCGTCATTAGTCATTAGTTAGTAATTGAAGACAGACAACACAAGTGTCCCATCTAGGGACTTCAGCACCTCGAACAAATATTTGCAATGTTTTATCAATTTCCTCTCAAGCATTTCAAAGAAATTGTAGACAAACATCACAATCAGAGTCTTCGTCATGGGGAGGTCTCCCTAAGATTATTGGGATCATACACAAAGATTGGCACAGAAAGCTCCCTAAGCGCATTAAGAGTTACGGGAAAGATTAAATGAATTTTAAGATTCCTTTGTTACGAGGTTTAAAATTTCCAAAATATATCTAATTGGATGGCAAACCCTGAACATTGTTTTCAGTCCCTGCCAGGAAGAAGAATTCAAATACCAAACTTGAGAGAATGATGCCCAACCTACGTGAGTCCATCGAAGAGTGGACTTCGTTTTACAGTAAGCATTGATTTCCAGTCTTGTAGCCGCCCCGGTCATCTTGGGAGGACGCATGTACAGTACTGTTGCCGACATCCCAATAGTAAAGCAAACTCAACACATGTCTTCCCAAAGCTCAAATACTTCCTCTGACAGTTCAATACGAGGTGTTCCAGGATACAAACCTTGGGGCCCAAATCTCCGTTCCCAAGTGCAGAAAGATTTTGCGTTCCTCCATGCAATCAAGGCTACATCTTGAGGAAGAAAACGCAACAAGTTTCAGGATCCGCGGCCTTTACGTCTGCACACTGTTGCTGTGCCTGAACGAAGGTGACCAGCGTCGCATGGATGGCTAGATGTGGGAACAATCACAGCATCACTTCTGATCCGTCAGTCAGTGACTGTTCCAAGTGATCAGTAGCAAAACTGGGCGATATAGAAATCAACTTAGTTCCCCTCTCGTGAACTCATGCCAGCATGCTCGACATACTTTGGGCTCGGAACTACTTTACAGCACCGAAGACACAAAGGCATCATTCATACTTTCAACATGCTTCTTCACATTGTTGATCATGACATCAAGTTCTTTCAGAAGATTGTGCAAAATATTCTATTTTCTCAAGGGCGTTGAAACAGGCGGGCAGCTCCTTCAGCATGTTCTGAAAAAATACGATCATCTACACTAAATAGTGAAATTAGGTTGCCCCACACTAATTTCTCGACATTCTACACTATATAAATATGTACAATTTTTGTAGAAGGATGCACTAATGTAGGAGCCATGTGTGTTGCATGGGTTGGTGCACTGGTTCATGGCTTGGGTTTAAAGAATTGCTTGTGCCTTCATCTGGAGAAGTGGTGAGTCATGAGGTAACTTTACTGAGTAAGGCAACCTAATTGTTAAGGCAACTTAATTTCACTATTTAGTGTAGCTATCGCGATTTTGTTAGCTACCCACCTGCTTAATGGTCCAGTCAACGCAGTCAGATTGCGTTCGTGCTCAGAAACTAAACTTTATTTTTGGTATTTTTATTAGATTAATAAACTGAAAAATAATACTTTAGGATTTGAATAGCTACACCTAGGGCGCTCTTCTTTTTTTTCTCATTTTTAACCCAAAAAAGATAGACTAGTGACTATGGAAATCATTCATTTTGATATTGTGGGAATCATTGGTCTAAAAAATTCCCAAAGTACTCATTGGAAATCAAAGTATTGTAGAAGATCTCCCCTTTTCACTCAAAATTCTGAGGATGAATAGGTACACGGTTGTCCTACACTAAAAGATTCTTTTTCATCCATCAGAACCAAATGTCTGTCTCAACATTTTAAGGAGTTAAGAAGTTCCAAAGTAGCAATATAAAATATTATTATAGAAGTGTATCAAAATTCAAAGTCCATCCACATATTGGATAAACAAATATCACAATAGCACATATCACATGCCTATTATTCAATTTTCGTCCACAATCTAGCAATTTCATCCAAGTTTTTTGACAATTTTTAAACAAACTTCTTTTTGCTAGTGCAATTTGGGACCAGAAAGTGGAAAAAAACGTGGCTCCACCACTTGAATGAAGATCGCAACTTATGTACCCTATTAATATCCTAGAGAGTATGAAAATGGAATTCATACCTTGTAGGCAAAGCCAAATTGTTCCAATTTTCACAAGCCACAATTATTAAAGGAAAGCAGTTATTGCTTATTTTTAGCTCATTGTCATTGTGACAAATTGCCACAATGACAGTAAGGTCAAAACAATGAATGAATTAATTGCATTTTACAAAATGTATTTTTGTTACATAACCTTTTCCCCATACTTGTATTTTCCAAGATGCAAAATGACTACAATTGATATGGGATATATAGCACCGCCATATCTATTTCTATTTTATGAATAGGTACATGCATACTTTATATGTATCATGTAAAGCATCTCCATATGTGTCTTATATCTTGAAACCATAGTTGTATCTTGAATTCAAATTCCGTCTTCCATACTTGATGTTGAAGAAGGATAATGACCTATTCAAAAATTATCCTATTAGTATAATAAGTTTGTTCCAAGGAAGATAGTCAAGTAGGATTTTTTTATGCTAATAGGTTCAATAACCCAATTTGGAATTCCATAACCAAAAACACTACTACAACAACACTGCACACTTCTAACTAGGCACAAATTCACTCGAACATCTCTATCATTTAAATCAAATAAGACTCTACATATTCCAATTTGAATTACATCATACTCCACAAATTGTAACATTACATACACACATTTAAGCACAAATTCTCCATATTGCACACCAATTCAGACTTAAAATTGACTTTGATATATTACCAAATTAGTATTGAAATCACCACTTACAAATTGTTCACTATTTGCATAATCCAAGTAGTTTTGTTTCTTCACTTTGTTCTATCTCCTACTTGGACACTAAGTTCCTCTCAACCAACTTCTTCCAAATTGGCTTCCAAATATTTTCATAGAATTACCACTCATCTGTTCACATTACTTCACCTACTTTTCACATGAACTTACCCAACTTAGACATCTCCATCTCCACAAACACACTAACATCAATCAAATACCACACAGACACACACATAACTGAAATTCATTCAATTAACACACTCATAAATTAGGCATACATACAAAACAACGAAAAATACACAACACACCTAACTGGAACACGACTAGAACTTCATCAGACAGTAAATAAAAATGAGATAAATCACAAATTAAATAGGAATCCAAAATTTATGGTTACCAAATTGAAAAAGACAAATTAATTGCAAAAATAACTACCACCCAACACAACCATGAACCCAAAATTGATATTACCTTTGCAACTTCCAACTTGAACTGGACTTTCCGACTAGGTTCAAAGTTTGACTTGGCCGCTAATACCTACTGACACCAAACTCCGACTTGGACTAACTACCAAATTGGAAATTATAATTGACTTCAACACCTAATTGATCTTCATCCATCACATCAAAAAAAATCCAAATTGGATTTAATCAACCCATCAAAACAACCAAATTGGACAGTTAGGGGCAAATAATTTCTAATGTAGGTTGACAATCCTCAATTTTACAAATCAAAAGTAGAGGATTAATACAAAACACATTGATTGCCTCTTTTCAATACATTGTGGCACAGACAACAATTGCAACATTTCTAATAAGTCAAACCATACATTCCAGTCCACAATTTTTCAATCCCCACCCAACTTAAAGTGGAATTTTTGGGTTGTAAAGAAAATGCATTTCATTTCTTTTGTCTTATGCAAAAATTAAAGTATGTTGTTCTTTATTTTTTCTTTTTCAAAAATAAAATTTCTATGCTCAAAAGGTTTTCATAAGAAAAACAGCAAATGATTTAAGTACCTCTGATTATGAAAAAAATTCTACTTGGAGAAAGTGTTTATATTATATTGATGAGGCTATTTTCCCAAAACAATAGTGGAATTGCAATGTTGACGAGGCATAGAAATTTTCGGATTGCTATAAACTGAAAATTTGGATGAAATTAGAAGTGAAATTTCAAAAACATTCACAACAAATCTACAAAATATTTTAATATTTTAGACCATTTTAGTACTTTCAAACCTCAATTATTTATATAACTTTGATAATGTTTGTACATTTGTGATGGTGAGCCATTTTAGAGCTTGTACACTTTTAGAACCTCTTACTTTAAGGATTTGGAGCCCTACAAATTGGAAGGAGCCTAGAGCTTAGGACATTCCATAACGACCCTAGACGCTGTATAGTATTTTCATTAGCTATAGCACTAGCTAACTATCTTCTCCAACTAAAACTCATGCAACGGAATCAATTGCTACACTATGAGTGGTCAAGTAGCTCCAACCATGTGGGCATTACGCCTAAAGGTCTTGCCCAAAAAATGGGGGTTTGAAAATAATGTTTGTGTAAGATATGACCAAACAAGCAAGGTTACTATTAATCTTAGCCTATTTCCATGAAATAACACCCCTAATATTAAACTTGGCCTTTTTTTTTGAAGTAATATCCTTCTAACCAAACGTCCAAACCTTCTAATTTTGCATTTCCGCAAAATAGAGGCTAAAGGCAAAGGTAGAAGGCCAAAGTAATAAAAGCTAGTTATGACTTTGAATTCTAAAGCTCTAGGGGTATAATGGAAACACATTCTAATATTATGGACCAAAGTGGTTCGATAGATAAAAGAAATAATCTTATTATGTAAGACAGAAGTGCATATATTCATCCTTGAAATGGGAAGGTCATATATAAGGGTTTGACCTCCAATAAGTGCTCTTGGGATTTTTTAAGCAAATGATTCATACGTGTGTGTCGTGATGTGAGCTGTCTATTAGTTAAAATAGGCATCTACATAATTTTATTTAAGCTCTATAATAGGATTTTAGAATTCAAGGTTTGATTGGTGTGTATTTTTAGGTTAGATTTTATGTTAACTTTTATATTTTAAAACTACTTAAGTTTTACTTAGTTTAGTATATTAAAAATTGATATATAATGACAATAGTGAAAGCATTTATAAGTATATATTGGAATAGGGAATAATTTGATATTAAGAGGAATTACATTTGATTTTTATTTATATATTAATAATATTGAGGGTTGATTTTAAATTTGAAGATTATATGTGTATTGAATTTGCTAAAGCAAAAGCAGTACTTTCATTTAATATTTGTAAAGTTGTTGTTATTGGGAATTTGGTTTCATTTGGATATTGTGGTTGGATTGGTTTCTTGATCATTGACATTTTTGGTTAATTCATAAACATCTATTGTACAACTAGAAGCCATGTGCTTTTTTGGATAGACTGCAAACTTCACCATAATAGTCCTCCAAAAGATGATTTTCATGGTGACCATCCATTCATATAGAGATAACCCGTAAAGGGATGGAAAACCTAATATTAGAGACGAAATGATGCTTTTTGAGAATGGTAGAAAAGGTACTTAAATTGAGGTACATTGTGGTGACAAAAGTTTGTATTTATGTTTGATGGGTTCTAATTACAAATGACACTTCCAATTTGGATCATTATTACACTTCCCACTTGTCTCAAAAATTATTAAATGTTCAAGAAGTCTACATGTATGGTGTTGTACTTGAGCATGATAAGGTTTCCATAATAAAATGGCATCCAAATATACTATAAGAGAAAGGGGTGTTTTAAGTATAGTCCACATAGTATAGTCCTATAATTAATGACCTTTTAAAATCCCAAATCATGTGTTGATGCTAATCCACACTCTAAGAAGAATCAAGAGAAATTGCAACTTGACTTAGACTCTCTCCCTTGTTGCATAAAATTCTTACCACATTACATTCAAATACCCAAAGCAATAGTCACCAAAAAACTAAACAAAGTCCCAAACCATGTACTTCATGCTTCAAATCTAAAAATGTCCAATCAAAATGCTAAAAAATTTGAAGGACTAAATTGATTTGTAACATCATGAAAACTTGCAATACTATCCAATATGTTGAATTTCTAAAATAGAAAGATCTATACCTTCTACATCCCCCAAATATAAGTGTTAATTAATGAGAATCGAATCCACAAGAAATCATCCTATTCTTTAGAATGTAAGAACAATGGCAGATGCAATGATGACCATTAGTAAGCGCAAGCAAAATCAAAATTAGAAAGCTTGGCAAGCATTGCCAAGAGCATTTCTTTGATTTGTACATACAAGTTCCCTACCTCACTTTGTAGATGTATTTTATTGTCCTCATATCAACAGCCAAATGCCATAATATTTGAAATTCTCCAACTTTGTAGCAAGACTCTTTGTGTTTGAATGAGAGCAAGAATCTTAGTCAAGTCAAATGTCCATTTAAGAATTCTATAACGGCATCTCCACTAATTCTCCACAAATTTGATGGGCTATTATTGATTTGGTGTGTGTCAAGTCAAAGGAAGGGCCTAGTGCATTACCAATCTCCAACACCAATACTTGAAGTTTAGCAATATGTCAGCAAATCCTGGATTGCAAGGCACAAAGTTAATTATCAACTAGAATTTAGCACAACTAGAGAGCTGCAACTAGTCATAGTTCCCTCAAAGTGAAAAATTCAAGGCAAAATTTCACTTATCTTGTTAGTAGTGTGTAGTATGGCAACCATATGAACCATTGCAAGGTAAAGTGTCACCATGGATTTTTGAAGTGGCCTGCATTGAATATCGACACAAGTTGCAACTAGTAGGTCACTTATAACTCCCTCAGTATGCCAAACCATTTGAAGAGGCTGTGTGGCACACCTTGGTGGAGATACTCTAAGTCTTACAAAGGACTTAGAAAGAGGCTACCAACTATATCTCTTATCAAGAAAATTATAAAAAACTTTCAAACTCTATCTCTACACATGAGAAAATTTCCCCACTGAAAACCACTACACAGATACTTGCATCTTCTTAAGTGGTCAGAAATGGGTTGCCTCCCTCATATGAAGAGTACATCTTTGTTCCTAAATTTCCATTGGATCCCAACATGTCTCAATGTGTATGGTAAGCATATGCGCTTCAACTAGAATTGTTGCCGCAAACAAACAATTAATGAACTTGTAAAATAAAACTCAAAATTGAAGCTTCATATTTTATTGAGCTGGCAAACCATGAATTCAACACCTTTGAGGAGAGAGCCTACACGCACAGGAGAGTAATGCAAAGAGTTCTACTTCCAGCCAGTCACATCTCTGCTTCTTGACTCCCAACTCATGCATTCAATTCCTTCTGCTGAGTGTGTTTCTCATGCATGTCAATTAGTTGCTGCTAATTTCATTAGTCACATTCATGTAACCAATCCCCCGGTTGATGGGCCCAAAACAAGAGCAAACAATTGATGGATTGGGTCAATTAGAAGGAAGGTAAAGTTTGTGTCGTAGAATTAGTCCCCATTGTGCTTCTGAATATTTTGCACATGTGCATATTTATTTCCTCAGATGGATAACATTAACAAAAACAATCCAAGTGAACAGCATGGTTCATCATCAGCCTCGTTAAGTTTGTACCTATCTTAGGAGTGGATAGTAAGGCAATGGTTGACCTCAACCCCAACCCATATTAAATATTTTTTTACATTCCGAATCCCAATCCAATCCTAATTGAACCCCAAGCCTAACCCAATCTTCTTAATCTGTAACTTTAGATTGATATGGGATTTTGCAATTGATATAGAATTTTGTACCCTTTGTTTACATTCATAGTATGTATTTGTATACATCTTCTATAGCCATACATGTACTTGTATTCATATCCATATCTGTATCTATATCTATCTTTTATATTCTTATCCATACTTATATTTGTATTCGAATTCCAAATTGATGGCTTGGAGATTGGTTTTCGTTTTTTTTCTATGAACAAATCTACGGTTTAGGATTTTTGAAAATCAAAAGTAACAAGGGGGGTAGGACAGGATGTTTGCATCTTTATAGGGGACAGTGTGATTGTGGGCACCCAAAATGTGATTGTCATCTATACAAAGTTCTAAAAAAGTAGAACTCAAAACTTCAAGAAAATCATGTCTATACTTTAACTTTGACAAGAAGTATTACTTTATGACAAAAAAATCATGCACCTACATTTAGCATGCCATGAACTTGAAAATATGAAACAAGTGGGTTGTTGTTTTTCATTTTTTTAAAAAGGCCAAAGCAACGATATAAAATGTTACAATGGTGCTTCAAATTTCAATATGCATCCACATATTGGATAGAAAATATCACATTAGCATATATTACATGTCTCACATCCAAAAGCCCTATAGACAAGCTATGATGTCTTACTTGTAAAGGGTGATGTTGAATAAAAACACTATAGTCCTCCATATTAGTTCTATTTCCATGAATATAGAGTTCAACTTATTAAGAGATACTTTTGGTGCTTCTTTGCGCATGGTTTTAGTAAGAACACTATAAGAAAATTGTATTTTAGGTGATGTTTAATATAACAATCAATGTCTAAGTTGACAGATTTTAGGTGATGTTCAATCTAACAACCTTTGTTTTTATATCAACAATGATGTTCAATGTTACATTGAACATCATTGTTGACATAAAAACAAGGGTTGCTAGATTTGACATCACCTAAAATCTATCAACTTAAACATAAAAAAACTCTACTTTCTTATAGTAGAAATAAAACCACCGATGTTTCATTTAGGCAAACAATGCTTTCCACATAGTCCACTGATTTCAAGTTTAGCATCCATTGTAAAAGATGTACTTGATGGGGATTTGGAACACACAAAATTCTAAATGTACGTCCAACTAAGCATCCCATGGCCTGGAGATCATCCTTGAATCTCTTATAAATTATTCTATATCAATGATGGATGATACCATAGTGATCACAAGTTTTTAAGGTATTATTGGAATCCATATGTTATAGAAATGTTTAGGGAGCTTATAGCATAGCATATCCTTTTTCTAAAAACACATTTTCTAAAATCACTATATACATAAAGAAACTTAAATGCCCTACAACTTGTACCCACATTAATTTGCACTTCAAACCTAATTGCTTGAATCCACTTCATAGGCTTCAAAACCTAATCTCAACCAAAACCAATCTTTGGTTGGTTTAGGGTTTAGTGGCTTTAGGGTTTGGATAGAAGCACCTAAACAATACTACCTTGTGGAGTTCAACAAACACAAACTCCTTCTATTGTGACTCAATGAAGAATATTGCAACTTGTTTTATTATTCCACTTCCTACAAAGGCCCAAATTACATGGCAAAAAGATGGAGCCTTGTATATTATACCAATGGAACAAAGGTTTAAAGCTAATTTGTACTATTATTCCCTTTACTACTAATACTTTAAAATGCAAAAAATAGGTATAAGAAATGGATACTACTTTCCTCTAAAGTTTCAACATCGACCTTGCTAGTAAGCATGTGCAAAAAGCATCTTACAACTCCACCCAACTATCCAACACATGAATCATAAGTCTCACAAGTAGAAAATTTTTCTATCACTTGATAGCATAGGACTACCACTTGATTGGAGCATCATTCAATTGAAACACATGATGGTTTGGGATGGGTTGACCAAAGCTTTGAAGTCCTAAGGCTCTTGATCAAAACACCATTAACTAGGATAAGTATTTGCCAAAGAAGTCCCAATGCATCCACAATGAAGTGATACAATCATTCCAATGGTTCGACGCCAAATCCCACGAGATGAAATTTCATTACTATACAAAACCATATTAGGCCAACGTACTTTCATGTCTTGGGCACTCAACACCACTCTACTATTGGCCGCATTCAAACTTTTCATCTTCTGAGAATTAGACAAATCTAGAAGAGCTTGCAACCTCTTGCATCTGTTAACATCCAAAGACTCAAGATTGGGACACAAAGATACTGAGCAAGTTAAGTTCATTAAGTTCACACAACCTTGCAAATTGAGGCTACACAATTCTGGAAAGTTGGCCAAGTCTGGGAACTCTAGCATGGAACACCCTTTGCACTCCAAAATGCATAGTCGTGAACAAGTGGCCAACCACTACAAATCTCCACAATTGGACACATGGAACTCACGAAGACTTGTTAGTTGATGAAGGTCTGGCCCAAGATTCTCACAAAGATATGGATTGCACATCACCCACAATGATTTCAAGTTTTGTAATCCAAGGATGACATGGAGATCTTTCAACAAGGCACAACCCTCCACCTTCACCTCTTCCAATCTAACAAGCTCTCGCAAATCCAATAAGACCTCCAACTTGTCACAATTTTTGATCTCCAGCTTCCTTAATCCAAGTAAGTTGCACAAACCAGAGAAATCCTCAAACTCACAACTCTCAAATTTCAGATAATGCAACCTTGATAACCTCTTGAGATCACACACGCACGTCCTGGCATTTGTCCACGACGACATATTCCAACAACACTAATTGTGCGACACTTGAAATCCCTTGACCTTGCAAACCAGAAATGATGAGGGTATGCAATTGTATAAAATTGCATAAGTCGAGCCCATCATGTACCTCATGAATTCCGACAACCAAAAAATCAAGCAAAGTCAAATTGCTCCATCCAGCAAAAGACTACAAAGGAGCCTCTTCATCCAACCTCAAAGTTTGCAAATTCGTGAGCTTGTACACGTCTGGCAGTTGGGTGAGATTTGTGCAACCTAATGCCTCTAGGGATTGCAAACACACCAATTCATCTAAACCTGGCAATGATTTGATGAGATGGCAAAAGCTAAGGTCCAATTCCCTCAACTTTACAAGCTTCTGCATATTCGGCAACTCCAGAAGACTAGAGCAATCAGAAGCATCTAGCTCCTCCAAACTCACTAGGTCACCCAAACCTGGCAAGAATCTCAAAAATGAACAAAAGCCCACATCCAACTTTCGCAATCGTTTCAGCTTCTGTAAGTTGGGCACCTCTTTCAACAGAGAACACCCCCTGAGACAAAGCACTTGCAACTCAATTAACTCTCCGACACCAGGGCAGCCCCGCAAAGCCCTACAATAGGTCAAATCCAAGAATTGCAAGTTGATGTGCCTCGAGCTCAAGCCGAGAATGGTTGCCAATGTGTCACTCCAACAAAAACAAACCACTTCTAGTAAAATGAGGCGGCTCACATCTGGTGCTCGGCCGCATTTATCCAAATCCAACACTCGGAGGTTCGTCAAACAACAAATCTCATCAATCCAAGATGATATTGATGGGATGTTCAACCATCGTAGAAAGACCAATTGTGATAAGGAACCCAAGCCAACAACTGATATCAATGCTTTGGATCTTGCCAAGTATGAACTGCCATTCAATTCCAAGCTCTTTAGGTGTTTTAGGCCTCTTAGATCCAAGACTTGGACACTTGCAAACTTTGTGCAAAGCTTCAAAATCGTCACATTGGGGAAATAACCAAAATTGACATCCTTCAACTTCATGAATCCCTTGTCCATGAAATACATCCGCCTCAGATTAACCAAATCACCACCCCAGGTCGAACACGCTTCTCCAAGCACATTATACTCATCCCACTCAAATATGCATCGTCTGTCCTCAAACTTGCCAATTGTAGTTTCCAATCTTGCAAACTCATGCCACAAGTCGTGCATGCCAATTCTACAAAAACCATCGCCAAAATTTTCTAACACTGATTTCCTCTTCAGGTTCTCCAACTACAAGAAAACAAAAACAAAACTTGTCAAAAGCAACATAGCTCTCAAAGTCCTCATCTAGCTCAAAAAACTAAAGCAGCCTTGGAATATCAAATTGGTGAACCACCATTCAAAGTTGATGAAAATAATACACATAGAGGTTCACTAACTAAAAGCGAAAAAACAAAAATTCAAAGGCCATGAGAGCAAATGGTCCCACTCTACATACTTTCTATTAGAGAAGCAAAGATTCACAACCGTGAATTCAAAGAATACTCACCCGTTCTATCACAATTGGCACACGTATTCCATGGACCATACCCAACCATTCAAATAAGCTCCAATTATATGGATAGTGAGGGACAAATAGGGCCACATCCATGAATAGAAGTTGGTCTTGTGTATTCAAGGCATCAAAGCTTCTCCTCAAAATGGAAAACATAGGATGTTGGGGCTCTCCAAAGGGATTCAAAAAGTCAATTTCTTGCAAGAACAACCGCCACCGTGATGGAACATATCCAACACACACCAACTGTTCACCCAACACTTGCAATGCAAGTGGGTGGTAATGATAACTAATGCCATCACCTTTCTTGAAATGACATCGCTCAACACAAGATGAGATCAAATCAAGGTCATCCTTGTTGCTCAAGTATGAAAGAGGGACACATGTAACATGATAAAGGAATAAAGACCTTGCTTCTTCCAACTCCAACTCCGGCATTTCCATGCATTCACTTGCATCAATCCGTAAAGATGTCAATTCATTCAAAGAACGTGCTGTAACAAGGAGAACACTCCCAACACCATAATTTGCTCGTAGAAGAGTCAAGGCTTGATTCATTGTTGCACTTGACACATTGTCAATTGCCAAAAATACTTTGACATTCACCATATCTCTCATCAGGTGGTCTCGATACTACAAGTCAACAACACCTCAAGTTCAATACTACAGAAACAAACTAAAATACAATAAAAATCAATCAACTTAGAAAACATACAAAGGTTGTCCAAATGCACTCCATTGCAACAAATACAATGAATACAAAAAATGTGACCATGATTTTCTAGTTCTGGTCAATTCAACAAACCTTATCCACATCCATTGCTCCGAAATAGGCAAGGTTCTTGTCCGTCAACCTTCCAAGCACTTCCTTGAAGACTTCTTTTTCACTTTGACTTCCCAACTCAACATGACAAACTTTGTCATGATACTCCTTTGATAACTCATTACACATAGCCTTGCAAATGGTGGTTTTCCCAATACCTCCAACTCCATATATGCCTACAATACGTACCTTATATAACAAGGACACTCTCGATTCCTCAATCCTTTCATGGATCACCTGTATGATAACCAAAATAGGCAAGAATAGATTAAAATCAAGCAACTTATACAAAACAAATTGATCTAGACCAACACAAAAAAATGCCTCTAGTCAAACAAATCACATCCACATAGTTGATGACCAAAAGGACAAGGACATAGAAGTAGCCAAAATGATCAAACTCCACACAAACCTTGCACAATCGTAACCTCCCTTGAACATGGGAATCTTCAAACCTTGTCCCTGGGAGCACCAACTCACGAATGGCTTCAACTATCTCCTCTCGAAATTTCACTTCCCCCAAGTCAAAGTTGTACTTCAAGCCATTGGCTAGGCCAAACAATTGCAAGGCATTCTCACAATCCTCCACATCAATCCTACTATCACATTTAGCCCAACTTTGCCACAATGATAACCATCTCCTAAGGTTATCCACATCACGATATTCAACATATGTAATGCCAAGAAATACGGGCACTATGTTGAACCTTGGCTTCCTCTTCTTGACATTGGCCATGGCCACCAACTCCAACATGGGCCATTTTGAAGAAAAGAATTCCTTTGATAGCACCACCACACCAACTTCACATTGTTCAATAGCTTCAAAGATAAGCCCTGGAAATTCCTTTCCAATGGGCAAGCACTCCCGACGCTTGTCAAAAAATGGATGGTAGTTACATCTCTCCAAGTCTACACACAATTGTTCCACAAACCCTTTTTGTGCACCACTGTGGCTCAAAAACACATCATGCTTGGGTTCTAATGTATGATTCCTGTCCCACAAATAAAAGTACCAACCAATCAATCACTAGTGACAGAAATGAGACATTTATTTCCATCCATGGTTAATCCCATGATTTACAACAATTAAATTCACTATATTTGTTCTTTATATGAGGAATGAAGCAGGAAATCAAAATTCACAAGGACTACTCACCTAGAGTCATTGCCATCATTTGTAGACAAACTTGGGCTCCCTTGTTCCATGCTTCAAATCATTCCTAGTCTAAAAAACATTGACATAGCATTTGATTATGAATGATTCACTCGCAATTGTCACCTCTAGGGTTTCTGTACAAGGTCAAGAGTGAGGATCCTAAAATAACCCTTGACAAAAATGAAGGAGATCGGTTAAAACCAATTGGAGATTGGCCACTTGCAGACCACCTCTTAACACAAACAATTTCCTTTAAGATTCACACCATTCTCCTCAATGAACTATTTTTTATCTTCTCTAGCTAGTGAACACACAAGATTGAAACCACACAAGATTCGTTTTTGAAGTTACAAGAAGAAATGTGAATGATGGACATGAATCCAATGTTATAACATGGTGCCCCACAATTCCATTGAAGCTAGAGTTTTGTAGACAAGGTTCATTATTGTAGACAAGGTTCATTATTGTAGACAAGCGGTTCAAGGTCAAGAAATGAGTGCAAACTTGAACAAAAAAGAAAAATAAACAAAAACAAAACAATGTTCACAAGGTTCTAGTAGTCCCAAAAAATACTCCAAACTTTAGATCAAGAGCCAAGAAGGCAATGTCACAACTCTACCAAAGAAGACAACGACAATAAAGACACCCCTACATGCAAGAATAGAAAGCATGCACCTCATCCAAGAATACTCTACTAACTCTCCATGCACCCAATCCAACAACCACACAAGATTGGACAAAAAACCTAGTCAAGATCACCAATTAAATCATAGTATAGTAGGATCAAGCATCCTTGGATTTGTTGCACTAAAGCACATAGAAAGTGCAAATGGATTATAGTGGATGAAAGTAAAAGTCTACCTTAGTATTAGAACAATCAATTTGGTATTTTGGAGACTTCTCTTTTTGAATTCTAAGTCCCTAATTCCAAACATGAATTCTAATATTCCAAATTTGATCATCACACAAGAGAGTGAAATACTTTCTTTGTATGCAAATATCAAGCAAGTGGTACGGTGAGCCAAAATGCATACAACCCAATTGGACCAAACTTTGCTCTACAATGAAAAGACTACCAAGTACACACAAAATGGTCAAAAAGTGGCTAAAGAATGGTCAAAAAACCACTAGTTCTTACTGAAATATGCATGATTCCTTGTGACTCAGTTATAGGAGAGATTGTTGAGTAGGTATGCAATGCTTGGTGGTGAGAAGCTTTTCATGGGAGAATTACATTCATGGATGACAAAACGTTCCTACTTTTGGAAATGACAATTCCTACCTCCTCACTCTATATTTGATTATTAGCCATTAAAATGAATATTATTGAAATTGGACCCACAAATGCAATGCAGCTTGCAAAGTCTAGTGTCGAGACCTATTTGAAATTCTGAAAGATTCCCAGAATTTCCATTTCTTATTGCACCAATACAATATGGAATGGTTTGAGGATATCCCCTTGAGACAATCCAGGTTCACTTCCATTACGTATACTAAACTCTCAATCTGTAAGCCGATCTTACTGTCAAGGTAAGAAGATTCGTAGAACGTTTGTGTCCAAGGAATTGAAGATAAGAAACACTTGATTGATGCAGAAAAGAACTACGGCTAAAGATTTGAATAGTTTAGGACACGCAATTACTCATGGTGGTTCATCTGGACTGTGTTAAGGGTAAACGGAATAAAGTCGTTAAACTCCCGGTTCTCTCCATTTTCCGATACCTAGTTTACTAATGAATTGACCACTTTGATCAACTTGGAATTGTGTGTGAAATGACAGCTAAAGAGCAGAGTTTTGAAAACAGGCGTGACAGAACGCAGTCCACGCAACCAAAAACGCCATTTCAAAATGAAACAAAACCGGTGCACCATCCACGAGCAAGAAAGTTCGTTCCTAACCGAACAATATTCATCTACCATGGTTCCAGGAGTTTTCATCCGGGGACAGAGCTGGTAACCCACTCGAGGGTTACCTAGTCCGAAGATTTCGAAGTCGCACAACCCTCATCCTGACCAACCTTACCGAGTTATGTGCACAATAACTACAGGTACTACACTCGTTCCACAAAGGTTGAACAAGACGGTTCTTCCATCAGTTATGGCCAAACCCTAGCATCATTTGCCAAATAGAGAGTAACCACTTGGCACCAACAACACGAAACAACATGATCTACCCCTAAAAGAAAGAATGCTTTTAGAATGGCCGAGTCCATGGATAGTAGAGTGAAAAAAAACAGAGTTTGAATGGAGACAAATTCCATATCACCGAAGTCAGTGCAAAACACCGGATTCGTTGATAGAAAAACTAAAGAAGAGGAGACTGGAGAAAGCTCCCTATGACCTACTCAAAACTGCGAAACTAACCGTAACACCCGACTATTAGGGATTCAAGAACGTACCTGAACCTACTCACATATCTCACGCCCACCGTCCAGACCTGTTTCCCAACTTCGACTTCGACACTTCTTCACAGGCGCCGCAGAGGATAACGATTACCACCACAACTCCAAACTAGTCAGCACCAAAAACAATCAAACCACTCTTTCGCCACTTTCCACAGGAGCTCAGGCCCTGTTCGTGCTCTCGCTATCTCACCTGCGCAGCCCCCCACCGCCAACTTAACGATTCAGAAACCCCCATTCTCAGTCTCCTCATCACAACCAAACCTTCCAGCACCGTACCTCCAAAATGCCCAAACGATCGAGAGTATCAGGCCACCAACCGGTCTGAAATTTCAAACCCAACAAGCCAAGTGAATTCAATTTACAAAATCCTATTTTAGAATTTCATTTCAACAAAAAAAACAAATGGATGTAATTTGGCCATTCCGATTGCCCTGGACCCTTTCATTGCACACCTTGTTACGCATGAGACCCCATCGTCGCAAAAAGGGAAGAGTCGTAGATACACCCCTGGAAACGACACTAAAAAAGCCCCACCAGCAAAATTTCAACCAACTAATTTTTCAGACATCCGCAGACATTGCGATACATATAGCGAGTACTGCTCAATGGCTATTGTTTGCACACAATAAATTTGCACTGCTGCGCTCGGCCCGGCTTCGGCACCACGTTGTTCTTTCACAGTCAACCTTAGAATCGGAATGGAAATGGAAAATTCAGCAAGATAGTTAATTGGAGCTCTTCCCGGTCGAGGTCCAAACTGCACATGAAGCACAAAGATGCGTTCTTCATTTGCATTCGACACTACCATCAAGGTGGCCTAAGGTACCACAGCCACCCAGTTGAAGGAAGCAGTATCCACAAGTTCGTGCAACTAGCTCGCATCAGAAAAAGAAAACATCTCTCAAAACCACATGAGTGGACGACACAAGTAACTCCTATCTACGGCACTATCAATCGAGGAAAATCCGTTTCCGACACACTAGACTGGCATACTGCCTGTTCATGACGATTCCCTTGCACTGTGCACAAAAAAGATGCAGGGACTACTGGTTTCAGCACTCAACACCCCCAATCCTGCTAAGCAGCAACACCATAGCCATTAAGGCCAACGCTCTACGCAAAGCTCCAATGTAGTCGCAAAAACTGCATCTGAATTACAGGATCTCATAGACCTCGCTCACAAACGTACTTTGCACTTTAACGTTAGCAATCGTGACGGAGCAACAAACTCCAATTTCTAGAGACAAGGTAGTGGCAAATTCTACTCACAGGTGGAAGCATACGCTCATGGCGCAGGTATGCCACATCTCTGCACATGCATAACTCCCACAAGTCTCTAGCACCTTCCATCCCTGATGCACACAACCATAGCTTAATCTGAAGCATCACGAAGCACGTTATCTACTCCCATAATACACGTCTCCTGAACATTGGAAAATACTCGGTTACACAGGCGCAAAGGACAAGGGGCCGGTCCCGAGAGAAGAAAGAAACTGCTGCAGGATCGATGAGAAAGGCAAGGGAATGAAGACAGCTTGTGTCCCAGGAACTTAAGATATCCAACACTTGATGGATGCAGAAAAGAACTAGGGCTAAAGACGCTAATAGTTACGGGACACTCGATTACTCAGGGTGGTTCATCCTGACGTATTCCGTATTCCGTTTCTCTCCATTGTCCGATTCGTAGATGAGTAATAATTTGACCCCTTTGATAATCTTTGTACTATGTGTGAAAGCACAGCTAAAGAACAGAGTTTCGAAAACAGACTTGAAAGATCACAGTCCGCACAATCAAAACCGACATTTCAAAATGAAACAAAGCCAAAGATTTTTGAGTTGCCATGACCCTGATCCTGACAAGTCAACCGAGTGACGTGCAAAACAGTTACTAGTACTATACTGACTGGTTCCACAAAGGTTGAGCAAGACCAGATGGTCAAGGCTCTGCCAGCAGTTCTGGCCAGACCTTACCATCATCTGCCAAATAGGTCACAACCAGTTTGCACCAACAACACGAAACAACATCATCAACCCCTATGAGACTGAGGATTCATGCTTTTCGAATGACCGAGTCCATGGGTCGTAGAGTGAAAATAAGAGAAATTGAATAGAGACAACTTCCAGATCACGGAAGTCAGTGCAGAACACCGTATTCGGTAATAGAAAAAATAAAGAGCAGGAGTCATAAGAAACCTCCCTCCAAATTCGATCATCACACGACAAAGAATAATTCGTTTCAGCAGGGTGAAAGAAATTGTCAGCTTTCTCATTCAGCACTGGGTTAATGGCAGGGTGCGCGAAAGTAGACGCAGCCCAATTGGACCAAACTTGACTCTGCAGTGAAAAGTCCACCGAAGACAAAACATTCCTACTTAATGGATCCAGCAATTCCTACCACCTTGCTCTGTATCCAATTTCAGTCATCCATATGAACTTTTTAGTGATGGGCCCACGAATGAAATGAAATTAAGCTTGCAAAGTCTAGTTTCTATAACTAATTGAAAGTTTGAAAGATTCCCAAGTGGCAATATATTATTGCAATTTCTCACTACACGAGGTGGTATGATCCGCTGACAACAAAGGGGAATCAAGGTTCACAATATTCGTTTATTTATGTCAGAACTGGCGACATATCGCCACAACAAAAACACTATTCAACGCTATCTTACAATCAAGGTTGGCAGATTGGTGGAACGCTTGTGTCCCGGGAACTTAAGATATCAAACAATTGATGGATAAACAGCAGAAAGCTGTGAATACTTATGGAAACATGAGGAGGGACACACGATTACTAATGGCGGTTCATCCGGACTATGTTTGAGAGGAAACGGAATGAGGACGTTTAATTCCTGTTCTTTCCATTTTCTGACACCTAGTTTACTAATAATTTGGCCACTTTGATAATCTTTGTATGGTGTGTGAAAGCACAGATCAAGAACAGAGTCTTGGAAACAGACCGGAAAGATCGCAGGAAACGCAATCCAAAACGCCATTTCAAGTGAAACAAAGCCAAGATTTCGAGTTGCCATAACCCTGATCCTGACAAACTCTACCGAGTGATGTGCAAAACAATGACGAGGTACTGCACTGACTGCTTCCACAATAATTAGACAAGACGAGATGCTCAAGGCTCTTCCACCAGTTATGGCCAGACCCTAGCATCAGCTGCCAATAGGTCAGAACCACTCTGCTCCCACAACACAAAACAACACGATCAAAATCTAAAAGACTGGGGATTCAGGCTTTGACAATGACGGAGTTCATGGATCGTATTCTGAAAATAACAGAGTTTGAATGGAGACAAATTTCATATCACCGAACTCAGGGCAGAACGCCGTATTCGTTGAATGAAAAACTAAACAAGAGTGGACATAAGAAAACTCCCTAGGACCTACTCCAAAATGAATAACAAACCGGAACGCACGAGTTGGGCTTGCGTCCATTAGGTATTCAAGGACATACCTCAACCTACTCGCAAATCTCACGCCCACCGATCAGTCCTCTTTCCCACTCTCCTCTACCGACAGATTCAACACGTCCTCCGACTTCGACACTTCTTCACACGCGCCACAGAGAAAAACGACCTCCACGATGACCACCAAAACTCAAAACAAACAAACCGCTCTTCCGACCGTTTCCACAGGAGCCCTGTCCCTGTTCGTGCTCTCGCTATCTCACCTGCACAGAACCCCACCGACACCTGAACCATTCAGAAACCCACACTCTCCTCACCACGAGCAAAACGTCCAGCACCGTACCTCCAAACCCCCATCAAACTACTCATACTGAAAACTTACCGCTAAAACGTCCTCCTTAAAAAACAAACCACGACATCAGAACGCAAAACTGCACGTCACATCGGAGCCCCACACAGATCATATTCATCACAAATTCCGCACAGATCGTCAGGATCGTATTCCGCAGCGAATCAAACCGACTTGGAACTAGAAATGGTGTGAACTTCAGGGGATCGAAACTGAAAGGGCATAACTCACGATCACATGCAACATAGTAAGGAAGGGTGGTAGGCAGGCTCGCAAGGTGCAGAACAGAGTAACAAAGAGAGATCGGGAGGCTCGAGATGGGGCTTACCCTAGCAGACGGGAGCAAAGCCGGCGAACCAAATAGAGAAACGGTAGAGACGGAGCACCAGTCCACCGCCAGGCACCAGCTGTGGTAGCGGGGCTTCCAGCTGTCGTGATTTCATTAGTTCACGGTTACCGACCGCCCTGCTTAGGGACTGCCGCGGGGCCGGGCTCGGGCTCGGGCTCGTGAAAACCTCTCCCCTCTCGCGCGTGGGTGGTGAGTTGCAAGAGAAATGTAAGCTGCTCCAGTGTGGAGTCGACGAAGAGCGTGGATTAGCCAGGCTGAGCACTTCACTTCATTCGAGTGAAAACTCGCCAATTGTGAGGCGCACTCGTACATGAGGGCTCTGCACACATGGAACTACTCCATGCATGTGTAACAGTATTGGTGAGATGACTTATGATTTTGGATTTCCGAGTTACGGAGTGGGATAAGAGCAAGCCAAGCGGGGAAGACGACGACGACGTCGTTGTTTTCTGAAGCCGGCTTCCTCGTTTCTTCGGGGACCTCCGGGGAACCCCGCTGTGCCCACACGGCCTCACGCTGCTGCGTCGTATGCTTAATTTCATCCAAGAGACTAATTGTATCCAGTGTTTTTTTTCCTGGCGAAATTTCGCCAGATTGTCAGAAATCTGACCTCTCTGATTTTGTCCCTCCAAAAACTGGGCTCTGTAGTGAGGACAACAGGGGGACACTGGTCCAAAAGAAAAACCTGATTGTATCTGGTGCAATGTTGACGTGTCATTGAAGTATTTCCATATTGTAAATGAAAACTTGGATGAAAATTAGATGTGGAATTTCCAAAATTGATTGAAAACAAATCTATAAATATCTTAATTTTTTTGACGACATGGATGCTTTCTATTCTTGTTTATTAACATCGAGGCTTTTTTTAAATGAAGTGCCAAAGTGGTGATATAGTATGTTTTAGTGGGGCTTCAAATTTCAACATTCATCCACATCATACTACTAAAATCATAAGTCCCTCTGTAATATCAAAAATGCTATCATTAATATTGGGGGCTCGTGCTTGCTATGCTACACATTCATTGTATCACATATTAG
Source organism: Climacium dendroides (assembly GCA_950106755.1). Taxonomy (NCBI): domain Eukaryota; kingdom Viridiplantae; phylum Streptophyta; class Bryopsida; order Hypnales; family Climaciaceae; genus Climacium; species Climacium dendroides. The sequence goes on from OX467091.1 coordinate 21,019,386, forward strand.
TAAAATTTTGATATATTTGAATAGAATGCATGATAATGATTTTGATAAGTTTTTAAAATAATTATTTTAATTATTTTATAAAAATACTAGTAGTTGGCGCTTGCTTTGCTACGCATTAACTATATTATTTTCATCAATTTCTTATGTGATAAAATGCAGATGAATAAAGTATGTATAATATTTAAATGAAAATATTGACATCTTCATATAATATTCTTTGAAAATACATATATTGTGCAATAAAAAGTAATTAAAGAAAATCTTTTTATCATAATTTTCACAAAAAAAATCTTTGCAAAAATGAAAAAATTGAAATAAGAAAAATTAATCAAGTGAAAAATGTAAATAGAATCTTCACATTTGAATATGTAGAGCAATAGTTTCAATTTCAAGAAAAATTTCAATTAAAAAATTATTAACCTTCATATAATAATTTATAAATATAAATATAATAAAATATAGAGTAATTCTAGTATTTTTCAAATCAAAATCTTCACAATTAAAGAATATGCAAAAATTGAAGAATTGAAATGCAAATTTGTCAAATTGCAAAGACTTTGTAAATACTTTGTTGTAGAATCCAAAATTGCTTCAATCTAACAAAGCTTCAAATCATTTAGTAGTAAGAAAAGAACATTAGAATTGAGAACATTCAAAGCTTCAACATTCAAATCATAAAATTGTAGAAGTAAAATGAAGTGTGAAGCCAAGAAATATGAAACCTTTGCACCTCTGTAATATCACATTTTAACACTATGTGATATTGCAGAGGTGAAATGGCTGTTGGAACTTTATAATATCATATTGTATACAAATGTGATATTACAGAGGGATTAGACCTCTATAATATCACACAGTGTTAAAATGTAATATTACAGAAGACCTTGTAATTTTAGTAGTATGATTTCCAATCATGCATACATAGAAATCATATTTTCACACAATGTGATATTACTGAAATAGAATAGCAATTCACAATCACCTCTATAATATCACTTTTTACAAAGGATGATATTATAGATATAATATAGTCGTTGCAATTGAGGTGATATTAAAGAGGATCAATATGGTGATATTATAAAGGTAGCAATTCCATTGCTTTTCTTGGCTTTATACTTCATTTGCATTTCTATGATTTTGTGCTTTTGTGAGCTTTTGAGCTTCTAATTTCAATTTTCTGTTCCTACTACCAAATGATTTGAGAAATTTATTAGATTGAACCAATTTGGGAATTCACAACAATTAAATTGTTCACAAAACTTTTGAGATTTACAAGTTTTTCCTTTAAATTCTTCTATTTGGATTGCCATTGTTTGTAACAATTGAGTCAAATTTCTAATGCATTTTAATGTATATGTATCTTTTACCGTATTCATCATTGCATGTATTTCATTCATAATTCATTAAATTTCTATTGTTTATTTCAGTATATGCTTATTTATTAAAAAAATTATATGAAGATTTTAGTCATTTTTATCTGAAGATTTATTGAAATTCTTGCTATGCATTCTATCTAATATATAAAAATTCTAATGAAATTCTAATGATGAATGCGTAGCATAGCAAGTGCCAACTGCTAGTATTGGATAGAAAATATCACATGAGTATACATCACACATCCATAAGTATGTTTTTCATTCACAATCTAGTAATTTCATCCAAGAGACTAATTGTATCTGGTGCAATGTTGACGTGTCATTGAAGTATTTTCATATTGTAAATGAAAACTTGGGTGAAAATTAGAAGTGAAATTTCCAAAATTGGTTAAAAACAAATCTATACAATTTTAAAATTCTTTTGACGACATGGATGCTTTCTATTCTTGTTTATTAACATCAAGGCTTTTCTTTATGAAGTGCCAAAGTGGCAATATAGTACTCCTTCCATCCCATAATGATCTTCTTTTTGGCCTTGTTTTTTGTCCCAAAATGATCTTCCTATTGCACTTTGTGATGTTGAAATTGATCAAGTTTGACTTGTGATTGTTGTTTGGGATTAGGAAAACAATTATAAGTAGTAGTTCCCCCTCTATCTATGCAATCATCAAGTAAAAGACAAATAAAATGATTGAAGGGATCAATGAACATGATTTTTTTCTTATTTTTTGCATCTCTTTGAATATTCCCCAATTGAAGTAGATTAAACTTTGGGAGGCAAAATATAGTTCTATACTTGGTTTTAGCCATATACTAAATGCCCACAAAATGACCCCCTGACACTCAACAATTAGGTGCTCACTGGTGTTCTTTGAAAATGCCCAAAATTTTTCACTTTTCAATATTCTAAAACTACACTTTGAAAAGGGTTCTAAAACTCAAATTTTTTAGGATGGGAAGAGATCATCAAAATCTACTTATTGTGCAAAATAAGTCTTTAAAAAGTTATTTTTAGCCTTAATCCAAAAGATTTTGTCCAACAAGAAGATCGTTTTGGGACGGAGGTAGTATGTTTTAGTGGGGCTTCAAATTTCAACATTCATCCACATATTGGATACAAAATATCACATGAGCATATATCGCATATTCATAAGTATGTTTTCCATTCATAATTTAGCAATTTCCTCCAAAAAAAAATTTAATTGAAAATTTTATGGCAAAAAATCCTTATGATTTTCTATCATCATTTAGCCAAATTATTATTTTTTGGGTGCAATCTAGCACTATAAAGCCCCCAAAAGTGCCTAATTAATATTGTCAGTGTTGACACAAACTTCATGAAAGATGATTAAATATTCATAAAATCATTTTATTTGTTACCAAGTTAACTGTTAAAAGACGTTAAGGCCAAAAAGTGGTTGATGGATGACTTCATTGTTCACTCTGAATAGAAACAAAGAATGCACCTATTAATTCAATAATTGAAGTAGTTTTCATGACTACTTTGGTCATGGGGGCCACATCCTTTAAGGGTTAATGAAAATGATTTGAGGAATATATTTGTTCATAGATGTGAGCAAAAACATATGAACTTTCAACAAAGACTTGGACATTTAAGGATGCAATGATTTGATATACTTTATCAAATTTTATGTCTACGAAACAAACTTTAATGCACACCTTAACAAGCCCCTCCAATCTAAATATCCATGCAATATATCTTGTGAATGATATTTTTAGATGAGTTCTTAATCCTTATTTAAAATATGGGCCTTGGACCACTAATTCCAAGCTTTAGTATCCATCGCCGTCTTTGTTTCCCTCTGGCAACTAGATTTGAATGAAGAATTTTGCATTTAATTTTTAGAGACAAAGTCAAATGTTTTCTACTAGTCATAAAATTTAAGAATGTTTTTAGAAAATTTTGAAATGATGTAGAATTTTTTTAAATAAATATAGGAAAAATTCTTAGCAAATACAAAATATACTTAAAAAATTAAATATATTCAACATAGATGTGTATTATAGTGTATAATATTATGGTATAATCCAAGGTTATCGTATCACTTTTAAATTAAAATACCAACAAACTATGGTTATAGGCCCAAAGTTTCTATAGTCATAAAATATTGAAATTTATTAATTTAAAAAAAAATCAATTAGAGTAGATACTAAACTTAATGAGCTTAATATCATTGAATTGGGTCAAACTCAAAAAGAAAATCATTTTTATGGTTAAAATTTGCATGAAGAGTAAGAAGTAAGAAATGACCAAAATACACTACAAGGATCATTTGTAAATTAAGCATCTTCTTTTTAAAAAATTCAATATTGCCATAATGAGGAATTTATAATACTATTCATTGAAAATATACTCAAGCAACTTCAAAAAAAATTTAGTTGGTAAAATGGGATTTTTTTTCCATCCTATAGACTTAGATGTACAATTTTTTTCCAATTCAAAGATGCATCAAAATGACTTAAATAAATTAACTTGGTGTTGATTTAGAAACAAAAGTTTTAGATTTTGAATTTTGAATAACATGAGTTCAAAAAGATTCATATTTGCTACAACCAATATTCTTAAATAATATTTGAAATTTCCTTTCATACTACTAGAATGCCATCCTAATTATTGACAATGTTAGAATAACTTTCTAGCATTGCATTTATAACTATAAAGTTTTAAGTTTATTTATTGTTTAAAACTAAATTAAAAAGATGACCTTACTACTCTTTGTGCTATCAATGATGGTTGATTGTAGGATTTGAACTTTGGAGACCCTGTAGAATGGAAGTTTTTTAGTACATTTTAAATTTCTACATTAAATTATGAACTCACATTAAAATTGTAAAAGATAAGCATCTATGATAGTTTCATATTACTAAAGATATCAATATATGATATTAGAACAATCAAACATTGATTTGGATGAATAAACAAAGAGAGGAAAATGTAGGGGCCTCCATTATGAAAATTCAAATTGCTTTAAACTTTTTAACTTTAATTGTTGAGTTTTACACACTTCTCTATGTGTTTAATGGCCATGTTTTCAAATCTTTCTTATCTCTACTATCTAATCTTGATCAAGAAACAACTTGTTGAGTATTAAAAGAAATTCAAAGCAATCAATTCCACCTGATCACCAAAAACAATTTTATAAATCCTACTTACTATTTTTCACATTTCAATGATTCAAGGTAAACAATCCAATTGTGTTTTGAGAAAAGGTTGGTTATTTTCTATTGGCTTGTTTCTATTGGCATTGGGATCATATACACATAAGGTGGGAGCGTTGTAAACCAACAATGTACTCAGTGGCGTCACTTTTCACCCATGGTAGTCATTTTAGAACTTAAATGTAGATAGACTATAGATAGCTTACTGCTTGTAAGCTATTCATAGTCTAACTACATTTAGATTTTAGAATCATTGCTATACCTAGAAAGTGACTCCATTGGGTATTCCTATTGTAATTTCTTGTGCATGTAGTCCATTTCTTCACCAACTTTTGTGATCTTGTGGTAGAAATAAATGTTGATGTTGACCAGTGAACATATGTAGTCATTAGTCATTAATTAGTAATTGAAGATAGACAAGTGTCTATCCAAGGACTTCAACACCTCAAACAAATATTTTCAATGTTTTGTCAATTTCTCCTAAAGCATTTCAAAGAAATTGTAGACAAACATCACATTCAGAGTCTTCATCATGGCGAAGTCTCCCTAAGGTTATTGGGATCATACATATAGCTTGGCACAGAAACTCTCTAAGCGCATTAAGAATTACAGGAAAAACTAAATGAATTTTAAGATTCCTTTGTTAGGAGGTTTAAAATGTCCAAAATATATCTAATTGGATGGTAAACCCTGAACATTGTTTTCAGTTCCTGCCAGGAAGAAGAATTCAAATACCATTAGAGAAAATCTGGACTCTCCAGAAGGCCGCTTAGGAACTACAGGAAGGGACCCAGGATTGCATTTATTTTGCATGAGGTAGAATTTTTCCCCTATAGCTGTGGAACACAAGTGTCATCCCTGTAATAGTACAGTCATATGTCAGAGCTTTGGTACCCGCATACTTGTGTTCAATTGGAGAAGAAAATTAGAAAGTGAAATATATTCCCAATATTCACACAAAGTGAATCTTTTTTCTTGTCAGATATTCCGTCCTTTTGCTAGCTTAGTAGGGCTCCAGTAATAGACTGGTTTGTCACACCTTGGCGGCCTTCTGGAGAGTCCAGATTTTCTCTAATGCAAACTTGAGAGAATGATGGCCAACTTTCGTGAGTCCATCGAAGAGTGGAGTTCGTTTTACAGTAAGCGTTCATTTCCAGTCTTGTAGCCGCCCCGGTCATCTTGGGAGGACGCATGTACTGTTGCCGACATCCCAATAGCCAAGCAAACTCAACACATGTCTTCCCAAAGCTCAAATACTTCCTCTGACAGTTCAATACGAGGTGTTCCAGGATACAAACCTTGGGGCCCAAATCTCCGTTCACAAGTGCAGAAAGATTTTGTGTTTCCATGCAATCAAGTCTACATCTTGAGGAAGAGAAACGCAACAAATTTCAGGATCCGCGGTCTTTTACGTCTGCATACTGTTGCTGTGCCTGAAGGTGACCAGCGTCGCATGGTTGGCTAGATGTGGGAACAATTACAGCATCACTTCTGATCCGTCAGTGAGTGAATAGCAAAACTGGGCTATATAGAAATCAACTTAGTTCCCCCTCGTGAACTCATTGCAGCATGCACGACATACGGCTCGGGACTACGTTACAGCACTGAAGACACAAAAGGCATCATTCACACTTTCAACATTCTTCTTCACATTGTTGATCATGACATCGAGTTCTCCAACAGTTAAACGAGAGAATTGGACTTGGAGGTGCCAGCCAATGTTAAAGACTCAGAAGCCTCACGTTTATTCAAGGGACCATTCCTTCTGCTCAGTGAAGAGCCAATGCTCGCCTCCTTCTCTCAGCGTTTGGTGTCTTTCACTTGAGTTGAGCTCAAGATTTTGAAAGATAATCTATTTTCTCAAGGGCGCTGAAACAGGCGGGCAGCTCCTTAAGCATGTTCCGATAATGTACAATCGTCACTACAACAGAAAGCACTGTTTGCAACACAGTAGCAATTCATTTGCAATGGTTCTGCAATTGAATGATATATAACTCAACTTAGTCTAGATCTCAAAAAATAACTAATGCATAGCAAAAGAATTGCAAACTTGTTATTGATGTAGTAACAAAGTCTTGGACACAGAATCCATGCTATATTATTCTAAAAGTGTTGTAAATTGAAAATGCAAAATCATGTAAGAAACTATTGCAAAAGCGTTGCAATAATCATTGCAAAGAAATATGTAATTACATATAATCAATACGATTCTTAGATTTGGGAGTCTCAAATCTAACTGAAATGTAGATTTCAAGTTTCAATATCAATAATTTGTACATTTTAGAATTTTGATCTAGACAATTTCTAGATTTCAAGAGTTCAAAATGTTAATAATATGTACATTTCATTTATTTAAAAACTTCGTAGATCCACATACTATAAAATTTTGTAGATTGTAAACTATACCAAATCTCGAAATGGATGGAATTTACAGTTCTAGATTTTGACAACTTACAACTCTTATGTGTTCAACCTCGTAGTACCCTTGACTATCAATATGGGATATTGCAAACACTAGCATAGATGTACCATTGTAGTGCCAATGCAAATACACTGCAAAACCATTGCAAAGTCATTCCAAAAAAATTGCGGGAATTGCAAAACCATTGCAGAAACTGTTGCAAACTGTACACTCTCTTGTAGTGCGTCTAGCTAGCTTCACAACAGGAGGGATCATTACTAGCTTCCTCTACAAAAATTTGCAACCGAGGAAGGACAAAATGTACGTATAATTATAGTGATAACCTGACCTGAGGGAGAGCACTCCAATTGATCTCGCACAATACCATATTGCGGAAACTAAGGTGGCAATTCCAGTTCGGTAAGGTTGCGCCACGCACATGTTGACAAATTGTAGAGCCAGACACGATCATACTTTCGCTCGTGCTCCCTGGAATGTACAAGTAAGAACTCGTTGCAAGCCAGAAGAGACAATTCATGATCCTCCTCTGAATATTCATAGATGCTCGGGTCACACTCGTGCACTTCCATTTTCACCCAAGCAGTTGCCTTCTCGGGGAGACGAAACTCTGAAATGAAATACTTTCCTGCAATACTCTCACCATCCCGCATGCGATTTGTAGAGCCTGGAGGTGCTTCTTTGTGCAACACAAAGAGATGGTCGTTTATGAGTTCAATGCAATTTGGCTCCACCATGAGTCCTGGTGCAATATCAGAAGGATTGAAATGCTGCAGGTTTCCATCTGCACAGTGGTACACGCATGGACAAATGGGATACAAACTGTTTTCCAACACTGTTGAATGCTCCCATCCAAAAATGCGTCCCTCTCTTGATTCTAGCACCGACCACGCATTGCTATGGGAGTCATAGACTTGAGCCAAGCGACCGTTGCAATCGAAACTGTAGCCCACAACATGCAGTTTATACGAGTCTTTTGATTTCCTGTCCACAGTAAGCTGCAGCATCTCATCAGATTCTCCAGCCCCCATGCTGAGTAGATGAGGGAGTTTCCTCTTCCTTTGGTTTAAAACATTCACCACAACGATTTGCAAAGGCCCCTCCACATCCCTCCATTTCCATGGACTGCAAAAGAGTCCACCATCAGCTGCAGAAGTTTTGAAAACCGGAACATAATCCGCATTAGCTTCAAAGACGTGCCTTTGTTTCCATGCTGTAGAAGCTAACAAAGACGTGCCATTCGTTTGTTTCCAAGGCCATGGCTGAGACCTTCAGCGTAGTTGGAAACTAGCTTGAACCTCAAACAGCACGGGACTCGAAAAGGCTGTTGCTTATCATACTACTAAAATCATAAGTCCCTTTGTAATATCACAAATGCTACCATTAATACTAGGGACTTGTGCTTGCTATGCTACGCAATCATTATATTACATATTAGTAAATTTTGATATATTTGAATAGAATGCATGATAATGATTTCAATAAGTCTTTAAAATAATTATTTTAAATATTTTGTAAAAATATTTTCAATCATGCATACATAAAAATTGTATTTTCATACAATGTGATATTACACAAATAGAGTAGCAATTTGCAATCACTTTTGTAATATCACTTTTTACAAAAGGTGATATTATAGAAATAATATAGTCGTTGCAATTGAAGTGATATTAAAGAGGATCCATGTAAACCACCATATTGGTTCACTTTTAATATAATAGAAAATAATTAAAATATATATATGAGTTTTAGATTTAAAAGTGTTAGTATCCTAAATTAAACTATAACCATTAGTTAAAAGACTTTTAGTACATAGGACAAGAAACTAGATCAAAATTTCAACCCAAAAATATTTAAAAAAATAAAAAATAAAAAAAAAGAATTGAAAACAAGGATTAAAAGTTGGAAATGGATCTAAATATAAATCAAAAACCAACAAAAAAGAAAAAAAATATGAAAAGCACAAAAGAAGTTATCAAACTTAAAACTACTATAAGAAAACTAACATAGTGGTAGAAACTCTAATTTAGGCAATTAGTAATGATTTAATGAAATTTCAGTAAATTAGCTTGGATGAAAGTGATTAGGAGTGTTAGTTAGTTAGTTGGAGGAAAAGGTCGAATTAGGGTTAGGAGTCCTTTCTCCTCTCTCTCTTCTCTCTTGTGTTTCTTGCTTTTTGCTCTCTTGTGTGTTGAGTGTGTATATCTTTTTGGGAGAAAACAATGAGCGCAAGAGGCTGATTGAGGATCATAGTCAATTCGTCGAGTAGGTTTTCACTCAATTGAAGTGACAATGGGGTGAAAAGTGAGGTTTGGTGAGGTCAGATGGGAGAGTGAGAGAGAATATGAAGTGAAATATCAGGTTTTGGGAATCCTCCTTGAACCTGCCCACTTTGAGGAGCAATTTTGGAAGCGTGAAGACTCCAATGAAGCTGAATTTTGAAAGGATGGAGCGCCTTGAGGTCAGCTTTCCAAGAAGCTATCACTCGCCTTCATCGGAGCACGGACGAGATGGTGGCAACCAATTTTGTGGGAGATAGAATGCTGCCGCAGCTATGGAAGACTATCAAGTTTTAAGAGCTACAGCGTGCAGAGGGAGTTATGGATTCCAACAAAATTTGAAGGGAAGATGAAGATCAAAGTTAGCTTCCAAACGAGACTAGTTTCACCTAATTTGGAGCAAAATTGAGGCGCTGATGGCTATTTTACTAATGAGGTGTTTGCTGGCCCTACTGCAAGGCCGAATTTGAGGTTTTAGTGAACTTTCTTTCCCTTGTCATTGTAAAACTGCAATTTTCATTGCACATGGTTATGGAAAAAAGTTAGTAAAGCAAGGATGAGCGAGTTGGATGAGTAAAAAATGATTGAAAGTGCATGCAAGTCTCATGTTAAAGCTTAATGGAAATGGAGTGTTGGGGATAGCATGGTGTACTGAAATTGTCCATTCAAACACAATTTGGGTCATTTTGGAGCCTCTAAGGGCATACTTGAGTACAATTTGACTTAAGAAGTTTTCCTAAAATGTGTGGATGAGTGATTTAGTAATTGAGGTAGATTAGGGCTTGTTTTTTTAGGGATTTAGGAGGGCTGACCCTCTTTTGTTTAGGATCAATGAACTAAAAATCTACCAAAACATTAATAGAGTCCATTGCTTGAAGGCGTTTAGGTTAGAGAGTCCTATACACTCCTCTTCCAGCCCAATTTTGTGAATGAGTTTTACCTTAAGGTGAAATTCACTCACAATCCATAGGATGATATTATAGAGGTAGCAAATCCATTGCTTCTCTTGACTTTACACTTTTTTGCACTTTTATGATTTTGTACTTTTGTAAGCTTTGAGCTTTCATGATTTCAATTTTCTATTGCTACTACCAAATGATTTTGAGAAATTTATTCAATTGAAGTGATTTTGGATTCTACAACAATTAAGTTGTTCACAAAGTTTTTTAGATTTATAATTTTTTCTTTTCAATTCTTCAATTTGGGTTGCCATTTTTTGTATCAATGGAGTCAAATTTCTAATGCATTCTAATGTATGTGTATCTTTTATAGTATTTATCATTGCATATGTTTCATTCATCATTCAATAAATTTCTATTGTACATTTCAATATATGCTTACTTATAAAAAAAATGTTTTACTTATAAAACAAAGATATTAGTCATTTTTATTTGAAGGTTTATTGAAATTTTTGTTCTACATTCTATCAAATACATAAAAATTCTTATAAAATTCTAATGATGAATGTGTAGCATAGCAAGTGCCAATTGCTAATTACTTACTAAAAACTCTATGCAGCAACAAAATGAAGTCAGAAATTGAATGAAGTAATGGCGTTGTTATTCAAAGAAACTACCCAATGGCTATGGTCTGTTCTTGAGTTGCAGACGTCTTTGGATGTTTCGACAGCCAAGATTGTTGGAGATGGGATAGTCTGAGTACGATCATTTTGTGTAGAAATGAAATCATTGGCGTTGAATCATAAATATGTACCAATTTGGCAAGCTGTCCAATCTGATGAAAACACTCAAAAACACTTGACCCAACAATACCATGGCCGCTTGATAGTTTCTTTGAATAACAATCTGAACTTTCAATCCACTTCATCCATCTCCATTCAAATTTTAGATCACATTATTGCATAATTTATTCAATGGGTGATGGGTGGTTAGGTCTTGTACTATAAAAAAATCCTTGCTAAAAGTATACTCTAAAGATTTTCTCCATTAGGCTCATCTTTTCATTTTTGTTGATGGTTGTCTAACAACTCTCCTTTGCCTTTGTTAACTTTGTTGGATGAAGTAAGACATCCATTTTTCACCCATTTTTTTATGTTTCTTTTTTTTTTTCATTTCAACATGCATCAAAGAATCATCGAGGAGGTATTTTTCCAATAAACAAGCATATTTTGAGTTGTCAATTTACCAATTGTAATTGTGCAATATGTAAACTTCTATTAACATGCTAATGATTTAGATTTTAACCATCAAAATCATCTAACTTGAGGATGAGATTGGCTATTGAATGAAGCTTACAAAGTATAATTTTTATTTGTAGTTAGTTTCAAACAAATAAAAGTGAATAATATATTGTGAATGCAACCATATATGGTATTATTTAGGCTTTTTTCTAGATTTTTAATCCCTAAAGTCCCAAAGTCCCTATGGGGGATTCTTAGGATTTCAGGTAGGCTTTTATGATCTCAATTTTTGATATAATTTTTTGAATATTTTCTAAAGATAGAGCATCAGATTAGCTTTCTGCGAATATAATTTCTATTTCAATTGGTGCTTGGAAACAAAAGTTATGCCACCACGAGTCTAAAAAGCAACTCAAGGGGCAGCCCCAAAAAATCACAAAAAGTTAAATTTTTTTAATTTTTAATTTTTTTTCTTAAAGATTATATTTTTGTCTACCTTTGAAGCTTTAAATCATTCTATTTGGACTAATGATGAAAAAATTATGGACAATCTTAGTTTTGGGGCAATCTAAGCATCTTCTTGAAAAAATAACTTATAGAATCTATTTTTTAATGCAATTTTTACAATTTTTCCAAAACAATTGTTAGACAAGATTAAAATTGCTTCCTACAACAATGTCACCATTGGAATTATTGTATTTCAATTCCATCTTAGAGCAATTAATGGTTTAGTTATCCCTTCAATCTTGAACCTACTTCTACTTAACAATTTTTTAATGAGTGAAAATTAAGTGTATTCTAGTTGAATTTTTTTCCTAGATTCTCAATTCAATTTTTCAATATAAAAAGTTAGAAAATTAAAATCATTAGTGCAAAAATTTTAAGCTAAGTAGATTCAAAGCCAAAAAATCTAGCCAATCAAGGTGTAAAAAAAATATTAAATTCATCACTTTAAATAAAAATACCTTGCAATCTAGATAGTCAAAGTTCTTCAAATTTTTTTCACACATTTTTATACTAGTGTAGTACAAGATCTTATAGTTAGATGCATAAAAAAAACAAAATCTAATAGTTTTTTGGTCTTTGCAAATGAAATGGCAGTTTTGAGTGGATTTTGATTGAAAAAGGGTTGGAACTTTGGACTTAAATGTGAAATGACAAAGTGATTTGTGGCACTACAAAGTTTTTTACCAAAACGTAATGCTAAAATAAAGATTTCAATTTTTTTTGTGTGTTCAATATTTGAAATGAGTTTTTTTTAAATTTTTTCTTCAAACTTCACAATTAGTTGAAGTTGCTTACAAAATTTAAAACAAATCTTAATTGACTTTACAACAATTTCAATGAAATTAGGAATTCAATCATCTTACAAATTTCAGTAGATCATTTGGATCATTTTAATGAAGGAAAATTTCTATGATGATTGTATGTGAATCAAACCTAATATAGTATTTATATAGAAACTTGTATAGAAGGTTTTTATAGCTACAATTGGTGCAAACACACAATACATATATTGTCTAGAGTTTGGATGTTATACAATCAACACAAATTGGAGTATGACTTTTAGAGATTTGTTTGTTACACTAGAAATTCATATTAAAGTGAACTATACATTACCTAACATATTTTTGTGTAATTTCTAAAATAAAAATAAAGTTTATTATTGAATTTGTTTGTTCGGTTTCTCTAATTTGTCACACTCTAATTTTTAAAGGATTTTAGTACTATAGAATATCCAAATTCCAATACTATCCATATTTGCAATAGAATCAATAGGTGTTTTATATTTTCATCCATTTTTATTCAAAGAATTGGTACCATATTACTTAAATGTGATGGGTATTTTCATGAGTCATTTCTAAGGCACTAGAGACTCTTTGACTATAGGAAATCGAAGTACTTGAGTATTGTTAGGTTCACAACATACTAAACAAGAGTTGAAAGGTATAAAGATGTAGACTTCATAGACTGAAAAATAAAGTACAAGCATATATTAAACTTGTGTAGGCAAAATTGAGGTTTCAACCATCTTGCCTTCAATAGATAATATCACTACATCTTGAAGTTTCTTCAAAGAAAACTAAGAGGGACTAGGAGGCACGAAAAAATTCTAGGGCTTACTAGGACTCTTCAAAAAGTCACATCTAGTTTAAAAGAGTTGTAGTCATTTTTTAGACTATTTGTCTTTTGTTAAGAAAAAAGGGTGTAGATGTTTTTTGTTTATATATACATGTGGTTAACCCCTAAAGGACTAGCTAGTATGCATTTTTTGACCGTATAGAAATTTTGAGTAGGTACATGTGACTAGAGATTTGCATACTTTAGGCTGAAATTTTAATAGAAGGTGGGGACAAGGAATATCTTTCATATGCACCAAATTTCATGACAATTGCAAATATGAGTAAAAAATTATGGACAAATATGTTACTTTTTGCACCGTCTAGGCAATCCAAACAAATTAGTAAAAAACACATTTTTTGAGAACAAAAATTTGAAATTCATTTTCTAAAGTTCTATATATGAAAAGCTTTGAATTATTCCCTATTGATCAATGAGATGAAAGTTATGAGCAATTTTTGTATGCAGGCAATTATGGATTCTCAACTCTAAAATAAACTTTAAAGTCCTTTGTCTTATTTAATTTTCAATATTTTTTGAAGAAAATAAAATCATAGGATGCAGATTGAATATTACAACATTTCAACCATTGGGATTGGCGTTTTTCAATTCCATAACTAAATTCTTAACAATTTTGAATTTTAAATCACTTTCTACTTCTTTCTACTTACTCTTTATTTTCCTATATGTTGTACAATTTCAAATGATGTGGAGTTTTTCAAACATGTAGCCAACTTGTTTAGGAAAAAGAATCCTCAGCCGCACCACCATTTTGAACATTTTTTCATAGAAAAGTAAGCTTGTGAAGTGAAGCTGCCCTATTTTTCATAAGGCCCCAAAAATGATTTCTGTGGATTTTGAATGCTTATATCTTGCAATCCATGTGGTGGAAATTTCTGAAATTTTTAACACGTGTTTCTCAAGTTAGCATACTACAAGATCCTACAATTACATGTGTAAAAAAACTTTTTCTTCCAAAATTTGGTACTTGTACTAGAAATGGCAGTTTTAGAACATCTTCGGTGAAAACATAGTAAAGGAACTTTACAGGTTGAATAGACAAATTTTCAAAGTATTTACACTATGGGGAATAGAATTGACAAATTTTCTATAGGAGATGTATTGAGGAGTTCCCACACCCAAACTGATAAACCTAGTTTAGTAGTTAACTTCAAGACACTAGTAATTTTCATTTGCTTTGTATAGTTGATTGTGGCAATTTTTGGCCTTTGAATTGCTTCAATTAATAAAAAACTTTAAGCTTGTAATTAGTCCACATATAGGTAGTACAATACATTCAAACATACATATGAATTGTATGTATGTATGTTCATAAATTTTCGTACAATCTTAATATGTCAAAATGTATGAAGTACTCCCTTTGTCCCAAAATGATCTTGGTGTACTTTATGATGTTACAAATTGGTCAAATTTGGTTTTTGAATGCTATTTGGGACAAACAAAACACTCCAAGTACTAGTTCCTCCTCCATCCATGTAGTCATCAATCAAAAGACAATTGAAATGACTAAAAGTGTTAGTCAACACTATTCATTCTCATTTTTTGCTTCTCTTTAAATATTGCCTAATTGAAGGGGATGAAGCTGAGGGAAGTGGAATGAAGACCCCCACATAGTCTTGGGCATATACTAAATGTTTACAAAATGATGACCTCACACTCAACAATCAATTGACCATTGGTGTTCCTTGAATATGCTCAAAAAAGTTTACTTTTCAGTATTTCAAAAGTATACTTTGAAATGGGCTTTGAAAAAGGTTTTCAAAATGCTAAGAGTACACCAAACTCTTACTCATAGTGCAAAATTGGTTTTTAAAATTTTATTTTTAGTCTTAGTCTAAAACAATTTGTCCAATAAGAAGATCATTTGCAGATGGAGGTTGTATTTGCCGCTCCTCCAACAAGAACTGTTGGCATACCAACAGCTAGTTAACTTGTCAATAAGATTTTAAAATGAAGCTTTTAAATTCCATATTTTATTGAGCTAGCAAACCACAAATTGAGCACCTTGAGGGGAGAGCCTGTACGCACAAGAGCGTAATGATGCAGAGATTCCCACCTCCAGACAGTCACAGCTCTATCGACTCCCATAACCGTGCTTCACATTCATACGCTTAAATTTTGAAAACTCGACAGTGGCTGTCCTTGTAACAAGTTCACTCCTTTGTGGACAAATACTGATTGTTTGTGAGAATTAACCCCCCTTGCACTTACGTACATTTTGCACATATGGATATCTAATATTCCCTCTATCCCAATATGATCTTCTTGGTTTTAATCTTTTCGTTCCAAAATGATCTTCTCGTTGGTCTTAATCTTTTCATTCCAAAGTGATCTTGCTCTTGTACTTTATGACGTTGCAAATTGGTGAGGTTTGGATTTTGATTGCTATTTGGGACCAACAAAACAACTTCAAGGAGTAATTCCCCATCCATGTGTACAATCATCAATAAAATTACAAATGAAAATACTGAAGGAGTCAATCATCATTGTTCATTCTTATTTTTTGCATCTCTTTGAATATTGCCTAATTGAAGGGGATGAAGCTCTAAGAGGTGGAGCAAAGGACACACATGGTCTCGTATATATACTAAATGCCTACAAAATGACAACCTCACACTCAACAATTAATTGACTAGTGGTGCTCCTTGAATATGCTCAACAAAAGTCTACTTTTCAATATTCCCAAACTACACTTTGGAAAGGGCTCCCGAACTTGAAGTTTCTAGAATGCTAGGAATGCACCAAATTCTACTTATAACTCAAAATTGTTGTTTTAAATGTTACTAGTAGTTGGCGCTTGCTATGCTAAGCATTCACCATTAGAATTTCATTAGAATTTTCATTAGAATTTTTTATGTATTAGATAGAATGCAGAGTAAGAATTTCAATAAATCTTTAGATAAAAATTACTAAAATCTTCATATAATTTTTTTTTATAAATAAGCATATACTGAAATAAACAATAGAAATTTAATGAATGATGAATGATATACATGCAATGATGAATACGGTAAAAGATACACATATATTAGAATGCATTAGAAATTTGACTCAATTATTATAAACAATGGCAACCCAAATAACAGAATTTAAAGGAAAACCTTGTAAATTTCAAAAGCTTCGTGAACAATTTAATTGTTGTGAAATCCCAAATTGGTTCAACCTAATAAATTTCTCAAATCATTTGGTAGTAGGAACAGAAAATTGAAATTAGAAGCTCAAAAGCTCACAAAAGCACAAAATCATAGAAATGCAAAAGAAATATAAAGCCAAGATAAGCAATGGAATTGCTACCTTTATAATATCACCATATTGATCCTCTTTAATATCACCTCAATTGCAACAACTATATTATTTTTATAATATCATCCTTTGTAAAAAGTGATATTACAGAGGTGATTGTGAATTGCTACTCTATTTTGGTAATATCGCATTGTGTGAAAATATGAATTCTATGTATGCATGATTGGAAATATTTTTATAAAATAATTATTTTAAGAACTTACTGAAATCATTATCATGCATTCTATTCAAATATATCAAATTTTTACTAATATGTGATACAATGAATGCATAGCATAGCAAGTACAAGCCACTAGTATTAATGGTAGCATTTGTGATATTACAGAGGGACTTATGATTTTAGTAGTATGAATGATGATTTTCAGCCTTAATTTGGAAGATCGTTTTGTCCAATAGGAAGATCATTTGGGGACGGAGGCTCACACAGAACAACGACCTCAACGATGACTGAAAATAATCAAACCGCTCTTTTCACAGCAGCCCTCTCCTGCCTATCTCACCTACACAGAAAACCCCACCGACGCCTTGGCAATTCAGAACCCCCATTCTCAGCCTCCTCACCACAAGCAAGCCTCCCAGCACTGTATCTCCAAGTGCCCAGCAACCCACCCATTCCAACAACTTACCGCTAAAACCCTTCAAAAGACGGAGTGAAAACATCATCTGGAACGCAAACCTTCTCGTCGAATCCGAGCCCCACACAGATCAAATTCATCACGTTGGGAGGTGAAATTTGAAGGGTACGTGTGAAGCATAGAAAAGGAGGCTGGGCAAGCTCACAAGGTGCTGAACAGAGAAACGAAGGAGGCCTGAGATGGAGCTTAATTATAACCCCAGTGGAGGAGGAGCAACGGCGCAGCAGGCAACAGGAGTTGCGAGAACGAGAATGATAACTTCTTAGAGCATCACCACCAACTGCTCCCAATGACCTCGGCAATGGCACTTTCTATTTGCCGTGCATTTTTAGTGGAAAATGGCTCCACACCAGCATCCCATCACATTACTAATTCTACCATCTCTCCTGTCACTCTCACATTTGTTCGGCAAAAGAGGGTCTTTGTAGAGGGCAATTTTATAGTCACGCTAATTTGGTCAACAAAGACTGGCCTCTGTGGATGCTAATGTGGAGGTAATGGAGGGTAGTGGAGGGTAGTGGAGGGTAGTGGGGGATATACAAAGAAGAGGAAGAACTTTTGTGAGGCCGAGGAGAAGCAATTGTACTTTTCTTTTTTTCACATTTCGTGGGATCCATAACAAGGGACTGGAGTGGGAATTTTTGGAGACACATCACAGAGACAAGGAATCATATCTTAAGTGAATCCATGCCTAACCTTCAAAGTGTGTGGGGATGCTTTGGAAGCAATTCTTCAACAACGCATACTCCACATATGTTTGAAGGATGGACAAAAACATGTAATAGATATCTACAAAGTAAGTGATAAAGCTTCTACTTTTAATCCTTTAGTTATGTGTGTATGTAATAGATGTTTATAAAGTAAAAAATAAAACTTTTATTTTTAATCCTTTAGTAGATGTTTACAAAGTACAAGATAAAACTTCTACTTTTAACCCTTTAGTACCATGTTCATGTATTAGATATCTACAATATAAAAGATAAAGCTTCTACTTTTAACTCTTTAGTACCATGTTCATGTATTAGATATCTACAATGTAATAGATAAAGCTTCTACTTTTAACCTTTTAGTACCATGTTCATGTAATAGACATCTACAATTTAGAAGATAAATTTTTTACTTTTAGCCCTTTAATACTATGTTCATGTGGGACAAAAGTCTATTCAAAATTTTGCTTCAAAACAAGTATAATAAGAGTACCACAATGACATTCCCCATGACGTGACATTTAAATAATGATGGTCAATCCAATTTTAGCGAGTTGTTGGTGGGGAACATTGGATGGTCACGGCACCTCTACATCTCACTAGGCGGCAAGTGCCTCGCCACTTGTTGGTGCCGCGGTCCAATTTTGCGGCACTGGTTGTGTCGGCCATCCAAGTGTGGAAGAAAAGTCGAGAGTACAGGACCCATGATTCCTTCCCCATGGAAAGCAACGGATTTCAGCCAAGTAATTCCTGTCAACAATGTGAATCCCTACTTTTCTCTTCCCATGAAAAGTTAGGAACGAGATGTTGAATCCTGGCTGTGCAATCAAGGGAAAAAAAGAAGAAGCTCAGTGTGTAGCAAGGCCATAGCTGCAGCGGTGATGACACAGGTTCCGACTAACGCTACAGACTCCAGAGACACCGGAGATTGGTGTCAAAGCCTTCTTGACAAAGCCTTCAAACTTGCTGTAAGTGCATTATGTGCCAGCTGAGATTAAAAGAGTGCTCAGGCGACGTACCATCGAGGTTTTCATTCCGTTTACAGCGCTGCAAATAACTTCAGTTTCCGGAAATTTCTATCCGATCTCGTCAGCTAGAATACCTTTGCTGTTGTGGGGTTCAAGTGCGGATCTGTTGTTCAGCATGCGCAATGATTCCCAATTTCTTGCGTTCGTAGTTGAAATAGTCGATCAACGCCATGTTCAAAGATTTTATTCACCTAGTCCAATCGAGGATGATCAACAGAATCGTGCCCTTTTATGATGAAAAAGTAGCTGAACTCTCATTTGAAATTGTGTTCAGGACGCCTGTCCTGAAACCAATGTGGACTTGGAATCCTAACATTTACCGCCCAGACTGAGTTTCTGAGGGCTGAAAATTGAGTCGTTGGGCTGTCCATTCCTGGGGTAGCATGCCTGACCTCTCAATGCATCGGAATGCGCCACGGTGCATTATTAAGCCTTGTCCTTCAGCTTCGCTACGAGCAAGAAGACGACAACGACGTTTCAGGAAGCTTCCTCGTTTTTTCAGCTGTCGAGGTTGGGTGTTGTGAATGCCGAACATGTATTTGATGCACGTACGGAAAACAGGTACCCCGCATCCCCCACTGGAAGAGCCTATTTCCGGCATTAAGGTAGCCAGAAGGTTCATAAATCGTCCATCTATGAGCTGAAACTGAATTTTGGGGAGGGGATGCTTCTTCAAATATTTTTCAGTAAATTGTCCTTGAAAGACAAGTGGAATTGACATCTAATCCAAGTTGTTTCATGTTTTTTGGAGCATTGTGGAATTAGTTAGGAAATTTTGAAGTTGGAATGGCATAGGGCTCTAAAATCGCCCACCTCCTCAAATGTACATTGCTTGTACAATGTTGAAGGCTACAAAACAACAACAATTTTGTGTCTACAAATGGCATCTAAATACACTACAAGAGAAAGGGATGTTTTAAGTATAGTCCTTGTAAAATAGTCCTATAATTAATGACCTTTAAGAGGATTTTTAATAAAATTTTACCTAGACATGTTTTCAATAGTATTTTATTTTATATTTTATGAAAATCATGAAAAGAGCTCATTACTTATAGGACAATACTTTGAGGACTATACTCAAAACACGCGGCTTTCTTTTGTAGTGATAAAGATGTTGATTTTTGAAGTATCCATTGAATGGTGTATGTCTTGCCGTGTTTTATGACATAATTATTTGCATTCTAGGAAACAGATATCATTTTCTATGCATAGTTTTCCCAAGTCCTTTATGGTTTAACTGTATCACAATGTACAAGATTAAATTTTTAACATTAGAAAAAGTTTGAGCTTTAAATGGGGCTATCCATTCCTCAAAATGGGAGACGCTAGAAGAAATAATGAGAAAAACAAATCCAATTAAATTTTTTTTCTAACAAACAATAGGTCATGGATGGCACTTGATAGTTTAACAAATATTTTAGAAAAATATTTTAAAATATTCTTTAATATAATTTTCAAGTTAAATCCATGATTACATATTCTAAAAGTTTGATTTGGCCAAACTTCAATCACATGAGGTTGTGATTATTTTAATATTATTTTTTATTCTTTTATTCTTTTAAAAGTATTTTTCTTATTATTTTTAATTAATTATTTTTCCATTAATAGACAATTTTACCAACAATGTACTTATTCACAACTTGGGGAACCTTTTCTTTAAAGCCCTTTGAAGACTTGAAGTTTTACTTGATGCCTTGAACACTTTGAAGTTTGTCTTCTAATTAATGAATATAGTGCTTGAAGACAATGTTTGGTTCAAATAATATCTCTAACATTAAAAGTAATGCTTGAATCTTTAACAAAACAACATTTATCTATAAGCATTTTAATGAAATAAAGGTAAAGAAGTTAAAAAAGGATTTAGGTGTTTACAATTACTTCTTACTTGTGTATGACTTCACTTCAATCACTACTACAATATATGATTTTCTTAGCATAGCTCAAATGGATAGATTTTTAGTACTCATTTTTTAAAGAAGATTTTTAATGATAGGTCGCAAAAAATCATTAATACTGATAGTCCTACTTGGACTACTATACTTAGACTTGAAAGGACCAAATGTGCATTCGACTTATAAAAAACTGATTCAAGGTACAAACATGTATTTCCTTTTGAGAGAAATAAAGAATACAAATGGTGTAGCCCTATTTCACATGTAATTCAATTGTTACATATCATCAATAGATGGCTATATTAGAAATACATTTTTGGACCTCATTTTTGTTCAAGGATCATGCTTTTCTTTATATACCACTAAAGTTGAGTACTTCATATTGAATTTTGCAACCCCATGATATTTAATCTCCTAAGACATGTTTATTGTAGATGGTCAACAAGGAAGTATGGATGACCAACAATACATGTCTTTGAAGGATGAAATAGTGGTATAGCCCTCACCACTATTCACTACAAGATCTAGATGTAGTATCTTGAGCTCCGTACTAATTATTTTCTTGCCAACCATTTCATTTATGTTCAATGTCAATAGCTTTATTTAGAATTTAACAACCAACACTTATTATAGATAGGATTCACTTGCCATCACTCTACAATACCTTGCCTATTAGAAAGTGATCTTTTGAATAAGAATGATCTATTTACTTCTCTTTAATTGAAGCATAAATTCCATGGAACGTGTTTTCAAAGAAATGCTAACTAAGCATTGGATATAAAGTAATAAAGGGCATGAATTTATTTAATGTTGCTTCAAAAGTTACTAAATCTAATATATCTTATTGACTTTCAAAAGTACATAAATTAAAGAAATCCTTAAAAGTATTTGAAAATGCATAAAAAATATCTCAGAAATAAATTTGGTATTGATTTCTAAAGAATTTTGTAGATTTTGAATTTTGAATAATATTAATTCACTTAGATTGATAATTTCTACCACCAATATTTGGATATAATATTTGAAACTTTCTTTCATTACTAATGCCATCCTAAATCTTGACAATCTTGGATTAATTTTATTGCAACAGATTTGTAATTGTAAGATTCTAAATATATTTATCATTTATTTGAAACTAGGGCTTTTACTACTACCTTTTCTTTGCTTCCAACAATGATTGATGGAAGGCTTTGGACTCTAGAGATCCTTTAGAATGGAATTTTTTTATATTTAAATTTTAAAAATTGAATAATAAAATCATAATAGTGTAAAAAATAAGCATCTACAATATTTTATTAATATTGCTAAAGATTTAGATATATTTGACAAGAGAAAATCTATGATCACAATGCAATGATGCCAATCCACATTCTAAACCTATATAATTGGTTTACTAGTTAGCTTCAAAGCACTAGCCATTTCCAGTCCTACATTTAATGCTTTGTGGAGATGATTGTGGCAATTCTCGCACCTTGAATTGCTCATATAAAAAAGAGAGTTTCAAACTCTAATTACTCCATGTATAGTTAGTACCATATACATTATATAGGATGCAAACCATTCTTCATCGCCACCCTCATTTGGGCAACATAGGTTGTTTTCTTTTCATACAAGAAGACATGAACAATGATAATTTATGACAACCTAGTTGTGGCACATTATGATTGGCTAAAAGACTCTCACTATTGCAACTAGTCCTTAGTCAAAAATAGAAAGGTCTATATGACTTGTATGGATCAAAGAGAATCTGCAACAAAAAGCTTTGTAGCAATTATGTTTTAAGAAATAAAAATCAAGAAATATATGAAAACCATCCAAACTCTATTTCTGCACACAATAAAATTTCTTACTCAAGAAACCCACCCCACAAATATGTATATGTGCTAAAGTGGTAAAAAATGGGTTGCTTCCCTTATATGAAGAGTACATCTTTGTTCCTACATTTTCATTGAATCCCAACATGTCTCAATATATGGCATATATGGTAAGCATATGCGCTTCGACTAGAATTATTGCTGCAAACAAATAGAAAATGAAGCTGTGAAATAAAATTCGAAATTAAAGCTTCAAGTTCCATATTTTATTGAGCTGGCCCACCACAAATTTAACACCTTTGAGGGGAGAGCCTACGAGAGGAATGTAGAGAGTTCTATTTCTAGACAACCACGTCTCTGCTTCTTAACTCCCAACTCATGCATTCAATTCCTTCTGCTGAGTGTGTTTTTCATGCATGTCAATTAGTTGCTGCTAATTTTAGTAGTCCTAGTTGATGGGATACTATTTGCACGGTTGGTCATTTACGTTTTGAGACGTGGGCAGATGCGGGTTCAGATTGTGGATTTTGAAAATTAGGGTTTTAGGGTGCAGATGCAGGACTTGCTATTTGGCGTGGCCCATTTGCATGCTTGTTAGAATAAGCTTTTTCCACAATGGGAAGCAGAACCACGGTTGTGATTAGAGTCATCACGTGGTCTTGGGCCCATAATTAAATAGATTGGGCGTGATGCCGTTCCGAGGCATGGATTTAGGGTTGCGAATTGTAGGTTGAGATGGTGGGTTGCTTGCAAGGAGATCTTTGGTTCGAGCAAGTATGATTTTATTGCTGTGTTTTTTTTCAAGCTATGGATGATGTTTTACGCCTGAGGGGTGCACTACAAAGGAAGTTCATAGGTGAGGAGCGACCAAATTTTGGACCCCCTATATTATATCCTAAAATTTTATATTTTTTCTAAAAAAATATGATTAGATTTTCCTACTTTGAAAGTTTAAGTTCTGAATTATTGATGTTTTTTTATGTTAATAATAATTAGTTACAAATTTTAGAAGAAAAAAGATACATTGTAAACTTAAAAATAACTTTCACACCGCTATATTATATAAGAATTTTTTTTCAAAAATGAAAAAAATTCTATAAAATAGCTTTCTATTGAAAATTTATTTTGGTTGAATATTGATTCAGTAGTCATTTTCATGTGATCTTTATAAATATTTTAGTTGAAAAATATACCATTTTAGTTTATTTTTAATCCCTTTTAGACAATATATCACATGTTATTTAGGAATGAAATTATTGGCAATAGAAACCTGTAGACATTGTTAAGCAAAGCTCAAAACTGTAAGTTGAAATTATGGTTTATTAGAAAGTATTTAAGAAATGTAGAAATGGATTGTTAGGGTTTGGTTGCTCCTCACCCATGAACTTCTTTTGTAGTGCACTCCCGGGTTTTTACGGTTGCATCATCATCATTGTGCTCTTCGGATTCCGAAAAACTCCTTGATTACAAGAAATTCAGAGGAGCCCCGGGCTTAACCAACATCCCTACTTTCACAATCTACCTTGAGGTACCTCTTGCAATTGTAGGGCTGGGAGCCATGGATGAAGAAAAGCTCAATTCAGATCAAAATCATCAAACAGAGAGAGAAAAGAAGAAAACTAAGGGCGGATTTACACTACGGTCCACGACCAGAAAACCTCCATTTTGGACTCAACCAAGACCAGTCTCTGAGAACTTCAATCATTCTTTTGAGAACTCAGAGCATGGGAGTAATGGAGGTAATAGCTTGTTAGGATGGCATTGTTCATGGCTTCCTCCAAAGCGATCATTTGCAGGATTCGACCAAGAAATGAGCAGGAAATGACAAAGAGATGAACAACTTGTTGATTGCAGTATACATTCAATTGTGTGCTATGATCTCAAAAATCGGAACGTGGGGTAATGGCTTATTAGAAGCGTTAAAACTCGGGGCAACGGTTGCACCCCAAAAATCTGAACCAAATGTTTTGTGAGATATCTCGTTGGGAATCAAGATTCTAATGCGTTTCTATTGAGTTGCAATACTCCCCCTGTTTGCTAACATTCATTCATTTCCTGACAAGAATCTATACAAATTCGACTCGTCGAATAAACCCATCAAATCGTAAGGTTGCTTGTCCAAACCTTATGATTTGCAAAGAAATTTTAGATGTGTCACTGCCAAGGTACATGCTTGTTCTTCAAGATGGTGTTTACAATTAGGTTGTAGTCACATAACCGAAGAAACACCACCGGAAAAAAAATTAGGATTGCAAAAAAACGGGGGAAGCAGCGACAACCATACCTATTGAGATGCAAAAATACCAAAATGCTCGTAGTCTGCAACAGCGAAACTGCGGTCGGGCAAAACCACCAATTTTCAAACCGCATGCCTGTTGCAATTGTGCAAGGCCAAACGGTTCACCAGATGGTGCCCCAGTTTTATAATTTGGACCCTCGACTTCAACGGTTGTGCACCCTAGATTTCCGGAAATCAAACGACCAAATGAAGTTTCCAGTACCAGATTTCTGTTGTGCAAATAGTATTCCATAGATGGGCCTATTTTAAGAGCAAACAATTGATGGATTGGATCAATCGAAAAGAGGGTAAAGTTTATGTTGCAGAATTAGACCCCATTGTGCTTTTGAATATTTTGCACATGCAAATATCTAATACCTCAAATTGTTAACATTAATTAAATACCTCAAATGGATAACATTAACTAAAACAATCCAAGTAAACCACATGGTTCATCATCAGCTTCATTAAGTTTGTACCCATCTTTTGAATGAATAGTGAGGCAAAAGTTTATCCCAACACAAATTAAATATTTTATTACATTTTCAACCCAATTTTAACTCCAACCCTATCCCATCCTTAATCCCAAATCCAACCCTATTCCCCAATTTGTAATTTCAAATTAATATAAGATTCTATAATTGATATAGGAGTTTGTACCTCTTGTCTATATTCATAGTATGTATTTGTATACTACTTTGTAGTCATACTCGTATTCAAAATTCATATCCATCTTTTGTATCCATATCTATATCTCAGATCAACAATTTTGAAATTGGTTTGTCTTCTTTTTGTGAGCAAATCTATGGTTTGGGATTTTTGAAAATCAAAAGTGAAATTGGACAGGTGGGCAAGTTGTTCACCTTTTACAATGGATAGTATGATTGTGGGTGTCGAAAAATGTGACTGTCATCTATACAAAGTTCAAAAAGGAGAATTCAAAACTTCAAGAAAATCATGTCTATACAATAACTTTGAGAAATGTCTAAATATACAAAGAATTCCAAGTTATTGTGATTCCAAGTTCAATATTTATTAAACTAAATGGTTTCTTTTTCATTTTTTAAGAAGTGCCAACGTAGTGATATAAAATGTTACAATGGTGCTACAAATTTTAACATTCATTCACATATTGGATAGAAAATATCACATTACCACATATTACATGTCTATAATTTGGTTTTCATTCACAATTTTTTTTAATTCAAAGAATTTTGGTGATTTCATCCAAGTTTTGGGGAAATTTTGTCCCTAATTTTTAATTGAAGCCTTGAAATCTCAAGCGTGTTTTTGGAAATGAAATCTAGCTTGATTTATCATCAATAAGTTTCTTCCTTTTGAATCACAGAATCTTATTATAATAGTATATCGGCTCAAATTTATATTTCTTTTGGCATTTTCTAGCCAAATTATTTTTTGGGGTGCAATGTAGCACCTAAAAGCAAAAAAAAAGCCTTAGAGACAAGGTATGATGGTTCACTTGCACAAGGTGATGTGACATAAGAACACTATAATCCTCTGGACTCATTCTACATCCACAAATACAAATTTCACCTTGTCGAGAAATACTTTTTGTGCATGGTTTTGATAAGAACACTATAAGAGAATTGTATTTTAGGTGATGTTTAATATATAAATTAGTGTTCAAGTTGACAAATTTTAGGTGATGTTAAATCTAATAACCCTTGTCTTTATGTCAACAATGATGTTCAATAAACATCATTGTTGACATAAACACAAAGGTTGCTGGATTTGACATCACCTAAAATCTATCAACTTAGACATGAGAAAACTCTAGTTTTTTGTAGTAGAAATAGAACCACCAATTAAACTTGAAATTCGTGGACTATGTTGAAAAGCATTGTTTGCCTAAATAAAACGCATCCATTGTGAAAAATGTACTTGGTGGGGATTTGAATTATACAAAATTCTTAGTGCATGTCCAACTAGAGCATGTCCACTAGCTTGGAGATCATCCTTGAATCTCTTATAAATTATTCTATATCGATGATGGGTAATATCATAGTGATCATAGGTTTCTAAAATATTATTAGATTCCATATGTTATAGAATTGTTTTGGTAGCTTATGGCATAGCATGTCCTTTTCTTAGAAACACATTTGGTAGAATCATTCTAAGTATAAATAAACTTAAATGCTCTATGATTTGTACCCACATGAATGCTCAATACTTAAATGCTGGATGATTTGAGTTCAACAAACATAACCTCCTTCTATTGTAATTCACTTTATTAAAATCAAAAAAGAATATTGCAACTCTTTCCGATATTCCACTTCCTACAAAGGCCCAAATTACATGGTAAAAAGATGGAGCCTTGTGTATCATACCAATGGAATAAAGATTTGTAGCTAAATTGCAATATTATTTCCTTCACCACTAGCACTTTAGAAAATTGGTACAAGAAATTGGTCCTACTTTCCTCTAAGGTTTCAACATCCACCCCACTAGAAAGCATGTGCAAAAAGCATCCTGCAACTCCACCTAAGTGTCCAAGATGTGAATCACAAACCTCACAACTAGAAAGTAATGATACCACTTGATTTCATAAGACCACTAGTTGATTGGAGCATCACTCTGACCAAAAACACAATGCCTTGAGATGGGTTGACCAAAGCTTTGAAGACCCAAGGCTCTTGATCAAAACACCATTAATTAGGATGAGTAATTGCCAACAAAGTTCCAATGCATCTACCATAAAACGATGTGATCATTCCAATGGTACAACATCGAATCCCATGAGAACTCCCTCAACTGCATAATCAAAACGAAGTTTCATAATCATCAGTAGTTCCTTCGACTTCAGAATCATCAGTAGTCTCTTCAACTTTAAAATCATCAATAGTCATTTCAACTTCAAAATCATCAATAGTCCCTTCAACTTCAAAATCATCAGTAGTCATTTCAACTTCAAAATCATCAATAGTCATTTCAACTTCAGAATCATCAATTTCGCTGGTGAACAAATCCATACCAGGCCAACGTGCCTTCATGTCTTTAATGACTTGGGCACTCAACAACACTCCACTTTTAGCCAAAATTAGCCATTTCAATTGTTGTGAATTTGACAAATCTGGTAGAACTTTCAACTTCCTACACTTGTAAATGTCCAAAGACTCCAAATTGGGACACAAAGGTTTCGAGCAAGTCAACTCCTTTAAGTTCACACAATCTTGCAAGCGGAGGTGAGACAATTTTGGAAGGTTGGCCAAGTTTGGAAGAACTTGCAACTTCCTGCACCCATTAATGTCTAAAGACTCCAAATTGAGACACAGGGGTTTCGAGTAAGTCAACTCCTTTAAGTTCACACACTCTTGCAAGCAGAGGCGAGACAATTTTGGAAAGTTGGCTAAGTCCGGAAGAGCTTGCAACTTCCTACACCCATAAATGTCCAAAGTCTCAAAATTGGGACACAAGGGTTTCGAGCAAGTCAACTCCTTTAAGTTCACACAATCTCGCAAGTGGAGGCTAGACAATTTTGGAAAGTTGGCCAAGTCTGGAAGAGCTTCCAATTTTCTACACCCATAAATGTCCAAAGACTCCAAATTGGGACATAAGGGTTTCAAGTCTGTCAACTTCTTTAAGTTCACACAATTTTGGGAGGTTGGCCAAGTTTGGAAGAGCTTGCAACTTCCTGTACCCATTAATTTCTAAAGCCTCCAAATTGGGACACAAGGGTTACGAGCATGTCAATTTCTTTAAGCTCACACAATCTTGCAAGTGGAGGCGAGACAATTTTGGAAAGTTGGCCAAATCTGGAAGAGCTTTTAATTTCCAGCTCTTGTAATGTCCAAAGACTCCAAATTGGGACACAAGGGTTTCAAGTATGTCAACTTCTTTAAGTTCACACAATCTTCGAAGTGAGCCTAGACAATTTTGGAAAGTTGGCCAAGTCTGGAAGAGCTTCCAACTTTCTGCACCCATAAATGTCCAATGACTCCAAATTGGGACACAAGGGTTTCGAGCAAGTCAACTCCTTTAAGTTCACACAATCTTGCAAGCGGAGATGAGACAATTTTGGAAAGTTGGCCAAGTCTGGAAGAGCTTCCAATTTTCTACACCCATAAATGTCCAAAGACTCCAAATTGGGACACAAGAGTTTCGAGCAAGTCAACTCCTTTGAGTTCACACAATTTAGCAAGCAGAGGCTAGACAATTTTGGAAAATTGACCAAGTCTCGAAGAGCTGGCAACTTCCTGCACCCATTAATGTCTAAAGACTCCAAATTGGGACACAAGGATTTCAAGCATGTCAACTTCTTAAAGTTCACACAATCTTCGAAGTAAGGCTAGATAATTTTGGAAAGTTGGCCAAGTCTGGAAGAGCTTCCAATTTGATGCACCTATAAATGTCCAATGACTCCAAATTGGGACACAAGGGATTCGAGCAAGTCAACTCCTTTAAGTTCATACAATCTAGCAAGATTCTCACAAACATTCGAATTGTATCTCATCTTCAATGATTTCAAGTTTTGTAATCCAAAGATGCCATGGAAATCTCTCAACTTGGCACAACCCTCCACCTCCATCTTTTCCAGTCTACCAAGCTCTCGTAGATCCGGTAACACCTTCAAGTTGTTACAGTTTGTGATCTTCAACTGCTCCAAACTAGGCAAGTTGCACAAACCAGAGAAATCCTCAAACTCGCACTTCTCAAATTCCAAATAACACAGCCTTGATAACCTCTTGAGATCAGGTAACATGCCCTGGCATTTGTGTAGAACGACATATTCCAACAACACTAACTGAGAGAGACTTGAAATCCCTCGACTTTGCAAGCCAGAAATGTCAAGGGTTTCCAACATTGTAAGATTGCATAAGTCGAGCCCATCATGTGCCTCATGAATTCCGACAAACAAATTTTTAAGCAAAACCAAATTGCTCAATCTAGCAGAAGACTGCAAAGGAGTCTCTTGATCCAAACTCAAAGTTTGAAGATTCGTGAGCTTGCATAGGTCCGACACTTGGGTGAGATTCTTGCAACCGACTGTCCTCAAGGATTGCAAATACACCAACTCATCTAAACCTCGCAGTGATTTGATGCAAGGGCAAGAGCTAATGTTCAACCTCCTCAACTTTATAAGCTTGTGCATATTCGGCAACTCCACAAGACAAGAGCAAGTATGAGCATGTAGCTCCTCCAAACTGACTAGGTCACCCAAATCCGGCAATGCTTCTAGCAACCTGCAAAAGCTCACATCCAACTTTCGCAATTGCTTCAACTTTTGTAAGTTGGGCACCTCTTTCAACTTAGGACAATTGATGAGACAAAGCACTTGCAATTGAACCAACTCTCTAACAACAGGGCAGCTCTTCAAAGCCCAGCAATCGCTCAAATCCAAGAATTGCAACTTGGTGTACCTTGAGCTCAAGCCGGGAATGGTAGTCATAGAGAAAATCTCGCGAAAACGAACCACTTCTAGTAAAATGAGGTCCCTCACATTTGGTGCTGGGTCGCATTTGTACAAATCCAACACTCGGAGCTTCGTCAAACAACCGACCTCACCACTGCAAGCTGAATTTGATGGGATGCTCAACCATCGAAAAAAGACCAACCTTGACAAGGAACCCAAACCCACAATTGATATCAATGGCTTTGATCTTCCAAAGAATAGGTCACATTCCAATTCCAAGCTCGTGAGCAGTTCTAGGCCACTCAAATCCAAGACCTGTCCAATTGGAAAGTCCTCTTCAATTTGAAACTCTAAACAAAGCTTCAAAACCATCAAGTTTGGAAAACAAGCAAATTTCACATCCTTTAGCTTCAGAAATCCTTGTCCAAGAAAAACATTCGACTCATATCCCACCAATTACCCTTCTTGGTCAAAATGGATTCATCAAACTCATTGTACTCTTCAAACTCAAAAATCCATCGTCTTTTCTCAAGATCGTCAATTATAGTTTGATATTTTGCAAACTCACGCCACAAGTCATGTATGCCAATTTTACAAAAACCATCACCAAGATTTTCTAGTACTGAATTCCTCTTCAGATTCGCCAACTATAAGAAAACAAACAAAAAACTTGTCAGAAGTGGAATATCTCTCAATGTCCTCATCTAGCTACAAAAACTATTGCAACCATAGTGGTTAGCCTTCGGATGTCAAATAGGGAAACCACCATACAAAGCTCATAAAATGATACACAAAGAGATTCACTACCTAAAAGCAAAAAAGCCAAAAATTCAAAGGCCATGTAAACAAATTGTCCCATTCCACATACTTTCTATCAAAGAAACAAAGATTGAAAACCATGAATTCAAATAATACTCACCCATTCCATCACAGTTTGTACACGAATTCCATAGACCATACCCAACCATTCAAATACGCTCCACTCATATGAAAAGATTTCAGTTTTGTAAGGTGCAAATAGGGCCACATCCATGAATAAAAGTTGGTGGCGCACATCTAAGGCCTCAAAGCTACTTCTCAAAATGGAAAACACTGGGTGTTGGGGCTCTCCACTAGAGCTGAATGAGTCAATTTGACCTAAGACCTCTTGCCACCTTGATTCAACACAATTAATATGCCGCAACTGCCCAACCAACACTCGCAATGCTAGTGGGTGGTAATGAAAACGAATGCCATCACCTTTCTTGAGATGACATCGCTCAACACAAGATGAGATCAAATCAAGGTCATCCTTGTTTAAGGGCTCAGGCACACGTGCAACATAATAAAGGAATAAAGACCTTGCTTCTTCCAACTTCAACTCCGGCATTTCCATGCATTCACTAGCATCAATCCCCAAAGAGGTCAATTCGTCCAAAGAACGTGCGGTCACAAGCAAAACACTCCCAAGACCATACTTTGTTTCTTTTAAAAGAGTGAAAGCTTCTGTTGTAGTTTTACTTGCCACATTGTCAATCATCAAAAACACTTTGACATCCATCATATCTCTCATGAGGTGGTGTCGATACTGCAAGTCAATAACGTCTCAAGGTCAATGCTGAACAAGCAAATGATGAAAAAAAACACCGCCAATAAAGTCAAAAAAACAAGACCAAATTGTCCTAATGCCCAACACTAAAAGTCACACAAAAGAATTCAAAAAATGATTACATGCTTTTCTAACTACGATCAACTCAACAAACCTTGTCCACATCCATTGCTCCCAAATAGGCAAGATTTTTGTCCACAAGCTTTCCAAGCACTTCTTTGAAGACTTCTTTTGCACTTTGACTTCCCAACTCAACATGACAAACTTTGTCATGATACTCCTTTGAGAACTCATTACACATAACCTTGCAAATGGTGGTTTTCCCAATACCTCCAACTCCATATATGCCCACTACATGCACCCCATATGACGATGGTTTGGATTCCTTAATCTTTTCATGGATCACCTACACATTATCCAAAAGAGGTGTGAATAAACAAAAATCAAGGAAGTTGAACAAAACAAACAATTCCTCACCATCAATAAAAGAGAGAGTTCTAGTCATCAATGAGATCCTTATAATTGTTGACCAAAATCATAAGGACAACAAGGACATAGAAGCATCCAAAATGATTGATTTCCACACAAACCTTGCACAATCGTAACTTCCCTTGAACATGGGAATCTTCAAACCTCGTCCCAGGAGAAACCAAATCACAAATGGCTTTAACTATCTCCTCTCGAAATTTCACTTCCCCCGAGCCAAAGTCATACTTCAAGGCATTGGTTGGGCCTAACAATCGCAAGGCATTCTTCCAATCCTCCACATCAATCCTACTATCACCTTGAGCAAAACCTTGCCAAGATGACAACCATTTTTCTTGGTTTTTCACATCACCATATTGATCATATGTAATTCCAAAAAACACTAGCACTAAGGTGAAGCTTGGCTTCTGCTTCTTGACTTTGGCCATGGCCGCAAACTCCAACATGGGCCATTTTGAAGTAAAGAATTCCTTGGATAGAACCACAACACCAACTTCAGATTGTTCAATAGCTTCAAAGATACGCCTTGGAAATTCCTCTCCAATGGACAAGCACTTTCGACGCTTGTCGAAAAATGGATGACAGTCGCATCTCTCCAAGTCCACACACAATTGTTCCACAAACCCTTTTTGTGCACCACTATGGCTCAAAAACATTGTGTTCTTTGGCTTTAGTGTGTGATTTCTATCCCACAAATAAAAGTACCAACCAAGCAATCACTATATTTGTTTGACAAAGAAATGAAAGATTTATTTCTATCCAAGGTTAATCCCATGATTGGCAACAATTTCAATCACTATATTTGTTCTTTATGTGAAAAATGAAGCAAGTAAAAAATCACAATTAGCAAGGACTACTCACCCAAAGTCATTGCCATCATTTATAGACACACTTGTACTCCCTTGTTCCATGATTCAAAACAATCCTTGTCTAGAAAACATCGATGTACCATTTGATTGCCAAACATTAACTTGTTGTCACCTCCAAGGTTTCTGTACGAGGTCGAGAGTGAGGATCTTGAATATCCAATGCTTTCAAGGCAAGTTTAGGAATTCGGGATTGAAGGAGATCAATTAAAACTAGTTGAAGAATGCCCATCTGAAGAACAACAATTAACACAATCAATTTCCTATCAAATTCACACCAATCCCCTCAATGAGCTATTTTTAATCTTCTCTAACTAACAAATGCACAAGATTGAAACAACACAAATTTTCTTTTTGTAAGTGACAAGAAGACACATAATCCAATGTTATAACATGGTGCCCCACAATTCCATTGAAGCAAGAGTTTTCCAAACAAGTCTCATTATGGGTGAACAACAAAGGAAAAGAAAGGCAAAAGTGAAGAAT
Source organism: Climacium dendroides (assembly GCA_950106755.1). Taxonomy (NCBI): domain Eukaryota; kingdom Viridiplantae; phylum Streptophyta; class Bryopsida; order Hypnales; family Climaciaceae; genus Climacium; species Climacium dendroides. The sequence goes on from OX467091.1 coordinate 21,053,376, forward strand.
GTTCACTAGGTTCTAGTAGTCCCAAAAATACTCAACACCTCAAATCAAGAGCTAAGAAGACAATGTCACGGCTCTACCAAAAAAACAATGACAGTGAAGACACCCCTATAAGCAAAAAGTCATGGCATAAGCCTCATCCTATCCAATGGAAATAAATTCCAAAAGTACTCAACCAACTTCCAATGAACCCAATCCAACAACCACACAAAATGGGACAAAAAACCTAGCCAAGATCACTCATTAAGTCTCAATATGGTAGGAACAAGTATCCTTGGATTTGTCACACTAAAGCACATAGGAAGAACAAATGGATTATAGTAGATAAAAGAAAAAAATCTACCCTAGTTTAGAAGCAATTAGTTTTGTATTATGGAAGCTTCTTTTTCTAAATTTTGTATCCCTCATTCCAAACATGAATTCCAATATTCCAAATTTGATCATCTCACAAGAGAGCATAATACTTCCTTTGTATCCAACAAGGAAAAGAAGTAGTCAACTTATTCATTCAACAGGACTCATATCAAGAAAGTGGTAGGATGAGCCAAAATGAACACAACCCAATTGGACCAAACTTTACACTACAATGAAAAGTACAAGTACACATGAAATGGTCAAAAACTAGCTAACGAATGTGAAACAAGCACTAGTTCTTATTGAAATATGCATGATTCCTAGCAACTTGGTTATGGGAGAGATTGTTGAGTGGGTATGCAATGCTTGGTGGTGAAAAGCTTTTCATGGAAGAATAACATCCACGGATCACAAAACATTCCTACTTTTGGAAATAACAATTCCTACCTCCTTCCTCTATATCTAGTTTTTAGCCATTAAAATGAACATTATTGAAATTGGACCCCCAAATGCAACTCAGCTTGCTAAGTCTAGTGTCTAGACCTATTTGAAATTTTGAAATTTTTTGAGAGATTCCCAAAACTTCGATTTCTAATTGCACATGTACAATATGAAACGGTTTGAGGATATCCACTTAAAACAAAGGGAGTCCAGGTTCACTTCCGTTACATACACTAAGTTCTCTATCTGTAAACCAATCTCACTATCAAGGTAAGAAGATTCATACTACGTTTTTGTCCGAGGAATTGAAGATATCGAACACTTGATTGATGCCAAAAAGAACTAGGGCTAAATAGTGGAATAGTTTTAGGACACACCATTATTCATGGTGGTTCATCTCGACTATGCTCAAGGGAAAACGAAATAAAATCGTTAAACTCCCGGTTCTCTCCATTTACCGACACCTAGTTCAAAAATGAATTGACCACTTTGATCAACTTGGAATTTGTGTGAAATGACAACTAAAGAGCAGAGTTTTGAATACAGACCTGAAAGAACGCAGGCCACGCAACCAAAAACGCCATTTCAAAATGAAACAGAAAACGGTGTTTCATCCACGAGACAGAAAGTCCGCTCCTAACCAAACAGCATTCATGGTTCTTGGAGTTTCATCCAGGGACAGAGCTGGTTACGCCCTGTAACCCACTCGAGGGGTACCTAGTCCGAAGATTTCATATAGGGCAATGGCCCTTGTCGTCGGGCATTATGGGAAAAAAGGGCAAACGAGAAGGGCATAGCCTGACGAGGAGGCCCTTTTTTCCCATAATGCCTGACGACAAGGGCCATTGCCCGGTGTAATCCACAGAATGAAACAACGTGGGATGAATAGAAAAATTTGGACGAAAAATCCGTAATGCCCGATTATGCGGGCAAAACCAGGAACAGGGATGGAAAAAACTAATTATGACTTAAAATTTGCTCCCAAAATGAACTGGACATTTCCCCCCAGTGTCGCACAACCCTGATCCTGACCAACCTTACCGAGTCAAGTGCACAACAACAACTACAGGTACTAGACTGGTGCACAAAGGTTCTTCCATCAGTTATGGCTAGACCCTAGCATCAGCTGCCAATAAGTCATAACCACTCTGCCGAAACAACACGATCAAACCCTAAAAGACTGAGGATTCATGCTTTTAGAATGGCCGAGTCCACGGATGGTGAAAATAAACAGAGTTTGAATGGAGATAAATTCCATATCACCGAAATCAGTGAAAAACACCGGATTCGTTGATAGAAAAATTACACAAGAGGACCCAAAAAGAAAACTCCCTATGACCTACTCAAAACTGGGAAACAAATCGGAACACCCGACTATTAGGGATTCAAGAACGTACCTGAACCTACTCACAAATCTCAAGCCCACCGTCCAGACCTCTTTCCCAACTTCGACTTCGACACCGTCCGACTTCGACACCGTCCGACTTCGACACTTCTTCACAGGCGCCACAGAGGATAACGATTACCACCACAACTCCAAACTAGTCAGCAGCAAAAAAAATCAAACCACTCTTTCGCCACTTTCCACAGGAGCTCTGGCCCTGTTCGTGCTCTGGCTATCTCACCTGCGCAGACCCCCACCGCCACCTTCACGATTCAGAAACCCTTACTCTCATTTTCCTCATCACAAGCAAACCTTCCAGCACCGTACCTCCAAAATGCCCAGCAAACGAGCTAGAGTATCAGGCCACCAACCGGTCTGAAACCCACCAAGCCAAGTGAATTCACTTCACAATTCAAACTACAAAATCCTATTTTAGAATTTCATTTCAACAAAACTTGTAAAGCAACACATGGATGTATTTTGGTCGTTTCCATTGCCCTGGACCCTTCTTCATTCCACACCTTGTTGCGCATGAGACCCCAGCATTGCAAAAAGGGAAGAGTCGTAGATACACCCCTGGAAACGACACTAAAAAAGCCCCACCAGCAAAATTTCAACCAACTAATTATTCAGACATCGGCAGACATTGCGATACATATAGCGAGTACTGCTCAATGGCTATTGTTTGCACACAATAAGTTTGCACTGCTGCGCTCGGACCGGCTTCGGCACCACGTTGTTCTTTCACAGTCAAGCTTACAATCGGAATGGTTGGAAAATTCAGCAAGATAGTCCACTGGAGCTCTTCCCGGTCGAGCTCCAAACTGCACATGAAGCACAAAGATGCGTTCTTCTTTGCATTCGACACTACCATCAAGGTGGCCTGGGGTGCTCCAGCCACCCAGTTGAAGAAAGCACTATCCACAAGTTCTTGCAACTAGCTCGCATTACAAAAAGAAAACATCTCTCAAAACCACATGAGCAGACGACACAACTAACTTCTATCTACGGCACAATCAATCTAGGAAAATCCATCCCTGACACACTGTACTGGCTTACTGGCTGTTCTTGACGATTTCCTTGCGCAGTGCACAATAAAGATGCAGGGACTACTGGTTGCAGCACTCAACACCCCCAACCCTGCTAAGCAGCAACACCACAGCCATAAAGGCCATTGCTCTACGCAAAGCTCAAAGGTAGTCGCAAATATTATATCTGAATTACAGGATCTCATGGATCTCGCTCACAAACATGCTTTGCACTTTAAAATCAGCAAACGTGACGGAGCGACAAACTCCAATTTCTAGAGACAAGGAAGTGGCAACTTCGACTCACAGGTGGAAGTGGAGCATACGCTCATGGCGAAGGCATGCCACATCTCTGCACATGCATAACTCCCACAAGTCTCTAAGACCTTCCATCCCTGATGCACACAACCAGGTCTTAAACTGAAGCTTCACGAAGCACGTTATCTACTCCCATAATGCACGTCTCCTGAACGTTGGAAAATACCTAGGTTACACAGGCGCAAAGGACAAGGGGCCGGTCCCCAGAGAAGAACGAAACTGCTGCAGGATCGATGAGAAAGGGAAGGGGAATGAAGACAGCTTGTGTCCCAGGAACTTAAGATATCGAACACTTGATGGATGCCGAAAAGAACTGGGGCTAAAGAGGCTAACAGTTCCGGGACACTCGATTACTCAGGGTGGTTCATCCTGACGTATTCCGTATTCCGGTTCTCTCCATTTTCCGATTCTTAGATGAGAAATAATTTGACCCCTTTGATAATCTTTGTACTGTGTGAAAGTACAGCTAACGAACGGAGTTTTGAAAACAGACTTGAAAGATCGCAGCCCACGCAATCAAAACAGACATTTCGAAATGAAACAAAGACAAGATTTCGAGTTGCCATGACCCCGATCCTGACAAAGTCAACCGAGTGATCTGCAAAACAGTTACGAGTACTGCAAAACAGTTACAAGTCAGTGCAGAACACCGTATTCGGTGATAGGAAAACTAATGAAGACGAGTCAAAAGAAACCTCCCTCCAAATTAGATCATCACACGACAAAGAATAATTCGTTTCAGCACGGTGAAAGAAGTTGTCAGCTTTCTCACTCAACACTGGGTGAATGGGAGGGTGCGCGAAACTGGACGCAGCCCAATTGAACCAAACTTGACTCTGCATTCACCGAAGACAAAACATTCCTACTTCATGGATCCAGCAATTCCTACCCCCTTGCTCTGTATCCAATTTCAGCCATGAAAATTATCTTTTTAGTAATGGGCGCACAAACGAAATGAAATTAAGCTTGCAAAGTCGAGTTTCTATAACTACTTGTAATTTAGAAAGATTCCCAAGTGGCAATGTATTATTGCAATTTCTGGCTATACGAGGTGGTATGATATGAAGATACCCCTCACAACAAAGGGGAATCAAGGTTCACTTACATTACCGTACATTTAACTAGATATACACATATATATATCAAGGTTAGAAGATTGGTGGAACACTTGTGTCCCGGGAACTGAAGATATCAAACAATTGATGGATAAACAGCAGAAAGCTGTGAATACTTATGGAAACATGATTAGGGACACAAAATTACTCATGGCGGTTCATCCCGACGATGCTCGAGAGAAAACGAAATGAAGATGTCTAATTCCTGTTCTTTCCATTTTCTGATACCTTGCTCACTAAGAATTTGACCACTTTGATAATCTTTGTATGGTGTGTGAAAGCACAGCTCAGGAACAGAGTCTTGGAAACAGACTGGAAAGATCGCAGGAAACGCAATCAAAAACGCCATTTCAAGTGAAACGAAGCCCAATATTTCGAGTTGCCATAACCCTGATCCTGACAAACTCTACCGAGTGATGTGCAAAACAATGACGAGGTACTACACTGACTGCTTCCACAAAAAGTAGACAAGACGAGACGGTCAAGGCTCTTCCACCAGTTATGGCCAGACCCTAGCATCAGCTGCCAAATAGGTCAGAACCACTCTGCTCCCACAACACGAAACAACACGATCAAAACCTAAAAGACTAAGGATTCATGCTTTTACAATGGCGGAGTTCACGGATCGTATTGTGAAAATAACAGAGTTTGAAGGGAGACAAATTCCATATCACCGAGGAGGCCGTATTCGTTGGTAGAAAAAATAAAGAAGAGTGGACAAAAGAAAACTCCCTAGGACCTACTCCAAAATGGAAAACAAACCGGAACACACGAGTTGGGCTTGCGTCCAGTAGCGATTCAAGGACATACCTCAACCTATTCGCAAATCTCACGGCCACCGTCCAGTCCTCTTTCCCACTCTCCTCTACCGACAGATGCAACACGTCCTCCGACTTCGACACTTCTTCACACGCGCCACACAGAACAACGACCTCCACGATGACCACCAAAACTCAAAACAAACAAACCGCTCTTCCGACCGTTTCCACAGGAGACCTGTCCCTGTTCGTGCTCTCGCTATCTCACCTGCACAAAACGCCAACGACACCTGAACCATTCAGAAACCCACACTCTCCTCACCACGAGCAAAACGTCCAGCACCGTACCTCCAAACCCCCATCAAACTACCCATACCGACAACTTACCGCCAAAACCTACTCGTCAAAAAACAGAACCACGACATCAGAACGCAAATCTCCACGTCGCATCGGAGCCCCACACAGAACATATTCATCACAAATTCCGCACAGATCGTCAGGATCGACTTCCGCAGCGAATCAAACCGACTTGGAACTGGAAATGGTGTGAACTTCAGGGGATCGAAACTGAAAGGGCATAACTCACGATCACATGCAGCATAGTAAGGAAGGGTGGTAGGCAGGCTCGCAAGGTGCAGAACAGAGGAACAAAGAGAGATCGGGAGGCTCGAGATGGGGCTTGCCCTAGTAGACGGGAGCAACGCAGCAGCAGCGACGGAAGCCGGAGAACCAAATAGAGAATCGGGAGAGACGGAGCACTAAGTACACTAATGATGATAAATAGTGTTATGTTGTGATTAGTGTTATCTGGATTTTTACCCTGGTCACTCTAAATTTCAATTAGTTGGCATTTAGTGTTGTGTTCACTTTTCTGAGCAATAACTTTTTTGAGCATGTAATAAGTTTCTTAAGTTCCTACGGAGTTTTTTTGCATTTTGATGAAATAGTTAGGTAACACTAAATATAAACTTGTAAAAAATTTATACCCAATAGTTGACAAATAGTGTCTATGTTGACATTTAGTGTTGGTAACATTAACCGGATTGTTGACAATTAGTGTTATGCTTTGTGATTAGTGTTGCCAACACCACCAGGCACCAGCTGTTAGCGGGGCTGCCAGCTGTCGTGATTTCATTAGTTCACGATTACCGACCGACCTGCTTAGTTGCCGGATCGGCCTGCGGGCTCGGGCTCGTGAACATCTCTCCCCTCTCGCACTTGGGTGGTGAGCTGCAGGAGAAATGTAAGCTGCTCCAGTGTGGACTCGACGAAGAGCGTGGATTAGCCAGGCTGGGCACTTCACTTCATTCGAGTGATAATTCGCCAATTGTGAGGCGCACTCGTACATGAGGGCTCTGCACATATGTAGCTACTTCCATGCATGTGTAACAGTATTGGGCTGCACATCCGTCGTGACCATCTCTCCCCTCTCATCCTAACGCAATCTCGAGTAAGAACATTTACCGCCCAGACTGAGTTTCTGAGGGTTGAAAATTGAGTCGCTGGGCTGTCCATTCCTGGGGTAGCATGCCTGACCTCTCAATGCATCGGAATGCGCCACGGTGCATTATTAAGCCTTGTCCTTCAGCTTCGCTACGAGCAAGAAGACGACGACGACGTTCCAGGAAGCTTCCTCGTTTCTTCAGCTGTCGAGGTTGGGTGCTGCGAATGCCGAACATGTATTCGTTGCACGTACGGAAAGAAACTGAATTTTGGGGAGGGGATGCTTCTTCAAATATTTTTCAGTAAATTGTCCTTGAAAGACAAGTGGAATTGACATCTAATCCAAGTTGTTTCATGTTTTTTGGAGCATTGTGGAATTAGTTAGGAAATTTTGAAGTTGGAATGGCATTGGGCTCTAAAATCGTCCACCTCCTCAAATGTACATTGCTTGTACAATGTTGAAGGCTACAAAACAACAACAATTTTGTGTCTACAAATGGCATCTAAATACACTACAAGAGGTAGGGATGTTTTAAGTATAGTCTTTGTAAAATAGTCCTATAATTAATGACCTTTAAGAAGATGTTGATTTTTAAAGTATCCATTCAATGGTGTATGTCTTGCCATATTTTATGACATAATTATTTGCATTCTAGGAAACAGATACCATTTTCTATGTAAAGTTTTTCGAAGACCTTTATGGTTTAATTGCATCACAATGTACAAGATTAAATTTTTAGCATTAGAAGAAGTTTGAGCTTTAAAGGGGGCTGTCCATTCCTCAAAAATGAGAGACGCTAGTAGAAATAATGAGAAAAATAAATCCAATTAAATTATTTTCTAGAAAACAATAGGTCATGGATGGCACTTAATAGGTTTAACAAATACTTTAAAAAAATATTTTAAAATATTTTTTAATATAATTTTCAAATTAAATCCATGATTACATATTCTAAAAGTTTGATTTGGCCAAACTTCAATCACATGAGGTTGTGATTATTTTAATATTATTTTTTATTCTTTTATTTTTTATTCTTTAGATTCTTTTAAGAATATTTTTCTTATTATTTTTAATTAATCATTTTTCCATTGATAGATAGTTTTACCAACAATGCACTTATTCACAACTTGGAGAACCTTTTCTTTAAAGCCCTTTGAAGACTTGAAGTTTTACTTGATGCCTTGAACACTTTGAAGTTTGTCTTCTAATTAATGAATATAGTGCTTGAAGACAATGTTTGGTTCAAATAATATCTCTAACATTAAAAGTAATGCTTGAATCTTTAACAAAACAACATTTATCTATAAGCATTTTAATGAAATAAAGGTAAAGAAGTCCAAAAAGGATTTAGGTGTTTACAATTACTTCTTGCTTGTGTATGACTTCACTTCAATCACTACTACAATATATGATTTTCTTGGCATAGCCCAAATGGATAGATTTTTAGTACTCATTTTTTAAAGAAGATTTTTAATGATAGGTCGCAAAAAATCATTAATACTGATAGTCCTACTTGGACTATACTTAGACTTCAAAGGACCAAATGTGCATTTAACTTATAAAAAACAGATTCAAGGTACAAACATGTATTTCTTTTTGAGAGAAATAAAGAATACAAATGGCGTAGCCCTATTTCACATGTAATTCAATTGTTACATATCATCAATAGATGGCTATATTAGAAATACATTTTTGGACCTCATTTTTGTTCAAGGATCATACTTTTCTTTATATACCACTAAAGTTGAGTACTTCATATTGAATTTTGCAACCCCATGATATTTAATCTCCTAGGACATGTTTATTGTAGATGGTCAACAATGAAGTAGGGATGACCAACAATACATATATTTGAAGGATGAAATAGTGGCATAGCCCTCACCACTGTTCACTACAAGATCTAGATGTAGTATCTTGAGCTCCGTACTAATTATTTTCTTGCCAACCATTTCATTTATGTTCAATGTCAATAGCTTTATTTAGAATTTAATACCAAACACTTATTATGGATAGGATTCACTTGCCATTACTCTACAATACCTTGCCTATTAGAAAGTGATTTTTTGAATAAGAATAATCTATTTACTTCTCTTTAATTAAAGCATAAATTCCATGGAACGTGTTTTCAAAGAAATGCTAACTAAGCATTGGATATAATGTAATAAAGGGCATGAATGTATTTAATGTTGCTTCAGAAGTTACTAAATCTAATATATCTTATTGACTTTTCACAAGTACATAAACTAAAGAAATCCTTAAAAGCATTTGAAAATGCATAAAAAATATCTCAGAAATAAATTTGGTATTGATTTCCAAAGAACTTTGTAGATTTTGAATTTTGAATAATATTAATTCACTTAGATTGATAATTTCTACCACCAATATTTGGATATAATATTTGAAACTTCCTTTCATTACCAATGCCATCCTAAATCTTGACAATGTTGGATTAATTTTATTGCAACAGATTTGTAATTGTAAGATTCTAAATATATTTATCATTTATTTGAAACTAGGGCTTTTACTATTGCCCTTTCTTTGCTTCCAACAATGATTGATTGAAGGCTTTGGACTCTAGAGCTTCTTTAGAATGGAATTTTTCGTATATTTAAATTAAAAAAATTGAATAATAAAATCATAATAGAGTAAAAGATAAGCATCTACAAGATTTTAATATTGCTAAAGATTTAGATATATTTGACAAGAGAAAAACTATGATCACAATGCAATGATGCCAATCCACATTCTAAAGTTGTTTTTACGGTTGCATCATCATCATTGTGCTCTTCAGATTCTGAAAAACTCCTCGATCACAAGAAATTCAAAGGAGCCCCGGGCTTAACAGGATCCCTGCTCTCGCAATCTACCTTGAGGTACCTCTTGCAATTGTAGGGCTGGGAGCTATGGATGAGGAAAAGCTCAATTTAGGTCAAAATCATCAGTTAGAGAGAAAAGAAGAAAACTCGGGAGAGAACTAAGGGCGGATTTACACTATGGTCCACGACCAAAAACCCTCCATTTTGGACTCAACCAAGATCAGTCTCTGAGAACTTCAATCAGTCTTTGAGAACTTAGAGCATGGGAGTAATGGAGGTAATAGCTTGTTAGGATTGCATTGTTCATGGCTTCCCCTGAAACGATCATTTGCAGGATTCGACCAAGAAATGAGCAGGAAATCACAAAGAGATGAACAGCTTGTTGATTGTAGTATACATTCAATTGTGTGCTGTATTCTCAAAAATCGGAACGTGGGGTAATGGCTTATTAGAAGCGTTTAAACTCGGGGCAACGGTTGCACCCCAAAAATCTAAACCAAATGTTTTGTGAGATATCTCGTTGGGAATCAAGATTCAAATGCGTTCCTATTGAGCTGCAGTACGCCCCCTGTTTGCTAACATTCATTCATTTTCTGACAAGAGTCTATAGAAATTCGACCCGTTGAAAAAACCCGTCGAGTCGTAAGGTTGGTTGTCCAAACCTTACGATTTGCAAAGAAATTTTAGATGTGTCACTACCAAGGTACATGCTTGCTCTTCGAGATGGTGTTTACAATTAGGTCGTAGTCACGTAACCGAAGAAACACCACCGCAAAAGAAATTAGGATTGCAAAAAAACGGGGGAAGTAGCGACAACTGTACCTGTTGAGATGCAAAATACCCAAATGCTCGCAGTCTGCAACGGCAAAACTGCGGTTGGGCAGAACCACCAATTTTCAAACCACATGCCTATTGCAACCATGCAAGGGCAAATGGTACACTAGATGGTGCCCTAGTTCTACAATTTGGACCCTAGACTTCAACAGTTGTGCAACCATGCCATATTTAACTACTTTTGGACTTTGCAAAGTCCAAATTTGGTAAAGGGACATCTAAGACAGTTGTAGATTTTGATTTCTATAGATTTTAGGAAATAGATATGATATAGATTTTGGACTAGGTGGTTTGAAAAATGTACAACAAGTTTAGATTTTAGATATCTATGACAACCGGAGATCTCCCGTTGGACAAAGTCCAAAATTCCTTGAAAAGTCCAAAAGTAATTAAATATGGTATAACCTAGATTTTCGGAAATCAAACAACCAAATGAAGTTTCCAATACCAGATTTTTGTTGTGCAAATAGTATTCCATAGATGGGCCTATTACAAGAACAAACAATTGATGGATTGGATCGATCGAAAAGAGGGTAAAGTTTATGTTGCAGAATTGGCCCCCATTGTACTTTTGAATATTTTGCACATGCAAATTTCTAATACCTCAAATGGATAACATTAACTAAAACAATCCAAGTGAATCATATGGTTCATCATCTGCTTCATTAAGTTTGTAGTTATTTTTTGAATGAATAGTGAGGCAAAGGTTTATCCCAACACAAATTAAATATTTTATTACATTTTCAACCCAATCTCAATTCCAACCCTAATCCAACCTTAATCCCAAACCCAACACTATCCCCTAATTTGTAATTTCAAATTAATATAAGATTCTGTAATTGATATAGGAGTTTGTAGCTTTTGTCTATATTCATAGTATATACCTATATACTACTTTGTAGCGATACTCGTACTCATATTCATATCCATCTTTTGTATCCATATCTATATCTCAGATCAACAACTTTGAAATTAGTTTGTCTTCTTTTTGTGAGCAAATCTATGGTTTGGGATTTTTAAAAATCAAAAGTGAAATTGGAGTTATGGACAAGTTGTTCACCTTTTACAGTGGATAGTATGATTGTGGGTGTCGAAAAATGTGACTGTCATCTATACAAAGTTCGAAAAGGAGAATTCAAAACTTCAAGATAATCATGTCTATATAATAATTTTGAGAAGAGGTATTATTTTATAAAAATAGAACCTATGCATCACTTTCAACATGCCATAAGTTCAAAAACAAGAAACATGTAGGGTTTCTTTTTCAGATTTAAAGAAGTGCCAAAATAGTGATATAAAATGTTACAATGGTGCTCCAAATTTAAACATTCATCCACATATTGGATAGAAAATATCACATTACCACATATTACATGTCTATAATTTGGTTTTCATTTACAATCTAGTGATTTCATCTAAGATTTTTTTTAATTCAAAGAATTTTGGTGATTTCATCGAAGTTTTGGGGAATTTTTTTGGCATTTTCTACCCAAATTATTTGGTGGGGTGCAATGTAGCACCTAAAAGGAAAAACAAAGCCTTCGAGACAAGGTATGATGTCTCACTTGCAAAAGCTGATGTAACATAAGAACACTATAATCCTCTAGACTCGTTCTACATCCAACAACACAAATTTCATCTTGTTGAGAGATAACTTTTGCATTTCTTTATGTATGGTTTTGATTAGAACACTATAAGAGAATTGTATTTTAGGTGATTTTAAATCTAACCCTTGTTTTTATATCAACAATGATGTTCAATGTTACATTGAACATCATTGTTGACATAAACACTAGTTGTTGGATTTGAAATCACTTAAAATCTATCAACTAAGGTATGAAAAAACTCTAGTTTCTTGTTGTGGAAATAGAACCACCAATGTTTTATTTAGGCAAACAATGCTTTTCAAAATAGTCCACTAATTTCAAGTGTAGCATCCATTGTAAAAGATGTATTTGATGGGTATTTGAAATATACAAAATTCTTAGTGCATGTCCAACCAAAGCATCCAATAGCTTGGAGATCATCCTTGAATTTCTTATAAATTATTCTATATCGGTGATGGATAATATCATAGTAATCATGGGTTTCTAAAATATTATAGATTCCATATGTTATAGAATTGTTGTGGTAGCTTATGGCATAGCATGTCCTTTTCCTAGAAACACATTTGGTAGAATCATTCTAAGTATAAATAAACTTAAATGCTCTATGATTTGTATCCACATGAATGCTTGATGATTTGAATTTAACAAACATAACCACCTTCTATTGTAACTCACTTTATTAAAATCAAAGAAGAATATTGCAACTCTTTCCAATATTCCACTTCCTACAAAGACCCAAATGCAAAAAGATGGAGCCTTGTGTGTCATACCAATGGAATAAAGATTTGTAGCTAAATTGCAATATTATTTCCTTCACCACTAGCACTTTAAGAAATTGGTACAAGAAATTGGTCCTACTTTCCTCTAAGGTTTCAACATCCACCCTACTAGAAAGCATGTGCAAAAAGCATCTTGCAACTCCACCCAAGTGTCCAAGATGTGAATCACAAACCTCACAACTAGAAAGTTTTGCTACCACTTGATTTCATGGGACCACCAATCGATTGGAGCATCACTCTGACCAAACACACAATGCCTTAGATGGGTTGACCAAAGCTTTGAAGTCCCAAGGCTCTTGATCAAAACACCATTAACTAGGATGAGTAATTGCCAACAAAATCCCAATGCATCTACCATAAAACGATGTGATCATTCTAATGGTACGACGCCAAATCCCATGAGAACTCCCTCAACTGCATAATCAAAACGAAGTTTCATAATCATCAGTAGTTCCTTCGACTTCAGAATCATCAGTAGTCTCTTCAACTTTAAAATGCATTTTAGGCCAACATGTCTTCATGTCTTTAATAGCTTGGGCACTCAACACCACTCCACTCCCATCTATAGTTAGCCGTTTCATTTGCCGTGAATTTGACAAACTTGGGAAAGCTTGCAATTTCTCACACCCAGAAATGTCCAAAGACGTAAAATTGGGACACAAGGGTTTCGAGCAAATCAACTCCTTTAAGTTCAGACAATCTCCCAAGTCGAGGCTAGACAATTTTGGAAAGTTGGCCAAATCTGGAAGAGCTTCCAACTTCTCGCTCGAATAAATGTGCAAAGACTTAAGATTGGAACATAAGGGTTTCGAGCAAGTCAACTCCTTTAAGTTCACACAATCTTCCAAGTGGAGGCTAGACAATTCTAGAAAGTTGGCCAAGTCTGGAAACTCTTGCATGGAACAATTCTTGCACTCCAAAGCACGTAGCTGCGAACAAGTGGCCAACAACTGCAAATTTGCCCAGTTGGTCACATGGAACTCACGAAGACTTGCCAACTGATGAGGGTTTGGCCCAAGATTCTCACAAACATTTGAATTGCCAATCACCTTCAATGATTTCAAATTTTGTAACCTAAGGATGCCATGGAGATCTCTCAACTTGGCACAACCCTCCACCTCCATCTTTTCCAGTCTACCAAGCTCTCGTAGATCCGGTAACACCTCCAACTTGTCACAGTTCTTGATCTTCAACTCCTTCAAACTAGGCAAGTTGCACAAATCAGAGAGATCCTCAAAGTTGCACCTCTCAAATTCCAAATAACGCAGCCTTGATAACCTCTTGAGATCAGGCAACACGCCTTGGCATTTGTTCAGAACGACATGTTCCAACAACACTAACTGAGAGAGACTTGAAATCCCTCGACTTTGCAAGCCAGAAATGATGAGGGTTTTCAACATTGTAAGATTGCCTAAGTCGAGCCCATCATGTGCCTCATGAATTCCGACATACAAATCATCAAGAAAATGCAAATTCCTCAATCCGGCAGATAACCGTACAGGAGTCTCTCGATCCATACACAAAGTTTGAAGATTCGTGAGCTTGCACAGGTTTGGTAGTTGGCTGAGATTTGTGCAACCGGATGTTGTCAAGGATTGCAAACTGACACAATGATCTAAACCTTGCAGTGATTTGATGCGAGTGCAAGAGCTAATGTTCAATTTCCTCAACTTTACAAGCTTGTGCATGTCCGACATCAACACAAGACAAGAGCAATATAGAGCACGTAGCTCCTCCAAATTACCTAGGTCATCCAAACCCGGCAATGCTTCTAGGGAGCTGCAAAAGGTCACATCCAACTTCCGCAATTGCTTCAACTTCTGTAAGTTGGGCACCTCTTTCAACTTAAAACAATAGTTGAGACAAAGCACTTGCAATTGAACCAACTCTCCGACAACATGGCAACTCTCCAAAGCCCAGCACCCGCTCAAATCCAAGATCTGCAACTTGGTGTGGCTCGAGCTCAAGCCAGGAATGGTAGTCATAGAGACAATCTCGCGAAAATGAACCACTTCTAGTAAAATGAGGTCCTTCACATTTGGTATTGGGTCACATTTGTACAAATCCAACACTCGGAGCTTCGTCAAACAACCAATCTCACCAATGCAAGCTGAATTTAATGGGATGCTCAACCATCGAAAAAATACCAACCTTGACAAGGAACGCAAACCAACAATTGATATCAATGGCTTTGATATTTTACAGAACAAGTCACATTCATATTCGAAGCTCGTGAGCAGTTCTAGGCCACTCAAATCCAAGACCTGCTCAATTGGAAAGTCCTTGTTCATTCGAAACTCTATACAAAGCTTCAAAACCACCAAGTTGGGGAAACGAGCAAATTTCACATCCTTTAGCTTCAGAAATCCCTCGTTCAAGAAAAGCATCCTACTCATGTCCCACCAATTACCCTTCTTGGTCAAAATGGATTCACTGAACTCATTGTACTCGTCCAACTCAAAAATCCATCGTCTTCTCTTAGAATTGCCAATTGTAGTTTGATATCTTGCAAAGTCTGTAGCTTGATATCTTGCAAAGTCGTGCCACAAGTCATGCATGCCAATTTTACAAAAACCATCGCCAAGATTTTCTACTAATGAATTCTTCTTCAAGTTCTCCAACTATAAGAAAACAAACACAAAACTTGTCAAAAGTAGCATATCTGTCAATGTCCCCATCTAGCTCCAACCATAGTCGTTAGCCTTTGAAAGTCAAATTGGGAAAACCACCAAACAAAAGCTCATAAAATGATACACAACAAGATTCATTACCTAAAAGCAAAAAAGCCAAAAATTCAAAGGCCATCTAAACAAATGGTCCCATTCTAAATACTTTCTATCAATAAAACGAAGATTGAAAACCATAAATTCAAAGAATACTCACCCATTTCATCACAGTTTGCACACAAATTCCATGCACCGTACCCAACCAGTCAAATAAGCTCCACTCATATGCAAAGAATTTAGTTTTGTAAGGTGCAAATAGGGCCACATCCATGAATAAAAGTTGGTGGCACACAGATAAGGCCTCAAAGCTACTTCTCAAAATGGAAAACACAGGGTGTTGGGGCTCTCCACTAGAGTTGAAAGAATCAATATCTTCCAAAACCTCTCGCCACCTTGATTCAACACATGTAGTACGCCGCAACCGCCTAGCCAATACTCGCAATGCGAGTGGGTGGTAATGATGACTAATGCCATCACCTTTCTTGAAATGACATCGCTTAACACAAGATGAGATCAAATCAAGGTCATCCTTGTTGTTTAAGGACTCAGGGACGCATGTAACATAACAAAGGAATAAAGACCTTGCTTCTTCCAACTCCAACTCTGGCATTTCCATGCATTCACTAGCATCAATCCCCAAAGAGGTCAATACTTCCAAAGAACGTGCGGTCACAAGCAAAACACTCCTAGGACCATACTTTGCTTCTTTTAGAAGAATCTCAGCTTCCACTGATTCACTTGTCACATTATCAATCGTCAAAAATACTTTGACATCCATCATATCTCTCATGAGGTGGTGTCGATACTGCAAGTCAATAATGTCTCAAGGTCAATGCTAAACAAGCAAATGATGAAAAAAAACACTTGCAATAAAGTCAAAAAAACAAGACCAAGCACAACACTACAACTCACACAAAAGAATTAAAAAAATAAGTCCATACTTTTCTAATTATGGTCAATTCAACAAACCTTGTCCACATCCATTACTTCCAAATAGTCAAGGTTTTTGTCCGTCAGCTTTCTAAGCACTTTTTTGAAGACTTCTTTTGCACTTTGACTTCCCAACTCAACATGACAAACTTTGTCATGATACTCCTTTGAGAACTCATTACACATAACCTTGCAAATGGTAGTTTTCCCAATACCTCCAACTCCATAAATGCCCACTATATGCACCCCATTTGACGATGGTCTGGACTCCGTGATCCTTTCATGGATTACCTACATATTAACCAAAAGAGGTGTGAATAAACAAAAATCAAGGAAGTTGAACAAAACAAACAATTCCTCACCATCAATAAAAGAGAGAGTTCTAGTCATCAATGAGATCCTTATAATTGTTGACCAAAATCGTAAGGACAACAAGGATATAGAAGCATCCAAAATGATTGATTTCCACACAAACCTTGCACAATCGTAACTTCCCTTGAACATGGGAATCTTCAAACCTCGTCCCAGGAGAAGCCAAATCATAAATGGCTTTAACTATCTCCTCTCGAAATTTCACTTCCCCCAAGTCAAAGTTGTACTTCAAGGCATTGGTTGGGCCTAACAATTTGAAGGCATTCTTCCAATCCTCCACATCAATCCTACTATCACATTTAGCAAAACCTTGCCAAGATGACAACCATTTTTCTTGGTTTTTCACATCACCATATTGATCATATGTAATTCCAAGAAACACTGGCATTAAGGTGAAGCTTGGCTTCGTCTCCTTGAATTTGGCCATGGCCGCAAATTCCACCATGGGCCATTTTGAAGTAAAGAATTCTTCGGATAGCACCACCACACCAACTTCACATTGTTCAATAGCTTCCAAGATATGCCTTGGAAATTCCTTTCTAATGGGCAAGCACTCTCGACACTTATCGAAAAATGGATGGTGGTCGCATCTCTCCAAATCCTTACACAATTGTTCTACAAACCATTTTTGTTTACCACTGTGGCTCAAAAACACCTTGTACTCTGGTTGTAATGTGTGATTCCTATTCCACAACGAATAGTACCAATGTATTAATAAATAGTGACAAATAAAGGAGAGATTTATTTCTACCCAACATTAATCCCATGATTGGCAACAATTACAATCACTATATTTATTCTTTATGTGAAAAATGAAGCAAAAAATCACAATTCACAAAGGCTATTCACCTGGAGTCATTGCCATCGTTTACAGACAGAGTTGTGCTCCCTTGTTCCATGATTCAAAACAGTCCTTGTCTCCTAGACAAGGACATTGCATTTGATTGCCATTCACTCGTTGTTGTCACATCTGAGATTTATGTACAAGCTCAAGAATGAGGATCCTAAATATCCAATGCATATCCAATTGTGTAAGGATTTGAAATTCACAAAGGCTATTAACAAAGGCAAGCTCATGAATTTGAAATTCAAGGAGATCAATTAAAACTAGTTGAAGAGCAACACTTAACATAGTCAATTTCCATTCAGATTCACGCCATGAATGAACTATTTTTTAATCCTCTCTAACTAACAAATGCTCAACATTGAAACAACACAAGATTCCCTTTGTAAGTGACAAGAAGACACATGAATCCAATGTTATAACATAGTGCCCCACAATTCCAGTAAAGCTAGAGTTTTCCAAACCATCTCATTACAAGAGAACGACAAAGGAAAATAAAGGCAAAGAAAAAGAAGGTTCACTAGATTTTAGTAGTCCCAAAAAATACTACAAACCTCAAATCAAGAGCCAAGAAGACAATGTTGAAACTCTACCAAAGAAGATAATGACAATGCAAACGCCCTATAAGCAAGAAGTCAAGGTAAAAGTTTCATCCTATCAAAAACAAATTCCAAAAGTATTGGACCAAACTCCCAATGAACCCAATCCAATAGCCACACAAGATTGGACAAAAAACCTAGCAAGGATCACTCATTAAGTCTCAATATGGTAGGAGCAAGCATCCTTGGATTCGTCACCCTCAAGCACATAAGAGGACCAAATGGATTATGGCAAATGGATTATGGCAGATAAAAGTAAATATCTACCCTAATTTAGGAGCAATTAGTTTTGTATTTTGGAAACTTCTCTTTCTAAATTTCGAGTCTCTCATTCCAAACATGAATTCCAATATTCCAAATTTGATCATCTCACAAGAGAGCATAATACTTCCTTTGTATCCAACAAGGAAAAGAAGTTGTGAACTTAATCATTCAACAGGACCCATATCAAGAAAGTGGTAGGATGAGCCAAAATGAACACAACCCAATTGGACCAAACCTTATTCTCCAATGAAAAGTACAAGTATACATGAAATGATCAAAAACTAATTGATGAATGTCAAACAAGCACTAATTCTTACTGAAATATGCACGATTCCTTGCAAGTTGTTGAGTGGGTATATAATGCTTAGTGGTGAAAAGCTTTTCATGGAACAATAACATCCATGGACGACAAAACATTCCTACTTTCAAAAATAACAATTCCTACCTCCTTGTTCTATATCTGATTTTTAGCCATTAAAATCAACATTATTGAAATTGGACCCCAAATGCAACTCAGATTACAAAGTTTAGTGTCTAGACCTATTTGAAATTCTGAAAGATTCCCAAAACTCCAATTTCTAATTCCACCTGTACAATATGGAATGGTTTGAGGATATCCCCTTAAAACAAAGGGAATCCTAGTTCACTTCCATTACGTACACAGAGCTCTTTATCTGTAAGCCGATCTGACTATCAAGGTAAGAAGATTCATAGAACATCACTGTCCCAAGAATTGAAGATATTGAACACTTGATTGATGCAGAAAAGAACAAGGGCTAAAGAGTTGAATAGTTTTAGGACACACCATTACTCATAGTGGTTCATCTCGACTATGCTCAAGGGAATAAAATCGTTAAACTCCCAGTCCTTTCCATTTACCGACACCTAGTTTAGTAATGAATTAACCACTTTGATCAACTTGGAATTGTGTGTGAAATGACAGCTAAAGAGCAGGGTTTCAAAAACAGACTTGAAAGAACGCATGCCACGCAACCAAAAACGCCATTTCAAAATGAAACAAAAACCGGTGTTTCATGCACGAGATAGAAAGTTTACTCCTAACCAAACAGCATTCATCTACCATGGTTCTTGGAGCTTCATCCGGGGACAGAGCTGGTTACACCTTGTAACCCACTCGAGGGATATCTAGTCCAAAGATTTCATATAGCGCAATGCCCGAGGAGGGCATTATGGGAAAAAGGAGGTAGACGAAGAGGCTCTTTTCTCCCACAATGCCAGACGACAAGGGCCATTGCCCAACGTAAACCACAAGGGGATGAATAGAAAAAACTGCCCAACATAAACCACAGAAAGAAACAACATCGAGTTAAGTGCACAACAACAATTACAGGTACTAGACTGGTTCCACAAAGGTTCTTCCATCAGTCACGGCTAGACCCTAGCATCAGCTGCCAATACGTCATAGCCACTCTGCCGAAACAACACGATCAAACCCTAAAAGACTGAGGATTCATGCTTTTAGAATGGCCGAGTCCACGGATCGTATGCTGAAATAAACAGAGTTTGAATGGAGAGAAATTCCATATCACCAAAGTCAGTGAAAAACACCGGATTCGTTGATAGAAAAACTACAGAAGAGGAGTAAAAAGAAAGCTCCATATGACCTACTCAAAACTGGGAAACAAACCGGAACACCCGACTATTAGGGATTCAAGAACGTACCTGAACCTACTTACAAATCTCAAGCCCACTGTCCAGACTTCTTTCCCAACTTCGACTTCGACACCGTCCTCATCACAAGCAAACCTTCCAGAACCGTACCTCCTAAATGCCCACCAAACGATCTAGAGTGTCAGGCCACCAACCGGTCTGAAATTTCAAACCCAACAAGCCAAATGAATTCACTTCACAATTCAATTTACAAAATCCTATTTTAGAATTTCATTTCAACAAATCGTGTAAAACAACACATGGATGCATTTTGGCCATTCCCATTGCCCTGGACCCTTTCATTGCAAACCTTGCTAGCATGAGACCCCATCGTCGCAAAAAGGGAAGAGTCGTAGATACACCCTGCGAAACGACACTAAAAAAGCCCCACCAGCAAAATTCCAACCAACTAATTTTTCAAACATCCGCGGACATTGCGATACATATAGCGAGTACTGCTGAATGGCTATTGTTTGCACACAATAAATTTGCACTGCTGCGCCCAGACCGGCTTCGGCAACACGTTGTTCTTTCACAGTCAAGCTTAGAATCAGAATGGTAATGGAAAATTCAGCAAGATAGTTCATTGGAGCTCTTTCCGGTCGAGGTCCAAACTACACATGAAGCACAAAGATGCGTTCTTCTTTGAATTCGACACTACCAACAAGGAGGCTTGGGGTGCCACAGACACCCGGTTGAAGCAAGCACTATCCACAAGTTCGTGCAACTCGCTCGCATTACAAAAAGAAAACATCTCTCAAAAACACATGAGTAGACGATACAAGTAACTCCTATCTACGGCACTATTAATCCAGGAAAATCCGTTTCCGACACACTACACAGGCATACTGGCTGTTCTTGACGATTTCCTTGCACTGTGCACGATAAAGATGTAGGGACTACTGGTTGCAGCACTCAACACCCATAATCCTGCTAAAACACCACACCCATAAAGGCCAACGCTCTACGCAAAGCTCCAATGTAGTCGCAAAAACTACATCTGAATTACAGGATCTCATGGATCTCGCTCACAAACATACATTGCACTTTAACGTCAACAATCGTGACGGAGCAACAAACTCCAATTTCTAAAGGCAAGGAAGTGACAACTTCCACTCACTGGTGGAAGAGGACCATACGCTCATGGCGCAGGTATGCCACATCTCTGCACATGCAGAACTCCCACAAGTCTCTAGGAAATTCCATCCCTGATGCACACAACCATAGCTGAAGCTGAAGCTTCACGAAGCACGTTATCTACTCCCATAATACACGTCTCCTGAACAATGGAAAATACCTAGGTTACACAGGCGCAAAGGACAAGGGGGCGGTCCCGAGAGAAGAACGAAACCGCTGCAGGATCGATGAGACAGTGAAGGGAATGAAGACAGCTTGTGTCCCAAGAACTTAAGATATCCAACACTTGATGGATGCACAAAAGAACTAGGGCTAAAGATGCTAATAGATACGGGACACTCAATTAATCAGGGCGGTTCATCCTGACGTATTCCATATTCCGGTTCTCTCCATTTTCCGATTCGTAGACTAGTAATAATTTGACCCCCTTGATAATCTTTGTACTGTGTGTGAAAGTACAGCTAACGAACAAAGTTTTCAAAATAGACTTGAAAGATCACAGTCCACGCAATCAAAACCGACATTTCAAAATGAAACAAAGCCAAAGATTTCGAGTTGCCATCACCCTGATCCTGACAAAGTCAACCGAGTGATGCGCAAAACAGTTACGAGTACTAGACTGACTGGTTCCGAAGAGGTTGAGCAAGACGAGATGGTCGAGGCTCTTCCAGCAGTTGGCCAGACCTTACCATCATCTGCCAAATATCTGCCAAAGAGGTCACAACCAGTTTGCACCAACAACACGAAACAACATCATCAACCCCTATGAGACTGAGGATTCATGCTTTTACAAAGACCAAGTGCATGGGTCGTATTGTGAAAAGAATAGAATTTCAATGGAGACAAATTCCAGATCACCAAAGTCAGTGCAGAACACCGTATTCGGTGATAGAAAAAATAAAGAAGAAGAGTCAAAAGAAACCTCCCTCCAAATTAGATCATCACACGACAAAGAATAATCCGTTTCAGCAAGGTGAAAGAAGTTGTCAGCTTTCTCACTCAACACTGGGTGAATGGCAGGGTGCGCGAAAATGGACGCAGCCCAATTGCACCAAACTTGACTCTGCAGTGAAAAGTCCACCGAAGACAAAACATTCCTACTTAATGGATTCAGCAATTCCTACCACCTTTGCTCTGTATCCAATTTCAGCCATGAAAATTATCTTTTTAGTAATGGGCGCACAAACGAAATGACATTAAGCTTGCAAAGTCTAGTTTCTATAACTACTTGAAATTTTGTAAGATTCCCAAGTGGCGATGTATTATTGCAATTTCTGGTGGTATGATATGAAGATACCCCTCACAAGAAAGGGGAATCAAGGTTCACTTCCATTACCGTACGTTTAACTAGATATACATATATATCAAGGTTAGAAGATTGGTGGAACACTTGTGTCCCGGGAACTTAAGATATCAAACAATTGATGGATAAACAGCAAAAAGCTGTGAATACTTATGGTAACATGATTAGGGACACAAAATTACTCATGGCGGTTCATCCCGACGATGCTCGAGAGAAAACGAAATGAAGATGTCTAATTCCTGTTCTTTCCATTTTCTGATACCTTGCTTACTAATAATTTGACCACTTTGATAATCTTTGTATCGTGTGTGAAAGCACAGCTAAAGAACAGAGTCTTGGGGAAAGATCGCAGGAGACGCAATCAAAAACGCCATTTCAAGTGAAACGAAGCCAAGATTTCGACTTGCCATAACCCTGATCCGGACAAACTCTACCGACTGATGTGCAAAACAATGACGAGGTACTGCACTGACTGGTTCCACAAAAAGTAGACAAGACGAGATGCTCAAGGCTCTTCCACCAGTTATGGCAAGTCCCTAGCATCAGCTGCCGAATTGGTCAGAACCACTCTGCTCCCACAACACAAAACAACACGAGCAAAACCTAAAAGACTAAGGATTCATGCTTTTAAAATGACCGAGTCCACGGATCGTATGGTGAAAATAACAGAGTTTGAATGGACACAAATTCCATATCACCGAACTCAGGGCAGAACGCCGTATTCGTTGAATGAAAAACTAAACAAGAGTGGACAAAAGAAAACTCCCTATGACCTACTCCAAACTGGAATACAAACCGGAACACACGAGTTGTGCTTGCGTCCATTAGGGATTCAAGGACATACCTCAACCTACTCGCAAATCTCACGCCCACCGACCAGTCCTCTTTCCCACTCTCCTCTACCGACAGATTCAACACGTCCTCCGACATCGACACTTCTTCACACGCGCCACACAGAGCAACGACCTCCACGATGACCACCAAAACTCAAAACAAACAAACCGCTCTTCCGACCGTTTCCACAGGAGACTTGTCCTTGTTCGTGCTCTCGCTATCTCACCTGTACAGAACCCCACCGACACCTGAACCATTCAGAAACCCACACTCTCCTCACCACGAGCAAAACGTCCAGCACCGTACCTCCAAACCCCCATCAAACTACTCATACCGACAACTTACCGCTAAAACGTCCTCCTTAAAAAACAGAACCAAGACATCAGAACGCAAACCTCCACGTCACATCGGAGCCCCACACAGATTATATTCATCACAAATTCCGCACAGATCGTCAGGATCGAATTCCGCAGCGAATCAAACCGGCTTGGAACTAGAGAAGGTGAGAACTTCAGGGGATCGAAACTGGAAGGGCATAACTCACATGGAGCATAGTAAGGAAGGGTGGTAGGCAGGCTCGCAAGGTGCAGAACAGAATAACAAAGAGAGATCCGGAGGCTCGAGATGGGACTTACCCTAGTAGACGGGAGCAACGCAGCAGCAGCGACGGAAGTCGGAGAACCAAATAAAGGAACGGGAGAGACGGTGCACCATTCCTCTCCGCCGGCGCTCCTCACTAGTCCCCCGGTCTCAAACCCTAGCAACCACGCAGCCTCGAGTTTAAGGGAGGGCTCCCTCCATCTGAGCCCTCAAATGGATCCACGGTGGAGATGGAAGGGTGACGCCCAAACGGAATTTTTGGGTCAGGGAGGATTGCGTATTGCCCCCCTCTATTGCCCCTTCAAAGGATAAATGTAAATTATTTTGTGCCACTTAAATTTTGTATTTCCTCACATCTCCTAACTAATTTGAGGCCTCTGATTGCAAATATGAATCAAAATTTGCAAATTTTTTCACATGTGACAAATAAAAAAATTCAATCCATCCACTTTAAAGTTCTCCTTGAAAATGAAATTTTATAATCATATTGTAGCACTCAAACCCTGTATAGTGAACCGTGGTTTTACTTCCTGCAGTTAGGCGTGTAGCTTCAATAACAAGGCACGTAGCACTGTTTAGGGTAAATATGAAGGAGTAACCTCTATTTCTAACTAAGATCTTTTGATTTTATAAAAAAAGTATAAAACAATTGACATTAGAACTTGGATCCAAATACAAAGAATTTTTTTTTAGTGTTTTCCCCATACAATGAGGTGGGTGGGCGACATCAGACTGAGGGATCCATCTCTTCTATAAATCCATTTGGATGGCTCAGATGGAGGGATCCTTCCAAAACGAGGCCAGGGACTGTTGCCCGAGGGAGGATAGAAGGTGTGCGGGCAGTAGTTCCCGGCGTCTCAGTGCCGAGGCTAGGCACTACACTAAAATTGGTAAATAGTGTTGGCAACACTAATGGACTGAGGTAATACTAATTGTGATTAGCAAGGTTAGTGTTAGAAGATTATTTATCCATTTGAACACTATTTTAGCTGTATAGTAAATTACAGTTTTCTAGGAAAGGGACAGATTTTCATAGTGGAAGGCAAAAATTACAATTTTGCAGAAAAAGGACAAATTTTCACAACGGAAGGCTAAAATTACAGTTTTGCAGGGAAAGGACAGATTTTTGCAGTGGGAGGCAAAAATTACAATTTTCTTGGAAAGGGATAGATTTTCACAGTGGGAGGCAATAATTACAATTTTGTAAGGAAGAGATAGATTTTTACAGTGGGGTGCAAAATTTACAGTTTTGTAAGGAAGGGACAGAATTTTATGACAGCAATTAAGTGCCCCAACACTATTTACACATAAGTTGAAAAATAGTGTTGGGATAAAAAACAGGGAACAACACTAATTATCACCCAACACTATTTACCAATTTTAGGGTAGCTGTCGTAGCGAGGCTGCCAGCTGTCGTGATTTCATTAGTTCACGGTGACCTACCGACCTGCTTAGTTGCCGGGTCGGATTGCTGTGGAGCCGGGTGGGATTGCTGCATACCCGTAGTGAACATCTCTCCCCTCTCGCACGTGGGTGGTGAGTTGCAAGAGAAATGTAAGCTGCTCCAGTGTGGAGTCGACGAAGAGCGTGGATTAGCCAGGCTGGGCACTTCACTTCATTCGAGTGATAATTCGCCAATTGTGGGGCGCACTCGTACATGAGGGCTCTGCACATATGTAACTACTCTGTGCATGTGTAATATTATTGGCGAGTTGGATTTTCGAGCTACGGAGCGGGATAAGATGCAGGTTTATCCAAATCTTGGCAAGTTGATCGTCGGGTCACCACAGCTATCGCTTGATGGATGTTAACGATACAGGGATGCACTGACCGATACCATCGCGGTTTTCGAGATGGAATGGTTCAGGCACTAAATTTTATTTCCTGTCAACAGTTCCAACTCCAACTCAAAGAGAACTGCATGGCACTGAAGAGAGATCACCAATCACAATTCATTTTTTGGAGACTTGCAAGCAATTACCGTTGTCGAAACGATGGTGGAGCCTACCGTGTACGCTATGTGCGATGCACACAAAGATATACAATATTTGCGAAAGATACACAAAGGTTTATTTGGGGTATCACTGTTCAAGGTCGGCTTCGTTATTGTCTCGCCTGTCTGAGCTCGTGAGAGGTCTCTGGTTGCTTCACTTCATATGAAACTTCACTGTTGAATTTTCTGCGTCTGTGGTATTTCATCATCCTCTTAATTATGGAGCTCTTCTTTTGAAACACTTGCTTTTGCGACTTCAGGCTCTATTTAATTATGTCACTGTTGTGTATGTTTGCTTTCAAAGTTGGTGATTAGCTTTTCTTGGTGCAAATGTTGACAGCAAGCTGCTGAACCTTGAAGCAGGAGAATTTGGATTACACTTAATAGTTAGTGGAATAAGATGCAGGTTTCTTCATATTGTGCACAAATTTGCTACTAACAGGCCTCAATGTCTATATGGCAGTAGTTGATACGTGAGCATTATAGAAATGGCAATTTGAATCAACCTGTCCTTTTTTCAATTGTAATCAAGAAATGCTAATCAACGACTGAAAGTTTCTATGATTTGTCAACATTGCAATTCCAATTGTTTTGAGAAAAAGTAGTCTCATCATGTAAAGAATGTAACACAAACCCTTTCTCCAAACAGCAAAAGTTTAATGCCGGGCATACCCTAGCACTTGTTTTTTCTTATTGAAACCTTTTGGAATATACAGATTTTATTTTCAAACAGAACAAAAAAATACAATTCACTGTAGATGTTGAATCCCAGTTGTGTAATCAAGGGAAAAGAAGAAGCAGTGTGTAGCAAGGCCATAGCTGCGACGGTCATGACACAGGTTCCGACTAACGCTATTCCAGAGACACTGGAAATTGTTGTCAAGGCAAGTGGCTTGGACTCTTTGACACATCCTCCAGCACTTGCTACATATATTATGTGCCAGCTGAGATTAACAAAGGGCTCAGGCAACATAACATCGCGGTTTTCATTCCGTTGTTTTACGTTTGCAGCGCTGCAGAACACTTCAGTTTCCGGAAATTTCTATTTGGCCTCACCAGCTAGCTATTGTTGTGAAGTTCTCAGTGCGGATCTGCTGTTCAACATGCATGGCGCAATGATTCTCAATTTCTTGATCGCAATACTAGTTCAAACAGTCTAGTCATGGCCATCTTCAAAAGCATACATTCACCGAGTCCGATCGAGGATGACCAGCAGAAACTCTTTCATGAATGATGCAAAATCAGCTGAATGAGCTCTCATTTGACTGTCATGAATTTGTGTTCAGGATGCCTGGTAATACTAACCACGTACACTCCAGAAAATTATGTGGGTTTTGAATTTTAAAGTTTTACCGCCCAAACTGAGTTTCTACCGGTAGGTAGAAAAAGGAGGGCTGTCCATTGCTGGAGTAAGGCAGTTGACTATGTTCTAAATGCGACCCCTATCTAGGAATGGGCAACATGTTGTTTGAAATATCCATTATTATGAATGATGAGTTAAGTAAGCTTAAATTGTCTCTTTAAGAGCATACTACCTTATACAGTAAATGTTTGACCTCTCAATCAATCAGAATGCGCCATGTTACATTATTCTGCCTTGAGTATCACTCAAGTAAGAAATGGAGAACGACAACAATGTTTTAACCCCTAAATCCCAAAGACTTTTTTTTTAGCTTCTATGAATTTGCTCTAAATTGACCAAAAAGCCAACATTTTGATAAGTTGTATCAATTTGTTTTGAATTGTAATTGTACAAATTCAAACTAAACATGTTAGAAATCATATTAGGATAAGAAAACACAAGAATATCACTTATGGATTGAAAGATTACAATGTTTGATCATGAGGGTATAAAACCTCAAAAGTAATTTGAAGTCTTTCAATCATTTTTTCACATATCAAATTTAAAAAAGTTGGTCTCCAAAAACAATATGAGGTCAAAGGGTACAACTGATGCATAACACCAATAATTTTAGAGCTTTTTAATATCTATCCTATGATTTTTTTAAATGAACTTCTTATGTGATTTTTCTCCAAGATTTAGTGTATTTGAAGCTCATTTTCAAGAGCCCTCGACAATAAGAAATCAAAATTTGCAATGGACATCCTTGTACAAAATCTTAAATTGAAAAACCATAATCATTCATTTACAAAATCAAATTTTTGATGCTAAAACTAGACTTCAGAAACTTCTTTTTAAAAATATAAACTATTAAAAATAACAATTTTAAATTTTATCTAACTTCAAAGTATTGTCAATACCAAAAATTGGTGCCTCAAACATTTTGGGGTTATTTAGGCTTGCTGATTTGGGGTTTGTGACTCCTAAACAAATTGGATTGTATGAATACAAAATAGATACTATATTTGTTGCATGTATAGAAAATTGATTTTGTGCTTAAACCTTAAAAGGACATTTCATGTAGAGGCTTCTTCAAACTACATTAGAGTTTTGCATTAAAACATACATTTCAAAATTTTGATATTTTTCACATGTAGTAATATATGTCTAAAATTTAATCTCATTTTTATAATTAAAAATATTAATTTGAATTTTATATGGTTTTTAAAAATAAAATCTTTGTAAGAATTGGAGTAGTTTCAAAATACTATGAATTTTTTTGACAAAAATAGAAGTAGTTTTTTTTTAAAACATCATGGTATAATTCATATACTCCTTAAACTTACATCAAGAGAAATTTAATAATATTCTAAAAATTTTGAACAAAACTAAAATGTAATACAAAGTAAATTATTGGAGCTACATTTGGGGTGTAAGCTTAACAACCTTTAAAATGAAAAACTATTTGAAAACCATTTTGAATGTTTTGACTTTCAAAATGTCTACAAGGCTTGCAATGTTTTTTGAAAGGTTGATCAATACAAGTCTAGGAAGCTCAATATTGGACATAAAATGGTGTTTTCTGAGTATGGTAGAGAAGGTGCTTGAATTGAGGTATATTGTAGTAATAAAGTTTGTATGTGTATTGAATAGGTTCCAGTGACAAATGGCACTCCCAATTTGGATCATAATTGTATACCTGTATTTTGAGCACATAGTCACTCACAAGTCACATTATCCCCACAAAAATCCCCAATTTAAATATTTAAAAAAAATTTAACCTCCTAATTATCAACCTCCTTCCAAAACAATTAAACCTAGGTTAAATTTTTTTAATCCCAACCTCAACCCAGCCAACCTACCTATTTGTGATTTCCAAGGACCAATCAAATTCTCAATCGATATGGGATATGCTGATTGTACCCATATCCGTATCCATCTATATCCGCACCCATATTTTATATTTGTATTTATATCCACATCCATATTATGTATTCATATTCATACCGTACTTATATTTGTAATTTGTATTAAATTGGATCAATGGTGATAAGGGGGGGTAAAAGATCAATGGCTCAAGATTTTAAGACTGTATGTGTGTGTTTGGTAGGGGGGTGCATCTTTTCAAGAGATAGTTGCACTTCCTACATGCCTCAAAAGTTGTAAAATGTTCACAAATTTTACATGTATGGTGCCATGTTTGAGTGTGATAATGGTTTTATGTTAAAATAAACTCCAAATGAAGATGTTCATTTTTGAATTCTCAATCCAATGGTGCATGTCTTGCCATATTTTACAACATAATAATTAACCCCTAAAGATCCAAACATTATTTTTTGGCATCATAGTGATTTGGGGCAGCTCACTAAAAATGAAATTTTTATTTTTTTTCTTTGAAAATTTTACACGAGATGTACTCAAGGAGTGGCTCTAAGGCTCAACAATTTTCATAACTTTCGACCACATGGTTAAAAAGTTATTGCATAAATAATATGTAATTTTCAACATTTTGTGGGCAACTTGGGTAGCTCAAAAAACTACTTTAAAAATCACTTTTCTAAGAAATAAAAATTTGAAATTGGTTCTCTAGACTTATATATTTGTAGTATTGGTATAAAGTGCAAGTAGGGCTGCATCGATGAATAGAAGCTTATCTCAAAGATTAAATGTATCAAAGTTTCTTCTCTACATAGACAAGACATGAAGTTGGGATTTTCTGAAAAGATTGTAAAGATAAATTTTGTACAATAGCAACCAAACACCATCATCATGGGACAAATCCAATATCCAAACTACTCACCCATCACTTGCAACGCTAGTAAATGGTAATAATAACTAATGCCAATAGCTTTCTTGAAATGACATTGTTGAACAATAGATGAGATCAAACCAAGGCCATCTTTGTTGCTTGAATATGAAAGAACATGATAGAAGAATAAAACATTTGATAACTCCATATCCAACTTTGGAACATCCATCCACCCTCAAAACTATTAATTCATTTAGAAAGCATGCTATCTCATATACTCCACTTCCAAGTCTATAGTTTGGAATATTTCATAGTTTGGAATATTTCAAGCAATATTTTTAATAGTACATTGTTTGTGTGTTTTTAAAAAAAAAGTATTGACCAAAATACATGCAAGAATTTCATTGATTTGTAATTCTTTTGGGGAAAAAATTTGAATTTAATAAGGCAAAATATGTGCAATAGCTAAGGAATGACAATGAATTATTGTAACCTTAATCCAAAATGAAAGCAAGTTTCAAAAACAATTTGGACTAAAATCTTTAATATTACTGTATATATACATTAGTGTTGAATCTTAAGACATTGGGATATATAAATTAAAACCTATAACCAAAATACTAGAGTGTTTTTATAGAGGGACAAGAAATAAAACAAATATTTTTTGAAATCACCCAATCGAGCTATTGTATATAATATAGTAATGCTTGACAAAACTGATTTTTGAATCTATCAATCCTTTAAGATCCATAACTATGTTATATCAAAATATACTTCAAAACTCTCATTTCTAATACACAAGATGGAAAGGATTCCCTTTTAGTTTGACAATGGAATGAAAGCTTGCTAATTATTATAATGAGAATACTAGTTTAGCAATCAATCTAATTCTTTTTAACCTTTTATTTCTTAAAAATGATCAAAAAGTCTTATATATTATTTTGTTAAGTTTATGCTCTAATTGGCTACAAAATATGAATTTTCTTAATTTTTTAGTCACTAATTCAAATGAAATGGATGAAAGTTTTTGCTGTTAATTTTAATATGTTTCATAAAAAGTAGACTTTTAGGTAATATTTATTTCTTTTTTAATTGCCCATGCTAAGCATTTAGTTCTTTGTGGAAATAATAATTGTATTCCATAAAATCTTTGGTATTTGTTCTTCTATCTTCTCACAAAAATTTAAAAAATTAGGCCAAAAATTGTAATCATAGAAACCTATCCAATCTTTCCATTGTTCAACAAACAAGCTTTGGTGCTTTAGAGGTTACTTTACAAACCTCTTTATCTATCAAATCCGGTCTTAAGACAATACATCTATTCCAATGGAAAAAAATATATATAGCTCATACTACTAATAATAGATTGTTTTCAATTTGCTAAGATCCTATATAATTAATCCTTGGTCATCCCAAATCCCGCTTTTAAGATGATGAATAGAGTGCTTTGGGACAATATTTCATTCAAAAAAATTCTATATACATCCTGATTAATGCTTAAATCTTTAATATTTAAACCTACCTTGGTCTTTTTGTGAATTTAAGCAAGTTTTATTTTTGAATTTTGCATGATATATTTAAGATAGTTGCTAATCATCCTACTTTACGTATGAAGCATTGGTTCAAGTCATTCTACTAAGTATTGCATGATTTTATTTGTTTCTTTAAAATTTCGATGTCAAATTGGGTAGTACAATTATTTCCTTAAACCCTTTTAAGAATTGTACTTGATTTTTAAATCTATATTTTGAATGAGACTATCAAAGGTGGGAAAAAATAATTCCCTAAAAAATTTCAGGGAAATTATTTTTTCTAGTTTAAAATTTTTATGGAAAAATAATGATTTTTAAGGTATATTAGTAGTTGGCGCTTACTATGCTACGCATTCACCATTAGAATTTCATTAGAATATTTATATATTAGATAGAATGGAGAGCAAGAAATTTCAATAAATCTTCAGATAAAAATTACTAAAATCTTCATATATATTCTTTAATAAATAAGAGTATATTGAAATAAACAATAGAAATTTAATGAATGATGAATGATATACGATAAAAGATACACATACATTAGAATGAATTAGAAATTTGACTCAATTGTTACAAACAATGGCAACCCAAATAGAAGAATTTAAAGGAAAAACTTGTAAATCTCAAAAGCTTCGTGAACAATTTAATTGTTGTGAAATCCAAAATCGATTCAATCTAATAAATTTCTCAAATCATTTGGTAGTAACAATAGAAAATTGAAATCAGAAGCTCAAAGCTCACAAACAGACAAAATCATAGAAATGCAAAAGAAGTATAAAGCCAAGAAAGCAATGGAATTGCTACCTTTATCATATCACTATATTGATCCTTTTTAATATCACCTCAATTGCAACGACCTTATTATTTTTATAATATCATCCTTTGTAAAAAGTGATATTACAAAGGTGACTGTGAACTGCTATTGTATTTCAATAATATCACATTGTGTGAAAATATGATTTCTATGTATGCATGATTGGAACTATTTTTATAGAATAATTAAAATAAATATTTTAAAGACTTATTGAAATCATTATCATGCATTCTATTCAAATAAATCAAATTTTTATTAATATGTGATACAATGAATGCGTAGCATAGCAAGCACAAGCCCCTAGTATTAATGGTAGCATTTGTGATATTATAGAGGAACTTATGATTTTAGTAATATGATTGTACAATTCCAAATGATTTAAAGTTTTTCAAGCATATAGTCAACATGCATTGAAGAATGAATTCTAAGTATACATATTCAGATACAAGCTTGGAACCAAAAAAATTCTCCATCAAGATGGCCTTCCTTAATTTGTAGTCAAAATTATTAGCATTTCAATCTTTTCTTTTCCTTTGTACCTCTTTTCACTTACAAGATCAAATGACACTTTCACAAATCCTCTCTTCAAGCCAAGAGTTGTAATAAGATCCATTCATTGTCATTATCACATAATCCTTTCCAATCACTTTTACTACCACATAGTGTAAAGTGATTTAGAAAGTCTTAACTCCATATTCCATTCACTTCTTAAAAAAGGTATAGCTCTCCAAAATTTAATTTGACCATCATGCTTTAGTTGCACAAGAGAGGACTATGTCCAATAAACAACTCACTAAAGCAATGTACAATTTGATGAGATTCCACATTTTACCATCCAAAATCCTATTCTATCTTCATGTACCAATGGTGTACATTTTTCTTCTAAAATGTATTCCTTTGGTATAGAAGGGAAGAATTGAAATGAGAGTGGTGATAGGCTAATTTAACTTATGTTTCAATGTGTAGTCCAATCAAGTGTAATAAATGTGGATTTATTCATGTAGTAAAACCTATTCCCTAACCTTGGTTTGAATCTTGCCTTAAACTTGTGTACTAAGTGTTGGTGACAAAAAATGATCAAACTTTCTATCTTTTGAATCTTCATCTTTTCTTTCTAATCAAGAATCCAAAAGATTGCTTTTTGTTGCTCTAGCAAGAAATGTACTACAATGGTGATTGAACAAATTGTTACTAAGGTGGAAACTGATTAATAATATTCAAAGTAAAAAATAAAAAACTTAGAGAGCTTCTATATTTTTTATATATTTCAAAGTGAAGATTGGAAGAAACTTTAGTGTTTAATAGGTGCATATTTGAAGTACCTTGAGAAACTATGTACTAAGATCTTATTATTTCACAATCAAGAATCACCATTTGTAAGGTAAGAGCCATTGAGAATGGATGGTTTAAAGACATATTGGAATATTTCAAGAAACACCTATTTGGCAAATGATGGAGGTGAAATTGTGAAGTGTATAACTACCTTAATTTACAATGACCCAAGTGACTATTTTCGTCTATTTTGAGTTTATTGCAATAAATGTTATTTGAAGAAAATAGACTATGTTTGAATCTAATGGCAATAGTTTCATCAAATTCCGAGAAAAACTCCACCTTGTAGAATTTTAAAAAGTTGAATGGTATAATGTAGTTTATGGTTGATGTTTTTTAGGTTGAATTTTGGTATGGACTAAAAAGTGCCAACCAATGCAATTGTTGTCCATTTCAAAAATGATAAATCTAAAGAGCTCAGGGAGAACACAAGTGTGCCTATTTTTATTTTTTCTTAGAAACACTATTCTCATTTTAGTAATCATCATGCATTGCAAGCTCCACTCAAAATTGCAAAATGACCAAATGTTGTGAAATTTATATGACCATTTTCAACTCCCTTGTCTTTTACTAAGCACAAAAAGGTCATCATTTCAAAGTATTCTCATTGAGATATGCTCTTTCAAAGTGTGTTGCCTTGTTTTTTCATAGACCTAAATAAGACTTCAAACTCAAATATCTACTAAATTGTGTAGGATTAAATAATCTAAATTTTTTTGAGTTGCTTACTCTCATTATGAACAATAAGATCCCATGGTTATATACTATTTTCAAATTTCTCAAGTTCATGGCCTTTTGGTCCCATTATGAAAGTACACCACCCATTGGATCTTTGGGGATTAAAAATAATCATTACTTTCTTCGTAACTTGCCTATGGACAGGGATCTTCAAGGATGGTTTATGATTTTTCCTTTAACCCCTAATGTTTAGAGGAATTTTTTGCTATCAAAACCACTATGTTTACCAAAAATCTTAGTGGACTATTTTAGAAAAATCTAACCAAAGATTCTAGTATTAGACTTATATGAGAGAATGTGGTCACAAATGTAGTCAAAATTTCATGAAGTTTGACAATACAAATTGAAAGATAATTGCATTCAAATTCAAAAGAACTTTATTGACCTTACTCAAGAATTCCAAATGAATTTTGTGAATTTTTTTCACTAAAGATTTTAATTTTTTAATTTTAACATATTGGAAATCTTGTTAGGCAATGATATGTATACCACTTTTCGCAGTGTCACAAGATTAGACATTACAATGCACTTTAGTTGGATCAATCGTACCTCAATATAGTTTCAAAACACAACAATCCTAGTGGTAGATTGCAAGATGTACTTGTAATTGAGAAGTAGGAAATATATTTTGAAAAAAAATAAAATCTCTAATTTTTATGGTGTCATGATGTCCTATATAATTCCATGGTAGCACTTGAAGAAAGGGCATTGACCCATTATATTATGTTTTCTAATTATTTTTTATTCTATATTTTTTTTGAAAAACTAAAATACTAAGCAAGAGGCTTGTACCTATGGTAGAACCACTCATAGTTGACTATTTAAGCAATTTTGTGCATGTTTTGGGGTAGTATAGGGCAGTGCAAATTTTCTATCATACAAGAGGATAGAAATCATAAAGATTGCAATTTTTTTGGTAATTTTGTGTCTTGAATTGAAATTACTATGAGTTTTGGAAGCCAAAAGTTGGTCTGGATCCATATTCAATGTATACAGTCTTCTAATTTCAATCATTCAAGAACTACTTTCCTACTCACTATTTCCTACTTTCTTGCTCTGTCTTTTAAAACATGTGTCATGACCTTATTAGTCTCAACCTTGAAAAGAAGAAAAACCACATTCCAAATTTTGGTTGGAAGTACATTCTAGCCTTGGTTGGAAGTATGTTCCAGCCTTGGTTGGAAATAGTTGTATTCTATTAGGTTGGATATGGATCCTTGGTTGGAAATGGTTGGTACCATTTTTTTTTACTAGATATTGTTTGTGGTGTAGTGCAAGTTGTACAAGGATTTTTTCAAAAGGGGGATCTTTTTTATTTGTTTATTGTTGTAAGCTAGCCAACAAACTAGCTTGGATGCTGAAAACCTTGAATAAGATATACGACTTGTTTCCAATTAGGGCCTCATTTGTGCAAGATAGTGTGATTAATTTTCATGAATGAAGGGAATATGATGTAGACTTTCATTCATTTAAGGTAACCAGAGTTAGATAATATATTGGTGAGGCAGTAACTTCAATCTCCATGGATAAAAAAGGTGGTTGCCTTGATTAAAAATTTGTTTGTTGAGATATCTCAATAAATGAATTTGCATTAATAGTAATCGTGATTGCAACAAAGACTCTTCTTATCATTAAAGATACAAAAAACCTAACATATTGATTTTTAGTTTCTTGTGTTTTTTGTTTTGTACACACCCAAGTTTAGTTTTTTTAGTTTTGTGCTTCTCAAAAATAGAACAATATTCATCACTTCCATTCCTTGACTAGAAAAAAAATTATCCCCAATCAATGTTCAATTGGATATACACTAAAACACTTAATATTAATATTATTGGAAACAAGTTATATACCTTATGTGATTATTCATTGGAGCCTCTTTTCAAGTTTGGGTTTTTATTTATTTATTCGTTGAGCTTTTGCAGAAGTATAGGCCTCGTCTACACTTGCTGCCCATGTTCCAATGCAAAGTACAACTCCTTTCCTCCCCCCATGAAAATCAATGATTTTCCCCTTGCCAAAGCTGCCTTTTGAATTGCTTTTTGCAGAAAAAAGTCCATAACTTGTTAACCATGCAATGGAATTATGTAATTTCTTCCACCCCACAAATCCAATAAGGTAAACCATCAATATGTGATTTTGTAGAAGATTCTCTGGGCCCACACATCTTGTTTTAGTTTTTAAGCAAACAATTCACACAATTCTGGTCAGATGACCCATTATGGTCAACTAGGGAGTTTTTTTTTTCACACTACAACAAAAGCAGTGTTTTATGACTGCAAAATATGACTGCAGTGAGTCTTAAAATCAAAAAATACGACTCACGCAGAAATCACTGTAGATGACTCGGAATATGACTGACTCCAGTCGTTTAGAAGCAGTCGCTTCAGACATCAGTCATATTGGCAGTCATATTTTTCGAAGGGTATAAATACCCATATTTAGCCATAGTATGCCAACATGGCGTATACTTTGACTTTCCTAGGGGAGTCTTGACTTTTTCTTGAGTTGTTCGGGCAAACAAAAAAATCCTACGTGGAATATGACTATGGTCAGTCATATTTTTGGATGACGTGGAATATGACTGCGGTCAGTCATATTTTTGAATGATGTGGAATATGACTACGGTTAGTCATATTTTTTGATAACATGGAATATGACTGCAGTCAGTCATATTTTTGAATGATATGGAATATGACTCCAGTCAGTCATATTTTTGGATGACATGGAATATGATTGCAGTCAGTCATATTTTTGGATGACATGGAATATGACTGCAGTCAGTCATATTTTTTTATGACATGAAATATGACTGTAGTGAGTAATATTTTTTTATGACATGGAATATAACTACAGTGAGTCATATTTTTTGATGGCATGGAATATGACTGAGGTGAGTCATATTTTGCAGTAATGTAGAATACAACTCTCGTCAGTCATATTTTATGGAATATGACTTCTGTAAGTCATATTTTTGGCTTCATGAAGTTGCAAGTAGCTTCCAATGTCTTTGTTTCAACTTTTGATGCCTACATATACAATCAAAGAAATGAGAGGTTAGTTTTTAGTGATTGAACAACAAAGCCTAACCTTCAAAGATTTACAATCAACAAAAAATATGTAGCTCAAGTTTAGGATAGGAAGAATAAGATTGATGATGGAGGAAACAAGAAAAAAAATATAAGTACTAAGAGATAACAAGAATCAAAAGTTAAAATACAATAAGGATTAAGAAGCAACAACTAAGCAACAACTAAGACACAATAAGAAACAAGAAGCAATACAAAACAAGAAACAACAAATAAGACACAATATGAGGCAACAATTAAGACATAAGAACAACTAAAAAGCAACAACTAAGATACAAGAAGAAACAAGAAGCACCAACTAAGACATGACAAGAAACAACAAGAAATGAGAGTATAGATGCAACAAGAAAAAATAAGAAGCAAGAACTACAAAACAAGAGGAAACAAAAAAACAAGAACTAAAAAGAAGAAAGAGTTCAAAGGCAAGAGAAAGAAAGAATTTAGATGCAACAATAAGAAATAAGAAGCATGAACTGGAGAGCAACAAGAAACAAGAGTTAAGATGCAACAAAAAGCAACAAGTGAGAGTTAAGAGACAATAAAAAGTAAGGAAGAAGAGTCACAAGAAGTGACGGCTAGGGTTTCAAAACCCTAAAAAGTGGCGGCTAGGATTTCAAAACCCTAAAAAAATGACGGCTAGGGTATCAAAACCCTAAAAAAATAGTGACTAGGATTCAAAATCCAAAAAAGTAGGTGACTAGGATTTCAAAATTTTAAACAATGACTTCTCTATATTTTTTTGGAATTGCCCAAATTTTTCTTCAATTGCCCAAAACAAAACAAAATCACTATTATATGAAAATATTAGTGATAATATGACTCAATGTTCCCAAACATGTTCCCAACGTTCCCTATGAAGTACTTTGGTATTCCTAATGGCCGTATAGTATACGCTTGTGAAGTATAAGGCATAAAAATAACTGGCAGTCATATTTTGCAATCATATTTCTCCCCAAAGTGTTGACCTTCAAGAATATGACTGCAAGCAGTCGCCAGTCATCCTTAGTCATAATTTTGCAGTTATAAAATACTGCCATTGTTGTAGTGTCATTATGTGAAATTTTGGCCTTAATGCATGTAAGAAATGACAGTCATAGATTGATTAGTGACCTCTTTAGGAGGCTTCAACTTTTTAGAGGGAATTCAATGTCAAAAATGATTTTTTAGTCCTTCCTTATTAGAAAATATTCATAATTGCTTTGGGTGAATGACATGAGCGTAGTGGAGTCAGATTTTGTTGGTGATGGGATGATCTATAGACTTTTTTGGGCTGAACACTTCAAAAATATTTAACAAATTCATACTTTATTGGAAAAATACAATTTCAATTGCTTTCACTATTTCTCACACTTGCCTATATGTGGAAAAAAAATTGAAAAATTTCAGCAACAGCATGTGGCTGAACTCCTAATTTTGACCACAATAGGCTGGTTTATCTTACATTTTCTACATACCCGCAAAAAGTTTCAAAATTCATGTCCAAAATTGAAGTCACACTAACCTTTAAAAGACTTTGGGATTTTAGAGGTTAAGAAATAGGCTTGTCCCTTTGTTTGAAAGGGAAAAAAAAGAAGAAGCTAGAATTGTACTTTTTCTTTTATGATTAACCATATAAGGATTGGCCCATGACCACTGATTTCAAACCTCAATTGTCATCACTTTATTTTCTACCATTTTAGAACTAGATACTAGCGGTTGGCACTTGCTATGCTATGCATTCATCATTAGAATTTTATAAGAATTTTTATGTATTAGACTGAATGTAGAACAAAAATTTCAATAAAATTTCAAATAAAAATGACTAAAATCTTTGTATAATTTTTTTATAAGTAAGCATATATTGAAATGTACAATAGAAATTTATTGAATGATGAATGAAACATATGCAATGGTAAATACTATAAAAGATACACATACATTAGAATGCATTAGAAATTTTACTCCATTAATTGTTACAAAAAATGGCAACCCAAATTGAAGAATTTAAAGGAAAAACTTATAAATCTCAAAAGCTTTGTGAACAACTTAATTGTTGTGGAATCCAAAATCGCTTCAATTGAATAAATTTCTCAAAATCATTTGGTAGTAGCAATAGAAAATTGAAATCATGAAAGCTCAAAGCTCACAAAAGCACAAAATCATAGAAGTGCAAAGAAGTGTAAAGCCAAGAGAAGCAATGGATTTGCTACCTCTATAATATCATCCTACAGATCCTCTTTAATATCACCTTAATTCCAACAACTATATTATTTCTATAATATCATCCTTTGTAAAAAGTGATATTACAGAAGTGATTGCAAACTGCTACTCTATTTCTGTAATATCACATTGTGTGAAAATATGATTTCTATGTATGCATGATTGAAAATATTTTTACAAAATATTTAAAATAATTATTTTAAAGACTTATTGAAATCATTATCATGCATTCTATTCAAATATATCAAAATTTTACTAATATGTGATACAATGAATGCGTAGCATAGCAAGCACAAGTCTCTAGTATTAAAGGTAGCATTTGTGATATTATAGAGGGAGTTATGATTTTAGTATTATGATAAATAAATAAAAATTTGAATTTATTTTTCAATCATGAAAGTCACATGTCTACTACAAGTTATACAATTTTCAAATTTAATGGGGGAAATTTCAAATTACTATAAATTTCTTAAGAAAAAAATGAAGAAAATTCATATCAATTACAAATTATATTAAAGAAATATGTCATTTTCACCATAGATGCATATTATAGTGCAAAACGTCATGGTATAAACACCATTATTTGTCATAGTGGGTTTGCCAACTGTTGTGATTTGAGTTCATGGTTACCTACCTAGTACCTCCGATGTACAATTTTTTTACCCAATCCAACTTAAAGAAGAATTTCCAAGGTGTAAAGAAAATATATTTCAATTTTTCACATATTGTGAAAACTTAATTATGTTGTTATTTTTTTATTAAAAATTTAAAAAATTATATTCATAAGATTTTAATTTTTTCTTAAAGAAAAAACAAATGATTTGGATATGCCCAACTTTGGAAAAAATTATATTTGGAGAAAGTGTTTGGATTCTATTTATTACATGTTGAAATCTTTTTTTTGCAAAACAATTGAAATTGTAATGCTGATGAGTCATAAAAAATTCAGTTGTGGTATAAACAAAAAAATATGGATGAAAATTAGAGGTGAAATTTCAAAATCAATTAAAAATATATAAAAATATTTTAAAATTATTGACTATATAGGTACTTTCTAATCTTAATTATTAACATTGTTAATGTTGAAGTACACTTCAAGAAAATGTTTAACCCATAAATTATGCTAAGGACATTTTCTAGCCGATGAATGTCAAGGAATCTCTTAATGAAGAATAGAAGTGCAACTATTCATCTTGTGTGAAAAGGGAAGGTCTTCTATTATAGTTTGAATTCCAATAAGTGCTTTTGCAATTTTTTAAACCAAAAATTCACAATGTACCAAAATATTTCATTTCTACAATGACCAACTAGTCATTTAAGGATTAAATATTCAAAGCATAGTTATCCTTTGTTACCAAGTTAATGAAAATGGGGTAAAGAGTATATTTGTTCATATATGTAAGCTATGGGAGGCAACCCATTCTTAATAACTCCCCATTCTAGTAATGTAAGTTGTTTTCTTTCCATATAGGAAGAGATGAGCAGCCATAAATTATGGCACAATTTCTCAACACACTTGAGGCGCATTATGATTGGCTACAACCATCCCTCAATGGATTTTGCAACCAACCCTTGGTTGGAAATAGGAAGGTCTATGTGACCAATATGGGATGATCAAAATTTGTAGCTAAAAAATTCATAATAATTATATTTGAAAAAATAAAAATTTGAAAAAATTGAAAAACCTTTTGAACTCTATTTTTGCACACAAAAATCTCCCCACTAAAGAAACATGCCCTGCAGTAACTTGTATCTACTTAAGTGGTTAGAAATGGGTTGCCTCCATTAAAGCATATGAAATTTCAAAAAGGATTTGGACATTCAACCCTTAAAGGACGAGTCAATTGCCATGGAAATCATCTATTTGGGTACCATGTGAATTGTTGGCTTAAAAAAATGAAAAAGTATTTATTAGAAGATATACTACTATAGAAGACCTTCCCTTCTTATATAAAATTTGGAGTTTGAATAGTTGCACTTCTCTCCTACATGGAGAGATTCTTTGTCATTCATCAACCAAAAAACATCTTCTACATTGTTTATGGGGTTAACCCTTAAAGGACAAGCTGGTCATTGTGGAAATCATTTGTTTGGAACATGTATGAATTGTTGATTTAGAAAAATGAAAAAGTTCTTATTGGAAGACAAACAACTGTAGAAGAGCTTACCTTTCTACACAAAATTTGGGGGATGAATAGTTGCACTTCTATCCTACATGAAGAGATTCTTTGTCATTCATTAGCCAGAAAACATCCTCCATGTTGTTTATGGGTTAAAGATGTCATGATCTAAAACACTTAATCAACTTTTAGATCTACGAAAGGAATTTCAATGCACTGCTCCTGACAGGCTTGAGTCCGAATATCTATGCAAAACATTTTGCAAAAGATCTTTACTAACAAGCTTTTAAGGTCATATCACCCATCTAAGTGTGACAACATCTCCACATCAACCCCCTAAAGCAACACTATGAAGGTTCTATACCATTGATCTTCTAATTATGAGGGATGTCCTCCATTGATTTGGTTCACAATGTTAGCTTCAGCGTGTTTGTTGTTGTGGGGATGCTCTGAGGAAACGCTTGAGACTTGTACTTTTCTTCCTGTATCAATGGAAATTGTCCATGTGTTTCAAGGAAAAAAAATTGAATGCACATGGCTTACAATTTCTTCCACAAGAAAATCAATGAGATTTCAGCTAAATAACTTTTCACAATGAGGAAACCTTTTTTTTTTTCTCATGAAAATTTAGAAGATGTTGGATCCTTGTAAGTAATCAAGGAGAGAGAAGTAGCCATAGTGTCAATGTAGGAGAGTTTTGCCATTGCGGCATGTTTCGATTGGTTAAGGAGTGGTAGATTAAGATTGATAATGCTCAATGCTTGCCTTGTACAAATATTCAATAAGGTGGGTATGAAGTAAAAATTTCATTGGTTTAGCAATGAAAGAAATTTGAGAGAAATCTTTATCACTACCAATTGGTATTATTTAAGTGATCGAGTATCCATCTACCTAATATAATCAAAATGCAAG
The DNA here is from genome assembly GCA_950106755.1 of Climacium dendroides. NCBI lineage: Eukaryota > Viridiplantae > Streptophyta > Bryopsida > Hypnales > Climaciaceae > Climacium > Climacium dendroides. Next base: position 21,096,348 of record OX467091.1, read on the forward strand.
AGAGTTTCACTATTTGTGGTATGTTTTGATTGGTTAAGCAATCGAAGAAGTCAAACTTATGGCTTAACTCTCTTTGCAAAGTAGGTCAAGTCATCAAGAATAATCATCAAGAATAGTTCCATATCATTCTACTTTATATGTGAAGCTTTGATTTATGTCATTCTAATAAATATTGCACAACTTTATTCATTTCTTTAAAATTTCAATGTCAAATTGGGTAGTACAGTTATTTATTTACTTTTTTTTTCAAAAATTGTATTTGGTTTTATAAATCGATATCCTAAATGAGGCTATTAGGACAGGCAAAAAAATAATTTAAAAAAAAAATGCCATAGTTGAAGGAAAGTTATTTTTTCCAACTCAAAATTTATTTTAAAAAAAAATATAGGGGGGTAAGAAATATTTCTATTTTAGCATCTTTTGAACTTGATCTCCCAACTTGAATTAAATATCTGACATACAATGATAATCCTCATAAGCAAGTATAAATACACATTCAAATTGGATTCATTTAATTATGAAGGGTTTTGTTTTCCTTGTAGGAAAAGTAGAAATCTATACCTTAAATTTGTTTGTTTGTTTGTTTTGTTTATTCGCTTGTAAGGCAATAAAGAAAGTTTTAAGTCCATCCTCCATTTTCTTTTTAATAGAGCTATAGCTCTTCAAAATTTAATTTGACCACCATAATCTAGGTGCAAGAGAAGGTTATATCCAATAACCAACTCATTGAAGTAATGCACAATTTAAAGAGATCCTATTTTTTACCACCTATAATCTTATTCTATTCTCATGTACCAATGGTGTATATTTTTCTTTTAAAATGTATCCCTTTGGTACAAAAGGGAAGAATTGAAATGAAAATAATGATAGGATAAATCAACTTATGTTTCATTGTGTAGTTCAATCAAGTGTAGTAAATGTGAATTTTATCCATATAATGAAACCTAATCCCTAACCTTAGTCTCTATAAGATAACTATACAAAAAATCACACAAATAAGCAATTCATTATTATATTGAATTCTTTTGTAGGGTCTTGTTGGTAGTCAAAAAAAATAAATTTAGGCTCTTTTAAAATGTATGTTTTGGTTATTGTATGAATAAACTAAGAATTTTCAAAGTGTTGAAAATCATTGTTTCTATAAACAACTATAGACTCTCATGAACAATGGGAGTATATTTAGGCAAAAATTTAGAGTGTGCAAATTTAAAAAAGGGGTTGAAATTAAGTGTAGTTATCTTAGTGGGAATCTTGCCTTAAATTTGTGTTCTAAGTGTTATTGGCAAAAATGATCACTGAAGGTTCTATATGTTAAATCTTTATCTATTCTTTCCAATCAAAAGTCCAAAAGAGGAAGACCAAATCATTGCTTTCTTGTCGCTATGGCAAGAAGTGTACTACAATGGTGATCAAAAAAATTGTTATTAATGAGGAAATCAATAATATTCACATTTTAAAAAATAAAAAATTTGGAGAGCTTCATGTATTTTTATGAATTTTTCAAAATCAAGATTGGAATAAACTTGAGTGCTCAATAGGTGTATGCTTGAAGTACCTTGAGAAACCATGCACTAAAATCTTGTTATTTTACAACCATGAAGTACCATTTATAAAGTAGAAGGCATTCAAAGTGAATGATGGTCATATTGGAGACACTTCAAAAAACATCTATTTAACAAAAAGGGAGAGGGAAGGGGCAAACAATGAAGTGTATAACTACCTTAAAAAGAATTGTTACTTTCTCCTTTATTATCTTCGTCTTTGGAATTCTCAATGATCCTTATGTGTGATTTATAATTTTTCCTTTAACTTCTAAAATCCTAGGGCTTTTCTTGCCAACAAAAACACTCAAAATTGTTCTTTCTACAACATTTACCAAAAAAGCTTACTAGAATTTTTTTGTAAAGTTTGACTATATAAATCGAAAGATAATTGCATTCAAAGTCAATTTTTTTTTTAACCTTGATTGAAAATTTTAAATGACTTCGATTACCGTTTGTGGTTTTTTTTCACCATGGACTTTGATTTTCTTATTTTATCATATTGAAAATCATGTTAGATATGTGCACCAATTTTTCCACATTGTCACAAGATTTGACATTACAATGTACTTTACTTGAGTCAATTTTGCCTCAACATACTTTCAAAACACAAGCTTGCGATTTCAGAACCTGTTAGCTTACAGCTTGTACTAACCAATGGTAGATTGCAAGATGTACTTGTAATTGAGAAGTAGGAAAAAAGATTAGGAAAAAATTAGATAAATAAATCCCTAGTTTTTATGGTGTCTTGATGCCCTATGCAACCCCCAAGGTAGGGCTTGAGGAAAGGGGCCCTAAGTGTTCCGGGGATGTTCCCATCTCATTGTGTTCTAATTATCTTCTATCAAATATTTTGAAAAACTAAAGTACTAAGGGAAGCCTCCTACTTTTTTTTTCCCCTCGGATGTTGTTTGTGGCTGTAAGCTAACAAGTTTTGAAATCGCACAGGCTCTAAAACCGCCCACATCCTCAAAATGTACATTGTGCATACATGTTGCTTTCTCATAGCCTTTAACAATGTACAAACTGTGTACATTTTAGGAGGTGGGCGATTTTAGAGCCCTATGCCATTTCAACTTCAAAATTTTATAACTAATTTCAGAAAGCTCAAAACAATATCAAACGACTTGGGTTAGATGCCAATTCTACTTGTCTCTCAAGGAAAATTTACTGAAAATTATTTCAGGAAGCTACTCATCCCCAAAATTCAGTTTCAGTTCTTAGGTGGGCGATTTCTGGACCTGTTACCTTACAGTTTTTTTGGGGGGGTAGGGGGTCTTTGAGATTTGCTTGCCATTGTGAGCAAGCCAACACACTAACTTAGCTTGAATATGTGGAAAAAATTTCAGAAATTTCCACCATGTAGATTGCAAAATATTAGTGTTTGAAGTGGCAAAAGTTCTTTTGGCCCTAATGAAACCTGGGCAATTGCACTTCACAAGCTCACATTTGTATGAAAAAATGTTCATGTTGGTGGGGAGGCAAGTTGGCTACATGCTTGAAAAATTTCAAGCATGTAGCCAACTTGCCTTGTAGAATTCCAATGGTTGCAATGCTATAATAAACAATCTATATCCTATGATTTTATTTATTTTTCAAAAATATTGAAAATTGAATTAAATAAATGACTTCAAAGTTTATTTTAGAGTAGAGAATCCATAACTACTTACAAACTAAAACTCCTCATAATTTTTGACTCATTGATCAAAATATAATGATTCAAAGCTTTACAAGTATATAGAAATTTAGAAAATCAATTTCAAATTTTTATTTCTCAAAAGAAAGATTTTTAAAAATCTTCCCAGACTATTCATTTATGAAAAAAATTTATATATTAGGCCTTAACTTTTGAATCATATTTTTAAATTTTCTAAATTTTAGTGCACATAAAAAATATTCCTTGTTCATACCTTCTATTAAAGTTTGGGCTTAAAACATGAAAATATCTAGTCACACTTATGTGCCTAAAATTTCTATGTTACCAAATTTAGCAAGCCTTTGAGGGTTAATATTAGTGGAAATAGATTGTTTACCTCATGTAATTACTCATTAGAGCCTCTTTTTAAATTTGTTTTTTTGTTTACTTATCTACTAGACTTTTGCAGAAACACCAACCTCTCAATCTACACTCATTGCCCATGTTTCAAAACAAAAGAGTCTCTTAAGAGAACTTTGGGACTTTAGGGAGTTAAGAAATGGGCTTGCTCGTTTATTTGAAAGGAAAACAAAAAAAACTAGAATTGCAACTTAATTAAATAAGGTTCCATTCTTTAAAGTCTCATTGGTTTATAGCATCCCTTAGTGATATTCCCAAAGACTCAAGGATATCACCAAGGGATGCAAAAGTCATTTTGTTATGTTTTGTAATATTTTTCTTCTTAGTTCAGATCTGAACTCTTTGTGATTTCAACACCACAAGCTTGTTACTTTACAACCATGAAGCACCAGTTGTAAAGTAGGAGCTATTTAAAGTGAACAAATTGAGGTCTTATTGAGGATACTTCAAGAGACATGACTATTTGACAGAACAAAGTAGGGGGCCCAAAACAATGAAGGGCATAATTGCCTTAATTAAAAAGAATTGCTACTTTCTCTCTTACAAGTCTCCAGCCTCTACGTCCTTGGGGGGATTTCTAATTTTGCCTTTTATAAACAAGCTTGCCTCTTTGTTTTAGAGGACCCCCCACTAAAATTGATATTTTTTCCTTATGGACTCTTTATGAAATTGACACTACAAGACAAAGAGTAAAATTTCTATTACATGTAGAGAGGTCCTTAAATTACCAATTTAAGAGCCGAAATTGAATATCAGAAGGTAAAGCTTTTTGAAATATTTTTCATCCTTGAGAAACAAGTGGAATTGGCATCTAACCCAAATTGTTTCATATTTTTTAGAGCTTTGTGGGATTAGTTATGAAATTTTGAAGTTGAAATGGCATAGGGCTTTAAAATCATCCACCTCTCAAATGTACAATACAATGTTTGTATATTAGATAGACAAGTCTATTACCACCCCATTTTGCAATCTAGATATCTTGGGGCCAATTTAAAGAGGGGCACATATTTTTTAGAAGTGAATGCTTGTTTCATGGATCAAACCCAAGTAGAGTTACAACTTCTTGATTAAAATTGTAATTTTTGTCAAATTTTTGAAGTGATCAACTCTAAAATTACAAAACTACCCATAGAGTGAAGTCATAAATACACCATAATTGCCCTTTCATGTATCTATTGACACTTAAGTTTCCACCAATCTAAGATTGATACGATACTCATTTTGATATTAATTTATTGACTTTGACAAAATCTTAAAGGGATTTGTATATTTTGGGGGGTAGATTTGGATGTATGAATAGATGGAATTGGAGCCAAAAGTTGGTTATGGAATTGGGATGGTCTATCTTTGTCAAAGGCTAACAAAAACAATATGTACAAATAGTGCATATTTGAGGATTTGGACAATTTTAGAGCTTGTATGTTTTTAGAACCTCCTACCTACTGAAGAGAGCAAAAATTGTAGTAATCAACTTCAAGCTTCTAGTTAGTATGTATTATTCAACACTAGCAATTTCTCTGCAAAGTTTCATCAACTAAGGCAATTTATAGTAAAAAGACTAATCACCTATCAAGCTTATTCACAATTCTTAAGATGAAGACACCTATAATCCATCAAATAAGCATTTTTGGACATGATTGGAAATAGTGCAAGGCAAAACAAATATCTTTTAAGGTGCAATGATAGAAATGATGGGGATTGCAATAACTTTGGTAATTTTATTGCTTAAATTGAATTACTATAAATTTTAAAAGGCAAAAGTTAATCTAAACCTACGTCCAATGTCTAAAGTCATCCAATTTTAATAATTTAAGAGCTACTTTTATGCTCATTACTTCCTACTTTCTTGCTCACTACTTTGAGACATATGTCATGTTCCAACCTTAAAAAAGAGAAACATACAAATTTCAAACTTTAGTTGAAAATTTGTTCCAACCTTGATTAGAAATAACTAATATAGAACCCATCCATCCAATTCCACCACCTATAAGTTCCTCCCATTCGCATCACTAGCCTACCTATTACTACAATCTTATCAACCTTTTATTATGATGGGAATGCACTTGGAGAGCAAACACATCAATCCACACTTTAACAAGAATCTACACATAGTTTAACATTTTAGCTTTGAAAAATGACAAAAAATTTACTTCTTGTTGGAATGTCTTCATTTTTTTTGCAATTGACTACTCTCAAACTTCTCAATCACTAAAAATAAAAGAGCCAACAAATAGCTTCTCCAAAGTACCTACATTGAATGGGGGTATTAAAGGGACCAAAAAATTTAAGGGACTTATTGTAGAAAATTGTAGATGTTTGAAAGATGATGTGTAGCCCTTGAGCATTTTAGTAACTATTGATGTACAACAAAGATAGTAACTATTGATGTACAACAATGGTAGATATTTATTTAGTGTGTAATGTTGATTAATTGGTATGGGTCCCCTTAACAATTTGCTATTCAGAAAGCAAATCTGCGTGGTAATGGGTTCTACCTTAAACCCTACAGGTTGGGTATGGGTCTGTTGGTCGGGTGGTACCTTAGGTCTCCTTGCCACTCCGTAAGTGCAGGCTCTTCGTTCTCTCCATGGTCATGCAGTGGCAAGCAAGAACCTGGAGCTCACGTCCACAACATTCCTGACAGCCTCCTGAATTTTATAAGGCATCCGGAACAAGATGCTCCCAGACTGAAAATGCAAGGGCACACATGCAGAGAAAACGCAAGAAAAGAAATCTACAAACATGCATCCTGCTCTTCTCTGGCGAACCACCCGTAGCTAACAACAATCGAGTCAATCATCAAACACTCCACTCCGACATCAGGAAAACTAACAGCTATTCTAGAAAATCACAAGAAAAGTGGACACGACGATTCAAAAGGCTAAGTCCATGACTGGAATCCGTCGTACTGTTCTCCAGGCAACATTGGGTCACCGTCGGGAAGGTCACAGGGAACCGTACTTTTGGACGATGAGGTGCGGCACACACTTCTTCTCCGGGACCAACTCGCAGCTGCCATCGCCATTGCAGGGGCACAGTAACAGCTGAAGATGATGTCACTCGGCAATTCCACAAGGGTTGCCGTTCGTGAAGATCCCTGAAGTAAACACATTGCCATCTAGAGTGGGAGTGATGAGGGATTTGATGGCGTCTGCGATGACAGCACCGTCGAAGTTGAAGCATCCGATGATCCCCATTTCTCGCGGCGTGAACCCCCCCGTTTCAGCCACTTCTCGTCCTGGATCACAACCACCACGTGCACGCCGCGGATCTTGGCGTTCAAGAAATCAGTAACTTGCGTGGTCGACTAGTGGCCCTAGATGGTCACGTTGGAGACGTTATCGTAGAAAACGCTGGCCTTGTTAGCTAATTGTCACTTGACTCGAGTCTCGTCCAATCTCGTGAGGGCGTGGAAAGTCAAGAGGTTGAGACGCGGCGCATTCTTCATCACGATCAACGCGGTCATGTTGCACGCATTGCCAACCACCAGCACCTTCACGTCAGGGTTTGCGACGTCGTTCAGCGTTTTTCCCTGCTGCGCAAGGATCTGCTCGTTGAGGTCGAGCAAGTCGGCTCTCTCCATGTTGGGACTGCAAGGCTCTAGGGTTGAGGATGATGTTGGCGAAAACGTCCTCGGCTTCAATGCTGATGTTCACCTCTATCAAGAACGGGAAGAGCGAATCCTCCAACTCCATGGCCACCCCTTCCAGGGTGTCGCACGACCGCTCAGACCCCAGCAGGTGGATGGTCTTGGCCAAACACTTTCTCCGGATGCAAGCTTGAACAACAGATGGTTGGCAATCTTCCCCGCGGCAGCGGACACTGCGATGTGGACCGTCTTCTTCCATGTCTTGGGCCTCTCGCCCTTCTCCAAACCGTAAGTCACACAGAGAAAACCAAAGCATTGCCCACGCTTCTGGCTCTCTGCCATGCCGTTAGTGGGACTATGGCTCAACAATTTCTCAGCGATGCTCAAAGCAACACACGCAAATATAAGACCTTCTCGACTACTCTGAGCACTCGCCACCGTCATGCATGTCTCGAGTTACTTAGGCAATATGCTCAAAATCCAGCTGCGAACACCTACAAAGTCACCCACAACTAGAACCTAAGACTCGCGGATGAAGAGGATAGAAAAGCCTAATCGAGAAGTTAAGCCCAGCACACCAAACTGCTGTGATTCCCGTGATGGAGAGCAGTGGAGGTCAGAACTGATGAAGTGCTGGAGAGAAAAACGAAGGTTGATAGACACTCAAAAAGTCAGCATCCACAACTGAGAACTCAAAACCCCAGCAAAACACAAGGACGGTGACCGTTCAAGGATGTCCATGTATCAATCTAAACATGCCCGATTAGATTTCGTGGTTAAGAATTTCAATACTCATACCTCACCTTGCATTGAACCAAATCATTAGAATTAGTGAAAAAGCATTGCAACTATTTCAATTATTCCCCTTCCTACACCCCAACCATGCTACAAGAAGATAGAGCATTGTATATTGTACCTCTCACTAGCTCCCAAGCTTCCATTGAAACAGAGGTTTGCAGCTCCACTGTAGTATTGTTCCCTTCACCACTAACAATATAGAATGCTAGAAATTGGTACAAGATCTGCCCTCTTAGGACAGTTACCACTCACCGTCACTAGTAAGCATGTGCAAAAAGTACTTTGCAAGGATCTTGCAACTCCACCCAATTGCCCAAGGTGTGATTCACAAGCCTCATAAGTAGGAAGTTCTGTGACCACTTGAATTCCCAAGACCACCACTTGATTGCAGCATCATTCGGTCTAGGCAGGGGACAACTTGAGATGCATTGACCAAAGCTTTGAAGTCTAAAGTCTCTGAACCAAAACACCATTAATTAGGACGAGTGACTACTGAGGCAGTCCCGGACCATAAATATTGAAGTCATTTGATTATTCCAAGTCTATGACGCCATAGCAAAAGAGAGCTCCCTTCACTTCGTGCTTGAGATGAAGATTCTTCGGTGACTAGATAAATGGAAGGCCAACGTGCTTTCATGTCTTGAATGAATTGGGCACTCAACACCACCCCACTGTTGGCCACATCCAACCTTTGCATTTTCCGTGAGTTTGTGAAATCCGGAAGAGCTTGCAACCTCTTGCACCCGTTGACATCGAGATTCTCAAAATTGGGACACAAAGGCCCTGAGCAGGTCAAGTTCATTAACCTCACACAGCCATGCAGGTCAAGGCGAGACAATTCTGGGAAGTTGGCCAAGTCCGGGAGCTCTTGGATGGGACATCGTCTGCAATACAAAGTGCGCAATTGTGAACAAGGGGCGAGTCCTTGCAGATTTGCAAATCCACCGTCAGACAAATCCAAAGACCTAAGGCCTGTCAACCGCTGAAGGCCCAACCCAAGGTTCTCATGAAGACACGGATTGCCCCCTGCCCACAACGATTTCAAGTTCTGCAATCCAAGGATGCCATGGACATCCCTCAACCGCAAACAACCTTGAATCCTCAACTTTTCTAGTCTGGCAAGCTCTCGCAAATCCGGTAATGCCTCCAACTTGTTGCAACCCTTAATGTCCAACTCCTCCAAATTGGTCAAGATGCACAAACCAGACAAGTCTTCAAACTCGCACCTCCGGAGGTCCAAATTGCGCAGTCTTGATAACCTCTCGAGATTAGGCAATGCATGCACGCCCTTGCACTTGTTCACAATGACGGATTCCAACGACACTAACTCTGCCAGACTTGAAAACCCTTGACCTTGCCACCCGAAAATGTGGAGCCTTTCCAGCTTTGTAAGCTTGCATAAGTTAGGCCCATCTTGTAGCCTATCAATTCCAGCATGCAATCTCCACAGAGAAATCAAGTCACTCCATCCTGCGAAAGATTGCAAAGGGACCTCTGGATCCAACATCAAGCTTTGCAGATTAGTGAGCTTATACATATCTGGCAGCTGGGTGAGATTCGTGCAACCCAACGTGCTCAGGGACTGTAAACAGACCAACTCATCCAAACCTGGCAATGATATGATGAGCTTACAATAATTAAAGCTCAATATCCTCAAGTTTTTGAGGTTGCGCATATCTGGCAACTCCGCAAGACTATAGCAAAGAACAGCATGCAGTTCCAGCAAACTAACCAGGTCACCCAAACCCGGCAAGCCTTGTAGCAACTTGCACCCATTCACATGCAACTTCCGCAGCTGTTTCAGTTTCTGTAAGTTGGGCACTTCTTTGAGCTTACAACAACAATCAAGACGAAGTTCCTGCAACGCAACTAATTCACCCACACCCCAACAGCTCTGCAACGCCCGACAGCTGCTCAAATCCAAGAACTGCAAGTTGGTGTGCTTCGAGCTCAAGCCAACAATGGTTGCCACCGAGTCATTGTCACGGAAGCAAGCCACTTGTAGTAAAATGAGTTTGCTCAAATCTGGAAATCGGCCGCATCCACACAAATCCAACACTCGGAGGTTTGTCAAACAACTGATCTCGTCAATGCAAGATGAATCTGATGGGATGCCCAACCATCGTAGAAAGACCAGCTTCGACAAGGAACCCAAACCAGCAACTGATATCAATCTCCTTGAACTTGCCCGGTACGAGTTCGATTCCAATTCCAAGCTCTTGAGTAATTTTACACCTCTCAAATCTAGTTCCAGTACACTTGAAAAGTCTGGGTCTTGTACATTTGCAAAGTCTGTACGGAGCTTCAATACTGTCAAATTGGGGAAAGAAACAAAATTCACTTCCTCCAACTTTACAAATCCCTTATCCAAGAAAAACATCCGCCTCATGTTCAACAAACGACCAACCCCGGTCACATTGGCCTCCTCAAGCAAATTATACTCGTCCCACTCAAAAATCCATCGTCTTTTTTCAAAGTCACCAACTTTAGTTTCCAATCTTGCAAACTCATGCCACAGGTCATGCATGCCGATTTTACCAAATCCATCGCCAAGATTATCCAATATTGATTTTCTCTTGAGGTTCTCCAACTACATAATAACAAAAACAAAGACAAATTGTAAAAGCACCATATTGAGCAAGGTCCTCATCCATCACCAAAAAAAACTATAACAACCATACACATTTCATGAAATTGGCACATGTGTTGTCAAATAGGAACAGAAGGGGTATCACACACTCCTTTGCAACATCAAGAATGTGATCTATATCTCAACTTCCAATCCATCCTAGAATTAAGAAGTGTAAGATTCAAAGTAGTCGAGTTTCAAAATTCCAACCACAAAACAAAGCCTTTTAGGATACCCTTCAAAAAATTAAGCTAGTAGAGGGATAATTGAAAAATCAAGTTCACATCCATCTCAAATCTTACACCCCTAGAACCTCTCTGACAATTGAAAATATCTCTCGGGACTTGAACATCTAAACTCTCAGCCCTTAAATGTCAAATCGTCAAACCACCATTGATAATGGACAAACTGCTACAGCAGAAGTTTCAACCACTAAACTCTCAAAAAGTCAAGAATTCTAAAGCCATGGAAACAAATAGTCCCACTCAAGAAAAAAAAAGATACACAACCATGAATTCAAAAAATACTCACCCTTCCCATAACATTAATCAAAGGTATTCGATGAATTTCCCCAAACCATTCAAAAACATTCCACTTGAATGAAATGTTTCCACCTCTATATGGTGAAAATAGGGCCACATCCATGAATAGAAGTTGGTCTTGGGCATTCAAGGCATCAAAGCTCCTCCTCAAGATGGAAAACACAAGGTGTTGGGGCTCTCCAAAAGGGTTCAAAAAGTCAATTTCATCCAATATTGACCACCACCGTGATGGAACATATCCAACACAACGCAACTGCTCACCCAACACTTCCAATGCCAATGGGTGGTAATGATAACTAATGCCATCACCTTTCTTAAAATGACATCGCTCAACACAAGATGAGATCAAATCAAGATCATCCTTCTGGTTTAAGGGTTTAGGGACACATGTAACATGGAAAAGGAATAAAGACCAAGCTTCTTCCAACTCCAACTCAGGCATTTCCATGCATTCACTTGCATCAATCCCCAAAGAGGTCAATTCAATCAAAGAACGTGCTGTCACAAGCACCACACTCCCAGGACCATAATTTGCTCGTAGAAGAACCAAGGCTTCTTTTGTAGTTGCACTTGACACATTGTCAATTGTCAAAAACACTTTGACATCCATCATATCTCTCATGAGGTGGTGCCGATACTGCAAGTCAATAACATCTCAACCTCAATGCAACACAAACAAATTGAAGTACAACAAATTTCAATCAAGTCAAAAAACAAGACAAAATTGTTGACATGCAATCCACTACAACACACATAATGAATGCAAAATATATATCTATGCTTCTTTAATTATAATGAGTGCAACAAACCTGGTCCACATCCATTGCTCCCAAACGTTCAAGATTTTTGTCTGTAAGCTTTGCAAGCACTTCTTTGAAGACTTCTTTTTCACTTTGACTTCCCAACTCAACATGGCAAACTTTGTCACGATACTCCTCCAAGAAATCATTACACATAGCCTTGCAAATGGTGGTTTTCCCAATACCTCCAACTCCATATATGCCTACAATATACACCTCATACAACAAGGACACTCTTGATTCCTCAATCCTCTCATGAATCACCTATACATTAACCAAGAGAGGTGTGAATAAGTTAAAATCAACCAATTTACACAAAACAAATTGATCAATACCAACACCAAAAAATGCTTCTAGTCATACAAATAACATCTTTATAATTGTTCACAAAGGACATGGAAGAAGCATCCAAAATGATGGATTTTCACACAAACCTTGCACAATCGGGACCTCCCTTGAACATGGGAAACTTCAAACCTTGTCCTTGGAGGAACCAACTTACAAATCGCATCAACTATCTCCTCCCGAAACTTCACTTCCCCCAATTCAAAGTTGTACCTCAAGCCATTAGTTGGGCCAAACAATCGCAAGGCATTCTCACAATCCTTTGCATCAATCCTTCTGTCACATTCAGCCCAACTTTGCCACATTGATAACCATCTCTTATGGTTATCCACATCACGACATTCTGAAAATGTAATGCCAAGAAATATCGGCATTATTGTGAAGTTTGGCTTCCTCTTCTTGACATTGGCCATGGCCACCAACTCCAACATGGGCCATTTTGAAGAAAAGAATTCTTCTGATAGTACCACCACACCAACTTCGCATTGTTCAATAGCTTGAAAGATAAGCCTTGGAAATTCCTTTCCAATGGGTAGGCAATCTCGACGCTTGTCAAAAAATGGATGGCGATCACATCTCTCCAAGTCCACGCACAATTGTTCCACAAACCCTTTTTGTGCACCACTATGGCTCAAAAACACCTTGTGCTTTGGTTGTAATGTGTGATTCCTATCCGTGCAAAAAAAGGTACCAACCAACCAATCAATATTGAAAGAGAGACCCAACCATGTTTTCTAATTGAAGCTTACACTATATTTGCAACAATCACATGTTTCGCTATTGAGATTACATGAGCCAAGACACTTCATACTTCTTCACAGTGGTAATGATGCAAGAAATCACGAAGCATAGGTACGACTAACCCATAGCCATTGCCATCACTTGTGCTCGTAAACAGGCTAGTGCTCCCCTGTTCCATCCTTCAAGTCATGCTATCTCTGAATAACATCGCCATGGCTTTTGATTACAAAAGAATCACTCGAGGTTGTGTCCATCAGGTCTTCCAAAATACAATCTAGGTGTTGAATGGGAATTGTCACCAGTTATAAGGTATGATACGACAAACTTGGGCGAGATCCGTTATAACCCATTGAAGATGGACCACACACACAGCCCCTCTTGAACACAAACAAGTTTCCTTTTGAGCTTCACACCATTCTCCTCAATGAACCGTTTTTGTTCTTCTCTACTGAGGGGACCGACAAGAATCAGAATAGGGCACACGAAAAAATTCTTATGGAGTTACAGGGAGAAACCTGAGTGAGGTTGATGAGCGAGGTTGTAAGATGTTAGAAATCGCAGGTGCTACTAAGCTTGCTATCTTCTGTCTTCTGAACTGCAAAAGTCTCCAAAGGCTATTCCTCTGCCACAACCATCCACAAAACATAAAAATTAGTGCCATCTAATAGGACTCAACTTCCCCCTCAACACGCCATAGGACAGAAAGAACGAAGAACGAGTGGCACTGTCGCTCGGGAACATACCAAAACCCTAAACAAAAAGTCTTTCCCAGAGTCTCACCACAAAAGCGGCTTTCACAATATCAACATCGGCCTTCTTCGCCTGCGACGCCCACGGACCGGCGGAAGCAGGCTGCTCCTCCACTGCATCAAGCTTCTTCTTGTATTAAAAGACCAGTGGAAAAAACAGCAAAGAAAGGAACGTCTATTTTGGCAAATATCTGACTGTCGTAGGGGGAGACGAGTAGATCCTGGATGAAACGGACTCCGAATACTGTACTTCGACCACGGAATTGATTCCTTTGAGATTGACCACCCCTGCACCACCTCAACTCAAACATATTCACAAACAAATTCCTCGGAGATTCTGACAAGTCACCTAAATGGATCGTTTTCGTTCAGCTGTAAATCAAGGGAATACAAGGTTCAGATCAGAACATGCGAAAGAATCTTTAGGACAGGAAGAAACCTGAGCCAGGCTCACAGATGCGATGTTGTAAGATGGTGTCCCACGATTCCACTGGAGATACAGATTTCGGGGAAGCTCTCAAAAGGAATGAAGTGAGATTCAAGTTCAGAAAAGGAGCGCACCTAGCTGCGAGAACAAAGAAACGAAGAGGGTGAGATGGAGTATTCCTCAGGTCGAGCATTTAAGATATTCTCCAGACCAAAGATCGAGTGCCACGAAGAAGAAGCCACGGCTCACGCCAAAGAACACAACTACAGTGAAGGCGCTCTTGCAAGCGGGCAGGGATCCCACCTCGTCCTGTCCCCAACAAACGCTACCGACAGAAGGAAGCAGAAGCAAAAGAATCCTACCGACTTCCTCCGCGTAGGGGATCCAACTTCTCCAGCAGTGGAACTTCACTGCCACTCCTCATCAGCAAGCAGCATCGGGTGAAAACTTCGAATGCAGGAGGAGCGTGCGTCGATCGAAAGCTCAAACAAAGGGACCAGCAACTGGGGCAGACCGGATATGGCTCAAACCCTTGCCAACTCGTACCGACGAAATCTGGTGTAGGGTCAGGTACCCTACTTATGGGGTCAGTTTATAAATAATGAACCCCTAAATGCTCAAGGCTTTTTTTGAGATTCTTGGAATTTGCTTTAGATTGAACGAAAAGTCAACATTTGGTAAGTTCTATCAATTTTTTTAAATTGTAACCTGCAGATTCAAACTAGACATGTTATAGATCACATGAGAAAATGAAACACAATAATATCACTTGTAGATTGGACGATTATAATGTTTGATCATGAGGGGCTGAAAACTATGAAAGTGATTTGAAGTCTTTTGATCCTCTTTTCACATGTCGAAGCTTTAAAAATGGTGACCGGAAAAATGATGTTAAAAATCTAATCATTCTAGAGCTGTTTAACCTCTAAAGAATTCCTAAAGAACTAAGACCTTTTTTCTACCAAAAAACACTTAAAACATTTCTGTAGTAAAGAGTAAAAAAAATTTGAAAGTTTTTTTTTTTTTGCACATTTAATTGTAGGATCTTACACCTAACTAGTATGAGAATGTTTGAAAAAAATTTAGGAATTTTGACTGCACAAATTGCAAGATATTTGCGTTTAAAGTGAAAAAAAAACAAGGTTTCAATACATTGTGGGACTAGATTATTTGACTTTGAACCTTCTTAAATTAAAATTTTCACATTATAGAGTAATGAGCTTTGAATATTTATTTTGGGAATTGAGTTTTGAGTCTAGGAAAAGCATAAAATTCAAAAAAACTTAATTTTATTCCTTAAAAATTTATTAAATAGCAGTAGGTATGAGATAAAAGGAAAAACTAAATTATCGGTATTTTTAAAATGGAATTAAAACGCAATAATCCCAATGGTGAGATTGTTCTAGGAAGCAAATTAAACCATGTGTAACTTTTTCTTTAAATTGCAAAAAATTTCATTTAGAAATGAATTTAAAACAAGATTGTCTATAATAAAATGAATGAAAGCTTTCCATGTAGACAAAAATATAATCTATGGGGAAAAAAAAATTTAATTGAAATTTTGAAATTTTTTTTGTTACCCTTTCTCCCTTATTTTGAGCTTATTTGGGCATAACTTTTGTTCCCAGGTACCAATAAAAAAAAAGTATATCTCATGAAGATAATTAGTTTTTTTATTTACAAAAAAAGTTTCAAAAAATCATGACAAAAATTCAACCCATAGGTACTTACCCAAAATCCCATTTGTCCCCCAAAGGGACAATGGTCCTTTAGTGGTTAATATTTATTCTATAATAATTTTAAGTGAATTTATAATGTGATTTTTTTTCCAAAATCTAGTGTATTTGAGGCTCATTTTCACGAGACCTCAACACTAAAAAAACGAAGATTGGCAATGGACACCCTTACACAAAATCTTGAATAGGAAATCATAATCAATTCATTTTCAAAATCAGATTTTTGTTGCTAAAGCCAGACTTCAAAAAAAATTCAAAAATATAAACTACTTGATAAGGTTTTAAGTTTCATCGACGCCAGAATTTGTTGCCTTGAGCATTTAGGGGTCAACAAAATTAAATGCATGTCTGAAAGTTTGATAAATTTGTAGACAAGTATTAAAAAAACTTTAAAACGCATCTAAATGTTTTAGCTCTTGTGAACTTTGAAACTCCATAAAAAGAAATTTCTCCAAAATATCCAAGAAAAGGATAAGTTGAAGTTGAAAATCTAACTACTTTAATGCACAAGTATTCAAATTGACATATGGTCATGAGATTTTTGGTTCAATCTTTGTAAATATCTTCTGCATTCTCAATGAGCGAGCCTCCATAGCTATCTTATTTTTAACTCCTTTGCAGCCATGCTAAAAACTAAAAAGTCCACTTTGAAAGGTAATAATTGATTATATTAACTTTCAAAATATAATTTTATTGTTACTAAGTAAATGTAGGGAGTAATTTATTTTTTAATTTGTAATGATCCACTTTGTTACCTTTTTAGAGCTTCTGATATGATTTATTTCAAATCCTATAGATATGGAAACAATTGGAAATGGCATTTGGGCACTTAGAAGTTGAGGTTGAGGTGAAATGATCCAACAAGAAGTCATCAAATTTGTTGGTCCAGTACTTTATAGCAACTATAGTATAATGCTGGCATGTTCCTACAATTTAGATTTTACTTGATACCAATTGTACATAAGCATTACTTCAACCATTACGCAACTACATTGTAAATGGCTTGAATGAGCATGTGAGGATGGATTGTATTATCAAACTATTGTATCTATTTCTTTGTTGGGTGATAAGAGTGGATTTCAAAATTTGTTAGTATTATTTTGAAGGTGGCCAATGTGTGAACTTTGAAAAAATCAAAGTGCTAAACATAGGTGTACTATCCGATAGACTCTTATGAAGGGAAATAAGTTGTGTATTTTAGCATCATTAACTACTTGTTGATTCTATGAAAATGTTGAGGTAATTCTCTAAGAGTTTCATTAGTACACAAATGAGAACATGTGCTTCATTTTCACAAATTAATTCAAGGCTTTGTATAAAGATTTTGAAGATGACAAGAGAAAGTTGAATGACCCATTGAGAAGAATCACCTCCAAGTGGATGTGAATGTAGTCTTTGACCTATCACACTTAGGAACTCAAATAATATAGATCTTGAGGTGTAGAATTAATCCATCTATAATTTTACAAAAAGATTCTGCATTCAAGTTCAAGCTAAGCATGTCCTTGAATCTAAGTTGCCTAGCTCTAGTGCTAATACGCATTTATATCCCACCAAGTATTACATACAAATGATAATCTCTAGTATTCTAGCAAGATTCTTCTAAAATTTGATAAATCAATTTACAATACGTCATGCATAAATGTCTCTCATTGTAAAAGTCTAACCTATTTGAATCTGGAGTTAGGGATGATGTTGGATAATTATTTAATGTTCACCTATTATACATTAAATGAGGATAAATCATTTAAAAAGATAATTATTTAATGTTCACCTATTATACATTTATGGAGGATAAATCATTTAGAACACAATAGTAATAGACTTTGAAGATTCATGATGAGTTTCTCAAGAACAAAAAATTTGAAACACATAGCTTGAGATGCATTATCCATTTTTCTTTAAAACTTTAATTTCACTGAAAAATATTTCAAAGCATCTAACACTTCCATAGTTGCAATCAGTTCTTCACACACCTCCTTTGTTTGTAAGACAATGTAGGACTTTTGAATTCATGTCCGGGGTCCTGGGGGGGTTGATTTATGATTTCTTTCTTTAAGAAACATGCTTGCTCCTTTGTTTCAAAGGGGAAAAAAAGAATTTGAAATGCTACTTTCTTCTCCATGATTCGAGTAAAAAACCGTCAGTTAGAGACTCACCGTTTTCTTTCGACTCCGAGATATCCCCAAGAAATGCAAAAGTCATTCTTGTTTTGTGGTATTCTTCTCAGCCAAGGTCTGGACTCTGGACTTTTTATGAAAATGGACACTACAAGACGCAGAGTAGAATTCTTCCCACATGTGGAGATACCAAAAGAAAGTAAAAGCTGTGGCAACCAGCTTCAAGCTGTAGTGGCAGTATGTTTACTCAACACTCGCGGTTTCCCTGTGGAGTTTCGTCAACTCCGGCAATTCGCATCAAGAAGACTAATCACCTAGGATGCTTATTCACAATTCCGTACGTGCAGGCCCGCCTTTTTCTTCATTCTCTCCATGGCCATCGAGTGGCAAGCAAGAACCTGGAGCTCACGTCCACAACACTCCTGACAGACTCCTGAATTTTATACAGCATCCGGAAGAAGATGCTGTATAAAATTCCCAAATGGGAGGTGACACATGCAGCGAAAACTCAAGGACATAAATCTACAAGCGCACACATCCTACTCCCTGGCGGACAGCTCGTAGCTTACAACACTCGTGCCAGTCATCACCATTCCATTCCGACATCATAAAAACTCACAGCTACAGATTAAGAAAACACAAAGGAAGTGGACACGACGATTCAAAAGGCTAGAATAAGTTCATGATTGGGATCCGTCATGCTGCTCTCCGGGTAACATTGGGTCACCGTCGGGAAGGTCCCAGGGAGCCGTTCTTTTGGGCGATGAGATGCGCCACACTTCTTCTCCGGGACCAACTTGCAGCTGCCATCGACATTGGAGTGGCACGGCATCCTGAAGATGATGTCCTCGGCAATTTCATAAGGATTGCCGTTCAAGAAGATCTCTCAAGTAAGCACATTGCCCTCCAGAGTGGGAGTGATGAGAGATTTGATGGCGTCTGTGATCGACACCGCCGTCGAAGTTGAAGCGGAAGATGATCGCCCCCATTTTTCGAGGCGTGAACTACCCCTTCAGCCACACCCTAGATCACATCCACCACACGCACATCGTGGATCTTGGCATTTAAGAAATTGGACACTTGCGTGGTCGAGTGGTGGCCCCAAATGGTCACGTTGTAGACGTTGTCGTAGAAGATGCCGGCCTCGAGAGCTATTTGGCACTTGGCTCGAGTCTCGTCCAATCTCATGAGGGCGTGGAAATTCAAGGGGTTGAGACGCGGTACATTCTTCATCACAATCAACATGTTCGCGTTGCACGGATTGGCGACCACCAGCACCTTCATGTTGGGGCTTGCAACGCCGTTCAAAGTTTTTCCCTGTTGCGCAAAGATGTGCCCATTGAGGTCGAGCAAGTCGGCTCTCTTCATGCGACGACTAAGAGGCTTGGCACCCATAAGGTGGGCCCAATGGGCGTTGGCGAAAACCTCCTCTGCTTCAATGCTGATGTTCATCGCTCTCAACAGCGGGAAGTGCGATGGGCTAGTTGGATGTTGCGCGGCCACTCAGACCCTAGCAAGTAGAGCGCGATGGGCTAGTCTTGGCCAAACACTTTCGCCGGACGCGACCTTGAACAGTAAATGGTTGGCAATCAACCCCGCGGGACCAGACACTGCGATGCGGAATTGCGGACCGTCTTCTTCCATGTCTTGGGCCTCTCGCACTCCTTCAAATCATACGTCACACAGAAAACACCAAAGCATTGCCCCCGCTTCTGGCTCCCCGCCACGCCGCTAACAGGGATTCATGGTAGTGCTCAGAGCAACATACGCCACTGCAAGATCTCCTCGACTACTTTGAGCACTCACCACTGTCATGCATGTCTCAAGTTACAAGGGCAATATGCTCAAAATCCAGCTGCAGACACCTACAAAGTCACCCACAACTAGAACCTAAGACTCGTGGATGAAGAGGATAGAAACGCCTAATCGAGAAGTTAAGCCCAGCACACCAAACTGCTGTGATTCCCGTGATGGAGAGCAGTGGAGGTCAGAACTGATGAAGTGCTGGAGAGAAAAACGAAGGTTGATAGACACTCAAAAAGTCAGCACCCACAACTGAGAACTCAAAACCCCAACAAAACAAGAGTATGGGAGCATTCAAGGATGTCCATGTGGCAACCTAACCATGCCAGACCAGATTAGTAGTTAAAAAGTTCAACACTAATACCTTGCCTTGCATTGTAACAAATCACTAGAATCAATGAAGAGCATTGTAACTATTTCAATTATTCCACTTCTTATAAAGAACCCATTCATACTACAAGGAGCACCGTATATCATACCTCTCGCTAGCTTCCATTGAAACAAAGGATTTAAGCTTGACCGCAATATTGTTCCCTTCACCACTACCAATATAGAATGCTAGAAATTTAGCACAAGATTTGCTCTCCAAGGAGGTTAACTCATGAACCCAACTAGGAAGCATGTGCAAAAAGAGCTTTGCAAGCATCCTAAAACTCCAACCAACTGCCCAATACATGATTCACAAGCCTCACGAGTAGAAAGCTTTGTGACCACTTGAATTCTCAGGATCACCACTTGATTGGAGCATCATTCAGTCCAAACAACATAGACGCCAAATCCAACGAGAACTCCCTTGACGTTGTACCTGAGATGAAATTTCTTCAGTGACCAAACGAATGGAAGGCCAATGTGCTTTCATGTCTTGAATGACCTCGGCACTCAACACCACTCCACTGTTGGCTACATCCAACTGTCGCATCTTCCGTGAGTTTGTCAAATCTGGAAGAGCTTGCAACCTCATGCACCCATTAACGCGCAGATGGTAAAATTTAGGACTCAAAGGCCCTGAGCAGGTCAAGTTCGTTAAGTCCACACAATTGCACACGTCAAGGCGGGACAATTCTGGGAAGTTGGCCAAGTCTGGGAGCTCCTGGATGGGACACCCACTACAGTTCAAAGTGTGTAGCTGCGAGCAAGCGGCTATTCCTTGCAGATCTGCAAATCCACCATCAGACACATCCAAGGAGCAGAGACTTGTCAGCTGATGAAGTTTCGGCCCAAGGTTCTCATGAAGCCACGGATGCCCACTCACCTCTAGCTCTTTCAAGTTCCGCAACTCAAGGATGCCACGGATATCCCTAAGCCGCACACAACACTTGACTGTTAAGCGCTCCAGTCTAGCAAGCTCTCGCATATCCGGCAACGCCTCCAACTTGTCACAATACATGATCCTCAGCTCCTGCAAACTAGCCAAGTTGCACAGACTGGACCAATCCTCAAACTCGCACCTCTGGAATGACAAAAGGCGCAGCCTTGATAACCTCTCGAGACCAGGCAACGAAGGCAAGCCCTTGCAATTGTGCACAATGATGGATTCCAACAAAACTAACTTTGCCAGACTTGAAAACCCTCGCCCTTGCAACCCAGAAATTTCGATTGATCGAAGCTTTGTAAGATTGCATAAGTCCGGCCCATCATGCAACTCATCAATTCCGACAGCCAAACTCCGAAGCAAAATCAAGTTGCTCCATCCCGCGAAAGATTGGAGAGGGACTCTTGGATTCAACTCCAAAGTTTGTAGATTCGTGAGCTTGTACATATCTGGCAGCTGGGTGAGATTCATGCAACCTCTCGTGTCTAGGGATTGCAAACAGACCAAGTCATCTAAACCTGGCAATGATTCGAGCTCAGATCCAACTACGCGCAAAATCCTCAAGTTTTTGAGATTGCGCATATTTGGCAACTCCGCAAGATTATAGCAAACATTAGCATTCAGTTCCACCAAACTGACCAAGTCACCCAAACCTGGCAGAGCTCTTAATGCGCAAAAGAGTACACGCAACTTCCGCAACCGTTTCAGCTTCTGTAAGTTGGGCACCTCTTTCAGGTCTCTACAACCCAGTAGAGAAAGTTCTTGCAACGCAACTAACTCACCCACACCCCAGCAGCTCTGTAACGCCCGACATCTGCTCAAATCCAAGAACTGCAAGTTGGTGTGCTTCGAGCTCAAGCCAGCAATGGTTGCCACCGAGTCATTCTCGCGAAAACAAACCACTTCTAGTAAAATGAGACGGCTCAAATCTGGTAGTCGGTCACATCCATACATATCCAAAACTCGGAGGCTTGTCAAAGAACCGATCTCGTCAATGCAAGATGAATCTGATGGGATGTTCAACCATCGTAGAAAGACCAGCTTCGACAAAGAACCCAAACCGACAACTGATATCAATAGCTTTGAACTTGCCTTCTCTGAGGCAGATTCCAATTCCAAGCTCTTGAGGTGTTTTAGGGCTGTAAGATCCAGGTCATGTACACTTGAAAAGTCCGTATAGAGCTTCAAAACTGTCACGTTGGGGAAACAAACAAAATTCACATCCTTCAGCTTCATGAATCCCTTATCCAAAAAACACATCCGCCTCAAGTTAACCAAACAACCACCCCTCGTCACAATGGCATCTTCAAACGCATCGTACTCATCCCACTCACAAATCCATCGTCGTTCCTCAAACTTGCCAACTTTAGTTTCCAGACTTGCAAACTCGAGCCATAGGTCGTGCATGCCGATTCTACCAAGCCCATCACCAAGATTCTCCAAAAGTGATTTCCTCTTCAAGTTCTCCAACTATAAAAAAACAAAAAAACAATTTGATGTATAGGTCAATTTCGAATTGAAGAACTCTTCGGTAAAATGAAGTCAAAATTTCAAAACTTCAACCACAAACTAAAGCCTTTGAAAACACCCTTCAACAATTGAGCAGGTCGAGAGACAACTAAGATCTCAAATTTACTTCCATCCAAAATCTCAAACCCCTAAGGACCACAGCAACAACTCAAAACCTATCTCTACACTCAAATGTCAAATTAGGGAACCACCATTAAAAATGACAAACTGACACACAAGAAGTTTCAACCACTAAACTCTTAAAAAGTCAAGAATTCTAAAGCCATGGAAACAAATAGTCCCACTCATTGTACTTCTCATCAAGGAAACAAAGATACACAACCATGAATTCAATGAACGCTTACCCGTTCCATAACATTAATCAAAGGTATTCGATGAATTTCCCCAAACCATTCAAAAACATTCCACTTGAATGAAATGTTTCCACCTCTATATGGTGAAAATAGGGCCACATCCATGAATAGAAGTTGGTCTTGGGCATTCAAGGCATCAAAGCTCCTCCTCAAGATGGAAAACACAGGGTGTTGGGGCTCTCCAAAAGGGTTCAAAAAGTCAATTTCATCCAATATTGACCACCACCGTGATGGAACATATCCAACACAACGCAACTGCTCACCCAACACTTCCAATGCCAATGGGTGGTAATGATAACTAATGCCATCACCTTTTTCAAAATAACATCGTTCAATGCAAGATGCAATCAAATCAAGGTCATTGTCATTACTCCAGTATGAAGGAGGGACACATGTAACATGGAAAAGGAATAAAGACCAAGCTTCTTCCAACTCCAACTCAGGCATTTCCATGCATTCACTTGCATCAATCCCCAAAGAGGTCAATTCAGTCAAAGAACGTGCTGTCACAAGCACCACACTCCCAAGACCATAGTTTGCTCGTAGAAGAACCAAGGCTTCTTTTGTAGTTGCACTTGACACATTGTCAATTGTCAAAAACGCTTTGACATCCATCATATCTCTCATGAGGTGGTGCCGATACTGCAAGTCAATAACATCTCAACTTCAATGCAACACAAACAAATTGAAGTACAACAAATTTCAATCAAGTCAAAAAACTAAACAAAATTGTTGACATGCAATCCACTACAACACACATAATGAATGCAAAATATATATCTATGCTTCTTTAATTGTAATGAGTGCAACAAACCTGGTCCACATCCATTGCTCCCAAACGTTCAAGATTTTTGTCTGTAAGCTTTGCAAGCACTTCTTTGAAGACTTCTTCTTCACTTCGACTTCCCAACTCCACATGACAAACTTTGTTACGATACTCCTCCAAGAAATCATTACACATAGCCTTGCAAATGGTGGTTTTCCCAATACCTCCAACTCCATAGATGCCAACAATACACACCTCATACAACAAGGACACTCTCGATTCCTCAATCCTCTCATGAATCACCTATACATTAAACAAGAGAGGTGTGAATAAGTTAAAATCAAGGAGGTTGCACAAAACAAAGAAATCATCACCACTAGCATAAGAGGATACTTCTAGGCAACCAAATGACATCCTTAGAATTGTTGACAACAAAGGCAAAAAGGAAATCAAAGAAGCAACCAAATTGATTGATTTTCACACAAACCTTGCACAATCGGGACCTCCCTTGAACATGAGAGTCTTCAAACCTTGTCTCTAGAGGAACCAACTTACAAATCGCATCAACTATCTCCTCCCGAAACTTCACTTCCCCCAATTCAAAGTTGTACCTCAAGCCATTGGTTGGGCCAAACAATCGCAAGGCATTCTCACAATCCTTCGCATCAATCCTACTATCACATTGAGCCCAAGCATGCCACAATGATGACCATCTCTTATGGTTATCCACATCACGACATTCTGAAAACGTAATGCCAAGAAATATCGGCATTATTGTGAAGTTTGGCTTCCTCTTCTTGACATTGGCCATGGCCACCAACTCCAACATGGGCCATTTTGAAGAAAAGAATTCCTCTGACAGTACCACCACACCAACCTCACATTCTTCGATAGCTTCAAAGATAAGCCTTGGAAATTCCTTTCCAATGGGTAGGCAATCTCGACGCTTGTCAAAGAATGGATGGCGATCACATCTCTCCAAGTCCACACACAATTGTTCCACAAACCCTTTTTGTGCACCACTATGGCTCAAAAACACCTTGTGCTTTGGTTGTAATGTGTGATTCCTGTCCGTGCAAAAAAAGGTACCAACCAACCAATCAATATTGAAAGAGAGACCCAACCATATTTTCAAATCGAAGCTTACAGTACATTTGCAACAATCACATGATTTTCTAAGTTTTGCTATTGAGATTACATGAGTCAAGACACTTCATACTTCTTCACAGGGGTAATGATGCAAGAAATCACGAAGCACAGGTACGACTAACCCATAGCCATTGCCATCACTTGTGCTCGTAGACAGGCTAGTGCTCCCCTGTTCCATTATATCCCATTCAAGATGGGCCACACGCACAACCCCTCTTAGCACAAATAAGTTTCCTTCTGAGGTTCACACCGTTCTCGCAAAAGTATCCAAAGGCTGGTCATCTGCCACAAACCATCCAGAAAACAAAGATTAGTGCTGTCATCTTGCCCCTCTACACCTCATAGGACAAAAAGAAGGGAGAACGAGTGACGCTGTCGCTCAGGAACATACCAAAACCCTACACAGAAAGACTTTCCCAGAGTCTCACCACAAAAGCGGCCTTCACGATGTCGAAATCCCCCTTCTTCGCCTGCGACACCCATAGACAGGCGGAAGCAGGCTGCTCCTCCACGGTAGAAGCCCAGTAGAAAAATCAGCAAAAAATGGAATGTCTATTTCAGGCAAATATCTGACTGTCGTAGGGGGAGACGAGTAGATCCTGGGTGAAACGGACTCCGAATACTGCACTTCGACCACGGAATTGATTCCTTTGAGATTGACCACCCCTGCACCACCTCAACTCAAACATATTCACAAACAAATTCCTCGGAGATTCTGACAAGTCACCTAAATGGATCGTTTTCGTTCAGCTGTAAATCAAGGGAATACAAGGTTCAGATCAGAACATACGAAAGAATCTTTAGGACAGGAAGAAACCTGAGCCAGGCTCACAGATGCGATGTTGTAAGATGGAGTCCCACGATTCCACTGAAGATACAGATTTCGGGGAAGCTCTCAAAAGGAATGAAGTGAGATTCAAGTTCAGAAAAGGAGCGCACCTAGCTGCGAGAACAAAGAAACGAAGAGGGTGAGATGGAGTATTCCTCAGGTCGAGCATTTAAGATATTCTCCAGACCAAAGATCGAGTGCCACGAAGAAAGATCCTGTGCCCCCACAAACGCTACCCAGATGAGGAAGCAGTAGCAAAAGAATCCTACCGACTTCCTCCAGCAGTGGAGCTTCACTGCCACTCCTCATCAGCAAGCAGCATCGGGTGACAACTTCGAATGCACGAGGAGCGTGCGTCGATCGAAAGCTCAAACAAGGGGACCAGCAACTGGGGCTCACAGTTAAACCCCTATTGAGCTTATCTGAAGACGTGTTTAGAACAAGGTTGGGACTGGCATCCCAAAAATCTACTTTGCGAGAACATCAAAGGAACTACGGTAATGATGCAGGCATGTCTCTATAATTTAGATTTTTGGTTGATGCCAATCAAGAGAAGAGGGGATTTCAAAATTGTTAGCATCCTTCTGGGGATTGATCAATGTGTGAATTTTGACAAAATCAAAGTGTTTAACCCTTAAACGATGCCGAGGACATTTTCCGGCCAATGAATGACAAAAAAATCTCTTTATGCAAGACAGAAGTGAAACTATTCACCCTCCAAATTTTGTGGGTCTTTGACAATAGTTGTCCAACTATTCATCCTTCAAATTTTGTGGCTACAGTAGCTGTCCAACTATTCATCTTCCATATTTTGTGGAAAAAGGGAATGTCTTCTATAGTACTTTGTCTCCCAATGAGTGCTTTTTCATTTTTTTAAGCCAACAATTCACATAATACCCAAATAGATGATTTCCACAATGACCGGCTCGTCATTTAAGGGTTAAAATAGGTGTATTTCATGAAGGAAATTAACCCTATGACCACTAATTTTCCCATTTTGCAACTGTATATAATTGAAACATTTTATATATGTTTGTTAGAGATGAAAACAAGTGTTTACCTGAAGTCACAAAAAAATTTGATCATTCATGATAATTTGAAATTACTACGAATTCTTGAAGAGAAAGTAAAGAAAATTCATATTAAATACAAACATTGCTCAAAACAATCATTTGGAAATTTCACCACAAGTGCATATTGTAGTGAAG
This sequence comes from Climacium dendroides, assembly GCA_950106755.1. Classification (NCBI taxonomy): domain Eukaryota; kingdom Viridiplantae; phylum Streptophyta; class Bryopsida; order Hypnales; family Climaciaceae; genus Climacium; species Climacium dendroides. The sequence continues at coordinate 21,123,371 of OX467091.1, forward strand.
AGCATAATAATCATCATACTACTAAAATCATAACTCCCTTTGTAATATCACAAATGCTACCATTAATACTAGGGGCTCGTACTTGCTATGCTACGCATTCATTGTATCACATATTAGTAAAATTTTGATATATTTGAATAGAATGCATGATAATGATTTCAATAAGTCTTTAAAATAATCTGTAAAAATATTTTCAATCATGCATACATAGAAATTGTATTTTCACACAATGTGATATTACAGAAATAGAGTAGCAGTTTGCAATTACTTCTGTAATATCACTTTTTACAAAGGATGATATTATAGAAATAATATAGTTGTTGCAATTAAGGTGATATTAAAGAGGATCCATAGGATGATATTATAGAAGTAGCAAATCCATTGCTTCTCTTGGCTTTACACTTCTTTGCACTTCTATGATTTTGTGCTTTTGTGAGCTTTGAGCTTTCATGATTTCAATTTTCTATTGTTACTACCAAATGATTTTGAGAAATTTATTCAATTGAAGCGATTTTGGATTCCACAACAATTAAGTTGTTCACAAAGCTTTTGAGATTTATAAGTTTTTCCTTTAAATTCTTCAATTTGGGTTGCCATTTTTTGTAACAATTAATGGAGTCAAATTTCTAATGCATTCTAATGTATGTGTATCTTTTATAGTATTTACCATTGCATATGTTTCATTCATCATTCATTAAATTTCTATTGTACATTTCAATATATGCTTATTTATTTAAAAAATTATATGAATATTTTTGTAATTTTTATATAAAGATTTATTGAAATTCTTGCTCTGCATTCTATCTAATATACAAAAAATTCTAATGAAATTCTAATGGTGAATGCGTAGCATAGCAAGCGCCAACCGCTAGTATTAACAAAAAAATTTAGTCATTTTATAAATAAAAAATCAATAAAATTTGACAATGCATATAAGTCGAATTGGAATAATGTATTAATTTTAGGAAATTTTTAAATTTTCAAATTGGAGGAGAAATTAGAATTGATGATCTTTATTTTATTACTTCTAATATAGAAACAATTATTTTCAACATGAAAAATGGTTTGCCATCTTCCCTCAACATCATTTGTAAGTCATCTAAACACCACAAAACTGTGTCCATGGAGTTCCTAGATTAAGTTGTGTATTTTAGCATTACTACTTGTTGTTTTTAAGAATGTCAAGGTAATTCATCAAGAATGTGAGTATTGTACAAATGAGAAGGTGTGCTTGATTTTCACATATTAATTCTATGTTTTGTGTGCAAATTTGAAGATGGCAAGAGAAAGTTGGGTACCCAATTGAAAAGAATCACCAAGTAGATGTGACTATAACTCTTGACTTGCCACATCTTAAAACTTGAATATTCCAAATCTTGAGGTACAAAAAAAATTCATCTTTATTTACATGCAACATCCAAATTCAAGCATTTCTTCAAATCTAAATCTCCTAGTGCTAGTGTTAATATGTGCTATATTCTGCCAAGCATTGTACACAGATGGCAATCTCGTTTTTGCAAGATTCTTCTCAATTTCTAAGAAATCAATTTATGGTAGGTTGTCCTCCTTAGATATCTAATGGAGGAATTGAGATGAGAGGGGTAAGTTGGCTACTAATTCACCTAACATTTCAGTGTATAGTCCTATACATTGCACATCTAGCATGAACACTTTCTTTAGCAAAAAATTATATTTGAAATTCTTATTAAAATAATTTATCTAATTTCATTCCAATAAACAATAGAGCATTATGTTATCTCTATTCTAAAATTGTCAAATGTTTTGTTGGATCTTATTAGAAGTCAAAAGAATATTCTGTTCTTACACATTTTTGGGATAATTATAATATGAATAAACTACGAATTGTTGAAAGTGGATATATTCAAAAGTAATCTTAGGCTCTTATAAATAGAGTTTGTGTGCTCTAAGCAAGAATTAGTAGGGATTGAATCTTAAAAAAGGTTACAATTAGGCAAAGTTACCTTAACTTTTAAAAGACATTTCATTGGTCAAACTTCATTAGTTTTTTAATATAAAAACACGACTTTCAAAAACTTTATATTTTTCTCAAGTAGAAAATATATCCAAAATTTATCTTCAATTTGTTATAATTAAAGGCATTGAAATGATTTTTATATAATTTTTTAAAATAGTTTTTTTATAATAATTATAATGAGTAAAAAAATGATTAAAGTAATATGAAATTTTTAGAAAAATTGGAGGTGATAGTGATAAACATCACGGTGTTAGTGGTGTACTCTTTGAACTCACACTAAGAAAAATTTGGTAAAAAAAATAAAAAGTGGTGTACATTAAGAATCCATCTTCAAAATATCACAATAATTGCCCCATGATAGAAGTCAAACGAGTCCCATAAGGTTAAAATTTATAGGTATATACACCTACAATCAACACTACCTACGCTGCAACACCTACGTACATTTGGACCAAAATGCATCATATATTAACAAATGGTGACTACACAGTCAAAAATTAAGTCTATAAATGCCTAGTGATTACTTGGTTCTTAATACACCTTGAGACTATACTTTGAAAACTCATAACTTATTCATATGGTATCCAAATAATCAACATGCTGAAATATGTTGAAATCCTTTTTTAATTGCCAACAAAATTTTGTGAAATAATGTTAAATTTGTGTTGAATAAGAGTAATTATGCTTGGTCATTGACTATGATAGGCATAACTTACAAGGCCATTGAAACCAAAATAAATTTGTATTAAAGCATTGTCAAATGGTTATCTGATATGAGAGTTTCATTGGTGCACAGAGTCCCTCTATTTTCGAAATAGTTTGCTAGCATGATTATAGGGAGAAAGTACTTGAAAAGTGAAAGGAGCATGTTTTCAACTTCAAGAAAATTAATTTTAACATCAAACTTGAACTTCAGGGTTGATTTTAGTTCGACAATGAGACAAAGTTACACCTAAAATATAGTTTCTCCCTACTCATATGGAAGTGAAAACATCATAGAAGTCAGCCAAAGCAATTTTGATTCCATAAAACTTGAAATTTGTTTTTGGATTCAAACTCCACATGGAAGTTCGCCCTTATTCAAGGGTGCGGATACCTTACTCCGCCTTTTCTTTACCCTTGATGTGAATGTACTCGAGGGGTGAGGGGTGGCCGAGATGAACATCCTCGCAGACGTGGAAGCATCTGCCTTCACCACAATCTTCATCAGTTCCTCAAATCTGAAGCTCCACAAGAATCTCGCTTACTAACTTACAAATCGTCACCTCTTTCCAGTATCTGGTCGGAACCCCCTCTCCAAACAACAGTAGAACTATCAAAGGTTGGAAAGGTGTGCCTATCTAGAGCAATCCCCATTTCGGAAGAATCTCTCCCTTTCCTGATCCTCTTCACGGATTCTCTCTCAGCGTAAGAAAATCAGAATCTTCACGAACTGCCATTTCTTCCCAATTTCTTTCGGTAAGTTTCGCTTGTCCTGTGTCCAGGTAGAGTTTGCCTAACTTCTGGATATTGGGTAGCAGCTATTCACCTCAATTGCTTGTTCGAATTCCAGTATTGTAGTACACAATCGTCTCCATTTTGTTGTGCAATGGCTACTTAGCTTGTGGTTCCCTTGTGAGATTCCAATGCTCTTTTTGTGAAACTCTGAGATTCGGGTTACGATTTTCACAATGCAGGTGAGTGGAGGTTTTCTTTCGAATGAGGGTTTCGAAGGAGTGGGGCAGTCATGCATGAAGTGAGTTTTAAATCATCAGGTAATACGCAAAATCCTTAAATGCAGAAATGTCGAACAATAGGTACTGCTTAGATTCGATCAGGTTTTTAAAGAGCCTCTTATTTAGCTGAACCTGCTGCACAGTCGTTTGGTTGCTGGAGTCTGAGCCCTAAGCTTTGCAGGATGTGGATTTCAAACAGTAGTGCGATTGAAAGCAAGCAATTGATGTAACAGTAATGACCTAAAATGCTTGTTTGTGGATGTTTGGTTGGCAGGAGGTTGAAGCCGAAACCCTGCAATTGCCCAAAGTAGGTTAAAATTGAGTTGGTTTAGAGTCGACATTCGGAGCACACAGCAATCATGTGGCTCTCGGCATCAAGCCTGGGATGTATGCAAAAGTTTCTTGGGGGAAGGAGTAAGAATGTAAGGCGGGGTAACATGACAGGATGCCGATGTGAAGTAGAAGAGAGCGGCGGCTGGCCTGCTGCAGCTGCGCGGCGTGCCGTGAATGACGCCATGTTGATGTGCAAGGGTGCGCAGAACCTCGACGAACGGGCTCGCAATGACTTGCTCCTCTTGTCACGGTGCGTGACAAAAATTTATTGATTGTTGTTGGCAATTGCAAGAGGATTCCATTGCACCAAACTATGCCTTATTTGGATATTGTATGCAAAAGGTATGAAGGTTCGAAGTTGTATAGGTCGATGACCTAAGACGGCGATGTGTTCTGATGTGAAGTTGGTGTACATTCTCCCTCAATGTGCATTCATTGTGCCAGATTTTAAGGTGCTGCAATTTGGTTGCTGGAGTCTGAGCCTTAGTTGAATTCTTTGGTTTGCTTCTTTTTTGAATGTGTACAGGCAAATAGTGCGCCTTGACATGAGAGCTCGTGCAGATGTTGCCCTTTTAGGATCAGGTTTTTTGAAACTTGATGGTAAGACGATGTGCTTTGGTTGTGTCATGGCTTTTGGATTGTGGTAGTTCTGCAGTGACAGTGAGCTCTTTTGTGTTTGGGGTCAACAGAATATATATTTTCTACTTGGGATGCTGCTTTTCTTTCTCTGACCTATTTGTGACGTGGCCATTGCAGCTCGTGCACGAGAGGATGTGGAAAAGCTTGACACACGGGCTCGCATGGATATTATTCGTCTGCGACGCATTGCTGTGGTTAGTTTCTAGCTGCTCTTATTTGTCTGAGGAAATTCTCACACTAATGAAGTCCTCACTCTCTAGCAGGTCAGGTGTAGGGTTTAACGTTGTTGTTTGGAATTGTAGCGAATCTCATATGTTTAGTGGCTTTCTACTTTCTACCTACCGCTGAGTCAGTATTCTATTCTCGTGGATCTTCATTTAACCCTTAAAGGACCAATAGGCCTCATGGCGTTTGAGCAGTCATATAAGGGTGTATGTTTTGTTTTTGTCCAACACGTGCAATGTTCTTCACTGTGTCTATGAATATAAGATTTGGTTCTATCTAAATTATATTTTGCACAATACGATCTATCGATTTGGTTTATTTTGAATCCATGAATCCTTGGCCATTTGGTGATTAAGCACGGTTGATCATAACTCTGAGAGTTTTCTATGATCAGGGTTTGTCAGAGAGTGCTTCAATGGAGCTAAGCAGTGCAGCGGAGGAACACTGGAGCGACGGTGCCTTGGACGTAAGGCTCCCCCATGTGAAGTATCCACTGTTTAGATAGTTTTTAATGTTGACATAATAGGTGTGATATAGACTAGTGCGTAGTGTATGCTAACCAGTTGTATATTGCTCCTTGAGATTGTCTCCTGTTAACTCTGAAGGAGTGCTTGATGTGATGGTGAACTTTCTGCACCACAGGCGGATTTGCGTTTGGCAGACCTACGAGCTCGTCGTCGAGCTATGGAAGACCTCTATGCGGCCTTGCAAGCAGTCAGGAATGTTCATAGAGCTCTTGTGAGCACGTTGAGAATAAGGTCAGTACCCTACGTATGGGATCAGTTTGTGAATAATTACGCAGAATTTAAAGCATGTCTGAAATTTTGATACATTTGGAGACCAGTATCCGGAAAAAATTAAAACTCATTTAAACGTTTTAGCTCTTGTGAGCTCTGAAACTCCAGAATTAGGAATTTCTCCAAAATTTCCAAGAAAAAGATGACTCATACATTCTGAAGTTGAAAATCTAACTACATTGATGCACAAGTGTTCAAACTGACCTAGGGTTACGGTTTTGAGTTTTTTGATTCAATCTTTGTAAATGTCTTCTGCATTCTCAATGAGTCTCCGTAGCTATCTTATTTTCAACTCCCATGCGGCCATGCTAGAACTAAAAGCCCACTTTGGAAGGTAATAATGGATTATAGTAACTTTCAAAATAAACTTTTTTGTTAATAAATGTAGGGAATGATTTCTGCTTTTGTATTGGTACATTTTGTTACCTACCTGGAGCTTCCGAAATGACTTACTTCAACTCCTATAGATATGGGAACGGCTGGGAACTTCCACTTTTAGCCATTTGGGCACTTAGAGGTTGAGGTTGAGGTGAAATGATCCAGCAAGGAATCATCTAAAAAAGTAATTTCCTTCATGTCAATTAAATGTGCAGGTCTAACAAACCGCTGCAGCTGGATGTCAGAAAGGATAGTCTGGAAGGGGGTGTATCAGGGGATAGTCAAGGGTTTAGAAGCTATCTGCGAAACAGCGATCCGGCATTGGATCGAATATCGGCAATTCAGGTTAGACGGCTCGTCAACTTTAGCATCCAGTTCATAACAGATTCATACTGGCTTGACACAAATAGCAAGTTCTGGTTTCTTTTGAGCATGTAAACCAGACGCATTCTATCACTCGCAGGGTCTTGTAATTGAACGTTAAATTTTGTTTTCACAAGTGCTGATCGTTGCAGGGGTTTGTGATTTTGATTTATCTACGTTATTTGCAGCATAATCTCTGAATATTTGAATAAAGGTTGTAGTTTGTTTAGCGGAACAAAAAAATTTGTCAGCTGTGTTGCTGGTCATGAAACTGGTGAAGTTTTCTGACAATCTGAGTGCACTTGCTGCAGGATGCATACTGGAAGATGGCCTCAGCATTGGTTGAAGCAGAGGGCATGGAATGCACTGACCCAGATGAGGTTTGTGACCTTCGGAAACTCTCTCCTACACCTTGTTTGTGTAGGTTTTCCGCTCTCAAGCATATCTTTACACACGTACTTCAAAGTTTTATGTTATTGTTTTGCACAAATAGTTGGAAATGCCTTCTTATTGTCATATAATAATGGAGTAGTGTAAACTGCTCACCGTTATCACTGTGGTTGGCAGTAAACTACACTTGTTTTGGATAGTTGACCGAGTACCAGTACCTTAATTCTTAAACCCAAGATGTGAGAAAATTGTGACCATAGAATCATGAAGATGCTAGACAGTTCGCGCATCTTGAATGCCCTAATTCTTCCTTGAATTTGCAGTTCGATCCAAGGAGTTCCTTTCAAGATGTCACTGTAATACGCTTAGATGTTGTTTGATATAATCGCAGCTAGAATTCATCGTGGCCGCATTGCTGGACATGGAGGAGGTTGATGGCGGAGGTGGTGCGTTGTTAGTGAGTGAAAGTGCGAACTCCCCGGATGTAGCTACTCGGTGAGTTCGGTGCAGCCAAGTGTATGATGCCATCTTGACGAGATCACTTCTTGCTTTGCAGATTTGGTGCTTATTGCGGTAAGGAATGTACACTACGTGTAGATGAAGTGTACTTGCGGTTAAAGGTGATTCAAGTTTTGAACTTTGACTATTCATAAAATATTTTAAAATTATGTTCTTTTCAATTTTAGACTACAGACCCTATTGTCTAATAAGCTCAAAAGTATGACACGTGCATATATGAGATATTGCTCAAATTGTTCTCTCTACCTTTTGAATATTTCGTGCTATTTTTTCAAGGACCATCAGAAGAAGGTATTTGATGTCCTCTACTTTGCAGCTTCAAAACATTTGCCACTCTATTTCTATTTTTGGTTTTGAACAAGAGCCTGTGGTGTGTGTGCAGCCTTGCATTGGCGGATGCACTCGCTGATGCTCCATCATTGTGGACCCTTGGGAACGCGGGCATGGGTGCGCTTCAGGTACTATTCTTCACATATCAATGTATATTTCCCTCGGTAGGTTAGCGTGTGTACAGTACCATAAGTCTCGGCACTTCGCAGTCAAAATGGAAATTCCACGTCATCTTTCAAGTAGACCTAACCAATCACGTAACGACACATGGATTTTGGGGTCAAAATTTTGAATTGTTTTGTGCACAACTGGCCTCTATTTATGATATTACTTTAGTTATATGATTATTGTCCGCATGCGCTAAGGGGCTCAACCACACAGCGTGAAACATCATTTCCTATTTAGACACAAACACAAAGTTCGTGAGTTGGCCAGTAGACCATCCTCTAGAGTATCCCTTTTCGTGCCCAACATACTTTTTGTCTCCTACTAGTCCTGCATTGTCTCTCGTTGTCATCTAATTGTCTCACATTCCTCTGTAGTATTCTCTCCATCATTCTTATAGCTCCACATGATTTGGATGGTTTATCAATTGGCTCAAGAATGTTATGAAACGAAAATCATGTTTTGTGTAGACTCTAACATCAATATTCATTCTGCAGAGATTGTCTATGGACTCGAACCCAGCGGTTGCAGCAGCTGCGAGCAAAGCAATCAATGAGCTTAAGTCACAGTGGAGACAACGAGACCAGTTGATTTTTCCTTTCGGCCAGAAAGATGAAGATGATCCAGAGAACGAGTAGAGAATTGTGTAACAACGGCGATGAATGTCCTGTTACATTGCTTTTGGTACCCTCTGAGTTACATATTGTGATATATAAGGGCGCCAATTGGCTCCCGCTTGCATAGATTTCAGCAATGACGGCATGTACATTAGTGCGAAGGTTTGTGCCTGTGGTAGTGGGCTTTCAAGAGGCAATGGCAAGAATCTGGATATAAATCTTCTGTGTGTACGTGCTAAACACAAACTTGACTTCGTGTGATGCATTTCAGGAAACGCATATTTTCTCATTTCCTACTGGAAATTAGCGTTTCTGATCACAAATTTTGTCTGTCTGGGACCTCTATGACGTGTGTTTGTGTCAGCTTGTACGCCAGGACTGCAGGGAATTCATCGGTCCCCTTGAAATTTCCGCAGATTATCAAAACAGAATAGATATATTTGTACAAAGATAAAAGCAATAATGTGCAAAAATCCAAAAAACAATCTGAAGCATCAAAGAGTGAACCAAGGTACACAAACCCATTATGAATACAATACCCAATTACATCCCTATTTACAATTGTCCAACATTTCAGTCCTTGAAATGTTGGATAGATGTAAACATTAGTTGTTAGGTCCATAATGCATGTTGTAAATCTTACTGCAGATGGGAAGAGTGGAATCAAAGTGGAAACCTCATTTCACTGCCAGTTTTATACGATATGTCAGTTTTTTTATTCATTTGCAGGTTGCATGATATTTTCATGATAGGAGAGAAGTACAACATGGACTCCCCAGCTGCACAATTCGGAGGTAAGTTAAAAGGAGAAAAATGATCGGTTGTCAAGCAAGGACATCACATTTCTTGAACAGATTAACCAAAGCCAATTCAAGAATTATTCATTTTATTTGTGAATGAGTCTGTGCTCCATCAATGTTTGTTTTTAGCCGACCAGGTGTCACTTGCTTACCAAGTAGGTGCACTTACTTTTGGTAGTCTGCATTCAATGTTGGGAACATGAGATACAAACCAGTCCCTTTTCTTTTTTTGCTTTTCGACGAAGTGCCGAGATGGTGATAACTTAAAAAAATTTGGTGAAGCATTGTATTTCTACATTCATCCATCTTTTGGACCCAAAAATCCTTTTCAATCACATTCATGTACTCTTTCATCCAAATTTGGCAAATTCATCTACATTTTTAATAGAAATGGAAAATCTACGGCAAAAAGTAGACATTTATTTTGAAATGGTGCAAAATATCTGGCCACGTGTCACAAAAGGGGGCGTTGTCTAATATTACAAACTCCTGAAGCCTTGAATTCCAGCTTCTCCAAGCTTCTGAAAGACCTTTTTTTCATCTGACCTTTGAGAGTAACTTAAGCATGCTATCACAGGAATGTACTGTGCTGTACAATCACCGAATGTCAGTCAATAATATGGAAAATTGGACCACGCAAGCTGAAGTGCTTTAACATGTTGACTGTGGCATTTTACATCCTTTTTCATCCTTAGGTTTCTTCTGTGCGGACAAACTCAATGGGTGCAGACAAGTGGATCGGACAAAAAGTTTGGAGCGCTTCAATTTTTATCTTTTGGTGGTTTCAGTAACTTACTTCATGGCGCTAGAAAATTTTGTGACTTCACATTTTATTACTGAATAAAAAAAATTCCCATTGATAAGGTAACTGTACCTGATTTTGACACTGTTTTAAAACCAACTCCTAGATATTCTTGCCTAAATTGTACAACTTCTAGTCATTGGAGCTTGGAGTTGATTTTCGAGATGGATAGATAGATAGACTTTGAAAATCATAATTTATTCATACAGTGTTCAAAAAATGGATGCTAAGAGAATTTAGAATCCTCTTTTCACAACATTCTTCAGCAAGTCTACATTCTCCTATGTAACCTTGTCAGGAGGAAAACTCAAATATTTAGGAGAATGTGCTTTCCAAAGGATCACTTCTTTGATTCACTGCATCTAGGGATCATTCTTTTTATTGCAGCATACATTCACTTCTTCTCTTCGGTGCTTCGATGGTGTTTCAGGAATCCACGCTTTCACTCATTTAGAATGTTATGTTGATTCCCAACAAAAAAGTTCAGCACCATGATCCAAGGCTTATTAAGACAATGTTTAGGTGTAGTTGCCTTGGCACATTATTTTCCTTCCCTCAAACTCTGCCAAAACTAAGGTCCAGGTATTGAAAAAAAATAAAAAATAAAAAATTGTCAATAGACGTACTGTAAAGTTGTGTTGTAACGTACATAGCCTGTCTCCCAATGTAATGCCAGTGCTCATTGCTCAACCTTTAGGAACATGGCGTGAAGGAATAAACCAACTTACAGCAGGTGTGCCTTTCCCAACAACGGTGGGTTAAACAAGTTCATGTCATCACCTACAAAAATAAATTCTGTGCAGGCAGGTTTATGTGTCAGCGATCCGTTGGTGGAGTAGTCTTATACCAGTCAGCCTCCTCCGAATTGATTAAATAATAATAGAGCTCAGAACACGGAGAAGAATACTATTCTACATGAGAGGGACAATTCGTCCTTTCCAAGGGAAAATGAAACTTGGGCCAGCAGCAACAGGCCGGCCCGGCTGGCTGATTATTTCCCAATAGTCTGAATTGTGGACCCATTCTTAGGCAATAGTTGTCTGTGACAGCTTCAGGCTTGTTTTGCTGGCAGATAAAACAAGGCAACAGAAATGGACCTGCGCCGGCCATTGACAAAGGCCACATATTCACTTTCAGAAGAGCATCGCCACACCAGTATATCAGAAACTGTACGTAAAACTTTGGACAATGGCAAAAAAAATTGGATGAAAAGTGTGTGATTAATGCTTGTGTATAGATTCTCTTTGCCATGGTAAAAGCAATTGTTGGCAGCAGTTTTTTGGCTTTTATCGGCTATTTTCCTTCAATTCCGAAATTGAACTGGTTTTCCAAGTACAGAGTCTGGTTATTTTCTCTATTTCTCATTCAAAATAGAAAGTTCTCAGGTTTTTGCACCGGGGTTTTTGTCGATGTTTTTGAATTGCAACCGGGGTTTTTACCAATTCCACCGGCTAACTTTGAACTAGCCACCGGTTCTTCCCAGACATTCATTGTTGGATTGTAGGAATTGACCACTGCACCCAAAAAATTTATTTATTTTTTAAGTGTAACCTTCACGTGCAATAGAATTGGCTATGATCAGTCGAGAGTTGATATCATGTAAGGTAGACAAGCCTATTACTACTTTGATTTGGAATCTGAGTATCTTGGGGTCAATTTCAAGAGGGGCACATATTTTTCAAAGGGGTGTGTGCTTGTTTCACGGATCAAACTCAAGTTGAATGATTATTTTCCATTAAAATTGTAATTTCTATGAATTTTTGAAGTGGTCTGGTCTGAAATTACAAAACCACTCATAGAGTGGGGTCAAAAATGTTCCCTAAGCAACCCATTAGCACCTTAACATTTATCTATTGGCACCCATTAATGAAGGATTGACATGTTATCCCTTTTGACATTAATGCATTAGAATTGTTAGAAAAATGAATAGATTTGAATGTTGGAGTGAGCAAAATGGGGGCCAAAATTAGGAAAACGAAATTGGGCAGTGAACAATGATAGGCTAGTTTACCTTAGTATACTTTGGAATCACCCATTTAAGGGTTGGTTTGCCTTTTTCTTAGGTTTTTGTGGACAAAAATATTTTTAGATCATGTTTAAGAGAAAGAAAAATAAATGTGGAACCTAATACAAGTGGTTTGGTATTTTTTCTAAGCATTTTTGAATTAATTATAAATTTTCAAAAATTTGAGGCATAGGCACCTATTTGAGACCATAAGCTCCCAAAATGTGTCCACTTGCAACTTGTAAAGAGATGTGAGGAAATCAAAGACAATGATTGGCTTGTGCATTAGAAAAACAACTTCTCCTCAATTCATTCAATTGCTAAAGTGGTTCACCTTATCTCCATTCTCCAACTAATAACAAGGGCAATTCTAAAGAGATACTAGGCAGTTTTAGAACATACTACCTTTAGTTAATGGCAAATTGTCAGGGTACAGTAAATAGGTGGATCCCCCTTGTAAACAAGTAAGTTCATTTTTTGATATGACAAAGTTTAGCTGCACTACATTCTTCACTCTATTTAGTAACCATGGCCTATACTAAATAAATATGGTTACAATATTTGAGATAATTTTCTTTAATATTGTCAATTCTTACACTATTTAGTTATCAAATTTTTCCTCAATTACTTTGAATAGTGTTACAATTACAATTATATGGACTTGGGAAACACCTAACAACCACAATCTAGAGTTTGTAGTGATAAGAGCTTTATTTAATGTGGCCCTATATTTGTAGGAATAACACTATTTGAGATCAAAGCAACACTAAACAAAATGAAAAATGTAATTGAGCTAAGTTATTCTTAAATTTTTCTGTTTCTAAAAAATGGCTTTGCTAACCCTTGAAAGATAAGCCAGTCACGTACAATGGAAATCACTCGTCTAGTTATTGTGTGAGTTGTTGGCTTAAAAAAATGCAAAAGCACTCATTGAAAGATGCACCACTATAGAAGACCTTTTTCTTTCACACAAAATTTGGAGGATGAATAGTTACACGTACGTCTATCCTATACGGAGACGTTTTTTGTCATTCATCGGCCAAAAATCTTCCTCTGCATCGTTTATGGGTTAACCCTTAAACAATGGACTAGTGACCATGGAAATCATCAATTTTGATACCGTGGGAATCATTAATCTAAAAAAAATCCAAAATCACTCATTAGAAGTCAAAGTACTATAGAAAACCTCCCCTTTTCACACAAAAGTCAAATGATTGATCCATAAACAATGTTGCAACCATTTTCTAGTCTGTAAATGACAGAGAATCTTTGAGTATGGAACATAAATACAACTATTCATCCTCAAAATTTTGCATGAAAAGGGGAAGTCTTCTACAATAGTTTATCTTGCAATGAGTACTTTTGCATTTTTTTAAGCCAACAATTCACACGATATCCAAACAAATGATTTCCACTGTAACGGACTCATCGTTTACAGGTTAATTAATAGTTACACTTCTGTTCTACACTCAACGATTCTTTGTCATCCATTGAACACCAAACATCCCACCTCGACATTTAAAGGTTAAAGTACCGACTAACAAGTGACTGACTGACTCACGCTGTATTTATATTGGTGTGATCTCGTCTCAAATTAAAGCAACATGGATGGTCTGCATTGGGTTTCAGTGGGACCTTCAGCTGATGATTGTTAAGCTGTCGTTTAGAATGTTGCTCTTTTGGGTCTTTGGGTCGCCGGTTATTATGCCTCAAGCAACTGATGTTCATGTTGAGCCAATCCAAGATCATAACCGAATTAAGCTACAGGACTTGGTGGAGTCTGTGCTGATAAAAGGCCTGTCTCTGCATTTTCGATAAACAGTAAACTAAGTTAGTGAACATTGGTGTACCCAAAAGTGACCCTAAATTCTAAGGTAGGTGGCTGATTGCATTTTGGGGACAGCTAAACATCTCAAAACAATTTTCAGTGAATTTCGGTAGGAAGAAAAAAGGAATAGGCATCTAATCCAAGTCGTTTCATATTTTTTGGACCTTCGTGGAATTAGTTACAAATTTTTGAAGTTGAAACGCAGTGGTTTCTAAAACGGACGCCCTTCTGAAATGTAAGCAGTTAGTACATTTCAGAAGTAAAATGTACCAGATTGATTTTAGAACCAGGTCGGTTTAAAGAGCCACCTACCTTACTCCATAATAAATGCAGCCAAACCTCTCATAACTACATTCAGTAGCATGCATTGTCACCAAGGTAGAAGTACCTAAGGTAAACCAGCCTATGACAGGCCAAACGCCAGCCAACTCATCATAGGCAAAAAAATTCTAGTGATGCACATTTCAAAAACTGGAATGTACACCATTCGTACAATTTTGCTTGTGATGAGATGGCTCCCATTTGGGCTATCATAGGCAGAGTTACCTTATTTCGGATAACTTAAGTATTTCAGTGTGTATGATTTGGGAAAGTCATGGAGGAATTGATTTAGGGTGTGCAAAAATAAGGTTGCCGAAGAATGCTAGAAAAAACAGAATTTTTTCTCCTAAAATGAATATTTTATTGAATATGAAAGAGGATTTTTCATCTAAATCTATTCTGGTTACTTTCATAGACTCACCTATTCTAATTTACCTTTGACACTTTTTCTTAAGCCAAGAAAGAAGAGAGATGGATGGATGAGGAGGTACAAACAGAGAATCTTTTTCAATAACCAATTCATTCAATTGCTGTCCACAATAGGTCAGCCTATGCAATCATCATAGGGGGTCTATCCAAAAAAGTTTCTTCTACCTTATCATTGTCTTGGCTCTACAATAGATGATGTGGAATATTTTACATTCATTAGTTGTTAAGGGCATCGCCACCCATTCTCTCCAAAAGATTAGGTAAATGGGTTGGGTTGGCCCTAGCCCTATAGCTCCCAGGTTGCTTTTGTCCTCCACTCATTTGTGGAGAAGCAAACACACCAAAGCAAGACAATCTCATGCACTAATGATTTCTCATAATCAAGAGCCAACCAAAATGCTAATTGATTCAAAAATAATGTACGAAATGGCCCACAAACCAACAAGACCAGTATGAGTCAACTAGCATGGTAGGGACGTTCTGTTAGTGTTTGGAAAGAGATTTATGCCATGATAGGGCTCTTTTTGTTCCTCCTTGGATTTGTGGTGGACTACTTTTTCCTCACCGGCCACACCTAAGCCTAGACTGGGGAGCTTCCAACTAAATGGGTGGCAATGCTCTTACAATGGCAATAGATAGAGACTCAATGTGATGAGCATGGTATATAAAGGCTATTGAATGTTTTGCTATATTTATTACCTTGATAAGGATTAATATCTCATATATGTAATAGAATTTTACCACCCTTCTAGATCTTCAAAGAAAAGTATTAGATGTTATACACCACTATTTTTTTATAAGTAACATCTTTTGGAAATACTCCTTGCTATATGTTAGAATAGACAAAAAGCTTCTTGGGAGTTCAAGATTTTAAGGTAAGTAGACCTAAATACACCCAAATAAGTAATTAAGCATGGATCCTATTATTAGATGGTTTATTTTATTTTATTGGATCTTGTTGGATGACAAAAGAGTATAGTTTTGTATTCCCTTCTAATGCATTTTTGGAGATACTGTATAAACAACTACGAATGATCAAAGTCTAGTTAGTTCAACTAGAGAATTAAGCCAAATTCTTAGTGAAATCTTACAAATAGTGTCTTAGTTTGTGTTGTTTTCAAAAATGAAATTTACCTTTCATTAGCTATACAAATTTGTCCTAATAGTGAATAGGAGGATTGGTGTCACCTTGAAAATATGTGTCAACACAAAATTTTACTTTTGTGTAAATTAGTACAATATGGTACTATTTCAATTTGTACTAATTCAAAATTGTGCAACTTTGGTAAATGAGTGTCACACACATTGTTAGGAAAATCAATGCATGTGTCAAGCATCTATTGACATGTGATTGAGGCATGCACATCATCACCCATAATAACTTAGTCACCTCTTTCAATACATTCAATTGACCTCCAATTAGAATGTTGTATACTATCATGGCTTGGCTAATAATGTATATGCCCATTGATCTTTCAATAACAATGAATTTGTCTTCAATAGCACTTAGTGTTGTTCCATAAGAAATTTTGTAACAATAGTGATGAGAATTCAATGTTTCTGTTTATTGCATCAGTGATACATTTTTCTACAAAAGCAAGTGAATGATAGTACATTCAAATTTGGCGCTACAAAATTTTGACCTTTCATAAGATTCTTGAGTAGTACTACCAAGGTCCCTTTGTGATTGCTAGCATAGACCTCTCTTAAAAAACTATGACCCGGTCATCACTTGTGTCTAGAATTTCAATTGTATTGAAAGTCCTCGCATAAATCTCGTGACTAGATTAGATAGAAAAATTATTTTCACATACAAAAACACAATTAAAAAAAACATCCAATCCAATCCACAATTTCAATAATATTCTATTGTTGTAGTTTATATCACTTGAAATATCCTTAAGGTAGTATGGCCTTAAAGTGCCCATCTTCTTCAGACCGTCCTGTAGGTAGTTGTAGAATGGATACCAAATGATCTTTGAATGGACCTCTCTGGTCTATTAATGAATTCAAGAAAAATTATTTTTTTATATTGTAAGAGCCAATCATTGTCTTTGGTTTCTACACATTTCTTTGTAAGTCGCAAGGGGACAGATTTTGGGACACCTATGGTCACAAATAGGTGCCTATGACCTAAATCTTTGAAAATTCATAAGTAATTCAAAAATGCTTGAAAAAATACGAAACTACTTGTGTTGTGTTCCGCATCTATTTTTCTTTCTCTGATAAATGAGCTAAAAAATCATTTTGTCCATGGAAACCTGTGAAAAAGGCAAATCAGTCCTTAGAGATCACTTTAAGGCCATACTACTTTAGGTGTAAAATTTTGATTTCAACAGATTTGGCACTTCCATCAAAAGATCTCACCCCACCTTTACAAATACACCTCCCCACCAAAATCACTCACCTGCGTATGTTTCAATGCTCCATCTCAACAGAAGATTCCTGCGAAGTCACGTACACATGTTAAAAACTAGAAACTGTAGATGGGGTGCCATACTGACCTTATCAGGTGAAAATTATTAAGTACGGTATTTCAACTCCAAAGTTTAGTTTTTTTTTTTTTTTTCCCCCCTTCAATTCAGTTTTCAAAGTAGGTAGTGTTGCAGTCAAAGACAGACTGGAGAAAACTCCAACCACCAATCTCTTTTATTCTGTTTTATTCGTTTTGAAACGGAAGAGTCTGTCCTTTGGTAAAAAGTCAGGAAATCATTGAGCCTCACCAAGAGAGAGAGAGAGAGTCAAAGCCTAAGGTCTTTACACCCAATTGCAATTCAGCAACACAAACAAAAAATGACTGAAAGAATAATGTGTGCTTTTTTTTAGCAAGTAGAAGAGAAAAGGCAACAAGACCCTTTAGCATAGGTCAGTTACGATACCTTGCTGCCGAAATAGTTTAGTTTTTGTAATTCAACAGTTTGGCAACTTGATTTGGATTTCTTGACTTTCAGTACTTTGCTTCTTCTTTTTTTTCCTAATTTTTAGACACTTGTAATTTTGGATTGATTTTTTCTATTCATGTGTAAATGAATTCCTTTTTGGTAATTTTCTCAAGAATGATGTTTGGATATTCAAAATTAGCAACAATGAAATTTTTCTTCAGATTTTCAGAAATAGTTGTACATTTAAAAAAATCTTAGACATGATCCAAATTCTCCCTACTTATTTTCAAAATTGACCCACACTTATGGTAGATATGTATCATGTTCAACTCAAATGCTCGATCCATCAATTTTAGAAGTTGTTAACCCCTAAATGCCCAAGTGACCATATATGGTTGATCTGAAATTTCAGGCTTATTTTGGTGTAGGCAATTAAATTGCTTTGATTGTTAAATTTTTTTTTCCGGGCAATTTTTAGGGTTACCTATTGAAAACTTTCATTTTTCACTGAAAAAGGTACATATTTGATTGTTGAGAGGTCTCCAAAGCCATATATGTCCATTAGTAGAAGAATAAAGCTTGCTGATTTTACTTCATTTTCCAAACTTTGCCAATTTCACTTGATTTGTGATTTAAAAATTTATACTTATCCATTTGTTTTAAAAATGATCCCAATTGAAAGAATAAAAGTATTTCTTTTTATAATGATTTTCACCATTGAAAATTCAAACAAGCAAGTGTTGATTTGGACTTATTTGTGATTCATACCTATTAAAAAAATCACATTTCAACAATTGCAAAGTGGATCATTGTATGAAGAATTTAATAGCTTTTCATGTGAAATTGAGTTTTTCAGAGGTGCATTTTAGTCTGCTAACACAATCTGTAGTTGTTCATGTTACCTCTAATCCCCAAAAACTTTTATGTGCAAATTTTTGGAAAATTGTTGGGAGGATCAACATACTAAAAATAGAATGCATACATTTCTCTTGTTGCAATCTCACAACTCTTATGCAAATTCTGCACTCAAAATTAGTATGCATACTAATAAGCAAGCGCTTTAAACATTCATATGCTTAGATTTTGAAAAAAAAAAAATTTTACTTCATTGAGGATAATTATAAGCCCATGCTCTTCTTTCATAGTCAAAACACACTTGAAAAGGCTTGAACATTTAGGGGTTAAGGACCTCACCTTTTTGTTGGTTATGAAGGTAAAAGTGATGGCGTTCGATTCAGTTTACGACCCTCATCCAAGTTGCAACCACCAGTAGTAGCTCAAACTTGATGATGGCTTGCAAAGGACAGAAGGAGGAAAGCATAATTGTGAACAAATTTCTGTTGAAACATTAGCGTAGGAAATCAGCGGCACAGTTTCATTTCATGATCTTGCTGCTTCCAGGGTCTGCAGGTTTGGTCAAGGATTTGACAGACAATCCCGGTGTTCAGTTGCAGCTGCACCAGGCGTGCCAAACAAGGGCACCCTCTCGGCAAATCCAGGGAGTAATTTAATGCGGATCCTGTCAGAGGGATGATTGTCAAGAGCAATTGGTAACCGCTAGCAGGCGGGATCCTCAAGAACCGCGCTGGGTTGCAGAATCGGCAGACTTTCTGTGGCCCAAATTGGAAACGTAACAATTCTGAACTTCGTGGCTGCAGAATTGACAGAGACGCCACTCAAAAAATTTCCCGGCAGGGTAAGCATCAACCATCCCTAAACTGGTTAAACTATGAGCTGAGTTTCTTCACCCCCAAAAAATCCTTGTGCTACTACTGTACTACATTGTCTTGTGCTACTACTGTAGTACATTGTGAAAAAGGGCCTTTAACTCTTAAATGCTGGGCTGGTGACCGTGGAAATCAGACCTTTTGGAACCGTGTGACATCATCTAGTTTAGAAAAAAACAAAAATATTCATTGAGAGTCAAACTACTGTAGAAGATCTCTCCTTTCCACCCCTGATTTTGAGGATGAATAGTTGCATTTCTGTCCTATATAGGAGAATTCCTTGTCATCGATCGGACGAAAAACATTTGCTGCGGCGTTTGAGGGTTAATGGAGACATTTCAGCCAAAACGGCAACAAAGAGTAGAATTTGATAACCAATTAGCAACTTCATCGATGTTGGAACTAACATCTATTTAGTTAGTTTTGTATTATAGTACTCCCAATTATCCTTGTCTCCATAACTTGCAAAATCCATTTCTTTTCTATGTTACTTTTTTATATTACTCACTCTCAAGGTAGTTAGAGTTGATGCATGTTGGTCTTGAAGGTAGCATATTGCAATAAATTCCATAAACTAGTTTTGGAATCACTGATTAGCATCATAATATTGTTTATCAATCTAAACCATTCTCCATGGGAGATGGAGCTAATTTCTTCCTCAATCTTTAGGAGTGAATGTAGATTCAATTTACAAAGAATTACTAGTTAGTTGGGAAGTTGCTATGTTAGTGTCATTGGTTGATTAGAAGATTGTAGAGAGTCATTGGTTTGAATGGAAAGTTGCAACATCAAGGCTCTTGCTTTCGAGGGGAGCACAAAAGAACCCCTAGCATTGGTTAATAATTGGTTATAATTGCAACTAACTTAAAGTGCTAAGTGACTAGTAGGTGCCACCAAGTTGAATGGCCTAGTCATAGAATTGGCTAAAGACGATTAAAGATCCCCAAAATTACGTAACAATGTCCAAAGAGAAATTTAAAGTAGCCAAAGCAACTGATATAAAAATTTCTTCATAAATAATTCCACTGAATTTGTAAAGATCATCCATTCAATATAGGTCTCATGGGTGGGAGATTCACACTAAGTGTTGTATGTCCTCAAAATTTATACAAGGATCCAAACCACTTCAAAATCTTACCAATCTATATCTACCAATCCCAACCACTCACACAAACAATCAAACCGATATGTATGGAGACAATCTCACAACCCCAAGAGACAACTATATGAAATTTTTTATGGTCTCATGTCAAAGTGTGCATTTTTCAAATGTTGAGTGAAAATGTCCCTTTACTCTCATATTCTTTACTTTTTTCATACATGGCTATAATTTGGTTATCGTATTGAAGTATAGATTGAAAAATTGTCTTTTCAAATCCATGATACTATTTAAAAAATGAAAGGACCCAACTCACCTATTACTAATTGCTGATTCTCCCTGTAGTTTGAGCAATCTTTAAATGCACAAAACTCTAAACATCAAAAATCAATTTTGTTAAATTGGTGGTATTCCATTACTTTATCTTGAATCCAAATTCTATACCAGTCCTTATTTATAGCCTGAAATTAGACCTTTATGAAGGTATGTGTCACAATTTTTGGTTTGGGGACTAAGGTAGGACCACCCATTCTTGACTAGAGTCCTGTACCCAATCTATGTGATTTTGCTCCTTTTCAAGATTGGGACTAATAAGGTCATAACACATGTCCTGGAGTAGTGAGTAAGAAAGTAAGAAGTACTGAACGGGAAAATAGTTCTTGAATGATTGGAATTGGAAGACTCTACATATTGAACATGGATTGAAACCAACTTTTGGCTTCCAAAATTTATAGTAATTTCAGTTTAAGTGATAAAAGTACCAAAATTTTGGCAATCCCTCATCGTTTCTATCTCTGCGCCTCTGGAAATATTTGCTTTGCCTGATCATGTACACAGTTGCGTTATTTGATCGGCTATGGGTGGCTTCACCTTATCGCCCATTGTACGCAATTGGCATTATCACTTATCAGCTCTGGCTGGTACAGATCACCGTTTTCTGTGTTGCCAATTTCTTTCAAATTTTGATATCACAACGATTCCTAAACTTTGATATTATGGCGATTCCTGTGCTCAAGTACGTTTAACGAAACGGTTCTACGAGTTTGCCTTTCCGAGAAGGAATATATCTGCTAAACAGAAGCAAGTACCTTAATTACAGTTCTGGAGTTCTGTCTCGTCCTGCAACCTGCGCCATTAGTCCACCCAAAACGACGAGGGTCCGGAACAGCATCAGAAGCGTGAGAGATCATCCCAAGGGCCAAGGCCAGGCCCACGAATATTCGAATCCTGCTCACAACGTCAACGTGTCCACCACTTGAACGCTTTGCGTTTCGGTGCAGCCAGCTTCGTTACGGTCGTCAAAGCTTTGCAATGATCGATCGATGGGGTTGCATCATGTACTGAACCTCAATCAGTCCCACAATCGATCAACACTAATAGCAACTGCGGAGCATGTAAATTGATAAGTTTTTACTGCATCTTTTGAAACAGGGTCCCAACGCGTTTCAGCATTCATTATTTGGACACCGTTTGAATAAGTTATGAATTTCCAAAGTTGAGTGTCTTTGGGCTGGTGTACCAAAAAAACCCCTCTAAACTATTGTAGACTTTCATGTTTTGATTGTGTACATCTTGTGCAATCAATATCTAGTTTTTTGTGTCACTTATAGGCACGATTGTAGGTGTCGCATTTTGGGGGCAGTGATGATGGATTGTGGGTACGCATGCCTTATAAGACTCATTGAAACAGCCTTTCCTTTCTGCCTCTCTCCCTCTCGATCTCTCACCAGTTTCCAGCGCTTGCCGGGGAGCTAGCAAGTGAGCCCTCTACATGGCGATAAAGATCAGTTTTAGGCAATGCAAGAGCAGTCTCAAGTTCCAAGATTGGAGACCTGGATGAAGAATCCTTTTGAGCTGTAAGTGCGTGCTCTACAACAGGAATTAAGTAGCGGTTGCAAACTTGCAAACACATCATCAGTGATTTTGCAATGATTTTTGTAGCACTTGGTTCCTTGCTTTGCCTTAAACTCATGAACTCATAGTCTTTTGCAAACCATCGCAAACTTGTTGCGGAAGTCTTGGGCTTAGAACCAGTATATTCCTATGCCTGACCTGTTTCCCAAACTATTGCAATCTCAAGTGGTTGCAAATACATTGCATTCTGTTGTACTAGCTAAACCACTGCAAATTTTTTTAAAGATTTCTGGTAGCATGCCCTTGCAAAAAAGATTGCAACCTCAGCCTTCTGTAGTCTGTCCTAGTGAGAGAGGATCATGGCTCCCGAGTCGGTCGGGCCTGCGGGGGAGGGCAAGCCGCAGGAAAGGTTGTACAGGGAGCTCTCGTATCACGAACAGGAGCTCAAGTTTGCAAGGGCGGTGGAAATTTCTATTGATCTGGTGGAAGCCGCGAAGCGGCAGCTGGGATTTCTAAGGACCATTGATAGTATCACTAGCTTGCACTCCTACGGACCTACTGTTCTTCAGGCTATTCAAAGGTGAGGCCGGAAAGAAATTACAACAGGTTGGTAGATGTATGATAGCATTGATATTCTCCCTAATTATATGTTTTTCGGGTATGCAAGCGTTAGTTTTTGTTTGCATTTACTAATATGGAGCAATTGTTGTAGTACTTCTTGTGCTAGCTAGCACGGTGTCTGACTGATCTGTCACACACCAGTCGTGGAATGTACACCTGTGGTACACTATCTTACACTGGTGATCTGGTGTTGATCTCCACCCGAATGTTTTCATATTGTTACGGAGGTTTAGTTTATACCGATTCCCGCGTCTTCTTCAGTTTTAATTGTGCGCATTTTACTTGAAAAATGCATCTTTTAGGGGGGGAAGTTTCGAAGTTGCTGGAATTCATATTGATGGTCGTTTTAGGTACCAAAACTGCTGGATGCCATTAGCAGCTGAGGCAGAGGATTTTGACAGCAGTACTAAGGAGTTGAAAGAGCTTGCTCTTCTGCCTCCAATAGACGTGCGATGGGTGTGGCATTGCCACACTTTAAGTCCGGTAAAATCCATAACCTGACTTACAAGTGCTCCCCCTCTCAAAATGTTTTTCTTCTGCGTGATCGCATCCCATTTTGTAAATCCATGAAGCAAATTAAATACCACTTTTGTAGTAGAGAAACTAGTAGAGAGAGAGAGCATCTTACAACGACATTATTATGCTGTTTCGACAAGTTCTACAAAGATGTTGTAAGAACTATGTTGTTCTAAGCACCAGCTCTCACTAACCAAACGGTCAGTTCAAAAAGAGCTAGAATTCAACCATTAAATTGGTACTTTTCAGTTCAAATGGCAAACTTTTGCACAGTTTGTGCTTTAGAATTTAATCTAAGCTAAGGTATGTGCACCCAGAATCGTCACGTCAAATACACGAGCGCATTCATTTCAAGAGGCAATTCTCTTAAAAGTGTGCCAATTCAACTGATTAATTTCTTGCCGTATCCGCAGATGGCTTACAGAGAGTATTGCAAGTCGAGATATGGCCGGGTTATCGATTGTCCTCTTCTTCCTGATTCTGCAAGTGAAGGTGCAGCCCGGGAGAGGTGTCGAAAGCTTTGGACGGAGCGGTACAAAGAGGAGCCTTTCGACGTGACGTTGGTTTCGTCGGGGACGAGCACTGAAGAAGAGGCCGCTTCTACTTTCCCACCGGAAGTTCTTCCTGAACCTGAGATTGCAGCCATCGTTGCAGTCATTTCCAGGCAAAGCTCCTTCTACTACCAGGTACGCACGCAATCTCCTATCAATGATCCCTTGGAAGGGTTTTTTTTGCAACCCTGTGTGTCACCAAGGACGTCAAAAGGAAGTAGCAATTGCAACACACCGTCAATTTTTTGGCAATAATTTTGTCAAGGTTTCGTACAGACTTCGCTAAAGACTTATGGTCTATTGCAAACGATTGCAAAAAGTGCTGCAAAAGGCTTGGGCCACGGAACATCTATGCCTAGATTATTGCAAAAAACTATTGCAATCTCAAATAGTTGCAAGTACATTGCGTAGCGCTGTACTACACCATTGCAAAATTACTAATAGATTTATGGCGGTCATTCCAAAATCACTAAAAATCTAGACTTGAGTACAAGAGAAGGTAGTCAACCCAAAAATTTCTAGATGAATAGATTTATGGCGGTCATTCCAAAATCACTAAAAATCTAGACTTGAGTACAAGAGAAGGTAGTCAACCCAAAAATTCCTAGATGAACAGATTTATGGTGGTCATTCCAAAATCACTAAAAATCTAGACTTGAGTACAAGAGAAGGTAGTCAACCCAAAAATTCCTAGATGAGTAGGGCCATTCTTTGTTTCTATAATCTTCGTGGAAGTCATTCGGTGGACACTTTTAGTCCTCATTATCTATGCAGATTCTGGAAAAGATTTATTTTGACATTTTTTAGTCCTTTGTGTCGTTTCTAATTTGAAAGAAGGTGATGGTGCAATTCTTGTGTTGAAACTTGTGACACGAACTCACACAAAACTCTGGAAACAAGGATAGTTATAGTTTTGTGTTTTAAGTCATGTATTCAAGTGCCAAAGTTGTGGAGTACCACTAATTTAAATGAAATTGAATTTAAGTATACCTTCAAAAGTCCCTTTTTACAATTGTGTTCCCTATATATTCAAACACATTATTTCATTTTATAAGTCTCAAAAAAGTATAGATAGGGGATAGTGTTGGGGTCATTTACATTACATGCACATGTAGAATTTGCTCTCATGATAAATTGATCATTTCTAGGATTGTCTTTTTTAGACAAATAGATATAAAATAACTATACGTGATAATGTTCAAATAAGTTTTAGAGTATGATTTGAACAAGTCTTTGTTGCCATAGGTCTTATTTGCAATTGAAAAAGAATCATATGTATTCTTAGTATTTGTTTTTTTAGACACATTATAAATAAATTACAAATACAAATGCTTTATAGGGATTTTTTCTGTAATGAAATACTAGAAAATGTCCCATACTAGTAAATAACTTTCAATTGAAGGTGAAAAATGTGCACTAATTTTTTCTTGTATTAATGTCTTTGTTCTAAATTTTGGTACTATTACATTATTGTAGTCAATATATGTGAATAAAAAGCCACATCCCAATATACAATGCATACACAATAGAACCTCTAAAGGTAGAACTGCTTGAGATGGAGGAATATTCCTTATGTCCAAGTGCTTGAAATGGAGAAACATGATTCATAAGCTTTTGCTAAAAAAATGAATTAGGGCTAGTAACTTTTTACTAAAAAGTGTGTTTACAAATTCAAACATAAGCAAAGAGACAAGCAGGGAATAAAGCAAGATCACCGACAATTCTAGAGTATGTTTCCAGAACGGAGACATAAAAAGCCTAGAGAAAATATACGTGCTTGTTGCACTTTCTTCAAGGTACAAACATTGAAAATAGTGCTCAGTTTTAGAAAATCTACCAGTTCAACTTTGACTTTTTATAACTTGTGATTATGATAATCAAATGTTGTTCTTGGATTTTGCCCAACTTTGTTCCAAAATTGTCTTTATGTGATTAAGAAATGAGAGCTTTCGTGACACTCAATACTGTTTGTCAAAGAAATTTGCTTGGTTTAAGGTGATCCTCTACCTTGATATGCCAACACTCTCACTGTTTGGTTGCAGGTTTCCCAGCCTTACATGTGGGAAGAAGCGTTCCTGCAAGCTGCATTGGAGAGATACAAATGCTTTTTGCACATTGTGAACAAATCACGAGGCAGTATTATGTGTGTCCCTACTTACGACATTGACCTAATATGGCACGCGCATCAGGTAATTATCTTTGCTCCCCCACCCCTTGTACTGGATAGATGAAGTGTAAGCTGTAGACGTACCCATTCTTGACTACGTACCCATTTCCAAAATTATAATTTTTGACTATCAGTGTATCCATTTTGACTATGCACACATTTTCAAAATCATGATTTTAGAGAATGACATTTAACACTCATTTATCATGTAAATTTAAAAGGCCACGCTTTCGGATGGTGTGATGAAGCTCCGAGCAATAGCGACATGCCTTACGAGAATAATCAGATCTCACGAACACAATGAGATTTGCTTTGTAAGAAGAATTCGCTCAGTTAGAGGCAATTACACCGGTTCCAGACAAGCACCTGAGAATGACTTAACACTCTTGAACTTCAGGGCTGGCAAACCTTAGCCTCCCGTGCATTGTGGCTCCTTTTCCACTCAAAAGTCTTGGATGCCCATGAATCCTGCATTATTGTAAAAGTTTCCTTGGGATTCAAGAGTTTCAAGAGGGAAAGGATCTATAATGCATTACCTCTGGATCTAAAAGAGGGGAAGCTTTGCATCAACAGAAGCTACATTTCAGGAAGTTTGAGTAGGACTTCACTAGAAAAGCAAACTAGTACTATAGAGACAGACTCCTGTTGGGACTTTAATTACTAGAAAAGCAAACCAGTACTACAGAGACAGAGCCTCGTCAAGAGAGTAGCACTGTCAGGACTCAAGAACAAGGAACACCCGAGCTTCAGTCCTGAACAAGGTTAAAAAATGTGGCTACATTTAGCAAATCTTCGATCTACCCAAAAGAATTCAGAACAAACGCGAACACCAAGATTCAATTTAAATCTCCAGCACGTTAATTTTACAACAACCCGAGCTAGCTAATTGGGAAAATCACATCCGGAGGCCACTAGCTAGTCAAGAATGGTTAAGTACAGATTTCAGTGCGTGATTAGTTACAGATTACAATGAGCTCAACAGATACAGTTTACTGCATTAATACTTACAATGGCAGATTACAGATTTCAATGAATGAGCCCTTTCATTTGGTGTTAATGCCAGACTCCCCGTGGGTTAGTGCGTCACAGGTGTCGCCCGTCGCCTACGCCCGCGACACCAAGGCGCTGCTAGGCTGCGTGGTGGACCACGACGACAGCATGGAGCGCGGGCCGTACACCAAGCTGGGCGACAGCTTCGAAGACACCACGCAACTCTGGGAGAGCACGTTCGGACACCCTTACGAAAGAGCCGGATCCATGTACCGCGGCACCCCGCCCGTCAACCTGCCCGCTCCCCCGCACGACGGCAGTGACGGACAGAAGATTCTGGAGTGGAAGCCCGTGGAGCTCTCGTCTAACTATGGGCTGCGGGACATCAACCGCAAGTTTCCCATCTTGGTGCCCCGACGAGTTGTGCAAGTAAGGCTTTTGTCTCACCTGTTAATCAATCTGCGCATGCATGCAGGAGTCAGAGCTTTATTTTTCAACATGGAAATAGAATTTCAGTACATGCTGGTGTCGTGATCTTGGCTGCACTATTGCTTTATAATCTTTGTTGTTGCTGACTACTTCAAATCTCCTTTGAAATTCGCTTAATTCCACCTGCTAAATTAAGCAAGAGTGTTGAGCGTCACGTTTCTGCAGCTCGCTTCACACGTTGCATGACTGATTCTCGATCTCATTTGCACATGAATCTGCAGTTAGGCTAGAGATGTCACAACAAATTACTAATAGATTCCAATGCTTGGAGATTGTTGCAGGAGTGATCATTTTTTTTTGGTTTTAGCTAATTCAACATAGAAATAGAATTTCAAAGCAAATTGGGCTATTCTTTGCTACACTATCACTCAACAATCTTTCTTTTGACGACTAATTAAAATACCCTTCCCAATCCACTTCCTCGAGAAATACGAGGGTGTTGTGTGTCACATTTCTGCAGTGTCTCAAGTTGCATGACTGATTCTTGATCTCATCTGCAACTGAATTTGCATTTAGAGATGTCAAAGCAGATTACAAATAGATTCCAATGTTTGGAGGTTGTTTGGAGGTTATCCATCTTTGCAGTCCAACTTTATGGCATCTAAGTGGATAGTCTCTCACTTGAGGGTCTACAAGAGTTTTGAGGTTAGTAGTATTTTGGCTCCAAGGCAAGACCTTTGCGAGGCCTTGAGGTTTGTACCTAGAGGTCCACAAAGTTAGCTAGCTTGCAAACATGGAATAGTAGGAAGCAATCGTGAATAAAAGGATTCTGCTAAGAACCCACTGTTACACACCCTATTGTTGAATGAAAATCTGTACAATATTTCAATTCATTAAAAATTGATACTACACTTTACTACCAAGTATTCGAGTTCTCTCCTTCGTATCAATCCTGTGACTGACGCTAGCTTTCCATGTGCTTTTCCACAGGTCTGCATCCTCATCCGCAGCGCCACGAACGTGATCAACGTCGCCCAAGAGAAGATCAACCTCTTCGTGCGCTTGCGCGCCTTACAAGCCCACAAGCTCCTGAAACTGGACACCCCCGTCGTGCCCTTCACCTCCAACCCGCAGTGGCAGAAGCTGTGGCACCTGCATTGCGAGGTTGCCACGGGAGGAGTGGTCCTGGAGCTTCGGTGTCGAGAGGAAGGCTGCCTGAGCACGCTCAGCCAGTCCAAGCTCATCGGCTCCACGGTGCTCACCTGGGAGAAACTCCAGAACTCCGCGATGCTGTCGATCGACACCGTGTTCACGCTCAAGGAGAGGCGGTGGGGCGGGGAGAAGAGGAAAGACCCGATTCAGCTACGGTTGGGGGCGTCGATCACGCCGCCTGTGCAGGGGCCGTATTTGTTGAAGTCGGTGCCGGACAGGGTGACGGATGACTCGGGGGCTATGTTATCGAATTTGATTCTGAAGATGAATAAGTATCAGCCGCAACGGGGAAGGTGGATCTCGAGAACGGTGCTCAATCATATGGGCAAGGAGTGCTTCGTGATTCGAATCAGGTGCGGGGTCCGATCCACTGACTGATGAAATTGAGAACAGATTGGCGATGTAGTCCATCTAACTTCCAAGGCAAGAGAAATGGACCCAAAACCCAAACCCTGGAACCCTGGTGCAGGGCTGTCAATGCGACATGGATACCAAGTGAGAGATTACAGAATCTGTAACCCAAAACCCAAAACCCTGGTGCAGGGCTGTGCACGACATGATTGATACCAATTGAGAGATTCCAGAATTGGTAAGCATGTTCTGTAATGGGTGCCCCATGATGTGAACAGGGTGGCGAAGGGCATATGGAGGAAGAATGGGGATCGACCCGAAGGCGTGGAGTGGAACGAGCGCGTCATCAACGTCTGCGAGGGCGGCTGGACTTACGTCGCGGGACCGACTGGCTACGCTCCAAGTATGGAACCATCCAATTGATACCTTCCAAAGTTAGAATTAACCCTCGCAATTCAATATCACCATCACCATATCTAAGTAATTTGTGACTTGCGATCTCGTCTCCAGGCAAAATCGTGGGAAGCGCAACACCGTATGCCGATGAGCTGGAGCATTACAGACTGAGCTGGCATCTCACCACGGGCGCCACGCTGGTGATCTCCCGACCTCTGGAAGAAGGCAACGACTGGGAGCATCACCTCCAATTCAGCCTCACGGGCTCCTCCAATAACTTGGCAAGCCCAGCTCTAAACTCTAATCACACTCTCAACCTCCCATTCACCTCTCATATACGAATTTCCTGCCGAATCTCTGCTTCGTGTCCGTATGAAATTTTGACCTCAACCAATCCGCATCTCTAATTTCACAAAAAGAAAAATTTAATTAAAAATTTGGTAGCCATCCTTTGAAGAAAGCGTAATATCTCACTGGTCTAGCTTCATGGTACAGAAAATCCATAACCTAGGCTTACAACATACAGCAACTCCCGAATCTATGCTTCGTGTCCGTATGAATTTTTCACCCCAAACCAATCTCATAGCTAATTTCACATCTATTTCTAAAATTAAACAGCCATCCTTTGAATAAAGCGTAATACCTCGTTGTTTCAGCTTTCATGAAACCGAAAATCGATAAACCAGGCTTGCAACATACAGGAACGCCCAGACCGAAAATCAAAGTCAAATATCATAAAACCCGAAAACCAGGCAACATACAGTAACGCAGAGAAAATCAAGTCAAATTTCAAAAGAAAACGTACCCTCCAACCGCAAAATTCGTGAATCTACATTTCAAGAGATTGGAAAATGCCAATATGTTAAAAGGGAATCTGCATTTGATGTTCGGGCCGATTAAATAGCGCAGGCTCACAACCTACAGTCTCATCCTAACCCCATGCCTCGCTCCCTTCGCCGCAGGTGCGCTTAATCAATGGCCGCAAGCTCCAATACGAAGTCCCGAACACCCCCGCCTCCGAAGAAGAAGGCTTCGTGACCCTCATCCGCTACAACGCCACGACCCCGCAAGGCAAAGCCACCGCCCTCTTCAACTGGAAAGTCTCCGCCATGGAGATTCACCCGGAAGAAGACATCATCCTCGTCCTCCTCCTCTGCACGGCGACCATGCGTTCCGTAGCAGACTTCGGAGGGAAACACCTCGGGAACTTGTTCGCGCAGCGGCGGCATAAGGAGTCGAAGCCTGGGCAGAAGGACTGGGGGTCAGTCGTGGTGGAGCACGCAGCGGGGCAGTCGAATCTCGCCATGTGGTACTTGAACACGATGGAGCAAGAGGAAGAGGGCGGAGTGGGGGTGGCGCCGCAGTCACGCGGCGCCGGTCACGCCGGGCCGATGGGGGGGAACTGCGGCAGTAGTTGCAGCGGGGACATGGGGTGGGGCGACGCAGCGCACGCGGGCTGGCGGCAGGTGACGAAGGAGGAGACGTCGGTGGCGACGGTGGGCGCGTGGGGAAGACGCACCGGGAGTGGAATTCAATTGGATTTGTCGCGATTGCACAAGAAGCAATAGCGAGGATGGTGTGTCGGGGAAATGAGTTTCGAATGAGTTTCGGAGTTTTTTCAAAGGCCAAAATTGTTGTTGTGGAGTTTGAAGATGCATGATATTGTTCATTAGTACTCTCTAGCTATGCCTCCTTTAACTTGAAGGAAGAGTTGAATGTGAAGGAAAGAATGTCATGGGGTGGCCAAACTTTGCAGGTTCACAGAAAGGATAATTCCTTTGCTTTGAGCCAATATTCCCGGGCCTTTGGAGATCACATGCTATGTTTAACAATTTTATATACTTTCACTTTGGTTCACAAGTTGAAATGGTGGTAATGCATAATATTATTCATTACCAAGGTATTTCGTCTCTTCTTTTTAATTTGAAGAAAAAGGTAGGTATTTAGGAAAGAATGTCATGAGGACTGGGCAAACCTCCTTGGTTGACAAGGAGGATATTCTCTTAATTGCTTAAAGCCAATATTCTTGAATAGCTTGTAGTATTTTGGAGATCACATGTTGTAAGGTGGATCTTTATGGTATATTAGGATTGGCAAATGGATTTTTGAATTAAAAATGTTTTCATCAAGTCTCATAATAATTTGTACTTCTGTGTCAATGGAGAGAAACTACACTTTGTAAGAAATTTTGATTTGTTGTCAAACTAAATGCAACCAAAAAGTTCTCAAGTCTCATTTTAAAAAGAGATTTTTAGAAATTGTAAAGTTTTTTCTTCTACTTTTCATGGGTCTCTCCTTGGAATTTTGTTAGCCTACAATTTAGAATTATTGTACATTTCCATGTATGGTTCTATAAATCTTTTGTCTTTTTTACAAGGTTTGGCCAATTTTTCTGCATCAAAATCCATTCTAAGAAGGACCTTTAAGTTGTGTTGAAATTAGTAACCAAGATCAAAAATCAATTTTTGAATTTTTTAGAGTTTCCAAATTTTCCACAATTTATGTAAAGAATATGACATTATTGTAAAGAATATGATATTATCCCTTTGGCATCACTACTACATAAATAATAATCCAAACCTTCGGATATTATAATTTGTATGGTGAATGATAAACATGATAAGATATACAAAAAAAAATTTAAATGATCAAGATATATATGAAATTATACAATACAACTTTTCATTAACTATTAGTATGACAAAGTAGGCTTGATTCTCACAAATTGAGGTTGGAAACTATGGCCCATTCCGAATCTAAACATCGCTTGTTTTTAAGAGTCCAATATTTGATATGATGTGAATAATTGATAATGGTTGGAACACCCAAAATTGCCAATGTTCTAAAAGCATTTAAGTACATATAAGAAGTACATATCAATACATATAGAGCCTTCGATGTACTATAAAATCAGTCTACACCTCTAATCAATTACATATACTCATTGTTGAAGACATAATTTAAGAATATCTACAACTTTGAGTCTTCATAGCTTTTACATATATTATTAGCTTTGTCTCAAAACAAATCTATAGTTTCTAGTGAGCAATAGTAGGTGAAGGACCAGTAACTATGTCTATGACTCCAACAACTATTGACTTCATACAACTTGTAAAAAATTGCACAATTAAACAATTCAACATGGTTTCTATTATTATATTGAAAATCTTTTTGTGTGGTCATGTTTATAATCAAAAGGGGATTCTAACTTCTTTTAGAATGCATTTTTGGGACATTGTATGAATAAACTACAAATTTTCAAAGTATAGAAAATAGGTATTTGTAAATCTAACTATAAACTCTCAAAAATAAACAAGAATATGTAGTGGTTGGTTTTTGAAATGGGTCAAAATTAGGCGTAGTTACTTTGGATTCAATTTCACATACGAATACATGAATTGCAAGCACCTATACACAAATGTTGGAAGTTCAATCTATAACTTAGTTTGAATCATGGTTCAAATACCTTTTTCAGATATAAACCTCATCACATAAAACCTCTCTCCAAATCTATGATGCCAACATCACAAACCCTAAAATGATGTGGCCCTCATGACCCAAGTAATCACCAAAATAATTCACAATTATTGAACCAACAGGTGCATTCTTTGTTTCTACAGTTAACAATGAAGTCATCCATCAAACCAAGGCTAGCATCCTTACAGGGTTAAAAAACAACATTATCAATTTACCCCTAGAATTATGCAGCCCTCATGACCAAGGCAGTCACCAAAACACTCCACAATTACTGGAGCAACACGTGCATTCTTTGTTTCTACAAATAACAGTGAATAATAATCCATCAGAGAGGCATCCTTACAGGGTTAAAAAGTAACACTAGCTTCCCTGTACAAACCGAGAATTCAGCCCAACTGCCTCCCTAAACTGAAATGTTATTGAAAAAGAATTGAAATCGATTAGACTCGATGTCATATACGAGTACATGAAAAAGAATTGCAAGCACCTATACACAGGTGTTGGAAGTTCAGTCTACAACTGAGTTCGAATACATCAATACCTCTGCACATACTAACCTCTTCCATAATCAAACTCCTCCAGTCGTTGACATAAAATCTCTCTCCCAATCCATGATGCTAGCATGACACAAAACCCACACAAAACCCTCCGATTTCTAGACCAAAAATTAGCTTGCCCTACCTGTACACTAGGAATCACTAACCCTAACCTGCGAGAACACGGTGTCCTTCCCTAGGCAGCGATGTAAGGGATGACCATCAGCATGAAACTGGTGTAATCAAACGCAGCATTCCCATTCTTCGCTCGATCATGATCCCTGAACTTCTCCGTCAACCCCTTCACAATGAACCCGCACTCCACGAACTGTCCATATCCAATACTCTTCTTGCCATACCCATACCCCGAATGGTCATACTTCTTCACCAACATGTCCAACACTGAGGGAGGAATCGCAAAGTAGAACGGTTTACTACGCAGCACTTGTTCCAACTCCTGCACATCAATAGTCCCACTCCCATCCCTATCAAACTCCATGAACTTCTCATGCCACAAACCCAGCTCCTTCCACAAATTCACGAACCCCGTGCGTCCAATTCGTGTGGGATCGGATTGATTCTCAGCGAACAGGTGCACCATGAGGCGGACTGTCCGAGGGGTGAAAGCCTCACGCCCTTGGGAGAGTAAACGTCCGAGCTCGTTTGCGTCGATTGTGCCGTTCCTGTCGAGATCTGCTTGCTGGAAGATTTGAATTATAGTTGAATCTGTGTTGGGAGGGAACATTGAGGAAGATGATGGGGGGGCGCCATAAGGACTTGTGGGAGGGTAAGAGCTCCCGTATGCGCTGGCTGGAGAGTATGAGGTGGCTGGAGAGTATGAGCTTGATTGGGAGTATGAGCTTGCGGGTGGCGTGGGGTAGCCTTGGGGAGGTTGTTGATAGCCACCATAGCCGCTGGAATTGCCGTATTGAGTTGGAGAAGGGGTGCTTTGTTGCCGGGCGTAAGGATTATAAGTGTCGCTACTGTAAGATACGCTGCTGTTGTAACCCTGATTGTAACCCTGGCCGGAACTGTAAGAGGGAGCCGTCGGTCCCGGGGGCGTGTAGTGGCTATACGACATACTCACACGCCTTCGAAAACCTAAAAAGGCCTCCGAGAACCTTCAGAAAAGGGCTGCAACCGAAAAATTTCCGAAACGAAACCCTAGTTCTCGACCTGTAGAAATTGAAATTCACCTGCAGAAGCAACAAATTTGCAAACAAACTTCTCAATCTCAATTCTCAAGCGCAGCGTTCTACTCCAATGAATACAAAATCAATACTTCCTAGTGTAGAGCATGCCGCCCTAGAAATAGAACGCAGAGAAACCTCGAACAAAGTCGAACACCAAAATCCTACCAAGCTTGATTATTACGAAAAACACGCGGAATAGGGGAATTCAAAACGAGAATTAAGCAAACGTCTGCTCCACTCTAGCTCCAACCACAATACACTCTTGTAAATACAAATCACTGCCTCCAAGACTAGAGCATGCCGCCCCAGAAACAGAACTCACAAAATCCTTAAGCAGAGTCGAACCCAAAATTCTACCAAGCTTGATTGTAACGAAAACCACACGGAGCGGAAGAATTCAAAACTAGAAGAAAGCAAACGTCTACTCCACTCTAACTCCAACCACAATACACTCTTGTAAATACAAAACACTACCTCCAAGACTAGAGCATGCCGCCTCAGAAGCAGAATTCACAAAATCCTTAAACAGAGTCGAACCCCAAATCCTACCAAGCTTGATTGTAACGAAAACCACACGAAATCGAAGAGAATTCAAAACGAGAAGAAAGCAAACATCTGCTCAACTATAGCTTCAACCACAATTGAAACCCAAGGTTTGCATCCCCAAAACACGCGACTGAATACCGAAAGAATTGAAACCCAAGGATGATTTAACAAACCTGAAGTTGTGATGAAATTCGAAGCTTCACGAGCGCTGTTTGTGTGTGTCGCGCTCTCTCTCTCTCTCCCTCCCTGTTCTCCGATGTTTATGATTGCAGTTGGGATTACAAATGAAATATGATTTCTGAGAGGAAGAAGTTGTTGTGGGTGGGTTGCGATGGATGTCCGCGACGTCGGTTCGAAGGTAACTTCGGCGAGGGAAGGACGCGACTAGAAGGTACAGGACAGACGTCGGCAGCACGCCGGCCCTTTGTTGAGGACGCTGGCTGGGTGGTCGTTCTTCAGCTGCTTCTTTGCCGAGTCAAGGTTTCGTCCAGAGGGCGCTTTGACTCGGCTTACAAATAGTGTGGGCTCGGAAATCAGCACTTGTGGAACAGTATTGGCTCTGGACCAGAGCTTTTATTTTTAATTTTTTGGAAAAGTGGTATCACTTAAAATTTGGTGAAGCATCATATTCCTACATTCATCCATCTGCTGATGGAAAATCACTTTTAAATTATATTCATATATTATTTTCATCCAAATTTGGTGACTTCATCCATAATTTAATTAGAAATGGGAAATTCATGGCAATGATTACAATTTGGAGCCACATCCCTAAACCATTACTTGATGAAATGTAGAGATTTATTTTCAAATAGTGCAATTTGGCTACATAGTGCCAAAAAAAAGGATTGCTTTGGAGTGAAAGACAGGGGCTTTGCATTAAGAAAGCAACCCTCACAAATTTTTGAGGAACTACCCTATTTACAAAGTGATTATATATTGCAAGGTTAGAATCTCTAGTAGTGCATTTGATTGTTTTATATTAAACAAAGATTGTGTCCGTTAACAATTTCACAAATTTGTTTTTCTCGGTCACATTTTTATTGACTCAATTTTTCATCTATCTATTCATATTAAACTTTGATGACATCTGAATGACTTTGTAGTGCATCCATGTAGGTTGAAGAGTTTTTTTAGTGCCCTTGCATTGCAATAGGATTTGTTCTAATATCTATTACTTTTAATGTAAATTATATTTTAATGATTTCACAAGATTTTCATCCATATAATTTCTTATCTTTTGGTTTTCACTAAACTCCAAGCTTGAGAATTGCTTCTCTTTTTGTTTTGTTCCATTCCTTTTTATCTTTTTAATATTTGTGCATTTTATGGGGGCAATAGGGAATTGTATACAAAGAAGAATACAATTATGAACCACTATTGAAAAAAGCACCTTTCATTTTCCAAGGGGACTTTTTTTTGTAATCTCTATTGGGAGAAACCATTGTAATTAGTTTTTTCATTTGCACTAATGGATGATCTATACAACATTTACATTTCTTCATTTTTCATCAATGATTAATGTTGGGCAATTCTTCAAGATTTATAGCAAAAATGACCCTCCTAATCAAATTCAATGCTCCTTGTCAAAACATTGTTTGTCATAAATCCTTCTTTCATGGGATCAAAATGCACAAAAAAACATCATTTTTTTAATGTAGTTTTTTTAACAATATACACCAATACACCAAACAAATATTGAAGCATTTCAAATGAAAATTTTTGGACAAGGTCCCTAAAATTGTATCTAAAAACTTGTTTATTATACACCTCAATCAATTTCAAAAATTGTATATTGAAATGATAATTTGATTTTGAAATTCAAATTATATGAAATGTCATTGCTTTATTTTCAAATTTTTGAAAGATTTACTTATTTTCAAGTATTAAAAAGAGAAAAAAATATTTAAATAGTTAAAGATATAAAGTTGTACTAATCTATAAATTTGTCAAAATTCAAGTTTCGTTTGTTTATTCAAGAAAATATTCCATATAAAACATGTGAAGACTTAAATGGTATTAAAGAAAATTTAATGGTGTTAAAAAAACTAAAATAATCTTGCCTAATTATGACTTGTTTAGAAAAACACCCTATCTAGATTCTTGCCTAAAAAATAAGCCGTAAGAATATGAGTGCCTACAATGGATTTTAAATACTTCTATTTTTTTAGCACAATGAAAATTCATAGTTTACTCAAATGTTGTCCAAAAACTTCATGCATTGAGAGTCTCCAATCCCCTTTTCACTCCCCAAAAGAATGAGTTTAAAAACACAGACCATACCCAACTAGTCATTCGGAAGATTCTAGGTGCTGATAAGATAACATACCTAACCAGAATGAAAACATGTTAAATTTTTTTCTTGCAAGAGTAAAAATGTGACATTGCTCTGTATTCTAGAATTTGGGAAGAGAATGGAGGATGTGATATTACAGAAGAACTATCAAAGAGGTAGGTGTCCCAATTTTGGACAACTGAATAGTATCAGCTGAGGTGGGAAGACTCTTTTGCTGCATCAGCACGGTCACAAAACTTACTGGCAAGATGACGCGTGTACATATTCTGGTTAGAACCATGACACGTGGCAACTCAAAAGCGGAAAGCATCTTTATAAGTATTGTTACAGTACCGTGATCGTTTGATGCTGACAGAGTTCAGAGAATGATACCCTACAAACAGTACTCCCTCCGCGCTGCAAACAAAATGAAGTTTGAAAGGAAATTGCAAAACTTTGTCTGTTAGTATGGAAAAATTCAGTTCCGGAATAGTTCTTTGTCCAAGCAACATGACGCCTTGTGCACAATGACATGCCGAGCCAACTCATGAACAAGGTTTTCCTACGACTGCCGGTAGAAACCGCCGGTTGCAACAAGTTCATGGTTACAACAAATACAGAATTCCACATGAGTAAGGACAAGCTTGGGCAACAAGGGCGCTTCCTGTTCAACTACATTGCAAAAACCCCGTTATAATATGCAAACTACAGCTTCCACTTGCATAAATGAACGACATTGTGTAATTTGAGACAATATTTTTAGGATGGATGAAGTACAAAACTGTATGAAACCAAGCGTATTTCTCAATCTGTTTCAAAATGATGTTTTGCCAAGAATGACAGATTCGAGACTCAAAATAACTATCTCCTGCCTCTAAGATAATAATTTTGAAGTCACAAGCAGGCGTCGCCTTAACCCACAATACTGACGTGTCAGCAGTAAAAAATGGAAAAACAATATGCAACATTCTTTGTGAAGTGTTGCTTCAATTACAACAGGCTGCTAATATTACAATATCTAATATCAAAGATAATTCTCATCCTCTGATGTAGTAAATTGTTTCACTCCCGTATGTTACATACTGTAACTGAACTGTGTGTACATACCTCCAAAGTCTTCCTTGCCGAATGCTATACATCACCTGCTCTGCTGAAGCTCTTCGTCAACCTTTGCAGAGAGTGCCGAAAATAAAATTCTCTTTTTCGTTGCTTTCCGTTCGCTTGTCAAGATTAATTTTGTATCCAAGCAGAGCTCCAAACCACCTTTCTGGTAGACTCTTAGTCTCCGTATAATACAGCAATGGTGCAAGATGATGCACCAAGCTTCACAAAAAATGAATAGACAAGTTGTCCCATTAAGAACTGCACATTCACATCCCTGAATCCTCCTATAAATCAGGACCCCAAGAACTAGTTGGCTGCACTGTAGACGGTGGTTGAAGTAGGACTCTCGAGATCAGCAGCTGATTATAACGAGTGTACGTACACCTACAAGCGTCCAAATAAGCATCTGAGAATAATTCTTACAGTTAATACTGCCTTAATTTTTGTTGGGTTTTATTGAACTCCAATGCAAGTTAGCATATATTTTTGGACATTGAACGAATAAACTACCGGTATGAATTTTCGAAGTACTGATTATAGGTATCTAAAATCAACTCCAAGCTCTCAAGTTCAGATTATTTGAATTGTAGGCAAGATAGGTCTGGGATGGGTGTTGCAATTAGATGTACTTACCTCGAAATCATGACAAAACTCTGCAAAGCTGGTTGTCCCGCGGAAGCGAGTCATAGAAGGCCGTGGTGGAGCCTAAAGGGACCTCATCTTGAGACATGTGATTGTAGAACTCACTGGTGCCAATGCTGTTGTACTGGCTCAGAGCAGCTTCCATTGCCAACCTCACCATTTCCTCGTCATTTAGGTGAAACAGGTCCGAAACTGACTGGAACGAGGATTCCATTCCTCTGCTGCTCGTTAGATCCTCGAAATCATGTTGCGGTCCCTGGAAAAACACCAATTGGATTCTCAGCTCATAAAATCTGAGTTCTTCCAATATAACGGACCTTCAAACTCAAGGTAATAACCCAAATCCTCCAATAACTGGAGACTAAGCGCACAATACTTCAAAAAAGATTAACAGGGTTTTTAGTAATATTTGATTGTTGCAAGAACGCGTAAACAACAACATGAAGAAGATCCAATCAGTGTGATCACTATGACCATAGGAAGACCTC
This sequence comes from Climacium dendroides, assembly GCA_950106755.1. Classification (NCBI taxonomy): domain Eukaryota; kingdom Viridiplantae; phylum Streptophyta; class Bryopsida; order Hypnales; family Climaciaceae; genus Climacium; species Climacium dendroides. Next base: position 21,163,079 of record OX467091.1, read on the forward strand.
ATGAATCATGGAGGATATCCCTTAATGTTGTATTAAAGTGCCTGAAACAGTCTAAAAACATTGAAAGCCTTGTTAGAGTATATGGTACATGATATGAAAGCAAAGTATATGCTGAGGTATGAGTGGGAGAACCTTGCAGCACTCCAGGTAGTGTTGGTTGGCTTCGCTTCCTTCTACAGTACCAGGGAGGATACTGGTTCCGTACCACGAATCATCCTCGTTTAATCCCATGCGAACATACCTTCACCCAAAAAGAAAACATAAAATCCAAAACATTACATTCTATTATATGATTGCAAACAAATTTGTATCAATACCCATAAAACAGCCTTCAAATCTCTTTACATGTTCAATCAGTTCAAGTGTTTAACCGCATTAGTCGATCAACTACGTTTTTAATCCCTAATGGTCCCAAATGGCAGCTTTCATATATATATAAGAGTTGAATAAATCATTTAGTATATTCTATTTTACGGGGCATTTAGGGGTTAAGATATCCACAAATCACAGCACACTACGTATATCTCCAAAAGGAATGCACACATACCTGGTGAAGAGCTCTTCCTCTGCATATGGACTCAATGATGTGAGCCAATCCATATCCCCCAATCCTTGCCCATTCTTTCTCTGTGTCGCATGAGTTTCTACATTTGTATTGGCATCAGATCTCTCCAAATTGGTATCCTCCTGCTTCCGCTCACCATACAGCCAGTTTGGAGTTTTCAACTGCACCTCCCTGTAAACATAATGGGACGACAGTCCTCCAACAAGTGGCCATGAACCTCATGCAGTATACATAAAGACTCTTACACGTTCTACTCTATGCAAATACTGCGTGTGAGCACCTCCATGGCTCTATCTCAAATGGAATAGAGATCTGTCCAACTAAGGCCCTGCCCGCACCAACCAACATAGCTAAATGGAGTGTTAAGGCCCATGCGCTGTTGGAATTTAAATAACCTATTTTGTGCCTGCACCCTTGCAAGGTAACTAACGAGAAGCTAGGCTTTCAAGTTAAATATTGCAACTACTTGGCTGTTGCAGGCACATTTACCACTTCAAAGCATTGGAATAGCCACCGTTCGTTTACTTTATCCAAAATTAAGGAGTTTCCTTAATTGTTGGAAATCAATGCAAAATCAATGCAAGTAAATTAGCAGGAGCTAGCATCAATTTTTTTGTCATTCTAGTTAGCTGACTGGCGCAACTTGGTTGGTGGAGGGATATTTAGTAGCAGGCACCAAAGACAGCGATTAACTTACGCAGCATCGCTTGCAACTCCAGCGACTGTGCTCCTCTTGAACCCAGAATCTCCATACATGCGCACACTCTTAGCAGGTCCACAAGTTGCCTGCAAAGTAGAATCACATGCAATAGTTTGGTACGCAGATATGCATACAATATTAAAGCTGCAACCATCTAATAAATTCACAAACCAGAATGATAACGCTGCATAATATGAGGGATGTTAGAAACTAAATTTATTATCTACAATTTAATATCGCTTACCATGACACATAATCCGCGTAAACTAAGAACTAAGAAGGAAACAAACAAATATATACAAACCTGAAGCTTATCAAATGACGTCAGCTTTAGACGGTGAAAATCTTCTTCGAATGGGGATGCAGAACAAAGCTTGCTCTTTCGGGATTTTTCCGAATTCACCAAGGGCTTCGTATTGGCCGCTCTGGTTGACCTAGATGTTTCAGCATGCATTTACTCAGTAGTTCATATGAAAGAATTGGCTCTATCTCAACCACCTATACTTCATGTACACTCAACTGCAGCACACAAACTTTTAGCAGGTGAAGCCAACCCAAACAAAATATTCATATCCTACATAATAGTGAAGAATAGAGCTACTCAGAATTTTGATAAGTTGTCGTATGTCCTCAGAAAAGATATAACAAATGCTAAATTTTACAATATAACTTACGCAACAAAGATTTAACAGTAACATGCATGTACGGAAAACTCGAAAAAACATTACATGATTGAAAACGATTCCTTCTCATGAACTTATCGAAAGGGTCTAAAATTTATTGGCATTCGTAAGCTACTACCATAACTTATAGACCATAACTAATGTTCAAGAAAGTCGTTGCTTACTTATGTTCAAGAAAAGATTCCTCTGCTCGGCCGCCAGCATGTAGATAATAGTCGGTTTCCAATTCCCAAAGAGCAGGCTTTCCCTCTTGTGGCTGAAAGTGGCCCAAGAACCTGTATGAGAGCAAACATGTTAAGATCTGGCCAATCAATAAACTCTCCAGGTAAGACTTCACAAGTAGATCTTGGATAAAGTAAGAGATAACGAGGGTGACCGAATCCACCATTTCATTACAACGGCACCCTGAACTCAGTCACTAAACCAGCAACTTCCCCAGGTTCCATATCTTTACGAGTTGAAATAAACCTTTCAGGAAGCTCCGAGGAAGGTAACAAAATGTACCAATAGAAAGAAATCACATCTACATTTATGAACAATAGAAACATGTTAAGAAAGTCACTATAATTGACTATTAGTTTCCAAAGTAATCTTCCTTAGTTTTAAATAGGGTGTTTAGGGGTAAACCACTAACCAGAAATTTGCTGTTTACATTCCTTATTGCGGTATAAACATACGTGAGGATATCTTACAAGTTCATTGCATCCTGTTTTTCGCCATCCGTGATAGTATTGCTATAATATCGCCTGATCGACTTGAGAAACTCTTGCGACTGTGTTGTGGCCTTCCACTTCCCTTGCCTCTCCGGAAATACCTGTTGTCGTCACTTAAAACATTCAGCGGCAAGCATTTTCAATACCAAGCGGCAGCTGAGATAAATATCTACGTCAGGGTAAAACCGGTATAAATCCTCTTAAGGCCATGACCACAGTAAGCATGATATTTTCCTGTTATCATGCTTCGTGCCTCATAGAAGGCAAGCAACATAAATGGATTACTACAGGAATCCTCTAAGACCACCCCTAATTTTCATTTTGAAAATTTTACTTTGATATGCTTAAAAAAAGTGTATTTGGAGTACAGCAAACCTACCCACCCCCACCCCCACCCCAAACCATCTAAACCCCTATAAAATTGATCGATAATCAATTCAAACATTGGAAATGTGCGATAAGACATGCAGAGGTCAAGAGTTGATAATGAATTCAAACAGCTTTCAAAGTCTTTTAGAAAGCCAAGTGAAATATATCCCACTAAACTAATTGCAATTTGCAAATCCAAATATACATTAATTTGGGCGTGTCAAAAGTAACTAGAGGCTCCTCCAATACTTTACATTATATGACCAGAGAGAAGATGGAACCAAATAGAGGATGCAATTCGAATTTGGATTATTCAGTTAGATGTTGAGTTTCATCATCCCATATTGAAAACATTGCTGTTTGGTAGTTATTCCTGGTGACCGACCAGGGTGGATGCCAAAAGAAATTCAGTCCTAGGGTGAAAGAGGAGCTTACATAGTTATGAGCCTCAGAGCCACCATACTGAAGCGCCAGAGAGTCTCCCATGTTCTGATACATGTCCATCAGGGCAGCTGCGACCCCGCTGTCAGGGTCAATCTTGGGGCTGTCTATTAAACCAACAGCTTGAAGTTGGCGTCCCAACGCTTCAAGACCATAAGCGTACTGTGCAACGTTGGTGCGGTCAAGGCAGTCGATGCAGTTCGTCCTCAAAACACCATTTTGATAGCGAGGCTCACGCACCTTGTCAACCTGGGGGGCCTGTTGCTCAACATCGGGTAAATCTACTAGTCTGCTATTCACACTGCTACTTCCTGGAACGGAATATAAACCGGTCAAATCCATGGATAAGTGCCGGCTCCCCGTGTCCAAAGCCAAGGGTCGATCTCTCAATGGAGATTTTCTCCCTGGTGGAATTCTGCACCAAAAAACATATAGTCGTAAGAGCAAGACCTGGACGCCATATGGACAATAATTTTCACTATGTGATCAATCGAACTGATCATTTAAAACTTTGGTCTTTAGGGGATAATTAAGGTCAGTCACTTACGCTGAAGTCGCCGTTATGAGAGTCGTCTGTGGCTTTCTTTTGGAGACGGGTGCTTTACCACTGTAGTAGAAGCCCGTGAGATCGAGAGTATCAGCTGCCACACCTCCTAGAACTGCCAGTACATTGGCCGATTTACTGCCACTAACATACACAACGGATTGCAGTCATGATTTCAGTCTCTATCAAAGAGACCGGAAAGTGTTTACTGCTGCAAATTTGTAAACCCAAAAAGTCAATTAAAGATGAATCTTTCAATATAAAATCAACACAACCTTTTTGCAAACTTGTGAAAATCCCAATGTATGAATTTTAGACGCCTGTCCTCGGGGTAAGTTTGATTCAGGTAACCGACTGCATTTGCAAATTCACGACGCAGCATCATTTCTCGAGGTCGTTTCTCCACTGTCTGAATTCAATCACATTGTACATTCAGCTCCTCATTACTGAGAGAATACTTGAGAGAATCATGAATTCTGGTTTGCCCAGCTTTTGAAAAGACTTATCCAATATTTGTGATGCACTCGTATACAGAAGTGGCTTAAAAATATCTCTGATGACTTTGAAATTCATGAGGACAGAATAAAGCTATAACCAGAAAGAACTTGAGACACGAAGCAGCAAGCATACCTTGATAAGGCTTAAGATGATAATAGGATTGCCGTATCTATTCGAAAGATCTTCAAAATGGAGCTTGGTTGCATGATATATAGGATCAAATCTTTGTACTGCAATTTGGTAGAATAACAAATCAAACTTCAAGTAATCAAATCTTTAGCAACTATATGCAATTTCAACCTATTTTTCACTTGCATAGTTATACAAAATGAAATCTGGACCCATAAGTCCCTTCACAGTCACTGGCAAGATAAATATGAATTCGAGGGCTGCAAAATCAGTGATCGAAAGCCCTGCACATCACCAACATACTACTTTTTGAGGAAAAAAATGCAACGAAAAGGGGAGGTTGGTAGAAATACACACAACACAGGTACTTAGGGACCTATGTGACCTGCACTTACGTATGATATCAGGCTTGGGACTCAGTCGCGACATTTCTTGGGACCAAAAAAGGGGGATGGAGCCCCGATGCTGCACAACGGAACTAATTTGCCCAGTGCCTCGCCCAATTCCAGTCTCCTCATTCATAACTAACTGCTCTGTCTCTACATCGTTTGCCACGCGACCTTTGTCGTTGACACCTCTCTTCAAGTACCTGCAGAGAGTAAAAGGAGCTCTTCATTTCGCGCTCATCCCTAATGTACTATATAAACCCGTCCATTTAAGCTGGTATGCATTCATAGATAGAGTCAGAATCACAATTAGAGGTTATTATTCATTTAAAAACTAAGCGCAATCATAGTTTTTCAAAAATAGAACTAATTTGGAGAATTTTTGTAATTTCTGTGAATTTTCAAAGTGAAGACTTGAAGAGATCTTATTGTCATATATGTGCATCTTTGAATCGCCGTCAAAAGACTCAAAATCATTCACTAAAGGCTCTGTTACTTTACAGTCATATTGCGCAATGTGAAAGGTTGAAGACATTCGCCAATGAAGGCTTAATTTAAATTACCGGGGGCGGAACAGTAATAAATAATTCTACCTTAAATGCCTAGATAGCAAATCCCATAGCTAAAGAAGTTCACATGAACCATTTAGGAAACTCCAAGGTTCGTAACAATACATACCGATAAAAGGAGAATCCATGCCCTTCATATTAGAACGACAAATGCATGTTTTGAAAGTTATTATTATTGATTATAGTTTCGAAAGTGAACTGATTTTTGTTCAGGCACTTTAGGGCTAGTATACTCGATATGAGTTCTAGTAAAATCATGCAGCGCCAAAGCATACCAAGGTTCGCACAAGCACTTACCTTGTTCCAGCAAAGTGTCGGGACCGTCTCCCAATCAGCGTTATGACAAATATGCGACCAAAAATTGATAGCTTTTCCTGCAACAAAAAGATCTCAGATTAACATTTACTCCATTAATCCAGATGCTAAAGTGAAATTTTTTATCAAAAAAATTAATTTATTATTTACTATCAGTTCAGAAATGCTCAAGAAGTTGCATGTTCTTTTCCTCAAGTGCTCGTAGCAAACATTTCGTAATACTACATACTATTGAAGAGCTGTAACTTAGCTCTATAATACACAAGAATTTCGTTGCATTAAGTTAAGATGTGTACTGTTTCGTCCATAAAAAGAAGTATGCCGATGTATTGAATGAACCACCAAACAATGTTTTCCCCTTGCGGAATTGCAATGATGTTACGAAAAGCATTGAAAAGTACGGAAGCGCATGGGAGCAATAAAATTGGAATCCTGAAACAGATAGGATTTCTAACAAGATATCTATAGTTCTTTGAGGGAAAGAGGAAAGCAAATTACAGTTACCTGCTCAAAGAAGCCATGAACAAGGGCAACAGTCCACCGGGTATTGTTCAAAGCCAGTCGGATACCGCTCGTGAGAAAAGCATTCCACACAAACATGTTGTCATATGGCACCTGGTCGTCATCCAATGGCTGGACATTTGCTTGCATGTTTCGCATTATGCAATACGTGTAACTGAAGTAGAAGTCTTTGGTAAGATCCATTCCTAACAACAACTTCTTGTACCTGTTTCAAAGATGATCTGAGAAGGATGTGCAGATGCAAGGTTCAAATTGAAGAAACCAGCAACAGTAACAGATGAAAATCCATTGAAAAAAACAGATCCAAGAGCGGGAGAGCAAACCTAAGCTCCACTTTTGAATGCGATGCTTCAGTCTGCACAGACGGATGTGGCACAGATATGAGCTGGCTCTCCTCTATACAATATATCGCATGCCCACATACTGATCCAATCTGCCGGCGCTTGGTGACCAAAATCATGTAATACGACTCCATGAACTTGATAAACCCTGAAACGATGCACACGGAAGTCAATGCTCAAATCAGCACCACATCATTGTTTACACTCAGCACACTAAAAACACAACTTGCCACAACAAATCATTGAGTTGAACCCCTAAAGGACCAAGGATTTACGGTCATATAATAACCAATTCAACTGAAGCTATTGTGAAAAATAAAATTCACCGAAATCAAAGACGAAAAATGATGATAGTCAATAACAAATGAATAAAATAAAACCAAAAACTCCTAGTGTGTCCTACAATAAAACCACGATGCCCAAATTGGGCTTCCTGGTTCTGCAGGGCTTCCTGAAATAAAAATTTAGAAGCCTCTATAATTAGGTGAGAGATTTCATCGAGCTTAAGTAGCAATGTTTCTAACAAAAATATAGATGGTTTCACTTACCAACGATGCCATAAGCTTTAGTAACAAGTTGAAGCCCCCCAGTAGGTTTATTGCCCTCGGCAACACGCGTCAGAAGCCGCCTGCACTCAGCTTCGGTGTAAATCACAGGATCTTCCACCAAATTCAGCTCTGTCGCTTCGGTGCGGTCGATCTTCAGCACCTGCCAGTGCTGCTTCGTCTTGTCCCTCCCAACAAGATAGTATTTCTACCAAACAGTTCAACAAAGCACTTCAATCAGTCCTACTTCGAAAGATATAACACTTCCACCGAAACAAAATAGTTTGGTAATCACCAAAAAGGTGCCACGAAGCTCTAATGCAAGAAACCTCTGCGTTGTCGGTCAGCTTTAGGCAACGTGAGACCAAATTAAGAAACAAAAAGAAGCAGTCGACGAGTACGCTACAAATTCTTTATAACTCATGGGAAAGAATTGCAGAGGAAGGTTCTCAATCTAAAATTCTCGCTATAAGTGAGCAATGGAAGAGTCGATACATACCGCTCGCGTCTCGTAGAGCGTGAAATTCTCCAGAGAGTAACTACCGGGATCCAGATCCGAGTTGCTTTCCACTAATGGCTTATGTCGAATACTCGCAGCCATAGCTCACCACCAGACTCAAACGCTCCTACGGCATTTGTTCCACAACTCTTAACCCTCACACCTCCTCACCAAAAAAGGACGAGAACCTCACACCTACTCCAGAAAATTACAGCGCCGTGGTTACAGAATCGGCACATTCACACACCGTCACGACGCTCTACAACTCCAAACCTACTTTTGAATCCGTGCAAACCATCGCATTAGGGTTGCTTTTCTTGTTCAAGCGCAACATCGAGTTCTGAAATAGGAGATCATAAGAAAGTGAAGAGACCGGAGATACACCGACATCCACCAACTAAAGCTCCCACGACTCCTCCCTACTCCTCTCTGGCCCGCAGTGATGAAAAGCCTAATCTACAATTGTGTCACGTCAAAGAGTACTTGCTTGTGTCACAATCCTGTCGCGACCCGTGTGCGTGCCTGACGGATGGACCACTCCGCCCGATCCGACCTTCCACATCAGCAAACCCCTCTCGAAACTAAAGAGCTCTTCAACTAAAGAAACTAAAGAACCTTTTTCTACTTCCCCGAAACGAAGCAATCCAATTGCGCTGGCGAACTGAACTCCTCACACTCCCTCCGTCCGCCATTTCTAAATCCATCGATGCCTCCGCCTGAATTCCGAAACCTCTCATTTTCAAATTGAAGCTCAGGTAAGTTACTACGAAAAGCTGGAGATCCAGCTGTTGCAAGCTCCACGGACGGAGGTGTGACACAAATGACTGACACGAATGGATCCAGAGGATTTGTCAGTGGCCAGGAAGGCAATATTCTAAGCGAAAAAGGCAAAGAGAGATTGCGGAACCGCCCGTAACTTATGCATTTGCTGGCGTCGTCCTTGTCGTTGGGCCTGGGGGGCTTGCAGGTGGACTGCAGAAGAGGCGGCGACAGGTTCTGACAACTCATTTGAGGCGAAAATGCTTTGGAAAACATCAGAGACGAAGATTCGGGGATAGTTCGAAACTCCCGACGTCGCCATTTCCGGTTGCTGGGGGGGACATGCATCCCGCAGTCTCCACGATGTTGGGAGAGACGCGCCAGCAAGTTAACCCTTAAACGTCTTGATCCTTTTTCGAATTTTGGTACATTTTTTTGCCTATATCTTTGTACATAAATATCATTTATCGGAATTTCTTGAAATTGGTCATTAACCCTTAAAGGACGACAGGGTGACCTTGGAAATCATCAATTTTTATGACCATGTGAAGCATTTGCTTGCTTAAAAAATTGTAAAAGCACTCATTGCAAGACAAACTATTGTAGAAGACTTCCCCTTCTCTTGCAAAATTTCGAGGATGAATAGTTGCACTTCTATCCTCTTCTACGTCGAGAGATCCTTTGTCATTCATCGGACGCAAAACGCCCGCCTTGATGTTTAACCCAGTAACGCCGCCGGCGCCATTCAGTGGCATTCGGATGAATAGAAATTGAGCTGGAGAGCTCCAGAATGGATTTTTTCATCCGCTTTTAGTTTGTGCACCTTGTATTTTGGATTGGGAATAATATCCACTTTACTTTGCAATCATGACAGTGTTTGTCTTCAGGTGAATGAGAAAGAAGGAAAAAAAACGGATGGCAAAATTTGCCATTTTAGTGTATTTTGTCCCTTTCTCTAAATCCAAATTTTCTCCTTGAAAATGATGATTTTTGAATTTGAGCCCAACTGAAGAAATGAAGTGCACCTACTCTAGTATCTACTCCAATTGGAATTTTAGAAAAATTCGCAATATTGAATATTTTATTGGGATTTGAACTTTGAAAGTAATTTTGATGTTCTCTATATTCTAATTATAGATGTACACTATACTTGAGTTTACACCATGATGTTTGTCACTAAAATGTACACCCATGGTGAAATTTTCAGATTTTTTGAGATAAATTTCAATTTGATATGATTTTCTATTCACTTTTTCTTCAAAAATTCTTATAAAAATCAAATTTCGTTAAAAAAATCTAAATTTTTTTGTAAGATTAAGAAGACATGTGCCTTCATCTCTGAAAAATAAATGTAAAAAATTTCAAACATTTCCAAGTCGAAAATGGTCACAAACTAAGTGCCAGGCAAGGAAGTTGTGGACCCATGGTCATAGGCACGGCGTTACTGGGTTAAGGGTTCAAGGAAGGTTGTCTTTTCAGCATTCAAATATTACATTGGATAGATGAGAAGTTGGTTGGATGAAACAATGCCTACAAGTTCATCGTCAAGAATATGGATGTCGGAGCATTTGAAGGTTAAGCCAAACCAACCAACATTTGTAGTTTTTCTATTCACCACTAAATGCCCAAAGCACCAAATTTTGGAATCAACCATAATGTATTTTGAAGTTAAATGAAATGTAACCAAGTTGCTATTTTTAGTAGTTTATATATTTTTTAAATTCTTTTTCAAGTCTAGTTTTAGCATCAAAAATACAACTGTGAACATGATTGATTATGACTTTTCTATTATGCATAAGAGTCCATTGCAATCTTGACTTTTTGTAGTGTTGAGGGCTCTAGGAAACAAGCCTCAAATACACTAGATCTTGGAGGAAAAATCAACATTAGAAATTCATTTAAAAAAATTGTAGAGTAGATTTTAAGAAGCTATAAATTGATTGGGGTCATACATATTAGGCCCTTTATCTTCATATTTTTTTGGTGACCAACTTTTAGATTTGACATGTGAAAAGAGGATTGAAAGACTTCAAATCACTTTTGCAATTTCAACACCCTCATAATCAAACATTATAACCTTTTAATCCATAAGTGACATTGCTATGTCTTTTTTCCTATGTGATCTCTAACATGTTTAGTTTAAATTTGTATGGTTACAATTTTTTTAAATTGATACATCTTATCTAAGTGTTGGATTTTTGTTCAATTTTGAGCAAATTCCTAGAAGCTCAAGAAAGGCCTTGGGCATTTAGGGGTTAGCTCCCAAAAGACAATGCAGGCCCTTTAGGCATTTTAAAAGCAAAACTTGAATTTTTACATAGTTCTTGATTTTGAATGTTTTTAAGCTTAATTAATAAAATATAACTCTAATAATATATTTTTTACTCCATTTGAATTTTTTAGAACATTATTAAAATTGTAATTTTTGTGACACTTTTAAAATAGCATCTTAAAAAACTCAAAATTACACCACTTTTGAACTTTTTCTACCGAAATTTTTCTTGGTGTAATTTCAAGGAGTACATCAATTACACCATGATGTTTGTCACTATTGTTTCCATCATACTACTAAAATCATAGGTCCCTCTGTAATATCACAAATGCTACCATTAATACTAGGGGCTCTTGCTTGCTATGCTACACATTCATTGTATCATGTATTAGTACAAATTTGATATATTTGAATAGAATGCATGATAATGATTTTGAAAAGTTTTTAAAATAATTATTTTATAAAAATATTTCCAATCATGCATACATAGATGTCATATTTTCACACAATGTGATATTACTGAAATTGAGTACTAGTTCACAATCACCTTTGTAATATCACTTTTTATAGAGGGTGATATTATAAAAATAATATAGTCCTTGCAATTGAAGTGATATTCAAGAGGATTAATATGGTGATATTATAAAGGTAGCACTTCCATTGCTTTTCTTGGTTTTTATATTTCTTTTGCATTTCTATAATTTTGTGCTTTTGTGAGCTTTGCACTTTTGATTTCAATTTTCTATTGCTACTACCAAATGATTTGAGAAATTTATTAGATTGAACCGATTTTGGATTTCACAACAATAAAATTGTTCATGAAGCTTTTGAGATTTACAAGTTTTTCCTTTAAATTCTTCTATTTGGATTGCCATTGTTTGTAACAATAGAGTCAAATTTCTAATGCATTCTAATGTATGTGTATCTTTTACAATATTTATCATTCATTAAATTTCTATTGTTTATTTCAGTATATGCTAATTTATAAAAAAAATTATATGAAGTTTTTAGTAATTTTTATCTAAAGATTTATTGAAATTCCTGCTCTACATTTTATCTAATACATAAAAAATTCTAATGAAATTCTAATGGTGAATGTGTAGCATAGCAAGCACCAATTGCTAGTTTTTTTTAATAAAATTTCATACTATTTTAATCATTTTTGTAAATATTATGATTTTTATACAAAAATCCCTTTTAAAAATCATATATAAATTCAATTCGACATTATTGAATATGAAAAAATTATATTAAATTTTAGACATTTGTTACTACTCGCAAAAAATATTAGAATTTGAAATCTATATTTTGATGTAGAAATCTTTTGAAGTTTGACCAAGCCTAGACATGAAATGTCCTTTAAAGATTAAGGTGAAAACATCCAAAACCATCAAAATAAGTAAATTTTTTTAAAAATCAATTGAAAATCATCGATTAAATAAATAAAATTTATAGATAAGACAAGTAATTATTATGAATTTTCAAAATAGAAGCTCCCTATGTCATTGAAACTATCACATAGATTGATCATAAAACTATAATCTAAAGAATTAGCAGTCCACCGATTGTTGTTAAGTATGGAAACAATTTAATTGCACTTTTGAGGACACTTTTAATAAAAATCTAATTGTCAAGAATGGTTATATGAAGAGTTTGGGTTTTTTTAACTTTTGGGTGCTAAGGTAGCTTTACCAATGAAATTTTTTTGGATATTAGATGTCGTTGATATTATATTATGCAATTTACTATAATAAGAAAGATTTGGCAAATTGTTTTGCCCTATGTTCTAATAGAATTTTCATGGAGGTATGTTCACCACTTGAAGTACAGATGGAATAATATCTTGGGACATCTAGATTGGGTCCCTCCCTACACTAGCAAACATATTCAATAATTGTGAAAGGGTGGGTTTGGGATCTTCCTCCTATAATTCCAATTTGTTGGTGAGTTTTGTTGTGTCACTTGGATGGACAAGAATTATCCCATCACATTGTTCAAATAACTACCTAATCCCTGAAGATACAATCTTACACAAGGTAAAATTAATGTGAATTGCTATAAAAGTTTTGTAATCTAAATGTGCTAACATCCTATTAATGCATTAAGCAAATTTTTTGGAGCAATATATATGACCAACCATTTGGCTTGCCTACAACACAAGGTTCCTCTATTGTAGTACAATTGATCCCATGCATCATTTTGGCATAACATAGCTACAAATGTGTAGCTAAAAACATTGGCAAGTTAAACAAGATGTTGTCATCTTATAACAGTTTTGCGCAAGAGTACTACAAAAGAACCTCAATCACAAGAAAGAATACAATGAGGGCACAACCCATGCCTAGCCCCTCCCTATGCAATGGATCAAATCGCATGAAGTGAATCCTTCAAATAGAAACAACAATTTTAAAACACACTATGGCATGGAAGATAAGAATGGAATTGGACTTCAATCAATTTATTGAAATGGGGCAATTCAAGGTAGATGAGACATGATGGACCAATGCAATGAGGATCAAATGAGGCAGACAAAGGATGGATCATGTGGACAAATCATAGAAGGTGGATGGTGAGGTGGAGCGGTCAAGGGAAGCAAAAGTTGAATGAGGTGAATGGAGTAGACTGTAGACAAGAGAGACACACAATAAGATGTGGCAGACAAGAAGGGCAAATGAAGGAGGCGAATAAGAGGATGGGGTGGATTTAAAAAGTGTATCAGTGAATTGCCCTTTCAACACTATAAAATCTGCCAAAACAAACAAACAATTAATTCAAGTCTTTAGAGTAAATACAAAAATACAGAAATTAAACAAACCAAGCTTACAAAAGGAGACCTTGAAAGATAGGAAAGTAAGGAAAAGAGGTAGAAGACACCTTTTATTGAAATTAGACGAGAGCCTTCTTTAGAACTAGATAGATCTCAACTACCTCTACTTCCTTTGGTTTAGACACTCATAGATAGGCCCCAAACATCTTGATGTAGCATTTTGTAGTTTCTACTTGTGCATCCAAAGACTTTAGACTGCCAAAATATACTCAATAATTTCGCTTCAAAATGAGCAAGCAACTAAAATCTTTGTAATTTGCAAGCATTTTATTGAAAACTTGAGCCTCAATTTGCCCAACACATCCATCCACAAATAGCAATATGAACAAGAATGATCATTAAATGGAATTTTATAAGGCACAAGACCAAAGTCTATGAGCGGAAGTGCAAGTTGGTGCTTTGAAAGGACCTGAAATTCCTATGTGTTGTTTTGAGGTAGTATACATGTGTCATCCATCTTCATCTAATAAAATCTCAACTCCAATAGATCGACCATTTGAGCACCTCAATAGCCACTACTCCAAGGCCTTGTTGGCAACAAGAGAATTTTGTGACATTCCATCCAAATTTTTAAAATATTTTATCATGATGGACTTTAAGGTCACGTCAAGCCTCGTGGCATCTTGCCATTGCAAATTGTTAAAATATTCTATCATGACGGACTTTGGGGTCATGTCACACCTCATGACATCTTAACGTTGCTTGGAGAACTTTAATGATAAAAAAGGGCAAAATAGAATTGCACTCCAATCAATTTATAGAATTGAGGCAATCTAAGGCAAACCGAGAGGCAACCAAGACATGGTGGTCCAATGCAATGATGGTCTAATGTGAAATTTTACAACTAATAGAAGTTAGACATGCAATTTTATTTCAAAAATAAAAATATAAACATTCACATTCATAGGTATTTACAAAATGAAATTTGAAAAAAATAATAGACTTGTTTTGTGAAGGTTAGAAGTCTCTAAACTTCAATTGATATGGAAGTCTTGGCAATTGTAAACTTGTTATATTGGACTTTAAAGGTGTATGTTGACTAATAGACGTCATTGAATTCTATATAATTTGTCAATACAAACCTCTAATGATATAGATCCTATGGTTGCAATGTAGACTTTTATATTTTTTTTCTTTTTATATTTCAAATTCTTTAAGCCGTTGTTTTGGAAATTGATTGTACCTCAAAGATTTCCACTAGTTTACTCAAGCATCTAAATTTTATATAATCCCTATTGGTAAATTGAATAATGCAATATGAACCTTTGTATCAAAGTACACTTTAAATTTGAATTGTGGGTGGACTTTTGTATACTGAGAATCAATCAAACCTTGCATAAAGACCAAAAATTAGAATTCTACTTCAAAAAAGTGCAATAGGTGCAAGAGGAAAAACATAACTATAGGTTGAAATTTTATGAAGAAGCTCTTAAAAAGCAAGGAATGCAAATTTTTGGCTTATGGAAAAATATTTTAACATTGAATAAGTGGCTTTTAGTTTGAAAAGCTACTCCTAAAATGTAATTTCTTCCTACTTACATAGATGAGAAAGCATCATAGAACTCAACAAAGGCAATTCCAACTACAAAAAACTTCAAAATTCGTTTCCAATTTGAAAACGCATGCAAGTACACTATTAGCACCTTCTATTTACATGTAATTAATAGTCCAATACACATATATGATGGAGAAACTAAAAGAAACTTGTTTGTTGATTTCTAAATGACCCTTTTCTTGTATTTATTCTCAAAGATAATAGAAATAATAATAAAGTGTCTAAACTGAGGGACCAATAGTTGGAGTTTGAAGATCTTTGAGAAAAACAATCGACAAAATTCCTTGAAGCATCAAAACTAAGGTTTAATGGATTTTGGTGTTGTATTTTTTTTGTTATAATGAAAAATTTCATTAAAATGGTGATATTCCATGTGCCATTTTTATAGTGTGCATTCCTATAGTCCAAACTGGGCGCTTTGAAATCTATTAGTGTACTAGATTTCAGACTACCCGGTCTAAACTATGGAATGTCAGAGTTATAGAATATTCACCATTTTAATGAAATTCCCCATAATATTCTTAGTTAAGCCTTCTTTTGAAAACCTGTTTTTATAAAAGAGGGAGAAATTTATGATTACACTTAGACTTTTGTAATTTGATTGTATCATCAATAACATTTCAAAATATCTAATCTACTTACGTCAACATATTTTTTTTACTAGAACACACTTCTTTTACATTCAAACTATTTGAACTATATTATGGGTTTTTTTCAAGCAATCACATGACGGGAGTTAAAGTGAAATTCTAGGCCTAAGGACGAACTTCTATATGGCATGTATTGGAAAACTTGCAAATAGGACAAACCATTTTCAAATTGTGATACATGGAAGTGTGCAATATTTGCAAGAGGAAAATCAGAATAGTTTGCCAGCATGATTATAGCAAGAAGTACTTGAAAAGTAAGGGAAGCGAGTTTCTAACTTCTAAAAAATTAATTTGACAACAAAACAAAGTTACCCCTAAAATGTAGTTTATCCGTGCTCTCAAAGACAAAGCTACCCATAAAATAAAATTTCTCCTTAAATTACGTATCTAAATGTGCAAACATCATGGAAGTTGGCCAAAGTAATTCCAATCCTTGAAAACTTGAAATTTGTTTTTGGACTTGGACTTCCACATCATAAGTTAATATATGATTTCAGTGTCAGTGGCTGATGTGTCACCTATTTAGGGTTTCTCAGAGGCTGCCAATCATTTGCCTTTCAGAACCTCTGTAGGATTTCAACTTGAGGCAATTCATTGTTACGTGAATGAAGTCTCATTAATATTAAAATCAAAGCTTCTTACAATTGTACCTATAGAAATCTGCAACTAAGGTAAACCATCCTATTGTGGTCACATGTTGCTAAAATTTTTCAATTTTTTCCCATAGTGAGAGCAACTGAAATTGTATTTTTTTTCAACAAAGTATGAATTTGTTATGAATTTTTTGAAGTGTTCAGCCCAAAAGAGTCTGTAGATCATCCCATCAGCAACAAAATCTGATTCCACGATGCTCTTGTCATTCACCCAAAGCAGTTATTGAATATTTTTTAAAAAGGAAGGACTAAAAAGTCATTTTTGACATTGAATTCCCTATGAAAAGTTGAAGCCTCACTAATCAATCCATGACTGTTATTTCTTACATGCATTTCACATAATGAAAAAAACAACAACTCCCTAGTTGACCACAATGGGTCATCTGATCACAATGGGCTCGTTTACCTTACATTTGGAAGCTCATCATTCAATTGTTGTATACTTTTCCCCTTCAATTGCAGAGGAGATCCTCCCATGACACTCTTATCAATGGGTTGTTTTTAGGGTTTATACTTGATACATTGCAGTAATCTTTAACAACTATGGGAGATGGATCCATGGTGCAATTGGACAAGAATTGCAATTCTATATCAATGTCAATGATCAGTTGGTAATCAAAACCTCAGTTTCAGCCATGGCGGAACCCGAACCACCAATGCCTGAGAATGCTGCTACTCCAGATATTGCAACAGAGGTATGAAGTACTTACATAAACCATGAAAAGCCAAATTACACTCTCTTTTGCATCACCCTGTCATTTGTGTGGAAGGAGCTTCAAGCAACAGTAGGTAACATCATGAGAGAACCAGTTGTGAATCTGGTTCAAATTGTGACCCGATTTTGAATTCCCAAGGGGGCGAGTTTAGACGCTATGGCAACATTTGCATGTGGTGGCATTCAGCAGTGTGATCTTCTTTTGAGAATCTCCACCTTCAAACTGAACAATGCGTTAGTCCTAAAATGCCATAGTTATTCACCATTTAAAATCATGTTCTCAATTACGTAGAAGAAAACACGAGTAACAACAGTTAAACACCAGGAGGGAATTAGTTCAATGTTGCTTTCCAACTGCGCCATGGTTGGACCAGATGATAAATTTCACAAGACGATCTAAAGAGCTGTAGAATGAGCCATGGCACTTACATTTGTGGCATCGAGCCACATGACCTTCTCTTGAAATTTTCTTTGAGAATGTGGTTAGGGAGAGCCTGTGGCGCCAATCGAGTCAGCGGAAGAACAACGCAAGGCGATACAAGAGGAAAAGATCCAAGCAGAAGAAGAGCGCATTCGAGTCGAAGCAGAGCGCATGCGATTAGAGAGAGAGGAGAAGAAGCGAATCAAAGAGGAAGAGCGAAAAGCAGAAGAGGAACGACAGATAATCGAGCAAGCTCGCCTTCAAATGATCATTGAGGTAATAAGCTGTTCCAATTTGCAACATTTTCCTCGAGTGGCTCCCAAATCTCCTCCCTTGATTTGCAACTTTTTCCTGTTTGTTTGCTATCCAGGCAGTACAAGACGAGATCCATGAACTGAAGTCGGAGAACACGGAGCTGCAACGACGGGTTTGCACTGTGCAAAAGAAACGACGTTCTATCAACACTGAGCAGTTCATCTTAGAAGGCCAAGACGCGATTTACAAGGCTGTATGATGATCCCCTGTTCTTTTCCTGTCAATGCTGCAAGAATGTTTGTGAACTTTCCTTTGCGGTTGTAGAAACCGAAGAGGAAGATGGAAGCATTCATAGCCACCTTTGTTGTGTGGCAATCCCATCCCTAGCCATAAGAACAGCACTCATGCCGTCCATTTCAGCAGTGGTTGTTAGGGTTCACAAATTAAACCATGTAATTCTATCATTTGTTTTCCAACCCAACTCCATACAATCTCATCTCAAAATATTAGCCCTTTCATAGAGATTTCAATTTGTGTTGGTGTTTTCTATTTTTAAAGCAAAATTTCTTGAAGTTTGACATTCTTTTGTAAGAGGACTCAGATCTTGCAATTCTTGCTCAGCCATTTGTAGAGTTGTTATTAAATTGCACACAACATGATTTTTCTTTTTGTAAAGTTCTAGATCCTTTGAGAGTATGCGAAGCAATTCTAAAATTGTATTTTTTTGTGAGTGGGCTTTGACTCTTTGTTATTGCATGCTTATGACCTTGTTTTTGGTGCCACAACAGCGCCTGAGAAAGTGGACAGAGGCAAAGATTGAGTTCACAAGGGTCAAAGATGATTATGACAAGAAGATTGACGATCTACGAGACAATCTTCAAGAGAAGCAAAATGAATCTGCTGCGCGCCATGAGGGGATGATTCATTACTTTTGGTCGGTATGTGACCCCTTACAACATCTTTGTGGACTTTCACTTCCATTTGATGTCAATGGATTGTTTTTTCCAGTTGTTAAAGTAGAGAATACTCCTTTAGTCACCTTAAAGCATGTAATCCAATATGTAGGAGTATAATTTCTTTGGTCAATGGCCAAAGATGTTTAGTTAAGTGGTGCTCACACCCAATTTGCTAACTGAAGGTCATCCAAGCATATGAATAATGAATTATTATTATTGGTAACAAGGGTTACTATTGGAGACAAGACCAGGTCCTTAATGATTTTAGTATCCACTATCTTACATAGATGTTTCAATTATGGTTTCCTTTGCAATGGATTGTTGACGTTTAATGTGGATGTCTTTAAAAACAAGATTTATGGCATTTTTTTCAGCTATGCAGACAGCCAGGCATTCACAGGACATCGTCTCCTTACAAAGAATACCAAGACGAGTGCTCCTAAGGGTAACTATCGTCTTTGAGACCAAACTACCACAAATGTAACTAGTACAAAGTTGAAGGTTGAGCATAGAAGGAGAGCATGTAGGTTTGCATTGGTCATATGTGAGCTAAAACATAGGTTTCTTTAACTTTATGATGTTGTCAAGAAGCTCTTTAAGCAATTTTATTTTACAGAAAATTTATTACATGCAAATACTAAATGAGTGGCATGTGTGTTTTGGAGAAAATTGATCTACATCTTGGTTTGTGGGGTGAATAGTTGGAGCAAGAAGAGCGGGACACTATTGCAGAAATGCAAACAGTTCGGATTAGGGGACGTCAACTGAAAAGTCAACTTGCAAAACTAGAGCATAAACTAGAGTTGAAGGACCAACTTCAACTTGACACGGGAAACCTCCACGCAGTGGATTATGAGCAACTAAAGATGGAAAACGAGTCCCTGAATGCTAAGGCTAGTTAACAATCTTACATTTGCATCTCGATTTGCATATGTGCGTATTCTTACATGTGCCTACAATAGTTGGTTAAGAACTAACATTCTCATACTTGAACTCAAGATGTGAACTAGAAACATGTATAAGAGAATTAGAACATGTTAATTCCCTGATTGTTCATTGAATTAGTAGCTAGGCCCAAGGTGTTTGTAATGTTATAATTGAACTTTGGGTGTGGACACTTGTCCAAAGTCTCTTCTATGATCCAAATTTACTATAAACCAATTAAAAAAAATTCTTTTAGCCTTGTTTTTATCTTTAAAACTTGAGTTTTTTCTTATCAATGGATGTAGATTCACTTGAAAAATGAAGCCTTGTCAACTTTGAAGAAAAAAACAGCCCAATTGGTGCACTGCCTCACCCATGTGAGAGAAAAATCACAATTCCTTGTTGTAGCCTGTAAGGTACCAAACCAATCTTCTTATCTTGTTATACTATCACAGACTTTGAATGGTGGACAAATCATGTGTAAGTTAATAATTTATATACTTTTATCACAAGTGAATAATGTTATATAAACTGCCTTGTATTAGTTTTAGGTTATTTATGAATCTTTGTATCTTTTGCATACAATAGAGTTATACTTAAATTCATTCAAAATGATAGTGCTGACTTGGATTCTAAAAGAAGGGTGAATCTAATAACTAATATAAGTGTTGGCAAGCCTTTCTTTGGTGATTCAATCACAAATCTAGAATGGTTTTGAATTGATGCATAACTCTAATATCCAAATAATATATACTTAGGTGTATTGGAATCCCTTTTCATTCACTAATAAGAATAATTAATGTTTTAACAATCTAGCAATAGGCCCTATGTTCAATGTAAAAATATTTTTATATTTGGTTTACCTATTGGGCCTTGATAGATGCACCAACCAATCGCAAATGTTGTAGCACTTCGTTGCATATATTTTGAATTTTCAATTTACAAAATGTGTATATTCAGGTGGATGGAGAAATCCTAGCAAATGATGATAAGACTTTGCATAGCTTGAGAATAAAGACGTCAAGGCTCAAGTCATCAATCATGGCCATTAGACGCAAAAAAGACACTCTACAGGTTCACTACCCTGAAGTGTTTAATATTGGTCACCATATTTATTTGTCCTAGGCTAATTTATTGATAATTTGTTGTTTTTAATCTTGCAGAAAAACTTTGTTAGCATCAGTTCACCAATGATGCTGGACGACATGGATTACCAACGAGAAGATATTGAGATTGGAGAGAAAGAGTTCGAAGCTCTGAAGAAAAAGTACCATGACTTGTGTGCTAAAATTGAGCAAAAGAAGAAGAAGCTTTTCGCCATGGGAGCCTTACCCGTGCCAAATAAGAAAGATTCAACAGAGGATGCAATCTCTATTGAACCTAGCAATCAAAGATGGGGCATTCGGCGCCAAGTTCTTGGCCAAATAGTTGTTCGAGATATGATGCAACAAATGGCAGAGCAATCATCAGCTAAAGAGCTTGAATGCCACTATTCATAAGGTCATGGGACATTTATACTAAATGTGAGCAAATTAGGCTATTTGGAACAGGCTTTTTAAATTTACTACTAAGGTAGGAAATTCATAAATCGTCTTTTTAGGCCTACTTGCCTCATCAATGATAGTAATAGATATTTTAAGGAACATGTCACTCATTCTTAGATAGGGGATGCATTTCAAGCCCAAATTGTTAATGGACCTCCTACCTTACAAGCCAAATGACTTGTAAGGTTAGTACATTGAATTTTGACATAATATAGATCTTTTCATTTTAGAATCTAAATCTAGGGTTGACATTCTTTTTTTTCATAGGGCACAAATCTCTTAACCTTTAAATGATAGGCCAAGCCTCTTGGGCTTGGTTTCAAGTGAATCTTTGATAGAATGTGGTTCTTGATTTTTTTGGAGTATTTTAACCTATTGAACTTATTTTTGTATTGAATAAGGCTTGCCAAACATCACATTTAGGTTGCTAAGTGAAATTATTTTTCATTAGTTAATTTTATATGCCTTCACTACTCAAACTTTAGGCAAAGAGTAAGCTTGGTGACCCGCTTCAAGAAAAAAATAAGCTTTCTTTTAGGTTGTTTATTAAGTACCCCATTTACGTTGCAAAGTCACATCACAAAGTTTAGACCCTACGGTTTGTCAACATTTATCTTGTGATTATCATTGTGTCATGGATTCGCATGTTAATTACAATTTATTGCATCATTACAATACATTACTTCGCATCGTTACGATGCAATTGCAAATAATGCATTGTAACGATGCGATAACAATGCGAAGTAATGCATTGTAATGATGCAATAAATTGTAATTAACGTGCAAGCCTATGAAACAATGATAACCATATGATAACTATTGACAAACTTTGTGATACAAAGCTCTATTCATTGGTCAATTTTATATGCTTTGACCATTCAAATTTTAGACAAGGAGCAAGAATCATGTCCTACTTCAAGAAAAATAAATAAACTCCCTCTTCAATTGCTTGCCAAGCATTGCATTTAGATTGCAAAGTCAAAGTTTTGTTTATTGGTCAATTTTACAAGCCTTGACTACTCAAACATTGGGCAAAGACAATTTTACATGCTTTGATTACTGAAACCTTAGATAAGGAATAAGACCCATGTCCTATTTCAAGGGAAAAATAAACTCTTTCTTGGGCTTCTTGTTAGACCAAGAAATGTTGATTAAGGGTTAAAACAAACATGACTATTATACATTGGGATCAAATTTATTAAACCTCATATGAAATTATTTTTTGGGGAGGTTAATATCCTTTTGTTAATTCGATTTAAGATTTTTGGAATTTCACTTTATAAAATTTTGAATATTTCATGATCTTTAGCAAGGTCCTTGTGGCATTACCATCATACTCAAAGCTTTACCAAATCTTTCGTGCCTTTAGCAATAGGGTCCTACCAACCGAGTAAATTAACACAAAGATTGGTTAAGTTTCAATCCCTTTCAATGAATAGAGTCTTTCTTCAAGGGAGAAAAAGGACTAAGTTTAATAAGCTTATGTATTCCATGGATTATTTACATTTATAAAATAATCACCTTGGTATGCATATTATTTTTTATTTTTCATTTTTTATTTGTTTTTTTTAGGATTCAAATTACATTTATTAATATTTTCTACACTATTCAATTATGCCACATTATAATTTCTGAAAATTTCATTACATGCCATACTTAATTATATTTTGAATTATTTTTTAACAAGTTTAACCAGAGCATAGGAGATCCTATATTTAGGTTTTGGAATAAACAGAGTTTGTAATCAGGTGTAACTTTGTAACATAAATAAATCCAGGCCACAATTAGGTGTACTTACCTTATGCATGTCAATGAAAACAAAAAGTCGTGTCACTGCACATATGATTTCAACTTCAACTGGAGACATGAAGTGGGAATAAATGAGCCTTTTGTAAGCACATGATATATTTTATAAGTAAATGATACACTTGCAAAATATCACCAAATAATACTACGTAGTATATTGCCTTGGACAATGAAAATAATGATTGTGAGGCAGGCCACACTTTCCATTTACAGTACTATTGTCAATATATTTTGAACTCAAGATCACAAAGAAATACTAGTAACAATAGCACTGAAGATCTACTGTGTGCGACTGTTGAAGGGTCCCCCGCCACAGGCATCAAGAAAGTCGTGAAAGTGACTCCCAACCACGACAGAATTTATTATTTTGTTCATTGCTGAAAGCGACAAAATACTTTCTGATTAAAAAGAAACTATGCCATAGCACGTACTTGACACTGCCCATAAAAGCATTGACATTTGCAAGAGGTGATCCTAAATTTCCAGTCTGCTTCCATTGACCTCAAGTCCCACCATAGAAAGATTAACCGATCCATCAGTAGAATGCAGGCAGCACGCTTTTGCAGTATATCCTCGAGTATGGGAGAGGCAAGTGAATGGTATTCAGAACTACAAGATCACAAGCATAAGAACACAAAAACATTTGAACTCTAGATGATAATTAGAGCAAACTCTAGACCTCAAACGGCTTAACAAAAGAACGAAAATGAACCCACCGTGCAATTTCTGAGCAGACAATATGACATGGAAAAATGATGAATTTAGAAAGAACAAAACAGTTTCTATTTTCAAGTCCAGAGGCTTCACCAACTAGACAGGTCGACCGGGTCATGGTACAAATTCTAAGCTTGACAAAGAGCACGAAAGATAGTAACGTAGGTAGTGTGGAACAATTGCCTCAGCTGAAGAGAGAGCAGTTCTTGGGTTACGGTCTGAATGAATATCAACGTGAGGGCCACTTATTGCACTACAAAAATAAGAAGAGGGTTTCTATACAAGTCCATGAAACAGGCAAGAGCTCTTAAACAGGAACTCATTTGCGGTCACTAGGACCAGAAAGGTCACTCGAAAACATGTGCTTCACTCGTGACAAGATCGAATCCTGATTTGGGTCATAAGGGTGGTCCTTAGATGGGATCTCAAGAATCGCTGGAAGAGGTTTGGAGTAACTATCAATCATGAAGCGGATCATGTTGGCAATCTACACAACAGAAACTGAAGGTACTTAGCAATCATACTGGACCTACCAGCAAGATACAACTATAATAAACTGAATATTAGATTCAATACATCAACGATTCAATACCTTCTGCTTTCTAAACAGGGCAGACAAGTTCGTTAATACAAGGAAAAAGCAAGTGAATGAGCTGAATGCAAATCATTTTAAGTCGAGCCAGAGAGAAGAGAAACCCACATATTGACTTATGAGAACGATCGCAATATCCTCACGAGCGGTGAACTCCTTAAATGAGTCCTCAATTTGCTTCACTGTGGTCTCTGCAGGCAATTGTTTGATGAATCGTGACGAGTCATTACAATTGTCCAATGATATCTCGAAACAGACGTCAGAACATACACTGGTCTCCAACCATGGGAAGATAGCCACCATGATTGAAGAATATGTAGTGTGCAGCAGGCAGAATCAACTAGATTTATGGAGGCAGAAACAAACAGCACGGAGAGTAGAAATTAACACTTACTATTGTCCACAACTAGGTAGTTGGTTTTCCGTCGGAGGTCCACATTTCCCACTCCTGCTAGCAAAAATCCAGTCACTGTATCCTGCCAAGACAGTCAACCAGATACATCTCAAATCCTGGCCCTACAGATTCTACTACAAAGTGAAGGACCAAATCTGAACTACGTTCAAACTCAACTTCTTTCACAGGAAGTGTTCCAATATTACAAATTGATTCGATTTCATACATAGCACTGATAGTGGTCAGAGTCACACAAGGAGCACAACAGCATAGCTAGGCGGGAAAACCAAAAACAAGCAGTTACTTCCTAAAGATAAAAAAACAAGGAGTAATTTTCACATTCTACTCTACATTCAAACAATTCCAGTTGACTCCAAAGGTTCAAGGTAGGAACACCCAAAATCGAAAGGGAACCAAAAGGGCCACTTTAAAATGTTAAAATCTTACACATTAGGTTCACATTGACTAAGAGCATGAACATCACGTCAACATCTGACAAAGTGACAAAATAGCAGTTTAAGACCATCAGGCCCCCCAAGAAAATTGAATCTTTGATAGCTTCTGCATTAGGTATCCAAATGACACATTCTTTCGTGCATTGGAATCCTCTCATTTCCCAACAAGATCACATAAAAAAATTAACCAGTATAATAATAGAAAATATGCTTCGTAGCAGAAGTGTTGACTTAACTCCCCACTCACTCTTCAAATAATAATTCCAACTAAACCAAATAGCCTCACATCGATCGGCCCTTGCAAAAGGCTACCTGAAGCCTACGAAACGATTACTCTCCCTTACTGTAACCACGTTATGCGACAACCATTTAACCACACCACAGCGGATGGGGCACAACACTCCTCGAACCTGAAACTCACCAGTTCCAGATCTATGAAACCCTGATTTCTCGTCCAAACCTTGAAGCTCAAAACGATTATGCAAACTCTGTTATTTACGAACTAATAACCACACTTGAAGCGGAAATTGACGCACTAAACTCGATTAAAACAAACTTTAACTCCACTACACGAGCTATATGTTCAAAACCCTAGAAACTCCATCAAAAAATCTCGGACCTCGTCGGCGATGACGGCGATGAGAGAAGATCCGCGTGAAGTAGCTTGCGCTGAAACTCCTGCCATTGCGAAGATCGTGAAAGTGCGCTGCAAAAATAAGAGTCTGAAAATTGTTGCAACATACAAATGTCCCCTGCTCCGCAAATCTGTCCTCGTCGGGGAGCGCTCTGGCTTGCTCGCGAAGGTCCGGGCAAGACATTCGTCCCCTTAGATGGACACTGGATGAATGATGTTTCTAATCCAACTTCAGTTGACATCCCACAATTTCTTTCTTTTTTGAAGTGTTTCTTTATTTACCGAACCTGGCTGTCAGGGTCGGGGAGGAAGAAAAAAAACTGTTGGAATTTTTGGGAAATTATTTTTTCCAATTAAAAAAAACAAAGGGAAAAAAATCATTGGTTTTGAAAGAATTTTTTTTTAAAGCATTTGTGTTCAATTTGATTTTCGAACTCTAATTGGATATTCAAAATGAAATGTTGATCCTAATAGTTGGATACAATTGTTAGTTTGTTTTGTTTATGTTGTTTAGTTTGTTTGAACTGAAAAAAAATTGGAATTTTTTTGGAAGAGCTCTTGATTCTATAAGGTCACATAAGCAAGAATAAAGTTGATTAATTATGATTTCTAATGAACATTAGAGATTGAAGAATTGTACCTTTTCATTTGATTTTTGCAAAACAAATTCTTCCTAAGTGTATTTGCAATGGATGGTGGTGAAGATTCCTTCATTCAAGTATCACTAGTATATCTTGTATCGTTGTCACAATCAAATGTAATTAAAAGTAATTTTCTAATTTTCTAACTCGTAAAAACTTCAAAATTCAATGACTTTAACACCATAAGTCCAAATGCCACAAAATAAAGTCCATGTACCCCTCCTCATCGAGAGCTTTCCAATAGTACCAAGCACACTACCAGGGACGCACGGTCTTGAAGATCTCACCATATCAAACAAATAAAACAAACAAACAACCTAACTTAATGGATGGATTGATGATTCTATTGAAAAATGGTTTAATCTATGGATCATCAAAGAATCTTTTCCTCATGTTTTGTTTTCTACATATATAATGACCAAAATAAATTGTTTGTTCTAAAACATTTTTCACAAGAATGTGTATTTTGGGTGAAATTTTCAGATTTTTTTAGCATAGTATGTATTTGATATGAAATTTCTCCATTTTTTCCTCAAAAATTTCACCACTTTCCAATTTTGACAAGAGAATTTGAAAATTTATAATTTATAGCAAACATTTGATTTTATTTGTGAAAAATAATACAAAGTTTATCATGTTGTAACGGCCAAACAAGACTTTTGAATTAAAATTACTAAAGCTTCATAATATAGTTAACCTTGCAATGCAACAAAAGACAAAGAATATTGAATGAATAGTTTTGCCCAAAAAATATACAAAAATTGTAGAAATGACAAATGCACCTATTCATAAGGAAATAATATAATTTTTGGTTGGCTAATTTAGTATTAGGGCTACATCCTTTCAAGATAAATCTCATAAGGACTAGGGAGTAGTCCAAATTTCCAAAATTGTGAAGAAGTATTATAAAATACAACTTAGAATGATAATCTAATGATAACATTCAAACAATAATTGTAACATATGATCCACAAATCATATCCATAAGGTTATATCAACTAGTATACACAAAAAAATTTCAATTGAATTTGAAGTCAATAGTTGAAAATTACTTCTATAATCTATTGTATATTGAATATTTGTGATTTTTGCAAGGAAATGTTTCCTTTAAGTTTACAATGTTGATTCTATTCATGGTGATTTTGGAAGATTTTTATTTTTTTAAATTTATTCAAGTCATTTTTAAAGGATTATTGTTTGAAGTGCAAAATGTCTTTCAATTATAAAATATTTGCAAAACAAAGTCTTCAAAATCTATACTACATATACAAATGGTAAAAACCAACACAAAAATCTCCAAATAAAATTGATGGATGAAAAAATGCATTTTTATGTACTTGGGATTTGTTTGTATTCATCTATTTTTTGAAATCTGACCTTTTGATTTATGGGTTAAAGGTCTATCCTTTTAGAATGAATGCATATAAATGGATCCAAATTTTAAAGTACAAGAAGTATGGAAGAAGGTAAGACGTTTGGCTTCACATGCATTGGTTACTTTCTAATGATTAAAAGCTAGGAAAAATAAAATAATTTATAATATATTCTAGAAATGTGAATACATGAAATTGGTTGAAATCACCCCAAAAAATTCAAAGTAAGATGTAGTCACATTTGGATGAATGTACATTAATGTAGATAAATAAATGATGTTTCATTCATAATAAACATAATTATTTACGAATGCAAATAGTTTATTACTTCAATTAAGATTACAAATCACATAATTTTAGAAAACTTGAAAATAAAAGCCTTAACTCAGTCAATTAACATTAAAGATCCTCCCATTTGGTAAGAATTTATACATGCATTGTAACTTAGATCAAGATACAAGTAATAAACAAATTTATATAAACATTTAGAAAGATGTGCTTTAATCCCTAAGAAGGGCTCCAAAGTCCATGTTCTGTTGATGAAGAAATTAGTGTTTGACAAATGTTTTCTCCAAACAACTTTTTTATTCATCTCTAATAGTATTGGAATCAATACTAAAAGAATATCTTTTGTTTATAACTAATTCTATGCAATGGGATAAATAATATACTTGTACAAAAACATCGACTTATTAGTTTCCCCTCATGATATGATTTTCAACTCCAACATCCAAATGAAACCTCACACAACTCTAAGCTAATCCTAACTTCAAATCAAAGCTCTATTACCATTCTTAAGTCATTGATAGGGATGGTCTAGGAGTTTAGGGATTTGCCATTCTTCAATCATTGATACAAAGTTGTTTTTAGGATTTAGGATATGCTAGGAGAAGATTTGTTCCATACTACACTATTCACTTTTTGAGTGAGGTCTTATGCACAACTTCCTTACATGTAGCTTAAGTCATTGTAAAGCCTCCTCCCCTTTGATCCAAAAACAATACAACACTAGGACTGATCTATCACCATTCTTCACTTGTTGATATAGAAGAGGTGTAGAATTCAAATTTTTAAGATATGCTACAAACAACTATGTCCCCATAGCCTTACCTCAAGTTGTGAGTGAAATCCTCCTCACAACTTCCTTACATATAGCTTCTGTCAATACAAAAGTCTCTTCTTCTTTGGTCCATACTCAATAAAATGTTGTGCTTTATCAAATGCTACATGCTCAAAATCTGAGTTCAAGCTTGAGCAATTGCATTCTCCGCTCTCTCGGTTGACATTGCAACTCATCCATCGCAATGGCTACAACGTCTAGTGCAGACATCGATCTCACCATCGTCACAGGGACAATCCGGGAAATACGAATTAAATGCTCTATGCTCGCAATCTGGCTGCAACTTGATACAATTGCATTCCCCGCTTTCTAGACTGATACTGCAGCCCAAACAGCCACCACAATAGCCACAACGTCGAGTGCAGCAAGTGAACTCGCCGTCATCGCAATGACAGTGTACCATTGCTTCCAAGAAGAGCCTCGTCAATCAAAGGCCAACGCTAAAAAAGCAGAAATTAAATCTCAAAGCAAGAACCAACAAATGGATATACAAACTCAAACTGAACAGATCCAATGTCGAATTCTTTCTCGAAATCACTCAACGGGACAGCACAAGAAGCTATAGTACAAATCCCCAAAACCCCACTTTGGCCGACACTCACGCTGCGTGGTCTCAATCCTCAACCCACAAGAAATACTCAACAAGCAAACACAGCGATCACCTGAGTGGCAATCAAAGTTTGTGAATTCATCGAGAGTCCTCTTCAGAGCTCCGAATCCACAAAATTCATACACTGAATTTCACACGATTTCTTTGAATCACAGTGACCTTGCATCGCAATTCCGCAATCGCAATCGTAGTTAACTGCGATCTCCCTCACGGCAGCACCATCGGCGATCGGGACTTTATCGATAGAGACGTATAACCCAAGTCACCCAACTCTCCCGGAAGTGGGCGCCATCCGTGCGGATTCTCCGTCTACGTTTTAGAAATTTCTTTTCAAAGCAATTGCACTTGTGTTGGTTGTCAAATAGGTTATGTAGTTGTGACTTGAAATTGACAAGAGCATTTGATCGTGAATGGAATTGGAAAGAGGGCAAAAGAAGAGCAAATATGTAAATGTAAATGCATGAAAAAATAAAATGAAGAGAGTCCAAAATCTCTTGGACACTAGGGATGTTGCAAATTGAATTGCTTGCATTTAGTTGATCATTTAGAAGTTGTGGATTATTATATGGTGTGCAATGGCCTATGTAGTTCTTCATTTTTCAAAATTTAGACATTCAATATTCACACTTTTTATACTTTTAATACCTAAAAAAGGACAAACTACTAAGTAGCACTTTTGGGCAACTTACTATGAATAGAAATTTCATTTTTTTCTTTGAAATTTTCACATATGGTGAAGGAGTTGCTTTAACCCCCAAAGTTCCTTCACTTGAGAACACATGGTAAAAATTTCAGAAATTTCTATAGTGTGAATTGCAAGATATAAGCGTTCAAATTCACTAAAATCATTTTTTTAGCCTTGAGAAAAAACAGGGCAGCTGCACTTTACAAGCTCACTTTTCTATGAAAAAATATTCAAATTGGTGGTTACTCTTTGGATTCTTTTTTCTAGACAAGTTGGTCACGAGCTCAAAAAATTTCACATCATTTGGAATTGTACAACATATAGGAAAAAAATAGTAAGTTGACAATAGTAGAGAATGATTGAAAATATTAAATTGTTAAGGATTTAATTATGGAATTGAAAAATACCAATACCAATGGTTGAAATGTTGTTGTAAACAATCTACATTTTATGATTTCTTTTTAAATATTGAAAATTGAATAAGATAAAGGACTTCAAAGTTTATTTTAAAGTAGAAAATCCATAACTACTGCCCAATTACAAAAACTACTTATAACTTTCATCTCATTGATCAAAATGAGATGATTCAAAGCATTCCACACACACATATATATATATATATATAAAACCAATTTCAAATTTTTGTTTTAAGAAAAACGATTTTTTTATCTACCCATATTGTCCAGGTGGTGAAAAAAATAACATATTTGGCCATAGCTTTTGACTCGTATTTCCAAATGTCATGAAATTTGGTGCGTATGAAAAATATTCCTTGTCCTTACCTTCTATTAAAATTTCAGCCTAAAATATGCAAACCATTGGTCACAAGTACCTGCCCAAAATTTCTATATTGCCAAAAAACGCATGGTGGTCCTTTAGGGGTTAAGGAGCAACAATTTTCATAACTTATGATTACATAGTTAAAAAGTTATTGTATGACGTGTAGTTGCTTTTGGAGCTTGAGTAGCACACATAATTCAAAAACAACACTATTTAAAAAAAACATTAGGAAAAGTTTCACACCTAAAAAGGCCGCTAGTTTCTAATTATTGGTCCCCATCAATGCAAGTACAAAAAAAAAATGATTAAAATTTTTAAATTTAAAAAAAAATTGCCATCAGATTTTTTGAATTTGACGTGGCACTAAACCCTAAACCCTAATGTCGCACCATTAGTGCCACATCAGATTCAAAAAATAATAAAGTAAAAAATATATATATTTTTTGTAATTGCACCGCGAGGGTGAAGACCTCATAGCTTCTTTGAGGAATAAATTTTTTCTAATGATAAAAGTTTGATATTAGTTTTTTTAGATTCATAGAGAGAGAGAAAGCTTTGAATCAATCCATTTTGATTAATGAGATGAAGGTTGTGAGGAATTTTAGTTTGCAACTACAATTATAGAATCTCTACTCGAAAATAAACTTTGAAGTCATTTATTTAACTCAATTTTCAATATTTTGCGAAAAAAATCACAAGATGTAGATTATTGATTTTAACATTCCAAATGTTGATATCAAAAAAATCAATTCCATAACTAAATTCTCAACAATTTAGTATTTTAAACCATTTTTTACTTCTTTCTACTTACTATTTTTTTCAAGCATCAACATGATATAATTTTTTGTTGAAAATGTGTTACTTTTATTTCTATATATTATGGTGAGTTGCAAGTTGTAGGATCTACAATTTTTTGGGTAAGAAGTTTGAATGATAAAATCTAATCATTTAGAAAGAGATAAAAATACATTTTTTTGAAATCCAATCATCATAATTTTGCAATTGGTTGAAGGTTTCTTATTCTAAAATTTAAAAGGGTATACACTAACAAATTAACTAAAAGATCATATGGTTGAATTATTAAAAAATAAATATAAATAGACTTTACCTTTGCTTTGGAGACTAGTATTTTGAAGTAGTTTTGGGCCTTTAAACATGAGCAAACTTTAGAGTTAAACAAACTTAGTTATTAGGAGTCTAAATTTTGTGAACATTTCAAAAAAATTCAAAAAAAATCATATTTAAAAAAAATTTAAAACATTTAAAATCTTCATTTTTAATTAATTTAAAGTATGAATACCGATAATCAACAACTACCCAAATTGAGACACCTACATTTGGAAAAGAATGCTACAAAAAAAATAATGATGATATAAGATGTACACAATCAAAACATACATTACTTGATTTCATACATGGATATGACCAGTGAGGAAGATAAACAATATTTCACTCAAAAACTATACAAAATCATTTGAAAGAATATTAAGCAATATACTCCCCTATTTTTAGTAGATGAAACGATTGATTTGATACATGTTCTATGAGACAACATTGCTCTTTTTTTCACATAAATGTACACTTTTGGGATGAATGATCAAGATTTCATCTACATTTTACATATTTCATTCATTTATATTGATCTAAATAACTACAACATTCCAACATATAGATGTAATCAATTGCATCCATAGCATTACATCGCTAGACAATGGTCCTTCCTATATTGAAAAAATATTATACTTTATTAGTAAGATGCTTGGGAAAGATTTGTCAGCTAGTTTAAAGATTCACAACATTGTTTAACTAGATGAGGATCTTCCCCATGCTGAAAAATATGATGCTTTGCTTGACACATAAGAGGGACTTATTAATTAACCCTTAAAAGACAGATTGATGCCCAAGGAAATCATCTCTTTGGTTACAATGTATATCATTTGCTTAAAAAATTGCCAAAGCACTCATTGAAAGTCAAACTATTATACAAGACCTCTCCTTTCCTCAACAAAATTTCAAAGATGAATAGTTGCACTTCTATTCTATTAGAAGGATTCTCTATCATCCCTTGGACAAAAAACTTCTTTGTTGACATTTAAGGGTTAATTCAAAGATTGGGGTTGTGTGAAGAGATTCATAAGATAATTTTCTTCATCATAGGAGCCCCTTTTCAAGAATGCAAAAGGACCCCTTGCCTTGTAGGTAAACAATATCATATTGGGTTTGACTAAAGAGTTATAGAAGACAATTATTTTGTTATCAATGGGGATGCCCAATTTTCAAGGATGCAAAAGGGACCCCTGCCTCATTGGTAAACAATGTTATGTCACCCCAACAAAGACCACTTTCTGGCACTGCCCAAAATAAATGAAAAAACAAAATAAAATAAAATAAAAGAACTGGGTATGACTTTATGAGTTGAATTTCTGTCAAATTTGATTGATCACCCATTAATTCTATTGTTTCTTCAAGGTCAAAAAGAGGTGAGCTTTTGCAGTGAACTGAAAGGCATGATGAGCCGACATGCCCTGGCAGCATGGAACTTGTGAAGTGATGGCTGTCACACAAGCCAGGACATAACGTACCCCTATGTGGATTCCAACTCTTGAGTAGCACTAATCACGTTCATCACTCTTTTAAGGTGGGCACCCCCAAAACGCTACTAGCGAAATTTTCATATTTTCTTGTTGGCAAGTGAAAGGAAGTCTCCACACATCAAAGAATGCGATATTTGGATACCATATGCAAAAGTTATGAAGAGTAAAAGTTAATTTTCTTTATCTAGAAATACATGGATAATTTTCATTGTAGGGGAATAGTACACAAAACCAAGAGACCATGTCTCTGATGAGAATTTTTCAAGTCTTTTTTAAGAGTAAAAGCTTTATTTGGTAGAGGTTCTGAAATCATTTCTTCTACATATTGATTTTTGGAGATGTAGAGTGGGGTTAGTGGCACATTTGAGGGAGACTTCACATTCATCACATTTTTACATTCAACTATTGGCACTAATCACACTTGATGTAGATCCCTAGGCACCAATGTTTTTGAACCCTAATCCACCTATCAAAGCAATTCTTTCATGACCTAAGCAACCATTTTTTCCTTGGTGCTTGTCTCTATTATCTTTAAATTATAAATGCATTTACCAATTGAAACTACTATTGCCTAATTATTTTTATGAAAAAATAAATACAAAGGATACAACATTATTGATGTGTTAATAATTTCTCGTTGGGATTGAAAAATAAATGTATTTTTGTAGTCTAAGTTTTTGTTCATCTCACAAAAACCCCAAGACTAAGTATAGGGGTTCCAAACTTGGGAATAGTCAAATAGTCTAACGTATTAGTAGCTAAAGTCACTTGTATCTTATAGAAAAAATGAAAAATATACTTATATAATCTATTGGCAATTTATCAATATCTTATTGATTCTCTATATACAATTCCAAACTAGAAATTGCTTCATGGTCAATTGATCATATATACCTTATAAATGAAATTGAACAACTCCCTGATCCACTAATTGATTGGCAATTTGCATGATGAAAGAATTTGAATCAACATCCGCTGGTCCTCCAGTACCTTGTCAATTTGTCAAGAACACAATGCCAATTCATCACACTTACTTATGTGATAAGATTCATCCCAAAGATATTCAATCACCATCTCAAATTGACAATTTGATAAGTCAACTCCAATTCCCAATCAATGGATAAGTAAATGCACAATCGCAATCTTTTGATTTTGGTAAAAGACAAATTGTTGTATCTCACAAAGTTTCGATCACTAAGTCAATACTCTCACAATCATATGCTCACAAAATTGATACAAGACAAATTGATTTATCACAACTAATCAACCACAAGGTTGGCACAATTACACGGAAAGATTCTCCAATATTTGAAAACACTTTGAAAGAATGGCTGGTCCAATCACTGGTACACAGCAACATACAAATTTTTCAACTTCACACACTCAATCAAATTGCCACAATAAATTAATCCAATCACTGGATTAGTAAACACACAATTATGAACTCACAAACCAATCAAAGACAATTTGTTTTATCACAACAATCCTATCACAAGATCGACAAAATTATACAATAAGAACTTTCAATAATTCAAAGACGAATTGTTTAGTTGGCCAGCCCAATCACTGGTACACGACAACACAATAGACAATTTGCTTAACTTCACTCACTTATTCAAATATCCAAAACCAAATAAATCCAATCACTGGATCAATAGGTGGCTGGCCCAATCACTGGTACTCAGCACACACAAGTCAAATCGACTAATACAATCTACTGGTCCAATCACTAGATCCAAAGATGTAAACAAATAAGAATTACACAAGGCAAATTGCTCAAAATTCCATTGAAGAAATACACCGATACAAAACAAGTTGATTGCCAAAAAGAGAGCCCAAAAGGGGGAGAAGAAATGACAAATTGTCCGACTATATTCTACTACTGAAGACAACCTTTCAAATCATAGGTACCAAGTCATATTGTCTCTCATGCAATCTAATTCCTTGGCGACTTTACAAATCCATTTTAACCCATCAATTTGTCTATATTATTACTCTATTGTGGGAACCAATTGCTAAGTTTACTCTATTTACACTATTTTCTACAAGTTCTCAAAAATAAAAATTTCACAAGACTACAGTTTTGAAATCAAATATTTGACCATCCTAAGTTAAGTTCCCATGGATAGTCAATTCATATGCCACATTGGCAAAATATGGTTAATTATAAACTCCAACCTATATGATTGCCAATATGACTCATGTGTCAAGCATCTCATTGGTAATGACTAGACCAATCATATTGTAAATCATCTTACATTGTTTTGTACATGAGTCATATTTTTTTGATTTTTTTACTCACTGTAGTCATATTTTGTAGTAAAAAAAACACCGGATTTGTTGTAGTGCAAAGTCTCAACTATCAAATTGCTAAAAGTCAAGGAAACCAAAAAAATATATTTTTTCAAAATTCAACTGTAGGACCTTGTACTTAACTTGTTTGAGAACATGCAGTAAATTTTTTTTTTATCAAATTCGAGCACATAGAATGCAAGATATTTGCATCCAAAGTGAAAAAAACAAGTGTTTTTGCAACTTGCTTGACTAGAATTTCTGGCTTTGAATCTTTTTAACTAAAAATTTTGCACTGTTAATTTTGATTTTCTAAGTTTTTATATTGAATAGTTGAGTTGAGAATCTAAGGAAAAAATTCAGCAAAAAACCACTTAATTTTCACTCATTAAAAAATTGTTAAGTAGACGTAAGTTACAGATTGAAGGAAAAACTAAATCATCAATAGCTTTCAAATGGAATTGACATACAATAATTCCAATGATGAGATTATTCTAAAAAGCAAACCTAACCTTTTTTAAAATATTTTTTGAAAAATTGTAAAAATTGCATTCACAAATGAATCCTATAAGTTATTTTTTCAAGAAGATGCTTAGATTGCCCAAAAAACTAAGATTGTCCATAACTTTCTCATAACTAGTCCAAATGGAAGGAATCAAAGCTTCAAATGTAGACAAAATATAAGATTTTAGGAAAAAAAATTACTTTTTTTTACTACTTTTGATTTTTTTGTGCTACCACTTGACTTTTGTTTTTGGTTTATTGTGCCATAACTTTTTTTCTTGGGCACCGATTGAAACAAAAATTATATATTCACAAAGCTCTCGACAAACTCTACAATCTCAAAAATCTCAAAAACATTCAATACAAATTGAGACAATATGAACCTACCCGGACCCAAATTGTCCCTCGAGGGGACAATCGGTTTTTTAGGAATTAAAGGCTTCACATTATAGGCATCTAAGTTGAAAGGCCATGGGAGTTCATTGTCAAGGATTTCAACTTTGGGCTTGGCCTTTGGAGGCTTCACACTATGGCTAGCCAAACTGCCAAAGGCTCCAATTCATATTATTTATTGTCTATTTATTGCTCATTTCTTTGAACTCTCAACAAAGTTTGGCCATTCAATTCTACAACCTTTCAACTTGGATGGCCATAGTGTGAAGTGGTCCTTAGGGGTTTGGAATGAGTTTAAGGTCAATGGAATTGGCCAAAACATAAAATTGAATGTAATTGCCAATCTTTTCCCTTTAATATCATTTTTCCATCAGCATTTCTTGACTAATTTATCCAATTACTTAGTTGACAATTGAAACTATTTTACCAAAGTCACTCTATTTCAATCTTTAAATAATTTGTCCTTTCATGGGACAGATGAAGTTAAGGCAAACTTCTATAATCTTGATTTTTAGCATGACTTTTGGAAATATATTTTCTTAAGATAAAATATAGATTAGCTTTTGGAAATTTTAATATTTTGTTTTAATCAATGCCTAGTAAGAAAAAAGCAATGCCTCTCTAATGTCACAATGGACAAGTCCATACAATAAAATTAGCCCAAAATTTTAAACAGTTTTTTCTTCTCTCTCCTATATGAAAAGCTCATTTGTTCTATTTGAATTAGTGTGAAAATAATGGAGCATCTTGTTTTACAAGAATTTGGAGCATGTTTTAGAAAAATAACACGTTGGATTTGTTTTTGAAATCAATTTCCACAATTTCCACAAAATAAATGGTGCATGGGAATTAGATTGTTTGCTAGAAAAATCTAACCATTGGAATTGGCGAGGAAATTGGTGTGTTTCAATTCTATTTTAGAGATATTAATTATTTTTATTTTCTTCCATCTCATATCTACTTCTATAAACAAGTTTTCAAAGATTAAAAATCAAGTTTTTCCTATTTGAATTTTTCATTTCCATTCATTCAACTCAATTTTTCAATCAAGATAATTACAAAATCAAAATTTATAGTACAAAAATTTTAAGTTAAAAGTATTCAAAGTCTTGTAACCTAGCATAGCAAGGTGCAAAACAAAGTATGTCTTTTTCCACATTTAGACACTAATATCTTGCAATCTAAGCAATTGAACTATCTAAAATTTCTTTAATACATTCTCATGGTGCCTACTCTAGTGCTAGATCCTGTACTTGAATATGTTCAAAATCAATTCTTTTTCACTTTTATTATTTTTATAAACTAAAATGATAGTTTTGGAGGGGTTTTTGGTAAAATAATGTCTTGAAACTTCACGTCTTAAATATGTTTTCTTGGATCCACTAATTTCCATAGAAAGAAGATTTAGAAATGATACAAAATTTTGGCCCTCATCAACAAGATAAATTAGTACAATGGTGCCCTTCAAAAAGCTTTTAAGAAAATTTTGATAAAAAATACAAGCCATAACCCTCCTTAGTGTCAAATTTGACATAAATTAAGTCATTTTTGTCAAAAATGTACCACTTAACATTTTATAACTTTTTTTTAATGATGACTAAGACTTAAAATATGCTAATCATGAAAATTCAATTTTTACACTTGTTTGCCAAAAGTGGCCCTTTACTTTACAGTACTTAGAACATCTTCATTGGAACCTAATTTTAAGATGGTGATGATTTAACCTCTAAAGTCCCATTGTCCCCTAGGGGGACAAAATGGATTTTGGGTAGGCTCCTATGGTCTCAATATTTGTTGTAGTTTTTTGAATCTTTTGTGAAGATAGTAAAACACATTAGCTTTCCAAAAATATAATTTGTGTTTCAATTGAAGCCCGGGAGCAATAGTTATGGAACAAAAAGCCCTTTTTCACTTAGTGGGCAAAACAAAAACTTCAAAAAAACTGAAAGTAAAAAATTTTAAATTTTTTTCTGTATAGATTATATTTTTATGTACATGGCAAGCTTTGATTCATTCCATTTGGATTTGTTATGAGAAAGTTATGAACAATCTTGTTTTTTGGGGCAATTAAAGCATCTTCTTGAAAAAGTAATTTGTAGAATTCATTTCTGACCTCAATTTTCACAATTTTTCAAAAAAATTTAACAAGGTTAAGATGTCTTGCTAGGACAATTTCACCATTGAGATTAGTATATTTCAATTCCATCTTAGAGATATTAACAATTTAGACTTTCCTTCAATCTTGAACCTACTTCTATTTAACAATTTTTTAATGAATGAAATTAAGTTTCTTTTAAAATTTAAAAAAAATCTAAAATCTCAACTCAATTTTTTATCATATAAAATTATAAATTCAAAATCAATAGAGCAAAAATGATAAGTTATGAAGGTTTAAAGCCAAATAATGTAGTTGAGCAAGGTGCAAAAAAATTGTTTTCTTCACTTTAAGCACAAATATCTTGCAATCTATGTAGTCAAATTTTGTAAAATTTTTTGCCATACATTTTTATACTAGTCTAGTACAAGATCCTACGGTTAGATATGGAAAAAAATTTAATTTTTTACTCATTGCTATAGAAATGGCAGTTTTGAGTGATTTTGGGTGGAAAAGAGGCCTTAGAACTTTAGGGATTAATAAAGAGGCAACTCCCAAAAAACTCCCCAATGCAATCAATATTGGTTTCATTTCTTATTCTTGGACTGGCTATTCTCCCTTCCAACCTTAACAAGTTGCCAAAATATGAAGAATTCACAACTTGGTTCATAATAGGAAGTTTCATAATTGTCATACTACTTTTCAAGCATTGTTGTTCCCTTTTTTGCAAGAAAAGTTTATTTTTTGAATGTATAATCTTTGCCTTTACTTCTTATTAAAATGCATAAAAGTCCATTTTGAGGTTTACTTTACCAACTTTGCATTGGGTCGATTTTTTTTTCAAAAGTTAGCAGAATAGAATGAGGTCTATGATCCTCCACTTGAAAATTCCAATATTGTTGATGTTTCTGATCATGCACTAAAGATCTTTTTACAATTGAAGCTATACAGTAGAACCACCCATTTTCAACTAGCGAGCCATAAGCAACATGTAGAATGCAACAATTTCCAACCAAATCTGGAACAAATTTACAACTCAAACGTGAAATGTATTTTTTTTTCTCATTTTCAAGGTTGGGACTAATAAGGTCATGACACATGTCCCAAATTGTCATAAAGTGTGGAAGAAGTACTAATTAGGAAAGTAGTCTCTTGACTAATCGGAATTAGAAAACCCTAGACATTGGCTACGGGTTCAAGAACACTTTCAGGACTCCCAAAATTCAAAGTTATTTCAATTTCAGAAATAAAATTATAAGACCTCACACCCCTCTTCATCTGTCTTCAAAATTGCTTAACCCATAAACGACGTTGCGGCCATTTTTTGGTCAAATGAATAACAAAAAATCTTTATGTGTAGAACAATAGTACAATTAAAGTAGGTACACCCCAAACCGCCACTTTTTGCTACTGAGCCTATTTTCTATTATTAGACTGGTCAAATTTTCATATGTTCTTGTTGGCAAGTGAAAGGAGGTTCCAACGCACCAGAGAATGTGGCATTTGAATACTGTATGCAAAAGTTATTAAGGAACAAAGTTTGGTTCTGAAAGCGTTTCTTCCACATAGGTGGTACATAACTGATTTTGGAGATGTACATACAGTATAAGATGGCGATTTAAGGTCAGTGGCACATTTGGGTGTACCTACCTTATTCATCCTCAGAATTTTACATGAAAAGGGGAGGTCTTATCTAGTAGTTTGACTTCCTATGAGTGCTCCAGGATTTTTTTTTCAAACCAACTATTCACACAATGCCCAAACAGATGGTCACAAGCCCATCCTTAAAGGGTTAAGTGAGCGGTTATGGGTGATTCTACCTTGTGTCAGTTTCACCATCATATGGTTCCAAATGCAACCCCTCTGGTGCCCAGATCCAACCATTTGGGAACTACATTAATTTTCACAACTTCAGAAGGATCCAACCCATCATGGTTTCAATCTGCACAATCATTTTGGACCCCAGTTTCCCTGTGGAAAGTGGCCTCTGTGGCCACACTTTTTAGGGTTCAGCTGGCTCTAGTGAGAGCATCTTAAATTCTTTTTGGCAATTTATCATCAAATACCAACCAGGCGCAGGTGTCACCGATACAGTTGCCCCAAATGGACAAAAGACTGTTAGCATGATGATGGGAGTCTCCAACTTTCACTTGATTGCCACATGAGTGATATGTAAAAAATTGATAAAATTATAGTATTCTAGTGTGTGCATAACATAATTAACCCTTAAATGATGTCGTTTTTTTGGCCAATAAATGACAAAAAATCTCTCCATGTAGGACAAAAATGTAACTATTCATCCTCCAAATTTTGTGGAGAAAGGGAACGTCTTCTACAGTAGCTTGTCTTCCAATGAGTATTTTTTTCATTTTTTTAAGCCAACAATTCATACGATATCCAAATAGATGATTTCCACGGTGACCGCTTTGTCGTTTAAAGGTTAACCAACGTCGAGGGAGCCTTTTTGCTCCCTCAGAAAGCGAGAGTCCCCACTGTTGCAACTACCTAGCTATCCAATGACTCTATGTAACTTCCGACACTAGTGTTGCAAATTCTCAGCCAACCAATACCTCTATGAAACTTCTTAGTCAACGTATGATATTAGTGTGGCAACTTCCCAACTAGTCAATGACTTTCTGTAGATAAAGTAAATTCACTTCCAAGGATTTGAGGAGGGATTTCCAAATCTCCAAGGGGGGATGGTTTAGGCTAGTTTACAATGTTATGGAATGCTTGGACCAAAGGAGAGGAGACTTTATATTGACAAAAGCTATTTATGAGGAAGTTTGAAGGCTCATTTACACTAAGTTGCATGCAAGTTACACCATCCTTGCTAGCCACAACATCCACTTGACTTCTATTAAAACTTCCAATCCATGTGCATACATGTAGAGGAAGGTGAAGTAAACAAAATAGGTGGCACCATACTAAAAATTGTATTTAGTATCACCTATATTAATTGATTTAGAAATGCTATAAATTTTTACTATTGATGAGTATACTTACCAACTATGTTTATAGAAATCTTCCCATTTAAATAGTATTGATATCTATGTTTTGGGGAAAAAATCATTTTTTGCAAGAAGTGATAGTCTTAGGTTAGTAGTTAGTGTAGGTGATACTAAATGCAAATTTTTTGTGTAGTCGATTTGATGATTTGTGAGATACTAAGGTGAAAGCTTCATAACTATAAAAATATCTTCTAATACAAAGGTATGTATGGCTTTCTTCAATACACTAGT
Organism: Climacium dendroides; assembly: GCA_950106755.1. Classification (NCBI taxonomy): domain Eukaryota; kingdom Viridiplantae; phylum Streptophyta; class Bryopsida; order Hypnales; family Climaciaceae; genus Climacium; species Climacium dendroides. The sequence continues at coordinate 21,205,353 of OX467091.1, forward strand.
GGCATTTATTAATTTATCAACAATAAACATATTATGGAGTAGACACTTTTACAACTTTATGTATTTCCAACTTCAAAATTTATAACTAACTTCATAAAGGTCCAAAACATCTTAAACAACTTTAATTAATAAAATGCCAATTTCATTTTTTTTTGATAAAGTATAAATTTGTTATGAATTTTTCAAGTGTGCTTCCCAATTGGTCCAAAAGAATCTTTAAACTACCCCCCAAATAACAAAAAATGTATATGTAATGGTCATCTTATTTATATGAAGCAGTCACAGTATTTTCTAACATGGTTGCAACATGATGGCCTAAAAGGTAACTTCATATTTATGATGAAATTGTACTCACAAGTTGAAAGTTCCTATTACACTCATTAATCACTCCATCACCTTCATCCAAGACATTGATTGTGGCCACTAATTCAACCTAATGTAGCCCAAATCTTATTTAGTGAAAAAAGTATGTCATGGGTTGATGCAAGACTTTGATGGGGCATTCCCTAGGTTGGTTTATTATGGGACTTTTGCCTATTGTAGGTTGGTTTTCCCTTAAATATGGTTGTGCAAAAATCACAAATCATCTTTAATTGATACTCTAAGAAAAAACATGGTCAAATGTTCAATGCTCAAGTGAGTAGAAATGACTCTTGAATAGGACCATATTTGAAAGCAAGTCAATGCTACAATGTTACAAGGACAAATCCTCATAGTATAGTTGCTTGTTGGCTATGGATTAGAAGTTTAGAGGTTTTGTACTAACAAAAGCTACATTCATAGTGAATGAAAACTAGGGAGATAGAGCCTATCTAAGTTAGTATATTGTAAGATCAATTTGATCAATGAATTAATTTGTCAAAATGAATTGAATGCATTCATTATAAAATGTCAATCTAGGAGTGCCTAAGTTATCTTATTGTTGGAGTGACTCACAATAAGAGTTTCCAAATGATGACATGCCCTTCTAGATTGGCATTCTCCATTGACATGCCCTTCCAAATTTTGACAAAATTAGATCTTGTTTGATTTTACAACAACTTACCATAGTTGTATAGTTTCTTGTTTTTTGATTGGTAGAGCAATATGATGCTTGGAATGTATGCAAATAAAGGAAGTAAAAAATGCATTGAATCATTTATTTGTTGTTCAATATTATAAAATCTATTATTAATAACTTTTATTCCAAATTTCCAAATGTTAGATAAAGTTTTCTACTAATTAAATGCTTATTCAAAGATGTTTTGTATTTGGCATAATTTTCCACCTTCTTATCCATTATTTTTTGTCCTTATCATGAAAAAAAGGTTTATAATAATTTGTATGGATGGAGGCATTAGCTAGTAGGTATGACTTAGTTAAATGTGTTATAAAAATTGATTTGACCACTCAAGTGGATTTGGAGTGTGGAAACTAGAAATTTAGCTATTAAATGAATAAAGATAATTTCATTTTGAAAGAATTATAATTTAGTCCCATAATAATAATAATAAAAATAAAAAATGTTTAACACGTTCAATACTTTATTTTGAACCTCCAAAGCATTCAAGATTTTTTAGTACCATATTTCAATCCACAAAAATTATGTTGTTATTGGTAAGAATCACGTTGTTGCTATAAGCTTTATATAATCAAAATGCTATCTTGAACATTAAAGATGAGTTTCTAATTTTTATAATATATTTATTTTGTATGATGAATGAATTCAAATTGTCTTAATAAGTCCAAATTCTATATTGCTTACTATTGCATCATTGAGAGATTGTTGAAGATATCAAAATCTTTTAAAGAAACAATTCCTATTTATTTGAAAAGCTAGCTACAATGTTAAATTACTTGTTTGCATTTGCTCACCTCATAATGTATATGCTATTGTTAGAGTGTTGCTATACAATATATGTAATTGCCTACATGCATTAAAGGATGTTTGGGGGCAAAAAAAGATCGTAAATTTTCATGAGTTCTTAGACTATAGGGAACATTATGAACTCTGCCAAATCAACAATTTGACATGGGTACCACTTTGCCATGTCAGATAATATTAATTAATTAATTAAAATATTTAAAACTATTTTTTAATATTTTTAAACTTTTAATTATTTAAATATTTTGACACATTTCTAGCTTGAAGAATAGGCTTGAAACCACCCTTTTAAGCCCTCGAATCCCTTCTAATGCAAATCATAAATCATTCTCCTCAAAATTAAGTGTACACAAACTTCCTTATGATTATACTTTTTAACATATCAACCTAGTTCATTTACAAAATATATCTCAGGGTATACAAATTCAATTAAAAGATTTCTACATGTCCCTTTATGAATCCATTCAATCATATAATATGAATATTTATAAAACCAAACTAATGATAAATAAGATGTCCAAGTATATTACATTTGACATACTACATACTATGAATGTTTAATTGCAATAAACATATAAGGTAAGCTTGCCCATCACTGTTCATTGCCCAATTCCGTTTTTCTAATTTTGGCCCCCATTTTGCTCATTGCAACATCCAAATTTGTTATTTTTTCTGACAATTATAGTGCATTAATGTCAAAAGGGGTAATGTGTCAATCCTTCATTGGTGGGAACTTAAGTGCCAATAGATACATGTTAAGGCGGTAATGGATTATTGAAGGGACATTTTTAATTCCATTCTATAAGCGGTTTTGTAATTTCAGGGTAGACCACTTTAAAAATTTACAAAAATTACAATTTAAATTGGAAAATATAATTCCACTTGGGTTTAATCTATGAAACAAGCACACACCTCTATAAAAATGTTCCCCTCTTGGAATTGGTCCCAAAATACTCAAATTTCAAATCAAGGTGATAATAGGCTTGTCTATTTTATCATTGTGGTTTATAATAACCATACTTTAAGAAGTAGTGAGTTGCTTTCATGCATTCAAAGTGGTAAACAATACTACAATATAGACAATCATATTATTCTATCCTTTGACGATTACCATGATTCACGGTATATTGAACATTTGATTCTTGTGGGGCTTCAAATGAATAGCCACTCTTAATGTATGCCAACTATAACAACATGATGGTTGGAGTTTCTTTTTCTTTCTCTTTGATTTTAAACAATCTTGATTGACATTGATTTAAAAGAGAAGCTAGAAAAAATACTTACTAATGGTGTTCAATTGCAATAAGCAAAAATTAATGTTGCCTACAACAACCATGCTTGAAGAGGTTGTAAGCTACTTTAAAAGCGACTTTTAAAGTGATAATAAATATCTCTATAACTAAAGTCCCCAAAATATATAATTTTAGTTTCTCATGATGATTCTTGTAATTTAGAATATAAACTTGGTATTTATAATAGCACAATTTCAATTTCAATTGGCCTCATTTGAATAGCTGCTAAGCGATACATAATATATGTCTTCTATTGCAATAAACAAAAATTTAATGTTGCCTACAACAACCAGATCTAAAGATGTTGTAAGATACTTCAAATGCAACTTTTAAATAAATAATAAATATCACATTAGGTTCAAAACAAAATGTTATTTTTGTTTTTTATAATTCATGTAATCTACAATATATAGTTGACATTTAATGTAGCATGAGCTCAATCTGGGTTGGTTGCAAATAGCTACTAGATTATAAACAATATAGGTGTTCAATTGTAATAAACAAAAGTTTAATGTGTCTTGTACTTTGCAACTTCCAAAGCGGTAACAAATACAACTACAAGTTTGAAAAAATGAATTATTGAAGCATCTTAAAATTATTGAAATCCACAATATATGATACACTTAATGTAGCACATTTCAATTTACATTGACTTCATAAAGAAGCCAAACACACTATATACAATGGAGATTCAACTAGAATTAGCAAAAAATTAATATGACCTAGGTAGGAGGTTCTAAAACACTTTGGACTCTAAAAGCAACTTCTTACATAAAAGTACTTGTTAGATTCTTAAATGCATTTAAGCATGATGAATATTTTAGAGTTTGGACAATTCTAAAGCCATATTATGTCATTTTGACTTCAAAAATTCATAATTAATTTCACAAAAGTCTAAAACATATGAAGCAAAGTGTGATTTGCACCTTCCAATTTTTTTTCCAAGAATGAATTACTCAAAACACTTGGAAGTATGCAAGTCCTCTCCCAAGCTAGATTAACCCTTTTAGCACTTTCGACCATACAATGATAATGTCGAAGGAGTTTGTAAGCAAATTTGCAACATTGAAAGTGAAAAAAAATACTACAAAAACTTTAATAGATATATAATTGTAGCTCTTTATGATTACTGCGATACACACAGTAGATATAACACATTTGATGTAGTATTTTCTTGATTCACACTCAATCTCAAAAAAGTGATAGCATATTTGTCACCTTCGATGATGGCTATGAGAAATATAAATGGTAAGATTGTCGTAGCTTGCTTTTTCTACTTGCAATAACTTACAAAACTATTTACTCCGCTGCTTTTTTTCTCCTCCCCGAGGAATATTTACCCACTCATGAAATTTTTATTATTATTATTATTATAAACCCACGAGGTCAAATGTTACAAACAAACAAAAAATAACAAAGTACCATTACAATGGACAGACGACATTCTTCCTCCTTTAACATCACGTCACGATCTCTTTTGATCATGATGAGATCATGCGAAGGTGGGGGAATGTCATCCGTACACCATTCATCCAAGTCGAGGAAGCTCTCCGCGGGGTCCTCCGCGTGGAAGAGCACCGAAGAGTCAAGAGCACCGTCGTCACCTTTGCTGAAACAATGGGCGCTTCGGTGCTGTTTGCCACAAAATTTTCAGACTGGCGTTTGCAGTTCACTTTCACGAACATCGCAGTGGCAAGACTGGCAGCGCAAGCTACTTCGCGGGGACCTTCCTTCCTCACCGTCATCACCGACAAGGTTAACACTGCCCTTCGAATTCTCAATTTCTGGAGATGTTGATTTGTTGGATTGCCTAGGGTTTTGGACTTTTAGTCGGTGGAGTGCATTTAGAGGTTGGTGTCTCGAGTTAGTGCATCAATTTCCGCTTCAAGTGTCGTCTTAAGTTCGTCAGGATCGGAGAGATTGCCTAATCGTTCTGAGCTTCAAAGCTTTGAGTGGTGATGAATCGTCGTTTGGTGCATCTCAACAAGGTTTGAATCAAAGAGTCAAACCATCCCAATGCGTTGAATATTCGAGTGGAGGAGAGAAATTCGCGTTTCTTGTAGTTGTTGTCGTCGTTTCTTGTAGTTTGCAAACTTGTCGGTTTTGATGAATTTCTTTGATCTTTGTTTTGCTGTCCCTCATCGTGCCGCTTTTTCAAGTCTGCTCTGTTCATTCTTGCTTAACTGAGAGATTCGTAGCTCTGCCGGTGTTATTGGAAGCTATACGTATGAATTTTACCATGTTTGTTGCCGTAGCGGCGGCCTCTTCTGCTACTCTTGCTTGTTCTTCTGAATTTTTTCGCTCACTATGAAATGGGATTTTGCGTAACCACACGTAGAAGCGACACTTGAAGTGTTGAACATAGTTGCTTCTATGAAAATAGTCAGATTCATTGTGAATATTCTTTTAGCAAATCAAAGAGGATTTCAACGCACTGGAGAATGCATTATTTGGACACCATATGCGAAAGTTATAAGGTTCGAAGCTTTATTGGAGATGAACGAGACACAAGTTTTGATGTGGAGGTGGTTGTATATTCTCAAAATTAACGTGTTCTCATTTTACAAGATTTTGGAATGGCGTATTTAGGTTGGTGTTGTAATTAGGTACCTTAACCTGAGGGAGATTTTTTCCTCCAAGTCATTGTTATCAATTGTATGACCAGTATTGTTCTCATTGAAAGATGATTAGAAGCTGCTGTCTTGGTTCAGCTTTTAGAATAGTCTCAACTTGATAGATTCTTGTCCACTTTGTGTCACATCTAGGTCTTACGACGCCTTTCTTGCGGGGTACGGATTTTGATTACTCTTGAAACCCTTGACTGAGGGGATCGATTGGTTTTATGATTTTAAGTCTCATCTATGTATCTCTTGTTTTATTCAGGGAGGACGAAACTGAGGGGAAATTGATTCGAAATTAGTCTGCAGACCTCGGCGCCATGGTTTGGAGGTTGAATAAGGGTGACTTAGCTCGGAAGCGTATAGGTTTGTGGAGTTTTTACAAAGAGGAAATTGCCATCCAGTTCCCAAAACGATGATGCAGACGTGATAAAGTTGGCATTTCTACTGCAACAACAATTTTCACACCATTTTCTGAACACCTTTTTGTTTGCATCAAAATGCTGGAATCACAAAGGAACATTGACGACTTGGAATCGCAAGGGAACCTAGACAAAGTGAATGACAAGCTGACTTTAGTGAAGAGATTGAAGCGGGTAGTCTCTCCCTTGAGAAATCATGTTGGCACCCGAGATGTCAGAGCGATGGACTTTCCTCGGGCTGGTGATAGGGATCCCTCCGGTGGTTCAGCTCGGTCATGGCAAGAGACCGGAGGAAGGGTCTCCTCTGAAACACGCAGGTATGTTGTAGGGTTAGGTCAGGAGGTTTCACGGACATGGAGAGAACGAGATGCGTGCACTGTCAACAGATTGCTTGGCCGGAATTTCCTTGCTTTCATGCTGATTTTAGTCAGCGGGATTATCACATGGGAAAGCTCGGTAGACGAGCTGCGGGAGAAAATCGATCAAACCATCCCTTTCCCTTTGTACCTCCCCCATTCTGTTGCGCTTGCAGTGGCATGCGTTTGGAACCTGCCTGTGATTCCCGGAATTTACTTTGGCTTGTACATGTCAAGGCTGTATCTGATATGGAGGGGTAACCTTGGCTTCACTGCCGCGAATTGCTTAACTATGCTGCTGGTGTGTGTATTGGCGGCGCTTCAAAGCCACATAGGTGCATTTCTTTTGCGGAAATTTTTGTGTAAGGATGGGACAAAGAAGGTGCCTACCATCGACTCTGTGAAGGAAGCCATGTGGTATGTGATTATCGTCTTCTTCCTGTCCTTGGTCTTTAGCATGGTCATCTCATTGGCAACTGCCATCACTCCTCTGATACAATGGGCGAGCTTCTGGAGGTACTGGACAACGTGGTGGCTTGGAGTTATGGCAACTATGATTACTATTACGCCTCTTCTGACGCATTTGCTGGCGTGGGAGTACCAAACGCACCTAGGGAATCCTTGCAAGCTGCTGGAGTGTGTGTTGGTGGCCTTGGTGACAGCGGGTACCATGGTGGTTTTGTTTTTCGTCAACTTTGAAAACTTCCGGCCAAGGGCCTATCTGTGCTTCCCTGTTATCACGTGGACTGCGTTCCGGTTTAATAGAGTCGGCTGGGCTCTCACGGTCAGTGTTGTTGCATACTGCTCTGCATTGGGAACCATCCGCAAGAAGGGTACACTCTATTCAAATCAGGTCGCGGCAGTTTATTCCCCGGAGCTGATTATACAGGTTTGGAGAACTCGTTTGGAAGAATTGACTGCTAATCTTTATGTCTTCTTTGTTCCCCCATGTGCTTCAGCTAAAAGTTTGAAATTCCACTTTGGACGCTAATAGTCGATCGTGGTACTTTTCGAAACATATTTCTATTGTTCAAAAATTGTAGGGAATGATTTTTTCCCTTCTATTCGTATATTTTGTTACCTCGAAGCTTCCTAAATGATTTATTTCAACTCCTATGATATGGGAGGTGTCACATCTGACCATTCGGACACTTAGGTGTTATCTCTATTTGGATTTAGAGAAGCCTTTCCTGCATTTCGGAAATTGTAGCTAAGTACTGCTTATTTGTTAAATGCGATGTGAACTAAATTGCTGAGTTCGTTTTCAGGTTCAACTCTTCGCCAGTGTGATGGGAGTAGTGGCTATAACGCTGGCTGCAGCAGTGCGAGAGAAAAGGCACCTCACTAAGAGACTACACCATTGGAACATTGAGTTGGAACAAACAGTGAACACGAGGACATCCGAGCTTCGTAAAGCTAATGAGGAGCTTCAAATTTCACAGCGGAATGCTGAGCAAGCCAGCCAATCGAAGTCAGATTTCCTTGCAAATATGAGTCACGAAATCAGGTGATAATCAACCACTCGCTTGGTTTATATTTTCTCTCTTTTGCAAGGCCATAGACCTGCAAACCGCAACTGATTGGTTGCCTCAAAAGAGTTACAAAATGTGTAATTAAATATGCTCTTTTGGTGTGGAATCAGGACACCGATCCATGGGATTCTTGGCTTGACAGCTTTGCTCTTGGAGTCCGAGCTCACTCCTGACCAGAAGGAGAGTTTAGTGTCCGTTAAAGAGTGTGCGGATCTCCTCTTGCATATCATCAATAGTGTTCTAGACCTCGCCAAGATCGAAGCAGGACGCTTGGAGGTTGAGAACGTTCCCTTCAATATTCGGAAGATGGTATCAAGCACGTTTCGCATGCTGCAAGCGCGGGCACAACAGCGTGGCTTGAAGTTGGTTTTGGAAGTTGATAAAGGAGTGCCTCAATCATTGGTGGGGGATGTCGGAAAGCTTCAGCAATGCCTACTGAACTTAGGTCAATATCTCTCGTGATTAGATAGAACTCTTTCGCTGCTGTGCTTATCTTAAGTCTGGACTAGTAAGCTGTACCTTATGCCGAACTTTCTTTGAAGCTTCTCATGTTTTCAATCGTTTGTGAATCGACGAGGTCTCTTACGGTATTCCTTGTTATTCGAGAAGTCTCTAAATTTCCTAGAGACAATGGTGGTTGTAATTCAGTGTCTGTAACCTCTTTAGTTACTGGATTTGGTTTCGCAGTTGGCAATGCTCTGAAATTTACACACAATGGATCCGTGACTGTGAGTGTGAAAGTAGCGGCCGAGAAAACAGCCATGCCCTTCAACGCAGATGACGGTAATAATGGCGATCTTTCTTGTGGGATTATGCAGTTTATTTCATTAACCTCTAAAGGACCAAGAAGCCAAAATTGGGCTCATGTTGCTTTTAGCAGTTGAGTTGTTTACTTGGAACTTTCTTTTTTCCAATTTTATTTACTTTTTGATGAGCACGAAATTTTGGTTTTGCATGAATTATCGCTGTACGATCGCGATTGAATTGGTCATTTTAAATCCTTAATCTTCCAGATGTTCAATTTTCTGAATTCCATGCTGTTTTGGTTATGCGTTGTAGTATGCATTGTAGGATGTTATCTGTTAAAATGTTTTCGATTTGGGTGTTTCAGACTTTGGCAACAAAGTGGTTGGGCAATCTGGTCATGTTACTCTGGAGAGCTCTCGACGCCTAGATATCCCAGACAGCATATTCGTTGAATTTGAGGTTCGCGATACTGGAATTGGAATCAGTCAGGAAGCTCTAAAAGATATGTTCAAGCCATTCACACAGGCTGATGCGTCCACTTCGCGGCTCTATGGGGGAACTGGGCTGGGTCTCTGCATAGTTCAGAGGTATTAAATGCGCTCAATTTTTTTTTCTCAGACAATTCAAAGTTCATATTTGCCTTATTTGAAATTCTTGTTAATCTTGTTCTTGGTGTGACATATCGTGTTTATACGTTTATGCCTCATTATAGATGGAATTTTCATTGCACCCAATTTGAGTGGGTAATTCGGACATATAAGTGTTAGTGTTTGTCAGAACTTCATCAAAATAGTTCTTTCCATCAAAATAGGTGGACTGAACATTGACATCAAAAAAGTTCCTACTGTATTTTGTAATTGCAGGTTTGTTGATCTTTTAGGAGGCACTTTATGGGCTGAAAGTGAATTAGGTAAGGGGAGTGCCTTTCACTTCCGCTTGCCTTTCTTTCCCAAAAGCCCGAGAGAAAGTCCAGCAGAAAGTCCAAGATTGAAAGCAGGTTTTTTCCCCTCACTCCATTCTCCTTCTCTGCATTTAAGAAAATGGTGAGACACGTAGAAACCTCTGATAAAACAGCACTTAATCCTCAAGTGCCCGTAGTATGTCAAAAGTGTCAGCTTCCATATCTTTAGGAGTTTAAATAGATCATTTAAGAAGCTTCAAGGAAGTTAACAAAACGCACCGATTTCAAGAAGAAATCATTCTGAACGATAAAATTATGTTTGAAAGTTACCATAACCAACTATCAGCTTCCAAAGTGGTCTTCTATTTTTAGATTATGTTATAGTGGTGTGAATGAACCAACTACATTGATTTATCAAATAAATGATGTCACGTACAAATTTAGTCATTATAAATTTGTTTATTTTGGAAATTTGAAAAGTGCAGTAATATTTCAACGTGCACTAATTTCAAATATTGACTTTGGTCAATATTTGTGTCGCACATGCTATTAGGATAAATCATTGTAGTGAACTGGCTACATGTTTGTTGCATCTATTGATGAACCTACTCTTCATCCAGATAAGAGTCGTCGTCAATCTTGGAGCCTGATGGGAGGTTTAGTCTTCAACCCAGCTGGTGCGTATCCAAGTGAGTTAAATCAGCTGGATCCGCGTGTACCGACGCGGGCTTCACCCTTCGGTCCAAAGGTTCGGTCAGCCAGTGATCTCATGCAGCTGTGGCAAGAGAGCAACGGTAATATTGTGGATGCGAAGCCTCGCAGCAACGATTTCTCCCCTGCCAATGGACATTTTCACGATTCCAAACCCAAATTTGCTTTATCTGCACAAGGTCCTGAAAGTTGTGGGGTTGCACCTGATCGCGCAACTGCAGTATTTGAAGAGCAAAGTCGCTTAGAAAAGGCATTGTCAGATCCAGTCAATGCAATTAATCACAACAACGGGTCTTCTGTCCTCAGTGACCGAAGCGCAAGCAGTGAAGTCACGCCTTCAGGACAAAAGGAGTCCCTAGCTCCATCTAGTGAAGAGATCCCAGAACTTGACCGGCCACAGAACTTCATGTCGGTATTGTCACATTCATCGTCTACTCTCTCAGACTGGGGAGTAGAATCTGCTACCTTGGGAAAGTCACATGAAGGTCCTTTGGATTCCAGCACCTCAAGTGGAGGTGAAATCATGGAACGTGAAAGAGGGGATATGACTGAGGTAGCTGCCATCGTAGCCTTGAATCCTCGTAGGTATTCTACGTCAGCCGTTTCAGATCTGAGCAGAGAGTCTTCGGCGGAGTTGGACAAGATGATCAAGAATAAAGTTAATTTGAGTATACTTCTGGCAGAAGACAATGCTATCAATCAAAAAGTCGCCAGCAGGCAACTTGAAAAGCATGGGCACAAAGTTACCATTGTGGGCGATGGGAAACAAGCCTTGGATGTGATCTCTTCCCGGCACGATGACTTCGACCTTGTGCTGATGGATGTCCAGGTATATCACTCGGCCATTGCTTCCATGTTATTTCAGAATTTGTTACATAAGATTCTTGAATCATGCAATTAGCCATCCTCTTGAGGAATCTTATTTGCACACAAACATCTGTATTTTACGCAAAGATGGTGTGGGGGGGGCTCCTATAAGTTTTCTTCCATTCTCTTCTATCCACTGATTGTTCCCGCCACTGTTCTCTCCACCACCCTTATTGCTGCACTGAAGCTTACACCTGATTTCTTTCCCACAAGGATTTTCTTCAAATCGACTCAGGAATGTTTCGTAGTGCAACAAGGTCGATCGCGCGCAAGGTTCCTCTGTTTAGGAGCTTTGAGATTCACTTTGGAACTATTAGAAAAAATATCAATGTTGTGAGGGCAAACGCTGGTTCATATATATTTGCGGATATATACAATTACATTTTATGGACAATTTTTGAAGATGGTAAATTGTGTTAGTAGTTAGAACCACTCTTTATCCATGCAACAGTGGAATAAACCATTGTGAAGTATTGAATCTAGATCAGAAAGAAATTCATGTATACCCGTTTTTATTTCGGCGTTGTTTTATGAATCAATTTTTGGATCACATTCTGAGTTCTGCTTTAGAAATCAGACAGTGATGACAATCTGGCAAATTCTACATCTCATGATGTATAGTTCCTTGCCTCAAGTTGAGAAAGTAGTTTGTTTCTAATTTAGACAAGCATAATATTGTGTAATGCCTGAGTGCTGGAAATGATATTCTACTCTTGCAACGTGTGGACACCTCTGTAGAAAAGGTAACTGTATTCTAATGTGAAGCTTGGTGTGATGCAGATGCCAGTTATGGATGGGTTGATGGCCACAGATCTCATTCGAAAAGCTGAAAGTGGGAACGGTTGGACGCGTATACCGGTACTGGGGCTTACTGCACATGCCATTCAGGGGTACCAAGACATATGCCTCAAACATGGAATGGATGGCTACCTAGGAAAACCTTTTGATATTCATCAACTTCTTAAAACAATAGGTCATTTGTTACCCCCTGACAAGCTTGTTCAGCAGCCGATTTAAGTTAACATTTGTACATTAGTTTGGAGCAACCACGACGTTAAAATAATTCTTGCTGGAATGTGGCCCTCATTCTTGCGTTTCCTTGAGCATCATTGCCTTTCGCATAATCTTTCTTATTTCCCCATATCTTGTATTCCTTCCTATTGACATTTTGAGTGCCTTTTGATTTAGAGCTTATGTGTGTTCATGGGCAAGTCAATGGATTTGGTTGGTGCATCGTTTCGGTAGGCATGCATTATGCGAAGAATCATGCAGTTTTGAACGATGAGCCTGTTTGGAATTTGCTTCATTGACCAAGGTAGCTGTGACCGCTCAAATCAAGTTTCTGGGCCATTCTTGCTTAGACTTTCTCAACAAGGATACCCAAGTTGCATTTCATATTGGAGCCATTTTCTACAAATTTATGGGCTTTGAATTCGTGACTTCCATATCCTTTTGGACTTCACTTTGAAAGCAACAAAGTACTGAAGCTACTCCATGAAAGAGTGTGCCTTAGGCCACCACTCCTAGTAGCATATTACAACATCCCCAAACTTCCTCAGTCACTAGAGCTTTGTCAATGTAAGTTTTCTTTTTCTTTCCTTCATTGCATGACCAATAAGTTGTGTGTTTTTATACCAAACTATTTGTAACGCCCTTACTGTAGTTTGGCAACTTCATCTATTTTTGTGGTATGAAGATGCACCTCTGAATGATTCTATCCATTTCCTCCTTACTTTCATGCATGCCAGGGTGCAAGTCTTCAACTAACAATTTAAAAAATAAATAAAAATGGCCGGTTTGTTGTTGGTATGAGCATCCGTGTCGGTGTCTAGAGATTCAATAATGCAAAGAATCCCAATCCACGCGTCGAAGACATGATCGCCACGCGATGACTACCCTGGCCAGAAATCATGGCACATACCCTGGATCCCTAAACCCCAAAAGCCAGGTGTACAGGAACCCAACAAGCAAGCACTAAGCAGGTCGTCTCTCCCATCACTTACAAATTCCCATCTTAAGTTACTCATAACCTCCCTCACTTCCGATCATTACCCAGTTTCGAGTTTCTTAACACGATTGCATAGTTTCTGGCGTTTTGGAGAATTCCGAGTTTGGGGAGTTTTTGTGTGTTTGGGGGAGTTTTCGGGTGTTTTTGGAGTGTTTTTGTGTGAATTGCAGCGATGGTGCACAAGTTCCAGGAGCTCGACAACTACGACGACTACGACCCCGTCCCTTACCAGGGCGGATACGACCAAGAGGCGATCTATGGATCTGTGAAGCCAGCGGACGAGGAGTCCGGTTACCGCAAAGCCGACTTTGGCGAAGACGAGGAGGAGCAGGAGGTCGCCTATGGCAATGAGAGCAACCCTTACGGCCGTGGACCTCCGGGTCCATCGATTTACGGAGGCCATCCGACTGCCGGAGGCGTCTATGGCGGTGGACGCGATCGCACTCGACCCGATCCCGATGAAGCGCAGCCGGACGAAGGCGTAGAGACGGGCTATGGCCGACGCAGGCCAGCGTACGAGGAAGACACGGATGAAGGTGGATATGGTCGCAAGAAATATGGCGAGGAGGAGCCATATGAAGGAGGCTATGGCGGCCGCAAGAAATATGGCGAGGAAGAGGAGACTGAAGAAGGTGGCTATGGCGGACGCAAGAAATATGGAGACGAAGAGACTGAAGAAGGTGGCTACGGCGGACGCAAGAAATATGGCGACGAAGAGACTGAAGAAGGTGGCTACGGCGGACGCAAGAAGTATGGCGAGGAAGAGGAGACTGATGAAGGAGGTTATGGCCGCAAGAAGTATGGCCAGGACGAGGAGACTTACGAAGGTGGTTATGGCGGCCGCAAGAAATATGGCGACGAAGAGACTGAAGAAGGTGGCTATGGCGGCCGTAAGAAGTATGGCGAGGAAGAGGAGACTGATGAAGGAGGCTATGGCCGCAAGAAATATGGCCAGGATGAGGAGACTTACGGAGGTGGCTATGGCGGCCGCAAGAAATATGGCGACGAGGAGACGGAGGAGGGTGGCTATGGCGGCAGCAGCTATGGCCGCAAGAAAACATATGACGATGAGGAGGGCGGAGAGGAAGGGGGTTACCGTTCTCGTCGTAATGACGACGAGGAGCCCGCTCCTGAGAAGAAGGGTTGGTGGTGATCGGATCATGGGTCTCTGGACAGTTTGTGAAGACGAGGAGAGTAGCCGCAATGGCAAGACCTGTGTTTGTTGCCATTTTAGCCATTTCGATGGCTAATCGTGTCTAATACATGTGCGCACTCTTGCGTTTGTTTGGTTTTGAAAAGGACTGAGTTTTTGTTGCATGTTTTTGGCTACGCATGGCCTTCCTCTTGACGTTCTGATTTGGATCGGTCTGACATTACTCGCATGCTTTTGTCAATGGTTGCCTGCTCTTTCCCAATAACCGAATGCACAAGGTTAGTATGAATTTGCATGCTGGCAAGCATAGAGAAAGCCTGATCCTGTGAATGTCACCATTGAGATGTTTGCAAGTACTGAATTGTGGTTGCAGGTAGCTAGATTCTCAAGGATGTGGTGAAATCTCAGGCACTGTGGACTGGTGTGGATGCATACGCTTTTTGTCAATGCGTGGCCTCCCTGTGAATGCACTGAAATTGGAGGCAGAAGCTTCATCGTTTGAATGTTTCCGCTTTGAGCTCTTTCCAAGGTCTGAATTCTTTGGAACTTCGCATGTAATCTTTTGTCTGGTACCAGGTAGCTCGATTTTTACGGATGAGGCCAAAGCACATGCTCAGAGCAGTACTGCTGGTGATGGCTCGAATTTTCTTCATTAGCGTGACCACTTGCAGGTTCTGATTTCTCCTGTCACCATGCTTTTCCTTGTAGTCGTTGCATATCACTTCTTTCGCGTAGATCTCAACCTATACCCGGAACTTCTTGATTCAAAAACTGACCTTGACTCTATATACAAAAATCTGACTTGCTTAATGATTGCATTCCTTCGAGTCCAAATTTGATTACCTGATTTGTGGTGATATTGGCGAGGAAGGTATTCAAAGCAAATCAGTCGTACGTCACCTTGATAGCTTCCATAAATGCGTACACATTTTGAGGAAGCCCATAATGGTCGTGTATCCGTGACGATTGAGGCTACATTGTGTCAACAAATATTCCTGCATTGCGACGAGATTGAATTTTCTTTCACCATATCTTCCCTCCAAACTCGATTGACAGCGAAGAAAATATTAAAATCATAATGCCACACTTTCCTGAACAATAAACTTAGAGGAGTCTCATCTTCCCAACTGCGCTCTGGTGTGTGCACTTATTGCTGGGAAGGACAGAAGCTCGTGAGAATTTTCAGTTGGATGTCGCGTGGTTGCCATGCTTGGGATCGTTTTAATTAGGGCATTGAGGAAAATTTTCAATGGAGAGTGCGAGTAGGACGGAGAAAAATTGAGCGCAACAAAAATCTCCGGCGCCTGTGAGCAACGGTGGAGCTCCAGCATCGAACTAACAAGCTTTTGGATGCAAAGCGACGAAAAAAATTGTGTTCAAGAATGCTGTCACCTACTCGCAGGTCTCTCTAAAACACAATTGGGTGAATGACACTGGAATACCATAATGAGAATAGGTCATGAAAATTACGAAAGCTAAAGTATGTGGTACAATGTTCAATTGAAGAATGGATTGAATCATTCCATTTTGTATGCTACAACATCCAATGAGTACAAATTCTCACCGACATTAATGGTCGAAGAATCAAACAGTCACTGTGGTGGCTTGCCTTGCACAAGACCTAGCAAGAAACCGGTTGATGATTTCAGAGTCCAGAGGGCGAACGGCAACTTGGACATCGGCAGGGAGCTTGGCTTGCATGCTTTGGCTGGTCATGTTGATGGGCTCGCTCAAACTGTTGCGGCCGGTCCCTCCTAGAGAAGCGTAGGATGCAATCTCCCCGTCGTCAACTAATCCAGTTCTCTTGATTTGATCATAGGCTCTTGTCACCTGCTCAGAAAAAGAAAACAGTGAGATTCAGCAGCAGGATGTTTTCGTATCCATACTTCAACCTCCAAATGCTCAAATGGCTAAAAGTGTCCACTTCCGTATCTGCAGGACTTGATGTAAATTAATTAGGAATCTTCAAGAAAGGTAACGAAATCACACGAAATAAATATCATATATCTGCATTTTTATATATGATAAAATATATGCTTTGAACACTACTATAATTGACTATTAGCTTCCAAATCATACTTTATCTTGGACACTCAGGAGCTAGTAACACAGACTGAGCATTTGACAGAAAAGCATGACAGTGAAAGGACAAGCTATCTGCTCCCACCCTCTTGAATTCTTCAGCGGACGCTTCCAGCTCCCCTCCCGCTTGCCTGTCAGGATGAAACTTCGCAGCCAAAGCCCGGTATGCACTACGAACCTTTCATCCACGACAAAAATCCAGTAAGAGACAAATCCTCAGGTAGAAAAAATGAGGTAGAAGACCTAACCTAAACCAGCAATGGTTCATCATATTAAAAAAACTAATGGTTCACATCACACAGCGAGTTTAAACTTTGAACCAACATCATATGCATTGATGACGCGTTTGAGGTAATCCATCTCAAATACTATTAGCATGCCACATGAGAGCCATGTAAACGCCCCCCCCCCCCCCCCCCTTCATGTTGATTGGACTAATATAAAGTCCACATTGAACAAAACGAAGTAAAACAAACAAAAAATGATTAATGCACCAGATCAAGGATTTCTTGACACGTGCAATCTAGTGGAGTCCTAATTAAATCTTTGAAAAGTAAGGAAATACAAACCCCTAAATGGTTACCTGAGAAGTAGAAGCTCCTTTGCCAAGCCCAAGCACGGAGTAAGGACATTCAATATTGGCTAGCGGCTGCGACGAGTTCCCAACTCCCAGGACGAATTCATAGAATGCCTCGGCAGGTTCGTATGCATACTCTAAGCTGCAACCAAATAAAAAACGTCACCCTTGTAAACACCAGCAACTCCACCAAGTCACAAGAGGAACACATTATCTCAAATCTTAGTCCAGCACAACAAACAGCAAACCCTTAACCTAAATAGAGATTATTATGGGTAAGTGTGAACCCCACTTGTTTCTGGGAATGGTGCGCAACGAAGGAGCTCCTTTCCCAGCACATTCCGCCACTTCCCTGTGTAAAAAACACATAATGTCAATGAAGTTTATATTCATGAGCAAAACATCAAATGTTTTGTGAAATAGTGGGATTCAGGCTTCGTTGAATGCAAAACATTCGAAGGTGAATACATTCCAAGGAGAATGAGTATGTCCAAGTGGCACTTTGGGAGTGGACACTCAAGTTTTCAACGTTAACCTAACCTCTCATCTCTCAATGAATTTAACATCAAGTTCATCATCTCTCAAGATGGTATGCATCTCTTAGGCGCCTGAGGTAATGTAAGGTGTCCGTTCACCATACAGGTGAACTTTGAACCATTCCCTACAAAAATCTAGAAATTTGCACCACGTAAAATTTTGCAAATTTTTTTCTGTTAAGTTACAAAACAATTGCAAAAAAACTAAAGTCACTATATCAAGAATTTCACAGTTACCACAATTCAAAGCTCACATGTATGGTCAATGGAGCCTTTGATGTACTGTATGGTTAATGGAGCCTCTACCTTAACTATGTCAGCCATTAGATTCTAAATATGTGGATGCAATACTTCCATAGCAACACACCCATTCCTCAGGGTTCGAAACCATCTATTGAATTTTTAATTTGAAAATTCAGAAAAAATTCAGTAGTATTTTTGCGTACCGGCACAGAACAGGCAAGGCCACGGGCAAGGCCACAGAAGCATCCCAGTCCGACACCAACGCAAGCTCCGCAACCGGAAGCCAGTCGCCCAGCACTCGGTGACTCTTGCTGTCTTTCTGTCGCACGCATATCACGAACTCACGAACCTCCCCTTCCTGCGTGTGCTCCGCGACCAACCGCGTGTACACTTGCTCCGACCTCCTCAGCAACAACGCCGCGTCAAAAGCTGCACACAACAAATTCCTCAAACCCTAAATCACTTCGAACCCTAATTCCACCCAAAATGCACCCATATCCAAAAAACTAACTCAATGCACCACTCACTGGGCTTGGTTAACGGTTTTGACACCGAAGCCGCCCCCGGGACCCGAAATCACCCAAACCCTACGTCCTGCAACTCCAAACCCTAAATTCAACCCCCAAATGAAACCATATCCAAAAAAATGACAGAATTTCACCACTCACTGGGCTTGGTCACCGTTTTGACACCGAAGCCACCCCCAGAACTTGAACTCTTCTTATTTTTCTGCGCTTGGCACCGAATGTCGGAATTCCGAACCCTAGAAGCCGGCACGGAGCTCGGAAAGTGCAAAACCCTAGAGGATGACGAGCAGGAGGAAGACGAAGAAGCAGGAGCACCGAGAATGAGCCGACTGGTACCAATTGTGACACTCTCCATGGCTGTGGAATTTTTTCCACCACGGCGCTAGCAATTGTCACCACCACAAATCCAAGAGGTTCTTCTCCCTGCAAATGCAATTGCAAATCCCTCCTCTAATTCTCATAGCTGTGGTATTGTCATCACGGCCAAATGCTGGAAAGTGAGGAAAATCCAACCTGCTGATATTTGCACTGAGAATGAGAATTTGTGGTGAAAGTTGTGTGTAAATGCAATGGGAATTTGTTTCGGAGAGGTAAATGTTTGGGAGAGAAGAAAAGTTTGCAACAGAGAAGAGAATTGAGCGAGAAGTAGAGATTGCAAATGGTGGGTGAGAAGGAGAAGGAAGGGCATGATATCCTAAACCCCGGGTGATAAACCCTCATCCAATCTCTTATGATGCTTGTGTAAGTTATGTGGCTTTCAACGTGGACTGTGCCCAAGTGAATGTACTGTTCACACTAAGGTAGGTACACCCAAAACCGCCATTTTTTTGCTACTGAGCCTATTTTCTATTATTAGACTGGTCAAATTTTCATATGTTCTTGTTGGCAAGTGAAAGGAGGTTCCAACGCACCAGAGAACGTGGCATTTGGATACTGTATGCAAAAGTTATTAAGGAACAAAGTTTGGTTCTGAAAGCGTTTTTTCCACATAAGTACAGAACTGATTTTGGAGAAGTACATACGGTATAGATGGCGGTTTAAGGTCAGTGGCACATTTGGTGCTAGCCACACTATTTCAAAGTTGAATTTCACCCACCATCCATAACATTGTATAACTGGGTACCCATACACTCATACAAATGCTTGACTACAATAAACTCCCTCCATTCATGAAAGCGTATTATTAGTAGTTTGAAAATTCATAGTTTATTTTTATGGTATCCAAAAATGCATAAAAATTATAAAAATAAAAGATATAAAATATATCCATTTAACTTCCAACAAGATATAGCAAAAAATAGATAATTCAATATTAGGAACCAAGGCATTTTTTTGGCAAAATTTTGCCAAACTGTCGGAAATCTGACCTCTCTAGCTTCGTCCCTCCAAAAACTGGCCTTTGTAGTACTGCCAGCAGGGGGGACACTATTCCAAAAAACAGCCATATTAGGAACAATGCTCAAGTACTTATTCAAACACAATTAAGTGTAGTTACCTTAACCCTTTAGTGGCCGTGGTTGATTTGGGGGGTGGACGTAGTTTTTCAAGAAAATGAATTTTGTGGCCATTCTAAAGATGTAGTCTTAGATCAAACTGTACAAGGTGGTGTTTCCATAAGGGAGATTCTTCAACCTAACAAAAAAATCAAACTCATCCAATGGTACAAATTGCTATAAATTAGGTAGGTCCATAAATCAACCTTTTCAAGGCTAAAATTGAATTTTGGGGAGTGAAACATCTTTAAATATTTTTTAGTAAATTTTCCTCAAAAGACAAGTAGAATAGGCATCTAATCCAAGTCTATTCATATTTTTTTCAAGCTTTGTGAAATTAGTTACAAATTTTTGAAGTTCACAAAAAATGGTCATTAGTGGTCATCAAAACGAATACCCTTCTAAAATGTGCAGATTTGTTACATTCAAGAAAGTGAAATGTACCTCTAAATCATGTTTGCTTCTAGAGCCTTGTTGGAGTCTGAGTTGCTTTCTTTAATTCTCAAAAATCAATGACACGAATGACCCTTTAGAAATTGCGCTACATAAATATAGATGCATAAGTTTATTTTAGGCATTCATGAGATTACAAAGCAACACTTATGCCTTGTCAAGACATCAAGTTACAAAAAAATCTCACAGTTTGGTTGATATTTTTTTGTATTTTTGTTGAACACTTCCCATTTGAAGGTTCAGGCCATTTGAGTTTGCAACCTCATAGCTAATTCATCAATGCTCCAATTATCTTGAAATTGGTTTTGTTTGAAGTGCACAAAGACATTCTAATTGCGTTCCTCTTTGAGATTTTTGTGATCAAATGTATTTTGAACAATATTAGACCGAGAGTCTAAAAATCAACCCAAAAGTGGTCAACCGGTCACTAAAGGGTTAATTGTACAACTCTTCTTAAATCCACAAAAAAAGGTATCATCCTTTCTTAGATAGCTTATTTTGTGGATTTAAGAAGGGAAGAGTTTGTTTATAGATTTTTTCAAATGTAGCAATAGATTCTTGAACTAAACCTTATGTTCATCTAGCATGTATTATTATTTTGATTCACTATAGGGGGCCTATTTTCAAGAATGCAAAAGGAACCCCTACCATATAAGTAGACAATATTATGATCATTGATAAACCAATTATAGGACTATTTTTTTGGAAAAATATCATGTGTAGGCAATAGAGAGAATATTGGAGAAGACATTGAAAGAAACAAAGGGCTAATTGCAAGTATCTTTATCCAAATGAGGATGTGTTATTTTTGTATGTCTCTTTTTATATGATTTTTTTTACATAAGCCTCTATTTAATCTTTGATTTGAAGATTTATAAAATTTTATTTGACAATCTTGAATGCTACTATGGTATTCTTATAACCATACATCAAAGTTCTACTAGGCATAAGAAATTATTTTCTAAGAATGATGGACCCAAAAATTCTATTATTGATTTTAAAACGTACCTTATTTTCATTAGATATTGTAATTTTTTGACTTTCATGTTACTATTGAGTAAGAGGAGTTTACCTCAACATTCTATTTACAATTGTTATATGAACACTCTATTATCACATTTGTGTTTAAATTTTGAAACATAAGTGTAATATGAAGAATACCTAGTTGAATGTTTAAATTGAATGTGTCCATTTAGCTAAGTTAGAAAATCAAATGATGGGATGTTAGAGAATAATAATATATAAAAATTGATGTAGTTTCAATACATTCAAACTTATATTTAAAATCTAGTTTTAACAAATGTAAAATTTATCTTCAATTGATTATTATAACATTATATTATAATAGACCTTCTCATTTTTAAATGAAAATTTATTTTAAAATTATAATAGTATATACTATAGTTTAATGTAGATTTTTTCCTCCAACAATAGTTTTCAATTATAGTAACCATTAACCCTTAAATGTCAAGGTAAACGTTTTGTGTCCAATGGATGATATAGAATCTTTTAGTGTAGGATAAAAGTGCAACTATTCATCCTTGGAATTTTGTGTACAAAAGGGATATCTTTTATAGTATTTTGACTTCCAATAAGTGCTTTTGAATTTTTTTTAAACCTATGATTCCCATGGTATTAAAATGGATGATTTCAATAGTCACCAATTCATCATTTAAGCTTAGCAAGCAACCCAAAGGGCAATAAAAAATTTGAGGTATAGGTCATGTTGCTTACTTGAAGTTTATGCAATTAGGGCACCAACAATGCTATGACTATGCAACCTAAATGCAAGTGCTTGGCAAGCCATATTGACTATAGAAGTGGATCTAGTAGGTTGAAACATTTCCAAAAAATCCAAAAGACATTTTTGATCAAAGATTCTCTCAAAAGCAAGTGTTTGGACTTGACTTGTCATTTAAGGGTTAATATGATTGGAATCTTACTATTGAAGAATTGCAACTTGAAATGCTTTAGCATTATAAATTTCTAACTAGCATTGCAAATTATTCCATATTATTCTAATGAGAGCAACCAATGAAAGTATCGATTTTAAATCATTTCATCTAGTCCACAAAGCTTTTTGAGTATTGCACCACTCATTAATGATTGATGAATAATAGAGTTCTCATCAAGAATTATAGATAGTCAATTCCAACCACTTAAACAATTGAACATATGAACATATCTCGAGCGTGGGTGTCCATATTTGGAGTGTGAGGACCTTACTGGATGCTAACTCGAAAAATTTCTCCATATACAGAAATAGATTTCAGAAGGATTCCATAATTTTTCAAAAAAAATTATTTTCCAAAACAAAATTAACATGAATTTTCTAGGTGAAGATTTTGTCCATTATATACTGATCATATAGATCATCCTATTTCCAATCAAAGTCTAGTTGCAAAATCAAGAGTCATGTAGTGAATCATAGTACCTCATATGTGCACCATAACAATAGTACCCCATATGTGCACCATAACTGATCATTAACTCATCTCTACTTGCATGGAAATAGAACACCCTACACTAGCAAAATGAACCAAAATGGGGATGATCAAGAATCAATCACCTACGTTAGGCTTCTTTTATCTCTATCATTATAAGTATTCTTTCACATTAAGGTAACTACACTTAATTGCAACACTTAATTGCAACCGTGTTAGAAAACCGATCCCTCCATATTCTTCCCTAAAATTTGCAAGACAGCATCCAAAACTAATAACCACAAAAGTTCAATACTGTTCCTGGCAAACGCAACTTCATGTTCAGCCCTATCGTTTGACCCTGGTGAGCCAGGGTACACCAAAGCACAACCCAAAAGTTGTGAAAGGACGCAAAATGTGATACTCATGTGAAAGATTTAATATATATAATTGAAACCCAATGGAAGCAATATAAAAAAATGAAACTAACACTCTGTTTGGAAATCATCTTCTTAGTTCTAAAGCCGTGACAAATGATTCATGTCTGAGTCTCCATTTCAATAACCTTAGCCAGCACCTCAGGACGTTCCGAAAGGAGGGTATTGATGATAGCCGCGTCCGCTAACAACACGTCAGGTGCTTCCACAACCTCCCCCTCCGAGTAGTAAGAACTCTCCTCTGATTCCGACTCAGAAGGTAGTTCTACAATTCCATCCAACAAGAAATTGTTGTTCACAAAGAACCTCAGACATTGCAAGATGTAACTCTTGTCGCGCGTAATCTCAGGCTGCAAGAGCTTTGAAAGCAAAGTAGGTGGTCTTCTCTTCTCTAAAAGCGCACCCTTCTGATGACGACCCCGGCGTGCGGCAGCTTCTTCTCCGCCTTTTTTGCTACGAATATGCGCAAAGTGGCACTTGTTTCCCTTTTTACACCGACCTCGCTGATAGAAATAGCACTGAGCTCTGGGAGCTTTCTCCAAAGGCTGGCTCTCTGCTTCTGGTGGCACCACTTTCACCTCCTCGGGGTTCTCGCACTCGGCTTGTGCTGGCAACTCAGCACCGGAATTGCTGTTACTGTTACTTAGATCAGTGTTCATGCGCGCAGACTTCGAAGGGTGCTCTTCTGCTGTGACGGTAGCATCTTCGCCAAGTTTTCGTTTCTTCAAGTCAGATCCAATTATTGTTGAGGCAGAGGAGCCATTCACTGTTGGGGCTGGCAATTGCTTACTTCGGTCAGAGATCTTCCGGCCTCTAGCTCTGTCATCTTTGTTGGATAAGTAATAAGCCGGAACTTCAGCAACTGGGCATCCCAACTCAGCCTGTCTTGCCAGAATCTCCTTCATTCTCTGCATAGTTGAAATTCCCAAAACATGTATGAGTGCTTGAAAAGAGGCAGGAATAGTATAGAGAGACCACCGTGCAGACCCAGCATTCTATAAGGTATCAAGTCTAATATTCTCAAGCATAGAAGACCCTAGTGTATTCGATCCTAAGCAGGAAGGCCGTTCCAGCATTATCACAAACCCGCCATCATCTGCGGGGTCTTCATGCATGAAGCGAGGAGAAAGAAACCCAATAGTATGTAATACAAACAAGCCTATTGGTAGTGGCATTCCTTCTCTTTCAAAAGTTCATAATCGAAGAAGAAATGCACATTTTAAGGTAAGCAGTTCTACTACTGAAAACTAAATGGGCGGGACATTTTGATAATTACCTTTCGGCGCTGCCTGGCATCCTCATCTATCAGCTCTCCTCGTGCCACCTTCCCCTCAAGGATATCTTTCTGCAAAACATTCCAAGTGCCAACATGTCATAAAGGGTCCACTTCCATTGAATCTGAGCTACAAGGAAGAAAAAACAACCTTCAACTACCAAGAACAAACCTTGCATAACCTATAAAATTCCTCCTAATTATATACTCGATATATCACCTTGCGCTGAATGTTTAGCCGAGTAGGATAGTTCCTCCTTCTCTCCTCACGCCATGCTCTGATTTCGGCCTTACTTTCTACTGATTTTTTTAATGCAGACCTAAATCAACCAGAATGATTTCAGTACAGAAAAAGCTTCTATCTCAAGAATATGATTCAAAGAACTAAAGTGAAAACAGAAATGCGTAATTTCCACTCTAATTACCCGAAATTCAGTCAGATTTTGGAACTCACCTCATGGGGATTGGATTACTGGATTTGCAATGGACCGTTAGCTTGTGCTCTTTCACAACCTTTCCTGCACAATTCAATAACCAGTGACATAAGCCACCACGAATGAAACTTGACACAGCTAATGCCTAGCTGAAATTCCAGAACACAGGGCATGCAGTAGAAATACTGTCCAAACCTTACCAGAAGCCGAAAACGAGCAACCAGGATCGTCACATGGTACGTGAGTGTTCATATGCGCTGTATATTGGGCATAGACCGCAAAAGTTTTCTCACATGGTTCACAGTTCAGCTGCTTTGACTGCAAACTGAAACAACCACATTCAAGAATTAGCGTATTTGAAGGTGAAATAGCTATGACAGTCATCAACAAGAGTTTGGCAAAAGTAAACCCTAATCAACTCTAAACTAAACTCTAATCAACTTTCGGCCTTATTTTCTACCAATCCACCAACCCCAAAGTAAACTAAACCCTAATCAAACAGATGAATCGGTAGAGTCAACGCCTAATCCGTAAAGAACCAAGGATTCAAGGTTTTTAACAAGGCCAATTCAACTGACCATAATGTGAAAAAAGAAACAAGAGATCGAATTTCATGTCTTTAACGAACATTGCATTTGTCGGTCAAGAGATGAAACCAAATCGGGTAAAAGATTATGCGTTCAATTTAGGGTTTAGGCTTTCTACTTACGGAGGCAGCGCTTGGCGATTCCCGTACTGACTTCGACCCGCGGCACCACCACCAGAAGAGTAATGCCGACTATTTTCAAACCCCCTGTCTGGCCTCCTCACCTCACCACCACTCGTCTTCCCAACAAACGACTGCACATTCCCTGCTCTCCCCTGAAAATTCCCACCCCCATTCCCAACACCTTCCACTCTGCCCTGAAACCCTAAACCTGGATACCCTTGCGAAGGCGCAGGTTGCCAATTCCTCGTCTCCTGCTGCTGTTGCTGCTGTTGCTGCTGTTGTTCGTTGTATCCCCGGGCACCGTAACCCCACATTGGAGCCGGCTCCGCCATTGCTGGCCTGCTGTACGCCCACCCGGCAGGAACTCCTTGGATCGCCATCGCTTGAGGCATTGGATTTCCTACAACTTGTGTTGGCACTCCAACGAGGGCGGGGTACTGATGCATCTGAGGCTGCACCAAGTACATTGGCTGCAGCTGTTGCTGTTGCAGCTGCTGCTGCGGTTGTTGAAGCTCCTGTGAATTTCTGACATACTGCGGAAGAGGAGAATTCGCCGTGGTGTAATATTGTACACCAGGATTTGGAGGCAACACGTACGTTGGTTGCCCATACATGTTCGGGTGTGCGGGCCTCATTTGGAAGGGGAAAACTTCGAACTTAGGACGAGGTACTGCCTAAGGTCTCATGGAAATTGGAAACTCGTTAAACCCTAAACCCTAATAGCAAGCTTTGCAAAAGCCCGCCTCGGATACAAAACACTTCCTTCGTTATTTATGCTGGACGATTGTGGATGAACAGAATTCTACGGCAGTTAGTAAGTTACTAGTTAGTTCTTCTAGT
This sequence comes from Climacium dendroides, assembly GCA_950106755.1. NCBI lineage: Eukaryota > Viridiplantae > Streptophyta > Bryopsida > Hypnales > Climaciaceae > Climacium > Climacium dendroides. Next base: position 21,231,851 of record OX467091.1, read on the forward strand.
TACAAGCAGCCGAGGCTCTCCCTCTAGACTGGCTCCTAAGCAAACTTTCTCACATGTGACTTTGTCAATGCAAATTCTCTTTGCTCTTCACTCATTAGGCTCTCCCACACTATTCTTCAACATTTCACACTAATTTATCTAATCAATTTGATGATGAATAAAGTATGTTGGGGTTTTTATTATGTACCTACATTGTAGAATTTGAAATCTAGATTTGCAGCAAGTAACTATAGATCATCTAATAAGTCTATTTTGTAGAGTCAACAAATAGCAAAAATTGAAAAAAAGTTAGTAGATAGGATGGAACACTTTAACAACATGTCAAGTCATTCTTGGGAACTTAAATACTAGTATATTTTGTGTTGAAGATACATTATTATAAGAAATATATACATACATTCGTAAAATTGACTATTTTTTACTTTTAAAAAGTAAATGATTATTGACCAATTACGTGGATACTACTTTGAAATTGCATTCGCTTTGTTCAAAGTCATTTTTTTTTAGAGAAAAACTTTTAGGATGTTGGTTATAGGCATTGTTGAATGTGGATGGTAGTAAATTAGTATAAAAATGTTGATGGATTCTTACTATATAAAATTAAATGTGTACTAAAATCAACGTATGATTTTTATTTTTTTAAATCATTTACTATTAATATACAAAAAATTTACTACTTTCAATACATATACTATGAAATTTTGCATTGAATTATACTACATTGATCACTTTATAGTTCCAATTGATAGTACCAAAATTTAAGTACAAAAAAAGATACTTTATTTTTGGTGAATTTTCAAAAAAAAATCTTCTAACTTGGATTTACAAAGGTCAATAAGATTTTTCATGTTTGAATGTAGGAGTATTTTCTAAAAATCATTTCTCATATGTATTTTTAAATGAAAATTTCCAAAAATTTGAAAAAATCATATATTATAGGGTGAAATTGTTTGGGTGTTACACATTGATAAAATTGAGCAAATTTTTTAGGTATTTTATTTATTACAATTGAAATTCATATTAGTGGTGAATGATACATTATCTAAATGAATCCATATTTTTTTAATATTTTTTAAAATTACTATTTAATACTCAATTTATCTAATTTGTTACACTTTAGATTTCATGATTCATAGGAATATAGTGAATTTGAAACAATGATTTTCACTTGGAAATTTACATGTCATGTTATTCTACTAGCTTTGTAACTATTTTTGGGAGGAATTCTAAAAAATGTAAATTCCTTGTCCTTCATATAGATGCACAATTGCTAGTATATGAGTTTAAGATCTTGAATTCATGAGCTGAGGAGTCTAAGTTCCTATGTTATAGGTACCTATATTATAAGCACCTTTCATGATTACAAGATATTTACATTATAAATACCTATATTATAGGTGTTTCCATATGTTATAAACACCTTCTATAGTTATAGGATAGTTATATTATAGGTGTTTATTTTATAGGTATTTATATTATAAGTACCTTCCATAGTTGTAGAATACTTATGTTATAAGTATGTATGTTTTAAATACCTTCAATAGTTGTAGAGTACCTATTTATACCTAGACTCTGGGTTTATAGGCTTGCATTTCTAAACTCACACGATAGCGTCGTTGCATATAGATGTAGAAAAAGTTCTCTTGTATATATAGTCATTTTCAAAAGTCCAAAGAATGCCTTTCTATAAATTCATCATACTACTAAAATCACAAGGCCTTCCGTAATATCACATTTTTACACTGTGTGATATTATAAAGTTCCAACGGCCATTTGACCACTGTAATGTTTTCATGTTTGCAAAGATTTTTTTTGTGAAAATTATGGTATAAAGATTTTTTTAATTACTTTCTATTGCACAATATATGTATTTCCAAAAAATATTATATGAGAATGTCAATATTTTCATGTAAAGATTATAATACTTTATTAATCTACATTCTATCACATGAGAAATTAATGAAAGTAATATAGGTAATGCATAACAAAGTAAGCGCCAACCACTAGTTATGAATAAAATATAACATAGTATCCCTATATGCATATAGAAAAAGTTCTTTTGTATTTATAGTCATTTTCAAAAGTCGAAAGAATGACTTTTTAAATTCATTATGAATAAAATATAACATAGTACCCCTATATGCAACAAAATTGGCAAGTGTTTTATGCTTTGATCCTATAGTAAATCTTGTTTTGTCCAAAATTCTTGGATTAATGGGCTTACAAACAACAATTAATTTGAGGTTTTCCAAAAAATTCAACATTCATTAATCACATTACATTTCTTAAGTGCTCAATGAAATTGACTTCCACCATATAATGTTTATGTAAGAAGCATATTGGTTGATATACACAATGTTCTACAATTATCAAGAATCAAACACTCTCATGGTACCAGTTACAATTTGCCTACAAACAGGGCAACGAGAATTTGTTCCATGTTCAATTCTTTGAGCACATCCTACACAACATACTCTATGACCGCAATGGATGAAAGTAGACAACCTCCTCCTTAACAAACATACAATACACAATTCTCCTTCAGGAATATCTATCAAGTTCTCTGCCTCTTCTTCCATTAATCTATTTTGTCTATTTTCTTCATTTATTTGTTGTTGACGCTCCAATTCTCGACATTGCTTCCACCTTATATAATTCCTAAATTTTGCACCATCGTCAAATATATGAATGATAATGAATTCGGAAAATAAATAAGAATGATATGAAATAAATGAAAATAGGATAAATGTCTACTTTAGCTCTCATTATTTTTACATAATTAAACTAAATTTTAAATATTGTAAATTATTTATTTAATTTAAAGATATTAAATTATTTAAATCATAAAACCATTAATAAAAACTTTTTAGGACCGATTAGAATAAAGAATCCATCATTTCTAATCTTCTAAACTATTATCCAGTACCTACAAAATATAAGGAGGAAGTTTAGAAATTATTTTCTATTCAAGACTGAATACTTCAATAAGAAATTATAATCTTTAGCAAAACCAATTAGATGACATGATGTTTGTATTCCCAATTTCTAATTTTCTAAGCCATTAGCAAAGTCATCAAATCAAATGCCTCAAAATCCAATGTCATCTGCATTTGCAAAGATATTAAAAAATACAAAAAAAATAAATAGATATCATTATGATGTTACAACATACTTGGCAAAAGCATAGCCTAATACTCCAGCAGAGATGGAGGTAATAATAATTCCAATCCAAAATAACAACTTGGTTCCACTCGCAAGTTCCATCACTAGTTGCTCGCGGGTGCACTCACTCCTACACACATCTAGAATTGCATCAAGTTAGAGACAAAGGACTCTTAAAAATAAACAATTTTGAATTCATAATAATAATGGCTTTGAATGTAGAAAGTGTAAGGACTTATTTTTTGGCTCCAAATACTACAATTGTTTTATTAACCTATAACACTTTTTGCATACCAAATCATGATTTTTTTTTGTGTTAAAGAGACATGCACCCATAATCACCACTTGAAATGAAAAATTTCAAGTGACAATTATGGACCTACATACATTAATCCTTAAATGTCAAAGGTTTTAAAAAATGAACCGAAATATCCAACCTAATAGACTATGTGGATCTAATATTTCAAGATTAAATCACTTGTTCAACAATTTCAACCCATTAACCAATAACACATTTCACTTATTTTAAAATTGAAATAGAATTCACAGACTTGCTACATCAATAGCTACCATACAATCTTTAAAAAAAAGGTCTTTGTAAACTCCTTGACTTTTACCAAGCAAACAATTTGAATTAGCGTTGGGCACATACAAGTAGAACCTCTCTTATTACATATTCTCTTATTGCATAATATGCAATACCAAAATTTGGAGACAATAGGTGGACCTACACCTGATTCAAGATGGAAAAACAAGTGGCATATGACCTCTCTACATGCATAAAACCTCTCTTAGTGCATAGTCCCGGCACCATACCCTGAGAGAGGTTCTACTTGTACCAAGAATTCGTAACAATTATGAAACTTTCCCTTCAATACAACTTCACAGAACGTCCATAACAAATTCACATGGTCAATATCATACCCAGTGGTCATGATCAATACCCCTCTGCCAAATAACAAATTAAAGTTGAAAAAAAGAAACTCAATGAATGCTTAAAACATAAACATTCTGTGAGTTTAGTTCTTCATTTTTCAATATTCTTTTAAAAAAATATTGAAGCAAATTTGCCCCAAATTCCTAGTTTTCTATTTTTGGAGTTATTTTTTGTTGACCATGACCACTGGATTTGCTATGCACTCAACACCGGTTGTGTGCCGTCAACAAATGAATACCAACACCATTTTAATTTAGCAGGGCTAAGGTAGAAATACCATAAACTGTGATGGTACCATAAACAGTTTCAGTGCACATGTTCTTGTCATTTCAAGGCGTAAATGACAAGAGTAGATACATTGAAACCGTTTATGGTACCATAAGCAGTTTTAATGCACATGTTCTTGTCATTTCAAGGCGTAAATGACAAGAATAGATACATTGAAACCGTTTATGGTACTGGCACGATTTCTGGTATTCCTGCCTTTAGTTTTACAATAGGTTTGGGGCCGAGTTTGTAAGTTACAAAAAGATGGGTAGCCTGCTGCATGGTTTGATAACAGGCTTCCCATCCGCCATGTAGTCCAAAATGCCCACAACTGTGATCTCCTGTCCCACTGGAAGTATTCTCTCCTCATCCAAAAGGCCAACCTGCAAGCAAACACTCACACAAAACTAACTTGGTTTATGGAATTTAGTGCAATATGCTACCTTTTAAAGACAAACAGGCATCAATTTCAAGAGTGAGTAGTATTGAAAGGAAATAGGAAAAGAAAGGATTTTGCAAGTTGTAAAGGATTGTTGGGAGGACTATAACAAAAAAAGCTGATGAAATAGATGCTAATTCCAATGTGGAGGAAGTTTGCGAATTGACTATCAAATTCTATTGTTTGTTGTAGTCGTGGTCAAAATCTATTTTTTTGCAAAGATTTTCTTCGATGTACATTTAGCTACTAAAAATTTAAAGTAGAAATGGAGCAAATTTTAGCTAGTTATGTGAACGTTGCACACAACATAACCTAAATTGAAGTCACCAAGTGTTAGTTTGGTCACTTTAATTTTTGGACTACATGAGAGGTTTCAAGGGAGGCAACCCATTTCTGACCACTTAAACAAACACACATAACTATTTGCATAGTGGGGTTCTTTAGTGGGAAATTTTTTCCATGTGCAGAAATAGAGTTCAGAAGATTTTTTTATAATTTTCTAAATTCTTATTTTCTCAAAACATAATTACTATGAATTTTTTAGCTATAGATTTTATTCGACCTATATTGATCATTTAGACCTTCCTATTTTTATCAAGGACTAGTTGCAAAATCCAACAAGGGCTAATTGCAATATTCAAAGACTTGTAGCCAATTATAATGCACCACAATTGCGCCAGATATCGTGCCATAACTTCTTATACAAAAAGAGAACAACTTGCATTACTAAAATGGGTGGTTAATTTGGAATGGATTGCCTGCCTTAATTTCTTTTTGAGGTATGCAATCTTGGAGTCACTCAAAATGGCTTTTGGGACCCTAAACAAATAGAATCCTCATCATTGCAACATTGTTGCAAACACTAATGTCTGAAAATCTTTCTATGGAAGACAAAAGTGTAGATATTCATCCATGGAATTTTGTGAGAAAAAGGGAGGTCTTGTACAATAGTTTGACCTCCAATGAGTGGTTTTAAACAAATTATTCACACTATATCAAAAAGGATGATTTCCATAGTGACTACCAGTAGTCAAGCATTCTAAGGTTAATTTTACCAATTACTCAAAGTAGTTGGAATTATTTCTCTTTTTCTCTTTAATTTCAATCAATCAGGGTAACTAAATCTAGTGCAATGTAATTAATTCTATGGCACCAAGTCTTCTTCTCTATACAAGTTTCTTATAAGTAACAGCAAACTTCCATGCACCTAACTAGAATTGGCCAAACTTTGTATAACAAACACGTGGCTAGAAAATTGGAACTCTAGTACATACACGGAAGTGTGAAATAGTTGCAAGGGGAGAATCAAAATTGACTACCAATAAATTTTTTTGGGGGAGGGAGGCTCTTTGAAAAGCGGGAGCTCCAACTTCAAAAACATTATTTTTAACATCAGAACTTGAACTTTGGGGTTGCTTTTAGTTTGACAACAACACAAAACTACTTCTAAAATGGTAGCTTCTCCCTGCTCACATAGGACTAAAAAGCATCATGAAACTCTGACTAACTAAACTCAGAAATTCATTTCCAATTCCTACACACCATGGAAAGTTTGCTCTTCCTAGTGGTGATGTTTGAAATAATCAAAATGCCGTGACATGGAACAAGAGAAGAGTAGCATGGAGTTTGTCCGGTAGTAATTTGTCTTTTGTCCTCCCTCAAACTTTTTGTGGGCTCTGCTGTGAGACCTCAAATGAACAGAAAAATATTAATGCATGCCAGCTTCATCGAAGAACTCAAAGACAGTTATTTTCTATGTTGAGCACAGTGATACCCAAGTGTAAGTGTAGACGTGTTAGCAGGTACTACCAAGATACCATACCTTTTTCTTTTCTCTTTTCACTATGAGAGATAGACTTTATGAAAATAGTTTCAATTTTCCAAGACATGCTTTACCAGTTCGTTCAAGGCGCTCACACCAAAGTCTGTTGGATAGTAATAAAGACCTTACGACACAGAAGAGATATGGAACAACTTTTGGACTTTTACAAACACAAGGAAAGGCGAGTTCTACTACCGGTATTGCTATATTTCACAGAGGAATTTTTTAAATTTTAAATGAAATTAAAATGAAATTAAATTTAAAAAAATTTAAAAAAATTATGGGGGTGAAAAGCGATCGAACCGGGTACTGGCGTCCAAACATGGCTTGAAGTAGTGTGTTTGAAGAGGAAGGAACGGGGTGGAACTGATGGTACACTGTGAGCAATGGAAGGGGAAGCTGAAGGTTGTCAATGTTCACGTGGACGTACGCAACAGCAGGGTCTGTGGGTGCACATTCTCTGTTGTGTCCAGCCAACACAAAAGCCACCTGTGCATGTACAAGGAACGTAAATTGTAAATTGCCTTAGCATGCAAAAAAACAAAAAACAAACTAAAAAACCCAACTATTTCTGGGCAAGTAACAATAACAAAAGAAATTTTAAAAAAAACTATTGTCGGGCAAGTAACAGTTGCTCCCTTGAAATTTCAGCGAAAAGTTCATTGAAAATGATGAAGTTTTTTACTGGATTGGAATTTATCGACATGCTCACCATTGAATCCATTTTCAGTGACTGAGTCATCAGGGAAACTTGGTCGTGACTCTAGGTGATGAATACAGGAACATGTAGACTCAGATAGTAACTAGAACTATCCCCAACAGACTCTTCATTCACACTGGTCATACAACTGGAGTTTTGCTTTTATAGCCTTCCAAATTAAACAAGAGAACAACAAAACTGTTTTTAAGTAGCACTGACTTTATGCACTGAAATATGGAAGTGAAAAAAAGATGGAGTGTCAATGTTGATACCTTTTGCCTGGCCACAACAAATTGCTCCTTGAGTGAAGCCCAACCCCAAAGGCCTCGCCACTCAACTCCCCACCCAAACAAGCCTCTCCATTCATTGTATAAACACTGATTTTTGTTGTTGTCGTCATCCATCAACCATAGCCAAGCCCCAAGGCACACATCACATTTATTAAGTGAGCATTTTTTGAGTGAACTTCACCACATCTCTTTGTTTTATCCACCCCAACAAGCAATTCATCTCAAATTGCACATACTGTTGTGCATGCCCATCAACAAACAAAGCAACACAAAAGCCTCGAGAGAATTAGTTCTCAATCGGAGTCTAAAACTATTTATACAATCCGAGTATGATGAAGCAACTGATGGAAGCAAATGGAAAACAGAGTTAAGGTAGGTACACCCAAATGTGCCACTAACCTTAAACTGCCATCTATACCATATGTACATCTCCAAAATCAGCTCTGTACTTATATAGAAGAAACGCTTTTAGAACTAAACTTTGTTCCTTAATAACTTTTGCATACAGTATCCAAATGCCACGTTCTGTGGTGCGTTGGAACCTCCTTTCACTTGCCAACAAGAACACATGAAAATTTGACCAGTCTAATAATAGAAAATAGGCTCAATAGCAAAAAGTGATGGTTTTGGGTGTACCTACCTTAAGTTACTTGAAGACCAAGGACTTGGATCGTACCGTTTGTATTCTCTCTAAGTAGACTGCTTTTGCATCCGAATGCAAGGGCATAATGGCTTCGTGATCTTGGTTGTTTTCAAGCGCCTCAACGGAAGCCTTCGTTTGTATTTTGCCTCTCACTATGAGAATTTGCTCTTGTTTGAGGGGATCCTGGTGGTCAACGTTCTGCCATGTCTGGAATCCAAACCATGTTGGCAGCTTGCTTGCCAGGGCTCCTGTCATTCGAACAGAACTTGGCTAGCAAATTTCAATTCACCACTGATGTAATCAACAAATCATATGAAAAACACAATAACTGGCAAGTACTGTTTGCGTGAATATGTGAAATATGGAAGCATGATGCAGTAGAATTTGAGAAGGAATTTGAAACCCTAAAAAGGAAGTCAATTCAAGAATGTTCTGTTGGATTTTTTGTACAAGGTTTTGTGATTCTTGTTTTGGGGCAATCTGACTTCTGAGTATTTAATTGGTGTTTCTGCCATTTTTAATTCTTACAGGTGATTGAATCTGTTAACAATTTAGCTTTTGGAATTTAGGGTTTGGGAAATGAAAGCATTTGAACTCAAAAGAAGAAGAACAACAACTTTGGTCTTGTTTGTGACGAAATGAAGAATATGTTGGAAGTAGTCCTATTGGCTATTGACCACATAAACATAAACAATAAGTGCTATGAATCCATGGTGCTATATTCCAAAAGAAGATTCTATTGCCAACGATACGAGTAAAAACCATTTGTATCCACAACATTGTATTATTGATTAAATAGAAAATTGGTTACATAGTGGTTGGAGATGGCAAGTCATGAATCTTTGACTACTTGGTCGAGGACCAAAGTTTGAAGGTCAACAATATTTGTTAATGGAGTGTCTTTCACCACGTTGAACGCTTGCTGGTGAGACCTATACTTGAGCCATACTTTAACGGCCAAGTACAACATGCCTAACCCTAACACCACTCCATCCCCAGCCAACGCCATGCGCGTGAGGGCCACGCATATCTCATCACCATGACTTCCCATTCCAATTCGTTTTTCTCACATACCCTTCAACGGCAAATAATCATAAGATGGCCAACAAACCAAAGTTTTGTACACCGACTTGTCTCAATCTCACGATTCCAACACATCATTCTCACAACAAAAGTTTGCCAAATTCCATTTCTCCACGTAACAAAAGCACACCTACATTGAGCTCGAACTTCAAACAACAACATAACATTCAATAGCATGCATTGTCACTCCACAACAGATGGTGTGCAATATTCCACATCCCATAGTACTTCATCAATATCTAAGTGAAAGGACAAGAGGAGGCTCAATGTGATGATGAGCACGGTCCATGAAGGGAAAAGGCATGCAACAAAGACATGCAACAAAGGCATGCACAAGGTGCATGAAGAGAAAGGCATGTCACAAAGGCATGCAACAAGCATCATGAAGGCTATTTTGCATGCTACGAACCTTTCGAATTGAGAAAGGAAATAACTCCGATTCTTTCCAACAAAATCAACAACATACTTTACAAGTCCTTTACAAGTCCATTCACACACACACAAGGTCTCACTCACATCAAAGACTCCACGAGCAACAAGTGAGAATTCTAATCTCTTTGCATACGCCACATGCCTTCAATCGACACCGCAAAAATTAACCATGCATCGAACGCGCACACACACCCTCACCCCAAAAGGAAAAGAGCCTCGAGACGAGTTCTTCGAAACTCTGGAGGCCCAAGAAAGAGGCGAAGGAATAATTTGACAATTGCTGCAATTGAATCTCATTGAATGCCTCCTGCTGGATACCAGTGTTTTTGCGTACCTAAAAGGTGGAAAAGGGAGGTTTCAAGGTCCAACCCTAAATTTCATGAGAAACCCAGGTTGAGCTCAGTCTTTGCCACCAAAGGTCACAGTTGAAATGGAAGAAAGTAGACACGGTCTCAAAGACATTTTCTACAAAACACAGTCGTCTTGTCCTGATAAGAATAAATAAAAAAGTACTCTCAGTCTGTGGATTCATTTCAGAAGAAGAATAAAAGAATGGATCTATAATAATATACTTTGAGAATAAAAATAATTTAAGAATAACACTGATACATATTTATTTTGGGGGTAAATTTTAGGCAGCCTGGAGATAAGGTATACCAGCCCATTGTGGTCAGAATGAGGAGTTTAACATCATCTTGTTGCTGAAATTTTTCAATTTTTTTCTCACAGTAGTACAAGTGTAAGAAACAGCAAGAGCAATTGAAATTATTGTTATTTTTCCCTAAAGTATGAATTTGCTAGGAATTTTTGAAGTGTTCAGCCCAAAAGAGCCTGTAGAATACCTCATAATCAACAAAATCTGAATCTGTAATGCTCATCTTACTACCTAATGCAGTCACAATATTTTTTTATCAAGGAAGACCTAAAAAGTCAATTTTTACAATGAATTTCACACTGGAAAGTTGGAAGTTTCCTAATGAGGTCACTGTTCTCTCCATTACTATCATGTAAGACATGCATTGTGGCCCACATCTCACATACTGAAAAAAAACACCACAATGGATCATTTCCTAAGTGACCACAATGGGTCATTTGACTGCTATGGGCTTTACATTACTGGTACCCCTCTTGAAATGATTCTAATTCTTGAAATTGAAATTGGGTCAGTATCCACTAAGAAATAAGTGGATTTCTAAGGTCTAATTTGTGTTATTGTAGCTAGTGGTTAGGGCATACAAAACATTTATTATTATTTTTTAAAAAGAGAAGTCTTTCTTTGGGGGGGGATAATAATGTTGCATGGAAAAGGGAAGAAGTGTGTAGAATGTTTCTATTTGTAGCATATGTTGAATCTTATTATTTTCTAGGGAAAATCAATTGTTTGAGAGTAAATTTTGACTTGTACTATTGAGTACGGTGGTAAAAAAGCGGAGGTTTTTAGGGACCAAGAGATATTGTGCGAGTTTGATTCTACAAGCCCTTTGGGGCAACAAGTTGGGTTTATGTAACTTAGTGCTAAAATTCTTCCTTTTGACTTCAAAATCAATTTAAAGTCTTACATTGATTTTCACCTTGAAATGATTTATTTTCACCTTAAAGTCAAATTGCATCAAAATAGTTATATTTATTAACCCCTAAATGCCCAAACTGCAGTTTTTTGCATTATTTCAATTTCGGGCAGCTCATTATGAATGGAGTTTTTATTTTTTTTCTTTGAAATTTTCACAAAACATGTATCCAAGGAGTAGCTTTAAGGTCCAACAATTTTCATACCTTTTGACTACACGGTTAAAAGGTTATTGTATGATATGTCATTTTCAACATTCGGCGGGCAGCTTGGGCAGCCCAAAAAATTCTTTTAAAACACTTTTTTCAAAAAATTCTTTTTGAAATTGGTTCTACACATTTATATACACATGGAAAGCTTTGATTCATTCCATTTTGAGAAGCAAGATGAAAGTTATGAGGGTTTTTAGTTTGCAAGTAGGTATGGAGTCTTCAAAAACCATACCTACTCACAAACTAAAAATTTTCATAACTTTCATCTCACCTATTGAAATGGAATGATTCAAAACTTCCCATGTGTATATAAATATGTACAATCAATTTCAAAAAGAAATTTTTGAAAAAAATGATTTTTAAATAAGTTATTTGGACTGCCCGAGCTGCCCATTAAACATTGAAAATGACATATCATGCAATAACTTTTTAACTGTGTAGTCAAAAGGTATGAAAATTGTCGGACCTTAAAGCTATTCCTTGGGCACATGTTTTGTGAAAATTTCAAAGAAAAAAAATAAAAACTCCATTCATAGTGAGGTGCCCAAAATCACAATGTTGCCAAAAAAAGTAGTTTTTGCATTTAGGGATTAATATAAGAAAAGCAAATTCGTGAGCAAATTTAGCTAAATGTCCATAATTATTGATAGAGTGATTCTTCATTTGAAATGTTTATTCTAACATTGACATGAAATTATTCTCCTCATATTTTATATTAATATAAGAAATCTCAAATTGCGATCTCATGTTATGGATCACAGGAAAATGAAAAAAAACATCATTTCATGTAGATTAAAAGTGAGTAATGTTTGATGATGTAGCGATAGACAATGTAGAAGATATCAAATCTAAAATTATTATTATAGTCACTAAAATAATATGAGGTTAAAGATATCATCTATAAATAATTTTATAGAACAATTTGTCTTATAATTTTCAAATCTACTTTACAATAATAAAGAGAGTTTGTAATTTTAAGTAAACATGGTTATTTTGGATTTTGTGAAAAAGAATGAAGAAACATAATCAAGCAACTACTTGCTTAAAAAGAAGAAGAAAAAATTTAAAAAAACATAAATATTTTAGTTAACCTATAAAATTCTTTTATGGTTAGGGGCCCTAAACTACAAAATACTTATTTCCAAAGCCAGGTCAAAATCTCCATCATTCATTATATTTTAGCAAATCCAACTGTATAATCCTTTGATTAGCTTGTTCAAGTATGTGGTCCCAAAATTTTTAGAGTGAATATTTCCACCAATTGGAAGTTCAATGTGCCTAGACTTTAGAATGTAAGTTTTTCTAGCCCTTCCAAAAGGTGAAGTTATGTCTTTCAACATTTTTAAAAGAAAATATGTATGTTCTATAGCTTGCACATTTTTCTAATATATTGGGAATGGGTTTAATACATATGTAAAAAAATTTAACCAAAAAATGTTCATATTTATTTTTTAAAGAATTGTAAAGTGGAAGGTATTATTGAATGGAAAATAAAACTAATATGCTAATAACTTTTGGAAGAATTTGAGAATTTTTAATTCCAATGGTGAAAATATTCCAGTAAAAAATTAATGGACTTTATAAATTTTTTTCATTTTTCATTTCTCAAAATTGAGAGCAAAAAATGACTTTATATGTTTTTTCTACCTTCATTGTCCACAAAATAAAACTCCTTATAATTCTTACCTCATTATTTGTAATTGAATGGCTTAAATGTTTTTGAGTAGATATCAATCTATGCAATCTCTAGAAATAATTAATATTTTTTTGTTGCCCGGTTTGACAATGGAAAAATCGAAAAAATCCTTCTAACTTTTACAATATTTATTGGAATGATGTCAACCAAAGCTTCACACATAGATTATGAGTAGCACCCATCATTAAAAATTCATGAATTTTTTTCCAAATAATGAAGCAATAGAGCCTGCCTAAGTTCTTAGAGAGCCCAAAGTGGTTTTCTTGATGCTTCAAGGGTTAAATTTAAGATTAAGTTGATACTACCAAAAATAAATACAATGGCACAAAGTGTTAGGCATTTAGGGGTTAATGTGCAAAATGATACTTTTGGTACTTTAGTAATTATTATTTTATGAATATATTGTCTAACATATTAAATATTATAATTTGAAGAAATATTCACTCTATTTATTTATTTTTGCAAATTCCAATTATTTTATGCTACATAATTTCTATTACTATGAAAAATGTATGCTTAATACAAACATAATTTACAAGATTTTTTCTATAATTCAAAGGTCTCCTTACCTTTTGTGTACCCACTAAAGTAAACTGACCTATGCCATGCAAAAGGCCCATGATAGACACCTAGGGAATGATTCATTACAATCTTGCATCAATCCATGACACATTTTTATATATAAATGAGATTGCGGCTATATTTGGTTGATTTTCTGTCCACAATCAATGTCTTGAATGATGGTGATGGAGTGATTAGTAACTACAATGGAAACTTCCCCCTTTTTCAGTGTAAATTCATCACAAGAACTGACTTTTTTAGGTATTCATGTTAGGAAATATTGTGAGTGCTTTAGGTGAGCAAGATGATCATTGTGGATACACTTTTTGTTGATTTTTGGGTGGTCTAAAGACTCTTTTAGGTCAATCAAGCACCACACTTCAAAAATTCATAACAAATTCATACTTTGTCAAAAAATATATTATTTCAATTGCTTTCCCCATTTCTTACATTTGTCTTGGAAAAAAACTTAAATTTTTTCAAGACAAATATACATAATCATCATACTTCTTAGCATTTAAAAAAACAAACTATAGACTAGAACATGCTTCAAGCAAATAACTCAAGTTTGCCAATACTACATCTTTGGAGACTTTGATTCTTATACTATTTGAATCTTCTAGATTCAAAATACAGTAGTCATAGTGTGATTTTCGAACTGAATCTTTTTAAATTATCAATGGATTTAAAAAAATTAAATACTCATATTTTTTTGGAATCAGAAACTCTACAAAATTTTGTCAAAACCACTCCAAAATCAACAAAAAGTGTATCCACAATGGAATGCTCAAATGTGCAAATCCTGTCATTCCTTTCATGACGAAAATTGAGAAACGAAAGCCTGCTGATAATTTGAATTGACCAGGTAGCATATTAATGTAACAGAGTTCGTTGACAAACAGTAGTAGTTCAAAGGTGGGTTCTTTCCATTTGTTAAAAAAAAAAAAAAAAAAAAAGTGGGCACCTCCAAAACCACCGCTGTTTTCTCCAGTGCCTTATTTACTATTATTAGACTGGTCAAGACTTTCACATTTCCTTGTTCGCAAGTGAAAATGAGAAGGTTCCAATGCACCTCCCAAAAAACGCGACATTTGGATACCATATGCAGAAGTTATGAAAGGTCAAAAAAAAATCCATTTTTTTTTCCCCCTTTTTTTTCCAAAATTTTCTTAAAAGAGGTTCTAGAATTGTTTTCTTCCACTGTAGGTACATATTGGTTTTGGAGATGTACCCAGAGTGGGATGTCGGTTTTTCAGGAGAGAACCACCTCCCAACAGACTTTCTCCCGGTCATGGTGCAGTGAAAAAAAACTAAGGTATTACCATCAGTCAGTCAGTGAGTCTTCTGGGTGGTGCCGGCACAATTCTGCATGAATAACTTTTTGGTCATACATGCCCTTGTAAATAGATATGCTCCCTATTATTTTTGTTTTGTTTTTGTTGGGGTAGTGTACAGCCCCTCAACTTCATCCACTTTGAAATTTTTACTCACGTGGGAAAATGTTACCTCACAAGTCATCCACTGCAGTGTCTTCACTCATGTCTTCATGTCCCCTGTGCTGTTGCCACAGTCAAAACAAAAGTAAAAGTAATTTTTTAATTTTTTAGATTCAAAAGATACTTCAAAATTCAATAACTTTCACACCATTTGTTTGAACGCCACAAAATCAAACCCGTGCACCCCTCCTCGCCGAGGGCTTTCTGACCGTACCAAGCACGCGATCAAGGGACGCACAGTCAAGGAGATCTCAACATGACAAACAAATAAACAAAACAAAACAAATACCATGTTTAAAGGTATAGACTAGTGTGCTTCTTGTTGTCACAGTCAAAAAATAAATAAAAGTAATTTTTTTGATTATTTAGATCCAAAAAATACTTCAAAATCCAATAACTTTCACACCGTCTATCCAAACGCTACAAAATGAGGTTGGTGCATCCCTCCTTACCGAGAGCTTTTTGACGGTACCAAGCACGCGCCCGGGAGATCTCAACGTGACAAACAAACAAACTTAAGGTATAGATGTATTAGTGAGGCCACAGAAATAGTGTCACTGACTAGGAAGGTTCCTTGCGTGTGAAAATTACGAAATTGCAGTAGTACTAGTGTGCCTTGTGTTGTTGCCATAGTCAAAATGAAAGTAAAAATACTTTTCTAATTTTTTAGTTCAAGAAAACTTTGAAATTCAATAACTTTTTCACCATAGGTTCATATGCCACAAAATAAAGCCCATGCATCCCTCTTTGTTGAGTGCTCTCCTATAGTTCCAAACACATGACCAGGGGGCACACAATCCAAAAGATCTCAACACATCAAACCAAACCAAACCAACTAACTAATTTAATGGATGGATTAGATAGTGTGCCTTGTACCATTGCAACAATCAAAATAAAAGTAAAAATAATTTTTTCATGATTTTTTAATTTATATATTTTTTAAATTCAATATCTCTTATGGACAAGGGAATGAAAGGCTTTGTTGTTGTGTCAAAGGTTGCATTGTTTGATACAAATAGAAAGCTTTTTGCACAAAGAAACACAAGGGCTTTGTTTTGTGGACATCTATACTTTGAGTTAGACTATTTTGTTTTGTTTGTTTGATGTGTTGAGATCTAAGAATCATGAGGTGTACGGCGGCATTGTTGATACCATTGGAAAGCTTTCTTCTTGATGTTTGGACCTACAATGTGAAAGTTATGAAATTTTAAAAGCTTTTATGAATTTAAAAATTGAATTAAATTAACTTCTATTTTGGAAAAATCATATATTTCATGTTGTATGTCTAAATGCCTCAAACCAAAGTCCTTGGCCTCGTGATTTTTTTTCATTTATCAAGAAGTGCCAAAGTGGCAATATAAAATGTCATAGTAGTGTTCCAAATTTCAACATTCATCTACATATTGGATAGAAAATATCACATTAGCACATATCACATATCTTTAATTCAATTTTCATTCACCATTTGGCAATTTCATCAAAGTTTTTTGGCATATTTTAGCCCAAGTTTTTTTTTGGTGCAACTTGGCATTCAAAGACCCTCCCCCCCCTCAAAAAGTCCTTCATGCATAAGGCTTTCTATTCATGCCTTGGGGGTGCACTTAGTTCTACTACAATAAACCATGTGTGAGCAAGTGGTTTCCAATCAACTATAATTTTAACTTCAAAATTTGAGCATTGTTTACTAATGACTATAGGATTCTACTCTCCAAATTTCAAACTCAAATAAAATATGGAATGATTTCTAGAAGAGGTTTAAAATGTACTAAAATAGCATGTTTTTCTAACTCAAATATTTTTAGAGAACACATTTAGATGACCATTGCATCAATATTCAACTCAAAACGAGCTTTCAATAGAGAATTATTTTTAGGAATATTTTGTTCATTTTTTAGACAATTTTTTCTTATATAATATAGGGGTGTGAAAGTAATTTTTTTGTTCTACAGTGTATCTTTTTACTTCAAAAATCTATAACTAATTATTATTAACAAATAAAATATCAATAATTCAAAATATAAACTTTCAAAGCAGAAAAATCTATTCATATTTTTTTTATTTCATTTTATTTAAAATTCAAAAAGTATATAGGGGGTCCAAAGTTTTGTTCACTTGTGGTTTTTAATGGACACTCTAAGTGCCCCCCCCTCGAGATTCATGCCAATTTTGTGGCATTTGGACCTACAATGCAAAAGTTATGAATTTTTTTAAATTAAAAATTGAATTAAATTATCTTTTTGTTCACATGGCATGTCCAAATGCTACAAAACAAAGCCCTTGCCCAAGGTAAAAGATAGTTTAATTCAATTTTTTCATATATAAAAATTTGAAATTCCTAAACTTTCACACCATAGATTCAAAACGCCACAAAACAAAGTCTGTGCACCCCTCCTTGCAAAAAGCTTTCCAACAGTACCAAGAACTCCGCTGAATGCGTCAAGGTTTGTTAAATCTGAGCATATCAAACAAATAAACAAAACAAAGCAAACAACCTAATTTTTTTCAGTAATATTTCAGCTTGCACTAATTCAAAATAGTGTGATGGGTTGTCCGCAATTCTGCATACGATGAATCAGTATTGTTCACCTACTTAGTACCTGTCTGTCAGTCTTGAAGTCGTAACTTCATTTCAATTCGGCCCGCGTGTTACAGTCGCGTTAAAATTTCTAAAATTTTCTACAGCCGGACACACAGTTGCATACAAGACTAATTGTATGGTGCAAAATTTTTAAGGACGACTTGTTGACATTGAGTTTCGTTCAGTAAACTTAATGTGTTGAATGGCCAGTGCCGATTGATCGATACAGAGGTGTACAGACTCCATTAGCCTCTGACACGAGCGAAAATTTTCTATTGCAGCACCATATTATTCCATCTTGCTTCGTCACTATGATCAACCAAATGAATTACGAAGGATTGTTGTAAGTTAAGTACAGTAAGCTAATAAGAGTAACTTGGACGACTTATTAGAACCTCTGTCGAATATTCCGTCTTGCTTCTTCTCTACGATCAACCAAATGAAGAAGGTTTGATGCAAGTTACAGTAAGCTAACAAGAGTAACTGAGACTCATTAGAACCTCCGTCGAATACTCCGTCTTGCTTCGTCACTATGATCAACAAACTGAATTAAGAAGGATTGTTGCGAGTTACAGGAAGCTAATAAGAGTAACTTGGACTTATTAGAACCTCCGTCGAATATTCCGTCTTACTTTATCACTGCGATCAACCAAATGACGAAGGACGGATTGTCGTAAGTTACAGTTAAGCTAATAAGAGTTAACTTGGACTTATTAGAACCTCCGATCCGTGGAATCATCGGAGTAAGCGGTATCACCAGTAGGATCGGAGCAGTATTGACTGTGTTCGTTTTAGAACTTCTTTAGATCTAGAAAACTTCTTTTGACTTGGAAGGTCCAGCTTTAGAAAATCCGCCTGGGTCCTTTTTGACACATCCTGCTTTTGACTCTGGGCCGGACGGGCTGGATGGATCTCCCGATTCTCAACTCCCAACTGTCTGGACTCTGGACTCTGGATGGGTGCACAAACTTCAACGCAAAACAAACATAACTCCTGCCTGTCCCTTGCATTTATGATCCACACTCTCATCTCATAATCACCGAGGTTATTGGCCTTGTGCGAGTTTTTATTACAAACTTGGGGTGGATCAGAAGCAGGGGTGTGCGCAATTGTGCAGCTTTAAACTTTAAACTCGCACCACACTATGTATGCCTATGGAACACCGAAGGTGTGCCGGCGGGTACACCCAAAATCGTCGAACACCCTACCTGAAACTGACATCTTCACTCTGGGTACATCTTCAAAATCAATATACATGTGGATGAAACGGCTTGAAAACATCTAACCAATTTTTTTATTTTATTTTATTTTATCATTGATAACTTTTGCATGTAGTATTTGAATGTCACATTCTTTATGTGAGGTGGAACCTTCTTTCACTTGACAACACAAAAATATGAAAATTTGAACAATCTAATAATATTAATGAGGCACAATGGAAAAAAGGGGTGGTTATGAGGGGACCCTCTTTACATTTGGACCAATAATTGATATTGAGACCTCATTTTTGATACATCTATGAATAATACTTTGAAATGTCTTGACTTATTTATATGGCATTGAAATAATGCATGCTAAAATGTATTGGAATCCTCTTTTAGTTGGTAAGACAATCTAATTAAGAAAAATATATTTAATAGTTATAATTATGCTTAGTTGTAGTTAGTGACAATTATAGGTGCAAATACCTTAGGATTCAAATTTGATATGGTATTTGAATACTTTTTTTGAATTTTGGAACCCAAGACAAGATTTTTTAGTCTAATTATTTTTTGATACTATTACGTTGTAGCACACTTAAAAAGTTGAAAATTTGAAATTATGCTTGCATGGACCACATAAATGGTAGTAGGACTAATTGTAGATTTGGGTTTGTCATTTCCATAGTCTACGTAAATCATGGTTCTAATAGTGTTGAATCAACTTCCTAACTTTCTATAAAGAATCTAAATTTCTTTTTGTGTAACCCCTTAAATTCAATTGAGTCATTCAATTGAGTCTAGAAAGATATTGAAACTAAAGTAAAATGAAATGAAATCTAATTTTTTTGACTAATTTTATTTAAATAGTACTCCCTCCATTCCAAAATGATATTTTTCAACAAATGTTTTAGGTTAAGGCTAAAAATAACATTTAAAAAACCCATTTTGCATTGTAAGTAGAGTTTGGTGCACTCCTAACATCCTAAAAACTAAGTTTTAGAGCCTCGTTTAGAGCCCCTTTCAAAGTGTACTTTGAAAATATTGAAAATTGAATTTGGGGGGGGGGGGGGGCATTTTTAACCTTTAAAGGACAATACAAGCCCCTAGAACATTTTGAAATTTAAGACTTGAATTTTCACATAGTTTTTTACTTTAAATGTTTTTAAGCTTGAGTAAAAAAATGTAGCTATGGGGAATTTTATTAAAGTGGCAAATATTTTGTGACTTTGACATCCCACAGTTTAGACCGGGTGGTTTGAAATCTAGTACACTAATAGATTTTAGACTGCCTGATTTGAACTGTGGGAATGGCACATGAAATATCCCCATTTTAATGAAATTCTCCATAGCTCTAATAATCTATTTTTTATTCCATCTAATTTTTTTCAAAATTTCTAAAATTATATTTTATGTGACACTCTAAAGATACTATTTTAGAAGTTCAAAATACACCACTTTTGAACTTTACTATTGAATTTCTCTTGGTGTAATCTCAAGGAGTACATCAATTATACCATGATACTTGTTATTATTCTTTCCATTTAAAAAAATCATATTGTTTTAAGTATTTTTATAATTATTATGATTTTTATGTGGAAGTTTATTTTAAAAATTATATAAAATTCAATTTGATATTTTTAATTACAATAAAATAAGATTAAGTTTTAGACATATATTACTTCATGTGAAAAATATAAAAAATTTTAAATCCATGCTTTAATGTAGAAACCTAATGAAGTTTGACCAAATCCAAACATAAAATGTCTTTTAAAGGTTAAGGAGAACCGATGGGCATTAAATTATGCTTGTGAAGTCCTCGATGAAGTCATCATTTTGTGGGCAGTTAGTATGGACCTAAGACCACGTTTGGGCCTCTATATTAGTCATTTCATTTGTCTTTTGATTTATGATTGTATGGATAGAGGGGGAACTACTACTTAGAGTTGTTTTCCTTGTCCAAGATAGCAAATGAAATTCAAATTTGATCAATTCACAATGTCACAAAGTATAACATGAAGGTCATTTTGGAACTGAAATTTAAGGTCAATTGGAAGATTATTTTGGAACGGAAAAATATGAAACACAATTTAGACAATTATAAAAAAAAATTAATTTATAAATATGATATTTTGAATTTAAACATGTAATCCATACTTTTAGATAATATTGAAAAATGAATGATTCTAAATTGATTGAGTGAATATTTAAAAAGATGTATTAAATTTTGATTGTGTAGATAAATTTTTATCATCATACCATTCATATGCCATGGTTGTCATACTAGACAAGTTACTATTCATTTCTTGTCCTATAGGACGAGTTAATATTCATCAAATGTACTTGGGAAGTACATTTGATGAATAGTAACTTGTCCTACAGGACAAGAAATGAATAGTAACTTGTCCAGTATGACAACCATGTCATATGCCATATATGTTTCTAAATTGATAGGGTGAACACTCTAACAAATGTTTGAATTTTTATTAAGTGGATTGTCTTATATTTCATGAATGCTTTTTTAAATTGATTGAGTGAACATTTTTAAATATATTTTGAATTTGATTTGAGTGGATAATTTCTAATTGCATATGCCACAAATGCTTTTAAATTGATTGGGTGAACATTTTGAAATATGTTTTGAATTTTGATCATGTGGATAATTCCTATTCATCATGTCAATCAAATGCCATGCTAGTTATAAAAACTCACTACACTACTAGAAAATTTCATTTCTATGTTGTTTTGGTCGCGTTGATCCGGTCAAAATTTGACAGAAATCTATTGAAATCAACAGATTTCTGTCAAATTTTGACCAGATCAACGTGACCAAAACAACACAAAAACGAAATTTTCTAGTAGTGCTAATCTTGCAAAAGTTAATAAAGGATTTTTTTGCTCAAAACCTACCTTCTAAATGTACCAAAATTCTTTAAACTCACAATCTAAGTACCCAAAATGGATGTCATATATGGAATTTTTTTAGCATAATAACAACATTATATTGCATATAAAAATGAAATAAAAAATTATTTGGAATTGTAAGAGTTGGGAGAGGTCAAAAACCGTTACTATCTTCTTGAAATTCATTATCATTACAATTGTATGCAACTTTTTATGACTCAATAAAGTATAATTGTAAGAGTATAGAATGGATTTTAAATTCCATACATGCATCCATATAACCCTTGGTCTTTGTGGTACAACATGTCATAGTTGTATTCACCAAAAGAACATATATTATAGGTGGCAACTTTTAAGCTTAGAAGAGTTTTATTAGTAGGTAGGTTGGACCTTTTTGCCGTTGGGCTACTACCTTCTACTACAAGGTTCATTTTAGCAAAAATGAAGAAATTTGTATAATGCAATAATATTACAATTTACATTAATTTAAAACAAAGTGGTTTTGCTAAATTACTACCATATACATTCATAGGATAAATTGATGCATAGTCAATTTCTCACTTCCTATAATCATGGGATAATAAGTGAATAAGCTACTATACTACAAGAGGATTTAGATGTCCATGTAGCATGTCTATGTAGCATTGAATTGTTTTCCAACTACGGTAACTCCTCAAACTTCCTCACAGTAGTTCTTGTCGGTGCAAAACCTTGACAAGAGCATGTACAATGCAACCAACTTTCAAAATGGTATTGGCATAATAAAGGGGCAACTCCAAAAAACACTCCCCAATGCAATCGGCATAACTCTCTCTTTATTCCCGGGTCCATCATTATCCTTCCCAAACTTGACAAATTCTTTTTTTTAAATGAATGAAACAAAATTTCATTGCAAGGAGAATAAAATACAAACCCACTAGCTACAAGTGGCTTGGTGGGGACAACCAACCTGATACCCCATCCCACCCTACCCCACCCCACCTCATCTCAAACAGAATGGACAAATAATCTAATAGGAGAAGCTACTACGAGGCTCAACTCAGAGAGAGGCCTTGAGGGCCTCTTCCAGCTAGCCATGAAGCCGCACTTGCAAGATTGAGTTACATTTGAAGCATTCCTAAGGAGATTGAAAAATGAAGTCGGCACTAGGACCCAAAGCTATCCAACATGGCTGTCCATCTTTTATGGATGCAAAAATACCATATCTACATCTTCTCTTGGTGAAGGCGTCAAACAGCTTGTGTTGCAAATTAGCATATCTATGTTAGTTCCTGTTGATGTTGGCCATTTGACTCTCCCATAATCAATAAAGCCTCTTCAAACATAATGAAGAAGGCGTTCTTGAGACCACTCGACGTAGTTGAAAACCATATCGTTCCTTTGGATCCATAGAGTCCAAAGCACAATTGTGTGGGCTTCCAGCTAGATCCTTTTGAACTAGTTAAACTTACGAGGAATGTTGGCGGAGAAAAACTCGACAAATTTGCAAAATATGAAGGGTCCACAAGTTGGCTTGTTGTACAAATTACAATCATTACAAATTACAATCATTATTGTCACCCCTTTTCAAGCATTGACATGCATGCTAATAAATTTGGCCTTCCCTTGTTTGCATGAAAAGTCGTTTTATAACGTAGAATATTTTCTTCTTCTTCTTCTTCTTCTTTTCATAATAATGTGGAAAAGTTCATTTGAAGTTTGGGTTTCCGGCTTCGCATTGGATCAATTTGTTCTCAAAAAATCCTAGTACCATGCATGCCTCATGGAATGCCCCACCGTTTGCCGATAAAAGGGATTTTTTTTTTCCCCCCGGAGTGCATTGTGGATGCTCTAGAACCAGATCAACCAAGGAGGCTATATTACAGAGGGTGACATTAAAGAGGTCGGCAAGTACGGTCCAGCTAAGGCGAAAGGTGCGCATTTACAGAGTGACCCCAAAGCCAAGCCAAGCCCAGCCCAGCCCAGTAATGACACCTCCAGTTCCCCGCGAACATGGAGTCCCAGACAAGCTGCCAGGGGGCCTTGAAAGAGACCGACTCCCTGCAAGGGAAGACTCTTCCGTTGGAGTCTGGCCCGAAGACTTTGAGGCAGCCCCGAAGACCGACTGACCGACCCGCAAAGGAAAGCTCAGTTGACTCCCAAAGAGAATTCCGCTTCATTAATTACTCCCTCTGCCCCGTTTTTTTTTCTTCCTTTCTTTCTCTCTCTCTCTCTCTCTCTCTCTTCTCCCGGTCTTGTGGTCCCCTTCCCCCCGAGTCTTGTGCTGCAGTCTCGTCGTCGGCTCCAGCCTTAGTTGTGCTTCTCCTTGTCGTCGTCCCCGCCGTTTCGTTGGCTATGGCCACCAATGCTGCCTTCCCAGCTCCGGGCCCTCCCCTGTCGTGAGCTTTCGCTTTCGCTTTTCTCCGCTCGCTGAATGATATGCCGGACGACGCGGCGTGCCAGGGACGGAAAATATTGTTGGTTATTAGTCGTCGGGGTCGCCGTTGAGGGGCGCCGAGAGTCGTGTGGGACCGGAAGCGTGCGAGGGTTTGAGGGGAGGGAGAAGAGAAAAAAGTTCTCGGAGTGCCGTTTTTGAAGATGCGATGCGGTGCGGTGGTGGCGAGGAGAGGAACGGCGAAGGATTGAGAAAGAGCGAGAGGGAGAGACAGAGGGATTGCGCTTGGAAAGGTTGGGTGGAGGTGGAGGACCGTGAATTTTTGGCGTAGGTTGCGATTGTTTTAAGGGAGTCAATGGTTTAGTATTGGAGCTGCCGAGCTCGGTTTGAAATTTGGCGATTGCGTTTGGGAGTGTCCTTTTGGGGGCTGGTTTTGGGTAGTTGCGGAGCTGATTGTACTGGAGTGGCACTGTTGTTTTCTTGGACCGAGAGGGAGAGGAGAGGAGGGGAGGGAGGGAGAGGGTTTAGGATATTAAATGTTAGGACACATGCCTGGCGTGGGAGGGAAAGGGTTGAGAAGGTTCTTGTGTCATTGAGAAGCGGGACTGGAATTGCGTGGTTGTACGTCAGAATGAAGAGGCAGAGGTCTTCCGATGCCGCGGTAGTGAAGGTGGAAAGCGTAGGACAGGAGGCTTTGGTGACTTCGGGGAAGGAGGGGCGGCATGACACGCCTCGTGTGAAACGAAGAGAGGGAGGCTCAGGTTCAGGTTCAGGTTCGCAGGGAAGGTCGGGTATAGAAAGGGAGATTGGAAACGAAGAGGAAGAGGCAAGGCGACGAGATGGAGCTGTTACGAGTCAGGGGAAAATTGCAATCGATCGAGCTACCGAGGGGAAAGACGATAGTTCGAAAGCGATAGGATCCAAGGAAGGCGCGGAGAACGGTAGCTTGCATTATGTAGGACGACCGGGAGCCAAGCCCAAGGATGGACCTGCTGATAGAAAGGATGAGGACGAAGGAGAGACTAACGTTAAGAGTGAGAATGAGAGCGAGCGACGCAAGGCATTGGTAGGAACGAAGAAAACCAATGCGAAGGGAGAAGGGGACGAGGCAGCGGCCATGGATGTCGAGGCAGTGCCCGATAAGAACAGTGAAAGGGAAGAGGGCGAGCTGGAGCCAGAGGATGAGACGCTTCCGGGAAATGTCGATGATCAGAAGCGAGCGCTGGAAGCAGTGAGGTCGAAGGAGGTCGATGTTATTGAGGAGTCTGAGCATGAACGCGTAGTGGAGTCGGCAGATGAGCCGATGAAAGAGGGCGAAGGAGATCCACCAGCCCCTGTCACTGTGGATGCGGAGGTTGGCATTCCTATCAGAGAAAGCTTAGAACATCAAGATACTGAGCCGGTAGCTCGCCAGAAAGGTGTAGAGAATACGCAATTGGATCTCCAGCTCTGTGTGGAGCAAGAGACGAAACCAAAGGAGCTTCTTGACGAAGGAATTTCGGAGAGATCGCAGCGATTAGGCACACAGGGCAGGGGGTTTCCGTTAGGGTCCCTGAACGAACCACGGCAAGAAACTAGTGAGCAAGCAATCCCAGGCGCCGCACCCTCAGGTGACAAATTTTTTATGAAATTGAGCGGAAGTGGACGGGAAAGGGATAGGGAGGAAACGAAGGAAGGAGAGAGGCAGACCGAGAAGAAACAGCGGGTGGAAGATGGTGCTCACCTTTCGCTTGCGTTACCCGATACCTCTCTCTCGCTTTCTTCTGGGGACCCCCATAGCCGACCCCAGAAGCAGCGTCGAGCTCATTCGCATCCATCCCAACAGGGACCTGCGCATTCTAGGGGTTTTACCGATTCTCTTTCTCTCTCGCATTCACTTCCATTTCAACACAACCCAAGCTGTTCGCTCACGCAGACTTCCATGGATAAGACAGAGCTTTCCAGCGGAAGCCAGCAGATCTCGTTTAGTAAGGAGCAGGCATCATACGGGAGCTGGCAAAAATCGCATGGTAGCAATCAGGGAAATGAAGCCTCAGGAGCTCACGATAGGCGAAAGCAAAAACCAAACTTGTATCAGAAGGTGCTATCAAATCCTCAAATTTTGCAAGGTTCTCTAGGCAGCGAGCGCTTCGGGGGTAGAGAGCGAGGGTCCGACAGTATTGATCATTCTCAAGGTAGTCATCCAGCTCCCGTGGCAGACCGTGGAGTACACACCTCGCATTCTGACGATGCCAGGCGTGCAATGCGGAGGGAACAAAAACACAAACACCGTCATGGAGAGGCTGGCGAAGTCTGGTCATCGCCATCGCGGAGCGGAGATTCCAGAGATACGCAACCCCATTCCAAGGGGGGAAGGAATTCTTTCGGATCCCATAGGGAGAATGAAGCAGCAGGATCAGAGAGAGAGTTTACCAGCATAGGCGTGCAGGATATAGTGTCGGAGCCCATTCCATCCATGGCTCGCAAGCTGCAGGAGCTTCCTGATAGCTTTTTGGCCGGCTTGAAAGAGACTCTGCGGGACATGCTGAATAGCATTGAGAAGCGGGAGCAGTTTGTGCAGCTTCAGCAGACGCTTGCAGCTCGAAAAGATCTCACTACTGATGTTCTGTTGCGAGCGCATCGGATTCAACTGGAGTTGCTGGTTGCAGTGAAAACAGGAATATTGGCCTTCTTACACTCTGACATTCCGATGACCCATTCGGCTTTGGTTGAAGTTTTCCTCCAACAAAGATGCCGCAATTTTGTCTGTCAGAACCAGTTGCCTGCGGATGAGTGCGATTGTAAGCTGTGTGCCCAGAAGGGAGGTTTCTGCAACTCCTGTATGTGTGTAGTGTGCTCAAAGTTTGACTTCGATGCCAACACATGCCGTTGGATTGGTTGCGACTTCTGTCTTCATTGGTGCCATACAGACTGCGGGATCCGCATGGCCTACATAACTCCCGGTCCTAGCATTCGGGGTGCAGCTGGAACCACAGAGATGCAATTTCACTGCGTCGCATGTGGCCATACAAGTGAACTCTATGGGTTCGTGAAGGATGTGTTTTGTACGTGCGCTCCTGAGTGGGGTCGGGACGTATTAGCTCGGGAGTTGGATTGTGTCCGCCGCATTTTCCATGAAAGCACTGATACAAAGGGAAAGCAACTCTGCAGCAAGGCCGAAGTGATATTGCAGCAGCTCAATTCTCAAGTGGACACTGCAGTCGCTTGTCGCAGCATGGTTAAATTCTTCGATGGTAAGCAACTCTTAATTTTGACCATAGTTCTTGTAATTTGCGCTTCGTTCAAATCTGCAATTTTTCCCTGGGTGCGTGGTTTCTGCAGCCTTGTCTTTTGGGTCCAGCAGAGATCTGTGTTGTCAACACTCCCGCATTTTCAGGATCTCTTATCTCTGTATCAATTATAATCTAGGGATTCTCAATTTGTTGGCGCTACTTAAGGGGAGAGACTAAGCAATGGATTGAAAATGTGGAAAGTTATGGCAATAGTAGTACGTTGGGGCTCATGATTCCAAGGAATGTTTTTTTCATGCCTAGTATGATAGTTACATGTGGTTATTTGAATAATGGCATTCTAAGATTGTTGAATATGATTCTTCAATTTTTAAATCAGCGAGGATTACATTGAAAATTATACATTTCTATTTGGAGACACTTGCGATTGGCCGCTTGGTTTAGTTTTTAATGGGTGTTGGGTGGGCTTGACTGTTTCTCGTTTTGGCATGCTGTTTTACTTTCTTGCAGAAGTTCTGATTTAGATGTATGTGGGGTGGTTGGGATGTTTCAGAAAGTTCTTCTCATGGGGTGACACCCGACCAATCACAATCGTCACCAGCCTTGCCAGCTGAAGCGAAGAAAATCTCTCCATCTCCACTGAATAGTAAGCAGCCGAGCACCCAAACCACGCTAGAAATGGCAAAGGAAGCCCTCGCCACTTACGACAGTGAGCTGGAACAGAAGAGGCAAGAAGCGTCGGAGCTCCAGCAGGAAAGGGAGCGCAAGAAGGCACAGATTGAGGAGTTGGAGAGCATCGTTCGCATAAAGCAGGCTGAGGCTAAGATGTTTGCGCTTCGAGCCGACGAAGCGCGGCGTGAAGCCGAAGGCCTGCATCGTATCATGTTAGCCAAGGCGGAGAAGATCGAACAGGAGTACACCGGAAAGCTGTCCAAGCTGGGCATGGAGGACGCCGAGGAGAGGTGTCGGAAACACCGTGACACTGTGCATGTGTTACAGCAGGCTCAGAGGGATTTTCATACCATGAATCTGCCATTGCTAAATGAGCTACATGAACTTTTGAAGCAACTCGAGGCGTCAAAGCGTCACAGCTGGAAGTAGAAATTGCGGAGATGGATTTTCATGCCATGAATCTGCCCATCGCTAATGAGCGGCACGATTTTTCGGAAGCAACTCGAGGCGTCGAAATGGCATAGCTGGAAGTAGAAATTGTGTGCAGATGGATCTTCATGCCATGATTGTGCCATTGCTGAATGAGCTGCACGAACTTTTGAAGTGACTTGAGGCGTCGAAATGGCATAGCTGGAAGCAGAAATTGTGTGCAGATGAAAATTTCATGCCATGAATCTTCCATTGGTCAATGAGCTACACGACTTGAGGCGTCGAAACGGCATAGCTGGAAGTAGAAATTGTGTGAAGTTGGGGGACACAGTGACCATCGGAATGAAACTTTCCATGTACAGTACAGTAGAGGTTGTTCATACTTATTGAAAGATACTCAAATGAACTACAAGATCGACGCCTTCCATTATGACCCCATGTTACCAATGGCAGAAATGGAATTAGGATCCGTGCTGCGCTGCACGATCTTACTGGGCATGGATTGGAGTTGAGATCATCTTTTGTGAAATTTCACTTCCATGTGAAGTTAAAAACTGTGACATACTTACGAAACATATGATTTTTTGCAGCCTCCCTGAATTCTTGCTCCTGTGGTTGATCTATGGATGCATATCCTGCACAAGGTGCATTAGCGCAAAACATGTGAGCCCTTAAATGTACCCTCATTACCACTTGTAGAAACAAGGAATGTGTAGATTATGGAAATGAGTATGAGACTGAGTTTACCTGCAATCGTTATTCGGATCTTGTGGATCATTTTTTTGGTTTACATATACTGTGTCTCAAGGAGTCTAAACGGCCTTGTTTGCATTCAGAAAGAAACTTCTGATGAAGTTGGAAGTGAATGAGGGTCATCTCCATTGACTAGTGTAGGAATGGTAAGTCATCAAGGACTCAACGATAGATATGTATTTTGGAAATATTGTCTTACTGGTATGTTTCATTATGTGGCATTTAACGATGTGGTTGGTGACTCTTTTATACTATCTAGGACTGGTTTCCATATACAGTGGATTTGAAACTTTTTCATTCAAACAATCATGGCATAAGCATCACTGGGCAAAGTCCCAATGTTATCAAAATCAACAAAAAACAAAACAAATCAATGTTATCAAAATCAACAAAAAAACAAAAAAACAAATCGGTTGATTGGTTGAATCAATTCTATGCATAATGTGCATCATGAATTCTAGTCTTTGTATAGAAAATTTGACCTTGAAAATGCATCACTTAGTGCATATGCTATTTTGACTCCATTGGGTCCATTTAGTTGGATTTTGGCCATTTTTTAGTCAAATCACCAAATGGTTTTTTTTAGAGCTTTTGTGCTTTGTTGTTTTTGTTTCTCAAAATTTCTTTGAAGTACATTAGAGGCCCTTCAAAGCTTTCTTTTGTATGCTCTTGTTGTAGTTGTTTTTCACTATCTTATTGTTTGGAATTATTTTTACAAGTTATACTAATCTTAAAATTCTCCCCATCCATACCTTGGTGATGTTGCTTAAGGAGGCCCTCGAGCATTTTTTGAGTTAAATTGACACTAACTTGGTTGTACTAACACTACTTGTACTAGTTTGTGTGTACCACATGTTGTATACTAACCCGCTTACACTAATTGTGTATACTAATGTGTTGTACCTCATTATTGTACTAGCTCACTTATCTATGGTTTCCCTTCCCTTTCAAGTGGGAAAGCTTTGACTTTAGAAATTTTAGAAGTGTTGGTGACATTTATAAGAAAATTCTCGACGGCAAAGCTTTGACTTCAATTCTTATAGAAAGTTATCAAGAAATCTCCCAAAGACTTTTGTAGTATTGGCCCATAGTTAGTTCCAAATTGTTTGGTCCTAAGGTTCAATTAGTTTCCAAATAACCACCTTTGTTGGCCCATAGTTAGTTCTAAATTGTTTGGTCCTAAGGTTCAATTAGTTTCCAAATAACCACTTTGTAGGTTGGTCCATAGTTAGTTCCAAATTGTTTGGTCCTAAGGTTCAATTAGTTTCCAAATAACACCTTGTAGATTTATTTTAGTGTCTAAATATTCAATTCTATTTGGCAAAATTAGTGTCCAAATTTTCAATCTTAAAAATCCAAAACTAACAATTAATTGAAGAACCCAAACCAACAATCAACTTATAAGGGACTCGAATGGCCATAAGGCTTGGGGCTCCAATCACATCGACGACCAGAAAGGATCTAAATTTCCAATCACATCTAATGGATACAAAGGACCAAGGCTCCAATTACATCCAATAGCCATAAGGGGCTAAGGTTCTGATTACATCCCAACGGCCATAGGGCTTGGATTCTAATTATAATTGACTATCCCCTAGCTTGGATAGTCTAGGGCTTGCTTTGGTGGTCAAAGAGTTTAACTTGGAGATCCAAGAGCTTAACTCTTGGGGACCCACGGGCTTAAAAAACTCAAAACAAGTCAATTTTTCTTGAAAAAACATGAGGTTTGGACATCCTCCTCTACTCTCATAAAGAGCTCTCAAATTTTTCTAAAGTTGTACCTGTAAGTTGACTTTCACAAAATTTATAAACAAATGCTAAGGAAGGAGAGGAAGAGTTAGAGAAAGGGTAGGATTATAAGAAAATCTTAAGAAATCCCCATTTGGTTGGAGAAACACCTAGTCATCCCCGCTCGAAAAACACGGGCAAAAGTCAAATATACTCTTAGCTGCAAATTGGTAGACTTTAAGTGTAGGTTATGTAGGTCTACCTCAAGCACACTTTCACTATTCTCATTGCATTTGAATTGAAAAAAAGATTAAAAAAAATTTGTTGAAAAATTCCATTCAAAATATTAAAAAAAATTGTGCTTGAAGTATGCTTGAGGTAGACCTCAAGCACATCTCAAACACACTTTGTTCTTTTAAAAATTTTGAATACAATTTTGAATACAATTTTTCTTAGAATTTTCATTCAAATGGAATGAGAAAAGTAAAAGTGTGCTTAAAGTGTGCTCAAGGTCTACCTCAAGCACACTCCGAGGAGTTTTTTTTGTTTTTTTTTAATTTATTAGAATTTTTCAACAAATTTTTTTTCTAGTGTTTTCTTCCGCCTCCTACCATTGCACCTACAAGCCAAAAAAATCTAGAAATAGTGAATCATAAAAAATCATATCTGCAGAGAAAAAATGTATATAGTCAACTACTATGGTAGGGACGAGGTCCTATAGTTTCTAGAGTCATTTGTGTCATGACTGGACCCTTTTTTTCCCTAGCTAGGTCTATGTTGGACTATTTTTTCCTCATTGTCCATGCCCAAGCTAGGACCAGGGAGCTTTACAATGAATGGGTGGCAGTGCTCTTATAGATGAAGTTAATACCAAGGTAAGTTCATAAAACCCCAACTTCTTCCTTAACCCCTAAATGCCTAAGCCTTTTCAAATGTGTTTTGACTATGAAAAAAGAGCTTGGGCTTATAGTTGTCCCCATTGAAGCAAATTGTTTTTTTTTCAAAATTTAACTGTATAGAAACAAGAGAAATGTAAATTTTTTATTTTTAGTATGTTGCCCCTCCTCACAATGTTTCAAAAATTTGCATATAAAAGTTTTTTGGGATTAGAGTGACATGAACAACTACAAATTGTGCTAGCACACTAAAATGCACTTTCAAAAAACTTAATTTCACAAGAAAAGCTATTAAAATCATTACACAATCCACCTTGCAATTGTTAAGATGCAATTTTTTTTATAAGTATAAATTATAATTAACTCCAAATCAACACTTGTATGTTTAAATTTTCAATGGTGAAAATCTTGAAAACACTTTACTCTTTCTATTGGGACCATTTTCAAAGCAAATGGATAAATACAAGTTTTTAGATCTTGAATCAAGTGAAATCGGCTAACTTTACTCAAAGTTGGGAAATGAAATGAAATAAACAAGCTTTACTCTTCTTCTAATAGACATATATGGCTTTGGAGACCTCTCAACAATCAAATATGTACCTTTTTCACTGAAAAATGAAAGTTTTCAATAGTTAACCTTCAAAACTGCCCCCTCCCCTAAATTTTAAAATGGTCCCAAGCAATTTAATTGCCCACACCAAAATGAGCCTAAAATTTCAGATCAACCATATATGGTTGCTTAGGCATTTAGGGATTAAATGTCTTAATAACAACTTTAAACCTTAACCAAACTCCAATTTAGATTTAGACCACTAAGGTTGGATTTGATTCTGAGCTTAATTTAATAAACTAATAGAATAGGTCCAGAAGGCTTCACAAATATAAAACACTCAAAAAATAGAATCAAAACAAATAAGTTAGATGCAAATGAAATGTAGAAGGTAGAATGAATGAAACTTAGTAAATTTCATCCAAATGGAACAAGAAAGGAAACATAGATAGTAATAAGGATCTAGACAATAGAAGTAAAATTTGAAGTTAATTTCAAATTAGAATTTAAATGAAATTAGTGAATGAAGTTTGAAGTATTGATTAGTAGTCAAACTTCATCTATCAATAACTTTCACTATGGAATTTCAAACTTGAAATAACTAAGCATTTTGGATAGGTAAAATCAAGATCATCAAGGAAAAGGTCAAAAGTCTAAAAGTAGTCAATAAATAGAAATAATTCATTGCTTTAGGGAGAAATTAAGGTTAAGTTCAGAGTTTTGATGATAATTGAGGAAAAAATTTAGATTTAGAATTTTATAGAAAAATAGTAGAGAAGTCCAAAACTAAATTAGACTTTAAAAAGACATCTAGAAGATACAAAAGGATGAAGTTTGGATTAAAGAATAGATGAACTTAAATAAAATCCGTCCATCCAAGTCTAAACTCAGGATTTAAATATTAGGTGTCAATCTAAAATTGCAAAAAAAATTACAAATCAAATTGAATTCAGGAGTCAATAGAAAATGATGGATGAAATTTGAATTGCCATGTAAAGGCTAAAACTTCATCCAGTCATAACTTTTGCTAAGAATATCGGATGTTCATGAATTTTATATTTTTGAAAATAGCATGAATTGATATTTAACTTTGGCTTGATAAAGTTAGAATGTAAATTCTATTCCTAAAAAATCCTAATGACTTTAATTAATTCAACAATTTGATTGAAAATTATGTTTTATGTTATATCTTATTGGTTTATCTTGTAAGTACACATACAATAAGCACTTAGAAAAGATCCATTTCTTAAAAAGGCTAAATAAACAATGCTTAAGCACCCATATAGCATAAATTTCACATAAACACTAGAATCTAGTTGTGCATGTTTGAATACCAAGAATAGATATTGAAATGCTCACAATGATTTCTTGAAATAGTGTGGTCATTAATCATCACTTGTTCATACAAGTCTTGAAACTCACTAAGGGATTTGTGTCCATGATTAGTCAACACCTTTGTTAGAATCCCAAAGTAACTTAAAACACAATCCAAAAATAATTAAGTTGCATCATTACTAAACTTGTCAAGCAACACCACCAATTCAATCCACTTAGAAAAATGTTTGCTCATCTTCAATACATACTTGTTGTGTTATGGTGTCACTAGCAATGGTTTTGCAAAGTTGATACTCTATCTATAGCCCAATCCCAGTATTCCATTACTAATAATGGTTGAAATTGAGGCATCAAGGCATTTAGTGATTCTCGCACTCTATTACACACCGTACATATGTCCATCAATTGTTGGACTTGTATTTGTATACCTCGCCACTAATGATAAACCTACAATAAGCGTGAGCCCTAGAGTTGTCACATAAATCTTAAGATTTACTTTTTTACTTTTGCTTAGTTTTAATAGAATTTATAGTTTAAAAAGATTTAAAAGAGTGTTTATATCATATTTACATTGTATTTGATAGAACTCCCTATTAATATGGTGATTTATCCTCAAAGTTTGGAAGTGATTTAAGCACTTCCATTTCTTATTTCTAATGTTTAATTAGGTGTTTAAAGAATCAAATAAGAATTTGAGAGATAATTAGGCTTTGTTAGCCAAAATAGTAGCAAGATGCCTAAATTAGAATAAAATAGAATTAGACCTTTGAGTACATGTGACTGAACATAGCTTTATAGGAATTAGTGATGCATGATGGAAAGTGTCCTAGTTCTAGAAATTCATATGAATGACCTACGTAGAGTTCATTTCAAGAAAACTATGAGAAATTACATTTTCATTGTGTAGGTAAAATTCAAGTAATATGAGGATTATGCAACCGCAGATTGGAGAGAGGTGTTTTAAGTATAAAAATATACCAAGAGTTCAATGAAAAAATTGGTTCGTCTACATTAACTTCTACTTGAATGATTCCCTTCCAAAGGAATGAAAAGGGAAGTGATTAATTTTGATCGTCCTATAAATTGTAAAAGGTAAAAATATAAACTTGCTCTTAGTATTTGGAAGCTTTCTAGAAGTTATCTAGAAAATTTAGGAATTTTACGGAATGCAAAAGATGACTCCATGGAAAATCAACTATGCTTATTAATAATGGAAAATTCACAAAAATTATCCAAGTGGCAGTAAAATCCAAGTAATAATTAGGATAAAATTTTTAGTGCTAAATAAGTGCCCTAAAAAGTTTCAAGGCATTCCAACATCAACAAGTACCAGAACTTGTAGCTACATTGAATTCAAGCAAAATTTGAATACATTCGACACGTTAATTGGCATATCGAAAGCTTATAATGTCCAATAGAAGTCAACAAGTATTCTTTTCTTACTTTTGCAAATCTTCCAAAAAAATAAAACTAATCAAATCTTTTGGAAAGTGTAAACTCCATCATTTGGATTCTTTATTTTTGTTTTATTTACAATTTGTTGGCTTTTGTGAGCCAAATGACCTAGGAATAGGTGCCGTGGGGGGTCAAACTAATTTGTGCCAAATTTCTTGTCTAATTGCTTAAGAGTTTAGAAATTTGGCCAAATTTCTTGTCTACTTACATTTTGCAATCATTTTACTTCTTGTTTGAGGCTTGAGCTTGCCTTGAAGGACGTGGAGGTCCTTTTGATCTTGTCTTGTCTATTTTTAATGAGTCTTTGATTTCTTTACTAACACTTTGTATGCTTTCATGGTCTTCTTTGGAAAACTTGAATTATTGAGTCACTAACCATTTTGTACTAGCTCCTTGAGTCCTTGTCTGGGATTTCATAATTTATTGTAGAAAATCCCCCTAGAGCCTTGACCTACAAAATACATGGGCTGGTCTAAGTTGTGGTCTTATTCTTGGTTGTGTTTTACTAACCCAAAGCTTCATTTTGTTAGTCATTTGGAAAAAATTATTTATTGCAATTCTTTCAAGTCTGCAATTACTAATTGACAAAAATATATCTTTGTTTTGTATTTTTAACTTCAAAAAGACCCGAATCCACTAATTGTATTTACTTTTTAGTTTCTTATAGAGTAGCCAAAACTCAATCAGTGTGCTCAAAAATCAGTTTAGCATGCCAAACCAATCTAATGTGGTTGGACCATCCTTGTAGCCCAATACAATACAATCTGGACTAGCTAGGTGGGTTAATCCTTCAAGGCCCAACAACTTTTTGACCATAGAGGTTTTCAATAAATTGTTCCATTTTGATATTTTTTTGCACATGGATATGATTGAAATTCTTAATTTTAACCATACAAATATAAAGACTAAATATTGACCTTTGAATTTTTGGATTATAACAACTTTATAGGCAAAAAAATGTAGCTTTTGGAGAAGAAAAATTATAACAAGATGCATAATGCTTTCTTACCCCCAAGAAAATTGTCTTTGGCAAATGTAGTATTTTTAATTTAAAATATTGAAAAATAAAAATTATCTTGAATTTGTATACAATTTCAAATAGAAAGTATAGAAAGCAAAATCTGACCAAATTGGATCCTATAAAATTAAAAAAATTTATGTGTCCATTTTTTAAACTTAACAATTGATATTATTAGCAAAACTTTTGGAAAATCTTTAAAAATTAGAATCATTCTAATTGTATTATATTCATATGGTAATTACAGTAGATTGAACCTTTTATTTTTATAAATTTGCTAAAAAAATAAATTTGAATTTAAAAAAAATCCCAAACTAGTTTATTTTTGTAGAGTAAAGTCTTGAAATGTCTAAAGTTTTTTTCCATCCCTACTATTCCATTCATTGGAAAAACATTATGTTTGCTTCCTTTTCCTATTAGACTACATTTCCTATATAAATTTTAAAATACTTCTCACATTGAAATTTTGAAAATTAGAAAATGCAACAAGTATGTCAACTTGTTGCTCTACAAGACCCTAGTTTACAAAATATTGAGATTTGTTTCACCCTACCAAGAATTTGCCATTGAAAATTTGAAGTAGATACATTGTATTCTTTTGGTTCTTGAGGGGTTAAATTGTTGATCCAATGGGCCAACCACATATCCGCCACTAGAAAGGTTGATTTTGTAGGTCAAACTACCAGGTTAGGTCATTAGATTGGGGAGTTAGGTGCCTTCATTATGCACCACGCATTATATTGAAAAAGACAAAAAATGTATACAAAATCAACTCTAGGGTTTGCTTTTGGATTGTTTTAATCCTCCCAATTAGCTTTGGGGTCCCTCAAGTTCTCTTAGTCCATCCAAGAATTTTCCTCAATTCTCTCAGTTAGCAAGGGTCTTTCTAAAATTCTCTTAGTTCAACCAAGGGTCTTTCAAATTCTCACAACTTAGCTACGAGGCTTTCTAAATTCTCTTAATTAGCTAGAATCTCCCAAAATTCTTTCAATCTAGCCAAAGGTCACCCAAGCTCTACCAATCCAACCAGAGTCTCTCCAAAATTACCTTAGTTCAACCAAGGGTCTTCTAAGTTCCCTCAATCTAGTACTATGATCTCACATTCAAGTGTACAATAGTTGGACTTTACACCTTATAAAACTTGCTACAATAAAAAAAAATTAGCAAAAAAGTTTGTAAATTGGAAGATATAAGCTTCAAGTTTCAAGTTAGAATGGAGTGAGGATCTTGGAAGTAAAGGAGAGCTACTAGATGGAGAATGTTTAAATCTTTTGAACAAGACTTGGTTTTGATTAAAAATATGGGAAAAAAGTCAAATTAGAGAATCATTGATTGTGGAAGAAGTTAAAATAAGCTTTGTCTATAATGTTTGTTTGATTCCTTAAATAACTAGCAAGCAGTTAGGGAGTTAGAATTTGATAAAATTAATTTCAAAATATTTCAAATTAAAAGAGAGATTAGATAGAAAAGAAGTAGGAAAGGAAAAAGAGTGGTGAAGGAAGAAAAGAGTTATAGACTCTTTTATTTTATTATATTTTTCCATTAAACATTACTCTCAAACACAAAGAAATACGAAATAGAGGTCAACAGATACTACAATGAGATTAAGATCATGATCCACAAGGATGGAACTATTGCATCAACAAAATTTGAGGTATGTGTTTTGAATTTCTTTACCCCATTCATCCCATTTCATAGGAATGTTAAATTAGAATTAGAAATATCAATTTAGAAGTTAAGACTTACAACGTTAAGTCAAACCATTAGGAAGTTGTTAAATCCTTAACATGAATTTAAAATCTATTAGTTAATTTTCATAGCTTTCCAAAAAAATATTAAACTCCAAAATAGATAAAAACTCAAGAAGTTATTTTTGGATGAAAATTAGTAGTAAGATGTAAGTGCCCATTTAGTCACTTGGGACTCATAAATTGTTTTTTGGGGATTTTATTAGTTTTGAGTAAAGTTTTATATACAAAAATCCTCCCAAAGGGTGAATAACCAAAATAGAGATGTCACATACCAATATAGCATTTGGTCCTAAATAGAACCTTTTTTCTTTAAATTATAATCAAATTCCGCATGTAGATAGGGTAAAAACCTAGAAATTATACAAAGTAAGCATGTTTAGTAGAAATTGCCCAACTTGTCTAAACCTGCCTTTCTATGATAAGTCCTAGCTAAATTGGTTTGAAGGAACTATGTGAAAATTCTAGTTTAGATTCCCAAAGAAAGGTTTTAGAATCCCCATTCCATTAGTGAAATAGTAGAAACTCCAATTGTTAGCCCACAGGTGAAGAAAACTCAAGACGAACCAGAGAAGGACATCTACAAACTAAATATAGTGACTTGAGGTGGAAATCATGCTAGGAGTCCAACGGCGCAATCGGTTTGCCAAGATTCCCTTCAATTTGGAAGATTTCATGGTTACCGGAAGCTAAAGGAGATAGCGGGATTTGATTATCTTTTTTCAAATGTGCAAAGTAAAAATATGAGTTTGCACATCTCTTGTGGAACTCCATGAAAGGTTCCATGAAAATTCTCGGTTTTTTCTAATCTCTAAAAGATCTTTTTCCGAATGATCAACCGTTGAAAGCCATAATGAAAAATTCCTAGAAATTACCCAAGCCGCGGTAAAATCTCACTAAAATGAGTATAGCTTTTTTTATGTTAATAATAAGCTCCAACAAGTTTTGTGGCATTCTGATAGTCAGAAGACTCAAAACGGATAAGATCCTTCAGGATTGGCAAAATTGAAGATTAAACGTGGAGTTGACCGGTGTATTGGGAGCATACGAAATTGGATTGAGGTCAAAGTAGGATCTTTTCATACTGAAATTATAGAGTTTGAAGAAGCTAGATTTTGCCTATGGCCTAGCTTGCCAATGTCGCCTCAACGCCTATTTACTTCGTCTAAGGTATTTGAGCCTTTATTGTTGACTCATCCTTGCCCTGTTCATGCTAAAAGAATCCCTTCCAATATTTGGAATGGTAAACAAGTTTGTTGGAGTAGTAAGGCATCTATTGAAAATTACCACAATCAATAGGAAAGTGCAAGGAATGTTACTGCAAATAACATTGGAGTGAACTTCTTTCGTTATCCTAGACTTAGTGCTATTATTACACTTTTGTCTGGATTGAATCTAACCAAAAGGTTTATAACATTATACTTTGCAATTTTCCATCTTGTACTTGTCCTCATTATAGAAGTATGGATGGAACCTCCATTGGAAAGCGTAGCATGTACATAAACTACAAACACCTTTATTACATCTTTCATTATTTTTGCAAGATGGATTATAAGATAGACACATTCATCCATGCTCCTATTCTTAGCTTGGAGCAAGTACTTGTTGCTGCCGAAATCATCAAAACAAGCGAGTGAGCAAGTTAATTAATAGATATTAGCATGATATGAAGTAGATACATAACATTGATACAGTATAATCCTTAATCTTTAGTTTTAAGTAGAGAAATATTATATTCATGTTCCACTATGTATTCCTTCCTACAATAAAAGAGTATTTTAGTATGTACACAATGTCCCACATACTATGGTAATTTTATTACATCTATCTCCCTCTCATCCTTAGAATTGACCCTATATTAAATATTTGTATTCTCACTTCATTATTCCCTCCTTAGATGGTTTCTCAAGATCGGATATAAATTTCAAAACTTTAAATACCACCAACTTTCTATACTTTTAAACCTAAAATCCATGGTCATGGGTCCTATGGTAATAGGTTATATATATTTTTTAAATTATAAATTTTGTTGAAAAATAATCAATTTTTAAACTTTTTAACCAAAAAATCTTAAAATTACACCATCTTTTAAATTTTTAGGCTCTAAGCTCACACAATTCCTATTCATTGCTCCTAGGCTCACGCTTACCACTCCTAGGCTCATGCTCACAAGCTCACATGCTAGCGTCGTTGAATATAAAGTATATATATAAATATAAGACTTCATATATAATATATATAAGTGTCACAGATCTCTCTCTCTCTCTCTCTATATATATATATATATAATACATATAAGTCATGCATACATATATTTGTATCTATCATGTGTAAATATCATATAATTTGTATACAATATAGTATAAATATTGTAAAACCTTTGAAAACACAATCAAACTTTGAATCAATGCCATAGCCACTTCAAAATTCCAAATTGAATGTGTATTAACTTCATAAAAGCTAATAAAATATTGTGCAACCTCTCCAAAATTCAAAGTAAAAAAAAAATGGTCCGTATTTTATAGCTTATTTAAGTTGATGTTCTAAATTTCAAAAGCAATGGTACATTCCTCCACTTCAAAATCTATAACTTTCACTTAATAACTCCAAACCAATTAAGAGAGTGATAGCTTTTTGAAAAGCTAACAGAATATTACACAATTATATTAAATTTTAAAGCCTAAAAAATATTGTACATACTTCATAGTTTGTTAAAGTTGACACACACTACAAAGAAAATAGTGAATAAATGACTGCGATAAATGACTGTTTTGGAGTCATTTAGGACATTTATGATTGCCAGATGACTTGGGGTTTGGAAGTCACTGTGGACAAGTCACGGCATCAAATGACTTAGATTGTATTATCACCATCCATTTGGAAGGTGGATGAAAGAAGGATGGGAAAGTTTACGTGGCACTTGGGATTTTTGGACAAATTTTTCAAAAAGGGAGGGCAGCTGCCCATTTCAAGTAAAATTTCCACAAATTTTGGATGACGTTACCAATTTGGGAGTCATTTTGGAGTCATGGTCAAGTCATGGGGATGTTGACGTGGATGTCCATGTCAACTATATCCGCAGTTATTCCAAAGTCATTTTTTAGTTGCGAAAAATTTCCTGATTACTGCCACGTGGCAAGTTTAAGAGTCATTTACAAGTCATTTTTTAGAAGCTGATGTGTCGCAACTGTGATTCTCGTATCAATTATTCTAGAGTCATGGCAGTCATTTCCAAGTTATATTTGAGAAATTGTAGCGTCTCGTCTAGGGTCTCGCTCAAGTCATTTAAAGTCACTCATACATGAAGAAAGAATATTCAGCGCATACATGCACATAACTTGGATGTGACTCATCCAATTTCAGACCATGCAGTATTCACATAGCATAACTAAGCACAATAGGTGAGCGTGCTTGTCTAGCAACATGACTACAATTGTACAAACACTCTACCACACTATTGGAAGGACTGCCAACTTTGCTATGACATGCTCAAGTAGAATGGATTAAGACGCTACAACATACATTCAATTGATGCAATATGAAAACGGTCCCCAAGACAGGGATCACCATGACTGCATAAAGGCGTTTGTATTTACAATAGTGCTTTCTTGACAGGAAAAATCTGCGCTAAGCCTCTAGGCATGCAATGTGAAGAAACACGCTGTAGGAGTTCACCTCACACTGTCATCTTTATGTACTTTTGGTCCCACACTGTACACATCCTTCTCACGTCATCGATCACATTTTGATCGTCGGCATCCCATGGAAATATTAACGGCACCCCCTTCTGCAAAATTTTCCGGATGTCCACCTTGAACCACGTCTTTGGAATGTCTTGAAAGTAGAATTTGTATTTTCCTAGCAAACCATTGATCTTACCCACCGCCACTTTTTGCCTGACTGCCTAGGGGTTCATGAGGAATACTTCATCCCTGCATCAATACTATAAGGGGGCCACCAATTAAGGAGCATGCAAATTGGCCACATGTATTTTAAATATTCACCCCAAACTGATTCCATACCAACTTCCTTATGACTTACACATGACTAAAACGTGATTGTAAGGTTACTGAGTAGTCACTTGACAATACGCCTATTCCTTTTTTACTTCCTTGTGATTTAGACATAAGAATATATGCTTGATGGAGGTCCTCATGGATTTAAGATGGGACAGACCACCTACGCTTCTACTTCTATCGAAGACGTGAAGGGTGCTCAAGCCAGAATAGCATGTCCTACATTAGGATAAAGGTTGACCTTACCAACTTTGTGGATGGAGCTGAAGCTTTCTTGGGTGCCGCTGGCGCAGTCCTCGGCCTTGCCGATTGACTTTGTCCCTTGCCTTGCAATCACAGCATGAGCCTATCACTCTATCAGAAGAGAAGATCAAGGGAAGGTGAGGGCTACAATCCCTAAATCCCTACAAGAATCGTAGAACTTGAATTCCGACCTAGAAAGCAACTAGCATAATATACCCTAAACCCCAATGACAATCATGGACCTCGAATCTCGATCCAGGCAGCGACTAACATAACGTAAAGGAATCCAAATTGAAGGAAGGACCGACATCCCTAAACCCTGAACCAAACCCCAAACCCTAAAATTCAAATGTCGACCTAAGAAATATAGTGAGAAATTTTGATTTACTTGCGACCTTTGCTTCCTTCTCGGATTGCCACTCAACATAAGTACAAGCAATTGTGAAATATATCATATCTGTTGTGAGGGCCTCGCCGTCTAATTTTGTAGCCTCCAAACTCGAATCTCTCGCTGACATCATTTCGGGATCAGAGCTGTGTTTCTTGCCCCATCCTGCCTTCCTACGCCTCCACTGCATACTCCTCCGTAGAGCTCTGTTGCCTTTCCTCGCAGAGGAAAGGAGAGCAGCATTTTTCGCAATGTCCCTCACCCTGCACCACCAATAGAAATTTCCCTTGAGCCTCTCCCAATCGCGCTCGCGTGTGTACACTACACAAAAAAGACGGTAAGGACCGCAAAAATCGGACGACAATGGTGCACGCACATCCAGGCAAGAAGGCAAATGGAGGCTAGGGTTTGT
This sequence comes from Climacium dendroides, assembly GCA_950106755.1. Classification (NCBI taxonomy): domain Eukaryota; kingdom Viridiplantae; phylum Streptophyta; class Bryopsida; order Hypnales; family Climaciaceae; genus Climacium; species Climacium dendroides. Next base: position 21,275,086 of record OX467091.1, read on the forward strand.
CTCCGGAAGCCCACTTCTGACTAAGGTAACCCAATGACTGGACGGCTCCTACGTGGCGGCCACTTTCATTCAATCCCTCCTCGCGTCTGTTATCTCAGCATGACTACTTAGTGACTCGCAAGTGACTATTCTGTGACTTCACAGGAGTTGCGTAGAAGATCAAAGACGTATACTGTGACTCAGTGGTTTCTCGCAAACGACAGCGGGGTAACTCGTGAAGAAAGGGTGCCTCAACCATAGTAGTGGATCATTTAAATCTTAGGAACGTGCTTAAACCCTAGGAATGCGTCTAAACCCTGCTTTGGAAAACGTGCACTTCCAAATGAATGGATGAAAGGGAATTTCCAAGAGTGGAGGCCACTATGCTCAGTCTTTCAAGACCTTTGAACTATGCCATTCGTATCTGATCACGTCGACCCCTTGCGCACAAGGTAGCTATACTTCCAACCGCCACTGCTGTAGGTCCAAAACTACACAACGTAGAATTCTACAATGGTGGAGTGCAATCAAGAGAGGGGGGAAGGGCCTTACAAATCTTCCCTTGTTGCCATGGCTGGAGCAGCGGCCTTCCACATCTTTGCCACATTCTGGTCACGCTGAAGCTCGTAGGTGGACTTCTTCGGCGGGGGACTGCCCTCCATACGGCCTACTTTCAATCCTTGCACGCGAATCTTGGGCCCTCTACTTCCAAGCGCGGTTGACAACCTACAAGTGAAGAAGACAAGCAAACGAAGGAGAACAAAAATTGCGTAATTTTAGAGGCACCCGTTGCGATAAAGGTTAGTGATTTTCGGTGGTTGTTCATTAATGCTAATCTGTACACACCGTCGTGTTGATTTGGGTTTTAGTTCAATTCCCTAAAGCTAGAAGATTGCGAATCCCTAACTTCATAACAATCCATTCTGATGATACTAGCACATTTCGAAGTTTCCATATTGCTAGTGTAGACTAAGCTTTGTAGTAGTGGTACCTGAAACAATGAAGCGTACATATCCCACTCCACCTTTCAATCGGCAAGCTACAGATCGTCGACATTCCACTTGAGGCACGTTCAAAATTGGAGTGTGAAGGGGTGGAAACGGAGTCGCAACCCTTTCTCTATGCCCAAGAGTCATTATTATGTCACTGAGGAGTTGGCCGAAGGTGGTTCTCTGAAGTCCATTTCAACCACCTGCTTGAATAATTGAAAATTTGGGCAACATAGCTGACCATAAATAATCTAGTCATTTTGAAGTCATTAAACAGTAACACCCAATCGTATTTGATGACTTGCCATGACTCCCTAATGACTGCGACTACAACTAATGACTTCACTACATTCCCGTCCGCTAGTCTTGTTCGCGCCGCTAACAAAAAACTGTGGATGAAAGTCTCGACATCCATTGGCAGTCACGCCGATAACTTCAAAATGACTCAATTCCTATGGCTCTGCAGCAGCTGGTGCAATTATGGAATGTGCAGTCATTTTTTAGTTGTTTCGGACATTGAGTCATTTCTTGCAATCACATTTACCCTTGTTTTCTTGATGTACATCAAATTTCAAAGTCAACTCCTCACTTTTTCACTTCCAAGCTCAAATCTTGCATTTCCTAATTTTAAACTAAAATTAAGATATTTCTTTGAAAATCTAATACAAATGTAGAATGTATAATTTACCTAATTGGAAAAATACCAAAAGAGGTAGGGTTTGAACATTAGGGAGGCAATTTGCTAGGTTTGTTGTATTAGGTTGTCACATATCAATTCTTAATAACCTATTGGTTTCTTTTCACTCATGTAAATTATTATTTCCATGTCACTTTGACTTTACAATTACAATTGTCCACTACAATGACATTCTTTTCTTATTTATTTATTTATATTTTTATATTTTATTTATTTTGTATTTTTTATGAAAATATATGTTTTTTTGTCTAGACTCAAGTCTAATATTCTTAATTTTTATCTCTAGATTATATCTTTCACAATTGATTATCTCAATTCAAATTATACACACCCAATTGAGTCACACACATACATTTACTCAAAAACTCTAGAACTCCAATCCTATACTAAAATATACTTCCTTCTTCCAAGGAAGGAGCTCCAACATCACTCGCATGGAAAAACTAAATTCCAATTAGCTTCCTTTTTGTTCATATAGCTAGACAATTGGTTGAAAGAGTTCAACTATTTGCTTCATATCCTTTGGTACCTCAACTACCATTATCTATCAATTAATAATTATAGCCCATTCACACTATGAAATCCAATCCAAATTGGTAATTCAAAACATTTTAGCAAAATTTATCAAATTGGACATTTACTATACAATTGTATTGTCTACAACAAATGTCTACGAACACTCTAAATTTCAAGTGAAAATCTCATAGTGCCCAACTTTTATAGGTAGTAAAAATTTTGTATCTTCAATTCAAAAGTAGCTCCTCACTATTCCACTCCCTAGTCCATAACTTTCACTTCCTAAATCCAAACTAAAAGTATAATATGTCTTTGAAAAGCTAACAATTTAATATATAAGCATATTAAATCTCAAAACTAGATACTTCTTCACCACATAATCATAAGAGTCCAAAAATTGTGCCCTCAAATTTTATAACAATTAATCCTCTTCCACTCCTTGAAGCATAATTTTCTCATACAAATTTCAGTCATAACTTTTTGAAATCACAAAAGAAAACATATTTACAAATTTTCATTTCAAAATTCACAATTTATAATACAATATGACTCTTTAAATACATAGCTAAACTTAATAAACTATGACAAAGAAGAAAAATAATTCCCTCCTTAACTTCCACCTTATTCTCAACCTTTACCACTCAAATCAGGTAGACATCAATCCATACCTTAATCATATAGCTAGCCTAACATCCATTAGCCAACATTTTTGACTATCCAACTCTTTCTTATCCTTATTTGAAAAACTTATCATTCCAAAGTTCAATTAGAAGATAAACTCTTTTCATTTTTCCTTCCTAAAACTTCAAACATATACAAAATTATAAAACTACTTCAAGTATAAAAATAAAAAGTTGAAATTAAGAATTGTCAACTAGATGTAAAAATAACCAAAGTTCCAAAAAAAACGTCACTTCATCTACAAAAACTTGAGGATGCGTTTAACAATAGCAATAATATACTCTATATGGTCTGTCTTTGTCAAAGGATTGGTTGGCCCTTTTAACCATCATTGGTGACCACAACTTTTTTCAATACATTTAACTATACGATAATATTGCTCATCTTTGAAATCCTTAAAATATTTTTCAAATGTCATTTTTTGTTGTTAGGCTCAATACATTCAAGTTACAACAAAATCACCAAAGTCCGACTGTCACATGGAAGATTTCTATGCCATCGTTTTGGTGGTTGAGAAGGCACGGCTTTTTTTTGTAGACACTCTTGTGGTAGTGCAAGGTTCAATGACAAAAGAGGTCGATTCAATAGTTGTGACAAAAAAACTCAAGCTCCAACTTCAGTTGAGATTCTTCATATTGAGACTTCCCAAACACCCTCTAATTTAACACATTGAAATTTAAGAAAGTAAAAAATGAAAACTAAATCCAACAACAATGAAATTCTATAATTTGAAAAAATCACCTCAAACTAGTGAGGTTCTTAGATGGTTCTCTTCTCTTAATAGATGGTTGTGAGCCACCATATCAGCTCTCAAATCTAAACAAAAGGAGTAGAATCATGAATTTGAAAATATAAGTACTGTGAATTAAGACATAGTCAGGAGTTTGAAAGTTTTCTATTAAATAGCAATAGAAACCTTAGGAAATTAGTACCAAAATTAGAAAATTGTAATTAGGTGGAAATTAGAATAAAATTCTAATGAAAAAATGAAAAATCTAAACAGAAGAGGACTTTAAGCAAGATTTGGTAAAGTAACCAAACTTGACAAATGGTTGGATGGTGAGAAAATAGGGACCAAAAACATTACAAATAGGAAATGAAGTTAGTAGTATTTTAAGAACAAAAAAAAAAGCAAATATAAAAAATATAAAGTAAAAATTCAAAAATAGGAAATATAAAAAATATATAAATAAATTAAAAATAAAAGACTAAAAATAAGAGATGAAACTAGAAGTAAAATGAAAACCACAAAAAATTATAAGTATGAAAAATCACAAAAAATTAGTAAATTTTCAACTACTACTACTACTACAACATTAGAGTAGTGATAGAAACATTAAAATGGGAGAAAAACATTGAAATGGGGGAAAAATACAGTAATTTAAAGGGTTTTGCAATAAACTAGTGCAATCTACACTACTAGTGCAATTTTCACTAATTTGATGTATTTTTCAGTAAAGTAGCAATTTTACAGTAAATTAGTGTTGGATGAATGTGGTAAAGAAATTAGTCCATTAGAAAATTGGATATAGGCAAAATTAGGGTTGGAAGCCCTCTCTTCCAATTTTTCTCAAATATTTTCATGTGTGTGTTTGTTTTTAAAGCAATTTTGTGGTTTATAGGTGTTTTAAGGATGAATTTTGAGAGATTAGGGTGGGGAAATATTAGAAACAATTGGTCAAGTAGGTTTTCACCATTTGATAGGAAAAAATGGGTGGAAAGTGGAGTTTTTTTAGGTCAAATGGAAAATTGCTTGAGGATGATGGAGAAAGTTGATGGAAACTTAGACAACTAACTTTGGCAAGCAATAGAGGGAACATAGCAATGCAAATTGAGTTGTAAATTGGTGGGAGGGTGCGCCTTGAAGCAAGCTTTTCAAAAAGCTAAGGCTTGCTTGATTTGGAGCAAAGATGAAGCAATGACAATTGTTTTTGTGATGGGAGGTCAACTACCCTAATGCTGGAAAATTTGGTTGTGTCTTTCAATGTTCTTGTAATTTTAAATAATTTAAATGTAACGATAATTACAATCCATGCTTAGTCTTTCAAGTTTGAGAGTATTCCCAATGAGCTCATATGATTTGGATATCTAAAAACAATGCATGATTAGTGAATTCTATTTTTTAGGGTTTTTAGGGCACATAAGGAAGCACTATCCAAATTGAGTTAAAATTAGAGTTGGGTTGTTGGAATGATCACCTAGGAGTAAAAGCTCAAATGACTAAAATAAAGGGTTGAATGTGTATCATTGGATCTAAGGACTTTGGTGAAGTGCATGGGTCATTGAATGATTGCTTGTAGGTGTTGGTGTGTGTTGTAATTAGGGTGCAATTTAGCTCATTTAGGATCCAAATTAGGGGTTCTTATGGAGGTTTTGGTCTAAGAGGTTTTCCTACCTTTCTAAAACATGTGTTGAGATGATTTGAGAATCTTAGGGCACCTAAATGGATGATTTGGGGGTGTTGCCTTCTTTTCACTTAAGGTCATTTAATTAAAAATTTACCAAAAAATATATTAAGACTCCATTTCTTCAAAGGCAATCTAGGTTAGGGTCCCATACACTTCCCACTAGCCAACTCTAGGGGATTTTTTTGCCATCATGGTGAAAACTCTCATAATGGCATGTGTGCATCAATGAAAAGACACCACCTTGAAGTCATTTAAAGTGTTGTCATTTTTTTCTATATCATTATTATCAAGTTTCTCCAAATCTGGCCCAAGGTGTTTATACTTGAGGTCGGATGGAACTACAACTCATCCTACATGTTGCCTTAGGTGGCATGGTTTTGGCGCCAAACCTTTTGACCCCAAGGAAGCAATCGGGACGAGGTTTTTGATGGCTTGAACTCCAATCTAGGGCCAAATTGGGCTCTTCCGTTGGATTGTACAAACCTCAACCGTTGATTACACAAACCTCAACCGTTGATTACACAAATTTTATTTTACTTTTTTACAAATTCCAATAGCTTGGACAAACATATGGAAAGGCTTATTGAGGAGCTCTAAAGTTTGTATTACCTTATGTGCATATTTTCTTATTCATTATGTGCATATAGTACGTCCATCACTTGGTTCATGCATATTGTACGTCCATCATTTGGAACTAAACTCAGTTATAGTTTCCATTAGGCTTGATTCAATTCTATGGGGTTAAAAATGATTTATTGTACTTTTCCTTCCCTCAATTTTTCATAGTATCAAGAACACATGAAAATGCTTGATTGAAACATGTTTCGTCATATGTGCAAGGAACTTGAGTCAATTGATGAAAATTTGAGGGGATGCTACTCTCCTTGAAACAACTGTCAATAAATTTCAACATGGATGAAAATGGAATTGGCATCTAATTCAATTTGTTATATATTTTTGAGATCTTTGTGTAATTAGTTATTAATTTCTTAAAGTTGAAAGGTAGTGGTCATCAAAAAGTGAGTCCTAAAATGAGCGAGTACATTCAATAAAGAAAAATGTACCTCTTCGTCATGATTGCTCTTAGAACATGGGTGCTTTTAGAGCAAACTACCTTATACATTTTTAAGGAACATCATCATCTAAATGATTACAATGAAGTATCTATGTTTTAACATTAAACATGTTGATTACAAATGCATATTCTATATAAGAGGAAAACCAAAACATTATTTTTTTTTAAATTTCAAATAAATAAATAAATAATTTAAAAATTTTAGGAAAAAAATATATAGGAAAAAAAATTGTTTTTAATTTTTTTTAAAAGAAAAAAATGATAAACATGCATGTTTTTATATTTTCTTTTAATTGAGCATTGAGAAAATCCAAGAGCACATGGATCGGAAATTTGGCCCTAGAATTTGGCCCTAGAATTTGGCCCAAGAAGTTTACATTAACTAAGGCCAGATGGAAAAACTTGGGCCGGATTGAAGGCAAATCTGGCTAGCCTTCCATCTAGCCTTAAGCACAATATAAACCCACCCTAAGATTGTTTGAACCAATTATCTTTGAATATGAAGACCTTGCAATTCCTAATCAATATCCTATAATTTAAAAGGAAAAAATATTTAAAGGACTTCAAACGTACCAACAATTGAATATGAAAACAAATGGAAGAGTACTTCAAATGTAATAGATAACATTGTCAGCACTTGTAACTATACTACCATTTTTGAGGCTCAAAGTGACAAAGTCATAATATGTTTAGAAATTGGAAGTAACACTACTTCAAATGTATAACACATTTTTATTGACATATTCCCGGAATGCTCTTACCCTAGTTTTGTTGACATGGTTGAAGTTGCAATTGGTGGTTGCTTGCAATATGTAAATTGCAAGCACTTCTTTTACATTTTCAAGTATTTTTGCAAGATGGATTCCAAAGAAGACAAGTTCATTTATGCCTCTAACTTTAGCTTCAATGAAGTCAAGCTTTTGTTATCAAGTTGAATTTTTGAAAGTCGATAATTAGACATACAAAAGAAACTGCTATATTGTAGTTGCAACTCTCATCTTTTTTGCAATTGGGTTTTATGCCAACATTTCTTTTAAGTAGATGGTTTCATGGTCATCAATCTTATTCTTAAGAAATGATATAGGAAGGTTGCCAATGGCACAATTTTGTAATACTGCAATTGTAATAGAATGCAAAGTCCTTCAACTCCATATTTAGATTCTAAAATGAAATAAAATGACAAACACTCCTATAAAGTGAATTTTAAATGGTTTCAACATTTCACTTGAAGAATTTTTTGAAGTTCTTTGAAAACACTATAGCCAAAATGGTCTTTCATGGTTACAGGGCACCCATGATTTCTACAATCATAGGTACTATGAATTCCTAAAACAAGAATGTTTTGTAAAATTTCCACCTACTATTTAATTTTTTTAGTATAATCTTAGAAATTCAAATTTTTTTAGTTCAAAGCTCTAGGCTTACAAAAACTAGGCTTAAGGCTCATACGCTTGCATTTCTAGGCTCACCTGCAAGTCCAACATTGCAAGAAATATAGGTCCTATTCTCCATTACACTAGTAGAAAAACAGTGACCATGTCAACAAAAAATTAACAAAAAAGTATTGAGGGCATTTGTATCCATGGTCGTGTTGTCTTAGACAGTACCTAACAAAAAGCTATTGTTCATTTTGTTATGGTGGTCAAATCAAAAAAATAATAATATTAATTCATTTTAAAATTTGCTCAATGAATGGCTGCTACATAGCAAGCCAAAAATCCAACCCAATACAAATTGCCATATAGGCCCAAAACGACACATAAATAAGACCAAAAATTAGACTTTACAATTTAATTAGAAGAAAGTTAGACCTTACAATTAATCTAGGAGACTAGTTTCTTAGAATTTAGACTTTGGTGATATAAGAGAGGAGAAAACAAGCTCTTTATAGAAACGGGGTAGTAGAAGATAGAGCAAACCATATGGGATATGTGAATTAAAACTATGAATGATTCACATTCTCATATGGTTTGTTTTGACTTTTTATCACCCCATTTGTATAAAGAGCTTGTATAAAAAGTGTCAACTTTTTTTTTGATTTGGATGTTGTACTATTTGAATCAACAAAAATTTAGTGACTATTTTGTTAGCTTATTCAAGTTAAGAAAAATTTGTTAAAACGGTCAATACAGTATCTCAGTCAACAAAAATTTGTTAATTTTCTAGTAGTGTTATAATTAAAGTGTTGTTATCATCCGCTATAACTTTTGAAGCACAAGTACAATGAACATAAAATTTCTATTAGATATGTTTAACTTAATGATAATCAAATCCCTTAGTTTTTTTAATTAAAAAATATTATATTTAAAAGTCAATTTTGTTAATTTTTTAAACTTTGAGATTTGGGGATTTTTACTACATTTGGAGTACCCAAATTGAATGATCTAGAGTTGAAGTTTTGATGGTCTATTTTCACATTGGGTGGGATATACCTATGAAGGGACATCTAAAAATATATTATTTTATGCCCTCCATATCCATGAAAATAGGGCTCCTTTGCACAAGTGCTTCTAACATTGAAGATGGTTTCAACTTCATTCTTTTAGTGAAATTTTATCACCATCAAATCTTTGCAAATGGCCAATTTTTAATTTTTTTTGTTCATTGTTTTTATTTTATTACTAATTTACACTTCATTATATCTATTTTTTTGTGACAATCCATCTTTTTTTCCACAAAGTACTATTTTAGTATTTGCAAATAGTCCCTAGTAATTGCAATGGTACTTTTAATTGTCGATTTTTTAATCAGTGGCTAAGATTGTTCCACTACTAAGTTTTCCTAATATTCCAGGTCTAAAATCTATATTTAACCAAAATGGTTTTTGAAAACACACAGTGTATCTTGCAATGACCTTGGGGTCATTGCTCCGAAGAAGAGTGTACAAACTTCATTTCATAGCGTTCAAATGTATGGTGTGAAAGTTATGAATTTATTTATTTATTTCTTAATTAAAAATTGAATTAAATTATCTTTTACTTAGGGAATAGTGGAACAAAGGGGTTTCATAATCTTTTACTTTGGATCAATAAAATATTCAATTGATCATTTAGTTTTTTATTTCAATATATTGGTAATATCATTAATATATATGCAATGTCATATGTATATATGTCTATATGATTTCCACTTGTTTAAATTCAAAAAAGAGTAAAAATATGCTATAGGAAGATACTTCAATTGCATAGTTTCATTCAAGGACTTCTTTTTGGAAGGAAAGTTTTTATATAATACTTATTGTTCCACTTCTCCACGTAGGTGTAGGGTGCATTTTTTGAAGATTTAAATCACTTAAATAGTCATTACATCTCAAACTTAAGGACAGACAGATTATTAACAAATTTTGTATTGATTTAGTGCCTTCATCACTACGTACTATAATCGTATCGATTATATGCATTTTTACGCTCTAAATCAGTGCAAAAACAATGAATATCAATAGCGTACAGTTTATGTACTTTAACAATACGATTGTTGTGTCAAAACTACACAACAATCGAATAGTTAAAGTACATAAACTGTACGCTATTAATATTCATTGTTTTCACACTGATTTAGTACATAAAAATGCACATGACTTAACTCTACACCTATGGAGAGAATTACCCAATAACATAATGATGAGCATTTTGGCTTGGCTTCCATTGCCCCAACTCTTCTAAGGTTGCTTAGTTTATAAAGACTAGAATTTATTTACTTCATCTTATAAATTTCTAATCATATATAATGATAATTTTTTCAAACACTATTATCCAATCATCATGGCTAAGTCTTTAGATGCCATGCTTAGACTCAATTTTTTCAAGGTATTTTAATCACACTATTGCAAATGAAGATGAAAGACTATTCCTTTAAAAGTTTTTTGAATATAATCAAAGACAAGGTCAATGGACAGACCAAGCACATGAGCTTGTCAATGCTATGGAGGGAATTTTGTGTTTTGAAGGGGATTCAAACTTGTTTCTCTACAATCTTTTGATGCAAACATGTACATAATTGCCACCAATTAAAGAGCATTGGCATTTACCAAAAAATTTAGTAAACATTTTAGTAGATTGCAATACCAACTCTTACCAAATAACTATAGTTGGAGAAATAAATAGAAATAATATTTTAAATAGAGGTATTGCAATCTATGAATCAACAACAAGGGCTTGGAGGATCTCTAATGTACCACATTCACTTCAATTGCACACATTAGGTTTGACGATGAGATTTGACAAGGCAATTGTTTTAAAGGAAGTTGTGTATTGTGGAATAATCACTAAATTATTATTTTAAAGGGCTATATTTACAAAATTGGACTTATGATCTATAATATGCAAGTTAAAGTGTAGCATGATTGTATATATATATATATATGTCCTTCAAACCATCAATACTATCCATTCTCGCAAGTGGTATAATGCAATGGTGACATACATTTAGTCTTCATACTAGTAAGAACTTTAATCAAATCTGTCATTTATAATAGAGAGTGTTTCAAAAGTATAAAAGTCTTCAAGCTTGAGGCAATTATTAAGTATGCTCTACTTACTAATGAATATTCAAAAATTCTTTAAGCCCAAAATGTATGGAGCCATCTTGCAAGTAAAGATATTCAAGATTTGAATATAGTATATAATTTAAATAATGCATATACTAACAATAATTGCTTTGGATATAGAATCCAAATATACCTCACAATGGACAAGCATTATATAGTATATAATGTAGAATCTCATTGTTGGAGAAAGCTACCACAATGCCTTCTAATTGATCCATTTGTTTAGAAACCAAATATTTATGTAGTTTAGTCTAAATTATTATGAAAATATCCATGTCCAGAAAGTTTCTACTCTAGATAATTAAAATATTTAAAAATTGTGATGTTTTTAATTTTAGAATTTTAAAACCAATTTAGTGCTTTTGTAATCATTGTTATTTTATTAATATTTATAATCATAGCTTCTAAGTTCATTTTACATAAGAAAGTATTCTCTTGTTAAATGATTTGTTTCAAGTTAAAGAAATAATTAAATATCCATATGGAATTGGATGTGTAGATTTTTTAGATGTTGATGGATAGAGTTAACATTCTTAATTTGTTTGGTATGCTTGTGTCATCACAAATCTACAAAAACGTACGCACCTCCTAAGAGCGACAGAACCATCTCTATTTGATGCTGCTCAAAGTTTTTCTGTGAATTGAATTCAAAAAGAGATAAGAACTATTTGAAACGCTAGCTGAGAATTAGAATATGCCGCTTCTACTATTTTTCAACCATGCATTGTAATTTTTTTTTTGTTTCTTCAAATTTTGTACATTGAGTTTTTTTCTTTTCTTTTATAAACATAATCAAAGTCATCTCTCAATTTGTTCATTTTTTTTACTTCCATAACAAGTTAATAATGTTTTCTCATTTATAATTGTACATAATGAATGATTATAAAAATGAATAAAATTGGAATAAAATCATATACCAAGCACTTCATAAAAATTAAAAATATAAAGAAATATTAGCAATAAGGCATATACTTCAATTTCATCTCCACTTATGTCACAAATAGTTTTAAGATACAAGTGTATATGACATTCAATTGTTTCTTATCTTCACAATTTTGGAAGTCTACCTCATTTATATAAAATATTGCCTAAATTAATCACACCTACATGCAACTTTGAGCACTATCCATAGTTTCTAATGGTTATACTTACAAAACAACAACTTCAACAAAGAAGATTTAAGGACAACAAAGAACACATCATTGGCATATACCAATTGCAAAACTAATCAACGACGCTAATATGTGAGCATGAAAATGCCAACATAAAAGTCTTAAGCATTTGTATAAGTAAATATCCTACAACCATTGAAGGTGCTTATATCATAGACACCTATAATATAGATATTTATTATATGGTTACGCTATAATATGAACCATGCATTTATAATATAAACCATATTAACCAATGTTATAGGTGTATATAATATAAATACATTTATAATATGAACCATATTACATATACATTATGATAGACACCTACAACATAAATGTATGGTTTTTTTAGTCTCATGGACTCATGATTCTAGGCTCACATAATAGTGACCCTCATCAACATGTACTCATTGTGCAAGATTTTGGAGTACCAAATGCCTCATATAGCTGTATTTCAATTACAACAATTATGTGTAATTACATTAGATTTGAATCAACGTTGCATCATTCAGTAGTGGGAACATCATTCAGTAGTGGGAATGTGAGTTGGAGTGTGAAAATGGAGGATGTATTTCAATTACAACAATTATGTGTAATTACATTAGATTTGAATCAACGTTGCATCATTCAGTAGTGGGAATTTGAGTTGGAGTGTGAAAATGGAGGATTGAAAATCAGACAAAACAATAGTAGGATTGACAACCAATTGATTTAAAAAAATAAATGGGGGACTATTTAGCCACCACTTTCATGAAATTGTTGGATTTCAACTACTTGCAATTTACAATCTGAAGATAATATCTAAGTTATTAAAGGTAGGTATCTTCTTGGACATAGTGGGTATCCTAGTATTTCATTTTAAACCAACTTTCAAGATGTATACAAGGATTGTGACTTTGTTTAGTATTCAAAACTCTCTTGTTATGGAGGTGGCTTGGTATTAGAGCAAAATATAACATAGTCTTTGAGTAATCATCAAGTTTTTCATAGGAGCTAAATCTCTCAAAGATGAAGATTTTCATTGATTCTATGTGGTATTACAAATTGTTGCTTGTTTATGCTTATTAATTAAAATTTTCATAGTTATCTAGTTGGATTTAGGGTTGCTTTGCACCATTGCTAGTTGCTTGCTTACCACACTACAAATAGTGATGATGTTTGAGTGTTGATATCAAAGTTAAGTTTGGGCACCACAACAAATAACATCAATTATATGCAAGTCGTACAAGTAGTCCTTGCAAAACTTGCATATCAACTTGCATATCAAGCTATACTAAATCAAGTTGAAACAACCAAGAAATCTTGCTCATTGACATCTAGCTGCAAACGCTTTGATGAGATAAGAGTTGATAAATTTGAGTCATGTGAAAACAATACATACTTAAATAACAACCACAATAGCTTTAAACCCTACCTACCATAAAAAATGAATTATTTTCAACTTACATGGAGGATATATTATAGCCTTGACAAATTTGAAGTTAAAGGAAATTGGCCAGTGAGAATGTGATACTAGAAGAAATGAAGAGAGGATGTACCCGATGCCTGTAGAGAAAAAACCGGTCCCTTCTACAAAGAGGAGGAAAATTACCGTAGCACCTCGAAAAACTTCCCGAACGCTGGATGGAATTGTCCTCCGGGAGCAGCTCTTTCCCAGAAGCTCTTCGAGCAACATTCTCAGTTCTTCAGAAAGGCATAATTTCACCATGTCAACCAGATTAAGTGCCTCAGTCACAAATTCAAATCCTCATGCACTTGACATAAAAAAAACCAATAACTTACAATTTGCCAAAGGTATTAAGTACTCAAATGGTCAAAAATGGCCACTTCCATACCTATCAAGAATTAAATAAACCATTTTGGAAGTTTCAAGGAATGAACCAAAATGTATCAATAGCAAGGATAAATAAACCCCTATATTTCTTAACGATAGAAGTAAACTGCAATCAAAAGGTGGACTTTCTAGTTCTAGTTCGGTCAGTCCGGGGATAATATGGGATATGCAAACCAAAAAAATTCGGAATTTCAGAAGCAAATAACACCTTCTCTTCTGCTGTGTTTTCTCGCTTGTTGCTGTGTTTTCTGGCTTAGACAAATTACGATGACAGTACAGGAACTGCAGACATCCAAAACGAATGATTGATTAGCCCTTTTCTCCTTGCCTACAAATTGACACAGGAAGTTACTAGCAGATGCACCCTTGATACAACCGTCATACATAGACTAGTAATGAACTTGTATGTTCTTTTCCATGAATGGATTTGTGGACAAGACAAATTCTTCTGCCTCATCCTGCGGATTGAAACACACTCAGGTCAAAAATCGTCTTGAGACATTATGAAATACAATCAAGACATCCTATAAATTAAAAGCTACGTGCAAGGTTCTACACAAGGATTATCAATCGAATACACATACGTCTCCCCAACAAAAGTCTGTGCGGCTAGTGTTTCAATTTCCAAGGCCACCCACAAAATGCCATGATGAGTGTGATTCGGTTCCCTTTAACTTCCCCCATAGAACCGAAACTGCTTCTGGAGTTTTAGCTGTGACTAAATCAACAAAATAGAACGGGAGGTTCACGCTCTTCTCCAAGGTCGGTCTTGAGGGCCACTCTTTCTGGGATGCCAATTCCGTGTGAGGGCTAAGTTTTAAAACTTCCATCGTCAAGGTCTCATGAGCTACCACCGAACCCCTTAATCGTCAATGGGCACCACTTGTAACACAGAGAGCCAAGAAGCCCTAGAACAAAAAAAAGGAGGCAATTTTAGGTGTCTCCCCCATAGACCTTCTGATAGACAGCACCGTCCAATTCAAATGCAGATTTCAGCTGAGAATATACTCCACAGCGAGCTGCTTCCTCGGTTTCTCTGTTTCAGGCACAAAATGCACTATAGTATGACAATCCTGCAACCGAAACTATTGAACCAAACAACCTACGAGAAGCTCTCCCGGCCAGGAGATATGCAGAGAATGGGAGTTCACAACTCAAAAAGACGGAACATCAAAACGCACAATCGTCCAAATCCCTCCATTTTCGCACCAAAATACACATCGCAGAAAATCAAGACACCCATGCTTTTCTAGGATATAGCACCACTTGTCCTTTGGTTCACAACATGAAAGACTTTACAAAACAGTACTTATAATAAATGTAAAGAGTTTAACCCAATGTGTTAAACTCTCTACAACTGCTTGCTTAAAAGCACACTGACCTTCCCCTGGTAAGGAGGCATCAACCGGCCTCTTCAGAATCGGTGCTTCGATGCAATTCAAGAATCAGTTTTAAGCCAATCCGTCTTTATTCAAATCATAAACCAAATAATTAATCCCTCAGTGCTACAAGGGTCGGCAATTTTGAGAGATTCGATCACATACAAACACAGACCACCAAAGAATTAGGAGTCAGGAAAATTCTCTAGAGCAGAACACTCCCAATGCAAGGCAGATCACATTCAACATTTGCATTTTCAATTCACAAAAAACCCCAAGGAAACTGGAAAATTAAATCCACCGAGAATCGTATGAATGAAATTCTCTAACTCCTAAAACATCCTAGGAAGACCTTTGCTCCTTCGAGATTCAGAAGCCCGGCCTGGGCTTGCTCCACTTCGTCCGTTTCCAGGTTCAACTCAGACGGCTTTTTACGCTTAGCTCTTCTTGAAAAAAACTAGGACAGCATCTCAAAATTGAATTACAACCGTGGAGTCGCTGCAAAATAAGCATCGAAAAAAAACAGATAAACCTTCAACCCTCTTTGATTCGCTAAAACGAACAATTACAAGCCTGAACATTCCAAACCTTCTCAGTGACGGGCAACTCAAAAGTGTTGGAAAAAAAACAACACGCGGTAAATGGTCCCTAATCGCAGACCTAAAACCTGCACCGAAACCACAGATTTCAAACCACCGATTCACCGAGATCTTCAACGACATTAAAGACCTAGACATCATCGATTTCCGGGCATGCACGGACCAGCTACAATTACAAACAGCCGAACACAAACAGCTTATTTTAACTTCTTCATTGCAGCCAAAGGCGTACATTCAGAACGTCAAATCCCTGCGTCAAAATCAGTTGTCCACAGATGGTGAACAAAACCAATCAGGAGTGTATCCAATAAAAAGGTCAACTCCGACACAACACCACACGAAGCACAATGTGTAAGCAGCGCTCATCAGAAAACCCTCCACAACACGATCCACACCACATCAGGAGGAAGACGCAATGCAGTAACGTAGCAACACGCAGCCAGTACAATCTCACGACCTCTTCAAGACAAACATGGAAGGGCATCCATTTCTAACCTGCAACTAATGCAGTATAAACTCAAAAACGAAGAACGAACGGAAGGAAAATAAAAAACGAATGCTCCAGGTTTACAAACTGCAAAGACAAAACGACCCAAGTCAGAGCAAACCAAATCTCCAAAAAATTGGGTGGTGTTATGAAACACCATGGAAAAAGGCAAAGCCAACGATTACAGAAACCCTAAGCTCTCTCGCCACGAATACGCCTCGCCAACTGAATGTCCTTCGGCATGATCGTCACACGCTTCGCGTGAATCGCACACAAGTTCGTGTCCTCGAACAAACCCACCAAGTAAGCCTCAGAGGCCTCCTGCAAAGCCAACACGGCAGAGCTCTGGAAACGCAAGTCCGTCTTGAAGTCCTGCGCAATCTCACGCACCAAACGCTGGAAAGGAAGCTTGCGAATCAAAAGCTCCGTCGACTTCTGGTACTTGCGGATCTCGCGAAGCGCAACGGTACCAGGCCTGTAGCGATGGGGCTTCTTCACTCCGCCCGTGGCAGGGGCCGACTTCCTCGCGGCCTTGGTGGCCAACTGCTTGCGGGGCGCCTTGCCACCGGTGGACTTGCGAGCAGTCTGCTTGGTACGCGCCATAGCTCAGACGGACACAGAAGCGGGAAGAAAAAACTGGAAGCGAAAGGAGAGGCAATGAAAAGGGCAGGGGAAGCGAAGAGGACGACGAGCAAACTGGATGGGGAGTCGTGGAAGACGGTGGAGAATTTGTAGTGGTCGAGAAGGGCGGGGGTGGGGCGGATTTGAATTGAATGGGCAGGGATTTGAAATTTGGAGGGAAAGGCTTCCAGGGCACCACGCTGGCAATGGAAGTCGCCCTCATCAAACCCTAATCCTAACGACATGTTGCTAATAAGACTGAACTTCCATGCAGTGTGGGCACTAACTCAGAAATGAATTTCCACTAGTGTGCCATGTGTTGCTGCCACAATATGAATACGCCATTTGAGATGGCCAATCTTTTCTTAAATCTCTTTTTATGCCTACTTTATAGTTTGTATTAAATTATTTGTAGCAATAACATTTAATCATGTGTGCTATCAAATTCTCTACTATACTTGTTCTTGTTAAACTTTGTTTGGCATATGAAAATAGCATGTCCAAAAAATAAATTAACCAAAAGTGATTTTTCTAAAACATCCTTAAAACACGCACTAACCTAATTTTGTCTATTCATATAGAGTTTAAGCCTTAAATCATAATAGAGCTAATCCTAACTTACATTGAGAGATTCTAAGAGTGAGAAAGTTGATCTAAAACAGGATATATGCAAATTGCTAAAAATATACAGCCAAGTATTGCAAAATGAATGAGTCAATTTTTGCCAAAAAAAAAATACAAAGATCTCTAATCTCTCCATGATGGAATTACATAACTCAATAGTTTGCACAAGGCATCTCAATATCTATCTATTATAAGCAAATGAAGACTTAAACATGTAGAATACTGACACATGAGAAAGTAATATAGAATGTTTTGAAGAATATTGAAATTGCTCTAAGAGGTAGTAGTCCCCACCTATGCCTACCCCCAAAACAAGACAAAAAAATTGTGAAGTTAATGAGGTGTCTTCAACCCACACATGCTTGTTATTTCTTTCACAAGAGCAAAATATCACACCAACAACTTCAAGAATATTGCAATCCTTAGCTAAACCATAAACCCAATTGCTTATTGGATGTTTTTAATGAAATTGTCATATTGTTCTTATTCTAATTGATTTCTATAGTATCCTTGTAATTTTGAGTGGTGTGACTAATGTAGCTAAACAATATACACTTGAAGCATAGCCATTTTAAAGTAGTGATTAGTTTTTTTTATTTGACTAATAGAGAGGTATGAGTTTTCCATCGTTGTTTTTATTTCTCAACCTACTAGGTGGGATGAACTCACATCTAAGTTACTGCCCAGTACATTGTATTTAGTATCCATGAATCAAGCAAGAGTCCACACCTAAGTTATGAAAAAAATGCATTAAGCCTATTGAAGTGTTGTTTACCCCCAAAAATGCAGTACTAAATTGTTCAACCTTTTCCTAAGCAAAGTGTTTGTAAATTTTTTAAATGTTGCTTGACTATTATAATAAAGTATAATATTGGTTGAACTATCTCATTACAATGTATTTTAAATAGTAAAAAAGAGACCCAATTTAATAGGAATGGCAACTCTAAGATTTTAATGGTTGAGGACCCAATCATAATACCAAAATCATAACTCTCTCTATAATATCATAAATGCTACCATTAATATTAGGGGCTTGTGCTTGCTATGCTACGCATTCATTGTATCACATATTTGTAAAAAATGTATATATTTGAATAGAATGCATGATAATGATTTCAACAAGTCTTTAGAATAATTATTTTAAATATTTTGTAAAAATATTTTCAATCATGTATACATAGAAATCCTATTTTCACACAATGTGATATTACAGAAATAGAGTAGTAGTTTGCAATCACTTTTGTAATATCACTTTTTACAAAGGGTGATATTATAGAAATAATAGAGTTGTTGCAATTAAGGTGATATTAAAGAGGATCCATAGGGTGATATTATAGAGGTAGCAAATCCATTGCTTCTCTTGGCTTTACACTTCTTTGCACTTCTATGATTTTGTGCTTTTGTGAGCTTTGAGATTTTATGATTCCAATTTTTTATTGCTACTACCAAATGATTTTGAGAAATTTATTCAATCGAAGCAACTTTGGATTCCACAACAATTAAGTTGTTCACAAAGTTTTTGAGGTTTATAAGTTTTTCTTTTCAATTCTTCAATTTGGGTTGCCATTTTTTGTAACAATGGAGTCAAATTTCTAATGCATTCTAATGTATGTGTGTCTTTTGTAGTATTTACCATTGCATATATTTCATTCATCATTAAATAAATTTCTATTGTATATTTCAATATATGTTTACTTATAAAAATTAAACAAAAATTTTAGTCATTTTTATTTGAAGGTTTATTGAAATTTTTGTTCTACACTTTATCTAATACATAAAAATTCTTATAAAATTCTAATGATGAATGCATAGCATAGCAAACGCTAACCGCTAGTCATACTACTACAATCATAACTCCCTTTGTAACATCATAAATGCTACCATTAATACTAGGGCCTCGTGTTTGCTATGCTACACATTCATTGTATTACATATTTGTAAAATTTTGATATATTTGAATAGAATGCATGATAATGATTTCAACAAGTCTTTAAAATAATTATTTTAAATATTTTGTAAAAATATTTTCAATCATGCATATATAGAAATCATATTTTCACACAACATGATATTATTAAAATAGAGTAGCACTTCACAATCACCTCTATAATATCACTTTTTATAAAAGGTGATATTATAGAAATAATATGGTTGTTGCAATTAAGGTGATATTAAAGAGGATCCATAGGATGATATTATAGAGGTAGCAATTCCATTGCTTTTCTTGGCTTTATACTTCTTTTGCATTTCTATAATTTTGTGCTTTTGTGAGCTTTGAGCTTTTGATTTCAATTTCCTATTGCTACTACTAAATGATTTGAGAAATTTATTAGATTGAACCAATTTTGGATTTCGCAATAATTTCATTGTTCACCAAGCTTTTGAGATTTACAAGTTTTACCTTTAAATTCTTGTATTTGGGTTGCCATTGTTTGTAACAATTGAGTCTAATTTCTAATGCATTATAATGTATGTGTATATTTTGTTGTATTCATCATTCATGATAATTAAACTTTTTATTGTTTATTTCAGTATATGATTATTTATAAAAAAAAATTATATGAAGATTTTAATAATTTTTATTTGAAGATTTATTGAAATTCTTGCTCTACATTCTATCTAATACATAAAAAATTTTAATGAAATTCTAATGGTGAATACGTAGCATAGCAAGCGCCAACCGCTAGTCATACTACTATCATACTACTAAAATCATAACTCCCTCTGTAATATCACAAATGCTACCATTAATATTAGAGGCTCGTGCTTGCTATGCTACGCATTCATTATATCACATATTAGTAAAATTTTGATATATTTGAATAGAATGCATGATAATGATTTCAATAAGTCTTTAAAATAATTATTTTAAATATTTTATAAAAATATTTACAATCATGCATACATAGAAATTGTATTTTCACACAATGTGATATTATAGAAATAGAGTAGCAGTTTGCAATCACTTCTGTAATATCACTTTTTACAAAGGGTGATATTATAGAAATAATAGAGTTGTTGCAATTAAGGTGATATTAAAAAGGATCCATAGGATGATATTATAGAGGTAGCAAATCCATTGCTTTTCTTGGCTTTACACTTCTTTGTACTTCTGTGATTTTGTGCTTTTGTAAGCTTTGAGCTTTCATGATTTCAATTTTCTATTGCTATTACCAAATGATTTTGAGAAACTTATTCAATTGAAGCAATTTTGGATTCCACAACAATTAAGTTGTTCACAAAGTTTTTGAGATTTATAAGTTTTTCTTTTCAGTTCTTCAATTTGGGTTGCCATTTTTTGTAACAATGGAGTCAAATTTCTAATGCATTCTAATGTATGTGTATTTTTTTATAGTATTTACCATTGCATATGTTTCATTCATCATTTAATAAATTTCTATTGTACATTTCAATATATGCTTACTTATTAAAAAAATTATACAAAGATTTTAGTCATTTTTATTTGAAGATTTATTGAAATTTTGGTTCTGCATTCTATCTAATACATAAAAATTCTTATAAAATTCAAATGATGAATGCGTAGCATAGCAAGCGCCAACCACTAGTATAATACTACTAAAATCATAAGTCCCTCTCTAATATCACAATGCGACCATTAATACTAGGGGCTTGTGCATGTTATGTTATGCATTCATTGTATCACATATTAGTAAAAACTTGATATATTTGAATAGAATGCATGATAATGATTTTGATAAGTCTTTCAAATAATTATTTTAATTATTTTATAAAAATATTTTCAATCATGCATACATAGAAATTGTATTTTCACACAATGTGATATTACTGAAATAGAGTAGCAGTTCACAATCCCCTCTCTAATATCACTTTTTACAAAGGGTGATATTATAGAAATAATATAGTTGTTGCAATTCAAGTGATATTAAAGAGGATCAATATGATGATATTATAAAGGTAGCAATTCCATTGCTTTTCTTGGCTATATACTTCTTGTGCATTTTTATGATTTTGTACTTTTGTGAGCTTTGAATTTTTTATTTCAATTTCCGATTGCTACTACCAAATGATTTGAGAAATTTCTTAGATTGAACAAATTTTGGATTTCACAACATTTAAATTGTTAATTCAATTAGAACAATTAAATTGTTAATTCAATTAGAACAATTAAATTGTTAATTCAATTAGAACAATTAAATTGTTAATTCAATTAGAACAATTAAATTGTTAATTCAATTAGAACAATTAAATTGTTAATTCAATTAGAACAATTAAATTGTTAATTCAATTAGAACAATTAAATTGTTAATTCAATTAGAACAATTAAATTGTTAATTCAATTAGAATAAGAACAATATGACAATTTCATTAAAAACATCCAATAAGCAATTGGGTTTATGGTTTAGCTAAGGATTGCAATATTCTTGAAGTTGTTGGTGTGATATTTTGCTCTTGTGAAAGAAATAACAAGCATGTGTGGGTTGAAGACACCTCATTAACTTCACAATTTTTTTGTCTTGTTTTGGGGGTAGGCATAGGTGGGGACTACTACCTCTTAGAGCAATTTCAATATTCTTCAAAACATTCTATATTACTTTCTCATGTGTCAGTATTCTACATGTTTAAGTCTTCATTTGCTTATAATAGATAGATATTGAGATGCCTTGTGCAAACTATTGAGTTATGTAATTCCATCATGGAGAGATTAGAGATCTTTGTATTTTTTTTTTGGCAAAAATTGACTCATTCATTTTGCAATACTTGGCTGTATATTTTTAGCAATTTGCATATATCCTGTTTTAGATCAACTTTCTCACTCTTAGAATCTCTCAATGTAAGTTAGGATTAGCTCTATTATGATTTAAGGCTTAAACTCTATATGAATAGACAAAATTAGGTTAGTGCGTGTTTTAAGGATGTTTTAGAAAAATCACTTTTGGTTAATTTATTTTTTGGACATGCTATTTTCATATGCCAAACAAAGTTTAACAAGAACAAGTATAGTAGAGAATTTGATAGCACACATGATTAAATGTTATTGCTACAAATAATTTAATACAAACTATAAAGTAGGCATAAAAAGAGATTTAAGAAAAGATTGGCCATCTCAAATGGCGTATTCATATTGTGGCAGCAACACATGGCACACTAGTGGAAATTCATTTCTGAGTTAGTGCCCACACTGCATGGAAGTTCAGTCTTATTAGCAACATGTCGTTAGGATTAGGGTTTGATGAGGGCGACTTCCATTGCCAGCGTGGTGCCCTGGAAGCCTTTCCCTCCAAATTTCAAATCCCTGCCCATTCAATTCAAATCCGCCCCACCCCCGCCCTTCTCGACCACTACAAATTCTCCACCGTCTTCCACGACTCCCCATCCAGTTTGCTCGTCGTCCTCTTCGCTTCCCCTGCCCTTTTCATTGCCTCTCCTTTCGCTTCCAGTTTTTTCTTCCCGCTTCTGTGTCCGTCTGAGCTATGGCGCGTACCAAGCAGACTGCTCGCAAGTCCACCGGTGGCAAGGCGCCCCGCAAGCAGTTGGCCACCAAGGCCGCGAGGAAGTCGGCCCCTGCCACGGGCGGAGTGAAGAAGCCCCATCGCTACAGGCCTGGTACCGTTGCGCTTCGCGAGATCCGCAAGTACCAGAAGTCGACGGAGCTTTTGATTCGCAAGCTTCCTTTCCAGCGTTTGGTGCGTGAGATTGCGCAGGACTTCAAGACGGACTTGCGTTTCCAGAGCTCTGCCGTGTTGGCTTTGCAGGAGGCCTCTGAGGCTTACTTGGTGGGTTTGTTCGAGGACACGAACTTGTGTGCGATTCACGCGAAGCGTGTGACGATCATGCCGAAGGACATTCAGTTGGCGAGGCGTATTCGTGGCGAGAGAGCTTAGGGTTTCTGTAATCGTTGGCTTTGCCTTTTTCCATGGTGTTTCATAACACCACCCAATTTTTTGGAGATTTGGTTTGCTCTGACTTGGGTCGTTTTGTCTTTGCAGTTTGTAAACCTGGAGCATTCGTTTTTTATTTTCCTTCCGTTCGTTCTTCGTTTTTGAGTTTATACTGCATTAGTTGCAGGTTAGAAATGGATGCCCTTCCATGTTTGTCTTGAAGAGGT
Organism: Climacium dendroides; assembly: GCA_950106755.1. Classification (NCBI taxonomy): domain Eukaryota; kingdom Viridiplantae; phylum Streptophyta; class Bryopsida; order Hypnales; family Climaciaceae; genus Climacium; species Climacium dendroides. The sequence continues at coordinate 21,298,763 of OX467091.1, forward strand.
CGTGAGATTGTACTGGCTGCGTGTTGCTACGTTACTGCATTGCGTCTTCCTCCTGATGTGGTGTGGATCGTGTTGTGGAGGGTTTTCTGATGAGCGCTGCTTACACATTGTGCTTCGTGTGGTACTTTGTCGGGATTTTGAGTATACTGACCTATTGGTTTATTTTCTTTAGAGAACTGGTTTTCGGACAGGATTATCGATGTCGTGCGATTGTTTATCTGTATTGCGTGTGAGAATTGACCTTGGACTTAGAGAATTGGGTTCTCGGTTTATTTGTGTTTTGCCGGGTTTTCGTGAGGTTTTTTCTGAGCTGTGTGTGCAATTGTCGAATGTTGTCTAGGAGAGAAATTGTGCGTCCTTCTCTGATCTTCGGATGGGGCGAAGGGGAGACTTTAGTTTCAGATCAGGGGTTTGACTGCTTCGCTGTGGAATTTCGGGCTTTCGGTCTTGATGACCGTAGGAAAACAACCAGTGAGCTTCAGCCTGCAAGTGAGGTTTTGAGAAGATGAGTTCTATCATTATCAGAGCGCAATCAATTTGCGAGATGGTTGTAGCTTTGTCGGGTTGGAGAGTCGAGGCCTGTGGTTGGCGTCCAGCGCTTGTGGGAAAGGTTCATTGATGCCATCCAGCACTGGTGTGGAGCTCAAGGGCAAGGGAACGTTTGAACGTCCCTACCTTACTATGCTAGGTAGCCTTCAAACCCGTGAATGTTAATCCAATGCATTTGACATGAAAACACTTATCATAGAACATTTGAACAAATTACTAAGAATGTGAACACAGATAATAACCATAACTTCCTTCACTGCTTTTGAAGACTATAACTTCATCTGCAAATTTCGAGGGACCAGTATCTGGAGGTTTGAAATTGACTGAGGTAGATCATCATTGGTAAAAAAGTTTAACGGAATTGGACAAAATGATGTCCTCAAGAAATTAAAGGGAACAAATATATGATCTGAAATTCAATGAGGTTGTTTGATGAAAGATGTAACATGATTCATTGATAGTGCCACTAAAAAACTACATGTAAAAAGAAAAAATGATTATGATCAATCTAAACTATGGAAACTATCTTCTTTCTTTTGAGAACATAAAAAATGGAGTGTGAAAATTACCTTCCCATTCCATTCAACCACCAGAATGTGCATAGATATTTCCACCTACAATTAAAATATTTATCACACAAACCACCAAGAAAGATGAATTGATAATGTGTTAATTTCAAATTGGAGCAAGTTTGCCATCTTTCATATCTAGTTGACCACCAACCTAATGATGATGTTTAAGGCCTATACTTGACAATTGCCTTCAATTATGTCCTTTAGTTTTGTGTCCCAATTCACAAATGTTGACAAGTTTTATAGTGGAATTAAAGTATTTGGAGGGGACAACACCTTCTATCCAAAATACAAAATTTATTCTAGTGTAATCAATAGACATAAATATGGATTCACATTCATAGTCAAAATCCTAAACATGGTGTCTTGCAATAGATATTGATGATTGATCAAATATAATCTTCAAAAATAAATAAACAATCAAACACAAGTTTCCAAAATCATATTGAGTATGTAAAAATGAGGCCTAAGTGAAGGATTGGGATCCCAACAAGAAAGGATCATGACTTTGATTCTAGGTCCAAATTGTGTGACAACTCAAGTCGGGCTTTGTTAAGAAAAACATCATGCAATTCACAATATGGACAACCCTTAAATGGTGTGAATCCTGTTATGATTTCATAACATGTCATAACAAAGCTATAGACATCCTCCTTCTCATTGAACTCTAATTTAGAATTTGAAGTCATGATCTTTAATTGAAGTATCTTGAACGCTCTTGACTAACTAGTTTCAACCACACTTATAGATGTAATGAAGAGATGGTTGGACTAGAACATGTAGGGTGAAGGTTCATTAATCCTTAAACGCTTGGTCTTGACCACAAAATTGAAGGTTAAATTCCATCACTTTGTATGTTCCCATTTAGCAATTACATATTAATGAAAAAAAATTATTTTTATTTTTCAAAGGTGAAATTATATATCTTCTTGACTTTATAAAATTTATGTATTTTTTTTGTAGAATATAGATTTTAAGAAGATTTTTTGAAGAAAAAGTGAAAAAAACTAGTAAAAAAAAAAGTTATCTTAACCTTTAAAGGCTAGAGGCATATTTCAAGCAAAAATTGTGAAAAAATGTCATTTTTAGGGCAATGAAAAAAACATGAAGAAATGAAGCTTTTTTTTTTCAAAATTCATTCGTACAAATTTGTACCAAACTACTATGGAATGTGTGGAATTTTTTTTAGAAACTTTGACTATTAGATTGAAAGATTATAATGTTTGAAGTTAAAAGACTTTTTTTTTTGACCTTGTCCAATAGAGCCAATAGCCTTTAACTCCTTCTAGAGTGAGATTTTTACACTACACATGGTTACTTTGGCTAAAAATGTTTAGGGTAGCATAACTTTTGATCCGGGCACTTAATTAGAAGAAAAATTGAATCCCCATAAACTCACTAAGGGGGTACATGTTCACACCTTGTATGAAAATTTTGTAAACATTCAACCAAAATTAACTTCATAGGAACCTACCTAGATTTTCGATTGTTCATTCAATAAACAATTGTCCATTCAATAAACAATTGTTCATTCAATAAACAATTGTCCATTCAATAAACAATTGTCCATTCAATAAACAATTGTCCTTTAGGGGTTAAGAAATCATAAAATTTTACCACAAGTGTATATTATAATGAACATATTATAGTGTAAACACAATTTTTGTGTCATTTATAATTAGAATTCAATAGACATAGAAAATACATGTAAAGTTCAATTGTAATAAAACATTCAATTTTAGAAATTTTGTCAAAATTCAAATTAGAATTGACCCTAGAATAGATGACCTTCATTTCATTAATTGGGCTCAAACAAAAAAGAATTTTTTTCATGAAGAAATTTCAGATTTAGAATAAGGAGCAACAACTTCCTAAAATTTATTGAAGTAGCATATTTTTGGAGCCATTATTTTCTTCTAACTTTTCATTCACATCAAGACAAACACAAATAAGATTGCAAACTCAATTGCTTGCTCTTTATAATCCATCATAAAATCTCAACAAGAATAAATTAGATTAAAAAATGTTTTTCAATCTCCATCTTGCTCATTTGAATGTCATCCAAATACCACAAATTGGTGTGTGCAATGCTTTAGGACTAAAAGCTTTATTTCTTTTCAAGAAATAAAATATGGACTTGGAGGTTATAAAACCTTTTAGTAGAACTTCTAGATTGTGAATTCAATTTGTTGGCCTATTTTGTGACTAAGAAGCTAAAACATTTATAAATTAAACTTCAAATATAAGACTTATATGTAACCATTGGCCACCTTATCAAGTGTCAATTGTAGTTGTTCTATCAATTACATAGAATCAAATTTTTACATATGAAGAGAATCTTTTTTTCTTGGTGCTTGTGATGTTATTTCTATACTAATGTCCTACTATAGACAATCATTAGCATTGTGTATTGGCATTTTTCAAAAATGATATATTGTCCAAAAATAGCCTCTAATTCTCTTGTGATGATGCGACCACCCTGCCTGGTCCCTGGTCCTGCCCTAGTTTTGTCCCCCCTAAAAAAACCCAGAGCCGTTGATCAATTTTCAAAAATATACATGACATAAATTTACCCATTGAAGAAACCCACCGATATGTGAAACTACTTAAGTAGTCAAGAATGGGATTCCTCCCCTATACAAATATGATAACTTTGGATATTGAAACAAAAGTCACTTGGAAGGATCCTAATCAATGTGACCATGGTAAAGTTGGCATTTGGAAGGGTGCAATTAAATTAGTATTTTGCCAAAGAAATAATTCAAGAATGGATTTCATTTTATTCTTAGTTATGCAAGCTCTAATGAACAAGAATAGTGTTTGCCCCTTCAAAGCTTTTCAAGTCATGTTTTGGAAGTCTCAAAGTTCAAAGAAAAAGATGATGTTTGTATTACTTCTTTGATTTTCTTTACAAATGTAAAATGCTACTTTGTAGTTTTTGAGTGCTTAAGTGATGGCATTTCAAGCTCTAAGTATTCCTACTCTCAACTTTGTTTAGTGCGTTTTGGACATAGGAAGAATTACAATGAGAGAGGTGATGTATTGAAGCTCTTTCAAAAAAATATTATTTAAATACAAATTAGATGAATAAAACCAAGGCAATAAATAGGATTGAAGGTACTATTTCATCAAATTTGTGAATGTCTTTGCATTGGAATTGTCATGAAAACATTTAGCATGTGATCAAATTAATTTTGTGAGCCCAAAGATAAGAATCTTGCAAAATCCTTCTCCACTTTTATAAGACTATAACCTCATCTTAAAGCCTAAAAGGACCAAAAATTTGGAGTTTTAAAATGACTAATCTAGTGTATCAAAATTCAAAAAGTTAAATGTTAGTATTAACTAGCGGTTGGCGCTTGCTATGCTATGCATTCATCATTAGAATTTTATAAGAATTTTTATGTATTAGATAGAATGCAGAACAAAAATTTCAATAAATCTTCAAATAAAAATGACTATTATAGAAGTGATTGCAAATTGCTACTCTATTTCTGTAATATCACATTCTGTAAAAATATGATTTCTATGTGTGCATGATTGAAAATATTTTTACAAAATATTTAAAATAATTATTTTAAAGACTTATGAAAATCATTATCATGCATTCTATTCAAATATATCAAAATTTTACTAATATGTAATACAATGAATGCATAGCATAGCAAGCACGAGCCCGTAGTATTAATGGTAGCATTTGTGATATTACAGAGGGAATTATGATTTTAGTAGTATGACTAGCGATTGGCGCTAGCTATGCTACGCAATCACCATTAGAATTTTCATGTATTAGATAGAATGCACAACAAGAATTTCAATAAAACTTCAGATAAAAATTACTAAAATCTTCATATAATAAGTATATACTGAAATAAACAATAGAAATTTAATGAATGATGAATGAAATATATGCAATGATGAATACAATAAAGGATACACATATATTAAAATGCATTAGAAATTTGACTCAATTGTTACAAACAATGACAACCTAAATAGAAGAATTTAAACGAAAACTTATAAATCTCAAAAGCTTCATAAACAATTTAATTGTTGTAAAATTCAAAATCGGTTCAATCTAATAAATTTCTCAAATCATTTGGTAGTAGCAATAGAAAATTGAAATCAAAAGCTCAAGAATCACAAAAGCACAAAATCATAGAAATGCAAAAGAAGTATAAAGCCAAGAAAAGCAGTGGAATTGTTGTCTTTATAATATCACCATATTGATCCTCTTTAATATCACCTCAATTGCAACGACTATATTATTTCTATAATATCACCTTTTGTAAAAGTGATATTATGGAGATGATGTAAACTGCTACTCTATTTCAGTAATATCACATTGTGTGAAAATATGATTTCTATATATGCATGATTGGAAATATTTTTATAAAATAATTAAAATAATTATTTTAAAGACTTATCCAAATCATTATCATGCATTCTATTCAAATATATCAAATTTTTACTAATATATGATACAATCAATGCGTAGCATAGCAAGCACAAGCCCCTAGTATTAATGGTAGCATTTGTGATATTATAGAGGGACTTATGATTTTAGTAGTATGATGATGACTAGCGGTTGGTGCTTGCTATGCTATGCATTCATCATTAGAATTTTATAAGAATTTTTATGTATTAGATAGAATGCAAAACGAAAATTTCAATAAATCTTCAAATAAAAATGACTAAAATCTTTGTATAATTTTTTTTATAAGTAACCATATATTGAAATGTACAATAGAAATTTATTGAATGATGAATGAAACATATGCAATGGTAAATACTATAAAAGATACACATACATTAGAATGCATTAGAAATTTGACTCCATTGTTACAAAAAATGACAACCCAAATTGAAGAATTGAAAAGAAAACTTATAAATCTCAAAAACTTTGTGAACAACTTAATTGTTGTGAAATCCAAAATTGGTTCAACCTAATAAATTTCTCAAAATCATTTGATAGTAGCAATAGAAAATTGAAATCATGAAAGCTCAAACGTCACAAAAGTACAAAATCATAGAAGTGCAAAGAAGTATAAAGCCAAGAGAAGCAATGGATTTTCTACCTCTATAATATCATCCTATGGATCCTCTTTAATATCACCTCAATTGCAATGACTATATTATTTCTATAATATCACCTTTTGTAAAAAGTGATATTATAGAGGTGATTGCGAACTGCTACTCTATTTCAGTAATATCACATTGTATGAAAATATGATTTCTATGTATGCGTGATTGAAAATATTTTTACAAAATATTTAAAATAATTATTTTAAAAGACTTATTGAAATCATTATCATGCATTCTATTCAAATATATCAAAATTTTACTAATATGGGATACAATGAATGCGTAGCATAGCAAGCACGAGCCCCTAGTATTAAGGGTAGCATTTGTGATATTACAGAGGGAGTTATGATTTTAGTAGTATGATAGAACTCAATTTCATCTCAAAAGAATCCATTAAAGACATTGGTAAAAAATTAAACAAGATTGGATGAAACAATTTAATTTAATGTCCTTAAAACTAAGGAAACAAACACATGAACTTCAATTTAAGGTTGGTTGATCAAAAAAATAAAAAATCTTGATAAGTATCCTTCACTAGTGCTATAACACATTGACATGCAATAGAAAAAATAAATATGCAATTTATCCAACCTACAATTGAACAAAATGCATATAGAACATATCATTTATCCAATCATGCAAAATGCCAAGAAAGATGAATTGATAATCTTTCACTTCTGAATTACTCCAATCCAACAATTAATACTACCACCATGCATCTTCAACCAACTATTGGCCTAACTATAATGTTGAAGGCCTTCACATAACAATCACATCCAACTATAACCCTCCTTTTTCCAAATCAAAATTGATGATTGAATTCATGGTAGAATGTCTTAAAAGATGCAAGGCCTTCTACCAAACTACAATATCGACTCTTGTATAATCATCAAAAGCAAATTTGAATTGAAATTTGTAGTCAAAAACCTAGATAATGAAGTGATTTGGAATACATATTGTTAATTGATCAAATATAATCCTAAAAAATAATCAATAGATTAAATGGGAATTTGCCAAAATTACTTCAAATGAGTTCATCAAATCTAGGCCTAAGTGAAGGATTGGGACCCCAACAAGAAGTGATCATGGCTCTAATTTCTAGGTCTAAATCACGGGGCAATTCAGGTCGGGCTCCATTAAAAATGTCATCATGCAATTAACTACAATAAGGATGCTCTTCAAATGGTAGGAGTCTTGTGGCGATCTCATAACATGTCGTAGCAAAACTATAGACATCTATGTTCTCATTGAACTCCAACTTGGACATAGAAGTCCTATAATTTTTCAATTGTAGAAGTATCTCAGGTGCTCTCCACCATCCCATTCCGCCCACACCCAATTGAACATTCCCAATTGGCAACAAATGAAGTAATCAATTTCTAATCATTCAAAGACACACTATCATATTGCTCATTCAAGTGTAAGACTAATACATTTGAAGCTTTCAAATCTCTATATGTGATACCTTTTTTGTACAAATCTAACATATCTTGGGCAATATAATCCATCATGTACTTGGCTTGAGGAAGAGAAAAAGGAGGCCCTTTGGCATTCTTGTATTTTATGCAAAGATCAATGAGGCTTCGAAGATCTCTCCAATACCTCTTCATAATAAAACCAAAGTTGCTCCTCTCCAAAGTAGGCTCTTTTACTAGTGCCCCATGCAAATGCAAATCCAACAATGAGTATTTAAAATCCATGTGGCCATTGGTGTTGAAGGTCTTCAAGAGCACACTTGTCCTTCATCAACTTCACCCCAAATTCAACATGTCTCTTAGGAACCCAAGACTCTTTGTTCCATGCAAATGTGACTTGAACTTTCTAGATGCCAGCTTGAGCTCCTTCTCCAATTTTCTTTCCCAATACCACATTTATAACTTTACTTCATCAATTCTTCACTGCTTGATGCTCACTCAGGATGGCTCAATTTGCTCCAGTGTACTTTGGAATGTGTCGTTAGAAATTCGAGCTCAATCTCAAATTCACTCTTGTTGGCCATGATGCTTGCAATCTGTATTGAATAGAATTGTGTACAAGATGTTGGAGGCCCTAATGTTGCAAAAGCAAACACTTTGTCTCTACCAATGGTATTGACTTCTTTGACACTACGATTCTCCACAAATTTAGAGGCATCATCCAACAATGCTCCCAAATCTTTTTGGCCAACGTTGGGTGTCGCGGAAGAAATATCCTCCATGGCAGAGGCAACTAGTCACCTTATATACAAAACATTACATTTTGAATTATAATTAGATCTAAAGCAAGGATGTAGATTCATCAAAATTCTAAGGTCCTTTTTGAAAAGTTTTAATTTTAATTTTTAAATATTTTAAAATTTCTTTCTAGTCATTTCATATCTTCTTCATACTTTACATCAATCCAAAGGTCATGATCATCAAAGAAAGAACTCAATGGTAAAAAGTCAAGGGAGTTTGGAGAGCATTAAATGTTTTTTGAGAGCATTTGAGGGCTTTTTCAGGCCTATTCTCCATATTGTAAACTAGATATTGTTGGCTATAATAAAGAATATTAAAGAATATTAAAAATTAAAAAACTAGTTTTTAATTTTTAATATTTAAAAATAAACAATTATTAATATTTGATGTGGCAGTAGTTCTATCATATTACACTATATTGTAGCCGAGTTTCCATAGTTTGGAAACTCCAGAGAATTTGCGACCTTGTTGAGCAGTCAAATGTCATTTAATGAGAGACTTCCCAATTTATAGGTCCTTTCAATTTTAATGTAAACCAAGCTTAATAGTTTACATTCGCTATAATTCCAAAAGATTAGAGCCTATATTTTCCTATTCTCAAAATATAAGCAAGCAAGAGATACCTAATTGCACTCCGACCTAAATGCAAACACCTCAAAAATCTTGCAATATGTAGGTACATCATGACTTTGATAATGTCTATAGTCTCAATATTGCAAGCATGATTTTCTCACCTTCCAATACAATTTCAAACCACATTAACTTTTGCACATGATGACTAATGCATGATGACTAATGAATTCTCTCATCCGTTGGAACCCTATTTGATTTGCTTACGAGAGCATCAAGAAATCGAAAATCACGGTAACTATATATGATCACCACACTCAAAAAATAGACCAAATTCATGAGAAAGCACTTCACTTAATTTACATGAAACTTGAAGTTCAACTTCTTGTGATATTGACCTAATTGATATGAAATGAAACAAGAGATGAGGTCAAGTACTAAAGAAGCTTATATCCAAAAGCAAGAGTACTTGAAATGAAGCGAACTCGATCAATCAACAACAACGAAAGATAGAATTGCTCTGAAGGTTTTGCTTGCGGCGCAGGAGTCGTCAACAACAACACCCTAATAACATCTACAACCAACCAATTTTGGGGCACCAAGTCCACTACATGCATTCGTTGTTGGCAAGATTGAAATGGAGAAAGCAAACTAGGAACTCATAGAAAACAACACCAGAGTGCAACCCTGAAGAAGAAGTAGAACAAAGACGAAGAAGAACACTGGTCCAGTTCCTAAAGTCCCAACTTCTACAAACCACGAGCACAATAAGAACAACTGAACAAGAGCCCAAGTAGTGTTAAGTAAGTTGGCAAAGTCTTGGACTCTTGGCTGACTATACCACTTGGAACTTGCCATAATTGAATAGTTTGCGATTACTTTGAACTTACGGACTACAATTGGTCTTGTGTGCCAAATGGTGTGGGCTAGCTGGGGCTTGGGGGTGCATCAGCTTTGATAGTGAGAAAGCCCAATATCGATTCTTGCCATTGGTGTACTTGATCGAAGAGTATAGGAATCTATTTTGCTACTAAATATGAAGCGTATGTATATTTTTGGTTGCATTATCTTACCACCATATTGCAGGAATGGAATCTGGCATGTGATTTAGATGAAGTTGGTCAGGACTACTGCTCTATAAATATGTCGTTATGGATGGTGGACAATGGCCTAAGACTGTGCCCGAAATCCTGTGGTGATATGTTTCAATTCAAAAAGTACATTTAAACTCTTGTCTACTTTCAAGACAAAAAAACTACATAAATGAATTATATTAGGATTGAAGACAAAGACTTTAGGGTCTCCAATGAGTAGTATGTAATACTCTTCAGAACAACATTGACCACAAGAATGCTGGATGCCAAATTGCCAGTGACCTAGCATATTTCAATTTCTAATTTCTCAATTAGTTATGGCAATTCTTTGAAGTGTACAAGTATTTTAGAGAGTCACTGTATTTTAATCTATGGTTGTTTTGGTGAATGATCATTTCTATAGACTTTTTACATATGTTTACGTTTTTACTTTTTTTTTTTTAAATTATTAATTACTTATACTTATTTCCAATATTCCACATGTCAAAGTTCCTATTATATTGGAATGTTTGATTTTTGTGTTTTTCCTGTTTAGAGAATTATTGTATTCCTACATGACGATCTTATTTACTAAAGGCCTACACATTTGTTGAACATATTTTTCAATTTGAAAACTAGTTTTTTCCTTAAGCTTTCAAATAAATCATGAGTATTAGAGGTTGAGGGTTTACCTGGAATCTTAGATTGAATTATGAAACTCCTGTCGGTGGAGTCGAAGGCGTCGTGGCGTCGGGGACACGGTTAGGGTTTCAGCAGCGATCGCCATTTGTCTGTCAGTACAAGGGCTGCTGCCACAGTGAATTCAAGCACTTCGTCCAGCCTACCTTGGATCAAGTCCTGAGAAAGTTCACCGCAAGATTTGAGTCTCCTGTGACACTTGCATCGTGTTTCCAGGCTTATATTTCCTTCGGCTCCAGAACTGGTGGACACGCGGGTAGATGGTTTTACATCAAGCCCGTTTTTTCATTAATTGTTGATCATAAACCGGCAATCGTGGAGGTCAGATTGTAGTTCTCCGAGAGCATTTTGCATCGATTGCTGAGCTCTGTTGCTCTCGCCAAGAGAGAAACGCAACCAGGTTTCGAACGAGATTATTGCAGCTTTGGAAGGCCTCACAATATCACCGACATTGTGAGAGCTATCTTTGAGGAGGCATCCAACCCACGTTCTTGGACATGGGATCCTGGTCAATTATCGAAAAATGATGATGATGAACTTGTAATCCGGATATGGATGCAGTCTGGGAGGGTTTTTTCCTTATTCCTGGGTCGATTTCAGCTTCCGCGAGGTTCACTGTGCATGCAGCGCAGAGGGGCTTTCTCATTTCGGTTGGAGATCCTTTCATTGCGAAGGTCTGTTCTACGATTTTTGTTAATGTAAAAGGAATTATTTCGAGACGATCAAATTGTAATGCAGAATGAAGGTGGAACCACCCATTCCCAACATGTAGGGTGCACAACTATTTTCGACCAAGGCTAGATAGAACATATTTACAACCCCATCGGGAAATGTGACACATGGACCAAATTGTTATACAATGTGCGAGAAATATTGATTGGGAAAGTAGTCTCTTGAGTGATTGGAATTGGAAGCTACAAATTTGGAACACTTTTTGGCTCCCAAAATTCATAGTAATTTCAATTTCAACAATAAAATTACAAAAAAATTTGCAGTCCAAATATTTCTTATCTCTCTATATGAGAAAATTTTCAATTGCCTCACACTACTGCTCGTCTGTCTTGAAATCGCTCAAGTGGTTGGCTTTGGGTGGTTCTACCTTAGAAGACAGATTAGTCATATTAGTTGAAACTTGATGAATTTGAAATCATCTATGCCCAAAACCTAGAGTGAGTATCAATAATTATAAGAAAAAGAGAGCACTCAAAACTTTCATCAATGTAGATTGGAAAGATTATTATTTTGTCTAATCTAAGAAGGAGAGATGGTTTGTGGCCTCTTTCCAAGTCCCTATAGAAACTTGTAAAATTTTAAAATGTTTTTTTGAGTTGACTAGGATTCTTATTCTCATCTAAGCACAAGGAGTTAGTCAATTGCTACAAGTTCATGGAGTTTAGGAATTTCAAATATAATGGCAACTAGCAATTGATATGCAATCAATAAAATACCTCTACTAAACAAAGTAGGGTTCTTACATGAACAAGGCTATTATTAAAGATCCTCGCCTTTGTTCTACATGCCTAAATTGCAAAAGCACTATTGCTTGCTAGAGCTTCCCAATTTTGCTTTTGGTCGTGGTTGCCACTCGTCATCATTAAACCTTCTATTGCTCCATCTTTCTAAGGAAATCGGGTGCCTCTTCTTGGATCCGACTTTCATCAATTGGCACTCATATTTGGAAGATGTAGTAGTTGTAGATGGTCTTTCTACTTCAAGAATAAGACATTGTTGGATAGTATTGTAAGTTTTGATATTATTGCAAATCAATTTGTTCCCCCTTGAAGTTTTTGGAATTTTGAAAGGATCTATTAGATTTGAAGAATGGGTACATGATTTGAGATTTTGTCTAGTTTTTTGGTGACTATTGCTTGAAGATTTTGAGTGTAGTATGGTGAGATTTTTGTATGACAAGGGTTTTTGAGTGCAAGTTAAGTTGCAATTTCTCTTGGTTCATCATAGAGTGTAGATTGGTGTTGGTGAATATGATCTATTTTTTGACTTATTGGTCAATTACCTCTTGTTTATTAGTAGTCAAACATTCCATTTCTTCAAAAATAGAAAATTTGGAATGATGTTTTGATATGAATTTATTCTCTGTGTAAAAATTTGTAGATTTGCACTCAATTTTTTTTCAAACTAGAGTAGAAACTAAACTTAACAAGATTCATTTCAACAACTAGAGTCAATTGCAAAAAAGAACATTTTTATGGCTAAAACTACATTATATGGATAGTGTAGCTATAGTCTAAATATAGCATATATGATAGTATACTCCACGGACATTGTATTGTCAACTACACATTTGAGGTTAGATATTTGTGTAAAAAATGTTGTCACCAAAAGCCTTCAAAGTTGAAAATGGAGTTCTAAAACTTTTGGTCAATGGATGTAATTTGTAGCATGGAGAGCAACAAAAGCTTGAGTTTTTGAACTTTCATCTCATAAGACAATGGAAGACCATAACTACATTTTCCTTTGTTAGTTTCTTTCTTAAATCAATATTTGGTTGTTCTAACAACCTATATTTGTATCTTTAGCAATAGTAGAATATCATAGATGCTTATCTTTTACACTATTTTGAGTCCATCATTCAATTTTGTTTATAAATTTGTAAATTTGTTCATAAATATATTAGAAATTTCCATTCTAAGGAGTCTCCAAAGTTCAAAACCTTCAATCAATCATCATTGGTAGTGGAATCCTAGTTTTATTTATTTATTTTTTAAATGAACATAATTAGAATTTTACAATTATAAACCCATTGCAAAACACCATTTGGTAGCTAAAATTGGGCTCCTACATCTATGAGGGTTAAACGGGGTACCAATTTTTCATACATCTAGCAAATACAGTTAGAGCATCACCACCCGTCTTCCAAAATATGGCTTGCAAAATGAAGGGCCATCCACTTTGCAAGCCAAGTTGAAATGCTTTGTCCTACCCATAACTTGATAACAAGCCAAGCATGAATGAACTAGGAGGTAAGAAATAGAAAGGTAGCGGTATAACTAATCAAATTTCCAACAATTCAAATAAATTGTTGATCAATTTCCAACAAATCAAATTATTGATAATTTCCAACAAATCAATTTGCAATGGATTGTTTAATAGGTGAGTCTATGAAATTGGAATGCCTGGGTCCAAATGAAATATCCATTTTTATTGTATTGCATAAAACACTCATTCTTGAGGGAAAAGAATTCTTTTTCTTGCATTCTTCCTCATCCTTCTTTCCACACACATTGAGCTCAATTTCTCAACAAATTCCACATATGCTACAAGTTGAAATGCTTAAGTTATCCGTTATGTTAGGTACCTCTACCTTAGTGTTGGCCCACAGCAAATCGAATGAAGAATGTATTTTGGTTACTATTTTATATTTAATTAATGTGCAATGCAATTATGAAACTCTTTCACGTGAATCACTCACTCTGTTTCTCTTCATGTTATGCAATGAAATTTGTAAAAAAAGTGAGGTTGCTTCAAATGACAGGCTCATTCAAGTTACCATTTCCATAATGCTGACATAAGCTTAACAACTAAGTTTTCCGGCCTCTACAGTTGTTGTGTCCACTTTCATTCAATTTTCTTTCTGGCAGTGACTGCCACTTTTGGGTGCATTATACTGCGGTGAAGACAATGGGGCCTGTCAATAGCGCATTCATGCACAATGTGGAGACCCCTGAATCTTATCCCACTAGCTACAAAGTGTAAAGGTATGTCCCCACTTGGCGTTTGGTAACATTGGTTCTTAAAAGATAATACTCTGCACAAAGACCAGCATGCTTGTATTTTATGAAGACGCATTTATTGCATTGATTCAGCGAAAATTGATTCTAAAGAATTTATCCAGCATTCAGATATGAAACCATAACATTCAACAACCTTCACAGAAGTTACCTTCTTCTCTCCAGAGTCCTCATCCATCCATCTCTGCAAAATGAAGAATACTTCAATATCAATGTCCTTTGACCATCTTCCTCCAAAAAAATTGATGGTAAAGTGAAGGGAATCAAGGGATTGCTTCTCGGACATTTGTGGGTGTTAGGGAGGGGATGTCATTTTTATATTGAAATCAATTGACCATCATGAAACTTCAAAGGTTATGGGATAATTTGAAATTGAGAGCTTCACCACTCATTGTCAAAACGTAGAAATTATGTTTGAAGTAGAATTTCAGACCTCATTTAGGTATAATATTATTAATTTTTTCAGAAAACTTTGAATTAATAGAAGTTAATAAATCAAATTAACTTCCATCTCCAAAAATCCGTTTGTAATTATGAGTCTCCAATCAAAAGTTATGAACAAATTTATGAGCAGGGTTGAAAGGGACATTTTCTTGGACATTTTCAAACATTCTCTTTGATTTTTGTGCCTAACTTTTGATTAGAGGATCAAAATTACAAAATAATTTTCGAAGATGGAAGTTAACTTGATTTATCAACTTCTACAAGTTCAAGGTTTTTTGAAAAAAATTATTCTACTATGCCTAAATGAGGTTTGAAATTCTAATTCAAACATAATTCTTGCTTTTGCTTTTGACTTAACTATGAGCAATTGAGGTCCTCCTAATTCTCATTCAAATATCCCACATGGTTTGTTTTACTTATTACCACCCCATATGTACATAAAAAGCTTGTATTGATCCCATAGATAAATATGTGAGTGTGTCTCTTCAATTCAAATCGCAATGCTCTTTGGATGAAAGCCACCACTCTTTCCTAATCGCCCATCCAAGGTCCCTTTAACTAAGACCAATGTTCACTTTATGAAATCCACATTTTCAAGAGATTCAGAAGCTTTCATTACAGGTGATTTTAGTAGTGGTGGGCCAGAGTTCGCAGATGATTTAATAGTCTTTGTACTGCTCTTACCTTGATGCCACATCATGCGCCACGTTGGTTCGGTGAATACCAAACAACGCAGGTGCGAATACGCTGTAAATTCTTCACGTAATATTGTTGCCTAAGAACCTTGCTAAGACCAAGTGTGGACGTACCTTAATCCACATTCTCTTGCTAATTAACCCCTAAAGGACCATTGTCCCTTCGGGGGACAAATTGGATTTCGGGCAGGTACCTACGGGCTGAAATTTTGTCATGATTTTTTGAAACATTTTTTGAGGATAGAAAAACTGATGAGTTTTGTGGGAATATAATTTTTTTCACATTTGGTGCCTGGAAACAAAAGTTATGACCAAATAAGCTCAAAGTAGGGGACGGGGGGCAGTCCGGGCAGCAAAAAAAAATTTGCAAAATTTTGAATTTTTCTTTTTGGGATTTTTTTTCTTGTAGATTATATTTTTTTCTACATGGGAAGCTTTGATTCATTCCATTTGGACTTATTATGAGAAAGTTATGGACAATCTTGTTTTTCGGGCAATTAGAGCATCTTCTTGAAAAAATAACTTATAGAATTCATTTCTGAATGCAATTTTTACAATTTTTTTGAAAAAAAAATTTTACATGATTTTGTTTGCTTGCTAAAAAAATCTCACCATTGGGATTAGTGCATTTTAATTTCATCTTAAAGATATTAATAATTTAGATTTTCCTTCATTCTCATACCTACTTCTACTTAATAATTTTTCTAAGCATGAAAATTAATTTTTTTTTAAAATTTTCTTTTTTCCTAGACTCTCAACTCAATATCACACAATAAGGATTTAAAGCTCAAAACTTTGTAGTGCAAAAAATTTAAGTTAAAAAAGTTCAAAGTCAAATAATCCAGTCCCACAAGGTGCTGAAAAAATTGTTTTTTCCACTTTAAATGCAAATATCTTTTAATCTATGTGGTCAAAATGTCTGAAATTTTTTCACACATTTTCATACTAGTAAGGTATAAGATCCTATGGTTAGATGTGCATAAAAAATAATTTTCAAATTTTTTTACTCTTTGCTACAGAAATGACAGTTTTGAGTGTTTTTTGGCAGAAATAAGGCCTTGGTCTTTTAGGGGTTAAAAGGTTAAGTAGCCTGCTGTCTACTATTTCACCAAGAAATGCTAATCAGCAACTTTGAAAGCAAACGTACACAACCGAGACATAATTAAATAAGACTGAGCCTGAAGTCCCCAACTCAAGTGTTGGGAAAGAAGCGCTCGATAGAGTAATCCTGAAATACCACAGACGCAGAGAATCAAACAGTGAAATTTGAGAAGTAACAAGAGACCTCTCAAGAGCGATATATTTAATGAAGCCGAACTTGAACAGTAATACCCCAAATAAACCTAGATCGTTCGCATATATATACAGAATGTATATTGGAAGTAAAAGTCCGAGAGAAACAAACGCATAGCAATCAATTCCGCAGTGGCGCAAGTTGAAATCCTCACCTAAATCGATATCTACAGTTCACTAGGTCGACACTAGCTCCGTAACTTGGAAATCCAAACTCACCAATAATATTACATTGTCCCGGCAAGAGCTGCGTCGACCCGGGAAGTAAGGAAATAGGTAGCTAACCGTGAACTAATGAAATCACGACAGCTGGCAGCCCGACTTGGGTGGAGTGGTGGCCAAGTCTTCTCTACCATTTGTTTCGTTCTCCAACTTCCGTAGCTGACTAGGGTAAGCCTCCATCTCAAGCTTCCTCTCTCTGTTCTGCACCTTGCGAGCCTCCTTTCCTATGCCCCATATATACCCTTCAAATTTCGAGTCCCCAAAGTTCTCACCTTTTCTAGTTCCAAGTCGGTTTGTTTCACTGTCGAATTCGATCCAGACGATCTATGCGGAATTTGTGAGGAATGGATCAGGTGTGACGAGGAGGTTTGCGTTCTGATGTCGTGGTTATGTCTTCTGAGGGGTTTTAGCGGTAAGTTGTCGGTGTTAGTGGTTTGCTGGGCATTTGCAGGTGGAAGGTTGGTTTTGGTGAGGAGAAGGGGGGGTTCTGAATTGTGAAGGTGTCGGTGGGGTTTTGTGCAGGTGAGTAGGAAGAGTCCGAACAGGGACAGGGCTCCTGTGGAAAGTGTTGAATGAGTGGATTATTTTTGGTGCTCAGTAGATTGGAGTTCTGTCGGCAATCGTTGTTCTCTGTGGCGTCTGTGAAGAAGTGTAAAAGTCGGAGGACGTGGTGGAATTGTCGGTAGGGGAGAGTTAGGAAGAGGACTGGACGGTGGGCGTGAGATTTGCAAGTAGGTTCAGGTATGTCCTTGAATCCCTAATGGACGCAAGCAGAACTCGGGTGTTACTGTTTGGATTCCAGTTTGGAGTAGGTCAGAGGGAGCTTTGTTTCGTCTCCTCTTATTTCGTTTTTCTATCACCGACTACGGTGTTTGGTGCTGACTTCGGTGGTATGGAATCCGTCTCCCTTCAAATTCTATTATTTTCACAATACGATCCACGGATTTGGCCATTCGAGAAGCATGAATCCTCAGTCTTTTAGGGTTTGATCATGTTGTTTCGTGTTGTGGGAGCAGAGTGGTATGGCGATGATTCTAGGGTCTGGCCATAAGTGCTGGAGGAGCCTTGTCCATCTCGTCTTGTTCAACCTTTGTGGAACCAGTCCGCATAGTACTCGTGCACGTATCTCGGTAGACTTTGTCAGGATCAGGGTTGTGGGAACTCGAAATGTTTGGCTTTGTTTCATTTTGAAACGGCGGTTTTGATTGCGTTCACTGCGGTCTTTCCAGTCTGTTTCCAAGTCTCTGTTCTTGAGCTGCGCTTTCACACCCAATACTATGATTTTCAAAGTGGTCCAATTATTACTAAACTAGGTACTAGGAATGGAACGAAACGAGAATCAAACGTCTTTATTCCGTTTTCCCTTGAGCATGGTCAGGATGAACTACCATTAGTAATCGTGTTTCCGTAAGTATTCTGAGCTTATTGCTGTGAGTCGATCAATTGTTTGAAATCTGAAGCTCTTGGGACACAAGCGATCTACCAATCTTCTAAAGAGAGCTTTGATTGTATGGTACTTACAGATGTATATAGAGAGCTAAATGGGTGGTAGTGGAAGTGAATGTTTTCCGCTTTGTTATAGGGGTATCTGAAATCATACCACATCATATAGGCACAAAATTGCAATAAGATATTGTGATTTGGGGATCTTTCAAAATTTCAAATAGGTACAGTAACTAGACTGTGCATGCTAATTTCATTTCATTTGCGGGCCCATTTTTAAAAAGTTCATTTTAATGGCTGAAATTGGATATAGAACAAGGAGGTAGTAAGGGTCCTATACATTTAGTAGGAAAGTTTTGTCATTGGTGGATTTCGTTCTTCAATGAAAAGCTTTTCACCACCAAGTGTTGCATACCCACTCATGTAACTCTCCCAAAACCAAATTGGTAGCCATCATCCATATTTTAGTAAGAATTGCATCTTGTTTGATCATTCCTTGTGAACTTGGTATACTTTTTGTTGCAAAGTTAAGTTTGGACCAATTGGGCTAGGTTCATTTTGGATCCCATTGAATGAGAAAGTTAGCAACTTCTTTCACCTTGTCAAAAACAAAAGAATTATTATTTTATATCATGCAATGATCAATTTTGGAATATTGGAATTTTTGTTTTGAATGAAGGATTTGGAATTTGGAAAGAGTGTTGACAAAAGTACCAAACTAATTGTTCCAAAATTAGGGCAGATTTTTACACAAAAATCCACTTGTGCTTTTTGTTTGATTGAAATGTTGTAACCAATCTTCTTATACTGAGATTTAGTTGGTAATCTTGGTAGGGTTTTTTGTCGAGTCTTATGTGGTTGTTGGATCATTTGCATGGGATTGGTAGCCTTTCTTTGGAATCAAGTTTGACGTGTTGGTTGCATTTGTAGAGATAAGATGAGGCACTTGCCATCATTGCTTGCTTGCAAAGGTGCCTTCATTGTCATTGTGTTCTTTGATGGAGTTGTGTCTTCATTGAAGTTTGGAGAATTTTTCAAGACTACTTGACCTTGGTGAATACTTTGTTTTTTAATTTTCTTTCGTTCTTGAAGCTTGTCACACTCATTTCTTGACCTTGAACCACTCACCATTTGTTATAAGAGTTGTCTAATAAACTCTAACTTGAATGAGATTATGGGATACTATTTTGTAACATTGGATCCTTGTACATTATTTTGGCTTCTTGAAATGTACAAACAAATCTTGTGTGTGTTGGTGTGAATCTAGTGTCTTTGGTAGTTAGAGAAGAACATAATACCTTCATTAAAGAGAATGGTGTGAATCTCAAAAGAAATTGTTTGTGTTAAGAGGTGTTGTGTGGATGGTCAATTTCCAATTGGTTTCAATTGATTAGGTATTCTGGATGTTCACTTTTCACCTCATTTGTCTTCCAAAAACCTTGGAATTGAATTAGATGACAACTATGAGTGAATCTTTCATAGTCAAATGTTGTGATGATGTTTCTCAGACCAAAAATGATTTGAAGCATGGAACAAGGGAGCACAAGCTTGTCTACAAGCAATGGCTATGGGTTAGTAGTACTTGTGAATTGTGATATCTTGCATCATTATTCACCTAAAGAGCAAATGTTGTGATTGCAATTGTTGAAGTACATTGGGTTAACCTTGATTATAAAACAATGTCTTGTTTCTCTTTTGCAATTGATTGATTGGTTGGTAATTCTTTTTGTGTGGATAGGACCTACACATTACAACCAAAAAACAAGGTCTTTTTGAGCCATAGTGGAGCACAAAAAGGGTTTGTGGAACAATTATGTGTGGACTTGGAGAGATGCGATCGCTATCCATTTTTCGACAAACGTCGGGATTGCTTGCCCATTGGAAAGGAATTTCCAAGTCTTATCTTTGAAGCTATTGAACAATGTGAAGTTGGTGTGGTGGTGCTATCAGAGGAATTCTTTACTTCCAAATGGCCTATGTTGGAGTTGGTGGCCATGGCCACTCTCAAAAAGAGGAAGCCAAACTTCACAATAATGCCTGTGTATCTTGGCATTACATTTTCTCAATGTCGTGATACGGATAACCAAAAAAGATGGTTATCATTGTGGCAAAGTTGGGCGGAATGTGATAGAAGGATTGATGTGAAGGATTGGGAGAATGCCTTGCAATTGTTTGGCCCAACCAATGGCTTGAAGTACAACTTTGAATTGGGGGAAGTGAAGTTTCGAGAGGAGATGGTTGAAGCTATTTGTAAGTTAGTTCCCCCAGGAACAAGGTTTGAAGATTCCCATGTTCAAGGGAGGTCTCGTTTGTGCAAGGTTTGTGTGAAAGTCCATCATTTTGGACCCTTTTTTCATGTCCTTTGTGAACAATTATCAGGGTGTCATTTGGATGCCTAGAAGTATGGTCTTGTGTTGGTATTCATCAATTGGTTTTGTGTAAATTGCTTGATTTTAATTTGTTGTTGCTTCTTTTGGTTTTTGTATAGGTGATCCATGAAAGAATCAAGGAATCCAAAGTGTCCTTGTTGCATGGGGTGCATATAGTAGGCATATATGGAGTTGGAGGTATTGGAAAAACCACCATTTGCAAGGCTATGTGTAATGATTTCCTGGAGGAGTATCGTGACAAAGTTTGTCATGTTGAGTTGGGAAGTCGAAGTGAAGAAGAAGTCTTCAAAGAAGTACTTGGAAAACTTACGGACAAAAATCTTGCCTATTTGAGAGCTATGGATGTGGTCCAGGTTTGTTGAATTGACCATAGTTTGAAAAGTTTGAATACATTTTTTGAATTTTTTTGTGTATTATAGTGGTGTGCATTTGGACAATGTGTTGGTGTTTTTTTGACTTGATTGGAAGTTTCCGTACTTTAATTTGCTTGTCTAGCATTGAACTTAAGATTTTGTTGTTTTGCAGTATCAACACCACTTGATGAGAGATATGATGAATGTCAAAGTATTTTTGACGATTGACAATGTATCAAGTGCAACAACCAATCAAGCTTTGACTCTTCTACAAGCAAACTATGGTCCTGGGAGTATGGTGCTTGTGACAGCACGTTCTTTGAATGAATTAAAGTCCCTAGGAATTGATACAAGGGAATGCATGGAGATGCCTGAGTTGGAGTTGGATGAAGCAAGGTCTTTATTCCTTTATCATGTTGCATGTGTCCCACCTACATTTTCAAACAACAAGGGTGACCTTGATTTGATTTCATCTTGTGTTAAGCGATGTCATTTCAAGAAAGGTGATGGCATTAGTTATCATTATCATCCATTGGCGTTGCGAGTGTTGGGCGAGCAGTTGCGTTGTGTTGGTTATGTTCCGTCACGGTGGAGGTTGCTCTTGTATGAAATAGATTTTTTGAATCCTTTTCGAGAGCCCCAGCACCCTGTGTTCTCCATCTTGAGAAGAAGCTTTGATGCATTGCATCCCGATGACCAACTTCTATTCATGGATGTGGCCCTATTTGCACCTTATCGTGGTTTAAACTATTCACCGAAGTGGAGCTTTCTTAAATGGTTGAGTATGGTCCATGGAATACCTTTGAATAATGTGATGGAACGGGTGAGTGTTCTTTGAATTCATGGTTGTCAATGTTTGTTTCTTTTGATGAGATGTAGAGTGGGACTATTTTTTTGCATGAATTTTGAATTTTTCACTTTTGAGATTTTAGTGGTTGGTACTTTTTGTCTATCTTTTTTTATCAATTTGACATTCAAAGGCCAATGGCTGGGGCTACTATAATTTTTGGAGCTAGATGAGGACCTTCAGAGAAATGTTGCATTTGACAATTTTTTTTTTTTGCAGTTGGAGAACCTGAAGAGGAAATCAGTACTAGATAATCTTGGCAATGGTTTTGGTAGAATCGGCATGCATGACTTGTGGCGCGAGTTTGCAAGATTGGAAACTAAAGTTGGCAAGTTTGAAGATAGACGATGGATTTTTGAGTGGGATGAGTACAATGTGTTTGGTGAAACCAATGTGTCTAGGGAGGATGGTTCGGTTAATCTAAGCCGGATGTTTTTTTTGGACAAGGGATTTATGAAGTTAAAGGATGTGAATTTTGCAAGTTTCCCCAATGTGACAATTTTAAAGCTCTGTACACTATTTGCAAGTGTGCAGGTCCTAGATTTAAGAGGGCTGAAACATCTGAAGAGTTTGGAATTAGAATCTGAGTGCTACTTGAACTTTAATGAATCACGGCTATTGATATCAGTGATCGGTTTGGGTTCATTGTCGCAGCTAGTTTTTCTACGATGGTTGAACATCCCATCAAAATCATCTTGCATTGATGAGATCGGTTGTTTGACAAACCTCCAAGTATTGGATTTATAAAAATGTAGCCAAGTACCAAATTTGAGGAACCTCATTTCACTAGAAGTTGTTTCTTTGGGGGAGAATGTCACTATGGCAACTATTCCCAACTTGAGCTCGAGGCACACCAACTTGCAGTTCTTGAATTTGAGTTGGTGTAAGGCGTTGCAGAGTTGTTCAACTATTGGAGAGTTAATTGCCTTACGGGAACTTTGTCTCCATTATTGTTCGAGTCTAAAAGAGGTGCCCAACTTACAGAAGTTGAAACGACTACGGATATTGCATGTAGGTGGGTGCTATTCACTACGAGCCTTACCAGGTTTGAATGACCTTGACAATTTGGTAGAGCTACATGCTTGGGGGTGCTCTAGTCTTGTGGAGTTGCCAGATATGCACAACCTTATTCACTTGAGGATATTGGACCTTCGAGGTTGCCATCTCATCAAATCATTGTTAGGTTTAGATGAGTTTGTTTGTTTGCAATCCTTACAGACAATAGGTTGTAAGAATCTCATCCAGTTGCCAAACCTATATAAGCTCACGAATCTTCAAACTTTGAGGTTGGATCTTGAGGCCCCTTTGCAATCTTTTGTCGGATGGACCAACTTGATTTTACTTCAGAGTTTGGAAGTTGGAATTGATGAATTGTATGATGGACTTGACTTATGCAATCATACAAAGTTGGAAAAACTCTACATTTCTGGGTGGCAAGGTCAAGGGATTTCAAGTTTGGCAAAGTTAGTGTTGTTGGATTCCATCATTGTGGACAAATGCAAAGGTGTACCTGTGTTGCCTGATCTCAAGAGGTTATCAAGGCTATGGATTTTGAAATTCTGGAGGTGTGAGTTTGAAGATTTGTCTGGTTTATGCAACTTGCCTAATTTGAAGGAATTGGAGATCACAGCTTGCAACAAGTTGCAAGTGTTACCAGATCTACGAGAAGTTGCGAGACTGGAAGTAGTGATATTAAAGGATTGTGCCTTGTTGAGAGATCTTCATGGCATCCTTGGATTACAAAACTTGAGATCATTATGTGTGAAGGGTAATCCGTGTCTATTTGAACCCCTCAAGCCAAACCTTCATTGGTTGACAAGTCTCCATGATTTGAATATATCAGGCTGTGCAAATTTGCAATGGTTGGCTACTTGTTCACAACTACGCACTTTGGACTGTAGTAGGTGTCCCATCCAAGAGCTCCCAGACTTGGCCAACTTTCCAAAATTATATAGCCTCCACTTGCGTGGTTGTGTAAAGTTAATGGATTTGACTTGCTCAAAGCCCTTGTGTTCTAATTTCGAGTATTTGAACATTAATGGGTGCAATAGGTTGCAAGCTCTTCCAGATTTGTCAAATTCACGAAAGATGAAAAGGTTGAATGTGGCCAATAGTGAAGTGGTACTGAGTGCCCAAGCCATTCAAGACATGAAAGCACGTTGGCCTTATATGATTTTGGTCACCAATGAAACTTCATCTCAGGTGCAAATTCAAGGGAGTTCTCATGGAATTTGGCGTCGTATCATTGAAATGATTGCATCACTTTATTGTGGATGCATAGGGACTTCCTTGCTAGACTACTCATCCTAGTTAATGGTGTTTTGATCAAGAGCCTTGAGACTTCAAAGCTTTGGTCAACAAATCTTAGACCATTGTGTGTTTGGACTAAATGATGCTCCAATCAAGTGGTAATCCTATGAAATCAAGTGGTAGCAAAACTTGTAAGACTTATGATTCACATCTTGGATAGTTTATTGGAGTTGCAAGATGCTTTTTGCACATGTTTACAGGTAGAATTGATCTTGAAACCTTATAGGAGAGTAGTACTAATTTCTTGTACCAATGTTTTGCATTCTAAAGTGTTAGTGGTAAAAGGGAATAATACTGCAATAGATCTACAAACCTTGGTTCCAATGGGAGCTAGGGAAAGGTATGATGTACAAGGCTCTATCTTGTTGCAATGTAATTGAGGTCTTTGTAGGAAGTGGAATATTTGAAAGAGTTGCAATATTCTTCATTGATTCTAATAGAGGGAGTCACAATAGAAGGAGGTAGAGTTTGTTGAACTCCACAAGGTAGTAATGTTCCAAACCTTGTATCCAAATCCTAAAACTACTAAACCGTAAACCAAAAGAGGATCAATTTTGGCTAAGATTAGGTTTCAAGCCTATGTAGTGGATTCAAGCAATTCATATAGATTTTTTTATGAGAGATTCAAGGATGATCTTCAAGTAGTTGGTCACCTAGTTGGACTTGCATTGAATTTCGTGTGTCTTGAATCCCCATCAATTACATCTTTCACAACAAATGCTAAACTTAAAATAAGTGGATTGTGTTAGAGAGAGCATTATTTGCCTAAATGAAACTTTGGTGGTTCCATTTCTTACCAAAACCATGTATAAAGAAGCACTGAAAGTAACTCTCAACAAGATGGACTCTCTATTTGTGGATGTGGAACAAGTCTACATAACTATGGTGTTCTTATACAGCATCATCCCTTGCAATTGAGACGTCACACTTTGCCCCATGTTTTCAAGCTCATGGCATGTTGAAAATGGATGCACAGTTCTTTTGACATAAAGTAATACTTCTTGTCAAAGTTATTTTATGGACAATATTTTCTTGAAGTTTTGAGTCCAATATAGTTTTTAGGATTTGCGTAGATGATAGTTACAATTTTTGGCACCCACAATTACACAAACTTAATGAAGCTAATGATGAACCACTTCGTTCATTTAGATTGTTGTAATTACTGTTATCTATTTTCACTTGTTATGGGCCAATCAACTAGGTGACTAGTTACAAGAGTACTGCTATTGAGTTTGAGAATTTAGTGGCAACTAATTGACATGCATGAGAAGCACACTGAAAGGAAGGAATTAAATGCATGAGTCAAGAGTCGAGAAGTAGAGCTCTGATAGTCTGGAAGTAGAAATCTCTGCATTTCTCTACGTGTTGAATTTGTGGTTTGCTAGCTCAATAAAATGTGGAACTTGAAGCTTTAATTTTGAATCTGATTTTCCAAGTCAATTAGCTGTTTGTTTGCAGCAGCAATTGTTGTTGAAGTGCATATGTTTAGCATCTTCTTCACACATTTAGACATGCTAGGATTCCATAAAAATTAAAGACAAAGACATATTCTTCATATAAGGGAGACAACCCATTTTTGAACTTTAGCAAATACATGTATCTATAGGGCAATTTTCTTTAGTAGGGAAATTTTTTTGTATGCAGAAAGTGAATTTGTAAGGTTTCTATAATTTTCTACATTTTTATTTCTCAATACATAATTATCACAAAGTTTTTAGTTGCAAATTTTGTTTGACCCATAAGGATCATATTGACCTTCTTATTTCCAACCAAGGACTCGTTGCAAAATCCATCCAGGATTGGTTGCAATATTGAGAGTCTTATAGCCAATCATAATGTGCCACAACTAGATCACCATAATTCATCATTACTCATCTCTTCTTGCATAAGAAGAGAATGGCTTGCGTTGCCAAAATCGAGGGTTGATTAAGAATAGGTTGCCTTCCATCTACTATGTATAGTACTAATTGAATAGTTTAAGGTGTATTGTACTAACTATACATGGAGTAATTACACATTAAATTTTTTTTATTTGAGAAATTCAAGTGCAAGAATTGCTACAATCATCTGTTCAAAGAATTTAACATTGGACAGAAAATTGCTAGTGCTTTGAAGTAAATCAGTAAACCAGATATATTAGTTTGGTGTATTTTTACTATCTGAGACAAAGTCCAATCCCTTGATGAAGTTCAAAATTAGATTTGAATAAAGATTCAATATCTATATATATTACATCAGGCTATTTGTTTTGTTTGTTTGTTTGTTTGTTTGTCACATTGAGATCTTCCGGACCGTGCATCTCCAAATCGCATGCTTGGTACCGTTGGAAAGCCCTCAGCGAGGAGGGATGCACCGGCTTGGTTTTGTGGTGTTGGGACGTATAATGTGAAAGTTATTTTTGGTTCTAAAAAATTAGAAAATTATTTTTTTATATATTTTAGTCACAATCTTGGTACCGTCAGAAAGCTCTCGACGAGGAGGGGTGCAAGAGCTTGGTTTCATAGCATTCTGACTTACAATAGAAAAGTTATGGATTTTTGAGTTATTTTTTGTTCCAAAAAAATTAGAAAATTACTTTTACTTTTGTTTTGACTGTGGCAACAACACAAGGCACTTTTCCTTATATTTTGGACACAATCTTGGTACCTTCGGCTAAGAGGCTTTGGACTAACAATGTGGAAGTTGTAGATTATTTTTGGATTTTTGGATTTTTTCATCAATTTTTTGTTATATCTTTTGGGATTTAGGGCTTATGTTTTAATCATCTTCTACTTTTTCTATTATTTTGTAATCAAATTTGGTATAGGGTATAAACACTACTAGAAAATTCAAATTTTTTGTTGATTTGGACATGTTGATCATCAACACTTTTTAGTTGATTTGGATAGAAATCTATTGACTTGGATAGAAATCAACAGAAAAGTGTTGATGATTAACACGTCCAAATCAATAAAAAAATCTGAATTTTCTAGTAGTGAAAGAGATAATAAAAAACAAGTATGCTTTTGACTGTGGCAATGGCACAAGGCACACTAGTCTATACATTAAGACAAGATGTTTATTTTGTTTGTTTGTCACATTGAGATCTCCCGAACTATGCGTCCCCTGATCCCATGCTTGGTATCGTCAAAAAGCCCTCAGCGAGGAGGGATGCACCGGTTTAATTTTGTAGTGTTCGAATGTACAGTGTGAAAGTTATATATTTTTTAGTTGTTTTTGGTTCTAAAAAATTAGAAAATTATTTTTACTTTTATTTTGGTCACAATCTTGGTACCGTTGGAAAGCTCTCGGCAAGGAGGGGTGCACAAGCTTGGTTTCATGGTGTTTGGATGTATAGTGTGAAAGTTATTGAATTTTGAAGTTTTTATGAACTAACAAGACGTGTAGGCCCCAAAGAATCATCTACAAAAATTATTTATTGAAATTTTTTTGATCTATTATAAAGATTAATTTTTTATTAATAATCTTTATCTCAAAAACATACATAAAAAATAACTATGTAGGTGTAACAATGTAGATTCCCTTCAAACTATTTATAATGAGTGCTTAATGTCTAAATCCTTTTGACTTAGAAAATGCTATGCATCTCTACAATATGCTATTAACCCCTATAAATTTTTGACTATGTTTTCCCAAAAAATGCTCCAGAAATGTCATTTCCAGTACAAGTATCAAAAATTAGAAAGAAAAATCATTTTGGAACACATGTAAGTAACCATAGGATCTTGTACTATGTTGGTTTGAGAAGATGTAGAAATATATTCAAAAATTTCTACCATGTAGACTACAAGATATTAGTATTTGAAGTGACAAAAATTATTTTTTTGCCCCAACAAAAAATCGGATAGCACTTCACAAGGCCAGATCATTAAGAAAAAAATGTGTAAAACGGCTATAATTCTTTGGATTCATCCTACAAGGCAAATTGGCTACATGTTTGAAAATTTTCAAAGCATTTGGAATTGTACAACATATAAGAAAAAATAGTAAGTAGAAAGAAGTAGAGAATGATTCAAAATACTAAATTGTTAACCATTTATTTATGAAATTGAAAAATGCCAATCCCAAAGGTTGTAATGTTGTAATAAACAATGTACACCTAATGTATTTATTTATTTTTCAAAAATCACTTTCTCTATCAATTCAGAGTTTTTAGACCCCCAATTCAAACTCAATCAATATATTTTATCAAAATTTTTGCAATGGATACTTGCAATGGTGCATTACACATGGCTTGTTCTTGAAACCCTAAACCCCGTGGATGTTCGGGCAATTGAGTGAAGCACTCACTCAATTCATACTTTTGAGTATCAATCTTGCATAGATCCGTGCCTTGATGCAATTACAATAAGTAGTGTTGTTGCCAGTATATGAGTACAAGAGAGGATTTCGTAAGTTTGCCATTGCTATCCAACAAATTGAAAAGAGCGCACTGAGATTCATCAGAAAGACTGATGGGAAGGCGCCTTGTTGAGGTTTTAGGTTCACGAATCATAAATCATAAAGCGTAGGGTTTGTCTTGTTAATGCAACAAGAACTAAAGTCCTGTACTACTTAAAAATTAGAGTTTTCCTTCAATTAAAGATGGCCGTTTGTGCACTCGAGTCTATCATAAAATTTATTTCAATGTGGTCAATGAATTGACGGATCTCTTCTTGTGGTACTAAGGTTTGGATAGAAGTTGGTCAAATCACCATTATTGTGGTCGCAGATTAGGTTTCCTTCTCTTGGAGTTGATGGTTTTGATCATATTGGATTTATACAAGATGCATTTGAAGAGATTCAATAACTGACGATGATCAACTACACTTCATATCGGTACTTACCTTGAACCCTCTCATAGCCTACAGTTGTGATGTCTTATTGAAATTTTATTCATTAATGTCAATCTTATTCTTAACGTTTTCTCTTCTAATTGTTGTGTGGTTGGATGGTAAGTAGATATCCTTATGTTACGGGAACATCAATGCTAAGAATCAAATACTAAAATGGCATTCTTTTAGTGTTCGATACAACAGGTATGTTTCTCTTTGTTTCTTTGCTTGTTTGACAATTTGGTAGAAAGGGTTTCTAGCGTAAATTAGGATGGTAGAAATTTGACTTTTGTGTTGTTTTCTTTTGTAGGATATTATGGTTCAACTGTGAGGTACAAAAGTATGGAGTGCTTGAAAGATGTAGGGAAGACCACCGTGCAATTGTGCACAACATGGAAGAAAATAGATCTCTAGCAGGATGCTTCCAACAATTTGAGGATTCAAAACTTGTTCCTTGAATTTGCTGAGTGTTAGCTACAGTAAGGTCAAAAAACACACGAAGATGATACCAATTTAAACTACTAATACAACATTACATTACAATCCCCGCAAATCTAAGTGACATCCAAGCTTTGCCAATTCTGCAAGCAAATCTCAGCATTCGTTCTCTCATTAGCTCGATCAGGCAGTTGACTTGGTCACCCACTATAAGAAAACTGTGTCTGTCGCGACATGACAATTTGGACACCCGAACATCGTGCATGACGCGTTCTATGTCTGGACTGATGTCCAATCACTTTGTGCTGCTGTGGACATGCCAAAAACATGGTACGTTGCATCAGATTTGCAGGCCTAGCATCGTGATGTCCACAAAAACATCGGTCAACGGGTAACTTCAGGAGTTGACATGTGGCTGCCACCTAGGCGTGGGCAAGCCAAAGTGTCATTTTTTTCATCTATTGCCCATCTATGATATGGCATCTGACATGTAATTGACATGGCATGCCACGTCGGTGCTGACAGAATTAACTGACGTGGCATTCGCGGATATTGACGTGACATTTTTGGGGGCCACTTGCTTGGTCTGCCTAGCATTTTAGGATGTCTTCTGAGACATCGTTGTGGACATCCAGGTGTCTTAAATGACGTCAGGTGAAACAGTTGTATGTTGATTGAAATGTCTATCCGAACGTGTGGAATTTGCACATGCGTGCTTTTTAAAGCATACCCTGTCATAGGAGATGTCTGCTTGCACAAGCCAGCACAAGTACATGCTGGGGTAGTAGATGGCTTCTTGCATTGTAGAATGTCAGCGGCGGCATCCACTTGTTTGATCTTCGTAGAAGTAGATGCATTTATGAACACACTTATTTTTTGGGACATCTCCTGAAACGCATGTATGCATTGTATTGGACGTTCTAATGTTGTCAATGTAGTAATATGTTGTACACAATATAAAATATGCAATATATGGTATATTATATGCAATACAACATATAAAATATGCCATATATGGTATATCATATGCAATACAACATATAAAATATGCCATACAAAATATATACATCTTGCC
Source organism: Climacium dendroides (assembly GCA_950106755.1). NCBI lineage: Eukaryota > Viridiplantae > Streptophyta > Bryopsida > Hypnales > Climaciaceae > Climacium > Climacium dendroides. Next base: position 21,329,600 of record OX467091.1, read on the forward strand.
ATACAAAATACACCATACAAAATATATACATCATGCCATACAAAATATACCATACAAAATACAAAATATATACAACATGCCATATAAAATACATCATACAATATGTCATACACTATATTTATCAAGTATATTGAATGGCTCAAAAATCTACTTATTGATTGATGAAAAGACAAGCCTTTTATACTAGTAGTGTGTAGGAGGCATGACAAACAATATAGGATATACAAAACTAAAATATGAGCAGCTACATAAATACAATGATGTCTGAAATGATGTTTTAAAAAACATTTACATGTCTTAGTTATGTTTTTTTCGACGTCATTATAAACATTCAAAAGAACATTTGTTGTATGAAATTAGACATTCACATCAATGTTGTTTTAAACATTTGCTTCAACAATTTCTAAATTTTCTACAAATCTTATTTGTTGTTTATGATGTCATGATGAACATTTGCATGTCATTTCCAACATATATGGGAATGTCTCCTTGAACATTTAATTGATAAAGTCACATTTATTAAATCTAAGTTGTTTGCAACATCAACTTCAATATAATATGACACAACAATACATCCAACATGGAATCCCAATTGTAGATTATATTTTTGTCTATCGGAAAAGCTCTGATTCATTTCATTTGGATTTGTTATGAGAAAGTTATGGACATTTTTGTTTTTTAGGCAATTAGAGCATCTTCTTGAAAACAAATAACTTGTTGGATGCATTTCTGAATGCAATTTTTACAATTTTTTCAAAATAAAAATTTCACGTGGTTTAGTTTACTTGCTAGAACAAACTCACCATTGGGATTAGTGCATTTTAATTCCATCTAAAACTTATTAATATTTTAGATTTTCCTTCTATCTCATATCTACTTCTACTTAACAATTTTCTTAAGAATGAAATTTAAGTTTTTTTATTTTTTATTTATTTTCCTGAACTCTCAACTCAATTCTCTACTATAAATATTTAAACCTCAAAACTCTGTAGTGCAAAAATTTTACAAAGTCAAAAAATCTAGTCTCTCAATACGCTAAAAAACTTGTTTTTTCCACTTTAAATCTATGCGGTCAAAAATTTTGAAATTTTTTCTACAATTTTTTCTACTTGTTAGGTGTAAGATCCTATAGTTAGATGTGGAAAAAAATTAAATTTTTTTTTACTCTTTGCTACAGAAATGGCAATTTTCAATGTTTTCTGGCAAAAAAAAGGCCTTGGTCCTTTAAGGGTTAAGATGTCAAATATCTCAAAGTCCAAGAACATTAGAAAATCACCCCACATTAGATATGAATGATTTGAAAATAATAAGTTAAGAAGGTGAAATGGCAATAAAAATTATTAAAATTTGATGCAAAATTTATGATTTTAAACTAATAAAATTTAGAATTTAAATCTTAAGTTAAAAATAAATATTTTTATATAATATAATATTGATATGATTTTGTAAACCTTTTTTCCTAACAAATCCATTCATCTAATTTATATAAAATTGTTATATAAATTAAATCTATATAGCTTATAACATTTTGCAAATTTTTCTGGACATTTTTAAAAACATCTGATGTTTACAACAATGTCTTAGATTGCATCATTGTTTTTCATAGCACCAATATGTTGTGACTGAAATTTAGCAATGCTTTCTACAACATCAAACCAAAATCTTTGCTTTTCCAACGTCGGTCGACATGACATCGCAATGTTTTCTCAGAATGTTATTCTGAACGTACAACGTTTTCGGCCTGACATAAAAAAAATAGTTTTCTTATATAGTGCAGTTGGTGAATGATAGGGAATTCGATGGCCTACAACCACTGCAACAATTCGTGGACCTAGTGCGCCAACCAGCAGACAATGGTGGAGAGTATGTTGCCGTCGTTAGCGATGACATTGCATTTGAGGAGGAAACATAGGATATTCACATCACTGACATGTGTTTGTTGTGCCAACATTTTGACGTCACGTAGGACGTTTGAGAAATACAAAACCATCAGCATGTTCATGTCTTCCAAGTAGACCCATTGCATCTTGAACGTACATTTTGTGGCAGAGTCTGTCTTGCTTGGTGCTGCAAGTGACATCATATGAATAGGGTGGAATTTTATCCTAATGAAGTTTGTTGAACGTGCACAAAATGTAAGACTTCAATAGCCCAAAAATGAACCTAAACCAAGTAAACACATAAGTCATTTTGTACTACATAAGAAGGACGTGCATCATGTGCAAATTCAACCTTGGACATAAAGTCATGTCATGCATCTATAGTCATTTTGACATCAAAAAAGACGCTTACAATTGCTTCCACAACACCCACACGTCCAGTCAGACGTAATGAAACGCACAGTGGATAGCATGTGGTTTAAAGTTATATTCGCAGTAAGAACAAAATGTTGACGGTAGAAGTGACGTTAATGTAGACGTCAGTACGTCACTTGTGACGTCCACAGAGACATCCAAGATCGGAACATGGATAGGCCAAGTATGTGGATGTGGCATGCCACATCATCATCCATGTCCACATCACACAATTTCCACCTCATCACACCACGTCAGATGCCACATAAGTTTTTAGGAATCACCATCTGCCCGCTGTCCTCTTTTTAACCTTGGGCAGTCACTTTACCTCTGACTGCAACAAAATTCTAAATCAACTTTTAAGTTAAGTTTAACCAAAGATGGTGACATGGCTGAACATGCTATTGTGGACATCCTTGGAAACATCTGGTGTCCACTTGGATGTCTTACATTGCATCATTGTTTTTCGTAGCATTAGTATGATGTGACTAAAATCTAGCAATGCTATCGAAGACATTAGAGCAAAATCTTCACTTTTTCGGCCTGACACCCCAACGTCTTCTATGACGTATCGTGTTTTTGCGGATATACGTTGTTTTTGGCTGGATGTCTAGGCAGACGCAGTTTTCTTATAGTAACCATTCATGTTCTAAGAAAACACAATGACATTTTCTTTCAAGTTTCATTGCAATTACGTTCCCCCAAAACTTGGTCACCATTCCCGTTCCCGTTGAGTAACGAGTTCCCATTGAATGTTCCTGCATTCCTTTTGACGTTCCTAGAATTTCACTATAAGAAAACCTTGTTTTAGGTGACGGATTGACATCAAAAGGAACGGATTTTAGGTGACATCAAAAAAACAAACCCATGTTTTTATGTCAACAATGATGTCCATTGATGTTATATTGGACATCATTGTTGACATAAAAACATGGGTTTGTTTTTTTCAATGTCACCTAAAATCCGTTCCTTTTGACATCAATAAATTTTGGTTTCTTATAGTGTTTGTTCCCCGGCAGCGCCAAAGTTCCCTGTTAGGGGAGCATAAGCATCTCCTAACGGGGCCCATAAAAAATTAAAAAACAATTTTTATTTTTGTTTTGACTATAGCAACAACATAGGGTTCTTTTTCTTATATTTTAGATACAATCTTGGTACCGTCGGAAAGCCCTCAACGAGGAGGGGTGCACTGGCTTGGTTTTGTAGCATTTGGATGTACGACTTGAAAGTTATGCATTTTTTAGTTATTTTTGGTTTTTTTAAATAAGAAAATTACTTTTGCTTTTGTTTTGATTATGGCAATAGCATAGGGCACACTAGTTGTATGAAAATAGAATGAAATTGGTCTCCATTACTATAGTCATGGTGTACTAGGGTCAAATCATTTGGAAGTAGAAGCATTCATTGAATTTTGGTAACTTATGTGTTGAGATTATAGAACAACTACAATACAACACTTAATTCTGGTATGAGATGAGATTTAGAAAAGCTAGGAGTAGTTCAACTTCTTAGTGAAAACTCTACTTGGAGCAAATTTTATTAAAGTTTGTAAGTGTAGTATGCAATTGACTCCAAGCTTATGTATTCATAACTTTTGATTGGAGGCTCAAAATCACAAACAAATTTTTGAAGGTGAAAGTTAGCTTTATTTAACAACTTTTCTTAGTTGAAAGTTTTTCAGAAAAAGTTGTTCTACTATGCCAAAATGGCCTCCAAAGTCTGATGAGTTTAAAAACATGAAGGAGTTAATGTATAAATAAAATAAAAATACCTCTTGTTGACATGAAGTTTTAGTGGTGGTTTGTTGGTTAGGTCTCTAGAATGATGGGTATGAGGTCGTGGGTTCAAACTTGGTTGGGCTGTATTAGCCGGCTTGAGTGGGGAAGTGGGCTGCCTGGAGGTTCTGGGCAGCAAAAAATCAAACTTTTTTGTGCTGCCCGGAAATTTCAGGCAATAGAAAAAAATTTGATTTTTTTTTTTTCAAATTTTTTTTGATGATTTGGCCAAAACAATAGAAATAAAGCAACAGATTTTTGTTGATTATTGACCAAAACAACGCGCTTGAAACAACAAAAGGGATCAACAGATTTCAGTTGAAATTTTGTTGTTTAGGCCACAAATTTTGTAGTAGTGGTTGTAGATCTTTCTACTTTAAGAATTAGGCACAAGGTTGCACAAAATGAATGTCTTGGGTAAAATCACATCCAAAGTTTGGGCGACCAGATGTGGCGCATGCTACGTCGAGTCAACATCCGTTGTTGGAAAGAAAGAAAAATTTTCCACATAGGCAATGGTGATCGCCAAAGCGGACGGTAGACATAGAGGCGGACGGGTGAGAGCAAATGACGGCCACAAACAATGGAAGTGAAGGTAGATGGTAGACAATTAGCGTGGAAACAAATGGTGAATGCGACTAAATCAGTTGCAGTCTTGTGGACTTTTGGTTTTCTTGTTGTTGTTTTTATTTTTATTTTTTTATCAAGTGGAAAGACCACTGCATTAACCCCTAAATGCCTAAGGCTTGTTTTCAACTTCTCATAATTTGCTCTAAGTTGAACAAAAAGCCAACATTTTGATAAGTTGTATCAATTTTTTAAAATTGTAACTATACAAATTCAAACTAGACATGTTAGAGGGTTTAGGAAAAGAAAATATAACAATATCACTTATAGATTGAAAGATTATAATGTTTGATCACAAGGGTGTTAAAATTACAGAAAGCTTTTAAACTTCTTTGTATTTGTGAAATCTAAAAAGTTGGTCATCCCAAAAATATGAGATTATAGGACCTAACATGCACAACCCAAATCAATTTAAGGCTTTCCAAATCTACTCTACAATATTTTTAAATGAATTTCTAATGTGATTTTTCCTCCAAGTTCTATTGTATTTGAGGCTCATTTTTAAGAGCCTTCAACACTACGGGAAGTCAAGATTGAAATGGGTACCTTTGCACAAAATTTGAAATAGAAAAATCATAATCAATCATTTTCAAAGTCATATTTTTTATGCTAAAACTAAACTTCCAAAAAAACCTTTCAAAAATACAAACTACTCAAAATAACAATTTTGTTAGGTTTTAGTTAACTTCAAAGTATTTGAAACACCAAAATTTGGTGGCTTGGGCATTTAGAGGTTACAAGAAGAGTGGACTTGTGGTTTTAAACTCCTGTAACTTTTTGTGTAATAATTCTCACTAGAAAAGATGGAAATGTGAAATACAACCCCATAATTGTCTTTACTTCAAAAATTACCAAAACCAAGACAACCATGAAATGAAAGCAGTTGCATTACATAGTTATATTGCAATACATCATACTCCATTCAATAAAGGAAGCCCATAGTTCATTTGTATTGGATCATTCCTTGGTTTTGCAAACCCAAAGAACTATAATGGTGTTTTTAACATCAATAAGGAAACTAATAACACAATAAAAGTTTCAAATAAACAATTGTAAATACATACTATATATATCATGAGAACCTAAAGACCTAAGACCTAAGCCTACATTCCTTCAATTCCTACTAAGCCTATAATCACTATCTCTTTTCACCTCAACTCCACTACTCTCATATACACTTGGGGGGTGTAGTACCTTAAAAAAAGGATATCAAAGCAACCAACCACTATTTTATAGGGAGATATTACTTCTTCATTTTTTGACATGCTATAATTATGTAATTTTCTACTTTGGGTTAATAGAGAAGGGGCTTGCGTTACTTATAATTCCAATTTTCTATGAATAAATGATATGGTAAATTAGATTGAAAAAAATTCTACTATAGATTTTGGCCTACATCGAACAAAGTTTTTGTGCACAATGTAGTAAGAAATATAATGTTCTCATTGTGTTTACAAACACAATGACTGGGACCAAAATGTGCATATTATGTATCCATGAACAAAACTAAGGTTTAGGGTCTAAAGACTAGCATGCACTACTATAACCATTGTTCAAAATCCCCTACACCTGCATTGCAGCAAACACACTTGCATCAAATACCACAAGTGACTCAATGCTTGCATTCCCTACATGCATTTGGACCTTGACTTCACAACCTCCCTTCTATTTCTGTTCTTCATTTTCTTCCAACCGTGCCACTCCCATAGATGGAGACTTGGGAAGTTCAAGAACTCCAAGAACTTCATCCATTCTTGGACTTCCATCATTGGCTACCATTCCTCCATTTTGGGAGGCTATTTTTTCATAAGGATCCTTCCTTTCTACTAGAATTTTCTGACTACTCATCATGAACCCACTTTAATCAATATATTTGCCCATGAAAGGAATATTTTCACCATCCCCACAATTGCTTTCATCCGCGGGATTGTCATACACGTCTATACCATTGACTCTGTAGTTTTCATTATAGGAATCCAAGCGATTAAAATCAAGATCCTAAACATTGTTTTCATCATAGTTAACATCATCTCCATCATTTGAACCAGGTCCCCCATTTGCATTATCCAATCCCTATCCCCCATCTACATCATCTAGCTCTGTCCCACTATCCTTGTCTTCCAAAATAAGCCCCCCCTTTCTTTCAAATCCAAATTCTTATGGTACCACTTCTCATCATTTTCCTTCAATGTGGCTAAGAGTTTAAAATTGGTGTACACACACACCAAATCTGTTGGCTACTTTTTTTTTATCTTCAACTTGTTTTGAAATTTGTTGTGAACAAAAAATAGCTACTCCAATTTTGTTCATACCGGTTGGGCCAATATCCTCTTGGCAATTGGAATAATGAGCTTTCATTCTTGCAATTATCCTACTCAAATGAGGCAACAAAAACGCACGCACGATTCGTATTTAGAACCATTGTACATTTCAAACTACACATTTGAATCATAAATGTCAATATTTTCACATTCAGACCGTGCAATTTGAAATCTACATTTCTCTTAGATATGAATGGGAAAATGGCAAATAGAATACCACCATTTCAACAAAATTCTTCATCATTTCAAAACAATATGAAATGTACTCTTATCAGTTGTTGTAATACATGGAGATTATAATAGCTCTCACAGAATTATGGTTGTTTATCAAGATGTTTTCGCTTCCTTCGTAGATATGGTAGTATACTCTAAAAGCAACCATCTTCTTGAAATAGACTCTAGAGTTTGGTATAAAATAGACCTCATGTACTTTGAAATTGGATATGTAGAAAACATTCAATGGACTGGATATGAAGTGGGGGTGCATTCAAGTTTGTCAAATTTTGCTTTGGGGTTCTAGCATGGGTTGGTTTGGCATGTGTTGCAGTCCCTTTTCAAATGTAGTGACAGGTGTCTACTTATGTATTTAAAACCAAACTTGGGAATCCCACTACCTTTGTTTAAAGAATGTTTTTTACTATCACTTTTTACTTTAATGCTAACCTATTATTTAGTTCTTGCTGGACCATTTAAGGCTACCACTGGTCACATTCACAACCCTTGCTTGTTCTTTATTACTCCTATTGTTGTTTTTTCTTGGCAACCCTATTGACATAAATAGGTGCCTACGCCCAACATCTTTGAAAAATCATAACTAATTCAAATTCACTTCAAAAATTACAAAACCACTTTTATGCTCTGTCGCATTCATTTGTCTTTCTCTGAAAAATAAACAAAAATCTTACAATCCACAAAAGCCTATGAAAAAGGCATAAGAATCCTTAAATGGTCACTTTTTGAGCACACTACCATAGATTCATTCACAAGTCGATCATCGACTTCTCCGGGTGTAGAAACAATTCAAAGGAGAAGATGCTTCTAGGGTTCTTATTATTCTTTCAGCGTAGATACTTGTGGTGTCTGCAGGGAAAGAAATTGACCCTGCCAGAGATTAGTAGGAAGGTGATCGGGTGAATGTGGAAGTGGACGAACGGCTCCATGGAGGTCGAGTGGAGGTGACCCACTGTACAGCACAGTAGTGGGACAGATCGAAGCTTTACTTGGTCTTTGCGGGACACTATCATACTATCATACAGCACAGGTGAGGAATCAGGTAGTAGGACCTTGATTTCCTGATCCCACTATCTCAGAGGAACTACGGATTTATTTTTATAATGAAATCATTAGCATTCATAGAGAAAAAAACAATGTGTCCAAGTAGTTTTATAAATTTTCAACATTTGAGTAATATTTTCAGAAAATTTCAAAGTTGAAGTCAAGTTAGTGAACTTACTATTGACACCTAATTGGACATCTATCAAGCATAAATGGAGTGACCTCCGTGATTGGTTGCTTCCAAGACCTCTTCAACTTTCATTTGCTACTTCAAAAGTTGTGACGATTTCCATTGTTAGACATTTATAGTTTCATTTTCAATACTCCTTGAGATGTCCATAGAAGTATCCCTTGTCTTTTGGATGTTGCAAGGGTGCTACCTGAAGACAAAGTCTTTACGTTCCTTGTTGTCTTTATGTTCCTTGTTCCATTTTAACCTTTAAAGTAGTAAAAGTACACCTCGAACTTGAGAAACATTGCCACATATGCCACTGAAATAATAAATTATGTGATGGCAAATAGATTGGTGAACCTATTGGATAGGTATACTAGTTCTAAGAAGTAAGCCATCTAAGAAATGAGTCATCATTTTGTAAAATGTTTCTATCAATTGTTTTTGATAGTCCAACAATTAGCAATTCCTTTTTTATTCACTTTTTGGTAGTTTTAGATGGTTTTGCAACACCAACAAACAATTTTTGACATAATTCCAAAAGAAAATTGTTCCATGGTCAATTAGCATAGGAAGACAAACTAATTCTTTTCCTTTCTTTGCCAAATGACCTCCTTTCATTCCTATTCACTTCACAAGACAATTGCAACATCATGTTTTTGAAAATAGACCCACAAAGAAACAAAGAAAACAAGCAAAGATGCTAAGAGAGTCTATATATATACCTTTCATAGTGGAGCTACAAAGCTATAGGAAGTTGTCAAACTCATTTTACAATGTAGATAGTATTGAAGATCTAACTTATTTCAAGTTAGGGTCAAGGGCTCAATTTTCAAGTAGAATCAAACACTAAAAACTAAAAACTATTCAACCTCTTTCATTAGCCTATAGATTTAGCTTATATTTTCTTGCAATATAATTACTCCTCTAGAGTTTACCAAAAATACCACAAAGAAAAAAAGCTCTTAAGTACACTTGAGTAGACAAGTGGCAAAAAGTGGCTACTTCCACGTCTATAAAGTTAAAAATAAATCATTTATAAAGCTTCAACAAAGATAAAATGTATGTACCAATATATTGAAGAAACCACACCCTAAATTTAGTGAGCAATAGGGACATATTTTGAACATTTCAACAATTGTCTAATATAGCTTTCAAAATGGACACTCTACATCTAGATTAGGCAGTTAGGGGCATCACGTTACATTATATACATGCTACACATTTGAAAACAGAAGTAACAATGAATCCATTCAAGATACATAGTAATGAACTAACCTTGAGACAAGATAGAACAATCTAAGACCACCCATATTTGGGTCTCTTGTACAATGTATTGATTGTTGTCTATATTTTTTAGAGAAAAGATTAGTTGAATTGATTGAAATACAAGTGGAATCATATTAATGTCATAAAAACTTGAATTGACATGAATTTTCAAACCAAAAATATAAAGTCATTAGTAGGTGGGGTTTATAACCATCTTAGAAAGGTTCAAAATCAATAATCCACCACCCTAATCCCATTTGATGAATGCTATAAAAGCACAAGTTCAACATTCTAAAAGCACCTCTTAAATTGGCTCAAATTACAACTTATTTTGACAAATATTCATTCACAATTAAACTCATCTAAACCAACATTTATTGAACCAAATCTTAATCAACCTTAAACCATTAATAAATAGATGTGAACTTGGTATCATTTTCTCACAATTGCACCTAATTGCTTGCCCAAAGTACATGACTTACACACTTTGTGGAAATGGATGGAAGATTGGCGGAATTGGGTGATTGATGGCAAAATTGGGTAATTGATGCCATTAGGTTGATCAATTGACTCTACATGTCAATGAAATGATACAAATTGTCATGCAACAAGAAGGCAAAGTCTCTCAAAATTTCAACCCAATAGCCACCTATTTTCAGACCTTTGAAAAGTCATTGAGTGATCATATTATATCCAATTTATCCAAGTAACTTACATTTTTTTTATGCTAAAAAGACTATCCATAACCTTCTTTCACTTGTCAAGTGAATCCAACAATACCAAGATATTTTAAAGATTTTATCCAAAAATTAATGAGATTCCTCCCCCTACATAAGTATGATAGCTTTGGATATTGAAACAAAACTCACTTAAAAGGATCGTGATTAATGTGTCCATGGTGAAGCTCACATTTGGAAGGATGCAATTAAGGTACTAGTATTTTGCCAAAGAAATGATTTGGAAATGGATTTCATTTGATTCTTGATTACGCAAGCTTTGATGAACAAGAATAATGTTTTCCTTTTCAAAGTTTTTCAAGTTCTATTTTGGAAGTTTCAAATTCCAAAGAAGAAGTTGATGCTTGTATTGCTTCTTTAATTTTCATCAAGAATGTAAGATGCTACTTGGTAGATTCTAAGTACTTAAGTGATGGCATTTTAGGCTCCAAGTATTCCTTCTCTCAACTTTATTTAGTGTGTTTTGGACATATAGGAAGAATTATGATGAGAGGATATGTGGAAGGTGATTGAAGTCCCTTCAAAAAATATTATTTAAATACAAATCAAATGAATTAAACCAAGGCAATAAATGGGGTTGAAGGTATTATTTCATCAAATTTGTGAATGTCTTTGCACTAGATTTGTCATGAAAACATTTACTATACAATAAAATTAATTTTGTGAATCCAAAATTAAGAATCCTATAAAATCCTTCTCTACTTTTATAAGACTATAACCTCATCTTAAAGCTTAGAAGGACCAAAAACTTGGAGTTTTAAAATGACTAATCTAGTGTGTCAAAACTCAAAAAGTCAAATGTTAGTAAAAAATTCAATTTCATCTCACAAGAATCCATTAAGGACATTGGTAAAAAATTAAACAAGATTGGACAAAACAATTAATGTCCTCAAAACTAAGGAAAAAGTACATGAGCTTCAATTTGAGGTTGGTTGATCAAAGAAACAAAAGACCTTGTAAAGGATCCTTCACTAGTGCTATAACACATCAACATGCAAGAGACAAGGCAAGAGAGAAAATGAACATGCAATACATCCAACCTACAATTGAACAAAATGCATATAGAATATATCCCTTCTTCAAAAACTTCAAGACTATCCTTGAAGATCTCCTTCCCATTCCACTCCACAACCTCAATACACATAGACCTTTTTTTATTTGTTTCAAACATTTACCCAATCATGTAAAATGTCAAGAAAGAAGAATTGATAATCTTTCACTTCCAAATTGCTCCAATTCAACAATTAATACAACCACCATGCATCTTCAACCAACCATTGGCCTAACTATGATGTCGAAGGCCTACACATGACAATCACATCCAACTATATCCCTCCTTTTTCAAAATCAAAATTGATGATTGAATTCATGATAGAATGTCTTGAAAGATGCAAGGCCTTCTACTAATGAAACAATAATATCAACTATTATATAATCAATAGAAGCAAATTTAATTGAAATTTGAAGTAGAAAACCTAGACAATGAAGTGACTTGGAACATATATTGTTAATTGATCAAACATAATCTTCAAAAATAATCAATAGATCAAATGGAAGTTTGCCAAAATTACTTCAATTGAGTTCATCAAATCTAGGCCTAAGCGAAGGATTGGGATTCCAACAAGAGATGATCATGGTTTTAATTTCTAGGTCTAAGTCATGGGGCAATTTAGGTTGAAAGAATGTCATCACACAATTTAATACAATAAAGATGACCTTCAAATAGTAGGAGTCCTGTGGCGATTTTATAATATGTTATAGCAAAACTATAGACATCTACCTTCTTATTGAACTCCAACTTGGACCTAGAAGTTCCATTCTTTAATTGTAGAAGTGTCTCAGGCGCTTTCTACGACCCCATTCTAACTACACCTATGGAACATTTTCAATCGGCAATAGATGGAGTAATCAATTTTTGATCTTTTGAAGACACAATATCATATTACTTCAAATGTAAGACTAATACATTTGAAGCTTTCAAATCTCTATGTGTGATACATTTTTTTGTGCAAATCTAACATATCTTGGGCAATATAATCCATCATGTACTTGGCTTGAGGAAGAGAAAAAAGAAGCCCTTTGGCATTCTTGTGTTTCATGCAGAGATTAAGAGATCAATGAGGCTTCAAAGATCTCCCTAACAAAACCAAATTTGTTCCTCTTTGAAATAGGCTCCTTCACTAGTGTCCCATACAAATCCAACATTGAATATTTTAAATCCAAGTTTCCAACTCTGTGTGGCCATTGGTGTTGTAGGTCTTCAAAAACACACTTGTCTTTCATTAACTTCACTGCAAATTCAACATGCTTCTCATGAACCCCAAACCCTTCATTCCATACAAATGTAATTTGAGCTTCATAGATGTTAACTTGAGCTCGCTCTCCAAGTTTCCTCCCTAACACAACATTTGTAACTTTGCTGCAAAAAGGTCCCTAATGCTCATTCTTTCAGAGCTTCTCAAAGTATTGATGGTGACGCATGCTTGGGCCTTCACTATCTAATATTTGTTCAAGATGGCTTAATTTGTTCTAATGCACTTTAGAATGTGTCACTAGAAATTCAAGCTTAGTCTCAAATTCATTGCTGTTGGCCATGATACTTCAATCCGTACTGAGTAGAATTGTGAACAAGATGTTGGAGGTCCTAATGTTGCAAAAACAAACACTTTGTCTTCACCAATGATATTGGCTTCTCTAGCATTGCCATTCTCCACAAATTTGGAGGCATCATCTTATAATGCTCCTAAATCTTTTTAGCCAACACCAAGATATTGCGGAAGAGATATCCTCCATGGCAGAGGCAATCAATCACCTTATACACAAAGCATTAGATTTTGAATTATAATTAGCTCTAAAGCAAGGAGGTGGATTAATCAAAATTTCAAGTTTCTTTTTGAAAAAAACTATTTTTAATTTTTAAATATCAAATTTTTTTTAGTCATTTCATGTCTTTGTAACACTTTACATCAATCCAAAAGGTCATAATCTCCAAAGGGCAAACTCTTAATGGTAAAGGGATTAAGGAGATTTGAAGCATGGTTGTCATACTAGACAAGTTACTATTCATTTCTTGTCCTGTAGGACGAAAAATGAATAGTAACTTGTCTAGTATGACAACCATGATTTGGAGAGCATTAAATGTCTTTGGGAGGCATTTGAAGGTGTTTTAGGCTTGTTTCCCATATTGTGACTAGCCACTATTGACCATAATAAAAAATAATAATGAATATTAAAAATAAAAAAGCTAATTGAAAAGAATAATAATATATATATATAAATAATTATTAATACCTCATATAGTAGTAGTTCTATCATATCACACTATTGTCATAGCTGAGTTTCCATAGTTCGGGAACTCTAGAGAACTCACAGCCTTGTTGAATAGCCAAATCTCATTTAATGGGAGAGTTTCCAATTTATAGGCCCTTTCAATTTTGATGTAAACCAAGCCTAATAGTCTACATTTGCCATTCCAAAAGATTAGAGCCCATATTCTCCTATTATCAAAATATAGACAAACAAAAAATACCTAATTACACCTTAACCCTAAATGCAATTAACTACCTCAAAATCTTGCAATACAAACATTATGACTTTGAGAATGTCTATAGCCTCAATATTGCAAGCATGATTTGCTCACCTTCCAATTCAACTTCAAATTGGATTAACTTTTGCACATGATGATTAGTGAATTCTCTCGTCTAGTAGAACCCTATTTGATTTACTTACAAAAGCATTAGCATGAGACTTCAAGTTCAACTTTGTGTGATATTGAGCTAATTGATATGAAATGAAATAAGAGATGAGGTCAAGTTCTAAAGAACCTTATACCCAAAAGCAAGCGTACCTGAAATGAAGCAAGCTTGATCAGTCGACAACGACGGAAGATAGAGTCGCTCCAAAGGTTTTGCTTGCAGCGCCAGAGTCATCAACAATGCTACTCTAATAACAGTCACAACTGACCAATTTCGAGGCACCAAGTCCATTACGTGCACGACACTCATTGTCGACAAGATTGAAACGGAGAGAGTAAGCTAGGAACTCGTAGAAAACAATACCAAAGCGCAAACCGTGAAGAAGCAAAACAAAGATGAAGAAGAATGTCGGTCCAGTTTCTAAAGCCCCAGCTTCCACAAATCACAAGCACAACAAGAAGATGAACTCAAGTAGTGGCAAGCAGGCCAACGAAGTCTTGGGCTCTCGGTTGGCTACTGTTGCACTATCAGTACTGTATTAGTGAAGGGATTGGAGTTGTCCGTTTGCAAACTCGGACTTTCAGAACACTATAGGATGGTGAAGTCTTGGGCTCCTAGTTGGCTACACCACTTGGAACTTGCCATAAGTGAATAGTTTGAAATTACTTTGAACTTATGGACTGCAATTGGTCTTGGGTGCCAAATGGTGTAGGCCAGCTTGGGCTTGGAGTGCATCAACTTTGATAGTAAGAAAGACCAACATTGATTTTTGGTGCATAGGAATCTATTTTACTGCTAAATATGAAGTGTGTGTATGTCTTTGGTCGCATCAACTTACCACTATATTGCAGTAATGGAATCTAGCATGTAATTTAGGTGAAGTTGGTTAGGACTACTGCTCTATAAATATATCGTTATGGATGGTGGACAATGGCCTAAGACTGTGATTGGAATCTTGTGGTGACCTGTTTCAATTCAGAAAGTACGTTCAAATTCTTGTCCACTTTCAAGACGAAGAAATCATGTAAATGAATTATATTAGAATTGAAGACAAAGCTTTAGGGTCTCCAATGAGTAGCATTTAACACTCTTCAGAACAACATCGACCACGAGAATGCTAGATGCCAAATTGTGAGTGCCCTAGTATATTTCAATTTCTAACTTCTCAATTAGTTATACAATTCTTTGAAGTGTACAAGTATTTTAGAGAGTCACTATATTTTAATCTATGGTTGTTTTGGTGAATGATCATTTCTATAGACTTTTTACGTATGTTTACGTTTTTACTTTTTTTATAAAAAATTATTAATTACTTATACTTATTTCCAATATTCCACATGTCAAAGTTCCTATTATATTATTATATTAGAATGTTTGATTTTTGTGTTTTTCCTGTTTAGAGAATGTATTCCTACATGACAATCTTATTTACTGAAGGTCTACACATTTATTGAACATATTTTTCAATTTGAAAACTAGTTTTTTCCTTAAGTTTTTAAATACTTTAGAATAAATCATGAGTATTATATCAGAGGTTGAGGGTTTACCTGGAATCTTTGATTGATTTATGAAACTCCTGTCGGCGGAGTCGAAGGCGTCGTGGCGCGGGCTCCAAAATTAGTTAGTGCTCGGCGTCGGGGACACGGTTAGGGTTTCAGCAGCGATCGCCATTCGTCTGTCAGTACAAGGGCTGCTGCTACAGCAACACAGATAGTCAATTCAAGCACTTCGTCCAGCCTACCTTCGATCAAGGAGACGGTTCACTGCAAGATTTGAGTCTCTTATGACACTTACATCGTGTTTCCAGGCTTATATTTCTTTCGGCTCCAGAACTGGTGGATACGCGGTGGATGGTTTTACATCAAGCCCGTTTTTTCATTGTTGATCATATATCGGCAATCGTGGAGAGCATTGCGTGACAAGGAGGTTTGCGTTGTGATGGCGTGGTTCTGTCTTTTGATGGGTTTTAGCGGTAAGTTTTCAGTGTTAGTGATCTGGGCATTTGGAGGTGGAAGGTTTGTTTTTGCTGAGGAGAAGGGGGGTTTCTGAATTGTGAAGGTGTCGGTGGGGTTTTGTGTAGGTGAGCAGGGAGAGACCGAACAGGGACAGAGCTCCTGTGGAAAGTGGCGAATGAGTGGATATTGTTGGTGCTCAGTAGATTGCAGTTCTGTCGGTAATCGCTGTTCTCTGTGGCGTCTGTGAAGAAGTGTAAAAGTCGGAGGACGCGGTGGAATTGTCGGTAGGGGAGAGTTAAGAAGAGGACTGGACGGTGGGCGTGAGATTTGCAAGTAGGTTCAGGTATGTCCTTGAATCCCTAACGGACGCAAGCAGAACTCGGGTGTTACTGTTTGGATTCCAGTGTGGAGTAGGTCAGAAGCTTTGTTTCGTCTCCTCTTATTTCGTTTTTCTATCACCGACTACAGTGTTTGGTGCTGACTTCGGTGATATGGAATCTGTCTCCCTTCAAATTCTATTATTTTCACAATACGATCCATGGACTCGGCCATTCGAAAAGCATGAATCCTCAGTCTTTTAGAGTTTGTTCGTGTTGTTTCGTGTTGTGGGAGCAGAGTGGTTATGGCGTATTTGGCAGATGATGCTAGCGTTTGACCATATCTGCTAGAAGAGCCTTGACCATCTCGCCATGTTCAACCTTTGTGGAACCAGTCCGCATAGCACTCGTGAATGTTTTGCACGTATCTCGGTAGACTTTGTCAGGATCAGGGTTGTGGGAACTCGAAATGTTTGGCTTTGTTTCATTTTGAAACGGCGGTTTTGATTGCGTTTCCTGCGATCTTTCCAGTCTGTTTCCAAGACTCTGTGCTTTAACACACAATACGATGATTATCAAAGTGGTCAAATTATTACTGAAGTAGGTACTAGGAATGGAATGAAACGTCTTTATTCCTCCCTTGAGCATGGTCAGGATGAACTATCATTATTAATCTTGTTCCCATAAGTATTCTGAGCTTTTTGCTATGAATAGATAGAGAGAGAGAGCTAAATGGGTGGTAATGGAAGTGAATGTTGATTCCGCTTTGTTATCAGGGAGTATCCTCAAATCATACCACATCATATAGGCACAAAATTGCAATAAGATATTGCAATTTGAGAATCTTCCAGAGTTTCAAATAGGTACAGTAACTAGACTATGCAAGCTAATTCATTTCATTTGTGGGCCCATTTTTAAAAAGTTCATTTTAATGGCTAAAATTAGATATAGAACAAGGAGGTAGTAAGTGTCTTATACATTTAGTAGGAAAGTTTTGTCATTGGTGGATTTAGTTCTTCAATGAAAAGCTTTCCACCACCAAGTGTTGCATACCCATTCATGTAACTCTCCCAAAACCAAATTGGTAGCCATCATTCATATTTTAGTAAGAATTGCATCTTGTTTGATCATTCCTTGTGAATTTGGTATACTTTTCAAAGTTAAGTTTGGACCAATTGGGCTAGGTTCATTTTGGATCCCATTGAATGAGAAAGTTAACAACTTCTTTCACCCTGTCAAAAACAAAGGAATTATTGTTCTTTATTATGCAATGATCAATTTTGGATTATTGGAATTCTTGTTTTGAATCAAGGACTTAGAATTCGGAAAAAGAGGTGACAAAAGTACCAAACTAATTTCTCCAAAATTGGGGCAAATTTTAATGCAGAAATCCACTTGTGTTTTTTGATTGATTTGTTGTAACCAATCTTCTTGTATTCAAACGTAGTTGATAATCTTAGTAGGGGTTTCTGTTGGTTGTTGGATTGGTTGCATGGAGTTGGTAGACTTTCTTTGGAATTTGGTTTGATATGTTGGTGGCATTTGTAGGGCATACAATGAGGTGCCTACCATCACTGCCCACTTGCAAGGGTGCCTTCACTATTGTTGTCTTCTATGATGAAGTTGTGTCTTCATGTTCTTGGCACTCCATTTGAGGTTTGGAGAATTTTTTGAGACTACTTGACACTTTGTCTCTCCATCCTTATTTTTTTTTGATCTTGAAGCTTGTTACATTCATTTCCTGACCTTGAACCACTTGTCATTTGTTATAAGAGTTGTTTAGAAAACTCTAGTTTGAATGAGATTATGGGATACTATTTTGTAACATCAAATCCTTGTACATCACTCTGGTTTCTTCTTGAAATGTACAAACAAATCTTGTGTGCCTTGGTTTGAATCTTTTGTGGTCAAATGCCATGGTGATGATTCTCAAACTAGGAATGATTTGAAGCATGGAACAAGGGAGCACAAGCTTGTTTACAAGCAATGGCTATGGGTTAGTAGTACTTGTGAATTATGATTTCTTGCATTGTTACTCACCTAAAGAACAAATGTTGTAATTGTTGAAATACATTTAGTTAACTTTGATTATAGAACAATTTCCAGTTTCTCTTTCACAATTGATTGATTGGTTGGTACTTTTTGTGTGGATAGGAATTACACATTACAACCAAAACACAAGGTCTTTTTAAGCCACAGTGGAGCACAAAAAGGGTTTGTAGAACAATTATGTGTGGACTTGGAGAGATGCGATCGCCATCCATTTTTTGACAAATGTCGAGATTGCTTATCTATTGGAAGGGAATTTCCAAGTCTTATCTTTGAAGCTATTGAACAATGTGAAGTTGGTGTGGTGGTACTATCAGAGGATTTCTTTACTTCCAAATGGCCCATGTTGGAGCTGGTGGCCATGGCCACTATCAAAAAGACAAAGCCGAGCTTCATACTAATGCCGATATTTCTTGGCATTTCTTTTTCACAATGTCGTGATGCGGATAACCAAAAAAGGTGGTTATCATTGTGGCAAAGTTGGGCTGAATGTGATAAAAGGATTGATGTGAAGGATTGGGAGAATGTTTTGCGATTGTTTGGCCCAACCAATGGCTTGAAGTACAACTTTGAATTGGGGGAAGTAAAGTTTCGGGAGGAAATAGTTGAAGCCATTTGTAAGTTGGTTCCCCCAAGAACAAGGTTTGAAGATTCCCATATTCAAGGGAGGTCCCGTGAAAATCCATCATTTTGGATGCTTCTTCCATGTCCTTTGTGATTGATTGGTTTTGTGTAAAGTGCTTGATTTTAATTTTTGCCACTTCTCTTGGTTTGTGTATAGGTGATCCATGAAAGAATCAAGGAATCCAAAGTATCCTTATTGCATGGGGTGCATATAGTAGGCTTATATGGAGTTGGTGGTATTGGGAAAACCACCATTTGCAAGGCTATGTGTAATGATTTCTTGGAGGAGTATCGTGACAAAGTTTGCCATGTTGAGTTGGGAAATTGAAGTGAAGAAGAAGTTTTCAAAAAAGTACTTGGAAAACTTGCAGACAAAAATCTTGCCTATTTCGAAGCTATGGATGTGGCTAAGGTTTGTTGAATTGACCATAGTTAGAAAAGCATGGACACATTTTTGTATGTTATAGTGGTGTGCATTTGGACAATGTGTTGGTGTTTTTTGACTTGATTGGAAGTTGTTGTACTTCAATTTGCTTGTGTATCATTGAATTTGAGATTTTGTTGTTTTGCAGTATCAACACCACTTGATGAGAGACATGATGAATGTCAAAGTGTTTTTGACAATTGACAATGTGTCAAGTGCAACAAGCAATCAAGCTTTGATTCTTCTATGAGCAAACTATGGTATTGGGAGTGTGGTACTTGTGACATCACGTTCTTTGAATGAATTGATGTCTTTGGGGATTGATGCAAGGGAATGCATGGAGATGCCTGAGTTGGAGTTGGATGAAGCCAGGTCTTTATTCCTTTATCATGTTGCATGTGTCCCACCTACATTTTCAAGCAACAAGGGTGACCATGATTTGATCTCATCTTGTGTTAAGCGATGTCATTTCAAGAAAGGTGACGGGATTAGTTATCATTATCACCCATTGGCGTTGCGAGTGTTGGGTGAACAATTGCGTTGTGTTGGATATGTTCCATCACAGTGGTTGTTGCTCTTGCATGAAATTGATTTTTTCAATCCTTTTCGAGAGCCCTAGCACCCTGTGTTCTCCATCTTGAGAAGAAGCTTTGATGCATTGCATCCCGATGATCAACTTCTATTCATGGATGTGGCCCTATTTGGTCCATATAGTGTTAGAAGCATTCATTGCAAGTGGAGCATTTTTGAATGGTTGGGTATGGTCCATGGAATACCTTTGAATAATGTGATGGAACGGGTAAGTATTCTTTAAATTCATGGTTTTTAATCTTTGTTTCTTTTGATGAGAAGTATATAGTAAGACCATTTTTTCATATGGCTTTTGAATTTTTCACTTTTGAGATTTTAGTGGTTGAAACTTTTTGTGTATTTTTTAATCTGTTTTCAATGGTGGTTTCCTAATTTGACATTGAAGGACCAATGGCTGCAACTGCTATAATTTATGGAACTAAATGAGGACCTTGAGAGATTTGTTGTGTTTGACAATTTTTTTTTCTTGCAGTTGGAGAACCTGAAGAAGAAATCAGTACTAGAAAATCTTGGTGATGGGTTTGGTAGAATTGGCATGCATGATTTGTGGCGTGAGTTTGCAAGATTGGAAACTAAAGTTGGCAAGTTTGAAGACAGACAATGGATTTTTGAGTGGGATGAGTACAATGTTCTTGGAGAAGTGATTAGAACCAGGGGTGGTGGTTTGGTTGCCTTGAGCCGGATGTTTTTCTTGGACAAGGGATTTATGAAGTTGAAGGATGTGAATTTTGCATGTTTCCCCAACGTGATGGTTTTGAAGCTCTGTACAGAGTTTGCGAGTGCACAGGTCCTGGATCTAAGAGGCTTGAATATATCAAGAGCTTGGAATTGGAATCTGACTTGTATCGGGAATTGAATGGATCACAACTACTAATGTCAGTTGTTGGTTTGGGATCCTTGTCGCAATTGGTCTTTCTACGATGGTTGAACATCCCATCAAAATCATCTTGCATTGACGAGATTAGTTGTTTAACAAACCTGCGAGTGTTGGATTTATATGGATGTAACCGAGCACCAAATTTTAGCAACCTCATTTCACTAGAAGTTATTTCTTTTCGCAAGAATGTCTCTGTGGCAACCATTCTCGGCTTGAGCTCTAGGCACACCAACTTGCAATTCTTGGATTTGTGTAGATGCAAGGTGTTGCAAAGTTGTCAAGGTGTAGGTGAGTTAGTTGCATTGCAAGAACTTCGTCTTAGTTGGTGCTCTAAGCTGAAAGAGGTGCCCAACTTACAAAAGCTCAAATGACTGCGGAAGTTGGATGTGGACGGGTGTTGTTCACTACAAGCCTTGTCGGGTTTGGGTGACCTCGTCAATTTGGTGGAGCTACATGCTTTTGATTGCTCTAGTCTTATGGAGTTGCCTGATATGCACAACCTTGTAAACTTGACAATATTGGACCTTCAGTTTTGTCATCTCATCAAATTATTGCCAGGTTTAGATGAGTTGGTTTGTTTGCAATCTCTAGAGACAAGGGATTGCCAAAATCTCACCCAACTACCAAATATGTACAGGCTTACAAATCTACAAACTTTGGAATTGGAAATAGAGGCCCTTTTACAATCTTTGGCTGGATGGAGCAATTTGATTTCGCTTCGGAGTTTGGAATTTGGAATTGATGAGTTGCATGATGGGGTTGACTTCTCCAATCTTACAATGCTGGAAAGGCTCCACATTTCTGGATGGCAAGGTCTAGGGATTTCAAGTTTGCCAAAGTTAGTATTGCTGGAATCTGTCATTGTGGACAAATGCAAAGGTGTGCATGTGTTGCCTAATCTCAAGAGGTTATCAAGGCTACGCTATTTGAAATTCCGGAAGTGCGAGTTTGAAGATTTGTCTGGTTTGTGCAACTTGGTTAGTTTGGTGGAGTTGGAGATTACAAATTGTAACAAGCTGGAGGTGTTATCAGATCTGCGAGAGCTTGCTAGATTGGAAAAGGTGATGATCAAGGGATGTGCATTGTTGAGAGATCTCCATGGCATCTTTGGATTACAAAACTTGAAATCATTGTGGGTGATGGGCAATCCAAGTCTTTGTAAGAATCTGGGGCAAGACCTTCATCAATTGACAAGTCTCTATGATTTGCACGTGTCAGAGTGTGCAGATTTGCAATGGTTGTCCACTTGTTCACAACTGCTCAATTTGGTTTGCATTGATTGTTCCATGGAGGAGCTCCCAGACTTGGCTAACTTTCCAGAATTATCTAGCCTCAAGTTGCAAGGTTGTGTGAACTTAATGAACTTGACTTGCTCGGTGCCTTTATGTGCCAATTTCGAGTCTTTGAACATTAATGGATGCAAAAGGTTGCAAGCTCTTCCAAATTTGTCAAATTCACAAAAAATGGAAAGGCTGAATGTGGCCAATAGTGGAGTGGTATTGAGTGCCCAAATCATTGAAGACATGAAAGCACATTGGCCTAATATGCATTTGGTCACCAATGAAACTTTATCTCAGGTGCAAATTCAAGGGAGTTCTTGTAGGATTTGGCATCGAACTATTGGAATGATTGCATCACTTCATTGTGGATGCATAGAGAGTTTCTTAACAATTATTCATCCCAATTATTGTTGTTTTGATCAAGAGCCTTGAGACATCAAAGCTTTTATGAACCAATTTCAAGCCATTGTGTGTTTGTACTAAATGATACTTCAATCAAGTGGTGGTCCTATGAAACTAAGTGGTATCAAAACTTGTGAAACTTGTGATTCACATCTGAAGAATTGGTTGGAGTTGCAAAATGCTTTTTGCACATGCTTACTAGTAAGGTTGATGTTGAAACCTCATAGGAGAGTAATACCACTAATTTGCATTCGAAAGTGTTAGTGGTAAAGGGAATAATATTACAATAGAGCTACAAACCTTTTTCCAATGGAAACTAGGGAGAGGTGTGATATACAAGGCTCCATCTTTTTGCAATGTGATTGGGGTCTTTTTAAGAAGTGGAATAATAGAAAGAGTTGCAATATTCTTCATTGATTCTAATTGAGTCTTGAATAGAATGAGTGACAATAGAAGGAGCTTGAATTTGGTGAACTCTACAAGGAAGTAATGTTCTGGCCCTTGTATCCAAACTCTTAAACCATTGAATCCTAAACCAAAAGAGGATTGATTTTGGCTAAGATTAGGTTTCAAACAATTGATACAGAGTTATTTACAAGAGATTCAAGGATGATCTCCAAGTTGTTGGTTGCGTGGTTGGATGTGCACTATGAATTTTGTGTGTCTTGAATTCCCATTGAGTACATCTTTCACAACAATTGCTAAACTTGAACTTAGTGGACTATGTCAAAGAGAGCATTATTTGTCTGAATGA
Source organism: Climacium dendroides (assembly GCA_950106755.1). Lineage (NCBI taxonomy): Eukaryota > Viridiplantae > Streptophyta > Bryopsida > Hypnales > Climaciaceae > Climacium > Climacium dendroides. Next base: position 21,353,038 of record OX467091.1, read on the forward strand.
AACTTTAGTGGTTCCATTTTTTTCCAAAACCATATGCAAAAAAACATAGAAAGTAATTCAAAATAAGATGAACGCTTTGTTTGTGGACATAAAATGAGCCTAGAGGACTATATTACTCTTGTATGCATCACACTTTGTTTCATATTTTTGAGCTCATGGCATATTGAGACTGGATGCACGATTCCTAGTATCCATAATCACACCAACTTAATGAAGTTAATGATGAACTACATTGTTCACTTGGATGGTGTTACCTAATGTTATCCGTTTACACTTGTAATGGGTCAATCAACTAGGGGATTGGTTACAAGAGAGTCACTATTGAAATTAAGAATTTAGCAGCAACTAATTGACATGCATGAGAAACACATTCAACGAAAAGAATTGAATGTATGAGTTTGGAGTCAAGAGGTAGAGCTATAATTATTTGGATGTAGAAATTTTTGCATTACCCTTGTAGGCTCCCCCCTCAAAGGTATAGAATTTGTGGTTTGCTAGCTCAATAAAATGTGGAATTTGAAGCTTCAATTTCAAATCTTATTTTACAAGTTAATTAGATGTTTGTTTGTGGCAACAATTCATTGGATTGGTCTGCATGTGATCTTATGTTTATCTTCAAGGTGTTCAAACTAGCTTCACTTATTGTCCATCAAATTGTGGAGAACCAATTTCAAATTTAATTTGGGACAAATATATTTGAAAACCTTGGATTTATTTTAAGAAAGGAGTAGTAGTCAAACATTTCATTTCTTTAAAACTGCAAATTTGGGATGACATTTTTGCATGAATCCATTCATTGACATCATTTGAACATTTAACAAGACTTTGTACATTTGCAATTGAAAATTTCCAAATTAGAGTAGGAACTAAACTTGAACAAGCTTCATTTCAAGAGTTAGACCCTATTTTTAAAAAGAACATTTTCATGGCTAAAACTACACTATGTAGATAATGTAGCCATAGTCTAAATATAGCATTCAAGATAGCATATTCCATAGACACCACTTTTCACTTTTAACCCTAGACAATGGATTATGTTGTTTCGATGATGAGGTTGCATACTTACATGTGCAAAACTTCATCAATAAATAGAGATTTATGTTGTTTTTTACCTCAGATATTGCTGATTACACATTCAAAGTTTAGATATTTGTGTAAAAATTGTTGTCACCTAAAGTCTTTGAAGTTGAAAACAACTTCAAGCTTTCAATTGGTGGGGGTCTTTTTTAGGGGTGGATTGGAGAGTAATGAAGCTTCGGTTTTGTAAACTTTCATCTACTAAGACAATTATAGTCATATTTCACATCAGCCAAAAATATGACTATATGGAGTCATATGCCACGTAGGCTTTTTTTTCCTTCTTCCCAAGCAACTTAAAAGAAAGTCAAGCCCAAAGAATAGTCAACATATACGTTGGCAAAAAATGGTTAATTATACTCTCCAACGTATATGACTACTAATATGACTAATGTCCAATACAACTCGGCAGTAATGATTGGACCCAATCACGTTCCAAATTATCTATAGTGATTTTGGTGTGAGTCATATTTTTTACTCATTGCAATTATATTTTGCAATCATAGAACATGCATTTTCTAGTAGTGTTAAAGTCAAAAACCTTCAATCAATCATCATTAATAGTGAAATCCTAGTTTTTCATTTTTAAAGAAATGATGAACATATTTAGAATTTTATAAATATAAAACCATTACAAAATACCATTTCAAGTCTAATATAGAACTTCCCACATTTGTAAGGGTTCAACAGAGTACCAATTTTCCACACATACAACAAACACAATATTGATTTAGTAATCATATGATCCAATTCCTACAAAAGTCACGAACCCCAAGCTTAACCCTTTAGCGCTTAAGAATTGGCCTATCGTTTTCTGATACAATACAATATGTGTGGCAATAAAGTATTAAATTGAATGCCTGACAATGTAACAAAATTTCATCAATGGATTATTATTTGTATCCACAATCTTATACTTTTACCCTACATCCAAATATTATCAACATTAATGAAAAGGATTTAGGGCATCCATAGGTTGCAAATGAGTGATTGAGCAAGTGAGCCATCCATTCAAAATCGTCCAACTCAAACCATATTACAAAAAACATATTAAACAAATTATACAATTAATAAAAAGTTAAATAGTAAAACCCATTAAGGTCCAAGTATACTTTAAATAGTAAATCAAATTAACCCTAAGGAACCAAAGCGTGTTTTGGAACAAAATAGCGATTTTGGCAATTCACTACAAATGAAATTTTCAGTTTTTTATAGAATATGAACCCGAGGAGGAGCTTTAAGGTCCAATGATTTTCATAAGTTTTGACTATATGGTTAAAAAGTTATTGTATGATATATAATTTTCAGCATTTGACAAGCAACTTGGGCAACAAAAATACTTCTTTGAAAATCACTTTTTAAAAAAAAATATAAATTGATTTTCTAGATTTATTTATATGTGAAAACCTTTGAATCATTCCATTTTGATTAATGAGATGAAAGTCATGAGGAGTTCTAGTTGTGAGTAGTTTACGAGTAGTTATAAAATCTCTACTCTAAAATCAACTTTGAAATCTTTATGTAACTCAATTTTCAATAATTATAGGAAAAAATAAAAACATTAGATGTTCATTGTTTAATTACTAAAGAGTTACAACCATTGGGTTTAGGTGTACATTGTTTAGTACAACATTACCATTGGGATTAGTATTTTCTAAATCTATAAATAAATTATTAACAATTTAATATTTTGAATCATTCTCTACTTCTTTCTACTTACTATTTTTATGTTGTACAATTCCAATTTCCAAATGGATCTAAAATTTTCAAAGCATGTAGCCAACTTGCCTTGAAGAATGAATCCAAAGAGTTACAAACATTCATTAGGGGAAAATTGAACCCAAGAGGGGGGCATTTTGTATTGCAAAAATTGAAGTAGGAAAGAGCCTTCTGAATTGGGCCAAGATTGTTGCCATTTCAAATGATAGTATCTTTTTTTTAATTTAAAAAAACAAATTTCTGAAATTCTTTCCACATTTTCTCAAACCAACATACTACAAGATCCTACGATTACATGTGACAAAAAAATTATATTTAAAAAAAAATTGATACTTGTAATAGAAATGCCAATATTTGAGCGTTTTTCTTGTGAAAACATACTATAGTGCATCTGAAACCGAAGGCCTTTTTTGACCTTCTCAGGCGCTTGGCTTGTTCGTAACGTAAGTTACTGTAGCGAAGCTGCTCAAGGCCGAGGAATGCAACCTGGCGCATTCTGCAGGCAGTATCTTAGTTGTAGCCCAGTAACTTGATGGACAGCCCCTAATGGACTCACTTTCCAGCCCTCGATCAGAAACTCAGTTTGGTCGGTAACTTAAATGTATGAAATCAAAACCCACATTATTTTCAGGAGTGTGCTGCTATTATCCGATCCTGAACACAAATTCATTACAGTCAAATGAGAGCTCATTCAGCTGATTTTGCATCATGCGTGGTATCTGAGTTTCTGCTGGTCATCCTCGATCGGACTCCGTGGATTTATGTCCTTGAAGGTGGCCCTCACTACTATTAGTTTGAACGATGAATGCGATCAAGAAATGGAGAATCATTGCGCCATGCATGTTGAACATGCAGCAGATCCGCACTGAGAACTTCACAATATTAGCGAGCTAGTGAGGCCAAATACAACTTTCCGGAAACTGAAGTGTTCTGCAGCGCTGCAATTGTAATGAAAACAACCATCTTACGTCGCCTGAGCCTCGTTTAACCCTTAAACGTCAACACGGATGTTTTGTGTCCGATGGATGACACAGAATCTCTCCATGTAGGAAAGAAGTGCAACTATTCATCTTCCAAAGTTTGTGGGGAAAGGGAACGTTTTCTACATTAGCTTGTCTCACAATGAGTGCTTTTTCATTTTCTTAGGGCAACAATTCACATGGTATTCAAATTGTTAACCTGAGCTAGCACATCATAATGTACTTAAGGTATGTTTGCACTTGGTTAAAGGCATTGTTACTAAGGATCTTAGGAACAAATTTAGATTTACTTGTGGATTAGATGCACATTTCCAACAACACCTCTAACACCAAATGTGAACATATCTTTAAGAAGTTTGAAGTCTGTCTCCAGAATTCCAAGCCACTAACCTTGACACCAATCTCAAGTATCTCTACAATAGCGTTAGTTGGAACCTATGTCATTCACATATATACACACAGATATAGATCGATGGATTGATAGATCAATAGATAGAAGTTTGATAAATTGTAGAATATTTTATTATTTTAATAGAGGAATTCCCTTTTCCTTGTGAATTTGTAGTATCTTTAGAGACTACTCGAAGACTTTGAAATTTGAATGACGACCTTAGGTCATAGCTATACTTTTCATCCTATTTAATGGTACTCCTTCAAACATGGGCCACACTAATCAGAGCTTTTTTATCATCAATTATTGTAGATTGAAAAGTTCACCTCAAATTTGTGAACTTACACACTCCTAACACCATACAAGACAAAGGCCATACTATACAAGTAATTTGTATCACCAGTCAAAGGAAAAAAAAAAAATTTGATACTATGAAGGTAGAGGTACCTATTTTAGACCACCACCATGTGATGGCTTTATAGGGTGACTTATTGTAATCTGTAATTCAAATCACATGCCCATTTAAGTAAGCATTTTCATAATGCTGACACAACAACTAAGTTTTCCGGCCTCTACAGTTGTTGTGTCCACTTTCATTCAATTTTCTTTATGGCAGTGACTGCCACTTTTGGGTGCATTTGACTGCCGTGAAGACGATGGGGCCTGCCAGTAGAACAATGTGGAGAACCTGAATCTTATCCCACGAGCTACAAAGTGTAATCCACATTCTCTTGCTAATTAAAAGGTTAAGTAGCCTGCTGTCTGCTTTTTCACCAAGAAATGCTAATCAACAACTTTGAAAGCAAACCTACACAACCGACACAACCGAGACATAATTAAATAAGACTGAGCCTGAAGTCCCCAACTCAAGTGTTGGAAAAGAAGCGCTCGATAGAGTAATCCTGAAATACCACAGACGCAGAGAATCGTTGAGCGAGAGTGCGCCAGTGGTGTGGCGGACAGCCAGAAGCGAGGGCAATGCTTTGGGTTCTTTTTCTCTGTGTGCGATGTACAATTTGAAGGAGGACGAGAGTTCCAAGACATGGAAGAAGACGTCCGCATTGCAGTGTCCGCCGTCGTGGAGATGATTGCCAGTCATCTGCTGTTGAACTCGCTTCTGGAGAAAGTGTTTGGCCAAGACGAGCCCATCGCGCTCCTCTTGCTAGGATCTAAGTGGTCACGCAACGCCCTGCAGGGTGTGGCCATGGAGTTGCAGGATTCGCTCTTGAGAGAGGTGAACGCGAGCATTGAAGCCGAGGAGGTTTTCGCCAACGCTGATTGGGCCCTCCTCGTCGGTGCCAAGCCTTGCAGTCCTGGCATGGAGAGAGCCGACTTGCTCGACCTCAACGGACAGACCTTGGTGTCGCAGGTGAAAAGCGTGGAACAGCATTGCAAGCCCTGAGGTGGAGGTGCTGGCTGGTGGTAGGCAAGTGAATCCGTGAATTGTTGGCTTAAAAGAAATGCAAAAGCACTCATTGGAAGACAAACTACTATCTATAGAAAATCTCTCTTTTTTCATGCAAAATTTTCACAATGAATGGTTGCACTTCCTTCCTTACACACAAAGATTCTTTGTCATTCATGGACCAAAAAATGGCTTGCCGCGTTGCTTAGAGATTAAGGGAGGAATCCCTATTTCTAACCACTTAACCCTTAAATGATGAGTCGGTCACCGTGGAAATCATCTATTTGCAAATTGGGTACCACGTAAATAGCTCGCTTAGAATAATGCAAAAGCACTCATTGGAAGACAAACTATTGTAAAAGATATTTTCTTTTCATACAAAATTTGGAGGATGAATAGTTGCACTTCTATCCAACATGAAGAGATTCTTTGTCATTCATCAATCAAAAAACAACCTCTATGTCATTTATGGATTAAACAATTTCAGGCATTTGTAGAGTGGGTTTGATCGGTAGGGGTGTGCACAAATAGAGTCTATACGGATGCATGAAATTTTTTAGATTTTTTTAACTCAAGACGTATTTCCTGCCAATTTTTGAATTAGAAATTTTGTCTTTCCTCTATTGGTAATATAGGTCTAGCCTACCTTGTGATATAAGAATTCCATTTTCAAACTCTTTTGGGTATATAAGTTGCAATCTTCATTGGAATATGGAACTATTCAAATCCTACAATTTTTTGGTTAATTTAGTAGTTTGATCACATATATAGATTTTAGATTCCAAAAAACTATAATTTTTAAGTGAAACAATATATATTTATAATTTGTAATTTGTAATTAGAATACTTTTATTCATAGATTTGAAGGTTTGATAAGATTTTATTATTTTAATAAGAATTCTCTTTCTTTTATTCAACTGTTCAAAGGCTTTGAAATTTGAGTAACAACCTCACATCATAGCTACACTCTTCATTCTATTTGATGTTACTCCTAAAAAGATGGGCCATACAAAATAGAGCTTTTTATCATCGATTATTGTAGATTGAAAACTTCACCACAAATTTGTGAACTTATCATTATACTACTAAAATCATAAGTCTCTCTATAATATCACAAATGCTATCATTAATACTAGGGGCTCGTGCTTGCTATGCTACGCATTCATTATATTACATATTAGTAAAATTTTGATATATTTGAATAGAATGCATGATAATGATTTCAATAAGTTTTTAAAATAATTATTTTAAATATTTTATAAAAATATTCCAATCATGCATACATAGAAATTGTATTTTCACACAATGTGATATTATAGAAATAGAGTACCAATTTGCAATCACTATTGTAATATCATTTTTTACAAAGGGTGATATTATAGAAATAATATAGTTGTTACAATTAAGGTGATATTAAAGAGGATCCATAGGATGATATAATAAACATTAGGAAAAAATTGAACCCACAAAGAGGCCTTGAATTTTCTTACTAATTTTTATACTAATTGAATGAATATGAAGGTGGCCACATCCTCATGAGTACCACTACTTGGCGTGTGCTCTATTCTTCATGATGGAACCATCATGAGATTTATAAGATCATAGAGATGGATTGGATAATGATGACAAATTTTTGAATTCATAGTGTAATTCATAGCCCAATTAGTGAGTTGAAAAGGCTTTTCCCACTTAAAATTATGAGATTATGGAGATGGATTGAATAATGATGATGAATTTTTGAATTCATCATGCAATTCTTGGCCCAATTAGTAAGTTGAGAAGGCTCTTCCCACTCAAGCTTTTGCATTACGAAACGGCCCCTTTTGGGGTTCAATTTTTTTTAATGGGTAGTAATTCCATTGCTTTTCTTGGCTTTATACTTCTTTTGCATTTCTATAATTTTTTCCTTTTGTGAGCTTTGAGCTTCTGATTTCAATTTTCTATTGTTACTACCAAATGATTTGAGAAATTTATTAGATTGAAACAATTTTGGATTTCACAACAATTAAATTGTTCACGAAACTTTTGAGATTTACAAGTTTATCCTTTAAATTCTTCTATTTGGATTGCCATTGTTTGTAACAATGGAGTCAAATTTCTAATGCATTCTAATGTATGTATCTTTTACCGTATTCATCATTGCATGTATATCATTCATCATTCATTAAATTTCTATTGTTTATATCAATATATGCTTATTTATAAAAAAAATTATATTAGGATTTTAGTAATTTTTATTTGAAGATTTATTAAAATTCTTGCTCTTCATTCTATCTAATACATAAAAATTTCTAATGAAATTCTAATGGTAAATGCGTAGCATAGCAAGTGCCAATTGCTAGTCATACTACTAAAATCATAAATCCCTCTATAATATCACAAATGCTACCGTTAATACTAGGGGCTCATGCTTACTATGCTACACATTCATTGTATCACATATTAGTAAAAATTTAATATATTTGAATAGAATGCATGATAATGATTTCGATAAGTCTTTAAAATAATTATTTTAATTATTTCATAAAAATATTTCCAATCATGCATACATAAAAATCATATTTTCACACAATGTGATATTACTGAAATAGAGTAGCAGTTCACAATGACCTCTATAACATCACTTTTTACAAAAGGTGATGTTATAAAAATAATATAGTTATTGCAATTGAGGTGATATTAAAGAGGATCAATATGGTGATATTATAAAGGTAACAATTCCATTGCTTTTCTTGGCTTTATACTCTTTTGCATTTCTATGATTTTGTACTTTTGTGAGCTTTGAGCTTCTGATTTTAATTTTCTATTGCTACTACCAAATGATTTGAGAAATTTATTAGATTGAACCGATTTTAGATTTCACAACAGTTAAATTATTTACGAAGCTTTTGAGATTTACAAGTTTTTCCTTTAAATTCTTCTATTTGGGTTGCCATTGTTTGTAACAATTGAGTCAAAATTCTAATGTATTTTAATGTATGTGTATCTTTTCCTGTATTCATCATTGCATGTATTTCATTCATCATTCATTAAATTTCTATTGTTTATTTCAGTATACGCTTATTTGTAAAAAAATTTTATGAATATTTTAGTAATTTTTATCTGAAGGTTTATTGAAATTCTTACTCTACATTCTATCTAATACATAAAAATTCTAATGAAATTCTAATGGTGAATGTGTAGTATAGCAAGCGCCAACCGCTAGTACATTGCTAATACTATAAATGACAAAGACTATACTATACAAGTAATTTGTATCACTATTTAAAGAGAAAAAACTACTATTAAAATAGGGGTACCTATTTTGAAGACCCACCATATGCATGGTTGTCATAATAGACGGACGTCCGGTTCGCCCGTCCGTTAGAGGGCTCGCCCGTCCGATACAGTCAACACAAAGTTGACTTTATGAAAATGGAAAAATAGGCCACTGGGATGCGACGTGGATTCTGGAACATGCAAGGCGCGGATGCGATCGTCAGGGCGCGGACGGGATTTAATAAATATACTAAATTAATATGCTTTTTACATATTTCCATTTCATATTCCATATTCCAAGTCACTACAACAGTCCATATTTTTATTTAATGTTAGATCATATCACTTTAACACCCAAATAAATTCCATATCCTAATCAATCCATCATTCCATATTTTTGCAGGGTGTTAAATTACCTCATTATAAGTTTGTAACACCCAAACCACTTCCACGTCCAAATCACTCCACCAATCCACCATTCCATAAATTTTTTGGGTGTTACATTATATTACACTGACACCCAAAGCATTTCCATATTCGAAAGCACTCCACCATTCATATTTCTTTTAATGTTAGATTATATAACTCCTTCAAAATAATTGGCCACCCTAAAATAAATTGGTATGCTTTTCAAAAGCTTTGGTCACCCCATCTCCCCTTTTGGACATAGATTTTTAAAGCACACTTCCATTCCAAGTGACTGCCATTATTTTTTGGGCGGAATCATTCTCTTTCCTATTTTTTTGGCATCATTACCATAAGTCTTTTATTTGAATTCAATGCCACTTGTGTAGGGTGGAATGACTTTTTTTTCCTATTTTATTTTCCGTGATTAGCAAAATTGTTCCATCCCAAGCCGAGGCCATTTCTTTTTCGTTGATCATTCCCATTCCTTTCATTTTTTGCTCCATAGCAAAACTCTTTCATCCCAAGTGAATTCCATTTATTTTTTTGTGGTATCCCAACTCTATTTGAAGTAAATGGTAATTTTTTGGGGTGTTAGTTGAAATCACTTTGACACACTATTTTTTGTGGGCTTCTCTCTCTCACAAAATTGTTCCAACCCAAGCCCAATCCATTTTGTATTTGTTCCATCATTTCCTTTCCTATTTTTTTTCCATTAATGAACAAAGCTCTTCCCATCCCAACTCTATGCCATTCTTTTCGGTTCGGATCATTCTTTTTTTTTTTTTTCTTCATTCCTAAAACTCTCCCATCCCAACTCATAGTTATTCTTTTCTTTTCGAACATTTTTTTTGAAAGAAATGGACAATTTTCATGTTCTAACATTCCAAATTTCCAATTTCTATTTTGTTTTGGTTCATTAATTAGGAAGACTATTTTATTCGAACTCATAGTTCTGCTTTATTTGTTCAATATTTCCCTTCCCTATTTTATTTTTCTGATTCACTAAAGTTATTCCATCTGAACTCAAAGCCATTATTCTTATTTTTTTGTTCCATCATTCTCTGTCCTTTTATTTATTTATTTCATTACTAAAATTATTCCAATCTACTTCAATGTCATTCTTTTTTTTGGTGGATCAATTACTTTCTTTTGGAGGGGGGGCTTCATTAACTTCTAGAATATAGACCTGTTCTTTTAATGCATTGTTTTTTCCATTTGTTCAAAAAAACAAAAACAAAACATAGACCTACTGAAAAAATACAGTGTATGTATTTTTATACCAAACTACTGCATTCACTGTTTTTGTAGAGGTTTTACCATCAACTCATAGAATTCATAAAAAATAAAAATGCAATGAGAAAGAACAATGATATGGCATATTAATATATTATGACATTTTGAGTAGAGAATACATCCGATTTTATATATATTTGAGATGTTTCGCAATTGCCAAGTATGTACACATGGTTCTCTACGAGGATGGTTTACCTTCTATGCCTGAACTATATGGTAAACTACAAAAATTAAAAAAACTAAATACTATGTACGATAACAACAATCTTGCATAGTCCAACAGTGGGGGGCCTTCTTCAATGTGTCCAGAACATCTTGCACTATCGCCCTTTCACTCACATCATCTTTCATGAGGCTTCTCAATTTGATCTTGAGATTCACATATTGCTCTGGATTCTTCGTTGTAAAGTATTTGGGGTCCCACTCCTCTTGCCAAATTGCAACTGCTATCCATTCCGCCGCATATGCATCAGCTACCATGGAGTACAAATGTATTTTCTGCATGGCCTCAATTGAATTAGCTGAACCTTGCTCTCCGTATACATAAAACAACTCAGGGGCTGCAAACTTTCGCTTTTTCTTTTCCTTCGCTAGGGTCTCCATGTTGGGAAAGCCATACCTTGATGGCTCCTTCTCTACAACTCGGCTAGAAAGTCCCCAATCACATATCCCTATGTACACCCTGTGCTCTTTCCAATCATCAAAATGGAGTAAAACATTGGATGGAGTTATGTCGTTGTGCATGTACTGCGCATTGTGGCATTTCCCCACAATGACAAGCAAGGAGAGTGCCAAGTTCACTCGGTTCCTTCGGTAAGTTGCAACCCATGCAAGCTCTTCTTTTGTCAGTAGCGTACCTTGTTCACGCTCAATGTCATCCACATCCACTGATTCATTCACTTTCGAATTGTACTTGAATAAGAAAGAAATTAGAGATCCTCCATTCCACCATAGGGTATAGCCTTCCATCGTTTTAGGGTGGATGTACGCAATTCGAATGATGCCAAGATGTATCATTGGACACCCTCCCGCCTCATTGATGATTCCTTGGCGCTTCTCCTTCTCATTTGTGGTTTTCAAGCTCTTCCCAACAAAAAATATCCAACTAGGAATGCTCTCAAGTTTTGTAAGCATCACCTTCCTCACGGTCCCATATGAACCAACCGCACTATGGTCCGGCATGGGGATGACTTTCACTGTACTTTCAAGCCACTTGAATGTTCCACTCACACAATGAGCCGTTATGGCGTCTTCTATTGTCGCTTTCCATGGTGCTTGTTTTTTCTTACGCGATGAAGAAAATTGTTGAGCAAAGTTTTGAATGATTTTCAATTTTGCAACCACCTCTTTATTCTGCGTGTCCCAATCGCTACCATCTTCTTTCTTCCCCGTGTGGTAACACCAATTTGACACTATATTGGTTGTGAAGACAACCACCTGTTTATCCAGCCAGTCTTGGTGCAACCAATAATCAGAGAAATTGTTGAATTTCTATGATGATTCAAATTTGGACTCCAGCTCCCTTTGCAGGTCCCTCGTCAGTTTGTGGTATCCTTCTTCGTTGTGCGCCACATACTCCCTGGTCAACATAGTTGTACTTCAACGAATGTAGAACACCACAACTATTGCTCTCCCTTCAACTATGAATTCGTGTGGAGGCATATGGAGATTGGGTGCTTTCTTGCGCTTCTTTTGGCCCGATGAGGAAGGATTCGATGAACTTGAGGCCACCAATGTATTCGTGGATGGAATTACCATCTCACCGACGTCATCCAAATCTATGAACATGGGACGTTTCTCCGCCAATCCACTCCCTACCCCTGTCATAATGAAGAATATTTTATAAGATGGGCCTCCGTATCTCTCCCCAAGCACAAAAGTTCAAAAAAAATTAAAAAAAAAAACGGGTCACATATGCGGGCCAAGCCCACCACCCACCAAATTCACTCGCATAAGCCGTTAGAACTAGCGTGTGAGGCATAGGGCGTGGACTTGGCAAAAAAATGAGGGCGGGGACTCGCTTTATATAGTCCCCCCTTCACGTCCACGCCCCATCTTCTCGCGTTCCCGCCCCATCTCTTCACGTCCCCGCCCCGTTCCCACACGTCCGCACCCTGGCATGTGGCGTCCATGCCCTCACTTCACATCCGCGCCCCCACATCGATGGCGTCCACGCCCTGGCGTACCCCACCTCCCGCTATGTAAAGCCGTCCCCGCCCCATTCGTCCCCGCCCTGCATACTCTCAGCCTTCCACCTCTTCATTGAGTTGGTTGTGAGCGTTGTGCGGGGTCCTCTTGATTGCCACGTGGGAGGTTTTTGATTTTTTTTGCAAAAATGGCTACGCCACCAAGAATGACCAAGGAGGAACGAGACAAGACCCGACTTCGACCAGGAAATAAACATCGTAAGCGACTGCATGTTCTACGTAACCCAGCCAAGCTTGCATTCAAGGGGTGGGAGGACGTGCCTGATCCATGGACCTTTGATGACTGTGCCAATTACATCGAGTAGTTCCACATTGACAAGGTCTTCCCAGAAGAGCGCCACAACTTCCACAGACGCTTCCACAAGGCAAATTTGAAACATTGCCTTGACGAGGAGTTCACGACTCGATGCATTGAGGTGGTTCAAGTGTTGTATGATGTCGCGACTGTCCCGCGCAATGAAGTGCATCTTTTCATTGCACGAGGGGTCCATGCAGAGGTGAAGTTGAACAAGAGAGTGGATTGGTCAACTTTGAAGACAATGGGAAAAGATGTCAATATTCCTACCCCAGCAAATGGATTCATTCCAGGGGGGGTAAAAAGATACCCGGAAGGTGGTCTAGGGAAAACAACTACACAAGTTCAACCACCACCAACATATGAGACTCTGGACTCATCTACAGATAGCGACTCTGATGGATCTCGTGTGGTACTTCTAGTCAGCCATAGAACACAACAACAACGTGCTAAAAGGAGAAGGGCTGCACGTGCAACTGCTAAGGTTTTACCTAAAAATGTTGTGGAGGAACAGGTGCCACCTACAGACGAACCAGTAGTAGGAGTTGTCAATGTTACAACTGCTGCAAACTGAATTCAGAGTTTGTTGACCGAAGTGAATGACAAGAATGCGGAATTGCATTCTTTGTATAATGATATTAACAAATTGAGGGAAAAAATCCAAGAGAAGGACAACATCATCAATCAACAACAACGTGACATGGAGGCACTTCGACACACTCTCCAGGCAGCAACAATGGCCAATGTTGGTTAAGATCCACGAGGGGAAGCACAAGGGCCTTTGAATACTTCTCAAATTCCATTGGAACATGCAGAAGTTGGTGCAACAATGAATACTCAAGATGATTCATTGTCCTTCAGAGAATTACCCACGAATGAAGTTGCAGCAATGCCTGTTGACCAAAGCACCCAACTGACGAACGCGCTTGCAAAGAATTTGAGATTGAAAAATCAATTGCATGCGTTGATGGAGCAGTATTATCAATGGAAGATGGCATGCGTCTTCAGTGTCGACAGGACTAGGCAAATGGTGGAAGAATTCAAAAAAATTGACCACAATTACGACGCACACAATCAGATGAGGGTTTTTGGATTGACATCGTGGGCCCTGGTGGATGATCATTTCAACATGGATGAAATGGCGACCATCGACAGTACTGGTCAACCAACAACCATCAATTGGTCCAAACATGGTTGGGATTTCAAGAATCAAGTTGGCACTGCCGTCGACCATCAGGGCAATCCATTACTACTGTGGCCAAACCCTTCAACCTTCGTGCATGATGGAACTACATGTCCCATTTGCCTTAATCCATTTGGCCCGGAAGGTGGAATGCACCTAGGCACGAACATTTGTACCATCCATTCTGCCTAATTAGCTTGATGATTGTTCACCGACATTGTTCATTGTGTAAGGCTCCTTTCCATGAGCGTTTGTATGAGTTGTTTGGATTAGTTCCCTACATGCCACCGCATTGGGAATACAATGAAGAAAATGCGCCTGATCATTCGTCGAAGTGGGGAACAAACTTGGTATGGAGCTGGAAACTGAACATCCATTCGTTGGGCAAACAACACCTTTGTACCGAATGGGGTTGGGAAACAGATCCATCTAAAATTGTCAAGGTGTGCCACCACTTGGTTCCACTAAAGGACAACTTCAGCCAAGGACAACGAAGTTTCTTTTTCCAATGCTTCAATGGGCATTGGAATGAGGCTGGACAATACCTCCAATTTGGCCCTCATCCTCGTGGATGGTTGTGGGGCGTTGATGGACGTCGCATTACTGATGACCAAGGCATGCGTATCGGGGGAGACATTGACATGCCAAACCCAGCTAAACTTGCACTACTATTAGAGTCAGAGTGGAGAGAAACCTTTCGAGATGAAGGGATGGACTATTTGATGGAACAACATAGCCCAGGAACTCTGCAATGTCTTGAGAGCCTCAAACAATCACAAATATTGAGGGCTATATTAGAGGAAGACGGACTAGCAAGAAGAACCCGATCCGCAGTTTGTAGACTTCGTTTGGGCTCAGATGAAGACCTTCCAGTCCGCACCGGGACACATGACAATGAGGCTGGACCAAGTGGCAATGCAAGCAGTCCAATGAACATGGACTGAGTACAGTTTAGAGTGTTTTAGCTAGTGAGCTTAGGTTTTCTTAGAAGACTTACTTTCCTAGCATTATATAGGCTTATATACTTTCCTACTTTGTATTACACTATGCATATGAAATATATATGATTTTGTTTTGAATGGTTTTGCCCAAAGTGACTTCGTTCATTTTTTGCACGTACTCATTTGGAACGACTTGTCCACTTCATACATATTAAAATTATTTATACCATGAAATTAGATGTCATTGAATTGGAGTACAATTCATTCCCAAACACAAATCAATGAATAAAATTAGAAAACGACCACAAATGTCATTTACTAGGAAAAAATGCTTTTGAAATGTTGTTAATGAAAAAATATATATATATATATATTTATATATGCAAAGGAAATAAAGAATGATGGAACCCAAAAAAAAATGGGATGAAAATAATCAAATAGGTACGTATTTAATTGCAAAATAGGCAAAGGAATGATGGATAAAAGCCAAAAATTGGGAAGGAATGGTATACAAGAAAATGAATGGCATTCGGTTGGGATAGAATAATCTTGCAAATCAAGGCCCAAAAATAAAGAATGGGTTTAGGGAATACAAAAATTAAATGGCCTTGGGTTGAGATGGATCTATTTCGCTAATCAATGATTTACAAAAAAAAATGAATGATTTACAAAAAAAATTAATGGCATTGAAGTGAGATGAAAGAATTTTAGGAATGAAGCAAAAACAAAAAAAGGAAAGAGAATGATGGAACAAAAAAATAATGGCTTTGAGTTGGGGTGGAAGAACTTTGGGAAATAAGCAAAAATAAATTAATGGCTTCGGAAGAACTTCAGGAAATAAGCAAAAATAAATTAATGGCTTTGGGAGAACTTCAGGAAATAAGCAAAAATAAATTAATGGCTTTAGGAGAACTTCAGGAAATAAACAAAAATAAAATAAGGGCTTTGAGTTGGGAATTTTGGAATTGGGATCAATGGGATGGGAGAATTTTAAGAAATAAGCAAAAAAAAAATAGAGAAGGGAATGATTCAACAAAAAAAAAGATGAACTATGAAATGGGATGGGAGAGTTTTAGGAACAAAATAGAAAAAAGAATTATTCAACCAAAAGAAAAAAAATTAGTATAAGTTGCCGGAATGAAGCATCTATAGAAAAAGGAGAGGGAATGATCCACCCCAAAAAGAATGGCATAGAGTTGGGATGGGAGAGCTTTCCTAATTCATGGAAAAAATAGGAAAGGGAATGATGGAATAAATAAAAAAATGGCATTGACTTAGGATGGAAGAGTTTTAGGAATATAGCCAACAAAAATAGGACAGGGAATGATTCACCAAAAAAAAAAATGACAATGAGTTGGAATAAAAGAATTTTAGGATTGGAGTAAAAAAATAGAAAAATTTCTCTAATTAATGAAGCAAGAAAAATAGAAAAATAATGATTTTATCGAGTACAATACATTTTCAAAATATTGCCTAAACATTTCCAAAATATTTCCTCAAAGTGTTCTAACCATTTCCTAAATCAAAGAATTTAGAGTCTTTGTTTTACACTCTAAAATATATGTTGGTTCAAAGTAGTTTGAAGTGTTAGAAGAAGTAAGGAGAAACATTTTCCACCACAACGATGGGACATGCTCTTCCATGAAGTTTCTTCCAAATCTTAGTCCGTGGAGCTCTTAATTTGGTCTCTTGCTTTCATTGACTTGTCGGAATCCAAAACAAGTTGTTGAGGCTGAAATTAATGGTTCACCCGCTCCAAGAATAGGATGGATTGAAGGATGTTAAGCCCAAGCGCATTTCAAAGTCATGCTTCCTATGCTGGACGACTACGTCCATGCCTTGGAGTCCGCGCCCTAACTTGAAGTCCGCGCCCTGACTTTAACTCTAAGCCATAGAGTCTGTGATTCAGCTGCGCTTTCTCAAGTTCCGTCTCTGTGAATTGTTCGCTCAGGAGTCCGCGCCCTGCGTTCGCACCCTGACACAGCCCATTCAGCGAAAACGTATGTTTAACTTTGCCAACTTCTCTCCCCACAAATATGAGGAATTTAAAACAAGGTGTGTCAACATTTAATGTTTCCCTTTCTCCATGAAAAGGAGGGACACCATCTTTCAAGACCATTAAATAGGAAGAAGGAGGGATCCCATGTCGGAGGTCAACCTACTTTTCAGTGCATCTCCATGTGCGCACCCCCATTTCTGTTATGGTGTCACTCCCTGGAGTCCGCGCCCTGTTCTGAAGTCCGCGCCCTGTTCTAGAGTCCGTGCCCTGTTCTAGAGTCCGTGCCCTGAAGTCCACGCCCTATGATGACGTCCACGCCCTGAAATTTGCGCCCTACCTTCCTGTACCCGCCTTGATGCCAAGAATTCAGGTGTGCGTTGTGAACGTCCTTCACAAATTCTCAGATTGTGCGTCCGCGCCTTGTTGGCACGCACAACGATGAAGTCCACGCCCCTGCATTCCCTAAGTATATATAGAAAAGGAAGACCGAGCATTCCCCACATTTGTCACCTGGCCTCTATCTCTTGGACTTCAATTCATTTTGAGCTCCTTGTGAGTCTACTTGGGTGGCAGATGGCCCTAGTTTGTTGTTGAGGTGATGTCAAAATCAGTTCAAGTAGTGGATTAGCGCTAACTGTTGTTACTGATACTTTGTTCGATATATCTTTGGTCTTTTTAACTTCAATACAAAGGAGGAGGAAGACATTTGGAATTATTTGTGAATGGCTGAACGCAATGGCAAGTCAAAGGAAGCAAACCAAGGAATGGGAACCGTGGCTAAACTTTGCGGAGAATGGGACGAAGGTGACTTGTGTTTTTTGTGCTGGGACCTTCAGTTACAAACGTGAGTGTGCTTTTGCACATTTCGGATATGGCTCAAAATCGGAGAGGTCAATTTGTCGAAGTATGCCTCGTGTAGTGCGCCATAGATTTGCCAATTGTGCAGGTTTTGTCCCACTACGAATGGATCCTAGGGACATGTATGAAGGAGAACCAATTCAAAGTGCTCCATCTAGAATAACTCCACTTGCAAGTTCAAGTGAAGCCACAGAAAATGAGGTGACGGGCAGGGTTGTCTATCCGGACGTGACGTGGGCTTTTCACGTCCGGATGTCATGACGTGTCCGTTCTGACGTGTCGTGACATCGTCAGGATCCGTCACCAATACTGACGTGACCGTTTCAGCATGGATGAAGTCTATCTAACTGTGGACGGCCTCCCGGACAGTAAGCCGTCCTCTGGACGGGAAGACGTCCCCCGGATGAGAGGCCGTCCCCCGAACGGCAGGCCGTCCCCCGGATGAGAGGCCGTCCCCAGGACGGCAGGCCGTTTCCGTTGGGCTTAGGATCCACCCGTCGACACATCAGCCGTCAGTCCGTCTAGCTGGGTTTTAGGAACGCCGTGAAGGTGTATATTAAGGACTTACGCCTATTTAAGATTACTTTTCCTTGCTGATTTTGGCTTTCATGACTTGGTTGGAGTACAACCATTGCGGTAAAGCAAAATCCAAGAAGAATGTGTTGTGGTGGCACTTGTTGTGAGAGCAAAAAGTATTGCTTCTACATCGCATTTCATACAGAATACTAATCTTCTTTCTTGTGCAGGGGCAAGTAGGAAAGAATAGATAAGAGCAATGGGTGGAGGAAGATCACATTGGGAACCTTGGTACACACTACGAGTAGATGGAAAAGTTGCTTGCAAGTTTTGCGAAGCTTTGCTAAGCTATCGAAAGGATCAGTTGCTTTTCCATTTGGGATACCGACGAAATGACAAGCTCCCTGGAGTGAGAGCCTGCACTAAAGTTAATGCAGCCGTGAAGCTAATGTTTTATAATTGCGGAGGGGATATACCTGCAAGCACTTCGGACAGGAGTGGACAGGATGTGGAAGTGACATCTCCATCAATGGTACTTCCGAGTGTTGTACGTGGTGAGCAAGAATCTGATTCCTCAATCTCAGGAAACGATGGAAGAGAAAACACTAGGGGACAAAGCTCTCAAGTACAATCATCAGACGCACCCAACCTGAGTTTGGCCCACAGTCGATCAATGAGGCAATTGTCTGTGCAGGAAGGAATGAATACATCAAACAAGCAAGTATTAGACAAAAAGTGGGCTAAGTTCTTCTATGAAGCCAATATACCTTTCAATATAGCGAGGCATCCGGTTTTTTTGGATGTTGTGAAATCAACATCAGAATTGAGAGTTGGCTACAAACCTCCAGCGTACCATGCACTTCGTACAAACCTCATGAAATCTACAAAAGACGAAGTGGCGGCAATGGTAGCGGAGAAGACAAAGGCACCAATCTACAAGTACGGCGTTACAATATGCTCTAATGGATGGGACAATGTCAACCATCGACCATTGATGAATGTCATGTTGGCATGTACAAGTGGAGAGGTATTTCTTGGATCCATAGACACAACAGGCAAACGCAAAGATGCTACTTATGTGGCTAATTGCATGGGTGATTATATTGACAGGGTAGGGGCGCAAAATGTGGTACAAGTTTGTACAGACAATGCAGCGAACATGTTGGTTGCTAGTGCTTTGTTACTTCGTCGATTTCCACACTTATATTTTCAAAGGTGTTCAGCACATGCACTTGACCTTCTACTTGAAGATTGGGGCAAACAAGATTAGATAAAAAGTATGGTCAAGAAAGCCAAGTCAATTGTGAAATACATTCGCACACATCACATGCCACTTGCAATTTTTCGACGACATTCTCCTAATCTCATTTTGAAGAATCCTGTTGAAACACACTTTGCAACCATGTTCTTTATGATTGAGCGTTTGGTACATGTGAGGGTAGCGATAGAATCAACAGTCCACGATCCGCAATGGAATGAGTACACAGAGAGATTGACATCAGAGGAAAAGAAAAGAAAAGCCAACGATGTGCAACGGTATGTACGAACGGATGAATTTTGGAGGAGATGTTTAAACTTTGTGTATATAGTGGAGCCCGTATTGGTTGCTCTTAGAGAGTTTGATGGCAAGCACCCATGCTTAGACAAGGCATGGCTTGTGATGAAAAAGGTGGAAAAGCATGTTTTGAAACTACGGGATCCACCATTTTCTTTGGAACCATGGTATGCAATTCCTGCCATCAATGATTTTTACAAGCGTTGGGACATGCTAAGGACAGATTTGCATTATGTTGGGGCTCTATTGAATCCTTTTTTACTTGACGAAGTCTTGCTAATGGATGATGACGAGGCAAGAGAAGGCATATTGAGAGTATTGCGCAAATTGGCTGTTCCAGATCAAGCATTTGCTTCAGCTTTGTCTGAGTACCAAGCATTTTGAGATTGTCGGGGCATTTTTGGTGGACTTCCCGATGTAAACACTTTAAATTTGCAGCCTCACGAATGGTGGGACCTTCTCGGAGCCGGTGCTCGTACACTTACACCAATTGCAAAAAAGATCCTCGCCCAAGTGTGCTCTGCATCGTCGTGTGAACGCAATTGGAGCATGTATTCGTTTGTCCACAACAAATCACGCAATAGACTGACATCAGAGCGTACTCAGGAATTGGTTTACATTTACACCAATTCCAAAACTCTTAGAGAAAGGGCTGCAGCAAATCCGACAAGGTGGTACACCGAGAACATGATGTCAGAAGATTTCATGACCGATGAATCGGATGGTTTAGACCGTGGTTCGGTTCGCTCTAACCCCAATGATGACGATTCAGATGATAGTTCCAATGATGGCGATGACCCACCATTCCATGGATTTCAGGAGGCGAGAGGAGTGCGTCCTCTAATTGATGCATCTGTATTTGACTTTGAAGAGGGGGATAATAACGACAATGACCACGAGGGATATGATGGAAGTCCACCACAAATGCCACAAGGGTGGAATGCTGGGCCAAGTGGGGGAAATACGAATGAAGACATTGTGGCACCGAGACCACTAAATCCAAATCCTATCGATGTACAAGTTGATGCCCCAATGGAAAGAGATAGTGTTGACATGGAAAGAGGACGTGAACAAGACGTAGTAGTACCACAATCATTGCCTACGAAGACCACCCACGGAGAAGGGCCCCCTTATGGTGGAGAATTAGATATGCCCCCTCCAAGTCAAGGGGATGTTGCACTACAACGTCAAACACCAATACTAGAGAATCTACAAATCCAAAATTCAGCTAGGCCATCTAATTTCGGAGTTCGTCTACATGGACCCACTTCAACGATAGGTACACGATTGGCTAGTATGGTGTCCCAGCGTACGACTACAAACCCGACTTCATTGCACCCACCTACACGTGCCAATAATCGAGGGAAGCATCCATGACATGAAGGTACTACTAGTCAACGTGTGAGTCCTAGAACACGTAGAAGACTAACGAGAGAAGAAGCGGCATCCCAACCATTTTCAAGAGAAGTTCACATAGGAGGGCCTAGTATAGATGGCATTATGGACGCAACGGGCCAACGGCCTCTTCGAACGTTGTCTTCTATAATTCGACCACAACGAAATCAAAATTTGAATGCCTCTAGCGAAAGTGGTAGTGCAACATCTAGTGATGATGGCGAGTCCATCAGTGCTAGTATAGGCGAAGATGGTGAGGTTCCAGGAGATAGTGATTATCTAGGGACAATGCCTCGACAAGGTCCATGAGTAATGGTGGTGGTAATGAACCAATTATAGCAGAAGCAAATGCCAATACTTCTAAGCGCGTTCTTAGGCATAGAAGATGTTGAATGTTTTTCAAAAGACAATAGGATCTTCATGTTTTCAAATGCAATGGATTTTGAGGCTCAATACCTTACATATTGAAATTAGCATTAATATGAAGTAGTACTTTTGTTTCTTTCATTCTATCCTTCATTTATGGTAAGAGTTTCAATTTATTTTGATACATATTATAACTAATATGATTTGATTTTCATGTTTAGCTTTTCTAAAATCAAAATAAATAGATTTTTTTATTAAATTAAAAAAGGCATAAGTAGAAAATGGATTCTTATACTAGCCAAAAATATTAAAATATTCTACTGATTTTGAATAAAAAGATAAATTTGGGTTGATAGTCAAATTTGACTTCAAGGTGTTTGTTGTAGTTGTTTACTTGTTTGAGGTGTGATAAAAAAAAGATACATTCAATGTTTAGATAAAATACATTTATATATATAAAAAAACGAGTACAAAATGGATTGAGGGCACAAAGTGTGCTACATTGCTATGGATGTCCTCAAGCCGATACTATAATAACCACATTTGCTAAGAAAACATTAATTTTGCAACTATATGGTAATACACTATCATCTAATCCTCATCGCACGCTTGTTCATCTTGAAGGTCTTGTTCTTTCCAGGCCTCGCGGTAGCAATCCACGGGTGGTGTCCAAAACGTTGGAGCACCACTTAGACGTTGCACGGCAAATGTCACTGAGCATCGTTGTAGTGGCTCCACCTTGCACAATTCACCCAGTGTCGCTTGAAATGTACCAAATGTTGTATGGTCAGAAATCATCTTTGTATTTCCGCGATCCTTTTTCCATACCTTCATAGCCAATCTCCCTATGGAGTATCCATCCGTGTGTATACTAACAAATGGTGGCTTACCCATGCGACTAGGAGATGTTGAAGTTCCTGTCTCTCCAACCATGTACATCAACTCCAGAGCCACCCACCAACGTTGCTTGCGAGTTGCCTGCAACTTATTTGCACAACTAAATTGGTAAAGAGAAGGGGTTTCTTCATTGATGCGGCTATCCATTCCCCAATCACATAGACCAATCCACACGGTTCTTCCATCGTCATTCGGAAAGTGAAGCATGATGTTCTCCAGTGTGATGTCGTTGTGCAATACTGAACATTGTTGCACTGCATCTACAATGCAGAGCAACGCCTATGCAAGTTCGGTTCGCTTGCGTCTGTATGCCATAAGTCGTTTCATGGCTTGCATTGTTTGTGGAGTTGTATGGTAAGCTACCTTCCCAATTTCGTCTGGATCTCGGGTCTTCTCATCAAGGGTAAACATGGCGCCCAGAGTACCTCCATTCCACCATTGAGAATAACACTACATGGTCATGTCATTTATGGCAAAGAATTTGATGACCCCTGGATGATCGCATGGATAAACCAATGCCTCAATGGACAACTTCTCCCTTGACTTCTTCAAGTCATCAACGCGCACGGCCGACTTCCCAGCTAATTCCATATTCTTGGGAATATGGTTCGAATTCTGAAGACAAACCTTGCGCACCCTCCTGTGCCCCCCTTGTTTGTTATGGCCAGACAATGGAACCACCACAACTCCTCTCTCAAGAAAAACCACTCCACCCGCAGCTTGTTGACCAAAGGCCAAGTTTTGACTTCGTTGAAACCACGGAGCAGAACGGATGTTGTTTGAAGATAGTCCCCGCATTGCTTCATGCCACCAATACACCTTCTTGTGCAACAAATTCAATGCTTGTTGTTTGGGAACTACACTCTTTTGAAAGCCTTTGATTTTTTCCGCAACTTGGGCAAGGTTGAAGATGCACGTTTGCACTTGTAACTCCAGCCAATGATTGAAGGATTCCTTTGTGCGGTCTTCCAACCATTCATCCTCGCTCATTGTTGTCCAAAACATGTGGTGGAACTTTTGTTTGATGGCATCCACCCCCTGTAATCCGTGCGACACATATGTTGTGTTCAACTGCGGAATCGAATACTGCTCAAAAAAACCCAACGCCACTTCATGCAATTTGCGAGTTGCAACCTTGCTTGGCCACTTCTCTGGATTTGTGGCCTTGTGCCTTTTCCGTTGTTTTTTCTTCGACTTCGAAGACTCTTCCGCACCCACAATTGCTATGGCTCCTTCTGCAGCTACAGCCTCTGAAATCTGGCTTTCTGATTCCGCAGACGGGTCCAAACTTGTTCCATCTCCAACTCCTGAAAACCACGCATCAACCTTCCTCTTCGAGAAATCGCGACCAGCCATTGCGATAGTAGTGATAATCTAGAGGAATTAGGAATTCGGGTTCCACAAAGTGAAAAACCGCCCCCTTATTCCTCAAACCAGCCTCTCACAAGCACCCGCGCTCCCAAGCAAGGACTACAACCAATCCAAGACAAGCGAGCACCGTTCGAGCAAGAGAGACTGTGGCATAAATGAATCCAAACCCCTTTTATATACCCATTTCCTCTCGACGGCATGACTGTCGAGTTGGACGGTCATAACCGTCGAGATGGACGGTCATGCCGTCCACATCGACGGGCATGCCGTCGACAGGACGGACAGGCCGTCGAGAGGACGGTCATGCCGTCCACATCGACGTTCAGACCGTCGACAGGACGGACATGCTGTCGAGTGGACGGTCGCGTCGTCCAGATCGACGGTCATGCTGTCAAGAGGACGGACTCCGTTCCCCATCCACGGGTGTCCAGGGCGTGCAGGGGACGAAAAGACCGTCGAAACAAGCTGTCGCCCAAAGTGCTGGAAGCATGGAATTAATTGCGAATCCTTGTTCGGGGAATTTTTCAATTATCTTGTTTTCCACCCTAGGACTTGTCAAGACAGGTGTCCATGTTTGAAATACTACATTGTCTATGATGGTGGGAAGTTTTGGAGTGCCAATTAAATGTTCACGTTTGTTCCTATGGATGTATAAATAAATACCAATAATGACATTCAAATGCAGATGAAGGGTTTAGGATTTAGGCTCGAATAAAATGGAATTTTATTTAGTTGCACATAAATAAAGGGAAAAACATAGACAAAAATTACAAAAGGGCATATTCAAAACATCTTAATTTAAGTCCTAGAATATTTTTGATGTTCACATAAAAAATTGCATCATTTCATTTGCACCCATAATAAGAAAGTTGTGGCCAATGTTTGTATTACAACGATCAAGGCATCCCCTCACAACTTAAATAATTTATACGGATCAAATTTAAATGCAATGAATTTTAGAATTCCATATAGAGTAATTTCACCTTTGGGATTATTGTATTTTGATTCCAAGCTTCCCTACATGTAAGTGCACCTAACAATTTCACAATTTAGTATTTCTTGAATATTCAACCTGCATGTACTCAATTCAAACATACAAACATTCACTAATTTACTAAGTCCATATCAAATATATAGAATCAAAGACAAAATGGCCCTCTAAAAGCTAAACTCTAATATTATAAACTTAATTTTAAAATCGTTCATTAAAAAAGATATCTAAAAAACTCCGAAAAAAAATGTATAATATAGAATCATTGATTCATTACAAACATTCTTACTTCTTGCATTTGATCCAATACCCCCCAAAAAGGGGACTTCCCCTATCTATGCTGAAAGATAAACTTATACTCTGATTTTTGGTCTTCAATATGCATTATGAGAATATGAATTTAATTCAACAATCCATTTTTGCTTCAATTCAAACTCTACAATTTAAGTGAGCTTTGAACATATAATCCCAATTAAAAAAAACCAAGATCATCTATATGGTAATTTCAACTATGACTTATGTTTCCAAGTAAACCCTAAACCCTAAACCCTAAACCCTATATTATGCCATAGTTTGTACCTATAGAGCCTAGTTCTATCAAAGGAATTAGTAATTATACTCCTTTGATTAAGGGATGGTTATGAGGGATTGGCCCTTATAAAAATTCCACTACAAGTTAAATGGTTTTCAATTTTGCACCATTTTTGTTGTTTATAATCTTTGGTGAAAATTTCAAATTTTTACCATATGATTTATGGGTTCATTGAAGCCCCTCCCACCCTCCCGTATGTCTACTTTCCATGAATTTTTGAAATTTATAGCTATAGGATTTTTTCTTAACACCAATAAGATTGATTTACAATAAAGGGATTTTTTCCTTGCCAGAGGGTAAATATTGTCATACTTCACCTAGATAATAATTTTTTCTTGGTTAAGTTTTAACCTTACATAGGGATTAAAATCAGAATCTTCTATGTAGGTTGACAAATAGCAAAATTGAGATCATTAGTCTCCTTTCTAGTCTTGGTGTTTACACCTTGTGATGGGCTGACACATGATGGGAAGTTCCATGCCAGTTCAACAAGTGGTGGCTATTAGTTTCTAGAAGAGGTCTAGGTCAACACGTGATTCACAAACGGTTGATTTCCACTAATTTTGGGAGCCTTCTAGAAGATATTTTGACCTGTATATCTAGGTCCCTAGTTATAATTTCTTGGAAGCTAGGCCGTCGTTTCTAGAAACTTAAGGTAAATTTCCTTGGGGGTTTCGTGGAGGACCTAGGCATGGACTACTCTAGCCATAGCTTACCTATACCTCTACTTGGGTATAAAGGTCTGGACCAATTCAACAAGCCCTCACAACTTGCTGTTGTTGGCTAGCTTTGGAAAGGACTGCGAGTAGTTGGTGTGAGGACTAGAGATGGCGTCTACACAGGTCTTCTATGCTACATAGGATGCTAGACTAGAATTTGTTAATTAAGTTTCTTGTGATTTGAGTTTTCATGTTTGATTTCTGCTTTTGTGACTGCTATAACACGCTGCTGTGAACTGAAGACACCTTGTCTACGATTTACTAACATTCCGATGTTTGGTTTGTCATGGGGACAGGTGAGGTTCACAGCCTCTTTGGTAAAAATCTACATGGTAGCTTTTTTCCAAGACCTTGACAACAAATTTCTATTCTCTTTGGGTTCTAAATCATGATGTGTTTTTGGATTTAGAGCACTACATGATTTGTCTATAATTTATTGACATGTTGTATTGGTATTTTTACTTAGAAAGGATCTAAAGATGTTCTTGATTTGATCCTTTTTTAATATTTCTTTAACAAAAGATTTTATTGACTTGATGTACATAAAAATTTCTTTGTAAAGGATTTTATTACGTTGACTTGATTGATCCTATGTACAATATATCTTTACTAAAGATTTTATTGACTTGATGGAATTAATTCTATGTACAATACATCTTTGCTAAAGATTTTATTGACTTGATGGATTTGATACTTTAATAGTTGAATGTGAGTGACCTCCATTCTACTTTGTACTATCCATGATCTTTGAAATACTTTTTAGATTATGATTTGTTTGTTATTTATAGGAAAGGCCCTTCTAGGGATGTCCCTCCCACCTACCCGGGTTACCTATATCCTAAACCTATACCTTAAATGCTCTTTCTTATTTTCTTTTTAAGACTATTTGATGTTGCTCAAGTTTATGTGATTTTAGCAAATAATTTCAAATTGAAGTAAGACCAAATCCAAAAATAGATGAATGGATTCTAATATTTCATATAGTTTTCTAACAAATGTTTCGCCTAAAACCGTAATATATTACATTTGTCCTTAAATTTTGATCCTTAAATTTTGATCAAGTTTATCCTTAAATTTTGATCTAGTTTCTTGTCCTATATACTAAAAGTCTTCTAACTAATGGTTTTAGTTTAATTTAGGATACTAACACTTTTGAATCTAAAACTCATATCTATATTTTACTTATTTCCTATTACATTAAAAGTGAACCAATATGGTGGTTCACATAATAGAATGTAGATAATTAAAGAATATATAATCTTTAAATGGAAATATTGACATCCTCATATAATCGCTAGTTAATTCTCAAAATCATAGAATCATGCAAGTTGAATGAAGTGTGAAGCCAAGAATACCTTAACATCCATAATATTCCTTGTACCTTTATAATATCACATTTTAACACTGTGTGATGTTACAGAAGTGGAGTGGCTGTTGCAATTTTGTATTATAACACGGTGTTAAAATGTGATATTATAAAGGTATTGGGCCTCTGTAATATCACACTCTGTAAAATTATGGTATTACAAAGGACCTTGTGATTTTAGTAGTATGATAGTGGTTGGCGCTTGCTATGCTACACATTCATCATTTGAATTTTATTGAATTTTTATGTATTAGATAAAATAAAGAACACAAATTTCAATAAACCTTCAAATAAAAGTTTCAATAAACCTTCCATTTATTACTAAAATCTTTATATAATTTTGTTTATAAATAAGCATATATTAAAATGTACAATAGAAATTTATTGAATGATGAATAAAATATATGCAATGGGCAATATGTAAAAGATCTACATGTATTATAATGCATTCCATGATTGACTTTGTTGTTACAAACAATGGCACCCCCAAAATTGGGTGAATTGAAAAGAAAAACTTATAAATTTCAAAACTTCGTGAACAATTTAATTGTTGTGAAATCCAAAATCACTTCAATTGAATAAATTTCTCAAATCATTTGGAAGTAGCAATAGAATTTTAAAATCATAAAAGTTCAAGGCTTACAAAAACACAAAATCATAGAAGTGCAAAGAAGTGTAAAGCCAAGAGAAGCAATGATATTTATATATGCATGATTAGAAGTAATTTTACAATATATTGGAAATTATTATTTTAAAGACTTATTGAAATCGTTATCATACATTGTATTCAAATATATCAAAATTTCATCAATATGTGATACAATGAATGCGTAGCATAGCAAGCACAAGCCCCTAGTATTAATGGTAACATTTGTAATATCCCAGAGGCCATTATGATTTTAGTAGTATGATGATGATAGTAGTTGGTGCTTGCTATGCTACACACTCATCATTAGAATTTATTAGAATTTTAATGTATTTGACAAAATGCAGAACACAAATTCCAATAAATTTTCAAATCCAAATTATTAAAATCTTTATATAATTTTTTTATAAATAAGAATATATTGAAATATAAAATAAATATTTATTGAATGATGAATGAAATATATCCAATGGTGAATGTTGTAAAAGATAAAATATATAATAAAATGCATTAGTAATTTGACTCAATTGTTACAAACAATGGCAAAACAAATTGAAGAATTGAAAAGAAAACTTGTAAATCTCAAAAAATTTGTAAACAACTTTGTTGAGAGATCCAAAATTGCTTCAATTGAATGAATTTTTCACATCATTTGGTAGTAGCAATAGAAAATTTCAATCATGAACACACAACGGGCAGGCCGTCCAGCTCAACGGACAAGCCGTCGAGGGGACGGGCAAGCCGTCGAGGGGACTCGCGGATGGCGCCGTAATGATTTTCCAATCCTCTTTTCGGCGCTCCGAGCCTTCGGACGGCTTTCCAAACCTGACCCGAACCTTCGTGGACGGATTGACCGTCCATTCCAGGGCCGTCCCACGTCCTTGGACGGTCTGGATTTGAGTTGGACATCATGATTATGTACTAATCACCGAGCGTAATTGGGTCGGTAATTCGGAGGTATAAATATGTTTTTTTGGCTCATTTGAAATCGCTTCCTCTTTTGAGTTGCTTTGTTCTGGCTTGAGAAAGCTTTGCATTGTAATTCGAGAGGAAGTGTTATACATCTGGTATTTGTTTTGCCACTTTTCAGTTGCCTTCACGCAACAGAAGGCAAAGCAAATTGTTAGTGTATCCGCAAACAGACTACAGGTACAGGGAATTTGGGACAGGTATCCAGAATGGACGGAGAGGATGCAGCACGAGGTTCAGGACATGGAGGTGAGCCCCCAAGTAAAAAGAAGAGGGGGAACAGGGCAACCTTGGATTGGGGCACACTCAATGCCCCGGAGATTATGGCAAACGAGAGGTGGATGAATGAAGATTCACCGTGGACAAGAGTGACGTGTTGGAAGTTCGTAGATTGGGCCCACATCAACCGCCATTGGGCACCTGACCGGTACGAGGTAAATGTGAAATGCGGGGTTGTAAATTTCGACCAGTGCCGACATCCGCACTTCAAGAAGAGATTGATTGAAGTGGCATTGGCGATTTGGGGTTCGAGATCCAAAAGAGATGGGACCCTTTCGTTGTGCCAAATGGCATATGCGGAAGTTTTTCTTGGGAAGGATGTGGATTGGAGAACCTTCCTCGGCAAGATGCGTCATGGTCAATCACCAAATAGACCTCGCAGCATTCCACCAAACCCTGCCGTGCCATTGGACAATGTACCCAATGTGCAAGAAAACCCGGAAGAGCAAGTGGAGCAACCCGGGATGGAGGTGATGGAGGTAGAGGGTGGCATGGGCACCGAAGAAGACCTACCCAATGAAGATGCGATTGGTGGAGTGGAAGGTGAAGGTAATGAAGTACTTCGCTTGCGACAATTAGTCAAAACACTGCAAGCAGAAAAGGAAGCCGCATTACGACAACATGCTGTAGAGTTGGAAGGGCAAAGGGCTAGGGTGAAGGCCCTTATGGATGAGAATGCAAGACTCATCGCACGCGAGGCCGACCTTGTAGCATGTGAAAGGCGGTTGAATACGGATGAAATTCCACCACTTGATGTGGTGGTCGAATGTGCTACATACGATGCAGACGAAGACAGACCAGGCCCCAACAATGCAAACGAGTTTAGGGTGCGGTCACGGTCCTTGTTTCCAAGTGTTGGAGGTGCCACGTTGGATATTATGCATGCACGTGCGGAGCGAGTTGAAGCAGAGGTTGGAAGTACTAAAGTCCACGTTGAAGAATTGACAAACGCTATGCGGGCTTTGGAACTTCGCGCCAACAAAACCGAGGCAGATGTGGTGGTGCTTACTACAGCTCAAGCTGGCTTGGAGCAGACCATGACCGCATTAAGTGCTCAAAATATGCAGTTGGTCCAAAACCCGCAGAAGGAACGCATATTGCTTCAAATGTGCAACATAAAGTTGACATGCAGCTTAGCACTAAGCGAGGTTGAGCAGATGCAACGTGAAGTGAAGAGAGTGGCTGCGAAGTTCAATGATGGCGGCGAACGTTATTTTGGCTTGATCTCATGGCCTCGAGTGGAAGAAATGTTCGCTGATGATTTGCTAGTGAAGCTCAAGAATGCAAGCATCGATTGGAATAGTTCTCCACACTTGGAATTCCAATACAACACGGAGCGCTATCAATACGAGCCAGCGAACTGCGATGGGATTAGGCCACTACTGTGGCCTTTGGTTCCCGATTTTGTACAAGACGGCACCACATGTATTATGTGCCAAGAACCATTTGGCCCCGAGGGTGGATGGCATCTTGGTACATGTGGCCATTTATACCACCCCATGTGCCTCATTCCACACATGGTCACTCGAAAAAGATGTGCACAATGCAAGGCTCCATTTCATTCGAGGTTGTACAAAATGTTTGGCCTCCAAGCCCACATGCCTGAACATTACGAGCACAATGAAGAAAATTTACCGGGGCCCGCGAATAGAGCGCATTGGAAGATGGACATGACTTGACTTTGGAAGTGGGGCCACGACAATCGACACCTCCCGGCAAGAACGGTCGCGGAGATACACTGGGAGAATGATGACCAGGTGACAAAGGTGATTAAGAGGGTAATTGGAGCTGGTGATCTAGGGCGGCGATTATATTTTGCTCAAATTGCTGGTGGACATTGGGACCCGGACCTCTCCATTTTTGTGCGTGCACCACATCCACAAGGCTTAATGTTTAACTCTCAAGGCATGCCTGTCGGATTTGAAGGTGAATTGAGTTTTGAGGAAGAAATGAACTACATTGAAAACAATACTTTCCATGAGCCTGCACTTGTGAGTGCCATTTTCTCCCATTTACACAACAGATACGATCGTGACGCACATTAGCTTTTGACGACTTTGCAATCAAGACAAGAGTTGCAAAGATTTTTGAGAGCAGTATAGCACGAGGCATTGTAATTGAAGAAGTAGAATAGATAGTTTTGGATGACGCTGTGTATAAATAGATAGATGCATAGAATTAAATTTCTAAAGTTGTACAAAGCAGAGCAATGTAAAGCCTAAACCAATGTATCACGTTTTGATGGATTTATAAAACATTGTACATTTATCATTTTCTTTTCACCTCGTGTATTGTTGCTTTGCCTTTGTCTTTTGGGTTAATCCATTGGCCGTTTTCCTATTAGTGTAGAAGAATCTTATATACTTAGATGGTAGAACCCTCACAGATTATTTTTTTTTAATTTCTTGCCAAACAATGTAAAATCAATTTAGCAACTTTTGTAATTAGAAATTCAATAACGAACTCTAATCTCTTATCCTTAGAATCCTAGATGTCCAAGGTTTGCTTTGAGCTTTGTAGAATTTGCTCTAAATTGAACAACATGTCAACATTTTCATTAGGTGTATCAATTTTTAAAAAATTGTAATTGTATAAATTCGAACTAGGCATGTTAGAAACCTCATAGAAAAGGAATCCTAAACAATATCACTTATGGAGTAAAAGATTATAATGTTTGCCCAGGAGGGTGTTAAAACTAAAAAAATGATGTGAAGTCTTACAATCCTCTTTTCACAAGTCCAATTTAAAAAGTTGGTGACCAAACAAATATGAGGTTAAAGGACCTAATATGTATAACCCCAATTAATTTATAGCTTTTAAAAATCTATACTATAATTTTCTTTAATTTTAAATGAATTTTGAATGTGATTTTTCCTCCAAGATCCAATGTTTTTGAGGCACATTTCCAAGACCTCTCAATACTACAACAAGTCAAGATTGCAATAGGTACCCTTGCACAAAGTTTAGAATAGAAAAATCACTATCACATATTTTTAAGAACAAACTATTGATGCTATAACTAGAATTCAAGAACAACTTTTTAACTTCAAAGTTTGAACAACACCAGATTTGGGTGCCTTGGACATGTAGGGGTTAACCATTTTTTGGACGATGAATAAATTCAGCTTCCTATTTCAGTTTGGTTTTTACTTGAATCAAAGTCATCATAATTTTTGGTGATACTTTATCTAGTTGACTAGTTCATGTCTTATCTAATGGTTAGATTTTTTGTTCTTAGAATACACATTTTTCTAAAATTACAAATGTGGAAGTGTGTCAAGTGGTCAACTTGCATTGACCCTAGTTCACAATTGGATTTGCAAAAATGAGGTCATAGATGTAAAGAGTATAAAAATTTCAAAAAATCACGATGTCAACGCAACCTCATTTTAAGTCCATTCCAACAAATTTCAATCAAAGAATGATAATATTTTGCTTGTAATTGAATTTTGAAGGAATTTTTAATTTTTCCTTTCAAAATTTATAGAAAAAGATTGGTGATAGCATTGGTGGATCTAACCTTATGGATGGAATCTACAACTCAAAATCTACAACTTCTGTTTGTATACCAATTCCAAAATATTCTTCTAAATCATACTTTATAATGGTATTTTCCAAATTGTCATTTTGGGAGAAGAGTCTAGATGTTTAGGGGTTAAGTGCAACAAATTCAAAGCCCGTCCAGCCCGACCGTCCATCTCGACCATCCAACCAGATCGTCCATCTCGGCCGTCCAGCCAGACCGTCTAGATTGACGGTCTAGATCGACCGTCCATCTCGGCCGTCCAAATCGACCGTCCAGCTAGACCGTCTAGATCGACCGTCCATCTCGACCGTCCAACCGGACCATCCAGATCGACCGTCTAGCCAAACCGTCCATCTCGACCGTCCAGCCAGATCGTCTAGATCGACGGTCCAGATCGACCGTCCATCTCGGCCGTCCAACCGGACCGTCCAGCTAGATCGTCTAGATCGACCGTCCATCTCGGCCGTCCAACCGGACCGTCCACATCGATCGTCCATCCAGACCGTCCAAATCGACCGTCTAGATCGACAGTCCATCTCGGCCATCCAACCGGACCGTCCAGCCCAACTGTCCACATCGACCGTTCATCCGACCGTCCATCGCAGCTGTCCAGAGCGCCCGTCGACGAAGCTCGTCCATCCATTTCTGTAGTCTGAATCATCCTCTGTCGCCGGTTGTTATTTGGATTTCATCCTAACGGACGCCGGGGATGGATCCTGACGTCCGTCCGGACATCCTGACGGACGGACGCGACGTGACGGGGACAACCCTGGTGACGGGTGGGGTCAATGGTGGGAGAGCGGAAGAAAGGGCAAACGTTTCAGAAGGAAATGAAACCCTACAAACGTCCAATAGCCTTGTTGCATCAAATTTTACGAGATCTGGATCATTACGTCAGCAGCGCATGGTGGACGCATTCAACATTGCAAAGAGGAAGGAGTTGGATGAGAAGTGGGCAAGTTTTTTCTATGAAGCGAATGTGCCATTTAATGTGGCAAGGCATCCAGCCTTCTTCGAGGCTGTGAGGGCAACTTCATTGGCGAGGTTTGAATATAGTCCACCTTCTTACCATCAGTTCAAGACTAATTTAATTGAACTGAGGAGGTTGCAAATTGAGAAGCAGATTGAGGAGAAGGTTGGTTTTGCTGTAAAGCACTACGGGGTGATGATATGCAGCGATGGTTGGGATGATGTCAATCGGAGGCCTCTCATGAATGTGATGATGTCATGCCCCGCAGGTGATGTATTTTTGAGGTCGATTGATACTACCTCACAAAAGAAAACCATGCGCTTTATAGTGGACCAAGTGAAAGTGTACATTGAAAAGGTGGGTTCCAAATATGTGACACAAGTGTACACAGATAATGCAGCAAACATGCTTGGGGCATTGCAAGACATCACTCGAACATACCCGCACATTTTTGCGCAAGGCTGCATGGCACATGCACTAAATCTCATGTTGGAAGATTGGGCCAAAATCCAGGAATTTGCCGATTTGATTGTCAGGGCAAAAAGATTGTGCCAATACATTCGAAACCATCATGTGACCATGTCGGTTTTCCGTGAGTTGAGTTCGAATCTGCAACTCGTAGTGCCTATTGAAACCCGCTTTGCTTGTAATTTCCTCATGTTGCAACACCTAGTGAGACTCAGAGAAGTCTTGGAGCGGTTGAATAACCACCCGCGTGTTCTAAATTACTTTGATACCTTACGGAACAAACAAAATGGCCCGCAGTCAGCTACCGCTGCACGTAATGTCAAAAACACCATTCAAGATGTGGCCTTCTGGCAACGATGTGTGAATTACGTGTACATGACTAAAGACGTATTGAAGGCTTTGCATATGTTTGATGGACGAGAACCAGCCATGGGTCGGGCGTGGCTCATAATGCACAATTTACGAGGGCACGTGTATTCTTTAAGAGAACCACCTTTCAGCTTACATGATGACATAGCGGTCACTTTGGAAGAATCTTTCAATGAAAGGTGGGAGATGGCTTTTGAAGATACACACTACGCTACGGCCCTTTTGAATCCATACCTCTTGGATAATGTGGCGCTCAGGGTGGATGGAATTGCCCTACGTGCATTGTACAAAGTCATCCGTAAGATGGCAGATTCAGTAGGTGTGGATTTCGATGATGTGCTGGCGGAATTAACACAATTTGAGGAGGGTACTGGACCGTACAGTGCAGCTGAGACACCCAACATCCGTGTGACACAAATGCTTCCCCACCAATGGTGGCACAGGGTTGGAGATCGGGCTCTTTCTAAAATTGTCGTGCGTTTTTTATCCCTCACATGTTCCGCAAGCTCTTGTGAAAGGAATTGGAGTAACTATTCATTTGTTCACAATAAGGTCCGAAATCGATTAGCCCCCGAAAAGGCAGAGTCATTGGTATATATTTATACCAATAGCCGTGTACTTCAGTAGCGACCAGGAGCCGATCCAGTTTGTTGGTATGATGCAAATATATACTCGGAGGATTCCGATCCAGATGCCCTTGGTTCAATCTCGGTGAATGAACGCAATCGGGAATTCGACGCAATGCAAGCAGAGGAAGAAGAAGAGGTTGATGGAGATTGAAGCCAATCTAAACCCTCAAGAGTATCCGGCAAACCCAGATCTTTGGAGGCGAGGAGCCGATCACCTCGAGGAAGCGAGGAACTACTATGAAGATGATGACGATGGAGAGGAGGAATTCCTTCATGGTCGTTGGGGTCCTTGGGGGCCACCCATTCCACCCAATCCACGTCGCCATCCTTCATCTCCACTTCCTCAAAATGAAGGGAATGTTGAAGTCCAAGCTTTGTCGTCTTCTTTAGAGACCGACAATCCAAATGACGATAACGTCGATGATGGTATTTCTCATAACAACAACGACGATGATGACAACCTCCCTCTAGAAAATGGCGGTGGAAATGGAAATGGTGGTGGAAATGAAGATGGCGACGGAAACAGGGGGAGGAATGCAAATCCAAATCGTGGAGGATCTTCTCACAATCAAGATGGCAATACAGGGCTTATGGGAGTGAGGCCATCAATTCGTAACATTAGAACTATTCAAGGACACCATGACAAAAACGTTAGAAATGCAAGAGTGGCACACCCTATTGCAAGAAATCAACTGGTAATGTGGTAATGTGAGAAAGCCTTTTGATCCAGAGCGTGTGGACCATAATGATGTTTTTGCATTTGTGGACCCTGCAGAAGACCTTGCCCGTGTACCTGCTCTAATTGCGGGCCATCCTGCTATTTCAGAGCAAGGTATACAAACGCCATATTCCGTAGACCCATCTTCAATAACAATTTCCAATGCCATCCGAAGACCTTCTCAAGAAAGGTTAGGCTCAGTGGAGAATGTTCATTTGACTCCTCAAAGCGTTTTACGTGGTACTACTAGGGGTAGACCACCTATAGCTCCTCGGCCCCCCGTTCGTCATGAAGTAGGGCAATATCAACAAGGCCGTGGAAGGGCTGGAGGCCGTGGAGGGACTCGAGGGACTCGCGGGCGTGGAGGGAGTAGAGGCCGTGGACAAATAGAAGGTCAACAAATTGGAGAAGCATCATCATCAAGGCCTACTAATCGTCCACTTCTCGGAATTGGGGCAAGAGATCCAAATAGGGTGGTAGAACCGTTCCTAAGTACATACGTACCAGGACCTAGTGGGTCAACCCCGGCATTTGTTGTTCCAACAATTACAATTGCAGGTGGGCCCACTATAAATTCAGATGCAGAAGATCTCCACGCACAACAACATAAGAGGTTGAAGCGCAAACGTAGTCAAGGTCAAACTACTGTAGAACTTCGAAATGAAAACTCGGAAGTTGAAGGACATTGGACCACAGACAGTGGTGAAGCAGAAGATGAATATGATAACAACGAAGATGCTCATGACGAGGCACCTGAGGATAATGATGTTGTCATTCGAGATGCTAATGCAGCAGATCCAGGTGCCCAAGAAGTTCGTAGGTCAAGTCGTTTGAATAATTGAGGTTATAGAGTTGCATCAATGGTAGATCTCGGGTCTTTAAGAGTTGAAGAGAATTGTAGCAATTGGAAGAAAGATGGACGAGAAGCCAAAGGATTGTCTTAGATAACCTATGAGAAAGTGGGCGTATTTTGGAAGTATAGATTCATTGTATTGTTATTGTACTTTGCAATGCATGAATTTTATAAACAATTTTGGTTATCACAAACATTGCAGCCTACTATTATTTTTTTGCATTTTTGTATTTGACGTGCATGTTGGAAACATTGGTGAGTGCAATCATGTAAAATATATTGTAGTTACTGGTTCTTTTAAATGCAGTGGGGTCATTACCTTGTTCAAAAAAAAATATGTATATATATTACATATATTGTAGAACACATAAATAAAATCCACCATTACCTGATTACCCGTCCGCGCCCTGTCTGTGACGTTGAGGTCCGCGCCCTCACACTCATGGTGAAGTCCGTGCCCTAAATGTACGAGTCCGCACCCTGACACTGAAGTCCGCGACCTGACAGCACAAGTCCGCACCCTGACGTTGAAGTCCGCGCCCTGACGCTGAAGTTCACGCCCTGATGCTCACGCTGAAGTCCGCGCCCTGACTGCACAAGTCCACGCCCTGACACTCACGCTGAAGTCTGTGCCCTGACTTCACGAGTCCACGCCTTGATGGTGGCACAGTGACATCCGCGCCCTGGATTCGTTGTTTGAGGTGACATGTCATTCAAAAAAATTCCACAACTTTGAAAAATTAAAGCCGTCCAATTGGTCCGGACCGTCCGTCCGTCCGGTCCGGTTTGCCCGTCCGTCCGGGACGTCCGACGACCCTAACTCGCCCGTTATGACAATCCTGACCATATGATGGCTTTATACGAAAGATTCACATGGTTGGTAGATATTATTGATGCTTTTCATGTGGAAGGAATCATAGGCCTTGTCCACTCGACTTTTCTTTCCCTCACACTTGGATGGTCGACACAACCCTTGAGAGCTCATACAACGAATCTTGTGTACAAAAATTTTGGGCACGGGTATTTGGATTAGTGCCTGTCAAGAGCAATGCACTAAAGTTTGTTCTTACATCTAAAATTTGATTAAGAATTTCAGGTTATTGCATCTTCAAATGTCCAAATCTTTTTCAAATTTCATAAGATTCTGCTCACATCTCTAAACAAATATATTATTATACTCCTTACCTCATTTTCATTGACTTTTTGAATCAATTTTGAAATTTTCACTTCTAACTTTAATCCAAAATTTCAGTTTATAACATCTAAAAATATCTATAAGTAACCTGTCAATATTGCAATTCCAATTGTTTTAAAGAAATTATTTCATCATGTAATGAAGATAATACAAACACTTCCTCCAAATAGCAAAATTTTCAAAGCCAGGCATATCCAAATGACTTGTTTTTCTTATTAAAACCTTTTGAATATAGATATTTTTATTTTTTATTTTATCAAAGAAATAGACAATAGAGTTAAGTTTGCATAATACAAAAATATTTGAAATACATTTTCTTTATACTCCAAAAATTCTATTTCAAGTTGGATTTGGACCAAAAAATTGTGGATTGGCATTTAGAGGGTACTTTACTAAAAATATTCTAGCTACTGTGTATACCATAATAATCATGGTTTGTAGAGGTTGGAACAATTTTGCCTACGCTATGATGTAAGATTTCCATTTTCAAACTCTTTAGGGTACATAAGTTGCAATCTTCATTGGAGTGATGGAACTATTCAAATTCTATAATTTTTTTGGTTAATTTATTAGTTTGATGAAATATATAAAATTTTTATTTTAAGATATTATAATTTTAATATGAATATATATAATTCAAAATTTGAAATTAAAATATTTTTGTTTATAAATTTGAAAGTTTGATAGGTTGTAGAAAATTTTAAAATTTTATTATTTTAATAGTAATTCCCTTCCTTTTGCAAACTTGCATTACTTCTTGTGACTATTCAAAGACTTTGAAATTTGAGTGACAACTTTAGGTCATAGCTACAATTTCCATCCTATTCAATGTTACTCCTTCAAACATAGACCATACTAAATAGAACTATTTATCATCAATTATTTGTAGATTGAAAACTTCACCTCAAATTTGTGAACTTATACATTGCTAACACTATAGTGTTATTTCAGTTAGCTTTAATTTGTAGTTGGAACTGTTCAATTGAAATAACATGAATTGCCTAAACCATTTCATCTCAAAAAATGCGATTGTATTGGTCAATGCATCCTTGTGTCATTCCCCTCCATCAAGTGATTGCTATGGTGACCCGACAATCAACTTGCCAAAGTTTTGGCAATGTCATGGCTAGCTTTTTTTGACACACTCTCGTCACTCACACTAAAAGAATCCTATGTTTATCTAGACTTGGGATGTTTAACTTGACACTATTTACCTAGATGTTCAATGTAGCAACCCCATGTTTTTATGTCATTGAAGATGTTACAATGAATGTTAGTGAACGTCAATGTTGACATAAAAACATGGGGTTGCTACATTGAACATTTAGGTAAATAACGTCAAATTAGACAACCCATGTCTAGATAAATATGTGATTCTATTAGTGTCAATCCTTGCCGCAATTGAAGGAGATGATAAACGTGAACAAGCCCTTGGAAGTGATTAATTTCCAAAGCAAATTGATTTTGGAGGCAAGGAAATTAGCTCACCAAGTTGAAGTGAGTCAATTGATCACAAGGCATATATTGAATGCAAAAGTCGGAGAGAACCAAATGCATAGCAATCAGTACTGCCATGGCTCAACTTGAGAGCATTGCTACCCCTGCGCCGTATACAGTCAGACTTCAATAAGTGTTAGGGGTTGGGAGCATACTTTTAGTTAACACTTAGACACTAGTAACACATAACACTCATAGAGGGTGATGCCGATGATTTGTAACATTTAGAAAAATTAAAAAGGTAAATACATAACATTTATAGAAAAAATGGATGAAACACTACTAGAAAATTTTGTTTTTCTGTTGTTTTGGTCGCGTTGATCCAATCAAAATCTGACAGAAATCTGTTGGTTTCAACAGATTTCTGTCAGATTTTGACCAGATCAACACGACCAAAACAATAGAAAAACAAAATTTTCTAGTAGTGAAATTATAAAATATTGATTCATTATTCATCTAAGTCCGTCGAAAGAATGAATCAATAGTACTTTGGTGAGTTTCTACTACACGCCAAGATTCTACTTCCTTTTCTAGTGCTTCAATATTCCTAATAGATAACATTAAGTCTTTGCTCCAAAAACTTCTTCAAAGTTTGAAGAGCATTACCTACATCTTTAAAGCCTACAACCTCTTCTACTATATCATGAGGATTAGCTTCATCAGGATCACTATCTTTGTATTCACTACCTTGTTGTTGAGATGGAAGCATTTCAATAACTTGAAAGTACACTTATCTTTTACTTTATGAGTTTAAAAATATATGATCTTTTAATTTATGAGCTTAAATACATCTACCTATCAGTTTGTTTTTAGAATGGACATCTAGAGTCACTTTGCAACTAGAAACTATTACTTTACCTCAAAATTATCTCCCCCGAAGCGATGGCTCTTACGAAAAGCCTTTTTCTAGAAACTTATCATTTACCGAGGTAAAATTAACAAAGTTGGGAGCATGACATTGCATAACACTTAACACATAACACTTACTAGTCTTAATTTTAAGGGAGCACAAATCTCCATAACACATATAGAGTTTTAACACTTATCGAGGTAACACTTATCGAGGTCTGACTATATGGGATTGGGACGGAATAAAAGTGGGCTGGTCTCCCAAGCCCCCCCACCGTGGTGCTGACAGAGCCCGTTCAGGAGCCGGGGGCATCAAATTTTGCGATTTTCTCCTCAGCTTGCATAACATTGTATACCAAACTGGGGGACTTCCCTTTTTGCTTTCACAGGGAGTGGGAGCCCCTAACAAGGAAGCTTCTTGAAAGAGCTACGTGGTGAGAGTTGATGTGGTACTACAGGCCAACACTGTTCCGTAAGCCAATCTACATTCTGCATTTTAACTAAATTCACCCCCCCAGGCATCTTGGGGGGAATTATACCTCATGTGTCAGGGAGGTAGGGACCCCAGTTAGCAATGTTATGTGGTATGAATGAGGAGATTTCTAACCAATGATTGGAAAAAACCGGCAGTTAGTTCATTGTCAGCCGGTGGATTTTGAAAAAAACCCGATTGTAATTTGAAATTGAAGGATGCCAAACCGGGAAGAAATTTTGAAGACCGAAAATCAACTGGTGCTCCAAAAAATGTGAAGGATATTTAGCCGCCATGAATAAAATAATAGTGGCTAATACCCGGCTATTAAAGGGTCAACAATTCCGGTTATCAACCTTCCAATGGTGGGTTGGGCATTTGGGTTGATTGGCTGAACTGTTGTTGAAGTCCGAAAATAATTTGACCTTTATTGAAAAAATAAAAATAAATAAAAATAAAAAATTATTGCGGCCTGCCACCTTCCTGCGGCTGGCCGGCCACCTCGGCGCCTCCTGACCTTCCTGCTGGGCGGGCTGGCTCACTAGTCGCCACCTCCCTGAGTTCCTGTGGCTGGCCAGGCTGTGGCCAGTGGCCAGGCCGGCCCAGGGATTGGGTTGGGCTATGGGTTGCGGCCTGCGGCTGCCGGTCACCAACTCGGTGGCTCCTGGCGGCCTGGCCTCCTGTCTATGCCCCGTGGACTGTGTGGAGCCGTGGAGTCTCGCAATTTGGACTCTGGAGTCCGAATTGTGAACTCCATTGTTCTGCTCTTCATCTTAACATCTTCTTCCTCTTCCCGTGATCCCGTCCTCAACTCCTCGTTGCTTATTGCTAGCCCTCAGTCCTCACTCCTCCTCCTCCTTTTCCCTCTGTCCACTCTCTCTCTCCTCATCAGAATACTGTGATTGACTTTGATAATATTTTTTTAAGAGGCTCCTACAGTGTACCTGCTCAACGCTTTCATTTGCTCCGACGTGCTCCTGGGACCCTACTGCGTTGACATGTTGCTGCCTTTGTTGCCACCTTGCTCGTACTTGGTTATGTTGTAGACTTCAAATATTATTTATTGTGGTGATCGATCAACATTGGTGCTGTTTTGTTGGAGTATTCAAGTATTGTTGAAGTGCAACTTTTGTGAACTTGAAGTCACTCCTACAACCTCCAGAGAAGAATACCTCACCTTATTTTTTTTTTGTTTCTAAGTTGTTTATAATGGCTAAGAGGCAAAAGACCATGAGAGATATATTTTTTAAGGTAGGATCTTCTAGAGACTTGGTTGATACGCATGGATCTAACTCTTCTACACCTATCACACCTCCTCACAAAGAACCTAATGACATTGAAAAAGCTAATCAAGAGTGGAAAGACTCTTGGTATGAATTATTTGATTGGGTTGAATTTAATCGTGATTTGGGGAGAGTTTTTTGTAAAACTTGTAAAGAGGGTGGAGGGAAATATGCATATGCAATAGAGGGGTCTACAAACATTAAGGTTTCGGCATTGCAAGACCATTGTAAAACTGTAGAACATCGAAAATTAGCTTGGGCAAAACAGGGGGGACAAAAAGCTTTACAAAAAGCTGTTGCAACTGCAAATCGTAGTTGTGATGAAGCAATGGTATCTCTCTTGAAGGCTGCATATTTTATGGGGAAGGAAAGTCTTCCTTCTCACAAATTTCCAAGTTTATGCCAACTCCTTTTGTCTTGTAAAGCTCCCATCACCGAAAAAATTTATCATGATGAAAAATCATGTGTAGAGATGGTGTTTGGACTTTCTTCTGTTGTGCAAAAGAAAGTTCTAGAGAGAGTGAGGGACTCAAAATTTTTTGGCTTTATGATTGATGAATCCACTGACATCTCTGTAAAAGGACATCTTGTTGTTTTTGCTACATTTTTGGAAGCCAGTCTTCCTATAACTATTTTCTTGGGGTTATTGTGGATTGAAGATGGAAAAAATGATTCAAAAATAATATTTGACACTCTTGTTGCTGCCATGAAGACTTAGGGGCTAAATCTCCAAAATTGTGTTGGATTTGGATCGGATGGAGCTTCTACTATGGTCGGAAAAAATACGGGTGTGGCAACAAGATTGAAAAAGGTGAATCCGTTCCTCACTTCAACTCATTGTGTAGCTCACAGAACCAATTTAGCAGCATTTGAGGCCTCTAAAAATGAATCTTGTAAAGAAATGTCAAATGCTGTAGATTCCATGCTAAATGTTTTGGCTACTCACTTTAAAAAATCATCTAAAAGGAAATGTGCCTTACTAGCTCTTCAAAACGAATTAAATGATGCTCAGAAAACCCTAAAAAGGTACCATAAAATACGTTGGTTGTCGAGATGGCAAGTAGTGACTACTTTATGTGATTCTTTAGAATCAGTGTTGATTTATTTGCGTGATTATTCTTCTAATGATGATGCTAACATTTCAGACTTGTTTGCTAAATTACATGACTTTAAATTCATTTACATTCTATTTTTTTTGGCCGATATTCTACACATGCTCTCAAAATTGTCTAAAATTTTTCAATCAAAGCTTGTTGACATTTCTATCATTGGCTCTATTGTAAAAACAGAGATGGCTAGTGTTAGAATGTGTTTTCTTGTTAACTCTTGCAATTTAAACCACGACATGTTTAATCCTAGCACTGGTTTTCAATCCTCCCAGAATTTGGCCTCCCAGGTGGTTACCTCCGTCGCTTGTCTAGTGAAATTAGGGGGTCCAAATTCCATAGTGTGGAAATGATTAGAGATCTACAGGTGCTGACTTAGAGGTTGCCCTAACATTTCAGAAGTGCTATGCAGAAGCAGTTTGTTTGGCTTTGGAGGTTCGGTTTGAAAACAATGATATTATAGATGCTTTCAAAATTTTTAATTCAATTCACATGCCTCATAGGCAAATTGGTTTGGCCTCATGGGGAGTTGTAGAACTTGATTTGCTTTTACAACAATATGGGCAACAAAAAATTGAAGGAGGAAAAATTTTTCCTCCTTTAGTAGATGCAGTAACTTGCAAACAAGAGTTTTTTGCTTTCAAGTTGCAAGGGAGTACAGAGTGGATGGATAGAGCATTTGCAGATATATGGGCTTCAATTAGTTGGAGCCCTTCTTTAAAATTGAAGTACCTTAACCTACTAACTCTTGTTGACATTGCTAAGTGTCAATGTGTGAGCACCGCTACGTATGAAAGGGCATTTTCAGTGTAGAATAACATCAAGCAGAAACTCCGAAATCGTATGACAACATCTAATTTGGATAGTGCCATGTGATTGGCCTTGGAAGGACCTGACAAAGACTATGACAACATTATAGAAGAGGCTATTGTCTTGTGGAAGAATTCTTCTAAGTTTCGCCACTTGTATACAAATCCTAAGCGGTATCTTGCTAGAGCAACAAAAGAAACTTATGAAGGAGGAATTGGTACTTCCTAAACTCTTTTGATTTTTGCAACCTTTTCATGACCATCCTCAACTCCATATTGCATGGGTTGGGAGGATCCTTGGCC
Organism: Climacium dendroides; assembly: GCA_950106755.1. Lineage (NCBI taxonomy): Eukaryota > Viridiplantae > Streptophyta > Bryopsida > Hypnales > Climaciaceae > Climacium > Climacium dendroides. The sequence goes on from OX467091.1 coordinate 21,397,761, forward strand.
TTCAAATGGTGAAGGGCTTTTGTCAGGTTCAAATCCTGCTAAGGATGTAATATTAATTAGTACATTCATTTTCAACTTGATTTTCTATATATTATAGGAGTTTTGCAATTTAGCCGGTGCAAATTTCAATTTGGAGGAAATTAGCCGGTGAGAAATTGAAATTGGAGGAAATAAACTGGTCCTTTTTGAGATTTGAAGGATGTAGCCGGTGCCCCAAGAAAAAAACCTGGTTCATTTTCATAATAGGAGGAAATCAGCTGGTAGACTTCCAAAAATTTCCCGAACGCTGTTTCTAACCAGACCTGGTTTTGAACAATTTCTCTGCAGTAATGTGGTCGGGGGAGCAGTTGGTGGTCAATTGGAGCAAGAAATAGTTGGAAGGCGCATGAGTCCAGAGCATTGGCCTACTCCCCAGCAGCATGTGGGTCTTTTTTTTAATTGAAATTTGTGGGCCAGGGTTTTCCGGCAAAAAGTTAAACGTGTTTGGAGCACTCTGGTAATTCCAACGGTGGGGAGGTCCCAATGAGCGTGACTGGGAGATCTTACTCGCACGCCACCGTAGGCTTACCATGGGAATTGGCCGGCCCACGGTGGCCATGCTTTGAAATCGTCACATGAATCGACATCTACAGTTCTTGAGGTCGACACTAGCTCCGTAGCTTGGAAACCCCAAAGATGCCGTCTCACCAATAATAATGTGCGTAGCGTACTCTCATGTCCCAGTGCGCCTCACAATTGGCGAATAAAATTACTAAAATGAGTTGAAGTGCCCAGCCTACTTAATCCATGCTCTTCATCGACTCCACGCTGCCGCGACTTCCATTTCTCTTGCAACTCGACACCCAAGTGCGAGCGAGAGATTTTCACGACGGATATCCAGCCCGAGCCTGCACCCACAGCAATCCGACTGCGTCGACCCGGCAAGTAAGAAAGTAGCTAACCAACCGTGAACTAATGAAATCACGACAGCTGGCAGCCCGACTTGGGTGGAGTGGTTGACAGGCCCTCCTCTATGCTTATCATTTATTTCGTTCTCCAACTTCCGTAGCTGCTCCTCCTCCACTAGGGTAATAAGCCTCCATCTCAAGCTTCCTCTTTCTGTTCTGCACCTTGCGACCCTTCTTTCCTATGCCCCATGTATACCCTTTCCACATTTCGAGTCCCAAAGTTCTCACCTTCTCTAGTTCCAAGTCGGTTTGTTTCGCTGTCGAATTCGATCGCGACGATTTGTGCGGAGTTTGTGACGAATAGATCAGGTGTGACGAGGAGGTTTGCGATGTCGTGGTTGTGTCTTCTGAGGTGTTTTAGCGGTAAGTTGTCGGTGTTAATGGTTTGCTGGGCATTTGCAGGTGGAAGGTTTGGTTTTGCTGAGGAGAAGGGGGGTTTCTGAATTGTGAAGGTGTCGGTGGGGTTTTGTGCAGGTGAGTAGGGAAAGTCCGAACAGGGACAGGGCTCCTGTGGAAAGTGTCGAATGAGTGGATTATTTTTGGTGCTCAGTAGATTGGAGTTCTGTCGGTAATCCTTGTTCTCTGTGGCGTCTGTGAAGAAGTGTAAAAGTCGGAGGACGCGGTGGAATTGTCGGTAGCGGACAGTTAGGAAGAGGACTGGACGGTGGGCGTGAGATTTGCAAGTAGGTTCAGGTATGTCCTTGAATCCCTAACTGACGCAAGCAGAACTCGGGTGTTACTGTTTGGATTCCAGTTTGGAGTAGGTCAGAGGGAGCTTTGTTCCGTCTCCTCTTATTTCGTTTTTCTATCACCGACTACGGTGTTTGGTGCTGACTTCGGTGGTGTGGAATCCGTCTCCCTTCAAATTCTATTATTTTCACAATACGATCCATGGACTCGGCCATTCGAAAAGCATGAATCCTCAGTCTTTTAGGGTTTGATCGGGTTGTGGGAGCAGAGTGGTTATGGCGTATTTGGCAGATGATTCTAGGGTCTGGCCATAACTGCTGGAGGAGCCTTGTCCATCTCGTCTTGTTCAACCTTTGTGGAACCAGTCCGCATAGCACTCGTGAATGTTTTGCACGTATCTCGGTAGACTTTGTCAGGATCAGGGTTGTGGGAACTCGAAATGTTTGGCTTTGTTTCATTTTGAAACGGCGGTTTTGATTGCGTTTTCTGCGATCTTTCCAGTCTGTTTCCAAGTCTCTGTTCTTGAGCTGTGCTTTAAGAATGAAACGTCTTTATTCCGTTTTGCCTTGAGCAAGGTCAGGATGATCAACTGAAAAATTTATAAAAGCATGCATGTTTATCTTCCTCTCTTTATTTAAAACAAAAACAAAAACAAAGAATTTTTTTTATATATTTATTTTTAAAATAAATAAAAAGATTATTTATTTATTTATTTTAAATTTTTTTTAAATTAATGTTTCAATGTAGAATATGCATTTGTAATCAACATGTTTAATGCAAAACATAAGTACTTCATTGTAGTTACTTAGATGATGATTTACTTTAAACAATTAAATAAATAAATGTATAAGGTAGTTTGTTTTAGAAGCACACATGTTTTAAAAGTGATCATGATGGAGAGTTACATTTTGTTTTATTGAATGTATTGGTTCATTTTAGGACATGATCATTTTCAATGATTATTGTCTTTCAATTTTAAAAAATTCATAACTAATTACACAAAGATTTAAAAAATATGAAACAAATCAGGTCACCAAAAAAATATAAGGATAAAGGGCCTAACATGTATAATCCCAATTAATTTATGGCTTTTCAAAATCTATTCTACAATTTTTTTAAATGAATCTTTAATGTAAATTTTTCTTCAAGATTTAACGTATTTGAGTTTCAATTCCAAAAGCCCTCAATACTATGAAAGCCAAGATTGCAATGGACATCCTTGTACAAAATCTTAAATAGAAAAATCACAATCAATCATTTCAAAAATTGGATTTTTGATGTTAAAACTAGACTTGAAAATATTGTATAAACTATTAAAAATATTAACTTGGATTAAGTTATATTAAACTTCAGAATATTGTTGACACCAAAATTTGGTGCCTTGGACGTTTAGAAATTAAGAACAACTTGAGCAAATAAACATGTTCAAATACTAAATAAAAATAAATATTTAATGTTGAGTCAATTAAAAATGATTGAACCAAATAAGCTTTAAATTTTTATATTCAATGAAAAGCAATTATATAAATTGGCCCTAAGTATTCTGAGCTTTTTGCTATGAGTCAATCAATTGTTTTGAATTTGAAGCTCTTGGAATACAAGTAGTCTACCAATCTTCTAAAAATAACTTTGATTGTATGGTACTTGCAGATATATAGAGAGAGCTAAATGTATGGTAATGGAAGTGAATGTTGATTCTGCTTTGTTATTAAGGAGTATCTTCGAATCATACAACATTGTATAGACATAAAATTGCAATAAAATATTGTGATTTGGAAATCTTTCAAAATTTCAAATAGGTATAGTAACTAGACTATTCAAGTTAATTTCATTTCATTTGTGGGTCCATTTCTAAAAAGTACATTTTAATGGCTAAAATTAGATATAGAACGAAGAGGTAGTAAGTGTCCTATACATTTAGTAGGAAAGTTTTATCATTGGTGAATTTAGTTCATCCATGAAAAGCTTTCTACTACCAAGTGTTGCATACCTACTTATGTAACTCTCTCAAAACCAAATTAGTAGCTATCATCCATATTTTAGTAAAAATTGCATCTTGTTTGACCATTTCTTATGACGTGGTATACTTTTCATTGCAAAGTTAAGTTTGGATCAATTAGGCTAGATTCATTTTAGATCCCATTGAATGAGAAAGTTAACAATTTCTTTCACCCTGTCAAAAATAAAATAATTATTATTCATATCATGCAATCAAAGTTGAAATATTCAAATTCTTGTTTTGATTCAAGGACCTAGAATTCAAAAAGAGGGTTGACAAAAGTACCAAAGTAATTGCTTTAAAATTAGGGCAGATTTTTATGCAAAAATCCACTTGTGCTTTTTTTTTGATTTTGTTGTAACCAATCTTTTTGTACTAATACTTAGTCTGGAATGTTAGGAGGGATTTTTGTCAAGTCTTGTGTAGTTGTTGGATTGATTGCATAGAGATGGCCAAATTTTTTTGGAATCTAGTTTGATGTAGTTGTGGCGTTTGTAGGAGACGAGATAAGGCACTTGCCATCATTGCCCGCTTGTAAGGGTATCTTCATTGTCGTTGTCTTTTTGACAAAGTTGTGTCTTCAACTTCTTAGCACTCCATTTGAGGTTTGGAGAATTTTTTGAGACTACTTGACCTTGGTGAACACTTTGTTTCTCCAAGCTCGTTACACTCATTTCCTAACCTTCAACCACTCATCATTTGTTATAAGAATTGTCTAGAAAACTCTAGCTTGAATGAAATTATGGAATACCACATTATTACATCAGATCTTTGTGGATCACTCTAGTTTCTCCTTGAAATGTACAAACAAATCTTATGTGCCTCGGTCTAAATCTAGTGTGTTCACTAGCTAGAAAAGAATAAAAACCCTTCATTAAAGAAAATGGTGTGAATCTCAAAAATAATTGTTTGTGTTAAGAGGCATTGTGTGGTTGGTCAATCTCCAACTAGTTTTAATCCATCAAGTTCAATTTGGTTGTATCATACCTTTGAATTTGTCACCATGCCTTGAAAGCATTTCATATTCCGGATGCTCACTCTTCAGTTCATTTGTCTTGCAGAAACTTTAGAGGTGAGTCAAGCGACAACTATGAGTAGATCTTCTATAGTCAAATGCCATGGTGATGTTTTTCAGACCAAAAATGATTTGAAGCATGGAACAAGGGAGCACAAGTTTGTCTACAAACAATTGCTATGGGTTAGTAGTACCTATGAATTGTGATTTCTTGCATCAATACTCAATTAAAGATCAAATGTTGTACTTGAAATGTTGCAATACATTGGGTTAACCTCGATTATAAAACAATGTTCAATTTCTCTTTCACAATTGATTGATTAGTTGGTATTTTTTTTGTATGGACAGAAGTTATATATTACAACCAAAACACAAGGTCTTTTTGAGCCATAGTGGTGCACAAAAAGGGTTTGTGGAACAATTGTGTGTGGACTTGGAGAGATGCGATCGCCATCCATTTTTCGACAAACGTCAAGAGTGTTTACCCATTGGAAAGGAATTTCCAAGTCTTATCTTTGAAGCTATTGAACAATGCGAAGTTGGTGTGGTGGTGCTATCAGAGGATTTCTTTACTTCCAAATGGCCCATGTTGGAATTGGTGGCCATGGTCAATGTCAGAAAGAAGAAGTCAAACTTCACAATAATGCCTGTATATCTTGGTATTACATTTTCTCAATGTCATGATACAGATAACCATATGAGATGGTTATCATTGTGGCAAAGTTGGGCTGAATGTGATAATAGGATTGATGTGAAGGATTGGGAGAATGCCTTGCGATTGTTTGGCCCAACCAATGGCTTGAAGTACAACTTTGAATTGGGGGAAGTGAAGTTCCGGGAGGAGATAGTTGAAGCTATTTGTAAGTTGGTTCCCCCAGGAACAAGGTTTGAAGATTCCCATGTTCAAGGGAGGTCCCGTTTGTGCAAGGTTTGTGTGAAAATCCATCATTTTGGATGTTTCTTCCATGTCCTTTGTGAACAATTAGAAGGGTGTCATTTGGATGTGTAGAAGTATGGTCTTGTGTTGGTATTAAATATTTTGTTTTGTGTAAATTGCTTGTTTTTAATTTATTTTTGTTTCCTTGTTTAATATGTAGGTGATCTATGAAAGAATCAAGGAATCAAAAGTGTCCTTGTTGCATAGGGTGCGTATAGTAGGCTTATATGGAGTTGGAGGTATTGGGAAAACCACCATTTGCAAGGCTATGTGTAATGATTTCCTGGAGGAGTATCGTGACAAAGTTTGCCACGTTGAGTTGGGAAGTCAAAGTGAAGAAGAAATCTTCAAAAAAGTACTTGGGAAACTTACAAACAAAAACCTTGCCTATTTGGGAGCTATGGATGTGGCTAAGGTTTGTTGAATTGTCCATATTTAGAAAAGCATGGACTCATTTTTGTGTGTTTTAGTAGTATGCATTTGGACAACGTATTGGTGTTTTATAACTTGATTGGAAGTTGGTGTACTTCAATTTGTTTGTATAGCATTGAATTTAAGATTTTATTGTTTTTGCAGTATCAACACCACTTGATGAGAGACATGATGAATGTCAAAGTGTTTTTGGCAATTGACAATGTGTCAAGTGCAACAATCAATCAAGCTTTGACTCTTCTACGGACAAACTATGGTGTTGGAAGTGTGGTATTTGTGACAGCACGTTCTTTGAACGAATTAATGTCTTTGGGGATTGATGCAAGGGAATGCATGGAGATGCCTGAGTTGGAGTTGGATGAAGCCAGGTCTTTATTCCTTTACCATGTTGTATGTGTCCCACCTACATATTCAAGCAACAAGGGTGACCTTGATTTAATCGCATCTTGTGTTAAGCGATGTCATTTCAAGAAAGGTGATGGCATTAGTTATCATTATCACCCATTGGCCTTGCGAGTGTTGGGTGAACAATTGCGGTGTATTGGATATGTTCCATCACGGTGGTATTCAATATTGTATGAAATAGATTTTTTGAATCCTTTTCGAGAGCCCCAGCACCCTGTGTTCTCCATCTTGAAAAGAAGCTTTGATGCATTGCATCCTGATGATCAACTTCTATTCATGGATGTGGCCCTATTTTTACCTTACTGTGGTAGGAACGTTTTACGCAAGTGGAGCATTTTTGAATGGTTGGGTATGGTCTATGGAATACCTTTGACTAATGTGATGGAACGGGTGAGTATTCTTTGATTCCATGGTTGTCAATGTTTGTTTCTTTTTATGAGAAATATATAGTAAAGAAATTTTTTACATGGCTTTTGAATTTTTCACTTTTGAGATTTTAGTGGTTGAAACTTTTTATATATCTTTTTATCAATTTTTAGTGGTGGTTCTCCAATTTGACATTCAAAGGCCAATGACTATAGTTGCTATAAATTATGGAGGACCTTGAAAGATATATTGTGTTTGACAATTTTTTGTTTTTGTTTTCTTGTAGTTGGAGACCCTAAAGAGGAAATCAGTACTAGAAAATCTTGGCAATGGATTTAATAGAATTGGCATGCATGACTTGTGGCGTGAGTTTGCAAGATTGGAAACTAAAGTTGGCAAGTTTGAAGATAGACGATGGATTTTTGAGTGGGACGAGTACAATGTGCTTGGAGAAGGGATTGGGACCAGGGGTGGTGGTTCGATGGCCTTAAGTCGGATGTTTTTCTTGGACAAGGGATTCATGAAGCTGAAGGGTGTGAATTTTTCATGTTTCCCCAACTTGACGATTTTAAAGCTTTATACAGATTTTGCAAGTGTACAAGTTCTAGATCTGAGAGGCCTGAAATATCTCAAGAGCTTGGAATTGGACTCTGATCCGTACTTGGATGAATCAAAACTATTGATATCAGTTGTCGGTTTGGGTTCCTTGTCACAACTGGTCTTTCTACGATGGTTGAACATCCCTTCAAAATCACCTTACATTCACGAGATAAATTGTTTGACAAACTTGCGAGTGTTGGATTTGTATAGGAGCGGCCAAGCCCTAGATTTGAGGAACCTAATATCACTAGAAGTCATTTCTTTTTGTGGGAATGCCTTTATGACAACCATTCTCGGCTTGAGCTCAAGGCACATTAACTTGCAATTCTTGGATTTGAGCTTTTGCAAGTCGTTGCAAAGTTGTTCGGTTGTCGGAGAGTTAGTTGCGTTGCAAGAACTTTGTCTCCGTTATTGTTCAAATTTGAAAGAGATGCCCAACTTACGAAAGTTGAAACGACTACGGAAATTGATTGTGGATGGATGCGATTTACTACAGGCCTTGCTAGGTTTAGGTGACCTCAGCAATTTGGTGGAACTACATGCTTTTGATTGCTCTAGTCTTGTGGAGTTGCCAAATATGCACAACCTTATAAACTTGAGGATATTGAACCTTCAGCTTTGCCATCTCATCAAATCATTGCCAGGTTTGGATGAGTTGATTTGTTTGCAATCCCTAAAGACATCATGTTGCAAGAATCTCATCCAATTGCCAAATATGTACAAGCTCACAAATCTACAAACTTTGGAGTTGGATCCAAAGGCCCTTTTACAGTCTTTGGACGGATGGGGCAACTTGATTTTGCTTCAGAGTCTGAAAGTTGGAATTGATGAATTGTATGATGGGGTTGACTTCTCTAATTTTACAAAGTTGGAAAGGCTCCACATTTCTGGTTGGCAAGGTCCAGGGATTTCAAGTTTGGCAGAGTTAGTGTTGTTGGAATCCATCATTGTGGAAAAATGCAAGGACGTGCGTGTGTTGCCTAATCTCAAGAGGTTATCAAGGCTACGCTATTTGAAATTACGGAAGTGCGAGTTTGAAGATTTGTCCGGTTTATGCAACTTGGTTAGTTTGGTGGAGTTGGAGATCACAAATTGTGACAAGTTGGAGGTGTTACCGGATCTACGAGAGCTTGCCAGATTAAAAGAGGTGATGATCAATGGATGTGCTTTATTGAGAGATCTCCATGGCATCCTTGGATTACAAAACTTGAAATCATTGTGGATGATGGGCAATCCAAGTCTCTGTGAAAACCTGGGGCCAAACCTTCATCAATTGACAGGTCTCTATGATTTGCATGTGTCAAAGTGTGCAGATTTGCAATGGTTGGCCACTTGTTCACAACTACGCAATTTGGAGTGCAATGATTGTTCTATGCAAGAGCTCCCAGACTTGGCTAACTTTCCAAAATTATCTAGCCTCAAGTTGCAAGATTGTGTGAACTTAATGAACTTGACTTGCTCAGTGCCTTTCTATTCCAATTTCGAGTATTTGAACATTGATGGGTGCAATAGGTTGCAAGCTCTTCCAGATCTGTCAAATTCACAATACATGGATAGGCTAAATGTAGCCAATAGTGGAGTGGTATTGAGTGCCCAAATCATTGAAGACATGAAAGCACATTGGCCTTATCTGTATTTGGTCACCAATGAAACTTCATCTTAGGTGCAAATTCAAAGGAGTTCCTGTGGAATTTGGCGTCGAACCATTGGAATGATTGCATCACTTCATTGTGGATGCATAGGGACTTCCTTGACAATTACTCATCTGAATTAATGTTGTTTTAATCAAGAGCCTTGAGACTTCAAGGCTTTTATCAACCCATTTTAGGCCATTGTGTGGTTGCACTTAATGATGCTCCAATCAAGTGGTGGTCCTATGAAAATAAATGGTAGCAAAACTTGTGATTCACATTTTGAATAGTTGGTTGAAGTTGCAAAATGCTTTTTGCACATGCTTACTAGTAGGGTTGATGATGAAACCTCATAGGAGAGTAGTACCACTAATTTGCATTCTAAAGTGTTAGTGGTAAAGGGAATAATACTACAATAGAGCTACAAACCTTTTTTCCAATCACGTTTCCAATAGGACCTAGAAAGAGGTTTGATATACAAGGCTCCATCTTTTTGCAATGTAATTGGGGTCTTTTTAAGAAGTGGAACAATTGAAAGAGTTGCAATATTCTTCATTGATTCTAATAGAGTGAATCACAATAGAGGGAGCTTGAATTTGTTAAACTCCACAAGGTAGTATTGTTTCAGACCTTGTACCCAAACCTTTAAACCATTAAATCCTAAATCAAAGGAAGATTGATTTTGGCTAAGATTAGGTTTCAAGCAATTGATATAGAGTTATTTACAAGAGACTCAAGGGTCATCTCTAAGTTGTTGGTTGCCTAGTTGGACGTGCATTGTGAATTTCGTGTATCTTGAATCCCCATTAAGTACATATTTCAAAACAAATGCTAAACTTGAACTTAGGGGACTGTATTGAAGAGAGAATTATTTGTCTAAATGAAACTTTGGTGGTTCTATTTTTTTTCCAAGCCATATGCAAAGAATTACAGAAAATAACTCAAAATAAGGTATGAACTCTATGTTTCAGAAATGAATCCAAAAGACTATGGTGCCCTTGTATGCATCACTTTTGTGAGTCAAACATCACGCTTTATCTCATGTTTTTGAGCTCATGGCATGCTGGACATGGATACACGGTTCCTAGTGCCCACAATCACACAAACTTAATGAAGTTGATTGTAAACCATGTCGTTCACTTAGATGGTGTTACTTAATGTTATCTTTTTGCACTTGTAATGGGTCAATCAACTAGAGGATTGGTTAGAAGAATGAAACAACTAAATTTAAGAATTTAGTGGTAGCTAATTGACTTGCATGAGTTTGGAGTCAAGAAGTAAAGCTATGACTATTTGGATGTCAAAATCTTTGCATTACTCTTGTAGGCTCTCCCCTCAAAGGTATTGAATTTGTGGTTTGCTAGCTCAATAGAATGTGGAACTTGAAGCTTCAATTTTGAATCTTATTTTACAAGTTAATTAGCTGCTTGTTTGCGCCAACAATTCATTGGATTGATTTGCATGTGATCTTATTTTTATCTTGATGATCAAGTAACTCTTGTATACTACTCCCTCTATTCTAAACTAAATCCAAGATTTCATAGAAATGGCTAGATTTATGCATGAGTAGCTCTTATTTTTAAAAGATTGCACAATTACTATGAACCTCACTAGGCATGAAAGAAAGGAAGTCAATAGTGAAGTAGAGCATGTTGAAAATAGACAACAAAATCAACAATTGTTTTTTGCTTTTTGAAATTATTCTAGTGTTATTAATTTTAATCATTCTCCAAGCAATGTTGGTACACTAATATCCATTAACATCCTCTGATCCATATTCAATTCCTACAATATCCTATGATTTAAGTCCTAAAAATTTTTAACAAGAGATTTGTTAGTAATAGGTTTGGTATAGTTGTGGATTGTATTTTTCACCTTTGGTTGGTTAGAGTTTGCATCTCAATTCCCTTTGAAGGGAACGAATTGCAAATAGTCCCTTCAACATGGTATTTGTCGATACTTTTGCTTGAAGGTGTTTGAATTAACTTCAATTGTTGTCCATCAAGTTGTAGAGAACTAATTTCAAATTTAATTTGGGACAAGTATATTTGGAAACCTTGGATTTATTTTGAGAAAGAGGGAGTAGTAGTCAAATGTTTCATTTCTTTAAAAATTGCAAATTTGGGATGACATTTTTGCATGAATTCATTCATTGAAATCATTTGGACATTTAATAAGACTTTGTACATTTGCAATTGAAAAATTTCCAAATTAGAATAAGAACTAAAGTCGAACAAGCTTCATTTCAAGAGTCAAACCCTACTTTTAAAAAATAACATTTTCATGGATAAAACTACACTATATAGATAGTGTAGCCATAGTTTAAATATAACATTCAAGATAGCATACTCCATAGACATCACTTTTCACTTTCAACACTAGACAGTGGATTATGTTGTTTCAATGATGAGATTGCATGTGCAAAACTTCGTCAATAAGTAGAGGTCTATGTTGTTTCTCACTTCAGATATTGCTGACCGCACATTCAAGCTTTATATATTTGTGTAACTATTGTTGTCACCCAAAGTCTGTGAAGTTGAAAACAACGGCTTCAAGCTTTCAATTGGTAGGTGTTTTCATTAGGGGTGGATTTAAGAGTAATGAAGCTTTAGTTTTATGAGCTTTCATCTGCTAAGACAATAGAGGACCTTAACTACATTCTCCTTTATTAGTTCCTTTTCCTAAATCAATATTTGGTTGTTTTAACAACATATATCTATATCTTTAGCAATATTAGAATACCATAGATTTTATTTTCTACAGTATTATGAATCAACAATTTTTTTTTTACAGATTTGTTAATTTGTTCTTAAATAATTTAAAAATTCCATTCCAAATAGTCTTTAAAGTCAAAAACCTTCAATCAATCATCATTGGTAATGGAATCCTAGTTTTTCATTTTTAAAAATGATGAACATATTTAGAATTTTACAAATATAAAACCATTACAAAACACCATTTTGACTCTAATATAGGACTTCTCACATTTGTAAAGGTTCAATAAAATATCAATTTTTCATACATACAACAAATACAATATCAATTTGGTAATCATTCAATCCAACTCCTACAAGTGTCGCGATCCAAATGACACTTTACAGCTTCCAACAGCTCACTAGGTTCACCACAATCTACTTACAGCATCACCTGGTCACAAACTGCCTAATACTGCATATACCAAGCATTCACAATGTATTTGTATTTGTTCTGAACAAATACTCATTCTGCCGAGTTCCAGTCACCGGAACTATTAGTACAGACTCCCTTCATGAAATTGGGCATGTCACTTAGTAACACGGGTAGAACTTCCACCTTAATGTGCAAGGACCCATGGAGGCACTATTGACCATAGTCCTAACCGCCTTTGAGTGTCACCTCACTTCATATTAGCCATTTTTTGCATTTGCTACTCATCCACTAAAGGTAACCGACACTCACAACTCGGGACACATCTAAAGAGGCCTAGCAAGGAGCGGGACTGCACCCAACCGATGCCACATGATACACACAAATGTCTCATGGTATCTTGAAGTGGTGGTGAAGTCACTACCAATAACCATGAGTCACCGGGACTTACCAAGGCTCCAAGAGGGAGAAAAAAGAAAGACCAACCTCTCCTATAGTACTCTCTATAGTATTCGACAACCTCCCATCCTAGGTCGAAGGAGAACCCCAAATACACTTGAGTTGTAGAAGACCACCCGTTTCCAACTCAAATCGCCAAGTTACCTCACCATTTAAACTCCCGAACTTTCACTTTGCGCTCATATCTTTAAATTCAACATGCAAGCCTATTTTAGACATCTACACAACGAGTAGATATCGATGGATTGTTCATTTGTCTCATTTAGACAAGTTCTCGCAAAATTATGGTTCTTCAAAGATTTAGGTTCACTGTGGGAGGCGTCACGCCTTCACCACGGCTCTTCTTTTGGCCATAACTTTTGACTGATGCCTTAGAACCTTGTAATGCTTGTCATTTTAAGTTTCTTATGTTCATAGCTTTCCAATGATGTGCTACATAACATACTTCCTTATGGGAATCATTGAAAACCCCTCACACCTAGCCTTCAAGTGTCTCAGAACCACTAGGACCTAGTCAACTTTGGATGGCCATAATTTTTAGCTCATAACTCCAAATCATACGTTTTTTATGACATAAGAAGAGTATTTTTAAGATCTTTCCAAGCATATATGAAACTATACTGTCAATTTAAAAACAGTGCATCATTGTGCCCTGTTTGATTGGAAGTCTCTCAAATCTCCCTTCTTAGTCTATTGCAAGTCTTGGGAAGTCACCCCCAAGGTCCCCCTTGCGCACTAAGGTTCATTGGGCACCTCAAGAAGATAGGGGTGTAACAACAAGAGTCACGAACCTCAAGCTTAACCCTTTAGTACTTAGGAACAAGCCTACAATTTCTGATACAGTACAATATGTGTGACAATATAGTATTAAATTGAATGCTTGATATTGTAACAAAATTTCATCAATGGATTATTATTTGTATCTACAATCTTATGCTTTTGCCCTACATCCAAATAGTGTCAACAGTAATGAAAAGGATTTATAGCATCCATAGGTTGTAAATGAGTGATTGAGCAAGTGAGCCATCCATTCAAAATTGTCCAATTCAAACCATATTGCAAAAACCATATTAATCAAACTATACAATTACTGAAAAGTAGAAATGTTAAACAGTGAATTCCATCAAGGTCCAAGCATACTATAAACAATTCATCCCATTAATCCTAAAGAACCAAATTGTGTTTTGGAGCAATATAGCAATTTTGGGCAATGCACTACAAATGAAATTTCCATAGAATTTGAACCCAAGGAGGAGCTTTAAGGCCCATGATTTTCATAAGTTTTGACTATATGGTTAAAAAGTTAATGTATGATATGTAATTTTGAATGTTCAACAGGTAGCTCAGACAACAAAAATACTTCTTTAAAAATCACTTCTTAAAAAAATAAAAATAATTGAAATTGATTTTCTAGATTTATATATACGTGGAAAGCTTTGAATCATTGCATTTTGATTAATGAGATGGAAGTTATGAGGAGTTCTAGTTGTAAGTAGTTTACGGGTAGTTATGAAATTTCTACTCTAAAATCAACTTTAAAGACCTTTATTTAACTCAATTTTCAATAATTATAGGAAAAATTAACAAAACATTAGATGTTCATTGTTTACTGAAGAGATACAACCATTGAGTTTAGGTTTACATTGTTTATTAAAATAATACAACCATTGGGATTAGTATTTTCCAATTCTATAAATAAATGAGTAACAATTTAATATTTTGGATCATTCTCTTCTTCTTTCTACTTACTATTTTTTCCTATATGTTGTATAATTTCAAATGGATCTAAAATATTCAAGTATGTATCCAACTTGCCTTGAAGAATGAATCCAAAGAGCTACAACCATTCATTAGGGGAAAATTGAACCCAAGAGGGGGCACTTTGTATTGCAAAAATTGAGGTGGGAAAGAGCCTTCTCAACTTACTAATTGGGCCAAGATTGTTGCCCTTGCAATCTACATGGTAGAAATTCCTGAAATTATTTCTACATTTTTTCAATCCAACATATTACAAGATCCTAAGGTTACATGTGACCAAAAATATATATTTTTTTTAAACTTGATACTTGTATTATAAATGCCAGTTTTTGAGTGTTTTAAGTGGAAACATAATCCAAACCTTGAGGGGTTAAGAACCCAAGCATACGATAGTGCATCTGAAACTGTAGGCCTTTTTTACCTTCTCAGGCATTACACGGTTAAGCGGGGCACCAAATTTCCACACATGCACCAAATACAGTTCACTAAGAACTTCACAACAATAGCTAGTTGGTGAGCTCAAATAGAAATTTCCAGAAACTTAATCCAGAAACAACGACGAGTCCATTTTGTGGCTTTTGGATGAATGTTTTTTGAATTGTAGAGAGCTAGGAAGCAGTTTTTCATTCACTTCTTTCTTGTTGACCTTCCATGTTGGGTTATGAAGATAATCTAGTTGAGTTTGGAGTCATGCTATTGTCTGTCTTCACATAAATGAGAAGTTACTAAAAAAACGGATCACAAAATATGCTATTTTAGTGTATTTTAGAAAGTTGTTGCTCCTTGCTTCAAATCTGAAATTTCTCTACAAAAATGATATTTTTTGAATTTAAGACCAACTAACAAAATAAAGTTCATTCACTCTAGTTTCTACTCCAATTTGAATTTTGAAAAAATTCCTAATAATCAGTTTTTCATTGTAGTTTGAACTTTGGATGTATTTTCAATGTCTACTACGTTCTAATTATAGAATGCCACGGAAATTGAGTTTACACCATGTTGTTCATCACTATAATATGCACACATGGTGAAATTTTCAGATTTTTTGAAATAATTTTATATTTGATATGATTTTTCTTCATTATATCTTAAAAAATTCACAAAAAATCAATTATTCACAAAAAAATCTAAAATTTTGGTGAAACAAAGAAGACATATTTTTTCATCTCTGAAAAACAAATTAAAATTTTTTCATACATCTCTTGTTGCAAAATGGCAACAAATTGAGTGATGACAGTGAGGCTTAAAATCAGTGGTAATAGGTCCGTCATTTAGGGGTTAAGGTACCCGCAACATTGGAATCATAATGAAGACAACCATGTTACATCGCCTGAGCCTCTTTTCATCTCAGCTGGCACATAATATACTTAAGATATGTGTGTACTTGGTGGTAAAGGCATTGTTACTAAGGATCTTAGGAACAAATTCAGACCTACTTTTGGACTAGATTCACATTCCTAACATCTTTAACACCAAGTGCAAACATACCTTTAGCAAGTTTAAAGGCTGTGACTAGAAGTTCAAGCCACTGGAATTTCAAGTGTCTTTGGAGTAGCATTAGTCGGAACCTATGTCATATATATATATATATATATATATATATATATATATATATATTTTTTTTTTTTTTTTTTTTTTTTTTTTTTTTAAATTTTTAAAAAAAAAATTCATAAATTTTAAATTTGATAAGTTATATAATATTTTATTATTTTAATATAAGAATTCCCTTCTACTTGCAAATTTGTAGTATCTTTGGAGACCACTCAAAGACTTTGAAATTTGAGTGATGACCTTAGGTTGTAGCTACACTTTTCATCCTATTTAATAGTATTCCTTTAAACATGGGCCGTACTAAATAGAACTTTTTTATTATCAATTATTGTAGATTGGAAAGTTCACCTCAAATTTGTGAACTTATACATTGCTAACACCATACATGGCAAAGGCCATACTATATAAGTAATTTGTATCACTAATCAAAAGGAAAAAAAAACTTGATACTATTAAGGTAGAGGTACCTATTTTGGACCACCACCATGTAATGACTTTATAGGGTGATCTATTGTAGTCTGTAGTTCAAATCATAGGCCCATTCAAGTAACCATTTTCATAATGCTGACACAACAACTAAGTTTTCCAGCCTCTATAGTTGTTGTGTCCACTTTCAGTCAATTTTTTTTAGTGGCAATGACTATCTGGTGACAAGAGGCGACGCACTTGGTTTCAATTAACACTCCCCCCTCGCTATACAAAAATGAGAGTCATGGATTTGAAAAAAATATAGATACAAAATATATAAGCCATTAACCCATATCCTTTGTCCATACATGTTGGTCTGGAAAATATAAGTATGGATGGAGGGGGAGAAACAAGTTCAAGGAGGGAAGGTTCATTTGGGAGGGTTAGGGCCTCAATAAATAATTAAATAAGAAATCAACTAGGTAATAAAACATAAAAATCAACTGTCTTGAAAACTTGTGCGTATTTTGGGTATATGTGCGCAAAGTCGCTATGCACTCTATGACTGCCACTTTTGGGTGCATTGTACTGCCGTGGGGCCTGTCAGTAGCACATTCATGCACAATGTAGAGAAACCTGAATCTTATCCCACGAGCTACAAAGTGTAATCCACATTCTCTTGCTAATTACAAGGCTGGAGTAGCTTGCTATCTACTTTGGCACCAAGAAATGCTAATCAGCAACTTTGAAAGCAAACGTACACAACCGAGACATAATTAAATAAGACTGAGCCTGAAGTCCCCAACTCAAGTGTTGGAAAAGAAGCGCTCGATAGAGTAATCCTGAAATACCACAGACGCAGAGAATCGTTGAGCGAGAGTGCGCCAGTGGTGTGGCGGACAGCCAGAAGCGAGGGCAATGCTTTGGGTTCTTTTTCTCTGTGTGCGATGTACAATTTGAAGGAGGACGAGAGTTCCAAGACATGGAAGAAGACGTCCGCATTGCAGTGTCCGCCGTCGTGGAGATGATTGCCAGTCATCTGCTGTTGAACTCGCTTCTGGAGAAAGTGTTTGGCCAAGACGAGCCCATCGCGCTCCTCTTGCTAGGATCTAAGTGGTCACGCAACGCCCTGCAGGGTGTGGCCATGGAGTTGCAGGATTCGCTCTTGAGAGAGGTGAACGCGAGCATTGAAGCCGAGGAGGTTTTCGCCAACGCTGATTGGGCCCTCCTCGTCGGTGCCAAGCCTTGCAGTCCTGGCATGGAGAGAGCCGACTTGCTCGACCTCAACGGACAGACCTTGGTGTCGCAGGTGAAAAGCGTGGAACAGCATTGCAAGCCCTGAGGTGGAGGTGCTGGCTGGTGGTAGGCAAGTGAATCCGTGAATTGTTGGCTTAAAAGAAATGCAAAAGCACTCATTGGAAGACAAACTACTATCTATAGAAAATCTCTCTTTTTTCATGCAAAATTTTCACAATGAATGGTTGCACTTCCTTCCTTACACACAAAGATTCTTTGTCATTCATGGACCAAAAAATGGCTTGCCGCGTTGCTTAGAGATTAAGGGAGGAATCCCTATTTCTAACCACTTAACCCTTAAATGATGAGTCGGTCACCGTGGAAATCATCTATTTGCAAATTGGGTACCACGTAAATAGCTCGCTTAGAATAATGCAAAAGCACTCATTGGAAGACAAACTATTGTAAAAGATATTTTCTTTTCATACAAAATTTGGAGGATGAATAGTTGCACTTCTATCCAACATGAAGAGATTCTTTGTCATTCATCAGCTGAAAAACAACCTCCATGTTGTTTATGGGTTAAGCAATTTTAGGCATTTGTAGTGTGGGTTTGATTGATAGGGGAGTTTTGTGATGTGCACAAATAGAGTCTATACGATTTCAAGAACTTTTTAGATTTTTTTACCTCAAGACATATTTCTTGCCAATTTTTTAACTAAAGATTTTGTCTTTCCTCTATTGGTGATATAGGTCTATCCTACCTTGTGATGTAAGAATTCCATTTTCAAACTCTTTGGGGTATACAAGTTGCAATCTTCATTGGAGTAGGGAACTATTCAAATCCTACAATTTTTTGGTTAATTTATTAGTTTGATCACATATATAAATTTTAGATTCCAAAAAACTATAATTTTTAAGTGAAACACTATAAATTTATAATTTTAAATTAGAATACTTTTATTCATAGATTTGAAGGTTTGATGAGATTTTGTTATTTTAATAAGAATTCCCTTCCTTTTATTCAATTGTTCAAAGACTTTGAAATTTGAGTGACAACCTTAGATCATAGCTACACTCTTCGTTCTATTTAATGTTACTCCTACAAACATGGCCCACACAAAATAGAGTTTTTATCATCAATTATTGTAGATTGAAAACTTCATCACAAATTTGTAAACTTATACATTGCTAATACTATAAATAGCAAAGACCATACTATACATATAATTTGTATCACTATTTAAAGAAAAAAGAAAACTACTATTAAGATAGGGGTACCTATTTCAAAGACCCACCATATGATGGCTTTGTATAAAGGGTATCACACGGTTGGCAATTATTATTGATGCTTTTAATGTGAAAGAAATCATGGGCCTTGCCCACTCCACTTTTCTTTCCTTCACACTTGGATGGCTAACACAATGGACCTTGAGAGCTTGTGAAGAAAGTGGATCTTGTACATAGAAATTTTGGGCATGGATATTTGGATTGGTGCCTATCAAAAGCAGTGCACTGAAATTTGTTCTTACACCTAAAATTTGATTAAGAATTTCAGGTCCTTGCATCCTCAAAATGTCCAAATCATTTTTGAAATTTCATATGTTTGTGCTCACAACTTTAAACAAATATATAATTATACTCCTTAACTTGTTTTCATTGACTTTTTGAATCAATTTTAAAAATTTCACTACTACTTTCAACCCAAAATTTTAGTTTATAGCATTTGAAAATATTTGTAAGTAACCCGTCAATATTGCAATTCCAATTGTTTTGAAGAAATGATTTCATCATCTAATGAAGATAATACAAACACTTTCTCCAAATAGCAAACTTTTCAAAGCCAAGCATACCCAAATGACTTGTTTTTCTTATTAAAATCTTTTGAATTTAGATATTTTTGGTTTTGGTTTTAACAAAGCAAAAAACAATAGAATTAAGTTTGCATAACACAAAAATTTGAAATGTATTTTCTTTATGCTCCAAAAATTCTATTTGAAGTTGGATTTGGACCAAAAAATTGTGGATTGGCATTTAGAGGGTGCCTTACTAGAAATATTCTAGCTATTGTGTGTACCATAATAGTTATGGCTTGTAGAAGTTGGAACAATTTTGCCTATGCTATGATGTAAGATTTCCATTTTCAAACTCTTTAGGATATACAAGTTGCAATCTTCATTGAAATGATAGAGCTATTGAAATTCTATAATTATATATATAATTTGAAATTTGAAATTAAAATATTTTTGTTTATAGATTTGAAAGTTTGATAGGTTGTGGAAAATTTTAAAATTTTATTATTTTAATAGAAATCCTCTT
The DNA here is from genome assembly GCA_950106755.1 of Climacium dendroides. Classification (NCBI taxonomy): domain Eukaryota; kingdom Viridiplantae; phylum Streptophyta; class Bryopsida; order Hypnales; family Climaciaceae; genus Climacium; species Climacium dendroides. Next base: position 21,417,640 of record OX467091.1, read on the forward strand.
CCTTTTGCAAACTTGGAGTACTTCTTGTGACTATTCGAAGACTTTGAAATTCAAGTAACAACCTTAGGTTGTAGCTATACTTTTTGTTCTATTCAATGTTACTCCTTCAAACATGGACCATACTAAATAGAGTTTTTTATCATCAATTATTTGTAGATTGAAAACTTCACTTCAGATTTGTGAACTTATACATTGCTAACACCATACATGGCATAGACCATACTACACAAGTATTTTGTATCACTATTAAAAAAAAAAACTTAATTACATTAAAGTAGAGGTATCTATAATTTTGGATAGCTGCCATGCGATCAATGGCTTTATAGTGTAAGATATTGTGGACAACCGTTAGATGCATTGCTTATTAAAATTGATTCTTTGTTTGTACCTTTGTCATCCACTCACTCTCTTCTCTCCTTGATTAGGGAGAAGTGCCAAAGCTAATCATAATAGGTGAGTCTATGAAACAATTTTTCCACTTTCATTCAATTTTCTTTTGGATGCATTGTACTACCTTAAAAGACAATGGAGCTTGTTAATAGCCCATTCATGCACAATGTGGAGAAACCTAAATTCTAGGGCTACTTTACACTAGGGTGGAAAAGTGCACGGGTCAAGAATTGTAGGGAAATAGAGTAATATGATTGGAGTAAATTTTGTCCTTCACTGGATTGGATTTACACTACAATCAAGACTTATTTAGCGGAAATTTGAAGCATGGATGAAAAAATGACATGGATACCTATTTGGCAACACTTTTTGTAAGGGGAGATCTCCAAAGGTCAAGTTTCTTGGGTGGCCTCGATCCCTGGACAAGAAACTTGGCCTCAGGAGAACTCCAACTTCATTAAAAGTATTATTAATTTGTGACAATTTTGAGTTCAAATGTTGATTTCAATCTGGGGATGGTTTGATCTGGTGATGCTGAACATGGTGACAGAGATCCAACTGACAAAACCGCTCAGTTCGCATTCTGCAATGCATCCATCTCAGTCTCCGGTTCTCCGTTTTGCAGCTAAATTCACCGAGTCATTTTCAAAATTGGATTTTTGTTTCTGGAACTAGATTTCAACATGAATTTGTCTTTGAAAACTCCTACAATTAATAAATGTTTATGATTTTCTTTTTCAAGATATTGTGCGAGGTTGTCCATTGGAAACCTTAATTTTTTAGGTGTTGACAACTCAATCTTGAAAATGAACCTCAAATCATCATACTACTAAAATCATAACTCCCTCTGTAATATCACAAATGCTACCATTAATACTAGGGGATCGTGCTTGCTATGTTACACATTCATCGTATGACATATTAGTAAAATTTTGATATATTTGAATAGAATGCATGATAATGATTTCAATATGTTTTTAAAATAATTATTTTAAATATTTTGTAAAAATATTTTCAATCATGCATACATAGAAATCGTATTTTCACACAATGTGATATTACAGAAATAGAATAGTAGTTTGCAATCACTTTTGTAATATCACTTTTTACAAAGGGTGATATTATAAAAATAATAGTTGTTGCAATTAAGGCATGGTTGTCATACTAGACAAGTTACTACTCATTTCTTGTCTTGTAGGACAAGTTACTATTCATCAAATGTACCTCTCAAGTACATTTGAGGAATAGTAACTCGTCCTACAAGACGAAAAATGAATAGTAACTTGTCCAGTATGACAACCATGAATTAAGGTGATATTAAAGAGGATCTATAGGATGATATTATAGAAGTAGCAAATCCATTGCTTCTATTGGCTTTACACTTCTTTGCACTTCTATGATTTTGTGCTTTTGTAAGCTTTGAGTTTTCATGATTTTAATTTTCTATTGCTACTACCAAATGATTTAGAGAAATTTATTCAATTGAAGCGATTTTGGATTCCACAACAATTAAATTGTTCACAAAAGCTTTTGAGATTTATAAGTTTTTCTTTTCAATTCTTCAATTTGGATTGCCATTTTTTGTAACAATGAAGTCCAATTTCTAATGCATTCTAATGTATGTGTATCTTTTATAGTATTTACCATTGCATATGTTTCATTCATCGTTCAATAAATTTCTATTATACATTTCAATATATGCTTACTTATAAAAAAATTATTTAAAGATTTTAGTCATTTTTATTTGAAGATTTATTGAAATTTTTGTTCTGCATTCTATCTAATACATAAAAAATTCTTTAAAAATTCTAATGATGAATGCATAGTATAGCAAGTGCCAACCGCTAGTTATACTACTAAAATCATAATTTCCTTTGTAATATCACAAATGCTACCATTAATACTAAGGGCTCGTGCTTGCTATGCTACGCATTCATTGTATAACATATTAGTAAAAATTTGATATATTTGAATAGAATGCATGATAATGGTTTCGATAAGTCTTTAAAATAATTATTTTAATTATTTCATAAAAATATTTCCAATCATGCATACATAGAAATCGTATTTTCACACAATGTGGTATTACTGAAATAGAGTAGCAGTTCACAATCACTTTTGTAATATCACTTTTTACAAAGGGTGATATTATAGAAATAATATAGTCGTTGCAATTGAGGTGATATGCTTCTCTTGGCTTTATACTTCTTTGCACTTCTATGATTTTGTGCTTTGTGAGTTTTGAGCTTTCATGATTTCAATTTTCTATTGCTACTACTAAATGATTTAGAGAAATTTATTCAATTGAAGCGATTTTGGATTCCACAACAATTAAGTTGTTCACAAAGTTTTTGAGATTTATAATTTTTTCTTTTCAATTCTTCAAATTAGGTTGCCATTTTTTGTAACAATGGAGTCAAATTTCTTGTGCATTCTAATGTATGTGTATCTTTTATAGTATTTACCACTGCATATGTTTCATTCATCATTCAATAAATTTCTATTGTACACTTCAATATATGCTTACTTATAAAAAAAATTATACAAAGATTTTAATCATTTTTATTTGAAGATTTATTGAAATTATGTTTTGCATTCTATCTAATACATAAAAATTCTTATTAAATTCTAATGATGAATGTGTAGCATAGCAAGCGCCAACTACTAGTACACTACTAATTGACAATCAATTTTGAAGAAGAAATCATATCAAAACTTGAATTAAAGAAGTTGTAGAGTAGATTTTGAAAAGCTGTAAATTGATTGTGGTTATCAATGCTATTTTTTTTAACCTTGTATTTTTTTCATGATCTTCATTGTAGAATTGACATGTATAAAGAGGATGAAAAGACTTCAAATTACTTTCTCAATTTTAACGCCATCATGATCAAACATGATAATCTTTCAATCCAAAGTGATATTGTTCACTTGTGTTTTTCTTTCTCCATGTGATCTCTAATATGTCTAGTTTGAATTAGTATGTATAGTTAGAATTCCAAAAAAATTGATGAAACATTCCAAAATGTTGACATTGTATTCAACTGAAAGAAAATTCCAAAAAGCTGAAAAAAAAAAGGGCATGGGCATCTAGAGGCAAAAGGTGGGTAAGTTGAAAACACCCAGAAAATGTCAAAATATGGTAGTCGGCATACTTAGAGGCACTTTTTTCAAGAAAAAGTATTTTTTTTTGTAGTAATAGCAATTGAAAATCATAAATTTTGTTCTTCACTAGACATAGGATGAAGGAGAAACAAGCCCCAAAGTTGTAGCCATCAAAATGCAATTTGGTGAACTAAAATTGACCCCTATGTACTTGAATGATTTCCAAAATTTCAGAAAGTATTGGATTGATATGAGTATTTTAGAACACAAACTAGACAAATAGATGCATTTTATCCAATAGTTACTAATGAAGTTGGGCACTGGATGCAAAAGCTACAACTTCTCAAATAAACCACATTCTCTTGCTAATTAAAAGGTCAAGTAGCTTGTTGCCAACTTTTGCACCAGGAAATGCTAATCAGCAATTTTGAAAGCAAACATACACAATAGTAACATAATCAAATGTAGACCAAGTCTGAAGTCCCCAACTCAAGCGTATGCAAACAAGCGCTCCATAAAGTGATCCTGAAATACCAGACACCGAGAATCAAACTGTGAAGTTTGATATACAGCCAGGTATTGAAAGCTTACAAACTTTTGGAACCACTGAAATTTAATTTTACAATGTGGATTGTAATTGGTATTTTTTTGTAAGTGTAATTATCATTGCATCCTTATACAATCTTGATCAAGTATACCCAAATTTCAATTTTAAAGAGAAAAACTCTATTTTTGGTGAATTGTTTCATTTAAAATTTGTGATTTTACATTAACATTGATTGAAAATCATTGGTGATGAATTTTTGAATTTTGATTATGTGGATATGTAGGAAACATCTATATGCAAATCTTTCCATCTCACAAGCATCTCCAAAAAAACTTCAAAAATCCATCTTATAGAGATTTCAATGTTGGGGTGACCGTATCTAAATTTTATAAAATAGATCTCTCTTTATATAGTTTAGATTTTTCTATTTTCACTTTACATGGTAATTACTTTGGTACATTTGAGCATGATGGTAAAATTACTTTGTCAAAATCAAATTAAATTATAGAGATATGAATTTCTTCAAACTTTGGTCGTACAATAGTTTTTATTGAACTTTTCATTGATCATATTTTTGGTATTTAAGGGGGTGTTTTTTTAATACAAAAGGTGTGCATATGGATGTTCCCTACATATCCATGCAATCAAATTAAAAAAATTTGTCACCAATTGTATTCAATAGAATATTATGTAAATCCACAAAAATTGACTTAAAAAAATTCACTAGAAATGGAATTTTTCTTTTTTGAAACTAAAATTTGGTATACTTGATTGGGATTGGGTAAGAATTGAGTTATATCTTTGCAAGATGAAAAGAAACCAATTTTATTCTATGTTATGTACAAATCTTTGGATGGCTCCACAAGGCAGTTTCTAAGCTCTCAGTACTTGTCTGTATTGTACAACGAAGCAACAAGAGACCTCAAGAGCTCAGATAAGCGATATGTGTAATCAGTGAACGAGGAGTTTACAGGGGGACTCAGCTTTTTGGCGTTCATTTCAAATGTCACTTGGTAGTTCACCATCATCATTTGGTTGTTGCCTAAGCTTAGTCATTTGATCCGGTTAAAAACCTAATATTTTTTTACCATTCCAGTCATTTTCTTTAATTTTGCAAAAGCATTTGGTTAAAAAATTCACAAATAAAACACAACTTAGTTCCAATGCTAAGTTCAAGGCATCAATTCAACAAAATTTATTTGCACACTACCATACTTAGATAGCAAGCTTAGTTTAAATTATTAAGAAAAAGTGTCAATTTTTTTTGCTAAATCTAGTCGGACCACAAAGACAATCCTACAAATAAATGTAAACATGATTTGATGTAGATTTTCAAGAAAATTAATTATAATCCACTCAATCAAAGACAAATTTACCATTTGACCATCTACTATTAAGAAATATTTTGATGGCAAATTGAAGGAATTACTTCATTGGCATTTAGTGAGAGTAAATAGTTGAGAGGTCTTTTTAAAAATGAATCCTAGTTTGGGTCATAAATCCTTAAAGGATATGGAACAAATTGAAGATGAGAGCTTGACTGCTCATTGTCAAAAATGTAGGAATTGTGATGAATGTTGAATTTTAGACCTCATTTTAAAATAGTAGGATATCTTCTTTTAAAAAACTTTGAACTTAAAAAAGTTGGGAATCAAACTAACTTATATGTTCAAAAATCTGTTTGAGGTTTTGAGACTTCGTCTAAAAGTTATAGATAAATTTTAGAGAAGGTATTTGAAAATGTAAAAAAAAATTCTTTCTAACCCTTCTTTGAAATTTGCCTATAACTTTTAGTTGGAGTCTCAAAACCTCAATTGGATTTTTAGATATATGACTTAGAATGATTCCTCAACTTTTTTTAGTTCAAAGTTTTTTAAAAGAAGATATCTTACTATGAATATATGAGGTTTGAAATTCTTCTTTGAACACAATTCATACATTTCACTTAACTATGAGTGATTAAACTTCTCATAATCCTAATTTTACATATCCCACATGGGTTAGTTTACCTCCTACCACCCCACTTGTATAAAGAGCTTGCCCTCTCTTTTTGAGTCACTTATGATTATTGACCTTGGAATCCGTTTACGACAATCAATGGACATTTACTTCTCACTTGAAGTTCAAGGAGGTTATATCCTTAGATTCCTCAACTAGGAACTGGTAGGTGCCTTCATGGGCTAGTTAAAATCTGGTTTTACTTAATGGAAAAAGGATAAAAATCCATCCTTTTATTTTCATAACTAGTTCATTTCCTATACTCCTATTTTTGTGTTCGGATATACGACCTAAAATTTCCAAGTTAAATCAGCAATTTACCAATTTCTATTGGCCGCCGGATCTCCCCGTGCATTGTGTGTAATGAAGCCGAGCTTGAACAGTCATACCCCAAATAAACCTCGCTACATCGTTCAGATATTGAAAAATACCTTCTTTTCATGCATCGCTCAACTGGTTACACCACTGATTACTTGATTACACAACTGGGATTCAACATCTACAGAGAATTGTGTTTTTCTGTTTTATTTGAAAATAAAATCTCTACATTCAAAAGGTTTCAGTAAGTAAAACAGCAAGCGATTAGGGTATGCCCGACTTTGAAATTTTGCCGTTTGTGTTACATTCATTACATGATGAGACTTCTTTTTTACAAAACAATTGGAATTGCAATGTCGACAAGTCAGAGAGATTTTCAGTCGTTGATTAGCATTTCTTGATGACAATTGAAAAAAGGACAGGTTGATTCAAATTACCATTTCTATAGTGCTCACACACATATGAACATCGAGGCCTGTTAGTAGCAAATTCGTGCACAATATGGAGAAACCTGCATCTTATCCCACTAGCTATAAAGTGTAATCCAAATTCTCCTGCTTCAAGGTTCAGCAGCTTGCTGTCAACTTTTGCACCAAGAAATGCTAATCACCACCTTTGAAAGCAAACGCACACAATAGTGACACAATAGAGCTTGAAGTCCCAAAATCAAGAGTTTGAAAAGAAGTACTCCATAATTGAAAAGATGCTGAAATACCACGGACACAGAGAATCTAGCTAGCTCTTTTTGATAAATTCCGTCACTCAATCCTTGCCGCAATTGAAGGAGATGATAAACGTGAACAAGCCCTCGGAAGTGAAATTGGTTTTGGAGGCAAGGAAATTAGCTCGCCAAGCCGAAGTGAGTCGATTGATCACAAGGCGTATATTGAATGCAAAAGTCCTAGAGAAGCAAATGCATAGCAATCGGTACTGCCATGGCTCAACTTGAGAGCATCGCCAACCGTATATGAGACCGGGACGGAATAAAAGTGGGCCGGTCTCCCAAGCCCCCCCACCGTGGCGTTAGCAGAGCGGGAGCCGGGCGCATCAAATTTTGCGATTTTCTCCTCAGCCTGGCGTGAACGAGGAGATTTTAGACCGGACCCGGATTTGAACAATTTCTCCGCAGTAATGTGGTTGGGGAGCAGTTGGAGGTCAATTGGAGCCAGAAATAATTGGAAGGCGCTGGAGTCCGGAGCATTGGCCAACTCCCCAGCAACATGTGGGTCTTTTTTTAACTGAAATTTGTGGGCCAGGGTTTTCCGGCAAAAAGTTGAACGTGTTTGGAGCGCTCTGATAGTCCCAACGGTGGGGAGGTCCCAATGAGCAGTGGCCGGGATTTGTTACTGGCACGCCACCGTGGGCTTACCGTGGGGAATTGGCTGGCGCAGTGTGCCAATGCTCTGAAATCGTCACATGAATCGACATCTACAGTTCTTGAGGTGACACTAGCTCCGTAGCTTGGAAACCCCCAAAATGCCGTCTCAGCAATAATATTACATATTGACTATGTGCGTAGCGTACTCTCATGGCAGGACGTTAAATCGTGCCATCGAAGGTGGGCCTGGTGAGGTGAATTTAACCCGGGGAAAACGCAGGAATTTTTTATTTGCACATATGAATTTTTTTTGCAAGTTAGACCCCAAATTAGCTAGGTGAAGTCTACAACGTACTCTAGACATGGCTCAAAATAGGGGGCTTTTTTTTACTTTTATCCCTACAACACAAATTTTACCCTGCTTGGCCCACCTTCGATGGCACGATTTAACGTCCTGCACTCTCATGTCCCAGTGCGCCTCACAGTTGGCGAATTAAATTACAAATCTGAGTTGAAGTGCCGTGGTTCATCCACGCTCTTCATCGACTCCACGCTGCCGCGACTTCCATTTCTCTTGCAACTCGCAACCCAAGATCCATTTCTCTTTCACGACGGATATCCGCATCCACAGCAATCCGGCTCCGTCGACCCGGCAAGGAGCAAGTAGCTAGCCAACCGTGAACTAATGAAAACACGACAGCTGGCAGCCCGACTTGGGTGAGTGGTTGACAGGCCCTCCTCTATGCTTACCATTTATTTCGTTCTCCAACTTCCGTAGCCGCTCCTCCTCCACTAGGGTAATAAGCCTCCATCTCAAGCTTCCTCTCTCTGTTCTGCACCTTGCGACCCTTCTTTCCTATGCCCCATGTATACGCTTCAAATTTCGAGTCCCAAAGTTCTCACCTTCTCTAGTTCCAAGTCGGTTTGTTTCGCTGTCGAATTCGATCCCGACGATTTGTGCGGAATTTGTGACGAATCGATCGGATGTGACGAGGAGGTTTGCGTTCTCATGTCGTGGTTGTGTCTTCTGAGGGGTTTTAGCGGTAAGTTGTCGGTGTTAGTGGTTTGCTGGGCATTTGGAGGTGGAAGGTTTGGTTTTGCTGAGGAGAAGGGGGGTTTCTGAATTGTGAAGGTGTCGGTGGGGTTTTGTGCAGCTGAGTAGGGAAAGTCCGAACACGGACAGGGCTCCTGTGGAAAGTGGCGAATGAGTGGCTATTTTTGGTGCTCAGTAGATTGGAGTTCTGTCGGTAATCGTTGTTCTCTGTGGCGTCTGTGAAGAAGTGTAAAAGTCGGAGGACGTGGTGGAATTGTCGGTAGGGGAGAGTTCAGAAGAGGACTGGACGGTGGGCGTGAGATTTGCAAGTAGGTCAGGTATGTCCTTGGATCCCTAACGGACGCAAGCAGAACTCGGGTGTTACTATTTGGATTCCAGTGTGGAGTAGGTCAGAGGGAGCTTTGTTTCGTCTCCTCTTATTTCGTTTTTCTATCACCGACTACGGTGTTTGGTGCTGACTTCGGTGATATGGAATCTGTCTCCCTTCAAGTTCTATTATTTTCACAATACGATCCACGGATTTGGCCATTCTAGAAGCATGAATCCTCAGTCTTTTAGGGTTTGATCATGTTGTTTCGTGTTGTGGGAGCAAAGTGGTATGGCGATGATTCTAGGGTCTGGCCATAAGTGCTGGAGGAGCCTTGTCCATCTCGTCTTGTTCAACCTTTGTGGAACCAGTCCGCATAGTACTCGTCAATGTTTTGCACGTATCTCGGTAGACTTTGTCAGGATCAGGGTTGTGGGAACTCGAAATGTTTGGCTTTGTTTCATTTTGAAACGGCGGTTTTGATTGCGTTCACGGCGATGAAGACTCTGTTCTTGAGCTGCGCTTTCACACCCAATACTATGATTCTCAAAGTGGTCCAATTATTACTAAACTAGGTACTAGGAATGGGACGAAACGAGAATCAAACGTCTTTATTCCGTTTTCCCTTGAGCATGGTCAGGATGAACTACCATTAGTAATCGTGTTTGCATAAGTCTTCTGAGCTTTCTGCTGTGAGTCAATCAATTGATTGGGACACAAGCGATCTACCAATTTTCTAAAGATAGCTTTGATTGTATGGTACTTACAGATATATATATAGAGAGCTAAATGTGTGGTAATGGAGGTGAATGTTGATTTTGCTTTGTTGTCTTAGAATCATACCACATTGTACAGGCACAGAATTGCAATAAGATATTGGGATTTGGGAATCTTTCAAAATTTCAAATAGATATAGTAACTAGATAGTACAAACTAATTTCATTTCATTTGTGGGCCCATATCTAAAAAGTTCATTTTAATGGCTAAAAATTGTATATAGAACGAGGAGCGTGATGAGGAGGGATTAAGTGTTCTATATATTTAGTAGGAAAGTTTTGTCGTTGGTGGATTTTGTTCATCAATGAAAAGCTTTCCACCACCAAGTATTGCCTACTTATTGATGTAACTCTTCCCAAACCAAATTGGTAGCCATCATCCATATTTTAGTAAGAATTGCATCTTGTTTGACCATTCCTTGAGAATGTGGTATACTTTCACTCTAGAGATAGGTTTGGACCAATTGGGTTAGGTTCATTTTGGATCCCATTGAATGAGAAAGTTAACAATTTCTTTCACCCTATCAAAAACAAAGGAATTAATTGTTCTTTAGTTTGCAATGTACCAAACTCATTGCTCCAAAATTGGGGCAAATTTTAATGTAGAAATCCACTTGTGTTTTTTGTTTGATTCATTGTAATCAATCTCCTTGTATTCAAACTTAGTTGGTAAGCTTAGTAGGGGTTTCTATTGAGTCATGAGTGGTGGTTGGATTGGTTGCATGGCGTTGGTAGACTTTCTTTGGAATTTGGTTTGATGCGTTTGTGGCATTTGTAGGGCATACAATGAGGTGCTTGCCATCCCTGTCCACTTGTAAGGGTGCCTTTACTATTGTTGTTTTCTTTGATGAAGTTGTGTCTTCATGTTCTTGGCACTCCATTTGAGGTTTGGAGAATTTTTTGAGACTACTTGACCTTCATGGATATTATTTTGTAACATTAGATCCTTGTACATCATTTTGATTTCTTCTTAAAATGTATAATTAAATCTTGTGTTCCTTGGTTTGAATTTTTTGTAGTCAAATGCCATGGTGATGTTTTTCAGACCAAAAATGATTTGAAGCATGGAACAAGGGAGCACAAGTTTGTCTACAAGTAATGGCTATGGGTTAGTGGTCCCCTTGAATTGTGATTTCTCGCATCATTACTCACCTAAAGAACAAATGTTGTGATTGCAGTTGTTGAATAACATTGGATGAGCCTCGATTATAAAACAATGTCTAATTTCTCTTTCACAATTGATTGATTGGTTGGTACTTCTTTTTGTGTGGATAGGAATTACACATTTCAACCAAAACACAAGGTGTTTTTGAGCCACAGTGGAGCACAAAAAGGGTTTGTGGAACAATTGTGTGTGGACTTGGAGAGATGGGATCGCCATCCATTTTTCGACAAGCGTCGGGATTGTTTACCTATTGGAAAGGAATTTCCAAGTCTTATCTTTGAAGCTATTGAACAATGTGAAGTTGGTGTGGTGGTTCTATCAGAGGATTTCTTTACTTCCAAATGGCCCATGTTGGAGTTGGTGGCCATGGCTACTATCAAAAAGAAGAAGCCAAGCTTCATACTATTGCCGATCTTTCTTGGCATTTCCTGTTCACAATGTCGTGATGTGGATAACCAAAGAAGGTGGTTATCATTGTGGCAAAGTTGGGCGGAATGTGATAGAAGGATTGATGTGAAGGATTGGGAGAATGCTTTGCAATTGTTTGGTCCAACCAATGGCTTGAAGTACAACTTTGAATTGGGGGAAGTGAAGCTTCGGGAGGAAATAGTTGAAGCCATTTGTAAGTTGGTTCCCCCTGGAACAAGGTTTGAAGATTCCCATATTCAAGGGAGGTCCCGTTTGTGCAAGGTTTGTGTGAAAATCCATCATTTGGGATGCTTCTTCTATATCCTTTGTGAACAACTATCAAAACCAATTGATCATTTCTAGAAGTATGATCTTGTATTGCTATTGATCAATTGGTTTTGTATAAATTGCTTGGTTTTAATTTTCTTCTACTTTTGTTGATTTATATATAGGTGATCCATGAAAGAATCAAGGAATCGAAAGTGTCCTTGTTGCATGAGGTGCATATAGTAGGCTTATATGGAGTTGGCGGTATTGGGAAAACCACCATTTGCAAGGCTATGTGTAATGATTTCTTGGAGGAGTATTGTGACAAAGTTTGCCACATTGAGTTGGGAAGTCGAAGTGAAGAAGAAGTCTTCAAAGAAGTACTTGGGAAACTTACAGACAAAAATCTTGCCTATTTTGAAGCTATGGATGTGGCCAAGGTTTGTTGAATTGACCATAGTTAGAAAAGCATGAACACATTGCATTTGGACAATGTGTTGGTGTTTTTTGACTTGATTGGAAGTTGTTGTACTTTGATTTGTTTGTGTGGCATTGAACTTGAGATTTTGTTGATTTGCAGTATCACTACCACTTGATGAGAGACATGATGAATGTCAAAGTGTTTTTGACAATTGACAATGTGTCAAGTGCAACAACCAATCAAGCTTTGACTCTTCTACGAGCAAACTATGGTCCTGGGAGTGTGGTACTTGTGACATCACGTTCTTTGAATGAATTGATGTCTTTGGGGATTGATGCAAGGGAATGCATGGAGATGCCTGAGTTGGAGTTGGATGAAGCCAGGTCTTTATTCCTTTACCATGTCGTATGTGTCTCACCTACATATTCAAGCAACAAAGGTGACCTTGATTTGATCTCATCTTGTGTTAAGCGATGTCATTTCAAGAAAGGTGATGGCATTAGTTATCATTATCACCCATTGGCGTTGCGAGTGTTGGGTGAGCAGTTGCGTTGTGTTGGATATGTTCCATCACGGTGGTTGTTGCTCTTGCATGAAATAGATTTTTTGAATCCTTTTCGAGAACCCCAGCACCCTGTGTTCTCCATCTTGAGAAGAAGCTTTGATGCATTGCATCTTGATGACCAACTTCTATTCATGGATGTGGCACTATTTGGACCTTATTATGGTATGAACTATTCATCCAAGTGGAGCATTTTTGAATGGTTGGGTATGGTCCATGGAATACCTTTGACTAATGTGATGGAACAGGTAAGTATTCTTTGAATTCATGGTTGTCCATGTTTGTTTCTTTTGATGAGAAGTATGTAATGAGATCGTTTTTCACATGGCTTTTGAATTTTTCACTTTTGAGATTTTAGTGGTTGAAACTTTTTGTGTATTTTTATTAATCAATTTGCAATGGTGGTTCCTAATTTGACATTCAAGGACCAATGGGTACAAATGCTATAATTTATGGAGCTAGATGAGGACCTTCAGAGGTTTGGTTTGTTTGACAATTTTTGTTTTTGTTTTCTTGCAGTTGGAGAACCTGAAGAGGAAATCAATACTAGAAAATCTTGGTGATGGATTTGGTAGAATTGGCATGCATGACTTGTGGCGTGAATTTGCAAGATTGGAAACTAAAGTTGGCAAGTTTGAGGATAGATGATGGATTTTCGAGTGGGACGAATACAATGTGCTTGGAGAAGGGATTGGGACTAGGGGTGGTGGTTCAGTGGCCTTAAGTCGGATGTTTTTCTTGGACAAGGGATTCATGAAGTTGAAGGATGTGAATTTTTCATGTTTCCCCAACGTGACGGTTTTGAAGCTCTGTACAAAGTTTGTGAGTGCACAAGTCCTGGATTTGAGAGGCCTGAAATATATCAAGAGCTTGGAATTGGAATTGGAACGTGGGTCATTCTGGAAATTTGATGGATCAAAACAATTGATGTCAGTTGTTGGTTTGGGATCGTTGTCGCAGTTGGTCTTTCTACGATGGTTGAACATTCCATCAAAATCATCTTTCATTGACGAGATTAGTTGTTTGACGAACTTGAAAGTGTTGGATTTGGATGGATGCTTTCGAGCCCCGGATTTGAGGAACCTCATTTCCTTGGAAGTCATTTCTTTTCGCAAGAATGTCTCTATGGCAACCATTCATGGCTTGAGTTCAAGGCACACCAACTTGCAGTTCTTGGATTTGAACTCTTGCGAGTCAATGCAAAGTTGTCAGGCTGTAGGTGAGTTAGTTGCATTGCAAGAACTTTGTCTTGGTCTGTGCTCCAAGCTGAAAGTGGTGCCCAACTTACAAAAGCTCAAACGACTACGGAAGTTGAATGTGATTGGGTGTTGTTCACTACAAGCCTTGCCGGGTTTGGGTGACCTCATTAGTTTGGTGGAGTTACATGCTTTTGATTGTTCTCGTCTTGCGGAGTTGCCGAATATGCACAAGCTTATAAACTTGAAGAAATTAAACCTTGTGCTTTGTCGTCTCATCAAATCATTGCCAGGTTTAGATCAGTTGGTTTGTTTGCAATTACTAGAGACATGGGGTTGCCAAAATCTCACTCAACTGCCAGATATGTACAAGCTCACAAATCTACAAACTTTGGAGTTGGAAACAAGGGCCCCTTTACAATCATTGGCTGGATGGGGCAACTTGGTTTCGCTTCAGACTTTGGAAGTTGGAATTGATGAGTTGCATGATGGGGTCGACTTCTCCAATCTTACAAAGTTGGAAAGGCTCCACATTTCTGGGTGGCAAGGTCCAGGGATTTCAAGTTTGGCAAAGTTAGTGTTGTTGGAATTTGTCACTGTGGAAAAATGCAAAGGCATGCGTGTATTGCCTAATCTCAAGAGGTTATCAAGGCTACACCATTTGAAATTCCGGAAGTGTGAGTTTGAGGATTTATCTGGTTTGTGCAACTTAGTTAGTTTGGTGGTATTGGAGATCACAAATTGTGACAAGTTGGAGGTGTTACCAGATCTACAAGAGCTTGCCAAATTGGAAAAGCTGATGATCATGGGATGTACTTTGTTGAGAGATCTCCATGGCATCCTTGGATTACAAAAGTTGAAGTCATTGTGGATGATGGGCAATCCGAGTCTTTGTGAAAACCTTGGGCCATACCTTCATCAGTTGACAGGTCTCTATGATTTGCATGTGTCACAGTGTGCAGATTTGCAATGGTTGGCCACTTGTTCACAGTTGCGCAATTTGTACTGCAATACGTGTTCCATGGAGGAGCTCCCAGACTTGGCTAACTTTCCAGAATTATCTAGCCTCAAGTTGCAAGGTTGTGCGAACTTAATGAGCTTGACTTGCTCGGTGCCCTTGTGTGCCAATTTTGATGAATTGGACATTGATGGGTGCAAAAAGTTGCAAGCTCTTCCAGATTTGTCAAATTCACGAAAGATGAAAGAGCTAAACGTGGCCAATAGTGGAGTGGTATTGAGTGCCCAAGTCATTGAAGACATGAAAGCACGTTGGCCTAATATGCGTTTGGTCATCAACAAAACCTCAAATCTAATGCAAATTCAAGGGAGTTTTCGTGGGATTTGGCATCGAACCATTGGAATGATTGCATCACTTCATTGTGGATGTATAGGAACTTCCTTGACAATTACACATCCGAGTTAATGGTGTTTTCATCAAGAGCCTTGAGACTCTAAAGTTTTTATCAACCCATCTAAGGCCATTGTGTGGTTGCATTGAATGATGCTCCAATCAAGTGGTGTTCCTATGAAATTGAATAGTATCTATAGTTGTGATTCACATCTTGGAAAGTTGGTTGGAGTTGCAAGATGCTTTTTTGCACATGCTTATTAGTAGGGTTGATGTTGAAACTTCATACGAGAGTAGTACCAATATTTTGTATTCGAAAGTGTTAGTGATAAAGGGAATAATACTACAATAGAGCTACCACTACAAGAATATAGGCTTTCTATGACTGTGACTTTGACTGCGTTTTCAGTCGTTTAGGACATATATGACTGCCTGCGAAAATGGGGCTCTGCAGTCATTGTGGACAAGTCCTTTAGGATATGATTGCAATTTTAATATCACCATCCACCTTCGTAGAAGGATGGGTTCTGGATGAATTATTCCAACGTGGCGTCTGACGTGTTCATGGCTATATGACGTGGCACTTCGGCCAGCCAGTCATAGTTTAGTCATATTTCAGTCATATTTTGGAGGCTGGGGTTTGATGGTGGGTCACCACGTGGCAATTTGTGATTGGTGGTTTACACCGCCGTTCAGGCGTTTTCTGGGCGTAGAGAAGTTGTTCTGTAGTCATTCTATAGTCATAAGTCAGTTTTGGTGGAGTGATGTTGCTACAACTGCAATAGCAACGTAGTTCATTGCTACTAAAACTGTAGTCAATCCAGTGTCCTTTGCAGTCCTACTATAGTTGCACCTCAGATGTTTACAAATTATATTTCCATACTACAATTGATAGCGTACCGATACCTCAGAACTACCAGTAGGATGACGTGGTTTTATTTCTCTCCATCCACCTTTACTAACAATTACAAAGAATTGATACCTAGAAGACATGAAATTTTCTGAGAAGCCTAAATTCATGTACAAGCAAAGGATGCACATACCATCATAAAATGGAAGACAACACAAGTACTTTTTCAATGTCTACGTCCACAACAACAGTTTATTTAAGGAAAAATTACAAACAAGACTCAATGAGTTCAGATAGTGACCACTCCAAAATCAAAATACATGGACGATCACGGTCAAAACTAAGGTAATATGGTACTATAGCCAACTATGAGTCTTGCATCCAAACATTATACTACATTTACACCTGCAGCCACCTTATGTGAATGGTTTACCCTCATGTATTTAGAATCTCAAATCACGTTTCCTCCTTGAACATCCTGCATTACTTCTTGTTCAGCCTCCGGCTTTGGAAACATCAATGACACCTTTGGCTGAGAAACCTCATGCATGTCTAGTTGGAACCAGCCATCTGGAATAATCATTCCATGGAACTTATTTGTACCTCCAACATCGGTGATTCTTCCTGAAGCCACCTTCTGCCGAGTGGCTCGTGGATTGACGAGGTACACATTGTCATTCAAGGTGAACTGCAGGGAAGAGATGTTGTTAAATTATAAAATATCCTCTGGATTAGGAGAAATTCAAAACGTACCTTTCTTTACCAAAGTACCTGCTCAAACAAGATATGGTTGAAGTATGACTGAAACCTTGCCCTACTCGACTTACATATGACCCCTCTGAGAGGATAATGCAACTACTAAATGACTGAGCAGTCATTCCCCAGTCATAGAAAGAAGATAACATCGACCCAGACTTCTAATTCCCTGAAGAACTTTCTAAACTCCAACACAGCCACACTTCAGAACCTCACCTTTTTTTTGGAAGAGTCACGTTTCTTCTCCTCCACCGTTGTCGTCTTCGACCTCATCTCCCTCTTCCTCGTGTTCTACAAATACAGACACAAATACTATGAGAATTGAAAACGAATGGAAGGTGAGGGGACATGAAAATACTTGAACCACGTGGTCCATAAGTCCCTTCACCTTCCCTTGTATGTTCACTGTTACTGGGATCTGAATTCTGTGTCACATCATGCCCTGCATTGTTATAGACATGTGTGGCATTTTGTGCATGAAACTCTTTAACATCTGTAGCAATATACAAAGCTTCCATAAGCGGCCACAATGTGGACTTCAAGTAATTGTTGTCATCAGCCAATTTAGCCAAATTAGCCACATAGAACACATTGGGTATGACCACATTGGCTTTTGAATTGCAAGACACTCTTGATGCATTGTTGTCAAGGAGTATAGTGTTTGACGGGCTAAATTGCGGCCACTGTTTGTAAATTTTTTTCAAAGGTTTCCCCCAAGCTGTTGGCTTATCCCCCTCAAATTCTACAGCTTCACATTCTTTTCCACCCCACAAAAAGAGAGGGCTGAAGTCAGCATGTCCTTGTTGCCTTCCCATCATTGTGGGCACAATGTCATCTATGTAAGATTGACTCTTACTAGTTCAAAAGCCCATTGTGAAATTAAAGAAGCACCATGATAAAAAAGGTTGCAACCACGGCCTCAAGAACACCCTCCTATTCTTTGTTCTCAATGTGGGCCTCAATTTGGAGTTCGGGTTTTTTTCCTCAACTAGACTACAATCCAGCAAGGTCCCATGAATATTGAAAATGAGCAATTTTTGTTTGGCATTTTCAATGGGTACAATGCGCAAATTCAAGGCAACTCTCACCTTCCCTGACCGAGAATCAGGGAGTACTCCCTTGGCATTTACCTCGCTGGATGGTTTTGACCGAATGGACTTTAGCTTCGTTGGAGAAGACTTCATAGGAGAAGACTTTGCTGGAGTAGCACTTACTTCTACTAGCTTCCCCGACTCTTCTGCCATGTCGTCCCTATCCTGGACCACATCCACCACTTCTGTGAGCTTTTGCTTTCGAGGAGAAGAATTCTTTGGACCACCGATTGCCACCACTACTTGCTCGGATTCCTCTACCTTCTTCTCTCCAACCTTCCCGGATTTGTCCACCATGTTGTCCCCATTCTCTCCCAGATCCACCGGATTACCTGCATCAACGTCAATAACATGCGAGATAGAGTCCCCTTTGACGATGTGCGCATCATGAACCTCACGATCCTGCACCTTTGTTGAAGCAGATCTACCCACTCCATCAACCTTAGTGTCATCTCCGTCTCCCAAGAAATCAGAGACCTACTTCTTCTTCGGAATTCCCTCCGTGCTTCCTGACGCAATGTCGTCCACATTGAGCGCAACAGTGTTGTGTTCTACATAGGGATGGGGATTTGATCTACCCGTTGGTTGCTGTCGGTCTTCAGCTGCGAAGGGTGATTGCACTTCAGAATTCAAGGGTCCCTCTGCCGCACTAGTTGTTTGTGACGGGGCTAGAGGGGGGACTGCCTCAAACCTGGGCACTTTCTTCACAGAAGGACCGGTCATAAGGTCTGCCCCGTCCCCTCCATCAACATATTTGAAGTCTGAATCTCTAGGGCGGACTTGGACACCGAGGGACTGCCGTCGGAAGTATCCTTCACTTTGTCCATGAATTTGCTGAATATAATCTTCAGCTCCTCCACTGCATTGTTTGTAGCTGCTGTGCTAACAAGAACTTTTGAAAACTGGACCTTCAAATCTGTCTGACACTTCTCTATAGCACATATTCTTGCTGAATCTCCTCAATTGCGCCATCGCCATTCAGAGAAGGAAAACTTGGGAGTTAGCCAATAATCATGTCCCCACTAATGGGGCGACTGCTCTATGACTTCCCTACTTATGAATGACTGAGTTACGACTCTTTCAACTATGTAGTGGCACAACCTATTACTAACTGACGACTACATCACAACCACTGTAGAAGACGTCACTGTATTACAACTGCGTCCCAACCACTACATACTAATTGACTATTGGACATTCACCTTTGATCTATTAAAAATACTGTTGGAATTCATAGTGAGTAAACCGAGCCTCTGCCGACTGCCATATAGGTGCTATCTAACTCTTACAATTGGTTCACTTCAACTTCCATGGACTCCACAGAACGGAACAAGCAACATGCAATACCTCTATGTCAATAAACTTTTCCTATTTGGCTATAATAACTTCTGTACACTGAGAAGAAGTACCATTTCCCCTCTCTCTACAAAACAGAAGACCTATCCCTACAATGATTCCACTACTTCTATAGTAATAGAGAAGAACATACAAGAAACAAGTTCAAAAAGCCTTACCGACCCACGTCTACCATGGCCAGGAGATAGTTGCATTCCATCAGCAAGTTCCATTAAACTTGGGCTGCTCGGTTGACCGTCTTTCTGCACGCGACATATAAGCACCTATCAGTTACAGTTTATTTCTTTCCACATATTCCTTACAGAACACAACATTGAAATAAATGACTGCAAATCAAAAACCAAAGTAAAGTAGTGGAAATCGTTAAGAAGCCCTGAACTCACCAACTCTACCTCCTTCCCTGCCTTTCTTTTTTTGCCCACACTGGATAAATTTTTGACTTGTCTCCTGGCATGGGCCATTGTCGCTACTTTCTTTTGTTGCGTCTCTGTACCCCAATAGCAAATCAACCTAACCCATTGATCTGGATTCACATGAGATGGGCAATCATCTTCATCGTGACCATTTAGAAAATGGGCCTTCAGCCTAGAGCGCTCTGTCTTCAAGTACCTCTTGATGGCATCCCTGAAGCCCAATACACTCAGTTCATTGCCCAAGTACTCGAAGGCATTGTCTAGAGTGTCCCTCAACTTCTCCACGCTTTCAAGCTTTTGTTTCTCCCAGTCGATAATACTCATATCAAGAATGCGTGGCACATACGTCCTCACTAACCTATCCCAGGCGTTTTTTCCCACACAAGCTGCATCAATCTCTCCTTTGTCAGTCACTGAGATGCTGTAGGGTTTCTTGCCAGCCTTAGAGCGCTCCAATCTCCCCTCATCATATGCGTTGCGCTTGAGACGACGTGATGCCCTTGCAGCGCTGTCTGCAGACATTTCTTGAGAATTCCTTGCCCACCTATCGGCATATGGAGCTGAAGCGTGCCGCATCCCACCACCCCATTGCGGAGGTTGCATTGGCCCGGGCGGCATCCACGGCGCGCTAGGCACCCACTGCCAATTCCCTCCATACCCAAGCGGTGGCTGCGACGATGATTCTTGCAGACGTGTTGTAATCGGAGACCGTGGTCGGTGAATTTTTATTGGGGACCAAAGTCGCACCTCAAACCTGTGACGCTTCTGCCTCTTGTCCACTAACTTCTCCTCAGCATCCAAGTCGTCGTCCTCCGAGTCAAATACAGGAGTCCGGTCAGTTGTACCTGCACCCATGGAAGACAGTACTCTAAAATGTATTCTGAAAGCGCGGAATTCATGAACTAAGTGGCATAGTACTTCGATCCGAAATGAAGCAGCAAGCACGAAGCCAAACCCGAATTGGAATTTGCTACACAATGTAATACTTGAATTAAAAAAAGGGTCAAACTATACAGTACAACGGCACCTCTTCTAAGAAAGCATAGGAAAGCAAATGAGACTGTACACATTATTGAAGGGACTGATTGGAGCTGTTTTGTTCACTACGACGACGTTCAAAAAAAAACAATCAGCGTACAAAGAGGCCCACACCGCAAAAAGGCCCAAGTACCTACAAGCGGGACCTTCGAGGCCGCCTCCTCCTGAACATGTGCACACACTATTGCTAGACTCATCATACCTGTAGCAATACCTTCATCGTTTGTTTTAGTCTCATCTGAGGACGAAGCCGTATGTATTGGCATTTTGCTCCTCTTTCGTACGCGTGTGTCCTTGCAGCTTGCGTTCCCCTTCTTTGCCCGACTCGGCTCACTCCGGCTCGGTAATCGCCCACACTTTCGCGCAATGTGACCCCCTCCCTGATTACCGCCTTCCTCTCTTGTCTTCCTCTGCGGTTTCAAATCCTTTGCCCTAAAAACAAAAATTCACAACTTCAGGAGTATCGAGGCCATACATTGGTGTAGGGAAGAGAAGACGAAGTATGTCTTCTCCGTAGAAGACCAGCAATGTCCCAAACCGCATTCCACGCCAAGCAAAGGTTTAGGGTTTTGGTTGCCTTCTGAACCTCCGTACGCCGCCTCTAGGCCTTCTGATGTGTGCAACGTGGCATTTTTAAGTTATTGTGAATGAATGGGACCAATGGATGGCTCCTAAACTCATGTATGACTACAAAATGACTAAAACGTGACTACAATGAGAACTGCAGTCATACATAAATACTACACTATAATTGATATTCGACTGAGGAATGACTGGACTCGATTTTCGAGACGAATTAATTTTGCAGTTGAACAAGAGAGCGCAGCAACGGACTCCAATTGCACAGAATGGCTCTGAAAGAGGAATGGAAGGCAATACTCTTACATTTTCTGGATGTCCACTTCCATAGGCTTCACTTTCCGCCTCAAGAGTGCGACCCGCTTGTCTCTCTCTAATTCGTACGCTGACTTCCCTTCATCTCCACCTACCGGCTACTCTTCTTCCATTTCTTCCGGTGTTTTGTTGATTGATCAAACTGTGCACCCAAGAACAGTGCTGTAGGGACTAGCGTGAAGAAAGAAAGCGGAGCCTAGAAGTAAGGGCAAGAGCACGTCCTCCGTGCTGCGGCACTATCTGTGGCAGGAGCTACGACCCAGACATCTAGCTACGCGAGGAGCGGAAGAAGATTGTTTTAGAAGCACTTTCCACAACCGGACCCACAATTTTGCATGCAGAAATAGCTCTACCACTGTGAGGGAAGAGGAAGGTGAGCCTATACACTTTGTGTTCTGAGAGCAATGGCGGCTGAGAAATCGCTCTGGATTTGGTCATAAATGTCCACTCATTTCGGTGATGGTCACTCCTTCTATTTTGAACGTCAATCATGATAGCAATGTATGTCCTCTAAGTCAGTGAGATTTTAGTGGAATGGCCACTAAGGGCATGGAGTGTGAGGTAATCATTATCAAAATAGCCGTCTCCCGAACCCTCAATTCATGAACTACGTGAAACCCTAAATCGCTCATACACGTTCAGGCTTGCTCCAAACTGAGAGCAAGAATAGAATTTTGGAAATCAACATAGCCTCGGGAATGACCATACACTCTTACATGGAATTACTACATTTTCAAATTTTCTCTCGACTCTTGTGCTTACCATTTACGAGTTCATTGTGCTTGTTCCGCTTTGCCCATGGATATTCTTGTTGAAATTGGTGTTTCGTTACGAAGCCATATGAAACGAAGGGTACGCTGTCATGGGGTGATGGTTTCTTGTTTCACTATGTGCCATTTCCTTCCAATTACGTCGACTAAGTCATCGTGAAATGAAGTTTAGTCTTAACAAAAACCATGTGACCTCTGCAAATTCATGGCTTAGTACCTTGAACCAAAACATTATTAATCTCCGGCAGTATTAATTTCTGTAAGTCATTTTGTAGTCGTCTGTAGTATGCACTCAATGGCTCTGTAGTCATTTCTTAGTTGAGATGATGTTAAAGTTACCTCATGTTAGTCAGTTCTTAGTTGCAGAGAGTTCTTCATGAGTTTTTCACAGTCATTTCCTAGTCACCTCTCATATTCTACGACTGCGCCTTATTACAGCCCCCCTAAAATGTAAGTGACATCCTAGAAAGTGATTGCTCATGTCATTACTTAGTGTACTTGCGTAATTGACATCTAATAATGTAATTCGTGTGCAGTGACTATAGGAAGCAATTTTAGAAATAAAATGCTCTCCGGACGTCTGCCCCTTTCCAATCCACAAAGGCAGCGTCTACGAGATGACAGGTTATGGATTCACGAGGTCCAGCGAGCTCGTCAATCCAACGCTACTAGAATGCATTGCCCATGTACAGAGTGCCAAGATCAACGGAGACTTCTAATAAAAAATGTGCGGGAACACTTCATACGGAATGGACGGCATCCACAATTTAGGGTGTGGAGAGGGCCCGGCCCTCGAGACTTGTCGGACAATGAGTGGGAGGACGAATTTTGGAGCCCTGGTGAGAACCGCAGTGCGGGTGTGGACGCACAAGTGGATACGCGAGGGATCCTTGAAAATGCATTCACTCATGAAGACGGGACAAATGACGTTGAGGATAGAGTTCTTGAAGAAGTGGCTGAGGCCTTCAGGACCGTAGATTCAGTACACGATGATTGTAGCAGTGGGTCAATGCATGGCGTGACAGAGAATGACGTCGAAGGTCTTGCTGACATGGTGCCTGTCGGGGAAAGTAAAGAAGCAGCGTGGGAGGACCAGCAGTTTGATCCTCGGCACTTGGAGGAGGCAATTCAAGACCTCTACAGTGGCGCCAAATGCATAAAGTTGGCAGCAACTATTTTGCTTGTGAACTTGTGCACTGTGCATGTAGTCAGTAATACTTTTGCAGACGAGTTGTTTAGTATCCTACATGGTCATATCTTGCCTGAGAGGAATGGTTTGCCAAAGAACTACCACGCAGCACGTTCATTGATGCAGACATTGGGACTTGCGTATAACAGCATTCTCGCTTGTGAGAAGGGTTGTGTCCTTTTTAGAGGCTTACATGCAGATGCAATGCAGTGTCCAAAATGTGACGGGCCCAGGTATAGAGATGAGGCAAGAAAAATGCTTCCTGTGAAGGTTTTGAGGCACTTCCCTATCATACCAAGACTACAGAGAATGTTCCGAAGCCCAAGCATTTCAAAACTAATGCTATGGCATTCAGAAAATAGAAGTAATTGAGAAGGTGGAGATGGTCTGGTCCGACATCCTTGTGACTCCAAGGCATGGCGGCATTTTCACGAGAATGTCGATCCAACTTTTGGTAACGACCACAAAAATGTTTATTTCACTCTTGCTGCTGACCGGGTGAATCCATATAAGCAGAATCCGTCCAACTGGTCTACTTGGCCGGTATTGCTACTGAATTATAATTTGCCACCTTGGTTGAGCACCAAGAAGTTTTTCATCATGTTGTCCTTATTGATCCCAAGGAGGCAATCGGTGACATGTGAAAATTTTGATGTCTTTTTAGAGCCACTTGTGGAAGAATTATTGCAATTGTGGGAAGGTATCCCAACTTATGACATAACAAAGGAGGTCACTACCAGAGCGTTCACATTGCGAGCCAATGCTCCTGTGGACGATTCATGATTTTCCTGGTTATGGGGTGGTGGGTGGATTTTCCCATCAAGGATTTGCCGCTTGTCCGTGGTGCGGGGCAAACTTAGGTGCACAACATTCTGTGGAGCTAGGTAAGCAGACATTTGGTGGAACAAGGCGGTGGTTGCCATTAGACCACAATTACCGGTCAACTCACATGAAAGACTTATTTGATGACTGCATGGAGAATCGACCTAAACCTCCACCTGTGACTGTTGAAGAGCAGATTCAACATGCATCCAACTATGAGGCTTGGAAAATAGCAATAAATCGAGAACCTGCATCAAGGGATCCATCCAAAGTTCATGGTGTCAAAGCGATTGAGCATCATGTATAGGTTGCCTTATTGGAAGGTAATTTCGTACTGTAGCCCACATCATGGTTGCTTAACGAATGAAAGAGGATGTTTTGCAATTTTTCTTTTCTAATTTCTACGTACAAGTGCAGTCGTTGTATTAGTCTGGTGGCCTACTCTGCAAGCCTTGTCAGTGTCTTTCTATCATGTCAGCATATATACAAACATTTGAAACTCAGAATCTAGGCACCCACATTGTACTGTGTTGCTTGCGGACTGAAAAGAAGAGGAAACAATTGTAGGGCAATTGTAATTGAGTTGTAAGGTGGACCAAACCAACTGAGGTGTGACTCATTTGCAACTCGATCTTCAATAGAACATAGTCATTTCTTAGTCGTATTGCAGTCATACACTAAAACTGCAGGTAGTCATTGCTCCAACATAGAAAACAGTAAATCGTAAACCATTTTAATCCCCGCTGTCTGTTTAATGCATGCAGAAGTTACTTATTCGTTACACTTGGATGTAATGCACTACAAAATGAACTTGGCTAAGAACTTTTTGAAAACCATCACTGGGAAGAAAGACACAGTGAAAGTGAGGCGGGACTTACAGAGGTGGAATATACGACCGCATCTGTGGCTGACTCCACACCCAAGAAATCCAACGAAGATGGTCAAACCAGCAGCATCGTATGTATTGAAGGATGCAGAGCTTGAAGTATTTTTGACGTACATAGAGTCTTTGAAGACACCAACAGGTTATTCCTCCGACTTGGGAAAGAACTTACGTAAGAAAAACTTTGGAGGGCTGAAGTCTCACGATTATCATGTGTTAATGCAACAGATTTTACCATTGGCTTTGAGAGGTTTGATGGAACCAAGTCCCAAGATGGCTATCATGAGGATGAGTAAGGTCTTTAAAAGAATTTGTACCAAAGTGTACGATCCCACTGAATTCTCTTCACTGGAAGCCGATGTGGCAAAAAGTATGGCTTTGTTGGAAATGAAGTTCCCACCCTCATTTTTCGACATCATGACACATCACCCATATCATTTGGTGTTAGAGCTGGATTTATGTGGTCCAGTGATTGCAACGTGGATGTACACAATAGAACGGTATATGAAAACACTCAAAAATCATGTGAGGAATATGGCGCGCCCTGAAGCCTCTATGTCCGAGGGATACCTCAAAGACGAATGCATTGGATTTGTAACCGAGTACCTACAGGACTTTCAGTTCACAGACAAGCGTTTTTGGGATGCCAACGAAGAATATGGTGACGCAGAGGATGTGCTACAGGGCGCAGGAAGACCCTACATCATGACTCCACCACTTCGGGACTTAGCACACCAATATGTCCTAGCCAACGTCTCTTGTTTGCAACAAAACTATAAGTAAGTACAGCCTACACATTCTCCGACCAGTCTGCATATGTATGTTAGATACAGTAATTTTTTGTTTTGTTTTCCATGTTCTCCAATGAAAGAGAAAGTGCACAACCATATTGAGCAAAGTTTGAGAACTCTATGTTAGTGGCATTGACGAAGTCAAATGCCAATTGGCATGTAGTCACTTATCAGTCCTACATAGTCACCAGATGAAGGATATGACTATGAAATAACTCAATCCAGTTGTAATCGAGTCATAGACCAAGGCAAACCAGTAATGACCCTAAACCCATAAATCCTTCTGCTCTGTTTGAATGGTTCACGGGTTATGAAAATTATTCTATCTTTGAGGTCTACTTGTCCAAGGTTCTCATCTTTTAAAGAACTGCAGGAATTGGAAGGCAGAGGTTCAGCAAGATGCAAGTACTCCAGCATTTAAGGATTGGCTCCAAGACATAGTGCAGAATTCACCATTAGATGCCACAAATCTTGACGACAAGGATCGCTTGCTCCTGATCAGAAAACCATCGCAGAAGGCAGCACGCTACACTAGAATGAAGTCGTTTGGTAGCCATTTCAGAGTAGATGACGGAGATACCCATCGTTTCCAAACATACAATTCCGGAGTGGCTTCAGTTTTTGAGGTACCAACGGGCGATGCAAGGGACGTGTCAATGAATTACGTTGGAATTCTAAAAGACATACTAAAGCTTGACTACGGACCACTGCATACCCCAATTGTTCTTTTTCGATGCCAATGGATGAAGACTACAGACAACAGAGGCAATGCAACATACATCAGAGATGATGCAGGCTTCTTGATGGTGAACTTCAGGCACACGCTACCATGCATGTCTGAGTCCTTCATCTTCTCCAGCCAAGCAACACAAGTCTTTTTCTTTGATGTGCCACAAAAATCAGGATGGAAAATAGTTTTGCAAAAAGAAGCATGAGCTAAAAGGGAGGTCCTAGATAGTACTAATGTGTTCATCAGCACCACTATGCAAACCCCTTACTACTCCACAAGTTGTGGCAACACCTTCTACAGTACCATGTCTAGTTGGGGCCATTGAATTGTCACCGGTAGACACTTTGCTAGCACAGGCAACATACTAGGTAGTTGAACATTCCCTTTCTTTTGGAATTGTACAAAGACCCTTCCATTTGCCTTACAAAATTGAATTCAAGATGTCTTCTGTATTTTGATGATTAAGTGTGTTCCAATTACCCTAAATTTTTTTCCAAATTCTTGAAAATCCCTTCCACTAATATATTGGAAAAGTTAGTCATTTCAGGCTTCAATGCCGGCCATGAATATGTTGCAGTCATTTACCAGTACAGCTCAATTGTTCCTCAGTAGAAATCAGTCATAAGAAATGACTGATGTAGTTAACACACAGTCATTACTATACTGCTATACAATTCAGTACATCATCCGAAGGGCCTCATCCGTCCACGTCACGCCAACAAACAAGGCACTCACAGAAAAAGAACGAATGAACACAGTGTTTGTTTCCGGTTCCAGCACTCTTCATCCCCATGTCTGCAGAATGACTAAGAAATGACTGTCGTTCCTGTACATCGTGGAAAATGTGAAATAATAGAGTTACAGTCATTTAGGACACCGAGTCATACTTCTGCCCATTGTGGCGGACAGCTTTTTCTAGTAGTGTACAAACCTTTTTCCAATGGAAGCTAGGGAGAAGTATGACAACAAGGCTCCATCTTTTTGCAATGTAATTGGATTCTTTGTTGGAAGTGGAATAATGGAAAGAGTTGCAATATTCTTCATTGATTCGAATAGAGAGAGTCACAATAGAAGGAGCTTGAGTTTGTTGAACTCCACAAGGTAGTAATGTTTAAAACCTTGTATCCAAACCCTTGAACTGTTGAATCCTAAAGCAAAAAGGAATTGATTTTGGTTGAGATTAGTTTTGAGCAATTGATATAGAATTATTTACAAGAGATTCAAGGGTGATCTCCAAGTTGTTGGTTGCCTCGTGGAATGTGCACTGTGAACTTTGTGTGTCTTGAATTTCCATTAAGTACATTTTTCACAACAAATGCTAAACTTGAATTTAGTGGACTTTGTCAAAGAGAGCATTATTTGTCTAAATGAAACTTTGGTAGTTCTATTTTTTTCGAAAACCATATGCAAAGAAGCATAGAAAGTAATTCAAAATAAGATGAACTCTTTGTTTGTGGACGTAAAATGAGTGTAGAGGACTATGTTGTTCTTATATACATCACCCTTACGAGTCAAACATCATACTTTGTCTCATGTTTTTTAATTCATGGCATGTTGAAAGTAGATGCATGGTTCTTGGTGCCCACAATCACACCAACTTAATGAAGTTGATGATGAACCACGTCATTCACTTGGATGGTTTTATTGAATGTTATCCGTTTACACTTGTAATGGGTCAGATTGGTTATAAGAGTGCCATTGCTGAGTTTAAGAGTTTAGCGGCAACTAATTGACTACATGAAAAGCACTCTTAGCAGAAGGAATTGAATGCATGAGTCTAGAATGAAGAAGTAGAGCTATGAATATTTGAACGTAGAAATCTTTGCATTACTCTCGTAGGCTCTCCCCTCAAAGGTGTAGAATTTGTGGTTTGCCAGCTCAATAAAAAGTGGAACTAGAGGCTTCAATTTCAAATCATATTTTACAAATTCCAAACTAATTAGCTGTTTGTTTGTGGCAACAGGTGTTCATTGGATTGGTCACTCCATGTGATCTTATTTTTATCTTCAAGTTGTTTGAACTAACCTTGGATTTATTTCGGGAAAGAAGGGGTAGTAGTCAATCATTTCATTTCTTTAAAAATTGCAAATTGGGGATGACATTTTTGCATGAATCCATTCATTGAGATCATTTGGACATTTAATAAAACTTTGTACATTTGCAATTGAAAAATTCCAAATTAAAGTAGGAACTAAACTTGAACAAACTTCATTTCAAGAATTAGACACTACTTTGAAAAAGAACATTTTCATGGCTAAATCTATACTATGTGGATAGTGTAGCCATAGTCTAAATATAACATTCAAGATAGCATACTCTATAGACATCACTTTCAGCCCTAGACAATGGATTATGTTGTTTGGATGATGAGGTTGCATGTGCAAAACTTCATCAATAAATAGAGGTTTATGTTGTATCTCACCTCAAATATTGCCGACCATACATTCAAGGTTTATATATTTCTGTAAAAATTATTGTCACCCAAAGTCTATGAAGTTGAAAACAACAGCTTCAAGCTTTCAATTGGTGGGTGTCTTTATTAAGGGTAGATTATTTTTTAATACTATAGGTCTTATCTTTTACAATATTGTGAATCAACAATCTTTATTTTATAGATTTGCAAATTTGCAAATTTCCATTCTAAGTAATTTTTAACGTCAAAACCTTCAATCAATTATCATTCATAGTGGAATTCTAATTTTTCATTTGAAAAGGAATGATGAACATATTTAGAATTTAACAAATATAAAACCATTACAAAATATCATTTTGAGTCTAATATAGGACTTCCCACATTTGTAACAGTTAAGTAGAGTACTAGTTTTCTACACATACAACAATTACAATATTGATTTGGTAATTATTCAATCCAACTCCTACACGAGTCATGAACCCCAAGCTTAACCCTTTAGCACCTAGGAATTAGCCTACAATTTTTGGTACAATACAATATGTATGGCAATAAAGTATCAAACTGAATGCTTGACACTAAAAAAAGTTCATCCATGGATTATTATTTGTATCCACAATCTTATACTTTTGTCCTACATCCAAATAGTGTCAACAGTAATAAAAAGGATTTAGGGCATCTATAGGTTGCAAATGAATGATTGAACAAGTGAGCCATCCATTCAAGATTGTCCAATTCAAACTATATTAAGCAAACTATACAATTAATGAAAAGTAAAAAAGTTGAACCATGTTATTTTGAATCATTTTCTACTTCTTTCTATTTACTATTTCTATGTTGTACAATTCCAAATGGATCCAAAATTTTCAAGGCACGTAGCCAACTTGCCTTGAAGAATGAATCCAAAGAGTTACAACCATCCATTAGGAGAAAATTGAACCCAAGAGGGGGGCACTTTGTATTGCAAAAATTGACGTGGGAAAGAGTCTTCTCAACTTACTAATTGGGCCAAGATTGTTGCCATTTCAAATGATAGTATCTTTTCTTTATTTAAAAAACTAAATTTTTGAAGTTCAAACCACTAGCCTTGACACCAATTTTAAGTCAGAACCTATATATCTTTTTTCATAAACTTGAAAATTTGATAAGTTGTAGAATATTTTATTATTTTAATACGAATTTCCTTCTCCTTGCAAATTTGTAGTATCTTTGCCAACTACTTGAAGACTTTGAAATTTGTGACAACCTTAGGTCATAGCTACACTCTTCATTCTATTTAATGGTAGTCCTTCAAACATAGGCCACACTAAAGAGAGCTTTCCTATCATCAATTGCATCTGAAACCGAAGGCCTTTTTTGACCTTCTCAGGCGTTGAAAGGTTCAAGCGAGAGTGAGTATCTGCTCGGTAATCATACGACGCAGCCTCTGCAGTGGCCAACGACCCCCCAAAGCTTGAAGTAACGAAGCATGAGTCCGTGCGGGCCAGAGCGGGTTCCCCGAAGGTCACCTGAAGACACGAAAAATCAGGCTTCAGGAAACAACGGCGTCGTCGTCGTCGTCTTCCCCGCTTGGCTTGCTCGTAACGTAAGTTACTGTAGCGAAGCTGCTCGAGGCAGAGGAATGCAACCTGGCGCATTCTGCAGGCAATATCCTAGTTGTAGCCCAGTTACTTGATGGACAGCCCCTAATGGACTCAATTTCCAGCCCTCGATCAGAAACTCAGTTTGGTCGGTAACTTAAATGTATGAAATCAAAACCCACATTAATTTCAGGAGTGTGGTGCTATTATTCGATCCTGAACACAAATTCATGACAGTCAAATGAGAGCTCATTCAGCTGATTTTGCATCGTGCATGGAATCTGAGTTTCTGCTGGTCATCCTCGATCGGACTCGGTGAATTTATGTCTTTGAAGGTGGCCCTCACTACTATTAGTTTGAACGACGAATGCGATCAAGAAATGGAGAATCAATGCGCCATGCATGTTGAACAGCAGATCCGCACTGAGAACTTCACAACATTAGCGAGCTGGTGAGGCCAAATAGAACTTTCCGGAAACTGAAGTGTTCTGCAGCGCTGCAATCGTAATGAAAACAACCATGTTACGTACGTCGCCTGAGCCTCGTTTAACCCTTAAACGTCAGGGCGGACTTTTTGCGTCCGATGGATGACACAGAATCTCTGCATGTAGGAGAGAAGTGCAACTATTCATCTTCTAAATTTTGTGAGAAAAGGGAATGTTTTCTAAAGTAGCTTGTCTCACAATGAGTGCTTTTTCATTTTTCTTAGGGCAACAATTCACACAGTATTCAAACAAATGATTTTCACAGTGACCAACTTGTTAATCTGAGCTGGCACATCATAATGTACTTAAGGTATGTTTGCACTTGGTGTTAAAGGCATTGTCATTAAGGATCTTAGGAACAAATTTAGATATACTTGTGAATTAGATTCACATTTCTAACAACACCTCTAATACCAAATGTGAAGATATCCTCAACAAGTTTGAAGGCTGTCTCGAGAAGTCCAAGCCACTGGCCTTGACACTAATTTCAAGTATCTCTACAGTAGCATTAGTTGGCACCCATGTCATTCTCTCACATACAGAGAGAGATAGAGAGAGAAATAGACAGGGAGATAGATAGAAGTTTGATTAGTTGTAGAATATTTTATTATTTTAATATAGAAATTCCCTTTTCCTTGCGAATTTGTAGTATCTTTGGAGACTACTCAAAGACTTTGAAATTTGAGTGATGACCTTAGGTCATAACTACACCTTTCATCCTATTTAATGGTACTCCAAACATGGGCCACACTAAATAGAACTTTTTGATCATCAATTATTGTAGATTGAAAAGTTCACCTCAAATTTGTGAACTTATACATAGCAAACGCCATACAATACAAGTAATTTGTATCACTAGTCAAAGGAAAAAGAAAAAACTTGATACTATTACGGTAGAGGTACCTATTTTTGACCACCATCATGTGATGGCTTTATAGGGTGTCTTACTGTAATCTGTAATTCAAATCTCAGGCCCATTTAAGTAAGCATTTCATAATGCTGACACAACAACAGGCCCCATCGTCTTTTTGGCATTACAATGTGCCCAAAAGTCATTGAATGAAAGTGGACACAACAACTGCAGAGGCCGGAAAACTTGTTGCACCAAGACATGCTTATCAGCAACTTTGAAAGCAAACATACACAACCGAGACAGAATTAAATAAGACTGAGCCTGAAGTCCACAGCTCAAGTGTTGGAAAAGAAGCGCTCCATAAAGTAATCTTGAAATACCAGTGGCAGAGAATCGTTGGGCGAGAGTCCGCCAGTGGCGTGGCGGACAGCCAGACGCGAGGGCAATGCTTTGGGTTCTTTTTTTCTGTGTGTGATGTTCAATTTGAAGGAGGACGAGAGTTCCAAGACATGGACGAAGACGTCCGCATTGCAGTGTCCGCCGCCGCGGGGATGGTTGCCAACCATTTGCTGTTCGAACTCGCTTCTGGAGAAAGTGTTTGGCCAAGACGAGCCCATCGCGCTCCACTTGCTAGGATCTAAGTGGTCACGCAACGCCCTGCAGACGCCTGCAGGGTGTGGCCATGGAGTTGCAGGATTCGCTCTTGAGGTGAGCTCCAACATTGAAGCCGAGGAGGTTTTCGCCAACGCTGATTGGGCCCTCCTCGTCGGTGCCAAGCTTTGCAGTCCTGTCATGGAGAGAGCCGACTTGCTCGACCTCAACGGACCGACCTTGGTGTCGCAGGTGAAAAGCGTTGAACAACATTGCAAGCCGTGAGGTGGAGGGCCAGGGTGAACTGACCCCCTCATTGCCCCGTTTTACCCCTGGGGAAAACGCTGTGAAATTTTTTATTTGCAATCAGACGAATTTTTTTGCAAATTCTGAATTCAGATTTGCAATCAGCGGCCCCAAATTAGCTAGGGGCGGTGTAGGAATATAAAAAATCATGGTAACAAAATAGGGGGCTTTTTCTCACAATTAACCCTGGCCGGAGCAATAAGGGGGTCAAATCTCCCTGGCCTGAGGTGGAGGTGCTGGCTGGTGGTCAACAAATGAATCTGTGAATTGTTGGCTTAAAAGAAATGCAAAAGCACTCATTGGAAGACAAACTACTATCTATAGAAGACTTCTCCTTTTTCATGCAAAATTTTCAAGATGAATAGTTGCACTTCATTCCTTACATACAAAGATTCTTTGACATTCATGGAACAAAAAATGGCTTACTGCATTGGTTTGGAGTTAAAGGAGGAATCCCTATTGCTAACCACTTAATCCTTATATGATGAGTCGGTCACCGTGGAAATCATCTATTTGCAAATTGGGTACTATGTAAATAGTTCACTTAGAAAAATGCTGAACATTTTAGTCAATCCTGAACATTTTAGTAGGACATCTTCTTCATAGTCATTATTTTTTTAAAAAGAAATTATATACTACATTATCTCTTCAGAATTGTGAAGCAACCTATTTTAATTGTGGCCTACAGTGGAAAAATAGCAACCGTTGGATGTAATTAACAAAACCTAAGACCATTCTTCACTACCATCTAATGTGAATTATTAAATAAAATGTCATTAAAGTCCAACAACCCGCATGACTTGAAATTTTATTTTTTTTGAAAAGTCAATAATTGTGCTATTGGGTTGAATATTTGTATGTTGTAGTGATGATAGGACTTCTTTTAATATGAACATGTAATATATAAATTAAATATTCAAATTAATTAATGTCATTTTGTAGAATTAATATGAATTAATTCATTTGAGGAAATGAACTCAAAATATTTCATTTGAGAAAACCAATTCAAATGTAATTCATTTGAGAAAACCAATTCAAATGTAATTCATTTGAGAAAACGAATTCAAACGAAAATGAGATTTTGAATTTTTTCATTGTAATTTAGACTTACCTTTACAATTAAAGCAATTGAGTAGGAAGGAAGTGTATTTGGAGATTGTTTGTTTCAATGTAGAAAATTGAAAATGATTTTTGTTGAATGGCCAAATGCCATGCGGATAAAAATTATTCTTCGACTATCCTACTATTTGGCTTGTATATGGTTAAAAAACTATCACTTGAAAAGAGACATTATTAATCCTTTTTTTGTAATGCATTGATGCATTAATGTATTGCTTACATGTAATTGTAGTGACAATTCTATATAATTGAATAAGACAAATCCAAAGTAAAAATTGAAGGCAATGTTCAAAAGAAACAAGAAAGACATAGAAATACTGGAATAGAAGGGGAGTTTCATTAGCAACTTGAAATTTTGGGAGAACACTTTTGTATCTTAAAAAATTCTTGAACAACAAGGAATAGTACAAGTAGAAGTTCATTCTGATTCAGAAGAAGTGAGCCCAATGTGAGTATGACCTTTGTCTCCAGCCAAATCTCTAAGCCGTTTCCTACTAAATAAAGATTTGGCTATGGCATCGCGGCGCATGCTCATTTCCGCTCTACTAGAAGATGGAGTGGAGTTCCAACCAGGTATTTTACCCTCGACTGTGGCACGATTGTGAAAATCAATTGGCGTGATGGTAACATTTTGAGCTTCCAATAAAATAGTTGATGCAGCAACAGCATCCGCAGGTGTCAGCGTCCTCCCTTGGAGTTGAGTTTGAGCCTCATTAACCCAAGACACATTGAACATGTCATTATGCATAATAGTTAAATTATGCAAAATTAAACATGCTGTAACGTGAGCTGGTACATATTGGAGTAGACAATCCATTTTCTTTAAGAGAATCCTCTAACGCAACTTTAAGATTCCAAAAGCACGCTCCACACACATTTGTGAACTAGATTGAATAAAATTCCAATGTTCTTGTTGGCGAGTGAAACCATCTTTGCTACCAAGGTATGGTGTGAGCATCCATGGACGAGGTTGGTAAGCAGCATCACCCAATAAAGCATAAGGGTTGAGTTTACCTTCTAAACAATATTTACCTATGGTGGATTTACAGAATAAATTGTAATCATGTATACTACTGCACCATCCTATATCGTAGTCCCAGAAACAACACGAATGATCTACGACCCCTTGTAATAGAACGGAATGAAATCCTTTTCTACAATAATAATCTGCAGCGTGCTCATTAGGAGCAAGAATTGGAATGTGACTACCATCTATAGCTCCAGCAATGTATGGTATTCCATGTAGTGATTCAAAATTTCTACTTATAGTTTGCAAACGTGATGGAATAGGCCATCGAATGAAGCTATTTCTACACTTTTTTTTTAAAGCATCACAAAAGTCTAGAACAATAGCATGTACGGTAGATATGCCAACTCTATAGCTATCAGCTATTATATATAGGGAAGAGCCAGATGCTAACCTTGTAATAGCAATAGCAACTCTTGTTTCCACTGAAATAGCTGTCCTCTGATTTGTGTCTTGTTTGAAAAGCAACGGCCCAACTTGTTGACACACATACATAAAAGTTCCTTTTGTCATTCTAAACC
Organism: Climacium dendroides; assembly: GCA_950106755.1. Lineage (NCBI taxonomy): Eukaryota > Viridiplantae > Streptophyta > Bryopsida > Hypnales > Climaciaceae > Climacium > Climacium dendroides. The sequence goes on from OX467091.1 coordinate 21,453,292, forward strand.
TTTGCTTAAAGATAATGTTATTATAGGATCCTACCAAATCAACATTTGCATAGCCCGGGGCCCTATTGTAGGATTGAATCCTTCCTGGTTGTGACCCTCCTCTAGCATTTTCAATGAAAAAATGTTGTGTAAGAAGTAGAGCATTTTGATTTAAATTTAAATTGGCCTCTATATTGGCACTAGACGTGGCAAACAAAGCAATGAAAGAAGCAAATTGTAGAATGAAGACTGCAACAAGCTTTCTATGCTCTGGATCCATCGTTGACACTTAAACAATATAAAAGCATGAGAGACTTTGTGAAAGGATCATTCCTAGAAAAAATAATAATATTTATGGCATCATTATCTCTATAGTATCAAACCTATACAAAACATGGAGTTAGAATAAAGGAACTATAGTTTGATTTACTTAGTATTGTAAGTTAGAGTCAACTTTATAAAAAATAGAGTACTTTGCAAAGTTCAACTTCAATTCGCATGTACTTATTAAAAGATGCATACTTTAACATGTAGTTTGTACACAAAAAACAATGGGTATGTAGTAACTCTCACTTCATAGATTACTACTATAATTGTACGTAGACTTTGTATAGGAACATTCTCTCATAAAATTTCCAATAATAAAATACATGGTGAGTTTACATTGATACACTGTTGTTATATTTCATAAATTTTTTTTAACATGAACTTCTTGATTTTTTTAAAATTTTAAAGAGAAAAAGTACCACTAGTACATATTATATATGAGAGAAGTATAGAAGTTTTAGTTTTTTAACAATGACAAAATCCAAAATTAAAGATATGAAAAGTTTAAATGTAAATTACTTCATGATGAAGAATTTTGGTATTGAACGTCAATATCAATCTTCCCATTTTTTTGATGCATTTTTTAAAGTTTTAGATAAGTTTTAGAATTTTTTGGAGTATATATTCAATATTTCTGAAGTGTATTCTAGATTTTTTACATTTATTTTTCAATGATTTAAAAAAAAGATTTATAATGATTTTGTAAATGAAGGCCAAAGAATGAGGTTAAAATAAAATTAATGTCATTTAAAATAAAAAATATTTTTCATGAAAGACAGTAGTTTGTTGTTGCAATTCCATTTTCACTAGAAGGTTTAAAATTCCACATGAAGCATTGTAAAATATAATGTGACCGGACGTCCGGGCCTAAGTGTGAAAACATACACCGGACGGACAAGATGATTGATGATGTGGCAATTTCCCTCCATCAAGTGGTGGACGAAATGGTGGAGACCGGGTTTCGTCCACTGCTTGTGGACGTCCCGGTCTGAACCGGGCCTCAAGCTTCCTCTTTCTGTTCTACACCTTGCGACCCTTCTTTCCTCTGCCCCATGTATACCCTTTCCAAATTTCGAGTCCCAAAGTTATCACCTTCTCTAATTCCAAGTCGGTTTGTTTCGCTGTCGAATTCGATCCCGACGATTTGTGCGGAATTTGTGACGATATGATCAGGTGTGACGAGGAGGTTTGCGTTCTCATGTCGTGGTTGTGTCTTCTGAGGGTTTTTAGCGGTAAGTTGTCGGTGTTAGTGGTTTGCTGGGCGTTTGGAGGTGAAAGGTTTGCTTTTGGTGAGGAGAAGGGGGGTTTCTGAATTGTGAAGGTGTCGGTGGGGTTTTGAGCAGGTGAGTAGGGAGAGTCCGAACAGGGACAGGGCTCCTGTGGAAAGTGTCGAATGAGTGGTTTGATTGTTTTTGGTGCTCAGTAGATTGGAGTTCTGTCGGTAATCGTTGTTCTCTGTGGCGTCTGTGCAGAAGTGTAAAAGTCGGAGGACGTGGTGGACTTGTCGGTAGGGGAGAGTTAGGAAGAGGACTGGACGGTGGGCGTGAGATTTGCAAGTAGGTTCAGGTATGTCCTTGAATCCCTAACTGACGCAAGCAGAACTCGGGTGTTACTGTTTGGATTCCAGTGTGGAGTAGGTCAGAGGGAGCTTTGTTTCGTCTCCTCTTATTTCGTTTTTCTATCACCGACTACGGTGTTTGGTGACTTCAGTGGTATGGAATTTGTCTCCCTTCAAATTCTATTATTTTCACAATACGATCCACGGAGTCGGCCATTCTAGAAGCATGAATCCTCAGTTCTTTAGGGTTTGATCGTGTTGTTTCGTGTTGTGGGAGCAGAGTGGTATGGCGATGATGCTAAGGTTTGACCATAACTGCTGGAAGAGCCTTGTCCATCTCGTCTTGTTCAACCTTTGTGGAACCAGTCCGCATAGCACTCGTGAATGTTTTGCACGTATCTCAGTAGACTTTGTCAGGATCAGGGTTGTGGGAACTCGAAATGTTTGGCTTTGTTTCATTTTGAAACGGCGGTTTTGATTGCGTTCACTGCGATGAAGACTCTGTTCTTGAGCTGTGCTTTAACACCCAATACTATGATTATCAAAGTGGTCCAATTATTCCTAAACTAGGTACTAGAAATGGAAAGAAACGGGAATGAAACGTCTTTATTCCGTTTTCTCTTGAGCATGGTCAGGATGAACTACCATTAGTAATCGTGTTTCCATGAGTATTCATAGCTTTCTGAAGCTCTTGGGACACAAGCGATCTACCAATCGTCTAAGATAGCTTTGATTGTATGGTACTTACAGATGTATATAGAGAGCTAAATGTGTGTTGATGGAAGTGAATTTTGCTTGATCTTGCTTTGTTGTCTCAAATCATACCACATTGTATAGGCACAAAATTGCAATCAGATATTGCAATTTGGGCATCATTGCCCACTTGCAAGGGTGCCTTCTCTATTGTTGTCTTCTATGATGAAGTTGTGTCTTCATCTTCTTGGCACTCTATTTGAGGTTTGGAGAATTTTTTGAGACTAGTTGACCCTAGTGAACACTTTGTCTCTCGATCTTTATTTTCTTTTGGTCTTGAAGCTTGTTACACTCATTTCCTGACCTTGAACCACTTGTCATTTGTTATTAGAGTTGTCTAGAAAACTTTAGTTTGAATAAGGTTATGGCATACTATTTTGTAACATTAGATCCTTATACATCACTTTGATTTCTTGTTGAAATGTACAAACAAATCTTGTGTGCCTTGGTTTGAATCTTTTGTAGTCAAATGCCATGGTGATGTTTCTCAGACCAAAAATGATTTGAAGCATGGAGCAAGGGAGCACAAGCTTATCTACAAGCAATGGCTATGGGTTAGTAGTCCCTATGAATTGTGATTTCTCGCATCATAACTCATCTAAAGAACAAATGTTGTAATTGCAATTGTTAAAATACATTTAGTCAACTTTGATTATAGAACAATATCCAGTTTCTCTTTCAAAATTGATTGATTGGTTGGTACTTCTAATTGTGTGGATAGGAATTACACATTACAACCAAAACACAAGGTCTTTTTGAGCCATAGTGGTGCACAAAAAGGGTTTGTGGAACAATTGTGTGTGGACTTGGAGAGATGCGATCGCCATCCATTTTTCGACAAGCGTCGGGATTGTTTACCCATTGGAAAGGAATTTCCCAGTCTTATCCTTGAAGCTATTGAACAATGTGAAGTTGGTGTGGTGGTGCTATCAGAGGAATTCTTTACTTCCAAATGGCCTATGTTGGAGTTGGTGGCCATGGTCACTCTCAAAAAGAGAAAGCCAAACTTCACAATAATGCTTGTATATCTTGGCATTACATTTTCTCAATGTCGTGATACGGATAACCAAAAAAGATGGTTATCGTTGTGGCAAAGTTGGGCCGAATGTGATAGAAGGATTGATGTGAAGGATTGGGAGAATGCTTTGCAATTGTTTGGCCCAACCAATGGCTTGAAGTACACTTTTGAATTGGGGGAAGTGAAGTTTCGAGAGGAGATAGTTGAAGCCATTTGTAAGTTGGTTCCCCCTGGAACAAGGTTTGAAGATTCCCATATTCAAGGGAGGTCCCGTACGTGCAAGGTTTGTGTGAAAATCCATCATTTTGGATGCTTCTTCCATGTCCTTTGTGAACAATTAGAAGGACGTCATGTGGATGCCTAGAAGTATGGTCTTGTATTGCTATTGATCACTTGGTTTTGTGTAAATTGCTTGATTTTAATTTTTTTCCACTTTTGTTGATTTATATATAGGTGATTCATGAAAGAATCAAGGAATCGAAAGTGTCCTTGTTGCATGGGGTGCATATAGTAGGCATATATGGAGTTGGTGGTATTGGAAAAACCACCATTTGTAAGTCTATGTGTAATGATTTCTTGGAGGAGTATCGTGATAAAGTTTGCCACATTGAGTTGGGAAGTCAAAGTGAAGAAGAAGTCTTCAAAAAAGTACTTGGGAAACTTACAGACAAAAATCTTGCCTATTTGGGAGCTATGGATGTGGCCAAGGTTTGTTGAATTGACTATAGTTAGAAAAGCATGGACTCATTTTTTTGTGTTATAGTTGTGTGCATTTGGACAATTTGTTGGTGTTTTTCGACTTGATTGGAAGTTGTTGTACTTCAATTTGGTTGTGTATCGTTGAATTTGAGATTTTGTTGATTTGCAGTATCAACACCATTTGATGAGGGATATGATGAATGTCAAAGTGTTTTTGGCAATTGACAATGTGTCAAGTGCAACAACCAATCAAGCTTTGACTCTTTTACGAGCAAACTATGGTCCTGGGACTGTGGTACTTGTGACATCACGTTCTTTGAATGAACTAATGTCCTTGGGGATTGATGCAAGAGAATGCATGGAGATGCTTGAGTTGGAGTTGGATGAAGCCAGGTCTTTATTCCTTTATCATGTTGCATGTGTCCCATCTACATATTCAAGCAACAAGGGTGACCTTGATTTGATCTCATCTTGTGTTAAGCGATGTCATTTCAAGAAAGGTGATGGGATTAGTTATCATTATCACCCATTGGCATTGCGAGTGTTGGGTGAACAATTGCAGTGTATTGGATATGTTCTATTTCGGTGGCTATTGCTTTTGCATGAAATTGATTTTTTGAATCCTTTTCGAGAGCCCCAGCACCTTGTGTTCTCCATCTTGAGAAGAAGCTTTGATGCATTGCATCTCGATGACCAACTTCTATTCATGGATGTGGTCCTATTTGCACCTTATCATGGTATAAACTATTCATCGAAGTGGAGCTTTTTTGAATGGTTGAGTATGGTCCATGGAATACCTTTGACTAATGTGATGGAACAGGTGAGTATTCTTTGAATTCATGATTGTCAATCTTTGTTTTTTTGATGAGAAGTACATAGTGAGATCGTTTTTTCACATGGCTTTTGAATTTTTCACTTTTGAGATTTTAGTGGTTGAAATTTTTTGTGTATCTTTTTAATCAATTTTGAATGGTGGTTCCCAATTTGACATTCAAGGACCAATGGCTGTATCTATGATGATTTATGGAGCTAGATGAGGACCTTGAGAGATATGTTGTGTTTGATAATTTTTGTTTTTGTTTTCTCACAGTTGGAGAACTTGAAGAGGAAATCAATATTAGAAAATCTTGGTGATGGATTTGGTAGAATTGGCATGCATGATTTGTGGCGTGAGTTTGCAAGATTGGAAACTAAAGTTGGCAAGTTTGAGGATAGGCGATGGATTTTTGAGTGGGATGAGTACAATGTGCTTGGAGAAGGGATTGGGACCAGGGGTGGTGGTTTGGTTGTTTTAAGTCGGATGTTTTTCTTGGACAAGGGATTCATGAAGTTGAAGGATGTGAATTTTTCATGTTTCTTGAACGTGAGGGTTTTGAAGCTTTGTACAGAGTTCCCAAGTGTACAGGTCTTGGATTTGAGAGGCTTGAAACATCTGAAGAGCTTGGAATTGGAATGTGGGTCATTCTGGAACTTGGATGGATCAAAACTATTGATGTCAATTGTTGGTTTGGGATCCCTGTCGCAATTGGCCTTTCTACAATGGTTGAACATCCCATCAAAATCATCTTGCATTGACGAGATCAGTTGTTTGACAAACTTGCAAGTGTTGGATTTGTATGGATGCGGCCGAGCACCAAATTTTAGGAACCTCATTTCCTTGGAAGTCATTTCTTTTTGTGAGAATGTCTCTATGATAAGCATTCACGGCTTGAGCTCGAGGCACACCAACTTGCAGTTGTTGGATTTGGGCCTTTGCAAGTCGTTGCAAAGTTGTCGAGGTGTGGGTGAATTAGTTGCATTGCAGAAACTTTGTCTTAATTGGTGTCCTAAGCTGAAAGAGGTGCCCAACTTACAAAAGCTCAAACGATTGCGGAAATTGGATGTAGGTGGGTGCAAGTTGCTACAAGCCTTGCCAAGTTTGGATGACCTTGTCAGTTTGGTGGAGCTACGTGCTTTTGCTTGCTCTAGTCTTGCGGAGTTGCCAAATATGCACAACCTTATAAACTTGACAATATTGAACCTTCAATTTTGCCATCTCATCAAATCATTGCCAGGTCTAGATGAGTTGGTTTGTTTGCAATCCTTACAAACAATAGGTTGTGAGAATCTCACCCAATTGCCAAATATGTCCAAGCTCACAAATCTACAAACTTTGGAGTTGGAAACAAAGGCTTCTTTGCAGTCTCTTGTTGGATGGGGCAATTTGGTTTCGCTTCAGAGTTTGGAAGTTGGAATTGATGAGTTGCATGATGGGATCGACTTCTCTAATCTTACAAAGTTGGAAAGGCTCTACATTTCTGGTTTGGCAGAGTTAGTATTGTTGGAATTCATCATTGTGGAAAAATGCAAGGGTGTGCATGTATTGCCTAATCTCAAGAGGTTATCAAGGCTACGTTGTTTGAAATTCCACAAGTGTAAGTTTGAAGAATTGTTCGGTTTGTGCAACTTGGTTAGCTTGGTGCAGTTGGAGATCACAAATTGTAACAAGTTGGAGGTGTTACCGGATCTGCAAGAGCTTACTAGATTGGAAATCCTGATGATCGAGGGATGTGCTTTGTTGAGAGATCTCCATGGCATCCTTGGATTACAAAACCTGGAATCATTGTGGGTGATGGGCAATCCAAGTCTTTGTGAAAACCTGGGGCCATACCTTCATCAATTAACAGGTCTCTATGATTTGCATGTGTCACAGTGTGCAGATTTGCAATGGTTGGCCACTTGTTCACAGTTGCGCAATTTGGAGTGCAATAGGTGCTCTATAGAGGAGCTCCCAGACTTGGCTAACTTTCCAGAATTATCTAGCCTCCACGTACAAGGTTGTATGAATTTAATGAACATGACTTGCTCGGTGCCCTTGTGTTCAAATTTTGATGAGCTAGACATTTATGGGTGCAAAAGGTTGCAAGGTCTTCTAGATTTGTCAAATTCACGAAAGATGAAAAGGCTAAATGTGGCCAATAGTGGAGTGGTATTGAGTGCCCAAGTCATTGAAGACATAAAAGTACGTTGGCCTGATATACATTTGGTCACCAACAAAACCTCAAATCTAATGCAAATTCAAGGGAGTTTTCATGGGATTTGGCGTCGAACCATTGGAATGATTGCATCACTTCATTGTGAATGCACAAGGACTTCCTTGACAATTGCGCATCCCAACTAATGTTGTTTTGATGAAGAGCCTTGAGACTTTAAAGTTTTTATCAACCCATCTCAAGCCATTGTGTGTTTGCACTGAATGATGCTCGAATCAAGTGGTGGTCCTATGAAACTAAATGGTAGTAAAACTTGTAAGACTTGTGATGCAGATCTTGGACAATTGGTTGGAGTTACAAGATGCTTACTAGTATAGTCAATGTTGAAACCTCATAGGAAAGTAGTACCAATTTTTTGCATTCTGAAGTGTTAGTAGTAAAAGGAATTATACTACAATAGAACTACAAACCTTTGTTCCAATGGGAGCTAGGGAGAGGTATGATATACAAGGCTCCATCTATTTGCAATGTAATTGGGGTCTTTATAGGAACTGAAATAATGGAAAGAGTTGCAATATTCTTCATTGATTCTAATAGAGTGAGTCACAATATAGGGAGCTTGAGTTTGTTGAACTCCACTAGATAATAATGTTCTGGACCTTGTATCCAAACCCTTGAACCATTGAATCTTAAACCAAATGAAGATTGATTTTAGCTAAAATTAGGTTTCAAGCAATTGATACAAAGTTATTTATAAGAGATTCAAAGTTGATCTCCAAGTTGTCGATTGCTTGGATGGACGTGCACTATGAATTTCGTGTATCTTGAATTTCCATTGAGTACATGTTTTACAACAAATGCTAAACTTGAACTTAGTAGATAGTGTTGGAGAGAGCATTATTTGCCTAAACAAAACTTTGGTGGTTCCATTTCTTTCCAAAACCATATGCAAAGAAACATAGAAAGTAACTGTAAAGAAGATGAAATCTCTGTGTGTGGACGTAAAATGGGTCTAGAGGACTATAGTGCTCTTGTATGCATTATCCTTGCGAGTAAAACATCACACTTTGTCTCATGTTTTTGAGCTCATGGCATGTTGAAAATGGATACACAGTTCCTAGTGCCCACAATCACACAAACTTAATGAAGTTGATGATGAACCACGCCCTTCATTTGGATGGTTGTACTTAATATTATCCATTTGCACTTGTAATGGATCAATCAAGTGGGGGATTGGTTACAAGAGTGCCACTATTGAGTTAAAAAATTTAGCAGCAACTAATTGACATGTATGAGAAGCATACTCAATGAAAGGAATTGAATGCATGAGTTTGGAGTCAAGAAGTAGAGCTATGATTATTTGGATGTAGAAATCTTTGGATTACTCTCGTAGGCTCTCCCCTCAAAGGTGTTGAATTTGTAGTTTGCTACCTCAATAAAATGTGGAACTTGAAGCTTCAATTTTGAATCCTATTTTACAAGTTAATTAGTTGTTTGTTTGTAGCAATAATTCATTGGATTGGTGTCACTACATGTGATCTTATTTTTATCTTGATGATCAAGTAGCTCTTGTGTATTACTTCTTTTGTTCCAAAATAAACCTAGAGTTTCTTAGAAATGGCTAGATTAGTGCATGAGTAGCTCCTATTTTTAAAGGATTGCACAATTACTATCGCCTCTATTAAACCCCACTAAGCATGAAACAAAGGAAATCAATATTGAAGTAGAGCATGTTGAGAACAAATGGCAAAATCAACAATTTTTTGTCCTTTTTAGAATTGCTTTAGTGGTATTAATTTTGATCATTCTCCAAGTAATGTTGGTGCAGTGATATCCATTGATGTCCTCCCTATTCAACTCCTACAATGTCCTATGATTTAAGTCCTAGAAATTCTTAACAAGAGATTTGTTAATAGTGTTTTTGGTATAGTTGTGGGTTGTATTCTTTACCTTTGGTTGGAGAGAGGTTGAGTTTTCATTCCCTTTTCAAGTAATGAATTGCATATAGTCTCTATAACATGGTATTTGCAAATTCTTTTGCTTCAAGGTGTTCAAACTAGCTTCAATTGTTATACATCAAGTTGTGAAGAACTAATTTCAAATTTAATTTGGGACAAGTATATTTAGAAACCTTGGATTTATTTTAGAAAAGGAATAGTAGTCGGACCTTTTATTTCTTTAAAAATTGCAAATTTGGATGATGCTTTTACATGAGTCCATTCTTTGAGATTATTTTGACATTTAATAAGACTTTGTACATTTGCACTTGAAAAATTTCCAAGTTAAATTAGAAACTAAACTTGAACAAGCTTTATTTCAATAGTTAGATTCTACTTTGAAAAAAAACATTCTAATGGCTAAAACTACACTATGTGGATAATGTAGCCATAGTCTAAATATAGCATTCAAGATAGCATATTCCATGGATGTCACTTTTCACTTTCAACCCTAGATAGTGGATTATGTTGTTTCAATGATGAGGTTGCATATGCAAAATTTCATCAATAAGTAGAGGTTTATGCCGTTTCTGACCTTAGATATTGCCGACCGCACATTCAAGGTTTATATATTTGTATAAAAATTGTTGTCACCCAAAGTCTGTGAAGTTGGAAACAATAGCTTCAAGCTTTCAATTGGTAGGTGTCTTTATTAGAAGCGGATTGGAGAGTAATGAAGCTTTAGTTTTATGAGCTTTCATCTACTAAGACAATGGAAGACTACATTTTCCTTTGTTAGTTCCTTTTTCTAAATCAATATTTGGTTGTTCTAACAACATATATCTATATCTTTAGTAATATTAGAATACTATAGATCTTATCTTTTATAATATTGTGAATCAACAATTTTTTTTTAATAGATTTGCAAATTTGTTCTTAAATAATTTAAGAATTTTCATTCTAAGTAGTCTTTAAAGTCAAAAACCTTCAATCAATCATCATTGGTAGTGGAATCCTAGTTTTTCATTATATAAAAAATGATGAACATATTTAAATTTTTGCAAATATAAAACCATTACAAAATACCATTTTGAGTCTAGTATAGAACTTCCCACATTTGTAAGGGTTCAACATAGTACCAATTTTCCACACATACAACAAACACAATATTGATTTTGTAATCATATGACCAAAGTGACCCCCTACAAGAGTCACAAACCCCAAGCTTAACCATTTAGTGCCTAAGAATTGGCCTATGGTTTTTGATATAGTACAATATATGTGGCAATAAAGTATTAATCTAAATGCTTAACATTATAACAAAATTTCATTAATGGATTATTATTTGTATCCACAATCTTATGTTTTTGCCCTACATCCAAATAGTATCAACAGTAATGAAAAGAATTTAGGGCATCCATAGGTTGCAAATGAGTGAATGAGCAAACAAGCAAGCCATTCAAAATTGTCCAACTCAAACCATATTGGAGAAATAGTAGTAATCAAACCATACAAATAATGAAAAGTAGAAAAGTTGAATAGTGAATCCCATTAAGATCCAAACATACACTATAAGAAAATTGTTTTTTATTTTATGTCAAGCCCAAAACATTGTACATCCAAGATAACACAATATGTCTCAGAAAACATTGGGATGTCATGTCGACGGACATTGGAAAAGTGGAGATTTTGGTTTGATGTTGTAGAAAGCATTGCTAAATTTCAGTCACAACATATTGGTACTATGAAAAACAATGATGCAATTTAAGACATTGTTGTGAAAATCAAATGTTTTCGAAAATGTTCAAAAAAACATATGTAGCTATGTCAACATCTTTGGTCAAACTTAGCTCAGAAGTTGAAATAGAAATTTTTTGCAGTTAGTGGTAAAGTGACTGCTCATGGTGAAAAAGAAGATAACGAGTAGGTGATAAGGCCAAAAAGCTGACATGGCATGATGACGTGGAAATTATGTGACGTGGACATGGAATGCTGACGTGGCATGCCACATCATCATATTCGGTCAATCCATGTTCTAACCTTAGATATTTCTGTAGACGTCATACATTAGTAGAAAAAAAGTGACCATATCAACAAAAAATTAACAAAAAAGTGTTGAGGGCGTTTATATCTGTGGTCGCGTTGTCTTGGACAGTACCTAACAAAAAATTGTTGTCTGTTCTGTTATAATGGTCAAATTAAAAAAATAATAATATTAATTCATTTTAAAATTTGCTCAATGAATGGCTACCACATGGCAAGCCAAGAACCAATCCAATACAAACTACCATATAAGCCAAAAACAACACATAAATAAAACTAAAAATTAGAGTTTACAATTTAATTTGAAGAAAGTTAGACTTTACAATTAATTTAGGAGACAAGTTTCTTAAAACTTAGTATTTGGTGATAGAAGAGAGGTGACATTGGTGATAGAAGGAGGAGAAAACAAGCTCTTTATAGAAATGGGGTGGTAGAAGGTAAAACAAACCATATAGGATATGTGAATTATGACGTGGAAATCATGATGTGAAAATTATGTGACATAGACCTGGAATGCTGACGTGGCATGCCACGTCATCATACCCAATCAGTCCATGTTCCAACCTTGGATATTTTTGTGAACGTCATACAAGTCATCCTAATGTTTCCAGAAACATTACTTCTGGCATTAACATTTTTTATTTCCTACAAATGTAACTTCAAACTACATGCTATCCACTATGCTTTTCATGATGTTTGACTGGACGTGCAGACATTACAAAAGCAATTGTAGGTGTCTTCTTTGATGTCTTCTTTATAAATCAATTTTATGAAAATTGATTTTCAAAATATTATAAGCTATATAGATTTAATTTATATAACAAATTTATATAAATAAGATGAATGGATTTGTTATGAAAAAAGGTTTACAAAATCATATCAATATTATATTATATGAAAATATTTATTTTTAATTTAAGATTTAAATTCTAAATTTTACTAGTTTAAAATTATAAATATTGCATCAAATTTTAATAATTTTTATTTCTATTTCACCTTCTTAACTTATTATTTTCAAATCATTCATATCTAATGTGGGATAATTTCCTAGTGTTCTTGGACTTTGAGATATTTCACATCTTAATCCTTAAAGGACTAAGGCCTTTTTTCTGCCAGAAAACATTGAAAATTGGCACTTCTGAAGCAAGAAGTAAAAAAAATTTTAATTTTTTTTCACATCTAATCATAGGATCTTACACCTAACAAATAAAAAAAATTGTAGAAAAAGTAAGCATTTTCATAATGCTGACGCAACAACTAAGTTTTCCGGCCTCTACAGTTGTTGTGTCCACTTTCATTCAATTTTCTTTATGGCAGTGACTGCCACTTTTGGGTGCATTTGACTGCCGTGAAGACGATGGGGCCTGACAGTAGAACAATGTGGAGACCCCTGAATCTTATCCCACGAGCTACAAAGTGTAATCCACATTCTCTTGCTAATTAAAAGGTTAAGTAGCCTGCTGTCTACTTTTTCACCAAGAAATGCTAATCAACAACTTTGAAAGCAAACGTACACAACCGACACAACCGAGACATAATTAAATAAGACTGAGCCTGAAGTCCCCAACTCAAGTGTTGGAAAAGAAGCGCTCGATAGAGTAATCCTGAAATACCACAGACGCAGAGAATCGTTGAGCGAGAGTGCGCCAGTGGTGTGGCGGACAGCCAGACGCGAGGGCAATGCTTTGGGTTCTTTTTCTCTGTGTGTGATGTACAATTTGAAGGAGGACGAGAGTTGCAAGACATGGACGAAGACGTCCGCATTGCAGTGTTCGCCGCCGCGGGGATGGTTGCCAACCATCTGTTGTTCGAACTCGCTTCTGGAGAAAGTGTTTGGCCAAGACGAGCCCATCGCGCTCCACTTGCTAGGATCTAAGTGGTCACGCAACGCGTGGCCATGGAGTTGCAGGATTCGCTCTTGAGAGAGATGAGCTCCAGCATTGAAGCCGAGGAGGTTTTCGCCAACGCTGATTGGGCCCTCCTCGTCGGTGCCAAGCTTTGCAGTCCTGGCATGGAGAGAGCCGACTTGCTCGACCTCAACGGGCAGACCTTTGTGTCGCAAGGAAAAGCGTTGAACAACATTGCAAGCCCTGAGGTGGAGGTGCTGGCTGGTGGTAGGCAAATGAATCTGTGAATTGTTGGCTTAAAAGAAATGCAAAAGCACTCATTGGAAAACAAACTACTATCTATAGAAGATCTTCCCTTTTTCATGCAAAATTCCCAGGATGAGTAGTTGCACTTCGTTCCTTACACACAAAGATTCTCTATCATTCATGAATGAAAAATGGCTTGCCACGTTGCTTAGGGGTTAACGAAGGAATACCTATTCCTAACCACTTAACCCTTGAATGATGAGCCGGTCACCGTGGAAATCAACTATTTGCAAATTGGGTGCCATGTAAATAGTTCACTTAGAAAAATGCAAAAGCACTCATTGGAAGACAAACTATTGTAGAAGATATTTCCTTTTCACATAAAATTGGAGGATGAATGGTTGCACTTCTATCCAACATGGAGAGATTCTTTGTTATTCATCATTCAAAAAACAACCTCTATGTCATTTATGGATTAAACAATTTCAGGCATTTGTAGAGTGGGTTTGATCGGCAGGGGAGTTTTGCGACGGGCACAAATAGAGTCTATACGGATGCATGAAATTTTTTAGATTTTTTTAACTCAAGACGTATTTCCTGCCAATTTTTGAATTAGAAATTTTGTCTTTCCTCTATTGGTAATATAGGTCTAGCCTACCTTGTGATATAAGAATTCCATTTTCAAACTCTTTGGGGTATATAAGTTGCAATCTTCATTGGAATATGGAACTATTCAAATCCTACAATTTTTTGGTCAATTTATTAGTTTGATCACATATATAGATTTTAGATTCCAAAAAACTATAATTTTAAAGTGAAACGATATATATTTATAATTTGTAATTTTAAATTAGAATACTTTTATTCATAGATTTGAAGGTTTGATAAGATTTTATTATTTTAATAAGAATTCCCTTTCTTTTATTCAACTATTCAAAGACTTTGAAATTTGAGTGACAATCTCACATCATAGCTACACTCTTCATTCTATTTAATGTTACTCCTACAAACATGGGCCACACAAAATAGAGCTTTTTATCATCGATTATTGTAGATTGAAAACATCACCATAAATTTGTGAACTTATAATTATACTACTAAAATCATAAGTCCCTCTGTAATATCACAAATGTTATCATTAATACTAGGGGCTCGTATTTATGTCACATTTAACTACTTCTGGACTATTCATTGAATTCTGGACTACTCACTGAATTCAAAACATCGGGAGATCTCCCGATGTTTATATAGATTGGGAGATCTTTTGATGTTGGTATAGATCTCTTGATGTTTTAAACTTATCCCCCGATGAAAATTTAGATCCCTTGATGTTTTGGATAGATCCTTTGATGCATCTCCCAATGACCATTATGAATTCTAGACTTTCAAAAGTCCAAAAGTAGTTAAATGTAGCATATTTGCGATGCTACGCATTCATTATATTACATATTAGTAAATTTTTGATATATTTGAATAGAATGTATGATAATGATTTCAACAAGTCTTTCAAATAACTATTTTAAATATTTTGTAAAAATATTTTCAATCATGCATACATAGAAATCGTATTTTCACACAATGTGATATTACAGAAATAGAGTAGCAATTTGCAATCACTATTGTAATATCATTTTTTATAAAGGGTGATATTATAGAAATAATATAGTTGTTGCAATTAAGGTGATATTAAGAGGATCCATAGGATGATATAATAAACATTAGGAAAAAATTGAACCCACAAAGAGGCCTTGAATTTTCTTACTAATTTTTATATTAATTGAATGAATATGAAGGTGGCTACATCCTCATGAGTACCACCACTTGGTGTGTGCTCTATTCTTCATGATGGAATCATCATGAGATTTATAAGATCATAGAGATGGATTGAATAATGATGACAAATTTTTGAATTCATAGTGTAATTCATAGCCCAATTAGTGAGTTGAAAAGGTTTTTCCCACTTAAATTTATGAGATTATGGAGATGGATTGAATAATGATGATGAATTTTTGAATTCATCATGCAATTCTTGGCCCAATTAGTAAGTTGAGAAGGCTCTTCCCACTCAAGCTTTTGCATTACGAAACGGCCTCTTTTGGGGTTCAATTTTTTTAATGGATAGTAATTCCATTGATTTTCTTGGCTTTATACTTCTTTTGCATTTCTATGATTTTCTCCTTTTGTGAGCTTTGAGCTTCTGATTTCAATTTTCTATTGTTACTACCAAATGATTTGAGAAATTTATTAGATTGAAACAATTTTGGATTTCACAACAATTAAATTGTTCACGAAACTTTTGAGATTTACAACTTTTTCCTTTAAATTCTTCTATTTGGATTGCCATTGTTTGTAACAATAGAGTCAAATTTCTAATGCATTTTGATGTGTGTATCTTTTACCGTATTCATCATTGCATGTATATCATTCATCGTTCATTAAATTTCTATTGTTTATATCAATATATGCTTATTTATAAAAAAAATTATATTAGGATTTTAGTAATTTTTATTTGAAGATTTATTAAAATTCTTGCTCTTCATTCTATCTAATACATAAAAATTTCTAATGAAATTATAATGGTAAACACGTAGCATAGCAAGCGCCAATTGCTAATCATACTACTAAAATCATAAATCCCTCTATAATATCACAAATGCTACCATTAATACTAGGGGCTCATGCTTGCTATGCTACGCATTCATTGTATCACATATTAGTAAATATTTAATATACTTGAATAGAATGCATGATAATGATTTCGATAAGTCTTTAAAATAATTATTTTAATTATTTTATAAAGATATTTTCAATCATGCATACATAGAAATCATATTTTCATACAATGTGATATTATTGAAATAGAGTAGCAGTTCACAATGACCTCTATAATATCACTTTTTACAAAAGGTGATATTATAAAAATAATATAGTCGTTGCAATTGAGGTGATATTAAAGAGGATCAATATGGTGATATTATAAAGGTAACAATTCCATTGCTTTTCTTGACTTTATACTCTTTTGCATTTCTATGATTTTGTGATTTTGTGAGCTTTGAGCTTCTGATTTCATTTTTCTATTGGTACTGCCAAATAATTTGAGAAATTTATTAGGTTGAACTGATTTTAGATTTCACAACAGTTAAATTATTTATGAAGCTTTTGAGATTTACAAGTTTTTCCTTTAAATTCTTCTATTTGGGTTGCCATTGTTTGTAACAATTGAGTCAAAATTTTAATGCATTTTAATGTATGTGTATATTTTACCGTATTCATCATTGCATGTATTTCGTTCATTATTCTTTAAATTTCTATTGTTTATTTTAGTATATGCTTATTTGTAAAAAAGTTTTATGAAGATTTTAGTAATTTTTATCTAAAGATTTATTGAAATTCTTTCTCTGCATTCTATCTAATACATAAGAATTCTAATGAAATTCTAATGGTGAATGTGTAGTATAGCAAGCGCCAACCGCTAGTACATTGCTAATACTATAAATGGAAAAGACCATACTATACAAGTAATTTGTATCACTATTTAAAGAGAAAAAAAACTACTATTAAGATAGAGGTACCTATTTTGAAGACCCACCATGTGATGGCTTTGTATAAAGAATATCACATTGTTGGAAGTTATTACTGATGCTTTTCATGTGGAAGGAATCATGGGCCTTGTCCACTCGACTTTTCTTTCCCTCACACTTGGATGGTCAACACGATGGACCTTGAGAGCTCATAAAGCGAATCGTGTGTACAAAAATTTTGAGCACGGGTATTTGGATTAGTGCCTGTCAAGAGCAATGCACTAAAGTTTGTTCTTACACCTAAAATTTGATTAAGAATTTCAGGTCATTGCATCCTCAAATGTCCAAATCTTTTTCAAATTTCATAAGATTCTGCTCACATCTTTGAACAAATATATTATTATACTCCTTACCTCATTTTCATTGACTTTTTTAATCAATTTTGAAAATTTCACTTCTAACTTTAACCCAAAATTTCAATTTACAACATCTAAAAATATCTATAAGTAACCTGTCAATATTGCAATTCCAATTGTTTTGAAGAAATGATTTCATCATGTAATGAAGATAATACAAACACTTCCTCCAAATAACAAAATTTTCAAAGCCAGGCATATCCAAATGACTTGTTTTTCTTATTAAAACCTTTTGAATATAGATATTTTTGTTTATGATTTTATCAAAGAAATAGACAATAGAGTTAAGTTTGCATGATACAAAAATATTTGAAATACATTTTCTTTATGCTCCAAAAATTCTATTTCAAGTTGGATTTGGACCAAAAAATTGTGGATTGGCATTTAGAGGGCACTTTACTAAAAATATTCTAGCTACTGTGTGTACCATAATAATCGTGGTTTGTAGAGGTTGGAACAATTTTGCCTACGCTATGATGTAAGATTTACATTTTCAAACTCTTTAGGGTACATAAATTGCAATCTTCATTGGAGTGATGGAACTATTCAAATTCTATAATTTTTTTTGGTTAATTTATTAGTTTGATGAAATATATAAATTTTTTATTTTAAGATATTATAATTTTAATATGAATATATATAATTCAAATTTTGAAATTAAAATATTTTTGTTTATAAATTTGAAAGTTTGATAGGTTGTAGAAAATTTTAAAATTTTATTATTTTAATAGTAATTCCCTTCCTTTTGCAAACTTACATTACTTCTTGTGACTATTCAAAGACTTTGAAATTTGAGTGACAACCTTAGGTCATAGCTACACTTTCCATCCTATTTAGTGTTACTCCTTCAAACATAGACCATACTAAATAGAACTATTTATCATCAATTATTTGTAGATTGAAAACTTCACCTCAAATTTGTGAACTTATACATTGCTAACACTATATATGGCAAAGACCATACTATACAAGTATCTTGTATCACTATTCAATGAAAAAAGAAAACTTAGTTACATTAAAGTAGAAGTAGCTACTTTGGATAGCCGCTATGTGATGGCTTTATAGTGTGACCTATTGTGGACAATTGTTGGATGACAATGCTAATTGTTTCGAAGTCTGGACAACGCTAATTGCTTCTAAGTCTTCAAAATAAAAAATAGTAATTCAGTTCTCTTTAATTTGTAGTTGGAACTGTTCAATTGAAATAACATGAATTGCCTGAACCATTTCATCTCAAAAAATGCGATTGTATTGGTCAATGCATCCTTGTGTCATTCCCCTCCATCAAGTGATTGCTATGGTGACTCAACAATCAACTTGCCAAAGTTTTGGCAATGTCATGGCTAGCTTTTCTTGACACACTCTCGTCACTCACACTAAAAGAATCCTATGTTTATCTAGACTTGGGATGTTTAACTTGACACTATTTACCTAGATGTTCAATGTAGCAACCCCATGTTTTTATGTCATTGAAGATGTTACAATGAATGTTAGTGAACGTCAATGTTGACATAAAAACATGGGGTTGCTACATTGAACAATTAGGTAAATAGTGTCAAATTAAACAACCCATGTCTAGATAAATATGTGATTCTACTAGTGTCAATCCTTGCTGCAATTGAAGGAGATGATAAATGTGAACAAGCCCTCGAAAGTGATTAATTTCCAATGCAAATTGATTTTGGAGGCAAGGAATTAGCTCGCCAAGCCGAAGTGAGTCGATTCATCACAAGGCATATATTGAATGCAAAAGTCAGAGAGAACCAAATGCATAGCAATTGGTACTGCCATGGCTCAACTTGAGAGCATTGCCACCCCTGTGCCGTATTTGGGATTGGGACGGAATAAAAGTGGGCTGGTCTCCAAACCACCCCCACCGTGGTACTGGCAGAGCCCGTTCAGGAGCCGGGTGCATCGAATTTTGCGATTTTCTCCTCAGCTTGGCGTGAACGAGGAAATTTCTAACCAGACCTGGATTTGAACAATTTCTCTGCAGTAATGTGGTCGCGGAGCAGTTGGAGGTCAATTGGAGCAAGAAATAGTTGGAAGGCGCATGAGTCCGGAGCATTGGCCAACTCCCCAGCAACATGTGGGTCTTTTTTTAATTGAAATTTGTGGGCCAGGGTTTTCCGGCAAAAAGTTGAACGTGTTTGGAGCACTCTGGTACGGTGGCCATGCTTTGAAATTGTCACATGAATCGACATCTACAGTTCTTGAGGTCGACACTAGCTCCGTAGCTTGAAAGCTCCAAAGATGCCATCTCACCAATAATATTTCATATTGACTAAGGTGGGTACACCCATTATGGCACAGTGCCTTAAAGCACATCCTAAATTAAGCTCTTAAATGGTATAGTTATCTACTAAAAATTATCAATGAGTAAATATGGTCGTTCATCAAAGAACCATTGGCCATTTTGATATTGGTGACATGCTTCTAAGCTCACATCACATGTTAATTTGCTTCTCTGACAAGGTAATCTTTCTTTTATTTTTCTATGAAACACATGGACAATTCCCATTGATTACTGACAAATTTTTCTATTGCTTGTTGGTTACTGATTTGGTTTGTTTTTTTCATTGTTTTAAACACAATTGCAACTCATTTATTTTCAATTTGAAACCTTGGGAGGGGAACTTTGTGCATGTGATTGCTGATTTTTAGTGCAGCCTATGAGCGCTTTTGAATACTTTACTTCCAAAACTTTGTACCCCTACTGTGGTCTCATATTTGTCAATATCTGAATTTTTTTTGTGCATTTCTTTCTTTTCTACACATCTCTTTACAATCTTGTATTCACTATTATCTACTTAACCTTCAAATTACTCACAGCCTAATTTGTGGCGCTTTTGGGTATATCCACCTTATGTGCGTAGCGTACTCTCATGTCCCAGTGCGCCTCACAGTTGGCGAATTAAATTACTAAAATGAGTTGAAGCATAGAACGGGAAGATATTCATACTAATCATGTACTAATACAACCAGCCCAAGCCTAATACCATAAATTGAAATCAGTGCATAGCCTTCAAATTGTAAAGCCATTCAGTTTAAATCCTTTCAATTTTAAAGAAACTGGTTATAAACTGTACAACAATAATTTCAATCAACTAGAAATACTAAACTTTTAGTGTAATGTTGGTTTGAAATTAAATTGCTTATCCTTAGCGGAGGCACGGCAGGCACGAAGGAGCAAGACTGGAGCTGCGGAGGCACGACAGGTAGCAAAGGAGCGGTCAAGTAGAAGAATGGAGGCGCGAACGGCTGAAGACCAAAGAGCGGGAGTGGAGGCATACACAGAGAGACGTTGAGGAACTTGAGGGAGTTTTTTTTGACAAATGAGAGATTATTTTCGACCCCTCTCAATTCTCAGCCTGACTTAAATGTCTAAGAACTGGCCCACCCAAATCATACACGGCCGAGAACCGGCCATACCCTCGGGCCAACAAATCAAAATCCACCTTTTTAATATTTTGAACAGCTAAAAATCCGGAACTCCAAGATCATAACAGTTAAAATCCTATTTAAATGATTTTTCATTGATTCTCTGGCCTGTAATTAAGTATTTCAATCAGCTTTTTCAAAAAATCAATTGGCTCAATTTACACTAGCTGCCAGTAGCTGCCGGTTCTTCCCGTTCATTGAGTTGAAGTGCCCAGCCTGCTTAATCCACGCTCTTCATCCACGCTGCCGCGACTTCCATTTCTCTTGCAACTCGCCACCCAAGTGCGAGCGAGAGATTTTCACGAAGGATATGCTGCCCGAGCCTGCACCCACAGCAATCCGACTGCGTCGACCCGGCAAGTAAGAAAGTAGCTAGCCAACCGTGAACTAATGAAATCACGACAGCTGGCAGCCCGACTTGGGTGGAGTGGTGGACAAGTCTTCTCTACCATTTATTTCGTTCTCCAACTTCCGTAGCTGCTCCTCCTCCACTAGGGTAATTAGCCTCCATCTCAAGCTTCCTCTTTCTGTTCAGCACCTTGCGACCCTTCTTTCCTATGCCCCATGTATACCCTTTCCAAATTTCGAGTCCGAAAGTTCTCACCTTCTCTAGTTCCAAGTCGGTTTGTTTCGCTGTCGAATTCGATCCCGACGATTTGTGCGGAGTTTGTGACGAATAGATCGGTGTGACGAGGAGGTTTGCGTTTGATGTCGTGGTTGTGACTTTTGATGGGTTTTAGCGGTAAGTTGTGGGTGTTAGTGGTTTTCTGGGCATATGGAGGTGGAAGGTTTGTTTTTGCTGAGGAGAAGGGGGGTTTCTGAATTGTGAAGGTGTCGGTGGGGTTTTGTGCAGGTGAGTAGGGAGAGACCGAACAGGGACAGGGCTCCTGTGGAAAGTGGCGAATGAGTGGATATTTTTGGTGCTCAGTAGATTGCAGTTTTGTCGGTAATCGTTGTTCTCTGTGGCGTCTGTGAAGAAGTGTATAAGTCGGAGGACGCGGTGGAATTGTCGGTAGGGGAGAGTTAGGAAGAGGACTGGACGGTGGGCGTGAGATTTGCAAGTAGGTTCAGGTATGTCCTTGAATCCCTAATGGACGCCAGCAGAACTCGGGTGTTACTGTTTGGATTCCAGTGTGGAGTAGGTCAGAGGGAGCTTTGTTTCGTCTCCTCTTATTTCGTTTTTCTATCACCGACTACGGTGTTTGGTGCTGACTTCGGTGGTATGGAATCCGTCTCCCTTCAAATTCTATTATTTTCACAATACGATCCATGGACTCGGCCATTCGAGAAGCATGAATCCTCAGTCTTTTAGGGTTTGATCGTGTTGTTTCGTGTTGTGGGAGCAGAGTGGTTCTGGCGTATTTGGCAGATGATGCTAGGGTTTGACCATAACTGCTGGAGGAGCCTTGTCCATCTCGTCTTGTTCAACCTTCGTGGAACCAGTCCGCATAGCACTCGTGAATGTTTTGCACGTATCTCGGTAGACTTTGTCAGGATCAGGGTTGTGGGAACTCGAAATGTTTGGCTTTGTTTCATTTTGAAACGGCGGTTTTGATTGCGTTTTCTGCGATGAAGACTCTGTTCTTGAGCTGTGCTTTAATACACAATACGAAGATTTTCGAAGTGGTCCAATTATTCCTAAACTAGGTACTAGAAATGGAAAGAAACGGGAATGAAACGACTTTATTCCGTTTTCCCTTGAGCATCCATGAGTCAAGATGAACTACCATTAGGAACCGTGTTTCCATGAGTATTCATAGCTTTCTGCTGTGAATCAATCAATTGTTTGAGATCTGAAGCTCTTAGGGACACAAGCGATCTATCAATCTTCTAAGATAGCTTTGATTTTATAGTATTGACAGACATATAGAGAGAGCTAAATGGGATTTGGGAATCTTTCAAAATTTCAAATAGATATAGTAACTAGATAGTACAAGCTAATTTCATTTCATTTGTGGGCCCATATCTAAGAAGTCCATTTTAATGGCTAAAATTGTATATAGAATGAGGAGCGTGATGAAGAGGCATTAAGTGCTCTATATATTTAGTAGGAAAGTTTTGTTGTTGGTGGATTTTGTTCATCAATGAAAAGCTTTCCACCACCAAGTATTGCATACTTATTGATGTAACTCTTCCAAAACCAAATTGGTAGCCATCATCCATATTTTAGTAAGAATTGCATCTTGTTTGACCATTCCTTGAGAACGTGGTATACTTTCATTGTAGAGATAGGTTTGGACCAATTGGGTTAGGTTCATTTTGGATCTTGTTGAATGAGAAAGTTAATAATTTCTTTCACCCTATCAAAAACAAAGGAATTATTGTTCTTTAGTATGCAATGGTCAATTTTGTAATATTGGAATTCTTGTTTTGAATCAAAGACATGGAATTTGGAAAGAAAGGTGACAAAAGTACCAAACTCATTGCTCCAAAATTTGGGGCAAATTTTAATACAGAAATCCACTTGTGTTTTTTGTTTGATTCATTGTAACCAATCTCCTTGTATTCAAACTTAGTTGGTAATCTTAATAGGGGTTTCTATTGAGTCATGAGTGGTTGTTGGATTGGTTGCATTGCATTAGTAGACTTTCTTTGGAATTTGGTTTGATACGTTTGTGGCATTTGTAGGGCATATGATGAGGTGCCCGCCATCACTATCCACTTGTAAGGGTGCCTTTACTATTGTTGTCTTCTTTGATGAAGTTGTGTCTTCATGTTCTTGGCACTCCATTTGAGGTTTGGAGAATTTTTTGAGACTACTTGACCTTGATGGATATTATTTTGTAACATTAGATCCTTGTACATCACTTTGATTTCTTCTTGAAATGTACAAACAAATCTTGTGTGCCTTGGTTTGAATCTTTTGTAGTCAAATGCCATGGTGATGTTTCTCAGACCAAAAATGATTTGAAGCATGGAACAAGGGAGCACAAGTTTGTCTACAAGCAATGTCTATGGGTTAGTGGTCCCTTTGAATTGTGATTTCTCACATCATTACTCGCCTAAAGAATAAATGTTGTGATTGCAATTGTTGTAGGACATTGGATGAACCTCTATTATAAAACATTGTCTAATTTCTCTTTCACAATTGATTGATTGGTTGGTATTTCTAATTGTGTGGATAGGAATTACACATTACAACCAAAACACAAGGTCTTTTTGAGCCACAGTGGAGCACAGAAAGGGTTTGTGGAACAATTGTGTGTGGATTTGGAGAGATGCGATCGCCATCCATTTTTCGACAAGCGTCGAGATTGTTTACCTATTGGAAAGGAATTTCCAAGTCTTATCTTTGAAGCTATTGAACAATGCGAAGTTAGTGTGGTGGTGCTATCAGAGGATTTCTTTACTTCCAAATGGCCTATGTTGGAGTTGGTGGCCATGGTCACTCTCAAAAAGAGAAAGCCAAACTTCACAATAATGCCTGTATATCTTGGCATTACATTTTCTCAATGTCGTGATACGGATAACCAAAGAAGGTGGTTATCATTGTGGCAAAGTTGGGCTGAATGTGATAAAAGGATTGATGTGAAGGATTGGGAGAATGCTTTGCAATTGTTTGGTCCAACCAATGGCTTGAAGTACAACTTTGAATTGGGGGAAGTGAAACTTCGAGAGGAAATAGTTGAAGCCATTTGTAAGTTGGTTCCCCCTGGAACAAGGTTTGAAGATTCCCATGTTCAAGGGAGGTCCCGTTTGTGCAAGGTTTGTATGAAAATCCATCATTTTGGATGCTTCATCTATGTCCTTTGAACAATTATCAAGATGTCATTTGGATGCCTAGAAGTATGGTCTTGTAGTGGTATTGATCACTTGGTTTTGTGTAAATTGCTTGATTTTAATTTTCTTCAACTTTTGTTGATTTATGTATAGGTGATTCATGAAAGAATCAAGGAATCGAAAGTGTCCTTGTTGCATGGGGTGCATATAGTAGGCTTATATGGAGTTGGTGGTATTGGAAAAACCACCATTTGCAAGGCTATGTGTAATGATTTCTTGGAGGAGTATCGTGATAAAGTTTGCCACGTTGAGTTGGGAAGTCAAAGTGAAGAAATCTTTAAAGAAGTACTTGGGAAACTTACGGACAAAAATCTTGCCTATTTGGGAGCTATGGATGTGGCCAAGGTTTGGTAAATTGACCATAGTTAGAAAAGCATGGACACATTTTTGTATGTTATATTGGTGTGCATTTGGACATTGTGTTGGTGTTTTTTGACTTGATTGGAAGTTGTTGTACTTTCATTTGTTTGTGTATCATTGAATTTGAGATTTTGTTGATTTGCAGTATCAACACCACTTGGTGAGAGACATGATGAATGTCAAAGTGTTTTTGACAATTGACAATGTGTCAAGTGCAACAAGCAATTAAGCTTTGACTCTTCTACGAGCAAACTATGGTATTGGAAGTGTGGTGCTTGTGACAGTACGTTCTTTGAACGAATTGATGTCTTTGGGGATTGATTCATGGGAATGTATAGAGATGCCTGAGTTGGAGTTGGATGAAGCCAGGTCTTTATTCTTTTATCATGTTGCATGTGTCCCACCTACATTTTCAAGCAACAGGGGTGACCTTGATTTGATCTCATCTTGTGTTAAGCGATGTCATTTCAAGAAAGGTGACGGGATTAGTTATCATTATCATCCACTAGCGTTGCGAGTGTTGGGTGAACAATTGCGTTGTGTTGGATATGTTCCATCACGGTGGTTGTCGCTCTTGCGTGAAATAGATTTTTTGAATCCTTTTCGAGAGCCCCAGCACCCTGTATTCTCCATCTTGAGAAGAAGCTTTGATGCGTTGCATCTCGATGACCAACTTCTATTCATGGATGTAGCCTTGTTTAGTCCATATCGTGTTAAAAGCGTTTATTGCAAGTGGAGCATTTTTGAATGGTTGGGTATGGTTCATGGAATACCTTTGACTAATGTGATGGAACGGGTGAGTATTCTCTGAATTCATGGTTGTCAATGTTTGTTTCTTTTGTTGAGAAGTATATAGTAAGGATATTTTTTTACCTGTCTTTTGAATTTTTCACTTTTGAGATTTTAGTAGTTGAAACTTTTTGTGTATTTTTTTTATCTATTTTCAATGGCGGTTCCCAATTTGACATTCAAGGACCAATGGCTGTATCTGTGATGATTTATGGAGCTAGATGAGGACCTTGAGAGATATGTTGTGTTTGATAATTTTTGTTTTTGTTTTCTCACAGTTGGAGAACTTGAAGAGGAAATCAATATTAGAAAATCTTGGTGATGGATTTGGTAGAATTGGCATGCATGATTTGTGGCGTGAGTTTGCAAGATTGGAAACTAAAGTTGGCAAGTTTGAGGATAGGCGATGGATTTTTGAATGGGACGAGTACAATGTGCTTGGAGAAGGGATTGGGACCAGGGGTGGTGGTTCAATGGCCTTAAGCCGAATGTTTTTCTTGGACAAGGGATTCATGAAGTTGAAGGATGTGAATTTTTCATGTTTCTCCAACGTGACGGTTTTGAAGCTTTATACAAAGTTTGTGAGCGCACAGGTCATGGATCTAAGAGGCTTAAAATATATCAAGAGCTTGGAATTGGAATGTGGCTGGTACCCGAACTTGAATGGATCGCAGCTATTGATGTCAGTTGTTGGTTTGGGATCCTTGTCGCAGTTGGTCTTTCTACGATGGTTGAACATCCCATCAGAATCATCTTGCATTGACGAGATCAATTGTTTGACAAACTTGCAAGTATTGGATTTGTATAGATGCGGCTGAGCCCCGGATTTGAGGAACCTCATTTCTTTGGAAGTCATTTCTTTTCGTAAGAATGTCTCTATAGCAACCATTCACGGCTTGAGCTCAAGGCACACCAACTTGCAATTCTTGGATTTGAGCTCTTGCGAGTCATTGCAAAGTTGTCAAGGTGTGGGTGAGTTGGTTGCGTTACAAGAACTTCGTCTTAGTTGGTGCTCCAAGCTAAAAGACGTGTCCAACTTACAAAAGCTAAAACGACTGCGGAAGTTGAATGTGAATTGGTGTTGTTTACTACAAGCCTTGCTGGGTTTGGGTGACCTTGTCAGTTTGGTGGAGCTACGTGCTATAGGTTGCTCTAATCTTGCGAAGTTGTCAAATATGCACAAGCTTATAAACTTGAGGATATTGGACCTTCGGCTTTGTCGTCTCATCAAATCATTGCCAGGTTTAGATGAGTTGGTTTGTTTGCAATCCCTAGAGACACGGGGTTGCCAAAATCTCACCCAATTGCCAGATATGTACAAGCTCACAAATCTAGAAACTTTGGAGTTGGAAACAGAGACCCCTTTACAATCTTTGGCTGGATGGGGCAACTTGCTTTTGCTTCAGAGTTTGGCAGTTGGAATTGATGAATTGCATGATGGGGTCGACTTCTCCAATCTTACAAAGTTGGAAAAGCTCTACATTTCTGGGTGGCAAGGTCCAGGGATTTCAAATTTGGCAGAGTTAGTATTGTTGGAATCTGTCATTGTGGAAAAATGCAAAGGCATGTATGTATTGTCTAATCTCAAGAGGTTATCAAGGCTACGCTATTTGAAATTCCGGGAGTGCGAGTTTGAGGATTTATCTGGTTTGTGCAACTTGGTTAGTTTGGTGGAGTTGGAGATCACAAATTGTAACAAGTTGAAGGTGTTATCTGATCTACGAGTGCTTGCTAGATTAGAAAAGCTGGTGATCATAGGATGTGCTTTGTTGACAGTTCTCCATGGCATCCTTGGATTACAAAACTTGAAATCATTGTGGGTGATGGGCAATCCGAATCTCTGTGAAAACCTCGGACCAAACCTTGATCAATTGGCAGGTCTCTATGATTTGCACGTGTTAGAGTGTGCAGATTTGCAATGGTTGGCCACTTGTTCACAGTTGCGCAATTTGGAGTGCAATAGGTGTTCCATGGAGGAGCTCCCAGACTTGGCTAACTTTCCAGAATTATCTAGCTTGAACTTGCAAGGTTGTGCGAACTTAATGAGCTTGACTTGCTCGGTGCCCTTGTGTTCCAATTTTGATGAATTGGACATTGATGGGTGCAAAAAGTTGAAAGCTCTTCCAAATTTGTCAAATTTACGAAAGATGAAAAGGCTACATGTGGCCAATAGTGGAGTGGTATTGAGTGCCCAAGTCATTGAAGACATGAAAGCACGTTGGCCTTATCTGTATTTGGTCGCCAATGAAACTTCATCTCAGGCACAAATTCAAAGAAGGTCTCGTGGAATTTGGCATCGAACCATTGGAATGATTGCATCACTTCATTGTGGATGCATAGGGACTTCCTTGACAATTACACATCCGAGTTAATGGTGTTTTCATCAAGAGCCTTGAGACTTTCAGGCTTTTATCAACCCTTCTAAGGCCATTGTGTGGTTGCATTGAATGATGCTCCAATCAAGTGGTGGTTCTATGAAATTGAATAGTATCAATACTTGTAATTCACATCTTGGAAAGTTGGTTGGAGTTGCAAGATGCTTTTTTGCACATGCTTACTAGTAGGGTTGATGTTGAAACCTCATACGAGAATAGTACCAATAGTTTGCATTCTAAAGTGTTAGTGATAAAGGAAGTAATACTACAATAGAGCTACAAACCTTTTTTCCAATGGAAGCTAGGGAGAGGTGTGACATACAAGGCTCCATCTTTTTGCAATGTAATTGGATTCTTTGTTGGAAGTGGAATAATGGAAAGAGTTGCAATATTCCTCATTGATTCTAATAGAGTGAGTGACAATAGAAGGAGCTTGAGTTTGTTGAACTCCACAAGGTAGTAATGTTCAAGACCTTGTACCCAAACCCTTGAATTGTTGAATCCTAAAGCAAAAAGGGATTGATTTTGGTTGAGATTGTAATTCACATCTTGGAAAGTTGGTTGGAGTTGCAAGATGCTTTTTTGCACATGCTTACTAGTAGGGTTGATGTTGAAACCTCATACGAGAATAGTACCAATAGTTTGCATTCTAAAGTGTTAGTGATAAAGGAAGTAATACTACAATAGAGCTACAAACCTTTTTTCCAATGGAAGCTAGGGAGAGGTG
The DNA here is from genome assembly GCA_950106755.1 of Climacium dendroides. NCBI lineage: Eukaryota > Viridiplantae > Streptophyta > Bryopsida > Hypnales > Climaciaceae > Climacium > Climacium dendroides. The sequence goes on from OX467091.1 coordinate 21,482,080, forward strand.
TGACATACAAGGCTCCATCTTTTTGCAATGTAATTGGATTCTTTGTTGGAAGTGGAATAATGGAAAGAGTTGCAATATTCCTCATTGATTCTAATAGAGTGAGTGACAATAGAAGGAGCTTGAGTTTGTTGAACTCCACAAGGTAGTAATGTTCAAGACCTTGTACCCAAACCCTTGAATTGTTGAATCCTAAAGCAAAAAGGGATTGATTTTGGTTGAGATTAGTTTTGAGCAATTGATATAGAATTATTTACACGAGATTCAAGGATGATCTCCAAGTTTTTGGTTGCCTCGTGGAACGTGTACTGTGAATTTCGAGTGTCTTGAATTTCCATTGAGTACATCTTTCACAACAAATGCTAAACTTGAATTTAGTGGACTGTGTCAAAGAGAGTATTATTTGTCTAAATGAAACTTTGGTGGTTCCATTTTTATCAAAAACCATATGCAAAGAAGCAAAGAAAGTAACTCAAAATAAAATGAACTCTCTATTTGTGGACATAAAATGAATCTAGAGGACTATGTTGTTCTTATATACATCACCTTTGCGAGTCAAACATCACACTTTGTCTCATGTTTTTGAACTCATGGCATGTTGAGAATGGATGCATGGTTCTTGGTGCCTACAATCACACCAACTTAATGAAGTTGATGATGAACCACGTCATTCACTTGGATGGTTTTACTTAATGTTATCTGTTTACACTTGTAATGGGTCAATCTATTAGGGGATTGGTTATAAGAGTGTCATTGTTGAGTTTAAGAATTTAGCGTCAACTAATTGACTATATGAGAAGCACACTTAGCGGAAGGAATTGAATGCATGAGTCTAGATTGAAGAAGTAGAGCTATGACTATTTGAATGTAGAAATCTTTGAATTATTCTTGTAGGCTCTCCCCTCAAAGGTGTAGGATTTGTGGTTTGCCAGTTCAATAAAATGTGGAACGTGAGGCTTCAATTACAAATCATACTTTACAAATTACAAGTAAATTAGTTGTTTGTTCATGGCAGTAGTTCATTGGATTGGTCTACATGTGATCTTATTTTTATCTTCCAGTTGTTTGAACTAGCTTCAACTATTATTCATCAAGTTGTGGAAAACCAACTTCAAATTTAATTTGGGACAAGTATATTTGAAAACCTTGGATTTATTTCGGGAAAGAAGGGGTAGTAGTCAATCATTTCATTTCGTTAAAAATTGCAAATTAGGGATGACATTTTTGCATGAATCCATTCATTGAGATCATTTGGACATTTAATAAAACTTTGTACAAATGCAATTGAAAAATTCCAAATTAGAGTAGGAACTAAACTTGAACATGCTTCATTTCAAGAGTTAGACCCTACTTTTAAAAAGAACATTTTCATGGCTAAAACTACACTATGTGGATAGTGTAGCCATAGTTTAAATATAGCATTCAAGTTCGCATACTTTGTAGACATCACTTTCAGTCCTAGACAATGGATTATGTTGTTTCAATGATGAGGTTGCATGTGCAAAACTTCATCAATAAATAGAGGTTTATGTTGTTTCTCACCTTAGATATTACCAACCATACATTCAAGGTTTATATATTTGTGTAAAGGTTGTTGTCATCCAAAGTCTGTGAAGTTGAAAACAATGGCTTCAAGCTTTCAATTGGTGGGGGTCTTTATTAAGGGCGCATTGGAGAGTAATGAAACATTAGTTTTATGAACTTTCATCTCCGGAGATAATGGAGGACCTTAACTACGTTCTCCTTTGTTAGTTGTTTTTTCCTTAAATCAATATTTGGTTGATCTACAACATATATCTATATCTTTAGCAATTTTTTTAATACTACAGGTCTTAGCTTTTACAATATTGTGAATCGACAAATTTTTTTATAGACTTGCAAATTTGCAAATTTCCATTCTAAGTAGTCTTTAACGTCAAAAATCTTTAATCAATTATCATTGGTAGTGGAATTCTAATTTTTCATTTAAAAAGGAATGATGAATATATATAGAATTTTACAAATATAAAACCATTACAAAATATCATTTTGAATCTAGTATAGGACTTCCCACATTTATAACGGTTAAACAGAGTACTAGTTTTCCACACATACAACAAACACAATATTGATTTTGTAATCATTCAATCCAACTCCTACACAAGTCATGAACCCCAAGCTTAACCCTTTAGCACCTAGGAATTAGCATACAATTTTTGGAATAATACAATATGTATGGCAATAAAGTATTAAACGATATGCTTGACACTATAAAAAATTCATCCATGGATTATTATTTGTATCCACAATCTTATGCTTTTGCCCTACATCCAAATAGTATCAACAGTAATGAAAAGGATTTAGAGCATCTATAGGTTGCAAATGAATGATTGAACAAGTGAGCCATCCATTCAAAATTGTCCAACTCAAACCATATTAAACAAATTATACAATTAATAAAAAGTAGAAAAGTTGAACAATGAATTCCATTAAGGTCTAAGCATACTATAAACAATTCATCTCGTTAACCCTAAAGAACCAAATTGTATTTTGGAGCAATATAGTGATTTTGGATAGCTCACTACAAATGCAATTTTCACAAAACATGAACTTGAGGAGGAGCTTTAAGGCCTAATGGTTTTCATAAGTTTTGACTATATGGTTAAAAAGTTATTGTATGATATGTAATTTTTAGTGTTCAAAGGGTAGCTTAGGCAACAAAAACCCTTTTTTGAAAATCACTTTTTTAATAAATAAAAAAATTAAAATTAATTTTCTAGATTTATATGTGTGGAAAGTTTTGAATCATTGCATTTTGATTAATGAGATGAAAGTCACGAGGAGTTCTAGTTTTGAGTAGTTCACAAGTAGTTAAGAAGTCTCTACTCTAAAAACAACTTTGAAATCCTTTATTTAACTCAATTTTCAATAATTATAGGAAAAATTAACAAAACATTAGATGTTCATTGTATACTAAAGAGTTACAACTGTTGGATTTAGGTGTACATTGTTTATTACAACATTGCAACCATTGGGATTAGTATTTTTTAATTCTATAAATAAATGATTAACAATTTAATATTTTGAATGATTTTCTACTTCTTTCTATTTACTATTTCTATGTTGTACAATTCCAAATGGATCTAAAATTTTCAAAGCATGTAGCCAACTTGCCTTGAAGAATGAATCTAAAGAGTTACAACCATCTATTAGGAGAAAATTGAACCCAAGAGGGGGGCACTTTGTATTGCAAAAATTGACATGAAAAAAAGCCTTCTCAACTTAGTAATTGGACAATGATTGTTGCCATTTCAAATGATAGTATCTTTTTTTAATCTAAAAATTCAAAGTTTTGAAGTTCAAACCACTAGCCTTGATACCAATTTTAAGTCAGAACCTATATATATATATATATATATATATATATATATATATATATATATATATATATATATATATATATATATATATATATATATATATATATATATATGTATATGTATATATAAGTTGTAGAATATTTTAATATTTTATTGTTTTAATTCAAATTTCCTTCTCCTTGCAAATTTGTAGTATCTTTGCCGACTACTTGAAGACTGAAATTTGTGACAACCTTAGGTTGTAGCTACACTCTTCATTCTATTTAATGGTAGTCCTTCAAACATAGGCCACACTAAATAGAGCTTTCTTATCATCAATTGCATCTGAAACCGAAGGCCTTTATGGACCTTCTCAGGCGTTGAAAGGGTTAAGCGGGAGTGAGTATCTGCTCGGTAATCATACGACGCAGCCTCTGCAGTGGCCACGAACCCCCAAAGCTTGAAGTAACGAAGCGTGAGTCCGTGCGGGCCAGAGCGGGTTCCCCGAAGGTCACCGGAAGACACGGAAAATCAGGCTTCAGGAAACAACGGCGTCGTCGTTGTCATCTTCCCCGCTTGGCTTGTTCGTAACGTAAGTTACTGTAGCGAAGATGCTCAAGGCGGAGGAATGCAACCTGGCGCATTCTGCAGGCAGTATCTTAGTTGTAGCCCAGTAACTTGATGGACAGCCCCTAATGAACTCACTTTCCAGCCCTCGATCAGAAACTCGGTTTGTTCGGTAACTTAAATGTATGAAATCAAAACCCACATTAATTTCAGGAGTGTGGTGCTATTATCCGATCCTGAACACAAATTCATTACAGTCAAATGAGAACTCATTCAGCTGATTTTGCATCGTGCATGGAATCTGAGTTTCTGCTGGTCATCCTCGATCGGACTCGGTGAATTTATGTCTTTGAAGGTGGGCCTCACTACTTTTAGTTTGAACGACGAATGCGATCAAGAAATGGAGAATCATTGTGCCATGCATGTTGAACATGCAGCAGATCCGCACTGAGAACTTCACAACATTAGCGAGCTGGTGAGGCCAAATTGAACTTTCCGGAAACTGAAGTGTTCTGCAGCGCTGCAATCGTAATGAAAACAACTATGTTACGTACGTCGCCTGAACCTCGTTTAATCTCAGCTGGCACATCATAATGTACTTAAGGTATGTTTGCACTTGCCATGGTGTTAAAAGGCATTGTTACTAAGGATCTTAAGAACAAATTTAGACCTACTTGTGGACTAGATTCACATTCCTAACAACACCTCTAACATCAAGTGCAAACATACCTTTAGTACTTTAGTTTTTTTCAAAATAATTTGAAAACATAATGCAATGGGTAAGTGCCTTTTCTTCAAGTGCTACCATGGGATTACATAGGGCATGAAGAAACCATAAAAATTAAAGATTTTTTTTTTCAAATTCTATTCCTACTTCTCAATTACGTCTTGCAACTTAGAATTGGGATTGTTGTATTTTGAAAGTATGTTGAGGCAAATTGATTCAAGTATCAACTTTGTGGATCATATGGATCTTTAGGAATTGTAAGGCATTCAATCAGTACAACTATCCTTTGGATTTCTCTCAAACTACTCTCTAGGAAACCCTATTACACTCTAGTGGTGTGGTGCAAATGAAGGCACAATTAGCAATTCATCATCATCCCCAACAAGTAGATGCTATCTGTAGGAAGTTTGACAATGTTTGGCTTCATTCTCCTATTCTCACTCATAGGAACGGAGATCACATTACTTGGACCAAGAATCCCCCTCTTAGCTTATTTTTATAGTTTGTTACTCTAGCCTTTTGGCTTGAGTTTTTATTGTATGGTGACTTCTTTTTTTTAATGCAATAGTTTTTCCATTTGTTCAAAAAAAAAGATTCAAGTTAAATACATTGTAATGTCAAATCTTGTGACAAACAAATGTGTGAAAACTAGTATACATATTGATTACCTAACAAGATTTTCAATATGATAAAATTAGAAAATCGAAGTTTGTAGTGAAAAAAATTTACAAAAGTCATTTGAAATTCTAAAATTCTTGGATAAGGTCAATACTTTTTTTTGTGAATTTGAATGCAATTATCTTTCAATTTGTATTATCAAACTTCATAAAAAATTTATCACATTTGCGACCACATTCTCTCATATAAGTTTAGTACTAGAGTCTTTGGTCAAATTTTTTTAAAAAGAATCCACTACAGTTTTTTTCATAAACACAATGGAATGGAAAGGACAATTATGAGTGGTTTTCATAGCAAAAAATGCCTCAAGACTTTAAAGGTTAAAGAAAAAATCATGAATCACCTTTGAGGACCCTAGAGCCAAAGATAAGCAATTTGAAGATAGAATGTAACTATAGGGTCTTGTAATTCACATTGAGAGTAACTCGAAAAATTTCATATTATTTAATTGTATAGTTTAGTAGATATTTACTTGAGAAGTACATTTGATGAATAGAAACTCATCCTATAGGATAAGAAATGAATAGTAACTTGTCCAGTATGACAACCATGACATTATGATCATTTTGCAATTTTTGGTGGAGCTTGCAATGTATGGTGGTTACTAAAATGAAAATAGTGTTTGTAAGAAAAACAAGAATGGATACTTTTATCTTCTTAAAATCCACAAGGTAGAGTTTAACTTGGAATTTGATGAAATTACCGCCATTGGATTCATACATAGTCTATTTTTTAGAAATAATATATATGGTCACTTCGGTCATTATGGATTAAAGTAGTTATACACTTCACTATTTCATCCTTTCCCTTCTATCAAATAGGCATTACTTGAAATATTTCCAATATATCCTTAAATCATTTATTTTTAATGGCTCCTACTTTACAAATGGCACTTCTTGGTTGTAAAATAACAAGATATTAGTACATAGTTTCTCAAGGTACTTCAAACATGCACCTATTGATTGAAGTTTCTTCCAATCTTGATTTTGAAGATTCATAAAAAAACAAAGACGTTCTCCAAAAAATTTATTTTTTAACTTGAATATTAGTGATCAATTTCTACTTTTATTAATAACAATTTGTTCAATCACCATTGTAGCAAATTTCTTGCCAAACCAACAAAAAGTAATCTTTTGGATTTTCAATTAGAAAGAAAAGATGAAGACTCAAGAGATAAAAACTTAGATCAATTTTTGACACCAACACTTATTACACAAGTTCAAGGCAAGATTCACACACAACACAAACTAAGGTTAGAAATTAGATTTTGTCACATAGATAAATCTACATTTATTGCACTTGATTGGACTACACATTGAGACATAAGTTGAATCCACATTTATTGCATGTTTGATTCAACACTCAACTACCAAAATTGAATTTCCGCACCAAATTTTTAGAGGTTCACATAAACCTCTCACCATTCACAAGATGACATATGGCATTTTTTCACAAAATGATTTAATTCATATCAAATCTAACCTTCATGAAGGCATTACAAGTAATTATTGAGTGACCAAGGCATTTATGTTGTTGTCCAAATAATTGCAAGTCATTGTTTTTATTATGCTATTGAAAGTCTTGTCCTCCTTAATGACTTTGAAAACATAGCAACCTCTCATCCGTAAAAGTTCCACTCCATCCACACACCCAAAAAGTGAATATGCCTTGGTCAACCTTCATAGTAAATTTCAAAATAACTACTTTTGACATTCGATTTAAGCTAAGAAAATGAACCTAAACAAGTTTTGTTTCCTACTCCATTAATAAAATTACCATAAGCCCCTTTGTTCATATACAATTCAAAAAACTAATTCAGATAGAGGCCCAAAATGTGATGAACTCTAACATGTGCTTGCATACAAGCATGTTGACCTTCCTCTGGTGAGTCAAGGTGTCCTTCGGCAACAATTTGAGAAGGACTTGGAGAAGAGGGATGAAATCTTACAATGGTAGGTTTGAAGCGACGATAGAAAATAGAATTCAATGGCAAATTAAATAAACAAATGTCTTTTGGAGAAGGCTCTGCTTAAACCCTAAATGCCTAAGGTTTGGTTTGAGCTTCTTGGAATTTGCTCTAAATTGAACAAAAAGTTACTCCGTCCATCCCAAAATGATCTTCTTGTTGGCATGAATTTTTTGTCCCAAAATGATCTCAGAGTGGCATGGAAGAAGGGCCCGCTTCATACCTTCGGAGAAATTGCATTTGTACACTATCCACACGAAATGGGGGAAGCTTCATCTGCTTGAATTGGACTGATTTGGTTGTAATTTTTTCTTCCTTCTTAATTTACACATTACTTTTAATAATAATAGTAATAATAAAATTTTAAAATGTAGAGTCACAGTCCCCATTGGGCCATTATATTACACGCAAGACTGTGCAACATGCTTGCTACTGTACACAATTTTACAAATCTGCATTGTTCACAACTAAAATCTCCATATTATATGTAGTAGCGTAACCTGTCTTTTTGAGTGGATAGTTAGGCAATTCACCCCACCTCCCCACCCAAATTAAATATATATTTTTTAATTTTCCAATCCATCCCTCAACCCAAATTAAATATTTTTTTTTAATTCCCCAAACCCCAACCCCAACCAAATCAAAACCAAAACCAAAACTCACCCAAAAACCACATCCCTAATTTGTAATTTGAGATTGATATGGGGTAATACAATTGATATGGGATTTTAGTGTGTACATGTGTACGTATTCTGTACTCATATCCATACTTATATCATATATTTTGTATTTGTATCCATACTATATATTTGTATCCATACTCTATATTTGTATATGAATTCATATCCATCTTTCTATATATGTACCATACCCGCCTTCTATATAAGTATCTACATCTATATTCTAAATTCGTATTTGTATTTGTTTTCATATATATGTATTCGTACCCCAAATCAACAACTTGGAGATTGGTTTTATTTTTTTTCCTATGAGAAGATCTACGGTCTAAAATTTTTTTAAATAAAAAATGAGAGGGGGGACAAGGAGAAGGGGTGTGCATCTTTTCACCAAATAGTAGTACTGTACAAAGCTAAAGTTGTGTCTACCAAAGTGGAACAACAATTCATTGCAGGAAGAGAGGAGAACGAACATATAGCACAGGAAATGAAAAAATGATTGGCTAGTGGTGCTCCATTCAAAAGGTCCCAAAATCTCAATTTTCAAAATGCCATAGTTACATTTCAAAATATTATTCAAAGCTAAAATTTTTAGTACAATAGGAATGCATCGATCTCGACTTCTAACTCAAAACAGATTTTTTTAAATGTCATTTTCAACAATAATCCTAAACATTTTGTCTAACAAGATCATTATAGGACGAAAAGAGTATTATTTTGATAAATTGTATCAATTTTTAAAAAATTGTAACCGTACAAATTCAAAATAGACATGTTAGAGGTCACATAGGAAAAAAAAATCCAACAATATTACTTCTAAATTGAAAGATTATAATGTTTGATTGTGAAGGTGTTAAAACTATGAAAATCTTTCAGCTCTCTTTTTGCATGTCAAATCTAAAAAATTGGTCACCAAAAAAATATGAGGTTGAAGGACCTAATATGAATAACCCCAATCAATTTATAACTTCTCAAAATCTACTTTACAATTTTTTTAAATGAATTTCTAATGTGATCTAGATCTAGTGTATTTGAGGGTCATTTTCAAGAGCCCTCAACATTGCAAAAAGATCAAGATTACAATGGACACCCCTTGCACAAAATCATGAATAGAAAATAGACTTCAAAAAGAATCTGTCAAAAATATAAACTACTAAAAATAGCAAACGAGTTAGGTTTTATTGAGCTTAACAGTTTTGTCGGTGATTCTTCACTTGTTCTTGAATCTTGAGCTCCCCAGCAGTGCTTGATGGCATCAATGAACGTCTTCACAAGCGCTGGAATATGCTTAGAGCATCGCCACCAGTTCCACTCTAAAGGATCACTGTACCAAGAATTGACGAGGCTTTTGGAATTCCGTGACATGTGGTTGTACCGTGACCATCCCTCGACCCCCACCAACAACCCGTTGAAATTAGATTGAACCCCTTTATTCAAATGCCACCGAGGCATCAAGTCATACAATTGAAATGCCACTGTGGAGCTCCTTGATGTCAACAATTGAAAGTTGTCTTTTGAAGTGAAGGAAACAAAGTTTTTTGACAGGGAAGCTAAATGGTCGATGTTTTATTTATTTAAGCTATCTTTTTACTTTGAGTGGAGTATGAGTTTTGAATTAATTTAGGGCACATAAATAAATAGAAACTATTTACTTTGAGTTGAGTATAAATTTTGGATTATTTTTAGAAATATAGATAAATAAAAACTATTCATTTTGAGTTGACTATGAGTTTTGAATTATTTTTAGATACATAGATAAATAAAAAATATTTATTTTGAATTGCCTATGAGTTTTGGATTATTTTTAGATACATAGATAAATAAAAAATATTTATTTTGAATTGCCTATGAGTTTTGGATTATTTTTAGATACATAGATAAATAAAAACTATTTATTTTGAATTGACTATGAGTTTTGGATTATTTTTAGATATATAAATAAATAAAAACTATTTAGTTTTTGTTGAGTATGAGTTTTGGATTATTTTTGGATACATAGATAATAAGAAGCTATTTACTTTGAATTGACTATGAGTTTTGGATTATTTTTAGACACATAGATAAATAAAATTTATTTATTTTGAGTTGACTATGAGTTTTGGATTATTTTTAGACATATAGATAAAATAAAAACTATTTACTTTGAATTGAGTATGAGTTTTGAATTATTTTGGGGGCCCTTTCAATATAAAATTAGGAGATAAAAATAAAACTTTACCTTTTGCATTACATATATCTTTTCTCTCTCTCTCCCTCTTATTTCATTTTCTTTTTGTTTACCTTCAAGACTATGAGGAGTGTGCATTGTTGAAGAATTGCTTCCAAAGCGTCCCCTCATGTACTTGAAGGTCATACATAAGAAAAAACATGCTGAACAAAAGAGAACAATACAGTTGTTTCTTCTTAGTTTCCCCAAAGCTTGTCTTTTTCTTCACACATCCCCTACTGTCCTCTATGGCTTCCACGTTAGCATCATAAAGGCTACAGTCTTCATTGACCAAGATAGAGTGAGTTGTAAAACTACCCGCTACAAAGGCCCCCCCTTGCCGTGCAAAAGTATATCTGATGGGATGGACGCTAGATTTTTTAACGTTTTGAGGTGTTGGTGGGGAGACATTTTCCGCCATAAAGTCACGGCAAGCAAGAATTGCCGTTACCGAGACCACTGGTGGCGATGCTCTTAACGCCAACCACAAGCCCCAACTCTCCAACCCGCGAAATTGATTGACATAGTCCCTGTTAGGGCTCTGATATAAATAGAAATCACCTTCTCAAAATCTGAGTTTAAAAATGAACTATCAAACTGAATTTCCGAAATTCTAGAGTGTAGTCAAATCCTTATTGTGAAGCCAAAATCTCTTCTGCACCCTCAGCTCCAGAAGCAATTACACATTCATTTCAAAGGAATCTCACGAAACTTGGGCAAAACTTGATATTAGGGGATAACCCTTTCGAGACTCATAACCCGGCCTGGGCTTGCTCCGCTTCCTCTATTGACAGCATTCACTCAGACTGCTTGTTTACTCTTGAGCTCCTCATGAAAAGCACCTATAGATTCTGTTTATGTAAGATTCGATTCGCGGAGTCTCTGCCTCGATGAAGCTCTGGCACTAATAAATCTCCAAGAGTAACAGAGATGCCCCAAACCCACTTCGATATTGTATGCATATCAAAGAGGGTTTGAGGCATCTCTGTTACTCTTTGATATTGTATGCATATAACCATTCCGAGGAAACCTGCTTTATATAGAGCGAACTTAGAAAGTGTTACTAAACGGAAATGGCCCATACCGTAACTCTGAAACCAGCATCGAAACCGCCAATTTCAAAACTGAAAGTGACCGAGACTTTCAATGACATTAGAGCCTGAAAACATCGATTCCCGATGTGTGGCCTCAATTAGAGTCAATGGAACCAGTTCATTTTCATTTCTGAATTACAGCCTGATGCCCTAATATCGGGAAGCCTACCTATCGAGCGTACTTTGTGGATGTCTGAAGGTTAACCAAATGAAGCCAAGAGTCTATAAACAACAAGAAGGTTAATTCCGATGTTGCACCTAATGATGCACCGGTAGCACCGAGTCAAACATAAACCCATTTGACGACGGTCTTCACCAGATCAGTAGGAAGAAACGAAGCAGGATGGTAACAACAAAGAGTACAACCTCCCTAAGTCATAAAATCATCCACCTCTTATACTAAATAACTACGGGATACGACAATAGACGAAGAACGAAGGGACAAACTGAAAGCTCAAGGTAACAAAACTGCGAAGAGACAACAATCCAAGTCAGAGGAAGCCAAATCTCAAAAAAAAATGGGTGGTGTTATGAAACACCATGAAAAAAGGCAAAGCCAACGAATCCAGAAACCCTAAGCTCTCTCGCCACGAATACGCCTCGCCAACTGAATGTCCTTCGGCATGATCGTCACACGCTTCGCGTGAATCGCACACAAGTTCGTGTCCTCGAACAAACCCACCAAGTAAGCCTCAGAAGCCTCCTGCAAAGCCAACACGGCAGAGCTCTGGAAACGCAAGTCCGTCTTGAAGTCCTGCGCAATCTCACGCACCAAACGCTGGAAAGGAAGCTTGCGAATCAAAAGCTCCGTCGACTTCTGGTACTTGCGGATCTCGCGAAGCGCAACGGTCCCAGGCCTGTAGCGATGGGGCTTCTTCACTCCCCCCGTGGCAGGGGCGGACTTCCTCGCGGCCTTGGTGGCCAACTGCTTGCGGGGCGCCTTGCCACCAGTGGACTTACGAGCAGTCTGCTTGGTACGCGCCATAGCTGAGAGGGGCACTGCAGCGGAAAGAAGAACCTTCAAGCTAAGGCAGAGGCAACGAGAGAAGCGAAGAGGACGACAAGCTAAGTGAATAGGAGTTGAAGACAACGGTGGAGATTTTGTAGTGGTAGAGAATTTGGCGGGGGCGGGAGCGGGAGCGGGGCGGATTTGAATTGAATGGGCAGGGATTTGAAATTTGGAGGGAAAGGCTTCCAGGGCACCACGCTGGACGGTACCGGCAATGGAAGTCGCCCTAATCAAACCCTAATCCTAATGTTCGTTTGGTCTTAATTCCAACACTAACTTAGTACTAAGAATGAACTTCTATGCTACATCGACATTGGAAATGAATTATTAGGCCTAAATAGTTTATTTTTATTGTCAAAAGTTTAGATCTAAATAGTATTTGATGAAGATAATATACTATTTTTTATATTTATCAAAGATATTATGCTATTTGGGGATACATTATTTATGGTGTTCTATTCATTTTCACATATTTTTTCTTAATTCTTCATTAGGAGAAAATCGAACCCCAAAAGAAGTTGCTTCATAATGCAAAATTTTGAGTGGAAAGAGCCTTCTCAATTCACTAATTGAAGCAACAATGTGATGATTTTAATAATTCATGTCTATGATCTCATAAATCTCATGATGGTTCCATCATAGAGGATGGATCACACACCTCCCACAAATTTCTACACTCCAAATGGCCACGAGCAGTCCTAATGACTACTTGGTTCTAATGAGGATGTGGTCACCCTTGTACAACAATGCTAGCATGTGAGCCTAAAAAGGTGAGTTTACAAACCTTGAGCCTAGGTGTAATAGGTACTTTACAAGTATTGAAGGTACTTATAACATAAGTACACTATAACCATAGAAGATACTTGTAACATAGGTACCTATAATATAAACATCCTATAACCATAAAAGATGCTTATAACATAGACACCTCCATTATAAACATCTTATAACTACAGAAGGTGCTTATAATATAGGTACCTATAATACAAACATCTTATAACCATAGAAGGTGCTTGTAACATAAACACCTATACTATAAATATCCTATAACCATAGAAGGTGCTTATAACATAAGTACTTATAATATAAGAATTTAGGCTCCTAAGTTTATGGACTCAAGATCCTAAGCTCATATACTAACAACCATGCACCCTCATATTCATTTGCAACAAAATTAACATATATTTCTTACAATTTGGCCCTTTCACACATATTCATAATTGTAAAATAGCTTAATCATTTGATTGACAATTGTCTTTTATTTTTCCAAAAATAACTAAATCCAAAATACTTAATGTTTCCAATATGTGCTGTTTTGGAGCAATAATTTTCTCAAAAACTAAACAAGTTTTAAAAGAAACAAACATAATACAAAAGTTGTATTACTCACATGAAATTAAACATCAATTGTAAGGAAAAATTATGTCAATAATATAGATAATTTGTCATATTTAAAGAATTTAAAAGATGAATTTGAAAGGAGATTTAAGAAAGGATTGGACATTGCTCTCTGGGCAACTCTAAATGATAAACTAATCATTGTGGCAATGACATGTGGCAAGCTACAAAATAAAAAGGCACAAAAAGGATTTAATCATGAATTGACCTTTACATTTGTATCAATTATAAATGATTTACCAATAGTTGTGACAACAACACATGACATATTAGTGTGTAACATTGATGCCAAGTATTGCTTCTTTAAAATAGACTCTAATCACATTCATATTACTTTCATATAACATTAACTCTTAAAGTGCCAAAGTCCCTACGGTGAACTCTTAGGATTTTGGGTAGGCTTGTATGATCTCAATTTTTGATATAATTTTTTGAATTTTTTTTAAAGATAGTAAATCATATTAGCTTTCTGGGAATATAATTTTTATTTCAATCAATGCCCAGAAACAAAAGTTATGTCACCATAAGTCCCAAAAGCAACTTAAGGGGCAGCCCAAAAAAAAACACAAAAAATTTTAATTTTCTTAATTTTAATTTTTTTTCTCAAAGATTACATTTTTGTTAACATTTGAAGCTTTGATTCATTCCATTTGGACTAGTGATAAGAAAGTTATGGACAATCTTATTTGGGGGGCAATCTAAGTATCTCCTTAAAAATATCTTGAATACGTCACTTTAAATGCAAATATCTTGCAATCTAGAAGGGCAAAGTTTTTGAAATTTTTTCCATGCATTCTTATACTAGTGTAGTATAAGAAATTATGGTTAGATATATAAAAAAAATTAATTTTCAAAGTTCTTTACTCTTTGCAATAGAAATGACAATTTTGAGTGGATTTTGATTGGAAAGAAGGTCTTGGGACTTTAAGGGTTAATGCTTGCAAAGGTTCATATTACAATAGATGTTATAGTCATAAAATTTATATTCAAGTTTAGACAATATGACATTCATGGAGAAAATTCATATGAAGTTCATGTCAAAAAATAACCTTTGTCATTATCTTATGACATTCAATATCACATTATATGCAATTTCTATATAACTTTTGGATGAACTTAAAATGATTTGAAATTTCAATAATTTTTAAAGTTACAACTCAAGTAACATTTAAAAGTTAAAGTCTTGAGTAGCATATTTGGGAAGGTTTCTTAATCCATTTTATTTTGAGAGTATTTTACAAAGCTCAAAAAGTTATGGAAAATTGTAACTTTTTAAAATTACTACAAGTTCAAATCATATGAAAGTCATATAATAATTGCATTCAGTGCAATATTGAATGCCACATAAAGTTTTAATTATATGAAAGTGACATGTAGTGTGATATTGAATTTCACAAGTATTAATTTCAAATGAAAGTTATATGACTATAAGGATTAGTTTTTAGATGTGTATTGTATCCATGCAAATAGAAGATTTCATTCTTTTCTAGTGTAGTTTGTATTAAGTAGAATAGGAGGTCGATAAACAATCCAAGATCCAAAAGTGTTGTCTACTGTAGAGGTATATTTTGCTTTCTAAAAGCACCATCAATTTGCAAATAGTGTGCAATTCAAGAGATGTGACACATTTACTAACCATTCTTTTTCAACTTCAAAAAATTGTAACTAATTTTACGAAGGCTCAAAAAATGTGAATCTATTTGTCAATTCCATTTCTACTTCAATGAAAATTTCTTGAAATATAACTCAATGATGTTAGCTTCTCCGAAAGAGTAATTAGCTAATAAATGGTTGTTTTAACCACCAAAGGACCAAAGGATAGATTAGATTTTCAAAATCATGAAGATGTATTATAAAATGCAACTTAAAAGAATAATGCAATGATGAATCTTGAATAATAGTTGTAAAATACAATCTATACATCAAATCTATGCAGCTAAATCAACTAGTACACCAACTAATATTTTCAATCATATTTGAAACCAAAAATTAAAAATTCCTTCTAAAATTGTTTGTAGATTGAATATTTGTGATTTTTATAAGAACTTTTCTTTTCTAAGTTCAACATATTAAGTTCTATTTTAGTAATTTTTCAAGATTTTTATTTTTATTTTTTATGCAAGTCATTTTTTAATTAAAAAAATTATCTTAGAGACCAAACCTACTAGTATCCTTTGAATTATAGATATTTGAAGAGCCAAATCTTCAAAATCTATACCATACAAATATTAAAGAATTAACACAAGAATTTTTAAAAAATTGATGGATTAAAAAGTGCATTATTGTAAGCTTGGGATATATTTGTATTCATTTATTATTTAAAATTTGAAGCCTAGTCTATATGAATTAACATGTTAGTATTCTTGTGTTAAAATTGACAAAGCACCAAATTTTGCTATTGACAAAACTTTTAAGTGTAATAAAACCTTGATAATTTTCTATTTTTAGTAGTTTATAGTAGTTTATATTTTTGAAAAATTCTTTTTGATGCTAAAACTAGACTTCAAAGTCATAATCAATCATTTTGATGATTGATTATGATTTTTTTATTCAAAGTTTGCGCAAGGATGTCCATTGCAATCTTGACTTTCCATAGTGTTGAAGGCTCTTGGAAATGAGCCTCCAAATATAATAGATCTTGGAGAAAAAATCACATTAGAAATTCATTTAATAAAATTGTAGAGTAGATTTTGTTAAGCCATCAATTGATTAGGTTTTTAAAATTGAAACTCAAATGAAATGGTTACATAATGGTGATAGTGAATTGATCCCTCCTTCTTCCATGGTTTACTTTTAGGGAAAAAATGGAAACTTTTTATTTGCCACCTATGATAAAATTTGGAAATTTAAAATTTATATTTGGAGGCAAAGAATCCAAATTAATTAGGAGAGGTGAAGAAATACAAAATTAATTGAGCACAAAATAGGGGACAGTTTTTTATATTTATCCTTGGTCGGAGGAATGAGGGGGTCAATTCGCCCATCTAGGCCTCTATAGTGTTGTACACATGTGGCTGTAGGCAAGAGACAACTCCTAAGGATGAAATACATTAAATAGTGAAATTAGATTGTCTTAACAATTAAATTGTCTTATTCAAGAAAGTTACCTCATGACTCACCACTTGTCTAGATGGAGGCACATGCAATTCTCTAAACTTGGGGCATGAACTAGTGCACCAACCCATGCAACACACATGGTTCCTATATTATTGCATCTTTTTATAGTTACTATACATATTTATATAGTGTAAAATGTCAAGAAATTAGTGTAGCACAAACTAATTTTACTATTTAGTGTAGTTTTTCAACAAGGTCCTAATGAAGTAGGTGAGCAAGTATTGAAGGAGAAAATTGTGCGTGAATAATTTCATAAACAATGACTTCTCCAAGTGTGGCTAGAAGTAGTTCCTTGTTTTTTGAAGCTTTGCAAGAAGTTGAGTGAAGCTGCTCCTGACAACAAATTTCATCTAAAGTAAGTATACCTAAAACCGCCACTTTTTGCTACTAAGCTTATATTCTATTATTAGACGCACCAAATAACGTGGCATTTGGATACTATATGCAAAAATTATTAAGGAACAAAATTTGATTCTAAAAGCATTTCTTCCACATAGGTATAGAACTAATTTTGGAGATGTACATATAGTACAGAGGCACATTTGGATGTACCTACCTTAGATGTATAGGAAACTTATGAGTCAAGTTTAAGTTTAGGATTATGGCTCCAACGTGGGATGTTAACCCCTAAATGCTCAAGGTCTGTTTTGAACTTCTTGGAATTTGTTCTAAATTGAACAAAATGACAACATTTTGCTAAGTTGCATCAATTTTTTTGGATTTGTAACCGTACAAATTTAAACTAGATATATTAGAGATCTCATAGGAAAAGAAAACACAACAATATCACTTATTATAATGTTTGACCATGAGGGTGTTAAAACTATGAAGATCTTTCAACTCTCTTTTTGCATGTCAAATCTAAAAAGTTGGTAACCAAAAAAATACGAGGTTAAAAGGCCTAACATGTATAACCCCAATCAATTTATGGCTTCTTAAAATCTACTCTATAAATTTTTTAAATGAATTTTGAGTGTGATTTTTTCTCCAAGATCTACTGTACTGTATTTGAGGCTCATTTCCAAGAACTCTCAACACTACGAAAAGTCAAGATTGCAATGAGGACCCTTGCACAAATTCGTGAATAGAAAAATCACTATCATTTATTTTCAAGATCTGATTTTGATGCTAAAATTAGACTTCAAGAGAACTTTCCAAAAATATAAACTACTAAAAATAGCAACTTGGTTAAGTTTTATTTAACTTCAAAGTTTTGCAAACACCAAAGTTTGGTGCCTTGGGCATTTAGGGGTTAAGGTAGGAGGTTCTAAAAGTGCTCAAGCTCTAAAATTAACCACTTCATACGAGGAGGTGTGCAATTTTAGAGCCCTATGAAACTAATTCCACAAAGCTCAAAAAATCCAAAAAATATGAAACACCTCGGGTTAGATGACTATTCCATATGAATTTACTGAAAGATATTTCAAAAAGTTTGACCTCCACAAAATTCAGGTTTCAGCTCTTAGATGGTCACTATATGAACCTCCTACCTTAGGGCATTTAATTGATCGGACATTTTGCAGATCCAGATATACAAAGAAAAGAAATTTACTTGCGTTGTTTTGCAACAACAGCTTTTTTTGAATGTACAGGTGAATGGCTTCAAAATAGGCCATGTCCTAGGAATTAAGAGCCAAGCTCACAAACCTCCATTTGGGGCATGAATGTGAGGATCAGCTTCACAACATATTCCAGGGCAAAGAATGAAGTCTACCTAACCAATTGTTGGTGTAAATTCTGTACAATATATACAACCAGAGAAGCTTTCAGGCTTCTTCAAAGATTTGTGACGAAGCATTGGCACCGCTTACTAAATTAGGCCGGCAACGCTTGAACTCCGCTCCAGCGAGGGGGTCCTCAAGTCGTCACAGGAAATTCCGCCATACAGCCGCTTCAGCTGCTCACGCTGGAACTCCAAAGCAATCTTACCACACGGTTTCTCCACAGCAGACGAGCGCACTAGGGACGTTTCTAACCCGCGCTGGACTGCAGTTGTAACCTCTACAAAGTCACCCATATTCAACTTCTGTTCCAAATCGTCGACAAATTGATGATTCACTTTTACCCGCACCTCTTTCTGATCGGCAGATTTCAAGTTCACCGTAAGAGAATCCATGTCAGAGCTCCTCACAGAGACGAGATCCCCAACTGTTGAACCCGGAGACAACTCTCGCACCAACATCTGCACAACAGAAAAGAACAGATGATGAGCCAGAGAGAACATCCCGGTAGGCATTTACACTGCTAATACTTCGCAGAAACACGCAAATTCCTAAAACCTAATACTTGTACTAGTTAAAACTGACAATGAATGATTTAAAACCTTATTGCTATGAATTTTCAAACCATCCGAGATTTCAAGTACAAACAACGCTCCATTGCGCAGAAAATATGTCAGGTCCAAAGCACACATTAGGTTCCTCATCCCGGAGGATCTCTAAACCAGTTCTCAATGTTTCAAGACTAGGAAGACTTACACCCTTATTCTCCATTTTGATAACGAACACAGGGTCATCCTCCCTTAGCATAAGCCCACAGCAGGATGCGTCATAGGGACAGCCCTTGTTGTGCACAGGGAAAGGGCAAGGTGGCCTCAGGTCAGCTCCCAGAGGCGATACTCGCAATTTGGTATCCGTGATCTCGCTGTGCCACGTCAAAACCCAACGAGCCCATTCGACTCGTTCGGAGCTAAACGCAGAGTGCTCGGTATTGTCCTCCTTATATCTCCAATGAGCTGCTAAACCGTATTCTGCCTGATGGTGCATTTTCATTGTCCGGATTTGCACTTCCAGGGGATATCCGTCACTTCCAGTCACTACAGTGTGAAGTGACTTATACCTGTAAACAGGTCCACACAATCAGCATTCTTCATTCCAAGTCTCAATGCAACGCAATCAGCAAAATTTCCTAAAACATTTTATGATACAATCCTCTCATACACAATCTCTAGTAAAGTCCAGTATCATACCCATTGGGCTTCGATTCAACAATATAGTCCTTCGACTTTCCAGGGATCTGTCTCCAAAGCTGGTGAACTATCTCCAAAGCTTTATAGCAACTATTCTCATCAGCCACAATCAAGCGCAATCCTCGAACATCAAGAATCTCTTCAGGAGTCCTCTTTTTCCTGCACAGAATCGTCAGAGAGTATCAGCGAATGAAAGCAAAGAAATTGTAGCTGTCGACGATAAACTAAAATCGAAAGTGGAAAGCTAAACTGTAAAGAAATGCCGAAACTAAATTGCAATGATGAACAAGAGGTATGAAGCGTACACAACCAACACTTACTTCATCATTTTCTTGTAAACACTGTACAAATTCTTGGGTCGCCCACACAAATCGATAAACTGCACCCCACGAATCTTTAATGCCTCATCCAAATCTTCAATAGACGACATTACAACTCCTTCTCGACATCGCTCAGATAGCCTTGTTGACAGATCTTGATGTTCAGCAGGTTTCAAGCACTTGAAACATAGATCTTCCAGCTCAGCCTTCCAGCTCCAAATACCTAAGCGATTCGCCAAGGGCGCAAAAATCTCTAGCGTTTCATTGGCCATGCCGACCTGCTTAAGAGACGGCAGAGCCTCTAGAGTTCTCAAATTGTGCAACCGGTCAGCTATCTTTATGAGCACCACTCGGACATCAACCATAGCCAAAATCATAGTTCGCAACCTATCAGCCTCCGTTGGATCGCACACTGTGTTGCTGTCCCTGGCAAGCTGACTTAAGTTGCTTAACCTTGAAACCTGTCACAGAGGAAGACAAATGATAAGCATGATGATAACGATTCGCCGATGCTATCAGCACAATGAACTGAAACATGGGAACAATAATTGGAACGTCGTATTGAACTGCTCTAGAACTTGCACTTCCAACAACGACATACATGTCACAGAGTTATTCCCCAAAAAAATCTCATGTGGATCGGCCATGTAAAGGGAAAAACGAGTGAAAGTATGCATACCCCAATAACTAAGTTAGCGACGTCGTCTCCTAAAGCGCCCCGCAGTAATTGCAAACTCAAGTTAGAGTCATCGATCGCATCGTGTAGCAACCCTGCTGCCACCACTGAGCTGTCAACTCCAGTTTCTGCCAATATCAAGGCCGTCTCCATACAGTGCGACAGGAACGAATCTCCATTTCGTCTGAACTGTTCCACGCATACCGTCACACATTAAGCACAGAGCCGAGTACACACGTAGTAGATTGCTCTTAAAAAAGCATCGGTACTAAACCAACCAGAATGGGCAAGATCCCAGATACGACAACAAACAAGGCATATCAATAGATGGTAAGCGCATGAGGTAATAGGATCATACTTGTCCTTTATGTGCTTCTTCTGCCATTCTGAAAGCCTTGACGACAACAGGGGCATAAAAGACCCTGTACCTAGCTTGAGCACCTATCAAGAGCTCATCTGCAGAGGTTCCATCTTCAGTATCCACCTTAGTTTTCTCAGTTGCTACTGAAAAGATGCCGTTCGCCTCTTCTGCTAACCTCAGAATCTTCTCCCTAGCCTCCAGAATACCGGGTGCCGCATGACGAGACTTCGAGATTCCGTGACTCTCCCCAGCGGTGTAAAGAGGAAGGGTTAGAGTATCCAAAGGCGAATTACCATACGCAGAGGCATCTGAACCGAAACCTTCCACGCGAACAGGCTCTGATGCAGTCCTCTCAGTCACACGTCGATCACCAGACAAGGTAGCATTATTACCAACCTCACATCCCACACTTCTAGACACTGTCCACCTCTCTCTCTCGCCGGAGAGAGAAGACCTTCTACGCGAAGATACTCGATCCACGTGGGGATCCAACGGGGGAAGCCCTCCACCACACCTGGGACTATCCCAAGTCGAGCCATAGCCGCCGCTTCGCGAAATTGGCCCCTGCAACACCGAGGCAGGGCTACGCTCTCGCGACTTCAAAGACACCGGGATATTCATAGCTCCAGTTCGAACATCTTGAGATTCCCTTGCCATCGCTGGCTCGCCTCGAAAACATCCCACAGAAGGGCCGTTGGGAGTAGCCTCCTGTACTTCACCTGCAGAGTGTGAATGCGAAAGCCTCGTCGCGTTGCTGTGAAACAAACTAGACAAGCCTCCTTGCACCAATTTCGGTGACTGTCCTTGCGGCCCCCGGAAATTGAACTCAGTGTCAATTGCTGCGGCAGACGATGACTTGCTACTCAAGGAACACTGAGAACCCCAGGACGTAGGTGGCGAGCTCGAATAGAGCGCCATAATGCCTACCACATGCATCAGAACCAATTCCACACAAGGCACTGACAAGTCCTCAACTAAACCAAACCTAGATCCTCCAAATCCAAAATTCGTCAACACCTGCTCGCCCGCTCCTCTCAAGCACCAAACGCAACATGCACGCACGTTTTCAAACCCTTCCAACAGTTATACCACATCTACCAACACCAATTTCTCGTCCATTTCACGTCTATTTCATGTACTGATTCTTCACTCGCACGATCACTCCTTCTCGTCGACACCAAATTGGTATCAAACTTCAGACCCAAGGCACACCAGCACCAAACCCTTGCAGACTTCAACCACACGGTTCTTCCTTGTTACTTCACCAAATCGGACACGGAGAAGAGTACCCCGAAGCTCTCTGAGAGCGTTCGGCCGGTAGCGTGCGGGAGAATGGTACCGTGCAATGCGAGCGAGGCAAAATGGTGGTGGCAGCTATGGCGTCTTTGAAGGAATACCGCAAATGCTGCAGCGCGCTACTGACAGAACAGGCCTGCCGTGAGCCTCCATATGACCCCCCCTCAGCTTCTTGGCCTGCACCTGCCGGTTCGCTCCACCGGCCCGGCCCGCGACCGGCCCGGCCACGACTCTCCTACCCGCCACATTCCTACCTGCAGTAAGTTACTTGGCGGTTGGTTGGTGTCTGCAGACTCCGCACGCGCCTCAAGGCTGGGCTTCTGTATTTGGGGGCCCCGTATTTTCCAGGGCCGGCTTCGTTGACCCACCCCCAGTTTCAAAGTTACCTGGGTAACTTCCGGTAGGGTAACTAGAACTAATTGTGACCTGTTCGGAAAATATTGTTCCATTTTAAAACTGGGCAGAAATGTAAGTTCTGAGTGCGACTTGCTTGCAAAATTGTCCCATCCAATGTAATTACACCTATAATCAACATTTTCCTGAGATTGAAATCTAAAATATTCTTACCTGAAATATACTCCCACTGTTCATGATAGTTTAGTGTAAGTTTTGGGATCACTTGTTTCAGCACTTTGAAAATTCGTAGTTTATTCATACGATGTTCAAAACATGCATTTTAAGATAATCTAATTTCTCCTTTTGATTCCCTCAAAAAAAATCAATATAACAATAGTAACCTTATTGAATTGTGTGTAAATTGTGTTCCAAAATGTTGAGTTGCATGTCAGGAAAACTAGCCTTAGACAAGCAAAAGGCCCATGAAAGACATTTAGAAAATGACCTATTATAATCTTGCATCAACCCATGACAAACTTATTACAATAAATAACTTTGGGATTATATTAGATTCAAGTAGTAACCACAATCAATGTCTTGGATGATGGAGTGATTAGTGACCTCAGTAAAAACTACCCCCTTTTGAATGTAGAAACTCATCACAAGAAAAGACTTTTTCATGCCTTCATATAGTAACCATGTTAAGAAATATTTGTGACTACTTTAGGTAAATAAGATGACCATTATGGATACACTTCCGTTGATTTGCACCAATTTGGACAATACACTTCAAAAATTCATAACCAATCCATGCTTTGTTCAAAAAATAAAATTTTAATTGCTCTCTCTATTTCTCACATTTATCTTTTACGTGGATTTTTTTTAGAAATTCAACAATAATAACATGACAAACCAATCATTTTGCTTGTCATAGGCTAGTTACATAAATCATCCTCTACCTTACACTACTAGAAGATTTATTATTTTTGTTGATTTGGTTCACTTTTCTATTGATTTGGACGATAATCTATTGATTTGAATTGAAATAAATAAAAAAGTGAACCAAATCAACACAACCAAATCAACCCAAAATTTGAGTTTTCTAGTAGTGTTACTTGCAAGAGAAGGCAATAAAGATAACAACCAAGGCTTTTATTTTGGGTTTTCTAGTGTCAAATTGCACGGGAAAAAATAATTTGGCTAAAAAATGGCAAAAGGTTGTGAAATTCTTCGCCATGAAACTTTGAGTTAAAAAAAAGCTTGGATTAAATTACAAAATTGTAGATGAAAATAGAATTAGAGACATGTAATATTTTCTATACAATATGTGGATGAATGCTGAAATTTAGAGTACCACCATAGCATTTTATAACGCCACTTTGGCACTTCATGAAAAATGAAAAAAAATGGTTCTAATAACAATACATACCAAAATGCATGTAGCTAGGATGAACTAACCCTATCCATCATCCCCCAAAGTCATTCCAAGGATACATGTTAAAGACGCGTATTTTTTACTTAAAATCTCCTTAAAAGGTCATTACTTAAAATCTTATCTCTAGGACTATACTTAAAACACCCCTTTCTCTTGTAGTGATTAATTTACCTTCTATACCTCTCTTAACTAATTCGGGGTCTCTAATTGCAAATGTGAATACAAGATTTTCAAATTTTATCATATGTGGCAAATAAAAAATTTCATCGTTCTTCCTCGGGGACTAGTGAGGGGTTGGTTCACCCGGGCCTCCTACATACTCATACTAGCAATTGAAACTGAGCAAATAATGTCCATTGACCCTTTACTCTTTACTACTGCGCAACTTATTATTAAGTGTCTGAATTTTTTTTCCTCTTCTACAAATCCAATGAAAGACAACCAAATGAATACGAAGCAAGGTTGAGGAAATGCAATTTTTTTCCTTGAAACACATGGACAATCTCCATTGAAATGTATTTTTTAAATTTAAAATTAGCACTCCACCCCACCCCCTTCATGACTCCCACCTCAAGTGAGAAAAAAATGCAATAATGGACATGTGGAGATTCATGTACAATGCCATGAGACTTGTTTATGAGTTTTTCACTTTCACATGTGTTGTCTTTAGGACTTTTCTCCTGCATAAATTAATGTTGAGGTTGGCATGAATTAAGAGTCTATTCATCTTGGGTCCCACTTGAAAATTCGTTGGAATACAATGAAAATGGTCCATGTGTTTCAAGAAGAAGGAATTTTTTTTTGTTAGAATAATAAGTAACTTATTGGGCAATTTGGGTCCTTTACAACCATCATGATGGTGGCAATTGTGTTTGATGATTGCTAGAATTAAGTTAAAAGACTTAAAAAAAAGTGAGATATTTTCAAGTGAAAGGCCATGTTTTTTCTGTGACATGATTACTGTGGAAGTTATAGTATGACGTGTGCACCTCCCCAAAGATGACGTGGTCTGCAGTCCTCGCTTATTATTATTATTATTATGGCATCAACGTGAATATAATGCAGGACGTTAAATCATACCAACTTAGGTGGGCCAGCAAGGTAAACTTTGCGTTCTAGGAATAAAAGTAAAAAAAATCCCCCTATTTTGAGCCATGTCCAGGGGATATTGTAGACCTTACCGAGCTAATTTGGGGTCTCTGATTGCAAATAAGAATTCAGAAGTTGCAAAAAAATCATTTGTGGCAAATAAAAAATTCCTGCGTTTTCCCTAGGTTAAATCCACCTTAGCAGGGCCCACCTAAGTTGGCACGATTTAACGTCCTGCGAATATAATAGTAGGGTTTGGTATTTCTTTTTCTTTTATGATTGTGATTTTATGGGTAGTGATTAATTTAAATTTCTAAGTTTTTGGACCAGGCAACTTAGCATAAAGGTTCAGAGTCCTGGAATGTTTTTCTTTTGAAGATTCAAGTTAGGTACAAAATTTGATTAATGTCAAATTTTCTTTAAAATTCTTTGAAATGATTTTCCGAGGTTAGTACACTATTTGTCCTCTTCTTAGTGAGTGAGGGGGATTAGTGTTACCTAGAAAATTATTGTCTCTATAAAGATTTGATTTTGTGGAAACTGGTACAATACAACAATGTTCTAACTTGTTCTAATTCAAACTAGAATGCGACTTTGATATATGAGTGCCATATATCAAATACAAATATGTTTAAAGAATGTGAAGAGTTTCTCCATGGATGTGCATTATAGTATAAACACCATGGTGCAATTTTTTCCACCATGAGATTCTAAAATTAAACTAGTAGCACTTCATGGTAATAGGTTCACATGTTATAAAATATTCAAATTTAAGATATTTCAAAATTTCAAAATATTTGAATTGGAGTAGAGACTAGACTTCATAAGCTTCATTTCAATAGTTGGTCTCAAATTCAAAAGACTCTTTTTATGGCTTAAATTCATATTCAAATAAACGAATAATAATTGCCAAAATAATCTACATAGTGATTAATATTTTGGGAATCATCAATCCTCTAAAAATATTGTCATTCATTGCTTTTTCAGTATCCACACGTCTATACCACTCCTTCCAATGAGTCCAAAATTTTTGGGAAGAAAAACAATTGTTCTCTATCCAATGCATAGTTATCCATTTGTTGAAAGGATGGTTTTTTGTCCTTGCCATAAGTATAGGATTAAAGGCCGCTTTACAACAAATAGTTGAGGATAGTCTTTAGCCTATAGGGATTGAAATTTTGTGGAATTGGCCTCAAGGAGAAATGCCCTAGCCTCTAAATGTAAAGTGGTCCTAACCTTCTATTTACAATATTAGTTCCCAATTCAAGTTGGTATTTGGCACTTCCCTAACATTATATGACTATGCAAAGCTCTTCCCCCATGCTGAAAAGGTATTATGCTTTGTTAAATCAACTTTGGGAGGGACTTATAAGATAATTCAAGGATTGAGGTTGGCTAAGGCACCAAATACGAGACAATTTTGTTCATTGTGGGGGCCCCTTTTCAAAGATGCAAAAAAAGGCCTTCACTTCATTGGTAAACAATGTTATGTCCATTGTGTCCCAAAACACAATTATCAGGCCACAAATCCCATCTCTTTAGAAAATTGGAAATAGAATCGAATTCCTGCTCGAAATATTTCATCCAATTGGTGTTTTTGGAACAAGACTTTGCCTCGAGCCTACACACCATTGGTGCAATTTGGGGGGACAACCGCCACTTAGTTCTTTGTTAGCCAATGAAATTGGAAAAATCTTGATTACAATTTGAAAAAAATGGTGAAAAAATCTATCAAATTTCTACTTCAATTAGTATAAAAGGGGGGAAAAAAATTTGGACTTGGTACAGTGCTCCAAAAACCGGTTCAACATGAGAATTGGAGAAAAACAGCTTGAAAAAACCAAACAAACTTTATGTCAAGAGAGTGGGAAATTTCACCCCCACAAAACACGCTGAATCAGTTCCCTTTTGTTTCGGAAATTCCAAAGCCACCAGCCAAAAGAAGGCTTACGATGGGATCGCCACTGTCGCTTCTGCATCTCGCGACTCTAACGTCTTAAATATCTCGCCTCCCTCCACCGCTGCTTTCCCAGATTCCTCTGTCCTCTTTCACTGCCTTAAAAGGTATGTTTGCACTTGGTGTTAGGGATGATGTTTGCAAAGTAATGTGAATCCAGTCTAGGTGTAGGTCTGAATACATTTGTAAGATCCTCACTAACAATAACCTTTTACATCAACTGCAAACATACTTTAAGGTAGAAGTTATTCTTGTAAACATAAGTATTTTTATGTGTATGATATGGGAAATTCTTGTTGAAAATGGAGTTCAATTTGTGCAAACACAAGGATGACAAAGAATGCACAGAAAAAACACAAAATGTTTTTTCTCCTCCAAATGAATATTCTATTCAATTTAAATGTGGATTTTTCATTGGGACCCATTCCAGTCTCAAAGACTCACCTCTTGAGGTTAACTTTGGCACTTCTCCTTGAGCAAAGAGGGAAGAGAGATGAGTCGCCGAGAAGATACAAACAAAGAATCTTTCTCAATAAATAGTACATCCAACTATTGTTTGCAATAAGGTGAGCCTAAAAAGCCATGACGAGGGATTATCCAAAATAGGTACTTCCACCTTAGCTTCCTTGCAAAACTCTTCTCTCCACATTCCTTAACTTAAGTTAGTTCCCTTTTTGCATTGCCAATCCTACGTCGATCGACAAGTACTGAGAGCGGACAAGGGTTTGAAGATTTTGCAAAATAGCGAGCCTTGAGGCAAGTTGGTCTGCAAAATCTGCACACCCCTACCCACTCTCTGGCATTAATACCAAAGGGTGCTTATTCTCTTGGCAAATCTGCAAAGCAAGCGTACTCTCCTGGCATAACCGGGCTGCAGATTCTGTGACCTAATTGAGCCGAGAATTGAGCTCGAAATGAAGCCAAATACGTACCCCCTGCTCTTCACGTAAGTTTACAGTACGTCCTCTGAACCGTCGACCGTCGTCTCCTGTCCTCCATCCCTTTCGCCAAAAGCAAAAGGCCGAAGCTGACGGCTTCGCCTGAGCTGGGCTCCTTCCAGGCGGTGGTGCCGTGGCGGCTTCGGTCCCGCTTGCATGCGCTGCAGGTCATGTGAGATCGTAAGCTTAAATTTCGGTGCAGGGATGGCACTCATGCACTACAGCAGTTCTCTTTTTGCGACCTTCCTGCGCGCTCGGGAAGAGAGAGAAAAACTCCAACCATGTGACGAGGCTGGCGAAAATTTCAGAGCCTTTTCCGTCTAGGGTCCTATCCTCAATTCTCAAAGAGCAATGAAGAGTGACACCATACCCTCACTACATACCCTCACTAGAGGAAAGATTTTACCGGTATACTACCTACAAATAGAATGTAATGTTGGAGATGAAGTATTTTATGAAGTCTTAAAATTTGTTGAGAAAAGTGGGTTCTTTTCTAGTTTTTTTTGTGTGAAGAAGAATGTATGTGGGTGTGTTTGATTGTAAGGTAGGAGGTCTATAAATTGCTCACTGAAGAGCTAAAAACTGAATTTTGGGGAAGTGAAGATCCTTGAAATATTTTTTTAGTAAGTTTTTGTTGAAAGACAAGTGGAATTGGCATCTAACCCAAGTCGTTTCATTTTTGTTTTGGAGCTTTGTGGAATTAGTTATGAGATTTTCAAGTTGAAATGGCATAGTTCTAAAATCACCCACCTCCTAAAATGTACATTGTTGTACATTACTAAAGGCTGCAAAAGCAACATGTCCAAATGGTGTACATTTGAAGAGGTGGATGTTTTTAGAGCTTGCTCTTTGATGTTGTGTAGCGTGTTAATCACGTTTGTTTTGAAAAATCTGAACTCTTCTCAAGATGGATGGAATGTGGGAGCATACGTCAATTCTAATTACTATCAATGGGTGTACATTTCAACCATCAATGGAGGAGAGTTGGAAGTTTAGAATCTACTCTACCGAAACATAGTGGCGCAAACAAGTACCCGAGTACCCGAGTATTCGAATTGTTGCGCGATCAGGGTCTCCTACCTCTCATTCAGTAGGGCTTGAGTGCTTGACTTGACCCGGAGGAGGCATAGGTGGGTAGGCCTGCTGCCACTGATGCAGCGGCCGAACGCACTCGCCGGACAAAGCATGGAGAATTTTTCCACGACAGACTGCATCTTCATAATCACCGAATAGTACAGTACCGTGAGTTCTGACAGGGGAAACCCTTAAGGCAGTACCCCACAATTGTTTAATCTTTGGTACAGGCACCGTAGAATTTATGTATTCATTTATTTGCATTTGACACAAATGGAGGGGCGTCGTGCCGTCGTACCGTAGAATTTAGGAAGCCGGCCGGCGGACTGCTCGTGACGGAAGTGGCTGCAGGAGTGCAGGACGGACGGACGGCGCCTGGTGACCGAGAACTGTCGGATACTCGGGTACTTATTACGCTTCGTGTACTGTAGGTATTTCCTCACGCGGTTCGAGCCTCCGAGGCGTCCGCCACTCCGCAAGAAAATGGTGAAAACGTGAGAAACAGTCCAACGTGGTGGTTCCGCTCCGTGCCTCCGTCAATAAGTTATAAGATATTATAACCGGTTACGTTGCTTTCAGTTACAGCCAAACCAAATTGGGAAGTTTCTGTCTGGAAGGATATTCCGTCCATCAACTGCTACGCTGTTTCTTGCCAATTGCGTCCACGGAATCTGGACACGAAGTGGGGGACTGGGGGCGAGAGGGCGAGACCAACGCTGGGGCGTCGACTCTGATCATCATGCAACAGATCCTGCAGGAAACACCGGTGACCGGTCGTCACTCTCACGCTCTTCAGCCGGGGTCAAGTCTTCGTGGGAGGGTAGAAATTTGGGCCGGGGTTAACTGACGGCCAGGGAGGACTGACCCATGTGTTGCCCCACATTTTATTCCTTGCAGAAAACACTGGAACATTTTAAAATTTGCACCACATATAATAAAATTTGCAAATTATGAATAAATACTTGCAATCAGAGGCCCCAAATTAGGAAGGAGACACGATGGAATACAAAATTTGAGTGGCACAAAGTAGGGAGCGATTTTTACATTTACCTTTTGATGGGGCAATACATGGTGCAATCCTCCTTGCCTTGCTTGGCCCCTTGAAAATGCCCTAACTAAAAAAATTCACACGTGATAAAAAAAAAGCAAGTTTTGAATTCATATTGGCAATTAGAGGCCCTATATTAGCTAGGATAAGTGTCGAAGATAAATTAAACAAGCTCAAAATAGGAGGGTCTTTTGTACATGCACCTTTGGAATGACTTGGAGGGGTTGACTCAAGGCTAGGGAAGTTTGATTCATGTATTGTCCCATATTTTACCCTTGCAAGAAATATTGGAATTTATTATTTGTAGCATGTGATAAAATTTGCAAATTTTGAATTCATATTTGCATTTAGAGGCCCCCAATCAACTAGGAGATATGAAGAAATACAAGATTTAAGTGGTACAAAATAGGGGGCAATTTTTACATGGGGGGTTACATGGGTCAATCCTCCCTAAACTCGAGCAAAGGGGCCAATTCACCCCGATTGAACATTAGAGTTCAAAAGTGTTATGACATGGAGAACAAAAGACGAAAGAACTATAAGTTATCATGGATGATAAATTTTGAAAATATTGGATTCATGTTCCACAACTAGGAAAGAACACTCACAAATAGAGAAATTAGTGAGCCAAAATAGAGGACAGATTTTTACATCAAGAGGGGCTCTGAATATGTGCCATTTACAATTCGTAAAGACATTCTTTAATTGCCTAGATGGAAATTCAAATTTTCAAAGTGTTGTTGTCAAGCTTTTTGGAATAGCCACGGCACACATATATGGCGCTTTGATTTGGCACTCTTTGGGTACATTGTCAAACTTCCATGAATATGCTAAGCTTCTTTCGTTAATCAATTTTTGGACTCACCTGCTATATGTAAAGGCACATTCAAATTGATGATTATTGCAACCTAAGCACCTTTCCCTTTGAAAAATTGTAGTTTATTCAATATGACTTAGAAAATTACCCCCAAAAGCATTGTATTGTTTTTCATTTCTATATCTACCAAAAAATGGAAAGGTTTGGACAGACTTGTTCGTGAGCAGATGTGTTTTTCTCCTTAGATGGGCAATTCTTGAGCCTCCTACTTTAGATGAAAACTTGACAAAAAAAAAAGTGATGGATACTAGATTACTTCATCCTTCTACAAGAACTGTACATATTTATATAGCGTAGAATGTCGAGAAATTAGCGAGGGTGACAACCTAATTCCACTATTTCGTGTAGCTCTAGTTTAATCTACTCCGTCCTGTCAGTCCCCCAAGTCCAGTTCGAGGCTGCACACTCCCCCATGCCCAAGCTTATCCAACCCTAGATCTGG
This sequence comes from Climacium dendroides, assembly GCA_950106755.1. Classification (NCBI taxonomy): domain Eukaryota; kingdom Viridiplantae; phylum Streptophyta; class Bryopsida; order Hypnales; family Climaciaceae; genus Climacium; species Climacium dendroides. The sequence continues at coordinate 21,513,671 of OX467091.1, forward strand.
GACCCCCATGCCCGATCCAACGTCAGTCGGCAGCCTCTCGGCCAGCGGGTCCGATCACTCCATTGAGTCAGCTTCGCTTAGGGCGGTCGGTACCGGCCAGGCCCCAACCGCAGCACCAGCCCCACCCGCCACGTGGTCCCCCGGATTCCCGCCACTTCGCGGCTGCAGCGTCACCCCCTCCCTCGCTGACTCGCTCCCCAATGACGACGCCCTGCGATCGGATCCCTCGATGGGATCCAGAGGTCGCGAGAACTGAAGCTGCAGTTCAGTTCTCTTCGTTCGGAGAGATCGGGAGGTGGATCTCATGCTGGCTGCGCCCATGTGGGCTGCAGGGGCCGCCACCAATGGCGGTCCACCACCACAGAGGAGAGCATCCGTCGGCTTGGCCCTTCCCTTTTCATGCTCGTTTGAAATCGGAGAGACTCGTCACTCGTCAGAGATGGGTGGGGCTCCCTTTCGGATTGTTTCGTTGGCTGCATGACAGGCGCGCGGGGCGCGGGCTCCCCGACTCGGCTCCGTGACGAATGTCACGCCTGCATTGGCTGAGTTTCGGTACAGCAAGGACTCGGGACGTACGTACGAGAGGGAGAGGGAGGGAGGGCTGATTCGGACTACGCTGAAATAGTGAAAATGAGCTTGCCCCTCACTACACTAACGATGGCAAATAGTGTTGGCAACACGAATTACAAAGCACAACACTATATGTCAACAATCTTATTAATGTTACCAACACTAGATATCAACAATCTTATTAATGTTACCAACACTAGATGTCAACATAGATACTATTTGTCAACTACTAGGTATCAATTTTTTACAAGTTTATTTTTAGTGTTACCTATTATTTTATCAAATTGCAATGAAAAAAATTAAATTTAAATATACGATTGCTTATTCAAATGAATACTTTATTGAATAGAAATTAAAAACCCTTTTTGCAAGTTAGCATTCTATATTTTCAAAAGACAAGCAAAAAAAATCCTAAAATGTTGGCAACTCTAAATGCCAACTAATTGATGTTTAGAATGGGTGGGATAAAAGTCCAGGTAATGCTATTGGCAACATAACACTATTTACCATCATGAGCGTAGTTTATTGACTTTCTACACTAAAGAAATATGTACGAGGAGATGCAGTAATTTAATGTAGGAATTATGTGTGTTGCATGGATTGGTGCACTAGTTCATGGCCTAAGTTTAGAGAGTCATGTCTGCCTCTCTACGTGGTCAAGCAAGTGAGTCCTGAGGTGACTTCTTTAGGGTAAAGTAACCTGATTGTTAAGGCAACCCGATTTCATTGATTGGTGTAGTCTCCATGGAGTACTTGGAGCGACGACACTTGGAGGGGTTCTCGAGGGCACTGACAAGCGAGTGGTGGTCTCTATAGGCACTACTTTCCGAAACCGAAGCAACCAAAGCAACCGGAGCTCAATGAATGTGGACTTGATACAATTTTGTTGTGGTTTTTCTTCTTTTCCTCTTTCCAAATTACCCCCCTTCTAGATTAAGGGTTGTGCCTTCCAGGCCTATGATTCCCAAATACATGGATTGGAAGCCAGAGGTCTAATTAGAGGGGACGGGAGAACCCAAAGTTTAGCGGGGCCCTTCTACCCATTTAGAATTTGGAGCTCCAATCTCCCCAATTGGAGACTAGCTCTAAGGGCTTCTAACATGCTCACCCGGTGGGCAAAGAAAGCAACTAAACGACAAGAACAGTGCCACCGATGATCGATAAGCGTGGAATTAGGAGAAGGAGTTCTACCGATCCTGGTGTATTCCACATTGTAGAAGCAAGATAAAAGTGCTTTCTATATTTCGACCCTGTTGACTCCTTCTACCCACCGATACATGTAAGGAGACTCTAAGCAGTCACAAGGTGAGCTTGTAGGGTGAGCCTTATGACTACATACATACAAGGCAGAATCGACCATGATGGCCAACTCTTTCCGAAGCATGAATATCAGGTAAAGGCACATTTATGGTCACATGCAAAATCAGCCCTCGAGTATGGATTATTGGCACTTGAGGTCGATTCTACCAATAATAAAAAATCCCGTGGAAACACTTGCATGTGGCTTACCTGATTCTAACGTTACTTGTTTGCATGCAAAGGTTCCAGATATCATTCGAGAACCAAATTCCAATGAGGGCGGCAATCCGCTGGAGTTGTAACCGACGGCAGCATTCTGTTCACTGCAATCGCTCCTGTCTGTCATGACCTCACTTGATCAGTGCATAGCAGCATCACTCAGCAATAGCATTCCACCACTTGGGTTTAGCAAAGTTTGTCCTAAATTCTATCTGATTATATATTACCCTGGAACTTTTTAACACATCTAGCAATGTTTTGAGCAACGGTCTGGAGGTACTGATTGTGGGAATCGAATTTCGGATCACTGACAACAGGGGAAGAGTGCATTCCGCCGGGCTGAATGGTTCCTCCGTCAGCCTCAGTGCGATTGGCTTTCTCCGTCTTCTTTGTTTCCCTGGAGCTTCGTGGTCGTTAGTCAGTTATGCCATGATAGTTTCTCGACTAGTCAACGCATCTGTTCTTTCAGTGGGTTTCTATGGGGTTTGTTTTTTACGATTTGGGAGAAGCAGCTAGTTGTTTCTTCAATACTCACTACACTAATAAAGAGTGTTGGCAATACTAATCACGGAGCATAACACTAATTGTCAACAATCCGGTTAATGTTACCAATAGTAAATGTCAACATAGACATTATTTGTCAACTATTGGGTGTAAATTTTTTACAAGTTTACATTTAGTGTTACCTAACTATTTCATCAAAATGCAAAGAAAAACGTATGAACCCAAGAAACCTATTACATGTTCAAAAAAGTTACTACTCAAAAAAGTGAATACAACATTAAATGCCAACTAATTGAAGTTCAGAGTGATCGGGTAAAAGTCTAGGTAACACTAATCACAACATAACACTATTTATCATCATTAGTGTAGTGTGCCTTGTACCGTTGTCACAACCAAAATAAAAGTAAAAGTAATTTCCTAATTTTTAGATCTAAAAAATACTTCAAAATTCAATAACTTTCACACCGTACATCCAAACGCCATGAAACCAAGTTGGTGCACCCCTCCTTGTCGAGGACTTTTTGACAGTACCAAGCACGTGACTAGGGGACACACGGTCCGAGAGATTTCAACTTAACAAAACAAAACAAACAAATTTAAGGTATGGATGTAGTACTTGGTGATATCTATATCAAAAACTAGGTGATACTTAGGTAAATTTTAGCAAGTGGTCTTAAAATACAATAGTAATTTGACTATTTCAATTGACTCAATGAAAAGAAAATTTTCTTTATGAAAATTAGCCATCATCTTTTAATTGTAGACAATTGACAAAAATCTAGGTATGCAATTTTTGTAGTATGTGCAAGCACTACAAGAGAAAGTGTCCAAATTGACAGAAACTAGCTTGAATCAGCTAGTCCTAATTGACAAAAAATTGACAAGTTTTTGTCACTCTGGACAAAAAAGTGTCCGAATTGACAGAAAATTGTTCAAATTGACAAAAACTTGTCAATTTTTTGTCAATTAGGACTAGTTGATTCATACCAGTTTCTGTCAATTTGGACACTTTCTCTTATAGTGAAGGGGTGCTGGCATTAAAACAACTTAGAGGATGGCTTTTGTAAAAATTATATCAATTTAAGAAGATCAAATGGTTAGGTGAAGACCAAATTTTTAAAATTAATGTCAAAAATGTTGGATTGCATACATATTAGTAAATATATGTTGGATTGCATCTCACAATATAATTATATGGAGAATTAAAACATATATGCATACTTTGAAAGATCCATATAAGAAGTTCCCTCTTATTAAGTTAAAATTCATTCGCAATGTTTTATTTTTAAAGATAATATTTTTAATTAAAAAGCCTCCAAATTTTGATAGCTTATTCTATAGTACATATATTTAAAAAATCTAATAATTAGTTTTTTAATGCTATTATTGTCTTCAAAGAATATTCATTTCATGTATATGATTACATTTTGGATTCCTTGTTAAAAGGGCTATAAGAATTTTCTACACTAAAACAAATTTTATCCTTTGAAATTGGACTAAAATGCATTATAGGTGATTATAATTAGGGCCAAATAATATGGAAGTTGCATACCTAGAGGTGAAAAATTGTACTAAAAAAATGATAGTAAGGAAGTAACCTCCTTATATGCCACTTTTGGGGATTCGACAATCTCTTGCTATGATATTCCAATTTTTTCAATGAGGTTGTTTGCAATCTCAAGAGAAATTCAACCCAAGTTGTTTTTTAATTTTCAAAAACATGAATAATATTTTAAGAATTTTTAATGTTAAAAGTATAGACTCTTTTTTAATCCTAGAAGCACAAAATGCTTCAAATTCCATTGGTTGCTTCAAAGAACTCTTCAACTCCCCATCATTGATTGATTTTAAAAGTTTGTGGTGCTTTTGGATGATTGTAGATGGCCCTTTAAGGCCCAAATGTAGATTGCACATGTGTGTGCATAGATCTTAATCTTTATTCTTTTAATTTATGTAAGTGTTACTTTGAGCCAACTAAAGCTGAAAATTAAAAAACAAACAGAAACTATAGAAAGTAGAAATAGTGGAGTGTAGGATAGACGTATAGTTATTAGATTTTTTTTCATAAGAATATTTAAAAGATGCAATTTCAATTTGCTATTGCAAGATGAATGGTAGGTCCTAACCGGGTGATTATTCTCAATAGCTTGGCGTGCCTTGCAATTACCTGAGTCCGTAACTTTCCAAAGAATCAGCACATATTTATCCTTGACATTAAGACTAGGAGGTGTATATTCAACTCATTTCAAGCTCAATTAGTTTACAGAATCGACATCCTGTACCAAAGAGCCTACTGATTATGCTAAGAGAATTCACTTGCTTTGCCGATGTTGACACACATCCAATACTCACATCCAAAACAAGAACAAGTAATAGCAGGACAAAGCAGGAAAAAGACGCCAAGTATGTACAAAACTTAATTCTACAATATATTACACAATATAGGTCGCCGAATACACACCCCATCCATGGAGTAGGGGTGTGCAAATTTTGCAGACCTACTCGGCTCACGCTATTCTCCCGAATCTGCAAACCTCTGCCCGCTTTCTTCTTCTTTGTAGTACGTGAGTGAGTCGTAACTTATCCCCTGCAGCTCACGCTTCCATCCTGGATTCCTCCGCGCTCAAGCTTCGATGAAGCCCTGCGACTCCTATTGGCAAGACTGGTTGGCATGCAAAGCTGATTCATGTTCTTATCCGGTGAAGGCACTTGGGCATTGCACGACAGAGCAGGCGAGTGGGCTCCGTCACTAACTTAACTTACAGTAGTGCTGGGCTTGAGAATAAAAAAGAAAACAAGGTCGGCTTCATGCATGAATCACTACAGTACCGCAACACATGGACGCTCCAGACGAAAGACCTTTTTAGTAACCGAATTGAAATTGAATCTCAAACATTCAAGTACGGACATGAATTATTTTCATGACGGAAGTTAACCCTTAAATGCCATGGAAATCAGCCCTTTTGGAACCGTGTGACATCATCTAGTTTAAAAAAAAACTAAAATAATTCATTGGGAATCAAACTACTGTAGAAGATCTCCCCTTTTCACCCCTAATTTCGAGGATGAATAGTTGCATTTTTGTCCTACACAGGAGAATTCTTTGTCATTTATTATACAAAAAACATCCGTCGCAGCGTTTATGGGTTAACATACTTCTAGATGGACATACCGTACGTGTAGGTCTAGGTGCCAAAATTGAATTTACGTGTCAGATTCTCATGAGTTCATGTCACCTTAGACCATTCTCAAGATGACATGTGGCACTTTTTTTTCACAAATGGCTTAATTTCTATTGGATTTGACCTTAGCATAGGGTAGATATTTGCAAAGAATTAATCATGCATCAAAAGTTGGTAAAAATTAATCATGCATGAAGAGTTGATAAGAATTAATCATGCATGAAGAGTTGATAAGAATTAATCATGCATCAAAAGTTAGTAAGAATTAATCATGCATCAAGAGTTGGTAAGAATTAATCATGCATTAGGGTACGTTTGTGCACCATGATATGTCATGTAACCTATAGTTTGTGCCAAGTTTCAAGTAAAAGCAAACCACAATTGTAATTTTGACTGTCTTTGGTACATCATTAGAGAAAATTGGGGTCACAATGAGGCTGTTGGATTCTAGACCGATAATTAAACAACCTTGAATAAAAATAAAAATAGGAATTTGGAAAAAAATAAAAATAAAAATATTCGAGGCCATTTGACTATTGGTTTAGAATCAAAACAACCTTGTAGAGACTCCAAATTTTTTTTAATGCAATGTAAATGAGGCGGTTTGTGGTAGCTCCACCTTCATTAGGTATATAACATTATTCACCAACAACAAGGGTCCTTGTCCTCCCCTAGAAAGAAATCATTGATATCATTCTTTTAACTTGTGATCCATTTCTAAAACCAACCTCCACAAATTCTTGACTAAAATGTTGTAGATGCCTCAATTCATGAGAGCCTATGGTTATTTTTTGATACACTCATTTTCAACACTTTGAAAATGCATAGTTTATTCCTAGGGTGTCCAAAACATGCATATGAAGAAAATTTAGAATACTCATTTGACTTCTTGCTCTAAAGATCCAATCAAAAAAATAATTTTTTTATAATAGCAATAATGTTCAATTGCTTGTTGGAACATTTACTTGGTGCATTTACCTTCGCGACAATTTATTATGCCTTCATTTCCCATTTATGCTCAAAATATTTAGGTAGGTTAAAACTAATTCTCACTCCTCGGAGCATTGCCACTAGTTTTGCTACCAAACCTCAGCAATGCCACTTTAGGCTTGCCTTGCTTGTGTACGCAAAAATGGCTTCACACCAACACTATGTCATATTAAAATTTGTGACATTCTTCTCATCACTTCTACATTTGTTCGACAACCAAGGGCCTTGGTAGCGAGCAATGTAAGTAATGAACTTCTCCTACTGCATATCCTCTTTGTATATAAATTGCAATAATAGAATTTGTAGGTGGGTCCAATTTGAAAGACATATCCTCTGAAAAGTAGTTTTGGAAGTTGACATCTATTAGGTGGCTATTCATTACACCTCTTTGACATACATAAACCTCTCTTAGTGCATAGTCCCAACACCATGTATAGAAAAAAGTTCTGCCTATATTACACTCATGTCAACTTGATCAACTTTGACTATAGCCTTAGTGTAGGACTTGGAGGCTAATGAGAAGTGTGAAAAGAAAGGAAAAAACTTTAGTGAGAATTTTAAAAAGGGATATCGGTATGGAACATCATGTAATCAGTGCACCGTTACATCTCACTGAGGTGGCAAGTGCCTCAATCCATTCCATGCCATGATCCAATTTTGCAGAATTGGTACACTAAAATTGGTAAATAGTGTTGACTACACTAATTGTCAACAATAACACTAATTGCGATTTGCAAGGTTAGTGTTAAAACATTATTTATCCATTCTAACACTATTTTAGCTCTAAAGTAAAATTTGATCATTTCAACATTTCTATGAGAATGCATTTAATGTTAGATGGGAACAAAATATAGAAGTTGGAATGGTAATATAATAAGTTAAGGCTATGATCCAGTTCACTACAACACTAATTATCACCCAACACTATTTACCAATTTTAGTGTAGCGATGCTCTTACTCATCCCAATCATCATGGAAGTTAGATGGCCCATACAAAATCCGAGTTGGCAGCACCCACGTGGCACCTCAATCATCCCGAGACGTTCTTATCACCAGATTAGGGTTTGGATACCCGTCGTACACGATTTCGCAAGAAGTCTTCGGAGATGGTGACGAGACGCAGTGGCCTGCGGCAAGCACGTGGCGGCGAGACGCTGAAGCGCTAGCCAAGTGGCGTCCGCTCGGCTATAAGCACGCGGCGAGCCTCCCCTCCTGGATACGCGTGGTGGAATCACGTTCTGCACAATTCTCCGATCGCGTACCTCACTTTGAATTTTTGCATTCAGGAGAAGATGTCAATTAGAAATGTATTGCCATTCATGGTCGATCTCAACGGCTGAGCTCGATTCGTGCAATTTGCGCGGAAGCGTAGGATTAATGGTGAAAGGCGGACGAATGTGCAAATTCAAGTAAACATACAGTACTGATCGCCCCGTCTTAAATCCGAATCCAATTGAGAAAGCGAGAGGGAGGAATGTAATACATTGTACGATTAGATGTCGGAGCATTGAAAATCAATGCGATGTTTCGAAACCCTATTTGCATTTGGAAGGTTTCAAAACGGCATTGAGGTTGAACGATCTCGGTGGGCTGAGCTCGACTCCCGCAAGTTGCTCGCAAAGCATACGATCGTTATCTGTAAAGGTGGACGGAGGTGCATCATTATCCGAAATTGACCTAATTCTGATTAAGTCGTTTTACATCGTTTCCAAATCCTGTTGAAAATTCAGGAATCTGCCAGGCTTATGCCTGCAAAAGCATGGAGCCTTTTCTTCTAATGAAGCTTTGCGAGCAACTTGCACTAATCAAGCTTAGCTCCTCCAGCGAACTCAAACCTGGCGTCCTTAAGTCGTGATTGCACATTCATTCAACAACCCCGGCAAGCAAATTTCCAAATTCTCATTAGGGTTTGGAAACTTCGTATTGCTTTCGATGTGATTATGCCTCGCATGACAGTATTCCAAATCCCAACTTCTTGTAGGATCTAAGCTCGCACATGCTACATGACAGAATACACAATTAGGTCAGCTTCAGAAGCTGCAATGGACAATACGCTTACCTTCCTCTCATCAAAGCTTAGCTCCTCCGGCAAATTCAAACCTGGCGTCCTCAAGTCATGATTACATATTCATTTGACTCGCCTGGCACATTCCCAAATTCCCACCACATTTCAGAAACTTCGCACTCCTTGCAATGCGATTATTCCTTGCGTGACAGCAGTCCAAATTCCACAGACTAGCTTTTGATTGGAGGATCTACGTAAGCTCGCACATGCGGCTGCATGAGAAAAGCAGGGTAGGGCGGGACCGGTTGCGACTTGCATTGCAAGTCGTCGCCATTTCCAGTGACCACTCGGTATCTTCCATATATTTTCCGAAGAAGGAAAAATTGGGATTCAGTTGCTTGCAACAAGGCGCATGCGTGGATTGCAAGGTTGCCAAGGAATGCTCGTGGGGTCAGTGCGTGGGAGCAGGGCAGGCGGCTCTCTCGCCGGGCGTCGAGGTCTCTGGCACTCGCTTTGCACACGGGGTCCACACTTCTGCACCTTGCCTTGTCAGTCAGGCTGTTGCAGGAGCTTGTTACTGGAAATTAGGGTTTGTTGGAGTGAAGCAGTTTTGGACGTCCATGGAACAGTTTACGAGTGGAGGCTGATTAAGTCTTCAACGGCAAACTTAGTTCCCAGAGACTTTTCAACGCTAACATGTCACCGTCCTATTGGCAACTCATAACCTTTTTTCCTTTCAACTTGTGATTGCAACCCATTAAATACAATAACCTAGTCGCCACTAGTGCGACTCATCAATTACTTAATACTCTCATAACATTATTAACCTTCCCTGGGGCCCCCCTTTTGCTCCCCAAAAATCAGGAGCCCTCAACAATAGCCTTGCCAATGACATACCGAGCTCTGACAACTTGGTGCTACATCACCTCTGCCCAGCCAATGACTTGTGTAGCATTATAACTAAACTCTCCCCCAAATATATTGGAGGGAATTATACCTCCACTTGGGGGGGACGAAACCAAGTTGGTTAGCAATGTTATGCTCTCTGTCCCAAAATGATCTTCTTGTTGCACTTTGTAACGTTGTGGATTGGTAACATTTGGTTTTCAATTGCTATCCGCGAACAACTCTAAATAGTAGCTCTCTCTCTCTCCATGCAATCATCAATCAAAAGACAAATGAAATAGCTAAAGGGATCAATCAACATTGTTCATTCATATTTTTTGCAACTCTTTGAATATTGACCCAATTGAAGGAGATGAAGCTCTTGGAAGTGGAACAAAGGCAGGCGTATATTAAATGCCTACAAAATGACAACCTCACACTCAACAATTAATTGACAAGTGGTGCTTTTTGAAAATGTCCCCTCAAATCTACTTTTAATATTTCAAAACTATACTTTGAAAAAGGCTCCAAAACTCAGAGTTTTGAGAATGCTAGGAGTGCACCAAACTCTAGTTATAGCACAAAATTGGTTTTTAAAATGTTATTTTAGCCTTTAAAATCTTAGACATTTTGTCCAACAAAAAGATTATGCCTAGTCCATCTTAGGCAAGTTACTATAAACTCAACCATGATCCAATTTGGTGAAAATCTACGAATACAAGGAATTGTAGAATGCCAACCTATCTAAGACCCTTCAATGACTCTTAATTTGGGGCAGAATATCAACAGTAACAATTTCATATTTGTGTCCCATATTTGTGTTATAGAATGAATGTTAGTAGTACATTTTGACGGAGTTGGATTATGGTTGGATTAATCCTAGAAGGGTCTGAAAGCCCTTTGTGGCTCTATAGTATATTTTGAATATAGTGGTATTTGACAAAAAAACATTGACCAAATATTACTCAATATATAGTAAATTAATGATCATGGTAGTGTATAAATAATAATGTATCACAATTCATATAGTAAACCACAATCAAAGTGTTATAAGGTTGAACAAAGATCGTATAGAAGGACCCTTGGCCAAGGACCTTTCAAGGGTGAATGACAAACTACATTAGGTGTAGTAATAAATTGAAAATCATATTCTAAATGAAAACAAGTTTTGTTGTTGTGGCAAGTTGTCGTTTGCAAAGAAGAGTCAAATTAAAGCTAGAGTTTTGAAAATGGGGCTTTACTATGTGTATAATAGCATTAAGTATGCACATGGTAGTAGAGAGAGCTATCATGATAGAGTTGTAGTTTTTGTTGTTTTGAGTATTTTATGATCTCAAGGCAATCAAATAGCTCAAACTTGTCTACATTGAAATTATGTTGAGGATGCTACATCATATAAAACAAGTTTTGTAAATCATACCTCCCTCTTTGCTAATCACATGTTATCCATCTTTGCATCATCTTTCATATTTTTTGCCAACGTTTGTCAGGTTCATAGTATCTTGTAAATTGTGATTGATCCACAAATTTATAGGTGCAAAAAGCTTGAAAATTAAGTTGATTAGATTTCAAGATGTCATGTCTTAATTCTGGCTCCTCATTGTGTAGTTGCTTGTTTTCAGTGAAAGTGATGATTTTGAATTACATGGACAAAAGAAGAAAAAGAATTAAACCTCAATGCAATATTCCCCCAAAACTCATTTTTCACTTGAGCATGAAAACCATTGCTTGTATTAAATGAAAATTTTCAATCATTTGTACTTGATAAACCCTGATGCATCGAAATATATTAAAGAAACTTTCTTGTACCTCGATGAAACCTATCAATTAGTTTTGTTGCAGTGCAGTAGGCTCTGTTCTAGTTGGAGTTAAACGCATCATTTTTACACCAAATGGAGCTGAACTCCACAGCAACAATCTCTCTACGCTTGCCACCCAATCAAAGCTTTGTCATGTCCTTCCGAGGTAGAACACTGGCTGCATATTGAATAAGAGTACCATAATACTTTGCTCCCAATGTCTGTTTAAGAGCTGGCTTTAGGTCATTTATAGTAAAACAGTGAGCGCTCATAAACACTTGCCAACTTAATTCAAATATAATTCTTTTCTTGATGCATTGAAATCCTCTTTCATATGCTTACAATAACACAGAAGAATTTGATCAATCTACTACTGGATTTGGTCAAACAATGCTTGAAAGTGGCGACTATGAGTGTCCTTCGTCCAGACCTTAGAGCATCCCACCAGTGAGTTCCGTATCCTTAAAGCTTTAGGGAGAGGACCTCATATGCAGATAGAGATACAAAAATTCCACCGCACCAACCTTTATCCAAAACCTGTATCTCTAAAATATACAGATTTCTGTAAAATCTCTTCTCCAGTTCTGTATCTAGAGGCTCATATGGAGAACTCGCGAGGTCTCATCCCTATTTGATGTCCCAAGCTCAGTAAACAGATAGAGAAACGGAAGAGCTGGTGGGGATGCTCTTAGTCACTTGGCTTGCAAGCCCTCCTGGTTCCATTCCACCCAGGACATCACTTGCTGTATTCTCTCGCAGGAGCCAAATTTTGCATCAGAAAGAACATTGCATCAGCTGGTCAATAAATAAAAGAACTTCCCCCTACAAGATCTGTACAAAACCACCAAGGAAACAGGAGAACCAATTTAATCTTCTTGGTTTAGAGTTTAATAGCATTAAACCTGCCAAGTCAAATTTCAACAAGTTAAACTTCAACAACAGAGTGTATCGATTGCACAAAGATTTGCGTAATGTGCATCTCTGTCTATCCTCCTTGTATTGTACGAGTACAGTACAGCAGAGGTAGATGGCAGCGTGCAAGAGAAAGAATACAAAATCAAAGAGAGAGAACCTGCAGTAGAATTGCTTTCATATCAGAAATCGATTAGACAATAATGAAGTCCGCTTCGTCTTGCTGTAGCCATTGCGCAGACCTGCAATTCCTTAGAACCAATGCATGCGAGAGAATGTTACCCTAACATCCCAGGGTATCATTCTGCCCTAACCCTACTCGATACTCAATCAACTCTCAAGTATTGTGTAAGTTTCTGGTCAGGACGAAGCAAGAGCTGCACTTCTCGATCACGTGATACGAAGATGTGATTTCCATTGCGGAGAAAAAGACCACGCCAACCCTAATAGTACATCACTACGTCTCTGTCTGCAACTTCCAAAGAGCTCAGCAATTGACGTTGGTTCCATTGCCAACGCTTTTCTGTGGTGGTTCCTGCTAACCTCAGAATTCACGGAGATATTACCGGTAGTAGATTGAAGGTTGTGACACAATAACTCTGCTACTTAATTTGGAGTAAAAAATTGCATGCAGTTCAAATTGATAGCAACCCTGCAACTCAATGGACCAAGGATGGCGAGATCTTACACAAGCTCTTCACAATGTGGACTTGGAGTTAGAGATGGCACTGCAGAAATGGTTGCAAACCTAAAAGCTTCTACATGTCTCCATGCATTGCATAAAGTAAACCTTTAACACCATGAGTCTTGCAGTACTCGAAATCGAATAACACAAGAAGAAATAGTGGGGAGCAGAGCTCAAGACCTGTGCTCCGAGAATGCAACCGATTTGGGCAACGCAATTTGAAATCTCTACTAGGAGACTAATACATAAGTGAGATTCGGGGCTTAAAATTACGGAGGCTTAAAATTACGGAGGCTTGGATGTCTTAAACAAACCACAGAAATTGCATGACTGAAATTGCAAACTCTGACAACCCTTAAATAATGTGGATTAGTTGACACCCATCTCTCTCAACATCTTCAAATGAATCTGAAATTACAAACTCTGAGGACCACCTCTAATGTGGATTACTTGACATGCATCTCTCCAATCACCTTCAAAGGATTCATCTGAAATTGCAAACTATGAGAACCACTTCTGTGGGTTAGTTGACACCCATCTCTCTGAATGACTCTAAAATCGCAAAGCTCTGAGAACCTTTAAGAGCATCATCAATCGATGCACGGCATTTTGACTCTGCAAATTAAGTTTACTGTGGCTATGTAGCAGCCCGTAGTTTTGCTGGGTCATGTGCAATGCGCCACTCTCCAATGCGTTAAGCTCGACCAGGGGTGCATATTCAGCGCATTTCGAGCTCGATTAGTGCACAGAATCGGCAGCCCTGAAAAACCTGCCGATTATGCCAAGAGAATACGTTGCTTTGTAAATGAATACGAATGCTTTGCCAATTCTCCAAATACGCACCCCTTAGTCTTAGCACCAGAGAGTGGCAGGGTGTTCGAGGCCTTTTCTGAGTTTCTTGGACTTTGCTCTAAATTGAATAAAAAGACAATTGACACTTTGATTAGTTTTATCAATTTTTCTAAAAATTGCAATAGTACAAAATCAAACTAGACTTATTAGAGATTACATGGGAAAAGAAAACACAAGAATATCACTTTTGGATTGAAAGATTATAATGTTTGATCATGAGGGTGTCAAAAATGTGAAAGTGATTTGAAGTCTTTCAATCTCTTTTCACATGTAGAATCTAAAAAGTTGGTCAACAAAAAAATATGAGGTTAAAGGGTGTAACATGCACAGTCCCAATCCACTTTATGGCTTCTCAAAATCTACTCTATTCAAGATTGTGTGCATTCAATATTCATCACAATTATTGATGTGGAGAACTCTACACTCTTTGGAATCCATTGTGTTACTTTGTAGTCACAAAAAAAAATAGGAAATGACTAGAAAAAAACTGCAATTGTAAAATGACAATAATTGTTTTGTAGATGATTCCTAATTCTTTCCAAAGTCATTTCTTGATTGTCTTATATCAATTATCCGATATCCATTGTTAAGTTGGCCCCATTAGGTTGGATATATAAGACTTGTAAATTGTTGTACTCTTAAGTAATGAATTTTATTAATTGAATTCTAAGCTTTCTACAATCTTTAGATATCTATAGTCTATAGATATCTAAAAATATTTGAAATCCAAGAAATTTAGAACCCTATGAAAATGTAAAGTTTCTTAAACCAATGAAATATATTAAATATTAATATTCAAAGTTTTAAAATCTAATAAAAGTAAAGCTAGATTTGGAATTCTTAAATCTAAAAATGATTGAAATTAGAATTTCAAAATATATAAATCTACAATTTATAGACAAATTGCAAATGAGTACATTCAAATGAATTGCAATAAAGTCATAGACAAGTAACAATAAAGTCATAGATGAGTTACAATGAAGTTATAGATGAGTCACAATGAAGTCATAGATAAGTTGCAATGAAGATATTAATAAGTTGCAAAAAAACTATAGATAAGTTGAGTTCATCAACAAAGTTCCAAGGAGGCTATTGCATGAGAAACACCCCTTTTGTGTTTTGCGACTACAATTTCACATGGAGTTTGTCCACAACAATTGCAAGTCTCCAAATTAGCACCAATTGCAAAGTATCCTATACAACTCAAAACCAATTGGTTTTAGCAATTGTAGAAAACCTCATTTTCTTATAGTGATGACCATTGATTTCAAGCCTTACTTGCCATCACTCTATTTGTTGTCATTTTGCAATTAGGTATAAATGAAAAAATTTCTAATTATTTTTTAGAGATGAAATCATATGTCTAGTGCAAATTATAAATTTATAAAAAAAAAATTGAAAATTTTGAAATTACTACGAATTTTAAAGAAAAAATGAAGAAAATTCATATCAAATACAAAATATACTTGAAAAATTTGGAATCTAAAATATATATTATGCCAAGTCACCCTAAAATTAAAAAATTAACAAACCATGCAATTACAAGTCCAAAGTTCATATTGCTATAAAATATTGAAATTTATAAAATTTTCAAAACTTTATAATTGGAGTGTAATCTACACTTTATAAGCTTTATTTAATTAGTTGGACTCAAATTCAAAAAATATCTTTTTACGACTAAAATTCACATGAAGAGTGAATAGTAAAAAAATGAAAAATACACTACTAAAAAGGGTGATCTATGGATGAAGTATTTACTTCTTGAGATCAACTAGTCAATAATATTATAATAAAGAAATTTGCAATACTATTCATTGAAAATGAATTCCAATAACTTTTTAAAAAATTAGCTGAAAACACATTTTTTTCCATCCTAAAATTTAAGGCAAAGTCATCTAACTAAGGATGTTTACATCTTCAACAATATTTTAGTGTTAAAAAAAATCATGGTCCCAAGTCCACTCTCCACGCAACACATTTGTAATACTCTGACAATTCATACAACTCATTAATGATGCTCTAAAATATGCACAACCATAATCAACATTGTCTATATTAAAATGTCAACACCTATATTTGGGCCAAAAAGTGTTACAAAAATCAAGATATGGTAAAAACACCCATTCTCAACCAAGGGGCTATATCCAACCAAGGTTGGAACAAATTTATGCCCAATGCTTGGAATGTGATTTTTTCTCGTTTTCAAGGTTGGGGCTAATACAATCATGACACATATCTTGGTGTAGTGTGTAAGAAAGTAGGAAGTAATAAGCGGGAAAGAACTTCTTCAATGATCAGGATTGGAAGAGTTTGTTTATACATTGGGTGTGGATTCATGCCAACTTTGGGCTTCCAAAATTCATAAGGTAGGAGGTTCTAAAAGCGCCCAAGCCCTAAAATTGCCCACCTCCTCAAATGTACACTATTTGTACATTTTGCTTTCTTCACAGCCTTTAGCAATGTACAAACAACATACATTTGAGGAGGTGGGCGATTTTAGAGCCTTATGCCATTCCAACTTCAAATTTTCATAACTAATTCCACAAAGCTTCAAAAAAATATGAAACAACTTGGGTTAGATGCCAATTCTGCTTGTCTTGCAAGGAAAATTTACTGAAAAATATTTCAAGGATCTTCACCTCCCTAAAATTCAGCTATTTCAGCTATTAGGTGGGTGATTTATAGACCTTCCACCTCAGTAATTTGAATTCATGCAAAAAAAAATCACGAAAACTCGGCAATGCCCGCCATTTCTATCTTCCTACATGGTTAGAAAATTTAAGTTAACAGGTTTAAAAATCACCCACCTAAAAGTTGCAACTGAATTTTGGAGAGGCAAAGCTTCTTGAAAAATTTTGTAGTTAAAATTTCCTCAAAAGACAAAGCAAAATCGACCTCACCCAAGCCGTTCCATATTTTTTGGAGCTTTGTAAAATTAGTTATGAAAATTTTGGAGTTGAAACAGCATAAGGCTCTAAAGTTGCCCACCTCCTCAAGTGTACACTGAATTTTGGAGAGGCAAAGCTTCTTGAAAAATTTGCAGTTAAATTTTCCTCAAAAGACAAAGCAGAATCGACCTCACCCAAGTCGTTCCATATTTTTTGAAGCTTTGTAAAATTAGTTATGAAAATTTTGGAGTTGGAATGGCATGAGGCTCTAAAGTCGCCCACCTCCTCAAATGTACACTGTTTGTACATTGCTGAAGGCTAATGACATGTACATATAGTGTACATTTAAGGATTTGAGTGGTTGTAGAGCCTTTGCAATTTCACCTTACATTGCCTTCTCCATCTCCGGAGCCTGTGTGGTATGCACACCCTTCAGCTCCACACTCCGCATGGCAACACTACGGGTGGTTCTACCGCTACTGTTGATTCCCATCCCAAGATGTACCCCGACTGTGGATTGCTTGAGAGGCCTCCGTCTCTCTGAACTTGGGCGTCCAGGATTTTGTGAATCCTTCCCACACGTGGAACAGCGTTTAGGTGTCGACACCGCAGTGCCAGGGTTGCCACTTGGCACTCTTAAAAAGAAAAGGAAGAAAGGAAAAAGAAACTTTTTGGGCGGGAGAAGTAGGGGGACTTGTCCCCCGACATGTGTTACACGTGGTGCATTCATGACGTGCAAGGGAAGGGGGCCAACACAAGGGCCTTTGATGAAGGGCTTCAGTGGGCTCGCCTTGACACTAAGTCCCAGACGATTTCAAGGAAACGCCGGGCAGGCCATGCCATGCCTGCCCGCCCCCCCAAATAAAAGGAGCCCCCTGTATTGAACCGATTTTTCAGAATTTCTGCACTCCCAAGAAGTAATTCGGGGCTTCTGATTGCAAATATGAGTTCAAAATTTCAAAAAAAAAATTTACGTAAAAAATTAAAAAAATTCAGTGTTTTCTACGGGCAGGGGCAGGCAAACGTTTTGGCAAATGCCTCTGGGACTTCGGGCCGAGGGTGGGCTCGTAACTCTTCATTCTATTTAGAGCATCCCCACCAGTGAGTTCCGTATCTTTAAAGCTTTAGGGAGAGGACCTCATATGCAGACAAAGATACAAAACCTGTATCTCTAAATTATACAGATTTCTGTAAAACTCTTCTCCAGTTCTGTATCCAGAGGCTCATATGGAGAACTCGCAAGGTCTCATCTCTATTTGATGTCCCAAGCTCAGTAAACAGATAGAGAAACGGAAGAACTGGTGGGGATGCTCTTAATCCTGTAAAAGTAAGGCCACCCGTCCTGCAAAACGGATGGCTTGTTTACCGTGGCTTGCAAAAGTGCCCCACCTGTCTTGCAAAACAGATGACTTGTTAAAAGAGAGGGCTTGCAAGTGGGCCTTGGCTTGCATTTGGGGGGGGGGTTGCAAGCCGCGGTTTGGCCTGCAAAACGGGAAGAGATAAACTGCAAGCGCCTTTCCGCCTCCTCTTCCACGCTGTTTTTTTACCCCCGCTATGCCATGGCTGAGTTGGCATTGAAGCCATGTCTAGTAAGTTACCATACTTTGTTTGATTCTTACCATACGCTTGATTTTTCTTAGCCTGTTAGAACATCCCCACCCGTCTGGCAAAATGCAGAGTGGATTTGGCTGGCAGTTGGCTAGGCCATCCACTTTTGCAAGCTGGGTCAGGAGCAAGGCCCACCCATTGGGACCACAACCTGTTAACAGGCTCAGAAAAATCAGGCGTATGGTAAGAATAAAACAGAGCATGGTAACTTATTGGACATGGCTTCAATGCCAACTCAGCCGCGACATGGCAGGGGGATAAAAAACAGCGGAGAAGAAGAGGCGAAAAGGCGCTTCCAGTTTGTCTCTTCCTGTTTTGCAGACCAAACCGCAGCTTACAAAACCACCCCAAAATGCAAGCCAAGGACCACTTGCAAGCCCTTTCTTTTAACAAATCATTCGTTTTGCAAGATGGGTGGGACACTTTTGCAAGCCGCGGTGGACAAGCCATCCGTTTTGCAAGACGGGTGGGGATGCTTTTAACAGGTTGTGGTCCCAATGGGTGGGCCTTGCTCCTCACCCGGCTTGCAAAAGTGGATGGCCTGGCCAAATGCCAACCAAATCCACTCTGCATTTTGTCAAACGGGTGGGGATGCTCTAAGAGCAAGGCCACCCGTCCTACAAAATGTAGGCGGACTCGACCTGCAAAGATGGGGGCTTGGTCGGATTTGGCAACCAGGCTACCAGGCTTGCCCCACCCATGGCCTCTTAAGAGGCCATATGACTTCCAACCATAGTACGACAACTTGGCGTGAACCACTTGCTAGAATTGTGGAGAGTAATGCATGACTTGTCTTTTCTTGTTTTGTAGGCCAAGTTGGGACCTCCAAAACCACCCTCATATAAAAACCAAAGTTCATTTCCAAGAGGCGCCTCTTAAGAGGCCATCCGTTTTGGAGGATAGGTGGGGCAGATTTGGAGGCCCCTCTTAAGAGGCTATTTGTTTTGGAGAACGAGTGGTGGTGCTCTAAGGACGGGCTAGTCTCCACGGAATTCATTCATCATACTACTAAAATCATAAGTCCCTTTGTAATATCACAAATGCTACCATTAATACTAGGGGCTCGTGCTTGCTATGCTATGCATTCATTGTATACACATATTAGTACAAATTTGATATATTTGAATAGAATACATGATAATGATTTTGATAAATTTTTAAAATATTTATTTTAATCATTCTATAAAAATAGTTCCAATCATGCATATATAGAAATTATATTTTCACACAATGTGATATTACTGAAATAGAATAGTAGTTCACAATCACCTCTATAATATCACTTTTTACAAAGGGTGATGTTATAGAAATAATGTAGTCGTTCACTTGCAATTGAGGTGATATTAAAGAGGATCAATATGGTGATATTATAAAGGTAGAAATTCCATTGCTTTTCTTGGCTTTATACTTTTTTTGCATTTCTATGATTTTGTCCATTTGTGAGCTTTGAGCTTCTGATTTCAATTTTCTATTGCTACTACCAAATGATTTGAGAAATTTATTAGATTGAACCGATTTTGGATTTCACAACAATTAAATTATTCATGAAGCTTTTGAGATTTACAATTTTTTCCTTTAAATTCTTCTATTTGGATTGCCATTGTTTGTAACAATTGAATCAAATTTCTAATGCATTCTAATGCATGTGTATCTTTTACTGTATTCATCATTGCATGTATTTCATTCACCATTCATTAAATTTTTATTGTTTATTTTAGTATATGCTTATTTATTTAAAAAATTATACGAAGATTTTAGTAATTTTTATCTGAAGATTTTTTGAAATTCTTGCTCTGCATTCTATCTAATACATAAAAATTCAAATGAAATTTTAATAATGAATGCATAGCATAGCAAGCGCCAACTACTAGTCATTTTCTAAAACCATGGGAATCAATTGCTTAAAAAAAATGGAAAAGTACTCATTGGAAGTCAAACTACTATAGACGATGTTTCCTTTTTTCAACAAAACTCTGAGGATGAATAGTTGCATTTTTGTCCTTTACAAAAGAATTCTTTGTCATCCATCAGACACTAAGTGTCTATGGCGGTGTTATAGGGTTAATTTATTAGTGTGGTCCACACTAAATAGATATCATTATTAGCCCCCTTCTTTTTTTACTTACTTTTTGAGAAAGTGTTAGAATGGCAATAGCTTAGAATTTTGTGAAGCATTGTATTTCTACATTCATCCATCTTTTGGACCAAAAAAACACTTTTCAATCATCTTCATGCACTCTTTCATCCAAACTTGGTGACTTCATCCACATTTTTGATAGAAATTAAAAAAATTTAAGAAAAAAAGATTATTTTTTTTGGTGAAAAGTTCAAATATATTTTGAAATGGTGCAATTTAGCCCTATGATGCCAAGGAAAGGGAAGATAGTCATTACTCGATTTGAAATAATTTCTTTTAAGGTAACTACACCTAAAATGGCACAAATAAGCTGTATGGCAAACCAATATACTTTACAAAATGAACAATAATTTTTGCACATTGGTGAAGGACTATGAATCAAATTGCAAGTGGTTCCTTAATTTTTGGATGCATTGGGAATTAGTTACAAATTTTCAGAGATGCAAAGTGTGGGGGGTTGAAATTGCCACGTAGATGATGCCCAAATGCATTTGGTGCTCATGAAGAAATAACACTAGTAGTATCAAAACACGTCATAGAAAAGAAGTTAAAATAACAAAAAGTGTATCTAAAATTGACCGTTTGTAAGGTTGTCACCTCAGCAATACCACAAATAGAGTTGCACGCTTCAAAATAGTCTCCAACTCCTCCTTACACTTGTCCTTGTAATGCGCACCATTTTGGGCATCTTCCCTATTTACTTTTCCTTCAAAAATAGACATGGATTTTAAAGAGTGGTTCATTTTAGGTGTAGTGACTATAGTGTTGCTTCTATGATTTTAGAAATCCACATTTCCACACTATTTAGTGATTGAAATTTTTATTTTTATCTTGAATAGTATTATAGTTATCTATATAGTGTAGTCTTTGCTACAGTAGAGGGGATTTGAGGGCATGGAAGGACCGTTTCTGACTTGTTCCCTGAGCTAAGAATGTGTCAAAATATTTAAATTAAATAAATATATAAAATATTATATTATTAAAATATTAGATGATTTTTATTTAATTAATATTATCTGACTTCAAATTGCTAATTTGGCAAAATTTTCATTGTTCCTTGTAGTTTGTGAACTCATGGAAACTCGCATTTTTTTTTGGCTCAAAAAATCTTCTAATGTTTATAGTGTTTGCAATGTATGGGAAACAATACAATCTACGATAAAGTATAATCTACAATAACTTGGAGTGAAGTGCAATCTACAATAGTTGTTGATTAAAATTCTATTTAGTGTAGCTCTATGTTTGTAAGAATAACTCTATGTGAGGAGCAATACTAAATAAAATAGAAAGTGCATATTGAAATCTTCAAGACTTGGAGATTTACAATTATTTCAAAGAGTGAATGGGAGAAGATAAGGTTATGAATTATGACATAGACTTTTTATAACTAAAGTATTTTGGTATGCATTCAATTTTTTGGTATTCATTCAATCTTTTATAAAAAAATCAAATAACAAAAGAGTTTTAGTCATTGTCGTCAGTCATCCAATTTCATCATTTATATAATCCTTCCATGTGCGCTAGTCTCCCACCTATTTCTATAGAATATGTAAGTCATGTACTTTGGGCAAGCAATTGGGTGCTATTGTCAAAGAATGGCACCAAATTCACATTTATTTATGGAAGGTTGATAAAGATGTGGTTCAATAAATGTTGGTTTATATGAACTTAATTGGGAATAAATACTTGTTAGAAAAAGTTGTAATTTCAACCAATAAAAGAGGTGTTTTTAGGATGTTGAATTTGTGCTTTTAAAACAATCATCAAATGGTATTAGGATGTCATGTCATTGATTTGGAACCTTTTCAAGATGGTCATGAACCCCACCTACTAACAATTTTATACTTTTGGTTTGAAAATTCATATCAATTTAAGTTCATATCAATTTAAGTTCATATCAAATTAATTGATTTAACTTGTATTCATCATATGAAATCCATGTTTTATGTGATGTTTTATAATTTTAGTAAATGGATTTTAGGGAATGTCATATAAAATGTGTTTACTAAAATTATAAAACGTCATATAAAACATGGATTTCTTATAGTTATTTCAGTCAACTCAATTAGAATAATTTGATAGTTGTAATATAGATAAAATTCAAATTCTTCTTTACATAAATATAGAGGCTTTCATGCTATGAAATTTGGTGTGATTATTAAATGTCATGTTAAGTTTCACCTTCAAAAAATATAATGTAAAAAAATTTCATCCTACAAATTTTATTGCAAATTAACACCTAAGGAACTATTTGTCCCTTGGAAGGGCAATTTGCACTATTAGAAAATGGTGTCCAAGTCAATAAAAATTTAAGAATTTTTTGATGACTAGGATACAATATTGACTATTTTAACAATTTTTTTATTGATTTGGTACAAGCCTATAAAATGATCATTGAATTTTTGTTGATTTGATACAAGCTGATAAAATGGTCATTGAATTTTTGTTGATTCAAATGTCCAAATCAACAAAAAAATTAACACTTTTTTGTTAAGAAGACATGCTTCTCACTCATCAGTGATAAAAGAGAGGTGACTTTTGTGACATAAGAGAGGAGAAGAGAAGCTCTATATACAAGTGGGATGATAAAAGGTTAAACAAACCATATGAGATATGTGAATCACTCATAGTCTTAATTCACATATCCTATATAGTTTGTTCTACCTTCTACCACTCCATTTGTATAAAGAACTTGTTTTCTTTTTTCTTATATCACCAAAGTCATCTCTTTTCTATCACCAATCTCCAAGTTATGAGAAATTGGTCTTCTTTATTCTTAATAAATTATAAAATTATATATTTTTTAATTAAATTATAAAGTCTAATTTATATTTCTATCTATGTGTCATTTTTTGCCTATGTGGTGATTTGTACTAGGTTGTATTTTAGCTTGCTAGGTGGCGGCCATTCATTGAATAAATTTATAAATGAATTAATAATATTATTTTTTTGACTTGACCACCATAACAAAATGGACAATGGTTCTTTGTTAGGTACTATCTAAGACAACATGACTGAGGATACAAACAACATCAACATTTTTTTGTTAATTTTTTGTTATGATGGTCACTATTTTTCTACTAGTGTTTGGTATGGATAGGTTCCCTATCATCTCAATTTGTAATGAATGTTTCTGAAATTTTTTGAGGTTGTGGAGTTTGTCGAGAGCTTTGTGAATATATAATTTTTTGTTTCAATTGGTGCCTAGGAGAAAAAGTTATGGCAACAATAAGCCAAAAACACAAGTCAACGGGCAACACAAAAAAATCAGAAAAAGTCAAAATATTAATTTTTTTCTCCCTAAAATATTATATTTTTGTCTACATCTAAAGCTTTGATTCATTCCATTTGGACAGTTATGAGAAAATTATAGGCAATCTTAGTTTTTCAAGCAAACTAAGCATCTTCTTGAAAAATTAACTTATAGGATTCATTTGTGAATGCAATTTTTATAATTTTCCAATAAAATTTTTTTAGACAAGGTTAGATTTGCTTTTTAAAACAATCTCACTATTGGAATTATTGTATGTCAATTCCATCTTAAAGTTGTTAATGATTTAGTTTTTCCTTCAATCTTTAACCTACTTCTACTTAACAATTTTTTAATGAGTGAAAATTAAGTGCTTTTTTGTTGAATTTTTTTCCTAAGATTCTCAATTCAATTATTCAACATAAAAATTTAGAAAATCAAAATTAACAGTGCAAAATTTTTTAGTTAAAAAGATTCAAAGCCAAAAATCTAGTCAAGCAAGTTGTAAAAAAACTTGTTTTCTTCACTTTGGATGCAAATATCTTGCAATCTATGTCGTCAAATTCAATGAAATGTTTGCCACATGTTCTCAAACAAGTTAAGTACAAGGTCCTATGGTTGAATTTTGAAAAAACATATTTTTTTGGTTTTCTTAGGTGAACGCAACAAAAGTGATAGTTTTTTGACAAATAACACCCTTGGGGCTTTAGGGGTTAAAAGTGATGAAGTTCAAATCTAGTCAAAAATTCCATGCAATCCTTTGCTACATAGTGTATAGTCATTGGGTGGTGATACAAAATTTTGTTCCCATCACAATTGAATCAATAGTTGAATCGTGCAATTTGTGTTCTGTGAATGGCAATGGTTGTTGTTTGGTTCTTGGATATGTGCGATAAATGATAGGTTTACTCTATTTCTTTCTTAAAAAAACATATGCAACAATCACTGCATTGCACAGAATACCCAAATTGCGTACATGTGCTGTCATAAGTTGTTCTACTTTACAATGGATAGAGTGTACTACCAAGTTCAAGAATGCAAACCAGGGTTGTATTTTTTGGCTTTACACCACTAGAATGCACTAGAAAAAAATTGGATGAAATTGCTAGATTGTGAATGAAAATAGAATTATGGATATGTGATATGTGTTAATGTGATATTTTCTATCTAACATGTAGATAAATGTTGAAACTTGGAGTACCACTGTAACATTGTATATAGCCACTTTGGCACTTTTTTAAAAAATGAGAAAAGTCCTAATGCAAAGCATTTTTTTTATTTTGTTTGCCATTTGCATCAAAGTGTTGGACCTATTACCATGACCTTAGAAAAAAATGATATTAAAAGGGTGGAAAATCACTAGAAAATGTCAAACTCAAAAAAATCTTGGATGAAATTGCTACATTGTGGATGAAAACCATATCATGGATATGTGATATGCACTAATGTAATATTTTCTATCCAATATGTGAATGAATGTTGAAATTTAAAGCACCACTATAACATTTAATCCCTAAATACCCAAGACTTGTTTTAAGCTTCTTGAAATTTGCTTTGAATTGAAGAAAAAACCAACATTTTGATAAGTTGTATTAATTTTTTTTGAATTGTAGCCATACAAACTGAAATCAGTCATATTAGAGATCACATAGGAAAAGAAAACACAACAATATCGCTTATGGATTGAAACATTGTAATGTTTGATCACGAGGGTGTTAAAACTATGAAAATCTTACACCTCTCTTTTTGTATGTCAAATCTAAAAAATTGGTCACCAAAAAAATATGAGGTTGAAGGGCCTAACATGCATAACCCCTATCAATTTATGGCTTCTCAAAATCTACTCCACAATATTTTTAAAAAATGAAATTCTAATGTGATTTTTTTCCCAAGATCTAGTGTATTTGAGGCTCATTTCCAACGGTCCTCAACACTATCAAAATTCAAGAGTGCAATGGATACCCTTGTACAAAATCTTGAATAGAAAAAACATAATCATTCATTTTCAAAATCAAATTTTTGATGCTAAAACTAGACTTCAAAAAGAATTTGTCAAAAATATATTATTAAACTACTAAAAATATAAACTTAATTGGGTCTTATTTAACTTCAAAATGTTGTCAACACGAGAATTTAGGGGTATATATTGCCACTATGGCACTTTATAAAAAATGAAAAACAAACAAACCCCAAACGGGTGGAGCACTTCACTTCCAGATTCCAGAACGGTGACCCAATCTAACGAAGATTCATGCAAAAAATTCTCATGCATTCCAGGTGTGAACGGGGGTGAGGAGCCTAAGGCCGCACGGCTTTCGGTGCCCGTGGGGGCCTATCCTTGGAGGAGCGGCTATGGCGGACCCAGCCAGAGCCGGTCAGGGGATTGAGCGACGAGGAGCGAGTGAACGGGGAGCAATTTCAAAGGCGATCCTGCGAGTGGACACAATTCGGTTGCAATTTGTGAAACCGCATTCCCGAGCATTCCGAGGTTTTGTGCGTGTTTTTTTGAAACTCGCCCGCTCGCTTCCGGTTGCGGCCATTTCATCAGTAGCCATGGCAACCACATCCGCTTGCGTCGTGTCGTCCGTGCTCGCGGCCGGAAGCAGCATCACGAGCTCGGCTACCACGCGGACCAGCGCTTCGTACAACGTGCTGCTGTCCTCTCGCCGCGGGTCTTTCAAGACCGGCGTCGCGATTCCGGCGGCCGCTCGCAGCTCTAGCTCCCGAGCAGGTATGATATTTAATTTCTCTCCCTGTGAAATTCTGTGCATTGGAGTGCATTTTAGTGTTGCGAATGTTCTTTCTCGGAAATCCTGGTTAGTTGATCAGGTGAACGCACCTATAGTCTTCGCGGCGCTCAACTGCCTCGTATCAGAATTTCAAGCGGCTTGTGATTGGTCTTGCCTCTGCGTCAGCCCCTCCTTTGGCTTAGTTAGGTCGTGTTCTTGTGATTTCTTGATGCGCATTGGAAACGGAATGGCCTTAATCTCAGTTAAATTTTACCTGTTTGTTTATTTTTCTTTAAGTCTCTGTTTTTTCACCGTTCTAGTTTGTTTGGCTTGTCTGATATATGCTTGCTCTTGTAAGACAAAGAGATTGACAGTCATTGGCACGGAGCTGGGAGCTGGTGCTGTTAATTTTTCTCTCCCGACGTGTGTGCGGTGAAATTCTGTGCATTGGTGTGCTGGTGTGGCTTTGCTGCGGAGTCTTTTTGCTTGTTTTGCCGTGCGTTTTAGCGGTTTGATTGTTCTCTTTTGAGAATGCCGGTGAATTGTTCAGTTGAAGGCACTTATCGCCGTTCCTGGCTTTTAATTCTCTCGTACTAGAGTTAGGAGCGGCTATAAAGTCTCGCGATTCCTCTTGAGAGTTATTCCTATCTTAGTTAGGTCATGCTGCTGAGATTTCTTGATGCGTAGTGCGAAGTAGATGGCCTAAATCTCGGATATATTTGTTTAATTAGTTTAAATTCTCTTTGTTTTCGCCGTTTCCAGTCTGTTTGTTTGTCTTTGAACCTAGTTGCCTTTGTTAGACGAAGAGATTTGGCTACATTTACTGGATTGGAAACAGGAGCTGGTGCAAATCATTTGGTTTCTCTGATGTCGCCTGTTTTGAAATTAGGTTGAAAATGAGGGTTTTACGTAAGGAGTGACATATAAATTACTTTATCCTGGCAAGAATTGAAGCGAAGTGTGTTTCATTGTCAGATTCAGAATGCACTGACTGCCTGGTCAATGATACTCCATGCTCGTTTTTCTGATTCTTGTCCTGTTGATTCATGTCTTCTGTCAGAGCCGAAGAGGTCTTTGACAGTAGTCGCTACGAAGGCCACAAAAGAGCCCGAGACTACGGTAAACGCTACAGTGGACGATTCGACAGCTGCATTGGAAGATGTGCTCAAGAAAGTCCAAGACGCGGTAGAGTCTTTCATTCCTAATCAGTTTTGATGTTGCTTATCTGATGCATGTACTCTGGATTCCAGATGAGAGTCTGATCTCGGTTGAATTTGTGATCAACCTTCTGCCATTTTTAGTTTATTTAGAATGTTTTTTTTAATCTTTTCTAACCTTGGTTATGAAGACCACCAACGTTTTAAAGCTTATGAATTTGATCATTTTGCAGTGGGAGAAGACGGACGACAAAGTCGCCATTTCAGGATTAGGAGTGGCTGGTTTCGTGGCTTTGTGGGCTGCTGCCGGGCTTATCAACGTAATATTTTGAACTCCTGTATTGTCTACTACTCTTTCAACATGGCACCATGCTTATGTGCAATCCTTGGGTATTTCGATCTAATGGCGATTGTTCTTTTCTCTGTCTTTTCATGTTTGTTTGCAGACGAAAAAGACAAGTTTTATTTTGTTAATAGTTTTACACTGCATTCAGTTGGGATTCTGGTGAGATTGTTTACCAAAATGGGAGAGGTCCTTGGCCAGAGGATTCTGTTTGATTTGTTTGCACTGGAATTTATGCAGGCTGTTGACAAGCTTCCTCTCGTTCCCAGCCTTTTTGAAATCGTTGGAATTTTATTCTCTGGGGTGAGTTCTCGTTGAATTCAGTCTTTTCTAGTCTTCCGATTCATGATTATCACGTTCACTTTGACCATACTACAGTAATTATGAAGGCAGTAAGTGATATATTCTTTTTTCAAGTGAAAAATCCAGTGCTGATGATCTAGAATTAAGTCTGAAGTATGAAGTGGGATCCTATGTTAACACTATGGCTTTTTTGTGCCAGTGGTTTGTATATCGCTACTTGCTCTTCAAGCCTGACAGGTTCGTTGTTTACCCATCTCACCCAATCCGAGACTTTGTTTGTTTGTTTGCTTGTTTGTGTATGTAGCTGTTGTCATGATTTACAGCATCGCTTATACAGAGGGTCGGTTTTCCTAAAATTACACTTCTTCATGTTGCAGGGAAGATTTGTTCAAGATCATTGACGGGATTAAGGCAAAGATCACTGGCCAGTGAGTTTGAGCAGTGTCGAATTATTACATTTTCTCCCTGAAATGAGTGGGCAGTTTTGAGGAAATACCAACTGCGAAGAAGTTGCAAACTTGTTATCAGTGTGGCATATTGGACTCTTTTCTGGCAATCCGTAATTTAAAACGAGAAACCGAAGTTTGAGAATTCGACTCATGTCATTTTATTGATGGTTATTGCTGCTCTTCTGCGCTCCCTACAGTCAGCGTTCCTCACGTAAATTCGTGGGGGGTTGAAACACAAGTTCTGATGATGTGGTCATAAGTTTATGAAAGTCGTTGCAATGTCAGTTTGAGAAACGTGCCTCGTATGCTGTTGCAAGCCATTCTGTATTTCTATCCTTAACCCCGTACATGACATTCTTGAATAGGGAGATTGGGGTTCCTTCTGTCACTAAACATGGAATAAAAGAATCACAGATATCCACGATTTATGGGTAACCTTGATTCAAGAGTTTCAACAGTGGAAGGAGTTGCGAAGCTAAGGTTCAAGAATGTTATGTAACGTCCCAGGGGTCCAGGGGTTTGGAAATGACCCAAAACCATTAGAAGAGATTCAGGGGGTCGGGAGGGCCGTCAGGAATGTTCCCGACCCAGGTCCCCCCCGCAGTTTCGGGGAACCACTGTTCCCGATATTTTTTAAAAATTAAAGTTAAAATTAAAATTCTTGAAATGAAAATAAAAAATAAAAAATCATTTTAAATTTTTTTTTTTTTTCGACGTAGCAGTCGCTTGACCATGTCAGCGAACTCCCACGTCGTATTCCCAGCAGTTCTTGTAGCGTGGGAACTGTTGGGAACAAGCAGTTCCTGTAGTATGGGAATTGTTGGGAACATGCAGCCTTCCAATGTGCACGAAACTCATCTAATGTATGAAAGTCATTTTTCAAGCATTAAGAAGTGTAGAATAGTACAAATGAATTCTTTACATATTTGAATGTTTTGATGTGAAGATTTTGAGTGCGACCATTTCATTGATGGGTTCATTTTTTTGCATCCTAATTGCATTTGAGAATGAATTATGAAAACTACAATAGCTATTCTCAATTGTTATTAGAAACGAAAATTTTAGAAAAATATTATGGTCTATTAGAGCTTGAGCTTGACTAGTGGTGACACCATTATAGTTTTGCCATTTTTTAGGTTATAAGTGTGCAATTAATGCATGGAGAAGGCAAATACTCTCTTTGGGAAGGCAAAATTATAAGTTAGCTTTGGTTGACAAAATTTGCCAAAATATGTCCCTTGGTTTGATATATTGTTTCTAGTTATCAATGGAAACTTGTGTGCCGTATGTCCCACAGTCAAAATAAAAGTAATAGTAATTTTTTAATATTTAAAATAAAAAAACACTTCAAAATTCAATAACTTTCACATTGTACATCCAAATGCCACGAAATCAAGCTCGTGCACCACCTTGTTGAAGGCTTTCTGATGGTACCAAGCACATAACAAGGGAACACACAGTCCAAGAGATCTCAACGTAACAAACAAAACAAACAAACAAACAAATTTAAAGTATGGATTGTCCATTTGTTTAAAAAAAAACTAAACTTGCCAAAACTAAAATTTCTTATACAAATAGATCATTGGCTTAGTAATGATGGAGATTTGCAATGTAGGATGCTTATGATTGGCTAATAGACAAAAGAGAGTGTTATATGGGTGGAGTAGATAAGGGATTTTAGAATTTGCAAAGATGAAAACTCCTTGGGATTGTTGGTTATGCTTTTGTACTTTCATTTTACAAGTAATTGTACACTCATCTATAGTCTACTTTCAATTACAAAAGGGAGCCATTACCTGCAATCTTAACCCATAAACGATGATGTGGACATTTTGTGTCCAAAGAGAGGTCTTTTATAGTAGTTTGACTTTCAATGAGTGCTTTTGCATTATTTGAAGCCTATGATTCCTATAATATCCAAAGGGACAATTTTTGCTGTACTAATCCGTCCTTTAACCCAGAAACGACGGCGAGGCCATTTTGTGGCTTTTGGACGAATGTTTCTTGAACTGTAGAGAGTTGGGCTTCTTTCTTGTTGACCTTCCATGTTGGGTTATGAAGATAATCTAGTTGAGTTTGGAGTAGTGCTATTTTTTTTTCACATAAATGAGAAGTTACTAAAAAAACGGATCACAAAATATGCTATTTTAGTGTATTTTAGAAAGTTGTTGCTCCTTGCTTTAAATCTGAAATTTCTCTATAAAAATGATATTTTTTGAATTTAAGACCAATTAACAAAATAAAGTTCATTCACTCTAGTTTCTACTCCAATTTGAATTTAAAAAAAAATTGTAATAATCAATTTTTTATTGCAATTTGAACTTTGGATGTATTTTCAATGTCTACTACGTTCTAATTATAGAATGGCACGGAAAATGAGTTTACACCATGTTGTTCATCACTATAATATGCACACATGGTGAAATTTTTAGATTTTTTGAAATAATTTTCTATTCGATATGGATTTTCTTCATTATATCTACAAAAATTCACAAAAAATCAATTATCTACAAAAAAAATCTAAAATTTTGGTACAACAAAGAAGACATTTTGTTTCATCTCTGAAAAAATAAACTAAATTTTTTTCATACATATCTTGTTGCAAAATGGCAACAAACTGAGTGATGATAGTGAGGTTTGAAAGCAACGGTCATAGGTCCATCATTTAGGGATTAAGGGCTAACTCTATCAAATTACTATTTTTTTTAAATTAGTAATTTGAATCCAAAATTTGCTATTTTTTACCTAAACTTTCATCTACTGAGATGGTACAACTACTTTTCAATAGTGATTGTATGTAATTCTAATTATTCCAAAATGCTTATGTTGTTGATTCATATTAAACACTATATCATTTTCCAATTATTGTATTAGCAAGGTAGATTCAACAAAAAATAGATTCCAAAATTTTTTAAATTATTTTTTTGTATCATATAAGCATTTGATGAGCATTACTTTTTGAAATTAAAAAAATTCTATATAAAAAACAGTTGATTATTAAAGTGCCATTCCTTATTGTTCACTTCTAATATTGTATGTTTATGTCGAATTTGTCAACTTGATGTGAAAATAATTTAATATTGGCAATTGGAAAATTTAGTAGCTTGATCTAATTTTCTTGGCTTTTGGCATGTTGTTCTTCCTAGTTTTTAGACAATTTGATGAATGTGTTCTTTTTTTTTTCTAAATTTTCTCAAGAATAATTTGTAAATATTTGAAATTTTCAAAAATAGTTGTACAATTTTTCATATTTTAGATATGCTCCAATTTTTCCCTAATTATTTATGAAATTGATCTACATGTAGGATATTCAAAGGTGGGAGGCTCATAAATCACCCATCTAAGGGAAAATGTCCCTCTCTAGGAAAATCAATGGAGCATAACATTATTCATATATTTATGGCAAAATGAAAGAGAAAAATACTATAGTAGCAATTTTTTTTTTTTTTTTTTTTTTTTTTTTTTTTGTCTTAGAATGTATTAAGTAAGATTTTTCAAAGTGAAAGGTGTATAGGTAGCTATTGATGAATCATTAATTGAAATCAACCTTTGGATAGAGCATGTGAACCCCAAAAGTGATGAATGAAGAACTTAGAATGTTCATTTATCCCATAAATGACAATAAGGCCATTTTTTGGTTGATGAATGACAGAAAATCCTTGTGTGTAGGACAAAGTGCAACTATTCATTCTCAGAATTTTGTATAAAAATGGGAAGTCTTGTATAGTAGTTTGACTTCCAACGATTGCTTTAGGATTTTTTTTAAACCAACTATTCATATGATGCCCAAAGAGATGATTTTCCACACTCATAGGCCTATCCTTCTAGGGTTAAGTCCTCATTGTGCCCAATTCATGTAAAAAATGAAGCACATCACTCCTAAATCAATTTCTCTATATTTTAGCAATATGAGAATGATCCAAAACTTGTTTTTATTCAATACTACTTGATAAGAATCTTTATTTTAATCATTAGGAAAAAACACAATTATGAGCAAAAAGCACACTCAACAATAGCCCCTATCACTAGGTTAGTATCTTAAAATCACTCACCTAAAACAACAATTTCTCACTTCACAAACTGTGATTCATTTTTGAAACTACTTGCACTATTTTGGACAATTCTGTAGGGACAATTCTAATTGCCTAGACGGAATTCGAGCTTCCTTCTGCATCTTCTTTCAATTGGTGTATTACATAGATTTTCTTGAAACTTCTTCAACGAATCCTCAATAACCATTTGATTGGACGAAGTACACTTTTCAAAACATTCATCCACGGTGGAGAACGTTGAGTGTACGCTTGCCATTGGCTTTGTGGGGATGGGGGCCATGCACTCCAGTTTCTTATTCTGCTTAGTCACGCAACGGACGGAAATCGCAACGCAACGAACGAAATTCATCCACATTCATCCAATCCCAGGCCCATCGACCGAGGCCCGACGGACCGACCGACGGACGGCACTAATCCTGTAGGCCCCCCAAGATCCAGGTTCGCAGCAGATGAGAGGCCCAAACCCCTCCCGTAGTCCCGAGTGTCCATCCAATCGTCCCTTCCACTCCACCAAGAACAATACTCAACTGCTTCCCAACCATCCCAACTACTCGCAAATCCTCACTAATCTCCCACGAAATTCTCACAAAATTCTCACGGATTCACAGATTCGCAAATTCGCGCAGAGTAGCAGATTTCCATCTCCTTGGGTTGCACATCCGAGCTCGCGCACAGACAGACTC
This sequence comes from Climacium dendroides, assembly GCA_950106755.1. Classification (NCBI taxonomy): domain Eukaryota; kingdom Viridiplantae; phylum Streptophyta; class Bryopsida; order Hypnales; family Climaciaceae; genus Climacium; species Climacium dendroides. Next base: position 21,547,172 of record OX467091.1, read on the forward strand.
GCCCCTTCCTCAATGGTTGCTGCACTCGCAGCATCGCGGTTGGAGCAAGAACATGCTTCCCACTAGACCTTCTGGGTTCCCCGCCGGGACGACTTGCCTCGTCGGGCGATTGAGATGGCGTGGAAGGCGCTGGCTTACTTCGCAAGTCCTGGAATTGGCAGTAGTGGGAAGACGCAGTGTGTCTGTGGTGAGGGCGTAGTTTCTCTTGCTGGAGCTGGGTCACGAAATGGCAGAAGCAATCGGGGAATGGGAGTGGGAGCGCAGTGCATGATTCGGGAGGTGGTGACTGTGGGCACTGCGGCGGCGACGGTGACGTCCAGTGGGACGCACCATGTGGTGTTGCGAGTGGCGCTTGCGACGGTGACGCAGGTTGCGGTGACGGCGGCGGTTTGTTATGGAGCGTACCTGTCGCCGTATGCGGAGGGGCTCAAGAATCGAGTCAAACCTGTCGAAGAGAGTCCTGGTAGGGGTCGCTAGTGGGAAATTGTGTTCTGGGGTTAGTAGGTTTGCTTGCTTGCAGGGATGCGATGCGATACGAAAGTGTGCGTGGGATTTTCAAAGAGATTTCGGGAATTTTGGGTGGTGGTGCTTGAAATGTGTAATCACCTCATTTTTTTTCGAATTTTGGATGAGCTAGTAATTGCAGATGAGAGTTTGGGTGAGAGTCGTGGAGCTCGTGTCAATGAATTTTCTGGTCTGAGCTGTCAATGGGGTTTTCTAGGTTTACTTTCTTTCAGGGATGCAAACCTTGCGTGGAATTTTCGAAGAATTTGACTATTTTGTTTCTGTTTAGTTTTTTGGGACTTGAAATGTGTAAGTAACAATCATTTTCAGCATATTTATCTAGTGGAATTACATTCTCCAGTTTATTTTCTAATATGAACCAAGAATCTCGGTCAGCTAACTCGGCTAAACAACCTAAAATAGTGATTTTTTAATTATTAATTCAAAAGTTTCATCTAATTTTTTTCGAAGTTTGGAATAGCATAGAATTGTAGAAGAGAGCCTTGTTGAGAGTCATGCAGCTCATGGTGTGCACTGGCAGTGTGTTTTCTGTTCCGCTATGCCTACGACTTCACTATCTTTAGATTCGCTTTCTATTGATTGATGTCGGGAGGCAAACGTGTGAGAGGAATTTTCGAATACTTTTCGTCTATTTTCGTTTTCTTGGGCTTGAAATATACATTTACCTAATTTTTTTTCATTTTTCGGATCCTGGTGTTTTTATCAGCCTGCTTCTTCTGATTGGTATTGGGAGGCAAATATGTGAGTCGTATTTCCAAAGATAGTGATTATTGGTTCGGCCTTTTCGTCCCTCGTTTTTATTCTGCTTGAAATGTTCCATCACCTAATTTTTATTTATATTTGGATTTTGGTGTATTGGATAGTTTCGGTGGTGGAGATTGAAGGTGTAGACGTGACCGGATACAAAGTATTCTTGGAACCTGAGGTGAGCCACTCATTCCTGTTAGTGTAAGATCTGGCTTGTAGAAGAATTTCCATTGACATTTGACCTCCTAAACTCTTACTACTGCACTATTTTTGGAGAATTTTGGTTTTGTACTATGATTGAATATACCTTGTTGGTACATACCATTGATAAGTGTGACATTTTCACGCACGAAACTGAATGGAAATCAGGGACCAAATTTGGAAAGTTCTCTTCTGCAGTTTTAAAAAAAAATTAATTAATTAATTTTTATTGACTTGTTATGCCGGGGTTCTTTTGTTTTATTCTGTATATGTACTGACAGTAGGAGGTTGGTTTTTGAAGGTGCAACGAGCTATAGAATATGCTCGGGAGGCACATGCTGGGCAGTTTAGAAGGACGGGGGAGCCCTATATTACTCATTGCATTCACACTGCTCGAATTCTTGCAGCTTTGATTCCTCCTCAACAGGGGAAGAGGGTAAGCTGCCAATCCTATGTTTTATTTCGACCCCCTTTTACCAGATCAGTACGGGGCATTGAGGTTCAATATAAAATTGTACAATTGTCCTAAAATTTACAAAGGATTGTAGATGACCCGTACTCTCAAGTCCTCTTTTACCAATTGCATTTTTGGAACTCTAGAGATGTGCAAAGCTCTGTTTATTGTAGCTCTGTTTTGAATACAGGGTTGAAAGTACTGTTTACCAATTTTGCTTGTTGCTACATAACCTTGTTGAGCAGCTCCTTGAAGACCCTTGGAACTGTTCATAATAAAAAATCTAGATTCCTTGTGATATGCAATTTTGAGCTCTGATAGCCCTTGGCAAGTTACAACCTGAATGGTTTGGAAGTTTTCTAACTCTATGTGCCAAGTGTCTTTAGAGATTGACATATTTTCCAATTTGATTTTATAGTGATGTGAAAATTTTCTACTGTGAAGAAGAATGCACTGTACCAACTGCTCTAGAAAGCTCATATGCAGTGTTTTGAAATGGCAGAGTTTAATTTTGGCTTCCATGTTGTTGCACAGGTGATAGACACAATTATTGCTGGTGTGTTGCACGATGTGATTGATGACACAGACCGAGACCATCACAGCGTGCGCATGCACTTTGGTGATGACGTGTCCAAGCTCGTTGGTGGCGTATCGAGGCTCAGCAACATTAATCAGGTCCCTATACTTTTTTGAATGAGAGTCATTTATTCATTTTAGTTGTGCGTGTGATTTGCAAAATTGACCCTTCCATCAATAGCCTTCCACCATACAATCCTCATGTATACAAACTATTACCCTCTCCTGTTGATTTCTTTGCCATATGATGCATTGCAGTTGGAAAAGAGGAGGGTCAAAGTCATAACGTCAGGTCCAAGTTTCAAGTCAACTCTTTCATTAGCTATTCACAAGAAACTTAGAACCCATTACTCGTCTTCTTTGTGAGCCTTTTGATTAGCAAAATCTGAACATTGTAGATTGATGCAGACAATGTCCCTTGCTCCTCCCGCGTCTCGCCAATTATTTAGTCCATAATCCGAGCCTCCCTAGTGAACTATAGATCTGCAATTTAGTCTAGAGGAGAGGGTTATGTCTGATATGGCACGGAGATGTTCAGCTTTAAAGTACATAGTTGTAAACATGCATTCCTCTCTTTGCTGTTAGAGGTTGTGATGAACTGAACTGTTTTTCTTCTTGAATGTTCAGCTATTAAGAAGGCAAAGGAGGAAAGCAGGTGAAGGGAAGTCAGTTGATGATGATGGGCTGAGTCGAGCAGAGGTAAGTAGGGGTCAGATGCATAATTCCCAAGGTAGTATCTGAAATAATTTGGATTGCATATTTGTTCCTTGGAGATCTTTCATGTTAGTTGCAAAGTCTGATCTCCTAATTGATGGCCCTGTAGTGGACTCCTGCAACCGCATTTCAAGTTTTCTGTTGTCTTCAGGAAGTGATTCTTGATTACAGTTAAAATATGTACAGCTAGCAGTCTAGAGGTAAAGAACATTGCGGTTTTCTGAAAGGGTCTATTTTCTCAAGGGGGTGACACAGTACCAACCGCTGACTGGTGCACATTCCAGGTAGATGATTTACGTATGATGTTGCTGGGCATGGTTAATGATCCACGGGTGGTACTCATCAAGCTCGCTGACCGCCTTCACAACTTGCGGACAATGTATTTTTTCTGTTCCTTTACTTTGTTCCCCTTGTTTTATTGTTGTCATGAAACTTTTGAAGTGCTTTCGATTGGGAGAGCAGGTCAATTCCTGGGCTCTTTCCAAGTGTCTAGAATTGCATGACCTGGAACCCCTCTATTTTGGGGATTCCCAGCAGCATCTTAGCAAGTGGCCATGGTTGCTTTTATTGTAATGGGACCATGAAGCCCACATTGGGCCTCATGTTCTTTTAGGAGGTCATATGCTAGCTTTTCTTTTGTTCAATTTTATTTACTCCATCACCAACACATGCAATGTTCTTCACTGATCCTAGTGATATTTAATTTAACCGCACTTGAAATATATTTTTCGCAATATGATTAATGAACTGGTCGTTTTAGAACTATGAATCCTTTGTCCTTTTAGGGGTTAAAGTCGACTTCTCCTCCAGCTTTATCAATAATGCCTCCTCTTATCTTTGTGATTGCAGTTATGCCTTGCCAGAAGCGAAGAGGTGTGCAGTGGCACAAGAGACACTTGCCGTGTGGTGTTCTCTTGCATCGAAACTGGGCGAGTGGGCATTGAAAGCGGAATTGGAGGATCTTTGTTTTGCTGTTCTGAATGTGAGTAGTCTCTTAGTGCTGTCTTTGACAGTGTAATCAGTTTTATTCTAGTTCTAGAGGTCTTTTTCTCCCCTATTTTATATTCGTTATTATCTTTCCTGTTGAAATCCATGATATTCTAGAGAACCATCTGAATTGGCATGAGAAACCACTGTCTTCATATCTGAGTGTTTGTCAGAGCTATAGTATCACTTGATTTGCTCTTATTTGGCGTGACTTTGCTCTAAATTTCCTGGCACTGTTCTCGAAAGGTGCCATGCCATTACAACAAATGATTCCTGACACTGTTGCTGCTGTTTCTGAAGCCGAAATCATTTCGACAACTGAGGGCAGAGCTGGCAGCTATATGGAGCCCTCGCAAGGATTGGAGGTCCTTACGTAGAATTACGAAGCGTGCCAAGCGGAGAGCACTCCTATACGGTGATTTTTTAGAGCAAGAGCTGGAGCCGAAGAATAATCCCGAAGATGATGAGGAACTGAGCACGGAGGTAAGACCAATTTTTTTCCAAAATCACCATGTTTCTTTGTACAACTTTTGGGCCAAATAAATAGTGCTTATTAGATGTTGATTTTAATGTGATGCTTTATTGATGTTCTCCCTTTTTTCCTGGTTTCTCCACATAGCAACTACAAGCTTAATCGAGCTTGGTGTTAACCCCGAAGTGCCCAAACTAAAAACAGAAAGTACTCTTTCGAAGCTAATAGTGCATTATAGTAACTTCCAAAACTTCGACTAGAAACATTGTTCTAAATGGTAGGGAATAATTTCTTCTTTCTATTGGTACATTTTGTTACCTTGATCCATAGATCTATGGTCCTTGTGATCGCAAAAGTCACCCATTCTGTTGACTTTCGTAGATCCATAGATATTTGCCCTGCAAACTCAGACTTGCATCTAGATTTCTGATTTAGCGCTGTGAGGTAGATGAAAGTATCTGTGTCAGGCTTTTGACGAAATCCCAGAAGTTATGACCATAAGTGCCGTTAGTACAGAAAGGAAGAGGCTCCTAGGGTGTGGTTTGGGACTTATTTCTGTTTCCAAGTCAACTTGCAGGAATTGCTGCAAGCTGTAGTGCCATTCGAGGTGCTCTCGGACCGCAAGCGACGGAATTGGAGGTTGGTTCCACCTGGGCCGGGTGAGAAGAAAATCCCTAAAGTTGTCCGGGATGCAGAGGTTGCTCTGACTGCACTAAGTGCATGTGAGGAGGCACTTGAGCGTGAGCTTCTTATTGCTACTTCGTAAGTACTACTCTTTCTCTTTTCTACTATTCCTTTGCAACTAGCTCCATCGTTTATCCAAATTGGGCCTCATGTTCATTTAGTCAGTCTTACGGAGATTTTCTATTATTTAGTTTCAACCAATACATGCAATGTTCTTTACTGATTGTGGCTATGTAGAATATGTCCTCACATTATCAATCGAATTGGTCATTTTCAAACCTTGGTCTTTTAGGCTTAAAGAAAATAAACAATCTGTATGTTAGGCTGATGAATGCAGTTACACCAGGAAGTGCATTTTGAGTCGATTTCTCAATAATGATAATTTTGGAAGATATAGGTCGGGTCTCTCCAGTTCAGAATCTGGTTACGAAATTGACTACATGTTGCGATGGTATACGTGCTTGTCGTTGAGATATTTGAAAACTTCTAATAACAGTCCTGAGATTATGTGGAAATTAACCAAATCTTAAGGTCATCCAATGGTTGGGGCGCTGAATTCTCTTGTTTTCTTGGTCGACTACAGGTATGTCCCAGGAATGGAGGTTAGGCTTTCAGGTCGACTGAAGAGCCTCTATAGTACGTACTGCAAAGTGAGCATCTGACTCTTCAATGGCAAGTTGAGATGCAAGGCGTTTGATTTGTTTTGAACATGCCGGAAGAACTTCATCGCAGCTGCCAGGCTTTAGAACAAGATTGCATCTGCTATAGTGCTGCTGGTGTGCAACAATGAAATGTACTCGGGTTTTCTTTAATTTCAGTATAACTAACTATTCAGTAGCTATTACAGTTCGAAAGAAAACCTGGTTTGCATTCGAGCTGGTCGTTGCTCAGCAACAGTCGTTTGGTGCAGATGAGGCGGAAAGGTGTAGGACTTGATCAGATTTTCGATGCACGGGCTCTACGGGTTGTAGTTGGTGATGGGAATGGCAAGCTTCACGTTGCTGCAGTAGAGGGCTGTTACAACCTTCTCAGTGTTGTGCACAGGTGGGTGGACATTTGATTTCATAAGACGAATGGCGCGACCTTCTGTGTTTTAAATCAAATATTGTCTACTTGCAGCCAGCAAAGGATTGCTAATGGTTTGAAAGTTTATTTTACTCTCTTGTTATATATAAAGAGCCTATGTTTTTTTGTTGGTTACTCTGACGAAACTTCTTTGATCTATAAAGCTATTGGTTAAAATGATTTGGTGAGATATTCTAAATTGCAATTTAAACTCTTCCCTGTTGCATTGCAGTCTATGGAAGCCTGTTGGTGGGGAGTTCGACGACTACATTTTGAATCCAAAGCCAAGTGCTTATCAGGTAGAAAATCGTTTCTGGAATTGACAAGATCTATTGAGTACGCACTGTATTTGAATTGAAGTGCTGATTTTTCCCCCTTTTCCATTGAACTGACTGAATTTTTTGTTCCACTTCGTCAGTCTTTGCATACTGCAGTGATTGGCCCCGATGGTGCACCTTTGGAAGTTCAAATACGGACCAGGGTAGGCTACCTGTCTTTTTCTGAATTCTAATTTGTTCAATATGAGATGGCTTCGCCTTTCATCCTAATTTGTACATCCATGGTATAACGTATCACCAAAATAGAGTAAACTTTTTGTTAAACTATGTACCTTGCTTCCACCATCAAGAAGCTTTTCCAAAGCTATGTTCATCAATACTTTCCTTAATATATGTTCATAGTGAATCATACGCTTAGGACATAGTGTATCATACACTAAATTGTTTTATCAGAGCCAACAAACATGGTGTTGTTGTGATGTGAAGGGAATGCACGAACATGCAGAATTTGGACATGCTGCACACTGGATGTATAAAGATGGTGACACCGTTGTGAAGGCCACACCAATGGAGCCCCCCACAAACTTACCCATTTCTAGTGCAGGTGACGCTAGTGATGATGAAGTTGACCTTGATTCGGAGGGGCATCATGCTCAGTATGCTTGCCCTCTTCAAGAGCTTCTCATCAAACCTTCGCCTAGAAGACCCGTGCACTTGGGACACCCAGCTCTACGAATCGAAGATGGGAGACTCCTCGCAGCTGTTATCGTGGGGTATGTTCTTGTCAATTTCTTCCACATCTTTCGGAAATTCGTGTAGTCAAATTTGAAGAAACTTTGATAATAATGAGGAGCAAATTGAATCAACTTATGTTTTTCTCATCAGTTGCAAGGAGTAACACTCTCAATCACCTAAATCTCTATTGGTTATAATCTCCAAGTCAAACTTTAACTAGAACACTTGTGGCTAACGCATTTAACCTCTAAGAGTAAACGTAACCAACCATTAGAATGTGCCCAGATTTTGTCTAATATGTTCTTACAAAGTGCATTTTCATTGTCCTCTCAGAGTGATGGACGAAGGACGGGAGCTATTGGTGGCTGCTAGTTTCGCCCTCCACGCAAGGGAGGCAGTAGCTGCAGGGCGTTTTGGCAATCAAAGAAAGCGGTGGTTAACTTACTGTCGTCTTTACAAAAAGGTATTTATAGCCCACTTAACTTCCATCTGAAGGCTGTGTTGTCCTGCATGTCAGTCTTTAACACTCACAAATTTGTTTGAAAATGAACAGATTTTTCTTTTTGAATGGGGTTAAGTGAAGCGTTGGTTTCTATATCACTCATATGGTGTGGCTGTATAGGTTGAGGATCAGTGGTGGTTTGCACCGGGACATGGGGACTGGAGCACTTGCTTGGAGAAGTACACGTTATGCCGAGATGGATTATATCACAAGGTTTGTGTCGAGATTCAGAACCGTAGTATTTATTAGTTCAAACTCAGATTTTCGTTTTCGCAAGTTTGATTCCAATTCTAGAGCACAAATATACTTTCTTTATGTTGTTCTTCATTTTGTATCACAATAGTCTCTCCCTACTGATTCTAAATTGTTTCAATTGCTTGGAAAGGTTAGTACTGAAACGGGACTATTTTTAGTATCATTTCAATGTTTTGTTTTTTTAGAATTGAAATGGCCGTGCTTCAATGTTTGATGAGGTAGTACTGTAACGACACTGATTTAGTGTCTTTTCAATTTTTTGGAAGTCTTAATTTGACACAAATTCGATTGATGAAAGAATTAATCTTGAAATTATAGTTGACATTCGTTGGGAGAGGCACTTTTGTGACGTCTTGGTTGGCGTCATGTCTTCAATCCTACATCAATATCGAAATAAGTACTAATCAAAGAGTCTCTCTCTGAAGACAGTGTTAAATAGAGCATGAGTTTTTCCGTCATGCTAAGAGGTCTGTGGTGGTTTGTTATGCAGCAAGACCAGTTTGACAGGTCGCTCCCCACTTTCATTCAGCTGCTGGATCTAAGTGACTCGGAGAGAGATGATTACTGGAAAGTCATGAGCATGGTGGAGCAGGGAGAGGAGGTAGACTTATTTGTGGACGATCACAATGACAATGAGCGTAATAATCTTGGCTCTGGATCATCCACTACCACTCGATTGAACAATAAGGTACTAGCTGTTGCTTCCTCGGAAACTTTTCACATTTCCTCTTGTACTCAAATCTAATGTCTCCAGTGAGCTCTATGGAGTAATCTGCCAATAAAAGCACACTCCTATGTTTTGGTTTAAATGCTTGAAGTAACGCAAATAGTATGCTCTACCTTATATGCATGTTTTTGAACTGAAATTCTGCTCATTTGTGAACGCTGCAGGTGAAGTTGCTGCGGTCCATGCTGCAGTGGGAGCAAGAGCTGCGACACGAAGTGGCTCCGGATGGGTCAGTAACAATCCTGAACCCAGACCACCCGCATTCTGCAGCCTTGGTGGAAGTCCTCGTCATAAGTTGGCCTGATGGCGAGATTATGCGCATGCCAGCTGGCAGCACCGCAGCTGACCTGGCCAGACGGATGGGTATGGATGGGGAAATCGTGTTCGTCAATCACCAACCTGCTCTTCCCCATACAAAGCTTCGAGATGGGGATCTTGTTGAGACTCGGGCACACGTTCCCATCCATTAGCACAAATCCACAGAGAGACCTACTTACCATCTCACAGAGACTTCTCCATGATTTCTCTCTTTTATGGACCATTCTGGATTCTTTACAACACGAAGCAGGAAGACCCTTCAGAGTAAAATTGACGATTCTTTGACAATTGATATTGGAGCAACAAGCAACTGCGCTACGAGAGGCTCTGTCCTTGAAGCACTGGCTCACTTTTCAAGTAAGGTCTTTACTCAAATTTACGCTGCGAGGAGCTCTGTTACTGTATCATTGACTCACTTTTCAAGTAAAATTTTACTCAGACTTCCTCGCATTCACTAGAACTATAGCTTCTGTCAATGCAAAGCTTCCTCCTCTTCAGTGGCGAGCCAACAAAGCCTTCACCTACATCTTTCAACCAGCTGGGTGGTTTTTGTGGAGTACTCGTCGGCTGCGCAGGTTCATGATTGCTGCCTCCTCCAGACTCAAGTGGTGAGTATGTAGAGGGTTTTCGGTCCTCCTTTGCAGTACATTGTAACTAGTACTATACTGCGTCTGTATTTGCTCTTGTTGTCCTAGATGGTGGATGACTTAATTTCGAGGTTTAGACCGTAAAGTGAGCGCTTGATCTCCTCTTTATCCTTGTGGTCTTAGATGCATATACAGTATCAGACACGGTGATAGTAAATGACGGGTCTAGAAAATTGCTCTTGTAAGTGTATTATTATGAAAATATAAAATATAAAAACATTTTTCCAGTACGACCATGAGCTTGCTCTGTCTTCTCTCTTCGCCAATGGCCTTCGTTCTTGTGGCATGAAAAAACACCGGTCCCAACTGAGTCATCTGCCTGAGTGAACCTTCTGTAGAATTGTTGCATAGCTTAGTATTCTTGAAGTTTCATTCAGGGGTTGGTCCGTCAGAAGCCGACGAAGTTGCGTACAAAATTCAGTTAAAGATCTTTAACCCTTTTTCATCTGAATCTTTTTGAATTTTGGCACTCATTTGCTTATGTCTTTGTGTAAATGTATTATTTTTGTCAATTTTAATAAATTCGTCATAAAATAAGGTCATCTCAAGAATTGTTGTGTTGTGGATGAATGAGAAGGTAATTGCACAGACCATTCATCAGGATTTGCAGCAGCACTGAGATGACATTATTGCAATGTTGACCATAATACTTAACAGTCTAATATTGTTTCAAACTGCAACAACATTGCTTACAATTGAAAATTGAAGTATTACTCCAATTTAGTTACAAACAATACCACCTATTCAGAGTTGAAGGAAACCAAAGTTCTCCAACTTCTTCACCATTGAATCCAAACAATACCAATTTCCTGTCAATAGACCAACAGATCATCAAAGAATATCAAAATTCTAAATTCTAACATACTTGTTTCAAGAGACAATGTACATTAGAAATCTTGAAAAATGGACTCACTTCCTAGTGAACAATAGACACCTCGTGAAGTTGAGTGAACAAAAATATTATCATATAAACTACCCATGAACCACGTAAATGATTCCCTGCCCACGTTGTATGCCCCCTCTTCCACATGCTTGCCTAAATTTTGGGAAGATCCTTCCTGCAAACCAAAAGCCACCTCAAACCCCAGAATCCACAACAAAATCCATCAAGCACAGTGAGACCCCATCCTATCCCATAGAAACTTTGGCGACTGCCTTCTGTGTCCTTGTGCACTAGAATTGTGTGAATAAAAGCTTACCAACAAACAGCAAAGCAAGTTGGCCAAGGCTTGCTCCGATGACGCCATCCCCCGCCCTTGCAACTATGGAGTGATTGATACTTCAAAGAAGTCACCTACCTCTCTCCCCTACTTGAGCATTTCTTTTGGTCCCATTAGTTGGGCCCTCACATGAGCATCGCCTTGCATACCATTGCCATAGCCACCATTGCTCGTGCCTGCTCCTGGCCCAGGCCAACACACACTCATGTTAAGATTTTGCCATGACTAGGTGGCGGGATGCCATTGGCTACACCAGAATTGCTAACGGATGGCTTTGGATTTGGAAGCTCTCCATGCACTTGCATCTAGCGCTTTGCCACACTACTTGAGGGTGAAAACCTTGGGTGCAAAAAACTTTTCAAATATTAGTTTGGGCATCAAATATCAGATTATAATAATTAATGAATATGATATTTCTATTATAGTTTGCATGCAAAGGTTTTCATTGCAAATCATGGTTAAATAACGTGAAGTGAATACTACCTTTCAACTTCAACAATTTGTAACTAATTCCATAAAGGTTCAAAAAATATGAAACAACTTGGGTTAGATGCCAATTCCATTTTAACTTCCTACAAAAATTTACAAAAAAATGTTTCATGGAATTTAACTTCGCTAAAAAGGCAACCAGACAACCAACTCTGAAATGTACTAGAGTCTGTCCAACATTTGTTTTGTAAGCCTCATACAAAACAACAATGAAAAGAAAGATCTTCCAACATCACTTACTATTTTTTTCTACATGTTGTACAATTCCAAATGATTAGAAATTTTTCAAGCATGTAGAGAATTTGCCTTGAAGAATAAATCTAAAGAAGCACCACCAACATGGGTATTTTTTATACAAATTTGACCTTATAAAGTGCAAATGCATTGTTTTTCCTACACATCAATCAATACAGTGGAAAATTTTGAATTTTTTTTCACATCTTCTCGAGCCATTTTATTACAAGATCTTACAATTGTATGTGTCCAAAAATGATTTTTTTTTCATGATTTGGTACTTGTACTAGAAATTGGAGTTATGAAGCAATTTTGGTGAAAACATATCCAAGAATTTTAGAAGTTAACCCCTAAAGGACCAAGGCCATTTTTTTGCCAAAAAACACTAAAAATTGTCATTTCAATAGCAAAGAGTAAAAAAATTTGAGAATTATTTTTGTTGCACATCTAACTAAAGGATCTTACACCTAACTAGTATAAGAATGTGTGGAAAAAATTTCAAAAATTTTGACCACACAGATTGCAAGATATCTACGTTTAAAGAGAAAAAAATAAATTCTTCAACACATTGCAAAATTAGATTATTTGACTTTGAACCTTTTCAAAATAAATTTTTTGCATTGTAGAGTTTTGATCTTTAAATCTTTGTTGTTGGAAATTGAGATTTGAGACTCTCATAAAAAATTGAAAAAAATTGAATTTTTATTCTTTAAAAAAATTATTAAATAGAAATAGGTATGACATAGAAGGAAAATCTAAAGTATTAATATCTCTGAAATGGAATTAAAATACACTAAATACCAATGGTGTGATTGTCTTAAAAATCAAAATAAACCATGTGAAACTTTTTTTTTGGAAAATTATAAAAATTGCATTCAAAAACAAATCCTATGAGTTATTTTTTCAAGAATTGCTTTAATTGCCCACAAAATAAGATTGTCCGTAAATTTTTCATAAAAAATCCAAAATGGAATGAATAAAAGCTTTCCATATAGACAAAAATATCATTTATAGATAAAAAAATTCAAATTCAAATTTTTTTGTTGCCCCTCTTCTTTATTTTGAGCTTAATTGGATATAACTTTTGTTTCCACGCACCAATTGAAAAAATAATAATATTCCCATGAAGCTCATCAATTTTTCTATCTTCAAAAAAAGTTTCAAAAAATCATGACATAATTTCGTCTGTAGGTACTTTCCTAAAATCCCATTTGTCCCCTGAAGGGACAATGGTCCTTAAGGGATTAAGTATAAATACTGAAATAGTGTAATTTTTATGAAGTGCTTTAAATGGGCCATAAATATCATTGATAATAGTGAGCCAAATATGGCATATTGGAAAGCCATGTGTCTTTGGAGATGAAACTTTAAATATTGGTGTCAAAAAGTGGTATAGGTACATGAGAAATTGTGAATCTAGTCTATTTGAACATTTGGATTCATGGCAATATAATTGCAATTCTAAAACAGTTCAATAACAAGACAATGGTGATTTTGAAATTTGAAATACAACAATACAATTTCTAGGTGGATTCAATTCAAAATAATAATAATGAAAGTGCATTGATTGCAATACAATTTTCATACTAAAACAATTCTATATTGTATAACAACAAAAGAAATTGGAATAATGCTGCAACAAACTTGAGTCATTCAAAAATTGTTGCAATGTTGCAACATAATGTTTGCACATTGTTTCAATTCAGATTCAAATTTATAAAACAATTTGAAATAGTATTTAGTTAGAAATGAAACAAAATTGAAAAAGTTAGTCATAGTTTTAATATTGCAATAGGTTTGCTACCATAAATTTCTACATTCTATACAACTTCAATATTTTTGCAAGAACTCTAAGAAAGCAACACTGCAATAGAAGATAATGATCTAGTAGTGCAATACTTTTGAAACAATCTTGTTTTTGTACTGAAAGCAAAAGCAATTGCCATTTCACTCTTGCAGTACTCTTGCAATTGTTTTTATTTTCCTAATGTTGGCTTGAAGTACTTTGTTCATTGTCCATAATATGGATGTTAGAATGCTTAGGAGTAATCTTGAAAGGATGCAGCCTCCCATGACGAAGGTAATCACTAAATAGGTGAATGGACCAATAGTTGCATTCTTCATTTCTATAGTTGACAATCAATATTGTGTTTAGGCAACTTCATTTTTAATCCTTCAATGCTTTAATTAAAGATAGCAAACTTATTTGTGGAAATTTATGATTAAGAATTGAAACTCTTCCTCTATATGTATACCATTGACTCATGTAAAGCATTTTTTTTCTTTGCATTGATATATTAAATGATTTTTCTTGAAGCTTCCTCAATAAATATTAATTGAATCAAGTGCAATTCTTACAACATTCATTAGACACCTAGTGAATGGTTGAGAGCTTAGGGATTAATAATAGATTGCAACTAATGTTACGTGATGTTCAAGAACTGATTTGAATATAATTACAAGTTATAAGAGGTCCAAGTAGAATTGATAGATTTTCTAAAATTAAATCTTGATTTAAATGTTCACATATTGAATACTTTGCAACAATTATGTACTTCATCTTTTTTTTTAGGGCTCCTACTCTTGAACCCTCATGTAAGGGCTATACTAGTTGTAGCAACTAGTTTAGAAGTGATGAGAACATATATAGTGTTTTCTTTAAGAATAGAGAACAAGAAGTTATATTCCATGTTCCAAATGGATTTAAAAAAACATAGCCTTTTCAAGGAATGTAAATAGATGTTGTATAGATACCATAAACAATCAATTTGAAATGGAATGAAAAATATTGTTGGCAAATTTCAAAATAGTTATTTTGAAACAAATAAGTAAAAACCATCACTTGTTTATAAGCTCTATTCTTGAATGTCTTGTGCATCATAACACCTACACAAGTGTTGATTAATACATTTAACAACCTTATAGAGGTGGTTGAATCACTATATGATGATCTTCACACAAATCATTCTAAAGTAATTTTGTTTCAAAGAATCCAAATCTGAATGTCTAAATTGGTAATAGATCATTTAAATGTAAGTTAACCACATTGTGTTGTTACCGTTTATTCAATAATTTTTTTAACATTGACCAAAAGTTTAACTCTATCTACCAAACCTTCTACAGTTTGACATAAATTACTAGAATTTGAAGATCATGTCAAATTGTGAAAATTTTGGTAGATAGAGTAAAACTTCTAAACAAAAATCAAAGAGTTGATTAAATGTCAATGACAAAATACAAGGGTAACAAGAAATTACTTGACCACACAATTAATAGAATTCAAATTTCAAATCAATTGTAGGCCTAATTTGGTTGATTATGTGTGGTGACTCCTATACTCCCATTCACCCATTCATTGATTGGAGGTCCAAATCCAACTGTGAAAAAGAAATTTTGTTGTGTTTTCTCAATAGAAAGGTACAAGGGGATGAAATGTCAAAACTTGCCTTCTAATTTGGAATGATTATTTTTGTATTTTGTGCTACTACTCTTAACTTATTTGGGATCTTCAATCCTAAATATGAAATCTTAATTTCTAATTTTCATCCATGATAAATAATATCTTTGTGCATTTACTTATAGGCAACTAAGTGGAGCATATTTCCAACATTTTGCTCTTTGAAGAATGTTCATTGGAATAATAAGAGGTGTAAACACCCAAATCTGCCCTTATATACATTCTTGACAAATAAACGACTTTTATTGAAAGTGTCCTCAAAAGTGCAATGAAATCATTCCCATGCTTAATCATGATTGGTGAACTATTGATTCTTTAGATTTTGGTTTTCTGACTACACTATGCAACAATTTAAATGCCCCTAGCTAGGGAGCTTCTACTTTAAAAACTTATAGTAATTATTCCCTTATTCCACTAAAAAAATTGCAAAAAACTTCCTCATGAGGATTAACTATAATTTTAGTCTTTATGCCACTGATATGTACATTCAATTACTAATAATCCATACCTTAAATCTATACACAATCTCCAGCTTAGGCGGCTTGGTTCAAGTACCCCAAATCTATGCAAAAAGTATTAAACTTGAATATTCTTTATAAATGCTACCAATTTGAGTCATTCTTAATGATTTAAAGGTTAGTGGCAAAAATGGAATTGTAGAAATATATGCACTTAAATTAAATATTGCAACAAGGAAACTTGCCCCCCTTTATGAACAAATTTGCATAGTGCCCAAGTGGTCATCGTATCCATTTAATATGGCCAATGCTTATTCAATGGCCAAAATTAAAAAACAAAACTTTTTGGTGGGATACAAATTCTATCTGATTTAGAGAGTTTTAGTTAGACAAAGGGAGTACATGGCTTTTTTCAAAATTTTAGTTTTTTTAAATTCATAATTTTCAATTGCTAGTGTTAAAAAGATATTGTTTCTTGAAAAGGTGTCTCCATCTATGTTGAATTGGCTTATTTTGAAGGTTTCTTGTGTTTTCACCTTAAAGGAATTCCTTACAAACCATGAGGTTTAAAGTTAATGAGATTTTCACACGTGGCACATTATGATTCACCCTAATCCTAGAGCTACCTAAGCTTAACCCTTAAAGGACAATGCAAGCCCCTCGGGCATTTTGAAAGTCAAAACTTGATTTTTTTTATATAGTTCTTGATCTTAAATGTTCTTAAGCTTAACCCCTAAAGGACCATCGTCCCTTTGAGGAGAAAAATTGGATTTCGGGTAGGTACCTACGGGTTGAAATTTTGT
Organism: Climacium dendroides; assembly: GCA_950106755.1. NCBI lineage: Eukaryota > Viridiplantae > Streptophyta > Bryopsida > Hypnales > Climaciaceae > Climacium > Climacium dendroides. The sequence continues at coordinate 21,563,720 of OX467091.1, forward strand.
CATGATTTGTTTTTTTAAAACTTGAAAGAAAAACTGATGAGATTCATGGGAATATATATATATATATATATATATATATATATATATATATATATATTTTTTTTTTTTTTCTCAATTGATACCCGAGAATGAAAGTTAAACCCAAATGAGCTCAGAACAGAGGAGAGGGGGCAACAAAAAAATATTTCAAAAATTTGAAATATTTTTTCTAATTTTTTTCTCATAGATTATATTTTTTTTCTACATGGGAAGCTTTGATTCATTTGATTTGGACTTTTTATGAGGAAGTTATGGACAATCTTGTTTTTGGGGTAGTTAGAGCATCTTCCTGAAAAATAACTTATAGAATTCATTTCTGAATGCAATTTTTACAATTTTCCTGAAAAAAAAATTTACATGATTTTGTTTGCTTGCTAGAACAATCTTACCATTGGGATTAGTGCATTTTAATTCCATCTTAAAGATATTAATAATTTAGATTTTCCTACTTTCTCATACCTACTTCTATTTAACAATTTTTTTAAGCATGAAAGTTAAGGGGTTTTTTGAATTTTTTTTCCCTAGACCCTCAACTCAATTTCCCACTATAAAAATTTAAAGCTCAGAACTTTGTAGTGCAAAAACTTTAAGTTAAAAAAGTTCAAAGTCAAATAATCCAGTCCCACAAGGTGCTGAGAAAGTTGTTTTATTCACTTTAAACACAAATATCTATTAATTTATGCAGTCAAAATTTATGAAATTTTTTCCACACATTCTCATACTAGTAAAGTATAAGATCCTATGGTTGGATGTGCAAAAACAATCATTTTCAAATTTTTTTACTCTTTGCTACACAAATGGCAATTTTGAGTGTTTTTTGGCAAAAATAAGGCCTTGGTCCTTTAGGGGTTAACTAAAAAAATGTAGCTTCAATATTTAACCTTTTTTTCCATTTGAATTTCTTTCAAAAATTTTAAAATTGTAATTTTTATGAAACTTTCAAGATAGCTTCTTGAAAGCTCAAAATACACCACTTTTGAACTTTTTCTATCGAATTTCTCTACGTGTGATCTCAAGGAGTAGATCAATTACACCATGATGTTTGTCACTATTATGTCCATTTTTTGAAAAAAATTCATACTATTTTAATCCCTAAATGCTCGAGGCACCAAATTCTAGTGTCAACAATACTTTGAAGTTAAATAATATCCAACTAAATTGCTATTTTTAATAGTTGCTATTTTTGACAAACTCTTTTTGAAGTCTAGTTTTAGCATCCAAATTTTGATTTTGAAATAGAATAATTATGATTTTTCTATTCAAGATTTTGTGCAAGGGTGTCCATTGTAATCTTGACTTCTTGTAGTGTTGAGGGTTCTTAGAATGAACCTCAAATACACTAAGTTTTGAAGAAAAAATCACATTAGAAATTCATTTAAAAAAAATTGTAGATTAGATTTTGAGAAGCCATAAATTAATTGGGGTTTGGTGCCCAATTTCTTAGATTTTACTTGTGAAAAGAGCTAAAAGATTTTTAGAATTTTAACACCTTGATGATCAAACATCATAATCTTTCAATTCATAAGTGATATATATCCCTAAGCCCTAAACCCTAAATCCTATATATTTAAATTTTTTTCTTATGTGATCTCTAACATGTCAAGTTTGAATTTGTACGGTTACAATGAAAAGAAATTGATACAACTTATCAAAATGTCGACTTTTTGTTCAATTTGTAGCAAATTCCAAGAAGCTGAAAATAAACCTTGGGCATTTGGGGGTTAAGCATTTTTGTAATTACTATGATGATTATATGGAAATTTCTTTCTAAATGAGATTAAGCTTTAGACATATGTTACTGCATGTGAAAAATATCACATTATTGAAATCTACATTTTAATGTAGAAATCTAATGAAGATTAACATGAAATGTCCCTTGAGGGTTAATTGACGAATCCCAGACCCAGCCAGTGCACATGCACACTTGCCACGTCAGCATCTTATGATAAAAATAATATTTGGGGACCACTCCAGCTGCTCAAGGTGAGGACGGATCGACACGTGGCATATTCTCCTTCCACTGGAAAATATCATTCACTATTATTTTTAATGGCACTGCCACAAATATCGATTTAAAAAAAAAAACAATTGGGGGGGGAGGGGACACAAAAAAAAATAGAATTTCTACTGAGAGGAAATGAGAGGAAATGAGGAATATTATCAAGGTTTGTTTTGGCACCAAGGAACACTATTCCTGAATCCAGGTGCCCCTAAATACCTGGAATTAGTTCCATACTTCCATATAGAAAAATTACCAAGAATAGGGCAACATGAACTTTTTTACAAAATTGGGCTTAAAAGACCAAAAAAAAAAAGTTAAGAAAATTTTGTCAGATAGCAACTATGCAACTGCACCAATTGAAGATGCCCTATTCCGTGATTTTTAATTTTTGTCATTTGGGAGAATCGGAAGTAGCTACACTAATGATGATAAATAGTGTTGGCAACACTAATCACGAAGCATAACACTAATCGTCAACAATCCGGTTAATGTTACCAACACTAAATGTCAACATAGACACTATTTGTCAACTATTGGGTATAAATTTTTTACAAGTTTACATTTAGTGTTACCTAAATATTTCATCAAAATGCAAAAAAAACCCGTATGAACTCAAGAAACCCATTACATGCTCAAAAAAGTTATTGCTCAAAAAAGTGAACACAACACTAAATGCCAACTAATTGAAGTTTAGAGTGACTAGGGTAAAAATCCAAGTAACACTAATCACAACATAACACTATTTATCATCATTAGTGTAGCTATTTTGTCAATAGTCAATACTCATGTGATACTTGGATGTTACTTGGTGATACCTATACCAAAACTAGGTGGATACCTAGATAAAATTTGATTGTTGGTATTAGGAAAAACAACAGTAATTTGGTTATTTTGACTGAAAAAAATGAAAGTTTTGTTTACAAATTTAAGCAATGTCTTTTGGTTGTAGCCAAATGGCAAAAAATTGTGCATTAAACCAAACATTGGCCCTACTTCTATGACAACGTAGGGAGAATCACTATAGAAACTACATGGATTTGTCCTATTAGAGCGTGTGACACTAATTACCATAGTTTATCAAATGCATGTTGTTTGTAAAATAATCAATAATTAGTGAAGGTTGAGATATATTATTGTATCGTATTATTTTTTTAAAGAATTTTTTTTTGTAGTGATGCTAATTTTGTAGGTGACACTAAATTTTTACCTTCACTAATTGGGCAAATTAGCATACACAAGTTATCTCAATTTCAAAATCACTGCTCCTTGTAATAATAATACCAATTTACACCAATTTTGAAACTATTCAAATTTATGAGGTGCACTAATATAATAGTTTATAAGATTTTAAATAAAATTACTAATATTTATAATGTGATTCATACCATGTACATATTGTCTCAAATAGTGTGATATAATTCAATCCTTGCAATTCCACCCAATTCATCTTCAGTTTTCTTCATCTAAAAATTCATGTAAAATTCATCTAAATTAATATTCACACTAATTAAACCATACATCCAATTTATTACAGGAATGGAAGGGAATTCACACTATTCAAACTCTTACACTAATTGAATTTACTTAGTTAATTATTTTGGGAAACACCTAATACCTAATTTCTAAAATTCCCATATTTTGCTTTCTCCATAATGGATGGGTACACTATTTTCAAGAGGTCTCATATGTGTGTGCCTACTCACCCAATGGACCCTATTTGTGTTTGAGGAGAGTTGTCGACCTTTGTGGGTGTGCAAATAGTCTGGGCAGCAAGGCCACCTACCTTTCCTTTTTTCACAGCAACACACAATTCCTGCCTCTACAAGCAAATAAATAAAAAAGATTGAAAAGCTATTATTAATTTTGTCAAGCAAGTGACATATCATAGTCCAACCCCCAAAGAAGTCGATTGACAAGCTTTGGAAAAAAAAGTTGGTGGGTTGTGACAAGCTATGAAAATGACCACTTTCAAAATATTTGAATATTTCAGAAATTGTCCATTTGTTTAAAAATTTTAAAAATTTTAAAAAATTAAAAATTCAAGCTCACTTTTGAAAAGGGATTAATATTCATTTGTTTGGATGATGGTGAAAAAATTAAGGTAACAACACCTCAAACTATTTTTCATAAATCTTACTTCATTTAGCATTGGTTGCCTTAACATTAAAAAGAATGAATTAAAGAAACAGGGGTTGAATCTGGATGGAATTGTGAAGTGCGTAACCTCTTGAAAATATTGCCAATATTTGGTTGAAGATTAAATATATATAATATGTGATTTTATAGATGAACAAGCACTTATGGATGATTCTATCTATTTTTTTCGTACTTAGTGAAATTGTTTAGTTGCCGGTGTAATGCAAGCTTGACAAATATTTGCAAGGAAAAACTAACTTTATTTGATTACACAAGAAAAAAAGTAATGGTACCTTAGCCTTGAAAGTCTAAAGTCATTTTTTCATTAAAAAACACTCAAAACTGTCATTTTCAATGCATACATCAAAAATTTTAAACAATTGCTTTTTTTGCATATCTAAAATGTAGAATCTTACATTAGACTAGTAATATAAGAGTATTTGGAAGAAAATTGAATTTTTTTACTGAATTGATCACAAGATATAAGGAATTAAAGTGAAAAAAAAAAGTTTTTTTTGGCTCTCAACTTGATTAGATTATGAGGCTTTGAATCCTTTTAGCTTAATTTTTTGTACTATAGATTGTGAGTTAAAATTTAATATTGAAGAATTGAGTTGAAAATTTGGGATTCCTTTATAATTTTAATTCTTTGAAAAATAAATTGTTGATAGTTCTAAAATGGAATTGAAACCCACTAATCCTAGTGGTGAGGTTGTTCTAAGTGCAAACTAAATTGTGTGCAATTTAAAAAAAAATTGGATCCAATACATTATTTTTTCAAAAATTTGCTAAAATTGCCCACAAAACAAGAAGCTTCATAACTTTCACATTACTTATCCAAATAAAATGAATCAAATATTTCTTTATAGAAAAACATAATCAATAAAAAATAAATTATTTCAAGTTTTTTTGGTTGTTTAAATCTGCTTGTTTTAGGCTTATTGTAGTATCACTTTTGTTTCAGCCCTAAGTATTGATTGAAATAAAAATTATATTCTCATAAAGTCAATTGATTTTCCTATCTTGAGAAAGAAATTCAAAAAATCTTTCCAAAAAATGAAATAATTGGTACTTGCCCTAAAACCTTCAAAAGTCCCCTAAAAGGACTTTTGGGACTTCAGGAATTACCATAGTTGTAGGGCATGGTCAACAAAAAATATTTAAAAAAAAAATTCAACACAAAGGTGTCAACCCTATCCTATACTTATAGTAAATTATGAAGTGCCTAAAATGAATTCTTTTTTTTACACTTGATAGGAAACCAAATATACATGTGGAACTGTCAATTTCCTATTAGATCACAAGTAGATTATCAAAGTGGCTATTCATAGGTGCGGGCATTTTCAAGCATCAATTTATTGCTTCAAGGTTCTAGATGTATTATTTTCTACTAAGTATAGGATCCATGTATCATTAGAGAAAATTTGGATTCTCTATTGGGCTATTAAAAAGTACTAAATTAAAAAGAACCCAACGATTACAGTTCTTTTGTGTGTGAAAGAACTTTTTTTCTATTGCTAAGTACTCATTGTTGGTATACCTAAATATCAAAACATTCGTACATAAGCATTAGTATTTAAATGGAAGAGGGTTATAGTAATTACTATTTATATTCATCATTTGTGTCTTTGATAAACAACTGTAGATACATTTTTATTTTTGTTTTTGTTATCTTTCAAAGTAAAAGACTAATGGTCCAGCGAGTTAGCTTTAAAAGCTGTTTTGAGTAAGAACTAAGTCAAATAGACATGGTAATGTGGAAAGGACCATTATACAACCGGAAGCGTAGAAGGAAACAGTTAAGACTAATAGACAGGCCGTAACCGCAGATTGGTTAAGGGCCAAGAACTATAAGACTAATTGTCAAGAGCATTTTGCTCTCTCTCTCGGGCGTTTGCAGTGATTGCCGCCTTATCTATTGTACTTGTGCATTCCTTCAATAATATAGTCTATTCGTCTTATTTTCTTTGTTGTCTAATTGTCGATTAGCCAGGGATTGGCTTCGGCATTTTGTTGTTTTATTTGGAGCAGTTGCCAGTGATTGGCTTTGTCTCCTTGTTCTTTTGTTTCTTTTGAGTCTGACTAATTGTCGTGAGCTGTTATCTTGTCAAATTGTCTTTGTGTTTGTGAGTGCAGTAAGTCATCAGTGAAGGAGACAAGTAGACAGTTAGCGAGTATTGAACTTGTCCAATTGTCTCTGAGGTTGTCCGTGAGAAGTGGTGTAATCAAAGAGGAAGTTGAAATTGTCAAGTCAGTGAGTGTAGTTGTTCTTGTTTATTTTGTTTAAGTGTTATGCAGTGTGTGTGTAATGTCAAAGTTGTCTTTGTTATTTTGATGCAGAGGGTATTTGCATGTATATATCAAATAGACGTTTAAGCCAGTGATTGGCGTCGAGTTAAGAGAGCATGACAATTAGCCAGGGAGTGGCGTTGTCCCTTATTTAAGTTGTCCATTATTTAAATAGTCTATTAGCCTTGCTGTGAGAGCATTGTTAAAGTCTAATTGTTAAAGCTGTGAGAGTTTATTTGATGAAGGATGCTTATACTTGAGTCAATTAGCCAGTATATGCTGATTGTATATGAAACTAGTGATTGGTTATATATGTTCTAATTGTTGTCTACTTGTCTATGAAGGAGAGTAGTCGGGAGAGCTAGTGATTGGTGATATTAAAAATTAAAAATTAAATCAAATAGTCATGTCAAATGGTAAGCCTGGGTAAGGCCGAGTGTGTTAATTGTGAAGTCAATTAGACAGTTTAAAAGAGAGCAGTAGAAGACAAATAGCCTTTGAAAGTTTATAATTAAAATTAACCAACCAGTGAGTGGTTGGTGAGATGTCAAATTGACAGTTTATGTAGGCGGATGGAGCCTAAGTTATCAGCTATGTATGAACTGATTTTGTGAGGACAAATAGACAGTGAATCACGAGAGGAATTAGCCAGGGAGTGGCGTGTGATTCTTTAAAATTGTCAAGTTTAGTAGTCCAATGGATGTAACTGAGATTAAGTTTGAGAGGAACTGATTGTCTAATTGTCTGGTTCGTGATTACAGTGAACGATTTCCCGTCGTAGGTCTAGGCAGTTAGCGAAATAAAAGTCCAATTGTCTTCATTGCTAAAAAGAGAATTAAGTTGGAGATTAGTGAGACAGTCATTGACAAATAGATATATGTTTTAATTTGTGGTGATGTTGTTATCAAAAATGGACAAATTGACCTACAGAGAAGGAGTATTATGTTGGTGAAATACAAGACAATTAATATGTCCTTGTTGTTTTCTTGGTTGTTGGTTGTTGAGATGTCAAGTAGTCAAATTGAGATATTAGCAAAGTTATAGAGCATTTGTATAAGCTGTGAGTAGTTATGTGTCATTAGAGCAGGAAGACCAATTGACTGATAGGTTGATAGGAGCCTTTGTGCTTGACCATTTGACCTTACTGATGACAAGCGGTAGAAATGTATAGAAACATGGAAGATACAGAATTATTAGCAAGTTTTATTTAGTTGTGATACAAAGATATAAGCTGTTGAGCATGACAAATTGACTTGCTAAAGCGGATGGAGTTGGAACGGGAGAAAGCTACAAGATAAGTCTAATTGTCTGGAGCGAACTACATATAAGCTTCCTTACCTTTGCATACTCCGCATACTGGGACCAATTGACAATTACAGACTTGTGATTTTGCATTTTGCATAAGTAATAATTAGCGGTAGCTAAGTAGCTTACTGGACCAATTGACCAACTGTCAAATAATTTAATTGAAGAATAATTAAAGAAGATGGTATATCTATATATTATATGTGGCTATTTGATTAGGTCGATAGAATGCATTATAGGGCATGAGACTATTTGACCCACCCAGACTATTTGATATTAGCACACTAGAATAAAACTGTACAGCATATCATGGAGTCTACATTCATTGGGTTTTGGGACGAAATACTAGTATTGGCTAATGTACCCCATTCACATTCACATTCACATTTAATTTAATTTAATCTTTAGAATACTAAATTGAGAGAATTCCTACAATGAAAATGACCTTAGAAACAATACGATAGACTATTTGACCATTCCTAAACGAAAGAACTACCCTTAGGGAATTCCTTGGGTTTTTGATCCAAGCCAATTCCTATGCTACAACACCCACAAAATCATAATTAAACAAATGTATTGCAAGTCCCCTCCTTTGACAATTGCAAAATAGAAAATAGAAATATATTCCTTGTTAGTCCTAATGGAGAATTTCATTAAAATGGCGATATTTTGCATGCTATTTACTCAAGTCAAGAATACATATGACAACGCTTCTCGACATGTCAACCTCATAGATGTGTCAATTCTGTCCCCAATAAGTCCAAATTGCAACACAACTTCCATGTTTCTTCACCCCATGCCATCTTTCTATGAATTTCTTCCATTTTGCAGTCCCCCTTTGTGCCATTTTCACGGAATAATCGTCATTTTAATGAAATTTCCCATCCTAATATTCACACTAAGTGAATTTCCTTTTTTATCAAAGATTTTGTCTTTTGAGTAGTTCTTTAGGGAAATAGCTTGGCTTGTCAAACCCTAGTAGACCTCTGGAGAGTTCAAATTTTCTCTAATGTGGAGGAACTTTGAGCACGTTATTTTTTATTATGCATTTTCTTGGTGGCATCAAATTCTACATTCAACAAAATTTCATGATGTGACATTCAAATGCGAGCTCAAATTCTTGATTGGAAAATGGTTTAGTTTGTCTAATAAAACTTAGTGGCACCTTAAATCATCAACAAATAGTACATTGAGTAGGATATTAAGGGAACTAAAAAATTAAAGGAACTTATTGTGGAAAACTACAAATGTTTGAAATAGGGTTGTTTTGTCAAATATATTTTTGGATTTTGGTGTCGAGTTGTTTGTCTAACATCGCATGTTGTATACGACGAGTGTTGGTTATATATGATGGACCTGCGATCGTCCAAATTTTTGAAATTTTCTACCTAACGGACAATCCTAGCGGAAAGTCTAAACTATGTCACTATGGGCCACTATGGGTGGCGTGACTAAGATGCAGGTGGGGCGATCATGGGTGTAGATGGGATGACTACATGTGAGGGTCCTTGCGCATCACGCCCACCCGCACTTGCCCTCTGAATGTACCTGAGGTTGCCCCATCTTCATTCATCATATACCCAAGGTTGTCCAAACCTGCATGTGCCCTCGAACCTCGTGACTGACGGGCAGGCCAAAATTTTCATTAAAAAGTCAAAAGGAAGATTAACCTTATTAAACAGATGAAGGGTAAAATTCATGCTGTGTTTATTGTGTTTGTCGTATTGTCAATTTGTCGGGGCAAACAACCATGGTTTGAAACATGATGTAGAACCCCCAAACACTTTAGTAACTATTGATGTACAAAAGAAGGAGATAATTTTATAGTGTTTAATGTCAATGAATTAATATGGGTTCCCTTAAAACCCCTACGAGGACAAGTAGGTTGGGAGGTACCCAATCAAGGCCTCCATACATGTTTAAGAGGAATTGCAAAATAAGTGCTACAAGGAAAAATAAGCATTACACTTTCATGTGGACCTGGTGGGTAGGGAGGGAAACAATAAAAAAATTCACACGTATTGAATTCACTAGTCTCCACCAATGAGGTTGTCCACAGGTATTGGTGAAACTTCAGCTCCTCCTTTCCCGCTTGCCCAATCCGGTAAGACAATCGGTAGAGCCGCTTTAGCCTTCTTGCTTGAATTAGCTGTGTACTTGCCACCCGGCGAGCATGTAAGAAGGCCCTCAGTGTAGAAGACTTGTCCCGGTTTGCAAAAGGCGGAACACACCTGCTTGCTTTCAGTAGTACCCAGCCCGCTGTAATTAGCAATGCCTCCCAACATTCGGGCCTTGATTCTACAAGTGTTCCGATGCCCAAATTTACCCTCACAGTTGCAAGCATACAACTGTCTTCAGTGTCTTGCATTAACTGCATGATTGTACTTCAGTTTTACTTTTTTTTTTTTGACACAAGTAAAGGAGTACCTTTACTGCAACGCGGCCTGGGAGGTTAGCACACAAAATTTGTAATTTAGTTTTACTTTTTGAAATTATATATGGAAAAGTTAAAGGAACAAGCAACGTACCGTTTACCAACTATTATTTGGACCATGTCTAGCTCCTCAGTTTCTTAAAATCTTTACTGTTTGTCCCTCTTCAGTGGGATTCGCAGGTCAAATTATCTTCTTAACTTTCTTGTAACATACACGGCCACTTTTTCAACAAAAAAAGAAAACCAGGTAGGCAAGCTCTTCTCAACCAAAAAGAAGAAGAGAGAGGCTTTGGCTCACGTTTAGAGTAATGCCAACTTCTCGATCAGACTTTCTCGCATTCACAGTCGACGTAGTATAGTTTAATCCTGTCAATGCAGCACAATAGATCACACGATTACCTCATATCGTTGTCTTATTGCTAAGGAAGGACGATTGTCTGCAGGGCTTAAATCACAGGGGTCTCATATTGTGGCAAAACTAGGGTCTTCAATTCTACCTTACGTCCAACTGGGCAAGACGACTCCGAAGGACCAGGTGTCCAGGAGTAATCCGTCGCCGAATCGTTTATAAGAAGTACATCAACTAGACAAAATTTATATATGCATCGTGCCAGGTTAACCCCAACCACCAGCCTGCTCGGACTAGCTTCGGGGCCTGCAGAAATTCCGCTACTGGCGTGAATGAATCTCCCCGTTCTGATCAGTTCACCAAAACAAAGAAGCCTTAATTCACTCGATCGATAGCTAGAAAGGCCTGCACAAATCGATCGATGTAGGGCTCGATCGATAGGATCGATCCGAACCCTGATTTAGAGACTAATCGATCGATCTCGTCCTCGATAAGTTGGGATAGACCATGGCATCGTTCGTGTTGGAGGATTTCGTGGGGAAGGGCGTGCTGGGCGACCAGATGGACAGCTTTACTGCCTGCGGCTGGACCGACGTGCCCACTCTCAAGATGATGAGCAAGGACGACATGGACACGCTTCAGCTCAGCCAGCTCCAGCGGGTACGTACAATTGTATCGACCGATCAAGCTATTTAGTCCTGGCCCTAACTTCACCATGCACAGAATTTAATTTCTTCAAAGGGTGCTGCATTAATTTTGATCCGCTGGTGTGTTGCGCTATCGCGCAACAGAGGTTTCGGCAGTCTAAAAATTTCTGTTTCAGTGATTGTTACTGTTTTTTTTTCGGTTCACGTAATCTCGGAGTTTTTGTGTTATCCCCATGGCAAGTCAGGATCCAACTTGGACATTAGTAGAGTTCACGAGGCTTTGAAATTGTTATCGATGGAGTACTTGGATGGTCACATTCGTTAAAATGATGTGCGTACGTGCGCAGAGGTTTGAAAGGTTTGATTTAGTGGGGTTACTGGAATTAAGTGAGCTAGTTTCACTGGAAGCTGCCATTTTAACGAATGTGACTGAGGTTTTGGCAGGGCTCCTGGTCTGGAATCGTTCACTGCCTTTTTCAGTGATCATTAGTGTCGGGAGTAGTAACTATCCTATTTTCTGTTTTAATTTGAAACCCCGGTTTGAATCTCGGCATTAGTTGAAGGTTTATACCAAAACGGCTTAAACTTGGAACTTCGAGCTAGCGAGGCTTCGAGATTGTAGGTAGCAGATAGTTCCTGAATTTGGCGGAGAATTGGGATCAGAGCTCCACCAGAAGAAGTCTGTCGCCATTAGTTTGATTCACTGGTTTTGAAGCACCCTAGATTTTGCTGCAGCTGCAATTAATCAAGCAGTTGAGACGGATATTGGTTTCCTTCACCATGTCTCTCTGCCTTCAATCTCCACCACCGTCATATCCGTTACAATGGCGATATTTCGAGAGACCAGCACTGTTCCAGATGCCTTTCTGGGGCATCTTCTCCGCATACCCACCCTAGTTTTTAAGAGCTTTGTGCCTCAATTTCGGCGCTTTCAGCACACCCCTCGAGTGTAATGACTATGTACGACCATTGCTCCTTCAATCTTCTATACACTTAGTAGCCCAGAGCTATGCTAGATTGAAGATATGTCCAGAGACTGTGTCCATGAAAAATGGAGCTCATCAACTTACGACTCTCGATCTGTAAATGACTAAATGTCGGTGACTCGGTGTATGCAATTGATAAAACGTGTACAATTAGATCGGAAGAGTAAAACCTTGTGTGAGTGCATTCTGGGATATATTGAATGCCGCAGATATATAACTCTGACAAATCAATTTACTTGTGTGCAGGACGCAATAGAGCTCCGAACCTACCTCCACGACAGACTCCTAATGGTCTACGCAGACACGCTCGAGGCCTCCGGGAAGAACCTCTCGGAACTTCTGTCCACATCCCCGACGGAGCTCACCACTGAGTACAAGATGCGGAGAGGTCACGTCGCCCGGTTCCTGGACAGAGGAAGCACTTGCGTCGTTCAGATGCCCAGCAACCTTGTTCTTCCGGCACGCACAATAACCGCCGCCCACCGTAAGAAGACCGGAGTCGCGGCACCGTTGGATTCCAATACTCCAGCGTCAGATCGTTCTGACCGTTTCGAGAGAGCTTCGAGCATGCCGAACAGTAATGTGGAGATGTCGCCACGGAGTCCGAGCATGAATTTCATGGCACGGATGAGTAGCGATGGCGCTGGACGCCCCTCCTCCTTTTTTGACCCCGGTAAGGAATGTTTTGATTTCCTGGAATCTGAATGTGTATCAAAGTTGAGTGATGATTACATATTGTTGTGTTTTGTTTTAGATTACCTGAAGTGTGAAGTTCCAGTAGTCGGCGCTCTAAAGTCTAGTACAAATTAACCTGGAGTTTCAGTTCCAGGGCTACTGAAAATATTGTCGCAGCGTCGATTTCACCAGTTTCACGAATATGCATGAATTGAAGCCTTTAGATGAAAGTACTTTATGATCAAGACTCCGGTTTGACCGATCGATACCCGGATCGATCAAGATTCCTTATTGGTGCGAACGTTGCAGTGTTTTGAAAATGAAAACACGTAGCATTCCTGGAAGCCGAACAGCAGAGATGACGTACAGAGGCAGAGGTCTATGAGTAGCAAATAATCGAAGACTGATTTGATCGATCTATGTGCCGTTGGTACTGACGTTGCAGTGATCGATGTAAGAATGAATCGTCGCATTCCTACGACATCAATTACAACGTTTACAAAAGGCAGAGATCGGTCGATAATTTGCAAGTAGTCAAACGACTAATTTGGTCTAGATATATACCGTTGGGTTAGAATGTAGAATCGGTACCCCCTCCGAACTATACACCCCCAGCTGTATTCTGTTCAAGATGTCTTTGTTACGGACATCTTGCATTGGTCCAGGTATGCGGTTCCCGATTAATTCGACATCTGCCCCCATTGCAAGTTCCTAAAAATGGGACCAATGTCATTTTGTGTCCACATTCCATTCCTAGCGTATCCTAGTGTAACCTATTCTATCATCACTGGACAATAACTATGACCTTCATGCATTCCATAGATGCACGTATCGTCTCGGATCCTTTGTGATTGCGAACACGCCAAATTAAAGATCGACTAACGCGATCGATTCACCCTATCGATTAATACTCACACACCAGTGGTGTGCAAACCATGAACATTGTAGAGCCTAAGGCGCCGTTGTTGCTGAGACCCACGAGTCTAGTTCAATCGCCATCCCCGGACCCTTCAACTCTGAGCAAGGGCATGCTCTCTGCACCGGCAGTGGAGCCGCGCTGTTGTGGACTTGTACGCCCAGGAGGAATGGAGTCGGCCAACGTGACGTCTCTATCCATTCTGGAAAAGATCATGGTCCAGAAGCTGGCCCCTGCGCACAGCCAAGGCGTGCACCTCTTTCGCGGCAAGGCGGCCATGGCGCTGCCGCCTCCTTTCAAGGCGCTCGACCTGTGGGCGGAGCAGCCCACCTTGCTTCTGTGCCTTCGTCGCCCCGGGTATGTACGTTGGCTTTGATTTTGCAACTACTGTAATAACTGATTCCTGTGCTTTATTATGGTCGAACATAACTTCAATTTGGCAATATTCCAACGACTTTGACACTATCAGGCTAGGACGCACAGGCCTGAAACATAAATCTGTACTTGTCCTAGTTCTGTGAAACAAATTAGAGACTTTTCTGTGACAATTTTTGATGCCGATATCGTGCCAACAGATTCCTGTGCTTTGTTATGGCACGATCTCTACTTTCGTTTGTTGAAGTTCGCAAACTCACAAAATAATCTGCATTGTGAATGTGTTGGTTGAATTTTCAGATGTGTGATGTGTCGCGCCGAAGCACATCACTTGTACACCAGGAAGCCCATATTTGATGCAATGGGCATCCAGATGGTGGTCTGCCTCAACGAACACATTGACGCCGAGGTATTATTTCAATCCTTAACGTACATTGGCAATGTCAGTGCCTTCGGCTAAGTTTTTCAGCATTGGTACGTAACGAAAATCCATGAGAGACGTTTGAGTGTATCTCATTTTCTCTGCTACCTTCTTATTAAACTACCATGATGCCAGGGTCACACTGGCCATAACAGCCGATCGGCTCAGGGTGGATGAAGCAGAAAAGTGAATTTTTGTAGACTGATTGTGGATAAAGTTTCAGATGGTGTTCGACAAAACATATATAACTTCTGTATTTAAAGAACGCAATTTGGAAAACACCATTTTGCTCAGACTAAACAACTTTCAGATTTGAATTGGAATGGCACTTGTAGAAATTCGACACTGCAAATCTGAAACAAAGCAAAGAAATTAATTCTCGGCTGCTAATCTCCCAAAGACAGTGTATTAATCAAGTTATGATCAACATGACACTACTTTCTTGAGGGATAGCGGTGTAAACATCAATTTCCTTCAGTTGGCGGTAACTATTCCAATACTATGGCACCTTCCAGTACGCGTCCTGAAACAATATCCACACCTACAGGTTCCACATTTTAGACCTGTATGTACTGTACCTATATGTCACAATTTTTGTTGCCGGAATTGTGCCAATTTCATGAAATTGACCACTGTTCAAGAGCTAGAACACTATACTTCTTAATTGAATCCACGGTCCTGTAGGTGAGGTCGTTCTGGCCGCGGTATTGGGGCGGCATGGTGGTTGTGGACGAGAAAAGGGACTTCTTCAAGGCCTTGGGGCAGGGCAAGCTGGCCAAAGAAGGCCTCATCTCAGGCTTCCTGTTGAACGCCACAGCTCGAGCCAACTACAAGCGCGCCTTGGCCGCAGGCGTGGAGGGCAACTATTCCGGGGAGGGCACCATCAAGGGCGGCCTGTACATTCTCCGGCCCGGGCGCGGCGGCGTGGCGTATCAGTTCGTGGAGCGCAACTTCGGTGATTGGGCGCCGTTGGATGAAGTGCTCCAAGTTTGCAGCGACATCGTGCATGTACTCTTCTCACTGAAGTTGCGCTTGTGAACATTGAATTTCAAACTTTGGGCTCCTGATTTTAACCAAGGTTTCACCAACATTACAGACATAATGAGAGTGATGAATATCTGAAATGAACCATAATCAAAGATTTTCTTGTGGTGCACCAAGTGCAAACATGTTATTGACTATTCCAAACATGTGATACTTGAAGTTTTGAACTGTAATAAGAATGGCTAAGCTGATATCTGTTACTAAACAAATGATAGGAAATTTCAATGCACCAAAGAATGTACTACTTGAAGAACATCTAATTATGAAGGTTCAAAGTTTCATTAATAGATGATCTAAATCTGACATGCCAATTTTGATGTTGAAGTCATGCCCAACCTTAAAATCATTACATCTTCATCTTAGACACCACTATTAAAGGTACAGTAAATAACCCTAAAGGTACAGTAAAGGCCAGTGAGCAGCGACACTAATTAATAGCCAACTCATGCTCACACAGTTAGCCCAACTTGCAAATTGAAGGCCTGCCGATAGTGGAAGACATGTTGATAATAGAGGTCAGTCAGTAAGAGACAGGGGCCGGTTTTAGTGTCCTTTACAATCGCCATGAACTTGCTAAAATGACAAAATTTCAAGAGATTGTCACTTTTCAACTTCTTGTTTATACAACGGTCCTGAACTGAATGCCACCATTTGATGCTTTTAAAAAGACATTTTAACCAATATGACCTAAGTATCCTTCACAGAGGTTTTTGTTGGTTCTTGGCCAACTGGGACTAATCCGGGCATTTTGGATGACTCGTGCAGAGACGATGACGTGGTTTGGGACGCTTCAATACAGTCAATACTTCGGATTATTTGTTGGCAGGGATGCTAAGCTAGTGGAGGATTAGATTGACCTTTTATTTTAAAGATAACAGTTATTAGCTGTAGAATTTGTACATTAAGAAGCCCATTGACGGAAGGAGGATAGTATTTAGCATGGCTAGAAGCTTCCCACAGTATAAGCTCACAGTATAATCCAAGAGGCAAATTTACTGTATATTGACATGTTCATGTGCGAAAAGTTCAACAAACAGATCAAGAACATAGTCTAGCCGCTTTTTCAGTATGAGATTGACACTGTCAAACTGATCATGTCGAGCATGGGTATTGTCAGTTTTTACTAAGGATTCAAACATGAAGGAAAAATGGCAATCAGAACATACAGTATTTGATAATAAGAAGTGGCGAGTTCAAGTGATATTCCACCTCCTCACTTCAGTTGGAACATTTGTGATACGGCTGCCAGCAAACCCAACTTCGTGAAATTGGCGGAAATTCCAAGACTTTCATTGGCACTTTTCATACTGCATGAACTGAAACATAAAATCTTTACCCGTGCTTGTTTTAAGAGTTTTGTGCAGACGAATGTCACAATTTTTGGCGCACAGAATCGCGCATTTTTAACAAAAGTGGCGATCAGCATGAAACAGTTGGTGTTGCACATGATCACAAACTGCAGAGTTCATAATTATAATTCTGCAAGTAAAAATCTGGTTTTTTTGCACAGAAAAAAACCCAAGATTGATTACAGAAAAAATATGTGATACATGAACCCCAACACACATAAGAAGTTTCATCTCCATCCAGAAAGTGGGGTTTGCATGTCCATGACTATGAGTGAGTCCCAAGCATTAGCACCCAGAACCAAATCTGAAAAATCAGTCTCTGGCCAACAGAGAAGGAAGACACCATTTATCAACACCCCAAATTAATGCAGCTGCAACACTAATCCACTAATTCCTGTCTGTCAAGACAACATTAACCTCAACTAAGCTGCTTTATCAGAGCTCCCTCGATACTCCACTTCCAGCAGATAAGTATCCATTGGTATCCTTACGCGAATCAATCTTCTCCCATGGTCACATCCTGAAAATGAAATGAGTTCGTTGCAAATAGCGAAATAGACATAATCAATGCTAACTCGTGTCCGAACTCTGAAAATCACCTGAAAAAGCATGATCAATTGATAACATGTTCAGCTACAAGAAAAGTAGTTACTCAGGCCACGTACCCTGTAAACCACTGAGTTGCAATTTCCACAGGCTTCAGTATTTGGTATGATGAGCTAGATAAATAACCTTCTCAAGCCTCCCACACCACTCGGAGTTAAATATCAGTCATGCTATTTTGAGAAGCCTTAAATCTGTCATTTTGAGAAATCTTAAATCTGTCCTTCCAATACAGTTAAGAACATTTCAATCAGTCTCAAGGACTTCGGTATGGGATCTGGAACAAATCAAAACAGACTCTTCATTCACACCAGCCTTAATGCTGAACCAAAGGACCGGCAAAGTTTTCTTCTTCTTAACATCATTAGTTAGTGTTGGGACCAAAGTTCGTATCATTGGTGCGACACCAAAATTCTTCTTCTTCCTAACGTCATTGGTGTTGTACCAAAGTTCTTCCTTCTCCTTGTCATTGGTAATGCACCAAAATTATTATTATTCTACTTAGCATCATTGGTGTTGCACCAAAGTGTGCATCCTTTCCATCATTGGTGTTGGACTGAAATTCTTCTTCTTGGCATCTTCTACTTGGCATCATTGCTATTGAACCGATATTCTCCTCAGCATCTTCTTCATGGCATCATTGCTATTGAACCGATATTCTCCTCGGCATCATTGGTATTGGACATACATTCTTCTTTTTAGCATCTTCTTCTTAGCATCATTGGAATTGAACCAACATTCATCTTCTTCTTAGCATCATTGGTGTTGGACCAAAATTATCCCTTAAAAGACATTTCATGTCCGGTTTTGGTCAAACTTCATTAGATTTCTACATTAACACATAGATTTAAAAAAATTTGATATTTTTTACATGTAGTAACATATGTCTTAAACTTAGTATCATTTTCTCATAACTACAAACATCAAACTGAATTTTATATGATTTTCAAAAGAAATCTCTGCATAAAAATCATAATAATTACAAAAATGCTTAAAATAATATGAAATTTTTACGAAAAATGGAAATAATAGTGACAAACATCACGATGTAATTGATGTACTCCTTGAGATCACACCAAGAGAAATTCGATAGAAAAAGTTCAAAAATGGTGTATTGTGAGCTTTCAAGATGCTATCTTGAAAGTGTCACAAAAATTACAATTTTAACAATTTTGAACAAAATTGAAATGGAGTAAAAAGTAGATTATTGGAGCTACATTTTCTTAGTTAAGCTTAAAGACATTTAAAATCAAGAACTATGTGCAAATTCAAATTTTGACTTTCAAAATGTCTGAGGAACTTGCATTCTTCTTCTTCTTTAGCATCTTCGTCATCATCTCAGTAGCACTCCGGTGCCAGTCTGGGCGTCGCAACACACGGCAACGGCCCCTTCCTCGGCAACGTCAACCCAAACACCTCCTCCATATCCACCCCTTCCGGCAACCCCTCCTTCAACCCCCACTCAAACCCCTGCAACAGACTCCCCACCACGAACTGCACCACCGTCAACCCCAAATTCACCGCGGGACACACCCTCCTCCCACTCCCAAACACCAGCAGCTCAAAGTGCTGCCCCTTCACATCCACCGCGCTCATCTTCTCCCCCAACCACCGCTCCGGATGAAACTTCTCCGGATCCTCCCACAGAGTAGGGTCCCTCCCAATCGCCCACACGTTCACGATCACGCGCGTCTTCGCAGGGAAGTTGTAGCCGAAGGCGTGGGAGGGGTGGGAAGATTCCCGGGGCAAGAGGAGAGGGGCGGCCGGGTGGAGGCGGAAAGTCTCCTTGATGAGGGCGTGCAGGAAAGGGAGGTGGGGGAGGTCGGACTCCAGGAGGGGGCGGGAGCGGCCGAGGACGGAATCGAGCTCGGAGTGGAGGTGGGGGAGGAGGTGAGGGTGGCGGAGAAGCTCGGCCATCGCCCATTCGCAGGTGAGGATCATGGACTCGGTGGCCGCCACGAAGGCGTCCTGGATTTGAAGAAACAAGCAACAGCAGGAATGAGACCTCGTGATCCGCAAGAGACACCGTATGGAAGTGATGCGTCTTGGAATTCAGATGCAACTTTGGCACATTGTGTCGTAAATCCTCAAATAAAAGAAGAAATCAAACTGCTTCCTCTTAGAATCGATGAAGAGTATGAAGGATGCCTCACTATATCAACAAGCACATCACGATGAGAAGGCATCCCCATTTTGAGCTCCCCATTCGCTGGTCAAAAAGCTCAAAGTTAAGGCGGGGAGGGATCTCCATCCGCAAGAAAAGAAGCTCAAAAGGCGGAGAGGCTAATCTAAACTCTAAACTCAAATCTGTTCTGGACATGTAGGTTACAAATTGAGCCTCCCCGCATCCTAGAACATGGAGATGGAGAGGCTTCTCCATTTTCTGAGGTGAACGGAGCTCAAGACGGGGAGACTGAGGCTCATGTGAAATAAATGAACTTCATCTGTTTTTACCAGGTGCTTAGAAGTTGAGCCTTCCCGTATCAAGGACATGATGATGGAGTCCAGGATCGAATCCCCATCTTCAACAGCAAGATGGAGACACAACGGGGTGGCTTCTCATCTTCGACTAATTAATTCAGTTCGGGATTTAAGGTTTAGGGTTCCGTTTTAGGGTTAGTTCCGTTTCACAGATAACAAAGATCAAAACGCTTTCCAACAATGCACACCAGCCAACCCAACATGCCATTCTCACCAGTAGCAGCGCCTTCACATGCTCTTCCGACATCTGAAACCCGGCGTCCTTCATTTCCATCTGATCCAGCAGCACATCCACATAATCCCGTTCATCCTCAGATCTATCATTCCCCTCCCTCCTCCTCTCCCGATGCTGTTCCACAATCTCTGAGACAAACGCATCCATCCTCACTTTATGCTTCCTCATCTGCGCTTCGAATCCCCCGAGATCCAACGGCTTCAATGCCGGAATGAAGTCCCCGGGCACGAACAGCCCCGCCAATCGGAAGTGCGTCTGCACCATCTCAGGGAAATCCTTCTCGACGATCTGCTGGGGGGGAGGACTGGAATCGGAATTGGCCGAATTGGGATTGCCCACGTAGCGTTTGTTGAGCACCATGCGGGAGACGACGTTGGAAATCATGGAGGATAACTCGGACTTGAGATCCACGGAGCGGAGGGAGTAGATGGAGCGAAGCATGCAGGCGACTTCGGAGGTGCGGATATGACGGGAGGATTCCATGCTGGAGGGGCTCGTGAGTTCCATGGTGAAGATCTTTTTGAGGTGGCGCCAGGTGGGGTTGGTCGCTTGAAAGGCGATGTCTGGAGAGGTTCACAAGCAAAATGGTAAGGTAAGGACATCCCACTGTGAGCACTGCGAAGATTTTGCCGGTAAATTGAGTCACAAGATACCAATTTGATTTTGTTCAAGTTGCTGGATCATATCAGTCTAGCACTCTATTGCAACTATGGATACTTCCCCGACGTCTCTACATTGTTTACGATACGGAAAGACTCAGATTTCATGGTTACACCAAACCATTAGATAGACAAGATCCAATAACAAAACGGGTTCGTTGGTTGCTTGGAATGCTACATCTGTCGAGTTTCACAAACAAAACTCGTAAGAAAGGAGAAGAAGTTGTAAGACCAAATCAATATCCGTTCGGTTGAATTCCACAACATGGAAACTGATTCCTGCATATTCATATTCATATTCATGTATAAGAAAGACACCTCAATAGTACCTGAGCGCACGAATGGCAAATCGATCTCTACCCTCACTATTGAGCACATTTGTAGACATTCCCAAACACCAACACTTAGCAATAAAAATTGATGAAACTGACGCAACCCACCTTGTCGGCCATACAAGAGGTGGTGTCCTTGCGACATGTATGGTCTTGACCCGAAGTTCGCATCCTGCGTCTTGAGAAACTCCTTGGCCGTCTCCGGAGAAGTGCAGACGATGCACGGCTTGGCCCCAAGGCGGATGAACATGAGCGGGCCGTATTTCTGCGCCATCTCCGCCAGGGACCTGTGCGGCTTTGCTCCCAGCAGGTGCATATGGCCGAGGAACGGCAAGCCTGGAGGCCCAGGCGGCAGATTCACACGCCCCGACAGAAGCTTCCTTACCAACAGAATCACTAACACCGCCATCGCCAGGGAGTACACCTGCAAATCCAAAGGGATGGAATCCAGTCGTCATGAGCTTCTGTCATTGAGATCAAAACACTTGAAGGTGAAGCGAATTTCGTATGCTAGTTATGGTTCAGATGCTTTTCTCTAATTGTATGGAATCATGGGTTCTTAGATCTTGGATACACGAAGAAATGAAAGACGTAAGGGATTCCTTCGCTAGGAGCTACTGCCATGCATGTAGATCGATATCTCCTGGCAATGAACCTGAAAGAGTTCATGGACTTGGCAATGAACCCGAAAAGTTCCTGGCAATGAACCCGAAAGAGGCCATGGACTTGGATCGACTAAAATGATCAGGATGCTTTGGGGAGACGCTCATGATTCTTCTTGTTTGCATTTTAGTCTAATTCATTTGATTATTTGATATCCAAGAAACATTACTGAAAGATTTATGAGTCGCGGCATTTAGGAGAGTATTCTGTTTGTGCATCTTGAATAGAAACAGTTTCAGTTTCAGTGAAAATTGACACGCAGATCCACGGCGGTACTAGTTTCTAGAGTCGCGATACCCGCGCTGGAACGATCATGATCATACTAGACTGTAGACACACCCAACGGTCACTGAATTAATTCACCAAGCGACGGAGTATGTAACGGCAAAATTTGAGTGAAAATCAACATCGCAGCTATGTCGGAACTAGTTTCCAGAGCGCTTGAATTAAATTAATGTTGTGTTGAAACGAATATAAGCATACTGGTCACACTCAATGGCTACTGAATTCGTAAAGAGATTTTAGTCTTCCAGATCGGGCGAGAATTCGAAAATTCAGAGGGACGAAGTTGTGAGCAAACCTTAAACCGTGCGCCATCATCACATTTCAGCGTCGCTACTTTGAACGCGCACAATAAATCTTCGACCGTCCTCACCGACGGCACCGAGAATGTCATGTCGGTTGTCGTCTCGCCGCGTATCAATCTCGCTAGATGCACACTTTACCAGCAAATGTTGCAGAAAGCAAAAACCTTTCTCACCCTCTCACCAAAAACTCTAGGGACTTTCTGCAGCACCGTCACCTATCGACTGAGATCGAAAAGTAGGGTCCGAAATCAGAATAACCGAAACAGTACGTCCCCAAAACAGTACGCGGAGGCGTCCAAGCTTCACCGAGATCAACAATCCATTAGAATATGAATTCACAACCAGAGACAGTTTATAAGACACTCCGTTGATCAAATGTCTAGCTCCCTCCGCTCTCTGCAATCATATGGAACCAAAAATCGTCAAATTGGCGATATTCAATTCGCACAGCCCAAAATTGTGATCGACATGTATCAACAGTAACCAAAAACAATACGTCCAAGCTTCACCAAGATCAACAATCCAACACAGTTTGAGTTCTCTAACAACTTACAAGACTCTCACTCGATCAACTGTCGGTCTGTCTAGCTAGCCGCTCCCTCCGAGCAATCATAAGAACGGCGGCATGCATAAAATCTGAATAACACCCTGCCAACCATCAGCTTTACAACTCCACGAGGCTGTCGTACAAGTTCCGAATCTGAAACTCTAAAAACGATGATGATAGCCACAACTATCAATCCGTAGTGAATCAGTTCCATTCACACAGTGAAAGTGCTGGCATGACACAGCATGACACAGCATGACACACCTGCCTTCAGACCCACTCTTTAAAACTTACTGTTAAGGTAGGTACACCCAAATGTGCCACTGACCTTAAACCGCCCATCTATACAATACGTACATCTCCAAAATCAGTTCTGTACCTATGTGGAAGAAATGCTTTCAAACCAAACTTTGTTCCTTAATAACTTTTGCATACAGTTTCCAAATGCCATGTTCTCTGGTGCGTTGGAACCTCCTTTCACTTGCCAACAAGAACATATGAAAATTTTTACCAATCCAATATTAGGAAATAGGCTCAGTAGCAATTAATGGCGGTTTTAGGTGTACCCACCTTAACTTAAGAGGACACTACACTAATGATGCTAAATAGTGTTATTTTGCAAATAGCATTACCTGGACTTTTATCCTGCCCACTCTAAACGTCAATTAGTTGGCATTTAGAGTTGCCAACATTTTAGGATTTTTGCTTGTCTTTTGAAAATATAGAATGCTAATTTGCAAAAGGTTTTTAATTTCTATTTAATAAAGTATTCATTTGAATAAGCAATCATATATTTAAATTTTTATTTTTTTCATTGCAAATTGATGAAATAATAGGTAACAAACACCATCATTAGTATAGTGTGCCCTTGCCATTGCCATAGTCAAAACAAAAGTAAAAGTAATTTCAAAATTCAATAACTTTCTCACCGTAGGTTCAAACACCATGAAACAAAGCCCATGCACCCCTCTTTGCCAAGAGCTTTCCGACAGTACCAAGAATGCAAGTAAGAGATGCACAGTCCAAGAGATCTCAATATAACAAACAAAACAAATAGCCAAATTTAAGGTATAGATTTGAAGTCATAGAAGTCAGGGCTATCCAAACTTAAATTTCAGAATTTTTTCTGAATGGACATCATGTAACTTGTTCCAATAACCAATCAATAATGAGTTGTCACACTCCTCAAGGCCATGGGCAACACCAAAGCTACCAATTGAAAAAATATCAAACTTTTGAATGCAAAAGCTACAAGTATACATGTAGTTGAGAATATAGGAAGAGTCTCTAAAAACTCAACCCTTCAATTTGGGTCTATGGTTTGAGGGTTAATAAAATTGATCATAAAATGTGTACAATAGTAGGAGTTTGGAAAAAACATGAGACAAATCTCTTTGGAGTACCAAAACTAAGATTCAATGGAGTTTAAAGGAGCCAACCCATTTCCAGCCACTTAAACAATTTTGCATATCTGGAGTATTGTTTTTTTGAGTAGAGAAATTTTTCCATGTACAAAAATAGAGTTTAGAAGAATTCCATATTTTTTCAGAATTTTATTTTTCAAAACATAATTACTACAAATTTTTTAGTTAAAGATTATGTTCAACAAATTCTTGTCATATAGGTCCTCCCATTTCCAACTATAGGTTGGTTGCAAAATCAACCAAGATTGCAGCCAATTATAATGCACTACAACTACATTGGAGATTGTACCATAATTAATCTCCTACTTTCTCCTACTGATTGGAAAGAGTGTAGTCTATATGACAGGAATGGGTCCCTAGTCAAGAATGGATCACCTCCCTATTTCCAACCACCACCACATTTCCAACTTATAGATTGTCCTATTTCTATGAGTTGTGACGTAGTTTAAGGAGTAGTTGTGGCGCATTATGATTGGCTACAAGGCTATTAATGTTGCAACTAGTCCTAGGTCGATTTTGCAATCAGTCTATGGTCAGGAACAAAAGGTCTATATAACCATTATATGTTAAAGAGAATCTTCTACTAAAAAATCCATAATAAATACATTTTGTATAATAAAATTTTGGAAAAATATGCAATCCTTCCGAACTCTATTTTTGTATATGGGAAAAAATTTGCACACAAAAATCTTACACTCCAAATATGCGTAATTGCTTAAGTGGTTGGAAATGGGTCGTCATACCATGGTGTTGTGTTTCTTACCTAACCTAAGTTGGGCTTTCTGTGACACCTGTTTACAAACATAAGACAAACTTTATGATTAACTCTAAGGTAGTCTGCTTTAAAAGTGAGTGACCTCTTCAAATCGCCCCTATATTTAGGTCTAAAATGAATAGTAGATGGTCCTTAAATGAACCTCTCAAGCCATTGAGAGAATCGAGAGAAAAGCCTTATTTATTGCAAGAGCCAATTGTTGACCTTCATTTAAGTTGCAAGTGATCGGATTTTGGAAGACCTAGGGTGCACAAATAGGTGCCTTCAGCAGTGTTTTGTTTCTTTTTGAAAATTCATAAGTAATTCAAAAATGATTCAAAAAATATGAAACCACTTGTGTGACGTTCCACATCCATTTTTCTTTCTCTGAAAAATGATCCAAAAATATTTTTATTCATGGAAACCTTTGAAAAAGGGGGGCCAACTGGTAAATGGTCGCTTTAAGGCCATACTACCTTACTAACTTATATGACAATTAAGATCAAATTAGAACCTGCCTTATCAGTCAGGGAATTCTAGAGATTCTGGGGATTCCGAAACAATCTGGGGTGCACTGGAGTTGCCATGAGGGCTGCACTTCCTGTGGTGGAGGGGAGCGTGCAGCACAGCGGCAGTCTTTGGGGTTACTATTAAGGTAGAACTACCCATTACCATACAGATTTGCTATCTAGGTACTTTGGAGAAGCTATTTATGAGCTCTCATATTTTTCAGAGATGGAATTGTTTGAGAGAAGTCAATCGCAAAACAAATAAAGACATTCTGACAAGAATTGAATTTTTGTGATTTTTCAAAGCTGAAATGTAAAACTGTGAGTTGACCCTTGGTAAAGCATGACCAAACCATTGTTGAAGAGTGGGCTGATGTGTCCACTCCCCGGTGCATTGCCATCATGATCATGGATGAGTAAGATTGTGGTAATAAGATGGGCCAGTGACGGAAATGGGAGGAACCTGTAGGTGGGGGAATTGGGTAAATGGTGGTAATGGGTAGTTCTACCTTAGAATTAATTGTTAAGGGCGTCCTAGATTGGGGGCAGCAGAGAACAACATGTTAGAGTTTGAAAATATTGGGAAAAAATTGGTGAAAAAACTAGTGAAATATCTATTTGGAATGAAAAATAGAGAGAAAAAAATCTGACTCCATACTAGCATACTTGAAAATTCAATTCAATAGAGTTAATCGTAAAGTGGGCTAGACTTTATTGGGAGTTGCAAGCTAAATTTAAATTGTGGTCCTTGACAATAAATGCATTGTGGTCCACGACTTTGTCTTGAGTTAAGCTCTAAACTCATGGTTCTTGCTTGGAGTTACAATCCATAGTCCTACAATCATGTTGACACATTGCATGCTCCTAAGTTCTCATTGGTGGAAGCAAAATTAGGGATGAAACTCAAAAGAACTCCAATTTGAACCCAAAAGGAATTTGATCCTGAGTTCTTTGGTTTTCGCTATTCAAAGGAGAAGAAACCCTAATTTCCTCTCTCTGATATGGGAATCGAAAGTAATCAACTAGTAAAACTCAAAAAATATCCCAAACACTAGCCACTATGGAAGTGCAAATTTATAAATGAGGAAGTGGAGTCTCATTAGAGAAAATTTGGCCAATGTAGAGGGCTGTTTGACTATCACCCAATGTGCGAATGGCCAAGGTAAAAAAAATTATTTTTTTTTTAGAAAAAAAAGATTTTTTTGAAGGGGAAAAAATTTAGCCCTTAGCCCTATATGTTCAAAATCCCTCTAATGTTATATTGGAATGCTTGGTATTTTTGTTTTTGATTTTGTTGGGTGCTGATGAATCTTGGGATTCTTTTTGCTTCTGGCTTTGTAGGAATACATTATGGTGAGATCACTATGGTGTCACCAGCCTTGATCTAAGTTTTGGGCATAACATTGTTTACCAATGAAGCAAGCCTTAGTCCCTTTTACATCTTTGAAAAGGAGAATCTACACAATAAAATTTTGAATTTTGAATTTTTCACTCAATAAATTTCATATATATATATATATATATATATATATATATATATATATATATATATATATATATATATATATATATATATTGAATTTGATGTTATTTTGAATTTTTAAATGATTTTTTATAATTTGAATACTGAGAAATAAAAAAAATAAAAAATTTCAGGCAAAATTTCAATCTATAAGATATTAAGATTTCATTCAATAACCCGTTCAATAAAAATCCAAAATTCATGAAACTTGTAACATGTGATTTTAGTCCAGATGTACATTCTTTCTATAAAAAGAATTGAGACATTTTGACTTTTCACAAAAAAAAAATTTACATAGAAATTTTTATTAAAATAATAATAGGTTTAAATATAGTTCATTTTAAGTGAAATTGCACATGAGGGTAAAATCCCCTTTGTACAACATGTCCAAATTTCACTTCATTATTCCAATTTCTCAATTTATAAGAGCAATTTATATGGTGGCCAACTACTTTTGGAATTCATTGTACATGACTCTCAAAAAAGGTCTTAAGAATTCAAGGGTAAAGTCAAGTGGATCTAAATGTGACCCCTTTTTTAAAATAGATTGTTGCAAATTTTGACTTGAAATGTACAACTGCTATTCACAATAGCCATAGGGTCAATTTTGGGTGCACGTATTTTCAATAATTTCAAAATTCAGAATGGAGTTATAAGGTGTCCAAAATATGCATAATGGATTGCAAAACTCAAACACTTTTTTGACTTCCAAGTTGGAACATGACCAGACAAAATATTAGTCCATTTAACCTTAGGGCGAGGTTGGTCATTGTAGAAATCATCCTTTGGGGCTTAAAAAAATTCATTTGGTTAAAAAAAGTCAAGTGCATTCATTGTAAGTCAAACTAAGGGAAGCAATCCATTTATAGGGTTAAGGGCTAAGGGCTAAATATTTGCACAACACATTTCTTCAATGGGAATTTTTAGGGTTAAGGGCTAAGGGCTAAGGGCACAACACATTTCTTCAATGGGAATTTTTTTCTATGTACAAAAATAGAATTTAGAAGGTTTTTATAATTTTCTCAATTTTTATTTCTCAAAACATAATTACTATGAATTTTTTAATTGCAGATTCTATTCAACCCATATTGATCATGTAGACCTTTTTATTTTCAACCAAGGGCTAGTTGCAAAATCCACCCAAAGGTGGTTGTAATATTGAGAATCTTGTAGCTAGTCTTAATGCACCAGAATTGCGTCGAGAACTGAGCCATAATTTATGGTTGCTCATCTATTCCTCTACAGAAAAGAGAGTGGTCTACATTAGTAGTTACACATCCTCCAAGAAGCAGATGATTCTTGGAGGGTGGATGTGTAGAACATTGTTAATAAGTTTCCACGTTTGTTGGATCTTTCAACTTCAAAGGTTTGGGAGGTGGCGTTCTTCTGCTCGGAAGGGAAGAAATGGGTTGGAGAATGGTTTTTTCCAACAATTTTTCACTCCCACTTACATCACTTTCACCTTGAGTGATGCCTATCTTGTTTTTCATGCCCCCAATTCAATCCTACTTCTACACTACCTGTGCCACCTGCATTTCCCACTAGAATTCAGTTAATTTCCTTTAGTTCTCATATTGAATTGGTTTTTGATGAATTGAGTCCAATTATTTTCTCTATTTTTATTCAAAATAGAAATTTTATAGGATTTTTCACCAATTCTTTGCTAATGTTTTCAAATTTCAAACGGATTTTTTTCCAATTCCTCTAGCTAACTTTGAATTAGCCACTAGTTTTTTCTGAATATTGTTCTCTACCACCTACGCACATGAATGATAGTGAGTTAGTCTCAACCTCTGATAAAACAATGGTACTCACATTCAAAAGGGGTATTGCAACGTCTTCTTGCTCAACAACTTCTACCATTGGCTCCTCATAAGAGGTAGTCACACCTCCTCTAAGAAACAAACTTGGACAATATCTGAGAAGTTGGTGAGGGAAAAGAGGAACAAATGAGGAGTCATCGTGCATGAAGAAGGTGTGCCCCCCTTGTGTAGCTTTGCTGCAAGGAAAATAAAAATTGGAGAACACAAACGACGTGATATATAGGTGGCAGAATGCAAGTGGTGCAAGCGGCACAACTCAAACACAACTGGGGTTGGAAGTTCCCCGATAAATTTCTTCAGGCCAGTTTCTTCACCTCCGAATGGTCCAGTTCAATTAACAGAGAATGGGAGCTCCACAGTACATGGGACAACCATCGGGAAAGCGCCACGCCTAAATTTTCCATTGATTGAAATAGGAGTGAAGAAGGTGTGACTACCCTTATTTTTCTCACCATGCTTATATTCTCGGAGGAAATTTGCTTTTCCAAGGGGGGGTGACTACCCCTTATTGCCCAAATGGGGGGTTGATCAGGAATGGGTTGCCTCCCATATTGTGCAAGACCTCCCCTTTCAACTCAAAATTCCAAGGATGAACATATGCAATTTTATCTTCGGTAGAAGGATCCTCTGTTGTCCATCAGACACTTTTCGGCCACCAGCCCCCGTTACAGGGTCAAGAATAGCAAAAGTTGCTTATTTCCAAGCAATTTAGGTGCACATGCCTGACCTCAAGAATTGCATGATCCACAGGTCCTAGTGCTGGTTTTATCTTTCAGCCCCCTTTAGGGGGTTCACCCCGCCCTGCGAGGGCCGTCCTTCGCGGTGCCTTTGTATTTTGTTTTAGACTGTACTTTAGTGTCTGTCATGTCGCCAGGCTGCTTGTGGCTGGGTCTGTGGTTTTTTTTCTCTTGCAGTAAAGGTATTCTTTGCTTGTGTCAAAAAAAAAAAAATTGCCTGATCAAAACTGAAATTCAGAAGCTTTTCCCAAGTACTGGTGAATAATAAGTTAAGTGAGCCACACACCTTCCATGAGCTGAAGAAAAAGCCTGGACCATAGAATCTGTGTTGCATATTTTTAAATTTTTCCTTGAAAAATGTGTACACATGATCATGTGCAGCATGTTTCATCTAGATTTGGCCGAGTTTCTGGAGTTTGTGGATTGCTTGGGAATTAAGTTAAGTTAGGACAGGATGTGATAAGTACAGCAGAACTACTCCAAGGACACCCTCCATAAGTCAATAAAGCAATAGGTCCACGTGGTCCAAGTTTTCAGAATAAAATAAGTGGTTTCTCTTAATGAGAGCAGGCCAAGCAATAAGTGGTGAACCTCACCTTGTCAAAAAAAGAGGGAGTGAACAAGCTTCGTGACTTGAACATGTGGCACCTGTACTACAAGGGCAACTTCTTATGTAGTGCAGACCCTTTCTTTTCTTTTTCTTTTGAGACAAATGTAGTGCAGACCATTTCTAATGCCTTGAACCTCTCTAAACTAAGGTAGAACAGCCCATTGTGGTCAAATGACCCATTGCAGTCGCCTAGGAAATGATCCACTGTGAATTTTTTTTCAGTATGTGAGATGTGGGCTACAGTTCATGTCTTACATGACAGCAATGCATGTCCTACAAACAGCAATGCATGTCCTACATGACAGCAATGCATGTCTTACATGACAGCAATGGACTGAACACTGACCTCATTAAGAACTTCTGATTTTTCAGTGTGAAGTTCATTGAAAAAATTGACCTTCTATGACCTTCTATAATAAAAAAATATTTGAGGAGGATGAGGATATTTGAGTGAGATGAGGATTACAGACTCAGATTTTGTTGGTTTTAAGGTAGTCTACAGACACTTCAAAAATTCCTAGTGAATTCATACTTTGTCAAAAAAAAATTAATTTCAATTGCACTTGCTGTTTCTCACACTTGTACTAATGTGGGAAAAAAATTGAAAAATTTCAGTAACAAGATGATGTCAAACTCCTCATTCTGACCACAATTAGATGGTTTACCTTAATTTTGTCAAGTAATCCCGGACTGGTTGAGTTTAGAGTTCTACTGTATAGGGCACTGTCCTTATCATTAGGCATTGTGCCAAATAATCAGTAGGTGAGGAGGGCAGAGCCTGACAGTGAGACCCAATTATTTGGCGCAATGCCCAATGACAAGGACCATTGCCTAACATAAACCAAGGTAATAAGTCCATAAATTGACCACATAAGAACCGGAATTGAATTTTGGGGAGGTAAAACTTCTCGAATTTTTTTTCCAGTAAATTTTCATTAAAAGACAAGTAGAATTGGCATCTAACCCAAGTCGTTTCATATTTTTTTGGAGCTTTTTGAAATTAATTATAAAATTTTGAAGTTGAACTGACATAGGACTCCAAAATTGCTCACTTCCTAAAATGTACATTGTTTGTACATCAATGAAGGCTATAAAAAGCAAGATTTGCAAATAGTGTACATTTCAAGAGGTGGATAATTTTAGAGCCCATGTGCTTTTAAAACCTCCTACCTTATGCAAGAAATCAACAAAATTGGGTGAAGAATTGTGATGAGAACCCGGTGATAAGGGCCATTGCTCAATGCAAACTACTTTAGGAAATCAACAAAATTGGA
The DNA here is from genome assembly GCA_950106755.1 of Climacium dendroides. NCBI lineage: Eukaryota > Viridiplantae > Streptophyta > Bryopsida > Hypnales > Climaciaceae > Climacium > Climacium dendroides. The sequence continues at coordinate 21,595,447 of OX467091.1, forward strand.
CGAAGAGTTGGGGTGATAATTTGATGTTGAATATAAAATCCGTAATGCGCAAAATCAGGCAATACATTAGATAACCCGCCCAAGAAATAAACGGTCCTTTTCCTACTAGTAGCTTAACTCATAAACAACAAGTCGGTGTCCATGCAAATCATATGTTTGGGTACCATATATATGGTTGACTTGAAAAAATGCAAAAGCACTCATTGGGAGACAAACAACTATAAAAGACATCCTCTTTTCTTGCAAAATTTTGAGGATGAATAGTTGCACTTTTATCTTACAATCATGAAACTACCCCATTACAACAGTATTGTTTCAATGCTTTCACAATAAAATATTAAAAATATATATTATTGTAATATTGCAATAATATACTTTCAATGGATAGAGTACACATCCCATTAAAATTGTATTGTTGTAGTATTGCAACAATATGTTTTTAATTCTAAACTGTGAATGCATTGCAACAATATTGTTGCAAGGGGGGGCTTTTTTCCCAATGGTCGGCATGGAGAGATTCTTTGTCTTTCATCAGCTGGAAAACATCCTCGCCATCATTTAAGGGTTAAGTTGTAGTGCAAGAGTCATGCCTGCGTTGCCAATTTTCTTGGTGTCTTTTTTGCCTCCGCATGGACCAAGTGAGGAATAAGTTTAAACTTGGAATAGTTCGTCTTCCAACCGCCGTAGAGTGGGTTTCTCCTATTGGGGTTCTCTGCCTGGTGCCTTACTTGTACTTTTATTTTCTTTTGGTTTTTCTTCAGCTACTTGCAACTCCCAGGCTGGGCTCTGTTTTCTTTTCTTCTTGCAGGAAAGGTATCCCTTTATTTGTGTAAAAAAAAACAAAAAACTTGGAATAGTTCTATTGGGAGGAGGATACAACTACAGTAGCCATAGTGAGAGTGAGCGTGGGCATATCATATCTTATCTAGAGGGTCATGTGTTTGGCCTCACTGCTGTTCCAAAGCGGATCGGATCCTCTTCGGAACGGGCGTGAAATCAGCTACAGGAAAAATGTTTTTGCTAGGGACTTGCTCCTCTGGTTCTGTGTACTTTCCCCTCTTATCAGTGGAAATTGTGCATGCGTTAAAAAAAATTTAGAATTTAGAATTAAATTTTTTTTTTTAAAATCAGGTACAGGAAATAATTATTAAGCTTTCGGTCACATCTGTACATGTGGGGATCCATTTTGCAGTGGGGTCTCTTTTAACCCTTAACCCCAAAGCGTCCCAAACGTGGCCTCCTACTATGAGACATTTGACCATTATAATGTCCTAGGTTGTATGGTGAAAACTTCCACAAATTTCTTCAAAGATGCCCTCCCTACCTCTCTTGCAATCTAAACGGTCATGTTTCTTAGATCTTATTTTTTAATCAGTGGGGTCTACTTGAGTGGCAATTTGTAGCTTGCTTTTGGAATTTGTGTTGGGCACTAGGGGTTAAATGTTGGGTTGTGTGGAAATCAGCCCTTTTGGAACCGTGTGACATCATCTAGTTTAAATGAAGCAAAAATATTCATTGGGAGTCAAACTATTGCTAGAAGATCTTTCCTTTCCACCCCTAATTTCGAGGATGAATAATTGCATTTCTATCCTACACAAGAGAATTTTTTGTCATTCATCCAACAAAAACCGTCCATTGTGGCGTTTATAAGTTAAGAAGTTGTTTTATGGGATAAATATCCAAATGGTGGCCCAATGAAGGATCATTTGCAAAAGAAGAATCTGTTGGGGGTGTAGCTCAAGTATAGTCATGCCTCATAGGGTTTGGGGTGAACTAACTCCCTTGCTTGTCCTTGAGGGGAAATGTTGAAATTTTTTTATTTGCTACACATGAAGTTTGTAAATTTTGAATTCATATTTGCAATTAGAGGCCCCAAATTGTGTAGGAGAGGTCTACAAGATAAGTTTATCAAGCACAAAATAGGGGGTCTTTTATTTTATATGCACTCTTGGAATGACTTGGGGGGAGGGATGAGTGAGGGGGTCAATTCACTCCAACTTTTTGTAGGGGTGAGGAGTGTGGGAGTGTATAACATTGTTTACCTATGAGACAAGGGTCCCTTTCGTAGCCTTAGAAAGGAGACTCATATAATGAACAAAATTGTCTTATACAACTTGTTAATCAACCCTAGTCACATTTGTACCCATTGTGTGAGGAAGGATGATTCATTTGGGGTCTCTTTTAATCATAATAAAAACATTTGCTTGTCGAAAGATTATTTGTAAAAGAAAAATTTGTTGGAGGGGGGAGTAGTTTAGGTAGTCATGCCTCATGGAGTCACGGGTGTGGGAGTGTGGAAGTGCATACCATTGTTTGTCAATGAGGCAGGGGGCTTGCTATTGCATCCTTGAGAAGGGGACTCCTACACTGAAGTCAATAGAATTGTCTTATACAAGGGTTCCCCAACCAACCCCAATCCTTGAACTGACTAATCAATCCCTACCAAGTAATTGGCAAAACAAAATTATACCATCCTACCATGAAGAGGACCATTGTATGGTTATACAATGTTATACAAGTAACAAGTTGTTGCAAACATTTGCCATGGGTATTGATGCATTCATAAAATCCATAATAATGATCATTTAAAGCCTAATCCCACACTCAACATATAGTGAAAACTGTAATAAGGTAGGAGGTTCATAAATCGCCCACCTAAGAGCTGAAACTTAATATTGAGGAGGTGAAGCTTCTTGAAATTTTTTTCATTAAATATTCCTTGATAGAAAAGTGGAATTGGCATTTAATCCAAGTTGTTTTATAATTTAGGGAGCTTTGTGGAATTAGTTATGAAATTTTGAAGTTGAAATGACATAGGGCTCTAAAATTGCCCACCTCCTAAAATGTACATTGTTTGTACATAGCTAAAGGCTATGAAAAGCAATATATACAAATAGTATATAGTTGAAGAGGTGGGTGATTTTAGGGGTGGTTCACACTAGGCGACATAGGACCAGATTCTAGGTGATTCTAGAGAACCAGGAATTCAGACTCTCCGCCCTTAACACTAGGGTGGCACAGTCCACAGTCCAAAGTCTAAAGTCCATTTGTGATTTGTTGCCATTGAGGTTTGAAACCTAGTCTCCACCATTACAATGGAGAGTCTTTGCATTCAATGAACCTACTTCCCTTATTCTACTTTCCTTCAATGACCAATGCCACCCTTTTATTCCATTTTTATCCTTCATATTCTTTGTTCGATGATAAGAGCATGTGCTATGATTTTTTTTCCAAGGCCATTTTGGACTTCTTTCTCAAGTTTTTTTTTATCTTTGCTTGAAAAAATTGACACACGGGTGACATTTGGCCTTTGGGCTTGGCCTTTGGAGGCTTCACACTATGGCCGGCCAAAGGTTCCAATTCCTAAATTTTAGAGCCTATTTATTGCCCATTTTTGGACTCTCACTTCCACGGCCTCTCGACTTGGACTGCCATAGTGTGAACCGTCCCTTAGAGCCAATGCGCTTTTAGAACTTTCTACCTTAAGTTCACATACAATTTTTGCTATATAAGATGTAAGATTAGTGAGAGGAATTCTGTTCAACTATACGAAAACTAGTTCCAAAGTATTCATGAGTAGTCACTAAGGTCCTTATTCACCAGTTTTGGCAATGGAACACATTAGAATGGGATCATTCTAATTATAATTTGCGTGATTCTATAACAAACTTGTTTAATCCTTAAACGATGCAGAGCATGTTTAGTGTCCAATGAATGACAAAAAATCTCTCCATGCATGACAAAAGTGCAACTATTCCAAATTTTGTGGGAAAAGGGAATGTCTTCAACAGTAGCTTGTTTCCCAATGAGTGCTTTTTCATTTTTTTTAAGCCCAAAATTCACATGGTATCCAAACAGATGATTTTCACAATGATTGGCTTGTCATTTAAGGGTTGATTGTTGAGTTTTGAATAATTAATCAATTTGGGATTCCCTCCTCAATAAAAAAACAAACGGTTTGAGAATTGGATCTAAGGTAGCTGCACCTAATTGCATGACCCTTTTCTAAAACTGACCCCTACAAATTATTATCTAAAATGTATAGTCTTTGGTCATAATTGGCTAGGGTCACTTTTGGGTACACCTATTTTCAACACTTTGGAAATTCACAATTTATTCATACAATGTTCAAAAAATGTATAAGAAGAGAATGTAGAATACCTTTTTTTACCTCCAACAAGATTCAACAAAAAAAAATTCAATGTTAGGAACAATGCTCAATTATTTATTTATATTCATTTAAGTGAAACTAGCTTAGTAAATTGTTTTATGATTTAGACAATGATCTTGTAGTCTTGGAATGTGAATGAGGAGCTTACCCAGCTTAGGTGTAGTGGATAGGGGAATTGATTTTTAGAATTAAAAATTTAGGCTATCTTTCAAAATGGAATTTTTTTTTAAATCCCAAGGGGATCACTCTCGATTTTTAGAAAACTATGTGAGTTAAAAAGATAGGGTCCATTTAATTCAAAGGGGAAATTTTTTATATAATTTCTAGGGCTACTATAGGGTTCATGAAATACTACTTAATCTATTATATTTAAATTAGGCTATATAAAAACATCATATAGTAGGAATTTTTATTTATAAGTAAGCCTTGACAAATTAAGGCCATGAAAATTTTCCATACTATAATGAGTATAGATGTGGACAAATAATTGGGTGGATGATAAAATGTATACAATTTAAGGTAGAACAACCCATTGTGGGCAAATGACCTATAGTGGACACCTAGGGAACCATCATGGGTTTTTTTAGTATGTAAAATTTTGACCACAATGCATATCTTATATGACAATAATGGAGTGATTAGTAACTTCATTACGAAATTCCAACTTTTCAATGTGAAATCATTACATAAAATGACTTTTTAGGTCTTCTATGTTAGAAAATAAAATGATTGCTTCAGGTGAACAAAATGAGCATGATGGATTGAGATTTTATTGGTTCTAAGGTATCCTATAGACTCTTTTGGGTCATGATGCATTGAACACTTCAAAAATTCAAAGCAAATTCATACATTGTCAAAAAAACATAGTTTTAATTGCTCTCACTATTTCTCACACTTGTATTAATGTGGGAAAAAAATTGAAAATTTTTAGCAATAAGATGATGTCAAACTCCTACTTTTAACCACAATAGGTTGTTTTACCTTACTAGATCTAGGGTTATTTCCCTCCTCTTAGACAATTTCAATTTGTCCAAATTAGTCCTTCTATAAATGTGCTAAAGTTGTGAGGCATGTAAGAACAAAATGTTTCAAGATGGTAGGTTTAAGCTTCACATGAAAGACCTGTTAAAGTAAAATTATTTTAGTTTTTTTTGTACCTTCATTCTCATGATTCCATAATTACAACTATAACCTTAATATATAGTCCAAATTCTAAAGTTTTTTCATTAGATCAAGAGGATGTTGCTTCTCTTAACGATTTTATTGCTATAAGAAAATACATTTTGTGAAGGGCATTTTGATATTGTTTTGGTTGTCTTGCATGTGGATGAAACACTAATGTTGTTATTTTGTGTTAATGTTAGTTCCTTGGTCTTACAACCCTTGTTTTTGAATATTAGCATTTTGTATCTTTAAAGTTCATGTATAATGTTATTGTGAAAATGTGGACTGAGGTTCTTGAGATTGGATGAAAGAATTAGAAGTGTAAGGTAGGTCAAGAATTGAAAAATTCATCAGAGCAATTTTTTTAGAATTAGATTATGAATTGGCTTTGCTTGCTTAATAATTGGAGTTGAAGTTTTACAATAGTGTAAATATTATGGAATGTTGCATTTAGAGTAGGCTTGTTGTTTTGGATATAAAATTGTATTAGTGTAGATTTTTAATGCAGGTTATCATATGGTTAACAAGAATTCAAATTTGGAGTTCTAGGGTGCTCACTATTAATTATTTTTGAGTAAAATATATTCAACATTCATAATATTGTTAGAATTAGGTGGAAAAAGTGTACTAAATTTGTATGTAGTTAGTTTGTTGTATTTTTTTGTTGGTTGTATTGTTATGATTAGCAAAGTGCAGATTATAGGTGGTGAGTTCACTAGGGGATGAAGGCAATGCAAACTAGATGATGCTCTATGAGTGATTTATCTTAACCCCTGAGCACCTCACAAGTCAAAATGTGGCCTCTTTGACTTGGAAGGTTGTCATTATTTAACTTTTATTATCTTTCAAATGGTACAGTCAAATCATTAGTTCATTTCCATGCACCTTTGGACCTTTCTCCATTACCAATCGGTACGGTCAATATTTTGTGAATCTCATTTTGAATGGTAGTTTAAGGGGAATGAGATACAAAGGGTTTGGATTTCAGTGAATTTGAGCTGGGCACTCAGGGTTTAAGAGAGAAAGGATTATTCCTAGTTGGTCAACATTGGAGCTACATAGGCAACATTGAAGATGTATCATGATTTTGTAGACATGGAGATAGAATATGCAACAATGTAGCTTGTGAGTTGGGAGACAACACATTTTAGCATTGGTTGGTGGATTTTTCCCATAGACTTCATGCAACATTGATTTTTGGCAAACTTCTACTTTAGTCATAAGTGGAAGAGCACATAGCCTATGTATATAAAATGTTTTTCATGCTAGTGTTTTATAAATACTATTTTATTTTTTATTCTAAATTATAAACCATTGCAAATGCATATGTGTACATTAAACGTAGGACATTAATTTTATGGTATATACTAAAGGTGTGTATGAAAAAATTAGACATATAAGTTTTATACATAAGATAGTCCAACTATAAAGATCACATGAATGGATTTATAAAAAAACATAGCCCCTAGTAGCTTTTTATATAAAAATACGGTCCTCTTAATAACAATAATGAAGGTAAATAGCCCCACATCAAATATCCTCTTAACTCAGGTGTATACCTTAAATTATAAAAAGTGATCCCCCCAAGCTAAAAATCCATAATGATTTGTAAATAAATAATGTAAGATCTAGTATTCAGGCCAATTTCAAACGAAGTTTAAGAAAATTAGGTGGATCACATTGGTAAATCTAAAGATAATAATAGTTGAAGTGATATTTAATAGTATGCTTTGGGCATCACATCACTTGCTACAAGAAATTTGTGATTATTCATTTGTAATTCCAAAACTTTACGATGAAGGTGTAAGAAGAAAGCTACTTCTAGACAACAAATTTTGTATAAGACCCAATGTTCCTTTTCAATTCAAAGTATTTCTATTATATCAAGTCTTTGCAAATTAAGAATGTTGGAAGAACAAAGGCATAATGTGTTGGTCTAAAAGTCTTCAAGATTAAATGCCCATTATTCTTCCAATTGGCTCATATGGTTTGATTTGCCTTAAAATCAAACAACAACAATGTGGCTAAATACATATTAAGCAAATTCTATAATTTGAATAATTTGTAGTTATGTTTTGAACATTTTTCAAATAAGGTGAATGCAAAAATCCTTAATTGTTCAAACCATATGATTATTGAAGGAAAATAGACATTACGCTAATCCTTGTACAAAGCTTCATATTTATTGAAGGAGTCACATGCATAATTTCTTATAATAAACATCATATGGAGTGAGGGGTTAGACATATGCCAAACTACATATTTGATTAAAACATACATGAGATGAAATTAGGAGGTGAGGCACATGCCTAGCCCCTTGGTTTTAATAAACATCCTAAAAGGGTGGGACACTATATATTATAATTTCCATATATGTGCATCCAAGAGTTATTTTTGGATGTAGGGTATTATATTTTTTTCTTGAATTTATAGTATCCTATCGTTAGCTAATTTTCCAAGATGGATTATTTTAGATGGGGGTATTGCTTTTTAAATTTTTTCCATACTATTTTTTTTCATATAGCTTCGTTAGTTTAAAAGTTTTAGGTTTCACTTCATAGTTATCAGGGATTGAAACTTAACAACAAACTAGGAAAAAAGTATAGAAGCAACAACAAATTGTTGTCCTACCAATACTATTATTTCACTCTAACAAAAATAACAATAACATAGGCATCATGTTTAACAATACAACTACATTGCAATCTTGTGGTAATTAACATACATCCTACCTCCCTACAACAAACTATTGCTAATACAAGAATGAGGTTCTAGGATGTAGTAAAATCATTGTGTATTGCTAAATATGGACTCCTAAACATCAAGATGACTTCATTAATCTACAATAATACAACAACAATTGGGGGGGGGGGGGGAGGAGAAGTATACAACCTTGCAAAAGTTCAACAAAAACAACCAACCACATTTGCAATTTAGAACACAAAGTAAAGTTCAAGAATTATTTTTTTATGGAAAATAAAATTAAAAACTTGAAAAAAAAACCCAATATACTCACTAGTACAAATCCACCATGAATTGAAATGGTTTTGTATTAATTTTATGCTAGTTTTAATGCAATTTATATTAAATTGTAACACAAATTTAGTACAAAACCATTTTAGCCCATGATAGATTTTCTTGGAGAATTTATGATGATGCCATTACCTAGCTATGTACCAAAAAAATGAATCTATACCTATAATTTCTACACATGGTCAATGTCTAATCCCAAGGAGGTTTGCCAAAGTACTAAACCAAGCCAAATACAAAAGATAGAGTCCACCTCTACTTTAGTGAGGATTCATCCACGTTCCAATATATTATGCAAAAAATAAAGTTCCACAATGCTAAGAACTGCCTCTTCTCCAATATAAGAAAAGAAGGTAGAACATTATTTGACACAATTTGGTTGCTCTTGAATATGCACTAATTTTGATGATATGTAGGGACCATCGCTATCTTGTAAACAAACATCCTTATGGTATGTGTGCATAAACTTTCATTACAAATAACCTTAGTACATGATACTCTAATTGGGTGTCCACTTGTAAGTTTGTGTTTCATGAATAGTGTAATTCAACCATTAAAAGATTGTAACCCTCATTCCCAATCACTTAAGCATTTTCCTTCTCCCCCTATAGAAATACACATTTAGTCAAATAGTTTTGGATTTAGTGGATTCTTCATCCTAAAGCCCTAAATTTGGAAGATGGGTGGAGGTTGGATTTACAAGCGGAAGAAGTGTATGCAAACACAACTAATGTAGGGTTTTCAAAGGGCCTTCATTAAGAATTGCATTTTGTTTATTAAACCAAGATGATTTCTACTTTCATTCAAAGTTGCTAATATAAATTCTTTGACACGCACGCCATCTTTAAAATTTCAAATCTTGCCCTACAACACTATCAATTTTTTTTTTAAAAAGCATGCTCTAATAACTCTAAAAGGAATCCAGTATAGTGTCACTCAAGCTTATTTTATTTTTATAGGGCATCCTAGATGTTCAATTTTTAAAATAGTGAGTTAATACTAGATTCTTTGTTAATAATTAAAATTTTAATTTTTTGCTCAAGGTTTTTAGTGAAATGTATCCTTGGAATCATGTGTATTTCTAACACTAATGCCTAGTGCCCCCTCCTCCTCTGGCAAGTAAGTATCAAATGGAGGGGGGGGGGGGCACATACATGCCTAACTACTTGGTTACAATGGACGTCAATGGAAGTGAGGGGGTTAAGCATATGCAATACAATTTGGTTATAATAAATATTAAATTTAATGAAGGGTCAACAACAAACATGAGAGAGAGTACTATTGTTAGACACATTCCTAACCATCTACAATAAACATGAGATGGATTTAAGGAAATGAACATATATTGAAATTCAATTTCATTTAATACAAAAATTATAAGTTTGAATACAATTTGTATTAAATTTGGCTTGCAAACTAGAGTGAATGCATTGAAATTGAATGTTGATATATGTTTATTGTAACCAAAGGATTAGGTGTATATTTGATCATATTATTTCATCAATTGTTTATTGTAACCAAGGAGATAGATATATGCTTGACCCTCTTGACTTCATCAAATGTTTTATGTAACCAAAGAGTTAGTTCACCTCCTCACTCCATGCCATATTTATTGTAGAAGATTAGGCATATATAAGGATCCCTCATTGTTTTATGGTTTGATTTAGTTGACCTACAAACCAAAAATTCAAAACATTTTTCTCTTATATAAAGTTTTGAATATCATTGTAAGATTAATTATACGATTCTATATTCTATTATGAATTTTTGACATGTAGTTACATTGTAACATTATATGGAATTACATGACAAGCCTTTCACACATAGCATGAAAAAATGAAATTTCATTGTTATCTCCTAATCTTGTGTATTCTTACCACATTTGTTTATTTGTAGCAAACAATTTCAAAGAATAATTCTTAATTATAGCTTTTGCCTTGGCAATTTTAAAGATATTCATTATAGAACTTTTATTGCATTATCCTATATGTTGATGTACAACATGCTTTTTTATGCATAATATTTAACAAACTTGTATTCTATTAAAAAAAGTACACATAGCCATGTGCACTTTTTACAAAACTAATGCTTCAAACAAACTTTTGTAAAGTCTCATTGACGGAGGGACTATCTCCAATTGGTTGCATTTTTATAAGAAACTTTTAATACCAATAATTTTTCTTAATATCTTTATTTATAAATGCATCCAAGCTTCAAATGGATTAATTTGCTATTGTTGAAAAGAACATGGAATTCACGATAGGGAGAGTGGGGGAGTTTGGAAAATAAATTAAATACTCATCCTCAAATAACAATTGAAAATAAAGAACGACCAAGTTGACTAATAAATAACATGTTATATTGCTAGGTTGGAAAGACTTGATCTCAATTGCTATTGAGTCTCTTCAACATCCTTTTAGATGAGATTTTTTCTATTAGGTCTTTTATTAAATTCTTTGGATATCAAAAGGCAATTGCACAATGTAGATTAGGGATGTGACTGTTGACAACAATGTCTTTCTTGAATGATCAACAAGCGTAATGTGAGATGGAAAACAATCCATGCACAATTAGTTAAGTTGCAAAATATTCAAATTCTCATCAAGAGGGAAACTCTCAATTTCTTTCAAATTTTCATTAAGAAGGTGATCAATTCAAGATGGCAATTGCATGTGATATTAGTCGCAATTGCACTACTTCAAATATTGGTTTGATATCACACTCACTTGGTCTTGGAATCCAAGCTTCTAACCATCCAAGAATCATAAATACGTCAAATGTATTAGCTCTCTCTCATAAATTATGGTCACCCATCAACACAATAACTACACATCAATCAACAAGGATATTACACAATATGTACATTGAAAAGACTTGTCACTCTAAAAAAGTTAGTTACGCAACAAAACCTTCATATTTTAAGATTAAATGTGGGCATACAATACTCAATAACATGCAATATAAAAAAGAGCAAGACAATGATAAAAGTAGGTCACGAGTTATTGCAAAATGTGAAATGGAACCCAAAGGACAAGAACCAACATCATCACATGATGACCAACAACACATGTGTGGGGAGAAGAAACATACAAAAAAGGATCATTTAGGGGGATATGAGAATCACAATAAATCTTGTTGCAAGAGAACAAATGCACATTTGGACCCAAAACCAGGAAGTGAATGGCATGATGTATTTCATGGAGAACTAAGAGAATGGAAAGGAACAAGAAGCCCAGTACATGATGAAGATTATGAAGAGGATCCATGTAATGAATACACAACTCAGCATGGTGGATATGAAGACGAAAGTCACCCATGTAGCTCTCTCAACGCTACCTACAAGGGTCACAAAACTTCATTATTTCCAACAACGTCTTATGGACCTAATTTCTACGCGCCAATTGGAACTGTTGTATTGCATTACCATTTTGACAATCCTTCTCAATCTTATCTTTAGAATAAAATTTAAGATACAAACTTTAATTGCCATGGATTTAAATCATTTGCTTATACTAAGCAAGTTTAGATTAATGTTTCAATAAAATACTGAAGAAAATTAAGTGTAATTAATAGAAGTATACTAAGTGTGACTACATTGAATCAAGCTTTATTTTTTAAATAAAAAAAACCTTCTTATAAGTGATGTTATTCATGAACATCCAATTTAACAAGTATTATCTAATATTTTTATATGTAAAAATAATACAATTTAGGCATTCACCATGTGATTTATATTTTATTAATACTATTAGTACTAAATAACAAAATTGATGTACTATTTTCTTGCTCACTTGTAATGACACAACCAACCAAGATGAATCATTAGATATATTGACTAATGCCTTAGTTTTTATGTTAAGCACTAGAATTAAGATACAAGATTATGTATGCAATATTAAGATAAATAGTGCATTAGATTCAAGGGAATGAATCTAAATTAATCTTTTTAGAATTGAGAAGCCATGCTCTATATATAGGCTTTGAAATGTACACTACTAATATAATTTTGCCTCCAATGGACTCATTTACCTTCGAAAAATTCTACTTGATTCTAAAAATAATTACTTCTAATCAAAACATGCAATATTCTTCTTCACTCAATTTAATAATATAAAAAAATCTTTAAACTTTGTAGTAAAAAATATAGTAAATTGAAATAGTCATTTTGAAACGATAGATCCTTGTCCCTAATGGGTTGATAGAAGGGTTTGTGAATAGTGTGGAATAAAACAACTAATATATGATATAACATTACTATCAACTAAAGGTACCTTTTGAAGACAAGATGAAATTGATATAGACTATCTTGAACTTATTTTCTTAACTACACACTATGAATTATACATACTTATACTATGAATTATATATTACTTTGAAAGATTTCAATTTGATTTATGAAAAAATTGTAATTGTTATCATTTTTGTAGCAAAAATTGAAAATAAATAAGAAAAAATAAAAAACAATCCAAATTTTATGAAATTTTCTCATTTCTACTTATTTTATTTTTTACATCCAAAACAACCATAGCAAAGACCTTGAAATCAAAATTTAGCTATTAAACCAAGTTTATTCTTTTATTTAATTTTTTTATAACTTATGATATTTTTGATAGTGGAAAAATGTAATTTTTAAACTATTTTATTTTTTTCAAAAACTTTTGATGAAAAAATCAAATTTTCAATGATTTTTTTGACATTAAAGGTGGGAATAAAATTATATAAATTATAATATATTAGAATTATCTTGAGATTTTAACATAATTGAAGTTTAAAATTAAAATTTAAAATTAAAATTAAAATTTAAAATTCATTTTAAAAGAAGAAAATTTGAATGAAAAATACAATATACTATATTTTTCGATTCTAATTCAAAGAGCTTGTAATTTAATAATTCTTTTGAATTTTTGAATTTCTTCAAAATTTCAAGATAAAGTAGAAAGAAATCTTGTCAAGCTTGATTTCTTAGTTTAACCTTGGAGCGATCTGACGTCCATTTTTTGGACAATGAACAGATTGAAGTTCTTGTTTTTGTCTCGTTTCTGCGTTGATGAAAGTCATCCTAATTTTTGGTGATACTTTATCAAGTTCTTGTCTTATCTAATGGTTGGATTTGGTGTTACTAGAATACAAATCTTTCTAAAATTACAAATGCGGAAGTGTGTCAAGTGGTCAAATTGCATTGACTCTAGTTCAAAACTAGGTTTGCAAAAATGAGGTCATAGATGTAAAGAACACAAAATTTCAAAAAATCACCATGTCAAGAGAACCTCATTTTGAATCCATTCCAATAAGTTTTGCTTAAAAAATGATAATATTTTGTTTGTAATCAAATTTTGAAGGAATTTTGAAATTTCCCTTTCCAAATTTATAGAAAAATATTGGTGATAGCATTGGTGAATCTGACCATACAAATGGAATCTAAAATTCAAAGTCTACAACTTTCCTTTGTATATCACTTCTAAAATATTCTTCCAAATAGCACTTTATAATGATTTTCTCCAAATCGTCAATTATAGAGAAGAGTCCAGATACTCTAGGGTTAAATCAAATATAAAAATGGTTATATTTGAAATCAATGAAGGTTGACCAAGAGCAACAACATAAGCTTGTGAGTTTAGAAATGCAAGCCTAAAAGCCTTGAACCTAAATGTAAGTAAGTACTTTACAGTTATTGAAGGTGCTTATAACATAAGTACTATATAACAATAGAAGGTGCTATTACAGACACTTATAATATTGGCATTTATAACATAAATATCCTATATAGTAACCATGGAAGGTGCTAATAACATAGGTGCCTATAGCATAGACAATTATAATATAGCCACCTATAATATAAATGCCTTGTAACCATGAAAGGTGTATATAACATAAGTACCTATAACATAGTAGCCTAGGTTCTTAAGCTCATGGGCTCAAGGTCCTAGGCTCATATGCTAGCAACTATAGATCAAGAGTATTTTTTTTGGATGCATGGACCTTTAAGAGTTAAAATTAGTCTCAAGTGTATAAGATGCTAAAGGTATTGATTAGCTTTAAAATATTTTTAAAGATGTTAAGTATATAATAGATAATTGACCATTTTCAATTGGTTTATAATGAAAAATAATTGAAGATCATCCTAGATTTTTGGAATAAAATTTTTAAATGGTTTAGCTCTAATGATAATTAGAATGGAATATCTTTACATGAAAAAATTTGAATATTATTTCATTCAAGATATTTCTTTGATATTGACCACCTCTCATTATGATTTTGATTCTTCAACTTTGTTGAGACCAATTCAATTCTCCTTGGTTGCTACTACTGATTTAAATTCAATTTATTTATGACCTTTTTGTTAGTGAAATGATCATTTTTGCATTGGAATTGAATTTATAAAATGAATCTCAAAGTCCAAATTCTATTGTACTTTAGAAACTTAAAAATTCCTAAAACCAACTACAAGCACTTCATTGCAATTTGAATTTTCAAAGGTGTAACAATGATATGCTAGATTTCAAAGCATTGACTAAGTTTGGAGACCAAGTTTTCAGCACAAATTTTTTCTGTTATAATGTATGTATATAGGTTGAAATAAATTTATTTCACTTTTAATTTAAAAAATTCTCAATGATTTTAAAGGTGTAACAATTTAAAAAAAATAATGGTAGTTACAATAAAATGCAATTCCTTTCCTTTTTTTTGGTAAATAATAAAAGGAATAGAAAAGTTATGGTATATTTAGGTTTGCAACCCCTCTTTGGATCCTTCTTTAGCCTACATTGAACACATGCTTAATTCATTTTAGATTGCAATTCAATTCTTCAACTTTGTCCTTTGGAGAATGACAACAACTCATACTAGTTGTATATAATCTACTTGACTCCTTCCAATTCAAATATTGATCCAATCCCTGCATCTTTGAAGCAAAAGAAGGAACCAAACAATTCACTAGGCTTCATTTTTTCGATAAACATCCCATATAAAATAAGAACAACTAAAATATCTTGATCTTAAATCAATGATGTGGATACAACATTACAAAATTTGCATACAAAAAATTGGATGAAAATCATTCAATCTTCAATATAAATACACAGTTGTTAGTATGTGAGCCTAAGAACCTAGGGGCCTAGGCTTCTATCTTATAGGTACCTATATTATAGGAACCTTCCATATTTATAGGATATTTATATTATAGGTGTCTATGTTGTAGGTACCTATGTTATAAGCACCTTCTATGGTTACATGATATTTTTATTACAAGTATCTATGTTATAAGTACCTACATTATAAGTAACTTCCATGGTTATAGGGTACTTAAATTACAAGTATATATATTATAGACAACTTCAATAGTTGTAGAGTACCTACTTACATGTAGGTTCAAGGCTTGTAGGCTCACATTTCTAGGCTCACATGCTAGTGTCATTGAATATGAATAGAGCCTCAAACTATGATTTCCTTCACATCTAATGCTGAATGAAAAATAGTGAAATACATAAAATCAAGTAGACCATGACCACTAATGAATTGGAATTATTTCAAAGGTGAAAAAAGTTATTTCGAAAAATTTTTAGACTTATCCTAAGACCATCACATAAATTTGGTTTTTCCATTCAACCATAGTGGCAATATAGTACACATATGTAACCCCTAAAGGACAAACCTACTTAAAGAACATAGACTTAAAATAAAATCTCAATTTCACATAGTTTTTGATTTTATATGTCTCAAAACTTAACCAAGAAAATGTAGTTCCAATAATCTAATTTCATTCATTTTCATTTTTTTTCCCCCAAATTGCTAGAAGTTTAATTTTTGTAATACTTTGAAGGTAGTGCAATGAAAAATTTAAAATACATCAATTTTTGAACTTTTCTATCAAATTTCTCTTAGTGTAAGCTCAAGGAATACATCAATTACACCATGATTTTCATCACTACTTGTATCATCTCCAAATTTTAGTAAAAATTTAATGCAGTTTAAAGCATAATTTCTAATTGATTTTTACAAAGAAATTATTTTTAAAAATCATATAAAAATGATTTTAGTTTTTTTCATTATGAAAATTTGAAGTCAAATTTAAACGCATACGTGAGAAAAAATCAAATTTTTGAAAGATGTATTTTAATATAGAAAATTAATAAAGTTTGACCAAGCAAGAACATACAATTTCCATCTATCCATTAAGTTAGGTTGTTTGTTTGTTTTGTTTGTTATGGAATGACCATGAGTCTCCCATCAGAAAGCCCTTGGCGAGGAGGGGTGCACAGGCTCTGTTTACTCATGTTTGGATCTATGAAAAAAAAGATATTGAATTTCAAAGTTGATTTTATTTTGCTGTTGACTTTACTCATGTTTGGATCTATGAAAAAAAAGATATTGAATTTCAAAGTTGATTTTATTTTGCTGTTGACTGTAGCAACGGCACAGGGCACTAGGGGGCACAGGGCACTAGGGTGCACAGGCTCTGTTTACTCATGTTTGGATCTATGAAAAAAAAGATATTGAATTTCAAAGTTGATTTTATTTTGCCGATGACGGCACAGGGCACTACACTAAATAGTGAAATTAGGTTGCCTGAACAATTAGGTTGCCTTATTCAGGAAAGTTACCTCATGACCTCATGACTCATCCGGATGGAGGCACAAGCAGTTCTCTAAACCCGAGCCATGAACAAGTGCACCAACCCATGCAACACACATGGTTCCTACATTACTGCATCCTTCTACAATAACTGTACATATTTATATAGTGTAGAGTGTCGAGAAATTAGTGTGGGGCAACCTAATTTCACTATTTAGTGTAGTTAAGAGTTAAACTAGACTGCACGGTCATAGGCCCAGGCATTCAAGGAATCAAGACTTCTCTATGGTCTATTCTACAGCTATCAAGCTCCCATAAGCCAGTGTGAGCATATTCTTCGACTGGCGTGCTTGCTGAATCAAAGTTGACACGAGTTTGGTTCTTATTGATTTCTGTCTCATTCGCAGAGACGTTTAGTGACAGATGACATGAGAAAACCACGCCTTCCACGAATCCCATAAAGCATCGTACTCATGTTCTGCGTCATGTTCTATTGGATTAACTATAAACTAACCTGCCTGCACTCTAGTGCAAGTTGACTCAACTGTTGATAGTGAGAGCGACAAGCATGCAAAGTTAAAAGGCACTAGGACTCTCGGCTTTGCACACGTGTATGTTACTGATTTTGAGGACTGAAAGTAGAGCTTTAATCTAAGTTGCAGAAAGACTTACGTGTGCGTAGGAAGCTTACCGGCATAGAAAATGAATCTTCAAGGGAGGTTCACATTGGATTCCGCTTCAGAAAAGTCGTTGGAAAATCTCAGCTTCAGTTCAAGGATGAGAAGATTGATGAAGTAAAGTAAGTCAAAAGATAAAATAGATTGATCTTTACAATGAAAATATAATCCACGTGATTGATCTTTACAATGAGTAAGGATTACAATGGTATATCTACGCTGTTTCGCCAATCTTCAAGAGGAAAAGATTCTTTTCTTACGTCTCATCTTCCTGGTAGAATTCGCCGGTACAAGAATCGCTCTTCAAAATCGTTGAGCCCAAGCAGCAGCAACTAATTAGAGCATGGGAGAATGCAAATATCCTCCAGTGTCAGTTATGTCTGACAGAGAACAGTGCCCAATCCCGGAAAGGCATTGAATAAAGTAACCGCAATGCAAAACTTCTCTAGCGTCTGAAAGTTCAAGACCATGTTGCGGCCTTCTCATAGCTGGAAACTCGGTCCAAGAGGCGGAACCCAGCAGCTCGAGTAAATTTTCTCGCAAACAGGAAGCAAGGCCTCGCCTCGCCCCCCGCTTTGCACCATTCTGTTCTTGACTCGGTTTCATAACGGATGCTGCGTAAATCCTGCAGGCATTACAGGACCGTGGTTACAATCGATGAACTTCTACAAAATGCATCTCATACATTATCTCGTTGGGATGATACATTCTAATGGTGAAGAGGTATTTTTAACTCCGGTTCAGAAAGTGAGTTACATACCTGAATCTTCTTTATAGCCTCGAGAGTAGCATCTGCAAAAGCGTAGGTGACAGGATGCCATCCTTCTCGACCTTGGTCTTTTGCTTGATTCTCCCACCGGCTGTAAGTCAATGTCCGCCGCTCTGTTTCATCTTCCAAATCCTTCATCTAGACCCCACAAGCCCATCTTTAATTAAAAACGGCTCTGATTAATCGAAAGAAATGTTGAATACTTCATTAAGAACAGGTAGTGATACCGTAAAATGTAACAGCTTCGGTTGTAGAGAGTGGATATTCATTAGCAAGGTTCCCAAAGAAACTAGTGATAACTCCATAAAAGTAGTAAGTTCGCTGATAAACGTCTCTTACGGAGAAAATATAAAAGCACGTAAGAAACCTCAAAGTTACTCCATTTGAAGAGAAAATACGTACCGCAAACAGAGTCTGAATGTAATGCTCATCAGGTATACAATTGTGAGGCTTTGTTGTCGCGTTATTCTGTCACACACAGCATAATCATCAGCAAAAAAATGCAAGAATGGGGATAACTTCTCTGTCCAAAAAAAGATTGAGTTCATCTGCTCAACGGCGGGGACTGGGAATTGGCTCTAACCAAAGGATCATCCTCCCAATTGTCCGGTAAAACCACCTTCTGCATTCAGCCACCCGTTTTACCACATTTAATTCAAAACAGGTTTTGCTTAGCAGAACACTTTACTCACTGATAGACAAAGCATAAGATTTGGGCTTTAAAAAACACAGGCATCAATAGCTTGACTACTTCACCACATGCAAATAAGTGATTCAACAACTGCCATCGCTCTCCACATTTAACAAGCAAGACAAAATGGCAGGTTGTTCTCCTTACAAATGCAACTGTGGTTTAATAACCAAAAACCAACGCATCCAAATGGAAATAAAAGGTCAGGCTTAATGCTAAGGAAGTAAATAAAATGATCTTAACCAGTGAAAACAGGAATACAAGAGCGTAGAGGACCAAACCTGGCAATTGTCAACAAAAACTGGCAACACTGTAGTGTCTGCTACAACAGCTTCTGCATGTTTTCGTGTCAAGACAAACCACTGCACACAGCACCATTTTCGTACTCGATAAGATACACAAACTTAGTGCTAAAAATTGAAATTGAAATAAGATAACTACTCAGAAAGACGTCTGCAGGGCTACCTAAATAGGAGTGCTGCTTTCATGATTAATCTTAGATGTAATTCAAGTAATTGAAGAGCGGAACAAAATTTCAGATTGCTGAATATGTTCCCTTCAGTCCAATACATTTCGAAAGATTCTCAACCACGTCTACACCGGTAGATCCTTCTCAAAGAATTAACACCTTCAAATTCATTTAGCTACTTCCTATCATTTGCGTACGCGTGCGTTTCTCAAGTTGTGACTCGTTCCAACTGTGTGGTGATGAAAATTCAAGTACCAAAAATTACAGAAATAAATAAAAAGACATTTTACAGTATCTGTTAAGCTGTTGATAAAAATGTTAGTCAAGTTATTAACCCCTACCTATAGAAGCCATGATAATTGGAAGAAGGATAAATAGATTATGAGGGTAAGGTATAACTCCTAATGAAGGCTTCTACCACCTGGGATCCTTTTCGCCAATAGTCGCGCGGGATAACTGATTCCATTTTGATGTTGTACTGCTCATCGCCATAATCAACAAAACTGTTTCCCAGCCCAGTGAAAATCATATTAGGCCTCGTATAGAATATGAAAGAATGCAGGAGAAAGATAGATTCAAATCCAAGGAACAAGATTGATCAAAGAATGGACATTACAATGAGATTGACAAAAAAAAATCATATTACCTGTCCACAAAGCTCTTTTGAGAGGATACTACATAATTGTAGACGTAATCAAAATTGTAAAGAGGTATACAGCTGCACCAGAAAAGTAAACACTGGTATTAGTCATCCCTGAAAATGGAAACTTTCGAACTAGTACAAGCACTCCCAATGTTGTTGAGACGTTGAGTCTCTGGCTGAAAGTAAGAACAGTCAAATCGACAGAGAGCACCCGTCATCAAACTTTTGGACAAAGCCCACGCAGCAATTTAATATTCCTCCCCACTACTTTGCAGCATGCCAATGAAAAAGGTTATGTATTTCTAAGAAACACTTTGCCTAAACTTCACATAAATGTATCTAGTGACGGTCATCACAACCTACCTGTCAGAAAGAAGGAAGAAACGCTCATTTAAAGGATCCTTCAAAGCTTCAATTAATAACAGCCGTTCTGCCTGAATCATGCTCGCCTCTCCCCAAACTACCTGGAAATACCGTGTTTGTGAGTCTCACGCAGGCCCAACAACTTCCCTAGAGGAATTGTAATGGTACACAGAAATCTGAACTGTCGATGACTGAGCAAACAGACGACATAAGCAAATAGATTTTTATTAAGAGCAAGTGGTGATCATTGCCCAGCTCAACATGCAAACCCGAATCTAATAACTTTTTAAACTGTCTGTCTATCAAAAAAATACCATTTGCAGATGACATATAGTGAACCTTACCTGGATAGAGTTCTTTAGTTGACGATTGACAAAAAAGTGGCACTTCGTGTTCTTCTTGGTGTAAGAATACCCATGTCTTGCGTGAATGTATATATTAAATTCATGACCACCCGATCCCTGCGATTTCCAATAGGCGATAGTTATCATTTTATGCTCGAGAGGCGAGTTAATTTCAGCTAGTGCTCTGAGTATATAATCTTTCTTGTTTAGTTCGTGGCATGAAGCGAAACCTCCAGGCTATAACCCTAAAAACACAAAAATGGACGTACAACTTATAAGCAACTTTCAACCGACACTCTCAAAACTTTTGAAACTTAGCAACTGATTATCCAATAATCAACTTGGTCACCAGGTTCTTTTCTTTGAACAGTTTCCTTATAAGAAATACCTCAAAGAAATGCTGCCAAAGAATGTCCAAAGGCATGACATGTCGGGCTAGGAACATAAATGCCAGCTTTGGTTTCACAGGGTCCCTAGTTTGCGGGGGCTTCACTTCGTCTTTTATTGCAGAATCTTGCAGCATCACCAGCGCAACAATAACGAGAGTTAAACCTAATAGCATGTACCCTCCGAGTCTCCATCTCCAACGCGAGTAACCATATACCCTCTTCTTCATGTCTCCGACTGCCTGAGCTCACAGAGTGCTGCCTAATTTGTCCCTGAACCCGTAAAAACGCCCTGTCATTAATTTTACAGTAAGCCGCATCACGCACGTCTCAATCAAGAACGTCATTTTCACTACCCATGAGGAGTGCAGATCCCGGCACTAAATGCACAGTTTATTACTCAGGACGGCCACTACAGTCCAGTTTTTTTAATTTATTCTGTAGGCTGTATCGCCCCCCCAATAAATACCTGCTACAGTACAAAGGAAAGGAATAGTAACCAATCCAAATTACTTCACTGCATTATTAGGTCTGAATCCCAGGGATGATGAAGTGATAATTTAAAAAGGCTTAATAAATCTAATCGGACGCAAGGACTGAAATATATTCCGAACATTAAATGTATCTACCGATCCCCAATACACACTTTCGGTCAATCGGATTTGAGGTCCTCATGAAAATTAAAACCTTCAACCAACTCTTATCCCAGAACGGCAAACTACATCCAGATAATGGTCCTTTGATGCGCTATAAAATACAACGACACGCACTCTGTCTCTTTACAAACTCAGCTCTCACGAACACTAGATGCGCTTCGAGTGTAGCATTATTCCAAACATTTCCAGTAATTCCAGCAGAAGAGGATTTCCACAAGGACGATGCACCACTCCCTCCCTCATAACGCAACTCTCCATCTCTCGTTCTCCAAGACAGATTCATCAAATGTAAAGAAAAGCTGGGAGACGCTTCCTCTGCATGGAGTTACTTATCCTCTAATTAAAATTCCAAGTCCGACTTCTTAATCACAAATCCAACTCTCTCTTTGTTTCCCTGAAACAGGAAACGAGCAACAGAAATTGAAACTCTGGCCTTAACAAGACAATTTCCAAAGGACAGCAGTAACAACGCGCATCCAAAACTATACCCATGGACGCAAGTAATCAAAATTAAAAACCTAATAATCCTATGCTACTCCTATGTTTCTTCGATCGCTTTGGTCACGGCCCGGTGCCCCAGCATCCCCGAATTTAGACAAGAAAACGAGCAACAACGAGCAACAGCTGCCGAAGCGGCATGGAAACAAGCGACGCATTGTCAAAATACGACGAAAGAATTAATTTTAAAATGATTTCTTACGCCTGCTCGATAACTTTTTCGATCGCTATACGGCCGCGGTGCTGTTGCGCCAGTCTCCTAACTTAGAAACGAACAACATAAATTATACTACGGCCTTAACAAGTCAATTTCGATCAACACGCTCGCATCCAAAGCTACATCAAAAAGCATAAAATTAAAATTAAAAACCTAATTATCTTAAGCTCTGCTTCTGTGTCTTCATCGATCGTTTCGGTCGAGGCACGGTCGCCCGAGTCACCCCGAACTGATACAAGAAAACGAGCAAGACATGCAAAAACTCACTGGAGAAAACCGACGGATTGCAAGACATCCGACGGGAAGACAAAATTTGAAAAAGATGCCTGCCTCTGCGTCTTCTTCGATCACTTACATTTCAATACCGTAGCGCCAACCTCTCGAATTCAAAAAATCAAGCAACACAAATTGAACAACGGCCAATTTCCAACAGAAATTCGGCAATACACTCGCATCCAGAGCGGCATCCGCGAACGCAAAAAAAAAAAAAAAAATCACAATTACAAACCTACTATTCATATGCCTGCTTCAGTCTCTTCTTCGATTGCTTCCTCACAATACCGTTACGCTAACCTCCGGAATTTAGAAAACGTGCAACACAAATTGAACTGCGGACAATTTCGAGCAGAAATCCAGCCAAACGCTCGCATCCTGAGTGACATCTATGCACGCAAAAGTCCAAATAACAAACCTAAAACTCTTTCGCCTGCTTCTTCTGTGTGTTCTCCGATCCGGTTCGTCGCGGCACTGTTGCGCCAGCCTCCCCGACTTTACACACGAAACTAGTCTAGCAGCCCGCCTCCCTGAAAAATTATTGGACGGAATTTTCAACACCTGACAGAAAAGACTGAATTTGAAAAGATTTTGAAGAAGCGAACGGTCTTCCTTCCCCGAAGAAAGGGAGCTTGTGCTCGTGCTTTCGCCATCGCCAAGCTTGGCAATAAGCGCCAAAACCCCGCCTAGGGCTTTTGCTTTTGTCCCAAAATGTAACCCTGGAGTTGATTCTCCTGACAGAATCTACGAATCTGGGTCTACCAACAACTGAAGTTCTAGTCACCAGTAGTTAAATCTTCAGGTCCAAGGTCCAAGAGATCAAGTAAAGGACGAAGTGAAAGACAAAGAGTAAGGGTCGCTTTACACGTCAGAGCAAGCCAAGAGAATCAAAAATCCTAAGCACTCTCATTGGTGTACGTTTCTACTCTCTTTATAATGGAAACACTCAAAAAAATTTATTTGCGAGAATTTGGTTCATACTCGTAACTTTGGTTCATATTCTTGAAGTTGTAGGGAAATATAAACTACATAACTATACAAAATAGTGAAATTAGGTTGCCTTAACAATTAGGTTGCCTTACATCAGAAAAATTACTTTTAGAAGCTGTCAAAGTCAACAAATATGAAATATTTTCATTTGTACACATAGAGGTTCATGAGTCCCAATTACAACAAAACTTAATACAAAAGTAGTGTATTCTTGTATAATAGTTGAAAATATTTATATAGTGTCAAATGTCAAGAAATTAGTGTAGGGCAACCTATTTGTGTAGTAGAGTTGTAGAGTGGAGAGGTTCTTTCATTTATAATTGTATTTGCAACTATCAAATAGAATAATGCAATGGAAGAATCCAGTGTTTAAGGTAGACATCTCCCTAAAGTACCACTTTTGATAACGCACTAATGAGTGTAATATTTAGAAACTTTATGCAAAAGTTAAGAAGGGTTGAAGTTTTTTTAGGAGAGGCTCTAGAATCATTTCTTCAATGGAGGTACATATTGACTTTAAAGATGTGCATAGGGTGATGATGGCAGTTTTAGACAAATGGAGATTTTTATTAGTACAGTTAAATATAAATTATTGTATTTGAGTTTTAATCAAATTGAAGGTCTTACAAGAATTAATGTAATATATATTTATTTCCTAAAAAATTAAAATGCCTTGAATAATCATTTAATCACCTTGAAATTTGGTATTCATTATTACACTTAATTTTCTAAAAAAATAAGAGGTTTACTTTTTACAAATTCACAAACTTGTTCACAAACATTGGCTATAGTGATGTCTTTAGAAGATTAGAATCCTATGAGGGAAACAAGATTTAATGTTATTACAATTTTCAAAATCTTTCATTCCACTTACATCTATTTAACTTTGTTATCCTTTAAAGGATACTAACGACCCAAACTGTCTAATGAATGGCTTCACTAGAAAAAAAAATGCACCTATTGGTTCATTAATTGGAGCATTTTGATGACTACCTTGGTCATGGAGAGTAGCATCCATCAAGGGTTAATAAAATTTGTTGTTATTATAATTTCCATTGAAGAGATGAGCACCATGAGAATTTTATATAAGCTTATATAAACAAACCAATATTTAACCCCTAAATGCCTGAGGCACCAAATTTTGATTTCGACAATATTTTGAAGTTAAATAAAACCTTATCAAATTACTATTTGTAATAGTTTATATTTCTATTTGTTGAAGGGTGTCCATTGCAATCTTGACTTTCCGTAGTGTTTATGGCTCTTGGAAATGAGCCTAAAATACATTAGATCTTGAAAAAAATCACATTAAAAGTTCATTTAAAAAAATTGTACAATAGATTTTGAGAAGCCATAAATTGATTGGGGTTATGCATGTTAGGCTCTTTATCCTCATTTTTTTGGTAACCAACTTTTTAGATTTGACAAGTGAAAAGAGGATTGAAAGACTTCAAATTACTTTCGTAGTTTTAACACACTCATGATCAAACACTATAATCCTTCAATCCATAAGTGATATTGTTGTGTTTTCTTTTCCTGTGTGATCTCTAACATGTCTAGTTTGAATTTGTACGGTTACAATTCAAAAAAAATTGACACAACTTATCAAAATGTTGGCTTTTTGTTCAATTTAGTGCCAATTCCAAGAAGCTCAAAAAAAAGGCCTTGGGCATTTAGGGTTAAACCAGTCTGAAGACTAAGGAAAAATCTTCTCAATCCGCGATTCCAGCATGCAAAAAGCATCGATTGACGTTGCTCTATTCTATTGTCTATTGTAACAGATGTAGCAGATCATTTTATTAATGTGGTATTACATGACCAACTCAAGACGAAAGCCTTACAATACAGCCATTATTAACTTTAGCAGGTGAGATGTCAAAGCATGCGCAAAGAAGAATAATTGGCCTCACTTTTTGTACATCAAAAGAACTCACCTCGGGCCCTACACATGCCACAATACGTATTTTTTTAATAACTTTTTCGCACAAGTTGAAAAAGCAATTCTAAAGAAATAAAAAATCTGCAATAACTTACGCATTCAAAGAACCAATCAAGCTTACCTGGAGTCTGTTGAGCCCACCGCACCCACACTGCGAAGTTTCACAACAAACAACCTAACTTGCAAAGTGCCCAGATTTTGACTGTGGCAAGATTTGAGTATTTGACCGTGTGCCAGGACTTACATGATCATGCACATAATCATTTTCTGTAATAATCATTTCTGTCAAGGATCAAAATTTCAAGGACTCCCTAAGATTTAACAATTGAGTGAATATTAATGGAAAATCATAGCACAAAGCTGCAGATAATGTATTCGAAGACCTATGAAGCTGCAAGCACTCCAGGCTCCAGGCTCCCTATTGGAGAGGAGCTAGCAATGATGGTTCACCTAGCTCTTCAAGTGCTGCGGTCAGTGTTGGTCCACAATCTTACCATCCAGAGACCACACTCTTGGAATCTGATGAGCAATCAAATAATCCAACCTCACAGACATCTGCAGTCAGATCTCAAACCAGTATTGAGCAACTGCCACAAAAGCTTGTCAGAAATTTCGCTGAAATTCGGTCTCGATGATGAACACTGCAGGCAATTTTTCATTCGTTACGAAGCTGTGAGCATCATTGTGTCATGATGTGCAGATCAAAGCTTAAATATGGGAGTCACTGGTATAGGAGTAAAGCACTGCATCAGAATTGCAACTGCAGTATAATAAAGTTACACATGATGTAGGTCATAACGAAGTAAAAACCTCAATCTCGTTGACCCAGTGATCCCCCCCCCCCCTCCGTGAAGGTAATAAGTTTCATTACCTGGGATAATGAGTCGTCTTTAGTCACCTACAAAATATTGAGGAGTCTAATCTGCATCATCATCAGAGCGTTACTAAACCTTCAGACCCCATATGCCGTATACACTTGCTATACATCTGATAGTACGATATAGAGAAGCGCACATTCTAGCTATACTCGTCAGCAATGAGCACCAGAATGGGTGTGTCCCAGAGGAATACAGCAGAATCATTGACTCGATAAAAGCTGAAAGTAATCGACAAAAGAAGATGCCCTGCATCGAATAGGTGCCTGGCTGGAATTGTAGGTTACAAATGGAAATCTAGTATTCTATGTTGGAATAGGAGAAGCTCTGGGTAAGGATTCCTTGTAGATTGCGTCCACCACTTTCATAGCATCTCGAACAGCCCGCACGTTATGTGCTCTTATTATATTAGCACCACCTAAGACAGCTACGACGGAAGCAGCGACAGTGGCAGCATCTCTATCCTCACCCTTTCGGTGCCCTGTAATGTTCCCAAGAAATCCTTTTCTAGAAGCCCCAACAAGCATAGGGCCCCTACTGACAGTACAACTACTCTCGGAAAGCATTCTCCTCACAATTGGAAGATCTTTCAATAATTCCAGATTTTGCTTTCCGGTCTTGGCAAACCCGATTCCGGGATCTGTGATAATTCGCCACGCAGGGATGCCGAGTGCTTCAGCACGACAAATTTGAGCATTCAACTCGTTTCCGACTTCCTCACAGACGTTGTTATAGGTTGTGTTCGCCTTGCTCTGCATAGTAGTCGGGTCCCCTCGCATGTGCATCATGATATAAGGAACTCCCAGATCTGCAACTGTTGACAGCATCTCAGAGTCTAAGTTGCCCCCTGACACATCGTTAATTACATGTACTCCCAATTTTACAGCCTCGCCGGCCACCCTGCAAAACATTAACAACGAAGCACAGCATGTCTCATTGATCGAACTTTTCATAGAATGTCTAAGCATGGCGCTTAGAGGGCCAAGCAGGCAGTAAAAAGCTAAGGAATCTGAAAAGATTTGAAACTTCAGCAAATATTCGTTTGTATACACACCTTGCATCAAAGGAATCCACCGACAGCTTTACACCTTTCAGTGCCGGATCTCTAGTTAAGGCCTCTAAAACTGGTACCAGACGAGAAAGTTCTTCTTCAGTTGACAATCTAGTTGCACCTGGACGAGTTGATTGCGCACCAATGTCGATAAAATCTGCTCCCTCATCAGCCATGGAATGAGCACGTGCCACAGCATCCTCCACAGCCATAAACCTATTAAAAAAAGTACTCCAGTGTTCAAGGTCAGTGAATTACATGCATATGCAAAGAATATGCACAAATGAATGCCAGAGGTTTGGAAATTAATTCACAGTATTTTTTTTTCTTACGACATAAACATGCAGGAATATTCAAAAAGGCTCAGAACTAAAATGTGAGCCACTCTGAATATAGTGCCTGCCCTGCAACAAAAGGTGATACGCAGCTTCCATGGCATACACAAAAGCAATTCTCATTTCAAATGAACACTTCTGATTATTCTCTGCATCGAAAAGAGAAGAGTAAACCAGTAGTTGCATACCGTCCGCCATCGCTAAAGCTGTCTGGTGTGACATTCAATATGCCCATCACATGCGTCTTAGCGGACCAGTCTAGAAGCTCATTGCCCACTGGTATCACTCTTCGCAGGTCCTCCTTTCCAATGCAGCCCTCTCCTCCCATCTTCTTCCAGGCTAGTGCAACTCCTCCATTACAGCATTCGTGATTAGACCAGTGAGAGGTTGACCCCGTGTCTGATTCGTTAAGAAGATCTGCCAAAGGTGCTAAAACAAAGGGACGTTCTAGAAATCTAGAATGTGGAATTTCCAGTGTCTCAGTAGTCACAGTCCGGTCGCCATAGAATATAATATCCAAGTCAAGCGGTCTTGGGCCATACCTGAAAAACAAACGACCATAAACATTAGGACTCTCTATTTCTGCCAAGCCATAAAACAAACACGAATCTGACACCCTTCCATAGCAATCAATACTCATGCAAAAACTCACCAAAGCCAGAATGTTCATTTGAAAATAAAATGAACCTGAAAGAATACTTTATTGGCTGCTGAAATTGGAAAAGCAAAACACTAAACCGTCTTCAGAATAGTCAACCAATTTTTCCCAGTTGTTGAACAATTTTCTGGGGAACAAATAGCATGACAAGCGGGAACTATACTACTGTCACGTTAGAAATTACGATGTACGCATACCTTAAACCTCCAACAGTGCGGCCAAGCTCACTCTCAATGTCTTTCAACGTCCTCAACAGCGAATGAGGATCTAGATTGGTAAAGGCTGACACTGCTGAATTCAGAAAGAACGGCTGGTCCGTGACGTAGGCCGGGGCACTTTCATACAAAGATGAATGCCTGATGACTTGGATGCCAGAGGCACGCATCAGCTCCAAGGCACGGTTGAAGTTAGCAACTCTGTCCCCAACATTGCTGCCCATTGCAATCACTACCTCTTCTCCTGGAGTGCTTGTAGTCCTTGACGAATAATGCACATGGGCAAGCCTGGGAACCAAGGCCTCTGACAAAGAGGTTCTTCGAAAGGCTGGTAGGATTGAGACGCAACAGCACAAATGTCAAAGCGAGTTGCGAACCCAATGAAGGCCCTGCCTATAACATTCCAGGGTACCAACAGCACATCCAGTCATAAGAGCCAAAATATGACTTCGTCACCCATGAAACTACATACATCCGGCTATTATTAAATACCCAGAAACCCATTCAAGTGCGATGTGTCACTCTTTTGCAAACGTCTGGGCACTTACATCTTACTGATCAAATCCACCACTGCTCTGAAAAAGCATGATCAATGCAGATCATCATCATAATCTTAAAACTAAATTTTTGACAAGAATGAAGTTCGACGTGCAGAGAGAACGAGAAACTCATAAACACTACACACCAAATACGCTCAAGTGATAAGAAGATAACCTGAGGAATGAATCCTTTTCGACACGTCTCCAACACACACAGGCTCTATGAGACCTTGGAGCTCCGGTACACGTGACGTCCTCCCGCATAGCGAATCTATATCAGACATATCTTAGATACATAAGGAAAATGTCCGAGCAGTATTGTGCATCAAGACCTTGAAAGTTCACATATATAATTGGCTCATAACGGAAAGGACTACTATGAGAAGACAAGTGGTAGAAGGTAAATTGATCTATCACCGAAGACACATCATTTCAGCAAATCGTTCAAAAAATTACACCCATAAATCTAAAATTTCGACGATCTATGACCTCTCATGATAATAAATAAGAAATTAATGCAATCGAATTAACCAGCTAATGCCAAAAAACCTCAACCGTGCACTGCACTTCTAAGCTCGCTTAGAAACCTGCGTTCAATAAGAGATCAATTCAATCTAAATACCCTTAAACCTTTACCTTCCACTACAAAATTAATCTACCTAAGAAAACCTGCGTTCGAGACTCCAGGACCTGCTACTCCTTTGAACTTTGCCAAAACCCTAGACAGAGTAGCTGATTGCATATCTGCATCCATTGTGAAGTAGCGGAACAGAGAAGCATTTCATACCTAGGCGATGAGAATGCTGGTGCACCCGGTGCAATCCACTACAAAATTTCTACCTAAGAAAACCAGCGTTCGAGACTCCAGGACCTGCTTACTCCTTTAGAACTTTGCCAAAACCCTAGACAGAGTAGTTGATTGCATATCTGCATCCATTGTGAAGTAGCGGAACAGAGAAGCATTTCATACCTAGGTGATGAGAATGCTGGTGCACCCGGTGCAACCTGGTGAATGCCTGCTGCCATGCTCCCCTTCGCCGCATCGTGACTGTGCTTCTCCCCGCTCGCTCACGACATAAGTACTACTCCCGCTCTTGCTACAATGCGGCGCGGTAAGCTATTCAGCAAACATTCCATCAGTTTTTTCTAAAGTACAAATGCAGAATAGCGCCTTCAAACAACTCTTATCCCAGAACAGCAAACTACATCCAGATAATGATCCTTTAATCCGCTACTAAATACATCGACACGCACTCTGTCTCTTTACAAACTTAACTCTCACGCAGACTAGATGCGCTTCGAGAGTAGCACTCGGGACACACTTCCAAACATTTCCAGGAGTTCCAGCAGAAGAGGATTTCCACAAGGACGATGGACCACTCTCTCCCCAATTTGAAAACGCGCAACCCAAATTGAACTACGACAATTTCGAACAGAAATACACCAAAACGCTCGCATCCTGAGCGACATCTATGAATGCAAAAATTAAAATCGCAAAATTTAATCACGAGTAGAAAACATGTAATGAATGACTGTCGTAATTGATTAAAAATGACTGGAAATTGCCCACAAGAAAATGAGTCATTGTGGACACTTTTCAGTCATTGTGGAAAGTCATTTAGGACATGTTTTTCCTGCTTGTGCCTACTTATTTTGTGTGTTCTCCGATCGGTTTCGTCTCGGCAATGTTGTGCAAGCCTCCCCGACTTTCAACAAGAAACTAGCAACCTCCCCGAAAATTATTGGACGGATTTTTAATCATCTGACAGAAAAGACTGAATTTGAAAAGATTTCACAGAAGTGAACGGTGTTCCTTCCCCGAAAAAACGGTGCTCGTGGTCTGTCAAAGGGCTCATGCTTTCGCCATCGCCAAGCTTGGCAACAAGCACCAAAACCCCCTCTAGGGCTTCTGCTTTTGTCCCAAATGTCAGGAGTTGATTTCCCTGACAGGATCTACGAAATTGGATCTACCAACTGAAGCTCAAGTTCAAAAAATGACGCCCGTAGAGGATTTAACGATCTATGACCTCTCATGATAATAAATAAGAGATGGATGCAATTCAATTAGCCAGTTTATGCTAAAAAAACTCAGCCGTGCACTGCATTTCTGAGCTTGCTAGAAACCTGCGTTCAATAAGAGATTAATTCAATCTACATACCCTTAAACCTCAACCACTATATAAAATTAATCTACACCTGCATTCCAGACTCCAGGATCTGCTTACCCCATTGAACTTTGCCAAAACCCTAGACAGAGTAGCTGATTGCTTGTCTGCGTCTATTGTGAAGTAGCGAAACACAGAAGCATTTTATACCTAGGTGATCAGAATGCTGGTGCAACCTGGTGAATGCCTGCTGCCATGCTCCCCTTCGCCGCATCGTGACTCTGCTTCTCCTAGCTCGCTCACGACTCTGCTACTCCCGCTCTTGCTACAATGCGGCGCGGTAAGCTATTTGGCAAAACATTCCATCGAAAGCACAATGCCGAGAAGCGCTCATTAGGCATTTAATCTTCTTCAGTCTAGAAACGGCTCACTTCATCTGGTGCCAAATACAACGAGACGCGCTCCGTGTCTTCACAAGTGTCAAGAAAACTACAACTGCTTGCGAGAGTAAACAATTTCCCGGCAAACATTTCCAGGAGACAACAATTGCAACAAGGACGATGCAACAAGGACGATGCAACAAGGACGATGCAACAACTGCCAGAAGTAATTGGAAACAAGTTACGAATTGAAGGAAGACTCGATTTGAAAGATTTTGTGAAAACCTCATGGTCGCCAATTCAAAGTCGCCATCGCCAAGCAAGATTCAATTGCCGTAAGTTTTGGATGAAGTTTACTCATGTTAGAAAATAAGATGGATGAAATTACATGTGTGACATATAAATGTTCAAAAATGAATGATTGTTTGGAGGGTTCAAGATGAATGTTGGGTTTTCAATTAGAATACCAAAATTATGCATTGGTATCATCACGTACCAAATCACTTCATAGGCTTTGATTTTGTTTCAAATGTAGTGGTGTTAATAATATTCTATGTAGGATCTATAAAAATGAATAAGTTTGTTTCTTCCAACCAATATTAAATCACCAATATTCAAACAAAAGACTCACGATTTAACCCCTAAAGTTCTTAAATGTTTAAAGGCCCAAAATTGCTTCAAAATACTTGTCCCCCCAAGCAAGGTTAAATGCTTCATTTATATTTCTTTTTTAATGAATTTAACTATAGGATCCTTTGGTTAAGTTGTTCAAGTACATCTTCTCAAAAAATTAGAATGAACATTACAACCAATTGCAAGTTCAATGGGTTCGAACTTCAAAATGAAAGCTTTTGTAGCCCTTCTTAAAGGAGAAGTTGTCTTTCAACATCTTTACAAAAAAAACAAGTACGTTCAATAATTTGTTTGTTTTAACCTCTAAGTGCCCAAATCCTTTTTTGAGCTTCTTTGAATTGACTCTAAATTGAACAAAATGCCAACATTTTGATAAGTTGTATCAATCTTTTTTGAATTGTAACCATACAAATCCAAACTAGAAGTGTTAGAGTTCATACAGGAAAAGAAAACACAACATCACTTATGGATTGAAAGATTATTACATTTGATCATGAGGGGGTTGAAACTTTGAAAGTCATTTGAAGTCTTTTAATCCTCTTTTCACATGTCAAATCTAAAAAGTTGGTCATAAAAAAAAATATGAGGATGAAGGGCTTAACATGCATAACCCCAATCAATTTATGACTTTTCAAAATCTACTCTACAATTCTTAAAATGAATTTCTAATGTGATCTTTTCTCCAAGATCTAATGTATTTTAGGCTCATTTTCAAGGGCCCTCAACATTACAAAAAGTCAAGATTGCAATGAACATCCTTGCACAAAATCTTGAGTAGAGAAATCATAATCAATCATTTTCAAAATCAGATTTTTGATTTTTGAAGTCTAATACTAGACTTCAAAGAGAATTTTTTAAATAGTATAAACTACTAAAAATAGCAACTTAATAAGGTTTTATTAAACTTCAAAGTATTGTTGACACCAAAATTTGGTGCCTAACCTTGGACATTTAGGGGTTAAACAATATGTTGAAAAATGAATTGATGACATATGTTAATGAAATTAATAAAAAAATCTTTTGTATTCATCTTTAAAAAAAATATAAAGTAGAAGATAGTAATGTATTTTGACATCTTTCAAACTTTCTTGTTGTTCATCTCAAATGGTTGATTATCAAATTCATTTTTTTTAATATGAGCTCAATAAATAAAATAAAGGAGATCAAGTCTAGTATCTACTCCAGTTTGTAATTATATTTATAATAATTTAGTGATGAAATTGAAATTGAATTTCTACTAAATGTTTTTGCTATAATACATGCCGATGGTAGAATTTCAAATTGTCAAAATCTAAAGTCTATTGAGTAGCAATGTTGCATCAAATATTTAAAAATAAAAAAATAATCATGAATAAAAAAAAGATATACCACTTGCTAAGAACTATGCATATTCTCTATAATGAATATCAAATGTTGTAAATCATTCTTTTGGTCTCTATCAACACTAAAGCAAAGTGAATTTTTACAACTCCTCAAGAATGTTATTTGCATCAAGATCACAATTTTGGCTTTCAAATCTTTAGAAAGCTTTTGGTTTTTGAAAAACAACACTACAAGAAAACAACATCCAAATTGACACGTCCTAATTGACAATTAGTATCCGAATTGACAAAAAAATGTCTGAATTGACAAGAAAAATGTCCGAATTGACAAAAAATTGACAAAGAAAACTTCCAAATTGATAGAAAATGATAGCATTCCCTTGTAGTATAGGTGTTTTGTATGCCATTTCTAACATGTTTTTTTTTATTTGAGGCCATTAATTCAACTCAATACCTGGGAAAGGTATAAATGTAAGACTTGAAGAAAGATCTGGAATAGCATTAATGTTGCCATATTGTTTCTCAACTTTTTTGAAAACCTTTGCAATTAGCTTAATTTTTCTTACCTATAGAGACTTGCAATTTTCCACTACCAACCTAGCCAAGCATTCCATAACCTCTTCCCAACCAACTCCAAATGAACTCTCTTCTTGTGTACCAAATTTCATCCGATTTTCAAGTTTTTGTCTATTGGTCAAGGCATATCTTTCCTTCATCTTTTTCAAACAACCACCACTTCTTTTCTTTTTATGATCAATATTTGGGATCAGAGGACGTTTAGATTCTCTTGAAGGTGGAAGTTCCTGCCACTTTTCAATCTTCTTTTCAATTTCTTTTCGAAAATTTTCTCCAATTTGGGTAGAAAGATCATTTCTTCCATAATCTACTCGAGCAGCCAATGCGCACTTATTAGCAACTTCACGGCAAGCCTTCATTCGAAGTAATGGGGGAACACTTTGCACAATTTTTGATTGAAACACAAAACTTTTACGTATAAGTTTTGTTGTTGTTGAAAATTTAACCATATTCTTTTTATTTGCACCCAAGATTTGTATATTGCAAGCTGGCATCTTTATAAGAGTAGCAAGACCACCTGCAGTACCAATAAGCTTTGCAGCAATTGTACTCCCAATAACAATTGATAGATTTGGTGCAATATATTTCATCCTACTCTCTAGAAAATCTAACATATGCTTCTTTGCTTTGTCAAAAGCAAAGACCCGATCACAAGCATCAATAGTCTTTTGAAGGTTCTCCTCCAATAGAGGTGTTCCTCTTGTCGTGGAAGCTATGGCACATACTGACATAATTGTGGGAGAAGGCAATAGCTTCTTCAAATCAACTAAAGTGAGATCCATTTCATTCCCAATTTGCTTCACTTGATGGGAATAATCAACCGGATGCAGCACTAGGGATTCCAACTCTAAAAACTTTTCACCATACTTGTCACGAATGAAATTGAGGATAATAGTAATCTCATTGTCAATTGCAACAACAAATGTACTACAATCAATTATGAGTTGGTACTCTGGATCATCTTTTCTTTTAATAGAACAAATTGGATTGCTTAACATTGCATCATCAACTTTCTTCATAGTATCATGAAAATGTTGATTTCTTTGTAATTTAGAAATGTGATCTAAATTGTTATAGTTAAGCATTGCAACTTGAGCATCCATAGCCTCTTTGTGTACTTCTTCACCATTATTTTCATCAATAGATAAATCATCTAACTTAGCCAAAAAGGAATCTATTAAGGTTGCCATGACACAACAATTGATCTTACCAGCTAATTAATATTTTAACTTCATCACTACAATATCTATATACAAATCATAATTTTATATACAATCTTAAGACATTTATATAAATGAAAAGGCTAATAATTTTACTTTTTTTTGCATTTCACTTTTACTTTTATTTTTACTAGATTTCATTAACAAGTTTCAGTTAGTAATATTGTACATATTTTACTTCTACTTATTTGAATATGAAAGAAATATATATGAAGGATTTTCTTATACAATATACAAGGGGTATCTTCATAAAACTAGTGTCCCTTGTGTTTTTGCCATAGTATAATACAATAAAATTAATTTTAAAAAATAGTTTGTAAAAAACTTTAAAAATCAATAACTTTCACCTCGTAGGTCCAAACATCAGGAAACAAAGCCAATGCACCCCTTCTTGCAAAGAACTTTCCAACAACATCAAATACGCGACCAAGAGACACATGGTCCAAGAGATCTCAATATAACAAACCAAACCAAACTAACTAACTTAATGGATGGAAATTTAAATTGATAATACTATACTTGATAATATGGCTATACACATTCTAGTTCTACTTATTTGAGTAGGAAAGAAATATATATGAGGGATTTTTTTGAAAGAAACACAAGGGGGATACCTTCATAAAATTAGTTAGTTTTTAGAAATGAAATGAGTTTTCTTTAAAATTTGTTTAAAAATTTCCACCCTTCCATCTTTGTGGGAAATGGTGAAGGTTCTAAAAGACTTGTTGAATCTTGAGATTACTAAACTTATAGATTCAATTGAACTCCTAATCGCTAAGAGATTCCACTATTTATATTTCTTTAATTCTATTATAGCAATAAATCACACAATAATAGGACAGTTTAACTAAAGTTATAACAAATCTAAATAGAACACTCTATTTTGTAGTTTCCTTTGGTTAAGCTCCTTGCATAAATACCATTTAAACAACACCTATTACTACCTTTGAATTCAATCAAAGATAAATGTCTATTTTACCCCCCAAAGGACCAAACAACATTTTTTGGCATTATAGAGAATTTGAACGACTCACTAAAAATGGAATTTTTATTTATTTTTCTTTGAAATTTTACACAAGTGATCAAAGAGTAGATTTAAGGCACAACAATTTTATAACTTTTGATTACATGAATAAAAAGTTATTGTATAATATGTAGGTTTTTTTTAAGACCAGGCAACCTAGGCAACTACAAAAAAAATTTAAGAAAAATAAATTGACATTTGTTTGTGTATGTGTGTATGAAGCTTTAAATCATTCCATTTTGATTAATGAGATGAAAATTATGAAGAGTTTTAGTTTGCAAGCAGTTACAAAATCTTTAATCTAAAATAAACTTTGAAGTCCTTCGTTTACTTCAATTTTCAATATTCAATATTTTTAATGAAAATAAAACTATGAGATGTAGATTGTTTGTTACAACATTACAACAATTGGAATTAGAATTTTTCAATTCCACGTAACTAAATTTTTGACAATTTAGTATTTTAAATCATTATCTATTTTTTTTCTACTATTCTTTCACATATGAATACGAATTTTTAACATGTATCTCCAACTTATTTCTTTAATATATTATGGAGAGATGCAAATTGTAGAATTCACACATTTTTAGGTGAAATTATTGAAAGATACATTCTAACCATTTGGAAAGAGTCGAAAAAACTTCTTTTTGAAATCCAAGCATCATAATTTTGCAATTGATAAAGGATTTTTACCTTGAAATTAAAAAAAGGTGTAGTTTAACAAATTAATTAAAGGATTCTACAATTGGATTTGTTTAAAAATACTAAATAAAGATGAAGATTTTAGCCTTGCTTTGGAGATTAGTATTTGAAGCAACTTTGGCCTCTAAGCATGAAAGAACTTTAGGGATTAAATAGTAAATGGACCACATCACAATACAAAATGGGCCATGGACGAAAAAAAAGTTATTGAAAAAAGGAGAAAAAACAATGTTTTTATCCCATAGAAGCTTTGTCCAGACATTGCAATGTCATCCAAACATTACATTTTTAATGGAATAATTGATATCCTTTATGGATTCAAACATGCATTAGGAAAAATTTTAGGCTTGAAAATGCTGCTAGTTATTTTATTTTTGGCACCTTGGTAGTGCAAATATAGAAAAAAATTATTAACATTTTTAATTAAAATTTATTATTATTATTTTTATGGGCCCCGTCAAAAAAGGGTTCCTGATGGGGAACTTCGGGGCGCGCCGGGAACTCCGGGAGCAAGGAACGTCAGAACTAGTTTTAGGGTTTGTTGGCATGAAGGTGAGGAAAATCTCGTGCTCCCGTGGAAGCTCTGAACGTGCTCATCTGAGGCCCGGTTCAGAACGGGATGTCCACAAGCAGTGGACAAAACCCGGTCTCCACCATTTCGCCCATCACTTGATGGAGGGTAATTGCCACATCATCAATCATCTTGCCCATCCGGTGTATGTTTTCACACTTAGGCCCGGACGTCCAGTCACATTATATTTTACAATGCTTCATGTGGAATTTTAAACCTTCTAGTGAAAATGGAATTGCAACAATAAACTATTGTCTTTCATGAAAAATATTTATTATTTTAAATGACATTAATTTTATTTTAGCCTCATTCTTTGGCCTTCATTTACAAAATCATTCTAAATCTTTTTTTTAAATCATTGAAAAATAAATGTAAAAAATCTAGAATACACTTCAAAAATATTGAATATATACTTCGGAAAATTCTAAAACTTATCTAAAACTTATCTAAAACTTTAAAAAATGCACTAAAAAAATGGAAAGATTGATATTGACGTTCAATACCAAAATTCTTCATCATGAAGTAATTTACATGAACAGAGGTTATCATGTTATTTGACCTAACTTATCAACTCTTCAATTTATAAAACATTAGCATTTTCCTAAACCATACTTGCAATTCACCCATACTTCTAAAATTATATGAATTCTCACTCCAGTTGAGGCTGCTTCTTCAAGGTTTATTTACGCAAATTACGCCTGCAAGGCTACCTACATCATATCTATCTACGAAATGTAGACACTTGCTCTGTGTTTTCAGCAAATTGTGTTCTATGCAGGGGCTTGGAAAGCAATAAACTTTGTTATCAAGCTGTGTTCTGTGCAGGGGCTTGGAAGCAATAAACTTTGTTATCAAGCATTGCCCCAGCTATGCTCAAACAACCATTTCCATCCGGATGCAATGATAACAACACTTCAATCTATAAACTGACCTGTGATAAATCAAAGTAACACTCACTAGGAAGCTTTCCTGACTTTAATCCTTGAACCCCAAGTCCAGTCTTCCACCCATCTCCCCTAGACAGTCATTGATTTCAAATCTCAAACTTCAACCTCAGTCCAAATACGGACACAAAAAGCACTTTCAAGCAGCCAAAAACACAAAGCACAAAACGGTGAACAATTGTACCTTTTCACTTGATGATGACTTCAAGGCAAGTGATTGAAGCTTGGCTGCGCGAAGCTAGACAGACGCAAAGCTTGAAGGCATGATGCTGCAATTGAAGAGAAACAGAACTTGAAGCTGCGCAGGTGAAAGAGAGTTTCTTTTTACAAGTTTGGGGTCACGTCCCAACGCGATCTCAAACTTGTCTACGAGTGCAAGTCCATCTTAAGTTTTGGCGGGAGACATTGATGACATGAACTTCTAGTGAAGTGGATGTCCACCGGGTGTGAAAGCCCTAGCAGACAAAACCCTATCTTAACCAATGAAATTGTTTGATGTTTCGTCCACTGCTTGTGGATCCCGGTCTGAACCGGGCCTCAGTTCGTGTTTGATTCAAAATTCTTGCAATCCGAGCTTGCTTCGTGTCTCCGTCAATTGCTTTAATTTGTTTGAATGCTCTCGAATTCGTTGATGGACCCCATTTTACCCCGACGCCCGAGCCTGTCCCTGGCTTGTTCTCTCGTTTTTTTGAGCGCAGACAGGCAGACAAGCCCGCAGGCAATGGTCTTGCTGGATCATGGGCGTCTATGGAGGTTTAGCAGGACGAGCCCGGCTTCTCTCCTCGCGCTCGGACACGGACACCTCGCCGAATGCTTGGACCATGGATCGTGATGGGGAAAGTCTCAATGTCGATCTCAATTCGCTGCTTGAGATCGACCGTTTTGGCATTTCTCTAGAGCCCGTGGACGGTTTCCGACAGTCGACGAGGGTGGTGCTGCTTAGCTAATTGCACTCTTGTGCATGGGAGCTGGAAAGTTCAGTCGATGTGGAAAGATGGAGGATCCAGTCGTGACCCCCGTTAACAAAGTCGAGGACGAGTGGCAAGTAGTGCGACCTCGTAAAGGAAAGTCTCATGCAAATCAACCCTCGCACAGAAGGGCGGACCCTGGACATGGCCCCAACTCTCATCGGAGTTCGAGGGACGCGGATGAAGAACAGAGACTGTTGACGAAGGTTCAGAAGTCTCTGGAGCGAGTTCGGAGCTCGGTCTTCTTCAAGGTGGAGTGTTTACAAATTCTAGAGAACTTGCTGGCTAATGCGAGAAGAGGGGTGAGTCCACATTTTGATCACTCGGCTGTGACGGGAGATTTCGCTGCTGTTCCAAGTGGAGATCCCAATTCAGTCGAGCACGAGGCGTGTACTTCCCACTTCTCGGATGGTACGTGAGCTGCCCTCCTTATTTTGACGACTGAATTAGTTAGGGTGTATGATATTAGGGTTGAAGGACTGCACTGGTGGAGAATTTACACATGTATACGATCCTCTCATCCTCCGGTTTCCAACTGTTGTTGCATTATAATCTTTGCCAACCTTCTTCTACCGCAAGCATTTAGAATTCAAATTGTGCGGTCTGAGCATCGAGTCTTGGTTTTTGCGGTTACTGTTGCTGTTTCTGGGTGTTACTGAAGAGTAGGATGCACTGGAAGTTCCAAGACGCATGAGGTCAATGTGCGGGACGTCCTTAAACCAGCAGTCCACACATCGACTTTAGAAATAGGTGTCATCGCCGCTCTGTGTTTCCTAAGCCCAAGCATGCTACGCCTGATTGTTTATTAGGAATGCAAAAGCATGTAACAGAGCATCCTGTGAATGCTGCTTTGTTTCCATGCTTGTCGGCTTTCAATGATATGGGTTGACACCTGTTTCCAAATGAGAAAATTTTATGAGGAGTCTTGCTTGAGAATTTCTGAGTGGGATCGACACAGAATTGTTACTGCATTGACGCAGGCTAGGGCTGCTGCGAAGTTTGGGCTTGTACAGGTGTGTGTTTCGGAATTTTTTAGGTCATCTTTTAGGAATGCAACGGGTGGAGAGGGGAGACTGAAGAGCGCTTTTTATCGGTTTTGGTTTGCTAGTGCTGTTGGGACGATTCGGGGATGGCGATGGGTGCGCAGGGAGTAGTAGGCAACGATGAGGTTGTGGAGTGTTTTGAAAATGTTTGGGAGTTTTTAGAATGTTTGTGATGGAAAATGTGAGGTAGGTTGAATTGTTCCATTGCCGTTGTGAGGATTTTTAGACTTTAGGTTGTAGATGGAGATCATGAGAATTTGCTTAAAATGTTGAATTTCTGCGATGGAGTGAGCTATGGCATATGTAGTATTATAGCGCTTGACGTTTATGAAGTGGTTGTGGTATGTAGTTTAGCTTAGCCGAGGAAGGTAGCATAAAGTTGGAATGTTTTTCTAGAATGGCAATAGAACTTGTTGATGCTAGACTCTGATAGTTTCTCCATTGTAATCAAGTCTTTTTCTAAGGTATAACATTCAAGTGAGTTGGAGTTGGAATTTTGATACATTTTTGGAAGCTTGTCTTAATGTTTCAAATCGAGACAAGCCAAAGTGAAGGGGTTGTGGTCGAAGTGTGCCTCGAGATTTTGACAAGGAACATTGATCTAAACTAAAGTCTAAATTGGTGTAATTTTGGAGGATCGGAGAAACAAAGGGAGGGTGGTGATTTGAAGCATAGTTCTCTTTTTTAACGTTTGTGCATGTTATGGTACTCAGGACTAGGAAAATGAAACTTGTTGCCTCCTTCCAAACTTACAAAGTGTAAATGCATTGTTTTGAACTCATAGATCAACAATATAGTAGTTTCATGCACAGTTTGTTGAAACATTTATCCATGTTAATCTATATGTATATACATATCAAATTATGTTCTTTGCTTTGGGGCTGCACTTAGTTCTATTACAACAAACCATGTGGGAACAAATGGTTTCTAATAAATTATAATTATAATTTTAAATTTTGAGCGTTGTGTATTAATGATTATTAAATTTTACTTTCAAAATTTCAAACTTAAATAAAATAAGGAATGATTTCTAGAAGAGGTTAAAAATGTATTAAAATGGCATGTTTTTTTAATTCAAATATTTTTAGAGAACACATTTAGATGATCATTGCATCAATATTCAATTCAAAATGAGCTTTCAATAGAGAGTTATTTTTAGGGATTTTTTGTTCATTTTTTAGACAATTTTTTCTTATATAATATAGGAGTGAAAGTTATTTTTCGGTTTTACAGTGTATCTTTTTATTTCAAAAAATTGTAATTAATTATTATTAACAAATAAAAATATCAATAATTCAAAACATAAACTTTTATAGAAAATTTTATTCATATTTTTTTATTTAATTTAATTTATTTAAATTTAAAAAGTATATAGAAGGTTCAAAGTTTTATTTGCACGTGATTTTTAATGAACACTTTAAGTGCCCCCCAAGGCTCTTTCTTAGTGTCAGATCAAAGTCCAAAGTCCAAAATACAGGTGAGTGGCAAGACAATTTGTATTAAACTTCATCAGTCCAACTCATCCATGGTGACTTGCAAGCACATCACTCATTTTTGTCAAGTACTCAATGTCTTCCATCTTGAACAGTCTCATAACTTATTAATACCTTCTTCCTATGCACATCATGTATAAACTCAAAAGCTTTTGATCCACTTGTTGACAGGAATTACAACTTCCAATGATCACAACGATCGAACTAAAGTCTCCCTATGTATTATAGAGAAGCCCCTCAAAAGATCATTGTGCCATGAATAATTATTTCCAAGTCTCTCTTTAAGATTTGATCTTCAAACTTTTGAAATGATTTGATTTTCTTTGTCATTAACTCTCAAGTTGATACTCTACACTAAATAGTGAAATTAGGTTGGTCACCCCACACTAATTTCTTGACATTCTATACTATGTAGGTAAATACATTATTGTAGAAAAATGTAGTTACGTGGGGACCATATCTGATGCATGGGTTGGTGCAAAGGTTTGTGGCTTGGGTTTAGAGAAAGGCATGTGCCTCCATTTAGACAAGTAGTGAGTCATGAGGTAACTTCTCTGACGAAGGCAACCTAATTATCAAGGCAACCCAATTTCACTATTTAGTATACACTAAATAATGAAATTGGATAGCCTCACACTAATTTTTTGACATTCTACACTATATAAATATTTATGGATTTTTTACAAGATTTTACTACTTTTGAATTACAGTTCCCCATTCCAATAAAACTTAATTTAGTTGTGAGTGTAAATTTGTTCCTAAGACCCCCATTAACACCACCTTTTATATCGAGTGGGAATGGACCTTTGTTATATTAATCTAAAGTACAATACAAAAGTCCAATTTGCAAAAGCAATTCAATTTGCCTTGCTCATGGTTTAATATTGTTTCCAAGGTTGCACGCACTAGGATTGTACAAAAACCAACAATTCTTAGTTCAAAAAACTCTTCTACACACACAGGTACAATATAAGTTGTTGTTTGACTTGGCCCATCATCAATTCATTTGATCATAATCCTAATTCCAATGGTAATGGCAAAGAAAAAGGTGTTCTAGAATATATTTTCTATTAGTTCTATTTGAACATGGAAGTTGTCAAATTTATTTTTTGAATAACTTTGGCATTATATGTGGAATAATTGTGTAGGCTAAGTTGCTGAGGAGTGGAAGCAATGGATCTCTTTTCTTTGCCATTCTCTTCTGCTAGAGTTCTTTTTATTCATGAAATGTAACATTTCTATCAAATTATAAAATTTTAGATGTAATATAGGATGCTTTAAATTCATAAAAGGAATAATTTGAAATTTTAATTAAAATATACTTAGATTATTCTAAAATATTCAAGAATACACCTCATATATTTTAAATATGTAACAACCTTCATTTAACCCCTTAATTCTCATTGTCTTTTGAGAGAACAAAATGGATTCAAGGTAGGTTCCTACAATCTCAATTTGTGTGGTGATTTTTTGGAACTTTTTGTGAAGATAGGAAATCACGTTAGCTTTTTAGGGATATAATTTTTATTTAAATTGATGTCTAGATGAAAAGTTACACTACTCAAAGACCAAAATGGAGTTTGTCAAGCAGCACAAAAAAATCACAAAAAGTCAAAATTTTATTTTTCATAAAAAAAGTTTTTTTATATGAAAAACTTGATTCATTCTATTTAAATTAATGATGAGAAAG
Source organism: Climacium dendroides (assembly GCA_950106755.1). Lineage (NCBI taxonomy): Eukaryota > Viridiplantae > Streptophyta > Bryopsida > Hypnales > Climaciaceae > Climacium > Climacium dendroides. The sequence continues at coordinate 21,639,642 of OX467091.1, forward strand.
TTATAGATAAACTTGTTTTTCAAGCAATACAATAATCTTTTTGAAAAATAACTTATAGGATTTATTTTTTAGTGTATTTCTTACAATATTTCAAGAAAAAAAGGTCTATATGGTTTAGTTAGTTTGCTTAACCCTTGATCGTTGTCGGCGTGAGAGGGGTTTACTTCGAGAATACACGGGGTATCTAGCTGCAACTAAGAGTGACGAGATTAGAAGAAGGAGAAAAGAAGTAAGGTTTCCTAAACCCAATCTTGTTTTCAAAATATAGATTGGTCTAACTAACAACCCTGTTTGAACTTAAGACCCAAGGCATCTAGTAGTATCCAACGTCAATTAGTTTAGAAGCCTCGTTGGTATCTACAACCAGTCCAAAGTCTGAAAAGCAAACACTTCCAAGTAGTTTTGGTGACTATTTAGGTACCTGCAACTATCTACAGGGTCTGGGCATCATGCACCTACATCTACATTACCACCAAACCTTATAATCTGTTGGTCATTACTTCAACCTCACCACAAGGGGAAATTAGTACCACTCACTTGGTACATATTCAATGGTCTCGCCGGCCAATAATCCGATTTCACCACTACAATACAACTAAAAATTGAAAGCGCCTAACCACAAACACAAAATGGAACAAAGTCCGCCACAGGGGAAGGTACCAAGACAAAAATAAAGAAATTCACACTAGATTCTCTTTCCCAAACAACACATAAGTAAGAAAATGAAAGCAAATAAAATGCATCAAATGCATCCACCTACAAACCTCATTCAAACTCTCCAAATAGAAAGGCACTAAACCTTTCTTCACTCAAACTCTTATAACTTTCTCTAAAATGCTTCAAATACTTTGAAAAATGAGTCTTTAGAAAGCTAAAGAAGACTACTCTAATGATTCCGAATTTCAAAAAGAAAAATGAAAACTACAAGTCACGATGATCGCTCGAATTTCTACCCCTCTTTAACTGGATGGCAATAGATCTTCTTCCACTCACTCGCTTACACTTTTCACCCACAACTTCAAATCAAGCAAAAATAGTTTTTTTTAAAAGCACAAGAACTTCAGAAGCAAACTCTCCAAATTTAATTGCAAAAAGCAAAATACATCAAAAGTTATGATTCCTCAAAGTCATGGACCTTTTATTTTATTTTCCTACACACAAATCTGACTAGGCAAAGGAAAAATGGGACCTACCTACCAAATAAACCCTAAAGTAGGGGGGGCAATTCATATACAATCACCATCGATCTCTAAACCTTCATTAGTCATAGAAAAGACCTTCTAGAAGATTTATCTCACCTCAAACTACCACCAAAATTAAATTTTAGTAGGTAAATCTCGTTTAAATTTCTATCCTTCGATTTTAAACATATGAATAAACCATAAAATATGAAATGATCACTGTACTAAAATAAAAGTCAAACAAAGGTAAAAATTGAAGTCGAAGAGGAATACTACTCCATTTGTAAAAACTTTAAAATGCGTCAGACGGTAGCAGCTACATAGTGTGCACGTTCAACCTTTGTTAAAGAATTCACTGGCCCTATCAATCAATGTTGATGGCTAGAACTTCCTCTAATCAGCCTAACCATGCAATAGTATTTCTCTTCATTAAGTCCCTCAAAATTGCTCTCGAAAGTCACATCTTGAATACATGATTTAACACAACCGACTTGAAGTAGAATTACCAAAGCGCAGGCATCTCTTTGAAGATTGTCATGCCAACGCTGCTCTACACGAGGTTGTTTCAGTGGCCAAGAAGGTTCACCTTCTTCTCATAGACAAACTTGCCGCGATATCATTAACATCGGTTGGGCTGACTGATTTAACAGTTGAGACAAAGAAAGCTTTAGCTCCGCTTTTGGTTGAGACTCGAGATCTTGCGACTCCATTAAAATCTTCTAGTTCAACATTTTGAAAATCAAGCTCCACAATGAATCACAAACTTTATAGATTGAAGAAGACTAACTCAAATTGATAAAGCTAATTCAAGGTTGAACTCTCACTATAACAATGGTAGTGTTTTATGACCACAGAATTATGACTGAGGATGACTAGCGACTGCTTGTAGTCATATTTTTTAAGGTAAAAAAAATATGACTATAAATATGACTGCGAGTCATATCTTAGCCGTATAGTATATGGCCATTGGGAACACCAAAATACTTCATAGAAAACGGTAAGGAACATATTTAGGGAACGCCCAGTCATATTTTCTAGTCATATTTTGCAATCATATCTCTATGATAGTAAGATTTTTTTTAGAGCAGCCCAAAAACAATTTGAATAGGGAATATATTTAGAAAGTGAGTCATATTTTTCCACGTAGGATTTTTTTGTAGTCATATTTTTTTTAAATCACTTTTTTGTAGTTGCCACTAATTTAGGATTTTGAAACCCTAACCACCACAAAATAGGGTTTCAAAACCCTAGCCGCCACAAAATTAAGGTTTTGAAATCCTAGCCACCACTTTTTGTAGCCACTCTTCTTTTTGTCCCTTTTTCTTTCTTTTTTGTTTCTTTTTCTTTGTTTTTGTTGCTTTTTAAGTTTTGTTTTTTGTTGCTTCTTAGTTGTTGTTTTTTCTTGTTTTTTCTTACTTCTTCTTACTTCTTCTTACTTCTTCTTACTTTTAGGTTTTGCTTCTTCTTCTTTCTTTCTTGTTCCTTCTTCTTTGTTTTTGTGGCTTCTTAAGTTTTGTTTTTTGTTGCTTCTTAGGTTTTTCTTCTTCTTGCTTCTTCTTACTTCTTCTTACTTCTTAGGTTTTGCTTCTTCCTATTTAGGTTTTGTTTTTTCTTTCTTCTTTCTTGTTCCTTCTTCTTTGTTTTTGTTGCTTCTTAAGTTTTGTTTCTTGTTGCCTCTTAGATTTTTCTTCTTCTTACTTCTTCTTACTTCTTCTTACTTGATCTTGCTCCTTACTTCTTGCTTCTTAGGTTTGCTTCTTCTTCCTACTTAGCTTTTGCTTCTTCTTCTTTCTTAGGTTTTGCTTCTTCTTACCTTTCAACTTTTATTTCTTTTTCCTTCTCAAGTTTTTTTTTTTTTGCTTCTTAAGTTTTGCTTTTTAGGTTTTGCTTTTTAGGTTTTGCTTCTTCTTCCTTCTTAAATTTCGTTTCTTCTTCCTTCTTAAGTTTTGCTCCTTTTTCCTTCTTAGATTTTGTTTCTTCTTGCCTCCTAACTTTTACTTCTTCTTCCATCTTAGGTTTTACTTCTTATTCCATCTTAGATTTCGCTTCTTCTTGCTTTTTAACTTTTGTTTCTTCTTCCATCTTAGGTTTTTTTTCTTGCCTCCTAGTCATATTTTGCAGTCATAATGTCACTTAGTTTTTGCTTCTTCTTTTTTGCTATTTTTTGCTTCTTAATCTCTCTATCATCATTGTTATTTTTTGAGGTTATTTATAATTTTTGAATATATAATGATTATTGTTCATTTATTGAAAACTAACCTTCTTATTTATACATGTAGGCATTGGAGATTGAAATGAAGTTATTGAAGGCTACTTGCAATACAAAAGAGGTAACATCTTTACATTTTTGTTGAAATATAGGTTCTACAAGTATGTAGAAATATACATATATAAAGAGCCATTGTGATATATTTTTTGTTAATAACTAATAAATGTTATTGAAAAAAATCACATTTTTTTTTGTATTTGACTTTTTAATGTGATTAATTTTTGCCCATTTAAGAAATCATATGTATTCATTTTTAATTAAATGGATTCTCTTACTTAACTACTAAATTATGTTGATGTATGACTACACATAGTCGTTTTACAAATCATCAAAAAATATGACTGAAAAGAATTGTTTTACACATCATTTAAAAATATGATTGGGAAAAGTCATATTTCGTATTACTGCAAAATATGACTCACCATAGTCATATTTCACATCACTGCAAAATATGACTCACTACAATCATATTCTACATCATTGCAAAATATGACTTACTACAGTTATATTTGACATCACTGCAAAATATGACTTACTACAGTCATATTCTACATCACTGCAAAATATAACTCACCGCAGTCATATTCCATGTCACTAAAAAATATGACTCACTACAATCATATTCTACATCGCTGCAAAATATGACTTACTATAGTCATATTCCACATCACTGCAAAATATGACTCACCGCAGTCATATTCCATGTCACTACAAAATATGACTTGTCGCAGTCATATTCCATGTCATCAAAAAATATGACTCACTACAGTTATATTCCACGTCATCAAAAAATATGACTTGCCGTAGTCATATTCCACGTAGGATTTTTTTGTTTGCCTGGGCAACTCAACAAAAAGTCAAGACCCCCCTAGGAGAGTCAAAGTATATGCCATGTTGGCATACTATGGCTAAATATGGGTATTTATACCCTTCAATTTATATGACTGCCAATATGATTGATGTCTGAAGCGACTGCTTTTAAATGACTGGAGTCAGTCATATTCCAAGTCATCTACAGTGATTTCTGCGTGAGTCATATTTTTTGATTTTATAACTCACTACAATTATATTTTGCAGTCATAAAACACTGATTTTGTTGTAGTGTCTTTATATCATTTACTGTCAGTTACAAACATCACCTTGAAGCTACTAGAAGTGTCCTCAATAAGTTTCTTCTCCCCGAATCATAAAATCTCATTATTATAATATATTGGTGTAAATTTATAATATATACAAATTCACAACACAACACCGTCGACAAAGACATTTAGTGTCCAGTGGATGATAGAGAATTTTTGTGTGTAGGACAAAAGTGCAATTATCCATCTTTAGAATTGAATTTGGAAAGAGGATATCTTCTACAGTACTTTGACTTCTAATGAGTGCTTTTTCTACTTTTTAAGCCTATGATTTACACAAAAAAAAAAAATTCCAGAGTCATCCCTTCGTCCTTTAAGGGTTAATCAATCTCACCATTGGAATTAGTAATTTTTGATTCCAACTTTGAGCTATTAATGGTTTGATTTTTTCCTTCAATCTTGAATGTACTTCTACTTAATAATGTTTTTATGAGTGAAAATTAAGTTGATCTTTTAATTTTTTTCTTAGACTCTCAATTCAATTATTCAATAATAAAAATTAGAAATTCAAAATGTATAGTGGCAAAAATTTAAGCTATAAAGATTCAAAGCCTTGACACAAAAGGTACCAAAAAAAACAAATTTTTGCATTTCTAATGCAAATATCTTGCAACGTATCTAGTCAAAGTTTTTGAAGTTTCTTCAACTTATTCTTATACTATTCTATTGCAAGATTTAATGGTTAGATATGCAAAACAAACAATTTCTAAAGTTTTGTGCAATTTGCAAAAGAAATGGTAGTTTTAAGTGATTTTTGATGAAAAAAATTCATCCGAGGCACTCAAGGCAAATTTACTAAAATCTAGACCTTTTTGAATTTATTCTTATTGAAATATTTTCTAAAAAGAGATTCACATAAACCAACTATACGGATCGGTAGTGGAGATGAGCCCAGAGCTATGGGGAAAAAGACACGACCTTTGACCATTGATACCATTGAAGAAATTATAATAGTTAAACAGAGAAGTTTTCAAAATTGAGAAGCTAGATTTGAGGCACTTGGGTGCTCACGGGTTAAATACTCTTTTAATGCACATGGTTGCAATAATCACATATTAGTGATCCCCTAGGATTTACAATAATATTGCTCAATTCCTTAAATTAACTTCCATCTACGTGTTGCAAAAACAAGTTCTTTGATGGAAACGTATAATACTATTTTTGAAAGGGATTTTATAGGGCCCACACGTCTTATTTTTAAATAGCCAATTTGACATGGCATTGACGTGGCATCAGTAGTGGCATATCATATTCTTGTTTTTTGTGTAGTCCCTACAATTGATCTGCACTTCAAAACTGTTTTGAATGTTTTCTTCAACTACATTATTAGATTTTGACATTGAATATAATTTAATGAATAAGGACTACAAATTTAAAAATTGTATTAAAGTGAAGGCAATAGAGTTAGAAATCAAAGTCCAAAAGTTGGAAAAGAATTGCAATTGTGCAACATTTTTTGAAAAATACCATTTAGTGAATAAGGATACTAAGGTACTTGATTGCCAAATTTTTTTAAAAACAAAATTGAATTGCAAATAATTTTGTTAGGGAATTACAAAATGTCAATTCCAATAGTGAAAATATTTTAACAAGCACCATACTTTTTTGCAACTTTTTATTTCAAAAATATTTAAAACTAAAGTGAAATATGAACTTCATATGTTACTTTTATGCAAAGCTAATTTAATTGCTTGCAATCTAAAAATCTTGAATTTGTCACTTCACTAAGAAAAATAGAATAAATTTAAAGACTTTTGCATAAACAAGAGTTGTAATAAACTAAAATCTTATAAATCAATTTTAAAAGTATTTTTTGTCCAAAATTAGCTTTTAGATAAAAAGACATTATAAATTTTGATCTACATGTCAAAATTTCATGAAATTTTACCATTTATAGATGTTGATTTATCAAAACTTTTCAAATAATATCATTGACAATATCAAAAATCTAATTACAATACACTATCCAACACATCCAACAACCTATTTTGGATTGCTTGCAATTGGGTCTCGAATTGGGTTTTATTGAATTATTCCTTTGAGTTGTACTATATAATAAATTCTTACATTTAAAATTCTTAGAATACATGATCTTTTCAGACCTTTACAAATTAGCCAAAGTATATAATATCTAAACATTTTATTTGCACTATGTTTTGAACAGAAGTTAGATAAACTCAATGATGGTGCCTCAAGCCTTCATTCCTTTGTCTCAACCTTCTAAAAACAAGGAAAAAAGGGATTGGCATTGCACTAGTAGAAAGTTGTGTTGCTTGTATTAGTTTGTGTAGTTGTAAGAGTTCATAAAGTTGTGTTGCTTTTATTAGTTTGCGTAGTTGCAAGAATTCATAAAGTTGTGTTGCTTTTATTAGTTTGTGTAGTTGCAATTGTTCATAAAGTTGTAATGCTTTTATTAGTTTGTGTAGTTGCAAGAGTTTATAAAGTTGAGAGGGCACCCACATACTTATAGCCCTATCATGTAGTTCTAAAGGTTGTAATGGATAAAACATTTGTCCTACATTTGGGTTGCAAGCTATCCATATCGATATCAATTGGTTCAAGTTTTTTACGTGTTTCAGTTTTTACCTTCAATTGTTCATTGGGTTGACAATTAACAAAGGGATTTTTTCATTCAATCTTAATTTAGTGTTCCAATGTTGATTTTATTTTTTACAATAATTCATGTTATTGTGCCTTTGGTGTTGATGCAAAAGTTATTTTCATTATAGACAAGTTCTTCGCCATCTCAAATCTTACTAAATCAAAATCATAATTTAACCCCTCACTACCCAAGGGGGCCAAAAGTGTCCTCATATAGTTTCAAGTCCAATTCAAATACTATAACTTTTGCATCCTATGTCCAAATCTAATAAAACTTGTTGAAAAGTTTGTGCTCTCTCTTCTAGTTAGTATAGTAAAATTTTCAGATTAATCCAAGATCTACTAATTTTTTGTAAGCTAATCAAAGTTTAGAGGTTCAATTTGAGTTCATCAAATTGCATTTGATATCTACAACTTTGGGGGCTTGTATCTCCTTCACCCAATGTTCATTTTCAATTAAATTTGTTGTGTTATATTTGAATTGAAGTCTAGTTATTGTATTAAAATTTTCATGTCAATCCAAGTTGTTTTGAATGTTTGGAAGCAATTTGAAGTTCAAAATCTCAACATTTTTGGATTATAGTGAACCTTGGCGGCTTGTTTCTTCATCATACAGTGTCCGTTTTCATATAATTTTTTTGGAAAAGTTGCACATACTATTCTCATTTGTGTAGATGAAATTTCATATCAACCCAAAAAGTTTATAAGTGATTAAGTAGCATTTTAGTTGAAGGAGGTTTAGCCCTAGATGTGTTTTTGCAACTTTTCTTGCTATTTTTTTGACATTTCAAAGCCATTTTGCAAAAACAATGAGTCAATTTAATGATATTTCCTTTCACCAATGTGTTTGTATGTTGCTTTTGAAACCTTTTATAGTTTAAATTTTTTCATTTGAGTAGGTTTCGAAATCAAATTTCACCTCCAAATGTGTTGTTAGGAAAATTTCAGCATCCATTTTCTACACTAAAATATTGTAATCTTGCAATCCATGTGGCCAAATGACTCCAAATTTGATTCTCATCATCTACAACATGTACACTACAAGATTGTATGTTTGAAATTTCTATACCTTACTAATATTTAGGACTATAACACTTCAAAAGCAATGATGTTTTTAAACTCCAAAAGGCCATAGGCCTTAAGGGATTAATAAAAATCTATTAGAAGCCCATTTCTTCTAAATTTCACATTCATTTCTAATCTTTTCATTCAACAAATCTAAAATTCTTATCTTTCATAAATTCATATAATTTACTCTGCAAATAATTTAATATATAATAATTTTAATTTACTTTTTATTATGTGGTTTTGATAATGCTGTTATAATAGTCAAGAATGTTACTTTTAAGTTTACTGAAAATGATAGAAATATCATAATATTGTTATAGTAGATTTCATCTTTTTAGGGTTAGCAAAAGATGTTCTTAGAAAAAAAATTGGATACAAAAATATATACTTTCATTCAATTTTTTTGTTGAATACACTTTTTTTAAGGTATGTAACATTACACATTATTCAAATTATCGTTTTGAGCAAAAGCTAAAACATAGAACATTACTAAGGTAGTATGGCCTTAAAGCGACTATTTACCGGCTGGTCCCCCTTTTTTAAGGTTTCCATGAATAGAAATATTTTTGGATCATTTTTCAAAGAAAGAAAAATGGATGCGGAACGTCACACAAATGGTTTCATATTCATTTAATCATTTTTGAAATACTTATGAATTTAAAAAAAAATTGTTGGAGGCACCTATTTGTGACCCTAGGTCTTCCATAATCCGACCACTTGCAACTTCTAAAGTGATTTCAATAAATGAACGCCAACAATTGGCTCTTGCAATAAATAATGCTTTCTCTTGATTCTCTCAATGGCTTGAGAGGTCCATTTAAGGACCACTTACTATCCATTTCAAACCTACATATAGGGGCGATTTAAAGAGGCCACTCACTTTTAGAGCAAACTACCTTAGTCTTGTTTCTGTCCTCTTTTTCAAAACTTCAAAGAATTCCTATAAATGAATATTCCATTGAAGTTTGAAGTTAAACCACAATGATGAAAAACTAAGGTAAGTTTTTTTAAATTAGGAAAATATTGAATTTGAGGCAAAAAATAATAATTTTTTTTTCCAAAATTCAAGGTAATTCCAACTTTCCACAATAAAATTTGATATTTAAATGACACATACTTAGCAGACATATGGTTTCATTTTTACAAAATATAATTAAAAAAATTCATTTATGTATAGTAGCACAATAGAGTATCTAGAAGGAAGGATCTTGATGTTTGGCTATATGGCTATAGGCTATGTTCTTACATGTTTAACCAAAGAATACTTGAGGAACCAAAATTTGGCTTTGGGATGACATTGGAAATTAGTTAGAGGACATGAAATTAAAAAAAATCAACTAGTTATTTTGTGTGAGATCCAAGGTGAGATCCAATTGCTATTTTATGATGTAATGAACTAAATTAGAAATCTTGACCATTTTCTTTATGTACATAACCCATACATTTTGAAAATTTTAGGTTTACTTATTTCTAAAATTGCCTAAGGGTGCAATGTTGGGAATGGGTACCTTCACTTAACCCCACAAGGATAAGGGGATAGTCCAAAGTTCCAAAATTGTAAAGATGTATCATAAAATACAATTTAGAATAATAATTTACAAATGGCTCTCAAACAATAGTTGTAAATTGTGATTCATATATCATATCAATACAACTAGATCAATCAGTGTACAAACCAATATTTTTAATGAAATTTGAAGCCAATAATTAAAATTCCTTCTACAATCAATTGTACATTGAATATTTGTAATTTTCACAAGAATTTTTTCGTTGAAGTTCATAATGTGAAGTTCTAATCGCAATGATTTTTGAAGATTTTAATTTAATTTAATTTAATTTATTAGTGAAGATTAGGATAATTTCTTGAATTAAAAAGGTTAGACTAGCGGTTGGCGCTTGCTATGCTATGCATTCACCATTAGAATTTTTATGTATTAGATAGAATGCAAAGCAAGGGTTTCAATAAATCTTCATATAATTTTTTAAATAAATAAGCATATATTAAAATAAACAATAAAAATTTAATGAATCATGAATGAAATACATGCAATGATGAATACGGTAAAAGATACACATACATTAGAATGCATTAGAAATTTGACTCAATTGTTACAAACAATGGCAACCCAAATAGAAGAATTTAAAGGAAAAACTTGTAAATCTCAAAAGCTTCGTGAACAATTTAATTCAAAGCTCACAAAAGCACAAAATCATAGAAATGCAAAAAAAGTATAAAGCCAAGAAAAGCAATGGAATTGCTACCTTTATAATATCACCATATTGATCCTCTTTAATATCACCTCAATTGCAACAACTGTGATATTACAAAGGGACTTATGATTTTAGTAGTATGATATACTAATACCTATTGAATAATAGAATATTTGCAAAGCAAAGTCTTCAAATCTACACCATACAATTGTTAAAGAATTAATACAAGAATCTTTTAAAAATTAAAGATGAAAAAAAAACATTTTTGTATACTTGGAAGGTGTTTGCATTCATTGGGTATTCAAACTTTGAACACTTGGTCATTTAGGGGTTTAAGAAGGTCATCATGGATGTCTTGCATATCATTGTATGAATTTGGACGTGAGTGTGTTCAAAGAATCACCTTGATAGCTAGTGCATTTTGATACCTTCTAACTCTTTGCTCTTGATTTAAATTTTGGCCAAAAAATGATTCTTTTTGAATTTGAGCCTAAATATTGAAACCAAGTTTATCACATATAGTTTCTACTCTACTTTGAAATTTTGAAAATTTCTTAAAATTGAACAATATATCAAAATTTAACCTTTAGTCATGTAACTAGAGATTATTGATTTTTCTAATTCTAGAATGGTAAGAAAATTTGATTTCACCATGATATTCTACATTAAAAAATATATACCTACGATGAAAGTTTCAATTTTTTTGAGCAATCATATGTCTTTTCAATAAGAATTTTATTTACTTTCTTTTCAAACATTTACAATAATTTTAGATTTTTATTGTCACTTATAAGAAGACATGTGATTTCATATCTTATCCAAGGACCTTCCCCCTCCTCCAACTAGGTGAGTCAACCGAATACTTTAATTATTGAACCAAAAGTTTCATTTTTTGTTTCTATACATTAATAATGAAGTCATTCATCAAATAGGTTTACAATGTCCTTCCTAGGTTAAAACAAAACAAAACAAAATATTTTCCACTCAAGATTACTAGCAAAATAGAGGATGCAAAGCTAAAGATAATAGAATCAACATTTGACAAAGGCGGACTAGCCTATTGCCACCTCAATCACAATTATGTCCTTCCATCCCCATGGAATATATTTCAAAACAAAAATGTACACCAAGGTACATGAGGGCGAAATTGCAATTTGGATGGTAACAAGTTGGTTCACCTTAGGTAATGGGTCCTAGGCAACCATGGCCACCCTCAATACTTTTTTTGGCAATTTGTTGTCCACTTGCACCAAAGAAATGGGCCCATTCAATACTATGTCTTCAAAACTAAATGGTACCATAAAGGTAGAAAATCGCCAAGAAACTTCAAATTTATAAAGAATCTTGAATGAAATTGCTAGATTGTGGATGAAAACAAAGTTATAGATATGTGATATGCACTAATGTGATGTTTTCTATCCAATATGTGGATGAATGTTGAAATTTAAAACACAGCTATTAATAACATGAAAAATCTAGTACATGATCTAGTATTGCCACTTTCACACTTCATAAAAATGAAAAAAACTAAACTAAACTGGTCACCCGCTTCATCCAAGGAAAATATTCCTTTATCAATACCAGTAAAAAGTTTATCACAACTTTTTTTTCTTTTCACTTGGGGCACATTCCAATACTAGGCATTCAATAGTCTACACTTTACAGTACCCCCCCTTTGTTGAAACTTGAATGGAAAGTCGGCTGATCTCCGATGGAATGGGGAATTGGGGATCCTCCATCTGCCTGTCTAATCAATAGTAAGGTAGAACTACCCATTACCATACAGATTTGCTATCTAGGTACTTTGGAGAAGCTATTTATGAGCTCTCATATTTTTCAGAGATGGAATTGTTTGAGAGAAGTCAATTGCAAAAAAAATAAAGACTTTTCTGACAAGAATTGAATTTTTTGTGATTTTCCAAAGCTAAAATGTAAAACTGTGAGTAGACCCTTGGTAAAGCATGATCAGACCATTGTTGAAACGTGGGCTGATGTGTCCACTCCCCAGTGCATCGCCATCATGATCATCGATGAGAAAGATTCTGGTAATAAGATGGGCCAGTGACGGAAATGGGAGGAACCTGTAGGTGGGGGAGTTGGGTAAATGGTGGTAATGGGTAGTTCTACCTTAGTACTTTCCCATCTATCATAAATTTTCATCAATTGTTCAGTTGTTCTTTCCTTAATTGTCCATTCATTGGGAACTCAATTAAAAATTGGTGGCCACTTGAAGGACATATCATGTTAAAAATAAGCTTAACATAAGGGAGCCGACCCATTTCCGGCCACTTAAGCAATTTTGCATATCTGGAGTGTTGTTTTCTTGAGCGGAGAAATTTCCCTGTACAGAAATAGAGTTTAGAAGGATTCCATATTTTTTCAGAATTTTATTTCTCAAAACATGATTAAGGTAGGGGGCTGTAAAAGTGATCTGTCTCTAAAAGCGATCTGGTACATTTTGCCTTTAACATGTACTAGAAGTGTACATTTCAGGAGGAAGTCGCTTTTAGAAACCACTGGTTTTCAACTTCAAAAATTCATAACTAATTCCATGAAGATCCAAAAAATATGAAACGACTTGAGTTAGATGCCAATTTCATTTTTCTTACCACGAAAATTTACTGAAAATTATTTTGAGCAGTTTAGCTTCCCCAAAATGCAAGTCAGCTCTTAAAGGGTCGCTTTTACAGCCCCCTACCTTACTACAAATTTTTTAGTTGAAGATTATGTTCGACATATTCTAGTCATGTAGGCCCTCCTATTTCCAACCACAGGTTGGTTGCAAAATCAACCAAGGTTGTAGCCAATTGTAATGCACCACAATTGTATTGGAGATTGTGCCATAATTAATGTCTTGTTTTCTCCTATTGATTGGAAAAGGTGTAGTCTATATGACGGGAATAGGTCCTTGGTCACAAATGGGTTGGCTCCCTTAGATGATTGAAGTGCTCTAAATTCATGAGTACTTCAATCATCTGGTTTTTGGAAGGAAAAGGTGTAAGGTAGAACTATCCATTACCATACAGATTTGTTACCTAGGTACTTTGGAGAAGCTATTTGTCAGCTCTCATATTTTTTTAGAGATTGAATTGTTTGAGAGAAGTCAATTGCAAAAACATGAAGACATTTCGACAAAAATTGAATTTTTTTTGTGATTTTTCAAAGTTGAAATGTTCAATTGTGAGTAGACCCTTGTTGAAGCATGACTAGATCAGTGCTCAAGCGTAGGCTGATGTTGTCCACTCTCCAAGTACATTGCCATCATGATGAAGAATTAATAAGATTGTGGTAATAGATTTGTCAAGTGACGAAAATGGAAGGAACTTGTAGGTGGCAGAATTGGGTAATTGGTGGTATTGGGTAGTTCCACCTTATATTAACCTTAGAGCACCTAAGTGTCTCGAATCTGGCTTCTCAAAATTGAAAGATTTTTTTAGTTTGATTATTATAATCTTTTCAATGGTACAGTCGAAGAATGTGTCTCTTTTTCTAAAGCTTTAAACCTGTCTCCACTACCAATTAATACAATCTATTTATGTGGATTTCTTTTTAGGTGATAGTTTGATTGAAATGAGTTTAGAAGGGTCTAGATTTTAGTAAATACACAATGGGCGCTAAGGGGTTAAAAAAATCATGAGGAGAAAAAACAAGCAATGAATTTGGCTCTTTTAGGCCGGCTCAACTTAGGGGGTAGGTTAAGGTCAAGCTTCTATGTGGAGTCAAGGGCCGGTAGAGCCTATTGATCACTAGGGGAATAGGTGTTCCATTTTTCTGGAATGCCTATCCCACTGATGATCGATAAGCTCCACGAGCCCCCGATTCCATATGAAAGTCCTTCCTAAACAAGAGATGTCACTTAGGCTTGTGAAGAGTGCATGAGTATAACACGTTGTTTTTGTACCAAATGTCAATGAAATTCTGACAGATAATATATTGCATATCTTCACTACAACTACTAAGAGTGGACATAATATGGTTCCTATAAGCCATGCCGACAACAATGGTGTTCCTCTAGCGAGATTATATGTTTGTAAGGAGTTGATTTTCATCCCTTCGGATACTAAATGATTTCAAGTATACAAATTCTTTAAAGAATGGTGGATCAAAAGATGTCACTTGTGATTTTGATAAGGTAAATATATATCTAAAAAATATTGTATTTCTCAATTATAAGAACCCAAGATAATACCGGTGAAAGCTTCCTTCTACAAAGGAAGCTCTATAAGTCCAACACACTTTGGATGTATTTGAATCTATACCAAACCAGATGAGTTATATGACACAAGTAGAGTATGTGCTCACTAGTCTCATTTGCGCCAAGATGACAACTTTGATAGATAAATGAATAATCCATCATTACACTCCAACTAGTTATAGATAGCTTGCCTAAATTTATAAACCATAAGAATATCGCTAACTATTCTTCCAAAATAGGGCTAGGGAACTGAGTCTTGCAACTCCCGGGTTGCTTCCATCCTCCACTCATTCCCAAGGAAATGAACATGCCAAAATAAGACAATCTTGTGTATTAATGACTTGTTAGAATCAAGAGCCAAACCAAGTGCCAAATAATTTTAAAAAATGTAAAAAAACAACATACAAACCAACAAACCAACAAAGATCTAATATGAGTCAACAAGTGTAATGAGGACGCTCTCCTAGTGTTTGGAAAGAGAATTGTGCCATAACCAGGCTCCTTTTGTCCCTGATTGGGTTTGCAGTGGACCACTTTTTTCTCACCGGCCACGCCCAAATCTAGGCGGAGAAGCTTCCTAGTAAATGAGTAGCAATGTTCTAAGAAAAAATTCCTTTTAGCTAGTCTCCTCTTGAATGTCCCAAGTTTAGACTTGGATTGGATTGCACGTTTGATTCAATCATCTATTTCAGGGAGGGGAGGCAGGGAGCATAATTTAAGTGAATTCCCGGTTCAGTTGATTCAGTCTCCTTGATCTCCCCATTTAAATGATGCTGTGGGTTGTTCGCCGTCATCACTTAACTGTACTACCTCAGAAGCCGCTCATGCAGCTGCTTCAAATATCCAATTCTGGGTAAGGTAACTGCACCTAAAATTGCACAAATAAGCTCTCTGACATAACCAACGATTATGTTTTAAAGAACATAACGACAATTTCTGCACATTGGTGAAGGGCTACAAATCAAAATGCAAGTGGTTCCATCATTTTCCATCTTTTTTAGACGCATTGAGAATTAGTTACAAATTTTTCAAAGATGCAAGGTGTAGGTGGCTAAAAGTGTCATGGAGGCAATGCCAAAATGCATTTGATCCAAATGAAGAAATGGCACTGGAGAAGAAGTCAAAGCAATAGGAAGTTTACTACCCAAAATTGTCCACTTCTAAGGTTGCCACACCCACAATATTATAATTAACTAGAGTTGCACACTACTCAAAATTCACCTTATACTTGTTCTTGTCATAAACACCATTTGGGGTATTCTCCCTATTCAATTTCCCTTCAAAAATAGGGGGCGATTTTGAAGGATGATTCATTTTAGGTGTGGTTACCTTATACCCAAAATCGCACCCTACCTAAAACTATCATCATCATCTCCCTTGGGATATCTCCAAAATCAATATATACCTATGTAAAAGAATGATTTTAAAATCTCTAGTACCAAAAGAAACTTGGACCTTTCATCAACTTTTTGTTGTGGAACTTGATATTAATAGTTATTGTTGACAAGATTGGTGGCCCCATTGCTTTGACGTGGAATTATAGGAGCTTTGGTAATTACACCTAAAATCAACCTTATAAGGTTGGTACACCCAAAAATCGCACCCTACCTGAAACTACCAGTATCATGTTTCCATGTACATCTCCAAAACCAATATGTACCTATGTGGAAGAAATGACTTTAGAACCTCTTCCAAATAAAAACTTGGACCTTTGTAGTTTTTGCATATGGTGTCCAAATGTGGCCTTCTTTGGTGCGTTGGAACCTCTTTTCACTTGCTAACAAAAATATCAATTAAAATTTGACCAGTCTAATAATAGAAACTAGGCACAGTAGCAAAAAATAAAAAAAATAAAAAAAATGGCGACCTTGCTGAGCAAGCTGTGGACTGGCCCTTTCAAATATTGAAGAAGTCTTGATTATAAACAAACCATGTCACAAGTTTCCCCTCTAAGTGGCACCCAAATTACGCAGACAAAGTCTCTGGAGGTGCCGGCAGCCGCGGTCAAAATTATAACATGAATTGAGTGATGAGAGAATTGGTCTTCAGTTGATTGTGGGAGTTTGTAGGAAGGAAAATATTGGTTGCAAAGTCAGACAAGTCTCCTACTCTTGTTGAAGAAGGAAGAACTTTATTTTTATTACACTAGCGTGTTGAACAACACGCTGCAAGGGTTTCCGTCAGGTAAGGTAGTATGCTCTAAAAGCGACCATTTAAGGGCTGATCCACCTTTTTTTATATAGTTTTCTGTGAACAAATGCACTTTTATATCATTTTTCAGAGGAAGAAAAATAGACATGGAATCTAACACAAGTGATTTTGTATTTTTCTAAGCATTTTTGAATTACTTACGAATTTTCAAAGACTAAGGATATAGGCACCTATTTGTAAATGTAGGTCTCTCCAAATTTGTCTACTTGCAACTTGTAAAGAGATGTGTAGATTCAAAGATTATGATTGGCTCTTGCAAGAGAAAAATAAATTTTCCTGGATGCATTCAATTGCTAAAGTGATCCATTCAAAGATCACCTCATTTCCATTCTGCCCCTAAAGCTAGGGTCCATTTGAAGGAGATGGTTTGTTTTATAACACACTACCATAGAGAGGCTGATTTCACTCTAGATAAACCACTTGTTGCCACCATGTGTCAAACCTGCAACCACGCCATTCAGTTTGGGTGCCTTACCAATATCATCT
The DNA here is from genome assembly GCA_950106755.1 of Climacium dendroides. Classification (NCBI taxonomy): domain Eukaryota; kingdom Viridiplantae; phylum Streptophyta; class Bryopsida; order Hypnales; family Climaciaceae; genus Climacium; species Climacium dendroides. Next base: position 21,657,003 of record OX467091.1, read on the forward strand.
GATAGTTTAGGGTCATCTTGGACCGAAGGAAGAAGAACTTTGAATGAATGAAGAGTTTGCAACACAAGATTGTAAGTATTAATTACTCTTTGTACTTTTCAAGAGACTATGAGTCTAATTTTTTTCTTTTGGTATTTATTGATCACATATCGCTAAATTTTCAGGAATTATAATAATTAAGGGTAAGACCACCTAAAATGACCATCTTGTCACTAACGTTTCTCCATTTAGATTCTTGCATAAATGTAAACCCTCTTTTTGAATGAAAAAGCCTATATGGTTGATTTTGGATATGCTTGTATTCACAAATTTGAAAATTTATAATTTTTTCATACATGTCCAATAATAAAAAAGGAAATTTTTGGAGTCTTCTTGGAATTGCCAACAACCATTTGCAATAGAACCATACTCAAATATTTACTTAGATGATTGTAGCTTACACAAAATAGTGAAATTAGGTTGCCTGATACCAAAAAGTTATTTTAGGAACCATCAAAGTCAACAAATACTTCTAAAAATATTTTCATTTGTACACATGGAGGTTCACAAGTCCCAATTACAACAAGACCTAAGATAGAAGTGCCTATTTCCAATAACTTAAGCATTTCAACATATATGAGGAGGGAAATTTGTCAAGAAACCGAACTCAATTTATGCAAATATAACGATGAGGAAGCCCCTAAGGAAGAATGCAAAAAAACAAATTTTTTTCATGAATGAATATTTTATTCAATATAAATGTGAATTTTTCATTGGGACCCATTCCAGTCTCACAAACTCACCAATTGTGATTAGCTTTGGTACTTCTTTCCAGGCAAGGAGGGAAGAGAGATGAGTGGATGAGAAGTAATATGGAACGGCCATTGGGAGGTGGATTGTGGATTGTAATCTACCGTTCCCAGTGAGCGGCGAGAGCCACGAGCGGGGAATGGCAGATTACAATCCACAATGCACTGACCAACGGACGTTCCATTGCGTAATCAGCCTTCTGCGAGGTATTTTTTGGACCATTGGTTGCCGTCCGTGTTAGGGTTTGTGTAAACCTTTTTTCTCTGTTGTTTTTAGCCATTTGCTTCTTCCTTGTTGTTACTGCTCCGCTTCTCTGTGTTGAAAGTTCTGAGCTCTCATTTGTGCATTGGTCTAGTTGCTACAGGTGCGCGCTGCTTTCTCCTTGAAATTTGGCGTAATTCTTGTATAAGAGCATGAGCTTTTTAAAATTTAAAAACCGGCAAAAATTAGGGCAAAATTGGGAGGATTATTATGGGCTGTGAAAAGGCAAGTGAAAAAGCCCATAATATCGAGCAAAGGCTGATTATGGTGCAAACCAAGAATCTTTCTCAATGAACAGTGCACCAAAATATTGTTCTCAATAGGTCAGCCTAAAAAGCCATGACAAGCGGGTGTCCGAATTAGGTACTTCTACCTAAATTCGAAAGTAGTGCATTCTTGTACAATAACTATTTACATAGTGTCAAATTTCAAGGAATTAATAAGAGGCAACCTAATTTCACTATTTTGTGTACTGTAGTTAACTTGGTAATATTTCATTTGGATGAATCCATGCTCAAGTTTTGAGGCCTTCTTCTAGCCATTCATTCAAAGCTCCAAGCACTCATTTCGATCTCACAAGCTTTCACAGAATGCCAAGACGGGTCCGTAATCTCCATTGGAATCCAACTCGAGGTCAGTAACGCAAGGCCATCCACGAGCCAAGCTTGCGTCACTGCTTCTTCTACTGTTCGAACTTTACACGGTCCATTGTTTGTAGTAAATCGCTTTGTTTTTTCAGCCTCGTTCAGTGCATCTGAAGTTGGGAGAACATGGCTCTTGGAGCAACACACAACGGAAAATTGAAGATGGGCTTTGCGATTGTGTGATGGAATGGGAAGTTGTGTGGAAATCGTTGAAGCCACCAGCGCGTGCCTTCATGTCCAAGTTTTAATTCAGTCGAAAGACGCGGCGGGGTGATGATCCAGCGCTACGTTACGGGAACTGAATTTTTTCTCCTCCACACATCCCACCCACCCCAGTGCCTCTCAACCTTAGCCCTCATGGGCTCTTTCTTTCCTCACGCTCCCTTCAGTTTCTGGATCAAGTTCTTGAGTGGGATGCGAAAAGGAGACGGGAGGGAATCTTCGGTGTGTTGAGATCAACAGAGAGCTGCAGGCTTCACATTCGCACTGCCCAATTGAGTCGTAGTTTCGGTAGCATTATCTGTTTTAGAAAATTGAGGGAGGTAATGCAAAAATTCCTCTCTACTTTTGGAAAATGTTCATAAGTGAAATGTGTACTAGTGTGCCGTGTGCCAATGGCACAGTCCAATGAAAAGTAAAATTAAATTTTCTAATTTTCTTACTCATAAAAACTTTGAAATTCAATATGTTTTTTTTGCCGTAGATCTCGACGTCATGAAACAAAGCATGTGCACCCCTCCTCGCCAAGGGCTATTTGATAGTACCACGCATGCAACCGGGGATGCATGGTCTGCAAGATCTCACTATAACAAAAGAAAAGGAAAGGAAAGGAAACAAAACAAAACAACAATGTGGATGGATATGCAAGTTTGTCTAGTTGTGGAAGAGAATTTCCATACCTTTGAAACTATTAGTAAGGTAGATCAACCTAGATTTGTACCTTAGAGAAGCTATTTGTCAACTCATGTATTTTGAAGAGATTGAAAAGTTTGAGAGAAGCCATTGGCAAGTAGAACGAGGACATTATGACAAGAAATGAATTTTTTGTGATTTTTCAAAGTTTGTTGGGACTAAATTGGTAAAGTGTGGGTAGACCCGTATTAAACCACATGGTGACGTGTCTTCTCTCCAAGTGCATTATCATGATGCTATAGAGTTGCTAAGATTTTAATACTTGATAGGTAAATGATGCAAATAGAAGGGCCGAGTAGATATCAGAAATGGGTGGCTAACGACATTGGATTGTTTTACTTTATTTAAACTACATATAGAAATTCTTTTAATGCACAATATTGAAACTATGCACTAAAAGAGGTGTAATGAATGGCCATCTAACAAATGTCAACTTCTAACACTAGAAGGGGTTCTATTTGTATTGTTCAATGCTTGTGTAACCATAAAATGTTCGATCATCCATTAGGTGAGTTATAAAGGCGGTTTTCATCTAACTAATTAATATTTATTTTTAGAAAGCTTAAAAAAGAATGTGTCATTCAAGGGAAAGAAGAAGGAATGTTGTATATGGATCAATGATAATGAGTTGTTGGAAGAATTACCATTATATACCATACTTATTTAAAAGTTTCTTTTTTATCTTTAGTTTGAGCATGTAGGAGTTAAGTAAATTTTGAAATGCCTAAGGAGGTTAATTTTGAATATGGATTTGAAATTTTGCACTTCACATATGCTAGTTATCGAAGTTTCATAACTAATATTTCTAAATTCCAAAATGTTGAAAATATATGTTGAATTAGGATTGAAAGATATAGTTTTTGTAATATTGTAATGAATTCTTTTGAGTAGGTTGGTGCAATAGGGAGTGTTATAGAGGGAGAAAATTAACCATGATTCTCTACGGTTCTCTTGTGAAATTGGTGCATGACAAAGACCTCTACTTAATTTGAATAAACTCATTGAAATCTAAACTTCATTCATATTCCATTATACTTTGTTAATACCATTTTGACTAAAAAATGGAAGGTTAGTTGATAAGGTCTAATATATTTTCCATGTAAATATTTTGCTTCTTCTTCATGTCTAATTTTTTTCCTCTAATGTTTGATGAATTGAATTCTTTGTTGAAAAAACTTATTTAGAGATTCTCTCTCTATATATACATGCACACACCTATATTTATCTATTATTATAATAAAGTAAATAATTAGAATTTAGACGAAGGAATAAATATGTGGACGTTTCTTATCAAGTATGAAAAATGATATGTCAAAATAGAAGCACAAAATGATTACTCAAAATTTAAAATATAATAACTTTTAAACTTTGAATAAGAATAAAATCAATAATTGACAACATGTTCATTTATAAATCAAAGGCAATACAATGGGTAAGAACTTAATCTATTTGCACCCCTTGCCTTTCTACATCACAATACATAATCCCATTTTTATTTAAGAAACAAAATCTAGAGTTGTCATTTTTTTCTTATTTATGTGGCACTTATAAGATAGTATTGACTATCTTAGAATTAGTTTATGTCAATAAAGAAGGAATGTACATGGTGATGAAATTAGGTTGGGATTGCAATTAGGTGTATTTGCCTTATTGAAAAGAATACAATGAACACACAACATGGTGATATCATACATAGTCAATGCTTGCTCTTAATGAATTCCTTTAATGGTAGTTTAATTTTCATTCTCTCTTTCACAATTAATGCTTGTATATTAGATGTTGATATTTAGGCAATGACATCCTTTCTCTCATAATTAATGCTTGTATATTAGATGTTGATATTTAGGCAAGGACATCCTTTCTCTCATAATTAATGCTTGTATATTAGATGTTGATATTTAGGCAAGGAGAATATAATGTACATATACTCTACAATGAAATTTACTGCATTACACCACCACCAAAAGGTTTCATCAAGGTGCATGATTTCATTGATAAGATGTTTGAATATCATTGACAAGAACAAAATTCATAAATTCATGAATGAGAAATCAACGGATGAAATTGTGACAACAATTTTAATTTTATCTATGAGATTGCACTACAAAATCTCCCTAATAATAACCAAAAATTAAAAAGTTAAAAATTACTCGATGGTAGAGGATAGAGCCACGCAATTGGTCTACGGACATGCATAAGGGGGTACGTGGCCGCCGCGCCGCCAGCAACGGCCAAATAGCAACCCTGCAACCGTGACGTCGCCGCCGCCTGGCCGCAGACGCTCCCTGACGCTCGCGGCAAACCAAAACTTATCATCTATCTGCCCGTTCCCCCTGCCCGTTTCCCTCTCTGCCCGCCCTGCTCCCCTTCGAGATCACAACAATCCCTTGCCGTCACCAAGAGGCAGAAGTCTCCCGAACGTCCTGGCATTTCACCTCACTGCCGCCGCCCCTTCTCCCATCTCCATCATCACGATCGGAGCTCCAGAGCGAGAGATTTATATCCCCTTGTAGTCCGCCCTCTTGGGTTACGTTTGATTTAGCGCTTCACCGAAAGGATTGCAAGGATAGTAAGGAGTTCTCCTTGAGAGAGAGAGAGAGAGTGTGAGTGAGAGCGAGATGGAAGGAAACAATGGAGTTGTGGCTGTGTACCGCAATAACGGCAGCGGTTTGTCCGAGAACAGCAACAACAGCAAGAAGACGGTGTCGTATGCCGTCAAGGTCGGTTTGGCGCAAATGCTGCGCGGTGGAGTGATCATGGATGTTGTGGATGCTGCACAGGCGCGGATTGCTGAAGAAGCCGGGGCGGTGGCAGTCATGGCGTTGGAACGTGTGCCGGCCGACATTCGGGCCGAGGGAGGAGTCGCCCGCATGAGTGACCCGAGCATGATCAAGGAGATCAAGAAGGCCGTCACCATTCCGGTGATGGCGAAAGCCAGAATTGGTATGGCTCCGTCGCTTCTTTCTCTTCTTCTTCTACTTCTTCTAGGATTTTCCATGTTTATGTTGTTTGCCTTGCTAATGGTGCGAATTTTGGAACCCTATTATGCAGCTTTTTGAGGGTTTGAAATTTTGCTCGGAAGAGGTTCTGAGGGTTTAAGAGCTCGTTGTTCTTTTTTGGATGGAGCTGCAGGCCCTGTTTTGTCTTTAGATTCCTGGTTTGGAGGATTTATTTCAGTCAATGACGACGTGATGGACACTCTAACCTCCGTAATTTTGCAACGGGCTCGCAATTTTGGCACTGTGACATAGGTCGACTGTTTGCTGCAGTTAATGATCATACGGCAGGATATTTTAGAATGTTATTGTAGAGAAGATCGTGATTGAAAGAGATGTGAGTGTGTTTGTGGTAATTGTGAGCGAAGAAGAGTATTCCTGACCATGTAATTTTCTGGACAGGTCATTTTGTGGAGGCGCAAATCCTGGAAGCTATTGGCGTGGATTACATAGACGAGAGCGAGGTCCTGACTCCCGCCGACGACACGCACCACATCAACAAGCATAACTACCGGATCCCTTTCGTGTGTGGTTGTCGAAACCTGGGCGAGGCTCTGCGTCGCATTGCCGAGGGCGCGGCCATGATCCGCACCAAGGGCGAGGCGGGGACTGGCAATGTGGTGGAAGCCGTGCGTCACACGCGGTCTGTCCTCGGTGAGATTCGGAGGTTGCAGAGCTTGGACGATGATGAGGTTTTCACTTTCGCCAAGGAGATTTCAGCTCCTTATGAGCTCGTGAGGCAGACCAAGCAGCTGGGGAGGCTCCCCGTCGTCAACTTCGCCGCTGGAGGAGTGGCCACTCCTGCAGACGCCGCTCTCATGATGCAGTTGGGATGCGACGGGGTGTTTGTTGGTTCAGGGATCTTCAAGAGTGGGGATCCGGCCAAGCGAGCTCGCGCCATTGTGGAAGCTGTGACGCATTACAACGACGCGCATGTACTGGCGGACGTGAGTGAGAATCTTGGTGAAGCCATGGTGGGGATTAACCTCAGTGATAAGAAGGTGGAACGCTTTGCAGCAAGGTCCGAGTAGAAAGTAGACTACCGAAAACTGGCTATGCATGTCTTGTTTCAGTTCTCGTAAGAACTAGGGTGTGACTTCCCTCCAATGCACTGTACCATTCTTTAAAATTTTGGGACGAAATTGGATTTTTTTTCCAGCCTTTACCTTTAGATGAGTAGAGGAAAGTATGGTGGCTGTGTTCTTCAGTGCTTTTTAGCACGCAGGGATTGCACTTAACATACTATATCTATCATTTCTTCTGTTTATTCTTGGCATTTAGCTCGCAATGTAGACCAGGGCCTCGATGGAGACTGCCTGTTGAAGCTTTAAAGAACTTTGATTTTTCATAGATATTTGCAAAGACAGTTGCAGATGTGTCAGGAATCAGGAAAAGAGGAGTGGAAGACACCTTTGAAGTACCTGTTCATGAGGTATGAATTAACGATTTTGTTTAGATTTGTTGAATGAGGATGCTTCTATTGTTCCTTACAGCCAGTAGAATTCTGAGTGTGAAAGCGAAGATTGTTGGGATCAGATGTAGGTTTTTTGGTGACCTAACGAAGCTACCTGGAATATGCCAAATAATGACCACTTCAGCCTCGGGAGAAGTTGATGCGGATAACTTGATAGATTTGAGGTTGAGGATATTACTTGCGTCTTTTTCAGCATTTCATACAACCAATATGTAGGAGTATGATTTTTGGGAAGTAAATAGAGTCGTAAAGAGTGCTATGGGTACAGGAGCCAAGTCTGTTGGGATCTAATTTTTACGCTTGTATGTGAATTTCTTATCCAATTTCAATTTGGGAGGTTGGTGACCATTATAAGTGACGATTTGAGTGGTCGTAGGAGACGCATCTGGTATCCTCTGTTGCATTTCAATCACTGAATGTAGCCTTTCCTCCGTTGAATTGGTGTCCCAAGGTGTTGTATATAGGTAATATGGTACTAGGCTATGGATATCTGGAACTGTTTCAGAAACCTCTAGAAACCTCTGGAAACTGAGTGACGGGAGTTCCGACTTGAACAGGATTTGTTCATTTTTTCCATCCGTGATGATTGGAGTTGCTGCACTCATCTTCCATTCAAATTCTCTCTCTAATGGCCACAATGTTTGGTACTTCATGGAATTGGCGCATCGACTGCAAATGTAATCTGCATGGATTTTTATTTTTTATAAATGTTTTCTTAAGAACATGAACTTCATATTTTGCTATTAGGGTTGACTTTATGATCCTGAAATGAATAAGTGCGGGAGATTGACCATATAGATTGCGTTCTCTACTTTTGAAAGAGGGGAGTGAATTAAGATGGTTTTGTTTTATCCCACAAACCAATTCTATAATAATTTATATGCTTTTTAGTTTCATCTATACCAATTAGGTACTTCTCTACAGTGGAGATGGTTTGAAAACTATGTTTTTTTAATCCATTTAAATGGTTGTAGATTTTTATATTAGCTCCATCACATTGGTGAGTATAAATTTTTAGAACTTTTTTTTACAAATATACTATGATTTAAGTGAGGTGTAATTGACCCTCCAAAGTAACTTTTCTATTTAAAAAAGAATTGGTCAAAAAAGTCTTCAATTAATAAGTAAAATGAAAACACTATAATTAGATTTTAATATTTGAAATTAGGAAAAAAACTTATGAAAATTATACAAATTCACTATTTGTAGCTAATTTTAGAAAAAATTGAGTGTATGGATTATTCTTTATAATTTTTGTTTAATAATTGTAATTAAGTTGTTAATACATCTCTTATAATTTTGTAAATCTAGACTATCCATTTATCCTAGGGAGGTGGAATTATAGAGCCCCTTTCCAATTGAGTCCCAATCTATATTTATTGGCTGAAGAATTTGGATAGATGAAGATAGAAATGCAATTATGAAGTAGGTCTACAATGGGTATGTCAATGGTCTTCTAAACAAATTTGATACTAAATGGAAAAATGTACCTTGGCCTTTACCTAGGGGGCTGGTATTATTGTTTTTCTATTCAAATATCATACATTTACAAATTATTGTGTATATCGCATAATTGAGACATTTATGTAATTGTGGGTAATAGTATTTTAATGATATTTCTCTTAAAACTTGAAAGCTCTTTGAGATGAGTTTTGAATATGAATAGAAATTTGGAAATTGAGCATCAAAGCTGTGATCATTCTCTCATTTAGGCAACTTAAGTTTAAAACCATACTAAAATTGATGCTATTCTTGAACAAATTTGAACTAGATAGAAAGTCTTATTTATTGTTGAAGAGATTGTCATGAAATTGTCATGTGGATTGTGTGATGATTTGCACTGTTTAGTGATTGGTATACCTAACTATTTTAGATTAAAAATTATACCATTTAAAGTTTTATGAATAGGGAATATTAACTTTGGGCACCTTGTACAAAACATCTACCATATTTCTAAAATTTGACAAATATATAACAAACATGTTGTTGTAAACAAAGATAAAATCCCAATTATATGTAGTGCAAAATTCTAAGTCTAGTTGAGAGGACTTAAAGTTTGCAAACCTTGTTGGACTAGGCCATTTAAAAAAAAATTCTTCTAACTTCAAATGCTATTATCTTGCAATCTACTAAGTAAAAAACTTTGAAAAATTTCCTTGACATTCCTATACATCAATTTGTCTTATAAATGGAGGAAAATTAAAGTCACCTCAAAATTATATTTTTTTAGAAATTGATGCAATATAATACTATTATAATTTGTACTATTTCAATATAGTATACTGGTAAGTTAGTGTCAAACGCACTATTAGGACAAATCAATGTAGTACAATCTGGTGCAATTGATGTTTTTTAAATCCTTTATTTTTCTACATTGATTTCATTTTTTCTCAATACAATAGAAAATGATTCCATTTTTGCTCAACGCAATAGAAAATGACTCTAGATGACAAATCTTTGCCCAAGAAAATTCCTTAGACCAATCCTTCCAGGACAAAGGAAAATTTACAGATTTGTCACTTGAAATGAATGTTTTGTATAGATTTTTGGTAGGCAAAGCTTTAAGACACACATAACTTCATGTTCATTGTAGCCTTTTCTTTTGAATGTCTCCATCTAATAGATGAGTGTTCCCAATCTAAAAGATTTGATAAAAGAAAGATCAAGTGATTGAGTGTTGATGGCTTTGTTAAAAGCCAATTGACTCTTTTCATTTTGTATCCCCAAATTAGGGACCCCTTCAAATTCTTGTCTAAAAATGTACTTCATGAGAGTCCATGGTGTTCAACTTTTATACAAGGTAATTACACGAAATTGTGAAATGAATCCCTTCAAATTCTTGTCTAAAATGTACTTCATGAGAATATGGTGTTCATTTGAAAAACATTTATTTTTGGTAATTTGAAAATTCATAATTTATTCATCCAATATCCAATAAATGCTAAAAATAAAAATCTAGAATACTCTTTGTACTTATTACAAGGTCCAACCAAACATTAAACAATTGAATAATAGAAACAATACTCAATAAGAATTGGATTGAAAGTCACCATTCTATGAATTCAATGAAACACCACAAGAGGAGGTTCATTATTCCACAATTTGAAGGGACACTCTTGAAATAGTCTCCCTCTAAGATTCATAGTGGGAAGCAATGTGATTTTATTTTTGAATATGCATAAGGTTTGTTTGTTTTTAATAAATAAGTTGATCAACATTCACATGAAATATTCCCTCATTTGCAATTCTTATTTATAAGACTACTAACTAATGTTTGGACCCCCCTTACGCTCCCCAAACAAGGGAAGCCCCCAAGTAAAATGATTCCTAACTAACTAAGCCTCCCTAGTGGCTCTAGTATCCACAGAAGGATGATCCCTTCATTCCTTGCAACATGGAAAAAGCAGTTTTGCAATGCTATGTTTCTAATTTTTTTGGGTTAATCCAATGATTGTAAGTATGCAGAATTGCAAAGAGACCTACAATGGGCTTCCTACCTTGGACTCGTCCATGAGTTGAGGAGTCAAGTTGTCCACAAACCTCAAGCGTAATTAGCTCTACACCCACAAGAAGCTTGCCCACAGAAGATTGTGACGTTTTATCTCAACACTGAATTTAACAATTTCAAAAGTTTTCATGATTGTAGCCTACCTGGAGATGGAAAAAATTGCACTCTTGACATGAGCTGCACCATCTACAGAAACTAATTACATTCTTTGAGGTGCAACCTCAAAAAGTCTTTAAACTATCCGTAACTACAGATGAAGGGGTCTACTTAAATGAGCCACTTCGTGGCCAAGCTAGATCTGAACGCAAATCTACTCGGACAATTATTTGGCATTTCAAGAATCCTTTGATCTAAATTATCGTTCCACTATAACCAACCTCAGTTGTCTCACTTTCCAGTGTTAGAAATTCAATGACGTGCATCAATTTTTCAGCAATTGTGAGAACTCACCTTTGTGCACTGCAAATGACAACCGAGAAGACTCAATAGACTGAAATTCACTGAAGAGAGCATGCATGGCGCTCAGTGAGTAGCAAACGCTTGTCTTCTTGTAGCTTTTCGTACCTCCCAGCTGAAAATTGTGCACAAAAAGAATTTGGTTTCTTTTTCAAAGGGTGTTGTTGGAGGCAGCCCCTCAAGAATGATATGTACAGTACCGGTATGTAGTCTTGATCACAAAAATCTCCTTTGAGCCTCCTCAGTCAGAGCCCGGAATGCTGCACTCCATTCGGCTCCTTGCTTCTCATTGGTGAAAAGGCGGTACAGAACCCTCAACTCCGCTGGAGATGCCCTTTGAAAGAGTCCCTGCAGAGTGGAATATGTACCCAGGCTTGGCACAGTCCCTTGCCTCAAAGGACTTTCTTGCACAAAAGCCTGGGAAGAAGCAGTAGTCTTTGCGCTGCTAATATGCACAGAATGTCTGCTGTCTGTATTTACAATCCTACTTTGATATGCTGTCTCTTGCGAAGTTTTCAGAGGCTGTTCCAGAGCGGATAACCGACCGACACTGATACCTGGTCTTCGAATCTCAGCTGCTGCTGAATCAGGCCTCTGGTCCTGCTTCGCACTCCAATAGTCTAAGCATTGGTGAAAAGGATCCAGAGCCTCAACGGCCTGCAGTGCAAGTATATGGCAATTAGACAAGTTATGTACCTCACACCTCATTTCTACTTTATCTCTAAGAATAAAAACAAGTGTATAATTAGTAGAAAACGTGAATTAGCCCCATGGAAACGTTCAGAATTTAAAGCTACATCAAAGCTTTGTCACACGCTTGCAGACCCCTAAACTTAGCTGTGCTAGAAAATGTCAATCGTTACACCATTTAAGGCGGTGAACCCTCCCAGTTGTAACGAGGGTACCCCCTTTCTAGAATACCTTGAGGGATGGGATTATACTAGTATTGACAACTAGAGACAAAATTGACGCCTTAAAGCTCCACCTACTGCATGTGACCGAAATACATCCTCACCTCAATGATGGAGGACGATGTAAGACCAAACATCTCCACACCGCTTGGGGGAGGCAGTAGGGGAGGTAGCTGCAAGTTGCTGTTACCACGGCGAGCAATTATTGCCTCGTTAATCTGATTTTGAATCTCATGCCAGCAACCGTCCATAGACTCGTGCAAGTAGACTTCCCGCTTGGTTGGATGCGTAACCTGAAAATACGAGTGCAAACTACTGATTACCCACGATCGAAGATCCCCGTAAAACTGTTTTGTGTATCTAGGAAACCAAAAATTTGAAGTAAAATATGAGAGCTTTATGAAGAAATAAGAGTACCTGAAACAAGGGCCTTGCACCCAGTCCTCGGTCAATGATCTCAGATACATAAATACACGTTTTAAAGACATCTTCGACGTTGATGAAGCGTGTCTGGCTTCTAAAACCTGGACGTGACAAAGTAATATCTTCATGATTAGAGAGTAAAGTCACGTTTCTCAGAACGGCGTCCAAAATAATCGATTAATACATTAACCCCCAAGCGCTCAAGCTAAAAATAAAAAGTGCACTTTGAAAGCTAATAATCAATTATAGAAACTTTCAGAACCTAGATCTGAAGAACAAAAATGTAAGGTAGCATTTCATCTTTGTAATGTACATTATTCATCTTCCTTGAAGGTTCGTAAAGAATTCATTTCAACTCCTAAAGATATGCACGAAGCCACTTTTGTCAGTTGGCACTTGAGGGTTAACAGCATAAAGTCTAATGAACGAGCTTGAAACTCAACAATGTCCTACGGAAAGATAACGTACAGATCCGAGGTCACTGATACCATTAAACACTAATGGCGCATGGAGGAACAGCCAGGATCACAAGAATATGAAGACTGGTTAACACCCTTATGAGGCAAATATTACGGAACCCTCATGAGGCAAACATTACGAAACCCTCATGAGGCAAACATTACGAAGTGCTCACCCCACCATTTGTCGGAAGCTCCATTGCAGTCAGCTTAAACCCTAAACTCCCAAAGTCCCTGCGGGGACTCTTGGGATTTTGGGTAGGCTCATGTGACCTCAAATTTTGAGATGATTTTTGAACCTTTTTTTTAAAGATATGAAATCACATTAGCTTTCTAGGAATATAATTTTTATTCAAATCGGTACCTAGGAGCAAAAGTTATGCCACCCTTAAGGCAAAAAAGCAATTTGAGGGACACCCCAAAAAAAATCACAAAAATTTAAAATTTAAAGCTTTGATTCATTCTATTTGGACTAGTGATGAGGAAGTTAACCTTTCATTCATTCTATTTGGACTAGTGATGAGGAAGTTAAGGAAAGTCTTGTTTTTATGCAATCTAAGCATTTTTTTGAAAAAATAACTTAAAGATTTCATATTTGAATGAAATTTTTGCAATTTTTGAAAAAAAATTGTTAGACAAGATTTAAGTTTGCTTGCTAGAACAATCTCACCACCATTGGGATTATTGTGTTTCAATTCCATCTTAGAGCAATTCACAATATAGTTTTCCCTTCAATCTTGAACCTACTTCAATTAAACAATTTTTTAATGAGTGAAAATTAAGTGTTTTTTTGCTGAATTTTTTCCCTAGATTCTCACCTCAATTCTTCAACATAAAAGATTAGAACATCAAAATCAGTAGTGCAAAAATCTAGTCAAGCAAGGTGCAAAAAAAACTTGTTTTCTTTGCTTTCAAAGCAAATATCTTGCAATCTATGCAGTCAAAGTTTCTGAAATTTCTTCCACACGTTCTTATACTTGTCTAGTACAAGATCTAATTCTTAGATATGCAAAAAGAAAACAATTAAATTTTATTTTTGCTCTTTGCAAAAGAAATGACAGTTTTGAGTGGTTCTTGATGAAAAAAGGGTGGGGACTTAAGGGGTGAAGTGTCCATATTCTGTCTAGTCCAACTAACTTCTCATTCATCCAATGTAATACTTGGATGTTGAAAAGACAACCTTCCTTAAATAACAATTTCATCAATGATATTTCTGTACAAAGAAATAAGCAAAAAGTGAGGCAAAATTCGAAAAAGGATCGAGGCGTTTAAGGGTTAAAAGGAAGGAAGGATTACCTGCTGGATAAATTGCATGCCTGGTGTGCCAACCTTCTCTAACCACAAGCCGACCCACATGGAGAAGGTCCACCTCCCTTTTAGACCGAACTCGGGCCACCCTAGCGGGAGTCCAAGAACTACCATTGCCCCGTTGCACAACTGTAACCAGGTCGTTATTAGGCCTCGGAAAAGCGGTGCGTTCGTCTAGTTTCTCTGGCCCCGGATTAAGATGCATACTACCAGATGGAAGGGTATGAGCTGCCCTCCCTATAGCAGGGCTTCTAACAGTCATTACCGTTGGTGTCTGCTTCGAGTTAATACCAGCAAAAAAAGAAGCCTCAATTAACGGATCTCTTTTAGCCGATGACCCACCATAGCTGACATGAATGGTGGGATCACTGGCTAAGCTTCGATATCTGTTGTTGCTAGTGTCGACCTTAGACTCTACTTGATGAGCTTTAACCTCTAACCCATTGCCAATGGCACATTCCGCCGTCCTGGAAGAAACATTGCTCGGCATTTCATGAGCTGAAAACGAAGACTCCCCTACTTCGTTCAACTTGCAGGAAGTAATCTCTTCTTCATCGTCACTTAGCAGTATGACTTCATCCCCAGCCTGCCGTGGAGCATCCTTTCTGGCACCTGATTTCAGGGAGACTATCTTCTGGGGATGGCTTAACAAACTCTTCGATTCTTGACGAACAAGAGAAGTATTGTGATGTCGAACATTACTATCGTCACAAGATGCCTCTGAGTTCCTCGCAGAAATCACGGGGTTCGGGAAAGGCTGGGTCGAAAAGTCAGATTCTGACTTGGGCACGATGAAAACCTGACCAAGGGCATGTACACCCTGCATTGCCATTTCCTCATTTACTGTGGCTGTTGAGGACTTCAATTGTGTAGAAATCTCCACAACAATAGAACTTGTACAAGGATGTGGTCTGTCCAACTTGTCGTGCC
This sequence comes from Climacium dendroides, assembly GCA_950106755.1. NCBI lineage: Eukaryota > Viridiplantae > Streptophyta > Bryopsida > Hypnales > Climaciaceae > Climacium > Climacium dendroides. The sequence continues at coordinate 21,672,073 of OX467091.1, forward strand.
CAGGTAACTTGTCTTGGGAGGATAGAACATCCCGAAGACTAGAAGCTGACTGGACTGCTAGTTGGGCGTCCTGCTTGATCCAATTCGCAACAGCTCCAGGACGTCCTTCAACCGCAGCCAGAAGAAGGGTTAACTGCTCTAGGCGATACCGGTAAAACAAAGTCTTCTTGCTCCAAGGACATGAACAAAGAAGGTGGCCATGAAGCAGACATGCAAATTTGTCAGGGCAGCATTCACATCCCACAGCAGAGAGATGTAGATCATACTTGCATGATTCACATTCTCGCTCATCTGTCGAATCATAGGTGCTGTCCATCTGCTTCGTTGATAATGCCAAAGTTTCATCGGAAATTGATTTGAGTGATTCTCGACGGGCTTGCTCCATATCCACCCTTTCCTGCAGACCCCCATTGATATGAGACTTAAAGCAAGAAACGACAAAACGAAACTTACTTCTAACATTGTTCCAGGAAAGAATAAGGCAGCTCTGCCATCAAAAAGCTCCATCCTACTCGGACATAACGAGGTGTAGGACTTGTTCTTAGAGAATAAGCGTTTCGATTGAAGTCACACTGTCAGATCAATTCACCTAAACATCCTGCTGTTAGATCATTTCACCTTAAAGATGCATCTCATCCCCACAGAAGCAATCCACACCTTGCCACGAGTCTATACGTACCGCATGTTTCCCTCAAGGGCCCGATAAAAACATCAAGCCCATAACCCATTTGGAGCTAAATCCCTCAAGGAACAGAGCAATTCGAAGCTGAATAAATCTTTCAAGTTCAGATATGGCAAGTGCATTTGAGGAACCGAAACAAATGTAGACTTGGCATCATGGCATACCTTAAGGGCTCTGGCCAGAACACCACCTTCACCACAGTAAGATTGCCACGAAGAAACCAAGCCTGACTCCAAACCACCTGCCACATCCCTCAGAATGTCTTCGCCTGGATATCGAGAGACGCACGGTCCTCCCATCACAGAAAAATGCTTCTCATGTTGTGAATGCCACCACATTCTCACTGCTACTCTAGCTGCCCCTAACAACAGTTTGTCATGCGACACAGATGTCTTGCGATGAAGCTTCCTGTAAAGCTCTACTGCTGCTTGGCCATGAGGTAACCAATCAACAGGAGCTACATTCACTGCCTCAGCCACATTGAATCCAGCATTGAATCCAGAATGATAAGCATTTGGGAACGTGATCACAAAATCGCCCGGTTGCTGCACCAGCCTGTACACTGGAACCCCTTCTTGCTTCAAGAAAGATGGTGACAATTGTGTTACCTGAAAGATGAAACTTAGTGAGAGTAGCTCCCTGATTGCTATTTCAGCTGAATACACGACCACGACCACGACACAAGTAGGAAGATAGCTGACTGAATTCATGCTGACCACGACACAAGTAGGAAGATAGCTGACTGAATTCATGCTGACCACAACATCCTTTACGACCAGAGGATATGAGATGCAAGAGGAATGTATTGATACTGCCCACATGCCAAGCAGAACAAAATGGAAATTGCGATAAGTATGTAAAAGGAATCTACATTACCAGTTTGTGAAGAAGATCAGGTTGCTCACTGAACAAGTCTGGTAAATGTTTCTTCATGGCTGCCTCTAATTTGTCAGCTGCAAACCCAGGAACACCATACCAGATTTTTGGTGCACCCCAATGCATGTAATTGAGGGAGTAAAAATGATGATCCTCTACATGCTGCAAAACCATCCAGAATTCAAAGACTCAGTTCACATATGCAGAGAGTAACATCACTGATGCACTGAAGAACAGACTCGATATTGACACCTGCATTCAAGCAAGCAATTCAGGGCCAGTTCGATAATTACCCAGCAAAATGAGGAAAAGCACATCCCAATGTACAGCCAGGGTACAAGCACCCCTGAAATGTCCCCTTCCTCAAACGATAGCATAGAACCAGGATATCTCGCAATATTGTTCAAATTCCATCCTGAATTCTCATAAATAGATGTAGCCTCCGACCTTGGATCCGCCCTGGGAAAACCGCTTCCAAACTTTCCAGTTTCCACATCAGCCCCGTAGAGAACCTGTGTTCAAAAAACAAGAAACATCAGTGTCCCCTACACATCCTTATTGTGGTTATCGAAATATCGAAAGCTTGTAGGCTTCTATTGCGCTTCCAAATATAGATCCTGTCTCGATGCTGAAACGCTTGAGTCTAATATGCAGTCAAATGCTGAAACAGCAAATAAATTTCCAGATCACTTGTCAACCAGACCATGATAGATGCCAAAAAAGTTCTATTAGGTCTTGCTTCCACACATCAAACGGTGAAATACCTCAATCTGATCAGTGGCTTGCTCAACAATACGCCAATATTCGCCTTCAATCTGCTCAACAGTCGGCTCCCATTTATGTTCTGAACCAGCTCTTTGTCGCTCAGGGATGCGGAAATACTGATTTTTGAAATCATTGGCATACTTTTCGAAATCCCCTAACGGGAAGGGATCCCCAGGCCAAAATCCAAAATACTCAGGTTGGACGTTAACAGGTGGCGATGGAGCGTAAACCTCTGCGCCTCCCATTCTGCCCATTGGTGCCCGTCCTCGTCGTTTCTTGCTTGCTTGCTTGGTGGGTGAGCACTCCATAGCTGTCGGTTGCCGAACTTGAAGCTTGTGAACTTGCTGCACCCGTGTTGGAAACTGCATACTTTGAACAGCTGCAGAATCTCCTCGCAGTGGACACGGCGGTTTCCACGACTGCGGTGGAACAACTCGACAAATACCGTACGGTTCCGCCTTCGCTCGAATGCTAGCTATATACCTCAAAGGGTGTTGAAACTCCTGCAACCACGAAACAAGCCCACGGAAGCTTTAATATAGTGACGAAGAGCAAACCGATCCATTGTAGATCCCCAAAGCCAGTGCATGTATCTGTCAGGTAACATTATACATGAGTATAGCTACTGCAATATAGTATTTAATAATTTCAGAACTTCATTGAACACATCACTCAGACGAGTCACTTTGGCAAACCATTCACATCGGATCAAAAATCTTGAATGTATAGAAGATATCTTGGTTAACCTTGAACTTAATATAGAATGTAGTAAGGAACTTCAGTGCAGGAAATACCTCCTCATTCGGGTAGAAAACGGGGGCGTCCTCAATGCAGGGTCTACGACTGGCCTCCGGTCTCCAAGTTGCCACCACCTATAGTCAACCGCAGTGGCAAAAATGTCAGCATTTGTGATTTTGTAGAGATTAAATTACGCAAGTGTTAAAATGAGAGGTGTCGAGGTTTACCTTCTGACAGGTGCGGCAAGATGGACAACCGCGCAATACACCAATTGGTAACTCTGACTTGGTCGAAACGGCCTGGAAACACACAATACGACCAGCGTGAAACTACTGGCAAGCTTTCATTGAAGAACACATAAGAATTTACTTGAGAAAATACGTACACAATTTGCCAAGGACGACAGTGGATGCGTACATTAGAAAAACAAAAAGCCAAACGGTTCAAGCTTCAAAGAACTTTTTTCCTGAATTGTAACTGTAGGATCTTGAACTGAACGCGTTGAAAATCGTAAGGAAGAAAAAGAAAAGACGACAATATCAGTGGCAGACCGAGAGAATATTGCAAATAGAACTATTCGCTTGCCTCAAGCCATTTTAATCCCCATTGCCAAACTAGAAATTGTGAGACTAAAGGCAACAAGACTAAAGACTGTGACTTACGTAACTTCCCAACAATTAATTCCCCCTCTAAACTTTGCAATCTTGAAAGGTTTCAAAGCCCACTGTATTTGGCACTTGTCTCTAAGAACAACACGAAAGAAGTTTTGGGATGAAGAAACTGCGTATAGCAACTGAAGTAAGAAAAGCCAGTGGATGCTCTTCTCCAAATTCGACTTCTGAGTTTAAATGTTGACAACATCAGTGACTCCTCCAAAAATAATGATTCAAAGAAAAGCAGATGACTCCAAAGTATGACTGGCACCACATTCTGGAGCAACAGACACTTGAGGTTAAAAATATCACGCACATTTCAGCAAGATTTAAGTTACAGTTACTTCCATAATCCAAAACTTTCTAGAGTATAGAAAATCACTGAAAAGTGGACACTTCACTATGACAGGGACTTAGACGGATCATATATCACCTGCAACCATGTTATGAAAGACACCTACAAGCAGGAGCTGTTACCTCCCAGGAGTGAATTCGACAACCAACATGCAACACGGATTCAATAGTCTTGGACTGTGAAAGAAGCTCCAACACCAACTTAAGCTTTCGGTTTCCTTCGTTCTTGTTGCTGCTTAATGCCTTTTTAGACCCATCCAAATTTATTACGTGTTCGGTTGTCACACATTACTCATTTTCATAACACAGATATTTTTTTTATGTTTCGCACCCTCAACGCCCAAAATCGAAAAAAGAAAAAAGAAAACAAGAAAGAAAACAACTGCTTTAGGAGGTCATATGTAAGTTACTTACATGAGGCAATCGCACAGGGCCATTATCGCCTTCTGAACTGCTATCCGACTCCCGGTAGCTCACTCGAGACTTGCGTCTGAACTTCTTGGGCACGAAATCCTCTTCGCTACTGGAGTCTGTGAACCTTCGAATGAGCCGCTTTCGTCGAACAGGAGGTAAGGGCGATTCTTCCTGACTGCTGTCAGTGGAGCCCCTGTTTACTTCCACGCTCTCCAACGTAGGCTTCTGGATAGCCTCTTCTGGATCAGAACCATGGAAGGTGAGAACCTCAATCCCAGATATCATATCCACATGACGAGAGTACAAAGAGGGATGTGCATCCAGCCCCAGTGTAGCTGCTGCAGTCCATACATGACATTCATCAGTATGAAACCACATTGCTACGAGACAGGCAAAATCCATATAGAAAATTGGACAACGAGATAGAGCTCCTAACAAAAACCCTAGCATGGCAATAGTGGCACATTGATCAAAGTTTTAACTGTCAAAAACGGACTGAAAAGGCACCAAAACTGTAGATAGGCAGGGTTCCACTAATCAACACACCTGTGAAACCACATTGCTACGAGGCAGTGAAAATTCACAAAGAAATTTGCGACAACGGAATAGAGCTCCTAACAAAAACCCTAACACAGCAAAAGTAGCACATCGATAAAAGTTTTAACTGTCAAAAATGAAATGGCACCAAAAGTGTGTACAGACAGGGTTGAGTGGTTGGGAGAGACAAATACCTGACATCCTGGCGGAGTCAGTAGCGAGAGGTGGCAGCAACGCCATCCTCCTTTGTACACACGAACTACCACAGGCAGGCCACCCTCAAATCCCCTGTCATAGAAGAACAATGACGACGAAACCGAGGCAGCTGAAACGAACCGTCTGACAAAGATCGTTACTCCCTCCCTTTCACAGAACCCTCGGCTCCTCCTACACTAAAAGTGATGATGTGTTCAAGAACCTCCCGGTAACTCTCGGATCCCGTCCATTGATCAATACGAAACGGCGAATGCATCCCCGGGGCCAAACCTCAACCACGGCACCGTCCTTTCTTCAAAGATCCAGGAAAGTCGCTTTTCCAAAATTAAGCACTGTATCAACACGCTTGTATCAACTATATCAAGCTTCGTTCAACTCTGCTCCTCCACACCACACAGCCCCATCGCTCCGTCACCACACCCAGATTTCCTCACCGACACGACCTTACTCACACTCTCCTCGCACCTTCAAAACCAAAAAGAATTTAAATAATTAAAAAAAAAATCAAAGCTGCGTCCACAACTGAGTCAACAGATGAAACTCTGGCCCACAGGAAACCCTCAATGGCAACGAAGAATCAGCAGCTTGGGAAAGCGTCGCCATCGTCGCCATAGCCACCATCATCTTGATGTAACGATGAAGACTTTTCTTCTACGCGATTTAGAGGGTTTAAATTTTACGAGAAGGCGATGGCGTCAGTGGTGTGCGAGAAAATTCTTGATGTTGCAATTCTTCGGGTCAACAGGATGCGGGAAAGCAATCAATGACACGATGGTGAAGATGGTGACGATAGAGCGATGAAGAGGAAGCGTAACTATGGCCATGGCTTGACCTAAAATTGTTGGTGAAAGAGCAAAACATGGCTTACTACGCAACTACACCTACAATCTTTTTAAGTGTTTGAGCATGATGATTTCAATTGTTGAGTTATTTAAGTTTTTTTTGTGGGTTTTGTGGGGACTGAGAAGGGGATCTTATATTTTCCAAGCATGTATTTTTTTGGAAACTAAATGAATAAACTATGAATTTTTAAATTGATAAAAATAATTGCATTATGAGTAGAAAATGTCCATTTTTGGTGAGAATTTGTGCAAGTCAATTTTACAAATTGCTTGCAACATAATGTAGGTACCTCAAATGTCATGAATGTTTGCAACTGTCTTTTTGTAGCCGCCTTATAAATCTTGTAAAAATACATTCATATGAAAGGTGGGATATAAGTTTGAAGCTTGTAGATGGGTTCAAATATAATACATGTGAAGATAAATATTCCTTGCAAATTGAGAGTTTATTCACAAAGAGGTAGAAATAAGCAAAGAGCAAAGACTCCACCCTCTTTATGGGGTTTAATTACACTTACTATTGATTTCTATTATCTAATTGTTTTGAAGATTAGAATTCCACTTGAGCAAATATAACCATCAAGAATTTTTTTAATATAACCTACTCATATGGCATGTATCACATTGAATCGAGAATGAACTTTTAGATTGGTATGTTTTGAAATTTTAACCTCTTGAATTTAATATGTTCTTTCTCGATATGAATATATTCTATAGATTTGACATAATTCCATTTGAAGGATGTTTGCATACATAATTCCATTATCCCCTAAGATTACTAGTTTACTACATCCATAAAAGTATAAATATTATAGATATTTAAACATGATTCTTATTCTTAAATTACTTGTGTTTTTATTGAATCTTATTGGAAGCAAGGTTGAAAGTAAAAAATAAATTCACTTTTTTTTTAACATTTGTGATTTTTTTTAAATCATGTGTATATAAATTATAAGTTTTCAAAGTATTGGAGATAAGTCAACCCTAGCTCATATTGGTATTCTATACATTTTAGACAAATCTAGAAGAAAATATTCACAAAATCAATCTTAAGCCTATCTATGGAACTACCATGTGGTCCATTTGAGGTATTATAGGGGGATCAAATGGTCAAAAATAGCTACTTCCATCTTTTTAGGAGGTTAATTCCTATAGGACAAAGGGTGTTTGGGAAGATGAAAAGTCCAAAACTATTGATTTTTGATGTATTGTCCAAAATTAAAAACTAATTTTTTTTTGGTTGAATTCCAACCATACAAAATTATATTTAACAAGTAAGTCAATGTGTGGAAAAAATTGCAATGCATTTGCCCTGATGAATTGAAAGATTATAACATTTGAGGTTCTCAAAAAGCTTTTTTGGCCCTATGCAACAAGGACAACATACTCTGGGTCCTTTTGGTTGAATATTTTTATTCTATATAAAAATGAAGACATAGGGCATTAATAGGTATATGATTTTAGGTTCAATCATGCAAAATTTCAGATGCAAAATTGAGATCTCTAACTTACTCTAAATCAAAGACAATACAAGGAGGTAAAAGAAAACAACTATACACTAGCTAATTTTTAGACATTTCTTGCATAGTCATAAATCTATTTTTGAAATCCAAGTGGTGAAATGATATAATCCCATGCCTTCTATAAGTAGGATTTTTTGGGAAAAAAAATCCCAAAATACCCAAAATTATGCTAATTCAAGCTTTGCTACTATCCATTGTCTTGAAGTTTCCTTTATGAATAAAGCAAGGTAGAAAGAAAGATTGGCATCTTACATGCCATCCTATTCAATAAAGAAAAAAATGCACATATTAGTCCCATGCTTCAATTACTAATCATCATACTTGTTTGTTTTAGAGATCTAAACAAATTGTTAATTGCTAAAATTCCACAATTCCACAAATGGGCTAATACCACCTTTTGGAAAATGTTGAGCACAAGAAACTAAAAATTTAGAAATCATTCACATTTTCTTCCCTTTGTAGGTGAAGACTACAATGACCATTTCTACAGAATTTTGGTCTTTTTGTAAAAAAACAACAATAGTACAATGACCAAATCAACAGAATTTAGGAAATATAAAATCTTTTTGGAATCTTCAAAATCTTCAAAATCTTCGGATTCTACTTAGCACATTCATAATATTTTATATTGTTTTTGTATCCTAGCAATAGAGCAAGGTTGGAACATTGATGCCAAATAATTAATTACCTCTTAAAGCTTTACGATTTCAAACCATTTTCCACTTTTCGGCAAATCCTTCCCAATGCAATATTTGTTGAATAAGATTCTTGTGAATTTTTTCCAAAATTTGTGTTTCACTACTAGCTTGATGCTTGGAAAATTTCAAATCAATCTAAGTTGCAATTAAAAAGATATGTCTAAAAAAGGTTGTTGGTTTTTGGTGCAAATAATTTCAGGCAACCATGACAAATTGGTATGAAATTCTTTATTCATACTTTCAACAAAATTGTTAATATAATCCCAAAAATTGAAAGGCATTCATGCACATGACTTTGACTTACAAGTGTTTGAAATAATTTTTTTTCATTTGGGCAATGTTTAAAACATCACAGTTGAAATTCTATGTATCTTAAAAACTTAATTTGGTCTTTTTTAAACTTCATAGTTCATTCAAGCATAGTAAATTTATTTTTTTAAACTTTGTGCTAACAACAGTTGTAAAATTAAGCAAACTTTCACTTCCAAAAATTCATTTGCGATTGTAACTCTCCAATCAAAAGTTATGGATAAAATTTAGTGAAGGGTTGCTTGACATTTTCAAACATCTTCTTTGAATTTTGTTTATATCTTTTGATTGGAGACTCAAAATTGCAAACGGATTTTTGGAGGTGAAAGTTTGTTTTAGTTTACAACTTTTTTTAGTTCAAAGATTTTTGAAAAAAAGGTTTTTTTTTATGCCTAAATGAACTTTGAAGCCTGCTGAGCTATAAAAAAAAAGGATTGTAAGTGCATAAGTAAAAGAAATATATTAATGCATGCATACAATAGTAAAGGTGGTGGAATGGTTCAAGCCATGGGCTCCCAAGTCCAAGGTCCTTGGTTTTGAATTTGCTAGGCATACCATGCACTAGTTCGTGGCTACTCAAAATTTTTGGGCATAATTAATTTTTTCGCTACCCCAAAATATTGGGTAGCATAAATTTTTTTATTTATTATTTATTTGACCAAATGAATAAATAAAAATTGACAGATTTCAATGTAATTTTAACCAATACAACACAACTAAAATAATAGGTGCAACACTAGTAGAAAACGCAGAAATTTCTGTTGTTTCGGTGACGTTGTTTTGGTCACTGAACAATAGATTTCTGCTGAAATTTACAGAAATCTGTAAATTTCAGCAGAAATCTATTGTTCAGTGACCAAAACAACGTCACCGAAACAACAGAAATTTCTGCGTTTTCTACTAGTGCAAATAGCAATTTTCCATTGTTTAAACACAATTTTTTCTACTAGTGTTGCAAACCACACAATCCCCTCTCAAACTTGAGGTTGACAGATCACAATACTCATTACTACTTATTGGTGCTTCATGACTTTGTCCTCTCCAATCATGTACAAGGATTCTGCATAATTCTATATGGAATTAGAGATGCGTCATTGGCCTCCTTTGTTCTTCACTATTTTCGCACTCACGAATATACACTAGAAGAAACCCGCATTTTAGGTGACGTTTTGTAATTTTTTCAGACGGATTTTAGGTGACGTCGGAAAAAACAACTTGTGTTTTTTCCGACGTCACCTAAAATCCGTCTGAAAAAATTACAAAACGTCACCTAAAACGCGGGTTTCTTCTAGTGATACATGACAAACATGTTCACCATTGTCATGTTTAGTAAAAATGAAAAAATAGAGTGCCACCATTTGTGGGACAAATTCTAAGAGCAATATGAAACGTGCAATCAATTTACAGCTTCCACACCACGTGCATGAGTTGTATATTTCAAGCGGACAAGAGAAGTTTGAATTCAGCCTCTCCCTTGCTGCACTATTAGTCCTTTGAGGTACAATGACTATGGGAAATTCCACTAGAAATTGAATAGGAAGACCTTGTGAAGAAAGTAAATGTACCAATTGTTTTGCCTTCCAAACACACAACTCATGCATTAGAAGACATTTGAGGCCATTGGAAGATTGTTTCAAGCTTGCTCTCAATTTTGTTGCCACAACAGTAAAATAACGTGGCTAGTTGTTAGAAAAGAAATGCAAAATCTTAAAATGCAAAAAAGAGTTGAATTTTTTTTCCAAAAAATGAAGTGGTACAGTCTCGACCACGTCGGATTGCGCAGTTGGCAGTGTTCCCATGGGGTCAAGATAGTTTTCAAAGCCTAAGAACTTGCAGTCTTTTAGAGGCCCCAAATTTCATATAATGGTTATTGAGTCATACATAGGCCATTCCAGTGTCTCTTGAATACTCCATACAAAGATAATTTAGTATTCTTCAATACCTATGGTACTTCTATATTCTTACTCAATTTATGCATAGAGTTCCCATGAAATAAATGCCTCTTTCCAATAAACTCTTGAATAGTCTAGTAGAAGTGAAATAATTATCTATTGTTATGACCTAGCCCTTTTCTTTATGGCCCACCAATAAATTCAACACCACATTGTGCACTAATGTAGATTCCAAATTGTAGGTGCTACTACTACTATGGATTTTCTACAATAAATTTGAATGTTTGAAACAAACTTAGAAACAAAGTCTACTAAACACTAGCCTTTTCAATTATGCTTAATCTACATAGTCAAAGGCATGAATTATAAAATCTATGGTTCTCAAGTGGCTATGTTGATTTGGAGGGGGATTTGGCTACAAAAAGAAAGAAAGAATATTAAACTAAAATTATAGCACTTTGCTTTTACTTTGGAGTAAAATGGTGGCATACATGTATGCCACCATTTTATGTACCTAGTAGTTGTAACAAAATTAAATCATGCGCCTAGTAGCTATAACAAAATTAAATCAAATCTCCATTAGAGAAGTAAATAAACTAAAATTGAACCAAACTATAAGTAAAAAAAATTGAGCCTAACAATGACAAGCCTCAACAAAAATTAACCCCATCACAAAACCTATTACCAAAAACAAAAACTATGAGCAAAATACAAAATCTATTACAAAAACTAAGATTGAATTAATAATGTACTCCCTCTATTCTATAATACTGATTATTTTTTATAACAACAACAATATTAAAGATCTAGTAGAGATCCGTGGTGAAGATTTTTCAATACATGCATGTAATAATTAGATGTTTCCATAGTGAATGAGCAATGAGTTCTCAAAATTGCAAAGAAAGTTAAATCTTCTATTAAAAAATTTAAAAAAAGATTTTAGAGTTTAAATACTCCAACATTACAAAATGTGAAGGATTTAGGATTTATAAAAGCTTGAAATTTCACAAAAGATATATCTCATAATAAAAACAGTCATTGTGTTTCTTATTAAAATTTTAAATTTCAATCAAAAGAAACTACAAGGTCTATACGAGGGTTTGCAATGTCCTTTGATCATTCATCCAACTTACTTCTTGTCCTTGTTCAACCTTCAAAAAAAAAAATTTTAATCAATTAACCCCTAATCATCCCAAGGGACCAAAAGTGTCCCCACATAGTCTAGAAGTCCAACTCAAAGTGCTATAACTTTTGCATTCAATGTTCAAATTTAATAAACTTTATTGAAAAATCTTCACTCTCTCTTCTAGTTTGTGTATTAAAATTTTCATGTCAATCCAATTCGTTTTGAATGTTTTGGAACAATTTGAAGTTTAAAATTCAAACATTTTTGGAATCCAAAAATAGAACTTGAAGTTATTTTTTGTATCTTTTTTGCTATTTTTTGAGATTTCAAAGCCATTTTGCAGACACAAAGAGACACAAAGAGTCATTTGTATTAAAGACAAGCAAAATATTAATTGAATTATTTTTATTATAGAAATTAAATATGTAAATACAACATAGCAAGTATAAAAGGAGTTGCTAAGACTAATTGTCTAGTCAACAATTCTTGCATATAACGTCCAAAATTATTTTTCTAAACTTAAAACCTATTCTTAAACTTAACTTAAATCTAATAAAAAACTAACCTAAAAATATGTATGACAATTTGGATGATGTTTTTTTTCACCAATGTGTTTGTATGCTTGTTTTGAAGTGTTTCATAATTTAACCCCTAAAATCCCAAGGCCCTCTTTCCATCAAAACCCATTTCTACAACAAAAAGCGAAAAAAAATTTAATGTTTTTTTTGCCCACCTAACTATAGGAACTTGTATTAAACTAATATACAAATGTGTGGAAGAAATTTCACAAACTTTGACCTTGTAGATTGCAAGATATTTGGTTTAAAGTGAAGGAAACAAGTTTTTTTGCACCTTGCTCAACTACATTTTTTGGCTTTGAACCTTCATAACTTATATTTTTTACTCTATCAATTTTGAATTTCTAATTTTATATGAAAAAAAAATTGAGTTGAGAGTCTAGGGATTTCTTTAAAAAAAACTTAGTTTTCACTCATTAAAAAATTGATAAGTAGAAATAAGTTCAAGATTGAAGGAAAATCTAAATTGGTAATAGTTCTAAAATGGAATTGAAATAAACTAATCTCAAAGGTAAGATTGTTCTAGTAAGAGATTTTAACCTTGTCAAACTTTTTTTTAATTGTGAAAATTGAGGTAAGAAATGAATTCTACAAGTTATTTCAAGAAGATGCTCTAATTGCTTGAAAAAAAAGATTGTCCATAACTTTCACATAAAAAATCCAAATGGAATAAATCAAAGCTTCTCATGTACATAAAAATATAATATATACAAAAGAAGCTTTCAAATTTTTTTCTATCCCTTGAACAAAAAAAGGGCTTTTTGTGCCATAACTTTTGATCCCAAGTTGTAATTGAAATAAAAATTATATTTTTGAAAATATTATGTGTTTTTCTATCTTCACAAAAAAATTCAGAAAATTAAGACAAATATTGAGACCATAAGAACCTGTCCAAAATTCATTTTGTCCCCTGAAGGAACAATGGGACTTTAGGGATTAAAGTCTTTTCATTTAAGTAGGTTTAGAAATTAAATTTTACCTCCAAATGTGTTGCTAGCAAAATTTTAGCATCCTTTTTCAACACAAAACATTATAAACTTGCAATCAAAATTTAACTATACAAATTTGTATTAGACTTCTATGGGAATGTTTAGAAAAAATTTCAGAAACCTTGATTGCATAGTTAGAAGAATTTTTTTCTCATTTCACCGAATAGGGCCAGCACACTTAAACTACTCTAAGAGTGAGATTTTCACACTACATATAGTTATTTTTTTATAAGTGCATCTTACATCATGTAAGATACATACCTACCGAATTTCATAATTATAGGAAGAATTTTGTACGTGCTACTTGAAACTATTTGGGTTGCTTGAAAAAGTTCATGGTAGTATAGTTTTCAACTAGGCACTTGATAAGAAAAAAATATATTTCCACTAAGGGGTACATGAGTACACTTTGTATTAAAATTTAGTGAACATCTGACCAAAATTGACTTTGTAGGAGCCTACTCGAGGTTTCTTCTTCATGATGAATAGACACTTGGTCCTTTAGTATAGTTAATAGATGAGACAACTTCAATACAAATAATAAAACCAACCCCTAAAATCTTTTAGATATTCATAAATTTCAAAACCACAAAGATGAAATGTAAAGTGTAACATAAAAAAATAATTTAATAATGACTTTCATACAAAATTTACAAATTAATACTACAAGAGAAAGGAGTGCTTTAAGTGTGATTTTAAGGCAGAAAATGTTTATTAAAAGGCCTTGTGTTTTCAATGAAAATTGCTGAAAATGCTAACATGTGTCTACAATTTGCATTTAAGAAATAATAAACTTGTGAATTTTTTATAATTTTATTTTCAAAATTGAAATTACTATGAATTTTGGGAGCCAAAAAGTGTTCCAAATCCATAGCCAATGTCTAAAGTCTTCTAATTTTGATAATTCAAAAACTACTTTCTTAATTAGTATTTTCCACACAATTTATAACCCTTTGGAACATGAGGAATGACCTTATTAGTTCCAACCTTGAAAACGAGAGAAAAACACATTTCAAGCTTGGGTTGTAAATCTATTTAATCTAGTTTTGGTTGAAAATGGGTGGTTCTACCTTAGCAATTGAGTATAAAGGTAGAGAATAGAGTTGGAAAATGTTGGGATGGATTGGTAGAAAGAGGGGTGAGTGATTTTAACTCACTAGAAGAAACCAAAATTTTTGATGTCTAAGGGAACGGATTTTAGGTGACGTTGAAGAAAACAACCCATGTTTTTCTGACAACAATTATCTCCATTGGACATCATTATTGACATGAAAAATATAGGTTGTTTTTTTCAATGTCACCTAAAATCCGTTCCCTTTGACGTCAATTGTTTTTTTGAATGTCACCTAAAACAAGGTTTTCTTATAGTGACTCCACCCCTCGAGTCAAAACGTACACACAAGTTCTTAAGACTTTTTTATTTAAATTATTCTAGGGGGTGCTTAAGTTTAGTCCAATTCCTACCTTCTAAGCAATGGACACTCTATTTGTAATATTTTAGAACCTAAAATAAATCTAAATCACTCAAAACATGTTAACTGTTAGAAATCCAAAGCCTTGGCAAGTGGCAACTAAGCCAAGTATTGAACTTGAAAATGAAACTTAAATTAAACCAAAAACTAACTTAGCCAAACCTATAGAACATAATTTGCCTTTTCCAAAATAGTAAGATATGCTTAATTTGAACCTTCCTAATTAAAGATATCTAAAGATGAAGTTTCACCCATAAACTAATCTATCAAACTTCATCTGTCAAATTCTAATAGTAAAAAAATTCAAAATCACTCCAAATTTTTATCTTATTTTTTCAATTAATTCTAATTGAAAAATCTAAAATTTGGCCTATTTTTAGTCAAAGATAGTCATGTTTTCAATAAGGTAAAATGAAAAATACCAACTTTCTACATAAAAATTTATTAATAGATGAAGTTCTACCTTTAATTAGTAATTTAAAACTTCATTCACAAATTACTTTTAATCTGAATGGATAAAATAACTTCTACCTTAACCTAAAAATCCTAAATTTTATCTAAATTCTCAAATTCCTTTTTAGACTCCTTTTAAATTCCTTTGGATGAAATTACTAAATTCTTGTCTAATGTTACCATTAAAGTTCATCCACTAGTAACTTTCTTATTTTTTGGTTATTTTTTAAGTGTGAGACATTTTTTGAACCCTCTAAGAATTACCTACTATATTTTAAATTTTAAACTAATTTGTAAGACTCTGACCTAAGGGTTAATTTTTAATTTTGTTCTTCTACTTCTATTTAAAAGAAAAAAAAAAATTTTAAAAATGGTTAAACTAACATACTTCTGCATCAATGGTCCTGTAGTCGCAAACCACAATCATGATGGTCTTATAATATCCCTCTCCATCCATTGCTCTTCATTCACCGATTGACAACAAAGTTTTTAACTTTAAACTCTTTTTCGATTCAATTTCCTTCCTATGCTAATTCTTAAAGGAATTTAAGCAATTTTAGTATTTTAAATAATCTCTTTAAGTTTAGAGGCTATTTTTAATACTTAAATATTTCCAATATTCCCTAATTCATCAAACACTATCCTTTATTTGTTTATGAATTTTTCCCTATTAGTTTAATGGTTATATTTTGGTTTTGTCTTTTTACTTTTGGCTTGTTAGGCCTAATAAGATAATGCTAACCAAAAATCCTAATCCACTAACCTGTAGCTGAATCCTAATTAATGACTAACCAACAACTCAATGAATTGTAGAAGAATAAAATCCAATTGTACAGTCCTACCTCTATTGAATGCAAATATTCTTTTAAAATATTTCTTCCTCTGCACTCCAAATTTTCAAGACTCTTAAGTCACTTCAAGTTTTCTTATTCATTTGGTTGTTGGAATTCAACATTGTTGATGTGAGAGACTTGTGACTTCAATTAGGTCTGTGTTAGAGATTGTACCTAGTACTTTAAAAGGCAAAAGTTTAAGTGTGTATTTTTCAATCTCTATTTCAAAATTGAAGCTTATACAGCCTAGATGGCTCAAGCAATTAGTTCTATGTGTAATTAGATTTAACTAATGGCTAGCCAAACTACCTACCTCCCTACCCCTCCAAACTACTCTTCTTTGGCTCTTCGATTGCTTCTTTCTAGCTCTAACATGTGGCGCTTGCTAGTTAGCTAGACTCTAATTGTTCACTTTGTTTGTTCCCCTACCTTATTTCCTTCACTATGTTCCCTTGTTTTTTTAGTACATTTGCTATTTGGCCCTTCAACCACTCTATGTGGGTTTGGTAGTTTGAAAGATAATTTTGGAGAATTGGTTTGAACAAAACTAGTCCTAAATTTGAAAATAAATTAACACTAAACTATTTTAACTAAAATTGATCAATTTTTTTGGATTTGGGGGAATTTTTCTAAGATTCCAAAGACTCACCATACATTCCTAAATTCTAATGTTTATTGGATTCTAATTGGTTTTTCTTCAAAAGCAATTTGTATCTAATCATGGGAAGTTCCATCAAACTAAGCAAAGTAAATGAAGATGAAAGAGATGTCCCTATTTTGGAGGAAAATAAATAAGGGGAAGATTAAAAGACCTATGGATTTTAAATGTTCAAGGCAAGTCAAATCTTCACCAACCAAATTGCACCTATAAGATAAGTGATTAGATGGAAGCCAAGAGTTGAAATTCCACATCAAAAAATAGCCTTTAGTCAAACATAAGTGGTAAATATTCCAAAGTTGAAATTCCAATATATAATTTTCTATAAATTTTTAAAGAACCTTGAAAGAGTGCCAAAGCTTTGCCATGTGGAGACAACCCTAGGTAAAACTTGGCTAAGTAGAGATATCTAAAGTATCCTTGATGATTTTAATCTCTAAATGAAGTATATATGACAATGTTTAACCAAAGATTAGAGATTATTCAACCAAATTCCGTTATACAATGAATTTTGGTAAGTTTTGATTTAGAATGATTGGCAAAATCAAGCTTTGCCACCTTAAGGTTCTTGCAAATACTACAAATAGTATGTCTTAGGAAACTTAAGAAAATTTGAGTTTGAGGGTCTATTCCTCCCAATATTCTTAGAAAGAAAACTTTTGGGGGACTAAACCTCCAAAAGAAAATATAAAAAAACAAATCAACTTAAAAAGACCCCTACATCCTTCAAAAAGTGTTCCCACATTGGAAAATATGAACAAAGGCTCAAAAACAAAGAAAGAATATAAAAATGGCTAGATTGGCCTCGAATACCAATCCAACAAAGTGTTGGTGGTTTTGAAAACAAAAAAGGGTACTAGATACAATGAAAGAGAGGCCTTGTATACTTGCCCAAGGCCTCCCTTCTCCTTGTTTACCAGTTGATTTTTTTCTAATTCACTTAGATATGTGTTTAAACTACTTAGATATTTTTGAAACTAATCCTAAATTACCCTAAGATATTTTCTAAAATAATCTTTGTTTAATTGTGGACCTTCCTAGACTTTGGCTTTATTTAGCCTTCAAAATCTTTTCAAATTAAATTCACAATTTAACCCAAGATATTTTTAACACTTACCAGATTTATCTTAAGATATTTTCAAAAAATAACTATTGGTAAATCTTAGATTTTTCTAGAATCCTAGCTCATTTTGTATTTGAAATCTTTTCAAAATTAAATCTTTGATTTTTCTTAGATATTTTTTAATTTATTGGTAATTATACTAAAAATGTCAAATCTATTATTGGACTCTCTCTCTATCTTTTAGGGAACAATTCAATATCAAAAACTAATTATGCCATTGTGTTTGGAAGACTCAAATTAGCATAGAAGACCCCTTACCCCTACTTCTAGGCCATTTGTGCTCATAAAAACCACTAACAATAATTCCAAAGAAAAGTTAAAAACTCCAACTATTGGAATTTGCATTTTTTAAAAGAAACTAACTAGAAAGGGTTGTCTAGAAGTTTTGTGGAAGTAAGAAAAGATTCCTTATTCACAACATTTGGACACTGTATGCCGATCAACCTACATAAATTTTCTTGGAATTTGATGTTGGTGTTCGTTCCGATTCTTGCCAATATTAGAATGCCTCCAAACTTAAAGGGGTGCTTTATTAGCACAAATAAACCTATTATGATTTTTAGTGGGATTTTATTGCAACATGGATAATTTTTATAAATTTACAAACATGTTTAAAGGTAATTAACTTCCCATGGAGTCATCATGGCATTTTAGAAAAATCCAAAAAAATTTGGACAACTTCTAGGAATTTTCCAAAATCAAAGTGCAAATTCAATTCTTTCTTTGTACTATTTATAAGGGATCTAAAATTAATTACTTCTTTATAATTTCCACCTAAGAGGCAAATTATTCTTGAATTAGGGAATCCTGGAACAATCGGCTCTGATGTTAACTTCATTGCATGCTCTTAAACTAAAAGCACCTCTCTATGGGCTTTGATCACTTCTCCCTTCATCTCATTTGCACTCTGGCTCAATATTCCAAAAGTTACCTATAGATAGGAAATGACTAATCCAAATTCTTTACAAATTGGATAGTAATTTTTCTTAGATTCTAAACCTAAAATGGAATTCTTTCATTTAGCCAATTTGCCACATGCATTTTGTAGGATTATTTTTAGCATTAGACAAGTCACTAGAATTGGCTAACTTTATGACCCTAAATTTTCTTGGAATTGATTAATCAACTACTCCAACCCTTAATTAGAATTGATTAATCAACTACTCCATCTCTTTAGAAATGGGAAAACAAGGTGTTTTAAGCATTTCACATTTCTAAAAAGACCCTTTAGTGCATTGGTAGGGACTTCTACCAAATCTCACTTAAACTCTCTTTTATGTTTTTTTCACATAAATATGTTCAAAACTAGATAAAAAAGAAAAAAGAAAAACCTTGAGTTCCAAGTGCAAACTTCCAAGTGCCTACTTGAGGGCTTACAAGAAGTGATGAAGCATAAAGCTTACTCATTATACTTCATCAAAACTTGCCTGCTCCACCAACCACCTAAAAGAAACATTGAAAGCCATTGTAAGATGTTAAGAAAAATTTGCAACCCTTCCATTCATCAATTTTAATACTTGAATGTCTAATAGACTGACATGGAAACTTAGAAAATTGTCCACATTGATCAATTGTGATAGGCCATCAAGTTCAAATTTCTATCTTAATCATGGATCATCTACAACCAGCTCTATGTAAGGTAGATGTACCTATTTGTGATAACTTAAGCATTCAACATGTAGGATGTGGGATAGTCGTGGAGAAATTGAGTTCAATGTGTGCAAACATATGGATGAGGAAGATTGCATAATTTTTTTTTTCAAGAATGAATATTTTATTCAAAATTAATGAGGATTTTTCATTTGGACCCATTTTGGTTTCATAGACTCGCCTATTACAATTAGCTTTGACACTTCTCCTCAAGCAAGGAAGGAAAAGAGATGAGTGGACAAGAAGGTACAAATTGAGAATATTTTTCAATGAATAGTGCATCCATCTATTGTCCACAATAGGCCACCCTAACAAGCCTTCACATGGGAGCTATTCAAAATAGGTACTTCTACCTTGCTACCTTGGGATGTCTCAAATAAAATGCTAATATCACATATCTATTGTCAAATTTTAAATATTTTAGTACATGGTTCCAGGGTCAACATTCTTGTTAACATCATACCTCTTTATGATTAGGTATCAATTTTCGCTAGTTAGGCTGCTATGTTTCTGATCAATTGTGGTTTAGGTGACAACTTACACAACACAAATGTTCAAGAGGTATACATTGAAAGCATACAATGATTTCAAGATGTACATTGGAAGCTTCAATTATCACCTACATTGAAGCATAGTTGATTTTGTAATTAGCCTATGATTGGAAATACCGTTACCTACATAACAAGAATAGGTTGAATGGAATCTTCACCAAAAAATTCATAATAATTTTGTTTTTGAGATAAAAAAAATTTGAAATTTGAAATCCTTTTGAAATCTATTTGTGTAAATAGGGAAATTTTTTCCTCACCATATCCATACAACAGATATATTGAATTGCGTAAGTGGTCAAAAAGGGATTGGCTACCTTATATCATGGAAATTCAAATTGAATTCTTTGCCGAAGCCTACAAAATATTGAAATAGCTCTCATATTTCAGCTATAGCTAGTAGAATAAAAATAAACTAAGTCAAATAGTGCATATTTGTAAGCTAGCAAGTTATAAATGTAAATTCTCAAAATAATATACTCACTAAAACATGAATATTCAAACATTTGTAACTAAAAACTTATCATAATTCCTACAAGTAGATACCTTTTTTTTGAACAAATGGAACTACCCATTGCATTAAAAAAAGAACCAAGAACAACAACCAAGCTCGAGAGCTGAACAATGAAGAAATAAGAGCAAGGACCAACCAAAGCCAAAAAGACTACTAAAACAAACAAAGGAGAAGGCCTTTATTGTTTCAGATAATAGAAGACCCTACCCTATTGGCAAGAACTAGAGAATGAATACAATCAAATTTAATCCATATACTAGAAGCTTATTGGAGTCGTTGAGCCCCAATTTGAGCCTTCAATTGTGTTGCACATCTTGAAAAATAGATACCTTAAAGTGTTCAATTGGAGGGGGCACATCTAGAAAATGGTAGTCACTTTGTTATTTATAAGGTTTAATATGCTCTTCTACTTCTTGAGCAGACATGAAAATCCGCGATTTGTTTTTCAACTATAGTAGTGCAAATATAGTTCAAGTTGTTAACCAAACTAAATTGCATATGCAAAACAATAGTTCTTACAAATCCAACTAGAATAATAAAATTTTCTCTACTAGTGTAAAGCAACTACTTCAAAATTTTGACAACCACTAGAAGAAAAACGCGTTCGCTACAATTGGCTAAAATATGACTAAGTGTCCTATACAACTATCTTGCGATTGTAGCCCTATCTATTTGCACCAAATTCTTATGTCATTGTTTTACATCATTAGTACAATGCTTTAGTTGTAAAGTAGTTATAGAATGAAATGGATGCATTGAATTGTAGGATTATGAGAGTTGTAACAAAGTTCAAATTTAGAATGGATGTGAATTCTTTTCCATCCAATATTCATTTTAGTTGTCAATGTAGACTAGTCCATACTTTATGATATCCATTGTGTCAATTTGTAGTTGCAAAAAATGATTAGAAAACGACTAGGAAATAATTGCATCTATAAAATGACAATAGTTGTTTCCTAGTTGATTTGTAGTCATTTCTTAGTTGTTTAGTAGTTGTTTAGATATTTGACCTCTCTAGCTTTGTCCCTCCAAAAACTGGCCTCTGTAGTGAGGCCAACAAGGGGGACATTGGTTCAAAAAAAAAGACCTACTTGTAAGTAGTTATATCTTTATGTAATGAATTTTGTTAATAGAATTCTAAGATTTCTACAATTTGTAGATTTTTATGGTTTATAGATTTTGAAATCTACAATTTGCAAACAAGTTGCAAATGTGCTGCAAACAAGTTACAATGAAGTCACTCACAAGTTGTAAATAAGTTATAGATAAGATGCAAATGAATAAAAGATGAGTCACAATGAAATTACAAATGAGTTGCAAATGAGTCATAGATGAGTTGCAATGAAGTTGCAAATGAGTCACCAATGAGTCATACAAATCACTAATTGTATGATATTGACCTCACATGGTAGCAAATAACACATAAGCGCCCATGTCATAAAGTGCATTAGTGAAGTTCCAAGTAAGCTAGCAAATCCCATTTTGCCTTGCAACTACGATACAACTAGAAAACTTGTTTACATCTCACCAATTGCAAATGTCTGATGCAACCCAAAAAACAGTTGCTCTTTGTAGTTGCAAAATCCCTCATTTTCTTCTAGTGAACTATCTAAATGCAGTATTCTAAATCTTGCCTAATTAATGCATTTTATTTTTGAGAGCGTGCACCATCTCAACATCAAAACTTGCATTGGTACAAGATCATCTATCAATAAAAGTTTAATTCCCTATAACTTTTGCACATATATGCAACTCATCTTAAAAAATCAAATGAAGGTCATCACCAAACACGTGAAATATGGATCTTTGCAAAGTACAAAATCCACACAAGTTGCTACATAACTAAACAAGAAAAAGAGCTATAATCTTTGAAACCCCAAAAGAACATCAAACCTATAAAAACAATACTAAGCTTATTCTAAGAAAGATCTAGCAAAGTCTCTAAAAAACACCAATTTCATATATCTTTTGCGCATTCTAGAGGAAAACATTAGATGGAATTTGAGGCCTATAGAAGGCTGTTTCATGTTTATTCCCTCGCTATTCTCCCCACAACAAGGAAATGGCCGGCAGTCAGGGATTTTTTTAAAAATAAAAATAAAAATAAAAATAAATATAGTTCTTAGAATACAAAAAATTTGAATTTAAATTTTTTCGAGAACTGGCATGGTTGGGTCTTGGCCACGTCAGCCAGCTGCACTATCATTACTACAATACAATTTGGCGAGTTCCCAACGCATAATAACTCACGACCTTCTAGAGGCCTCAAACATCATCTAATGCCAATCCTCTTGGCCTCTTCAAATTTCAAAATGAACTATAGAGCTAAGAAATAGTCTCAAGAAATGAGAAGAATAGTCTTCGAGACTCTAAATAAACAAAAAAAACTACAAGGGATGCCTTAGTCTATTTTCAAGATCCACCAAAAATTCAAATGAGAGATATGCTCCAAATCCATAACCTACACCTAATATTTTGCTAACTCTAATATCCACAATTCCAGAAATGCAATAAATAAGGCTCTTAAGAAAACGTCAATTGCAAATATCCTATTGAGATCCTACTTGCATTTTGGAAGAACAACAATACTTGTGGAAAAGTCAAAGAATAGATCTATGGTCACCACTATTATTTCAATTCCAAGATTCTAGAATCACATTAGACTCTACAAGACTAACAAAGCCTAAAGAGATGCCTAAGCCATTTTCTAAGAAAGCTCCAACAAAAACTCAAGAGATACACTCCTAATCCATAATCTAAACTTAACGTTCTAATTATAATTTCACAATAATCAAACAAGAGATGTTTGAGAGTACCAACAAGGAATTAGCTTTCAAAAAAACATCAATTTTAGATACTTGCATTCAAGAAATATACCAGTGTTAGAAATAGTCAATAATTACGTATGTACCTATTATTATTTCAACTCCAAGGCTTTAAATTTTTGTGACTCTAGAAGACTAACAAAACCTAAAAAGATTCCTTAGCTAAATTTGAATTACATTGTTCTTGAGAAAAAACAATTTATGAAGAAATTGCCACATAAATAAGACCATATTTGTTAAAACGAGACACTCTACAATCTCATATTATCTTTGACTTTACATTTAGATGATAAGTGTTTGATATTAAATTTTTTTGGTGAATTGAGGCTTTAATATATTAATACATTTATAAACCTTTGATTATATAAAGGTTGATATATTCATAAATTTTTTATTTGTTAAAATAGAGGTCTCAAATCATACTACTAAAATCTCAAAATGTTCATTTTGTCTCAATTTCATGAATATGGTTATGTCATAAGGATAAAAGGAAGTTCATTTTAGAGGTACTACTTGAAGGGACCAGTCAATACACTGGTGATAAAAAATGCCATGCTTTCCTAAATTCCCTTGACAGATCAATACTTTACATCTCGCTTTATTGATTCATACTATCAAGCATGAACTTCTAGCAATATAAACCAAATTTTAGTACTTCCTTACTAATCTTTCATCTTAAAAATACCTACATCTCTTGCAATGTACTATAATTAATATATCATATCCACATTCTTGAATTTACTAGTGTACTAACCAATATTTTACAATATTTTTAGAATGAATTTCTAATTATTTGTAAATTGAATATCATAGTTGTATCTTTTACCAAAAAAAATTCAATGAATTTAAAATAAAAAATCCTGACCATGGTGATTACTAAAATAATATTGAAAAAGGTCCATTTTATAAATTCAAAAACCTATGAATGCAATAGTGTAGTTTGTTTATTTGGTGTTTAATACATGTTAACAAAAAGAGAATTTAAAATATTCCCTTGACTTTCAAGAGGGTTCAACAAAAAATGAGGCAATTTAATAATATATGAACAATGCTCAATGACTACGTCATCATACCTTAATCCAGGCCTGAAATGTATTTCATGGTACCATTTCCTTTTTAGGTTTAGCTTTCGTCTCCATTGCATCGGTTTCTGTGTTCCGGAGTCTGAGGAAGCTGCTTCTGCCAAGGGCTTGCGTTAGGGTTCCGCCATTGCTGCCGAGCACGGACTTGCATCATCGCTGCCGAGCTACTTACCGCCATAGCTGAAAGAAAGCCCGGTAGAGTGGGGAGAGTGGATAGACCAGTGCGCACAGGTCTGGCGGAGTCGGAGCGGGGAGTGATCGACCATGGCGGAGCAAGGGGGACCTCCGCGTCCTCCGAAGACGCCTCCACCGCTCGTCTACAATGGAAATTCCGCTACACAAGAGGTACTTCGGGACCCTGATCCGCTCGGTTGTGCTCTGGGATTAACTTTGTAGCTCTGACGAACGATCTCTCACTGTTTCTTCTGTCCAACTCTCCGCGGAGGAGAGGTTTTGTCGGTGTGTTTGGCTAGTGAGGTTTAGGGAGAGCTCTGCATTCGCTTCGATCTTAGGAATTACTCTGTTTTATCAATGCAGGATGCATGGGCTGATTTCTGGCTTGGTTGTGGTGCATTTGTTTGAGTGCTTTGAAGTTTGAAGGAGACAATACTAGGTTATGTGATCAATCTGTGGTTGGAGAATTTTGATAGATCTAAACCCTCCGAAATTTGAAATAGGTGATACTTTTATTCGACTTCTCAGCTGTGTTCCTTGAAGCGTAGGATAGAGTCTGCCTTGGGAAGGGGGAATCTACCTAGTTCTGGAACTCTTACTTTTCTTTGGTCTAGAATTCTCGAATGAGCGGAGTCTTCATTTACGTTGGTCTGGCATTCTTCTTTTTCGAAGCCCTAGCTAGTATTGCGGATTCTCCGCTGATCCAATTCATCTGCTAATTATTTACGATGCACCGTGCCTCCTTTTGTGCCATTTCTCCTGTTAACTTCTACGCCGAGTGTCAAGCATTCCTTGAAGTCGTGATTGAAGTGAATCTCTTAAATCCCCAAAATAATTATATAGGCTTTTGTAAAGTCCACATGTTTTAATCATGTTACTTGAAGTATGTATGGAATCTGCCTCGGGAAGGGTGAATACACCTAGTTCTCGAATTTATGCCCTTGTTTGATCTGGGGATCTCGAATGAACTGACGCTTCATTCACGCCGGTCTCAACAAGAGCGGAATTCCGCTTCTTCCAAACCCTAGATAATATTACGAGAAGCATTCTGGTCCAACTTATCTGTTTATGCTTTATAATGTAGTGTGGCTCCTTTTGTGTCTTTTCACCTTTTACTTCACGGATTTTCAAGCTTTTTTTCTTGACGTTGTGGTTTTCGGCGACTTGTGGTAGTGGACACGTTCATTTTTGCCCTGTCTGTTGTGACACTTTCTACTTAGAATTGAAGTCCTTACGCAAGGCATGGCTGTTTGGGGTTGGCTGCACAGGTCGCGTTTGTGCCTTTTGTGTTCGGATCGTTCAGCGAGACCGAAGCTAAATATTTTCAATCGCCACCTCCACCTGAGAAGCAAGTGGTTTCCAAAGTTTCGTTGCTGCCCTTCCAATTCGGTGACCTGACAGGGCTCGATGAATTGCGTGTTTCTGCTATTCCTACTGCTTCTGAGACGCCTACTAGTGCCCCTTCCCGGGAAAATGGTGCTGCAGCACTTCCTAGATTGCAAATTGGATCAGCAGAAGTTCCAGGGAGGACACCACCAGATGAAACAGCTGTACAGGGAATTGACAAAGCTCCAGCAGCTGAAACAGTTAGCTTTGAGAAGGACGGGGATATTAAAGAACACAGTGAGGCTGAGAGGGATGAACAGGGCCAGGCACAAGTCCAGGCTGGGAATGACCAGCGGGCAAGTCCGAAACAGGCTCCAAAGTCATGGGCATCGTTGGTCGGTGTGCAACCAGGCTTTGGTGATGTTGGCAGGAGTTCAGGGCATGTCAAGTCTGCACCAGTACCTGCGAATAAGCCAATATCCAATGGCTCAGTTAGACTCCAGCCAAGGGGTCTGATCAATACGGGCAACTCTTGTTTCGCCAATGCCACGCTGCAAGCATTGCTATCATGCCCTCCCTTTTTGAACCTTCTTGCTTCCATCAAGTCACGTACTATTCCCCAGGTTAGTTCCTCACTCAGAGTTTATAATCCTCTCTTGCGCACTTGGTTTTTATGGGTTGATTACTGTTTTACGAAAGTGTGGTTTCTGAGGAAAATAATTCAAAAGTCTCTAATTCCTTATTAGTTATGTATCGCAGCTATTGAATTTTCAGAGGCGTTAGTAGTTCCTACACATGTAATTTCTCTTGGAATTTGCAGACAGGGTTTCCAGCCCTAGCGGCATTTGCCAATTTTGCTGGACAATTCAGGACTGCAGCCGAGCCTGAGCAAAAGGACCAGAAGCCAGGTCCAGTAGATGTTGGGAGACCTTTCGCTCCAACGATGTTTGATGATGTACTCCGCAGTTTCAGTCCTGATCAGCCTCCTCGGGGAAGACCCAGGTGTTTGTCATCCCGGCTTTGTGCCTCTTTCCACTCTTTTTGCAGTTTTTCTGTCGTTGCTAAACTTTGTTCTTTGTAGTAACAGTTTTATGACTGGTTCTCTTGGCTGCCTACGTTTGACAGGCAAGAAGATGCTCAAGAATTCCTGAATCATCTAATGGATCGCTTGCATGAGGAGCTGTTGCGGCTTGAGGGCAGAAGTGTAGCAGGTCAAAACGCCGTAGTTGATGATGACGAGTGGGAAACAGTGGGTCCGAAAAATCGTAGTGCTCTGACTCGAACACATATGTCCATCAAATCTCCACTCAGTGAAATCTTTGGAGGCCAACTGTGCAGTGTCGTGAAGGCGAAAGGTAATTCAGTTTTTTCGTCTGCACATTGATATTGTAGCTAAGCTTGTTTTACTAGATACTCCCTCCGTCCTGAAATGATTGTCCACTTTGAATGTCATGTTTTTTTAAGATTGTTTTGAGTAGGTCAAATAAATACTTCCTTGTGGCTAATTTTATTTAGGTTGCAATGAACACATGCAATGTTCTTCATTGATTCTAGTGATATAAAATTTGGAACCTTTCTTAATTATATTTTTCACAATATGGTCAATGAAATTGGCTCAAAAAAATATCAACAAAATTGTGGACAATCATTTCGGGACGGAGGGACTATATTTTAGGCCTGTTTCTATGTTTCCAGAGAGGTCGTCTCATAACTTAAGCCCTAAGTTTAGTTTCTATGACGCATGGGAAACTTACTGCCAGCTCAGTGTTCCTGCATACAATCGATGTGGAGGTCATAGGAAAGATACGTTGAGCGATACAGGTACTGACCTGAGATAGTTTGATTTGTGTGAGCAGGTAACAAAGCATCAGCAACAGTACAACCTTTCTTAGTGTTGCATCTCGACATACTTCCTGAGGCTGTACAAAGTATAGAGGATGCACTCAAGTTTTTTGCGGCACCTGAATCTTTAGAAGGCTACAAAGCCGCATCTAGCAAGGTCATCTACCCTACTTTGCTGGTTGCTTCACAAAATATTTTTGTTTTAATATCTTTGCTTATGATTTTTGTTCTGACATCACTTCAAAAGTGGACTGCATTCTCTACCAGCGCTAGGGTTTCTAATCGCAAACGTACTTGAAGTTGACGGAATATTGTTGATCGGCGATTTTTGGGCAGGCTTCGGAGGTGGTTAGTGCAAGCAAGGCAATTAAGATTCAGACATTGCCACCCGTGCTGATCATTCACTTTATGCGTTTTAGTTATGGAGCCCATGGCAGCGGCAAACTGAATAAGGCTGTAAAATACTTCAATTCTCTTACAATAGGACGGGAACTTCTAGCATCTTCAACTGGCCCCGCTATTGAGGTATAGTCGGCGAACTCTGCTCTTGCAATCTTTTGAATAGCATCACAAGTGACATGTTCATTATAGATTATTTTAGGCATGGAGTATAAGATTCGTGCAGTCCCATGTTGAGTTCGTGTTAGTGTAACTAAAATCTAATGTTACTGTCATTGGCATCAATTTGATATTACACTAGCAACTAGTAGGTTAACATGAAGTTTAACATTAATTTAACCGAATGTCCTCTTAGATTAATATTAGTTTATCATTAATAAATTTGTCAATCTAATACGGGGATCTTTTGAGGTGAGCGTTATTCAGTCCCTGAGGTTTACAATAATTGCAGTCACATTACGAGTTCTTCCGTGTTAAAATGATTTTGATGGCACTGCAGGGACGTAAATATGAGCTGGTGGCGACTGTGACGCACCATGGAAAAGAACCGTCTGCTGGACACTACACAGCTGACTGTAGACAGACTGATGGTCGCTGGCTAAGGTTCGATGATGCAGTAGTGTCGGTAGTTTCTATCAATCGGGTGCTGCAGGAGCAGGCCTATGTTCTCTTCTACAAACGCGTCATACACTGATCAAAGCACCGCCTTGTATCTTAGGTTCATCAAGCGTTGCAGGTCATGGATCATTCAGGCTTTGTTGTACAATCGAATATACCGACACTTTTCTGCCCAACATATTTCCTCTTTATTGTCTTGAAATTAAAGTTTCTGTCCAGAAGGTCAAAGCTTTTGTTTTGATTGGTTCTGAGTGCGTGAGTTACTAGGTATTGAGTAGAGTTCCCTTATTGCCCAGGTAGAATAGGAAATGTGTTCTACGATTGAGGTCAGTTTGGTATTTGAGTTTCAGTGATGGTCGCAACGATTCTGTGAAATCTCTCCTGAAATCTATATGGAAGAGGTTGGAATGATCCTTGAGACCTTGAGAAGAGCTTGTTACGGAGCGAGAACATTGTGATCAAGGATATTGATGAACATACTGGATATAAATGTCTTTTGTTGAAAATATCTTCATGCGTGATCGTCTGTGTGCATGTGTGCATTAGTTTCCAAATCATAACGCTAGATTTCGATACAGTCCATATCCTGGTAAACGTCTTTGTACTGGAGCTTGGGGGAATGGGGGCAGCAAATATAGAGCATCATGGTGAAAGTTCACAACATGTCTGTACGTTGGGGTAAGGTAGGAGGTCCACAAATGGACCATGTAAGGGCTGGAACTGAATTTTGGGGAGGGGAATCATCTTGAAATATTTTTCAGTAAATTTTCAAGTGGAATTGACATCTAACTTAAGTCGTTTTGTATTTTGGGGGCTCTGTGGAATTAGTTATAAAATTTTGAAGTTGAAATGGAATAGGGCTTTAAAATGGCTCACCTCCTAAAATGTACATTGTCTTGTAAATTGTTGAAGGCTATGAAAAAGCAACATATACAAATAGTGTACATTTAAGGAGGTGAGCCATTTTAGAGCCTCCTACCTTACAATATTTTCACAAATTGCCTATTGTGACATTCAAAAGAATTCTTCATAATATAAAATATAGTTGGTATTTTTTTGTCTCACATAATTAACATTCTACTCTTATGCAATCACATTCAAGCATATCAAATTTCAATTTCAAAAGAACAAAACTTCATTTTTGATGAATTGTTTATTTTAATATTTATGATTTTATATTCAAATTTCAATTTCAAAAAAACAAAACTTCATTTTTGGTGAATTGTTTATTTTAATATTTATGATTTTATATGATGATTGATTGAAAAACACTGGTGAATAAGTCTTAAAACTTGACTAAGTAACAAAAATATCTATACCTTAAATTAGGTTGTTTGACCTACAATGTGAAAGTTGTGGATTTTTTAAAATAAAAAATTGAATTAAATTATCTTTTAATTTGAAAAAACCGTAACATTTACATTGCATGTATAAATGCCACGAAACCAAGCCATTGTCCTCCTTCGTGCATAGAGCTTTCTATTCATGCTAGCTTTGTGACATTTGGACTTATAGTGTGAAAGTTATGGATTTTAAAAAATTTAAAAATTAAATTATTTTCTAAAAATGAATTTAAAAATAATCTAGTATGTTGATTGTAAGGGTTGTAGTGTGAGAGGTTTTATTTTTTGACACAAATAGAAAGCTTTATGTTTCCACACAATTCATGATGTTTCAACATAAAAGTTAGTACATAGTAAAAGATAATTTAATTCAATTTTCTTTAAAATTTTTAAAGTCTATGACTTTCACATTATAGGTAGAAACACTATAAAACCAATACCAATAAAAAGGTTTGTGCACAAAGGAGTGTAAGGACTTGGTTTTGTGGAGTTTGGATATTCGATATAAAAGTTATATTTTTCTAAATTAAAAGATAATTTAATTCAATTTTTGAAATCATAAATACTTTGAAATTCTATAACTTTCACATCATAGGTCCAAATACCACAAAACAAAATCTATGCATCCCTTCTTATGAAGATCTTCCCAACAGTATCAAAAATGCCACCTAGACATTGAACAATTTCTTAAATCTTAGCGTATCAAACAAAAAAAATTAACAATTAAGGTATAGAAAGATAGTGTTCCTTATGTTGTTGCCATAAAAAATTTGAAATTCCATAACTTTCACACTATATGTACAAACGCCATGAAATAAAGTCCATACACCATTCCTTGTGAAGAGCTTTTCAACAATACTAGGAATGGCGCTTGACACATTATGGATCTTAGCATATCAATTAAACAAAAGAAACAAACTAATTTAAGGTATAGATAAAAAAATTCAAATTTTAATTTAATTTATAAATTTATGGCATGTACAAATGCCACAAAAAAGGACCTTACAATCCTTTGTGCATAGAGATTTCTATTTGTACCAAACTTTCATTCTATGGTGTAAAAGTTATTGAATGTCAAAGTTTTAATGAATCAAAAAATTATTTTTAATTTTATTTTGGTAATAACAATGGCATAGGGAACACTAGTCTATACCTTAAGTAAGTTAATTTGTTTTGTTTGTTTTGATTAATACTTTGAGATTTAAGAAACCATGTAGCATCTTACAACATTCTTGGAACCATTGGAAAGCTTTTTGCAAGCAAGGGTGTACGGACTTTGTTTCATGGCATTTTAAACTATGGTGTGAAAGTTATTGAATTATATGTCCAAACACCACAAAACCAAACCCTTGCCCTCCTTTGTGCATAAAACTTTTTATTTGTATTGGAACACACTCTCCCATTGCAACAAAGCCCTAGTATTCCTCCGTGCATAAAAGATATTTTTTTTCTAAATTTTTATAGATTAGAAAAATATTTTTACTTTTATTTTTGCTATGGCAATGACACATGGTACACTAGTCTTCTATACCTTAAGTTAGTTAGTTTTTAAAAAAAGTTTTGATATGTTGAGATCTAAGAAACTATGAGGTGTTTGGTGGCATTCTTGGTGGCGTTTTTGGTGCCATTGGAAAGCTCTTCACGAGGGGTGCATGGACTTTGTTTCGTGGCATTTGGACATATTGTGAGAACATAATTGAATTTCAAAGCTTTTATGAATTCAAAAATTGAGTTAAATTATATTTTATTTTGAAAAATCATAACTTTCACATCGCATGTCCAAATGCCATGAAACAAATCCTTTGCACTGCATACATAATGCTTTCTATTTGTACCAAGAATGCAACCTCACATTGTAACCAAGCCCTTGCACTCCATGCATAAAAAATATTGAATTTCAAAGTTTTTATATATCAAAAATTTAAAAATAATTTTTAGTCACTACTAGAAAAGAGGACCTGAATTAACAATATTTAGTTGATTTGAACATCTTAATTCGGGCATTTTTAGCATAGTTGTGTTGATTCAAACATTTTGAGTTGGTTCGGACGTCTCCATGTTTTCTACTAGTGACTTTTGTTTTTGTTGTAGCAACGACACAACTCATATTTTTGTTTTGTTTATTATAGTAAGATCTCTGAAACCATGTATCCCACAATCATACTCATGTTAGAAAGCCCTCTGTAAGGAAGGGTGCATGGACTTTGTTTCATGGTGTTTTGACTCATGGGTGATCTATAAAGAGTTCAATGTGAAGTGTTGTATGACCAAACTTTATAAAATACATATCTCTCTATTGTAATTAGATTATTATTTGGGTAAAATGATCATGATTGTGTGCAATCTAATCACATCCAAGTGAATTCTTCTTAAATTGATGTTTAGGTCTTGCTCTTGCAAAATGAAGGTTGGGTGAATAAGTTATGTCCACATAAGCTTGAGATTGGTTTGAAAATAGTAAATAAATAATAATTAAAAATTTCTAGAATATATATATGTTTATCTGAAAAGTTTTGATTGATTCCATTTATATTTTTAATGTGAAAGTCAGGAAGAATCTTGTATTTTTAGGATTCACATGTTTCAATTCCACTTTAAAATTGTTATATATTTCATTTCATTTCCACTCATTAGTTTTTTTTTTTAATTTTTTTCCTAGATTTCCACCATAAAGATTTAAACCTCAAAATTCTATACTTTAGAATTTTAAATTACAAAAATTTAAAAATTTAGGAATTTAATATAGCAACAATCCCAAAGCCATTTCTTCTCACTTTGAATACTAATATCTTACAAGATGCATGGTCAAATTTCAAAATAAAATTCCATGTGCACATTGTAATGCAAATCTTATATAGGATCCTATTGTTGAATATGCAAATTAAAATATTTATTTTTTATCTTTGCTATTTGCGTTAGATTGATCAGAATGAAAATTTTGGAGTGATTTTTAATGTAGCATGGTCCGTGTCTTTAGGGGTTAATTAAACTAGATTACATTATATACAAAAAAATGGATGTTTTGAATGTGACTATAGAATTTGATTGACTTGCATTAAAATTCTCGATGTATGAGCCTTAAGAATACATTCACACTAACTAAGGGAAAATATACAAAACCTTTAAGAAGGACAAAATACCCCTAAGAAGATCAAGGGGTCAAAATTACCTACTAATTTCAATCTTTCTAATCCAATCCTTCCAATCTCAATCCTTCATTGTTGTAGGGGTTCTTTTAATTATTCCTCGCAAGATTAAGCTTTGCATACTTAGAGTGTGCCTCCTTAATTTAGTCACACATAAATAAAAAACAAACTTTTTTTACATTGGGTTAAAAAAGGTATAAGTTAAACAACCTACATTGTGATGATTAAATTCTGAAAATTTTAATTCATATTTTTCCAAACAACTACAAAACACTCCAAAATAGGGAACAAATTTTTACATTTATCCAACATTGCGGGAAAATGATTCATTGGAGGATGGAACCGAGCGTGCCCAAGCCAGCTCAGACAAGTGTGACCCCTAGTGACGGTGACACGTGGCACAATCCAACACGTGTCCATCTCGCCCCTTCGTCAATCAAAACAGTCGAGGATCCTCATCGAGCTGCTTCGATTGCAGGAATTTGCCAGAAATCGGTAGCAACTCCTCTACCAGCTATCCAATTTCTCCGTCTAGCCGCGTTTCTGAAGCTTTTGAAAAAGAAATTTCAGCTCCATTGGGTCACCATTTGGTGCAAGAGAGTCCAGGTTTTTGCTAGGGTTTCGGGATTGAGCCGATATCTTACGGTTTTGAGTTCGAATCGATTTTCTAGGGTTTCTAGATTGTAGGAGGCCTACAATGCAATTCGCCATGCAAGCATATGTGCAAGGGAGGGCAATGCCCGGCCCCGGCGCATTCCAAGTCCACGGGACGACTGTGTTGCGGCCTTCGGCTCGGATTGGGACTCTGCGGGCGACTGTGGCTTGTGAGATTGCTGTCGTGAGGAGCTTGTCTCTTGGAGGGACATTGTCGTCGCCGCGATTTCTAGCTCCAGGTTTGGAGGCTTTGCAATTGCCTCTGAAGCCGAGCCTTCGTCGTCATGGCGGGAGCTTGGGGAGTGTGAGGGCGGAAGCGGGAGCTTATAATAGAGAAACGTTTGTTGAATCGAACGAAGCAGCCAAGATTGCTCACGTAAGGGATTTGTGCTTCTTGCAGTTTGATTGTCGTGAACTTTTCTTGGTCGGGAAATCTCGATTTGCCGTGTGTGTGTGTGTGTGTGTGTGTGTGTGTGTGTGTGTGTGTGTGTGTGTGTATGTAGGATCTCTTTAGACATTTGTTTGCCTTTGTGTTGTGGTTTGTAGAGATTGGCAGTCAATATCGGGCATTTCTCCCATTAATCGAATAAGTACCGTCGTTGCCTCGTGCAAGAGACCTTTGACTAACGCACAGAAGGAAGGACACTTTTTGCGCCACTTTAAGCATTTTTGAATATGTAGGAGTGTGAATTTGGGGGGATCAGTGTAGACCTGTGGAGAAATCACTTTAATTACAAGAGCCAAAATTGTTGAGATCAAATTTATATCACTTGTATGAGTTTCATATGCGTTTTCAAAGTGGCTATAGACATTTAGCCAAATCATGCTTACACCATTCGCTGATTGGAAGCCACCCAATTGTATAAATAGATGAGGTGCAGTTGGGAACAGGGATTAGTGTAGGATGCAGGACCAGGTGACTGACGGTTCTAGTATATCTTCGACCTTAGAACTTGTAATGTTAAGTAATATCAAATTTCAACAAAGCATTTGGTAGCGGTGCTATTTCATTTTGATAGCAATTAGGGTCACCTATTGTGACTTTCTGGCATGTCTGAGGATTGACCTAAAACATAACTGGGTAATTGGAATGATAGAGGTGAAAATGAATTGTAGAGGGCAGCGCAAATGTGACCTCTCCTCTGGCTGTTTCGCTAGTGCTTGTGAACCAGTTTCAGTTTTCCAGAATTTGTGTCCTATACTACACTCAGTGTGGACGACTCTTGTGCTACTGCAGGTCGCGAAGCGGTTGGAGCGAACTGCCGGGCAATTCCAGCGGTTGGGAAACTTGGGATTCTGGGGTCAACTTGTTTGTACAATTGTTGCAGCCGTTATTCTAGCCTTTTCTGTGGTGATTAATGGCCAACCCACAGCGCCTGCATCAACCTATCTCACAGCCGGAGGCATTGCTGCTGCATTCCTTTCAGTTTTCTGGTCCTTCGGATATGTCCGTCTTGCGCAGAAGTTGCGGGACACCATTGGCAATCCTACCAAGGTACCTGTCACCTCCAGGATTCAGCGCATTTCAAACTCTGCTCTTTATTGCTCTATGCTGTTCCTTGTGGAAGTATTTGAAACATTCTCACTCAAATTTAACTTGTTTTGAAGGCTCCTCCTCGGGCCCAGGTGATAAAGAACCTGAGGAATGGAATCATCTTGAACTTGCTTGGAATGGGAGCAACTTTGCTAGGTTTGCAAGCGACGGTCGGAGTCCTCGTTGCCAAAGCTCTCACATCCTCAAGCACACCGTATTTACAAGGAGCCCCTCAAGGCTACAGTCCAGTTCTTGCGCTTGATGTTTTTCTGGTACAGGTAAGGATTGCCACGCAGGCCATATGATTTTTTTCTGTTATGTGACGAATGTGTAGGGGTGGGTAATGTACTGGTTTGGGGTCGACATTGGCGTTAAGGTAGAGGTTACTATTTTTGTGACTTCAAGAATTTTGAACCTAGAGATTGCTTATTTGAAGATGGTGTCTCGATGACGGTGTTCTCTTTAACTGATACAAACTTCATCTGGTGGACGTTTCTGTGCAGGCTTCAGGCAATGCCATTTTGTCTCATTTTCTCGGGTTAATTTTCTCGCTAGAGATGCTGCGATCAGTGACCCTCTCACAACCTTCCTCGGATCAGCTGAAAACAGCGTAAGGGATCTGCATAAGGAACCTTTGGGGTTTTAACATGACAGGGAGTTTGCGTGATGTATTTTACGATTTGTAAATCTTTATTGGACACTAGGTTATTGAGTGCGCACTGCCATCCCCTGATTTGAGTGTCATTACCCTGATTTGAGAAGTCAGATGTGAACAGGGGTTGTTGGATTTGTCCAATTTTAATGAGTAGTAGAAAGGGATATGCACTCGACATTCACGACTTCGCAGATTGGGGTTAATTCCCCCCTCATTGATGAAAATCATCAAGTCTTACGGAGCATTTATTGGGACAGCGTCATATGTGTAAACGGATTTCCGTTGCTGTATTGTCGTCCTCGAATGAACCAGCAACCAGGGTTAATCTGCTTTCAACACTGTAGCAATTTCACACCTTGTACAAAGATTGAAGTTGCAAGAGTGGGACAAATATCTCAGTTTAGGGAGGGAGAAGACAACTAAATGTGGCGAGAGAGCACGCAACAACATGCCTTCTTGTCATAAGAAGTTAAATCAAATTGTTGTGCAATCTAGAATAAAAATTGATGTATAGGCACAATAAAGAGTGTCATTTCTTGACTTCTGAGATCATACTAATGACAAACTATTTGGCCCTTTGGATTGTACCGTGCAAAACTTCGAATCATATTGAATAATGGCATTCTTGAGGTATAAAACTTTAAAGATTGAAATAGAAAAGAACTATTGTTGAGTTGACTACAAATTGATGTTTTTTTTAAAATTCACTTTAGATATTGGTAAGGTTGTTATCCCTTAGTTTTGGAAATTGACCACAAGTGCATTTAACTCATGTCTACCCTTAGAAGTTATTGTTAAAGCCAAGAAGTGATTTTTATGTGAATATCTTTGATAAATGTACGACATTGATAGTTGTAATGACCCATTGATAGTTGTAATGACCCACACTAATATTCTAAATCTTGCAATCCTAAATGTTGTATTTCGAGTGGTAACTTAGTGAACAACTAACTCTCCTCAATTGATAGTTGTAATGACCCACACTAATATTCTAAATCTTGCAATCCCAAATGTTGTATTTCAAGTGGTAACTTAGTAAACAACCAACTCTCCTCATTGTAGAAGTGCAACTATAGAAGGTGCCCTCCCAATTACTTAACACAACTTTCATAGAGAAATTGTACTTTGTTAAAGTCTAAAGACATCATTTTGGCTAAATTAGTGGTATTCCATTAGAAGGTGCTCTCCCAATTACTTGACACAACCCTCATAGAGAAGTTGTACTTTGTCAAAGCCTAAAAACATCATCTTGCTTAAATTAGTGGTATTCCATTAGCAATTTTGAAATTTCCATTTGCATGCATATTGTGTTGATAGATATGCAAATTAGTCCTTTAAGGATATTGAGGACCCAAAGTGTTAGATGGATGACTTCATTGTTCAATGTAGAAACAAAGGATGCACCTATTGGTCCAATAATCCAAGCATTTTGGTGACTAATTTGGTCATGGAGGCCACGTCCTTCATGGGATAACCTTAAAAGGATGCCACCTCGTTGATAGGTACTCAATCAAATATGATTCCATTTTTGGACCAATAGGTGCATTCTCTGATATTCTACAGTAACCAGAGTAAGTCATCTAACCAAAGTAAGTAATCTATCAGACACTCTGTGTCCTCCGCGTCTTTTCGGGGTTAATATGCCAATTGCATTTCATCCACACCATTGTCCAGAGAAGCAGGCTATACCGCGTGGATTTACTATACTGGTGCGTTTCCCCCGTCCTGGGATTTTCACGCGGTTCGGAATACCGATTTCTGGAAGATGAGCCAGTTTCTTCCGGATGGTGATGAATGGTTCTCCTTTTCGCCTTTGAAACAAATTGCGTCATTCTGTACCCCGAAGATCAAATCAACAACTGAAGCATGAGCCAGCCCATGGCATTGTGCAATTTACAGAATCGCACCCTTGCTAAGTTCAGTTAAGAGTGTGCTATTCCAAGAAATGATCTCCAAAAAAATTGGAGGGAAAAATGATTGGAGAGAAAAATGATATAATAGCAGAATATAACCTCAAGATATAACCAGCCGAAGAGGAATCGGCGGAATTCCAAAACTTTTCAGGACTTGTAAATCTCTAAAAGTCTTAGTTTTTAGAGCTTTGTGCAGATGAATGATACAGTTTTTTAAACGCCCAGAATCGTGCAAATTGACGATCTGATCAGCAGGGAGCGAACCCCACCGATACCCCAGATGGCCTACTGTTTATTTTCTTCATAGTGTACACTCCTGCGAGTGTTACGTACCTGGAAGGAAGAAAGTCTCCCAAGACATCAGTTGGCAGTAGCAACAAGTTATTGCAACGTCGAGAGGCTCAATTGAGTTGCATGGTATGCTAGGCTAGGCTTTCTAGTGAAGTCTGAACTATCATATCCTCAACTTTGATAGGCTTTGACTTGATATGGGTTGTGAGGGCTGCTGCAATCAATTCAGCATTTTCATTCTCCAGCTACAAATGCAAAATGCACAACACAGAAATTGTCAGAACTATTTTCACGAAAGTTCAATTCTTTGATTTAAATATTGATTGCTGCAAGGATAGACAAACATCGAGTTTTTTCCAATCTTCACCGGTCTTCTGGCCGAGAATACCCATTTCAATCTGTCCCTTAAGGTAGAGGTCTTTTGAATTGATCACCCACATAAAATTGTTCCCAAGACGGTAATAGAAAAGAGACAAAATATTCTATCGCTGGTAGTGGTTGGAAATTCAACAAACATCCTTCTAAGGTTAGAGATATCGGCTTCTATATGTCCTGAAATTTTAGGAACGAGAGTACAATATCGGCAGCTTTCTGAATGGTGATTTGGTTCATGTTGATTTGATCAACAAAATAAACTACAAACCTTAGTGATTCTCAACGATACCCTTGGCTCATTGCTGAATATAACATTATTGAGGTTAGGAACTGAG
Source organism: Climacium dendroides (assembly GCA_950106755.1). NCBI lineage: Eukaryota > Viridiplantae > Streptophyta > Bryopsida > Hypnales > Climaciaceae > Climacium > Climacium dendroides. Next base: position 21,711,028 of record OX467091.1, read on the forward strand.
TAACAGAATTGGGCGTTCCCATCGAAGATGAAATAACGGGCAATGATTCATACCTGCAAATTGTGCTGCCGTGCCTGTTGCAGGAGAACTCCCGTCTGCTGGGCAGCAACTAGCTCCTGTTGTAGACGCATCTCAGAGATCTCTAAGCGCATGGACTTGTTTCGTTCCTATCACACAGTTTGACTTTGAACGTCAATTTCGTATAAAATCGTCGGCATTCCAAGACTTCGGCACTGGTCGTAAATCTACACCGGTCCTAGTTTCTAGAGCTCTGTGTAGGTGAGAGACAAATTTTGGAGCCAGATGTCGCTGCAATTTGACAGAATTGACGATATTGACAGCAAATGATCGTCAGCACTGGATATGAAAACCAACAGTTTACAGAACAGTTGAGCTTGAAGGGGCAAGACATGCATTTGCTCTTAGACTGTTTGGACTGCTGTTCAAAAACTCATGTTGCTCTTCAATCGTTGCATGGCTCCTCTATTCGAATATCAATTGCTTTATTCAAAGAACGAACCTCATTAAGGTCGCGGCTGGCATCTCGCAATTTTCCTTGAATTTTCTCGTGATTTCCTTTCAAGGATTGCAACTCCTCCATGGATTCCTCATACCGCTTCTGCAGGCCTTCGAGCTGCTGCCAAGTCTCTTGGATTTGTTGAACCAACAATTTCGTGGAGGCCGCTTGTGCGGATTGTACTGGAAATTCCCCTTCTTCAAGCTGTTGGTAGGGCAATCCAAAAGGGACAAGACTAAGAATCAGCGACCAATGCTAGGATCACAGTACCATAACGAGCTTCTACTTTAACATTACCTGGTCCGCTGACGCTATTGGTGTTATAATCAAGTGCCATGATTGCACAACAACTTGATCGACGAATTCACATCTAAGTTAGGATGAGCGAGCTGAAGGAAATGATTCTAGCTATTGTCCACGATTTGCAAAAAACGGCTTCAATCGATGGAGGAATTATGAATCTCACCTGGCTAGCCATGTCTTGCATACTTTGCGAAGACTGAGTAGCAGCCTCTGCGGACGGCGGTGGTTGGGACAAGGTGCGTATCTGGAGTTGCAAGTTAAGATTCTCCGTTTGGAGTCTCTGCATGTCCTTGCGGCATTCCTTGACCCCCTGATGGCAAGCGGAACACATATTCGCATAAATTTATTCACCACTACCACATGGTGATCCACTCTCAGCAAAGTAGGGCAAAAAGCATCTGTAACGAAGAGGATACTAATATCGTTAAGGTTCTGAACTCATCTCCTATACTGCCCCCTGTTTCCAACAGCAACTCATACACTTGGATGAACTTCTTAGTACGTGGTGTATTAAGCATGGTTTGGCTAAATTTCTTTAGCCACTCATCTTTGAAGGGTTGTCTATTGTCATTTACAGTTCTACAACCTCCTCACTTGAAAAATGCAAAAGAATTTAAGCACAGGGATAAAACCTTGCCAGCTAGTACCAGATTTGGCGTTGGTATCCAAAGTGATCTCTCCACAGCTCTATATATCTCCCACATATGATAAAAATTAATGCTTGAAGTGACGACAAAAGTATCCTCTACCTTACATTTGAGGTCGGACGGACTGCTTACCTTTTCATGCTGGGCAGAGCCCGCAGAGTGAATGTCACGAGGTGTGACAAACGGCGACGTTCGCCGGGTGGTCCGCAACAGTATGTCCAGCCTTGTCTTAAGGCTATGGATGTCGGCCTTGTACTGCCTGTTGTACTCTGTGACCTTATCAATCTGTCTCTCCTTCTCCCTTAGCTTATCGTCTAGCTCTTGCATTTTCTGCAACCTTGACATCCAGATATTATATTCTCCACGTAGAATCATTATTATGGACTCCAGTGAGAATATGATCCAGAGCGATTGTGATTCTTACTGCTCTATTGAAGATCTTCTGTCGGTCATTTCAGATACATCTAATTGATCTGTAACTAAGAATGTGTAGAAAGCGAGACTCACTTGGTCGACACGAAACGTGTGATTGACAGCGGCAATAATGTTTGCCTTCATTTTGCAAGGCTCCAACGACTGTTGAAAGCAGTCCCGCATGTTTCGCTTGGCAGCATCCTCCGCCCTGGATAACCTAGCTAGCAGGCTGATGCGCTTGCCAGCCACAACATCACCATGAGCATTGAGTACCAGGACAGTCGAGTCTTCACTAACGTATTCACGAATCTTTACGTGGAATTGCAGAACTGACTGATGCAAGAGGACTTAATGTGCAATGATCCCGCCCTTACAAACGAAATTGGAATGACCGACCGACATTTTGTTTGAATTTCAAGAATCCTCTGCTTGAGTAACGAATCGATCAAGCTGATGCGTATGCCAAGGCATCACCATTAATCACCATTAAAACAACATGGCAGTTCAGCATTCGAAGACTTCTAAAATGCAGCAGGACGTAATTGATACGCAATGGATCCTGTCCTCACTAACAAAATTGGAATGACCGACCAACACTTTATTTACGGGAGTAAGGAAAAGATAGAGCGAGCTCACAGCTTGTGTTCCGCCTCCTTTGCGGTTGCTTCTCGCCTTAAGCGGTAGACCTCACACTGCAGTTGCAAAAACCGTTCCTCCGTGACGATGCCTCCTTCCAGAACACGCCGCGCTCGTCTCTTCGCGTCGAAAGATCCTGAGCTTCCAACCTGACTTAAATCACATGAATGAGCCATAACCCTAAACTCACTTTGTCATTCTCAGCGTCGATCGCCTTTGGCGATCACTGGATAAATATATCCTTCTTCTTCTACTTTGTGTTTCATTTTGAATGCTCCACCTCAAAAGTCATAAGAATATCAGCATGTCATCAAACTGTTCACAGGCGATCAGCGCAACACTCACAACATTCTTTACTCCCCTTTCCTTTCAGAATCAGCATCGGAATCTGATTAGCTTAGAGGATCAGGACCAGCGATGCACTGTGACATCACTAGCCCAAGCTTGAAATTCATTAAGCATTCTTCAACTCTCAAACAGTTCTCTGCCACGCAATATTGGCAAGATAACAAACAAGTATGCAAAATTCATACAACCATTTGATAGAATGGGAATAAGCGATTCAGATTCTCGGGTGCAGCAATAGGCCTCTAAAGCATGTCATGCTCTAAAGGGATCCCTGGCCAACGTGCACAAATTTCTGCAATCTCTCCTTCAATGATTGACGTTCGAACTCTACGATCTCTGTAACATTCTTTAGTTTAAGCGGAGGATATGTTTGTGACGAGATCATTCGAATCAGCCGAACTTTTAAGGATACATGTCAGACAGGCTACAGAATGTTTTGTGAACTGCCTCAAATGATGAGAAGTTTATTGACATTTCCAAAGCGGAAAGAAAGTTGTATAAGGATGCAGGTTTCCAATTCCAAGAAATGCAAGAATCTCACGCAAAACTCTGACTGCTTCCCCTACAGGGTTTTCTCTTCTCCACGAATGGCTATTATGGCTCAGAGTTACGTTCATAGTTGTTCCGCCTCTGGCAGTTGCCGTTCAACTGATTCACGGTCGTTCCGCCCCTAGGACATGGCTACACGCTCGACAGTTAATCCTTTGCAAAGAAAAGGGCTACCAATCGTTCATCTCCCACTCGAACCGCTGCAAAATGATGCAAACTTCGCATGAAGATAGTGATTTCAACCGCATCCATTTCCTCTGAAAAGCATTGATTTCCTACTCTCAGTCAAGCTCTCCTCACAAAGAGCTCCTCCATAGCTTCGCAAAATGAAGCGTAACTCCAGTGTGAAGGAAGACTCAACTAGAAGAATAACGTTCACCGTAAGTCCAACGTGAATGACTACACTAAAGATGATAAATAGTGTTATGTTGTGATTAGTGTTACCTGGACTTTTACCCTGGTCACTCTAAACTTCAATTAGTTGACATTTAGTGTTATATTCACTTTTATGAGCAGTAACTTTTTTGAGCATGTAATAGGTTTTTTGGGTTCATACATTTTCCTTTGCATTTTGATGAAATAGTTAGGTAACACTAAATGTAAACTTGTAAAAAATTTAGATCCAATAGTTGACAAATAGTGTCTATGTTGACATTTAGTGTTAGTTACATTAACCGGGTTGTTGACAATTAGTGTTATGGTTCGTGATTAGTGTGTTGGAATACGCTAGTTTCATTATATAAGGTTAGAGACCCTATTTATGTCATGTCATCAATTGTGTCACATTGTGATCACTATGTATCAATAGAGTATATTTAAAAATTTGTAATGTTCAATAGCTATTAAAATAAGGACTCATTTCTTACCCCTTGGAGTAGCTAGTCTTAATTAAGTTAGTCATTTTTAGAATGAACATCACCTACATTTTTAGATTTTATAGGTTTCTTGAAAGTCATTTATATACATATAGTTGTTGACATTGTTGGTTAACCCCTGAAGGTTTTTGGTTATGTTTTTGTCAAAAATGCTCTACAATTACTATTTCTAGTACAAGTACCAAATTTTAAAAAATAAAAAAATAAAAAAATTGGGACACATATAACCATAGGATCTTATAGTAAGTTGGTTTGAGAAGATGAAAAAAAAATTTCACAAATTTTCACTATGTAGATTGTAAGATATTAGCATTTGAAGTGACAAAAAAAATTTGGCCCTACAAAAATCCAAAAAAATGCACTTCACAAGGTCACATTTGTATGAAAAAAATGTCCAAAATGGTGGTGCTTCTTTGGATTCATTCTTCAAGTCAAGTTGGCTACATGATTGAAAATTTTCAAATCATTTGGAATTATACAACATATAGAAAAAAAATTGTAAATAGAAAGAAATAGAAAATGATTCAAATGAAAATTTATTAATGGAATTGAAAAATGCCAATTCCAATGATTGTAATGTTGTAATAAAAAAACTTGAAGTCCTTTATTTAACTTAATTTTCATAAATTTTAGAAAAATATAAAAATAATAGATGTAGGTTTATTTTAAAGTGGAGAATCCACAAAACACACAAAAACAAACTAATTTGGAAACGCCTTGCTTGATGTGTTTGACATCCCACCATCCTTTCAATTAATTTCATTCGAGAGCCTCACGGGCTCTCTTGCAATGGAGCCTTCTCATAACTTTTATATCATTAATCAAAATTGAGTGATTTAAATCTCTCTATATATAAATTTGGAAAATCAACTTCAAATTTTTATTTCTTTAAGAAGTGATTTTTAAAGAAGTTTTCTTAGTTGCCATGGCTACTTGTTGAGCAATGAAAATTACATATCATACAATAACATTTTAACCATGTAGTCAAAAGTTATGAAAATTGTTGAGCCTTAAAGCTACTCCTTAGGCATATGTTGCATAAAATTTTTAAATAAAAAATAGTCCAAAATTGCTATATTGACAAGAAATGTAGTTTAGGGCTTTAGGGGTTAATAATATTTTTTTACCCTAAAAATATTTTTGAAATATTTGGATATTTATTTTTATAACTATTTCATATCGAATTTACAAACTTATTATGGTAATGTGATGCTTAATTAAAAGAGTTCTTTAGAAGTGTACAAGGGCTTTGCTATTTTTTGCATGATGATTGGTTGAATTTCAAATTTTCCAATAAAATCTTGGTGTCCAAAGACAATTCTTTAAAATAATTTTTTACAAATGGAAGTTATTTTGGAATCAATTGCATTTTAAATGAAAGCTATGTAGTTCAAACAACTAGAATACTAATGGATTATGGACGAAAGAACACATGACTAAATAGTTTTCAAATTAGAAGTTTGGCTTCTAAGAATTAACCTTGAAATGACAAATAGTAGGCATTTAAAATAACATAAGTCTTCTTGCTTCACAAAATATCATGGGTGTTAGCCACAAAAGGATCTCATGACCATTGAATAATTGTCAGAAAGACAATAAATTTGTCAATGCACAAACGAGCTTCAAACCAAAATTTGTCAAAGGAAGTTATAATCTAAAATAATACAACCTTTGTAAATAATGTAGATTTATATTCTTTGAATTCAAACTATTTGTATGGATTATAAATATGTATTTTAATTTTAAATGTGATATAGAATAGGTCTTTCAGTTAAATTTTTATTTATTAAAGTGGTTCATATTAATAAAAGTATATTCAAGTATATAATGTAAATTGTTGTCAATAATTTGACCCACACCAAGTGAAATTAAAAGTTGTTGGAAATTACTAAATACCAAATACACCATATATTGTGGACCAAAATAATTACAAGAATTCACTGTAAAACTTATTCCTTGAATTTAGTGTTGCATTTCTTACCATTTGACAAGTTGTAAAGTATTATTTGTAATTTCCACTCATTGCACTTGAACATTCACATGATCATATTTACATTTTTACTTTTTAGTGTAATGAATATACTTTTATTGATATGGATGATTTTAATCAACTAAAAATGGTCCATGTTAATAACAACTGTCCGTATTTAAAAAAAAATTTAGTGTAGTGTCTATATTATGTTTACAAAGAGCTTATAATTTCACATTCAACTTACACTTTATAAAGTATTACTATCAAAATTTATTTTTTGGAGTTAATGTGCTTAAATAGAGTCAAATTACAAAAAAAAAATTAATTTATAGACAAAAAAATCATGAAGTTTCAAAATAAAAAATAAAAAATTAGAGAATTTTTGTAATTTCTCTCAATTATCGAAGTTGAGACTTCAAGAAACATAATTCATAACATTATATACCACCCAAGTTTCCATTACTCCTAAATACATGGAAAATATATCTACTTTTCTAAATACTTATAAATCTTCTTCAATTATAATATTGGATGAAGATAGGTCTAATTTCCTTGATTCTTACATCAATCAATATCTATGCTGACAAATGTAGGTAGTATCTAATAATAATTTAATAATTAAAAAGGAAGGAGGCTTAACCCCTAAAGGACCATGACTATGTTGTCACCAAAAATGCTCCAAAATTGCTATTTTTAGTACAAGTACCAATTCTTTTTTAAAAACATATTTGGACAAATGTAATTGTAGGACCTTATAGCAAATCTTGTAGTAGACTAGTTTGAAAACATGTGTAAAAAAATTTCAGAAAGTTTGACCATTTGGATTGCAAGATATGATCATTTGAAGTTGCAGAAATATTTTTTTGGATCCTATGAAAACTCAGATAGCTGAGATTCAAATGCTCCCATTTTGATGAAAAAAATGTCAAAATGCTAGTGCTTTTTTGGATTCATTTTTGAAGGCAAGTTGGAGATTTTTAGAAAATTTCAAATTATACAATATATAGCAAAAAATAGGTATATCATCATAACGTTTGGAAAAATGCATAACAAAGATTTTTTTTTATTTACATATCTTCTTCATAAGGAGGTCAAACAAAAAATTGAACAATGGAAACCTTGTCCATTGTTAATTCAACCATAAGTAATTTTTGAAATTTAAAAAGAAAAATTGAACACAAGGAAGTCAAGATTGTGAATTGCCTCCCTAAAGAAAGCAGACAATTTCAAAATCCAGGGTTCTCTGTGTATGATGGCGGTTGTACAATGACCCGGCCCAATTGTGGCCCTAACACATCCACCTATTGTGCCACAAGGCAACAAGGGGGGGGGGGGAGGTGGAGGGCAAAGGGTGGAAGAAGCAAAGGGCGCAACAACAAACAATGTCAACAAGTGGAGGGACTAGGCGCAGGTGGAGATATTAGGATGGCAGAAGGGGTACAACACCATCTCCATCGGATGGTAGGTAGCAAGAAGTGCTCCCTCCGTAGCAATGCAACTATGTGGCATTTGTGATGAAAATGGAGATGCGGCTTTAGTCTATTTTTTTGTTTTTTATTTTACTCTAAAATATGAAGGAAATACATTGACTATGTAGAATGTTCCATAGAGATAAGGCTTCAACAAATTTGGAGTTCATGTACTGACGAACAACTTGTAAACTACAAATGAATGTAGGGAATTAGTGTAACCTCCTTCAAAATAATTGTTTTACTTCTAAATAATGTGGAAAACCAATTGCAAATGAAAATGAATGTAGAAAATTCATATAGAAGACTCTACCCCCCCCAAAAAAAAATGTCTTGCTCCTAAAAAAAATTAGAAACCAAATCAAAATGAAAATGAATGTACAAAAATCATACAAAGGTCGCACCTCCTTATAAAAAATTGGTGACTTCTAAAGAAATAGGAAACCAAATGCAAATAGAAAACAATGTTGATAATTCATATAAATGTCCCCCTCCCTAAAAAATGAAAAACTTGCATAAGTAGAGCATGTTGAAAAAGAACATACCATCACAAAGTTTGTTCACTTGTTGACATTGGCGAGGGCTCTATTGTAGACATACACAATTTTAGCACCTATAATGGAACTCCTCAAAGCACCCCTGGTTCAAACATAAATATGTCTTGTTATGTGTATGGCATTAAAAATTACAACTTCAGTCACTACAAAGCAAACATGTATGGCGTATGTGAGTCCACATTGACAAATACTTACATTCTTTTTCCTACTTTGATATGTCTACATTGCAGCCCATCCAATTTTGTAGTAATGCATCACATAGATGTGTTTTGAATTGTAAGTGTATAATCCGATTCCTTTCACGATAATGTATATGTAGAAGGTCTTGGTACAAATATGTACATATTGACAATTGTAGAGTTCCAAAGAAAAACAAAACGCGGTGCCACCACTTATTGAATCTTGTTTGGTATATATAAAATGCGCTCAACTGATCCACAACATCGACCCCCTTCGTATGCGTTGTGTACTCCAAATGAATTGTAGATGTGGCAATAAGATTTCTGACAACTCCATTTCTACGTGGCATCAACAACACTGGAATACAAAGATAGCCTATAGGTAAAGCATTTCTAGAAATAAGCAGCATCAATCGTTTGTCTTTCCAAAAGACACAAGAGATTCTTCTACTTTCATGCATTTTCCAAGCTACTATTCCTTGCAGTGAATGGGTCTAGTTCTTCAAGGTCTTCAACTCTAGAGGTAAACCTATGCAGTTTGAACGGATTGTACCAATTGCAAAATGCAAATATGTCTCTCTGGGCCAACTCCGTGAATAAATCAATACTGAAGAAAAAGTTTTCTATAACTAAGACATGGCCCTTACCTTGCAAACCTTGAACCAAATCAAAACCTACATTATGTGCTAAGTGAGGTTGCCCATGCATAGTTTCATGAACATTGGTACCTATCACATTCAAATGTGCTCCATAGTAAATATTATAATTGAAGATATAGTTGGAGATAGAATTAGCTAAGCACTATACTTTTATCCTCTACTTTAGTAGTTTTTTTGGCATGTATTGTCTAGCAAGACAGTACAATCCTTTCATCCTTTGTGTCTAATCATCATTTCATCAACTCTAAGGAATTTCTCTAGTTTCCAATTCCATTTGAAACCTTCCTGTATTTCTGTTACTAGCCATTGTACCTAGCCCATTTTGTCATACCCTAGTGAATTTTTCTCACTCATATATGTTGTAGGATTTGTGATGTATAGACATTTTGTGAGACTTTGGAACCTTGCACGAGAGAAAACTTATGATATTTAGAACAATGGAAGAAAGACCCTTTTTTAGACCAATATGTTCTAACATTGGGTTGCTTTTTCAACTCCATGAATATAGACACTGCCAAGAATGCTTTCAACTCTAGAATTGTGAAACACACCCTAGCTATTCCTCTAAGATGAATTCCATGTTCATTTGCGGTGGTGGCATACCAATTTGTTTCTACCACTATTCTGCATAGGAGACTGTATGGTTAGAACAAAGAGAATAGTTGAAGAAACAAAGGCATGCATCGAAACTTTGTAATTGCACCAAAGAGTTCTACAAATTCCTTGGGTGGAAGAGAATACTTGAAATTACAATGCAATCACGTTGATTCCCTAAATAAATGCTTGATACTATTGGGATCATGTGCACACCCATCTTGCCCTATTTCAAAATCATTGTTTATTTTCTCATTATCAAAGTCCTCATATTCATGTAGTACACTTGACATATATGACTCTCCTAAATCTGAATCCTATTCTACAAATTTAGGACTTCCACATGGACACTTGGACTTGGACTAGGTGAGTCATCATCATCGATACTTGTAGAAGGACTACTAGTAATATGGGGGCTTGGGACCTGGGCTTCAATACTACTAGCTTCCCTACGATGTAGTTGTTCACTACTACGAGGAGGCACATCATCAAAGGCAACCTGCAATAGGTAACACACCACACATTAGTCTCCTATATGGCTCAGGGGGTCACTTAGAGTGTCCATTAAAAACCACTTGCAAACAAAACTTTGGACCCCCTATATACTTTTTGAATTTTAAATAAAATTAAATGAAAAAAATATGAATAGATTCTTTTACTTTGAAAGTTTATGTTTTGAATTACTGATATTTTATTTATTAATAATAATTAGTTACAAATTTTTGAAGTAAAAAGATACACTATAGAACTGAAAAATAACTTTCACACCCCTATATTATATAAGAAAAAAATTGTTTAAAATTTTTCTTAAAAAATTCCTAAAAATAACTCTCTATTAAAAGCTCATTTTGATTTGAATATTGATGCAATGGTCATTTAAATGTGTTCTTTAAAAATATTTGAGTTAAAAAATATGTCATTTTAGTGCATTTTTAACCTCTTCTAGAAATCATTCCATATTTTATTTGAGTTTGAAATTTTGGGAGTAGAATCCTATAGTCATTAGTAAACAATGCTCAAAATTTGAAGCTAAAATTATAGTTTATTAGAAACCACTTGTTCGCACGTGGTTTGTTGTAGTAGAACTAAGTGCACCCCCCAAGCTACATGGTACATTAATTTCCTTTGTTTTGTATTGTGAAGGAAATTGGTAAGAAAAAGGCTCGGTTGACATATAGTTAATGGCAGTCGTGGAGGCTAATAAACATAAAACTATTTGTGCATTCAAGCCTGGTTGTTTTATTTGTCATTGGATCTGATCCACAACCATAGATTAATTTTAAGACATAGCAGAAGTTGGACCAAGGCTCATGTTTTCACTTGTATTTGACATGTTCTACCCTTGCACAAAAAAACTCACAATCACAAATTTTTAAACTGCAAAGACAACAAGGACTGAGGTTGGACACTAAAGTCTTGCAAAATGTAGATACAGAGTAGTTCATTTATTAGATACAAAGTAGTTCATACTTTGAATACATCTTTTATTGCACCATTCAATCATGTGTCCCAAGAGAGAGTAAATCCAAAAACAAGTACTAATGATTATGTGTGAAATGAATGTTCTATTGCATTTGAAGTTATAAATACCATAGAATATAACTATTGCATTTGACAGAGTAGCAAAATCATAGCATGACTGGGAACAAGAGTCATAATGTACCCATTTGCCTTCAAAAACCATGGAAGTTTTGGCATGACATTTGTCTCCCACCTTCTGAGATGTTAAAGTTTGATTAGGTCACACTTCTTTCTTAATGAGGTAAAGAATGTTAGAATGAAAAGATTTTCTCTGGCATCATCTAAGAACATGTGCCGTTTGCTCATAAAAGTGGTGTCAAAATGTGGCTACCTCTGGATTCTTGGACCATTTACGACTGCCTTTCCTCACAAGAAGAGATTGGAGGTGAGTGACATCTAGAAGTGCAACTATTTTTTATGCTTGAACAATTGCTAACACCCTATCTATCTAACAATAAGTGCAACAATTTCTCTTCAAGAGATAAAGCTAACGCATGTCCTATGTCATCTTGCGCTACAAGAACCACTTCATCAATGCAATTCAACAATAGGAATACATTGGCCTCATGGCAGTGAGGAGAATGTTCTCTCTCAACATGTCAGTTCCGTAGTTAGTGGAATGCTATCAATCCACCTCTACATTAATGTAGCTCAAATCGACCTTTGTATATATGGAACTAGAAGGGAATAGTTTCACCTTCACTACATTGTCTACATTGATGACCTTCGAACGTTCCATAGAATCCAGAGGTAGCTACATTTTGACACCACTTTTATGAAGATTGCTCATAAATTTGGTGAATGTGGTCTGGATTAATAGAATTGCTTGCCTATTGTGTATTGTGATTCAACTCTGGAGTTAGGTTTTTGTTTGTAGAGATGTGTAGTGTTGGCAATTTTTGATAGAGCTTTAATTAATTGTGGAGTAATGGCATCCAAATTTATGAAGACTACTCACAGTTGGTAAGGTAGCATTGGTCATTTCAATAATAGTTACTATAGAACCTAATTCATAGTATCATTAGTATGTTTATGGTTCATGTGAATTGAAAGAAATTGATTGTTTTTTATGTTAAATTTGGAGTATATTAGTGTTTTGGGAATTGAAAAGAAGCAACCAGTAGTGAAATTTGAATTGGGCATTCATAGGCAAAGTACATACTACAATGCTCCTACATTTTAGCATTACCCTAATCAAAAGTAACAAAAGCCTCTTTGCATTTAAGGAATTTTTGGGGACAATTGATTTCTAAGTATTTGTCCTTTTATAGCTTTGATATTTCATGAAAATGAATTATATTTATTATCTCCTTCATTTTTGTTTTGAGGCAATTTTGTTAGTTAGTTAGTTGCTGTCCAATGGCTCAACTATATCTAGTGGTTCAACCACCTTCCATACCCAACTGCTACTCTTGTTAGTGAAAATTGTGCCACGCTACAGCTGCAATGTTCTAATATTGTGTTAGAACAATCCCATTTTTGAAACCAATCCACACTTGCCCTTGAAATTTTATACTGTAGTGTGAATATACTTGCCCGAACGATCCATTTACAAAAATAAAATATCATTTCAATCTATAATTTCTTACTCATATTTGCAAATGCCCTGAATTTTAGTGCAAATAAAAGATATTCCTCATCTCCACCTTCTATTAAAATTTCAGCCTTGAACATGCAAATTTCCAGTTACACATACTTGCCCAAAATTTCTATACTGCCAAAAAACACAATCTGGTCCTTTAGGGGTTAAGGTATGTTCACACTTGGTAACCCCTAAAGTCCCAACTGTCCCCTTGGAGGACACTTGGAGTTTCAGGTAGGCTTTTTTTACCTCAATTTTTGACAAGATTTTTTGAAACTTTCTTTGAAGATAGGAAATGACATTAGCTTTCTAGGAATATTCTTTTTATTTCAATCGATGCCCAGGAACAAAAGTTATGCCATATTAAACATAATTTTCAGTTTGTTGGGCAAAAAAAGAAATCCACAAAAACTTGAAAAAAAAATTTAGTTTTTTTTCTTATAGATCTTATTTTTGTACGTGAAGCTTTGATTCATTCCATTTGGATAAATGATGTGAAAGTTATAAACAATCTTGTTTTTCGGGCAATCTAAGCAACTTCTTGAAAAAATAACTTTTAGGATTCATTTTTGAATGCAATTTTTACAATTAAAAAAGAATTGTTAAATAGGGTTAAGTTTGTTTTCAAGAACAATCTCACCGTTGGGATTATGATGTTTCAATTCCATCTTAGAGCTATTAATGATTTAGTGTTTCATTCAATCTTGGACCTACTTTTACTCAACAATTTTTTAAGGAATGAAAATCAAGCGTGTTTTTTTGAATTTTTTTCTCTCTAATTCTCAACTCAATTCTTCAACATAAAAAATTTTAATTTCAAACTCAGTAGTGCCAAAAAATTTAATTAAGAAGATTCAAAGCCCAAAAATGTTGTCAAGGAATGTGCAAAAAAACTTGTTTTCTTCACTTTAAACACAAATTTCTTACAATCTATGTGGTTAAAGTTTTTGAAATTTCTACTGCACATTCTTATACTATTCTAGTGCAAGATCTTACAATTAGATATGCAAAAAAAAGGAAAATTTTAAAAGTTTTGTACCTTGCAATAGAAATGGCAGTTTTGAGTGGTTTTTGAGAGAAAAAAGGCCTTGGGACTTTAGGGGTTAAAAGTGTTGTTATATAGAGTCTTAGGAATGAATGTAGATCTACTTTTGGACCAGATTCACATTCTATGCAACGCCTCTAATACCAAGTGCAAATATACCTTTATTATCTAATAAACAATGTTTTGTAGAATATCAAATAGACACATCTTTGAATTGTCTTTAGAAAAACTCAAAAACATTTACTAATTGTTCCATTAATTTACATTCATGTTGCACTATGGACAAATTAAATTGAAGACATCCTACAAAATTTGTGGGGGAGAACTTCTACCTTTTCAAACACAAATTTTACTTATTTGTAACGATTTTTTGTTGAATTGAATGTTGATTGGAATTTTTCCAAAATATTGTCTAATTTTGAATGAGTGATATTGCCTAAATTCATCCACTTTTTTTTCAAAAGATAACATCGCCACATTTTGGATGAATGTATGTTCATTTGGATAAATAATTGGTATTTCATCTACAATCTAAATACACTCTTGAGCACTAATTGTACAATTGCTGCAATATTCCCAAAAATGCCTATATATAACATCAATATTTTTTGATTTGCCAAAATTAGATTTCAAACTTAAAAGTCCTTTAAGAAATTTTGAATGAAAATATGTGAAGAATTGAGGATGAATACATGACCAATCAAATGGAAAAATCATAACAAGTCAAAGTGACATTGTGAGCTTAATAATACAATATTCCCTTCATTAATAATTAAATGTTCTATTGCAAGAAAGTTCATGAGATTAAAAAAGATCACTACAAAAGAAAGGGGTGTTTTAGGTATAATCCTAGGAGTATAGTCCTAACAATAATGACCTCTTCAAGAGATTTTTAGTAAAATTTTATTGAAAATACATACTAAAACAACACAACTCTAGAGAGTGGGGAGAGTGCTCCAAAATATACAATTGTGGGGAAAGATTGACTAGAGCGATTACCCATTCACCTTCATTGTAATGCATGCATTGTTCAATGTGTTTGTAAAGCTATACAAGGCACATCAAATACTTAAGTCAAGACAAAAAAAAACATGATTGGACACTTAAATCTCAACAAAGGAAGTATAAGAAATAAAAAATTCATCACTCCGGCCAAGATTACAAGTTACATTGCTTTTTGAAAATTAAAATTAAATCCCTACAACTAGCACTCACAAGAGGAAATCATGCACAAGAGTAATTGGCTTCATTCCAAGCTCTAATCATAATCATTTGCTCCATGTCACTAGGTTTCTTCTTGGAGGAGTAGGAATACAATTTTGTCTGCAAAGAAAAAATATTGGCACTAGCATAAATCAGATAGATGATGGAAAAAGAATCAAATGACATTTGAGATCAAGAAAGTAGAAAATCACATCAAGATTGTATCTCCAAAAAAAAATATTCTTGCTTTCACAATTTTTCAAGTGAACTTTTGATTGCCTTACACTGTACTTTTTCCAATTCCGTTATAAAAAACTATGTTCCTAAGATGTAAATATGCATGCAAAGTTGAATTAGAATCCAAAAAACAATAATATTTTGATTTATATAACTTGGCATAGGAAAAGTCAAAGTGATAATGGAATGACATACAAGTACCTTAATTGTAGGCAACTGTCTTGAATTGAAAATCTATAATTGGTGATTTTCCATCATCAAGGTATGTAAGCATTGGTTCACTCCGTCTAAGACTTTGTTTCTTTCTGCTGAGGACGCGCTTGAGAGTTTTAAAGATTGATGACTGAAAACAATTTTACAAAAATGATATTCTAAAAAGGTGAGAAAATAATGCGACAAAATTTGCAATAGAGCATAGGTAGAGAAGCCCTTTACCTTAACCCATAAAGAATCTAAATAACTAGGATAATATATTTTTTCACTTAATACATTGTATTTTAAGTAACCTCATGTTTATGAACACAATATAACCTTGTACAAATATAATATTCTAAACTAAACCTTCTTGTTTTATTTTGTAGTAAAATTCTTATAGATTTAATGCACACAAAAGAAAGAAAGAGAGAGAGAGGAACAAACAGATTCATTCCTAATTGAGGCGCTTCTCCACATAGTCAATACTTTACACCAAATTTTACAAATAACTACATATTTTCAAAGTTATTAAAGAGAGACAAAAGGTATTTAATTTGAGGCATATCAAACAAAGAAAAGTAATAGTAAAAGAAAGTTAGAAATTATAAATAAAATCATAATTAAAAATATCCACAAGTAGTTTTAAATTCACCAACAATCTTCCACCAATTTAATACTAATCCATTCTCAATCTACAAGACTCTCGCTTGATTAGAGGCACTTTTAAGATCTAAAGAGTAGTATAGGGCCAAATCAATGTTGTTGGGTGTTGATGAGCATGGCACATTCCTTGAAAATTATAAGTGGAAAATTATACTTGGTAGAAAAAGATGGTAGGACAATTATCTACACCTCAAATTTTAATACATTTTTTCTCCCTTTCTCAACTTTCAAAACATGTAGTTAGTATTAAATTTGGTGGAAAATTGACTTTGTAAGAAAGGTCCAAGTGAAGAATGGACTATTTTGTCTACATCTCTACATTTGAAAATGTCTCTTTGGTTTTCTAGCATTTAGAACTCCAAGAATGAATTCATCTCTAAGATAGTCAATTTTGTAAGAAATGAATGTGCTTGTACTCACCATGAGTTTGATGCGTCGGCATGGTCTGGCAAGTGGAGGCTTGGAAACAAGTGCCTTGGAAGTCTGTTGATTTGTAGGTGAAGACAAAAGCTCTATGGAGGTAATGTGTTGTGGAGATGGAGACACAACCTTCTCATGGCTAGTTGATGCTAAGTGTCGATAAGGAATGTTGGCACCTAGATGACTCCCAGAGTGCCTCCTACTAGATAACTGATGGAGTAATCGGGGACTTAGATCTTGAAGGAGTTGTCTTCTGCCAGAAGTACTACACGAAGCAAAAAGTTGTTCTGCTACAAAGGGCATTGTATAAGGAAGTCTGGAAGGACGCTTAGGAGAAGCTTCAGGGCTTGAATTTATTGTCTTGGATTGCAATGTTGGCAAGGTTCCTAAAGTAAGGGGTTCACCTTTGCTATTAAGATAACTCCCCGATGTTTGAACTCCCTTCTTGTTAAGAAGTCTAGTCTCTACAACCTTTGGAAATTCTGCCAAATTCTCCTCAATATATTCGTAGGAAGTGCTTGAACTTGACTTGGATACTGATTTTCGAGTTTGTATCGTAAAGTCTTCTAAATCCCCACTTGAAAACATAATACTAGACCCTGAGGTCTGGCTATTATATTTGTTAGAACCACATAAGATGTTGGTGGGTGATGAAGGCTCATTGGATTCAATTTTCAATTCCGAGATGGATAGATTGGTGCATTTTTGACTTGGTGTCAGCTGAGCTTCAGTAAACGATTTCTTGGAGTTGATATGGCTTGAGGTTTCAGATTTTGACACCCAAATTTGACATCCTTCTTTGGGTATTGAACTGCAACGGCTAACTAAACCAAGGCGGGTAAGACGCTCAGGTGGGTTTGGTAATCTTGGAGGTAGACTATAACTAGAAGTGAACTGCTTTTGATGAATCGGCATTGATGCTGCCAAACAAGGCAAGAAAAAATCACTAAATGAAGAAGAAGCCCTATGCTTACGGCCGCTTTCAGGTCTACTAAGTGATGGGAGAGCTAGCCGAGGAGGTAATTGAAGCTCATTACTAGGTCTTTGTACTATTGTCTCCACTTTGGCTTTCCCAGGAGCATCTTCCCACTTGAAAGGTACAAGAAATGTAGGTGAAGAACCATGTGATCTAGAAGGTGATTCAAACGCCTCTACCAAGAATTTTGCAGCTGCAGATCCATCAAGATCAATGAGCGCCTCTTTCTCACTAGTAGAATACCTTTTGGTAGACCTTCTCAAGCTCGTCTCTCTTGAAAGTCCTCTCAAAGAATCTCTACCATAATATCTATGGCTACCACTCCGTTGATCAACATTGCTAGAACTCGACAAGTTTAGTTTCGATGCTTCTAGGTCAATCCCTTTCTTAGAATGCCCATTCTCAATGGAAGAATTGACATCACCTTTTTGCAAATCCAATTGCAGTTCCATATATTCTATCCCATCTCTTGAGAGTTGACAAGCTTGTACTTGATCTACAGATGTTGCTATGTTTTTGGGCTTACCAGGTTCATCCTCCCACATGAATGGAATTGCAATACGTCTAAAGTGAACATGATCAAAAGAAGGGCTATTGATATCGCTCACCACAGCCATGTCTTGTTTGGAGTGTCCATCATGCAACTTATGTTTGTCATCTTTGAATCTCAATGTCAGAGTGGTTGAGTGCATTAGCGAGGATGGCTGAGGAGTTCTCTGAGGACTACCTCGAAGCTCTGATGGCAAATTAAAAGTTTGCCGCTTCTTCTCTTTGAACTCCGTGATCTGTGGCTCATCCATCAAGTTTACTTGGGGTTTACAATGATACTGAGTAATATGGTTGGAGCTCCCCTTGCCAAGATACTCATTTTTCAACAATGGTTTCAACCTTTGTTGAATATCATCCTTCGTAACAATAATTTTGGCCTTCTCTTTTTGGTAGCTTGCAGTATCTTCTGGAGAAAACTTTGGACTTAACGGATGAGCCTTCAAATCACGTAGCCTTCGTAGAACTTCTCTCCTTGGTGATGCAACAATATGATCATTCATAGCAACTTTGATGGGAGCAGGTCCTTTATTCAAACTACCACTTGATTGCGCAACAATATCATATCCTTGATTCTCATTGGCATTAAAGACGGTGGTAAATCTGAAAGAGTCAGGCTCCCTAGATGACTTCAAATGCTCATATTGGTTGCCATTTTGGAGCTTTTCATTTCCTATAAACCGAAAACTTCCATCATCAATAATGCCAAGTTCCGTCAAGCTTCGACAATCGGTAACCTTTTGCCCAATATTGGCTTCTCTTGCACGGATTTGTCCATCCCGCTTCAACATTACTTGCAACTTTTCATCATCTTGAGTGTCTAGCTCAAACCGGAAGCTACTTGCCCAAGATCCACTCTCTTGACTACCTAGTGACCATTTAGGTTTTATAGGCTTGTGATCAAAGTTCAAATCACCGGCTTTGCTACTAAGATGAGGACTACTATTAGAAAAGAAAAGCGGCAATTCTCCATTATTGCCTTTCAATTGGTCTACCATGTAGGTATGCTCGTCATTGACAATAATGGCTTCCTTGAGAATGACATTCTTACTTCTCCCTACACTCTTTTTATGGTCTTCCCCTATCAATTGTTCCATTCTACCACTTGCTTATACATGTAGAGTACTAACCCTCAATACAAAGGCAAGTAGAAATAAGAACATTAACACTTGTACATGATTACTTTCTTGAATGGTTTGCTCGAATTTGATGGTTTACTACAAGTACTCTTGTTTAGAGGAAATTGGCTTGACTGTCATCTTGCAATGGTACAACCCAAAGAACTTTCATCTTCTTTGAAAAGAATTGCCTGCAATACCTTTCACTAATTAGTTCAAGTCAAAGATGGAGCTTCAATAGTTGACAAATACATTTAAAAGCAAGGAAAACACCTCATGCAAGACATACATAGGCTAAAAGAGCAAGTGATAAAAAAATAGATAAAAGGAAGTGACAAGCACTACCAAATGCATAGGAGTTGTAGTGTAATTACATGATTGCTCTAAACTATAGAAATTATTGTAGCAACTCAAAGTCTAGACTAGATTTCCATTCATAGTGATACTCAATCTTATTTTTAACATTGATGATAACAACAAGAAGGGCTCAAAGTCCAAAATGGCCCATTGACAAGTACAAAGGATTAGAGTAATTGACCATTAAAGACTTTGCCGATGTCCATCAATCCATTGATATGTAGTTGTACCTTACAAAATTAGATCACAAGATTGGCTACTATATTGAAGTTGCAATGGCTAATTTATATGTATTAACACAATCACTTAACACTCCAACTTATGATTGAAATAAAGTCATCAATAAGTGACTCCCAAATCTCACCACAGAAACATGTCCCATTAAGAATTGTTAGACAAGTCCAATAGTCTATAAATTTATCCTCATTGAAATTGATTAGAATTATAATTGATTATAGAACCATGTATGTCAACAAATCCATAAGAATTTTTGGAGCACATTAGGATGGAAATTTTCTTACAAGACTACAACTTCTAAATTTGATAAATCATATAACTAATTATACCAACATCCATCATATTTTTAATGCAAAGTTCATTATTTAAGCTAGTTTTTGCCTTTCTAAAAAAGATCACACCAAGACTTTGGACTCAAGAATCAAGCTACAGCCTTAACCTCTAAAGGACCAAATCCATTGTAAAATGGTCGAACATCATGTTTGAGCTAAATTTAGCCTATTGTATGTGCTCAAGTATCAATTTCATATTTTATTATGAGTCACTATGAATTATTTATCATTGTGTAAAATTTCAATTTCTTTTGTGAAAATTTATCATAGTTATAACTTTTGTAGCAAAAAATAAAAATACATTAGTAAATATAGCAAAACTGATCCAATTAATTCAATTTTTTTAAAAGTACAAGTAGCAATGGAGATTGGTATGAAGATTTACCAATTAATTATCTTTTTATATAATTGATAGATTAAATTTCTGATATTCATTTTTCAAATTTTATGATGGATAAATCAAATTAATGTGATTTTCTAAAGTAAAAAATGAAAATAAATTATATCAATTATAATATATATATTCAAATAATTTGAAATTTTTACATTAACCCTTGTGATTTTGTGGTGATTAGAGGCAAAAAAATTGCTTCAAAATACTCATATCCAAAGCAAGGATATGATATTCATCAATATTTATTCTTTAACAAATTCAAACATAGAATCTTTGAATTAACTTATTCAGTACATCTACTCAAAATTTTAAATTACCCACCACCACCACCAATTGCAAGATCAATGTACCTAAACTTCAAAAAGTAGGTTTTTAAAACCCTTCTTAAAGATGAACTTTTGTCTTTCAACATTTTTAGAAAAAAACATGTATATCCTATAACTTGTGCAGTTAGCCAATGTTTTGCAAAATGGGTTTAAAAATAAAAACATAAAAAATATCCAATAAAACTTTCATTTTCATCTTTAAAAAATTTATAAAGTACAAGGAAGTACTCAATGAAGAAAAAAATTAAATTGTTAATAAATTTGACATGAATTTGAGAATTGTCAAATGTCAATCCCAAACCAATAAGAATGTTCTAGTAAGAAACATGTATCCCAAGTTGTTTTTATTTTTAAAATTTAAAAATTGTCTACAACAAACAACTTCATTTGTTTCTCTACCTTCATTGCCTATAAAATAAAACTCCTAATAACTTTCATCTTATAAATCCAAAATTGAGCGTTTTAAAGGATTTTGTATAGGTCTTAGTCTATCCAACCAACCAAAAATTAATAAATTTATTTTTAGAACACTTTGACATTGAAATTCAAAAAACCACTTATAACCAATGCAATACTTCTCTAAGAATGACATGCAATGAAATTCCATGCATAGAATATCACAAGTAGAAGCTATATTAGAAATTTCAAACAAAAAATATGAAATAGGAAGTCAATACAGCTTGCCTAGGTTCTCAAAAAGCCCAAAGTGGGCTCCTTAAACCTTTAGGGGTTAAGTAAATGAAGCTTAAAATGAAAAATATAATTTTATAATTTACATTTTTACATTTTTTTTTTAAATAAAAATGAAAAACACACAATATTTGTGTAATTTGGATTTTAACACATGGAGCTTGCAATTGCAATAATTCTTTCAACTATTGGATTTAAAATTTTTTTAAAAATTTAAATTAATGAAGTAAAAAGCAAAACTTGTCAAGTTTCATTTTCTTGGTTTAAATCAAATACCAAAAATGATTATTTTAAAGGTTACAATCTAAGTTGACTAAGCTAAGGCATATCCACTTTTCAGATGCGCAGACCTTTGAGAAATATAATTTTCTAAAAGAGAACAGTTCAGATCATCCTCCGGCTCTCGGACGTGAGAATTCTCAGTCCCAAAATACTCAACAACAAATGGAAGCTTTTGCAGAAGACGAGGATTACCTGCAAGGAGGGAGCTCCCTTCAAGTGCTGGTCAAGAGTTCGCAAGTATACGCCATATCCACATTGTCGGTATCATTCTTCACTTTCAGACTGCCCCCGAAACAGCAATAAGATAATCCCTGCAAGTACCAAGAATTTCCACACTGGTAAGCTCACGCATGTAAGGTAAGGGATACTAGGAACCATTAACAACCCAATCTTGTCAACTTCTACCGACAGCAACTCATCTACTGTTTGGTTGGCCTTCAATCAGCAAGTCGGGTGTAACTACGACTTCACGAATTAAATCTATGACCATTGATCTTCACCAAAAGCAGGCTTCTCTAATGTCTGATTTCGATCTCAAGTTAGAGAGTTTAGTTCACTGCATGATTGCTCGAGAATGATCGTCCACAGTGAGAGATACTCGATCTCAAGGATGATTGCATACGAAAATCAAATACCAAAAATGATTATTTAGAAGGTTACAATCTAGGTTGACGAAGGCGCATCCACTTTTCAGATGCGCAGAGCTTTAGGGGTCAAAGAGGCGGTAGTTCAGATCATCCTACAGTCCCACCTCTATGTGCGAACTGCCATTCTCAAATACTCAACAACAAATGGAAGCTTTTGCAACAGATGAGGATTACCTGCAAGGAGGGAGCTCCCTTCAAATGCTGGTCAAGAGTTCTGCATACGCCATGTCCACATTGCCGGTATCATTCTTCACTTTTAGTCTGCCCCCGGAATAACAATAAGAAAATCCCTGCAAGTACCAAGAATTTCCACACTGGTAAGTTCACGCATGAAAGGTACGGGATACTAGGAACCATTAACAACCCAATCTTGTCAACTTCTACCGACAGCAACTCATCTACTGTTTGGTTGGCCTTCAATCAGCAAGTCGGGTGTAAGTACGACTTCACGAATTAAATCTATAACCATTGATCTTGACCAAAAGCAGGCTTCTCTAATGTCTGATTTCGATCTCAAGTTAGAGAGTTTAGTTCATTGCATGATTGCTCAAGAATGATCGTCCACAGAGAGACATATTCGATCTCAAGAGAGTTTGGCCCTGGGAATGATTGCATGTGAAAATCATGCAGAGTGATCAGAATCGGATCTCAAGAGAGTTCGGCACATTGAAAGATTGCAGAAGGAACTCAAACATAGTGATAGATTCATTTGTTTAAAAAAAACAAAAAACAAAAACAAAAACAACATAGTGATAGAAAGTCAATTTCCAAAGAGTTTGGCACTAGTACAAACCGATCTCTCTCCAGTGAGTTCTATTGAGTAAGCTCCCAGTGAAGGCACATTCCTACGTGATTGGTTCAATTACTTCAGGTCCGACACCAAAAGTATGATTTTCTACCTTAGAAGTTCTTGAAAAATCCAGACCCACAACAAACGTTCAGAATCCCCAAACTCTGGTACCAAGCCCATACAAGACTGGAATACTACAACTCAAAACCTTCAAAAGTCACTACGCAATTGAATAAAAGATAATGTGCTACAACAAAGCCAAAAATTGTCAGAAACCTTAAAAAAACATGTTTGCTTACCCTAGCCTGTCAGCGTTCGGCAAAACCCAGCGCTAGTTAACTTAGCTCCCCAGGGGTCAACCAACCCAGAGAAGCAAGCAATAGACGCATTCACGCAGTCTAGTACCGCAGCGAATTCCAATCCGAGCAGGCCGGTCAGTTACTCAGTTTCACAACAGCGCAATAATGAAAACCCAGAACAGAGCTTCCCGAATTCTTGGACAGTGAACACTCTCTTGGATGGGTTGCTCGAATTTGACGTCCTATCGCAAGTACTCTCGTCTAGGGGAGACTGGCTCGACTGTCGTCTTGCAATGGTACAACTCTGAGAACTCTCATCTTCTTCCAAAAGAATCGCCTGCAATAGGCTAACTTTCACTGATTAGTACGGGTCAGAGACTGTAGAGCATCGACATCTGACAAGGACAGTACATTTAAAAGCAAGGAAAACACCTCACGCATGACACACATAAGCTAAAAGAGCAAGGGATAATCCAAATAACTATACGTAAGCGACAAGCACTGCCAGGTGCGCAGTGGTTGCAGTCCATTTACATGATTGCTCTGAAAAAACAGAAATTATTGTAGCAATTCAGACTGGATTTCACATTCATGACTCTAAGTTGGTGGCTCTCGGAGTTATTTCTCTGACATGGATGATAACAACGACAAGGGGGGCTCGAACTCCAACAGTGGCCCACTGACAAGTACAGAGGATTAGAGTAATTGACCATTAAAGACTGTGCCCATGTCCATCAATCTACTCATAGGCAGTCGTACCTTACAAAGTTAGAGGACAAGACTGACTACTGTACTAAAGCTGCAATCTCTAACTTGTCCATTAAGGTAGTCCAATCGCTTTACACTGAAGCCCAACTAACTTAAGACTCAAATAACGTCATCGACCAGGCCACTTGTGGCTGGCAGTTTTGTTTCTTCCCCCTTTGCAATGAAATTCCGTTTCATTTGTTTCTAAATAACGTCATCGATAAGCACCTCCCAAATCTCATCACTGAACAATGTTTCAGCAAGAATTGATAGACGATTCCAAAGGTCTACAAATTGATTAGAATTCTAATTGGTTACAGAACCTCGTATGTCAACAAATCAATAAGAATGTTTTGAGCACATTATGGGATGGAGAAAGTTTACAATGTTCATGCATTACAGCTTCCAAATTTGATAAATCATGTAACTAATTATACCAACATCCAATATCTTTTAATGCAAAGTTCGTTATTCTGTGCTACCTTTTGCCTCTCTACAAAAGATCATGCCAAAACTTTGGACTCGGGAATCGAGTTGCAGCCTTGAAGAGGACAGCGGTTCAGATCATCGTACGGTCCCACCTCTTATGTGTGAACTCCCGTTCCTAAGTACTCAACAACAAATGGAAGCTTTTGCAGAAGACGAGGATTACCTGCAAGGAGGGAGCTCCCTTCAAGTGCTGGGCAAGAGTTCCCTGGTAAACGCCATACCCACATTGTCGGTATCATTCTTCACTTTTAGACTGCCCCCGGAAAAAACAATAAGAAAATCCCTGCAAGTACCACGAATTTCCACACTGTTCAAAGCATGTAAGGTAAAGGATACTAAATCCATTAAGAACCCAATCTTGTCAACTTCTACCAGCAGCAACTCATCTACTCATTGGTTGGCCTTCGAAAAAGCATGATACTCTACCTTAGTTAGAACTTGAAACATCCAGACCTTCGTTTCCATGACCCTCAAAAAAGGTTCAGAATCTCCAAACTCGGGTACCAAGCCCGACTAGAATACTACGGAGTACTACTCACAACCTCAAAAATCCATTACGGAATTGAAAACAATGTGCTACAAACCCAGGCTACAAACCCAGGCTACAAACCCGGGCTACAAACCAAGACAAAACAAAAACCACGTTTGCTTACCCTGTCGAGCTTCGACCAAACCCAGCGCTAACGGTCAACTGAGAGAAGCAAGCAATAGCTATGATCGATGCAATCACGAAGTCCAGCCCGGCGGAGAACTCAAGACCGCAACGAATTCAAATCCGAGCAGGGTCGGCCAGTTTCAAAGTAGCGCAATAATGAAAACCCCGAATAGGAGGGGGAGCTTCCTGAATTCTCGGACAGTGCGAGTGTACTTACTGTTGCTGACTTGCAAGTTCCCAAAGCACGGAATTTCCTTTTAACTTACATGGCAGAATCCCAGCTTCAATTATAATACGTGAATTAAGGGCCTGCTGGGATTTCTGCAATTCCTGCAATTTCTGGGATTTCTGGCATCTGTCACCGTGCATGAAGGCACACCATGATGGACGCCATGTATCTCGCCTCTCCGGTCGCCACCGTCAGTCACTCCCGCCGACGGACGTTTGAACGGGTCCAACCAACGATCGACAGTCCAATGGAATGGTGTTCGTAGTTTCGAAGAACACGAGTTTTTTCTTGTTTTCTCTTTTTCTTTGAACAATTGGGAATTTTGAAGAAGACGAGTTTGGCCGTAGTATTTTGGAGAAGTAGCAAGCTATTTCTTCAATATTCATGTAATACTTGGGTTGATACTTGGGTTGATACTTGGGTTGATACTTGGGTGATCCTTGGGTGATGCTTGGGTGATATCTATATCAAATATAGGTGATACCTAGATGAAATTGATTACGGGCAATTTTATTAAACTAGCAGTATTCTTGTAGAATGGCACTACATTTCATTAAAATGGCATTGAATATGTCAAAGATGACACGACATTCCATTAGAATGGCACCCTAAGTATGGAAAATGGCAAGAAATCACCGCCATTTTAATGAAATTGCCCATGATTTTAGATCTTCAAATATACTCTATAATAGAAATCCAGCTCTTCTTACTGCAAAAAATGAAAATTTTGTTCGCAAAAAAGAGCAGCAACATCATCTTTTGGTTTTATCCAAGTGGCCAAATAATTGTGCCCCGAAACACACGCTTGGATTGGCTCATCAATGCAGGGCTGGTTGGAATCCTCGGTTGATTCCTCTTGAGTTGGTTTCTGAAAAGGAGAAATGAAAGGGTGTTATTTGTTTGTTTGTTTGTTTGTTTTTGACCGAAATGAAAGAAAATCCATTCAGTTGCAAAGGGGAAAATAAAAAGTTACTTGGAGAATTCTCTTACCGACTGGGCTGGCTGGGAAGTGATTGATTGTTTACTCTGCACGATTGGAGGTTGGAAGGAAGGGAAGGAATGAAAGGATTGGGCATGCAGTACACAGCACTTGTGTGGCGGCAGAGTGGGTGCGCAATCATCTCAAAAGAAAGAAACACCTTCAGTTGTCTTTGATGTTGTTGTTTTCATTATTTGGGGACCGTGCATAAAGCAATCTTTGGTGACGGAAGCGGTGAAGGTGTTTTAGAGCAGATCCAATGCCACACTGGAATACGCATGCGAGCGGTGCCAACAGGGCTTGTAATGTCCTTCTCCAGAAAGAAAGCTCCTCAATGTAGTCATTGTAGCCAACTGCATTTTCTAAGGCTCTACACATGAGAATCCTTGCTTGGCATTTTAGAGCAATTTATTGAGTACAAAAGAGTATTCTAGAAGCTAGATTCTTTGATAAAGATGACAGGTGGTGGTGGTTTCGGAGTTTGGGAGGGGAGGAATTCGTCCGCAAAATTTTAAAAACATCTTTTTCTATTCCTGGATTTGTTGCCGCATTGGGAGTGGGGCACAAGGAGCATGCTGCAAAGTGGCCCGGCCAACCCCCAACTAGGACAATAGACTTGAGCCAAAGAGGATCCCGTGCTCGTTTCGGTGTCAGTAAAGGAGTTGCTCTTACATTCATTAACATGGATAAATACTAGTAGAAAAAATCAGTGGTCTTTGGGCATCAAGGAAGAATGCCAAAGCGTGGTGTCAAAGGTTCATGTTGGCACTAGCTTGGTGCTAATGTGGGCCTTAGGCATTAGGATGTGGCACTATTCTTTGATGCCCCAAGACTACCATTCTATTAGTGGAAACATATATAAATGCAAATGAAAACACAAGTATTTATAACAAGGTGATATTGCCTTAGATTTTGTAGCAATTGAACAACTTTAGCCATTTAACCTTTGAAGGACCATTTGTCCCTTTGGAGGACAATTTGGATTTGGGTAGGTCCTATTGTCTCAAATTTTTAAGGTTCTGTAGTTTGCCGAGAGCTTCATGGACA
The DNA here is from genome assembly GCA_950106755.1 of Climacium dendroides. Classification (NCBI taxonomy): domain Eukaryota; kingdom Viridiplantae; phylum Streptophyta; class Bryopsida; order Hypnales; family Climaciaceae; genus Climacium; species Climacium dendroides. Next base: position 21,738,753 of record OX467091.1, read on the forward strand.
TATCATTTTTGTTTCAATTGGAAAATTGCCGGATGGAAAAATTATTGACATTTTTTGGCAAAATTACAATATTGAGATAGGCTGGGTAGTAGAAATTGCTTTGATTTCAAAGGGGGCAAGAAACTTTGGCAACGGGCCCTATCAAGGTGAATAGCAAGTGAAGGCCTAGCACCCCTCCTCCCATGCATCCACAAAAAACATCCACTTAGGGAATTAGAATAAGTTTTAATACTAGATACCAAGGGCATAGCAAGAGGTTTGTAGTGTACTCGAACCAGCCAAACAAAACAACAAAGAAATGTTAAAGATGATTTGCCAAAAATCTTAAAAATCCTTTGAATTAAATATCAATGTCATTTAACTCTTTGCCCTCAAAAAAACAATTTTGATGGCCCAAAGAATTGCTTCAATGATATTTGTGGAAATAGAGGTTGGAGATGTCATTTTTATATCGAAATCAATTGTCCACTATGAATCCTCAAAGGGCATGGGATAATTTGAGAATGAGGGTTGACTACTCATTATGTATGATGTAGAATTTTTGACCTCATTTAGTCATAGTAGAATAACTTTTTTCTTAAAATTTTGAACTGAAAAAAGTTGAAAATCTATCCAAGTTTTATCTCCAAAAAATCCGTTTGATATTTCTAACCTCCAATCAAAAGTTACAAATAAAATTCAGAGAGGATGTTTGAAAATGTCAAAAAAATGTCCTTTCCAACCCCTCTCTGAAATTTGTCCGTAACTTTTGGTTAGAGGCTAGAAATATCAAACGGATTTTTGGAAAGGAAACTTAGATAGATTTTCCAAATTTTTTAGTTAGAAGTTATTCTACTATAACTAAATTAGCTCTAAATTTCTACTTCAAATTAAATTCCTACTTAAATTTCACTTAACTATGAGCTCTAAAGCTCCTACTAATTTTAATTTACACAACCTACATTGTTTGTTTCATCTTCTATCATCCCATGTGTCTATAAGTAAAGAACTTATCTAGACCCCCAAAAGGATCAAGGAGTCCACTTTGGACTTTTAGAAAATTCAAGCAAGCTCTATTGACTTTATAATTTGGAATTTTTCCAAGAATTTTATAGGATGGGTACTTCTCATCATAATCTATAAGTGAAGCTTTGTTTCATGCCATTCTAATAAATATTGCAAAAATTGAAGGGGGGGGGGTCAATTTCAATGTCCCACTCATCGCAATGTTTAGACCCTATGGTTTGTCAATAGTTATCATGTGGTTATCATTGTTTCATGGATTTGCACGTTAATTACAATTTATTGCATCATTACAGTGCATTACTTCACATCATTATCACATCGTTATAATGCATTACTTGCAACTGCATTGTAACAATGCAAAGTAATGCATTGTAATGATGCAATAAATTGTAATTAACATGCAAACCTATGAAACAACGATAACCATATGATATCTGTTGACAAACTATAGGGTTTAAACTTTATGATGTTGAGCAGTAAAAAATATATTCTAAAAAAATATTGATTATTTTTTTGGAATTATATAGATTGATACGTACTTAAAAAAATTGAACCATTGAATTCCAAATAATGAGGTAAAAGTTATGAAAAGTTTTATTTTGTAGGCAATGAAGGTAGAAAAAACATATGAAGTCATCTTTTGCTCTCAATTTTGAAAATTTAAAAATAAAAATAAAAATAAAAGGTATTAATTTTTCACTAGAACATTTTCACCATTGGAATTAGCAATTCTCAAATTCTTCCAGAAGTTATTTGCATATTAGATATGTTTTTCATTCAATAACACCTTCCACTTTACAATTTTAAAAAAATGAATGTCAAGGATTTTTGGTTAAATTTTTTAATATATTTTCAAACCATTTTCCAATTCTATTGACTAAAACGCACAAGTTATAGAACATACTTGTTTTTTCCTATAAATGTTGAAAAACAAAACTTTACCTTTTGGAAGGACTAGAATAGCTTACGTTTTGAAGTTTAGGCACAATGAACTTGAAATTAGTGGGAATATTTATTTTAAAATTTTGGAACATTGTACTTGAACAAGTTAACCCAAAGATCCTATGGTTGATTTTGTTAAAAAATAAATATTGATGAAAATTTTGACCTTGCTTTGAGAACAAGTATTTTTGAAGTGGTTTTGAGCCTCTAAACACGATAGTCCTTTAGGAGTTAATTAAATAACTTTCTAATCATGAAGTGACTTTTTCAGTGAAGTGTAGTAATATAAGTGTTGAAGTCTTTAATTTCAATTAACTATATGCTATTTTGATGAAAGTTTTATTTGAAATTTGAATGTTTTATTGATAGTAACTCAGTTTGTAGTTGTGAATAGCGACTGAGGTACCAACTTCATTTCTCTAATACATTCCAATGCATGAATTTGTAGTTATTGATTTGAAATGGTGTGCATGAAATGATGTGAAAGGGATAAAATGATGGGGTGGCAATACCATTGACTACTACCAAATGTTATAGGCCTAGATGGCTTGCATATTTGATGTCTTGAGAAGAATGCAGTTTGACAATTCATATCCTCATAAGTTTGTATGCCATTTATTGTATATGTACATGACATATGGAGGAAAACAATCCGATTTTGACAAGAGCCAACCAAAGGAAAAATCAAAGAAACACAACCATCTAGATGGAGATAATGTAGTATGTTGTTTTTTAGGATTGGCTATTAGGGGAAGCTAAACTCCTTGAATCAATTTTCAGTAAGTTTTCATAAAAAGAAAAATGGAATTGGCATTTAATCCAAGTCGTTTCATATTTTTTGGACCTTCGTGGAATTAGTTACAAATTTTTGAAATTGATAGGGAAGTAGGTGGATAGAAACACCTGATGAAAGGAGTGCATTGTAGGTAGATGATGTGGTGAGGTGTAGGTCCCATGCAATGGAACACAATAGGGTACATAACAAGAACATAGGGGAACATATTGGGTCCCTCTTTTTTTCTTTGCCCATTAGACTTTGGCTCACTACAGTCTTCAAAATTCAATAGAAATTAGATATTTTGCTTTTTAACCCCTAAAGCCCCAAGGGTGTTTTTTGTCAAAAACCATTTGGAACTAGCACTTCTACTAAGCTCATCTAAGAAAACCAAAAAAATATGATTTTTCAAAATCCAACCATAGGATCTTGTACTTAACTTGTTTGAGAACATGTGGTAAAAATTTCATCAAATTTGACTACATAGATTGCAAGACAATGACATCCAAAGTGAAGAAAACAAGTTTTTTTGCAACTTGCTTGACTAAATTTTTTGGCTTTGAATCTTTTTAACTCAAAATTTTTGCACTATTAATAAAACACTTAGTTTTCACTCATTAAAAATTTATTAAGTAGAATTAGGTTAAAGATTGAAGGAAAAACTAAATCATTAATAGCTTTAAGATGGAATTAATATATGATAATTCCAATGGTGAGATTGTTCTAGAAAGCAAACCTAACCTTGTCTAAAATTTATTTTTGAAAAATTGTAAAAATTGCATTCACAAATGAATCCTATAAGTTATTTTTTCAAGAAGATGCTTAAATTGCCCCAAAAAATAAGATTGTCCATAACTTTCTCATAACTAGTCCAAATGGAATGAATCAAAGTTTCAAATGTAGACAAAATATAAGATCTTAGGAAAAAGAAATTTTAATTCTTTTAATTTTTTTGTGCTGCCCATTGACTTTTGTTTTGGACTTATTGTGCCATGATTATTTCTCTTGGGCACCGATTGAAACAAAAATTATATAATCACAAAGCTCTTGGCAAATTCCACAACTACAAAAAAATTCACTACAAATTGAGGTAATAGGAACCTACCCAAACCCACATTGTCCCCCACAGGGACAAACGGTCCTTTAGGGGTTAAATTGGAGGGGGTATCAAAGATAAATAAATATTTTTATCCATTTGGGGGATTTTGGAGTTTTGAAATTATGAAGAAGAAAACTTGTTAGCAAAAAATGCCTATTGTCATTTCTCTGGACATTGTGTCATTGCAAGATTTATTTGGATGTGTTCCACAAATTTTTTCAATGAAATTTGATGTACATATATATATAGCATTACCTTCATTATGGTAGGTTGCTAATTCAAAGTCCTTAGTTCAAAAAATTTCCACAAATGGCGGTCAAAGGCAACTAAAATTGTAGGGCAAAGTTCAAAAAAAACTTTTCTTCTAACTTTGAATGATCAAATCTTCTAATCCGTACGGTCAAATTTGATGAATTTTTTACCACACATTTTCAAACAAGTTAAATACCAAATCCTATGGTTGGATTTCTTTTAATCCCTAAAGTCCCATTGTCCCTATGGGGGACAAAATGGATTTCAAGGAGGCTCATATGATCTCAATTTTTACTGGATTTTTTTAAAACTTTTCCATAAGATAAAAAAATTTATGAGATTTTTGGGAATATAATTTTTATTTCAATCGGTGCCCGGGAGCAAAAGTTATGCCACAATAACCTCAAAATGGGGGAGACTAGGCAACAAAAAAATCCACAAAAAATTGAAATAAAAATTTTAATACTTTTTTCTTGTAGATTATAACTTTTTGTAAATGGGAAGATTTGATTCATTCCATTTGGATTAGAGATGTGAAAGTTATGGAGTTTCTTGTTTTGCGGGCAATCATAGCAACTTCTTCAAAGAAATTCATTTCTCTCGTCATTTCTTTCACTTTGAATGCTAATATCTTTCAATCTATATGGTCAAAAATCACAAAAAAAATTATCATGTGATCTAAGACAAGTGTAGAACAAGATCCTATGGTCAGATTTTAAAAATATTTTAAAAATTTGTTATGTAGATGAACTTAGCAGAAGTGGTAATTTAAAGTGGTTTTGACACCAAAATGGCCTTGGGACTTTAGGGGTTAAAATGCTTTTTGGTTTTCTTAGGTTAACACAACAAAAGTGGCAGTTTTAAGTGGATTTTGACAGAAAACACCCTTGGGGCTTTAGGGGTCAAAATAAGGGAATCTATTGCCTAAATTTCCTCAACTATAAGTTGTATAGCTTTTGAGCAATAAATGGGCCCTAAAGAAATATTGTATGTGACATTCATATCATTTTTGGTGTACATAAAATCCTTGAATGGAAAGGCATGGGTCTCTTTTTAAAAGTAGCATTGAAAGAGAAATATATTGGTGCTATAGTGCACAATAATCAAAGAAAATCTTTGAATCAAAGAATATACGATATTTTAAGTGAAGAATCCCATTCTCACATTCAATTTGGAATCCACCCAATCATTTAGTTATGGATTTTTGTCCTACATTCTTAGCTATAAGAGTACAAATCAAGGAATCAAAAGGGCCCACTAGTGGTTTGTTCAAGAATATTACATAAAGTATAATCTCTAATGCTACAATGCTAAACTAAAGTAGGGAAACCCAAAAGTGTCACTTGATCAAATGCTCTCATCATATACATCTCCTAATCAAGTGTGTACCTATTATTGAAGAAAAGATTTTCAAGCATCCATCCAAAAAACTTTGATCCTTATTACTTTTGTAAACTATGTTCACTAAATGATATATTTTTTTGGTGCTTTGAAATCTCTTTTCATTTGACAACTAGAATATAAATGTTGTTCATTTAGTCTAATAATAAAAATTGATCAAAGTAGAAAAAATGGTATTTTTAGTTTTTTCTGCCTTGGATTTTATATGGACTTTCATATAAACTTCATATGGTTTGAAATTTTAGTAATTTTTTAAGATGGGACTTTTATTTTTTGAGTTTATTTTAACTCTTTTTAGTTTGGCAAATTTGATAGCTAAGATGATTTGTACTTTGGATTTCTCTAGCAAGATAGAGAAACTTTATTTGGCAACCTTTCAAGGTTTAGAAGGGTCATGAATGATTTCATATGTGCACAACTACGTGTAAAGTTTCAAATGAATTATTCTATCATGGTACATGAAAATTGATGTCATAAATTTACAAATTTTATGTAGTATAGAAAGTTACAAATAATTGACTTTTGCGACAATAAATGAGAAGATTCATGTAATTAGCCTTGATCCAAAAACAAAAATTGTGATTGGCCAATACACTTGGGTTTGGGCCTAGATTAGAAATTGAAAGGAATGGTTTTGGTATACTTTTTAGGAAACAAAATTGGAATTGAGAACAAAATAAGTTCCTTCCACCTTAATGGAGGTAAATATACGATAGTAGTTTCACTAGAAGAAATCTAGTCTAATGGTACATGCCCATAATGACTAAAACATGTCTTTGTGACTCAAAATTTGATTTTTAGTCATAATAGACATTTTGTCATTGAAGACATATCTTAAAGGACAAGATTTCTATTAGAAATTGAATGAAATCAATGAGTTGTACAAAGGTGGAAATGCCCCCTTCCAAAGAAGGCAATGAAGTTGCATCCTATCAAATATTAGCCATATTTCTACTCAACCATTTGATAATAAAATTCTTTGATTATTTAGTGAATCTTTCAAACTATTGTTTTTCTCTCAATTCACTAATGTTTATTTACTAATTCTAAAATCTATTATAATGCAAATTCCTTTATGAACTTGTTCCAATCCTATCTCTCTAATTTGATGATAGATTAGACAATTATAGTTTGATTAGTGTTTGACATTAACTTGGGAGTATTTTAAATAAATAAATTGATATATTAGGGTATATACAAAATTAATAAATGCCCCAAAAAATTGCATCACTACGAAAAAAATTGGTGGAAAATCAATTCAATACAATAGTATTTTAATGTGCACTAGTTTTATTTGAAATAGTAAGTTTCTTGTAAATAAGTGTCATATGCATTCATAGGGTAAAATCAAAGTAGCTTGAAAACTATCTTGTGTATGGTATCATATTCAATAAGAATAAAAATGAAAAAATAAATTATAAAAATATTTTTCAAAGTTTAAAAAATAAAAAATGAAATATATAGGAGTGTTGTTTTGCAATAGGTTTTGATATTCATTTATTGTGTATCAAGTATAAAGAATGAAACTATAAATAGAGCACAATTGCCTTTGATTTGGTTGTGGAACTATGTATATGCACTAAAAAAGACAATACTAAAACTAAAAGCTAAAAACCTAACCATAAGATTCTGTATAGAATTGAGTTTGAAGATTTAGACAAAACAAGAAACAATTATAGCCAATTTAGAATTTTATTGCTTTTATAATTTTATTTATGATGCATTGCACAACTTATTCTATTTTGCACCCTTTTTTGATATTGTCAAGATACAAGGTGTTGTTCAACTAACTATTTGGCATACAAGGAACCAAAAATGTCTTCCAAAGCATACATTTATTTTTGTCCTTCAACAATACAAGAAAAATGTCATTTAGATTTTTCAAAATCAACCAAGGCTAATTCAAATATTTAGTTTAACCTCCAAAGAACCAAGGCACATTCTAAACAAAAATTGTCAAAAATTGCCACTTTGGGGGGCAATGAGAAAAAAAATTGAAATATACAAATTGAACTAGACTACTATGGAAATTTTCTGAATTTTTTTTGAGAAACTTTAATTGCACAAACTAAAAGATTGTAACATCTAAAGTTAGAAGGGAAAAAATATATGACCTTGCCTAATAAATTCAATAGACTTTAATTGCCCCTGCAATGAGATTTTTGCACTACATTAGACATTCTAGTTAGTCACGTGGGTTTTTATATAGATGGGGAATTTCATTAAAATGGCGATATTCCATGTGCCATTTTCACAATGTGTCATTCCCATAGTTCAGACTAGGCAGTCTGAAATCTATTAGTGTAATAGATTTCAGACCACCCGGTCTAAACTGTGGGATGTCAAAGTCACATAATATTCACCATTTTAATGAAATTCCCCATATAGTTGCTTCCTATATCATATTTGAATATGATGCTACCAACTTTAAAAATATAGGATGATTTTTGTGCATGCTACCCAAAGTTGCCCAAAAATTTCAAGTCAACCTAACTTTTGATCTTGGAATCTAATTGGGAAAATATAATGTTTCCATCCAAGGGGTACATGTTCACACCTTGTATCAATATTTTACAAACATCCAACCATAATTGCCTTTGTGCACAACACCCAAGATTTCTTACACATATTGAATGGTCACTTGGTCCTTTAGGAGTTCATTCCTAAAGTAGGCCTATTTTTCATCAAAAAAACACTCAAAATGCTATTTCTATTTGAAAGAGAAAATAATTTGAATTTTTTTTTTTTTGCATATTTAATTGTAGGATCTTGCACTAGGATAGTATAAAAATGTGTGGATGAATTTTCATAAGCTTTGACTACATGGATTGTAAGATATGTACGTTCAAAGTGAAGAAAATGGATTCTTTTGTACCTTGCATGACTATATTATATGACTTTGAACCTTCTTAGCTTAAAATTATAGCACTAGTTATATTGAATTTCAAAATTTTATATTGAAATATTGAGTTGAAAGTCTAAAAAAATTCAAAAAAATTCACATTTGATTCTCATCTCTTGAAAAAAAATGTTAAGTAGAAGAAGGTATGAGATAAGGAGAATAGCTAAATCCTTAATAGTTCTAAGATAGAATTGAAATACACTAATCTAAATGGTGAGATTGTCCTAGTAAGAAACTAATGCAAGTGGAATTTATTATTATTCTTAAATTGTAAAAATTGAGTTCAAAAATGAAAACTCTAAGTTAGTTTTTCAAAGAGATGCTCTAATCGCCCTCCAAACAAGATCTTTTATAACTTTCTCATCATTAGTCCAAGCAGAATGAATCAATCTTTTCATGTAGACAAAAATATTTCCTTTTCATTGTCTATTCTTTACTTGTACTACTAGTAATGAAATTCTATTTTGACTTTTTGTAAATTTTTTTTGTATTGCCTTGCAAGCTCCATTTTGGGCTTAGGTGATAGTGTAACTTTTACTCTTGGGCATTTATTGAAGCAAAATTTATATTCTCAAAAAGATATTGTGTTTTATTTTTTTTTAAAACTCTCTAAAATCAAGATGAAAATTGATACTCTAGGAGTCCATCTAAAATTCATTATATCCTCTATATGAACAATAGAATTTTAAGGGTTAATAGTACTTTGTAACACTCTAATGTTCAAAACATATTTATTTTTTCAATTTATAAATTTCTAATTCTTCATATTTGTTGAAAGCAAAAAAAATTCCCTAAAGGAATTTGGTATTCTTAGGCCCAAAACTACTTCAAAGTATTAAAACCCAAAGCAAGGCTAAAGTCTTCATTTATACTTATTCAATAACAAATCCATGGGATCCTTTATTTACCTTGTTGACCTTTGAAGCCCCATTTACCTAAGAAAACCAAAGAAGTACCTTTTAAGAAAATCTAATTGTAGGATCTTGTATTTAAATTGCTTGAGAACATGTGGTAAAAATTTCATCAAATTTGATTGCATAGATTGCAAGATATTTGCATCCAAAGTAAAGAAAACAAGTTTTTTTGCAACTTCCTTGACTACATTTTTTGGCTTTGAATCTTTCTAATTGAATTTTTTTGTATGATTGATTTTTATTTTCTAAATTTTTATGTTGAATAGTTGAATTGAGAATCTAAGGAAAAAATTTCAACAAAAAACACTTAATTTTCACTCTTAAAAAAATTGTTAAGTAGAAGTAGGTTAAAGATTGAGAAAAAAACTAAATTGTTAATAGCTCAAAGATATAAATGAAATACAAAAATCCCAACAGTGAGATTGTTCTAGAAATATAATCTAACCCTGTCTAATAGTTTTTTCTGGAAAATTATAAAAATTGCATTTACAAATGAATCTTGTAAGTTATATTTTCAAGATGATGCTTAGATTGCCTGAAAAACTAAGATTGTCCATACCTTTCTCATCACTAGTCCAAATAGAATGAATCAAAGCTTCAAATGTAGACACAAATAAAAATCTTAGGATTATATATATATTTGACTTTTTTTGATTTTTTGTGTTGCCGATTGACCTCCATTTTTGGCTTATTGTTCCATAATTTTTTTCTCTTCGGCATTGATTGAAATAAAAATTATATATCTATAAAGTTCTTGTAGAACCACACATCCTCAAAAAGTTTTTAAAACATTCACTACAAATTGAGGCAATAGGAACCTACCCGGACCCAAATTGTCCCCAAGGGAACAAATGGTCTTTTAGAGGTTAAAGTGTATTGTCTTAAAATTTCAAAATAAAAAACCTTACTAATTGCAAGATCAAGTCCCTTGAATTTCAAAAGAAGTATTTTTAACTCTTTCCAAATGGTTAGTTTTAATTTTTAAACGTTTTTTTGCATAAAATGTATTGATCCTACAACATATTTCTCTCTATAATATGTTGAAGAAATAAGTTGGAAATACATATAAATAATTTCAACAAAAAATATTTCATATTCATGCTTGAAAAAAACAATTAGAAAAAATAGAAGATGATTCAAAATACTAGATTGTTAAGAATTTAATTATAGAACTGAAAAATGCCAATTCCAACGGTTATAATATTGTTATAAACAATCTACATCCAATGATTTTATTTTTCCAAAAATATAGGAAATTGAGTTAAATCAAAGACTTCAAAATTTATTTTAGAGTAGAGATTCCATAAGTGCCTAAAAACAAAAACTCCTCATAAATTTCATCTCATTAATCAGAATGGAATGATTCAAAACTTTCCACTTATTTAGAAATGTAGAAAATCAATTTCAAATTTTTATTTCTTAAAAAAGTGATTGTTTTGAGTTACATGAATTGAGAAAAAAACATATATCATACAATAATTTTTTAACCATATAGTCAAAAGTTATGAAATTGTCGCGCCTTAAAACTATTCCTTGACTACATGTTGTATGAAAATTTCAAAGGAAAAAAAATGAAAGCTCCATTCATAATGAGTTGCCCAAATTTTCTATATTTCCAAGAAATGTTGTTTGGGACTTCAAGGATTAACATAAAAAAATATCCACAAGAGGGATTTCCACCATCTTTACAACATTTGTAGATTCACGAGATGAAACCTTAATGAATTTCAAAATATTTGAAAATAAAAATAAAAAAACTTTCTACAAAAGAAAAACACAAAATTAATTTGTAACATTGGTTTCAACACAAAAACGACTCCCAAAGTGTGCTCAACAACATATGCCATATTGATAGCATGCATAAAAGCACAAAGGCATACTGATGGTGTATTCAAAGGCATATACGATACTAATTCTATGCCCTACTAATAGTATGCTCTATTAATAGGGTGATCTACTAATAGTGTGTTCTACTCATCAAGGATAGCACCCATTATCCAAGTCTACACGGCTTGGATAGTAGAACTACCCCATCATATTCTTCATTCACGTTGGTCATATGATCAGAGTTACTCTTCAATTTCTTTTTCTTCTTTTGTATTTTACTTGGCTCTTTATGTATACCAATTACTTAGAGTATGATAGAACCATCCATTTCCAACCAGGGATTGATATCTAGCCTAGAGATGCATCTACTTCTTGCCTTCATCACAAAGTTAAAACCCTACGGTTTGTCAACAATTATCATGTGGTTATCGTTGTTTCATGGGTTCGCACGTTTATTACAATTTATCACATCATTACAATGCATTACTTCGCATTGTTATTGCATCATTACAATGCAATACTTGCAACTGCATTGTAACAATGCAAAGTAATGCATCGTAATGATACAATAAATTGTAATTAATGTGTAAATCCATGAAACAACGATAATCATGTTGACAAACCATAGGGTCTAAACTTTATGATGTTGATATTTCCAAACTTAAATATTGTAGAATCACCTACCCAACTAGGGATCCATACCTAGCTTGTAGGGTGTAGCTATTTCCAACCAGGGCTAGAACAAATTTCCAACCAAAGTCTGGAATGTTTTTTTTTTCTTTTCAAGGTTGGGATTAATAAGGTCGTGACACGTGTTCTGAAGTAGTGAGTAAGAAAGTAGGAAGTAGTGAGTGGGAAAGTAGTTCTTGAATGATCAGAATTGGAAGAGTCTATATGTTGGGTATAGATGTAGGCCAATTTTTGGCTTCCAAAATTCATAGTAATTTCACTTTAAGGCTTAAAACTACCCAAAAATTGCAATCCCTATGATTTCTATCTTCCTATGTAGCAGAAAATTTACATTGCCTTATACTGCTCCAGACTACATGCATAGAATTGCTTAACCCCTCAAAGCCCAAGGCCTTTGGGGGTATAAGAACATCATTTCTTTTGAAATGTTACAAGTCTAAATGTCACTACGGTATAAAAATCTCAACCGTACAATCTTGTAGTGTACATGTTATAGATGTCATGGATTAAATTTGGAGTCATTTCACCACATGGATTCATTACAAAAAAATTGAGCCTTGTACAAGGCTTGTTAAGAAGATTTGTTGACCGTCGTTAGTGGTTTTTAGAAGTGCACTATTTCTCTATACCTGCTCAATTTGATGGACGGGCAGTGCATGACCAAGCTCAAGAATGGACCATCCAAATGAAATCACAAATCCTACTGGCCCCACAAGTTCAGAATTCTTAAACTATACTGACAACAGTTGATCCACTTCTACACATAACATTCAGTAGCAATAAGAACTACCTTCCCTTAGACAGAATGATGTGGAATATTCTACACCATTTCATCCCAAGATGATATGGTGTGAAATATTCTACATTCATTGAAACTAATGCTTTAATTTCCTCATTGTGATTTGAATACCTTTCATGATTTGTGGATCAAGAGTGAGAAGACAAATATTTATAGACATATGGGGTGGTAGGAGGTAAAGTAAACAATGTGGGATAAATAAATTAAAGTTAGTAGGAGCTCAACCACTCATAGTAAAGTCAAATTAAAACAAGAATTCTATTTAAAGTAAAATTTCAAGCCTCATTTAGTCATAGTAAAAATAAAAAAAATAAAAAATTGGACTAAAAAAAGTTAGAAAATCTATATAAATTTCATCTCCAAAATATGTTTCATATTTCAAGACTCCAATCAAAAGTCATGGACATTTCAAAGAGGGGTTGGAAGGGACATTTTACATCTTGAAACATCCCCTTTAAATTTTGTCGATAACTTTTGATTGAAGGCTTAAAATATGAAACGGATTTTCGGAGATGAAATTTAAATAGATTTTCCAAATTTTTTTTAATTCAAAGTTTTTTGAAAAAATTTCTTCTATTATGACTAAATGAGGTCTAAAATTCTACATAAATATAATTTTAACATTTTGACAATAAGTGGTTTAGCACTCATTTTCAAATTATCCCGTATTCTTTGAGGATTCATGGTGAAAACTCAATTTCAATATAAAAATGACATCTCCAACCTTTGTTCCCTCAAATGTTTCCTATTCAATTCCTTCACAGGTCTACCAAAATTATTTTTTGGATGGGTTAAATGACATTGGGATTTTGATTCAAAGGATTCTCATAGTGTTTGGCATATCATCTTAATGTTTATTTGAATATTTGTTTGTTTGGTCTATGATTTAGAAGGAAAAAAAATGCATAAACTATAAGTCTACTGCCACAGTCTTAGCATGTGGGGAATTAAAGAAGCATAGGTTTCTGGATTTTCCAAAGTTGTGTTGGCACCAGTAGTGCCAACTCGGACATGCATAGGCAGTCAACGGGCTGGTACTCTAAATCATTCCACCCCCCCAAATTAGCACCCCTCCCATGGCCTCATTTTTTTTCTAATAGTAAGATCATAGTGTTGAAAAAGGATGCTGAAATTTTCCTTGCAACACATTTGGAGGTGAAATTTGTTTTCTAAACCTTTTCAAATGAAAAGACTTTAAACTATAAAGAGCTTGAAAATCAGTATACAAATACTTTGGTGAAAGAAAATATTATTCAATTGACTCATTGTATTTGCAAAATGGCTTTGAAATGTCAAAAAAAGTTGCAAAAAAACACATCCAAGGCTAAACCTCCTTCTCTTAAAATGACTCTCAGTCACTCATAACTTCTTGAATTGATATGAAATTTTATCCACACAAACTAGACTGATATGCACAACTTTCCCAATTTTTTTAATTGAAAATAGACAGTGTATGAAGAAGAAATAAGCTACCAAAGTTCATTGTAATGAAAAACTATTAGGGTTTTGAACTTCAAATTGCTCCAAAATATTCAAAACAACTTGGATTGATATGAAAATTTTACCTCAATAACTAGATTTCAAGGGAAACATGATACAACAAATTATATTGAAAACAAACATTGGATGAAGGAGATACAAGCCCCCAAAGTTGCAGCCATGAAATGCAGTTTGGTGAACTCAAATTGAACCTGTGAACTTCGATTGCCTTCCAATAAATTATTACATCTTGGACTGATCTGAAAATTTTACTATACAAACTAGACTAGTATGCGCAACTTTTTCAACAAGTTTTTATTGAATTCGGACATTGGATGCAAAAGTTACAGCACTTTGAATTGGACTCAAACTATGTGAGGCTACTTTTGAACCCCTGGGGTCAATTGTGGGTGGTTCTACTCACCATATTTTTCAGAAAATTGTGCTTGTTGTGTCATTTGCACAAACTTCTATGGCCACCTGCAATGGAAGCATTTGGTCCTTCAACAGCAAACTTTCCTAAATCTTTGCAAAAATGTAGTGGACTGAGGCGATTTGACTTGGAATCCATGGAAAGATTCCCTGCTTTTTAATTTGGACTTTTAGTTAGAAAAAGACTCCAAATAGCATGGTATAAGCATTTGATAAACACTGAAATTGAGCATTTGTTAACCCTTTAAATGCCCAAGGCACCAAATTTTGGTCTCAAAAATACTTTGAAGTTAAATAATATCCAATTAAGTTTCTATTTGTAGTAGTTTATATTTTTGACAAATTCTTTTTGAAGTCTAGTTTGAGCACCAAAAATCTAATTTTGAAAATGAATGATTATAATTTTTCTATTCAAGATTTTGTGCAAGGGGATCCATTGCAATCTTGACTTTCCGTAGTGTTGAAGGCTCTTGAAAATGAGGCTCAAATACATTAGATCTTGGAGAAAAAATCACATTAGAAATTCATTTAAAAAAATTTTAGAGTAGATTTTGAGAAGCCATAAATTGATTGGGGTTATGCATGTTAGGCCCTTCAACCTCATATTTTTGTTAGTGACCAATTTTTTAGATTTGGCATGCAAAAAGAGAGTTGAAAGATCTTCATAGTTTTAACACCCTCATGATCAAACATTATAATCTTTCCATCTATAAGTGATTTTCTTTTCCTATGTGATCTCTAACATGTCTAGTTTAAATTTTTATAGGTACAATTCAAAAAAAATTGATACAACTTATTAAAATGTTTTTTTTTTGTTCAATTTAGAGCAAATTTCAAGGAGCTCAAAACAAGCCTTGGGCATTTAGGGGTTAAACACTCATAGGCATCCCAATCAGTTGTGTAGGGTTCAAAATTTTTTTGACACTACTTGGACTCAGTCCTCCATTGCAACACACATGATTATCATTTGGAACAAGGCTTGTTCCTTGTATAACCCTTAAGTGTCAAGGTGAATGTTTTGTGTTCAATTAATGACAAAGAATCTCTCCATGTAGGACAAAAGTGTAACTATTCATCTTCCAAATTTTGTGGAAAAAAGGAATGTCTTCTACAATATCTTGTCTCCCAATGAATGCTCTTTCATTTTTTAAAGCCAACAACTCACATGGTACCCATATAGATGATTTTCATAGTGACCGGCTTGTCGTTTAAGGGTTAACTTAACCCATAAACAATGTGTTGGACGTTTTTATCCAATGAATGACAAGGATTCTCGTGTATAGAACAAAAATGTAACTATTCATCTTCAGATTTAGGGGTGGAAAGGGGAGATCTTCTATAGTAGTTTGACTCCCAATGAATATAATTAATTAATTAATTTTTGTAAACTAGATGATGTCACACAGTTCCAAAAGGATTGATTTCCACGATCACAGCCTGGTGTTTAAGGGTTAAGGTGGAGCCACCCATTACCAGAAGAGGGTGGGACTCATTTGCATTAATTTTGAATTCAAAGAAACTTAGTTCTATAACCAATGTAGTCCCAACATAGCCACAAAACTTGTGCCTCTTTTTGTGTGCCAAATTTACCTACCAGTACTCTCCTAGTGATCAATTTTGTAAGACTCTAGACATTAGATATGGGTCAAGCCCAACTTAAGGCTTTCATAATTTATAATAATTTCAGTTCAAGTTGTAAATTCACCAAATTTTTTGCTATCTATGCCATTTCTATCTTTGCAAATATTTGGCTCTTACTTGTCTCTTTCTTTTCTCTTTCTTGTCCAACTGTGGAGCTTGTTTGTTGTATACTTGTTGTTCTGCAATGGAAATCCATTTGATTTTTTTTTTAAATTGTGTATTTGTTCGATGCCATGTTGTATATGCTTTGTTGGTATTTGAGCAAAGACAAGAGGAAATATTCATTAATGAGCTTCTTCTGTGGAACTTCAAATATGAATACTTAAGGTAGATTAGCCCATCACCACATAGATTTGCTATCTAGGTACTTTGGAGAAGCTATTTGTTTGTTCCCATATTTTTCAAAGATTGGAAAGTTTGAGAGAAGTCAATTTCAAAAAGAATGAAAATATTTACACCAAAAGTGAATTTTTTTTGTGATATTTCAAAGCTAAAATGTAAAAGTGTGAATAAACCATTATCAAAGCATGGATAGATGCTTGTTAAAGTGTAGGCTAATGTGTCCGCTCCCCAAGTGCATTGCCATCATGATAAAGGGTTGTTAAGATTGTGATAATGGGTGGGCCATTGATGCAAATGGAAGGGTCTTGTAGGTGGTAGAATTGGGTGAATGGTGGTATTGGGAAGTTGTACCTTATTGTTGACAAGATTAAGCTAGTATGGCACCGTAGATGTGACATGCTCATGACATGCAAGAGAAAAGAACAAAAGTGTTTGCACATTGGTAAATGTTTGTGAAGCACAATGCAAGGGCTTCCAAATATTTTGGAAGCATATGAATTGATTGCCACTTTCCAATGGTGAAGGTTGTAAAAACCTTTTAAGTGTAATTTAGGTGAACCTTGAATCTACTGTATGCATAGAAAGACAAGAAATTTGTACTATCAAATGTTGCTTTTCCAAGTCAAAATTGACCTTTAACAAAGCCACTACTTCCAATTGCTATAAATGAACTTCAATTATTACCCTAGATGGTCCTTAATTCCAACCTATTGTTTATTATCTACTAACCGCCATTCTAAGTACTTGTTCATGCATTTTCATTAAAAAATAGCAATCAACATCCTCTGGAGATACCTTAATTTATTGACTATGGACAAAAGAGGAAGAAGCCTTATTTTAATAGTTTTAAGTTAAGCTTACATATGTAGTGGATGTTAAGATTGTAACTTGTAAAGCAAACCAATGCTACATTTTGAGGGATCCAAATTACAAGGACAAAGTATGAAGTAGTAGTTGCTTGTTATCTCTAGTCTATACCAAGAAACTTGAGTTTCATTATAGAAGTGCAAATGGGCTTGGTTTTAAAATACTACACCAATACAATTGATTGGCCAATGCCCTAATATATTCATGGTATAAACAAAATTGATCTTATATCATATTAATTAATGATATATATATATATATATATATATATATATATATATATATATATATATATATATATATATATATATATATATATATATATCATTACATGTAGTGGTATTTTCTTTAATTGTTCTATGATTGCAAGAAATCTTTGTCTTATTTTTTGTCTTGAATCTATAAAAGTGATAGTTTTTTGTATTGTAGCTTTTGTAGTATACTTAATTTATAATTCAAAATCAAGGTTTTACTACTTTAGGTCTATTATATTTTTTCTTGAATATTTTATCAAAATTTCAAATATTTTTAAAATTATAATCAAGATTTAATTGGATGTCTAATCATTCAATTTGGGAGGATTTGCATGCTATGTGAGGACCAGGAAGTAAGTTTAGGGCCAAAATTTGGAATTTGGGGTATAGTCATCTAGTCTTAAGAATGTATTTGAAGTCCAAAATATGGACTTCAGAGGGCTTAGGAGATAAATAAAAAGGGTAAGTAATTGCATCTAATTGTGACTTGTCAACAAAATAATCCCATTTAGATTCTTACCTGAATCCTCAAATGCTAACAAGGATTTTTTTATCAATGGATTAGAGATAATCCCCATAGTAGGACAAAAATACAACTCTTAATCCTTGGAATTTTGTTGTAGAAAGGGGAGGTCTTCTACAATAGTTTGACTTCCAAAGAGTGCTTTTGCAATTTTTTAACCCCTCACCGCCCAAGGCCTAACCATGTCAAAAAACAACCTTGCTTTTCAAGTATTATAAGTCTAAATGTGAGTAAGTTATGAAAATCTCAACCGTACAATCTTGTAGTGTGCATGTTGCAGATGGTGGAAATCAAATTTGGGGTCATTGGACCGTATAGATTGAAAGATTAGAATGTTTTAGTGTTGACAAAAGATGCTGAAAATTTCATTTGGAGGTGAAATTTGATTCCTAAACCTACTCAAATGAAAAATCTTTAAACTACAAAGTGATTTAAAATCAAAAGACAAACACTTTTGTGGAAAAAAATCATTCAATTGACTCATTGCATTTGCAAAATTGTTTTGAAATGTCAAAAAATAGTGAAAAAAGTAGTGAAAAAACACATCTATGGCTGAACCTACCTCTACTAAAATGCTTCTTAGTCAATCATAACTTCTTGGATTGATATGAAATTTTTACCAGAAGAACTAGACTAGTATGCTCAACTTTTCCAACAAAAATTATTGAAAACAAACCTTGTCTGAAGAAGTTATAAGCCACCGGAGTTCATTGTAATGCAAAAATGTCTAGATTTTGAACTTCGAATTGCTCCCAAGCATTCAAAACAACTTGGATTGACATGAAAATTTTACCACAATAAGTAGACTTTATGGGGAACAAAACCCAACAAATTTTATTGAAAACTAATACTTGATGAAAAAAGATACAAGCCCCCGAAGTTGAAGCCATCCCATTGCAGTGTGGTAAACTCAAATTGAACCTACGAACTTTGAATGGCTTTCAGAAACTCCTTACATCTTGGATAGATCTGAAAATTTTACCACAAAAAATAAACTATTATGCGCAACTTTCCCAACAAGTTTTATTGAATTTGGACATTGAATGCAAAAGTTACAGCACTTTGAAGTTGACTGCTAGATTGTGTGAGGACACTTTTGGTCCCCTTGGGCAGTGAGGGGTTAAGCAAATGATTCCCACAATTACCAAAGGGATGGTTTCTACAATTACCCTACTATTCTTACTTTATGTTACTTTTTTTGTAAACATGCAATCTAGGCAGATTAAAAAAATCACTTTTTTCATAAATAAAAAGCTGAAATTGGTTTTCTAGATTTATATACATGTGAAAAGCTTCAAATCATTTCATTTTGATGAATGAGTCAAGAGTTATGAGGAGTTTTAGTTTGCGGGAAGTTATGGATTTTCTACTCTAAAATAAACTTTAAAGTCCTTTATTTAATTAAATTTTCAATATTTTTGAAAAAATTAAAAATATTAGTTGTAGATTGTTTATTACAACATTACAACCGTTAAGATTGGCATTTTTCAATTCCATAACTAAATTATTAATCAATTTAGTATTTTGAATCATTCTCTACTAAAGCTTTCACAGTTAAATAATAGAAACTCAATCTAAATGCTTATTTGTTTTTTTATACAAAGACATTGTTGTTGTAAATATTACAACTATTGTATTAATCTTATAAGGTAATTGTATCTAAAATAAACATTTCATAAGGATAATCGTATTCTTTTTACTTTGCTAGAACTAACTTTCAAATGAACTAAACCTAATGCTTCTAGATTATGAATGAAAATGTGTATGGAAGATTAAGTAAACATTCAAATGGAAAAGTAAATAAAATGAAATTGTGACAATAGATCCACTATTCCATCTTAGGGACACAAGTTGTCTTGTTGCCAATGGTTTAACGTCCATCTCTTCCTCCATTGTGTCTTGACTTTGTTGGACCACTTGAAAATCACGTAGCGGTGGGGTGGTGTAATGACATTGTGCACTTATTATAATAGATAAATCTTGTTTCATTGGCAATACTCTACATGAGGATCATATTGTTATAACTTATAACATTTGTGTCACATGTCATTTTGTGATTGATTTACTTAGTTTTTTTGTAAAATCAATTGTGACTTAATGCTATCAAAATCTAGAAGAATATATCATTGTAAAATGCAATCTAAATGTGTTCAAAATCTTGTATTGTAGAGTACTCCAACAATATAATATCTTGATAAATCATAGATTGATATTCCATAGTGAATGCAATCAATAAATTTTGATGGAATTAGGTCGGGGTGGTTTTTCAGCAATCCATTTTAACCTTGAAATGTTGGCCATGACATTCTATGTCCTTTTGATAAATGTGAATAAATTATAGTGGATAGAAAATGCTATTTTTTTAGTGAGTTTTTTTGTAAACAACTTCATTATTAGATTATGAACATCATTGTATTACAATCAAAGTTTTTTTTTACAATTTCTACAATGTATTGTTAATAAAAATAATAGAATATTTATATAGCATATTTAGCACTTTTTGTTTTTTGCTTTTCAAACTCTATTTTGGCAAAATGATTCTTAGTTCTTTTGAGAAAAATTAAAAATTGAATTTTTCTAAGTTTGATTTTAGTTGTGCTTGAAAATACTGAAAAAAAAATCCTTTAATGAATATTTTCTAGACTAAAATGTACACCAATGTTGAATTTGTTAGGTGTTTAAAAACTCTTATTTTCAATTTGAATGAATTTTTTTATTTTTTAATCAAACACTCACAATAATTTCAAATTTGGCCTAAAATTAAAAAATCGATGACTTATTAAAGACACATGCTTTTATATCTTAAAAATAAAATTAAAAAAAAAATCAATTTTATTCCTTAAATAATAGAGCATACAAAGTCAATGTTTTAATTTAAAGTTCAATTATACGGTTACAAGAGCTTGTCTTTTTAGGATTGATCTACATAAGAAGAAAGCGGAGTTAGATTAAACTATATTCTAGGTTGGAAATAGAAATATATTTCTAAGTGTTTGAAAGTCAAAGTTGCCTTCTCTAAGTTTTGAAAACTTGCTAGCATAGCTTTTCACAAGATTTCTTTGAAATTTTTGCTAGCCAATGATTCTAATTATCTTCTTGCAACTAAGGTGCAAACTCATAATCAGAATGTGCCACATCTATTTAGACCAAAAAATGTTAAAAAGCCCTAGATATTGATTGCACAAGATATACACAATCAAAACATGGGAATCTACAAAAATGACTAGCATTGTTTTTTGATACACTAGGAGACAAGACTTTGAAAATTCATAACTTATTCATATAGTGTCCCAATAAAACATTTTAAAATGCATTGGAATCCTCTTTCGGTTGCCAAGAAGATCTTACAAAATAATTTATGTTTAATAATAGTAAATACACTCATGTAAAATTTGTGACGATTATAGGTGCACACACTTCCATGTAGAATTTCGAATTTTTTTTGGGTCTTTTAATGTGCAGGGTTGGGCCGATTCCAAGAGCATGGAAGTCTGCCCTTATGTTTCTCTCTCTCGTCGTCGTTGTTCCCAAGACGTGAACGACGAAGTGTGAATCAGGGTGCCGAAGAGACTGCAGGCTCGCTCAATGTGGAGCCATTGTTCAAATTTGGATCCGCCATGGCTGATGCTGTTGCTGTAGATCACTTCTTGCACTCTCGGATCATGTCCGTGCTTACAGTTCCGGCTTTCATTTGCAAGAAGAAAATCTCATCTCCTTCCTTGCCCAATTTCTAGTTGCCAACTGCGAGATCCGGTCACTTGGTGATCAAGCTCACTCAATAACAGCAACTTGAGCGCCAGCTCCGACTAGTTCGCCAATGCAAGAATGAGAAGAGTACTTTGTCTGTCTGAGGCAATGTTGTTTTCCCCTTACTCTCCTTGATTTCACTACTGCCACACTCGCTTAGGGTTTAGATCTTTTAATCTTTTCTTCGGAGCTTGGTGAATGTAGCCTGTTTGTGTATTTACAGCTCCGAGGAAGCGCATGTGGTGGACTAGGTAGTTCTTTGTGGTTTGTAACTGGGAGTAGTGAGAAGACTGAGAACAGTACAGTCGGAGGCAATGTCTTTCTCCCTTCCTCTCCTTGGTTTCGCTACTGCTGCACTCATTTAGGGTTTAGATTTTTAAATTTTTTCTTCGGAGCCTAGCGAATGTAGGCTGTTAGTGCATTTAGAGCGCTGAGGAAGCGTATGTGGTGGACTAGTTAGGTTCGTGCTTTATGTAAATGGGAGTAGTTTTTGTCTTGCCATTGGTGTGATTTAGAAGACGAATGAGAAGAGGATCGCGTCATGTGGCTTTGGAGGCAATGCTATTCAACTTCACTCTCCTTGATTTCACTACTGCCACAGTCAACTAGGGTTTAGTTCTTTTAATGTTTTGTTCAGAGGCTGGTGAATGTAGGCTGTTAGTGTATTCGGAGCGCTGAGGAAGCGTATATGGCAGAAGCGTTAGCCCTGCGTGGTTTTGTTGATGGAAGAAGTTTAGGTCATGGCGTTGGTGTGGTGTAGTGGGAGGCAGTGTTTTTTCTCGTCACCTGCCTTGATTTCACTACTGCCGCTCTCCCTTAAAGCGTTGTTCTTTAATTGGTTTCTTCGGAGTGTAGACTGTTTGTGTTTTTAGAGATCTGAGCATTCGTACATGGCGGAAGAGTTCGATTTTGTCAATGGGAGAGAAGCGTTAGGTCGTGGCGTTGGTGCAAATTAGTGAAGGGAGGAGGAGGCGATGGAAGGAGACGCAGTCTCGGATTTAGTGTGGCAGCTGGCTGTGCGGATATTTCCGAGTGGTAGTCGAGGTGTGGAAAATGGCGGTGGGCACCAGAAACGGCAGGGAGATGCCACTCTGCACCGGGCGCATCAGTACGCGATGCGCATCATTGGAAGTCGGATTGCACCTTCGCTCGCGAATGATGAAGCTGCAATGGCGGAGGCGATCAAGAGACAATTAGTGCAAGAAAACAGGTCCGCAGATGCCCTTAGCTTTGCGGACTTGCACAGGAGGTTATCATCTTATAGCGGGCCTGGTTCTATTGAGAATCGGTGGGCTTTACTGTACCTCCTTCGTGCCATTGCGGAAGACCAAAGAAGAGAACGAGCGGAAACCAGGGGCACTGCTATTCCGTACACGTCCACCCTCTCAGGTGCAGCTCTCTCGATATTTAAGCCTTTTTAAAGTTTAAAAAAATTATTTGCATGCGGCTCACTCGAGTAGACATGCCATTGACCACACACTAACCGCGCACCAACTGTGCGGAATTAGTTCGAGAGATTTTCGTTCACATTGTAAGAAAGTTGATTCCATCCTTGTTGCCTCTATCCGTGTAATTTTTGATAGTTGTAGCAAGTTTCAAATTAGTACACACAATTTTGAATTCGCTGAACCACTTGAAACTTGGGGCGTGCTGTCTATGTCGTGTCTACTATATCTTCATTTGACCTAATTTACTTAGAAATATAGTTAGTTGAACTTGGAAGCGAGAGCTCAAATGTCTCTTGTTTCAGGTGCAGCGGCGCACGGAGGCCTCCCGGCATTTCCATCTAATACCACGCACCCTAAGCTCTCAAACCATGCAGCAGACTCCGATGTGTCGCCTGGCAGATCTTACTCTTCCAGGAATGGTACTACCCCTCAACCTTGGTCACAATCATCACGCGCACAATCACCAAGTTCTCCCGGTGGAGTGCTTATTTTGACCAAAGATGATGGAAACGCGAAGGCTTCTGCAATGCGAGAATTTTTAGAGATCGTTCAATCGGAATCCGATGTGTCAGAGATGGCCATAGTCAGGGATGTCCTGTATGCGTGCCAGGGTATCGATGGCCGCTATGTGAAGTTCAACAAAGATGCAGATGGATACATGATTGATGAATCCATCAAGGTTCCGAAATCTACAAGAACTCTAGTGCGCCGGCTCTGTGAAGTAGGATGGTTGTACTTGCGAGTCAAGAACCACATCTCGGAGAGCCTCGAAAATGGGCCACTGGAAGCGATAGGGACAGTGGGTCAAGCCTTTTGTGCTGCTCTTCAAGAAGAGCTGGCAGATTACTATAGGTTGATGGCAGTACTTGAGGGTCAGGTTCATCATCCCATTCCCTTGATGGTTGCCGCCGATTCTGCAAATTCTGTTGGGAACTATTTATCCTTAAGAAGGTTGGTGGTGTGGCTTGGCGAGCCGTTGGTCAGGATGCGGTTGATGGCTGTCTTGGTGGATGACTGCAAGACATTGCGAGGTGGAGCAATGGCAGGGGCTATACATATGCACGCCCAGCATGGGGATCCCTTGGTTCGTGCTTTCTTGAGGCGTCTTCTGCGCCAAGTCTGCTCACCACTCTTTGAAATGGTTCGGAGGTAGGTTAGTTCCTTATAGTTGAAAAGCGTAAGAGTCGCAGAACTACTTCTAGCTAGTATAATGCCTGGTGTGATTATGAGGAAAGTGTTACATCACGCTCCTAGTTTGAGATCCCTTGTACGGCTAACCTAGTTGTCTTGATGGGGCCCTTGTATGTTTTTTCGTTTCAAGCCGTTACGATTCAGGTTATCGTGTGATTTTGAGGTTTTCTCTTTGTTTATGACTGCTGTAGGTGGGTACTTGAAGGTGAGATTGACGACTATTATGGAGAGTTTTTTGTTTCGGCCCAGTCAGTGAAGGCAGAAGCGCTTTGGCGCGAGGGTTATCAACTTCAGACTGCTATGCTTCCGTCGTTCATCCCTGAACCCCTGGCTCAACGTATTTTGAGAACAGGGAAATCCATCAACTTTCTTCGAGTCTGTTGTTCCGATCAGGGATGGGCGCAAGCTGCCTCTGAAGCAGTCGCTGCCGCAGGAGCCTCTGCCAGCGGCGGTATTCTTGGCTACGGTGAAATTGAGGTGCTGGAGACTCTTGTCGCCGAAGCAGCTGGTCGTATTGACAAACACCTCATTCAAATCATGTACAAAAGGTAATGTGGTGTGTAGTATGTCTGTTTCTTAATCCCTAAGCGTCCATAGAAGGTCCCCTTTGGAAACTAACAGTCGATTTTAGTAGCTTTTAAAACATATTTTGATCGTTCAAAAATGTTGGGTATGATTTCTTCTTTCTATTGACATATTGTTATCTTCCCTACTGATTCATTTCAACTTCTGGAGATATTAAAGCCACTTTTTGCCATTTGGTCTCTTACGGGGTCACCAAGGCCTATTTCAGTATATGTCTTCTGATTTAGTCTGTCTGGTTTCTATCTACTACATGCATGTCGAAACTCTATTGGCATGAAATCCTCCCCTCTTCCCAACCTTTTTGTCGTAGATTTTGGATAGTATCACAAGTCTTTCGCTGAAGGACTCTTGGGTTTACCAGGTATCGATTTCCGGAACACTGTTTGGCGATAAAGAGGTACCTCCTGTTGGGGCAAGGTGACTTCATACAATGTTTGATGGATCTGGTTGGACCAGAGCTAGCACAACCAGCCAACACGTTAAGCTCGTTCAAGCTGTCTGGGACGTTAGAGAGTGCGGTACGAGCATCCAATGCCCAATACGATGACGGAGACGTGCTCGACCGGCTCAGGGTGCGCATGATGCCGCATAGTGATGGCGACAGAGGATGGGATGTCTTTTCACTGGAGTACAACGCTCGAGAGCCACTGACGACACTCTTCACGGAAGAAGTGATGGGCAAGTACCTGAAAGTCTTCAATTTTCTCTGGAGGCTGAAGCGTGTGGAGCATGCGCTTTGTGCAACTTGGCAGACCATGAAGCCCAACTGCATGATTGCTCGTTTGTGGTCTAACAAAGAAGGTGGAGGGCAGTCTCAGCTCACCGCGGTGCTCAAACGGTGCCAGACCCTGCGCAATGAAATGAACCATTTTGTGACCAATCTTCAGTACTACATCATGTTTGAGGTGCTTGAGTACTCGTGGTCCAACTTTCTGGAAGAGATGGAGGAGGCTCATGACCTCGACGAATTGATCGCTGCCCACGACAAGTACTTGGGCTCCATTCTGGAGAAGGCCCTGTTGGGTGAGCGCTCTCAGTTGCTTTGCAAGACGCTCTTCAGCCTCTTCGATCTCATTCTGCGGTTCAGAGGCCTAGCAGACAGGCTTTATGAGAATGCACGTGAAGTTCAGACCAGGTTCTCTTTTTTAGTCATCCACTCATTTGAAGTTCAGCAGTGTATAATTACTTATTTAAACGTGTTTGGAAAGTGTACATACCGTAGTACCACTTGGCGTCGTGAAATCAACTTAGCTTGTGTCACGTAGATTTTTCCATCTTGTCCCTACCTCAGTTGTCTTCAGTGTTTTGTCAGCATATTATAACTCGTGATATTCATTTATTCCACAGGGGAGAGACATCCCTGAGATCGAAAGGGAAGGGTGACACATTGAAGTCCCGCTCGGGGCAAAGGAAATTGTCCACTGCACAGATGTCAGGTGACTTCCTGGGAAGCCTTGGGGACGAGATGGACGGGGTCGCAGTGGAATACTCCTCTCTGCTTGAAGGATTCATTGCGCAGCTGCCCGTGCAACAGCATGTAGACCTGAAGTTCCTCTCTTTCCGCCTCGACTTTTCGGAGTTTTACACCCGCCAGCACATGGGCATGTCCACCATCCCAACTCGACTCCAGCGAACTCCCATTAAGATGATGAAACCCTCGTTTGGGGCAGAGCCTGCCTTGGTCTGAAGCAGGGGAATTAATTCACGTCGGAGGTTGAGTCAGGGTGGTTGTAGATATTTTGGGCTGGAAATCTCTTCATGTGAGATGCTTCTAGAAGGCCATTTCATGGAGCCAGCTCTTTTTAACACTGGTAGCTGACTTGGATGCTTGTCCTTTGGGGAGAACAGGCTAGGGACGTATCAGTTTCACTTTCCCAAGTTCTGCCCGACTGACGTTGATGGAATTTATTAGGAGGAATTGTGCACTGTAGACCAGTGTGTTGAGCATTCTTGTAACGAATTATTACCTGAGAGGCTCCTAGAGCGGACTTTTTTGAAGAGATAATTCGAAGACTGCGTATATGTGTGAAGACTGCTGGCATACTTCAAATCTTTCTAAGTTCTGGTATTTGTTCTCGATCATCTTGGTATTTACTGAGGCTAAATCTATTATTGCCCAACTTGGATTTATTCAAGAAGGCTGCTATATTGTCACATTTGCAGGTTTGTACCAAAGTGGGTACAATGCAATTCTTCTTTCATCTAATTTCTAGCCCTCGTTGAGTTTTGGAACGTCATTCTGAAATGCATTCAGAACGGCAGCTCTGACACCCCTAGCATGTAATCCATGTTTGAAGGCTGCTTTAGAGTTTGCAAGGCCGATTGAGTGAGTAAATGATCGCACAGTCTAAACCCAAGGCTCAGCTTGAAGTACTGTGTGGGTGCCTGAATGAGAGTAGAGATTATTCACGGTTGAAAGAGATTCGTGAGACTTAGATGTAGCCGTGTTCTTGAATTTTAGAGGGAATGTACCGATCTGCTAGTAATGTGAAGGAAGTAGCAGACACTGCCTCTATCTCCAGCTTTACACCCCGATTTCGAAATTCTGCAAGCTTCGCCCTGTATTAAAATTGCACGAAGCACTTTCAAGCTGCGATATGTCCAGCAATTAATCTCACCACTGAGGGACAAGTTCCAAGTGTCATTCAATGATAATGTCTGAAACAAACATCTACAGAGCTCAGTTTCTGCGAAAATGGCCACTGCAGTTATATTTTAGGCTGTGGGGTTCATTAGATAGAATGAATATAGACCAGCAATTATGGAAGAGTGTTGAGCGGAGTTTGCAAGCATACCACCACGTGGGAGCAAGATGTTGCAGGTAGCTTCTGCTCAAGATCACGTCAGTCTTCCTTTTGTCTGTTACTCCCAGGTAAATCCGAATAGCAAGCAACCAGGACTCGTATAAATCAGCATTATTATTTTTAAATTACCCTTGACCCACTGATCCACTGACCCACTGAGCAGAAGCATTTTCTTGAAAACAGGAAAGACAATTAGCTCTAACCACAACATCCTGGAATCTAACTGCCGTTGCAACTAGGTGTTAATGATTACCTTCAAACGTGCTTCGAGCATTTAGATTCATGTCGAATGCTCACCTCGCTCTGTCAACTGTAGAAGGCACCTCTCAGGGAGGTCGAAAGTGACAGCATCAGAGAGGAATACTCCCAACCAATGAATTGTTGGCACTGCTAAAGTCTCGGCATCGTACGCCATTGTCTGCAGTGTGCACTTTGTCACCATTCAGAGCAGTACTCCAACCGCGGCATTCTGTCCAGTGTCTACACAATATTTGGATGATGGATGATGTTACATTTATAATGCATGAAGCGCTTTCTTAAATTCTTCTGAGAAGTAACGATCAATGAATGAATTTTCTTACCAAGGAGCCAAAACGGTAGATTGACAGAATGTCCAACCCGTACGGGTCTCCGTCCATTAGCCCATAGACTGGCAAGTGAAGAGTGTCGACTAAACGCCGAAGAAAACTGCTACAAGGACATGATTTCATTATGATAATATAAACCGAAAGTATTCATTGAATGTCCCAAGTATGAAGTTGGATGGACACATAGAAATAGAGAGCATAGAGGAGAAATAGAGGGTTCTCTGTACCTTCTTGTGGCGACGTCGGGGTAACCCTTCCCCTGAAACCAAGCTCACACTTCGTAATTAGACCTTTGTGAAGATGTACAGTATGTCACAATTTTTGACTAAGAATATTGCCAGTTTAGCGAAATTGACGTTACAGTCAGGTGTAAAGAACCAATGAGATCGTCGACATGTTCAGTGGAGGATCAAAGACTTACGGTTAAAAGGATGCAGCTGTTCTTGGCACAGAATTTGTCGTTTGCTAATCTTTGAAAAACTGCACAAGCGGAGATCATCAGTGCTTTGACATAAATCGATTGATAAAAATATAAGCGACCATTACGAGTAATATCATGCTACGGCACTATCCAGCTGTAGCTCGCGAGGCATGCATACCAACAAACTATATGAAATTGGGATGCCAATTCTTCACGTGAATTTGATGCACTTTGGAACTCAACTAATGACGGAAAAGGTGAACAAACCTGTTTCTTTCTCTACTAAAAGGATGTACTCCGCACCACTGCTTATGTCTGACGAGTTTGCAGTGAAGGTTTGCAAGTTTTGCACAAGTACCGATTTTCTTTTTTCTAATTAGCGCAGAACATGAAGCTATAATGTGTTTGCGATTAACTAAGTCTCGAACTTCAGAAATCACATTATTCTTTCTCAATGAATATGAAAGGATACGGCTTACTTCATTTATGTCCACAGGAACAGGTATGCCCTGTCAACACGTATTCTTTGAAAAAATCAGGTTCAACGCTTAATCAAATGCACTGATCTAGTATAATCTAGTACAACTAAAGTTGCATAATCTTTCACAGGTTCGCAATTGACGTCCATTTACAATTTGCATCTCTAATTACTGTAGTTAATACGCCTTAAGTTGAAACACAAAAACCCCGGTGCCAAATTTTCGTGGACATGTAAAGCAAGAGGGTTCAACAGGGAAATACTGGCAGGGAATTTCCAAGAACTCCATGAACTCAAGAGTCGGGATTGTAGCGTAGCGTAACATAGCTGTTGCAACATTGATAAAATTTCCCACTCTTATCTGAGAAGGATGATTTTACCGGATGGTTAGGTGCTGTTTTCATGAACTTACACGACTAGTGCTATTTCTCTTGGAACAAGTGATTAATCGTCCTTCCTCCACGTAGCACAAATTTCCCATCACCAAGCTGCTGCCACGAACAAGGTACATGGTTTTGTTTATTAAACAGTTCAAATTTCCAACTTTGATAAGGGATATTACCTAACGATGCTTTCAGAAATGAAATATTGAATTAATTCTATTCACTGCCTTGAAAATACAAGTCTCAAAAAGGTATTCCCATGCTTGGACGAGAAAGAACTGAACATGATTTTGCAACTACTAGCAGCCGGTGTATGTTTAGACAGAATAGACAGGAAGGAACTCATGGTATTGATAACGCACCCTTTGCTGGAAGCAACCTGCTTGAGAGGTCAGTCAATGTCATCAGTGAACCTTCTGTTTAAAGCAGACTGAGAATATATGTTTGACTTGCATCACTGATGCTAAGAGTTGCAAACTCTTCCAATACAAGTCGGAGCAATGCAAGTGCGAAGAGAGTCGAAGATGAAGTTGGTTAAAGTCAGAAATGACAGACAATGAAAGAAGTGACTTGCCAGATTGAGCGAAGAGCGGCTGCAGTGAAAGAGTACGCATATGTCGTTGATTGACTGATCTAGTCGATCTGGAACGATAATAAAAGTTTCTTATCAAGGACATTTTGCGCTTATTCAAAAACACGGCGCGTGAACTTTTGCGAGAATTTTACTTTTGATCCCGACACACTTATAGGCTGCGAGATGGAAGAAATGCAAACGACGAAATGAAAATTATGCGACAACTATGCGCATGTTCAGGAAATGGTTATTATGGGAAGAGTGCAAGCCAGTGCAGCATCTGACCTTTCAGAAGAACAGTATCTGTGTAGTAAACATCCCTCTTCGTGGCACGTCTGTTCTGTTGCAATAATCCTTCGACAATTTGCAATACTCTCAGCATTGCAACTACAAAACGAGAAATATTAAGTCATGTACTGTATTCTTTTGAGTTCGCGAGAAGCATTTATCATGCCATCTGCTCTGGAACTCAATCTGAGAAGGGCGTGGTGTCTAAAAAAGCCTTCCGACAGATCGCTCTCGGTCTGGTGGACTTACTAAGTCTCGGAGAACCTCCCTCCGAGTCGCACGAAATCTCTTCGCATTTTGTCGTTTCCTCAAATATTGTCAAGCTTTGCAACGGAGTGTGATGTCGTAATTAGTCAATTTTGAACTATTCGAAGATGGCCTTTTCCGAATGACCAGTGAAGCAAGAATTTGTGAAATTGGGCTACACATACACTTCCCAAGAATCCTAATGAGTAGCTTGTTTTAAATAGACTCTATTCAATGTGCCCTACTCACCAATTCATGTTTGCCTGGAGCGGATATTCACGGGGCCTGTAAACTGGTATGCTCACAGTTGCTTGAACACCACGCGATATCTCGTGAAGGACTTCTCGCAAAAACGCTGTGAAAAAGAAAAGAAAAAGTAGTATGCTGCTAGTTTGTTAGGTTTTCAGCAGCAGCTAATTAAAAATGCTATAGATATCATTGTTAGGCATCTTGAGAAAGGAGCTGAGTTCAGGCTATATACAAACAGGCAGAAAATAATGTTCATTCCATATTGACATTGTGCATAGTTGAAGGATACATTTAGCTAGGCTGTAAATCTCCTGCATGAGCGAATTCTGACAGATTTACTACTTTTTGCAAACTCCGTACGCACACACGCAGACCTTAACTAGTACAGAGACATGAGCATATCCTAACACACGAATCATACATGCATGAAGGTGAGGTCTCTGACTCTTCTCACCAACGCAGGTGACAGAATCACGACACAGCATTTTCAATCGATCTAGAACTACCTCAAGGCGAACGTGAAATGTAGTGTTGAATTTCCGAACATAAAAAGGGGTAGGGAGTAACAACTTGCTTTGAATGTGCGGTAGTAAGTTTGCGGAATCGGAAGTTCCGCCCGCCGTCAAAACTGTGCATCCTCTACCTGTCAGAAAACAAGCACCAGCGAGCCGAAAAAAGGAAAGCGTCACCATCAATATGCAGTTGACGCGGCTTGGACATTGGAGTTGAATTAGCGTTCAAGGATCACAATCAATAGAACGAAAATTGTAAACAATGAATTTTCGAGCATAGAACTGAGGGAAGCAGCAGGGAAAAAAGTAAGGCTTGCTTTGAATGTGCGGAAGTAAGATTGTGGAATCCGGATTTCTACCCGCCATCAAGCCTGTACATAAACTGCCTCTCACGTCGCAATGTCCAGCAAGCCAAGAAACCAAAGCGAGAAAATCAACCTGCAGTTGTTGAGAGAGGGACAGTAGAATAATCAAATGAAGACGAGTGTGAACTATTGTAGAAAATGAAACGTCGCACTTGGAAGTAGTAGGGAAGAATTCGAAAGTTGCTTTAAATCTGCAGCAGTAAGTTTGCGGAATCGGAAGTTCTACCCGCTCTACATCCTCTGCCTGTCTTGTTGAAATGTGAGCATCAACAAGCCAAGAAAGCTAAGCAAGACACTAGGAGAATGGACAGGCTCAGCGATTAAGACCACTACTTGGATTGATATCCAGGGGTATCCCAAGAAACTATAACCTGTTTCTCTAATTGAAGACCGCCACCGCTGCTTCGAGTTTCGCCCTTGGCTGTGACTTCCTTCGTATGAGTGTGAGTGTAAGAAGCCTTCATCATCCAGTAGCAGCTTCTTGTTCGTGTTGGCAATTCGTTTTTGAATTGTTCGCGTCAGTCTTCTCTCGCATTAGAATATGGTAGCGATGCGTTGAGCGCGAAATGCTGGTAGAGTAGAGGTTTGAAAGGGTTTACAGCACGATGCGCCTTTCCCAATCTCTAATGTTCCGGCAAACGTACATTCGGAACTCATATTTTATGGAAGAGCCGCTCTGTTCGGAGCGAATGCGCGGAAGAGAGGAAACAACGTGAAGAATCTCTGTGTTTATGCTTCGTGGTGATAGGTGATATCGCTCGGATGCCCGTGTCAAGTTTATCAACACTCTGTTTGGAGAGGTTGGCACCTGGTGTGAATGCAGACCGCAGGCAATTGAATTCACAATTATTGAGAGACTAAGGCAAAGGCTGACCCTGCCATCAGTGAAGTGTATAGAACTGCTGATTTGATGATTCTGTGGTAGAAAGCTCGACTGTGTCTAGGGGTTGAAGTTCTTTGCATATGGCTAGAGGCTGTCATGCTCTACTGTGGAGCAAAGATTATTACTCGAAAATTGCTTCTTGTCGATATTGCAAGAGGGTTGGATAAAGGACATGCATGTATGGATGCATTCGCAGGATATTTGTTACAAACGATATTTTCGGACTTGATGATGAGGAAGAAGAAGTCGAGGACATTCGGTGTCTCATATGTTCCAGGAAGTAAGGTTACGGATACAGGTTGTCATGTTCTTCTGTAAAACTAATTAGAGGCTATCTCTCAAAAATTGACGTATGTCGCTATTACAAGAGGTTTGGATACAGGACATGCACGCAATCGCACTCAGGATATTAGTTGCAAACGATATTTCCGGGATTCATGAAGAGGAAGAGAGGTTCAGGAGATCGGGTTTCACCTGGAAGTAAGATAAAGTTTAGTGTTAGGGCATCTACAAAGTTATTCCAGAGAGAGACTGGACTGGGAAATAATCACAAATGAATTGAAGTATGACTTATTAAGAGTTGAAGTGAAAGCGCAGCATATCAAAATTTAGGTCTGCTACATTCAATTTGGCTAACGGTTTCAGAATGGAATCTTAAGGATATGAGCTGCAAATGTCAGTTAGGTCAGAAGATGCGAACTATTATTTGGAAGTGCTGTGTATGCATTACCACGCATGTGACCAGAAAGGCACGCAGTTTTGGTTAACAGTGGCAGGCGCCATGCTTGCGCAGTTGCTGATCAGGCGAGTTAGCTCAAAACAGATCGCCTTTACGGAAAATGGTTTATGGCGCTGCTCAATAGCCTCAAAGTGCTCATCCTTTTCATCTGTTAAGGACAGAACCTCTCAAGCTTGCCGCACTGCACGCGATTTGCACACCTTTGCATACAGAATTCATTCTACAACGTGTACGGCCAAACGCACTGAGGTGTCAACTCTCTTGAAAGGAATTGTGAGCTCCTTTGAGGGTAATGCTTCACAAATATCTATCTATCTATACCTTTCATCACATCGTTTATGCCTCCGCTTTCAAATGTTTGATTGTATCCCGCTTGTAATGGCATTTCCTTCGAGGACACCAACACAAGACTTAGTCAATTAAGATGTCATATTCAAGAGTTAAACCGCTGCGGCAAGGCAATTCACTTCTTGTAGTGGAGTAATGGATTGATTTCCTGAAACCTATTTCATACCTTTCATAATTGCAACTATGGTGAATTTCATTAAAATGGCGATTATTCCATGAAAATGGCACAAAGGGGGACTGCAAAATGGAAGAAATTCATAGAAAAATGGCACGGTGTGAAGAAATATGGGAGTTGCGTTGGAATTTGGACTTGTTAGGGGCAGAATTGGTACATCTATGAGGTTGAGCATTGTCATATGTGCTCGACTCGCGTAAATAGCATGCAGAACATCGCCATTTTAATGAAATTCACCATAACTACAGTTGCGAATATCGGCACTTATTGTTGTCGTGTGATTTTGTACGATTAGGAAAGGGTTTTTCGCATTGCCAGATTTTGGAGTTCACCGCAACTCGATCCTTGTGGAGCCAAGGATCACAACCGAAAGGCTTCATTCAACAGGGAAGGTGGAGAGTTGGGAATTCGAGGGTGAAAATGCCAAAACAAGATACGGTTCGTGGCTTCAGTACCTCCAATACCTTCGGGCAAGCCTCCCTACTTCTCATTGCTCCGTTAGAATAAACTACTGTTTAGAGTTGCGTCTTGAAAGCGCCACTCGGAGTATTTACTCGTGCATTTTCTTGTGATTATGGATTATCCGGACTTCGTTCGTCCTCTTGTAATGACCGAAATAATTGAAGACCTATAGGAAACACCGGTAAAAAGAATTATTGTCCGCTTGAGTGATTCAAAACCAAGAATGAGAACAATTTCTTTTTTCTCACAAACCTCACAATAACCGTTTCAGATTGATTGGCGTTTCTGCAATAGGTGGTCGGTAGGACAGAATATGATCAAAAGAACCTCCCTTACATAAAACTAACGACTGTCTAAGGTTATGCGAATTGTTCATCAAGGGGGATAGCATAAGACTCTTGAGCTTTTGAAAGAGGAAAGTGAAACAGTCCTTCAAGTTGAACCGCGACCAAGGACTTGTTTGACTTCTAATTAATTGTTTCTTCCCTTGCGCACACACATGAATCATATGGAGCGACCAACGAGTGAAAACGGAGAAGTCCTTAGTGTTGCAGACAATCCAAAAGTCAAATCGAATGATCTAAAATTTATTTAATTTGAAATATTGATCACTGATTACAAATTTCCTGTAATGATGGAACAGTTTATACCAAGTGCCGATGTGGGGTTTGATTGTTGCGAATTTTGCGGTTTACATTTTGTGGCAAACGCAGGAGAGGCATTGGATGATTAGGAACTGGATGGTACGTAATTTTTTTTATGCTGCAAGAATTTGTGCAGGAGGATTTCAGTTGCGTGCAATTGGTGATACGTTCTGGTCTAAATTTATGGTTTTACAACTTAGCAGCGTTTGGTGTATATATCGACTCTTCGAAGCATTATTTTAACAGCCTTTATGCCTGTCGGACTTCACTTCTCTTTGATCCTATTATATATAATATAATATCCTTTATTCAGAGAAGCATCCGCTCCCTTGGCATATCTAAATCTCTCCTGAAGCTGGTTACTTTCCACCTTCGAGGCTGCGGTTGATGTAAGATACTGAATCCATTCTCTGTGGCCGATTTGTAATAGGTCTCAGTTGATTCAGTGCTACGTGGTAGACTGCACACGATGCTCACCTATAGCATCAGTAACAACAGGTTGGACCACCTCATCGAGGACATGCTTGGTCTATATTTTTTCGGAGGCGAGGTATTAACTGCTCTTGCACACTCGCCTGTCTCATTCTTAGTATATAGCAAAACGCTGGAACAACGCTCTGAGAATGCATGCATTGTGCTGTTAGATAGGCCTTGTGTCCAAGTTTGATGAGAGTTACAATGATTGTGCATGGGACCAGATTGCACGAATATATGGAGGCTCTTACATGTTGATGGTCTACCTGGTGGGCGCGATTGTAGGGTCAGTTGGCCACATAACGTACTGCACATTTCTGGTGCCTTGGCTTGAGGTAAAAGAGCCTTGCAAAATGAAACACATGTGTTTTGTGAATGAACATACTCCTATTCCAAGTACTGTATCTGACTCGTTTGTGTTGCACCAGGGTGCTCCCTACAACGACTTCAACTACAGTATGACTCCATATGTTTTGGTATGTCACTTTGAACTTGATATTTCATTTTTTTCCCTTCCAAACATCTGATTTCATTCTTTTTTTTCTTGTTAAATTTCTTGCTTAGACTCCTCACTCCTGATTGTATTGAGCGGGTGAGAATGCTCCTGTCGACGCACACGAGAATATGGAGTCTTTAGAGAGGGAGCATTGGAAGCTCACTTCCTGCATGATGTAGGTGGTATTTTGATTCTAGTGATGACTGAGATCGCCTTTGTATTATCTCTTTCTGCAGTGAGACATACAGTTGGTTTGTATCATGCTTGCCATCGATTAACCACTTTCAGAGATGTACGAATTCTTTTCAAATTAATCGGGAGGAGTTGCAAAGGCAACATGAACGTTTACTGGCAGGGATTAAAATGAGAAAGTCAGATGGTAGAAGACTCTTTTCAATGATTTCGCAGAAGATGCTTGCCATTGATTTGCAATCCATGCTTGCAATCTTATTTTTACCACGTCCTCATTCTTATTGTTTCAAGCTCTTGAAGCATGTCAAAGCAATTTTTGTGCTCTCAGTACACTGATTTGTCCTATTAATGCATGCGACATTAATTTACCAAAGTCACACTATTTATATAAATTATTGAAGTATTCTATACTGAAATATTACTGTGTTAAATGTAACAATTCCCATGAAAAGAGAATTTTGCAGTGATATTAATTTTGTAGGTGACAGTAATTTTGCACCCTCACTAAAATACGACAAATCAGGGTATAGCTGTGCCGATCTGAGGAGCACTCTGTCGATGTCAATAATTAACTGGACTAGTGTCTTGATTGTAGGGGGCAGCTGCACCAACAAATGCACTGGTGGTAATACATGTTCTGCTATTTCCACATCACATCATTCTGGCAAATTACTTATTTCCAGTCCCTGCAATTGTATTTGTAAGTGATAATACAAGCTACTCTTTACCGTGTTTTGGAAAAATCAGTCAACAACTCTATAATGTCCCATAGAGTTTTGGTACCTATTAATTGACTTCCATCCAATCAGTCCCAGCACGTTGAAACCAACTGTTTGCAGAAGGGATTTTAACATCATAAATACAATCAAAGGGATAAATATGCTACCTTGCCATGCATAACATGATGCAGCTTCAAATATCAGAATTTCCCACATGTTTGGAAATTAACCCCAGGATATGCAATGGTACAGGGAGCATATCTCATACTCGCTGATATATTTGACATGTATCAGGTTAGTCTCATATCACATACTTTCTATCAACTGATGAATTTCTTCAGAAAGTAATGCCATGTTACAATTGGAAAGTGATCAACATGAGAATAAAGGCACAATTTCCTGTGTCATGGTTTGAACATTACGGATGCAACTGCAGGATGGTACTCGGACCACACATGCTGGAGCTGTTGCGGGAGCTTTATCAGGAATTCACTTTTGGCGGAAGATCAAGAGAGGTAAAACGAAGAAGAAAGGGTAGATTCCGTTGGGGATTACAATCGACTGAACTTGCACTTACGAAATGAATTTCAATCATCTATCCAACAACGAGAATTATGATTCCCGTAAAATTGGAAGCATTGATTGTACGCCTGAGCCGGCAGTCGGATGAAATTTACCTGGTCTGGCGACTGCAACCAAAATTCTTCACATTGGTTGGGATCGAGGCAGTCAAGCCCCCGAGCACAACAAAATTTTCACCGTTAGGACCATCGTAATTTTTCCTCTCAATTAAAGCGAATTGCTGACAAGAATCAACATCACGGATGAGAACATCACGGGCCTGATAAACTACGAGGTAATTGAGGATCAGTGGAACCCGCAGATTCATCCACAGCAGAGTACATTGAAGTTCCAACCTCGATTATAATGTCAGTAAGTTGTAGTTCTGCCACCACGAGTGAACTAAGAGTTGAAAAATATCCACCTTTAGAATTCAACATTTTAAGCCACAATTTTAAAGCCGACACAAGAACTGCTCAAGCGATGTAAAAACGCATTCAGCTGAAATAGTTAAAAGTTCTTACAAAATTTAGCATTTCAAATGCAATTCCATGAAGCCCCAAGCCCCACCCCAAGCTGAGCACATACCACCAATGCAACACGTGCAAAGTGAACAGGACGGCTCATGTCTTGGAAGCAATGCACTCCAGCTTCAGCTCCGATCCAACAAAAATCTATTCACTATACAAAATGATTTCGCATCTCGGAATGTAACTAGCCATGGATCTCAAAAACTATGGACAAGATCGATTGTAGCAGCCGAAGCCTCTCTAACTAGCCCCTGAAAGACCAAGGACCGAAGGTTTTAAAACGACCAATTCGATTCATCATATTGTGGAAAGTATAATTCATTTTCGATGGAGCCGAATCTTTTAGAATGGATGAAGAATCGGGCATGCGTGGGTCACAAGTAAACGAAATCGGACAAAACACAGTCCTCATATGACCCAGTCAAAACTAAGTCAGACCCCATTTAGGGTTCTAAGACGAGAGTTGCAAGCCAAATCTCCGCAGCTAGTGTGCAGATTGCGACAGACATGATCCCTGAAACGCCCTGCACAGCCTAGTTTGCAGCCTCCTCCTCCACCTCTCCTTGCCAATACTCGTAATTTCCCCAAATCTGAACTCGCCGCTGTTTTCGAACGATGATCCAGCCACGGCTGCTGCTGCCTCTGGCTCCGTGAGCAACGACGTCCGCCGTTCTTCGTCCTTCTTCTCTTTCCAGAG
The DNA here is from genome assembly GCA_950106755.1 of Climacium dendroides. Lineage (NCBI taxonomy): Eukaryota > Viridiplantae > Streptophyta > Bryopsida > Hypnales > Climaciaceae > Climacium > Climacium dendroides. The sequence goes on from OX467091.1 coordinate 21,777,695, forward strand.
CTCATCGCACCTTGCTTTCGCCTTCAGCAACTCCTCAACGTACGCATCCCACGGGGCTTGATCGTGGTCGCTCCTGTGCACACCCTCCTGAACCCTCTCTCGTTCGGACACTCTTTCCATACTAGTACGACAACAATTCATTCTCGACCTCTCCAGATGCGTTTATCAATTGTATCGCCAAACTTCGAACTTTGAAGCAGGAATCACCACACTTCCAGCCGAAATCTAATTTCTATGCTTCTCAAGCTTTGACACCGACAACCGAAGCTCTGCATCGGATAAGAAAAAAAATGATCAACGCTGGCATGAGAAATCTGGCTAAATTATAGGAATGCGAGATGGGTGTTGGTGAGGAGGTATAAATAGGCTGCAGTACTGAAGTGGAATACCGGTATGAGCGAAATGAACATGCCGACAAGAGGGAGAGCGTGCACACGGCCAGCTTGAGTCACCGTGTGGTGGAGGAAGTGAGTAGGAATTTGTTATAAGAGTGAAGACGTGTCGCCGTGAAGACGAAGGTGTAGCACATGAACTATTTCAGAAACATATGCTTATATGCACATGCTTTTTATACTGAAGGACATGTTGAAATCAGTAAGGCGCCCAGGACCAAAAGTGCCCAGCGAATGACTTTCTGGAAACCTGGACTACTGTAACAGCTATTCCTGTAATAATGGGATCATTAATTGCTAAATACTTTGGTAGGTGGCTTCATCGTTAACCCATAAATGAGGTTGCGGCTACTTTTGGGTTGATGAATGGCAAAGAATCTTTGTGTGTAGGACAGAAGTGCATCTATTCATCCTTGGAATTTTGCATGAGAAGAGGAATCTTGTATAGTAGTTTGACTTCCAATGAGTATTTTTGTATTTTTTTTAAGTTAACAATTCACACAATACCCAAACAAATGATTTCTACAATGACTGCCTCATCGTTTAAGGATTAACTCTAGAAAGACAAGGTCCTATCAAGAAGGTAATCAACCATATATATCTTGCAACCAACTTCTTTGAAATACTTCCCAAAAGCATTTACAATGCATGCTTGATAGACAAGCCTTGGAATAGTAAATGGTGGGACATTCTATGAGGCTTGCACAATACTAGCTTTTAAACGGACAAGGGCACCTTAATGCACGGTTGGTTTAGTAAACCTTACATCTAGTACGGTAATTTTGATAAAAGATCCATGTGCAAATGGCATTGGTTGTTGAAGTTTTTGCAACATATTCTTTGTTTTTCTAGTCCCAATAGCAATGAGATCTTTCACAAATCATATTTTTGACAAAAAAATTTTTATCATTTTAGGATTCTAATAGTTGTATCAATTCTTTATTTGTCTTTATTCTTCATTATGAATCTAGGATCTAAAATTAGTGAGATGCTTCAAGAGTTAGGCAAAAAAACTAAAAATTTCAATCCTACTAGGTCGCATATCAAAGCCGTGAAACTACAACCTTCCATAGCGATTGTGTTGGAACATTCATTTTATTAGAAACCACTTTCCGCTTTGTATAGTGCTATTACCATCTTGGAAGTCGAGAGCATTGCAAATGCTCTAATGTGTGAGAAGTAGAGGCCCAATAGCTCTACATGATAGTGATATAATATCCAAAGTCCAATTACAAATAAGATAAGGCCATTTTAAATTCCTATCACCAATACCTTTAATAGAGCTTTACTAATCGACAATCACATCAAGGGTTAGAACATGTAATGATGATCATAATACTATTCATACAACATTGATATCAACATCTAGTATTAGGCTTGTAGCTAACAAGGCATCCACTATGTACAACTACTAAATTGAATTACTAGAGTACATACTTTTCTAAAATTACAAATGTAGAAGTATATTAAGTGGTTGACCAAGACAAAGTTGCATTGACTCTAATTCAAAATTGGATTTGCAAAAGTGAGGTCAAAGATTTAAAAAATACAAAAATTTCAAAAAATCATCATGTGAAGAGAGCCTTGTTTCAAATCCATTCCAATAAGTTCTAATCCAAAAATGATAATGTTTTGCTTGCAATCAAATTTAGAAGGAATCATGAAATTTTTCTTTCGAAATTTATTAAAAAAAACAAAAAAACTTGATGATAGCATTGGTGAATCTAACTATATGAATGGAATTTAAAATTAAAAATCCACAACTTTTATTTGTATATGAATTCCAAAATATTCTTCTAAATAGTACTTTATGATTATTTTTTTCAAATTACGAATTTTGGAGAAAACTTAGGACATTTAGGGGTTAATAAATGTAAAGAACAAAATTAAGTTTTAACTCCATAATCTCCATAAAATCAAAAGGTCATGAACAAAATTTAAAATGAAGTTGTTGAGGTGCCCTATTTCCTCTTCTATGATTACAAAATCAAATAGATAATATTGATTTTAAATTAAATTCTAACTTCTTTTTTATGTATGAAGTTTATAGTATTTTTTAATTTTTATACAAAATAATTTTGAACTTTATTGTTAGATTTTGAAAATAATATTATATTAAGTTAATATAAGGCAACAATAAAGTAGAAACAAAAATTCCAATGACAAATGCCTATTAATTTTTAAAATATTTGAATACATCTAGTATTTATTTAAATATGGAGCTTGGTTATTGCAAAGATGGAAAGACTTTGCAATTGAGGTTTTATTGAAGGTTGCTTCACAATTTCAAGATACTAGTTGAAAAGTTTCAATACTCAAAACAATATTTCAAATAACACTACCAATTGTATATTTAAAAAAATATTAAAATAATATCTAAATAGTATAAATGTATTTTACTAAAATATTGCAAACAAACATATTTTGCATTTAATAGATTTTTGTAACTTAAAAATTAGTGAAAATTATTTTATTAGTATTATTATTGAGGAGCACATTAATTGCATTATCTTATGTAGTTGTAAAGGAATTGCAACTCCAAGCTATATTACATGCCACAAGTCTTCTTTTCTATTGGTAAACAAATACATAATCAATAATTCTTTTCATGCATGTTGAATTTCTTATCATGACATCCATATCAAGCTTTTTGCAATGTCACAAAGTATAAAAAAAATAGTACAAAGTGGGGTAAAAGTGGGGTAAATTAGGTAAAATTTGTACACCCATTATTAATACTATGCAAAATACAACATCTACATTTAAACCAAAATGCATCATAAAAACCTAGATATTGATTATACAAGATGTATACAATCAAAACATGACAATTTATGAGAGTTTAGTATTGATTTTGGATACATCTAAAGAATGTACTTTGAAAATTTATAGTCTATTTATAGCCTATTTGAGCCATTCAAATTTTCTTTTACAATGTAAAGTATAATTGATAGATTTTGGAAGAGATAATTATCAGTGCATCCTTATACAATTATACTCAAACCTAAAAAATTTCAACTTCAAAAAACCAAATCTCCATTTTTGGTGAATTCTTAAAGTTCAATTTCATGGTTTTACAAGATATTTTATTGCAAGCAATTGGTAGTGAATTTTTAAGGATTGATTGTGGATATACACACATCTTATCTTAGACAAGTTTCTTCAAAAAAAATTTATAATTCCTTTTATAAAGTTTTAAGTGTTACAATGACAATGTCCAAATGTTGTAAAAATAGATATTTCTTTGTTATAATTAGATTTTTCTATTTGCCACTCATGTAGTAACTAATTTGGTAAATTTGAGCATGATGGTACAATTACTTTTCCAAGATCTAATTCAAAATATAGAGTTATCTATTTCACAAAGTTTGATCATATAATGCCTCAATTGAGCCCTTACTGAGAGCTTATATTTTTGTTTTTTAATGGGGTATTTTTTTAATATGAAAGATGTGCATATGGATGTTTCCTACATATTTATGCAATTGAATTAAAAAAATTCATCACCAATTATCATACTACTAAAATCACAATGTCTTCTATAATATCACATTTATACAATGAGTGATATTACAAAGGTACATGATATTATAAAGGTTAAGGTTTTCTTGGCTTCAAACTTCATTTCACTTTCATGATTTTATGATTTTCTAAGTGTTCTCGATTCTAATGTTTTATCCTTACTATTAAATGATTTGAATTTTTTTTTAGATTGAAGGAATTTGGGATTCTACAATAAAGTATTTACAAAGTCTTTGCAATTTTTGAGAAATTTACATTTTAATTGATGAAAGTAATATATTTAATGCGTAGCAAAGCAAATGCCACTTGCTAGTTTTCAATAAAATATTATGTAAACCCATCAAAATTGACTTTAAAAATTCACCAAAAATGAAATTTTGCTTTTTTTTAGCTGAAAATTGGTAGGCTTGAGTGGGATTGTGTGAGAATTGAATGTAAATAATGCAAGATGAAAAATTCCAAATTTCTTCCACGCTATGCAAGGAAATGTGCATGGCTCAAACAAGCAGTTCATAAATGAACTGGACTTGATTGTACTGTACAGTAAGGTCTATTTCATTTATGAATTGACTCTCGTAGTCATTCAAACTTTTTTATGTATGTAGAGTATAATCGGTATATTTTGGTAAATGTAATTATCATGGCATCCTTACACAATTCTACTCAAGCCTACCAAATTTTGGTTTTGGAAAAGCAAAATTCTATTCCTAGAGAATTTTTAAAACCAATTTCCATGGTTTTATATGATATTTTATTTCAAGCAATTGGTGGTGAATTTTTTAAGTTTGAATGTGGATATATGTAGGGAACATCCATATGCACATCTTTCCCTAGGCAAGGATCTCCAAAAAAGTTTTACAATTTCTTCTATAGAGATTTCAATGTTGGGTGACAATGCCTAAATGTGGTAAAAAAACAATATTTCTTTATTATAATTAGATTTTTCTATTTGTCCCTCATATGGTAACTAATTAGGGACATTTAAGCATGATGGTACAATTATGTTGCCAAAATCTAGTTAAAATATGGAGACATCTATTTCACAAAGTTTGATCATATAATGCCTCATATTTTTTAATTTGAAAGATGCGCTTTAAAGATGTTCCCTACATATCTATGCAATTGAAATAAAAAAATTCACCATGAATTTTTTTTCAATAAAATATTATGTAAAACTTTGAAAATTGACTCCAAAAATTCACCAAAAATGAAATTTTGATTTTTTAAAAACTAAAATTAGGTATGCTTGATTGGGATTGTGTTAGAATTGGGTGTTGATAATGGAAGATGAAAAATTCTATTTTGTTTCCTTTACTTTGCAACAAAAATTGGAAAGGCGCAAATAGGTACAATATGTGCCTCCGAGAATCTAAAATTTGTACTTCCATGATTTTCAGAAATTACAATGTACATTCCATCTTCTTTATGTTATAAACCACTCTTTCATTGATAATGCTTATTGTATACTTTTAATTAATCACTTCTAACTTCCTATGCTTTGAATGTCATTGTTTTGCATGTATTTTCTGAATTTTCTAAATTCACAAACACTAAATTCAAACATGTAACTTTTTGGCAAGTCTCTCAAATCACCGTAGTTCACATTTAGTGTTTGAATTGACATTTAATGTTACTTACTTTCATTGGGTAATTGGCTTTTAGTGTATGCCTTCGTATTTAGTGTACAAGACACTAAATATCATCATTAGTGTAGTTTGTAAATGAAACAAACCTTACTGTACAGTCCAGGTTTCCAAGTTTAATAAAACGTCACAGACGTGCTGCTCTCATCCATTGTCAGTAATCAAACATTATCTTCAGTTGTCTTTACAAACAAAAGATCAATCTACTGTACTGCTGAAGAATGTGTACTTGTATTTGTATTTTGAGTGCATAGGCATAGTGAGGCAGAGGTTTTACACTCCCATCCACTCACCCATCTAATTTAAATATATATTTTTTAATTCCCTAATCCATCCCTGCAATCCAAATTAAATATTTTTTTTATTCCCCAAACCAAACCAAACCCTAAATATCTCCCCCACCTCTAATTTGTAACTTCAAATTGACATGAGGTTCTACAATTGATATGGGATTTTAGTGTGTATATGTATACGTCTTTTATACTCGTACTCATATCCATACTTATATCCATATTTGTTTTTTGTATTTGTATCTATATCCATAGTCATACCCATATTCATATCCATACCTATCTTTTATACATATATCTATATCTGTCTTTTGTATTTGTACCCGTATATATTTTCGTATTCCAAATCGACAGCTTGGAGATTGGTTTTATTTTTTTTCTATGAGAAGATCTATAGTCTGAAATTTTTTAAAATAAAAAATGAGAGGAGGGAGAACAAGGACAAGGAGATGCATCTTTTCACCAAATAGTCAAATTGAATGTCTATAAGACTCTAAGTATCAAAGCTTCCTATTTTATAAGGTAGCTTCTAAATATTCTTATCAACCTTATTTACAATGTAGTAGGGCAAGAACCTGTAGTATATATGGGCCTCCTTATATGTATTAGTCATTGGAAAAATTTCATAGTAGGTGCTACAAGGATAAAGAATCATTGCACTTTCATGTGAACTAGTGTTTTTTTTTAGAGCAAAATCTTGCTAGTTATGACAAAATGAAGCAATTACCTTGACATCCTTTCAAATTTAATGCAATGACACATAGCTAGAAATATAAGAGCTCCTATCACAACCCAAATAACACCTAATAGCTTCAAGCAACCTTTAGAAGCCTTTCACAACTTAATAAACTCATCATGCTCCACTTTTAGTATCATTTGAATCACAACTCACTAACATTGCACATCCAAAACATTAGTTCTCATTTTCCAACTCATGTTACCAAGTCCCAGTCCCTAGGACTATTAACACACTCCGCATATAACACTGAACATGTTACTTAGTGACATAGGGCGGAGCTTCCATTGATGTCCAAGCACATAGTAGAGGTACTACTCTCCATTGGTATTAACTGCCTTTGAATGTCACCCTACTCTATCCTAGGCCCATTGCATATTCACAACTTGCACATTGTAACTAAACAGGACTCATAACTTAAGATACATTGGGAATGGCCTAGTAAGAAGCAGGATTTCATTTACTACAAAATACATACACAAGTGTCCCATGGTATCTTGAATTTGATGTGAAGTTGCATCACCAACCTTGAGTCACCGAGATTCATCAAGGCTCTAAAAGGGAGGGTAGAGGGAGATCAATCCTATAGTACTTTTTGTAGCATTTGGCAACTCTACTTGTGGGTGGAAGGAAGTCTCAAAATCCACTTTGGTTTTGAAAGACTACATGTTTCTAACCAAAATCACCAAGTTACGACCTCGTTTAGATTTCTGAACATCCAAACAATGTGATTTTGTGGCTAGAGCTCCAAATCTCACATACAAGTCCATTTTGGATATCTATGCAACGATTAGATGCTGATGAACTGTTCACTAGTCTCATTTGGATAAGTTTTTACAAAGTTATGGCCCTCCAAAGATTTAGGTTCATCAAGAGTAGCATCACACCTTCACTACAATCTTTTTTTTGGCTATAACTATGGATTCGTAACTTAGAACCTCGTAATGTTTGTCATTCTAGCTCCCTTATGTTTTAGCTTTGTAATGATACGCTACATGCTATATTTTCATGAAGAATTCATTGGAAACCTCTTACTCCTAGCTCTTAAGTGTCCCGACACCACTAGGATACTTCCAACTTTGAATGACCATAACTTCTTGTCAACTAGCTCAACTCATGTGTTTTTTAAACGGTTGGATGTACCTTCTCAAGGGCTTTCCAAGTATGTATGATACTCTACCATTATCTTGAAATCCAAGGCTTTGTTGCACATTGTTTGCTTGAAAATCACTCATTTCTCCCTTCTTAGATTCTTGCAAGGCTTGGAAAGTCACTCAAAATCCCCCTTGCTCACTAAGGCACTTCAAGCACCCTAAAAAGATAGGAATGTGACAAGTACAATAAAAAAAAACATTGATGTGGACGCAGTGGGTGAGGACGAATACAATAGGAAAGTCACACATATTAAATTTTCTCAAGATTGACTACTCTCCATTAATGAGGCTGTCTACTGATATCAGTGAGGTTTCAACTCCTTCCTTTCTTGTTTGCCCACTTAGGCAAGACAATTGACTCTAAAGTAAGAGGTTCTAAAAGCGCAAAAGCTCTAAAATTGTCCACCTTTTCAAATGTATACTATTTGTATATGTTGCTTTTTCATAGCCTTCACCAATGTACAAATAGTGTACATTTGAAGAAGTGGGCAATTTTAGAGCCCTATGATGTTTCAACTTTAAATTTTCATAACTAATTCCATAAAACTCCAAAAAAATAGGAAATGACTTGGATTAGGTACCAATTCCACTTGCCTTTCAAGGAAAATTTATTGAAAATTAATTCAAGAAGCTTCACCTCCTCAAAATCCAATTCCAGCTCTTAAATGGGCGATTTATAGACCTCCTACTTTAATGTTTGTATAGTATGATTTAGAAATGATACCTAATTTAGATTTTGAAACAAATGGTACTAAACTAGAACAAATGAATGTCATATAAATATTTTTTTATTTTTAAAATAAAAAATAGAATATGTTTTTCTTGCATTAACCCTCGAAAGTCTCAAAAGCCCTTTGCAGCCATATGATACATTTTGAATTTGGTGGTATTTAATAAGATAAACATTAATATATAAAATATTTTTTAATAAAAGTAAATTAATCCCTAAAGATTTTTTACTATATTTTCACCAAAAATGCTCCAAAACTACCATTTCTAATACAAGTATTAAATTTTACAAAAAATATATATATTTTTGGACACATCTAATTGTAGGATCTAGTACACTGGTTTGAGAAGTTGAGGAAAAAATTCAGAAATTTACACCATATAGATTGCAAGATATTAGCATTTGAAGTGACAAAAATCCTTGCGAAAAACCAAGTAAATGCACTTTATAAGGTCACATTTGTATGAAAAAATGTCTAAAATTGTGGTGCTTCTTTGGATTCAATCTTCAAGGCAAGTTGGCTACATTTTTGAAAATTTTCAAGATCATTTGGAATTGTACAACATATAGAAAAAAAATATTAAGTAGAAAGAAGTAGAAAATGATTTAAAATACTAAATTCCTAAGAATTTAGTTATAGAATTATAAAATGCCAATCCTAATGGTTGTAATGTTGTGATAAACAATGTACACCTAGTATTTTTATTTTTTTCAAAAATATTGAAAATTGCGTTAAATAAATGACTTCAAAGTTTATTCTAGAGTAGAGATTTCATAACTACCCATAAACTACTCACAACTAAAACTCCTCATAACTTTTAGCTCCTTAATCAAAATGGAATGATTGATTTCAAAGATTTTCATATATATATAAATCTAGAGAACCCGTTTTTTTTTGTTTTTTTTAAAAGTGGTTTTTAAAGGAGTTCTTTTTTGTTGCCTAGGTTGCCCACCAAATGTTAAAAATTATATATCGTACATTAACTTTTTAACTATGTAATAAAAAATTATGAAATTTTTTTGGCCTTAAAGCTACTTTTGGGGCACATGTTTTTTGAAAATTTCAAAGGAAAAAAATTCCATTCGTAGTGAGTTACCCAAAATCTTTATGTTGTCAAAAAATATACTTTGGTCCTTTATGGGTTAATGATCATAATAGTATATAAATAACAATATATCACAATTCATATATTAAACCACTATTGAAGAGTCATAAGGCTACATACGGATCATATAGAGGGATTCAAAGGCCTTTCAAGGGTTAAATACAAGAGCAAAATAAAATAAATACAATAATATAAATGCAAACATGATTGTATGATGAAGACTTTAGAATGTGATATTGGTAGGATCAAACCTCTAGAAAGGTTTGACCCACTTTTGATTGTTTGATTTAATATCTAAAGTTCATATTTTGAAGTCAATTACCACCAAACTCCAAAGCACATTGCTTACAACTAGTTTGGGCATCTCCATTAGTTTTTGTCATCATCTATGGTAGAAGTACCTATTTTGGACAACTCCCTTTGATGGCTTTATAGGGTGATCTTTTGTGGACAATAGCTGAATGTATTATTTATTGAAAAAGATTCTTTGTTTGTATCTTCTCACCATTGATCTCTCTTCCCTCTTTACTAAAGGAGAAGTGCCAAAGCTAATTGTAATAGGTGAATTGATGAAATTGGAATGGGTTTGAATGAAAAATCCATATTTGTATTGAATAATATATTCATTTTTGGGAAAAAAAATTCATTTCTTTTTGCATGCTTCCTCATCCTTTTATTTGCATACATTAAGCTCAATTTCTCAATGAATTTTCCATATCCTACAGGCTAAAATGCTTAAGTTATCAAAAATAGGTACTTCTACCTTAAAATTGTCCAAAGAAGGTTTGAGTTGTTTCTAATTTTTGAACTATATAAATTTTTGTGGGATTTCGTAAGAAATTTAAAAAGGCCTTTAGATTTTGTTAAAATTCTTCTTTTAAAAATCGTATGAATAAGCAATGAATTTTTGAAGTGTTGAATAATAGGTGTTTCCAAAATCAACTATAGATTCTCATGAATGGAAGTTGTATATTTGAAGTAAGGAAATGAAAATGGGTCTATGGGGAATTTCATTAAAATGGCGATTATTCTCTGACTTTGGCATTCTCACAGTTCAAATCGGGCGGTCTGAACTCTACTAGAGTCCCAGATTTTTGAAATCTATACCATTATTAGATATCTGAAATCTAAAAAATATGTAAAAATTTTAAACCGATTGGTCTGAAATCTACATCTTTCCTAGATTTCATACATCTAATAGTGGTATAGAGTTCACAAATCTAGGACACTAATAGATTTCAGACCGCCCGGTCTGAACTGTGGGAACGACACACTGTGAAAATGGCACATGGAATATCACCATTTTAATGAAATTCCCCATGTCTAGTTTTAAAATATGTTATAAATAGGTGCAATTATCTTATAGTATTGTGATGGTATTGATGCATAGAACCAACGAGTGAAGGTTTAACCAAAGAATCAAACTCAAATTAACACAATTTTCATTAAAATGAGAGAATTCTTTGATAATCAGAGGTGATGAGGTGAACTTTCTATTCAAAATTAAAACATAAATTAGTGTGGATGTATACCAAACCAAGGTAAGATATGCATGTAGAAATAAAGGATTGCTTGAAACATAGAGAATAAGAAAAAATGATGTTGAGACTCATGTATATTTATTTAATAGCATTTTTCAATACAATTGTTTGGTGTATTTCAATTCTAATTAAAATCAAGATAAAGAATATACTTGCAGTGAGTGATTCACTCAAGCACATAGTTCTATAAAATTTCTATACAATTAATTCTATTGTTTGTCAAGAGCAAATATATCTATAATATGAACAAATATCATGTGGGCAATTTATTCCTCAACTTTGTCAATGCCTTCTATATCTCAAGTCCTCTATTATATCCATTATCACTCTTTTTATATTGATCATCTCCAACTTCTATCTATGTATTGACCTTTGGTCCTATGCACCCAAAGTTCAAGTAGCATATCAAGTTGGTGGTACTTTAGTACATGCCTTGGTCATTCACACCGCTTCAAACAATGCATGATGATGTGGAAGCAAGGAAAAATGTAAAGGGACATTCTCAAGCATTTTGCATGGCCCCACTGAGACTGTTGACTTGAGTATTAGATGCGACCTAACATGACATAGTGAAGCAAATGACATGAATATGCTAGAGGGATTGGTAGACTACATAAACCACAAATGAAAACATCAATGTCTATTAGCAACTTGAAAATAAATTGAAATGCACAATATGCAAAACTAATATTGAATACACTATTTGTACCCTTGGTATAGAAATTGGACAATTGGCGTCTTCATACAACCTTCTTTATGACACTTTGTTAAAGGCAAACAAAGATGTTTGTAAACTAGAGAGGGTCCTAAACCACAAAAGAGAAGGGGAATACACTCCTTCTAAATGCAGTCTTCTATTTGGGGGATTGTTCACCATACTGTCCTCTATTGACTTGGTAGAAGAGTCCATTATCTATTGGACAATAGCTACTACGCAAAGAAAGTTTCCCCTACTAAGGATTGCATATTGGTCATAGTTCATGAGAGAATATATGGACATTACATATGGAAGGGCAAATCCCCGTTCTAGAAAAATAGAAATGTGCAACATTTGAAAAGAAATTCTAATTAGAAAACATCTACCAAGCAATTACAAGGGGATCCAATACAACAACTACAACTAAATCTCCATGTTCAAAAATGGCCATAAATATATCAACTCCAATCACAATTAAACTTGAATTGAAGTAAAAAAATAACACAATATATTTATTTCAATGTAATACTAGTATAATAGTGGACACTACATTGTATTGATAACTACAACTAACAAGATTACAATATGTATACATTAGGTGAAGGTTCATAAAAATACATATGAACTCTAGTCAAGAGAATTTAATTACCGTACAACTCAATTCAACCTAAACTTAATACAAGTAGGTGGTACCCTATGTGATGCTCAAGGACATGCAAACAATGTCTATGTACTCATTATATTCTCAATGTTTCAAGTCTTTGTAGAACATTTGATGTCCAATGGCATCATTTTTCCACAATGACTAATGCCCTTGGTCATCACCAACAAGAAGGTGCTAAATCCAAGGAAGCACAGTGTCAAAGAGAAATGTGTCATGCAAACCAACTTCCTTGTAAGTTCATGACTCTAGAAGAATGATTAAAGCTATTCAAAATATACTTTGAAAAGATTGCCGTCTACTACAATGGTATTAGTACAAGTAAATCTAATGTTGAAGTCATTAAACAACTTATCCAAATTTTTGAGGAAGAAATCTTTATTTGTACTTGTCAATTTGAAACAGGTTATCCTTCCAGATCTATCCTTATACATCAATTTTGTACAAGAGTCCTATCCAAGAATGATATAGGAAATTTTTAGGCCTCAAAAGATATTTGCAAATCAATTCATTGGTCAACTTCTTCATTGAGCTCTATATTATAATAAATGCTACCTTCCGTAAATCTTGTAGAAATGTTGAACAATTAGGCTAAAAGTACATTGCCTTCAAGCTTACAATAGCAAGAAGCAATGCAAAGTGGCTCAAAGGAATCGATTAACAATCTATTCTTACTTTTAGAATCTAATCTTTGTATATGCATAAAATATCAATCAAGTCTAGGATTATGTTGAGCCATTTCTTGGACCCCTTGGACATGGAGAAAACAATGACTTCCTCTAAAATTCCTACACAACAATGTGGAGGAATAGATTCTTACTATCAAACAGACAAGTGAACAATCAATTACACTCTTGAATGGAAACATTTTAGATACGATGTATTAGCACATGCAGGCCACATCTTCAAACATGAGATCAAATCAGTGAAGCAAGAGTAAACAAGAAAACTAATATCAAATCACTTTAGAATCAAAAGTGCATGATAAGGTTCTAAAAAGTGCACATGCTTTAAAATTGCCCACCTCTTCAAATGTACACTATTTGTACATGTTGCTTTTCCATAGCTTTCAACAATATAAAAACAATGTACCTTTGATGAGGTGGGAGATTTTAGAGCTTTATGCCATTTTAACTTCAAAATTTCATATCTAATTTCACAAAGTTCTAAAAATATAAAACAACTTGGTTTAGATGCCAATTCCACTTATCATTCAAAGAAAATTTATTGAAGCTTTACTTCCTCAAAATTTAATTTCAACTTTTAGGTGGGTGATTTATGACCTTCTACCTTACTTGGCACCAAGAGGATTTTCTCAACCTTTGTAACAACTCCATGTATCATTGTAGGAGGATCAAGCATTAAAACCTTTAGAAGGACAACAATATGAACTTTGGGCATATGACTATATTTAATTGCTTTTCCAATTTTAGAATGACATGGTAACTTTGGTTAATACCATGATGTTATGAACCATACTGTAATATAAATCTATGGCAAGAACTTCAAATATTTTTAGTATATTTTGTATTTGCTATGAATTTTCAGGATTTTCTTCTTAAGAAATTCACAGTAATTTGACATTTTTCCCAAAAAATTTGAAAATTTTATGACTTTATAGCAAACATATGACTTCATCTCTAAAAAGTAAATAATTTTTTTCTCATTCATAGCTAGTTGCAAAATGGCAACAAACATACTAATTAACAATGAAATGTAAAATTAGTGGCCATTGGCCCATCTTTGTAAGGTTAACCCCTAAATGCCCTGAGGGATCAAAAGTGGCCTCATATAGTTTCAAGTCCAATTCAAAGTGTTGTAACATTTACATCCAATGTCCAAATTCAATAAAACTTGTTGGAAAATTTGTGCTCTCTCTTTTAGTTTGTGTGGTAAAATTTTCAGATTAATCCAAGACATATTGTTTTTTGTAAGCCCAACTTCAGACAATGATACCCAGTGTGGGTTTAGATAAGATATTAATTTGGGGCATACATGCTTTAGCTAATTACTTATAGTCTTAACCCTGAACATCGACATGGATGTTTGGTGTCTGATAGATGATAGAAAATCCTTCTAGTAGGATAAAAGTGCAACTATTCATCCTTGAAATTTTGTTGTGAAAAAAGGAGGTTTTGTATAGTAGTTTGACTTCAAATGAGTGCTTTTGCAATTTTGTAAGTAAATGCTTCACATAGTAACCATAAGGATGATTTCCATGGTCACCAATCCGTCATTTAACCTTGTAAAGATGGACCCATAACCACTAATTTCAAGCCTTAATTATCATTACTCTATTTGCTATTTTTTTGCAACTACATATGAATGAAAATTTTTAAATTTATTTTTCAAAGATTAATTCATATGTCTACTTTGAGTTAAAAAAATTTCAAATCTTTTGGGAAAAAGTTTAAAAATACTATGAATTTTTTAAGAATAAAATGAAAAAAATTCATATCAAATATAAAATATTCTCAAAAAATATGAAAATTTTACCATAGATGTATATTACAATGCATTATATCATGGTATACACAAAAGTTACCAATGCCACTTTAAAATAAGAATATCAACAAACCATGGCTATAAGCCTAAAGTTCATTTTGCTACAAAATATTGACATTTATGAATTTTTCAAAATTTCCAATTGGAGTAGAAACTAGACTTAATAAGCTTCATTTTGTTAATTAGACTCATATTCAAGAAACAAAAATTTTATAGCTTAAATTTACATCAAGAAAAAATAGCAAAAAATGTTAAAAATACACTACAAGAGTGATCCGTAGATTGAGCATCTTCTTCTTTAGAAAAGTCAATAAGACCATAATGAGTAACTTTGCAACAATATTCATTGAAAATGTACTCAAGTACCCTCCAAATAAATAAATCGGATGAAAAAACATTTTTTCCATCCTACAATACAGCAAACAGTGTCCACAGCAACGGTATAGGGTTAAGGAAGTCTTCAGTCATGTCATGATCACAACCAAGCCAACCCTGTCTGCCAATCAAAATCAAAATGCCACAAAGCCACGCATGAAGCATCTGGTAATATATTCAATAAAAGTAGACTCATAACACATATAGTAAGCCTATCCACACTCAAGCCTAAACTGCATCAGAACCAATATATCATAGAACTGTAACTAATACCGGTAGGCACTGCAATTTCTTGAATACTGCTACTGTGTCGCTGTTGAAGATTTCAAAGAATCAGCATTGACTTCCATATTGGCATCAGCTTTGAGATCAGCTTTCGTCACCTACAGGAGGAGAACGCCTTGGCATTACGGTATGTCCCAATGATGCTCTTGAGCCTCCCAACTCCCAAGCATTATCAAGTCCAAAATTGTGATATTCAAGGTGACCAGTGCTCAAAAAACTAGGACTGCTATGGAAATCTATTACGTGATTCGATTCTGGAACAGAGGTACAAGAATATAGTACATACCAAGTCCTCAGCTGACAAAGTAGGCACTAAAGCCTGCAACTCTGCTCCAAAATTGAATTACCAAGCAGAATTCAAAGAAGTCACGAGTCTTATGATTGTGCCTCCAAGATCCCTTTCTAATTGTACATATTTATAAATCCCATACTCCCTGAAATCCAGGACTGGAGAGTGCCAAAGTAGTGGAATTTTACCCAATTAACGAAACTGACATTGAAGCTACCAAATAACTGGAACAGAATTGAAATGTTTCGAAATCTTTCCAGGAAAATTTATAAAAAAGAAATTTCAAGGTGTTCAGTTTCCCCCAAAATTCGATCAGCTCGTAAATGATCGCTTTAATTAGACCCTTGACCTTAGTAGAGGTGGTGGAAGAGCAATTCCAGACCTGAATTTGGAGAGAACCAGCCAAAAAAGGAACCAAACCACGATTTCTTCTCAGCCCCTGTTCGAAGCTCTCTCCAGTCGTACTCGCCAGTCTCTTCGTCCTTGAAAATCTCAATTGCGGAAAACTCTCGAATGTCGTCCGAAGTCAACGGCCGCAGTATCTTATTGTCCGGCAGCAAAGTCAGCACATAGTCGCGGGAAGTGACGCTGCTATCCATTTTGATATTCATGGCCCTCCCCGGCTTCAGCACTTGGACGCTTTCAAAAATGATGTTATTCCCATCCTTCACTTGCACGTTAAAACTCGAATTGTTCGTCAAGACGGTCTTCCCCATTTTGGTTGTGATTCAACTGTATACCCACAGCTATTTAGAGCCGTGAATTAAGCAGCATTCTCACATTCTTGAACAGAGGGCAACTCATGATCTAATTCGTGATCTAAACGGAATGATTCTAGAAAAGAATTCAGATAGGCAAATTTCGTTGAATGACTAAGGTATCGCTGGGACTTAGGCTATAATCTCTTAAATGGGGAATTTCATTAGAATGGCGATATTCCATGTGCCATTCCCACAGTTCAGACCAGGGGGTCTGAAATCTATTAGTGTATTAGATTTCAGACCCCCCGGTCTGAACTGTGGGATGTCAAAGTCACAGAATATTTGCCCTTTTAATGAAATTCCCCATTTATCCATTTATCCATTAGACTCTTTGAATGCTCTTTCCCGTTTCGGTGATATCATGCTTAATTAGTTCAGAAAGATATTGAACATTGTGGCTAAGGCTATAAGCTCTCCTCCACCAGACTCTCCCATGTGGTCATCCATTTTGGCTTGCATCCCCACAGCTTTTAGTTAGCGGAGAATGCAGCAGTATTTTCGCATTCTAGAACGGAATGCAACTCATCCTCTAGAAAGAAACCCCTAGAAAAGAGTTCATACTGGCATCCTGCTGAATTACTTCACGAAGGCATCGTTGTGTCTCAGGCTATAAGCTCTTCTCCGGTACACTCTTCTACCCATTCAATTCTTCCACCATCTATTATTCCACTATTCTCTTTGAATATCGTTATCGCCAATTTTCATTATATTGGCGCAAACCTGGACGTCGAAATGGTGAAAGTCATCTGCATAAAGCTCAAGAAACCAAGACTGGTATAGATTTACATTTCAAGCAGGGCACCCTCGAAAGTGCTGGAGTCGCGGAATTCCACCAATTTAATGAATTTGACGTTCATTCTAATAACCTCATGGAAGCTTATACATGATTTGCTCAAAAAAGATCGTCTTCCTAGTGATTTAATGATAGGCAGAAGTACAATCAGATTACTAGTACAACGATGAAAGTAAAACTGAAATAGGAGTTTCCATAAACATTGGGGAATGGGGATTGTAGTAAAATTGGAGTTTCAACCCTGGTTTCCACAAGCATTGGGGGGTTGAGGAAATTAGGTTGCTGAACTTTCAAACATCGTGAAAAAGTCCCAATTGATGCACATGAGGAAGGGTCAAGTGCACTCACCACTGTCACCAGGGAACACGAGGACAATCAATCCGTTGAGAGATCTGAATCAATGCGCAGGAGGAGGGGCACCTGGTTCACACAGAATTCTCCAAAACGAAACGGGGAATAACACTCCAAAGGCAACTAAGGTTAATATGACGAGCACAAAATAAAGCCAGGCTAGGTGTCTCTTTTTCCAGAACTTCGGCTTCCGGCTACTGTAGCTCAGTATCTCCGCGTTCAACTGGGCAAAATCAAGTCCCTTGGGTCCTGGTTTTCGAAGCAGTTGTCCCACTCGCACTGCAGTCTGTTTGCATACAAAGGCGAATCATAATCAAAATCAACTGAACCCCTCCCACACCTGCAAGTTAATTCCTGTGGTTGAAATCTCTAGATTACGAAGAAGCCCGTGAACATATGAACACACAGTAGAAGTGCTGCTTGCTAGAACCAGTCCTAAAGAAAAAGAAGAACTAAACATCCTTTCAGAGCTAGTGAGTTCGAAGCCTTGCAAGGTAAGGTAAGCCACAGCATATTCACAGACCTTGACGGTTCGCTCCTCGCTATCGATGTCCGTCTGCAAAGGACCAATTTGATTCAACTTCTGTATAACTCCAAAAGTAGTGATCACCGAGGCCAGCACCGATAACGCAATGGGGCTCCACTTGTTGTGGCAATACAAAAGGTTGGATTGCGACACGGCCGTGAGCACCACTCCTTGGAACACGCTGAAGAATCCCAACAATTGGTACACCTCGTTCTTCAAACTGGCCACCCGGTTCTTCTTGCTCTCCACCCGACGGGTATAAAACTCCTCTTTGCGGTTCCACTCCTCGAGCGCCTTGCTGAAAATGGGATTCTTCTCAATGTCCAACAGTTTCTTAACCTCCTCGTAGCAATACGGCAATTTCGGAAGCCCTAAATTTTCACAGTCCACATATGCGATGTGGCCTTCCGCCGTTTCTTCCCGTTCAACACGTTGCCTTTCCGCTTCCACCCTCTTCTTGGACACAAACCGCCACAGCCCAGCTCGCGTGGCAGCTAAGGTCTTCTGGTGGGCACTAATCTCGCGAGGATCCTCAGATTTAATACGACGTTCGTACGCTTTCCGAAGCTCTTCCTCGTCCAGAACCTCCAACAGGCGCTGCACCTCCAAGTGCAGCACGTTCTTCGCCGGCAGAAGCTCCTTCAACAGCGCCTGCTTCTCCTCGTCCCGTTCCTGGCTAGCTTTCACAACAATGTCCACCCAATTCGGAATCTCCTCTTCCCCTTCTCCCGTTTCCTCCTTGCCGTCCACAGCAGCAGAAGAAGAAGGCCCGTCCTTCTGCTGCGATGGGCTTCGATTCACCTCGCGACTAAGCTTATTCAGTGCCGCCTCCTCGCCCTGCTCCACCAGAGTCGCCAACCGTAAGTCCAACGCGCGCTCCTTTCCTCCATCCAAGTGATGCTTCACGATATACACACACCGATCGACTCTCGGCAGCTCCGCCGACAGTTCCCGTTTCTGCTGGACCGTCAAGTTGTGACGCCCGATCCGAGATCCGGGAGCCAGTCTCCATTAGGCTCGTGCACCTCCGATTTCGGACGGGTGGCTCGATCGATCGATTGGTAGGCTGGACCTCCGATTCCTCCAGGCTCCGGTCCACGCGTTGCAGCTGGAGGGGCTGGACCCTCACCTGCACCCCCACCAAAAGCAGCAAACGAAAAGGTCCTCGATCGAAGCAGCAAACGAAAAGGTTCTCGATCGAGTTGACCGCACAGAGGTTACATTGGTTACAGGAGGTACAGTGACGCTGGTTACAAAAGTTACAAGTTACGGTGATATATGTTACGGTTTATGCCTTGTATTTTTTTTTGTTGAAGATCTTGTTAATTTATGTGGTTTAGGCCTTGTATATTTCTTTTGTTGGCCCCTATTCATTTTGTAAACTAGCTGTCTAGATAATTCATGCCTTACAAAAAATAAGTTTATAATACCATGCAAGTGTTTCAAAAATGGGGAATTTCATTTGAATGTCGATATTCCATGTGCCATTTTCATAGTGTGCCATTCCCACAGCTTAGATTGGGCGGTTTGAAATCTATTAGTGCACTAGATTTCAAACCGCCTGGTCTAAACTATGGGATGTCAAAGTCAAAAAATATTCACCATTTTAATGAAATTTCCCATAAAACTAAAGTCATTTTTAATTCATTTAAACTTTGAGATTTAATAACTTTCATGCCTTATTGTTAAAATTTATTGCGTTAGAAGTTATTAAGTTATGATTTTTTCACATCTTATGTTAGAAGTTATGAAGTTATGAAGATTTTTTTAATTAATTAAATATCCATTTGTAGTGGCATACATTTAATGAGGCTAAAAGGCAATCAAACTCCAATGCTATGGAGATGAAATTTGGATTGAGGGTATTAACATACCTTGAGGTCAATATGATGTCAATAAAATTTAATAATTATAGAATCATGGAAAACAATCATACAATCTTGTAGAACTCCAAATACATACAATTGTGAACTAATATGAAAACACACCTTTATTATGATATAGAAAACAAAATAGCAAACTCATAAAAATACCACAACAAAATAGCACTATTATCAGTTTAGGTACTTCTACAGTTTAAGAATTGAGCACCATCTATCTTATCTATAGGCAGGGTTGTTTCGGACGCACGTCCATCTCGAAATCGCATCTAAAATCCGGACGTTCGGACATCCAAGCATAATGACGCGGTCGGATTGTGGTCGGTCGGCGTCCAATGGTTGGTCAGATAGGCGTGGCAGCGGTCGGACGGACCACCAGTCCACAGATTTGGCAGCGGACGGACCGTCCGACCAAACGTGGTCCACCGGTTCGGGGTAGGTTTGCATCGTCCGGGTTAGATTCGGGAAGGAAAGTTTTAGATCTGGGAATGGACGGTCAAAGCATTTTTCTTCACTTCAACTCTCCTCTTTGGGAAATAACACCACATCAGATGTACTATTGTTGCCTCACCGTGCTAGTTGCTTCTATATGGTAGAGAGTTGGGGTCACACATCTTTGATTACACCAGAGGGGTTTTGAATCGGTCATTTATACACAGTTAGAGACAACATTCAAGGCATCAAGTAGCTATGGAAGAGAAAGGTGGCAATAAAGGTGAAAGCAACAAGAGATCAAAACAAAAAGGAGCTCGTCACGAGTTTCGTTTTGACATTTTAAAGGATGAGAACATTTTAGCAGAGCGTGAGTGGGAGAAGGTGGTCGATGAGTACTGGACTTTCAAGTTGTGCAAGAAATATGTGAAGATGTATCACATTGGAAAGTTGTGGCCTGAAGAATTACATGCTGGTCACACTTGGAAGTTTTGCTTTAAACCTGCAAGTTGCCTCAGCTCTCATTTTATCCATTGTTCCGTAGAGATGTGGCGGGCCCTCTTTGGAGACAAATCGACAAGCAAGGATAGAATTAACTACACCATAGCAAGCATGGTGTATACATAACTAAAGTTGGCTCGCAAGGTGGATTGGAGTACATACTCTGGGACAGTAGAAACACTGCTTGTGCTTCCCGATGGTTAGAAAGATATTTTCGATACGTTTGTTTCAAAGGGGCAACTTCTTGAAACAGTTGAAGGGAATGCTCCTTTACAGCATATTACGGAAGAAAAACGTGTTTCCATTCAAAACAAAGTGCAAAACACGAAAGATAAAGGAAAAAACAAGAAAGAGCACCCCTTTGAAAGTAGCAAAATGGATGCCACATCAAAGGATTTTATGAATGAGGCAGACATTTCACTTCAATCTAAAGTAGAAAATACAAAAGGCAATGGAGGAAGAAGTATGACGCTAGATCCAAATACTGTATGCAATACTATAAAAGCTTTAGTGTCTTTTTCGAGGGGTGCGGAAGAAATCGTGCTTCACACTCCACTGACGTTTTTGAACCCTTTACTAAATGTGTTAATTGCGGTGGTGGAACCTTGTATTTTGAAGGTGCCATCTCATCCATCAAAACAAAGATCGACGTCGAAGACATTAGAGTGCAAAGAAGAGGTGAACTCTGAAGAGATGGATAGGGCAACCGCTAGAATCACTCGTCTTCTAGACAGTGATGCCCTTATGGACATCAGTACTGGGACTATAGATGAAGACATTAACAGAAGTCGAAGTCAAAGTTCAGTGTATGAAGTGCCACCTTTCCAAAATATGAATGATAAGAACCTACAGAAGGCCGGCAGAGATGGATTGTCGGGAACTGGGCATTTTTAATAATGGTGAAGAGACCCCGGAGACGGAGGAGAATCCAATCCTAGCGTTCTTGGGTCCAGAGGATCTGAAGACTTTATCGATGATGCCTCCACTACAAGAAATAGAGCACTTACTACAATGTTCTCTTAAATAGAAGACATTTCAAGTTCAAGAAGAAGTTCATCCTTTTGCAAATGAAGAGGGCAAGGCAAATGAAAGAAGTACGACAAGTGAAGGGCAAAACTCGACCCCGTGCAACTGAATAAGGAAGTTTGGCGAACTGTTCAAGACTACCTACTCTCTATCATATACAGCTAGACTTGTGGCTGTTATGACACTTGCCCTTACACAAATAGCTGAAGGATTTATGAACATGACACCAGAGATACTGGAGGGTGTCGTGGCCTTCAGAAAATTTATTGAATTTGCAGATAAGTTCCAAAAAGAGAAGGTGGAAAATCTCAAGGTTGTGGTTGAGCTTGAAACAAAAAACGAGGAACTCAAGAAGGTCAATTATGACAAAGAAGATCATGATTGCTTGAAGGTTAAGTTCGACAAATTGGAAAAGAAGTGCTCAACGAAATATTGGAATAAAGACCATACAGCCTTCAGAGATATGTGTTTGAGTCTTCAAAAAGAAATTGAGACTTTAAAGCTCTCAAATGAGACTTTGGAGGCCAAAAACCAGAAGTTGGTTTTGCAATTGAAGACATCTGAGGACAATTTACAATGGCACCGGAAGATGTTGAAGACATTACAAAACAACAAGTCATCTGAACATTGTAGGGGCAGAGCAAGCCTCTTGGAAGCAAGTCAACCAACTCAAGAAAGTAATCAACTTTCTCTTCCTCTTGACAAGGGCAAAGCTGTGGATGAGATTGTAGAAGTCACTATGGCTATTGAGAGTCCTAAAGCTGTGCCTCTACTCTCATTAAAAATTACTTCCACGCAAACGGTGAACAATGAAGTCTAAGAGTTAAGACAACAATTGGACTTAGCAATTCAAGCAAAAAATGACGCGGAGTCTTTACTGCATCGAATGAAATACGTACAGATACTATATGATATCCTTCGAATGAAGACCGGGGACCTACAGTGGGTGCTGTGGACAAGGCACCTACAACAACAATCTGGTTTATCCTCTCAATTCATGAAGGGGCTCTTGAAGTATGCAATGCAGTCGGACGAATCGTTGAGCAACATGAAGTCTTCTCACCTACGTTTGAAGGAGAAGTTGAACGCATAATTAAATGATTCTGACGTGCACATTATAGTTTGGGGAAACATAGATAGAATGTTCGAGCGGTTGAATCATGGAAGAACCTATGAATCAGACAACATCAATTGGGCGTTGGAGGCAGAAGAAGGATGGGTTCCTCACAACACATTGTCAGCTCATATTCTTGAACATGAGAAGCACCTTATACTTGGAAGTGATCCCAATGTTCCATTGTTGAAGGAAAAGTGTTCTCTTTGCCAATATCGTTTTGGGCCTGAAGGAGGTCTAACTTTGGGTCAATGCGGCCACTCTTTTTATATTCTTTGCATCCAAAGAGCAGCACAATATTCCGCCCATTGCTTCAACTGTTGTACTCCTTTGAATGCAAGGTTTTATGAAATGCTAGGAATATTGCATTCTATGGCATCGGATCACGAATTCAACCGATGGAACCTTCCACTAGACCAAGCGCCATACAAATTCCAAAATCATTTGCATTGGGGAAAACCAATGGTATGGCTACCAAACGAAGGGATGCATTCATTATACATGGACCTTCAATGAGGTTTGACATTTGATACGCATTGCTCTATAATAGAAATTTGTGTGTTTATTTTGAAAAATGTAATAAACCTTTTATATTCATTGTTTTTGGTTGAATGGTTGAATAGGAAATTGAAGAAGTCTTTACTGTGTGTATTTTGGTTATGAATTCTCCATGTACAAAACAAATAAATCAGATAATTTCTTGGAAAGCGTTAGAAATAATGAACCTCAGAAAGAAAGCTTGCATCAGAACTGAAATCTGTAAATACAGAAATACAAAATTATAGAATTCGTAGTTCTCGGTTGCTGACCGGCTGCAACCGCAGTGGACTTTCCGACCGCATGGGAGGTCGCGGATGGGCCGACCGCAAGTCCGTACCAGACTATCCAACCGCGCGGATGGGCAAACCGTAGCAAACGGGGCCGACCACAGGTCCGCACCGGAGTGTTCGACTACAACGGACAGGGCCGATCGCACGTCCGCAGTGGACTGTCCGACTGCTAGAGAGGCTGCAGATAGACCGACTGCATAAAAGTGATACAAATGACTAAGAGCTCATCTGCCATTCGGGAAAGTGGGACTTTTGAATCTCTTTACTATGATAATTTCTCATAGAGATACTTAGAAGATTGTGGTTCTTGTCTTGAGGTCCGAGGTTTGATCACTTGCGGTCATGTGGTGGTATGGAGCTTGGTTTCAACTTTCAACAACCAATTCCAAAAAAAAAGTGATCAATTCATTCTTTGTGGAAAAGGGGGGGGAATGATTGGATGAAAGAGTTGGTTCTCTTGCTTAAGTAGATGTTCCTATAAGGTTGGAAGAGGTGGAAGTTGAATTCCGTTCAAAGATTTTCGTAACACTATTGTGATTCAGAAGTCTCCGACTGAAAGTCAAAAATCATCCTTTTCAGCCTTCAGGGAACATCAATACCATATTACCATGACATTTTGGGGGGGGTTACAAATTGTATAAATTATATAAAATTTGGGAATGAACAATAACAAAGTTGAAGCCCTTGCCAACGAATCTTGAATGAAACCTACCACTAGAAAATCCAAAGCCTCACAAGGTTATAAGTATTCGTTTGTACTTAGTTTGTAGTAAAAATCTAAAATATTTTGATTTAGCAACTTACAATTGAAGTAACTCCAAGAGAAGTGTTGACATGAAATGGTGAAATGATTTGCAAGAGTGAATTACTTAAATATTTTTTGATTTGAGGGCTATAGTGTTGCACGGCCATGTCACCATATTGCAATCTTTAGAGAATTACAGTGCATATGTTTATATGGTCAAACTATAAATGGAAACATTTTTAAAACGAAAGCAAGGTTTCATATAGCGAAGGGGAAAGCTCTATGTGGCATCCCTACATTTGTATTCTTTGTAATTTGAAACCTCTAACCAAATTGTACAACAAAATATTTAATCCAAATTTCATTGATTTTCATAAGCATTGATTTGAAGGTGAACTAAATTGATTGAAATTTCAGAAGAATTGAATTCCAAGTGAATGTGAAAATGAAGTCAATTAGGATTTAGATTCATTTTTAATTTGGATTAAACATTGTACTTGCATTTGACATAATTGGCAACTATATATTCTATTCGATTGCAAATTGAAGTAAAATATAATTTCATTGGGGATCATACCTCAATCTAAAAATCTATATTGAAAATTTAATTACTGATATGTACTTTACATTAATAAAATTGGAGAAAATTAGAATTTGATATGGCTTTCATGTTTACTACAATACATTTCTAAGAAAGGTTGGAAAGTTCAAATGATTAAATTAGAATTCCAACAAAATTGGAATTGAAATTCTAACTACAGTGCACTAATGCATTGTTTTTATTACAATTCCAAATGAATGTGTTTGGAAAATCAATTGAAGTTCTACATTAGAAGGTTATTATAATCAAAACTTCAAATGTAATTTGAATTACTTGAGTTGCATTCAAATTCAAATTCAAATTTGTTACTATTTCTCTCCTATATTCCATTTCAATTTGAATGCACATTCCATTTCAAATTGCATTTGCATGTCATGTTCAATTTCAGTTTGAAAGGCAATTTCAATTTGGAAAAATGGAAGTCAAATTCAATTGCAATGACAATATGACACCCACTTTAAAATTCACATTGGAATATTGACTTTAATCTACATTGATTTCAATCAATTCAAATGAAAATAAAGACTTTTGCATTGAACCTGTTGAATTCATAATTCAACATCATAATAAACAAATTTTTGGGGAGGGTTTACATTGTATAAGTGAGCTTGAAACAACCTTCACTCATTTTAACTTTCTAACTTTCAAGACTTCAAGTCCATAAATTGAAGAATTCATGAAGTTGAACAAATTGCTTATGTTTCCTAGAGAATATAACCATCATTATAGATTAATGAAAACAACATTAAATTCCTAATGCCTTACATTTGTAATTGACTTATGAGTTATAACTTATTTGTTCAATATTGTCACTGTAGTATTCCAGATTATTTCCCGTATGTGACATGCAAAAGTTTACATTTCACGAAGAATCATAATTTTATGATTATAGAAAATGACTAAAGACTTCACTTTTCTTCAATTATATATTTTTTAAATTCACTATGAAAATTCTCTCTTTCTCCTTCTATATATATTTATAGTTTGTACACAAAATTCTCATAAGATGTAACAATGAGTCAATTACAAACATATTTGATGAAGAGAAATATCAAAATTCTAAAAGGGAGTAGAATTCATAATTACGGGTAGGATTTATGGTTTTTAGGGTATAGGGTTTAGGGTTTAGGGTATGGAGTTGTTTTTTGAGTTTCAGATTGAAGGGGCAGAATTCCCGCCTTTAGTTTTTATAGTTCTAATGTCCTCACGTGAAGTTAGTGACGAACTGACAGTCTGCCGCCTCACTTCTTTGGATTCTCTACTCGCAAATAACTGAGTTTGGAGAATCCAAATGTCGTGGGCTCGTCTACCCGTCCGCTTGGCGGACAGTGCACCGACCAAGCGGTTGGTGAAACTATCGGCCTGTCTACTAAGTGGACAGACCGACAGCTTATTGGTCGGTGTGGACAAAGTTTGGCCGTCCACCCGTCCGCTCGGCGGACAGCCCAATGGCAAAGCGGACGAACTGTTGGCCTATCGGTCGGTGCGGACAAAGTTTGGCCATCCACCTGTCCGGTCAGCGGACAACCCAACGGCAAAGCGGTCGGTACGTCCATTCGTACATCGTTCTTGACCGTGCGATGGGAGGTGCGGACTCGCGGTGTCCATCCAATTTTGCCGTCCGACCCTCAGGCCGACAACGACATCCACCTCAACGGTCGGTATAAAAGTGCAGCGGATGGCTCAGTCCGCAAAATTGTTTTCCTTACGGAGTGGGTAATCTAGCGGCAATTGGTCTCTGCGCACCCCTTCCGACTTGGTGTGTGAACAATTGTGAATGAATGAGTTGCATTTATTCATTATTATAATCTAAAACCACTACAAATTAATTGTTTTAACTTTGAGGTAATAAATAGAAAAGGGTACTATGCCTCGGAAAGGAATTCTGTTTCTTCCCAGTTCTTCGAAAAAAAGTACAAAGGGAAAACCACAAGAACTGGATTGGGAGGTTTACTTTGATGAATTCAATGTGGCAAAAGAGGGATGGGAGTCCGAGTCCGAGAAAGTGTGGACTTGTACAATGTGCAAGAAATATGTGACTATGTCACATATAGCCAAACTGTGGCCAGTGAATGACAGTTTGGAGAAACAAGTGAAATGGTGGGAAGGTCCTATGAAGACGTGTATGAATAGACACTTCATAGAGAGATACAAAGAGATTTGGACTGCTTCAAATCTAGGTCCTTCGAAGCCCACCATCATGAACTATTCTACCGTAGCAATGGTTTGGGCAGAGATTGTACTCCAAAAAGACGTTCATTGGTGTACAATTATAGGAATGAATAAAGAGATGAAAATGACCTGTCACTCAGCTATGGTGTTCACCAACTGGTGTGGCGAAAGTGATTGCATGTTGACTTGGTCGAATTGAGGTCAATTTGGGTGTCCAACTTGGCCTATGCAAGATGCAGAGGACAATGATGTTGATGATGATAAAGAACCACCTAAACACATGCCACCTCCACCTCCAGAGAAGCACGAACGCCAAGAGGAATGCGAAGACATAGAGTATGAGAATCAAATGCGGGAAGCATTGAGGAGGAGTGTTGAGGATCAAGGTCGACCTCGTGGATATCACACTTCACCTCGTCGTGAACGTGATGTACATGGCTCGCGACATAGAGGAAGTAGTTCACAATATAGCAACGACTCCTGAGATGGTTGTCCAAACGTAGAAGGAGGCTATAGAACCACGACCTATACGGACTACGGTGGTCTTCCACATGGCGGCCCTCAATATTACCTAGGAACAGGAGGACCTCATGTAAACATAAGGTATACGGACAACAATAATTTTGTTCATGGCGGTTCGCAATAGTATCCAAAAACAAGTGGACCCCATGGAAACACGAGTTATACAGACTACAGTGGTTCGGAACAAGGTGGCTTGCGATATTATCCATGAACAAGAGGACATGATTTGTATGGGCCTCATGGAAGTTCCTATTATACTAGTTCAAGTCATGGAGGGACTAGAGGGTCACATGAATATGCTTTAGTTCTGCCTCCAACTTTTAGAGGTCCTTATTACGGAAATTATGGACAAGGAGGACAATTAAGCGGATATGGGCCATATGGTGGCTCCGGTTCTACGCTTCAAAGTCAAAATCATGATAGTAGTTTTGATTTTGAATGAAGTATAGTATTGTTTTTTAGAAAAATACAGGGTGTCATTATGTAGTTATGGGCTTTGTATTGTAATGTGGTTTCAAGTGTAATGCATTGTCATTTGCCATTTGGAAACAATGCAATAATTGCAGGTATATTCAAACAAGTGAGATGTATGAAAAAGTTATTTTAGTCCAAAAAATGGAAGTGGTACGGGCTATTAGGCTATTTTATAATATAGTAAAATTATTTGTTTTTTACTTTGTAGAGTAAGTAGAGTTCCATACTATCACTCCAATATGAGTGGTTGTTTGATGCAAATGTTGAGCATGTAAATGAATAAATGATGTGATGTAATGTATTTGAACATCAAAAGTTATGTATTTTGGTCATTTGGATGGCAATGCATAATTAAAACCATGAAAGTTGCATGCATCTATACAAAATTTTAAATTTATGCTTGTTTTTTGAGACAAAATGGTGTGACCAAATCATTTTTATAAAACTTTTGTCAAATAATTCAACACCTTCTCATATGCATCAAAAGAAATTTCATTATGTAATTAGCTTTGATGTTGCACTTACCACGTGTTATTTTAAGTATTGGACCTTGAAGACAACAGTTCAAGACTTATTCTTCTTGAAGTGTTTAACACTAGAAGAGTAAAAAGAACAAGATTTCTTGTTGTTGAAATTCATTGATGAAATGAATCTGAGCTCTATGGATAGGCAAGAATATAATGTACAAGTAAAAAATTAAACATTAAAAATTTTAAAAATTTGCAATTTTTTTTCTACCTACTATGTTTACTGGCCTACTAGGCTACTACCTAGTGCCTACACTACCCCCCGGCCCTTGTTTTGAGTGATTTAGGTCATAATTTCTGTTTCCGGTCACTAATTGTGGAAAAAATTATGTCCCCATTATCCCATATAGCTTATCAATTTTTCTATCTTTAAAAAAAGTTTCAAAAAATCACAACAAAATTTCAACTTGTAGGTGCCTATTTAATAACGCATTTGTCCCTCGAAGCTACAATGGTCCTTTAGAAGTTAATCTTCAACTCACAATAAGACAATCACATACATGATGTTTTTTTTGGTCCTTTAGTCGCTCTCGATCGTCATAGCAATCATAGAGATATAGAGTTCAGTAAACGTTAACATTTTTAATATTGTCATTGACATTATTATAATGAACATCTTCAACCACATTTATTATACCACACAAATGAAGACAAGGACTTGTCAACCCAACAATCAATCAATCATCATTCATCAATTAAAAATTGAAAGAATTGCAAATTATTTCATATAATAATTTCAAGATTTCCATCCAAACATACAATGACAAATGGCGTAAAGACTTCCAAGTTCTCCAAAATCATTGTGAATTAAAACATGCTCATTGATTACAAATGTTGAGATGCACCTTGCTGTAAAATTCCATTCACAATCAATCCAATCATTGGTGATAAAACTGAGGTATATCATCCGTATATACTATGCTACTATGTAATCCACATGTACATCATTATATATCTTTGCCTCTATAAATAGTGCATGCTATAAACACCTATAGTTAATTAGTTATATATGATATATTAATATCATTAAAGACTTAAACTACAACTTTATAGTGGCAGAAGTGTTCATCCGGTATAGGTCAATGAAACGAAGTAGTAAATCGCAAAATCACTTGTGCCAAACTACTATGGCCATCAGGACCATCTTCGCAAAGTCTCCTCAAATACACTTGAAAGACTTGTGCTAACTTATGATATGAGTACAGCACATGTTTTTTGCTTCCACAACCTTGCAAACCATAGTATGTCTCCGACATACATGTACTATTGATCCTCTAAGCTAGTTGACAATAGCAAATTTTTTAGACTTAATGGTAAGTACGGGTATGTTCTCTACATCCGCATCTCTTCAATGTACATATGTAATCTTTGAATCAATCCACCACCTTCTCCTCAAAACTTCGTCCTGATTACTTGTTGATGTGAATGTATACAATGACTTCATAGGTTCCGTACTAGCCGTGGTCATCCTCCAATTACAAACTCCAATGAAAACCCGCGACTCGTCTTCCGGAAAATGAAACATGATGTTGTCTGGAGAAATGTCGTTGTGGAGATGTCCAACACCATGTACTGCATTCATAATATGCAATAATGCCCAAGCAAGCTCCATACGCTTTGCTCTCCATCACTTCAGACGATGAGCACGAATGACCTCCTCATCGCTAATTTTGGGGTCACACATAATGCAAATGGCAATATTGTTTGGATAATCGTTATTCATTTTCAACATTTCATGCAAAGTGCCACCATTCCACCACAATGAATAGCCTTCGTTCCGAACTGTGTGGACTGCAACAAAGTGTATGACTCCATCGTGCGGAATCCACACCGCCATCGATTTAGTTTGGTGTTTCATCTTTGCAAGCTCAGGTCATCGACCTTTTTGGAAAGACACCTTTGCTGCAAATTCCCAATGTGGTTGAAGTTCAGGGCATCCTTCGATTCACACCCTACAAATTGTGGCATAGTTCCCGCGTAGGATTATGTTCTTTTGTGGAATCACCTTTGCAGATCCCGGGAGCGCTATTAAATGGCGCAATGCAACTCGCATATTTACTCTCCCTTCGTGAGTTGCCCACCAACCCAAAAATCCACCTCTATTTTGTTTGGAAGTAAATGGTCTTATCTGACTCATGAACATGTCCACTTTTGTAATCACGTGCATGAAGGCTTCATCATCAATGCGATGAGCCTTACCAAATTTTTCGACAATTCCTTCGCATTCTATAATGCATCATGTGCATGTTTGTCCAACCAACTAGTAAAATTCTTCTTTTTCATTTCTTGATACCACTCCTGCATCCGCAACGCTTCATTCATCATGTCCTTCATATCGCCTTTGAACTTCTCAATGTGCTCTTCTTGATAATGAACATACTTAGAGTCAAGAGACATGGTAGTTTCTCTCTCATAGAATTCAACAATGAATTTCCTCAAAAATGTAGTGCAAGTGTGTGAGGGGTTGTCCATGACGTTGGCCTCATTAGGTTCCTCCAAAAGCTTCACTTTCTTCTTCGCCCTTGGCATCTTGATGAATGTCGCACGATTTAAGAAAAAAAATGACAAAGGTTCCCCCAAGATTTCACCTTCACCTTCCTGAGGAGAGGAGGCAATCACTAGTAGAAAATCAGTGATCAAATCAACAAATAGTCAACAATTTTCTGTTAACTTGGGTACTGTATTGTCTATTTTCACAATTTTTTGTTGATTTTGCCCAAATTAACAAAATGGTCACATTATTTTTGTTGATTTGAATAGTGCAACTAAAATCAACAAAATTTTGTTAAATTTTTTGGAATCTTTTTGGAATCTTTTGGAATCTCTTGGAATCTTTAATTTTACAATGTAGATTTTTTTTAAAACTAAACATTAACAATTCGGTATTTCTTATAGTCAGCATACTTCAGGGCCGGTTTTGACTTAATAAATGACCTTTTTTCAAGAAACTTTGAACTAATAAAATTTGGAAAATCAAGCCAAATTTCACCTCCAACAATCCGTTTGAGATTTAAATCCTCCAATCAAAAGTTATAGACAAAAATCAGAGAGGGGTTTTAAAAATGTAAAAAAAATGATTCATTTTCACCCCTCTGATTTTTGTCCATAACTTTTGATTGGAGGATATAAATCTCAAACGGATTGTTGGAAGTGAAAGTTGGCTTGATTTTCCAACTTTTATTAGTTCAAAGTTTCTTGAAAAAAGGTCGTTTACTAAGTCAAAACCGGCCCTGAAGTATGCTGATTTTAAAAAACAATGGGAAAAAATGAAAAACTAAACAAATAAGATTTTATATACACTTTAAACATGTATATGTATAAGTGGAGCATTGGTTTGAGTCTTGGGCCTCGACCATGAGGTTCAAGGTTCAAACCTTGATGGCAACGTTTGTCACGTGAATTGCCAACGTGGCATTTGGATTGTCCATGTGGCATTCAATTAGCTTGTGTGGCACCCCACGTGGCTAGTCAGGGTGCCTATGTGGCATTGCCATGTGTAACCTTTTATTTATTTTTCCCCCAAAAAAATAATTAAAAAAAATAATGTGACCAAATTAACAAAAAAATTAACACTTTTTTGTTCTAAAACAACACTTTTTTGTTAGAAATTCAACACTTTTCTGTTCTTAAACAACACATTTTTGTTCAAAAATCAACACTTTTCTGTTCAAAAGTGCCCAAATCAACATGTCCAAATCAACCAAAAAAAATCAACACTTTTCTGTTGATTTTTGTTAATTTGGTCACTGTATTTTTCTACTAGTGAATAGGGCCCAAAGGCACTAAGCTTCTCTGCTCTCTCTTGCAAGCAAGGGGGAAGGTAAAAGTGAGAGACAGATGGACTGACCGCCTCTCTTGTATGAGGTTGACGGCCATCCTGTCTGCCCAATCTCAGTCGTCCACCTTGGTGGATGGCCAATCGTCCGCCTTGTCGGGTCCGTCTGATTAGATGTTTGATTGGACTACCGACCGGTCGGACGGGCCACATGGTCGACCGACCGAGCGAACGGTGATTTTGGATAGACCGTCAGATTTAGGGCTGCATCGGACGGCATTCACGGTCCAATTCCCCCGGCTATCCGATCAGGCACACGGTGGACTCAACCTCTGTCTGCAAGGTCTGCCCTATCCGCCCTCACTACTAGAAAATTCAAATTTTTTTGTTGATTTGGATGTGTTGATCATCAACACTTTTTTGTTGATTTGGATAGAAATCTGTTGATTTGGACAAAAACACTACAAGAAAACCTGTCCAAAATGACAGAAACGCGTCCTAATTGACAAAAATCAGCCCGTCCTAATCTACAGAAAATTGACAGGTTTTTGTCAATTTGGACAATTTTCTGTCAATTCGGACAATTTTTGTCCTAATTGACAAAAACCTGTCAATTTTCTGTAGATTAGGATGGGCTGATTTTTGTCAATTAGGACACATTTCTCTTGTAGTGAAATCAACAAAAAAGCATTGATGATCAACACATCCAAATCAACAAAAAATCTGAATTTTCTAGTAGTGTCTGTCCGATCATTCGGCCCCATCCTCCCTGTCTACGAGGTTAGCCCTATCCGTCCTATCCGATCATTCGGCCCCGTCCACCCCATCCGCGCAGTCGGCCTCGTCCGCCGTCGCTGTGGTCGGCCCCATCCACTTTGTCGCCCTTATCTGTCGTCGCCACAGTTGGCCCCATCCACCCAATCGTCCGCTCCGTCAACTCATCTGTTCGCCCGACCGCCCGTCCACTGGACATACCACTACAAGAGAAGTTGTCCAAATTGACAAAAACTGATCCGAATCAAGTAGTCCTAATTGACAAAAAATTGACAAATTTTTGTCAATTTGGACAATTTTCTGTCAATTCGGACAATTTTTTGTCCAGAGTGACAGAAACTTATCAATTTTTTGTCAATTTTTTGTCAATTAGGACTACTTGATTCGGATCAGTTTCTGTCAATTTGGACAATTTCTCTTGTAGTGTACAAAAGTCCGACATTTCTATGTCCCTGGACGCTCGAAAACCCACGGACGCGGACGTTGCATGTCTGTCTGGACATCTGGGCGTCCCAATGTCTGTACAACCTTGTTTTGAATCTAGAACCAGAGCTCATGGTTCCAATGCAGGGGGCTTCACTACCTCGCTAGGGACAAAGAAAATTCTGTGTACTCAACTGAGCCGTAACAGCAACTACCCACACGTCGCATTTCAATACATAGGGGCCAACGTGGCTGAGACTGAACAATTGTGGGATCGAACGGGATGGCCCGGCTTATGTGCATACAAGATGCAAGCATATTCTACACTCTGTGTTCTCCTTCATTATGGCTGCTGATGTAAGGTGCACCCAATCAATTTTGAATCCAGAACTAGAGCTTGTGGTTCCAATGCAAGGGGCTTCACTACCTCGCCGAGACAAAAAAACCCTACATGAGTCCGATCAATTTTGGATGTAGAATTTGAGGGATTTGGCAGCATTCTATGGGACATGGCTCGGATCCAAGTCAACTCAGATGGGAAGTTCCGGGACCCCTCAAGTTTTGACCCTACGAGGAAATGAATCTGAAGATCTCCATTTTCAAGGCTCTACAATCCAATGCACCCTAGAAATTTTGGAGAATGCACTCACTACAAGAGAAACGCGTCCTAATAGACAAAAATCAGCCCCTCCTAATCTACAGAAAATTGACAGATTTTTGTCAATTAGGACAAAAAACTGTCCGAAATGACAGAAAATTGTCCTAATTGACAAAAATCTGTCAATTTTCTGTAGATTAGGAGGGGCTGATTTTTGTCAATTAGGACGAATTTCTGTCATTTTGGACAGGTTTTCTTGTAGTGACTTCTTGTAGAGAACATCAGCTTGGAACAAAACAAGGAACCTTACAACAAAATTTGACTTTCTGAAGCCGATCTAGTTGCACAAAAGACTGTGGGAGAAAGGGTTCCAGAGTTCAAGTAGCAAAACAAGAAGTGCAAAGAATTGAGACTTGCTGGCTTTTCTGAGTCTGAGTCCGAAGAGGTGGCCGACTGGATGCACCATCTCGTGGATGACTGCGGGTAGATCTTCGCGTCCCTAAATCTTGCATGGTGAGAAGCAGATGCTGAAAAAGGCGCAAGGAAGACCACAAAATGGAATGCAATGTCTGACCTTCCAAGGTTCATGAAGAGGATTCTCAATTTGCACCACCGCCATAGGTTGCAGCTTTGTTAGAACTTTTAGGAGATGAAGTAATCCGGATTCCATGTCCACATACTTAGTTCAGGATCAGGAGAATGCAATCCTGCAAGTGCGGTATTAGACACTGCACGCTGCGATTGGTGAGCTTGATTACATGCACTTAGACTTCGATGAGAGCCTTAAATTAGTCGGTATGCTAATAATGCGATGTAGCATTGATGGATAGATAGGGCAACACTTTTATTTTCTTTTTCAAAATAAATTAAGTCATCCCCATATCATCTTTTTATGAATCAATCCCCAACGTTGCTTAAAAAATAATTAAAGTCAATCCCCAAAAGCTGGAGAGAGAAAGAGAAATGCTCACGCGTGAATGTTTCTGTTGTTAGTCTTTGTCCAGGTAGACTTGGTAGATGTTGGTTGTTTGAAGAATTCATAATCTAATGTGGCAATTTTTAAAAATATTTGGCCATTTCTGACACGTGTATGGAAATATTTACTTTGTTTCTTTCATTGAATGAAGGAAACAAAACTAAAAAATTTTGAACATTGTTTCTGCTTGTTAATTTTTTTCTCAAAATAAGGGTGATGCAGGTATTAAATTTTCCTAGTAAACCCTCTTAACTCATACTTTATTTATTTATTTTTAGGACTCATATTTAAATAGGCTTGCAACTATATGTGCGTCAAAGTTGAGCTTACAAATTTTCTCACAAAACTGTTCGTTTTTGGAAGACCTAGATTCATTACAAAAAATTTAGAGTCCAAACTTTGACATTTAAGAATCATGTGTTTTATAGTATACAATAGTAATATTTAGAGTATGACACTTATTGTCAAATATTATTTGAAATTGCATTTATACATTGTTGTGGCATTTGAGGAGAAGGAATTGATTGTTCATCTCATAGATTTAATTTTAAATTTTAATCCTATAAAGAATTGGAAATATTTCATGTAATTGCTTATTAGATTCTTTTTTATATAACTTGTTTACTATAATAGTTTCAATGACTAAGATTCGTATTAGTTTTTGAGATCATGTCTATCTCAAATGCCTTTAAAACAAGTATACTACACTTTGAAGTCCAATTAATGTTTTATTTTTAATTTTAAAAATTTTGATTTCAAGTATTTCAAAGAGATATTTAAAAGATCAAACACGGTGTACTCTTAAAGTCTTAATGACTTCCTTGGATGTTAAGATTTTTTTGTACTTGCATTTAACATTGATGAGGCTTCATTTTTATTCAAACTCTACTAAATTAGAAGACTACCTATTGTTCCAGAGAGATGCATTGAAATGTGCACAAACAATGTCAAAATATTGTTCATGGAAAAGCATAACGAAGTGGACACCACGCACTTAACAACCTTTGCATTTTCACATATAACATTCAATGGGCACATTTCACCTTCTACGTGAATTTCAAGAAATTCACATCCACTTCATAATTGACTATTGAAAATATGACATATCATTCAATGTCATGATTCTTTGTACTTGCACTTACATGACTAGTCTTTTTTATGTAATAAAGAGAATACTCTTGCATAATCCTGTACTGATGCATACATTCTAAACCTATTCACTTAGTATCTTAACCCTAAATATATAATAGTTAAAGGTCTTTACTTTTAAGATTGTACTATGCCTTTCATTCCCAATTCAAATTCCTACAAGATGCTTAATTAATATTCTGAATACGTCTTCAGTTTTTGCTAAAAAAATGAAGAAAGTGGAGTCATGTACTAGATACCATTCTTGAAACTAAGAAATGATTTCAAAGCATTACATGTGCAGTTTCTAAGTTCTTGAATATAGTGTACGTAGTGGTTGATGCTTATAGATACAAGCCATCTTTAGAAATCCCCCAGATTATTTGATTCTTTTCTCAGAGTGATTGTTCTCATTCTCTCCTTTCAAAAATAGCATTACAGGTAAGTATTGAGATTGTGAATCATAAAGTTCTATATACCTATTCTATAGTGAAAGCTTAACTA
This sequence comes from Climacium dendroides, assembly GCA_950106755.1. NCBI lineage: Eukaryota > Viridiplantae > Streptophyta > Bryopsida > Hypnales > Climaciaceae > Climacium > Climacium dendroides. The sequence continues at coordinate 21,815,054 of OX467091.1, forward strand.
TTGTAGACAGTCACTAAAAATGCTCATGTACTTAGAGTAAGTATGTCATAAACATTCAAGGACATCTCTTTTGTTCTGCGTATACATCAATGCCAAAAGTTTTACGATCTTCATAATACTATTTGTTCCAGGGTACTAAAGATGAGATAAGTACTTAGAATCGGTCAAAATATCTATTGACTTAGGGCCATTTGATAAGAACCCTAAATAGAGGACTTGTGAGGTCAAGAGGAGGAGTTCCTAGAGAATGTTACAGTTGTAGAGTGTAGGGCCTTTTCTTGTTACTCGATAGTAGTATTCTCCACGAGTGTCTCCTCTACTCCCTTAGTGTTGTTGATCGGAGCATCATCTTCCCTGGCAGTACTCCCTGTTTCAAACTGTAGTACTCTACGAAGATCCTCTCCTCTGGACTGACTAGTCTTTGGTGGTACCTTGCTTCATCTCGTCATTCTCGATCTTCTTAAAGCCTTGCTAGATGTAAAATAGAATAACCTATGGTGCTTCTGTGTTCTTCGTTGCTTCAAACTATTCAATGAAAGTATCATGCTTTCTACAAGCATGAAGTAACAAGCAAAAACATGAAAGCTGTTGATCTCTCCTGCAAGTACTCAACAAAATTACAATAGTGAGTATGTGTAGGCGTTGTGGAGTGAGTGCAAGAAAGACTAGTCCTTTTTTACGTCACATTTCGAGTGATAGAGTTGTCATTGGCCACAACTTTTGGAGGTTCAAGAAAATGAAGTTGAAATTTTTTTTGGGAGGTGGAGAACTCCATAGCCACAAGAGGCCATATTTTTTTAAAATAAAAAAAAATCAAATTCTAATTAATTTCTAATTTAGCTAATTTGTCACACTTTGTAGTTTAGGGGTTTTTAGTATTGGGGAGTATTCAATTTTGATCATTTTGAGCTGAAATTTTTATGGGCTCTTCCTATAATGTATTTGCATGATCCTACCAAAGGATTTTAAAGAAAACTCAATTTCAAGTGCGTCAGGAGCGCTCGAATAAAGGTCACTTGCGCGTGCCATTTTGAACAATATAGATGATTTTTTTGGGGGGGGGGGCGGGTGAAATGTAATGAAGACAAAGTCTATCAAAATGGCCATTTTTTATTTTTAAAAATAATGGTTCTCTTTTTTTTCTACAAATTTAAAAGTGGACTTCACTATTTTCAGTGAGAAACTGAGACCCCATGCTACAACAATACTATAAGACAACATCTAATATTTGGTAATACTCCTATTGGGCAGCAAATGGGGCCAATGTCAAAATTCCTCGGAAAATGTTGAAGCACTACATTGTACAATAGCTAGACACTTGTCAATTGTAACCTCAATCTACAGATTTATCAACGGTCCACAATAATTTCCAATTCTGTAGTACAATACTGTAGTACTCATAGTACTGAGTCGCTAAAACTAGGTACTAAGCAAAACGCTACGAAAACTGGTGAGTCTTTTTTGCACTCACCTTGTGGTGCTTTTCTCTTACAGCATAGTGAGGAAATGAAAGGATGCTACCACATTAGGGTGAGTTTTGCCATGGAGTGTGGGAGTACATTGTCACATGTGCAAGAGGATCTACTTATAAGTGTGTTACCAAAAATAAATTGGAAGATGAGGCAAAGTCTGCCATTTCTTTGTCAATTTCTTCATTCAAATCACCGCGTCCCTAGAATTCAAAAAAGATTTCCATGTCAGTTTCTCGGAGCTTTGTCATGTTAGTTTCTTAAATGAAATTGCTATATGATTCCGCCGCCACTGTACATTCATTTGAATTTAAATAAAAGATGTTCAAAAGTGAATTGTAGATATTCTTTCCATAGAACCTGTCTTTAATAATGCACATTGGATTGCCCTATTTTCATCCAGATATTACCTTCTGTAATTGATTATGTTAGTGAAAATGCCCTTCTATTGATAGTGTAGAAGTTGTTTCTAGTTTTTTTTCCAACCATATAGAACAGATGGTATTAATTGAAAAATCTAGAGAAATTAGGCGCATAATATAATATAGATTGAAGATATATAAGAGTACCTGAAGAGATGGCCAAGTTGAAATGTAATGATACTTGCTTTCTTATTTATCTCATCTTCTGTTAAGGATCGATTGTCTTCTTCTTGTATCCCTTTTCGAAGAAGCCTCATGGCTTCCATTCAAGTAGAAGGTCATGGGATTCCACTTGTGTTTCCGTTAGATTACGATGGACGCGCTAGAGTTGCTTGCCACCTACTTCACGTTCAATTCAAATTTGTAGAAACCTCGATATATGTTGAAGAGGAGAAAATGTTGGAATCTAGTGAAGTAGAACAATCCGTCCCTATTGTCATGTCAGTAGAAGCACTACAAGAAAACCTGTCCAAAATGACAGAAAATCGTCCTAATTGACAAAAATCAGCCCCTCCTAATCTACAGAAAATTGACAGATTTTTGTCAATTTGGACAATTTTCTGTCAATTCGGACAGTTTTTTGTCCTAATTGACAGAAACTTGTCAATTTTCTGTAGATTAGGAGGGGCTGATTTTTGTCAATTAGAACGAGTTTCTCTTGTAGTGAAGATGGAATGCATTGTTGGTACCTTCCTCTAGGAAAATATAGAACATACAGACTTCCTCTGTCTATACTAAGTGCATCCACAAAAATCCTTAGTCGCTAGTCACATAATTCTACAGTGAATATGCCATTTACCGTACATGCTATTATAGTTACTCCACATTAGAATGCTTTGGCAGTGAATGAGGAACATACTGTACTTCATAAGGTGAAAGTAGAGAGATTAGATCCAATCATAGAGTTGTCTTCCGATTCCAAAGGAGAGCCTACAAACTGCAGTTTGAAGAAGCCTCATGGCTTTGTTCCACTTACATCATGTAAGGTGGAAAGGATTGAATCATTACACTACAAGAAAACCTGTCCAAAATGACAGAAACGCGTCCTAATTGACAAAAATCAGCCCCTCCTAATCTACAGAAAATTGACAGATTTTTGTCAATTAGGACAATTTTCTGTCATTTCGGACAGTTTTTTGTCCTAATTGACAAAAATCTGTCAATTTTCTGTAGATTAGGACGGGCTGATTTTTGTCAATTAAGACGCGTTTCTCTTGTAGTGTTATCCAAAGTCCCATCAAGAAGTCCTTCAAATTTGTCATTGGCACTCCCTCTTCTGCATCCATATATAGCAGGAAGAGAAAACATTATAGACTGTTTGATAAGACTGGCCACAATGCGTCGCTTTAGAAATGAACTATCAACATTGGATTTCAACATCTTGAAGCATGTTCAAGTTCCATTTCTTCCTGTTGTATTTGATGGAGATGTTATCTTTGAATTGCCACCATGTCGTTCATTTTCTTTTTCAACAGGGGCTTGGAACTTGGAGGGAATGGGCAAGTGGTACGACGAACATCTGTGGTGCAAGCTCATGACAACAAACATGTACAACTCTGACAACCTGAAATTTCGTAAGTCATATTGTGTTGGACATCTTGCTTGTGAGAATCCTAGTTGTGATTATTTGAAAAAAGCTTCAAAGAAAAATGAAACAAAGTGGACTGGCTATACGGTGTTTCCTTTTTGTCATACCCCTATCTACTTGGGGTGCCCAATGAACTTTAGTGTGCAAGGGGGACGTTGGGGGTGACTTCCCAAGCCTTGCAATAGACTAGGTAGAGAGAATGGAGAGATTCCCGATCAAACAGGGCGCAATGACGCCCTGGGTTTGAAGTGGATGAGAGAGTGTCATATATGCTTAAAAAACTCTTGACAATACACTTCTAATGGCGCAAAAAACGCGCAATTTGGAGTTGTGAGCTAAAAGTTATGGCCATTCAAAGTTGAAGGGGTTCCGGTGGCGCTGAGACACTTGAGGACTAGGTGTGAGGGGTTCCCAATGAATCCCACAAGAAATTATGTCATATGGCATATCATTGAAAAGATATGAATACAAGTAACCTAGAGTGACAAGCATTACGAGGTTCTAAGACATGAGTCAAAAGTTATGGCCAAAAGAAGAGCCGTGGTGAAGGCGTGACACCTCTCTCGGTGAATCCGAATCTTTAGAGGGCCATAACTTTGCAAGAACTTGTCCAAATGGGACGAGTGAGCACTCCATCGACATCTAATCATCGTGTAGATGTCTAAAATGGGCTTGCATATTGGATTTGGATTTTTGAGTGCAAAATTACGCCAGTTAGAAGTTCGGGAGTCCAAACGGTGATGTAACTTGGCATTTTGGGTTGGACGTGGGTGGTCTTCCACAACCCAATGTTATCTAAGGACTTCCTTCGACCTAGGACAGGGGGGTTTGCTAAATACCATAGAGAGTACTATAGGAGGGATTGGTCTCTCTCCTCACTCCCTCTTGAAGCCTTGGTGAGTCCCGGTGACTCATGGTTGGTGGTGGTGACTTCACGACCATTTCAAGGCACCATGGGACACTTGTATGTGTCCCGTGGCATTGGTTGGTTGGAGTCAAAATCCTTGCTAGGCCTCCTTGGATGTGTCCCAAGTTGTAAGTGCTGGTTACCTCTAGTGGATGAGTCCCAAGTTGTAAGTGCCAGTTACCTCTAGTGGATGAGTAGCAAATGCAAAAAGGGCTAGCATGGAGTGGGATGACACTCAAGGGCGGTTAGAATCATGGTGAGTAGTGCCACCATGGGTCCTTGCACATTAAGGTGGAAGTTTTGCTCCATATTATTAAATGACATACCCGGTATTACGATGGGAGTGTGTATTAATAGTCCCGGTGACTGGGACTTGGCAAACTGAGTTGAAAATGGGGACTAATACTATGTGTGTTTGGCATGTGCAGTGTTAGGCAGTCGGTGACCAAGTGACGCTGTAAGTGGATTGTATTGAATCTAGGAAGCTGTTGGAAGCTGTTAGGTGTCATTTGGATCGCGACACTTTTAGTCCTAAAGAGTGTCCTATTAGTGTGAACGCTTATTTATCCATCCTTGGTAAATTAGCAAACACAACCAGATTCTTAAAATTAGTCCTATCCTATGAGTGTTCTAACGTTGATCCATTGTGCCTTTCAAACAATGAATCTTTTCTAATTTCTAAGTATGTTACAAGTATGTAAAAAACCAACCAAACCAAGTTTTATCCTATTAGTTATTCGGTAATTCTGATGAGCTGTTGAAGTTATTTTGCAAAAGATGATTCAGACACAAAATAAGTATTCCATCTTGTAGATGATTAATTCCCCTTTCCAAAACTATAAAATTCACCTTAATCGGACACTCCTAACAAAAGATACGGGTAGGTGAAGTTTGATTGCTAATTGGTTCATCAAAACCTTCATCCACGTTTTTAGTTTGGTTCCCTAATTCAAAAGACCTTGGGATTTTGAAGATATATTTAAAACATTTCTTACTACCTAACTCTGAAATTTGGTCTTAAGTTGACACATCTATTGAAGTTTCATCCAATCCCAGCCTAGAACTTCATCCTTTAATATCTTGTTGGGTTTTTAGTCTTTTATTGAGTTTAAAGTTCCCATGGGTTCTAATTATCTTCCTCTACAAGCTTGTGGTTTTAAGTTATCATTTTACTCTCAATTCTAAGCTTTAAGTTAGTTTTCCTTGTTCTTCTTGGTTCCAGTTTGACTCTTGTTACTTTACTAATTTTAGAAATTTTACCCCTTTTTCATGTAGTTCTTTATTCTAGGATTCTAGATTGGATTTACACTTGCTAATTGGATCTTTCTACTAGAAGTTATCGATGGATGAAGTTTGACCACTTAAATGGTTCTTCAAACTTCATCCATTAATATCTATTAATCTACAATTTGAAATTAAGTTTTTCCTTCGGTTCTGGAATCTAATTAATATTCTCTATTTTACTAATTTGAATTGTTCCAAACTTTTGGTTTTGTCAAAATGTCATTCAATTTTGACTCTAAACTTCATCCATTCCTAATTTTCTTGTTTTAAGTTGGAATTTTAAGTGTGAGATGTTTTTGGAAACCTCCAAGCAAGATCTACCATCTAATCTGATTATCTTTAACTTAAAACTTTGTCTTGATACTCTGAATCCTATTTGTAATTCAGCCCTATGGTATTTTATCCTATTTTCAATAATTCAAAAGGAAGCAAAGAAATTAATGTTTTACCTCAAAGTTGGGTTCGTTGTTGAGGTAATTGTAGGCATCTTGGAATGCTCTATCATCCACCATCTTTCAAAATCGTTTGATATTTTTGCCCACGGCTTAAAAGAGGGTGTTAAATACAAATTTAAGTTCTAATTCTCTCAACTTCTTCCTTCCCTTCTCTTTATCTCTTCTTTTCTTTTCCTCCTCCTTCCTTCACTTATTTTGCGTATTTTGATAAAAATATGTAATTTGACTACAATTACTTGATCAATCTTCTCTCCTTCCTTATCTCAATTCTAATTGGTTGTTCTAGATATTTTTGATCTCTCTTCCTTTCTTCAACTTCAACTATAATAATTTCAATATTTTTTGCAAATCCTCACAACTACCAATTCTATTGAGTTTTTGAACTCCATTTAGTCTAAGCTAGAAGAGAGAAAGAGTAGTGAGATATGAGGAAACTAAATACTACTTCTTACTTGCTAATTCATACTTCTTCCTCTAATTTCTACTTCTATATGTTCTTGCTCTCAGTTTGACTTTTGATAGATTACTATTTTTAAAAGTTTATTGTTTTTGATGAATAGAGCCCGTTTCTAGCTCTCCAAAACTATAAGACACTTGTAATTTGGACTTTCCTACTAAAAGTTATGCATGGACGAAGTTTTGATTACTAATTAGTGTTTGAAACTTCATCCACTTATACCTTATTCAATTTAGCTCGTATTTTTGTGTATTTTATGTTTTTGAAAAGCTCTTAATCTCTACTATTAGATTTTTAACTCAAATCTATACTATAATCCCCTTCTAATGATCTGAATTTGATTTTTAGCCTGGGCTCTACATACACTCTAACTCTTGGACTGACTTTTGACTAATTACTATTTTTAGAAGTTTGTTGTGTTTGATGGATAGAGCCTGTTTCTAGCTTTCTGAAACTATAAGACACTTGTAATTTGAACTTCCCTACTAAAAGATATGCATGGACGAAGTTTTAATTACTAATTAGTGTTTGAAACTTCATCTGCTTATATCTTACTCATTTTAGCTCGGATTTCTTTGTCTTTTATGTTTTTGGAAAGCTCTTGACCTCTACTATGAGATTCTGGACTTCAATTTGTATTGAACCCTCCTCTTAACAGTCTGACTACACCCTTGATCTTGGCCCTAAAAAAGAGTTAGTAAAAAATAACAATTTGACCAAACTAAGGCTAAAGGGCCTAACTACATAAAAAAGATTAAGGAAAAGAGAGGTTCAAAGCTTCGCCGTCAATTCTAAATACTCTAAATTCTAATATTCCCAACTCTTTCCAAAGCCAAAGCTTCGCCGTGATTTTGTCAAATTACCAAAACAACTACTATAACTTCTAAACAAGCAAAGTCAAGGCTTCGCCATCCCCAATGGGACAAGAAATTTAAAACAAAAGAACTTTCACTTCCCACTAAAAATTAGTACAAGTTTCTATACATGTGTTAATACAACACAAATTTGAACAAAAAAATAAAATCTTTGGAAATAAGGATTGTTAGTACAACACAAATTAACTCTAGAGACCCCCACAAAGCAACATTGCCAAGGTACGAAGTGGGGTTTCTCTCTAGGATTAGTATAAGCCAAAAATCCAACAATAATGACCCAAAATCCAAATTTCAATGACAAAAAACAACCAAGATGAAGCCAAGATTTGAAGGAACTTGGCCAAGGACAACACAAAGGAATTAGCTTATCGAAAGAACACACATTCACGGGCTAAAGGCTCCCCTAAGCGGCATCGCCAAGGTACGGAGGGGAATTCCTTTAAGATTAGTAAAATAATTCTATAACAACTCAAATCCAACACAATAAGTTCACGAAAACACAATGACTCAAATCAAACTTGAAGGGATCCCAATGTCCTTCAAGAGAGCTTGAAAAGTATCAACAATGAGCTTAAAATGCCCCCAAAACACAAGAATTTGGCAACGTGGTCGGAAATTGGCCAAAATCTAACTTAATGGATCCAAATGAAATGGAGTGGTTCAAAATGAACCTAAAGGGTGATTTGAGAGAAGAATGAGCCCCCTTATATACTCTTCCAAGGTGGCTCACCCCCTCTCAATTCCTAATCCGTAATCTTATCAACTAAGATTTTCATCCTAATCTCTAGTTTTTGACTTTCTACGCTAGTCCAAACTTCTAACTTTTAGAGACATGCTCCAAATCACAAACGGATTGCGCCACTAGCTTTAGAAGGCTATTTTTAGTCTAAAGAAAAACCCCTCCCCTTTTTCCTACGTCAAAATCACAAAGATTTCTAGTGCTAACTAGATGACCTAAAGTGGATAAAAACCCAACTTTTGGAGATCAACTTTTCTAGGAAAAGTAACTAGCCTAGGCTCTTTAGTAGGTGTAAGGGAGTAAGAAAAGACCTCGCTTTGACTTCAATCCAATGCCGTATGCTCCCGATACGCCGGTCAATTCCACGATTAATCTTCAATTTTGTCAATTTTGGAGGATCTTGCTAGTTTTGCATCTTTTGACTATCAGAATGCCACAAAACTTGTTGGAGCTTGTTATTAATACAAAAGAAGATACTCTAATTTTTAGTGAGATTTTACCGTAGTCTGGGTAATTTCTAAGAATTTTCCATCATTACTTCCAATGGTTGACTACTTGGAAAAAGATCTTTTGAAGATCAGAAAAAATCGAGAATTTTCATGGAATCTCTCATGGAATTCCACAAGGGATGTGCAAACTCATTTTTCCATTTTGCACATCTAAAGAAGAAGAATCAAATCCCACTATCTCCTTTAACCTCCGATAATTAAGGAATCTTTCACATGGAAGGGAATCTTGGCGAGCCGATTGCTTCGTTGGACTCCTGGCATGCTTCCCACCTTAAATTTCTATACTTAGGTTGTAGATGCCCTCCTCTAGTCCGTCTTGAGTTTTCTTCATCTATAGGCTAACAATTAGGGTTTCTACTATTTTGCCAATGGAATGGGAAAACTAAAACCTATCTTTGGAAATTTATACTAGGGTTCTCATCTAATTCCCTCGGACCACTTTGGTTAAGATTTGTCACTAAAAGGCAGGTTCAGACAAGTTGGGCAATTTCTACTAAACATGGTTATTTTGTATAATTCTTGGGTTTCTACCCTATTTACATGCAAGATTTGGTTACAAATAACAGAAAATGGCCCATCTAGGACCAATTGCTATATTGGTATGTGACATCTCCATTCTAGTTATTCACTCTTTTTTGGGCTTTTTATATATAAAACTATATTGAAAATTAACAAAATCCAAAAAAAACAATTCCTGAGTCATGAGTGACCAAATGGGCACTCACAACCAGCAGATTCAACTCTAATATGCAAGGTCTAAAAAACTTCACCTATGTGTTTTAGCGAATGTAAGGCTAGGATATGCTACATATGTATTGATAATCCAGAAATGAGTAGGGCTACAATTCACTTAGGAACATACGGGCACCCTATTGCTAAGGAAATGTATAAAGATTCTACTGAACAAATTTGCACACTCATAGCGGAGCAAGTAGCAAAGACACCCATGGCCACAAACTCAGCTATTGCCCTTTCTGCTAGTAAAGAGTTCTTAACGAACTATTTGTTCTACAATGGAAAGGGCAAAAAAGAGATGCTGAAGAAGGATGAAATGGAGGAGGTTATGGATTGCTTCCAATACCTTAGTAGTCCAAATATTCGCAACGTGATCTCTTCCTTCTGTTCAAACAGTCGAGGAGGAATAATCGACAACATTATGACTATGAAGAAGGAGTCAAAGTTTGAATTCATACACGATAGTGTCTTTTCTGAACAAGGGAAGAAAAAGGTTTATATTTTTAAAATGAATACAGAAGGACTAGAGAGTGCAGTGGACCTTGTAAAGTACATGCAAGAAGGTGACCTATAGAATACTTGATTGATGTTTGACCACGTGAAGCATGTGAAGGAGCGGACCATAATGGCTTACCACGTGTATGATACCGCATACAAGAAGGTGATGACCATTGCAATGTGTGATATGCAATCCAAAGACACTGAGGTTCAAATACAATTTTGGTGCAGCTTAAATACAGTAATACAACAGCGGGGAGTGCCTAATCCAAACTTCAAGGGATTTATAGCAGATAGTGCTATGGTCAATTGGAATGCAGTCTGGATTGTATACGACAGTGGTTTAGCCAACGAGGCAATGGAGGATCATGAAAGAACATGTTTACAGCATTGGAATACCTCTCTCCATAAATATACATAGAAGTACATCAAAAAAGCATTCCAACACCAGCATATTTTATTGTGCAAGCAATACAAAGATTTGAAGAATATGGACTAAGCAGAGATACGGTACCTTACAATACGGTCATGGTGGCTATCATTTGGAGCTGCCAATGAAGATGCACTTCATCACTAAGACCATTGGCTAGCTTTTTGGCATTTTTGGTATCGATAGTGGGGTGGCTTCATGGACATGGTGCGTTGAATTATTCATTTGTATTTGTACAAATTTCTGAATTTAGATGAGATATTCTACAATAGTAAGTTCTATTCAATGTATGATTTGATTGTGATAAAAATTGATTTGCAAATAGTTGTTTCTAGCATTTCTTAAAATATTGGTGATTTTTTTGTTTATGCTTTCCATAATGAGGGGTCCTATTGACATGAGAATTACATCACTTGGATCTGACTAAGGTATATAAGGTGTCAATATGACACCCTTATTTTTGTTCCATTCATCAAATAAAGACATTGTAGTAGGTCTAAAATTTCAATGCACATGTCAATTCAAGCTAGGGTTGTGGATGAATATTGTATCCTGCATTCTCTAAGTACTATTCTTTTAGTCTACATAAGGAAGTTATTGGAAATCCTCCACATTCTTAGACTCAGTCAACAAAAAAAAATTACAAAGTGGAAGTTACTAGTGTTTTGTTTGTGAATTATTTGGTCGTTTCTAAATTTTCTTTGTTTTCTAGAAATTGAATCTGGAAGAGATGCTTGACTTGCTATCATGCAATCTATCTAAAACAGTACATAACAAGTAGCTTCAAATGTCCAGAAAGCAAGGGAACAATTTGTTTGATGCAACATGTGATGATAGTATCCATGCTTGGATGCAAATGATAAACTACCATGCATTCTTGAAAGGCCATGTATCAAGAACCGGTCTGTCAAAGGGAGAGTTGAAGCTTAGAGCTATTAAGAGTGGAGATCCCCCCAAAATTGCAAAGACCTTGAATGCATTGCTAGGATCAGAAGGTGTAGGAAGTAGAGTACCACACTTAGAAGGAGAAGAAATATTTGGGAGCGTAAAGAGGAAGTTGGATGTGCCAATTGGTAATGTTGGAGACTCTCATAGACCAGAAAAGATCAATTTCTCTCAACCCCGTGTTCAAATGAGGTCCACTACAACTTCTTCACATTCTATAGAAGACAAAAGTAAACAAGCAGAGGCATATACTTCTGGACATGTTACTATAGCATTTGAGAGCGACATTGAACGTTGTGTAAAAGGCACAAAGCGCAAGTACTACTAGAAAATTTTGTTTTTTTGTTTTTTTGGTCGCGTTGATCCGGTCAAAATCTAACAGAAATCTGTTGATTTCAACAGATTTCTGTCAGATTTTGACCGGATCAACGCGACCAAAAAAAAAAAATTCTAGTAGTGAAGTGGGTTATTGATTGGCCAGAGGTCCCGAAAGTTTGGCCTGTTTTGACTGGAACAAACCTGAATCATGAAAAGACATTGTTGCTGTAGCATGCGGGATTCCACCTCCAAGCACAACCAACATTGTCACCACGTCGATTGTTCAACATGTCAAAGATTTTCAACACTATTTTGTATGACCAACCTCTGCCCTTGAATCCGGACGCATACCCTATAGTAAGGAACAACCGAGCCACTCAAAGGGTTGCAAATGTATCAACTACAGAACAACGGAATAAGTAGAAAAGTGCATGCAATGTCAATGGGCAAATTCTAGAGGTCACATTGCCACCTTTTCCAGGCCTTGGTGCAATTGTGGTGCTTCAAATAGGGTCAGATTCCAACAAAAATGCATATTGAGTTACAATAGGGATATTTCATTCATACACATGTCTGGACTTTATTAATATGGTTGTTTCAACTATTGGTAGTCAACAACAATACGTGAATTGCAATCACTTATACTATCTATATAGGTACTTTTGCAAGATGGATGTCCATGAAGACAAATTCATTCATGCACCAAGCTATAGCTTCAATGAATTGAATCTACTTCTACTTCAAGCAAAAATTATTGTAGTTCCAAAATAGATATGGCTAGATTTGTTGGTCTACTTCATTTGCAATGTATTCATTATCATATTTTATGATTTCCATTTGAAGTGAGTTCCCTCATATTACCATATGCAATAGAAAATGTTTATGCATTCTCAAATTGTGGGAGCATGTCTCATCAAAAAAAGGTATTGAATTCAATTCATATGGATGACTAAAACCTTTTATGATATAAACTTTCTGCCATTTTTTTGGAAACTAGAGAAATCACATGTTGAAATTTTTTACTAAGCTTTGAAGGCCTAAACCTTTAGTGATTAAAACTTCAAACCTAAAAATGTAAAATTTTACATAAACCACAGGTAGGGGTCACGATCCCATTAATAGTAAAAAATTCAAGTTTTTCAAAAAAAAATGAAAAAAAAAATTTTAATTTTTTGGTTTGGAGGCTCCAAGCTCACAAGCTCCACACTTGCAGCTCACAAGCTCACCACTCTAAGTTTGCACGCTAGCGTCGTTGTCATGGTCATTGTTGGAAATAATAATTTAAGAATCTCAAAGCCTGCGTAAATCAGGGATGGAGAATGTGGGAAACCTGGAGATCGGGATGTAAGATTAAGACCATGGAGAAGGTGGTGGAAGGTAGCTACAGTGTCCTTTATGTGCGTGTCGAATGGATTTGTGTTGTGGAGGAACTGTATGTCAAGGCATTGACAAGCACACAGAAGGATAGTGAGGTAATGGTGAGTATATAGATCACTGTATTGATAGAGGAAGAGAGAAATAACTGTTTTTTGTGGAGAAGAAGCGATGGATAACCAACTAGAAGATGTGAATCTTGATGATCCAGAAATTGTGAAGAGTACACAAGTATTCCCGAGCAAGAGTGATGGATTCCAGGTTCCATCTATGCTAGAGGTTATGAACTATTTGCAGTTACTGTTTGCTGTTCATGGAATTTTTTTTGAAAGTCCGCCATCTCTGAATTAGAAGTACGAGGATTGAGAAGTGCATGTGCTTTTATGTTGCAGACATGGTACGGGTACTCATCCTCATAGCACTCTAGTTATAGTTAGCCTCAGGTACACTAGAAGAAAAACGTGTCCGCCACAACCGGCCGTTCTGCGACTAGTGTCCTATGCAACTATCCTGCGACTGAAATCCTCTCTATTTGCACCAAATTTAATTTAATTGTTTTATATTATTGTTTTTATCGCAAAGCAGTCAATCTATAGTTGTAAAAATGACTAGGAAACAACTAGAGAAAAATTGCAACTATAAAATGACCAAAGTTATTTCTTAGTCATTTTCTAGTTGTTTCCTAGTTGCTTTCTAGTTGTTTCCTAGTTGCTTTCTAGTTGTACTTTAGTTGTATGGCAAATTTCATTAAAATGGTAGCATTCTATATTTCTCTGTGCAATTTTTCAATCTGCGGGGTTTCAATTGCAAAATGACATCTAAGACTAATATAGATTATGTACATCTAGAACATTTATAGATTTCAAAAATCTAGGATTCATAGAGATTTTAAACTACGGGATTTTTAAAAATTAGTAAAAATCTAGATTTTAGATATCTAGGACTTTTATAGATTTTAGAAATCTAGGATGGATATAGATTTCAGATTGCACAGTCTAAACTGTTAAAAGTGCCAAATAATGGAATGTCTCCATTTTAATGAAATTGCCCATTTGGTTTTTAGTCATTTTATACTCTTAGAAAATTTAGCTATTTTGTTGATTTGACTGTATAGATTTGTTTCACTTATCTACTAAAAATTGAGTTTTGTAGTAGTAAAACTAGTTGTTTCCTAGTCACTTTTAAGTCATACATTAGTTGTCTTAGTTGCTTCCTAGTCATTGTTAAGTCATACATTAGTTGTTTCTTAGTTGTTTTTCAATATCTTAGTTGCTTCTTAGTCATTTTTTAGTATCTCAGTTGTCCCATATCTATTGTCAAGAGTACCTTAAAGTTGGACATATAAGACTTGTAAGCTATTGTTGTCTTATGCAATGAATTGTGTTGGTAGAATTCTAAGATTTCTACAGTTTGTAGATTTCTACAATATTTAGAATTCTATAGAATACAAAATTCTACAACCAATAGAAATTTTTAAAAAATTGAAAATTAAGAAATTTTAAAATCTATAAAATTGTAAAGTTTCCTAAACTAATGAAATCTATTAAATACCAATTTTTGAATTTTTGAAATCTAGGAAGAAGGTAGTTCAAAAGTTCTGAAATCTAGAAAAAGGTAGATTTGAAATTCTAAAATCTTGAAAAAAGTAGATCTGAAATTTAGAAATCTAGAAAAAAAAGTAGATTTAAAATCCTAAAATCTAGAAAAAGGTAGATTTGGAATTTTGAAATCTACAAATCATCAAGACTAGTGTTTTAATAATCTACAAATTTACAAGTTGCAAACAAGTTGCAAATGAGTCACAGACAAGGTGTATTGCTACAAACGTTTCCTAGATTCTAGAGTGTCCACTGCGACTACAAAATTCCAAATTATCACTAGTTGCAATCCAGTCGCAAATGTCCGATGCAACTGAAAAACCAGTTGCGTAGCGTAGTCGCAGAACCCCCTTTTTTCTTCTAGTGGTAAGACCCAAGACATGAACTATGTTGCATGACAAATGTGTTGAATTTAAGAACTGAAATGTGGAAGCGGATTATAGAGAGGCAGTACTAAGGAGGACCCAAGATAAACAATTAATTATATGCAATATGGTGGTTTGCAATACATTCTATTTACGGCCATGCACCCCCTACAAGGAAGTCATTCTCAAGTAAGTGAAAGAAGTTAAAGAAGTTGTATTTTAGTGTTCTTTACGTGTGTGCCTTTGTGTCTTTGGTTGACACCATGAAGGGACGGAGGTTGTTCAGTACAAGTTACTGTGAAGGTGAAGTGGGTAAGGTGGTGCCCCACGCTATACTCCCAAAGTAGATTATGCGTCGTCCTATGCTTCCTATGAATGCAATTAGAGTCAAGTAAAATTGAAGTTAGTGCATTATGAGGTTAGAAGAAGTATAGTATTTGTGAAAATTTTCCTCGAATGTCAACAAAGTGCTTAGCAAATTTTAGCAACGTGTTCATTTGCGGAAAAGGTGTGATATTGCAATTTCTTGACTTGGAGAGGTAATGTCTCAAGTGCATGCATGCCCTTGCATATCGGATGTCGTAATTGTGGATTCATGGCACTAAATGCTTGTTAGTGGATACTGCACTTCGTCGATGAGTGTACACATATTGAGTATGGAATTGTGAGAATGGTTAATGCATAATGATAGTGAGGGATGACAGAAGGCCGTGTCGAGATGTGGTAGACAAGTTTGAGAGATGTATTGGGGGTATCCCTTGGCATGATGTCTCTGTGCAACAGGTGATTGTGTAAGTGTGAGTATGCACTCTGTCAATTTCATTGAAGTCTTACAAATAGCATGAGTAGACATAGGCATGGGAAGTGCTTAGGTGAATGACAGAACGTAATGTACTTGTTTTTTTTTAAGTGACAATGCGATCTCTAGGTTGTATGTATTAGTGGATCTTGAGAAAACTAGATGTTCTACATGTATTGTTACAGACTAGTGGAAGAATAACTGACATTGATAGAAGTGGAGACTTAGCAATTAATGGGATCTAAGCAATGGAACTATTTCCATTCTTGGTGTGAATGTCGTCAATTGGGGAGGCATGTTTGTTTGGAGGAACATGAGTGTAATAAGATTTAATAGTACTTTGAGAATGTCATGGTCTCTAGGGTTTGGCTAATGAAATGTGAGTGGATTCATGTCAGGGATTTAAAGTCTAGATGCATAAATAGGAATTACTACATTTTTGAAGATGATCTTAGTAGTTGTGATGTTGCAATGAAATGGAAGTTAACAAAAGTATGACGTCAGAAATGGAGGCTTCACATGATTTTGTGAATTATGTGGAATGTAGGGTAGCATGTATCCTTCTATGTCTACAATTTCGTATGGATAGCAAAGTACTTGGCCAAATTACGGACCGGGTTATGGATCTGGAGTACATCCAATGCAACAATTTTTGGGACTGAAGTGGAATCACTACAAGAAAACCTGTCTGAAATGACAAAAACTGGTCCGAAATGACAACAATCAGCCCCTCCTAATCTACAGAAAATTGACAGTTTTTTGTCAATTTAGGCAATTTTTTGTCAATTCGGCCAGTTTTTGTCCTAATTGACTGAAATTCGTCAAATTTCTGTAGATTAGGAGGGGCTGATTTCTGTCATTTCGGACGCGTTTCTCTTGTAGTGAATGTTCCCTTTATTCACAAGCAATAACTTCTTGAGCATGGCTTCTCTATATGGAAGTTGTTCACAAAGTGGGCCAGCAAATAGATTCCTTCATCCTCAACTGGATCCTGTCAGATGTGCAAATGATAATGTAGAGTGGATGAACATGCGGAACAAGAATGCAGCGATGCATGATTGGCTACAAAAGCCAGCAATCACTACAAGAAAACATGTCCAAAATGACAGAAATTGGTCCTAAATGACAGAAATCAGCCCCTCCTAATTGACTGAAAATTGACAGATTTTTGTCAATTAGGACAATTTTCTGTCATTTCGGACAGTTTTTTGTCCTAATTGACAGAAACTTGTCAAATTTCTGTCATTTAGGAGGGGCTGATTTCTGTCATTTAGGACACGTTTCTCTTGTAGTGAATGATGGCAGAGTCGAAGCGCATGCAGTTACGAAAGAAATTCTCAATGCACACAAAATACTACAACCGTAGAAGGACCATGGATTTGCTCTCGTTTAAGACGAAGAGAGCTAGAGCAAACCTAGCAAAATAATGGACGTGACGATCATTTTTTAAATTCTAGCATGCCGACTACTAGGAAGACAGGTGTAAGAAAACCGATGAAAGGGGGCCCGCAACTTTTAGAGTTACGGCAATCGCCTCCTCAGTCAGCGGACACATTGCAAGGATCAATGCGAAGTCAAAGCTTAGTTGTTGACAAGACTGTTGCCACTTCTAAGGACTATAGGGAGGACAATCCAACAGCAATACACTCTGAGTCCAATATGGATTTGGTTTGACGAATGCAGAGTACAAATAAGTCTAGAATACCTAATTCCTCATATCAACGGAAAGCTCAAAGGGAGGATGAGAAGTCTTATTTGAAGGAAATAAAAGTAGCCATATCAAAAGGAAGGGTCCCTCAAGTGACGGTAGTTCAAGATGAGAATGGCGAAATAGTGCATTATAAGTCCCAATTCCTGAATGCCCTGAAATTGGTTGCACACACCATTGTCAAAGACCCATACATAGATGTGAATGAAGAAGGTACTATGGAAGCAATAATGGAGGAGGTGAGGAGGCAATTCATACTACAAAAACCATTGCCTACTGGAATGGTGGAATCATATTTAAAAGGGTACTTCAAGAGGTTAAGGGTAAAATATCACCAAATTTGATTAGAAAATGGAGACCAGAAGAAGCCAGACGTTTGTAAATAAGCAGCTTGTTTGCAATCACTACAAGGAAAATTGTCCAAATTGACAGAAACTGGTCCGAATCAACTAGTCCTAATTGATAGAAAATTGACAAAAAAATTGATAAGTTTCTGTCACTCTGGACAAAAAATTGTCCGAATTGACAGAAAATTGTCTAAATTGACAAAAATTTGTCAATTTTTTGTCAATTAGGACTAGTTGATTCGGACCAATTTCTGTCAATTTGGACAATTTTCCTTGTAGTGAATTGGTACAGTATTGGAAGTCCCCAGGAGCATCGAACAAATTCAAGTAGAACAGGAAGAAAGTAGTAGTGGATGTCAAAACACTACAAGAAAACCTGTCCGAAATGACAAAAACTGGTCCAAAATGACAAAAATCAGCCCCTCCTAATCTACAAAAAATTGACAGTTTTTTGTCAATTTAGACAATTTTCTGTCAATTCGGACAGTTTTTGTCCTAATTGACTGAAATTCGTCAAATTTCTGTAGATTAGGAGGGGCTGATTTTTGTCATTTCGGATGTGTTTCTCTTATAGTGAAAATTTTGTAAGTACTTTGAAGGTAGCCTGTGAATGCATGTGCAGTATTATTACATTGGCTAATGGATGTACATGTACTATGAGAAATTACATGGCTTTGTAGTTATTATTTAACTTACAAATGTCATTGTATTTGATCATAAAGTCAGTATCTTTTTTACTAATGAGTACCAAAATGGAACAGAGAGACATGCAGGAATCAAGGGAAAAACGTACTAAGGAAGTTCAGGACTTGTTGAGTGAAGAAGCAATGCCTGGGCCCACAAATGATCTTATGGCTTCTATAAGTGAAGTGTAGAACAACAAAAGTAGGGTAGGATTCCAATATTGATTGTAGCAGACACGATGTATGTGATCAAGTAGAATTTGACTGAGTCTTTTGTGTGAGATCGGTAGGGCTCCTTGGGATTTAACCATGCACTACAAGAAAACCTGTCCGAAATGACAAAAACTAGTCCGAAATGACAGAAATCAGCCCCTCCTAATCTACAGAAAATTGATAGTTTTTTGTCAATTTAGACAATTTTCTGTCAATTCGGACAGTTTTTGTCCTAATTGACTGAAATTCATCAAATTCCTGTAGATTAGGAGGGGCTGATTTTTGTCATTTTGGATGCGTTTCTCTTGTAGTGATGTAATACAAACAACCCCTATACCACTATCACCGAGGGAAGAGAGGAACCCAATGGTTGACATAAGCAATCAATTGCACAACATCGTTGACAACATCATGTCCTCTTTTGTATTGAAGCGTGGTTCTCTTGCGTTGGCATAAATGTTCACTATAGAAGACGGAGCAGGTCCAAAAGAAATTGCAAGTCAAAAAGTGAATGGTGCAAAAAACATGAATCGAACAACAGTGGAGGTCCTAGGTAGTTTAAAGCAACCTTTTGTGATAGACAAAAACAACAACACTCCTGGGTCATCTATAGGCGTGCGTGAAGGTTACACTATAAGAGAAACTATCCAAATTGACAGAAACTGGTCCTAATTGACAGAAATCAACTAGTCCTAATTGATAAAAAATTGACAGGTTTTTGTCAATTTGGACAATTTTCTGTCAATTCGGACAATTTTTTGTCCAGAGTGACAGAAACTTGTCAATTTTCTGTCAATTAGGACTAGTTGATTTCTATCAATTAGGACCAGTTTCTCTTATAGTGTTATGGCTGGCGTAGTATGGAAGTAAATTATAAGTTTGCATCTACAAGTGCACAACAGTGGGGAGGAAAATTGAAAAAGCCTTTGGAGAAGAAACTTTGTAGAAATGATCTAGAAGGAAAAAGTGAAGGTCTTTTGTGGGACGAGGTAGGAGACTTTATTGAAATTTTGCTTGCAAAATCAAAGGGCCACGATAGAGTGAATGTTTTGAAAGATGAAAATATTCTACTATTGTCATCCGGGTCTTTAGATGGAGGTGATTTTAGTCACCTACAAAGTACAAAGGATAGTAGGATTGAGGTACTTCTCCAGAAAACGAAGCACATATATACAGAGGAAATTGAAGGGTGGCCTTGTACGTCAATGGAAAGTGGTAGTTCACTAAAGCAAAGCGTCATGAACAACGTAGCAATGAAGCATAAATCAAGAACCTAGATCTAAAAAATAGATTTTACTGGTTCAAACAACAAAATTCTCATTGAAGAGGAAAAACCAGTTGGTCATTGAAGGCAAAAGGAAAGCAATATACGGAATGGACCAAAAAATCCTGGAATGTCGTTTGCAAAAGAAGAAATAGACTTGGATAGTGACGCTGAGACCTAGATAGATGAAAATGTTGAACAGAAAGACCACATTGATGTAGACGTGGAAGGCTCAATAGATGGGGAAGAACCTCCAGTTCTGCCAAAAGAGGTTGTAAAGCGCATGATAGATGTGGAGTACGGCGGTACTTCTGGAAGGAAGAAGGGGAAAGGAAAGGGGACTCAAAGGAGCATAAAAACTCCTTTGAAGAAGTCCAAGGTAACTCAAATAGATGCATCAATGTTGAAGAAGTTGGAGTTCTTTAAATGGCCTAAGAACTCAGTAAGTTTCACAATTTTTTCCCGTAAGGAGACTTTGCAAGGATGTCTATATTGTAGTTACTATGGCAGTGAGTAGCGTTGGAGTTGGGATGGGTGTCATTCTTTCTGAGTTGTCTGTTGCTATGCAGATTCATATGTTTACACTACAAGAGAAACGTGTCCGAAATGACAAAAATCAGCCCCTCCTAATCTACAGAAATTTGACGAATTTCAGTCAATTAGGACAAAAACTGTCCGAATTGACAGAAAATTGTCTAAATTGACAAAAAACTGTCAATTTTCTGTAGATTAGGAGGGGCTGATTTCTGTCATTTCGGACTAGTTTTTGTCATTTCGGACAGGTTTTCTTGTAGTGTTATGGAATGTACATGAGCTGAGAAGGAAACGAAAAGTATTGTATTGTAAAGTTTGGAGGGAAGTTGGTTGATTTCTAATTGCGGTGGTGTCTGATTATTGCCCTATTTTGTAGAACCCCATAAAGACAAGAACACGGGTTTGGGTGTTACATCCAAAATACGTGGGGAAGATCGTGACCGAGGACCACACTGGTGTGAATCGGAAGTCTAGATGCATGGACTCAGCAAATGAGATTTGCAAGGAAGGGCAACAAATGATCTCAGTGGTACAAGTTCTATACAAAAATAATCCTATAATGTATGACATGAATTCTCGTTTTCCTAAACATGTAAGCTATTTGGATCAAGTGGAAGGTCTGCCAAATACACCTATCGTTTGGTGCATTTGCCATATAATGGAGATCCCTCCCATAGATCAAATCACATGATTCTTGGAGGAGATTGTTCAGCCATTGTCACAGGAAATGGTGAATAGTGATTCAGATTTTGAGGAGAGCAAGAGAAGAGAAGAAGCTAAGTCAAAAGTCGTGAGCGGGAAAGAGAGAAGAAAAGGGCACATGCAGTAAATGACATCCAGTGGTGGATCGATCTCCGAAGGCATCAAAACAGTTCTGAAATCCAAAAGTAGATGACCTAGAAATGCAAGGAAGAAGCACATGACGAGGAGGAGGGCGTTTGAACTTGGACGAGGACAACTAAAATGTGTCACTTGATAGAAGAGAGATTCAATTTATGTAGCAAGGTATCAGAGAAATAGACATATCATCTCAGTGTGAGGAATGGCGTCCGTTGTCATAATAATGTGGAAATAACATGGTTGTGCATGAATGAGTTGTCAATTTTGGATAATTCGTGTACAACTCATGTAAAGTTCCATATTGTACGAGATTGTATTGTATAGAAGTAATGGGAAATAGACTGAATTATGTAGACTTCAGCGCTTCTGTATTTGTATATCGTGTTTTGGAGTTTCTCAGAGTGTGTGTTCAAACTATTGACAAGTGGAAAAACACAGTGATGGTGTTGGATTTGTGACCACAGAAGTACATTGAGAGAGTGAGCACTGTAAAAAATGTGACCCCCACCTAGTACAAATATGAAGTGGGTGCTCGGAAGGTGGTGGGGTTTGGGCCTTCTACTGAGGTCTGTTACTACATATTCAGAAATGAAGAAGTCATTGCTCAAAAAAAGAAGGTACGTACTACAAAAGATGCAGGTGGAACCGTGGATTTGCTCAGGTGGAAGGGTGGTCATTATTGTTAGATTACTATAATTCATGTCAACAAATTGGAATGCGTATAAATTATTAATTATTGCATCAACCATACTTTGATCGATTCAATATTTCAGTATGCATTGGAGAGGGTTGTATGATGTAATGAATAGTATTACAATGAATACAAAAGCTTTGTATAATGCTTTTTCATATATGGTTCGTATTATGTCTTGCTATATGTTTTGTTCATATAACTTTGAGCCTTCTTTTGAAGTGTATCAATTGGCCCTTCCATTTTCAAAAAGGATGTCCACCATCCACAACACTTGAACAGCATTGACATTGGTGGGTGATGATGAGTATTGGAAGGTGTGTTCAGTATGTGACATTTGAATTTGGAGTGCTTAGTTGTAGACAATTTGGAGACAGTCCAGGAACAATTGAGCTGTACTAGGTTGTTTTGAAAGCTCATATTTTGTGTGCATCATTGTTTGGTAGCTTGTACGTGTGGAAGGTCATGTTTTTGTTTTTTAATTCTAAATCGAAACATAACTAGAATATGGCAGTTGAGAAAACGGATTGAAAGAACTACACAGTGGCGGCAGTATAGAGGACCAAAAACATGAAGAAGGCATGTGTTGTATTTATTTGTATTTGGCGATACGTTGTACATTGTGCCCTACATTTTTCATCATTACTGAAGTGAACATAGAAGGAGTGAGAGTGCTTTTGAAGTGGCAACTACATGTGAAGGTATGGAAAAAGCCACTATGTAAGTGAGGGAGATAGGAAGGTGAGTTTCGTATGTGCTTTAGAATATGCTTGTTGGGACTACTGAGAACGGCCTCTTTGTGTATAAACATCTAAATATTTGTGCATGTATAAGTTGCTCAAGATGTGATGACAAATACGACTGCAAACCTACAAGGTACACGAGACTTACTGTGAAGGATTTTGGAGAGACAATATGTGACAGAAAGGTGCCTATAGAAAGAGATTTGGGAAACTGCAAAAGACATGCATTATTTTATAGACGATTGTGAAAGTATGAGGTGATTTAATTTAACGAAAGCATTGACAATGCACCTCATTGCGATAGGCAGGTGAAGCAATGCATATACGGTGTAGTCACTACTAGAAAATTTAGTTTTTCTGTTGTTTTGGTCGTGTTGATCCGGACAAAATCTAACAGAAATCTGTTGAATTTCAACAGATTTCTGTTAGATTTTGTCCGGATCAACACGACCAAAACAACAGAAAAACTAAATTTTCTAGTAGTGAGTGGACTTTGTCAAGGGTAGCAGTGAATGTGACAGTAGGAGGATTTCATCATGTAAGTGTTCAAAGAGTTTGTGAAGTGCTAGAGGTTGTTGTACCAAGGTATTTGTAGAGTTGTGCATTTTGAGTCTCGTGAAATTACGTCGTCTATTTTATTAGTAAGGCATAGTCACAGTAGGAAGGTTATGTGAGCATCATCTGTAGTACAATCACTAAGGTACCGATATCCTGTTTGAAAAAGTAGGATACGATTGAATGTAGGAAATGCCACGTCGAAGTCTAGGATTCAATGTAGGTATAGGCTGGAAATGAAAGCCTTCCACTGTAAAGGGATCCTTTCAATGCAGCCAAAGTAGACTATGTATATGCAATTTGAAGTTTGAGATGAGAACTTGGTTGCTTCAGGGTGCAATGATGCTTTATTTCATGCATATAGATGCAGAGTTAGATGCAAGACATGGACAGGTATTTTAAAAAAACTGTGGAGACATGGATGCATTTAGTCATTTTTACAAGGTACTCTTTGTTTAGGCATTGTTATTTAGTGTTGGTGGCCATGCACGTACACTTGAGTGCACTTGCACCCTGAACCGCTTACTCGCAATATGTATGTTGATGGCATGCATGTAGACGTGAGAGGTTCATATGGCATGTATATGAACGTGCACATGGTCATGTTCGTATTGCCTATACAGGAATGCAAAAGCAATTGTTCAGCTCAGACAAATCATGTACATGAGTATCACTGAAGGGAATGTTGTAAGCATGCAAATTTTGGAATGTGTGGCCAAGCACGGGCCCAATAGTAGAGTTCCAAATCATGCATGTACTGCCATGAGTAATTCAAAATTTGTGGGAATTGCACGTGCGTAGTCATTAGTTTGTGGTAATTTTGTGTGCGTAGTCTTGAACTCTGTGATAATTGTTTGTGCACAGTCGTCGGCTTTGTGGTAATTGCACACGCGTGCACATTATAAATTAGGTAGTATGCGTGTACACAATCATGACATTTTGAAGTATAAATGTGTATAAAATCGTGAATTTTGATGTACATGTGCATAAAATAATTAAGGCCTAGCATGTGCATAAATAAATCATAATTGGAGTGCACACTTTCTTGTATGTACGGTCTATACATGCATGTATAGTATATCTCAGTTGCGCAATCATTTAGTAATATAGGAATCTACTATTATATTGAAATCAATGTATTGCATGCCTATTTAATTTCAATGAACTTCATGTGCGTATGTGTTGATTAATTCAAGTGAACATTGAAGAGGCCTAAATACTGTGTGAACAATTGCACACGTGCGGCATGCAATATTCTTTGTCTAATCATGCACGCGTAATGTTAGGAATTGGTCATCTAACAGTTGAAAAATGAATTGACTACCAAAGAATTTCATGTCCACCAACAATGAAATCCATTGACATAAAAATGTGGCAAAAAGACCCGCATTTGAGAATTTAGTGCAGTTTTTTTTGCCATGATTTGTTTTAGTATTTTGTGTGTTCACTGTGTTGGTTTTTTGAGAAAGTGGAGAGAATGAGGATTACGAGTGGTGAAGTCCCTACCCCTCTAAAGACCAACAATGGATCCTTTGAAGGTAAAATAAAGGCATAGAAAACCAATACGAAGTGGATTTATTTCCGGATTCCGGAACAGGCCAGATCCAAACTGTATTCCGGATAGTGATAGGATCTGGAAAGAAGGGTGAGAAGTAAGGACGGATTGATGCTTGGGTGAATAATTTTTGAAACTAAGTAAATCCGAATACCTGGGCTTGAAACAACATACTAGAATTCCCTAGGACGATAATTTGTGTCATCTTACTATGTTTGGTATGGTAAAGATACTTATGCCTAAATTGCGCGAGCGACAGCCTCCACTAGCATGCATGTGCATGGCCTTAATGAGGGGGTGGGCATGCGGGTGAAAATTCCACTTGATGGGCTACTAGACAAAAAACCCATTCCTTGGAACATAATTAGTCCACGCACATGCCTTAGAAAATGGGAGTGCCAATGGTTTTCGCCAATTTCCGCCTAGTGAACTAGCAAGTGAAGCTTGGGTGGACTTAACCACTGCCAAATGTGGTGCAGGTTAGAATTTATTACTAATAAAAAAAATAGCCAGTTGACATCTAGTTCAGAAAAAACATAATTTTTTATAGCTTCTTATTTACTCAATTAGATGGTTCAAAATCAAGTTTTCTTTAACTTACAACTTTCAAAAAATGAATTGGAATGGGGAAAAAAATTAATGCATGATTAAAGTTCATAATTTGTATTATAGATGCTATTGGTGATTTTTTAAAACTTTAGTGCTTGATTAGGGTTCACAATTCGTTTTTGTTTTGCAACTTTTTTGTATTTCAAAGAATTTTTTTGCATGATTAATTTAACTTAGGCTTGAAGGTGAGTTTCATGTTCCATGAGATTTTCATGAAGGAAGAATATTTTGACTCTACTTCTTTGCCTTGTTTATAGCTGATTGTTTATTTCTTTTTTATTTGCTTTGCTACTTTCATGACATGGAGAATTTTAGCTCGTAAAGGACTGAGGCCTTTTTCTTTTTTATCAAAAGCCACTCAAAATTGTCATTTCTATTGCAAAGAACAAAATAATGTAAAAATTATTTTTTTTGCCTATCTAATTATACGATCTTATATCAAAATAGTTTAAAAATGTATGGAAGAAATTCAAAAACTTTGCCCCCCTTTGATTGCAAGATATTTGCATTAAAAGTGAAGAAAACAATATTTTTTCATCTTGTTTGACTACATTTTTGGCTTTGAATCTTTTGAACCTTAAAACTTTTGAAATACTAATTTTGGTTTTCTAATTCTTTAAGTTGAATAGTTGAGTTGAGAATTTAAGGAAAAAATTCAAGAAAATAACACTTAATTTTTGCTCACTAAAAAATTGTTAAGTAGAATTAGGTTCAAAATTGAAGGAAAAACTAAATTGTTAATAGCCTTAAGATGGAATTGAAACACAATAATTCCAATGGCAAGATTATTCTAGTAAGCAAATCTAACCATGTTTTAATTTTTTTTATAAAAATTGCATTCAAAAATGAATTTTGTAAGTAATTTTTCAAGAAAATGCTTAGATTGCCCAAAAAACTAAGATTGTCCATAACTTTTTCATCACAAGTCCAAATAAAATGAATCAAAGCTTCACATGTAGACAAAAATATAATATTTTAGAAAAAAAAAATTTAATTTAATACTTTGTGATTTTTTGTGATGCTTGCCAATCTCTGTTTTTGGCTTACTATGCTATAACTTTTGCTCCCAAGCATTGATTGAAATAAAAATTATATATATCCACAAAGCTCTCGTAAAACTACATGTCCTCAAAACATTCATTACAAATTGAGACAATAGGAACCTACCCAAACCCAAATTGTCCTCCAAAGAGACAAATGGACCTTTAGGGGTTAAAATAGAGAACACTTTTTTCTTAATGTGGTCATTGTATGAAGAAGAAACAAGCCGCCAAAGTTCATTGTAATCCAAAAATGTTGAGATTTTGAACTTCGAATTGCTCCCAAACATTCAAAACAACTTGGATTTACATGGAAATTTTACCACAATAACTAAACTTGAAGGAGAACATAACCCAACAAATTTTATTGAAAACAATCATTGTATGAAGGAGATACAAGCCCCCAAAGTTGTAGCCATCAAATGTAGTTTGGTAAACTCAAATTGAACTAGTGAACTTCGATAGGCTTCCCCCAAAGCAGTACATCTTGAATTGATCTGAAAATTTTATCACAAACTAAAAGAGAGAGTGTAAATTTCCCAAGAAGTTTTATTGAATTCAGACATCAGATGCAAAAGTTACAACACTTTGAATTGGCCTCAAAACTCTCTAAGGACACTTTTGGCCCTTGCAATATGGTGGCAACCTGCTGTGGCACCGTGCAGGTGCGTGGACCGCCTGCCAACCAGGCTATTCCGGACCAGTCTGTGGCGGTCTGTATCCTGGCATGTACCCTGGGTGAGTGGCGAGGTTCGCCGGCCTGGACCCCGACGGACTTGGCACCCCATCGCAGCGCTCCTGGAGTCTCGTCGCATCGATGGAGACAGAGCCACACACTCCTGCGACTCCGCTTCGTGCCCTTCAAGAAGCACAGATAGCGAGGGAGCGGTTGAAATTGGAACGGCGCCAGCGGAGGGAGGTCCAGCTGCAAGGGGCCCTCCACGACCTCGACAAGCGGCACAAGGAAGAGCGGCGGGCGCTGTCGCAGGAGCTTCGGGAGCTTGCCGTCGGTCGCAAGGTCATCCAGGACCAGTTGTGGGCGGACTGGATCAGCAGTCCGTTCCCGGATCTCGGACCAGGACGTCACAACTTGACGGACCAGCAGAAACGGGAACTGTCGGCGGAGCTGCCGACAGCCGATCGGTGTGTGTACGTCGTGAAGCATCACTTGGACGGAGGAAAGGAGCGCGCGTTGGACTTACGGTTGGCGACTCTGGTGGAGCAGGGCGAGGAGGCGGTACTGAATAAGCTTAGTCGCGAGGTGAATCGAAGCCCATCGCAGCAGAAGGACGGGCCTTCTTCTTCTGCTGCTGTGGACGGCAAGGAGGAAACGGGAGAAGGGGAAGAGGAGATTCCGAATTGGGTGGACATTGTTGTGAAAGCTAGCCAGGAACGGGACGAGGAGAAGCAGGCGCTGTTGAAGGAGCTTCTGCCGGCGAAGAACGTGCTGCACTTGGAGGTGCAGCGCCTGTTGGAGGTTCTGGACGAGGAAGAGCTTCGGAAAGCGTACGAACGTCGTATTAAATCTGAGGATCCTCGCGAGATTAGTGCCCACCAGAAGACCTTAGCTGCCACGCGAGCTGGGCTGTGGCGGTTTGTGTCCAAGAAGAGGGTGGAAGCGGAAAGGCAACGTGTTGAACGGGAAGAAACGGCGGAAGGCCACATCGCATATGTGGACTGTGAAAATTTAGGGCTTCCGAAATTGCCGTATTGCTACGAGGAGGTTAAGAAACTGTTGGACATTGAGAAGAATCCCATTTTCAGCAAGGCGCTCGAGGAGTGGAACCGCAAAGAGGAGTTTTATACCCGTCGGGTGGAGAGCAAGAAGAACCGGGTGGCCAGTTTGAAGAACGAGGTGTACCAATTGTTGGGATTCTTCAGCGTGTTCCAAGGAGTGGTGCTCACGGCCGTGTCGCAATCCAACCTTTTGTATTGCCACAACAAGTGGAGCCCCATTGCGTTATCGGTGCTGGCCTCGGTGATCACTACTTTTGGAGTTATACAGAAGTTGAATCAAATTGGTCCTTTGCAGACGGACATCGATAGCGAGGAGCGAACCGTCAAGGTCTGTGAATATGCTGTGGCTTACCTTACCTTGCAAGGCTTCGAACTCACTAGCTCTGAAAGGATGTTTAGTTCTTCTTTTTCTTTAGGACTGGTTCTAGCAAGCAGCACTTCTACTGTGTGTTCATATGTTCACGGGCTTCTTCGTAATCTAGAGATTTCAACCACAGGAATTAACTTGCAGGTGTGGGAGGGGTTCAGTTGATTTTGATTATGATTCGCCTTTGTATGCAAACAGACTGCAGTGCGAGTGGGACAACTGCTTCGAAAACCAGGACCCAAGGGACTTGATTTTGCCCAGTTGAACGCGGAGATACTGAGCTACAGTAGCCGGAAGCCGAAGTTCTGGAAAAAGAGACACCTAGCCTGGCTTTATTTTGTGCTCGTCATATTAACCTTAGTTGCCTTTGGAGTGTTATTCCCCGTTTCGTTTTGGAGAATTCTGTGTGAACCAGGTGCCCCTCCTCCTGCGCATTGATTCAGATCTCTCAACGGATTGATTGTCCTCGTGTTCCCTGGTGACAGTGGTGAGTGCACTTGACCCTTCCTCATGTGCATCAATTGGGACTTTTTCACGATGTTTGAAAGTTCAGCAACCTAATTTCCTCAACCCCCCAATGCTTGTGGAAACCAGGGTTGAAACTCCAATTTTACTACAATCCCCATTCCCCAATGTTTATGGAAACTCCTATTTCAGTTTTACTTTCATCGTTGTACTAGTAATCTGATTGTACTTCTGCCTATCATTAAATCACTAGGAAGACGATCTTTTTTGAGCAAATCATGTATAAGCTTCCATGAGGTTATTAGAATGAACGTCAAATTCATTAAATTGGTGGAATTCCGCGACTCCAGCACTTTCGAGGGTGCCCTGCTTGAAATGTAAATCTATACCAGTCTTGGTTTCTTGAGCTTTATGCAGATGACTTTCACCATTTCGACGTCCAGGTTTGCGCCAATATAATGAAAATTGGCGATAACGATATTCAAAGAGAATAGTGGAATAATAGATGGTGGAAGAATTGAATGGGTAGAAGAGTGTACCGGAGAAGAGCTTATAGCCTGAGACACAACGATGCCTTCGTGAAGTAATTCAGCAGGATGCCAGTATGAACTCTTTTCTAGGGGTTTCTTTCTAGAGGATGAGTTGCATTCCGTTCTAGAATGCGAAAATACTGCTGCATTCTCCGCTAACTAAAAGCTTTGGGGATGCAAGCCAAAATGGATGACCACATGGGAGAGTCTGATGGAGGAGAGCTTATAGCCTTAGCCACAATGTTCAATATCTTTCTGAACTAATTAAGCATGATATCACCGAAACGGGAAAGAGCATTCAAAGAGTCTAATGGATAAGAGATTATAGCCTAAGCCCCAGCGATACCTTAGTCATTCAACGAATTTAAGAGGACGTGAGTTTGAACTCTTTTCTTCAATGATTCCTTTTAGAGGATCATGAGTTGAATGTGAGAATGCTGCTTAATTCACGGCTCTGAAAAGCTGTGGGTATGCAGTTGAATTACAGCCAAAATGGGGAAGACCACCTTGACGAACAATTCGGGTTTTAACGTGGTAGTGAAGGAGGGGAATTCCAACATTTTCCGCAACCTCCAAGTACTGGAGAACGGGAAGACCATGACTATCAAGGCGGACAGCAGCGCCACTTACCGCGAGTATGTGATAACTTTGCTGCCGGACAATAAGATGCTGCGGCCGTTGACTTCGGACGACATTCAAGAGTTTTCCGCAATTGAGATTTTCAAGGACGAAGCGACTGGCGAATACGACTGGAGAGAGCTTCGAACAGGGGCTGAGAAGAAATCGAGTTTGGGTTCCTTTCTTGGCTGGGTCTCTCTAAAAGCAGGTCTGGAATTGCTCTTCCACCACCTCTACTAAGGTCAAGGGTCTAATTAAAGCGACCATTTACGAGCTGATCGAATTTTGGGGGAAACTGAACACCTTGAAATTTCTTTTTTATAAATTTTCCTGGAAAGATTTCGAAACATTTCAATTCTGTTCCAGTTATTTGGTAGCTTCAATGTCAGTTTCGTTAATTGGTTAAATTCCACTACTTTGGCACTCTCCAGTCCTGGATTTCAGGGAGTATGGGATTTATAAATATGTACAATTAGAAAGGGATCTTGGAGGCACAATCATAAGACTCGTGACTTCTTTGAATTCTGCTTGGTAATTCAATTTTGGAGCAGAGTTGCAGGCTTTAGTGCCTACTTTGTCAGCTGAGGACTTGGTATGTACTATATTCTTGTACCTCTGTTCCAGAATCGAATCACGTAATAGATTTCCATAGCAGTCCTAGTTTTTTGAGCACTGGTCACCTTGAATATCACAATTTTGGACTTGATAATGCTTGGGAGTTGGGAGGCTCAAGAGCATCATTGGGACATACCGTAATGCCAAGGCGTTCTACTCAGTTTAGAAAGTTTAGATCGAAGAGTTTTTGGTTGGTTAATGGGTTTCGAATGAGCAGATTGTAGGATTATGAGTTATGATTCTCTTCGAACTAGCAAATGAGACAGTGATCTGGCTGTTTTGATCACCACACTTGCATTATCACACTCTGAAACAAAACCGTAATTGTGAGAATGTGAGCAGGGTTGTCTATCTAAACAAACCTCTATGAAAACGCGAAATGTTTCTGATTGGAAGCGATTTTCTCCTCCTGTAGGTGCCAAAGCTGATGCCAAAGCAGATGCCAAAGCTGAATCTTCGAAATCTTCAACAGCAACACAGTAGCAGTATTCAAGAAATTGCAGTGCCTATTAGGAGTTCCTTAAACTTGTATAGTTTATTGATATATTGGTACTGATGCAGTCTAGGCTTGAGTGTGGATAGGTTTATTATGTGTTATGTGTCTAGTTTTGTTGATTATATTACCAGATGCTTCATGCGTGGCTTTGTGGCATTTTGATTTTGATTGGCAGCCGGGGTTCGCTTGGTTGTGATCATGATGCAATGCCCATGACTGAAGACGATGCTTGACACTGGAAGTGATCAGCTGAGGCATGTATGCCCCAAGTTTATATCATACCTAAGACCAATGCCGAGCATCATTGTCTGAGGTCTTAATGCAAGAGGGAAACACATTACTTAGGTTGTAGTTTGGTGTTGGTTTTGGATTAGTGCACTTGTGGCACATTACTTAGGTTGTAGTTTGGTGTTGGTTTTGGATTAGTGCACTTGTGGTTCAATAATATGCTTGTCACATGGTGGAATTATCTTCTTTTTGTACAATAGAAGGAGAGTTGGAGAACATTGTCCTAACACTAGGCCCACGCACAAGAGGCTAACGAGCAGCGTGCGACGTGCAGATGAGGGCGTGGAAATGCGGGTTAGCTCAACCTAGCCCTCACGGTGTAGGCGTAACGAAATCTGCAACGTCTTGCCCTCACGGAATTGTTACTTCGCCAGTTCACCCTCTCACTGTTTTCTGAATCGCAAGATAAAAAATCTACTTCTAAACTTAGTGAATTCTGTGCACACTTCACACACTCCACCGTCTACCCTGGGTTTAGAGCATCGCCATTAGTGTTGTAAAATTGGACCATGGCACCAACAAGTGGTGAGGCACTTGTCACCTCGTGAGATGTAGAGGTGTTGTGGCCATCCAATGTTCTCCACCAACAACTCATTAAAATTGGATTGATCATCATTATTTAAATGCCATATCATGGGGAATGTCACTGTGGTACTCTTATTATACTTGTTTTGAAGCAAAATTTTGAATTGACTATTGTCCCATATGAACATAGTTTTAAAGGGCTAAAAGTAAAAAATTTATCTCCTAAATTGTAGATGTCTATTACATGAACATGCCTAAAAGGTTAAAAGTAAAAGCTTTATCTATTACATTGTAGATATTTAATACATGAACATGGTACTAAAGAGTTAAAAGTAGAAGCTTTATCTATTACATTGTAGATATCTAATACATGAATATGGTACTAAAAGGTTAAAAGTAGAAGTTTTATCTTGTACTTTGTAAACATCTATTAAAGGATTCAAAATAGAAGTTTTATTTTTTACTTTATAGACATCTATTACATACACACACAACTAAAGGATTAAAAGTAGAAACTTTATTACTTACTTTGTAGATATCTATTACATGTACATGTACTTCTTAATATTTATAGGTTCTTTAATTTTATTTAGATGTAAATTCTTATATAATCTTATATTCTTAAGTAGAAATTCTTTTATCATTTTTATTTGTGGATTTTGTCCATCTTTCAAACATATGTGGAGTATGCATTGTTGAAGAATTGCTTCCAAAGTATCCCTACATACTTTGAAGGTTAGGCATAGGTTCACTTAAGATATGATTTATTGTCTCCGTGATGTCTCTCCAAAAATTCCCATTCTTTTGTCCAATCCCTTGCTTTGGATCCCATGAAATGTAAAAAAAAAGAAAAGCACAATTACTTTTCCTTAGCCTCATAAAAGTTCTTCCCCTTCTTTGTACATCCTCTACTACCCTCCATTACCTCCACGTTAGCATCCACAGAGGCTATAGTCTTTGTTGACCAAATTAGCGTGACTATAAAATTGCCCTCTACAAAGACCCTCTTTTGCCAAACAAATGTAGAGAGACGGTAGAATTAGTAATGTGACAGGATGCTGGTGTGGAGTCATTTTCCGCTAAAAATGCATGGCAAATAGAAAGTGTCGTTGCCAAGGTCATTGGGAGCAATTGGTGGCGATGCTCTTACCTTGCGTATCTTGAGGCGGAGTGCGAAAAGGGCAAGGCGCATAGGAGGAGGGCAAATAGAAGGAGAAGCGTTGTACAAGCGCTGCGGCAAGAGGTTCGGAGGTGGGGACCCGCCTGTTGAGCATTCCAACCCTCACAAGGCCCTCATCGGACCTCTTATGTACAGGCCTATTGAATGCAAGTGGAACAAAGCCATATCCTTGCTGGATTGATGACATTATACATGCATGAATTATGGTCCTTAGTGTAATGGTAACCTATATTTTGCAAATAGACCATGATGGTCTAAGAATGACAAAGAATCTCTCTATGTAGAAGAGAAGTGCAACTATTCATCCTTCAAATTTTATGTTAAAAGGGAAGGTCTTTTGTAGTAATTTTTTTAATTTAGGAGAAAAGTGCAACTATTCATCTTCCAAATTTTATGTAGAAAGGGAAGGTCTCCTATAGTAATTTTTTTTTCAATGAGTGTTTTTTTATTTTTTTAAAGCTAGCAATTCACATGGTATCCAAATAGATGATTTTCATGGTAATTAGCTTGTCTTTTAAGGTTTAAAGGATGTGGTTCTTTGTCACCAAGGTAGTCACCAAGATGCTTGAATTATTGGAACAATAGGTGCATTCTTTGTTTCAACAATGAATAGTCAAGTCATCCATGAATTACTTTGTGGTTTGAGTGACCTTCAAGGATTAATAATAAACTCAAAACTTCTATAATTTACGCCAAGAACCTTCCTAAGCTTCTATACTACAAACTTCTAGAATTGTTCTAAAAAGAATGTTCACCCAACAAAACAACACTTTTGATTGTGGTTGAACTTCTAACATATGTGTTGGAGAATAGCGTTTAGTGCAAACTATTAATTCAATTCATGATGTGTCTAGTCGGTTATCCAAATTGGAGCAAGTGGTTTTAGACCTTGTCATCACTTGATGTCATGTCGAGAGATACTTTGTTATATTAGAACTATCCATAGTTGACCACTTAAGCAATTCCAAACAAGTTCTTGAGCAATAGAAGGCAATATAAATTTTCTACTATGTAGGAAGATAGAAATCACATGGATTGCAATTTTTTTGGTAATTTTATTCCTTGAATTGAAATTACTATGAGTTTTGAAAGCTAGAAGTTGAATTAGATTCATATCCAAATGTATAGACTCTTCCAATTCCAATCATTGAAGAACTACTTTTATACTCACAACTTCCTATTTTCTTTTTCACTACATTGGAGCCTATATCATGACCTTATTATTTCCAACCTTGAAAAGAAAAAAAAATCACATTTTAAGATTTGGTTGGAAATTTGTTCCTACCTTGGGTCAAAATAGCTACACTCTATAGGTTGGGTAAGGATCCCTAGTTGGGAATGGGTGGTTCTACCATAATACTCATGGGATATTTCTATTGACATACTCCCTCCGTCCCAAAATAAATCTAGGGTTTGCATATATACTTGTCCCAAATTTTATTTGAAATTGGCTTTCCATAATTTGATGGACAAGAATTGAAGCAAGTTTGAACACCTTAAAGCAAAAGAATCTACAAATACTACATTCCATAGACTTTATAGCAATTCAATTCCTACAAAGGGAATCAAAATAGAACTTCTAACAAACCAAAGGCAATGGATTCAACCCACAACTGTACAAAAGTTGCTACTAACAAA
Source organism: Climacium dendroides (assembly GCA_950106755.1). NCBI lineage: Eukaryota > Viridiplantae > Streptophyta > Bryopsida > Hypnales > Climaciaceae > Climacium > Climacium dendroides. The sequence goes on from OX467091.1 coordinate 21,850,062, forward strand.
TCTGTTATTGAAAATTTCTTGAACTTGAATCACAGGACATTTTTGAAATTGAATACAAAAGACATCAATGGACATCACTATACCAACACCACTTGGATAATGATCAAAATGAATACCACTGGAGTAGTTCCAAAAAGAGGAAAAAATTGTTGATTTTTCCGCATGTTTTCAACATGCACCACTTCACTATTGACTTCCATTCTTTCACATCCAGTGGGATTTAGAAAAAGCTACAATAACTACACAATCCTTTGAAAGTAAAAGCTATTCTTGCACGAATCTAGCCATTTCTAGAAAAAAAACTGGGTTTATTTTGGGATAGAGGTAGTATGAAAAAAAATTTCATCTTCTAAATTTAGGCAAACTGTCTCTAACTTGAAAAGAATTGGACGAGTTGGCCATGTGGGTTTGGATGTGAAGAATAATCACTTAGTCACAAAGATGCAAGCAACAATGAGTATATTAATAGGGTGTAATAATAATGTATACAACAAGGATAGCCTTCTTATAGAAGGAAAAGGCAACATTTAAGTTAACATAATGTTGTGATTCTATCTAGTATAACAATTGGCTCTACAATCTGTTATTGCTCTAACATCGGATAGTACAAGTTGGTGGGAATAAGAATCGTAGCGCACTCGATGCAATTGGCCAACAAAACAAAAATCTCATTTCAACAAAAAATTATTGATTGTTGCAACTGTTGTCCAATGGTGGCCAGAACAACAAATAGTTGTTCATTTTTTGTTAAATTAGTTGTGATTTTCTACTAGTGATGGTATGTAATTCACGAGTGATGTTGTTGACTATGTCCATTATATCTATCAATATTCCTACTCACATATAGATGGTCCATTTCACAAGTAAGCTAGTAGTATTGGTACTCTTTTGAATCATGTAAACATAAAACTTAAAGTAGAAGGTTCATGAAGCATCCATTTAAGAGTTGATTGCATTTTGAAGGAAGTAAAACTCTTTGAAATATTTTCAATAAATTTCCTTGCAATTGTGATTTTATTGCCTTGACCTTGGACTTCTTTTGTAGGGATCTATGATTTTCTACTTTCTATTTTTTTTTCAAGTTTTTTAGGATTCGCTCCGTGGACTCCATGTTGGGTGCCATGAATTGTCGTGAATTGTTATCTTCTTACACTTTGGTTTCTTCTTCAAGTTGACCTCATAGTTGTCTTCATCTTTATATTTAGTAGTGGTGATTCTGGAATTCCCTTTGTTGTCATCCCAATTCTTCATTTTCTTTGCTTCAAGTTTAAGGATGGTAGTTAGTGGATTTACTACAAGTCCAAAAAAATTTCAACAGTCTATCAATCATCTACAGTTCTTTGTGCTATTTTTAACCTTATATTGCTCTTCTTATATTTTGTCATTTGGATGTAAATCCTCCTTATGCATGGTTACAACATGCTCAATTTTGTTGCCTTATAAGTTGATCCATTTGTCTTCACCATTATTTGGACAAATGGACAACAGCTAGGAAGCTTCTTGATCTTCCATTGTGGTTGTGTTCCCTACATTTGGTGTCTTTACTATTGTAATTATTCTCCTTTGCCTTTTTGTAACTATCTTCTACCATCATTTTGTTGCTTTTCAAGGGATATGCTTTCATATTTTGTTTATTGACGTGGGATCAAATGAAGGGGTATTATAATTACTTTGGTTTTAAAATTTAGAAAAGTTTTTGAAATAAAATAGCATCTCTAGAATAAAAAAAACAGATTTAAAAATAATGAAGGGTAGTAGAAAATACTACACTATTTGTGTATTTTTTTTTCCTACAATAGCATTGGCAAAATGAAATCTAAAAAATAGTAAATATATCCTAGGTGTCTCAAAAGGATTCCAAATGCAATTTGTGACTAAATTTATGACTAGGCAATTCTAGGGTACATTAGGGATTTCTAACTAGGGGGTTTAAGGACTAATCTGTAACTTTGTAACTTCTAACTAAACAATATTAGCCTTAGGACCTTTCCTTCCATTCAACCTATGGTTTGGCAAGTATATCTTACTTGTTTCTATATGGTTTGTACTTTGGCCTACTTTGTATTTGAAAGTATTTTGGTTTTGAATGTTTGAAAGTACATTGGCTTTGAAAGTGGTTTAGGCTTCAAACTAGTTTGTATTTTAAAGTATTTTCACTTTGGAAGTACTTCATGATTGAATCTACTATTGGTTTCAAAGCATTGTGTGTTTGCAAGTAGTTTCTAAATTTTCCTCTTGTTTTGTATATCATATTTTGTATGTGTATTTTTAAATATTGAATTTCAGTATGACTCCAATGTTTGAAAAAGTGTTTGAAAAAAATTTGCCAATGTTCTATATATATTATGAATATAGGGTATACAAAAAGAGCGTAAGAAAAATTTCAAATGAAATATAGGGTACATGAAATAATTTAAATATAAAAATTTAGGTAAGTATAATCATATAGAAATTCAAAAAATTACCTACATAGACCCCATGTAATAGAGGCTTGAACACACAACACCAACGAACACCCTATATAGTGCACCTGAGTTTTATTAGCTTGTACCTCTCAAACACTTTGAGCTAATTAGTTGATCCATTACCATATATTGGCCTTCACCCCCTAGCAATGCTTGGATTTTGTGTTGTAATTAGTACCTTTGTTTGTTTGTTTTTGTTTATTTAACACAAATAAAATAAAATTTCATTGCAAAAAAAAAATACAACACATCTGGCCACAAGTGGCCTAGCAGAAAAAAAAACATTGGCAAAATACAATGCAACGGACCCTAAAACCAGGGACTAACTCAACAACAAACAAAGGGATTTGAACCTATGAGGCTTAGTATAGGAAAGAGGCCGTAAGGCCTTTTGTGGTTCACCAAGAAGGCCAAGCTTTGCTTCTCATCAAGTCAAGTGAGCTTTTGGAGGTTGAAATTTGTGCCCACTAAAAGGGCCAGTCACTTTCCATTAATACTCTTGTGAATTGCTTTAGGGTTACCACCCCTAATCCCTACCCTTGGCAAGATGTTAAACCCCCCCTTGAGCAAAAGGGGGGGCCTTCAATGGGGTCCTTTGTGGACTCTAGTTGGTATTGGTGGTAGGGAAGGGGGCAAGCCCTGCCTGGGTCCCTCCCAACCTTAGCCTTAAATCATTTATCTTAACGCAGCCTCTCTCCATCTCTTTTCCATCCGTCTAAATCCTAACTCGCCCTCCGTCCCTCCATTTTTGCCATCTTAGTTTCTTGTCTAGACACTACTCAGCTTATAGCCTTCCCCTATATAAATTATTTAAATGATTTTATAAAAATATTTTAAAACGTACATGCATTGAAATGTACAATAAATTCTTTAATGAATGACGTATATAAATTAATGAATACATTTTAAATATGCATATACAATAGAATGTAGAAAAATTTAAACCTAAATAGCAAGAATCATTGAAGTATAAATTGATTGTATTTATTCATTTGTAGCTTATAAAATCTAAATTGTTATAGTGTAATATTCCAAAAGTATATTGGACATTAATGCACTTTTTAATATCTCACTATGTAAAAGATGATATTACAAAGGCCTTGTGATTTTAGTATTATGATTTTAAATTCTTTTTTAAATTTGATATGTACAGATCTAAGAAATTGCATGAGAAGTCTGTTGGCATTCTTCATATTGTTGGAATGCTCTTTGCAAGGAAGGACTCTTGGACTTTGTTTCATGAAGTTTGAAAGTTTCATATGTGAAAGTTTTCAAATTTTAAAGTTTTGATGCATCAAGAAATTGAATTAAATTATCTTTTGTTTTAAAAATTTATAAAATCATTTTTACTTTTATTTTGGTTGTGACAATGGTATAGGGCAAACTAGTACTTCTTCAATATTACTTGTTCCAAACGCAAGGACAAAATCTTCATCAATATTTATATTTTTAACAAATGCAATTGTAGAATCCCTTGAATAACTTATTCAAATATGATGATACATAATTTTAGAATGAATATCCCCATGAATTAAAAATTCAATATGTTGGAACTCAAAATGTAGGCTCCTCTAACCTTCTTAGAAAGTGAAGTTTTATCTTCCAACATTTAAAAGAACCCAGTATATCCAATAACTTGTCTATATAGTATGTATGTTAGAAAATAGATAGAAACATATGTAAATTTTTTTTCCAAAAAAATTCGTAATTATCTTTAAAAAAAATAAAAAGTGCAAGGTTGTATTCAATGAATAAAATACTAGTATGCTCATAAGGAAAATAGAAACTTAAAATTATTAATTCCATAGTGAGAATGTTCTATTAAACATCAAATACATTTATGTTTTAATTTTTATTTTGAAATCCTCAAAATTGAGAGCAATAAACAACATTATTGTCAAGTATGGACTCAAAACGGGGGCAAATGTACTTTGAATGAAGATGCTACAGAGGCAAAAGGTTTTAAGATACAAGGTTGTATTTAAAGTTTAAGATGTATTCAGAAATACAAGATTACAGACGACAAGAGTTTGGAATGAGCTACAGTTGAGAAATTAAAAACTAGAGCATAAGAATGAGTTGTCGAGACCAAGGAGCCTCTCAGTCTTTACTTCTATTTATATTATAAAAGCTTAAGCTTCTTAGAAATTACTTGAAAATTTTCTACTAACTTAGAAGCTACTTGAGAAACTTCCACGAACTTAGACATTGTTGGAAAAACTTCCACGAGCTTTGGAAGTTGTTTGAGAAGCTTCCACAAGCTTGGACGTTGTTGGAGAAGCTTTTATGAGCTTTGGAAGTTACTTGAGAAGTTTCTACAAAGGAAAAAGTTTCTTGAGAAGCTTCTACCATCTTGTGTGTCCATGACATCACCCTCTCTTCTAGCTCAGAGATTCTTCATGAAGTTGGTTGTGATTCTTGTCAAGTATATGGTAGCTTTTGGCTTGTTTGGTTATTGGTAATGAGTTTCTTGAATCTTCAAAGGTGCATTGATTATATTGGAGGTTGATTCCCAAATCCGTTCACTAATTGGATATCCACATCAATGAATAAAATATTCCACTTGACTTCTTTAAACCCTGAAATCCAAAGTGTTCTCAACTTCATATTCTTGGATATTATCCACTTCTACACAAGGCGGTGGGGGTTGAATTCTTTCAGGAAAATTGAATTCTCTATAGATCTCCAAAAATGATGTGTAAAGCACAAGATGTAACTTCATAGATGTTGGCAGATTCAACCAATACATCACATTGTTAATTTGTTTATCAGTGCAGAATGGTTCAATTCTACAATAGTCAAGTTTGTCATACAGATGAGAAGTCTTGATGTTTCATCATAATAGACACACTTTATTTCCTACTTGAAACTGTAGTTGTTCCATTCTCTTGACATTAGCATATTCTTTATAACAAGTTTGAGCTTCTTGAAGATTCCTACTCATTGTTGCATGTAGCTCTTTCAACCATGTTGCAAAATTTTCCACTACAAGGTTCTCTTTTCTCTAAGTTGGTAACATGTTGATCTTGGGATGATAACCATAGTTGATGTAAAATGAAGTTTCTTGGGTTGATGCGTGTATGCTATTGTTATAAACAAACTCCACTGGTGCCATCTACAATATCCAATCATCTTGTTGATAGTTGATGGTGCATTGTAAATTATATTGCTTCAAGACTTGATTTACTCATTCAGTTCGTCCATCTGTTTGAGGATGAAAGGCTGATGAAAGTTTGATTTTCACCTTCAAAATCTCAAAAAGCGATTGCCAAAATTTGGAAATGAATTGAGGTGTGCAATCTAATATGATATTAGTAGGTAATCCATGATAGCAATAAATATTGTCAATAAAGAGTTGGGTAGTTTCTTCACCTATAATTATCTTTTTCCATAGAACAAAGTATGTCATCTTTGAAAATTAGTCGGCCACCATGCAAATAATATCAAAATTAGTTGAAGGTGGCAAATCAATGATGAAATCCATAGAAATAGATAACCATGGTTGCTTGGAAATTGGCAATGGCTGCAATAACCCATATGGCCGATGTCGAGCATTTTTCTATTGAAAACAAATGTTGCCAAAGTGTACAAAGTTTTTTATGGTCTTCCACATTTGTGGCCACCAAAAATCACAAGAAATAAGATTCAACATCTTGTTGAATTCAAAATGTCCAACGGCGAGAAGGTTGTGGCGAGCTTGTAGAATTTGAAAACGCAATGGTCCGATGGGAATATACAGTTGTTCTTCAAAATATAGAAGTTGATCTTCAATTTTAAATTTATTAAAATCTTTTGTACCATTACTAATGCATTGCTAAATATTAAGCACAAAAGAGTCTTTAGTTGAGTTTGTTTGAATTATGTCTAAGAAACTCAAATCCATTGGAATTGAAAGATGAATTGCTCGTAAACACAGATGGTCAGGTTTCAAGAGTATTGTTTGTTGTTAATCATATGCCGCTTCTCTTTCTTTAGGAATAAGGTTAGATTGTCTAGATAAAGCATTAGATAATCCTTGTTGTTTGCCAAATCAATGTATGATGCCAAAATTAAATCTAAATAGAGACATATTCCAATGGGCTTGACAACAATTCAAAATACGAGTAGACATAAAATATTCGAGGTTTTTATGATCAAATTATACTGTCACCTAGTAGACAACACCTTCAAGTAAATGACGCCACTCTTAGAAGAAGTCCAAAATTGCAAGTAGTTCTTTATCATATATCTCATGGTTGAATTCAACTGCACTAAACTTTTGCAAATGAAAGCAACAAGGTGGAGTTTTTTGTCTTCTCTTGATTGTGATAAGACAGTTTCCAAAGCAAAGTCCAAGGCATTTGTTTCCATAAAAAAAAGTTGAAAAGTTGAGATAGGTCAATATTGATGCTATTGTAAAAGCCTTTTTAATACTTGAAAGGCCTTTTTTGCTTTTTGACTCTATTCCAATTTATCTTTGCAAGTCAATTGGGTGAAGAGAGAAGCAATTTCAGAGTAGTTTTTGATGAACATTCGATAAAAGTTTGTAAAGCCAAGGAAACATTAGACATCCCATACTGTTTTTGGTGTTGCCCATCCTAGAATAGCTTCAATCTTCTTTGAGTCTATTGATAATTTGATATACCATTGCTAGAAATGATGTAGCTAAGAAACTCAATTTGAGATGTGTAAAAAATGCATTTTTCAAGTTTTGCGTATAATCCTCCACTTTAAAGCTTGTCAAGGACTAATTGTACATGTTCTTCATGTTGTTTTTCATCTTTAGAATACATATAAAAATGTCGTCGAGGTAGCACACAACAAAAATGTCCAAGAATTCTCAAAATATATCATTCATAACATGTTGAAAGAAGGCTAGTGCATTTGTAAGCCCAAAAGGCATAACATTGTATTTGAAATGGCCACACCTTGTTTAAAAAGCAGTCTTCCATTCATCACCCTCTCAAATGCATACCAAATTATATACTCCTCATAAATCAATCGTGGTGTAAATTTTTTCTTGACCAAGTTGATTAAGAAGTCCTAGAATCAACGGCAATGGATATCGATTCTTGATTGTACCTTTACTAAGGCCTTGATAGTCAATGCATATTCATAATGATCCATCTTTTTTTTCACAAATAAGATAGGAACACTAGTTGGAGACTTCAAATGTCGAATAAAGTTTTTGGCTAGATTCTCTTCAATATACTCTAATGCAACAAGCTCGTCTTGTAATAAGTTGTAGATTGATCTAAAAGGTGGTTGTGTTCCCTTTTCAAAGTCAATAGCACAATCATATGGTCGATGTTCCAATAGCATATCCGCATTCTTCTTTTCAAAAACATCTTGATATTCTTTATACTATTCTAGAAGCATAGTTGTATTCATAGTTCCGCTTGTTGTTGGTATTGCATACACTGCAAATATAGTACCAGTCTTTGTAGTAGGTATCAATGCTTGGGCATCAATAAATAATGATTTTTTAAAGTTTTGGAGACAAGGTGTTTTAGGTTTAGAAGAGGATTCTACTATAGAAGACCTATTAGGAGAAAAAATCAATGTTATAGTTTGACCAATCGATTTAGAAGTTATACTTTTCAAGCTAAGAAAGTCCTACGATTATGGGACTAGAGGGAGAGTAGATAACATTATAAATTATATGACTACTGTGAGCTTTTGTTGTTGTATGTAGAGGAATTATTTCTTGTGTAACATTACTAGAAGACAGGGGTCGTCCATCAATAACCTCAATATGAACTGTTGATGTTTTTTGGACTAATGGAAGTCTATACAATTTAACGAAAAACTCATCTATAAAACATGCTGAGGCTTCCAAATCTATTTAAGCATGAGTTTCAATCTTCTTAGAACCTAAGTATATTGGTATGTCAAAGCAAGGTGTAGAATTGGCAGATAATACAAGACTTGAGACTATTGACATTCGAGAAGAATCCAATTGCTTAGTCCTTATTGTAGCTAGATGTTGTCATTTTTTCGTTGGATATTAGCACCTCAAACTTGGGACGTGCGTTGTTGCTTGTTTGGGCAAACATCAACCTTATGTCCGTGCTCTCTGCAATATAAATACAATCTTTCCAAACGTCGATGCCTCTTTTCTTGTTCTGTGAGAGGTTTAAATTGAATTGCATCAATTTGCATCTCGTCAACTTCGAGCAGTTTATTTGAAGTAGTCATTGAGGAAGTAGCAACATGGCCAACATATGGCCGCGATATAGCCCAAGTACGCTTGTCTTGTTGTCGTTCAAATAGACGATTGTTGCATTTAATAGCTTAATTGATTGTTTTATTTAGTATTGAAGGATCTCGCAAGGTCAATAATAAATTCTTCACTTCGTCTCGCAAACTATAGTAAAATTGGCTTATCAAAGCTTGTTCGTCCCAATCAATGTCACAAGTTAATAGTCAAAATTCCAAAGCATATATTGATGCCAAGTGTCATCCTTATCGCAAATTGCGGATCTTTGTTGTTGTAAAGCAAACTTTATCATGTTCGTTGAAAGCCTCGCCAAATGCTACTAAAAATACCTCAAAATTATTGAGGATTGAAGAATTCTTCTTGAAAAATGGTAAAAACCAAGAAAGTACTTGTCCTGATAGCAATGTTCCCACCAAACCAACTCGAGCTGCATCTGTTAAATATCATTGTGGTTGCAAAAATGTAATGAGCCGAACTTGATTGACAAAATTTTGAAATTTCGAACAATTACCATCGAATTTCTCTTGAAAACTAACTATAGGATCTTTATTATCATTGAGAGACGAACTTGATGCTTGTAGTATTGACCTCTAAATCTCAGTTGGTACAACTGATGTGTGACCTTGCTCCACTAGACGTTGCAAATTTATTTCTAAGTTGTAGAGTCTTGAATTCAATTCTTCCATTTGTTTGAACATTTGTTCATGATCAACGTTCATGGCTACTATGGCATTTATGATGGCATCAAGCTTTGAGTTATTTATAGCAACCTCACTCACTTCTCCCATCGTACTAATAATATACGTATATGAAAACTATTCAATCTCAAAGAACATGAATGATAAAGGGAGTAGGTAGAGCTATTAGTGATTTAAATGTAGACTTGCTAAATCTTTGTACAATTACCTTTTTAAGTTCTTATTTAGATTTATTAACAATACAAATATCAAAATTGAAATTGAATTCTCAAATAGATGGTCTATTTAGGTCCATAAACTTTCTATATTATAAATATGATAGGAAAACCTATAGTGATAGAGAACCTAACAAGCAACAATACCAATTTTAGAAGTGGGTAATCCGCAACTTCAAAAAACACTTTATAATTTTCAAACAAAGGGATATTTTACTCTCTATTTAAAAGTAACAAAGTTCTAATGTTATTGAAAGTAGTCTCGACAAATTGTGAAGGATGGACTCAAAACGAGGGCAAATGTACTTTGAATGAAGATGCTATAGAGGCAAAAGGTTTCAAAATACAAGATTGTACTCAAAGTTTAAGATGTATTCAGAAGTACAAGATTACAGACGACAAGAGTTTGGAATGAGCTATAGTTGAGAAACTAGAAACTAAAGCACAAGAGTGAGTTGTCGAGACCAAGGAGCCTCTCAGTCTTGACTTCTATTTATATTATAAAAGCTTAAGCTTCTTGGAAGTTACTTGAAAAATTTCTACTAACTTAGAAGCTACTTGAGAAGCTTCCATGAGCTTGAATGTTGTTGGAGAAGCTTCCACGAGCTTTGGAAGTTACTTGAAAAGCTTCCACGAGCTTGGATGTTGTTGAAGAAGTTTCCACAAGCTTTGAAAATTGCTTGAGAAACTTCTACAAAGGAGATAGCTTCTTGAGAAATTTCTACCATCTTGTGTGTTCATGACAATTATAGGTTTCTTCTACCATAATTATCCACAAAATAAGTTTTTCATAACTCTTACCTAAGTCTTCAAAATTGAATCTTTTAAATACTCTACAATAGCTATTAATCTATATAATGTCAAAAAAATATTTTTTAATTTTTAAAATATTTTTTCAAATAATGCTTGACATTGAAATATGAAAAACCTTTTAACTTCCGCAATATTTATTGAAATAATTTGAAAGAAAGCTTCACACACATTACAATGAATACCATCCATTTTAAGAACTTTATATAAAATTTTATTCTTTAATTGTATAGAGATTCATTGAAGTTTTGTAGTAAGAAGGTTTAGATCTAATAAATGTAAGATTACATATATAATTGAAGATTTAAAAAAGCTAATGTCAGTAAAACTCTAATATTTTAGTAAGTTAGGATTTTGAGTTTAATTACATGCACTATAGAAGACAAAATTAAATCATTCATGGCTTCAAGATAGGATTCAAACATAAATTTTAATCAGTGTAGGATTATTTTAGCAAATTGAACTATGTAAAACTATCTACTCTTTTAAATTATAGAAATTTAAGTCATAAATGAATTTGATAAACTCAATTGTTTAAATTCTTTATAAGAATATAAGGCTTCTAACCTTCCCCCCTTCGCCCAAAGTGGCTACAAATCGGTGTAGGCATATAACATGAAAATTGAACTTACAACTACCATGTTCTAAATGAAATACTAATTCTAAACTCTCCTAGATTTTGGTTTTGGAAATCCCTTGTATCGTATCAAGCTATTATCACCAAGAAATTCTAGAAAGGACCGAGTATTGTTGAATCCTCTTACGTTGGCCATTGTTCATGCTACCATGTCCTTATATTTTCCTTGCATAGTTTGAAGATATCATGCAAATTATACTCATTTGATAATGCCACAAGGTCTTCAAAAAGAACATGAGGATTACACTGAATTACTACATGTGTTTTATGATCTTTTTCCTTAGATATTATAGACTTTTTTTTAGTATATTGAATATCCATGATTTCTATGTCGTCATCAATGAAGACCGGGAGATCTATGCTTTGATGCCTTGTAAGAGATGAAGATAACCCTTGTAATAAAGAAATGTCTTTATCGACACCATGTTGAGTTCCTACTTCCCTAACAATGAGTCCATCTCATATGTTTAGATGGATCATCTTGAAAACCTTAACACAATATTTGTAGATCATGCCTTCACTTATAATTGGACAATTGCACTAAGCCCAATCTGAATCAGGAGAGTGTATTGTTCAAACTTTTGGTTTGTTGTTGACTGAGGCCACCAAAGTGACATCATTACCATTTGGGTACAACAAAACATTTGAGTCCGAAATAGACTTGACACAAATGATGGTGGATACTACTATAAACTCTTGCCTAGTATTTCTTACACTACAAGGATATTTGTGTCCTTATTGATAACAAATTAACAAAAATTTGTCAATTGCTTTGTCAGTGGGAACGTCTTGATTTGGCCAATTAGTCAACAAAATTTTGTCATTAGTTATCATTAGAATTTGAGACCTTTTCAATCTAGTTTTCATCCATGATGTCAAAAAAACTAATGATTTCTAGGCTCATGGCCCAAGTTTGTCACATTGTTCCTAAAGAACCGACTAATTATGTTTTACTACTTAAAACCATTATCTATCAAAATTAGGCTTCACATTTAGAAACATGCCTCTAAATGCCTCTTATTGCAAGTGAGGTGAGTGAAGAAGACAATTCCTTTATACATAAAGGGTGGTGGTAGGCAAGGCAACTTACATGGAATATATCAATTGCAGGAATTGTGTTTAAAGTGAAATTTCATACCTCACTTAAGCATAGTAGATTATATTTTTTCAGAAAATTTTAAACTAAGATAAGTTGGAAAATCAATTTAAGTTTTACCTCCAAAAATCCGTTTCAGATTTAGATTCTCTAATCAAAAGTTATGAACAAAATTTAGAAATAATGTAAACTTTGAACACAATTCTTGCAATTTTTAACAATGAGTGGTCAAGCTCTCATTGTTATATTATCCCATAGTTTTTGAGGATTCTTGATGGACAATACATTTCACTATAAAAACAACCTCTCTATCCTCCAATCTTACAAAATTTAATTCATAGAATTCTCATCATTTGATAGTAGCATATTGTCAATACATGCTTGTTGTCAATTCGGATAGTTTTGTGTCAAAGTGTTGATAGAAACAAAGAATTGATAGAAACAAAGAATTGATAGGAATAGGTTTGCAATTGATAGCTATTGTCATTTTCAATAATTTCGTGTTAAATTCTTGTCATTTTGGACCCCTTTCCCTTGTAGTGTTATAAGTCCAAATTTCTTCAAGTGAACATTGTACCAATAATGAGATAAAACATTTCCAATCAAATGGTAAATTAACCAATCTATACGTCTACCATCGAACTTTTCCTTTGCAGAGTATAGAATACTCTTCAAATTTCTATAATAAGACTCAATGGCAACATTTGTATTCTGACCAACATGGGGGATGTTGCAATATCCTGTGCACCACATTTCGGCTTTGCCATGCCAATGTTCTACTATGTATTTCATAAATACTGTAGCCAAAGGTCTTGTTGAAGTAAAGTTGTCAAATTGTTGATGTGCCCAGTCAATTGGAAAGTTGTCATATGACATTTCCTTCTTATACATTATATCCTTTAGTGCCTTTAAAATGAATGTTCTCTCTCCAACCGTCTTGATCTTTTTCACCGCATACTCAGCTCAACTCTTCCAAATATGCCAAAATCATAAAAAATTCTTGCTTCTATCCACATTGATTTGCATCAAAATAATAAATAAAGAAGGTTTACAGTAAAATAAATAGATAACCTTGTATGAAACAAGTAAAATCAAATATCCTATTAAAAAAAAGAGTTTGTAAAATTGACCCAAGAACGTTTATCTCGGCCTATACATTGTCTACAATTATTGAGCTTGGTGCCCACCCTGGAGCCTTGAATTGCACTCTATCTTTAAGTTCTTACAAAACAATTTGCAAGTCTTTTTCTCTTGTTCTAGAGATGACAAGAAAACCCACCGGTATTCCATTCTGCCATTCATTAAATACCATGCCAATAGTGTACAATGGATACTACATAACAATCATAAACAAGTGTAAGAATATTTTTACCAAAAAAACATTGAATTGCAAATCTTTTTATAATATGAAAAAAAATAAAGAGTTCCAATGTAAAATATTATAACTTACTCTAATTTTAGTTGTGCCAAACGTAGCATCAAATGCAATTGCACTTCTTTGACCATGTTTCACCATCATTTCAAATTGCCACTCTGTTTGTATTTCTAGTGTGAATGGAGCATCATCTTGAACAACAATATTCAAGTTCAACAATGCATGCTCCTTATAGTAAAAAACACTTGTTGGACTCTCTTTCACCCACATGTTTAAGCTCTATAGATCATTGGGGTGCTTTTGCCAAAGCTCTATTGCTTGTTTATTTAACAAGTTCCGTACATCATAGGGCAATACAAAGGTGTTCTTTATTACAAGCATATTCAAAGTTGCCATTTCACGCACATCTGCTCTATGTTGAGTCATCACTTAGAATGGTGATAGCCCTAGACTCAACATTGTAGACAAGCGCTTCTTCATGTTATTAAAAAAAGTATTGCCCATTGCATGATAGAATATTCTTATAGTACTTCCGTGACAATATTTTCCATTTTTATTAACATGTTCTATTTGATAGTAGACAATTTAGCAAAGAGTATTGTCCAAATATGGTTGTTTGACAATGAAATGCCGTTGGCATCCATGCTTGATTGACATGCTTGATTCAGTTTTTTCAATGCGCTTCTTTTTGCCTCTACAAGTATTTTGTGTTTTAAATGCATCATATTCCAAGATGACTTTCTTGCCTTTTTGGTTTTTTCTACCACCTTCCTTCGTTTCTTCTAAGTAGAATGTAACAAGGCTTCCATGTCCTAAGAAACTACTCTAAAGTGGTCTTCAAGACCAAAGTGACACCTATATTTGTGTAGAGAAGCAAAAACATGAGTTATAGAAATGAAAATAAAATTATGGTGTTTGGCATATCATCTTAATGTTTCTTTGAATATTTGATTGTTTGGTCTGAGATTTAGAAGGGAAAAAAAAATGTAAACCATATGTCTATTGCCACTAACAGTCTTGGCATGCAGGGAATTAAAGAACTATAGGTTTTTGAACTTTCCAAAGATGTACTGGCACAAGTAGTGCCAACTTGGACATGCACGGGCAGTCAACAGGTTGGCACTGTAAATCATTCCACCACCCCCCAAGTTAGTAGCCCTCTCGTGGCCTCATTTTTTTCTAATGCTTACCCTACAGATATGTGTATCTATTTAAGTGTCCATAAATGGGTTGCCTCCCTTAGAACACAAAGGTACACAAATTTGATTGAAATCAATCCTTCGTGTCTTTAATTTTTTCAAAAAACCGTCCGCTTTGACACTCCAATGCATAAGGGTTAATCACAATGATTATACTTAGTTATATGATAGAACCACCCATTCCCAACCAAGGATCCATACCCAATCTGGAGGGTGTAGCTATTTCCAACCAAGGCTAGAACAAATTTCCATTTGAAGCTTGGAATGTATTTTTTTTCTCCTTTTCAAGGTTGGGATTGATAAAGTCATGATACATGTCTCAAAATGAGTGGGAAAGTTAGTAGTTCTTGAATGATTAAAATTGGAAGAGTCTATACATTGGATAGAAGTCAAGACCAACTTTTGGCTTCCAAATTTCATAGTATTTTCAATGCAAGGCATAAAATTATTAAAAAAAACTTGTAATCCTTGTGATTTCTATTTTCCTATATGGTAAAAAATTTACATTGCCTTCTATAGCTCAAAAACATGTGCATAATTGCTTTAGTAGACGACTATAGGTGGTTCTACAATAATTAGTAATGATTATAGGTATCCTAATGCATATAAGGTAGAACTACCCATTACCATACAGATTTGTTATCTAGGTACTTTGGAGAAGCTATTTATGAACTCTCATGTTTTTCAGAGATTGAATTGTTTGAGAGAAGTCAATTGCAAAAAAAATAAAGACATTCTTGACAAGAATTGAATTTTTTGTGATTTTTCAAAGCTGAAATGTAAAACTATGAGTAGACCCTTGGTAAAGCATGACCAAACCATTGTTGAAGCGTGGGCTGATGTGTCCACTCCCCAGTGCATTGCCATCATGATCATGGATGAGTAAGATTGTGGTAATAAGATGGGCCAGTGACGGAAATGGGAGGAACCATGTAGGTGGTGGAATTGGGTAAATGGTGGTAATGGGTTGTTCTACCTTAGTTACCTTAGAGCATTTGCAATGCATATGGTATTCCAAGCAGTATGGGCATTGTGCTAAATCTAAACTTATTTTTAATTAAAATCGTGCTTCAAGGCCGCAAGTTGGCCTATGTAGGAATAATCATTGTTGTCAACGATTTTTGTTAAGTGTGCTATTAATCCAACCTTCTCTTGTTATCACGAATGGCCTGCCATTTGCCATTATAATAAGGCTTGTATGCTGAGTACGCATTGCAGATGCCCTTGCTCTGCTCTATTTGTTTTACCGATGATTCTTGTTCTTTTTATGGAACAAATTACAACTGATGCACTTCATTGCTGCAAGCTTTACCGACGATTCTGTATTCTGTACAGACCACAGAGGTCTGGCTGCCAATTTTTATTTCATTTTTTTGAAACAAATGGTCAATCAGGCTACCACTAGTTGTACTATTCATGAGCACTACTGCACGTCTGCAAGAGAGTCTCATTATGGCCAAACTTTTTAAAACTTTTTTAATCTTTTTTTGACTTGATTTCGTGGATTTATCTCTATGATTTTGCAATAGTCTACAGCTGTTTCTAAATGGAAAAATATGAAATTATTTTGATTTTTTTGTCTCTTTCCTTTTTATAAATCTAATCTAATTGTACCTGTCTTTTGAACGCATATAACGTATAGTGAGCAAGTGACAATTAAACTCGATTCAAATATTTTTGTAATTCCCGACTCCATTTCCACTCATCCCCACCTCCATCTCCATCCAACTTCAACCAAATTCAAACCCAAACCCAAACCTAACCTTAACCAACCCCTTGTATTTGTAATTTCACATTGATATGGGATGTGTAATCAATATGAGATATTGTTGTATTGCTATATTATTATATTTGTATTTGTATTATGTATCTATATATGTCTTCCATATCCATATTATACCCATATTTGTATTCATATTCGTATCCAAATTGATGGCTTAGGGATTGGTTTCAGTTTGTTTTCTACGAGTAGATCAATAGTGTGCAATTTTTGAGAATCAAAATTGGAATTTTTATCAAAATCATATTGTTCGCATCTTTTCACTAAATAGTCTCTATATGAATTTACACCATTATGAACTATTTGATTTACAAGTTAATATCTCAATAAAACAGGACAAAGTTAACTTTAAGCAATTTACTGTAAAACATTCCAAATTCTTGAACAAGTTGGATTAAAGGCAAGCTTCCATATAGAGTTGCAGGTCGGTGGAGCCTGCCAATCATTGGTCGAATGGGTGTTTTTGAAAAACAAAAAAACCCATTTGACCAATGATCCGTAGGCTCCACCGGCCTTCAACTCTACATGGAAGCTTGCCATAATAGCATCCTTACATGCTCACTTGGTAGGCAAGTTTATAGCTAATTCAAGCAGGAAGACAAAAGTGGCTCCACCAATTGTCTTATTGGGGTGGACAAGTGGGAAAGAAGGAGTTGAAGTTTCATCAATATCGATGGACAACCTCATTGGTGAAGACTAGTGAATCTAAAATATGTGCATTTTTTTTATTGTTTTTCTCACCATCCACCAGGTCCACGTAAAAGTGCAATGCCTATTTTTCCTTGTAGCTTTTGTTGTGCAATTTCCTCGATGACCGATACATGTAAGGAGGCCTTTAAAGATTATGGATATTGAGACCCTATCCACCCCTCTTTCCAATGAATCTAATACACAACAAGAGGAGTTACCTTTGGGTATCTTCTCAATATATTTTTTTAATATGAAATATTGATGATTAATTGGGGCTCGTGCTTTAACCCCTCAAAAATTGTTTGTCTCCTTCAAGGTCTCCTTGGAGGACAAATTGGATCCGGGTAGGTTCCTATAGTCTCAATTTGTAGTGAATTTTTTAAAGTTTTTAAAGTTTGTGTAGTTTGCCGAGAGTTTGTGGATATATAATTTTTGTTCCCATTGGTGTTTGGGAGAAATAGTTATGACACAATAAGCTAGGAATGGAAGTCAATGAGCAACACAAAAAACCCAAAAAAAGTCAAAATAATTAATTTTTTTCCTAAAATCTTATATTTTTGTCCACATTTGAAGCTTTGATTCATTCTGTTTGGACTAGTGATGAAAAAGTTATGGCCAATCTTAGTTTTTTGGGCAATTTAAGCATTTTCTTGAAAAAATAACTTATAGGATTCATCTTTGAATGCGATTTTGTAATTAAAAAAAATTCCACTTGGTTTAATTTACTTCCTAGAATAATCTCATCATTGTATTTTAATTCCAATTTATAGCTATTAATGATTTAGTTTTTCCTTCAATCATTAATCTACTTCTATTTAATAAATTTTTAATGAGTGAAAATTAAATGTTTATTTTTTGAATTTTATTCCTCAAATTCTCAACTCAGCTATTCAATATAAAAACTTAGAAAACCAAAATCAACAATACTAAAATTTTCAATTAAAAAGATTCAAAGCCAAAAAATCTAGTTAAGCAAGTTGCAAAAGAAATGTTTTTTTCTTCACTTTTGATGCAAAATATGTTGCAATCTATGCAATCAAATTTGATGAAATTTTTACCATATGTTTTCAGACAAGTTAAGTACAAGTTCAAACAAGAATTCTTGTGGAGTTAGTTTGCAAAATTGTCTATCATAATGAGTTCATTCACTTGATTTGAATTCTTATTGAAGAAGTTTTGGAATGTGGAAGATAGGAAGGAGGACTGCCTTCATAGTTTAGAAACCGGAGACTTTGTTCCTTAATAACTTTTAGACAGAGTCTTAGTTTCTTATGAAACTTTTTGAAGTTGTGGATATTAGTATTAGGATTCTAAATTGCTATTACACTTGCAATTTGGATTTGTAGTTCAAAAGTTATAGAAGAATTTAGAGGCAGTAGTTGGTTGCCAAAGGATTTAAGGGACCTCTACTTTGCACTCTAATAACTTTTGGACAATAGTTTGGATAGAATTGAGATTTGGAGGGTGTTTTTCTTGTGAAGTTATCTTCCCAAAATGCTATTACACTAAGCATTTGGAGACTTAGGCCATCTGTGGCACTAATGTAGTGATTAGTTGGATCAATATTCCTCCAGTTAGCCCTTAATTCCCACTAAAGATCAACTTAGAGTAAACTGCTCTGGAATTGTTCCCACGAGGACTCGAGGCTCACGGATCTAGGCTAACTCGATCTAAGTTTTTCCTTTCTCTTCTACTTTCTAATCTGGACTAGAGGTCCGGTCCGGCTGCTAGTGCCGGGTGGGTTCCAGAAAAGTCCGGAAACCGTTCAGTTGCCCCTTCCGAGATCCCTGGGTTTAGATGACAAGTGGCCAGATCCACCGTCCGGATATTTACCGTGTCCGGAAACACTGACTCTCTCTCTCTCCCTCTCTCTTGACCTCTACTACTAATGCTAACTTAACTTCAGGGACTGGAAGTATCCTACTATTCCGTCACCTCACAAATCCGGAATGCTTACCGAACCAGGTCACACAGGGACGGTCAAGGACTACAACGACATTCTAGCATTAACCCAACACTAAGCCTCCCATCGACTGGGTGGACATCCTTGCACTTTTATGGGCATTACACCGGGGCTTTGACTCCATCTATGGGGGAATTCCGGTATTCGAAATTCGGGTTACGTTTTACAAACTCCCGTACACGGAAGCTGCTTGCAGACTCTCAGACACCCTCTTCCATGAGGTAGTATCCTTCCCTCAGGCTATATCGGCATTCAAGCAGGCAACACACTAACACTTCTTCCGGAACAATCCAACCGGTCTCCCCATCAATCTAGTGACATCAAGTACCACTCACAACATCGATACTTGCTAATCAAGGTAAGTTTTCAACATTTGGAAAAGGCACGAATGGATCCACACCCATAAAAATATGCACTAAATATAAGAAAAAAAAAGAATGGAATGCCTCCAAATGCTTTGAATTAAGCTCAAAAGGTATAAACTGAAAATCATGTGGTGAGTGAGTGACCACAAAGGTCCATCAAAATCTAACTTATACTAAACCAATCCTCATCTTAAAATCACACAAAACACTCCTACTGGCCTGCTAGATTTTCGGTAATCCTTAGTAAACATCCCGGGATATCCAAAAAGATCAGCGTCAGATCCTATAAATCCAAAACTTCCTAAAATTCCGGATCCATTCCGGATCTACCCTTTCCGGATCCGCCCTTTCCGCTTCCAACCGGAGTCGTCTTCGTTGCCGCCCGGTATGAGGCTTTTGTTCCGAATCATTTTCCTGATTTCGGATCCTATCCGGATCTTCATCCGGATCCTAGACATTTACGGATTCTGGATCTGTTAGTTCGGAATAGTTCCAGATTGATTCCGGATTTATTTCCGATACTACAAAAAGTCTTTGAAAATATTTTTTGGACAACTTTCCAGACTCCGGTTTCCGGTTAGGACGAAAAGTGCAAATTTCCTCCTTAACCATTTTACCTCAATTAAGAGCCCCTACAGTTGTTAATCCATAACTCTAGTAATTTCTCTATTTCTACCCCACAAAATAAAGAAAATATACTATGAATGGATTTCTTACTTCAAATTCTATTTGAAATAAATAAAATCTATTTGTTTCAATTCCGACAACTAGAAAGAAGATCATAGCTAGTGGGAGGAGAAATTCTTTAGTATTCTTTGGGGTTCTTTTGAAAACTTGAAGACTTGAAGAGTCCAAAGTATGAAGACTTGAAGATTCAAGGGCCGTACATGCTGAGGACCTAGCCGTGTACTGTGGCTTGTGGCTTTATTATTCCTGGCCAGCTTTGAAGGCCCATTGTCTTTTATTGTTTTTTCAATCCGGATTTGGAGGATTGTTGCATTCAATTCTGCATTGTAAACTTGTTGCAAGCTATGTGGGTATCCAACTTAGCCTCTTTTTGTGTTGTGGGCGACGAAGTGGGGTTGATGACCTACATGGTTGAATCTTATGTCGTTCTCATTGATGAGGCTAGATTAATGACCATTTGACCAGTGAATTTGAAGTTTAGGAGTCCATCATTTGGACGACAACTCGTGTTTTGCTGTCCCGTTTTACCCGTCTGAAAACTTATTTCTTATTACATACTCTTACTCAAACCTTTAGAGCCACCACATGATAGGATGGGTGAAGATTAGGTGAAGATTTGAGTTTGAAGACTTTGAAGACTTTGAAGACCAAGAGAAGATACATATTAGAAGAATCTCCATCAAAGCACTATAACTATCAGCCAGACACTTCGCGTATTCTCTAAGCGCACCCCTCTCACCATGACAACATTCCTACCATGCAAATTGACCCAAGCTAAATCTTGTTCCTTTATTGGTTTGTGGGCTATATCTTATTTTTTTTAATCAATTAGTATTTTGGCTGACTTTTGATTTTGACAACTTGTTAAGGTAGTGTGCTCATAAATTGACCCTTTAAAGGTCGGTTAGCCTTTTTGATGGTTTTCAAATGCTTGAAAATATTTTCCCTTATTTTTCACTTGAAGAAAAATTAATGCCAAATCTAACATAAGTAGTTTCATATTTTTTGGAGCATTTATGAATTACTTATGAATTTTCAAAGAATTTTGTCATAGGCACCTATTTATGATCATAGGCCTTGCAAAACCCACATGCACAAAGCTTGAAAAAAGATACGAACTCTTCCCAAAACAAACATTACGGCATGCAAAAAATAATATACTAGGTTCTAAAATGCAACCCTTACTAAACTTAAACGGACTTTAAATTCTTTAGCATTTGCAAGAAGGCAATTGGGCAACCAATTTTTTATTTAGAAAAATTAAGTGGACACACCTTGACTTTGAAATGAACCCACCTTGGATCTTATTCCAACCATTAACTAAATATGAATCAATCTCATTGTGCTTTAACATTAATAGCAACCCATTTCACAACTACTCCTTGTTCATTTTCAAGCCACGCCACTTGGTGGTCGATTTGAAGAAGAGGGTCAGAATTCGAGCCCCTCCTATAACATTTTGGTGTGTTCGCTTCCTATTAATCCCTGAGCAACAGAGCATATTTGTTAAAATCTAGACCCTTCTCAATTCATTCCAATCAAACTATCAAATAAAAGGAGATCCACATAAATTGACCGTATTGATTGATAGTAGAGATAGTGCTGGAGCTATAGGGAAAGAGACACGTCCTTTGACGGTACTGTTGAAAAGATTATAATGGTCAAACAAGGAAATCTTTGAGTTTTGAGAGGCCATATTTAAGGCACTGGCACTACAACCACCTTCCACCCAAAAAACTCTGGTAGAGTTTTGCTGCTATTTTTTCATCCATGCACTTTCTTCCTACCTCTTTAATGTGAAAACCCACTACCATCCGCAATCAATCACATTCAAGAGATGCTATTGCCTCTCACCTTCCTACCGCTCGTGTAAAGCGCCTATGAGGCGCTCGAGGGTTAATGAATGGGGGACAGAAGCAGCTGGGGAGCGACCCGGCGACCCGGCTTGGACCGACCCATTTCCCCAGCCCTGTTTGGGGGGAATGGGTGGAGATGCTGCACGGAAAATAGCTGGTAAAACTCAACGAACGCTGACTTTTAACCCATATTTTATTTCCAGCTTCCAGTACAGTACAGTACGTTGGGTCGCCGAGGAAAGAACCGTCCCACGTGATCTGTGCAGTAATCGACAGACTGTGGGACAGCGGGTCCAGAAAAATAGTGTCGCTTTCCAGTGTTTCTACCTTACAGCATCGATTTTGCCCCTGTCGCCGGCTCGGCTCCCCGAGCCTCTGGTCGACGGACTTAGCACGCCATCTCCCCACCAAGCCAGCGCTCCTGGAGCGCCCGCCCGCCTGGCAACTTCGCATCCATGGCGACAGGGCCAGACACTCCTACTGCTACTCCGCTTCTCAAGCAACGTGAAGCTGAGCGGCACAGGCTGCGGGAGGCCGAGTTGGAAAAGGCTCTGGAGGAGCTCCGCAAACGGCACGAGGAGGAGCAGCAGGCGCTGTCGCGGGAGCTTCGGGAGCTTGCCAACGCTCGCAAGGTCATCCAGGAGCAGCTGCGAGCGAACAGATCATCGCAACAGGTGGACGGGGCTTCCTCTTCTGCTGCTGCTTCGAAGGAGATTCTGCCGGAGAAATACGAGCTGCACGTGGAGGTGCAGCGCCTGTTGGAGATTCTGGACGAGGAAGAGCTTCGGAAAGCGTACAAACATCGTATGCAAACTGAGGATCCGTACGTGATTAAGGCCCACCGGCGACACGAAGCTAAGAAACGAGCTGGGCTGTGGCGGTTTGTGTCCAAGAGGAAGGTGGAAGCGGAAAGGCAACGTGTTGAAGAGGAAGGAACAGCGCAAGGCGAAATCGATTTTGTGGACGAAGGAAAGTTAGGGCGTCCGAAATTTCCTGATTGCTACGAGGAGATAAAGAATCTGTTGGACATTGAGAAGAATCCCATTTTCAGCAAGGCGCTTGAGGAGTGGAACCGCAAGGAGGAGTGGTACAACCGTCGGGTGGAGCGTAAGAAGAACCGGGTGGCCAGTTTGAAGAACGAGGTGTACCAATTGATCGGATTCTTCAGCGTGTTCCAAGGAGTGGTGCTCACGGCCGTGTCGCAGTCCAGCTTTTTGTTCTGCCACAACAAGTGGAGCCCCATTGTCTTATCGGTGCTGGCCTCGGTGATCAGTACTTGTGGAGTTATACAGAAGTTGAATCAAATTAACGATTTGCAGGGGAACATCGATAAAGAGGAGCGAGCCTTCACGGTCTGTGAATATTTTGTGACTTACCTTATTTTGTGGCTTACCTCGAGGCTTCGAACTCACTAGCTCTAAAAGGATATTTTTTCATTTTTTTCTTTAGGACTGGTCCTAGCAAGCAGCTCTTCTACTTTGTTGTTCATATGTTTATGGACTTCTTCGGAATCTAGAGATTTCAATCACAGGAATTAATATTCAGGTTTGGGAAGGATCAGTTGATTTTGATTTTGATTTTGATTCGCTTTTGTATGCAAACAGACTGCAGTGCAAGTGGGACAACGGCTTCAAGAGCTAGGACCCAAGAGAGTTGATTTTGTCAAGTTGAACGAGGAGATAGAGCGCAACAGTAACCGAAAATCGAAGTTGTCAAAAAACAGACACCTAGCCTGGCTTTATTTTGTGCTCGTCATATTAACCTTAGTTGCCTTTGGAGTGTTGTTCCCTGTTTCGTTTTGGAGAATTTTGTGTAAACCAGGTTCCCCTCCTCCTGCCCGTTGATTCAGATCTCTCAACGGATTGATTGTCCTCGTGTTCACTGGTGACAGTGGTGAGTGCACTTGACCCTTCCTCATATGCATCAATTGGGACTTTTTCATGATGCTTGAAAGTTCAGCAACCTAATTTCCTCAACTCCCCAATGCTTGTGGAAACCAGGGTTGAAACTCCAATTTTACTACAATCCCCATTCCCCAATGTTTATGGAAACTCCTATTTCAGTTTTACTTTCATCGTTGTACTAGTAATCTGATTGTACTTCTGCCTATCATTAAATCACTAGGAAGACGATCTTTTTTGAGCGAATCATGTATAAGCTTCCATGAGGTTATTAGAATGAACGTCAAATTCATTAAATTGGTGGAATTCCGCGACTCCAGCACTTTCGAGGGTGCCCTGCTTGAAATGTAAATCTATACCAGTCTTGGTTTCTTGAGCTTTATGCAGATGACTTTCACCATTTCGACGTCCAGATTTGCGCCAATATAATGAAAATTGGCGATAACGATATTCAAAGAGAATAGTGGAATAATAGGTGGTGGAAGAATTGAATGGGTAGAAGAGTGTACCGGAGAAGAGCTTATAACCTGACGCACAACGATACCTTTGCGAAGTAATTCAGCAGGATGCCAGTGTGAACTTTTTTCTAGGGGTTTCTTTTTAGAGGATGAGTTGCATTCCGTTCCAGAATGTGAAAATGCTGCTGCATTCTCCGCTAACTAAAAGCTGTGGGGATGCAAGCCAAAATGGATGACCACATGGGAGAGTCTGATGGAGGAGAGTTTATAGCCTTAGCCACGATGTTTAATATCTTTCTGAACTAATTAAGCATGATATCACCAAAACGGAAAAGAGCATTCAAAGAGTCTAATGGATAAGAGATTCTAGCCTAAGCCCCAGCGATACCTTAGTCATTCAACGAATTTAAGAGGACGTGAGTTAGAACTCTTTTCTCCAATGATTCCTTTTAGAGGATCATGAGTTGCCCTCTGTTCAAGAACGTGAGAATGCTGCTTAATTCACGGCTCTAAAAAGCTGTGTGGGTGCAGTTGAATCACAGCCAAAATGGGGAAGACCACCTTGGCGAACAATGTGGGTTTTAACGTGCAAGTGAAGGAGGGGAATTCCAACATTTTCCGCAACCTCCAAGTACTGGAGAAGGGGAAGACCATGACTATCAAGGCGGACAGCAGCGCCACTTACCGCGAGTATGTGCTGATTTTGCTGCCGGACAATAAGAAGCTGCGGCCGTTGACTTCGGACGACATTCAAGAGTTTTCCGCAATTGAGATTTTCAAGGACGAAGCGACTGGCGAGTACGACTGGAGAGAGCTTCGAACAGGGGCTGAGAAGAAATCGTGGTTTGATCCCTTACTTGGCTGGTTCTCTCCAAAAGCAGGTCTGGAAATTGCTCTTCCACCACCTCTACTAAGGTCAAGGGTCTAATTAAAGCAACCATTAACGAGCTGATCGAATATTGGGGGAAACTGAACTCCTTGAAATGATTTTCTACAAATTTTCCTGGAAAGATTTCGAAACATTTCAGTTCTGTTCCAGTTATTTGGTAGCTTCAATGTCAGTTTCGTTAATTGGGTAAAATTCCACTACTTTGGCACTCTCCAGTCCTGGATTTCAGGGAGTATGGGATTTATAAATATGTACAATTAGAAAGGGACTCTTGGAGGCACAATCATAAGACTCGTGACTTCTTTGAATTCTGCATGGTAATTCAATTTTGGAGGAGAGTTGCAGGCTTTAGTGCCTACTTTGTCAGCTGAGGACTTGGTATGTACTATATTCTTGTACCTCTGTTCCAGAATTGAATCACGTAATAGATTTCCATAGCAGTCCTAGTTTTTTGAGCACTGGTCACCTTGAATATCACAATTTGGGACTTGATAATGCTTGGGAGTTGGGAGGCTCAAGAGCATCATTGGGACATACCGCAATGCCAAGGCGTTCTGCTCAATTAAGAACGTTTGGATCGAAGAGTTTTTGGTTGGTTAATGGGTTTCGAATGAGCAGATTGTAGGATTATGAGTTATGATTCCCTTCAAACTAGCAAATGAGACAGTTATCTGGCTGTTTTGATCAGCACACTTGCATTATCACTCTGAAACAAAACCGTAATTGTGAGAATGTGAAGCAGGGTTGTCTATCTAAACAAACTTTTATGAAAACGCGAAATGTTTCTGATTGGAAACGATTTTCTCCTCCTGTAGGTGCCAAAGCTGATGCCAAAGCTGAATCTTCGAAATCTTCTACAGCGACACAGTAGCAGTATTCAAGAAATTACAGTGCCTATAGGAGTTCCTTAAACTTGTATAGTTTTTTGATATATTGGTACTGATGCAGTCTAGGCTTGAGTGTGGATAGGCTTATTATATGTGTTATGTGTCTAGTTTTATTGATTATATTGCCAGATGCTTCAAGCGTGACTTTCTGGCATTCTGATTTTGATTGGCAGCCGGGGTTGTCTTGGTTGTGATCATGATGCAATGCCCATGACTGAAGACGATGCTTGAAACTGTAAGTGATCAGCTGAGGCATGTATGCCCCAGATTAATATCATACCTAAGACGAATGCCGGGCATCATTGTCTGAGGTCTTAATGCAAGAGGGAAACACATTGCTTAGGTTGTAGGTTGGTGTTGGTTTTGGATTAGCGTTCGTTGTGGTTGAATAATATGCTCGTCACATGGTGTAATTATCTTCTTTTTGTAGAATAGAACGAGTGTTGGAGAACATTGTCCCAACGCTGAATGCGAGCGGAACAAAGCCATTTCCTTGCTGGATTGATGACATTGCACATGCATGAATTATGGTCCTCGGTGTACTGGTAACTTGTATTCTGCAGTAAGTTATGGCTGTTCTTCATGTCCAAGTTGGCCTTCGCATTAGCAATTTTTTCCCCTAGCAGATTCAGACCTTCAAGTCTACATTAATTCATTGTTGCCAACAGGATCAATCAAACCTCAATTAATTTGCTGAAGATAGCCTCAGAAGTGGCGAGTTAAAACCAACTCATCACATAACCAATGTTTTCAAATTTGTTTTACAACAATCTTTGCACTTAACCCTTAAAGGATGCGACTCCCCGTGTCTAAGGTAGTCATCAAAATACTTAAACTATTGGAACAATAGGTACATTCTTTGTTTTGACAGTGAATAGTGAAGTCATCATCAATTACTTTGTGGCTTGAGTGTCCTTCAAGGATTAATAATAAACTCAAAACTTCTATAATTCACACCAAGAACCCTCATAAGGCTTTCGCACTACAAACCTCTAAAATTATTATAAGGGGAATGCTCACTCAACAAAACAACACTTTTGCTTGTGGCTAAACTTCTAACATATGTATTGGAAAATAGCATTTTGTACAAACTATTAACTCAATTCATGATGTGTCTAGCTAGTTATTCAAATTAGAATGAGCGGTTTTGGACCTTGTCATCTCTTGATGTTATATCAAAAGACTGAACTAGTGGACAATGAATCTCTACACTAAAATCCTAGTCTATGGTAGAACCACCTATAGTTGACCACTTAAGTCATACATGTTCTTGAGTAATAGAAGGCAATGTAAATTTTCTGCCATGTAGGAAGATAGAAATCATGCAAATTACATTTTTTTTGGTAATTTTATGCCTTGAACTGAAATCACTATGAGTTTTGAAAGCCAATAGTTAGATTGGATTCATACCCAAATGTATAGACTCTTCTAATTCCGATCATTCAAGAACTACTTTCTTGCTCACAACATCCTGCTTTTTTATTCACTCCATTTGGACATGTGTCATGAGCTTATTGGTCCCAACCTTGAAAAGAAGAAAAAATCACATTCCAAGCCCATAATACTTGAAGGATATCTCTCTCTAGACATATGAAACAAATTTCGTCTTCCAAATTCAGGTAAACCGTCTCTAACTTTAAAGGAACTGGACGAGGTCGCCGTGAGGGTTCGGATAGTGCAGGATGTGAGTCGGCGGGTAGAAGAATCGCGGCGCATTCGATGCAATCGGCCAAGACGGCCAAATCACTGGCACAACAGTCGACTTATCCTGCGGGGGATTTTTTTGCATTTCTTTTTTCTCTTGCTTGTTCCCTTCACCTTTCTCCCCGTCCTCCTTCTTCTTGTTGTCCTTCGGTTTCTCCTTCGCGTCAAGCTCCACGAACTTGGCTTTCTTGTGAATCTTCTTCGCCTTCATCAACACCTCATGCTCATCTAACCCGTGGGGCGTCGCCACCACCACCACCTTGTTCTCCAGGTGCTCCGCACGCACGTCAAACACGCCGTACACTTCGAGGATCTCTTCCACCACTTTCTCCGCACATTTGGAGCAGCACAGTTTCACCTTCAATTGGTGCTTCTGAGAATGCGAAGGTTCCAACACCTCTCTTAGACAACTGACGGTAGGGAAGTGCGAAACCCTAGAGAATTTATTGTTTCTCGGCTGTAGCGAAAGGAAGGACTTCACAGAAGCTAGCTACAGAATGTGTGAGGAAGTTTGAGGAGGACTTTACTCAAAAAGAACGACTGAGCTCTACCGACTAAACATTTCATAGCGTAGCTGCTTGTTCTGTTTAGAATATGATACGTAATAGGACAAATCTGTGTGGTGAATTTTGAATCTTGTTTGTCAAAAGAGTGAATGATCTTGTGTATTCATGGTGTGAATGTTTTTTAGCTTGTTCAGTTATTATGCGTGTGGAGAGAGAATATTTAATCGCTTCTTAGCGGTGGTCCCAAGGCATTAGCGTTATTTAACCCATAAAGAAGAAGAAGAAACGCGGCTACTATTTGGGTGGCACATCACTCCAACTGAAGGTTGGCAGTACATAAAATGAACGTTGTACCTTGGAAGCATGTTCATGCACCAGTATGATCCTACAACGGAATGAGTTTGTGATTGCAGGAGATCGGAGTGTACCTTCAGCTTATTGACATCAACCGCCGGTTCCCATTGATGGTGACGCTTCAACCAATCGGGAACATCCTTCTGGTCTTTGGCGATTATCTGCAGAAAGTTGCGAACAAACTTCAGCAAATGTACAGCAATACCTTGCTACTGCAACTTTGTTGCTCATGTAAATATCACCATGGGAAGCAGGACTTGAAGGGACTTTGGAACTTGATACTCGTGATTACAGAGGCCTAAACATCTGCGATCTTCCTACCTCAAGATTAGCATGTTCTTTGCAACACAATGAGCTTACTGATTGCAACACAGAAATTCGAAATGTGCTTACTGGTGGCGAGTGGATTTCAGCATCCGGTTGGAAATGATTCTGAGCTCTCATCCAGTCTCGTAAGTCCCGCTGCATAAATTACCAAGAAAAATCATTCACAGATATCTTAGCCATGCATGCCCTTGCAAACAAGCACATATTCTCTCTTTCCAACACACTCTCCTCTTCATTGTATGAGGAGGCGACCGCCTGTTACTGCCGAAATCACAGGAACACCTATACAACTGCGGAGGAATGTTATGAAATTTTTAAATAACATCCTGCGTGTGTGGCCTTGGGATGAGAGTCGGGCCACTCACGCAAGGCTAGAATTTTATAACGCTATTATAAGCACTATCAACATAGCAGACTCTGCTTTCTTCCGCAACCAAGTGAGTCACGCTAGATGGCTATCTGTATGGGAATTAGTTTAGCAGCTTGTTCATCTCGACCGCTACTTAGAGCATGACGCCATTTCAACCAGATGACCGTATCTACATCTGAGAAAAATACGTCAGTGATCACGTTTTAGCTTCACTTCATCAAGTTCTTAGAATCCTAGTCTCTTTTCAGATTTCCAGTAAGATTCTAGGAACTCGATTTCACGATTGAAAGCGAGTGAAACATTCTATATCTGGATCTGCAAAATACACTCCAATTTCATTTCCAGATACAAAAGATCGGCAGTAATGCTATCAGTGAGAAAATCGTCGGCTGAACTGGACTACTAATGCAAGAAATTGACACCGAGGCTTACCGGAAAATCGAATAAATAATCCATGGACAAAGACCCCGGAGTAGAACACTTGGCAACAGTTGGCGGATTTCGGCTATGCTCGCTATTCGACAAGGTTCTTCTCCAACAGACGGACTCCACTAAAGACTCCAACAAGATATTTACAATTGAAGAAACGAAAATGTTACACACGTCGAATTCTGTTTAAAGAATTCAAGATTGCTGGGAGAAAACAACAAACGTTCAACTCGAGCTCTTGAATCCGCCACAACTAAGACGCAACGTCATGCTCCTTGCGCAATTCGAACTGCAATTCAAAGGCGTCACTCCGCTACGAAACCATGCCTGCAGTTGCAATTGATTGTCTGTCACAGCAACAACCAAAGAGCGCCTTTGTATTGGTGAGGAATGAGAAAGGAATGTGACACTTGGTGGATCTCCTCATTTACTAGTATGAATAATATGTAGCAACATGGTAAATCTCTCTCCAACTGAATAGAAACCAGGTACAGTATTGTTGTTAACATTGAGAAGATTAAAATTTGGTCCCCAACTGAGGATTGAATTGTGGACCACTGTTGTTTCCTTCAATACCAAACAATTTAATTGACTTGTGGAGTTTACCACCAAATAGTTCTTTTGAGCATCGTCAATTGGAAACAGTTGGCAGCACAAAATAATGTGAAATGTGCCCTGCAAGCACATTTCTCGTTTGGGTTACCTGCTTAGGAGCTTGTAGAGGCAGTCTTTCATGTACAATGCCGAGACAAAATGCTTCGCACCTCCTTTGTTTCCCATACGAACACCCCATTTTCAAACGCAGTCTTTTGCAATTCTTGCGTAGTCCCAATCATGCATACCAAATTTCAACTTCAAAGAAAAAAAAAAAATCTTCTATTCATGAAATATTTATATTAAATTTCATGTTATTACATGCTAATAGTGATGAATTTTCAAAGTTCAATTGCACATACATGTTGAGAGTATCCATGAGCACATCTCTCCCTGGAAAATAATTTGCGAGAAAGTTTTAGAATTCTTACTATAGAGAGTTCAATTATCAAGGTGTCTCAAGCCCCAATTTCTACAAAATACATATCTATGTGTTGTAACTAGATTTGGGCAATTTTCCCAAGCCAACCAAAGAATAAGCAAGAAATGATACAAACAATTCAAGCAATATAGGATCAAGTATCTTTCGAGCAACCCAAAGGCTCATTTCCGATATGCCCAGTAGAATGCAAGTTGTAATTTCAACAAAGCATAGCAACACTAGATAGTAGATAGTGTATAGAAGAAATTCAAATTGTTGCATGATTTTGAATTTTACATGCATATATTTGTTATGATGCTCAAATACTCTTCACTACAATTCCAACACAATTTGTAGTTTGAAAATCTATCCATTTTTTAGTATGCAAGAACTTCTTGAAGTTTGTGGACTTTTTGTTTGATTTGCCTAGGAACAAAATTCGTAAGGTTCTTGCACCCTATTTTATACAACCTCTATTCATGAGAGCCTATAATTTTAGAAGCACCTATTTTCAACACTTCTACAATCCATGGTGTATTGATATAGTATCCAAAATATGCATTGAAAGGTAACATAAAATCCCCCGTTGACTGACTAAAGTAGAACTATCCATTACCACACAGATTTGCTATCTATATACTTTGGAAAAGCTATTTTGTCAGCTTTCATATTTTTCAAAGATTGAGTTGTTTGAGAGAAGTCAATTGCAAAAGAATGAAGACATTCCAACAAGAATTGAATTTTTTGTGATTTTTCAAAGCTGAAATGTTAAACTGTGAATAGACCCTTGTTGAAGCATGACCAGACTGACCATTACCGAAATGTGGATTGATGTGTTTGCTCCCCAAGTGCATTGCCATCATGATGAAGGGTTAATAAGATTGTGGTAATAGATGGATCAGTGACGAAAATGGGAGGAACCTGTAGGTGGCAGAATTGGGCAAATGGTGGTATTAGACAGTTCCACCTTACTACTCGTTTCAAAATACAAACCATGCTTCAAACCATGCTCAAAACATTACTTCAATGATTTAAGGTGTCGTTACCTTAGAGCATCTCCACTAGGACACAAAATACTAGCCTAGTGAATGGTTTAGCACAATCAAGCTTCGAGAAGAATCCCACCGGAGCAATGAACAGGGAGTATCAGCATTTAGTTACAAGTTAGCCGGTTGAAATTTAGAATTTCCGAATTGAATTCAAAATGTTTGGAAAAAACCCGATCATTTTAGAGGAAAATAAAAGAACATTCTTTATTTTCTTAAGGCCTAGCCGAGAGTACTTCAGACAACGGATTGGTCCAAGAAAATGTAGGATCTTAGCCGGTTGAGCTAAATTTTCTCCCCGGAGTGTGCAGCAGAG
This sequence comes from Climacium dendroides, assembly GCA_950106755.1. Lineage (NCBI taxonomy): Eukaryota > Viridiplantae > Streptophyta > Bryopsida > Hypnales > Climaciaceae > Climacium > Climacium dendroides. The sequence continues at coordinate 21,882,299 of OX467091.1, forward strand.
ACATAGTTTATGATTTTCTACATTTGCATTGCCATAACACCCACCTAATGTAGACTACTTGCCAGTTGCATGGGAATGCACATTCTGTGCTCTCTTATTTATTTTTTGGGGCTTGTGTCCTGTCTTCTGGTGGGGATTGATCCCCTTATTGCCCCGTGTTTTAACCCTAGAGAAAACATTGAAATTTTTTATTTGCTGCCCATCACAAAATTAGGAAATTTTGAATTCAAATTTGCAATCAGAGGCTCTAAATTAGTTGAGATTTGCAAAAAAATACAAAATTGATGCGTCACAAAATAGGTGGCAATTTTTACATTTATCCTTGAATGGGGCAATAAGGGGGTCAATCCTGTCCGGCTGTAGCTGGTGGGGGCTTGGTTAATCCTTAAACAACGAGCCAATCACCGTGGACATCATTTGTTTGGGTACTGTGTGAATTGTTGGCTTAAAAAAATGAAAAAGCACTCATTGGGAGACAAGCTATTGTAGAAGATGTTATCTTTTTCTACAAAATTTGGAAAATGAATAGTTGCACTTTTGTCTTGCATGGAGAGATCCTTTGTCATTCATCGGGCTAAAAAATGTCCACCGCAGCGTTTAAGGGTTAAGAGATAGAGCAGATGGAACAAACATTTCAACACACCATGTTCAATTGCCAACATTCATTTTCCCATGTAGCAGTGGAGAGGACAGCCCTGTAGGATGCTAAACCCATCATACAAAGTGGGACCAACAAGATGAATTTTGTGTTCTCCGGGGTAAAAGTTAAAATTTTTAAAAACTACAATTTTGTGCTATGTTTTGGGTATGTTGAGGACCTCTTCCAAAAAATTTGGGGTTTATGATTGCAAATACAAATTCAAAATTTGCAAATTTTATCATGTGTGGAAGATAAAAAAAAGTTCTTGCATTTTTCCCCAGAATAAGTCCTTCCCATAGCTCTTATTAAGGTAAAACAGCCCATCGTGGTCAAAGTTTGGAGTTTGGCCTCACTCTATTGTTGAAATTTTCAATGTTTTTCCCCACTTAAAGACAAGTGTGAGAAACAACAAGAACAATTGAAATTATATTTTTTGAACGAAGCATGAATTTGCTAGGAATTTTTGAAGCATTCATTCATTGCACCATAGCCCAAAAAAGTCTATAGACTACTCCATAACCAACAAAATCTGAATCCATAATGCTCATCTTACTACCTAATGCAGTCACAATACTTTCTAACATGGAAGGCCTAAAAAGTCAATTCTCACAATGAATTTCACACTGAAAAAGCTCGAAGCTCCCAATGAGGTCACTATTTACTCCATCACTGTCATGCAAGACATTGATTCTGGCCCAAATCTCACATACTAAAAAAAAAAACCACCCACAATGGGATCATTTTCTAGGTGACCACTATGGGTCATTTGACGGCGCAATGGGGTTTATTTTATCTTACTACAATAGTTACTACAATAGTGGAGCTGCCCAAACCAATGTACGGGGAGTACCATCATTTAGTTACAAGTTAGCCGGTTGAAATCAAGAATTGCCGAATTGATTTCAAAATCTTCAGAAAAAAACCAATCATTTAAGAGGAAAATCTGTTTGTGAAAGGCCTAGCTGAGAGGATGCTTCAAACCACCGGTTGGTCCAAGAAAATGTAGGATTTTAGCCGGTTAAGCTAAAAGCCTCCCGGGACTGTGGCCCCAAACACTGGTAAGCCGTGTGATTGTGAGTTTGGTGGTAATTGACTTTCAAGTCCAAACCTCCAGAGCGTCCAACAATCAAGAGTAGGTGGCCTTTTCCTGAGATTCCTACCGATACTACTACTCTATCATGCTTCTTTGCTCCAGTTCAATCACGCTTGCACAACACTTATAAAAATGGGTATAATTTCTCTTGTTTTGCTCGTGTATTCAATGCAGAGCAGAGCATATTCTACTCTCCGTCCTCTTAAATTTCTTAAAAAAACAAACGAAAGGAGAAACAGAAGAATCCTACATTGATTAGTTCGAGGTTTACTGTAGAGTACAGTACACCTATACCATTTGTTTTGGTTTTCAAAGCCTATGTCAGCGGATGGTATGATTGGTATCATACAGACATTATCTTACAGACTCCAGGTTTTCCTGCTGCATTGACTGTCTGTACTCAGCGGCTGATGAGAATCTTTGGATGCTACCATATAAAATAAGTGATGAGCTTCGGTGCCTATTGAGATTCTTCAGGAGTAGGGTGATGTGTCGTGGTGTTGTCTGTACAGACAAAAATCATGTTGGTACTGTCATACACACAACGGAGGAGAATCATCCAAGGCTTGCAATTTACTTCTTTATTGTATCTATTCTTCTTCTTCATCATGCATGCATGCTGTATGGTATAACACTGTTTACCGATGAGGCAGGGGTCCCATTTGGAAAAGGAATCAAATTTTCTTATGAGGCTTCTTAGCCAACCCCAATCTTTGCATTGATGGATAAGTTTTCACAGCCCAATCTTTGCATTGATTGATTAGTTTTCACAGACATCTGAAGAGGTAGGAGGTAGGAGGTTCTAAAAGTGTATAGGTTCTAAAAACGCCCACCTCTTTGAATGGGCACTGTTTGTACATGTTGCTTTTTTGTAGGCTTTAGCAATGTAAAGACAATGTATATTTTAGAGGGTGGGTGATTTTAGAGCCTTATGCCATTTCAACTTCAAATTTTCATGACTAATTCTACAAAGCTCCAAAAAATATGAAACGGCTTGGGTTACATGCCAATTCCACTTGTTTTTCAAGGAGATTTTATTGAAAAAAAATTTCAAGAAGCTTCACTTCCCCCAAATGTAGTTTCAACCCTTGGGTGGGCAATTTATAGACCTCCTACCTTAATCCCTTCTCAACATGGAGGAAATCATTGCTTGGCTATACAATGTTACAATGTTATGTGGATTGGAATGTGGTCTAACCAAATTTGTAAGGAATGTTTGTAAACTCAGACCTCTTAACCTTGTTAGTACCCCTAAATGTCTCAAGGGACTGAAAGTATCCAGTCGAACTCGAAGTGCTATAACTTTTGCATTCCAATGTATTCAATGATTGTATCCATACAGGTAGATTAACTAGTACACAAATAGATTTTTTCAATAAAATTTGAAGCCAAAAATTGAAAATTCCTTTTTAAATTGACTATAGATTTGAATGTTTGTGATTCTTACAAGAATTTTTTTCCTTTGAGTTCAAAATGTTGAATTTTATCATAGTGATTGTTGAAGATTTTAATCTTATTTATTCTTATTCAATATGTTTTCAAAGGGTCATTTTTTGAATTGAAAAGGTTGCTTCTTCTTTGAGTTATTGAATATTAGCACAATAATGTCTTTAAAATTCTATACTATATAAATGTTAAAGAACTAATATAAGAATCTTGAAAAAAATTGATGGAATACATAATAAATTTGTGTTGAAAAGTGTTTTTAATTTGACCATAGAAGGAGAGGTAGGGCACCTCACATACTTCATTTTAAACTTTGTTCATGACCTATCAATTATATGGAGCTTTTGAAGTTGAAATTTAATTCCTTACATTTCTTACGATAGTGTATATACAAATTTTGATATAGTTTAATTTACCAAGCATAAATGTAGTATAAAATCATATTAACAATAAAATTGGCATGTATCTACTATATTGATTATCCTTGCTTTGTATTTCATCAAATTATCCCATATTGTCTTAGGATTGATAGAAAAAATGAACTTTACTATATGTCAATGAATTTTAAAATTATTAGACCTTCACTTAGGAATAATTCTAAAATCATCTAGGCTTAGTTGATTTAAAATATCCTAGTTATTAATTTTCAAAAATATTTAGTTGTACTTATTAAATTGTGACCTTCAATTTTTTTAATGTAGAAATAGTATATATTTTCCCAATTAGTCTTAGGACTAGTATTAGTAAAGATATTAGGAACAAATTTAATTATATTATTAAACTAAATTCACTTGGAGAACACCACTATCTGTTAACATCTTTGTGTTTTTAGATTGGTAATTTAATATAATTCTTGATTGATAATCCTAATCACCTTAGTCATCATACAAAAGATTGTCATTTGATGAGATGCAAAAGTTTGCATTCTTTATATCTACAAAAATATGTGAAAAATTCATCATATATTTTTAGTCCTTTAAGTCTTTATGAATAGTTTAGAACACCTCTAAATTGATTCAATGATGAAAAAATTAAAAATTAAAAACTATATATTGAATATCATGATTAGAATTTCACACTTGAGTACATGCATCATACAATAACTTTCTAACCATGTAGTCAAGTATAATAATTACTCTTCAAAAACATCATGGTAGTGAATGACAATTACTCTTGAAAAATACTCTTGGTCTTGTAGGGATTAAGGTGTGATATTTCTTCAATAAATGAATTGGTTTTTTAAAAGCAATAATAGATTATATAAAAAAATAATAGATAAATTCAATACCTTGATTAATCCCTAAGGGAATTGTTCCTTCAGGGGATAAATGGAATTTCAGGTAGGTACCTATGGGCTGAATTTTTGTCATAATTTTTTGAAACTTCTTTTGAGAATAGAAAAACTGATTATCTTCATGGTAATATAATTTTTTTTTCAATCAATGCCCAAGAACAAAAGTTATGCCTCAATAAGCTCAAAACAAGGAATAAGGGGCAACAAACACGGGGCAACAAAAAAATCTTAAAATTTGAATTTCAAAATAATAAATTCATAGATTATATTTTTATCTACATGGAAAGCTTTAATTTATTCCATTTGGATTTGTCATGAGAAAGTTATGGTCAATTTTGTTTTTTGGGCAATTAGAGCATTTTCTTGAAAAAATAACATGTAGGTTTCATTTTGAATGCAATTTTTACAATTTTTCAAGAAAAAAAAGTTCCATATGGTTTAGAACAATCTCACCATTGAGATTAGTGTGTTTTAATTCCACTTTAGAGATATTAATAATTTATATTTTCCTTCTATCTCATACCTACTTCTACTTAATAATTTTTTAAAGAATAAAAATTAAGTTTTCTTGAATTTTTCTTTTTTTTCTAGAATTTAAATATAATTTATTAATATAAACATTTAAAGCTCAAAACTCTATAGTACAAAAATTTAATTTAAGAAGGTTCAAAGTCAAATAATCTAATCCCAAAATGTGTTGAAAAACTTGTTTTTTTCACTTCAATCATATGTTGGAGTCAGGTTCGTAAGACTCCGTACAAAATGTTTTCTTTTTGGCCGAATATCCACTTCGTTATCTACTTTTAGAATTTATAAATTTTCGTTTGACTTTATTTTGAATTAATCATAGTGCAAGGCACTATAGCTTAACTATACTACACTACCACTAGTTCAACTTTTCCTAAATTTTGTGGGACCACAAGTAGAACTTCTACACTTTGAAGTGGCTTTATTCAACTTTAACTATAGTATTTTCTACAATTTGTTTTTTCAGATTTCATATTATTTTCATTAATATTTTCTACAATGTTCATATACACTATGTTATAATTTCTGAAAATTCCATTTCAAACCCTATTTATTTATATTTTGATTTATTTTTTAACGAATCTGACCCGAGCGTAGGGTATTGTGCAATCCATGAGGTCAAAATTTCTGAAATTGTTTTCACACATTTTCATTTAATTAGGTGTAATATCTTATAGTTAGATGTGCAAAATGAACGATTTTCAAATTTTTTACTCTTTGCTATAGAAATGACAATTTTGAGTGTATTTGGCAAAAAAAGGCCTTGGTCCTTTAGGGGTTAACTACATTGAATTTTTACCATTCACACTTGAATACATGCATAAATAGTTCATAGATTTGGATGATGTCGGTGAGATGGTAATTCCATCCACGAATACATTGGTGGCCTCAAGTTCATCGAATCCTTCCTCATCGGGCCAAAAGAAGCGCAAGAAAGCACCCAATCCCCATATGCCTCCACACGAATTCATAGTTGAAGGGAGAGCAATAGTTGTGGTGTTCTACACTCGTCGAAGTACAACTATGTTGACCAGGGAGTATGTGGCGCACAACGAAGAAGGATACCACAAACTGACGAGGGACCTGCGAAGGGAGCTGGAGTCCAAATTTGAATCATCAGAGAAATTCAACAATTTCTCTGATTATTGGTTGCACCAAGACTGGCTGGATAAACAGGTGGTTGCCTTCACAACCAATATAGTGTCAAATTGGTGTTACCACACGGGGAAGAAAGAAGATGGTAGCGATTGGAACACGCAAAATAAAGAGGTGGTTGCAAAGTTGAAAATCATTCAAAACTTCGCTCAACAATTTTCTTCATCGCGTAAGAAAAAACAAGCACCATGGAGAGCGACAATAGAAGACGCCATAACGGCTCATTGTGTGAGTGGAACATTCAAGTGGCTTGAAAGTACAGTGAAAGTCATCCCCATGCCGGACAATAGTGCGGTTGGTTCATATGGGACCGTGAGGAAGGTGATGCTTACAAAACTTGAGAGCATTCCTAGTTGGATATTTTTTGCTGGGAAGAGCTTGAAAACCACAAATGAGAAGGAGAAGCGCCAAGGAATCATCAATGAGGCGGGAGGGTGTCCAGTGATACATCTTGGCATCATTCGAATTGCGTACATCCACCCTAAAACGATGGAAGGCTATACCCTATGGTGGAATGGAGGATCTCTAATTTCTTTCTTATCCAGGTACAATTCGAAAGTGAACGAATCAGTGGATGTGGATGACATTGAGCGTGAACAAGGTACGCTGCTGACAAAAGAAGAACTTGCATGGGTTGCAACTTACCGAAGGAACTGAGTGAACTTGGCACTCTCCTTGCTTGTCATTGTGGGGAAATGCCACGATGCGCAGTACATGCACTACGACATAACTCCATCCAATGTTTTGCTCCATTTTGATGATTGGAAAGAGCACAGGGTGTACATAGGGATATGTGATTGGGGACTTTCTAGCCGAGTTGTAGAGAAGGAGCCATCAAGGTATGGCTTTTCCAACATGGAGACCCTAGCGAAGGAAAAGAAAAAGCGAAAGTTTGCAGCCCCTAAGTTGTTTTATGTATACAGAGAGCAAGGTTCAGCTAATTCAATTGAGGCCATGCAGAAAACGCATTTGTACTCCATGGCAGCTGATGCATATGCGGCGGGATGGATAGTAGCTGCAATTTGGCAAGAGGAGTGGGACCCCAAATACTTTACAACGAAGAATCCAGAGCAATATGTGAACCTCAGGATCAAATTGAAAAGCCTCATGAAAGATGATGTGAGTGAAAGGGCGACAGTGCAAGATGTTCTAGACACATTGAAGAAGGCCCCCACTGTTGGACTATGCCAGATTGTTGTTATCGTACATAGTATTTAGTTTTTTAATTTTTGTAGTTTACCATATAGTTCAGGCATAGAAGGTAAACCATCCTCGTAGAGGACCATGTGTACATACTTGGCAATTGCGAAACATCTCAAATATATATAAAATCGGATGTATTCTCTACTCAAAATGTCATAATATATTAATATGCCATATCATTGTTCTTTCTCATTGCATTTTTATTTTTTATGAATTCTATGAGTTGATGGTAAAACCTCTACAAAAACAGTGAATGCAGTAGTTTGGTATAAAAATATATACACTGTATTTTTTCAGTAGGTCTATGTTTTTTTTTGTTTTTTTTTGAACAAATGGAAAAAACAATGCATTAAAAGAACAGGTCTATATTTTAGAAGTTAATGAAGCCCCCCCCTCCAAAAGAAAGTAATTGATCCACCCAAAAAAAAGAATGACATTGAAGTAGATTGGAATAATTTTAGTAATGAAAAAAATAAATAAAAGGACAGAGAATGATGGAACAAAAAAATAAGAATAATGGCTTTGAGTTCAGATGGAATAACTTTAGTGAATCAGAAAAATAAAATAGGGAAGGGAAATATTGAACAAATAAAGCAGAACTATGAGTTCGAACAAAATAGTCTTCCTAATTAATGAACCAAAACAAAATAGAAATTGAAAATTTAGAATGTTAGAACATGAAAATTGTCCATTTCTTTCAAAAAAAAATGTTTGAAAAGAAAAGAATAACTATGGGTTGGGATGGGAGAGTTTTAGGAATGAAGAAAAAAAAAAAAGAGAGAATGATCCGAACCAAAAAGAATGGCATAGAGTTGGGATGGGAAGAGCTTTGTTCATTAATGGAAAAAAAATAGGAAAGGAAATGATGGAACAAATACAAAATGGATTGGGCTTGGGTTGGAACAATTTTGTGAGAGAGAGAAGCCCACAAAAAATAGTGTGTCAAAGTGATTTCAACTAACACCCCAAAAAATTACCATTTAGTTCAAATAGAGTTGGGATACCACAAAAAATAAATGGAATTCACTTGGAATGAAAGAGTTTTGCTATGGAGCAAAAAATGAAAGGAATGGGAATGATCAACGAAAAAGAAATGGCCTTGGCTTGGGATGGAACAATTTTGCTAATTACGGAAAATAAAATAGGAAAAAAAAGTCATTCCACCCTACACAAGTGGCATTGAATTCAAATAAAAGACTTATGGTAATGATGCCAAAAAAATAGGAAAGAGAATGATTCCACCCAAAAAATAATGGCAGTCACTTGGAATGGAAGTGTGCTTTAAAAATCTATGTCCAAAAGAGGAGATGGGGTGACCAAAGCTTTTGAAAAGCATACCAATTTATTTTAGGGTGGCCAATTATTTTGAAGGAGTTATATAATCTAACATTAAAAGAAATATGAATGGTGGAGTGCTTTCGAATATAGAAATGCTTTGGGTGTCAGTGTAATATAATGTAACACCCAAAAAATTTATGGAATGGTAGATTGGTGGAGTGATTTGGATGTGGAAGTAGTTTGGGTGTTACAAACTTATAATGAGGTAATTTAACACCCTGCAAAAATATGGAATGATGGATTGATTAGGATATGGAATTTATTTGGGTATTACAGTGATATGATCTAACATTAAATAAAAATATGAACTGTTGTAGTGACTTGGAATATGGAATATGAAATGAAAATATGTAAAAAACATATTAATTTAGTATATTTATTAAATCCCGTCCGCGCCCTAACGTTCATGTCCACGCCTTGACATTCACGTCCACGCCCTAACGATGGCGTCTACGCCCTACATGTTCCAAAATCCACGTGGCATCCCAGTGGCATCCACGTGGCCTATTTTTCCATTTTCATAAAGTCAACTTTGTGTTGACTATATCAGACGGGCGAGCCCTCTAACGGACGGACGAACCGGACGTCCATCCATTATGACCACCATGTGCATAAATTTGCATATCATACAATAAATTTTTAACCATGTAGTCAAAAGTTATGAAAATTGTTGAGCCTTAAAGCTATTCGGACTCATTTCATGTGAAAATTTTGAAGAAAGAATTAAAAATTCCACTTGTAGTAAGCTGCCCAAAATTGCTATGTTGCTAAAAAAAATACAATTTGGTCCTTTAGGGGTTAAAAAAAGAATTGTTCAACATTTGAGTTTTAAATTGCCCAAAAAACACAATGGGCCACATCTTTTCACAATTTAACCTTTTCAAATAGGAAACTTCTGATATTCATAGAAAATTCAAAATGATTTTAAGACAATTTTTTTTTCTACCCAAAGGCTAATGAACTGAATCAATTGTGATTTTTAATAGGAAAAGGATAATTTCTTGAAAGAACAAGAATAAGTTATGTTACCCTATTTGGAGTCTCCACAACATTTGATTACTACGAATATACCTTTCTTATGATTTTAAGGCTCTCCTTCTCCCACCTCGAGAATTTGCCAGTGCGTTGCCAATTCCCCAAAGGCACAGGGGCGTTGGCGGGCTCTGCTCCCCTCCCAGGCCCCGTGACTGAAATTTCCCCAGCGTGACACGGCAGGATAACCCGGTCTGCGACGTGCAGGCTGAACAGACATAACTTGAGTTGGATACACTCAAAACCACCACAAATTGAGCTACAAGTGATTTGAACACTAAACAGTTAACAGTAAAAATAGGAGAGCAAAGAAAAAAATGCACAATCAATAAAGAGACATTAAAAAATTAATTAATTAATTAACTAAATAAATAACAACTCATAGACAACCTTCAAAGTTAGTAGTCACATTCAAACATTCCCCCTCCCAAGGTGTCAAAACTAAGAGAAATCAAAATAATCAAGCTGGAATCATATTATTTATATTCCAAAAAATATGCAAGCTAATGAACCTACAAGCAACACAAAGACTTGTTAGACTTAATTCCTCAAGTGAGCTTCAAAGCTTAGCACATGTGCTGTAGTTACATGAATGTAATCAAAAGCCACCATATATCTCATTCATTGACAATTTGCAATATGTGCTTAAACCATTTGGGGGATATTTTAGGGTGCGGTTTAACGATTTGGGGGATACACAACATAGGTTTAAGGGACGGGAGTATTATTTGGAGTAATTCTCAGTAACAGTGCTAGGTTTCAGACAATATCAGTGACTCAACAAACTTGCTGCACAGAAAACACTACTTCAATACCAGAGTTGCCTATTCTGCAGGTTTGTTGTACAACTAATGAGGTGTAAAATCACAGAATTAATTTATGACCTTAAGATGCAGCAGAGTTGAATACCGTTGCTCCTCGCAGTGGACATAGGTTCATCTCGAATTCGATTCTCGAAAGGTAAGAAGAATCCCAGTTTCGAGGTCACTGGTCACTACAATTAATGCAAGACAACTAACTACATGATTACTCTCAAGAGATTACAAAAACATTGCCGACTCCGAAGGAAGAAGGCCGCGCAGAAGCAGACTACCAACCACTATGGATATCCAACTCAACTCCTATTTCTATTTTTTTTTAAATGAAAGTAAACACAGGAACTAATTTAGTTACGTATTCCTATACACGAAAACTGATTTCCGGCAAAACATCCTGTCGGACTATCGAGACTCTCATATCTCTTGTAAGTGATCCTGAAATCTGCAACAATGATTTCCTTGACTAGATTTTGTTTCTCTCGCCACGGATATCAAAATAGTAGCTGTTCAGGGACAAATGATTTCGCAGGTAGGAATTCCTGACCAGATTACTTCACAGAACATGCGTTGTAATATGGAGTACCGTTGGAGCACAAGGGACAAGCAACTCAAGCAGTACAACCTATAGTTGCTCTCAGAAAAGAAAAAGACTGTAGATAGACATCAGAGTAGACACCCGTCGTTTTGAGTGGATAACCAGGTCTTATCCAAAGTTACCTCACTTGTATTGATTCCTGAAAAAACAGAGATAATATTAACTCAATAGGAAAAGTGAGATCATAAATGCTGATGCAAAATAATATGCGTAGATGGTGGAGTTTTTGAAGCTCATACATTCTTTTGTAAACACGCTTACAGATACTATGGCTGATGTGAGGTTTACAGAGATTCTTGATTCGAAACAAGAACAGTTAGCAAGCAAGGTCAGGCAAAGAAATTGCTTAGAAAGAAGCAACAGTGTTTTACCACTGGAAGTAGAATCCACAATTTGATGGTGAAGCACGTTAGTGATGTTGGCGTCAGTTCTGGCTACTGCTAGCGAGCTTGGGGAACTTAACGATCTTGCCAATTGCTACAGTCTTGCCTGTTCGCGCATCACGCTCAATCAGAAATCAGAAACAAGACTAACTGATCAAGAACAACAAATACCACATAAAGCGGATTGGTACAATTGAAGGTAGCAGGGGACATACCCTCGTCTCGCAGCGTAAAGCGTCCAAGCTGAGGAAAATCGTCGAACTTTTCCACACAAATGATCTGATTAACCTGAAAGTTAAACAGACGCTTCGTCAGTACTCGAAGTCAGCTCTTCACCATGCAAGGAAGCTGCTAAAAACCTTCAACCTTATTGCCTTTAAGGAACCAACATGTTTCTTCCTTTCTAATATAGGAAACGAGAGCTGAATAACAACCTGGATGCGAACAACTACAACGGCTCCATTCTTGACAAACAAAATTTTCTTCCTGATTGGCTTCTTTGTTTTAGGATCAATCTGATGAAGGAGTCCCATAATCTCACACTCCTCTACCACGGAGTGTATGTGAAGGATGGCTTTGTACCCAGCAGTGAAAATCGCCTGTAACAAATATTATACAATTATTATACAATAACGCTTAAGATAAAAACTCAATAACGAGCTCAATCCAGTCATACATGTTCGCGCAAACCAAGAAATGCGGCAATCTCCTATTAGTTGACGAAGCAAAGCTGACCAGTATTATGATTAGTCAAGAGCACGGACTGTAGTTAAATTAATCTCAAGATTTTAAAAAATTCAAGCAAAAAGAAATTACTTTCGAGTGCACCAGAAACAAATCAGAAACAAGAAACTCACCTTGTGATCAAGAAGCTCAAGAATCTGGAGCTGAGCATCAAACTCTAGAACAGCGGGAATCGGGTTATCTGCAAAGATAACCAATTTAGTTCAACTCCCCCAAAAGGAAAGAGCTTGAAAGTTGTATAATCGGCAAGGCAAGAAATGAGACACTTACTCACGGATGAAAGAACAAATCCTGGAATAATGTCCTCTTCTTCAACACCTGATACCCTGATTCGAAGATTTTCACCAGGCTTGGCATAGTTTACTTCATCGTTGTCTCGATACACTGTAACAACCTTTACCAAGGCCTGCATGCATAATACACATACAGTTTATAGTTTAAACCACTGTATCTGTCGCCAGATAATGCGCTCGTGGACCATATCCACAAATATCAGAATAACTTGAATACAGCATCAACCTCCTAAGAGGACCACAAGAAGCAATGACTTCAGGGCACTCACCTTATTAGGCATAATCATCAAAGTATCTCCTCGTCGTACACTCCCAGATTCTATCTTGCCCATCAACACGGTGCCCATGTCCCTATACTTATCTATTAAAGGCATCCTGCACATAAAATAATAAATGCATCAAATTATAACTGCACAGCTTAAAAGTACGATAAAAAAAACATCAAATCTATGGAAATTAAGTCCCCACAAAGAGCAAATTAAGGTTTTTACCTGAAAGAACCCTTGGGGTCTCGCAATGGGTCTCAATAGCATCCAATGCTTCAAAAAGGCAACTATCCGATGCTCTATCCCACCATGGACATATGTCCTTTGACATCCGCTCCTTCATATTGTGCCCCAAAAGTCCAGAAATAGGTAAAAACTGTACGTCTGCACAGTGAACCACCACGGAACTTAAATTAAAAATTGCCAAAATCAACAAGCTCCATCTTAAATTAATTCCCTAGCGCACTGCATCTGATAAACCAAAAGGAAACGCATCAAAGGAAAAGACGGGCAACTTAATAAAAGAACTGGATCCGCACACCTTTTTTCGTGTTGTATCCACATGACTTCAAGAAAGGAACAATCTTCTTTTCAATTTCATCAAACCTGAAGGCCACAATCCAATACTTCAAATTATCACTACGGATCACTAAGGTGAGCAAAGAGAAAAAGACATTAACTATGCCTTAGTAGCCCTTGAGCTCTTCGTCAACAATCAGGGCTCATGAAATACCGTACTTTTGGAAGAGCTAGCAGAGTCAGTTTAAAGGCTCACATGTAGTCTATTCTCAATACAGGCTGCTTCAGTTGCCTTATTGATTGTGATACTGAAGAGACAATAAGTAAAAAAAAAAGGTTTACTCGAATGAAAATATCATTGGCACATCTCAACATTAGCACTGCACAAAACTCAGAGATGTAGACAACATGATCTAGTAATGCAAACGAACTCATCATTGTCACGTGTTGAAAAATAACCTACCTTTCCTTGGACCACTCAACTGATGGATCGTCCATCTTGTTAACAACTACCAACAGCTTGGACACGCCCAGGGTCTTAGCAAGCTGTGCATGCTCCCGAGTCTGACCTCCTCTCTCAAATCCAGTCTCAAACTCTCCTTTTCTGGCTGAAATTACCTGAAAAGAAACAGAGGACTCTAAATCATTAAGACTGATATCACAAATATGATCCAAAACCACGAAATCTCTCTTTCAACAATTAATAAGAGCTACGGACCGGCAAATACACCATACGTACCAGCACTCCAACGTCAGCCTGTGATGCACCACTGATCATATTTGGGACATAGTTTTTGTGGCCCTTCACAGAACAACGACTTCAGGAGTCAATGAGGTTCAAGCAAACCAGATATTCGAGGGGAAAACTTATTCCTTTCACCAATCATGTGTTGCATCCATGCAAACCCAATCTTCTTGAAACACCAGAAAAGCGCATCTGCAATATTCCTCTCTAGCATTGAAACAAATCTACCGTATGCTTTTTCAGCAAAATCTAAGAAGATATACAAGATCATTCCTAGTGTAATCGGTCAGGAAAATTGTAAGTAAAGCCTGAACTTCTAGGCGCTTTCAATTTCAGAGAGACATACCACTCAACGCCAGAAAAGAAATCTTTCACTAAAGTAATTACTGTTAATTCATAAGAAGTATTCTTAGATTCAATCAGATGCTACCAAGAAGTGCAAAAAAAACTTACGGGTGCATCCAAAATTGTGAATCTCGTTTTATCTGTCTCAAAATGAGCTCTTCCAACTTCCACTGTTTTACCCTGCATTCTCCAATATAGACATGAGATTGGCGTTAAGCAGATTGTTTCTCATCGAGCTTGTAAATAAGGAAAACTCTAGAGGACATAATGAAAGCCTAGACAAAGTGCTCAAGTGTGAACTCGCCAGTACGAATTCATCAATTTATGACGCCTTCCAATACCGACCAAAGAGTTAGTCTTCTGCTGAAATGAAACCAATTCACAACACTAATTGAGGAATCGTATCCATACTTTGAAAGGAAAAATCAGAACGTTGCTTGATCGGTTTGAACAATTTCAGAATTAAACCACAGAAATCAAATTCAAATGAAAAAATGATTTAACAACCTTTGCTCTCTCTTCCTCGTTCGTATCCATGATGTAAGCCATGTACCTGCAACATGTCACTGTCAATTAGTTTCTAGACAATTCACAAAAGCGACTTCGAAACCATCTGAAAACGGTTGAGACACATACTCCTACTTGCGGCCAATTCCATGCAAATACCTACGTGAAATACCCTGGGTACAGATATGTCATCGTGGTTCTATCACTCACCAACTCTCCCTGTTCTTGTCCTTGGCCTCCCTCTCGTACTTCTGTATTGTACGCTCGTCCACCATGCCGCTCAGGTACAATATCTGACCTCCTATGGTTGATTTACCAGCATCTGTGTCAACATGTCAATTTAAATATCAATGATACATCAGTCTTGACATAAAAGACTATCAGCACTGCGACAAATGAATGCTAAATTACTCGAGAAAGCAATATGTTAAGAATATAAAACCAAACATGCTTTGGTGCACTTTCCCTATCATAGTCGGATCTCGAAATACTAAAAACAGCGCATAGTAATTGATCCCGAGATAGGAAGGAAACTGAAGAGGAGAAGCAGCGACCAAATCCGTACCTACGTGCCCAATGAATACTACATTCAAATGCTGCCGACTATCCCCAGCATCTTCCTCCGATTCATGCTCCTGTGCGACAGGAGCAGGCGCGTGCGAATCCTTCACGGAGGTCTCGGGCTCGGGCTCAGGATGTGCGGGAGCCTCTGCCTTTGCTTCCTCCTCCAACTTATCTTCGGCTTGCTTCTCATCTTTCAAATTCAGATTCTCCCCTAATTGAGTAGTAACATGCTCAGGTTCGACCTAAGACAATCGAGCATCAGGAGAGCATACATGAATACATCTGAGCAGCTAAATATAATCACTCCACCGAATCGATTTCACGAGTGCCAGACTAATAATCAAGAAAATACAACACCACCACCAGCTCCTCAAACGTATCAGACGCTAGACTAACCAGATTCGTCTTAAACATTCGCCGATCAGAATCGGATAAACTGAAGATAGTAACACTACCTGGACTGGCGTCGGCTCTACCGCTTGTACCTTCAGAAACGATGGCACAAACTCCGCACTAGCTGCATTCAGACCTGAGAATCCAAATTTCGGAGGCTGCAATATTTTCTCTTCATGTTCCCAGTCGTGGTCCGCAGTATCCTATTCACAAAGAACCCTGAGCCAATCAACATCCCAACAACCGAGAGCCTCAACAGCACTCAACCAGTACCACAAGCCAACAACATAAAACGACTCCTGCCGATACTTACATCCTCCAAACTCAGGTAAACCACCACAAAAGACACAAAAGACCGCACAACGCACATTAACAAAATCAACACGACTACAACCTCAACTACATCACTCGACAACGAGACGTCACTCAACAGCAACAAAATTCACACAAAAATCCATGAACATGCACCTAAACTGACACTCCCTGCCTGTTCCGAAACCAATTCTTCTTTTCATCAAGTCGAAATTTACTATTGAATACGATGACCCCCGACCAATCAACATCAGACAAGCCAGAACCTCAACAGAACTCGATCAACACCACTCGTCAACAAATTACCACAACGATTATATCCTCCACAAACACTGGAAAACCAAAATCCTAACAAACATTGTCAAATTAGGTCGGCATTTCGTCCTACAGTGGCATCGGTCCAAGGTCCAGGCGCCAACGGTGAAAACGAGTGCAAGCACGCGAGGCAAGTCAGTTAAGACGCAGGGAAGCACTTGAATCGGATCCAACATGGTCAACAGCAGGGGAGGGAAGCATTTACTATCTTCAATCCAATGATTCCCGAACACTCAATATCAGACACCCTCGAACCTCAACAGTACTCAATCAACACCAACAACAACTCATCACAATTAGTGCATCCTTCACAAACGATCCTAACAAACATTGCCAAATTAGGTCGGCATTTCACCCTAAAAATGCATCGGTCCAAGCAACGCGGTGGCGGGGAAAACGGCGACGAGAGAGAGTAAGGACGCAGGGACGCACTTGAATCGGGTCCGACATGGTGGAGCAGGACCGCCTTCCGAGAGGTCAACTACAGGAAGCGGCGTGGGGACAGGAGCGGGAACAGAGGAAGAGAAGAAGAGCAAGCACCGGGGATGCGAGCACAGGAAGATGCTCTGCGAGTAGGAATAGAGAGAGGGGGGGGCTCGGAGGAGAGCAGCAGCGGCAATGACGAAGAAGAGGGAGGGAGGAGGAGAGAGAGAGCGGGAGAGATCAGAGGAACACGAGGGTACGAGGCATGGAGGGCACGAAGGGGGTGATCCAGGGTTTGCTTTGCTTTGGCCTTTGGGGCTTTTGCGAGGGACGTGACTAGGAGGAGGCTTGGACGGACGGCTGGCGGCTCCTGACTTCAGGGCGCGTGGCGGTTCCGACTTTCTCAAGGCTCCGTCCAACGTGACTGAGGGTGAGTTTTTTCATCCGGTTTTGAGGCCCATTTCCGGCCACTTAAAAAGCAATTTCGCATATCTGGAGTGCTGTTTTTCTGGAGTGGAGAAATTCTCCCATGTACAGAAAATAGAGTTTAGAAGGATTCCATGTTTTTTCACAATTTTTATTTCTCAAAACATAATTACTACAAATTTTTTAGTTGAAGATTCTGTTTGACATATTCTTGTCATGTAAATCCTCCTATTTCCAACCACAGGTTGGTTGCAAAATCAACCAACGTTGCAGCCAATCACGCCACGAGTGCATTGGAGATTGTGCCATAATTAATGTCTTATTTTCTCTTGTTGATTGGAAAGAGTGTAGTCTATGTGACACGAATGGGTCCCTCGTTGGGAATGGGTCGGCTCCCTTAAAGGTACACAAAATAGTGAAATTCAGGTGTTTTTTTTCATTTTCAATGAAGTGCCATAGTGGCAATATTAAATGTAATAGTGGTGCTCCAAATTTCAACATTCATCCACATCCACATTAATAGAAACAAACATATTAGCACATATCACATATCCATAATTCTATTTTCATCCACAATTTGGCAATTTCATCCAAGATTTTTTTTAATTTGAAGTTTTTTGGCGATTTACAAGGTTTTTTTCATGTTTTTTTATCTATAGGTGTGGTGCCAAGTCAAAATTGGGTGCAATTTTGCACCAAATCGCTAGAAAAAAAACATCAGTGAAATTACCCCCCAAAAGTGACTTTATAAGCCACCAAAGTCAATAGATATTTCTACGAATATTTCCATTTGTGCATATAGAGGTTCACAAGTCCCAATTACAACAATATCTAATTCTACAAATATTTCCATTTGTACACATAGAGGTTCACGAGTCCCAATTACAACAATATTTAATTCAAAAGTAGTGCACTCTTATATTATAGCAGACAATATTTATTTAGTGTCACATGTCAAGAAATTAGTAATGGAGCAACCTAATTTCACTATTTTGTGTGAGGCAGCTACGAGTTAAATTACATAAGCTTTGTAGCATAACCAATATGTTTTAGAAATTGAACAACAATTTTGGTACATTGGTGAAGGACTATGAATCAAAATGCAATTGGTTCCATGAGTTTTGGATGCATTTTGATTTAGTTACAAATTTTCAAAGATGCAAGGTATGGGGTGCTAAAAGTGTCAAATAGATGATGCCAAAATGAATTTAATGATGCGCATGAAGAAATGACACTAAAGAAGAAGTCAAAACAACAAAAAGTGTACCCAAAATTATCCACTTTTAAGGTTGCCACCTCCATTGTAATATAAATAAAGATGCACACTATTCAAAAATCACCTCACACTTGTCCTTGTCTTGCGCACCATTTTAGGTTACTCCCTATTCATTTTCCCTTAAAAAATAGAGGTGTATTTTGAAGAGTGGTCCATTTGTAGGTGTAATTACTATAAACTAGCCTATAACGGACAAACCAACCAATTTAGACACCTAGGAAATGACCAATTACAATCTCACATCAACCCTTAACAAAACTTTTGCAATAAATGAGATTTGAGTTGATTATATTGGATTAATGGTCACAATCAATGCCTTGAGTGATCATGGCAAAGAAGCTATTAGGAACTATGATAGGAACTTCTACCTTTTTAGAATAAATTCATCCCAAGAAACAACTTTTTATTTTTTTCATATCATGGCCATATTAGGAAATATTGTGATTGCTTTCGGTGGTAAAATGACCATTATGGATACACTTTTGGGTGGTTTGGGGGTAGTCCAAAGACTCTTTTGAGCCAATTGGATAGCACACTTTAGAAATTCATAACAAATTCATAACAAATTCATAACAAATTCATAACAAATTCATACTTTGTCAAAAAAAATGATTGCTCTCTCCACTTTTCACATTTGTCTTTATATGGGGAAAAAAATTCAACTTTTAATAATGTCAATAAGGCAAATTGGTCATTCTACCTTGTCATAGGTTGGTTTATCTTATATGCAACCATACTTATCACAATCCTAAATGCAACACCTTCATTTGGATCAAAAAGTGACACTAAGATAACCACACCTAATTTCAAACCCTATAGATTTTTATGTAAAATGTACTCCTAATATTCACGAAAGTTTAGGATTCTGTTTAAAAATACTTATTTTCAACAATTTGAAAATTCATAGTTTATTCATACATTGTCCAAAAAATGTATTCAAAGATAACCTAGAATCCCTTTTTAACTACCAACAAGACAACAAAAAAATTCAATATAATAATGGAAACCATGCTCAATTGCTTATTCAATTGATTTTAGGTGCACATGGCTATGGTAGCAAGGGTGAATTTGGCTAAATTTGGATGTTGTGTTGGAATTGGATTTTATGTTTTTCACAATTGGAATAAACTTTATCTAGATATTGATGATACAAGATGTACATGTTTAAAACATGAGAATTTGAAAAAATGTGACATCAATTTTTGGTACACAAACAAACAATCCATTTTTTGATGATAAATAAATGATTTTTGATCCTAAAAGAAATTTATTGATCCTCATCTTTAGTTTTTTCATAGATTTATTAATACATTTGTATTGAAATTTGTATAATTGGATGTACATAGGTCATAGCATATGTAAAAAAATCATAAAACAAAAGTGTAAATGAAATGAAATTGAGACTGTGATGTATGAACAAGAAGAAGAGGCTTTATGAAGCAAATGGCTTAGAATTCAATGGTGTAACAAAGTGATTGGCAAAGAACAAAAAAGTAGATATCTTCAACAAGTTTGGCTATTGATGAAAAGAACATGATAATGACATTCAAATGTACAATGGAAACTTGTCTACTATCTTTTGATATAACTGAGTGGTTGGCGAAAAACACAAAGGTAGATATCTATTAAGCTACTTAGCACATACACTACAACAAAAGTAGTGTTTAATAACTGCAAAATATGATTGCAGTGAATTATAAAATAAAAAAATATGACTCACGCAGAAATCACTGTAGATGACTTAGAATATGATTGACTCCAATTGTTTAGAAGCAGTCGCTTCAAACATTAGTCATATTGTCAGTCATGTGGGTTGAGGGGTATAAATACCCATATTTAGCTATAGTATGCCAACATAGCATATACTTTGACTATCCTAGGGGGGATTGACTTTTTCTTAAGTTGCGTGGGCAAACAAAAAAATCCTACGTGGAATATGACTGTGGTGAGTCATATTTTTTGATGACATGAAATATGATTGCAGTGAGTCATATTTTGCAATGACGTGGAATAAGACTGCGGTGAGTCATATTTAGGTTAATGTAGAATATAATTGCAATGAGTCATATTTTTTGTTGATGTGGATTGTGGAGTATGACTGTGATGAGTCATTTCTTTTGTTAATGTGAATTGTAAAATATCACTCTTGTGAGTTATATTTTTTGCTATGTGGAAAATAACTCTTATGAGTCATATTTTTGAATGATGTGGAATATGAATATAACTCTTGTGAATCATATTATTTGCTAATGTGAAATATGACTCTTGTGAGTCATATTTTTGGTTGATATGATAGTTAATATGAATGTCATTAGTAATTTTATCATATTTTGGGATGTGTAAGGTTACATTTTGACACATAAGTATGAGCATTATATGACTATAACTAATTATATTTTGGTCAATACATATTGTGAAATGTAACTCAAACAAGTGATATTTTAGATAATTGAGAGTCATATTTTTAAAATTTGTGTGTAGTTTGTGATTGGGGTGATTGAGGTCCAAAATAGCTTTAATTATAAACTACAAGTATATTTTTCACGCATTTTATATGGACATGACACATTGCAATTATACATCAAGATGATTTAACAATTGAAAAAAATCCTTCATATAGTTAAAAACACATACACATGATTTTAGAGATATACATGAGATAATCATATTGGAGAGAGAGAATGCAAGAAGGAATGCAACTCTCTTCATTGACATTTATTAGTCAACAATATAAAACATATATATCACAATAAATCATTCACAAAATTCAATAGGGCCTATATTTCTTACAATAATAATTAAAGAAATGAGAGATCAATTTTTAGTGAATGAACAACAAAACTCAACTTTCTAAGGTTTACAACAACACAAAATATGTAGCACAAGTTTAGAATAGGAGGAATAAAAATGGTGATGAAGGAAAGAAGAAGAAAAAAAAGTGGCCAGTGCTAAAAGATAACAACAAGCAAGAGTTAAAATGCAACAAGAAATAACAACTAAGAGGCAATAAGAAACAAGTGTTAAGAGGCAACAAAAAGTAAGAACTAAAAAGCAATAAGAAGAAACAAAAAGCAAGAACTAAGAAGAAGAAAGAGTTAAAATGCAAGAAGAAGAAAAAAGATTCATAAACTAAAAAGCAACAAGAGCTAAGATGCAACGAGAACTAAAATGCAACAAAAAACCAGCAACTAAGAAGCAAAAAACAACAAGTAACAACAACTAAGAAGCAACAACTAAAAAATAACAAATAAGAGCTAAGAGACAACAAAGACAAGGAAGAAGAGCCAAGAAAAGTGGTGGCTAGGGTTTCAAAACCCTACAAAAATGACGGCTAGGGTTTTGAAACTCTAAAAAAGTGGTGATTAGGTTTGAAAATCCAAAAAAAGAATTGTCTAGGATTTCAAAATTTTAAACAATGACTTGTCCATATTTTTGGGGGCTACCCGAAAATAAAAAATGTCACTCCCATAAAAATATGACTAAAAATAAGAGTCAACATTCCCTAAACATGTAACCTACATTCTCTATGAAATACTTTGGTGTTCCCAATGGACGTATAGTATACGTTTGTGAAGTATAAGGCCCGAAAATGACTAGCAGTCATATTTTGCAGTCATATTTCTCCCCAAGGTATTGGCTTCCAAGAATATGACTGTGAGCAATCACCAGTCATCCTTAGTTATATTTTTGCAGTCATAAAACATTGCTTTTGTTGTAGTGATAGTTTGATTAGGAAAGGAGTATGATAATGACATTCAAACGTATAATGGAGGCTCATCCAATATCTTTTGATGTGATAGAGTGGTTGGCAAAGAGCATAAAGGTAGATATCAACTAAGATACATAGTACATAGCTTAACTATAAAGTGAACATAATAATGAAATTAAATGTATGATGGAGCCTCATTTAATATTTGTTGATGTGACAAAGTGAAATTGGGTGAGATAGAGCCATTGTTACATAGTTGAAGGTGATAGTACATAATTAGAGGATTTATACTTTGAGCCTAAAGAAAATTAAATATGAAAGAGTGGGATTGGGTGAGTCAATGTACATGGTTGAAGTTGAAAGTATGTAATTGAAGGATTTATACTTTGGGCCTAAAGAATCAATGTGACAAAATGAAATTGGATTAGTCAAAGCAATTGCTTTATAACAATAAATAGTTGGAGGATTTATACTTTGGGCCCAAAAGAATCTAAATGTCAATTTGTGCAATCACTTCGTTTGGTACAAAAAATAGCAATTTTGAAAAAGATGTCTAATGGAGCAAAAACACTATCCACAAAGAGTGAGCTATATTGTTACCAATTAATTTTATATTGTTATGGCAAAAAATAAAATTAAAAAATGTGATTTACAACATCCTTAGGTGCAATATTAGATATTTTCACATTTTTCATAGGGGTTTGTTTCAAGAAATCAACATATCAACATATGAAGCATTTCAAGTTTGGTTTCTATTCCACTTTAAAATTTTATAGTAGAATATTCTTTTGCAATTTGAATTTGAAAACCTATATCCACATTTCTAAATAAAAAATGACACATAAACTTGGTTTATAACATACATAATTGAAAAAACTTGTTTTTGTTGATTTCTAATCTCTTTACTCTAGCCCTAGCTAAGTATGAAATCTTAACCATTATTACATTATCTCTAAGTTATTTACTTGGAGATTACTTTTGACTTAGGTAGGATAAGCGCTATGTTTGATAACATAAAAAATCTGTCAATTCTATGAAAGTTAGTGTAATATCTAGTAGTTTGAACTTTATGATTATTTTGAAAATGATAATTTAATGTTTTCCATCGGTTGAATCAATTACGTTTGTTGCAAACTCTAATCTTTGTAGAAAAAATCAAAACTTAATAATGCATTACAAAGCTCTAAAATATAAATTGAATTCATTGTTTTATTCAACAAATACCAATATTTCAAATGCAAGGGCATTAAGATATAATAGTGGTTCATGTTGCAACCTATATTCTCTCTACAATAGCTAATGCAAGTCCATGTTCTCAATTCAAAAAAAATATTCAAGTATCATGAGAATCAACATCATTTGTATGTTTGTCACATTGTGAAGACTTTAAATTTTATAAATGTCAACTTCCTTCAATTTTTGTATACAACAATTTGAAATGATGTATACCTACATGCCAAGGCAAAAGTTCTTTGGGAGTTCTGAAAAAAATTGACAAAATATAAAATGATTTCAAATTATAGTGTACCAAATTGAGTTTTAGACATGGCTAACTTTAGAATTAATTTTCTTTCAAATCACAACTAATTTTTCCTTCAAACTTCTATAGTAATTTGTTATAAGTTACACACTAGAATTTGATATATCTACTTTTGGACTTTACTCATTGATGCTTATGGTACGGTTGTTTGAATGAAAAAGTTTCAAATCCATACTCAGTTTTGTTTCACTTCACTATAAACAATGGAATTTATTATTTGCCACCCATGATAAAATTTAAAAGTTTGGAATTCAACTTTGGATTCTAAGGTTCCAAATTAATTGGGAAAGGTGAACAACAAAGTAAGTTAGGAAGATTGGAAGGCACTAAGGGCCACTTGACACTATGGCCAAAGGTCAAAAGACCATGGGTTTTCACCAATCAAATTTCAAGAAACCAAGAGTTTGGCTTCTTGACCTTTACATTAGTTCAAAGGCCATCGCCCTCCAACCACCCACATGGCAATAAATTGTCTACTTGGTGACAAACTCTCAAAGGAAGGTTGTGTTGGCTAGAAATGGAGATCCAAACTATGACTAAGAGGCCATCGACTTAGGATAAGGTCTCAATCATTAAATTGATATAGATTAGGACTTTAAACTTGACCTTTGGAAACTACACTGTGGCCATTCAAATACAAAGGCTATGGAAATTCATTGCTAAGAGTTTGAACTTTAAACTTAACCTTTGGAAGCTTCACACTATGGCTGGCCAAAAACTTCAACTTATATATTTTATCATTTATTTATTGCTCATTTCATTGAACTCTCAACAAAGTTTGGCCACTCAATCACACGCCACGGAGAATTGACCCGTCATTACCCCGGCTAGGGTTAATTGTGAAAAAAAGTCCCCCTATATTTTGCCATAATTTTTTGTATTTCTACACTACCCGTAGCTAATTTGGAGCCGCTGATTGCAAATCTGAATTCAGAATTTGCAAAAAAAATTCATCTGATTGCAAATAATAAATTCTACAGGGGTAAAACGGGGCAATGAGGACCCTGCGAAGTGCCCCCTAAGCAACTACAAAGTAGAGGTAACTTTTTGCATTTACCGTTGGCGACAGAAGCAGGACGCAGACTTCGAATGACCACTTTAAGTTCCGTCTTCGACCCTCGCAGTCTACTCTGATTCCACGCTCCCCCGTTTCGAATTCCTCATTCAAACTCCTGATTGCCGTGTTGTAGTGGTAGCCAGGCAGTCACATGGAAACCTCCGGTGCACAAAAACCATTCTTCCACAGACGCATGTCCGAAGAATAGAGCCATGACACATTAATTGTTGAACAGACGGGAAGCTCTTGGACGCAATGCGGAAGGGAGATGGCGTGGTGGTGGCGTCTGTGGCGGCGGTGCTTCTGGGAGCTGCTGTAATGTCGCTGCGATGGAAGCGCACGGCGGATTTCCTGCGTCGGTGGAAGACGCAGGAGCCTCTCCCATTGCCAGAGATGCGGAAGCGAGTTGTTAGCGACGGAGTGCTGGGAGCGATTGGGAATACGCCGTTGATTCGAATTCGCAGTCTGTCGGACGCCACTGGCTGTGAGGTAATAAGGATCGACTAAATCTGGTTGGTGTCTTTTTGATATTTTGGCGAACTTTTTTGAACTTTTTTGAATTTTTTTGAATTTTGGTCATGAAACCACTCAGGATGCAAGCCTGCTACGAAGGGTGTTGCCATTTTCTGAAGATGGACACTAAACCCTAAACCTTACTCAGGCTTTCTTCAATGCGAGATGATTGGAGGATTTGTTAATACCGCTTTCTGCATCGCATGGTGATCATAATCCCCGAAGGACCACCGATTCAGGGTTTGCGAATGATCGCATTGTAAAATAATAAAGTTCAGATGGGACCAAATTTTATATCACCAGAATCAATTAAGAAATTTACGTGTATTCATCAATTAATAAATGATATTGGACTAAGAAAATCTTCATATGAGCTTCTCAAAACTGCTGAAAAATAAGAAGCTCAATTTAAGCCTCGTGGTCTTTTGGGGTGACCTTTAAGTCGGTCATTTGTAGCGATTATGTGTTTCATTTTGCGTTGCTCATATTTACTGGTTCCATTTTGGTCAGATATATGGGAAAGCCGAGTTTCTGAATCCAGGCGGAAGTGTGAAGGATAGAGTGGCCGCCAAAATCATTGGGGAGGTTAGTAACTCGTGTTGTCTGAATCTGAATTTTGGTGATAGACATGTTGCAATTCGAGAATTTTTGACTATGTTACTTTCGCCATGAATTGGATTTGAATTCTGTTCCTGAGAAGCCTAATTCGTGAAATTATGCAGTGCAGGCATTGCAATCTGGGGCTTTGCGTGTTGGTGGTGTCGTGACCGAGGGAAGTGCTGGAAGTACTGCAGTGAGCTTGGCTATGGTTGCTTTAGCGTATGGTTGTAGATGCCACGTTGTGCTTCCTGACGATGCTGCCATTGAGAAGGTACTTTTTTAATTGCCGTTATTTTATTTTTTTCCACCTCATCTTCGTTTCATAATTTCATGATTTAGATAACATCGAGTTTCCCAATGCAGTTTTTTAATAACTAGTGATGCTAAGTAGATCATGCAGTTGTATAAAACGCCCTTTTTCGTGGAAATTTCTCTCCTTAGCACATCCATTATCCGGGAGCATGATTGGGAGTGAAGAAATTAGTAAGAACAAATTCTCCAATCATCTCTCATTGAAGTTCTGTTCAGGGTTTCAGGGTTTAGGGTTTAAGGTTTAGGGGTTACTGTATAATTTCTGTAAATTGCAGAGTCATTCGGAACAGACGTGTATCAAGAACTTTTCTTGACCATACTGCAATTTGATCTTCCAGAATACGGTGATCCGAGAACTTGTGATGCTGATAACATAAATAATTAACAACCCTTACCCCAGAAGTGTTGAGAAAACCTAACCGGAGAACAATTGGCAGGGGTTTTGTTAGAATTCGCGTCAAATGGAAATACAATTGGCGGGATTTAATGCGGTTACGATCTCTGAGAGGGTGTTGTTCCACTACTGCTGCAGCGCTAGTGAACGTTTTCTTGTCGATCTTATTAATTTTTGTCTATTTATTGTCATCAGACTCAAATATTGGAATCAATGGGTGCAACTGTAGAGCGTGTGCGGCCTGTTTCCATAACACACAAAGACCACTTCGTCAACGTTGCTAGACGCCGTGCATTGGAGGCCCGAGCTGCTGAATCAGCACCTGAGTCCCAGTTATATGCTCTTGCGAAACAGGATCCGCAGATAGAGAAAAGTCTTGACCAGCACGTCAAAAATCTTGCAAATAATTCTGACGCAGTCCTATCTGCAAGCTTGCAGACATGTGAGGAACCATTGAGTAGCTCTGCTCCAAGAAGCCTTGGGGCTGAAGAATTTACGAATTCCTTGGAGAAGGAGATAGTCGCCTGCATAATCGCTGGTGTTAATGATGATTCTGATGCGAAAAATAGAGCATTCAGTGAAGGACAAGCCAACACTGATATGGACTCAGTGGAGGTTCAGTCTAAGGAATCCTATAGAGACAATGTATCAAGTGATTGTTTGAGTAGCTCAGAGCAAGGTCGAGGAGGTTATTTTGCAGATCAGTTTGAAAATCTAGCAAACTTTCGGGCCCATTACGAAGGGACAGGTCCAGAAATATGGGAGCAATCAGATGGGAAAGTTGACGCGTTTATTGCAGCTGCTGGAACTGGTGGGACAATTGCTGGGGTTTCACGATATTTGAAGGTATTTTTTCATTTTGACAAAAGACAGGACTGCTTTGATGTACTTTACTATGTTTTGAAGACAAATCGTTTTTATGAAACAGCCGATGGTGCTGCTCGATTTAATAGACTCAAATCCTTAGTACTGAATAGTCTTCTGGCTACAAGTCTTGGAAATTCTGTTTGGGAGAGGAAGTGTCATGTTTCCAAAGAGTAACTATCAGCTTTGGGTCTTTTTTCAGTGGACAACCTGAGAACGAGCTTGCTTACTAAATCATTGTCGGAACGCAGTTTGCTGATGATGACTCATATTGTGGACAGTGTTCAGACTTTACGTATTAGTCAGAGCATGGAAAGTACATAGTCCTACGTTTTGGTCCCTCGAATCTCAAGTTATACCAATCTTACGTGCTGTGTGTTCGCAGGAGAAAAATCCTGTTATAAAATGTTACATTATAGATCCTCCAGGATCAGGATTATACAATCGTGTCACCCGAGGTGTGATGTACACGAGGGAGGAAGCTGAAGGCAAGCGCATGAGAAATCCGTTTGATACCATTACAGAAGGAATAGGCATTAACCGTATAACTGCAAATTTCAAGCAAGCGCAACTTGACGGAGCTTTTCGGGGCACTGACAAGGAAGCTGTCGAAATGGCAAGGTTAGCTCTGATCTTGAAACCTTCAATCTTGTGAAAGCAATTCATAGATTTGTACATTACAATTCTACTTGAAATCTGTGTAGACTAAACAATATATAATTTGGAGATGTTACATGATGCAGGTACTTGATGAGGAATGACGGCTTATTTGTAGGAAGCTCTTCTGCCATGAACTGCGTGGGTGCGGTACGTGCTGCTCAAATCCTTGGTCCAGGGCATACTATTGTAACTATTCTCTGTGATAGTGGAGCTCGACACCTGAGCAAGTTCCAGAACGCGTCTTACTTAGCTGCACAGGGTTTAACGCCTAGTGCCTCGTCCTTGGAGTTTTTGCAGCTGGGAAACACCACATAAAGATGTCTGACAGATAGCAAAAGCCAGTGTCCATGGTCTGGACACGGCCAGGCCTTGTCAAAATTTATTCACACGAGTGCTTCACGTGTGGTTCTGTATTAGCAAGTGGCTCTTTCAGAACTCATCCTGACTACAAGGACCTTGTAGCATTTTTGTTGACCGAGCCAAAGTGTGCATTCAAGAGTTTATATGTTTGAGATTTCCTGATGCATGAAATTTGAGGATCACTTCTAAAACAATTGCACAGAAAATAGAAGCTCTCGGAGCCCAGGCTTTCTAAGTTAATACTTGAAGGCTCTGAACATTAAGAACTACGAATACATGGACAGGAGATGCACAAGCAAGGTCATGCAGTGGAGAAATGAGATAAGCCTGAAGTTCGTTATTGCTAATCACCCGACAGACTGGATTTTGAAGGGCTGACAGAAGGGTACCTTTTCACTCTTCATCAGGAACAGGTCAGGGTTGGAGTCTTGGGGACAATTGGTGGGGTATATGGAGATAACTACAGTAAGGCACATGCGCCCATAATCATTGCTGCCCAAAATATGACACGTACATTTGGACCACTAACTTCAGTTAATGTAAAGCTACACAGAATAGTGAAATTAGGTTGCCCCATGCTAATTTCTCGACATGTGACACTATATGAATATTGTCTCCTAAAGTTTTGAATTAGATATTGTTGTGATTGGGACTTGTGAACTTCCACATGTACAAATGAAAACATTTGTAGAAATATCTATTGACTTTGGTGGCTTGTAAAGTGACTTTTATGGGGTAAGGCAACCTAATTTCACTATTTTGTATAGATCTTGATGGCACAAGATGAGCACAATCATAACTTGAAAGCTTGGGAGAGTATAGTGTCAATTTGTGGTACACCTACATTAATATTTTGAAATTTCATTACTTGTTCACAGTATGTCCAAACAATGCAATCTAAAGTGTGTTGGAATCCTGTATCACACCTCATTTAGGCACTATGGTACACCTACAATTATACTTTGAAATTTCATTATTTGTTCATAGTATGTCCAAATAATGCAATTTAAACTATGTTAGAATCTTCTATCACACCTCATTTAGGCACACTAGAATAAAAAATTTCAAAAAACTTTTAACTATAAAAAAATTGGTAAAAAATTAGATTATATTTCAAACATCATCTTTGATATTTGTCCATAACTTGACAAGTAGGCATATTTTTTCAAATAAGTTTCATCAAATTTGAGGATTGGATGCAAAAGTTATAACTTCTCAAAATTCATTGTAACCCCAATACATACAAAATATGTCCATGGGGATTATTGGCCAATTATGAAGTTGTTCAAAAACTTTTTTAGTTAGTGTTCTGGTCAATACTTCTTGAGGCATTATTTTATTGTCTTTCCATCTTCTCCAATGTCCCACCAATTGCTTCAAATAACCATCTTGGCCAAAACTTCTTGACCTACTGGTGCACTTCTCCACCATTGTCTAAAGTGGCCTTAACTTTGAATCCTTCGAGGGCCCTAACTTTGAATTCTTCAAGAATTGGTGATTCAATTTTGAAATTCAAACCTATTTAATTCTATAACAACACTTAACTTACACACAAACCCTATCCCTATTGTGATATGGGAGTGTGTAACCTCACTATTCAATGTAAACTGGTATATAACATTTAGTAGCATTCAAAGAGATTGTCTTTCCTTTGGAGGCTTCATCTACAAAAAAACATTCCCATGAGGAATTAAAAGAAGCTTCAATATTGGTCACCAAGATTAAGGCACACTATAAGAACCCCGTATAAGTGATGTTTTATAATTTTTGTAGACAGATTTTAGGTGACATTGAATAAAACAACTTGTGTTTTTATGTCTATAATAGCATCCAATATAACACTACAACAAAAGCAATGTTTTATGACTGCAAAATATGACTGCAAGCAGTCGTAAAATCAAAAAATATGACTGACGCAGAAATCACTATAGATGACTCGGAATATGACTGACTCCAGTCGTTTAGAAGCAGTCGCTTCAAACACAGTCATATTGGCAGTCATATTTTCCGAGGGGTATAAATACCCATTTTTAGCCATAGTATGCCAACTAGGCGTATACTTTGACTATCCTAGGGGGATTTTGACTTTTTCTTGGGTTGCCCGGGCAAATAAAGAAATCCTACGTGGAATACGACTGGGTCGAGTCATATTTTTTGATGACGTGGAATATGACTGCGATGAGTCATATTTTTTGATGACGTGGAATATGACTACGGTGAGTCATATTTTGCAGTGATGTGGAATATGACTGCGGCGAGTTATATTTTGCAGTGATGTGGAATATGACTGCGGTGAGTCATATTTTGTAGTGATATGGAATATGACTACAGTTAGTCATATTTTGTAGTAAGGTGAAATATGACTACGGTGAGTCATATTTTGTAATGATGTAAAATATGATTGTGGTCAGTCATATTTTGTAGTGATGTGGAATATGACTAGTGAGTCGTATTTTTTAGTGACATAAAAAAATGACTGCAATGAGTCATATTGTTTTATTATGTCGAATATGACCAGGATGAGTCATATTGTTTTATTATGTCGAATATGACCAGGATGAGTCATATTTTGTAGTGATGTATAATATGACTGCGTTCTATCATATTTTTTGATGATATGCAATATGACTACAATGAGTCATATTCCATGTTACTGTGCTTAGTTATATGTTTTTAGAAGTATTCACATGTATTTCGAAGTACGAATTTCAAAAGCGATAAAGCAGTTTTACGCTATCTAAGCTTACTTGGTGGATTATTCATTCATGTTTTTCATTGCTATGAGTGACTTCCACTAATAGTCTCTTTAATTATAAATCATATTATCTTTCAAACAAAGAAAACCAAATTCACACTCTAATATCATATCCTAAACATGTCTTTCCAACTTCTCAAATCACAAAACATGGATATACATTCCAGAATGCACTTCAATGACATTTATTACTGAACTTCAAAACACATATGAAAAAAATCACATTGAGAACACATAAACACACACCTCACTTTATACTCGAGTGAGCAATCCACTACTGCATACCTTCCCTCATTCGTTTAAAGGAGCCAACGCTTCAATGGGCCACTTTGTCATAGACTTCACAGCATCTCCTACATGCACCATAGGAGGGTCGTCGTCGTTGTTCGCCTCATATAGAAGAACCATCTCCAATCCGGGAACCACAGATGTTATGCTTATAGACACATTGCCCTCTTCAATGAGCCGTCCATGAAGTGAACCTCCTGCAACATTCACTATGACTCCATGCGCAATTACATTGTCTTCCGCCTTGCTGTCATCGTCCACATTGAACACCTTCACTTTCGACCCTACAGCCAAGGAGATAGGACTTTCATTCTTTGAGGTTCGAGAACCTTGCAACAATTTCTTCCCACCTTGTGCATCCTGCATTTATATTTACAATGGTTGTAGACATTAACTAAACAAATGATGGAGCTTCACTTTCACTTCTGTAATTGAAAGGCAAACAATATATTCAAAAATACATACCTGGGGCAATGGATTCTGTAACTGACTGATGGCCTTGTCCAAGAACATCACACAGTATTCAATGTCGGAAGGATTTTGACTAAAAATTTCAAAGGGTCCTTTCATGTTCTTTAGGAAGTTGTCTTCTGAAGCTAGAGGATCCCATGCAACAATGTGTAATACATTTGTACCAGGTGACTTAGAGGTAGCTGTGGAATCCCAGTCCACTTGAAGTACCCTAGCCGATCCATGGGTTGGATCTGGTATCATGTCAAATAAATCATGCAAGTCTCTTTTTTCCACCACCAATTTCTTTTCCCCATAAAAAACACCACTTCATGGGTGTCCCCCGAGCTAGGAATCGAGCCACTTCTTGTAGAAGCGCCTCTCCAATTGGAGCCCATATCCCCACATCAAATTGATAGTGGAACATTGTCACAAAAGCTGCACAGTCTTCCCTTTTCTTAATTTTGACTTCGAACTCTCTCTCATAATGGATCGTACCACCTAACCCCCACTCTTTTCCATCATGCAGTGGTCAGATGTCACATAGAAAACCCAAAACATTCAACACAAGTACCTTTCTTCGTGAATCATCCGAAACTCTCACCGGTGGAAACTTCAGTTTCCCTGAAATATTCTTTTTCTTTGAAGGTTTTCCAACCTTTGAGGCCCTCATTGGCCCTCTCCTTTTGGTAGGCTCTTCTTCCATTAATTTAGAATCGAATTCCAAATGTTGTTCTCTATAGCTTCTTGCTCCAATCTACATGCACATCAACAATTTAGTATTCAATGTCATAGTATTATAACAATTATAAATTCAACACATACAACAACAAAATATCACTTATGAAACATAAATACATACGAATCAGGAACACTTTTGAGACCTCAAAAGTAAAACACCCACTATAATACACTTGGAATAGTAGTGCCACTTTATTTAAATGATGAAAAATGATCGACCCCCACAACATGCGACAAAATATACTTCATGGTACGACTTCACATAATGAGAAATACGAATACTCCTTTTCATACACTTTGTACAACAAAAGGATCCTCTTAGACCAAAACAAGAAATTACTATCCCTCTAAATAGAAATGGATACAAATAATCAAAGATTAACAAAGCTACATACGAAAACGTATGGCAAATACATCTGACAAAAACATTAATATGACTCCCCACATAATACAAAATGACTTGCTACAAAATTTAGTCGTCATTACGTATATATTTAAAATACAGCTTCCACTAGTTATATATTAAAAAATATTACTGCCATTTACTCTAAAATATATAATATGACTGACAATTGTTATATACTGTAGAATATGACTAGCATTAGTGATGTACAACAGTATATGACTGCCATCAGTCACATTCTGCATAATATGACTGACACCAGTCATGTACTAAAGATTACCACTACGGTTAGTCACATCATGGAAATAATGATTGCAATCAGTCACATAATAGAGATTATGACCAACAACACTTGTTTTCTTCTACATATTACTGCTTCTTATTATGCACACATGCTGTTTTTCAAGTAAAGGCACCTAATCCACAAACATGTCCAACAGAACTTATACACGTACAAAACATATTCCACAACATGAACCTCCCTACATTATGTCTAACATTGCACCATCTACCATTTTAAAAAACACTCAATCTATAATTATATGTTCACACTACTAGAAAATTTTGTATTTATGTTGTTTTGGTCGCGTTGATCCGATCAAAATCTGACTGAAATCTGTTGATTTCAACAGATTTCTGTCAGATTTTGACCGGATCAACACGACCAAAACAACAGAAAAATGAAATTTTCTAGTAGTGTCACCTATAAGAATTATACCTTGTTTGCACCCCTTTTGCACACACAATACCATAAAGTACTACAACATTGAATACAGTCATGGCAGTCCATCACACCTTGGGATCCTCTTGCACCTCTTTCATCTTCTCACCAATCTTCCCTCCAATCAACGTTGAACGCCTAGATTGATAACTTATGTCTGCCCACAATTTCTGACCCTCGCCCTTCCTCTTCTTCACGCTCCCTTGATCCTTTTTTGCTTTTGTAACATCTATTGCTTCTTCAATTTGCTCCAACACTGGCAAAGTGCTGGGTTTTTGCTTTACATTTCTTGACTTATCAATCGTGCCTTCACCCTTTAAACTCACAATGACATCCACAATTTAGTAGTTTAGATTTCATGTCTACCTACTACACATTACATGAAATTCCAAACAAATACAAAGGCAACAAACCCTATTCAATTACATTGAATGACACTGAAGGGCTTCTTCTTTTCGTACGAACCTCCACTGTTGCATGCACTACCTCAATACATTTCGACACGTTCAATACATGTGGTTCTGTGGCTGTTTCTTCTTGTATCTTCTGAGGGTTAAGTTTCCTCAAACCTACCAATTCCTCCATGATCTCCTCACCACCTGCAACTTCCAGCACTGTGGTGCCTATTTCAGAATTAGATGGGTGTGTATTCCCTCCATTTTGCTTGCGGACTTCAAACAAAAGCTGCTTCACTAGGGAACCCATTTCACTTAATTCTCCCTTCACAGTCTCTTGGAATGTATACAATTCGTTTCGCACTTCTTCTATGCCTTTACCCGCCCTCCTTGAATTACTGCCCGCCCCTTCTGAATTTGACGATCGAATGTGCACTGATTTGTCTAGTGAAGCAAGCTCTGCTTCCACTTCCATTTGAGTAGGGGGTCTCCCCAAATGTGCAGCCTACAAGTACGGCAACCCTATATGTGTTAATTTCAAGACCAAAACATTCAACCATAGTGAAATTTCTTGAAAGCATTGAGAAACAATAAACAATTTCACATTGTCATGCACATGTCCAATTACAACAACTACTACTACCATAACTTACTATTTTCAAATGGAACTTCTCATATTGAAAACCAAATATGAGCACATGTACTTATATGATTACCTACACATGACTATACATATTCACATGTACATCCAAATATGACTTCAAGTAGTCACATAAAAGGCTAAATATAACTGTTAGTCACAATACAATCGAAATACAATTTTAAGTACATTAATGTCTGCTAATTATGATTGTAAGAACTCAAAGCAACATCCTATCCATCATTTCTTATTCTCCTGAATATGTCCTACTCATGACTAAGCATTGTCATATGACCAACAAAGTTTACCTTCAACACATACTACATTCAGAATTTCATGTTTATAAAAATAAAACCCAAAAGACTATGACTGCGACCTCCCCTCTACAATCACATGCGTAAACAGAAGTTACAAAAGTGTAAACATTTCTTTCACTTACCAGGCGTGACTTAACTTCTCCCTCAGATCGGCCACTATAGGACACTTTTTGCACGGTCTGCCGTGCAACCTTCATGTGTTCTGAATATGCTACTTTGTCTGTCCTCTTGATGAGCTTCTTGAAGTTCTCTACATGATGAGCCTTCACAGTTCTGGGAATGGGAGCTTCAGCCTCTATCAATTTCTTCATGTTAGCCCTCTTTGTCTTCATTTGGGACCTCAAAATTCGGAAGAAGACATTATCAGGAACATCGCCCTTCCCACCACGATACTCGAATTTGGACGCCATTTTGTCCTTGATTGCTAATAGCAGAGGTCGGGGATGTGAATTGAAGTCATCCACACTCCAATCCAAATCACGAGAATATCCACACAGCTTCGTCAACCAATCTGTCCTATGCACTCCTGTAGGACAACCAACAAAATCTACTTCAACCCAATCTCTATCATCAACCTTCTGCAGATCCCTCCTGAACTGCTTCAAATTGGATTGTCGTTGAAGACTTCTGCTCCGATCCACATTACTAACTTCCTTCCCTTCATTTCCACTCAGTTTCCGCATTTTCTCACGTACTTCCTTCAAGTTCGCTCCACTCTTTGCCATGCGCTTTAATATGCTGACTTCCCGTAACTCCAACTCATCCACTACATCATTGGACAACTCTTCATTTGGGCCATCTCCATCCTCCTCCGCACTGAAGTGCTGCTCAATATCTTCATCCGATTCCTCCCCCATCATTGTCTCCTCTGTGTCATCGAACAAAAAATTGTCCTCTTCCAATGGTGTTGTGACCATCATTTCTGTTGATGAAGTCATCTTCTTCTTTCGTGTGGCTTCCTTGGGCCACGGCCTAGGGTGATGACGTTGATGGCTAAGCAACTGTAAAAGCAAAAAGAAACAACTTATAATATGAGTATAATAAGTACAGAAGGAGGACCTTCATGTCCTACATAACTCAAGAAAAACTACCAAGAAATAAATTTTTACAAAACATGAAGTTCAACTTCTGAGTTACTCTCTAGGAAATGCAAATTCTAATTATCTAATTTTCATCACATGAGTCTGAACTCCTAATTTTTACCTCATGTCTATCAAAAAAATGTCTACAATGACTCAATGAGCACAATTCTTTGTAATTGGCCTCTCCAAACTACAAACAGTCACGAAAGATCACTTCTGACTACAAATTTGGATAAAAGCTAATGTCTAACTACAAACAGTCATAGAACACCATTTGTGACTGGGCTTCAAGTCACATAATAATGTTTGTGACTACAATTAGTTATGAAAGCTCATTTCTGACTACACGTAGTCATTGAACACCATTTCCAACTGGGCTTCAAGTTACATAATAATGTTTGTGACTACAATTAGTTATAAAAGGTCATTTCTAACTACAAGCAGTCATACAACACCATTTGTGACTGGGCTTGAAGTCACATTATAATATTTGTGACTACAATTACTTATAAAAGCTCATTTCCGTATACAAACAGTCATAAAACACCATTTGTGACTGGGCTTTAAGTCACATAATAATATTTGTGACTATTGAAAGTCAGAAATGACTAATACCAAATTGTTGAAGACAAATTATGAGTCTAATAAATGAATGAATAGTTTACATACATATGGCAATTGCAATAACAAAACACTTCAACAATGATGGAAAACTTCTTTAAAATTCAATGAATTATGTGTTTTTCTCCAGCACAATTAGTTCCAATAGGAAAGGATTTAAGCTAACCTTCGACTTACAACAGTCTTCCTCCAATGTTTCTTCTTCTACTTCTTTGTCATTGCCTCCTGAGTTGATGTCAAAACTACCTCCTGATAAAGCCCTCCACGTTGTTGCCCGTGTGTGCCTCTCCAATGTTGGTAAGATAGTGCCAGAGCTCTCCACTCCTTTTCCTCGATTTATACCTTGTGGCTTATGAAGGGGCACGTCGCGACTGCTCTCAAAAATCCCCGCAAGCTGATTAGAAGTCATTTCCAATATAGGAAACGTAATTGCTGGAAAACTAGCAATTGTGCGAAACAATTCCACTTGCACATCATCTGGCAAATTAGCTATTTGTCTTGTCATTGTCGCCAAGATATTCTCCATAGTTCTCAATCCTAAAGCCCTGATGTGATTGATTTAAGTCAAAAAATACATGGGTCAGGCCTCTTCATTAAGTTTAATAAAAACAAAATTTCCTACATTCAACTTCAACATGTACATTCATTAATATTGAACAGGGGCAATGGTTTTAATTTCACAAAAGTTCAATACACGAATCCATTTACTTCTTAAAAACTACGTAGAGCTTAGTATCTTACCTTGTTTCTCTGATGTTTGCCAATTGTGTCGCAATGTCCAACAAGCCTAGATCACTCAATTTTTGTGAGTTCCTTTGAATATTTTCCTTTCTCAACCTCTCGTACTCAGTGATCTCTAAATCCATGCTATTGTGCTTGTTTACATCAAACAATCCTACTTGGAAAGGAAAAAATTGCATCTTAGTACAATAGTGACGTATCAGACATTAATGCTAATATATTTTTCATCCATATATATTAATAATAGGAAACAATAAGAGAGCACTACATAATACCTCTTTAAATTAGAAACTACAAATACGCAAGAAATTGAAAATCATTGTACTAAACAATAATACATTGAATTGATATTCATAGCACAATTCAATGCATGCACAATGTTGAAAACCTTTTTTACTTTCTTAGATCCCCTATACTCTGACTATGCATGCCACAATATTATTTGAAGGCCACATATGAGAACAAAAATACACAAACTTATAGATAATTTTATTCCTTATGTCCAATCGCTCATTGAATAACATGCACCTTCCTAAACTCAATTATATTGAAGAAGATTGTAAGTAGGGAAAAAATTCATTCCCTTGTAGACAATTGTTTGAATTTACGTGACCAATATAAATGACTAAAAACACCTACAATGATTGCTTCTTACTAAATGAAGAAAGAGAACTGCATGTGGCTTCCCTACAAATCCCAAGTGAACAAACAAACAAGAAAAACGACGACAATACACAACAGTATGGGAGGCAAGCCATTCCTAATTAATCCCAAATTCTTGCAGTGTATGGTTTGCTCTTTCGATACATGAAGAGATGAATAGTAATGAAAGACTTGGAACAATTGTTGTGAATTATGATTGTTTACAAGTCTCTCAATATTGTAAACAGTCCTTATTGATGTTGTTGTCAAGCCATGGTAAAGAAAAGCAAGTCCTACATCACCAGTATGGGAGGAACACTGTTTTTAGGTAAATAATTCATAGTAAATCCATTTTATGTCATAAAAATCTGAAAATTTCGGAAAACCTCCCAAACTCTATTTCAGCACATTTCAACTTTCTCCCACTCATGTGAATCACCACACAGATGTGCAAATTCCCTCAAGTGGTCAGGAATGGATTGCCTCCCATAAATGTCCACTGTAAATAAACAAATAATAAGTGATGTGCATTAACGTACTTGTAATAAAAATGTTGCACTACACTGCCCTAAAAACAGCAAACACACTTGCTCTAAAGAATCACTAGTATAGCTTGTTATTTCCTCTATCGCTAATATAGCACTGCAAGAGCGAAGTGGAAAAAAAAGAAAAAAGAAAATATGGTTGAAACAGCCTCAACAATCTAAAAAAACTTTCATCACAAACGCTCTAAATGCTGACCAGGATCTCACCACTTGTCAACTGGTAACCATATAGCAGCACACACCAAGTGCACGCTATTTTCCTATCCAAAAGTGATGACTGCATCACAGTACAAAACGAAATGAACTTCACGAACGGGGTTGAAGGAGAACATGGTTGAAAAAAGAACAAGCAGGGAAATGCATACCGTACATGGTCTTCAAACGGTGCAGGCTCCAGGCAAGGCGATGTCACAAACACGGGGACATTTCTTCAGCTTCTTCTGCTTCAACTTCAGCACTGAGTTATCGGCAGTTAGAGAGTGAGCGCTGCGTCGTCACCAGGGGATGAATTCGCAATGGCCACAAATTCTGACCAAGGCGCCACCAGAATGGATGGGTTTGCAGTCAGAGATGCCAAGTTAGGTCTTCAGCTTAAGTGTCTTTCTGGGAATCAGTGTTCGTGGACTTGAGCGCACTGATGTGCTACCACCCATTTTGACTACCTGGAATGCCTTGAGAGTGAGTAGTGTCAAAGAAGAGAAACAGAAAAGCACGAATTTTACAAGTTGTAAGCGGGATGACCCGAACTGGGTTTCTACTGGGCACTGAGGGTACATGGTCCATGATACGTTACCTCATTAAACAGCACATTCTCTCATTTTGTGCAACTACGTATAAAACCTAGAATTCAAACGGAAGTCTACGTTGCTGGAAAAAGAGAAGTTAAGACGTCATGCAAACGACCTGGATAGTGTGCCACACGAGCAAGGTCACGATTGAACTGGATGCTACTAGTTCTCCTTAACTTCAAAATAAAATGAAATTAACAGCAAGAGCCCATTTCAATTCAAATTGAATAAACATCATGGCTTGCAAGGGGGGAACAGCAGCAACTCAACAGGAACAGGAGAGGCACAACAGCAACGGCGGAATAGCAACTACAATAAAATCGTATTCAAGTCGGGGCTTACAGACAAATGCTCACGGCCCCGGGAGTCTCATGTCGGTGCTTGGCAAACCATCAACCAGCGAAGGAAAAACAAGAGTACTCGACGAAGAAAGTATTCAGTAGTCTGAAGGAAAGAAGTCGCAACTTGTTTGGTACCTGCGCTTGAGTCGGAGCTGGAGCAGTGGCCACGAAGCTGCGATGAGTCGGACTTGGGGCGGCGACATCCAAAAATTAAATGCAGTGGGACCGAACGTCACGCTAAAATAGCACTGTCACTGGGGCTTCCAACAGAGAATTCCCCCGAAAAGTGAAGCACTGCCAGACTTTACGGATAAAACAAAATCTAAAAATAGAATTCTCTTTGCGGTGGCTTCTTCCGCCGCACTGCATGCACATGTGTTCACCTTCGTACTCATCGATCTGTCGCAGGAATTGTTGGTCCCATACATTCTGTGTCATTGCGTCCTTTTCCACCTCC
Source organism: Climacium dendroides (assembly GCA_950106755.1). Classification (NCBI taxonomy): domain Eukaryota; kingdom Viridiplantae; phylum Streptophyta; class Bryopsida; order Hypnales; family Climaciaceae; genus Climacium; species Climacium dendroides. The sequence goes on from OX467091.1 coordinate 21,922,888, forward strand.
ACTTCCACCTTGAAAAAGTTTGCTGCACGTCGGAGTGGCTCCAACAGTGACTGGGTTCTGCTTGGCGAAGCCGAAGTTTTGGGCTTTTCTACTTGCAAAGGTCCCAAGCTTGAAGTTGGGGATTCTTTGCAGTTCAACTTTCCTAAGCCAGCTAGTGCTGCAGATGCTAGGAGGGGGCCTTGTGGACGAGGCAAGGGTGCAACAGCAGCCACTGAGATCGTCCGGTTTTCTTGTCGGAGGCCAGGAGAGGTAATGTTTTTCTCTCCATCCATCGCAGAATTCTCTTAACACTTCATCGTTTCTGAAATTGAAAATAGCCACAGTTGTCTCTGAGTCCTACTAACCAAGTACTACCTGGTGAGATAAATGTACCTTCCTCCTAATTTACTGTTGCGAATGTTGACCTTCTTTTGAGCTGGGATACCAGGTTGGACGTATTCCTGGAGATTGGGCTCGTTCCTTGATACCCCTTGTCAATTCAGGCCAAGTTCAGGTGAAAGGCAAATGTCGCAGTGCTTCAGCAGTCCTTTAACTCATGTCCAGTATCGTTGTTGACTTTAAGTAAGTTTATTATTCGCCTTTGGTTTAATTAATCTGCTTACTTCTAATATGGATTACGACCAGGATCATTTGATAAGAATCTGAAAAAGTATTCCTCTTGAAACAGAAGGATCAAACTTGTGATGCTCATGATATATTTTTTACAAATCAATAATCACATTGCCACTGCTATTGCTGTTGTCTTGAGCTTGCCACTCATTGTGTAAGAATTCAGATATTTAGGGAATATTAGAGGATTCACAAGTCCAATGTCTTGGTGAACGTGATTGATTTGTTAGTTTGTCCATAGTAGGTTCACGAAAGAATTGGAAGAACTGAATAGTTAGGTAGTGGTGAATGTTTTTTGGGTTCTTTCAAAATTTCAATTACCAATGCATATATTTCAACCTCTTTTTTCTTCCAATATATGTTTCAGATTTGCTCTCCTTCTTTGGTTTCTATGCTCAGGATTGTTTTCTTCAGTTGATATCTTTGTCCAAATCTGAACTTGGTACAAATGTAAGGAGATACAATTTCGAAATCTGAAATTACGTGATTTCTCAATGTCACAGCGTCTCCGGTTCTAGAAATCTGAATTTTTAGTTTCATATTCTCACCCTCTAGTCACCTTTTGAAAATTGAAAGTATTTGTGCCTAGAACATCACTGTTTGTAGTTGGAGTTTGGAATGGTGCACTGTCAGTCCTTTATAAATATAATTTTTTTTAAGCCCTGAACCTAACACTCTCTTGTTTGTAAATATGATTTTTCCTTTCATAAAAAAATATAAATTGTGATCCTTTGGGTATCCTCATTTTTAATTTAAGTTTCACATTCCTGAATTCAAGTTGAACAAGGCATCATGAGTATAATTGAAGGCAAAAGATTGATGCCACCATGTTCTTGACCATTAAATATTTATGGTTTGGAGTTCAAAATGCACGCACTATGAGAACAAGTGAAGCCATTAAGAATATAGCTACTGTGTTGTTGACCAATAAGATGTAACAGTTCGTAGACTCTCGCCATCATTGTGGAAATTAAAATTTGTCAATTGTTTTACGTTTTAGAATTTCAGTTTGAATTCTATATCATAACATTAACCTCGTACACAATGGAAATCAGATATTAATGATTGAAGACATGTAACTGTGCATCACTGATAGGCACGTTCCGAAGGTACTGGTACTGTTTATGTTCTTCAATACAAACTCATTGAAACTAATGTGGAGAATTTTTTGGTGAATCCTCCCTTTCATCAGTTTTGGTGGATCTTTCCTTTTATGAAGATGCTGGGGCGTGCTCTGTCTATTTCCTAGAGAAGGTGCTTGTCTTCACATGCCAATTCATTACCTCTTTGTATTGTCTTGAATTCGGTTTTGCTAGATTCATACATTGTTACTAGTAGTTGCTGTCTTCCGTAAGGTTAGTTTTATAGAATCTTCAACAGGAAGAATCATGAAATGCTCCTGAAATTATAGCCACAAGAGTAGGAAGAAGTTCTGGGTCACTTGTCCAATTTAGGATTGAGTTTAGCGTCTCAAATCTTCAAAGTCGAACCTTGAATGAATGGCAACGAAGTTTGAAACGCTTGAACAGACCGGCTGCTAGGTATATGATTGACTTATACGTAATTCAGTCACCTTGCACTACAAACATATGCAAGGAAATCGAATTAGAGATGTCATACCCCAAGCATTTGCAACCGGCCATTAGCGGTGCCCCTATTACCTTGGAACTCATCCAAAGAGAAAAGTAGCAATTTTCTTGTACCCTTCCGGATAACAAAGGCCACCCACTCCATTTACCGATGATGTACACGTCCAACCCCACTTGGCAGACCTCCATATGGTAATCTTATTTCCCTTAATTAAACACAAGGTAGTAAACATTGGATTTGTGAAGTTATAGGATCAACTTCAATTTAGAGTAGTGCCCCTTTTGGGGGGCAAGAGGTGCTGAGGGGTTAACTACAGGTGTGCAGCAATAGTAGTCTTAATATGACCTCTATGTTCCCACGTGCTGTTAGGTATATCTGTGTTGTTAGTGGAGGTGGCCCACTTTGGCACAGTTCGCCACAATGCCTATTTTTGAGTAGGCTACAAAACGGGCATTTTTCATACTTAATAGACAAGGATGTCTAGCCTTTGTGTTGGTGGTCCTCGTATTGTCCCATTGCATTGTACGTTGGCATGAAATACCAAATTATACTTGAAATGTTGCAATGTTCTTGGCATCCAGCGTAGATGTATAGTTGGTGATGTGAGCGAAGTCACATCACTATGCCTAGGCATATCATGTAACCTGAGTTGTATCTCGACGAACATGACTGTACCAACTCATGTCATGTAACGTGAGTTGTATTTCAACTTATATGACTGTACCAAGTCATGTCATGTAACTTCAGTTGTGTCTCGACTAATATGACTGTATCAAGTTATGTCATGTAACATGAGTTGTATGTTGACTTATATGACTGTAGTCAGTCATGTCATGTAACATGAGTTGTATGTTGACTTATATGACTGTAGTCAGTCATGTCATGTAACATGAGTTGTATGTCCACTTATATGACTGTAGTTAGTCATGTCATGTAAGTTGAGTAATATGTTGACTTATATAACTGTATTTAGTCATGTCATATAACTTGAATTGTACGTAGACTTCTAAGACTATACCGAGTAAAGTTTAGGCATTCACAGGAATGAACGTAGTAATTGTAAACAATTTTTATGACTCTGGAGTAGTCATAGCCATATTGCAATAGTCATGTTAATGTTCAATTATGACTAATGCATAAGTGATTGAAATATATGACATTGACATTTTCTTTGTAGTGCATAACAGGGAAGTACAGAACATGTCTCATGGGGAGCTTCAAAGTTTGCAAGAGCTACGATTATGGCAAGAAGAAGAAATTCAAGTAGATAACATGCGTCTAACAAAGTACCCATGCCCCTGCATGAAGTGTGCAGGAGGAAAAGTGCTTGATAGACGTACAATTCGAAAACATCTTCGCAGCAAGAAGAAGGACCCAGCTTTTATGGCCTCTATCTTGGTAAGGACATTGGAAATAATGAATTGTTTATTAAAAAAACACTATGCTTTTGTCAATGATATACCTCTACATTGTTTTATTAAAGTTTCAATGACTTGTGTAGGCCTTGTGGAGACCCTATGTGGAAGCCTCCTCTTTGGTTTCTTTACAAACATTTGTAAGAGAGACACATACTTCAACGAATGGCACACTGAAAGGAACGTCTACAAGAATAGTGGCTTTAGAGAAGTGGAGGTCAAATGTGTATGATGGACAGTGGTGTGATGGTCCCATACCGAAACTAACAATATTTTCCTATTGGCAAAGAAATTGGGATGTGAAGGTATCAACGTTTCCTTTCATAGGTTGGGGTCTTTTTGCCCTGCAACCCGCGAAAAAAGGGGAAGAGTTACTTCCCTTTGTAGGACCCCAATACACACTAGTAGAGTATAAAATTTTGAAGGAGGGACGGCCTCGCATAAAGTCATATGTGATGGAAGTTGAGCCGGACTTGTATATAGACGGAGATGTATTGAAGGGAAATGTAGCCAGATTTATTAATAGTTCTATAGGTCAAGAGGAGTTAGGGAACGTCATGTGGGAGTTTCGCATGCTACCCAAACCATGGAACAACTTGAAGTGGGGATATGTAATGACAATAGCTTCAAGGGATATTGTGGCTGGAAAGGAACTCTATGCACATTACTATGTAAATTGAAAAACGTATTGTCAAATGAATAGGATCATTGAATTTTTCTAAAAAACTATGCTTAGTCACATTTCGTATTCAGTCATATTGTGTAGTTAGCTATGTTACTGAGGCCCACTATATGTAGTGGAATATGATGGTAGAGTGCCAAATACTGTCAATTGTTTACATGTGTTTTGGCCTTATGGGAAAGTAGGTCATGAACATGAAATTGTGTATTCATGACATAGTAAGGAAAAATGATAATTATTTTTAATTCATCCTAAATATACAATGAATTGAAGAAAATTGTTTTTTTTGCCAATTTATGAAAACTAAAATTGATTATCATTTCTTTGACTTAAAAAAACCTATTTGGAATGCTAATTGAAATGTTCATGATCATTATCCACCAGTACAGAATGTTATATTTTATTATGATCACGTCCCATAAGTTTGCATGTTCCAATTATTAATTTTACAATAAATTTATATGTGCATGTGGTACACATGGACTACTACATGATGAATATGCTCATGTGGACCTCCGATTGCATAAACGAAGAAGTGTTCGAGGAGAGCCTATTCAACGAGACCCCTCTCCAAATGTTGGAGAGGTGGATGTGCTCCGTATGGTAACAGAGTGCTTTAACAAGTATGACAGCATACATGTCCGTGGAGAAGGAATTGAGAATATTATTATGGACACACTTAAAGATGCAACAGATGAAGATGGTTTGAGGAGAAATGATTTACGAGGTTTATACACTAACAATCTTGACGAGCAAGTGGATGCCAACAATGACCGGATGGAGAGAGAGGGGACTTCAACAAACATGGAAGATGTAACTAGCGTGGATATGAATGTTCTTTTGCGAGAAGCACAAACTCCTTTGTACGTGGGAAGTGATTCCAACCATTTGATGTCCACACTCATGTTGCTAGTGAGTTGCACTACTCATGGTGTCTCTAATAGTTTTGTTGATGAGTTGCTGAAGTTGTTGACAGAGACCATATTACCAAAAGAGAATTCACTTCCCAAATCATTTTATGAAGCCAAAAGTCTTTTGACGAAGTTGGGGTTGTCATACAATTCCATACATGCGTGTAGAGATGGATGTTGTTTGTTCCGCAACGAACTAGAAGACGCAGTAGAGTGCCCTACTTGCCACAAATCCCGATATGTAGAGAACTTGAACAGTGTACCAGTGAAAGTATTGAGACACTTCCCTTTGATTCCACGATTAAGAAGAATGTATAGCAATACACAGTTGGCGGAGCTCATGAAATGGCATGTAGGTGGAAAAAGCAAAGACAAGGTAATGAGATCGGTTGTAGATTCCAAGGCTTGGAATCATGTGAACAACAAGTGGCAATGGTTTGTTGAAGACGAGCGCAATGTCAGACTTGGCTTGGCATTGGATGGTGTGAATCCATTTCAGAACCAAAGCCTTAGCCATTCAACTTGGCCAGTGATTATGCTCAACTACAATCTTCCCCCTTGGTTAGTGACAAAAAATTTCTTCATGATGCTTACGTTAATCATTCCAGGAAAAGAGAGTGTAACAGAGAAGAACATAGATGTGTACCTGGCACCATTGATTGAGGAGCTTCAAGAACTATGGAGAGGGGTTGATTGCTTGGATGGATCTTGCAAAAACTCAGAAGTGAAATCATGTAAGTTACATGGCATTCTCATGTGGACGGTGAATGACTTTCCAGCATATGGATTAATCTCAGGTCAAGTAACAAAAGGATATAGAGCATGTCCTGTATGTGGGCCACATATAGTAACTAGGTGTTCTAAAGCCTTGAGAAAAAACTTGTATATGGGGCACAAACGATACTTGCCTATGACTCATCAATGGAGACGACAGAGGGGTACATTTGATGGTGAAGTCGATGTAAGACCTCCACCTAGAAGGATGACTGGTCGAGAACAACTTCGTTATGCAGAAGAGCGAGAGGAATGGTTGACAAGGTCTCGTGAAAATGGAGTAGAAAATTTGGTAGATCCAGTACACAAGCACGGAGTGAAGAGGAGGACATGTCTGTATAACTTGCTGTATTGGAAAGTAAGTGGGTGTGGGAATTTGATGTTTTTTGTAATTTTTGAAATTGCTTCTTGAAGTGATAAGAAATGTACTAGTCTAGTACAATTTTTGTCTTATAAATCAAAATATTGTGACATATTAGAGGTAGTTATATGAATGAAATGATTGAACATAGTCACAGTGTATGCAATTTGTAACACTCGGAAGTCATTGTGCAGGACCTTTTGATTCGACACACATTGGACGTCATACATTGTGAGAAGAACATCACCGAGAATATGTTGAAGACCTTGTACGGAGAAAAAGACTCCTTGGAGGTCCGTTTGGACATGAAGGAGGCAGGTGTATGTAAACATCTTTGGCCCATACCTGGGAAAAAACCTAGGAGCGTCATATTACCTCGTTCATCTTACACATTCACGAAACAGGAACGTCAGGTCTTCGTAGATGGAATTCGAACATTGCAAACACCGACCCAATATGTGGGTCAATTGAAGAAACGTGTGCATGTGAATGGGACCATGAAGGGTTTGAAATCACATGACTACCATGTCCTCATGCAACAAGTTTTACCACTCCATGTTCGTACAGTGCTAACAAAGGAGGTACAAAAAGCTATAATTATGTTGAGCCGTGTATTTAGGAGGATATGTGCTAAGACCATTGATACCAATGCTCTTGAGGAATTGAGGTCAGATATGGTAATAGCATTATGCATGCTGGAGAAAGAGTTCCCGCCATCTTTTTTTGACATCATGAACCACTTAGTTGTCCACCTTGTGGAAGAAGTAGAAATTTGCGGACCCGTTCATACACGTTGGATGTATCCCATTGAAAGATATTTGAAGACACTAAAAGGATATGTCAGGAATCGGGCTCGACCAGAGGGTAGCATGGCTGAAGGCTACGCTGTGGTGGAAGCACTGGGGTTCTGTACTGAATACATGCAGGAGTATACAGTGACCACCCGAAGAGTGTGGGATGACAAAGAAGATCCATCAATGTATGACGAAATCTTGGAAGGCAGTGGACGAGCACGCCACCTATCAACTGAACTGCAACAATGGATTCACGAGTTTGTATTGAACAATGCAGCACCGTTGGAGGAGTGGAGGAGGTGAGGTCCTATGAAAGAAATAACCCCCCTACTGCATAAGAGCATTTACAATCAAATGTTGACAATAATAATGTTTTTTTCCATCCCATAGAAGAAAAAAGATCCATCACTCTTTGTGTTCCCATTTAGTAATGCAATATAAATGTCATATATGAAATTGTAACTACACATAGTCATGTCCTAACATTTCTGTGAAAACAACATTAGTGTATTTTTTTTTTGTTAACTACTTCAGTGATTGCGTTTGTGACTAAACCTAGCAATCTAATTGCATTTATGACAGCAACGAGTATTGTAAGTGCATGTATGACTCAAAGTAGTATTAGGTTTGTAAATCAGAATGAACTCACACATTCAATTATTGAATGACGTAGGAGGCATGAAGATGACATGCGCCGTCGTGAAAGAGAGCGACAAGAGTATAGGCATAAAAAACATCAAAGTTGAGTAGTGTACCCGACTGAAATGTGCGACGAAAAGTTTCTTATTTGGTTTCCAAAGGCAGTGCTACGAGCTATAGAAGTCGGTACAGAAGAAGTGGACAAAGATGTGAGGACTCTAATGTTACCTCCATCAGATCGAGCCAAGTCATATCGTTCCATGTATGCATTTGGAAACCACATTCGTGTTCGAAGCGTTGAGAAGAAATTGACAACAATGGACTCAGGAATAGTAGCAACCTTTAAACAACTTTGTCGAGTAGGCGCAAAAGATAAAAACATGAAGGACTCAAAGCTAGAGTACGTAGGGTAGGTGGAGGAAATCCTATCTGTAGAGGTATGGGCAGTTTGAGGTAGTGGTACTATATTGCAATTGGGTGGTTGCAAACATGAAGGGCGATGGAGCCACTATGAAGCGTGATGAGTATGGATTCACTAGTGTGAATTTCGATAGATTGATTCCTTACTCAGCACAGTCGTTTGCATTCCCTCTCCACATTGAACAAGTATTTTTTGCATCAGACAAGGCCAGACATGGATGGGAAGTTGTACTCCATAGAGAACCGAGAGGTGTTCGATTGTTCTCTGAACATGAAGGAACAACTGAAGTGGAGTGCATATCCCTTGGAAAGACAACAGAGTTTCACGGACTCGAAGCCACTGACTTGTTTGAAGACCTCATACCAAAAACACCCATCTTATGTGATGCAGTGGAAGTAGAAGCTGATGTGGTGGCAATTGCATTGCAACGTCTACAACAAGACGAAGTACATGTGGATGACCTACAATATTGTGATGGAGATTGTAATTGAGTTCAAAAACATGCCCAGAAGTATAATACATAAACTTCTCTTTCATATTCCGAATTGAGTATTCTCAAAAACATTGCATTGAATACATAACATACAAATATAGTGCAAAAGTTTTCTTGTTATTAGAGGAAGGTGACATACAAGGGATACTGTATGGTGTATTGTAGATTGGATAGTGAATGCGCCTGTGTAGAAGTTGGGTGAGATTATGTGTTGTCATTGAAATTCAATAGTCAAGTTGTATATGTCATTTGTGTTAGCAGAAAATCAAGAATGTAAACGTTTAAAATCATGATTGTCTGAGAATGCGTCTATTGTGTGAAGTACATGTGAAGGTCAAGACTGCCACGACTAACATAAACTAGGACTATAAAATAGGACTAGCAGACAAATATGATTGGAAAATATGACTGACCAAATAAATGACTGCAAAATATAACTAGTCAAATATATGACTGCAAAATATGACTAGCAATAAATATGACTGCAAAGTACGACTGGCAAAATAATATGACTAACATAAAATATGACTGGCAGAAAATATGACTGAAAAATATGACTGCCAAAAAAATATGACTGCAGAATATGACTGGCCAAAAATATGACTGCAAAATATGACTGACAAAATAATATGACTGACATAAAGTATGACTAACAAATATGACTGGCAAGAAAATATGATTGAAAAATATGACTGACAAAAAAATATGACTACAAAATATGACTGGCCAAAAATATGACTGCAAAATATGACTAACAAAATAATATGACTGACATAAAATATGACTGACAAATATGACTGGCAGGAAAATATGACTGGAAAATATGACTGACAAAAAAATATGACTGGAAAATACAACTGAAATAAGAAAATGACTATGCACTCACTTGCCCAAATTTTCATTGGGTTACCCGAGAAAAAAAATAAAAAAAAGTGAAAATATGACTGAAAAATATGACTGAAAAAAAATATATGACTGGTAATATGACTGGGCGTTCCCTAAACATGTTTCCACACGTTCCTTATAAAATATAACATGTTCCCCATGGGCGTATAGTATACGTATATGTAGTACAAAGTCAAAATATGACTGGCAGTCATATTTCCCAGTCATATTTCTACAGAAGACTTGGGCCTCTCAAAATATGACTACAAGCAGTCGCCAGTCATCCTCAGTCATAATTTTGCAGTCATAAAACCCTGCCATTGTTGTAGTGTAACATCCCAATGTTATATTGAATGCTATTATTGATATAAAAATACAAGTTGTTTTATTCAATGTCACCTAAAATTTGTCTACAAAAATTGTAAAATGTCACATAAAACATGTGCTTTATTCAATGTCACCGAAAATTATAATACGTCACATAAAACATAAAAATGTCACATAAAACACATTTCTTATAGTGGCAGTAGATATATGATGTACACTATTTTTTTTGCTAAATCTTGGACCATCCAAATAAGTAATATGTAAATAAAGCTTCTAAAATAACTTACAATTTATACAACTATAAACTTCCTAATTTGGTCCCATAGGTTTTGAGGATGATGTGCAAAAATATAGGCAACACATATAACAAAGTATGAGGTGGAAAGATGAGGTTGACTAAAAAACAAAGTACACATTCTTGAGTTTTCATACCAAGGTAGAAGGCCCATTTAAGAGCTAGAAATTTTCTTCAAAAGACAAATGGAATTGGCATCCAACACAAGTTGTTTCATATTTTTTGGAGCTTTGTGGAATTAGTTATGAATTTTTGAAATTGAAACACAATAGTCACTGAAAGCATCCACCTCTTGAAATGTACACTATTTGTATATTTTAGTGCAATGGAAAAGCAAAATGTTAAAACAATGTACATTTTAAGAGGAGGACACATTCAGAGCCCAAGTGCTTTATGGACCTCTTACCTTACATATATCAATTGCCTAACCATGTTCTATTAGTAACACCTTTTGGCAATGTGTGTACATAAATTAAATTATATCTTGAATTCTACACAAGATATTCAACAAGGAAGATTTACTTTGTTGATACTTGTCAAGTACAATCATAAAACACTAAAACTTTATAATGTTGGGTTAGCATGGATGGAGATGAATGCAAACAAACTCTTCATTCTCTACGGTTAAGTTATTACATACAACAATGTTCAATATTTAGCTACAAATGCTTTCATGATCAATATATATTTTATAAACTTTTAACCCAATTCTATGATTTAATAACTGAAGTATCTGGTTCATAGAAATGTTTGAAATTTTTTGGCAAACATAAGAGGAGTACATCTTTAAAGTTTTGAATATATAGATGATACTTTGATAACCTAGATTTTTTACTTTCCAAATGATATCAAAACTCTAATTCACACAAAAGAATTTTGTTCAATCTAATGTATTTAGTGATAAAGATTCTTGTTGTTTGTTACATATGATACAATTTTTATTTTTTACAAAAATTGTATCATATTGTAACTTTCATTTTATTCAATATTCTTACTCATCATTACTACCTAAAGGTCTTCATGGTAGTCTTAATTTTCCTAAATATAAAGATGTGCAATAAAATATAATTTAGAGTAATAATTTAGCATAGAATAATGATTCTTAGACAAAAATTATAAACAATGACATGTATTGATCTATCATTTTGTAAATCAATATCTACCAAAAAAAATTAAAATTAAAATTATTTATTTATTAAATTGATTGAATATGAGTTCTACTTATCTCTAGCATTTTAAGAATTTAAAACATAACATGTTGACTATAATTTGGTTAAATATTTTGTTAAAAGATTTTATATTACTTGATTACTAACATCATTTTTGAAGGGACATTTTTAAAATTGAAGAAGTCAACTTTTGAGACTAACCTTACTATCACTTGTTGATTTTAAATCTATAATAGATTAATAATACATTTGGAAAGAATAGATATAGAATGTATATTCAAATAATGCTAAAAACAATCACAATAATCTTTAAAGTTATTGATAGAAATAAAATAACAAGTCTATTTAAGCACTCGTCATATTTGAGTTCAATTATAATCCAAAAAATAAAGATGAAACAATTATGGGTTGAATGGGCACAATAGTGTTTCATAGAAATGTTGTTGATTGTCATAATATAAAATTTTAAACCATATTTTGTCTATCATATTCAATAGATTCTACAACACTTCAATAATTAAATAGATACATGACACACTTCAATATAATTGTATTGAATCCTCATATGAGATGATTATGAATTAAAAATGATAAAATATTATCATATTTATATTTGCAAGGTTGACAAATTAGTCTAAAGATCATTTTGACTTGAAAATAAATATTTTCAAATTGTGAGCAACTCCAATAGGAAGCTACTACCCAAGCTTCATATTGACATTTTTCACGAGTTGAGTTTTGACTATTGTTTATTCAAAGTACATTTTCACTCCAGTCACGTAGTCATAAATACTACTAGAAACCATACTTGGTTTTTAAGATCAACATCTCTTGCTTGTTATCATCCAAAGAGTCCTTTGATAGATTCAGATAGTGTAAGAGAGTTACAATCTATTTGCCACATTACAAAGAATCCTCGAAAGGATCTAATACACATTAAGTAGAATTGGAATTGAAGGCATTGAAAAACTTGACAAAATTTCAGTCCAAGAGCATTGTATGCAAAGGCTATTACTAAGCAAGTTGGAACGATGGATCCATTTGAGGGCATTTGAAATTCTCAACTTTGGACCCCATATACACCTAAAATAAGTGCAAGGCATGAATAACATCTCCATTTGAGTTGCTCTAAATCAAATTCTAATAATATTAACAATAGATCTTTATATTGTAGAATTTAAAGCCATGTTTTAGTTGGAAACAATCCAAATATAGAAATATCCTTTAAGTCCAACTCTAGTTTTCATGTTGTGTTTTTACTGGAGGAAAATGTATTTAATAATTTATGCGGTACATCTCCAAATAATTGGAGTCTTTTATATCCACCTTGAAAACAAGGATACAAAATAAAATATAAACTCAATATGGCTTCATTTGATTTGAGTTTTAGAATCATTAATTATTGATTTAAATAGTTTAAAAAATGACCAAAATATCAAATTATAAAATGTGATTGTGCATTAATAAATAGAAAATATCTACAATCATTTAAATAAGTATATAGGGTTCAAAGAAGGAAGCCTTTATAAAACCCTAGTACAATTGCCACATCTTAATCAAAAATCCTAACTTCCTTCTTCATGTCTCCTCTTGGCCCCTACTCCCTCTTACCCCTACTAACTTTTTGCCCATCTTTTATAAGCAATTTTTTTTCTAGACTCCAAAAATAGGCAACACGAGTTGGAGGAATGGGATTTTCCAAAAAAAATTTCATTCCTTTCTTCTTCCCCCCATTAAAATGGCCACCTATTGTGCTCATTTGTAGGTCAAGGACTAAATCTTTTCTTTTCTTTAATTTTGTTGATTCTAGAAAAAGCTAGTTCCTCCTTCTCTAAATTTTTTAGAAGGACGAGGAGGTGATGGTTGTGTTTTTGTAAGAATGAAACTTCTTTGTTAAAGTGATGAATTTCAATTTTATCCTTATAACAAAATAAATATAGGTTTTGTTTTAATTTTGTAAAAGTAAATTTGCACTTAGTTGTTTGTATAGAGCTAAATATAGTAACAACAATGACAAGAGAGAATTAAATGAACCACTGAGAGAAAGGAGCAAGCATTAGATGATTTCTGGGAGGTTGGGAGGGCCGTTTTAGGCCCGTTCCCAACACTGGTTCCTCCCATAGTTTTGGCAAACAAATGTTCCCAAAAAAAATTCCAAAAAAATTCCATTCTTGAAATGAAGAAAAAAGTTGAAAAAAAAATTATTTTTTTTGGACATAGCAATTGTTGTGCCACGTCAACGAGCTGCTATGGTCCTCTGTAGGGCAGTTCTTGTAGTTTGGGAACTGCTAGGAACTCACAGCCCTATAAACTCATCTAATGTGAGTTGAAAAAGAAGAGGTTATATTTCATAGAAGTATAAGCCTATTAGAGTGAGGTGGACAACCACAAATGACATTCATTTCAATGCATGGTATCCAACCCATGCATTGATGACAATCAACCAACTAAAGCCAAATTACAATTAGTAGAACTACAAATATGCAAATAGAAGATATGGATAACAAGTAATTATAGAATAATTTTGATAAATATCAAAATAGATATAACACATCATAGAGATATAATAACTAATTGAATGCAAACATTAGTTTAAATGAAAAAGAAGATAATTCAACACTTTATAGCTAGACAACAAGAATTTTGTATGTAGAGTGCTAATTCACAAAATAAGATATTAATGAAAAATTAGACTCTTAAATTTGTATCTATATCAAAAGAAGTTACAAAATGAAATAATCATTTCCAAAACTCACATAAAACCTAACAATGCCATTCATCTTAGACATCAATGAAATTTGATTGTAGTAGTTAAGAGAAAAAATGTGTAATTATATATCAAGATGCTATTTAGTTTATATAATTTCAACATTCAATTTAGTTAATAAGTCTCCAACTCCTAATAGTTGTTGCTAACAATGCCCAAATTAGAAAGTCACTAAAAGTATTCCAAATAGACTCTCTATCCACAATGGTGTGTAGACCAACATTAAATTATAAATAAACCCTAGAAGACATTTAGGATGTTTATTGTCCTTTATATGACTTTACACAGAGCTATAGAACAAATGAAGAATTATCCTTTTACACATTGAGATTGTTGTAGATTTTTCAAATAACATCAAAATTATTATTATATTTTGCATTAAATTATTCTAAAAGATGAGAAAAAGAATAAATATTTTGTAATCTTCAAACAATAAAAACAAAACAACCAAGCAAATTCTCTAAGGTAAAGATACATTGGCATCAATTTAGAAACACATAGAAACTAGGATCAAAATTTGTTCCAAGTGACGTTTCTTAGTAGTTTCTTCTCTAAATTAAGGAATAAATTCTTGTTCTATTCCTTGCTTAAAAATACACTACATCTATTGCTATAAAAGTCAAAAAGATTTTCTAGATCGATAGAAATTAAAACCAATCATAGATGTGCTTATAAAAAAATAAAAAAATGTCCTCAAGATTTCAAGAACAATTCATATCTAAAACAAAAATATACAATATGAAGATCTTGCAAATAATAGAATGTTTCATTCCTCAAAAAGTTGAACAAAAGATAGTCTAGGAATCTCTCCAAATGTACCAATCATCACAATGCAATCAATGATTTTGCATTTAAATAAAATAAAAAAGAGAAAAGGCAATGGTTGAAGTAACTTGTATAATATTTCTTTTATATGTATGGGTTATATATATATATATAATTTGTTTTACAAATTTTGAAATCAATGAAGTAAATTTATGTTGAAACAAAAGTGACCATCGTGCTTGAACCTTCATTTCTTCATATTATTACTAACTACCAATCCAAGACCTTATAACTTCATCTTCACTTCAATTTTGTTTGATGGTAGTGGGTGTAGCTTCGATGTTGCACTTGCAAATTTATGTTTATTTCGTAAGAGAAGTGTGGAACTGCTGAACCTTTGATCTTACACAACTTGAGTCCCTTTTTGTATCCTTCAATTATCTTTTGGTAATGTTGGAGGAAATATATTCGTTTGATACTCACCTAATGGCAAAGATGTAAACATATATTTGGACATGGTACTTTTGATGCTACCTCCACCATTTTCTAAACCATCAAGTGGTACAATCTTACATTCCATCAAGTTTACTATTGATTCATCTTCAACACTAAACAACTCCAACTCCACGTCATTTAAGTTTGTTTCCATGACAAAACTTAACATTGCTTTCTGCAATTGTTGAAGTTTCCATTGATAAGATTGGTTTGGATCTAACATCATTGTTTTTTCAAAAATGTTTTCATCCAAACTTTTGAGACTTGTTGATTGCAATTGCAAAGCACATTGAAATGCCATTTCTTGTGCATCATATGTTCCCACCACTTTAACTTCATTTTTAAACTTATGAATTACGTGGTGATGTTGATTGTTCACAAATGAGGCATTGCTTGAAGTGATTGTTGCCATAGTTGGTGATGTCTAATTTTTAAGAAGGAAAATAGAAATGGTGATGGTCTACAATTACTACTATTTGAAGGAAGTCACTTAGAATCGAGTAAGAAGTGAAAGTTGGATGTATTTTTAATAATGGATTATTTAAACACAAATGGAAAGTGAAAATGATGGTAGCTTGAAACTTCTTGTTACAAGGTTATTTATACAAGAGTTGAAAATGTAAAAGCTAATGTAAAAGGTCATGTAAATATCAATGTAAAAGTTGGAATTTAGAGTGGTTTTATTGTAATTGTTAAAAAATAAAGGTTAATGTAAAAATTAACTTTTTTTACTAAGAATGGTAAAATATAAAACTTATATAAAGTATTATTTTGTATTTATTTTATTCTCCCTTTTGTGTGAATTGTAGCAATAATGATCATGTACAAGAGTGGTAGATATTTCAATCATTTGCAAAAGTTTACATTATAGTATCCATAGAATTTAGAAAATACTAATAGGTATGCAACCTTGAAATTTTCAACAATTTTATTTTAAAATTTCAATATATACTAATTGGATTGAAAAATCTTGGTTTCAAATTTTCATTAGCATGTGTGAAATTAAAATTTATGCATAATAATACCTTTCTTAGAGTTTAATAATAGTTAATAGTTATATCAACATATGTTTGGCAAAGACAAGTGACTCTTGCTCTTTTTATTTGGTACCTTTATTAGGTAACAAGTTCTTCACTTATTTTTTGAGTTAGTTTTTTTTCCAAATAGAAAATTTTATATAAGTTCCAACAATTGGGAATGTTTTCTTTCGATTCCATTTTTGAACTATTAAGACAATCAATTTAAAAGAAAAATTTATAAAATTGAGGAATTTATTCTTAGAATTGGTCTTAGCTAGATTTAGTTGGTAACTTTCATAGTGATAATACTAATTTATCATAATTTTTGAATCTTTTTAAATTTTTGGATCACTCTAATATAGTACGATAGTTCACAATATTTAAGTTAAAATATGAGGGAACCTCGAAAAATTCTTATACTACTTGAATTAACTTAATTATAATACTACATTAGAATAAGAATATTGCATTCCTAGAACTAAAATTTTATCCATTTTGATATTGGTACATAGTTCATTGTAGATAGGGTCACGCAAGTATTGCTTCTGGCTTTTTTTCTCAAAAAGACCAACTTTCATTAATAGTTAATAGTATTGTTACCACACTACTACTATTTGTACTATTTAGAGCATTTAAAAAATGGTATGCTTTGTCCATTTTATGTAGATTCCTTAAAGACATACCTTGTGTCCTTCAAATGACTTTGATTAAATCTTGATGTTCAAATATTTGAACAATTATTGGATGCCAATTACAGAATTGAACCTTGTTGAGCAATTTTATACAATGCTACAAATTGTTACACAATCCTATACCATGTCTTAAAAATTAGATTGTGGATATTTATATTTTTAGAAATTAGAAGAAAAACAAAGAAAATAAACTAAAAACTGGTCATTTTTTTTAACTTAGACGTGGTTGACTAGGTCACATAGGCCTCCATAAACTACAACTTATGCACACCAAGTACCTAGTTCATGGTTTACATTTGACGTCATCCCATAAATTAAGTTTATGTCTTAGTTGTCTTAAAGAAAATAACAACAATCTAGGTTCAATATAGGAAAAGCAAATCAGGCCTTTAATAAATTAGAATTTGTTCATTTGGATGTTTGTGGACCAATGCAAACATATTCACATGGTGGAGCACGATATTTTGTGACTTTTATTGATGATTTTTTGTGAAGAACAATTGTTCAATTTATGGCCAAGAAAAGTGAAGTTTTTGACAAATTTATTGAATACAAAAATATGGCTAAAATCCAAATTGGATGTAAGTTGAAGGTAATAAGAAGCAACAACAAAGGAGAATATATTTTTGACCAATTTACCAAGTATTGTATCAATCATGAAATCCTTAGACAACTTACCGTTACATATATCCCTCAACAAAATGGTGTTGCTGAAAGAATGAATTGGACCCTTATTGAGAGTGCAAAATGTATGTTATTCCATGCAGAAATCAATATTACTTTTTGGACTAAAGCCATAGCTACTATGTCATATATACTCAATAGACCACCTATCCGTGCAGTTATAGATTTCACACCAGAAGAATTATGGAGTGGTATTAAACCCATTGTTTTTCACCTTCATGTTTTTGGTAGTAAAACATTTTAACAAATTCCAAGTGAAAAATGTAAGAAATTTGATAGCAAAAGTAAAGAGGGCATATTGGTAGGATATAGCAACACTACTAAAGCCAATAGGTTATTTGATTTTCAAACAAAATCCATCATAATTAGTAGGGATGAGGGTCTTATTCCCAGAATTGGTTGTAGATGGGTTTATAAAATCAAATTAAAATCAAATGGTACTATTGATAGTTTCAAAGCCCATCTTGTTGCAGAGGGCTATTCACAAATTGAGGGCCTTGATTTTCATGACACCTCTTTTCCAATTGTCAAAATTACATCAATTCACATTTTTTGAATATAGGCTGCTACTAGGGGTCTCATTGTACATCAAATGGATGTCAAAAGTGCATTTCTAAATGGATTATTAGAAGAATTATTTATATGCATCAACCAGAAGGGTATATTGATTTACAATTTTCTAAGAAGGTTTGTCTCTTATATATATCCTTATATGGACTTAGACAAAGCTCAAGGGCATGGTACTATAAAACCTATACATTTTGAGTGTCTATAGATTTCATTAGTAGCACTATTGATTCTAATATTTATATTAAGAAAGAAGGGGATGTCTTTGTAGTCATAGCTCTTTATGTAGATGATACAATCCTCATTACTAGTGATCCCTTAAGTTTACTTTTAGCTACTAAAACCCAATTGAAAAAGGAATATAGTATGACAGACCTTGATTCATTAGAATACATTCTTTGGGTTCAATTAATAGTTGATCACACCTCTAAAAGGTGTATCTTACTCAACAATATATTAAAAACATATTAAAATGATTTAATATGGCCAATTATAAATGTGTTTCCACTCTAGTTGAAGCTTCATCTAAACATATTTGAAGGAATGATCCACTTTCCCATGAAGAACATTTAGAGATGAATAAAATTCCATACTGTGAAGTTGTTGGTTCTTTGAACCATGCAAGTGTTTGTACTTGACCTGATATTAGTTTGGTAGTTGGACAAGTCTCCAAACACTTATCTAATCCATAACCTCAAGACTAGACAAATGTTAAACGAATTTTTCAATATTTACAAAGCACTTCAAATTATGGTCTCTTCTACAACTGTTTCTCTAAGATGTGTGACAAACTCAAGTTGATTGTTTTTATTGATGCTAAGTATGTGGAGGATCATGCCTCTTGCAAATCCACTTCTAGTTACATGTTTCTTTTAGGAGGAGGAGCAGTGAGTTGGAAAAGCAAACAATAAAGTATTATTGCTTTGTCTTCAACAAAAGTCGAGTATGTTTTTGCTTCACAATCTATCAAAGAAGTCATATGGCTTTGTAATTTGCTTCAAGACTAGGGAGAAACATAATATCAACCCACAATTATACATTGTGATAACCAAAGAGCTATTGCTCTAAGTCACAATCCCAAATTCCATTCTCGTACAAAACACATTGATATGCAACATCAATATACGTGAGAACAAGTAAAAGATGGCACAATGGAGCTAAAATATTGTCCGATTGAGAATATGTTAGTAGATTTCATTACAAAAGGATTAAATAAAATAAACATGAAAAATGTGTTCAATCTATTAGATTAGGAATTGTTGGTGGTATTGTAGTTTAAAAAAAGTTATTAAGTTTTTGTTAAAGGGAGCTAATGGATATAGTAAGATCAAACTTAATATAATTAGTCTTAAAAAGGTGTTACCTTTCATAGAAGACATAACCCTTCTCAAAGAATGTGTCTTTAGACATAGATTAGAAACCTTTCATGTACTATTTAAAGGCTCAAATATTGAGCATTATAATGAAGAAGTTATTTAGGAATGTTTTGACTCTTGTCTTCCTTGCCTCATTGTTTTAAATATTGTTTAACAATTTAGTACTATATTTTTCAAATCTTAGAATATCACAAACTCAAAATTTAAAGAAAAATATATAATTTATTAAATGCACACTTCATTTTGGCATCAAATACCAAAGAATAATTGATAGAAATGTTCTTTAAGATTTTTCGCATGTTGATTGGGTTGAAAATAAAGACACTTGACTATCAACTACATATTATTGTTTTCTTTTGGTTAGAGAAGTTATTCCATAAAATAGCAAGAAACAACAAAGTATTGTTTTATCATCAACTAAACCTAAATGCATTGCTCTAACTACTAAAAGCTACAATAAGAAGTAGTTTGGCTTTAAAAATTATTAAAGAGATTAGGATTTTTGAAAAGAAACCCTATTATTATTTATTGCAATAATAAAAGTACTATTGCTTTGAGTGAAAATCCAAAGTATCATTCATGTAGTAAGCATGTTGATATTTAATACCATTTCACTGGTAAAAGATTCTTGCCAACAAAATCCAATTACAATATGTTCTAACATCTTCAATGACTGCTAACATTTTAACAAAATCATTACTACATAATAAAAATAAACAATATATGCTAAATTTAGATATGTCTATGATTCCTCAACTTCAATCCAAAATTGATCCTAAAATTCATGCTTTGATGGCATTTATCTGATGTCTAAATATTTTACTATGTGTAACTAATCATATAGTTTCAAATTATTTCTTTAATTTTATTGAGCCTTTCATTATTAATTTCATTGTGGCAATGCAAATTTCTCAATTCTTTAATCAATTTTGGAGTAGAAGACACTTCATAGATCAAGAATGTCGATTATCCAATACTACTCAAAGCCTACAATATTTGACTCAAATGTATTTAATATATACAATCAAAAGTACCCATGAAAATGTACAATAAATGAAAATAGTATATTTTGGAATTTTGAAAAACTCAAATCTCTAAAGATAAAAGTTTGTAAATTTTGCACTTGAGTTAGGTACAAATAAACAACTTGTTTTCATGAATTGAGGTACATTAAACTTGGTCATTGTAGTCTAGATTTTGCTTACCTCACAAACACTCAAATCTGTAATATAGAGGTTCAAAATCTAGGGAATAGTCAAATAATTTAATGTATTGGTTCTAAAGTCACTTGTAATTTAGAATAGAATGGGATGTTTGTGTAAATAACATATAATTTCACAAATGGTAACAATAATTCGTTTTCACTCTTATTCTTGAAGGTAAAATTTAGTTGGTTGTCCATTGCCAATGCTATGAATGCATGAATATTGTCTTGGTCCTATCTAGTAACTAGAGAATTAGCAACCATTTGTCTAAATTAAACAGCAATTTGCCATGTGCATGCACTATGATCTAACCCAATGCAATAAGAAATATTATAATATGTAAAGAAATATTCATACATGGAATCCTTAATTATTAGTGATTTCTTTACCAAAGCAATTTGTCCCAGTCACTACTCAGCTAGCCTAATCTCTATTTAGATGAGTAACAAAAAGGGTCCCAATTTTAAAACAATTTGTCTCTAACTAATGTAAGTCATACATGTGTGCAATGCCTATCCATTCTTAGCTTCAATTATACGGTTTCTAAACAACTTTTCAATGTATCCAATCTAAACCACAAAGAATACATATAGATTTACAAAGTCCTTATGTACCAATCAATCCTATATTCAAGTCACAAACTTAAGATAATTTGTAGCTACTATTGATCACTAATCAACGACTACTAGCTCGACATAGAGCTTTTAGCTTGTGACTAAGCTTGGACTTATCCTATGGTCCAAAATCACCCACAGTGTTGCACAATAGTCAATCAATTTTTTTATTTAGCCTTTATTTTGAAATTAGAGTCAATCTATATGTAAAGGCTACTTCAAATTGTTTGTCTAACAAGCCAAAAATCTAAAGTCCCTGTTGATTCTATCATGATCACTAATTTTGTTTACTATTATCAAATTGATTGCCATATCCATCCCTATAATCCACTTTTCAAGCACTCATCAAATTGTTAATTCATTGTATATAGGCTACTCAAATTGATAACTCTATTCCACAATTTGTATCATCACAATAATCCAATTTATTATCTCTATGTAGAGATATATATGAATAAATTAGTATTTAAGTGGTACACTACTTTATTAAGATTCAAAGTGACACAACCTTTCATTAGACATTTTTACCATGAGGTATATGAGGACAACTTGATATCATTACTATCATACTTGATATCATACTATCTTTAATATTAATACTATTAATTCTACAACCTATATCAAATTGATTTGAATCTTTTATCAATTTGACTAAATTCTTGTGCCACCATATTTATACTAAAAAATCAAAGTTGTTGTATTTCAAATTGCCAATGTTATGAACTATGTATGAGGAATTGATCCCATGTCTGTATATTTGTGCATCAAATTGCCTTGAATCTCAATAAGTCTTATGCAAAGGCACAATATGATTGCAACTGGCCATTGTTGATAGAATATTATTTATTCAAATGATTGTCTAGACAAACTCAGTTGTTGCACATAACATTAGTAGAATACCATGACTCTTTAAGTAATTAAGAACAAAATCTTGATCTCATACCGTGCACAATTATCAACAAGGCTAGATAATTAGAGTACTGACCAATTTGACAAAAGAAAATAAATAAATAATATCATTATAAATATTTATATAATATAAATTATAATTAATTACTTCAATTAATTACTACTTGCCTCGTAGATAGCCACTAGGCAAGACAAGGACTACATCATGTTTCAATAGCATCAACAATAGATGGAAGGAATATTGAGAAATTTGACATTCTATCCCCTAAAATGAAATTGTAAACCCCTCCCTATTTGAAAAGTGATCCTAGACATGCATCTCATAATAGACAAATTAACCTTATCCTAAAAGAACCCCTATACTATCAATCTTTGATTTTGTCTTAAAGAGAGAAAATTAACCTAAGTTTATATCATCGCATGTATGTCCTATACCTCAATTTGGTCTCATTTATACATGACATCCACTAATTTTTGCAATGTTTGATCCAAGTTTGACATGGTATTAGTATATGAAGGAAAAAACATCTTATTACAGTGAAAACATTTCACTATAGCATCAAATTATCTCAATAAAAGAAACTTAAATTATTTTTCATAATGTTTTTTATTTCAAAATTTTGCCAAATATTTTTATTACAATATTTTAATCTAATTATTCTATATTATTATTATCTACTTGTGTTAATTATAAACCTCTTTTTAACCACCTTTATTTCAAAATTTTAATTCAACTCTTTTTAACTAAATTTTTTTCATCTTTTATACAAATAGTAGTTTAAAATCTTTATATTGTGCATTTAGGTCTCATTTTTCATTAAAATTTTAATACCTCTTAACATTCTTGAATTGCTCAAAAATATTAACATTGACATGTAAGATGCGATCATGCATGAAATAAAATGAAATGGAACAACAATGCAAAATTCAATCAAGTTCTTGAGTATTTTGCTTGAAAATAACAACAAGCCAAATTTAAAATATATCGATCTGACACAATAAAAAAATGTGTAAAAGATTTGCAATACAAGATAATTGCATAAGATAAGAGAACAAGGGAAAACTAATTCAAAACATGCAACATAGTAAGAGGATTGTAGAATACTTCAACATGTGTCCACAAACGCAAAGGCTCCAAAGCCATAATAGCCAAGCAAAATCTATATTTGAAAAGTTATAAATCTTGTCTAAATTATAAATTTTAATAACAAGTCCCCTCCATAATACAAAATAGTGTGTTGTAGTCTCAAAATTCTACCATTCATGCAAGAACCAAAAAGACTAGTGAAGGACCATGCAACTTAAAAACGGATAGGAAAGAAAAAAGTTGGAGGATGGAGAAGAAGCATAAATACAACAAAAAGGCCATTCAAAGGTAGATCATGAAGGGATGAGATGAAGCTTGAAGCGCATCAAAAAGGTTGTTAAAGATTATAAAAAGCATGACAAAGACCTTTCTCAAATCACTCTTTTGGCTAACCAACACTAAGAGTGCAAAATGAAGGAGAAAATTGGTAGGATACAACCGTGGTAAATGAATCAGATTGGAAATCCACATTCATCCAAAGGATAGTGAAGTAATTATTTCTTTCAACTTCTTGTAATAGTGTATCCATTTATTACAAGTTCATTTTTCTTTCATTATCAATGATAAATACCCAATATATTTGAAATATTTTATATTACTAAAATTTCCAAATCCATAATCATTTTGGTGTTAATTTTTTTTAATAACTTAATGTCAAGCTTATAAATGTTTGAAAATTAAACTCTTAAATATATGCTTTGACTATAAAAAATGTTTATACGAAGAAAGTTTTATAAAGTAAGAATCATGAATGTTCAAATTTTTGAATAGTTCTATATTTATATTTTTAAATTATATACCTAGTAAGTAGGTGTGTAACTCAAGTTCCTAACCTTGGGTTTATATATACTATGAAACAAATATTTGAAAATTTGAGCTTGTTAGTCTTAATTAAAGGTTAAATGATTAAAATTAATGTATTATACAAATATGAGTGTTTAAAATTTGGAGTGTTAAATATTTTGAATCTTCAAGTAAAAAATATTTTATAGTTTTGAATATCTGAAGGTTTTGATTTGCCAACAAATTAATTTATACATGTGAATCATTAAAAAAATTGATTTCCAAATTTTTTTAGCATATTTTGATATATAGTTTAATTGATTTGTTCAATTTTATTTTTTATTGTTATTATAGATATCCTTACATTTAGGCATATGTTAATTTCTAAAGTCCCATTGTCCCCTCAAGGGACAAAATGGATTTTGAATAAACTCTTATGGTCTCACTATTTTTTGTGATTTTTTAAAGATAAAAATATACATTAGTTTTATAAAAATATAATTTTTTATTTCAATTGGTGAATGGAAGAAAAAGTTGTAGCACAATAAGTCTACACTTAAGTTCAGCAAGTAGAAATAAATCCCTACAAAAACTTAAAATTTAAATTTAAAAATATTTGTTATCCATAAATTATATTTTAATCAACATGGAAAGATTTGATTCATTCAAATTGAATTTATGATGTAAAACTATGGACAATCTTATTTTGGAGACAATCAAAGATTCTTCTTGAAAAAATAAGATGTAGGATTCACTTTTGAATTCAAATTTTTCACAATTTAAACTAATAATCAGAAGGTTGAGATCCCTTGATAAAAAAAATCCTGCCTTTGAGATTGGTGTGTATCAAATAGATTTATTATTGGTTTAGTTTTCCCTTCAGTTTTGAACCTACTTCTACGTAATAGTTTTTAAATAAGTAAAAAACAAATGATTTTTTTGTTTTCTTTTAATTCTCAAACTCTCAATTCAATTCATCAACACCAATAATTCAAAATTCAAAATGAGTAGTATAAAAATTTTAAGATACAAAAATTGATGAAAGTAAAAAAATTCCAATTCTACAAGATGCAAAAAAGCACTTGATTTTTTCAAGAGTTTTTTTTACCTTTGCAATAGAAATGATAATTCTAAATGTCATTTGTTGCAAAAAAGGCCTTGGGCATTTTCAGGTTTAATTTGGCAATCAAATACATTATATAATGAAATTGAGTCTTCTCCCAAGTCTTCTAACAATTTTAAAGTTCCATACCAATTAGTAATTTTTTAAATTGTATAGATATTATAATGCAATTTTTTGTATATGATTGAAATATCTACCACTCTTGTACATGGTCATTATTGCTACAATTCACACAATAGGAAGAGTAAAATAAATACAAAACCATACTTTATAACTTTTATATTTTACCATTTTTAGTAAAAAGTTAACTTTTACATTAACCTTTATTTTTTAACAATTACAATAAAACCACTCTAAATTCCAACTTTTACATTGATATTTACATGACCTTTTACATTAGCTTTTACATTTTCAACTCTTGTATAAATAACCTTGTAACAAGAAGTTTCAAGCTACCATCATTTTCACTTTCCATTTGTGTTTAAATAATCCATTATTAAAAATACATCCAACTTTCACTTCTTACTCGATTCTAAGTGACTTCCTTCAAATAGTAGTAATTGTAGACCATCACCATTTCTATTTTCCTTCTTAAAAATTAGACATCACCAACTATGGCAACAATCACTTCAAGCAATGCCTCATTTGTGAACAATCAACATCACCACGTAATTCATAAGTTTAAAAATGAAGTTAAAGTGGTGGGAACATATGATGCACAAGAAATGGCATTTCAATGTGCTTTGCAATTGCAATCAACAAGTCTCAAAAGTTTGGATGAAAACATTTTTGAAAAAACAATGATGTTAGATCCAAACCAATCTTATCAATGGAAACTTCAACAATTGCAGAAAGCAATGTTAAGTTTTGTCATGGAAACAAACTTAAATGACGTGGAGTTGGAGTTGTTTAGTGTTGAAGATGAATCAATAGTAAACTTGATGGAATGTAAGATTGTACCACTTGATGGTTTAGAAAATGGTGGAGGTAGCATCAAAAGTACCATGTCCAAATATATGTTTACATCTTTGCCATTAGGTGAGTATCAAACGAATATATTTCCTCCAACATTACCAAAAGATAATCGAAGGACACAAAAAGGGACTCAAGTCACATAAGAAGCTTACATTCATCAAAGGTTCAATAGTTCCACATCTTTTCTCTTACAAAATAAATTACAAGGTCTTTGACTTGTAGTTAGTAATAATATGAAGAAATGAAGGTTCAAGCAAGATGGTCACTATTGTTTTAACATAAATTTACTTCATTGATTTCAAAATTTGTAAAACAAATCATATGTATAAAATCCATACATATAAAAGAAATATTATACAAGTTACTTCAACCATTGCCTCTTCTCATTTTTATTTTATTTAAATGCAAAATTGTTGATTGCATTGTAATGATTGGTACATTTGGAGAGATTCCTAGACTAACTTTTGTTCAACTTTTTGAGGAATGAAACATTCTATTATTTGCAAGATCTTCATATTGTGTATTTTTGTTTTAAATATGAATTGTTTTTGAAATTTTGAGGACATTTTTTAATTTTTTTAATAAACACATCTTATATTGATTTTAATTTCTATTGATCTTGAAAATATATAGTAGCTTGTATGGCTTCACATGTTCTAGAGCACATCCATCTAGAATTAATTGAGTTAGTGTAAGAAATCTTGTGGTATTCAAACTCTAGCCCTACTCTAATAATGAAATTTAGTGTACCCCATTGATTAATTCCAACATACTATAAGTTTTTACTCTTGGATGAACATTTTATTTGGAGCATAAATGTCACTACTATTGAGAGATAGGATCTCTATGAACATAGTCAATTATTGTAGTTAGCACTAAATGTCAATATTAGAGTTGTTGCGTTTTGTAGAGGACACTAGGGCAAGTACTTCCATATGCGCTATTGCAACTAAAATGCTATCCTCACTTTGAGTACATCTCCAAAATCAATTATGTACCTAAGTATGTAGAAAAAATTGTTTTATTACAAATTTTTGGTGCTTCATAACTTTTGCATACATTATCCAAATATTTCATTCTATAATGCATTTGAACTTCCTTTCCAATGTCAACAAGAAATGCAATGAAAATTTGAGTTGGCTTGACCTTGGATGCTTTGTATTGTGACTCATTTTGCAATGAATTCTCATTTATTAAAAAAAATGAAATCGAAAATGAAATTTAAAAAAAAATTAAAATTGAGTAGGCACTAGAAAAAATTTGGCAGTTTACAAGGTAGGCACCTTAACCCCTAAAGGACCGTTTGTCCCCTTGGGGAACAATTTGGGTCCGAGTAGGTTCCTATTGTCTCAATTTGTAGTGAATGTTTTTCAGATTTTTTGAGGTTGTGGAGTTTGCTAAGAACTTTGTGAATATATAATTTTGGTTTCAATCAATGTTGAGGAGAAAAAGTTATGGCACAATAATCCAAAAACAAAAGTCTAAGGGCAGTACAAAAAAATCAAAAAAAGTTCAAAAGAAAAAAAATCCTAAAATCTTATATTTTGTCTACATTTGAAGCTTTGATTCATTCCATTTGGACTAGTTATAAGAAAGTTATGGACAATCTTTTTTTTTCAGGCAATCTAAGCATCTTCTTGAAAAAAAACCTTACAGGATTCATTTGTGAATGTAATTTTTACAATTTTCCAAAAAAAAAATTTAGACAAGGTTAGGTTTGCTTTTTAGAACAATCTCATAGTTGGGACTATCATATGTCAATTCCATCTTACAGCTATTAATAATTTAGTATTTCCTTCAAATCTTTAACCTACTTCTACTTAATAATTTTTTAATGAGTGAAAACTAAGTGCTTTTTTGTTGAATTTTTTTCCTTAGATTCTCAACTCAACTATTCAACATAAAAACTTAAAAAAATCAAAATCAGTAGTGCAAAAAACTTCAGTTAAAAAAAATCAAAGTCAAAAAATTTAGTCAAGCAAGTTGCAAAAAAACTTGTTCCCTTCACTTTGGATGCAAATATCTTGCAATCTATGCAGTCAAATTTGATGAAATTTTTATCACATATTCTCAAACAAGTTAAGTACAAAATCCTACGGTTGGATTTTGAAGAGAAAAAAATTGCTTTTCTTAGATGAAAAGTAACAGAAGTGGTTGTTCTAAGTGTATTTTTGACAGAAAACACCCTTGAAGCTTTAGGGGTTAATAATAATAATTCCTATTGCGTTGGGGTAAGGTTCCCATAGGATGGACTCCAGGAGGTGCTTGCCAAACTGCTTCGTCACTCACACGGATCATGGACCATTCGAAAATACTAAAATTAAAAGCTGTGCACATACGGACCTTTTTATGTTGTTGTTTTTTTAAATATTTTATTTTGTATTTTAAAATTTAATTTTTTTTTATTTTATTGGAAGAATTCAACTCAAAGGATACTGACCACACTAACTTATGCCTCAGTGTTTTTTTTTTCTCTTTTTTATAATAGAAGGTTGTTTGGCCGACCATGTCTGAAAATACACTTGCATTGAATTGGCTAATTGCATTTAATAGGATGGGATCTAACCCTCCCCAATACTTTTTTAACACCCACTTGCCCAGTTAAGCTTATTGCCCATGATCTCGAATTAAGTAAAAGGTAAGTTAAGTTATGCTTTCATAAAACGGCTAAACTTCGCTCCATTGTTACTTAACCCCTAAAGTCCCATTGTCCCTAACGGGGACAAAATGGATTTCGGGCAGGCTACTATGATCTCAATTTTTACTGAAATATTTTGAAACTTTCTCATAAGATAGAAAAACTTATGAGCTTTCTCGGAATATAATTTTTATTTCAATCGGTGCTCGGGAGCAAAAGTTATGCTACAATAACCTCAAAATGGGGGAGACTGGGCAGCAGAAAAAATCCACAAAAAAATGAAATAAAAATTTTAATATTTTTTTTCTTGTAGAATATATATTTTTGTAAATGGGAAGCTTTGATTCATTCCATTTGGATTAGAGATGTGAAAGTTATGGAGCTTCTTGTTTTGCGGGCAATCATAGCAACTTCTTGAAAGAAATTTTTTTCTTTCACTTTGAATGCTAATATCTTTCAATTTATATGGTCAAAAATCACAAAAAAAATTATCACGTGATCTAAAACAAGAGTAGAACAAGATCCTACAGTTGAATTCTAAAAAATATTTTTTTAAATTTATTTTGTAGGTGATTATAGTAGAAGTGGTAGTTTTGAGTGGTTTTGGCAAAAAAATGGCCATCGGACTTTAGGTGTTAAAATTTTTTGTAGCTAAATGTACATTGGAGAAAAGTCCCTGAAAAAAATTAGATTTTAGCTGAGATTGATAGCCAATTTTCAACTTCCTCTACATTGGAATTAGAATTGATTTTGTCAATCTTGTGTTATAGTACTCCCAAAAATCCTTTACAACTTGCAAAATCTTTTTATTTGTTTATTTTTTAATACCACTCACTCTCAATGTAGCCAAAGTTGATGCATGTTTGTCTTGAAGGTAGAGCATATTGCACTAAATTTCATAAACTAGTTTTGGGATCATTATTGGTTAAGGTAGGAGGTTCACAAATCGCCCACCTAAGAGTTGAAACTAGATTTTAGGGAGGTGAAGCTTCTTGAAACATTTTTCAAAAAAATTCCTTAAAAGACAAGTAGAATTGGCACGTAACTTAAGTTGTTTCATATTATAGGGAGCTTAGTGGAATTTGTTATGAAAATTTGAGGTTGGAATGGCATAGGGCTCAAAAATTACCCACCTCCTAAAATGTACATTGTTTGTTCATTGCTAAAAACTACAAAAAGCAACATGTACAAATAGTGTATATTTGAGTTTGTGCGCTTTTAGAACCTCCTACTTTTAGATTCATTTCCTTGGAGTTTGGTTGAATCAAGCCAAGCCCTAAGTCAAACAGAAATGAGTCAAACAGAAACCCGTATTCTTCAGTTACTGAAACCCGTATTTTTCAATTTCAGAGGCCTTCCAAGAATTCAATGAAAATACATTCAACTTCTACAAGATCAGGGGCAAAGTCAAAAACAATATTTAGTTTTTAAAAAAAAAATGGGCTGAAGGATGCACATTCTTGCAGGTAGGTGATTTTAGACACTTGTTTCATCAGCCCAGCATCCTCTTCATCCAGCACCATGGATCATCATCCTCAGTCTGACGCAACCCATACCAAGATGCAGCAACCTATTCAAGATCAGATGGAGAGTCTATCTCTGCCAACAACACAAACACATTGTTAGAACCTTCTCATGAGCTCAGGAAGGTTTGATATCCAGTCCAATTGGACTCACAACATTACTATTTGTGACTTCCACTTTGCTTATTGTAACCAGAATCCACCTGTAAATGACAAATCGTTCACACTCCAATTGTAGAGATTATCATGAGGTAGAAAAAATTGCAAGTCTTAATACTTTTTGTCAGGTTTGCATCACCTCATTCGAGACATTGACCAAGACTCATTCCTTTAGCATTGAAGGCTACTAGAACAAATATTTGCAAAAGAGAAGGGAGTTACAATGGCAAGCTTTACAAGACTGGTGCAACACTTCCTACTGTCGAAGACAGATATCAAATTCAACATAGCATACGATCTCACTAGAAGATTACATCGAGAGACCATTTGTCAGTGCAAGACATCATGTCCATGTCTTCTACGGTGGATCACACCAGGTTAGATAGCTTGCAGTTGAATATTTCAAACCAGAGTATCATTGCTAAATGCTTGTGCACTGAATGGGAGTGAGGAAAGAAACAAGGGAGCCTCAACAGTTTGAAGTGCCCAATGTTGGGGTTATGAACACTCTCTAAAATACAGGAACTACGCTACATTTCATACCAAGTTGGCAGTCTCAACTGGGAGAAGCTGTATTAAGTTAGTTTAGGAAGCCCCAGATTTGAAAAACGGATTAGGTCATTTAGTCTTGCAAGCTTGGTGGATCAAATCAGTACAGGCATTCCATTTTCAGATCAGCGCACTCAGGTTTCTGTCTGGTCCTCTCCATGGCAGCAGCAATACCTGACTGCCACCTTCAGAGTGGGACGATGCAGAAAAATGGATTGCTAAGAGCAGCCCCACAGCAACTCAGCAAAGCAGCAGAAATGTCCTCCATTGATTTCCTTTGCTGAGTTGCTTTGGTGAGTTGCTGTGGGGCTGGTCAAACTCAGCCGCAACGACCAGGTTTTTTAAAATTTCATTTATTTTATTTTAGGCAGTGCAGAAAGCAAGATAATTGATGGAAGGATGAAGCTATTTACATCCATGGAAGTGGATGAAACTTGCAACATATGGATGAAAATTCATTATTCATTCAAAGAATGAACATTCATCTAGAATAGAATATTTTGGTAGCAAATTGGTGATTTCATCCATTGAAAAGCAAGAATATTTTGCCCAAGATTTCCTACTCCAAAAAATCATCACTTTTTCAAGTGAAAAATTGCTCAAATACAAAAACCTTGGCAACAACCTATGCAAGTTCTCCCATCAAGTATGTTTACACTCGGTGTTAAAGAGTGTTGTTACTGAAGGTCTTAAGAATGAATTCAGACCTACATCTACATTGGATTCAGATTACAAACATCACGCGTAACACCAAGTGCAAACATACCTTAAACAACTCGAAGGTTAGTGTGGAATGATCTTTTCTTACGTGTAACTTTTCTGAAAGTGGAATCCATGTTTTCTTAGGTGTAGCTTTTCTTAGGTGTAGTACCACAACAAGCTTCTTCTCAATTTCTCAATGCACCTCCACTGTCAGCAAAGTTGCAATTAACATTCCAGCAGGAAAATGCACGATTCATGTAACTTGGATATCTGATGACGATCACTCCCTGTCATAGGTAACAGACATTCAATTAGCAGGCACAGTCACCAGCTCAACTTCACAGGAGGTAAGCTCAACTTGGTCCTGACTTCTCAACTCCAAAGATGGTTGAGAAGCCATTGTCCTTGACGATTGATCAGAAGGTTGGAAAGCTGAGACTAAATCAAAGTGCAGTATGGAAACAACGCTGTGAAGCTCTCTCATTCAGCGGTCTGTCAAAAAAAAGTTCTTGCTCCGATACATCTCTGGCAGCACTGGGTCAAGCATGGAGTTTGTAAGACTCTCCAGTGTGTAGTCAATTACAACATTCACTCAGGTGAAACATCTTCATCCCATGATATTGTTGTTTTGATTGAATTTTGAGGAGGCAAACAGGAGTGATTGGCCAGCAATGATGCTAGCATGTGAGCCTCCGAGCCTTGAACTAACGTGTAAATAGGTACTCTACAACTATTGAAGGTGCCTATAACATATATACCTATAACGTAAGTATCCTATAATTACAGAAGGTGCCTATAACATATATATACCTATAACATAAGTACCCTATAACCACAGAGGGTGCCTATAACATATATATATCTATAATGTAAGTATCTTATAACCATAGAAGGTGCCTATAACATAAATACATACATACTTATAATACAAGAGTTTAGGGTCCTAAGTTCATGGGATGAAGATCCTTAGCTCACATACTAGCAACCATAGATTGGAAGCTCACCTAAGAGTTGCTATCCTATGTCAATTGCAACTTGTTATGTACAAATTGGCTCATGTATGTCCTTTCCTACTTCTATGCGTGGAACTAAATGCCCTTCACAATATGTCTTGGAAAGTTGAATACATGAATTGAACTTCCATGCTCTTCCACAGTCCTTGTATATGAGATTTTTTTTCTTGCACAATCTTGTCTCAAAAAATCCTATGAAAATCATAGAGCAAGGGTGCATTCCTAAGCAATCTCAAAAAATTGCATTGAAAAAAACAATTTTTACTACGTGTTGAAGGCTTTTGTACTCACAAGTTGCAACAATATATGCATATGAGCAATGCTCACACCCTTGCAGGATTAAGTGTCAGAAGAGAATTAGAATGTTTTACTTTGGAAGTCAATTTTGGTGCATTTTATCAAATCATTATTTATTTTCTGCTTTACTTTATGCATCAATATGTAAGCATTTTTCAATTCATTTTATTATATGTTCTTTAATGAAAACTAGTTGCTACATCCAAACTAGTTGCTACATCCAAAAGAAAAGAAAATTATCTCTTCATTTCTAGACTCGTGGCTTGGTTGTTTTTGTTTCTCTTCTTTTTTTAATACAATGGTTCACCATTTGTTCAAAAGAAAGAAAGAAAAGTAAAAGTAATTTTTAAATTTTTTAACTCATAAAAAAAATTCAAAATTCAATACCTTTTTTGTTGTAGGTTCAAATGTCACAAAACAAAGTCCGTACATCCCTCCTCACATGTCACTTTCTGGTGATACCAAGAACGCGAGTGAAAGATGCATAATTTTGGAGATCTCACCATAACAAACAAAACAAACAGAGAACCTAACTTAATGTATGGATATTTTAAAAATATGTAATGTGATGATAAAACCTATCATCTTCATATTTTTGTTTTGTTTCACTCCTTGAGAAAGTGAAAAAATGAACTTAGTGATTATTTTTTAATTGCTAATGTAAATGGGTTAAAGTGGAATCTATCTTTTTTATTTGTACTTACAATAATGTGGAAACATCTAATTGTTAAAGACCATGTATTCTTGGGTTTAAAGTCACTAATTTGAATTTTTCATATTGTAGGAAGATCAATACAAAATTTACAAGACATAGTCAACAACATTGTACACTTGGATTTAAAAACAATTTTTTGCGACATCTCTTTGAAAGGATGGCCATACAACCAAAAAAAATTTAATCATTTATTTCTCATGTGTAAAAATATATGCAAAAAAAAAGCGTACTATTTCCTAAATTTTTCAAAAAAAATTATAAGAAAAAATATAAATAAGTCAAAAGTCTCCTTTAAAGAGAGTTTAAGGTTTGTTGACCCTGTTGGAAGATGCCCAAATCAAATCCTTTTCTTTTAACTTTAAGCTTCACAATCTTGCAATCTACTGGATTGATGTCTCTCAATAATTTCCTTAGATTTGCATAGTAGTCCATTTTACATGAATTTTTATTCTACCCTATAATGGACAATTCACCTTTAGCAATTTTTTTAACAATAGGTGATCACCTAGTACTTGAAGCCAATATTCCATCAAAATTTCAACCCCAAATAAAGAATAGGTTGTCAATCAATAATACTTCAAATGCCAAAATTGTCATAATATTCACATTTACATTGCATGTTCAAACACTACAAAACAAATCCTTTGCACTCCTTCTTGTATAAAGCTTTCAATTTATATCAAAAAACACAACCTCTCACACTACAAAAATGTCCTTGCACTCCTTCGTGCATGAAAAATATTGAATTTTAAAACTTTTATTATTAAAAAAAAAATTAATTTAAAAAAAAAAATTTGGTTGCCACAATGGCACAAGCACACTATTTGGCCTTAAATCAATTTTCATGTTGACTTTGCAATTGAATCAATAACTTTCTTTAGAAATGGTTCGCCCATCTATTTTATTGTATTTGTGTTGTGGTTGGCTATATTTACACTAACCTATAATATTTGGTATTAGACCATTGTTTCATTTTTACTTTTATAAACCATTATAATACTTATTCAAATATTTCTATTTTCCTCTGAAGATCCACATAATACTTGGTTGAGCTTTCCATTCACATATCAAAATCCTTCAAATAGAATTTTAAAAAAGAAAAAAGAAAAAATGCATTCAATTGGAATCCTAGCTATACAAGCATGAGAAATAATTAAAATTTCAAAATGAAAGTTTAAAATGAAACCAATGATGTGAGGAAATTTGAAAACATTAAAAAAATTATAGAAAATTGCAATATCTTAGATACTTTTGTCTTTTTTTTTAATAAACATTTAGGTCCAAGGTATTAAACCTCATTATAAGGACTAAGACAACTTCATTTTATTTTAGAAGTTAGGTTGAATTATAATTCAATTTTTCACATAGTTTTTGATTTTTTATGTTATTAAACTAAACTAATAGAATATAGATCCTACCATGTAATTTATATCCATCTTGGATTTTTTTAAATTATTAAAATTTTATATTATTTTGAAGGTAACTTTTTGAAAATTTAAAATATAAATATTTTTTACTTTTTTCTAATTAAATTGAATCCCGAAAGAACCAAACTTTGTTTTTTTTGGCAATGTAGTGATTTTGGGCATCTGACTACAAATTAATTTTTTTTTCTTTGAAATTTTTACACAACATGCAAACAAGGTCTTTTTTTTAAGGCCCAACAAATTGGTTAAAAAGCTATTGCATGTTATATAGTTTGTTTCTCAACTTGGGCAACCCAAGCAAATAAAAAAAACTTTTTTCAGAAATAAAATTTTGAAATTGGTTCATTAGATTTATATATATGTAGATAGTTTTGAATCATTCCGTTTTGATTAATGAGATGAAAGTCATGAGGAGTTTCTAGTTTTTGGGCAATTATGGATTTTTTGCTCTAAAATATACTTTGAAGTCCTTTATTTAATTCAATTTTAAAGATTTTTGGAAATAAAATAAAATGATGGGATGTAGATTGTTCAACACAACATTACAACCATTGGATTGAAAATTTTCAATTCCATAACTAAATTTTTAACAATTTAGTATTTTGAATATTTTCTACTTCTTTTTACTTACTATTTTTTTCCTATATGTTGCACAATTCTATATAATTTGAAAACTTTCAAGCATGAAGCGATTTGCCTTTAGCAATGAACTCAAAGAAGCACAACCATTTTGGACATTTTTTCATGTAGATGTGACCTTGTGAAGTGCATCTACCTTGTTTTTCATGGCATTGAAAACAGATTTTTGTCAATTCAAACACTAATATCTTGCAATTTGTATGGTAGAAATTTCTGAAATTTTTTCCACCTCTTCTCAAATTACTGCACTATAAAATCCAATGGTTATATATGTCCAAAAATATTTTTTTTCCTAAAATTTGGCACTTGCACTAGAAATGGCAATTTTGGAACAGTTTTGGTGAAAATATAGTCAAGAATCTTTAGGGATTATTCTAAAGTCCCAAGGCCTCTTTTCCATCAAAAGCACTCAAAATTGCCATTTCTATGGCAAAGAGCAAAAAAATGTAAATGTTTTCTTTGCATATATAACTGTAGGATCTTGTACTAAACTAGCATAAGAATGTGTGGAAGAAACTTCATGAACTTTAATTGCATAGATTGCAAGATTTTTGCATTTAAAGTGAAGGAAACAAGTTTTTTTGCACCTTGCTTAACTACATTATTTGGCTTTGAACCATCATAACTTACAATTTTTGGTCTACTAATTTTGAATTTTGAATTTTATATGACAAATAATATAATTGAGAATATAGGATTTTTTTAAAATACATTTATTTTTCACTCATTAAAATGTTTTTCAAATAGAAGTAGATTCAAGATTGAAGAAAAATTCAAAATTGTTAATAGCTCTAAGATGGAATTGAAATACACTAATCTCAACAATGAGATTGTTCTAGCAAGAGATTTTAACCTTGTGGAACTTTATTTTTTTAATACCTTTGAAAAATGAAAATTGAGGTTAGATGTGAATCTTACAAGTTTTTTTAAAGAAGATGCTCTAATTGCCCCCAAAGTAAGATTGTCTATAACTTTCACATAACAAATTCAAGTGGAATAAATCAAAGCTTCTCATATGCAATTATCATCTTGTACTGTAATTGTGGCAACGATTGAGAGGAAGTGGCTAAAATGAATGATGCGGATTAGTTTATCATAAAAATATAATCTATACAAAAAAAAAATTAATTTAGATTAAAATTTTTTGGAAGATTTTTGTGCATGCCAAACTAAAGAAATAGTTTTTGTGCTCAACTCTTCCTTTTTTTTCACCTTTGCTTATATTTACCCTTAATTATTAACAAAAAAGGTAGAAAAAAAGTTAGTTTTTGATTTTAAGCTCCAATTAAAATGAAAATTATATTTTTAGAAAGCTAATGTGCTTTTCTATCTTCACAAAAAATATTCAAAAACCTCGACAAATATTGAGACTATAGGAACCTACCCAAAATCCATTTTATTCCTTGAGGGGACAATTGGACTTTAGAAACTAATTTATTTGAGGTTAAGAAGTATATCAATTATAACATGATGTTCACGATTATTATCTCTACTTTCATTAGACATTAATACTAATTTAAGAATTATTATTATTACTATAGTTTCTACAAAGGATTTATTTAATAAAATCAGAAAAAATTCATTTTGAATATTTGAATCTCCAAAGGTTTATAACTAGGTTTTACCTATATCTTATAATTATTACTATAGTAAAAAATAAAGATGAATTTGAGATGTACATTATTATTATACAAAAAAAGTACCAAAATTTTGAAATATGCATTTAAAAATAGTTTGACTTAGCATAGACATGATTTTTTCCTCTTAACAATTAAGAGCATCTCTACTTGGCCCCTTAGGCCAAATCATTAACCCTTAAATGTCGAGGCAGATGTTTATGTCCGATGGATGATAGAAGATATCTCTCTATGTAGGACAAAAATGCAACTATTCATCTTCAAAAATTTGCAAGGAAAGGGAAGGTCTTCTATAATAGTTTGTCTTACAATGAGTGCTTTTACAATTTTTTAAGCCAATTGCTTTACATGGTCATAAAACTGATGATTTTCAAAGTCACCTAGTTGTCCTTTAAGGGTTAATCAAACTATTGTATGTAAGGACGATGCAGAAGTATCATGTTGAATACAATATTTGAATGTCAATGTTTTTTGTTGGTTTAGAATCTATATTTTGTTTTGAGTGCATCTCTTATAGCAATTGAACCTAACATGACCTTTTTAGCATTTGAAGGTCAAATATTGACCTTAGCTCATACAAGATTAAACCCTATTGTCTCAAAAGTTGTCTTTAGGGACTCTTGAAGGTTTGGATAGGTACCTACGATCTCAATTTTTGGGAATTTTTTTTGAATTGTTGTTCAATATTGAAAAATTGATTAGTTTTTAGGAATACAATTTTATTTCAATAGTGCCTTGGGAGCAAATGTTATGCTACAATAAATCCCCAATAGGCAAGGGCTAGTAGAAAAAAATTATAAAACTAAGTTACATTTTTAAAATTTATTTTTTGTAGATTTTATTTTTATCTGCATGGAAAGATTTGATTCATTCTATTTGAATAAATATTGTGAAAGTTATAAAGCTTCTTGTTTTGCAGGCAATCTTGGTAAATTCTTAAAAAAAACAATGTATTGGATCTGTACAAATATGATCTCAATTTTAAGAATTTTTCAAAACAAAAGTTGCACATAGTTTAGTTTTCTTTTTAGAACAATCTCACTATTGGGATGAGTGTATTTCAATTCTATTTTAGAGCTATCAACAATTTAGTTTTTACTTCTATCTTGCACCTATTTTAGCTTGATAATTTTTTAAATAATGAAATTTATATTTTTTGAATCCTTAATTCAATATTTTAACATTATAATTTTTTTAATTTAAAATATATAATACAAAATTTCTAAGTGAAGAGCATTCAAAGCCTTAAAGTCTAGTGTAGAGTTCTCAAAGCTCTTTTGAAATGATAATCTTTTGAAATAATCTCACCTTTAGTAATGGCATGTTTCAATTCTATTTTAGACTTAATAAAGATTCTGGTTTTCTTTCCATCTTGTACCTTTTCTATTTTACATATTTTTTATGAACAAAAATTAAATCTCATTTTCTAAATCCTTCCATCTATTTTTCAATATAAATTTTTTAATTAAAAAATCTTCAATGCAAAATTTTTAAATTAAAGAAAGTCAAAGGTGTTGACCTAATCTAGAAAGGTACAAAAGAATACATTTTATTTTTACTTCAAATGCTAAAACCTTGCAATCTATGCAATTTGTGTATCTAGAAATTCTTCAACACATTTCCATTCTTGTTAAGTGCAAGATCCTAAGATTAGATTTACAACAACAATTGTTTTTTTCTGATTAATTTTCACACTTTACACTAGATAAGATAATTTTGGAGTGATTCTTGATAAACAAAGTTATGAAGCAATGATCCCACCAATACTACATCCTTCAATTCAAAATTCAATTAATGTTTTGCTTATTAATAAAGAGCTAGTTTTATACTAATTTAGAAATTTAACCAAAGTTTTGCTCAATTAGGATATGCCAAAGAATTTTTACATAAAATTATTCTAAAGAATGATTCAATGACAAAATATTTTCTAGTTTTCAAACCCCAAAGACTCAACAACCAAGCAAATTCTCCAAGGTAAAGATACATTGGCATCAATTTAGAAGCACATAGAAACTAGAATCAAAATTTGTTCCAAGTGACATTTCTTAGTAGTTTCTTCTCTAAATTAAGTAATAAATTGTTGTTCTATTCCTTGCTTAAAAATACACTACATCTATTGCTATAAAAGTCAGGAAGATTTTCTAGATCGATAGAAATTAAAACCAATCATAGAAGTGCTTATAAAAAAAATTAAAAAATGTCCTCAAGATTTCAAGAACAATTCATATCTAAAACAAAAATATACAATATGAAGATCTTGCAAATAATAGAATGTTTCATTCCTCAAAAAGTTGAACAAAAGATTGTCTAGGAATCTCTCCAAATGTACCAATCATCACAATACAATCAATGATTTTGCATTTCAATAAAATAAAAATGAGAAAAGGCAATGGTTGAAGTAACTTGTATAATATTTCTTTTATATGTACAGTTTTATACATATGATTTGTTTTACAAATTTTGAAATCAATGAAGTAAATTTATGTTGAAACAAAAGTGACCATCTTGCTTGAACCTTCATTTCTTCATATTATTACTAACTACTAGTTCTAGACCTTATAACTTGATCTTCCCTTTGGTTTTCCTTGGTGCTAGTGGCTGGAACTTGGATGTTGTTCTCACAAATTTATGTTTATTTTGTAAGAGAAATGGTGTGGAACTCCTGGACCTTTGATGAATGTAAGCTTCTTACACGACTTGAGTCCCTTTTTGTGTCCTTCGATTATCTTTTGGTAATGTCGGAGGAAATATATTCATTTGATACTCACCTAATGGCAAAGATGTAAACATATATTTGGACATGGTACTTTTGATGCTACCTCCACCATTTTCCAAACCATCAAGTGGTAAAATCTTACATTCCATCAAGTTTACTATTGATTCATCTTGGACACTAAACAACTCCAACTCCATGTCATCTAAGTTTGTTTCCATGACAAAACTTAACATTGCTTTGTGCAATTGTTGAAGTTTCCATTGATAAGATTGGTTTGGATCTAACATCATTGTTTTTTCAAAAATGTTTTCATCCAAACTTTTGAGACTTGTTGATTGCAATTGCAAAGCACATTGAAATGCCAATTCTTGTGCATCATATGTTTCCACTACTTTAACTTCATTTTTAAACTTACGAATTACGTGGTGATGTTGATTGTTTACAAATGAGGCGTTGCTTGAAGTGATTGTTGCCATAGTTGGTGATGTCTAATTTTTAAGAAGGAAAATAGAAATGGCAATGGTCTACAAGGAAGTCACTTAGAATCAAGTAAGAAGTGAAAGTTGGATGTATTTTTAATAATAAACACAAATGGAAAGTAAAAATGATGGTAGCTTGGAACCTCTTGTTACAAGGTTATTTATATGAAAATTGAGAATGTAAAAGGTCGTGTAAATATCAATGTAAAAGTTGGAATTTAGAGTTAGTTGTTACAATGTAAAAGTTAATACATGTTGTGGTTCCATAGGGCTGATCAAAAAATTTCACTGTCCTCTAATTGGATTGAAAATCTTGATTTCAAATTTTTTATTGTATCTGTATATGGGAAACAAAAATTTAGGCATAATAATTATGTTCTTAGAATCCAACAAAATTTAATATTTCTATAAGCCCTTGCAAGCACGTTGCCTGGATAAGAGAAAAAAATTAAACACCCAAAAATTGAAATAAAATCTAATTTTTTTTTATCATAGATTGTTATTTTATTTAGAAAGCTTGGACTTAGTCCATTTGGATTAGTGAGTTAGTTATAGAGCTTTGTGTATTGTGGGAATTTTTAGCATCTTCTTCAAAAATAGTTTATAGAATTCATTTTTAAACTCAATTTCTATAATTTTTCAAAAAAAAATGGTATCGCATAGTTAAAGTTGTTTTGTAGAACAATCTTAGCATTGGAATTAGTGTATTTCAATTCCATCTTAGAAATATCAACCCCTAAATGCTCAAAGTCTTTTTTGAGCTTCTTGGATTTGCTCTAAATTGAACAAAAAGTCAATACTTTAATAAGTTGCATCAATTTTCTTTGAATTGTAACTATATAGATTCAAATTAGACATGTTAGTGATCATATAGGAAAGGAAAATACAACAATATCACTTATAGACTGAAAGATTATAATGTATGACCATGAGGGTGTTAAAACTACAAAAGTGATTTGAAGTCTTTCAATCTTTTTTTCACACATCAAACCTAAAAAGTTGACCACCAAAAAAA
The DNA here is from genome assembly GCA_950106755.1 of Climacium dendroides. Classification (NCBI taxonomy): domain Eukaryota; kingdom Viridiplantae; phylum Streptophyta; class Bryopsida; order Hypnales; family Climaciaceae; genus Climacium; species Climacium dendroides. Next base: position 21,964,823 of record OX467091.1, read on the forward strand.
TATAAGGATAAAGGGCCTAGAATGCATAACCCGAGGCATAACCCCAATCAATTTATGACTTCTCAAAGTCTACTCTACAATTTTTTTAAATGTATTCCTACTGTAATTTTTTCTCCAAATTCTAGTGTATTTGAGGTTCATTTCCAAGAGTCCTCAACACTACAGAAAGTCAAAGTCAAGATTGCAATAGACATCCTTGCATAAAATCTTGAATAGAAAAAATCATAATGAATCATTTTCAAAATTGGATTTTGATGCTAAAATTAGACTTCAAAAAGAACTTTAAAAAAATATAAACTACAAAATAATAGCAAATTGGTTAGGTTTTATTTAACTTCAAAGTATTGTCCACACCCAAATTGGGCGCCTTGGGCATTTAGGGTTTAATGATTTTTTTCTCTTTCCATCGCTCACCTATTTCTATATAACAATTTTATTAAGAATAAAAATCAACTTTTTAATTTTTTTCCTTATTCTCAATTCAATTCTTCAGCATAAAAAACTTTAACCTCAAACTCAATTGTGTAAAATTTTTATGTAAAGATGATTCAAAGCAAAAAATCTAGTTGTAGAAGGTGATAAAAAACTTGTTTTCTTCATTTTAAATGTAGGTATCTTGCAATCTATGTTGTGAAAGTTTTTGAAATTTTTACTATACATTTTCATACAAGTCTTTCAATAGAATGACAATTTTGAATGTTTTTTTTGATAGAAAAAGGCCTTGGGTCTCTCTTACTATGATCTTCACTTTGCCTAGGTAAATTGTGGCATTTGATTCCAAATTTAGATTCCAAATTTAAAATTCTAAATTACCAAATTTTAATAAGTGTGGAAAATGATAAATTTCAATGTTTTTCCTAGGGATACTATTGTAGACTTCAAATGACCACTTTAACTCTCAAAAGACCATTGCTTCTTCAAGGGACAAATGGGATTTAGAACAAGTACCTATGAATTGAATTTTTGTCATGATTTTTTGAATTTTTTTAATATAAAAAAATTGACTGGCTTAATGGGAATATATTATTTTTTCAATTGGTGCCTAGGAACAAAGTTATGCCCAGATAAGCTCAAAATAAGGGAGATTTCAAACAAAATTTTGAAATTTTGAATTTTTTTTGAATTTTTTTTCTCTGAGATTATATTTTTGTCTACATACAAAGTTTTTATTCATTCTATTTGGATTTTTTACGAGAAAGTTATGGACAATGATCTTGTTTTTTGAACAATTAGAGCATCTTCTTGAAAAAATAACCAATAGCATCATTTGTAAATGCAAGTTTTACAATTTTTCAAAAAAAAAAAGTTCCACGTGGTTTATTTTGCTTGCTAGAACAATCTCACCATTGGGATTAGTGCATTCCATTTTAGAGATATTATTAATTTAGATTTTCCTTCTACCTCATATCTACTTCTTCTTAACAATTTTCTTAAGAATGAAAATCAACTTTTTTTGAACTTCTCTTTTCCTAGACTCCCAGTTCCATTCCCCACCGTAAAGATTTAAACCTCAAAACTTTTTCGTGCTAAAAATTTTAGTGAAGAAGGTAAAATCCATGTGCTGAAAAACTTGTTCTTTTTCACTTTAAATGCAGATATCTTGCAATCTGTGCGGTCAACATTTCTAAAATTTTTTCCACACATTCTCATACTAGTCAGGTGTAAGATCCTACGGTTAGATGTGAAAAACAACAACAATTCTCCATTTAAAAAAATCCTTTGCCATAGAAATGGCAGTTTTGAGTGTTTTTAGTGGGTTAATGTCGTGCACTCATTTCTACCAATATTGTTACTCCGTCTCATATTTTGAAAATATTTACACTTAATTTTTAAAAAAGAAAATGATTTCAGTTTTTTTACACAAGTTTATATTTACACTTTTCAAGCGGAGGCCAATAGGTGCCCACCTGCATGGCTCAATAGTCCCAAGTACTGTACTGTAAGTTATAACTTATAAGTATAAGTTCCCCCCCCCCCCTAAAAAAAGGCTCCTTTCACAGATTCTCCGCTCTGACTTTCACCACGGGGAGAGCCAGTAATCAATTCAAATCCACCTTCCTAGGATCACTCACTGATGTCCCATCCAAGACGACCCCCATCCAAGACGGCCCGGCCTCTCCATCCTCCTTTCCGGGGTGGGTTTTCAAATTTTTTTTAAATCGTCCTCCCCGAGGATTTGTTCATTCTTTTGCAGTCCCATGATCTGGGCTTCTCTGCAAGTTGCGCCCCGTGACTCGAGGCCACGTGGGCCATAAGTAGAAATCCCTTACATATCATATCGAATATCCGTCCTTTTAATAAAACCGGACACCTGAAATCTACACTCTGCGTAGATACGACAGGCATGCATCCACGTCGGCCCACTTGCACCCTCAGACCCGCAATAAATAGGACAAAGCAGCAAGCCCAGGCATCTTTCCGCGGACTAGATAGTGGGATCGAAGTCTAGGAAACAGGGAGATAAAAGGGGTGGATTGGTAGATTCCGGGAGTCGATTGGACCTAGCCTCTCCTCCCGGCGCGTGTGTGTTGGTTGTTTCTGCTGGCCAGGGCGTCATGGCCGCTATCCTGTTTGCAAGCTGCGGAATTCGAGCGACGGCGTCTTCGTGGCGTTGGATCCCCACCGTCGTCGTTGGAGCTTCATGTTCCTGCAAGTGGCCTTTTGTCAGAGAACTGTCAGCTTGCAATTGTGCGAACGATGTCGCAATGGGGCTCTGATGAGAGCACCGAACGACTGAGTTCTTGGCTTCCATTTCCCTGGTTGGGTGGTGGTGGTGGTGGCGTCGTCTTCATCGTCGTGACGACGTGACGACGGTGCGATTTGACTCACCCGCGCCAACATTTGGTGGTGTTTAGGGGGATTTGCGTTGAGAATCTTGATTTCTTGCTGGGGAGAAGAGCGATAGAGATGCGATAACGATAACGAGTGACGGTATGCGGTGGGGTTAGTGGAATGCCATTTTTTCCTCTGCTGATGGTGTTGGTTGCAAGTCGTTTCTGCGGACTTTTGAGCCCTGGTATGAGCCCCAATGGAGCCGAACGTTTGGGGGGAGAGCGCTTACATTGTTAAGGCCATCAGTGTCTTCATCGGGTACCACTCGTGAGGAGAATCCTGTCGTAGTTTTTGAGCCACATTGGAGCGTTGGCGTTGGTTCCGTATTGATACGTATCGTGTATTTGGGGTCGGCGATGCTTGTGTGTAGATCCAGTCGACGGGTGCGTACACTTTAAGCGACCACTGGTGCAGCTTCAGCTGCTGGAATCGGAGGTGCTTTAGTTCATGTCGGCGAAGTCGGACGGCATCTTTGTAGGACTGCTACACGTTACGGTGTGCATTTGTTTAGTATTTTTGGGTGTTTTCGGATCAGAGGAAAGTGTGGAGGAAATTGGAATTAGAATGGGGGGAGCCTTTTTGAGGAGATTGCATGCGTGACAGAGGCACCATGTTGACCTAATTTGGGGGGAGAACATCATGGTGTGGAAGCTTGAGATTTTCTAGCTGGTGGTTTGGATTCTGCCGTTGGCAACATGGCCAGCGATGTGGCGCAATCGAAGATGGATTCTTCATTGTCAGTGGCGAAGTACGTGCCAGCTCTGGCGCCGGTGCTCTTGGTGGCGATAGGCTACATGGATCCTGGCAATTGGGCTTGCGCCATTGAGGGTGGCTCCCGATTCGGATTTGAGCTGCTGTGGGTGGTGATCGTCTCCAACGTCATGGCTGCGCTCTTTCAAACACTGGCAACCCGTCTCGGACTGGTTTCTGGGAAGCATCTCGCTGAGGTTGGCATAGTTTTTCAAATTTGGCAATCCTTCTAGCTGTGTGCATATTGCCATTTCTTATTGTCTCTTTTCCGGCTCCACTTGTTGATCTATTTAGGTAGACGATTGGTGTAACGAAAATTTATAGTTCACTAGGTATCTTTTGGTCATTTTGTGTCAATTATGCCGATTGTGTTCCTCACGTATTCCCTTGAATATCCTTTTGCAGATATGTCGAGAAGATTACCCCAGGCCCGTTTGCTTGTTGTTGTGGTTTCTATCTGAACTCTCCATCATCTCTCTTGATTTGACCATGGTACGTCTGAATGGATCTTATTCTTGAATCCTGAATAGATTTTGCATCGTTGTTCGATCAGTTTAGAAGTTTCCACGTTCCCCGAGGTGTTTCTCAGCATCTGAAAATAGTTGAGAAAACATTTCGTGTGTAAGGTTTGCGGTGCTGTTTGGTATCGTGGCCTTAGCTTAAGCTTTACCTTGCCTTGCCTTGAATGGATTGGTAATGGCCACGATTCTCTGCATGAAACGGCTTGTTGTTCGCGTTACTATCGCTATCACTCTTTTCGTGAGCGACAGAAGTCAGTAGAATTAGAAAGGGGTCTCTCTCACTTTGTCGTATTGTTCGGTTTTACCTCAGTAGGCATAGTAAGCAATTTTGTGAGAGCGGAGAGAATTGTAGGGTTGGGAAAATCCTACTGTGATTCCTGTGTTAGTTATAATGACAAGCGTTCGTCCTTCTTTGCTGTAAGTGGTTTTAGGAGAAAGTTCAGAATTTTAGATGGCTACATCTTCCTGTTAACTGACTGATTTTTCTTGCTTCTGGTGAAGGCCATGGTGCTGTTTCAAAACTGAAGAGCACATGATTTTCCTTGTGGCCTGTGACAGGTGGCTGGAACAGCGATTGGATTGAATTTGCTGCTTGGATTTCCAATATTGCCTAGCGTTCTTTTGCTGGCTTTCGACGGTATCATTGTGATGGTGGTTTTGCCCATAGTGGTGAGGCTCCCTTTTGAAATTGGTGTGACATTTTCGTTTGTGTCCTTGCTGAAATTTCACAATGTCGCGACGTGGGCCGAGCTCACCTCTAACTTGCACCTTCTCATGGTATTCTAGGGTGTGCGCCGGGCAGAGTTGGTTGCTGGAAGCGTTGTTGGCTTTGTGCTCGTCTGCTTTGGGTTAGGCACATTGATAAGCCGACCATCTGCAACTGCAATGTTGAGTGGTTTGTGGCCCAAAGTTCGAGGAGAATCGCTTTACACTGCAGTGGGGTTGATTGGAGCGAATGTTGTACCTCATACGTTTTATTTACATTCTGCCCTTCTTCAGGTGAGCACGTGATTTTCCAACGAATCGGGCACATTTGTCTCTCAGCTCAGTCTTGTTCAATGCGTTACTAATATTGTGAACTGGATTTCCATCTCAGCGGCAACACACACTTGCGGGTCAATCAAAGGATATTGTGGTCCAAGAGAACTTGCGGGACACAATTGCAGCGTTTGGGATAGCGCTCGTAGCCAATGTAGCTGTGTTGGTTGTAGCCGCCTCCACATTTCACAACGTTGGGCTTGTCATTCTGACCCTCCAGGACGCTCATGCACTTATGGAGCAGGTACTCTTGTTGGTCTCATCTGTGATCAGGTCCAATCAGAGGTTCTAAATTTGTCTAAATCTAGCCATGTTTCTACTTGAGTTATTTACAAAGGTATTAAAATTGTGAATTCGTCAGTGTTGAATTTGAAGTTTTGACAACTCCAAATAATTTACACTAAGTTAATTTACATATTACTGACATTGATTACTAATCCAGCTCGTACTCCTGTGTTTGTATTAACCGGGTGCACTGAGGGCTACATTTGAATTTGGGTTCGCTAACTCACGTTGATTTTTTGGTCCTGGTGCAGATACTGAGCAATTCGATCGCACCCATGGTGTTTGGATTAGCTCTGCTTTGTGCAGGCCAGCTCTCGTCTCTAACTGGAACGCTCACTGGGAAAGTCACCATGGAGGGTTTTTTGGACATGTCCATGCAGCCTTGGCTGCACCGTGTTTTGGTGAGGGGAGTTGCGGTCATTCCTGCTGCGTTTTGTGCATGGCATTACGGCAGTGAAGGTCTGTACCGATTACTGCTATTCTCCCAAATCCTAATAGCTGTGGAGCTTCCCTTTTCTGCTGTACCACTGATCAAAGCGTCTGCATCCGAAGCTCGCATGGGGACGTACAGAATCTCCTCACTCGTGGAGAGCGTGGCCTGGATATCTGTCGCCCTGGTGGTAGTTGCCAACATCTGGTTGGCATTTGATCTGTTGCTTCAGGAAATTGATGAATTTTCTGGCTTTGCTGCGCACCTGGAGACTCTTCTTGGGACAGACTCTTTTGGCCATTATGGAGAAGATACTGTGAACACATCTGTGTTTGCTCTGGTATTGGTCGGGATTGGGCTGTGCGTGGGGTTCCTAGTATGGTTGGTTGTGACACCGCTTCGTGTCGATAGGATAGCGATGGAAAGGAAGTGGGTTTTAGAGTATGAGCTCTTTGAAAGAAACGAGCGTGGAAACCAAGAGCTTGTGAATAATCGATTAGGGGTCTCGGAGTTTGATCCCGACTCTACCACTGCTGAAGGGTATGACATGATTCCAATGACACAGGATATCATGCTGGCTAATGACTTAATGGGATTAGAGTACCCTCGCAGACCGGAGATTGTAATCTCTGGGCAAGGCGCTGAACCTGCTTTGGAGCTTGGAAGGGTGGACCTTGTTCCTTGGCCGTCATCACTTAGCGTTTCGAATAGCGACATTGATGAGATTTGCTCCAGCAAGCATTTTGAGGTAGTGAAGCTTTCTGAACCAACTGAAGCTAATGGCTTGATTCGTGCACTTGAGGTTGACAAAGCAAGTGAGCCTTATGTTTCTCCGGATGACATGATTGATCCTTCAGAAGGTTTACTAATTTCTCCTAAGGGTGATACTGGCGAGAAGCCTGCACTCGTAGACTTGGAACCACCTGTGGACGTGTTAGTGTTTAGCAAGGTGGAAGTTCCCAAGGAGATGGTACATGATGTCAATGAGAAAAGTCTCGAAGGTGACAAGGTGGAGGAAAGTTTTTTACCTGTGGTTGAAGAGAATAAGAGACCAGAAGTGATCTCCCCTGAGCATGACACAGGAGGTCATGTTCTCACAGAACCGGAAATCGCTGGTACTATAGCGACTTTCTTGAAGGATGCATCTTTCTCTGCGAAGGAAATGTCAGAGAGTTGCACACCTAAGCCTACCCAGGAACTGGCCAAACCCCGTAGACATGTATCTCTAGCTGCAGATGATGTGGAGTCGATTGCTTTGAAGAAGGCAGAGGCTGAAGCTGATGCTGATATGTTAGACAAGGATGAGGATGACGTAGACGATTTGGAGCATGAAGATGTTGTTGTAGGACCTTTGTCCCATGGTAATTTGGGACACAGCTACAGTAATCTCGCATATGACGGCCCTGGCTCAGCCAGAAGTATAGGAGGTAGGAGTGATGTAAGTGAGTGCAATGCCGGCGGGAGTGGCAGTGGAAGCTTGTCACGCCTGTCCGGGCTTGGACGAGCTGCACGTCGGCAGTTTGCTGCTCATCTTGATGAGTTTTGGGGGAAGTTGTTTGACTTGCATGGGCAGCCCATTGCCAGCAAAGCGGGCTCTGGCATTGTGAGGAGTACCAGTGCGATGGGATCAGCAGCAGCTGCTGCTTCACCTTTTGAACCCTCCATTACTCCCAGATCAGTTGACAGCGGCGCTTACTCAGGGAGACTGAGCTCTACTGATTATTTAGACAGGGATAGCAGCAGTGGGTACCCTTCAAAACGAGGCGTTTCAAAATCAACGAGCAGTTTCCAGCAGCAGGTTACTCACATGGAAGCTTATGCTCGGGCACACTCCAACTCCAATGCTTCCACCTCTTCAGGCTTTCCCGGGTTAGCTCATGACTACTCGAGCAGCAGAGCAGAGACTATGTCTCCATTTTTAGCGGAGCGCCAGTATTCCAGTATGCGCTTACCTGTATACGCCGAGGAGTTTGAGAGACAACCCGCCACAATTCATGGCTATTACGCGCCTTCGTTTCTCGGCAGAAGTGCCACTTCAAGCCCTGCACACAAGTCAAGCAGGCATATGACTCTGGACATGTCATCAGCGCGTGCTCTCTCTGGTCAAGCCCATGCGCAGCAACCTCTAGGAATAGGGGTTGAGCCGGAGTTTGAGGGGTCTCAGCTCTACGGTGGAGGATATCAAGGGAGCTTCGAGGATACCATCCGGAAACTCCGTTCCTCCCAGCTTTCTATAAATGCTCTAGCAAGTAGGAGTCACTTGGGCTACAAATCAACTGCTGACAGGGATATGGATGGCCCTAGATCCTTGGACAGCCGGGTGTTTGAAAGAACTACTTTGGATCCTCTAGTGTACCGAGCAACCGGGGAGCTTCATATGCCTAGCTCTGGTCATTCACCGATTGGAAGACTGGGAAGCGTGTCTGGTGAAAGGGCTCCATTGTCATTTGATGAGATTTCTCCACTCTCACGCCGAGATGGGTTCTCAATTCAATCTTCTCAACAGGAGAATTCATTGTGGTCCCGGCAGCCATTTGAGCAGCTTTTTGGCGGTGTGGCGGACAGTGGCGGATCTAGTAGTAGGCTACGAAGTACTGGAAGCCTGAGCAGTCGGAGTGGTGGCAGCATAGGACGATCTGTGAAGCCAAGCTCGGACACCTACTCAAATGCCTCCACGTGTTTTGGCTCGAGGACTGATGCGGATTTGGAGACGATGGAGAGTCTGAGGGCGTGCGTTTGCAAGCTTTTGGGCCTGGATGGATCGGAGTGGTTGTTCCGCGTTGACAATGGCTCGGATGAGGATTTGATTGCAGCTGTTTCAGCTGTGGAGAAGATGCACCTGGAAGGAGATGCTCCGGATAGAGTGTCACGCTGGCAAGCCCATGGTCGTCCTGTTTCGACGCTGGCGAAAGCCAGCAATGAGGCTCGGCGGGTCTGCTACTGCAGTGAGGCTTGTATTTGGGGGAAGGGTTTACTTGTTAGCTTTGGTGTTTGGTGTGTGCACCGCGTGCTTGAGCTTTCCTTGATGGAAAGCAGGCCTGAGCTTTGGGGTAAATATACATACGTTCTGAACCGACTTCAGGTACTGCCAGTCTTCCTCCATAAAACTTATGATGGACGATGACTGTTATCGCACCCCTATTTGATTGACGAAGTTCCCAAAGTAAATAGGCATTGGTCGTCAGATTGAGTTAACATCAAGTTGTTGGTAAGGTAGTAGTACCTAATTGTGACATTGCCTTAATGGTGACACAGAATAGGAGGGCACCAAGATTTCAGAATCAGAATGATTAAGGCTCTTGTATGTGTCACAATTAGGTCCGCAAACCTCATCATGTCCATCATAGGTGCAGTTACCTTCATACAATGCAATTTTAGTGTAACTATAACTTGATATCACTTAAAAAAATTAAGCCAAATATTTAATAAATATCAACTCCGCATTAATTTAATATTATTTGAATGATGGTTAATGCCCTATTAGATTAATATCAACTTTCCATTAATAAGTTTGTCAATCTAGTGGAGGATCCTTTGAGCTTGGTTAGACTGTCCTTTTTCCATTCTAGCATATAATTTCATGTTCGTTTCTACCTGATGTGATTAGATTGGTGTTTTTGATGCGATCGGCATTTTTTATTCAAACGTTTATATCATCGGGCGTTGTACCTCAAAGGCATGTTAGCACTATGAAAAGATCTGAGCTTTTTACCCGTTGTTCCGTAACTAGAGTCTCTATCTTTTGTTGGTCAGGGTATCCTGGAGCCGGCATTTTCCAAACCTCGCACCGTCCCAGCAATGTGCAGTTGTGTGCTGGAGGCTGGCTCAGACATTCTGAGCAAGCGAGGAGGGCGGGGGGGATTGATCAAACAGGGATCAAACACCTTCCGGGACTCCATCAATGGTGATATACAGGGCCATTTAAATTCGCCTCCGACCGCCTACCCCTACCCGTGGCCGTGGGGTCGCAACTCTAGCAGTTCCAAAGGGAGAGGGGCCAGTGCAACCGTCTTTCTGGAGATGATCAAAGAGGTGGAGCAAGCCGTGGGGTCTCGGAAAGGGCGCACAGGCACTGCCGCAGGAGACGTTGCGTTTCCCAAAGGCAAAGAGAATTTGGCCTCTGTCTTAAAGCGATACAAAAGACGTCTTGGCAACAAACCTCCAGGCGCAGCAGTGGGCGGAGGTGGTGGAGGTGGAGGTGGTGGAGGAGGTGGTGGAGGGCGAAGTGGCAGATCTAATGGATATGCACAAGCCCTTGTTTTTGCAGCATGTCTCTCTTTTGTGCTGTTACCCCCTTGCTGAAGGGGTTGTTATAGTTTGTGCTATGGTTCACAGCCCAGTGACAGGGTAAACTTGTAAAGGCAGGTGATAAATATTCTACAGTTTTCACTTGGTATTTGGTGGTGCGCCTATAGGAATTCCCTATGTGTGCTCCGGCTGGGCATTGCTGCCGTTTTAGTTTGATTGGGTGAAAAGAGACATCTTTTTGAGTAGTTTGTGTAGGCGAACTTTCGAGTCTCAATTAACCGTGGAGAGGTTTTGGTGTACTTCGCCAGCAGGACACCAGGTTCCCTCACTCAATCTAGTGGCCGATTCTAGATGATTTTATTATGAATACTGTAGTTAGCATGTGATAGATGTGCTCTCAGACTCCCCATTAGCCACAAAAACTTTTTTTGCTTGATAGTCATTCCACTATGTGGCTATGTGAATACCAAGTCAGACCAGTTGGCGGCGGCTGCTGCCGCTGCCGCTGCTTGCCTGTAGTAGGAACTGCCACGTTCTTTCCTGAATTCAGGGTTGTGCAATTGATGAAAATCTTAGCTTTTTCTTCATCTCTCTGACTACAGTTTTTCAAGTTTTGACCATGCCTCTCAGGGTAGTAATAATCACGTAAGGGTCTTGTACAGGCTATGGGTGCAAAGACTTTCTACTGTATCAACAGCACATGATAATTGTCCCCTGTTATCAACAGCTTGTGGTGGCCTTGTGGTATGCGAATTTTCGCTGCCGTCAGGATGGTTTTATGAACGACATAGGAGAGCCACCCATTACCAACCACAACCCGGCTGAGATTCAAGAGACGCTGGACTAATTTCCAAACATGAGTTCTTGATTTTCCACCATCAATTCCTCCATTCTTTTCATGACACATTTGCTTAGTTTGGAGTGTCAAAGTGAACAAGAAGTAGTCTCTTAACCCTTGAATGTCAATGCAGACGTTGATGAATGATAAGGAATTCTCTTTTGTGTCCGATGAATGATAAGGAATTCTCTTTTGTAGGACAGAAATGCAACTATTCATCCTCAGAATTAGGGGTGGAAAGGGGAAATCTTCTACAGTAATTTTAGTGCCAATGAATATTTTTGGTTTTTTAAACTAGACTAGCAGTTGGTGCTTGCTATGCTACGCATTCACCATTAAAATTTCATTAGGAATTTTTATGTATTAGATAGAATGTAGAGCAAGAATTTCAACAATCTTTAGATAAAAATTACTAAATTCTTCATATAATTTTTTTTTTAAATAAGTATATACTGAAATAAACAATAAAAATTTAATGAATGATGAATATGGTAAAAGATACACATACATTAGAATGCATTAGAAATTTGACTCAATTGTTACAAACAATGGCAACCCAAATAGAAGAATTTAAAGGAAAAACTTGTAAATCTCAAAAGTTTTGTGAACAATTTAATTGTTGTAAAATCCAAAATTGGTTCAATCTAATAAATTTCTCAAATCATTTGGTAGTAGCAATAGGAAATTGAAATGAGAAGCTCAAAGCTCACAAAAGCACAAAATGATAGAAATGCAAAAGAAGTATAAAGCCAAAAAAAGAAATGGAATTACTACCTTTATATATCACCATATTGATCCTCTTTAATATCACCTCAATTGCAATGACTATATTATTTTTATAATATCACCCTTTGTGAAAAGTGATATTACAGTGGTGATTGTGAATTGCTACTCTATTTCAATAATATCACATTGTGTGAAAATATGATTTCTATGTATACATGATTGGAAATATTTTTATAACATAATGAAAATAATTATTTTAAAGACTTATCAAAATCATTATCATGCATTCTATTCAAATATATCAAATTTTTACTAATATGTGATACAATGAATGCGTAACATAGCAAGCACGAGCCCTAGTATTAATGGTAGCATTTGTGATATTACGGAGGGACTTATGATTTTAGTAGTATGAATGATGTCACACGGTTTCAAAAGGGCTCGTTTCCATGGTCACTAGCCTAGTGTTTAACCCTATAAGGACGGGTTGGTCTTCGTAGAATTCATCATTTTCTAAAATTGTAGGAATCAATCACTTAAAAAAATGAAAAAGTACTCATTGAAAGTCAAATTACTGTAGAAGATGTTTCCTTTTTTCAACAAAACTCCGAGGATGAATAGTTGCATTTCTATTGCATTCCATCAGACACTAAGTGTCCATGGCGGTGTTATAAGGTTAAGGGTTAAATGAGTGGTTTTGGAATAGTCTACACATTGGACATAAGTGAACAAGTAGTCTCTTAAATGAGCGGTTTTGGAATAGTCTACACATTGGACATGGGTTCAAACCAACTTTTGCCTTCCAAAATTCATAGTAATTTCAATTCAAGCGATAAAATTACCAAATTTTGGCAATCCCTCTCATTTCTATCTTTGCACTTGTGAAAATATTTGCTTCATTATTGTACTCCACATCATGTCCATAGTTGCTTATTTGGTCGGTTATGGGTGGTTCTACCATATTTGAAGCCTTCACTTACATGAAACCAAAACATTGCAAATTAAGGGGTGTTCAGCTTGCATGTAAAGAACAATAAGATTTCAGAAGATTTTTTTCAAGATTTTTCAGGGGAGCCAGTACTTGCAGAGAGAAGAATTATGCTGCGCCTGCTTTGATTACAAACTCTGCAATCGTATTGCAGGATCATGAGGTTTGACACACCTTTGATCACATCAGGAAATCGTCGTAGATTATTCTTACCGATCTTTCCATATCTGTATCTAGATATGACGTCTCAAGTGTGATCTGGAAAACTGTTCTCCAGGTACAAAACGTCCTTGGTGCTTCCAAATTGATTTCGCTTTCAGGATCTTGATGGAAATCTCAAAGAGTGTTCCTGAATCAAGTGACTAAGTCATCCCATTTCCAGATACCGATATGGCAACTAACCAAGTGATAATGCCTACACATTGCTTTCTAGGAGGTCTTCTCACGCAAACGACAGTGCAGAGTGTGATATTCAATCAACAACTAGGAATATCCCGTGATTTTCAATAGGCTATGCTTTCAACAGGCTAAGGAGTCTAGTAGTAACAAGCAGCGTCAGTACTCAGTAGCATCTGAAGTTGGCACCGCAAAAAGTGGCGGCCATCAATCCGCAACAAGAGAACTAAACAACCCTTCCACATCCCACAATTCTTCAATCTCGTACAAATTCAGGGTTTAGGTTTAGAACTCCGAATCGATTCCACAGCGCAAGAACCAATTTCGGCAGAGAGTTCCTTCGCTTTGCTTTGCTCCATTGATATCACCCGATTTCAACCAATTTCGACAGAGAGGTCCTTTGTTTTGCTCCATATCGCCAGATTTCAACTCTCTCCGACAGATTTCACCCAATTCCGACAGACAGATTCTTTCTTCTTCTCCATATCTCCAGATTTCATTTTACCGAACCCAATTCCCTTACCATGTCTCTCCTGACTAGCGACGTGTGCGACGCGCACGAGGAGCAATTAGCAACCGGCGAGCTCCAGGTCCTAACTCCCGGTCTGTTCCAATCCTACGGCCAGCACAAGACCTTCTCCGGTCGCGTGGTGACGGTGAAAGTCTTGGAAGACAACGTCCTGGTGCGGAAAGCGCTGGAGGCTCCGGGGCAAGGGAAGGTGCTGGTGGTGGACGGGGGCGGCAGCTTGCGCACGGCGCTGCTCGGCGGGAACGTGGCGAAGCTGGCGGAGACGTCCGGGTGGGCGGGCGTGGTGGTGTTCGGGTGCGTGCGCGATGTGGATGAGATCAATGAGTGTGCGATTGGGGTGAGAGCGCTCGCGCCATGCCCTGTCAAGAGCAGCAAGAAAGGCGCCGGGGAGACGGGCGTCGTGGTGCGCATCGCGGGCGCGACAGTTCGGCCTGGTGATTTCTGCTGGGTGGATAGTGATGGGATCCTCGTCTCCTCCGAGGTCACGCCCTGCAACCTCTAACTGAAGGGTTTAGGGTTTGTTTTAGGGACTACCTGCACACAAAATTGCCTGAAGAGTAAGCACTTGTGCTTTGCTCCTGTTTATGACATTTGTGTCTTACTTCTTGTTTGTTGGGTATTTTGGGCCATTGAATAGTCAATGTTTAGAATATTCTAATTTAAAGAGAATGGTTATGGTTTGGGGCTTAGGGATTACCTGCACCCAAAACAATTGTCCGAGCAATAAGCATATGTTCTTTCTATGTTTTTACTCATTAGATTTATGTCTTCCATTGTTGGGGATTGATGGCCATTGAAAATGATGGTTTTGGTTCAAGGATTTTAGGATTTAGGGATTATTGGACACTCAAAAGTGTCCAGAGAATAAAGATTTGTGTTTTGTTTCTATTTATTACTACCTTCGTACCCAAATGATCTTCCTATTGGATAAAATGTTTTGGATTAAGGCTAAAAGTAACATTTTAAAAACCATTGTCACTATAAGTAGAGTTTGGTGCATTCTTAGCATTCTAAAAACTTTGAGTTTCAAAGCTTTTTTCAAAGTGTAGTTTAGAAATATTGAAAAGTAGATTTTGGTTTTTTTTTTAAAGAGCACTAGTGGTCAATTAATTGTTGAATGTCAGGTTTTCATTTTGTAAGCATTTAGTATATGCTTAAGACTTTGTGTGGCCCTTTGTTCTGCCTCCCAAAGCTTCATTCCTTTCAATCGGGCAATTTTCAAAGAGATGCAAAAAATAAGTTCAAACAATGTTGATTCACTCCTTTAGTCATTTCATTTGTCTTTTGATGGAAAGGGAACTACTATTTATATAGATGGAGGGGGAACTACTACTTATAGTTGTTTTGGTGGTCCCAACTAACTATTGAAAACCAAATTTGACCAATTCAGAAGAGCATGAAGTGTAATAAGGTCATTTTGGGGCAAAAAATAAGGCCAACAGGAAGATCATATTGGGACGGAGGGAGTACGTTTTTGTCTCACTTTTTATGTTGCAATATTGTTGAAGGAGAATAATGACCTAATTGAAAATTACCCTTTTAATATAATGAGTAAGTTCCAAGGGAGACAATCAAGTAGGGAATTTATGCTAATAAATTCAATCTCTTGAATATGTAACACAATTCCAAAACACACAATTACTAATTTATGGCCATGTTTGTTAAAATGAGACAAAATGGTCATTTTGAGACTTTGACCCTAAAACAATTATAGTGATTTTATCCTTGAGTTGAAGATAAAATGAGAGTGCAACCTTTGGGCAATCAAAGTTATATACATAAATATATGAAAGTCTCAAATTACCAAATAGTCTCAAAATTGAATAGTTATAACAATTTATCTTCAAGTCGAAAATAAAATTGAGACTACGCTTTGTCTCATTTTAACGAATATGGCCTTAATTTGATTTTTAACTTATGATTCATCCAATATTTATGAACAAACACCAATTAGACACAATATGCATATTTGAATCACTTGACTTGGCCTTTCACACACAATTTGATTCTACACACACAACTCCCAATTTCAATTGGCACATCCACAACCATACAATGAGCAAACTTAATCATTCATTCTCTTTAGATACAATCACTTGCATAAACCAACATGCCGTGATTCAATTCGATTCATCATTCATTGTTTACAATTTTAGCTTTCTTCATCATTCCTCATCACTCTCAACAAAACCACAAAATAAAAATGTAGCCAAGAAGGGGTTGGACTTGCACACACATCTTGAAGTAGTAGGTGCCTTCCAAATTAGAGAAGAGAGACTTAAAAGGACTTGACCATTCCAACCTTAACTTCCTTAATTAGCAAATTATAACTCCAAATTGGTAAAAATACACCTTTGAAACACCAAGTTGGAAATTTGCCTATTAGAAAATAATAAACTAGTACTCAAGTGTTGTTGATCATCAAAAGAAGATTGTTGATCCTATGTATTCAAAAGTACTAGAATAAGAATTTGGACTTGGTTCTTATTTCATTAGATGGGATTTGAGACCTTTAGAAGGTTGTGAGTTATCATAGCGGGGAACTCGTTGCAGTACACTGCAGCAGCAACAATGCAACTGGCTGACGTGGCTGAGACCTAGCCATGTCAGTTTTCAAAAAAAAATTAAAATTTTTTTTCAACTTTTTCTTGCATTCTGAGAACATTTTTTCCTTGACAGCTGGCCATTCCCTTGTTGAGGGGGAACAACAAGGGAATAGGCCTGAAACAACCCTCTATAGACCTCAAATCCAATCTAATGATTTGATAGGCTTTTAAATTGTGATCGATGTTGGTGACCATTGGAAAAAAAAATTAGATTCCTTATATCCAATCTTAGACCAAGGCGGTAAATTCAATTCATAGAAATCTAACATTTTTAGAGTTTGTGTATTTTAGAAACCTAACTTTCCTATAAAAAAATTTAATATACAAAATTGGAAGATGTTCAAACAAATGAAATCTATATACATCTAACATTTTCAACTTGTGAAATCTAAAAAATATTATAGATAAAAAAATATGAAATGTACAAACCAATGAGATTGAAAATTCATAATCTATATACAAGTTAGATTTGAGCCTTCAAAATCTACGAATTGTATTGATAATGGACACTAAAATCTACATTAATGTTAGATTTTGGAGGCATACATCTACATTCCAAAGTATTGATTTGGAGGTAGAGAAATTTCAAATAACACTGAAAAATGCACTAATTCCCCTTTAATAAAATTCCCCATCTCACCTTTCCTTGTGATGGCCACATTCCTTGTGATGGCCACATTCCTTGTGTTTTGTTTAAAAACCTAGTGGTGGAAGGAGATTTCCATTATAGTGCCTACAATGGATACTTGAAATTATAATTAAGATTTTCATTATAATGCTCCTTGTGTAGCTAAGTAACTATGATCTTGTTTACATAAAACTTCAAGCAATTGATGCCAATTGATGCCTCAATGCAAGGATATGCTTTAAAAAAACAAAAATTGATTGTAAATTCCCAAGAGCTTGATTCCTTTATAGTAGTAACTTGGAATAGTTGGTTACTAGCTTACAATTGTTTATTTGTTATTTATGATATCATGTTTTTACCTTGCAAAAGTAGTAGACAATGATAGAGTTTACAATGAATCCATTGTTAGTGTCTTACTTCGTCTAGGAAGCAAAGTTGTTCATTTCTTCCCTTTGAAACATACCTAGCAATCAATTATGAACCACCAAGCAAGCTATATATTCACAAAAAGAATATATATTCAATGCAAATTGCAGACTAGGGATTGATGTGGAATTGATGTAGAAAGAATTTTGCCATTTGTCCATGTATTTTTGGCATTTTAATAACAAGTTGTTTGGTATTCATGCATATGAATGGTGCAATACGATTCTCATTATAGTGGAAATCTTTGAAGCACAATAAGAAGGATTGACTCAATGTACATCACAAGATGTATCCTTGATCTCCTATCATGTTAATTCAAACAAAATGTTGTCATACAAAGTTCTTAGAAAAGATACAATCATCATCTAAAATTGTTATTGTACACGGTAGAATTGTGTTGGGATTTGAGACTCCATTACTTTAAAAATCCTTTATTACTTCACATTGGCATATATAAATTGGGTTCAACACATGCTATTCTCTCTTGAAATTATATGTCACCCTAATGCACTATTCTCATTCATGACCCATACTTAATGTATAAAGTCTTTTGATTCTGATCATTCAAGAACCACTTTCCTGCTCACTATTTCCTAATTTCTTATTCACTACTTCAAGATATGTATCATGACCTTATTAATCCCAACCTTGAAAAGGAAAAAAAATCACATTTCAAGTTTTGGTTGGAAATTTGTTCCATCCTTAGTTGGAAATAGTTGCACCCTATAGGGTGGATATGGATCCCTCATTGGGAATGGGTGGTTCTATACATAGACTTGAAGCTATAAACTAACAAATATTGTTGGTCAGAAGGTGTGGAATTGGCACTTTGAGGTGACAACATGTGATTTACTTTTGAGTGTTTTTGTCCACTCAATATAAATGATCCAAATGATTTATTTTGAGTTCATAACTATGAAAAAGAACATGCGTATTCTAAGACCTCTATGTTGTAGCTAATTTAAGAGAATACTACAACAACTTTAGGTGATTTAAATGACAATTATGGATATAGTTTTTTGTTTTGTTTTAGAATACATGACCCAAATGCGAATGTCATTAGGTTGGAATATTCCACTACTTTGGCAAGGTACTTGAAACATAAATCTACACCTTTGGTAGATCTTAGAATTTCATATACTAGATTTATATTACCATTTGTTGCATTTGGAACTTCGCCTATTTATAAAAATTGATCATCCATTTCATGACCTTTTGGATGATTGCAAGAAAAACTTGTCCTAGTTTGCATCACATTCAAAGTGATGGAGTTGTTTTCTAATAGAATTTTTGAAGATAGAGCCCAATGAACTTAAATTTTTATAGGAGATGGCTAACTTAATTGTAATCATATCCCTTATTTTTTACAAATTTAAAAAGCTATTTTATATTTAAAAGTCAATTTTGCTAATTTGTCACACTTTAAGGTTTAGGGGTTTTTAGTACTAGGGAGTTTCCAAAATTAATGATCCAGGGCTGAAATTTTCATGGTCTATTCCCATAGTGAGGGAATAAATGACAAAGGGAATCTAAAAATATATTATTTTATGGCCTCCATATTCGTACCAATAGGGCTTAGTTGAGTGTGCACTTTTGAACATTGAAGATGGTTTTGACTTCATTTTGTTGATGAAATGTGATTACCAGCAAGTATTCACCATTTAGGGATTTTTTGTTCATGATTTTCTATTCATTATTAATTTATACCTAGTTGTAGCTATTTTTGTGACAAATTGTCTTTTATTTCAAATAATATTGTTTCAGTACTTGTAAGTAATTGTAGTACTTGCAATGGTATTTTTAGCCGTCAATTTTTTAGATGAATGGTTGAGATTGTTTTGTTTAATAGTACTCCTAATATTGTGAACAAAAATTGTAGTTTCGGCAAAATTCTATCAAAATCAATTAGTCTTTCTTGCAACCACCCTTTTATGGATTCTTAGGTAGTGCACTTTAATCGGGACTTTAATTATCTCTAGCAAAGCTGTATGTAGAAAAATATATTTTCAATTGAAATTTTCCACTCTTGCATTTGCATGTATCTAAAAAGAAATTGAATTTCACTCCATCTTAAGGAAGTAGATCAAAATTAGTGACATATAGAAATTGAGTAGTAAATTAGTATGCTATATGTGAAGAGATTAATGAATACGTCACTACGTTATATAGTAAGAATCTATAGTCTTGGCTCATTTTTGTATGAGTGTTGGGCTACCAACCTTCTCAAATTCCTAGCATTCAACATTGAGAATGAATGTAATTTTTGTGATTTTGTCAATGCAAGTTGCACTTTTTTCTAACCAAATGCATAAAACATCAACTCTTTAACTTGACAGTGTTCCATTACTTGATTGGTCAATTGCATCAATGGATTTTGCTTTGAATCGAATCAAATTGGGTTAGATTTTGAAAGTTGTGTTAAATTGGTCAAAGATGTACAATAATGACAAGAGCACTTAGAAAGACCATAAGGCATGTTACCAAGAGTCAAGTTTGAATGTAAAATTGAAGTTGAAAAGGTTGGAATTCAAGGGAATCATGAAGAGGTCTCATTTTATAGTTTTTTGGGAATCAAACCATGACAAAACTCCCATTGTATGCATTACACAATTATTCACCTACCACATATAGTACAAATACCAATTTTTCTTGCATTGAATCCAATTAAAAAATAGTTTTGAGGAAGGAAGAAAATGATTTTATAAAAATAACAAAAAAACTGCTAGTGACACTCATGATTTCTATTGCATTTTTTTTACAAAAGCGTGGTTGTTTAGCTAGACTTGGCAACATGGCGTGGAACATGACATGTTAAACCAACAATAGTCTATCACACAAGAATATTCATAGAGAATACTTTAAAATATACTCAAATATTCAAAAATAGTGAGTAAAGTTTGAAGAGGGTTTAATATGCTAGAATCATGTTTAACATAGCGGGTGATACAACAACATGGTGCTATAAGCAAGAATACATTCTTAAGAGGCTCAGAAGTAAGATTTTGGATGATAAGTTAGAAAAAAAAATGAGTGTTAAATTTTTTGAAAACCCTACAAATCTAGTGATTGATTTCTAAATTGACCAGGAATTTAGAATTTGGCTAAATACTCCATCTTTTATTCATAAATGAAGTTTTAGAATAAAATAGCAAAGTCCAAAGAAAAGATCTAGAAAAGCAGACAAAACATAATTTTGAGTCTAAAAAACTTAAAAGAATATAGTATATCATCAATAGGTTCTATAATCCAATTTTTGTTTAAGATTTAGAACAAAACTCTAAAAGGTACCATAAGATGAAGTTAGGGTCTAAGGGACTTGTCAAAAACCATGATCGCGTTGAATTTTTTTTTAAAATTAAGTGATAAAGAATTTTTGGAACAATAGAGAGATTGATGCTTGATTGTGAAATTGGCTTTAAACTTTAATTATAATTTAAGCAAAGATCCTATGAGATATTTATAGAATGATGAAGTTTTCTAGTAATAAAAATCATAAAATTTTTTAATTTTAAAAACTTTTAAGAAGGTCCAAAAAAAAGAATTTTCCCATTACTAAATTTGAAAAGAAACCTCTAGGGTTTTGGATAGTTAAAATAAGATTATCAAATTCAACACATCTTAACCATTAATGTCTACAATCTCTTGCTACAAGCATTTAAAGTTTGTAAGTGGGATACATGTGATAAACTAATAATACTTAAAACTTTAACCCCTTAAGTTCCTTGACTATATTTTCACCAAAACTTCTCTAAAACTACCATTTCTAGTACAAGTACCAAACTTTAGAAAAAACAAAATTTGGGACACATGTAACTATAGGATTTTGCATTATGCTAGTTTGAAAAGATGTAGAAAAAATTTCAAAAATTTCCACTACGTGGATTGCAAGATATTAGTGTTTGAAGTAACAAAAATCTTTTTTGGTGCCCTATAAAAAATTGGGCAACTACACTTCACAAGGTCACATTGATATGAAAAAATGTCCCAAATGGTGGTGCTTCTTTGGATTCTTCAAGGCAAGTTGGTTACATGCTTGAAAAATTTCAGATCATTTGGAATTGCACTACATATACAAAAAAAAATAGTAAGTAGAAAGAAGTAGAGAATGATTCAAAATAATAAATTGTTAAGAATTTAGTTATGGACTTGAAAAATGCCAATCCCAATGGTTGTAATATTTAATAAACAATTTACATCCTATGATTTATTTTTGAAAATTGAGTTAAATAAACAACTTCAAAGTTTATTTTAGAGTAGAGAATCCATAATTGCCCACAAACTAATACTCCTCATAACTTTCATCTCATTGATCAAAATGGAATGATTTAAAGCTTTTCATACATATATAAATCTAAAAAACTAATTTCAAATTTTTGTTTCTAAAAAAATAAATTAAAAAAATTTGCCCAAATTGGTTGGGTGGTGGAAAAACCTACATATTATACAATAACTTTTTAACCATGTAGTCAAAAGTTATGAAAATTGTTGGGCCTTAAAGCTACTCCTCGTCCCCATGTTGTGTGAAAGTTTCAAAGGAAAATAAAGTAAAATCTCCATTTGTAGTGAGCCAAACAAACTTGCTACGTTGCCTCAAAACGCAACTCGATCATGTAGGAATTAAGAAACAAAATACCATAAAACTATAGAAGCTACATACATCCATTGCTTCTCTAGAAGGCAATTGGATGAATTCAGAATCAACATCTCAAACAAATTATTACCCATTTTAAAGCAAAATTCACATAAGAGCCAAGTTGAGCTTGCTTTATTCTAATAGTGGAGAAAAAACACCCACATTCAAGTAAATCAGTATTATGTTTCAAATACAAAACATTAGTACATGTATTTCAAAGAAAAGCTTGAGAAGCTAATAACTTTCGGATTAAACACCTTGGGTACATACATGAGAAAAAGAATGTGACCTTAATTAAAAGGGCTGCTAGATTTGAGCTTACAGTAATGATCTAGATCAAGTAGTCCTCTCAAATCCCCATTCCTTTTTTAAATGATTAAAGAAGCAATTCACATGAAAAAAGATTCTCTATTTTTTCTTCAATTATGAAGAACGTTCTTGGATTATCATTGCAAATACTAAAAGAAACCTAGTTGACAAATTTTAGGTGATATCAAATGTAACAACCCATATTTTTATATCAACAATGACATTCAATGTAACATCATGATGTTACATTGGATGTTATTGTTGACATAAAATCTATCAACTTAAACATAGGAAAACTCTAGTTTCTTATGATGAGTGGAGTTGAGAGTTAGTAGGCTCACATTAGTATTAAAAAGGAAACATTAGAAGAAATTTGGAGCCTTTAGAAGACTGCTAGTTCCCAAGCTTTTAAAACTATCTCAACCACATGGAAACATTGTCAACTATGCAATTCAACATGGTCGAGACTGTACCACATCATTTTAAAATAAATTAAATTTAAAAAAAATACTTTTTTTCAATTTTTTTTGCATTTTAGAAATTTAATTTTTTTTTGGACAAATGGCTGCATTCTTTTACTGCTACAGGAATAGAATTGAGAACAAGCCTGAAACAATATTCTAATGGCCTCAAATATCTTCTAATGCTAAAGAAGAGTCTCCACCAATGGTCCACAATAGGTAGCTTTAAGTTTTTACTGTAACTACATGTTATTTAAAAAAAAAATTGAATTGACCAAAACACTTGAAAGATATTCCTTGTTGTGTGGTGATTTTGTAGTTTTGTTTCTGAATTTAATAAGTCTAAATAAACGCAATGATGAAAGGGTCTGTAATGTATTATTCTATATTATATAATTAGTCTAATTATATTGGATTTTTATAATACTATCTTGTATCCTAAAAAACAAAGTTGAAGCTAAAAATTGGGTTCTAAGGGACTCATTTAAAAATATAACATAAATTGATATTATGGATTTATAAAAATGATATAATTTTTCTATCTTGCACTTGTGTTCAAAGTGTGTTATCTTGCTATTAGTATATGGATCGTAGCGTTCTTTTCCATCAAGATATAAATAGTTGAGTAGAGGTTCTTTTAGATTTAAAAAATCTCTATTTTGTTTTTAACAAAAAATTTCAATATTTTTGAAAAGTGAAAATATGAAAATATCTATCATCTAAGA
The DNA here is from genome assembly GCA_950106755.1 of Climacium dendroides. NCBI lineage: Eukaryota > Viridiplantae > Streptophyta > Bryopsida > Hypnales > Climaciaceae > Climacium > Climacium dendroides. The sequence continues at coordinate 21,988,192 of OX467091.1, forward strand.
TTTTTTAGTTTCTCTAAATATTGTGTGCATAATTTTCAGAGAATATTATTTTTAGGCTTGAATGTATATTTTTGTGTTTTAGAATAATTATCCAAATATTTTTTGATTTCAAAAAAAATTTGTTTCCTTAATAAAAGTGTAAAACAATCAATATGTAGATAAAATTATTAAAGTTATTATACTGCAGCCACAGAATGCAACACGACGTAGCCCCACAGGAATGGAGCAATATGATTTAGGCCTAATAAATTCATCTTTCATCATTCATGAATCACCTTCCATTTTATGATTTCTCAAAAGTGTACATAAAAAAATTGTTAATTTTTTTTATTGGTTGCATTAGCTACTAAGTTTTGCCATCTTTTCAATGGCAAACCGTAGTCACTAATTACCAATAGTCACATGTTGTTTGAAGGTGAAGACAGTGATTGCAATGTTGATTGCAGTGTTAAAATAAGTAATTGTGCTTGACTATCCTTCATTTGCTCTACAACTATGGATCAACCTAATGGTAACCCCTCTGAACCTACAACCATAAACCTTGAAAAATGAAAAACCCTACTAAAAAATAAAAATGTCCAAATAAAACAACAAATTGAATGACCAGTGATAAAATGTTGCAAAGTACATGATAACTCTAAGACTCATCTCAATCATTTTGTAACTTAGCATAACCACGCTATAGCCTAAGGGGGCACAATTATCTTGGAGAGGCAATTTTTCTTGCTAGATTGGATTAAACCATGTAATACTCATTGTTTCCTTCTTGATTAAAGTAGGGATAACCAAACCTGTCTTTGTATTCATTCATGTACATTAAATTTTCCTTGAAGTGTCCCTAGAATTTCATTGAAGTGTCCCTCAAAAATGTTGTTAAATTGTCCCCTTACTTAATTCCGATTAGTTGATTGTGATTTTGTTAGATTTGGGTTTTGGATCCAACTATATGACAAGTTTCAATGGTTTAGGGAGATTCTATTTTGAAAATTCAAAGAAATTACATGCCATATCTCAAAAATCTATTTTTTTTAAATTCATAGTTTTCAATTGCTAATTATACTAAAATGTTTTTCTAGAAAAAAGTACCTCTAATTATAATGAAGTGCTTATAATGATGGTTTGAAGTGTTTCCACCATAATTACCTTAAGTTGTTAGTATCAAATGGTGAAGCTCTAACTATATGACTTTCCAATGGTTATATTAAAAATCATCTTTCACATTATTATAGTTAGTTGACAACAAAGTTTTAAATCCCTAATTCACATATTAGATGCTCAATTAGCCACCCTTTCCACCCTAGCTAAACACATTTCATTTCTTTATACTCAAATTCAAAGTTAAGACAATTTCCGCTCAAATAATTAGAATCCTAAAGCCATACAAAAGTCAATTCCCAAAATTATTACCACATTTGTCAAAATTTGCAAAAAAGAACAAAGGGTTAGAAGTTGTGAAAAAATATGCTATAAGGTGATTAATCAATGGATAGAAGCATGTTCCATAGAAAAGTCATTATTACAACAAAGAAAGAATTTCCAACACCATTTACTAACAAATACATTTAAGAAATTGGGATGAAAAATCTTCAAGACTTCTTGAAATCTTCCCAAAGACACAAGTTAGTTTCTATGATTTTCAAGATTAATTTGTGTATTAGATAACCTCTAATTATTGAAATATTTTTCTCTACACATTCATGGAATTTTTTTGAATGGGGGAGTAAATTATTTTTACTATGAAGGGAAATACTTTATCTACTACTTATCCATATCTGGTATAAGTTCAAACTAGTGAAAACACAAATGATTAAATAGAAAATATTAGGTAAATTATATTCTAGCAAGTAAGACACTTGTAAAAAAATCCTCAAATAATTCAATAAATTCTAAAACAAAAATTCTAACAAATAATAGAAGAAAAAACAAACTTTTGGTAATAATTTTGACATCTAAAGTAGAAGGTTCTAAAAGCGCATAGGCTCTAAAATCACCCACTTCCTCACATGTACACTATTTGTACAGGCTATAGTGAATCCAAAAACTGAATCTATGTTGTGTTCATTTTCATTGCATGCACCATACGTTCAATTTGAGTGGACAAAACCCAAAAGACCAAACATGAACCTTGTCATATACTACAATTCACAAAAAACTTGAAGCAAAAAGGAATTATGGTTTGGAAGTAAATGAATTCCAAAGCTAACCATATAGACTCAGTTTTTGAGGTAGGTTTCATAATCACTCCAAAAATTGTTCAGGCTTTTGTTGTTTTGAATGTGAATGACTTCAATATTTTATAGTATGTTGTTGTACATCATTTAAGACCCACTCAATTGTTGATTTTTATATAAACATACTTATTTCAAATAAATCAAAATTTTGGTTTCATATTATTGTTTTTTTGCCTCATCAAATCACTTGCACTTCAAATAAATGTACTATATACAACCCTTACAATCTAATGTATTCAAATTGAAAAGATTGGGGTAAAATAATTGTTTTGGTTGCTAAATTAAAATTAAAATGATTTGTGTTTATTGTGTATCACAACAAATATGTTCAAATCTACTCAAAATACATGCAACAACTCAAATTGCAACCCATTGGTCATCTATGACTATAATTGACATCCCAAGTCTTTGGTTCCAAAAAAAATTTCAAATTCCATTCAAAATAAAATTATCTATATTTTCTTCTTTAAATAGTGTTTTTGATGCATATTTATTTCAAATTTTTAAAAATCCAAAGAGAGTGGGTCTTAAATGATGTACAACAACATGCTATAAAATATTGAAGTCATCCACATTCAAAACAGAAGCCTGAACAATTTTTGGAGTGATTATGAAACCTGCCTCAAAAACTGAGTCTATGGGATGGTTAGCTTTGGAATTCATTTACTTCCAAACCGTAATTGCTTTTTGCTTCAAGTTTTTTGTGAATTGTAGTGTATGAAGTGTACTACAAGGTTCATGTTGGGTCTTTTGGGTTTTGTCCACTCAAATTGAACATATGGTGCATGCAATGAAAATGAACACAACATAGACTCAGTTTTTGGAGTCACTGTACTTTTCCATAGCCTTCAACAATATACAAACAATGTACATTTTAGGAGGTGGACGATTTTAGAGCTCTATGCTATTTCAACTTCAAAATTTCATAACTAATTCCACAAAGCTCCAAAAAATATGAAACGACTTGGGTTAGATGCCAATTCCACTTGTTTTTCAATGAAAATTTACTGAAAAATATTTCAAGAAGCTTCACCTCCCCAAAATTCAGTTTCAGCTCTGAGGTGGACGATTTATGGACCTACTACCTTACTACAAAAGCAGCTTTAGATCTTTCTAACTTTTATTCAATGAACTTACTTGGTGATTTGCACAGGAAAAGAGACGATCATGTTCAATGTGGCCGTGACTCATTCCATGACTCACCCGTGACCACATACAGACTATCACCTCGTTCGCAGCCTCGTTTGAAGCCTCGTTTGAAGCCTCGCTCGAAACCCTAATCCCTCTCTTGCACTCCCTCCAAGGGCAAAACATTGGCGGAGCATTCTTCGCAGCAGCAGCAGCAGCAGCGATGGTGGTACGCCCATCTGACTTGGCCTTGACTTGGGGCGCAATCTGCGTGACGAAACGGGTGTTCTCTTTTCATTGAACCGTTCGCTTGAATTTCCTGATCTGACGCGTTCATGTGCTCCGTCAATCGGTGTGGACAGAATTGATTGATGGACCAGAGCCAAGTGGACATCAAGGGTTTGATTCAGGGTGCTGTTTCGGAAGCCGAACATTGCCTGATTTGCTGAGGATTGTGAGGTGAGTTTCCCTGTTGAAGTTTCCTGTAGATGTGTTTGGGCGATGATCGAAGAGACCTTGTAGGTTTTGGTTAGTTTTGTTGGGGTTTACTCGCAACCCTGGAACACTCTCCTTGTTGTGACCCATTTTTCCTGGAGCAAGAAGCTTGTTGTGAGTGATGTTTGGAACACCGATTTGAGACCCGTGTTGCTGAAATGGAGAGATGTCACTGCTGTTTGGGATGCCAATTGAAGATGAGCATCTTTTTTTGTCTGCATCAGTTTTGTCTTCTTCTGCTTATTATTAGTAAAACAGATTGTGTTTAGAGCAGATCGCATTCGCTTCTTCTTCAATTGCAATCTGATATTTGTTAGGGGATTTGGAACTGTAGTAGAGGAGAGACTTATGCAGACAGAGTTGGTTATTATTCCCTTAAGGTGGCACCAAATTGGTCGGAATATGAATTCCAAAATAGAAAGAACACCATTCACGACGCACAGTATGGGCTTCAATGCAGTGCTGGAATTGTAGTCATGAACGGGGAAGGGCGCTACTACCATCACTGATCATGTTATCTGGGGAGAAGCAAAGTTGCAAGGTGTTGCATGGCGCGTCGCAGCTTTAATAGTCGTCCAGATTCGTCTTGGCGGACGACTGATGGTGTGTTAACGGTGGTATCATTGTGGAATTGGGAACTAGCGGCGATATTTCGATTCATTTGTGAGGGTGTTGTGATGTTCAATGGCGTAAATCCTCGTGGTGCGAATTGATTGATTGCTCGGGAGTGCTTGCGTGTGATGCACGTTGAATTCATTGGGAGCGTTTTGTAGAGCTTGCGAGAATGAATCAAGGTTGTGGAGTTGATGTAGATGCGTTGTGTGCAGGTCAAGGGAGCGTTTGCTAAGGATGCCAGGTCCTGAACGGCAGTTAACAGAGCAAGTAGCGGATATATTTGAATCTGCGGTTAACCTAGAAGGCTCACATTTGCAGCAAGGCTTCGACGACGGGTTTCGGGATGGTGTGGAGCTTGGGAAGGCAGAGGGAAGGGAAGTAGGGTTGAAGACTGCTTTTGAACTTGGCGAAGAGATTGGATTCTTCCGAGGCTGTGTAGACATCTGGATCGCTGTCTTACAAGGAGACCCTACCGCATTCTCACCCAGAGCTCAGCGAAACATCCGCGTGCTTGACAAGCAGCTGGAAGACTACCCTCTCCAGAACCCTCAGGACGAGAGGCTCCAAGATTCTCTTGATTCTTTGCGATCTAAATTCCGCCTGATTATGTCCTTATTGTCAATTCAACTGGATTACAAGGGTTTAGCGAAGGTGAACCAGGCAGAGGAGTCGTTATTCTGAACGGAGAGAGGTTATTGCTTTCATACCTGTTACATTCTTGTTTAGTATTCACCATGGCTCAAGCTCATACGGTTTCGGTCACTACGACTGAGACTTTGCTGTTGCATGAGCCAAGCACATCCGAACAGCCACCACCGCAAGTGCAGACGGTGACTTTGCGTTTGGCACCTAGGATGAAGAAGAAAGTCTCTTGGAGAGAGGATACCGTAGATAACGAACACATGCAGAAGAAGAAATCCAAAATCTGTTGCATATTTCACAAGGACGATGATTGTGACAGTGACGACGGGGATGATTGTGAAGGCAAGGGCAAGGGCAAGGAGCAAGATCATCACCATGAATGCAACCACGACCACGATGGCTCAAATGGCTCAAACCACCAGCACCCTGAACACGGTTCAACTTCGAGCTCTTAGTACTTCGAGCTCTTAGCAATGATATATCCTCTGCTGGAGCTGTCATCGTGACTGGGCTCAAGAGGTGCAGCGGGAGCTAACAATTGAAATAGGACTTCTCAGCATTCCGATGAATTTGGGGTCATGTGGTGTGGCTACCCAGACTTGCTACAAATGTATGGAGGGAGTCCCTGTACTAGATTGTGAACAATAGGCTTGCAAATCTCTGGTTCTGCGAGGAGGCTGTCTGGATTCAGGACTTCCTTGCCACATCGTTTTCTTTCAAAGGATGGAGGAGGTAGGTCAAGCATATCGTGACCACTATTCTGAGAAGGTTAATGATCAGCTTGTAGATTGGCCCTTGCCGCATCCCTATGATGGGAACATCGCCATTTGTACAGATAATGTGCTGTTGTTGGCCATTCAGCTTTATAGTGCTTGTGAGCAGGAGGTCTTAGACTTGCAAGTAATCAAGTTTGTCTTTGAATCCGTGGAAGGGATGGCATTGAGAACCATGAAGAGTTGAAAGGCTCTTTCAATATATCAGTGATCATTGGCGACCGAAATGTATATTCTCGTAGGTTGAACATGCAAACACGCAGACTGGTACTTCGTGATTCATCAAGCTTTTGAACATGTATAGCCTTTCGATTAGCGATTTTCTGAAGCATCTGTGAAGTCGTGTCTTTTTATGCTGAAGATAATCACAGACCCGCAGTATCTTTCTTGTTTTGTCTTGTTGGCATTATTGTTGGAACAGAATAAATCATCCTGGTATGTCCATATTGCTTAACTTGATGCTTTTTCGATTACTGAGAACGATATTTTGAATTATTTGCCCATTGTTTCCAATCTGCATACCGGTGTTGTGCGACTGACGTCTTCGATGTTACATGCAGCCATGACGATTTTTTGACTTGTTTTACAGCCGCAGGGCAGTACGAGACAATTGCAACCACCAACCGCAACCTTCGTTTTTTCTTATTAGTGTTGAAGACATCCCACGCGTTAATAGTTGAGGTCTTCATTTTGCTTTCTGGTTTGTATTACAATTTGCTAAGTTGGAATCACTGAGAGATTGAACTACATTCATGCTCATTCTGTATCAATGAGGACTGACTGACCATGATATGTTCTTGGATTTGTAATCAATTCAAAGCATTGTTCTCACTGCTGGGCAGAACATCTTGATATTTTTCTCTCCTTGAGTTCATATTGACAAACCCAACTTCTAAGGTAATGAAACGGTTTTATTTTAGAAACTTGAATCCAGCATTGAAAATTCCAAGCGCTATAGGTCGTGTTTTCAGGTACCGCACCCAAACACTCATCAAAATGTGGAGGCTGATGACGCAGCAGAGATTTGACCTGGGATCTGCCATGCTGTGCTGATAATTATAATTTTGATGCATGTCATTGGACATTGGCTTGTCTGACTGAGTGCACGGCCCGTCAAGGTACAAATTATGTCATCCTTATTTTTGGTCTGTGCTTTCTGTCTGCAACTATGAGAAGATAAGTTAACCCTTAAACGTCGGCACGGACGTTTGGTGTCTGATCCTTGTAGTAGGACAGAAGTATAACCATTCATCCTCATAACCTTGTTGTGAAAAGGGGAGGTCTTCTACAATAGTTTGACTTCCAACGCTACTTCTGAAGCCAATGATTGTCATGGCAATGAAAAGAGATGATTTTCAAGATCATCCATTTCTCCTTTAAGGGTTAAGTTGGTAGTCATGTCATTCACTACACTAATGATAATAAATAGTGTTGGCAACACTAATCACGAAGCATAACACTAATTGTCAACAATCTGGTTAATGTTACTAACAGTAAATGTCAACATAGACACTATTTGTCAACTATTGGGTATAAATTTTTTACAAGTTTACATTTAGTGTTACCTAACTATTTCATCAAAATGCAAAAAACCCCGTATGAACCCAAGAAACCTATTACATGCTCAAAAAAGTTATTGCTCAAAAAAGTGAATACAACACTAAATGCCAACTAATTGAAGTGCACTATAGCTTTTGTTCTTGTGCTTTTGCAGTTGTTTACGATTTCTTCGTAACAGAGTATTGTCACTGTGTTCAGAATTTTAATGTCTCTGGTATTTCTAATTGTTTTCTCCACTTGTTGATCTAATGAGCACATGCTCATTGCTCGAATAGTAGAGGCTGTACAATCTGGCTGTCTTTTGAGTGCGTAGTGAGGCAAAGGTTTACCCATCCCCAAATCCAATTTAAATATATTTTTTAATTCCCCAATCCACCCACTCAATATAAATTATTATTTTTTAAAAATATCCCAATCCGATCCCCCCAACTCAAATTAAATATTTTTTTAATTTCCCAACCAAAACTCCAAATCCAAACCAAACCTTAACCCTAATTTAGACCCTATCCTATATATAATTTATAATTTTAGATTGATGTAGGTTTTTACAATTGATATGGGATTTTGTACCCCTTGTCTACATTCATAAAATGTATATGTATACGTCTTCTATAGCCATACTTGTGTTTGATGTTTTATCAACTAATGACTTAGATCCTAGAATGCTATAAAGTTTTGGAATTGAACTAATATCCCCATTGTTTTTGAATCTGGTGTGCCACTATTAGTGCCACTTCAATACCAAGTAAGATTGGCTATTTTTTTAATATTTGTATCCGTATCCATATCCCAAATCAATGACAAAGATGTAGCGCTGCCTTGGAGCTGAGATCAATAGCCAGATTTCCCCTTTTGAACTTGAAATTGATGACAAGGGCGAGGAAGGGGGTATTTCCTTCTCTCTTTTAATCAACAATTCAATTTTTGGAGGAGGTGTCTTTTAATTGACGGCTCTTGTTTTTTCTCATTGGCGGGGGGCTTGTATTTTCATAAGAGAGGTTGTTTCTATAATCATAGAAGATAATAGAGGCTTAAAACATCTCACCCATCTTGATATGATTTCTATTGCAATTTAGTGTAGGTACATTTGATTGAAAGTTTGTAGAATGTGAGTGGAAGCATTCCAAGGTATTGAATAGATGTACTAACACTACAACAAAAGCAGTGTTTTATGACTGCAAAATATGACTGCAATGAGTCGTAAAATCAAAAAATACGACTCACGCAGAAATCACTGTAGATGACTCGGAATATGACTAACTCCAGTCGTTTAGAAGCAGTCGCTTCAGACATCGGTCATATTGGCAGTCATATTTTCCGAGGGGTATAAATACCCATTTTTAGCCATAGTATGCCAACATGGCGTATACTTTGACTTTCCTAGGGGAGTCTTGACTTTTTCTTGAGTTTCTCGGGCAAACAAAAAAATCCTACGTGGAATATGACTATGGTCAGTCATATTTTTGAATGACGTGGAATATGACTGCGGTTAGTCATATTTTTTGATGACATGGAATATGACTGCAGTCAGTTATATTTTTGAATGACATGGAATATGACTACAATCAGTCATATTTTCAGATGACGTGAAATATGACTGCAGTTAGTCATAGTTTTGGATGACATGGAATATGACTGTAGTGAATCATATTTTTGGATGACGTAGAATATGACTGCGGTCAGTCATATTTTTGGATGACGTGGAATATGACTGCAGTCAATTATATTTTTGAATGACATGGAATATGACTGAGGTGAGTCATATTTTGCAGTAATGTAGAATACGACTCTCGTCAGTCATATTTTATGGAATATGACTTCTGTAAGTCATATTTTTGGCTTCATGAAGTTGCAAGTAGCTTCCAATGTCTTTGTTTCAACTTTTGATGCTTGCATATACAATCAAAGAAATGAGAGGTTAGTTTTTAATGATTGAACAACAAAGCCTAACCTTCAAAGATTTACAATCAACACAAAATATGTAGCTCAAGTTTAGGATAGGAAGAATAAGATTGATGATGGAGGAAACAAGAAAAAAAATATAAGTACTAAGAGATAACAAGAATCAAAAGTTAAAATGCAATAAGGAATAAGAAGCAACAACTAAGCAACAACTAAGACACAATAAAAAAACAAGAAACAACAACTAAGACACAATATGAGGCAACAATTAAGATATAAGAACAAATAAAAAGCAACAACTAAGATACAAGAAGAAACAAGAAGCACCAACTAAGACATGACAAGAAACAACAAGAAATGAGAGTATAGATGTAACAAGAAGAAATAAGAAGCAAGAACTACAAAACAAGAGAAAACAAAAAAACAAGAACTAGGAAGAAGAAAGAGTTCAAATGCAAGAGAAAGAAAGAATTTAGATGCAACAATAAGAAACAAGAAGCATGAACTAGAGAGCAACAAGAAACAAGAGTTAAGATGCAACAAAAAGTAACAACAAGTGAGAGCTAAGAGACAATAAAAAGTAAGGAAGAAGAGCCACAAGAAGTGACGGCTAGGGTTTTTAAACCCAGAAAAGTGGCGGCTAGGGTTTCAAAACCCTAAAAAAATGACAGCTAGGGTATTAAAACCCTAAAAAAATAGTGACTAGGATTCAAAATCCAAAAAAGTAGGTGACTAGGATTTCAAAATTTTAAACAATGACTTCTCTATATTTTTTTGGAATTACCCAAATTTTTCTTGAATTGCCCAAAAAAAAAATCACTATTATATGAAAATATTAGTGATAATATGACTCAATGTTCCCAAACATGTTCCCAACGTTCCCAAACATGTTCCCTACGTTCCCTATGAAGTACTTTGATATTCCTAATGGCCGTATAGTATACGCTTGTGAAGTACAAGGCGTAAAAATAACTGGCAATCATATTTTGCAGTCATATTTCTCCCCAAAGTGTTGGCCTTCAAGAATATGACTGCAAGCAGTCGCCAGTCATCCTCAGTCATAATTTTGCAGTCATAAAACACTGCCATTGTTGTAGTGTAAAGTGTAGACATCAAACAATTTTAGGGTAGAGAAGGTACAATGTAGAGATTTTGATTTGGTTTTGCATTTGATTTGTTGTTGTTCCATGGACTGTAGATCTATTACAATCTCTAGCTTTCAAGGTCTACCAACATGACACTTGGATATTGGAATATGGAAAGAAGATGGTGGTGTATCAGATAAACGTTGGAAATCCTTCTTAATTGCTAAATTTCTCTCCTCAATTGAAATAATTGAAAAATGGTCCATTAGTGAAGCTTGTTTCTCGGTTGCCATCACTACTATTTTTACTCTACCTTGTAAGAAATGTTGCTACTACTACATAAGAGGATAAGACTATTGCAACAAATGAATAGCAAGAATGAACAATAAAGAGAGAGAATCCTAAACTACACTGTTGTTTGCCTAGTTGGAGCAAGGACTATCATTCTTTGTACTATCAAGGAGTGGAAAAAAATAATCATTTTTTGCAACAAGGAGTGAAGGAAAATAATCATTTTCACAATATTTCTTGGAAAAACAGTACATCTACCGAATGTGACAAAATTTAATAATGGTGGAAAATGAAATTTTTAGTAAATTTTTTTTTACTGCCAAAGTATGAAATTTTATTAATTATTACGACAACTATTGCCGAATTTGATAAGGGACTATGATATGTATCATTGCTTTTAAAGCATTGCAATTCAAGCATGCTAAAAAATTTGACACACCACATATGGTTGAAAAGTAAGGATGGTTGGCATTGGAAAATAGAAGGTGGAGGGTGTTGAGATCCATACCAATATTCATAAGAATCTATTTGTCAACATTTAAGGGTTAATCTTTGTTTGAAAAAATGTTATAATTTGACTTCTTGTATTTAATTGCATGTAATTAAATATATGATGGCTTTGAAGTAATATTAAAAAAATTTATTCAACTTGGTCATATAACTAGTAACTTATCACCCCCACAACATTTAGTGGTGTGATTTAATATACTAAAGTCAATTCAACTCTTCAATAAAATTTTGCTTGTAGTGGTGAAAAAAAGAATGTACTATGTATGAAGTGACTATAGATTGTTTAAGCTTTTGGGTTGGATATTCTAGTATTGAGAAGGTTGAATTTCTCACAACCAAGTCCCTCTTTTCAGGGTCATAAAAGCATTTGTAAGTTGTATATAAATAATATTTAATTGCATAAATATGAATTTATTGGTTTTGGATTACAAGAAAGAAAATTTTGCATTGATAAAAGTTACATTTATAGTAATAAGAGAAAGTTTGAGTAAGACCCTACTTGAAAAGTAAGCCAACACTTTTGAGAGACAAAGCCTCTCATTATGTAAGATACGTTGGCCCAAATTTGAAGATGGCCCAAATTTGGCTCACATGGTTTTAATGACATCAAAATTATATTTAGTTCCATATAAAGATAGATTGAGTGTGGTGTATGGACTAATAGATTTGAAACTGAGTTATATAATGACAATATTAAGAATTAAAAGAATGGAGCCACGAGGTTTATTAACCCCTCAAGGACCAAGAAGACACAATGTGTTTTCTTCAAATTTTCAATGGCAAATTTTCAGTAGGGTAAAAAACTCTCAATATTTTGTAAATTAGAATTTTGTAGAGTAACAAGTTTATATACTTGCATCATTTTCCAATTTAAAAAATTTCAAAATGTGAGAAGTATTTAAAATTTTATTTAGAAAATATAGTCTAATAGAAAAGGAAGCAAACATAATGTTTTTCCAATGAAAAGAATATTAGGGATGGAAAAAAAAAATTCTTGGACATTTCTATTCTTTAATTTGCACAAACAAAATGAATCTAAAAGAATTTTTTCAAATTTGTATATTTAGCCATTTTTAAAATAAAAGATTAATTCTTGTATGATTAAGAATATAAAATAATTAGAATGATTCAAATTTGAAGATGTTCCAAATGATATGCTAATAACATCAAATGAATTATTAAATTTCAAAAAATGATGTAGATATTATTTTTTTAATTATGTAGGATCCAATTTGGATAGTTTTAGCTTTCGATTTCTTTTGTTTGAAAATGTGTACAAATTTGGGAGAGATTTTATTTTGTAAATTTTTTAATTAAAAATTACTAAATTTATCTAAGATTCAAAAAAAAAATGGGGGATAAAAATAACATTATTCTTCTTCTTATAATTTTTCTTCTCCAAAAGTTGTATTTCTTGCCTATATAGTTGATCATCCCAAAATTGTTATAATCTAAAAATCGAATAGTCAAAATTTTCGACAATAAATCCGTGCATACTATAGACAAAGACATCCTTACTTTTGTAAGATTAAAATAAAAAAATTCAAACACATCCATGTGCAAAAAAATATCAAAGTGAGACAATTCAAACCTCCATTGATTGCCAAAAAGTTGTTTGGCCTTGAGGAGTTAACATAACAAATGATCCATTCATTTTTTTAAAGGTTCCAAAGGGCTTTTTTTTTATAATCTTCATTAGATATAAAGATAATTTTTTTATAAATGTTGATTTTTTGGCAATGTATAACTGTTTGTCATTTATTGTCACATGGATTTTTAAGTGGTTAAATTTTATGTGAAACTTTTTCTTTAAGGTAGAAAATCTCATTAGATTTTGGAGAATATTATTATTTAATTGGTGCCAGAAGCAAAAGTTATGCCACAATAACAATAAACTTTAAATAGGGGAGATTGTGTAGGCAAAAAAGTCCCAAAAAACTAAAAATAATTTTTAAATTTTATTTTCTCAAAGATTAGATTTTTGTCTACATGGAAAACTTTTTATTCATTCCATTTGGATTAGTGGTGTGAAAATTAACTCCTAAATGCCCAAGGCCTTTTTTGTGCTTCTTGGAATTTGCTTTAAATTGAACAAAAAGTTAATGTTTTGATAAGTTGCATCATTTTTTTTAATTGTAACTATAAAAATTTAAACTAGATATGTTAGAAATCACATAGGAAAAGAAAACACGACAATATCACTTATGCATTGAAAGATTACAATGTTTAATCATGAAAGTGTTAAAATTGCAAAAGTGATGTGAGTCCACTTTTCACATGTCAAATCTAAAAAGTTGGTCATCAAAAAAATATGAGGATAAAGGGCCTAATATACATAACCCCAATCAATTTATGGCTTCTCAAAATCTACTCTAAATTTTTTTTTAATGAATTTCTAATGTGATTTTTCTTCCAATAGCTAGTGTATTTGAGGCTCATTTCCAAAAGTCCTCAACACTATAGAAAGTCAAGATTACAATGGACACCCTTGCACAAAATCTCAAATAAAAAAATTATAATCAATCATTTTCAAAATCAGATTCTTGATGTTAAAACTAGACTTCAAATAGAAATTTTCAAAAATAGAAACGTCTAAAAATAGAAACTAGATTAGGTTTTATTTAACTTAAAAGTTTTGTTGACACCACAATTTGGTGCCTTGGGCATTTAGGGGTTAAAGAGCATCTTTGTTTTGTAGGCAATCATAGAAACTTCTTGAGAAAATGAAAAATCACACTAATTTTTTAACTCAATTTTCTCAATTTTGAAAAAATGGTTCCACAAGGTTAAGTATATTTGCTAAAATAATTTTACCATTGGGATTAGTATGTTTCAAATTCCATCGTACAACTATTAACAATTTTAGGTTTTTCTTTCATCCTGTACCAACTTCTACCTAAATTTTTTTAAGCAATGAAAATCACATATTTGGAGGGAGAATTCTTTTTCCTAAAATTTCAACTCAACTATTCAACATTAAAAAATTAAAATCTAAACATATTTAGTGCAAAAAATTTAAGTTGATGAAGATTTAAAAATAATCTAATAATCTAATCAAGGAACATACTCAAAAACTTACTTTCTTCACTTTAAAGGCAAATATCTTGCAATCTACATGACAAAAGTTTTTGAAATTTCTTCTCACATTCTTGTACTAGTCTAGTGTAAGAATTTTCCAATTAGATATGCAAAAAAAAATGTATTACTTTAGAGGTCAATATTCAAATGGACAAGGATAGTCCCCATCTAAAAACAACAGTGAAAAGCTTTTTTATTTGACTTTAACTACCTATAATATATCTTTTCATTTTTCAAAAATGAACTGGAGCAAAAGTCCTAAATGCATATCGAATATTCTTCCAATTGCCAATCCACTACAAAAATTATTTTGAGAAACTAATAAGAACAGTGTGGCCATAAGGTTCTCCTACTCCAACCACAAACTTTAACTATGTTATGTTGTGTGAATGTGGTTTGTCAAATAAATAAAGATTGTAATATACAACAAATTGAGTCCCACAACTAACACCAAATATGCAATAAAAAAACTAAGCAAGAATGCATAATAAACACACCTTCAAGTAGGAGTAAAATGGCTCCGATGTCACCTCACATGACAGGTTGTAAACAACATTTAAAAAATTGGATTCAACACTACGAGAGTCAATGCCATAGTCTTCATTCAAAGGATATATTTACAATAGCCAATAAATGTAGAGTAACCTTGCCAATCATCACATAGACAAATTCAAATCCTTTTCTATATTACAATAGGAACTTGCTAGCTTTGAAACTTGGTACAATTATTCAAAGCCAAATTAAGATTCACTTCCAAAAATAAATGTGTAAAAATATTTCCTCTTGCATATTTCGTTGCAACTTAATGGTAACACACTTTAAATTTTGCGAAAAAAAGCTACAACCCTTCACCGCACAGTGTGTGGTGACTGTGTAGTGGTATGAATTCATTGTTGAACTAGTATCTATGGTTGATTCAATATGTGCATGTGGTATGAATTCGACTGTACGGTGATTGGAACCGTCTGGTCAATGGTAGGTTTACTCTAAGGTGAAGGGCACCCATTACTAATTGGTGCCCCATCAACAATCAATAGGGTGCAATATTTCCAATTAAAGCTGGAATAGATTTCCAACTAAGGCTTAGAATGTATTTTTTTCTCCTTTTCAAGGTTAAGACTATCAAGTTCATGACACATATGCTAAAATAGTGAGTAAAAAAGTAATAAACAATGAGCAGAAAAATAGTTATTGAATCATTGGAATTGGAAGAGTTTAAACATTGGCTATAGGTCCAAAGCACTTTATGCCTCCCAAAATTCATAGAAATTTCAGTTCAAGCCATGAAACTACCAATTTTTTTGCAATCCTCATCATTTCTATCGATGCAACTCTGAAAATATTTGTTTTGCCCTTGCACTGCTCCAGATGATATCCATAATTGCTTACTTGATCAGTTGTGGGCACCTTCACCTTAGACATGTGCAACGGCCAAAGATTCCCCAATGAGCCATTCTACTTTTAACCCTTCAACGTCGAGGCGGCAAGATGTTTTGCAGCCAATGAATGACAAAGAATCTCTCCATGCAGGACAGAAGTGCAACTATTCATCCTCCGAATTTTGTGGGAAAAGGGAATGTACGTAGCTTGTCTCCCAACGAGTGCTTTTTCAATTTTTTTTTAAGCCAACAATTCACACAGTACCCAAACAAGATGACTTCCACAAGTAACCAGCTCGTTGTTGAAGGGTTAACCCCTTCAACAACAAATTGGTGACCGTGGAAATCATTTGTTTTCGTACAGTGTGAATTGTTGGCTTAAAAAAAAATGAAAAAGCTCTCGTTGGGAGACAAGCTATGAACGTTCCCTTTTCCCACAAAATTCGGAGGATGAATAGTTGCACTTCTGTCTTGCATGGAGAGATTCTTTGTCATTCATTGGCTGCAAAAAACGCCCGCGGCGGCGGCGGCGTTTGAGGGTTAAGTTACTTATCTCCACTACTGTAGTTCCAACGTGCGGCGCTGAGCACTCGTCACTCGTCAGTGGGTTGGGAACAAGTCAATAATAGCTTCGTCGTACAGACTTTCAGGTGCACTCGGGAATACGGTCCCACGGACAGGTGCCCGTGGGATATTTCTACTGTCCGAAGGCATGCAAGACTGGACTACTGGACACCGAAGAGACGGAAGGGGTCAACCTCGGCTTATGAGATTCATACTAAGTTAAGGCAAGGAAGGAGAGCACCCAATGGCGTCAGTGTACCCAATGGCGTCACTTTCTAGGTCAGGAAATGATTATAGAATAGAAATGTAGGTCAGCTACGGATAACTTATTATTTTGGTGGATATAAAATAATAAGCTATCTACAGCTTATCCATATTTAAGTTTTGAAACGACTACCATATGTAGAAAGCGACACGCCATTGGGTACATGGACGCCATTGGATGCTCCTACCTTATTCCAAGGGGAAATTTGGAACAACGTCCAAAATTGTAATAAAAGGTGTACAACTACTTCCAAAAAATCTGAAAAAATTTCATAGGTGCTGATTTTGAACATCCAAAAACTATTCTTCAGAAAATTTAGGAAAAGGGACACATTTACGCATGAAAAGGAAAAAAAGAAAAACACAATTCAAAATTGGGAGTGTCAAAAAAGGAGGAGGAGCAAAGTGCTAAAAGTCACGAAATATTTGTCGAATTGGGCAATGTGTTCAATTTATATTTCACAACCGTATCATGTGTTTTTAGGTTCAATTCTTTTGTCCAAAGACTAAAGTTCACGATGCACATTATTGATTCAACAAATCCAAAAAAAAAAATTATCATTAACAATATCATTAAAAGTTGAAAAGTGCCAAAAATTATAGTGACCTTCGTAGTTTTTTTAATGATATTGTCAATGATAATTTGCTTTTTTTGGATTTGTTGGATCAATAATGTGCATCATGAACTTTAGTCTTTGGACAAAAGAATTGAACTTGAAAACGCATGATATGGTTGTGAAATATAAATTGAATGCATTGCCCAATTCGACAAATATTTCAAATGCAAGAGCATTATGATGTAACAGTGGTCCATATTGCAACTTACCTATATTCCCTCTACAATGGCTAATGCTATTCCATGATCTCAATTAAAAAAAAATTCAATATTTTTAGAACCAATATCATTTGTATATTTGTCAAACTATTAATATTTTAAACTCTACAAATGTCAGTTTCCTTCAATTTTTATGTATAACAATTTGAAATGATGTATATCAACATACCAAGGCACAATTTTTTTTTGAAGTTCTAAGAAAAAATGGGCAAAAGAAAAAGTAATTCCAAATCTTGTTGAACAAAATTGAGTTTTAGACATGGCTAACTTTGAAATTGATTTTCTTTCAAATCACAACTAATTTTTTCTTCAAAATTCCATGCTAACCTTTGTACTTGGATTCATTTGCCATTGTATGTCTCTTTAGCCAACTTGCCAACTCCAATCCTTGAATTAATTGATAAATCCCTCCCAAGCATCTAGCAAAGGATAAAACTTTTTTAACTTGGAAGAGAACCATTGATTGGCTATTCAATGTTATGACCTTCAACAACTACTAATAGGTGTAAGTTTGGAAAGCCCAATGGCCCCACTCAAGTCAAACCATAAGGTTTTAAGGTATAGAATGTAGTTGCCGAAGATGCTTAGGGGTAAGGTAGGATCACCTTAAACCAAACAAATTTCTTTGACAAACAATATTGAATCAAAAACTTTCATTTTTTAATCATGTAGAGACAATTTTGTAAGAAAGTTGGAGAAAATACTAGAATGAATCAGTATTTGATTTCAATATTCAAAGTTATAAGAGGTCAAAGTTGAATTGAAGAGTCTATTTGGTATTCTAAAACTCATTTCATATTGAAAGCTTTGCTAGCAATACTACAAAATAATCCTACTCCAATAATTTTGGATAAAAAGAACATAATTAATGCTTGGACTTGCCAAAACATTCTCTATGGAAGAACCAAACATGGATTTTTTTTGGTTGAAATTGGCAACTTTGTTCAAACTATTATTTCTTTGACAAGTAATTCATTGGATTAGAAATGATGGAGATTCTTTTGTTTTTGCCTATTAGGAGACTTTTGATTAGTTGAAAGTCAAGTAATATGTTAAACAAAGGTTTCATTATCCAAAATAGTGACCTCATATTTTACCAAGATACACTTTACCCAAACCACATGCTCACATCAAATGTCTTATCATAGTTGTGTGTAACTTCATGTGACATAATTGTCTCTACATTTGCAATCCTCTAATGGCTATAAGATTTTATTCTATAAGCAAATGTCATACTCTTGCTTTTTGTATTAAGTAAATCTTCACCATTTTAATTGACTTACATATATTTTACATTTGTCTCAAATGACAAGGGAAAAAAAATTAGATGAATTACAATAGATTTGTAAATACATTTACATCTAAAAACTAATTTAATGTATTCAAACTTTTTCATTATCATTTAGTGTATAAAATATCAAAACCAATAATCCAAGAAAATTCACACTAGAAATTAGAATCTTAAATTATGGACAACAAATATACAATAAGAATACTTCATGATATATTTATTTTGGATTCTAATATGAGCACCATAATGAACCAACTTTTAAATCACTCCAATCCAAATAAAGAATTGGAGTTCTTTCTCTTTGTCTAGTGTTGATTTTGGATACTCTTTTTTAAAGTGGAAATACCCACAACTATTTGTGGATCTATTTCTAACAAGTATATTTCTTTTGAAAGTTGCCACCTAGTAAAGTGAAATTAAGCAATCGATTTCCCATATAATTGAGATTGGTTGATTGTTGATGTTTTACATTTTAGTTTCATGACAAGTCTATATGATGGTTTCAATGGTTTTGTAGACAAAACTATAATGTTGGTGTACATTCAAGTTTTGAAATGTACACCATTGGTATAATTTTACCCACAATGGGCTCACTTACCTTAAACAATTTTGGGTGAGGTTTTTGCCTTACCTTGATTCACAATATTGAAAGCATAGAGTGAATATTGAATTGGTTGGATATGTCCATCAATAGGGTTTGGTAAGACTGAGTGTCCTACTACATCAATCAAATATCATGGTGACGTCCCATTTCCAAGCACTTGAGCAATTCAACCTATGTATGGTTTGGGGAAGGTTGAGGACATTTTTTCCCACGTAGAGAAATAGAGTTAAGAGGATTCATAATTTTTTTTTAAAAATTTCCCTCAAAAACAAAATTATCATGAATTTTTTTCGTGAAGATTTTGTTTGTCCCATTCTCGATTTGTAAAGAAACCAATTTCCAATTGTAGATTGCTTACAAAACCGATGTAGGTGATCATTGTCACTTTTAAATGTACATGCTGTGATCATTTTATACTTTCAATGTACACCTCCCAGACATTTCTCGAACATTTCTCGGACATTTCTTGGACATTTCTAGTACTCGTGTTGGCCATGTTGAACGTGAGCTGCCACCTACAATAAAGCTGATTAGAAGAAATATAAGCTGTGAGAATGGGTTGAAGGTAGGAAAAGGGTCGACTCCTTTACGCGGTATTACAGTAGAGAAAGTAGGGATGTATTATTCAAGCACTCTTTCCGCAGCCTGAGGTGTGAGTCACCCCAACGTGCCCAACCAGGAGATCTTTTGCAAGCATAATTTAGTAATTTCTCTCCTGTTTTGGTGGTGTTTCCTGGAAGCTTTTAGATTCAGCGTCAAAACTACTATTGTAACGTAACCCCCCTCCTTCCCCACACCTGCTGAATGATCCCTTATTACCTTTGCTTCTTGCACCTCAAGCTCGTCAGTTCCGTTGCTCTTCATTCCAGCGCCTGCAAACTAAGCTTCTACCGTTACGAATTGTGCTTGCTGTTGCAGCCTTCGGGACGTACCATCACTAGTCTAGTTTCTCCTCTTCTTCTTCTTGCCGTCTGTGAGAAGAGCCTCTAGAAGTTATCAGAGAACGATGTCGTCGAGTTATATGACCGATGTGAGTTCAATCTTCCCGGCCTGTTTTTTTGGGACTCTAAGAAGACTTGCTTTGCTTTGCCTTGCCTTGCCTGGTGCAGTCTAGGCTAGTGAGAGGGTGGTTGTGTTTGTGGGATAGAGAAATGAGAAACTTTCGCTTGACTTGTGTGACTGTGCACATCTTTGCATGTGCTTGTGCACCAAGTGAATTTCCATTCTCCAGGCTCTTCCCAATTAGTTGCTAGAACGTTGTTAAGCCTTAAAGATCCTAGTTTGGTCAAGCCGTCACTATTAATAGGGACTTGTTTCGAAAAATGCTAGTTCACTCTCTTGTAGAATCAGTTACTGATGAGGCGAATTCTTGGTGTGTGTGTGTGTGTTTCTGTGTGTGTGTGTTGTGATGCTGTCCACAGCTATTCTATGGCAAGCCGGAGCCTGTGTGGGTGATCAACAGCCGACGAAGGGGCATGGGAGGAGATTCGTACAATCAGTCGGGATACGGGGGTCAGGGGTACGGCGGTCAGGGATACGGGTCTGGCTATGGCAGTGGTCGTGGCACTTCTATGTTGCCGGTAATCATCGATCTCGTACCTTATTATTTGATAATTATGTATAGTAACATGTTCTTGGGATTCTTGGGACGCTTACTTTGGCTTCTGGAAATGACGAGCTTCGTTCTTGGCCTTGCAGGACGTGACTATCCAGACGCCTTTGATGGACATGAACGACGTTGCGAGGATCAAGAATGCTTTGAGTGTTCAAGGTTAGTTCTGTGTGTCCCTTTTGTCTATTGGGCTTGCACTGGTCAGGAGTACTCTCACATCACCGAGCTTATGTCAAATCTTACCATTTTAAGAAATTTCGTAGGTAGTTGCGTCCCAGGATGATAGTTGCGTTCCTTGTTTTCATTAGAATGCTTAACCCTGAAAAGGACAACGGGGTGACCTTGGAAATCATCAGTTTTCATGACCGTGTGAATCATTGGCTTAAAAAATTGCAAGAGCACTAATAGAAGTCAAAGTACTATAATCAGATCTCCCCTTTCCAAACAAAATTTCGAGGATGAATAGTTGCACTTCTGTCCTACATGGATAGATTCTCTGTCATCCATCGGACGCTAAGTGTTGTTTAAGGGTTAACAACACTTTGTAACGATGAAGTCTGTAATTGCACATTTCCTGTAGATAGGGTCAGAATCTGTCGTGCTTGTGTTCACATTGATTGGACAACGTTCACATTTTGTGAAAGTTGTCTAGCTGTGAACACATGTGAGGCTGCATTTAGAATCCGTTTGTTCCCTCACTGGACGAGTGCTACATTTTAGGTTGACAGTGAGAGCGCACTTTTCAACGCTTCATGCACTTAAAGGATCAGGGTCTTCAACTGGATTCAAAGGGATGGGTAGGTTTTGCCCCTGCTTAGCTCCCTCCAACCCTAGGGAACTTTGGAGGGGGACAATTTTGGCACCAATGTTTACCACGATACACCTTGGTAAATGTATAACGTGACAAAAGTTGAATTCCTGGACGGCATGGCAGACTCCTAATCTTCCTTAGGCTAGGACATTTTGTCACATGGGTGTTCTACCACTTCGAAATTAAATGGAACCATAGGGTAAAATCGATCAGTCTGAAAGTGGTTAAGTATACTTCAAAATTGCACGTTTGATGATCACCGAAGTTTGCGAGTGGTGGCAGTAGAAACAGAAGGAAAGAAATGTTTGTTTTAATTTTTGCATTTCCAGCAGTTTACAACGCGCTGTGCGAAATTTCGGTACCTTGCTTAGTCTTATGACATTTTGGCACATGGGTGGTCAAGTGCTCATTTTATGATCACCGAAGTTTGCGAGTGTTGACATTAGAAAACAGAAATTTTATCTTCCGACTGTCGCATTTTCAGGAGTCTACAACGTGGTGTGCGACATTCCAGCGCAGTCCGTGCGGGTGTCCTCCAACCTGTCTCCGCGGACGGTGGTGGAGCTCATCCGGCAGGCGATGGGGAGCGCTAACATCGTCAACTACGTGGATCCAATGCAGCCCACCTTCACGTCCCCGCGAGACAGCATGCGGTACTCGTCCTACGACGACTCCTATTCGTACGACGGCCGGACGGGGTACAACCCCCAGTATAACGCTCCTTACAACGGCCGCTCGTATGATAATGAGTTTCGGCCTTCGGGCTATGGCGGTGGGAGCAGATATGGCAGCAATCTCTACTGATTTTCTATACATCAAAGGTACCCACACCCGAGAGATCTCTTTGCCAGAAATTCTGAGAGGATTCGAACGCACCAAAGGACGTGTCACGAATGTTTGCATACCGTCTGCAAAACTTACAACGGTTCAAAGTGTTCTGAACACACCTATCGGACACTTTGAATTCTTGTATGTGATGACACTGATGGTGAAATTTTGTCCTTCATTCTAAATAATTAACGTGCCCTTATTGTACTGCAAGTCACTTCCAGAGAGTGTAACTGGATCCCTGAGAGTGCAATTGGATCCCTTGAAATTGAAGTTTGGATGAAGCTCGAAGCTTTACTTTGCCGTGCAATGCAAATGCAGAGGCTCGCATTGAGGATGCTCTACCTTACTGATGTCTCGTCTTCTGCAGTTGGAATGTACAGGTGAAAGACCGTCTCCCAACAAGCGTATCATGGATCCTCCTCGCTCTAGCATCCAGCTGGTTTGGGGAGGCGAGAAGGTGTATGAGTTGTATGACTGAGCTCCGCATTGGGGGTTCTTTGAAGGCCTTTGAAAATGCCTTGAAAAGGAGAGACCCTGGCTTTTTAGTCTGAATTTGGTAGGATAAGCAGGACTTCAGGGAATGTTTTTCCAAGTGGAAGTTTTAGGTGTTGCACATTCCGTGAGTCGCAACGGAACTAAGGCACAGCAAGACCAAAATTATGCGACACTTTGAGTGCTGAGCATTGTTTTTTGACTAGCCAAATTTTTACATGAATTTATTTGTGAAGCATAGAAGGCTCCAATGTGCCAGAAAATTGCATTGTTTGTAATAGTTGTACAGTTTAAAAAGCTTTGTTGGTAGATGTGTTTGAGGTGTACACTTTTTCAAAAATTAATGCTTACTTGTGCAAAGGGGTCGATCTGGGTATCTTGTGCAATGTGCTTGTTGTTGCTTGTATTTGGAGAGAGAGAATTAGTTGAGAGGACACAAGTACAAGCCGATTCATATTAATCTAATAAGAATTGAAATTGATATAAATATTCAAATAAGTGGGGGTCATGACCATTTTAAAAAGGTTCAAGATGAATGACCCAACTCCCTAATCCCATTTGATGAAGGTGCTTTGAAAGCACAAGTTTAACCCCTATAGTTTTTTGACTATATTTTTACCAAAAAACGCTCCAAAGCTGCCATTTCTAGTACAAGTACAAAATTTTAGGGAAAAAAATAACATTTTTGGACACATGTAACCATAGGATCTTGTAGTATACTAATTTGAGAAGATGTGGAAAAAATTTCAGAAATTTCCACCGTCTGGATTGCAAGATAACACATTTGAAGTCACAAAAATCCTTTTTTGGATCCTCCTAAAAACTAGGTAGCTACACTTCACAAGGTCATATTTGTATGAAAAAATATTCAAAATGGTAGTTACTCTTTGAATTCATTTTTCAAAGCAAGCTAGTTATATGCTTGGAAAAAATAAGATCATTTGGAATTGTACAACATATAGGAAAAACATCGTAAGTAGAAAGATGTAAAAAATGATTCAAAGTACTAAATTTTTAACAATTTGTTTATGGAATTGAAAATGCCAATTCCAATAGTTGTAATGTTGTAGTAAACAATCTACACCTAATATTTTTAATCTTTTTTAAAAATATTCAAAATTGAGTTAAATAAAATACTTCAAAATTTATCTTAGAATAGAGATTTCATAACTATCCACAAACTAAAACTCCTATAACTTTCATCTCATTAATCAAAATGGAATGATTCAAATCTTATCACACATTTTATAAATCTAAAAAATAATTTCAAAATTTTATTTAAAAAAATATATTTAAAAAAAAAGTTTTTTTGTTGCCTGGGCTACCTACACTTCATTGAAAACTACATATCATACAATAACTTTTGAACCATGTAGTCAAAAGTTATGAAAATTGTTGGGCCTAAAAGATACTCCTCCGGCACATGTTATGTGAAAATTTTAAACAAAAATAAATAAAAACTCCATATGTAATGAGTTGCCCAAAATTGCTATATTGTCAAAAATGTTGTTTAGGGCTTTAGGGGATAATATTCTTAAAAGCACCTCTTTTATTGCCTGAAGCTATAAATTATTTTGACAAGCATTGGTTCATAATTAAGCCCACCTAAATGAACATTTAATGAACCACATCTTTTATGGGCATTAAACCACTTTTAAAAATAGGAATTTTGATATCAACATTTGTTCATAATTGAGCCCACTTGAACAAATATTTACCCCTTAAAGGATTTTGACTATGTTTTCACCAAAAATGCTCCAAAACTGCCATCTCTAATACAAGTACCAAAAAAAAATTTAAATGATTTTTGATGCATCTAACCGTAGGATCTTATATTAATTTGGTTTGAGAATATGTAGAAAAAATTTCAGAATTTTACACTGTGTAGATTGTAAGATATTAGTGTTTGAAGTAACAAAAATTCTTTTTTTGTCCCTGCGAAAAATCAGGCAGCTACACTTCTTAAGGTCAGATCATTATGAAAAAATGTCCAAAATGGTGGTTACTCTTTGAATTCATTCTTCAAAGCAAGTTGGCTACATGCTTGAAAATTTTCAAATCATTTGGAATTGAAAAAAAATATAGGAAAAAAATAGAAAGTAGAAAGAAGTAGAAAATGATTCAAAATACAAAATTGTTAACAATTTATTTATGAAATTGAAAAATGCCAATCCCAATGGTTTTAATGATTTAATAAACAATCTACACCCAATTATTTTATTTTATTTCAAAAATATTGAAAATTGAGTTAAATAAAGGACTTCAAAGTTTATTTTAGAGTATAGATTCCATAACTACCCACAAACTACCTACAACTAAAAGTCCTCATAACTTTCATCTCATTAATCAAAATGGAATGATTAAAAGCTTTTCATGTATAAATAAATCTACATAACTAATTCCAAATTTTTATTTTTTAAAAAAGAGATTTATTAAAAATAAAAATTTGCCTGAATTGCCTACCAAACAAAGAAAACTACATATCATACAATAACTTTTTAACCATGTAGTCAAAAGGTATGAAAATTGTTGGGCCTTAAAGCTACTCCTCAAGCACATGTTGTGTGAAAATTTCAATGAATAAAAATAAAAATTCCATTTGTAGTGAGTTGCCCCAAATCGCTATGTTGCCAAAAAACACCATTTGGACCTTAATCCACCTATAAATAGATATTGTTTATGCAACTTGTTCTAACAGGAATTGTTCATAACAAAACCCACATGAACCAACATTTAATAAACCATCTCTTTATTAGTCTTAAACCACCTATAAATAGATATAAACTTTGATATCATTCTCTAACAAGTAACATCCAATTGCTTCTTTAAAAAAATGAGTTACATATTCTATGGACATGGGTGTTCATGGTGCTCATTTTAAGTTACTTTGGATCTACAATCATCAAGTGCTCATTTTTTAATTTTAGAATGTAATAGTAAATGTCATAAACTAAGATGCTCTATACTATAGTGTGCACCTACATAGAAAATTTTAGATTTTTTTAAGCAAATGTTGTATTTGATATGAATTTTTTCAATTTTTATTCAAAAATTCATACTAATTAAAAATAAAAGACCCATTTACTACCTCCATCCCAAAATGATCTTCTTGTTGAACAAAATCTTTTGGATTAAGGCTAAAAATAACTTTTTAAAGACTTATTTTACACAATAAGTAGATTTTGATGATTTCTTCCCATTCTAAAAAATTTGAGTTTTAGAACCCTTTTCAAAGTGCAGTTTTAGAATATTGAAAAGTGAAAATTTTTGGGCATTATCAAAGAACACCAGTGAGCACCTAATTGTTGAGTGTCAGGGTGTCATTTTGTGGGCATTTAGTATATGGCTAAAACCAAGTATAGAACTTCATTTTGCCTCCCAAAGCTTGATCTACTTCAATTGGGGAATACTCAAAGAGATGCAAAAAAACCATGTTCATTGATCCCTTCAATCATTTTATTTGTCTTTTATTTGATAATTGCATGGATAGAGGGAGAACTACTACTTAGAATTGTTTTTTTTAGTCCCAAACAACAATCACAAGCCAAACTCGATCAATTTCAACATCACAAAATACAACAAGAAGATCATTTTGGGACAAAAAAAGAAGGCCAAAAGGAAGATCATTATGGGATAGAGAGAATATTTTTTAATGCCAAAATGAGGCATCCAATTAAAGGATGTTTAATGTTTGACCATAGTCATTGATTCCAAAAGGACACAATCCTCTATTACTTAGGTAGTTACCAAAACACTTTAATTATTGGACTATTGGTGCATTATTTGTTTCTACAAATAACATTGAAGTCATCTATTAGACCTTTTAAGTAGACCTACAATGTCTATATTGATTAAGGTATATGATTGTTATATCTAGGTTGTCTAAATAAATATTTCAATTGAGCATGATTTCGATCATTAATCCCTAAATGGCCTAATGTCTTCTCAAAGAACACTAAACAATTTGTGCAAGCTCATGTGATCTCAATTTTTGGCATGTTTTTTAAAACATTTTTCAAGATAGAAAAATGGATAAATTTTTAGAAATGTGATCTTTATTTCAATCATTGCATGGAAGCAAAAGTTATGCCACACAAAACTCAAAATAATTGAGAAGGTACAACAAAAAATCCCTTAGAAAAATAAATTGAAATTAAAAAAATAAGAAATTTTATTTTTAGTAGGCAATATTTTGTCTATTTGAAAATATTTGGGTCCTTACATTTGGATAAGTGATGTAAAAGTTATGCAACAACGCTAGTATGTGAGCATAGAAATGCAAGCCTATGAGCCTTGAGCCCTAGATGTAAGTATGTACCCTACAACCATTAAAGACATCTATAACATACATACCTTATAACTATGGAAGATGCATATAACATAAACACCTACAACATAGGCACCCTATACTATGGAAGGTGTTGATACATAAGTACTTGTTAGGGTTGTTCTGTCGGACACATTTTCAGGTTTTGGTGTTGAGTTGTCTGTCTGACGTCACATGTTGTATATGACAAGTGTCAGTCATATACGACAAACCTGAGGTTGCCCAAATTTTTGAAATTTTTTGCCCGACAAACAATCCTACATGGAAAACTTGAACTACACCACCATAGGTGACTGTAGGTAGTATGACTGCAGGTGCAGGTCCTTGCGCACCATGCCCGCGTGCACTTACCCTCTAAATGTACCCAAGGTTGCCCTACTTGCACTCACCCTATACCCGAGATTGCCTAGACCTACATGTGCCACGTGGAGGCCATATGGTAGCCACGTGGCTGATGGGTAGGCCAACATTTTCATTGAAAAGTCAAAAGGAAGTTTGACCTCATTAGATGGACGAGGGGTAAAATTCATGTCGTGTTCGTTGTGTTTGTCGTATTGTTGATTTGTCAGGGCGAACAACCATGGTGCTTGTTATATAGATGCCTAGACTTTTAGGCTCATGGGCCCAAGATCCTAGGCTCACATGTTTGCTTCCTTTGAAAACTACAGAGTATCTTGTTTGTGGTCAATTGTAACATCTTTTGAAAAAATAACATAGTAGATCCATTTTTTTATCTCAATTTTCTTAATTAAAAAAAATTGTACAAGGTTTATTTTTATTTTTAGAACAATCTCTCTATTGGAATTAATGTGCTTCAATTCCATCATAGAATTATTATTGGTTTAGTTTTTCCCTCTATCTTATACTTACTTTTTTTAATAATTAAAAAATTATTATTATTATTATTATTTTCTAGATTCTCAACTAAATTATTCATGATAGGTCATTTTTAATGCAAAATGTAAAATGTAAAAAATTTAAGTCAAGAGAATTAACTCAATTCTTAAAATCCAATTAGCCACGGTGCAAAAAAATTATTTTTTGCTCAATTTGAATTTAAGTATCTTACAACCTATGTGGTCAAAAATTTTGAAATTTCTTCTACACATTTCTATACTAGTCTATTACAAGATCCTACTATCAAGTATGGAAAAATAATAATTTTTGAAAGTTTGTTGTGCCCTTTGCACTAAAAATGGTCATTTTCAACTTTTTTTTTGACAAAAAAAAGCTCTGGGCATTTAGGGATTCACTATGCAAATTTTTGTTGATTCTTATAGGGAATCAATAGGGGATTTAAGATCCTAAAGATCTTTCCATGCATTTCTTGTACAACATATGAATAAATTAAGAATTTAAGAGATGCTTTTATCCACCACGGTTTTCAATTTCCCTTGTGGTTGCTAGGTGCCATCACAACATCCACTATTATGCAACCTTTACGGAGAGCGTAGGCAAATTTTTTTGGTCTAGCTTTTAAAATTTGAAACTCATTTTTGGAAAATGTAGAGGGAATTTTTTTCTATTTTAGGAATGTAGCATGTGTTGGTTAGTATTGTGAATTTTGGTGATGTTGCAAATTAATTTGTTTTTCTTCAAATTTTTTGGAATTTTGAACAAATTTCTTAGATATTAAACACAAAGTACACGATTCAGGTTTTTTTTGTGTTGCTTGAGGATTTTGAATGTGTATGAGAATTTTGTGCACAAGAGAGATAGTGTCAATTGGCATTGCTACATGCAAATCCAAGGCATCTTTTTTTGGCAAAGTAGTGCTAAATTGCAGTATAAAAAAATAATTTGGCTAAAAAATGGCAAGAAATTATGAATTTGTGTTGCTAAAAAAATTCAATTAACATAAACATCTTAGATGAAATTGCAAGATTATGAATGAAAATAGAATTATGGACATGTGATAATTGCTATTGTAATATTTTCTATCCACTATGTGGATGAATGTTGAAATTTAGAGCACTACTATAATATTGCATTTTGCTACTTTGACACTTCATAAAAAATTGTAAAAAGTCATGATGCAATTTTATCTTTCTTTCACCAATCTATTAGCTCTTTTTTAGTAGTTAGGTATTCCATTCCTTTCAAAATGTGGCTTTTAGATGAAGTTTAGCATGAATTTGCTCTTCAAGAATTTTTAGACATTTTAAAAAAACTTGTACATTTGTAATTAGGATATTCTTGTTATATTTTTGGTTTTTGTGCAAGCTCTTTACAATAGGTTATGCTATGGACATCATATTTTGCTTCTTGTCCAAGATGTTTGTTGATGTCGTCTCTATAAAGAGGGTGCATGTGCAAAAGTGCATTGACAAAGTCAAAGAGATTTGAACCATTTCCTAAAGCACATACCACTAGCTATGCTTTGAGACTTCAATAATTGTGTGAAAATTAGTGTCACAAAAGTTTTTGGAAACAAAGTCAACGTCCTAAAACCTTTACTCGGGTATCACTTGTAGTGCGGAGAACAACATAGCCCTAGTTTTTTTTTTATAATTCAAAAGAAGTGAATAAACTATTGTTTTTATTTTAGATTGAAATGACCATGATTGATTGATACCATGATTCATTTTCAAATATTATGAAGTTGGTGTCTTGCATGGGTTATGTGAATCTGCATTACTTCACAACACTATTTTTTAGTGCTTTATTTGTGATAAATAGGGCAATTGATGTAAGCAACAAAGATTTTTTACAATAACTTTGGTAGTAGATTGGCTATATAGTGCACAAGCAATGTAGATTCATATATTTAGGATGAACTAAAATATTTTCTCATTTCAATAAAGCTAATTGTAAGATACTATAAATTCATTCTAGTTGTGTCAATGAAATAACAATATTTATGTGCGAAGGTAATGTATTATCTTCTTTCAATTACTACTAGTGCGCCTTGTGTCGTTGCCATAGTCAAAACTCAAAACAAAAGTAAAAATAATTTTCTAATTTTTTAGTTCACAAAAACTTCAAAATTCAATAACTTTCTCACCGTATATCCGAATGCCACAAAACCAAGCTGGTGCACTCTTCCTCGCAAAGGGCTTTCTAACGGTACCAAGCATGTGACCGGAAGATGCATGGTGTAGGATATTTCAATGTGACAAACAAACAAAACAAACAAACAAAACAAACATGGTGGCGTTTAGATGTATGGTGTGAATTTTAAAGTTTTTGTGAATTAAAAAATTAGAAAATTACTTTTACTTTAATTTTGATTGTAGCAACGGCACAGGGCACACTAGTCTATACCTTAAATTTGGTTTAGGGTTTTGTTTGTTTTTCATGTTGAGATCTCCCGGACCATGTGTCCTTTGGTCGCGTGTTTGGTACCATCGGAAAGCTCTTGGGCGAGGAGGGGTGCACTAGCTTTGTTTTGTGGCATTTAGACGGATGGTGTGAAAGTTATTAAATTTTGAAGTATTTTTTGGATCTAAAAAATTAGAAAATTACTTTTACTTTTGTTTAGACTGTGGCAACAGCACAGGGCACACTAGTTGTTCATTATTGTTCATTAAGAAAGACTAGTTTTACATGAAAAGGAGGGGTCTTGTATAGAAGTTTGACTTCCAATGAGTGCTTTAGGATTTTCTTAAACCAAGTATTCACACAATGCCCAAAGGGATGATTTCCGTAGTCACAAGCCCGTCCTTTAAAGGTTTAAAAAATCAATTTTGAAAAAAATTGAAATATGACAAAACATTTCTTTTACTTAATTATTTAGGAGGAAAAATGCCGGTAATAAGGAGCATGCTCACAAGCTTATTGGGGGTGTTTGCCTTATGCTGCAATGGAAATTAACTTAACCTCCTCCAACTGCTCCACTCACTCACCACCTGAGTTTCCTTTGCGAGTTTCCTTTCCTTGGTCTGCCTTTGAAGCTTTAGTCACGAGGATGGTGAATTGACCTAATTTAATTGAAAAATTGCGATGGCTATGGAACTCGAATCAGTGTTTTCCCGAAGCCGGCCCTCGCGACTGTCTCCCGACCTTGCGATTTAGTTTTGTTCCGATGGAGACCGGAACGAAGGACTTTTAAATTTCGAAGTGAGTGGCGAATGCTTTTTAGTATCGTGTTAGTGCAGTTGAAGTGGGAGATGGTGGAGTGAGAGTCGGGACGAAGCTTTAGGGTTTGCGGCACTCGGAGTTCGGTTGCGATGGACGACTACGGGGACGGGTACCCCGTGGTGCAGCAGCCGCGAAAGTATGGCGTGCTGAAAAAGAAGAAGAGAGTGGATATGGAGCCTGAGCCTTTTGTTCCCGTGGTGCAGCAGCCGGCGTCTCGGGGTCACGGGGTTTTGAAGAAGAAGAAGCAGCAGAAGATGGTGGAGGTCGGACATATCGAGGCGTCGCCAATTTACGAGCCTCCTGTTTTCGATCCTCCGCCGCCGGTGTATGATCACC
Organism: Climacium dendroides; assembly: GCA_950106755.1. Classification (NCBI taxonomy): domain Eukaryota; kingdom Viridiplantae; phylum Streptophyta; class Bryopsida; order Hypnales; family Climaciaceae; genus Climacium; species Climacium dendroides. Next base: position 22,019,928 of record OX467091.1, read on the forward strand.
CGCGGTCTGGGGTGTTGAAGAAGCGGAAGATGACGAAGCCTCCAAGGCCTAATCTTGTTTTGAGAGGTGAGATTAGTATTTTGCTTACTAATTTATTTCATTACTCGTGGTTGATGGATGATTCAATAGTTTGATAACATAATGTAAGTTGAATACAATCAAAAGTGAAGAGGCTTGTGATGCAGTGATTTTGGCTTTTTCGGATTGCTTTTTGTGTTTTGGCAATTGAATTTTAGTTGCGTGTTCGCTGCAGTGGATGATTCGGCCACGGAATCGGAAGGCGATGGCAATGCGCGAGAAGTTACTGTTGCAACGGTGGCACCACCAGCAAGGGCTCCGAAGAAAGAGCCTCGTGCGAAGGGAGTATTGAAACGGAAATCGGTCAATCTCGAAGGTCAAGTCAAGAATGAAGTGACTCCACCTCCTGATCATCCTCCCGTTGTGGAGGTGCAGCAACCTAAAGGTGAAATTTCGTACTTGAATGCTCTGGTCATCTTGGCTCTCACTGTCATACAGATTAATCATCTGGAATTGATATTTAATGTTTGTTGTTTATGATGTAATGCCATATGTTTGGACCAACGTTAATGTGCACCTGCTCTGGTCATGATTATCGCTGGGAACTGGGAAGGGCGAGACGAAGATTTCTCCTTTGATTTTTTGCAATCACTTCGGTTGGGAATAGTAGCAGAGAGACGGTATTGTTCGAGTTAAAGGCTAGCAGGATCTTCTCATCAACCTATTGAATTATTTAGTGCGTGGAATTTATACAATATTCCTCTTTAGTAGGTTTAGGTTCTGCTTGCAGAACTTCATGCTCAGTTTAAACTTGCTGAGTTAAATAGGAGATTGATTATCGGATTAGAAAATTGATGCTGTTAATCGACATGTCTTTCGTTCTCTTCTTATTGACTGTTTTGGTGGTGGTGTTGCAGCCGGTGATAGGAGAAAGACGATGATCAAAGACTTGGCAGCATCCTACCGGAACGATTGCCAAACTTACTGCAGACAGCTCTTGCAATTACAGCGTCAATGGCGACAGGTCTTTTGCTTCTCACATTTTGTGAATCCCAGAGGTCACAGTATTATAAAGTCTGTTTCATATATCTATTAAGTCGCCGTAATTTGCCGTAATACCAAGGTTAATCCTTTGGCAGTGATGGGCTCAGTGATTCGTTAAATAATCTACTTTTAAAACTATATTTGGTCGCTCTTCATCGAGTTTGAAGCGAATTCAATACCTCTTAGTTTGGTCATTTGAAACGCAGGAAGTATAGAGCCGCATGATAATCATGGATATTGAGTTGAAACCAGAAACTGATGCTTCATGATGGTTTGTTACACTAATCAGCAAGAAATACCAATTCTTCCTCAAGCACCAGCAGAAACTGAAAACACTCGAAGGTCGTCAGTGTCCAAGAAGGATGGTTCACGTAGAGGCGCAGCTGGGCGGAAACCGAAAAGCGCTAATGGTGCAGTCAAACCAGAAGGTATAGTTTCTTTAACCTTGTTGTAACGTTTGACAGTGCAGAGGGCAATAAATTTTGATCACTTTTGGTATTGTTCCTGTGAATCACCAACATGCCTTCTATGCTCTGTCCTGTTAACTTCGTTTTTTTTTTCAGATAACGATGAAGCTCCAATGCAGCTAGTGAATGGCAAGATGCCACTACGTAGGCGTGTGGGATGGCGAGCTAATGAACGCGAGGCACTTCGACGAGGATTGCTGATGTTTGGTTTGGGGAGATCTGAAAAAGTTCGAAGCATCATGCGAACTCTGCTGAAGCTTTCTCGCCATGGTCTTGGAGACATAGCGGACTCATGCTGGGAGTTTGTGAAATGTTGTGGAACCTATGCAGAGCCCAAAGAAAGGGAATATGCAGAGAAACGACTACTTGACGCCCAGGACCATGGAATAGAGATGGGTAAGCATAGAAAGGTCTTATGCTCTAGACCGATGCCTGCTGTCTGTTCTGTCCGTTTTTCGATGGACAGATATTGACTAAGATATTTTACGTGCAACTTCTTCTGGGTCAAGTAATTTTCTCCGAGTGCAGTGATTCACTATTTGCTATCAGGCGTCAATGCTGGCGGAGCTCATTTCTAAACCGTTCTTTTCCTCTAAATATTAATCTAAGAACTAATAATTAGTTTGCCCTGTGCCTAATTTTCTGGTCTCGTATTAAACCTGGACATACTTGGATGGTCCTCATATATCAAGCGGTGTTTTTTTAACTTACCTTAATCAGTGCAAGTACCGCTGGTCTAATGAAATCCCATAATCCTGCTAGACAGTCCTTGTCGAAAATCTGTTTTGTATGCAGTTTGTTTTTGGTAATTCCATGAACATAGAACTTTTGTAGACTATATGGATTCAGTGATTCAGTGCTTTGTGACACTGTTCTAATAGTTTTGTTTGGTGCCTCTATCACAGGCCCAGAGGTAACCGAGAGAGTGGGCGAGTTTGACAAAGTGGAGAAAAATGCCTCAGTCTGGCTGAAGCGATTGAAGCTCCTGGATAGCCTTGCGGACGTGGTTAGAATTTGTGCAAATAAGGAGACTCGTGAAGCTGCATATAGAGCTATCGATTTATTGAGAGATGCCAGCGTCCCTCACGAAGGATGGGGAAGAGAAGCGGACTTGGCTTTGCTGGCTGGAGTTTACAAGCATGGTTTTGGCAATTATGAGTCTTTGCGCAAAGATGAGCAGTTTGCAGAGACTTTTACAAGAGCATTCAGTGCACCTGGTCTAGCTGTAAGTAACCACATTTTTGACATGTTAGAATAGCTAAGCGGGCTTCTGGCTTTACACTATGATAACAACTGGACATTAGTGCACACAGACTTTATGTGCAAGCTGTTGCATCAGACCTCTCAGTTCTATATTGAGTTTTCAAAGTAATTATGAAGCCACTCTGTATTTCATTTATTACTTCAAATGTCATGATATTAGGTTGGTGTGATGCAAGTTGGTTACCTGGTTGGAGGTGAAGTCTCCGCATCATGATGAACTAATGGAATTATGAGTGCTAATTATTCAAGAGGAGCGCTAAAAGTCACATCCGGTGCTGTTTTTCTCAGGATCTTGGAGGTAGTGGTGGAGATGATATAGATCTGCAACCATCTAGCAGGTTCGGCAATGAATAATCATTTTTCTTGCTTGCTGTGTGGTTGCCACTGATATGGGTGTGAAGCAGAACGATCGTTCACCTTACATCCTAATCTACGTAGCTTTTTGTCGTGTTCCTTCGTGCAACCCACACCTATGTTTTCTTCTATTTTAGATATTCTTTTCTTGGTTGAGTTGGTGGATTGTAAGTCACATCGCTTAATCTGATCTTTGTGTTATTTATGCAGAGAGAAACCCGATTGGCCAGATGCAAATACTTTGACACGCAGACTCAAGCGTCTAGTGGATCATATTACTCGAGTTGGTCAGCAGGTACTTGCTTCCTCTTCATGTGTTCTATATTTGTTCTGAGTAGACATCCCCACATTCTTAGTAATAGAATGTTGTACTTTTATTTGTTTTTGCTTCCCCGCTATCTTTCAAGCTGGAGTCTTTAAGAGAAGCCATCTACTTGTTCCAGTTATTTTCCACTGGTTTATGAGTGAAATTGAAATGGACCACCTTGCACAATATATCATGAATTTTTAGTGGAGCAATGTCTTGGTTGCCCTTATTGTTTTAAAGAAACCTTTACTTTTGGGGAGTGTAATTGTGCATTGGTTATTGGACTTATGGTTTTACCTGAGAATTTTCCATAGTAGTTTAACTAGGCCTTCACCTTCATCCATGCAAGGTGAGATGTGGAAAGAAGAATAAGAATGATTGTTTTTCTTGAAAGGTATTCAAGTGTGCGTTAATGAAGTGATTTTTGAGTGACCGAGGGCAACATTTCCACCCATGCACAGCTTCTCGTGAGTTTTGTTTTTGCTGAGTCTGGCATATATTTGTTGCTTTCTCAGGCAAACAAGGCGCCTAAGGCTTCTGAAACACCGCATGTACCACGGTCACAAAAATGGAGCAAAAGGGACAAGATGGAATACCTTAGACAACTGATGCGTTGGGGCCTGCCTCTGGTATTAATCCTCTGTTGAATACAAGATTTTGATGTGCTTCTTATATTTGAGTCTTTTTAGACTAACTTTTGGTTGAGCTTCTTTTCTCTTAAGGATCGATTAGAATTTGCAATTATTGAGGAACGGAGGTTTGTTCATATAACGCATGCTTTCAGTATTTGAGGGTTCAGAGGGAGTTATGTAGCTCCACCCAGCAAATCGACTTTCTCAATTTGAATATGCAAGTGACGGGTGGTAACAGGTTGAAGAGGGCTATGATAGTGATTTCTCGATGTGTCATCGTTTTTGTTAGTACTGAGTTGCCAATTTTTTTGGGGGAATTATTTTGGGCAGGCACCGGGGAGAGGTAAGGTGAGGTGGGAACTGTTGACAGAGAGATCGAGCAATACATCTCTGAAGAAGCGAGATGATAGTAGTCTGGAAGCCTGTTATCGTGATATTTTTAGGGAGATGAAGCATCTTGTGGATGGTCCTGAAGCTGGAATGGAGGATGGGATGGAGAAGTCCAATGGCAAGGCAAGACACAGTTTAAAAAGTCTACTTCTTTGTAGCAGCAGACCTTGTAGTCACCTACAGAAGTTTTCTCAAGGGTTGTTTTATTATCTCTTAGTTTAGTTTCTTTCAAGCAATTGTGGATGATCTGTTTGGTTCCTGTACTACCGTGTTGGATAGTTTTCATCAAAGTTTTCGTCTTTAATGGCAGAGAAAGAGAAACTCTGCGACAAGGAAGCCTGCTGCTAAGGCTCCAGCGTTTAATGTTCTTGAGCAATCGGCATTTAGTCCAACTGTCCCTCAGGAATCAATTGGACCCCCTATCCTGAACGAGAAAAGTGCGGTGTGTGTTCCTTCGTGGTACTTGATTATTGTGAGTGCACTTTCTTAATTTTTGAAATGCTGAAGTCAAGCAAGGCGCTAGTTTCATTGATACACTTGCTATTCCTTTTTCAGGTTAGGTTGAAAGAGCGACTGGATCTACTTGACACATTGCGGCAGGTGCCAGAGACTCTTCAGGATGAGGATTGGGACACCTTAGGCCTTGCTTTGCATCATGGTCATGATATGCCGTCTTGGTGGGAGGCTGGCTACCATGACAACTCACTGGTCAAGGTACCAAGCTGTTATGTACCTATTATGTACTTGATGCTATCTGATCTTAGACAAGATGTTATCAATCTAGAAGTTTATCATTTTGGGGTTTGTTTTGATTAGTGTCCCAATATTAATGTCTGCTGCGTTCGAGTTCTCGCTGCGCAGGGAGTGCTGCAGTACGGATATGGATCTTGGGATGAGATTTTTGCTGATGAAAGCCTGGGCTTCCCTGACGATATTGGTAAATCATCTTCTCTTACATCCGACGCACGCTTGTGTTCAGTCTTCTCTGGGAAGAAGAGCACGCAAAACTGTTTCATCTGTCTTATCTCCATAATTGTTGCCCTTTTCCATAGTTGAAATTAATGAAGTCTGCCGTTTAAGGCCTTGACATCCGAAGATTTTAAAGATGAGATTTTATTTTAAGCCTCAATGAAGTCACCAGTGTCTTTGTAGTAAAGTCTTGGAAAAATTGCCTTTCTGTTTACAGTTTACAGGCCATTTCCGTTGAGTTTAGAATTCTGGTTTGCTTTCTTTTGTTTCCTTTTTATTCGATTGATTTCCTATCTATTTTTGGCTTGCGTCTTATCTCCTTTTCCGGCAGATAGATACGTTTCTAAATTTTCATGTGGTTTTGACCCGAGCAATGCTGCTATTTGTGGCAGTTGTGAGGGATCCGGAAGATGGACCACCGACCTTAGCGAAACCAACGTCCAAGGCGTGCATAAAGAGGGTGAAGTTCATTGTGAACAACTTGCGACGCTACTTACGCAAGCTCAAGGTACGAAGTTTATTTCTGTTTAAATTTCTGACAGCTTCTGTCAGAGTAGTACTGTAACTCAATAATTCAAAAAAGAGAGTTTCTTATATTGTGAACCTTCAGGTGCTGCAACCACCGCGGAGGAAGAAGTCCACTCCTGAAGTGAAGGAGCCGAAGGAACCGAAGGAGGTGAAGCGTTTTAAGTATGCCCGTGCAGTGGAAGTCGCTCGGGATTCTTCGAGCAGACCTATATTGCCTCTTGTTTTGACTGATCGTCTGAAGCTAGCACATCTTGTAAGTGACCGATGTGCCGGTGGGTCTTTGAAGACTTCTATCATGTGCCCATCAGCATTTTGTAGCAGCCTTAGAATTTGTTAGTCATGGTAGATAATTAATGCTGCATCACTACAGGCCTCACAGTTGATGTGGTTTTGACCATTGTATAAAGAATCCATACCAAACGTGGGAACCTCAAATTCCATTTAGCTGATCATTTCGTAAATTTTGATTCAACAGGGAAGAATCGAGCCAGATAGGCCAGGGTTTCACACTGAACGCCATATCTTTCCTATCGGATTCACCACTCTCCGAGATCATGCGAGTATGATTGATCCAAACGGACGGACAATCTATACTTGCACTATTATTGACACTGGGGGTCCAGGACCTATATTTTGTGTATATCCTGAAGATGACCCTAGCATTCTGATAGAAAGAGATTCTGCCTCTGGTGCGTGGGTTGTTGTGTGCGCTGCTGTAAACAAAGTGCGGGGCATTGAACGTGAGAAGGTTAGTTCTTCCATCGGTTGATTCTTTTATCTCTTGTGCACTACTTGTTTTACTGGGCATTGCGTTCCTTCGTATGATTTTGAAGTCGTATTCAATTACGGTTGATGCAATTGCTGGTTGAATTTACTGCTGTTTTATGGAGAATGAAAACCTGTGTCGGGATGAAATTATTTGCAACGTCATTTAGAATCAACTTGTTATTTTATAGTGTAGTAGACTTCAGGTTAGTTCTGTTGATCTTGTAGTTCCTTTGCTGTTTCCTTCAGGGAACACGATTGATTAGAACGAGCTGACATAAAGTGTGGGGCTTTTCAGGTCACTGTAAGCGGAACGGAGATGTTTGGGCTGTCCCATCCAGAAGTATGTCGTTTGATACAGGAGTTGCCCGGGGCCGAACTCTGTAAAAATTTCCGCCCTGAGTTATCCTTTTCTAGGTTTGGTCCACAGGTGGTGGCAAGACCGTCGGGTGAAGAGTTGAGCCTATTAATGCATTCAGGCAGTACATTTGGTGGAGAAATGGATCGTGTGTTGGGAAGGAGGCCTGCTTTACCTTCCTCGGATTTTGAGGTGGATGAAGGCGGCAGCGGGAGGGACGAAGTTCCTCTGTCACTTTGGCACGTGAAAGCCGTGGAGCCTAGACGAGGGAAAACGCTCCTTCGCTCTCCGTCGCAACAATATCATGCAAACCAATCTCTGGAATTTGATGAAGGAGACGAAGAGGAAGACGACGAGAATGAGGAAGACGAGAATGGAGATGGAGAAAGCACGGACGATGATGACTGAGAACGAGATTCGAGATTAGCGGCAAATACAGATTCTTAAGAGGAGCCTCCATTGATAGTTGCGATATAGCTGCCCAGCAGCCTATCATTACGAGTTGGTTGGCCTGCCAATAAGTGATTTTTAATTAGCCCGAACCAAATTCGGAAGGTACCAAGGATGTTGTTGCAGCTCACTTTCACTCATAGTTGCAGTTGGTGGGCATAGATTTCTCATCTGTTTGCTTCTCAATAGCTCTCTGTTGATAATTTCACTGAAGTTGTTGTTTCACTAACTACATTGTACCCGTAACATCGTTTAGCTGCAGAGAGAGTACACCCCTTCAGACAAAAAGGTACATAGATATCTAAACATTTCTAATTCTAAACCTAGATATGAATCTAGAATGAGATCTCAATGGCCGAGTCTGTGACGTCCAATAGAACTTGCTCTTCCAAGACTGCTCAGGATCGTGGCCATTGGTGAGGGGCGAGAGATGTTGGTGTAGTGAGAATGCTGCAGTAATCTAGGCCAGTGGGACGCAGCCTCGCACAGGCTGTACAGGAACTGCAGCAGTTTTGGTGTTGAGTGGCAGAAAATGGCTGGCTGGCGCTGAATATCATACGCCGGTTGCCAGTTGCGTTCCTGGCGGTAGCAGCAGCAACGTTGATCGAAGAAATCAATGCTCCTTATGATGAGAGGGAGCAAGACGCAGCCATGTCCACTCCCCTGCTATACGCGAGACTTTAAGTGCCCTCCCTCGAGCAATTCATGCGAGCTGGGCCCAGCACTGTTGCGCATCCGCATCCGGGCTGCCTCGGCTCCAGCTGCCCCAGGAAGTTCGAACGTCTTCTTCCCGCCCTCACCTGTCCTCCTCGCTTGCTTTGTTGCAAGTTATTGTGATCCTCAGCTTTCCCCTCGCTTGAGATCGATGAGAGACTCAAAGATGATGAGGAAGAGTGGCCTGAATCTGAGCAGGCTGAGAGAACCCAGCAGGAGCTGTGCAACTAGTTGTGCTGCAACTACCAAATGGCCGAAGTGCATTTTCGAAATCTTTGCGAAAGAGAGCACTAAAACTACACAAGATTCAGTTGTTAGATGGAAACCATTTAGAAACGTAGTTGAGTCCTAGCTTTCATCTCGATGAAATCTTGTTTATGAGGAAATTATCAAACCCCACATGACCACAACATCTGGGTAACGTCTTGGTCCCAGGGGTCGTGATTGTTGTTGGATTCTTAATGGTTGATTCAGTTCGCGGCTTGAATGCTAAATGCTAAGTTCGTTGTTTTTCCAACTTCTACTTGGGGTGGCAACCACAACTACAAGGTTCTTGATTGAGCATGTTTTCATTTAGAGCATCGTTCAGTTATGTTTCATCATTTATCAAAGCCCCTCTTGCAAGGATTGAAGGCATTGTGCAGTTCATTCTGTTTCTAATTTCTTCTCATTGAGATGAAGTATGAAGAAAGTTCAGGAGAAAGGCTGCGACATACTTTCGCAAATAATAAAGACGAATTCACTCACTTTGCAAATCATAGCAACCTGCATTTGGAAACACCCAACCACAATGCCAGGCTCACTCTTCCTTTGTTTTTCCACCCCGAGTTGTCACTCTTTGAGTCTCTCATCGATCTCAGGTGAGGGGAAAACTGAGCATTGAAACAGTCTTGAACAAAGCAAGCGAGAGAGAAAGCAAGCGAGAGAGAGGGCAACTCGGATGCGCAACAATGTTTCATTTGGTGTTTATTGTAACTTTTGGGTTCGTTTATTTTGATATAAATTTTACAATAGTCAGCTTTCTAGTTGATTTAATGCATATAATACTAGGGTTCCTATAGCCACCATTTGTAGCACCTCTACTTTGAAGACGATGAACTACATCCCACTCCATCCATCCATAATCAATAATCCCAAGCCAAATCCGCTATATAAGCTTGATTGGATGCCACTTGATGTCGTTGAAAGCCGTGTCTTTTCGTTCGATCCACATAGTCCAAAGGATCATTGTACGAAGCGCCACCCAGATGCTACTCATAGGGTGGAATTTATAAGGAATGTGATCAGAAAAAATTCCTTGTTTCCAAGTAAGTGGTCGCCATGGTCCCGGAGCCTCTTTGTTGGTAATAAGAATATTTATAATATGAATCCTCCATTGCCAACCTCTTTGGGTGGAGGTGCACTCTTAGAACTTGTGTAAGACTGATTCATGAGATCCAACAGGGCACACTGGGCAACTAGTGTCTAGTGAATGATAAATCCGTCCCCGCCATGCATTAACTGCAACCGCCCAATGCCAAACAAGCCAAAGTAGCCTTGCTTCTTTGGGAATACGGGTCTTTATCCAAATTGTGTTCCACCTTAGACGATAAGAGAGGGGTAAGATCCCTTGCCACTTCCTTTCAATAACATAAGGGATCACTTGCCTCTTATCTAATAACTCACGACCTAATTTGGCCGTGAAGCCAAAGAAGGGGACTGGGCCCTAGTTCCCCGCCCACGTAAACCTTTGTGGATCCTAGTCAAGACGCTCAGTACGCCCAAAGAAGAATAAGATCTCATCCTTCCTGACCCCCCTTCGTACCATATTAACTCAAACCCTTAGGAAAGCTCCGAAAACAAGTATGTGACGACTAGCTTTGACCTTTCCAGGAATGCTTGAGCAATACTTAGCTAGAGTTCCAGAAGAAGTTCTCACTTTCCACACTTGCTCAATACCATGGAGGGACCAATCTCGAACTGGACCACCTACCTCTAGTTTAGATCCACACCATATTTGAATCACGCAGTTTCGAATGAGGTCTGCGTCCATTGTGAAGCAGCCTAACCATTCCTTTGCAATTGGTAAGGAGGAAAAATTCCCCAGGAGGGTACCTGATATGTGGTGTAGAGCTCTAATTGTGGCTTCCCAGGCCTCAAACTCATCGACTAGTAGTCTAAACTTTGTAGCTGCTTCAACACTGGTTAGGAACCTTCTCCCAATACGGATATTCCGGATCCTACACATGTCGGCTTGGTGAAGTTTTGCTGCTCTATTCCTTGAGAACCTTGGCCCAATCTGTCCTGAGAGTGCTGACCACCACAAAGACTCGTTCTGGAGTTCCTCTGGGATACTCGGAGGACCAACTATCACATCCCCAACTAGCTTCCTCCATGCTGCACAAGCATGGTTCCAAGTTTTTGATCCATGTTTAGCTTGGAATCTTTAGATAGTAGAGAATTCTATACTTCGTGCCTACCTACCACCGCTATAAGATTGAAAGCATGAGATCCTATAGTGGAGGAATACGTAAAGGTTGGATTAGTTAGGTTCACACGCTTTAACTATCCACTTCGCCATAAGTGCAGTCAAAGCATCTATTGGATTAATTAGTCCAATGCCTCTTTTTTCCAAGCAACTTTAGCACACAAATGGTGAAGCGTACCAGACCACATAAAGTGCATCACCATACTCTTACACTTGACAACCCTTGCCTGAGAGCCTGCTCAGATCACAATAAAGAAATAAAGAGATGATAGTAGCACATGATTGACTACCACTACTCTCCCATGGTGTTGACCTTAGCTATGCACCAAAAGCTCCTTTTACTTTTGTTTTGACTGTAGCAACGCCACAGGGCACTCTAGTGATTATGGAAGTACATACTTTACACTTTTTTGCTGCAATGGAGCTTGACTTGCCAAGTCATGCTTGACTTGCCCATCCATGGTTGTGATCAGACGCCCTCTCGCAACCAAAAGTGCTCTGTCCAACTCTAGTAAGTTTCCTCAAATTCCAGGCAACAAGAAGAAAATCAAAGCTTGCAGTGTCAATCACTTCACTTCCGAAGTTGGTTTCTTCGAAGTTCCAAATTTCAAACACAGAAAGGAGCAAGATAACAGTTGTACGCTTCTCCAAGCATCATACAAATTTCTCCAGTGCCTCCTTCCCCTCAAGTTCAAGTAGAGGCCACAAATTTGCCATTCGGACAACAAACTGAAACTTAGCTGTTTGCATTTGCAATCGTGATCTCTACTCGAGTTGACACTAACGAATCAGAATTCCTCTCCTGCAATGTTTCTCCAATAGGTTTGCTAATTCATGTTTACACTGGTGTCAATCTTTTGTTTGTGATACTATTTGAAGTCGCCTGAAATGTCTTGACAATACAAGGTGAGGTGGAGTGAGCTGTCTATGGCGTTTTAGTTCTAGTAGTGGAGGAGGAGTTTCCTTCTTTGGGTAAGTGGTGTCTGTCATTGTGGTTGAAGGCAAGTCATCGCACTGAAATCAGACTTGTAGACTGTTATTGGGAAAGTGGATAGGTGTAGATAGTCTCAATCTGATTTGTTTGCACACAAAATATCTTCAATTGTAAATTGTATCTTTGAGTTTTTCAAATTGGTAGGGAGTCCATCCAATGAATCTTTGGACTACTAGTCAGCCTCAGAGAATCAAGCTGGCGAGAATCTAGAACCATGCAAAGCGTGTTTTGGCATGTTCAAAGCTTCAGCACAGATTATCTAGTAGTGCATCTGCAAATCCTTTGTGTTCATGGCATGAGTATGAATGTGTCTCTCTTTTCCTTTGCAAGCATATAGGACCACTACTTTCTTTTTCTATGGGTACATGAACTTCACAAAAGGTGCCTTCCTGTATGAGCTCTTTTCATTCAATTTCATCATTGCACACAATGCAGTTTAGCTTAAGTCTTTGATTGGCGTAATTTAGGGTTTGTTCAAGAAAAACCTAATTGTCTTGGCTTCTTTGATCTGTGCTATATCCGATCTCTTTAGTACGACTTTTTGTGAAATGAGATTTTGGAATATCTTGCACACTTGTCACACACATTTAAATTATGTCGTAGTCAGATTAAGTAGGTTAGGGTGTTTTATGTTTAGAGTTCATTTCCTTCGTTTCCTTCATTGGCATCGAGATTAATATTCATTATGGGTGGTGATATTCTTGAGCAGCAAGCACTCGAAGGAGTTCCAAAATGAGGATATGGCAGTGGACTTGACGGACAAATAGTGCATGGTGACAGGTGCCAATCAGGGCATTGGATTTGCCTCGGCTAAAGCTCTGGCGGCTAGGTATTGGGTTTTGCAAATAGGTACTATTTTTGCGCATGTTTTCTCACTTTCCTGAAAATGATTTTCAGTACACTGCTCTTCAAGTACGATCTCGTGAGAAATTAGGGTTTTTCCTTCTTGATGTTTGAAAATCAATTGTTGGGCTAGTTTGTACTATAGAGGACCTGGAGGGAGGACATCTAAGACACTATAACTTATGTGGAGTGGAGTGGGAAGTGTTTGTGATAAGTCTGGAATGATTACTAAAGCACCCTGTCTAGGGTCTAATAAATCTTTTTTCAAAAAGCGGTCCTTACGGGTAGACATATTTAGAGATGATATATTTACGAATTCGAGTTTGAGATTGGAATTGATGTCAGGTTAATTCACTTGCATTGAGATTACATTAATTATGTGTAGGGGTGCAACTGTGCACTTGGTTTGCCGGTCGAAAGAAAGAGGGGAGAAAGCTGTGGAGGAGATTAAGGCCCAAACTGGAAACTCAAATGTGTCTCTTGAGGTAACTTAGTCATGCTTGTTCTTTTGTTATTCCATTTTATGTTAAGATTAAGCGGTCTTTCTTGTAACGTCTAAGAGTGACGACTTATAGACAAACCTATTTGTTACTTTTGCATGGAAAGTTTCTCACATTGAGTGTGATTTCAAGCAAGCATTTCTTTGTTGCGATGTAGTGGACTTAATAAGGTTCTCTGTAACGTTAAATTGTTTCAAGACCTTTAGACAAAATCATAAAGAGAAATCTTCCCCTTGATTCATAAGATGTATCCTATTTGAGCATGAGAGACCTGCCCCGTAAATCTCGATGAAGATTCTCTTTATGATGTTGTCTAAAAGCGCCTGAAACAATTTAATTTTATCTGGTCATTGTCATTAGTGATTGTGTTCTGAATGTAGGTCCGTGATTTATCATCAGTACAGCAAGTCAAAGACTTTGCCTCCAAGTATGCATCGACTGAAAAGCCCCTTCACATACTGGTAATATTCATGTGCTGGAAATTTAAGTTTGTGAGATCTAAAACTAGGTTCCTCAGATTGTTTTGGTTGGACATGGCATGACATTGTAATGGGTGTAGGTGAATAATGCAGGGTCAATGACGGGCGAACGCACTCCAAATGTCGATGGGTAAGAGACTAGGGCATCCATTTGTAAGATTTTCAATGGAGTGAATGAAGTTCATAATGTTTTATTGAAAAACATTTAGTGTCTGCATGAAACCTTTTGGATGAAAATTTAAAAACTCATAAATTTGTTTTCATTAAAAACCAATGGTGTAAAAAATTAACTTGTTAGTTTGGTCTTTTTCTTTTATCAGCACTATAAAGGCCATTACTGACGGGTTTTGTGGATCCAGCTTGGAGATGAACTTTGCAGTGAATGTGGCTGGTATCTATGCATTGACAGAGCTCTTGATGCCTGCATTGAAAAGGGCATCGCCTAATGCTTGTGTCATTTCAGTTGGATCCGGGGGCATGTACGCTGAAAACCTTACCGAAAACTTACAAGTATTCTCCCCCTTCTATAATACTACTGTTATAGAGAGTATTGTTGCAAGTAATCTTCATATTCTGAAGTTGGATAACATTTTGGATTCTTCGCTCTAATGTGCAGTATGAAGACAAGAAAAAATTTGACGGAATAGCTCAATATGCACGAAACAAGCGCGTGCAGGTTTGAAACCCTCTCCTGAAATACCCATCAATTTCAGTGTTCAGTTTTCAGTTTTTCAGTTCTTAGGGTTTAGGGTTACAAAGGTGGTGGCTCATCACTGAGGCATGAAATTCTATATCACTTTGGAATAAGCCATAACAATATAAATTTAGCCAAGATCTAAATTTAATTAACGAAGCAACTTCAATAAAACAACGAGTAGTCACAATCCAGAAGACTTGGCCCAATTTGTAAAATCATTGAAATCATTTCTGACATGTTGAATGAATGCAAGTGGGGTCTTAATGATAATGTTGAGGGGTCCTAAACCCTAAAACTCTAATCATGAACATGAATGAACAACAATCTAGAACGTCGTGTTGCAGATTGCAATACTAGTTTTGCAATAGCAACCTAAGTTGGCCATTGTTTGAGTGAATTGACAAACTACCATGGATATTATTACAGGTCGCTTTGACAGAGAATTGGGCTGAGAAGCATAAAGGTGCGGTGGGATTCTACTCTATGCACCCAGGCTGGGTGGATACAAGAGACGTTAAGAAAAACATGCCTGGTTTCTACGCAAAGTATGTTAATTTCTCTCCTTTCTTTTCTTCCAAGTCAGAATCCGCACATTTCAATGCAATTATTTATCAAGGGGGAAGCAATGGTTTGAAAATGTTGAGTTATGTCTAGTGAGAATTAGAGAAATGTTTAACCCCTAAAGAAGGAGATCCATTGCGAAATAAGCTAAATTTTCACTTTTAAATTGTGTTCAAATATCAATTTTATATTTTTATTATGTGTCATTATGAATTGTCAATCATTATGAAAGTTTTCACTTTGTTTCATGAAAATTTGTCATAGTTATAATTTGAAATTAGTTCAAGAGGTACAAGTAGTAATGGAGATTAGTATGAAGAATTCTCAATTAGTTGTTTTATTTTTTACCTCCAACACACACCCAACAATGACCTCCAAGTCAAATTTCACTATCAAGATAAATTTATCCTATTCTATATTTGATGTATAGAATCTTGATATTTTTCACATGTACATATTCTATTGATCTTGGTTTTTTTAATAAATTTTGATGGAAAAATCAAATAATTATAATTTTTTGAAGTAAAAGATGGAAATAAAATTATATAAAATCTTGATATATATATTATAATAATCTAGGATTTTCTTACCATAAATGAAGGTTAGAATGAAAAATATAATTTTGTAATTAAATTTTATTTTTTAACATTTAAAAGAAGAAAACTCGAATGAAAAAGACACAATATGGTGTCACATGAATTTTGACACTTGGAGCTTGCATTTGCAATATCTATTTCAATTTTTCAATTTTTTCAAAATTTTAAAACTTGATTGAATCTAAACCACTTTAGCAATTGAATGAATACAGAAAAAAAATTCTATTGTAAGAGCCAATCATTGTCTTTGATTTCCATACATTTCTTTACAAGTTGCAAGTGGACAGATTTTGAGAGACTTATGAAATAGATGTCTATGCCTCAAATCTTTGAAGTTTTATAAGTAATTCAAATGCTTGAAAAAATACAAATCCACATTTATTTTTCAAAGCATTTCACATCTATTTTTCATTCTTTGAAAAACAATCTAAAAATACTTTTGTCCCCGAAAAGCTATGAAAAAGGTAGAACAGTCTTAAATAGTCGCTTCTTAAATGGTCTTTTGTAGAGCATACTACCTAAACTATACGAGATTGCGACTTGCTAAGCTTGTGCCTTGTGCCTTGAATGTTTTTTTCCTCGGTTTTGCACAGATTTCAAACATCACTTAGAACCCTGGATGGAGGCGCAGACACCATTACTTGGCTAAGCTTACAACCACGTACAAAGCTTCAGAGTGGAGAATTTTATTTCAATTGAAAAGTGGCACCAAAACATCTTCCTGGTTGTGGCACCCAGTACTCCCCTGAACTGGTGGCAACGGTAGTCTCCAAGGTACGCTCTCTGTGTGGACTTGATTGAATTTCCTGAACTGATTGAACAGGGGCTGCATAGATTGCAGTTTTAGGAAAGCAGTGTAGCTTGAATCATTCCATTTTTCAGACTCAAGTGTTTTGTTTATGCAAATTGCATGAGGGAGAGTATAGATAAGGCATCTGCATGACAACAATGTCGAGCTTCAAGCACTTCTTACGTTCCACAGTTTAGCCCGCCTCACAGTATGAATGCATATGCAAAATTTCATTTCTCATACTCTCTAGTTCCTTCTCTACTTGATGAATTTTTTAAAGAATGTTGGACACATGGATTGAAGTTGCCTTGGATCTTAGGCCCATTTGATCCTGCAGAATGCGTAAAGTCCTTGTTGGAGCTCGTTCATTGGCCTTGTTGGCCTCCTTCACTTCTTCTGCCATTTGTGTAGACAGACATGCTTGTTGCCTCTTATTTTCAGCCAAAGATTTTTGTACCAACATTTTCATTTTCTCGACCTCTTGGTCTAAGGCTTGCTTCTTCATTGCCATGCTTTGAAATTTGTTGAGTTCAAGGAACACTTGTTTTGCAATTTGTTCCTCGTCTTTATTCTCTTCGGGTGCAATTCTGGTTGAGCGATTTCCCATTGTAGATGAAATAGGTAATGTAACTTTCAAGAATGTAGTGTACTATCAACAAAATGAAATTGAATAAAATCACAACTACACATTTAGATGTTTGAGACGGTTTCTTCCACTACATTCAACAAAACATTTGTATCTACTATATAAGTAAAAAATGAAGTAAAAGATCTAAGTACAAATCAAAGTAAAAGATCTAAGTACAAATCAAAGTAAAAGATCTAAATACAAATCAAAGTAAAAGATCAAAGTAAAAGATCTAAGTACAAATCAAAGTAATAGATCAAAGTACAAAATTAAAATAAAAGATCAAAATAAAATTGGATTTTTACTTTTAAAGTGAATGAATTCAATTTGTACAATAATATTTCTTTATCTATATTCTTCTATCCATTCATTAAATTAGGATGTTTGTTTGTTTGTTACAATTAGATCTCCTAAACTGTGCATCCTCCAATTACATAATATCTCCTAAATTGTGCATCCTCCAATCACATAATTGGTACCATTGGAAAGCTCTTAGTAAGGAAGGGTGCACGGGCTTTGTTTTGTGGTGTTTAAACCTATGGTGTGAAAGTTATTGAATTTCAAAGGCTTTATAAATTAAAAATTTTGAAAATTACTTTTACTTACATTTGGACTGTGGCAATGGTACAGGGCACACTAGTATATACCTTAAGTTAAATTGATTGTTTATTTTTTAATTTTGTTTGTTATAGTGAGATTTCTTGGACCGTATGTCCTTCAATCCCGTTTTTGGTATCGTCGGAAAGTTTTCAACAAGGAGGGGTGCACCGACTTTGGTTTATAACATTCCAACTCATGGTAGAAAAGATATTGAATTTAAAAGTTATTATGAATTAAAAATTTTAGAAAATTATTTTTATTTTTATTCTATTACATTATATTGTGGCAATAACACAAGGCACACTAGTTTTAACTAATAAAAGTAGAATAAAAGAAATTTAAAAATTTAATAAAAAATGAAGGAATAAAAATAACTAAAACTAAAGGAGAAGAATAACTCACAATGTACTAAAATGTGGCTATCATACCTTCCCCTCGCAAGTCTCTCCCTCCCCCGGGCCAAAAAATTGTGAGCCGTTGGATTGGGGGGAAAAAATTGCACCCCCCTCAAAGAAATTTTTAAAGACGTTGGATCAAATACGGGTACGAATACAAATACAACTGAAAACAAATACGAATATGGCTGAATACAAATACAGATATGGTTGAATGCGTATACGGCTGAATACGAATACAGCTGAATGTTTGTCCCATATTGTTTGGAGTCCTCTTCCCCCCTCCAAAAATTACAAGACGGGAAGGAGGGGAGGTCTGAATTAAAAAAATTTAATTAATTTTTTTTAATTCAGCACCCCCTTCCCCTTCACAAGAAATTTTAAAATCCTTTTGTCCCTTGAGCAATAAAAAATTAAAAACTACATATTTGATACTATAATACCTTTTTAAAAATTAAAAACTACATATTTGATACTATAATACCTTTTTAAAAATTAAAAACTACATATTTGATACTATAATACCTTTTTAACCATTTAGTCAAAAGTCATGAAATTTGTTCAGTCTTAAAGGCAATCCTCAGGCACATGTTGTGCAAAAATTTCAGATAAAAAAATAAAAGTTCTATATGGAGTAATCTACCCAAAATTGTTATGTTGTCAAACATTGTAGTTTAGGGCCTTGGGGATTAAATTGTTATATTATAATATAGAATATACTAAATAGGCATTAAATTTAGCCTTGCAAATGATTTATGTTCTTTCAAAGATCTTTACAGTTCAAAATGGCTTCTAATAATCAAATGCATGCATCGTTACATCATTCATTGGTTTAAGAAGTTGTTAGAAACAACTATAGTGACTATAGTCCTTGGCTTGGAAAGCAATGTTGGTGGTACCATAAATAGAACAAATCCATCGTGGGCAACATTCAGAATTTTCCTTCATACTATAATTAAAATATTTTAAACAATTCCTAAATATGAAGACAATTGAGGGACAAAACAAGTATAATTTAAATAATATTATTTCAACAAAGCATGAATTTGTTATGATTTTTTGAAATAATCTATTCATAATCAGCCTTTGCTCGATATTATGGACTTTTTCACTTGCCTTTTCATAGCCTATAATAATCCTCCCAATTTTGCCCTAATTTTTGCCGGTTTTAAAATTTTTCATTTTTGCTCTTATACAAGAATTACGCCAAATTTCAAGGAGAAAGCAACCCGGACCTATAGCAACTAGACCAATGCACAAATGAGAGCTCAGAACTTTCAACATGGAGAAGCGGAGCAACAACAGCGAGGAAGAAGCATATGGCTAAAAACAACGGAGAAAAAGGTTTACACAAACCCTAACATGGACGGCGACCAATAGTCCAAAAAATACCTCGCAGAAGGTTGATTATGCAATGGAACGTCTGTTGGTCGGTGCATTGTGGATTGTAATTTGCCGTTCCCCGCTCGCAACTCCCGCCGCTCACTGGGAATGGCAGATTACAATCCACAATGCACCTCCCAATGGTTGTTCCATATTACATAATAGCCACAAAAAGTCTCTAAACTATTCCATTCAAAACCAATGAAGAGCTTAGCCACAAAGACTTGCTAGACTATTTCCTTCAATACCAATGAGCCAATTATCCACAATGGTCTACTTGTTCACCTAAAGAAATCACTAACATGGCCACACCACAAAGACATAGAAGAGTCAAATAATGATTGTCCCTAATCACAAAACAATTTAATCAACTTTTTCTCCGTTGTTTTTAGCCATTTGCTTCTTCTTCGTCATTTCCTTCGATGAACCTACACTCAAAAAGTTAGAAATTTCTATTGTAATCACTAATCACTCCATTACCACCACCTAAGACATTCATTGAAGCCACTAACTCAATCCAATGTAGACCAAATTGGCAAATTTCAATTATTAGAAAAAAAATTTGTACATAATGAATCATTCCCTATGATTTCTTTGGTGTTGTTTGAAATTATGGTTATTCCAAAACAAAATACAACCTCATTCAATTTCTAATCCCTAAAACCTTTCAACTTCAATGACTTCTGCACCCTAGGTCCAAACGCCATGAAACAATTAAAGTCCATGCACCCCTTCTCCTGCACAGCTTTGCAATGGTGCCAAGAACGGACCCACGGTTTCTTAAACCGCAGTGTATCGAACAAAACACACCACAACCCGTACAACAAAAACAAGCAAACAAAAGAAGGAACAAGCAACTGAACTTAAGGTACAGATGGGTCGACGAAAAAAGAAGAAAGCCTGTTGACCGGTATTGCAATTGGAAACAAATGCTCCGGAGAGTCCGTATGTACTGCCATGTTCGGCACTCGACCCGTGTGGACATGTGCAAGGATGCATGTAAGGTGCAATAGGATTCTCCATAGTTACTAACAGCGGATCGATCTCTCAGAATTTTGGAAGCGCGGCATGAATGGTTGTGCACGAAATGTATCCTTGGATCTCCTATCTGGTCAATTTGCGACAAAAGTGTTGGAGACATCCACAGGGAGAACGGGAGGGCGATACCGTGGGTGGGGTTTTTTTTTTGGGGGTATGTAACTATACCCCCCCAAATTTTCTCCTTTAAGAAAATTTGGGGGGGGGGTAGTTACATACCCCCCGGTATCGCCCTCCCGGTCTTCCTGTGATCCAGAATTCCTGGAGAATTCACAACCATCAACGAACATGATCAATCAATCTCCATGCACGGTGGAATTGCATTAATTAACTGGGACACCGGCTAGCCAGCTAGCTGGAGTCTCCGTAATTTATTAGTTCACATTGACATATAGACACTCATGAACTGGGATCTGCACTCACATGGTGTTCCCTCGATCTCGAGATTGTCACCTGATCAGGCTCTTCCCATTCAAGTAATCTAGCTCTCCGTAACCACCACGAAATACCGTGGTGGCTATTCAACAGTGAGGAGCAGGGTCGCAGTGACCCCCGGGAGAATCGTTGACACACTCCATGTCGAAATCTGCGACATAGCCCGACGCCCCATTGGGGACCGGGACGGTGGCCTTCAGCCACCAGTTGTCCGGTCCAATGGTCGAGCTTTGGAGTCGGCACTCCACGTTGAGGAAGGTATTCGCCGCCAGCTTGGTAAACACGAATTGCCCTGTCCCGGGCTGTTCCTGCAGTTTTGTGGCTCTCAGAGTTCGGCCTAGCACCGTTCCTTGTGCGACTTCGGCGAAGCAGATGCTTGCCACCAGCGCCGCCACCACAAACATCAGCGAAACCTTCCTGCACATACATGCGGCACTACAGCTCTGTCAGTACTGAACCATGCACGGGTGCTCCTGCTGACAACAGGACAAATTTACACGAGAACAACATCCGCGTGAATGAATTGAAGAGCCCGGAATAAAATCAAACAATTATTTCGAACGACGCTGCGGAGGCCCTGATAGCAAGAACTGCCCTTGTTGCCCCGATCTTTGTAGTAGAAGTTAGTGGACTCGAGCTAGCTATGGCACAAAACTTGTTGTAGCCAGTCACTTCCATCACACTAGCTCTTACAATTGATCTATCAATACAAGCAGATCATATACCCGAGTCTCCAGATGCATGCAATTACCGTAAGTAGTTCTGAGTGGAATAGTGATATCAGTAGCTGCGAAACCCAAACAAGAACCGGACTGGTTGCAACTTGCAAGACATGCACGGAAGAAGATGGAGCACAACCTTGCCGTCGCCATCGGGTACGTCTACCTGTGTCTTGGTCTCTCAGATTAGTTGAAATCCTGTCCACAACACAGACACCACACACGCAGTACGTCAGTCCCGTGCTGATGGGGGAAGTCTTCTGAGTACGTGTATATAAACTAGCGAAACGGAACAGTCATGCACAAGGGAACGGGGTCGAAGAAGTTGGGGATGGAACTTAAGAGCCTGACGAGTTACAACTTCTCGGAAGAACCGTGAGCTTCATTAGAACAAGCATTGGCAAGTATGTACAGCATATCCTACTGGAAGTGATCGAAATGAGCAAGCCAGCATGCATGCAGCCATACACAACAGCAACAGCGATCGAATCGAATGCATCAGTATGCATGCAACTCTATCGCGTCTATGTGCGCGTACTTCCGAGAGCACAAATTGCAGAATGAGGAAGCAGCAAGGCGGGAAGACCTTGGAAGGAAAAGCGGCGATGGTGCTGCAGGAGCAGGAAAGCAAGATCGAGTCACACTGTGGGTTGAGCAAGCGAGGAGCCTGTTTATATACTGCTCCTGAGGCGGATGAAAGTGGATGTAGTGGGTTCGCATTCATCCAGGTCGAGACGTGCACGGGCACACGAGTTGACTGAGGCAGTGGCATTAGGTTTCCAGAAGCATCTCCAACGGAACACTTTTTACTCGTTCTTTTTGCACGGCGAGAGACTAACTTTTTGTTTTAATTACTGCGTGGTTAACCATCCCATGGGTTACCAGACGGTGTTGGATTTCACCCTCAAACAGGGTAGCCCCAAGTGACTAGTAAGTTCGTTTTCATTCTGCCTTCAAACGTTTGTACGTCTGTCCCGCTGCGGTTATAGTTGTATAACGATCCTGATGTGGAGGTCCAGGCAAGGGTGAATGTAAATATATATATTTATTGCCCACTTAATTTTACTGTTATCACCTCTCCTAGCTAATTGAGGGCCTTTATTACAAATATGAGCTCAAAATTTTTAGAAAAAAATTTGCCCAACAAATAATAGGTTCGTGCATTTTTTCTAGTGGTAAAACATGGGTGCCAAACCGTCTCCACAAGAGGTATTAAAAATATAACCATAGATTGCTCATTGTTGGTGTTTTCTATTTTGCTCTTGCTCTCATCATTGTTTCCATCTTTCCCTTGCCATCAAATGTTGACTTTGGATTTGTCAAGTTGGTTCTGAACCCATATAGAATCCGTATAGACAAAGATACTGAAGCTGTCGAAGTTGAATCCATCCTTTTTTTTCTTTAACACATAATAGTTCATCACTCACTATGTTTCACCAAAAATCACTTTAAAACTGCCATTTCTAGTATAAAGTGTAAAAATGAAAAAAAAAATTAGTATAATTTTTGTAGGTTCCAACCATTGGATCTTGCATTCTACTCCCCCATTAGAATGTGTGGTAAAATCTTCAATTAAACACCCACCACATTATAGTGTTTGAAATGGAAAAAATATATATTTTTACAATCTCTTGAACAATATAGGGAGACTTTGAATTTTCCTAGCTCAATTTTTTTTTCAGTATAGAGAATGACTTGAGTTTTTTTATTTTTCACATTGTTGGATCAATTATAGAATTGATGAATTTTTTAAAAATTTCATATTATGGATTTAGTTGTAGAATTTAGTTTAAAATCCATAAAGAACAAAAATATACAAAAAAAAATTATTTTCATTATTTAAAAAATCTTTAATAAGTAGGAGAAGTTATGAAATAAAATAAAAAAATAAATTACAAAGAATTCTAATATGGAATTGAAAATGTCAATCTCAATGGTGACAATGTTGTACAATTTATCTAAACTGTCTAGCTCTACATTTGTGTTCTTGAAAATTTAATGATTGAATTTAATATTATACATCATATATTATTTTTTCTAAAGATATTATAAATGCTTGCATTCCTCACATTTTTACCTTTCTAGTCAACAAAATTGCAAATTATATAAAAGCTCTCCATTTAGATATTGATTTATTTTTATGAAAGATCAAAATAAAATTTATCAAATTTTTTTCATTCAATTATGTTGTTTGGAGTTTTGTGTTTGTAGAACACCAAAACATTTTTTCTAGGTTCTAGTGATAAAAATTATCCCTAGAAAGCTAGTACATTCTTACACCTCCAACAAAACCTTTGAAAAATCACTTAAAAATTTAACATCATGAAAAACTATGTGAGAAAATCCATTAATTTTCAAGACTTTGAACCTTTAGGAGTTAATGTGATTAAAATAATAACCTTATCAACACTGTGACGCCATGGGCATGCAAGAAAAAATGAGTTAGGCATTGGAAATGCAATTTGAGGGTGCAATGAATTACAAATAAAATTTCAACATACGGTGATAGTTGTAGGCAATAAGTGTAAACTAAAAGAATCTAAAATCTATTTGAAGCATACTAATTAGCTTTCAAACTTTGTTTCTATGGTTTCCTTCAAACTTTACTTTAGATCCTCAATATTTTTATTCGAATTGAATTAAAACAAATATCTTTAAAAATTGTCTCTTTTTATAGCCAATACCTCCCAATATTATTAATGAATGCATTCATTATCCAAAACAATCTCCAACTCTACCTTTTTATTGTCATTATAATACTCACCATTTTGGATATTTTTCAAAATTTTGTGTCTTTGAATATTAACCATTTACATTGGTCTTTATGAGTGTTTTTCATCATGTGGCAAAAAATACCCTTAGGGTTGGGCCAGTGGAAAGTGTATGCACCCTAAACATTTTCAAGCAATGAACTTTTCATTAGTTATATGAATTTATACCTAAATAACTTTAAGAAAAAGAGGGGCAACACCCCAAAGTCATCCAATTGTGTATTTTGTGACTTCACAAACATTCTAATACATGTTCCAAAAATTAAGGCAACCTTATAGACCAAAAACTTACTTAGAAATTGCAATTAGGGACTTAAAGGAGCTAAATTTGAGCCCTAAATAAAGAAAAATAGCACCCAATCAATTACTCAAATACTCAATCTTCCACATGCTTTGACATTATTTACTTCTTTAAACTCTTAAATCTAACACTAACAACCTAACCTTCATTTTTAAGCACCTTTAGCATTGTTTTTCTATTAAACACTCCCATTAAGTAACTCTAATCTCAACCTAACTTGGGTGGTGCTTCCACACTAATTCAAGACCCACAAGAAAACAAGATTCTTTACTTACATCTTAACTATTGAAAACCAAATACATTCCATTCATTATAGCAAATACAATTCACAAGTTTCCTCAAAGTAATATCTATGGACACTCAAGGCCCATGGCAATTAGCCCTAAGCCTTTAAATTTCAAAATAATAACGTTTTTAACAAAATGAACTACAAATCCACTCACAACCAAGAAGGCAGCCAACACTCTTGAAATAAATTGGTCATTGTGTCTTCATTCTTGGTCTCTCTTTGACGTGCTTGGGCTTTTTAGAAAGTTGACTTCAAGAGATATAATCCGTTCAAAACTCATCTCCATACGCTTCTTCGTTTGTAAGATGTAGCCCTCCAAAGTCGGTTGTCTCAAACGCCGTTGGCAGCCAACACCCTTGCAATTAATGGCCTGCCATGTCTTCATTCTTTCTTGGAATCCATTGAGCCTAAACTTTTTAGAAAGCTAACTTCATGTTCCACCAGCCCTCCAAATTTTAGCCTCATTGAACCTATTGTCCAGAAGTTATTGCTCTCTAAAGTAGGAAGCTCCCATTGGCAGCGTCGGCTATCCATTTTCCTCTCATTTCTCAGCACTCTCTTCCCTCTTCACCCATTGTTTTTCCACATAGATGAACTTACTTGACAAATTTGTTACTCTCTCATCTAACTCATCTTTCTCACACCTCCAATTTATCTCCTCCCATTCTCTTCCTCCCACCGAACCCTAGTGCTAGAGAGCCCACCAACAAAATGAGGAAGAGGGAGAAAGCGAGGGAAAGAGGGTTTACAAACCCTACTCTCCTCCATCTACCCAATGCCTACATTTACCTCTTCATTTTGTTTCTTCTAATCTTCATCTTCATTCTTCCTAGTCTTCATCTCCATTTCTTCATAGTTTTGACTTTCATTTCTATTCATTGTAGTTGATTTCTACCTCTTCTCATTTTTATCATTTGTCTAATTCAATTAATTTAACCCCTAAAGGACCATTGTCCCTTTGGGGGACAAATTGAATTTCAGGCAAGTACCTACGGGTTGAAATTTTGTCATGATTTTTTGAAACTTTTTTAGAAGATAGAAAAACTGATGAGCTTTGTGGGAATATAATTTTTTTTACATCCAGTGCCCAGAAACAAAAGGTATGACCATATAAGCTCAAAATAGGGGATGGAGGGCAGTCTGGGCAGCAAAAAAAATTTTTGCAAAATTTTGAACTTTATTTTTGAATTTTTTTCCTCGTAGGTTATATTTTTGTCTACATGGGAAGCTTTTATTCATTCCATATGGACTTATTATGAGAAAGTTATGGACAATCTTGTTTTTTGGGTAGTTAGAGCATCTTCCTGAAAAAATAACTTATAGAATTCATTTTTGAATGCAATATTTACAATTTTTTTGAATAAAAAATTTTACATGATTTTATTTGCTTGCTAGAACAATCTCACCATTGGGATTAGTGCATTTTAATCCCATCTTAAAGATATTAATAATTTAGATTTTCCTTCTTTCTCATACCTACTTCTACTTAATAATTTTTTTAAGCATGAAAATTATGTTTTTTTTTTAATTTTTTTTTTACCCTAGACTCTCAACTCAATTTCACAAAATAATAATTTAAAGCTCAAAAGTCTATAGTGCAAAAAATTTAAGTTAAAAAAGTTCAAAGTCAAATAGTCCAAATCTGCAAGGTGCTGAAAAAATTGTTTTTTTCACTTTAAATGCAAATATCTTTTAATCTATGTGGTCAAAACTTTTGAAATTTTTTCTACACATTTTCATACTAGTAAGGTATAAGATCCTATGGTTGGATGTGCGGAAAAAATAATTTTCAATATTTTTAACTTTTTACTACAGAAATGGCAGTTTTGAGTGTTTTTTTGGCAGAAATAAGGCCTTGGTCCTTTAGGGGTTAATATATTGTATATTTTACTTAATGCCTTTTTGATTTTAAATTCTTAGTTTTTTCTTAGAATTTTCTCATTATTTTCACCTACTTGCATTTTTTAAGAATTCACATCATTATTCTAATTTCTTCATTGCTATTCAATGAAAAACCTTACTTGATGATTTAATGCTAAAAAATTCCTATTCATCATACTTACTCCTCATTTCTCTTAACTTATTGTCTTTGTCATAAATCTTAATTGTGAGCTGCTACGATGGCTCACAGTCTTACTTTTTGGTTTATCAATTTTTTTGTGTTGATGACTAATGAAATGCAAAAAGAATCATCAAAATATTTAAGTGCTAACAAGTTGTAGCTATGATTTTTTTATAATAGATTTTTCAATTCAACTAAATTTTTTATTTATCTTAATTTAGCAAATTGACCTTAGTTTACAAAATTAGTTTAAAAAATTAGTTTAGGAAGGTCACTTCTTCATATCACCTAAAATAAGATGAAGTTGGTGTTAAAAATATGTAATTTGATTTACTAATGTTATTATGGACCAAATAATGAATCAACAACAAAGTTCCAATGTGAACTCATTATTTTTATTTAGAGTTAATTCTTGAGGTCCTTTAAAAAAAATTTAACCTCATATCTATTGAATGATCACAAATAAATATAAAAATTTTCATTCATATATAGTTGCAAAGTCATATCATTGCTTTTGGATGTATGATGGATTTGTGAACAATTTCTAAGACCATGAATTGAATTAAATTATGAAAAATGAAATATAGGAGATTTTGATGTCATTCTTGGCATCACCAAAAAGGTCTCAATGAATAGAAATTTTCCAAATTTGTTTTGCACTTTTGGTTCTTAAGTGTGAAGGTTATGGGTTTTTCATTGAATTTTGTTCTATAAATTAAAATGAATTATGGAGAAATTATTCTAAAAATTAAAAATTAAAAAGACATGTAGGCAAATCATGGAAAATACTTGGAAAAGTGCACAATGCTACACAAATTGTTTATAAGTCGAACTTTAAAACATTACATTGCTCTTAAATTTAAAATAATAATAATAAAATCTTTGTCTTTAAGAAAGAAAAAAAGTTTAAAATTCAATTCAAAAATCAGTTTAATATTCTCTTAATAAATAAATAAATCTTTAGCATGATTTTAAAAATAAAAATATTGAATATTCTAAAACAATGTTTAGTGCATTGTATATATTTCAATTTGATTGTAAATTTTTCTTATTTTCTTCTTCTTATGATTATTAATGTTTATTATGGTATTTTCCAAATTGAAATAAAAAATAAAATATTTTGAAGAATTATTCAAAAAAAATTCAATAATGATAAATTGAACATTACATGGTCTTGGGGAACTCATTTAAAAAGTGTTCCATTTGAAATGCTTCTTCAGTCAACCCGTGAACCCGTGCAGTTGGATGTATGAGAACCCACTGAAGCAATTTTCATCCGCCTGGGGAGCAGCACGTAAACAGGCTCCTCGCTCGGCCCACAGCGTAACTCCTGTTCCTGTACTTCGACCGCCGCTTCGCTTCCAGGGTCTTCCCACCTAGCTTGCTGCTTTCTCATTCTGCAATTTGTGCTCTCCGAAGTATGTGCACAGACAGACACGATGGAGTTGCATACTGTCTGATGCGGGGTCTGATGCTTTCGATCACGGTTGCGTTCTTAGCTTGGTTGTTTCGATCACTTCCAGTTGGAATTGATACACTTGCCAATGCAATTGACTGGCTGGCTTGTTCCCATGAAGTTCGTGGCCGGCTCTTTCAAGAAGTTGAAACTCGTCACTCTCTCATATCAATCGCTCGAACTTCTTTGCTCTAACTTCTAACGGCCTTCGTTCCGTTTGAGCATGACTGTTTCATTTCCCTTGTATATACAGAGGAATTTATTTCCTCATCAGGAGACTACTCACGTACTGCGTGGTGCTTGTGTTGTGCACAGGCCGGTTTTTAATTAATCTGAGGTTCAGGTATACCCGATGGCGACGGTAAGGTTGTACTCCATATGTCTTCTTTCGTCTTGCAAGTTGTGTGCAACCAGTCCGTTTTACTTGGTTTCGCAGTTACTGATATCACTATTCCATTCTGAACTACTAACGGTAATATATTGTATCTGGAGACGATATGATCTGCTTAACTTGATTGCAGGAGCGTGAAGCGATTGGGTACCATTTCACAACTAGTTTGTGTCATAGCTAGCTAGTTATTACTATCTGACTGTGCCTTTGCAGCGTGGTTAGAAATACGTAATTTTATGATGAACTCTTCAATTCATACACATTGATGTTGTTCTGGTTGAGATATGTCTTGTTTTCAGTATGAGGATGAGTGCATGGTTTAATACTGAATCCCATATGTGTGCAGGAAGCTTTCGCTGATGTTTGTGGTGGCGGTGCTGGACTTCTTGTTTACGAGGCTGCCGGCGAATAGCATTATCGACGTGATATGCCGACTTGAAAGCTTGAAAGCTCGATCGGCTGTTATACTGGACCCCTGGTGGTTGAAGGTTGTCGCGTACGTTTCCCAGTCGCAACTTGGGCTATGTCGCAGATTTGGACGTACTGTGTGCCCATGCTTCTCCCGCAGGTCACTACTACAGTGTTCCCCATTGTTGAGTGCCACCATGTATTTCATGGTACATAGAGCGCACAGGAAGTCCGGGAGGGCGATACGGGGGTGGGGTGGGGGTGGGGGGGTGGGGGTGGGTATGTAACTATATCCCCCCCCCCAAAAAAAAATTCTTATTTAAGAAAATTGGGTGGGTGGGGTGGGTGGGGTGGGTGTATAGTTACATACACCCCACCCCACCCCCCGGTATCGCCCTCCGTTCTCCCTGTGGAGATTACTTGGATTAATGGCAAGAACGTGCTCAGGTAACAATCTCGATAGAGAACACCACGTGCAGATCCCAGTTCATGAATGTATGTCAATGCGAACTAGTAAAGGAGACTCCAGCTGGCTAGAGTCTTAGTTACAATCACAGGAAACTCATATTCAGTTCCCGGTGTTAAAATTCCCGGTGAGTCCCACTTTTCCCTATGTGTTGTACACTGGGAACACCGGGAAAACACCGGGGAAAGTGGGACTCACCGGGAATTTTAACACCGGGAACTGAATATGAGACCCCTGTGAATTCCACCGCGGAGATTGAACATGTTGGTCAATGGTTGTGTATTCTCCAAGAATTCTGTGTGACAATATTTATGTTGAAGAAAACTGACATGGATACATATTGTGATGACAATCATTCATGCTGCGCTTCTAAGAGAGCACTGTATTGAGAATCGTATTGCGCCGAACATAACTGTACGTATGGACTCTCCAAAGTATCAGTTTCTAATTGCAATACCAGTCAAATTAAAGGCTTCGTGCGTCGATACATAGCATCTATACCTCGGAGATATGTGCTCTACATACAATATTCCATTTGTAAGTGAATAGCTTGCTTTGTGGTTCACCTTTGAGCTAGGTAAGTTTAGAAAGGGAAGAAACGAACATCTTTGGATCCTGGACAAAGTAAGAAAATTGCAATGGACTCCTTGGAAAGTAACTCGCTCCATGTCTCCATCGTGGTCGAACAAGCAAGGGACAAACACAATATTCTAAATAACAAATAAACAATTTCCAAAAGCATCTCAAATGCAACACTTTTTACTCGTTCATCTTGCACAGCGAGAGACGAACCTTTTTTGTTTTAATTTTACTGCTTTGTTAACCATCTCATTGTTTACAAGACGGTGTTTTCTATGATGTAAATAGAATATTTAGTGTATGAGATTAAAGAACCAACTGGACAATAGTCATAATAAATTTAGAAGTCTTAATGTATTACTTTTGAATAAATTAGAGCTCTTGATTATTGTTGCAGTTGTGGGATATGCACTTTGAGGTTTACAAGTTACGGATCCAGTTGAAGGATCACTCAAAGTCACTCGATCAAAACCAACTTATATCTTTTGGGTTCATAACTATCAAAAGATCATGTCTTCATTTCATGGCCTGAATGCTGTGACCAAGTTGGGAAAATAATACAACCACTTTGGATGCATTTTTTTTGGTTGGTGTTGGAATCCATGACCAAAACGCCAATTTTGTTAATTTGGAGTATTCCGGTACATCCGCACTTTCAAGGTACAAGGTCTCTTACAAATTTTTGAACTGCTTCCACTGGGCCCAAGATTGCAAGGATTGCATGGATTGTAAAGGTCAAATGAAATGTCATTGAGCAGGAGGCAGTATAGTTTGAACAGTGATATTGCAAGATTCCAGTTGCCCTATCAATTCCTTGTGCACCGCCCCTAACTTGACCAGAGAAATCCTAAATGCTCTCTTGAGATAATTCTACATCAAAAATGTAATGCCTGAGGTGGCATTGCAAGTCTACATCCTTCTTTGTTGAATTGAAGTCCCTCTTTATTAACTCCAACTGCCATTGATTCTGGCTACAAATTCTAACGGAAAGCAGAGGTCCAACAACCAGAAGGGACGACGAATTAAGGTGAGTTCAGCTGCATCAGTCCCTCGTCTGCATCAACTAATACCACTAGGTCCATACGCAGTCTGAAAGCCTTCAGAAGTTCCACTCTTCGCCACATCTAGAGAAAGATAAACCAGGCCGGAAATTTTGCGCAGCTCTGCCCCTGGCAATTTCTGTATCGAACCACAGACTTCTGGATGGAGCAGCCCATGCCAAACATCTCCATTCCACTTGCAGCAACCTGATAGCACTTACTAAACCACCATATTGTAGCAAGACACGAGAAAAATGTCCACAAAACAAAACTACACCATATCCTGTGCATGCCGGTGTTCATTTACAGTGAGTTAAAAACCAATGTGGCTCGCAGCAACAATATTCAAGGAGGCCGGTAACTACTTTGCAGCAGTGGTCAAAAGCGCCACTCAATTTGAAAAATATATATTACTCTCGTAATTACTGTAGTCCGCAGCATTTGATGTGTATTCAGTGTACATAACTAAGAATCAAACGACATCCAAACAGCAACGGTACAATTCTAAACGAAGAATCACAAATCTGCCATGACCGAAAGAAAATCACTCACGAGATTGCAGGATTCAAAAGATCAGTTGAACCCAGAGGTGAAGTAGGTCAGCTACAAGATTCCCGAGCAACTTCCACTACCTAAGAGAAACGCTCCTTTTGGCTCCTTCCAGTTCAGAAGGAGACTTTTTTTCCTCCGATAGGGTTGAATAATCTGAACACTCAAATGTAAAAAACTCTCTTATTAGAATTGCAAAACATTCATAACCATTGAGAAGCGCATCCATAATGTTTTTTTTCCTCACCTAAAGCAGTCCCTAACATGGCCACACCACATAGGCCTAAAAAAAATACTTCCTTCACTGAACTTACACTCACCAGCTTGAAGTTCCTATTGTAGTCACGAATCATTCCATTACCACCATCCAAAACATTCACTGCAAGCACTATCTCAATCCACTGTAGCCCAAATCTCAATTATTGACAAAATCCTATAATGCATCATTCCTTACAATGATATCTCAAATGATCTTCTGTTCGGAATGGATTGTTCTACTTTAAATGATACTAATGTGCCCTATGTCGGCCGTTGCCAATTTGCTACAATCAAACTAAAATAAAAATGATATTGTCATCTTTTAATATTTCTAAAATTCAATATATCTTATGAATAAAAAACTGCAAGGACACTGTTCTGGGTTGAGAAGTTCCATTCTTCACTGTAAATCAAAGCTTCATGCACAAAACGCAACACCACATCATGTAACAAACTCTTGTTAGTAACGTCGCACCCCTCACCTAGCTTTCTCTAGTGCAACATTTCATTTTGGTGATGTTTGGATAAGCAATGTGATAGTTATGGTTATTCCAAAACAAAATACAACCTCATTCAATTTCTAATCCCTAAAACCTTTCAACTTCAATGACTTCTGCACCCTAGGTCCAAACGCCATGAAACAATTAAAGTCCATGCACCCCTTCTCCTGCACAGCTTTGCAATGCTGCCAAGAACGGACTCACGGTTTCTTAAACCGCAGTGTATCAAACAAAACACACCACAACACGTACAACAAAAACAAGCCAACAAAAAAAAGGAACAAGCGACTGAACTTAAGGTACAGATGGATCGACGAAGAAAGAAGAAAGCCTGCTGACCGGTATTGCAATTGGAAACGAATGCTCCGGAGAGTCCGTATGTACTGCCACGTTCGGCACTCGACCCGTGTGGACTGTAAGGATGCATGTAAGGTGCGCGCAATAGGAATCTCCATAGTTACTAACGGCGGATCGATCTCTCAGAATTTTGGAAGCGCGGCATGAATGGTTGTGCACGAAATGTATCCTTGGATCTCCTATCTGGTCAATTTGCGACAAAACTGTTGGAGACATCGAAAAGTGGAGAATTCACAACCATCAACGAACATGATCAATCAATCTCCATGCACGGTGGAATTGCATTAATTAACTGGGACACCGGCTAGCCAGCTAGCTGGAGTCTCCGTAATTTATTAGTTCACATTGACATATATACACTCGTGAACTGGGATCTGCAGTAGCTCACATGGTGTTCCCTCTCGAGATTGTCACCTGAGCAGGCTCTTCCCATTCGACTAATCTAGCTCTCCGTAACCACCACGAAATACCGTGGTGGCTATTCAACAGTGAGGAGCAGGGTCGCAGTGACCCCCGGGAGAATCGTTGACACACTCCATGTCGAAATCTGCGACATAGCCCGACGCCCCATTGGGGACCGCGACGGTGGCCTTCAGCCACCAGTTGTCCGGTCCAACGGTGGAGCTTTGGAGTCGGCACTCCACGTTGAGGAAGGTATTCGCCGCCAGCTTGGTATACAAGAATTGCCCTGTCCCGGGCTGTTCCTGCAAATTTGTGGCTCTCAGAGTTCGGCCTAGCACCGTTCCTTGTGCGACTTCGGCGAAGCAGATGCTTGCCACCAGCACCGCCACCAGAAACATCAGCGAAACCTTCCTGCACATACATGCGGCACTACAGCTCTGTCAGTACTGAACCATGCACGGGTGCTCCTGCTGACAACAGGACAAATTTACACGAGAACAACATCCGCGTGAATGAATTGAAGAGCCCGTAGTAAAACCAAACCATTATTTCGATCGATATTGCGGAGGCCTGCAAAATAGGAAGAACTGCCCTTGTTGCCTCGATCTTTGTAGTAGAAGTCAGTGGACTCGAGCTAGCTATGACACAAAACTTGCTCTTACAATTGATCTATCAATATAAGCAGATCATATACCCGAGCTAGCTGTTGATATCGTCTCCAGATGCATGCAATTACCGTAAGTAGTTCTGAGTGGAATAGTGATATCAGTAGCTGCGAAACCCAAACAAGAACCGGACTGGTTGCAACTTGCAAGACATGCACGGAAGAAGATGGAGCACAACCTTGCCGTCGCCATCGGGTACGTCTACCTGTGTCTTGGTCTCTCAGATTAATTCAAAACCTGTGCACAACACAGACACCACGCACGCACGCAGTACGTCAGTCCCGTGCTGATGGGGGAATTCTTCTACGTGTATACAAACTAGCGAAACGAAACAGTCATGCCCAAGGGAACGAAGGCCTGGGGTCGAAGAAGTTGGGGATGGAACTTAAGAGCGTGACGAGTTACAACTTCTCGAAAGAACCGTGAGCTTCATTAGAACAAGCATTGGCAAGTATGTACAGCATATCCTACTGGAAGTGATCGAAATGAGCAAGCCAGCATGCATGCAGCCATTCACAACAGCAACAGCGATCGAATCGAATGCATCAGTATGCATGCAACTCTATCGCGTCTATGCGCGTACTTCCGAGAGCACAAATTGCAAAATGAGGAAGCAGCAAGGCGGGAAGACCTTAGAAGCAAGGCGGCGATGGTGCTGAAGGAGCAGGAAAGCAAGATCGAGTCACACTGTGGGTCGAGCAAGCGAGGAGCCTGTTTATATACTGCTCCTGAGGCGGATGAAAGTGGCTGTAGTGGGCTCTCATTCACCCAGGTCGAGACGTGCACGGGCACACGAGTTGACTGGGGCAGTGCCATTAGGGTTTCCAGAAGCATCTCCAACGGAACACTTTTTACTCGTTCTTTTTGCACGGCGAGAGACTAACTTTTTTTTTTTTTTAATTACTGCTTTGTTAACCATCCCATTGGTTACCAGACGGTGCTATATCCTCCTTCTAAAAATCTCTTTTTGAATTCTTCAAATGAGAGGGCTTTGGCCTTTGGTGAAAGCTTGTCCTACAAGAGAATGTTCTTCATAGTCTACCACATTTTTTTAGGGCCATTAAAACTTTAGAACATAACCCACCTTGTATTGTAGAAAAAACTATACCTTTTTTCTATGATTTTAGGAAGACAAAGGGTGAGGAGCTCACTCTAGTCAATCTATTGTGCTATACTATATTCAATGTTATAAAATCATCAATGTAGAAGTTTTCACCTTGACACCTTCATCGTTGACCAAAAAATGCCATATTTAACTACTTTTGGACTTTTCAAGGAATTTTGGACTTTGTCCAACGAGAAATCTCCGGTTGTCATAGATATCTAAAATCTAAACTTGTTGTACATTTTTCAAACCACCTAATCCAAAATCTATATCATATCTAGATTCCTAAAATCTATAAAAATCAAAATCTACAACTGTCTTAGATGTCCCTTAACCAATTTTGGACTTTGCAAAGTCCAAAAGTAGTTAAATATGGCATAAAATCACAATTAATATATCTACACAAATATATGAAGGCCATTTTTTTCATTTCAATAGGAAACTTGTAAATCTTGAGTCCTTTTAAAATTATTAAAGAAAAAATAAGGCAAACAATTTCCATTGCCTTGTAAGCAAGTGAAGCTAACTACATCACTTCAAAAGTTTATTGCAATCAACTTGATTTACAAAATCTTAAGGAATATATAACAAGAAAAGTGTAATTGTATAAAACACTACTCTTAGATTACAAAGAATAATCCATTGAAGATCCTAATTTTGGTCATTGCATTGATCTAAACTTGTTAAATCCAAATACAAAATTGCCCTAAACCAACTCTTCAACAAGTTGCTAGCCATTTAAAAGGAAAGTTTATGTAAAAGCCAAACTTTGCTTGCTTTATTCAAAAGGTGCAAAAGATTGCACATGTAGTAAAATCATTAACATGTTTCACATACAAACATTAGTGATTAGTGTATGTATTGAAATTAAACGAAAGATCAAATGTGCTTTGATTATTTGATACAACAACCCAGGCACTAAACACATGGAAAGAGATTTGAATCTCATATTTTTCTACAATTGTGAAGGATCCTTTTGGATTATCATTGCAAAAAAGTTGAGAATTTGTAGGCTCACATTAGCATTAATAAAAAAGGTATGTATACAACAGGGTCATTGCAAGAAAGTTTGTGTGTTTATTGTAGTATTTTGCAAAGTATTCATTTGTTGGGATGGTTACCAAAGCAGTAATTAAAAAAAAAAAAAAAAAAAAGTTAGTCTCTCGCCGTGCAAAAAGAACGAGTAAAAAGTGTTCCGTTGGAGATGCTTCTGGAAACCCTAATGGCACTGCCCCAGTCAACTCGTGTGCCCGTGCACGTCTCGACCTGGGTGAATGAGAGCCCACTACAGCCACTTTCATCCGCCTCAGGAGCAGTATATAAACAGGCTCCTCGCTTGCTCGACCCACAGTGTGACTCGATCTCGCTTTCCTGCTCCTGCAGCTCCATCGCCGCTTTTCCTTCCAAGGTCTTCCCGCCTTGCTGCTTCCTCATTCTGCAATTTGTGCTCTCCTAAGTACGCGCATGGACGCGATAGAGTTGCATGCATACTGATGCATTCGATTCGATCGCTGTTGCTGCTGCTGTTGAGTGTGGCTGCATGCATGCTGGCTTGCTCATTTCGATCACTTCCAGTAGGATATGCTGTACATACTTGCCAATGCTTGTTCTAATGAAGCTCACGGTTCTTTCGAGAAGTTGTAACTCGTCACGCTCTTAAGTTCCATCCCCAACTTCTTCGACCCCAGGCCTTCGTTCCCTTGGGCATGACTGTTTCTAGGCCTTCGTTCCCTTGGGCATGACTGTTTCGTTTCGCTAGTTTATATACACGTACTCAGAAGAATTCCCCCATCACCACGGGACTGACGTGCTGCGTGCGTGGTGTCTGTGTTGTGCACAGGTTTTGAATTAATCTGAGAGACCAAGACACAGGTAGACGTACCCGATGGCGACGGCAAGGTTGTGCTCCATCTTCTTCCGTGCATGTCTTGCAAGTTGCAACCAGTCCGGTTCTTGTTTGGGTTTCGCAGCTACTGATATCACTATTCCACTCAGAACTACTTACGGTAATTGCATGCATCTGGAGACTCGGGTATATGATCTGCTTGTATTGATAGATCAATTGTAAGAGCTAGTGTGATGGAAGTGACTGGCTACAACAAGTTTTGTGTCATAGCTAGCTCGAGTCCACTGACTTCTACTACAAAGATCGGGGCAACAAGGGCAGTTCTTGCTATCTGGGCCTCCGCAACATCGATCGTTCGAAATAATGGTTTGGTTTTACTACGGGCTCTTCAATTCATTCACGCGGATGTTGTTCTCGTGTAAATTTGTCCTGTTGTCAGCAGGAGCACCCGTGCATGGTTCAGTACTGACAGAGCTGTAGTGCCGCATGTATGTGCAGGAAGGTTTCGCTGATGCTTGTGGTGGCGGTGCTGGTGGCAAGCATCTGCTTCGCCGAAGTCGCACAAGGAACGGTGCTAGGCCGAACTCTGAGAGCCACAAATTTGCAGGAACAGCCCGGGACAGGGCAATTCTTGTATACCAAGCTGGCGGCGAATACCTTCCTCAACGTGGAGTGCCGACTCCAAAGCTCCACCGTTGGACCGGACAACTGGTGGCTGAAGGCCACCGTCCCGGTCCCCAATGGGGCGTCGGGCTATGTCGCAGATTTCGACATGGAGTGTGTCAACGATTCTCCCGGGGGTCACTGCGACCCTGCTCCTCACTGTTGAATAGCCACCACGGTATTTCGTGGTGGTTACGGAGAGCTAGATTAGTCGAATGGGAAGAGCCTGCTCAGGTGACAATCTCGAGAGGGAACACCATGTGAGCTACTGCAGATCCCAGTTCACGAGTGTATATATGTCAATGTGAACTAATAAATTACGGAGACTCCAGCTAGCTGGCTAGCCGGTGTCCCAGTTAATTAATGCAATTCCACCGTGCATGGAGATTGATTGATCATGTTCGTTGATGGTTGTGAATTCTCCACTTTTCGATGTCTCCAACAGTTTTGTCGCAAATTGACCAGATAGGAGATCCAAGGATACATTTCGTGCACAACCATTCATGCCGCGCTTCCAAAATTCTGAGAGATCGATCCGCTGTTAGTAACTATGGAGAATCCTATTGCACCTTACATGCATCCTTGCACATGTCCACACGGGTCGAGTGCCGAACGTGGCAGTACTTACGGACTCTGCGGAGTATTCGTTTCCAATTGCAATACCGGTCAGCAGGCTTTCTTCTTTCTTCGTCGATCCATCTGTACCTTAAGTTCAGTCGCTTGTTCCTTTTTTTTGTTGGCTTGTTTTTGTTGTACGTGTTGTGGTGTGTTTTGTTTGATACACTGCGGTTTAAGAAACCGTGAGTCCGTTCTTGGCAGCATTGCAAAGCTGTGCAGGAGAAGGGGTGCATGGACTTTAATTGTTTGATGGCGTTTGGACCTAGGGTGCAAAAGTCATTGAAGTTGAAAGGTTTTAGGGATTAGGAATTGAATGAGGTTGTATTTTGTTTTGGAATAACCATAACTTTCACATTGCATATCCAAACATCACCATAAAAACTAGGGATTGATTTATTATTTTATTATGTACAAAATTAGGGATTGATTTATTATTTTATTATGTACAATTTTTTTCTAATAACTGAAATTTGTCAATTTGGGCTACATTGGATTGAATTAGTGGGTTCAATGAATGTCTTAGGTGGTGGTAATGGAGTGATTAGTGACTACAATTAATAGGAATTTTGACCTTTTTGAGAGTAGGTTCAATGGTTAATTGACCATTGAATATGCCGAAAAACATCTCATATGGATCTACATGAATTTTTCGGCATTTACATATTTCGGCAATTTCTGTAGATGCCGAAAAACATCTCATATGTCCAATTTGAATAATTTTTCTAAAAGTTATTGGCCTCCAAAGTTTGTAGCCAGTCAAACCTGATTCACCCGATTCGTCCGTGAACAGTAAGATTGTGTCCGATATGACAACCGTGAGATTTATATATACATAAAAAACTTTGAATCATTTCATTTTAATAAATGCACTGAAGGTTACAAGGAGTCTTAGTTTGTGGAAATTTGAGGATAGTTATGGATTATGTACACTAAAATAAACTTTGAAGTCCTTTATTTAACTAAATTGTCAATATTTTTTGAAAAAAATAAAAACATTACAATCAATCAACCATTACATTTTCATTTTTCAAGTTTTTAAAAGTTGAAAAAAGGTAACAACACCAACATTTAAAATTTCATTTTAGAATTACAATTTGAGCATTATTTATTTTTGGTTTCAATTATTATTTTTGTAAATGAATTTGTAATATCTAGCATAACAAATATGGCCTTCTTTTAGAGCATTTTTGGTAAAAACATAGTCAAAAAACTTTAGTAAGAAATTAAAAGAATATTTTTATTCAATATTTTCATATAACTCATCAAATGTACACTTTTTACAAAGATTTATGTCAATTAAATCCTTCACAAAAAATAATAGAATTTTTAATGAATTAAATTAATTGATAGAAGATTGTTGATTTATTCAAATAAGAAATTTAAACAATCAATTTCTAAAGTAGTTTATATAGGGACCCTAGGCATGTATCTCTCATATTATATGCATTAAAACAACTAAAAGGATGACTTTAGTGTCTATTCTCTTTATTTGCATTACAAAGATTTTTTTAAATAATACTATTTAAATTTTTTATACTTATCAAGTATACCATTATCACCAACGACTTGTATGGATTAATTTGTACACAAAATAGTGGAATTTTTAGTAAATTAAATGATTGATAATACATTGATTTGTTGATTTATTCCAATAAAAAATTTTAATGGTCAATTTCTAAAGTACTTTATATAGGGACCTTAGGCATGCAATAGTCTTATTATATGCATTGAAACAACTTATAAGATGCCTTTTGTAACATTTATATCAAAATAAAAGAACCAAAAATGAAGGTGAAGACGAAATTAAATAAAATGAAATATAGTAAAATAATGTTGGATTGAAAATTTTATTATAATATTGTAATAAAATT
The DNA here is from genome assembly GCA_950106755.1 of Climacium dendroides. Lineage (NCBI taxonomy): Eukaryota > Viridiplantae > Streptophyta > Bryopsida > Hypnales > Climaciaceae > Climacium > Climacium dendroides. Next base: position 22,059,909 of record OX467091.1, read on the forward strand.
CTCTATATATATTGAAGGATTGAAATACCTATGCATAATTTTTTTTAATCCATACAAGAGTTTTCCTCTAACGAAACTAAATTTTGCTTATAGTGCTTTATTGACAAGAAAAAAAATATATTTTACTTAGAACGCCCCCCCTTAAATTGGATATCTTGGCCTATGATATGCTCCATCCATTCCAAAATGATCTTCCTATTGGCTTTCATTTTTTGTCCCAAAATGATCTTGCTCTTGCACTTTGTGACATTGCAAATTGGTTAAAATGATTTGGTTTTTTATTGCTATTTGGGACCAACAAACTAACTCCAAGTAATAGTTCCCTTTCTATCCATGCAATCATTAATCAAAAGACAAATGAAATGACTAAAGGCATCAATCAGCATTGTTCATTCTTATTTTTTGCATCTCTTTGAATATTGCCCAATTGAAGGGGATGAAGCTATAGGAGGCAAAACAAAGAGCTACACATGGTCTTAGGCATATACTAAATGCTTACATAGTGACAACCTCACACTCAACAATTAATTGACTACTAGTGCTCTTTGAAATGTCCCCCCAAAATCTACTTTTCAATATTTAAATAATACATTTTGGATAGGGCTCCGACATTTTCAAAACATCCTCTTTGAATTTTGATTGGAGGGTCCAAATTGTGAACAAATTTTTGGACGTAAATTTTTCTTGATTTTCCAACTTTTGTTAGCTCAAAGTTTTAAAAAAAATTGTTTTACTATACCTAAATGAACTCTAAAGTCTATTGAGCTATATAAAAAACAAATCGCAACTGCATAAGTAAAAGAAATGTGTGCATGCAAAGGTGAGATGGTGGAATAGTTCTAGGCCCTAGGCTTTTAAACCCATGGTCCAGGGCTTGAATCTGCATTTAATAAACTATGGGCTACTTTGTAGTTGTCCGAAATTTTCAAGTAGTATGAAATTTTTTTATTGCCCAAAATTTCTAGACAATGGGAAAAAATTTGATTTTGATTTTTTTCCCCTAATATGACCAAATAAATAGAAAAAATCAATAGATTGCAGTGTAATTTTTACAATGCAACTAAAACAATAGGCGCAAACAACACTTTTCAATGTAGGTTTGGCATTTGAAGTTTAAAAGTTTCTATACTTCAATTGACAAGAAAGTCTTGGAAAATGTGAACTATGACTTTGGAGGTGTATGTTGAATTTTATATTTGTCATTATAAAATCCCCCAAAATCAACATCTTGTGGTCTTATAGATGCAAAGTAAACCTTGTCAACTTTCTTATTTTGTGGAATTCAAATTCAAATTCAAATTTTTATGGCCTTGTTTGGAAACTAATTGAATCTCAAAGGTTTACATTGATTTCCTCAAAAAAATTTATAACTCCTTCAATTGAATACTCAAACACTAAAGGGTGATGGAGTTGTCATCCATATAACTTTTGAAATTTTTTATTGAAGATGTCTAATTTGATCAAAATTGGATTTTTAATTTTTTAGGAATTTGAAAAAATATATTTTTTATTTAAAAACATTTTTTTCTAATTTATCATACTTTGAATTTAGGAGTTGTTAGTATCAAGGACTATCCAAAATTAATGGACTAGAGCTAAAATTTGCGTGGTCTATTTCCATAGTAGGTTGGCATGTACTTACCAAAGGGCATTTAAAAATAGGTCTCCCTTGCAAGTAAGTCTCCCTAGAGTGTGCACTTTTGAACAATGAAGATGGTCCTCACAAATTATCAATTTTTAGTTTTTTGGTTCATGTTTTTTTATTTATTATTAGTTTATATCTTATTGTATCTATTTGTTGTGACAAACTCTTTTTTTCCACTGAGTACTATTTTAGTACTTGCAAGTAGTTCATAGTACTTGCAACAATATTTTTAGCCAATCATTGATTTTTCCTCTCAATGGTTGAGATTATTCCGCTACAAAGTACTCATAGTATTTAGCATTTAAAATCCAATTATTGGTAATCCTCTACAAAAAAATTGGCCTTTCTTGCAAGCACTCTGAATTCTCTATAGATGGATCCATGGTTGCTAAATGGACCTTTTCAACTTGCATATTCTTTCTTCATAAATTTTGAATTTTTCTTAGCTTAATTTATGATGTTTGTCATAGATTCATTTCATTTTAGTTGTGGTGTGTCAAAAGGCCCCCCATAATTGCAAAATAAAACATAATTATATACACCTCCAAAATTTATTCTAAACACATTAAAATAGAAAATCAATCAATCAAAAAAGCTTTTAAAATAAATAAATATTACCATAATTAATCAATTGGAAAAACTCCAAATCCCAAAATATAAAAATTAGCTCCACCATTAGGGGCAATAGATATATGGGACCCTTGTTGATTACTTAGTTTCATTAAAACAAGGATTTAGAAATTAGAAGAGCACATTATGTTCTAAACTATGAACATGCATATAAAACAAACCATAGACTACAATGCTTCAAGTGTTATATAAAGATAGCTCATATTTTTGTTCATTTGTCATGCATGTCAAATCCTTCACCAATCAAGAAAGAAATTCATGCAATATCAAATTTGTGCAAATTGAACTACAAACTCAATAACATTACTCCAATTTTAATTATAAATAATTAATTCTCATCATCAAACTCCTCCAAATTTTGTTGAATGATACAAATATGTTTCAAGATAATTGAAGTGGGTTTATTGTGCTATTGAAAATCCTAGAAAATGGTCCATACATTGGTGCAATTCAACACCAAAAATCGTGAAATATGTCTATGCAAAGCTATAAAAAAATGCCATACTTAGGTGCAAATTTATGTTTAGCAAAAGATTTGATAAGAATCTCAAAATCACGCATAGAACTGATATGCATATACAAAAATATTTGAGCATAGCCTATAATAGTATTACTTTTATTATTGAACTTTTGTTTTAGTATTTTTGTCAATTGAAAGATTTTCAAACTAAAATTTTCAAGTGTTGAAACTGACCCTATGCTTCTTTGTTTACATCATTAGGGACGACAAGTTGGTTGTGGAAAATTTTCACTCTGGAATTGAAAAATAATAGTAACACTACAAGGGAATTCTATCAATTTGGACATTTTTTTTTATTAATTCAAACACTTTTCTGTCAATTCGGACATTGTCTGTCAATTGGGAAATGTCAATTCGGACGTTGTTTTCTTGTAGTGTAGACATGGAAAATTTCAACTTTCAAAGTACAGTAATAATGAAGTTTACTAGTAGTGTTCACTACACTAATTGATTTAAAAAATTTAGTTTACTCTTGATGAATATTTTTACCAACTATGTTTATAGAGATCTCCTCTTTGAATAGTATTGATATCAATGTGTTGGGTAAAATGTTCATCAAGAGTAAAAACTTATAGCATTTTCAAATTAATTAGTATAGTTAACCCCTAAAGTCCCAAACAACATTTTTTTGGTATTATAGATATTTTGGGGAACTCACTATAAATATAATTTTTATTCTTTTTCTTTGAAATTTTCACACAACATGTGGCAGAGGAGTAGCTTTAAGGCTCAACAATTTCATAACTTTTGGTTACATGGTTAAAAAATTATTGCATGATATGTTGTTTTCTTCTAAGGCCAAGCAATTCAAGCAAATCTAAAAAAGTCACTTTTAAAAAAAATAAAACTTTGAAATTGGTTTTTTAGATTTATATATACATAAAAAGCTTTGAATCGTTCCATTTTGATTAATAAAATGAATGTTATGAGGAGTTTCAGTTGTGGATAGTTTGTAGGTAGTTATGGAATTTCTACTGTAAAATAAACTTTGAAGTCCTTTATTCAACTCATTTTTCAATATTTTTGAAAATAAAATAAAATTGTAGGTGTATATTGTTTAGTACAATACTACAACCATTGGGATTGTCATTTTTAATTCCATAATTATATTCTTATCAATTTAGTTTTGAATCAATCTCTACTTCTTTCTACTTATTATTTTTTCCATATATGTTGTACAATCCCAAATGATCTAAAAATTTTCAAGTATGTAGCTAACTTACTTTGAAGAATGAATTTCAAGACGTACCACCATTTTGGACATTTTTTTATACAAATGTGACCTTATCAAGTGCAACTGTCTGATTTTTGCAAGGCCAAAAAAAGGGGTTTTGTCACTTTAAACATCAATATCGTGCAATCTACATTGTGGAAATTTCTGAAATTTTTTAACATCTTCTCAAACTAGAGTACTACAAGATCCAATGGTTAGTCAAAAACCTTTAGGGGTTAACACTAAATTTCATTGAAGCAAGAACCACGAGGCCATATATTGAAAATATCCCAATTTCAAGACATAATGCATTTGTACATTGAAGATTTTGAAATGATACAAGAATTTGGCTTTTGATTGACCATTGTCAACAATGTAGAAATACCAACTACCATTGGTTATAATTACAATATGCATTTTGTCACACATTTTGGTACTAAGTGTATCAATGATATCTCCAAAGAGGAATTTGATAACACTTGAAGTATTTTAGTACATCAATCATATCTCCAAGTTTAGAGGACATTGTCATAGCTTCACATGATTCTATTTTCATTTGTTGTGTGATGGCTCATGAGCATGGCTAGCAATACCAACATGTTATTGACACTAATTGTTGCATAGAGTCTCCATGCTTTCAACTCAAAATCATTTCACTAAATTTCCATTTCTAATGCTACCACTACCAAAGGCAATAGGTTATCAATGTAGTGTCCCCAATTTGTAAGACTCTCATTACGATGTTGCATGAAAATTCTTGAAATAGCTTCATACTACTAATTATATTATAACATCTCAAAAATCTAGTGTTAGCAACCACACATCTCCATTGAATAGAGATATTCAATCTCACTAAAGTGTAAAATTAGTTCAATTTCTTGAATTTGAACTAAAAAAATAAAAACAACCTTCATTAGTTTACTTACTAAGAGTTCCAAACTGAGGTGAACATTTGACTCATCAATAATGAGAAAAAGTGCAAGTAGTGGAAATTAAAAAGGGTGAACATTTGACTCATCAATAATGAAAAAAAGTGCAAGTAGTGAAAATTAAAAAGGCAATTACCGCCTCTTTTAACTCATGAATAATGAAAAAAAGTGCAATTAGTGGAAAATTAGAAAGGCAATAATTGAAACTAAGATAAAACAGCCCATTGTGGTTAAATGACCCATTGCGGTCACCTAGGAAATATGACCCATTGTGGATTTTTTTCAATATGTGAGATGTGGGCTACAATGCATGACAATAATGAAGTGAACAATGACCTCATTAGGAACCTTGGACTTTTTAATGTGAAATTCATTGTAAAAATTGACTTTTTAGGCCTTCCATGATAGAAAATATTGTGACTACATTAGGTGGAAAGATGAGCATTACGGATTCAGATTTTGTTGGTTATGGAGTAGTCTACAGACTCTTTTGGGTCATGATGCAGTGAACACTTCAAGTATTCCTAGCAAATTCATACTTTGTCAAAAAAATATGATTTCAATTGCACTTGCTGTTTCTCACACTTGTACTAATGTGGGAAAAAAATTGAAAAATTTCAGAAACAAGATGATGTCAAACTCCCCATTCTGACCACAATGGGCTGTTTTACCTTACCTCTTCTGAACTCAATGTCAATGTGACAATTACAATGAGCTCAAAACAATGAATGAAATAATTGCATTTTACAAAACTAATTTTCGATAAATGACCCTACTCCACCCCTATACTTATATTTTTCAAGATGCAAGATGACTGCGATGACTGCAAATGATATAGGATATATGGCACCATATCCGTATCAATTTTATGAGTAAGAAAAAAACCATCACACAAAATATTCACACAAAATATTAAACCTTCATGTTTTGGAAAGTAATTAATCCCTCAAGTCCCAAAGCCTTTTCCATAAAAAAAAACATTCAAAACTGTCATCTCTAAATTGTACGTAAGGCAGTTACTGCCTCAGTCTTTTCTTTCTAGTACATTGTGTTGTCATCAAGCCATTAGAATCTAATAATTCCTACAAAGAAAATTAGTGCAATAAAAGAACTGCTCAAAATAAAGTGGGCTACACTTTTTAAGTGTGGTACTCCACCTGCCAATCATAAAATGACCTCTTTACAAAAACTGGACTATGAAGAGAGCTTGGACTCGGTGGCAAAGCTTGTAGACACCACCAAGCCATCCGTGTCATAGGTACGCACCAAGCGCCGTCTCTCTCCTGGAGATTCAATCCATGAGACTTCAAAGTAGAAAGCCTGCTTCCGACCTACGCTTTGACCCACACTGCCTGGGCACGTCATGGCTAGTCCTCCGGGAAGCATGGTCGTCAGCAACCCTCCTTCGAACCGCATAATGTTTCCCAACGAAACCCCATTCATTGCAATCCTTGTGCCTTGCCCTCTGTCAGTTATAATCTCCTGTAAACCCGTCACAAACATCATCAGCAATTGTTCTAATTCCTTCCCTCTAATAAAATGTCTCGTTACTTGATCAATATTAGCTAGGAGGTTCTTATTAACCCGTGTAGATCTAGGATTCCTGGTTCTAAAATGGCTAATTCAATTGATCATAATATGAAAACGCAATTCAGATAGGGATGAACTTTGTATCACCAAAATCAGTGAAGAGCATTGCCAAAAACCAACTAAAATTAAACAAAAGAAGTCTAATACTACCTACTCAAGACTGAGACTTAGAAAACATGAGACCCAACTTGGACTTCTTGGTCCTGCAGGCGATAAGGTAGGCTAGGGCAAAGACATCCTTTGCAGAATCCTCCAAGCTCCTCTCTGAAATGGATTGGAGATTTATTACCTTGGATTACCTCACGCCTAATTGCAAGGTTCAAGTTTTAACCTTAAATTTCTAGGTGGAGGATTTCTTATTTTCTCAAGCTTGTTGCTTTTACCTATGCAATCTAAAGTGGCTTAATCACCTATGAATGATAAGGGAATTTCAATACTCAACAGTTGGAGTCATCATCTACAGCAAAAACTATGAAGAGCGTCGCATGGTGGACCATGTTAACAAAAGAATTTGCAGAGGGATGCACCGTAGTACCAGTTTCATTTTGGCTTCCTCGTCTCTTTCATAGCAAACCAGGACATTGCAACGCGCTGAAGTGGAGCCATAAATGCCAGTTCGCTGAGTCACGAGTTGACCTGACCACCTGCCGAGTAGCGCCTGGATTCTGGTCCCAGGCTCGTCCACAAGGTCCCTTTGTGACTCTGCAAACGAGCTGCCATCTCGACTCTCGTGAAACACACCGATCACGTCCAGGAGGCCCCGCGGGTCCAGCACATGGAAAGCCCTCACCCGCCTTCGGGCGTCTTTGGAGTAGAGACAGCTCTCACATACTAGAGCTGGGCGTCGGGAAGGAAGCTTCACACCTCTGCCACATTAATATCAGCCAACGTGTCAAACTTTAGCACCCAATCCTTTTAAAAATTTAACATATTTTCGCTTGTATCTTGGACAATTGTATTAATTACCTCCTTTTCATCAAGTTGGTCATGAAGGAAGGCGACTATTTAAGATTAAAAAATTACTTGGGATGAATGAGAAGTTATACGGACAAAATACCACCCAGGCATGTTCATAAAAACAGAAGCATCTTACTGGAGTCCCGAATATCAACTAGACTGAAATATCGAGTACATACAATGCATGGGTGCAGATGCACTGGCGGCTAGTTTATACTGATGAAAGAGTATTCGGAGGAGGAAACCTAGCATACTGTAGGGTTCCTTCCCTCTATGGATGACGCTTTAGAGACCCTGGTAGATGAAGACTCCATCCTAGCATTAAGGTGCTTTTTGAAGACCTTCACAATCACAAACCTTACAAACCTTACAAGGTGGAGTGAGTGCGGTTTATTTCAAGTGGTTGAAATGGTTCCTAGGCCATGCACTAAGTTGTCCTACTTAGGATCTAATAATTTATTTGTGTTCTAAAGAAGTCCCTGGAGGTTGATATCATTCACCTTCAGTCTTTACAAATACATTAGGGTACTCTAATTCTTCAGATCGGACTTTGTCGCCTTTAAACCCCTAAAAAATGCCTGGTGGGCACGGCGGGTCCTATATACTTTCACGGTAAAGGTAAGTTTTAGTAATTTTTTCACTTCATTTTATAAGGTTTGTCATACCTGGTGTCCAGGCTTACTTTGGAAACTCCTCTTCCTCCTCATCGTCTTCTCCTAGTACCCCAATTCTCAACACCTTATCCAGCATCTCCGATGTTTGATGTGACACAGTGTATGCATTCTTTTCGGGAAAGAAACCAACCTGCCATAGCCAAGAGTGGAAAAAGTAAGCTCATTGATACCTTCATGTCAGTGCCCTTGCAGGTTTGTGTACAACAGTTCACCCCTTTGTGCCCACATGGCCATAAATGGTTGCATCCATACCTGTAAGAGATGAAATAAAACACCGAGGAAAGTACAAAAATGTACCGATAAAAAGAAGAAAATGCACCCTACATCATTTGATGATAAAAGGAATTGACTATTAGATTCCAAATTGAAGGTTTTATTTCTGATTTGGACACTTAGGGACTAGGTAACTGAATTAGCTCATCTTTGGATCAAATTCTCATAAAACCGCATAACTGATTCGTGATTTAAAGCACTAAGCAGACCTGCTGCCGCTGCTCCATTGTGAAGAGATTAGTATCCACGAGCTTGAACTCCTGCCATACCGGTTCATCGCCCTCATCAGCTGTTCTACTCTTCGAGGTTGCCTCTTTAATGTGCAGCCTGCCATAAATTAGTCCCACCTGTCAATGCTAGGAATAGAAACAAGCAACAGAGAAACCAACCCTAATAATTTGAAAATAGAAGAAGCAACGTATTCCAAAACGGTTCAGTACAGTCTTAACAACTCTTTTGAAATGTGTGTAATATGATTATTACTGCAACACCAGAACTATTACTACAAGAGATAAAAATCACAAGTGACATCACAGACAGTTTCTTACGTCTGGAGGAGGCTGACATTCTCGCCTTTGCCATACGAAGTTGCAGATAGCCTAGTCGGAATACATTGCAACACATTCCCCATAACATCGTATTGCTGCAAAGACGCCACGTTACACAGACAATTAAGCCAAGAGAACACAATGTACAGTAAACCATGCCATTGACCATACACCCCAAGTCTTAAACGGCTTAGCAAATTCAAAATTGTGTGCAATGATTTGAAACTTCTTACAACTACTTGACAATGGAGTCTTCAACTATTTACACAAAAAAGGGCTCAAGAATCAAATTAATCTTGTGATTCATGAAGCATTTCCTGATGAACGTCCAACTGTCCGTGCTTATTTATCTCCACTTGCCTCAAAATCAAAGTTCGTCATAAAATAAAGTTTCTTGCAATTCACAAGGTACACCAAAGGGAACCTTTCTACTACGTAAATGCAAAATTCTTGATACCATTCCAAGGTGGTTGACAAGCAATTAGTGTCGTCAAATTAATGCAAGAAGAAGTGAAAGCGAGAAGTTACCAACACTTCAACGCTAAACCCTAAAACAAGAATTCACGAAACAAGACTGCGCTCACAATCGTAAACTCCATGAATCTCCCACTGGCGATTACTCGACATCTCAACGTAAAACATCAAGTCCCATACCAACCAAAAACTTTGCATTCACTTCAGGATTACTCTTACAGTAAAACTCCCACTCCAGGATCCCGAATTGAGCTGAATGAACTGCTCCAGCGTCGCCAGTCCCGTTGCACTGCCATCGCCCTCATGGTTGGAAGCCTCGGAAGTGACTTGGCTAGAGAGCACTCGAAACCCCGTCTGCTGCTGCTGCTTCTTCTTCTTCAATATTGAGTTGCTGTGGAGCTCCCTCCGTGGTAATTTCACCGCTCGCCATGGACACGAAGAGCTGAAATTCAACAAGCGAGGGCGCAGCAGATGGACCGTGGTGTGGGTGCAGTGAAATGACAACGGTGTGGAGGAGAGGGATGCCATTTGCACCGCGTGTGCGCGTGCTGGGTGGCTATGGCGATTGGGATGTGGGGTGATTCCGAAGGGCGACAATTTGTGGGAAGAGATTGAAGGCGTTGGTTACTGAGGGATAGTGGATGAATGAAATCTAATTGACGGGAAATGGACTCCGATCAGTCATCCATCCGTCGACATTTGGGTTCATTGATTTTTTGGAAGATGAATTGAGTGCATCAGAGGAATTTATAGTATAAATAATTTTTCATTCATCTTAAGTGATACTTGTCTTAAAAAAAAAAAAAACTCTCTTTATAAAATTGAGGTAAATAATAGATTTTGAACAAAGATATAAGAAAAAAATAATGTGCAATTCTTTTTTTTTAATTTAGGCTTTACAAAGTTAATTAAATATTTTTCCTACATTAGCTTATTAACTCTATAAAGGTCAATTCACATTTAAATAGGCCAATTCAATGAGAATTTATCCAAAGGGAAACAAGATCTCAAAATTAGAAAGGTAGATACTTTTGGTAAATATCACATTGATTAAATTACATTGATAGGTCTTGAATTAGCATAAGTTGGGAAATGAAATATTTTCAAAATTTCAACAATAACATCAAGAAACAAGAAAAGAAAATGACATTAAAAAGTTAAATAATGTAAAGACAATGATAATAAATCAATCTCAACGTAAAAAAAAATAAAGAGAAGATCATCATTAGGTTGAACCATAGTTTAGTTTGTCTTAAACTAAGGGTCATTTTAATCCTTGAATGTCCAAAATCCTTTTTCTTAACTTTGTAAATTTTATTGAAAACAAAACCTAAAGCCCAAGATTTGAGAAGAATTCTCAATTGTAAAAATTGTAATCACATAATTATATTCAAACTAGAAGTGTTATGAGTTACATAAGAAAAGAAATACAACAATATTAGTAATAAAATGGAAGATTATTATGTTTTATCAAGTGGATGTATAAACTTTGAAAGTAATTTGAAGTCTTTCAATCTTTTTTTTGTATATTAAATCTAAAATTGACATCATGAAAAAATGAGGTTAAAAAACATAACATGCATATTGATAATCATAATTGAAATATGGCTTCTCAAATTCTATTCTACAATTTTTTTTATAAGAATTCCAAATGTGAATTCCCTCAAAGATCCAATATATTTGATGCACATCACTCCAAGAGCCTTTTAGCACTAAATAATCAAAATTTGCAATAGACACCTTTGCACAAAATCTTTGATAGAAAAATTATAAATGTTCATCTTAAAATTAGATTTTTGATGATTAAAATAGACTTTGAAGGATATTCAACTATTTAAAATACTTAAAATAGTACTTTGGAGTATTTTGAACAAACTTCAAAAACTTCAATATTACATTTTCATGCTTTATTTTGCAAGTTTAAGCTTTCATACCTAAAATGAGAAGATGATGATACACTTTTTGCAAAACTTTGGATTATTGTAATTCTATCATGGAAAAATTGGATACACTAGTATATTTTTTTGGCAAACAATGACTCATATATGAAGTAGAGTTTGTGTTTTAACAAAAGAAACTTGCATATGTCTTGTTTTAGATCAAAATTTCCATTCTTAAAATTCAAAACAAATATGAATACAAATTAAGCCTGGATCTATTATGATTTAAATTTTAAACTCAATATGAATAGACAAAATTAGATTAGTGTTTGTTCTAAAGATGTTTTAGAAAATATCAATTTTATTTTTACTTCTGAAATTGGATAAAAACTAGAAAATTGATTGTGATGTGAGATTGGGCCATTGTACCAATTAGTAAACAAGATAGAAAACTGATTGTAGCTTCTATGACATTAAGCTCGTACTTTACTTTTATTTTGAGAAATTTGGTTTGCCAAAGCTTTATATTTTTATCTTTGCTTTGCTTTATTTATAATTTATAATTTTATTTTTAAATATTTTAAAAAAAATTGTATGCCAAAAAGTTTAAATTCTATCCTTTCTCACATCCTTTTTTTTTCAAAATAGGAATGGCTAGCAAAATAGGTAAACAATGATTAGGTAAACAATGGAAATTAAGGCATGGGGACAAGTCCAAATATACAACTCTTATATTATATGCAAGGATTAGCATTAAAATGGCTTAAAAGATAGCTTTTGTAAAAATTATATCAAATTAAAAAGACCAAAAAATTAAGTGAAGATTAAATTAAAAAAAGTAATTGTGGAAAACATTGGATTGCATATATATTAAAAAAAACTCGAAATATATATATATATATATATATATATATATGAAGAATTGAAACACCTATACATAGTTTTAAAAATTCCATACAAAAAATTTCTTCCAATTAAAATTAAATTTTTATTAGAAAGCCCCAAAAGTTGAATAGCTCAACTTATGACACATGCATTAAAAAAACTCATATTATTAGGTTTTCAAAGCTATTATTGTCCTCAAAAATACTCCTTTCATGTATATAATTACATTTTTGGATTCCTTGTTGAAAAGGCTACAAGAATTTTCTACATAAAGATAAATTACATTCCTTGACATTGAACTAAAATTCATTATAATTGATTATAATGAGAGCCATATAATATGGGAGTTACATACATGGGGAACAACATATTAAAAATAAATAAACAACTAATTTATTTCCAGTTATTTTGGGTTTAATTTTTTTGAATTTCCTAAATGTTTATAATTAAAATCTTTGTTGAAATTAAACAATATCTAGAGCAAAAAATACCTATCTACATAAGTCACATTCAATCCAAAAGTTGAAGAGCAAAACTCCAATTTCTTTTATCTCGGAGAATAGATGTAAGATTTGCACCTTCTTTTATAATTGATTAATTTAATATTTCTAGATATATATTAATTTATTTTATAAACCTTATTTTTTTGATGATATTTCTATCAGAGAAGGTTTTCTTATATTAAAATATGAAACTTGGTTAGTGGCAATAAGGGGAGAGGGAGAATGAAAATAAAAATAAAAATTATATATGTGTATTTGTGTATTTGACAACTGTGTGCTTGCAATGTCTCTTCCTCTATTCAACAATAAATTTTTTCTTAACCCCTAAATGTTCAAAGATCCCTTAGGGAACAAAATGGATTTTGGCGAGGTTCCTATGAACTCAATTTTTAGTAAATTTTTTGAAACTTTCTCATAAGATAGAAAAACTTATTAGCTTTATGGGAATATAATTTTTATTTCAATGAATGCTTGGGAGCAAAAGTTATGTCATCCTAAACATAATTTTTAAGTTGCCTAACACACATAGAAATTCAATTATAGATCATATTTTTTTTACATGTAAAGCTTTGATTCATTCCATTTGAATTAGTGATGTGAAAGTTGTGAATAAGTTTTTTTTTTTTGGCAATCTGAGCATCTTCTTGAAAAAAAACTTATTGGATTAATTTCTAAATGCAATTTTTATAATTTTTCAAAAAAAATTATTTAACAAGGTTAGGTTTGTTTGCTAAAACAATCTTACCATTGGAATTATTGTGTTTCAATTCCATCTTAGAGCTATCAATGTTTATTTTTTCTTTCAATATTGGACCTACTTCTACTTAACAATTTTTTAAAGAATGAAAATCAAGTGTGTTTTTAAAATAAAATCCTAGAATTTCAACTCAATTCTTCATTTTTCTTTTTTTATAATTTTTAAAATTCAAAGTCCATAGTTCAAAAAAAATCACAAATGATGGTCAAAGTCGTTTGAAATTGCATGCTAGTATTTATAAAAATATAAATAAAATCTTTGAATGCTAATATCTCTCAAACTCTACAATCAAACTTCATGAAATTTTTACTATATGATCTTAGACAAGTAAAGTACAATATCCTTTGTTTAAATTCTAAATTTTTTTCCTCCCTTGAGAAAACATGATAGAAATGACATTTTTGAGTGTTTTTTGACAAAAAAATGACCTAGAACTTAGGGGTTAAAAAATAAATAAGAATTGATATTTCTTACTTGCAATATAAGCATCAATGGTTGTGTGGGGTGATGTCAACTGCTAGTTTTCAAAATATGAATTCAAATTTTCCAAATTTTATCAATAAAAAAATTTAGTTCAGGCGTTTTCCCCAAGGTAAGAAAAACAGTTAACTTGAATCAGTGAGGACCCCAGTCAACTCGGTTCACACGAAATTCGGATGAAAAAAATTCTGTCCGCGCTGATTTCCGTTCATCCTAAATGTTACTGCGTTAAGCCAGATGGGTTACTGTACAGTGTACAGGAAAACTGTTGATTCTTGTCAGGTGGGCGGCAGCAATTCTTTGTTGATTCGCGATGCCGCAATCAATGCGATTTTCGTCTGTTTGGTTGCATTCGCTTTGCACTCTTCTCTCGGTGTGAGATTTTGCAAGGTCGGCGATGAAGAGATGAAAGAAATTATTGTAGTTGAAACTTGAAAGAACGGTGAGTTAGGGTTTCTTCCAGAATGTTTTGAAGAGATTAGGGTTTCATGTCTCAAAGATTTGGAAGAAGCACAGGATCGATGGAGCCTTGCGCGTGCCAAAACGATCACAAAGCTTCAACAAGTCCGAGGATGGGAGCAGGAGCAGGAAGCCGGAGCTTGGAGGAGAGTTTAGAATGTCCAGTGTGCTGGGAGTGCTTCAACGACAGAGAGAATACTCCTTATGTCTTGTGGTGTGGTCATTCGCTCTGTAAGAACTGTGTGCTGAACTTAGAATGGGCTACAGTGAAGTTCTCTGGCTTGCCGCTCCACTTGCCGCTCTTCATCTGCTGCCCGTGGTGTCAGTTTCTGACGTTCAGATTCAAGTGGAAGGGTCAACTTCGGTATCCGTGTAAGAATTTTTTCCTGCTTTGGATCGTGGAGAGTTTGCAAGGCGAGCTTGGTCGTCCTCCTGTAGGTTCTGAGGATACCGTGGGATCTCCATCCCTTGGACTTGTGGCGTTGATATTTTCTCGGGCGCGGCGTCCAAGCCTTGGAGTCGAGCAACGACAATCAGGCAGCGTGGGGAGAGGTAGTTTTGTTTTACCGGAGAGCAGTGGATGGAGTTTGATGAGGTGGCGGAGATCTGGCTCTCGTGTGGTGTCGTCGTTTTTGCAGTTCACAGCGCGGATTCCTCTTGTGCTGCTGTTCCTGATCATTGTAGTGTATGTGCTTCCTATTAGCACACTAGTGCTTGCTCTGTACTGCTTGATCACTGTATTGTTTGCAGTGCCATCCTTCCTGGTGGTGTATTTTTCGTATCCTAGTTTAGATTGGTTGGTGCGCGCAATTGCGTCCTGAGAGTACGAAGTTACTTTCGTCCAAGTTCGTGCTGAAAAGGTGTTCCCATCCAATGAATTTATTATCATGTACACAAGTTGATTATAGAATTAGCTGAGAGCATTTTGTTGCCAAGCTTCACTTCCTTCTATTTTCCGTAAGAAGGAAGCATTTAAAATGTCAAACATTAAGTTCTTTTTTTATTATGATTTTGGTTCCTGAATGAGGATGCTTCTGCAGTCAATCTAATTTCCGTCTTCTCTTTGCTTTGCTTCTTGAATGAACTGGACTTGAATATGGTGTCTGTTGCCTCTGAGGAGGATTACTCGGATACAATGCGTCTGCACTCTGGAGAATGGTCTATATGTTCTACCTGTGCTCTACGCTTCCATATCAGAGAGCGTCATTAGGAAGTTTTAAAATCTTTTCTAGAGGAAGTGGACATTGAAAGATTTTCAAAAGTAGGGAAATACGGTATACTCAAATACTCGCTGACTCAGATACGTATCGTATCAACGATTTCCTTTCCTAAACAGACCCAGTTCTCGTTCTGCAAAATTTGATGAACATAGGGTTTTGGTGGAATGAACTGAGCTCTTGAATTCTCCTGGTTATAATAGAAAGCCTGCTCTATCATCATGCTTCCGTCCAGTATGAGGGAGATAATGTTGAGAAAATGTGTGCATGATTCATCGTTTGGTTATCATGACTACAATTTGCAGGAATGTTCGTTTGTGAATTTTTGTGATTGCATTCTCTAGAGGATTGATCTGCTCGTCTAGTGAATTATTCTGTAAAAGTGGTGATGCTGAACAACATCTGATTATTAGGTTTCTGTTGTAGAGTGAGACCTCTCTTGTTTAAACATATCAAAATTTAGTTACTTTTTCATAATGCTTTTGGTGTGGACAATTATTTTTCAATAGACGTCTTCTCTGTCCGTGGACGGTAGTGACTCCCGAACATGTGCCGATGCTCCTTTACATAAAGTTCATCGGAGTCACAAAACAGGGCTGGCTGGAGCGTTCCATGACAGGATTGAAAACCGGAGGTGGTGGTAACTTGCGCACAGCTTCCTTGGCTTCGAGCACGCATGCTGGTGTGCGAATCCAATCTCCCTGAGTCCATCTTTTGTCAGCGAATTTCCCGTATACTGTGGTCTTGTTTGCACTAAATAAGAACTTGCCCTTACCCTCGGGTCTGTTCTTCTTGAAACTCCCTTCATATACATCGCCGTTCCGGAAGACCCATTGCCCAGCAATATAGTTACCGTCAAGCCAGGTACCTATGAACTGCATAAATCGATGATTTGTTTAGTTGATGCACATGTGAACGACTTAACAAACACTCCAATGTGAGAAATTAACTGTGTACGTGGTTTTGACAGGACAATGACGGACATCACAGTTGATAGATATTTACGTGGACAGCAAATAGTGTGAAGTCTGCAGATTCAATGTTTTATTGTTATTGAACTCGCGTGCTTATTTGCTTTCAACTTCAAGAGACGATAGGTTGATCAAACTATCCTAGTGCAATGAACCCATCTCGTTCTCAGAAGTGGATAAACCTTTTCCAAGAGAACGAAGATTCAAACTTTCACGTTCATATTTCCTATTTGTGCTGCTTTGGTTTGTCTTCTTGAAATCTTCAACATTAACGAAAGAATTTCATAGTTCAGCAGTGCTGTCTATATCCGTAGAAGAATGACAGGAGGAGGACTTACTTGACTCATGCTCATTGCAAAGAAGTAAGTCCCTGTACCATGTCGAATGTTATTCTTCCATTCCCCCTTGTATATATCCTGATTAGGGTATGTGTACTTCCCTTCTCCGTGTTTCATATCCCGATGCCATGCACCTGCAGGCACAAGGTACTTAAGTATCTTGAAATTGACGGAGCGATCAAAGCTCAGAAGCCGACATAGTTGCAGACGGCGTTTGAACTCTCGAAGACTTGCAGTTGCTATTGAGTAAAAAGGATGCGCAGACTATTGAAGTGATGGCTCAGAAGCTTGCCGTCGTAGACACTCTTATCAGGGTACTTCATTACACCATATCCAGTCTTTTGATTCTGAGAATAGTTCCCTTCATACTCGGCTCCATTACTGTATATATACTTTCCCTTGCCGTTCCGTTTCGAATCATCATAGTTCCCTTCAAAACTGTCTCCATTTGCATAATTTGCTTTTCCAGGGCCATATGGAATCCATCCATCTACCAATTCCCCAGACCAAGAAAACTCCTGAAAACGAGTCCACCCAGAAAATGGAATTAGAATGGCTGTCTTGGATGGAAAATACTCTGTAATCTTACATATTTTTTTGGTGCAGTGCCACATGCAACCTCAGGCTCCTTTTATTGAGCAAAAGCAGGAAGGGTTCTTGAAATTGAACAGCAGCAGTTATGTCTAAGCATTCAACTGCATTACTGCGTGGCAAATCTAGTGAGCTGCATTACTTATTCATAATCATATGTAAACTTCCTCAGATTACAGATATATGCTAGCAGAAATGTAATCGTTGACGATTACAGTCACTCGTTATAGAATTTGATTTTTACTATCTTTCAGTAATTTGTTGGACTTGAAAACGCAGAGTGTGTGTGTGCACAGTTGTAAAATATCGAGGTAATAGGGTTTCAAGGGGTACCCCTGTTGCCTCGTTTTCTTCCTCGTCAGACATTGTTCCTTAGTATTTGTAGTAATCTCATGGGATGCTCGATTATATTGTCAAAATACGGAATCCTCAAGTTTTCTGGAAAAAGGACGCATTCATGTTGTTGAATGAATAGGAAGAAGACATTGAACCAGCGCAATCTCGATGGACGCATCATGATGTATGAGGAGTGGAGCATTAGAGCAAATTGAGTTGCATCCACGAATTTGATCCATGAATCAATGCTCTCGGAAAATCAGAAATTCAGAAAATTATTCAAGATGAAGGAAACATGCTGCTTCGTTTCTGAAAAAATGCAATCAGAAAATGCAGCTCAGAAGCAACTCAAATTGACCTTCAAATGCTTAGAAAGACTGCTCCTCTCAAGTTCACTGGAGAAGACTGCTGGCGGGGCAATCCACAGCCAAATTCAACTTACTAAGGCTCAATCATAGATGTCCCTTCAAGGGAGGTTGTCAAGATAACTTAAATAATTCACACGCCTTTCAACCGAATTACGGTTAGGATATACCCAACGAAACTATGCTCACTAACTAAACCCATATAGGGGTTGTTTTTGCATGCATTTTCTTTTAAACCCTTAAATGTCCGGAAGGATCCAATTTGGACACAACATCAAGCGTTTTTTTTGTTTTATTTTATTTTTTAATTTAACAAAAAAGATCCATGAATTGAGGTGTTAAGTAGTAACAAAAGTTTGTATTCATCTTGACCCAGATCCAATGATATATAGTAATCCCAATTTGGATCATTATTACACCTCCTACATGTCAAAAGCAAAAAAATGGTCATGTATTTGATGTTAGTGGTGTCATGTATTAGAATGTTTAGATATAAATCACTAAAGGACCATGTGTCCAATCGACGGAAATTTGAAAATTTAGGTAGGGTCATATGAAGTCAACTTTTAATGAATGTTCTCAAATTTTTGACACAAGAAGGGAAAATTCATTGCCTTTATGGAAATTAAAAGAAATTCCAGTCAAAGAATTAGATCAAAACTTATCTTGCCTCCAAAAACCAAAGCATTTGGGGCAATTTGGGCATCCTTTGCAAAATTCCTTATCTACTTCTAAAATTTGTTATGTAGACAAAAAAACATGATATTAACAGAAAATTAGACATTTTTGCTTTTGAACGTATGACATTACACTTGTCTTGTACACCATCCAAAATAAACAATTTCAAATTGGAGGGGATTATTAAATACATTAAACTCTTTGTGCCCAAAATAGTCTAAATACTCTATACATAATAATTACTTCAATAAAACCTTGTACATTTTCCACTCTACACCACTTTAAAAGCATGTTAGTTTGCACTTCACATTCAAGTACATCATAATGCCTACAACTACAAAGTTTTAAGCGCACATAATTACATGATTTTTTTCTAATACACATCAAAATCATTCTTCAAGCATTTATTATGTAGGTCTTCCATTTGCATTGCCATGTACTCCAGAAGATGCAATTTAGCCTCATGCAAAATGATGTTCTAAAATCTAAAATAATAGAAATTATAATTGTAAAGCCAATCGTCTCCACCTTCAATGTAAAGTTAAACTCCACTAGCTCCACAACTAGCTCATTGATTCTAGAATTGTGACACAAGCCACATTCAACAAGCAATGAGTGACCCCAAACTAATATAAGTGATGCACTAATGTAGGCTTTCATCATTTTGTGATTCTACTTTTGACTTTTTTTTTGCTTACATTATACCTTGTGAATGTTTTCAATATGATACTAGTATACCCTGTGCGGTTGCCACAGTCAAAACAAAAGTAAAAGTGATTTTCTAATTTTTTTAAAACCAAAAACAACTGAAAAATGCATAACTTTCTCACCATGAGTTGGAATGCCATGAAACCAAGCTCATGTACCCCTCCTCATCAAGAGCTTTCCGATGGTACCAAGATTGTAACCAAAATATGAGTAAAAGTAATTTCCTAATTTTTTAGAACCAAAAATAACTAAAAAAATGCACAACTTTCACACCATAGGTCCGAATGCCATGAAACCAAGCTAGTGCACCCCTCCTCATCGAAGGCTTTCCAACGGTACCAAGCATGCGACCGAGGGACTCACGGTCCAGGAGATCTCAATGTGACAAACAAAACAAAACAAACAAAACAAACAACTTGTCTTAATAGAAGAGATTATTTTCTACAATCTTTATAGAAAAATGACTGCAATAGATTAATTAGTTTGGAAGATAATTTTTATAGATTTAAATTAGAAATCCAAATGTGTTACTTCATAATAGATGTGAACTAAATTTTTTTATTGGAGGTGTGGAATTGGCACATTGAGGTGAGCAAGTGATCTACTTTTGAGTATTTTTGGCAATTCATTATAAAGGATCCACTTTATGCCTTTTGAATTAATAGCTATCAAAATTTCATGCCTATTCTAAGGCCTCCATGTTGTAGTCAATTCAAGAAAACAC
This sequence comes from Climacium dendroides, assembly GCA_950106755.1. NCBI lineage: Eukaryota > Viridiplantae > Streptophyta > Bryopsida > Hypnales > Climaciaceae > Climacium > Climacium dendroides. Next base: position 22,080,254 of record OX467091.1, read on the forward strand.
TATAACCACTTTAGTTGATTTGAATGACAATTATGGATGTAGTTTTTTTTTTAAAATTTTGGAATATGTGACCCAAATGCCAATTTCATAAGTTTGGGGTATTCCACTACTTGGTACTATCAATGCGAGCTACTTGAAACATAAATTGACACCTTTGCTACATTTTACAACTTTGCATAGATGTAAATCACCATTTTTTGTATTTGAAACCATACCAATTTATGAAAATTTGGCAAGCTATTTGAAACATAAATCTATACTTCTACTATATCATAAAACTTTATGTACTAGATGTCTATTACCATTTGTTGCATTTGTAACCACGCCTATTAATGAAAATGAATCATCCATTTCATAACCTTTTATACTCTTTTTTGGTAGTACAATTCAATTATTTTTAGTAAAGGCATATTCTTTAGAAAATGATATTTTCAATTGGAGTTTTCCACTCTTGCATTTGCTTATGTCTAAAAAGAGATTCAATGTTATTCCATGGTAAGGAAGTAGATCAAAATTAGTGACACATGGAATATCAAGAATTTGTGTAGGTTGGTATATTAGTATGCTTCATGTGAGGAAATGAATGAATATGCAACTACATTAAAAGGTTCTATAGCTTGAGTTGGTTCATTTCTCTATGAGTGCTCGACTTCCAACCTACACAAATTCTTGATATTCAATATAGAGAATGAATTTTTGTCAATGCAAGTCGTGTTCTTTTGTAGCTGAAGGTATAAAACATCAATTTCCTTAACTTGGTAGTGTTCCATTACTTTGGCCGGACAATCATATCAAATGAATTCTTTGAATAAAATAAAATTGGGTTAGATTTTGAAAGCCGTGTTAAATTGGTTAAAGATGTACAACAATGACAAGACCCACTTGGAAAGCCCATAAGGCATGTTACCAAAAGTCAAGTTTGAATGAGAAATTGAAGTTGAAAAGGTTGGAATTCAAGGGAATCATGAAGAGGTCCGATCTTCTGTAGATCAAATCATGATATTAACACTTTAGAGTCCAACTGACCATCATTTAGACATTGGATTTTGGAAAGCAAATTTATGACTTTAATTATATAAAAATTTCGGAATGCATGAAAATCAAATTTGCCTAGGATACAAAAGGAATGGGATGATTGAAAAATAAATTCAATAAAATCCAAAAAGAATAAAATGCTTAATGGGTAATTTTGTATAACAAAAGATTCAAAAACAACAAGATCCCTCTAAGGAACAAGATGCTTGAAATCTCCCCGAAATACAAATTTCACATTCAAATTTTTCCACTCATTGTATGAACATTGAGGTAGGAAAAATCATAGTGGACAAAATTTCCATAATAGGACCCACAAAATGATCCACAATTATTACAACTATCAATTTTTTTTTGCAAAATTGAATTAGAAAATACTTATTTGGAGCAAAAGTGGGCTATTTTTAATATTAGTGTATCCCGAATTGGCCATTAAGTCATAAATCTATGATGTAAGTTTTAAATCATCAAGTGTAAATTCACTAATTAAACATCAAGTTGACAAAGGGAGGCCACCAATTTGCATTGGATGTTGTCATTTTTGGTAATGGGTATGCTCAACCAAGAAGTGTAGTAGAAATTAGAAAGTTGTCTGCAACCTTGCATAGTGTCAATTGCCTAAAAGATAATGCTCATCCACTGGCACTTTCAAAAATTCTCACAAATTTTAGGTTGCAACTAATTTCTTAAAAATTCCCGTGCTTTTTTTCTAAGCCTAATACTACTTGCAAAAAATCATAGGCTATTTTTTTGCAAATTGTAAGTTTGTAACGACTTTTTAGATTACTAACTATATCTACTATAGGTTGATAACCTTATGAAAACATGGAGACATGATGTGGACTTGACTTGAGTCTCAAAATTTATGATTGTGTTCTAAAATATTCTAAAATATTCTTATAATATTCAAAGACATTGAGAAAAAATTGAAGAAGCCAAGTTGTCTTGTTTGACAATGGAGTTTAGTTAGGGTCCTAGAGACTCAGAAATCCATGCTCAGACTTGAGAAATAAAAAAGCAGTACCTAATCCCTAAAGGACCAAGGCCTTATTTCTACCAAAAAAACACTCAAAACTGTCATTTCTGTAGCAAAGAGTAAAAAAATTTGAAAATAATTTTTTTTGCACATCCAACCATAGGATCTTATACTTGACTAGTATAAAAATGTGTGGAAAAAATTTCAAAAATTTTGACCGCATAAATTAAAAGATATTTGCGTTTAAAGTGAAAAAAACAATTTTTTCAGCACCTTGCGGGACTAGATTATTTGACTTTGAACTTTTTTAACTTAAATTTTTTGCATTACAAAGTTTCGAGCTTTAAATTTTTATTGTAGGAAATTGAGTTGAGGGTCTAGGGGATGCACTAAATTATTACCTTTAAAATGCACTAATCCCAATGGTGAGATTGTTCTAGCAAGCAAAAAAAATTATGTAAGAAAAAATTTTCAGAAAAATTGTAAAAATTGCATTCAGAAATGAATTCTATAAGTTATTTTTTTAGGAAGATGCTCTAACTGCCCAAAAAACAAGATTGTCCATAACTTTCTCATAAAATGTCCAATTGGAATGAATCGAAGCTTCCCATGTAGACAAAAATATAATCTATGAGAAAAAAAATTAGAAAAAAAAATTTCAAACTTTTGAAATTTTTTTTTTTGCTGCCCCCTTTCCCTTGTTTTGAGCTTATTTGGGCATAACTTTTGTTCCCGGGCATCAATTGAAAACAAATTATATTCCCATGAAGCTCATCAGTTTTTCTATTTTCAAAAAAAGTCTCAAAAAATCATGACAAAATTTCAGCCCATAGGGACCTGCCCAAAATCCAATTTGTCCCCTAAAGGGACAATGGTCCTTTAGGGGTTAAGTAATAATGAATTTTGGGAATTGTAGAGAGATTGATGACTAATTGTAAAATTGACTTTAAACTCACAATTTTAGTAAAGACTCTAATCACAAGATATCTATAGATGAAGTTTTCTAATAATAAAATTCAAACCAAATTTGAAGTTTAAGAACTTTTGACAAGAAGGTTCAATGAAAAGAATGTTACCATTATTAAATTTGCAAAGAATTAAACCTCTAAAATTTTGGATAGTTAAAATTGGACTATCAGTTCTAACTCATCTTAACCACCAATGTCTAGATTTAGGGCATTTCATTAAAGTGGCATGTTCTAAGTACCATTTTCAAATTGTTAGGTTCAAAGCGTAAAAGTATCATCTAAGCGTCTAGGATAAAAATAGATTTCAAATATCTTGGACAAATATAGAATTCAAACATCGGGGATATATGTAGATTTTAAACATTTAAAATAGGTGTACATTTCAGACCACCCAACTAGTTTGAACTGTAAAAACTATCAAAGTTGCATAATGGCTTTCATGGTTGTCATATTGGACAAGTTACTATTCATTTCTTGTCCTGTAGGACGAGTTACTATTCATCAAATGTACTTGAGAGGTACATTTGATGAATAGTAACTCGTCCTACAGGACAAGAAATGAATAGTAACTTGTCCAGTATGACAACCATGATGGCTTTATTTTAACTAAATTCTTTGGTATAGACTTTGGAAATAGGCAATTTGTGATTTGAATTGATAATACTTATTAAAACTTAAAGAAACAAAACACCATAAAAGTACAAAAGTTACTTACATCTATTGCTTGAATGTCCACAAGGCAATTAATTTGAAAATGAACCAACACTCGTTACACTCCAAACATATTATTAACCATTTAAAAGCAAAATTCACATAAATCTAACCAAATTCTACTCACTTTATCCTAAGGGTGGGAAATAACACTCAAGTATGGTTAAATCATTGTTAACATGTTTCACATATAAACATTAATACATGTATAAATCCAAACAAAAGCTCAAGAATTTGGTGACTTTTTGATACAATACTTCGGGCACTAAAGGATCAATATACATGGAAAAGAATTATCTTGTTTTTCCACAATTTGGAAGGATGCTCTTCAGTTGGATTATCATTGCAATGGAGTTGAGAATTAGTAGGCCCACATTAGCAATATTTTCAAAGGCTTTAGATTTATAAGTATCCATTTTGAAAATAAGATGGATACTTATAGAAGTCCCTTTCAAATGGAAAAAATGGCCTTCACACATTCACATGTCTTAATGCATACATCAATTGCAATTCTTCGTCAATAAGGTGAGAATTTCTACATTGATGATTTCACAACATTGTATCGTTGGGTACTAAAAGCTTACAAATTGCCTTTTGGAGCCATTCAATTTTTTTTGTACAATGTGGATTATAATTGGTATTTTTTTTGGTAAGCATAATTATCATTGCATCCTTACACAACCTCAATCACGCATACCCAAATTTAAATTTCAAAAAACCAAAAATTTATTTTTAATGAACTATTTCATTTAAAACTCATGATTTTACATTATCATTGATTAAAAATCAATGGTGATGAATTTTTGAATTTTGATTGCATAGATATGTAGGAAACATCTCTATGCACATCTTTCCTTCACACAAGCATCTCCAAAAAAACTTCAAAAATACTTCAAAAATCCAGCTATCGAGATTTCAATGTTGGGGTGACTATATCCAATTTTTGTAAAATAGATCTCTCTTTATTGTAATTAGATTATTCTATTTACACCTTACATGATAACTAATTTTGTACATTTGAGCATGGTGGTACAATTACTGTATCAAAATCAAGTTAAAATATAGAGATATCCATTTCTTCAAAGTTTGGTCATACAACAATTTTCATTGATCATATTTTTGTTACTTAAGGGGGTGTTTTTTAATATGAAAGGTGTGAGTATGGATGTTCCCTATATATCCATGCAATCAAATTAAAAAAAATTGTCACCAATTGTATTCAATAGAATATTATGTAAAACTACAAAAATTGACTTTAAAAATTCACCAAAAATGGGATTTTGCTTTTTTGAAACCAAAATTTGGTATTCTTATTTGAGATTGGATAAGAATAGAGTGATATTTATGCAAGACATAAAAGCCAATTTTATTCTATATTATGTACAAATCTTTGGATGGCTCTACAAGGCAATTTGTAAACTTTCAGTACCTAACTGTACATTAGTACACTAAATTGACTAGAGTGAGTTCCCCTCCCTTTGTCCTTCTAAAATCTTGGAAAAATGGATTCAATTCTTTTCCAAGATACTAAGGACTGAGTATTGTGTTCTAAAGTATTAATGGCATTAAAACAATGTGGTCATTGCAATTCTTGTATCCTAACAATATACCACTCTGTTGATTTCAAATGAAGTGTATCTCATTTCAAGGATGAAAAAGGAAGTGACCTACACACGGCAAGTACAAAACTGCTAAGCGATGAGATGGTTAACAAATTGTAGACAAAAAAGTCATTGCTGAAGAAAAAGGATTAGTCTAGCTCTTGTCGTGCAAAACTAACAAGTAAAAGTGTCCCATTTCTGATGCTTCTAGAGATCGCAAGTCTTGCCTTGAGTTGGATGTATGAGAAGCCATGTCATTGAAGAAACTTTTGTTCGAATGGAAAACAATATATAAATGGACTCTTGGCTTGGCACACAATGTGACACTTGCTTTCCTACTCTTGTCCCTCCATCCCCACTTTGCTTCTAAGGTCTTCCTACCTAACTTGCTACTTTTTCATTCTACAATTTGTGCTCTTGGAAGTACATGCATAGACATATACAATAGAGTTGCATACTAATGCATTCAATTGCTATTGTATATTGCATATTGGCTTCTTTGTTTCAATTTGATCACTTCCAGTACTAAGGATATTCTTACCAATGCAATTGTCTAGCTTGTTCTAATGAAGTTCCTAGCTCTTTTGAGAAGTTGCAAATCACCACTCTCTCATATTGATCTCTCTAACTTCTTCAACCCCAAGCCTTTGTTCCGTTCTGTTGTGCACAACTGTTTTATTTTGCTTAATTGCATGGAAAGCTGATATAGAGGAATTTTCCCACCAAATCGGAAACTCATGACATACTAACTGTGTGTTGTTTTTGTTAATTGTGCATAGGTTTTCAATTGATTTGAGAGAACAAGACACATGACTACTTGATGGCAACAGCAAGTTGCATATACTCCATATATCTTCTTCCGTGTCTTGTATGTTGCAACCAGTCCGTTTTAATTGGTTAATTTTGCAGTTATACATCACTATTCCATTCTAAACTAATTAATTGCATTTGGAGACAATATCAACAACTAGCTTTGGTCTTTCATTTGCTTATATTGGTCAATAGAGTGTAGGTGCATGAAGTGATTGGAACACTATATTCATTAAAATGAGAGTTTTCCAAGAAAATGAGAGGTTCTAAATACATAGTTTTCTTTAAACATAGGTGATTTTGTTCTATACGGAGAGAGAAAAGCAATGCATCATTAGAAAAGAGTGTAAATATTGCAAGTCCATTATGAGAAGAATGGAATTTACCAATAATATCCATCAAATATACAAGTAATAGTGTGTACACTATGGAATGACACTTTGGATTCTAGACTTTACAATAGCCTTTTATAAGGAACCCAAAATTACATTTGGATTCTAGACTTTACAGTAGCCTTTTATAAGGAACCCAAAATGTTATCATGGTCAACAATTGTTGATGTTCATCTGTACATCTACATTGTATCGGATGATGTAGCTCATGCTCCATAATAAGCATAATGTGCTTTACTACTGTGACATACTCTTCAACTTCTCATATGCCTTCAATATTTCCGGTCCTCTACTATACCCAGTACAAATTGCAGACCACTCTCGAATGATGTCCCACCTTTGCTTCTCCAAGGACCTTTCTTCCGCAGCATCCCATAAACGATGGCTCCCTTCTAGTCGGGACTCTCCACTAAGACTTGAGCGTTGACGTTTTGGAACATTCAAGTATCTGCGTCTATGAATTGGAGGTAGTGGAACCTCCGGTGTGGTTGCCTCTGCAATATACATGGAAGAGCTCCGAGATCGCTTCGTTTGGACACCTTCCGTCAGTGGAGGAAGGCGGGGAAGAGAGGAAGCAATATCTGGACGCACTTGGCAAATCTCACTTGGAATGCTTAAAGTCACATTTGTTCCAATGTGTGGACAACCTTCTTCCCCGTAAAGCTTTCTTTGAGTCATTCGATCAGAAGTAGACGACAAAGCACGTTGGCCAACGGATTGCAGCGGCGACGGGGAGCAAGAAAGCCGCGGACGCGTCCTACCACTCGGAGGACTGTCGACCACGTTGTCCTCAATAGGCTTTGTCGAGAAATCCATGGTGGAATTTGCAGTAGCGGCCGAACACAGTAAATTTTCAGTGCTGAGAATGATGTATTGCCCATAGTCTAAGATGGAGTCAGCAGAAGTTACACAAGCGAATCCACCTTTCGGAACATGGACCTCCGAAGTTCTCATCATCTATCAAGCAAAGAAAGCCACAGATTGAAGAAGAACATAATTCAAATTGAGAAAACACTGCCGTGCAATACACAGACCAAACAATATAAGAACTAAAACATAAGACAACACCCAGCAAAAAGCTCAAAAGAACTTTGACATGTATATCAGCCAAGCATGTGCTGTTTAGGTCGGACCGACCTAAACTGCACAAGTTGAAACGAATGAAGTGGATCACACAACATACTGGAACAAAGCAGTTCAAACATATCACACACAAAACTGATATCGCTTAAACGTTCTGAATGGATTCATTCAATCCACCAGTCTACCAGTATCAATTAAAAAATAAGTATATACAATTTAAGGCGGACCGAGCTAAAATGCGCCAGTCTTGCACTCGAACTACACTTCCCTAGGAAACCATAGACCATGACCTAACTCAAACTAGAGGAAGCGCGAACTACTTCCATTAGCACTTCGTACTCCTTGCGGTTCCTTTCGTCGCAAAGCATTCATCGCCCAATTCTTCCAGGACCATTTTCCTTGAATGCCTTCAAACCTTGGTCTCGAGCTATGTGTAAACGTTGAAACCAAGGAAGCAAAACATCAAAAAGAAAGGAGTCCCGCGGACCATTTCCTCTATAACTCCACGCATCAGGCAGTATGACATTATGAGGCCTATTCATTATATGCTTTACAGAACTGTCATCTACAATGACAGTATTGTCAGACGAGAAGCTTCCTCTTCTATCTTTAAATAACCGGTCTAGATTTTTGAGGAATAAGTCCTTGTCCGTTCCTGGTACTTTGAAATAGGTCAACCTTCCCGATCTATCTCTTTGTTTTAGTGTTTGGCAGGAGTCCTGTCCAAGTATTTGGGAAGGCGGTAGTCCGTCTCGGAAAAGATATTGAGAAATCAGTTCAGTGGTAGACTTCTTCATAGAACTCCACACTGAAACTGTTGCAAATTTTTGAAGCTCTGTAAGGAAATTAGAGCAATGAGGCCGCACCCACACAGCCTTGGGTCCGACTACCGCGGGCTCAGTTGCGGAGTGCGGCTGCGACAAGTCTCTCAATTTTTTGTGCGACAATCCCTTGGACTTCCAATCTTCGCAGACACATAGAATGCCATTTAGGTCCAAGACAACATTGATCCACTTGTCCGCCACCCTGGACCTGAATGGACGAACAACGCCCTCCAAAGTCCCTCCACGACGACATGGAGGACCGGATTCCTGCTGTCAAAAGGAATAGAGCGAGGACAGTTAACATTCTGCAACTCCTCTTTTTGTCGACACTACAATGATACGAATTCCAGAACCCGTGGACAATAGGGAAATGAACATACCTGCTGCTGAGAGGACTCAGTAGGAACATCAGGTTCAGCCTCAGGTTGAATGTCAGTCGTAACCACCTTCTTCGATTCACTTTGAGGAGGTCCTAGCACCGGCATTTCATCAAGGGCAACAAACTCATTTTCCAACACAGGAATTGATGGTGCTACAGAAGAAGTGCGAGTTGTACAAACATTGAAAGCATTCTGAAGCCCTGCAATAGAAGAATTAAGATAGAATGTTGTGTAAGACAACGATATATTACAGCCTCAACAAATGAGTGTTAAAATACAAAATTGATTACAAAATTTGGAACTCCATGGTTCAGTCCACTAGAAGTTCCCGTGTCCATAAAAAAACTATGTACACTATATCTACAAATGCAGCTCTAGAATACACATCAGCTCGAGTCGAGCTACAACAAATGACATCAAGTGATTACTTGGCACAACTTGTTGGTGGATCATTGGCGCGGTCGGTGGTACTCCCGGGCACTACCCCTTCTGGATCCACAGACAAGTTCTGCCCACTATCACACTGCTGATCTCCCTTGGATATCCCCTCGCTTGCAGCTTGTGCGCCCTCCAAGGTCGATGTGACGTTCTTGGGCGATGAGGAACTCTGACCTCCACGTGTTTCTCTCACAGGAATAGGCGGAGGGATAAAATCCGGAGGCCTCGGTGGAAGAGGCGGAGTCGCAGTAGCATCCCTCTGCGGAACGGAGACAGCACTATCATTGGATCCTGATGGGTTGTTTCCGATGAAGAGCTGCTGCGAAGCTGTTGGTGGTGGAAGCGTGGCAACAGGCTGGGCTTGATTTCTGTCCAAGTACGCTTGCCACATTACCCGATTATACTCACGCTCCTCCCTATTCAACCTTTGTTCCTCTAGGAAGGCCTGCGCTAGACCTGCAAAGTTTTTAGTTGATTCTTTTTGGAACTCTAAATTTTCCTCCCGGTCTTTCTTTTGTTCGCGCCTGATTTCCTCTTGCTGCTTCAAGACCACCGCCAGCGACATCGACAAGGCCTGCATATGGTCCACCTTCTTTTTTTTAGCAGGCCTAGTTCTGGAAACCGGAGTTTCAGCATCAACAGGTTGGACTGTCGTGTTCTGCAGCCTTGTTGAGCTTGACGACCCTAAATTGGTCTGCGATGCACGAGCATCTGGCGTGGTGATTTCGTCAAACACGTCGTAATCCCCCGCAATGTCTTCTACGTCGAAGTCATCCTCTTCCTCCTCATTTTCATCTTCCTCGACGTCTTCCTCCATGCGCCTCTTCCCCTGGTTTTGGCCAGGCGAGGCAGCAGTCTCCGAGCGACCCCTTGGTCTGGTCGAATCAGGGTTGGATTGTGACTCACGTTGAGTCGATACAATGTCTTCATCAACAGCATATGAGGAGTCGAGGAAGTCATCCTTGTCCAACGATAAACCGACCGTGGCAATATTTTGCCAGATGTCTGTTTCGCAATCCGGGACAGCAGCGAAAACATCTACCTAGCTCATCTGCAGCAAAACACAGCATGCAGAATCTTAGAGTTACTGACTTGCAATTTAGGACGGTCCGACCTAAACAACATCCAAGGAACACAGGCTAGGATAGGAAAATAGGCTATTATGACAATTAATCATTGAGTTCCAGACTATCTATGCATTTTAGGGCGGTCCTCCCTAAACTGCAACCAGGATCTAGAAATTGTTCATTTACTACAAGTAAGCAGTAAGCGTCAAGTGTAGGTTTGCAGTTTAGGTCGGTCCGACTTAAATTGTAGCGATGTACTTACTAGTGCAGCACATGTCAATTTGCTCCCAGCAAAAACAGAGAATACGCTTGACCTCGGATGGCAGAACTTCTTGATGATCCCAAGGTAGAATTCCATTCGCAGCTCCATAATATACATTCCAAACGGTAGCTCATTGTACCTCTTAGATTCTTTATAAGTGATTGTATCTGGAGCTCGAAATTCCGGTTCAATCCGGACCTGCGTTGGCAGGTCTCTGCTTTGGAGAAAAATGAGCGGTACTTTCCTCAGCGCCCTTGCCGAATTCGTTGGGAGATCATAAAGTCTCTCATTTTTCGCTGGGTAGTAATCGGAGAAACTCCGATTATATGTGCGTAAGACCTCATTTTTCTCAACGAACCCGAGGACTTGAGATAAGTCGGTCTCGTCCTCGACGATGAACAACCAGGTCTTGACTTCTTCAAGCAGAGGTTCCTTCATTTGCTGCTGAGACATTAGTACTTCCAGGAAGAACGACTTCTCCATCATGGAGCTCTCCTTCTCCAGCACTCCGGGAATCGATCGAAAATCGATCACTCCCAAACCGATCAAGCTCACTGTCTCCGGCGTCCAAACATCCGCTGGCCAGTTCTCGTGTGTGTTGTAACGTATGCTGTAAGGACGCAAATGTGCGATCGACGAAGGAATGCGAAATTGGTTCTTTTTTTCTAGAAAGACTTTGAAGAAGGTCTCTATCTTCGGATCGATGGTTGCTGCTGTCTTATTTCTCCCTCGGGTTTGCTTGGTCATCGAAAAATATGCCTCACCCGGCCTTTCAAGCAACAGATTCATCGTTGCACTAGTGAAGCAGCGGCTCCTCTTGAACTGTCGCCAGTTCTCCGGAATGAGCTCATTCCTTGCATTGAACAAGTTGAGTTCTGGACAGATCAGGTGAATCTCTTTTTTCACCTTCTTCTCCCGCTTCACTCTCTCCACCCATTCCTTGGCGTTGTAGCAGTCTTGTACGACCGTGGACACCGGTTTGATTGTCACTTTCGGATATGGGTGGTGGCGACTTGGTCCGGAGCGATTGAGAATGTGCTTCGCCAATCTCTTCATATCGTCGTAGCTGAGATTTCCAAGGGGCCTGAAGAAGTCTCTGTTCATTGCGCAACTTTCTTGTTTCCAGTTTTCCTTCTCATTGAACTTCATCTTCGTCTCTGGATCGATAAACTCCCCGTGTGCAGCACTGATGATAACTTCTCTCCAAACCTCGTAAACGTCGTCGGGCGCAGAAATTATTTTCAGTTCGTTTGTAAGCTTCAGCTTTTCGTCTGTACCCTTCTTCTTTGAGATCGTGAAGCTTTTATTTACGTCAATCATGGCGAATCTGAGATTAACTGCCTTTTCAAAACTCTGCACAAGGATTGACTAGATTCATTAACTTGTGATCTTATCATAAACTACACTGCAGAAGGAGCTCTCTCAGAGAGCAAGTACAAAACTGTAAGCATATGCAGTTTAGGGCGGTCTGCCCTAAAATGTTTACCTTGTACTTTTGCGTTAGCGCAGTATGGGCTTTGCCTTGTTCCGAGGGTCCACCAGTTTTGTCTCCTTTCGGTGGTGCTGGTCTTCCCATGGAAACCCACACAGTCCTTGCTCCCAAGATATTTGTTGCCCAAGATGGCGTAGCGGGCTGAAAGTGGTTGGTCCGATTATAGTATGCGGAGATTGTCCTCAACATCTCCTTATCGAGTAACCAAACCACGTAGCATTTCCAGGTTCTGAAGTGTTTCTTCACTTCTTCGTTCACCATGCTTTCCTCTTGCATCATCAAGTGGCTTGCAGCTACGCTGTGCTGGCCATTGATGATGTAGAAGTCTCCGTCCATCACCTCCTCCCATCGAGGTGGATCTCTTTTGCCTTTTGGCAAGACCGGTGTGACGCAAAGAGTTTGCTTCACGCTCTTGAATGTCCGGCATGTTGACAAGATAATGGAGCATTTCTTTAACAATTTTGTCCTCCTTCACGCGTATGTTGAGTTCGGCAGGTGCCTCCTTCAATTTTCCAATTGGCAGCTCTTTCTTCTCACCAACTCCGTAGATAAACGCGGTGGAGTACTTCTCCCAGAAGTTCTTGTACAGAGTGCTTATATCTTTGTAGTTTGGCTTCCGCTCCGTCTTGAGGGCTTCCGGAACGACATTCATTTCTTCGAGATAGCTTGCCGACTCCACGCCTGACTGCTCCGATGTCCTCTCGACTACCTTCCTTGCTGACCCGGATGCCAGCGAACTGCTTTGAGGTGCTGTCGCTGGAGATGGTGGGGGCTTCCTGTTTTTCTTGCCTTTACTTTGTGACCCACCAGCCTTTTTCCCCGTTGATGGCTGACCTTCATCTTGAGCAGCTGTCTCCACGGATACCGTTCGTGGAGCCATGAAGGATCTTTGCATTGCCATCTTTTCCTTGATGACTACAAAGGAGTTCATCAGGAGCGTGATCTTCGTGCATAGTCTGCTTCCTGTCAGTGGACTTCCGTCCATGTTGTGGTACTCACCATTGTCTATTTTGCGCTCCAACTCTTTGATCTCCGAACTGTATGGCGTTGGCTCTAGACTTTCCAAGAATGGCGATATGTTGAACCAAATCTTCTCTGAGTTCAAGAGTAATGTGAAGTGGTACTGATTGCCCGTTGGGAATTCGTTGTTGGTGGTGACGCAGTGAATTTTGATGTTTGGGAATTTATCCGTAGACACCCGCTTCACTTTCTCGTCAAATGAGATCGGGAGATACGCCTTGGAATTTCGGTACTTCATGTTGAAGTGCATGTTGTCTGTATGGGGCACCATCTTCAGACACCACACGTCCACCTCTTTTGGATTTTCGAACTCCCACCAGTCCCCTTCTATCATATCCTCGTCTACATTTGGACTTTCTTCTTCAACATCCTCTACTCTTTTGAAGTGCGCCTTGAGTTGATCCATGTATTCCTCCATTCTGAGCATGGACAACTACAATTCAATCTATTGTTGCGGTTTAAGACGGACCGAGCTAAACTGTTGCTAGACGAAGACGCACATTTTTCTTGTTGATCTTTATTAAGTCAATTTTGATTGCGCCCTTATTTATTTTTGATTTGGTAGTCTTCTGTTTGCTGCCTACGTTTCTCTATTAGTCTGCAGTTAGGGCGGTCCGTTCTAAACTGCTGGGATTATTCTTTGGTTTGTAAGCATTATTGTTTAATTAGTAGAAGAGGCGTTGAGTTTTAGAAGTATTTTATCTACCAATCATCACTGAAATTGTTTAATGTGTCTGATTTCATTAATCATTTTATGGTAATGTCTATGCTTCTGTCGTCAGTGTAGTGCTTTGGAGTGCAGTTTAGGGCGGTCCGTCCTAAATTGCGCGTGGTCTATATTCTCGTTTCATATATCTAGCATATATATAGGGTTGATCAATTTTCAATATCAACAGAGAGGCAGTTTAGGGCGGTCCGTCCTAACTTGCACATGGACTATATTTTTTATTTTATAGCGTAGCATATGCATAGGGTTCATCAATTCTCGTGATTTACAGAAATGCAATTTAGGACGGTCTGCCCTAAATTGTGCATGGACTACATTTTTGATTCCTTACCGAGTTAGCGTAGCTTATATGTAGAGTTGATCAGTTCTCATTATGAACAAAAATTCAGTTTAGGATGGTCCGCACTAAATTGCGCATGGACTACATTTTTATTTCTCAGTGTAGCATATATATAGGATTGATCAATTCTCATGATCTTCAGAAATGCAGTTTAGGACGGTCCGCCCTAAATTGCAGATGTTCTATTTCTGACTTTGCACTCAATACCCGCTTTATACCCGGGGATATCTAGGTGATACCCGCCTAAGACCCGCAGATATCATGGTCATATCCATTAAATTCTATGCGAGGGTTAACACGTTCTTCAACTGTAAAGCATGATAATTAGAACCCTAAACCCTAAACCCTAAACCTCAAATCCTAAACCCTAAACCCTAAATCCTTAAACCCTTAAACCTGAACCATTTATTAACATCCAATGTAGAAGTCCTGACCTGCCAAATAACACAATGATAGGTTTTTGATACTTGTCTCCTTCCACAAACGAAAAAAACCTCAAAGCTGCTACCACAAACGTATCCAAATCACACTGCTGCAAATCCAAGAGTGCAAAACAAGGAGTGAGAAAACAAGAAAAGTACAATTGCAACTAGTTAGTCACATGTAATTTGGGAGACAGGCAATTGATTCGTCCCCAAGTTCAACAGAATTGCAACATCCAGATGCAATTGAAACCAGTGCTCCCAATTGTTTTCCACCATTCTATAAATAAAAATGAAACCCATGCAGACACATCCTGATCTCACGTTTTGTGGCAAACAATCATAATAACCAAATCTCACGGTTTCTCACGGTTTCATAGTGTCAAGTCGGTGGGCGTGTACAAATGCCCTAAACTGCACAAGCACACCGCAAACTGACCGAACACGTCTGCCTCTTTGGCAAATTAAAATCAGCAGCTGCACAGCAAACGCAGATGCACATGAAGTGAAGCTTTCCTGCTCCCGTCTCCACTACCTTAACCACCGCGTGCTGCCGCTTCATCAGAAGACTCATCTCATCTCTTCACACGAAATCTAAGCAATCAAATTATTAAGAAATCACAATAGCAAGCAATCACAATACTCCCTCAATCCCTCAATCGCACCAAACCATCCAAAACGAACTCAAGACTTCCAATTCTCCCCCTCACAAAAATCTAACCATCACACCCTAAACCCAAACCGCAATCCCGTCTCCAACACCCCAATGAATCTTGTTATCTTCGTGTTCTCACTCTGGATCCCTACGCTCCATACTCCACCGCCAACACTCCATCCAGTCCCCAACTACAGTCAATCTGAGTTCCCCGCGAGTGCCAATACAAATCAAGCCACTCTCTTTCCCGAACGACAATATAATAAGAAAACTACACCAGAAAAATATAAATTTTGACTGGAGTGGGATGAGCGGCGCAAGAGCAAATCAGTGAAAACAATGCACGCGATTGGCAACGACGAGGAGCAGGACCAAACCTGAATAGAATGATGCTGAATCACGTGAGCTTCTTCACGCTAACGTCAACGTCCTTCGGCCTTTGAGTCGCTGCAGACTTGATCCGCAAATCTGCCACCAAACACCTCCTTCCAAAATCGCATGCAGACACACCCTGATCTCACGTTCTGTGGCAAAAAATCCTAGCAGGAACAAAAGGAGTGGCAACGACGAGGAGCAGCGCAACCACGAGGAGCAAACGACGAGGAGTAGGAGCAACGACGAGGAGCAGGAGCAGCAGAAAACAAACCCTAGGAATGTCGAAGTCGACCTCAAGCTCCCCGCGCCGTACCCGCCTCGTACCCGCCTTTTAAACCGCCCCCTACCTGACTTGTAACGGCCTCATACCCACCCAATGCTCAACCATACCTAATCAGGTTCCCACCTCTGGTTGATACCCACTAATGTGAAAAAACGTTTTTCACCGTGTGAATTGTTAGATTAAAATAATGCAGAAACACTCATTTGCAAGAGCAAAATACTATAGATGATCTTTTTGTTTTCACACGGAATTAGGAGGATGAATAGTGGAACTTCCATCATTTGAATGAAGTTTTCTTGTCATCCATCAGACAAAAATCATTCGCCTCGTCATTTGAAGGTTAATCCATAAACACTACAGCATACGTTTGTCGTCTAAGGAGTGATGAAGGAATCTTCGGATATGGTAGTGGAACAGTTTAGTTAATTTTCTTGACAAAACCAAATCATGTATACCATAGCCATAGACAATACATTTATATTTAGAAGTTGGCTTAATTTTTTTGAAAGAAAGCTCAAAGGATCTTGAAATGTTACTTTTTGTACCCTAAATCGTGAACTAAGTAAAAGTTTCCTCTTGTATGAAGTCTTTGCACTCTTTTGTGCACAAGTGCTTTGTATTCATGCCAATTTTGTGGCATTTGGAATTACGATTTGAAATGTAAGGCTTGGAAAAATTAAAGATTTAAATTCAATTATCTTTTATTTTTGAAACAAAAATAACTTTCACAATGCATTCACAAACAAAGCCCTTGCACTATGTAGGGCATTGAACTTTCAATTTATACCAAAAATATCACTTCTTTACACTATATAAATTCTTTATTGAATTCCAAAGATTTATTGAGTGAAATTCTTTTTAAAAATTTTAAATTATGATAATGGCACACATGACAATAGTGCTACTTCATGTCATCTTTGTTGAGTGATGAAGTTGATTCAATTATACAAGCGAAGAGAAGAAAGAACTATTGATAAACCTGAAATTCAAAGAATAAAGAAGGAGCTTTCATGAAGAGGAATGAAAGCTTTCCATGCAGATGATTATACAAAATCTATGATAAAAAAGAATTCAAATAAATATTGAATTTCTTTTTTAGGAGGATGGATTGTCCACCAAACTTTAAAAAGGAGCTTTTGTACAATAATTTTTGCGCCCATGGCGTAGTGATTGAAAAAAAATTATATTCTCAAAAAGGTAGTGTATTTTCTATCTCTACAAGAAGTTTCAAAAAATCATAAATAGATGAATATTGAGTCCATAAGAGCCTACCTAAAATCAGTTCAAGTTACAATGGAACTTTGAGGTTTAAGAAAATATCAAATCTAAGCACATTCATTGGTTAAGAGCATAAAAATTGTCTTTGGTTTAGAAGAAATTACTATGACTGTAAAATGGTAACATTTATTGTCCCTTTTTAAATCATTGACAACCTATAATTTCCTAAGGACTTAAAAATTCAATCTCTAAAACATAAAGATGTATTGTAAATTGCAACTTAACTTAGCAGTGACTTTTAACACTTCTAATCTACAATCCATACTCATCCTCTATATGTTTACATCTTCCATTGCATTAACCAATATTTATTAGTGAAATAGATATAAAAATATTTTTGAAATTGATGAAATATTGGGTATTAGTTATGTTTTGAATTAATTAAAAAATTTACAAGATCAAAATGCAATATTCTAACTATTCTCATTCTCTAAAATTACTATCTTCATTGATAATCAAATTTGTTTTTCTAATAACTGTTTTATAAATTTGACGCTTAAAGATTTTGAATTCAAAAAATCACCAAATTATGAAAGTGCAATGAAGTTTGAAGCCAAAAAAGGCAATGAAATGTCAATTCTTTTATATCACTCTATTCATATTTTTTAACTTCCACCTCTCTTCAATGACCATCGTACTTTTGTAATTTTGTAGAGTTTAGAGGTGTGATATTGTAAAAGCCATTGTATTTCTATAATATCACAAATTTTGAAAAATGTGATATTACATAGGTGGCGCTTGTTTTGCTAAGCAAAAATTAAAATAGTTTATTTATTATTATACTATTATATTTAAAGAAAAACTTTGTAAATCTCAAAAACTTCGTGAACAATTTAATTGTTGTGAAATCCAAAATCAATTCAATCTAATAAATTTCTCAAATCATGTGGTAATAGCAATACATAATTCAAATGAGAAGCTCAAAGCTCAAAAAAGCACAGCATCATAGAAATGCAAAAGAAGTATAAAACCAACAAAAGCAATGGAATTGCTACCTTTATAATATCACCATATTGATCCTCTTTAATATCACTTCAATTGCAACGACTATATTATTTCTATAATATCACCCTCTATACAAAGTGATATTACAAAGGTGATTGTGAACTACTATTGTATTTCAATAATATCACATTGTTTGAAAATATGATTTCTATGTATGCATGATTGGAAATATTTTAATAAAATAATTAAAATTATTATTATTAAGACTTATCAAAATCATTATCATGCATTCTATTCAAATATATCAAATTTCTACTAATATGTGATACAATGAATACGTAGTATAGTAAGTACGAGCCTCTAATATTAATGATAGCATTTGTGATATTACAAAGGGACTTATGATTTTAATAGTATGATGAACTTTGATTCCAAGTGAATGGGTAATTATTTGGGTAATATTTTTGGCTTTGCCAAGGATACTAATTGATTTATTGTATGTCTTTCATAATGTTCTATTATTTTAAACAAAAAGAGTAATTCCAAGAAATCATGATTAGTCGATTTTGAAAGAATTTCAAGCTTGTACCTATTTTTTTCTTTGGTATTAGGTTGAAGTCCACGACTTTTGCATGAGCAGTCCATAAAAGTACATGGACTTTTACATTTTTTTAACTACTCAAACCCATTTGAAGAAGTATCAATTATTTTTTTAAAGTTCATTTGTAAGGCTTTGGTTTATACCAAAGTGTTAAAAAAAAAATTCCAGTTTTTTCAATGTTTATGGATGTACTCTTTTTTCGAATGTTGAACATTTAATCCAAATTTTTTACACTGGACCCTGAACCCCAAACCCTAAACCCTAAACCCTAAAGAGTTGTTTACATTTTGTACACCAACATTCATAAACAAAGAGATTTTATTTTTGAAACGCAAAGTCAACAAAGTTACAAAAGTTCAATACATTCTTTGCACATGCATTGTTGCGTGGCAAGGAAAAGGAAAGAGAGAATGTCTCACCTACTTCTGGAAATCATTAATGTTAGACAGAAAATCACGCGCAAAATTTGCTTTGTCAACACTGTGATTTGCGAAAAAAAATTCCAGTACTTGACTTTGCAAATCCGCAAACACCTGAAATAGGCTTGAATCTGAAGTAAGCACTGTCAAGTGGACGACTATTTTTCTAATGAAAGACTGCACAAACTTCTTCCAAAGATCGTGTGGCCTAAAAAAGTGCTACAAAGTGGAAAACAAATCTCCCGAAAAAAAATTTGAAATTTGAATTCATTTTGTTTTGGCGCGGCCCCCCTCCGGCGCGAAAACTTTGTTCCCCCCCGCACCAAAACTTTGCTCCCCCCGGCGCGGGTGGCCGGGTGCTTTGTGTATGCGCGTTGAGATTGTTAGTGTCGTTCTCATTCTCATTTGGTTTTTCTTATGTGATCGTGAACCTGTTCAAGCTCTCTGTTATTCATTGTTGTCATTTTCTTCTGTTGTGGTTTGAAGACTTTAAACGCGACACACTTGGACGAGGCGTTCTGCAGTTCAAGGTGCGCTTTGCGTACAACCAACAGATGAAAGCATTTTCTTTGTCCAAACATTTCTAGCACTCCAGTACTTTGTGCATAGTCATGTAACGCAACAGATTTCAAGTTCGATAGAGTTCTCCTCTTCTTCTTGTACATTTCAGTTTCGTATTGAGGAATTTGCAATGTGCTCATACATTTTCAAGTACAAGCTCAGTTTTAAGTCATCATACTGAATTCAATTTCTGCGGTGTGAATAGGTACCCTAGTTTGTAGCCGTAAAATCCGGGTCTATATTTAGAAACTCCTTGGGCTACATGTTTTTGAAGACGTGAAATTTAGGACGGTCCGTTCTAAATCGCAAGTAGACCATGTCATGATTTGTATTTCATGTCGAGCATATTACGTTTTTGTAAGAAGTGCAGTTTAGGTCGGTCCGACCTAAACTGCATTGCGATCGGAAATAATTTTATGAATATGACAACAAAATATAGTAACACTGAATCCAATTTCCTTGACCCTATTCATGCAGTTTAGGGCGGTCCGCCCTAAATTGCAGATTGACAGACCTAAATATTTTCTGAAGACTTAAATAAGTTGGGGTTTCTAATAAATAATCACAAAATCAACAGTTTGGATATGCACTTTAGGTTGGTCCGCCCTAAAATGAAATGCATCAATGCCATAATTTATATTCTATATAGCGAAATTTTTACTAGTGGGACGAGCAGTTTAGGTCGATCCGCCCTAAATTGCAATGCATCATTTACCCTCTGAAATAAAGACAATTTACATTTACGCTATATATTCTGTCATTGCAGTTTAGGGCGGTCCGTCCTAAACTACATACTGACAAACCTGAATGTTTTAAAGACATTAACTAGGTAGGTACTGCTATATCTTCAATACACGGAGAGTCCGGACATACACTTTAGGACGGTCCGCTCTAAATTGCATTGCAATAGTTTCATTACTTGCACAACAGTGAACAAAGCAGGTTCTTGTTCAATTTAGAGAGGACTTCGACAACCTTCACGCAGTTTTTACCGGTCATGCAGTTTAGGGAGGTCCGCCCTAAAATACACTTCTTCCATGTTCAATTTATAGGGTTTCAGCATGTCGAGTCTGAAATATTTCACACTATGTTCATGCAGTTTAGGTAGGTTCGCCCTAAATTGAAATGCCACAATTTTAGTACTTAAGAAAGAAAATATGAGGGATGTCTTATTTAGTTTCTAAAATCTGACAAAGTGGTCATGCTATTCGCCTAAAACCGCCACACCATTGATTTTGATAGATTAAGAAAATGAATGAGGGCTACGCCATCTAAGTTCAGAAAACTTCACACTACTGTGAAGCAGATAAGGGTTGTTAGCCGTACAATGATCATTAATTTCGATTAGATTGGTCTTCATTGATCTAGAACTTTGTTTGTCTAGTTGTGCATTTTAGGGAGGTCCGCCCTAAACTGCATTTACATAAATTAATAAATTACATTTAATAAAATTTGATAGGTCTTTCTTCATCTATTAATTTTCTATTTGGATTGTGGTTTATGTTTACAGATAATATGGGCTCCGTTGATGTCCCACTTGACCTCATGGACTCATCAGACGATGAGCTCCAAGTACTTCAAGAAATGAGTGCTGGCATTCCTGAGTGTGAAAGGCTTCCTTGACAAAAATGGAATACAAGGTTTGTTACTTTGTATAATGGAGAGGGCGTTCTTGTTGGAGAAGGTACTTGTCATAGTGTGAATTTAGATCTTGTACTTGGTGTCACTGGACCTCTTGGAGACATTCATGTGTCAGTGCACATTTCAAAATCACATTCTGAAGTGGACATTTCTGAAGAAAATGTCTTCTCATTAGTAGCTTGGCCTATTGAGCTCGTGCACTGTCGTGGTGCTAGTTTACGCGATCATGAACAGAGAGACAAATTCAACCGTCTGCAAGCAAGTTTAATGAATCCACCATCATCCAAATCTGCTAGGCCCTATGCAAGTGCCAACCGAAATCCGCCTCGTCAAACTGTTGTCAAAGCAAAAGACCTCCTTACACAAGAGTCAATCAACATGGTGTCTAGCAAGGTGTGTTGCAATAAGAATTGTGTCCAACCGTTCCCGAGGGAGAAAATTCGGGCATTTCGAGAAAGAATGTACAGAAATTCAACATTTAAACACCGTGCCTTCATGAAGACTGATGTGCACAGACAAATTCATGAAGGTGCACATCGAAGGAAGATGGTTACAATTGAAGGCATAAATGTGTGTTTGCGCGCATGGATGCTTATTGCGGGGGTTGCTGAGTCTACATTCTATCGCTACTCAAAATACATGAAGCTCGATCGAGAAGCAAGGGATCACGGTAATACAGGATTGTTGAAGCCTAGAGAACATACCCTACAAGCAATAGCTTCTTTGAAGTGCATCCTTGACAGGGAAGCCGATCATATGCCGCATCGCACCCGGAGTCTGAAGGCAGGTGAGAAAGTCGTGTCAAAGATTCTTCCGGCCTCATTTCAATGGAAAGACCAATTGAAGAAACTCAATGATTCCAATGCGGCTTTCGGATTGAAGGAGATCTCCACTTCGAACTTGAGTAAAATAAGGTCCACAAAGTTCTCAGAGTTCGATGTGAAGAAGCCAGGGGATAATTTTGCTCGGTGTGCTACTTGTGACAAGCTAAATGAGCTTGTTAAGGGTGCTATCAGTGGATCTCAAACTGCTTTGAAATGGGCAAGAAGATTGGATAGGCATCTTACCATTGCTTGTGCCCATAGGGATGTATATTACATCAATCGAGAGTTGTCATTCAAGTCTCCACATGAATGTCTTACAATCATACACGACAAAATGGATCACTCGAAAACCGCTTGTCCGGTGTTCTCTCACAAGAGTAAAGAACTCGATGGCCTCATGAAGCTACCAGTTTCTGTGACGGGCATGCTTGCACATGGTCATGCAGATGTACGCTACGCGCATTATGGGTTGGATGTCTTCTCCCATGACTCCAACTATACCGTTGGATCAATGGCAAAGTTGTTGCGAGATTTAGAGTTAGTTCCGAAGTCTTCTTCTCGAGAGTTGTTTAAAAATTCAAAGTCCACTAATTTGTTTAAGGCTGTGCTAGAGGGTGCAGACATGTGCAACGTGTCACTACCGCCGTTGCCAAATACTTTAGCTCCAGCCATGCGGCTACCGCCCATTTTGAACGTGCAGATGGACAATGCCACTGGAGACAACAAGAATAGATATGTTTTCTGTTTTTGGTTTTTACTTGTTGCAAACAAAATCTTCCGGAAAGTGTACGTGAACTTCATGATTGTGGGTCACACACATGACGACATAGATGCGTTGTTTGGAAGATGGAGCATGGATTTGAAGAAAGACAACTTCTCAACAGTACCAGCACTAATGAAGTCGTTTATGGATGTGGATTCCATCCCCGTTATCCCTCACCTTATTGAAGAAGTGCCCGATTTCAAGGGTTTTATAGCAGGGTCACTTGTTGATGGTGATGACATCCTCGTTGGACACACAAAACCACATCAGTTGAAGTTCTACCTGGACTCAACGGGGTGCCCTGTCATGAAGTACAAACTTCTTTACATTGATGCAGAGTGGTTAGGAGAAGACGGAAGAGGCATCAAATTATGGAAAGAAGATGTTGAAGGGCGAAGTTTGTGGCCACGGGGTGAACCGCTGCCTATTCCGTTGAAGCCTATGAAAGGCTTAGATGACATCGTCAAAGGTGTGTCGGGGTTCGTGAAATATTGGGACAATTTATGCAATGCAGACGTCACCGGGAATTACCTAAGACGTTACGAGCACATAGTGAGGTACTGGCGTGGCGTCAAAACAGCGTTGATGGAACCATTACCTACCTTTGGTGTTTTGAGAGATGGTTTTTGGCCAACTTCACGAGTAGTAGCAGATTGAGCGGATGAATTGAACGAGGATGGTGAAGAGCGTGAAGAGTTTGGGGAAGATGATCCGTATGTTGGGCCGTTGAGTGGTCGTCCAAATCCATCTTTTCGAGTAGCTCGAGATTTGTTTGAAGGCTATTTTGTTGCGGTTCGCCCCGCAGATGGTGACACTCATCCGGTGTGGATTGCAAGGGCATTGTTTGATCCGCACTGCAGCCCAGAACATCCGAATTGTGTCCGTATTCAATACTTCCGTCCAACATCAAGGAATCAAGATGTTATAGATTTCTACACCGGATGGGACAGCGAAAGAGGTCTGCGTTGGAAGGTCGATGAAACTGAACCTCCTGTTTGGCAACACACTGATGCTCTTATGACAGCGTGGAAGTCGAGGATCAAGAAAGACACTCAGGAGTGCATGATTAAGATCCCTGCTATACAAATTGAAGTCATTAACGAGAGCTTGACTTCCTATAATTGAGAAGCCATATGTACATAAAGGTATATGTGGTATGCTTTATTTTGTATTTCCCATCCACATATTGTATGTAATGGATGGAATTTATATATTGCAGTAGATGGCATATACTTTAATTTTGTTGGTTTGGATTTATAGTTTGGTATTGTTTATATGCTTTGAAATGTAGCTTTTGTTTTTACAAAACAAGAGTATTCAATTTCAATTATAATGAATTGCTTCTAAGTACATTTGAGTTTTATTTTTTTTCTATGTTTTAATTTATTTTTGTTGAAGCACTTATGTTATAATATCTATGACGAATATTATTGATAATTTAAAGCAACTGGAAAAAATGGGTAGTGGTTCTAATGACTATGTGTTTGATAATTGTGTTAAGTAATTGTCATAATTCGGATAGGGGGCCGATTGATTGTTACAACTTTCCTAGCTGCATGCATAGGTCATTAGGCAGCACCAAGTCATGCCTCTCCCTCAACCGCTTATTCATATTCAATGGGAATTGAACTCAGACCGTTTGAATGACATGAACCATCCTTTACAACCAACTTCAAAGCTCATGACTTGGTGTTCAAAAAGTAAAGATTTTCTGTATATTAATGTTAGCATTGGTGCTTGAAATTTGACCTAATGTTTGAATTAGAGACTTTGTATGTCACTACACTCTCATTTTAATGGAAAATACATTAAAAAATTAGTATGTCTAATATTTGTCAACCTAAATTATATACAAAACATCCATTCGTATTGGTATCAAAATCGACAATATTATTTTGGGAGAGTCCTAAACTCCCAAAATTTTGAATATAGCGTTTTGGGTACCATTTTACACTACAACTAGTTTGTGTCATAGCTAGCTAGCTAAAGCAAGTCCATGCACTTTTGCAAAGTGGCAACAACAACTGCTATTTGTGCCTTTGCAACATAGTGAGAAATAAATATTGAATTTACAAACTCTTCAATTCATTCATACTAGTGTTTACTTTTACGTTGACAATGTTATTCTTAGTTTGTTGAAATTCTTCTTGTTGTCAGCATGAGTACAAATCCATGGACTAATAGTTGTAATTAATCCCACACATCTACATGAAACTTTCGCTAATGTTTGCAGTGGTGGTACTGGTGGCAAACATCTATTTTTCCACTATAGTACAAGACACAGTGATAGGCCAAACTATAAGAGACATGAAGCTCTAAGAGCTGCCTAGGACAGGGCCAAGCTCCTTTATGGTATGTTCACACTTGGTGTTAAAAGTGTTGTTATTGAGGGTCTTAGGAATGAATTTAGATCTATTTTGGACCAGATTCACATTCCAAACAACGCCTCTAACACCAAGTGTGAACATACCTTTATCCCACTAGCGAAGGAAACCTTCTTCAAGTAGATTGCCAGCTTGAAAGCTCGATTATTGTAGGAGACAATTGGTGGCTGAAGGGCTTCTTGGTCAAAGGTGGCCAGCATGGCTATATTGTAGATTATAACATAGTGTACTCCAGTTGGCCATTGCAACATGATTCCTCATTGCATTGTTCAGGCACCATGTTCCTTCGTAGTAGAGGTTACTTGAATGGAAATAACGCACTATTGTAGGGTGACATGTAATCTCAAGAGAAAATAGCATGTGTAAAATCTAGTTGACTTCATGTATGTCAATGTGAAGTAATAAAGGAATTTAAATTAGGGAGACTCTAGCTAGCTAGAGTTCCAATGCAATTTTACCAGGCATAATTGCACATCGATCTTAGTTGATGATTGTGTTTTCACAACTAGAAAATTTCGTTTTTCTGTTGTTTTGGTCGCGTTGATTTCAACAGATTTATGTCAGATTTTGACCGGATCAACGCGACCAAAACAACAAAAAAACGAAATTTTCTAGTAGTGCTTTTCCAATTGGAAGAATTCCATATGACAACATTTCGATCAAAATTAATAGGATAAAAGATCAATGATATTGTAACATTGAGTCAATTCTTCTTGTTGTGCTTCAAAGATTTCAAGCTACTAAAATCTGAAAAATAATACATATTGCGCCTCATATAAATACTTCACTATATAAATAGTGTTGAAAGTAGATAGATGACTCTTTTTCTTGTCCATCCCATGATTCTTTTCACATCAATCCCTAGGAGTCTTTAATTTGCACTAAATATATAGCTTGTTTGTTGGTTCATAATTGACTACTAGGTACATTTCAAAGGGAAGAAATAGACAACTTTGCTTCCTGGACGAAGTAAGGCGCTATTGATGGATTCATTGCAAACTCAATCGTTGTCTTGGTTTGACAATGCTTTTACAAGGTAACATCATAATATCACGAATAACATTTAAATAAACAATTATAAGTTAATAACCAATTAATTGTTGTAGATAAGCTACTAGTTACTATGTAGGATTAAGCTCTTAGAAATTCATAATGAATTCCATTTTTTAAAGCATATCCTTGCCTTGCGTTCCAAACTGGCATCAAATGCTTGAAGTTTTATGTGAGCAAGATTATACTTAGCTAAAACTTGTAGACAATGTACATAGAAATCTAATGAATATTTATTTTCTAGATTCATCTTGATCATATTAGTACAATGTTTGGCTTGATGCAATTTTACATGTTTCTTGGCCTTATTCAACAAACAAGCTTTACATGCAACAAAGAAAAAGCTCATCCTACAATTTTGTCTTTTATTAAAAGTCAAGTTGGAAGACATTCTCTATTTCTTATTCGATTTAGGAAAAATGCATACTTTAAGTGTTGAACAACATTTCTTAGTTGTAAACACCTAAGCCTTTCAATCTTCTGATAGGTGTTCCGACCAACTTCTAGTTCGTATTTTTTTAAATGTTGTCTCTATAGTATAAAGACAATAAAATGATGGGGATAAAACTTCCTTTCATGGCATCCTAAGTACAATTAGACCTTTAGATAAATCAAAGGGAGAGTTTAAAAAATCCACTTTCAAATTCTAACATTTGAAGAATATTTTAGGAAATTATAGAAAGAAGTAGAACTCATTAAATAGTTTTGAGTGTTGATGCCCTCATGCCTTTGTCCCTATTATGAAACTAATAGGAGACCATTTGTGATTGGATTTCAATGTTTGGCTAACAAAAAACACTTGCCTATATTATCTAATTTCAAAAAATACTAGCGTAGTAGCTCCCATTCAATCCACCATTATTGTTTCCATCAAAGCTTACATAGAACAAATTTTGAGAACTAACATATATTGATTAAATGATTGGCCATGACCTAACCACCTTGATAACTTCATTGAATTTAAGAATTTTCACTTGCAAGCATATATCTAACTATAGAATGACTAAAAATAAGTATATTCATAATTTAAAATAGTAACAAAATTTTAGAATGTACGTGTGCACAAACTTTAAATAGTAGAGTTGTCTTTTAACCCTAGAAGGGCCAAAAAGCCCTTTGCAACCATATAGTATTTGAACACAATGGTATTTCACCAGAAAAACATTGACCAAATATTATTTAGTACAAAATAAATTACTAATCATGGTAGTGTGTAAATAACAATGTATCACAATTCATATAATAAACCACAATTGAAAAGTTATAAGGCTAAATACGGGTAGTATAGAGGGACCCTAAGGGCCTTTCAAGGGTTAATTTGTTGTAATTTACACTTTTGTCTAGGAAAAAATAAGCTTTGCATTGACAAAAATTACATTCATTCTTGACATAAGATGAATGAAGAACTTGTAAAACTTGCACTTATAATAAAATTATCTAAGGCTATATTAGACCCTTGTATAGTAAAGTCGCATATTCATTCATTTCTTCACATAAATCATAGTAATATACCACTCAATTTCTATGTGTTACTAATTTTGATCTATTTCCTTAAGATAGAATAAAATTCAATTTTTTTCCAAATATAAGAAAAAACAAAAGAGAAAAATCCCAAAACTTAAAATTAAAGAAGATGTTGTTGATAAAGTAGTTGAATCATGCAGCCTACTAGCCCATAAAAGGTCACTCATGAATGAATTGTCAATTTTCATAAATTGGCATGATTTCAAATTTAGCAAAATAATGGTGATTTACATCTATGCAAAGTTGTAAAATGTACTAGAGTAATTGCAAGAAAGACTGGCTAATAACTTTCAAAAGAATTTGAGAATTTTAGTGGACAATAGTGAAAATCAATATCCATTATTTTTATTTTATAATTTTTAAAATAGAGAGAAAAAAACTTTATAAAGTTCTTCATATTTGTCAGAATGTTGAAAATATTGAAAAAAAGTTCTAACCTTTCCAATATTTGTCAGAATGACATATGTGAAACAAAGTTTTACGCTTTAATTATAATGATTAACATTCACCCTAAAAAATTCATGCAAAAATCCCAAATTTTGAAGTGAAGAAATTACAAGCAAAATGCAAAAAATTGTAACATTTGAATAAATGCAAACTAGAGGTTGGTTGGAACATCTATTGGAAGATTGAAAGACTTGGGTGATAAGAAATGTTGTTCAACACTTAAAGTGTGTAATTTTTGTAGATCAAATAAGCAATTATAGACAAAGTCTTTCAACTTGTCTTCCAATTGTGATAGATGCAAGAGATACAAGACAATGCAAGAGGAATTCTAAACAGCATGGCTTGATATTAAAGTTCAAAAAGTACAATTCTAGAGCTAAAATTAAGAGTTAGAATTCAAGAGATGTGTTCAAGAGAATAAGAGTATAGAGAATAAAGCTCTAGATCTAGAAATAATTTTGAAAGTTATGATCTAAACATTAGATTGAGTTGTCAAGACTAAAGAACCTTTTAGTCTTGATTTCTATATACACTAAGTTATTTCCACAAGCTTCAAAGCTTTTTGAACTACTTCTGTAGTAAGAAGCTTCTAAGACCTTCCATGAGCTTGGAAGCTACTTGAGCTCCTTCTATTAGAAGAAAAAATTCTTAAAAAGCTTCTGTAGTCTTTTGTCATTCACAACACCGATAGAAGATGAAATTGTAGTATAAATTTTTTTTTTTGCATATAAAGCTTATTTGTTGAATAAGGCCAAAAAACGGATGCCCTAATATCCCTCAAAAAAATAAAAAGGTTAGGTGTAGATTGTTTATATCAACATTACAACCTTTGCAATTGGCTTTTTTCACTTCCATAAATAAATCATTAACAATTTAGTATTTTGAATCATTCTCTACATCTATAATCTATACATTTTAGAGATTGTAATAAAAAAAGGTTGTGGATGTAAGTAAAGTACAGTGCTCAATTCAATGCCACTTTTAAAAATCCTAAAAAAGTACTCAAAAAGATTTTAATTTGCAACATGTGGAAGATAATTGTACAAAATGTACCATTTGAATGAGGTCTTCAATGCTTACAATAATAATAACCTATATCCAATTCTTACCTTCCCATTTCATTTAGAAATTTCAAAGTTTTCAAAAATAAATTTCAAATATTCAACATTTCTTGCAACATTTAAATATAGTTTCTTTTGAAAACTTTAGAATTTTATTGAAATTAAAATTACATGACATTCAAATTGACGCTAATTAATTCTTATTGTTTGAGGGTATTTTTTTAATGGATCAATCAAATAAAAAGTTGAAGTTGGGGATACCTTTTATAGTATTTCATTAAACACAAACAAAAGTAAAAATGATGGTATATAACTTGAGTAAAAACACTTATTGCTAGAAAAATAGAGGATACTTCAATCATTTGTAAAATTTGCATTGTGATATATACACCACTTTAAAAATAAGTTTCAGATTTTCAATTATGAAATTGTTTAAAACCTTTATACAAGATATATAGGGCTAGAAAAAATAACTTTGATTTAGATGCCAATATTTTATAGAATTATTTTTTTCAAATTACCTTTTGCATATGTAAAAAAAGAATCATAGTAATATATTGAAATTTAGTAATTATCAAACCAAAGAACCTTCATTTTTTTATTAAATTTTTTATCAATTACACAATGACAATATTAATTTCCAAATCTAATGATGGAAGTCATTACATTAAATCACACTATTTTATTATGCAAAGATCTCCTTTTTCACTTTATGTTACACAATACTTTCCTTTAAAATTAGAGTCTTTTTTGAAATTTATTTACAAGAAGGTAGGATTACTCAATTCACAAATTTCATATCTCATAGTGAATGAATCGCAAAACAAAAAGAATCTAAAATAACTATCAAGTGAAATGTTGTCTTTAAATTAAAAACTCTCTAAAATGTATTTTGATACTTTTCTAAGTTTCTATTTATCTATGGTTTGAAGTCTATATTGAAGTCAACTATCCTAATGTTTGAAATATTAATTTTTTGTTTCAATTAAAGAGACATTTGTTGCAATTTAGTAGAAGGTATTTTAACCCTTAAACCATTGTTTTCTTGGGGGACAAAATGGATTTCAGATAGATTCCTACAGTCTCAATTTCTAGTATGATTTTTCAAAAAAGAATTTGAAGATAGGAAAAAACATCAACTTTTGGAGAATATCATTTTTATTTCAATTGGTGCCCCAAAGCAAAAGTTTTGCTACCCTAAGCCCAAAATGTGATTTGTCAAATAATACCAAAGATAAAATCATAAAAAATCAAATTAAAATTTCCAAAAGTTTGTTTTTCATTGAAAATATTCCTATGTCTACATAAAGAGTTCATTCATTCTATTTGAACTAGTGATGATCTTCTTGAAAAAATAACTTATAGGATTCATTATTTAATACAATTTTTATAGTGCAAGATTGAATGCTTAGATAAGCAAAAGTAAACATTTTTGAAAGTTTTTTGTACTTTGCAATAGAAATGGCAATTTTGAGTGGAATTTGATGAAATTTGAATGGAATTTTGAATGGAATTTCTAAAGGGTCTTGGAACTTTAGGAGTTAAACACCTTAAAATCTTATTGGTGTATTTTGATAATGTTGCCTTTAAAAATATATATGTTACAAATACTCATATTATAGGTGTTTATGATACATAAACCTTCTACAATGTGCAATATCTATTTTATACCTTTAATTTTTAAAAAAATTTAAAATTTTAATTTAAACCTTAGCAATAGCATTCTATAATATCCCTTGATGAAGAGTTTCCGAAGGTACGAAGAATGCAACTAAAAGACATATAGTTCTAGAGATCTCACCATAACAAATTTAATTTTTTTTCATACCCATCATTTTTACTACATCCACAAATCCACTAGCATTGTACAAAACAATAATTGGTGATTATTCCTAAAAACATTTATATACTTATTAAAAAAATTTAATGGATATTTTGATTTCCATGCATTAGATTCTAATTACAATATTCTTTAACCACTGTAGTATTACACCTATTCTATTTACAAATGCTACAATACAACATTGGTATTGTATTAGTGATACTTAGTTTTACAATCACTCATAACAATCATATGCAACCATATGCTTCAACGTTCACATCATATTCTTGCTTTACATCCTTTGATAGTTTGGTAGTCTTTGGATAATTACATTTAAAAAAATAGAAGAAGAGAGAGAGAGAAATGGGCATCATAGATATTTGTAAATAATGCGTTATGGACGATTCATGGTGTTGCAAGGCTTTCTTAATGAATTTTGTGATTATTAGATCATTCTTTTCAATTTTCTAAAGCTTTGTAAAGTTATTTGTTGCAAAATCAAATGCCATAAAAACATGCAATTCTAAAGGTGTTAATAATAGATATTGCTACCTTACATCCTACAAAATAATTACTTCACACTTAACCTTCTCTAACTACATTCCCCTTCATTTCCACGTGGTTTTTGTATAGGCCGTTTTCGACTATGCCTAGCTTGAATAGTAAATGCCGGACCAGGAATCTTTCTAGGAATATTATAATGAGCTGGACCTGGTGATTGATCTGGTCTTTTTGAATCCAATCGCTTTGCAATTGAATATGAAGGAATGCAATTATGGACATCAGGATTATATGTACCAGGACCTGGATTCTTGTCTCCATGCAAGTCACGACCTCTAGGGGCTAAACTATATTTTGGTGCTTCTGATTTTTTAACTGGATTATAAGCTCCAGGGCCTGGGTTTTTATTCTCTATAGGAATGTCATTCCTAGCAGCAATGCTATAATGGGGCACACAATTATGAACATTAGGACTATAAGCACCAGGACCTGGGTTATTTGTTGCCAAAGGTTGTCCTAATCTTCCAGCTATAGAATAATGCGGCACAGATGAGTGGTCTTTCACATTGTATTCACCAGGTCCAGGTCCTATAAAAGATGAACCACCAGATAATCTCTTTGCAATAGAAAATGAAGGTTGATTATTCTCACAATTTAAATCATATGCACCAGGTCCAGGATTATCAGCAGCAAGTGGGTCCCCAAGTTGTTTTGCAATACTAAATGCTGGGATGCAATTGTGGACATCTGGATCATATGCTCCAGGTCCAGGTCCTAAATCTGCTTTTGTGTCATCAAGTCGTTTGGCAATGCTAAATGCAGGAATGCAATTGTGGACATCGGGATTGTAGGCTCCAGGACTTGGATTTTTATCCGCAACTAAATTTGCACCTCGTCTTGCAATAGACCATTTTGGCACGCATGAATGGACTTTGGGGTTATAAGCTCCAGGACCTGGGTTTTTATCTGTAGGTTGTGCTGGAAACCTTCCTGCTATGGAATAATGTGGTATGCAATTATGAACATTAGGATTATATGCTCCAGGTCCAGGCATGTCTTCTTTTGAATAATACTTCAACTTTCCAGCTATAGAGTAATGAGGTACACAAGAATGGTCTACAGGACTGTATGTTCCAGGTCCAGGTCCATCTTCATTTGAACCGCCTCCTAATCTCATTGCAATAGAAAAAGAAGGTTGATTGTTTCCTTGGTCCAAATCATAAGCTCCTGGACCGGGGCCTTGCTCTGCTATATGAGCATCAAACCGCTTAGCAATACTAAAAGCTGGAATGCAATTGTGAACATCAGGACTATATGCCCCAGGGCCAGGCCCAATGTCTGGTTTTGTAGCATCTAAACGCTTAGCAATGCTAAATGCAGGTATACAATTGTGTACTTCTGGAGAGTATGCACCAGGTCCAGGATTTTTGTCTGCTATTAAATTAGTACCTCGTCCTGCAATAGAATAATGCGGTACACATGAATGGACTTTAGGATTATATGCTCCTGGACCTGGGTTTTTATCTAGAGGTTGTGCCTTAAATCTTGTAGCAATGCTATAACAAGGACTTCCTGGTCGATCTTTAGGATTGTAAGCTCCAGGCCCAGGATTATCAACTGCTAGTGGTTTTCCAAATCTTCCAGCTATGGAATAATGTGGTACACATGAATGATCTTTAACATCATATTCTCCAGGTCCAGGGCCAATGTCTAATGCTCCATCTCGATATCTTTTTGCAAGGCTATATGCTGGTCCTCGTTCATTATTATCTATATTATATGCTCCAGGCCCAGGATTAGTATCTAAATGGCTCAAATCGATTCTTTTGGCCAAACTAAAAGCTGGAATGCAATTGTGTACATCTGGATTATATGCTCCCGGACCAGGTCCCATATCTGGTTTTGAAGCATCAAGTCGTTTTGCAATGCTAAATGCAGGTATACAATTGTGGATATCAGGATTATAGGATCCAGGTCCGGGATTTTTATTTAGTGGCTCAGATTGACCTCGGGCTCGAAGTGAATAAGCTGGGCCAGGAATTCCTCTTTTCAAATTATATGCTCCAGGACCTGGATTTTTGTTGTGACCTTCACCCTTGAACCTTGTTGCAATAGAGTACTTAGGGGGGCTAGTCCTCACATGATCAATTTTTGCTATGTAGGCTCCAGGTCCAGGCATATCTTCTTTAGAATGATATTTCAACCTTCTTGCTATAGAGTAATGGGGCACACACGAATGAACTTTGGCATCGTAAGTCCCAGGGCCTGGCATGTCTTCATTGAGATTAGTTTTCAATTTTGCCCCAATAGAGTATTTGGGTGCTTCGGGGCTTAGAAACCTATCTTTAATACAATAGGCACCTGGCCCAGGGTTATCATTCCAATCTTCCATCGTAGTTGTTGCCTACTTGCAATTTAAATTTGGATCAAGCTTGCAACACGTGTAATTCACACATTATATTTAATCATACATTGAACCAATCATTTTTACCATTAAAAAATTCATTGTAGAATCTTTTTTATGAGGTCAATGTTGAATCATCCTCAAGGCAAAACATGTCAATTATCATGAAACCAATAATGAGGTGTGAAGAAACCCTCACATCCATAGCTGCCTTTATAATAATAATAAATACTCAATTCAGTTTAGCTTTTACAAACTTTAATATGTATAGCATAGAAGTTGGATAAAATCACATTTGATACAATTTTTTACCATCATTGGAGAATAATTTAGAATTGTAAAATAGGATTCTATTTATTAGTACCAAAACATATGTAAATTTTTGGTCAAGAGAGATCATGATAAAAAAAAATCATTTCAAGTACTTTCTTTAATTTATATATAATCAATGAAAAAGAAGAACAACAAATGTCATTTTTCCCTCAAGGCAACAATAAATGAAAGATGTAAAGTCAAGACTACAAAGAAATCTTAGGTTTGGATGACTACTCCAATCAATAATTGATATTCTAGTCAACTTGACTTATGTTCTTTTGCATTTTTTAAGTCTCCATCTCATCTAAATACACAAAGATACCTGTTCATATACCTACAACACTCTTCATCTTCCTCTGTATTTATAATCTTTGAACTCCGAAATCTTATATCCAAAGATACCTTGAATTGAATTGCATGCGTTTGAGTAGCGAGGAAAAGATTTGTTTGAGTGGAAGGAAGTCACTTTCTAGAGACTTTTCAAGAGTGTGACTTTCAGGAGCAGAGAGCAATGGTACAAAGGAAGAAGTTTGGATGAAACACTTATCCATTGTTTGGTGAACCTCCTTCGAAAGTTCTTTGAGTTTTTGCATGCTTCTACTTTCTTGAATTTCCTTGGCCATTTTTTTGAGCTTCACTAAAGTTTTACTTCGCTTGCAATTTTCTACCAAACTCTTCATTATTTACTTAATATGTACAATGATCTTAAATTAGAATACAAAAAAAGATAAATAAGTTCAACGTAGAAGACTAAAAACCACTGAGGTCTCCAACTCAATTCAAATTGAGCTAGTTTTAAATCATTTATAAAACATGCCCACATAATTTGTCTAACTCCATATCTATACATACATTTGTTTAAATCAATCCAATGCAAAAATGCAACACTTTTCATATAATAATTCAATAATAGGTATTGACTTGAATTTACAAGATTGTCATTACATCTTCATCAATCATGAAATAGAAACACTTGATATAGAATTCTCATATATGTTGAAAAATCTTGAAGTAAAAGCTAAAATCTCAATTGAGCAATTTAAGGGATGATAGTGAGGCAAAGAAAGTAAAAAGCCGTTTGGGATACGAAGGAGCAAATAAGAAGGCACTTTAACATTGAGATAGCGGAGACTACAAAGATAAGCTAGAAAGGATGGTCAAGGGATACAATGATCTCCTCTCAATGAGAAAAGGGCACTCCAAACCCTAAAACATTGAGTTCATCTTTTCCAATGTAGTCTTCTCTACAATTAATATGAGTTGTTGGCATATCCATGAAGTCATGAACCTAGTACTATAGAAGAATATGATCATTCTTCTACCATTTGATCACATAGTTGTGAATATGCATTTTACCATGCTTGGCATTAAATATGTTGATCATTGCCATCATTTAAGCATATCAAAAATTCAAAAACTATGAGAATTTATTTTCTAAGTAAATATAAATTTAGAACATTCACTTGTAAGAATTGATTATAATCTTAAATCAAATCTTTTTTCCTTTTAGATGCATTGTTATTATTGTTTAAAAACAATCTCTCTCCTATACTAATATTATTCAATAAATACAATCAACCAATTTGCCAATTAATCATCACAAATATTTGAAAGAAATTAATGTTCTTGTGTTGACATATATTTATTACATGATGATTTATATAATGATTTACCTGTACATATAACCAACAAAGATTATTTTAACTTTCAATATTTGTTTTTTAAGATAACCTCTAATTGTTCAAGTTGACCATCATTACGACTCCTAGACTAGAATCATAGTGTAAATTCTAGAACTAACATTTTAAGTCAATGTTTGGTGTTTGACTAAAGATTTGTTTATCAAATTTTGTTGTAAAGAGTTCCAGTAGATAAAATGATTCATTTAGAGAGCATTTATTAACCTATAAAAATGAAATAACTCTCACATGCCATATGCGATCATTTATGCAAAATAAATTGTTGCACAATCACTGAGGGTTGATCTTAAAAAATACATGAAAGTTTCTCCATATCAATATAGTAGAGTGAAAAACATCATAATGCATATCAATTTTTAATGTAGTTTTTATTTTTATATTTTGAAAGTTAATTTGCCATGTTTGTAGGATGTTTTTGCTACAGTGTACCAAAAAATGGAGTTACAACTCCACATTTTTGTATACTGGCAATCTTGCATTGTGTACCAAATAAAAAATCCATCTTCTAGAAGATTTTCATTATAGATTGATTAATATACACCATTTCAAACTCAAGGTAATGGAAAAAATGATTGAAAAAGTGACTGCTATGAAATTTCTTCAATAGATATGTAAGCAAAAAGAATGTAAAGTAAAACTAAGGCTCTATAGCTCTTTGTGCTATCAATGACATCCATCGAAGATTAAAGGATCAAATGCTCCGTTTTTACTTGGGAGATGTTGGTAGCACAAATTTCAAAATTTAGCCCTCACTTAGTTTGGGAACTTAAGAAGATTGGTCATTCATTTGAGATTGACCTTGGAGAAAGGTAATTATGAACCTCCTATTCATGATGCATTTCTACACAAGTATCCTCATTATCAAAATGATGTAAACTCATGTTGATGTGTTGATGTGGAAGAAATGTATGTAGTGTAAGCTATTGTGAAGAGCCCCGACAAGGATCCATTAAGCTATTACATGACATTTGCATATTGGTATAAGAGCTTGTTATAATTAGGCAACAAATCTTTCAATTGGTGCTCAACACCGTGATCCATAATTGTTGCAGGTGAAAGCTCAAGCCCTTCATCTAATTACACTTGGTCTTGAATTCATTCAACATTATACCAAAGCTTTCAAATCCCTCCCCAAACTAGAAGGAGGAGATCCAAAACAATAAAACACTAATTTCTCTACACACATTCTTTAACAAGATTATTCCCCATGAAGAACAAAAATCTCTATAGTAGTACTACAACCTCACATTTGTCACTATTCTACCAAATTGATTGCTATAAATTTGGTACTACACCATTTGTGCGTCTTGCAAGTAGATCACAACACCAACAAAACTCATCCACACTATCTGTTTAAAGGTTGTTGTTGTACAACTAAAACTAATGTTGGCTTGTTTCCACAATGAAAGTTATTCATTCATTTATATTTAGAGTTTCATCCATTTTGGAATTGTATTTTTGTCCAATCAAACAATACTTGTGTGAATTCTCTAATGGTCCTACCTCCTTTTAAATGATCAAGACTATAATACTTTATGATACATTTGTTGAAACAAAATGAATAAGAGGGAATTTTCATATTGTATTGGAATTGGAAATGGATTTTTGAGTTTTTTCAAAGTTAGAGTTGTATTAGTTGAGTTTCATAATACTTTCATTTCTATGTGAGTAGGTAGAAACTAAACTTTAGAAGTAGCCTTGCCTTGTTGTCAAACAAAAAGCATCCAAAGTATTCAAGTCCAATGTCAAAAATAATAAAATAGTTTTACATTTAAAGATAAATTTAAATATTGGATTTCTTTTTTAGTTCCCAATCCAAAACTTGAAATGAATTATATATTGATATGTATAATTTGTGGGTCCTTTCATTGACAATGAATAAGAGGATATATTTTTGTGTTGTGTTGAAACAAAATGAATGTTTAGAACCAATTATATAATTATGTATTTTAATAATCAAATTATAATATTAAAATACATAATTCATTTCAATATTAGAATCCTTTTTTAGATTTGATCCAATACTCTCATTATAGCCTTACTAAAACATTATCATCATTGGCAATAGAAAACAATACACAAAACAAATTAGAAATAATAAATAAATTTAGGATTGAAATAATTTTTTGATTTTCAAAAGTCAAATTTATTTTTATTAAAATAATTAAAATAATGAAATTGTCAATGAAAGGACCCACAAATTATTTGAAGCAATAGTTATGGTTGCACTTGTGTGCCTTCATTTCATGGCTTTAGTCATATGCCATCATGATCCTAATGATTCCATGCATGTATCATGGCTTCATTTCATGACTTTAGTCAAGTGGCCTCAAAATTTCATGGCCAAGTCATGTCTATTTGTCTCTTCACACTTAGAGCACCACTACACCCTACCTTCATTACTACAGACCTCTATATCATCAAATATTGGCTAAATTAGTTTTAATCTAAAGGTCATCATTTGAATTTAAATCCACGTAGAAAGAAGACCTCGTAGACCAACATCCTTAAAATTTGTAGTAAAAAAATTCATTCAATTGCTAAACATGATAATTTAGCTTACTTTGGGCTATTACTTAATATGTTGTCAAGTGAATTTAACAAGAATTTATACCGATTACAACCTATGTTTTTTCCACAATAGCCAACAAGACCATATGCCATTGATTCCATCAATATCCTCCACATTCTTTTTAAGCCAATATCTTCTAATTTTTGTTGTAATTATATATTCTTAAATATATTTATATCACAAATATTAATTAGGGTGTATTGATATCCTAAATGCTATATAACAACATATGAAAGAATGTCAAGATGTTTTAAACTAGATAATGACCATAGAGAGTGCATATACGGATCATCTGCAATGAGAACAAATCCTAAAGGCTAGCCTCTTATTTTCATCTTCTTCCTTGTCTAGGAAAGCCCAAAGAAGAAATCATTACAAAAAATTTTAGGCCTCTGGAAGGTTGTTAAGGTTTTGATTTTCGGCATGCCACAGGGCAAGTACAAGAAAATTAAAAAAAAATTAAAATACTAAAAAATACTAAAAAATACTAAAACCTGACATGTCGTTGATTTGGCACCAGTAGTGCCACGTCAGCTGCTGTCATTAAAAAATAATAAACAATAAAAAAACAATTTTATTTCCTCTATAATTGCACCGGGGGGTCAAAACTCGTGGCCCTCCAGAGGCCTGAATTTTTTTGTAATGTTTGGAACCTTCCACGGCCATTATCATTTGTAACAACGACGACTAAAATTCTTGACACGTGGCATGGTGCTATTTGCCAATTGGTTTGTATCAAGTACTTGTTTTTGGCAAGTGCCCATTGAAAGCTCTTGTGCAATTACGACAGCTTGTAAACAATTTTAATGCATTTTTGTTGATTGTGTGCAATTTTTGTATTTCAAGAACGTTTGCATGTTTTCAAGTTCAAATAATGAATCTAAAGAGGTCAAAATGTTTTAGTGTAGGTTGTTTCATTTTTGGTGCTTTGGCAAATATTATAAATAATTCTTGCACATGTACTTTTCTTTTGTTCAATTATAACATTGAAAAAGATTTTGCTCCAATTACTAGTGATGAGTTTGAAGTACACTAAAATTGGTAAATAGTGTTAGATGATAATTAGTGTTGTTCCCTGTTTTTTACCCCCAACACTATTTTTCAACTTATGTGTAAATAGTGTTAGGGCACTTAATTGCTGTCATCAAAATCTGTCCCTTCCCTGCAAAACTATAATTTTTGCCCCCCGCCGTAAAAATCTGTCTCTTCCCTACAAAATTGTAATTATTGCCTCCCGCCGTGAAAATCTATCCCTTTCCAAGAAAACTGTAATTTTTGCCTCCCACTGCGAAAATCTGTCCCTTCCCTGCAAAACTGTAATTTTAGCCTCCCGTCATGAAAGTTTGTCCTTTCTCTGCAAAATTGTAATTTTTGCCTTCCGTCGTGAAAATCTGTCCCTTTCCTAGAAAACTGTAATTTACTATAGAGCTAAAATAGTGTTAGAATGGGGTAATTTTCATCTAACACTAACCTTGCAAATCACAATTAGTGTTAGTGTTGACAATTAGTGTTGCCAACACTATTTACCAATTTTAGTGTAGTCGAGGGTTTGGATGCTATGTTAAGAAATCTTAGAAAAAAATCAAGCAAGAAAGTGGTCAAGTGAGGCTAAGTGAGCAAAAGATAGTGGTCAAGAGGTCAAAAAAACTAGTACATTTAAAAAATCAAAGTAGATTGTAAAAGACTTTGATGCTGAGTTTATTTTATCAACATTATTGGATTCTTTCTTACATACAAGGACTGGTGAATGTTTTTTTTTGCCATTGGTGCCTATCATTGTTTGTCAAAGTGAAGGTTCTCATTTTGAATGGTGGCCTATCAATCCTAATTCTTGTCCTCAAAGAAGTGCAACTTTTGATGATCCCTTATGAGATATCAATTGAATGTTGTTACATACCATTCCAATGTAGTTCAAAGCCAATCCATTGTTATTGAGATTCAACTTGGTGTTGCTAAGAACCAATCCAACATCACTAAAAGCAAATCAAGTAATGGAATCTCTCTTATGAGTAATACTTATATTGTTATGATCAATGCATCATCATCATTTCATTGTGTTCACAATCTACTAATTCATTCTCAAAATTTGGATCCTATTGGCAACGTTGGAATTCCTAACTCTCAATTAGAAAGTCATATGAATGCCATGATAGTTCTAAGAAATACTTCAAATGATGTTTCAAAATTTTTTCCATGTGATGAAGTAGAATTTCAATCAATCATGTGGACTAGTGGACATGCAATTTGGATGCAATAAATCAATTGTGATGAATTATAATATTTTTCCCCCTCCAAAAACAACTTATGAAATCTCTCCACATGTAATATACTAATATACTACCTTCGTCCAAATTTGATCTTCTTATTGGACAAAATCTTTTGGATTAAGGCTAAAAATAACTTTTTAAAGACTTATTTTGCACAAAAAGTAGATTTGGATGACCTCTTCCCATTTTAAAAAATTTGAGTTTTAGAACCCTTTTCAAAGTACAGTTTTAGAATATTAAAAAGTAAAAAATTTTGGGCATTTCAAAGAACACCAGCGAACACCTAGTTTTTGAGTGTCAAGGTGTCATTTTGTGGACATTTAGTATATGGCTAAAACCAAGTATAGAACTTTGTTTTGCCTCCCAAAGTTTAATCTACTTCAATTGGGGAATACTCAAAGAGATGCAAAAAATAAGAAAAAACCATGTTCATTGATCCCTTCAATCATTTTATTTGTCTTTTACTTGATGATTGCATAGATATTAGGGGGAACTACTACTTAGAATTGTTTTCCTAATCCCAAACAATAATCACAAGCTAAACTTGATCAATTTCAACATCACAAAGTGCAACAGGAAGATCATTTTGGGACAAAAAAACAAGGCAACAAGAAGATCATTATGGGACGGAGGAAGTAGCAATTTACAAACAATCACTTTATGTCAAATAATTGACAATCTTCCCAAGTAGCCTAAAGTTAGAGAATGTCACAAAGGGTCCAAAGTGCAACTAATAATTTACTTGCTTATAGCCAATCATAAAATATGTTGGAGAGAATTCTGGTCATGGCCATTACAATTTAATAAAACACTATGTACTATGCAAAGTCAACTTCAAACATGCATTTCAATGTGTTGCTTGTAATTTTTCTCAACTTCTACAATGTTATACTTCACTTTTGAATTTAGCCCTAGAACGCCAAGTTTTTAGGGTTAATTGAAATGAAGTCCTTGATTTCCATGATAGTAAAATGAGCACAAAATAACATCCTCAAAGAATTGCACAACAAAGCATTCTTCAGGAGCATAAGAAAATAGCCTTGGCAAACCAAACCAAAACTCCATGTGAACCAAGAGTAAGAAAAACCTAAATATTGATTATACAAGATGTACACAATCAAAACATGAGAGTCTATGAGAGTCTAGTCTTGGCTTACAATCAAAACATGAGAGTCTATGAGAGTCTAGTCTTGGCTTTGGGTACATCTAAAGACAATACTTTGAAAATTCATAAAATGTGATGGAATCTTCTTTCAATTGCAAAAATAAGATCCAATAAAACAGTTTATGCTTAATAGTAGTAACTATGCTCAGTTGGAATTACTGACGATCACAGGTGCACATAGCTTACCAAATGTCGAAATTTGACTCTTTGTTTCGTTGCCACAATGGAGACGAGTCCACAGACAAGTAAGTTCTCACAACTATTAAAGAATAAAACGAAGGAAAAGAAGCATAGAAACTGAATGGAAAAACGTGCTTGCAACAACCTGAAGACGCTGAAGCAGTATCATAATTAAAGCTCAAAGACACATATTGTCCAAATTAAGACATCAGCATCAAAAGATTACATACGAATGATGAATTGTTTCGAGTGTTGAGGCTTTCGAGTCATCTTCCACAGAAACGCCAGTCCACCCACTAACGAGAGGATGATGACCCCTGCCCCCAGCACTGCTCCTGGCCACACAGGCCTGACAAACCGGCTCCATAATGTAAGATTACAGGTCATGTCGAACAGAGTGAGCAGATTACAGTTGTAGAGATCATAAAAATACTACCTTGGCAAGGTACCTTCGTCTGCCACAAACTAGGGACATTGGTGACATCTTAACGAGAATGAAAATCCATCACCAAAAGTTCCAGGGAGGAAATTCCTGCATCTAGTGAGATCTCACTAAAGGCTTTAAGGAAGATATAGCTGGCTTATAGTGTGTTAAGATTGATCTACAAGTTCTTGTACAGGAATATGTAACTACATCAGTATTTTGATTTTCCTACTAGATAAGTCATTAATTTCTAAGGAAAGTAACCACCAATACTTGGTTGAGCACTTCAGTTGCATTTATCAGCCTTCTCAAATTGTGCACCATTATACCATACATTGAAACCGGAATTATACCAGTCCTGAAAGGCATACCTTTTCAGCGATTTGCCATACCCACTTTGTATACCTTTCCAATACCATTCCTGTACAAACCCATAGATTCTACCATTCCTAGAAGCAAATGATCCTTGGTAAAGCCAGTTTCCTTATAAATGATCTAAACTGTAAACATTTACCTTCTCTATCTGTAAGTTAGTACCAAGGGATACAATATTTGCAAGAAGTCACAAGATTGAGCACAAACTTCCAAGACCACAAAGCCCCCAGCAGCACCTGTCAGGATAATCCTTGAGGTAGACACGCTTCTCCAGACCGACAACGTAGAACTTGAAGGAGCGTTTGCCTTGCTCAACCAAGACACGAGTCACAGGAATCATGTGCACGAGATGACGCTCACAAATCACCCTTGCTGTCGGTGGCACAGGAGTCCTCTCCGCCATGACATCAGATGAGAGCCTTGTGAGGACTTGAGACTCAGGGAAGCTCACGGGTTGACATTGGTACGCCTCACTACCGTACAACTGAACCCCTTTGGCTTCGTGGAATACTTCGTCCGGAACTAGAGTTGCATTGCTCGATGCGCTGATCTTCTTGGTTTTCAGAGTTGTCCTGCGAGAGTAACCAAAGTTAGTTAAGAGCAGCAATTGAATCCAATCTTCAAACGCAAATTTTTAGCACACCAAAATCCTTACTAGGTCTTGTCCAACAATTAAAATGCGTCACAAATTACTCTCTACTATTTGTGTGTTCTCAGGTGGTATGTACTTTTGAAAAGTGAAATCCAATGTCCCTCATAAATAGGAGCTTGCACAAATCTGACAAAAAACATGGGCCAAAGCTAACAAGGACTGC
The DNA here is from genome assembly GCA_950106755.1 of Climacium dendroides. Classification (NCBI taxonomy): domain Eukaryota; kingdom Viridiplantae; phylum Streptophyta; class Bryopsida; order Hypnales; family Climaciaceae; genus Climacium; species Climacium dendroides. The sequence continues at coordinate 22,124,150 of OX467091.1, forward strand.
GGTGTACAATTTCAGCAATAGCAAAAGCATAAAAAGCTCCAGAGTCTTTACCAAGTTACGTTCAACTGCTTGCTCTCAAGTAATGCACCTGAGCCTTGACATGTGCTACAGAGAATACGGCCTCGAGACTTGCAATTTGTGCACAGCAACTTCCCTTTACCTTGACACTGCCCACAACTGCAGTATTCATTGTGAGATACTTGAAACGTCTATTTTTAATGCGTCAGCATTAGAGTTACCATACATGTAATGCAAATCTTGGCTTGTAACAGGCAGACATGAAAAGAGAGAAAATTATTAAAATGAGGACAAGATGTAGCCTTAAGTCAACAAGTATTCGATCAGATACTAACTTGGTATCAGAGCCGTCCTGGTGGGCAAGAAGGCCACGGCCATGGCAACGTGAACACTCGGTAGTCACCCCAGATACAGCAGAGTTGATGTCTTTGTTTGGATTGCACGAAGGGCAAACAACCTCCTTCCGACCACCGCAATCTACAAAACGGATGACACTTTGAAGCACTCATAAACTTCCATTCTTTGAGTACTGCACGAATTCATGACGAAAAAATGGTTTAATTTCCATTCACAAATGGAAATCCGCTTTAAGGTCCTTAGTAATCAGGGCGTCAAAAAAAACCCAGATAATTCGCTTACTATCTATCTTGAGGTAGACTTTGACCTCATGATTTCCTCTTCTTTTGTTGCAATAAAAAGCAACATTCACACGTAATCTTTACTCAAAAATCTCCATGCGATGGTAAAGATATATAGATATTGATTACAAATTACTGTTACAAAAGCACAAGACTTTTAAAAACATGCATAAAAAATAAAATCTTATCAAGCATCTATTGCGCAAATACTATCATCAAAGATATTGGGAAGAAGTGGTGGACAGCTAGCTTTAATTTCGATGTTAGAAGCACAAACCCTTGCAGTCAAAAACTAGATTAGCATAAACGCACATATAAATATCCAAACGCGTACCTCCACATGGTTGCACTGATTCCGAAGAGGGCATTTTCTGACGAGCCAGTTTCCGTGGGGTGAACAATAAAGGAAACTCATGTCTCATGTCGATTTCCCAAGGGCCAGGGGCATGGCCACTAGTTTTGTCATCGACGGAACCTCCATTGTAAGATTTGACCCGCGTCTCCATGTCTCGCTCCTCAATGAAAGTCTCGAGAGTTCCAATATACACATTACAGTCTTCAATCTTGCTAATTGGCCATTTGTTGGCAGGCCGTCCACCCCAACAGCCTTGCTTCTCCACATAATCTGTCAACAGCTCCCTAATCTCCTCCTCAGTCACGCTCTGCTCACTGCTCCACCAATTGCGTCACACAGGAAAAATATTACTCTTAAGCCCCGCCCTCACCAACCAAGTAGCGCCAATTAGCTAACTGAAATTAGTTACTAAATTTCTCCACTACCGAAGTCTATCCATTGATGCTAATTTCTGATAACTAATTTGCAATGAGATTACATTCATTACCACCGATTGACTTGCCTCGCGGAAATTTAACACATAAACTAACTGTGCCTACACCAATGGTTTGAAGTGCAAAACCCACCCACACTAACCCAGTATTATTTATAGAAAGTTTGGGAGTTTGACTTAAGATGCAATGTTGCACTGATGAATCATTCCTTTGTCAAACATTTAAAAACGTGTAAATTTAAACCAGAGTTCGGTGAATCCAATTCCAACAACGTCCTAATTCCCACACAAAAAAAACATTGACAATAGATACCTGTTGATGATAAGAATGCACCCCACTTACACATGTGCTGGTTTCAGGTGATCAACTTTGACCCTCATAACTATTGGAAACAGTGGCCAAATACCGAAAACTTGGTGCATAGGATTCCCCTTTCCATTGCTACTAGGAATCAATAAAAAAATTGATCATTTCAATTATAAAAACTATGCTCACTGCAAAATGTGCAGGTTTAAGATTCTCCTACCGCATCGAACCATTCCATGCAAGAAAAGAGAGCGCTCGTACCTCGATGTCACTGCTGCATTTTGCTGACTTCCTTGTATGGCACTTGATTGCGGAACTACAACAAAAACAGTCAATTCAACATGATATATTGTTCAACATCTACGACGCCACTTAGAAACAAAAACGCAATTATGAATAGAAGCTTCATATGGTAGATGGGTACGAATACCGATAAGACCCACTCCTACATAAGGTAACAACCCCAAATTGTGATCCATTTCTAAAACCGACCCCTACAAGATTCTTGCCTAAAACAAACAGCCTCACGAACAGCCTCCCGTCATCAGAACCTAGGGTTGACTTTGGATACACCTATTTCAGCCCTTTGAAAGTTCATAATGTATTCAAATGGTGTCCAAAAAATGCATTCTAAGAGCATCTAGAATCCCCATATTGCCCACAAACTATAATCAACCAAAAGATATTACATTTCAGTAATACAAACCATTCTCGAACCCTTATTTGGAAGATTTTAGGTGCTGTTACCTCACTGATTAAAAAGCTTCAATTCCCGCAAACTGTATTCCTACCTTCAAATTGAAAAATGACGCAAATTGTAGGGAAGAATGTAGTATACTCAGGCATCCCTAAATGTCTCCGATTCCAGATTTGCGTAGTAAGAACACCTTGCAGCGGTAGTTCCCGATTCGACATCGGTCCCCAAATTGCATCCTCTACCTTAAAAGCTTCAATTAAAATGCGAGGATTAGGATATAAGGACCCGGGGAAATGACTATGGAGATCACCTTCTGTAGGCTGTCCATGACTACTCCGATTCGAAGCTTCCGTAGAAACCAATGCGCCATAGATCCAAAGCGGGTACGGATCCTTCGACCCCGCCGCAGCCTCCCGAATCTCGTTCACGGTGGCCAGCGAAGCAGTTTCAATCGGTGGTACGCTCGGCGGGATGTCACTCGCTCCAGATGATGCATATTGCCCTGCGGCCCATTCACTTAGTTGCCCCTCCCCCTCCTCTGCACCAATCCCCCACCCAACAAAAGCAAAATCCTTACAAAGCGATCGCCCATACCGACACAAGATCTTTCTCGTCGAGGTGGAACCCACAAAAGAGAGAAGCGCTGGAATCGCACAAGAGAAATTGAATTCTCGAAGAAGCTTAGGTAATAAGGATTGGAAGCTTACGTGACGAGGAGAGAGGGCGAAACGTAGAAGAAAGCTCCGGAGAGTTTTGGTAATGGATTGGGGGGTACTGCACTGATGGTAATAGGGGTTCTCGAATTTCTTCGGGATTCGCCATCGCTGTAGCAAGAATTGGGAAACCCTTGTCGCAATTCTAGCCTGCGCGAAATCGATTGAAGCGCAATTTGGTGGCAATCTTTCACAGCTTCAATCTGAAGTCTGGATGGGTTTACGCGGAAGAAGGAGACGAAGGAGACGAAGAAGACGAAGAAGGCGACGATGACGACGAGCGGACGAAGTCTGTTCGTTTCACTGGACGAACTTCGCTCGGTTGACACCGTGGTTTTAAATTGGGTTAAATTTAGGCTTACCTCCTTGTGAAAAAATATGTAAGCTACAGAATTATGAAGTATTAATTCATTGAGCAGAAATTTTGGATCACAAGATAATATGTATTAATAGAATTAAATTCGAACATTAAAAAATCACTTTTGTTAGGTGATGTTTTCTATATTAATTTTTTGACATTTTATCTAGAGTAGACATTCCTTTATTGAACTAGCTTGTACAGTTTTCTTCCTTAAAGCTATTGATATATGAAAATTCCTAATTTAAAGTATTATTATCATTATATTTTTCACATTACAATCAATCAAATGGCCAATCAATTAAAATGGTCATTTTAAAATTTTAAATGCTTTATTCTAAAAGGATTAAAAAAATTGGTGAAATTACCTCATATCCAATTTCAAAGTCTAATTTGTGCCATTTGCAAAATCAATCGGAAAGACCTTCATTCCTCCAACTTAGTGAAGGCTTTGCTTGAAATGCTTTGATTACACAACCATCCTACTTGTACCAAACTTGCTAAAGAAATTGCAAGTAGGATTGAATGAGTGATGCTTCTTCAAAGTCATTGAACTAATTGTATAGGATGAAGATTACTTGTGAGGGATTATTCCAAGGTGCAAAGTGTTGAGAAAAAATTCCTAAAGATACAATCTTCTTCAAACGTGAAGACCAACTTGTAAAAATTCTTGAATTTTCATCTAAAATTTTGGATGGATTGTGAAAATTTCCCTCTATGTTTTTTTTTCCCCCAAAATTGTACCTTGAGTGATTTTTTTTTTTATAATCCCACCAGGGACGGTCTTTAAGGTATGTGCACCTAAAAGTGACACTTTCCTAATTGCAACACCTATCTATAGCTATTCAAGATTTCAAGCTTAAATCTTGAACAGCTGTAAATAGGTGTTGCAATTAGGAGAGTGTCACTTTTAGGTGCACATACCTTAAAAGTGTACGAGACCTGTTGCAGTTCTGATTCATTAAAATGGACGTACTCTGTTCACGGAACCCGACGAACTCCGTGCATTCGTCGAACGTGACGACCAGCGGTAGCATCAGCGTCTCTCCACGTCCCGTTTGCGGCCGTCAGCGTCCCACATTCTTGAGCTTCAATGCCGCTCCTCCTCTGTCTGTGCTCTTGCGTGGTGGCTAGGTTTCCCCTCATTTCCCTTTCCACATTTAATCGATCACCATCGTCCTACAAATCCCGTTCTCTGAGATAGGAAGAGAAAGAGAAAGCGGAAGCGGAAGCGAAAGCCAAAGAGATTTTCTTAGGTTTGATCACCATGCAGGCTTTGGTGCGGTTGGCGAGGAGGACCAGTCTGTTGCAGGCACGTCCAAGTTTTCACCAACAGGGGATCGTCACATGGGCTTCGTCTGCGCAGAGCGAACAAGGTGGCGGAGAGATTGTCGATGGAGCAAATGCGCAGTCCCCGCAAGGAGGAGAGAGCAGCGTTGTCAGCGAAGTCCCTTCGTTTCGTGTCCCTGGGTTCTCTGGAGTGTCTCCGGCTGCCGGAAAGGCATTACCTTCCAGTATAGCTTTTCTAAACTTTCTCTCTTTCAATCCGTTCTTCTGGCGGAAACGCCTTTTAGTTCTGTTCGGGACATTCTTTCTTTTCCGCAACATTTCACGAGTGGGACGCTGCGATCATCGCGCAGTTTGATTTGGGGTTAACATAAAAATGGTGGATCTTTCTGTTTTCAATAAAGCGTTGTTCGATGAATATATTGGGGGCGAGAATCAGGGTTTCGAATTTTGGTTCCAGGGTTTATGGTTTCAGGGTTTTAGGGTTGAAGAGGAGCAACTTACATACATGACGGACGGGTGTTTCTAGCAGTTGCTGTAGTGTAATTATCCTTAATTTCTCTTCCGGACATGATTTTTTGTCCGACATTTCACCATTGGGAGGGTTCGATCATCGCGCATTTCGATTTAGGGTTATCATGAAGATGTAGGATCTTTTTGTTTTCAGTGGACTGGTTTTCGCTGGACGTGTAGGGGCAGTGATCAGAGTTTGCATTCAGGATTTGAGGTTTCAGGGTTTTAGGGTTAAGAGCGAATCAGCGTTCATGCATGGTGAACTCTCTAATTCCACAATGATTGAGATGTTAATTCAGGAATCGCACTCCGTGACCTTGTAAGTGTTTCATGTTTACGCCCGTGACCATGTTTTGCTTTCGTGGACAGACAAAGTATATGCACGTTTGTCAAATTGTCCCAAGTATGCGTTCAAATCCGACATTCTTGCGTACTTTGAAAGTTGCAACTTGCAACCTCACCAGGTGGTGACGATCTACGACGAGAAGTACCGCCAGAGATTTATGTGAGCTTTTGAAATGTTCCTACTCATCTTCTACGTAATCTGGATATTTGGCTGTTCGATCGTGAGTTGGCGGTGATGGTTATTTAACCGCTTCGTGCCAAAGCAATAGTTCATTGTACTACCTTTCAAAACATGTTCCAATTGTTCAAAATGTATGGAGTCGTTCATTTGGCACATTCCTGAAAGCTTCTTAAATGATTCATTTAATTAGATAGATATGGAAGTGGCTGCTTTGGGCCATTTTAGGACTAAAATTGTATTGGGAGTCTTTCATTTTCCTTTACTGAAGTTGCAAAGAATATGCAGCAGCGACAGACCTTGAGCCTTTCAAGGATGTGGTAGTGACAGAGGTTTGGAGGTTGAGTTGATCTTTTTTGTTCCCTACAGACAACTGGAGTTTGATAATCTGGAGGGCTTCCGGCAAGCCCAACGGGCTATCGTACGTCAGGGTCGCTTAGGTGGCCGGTACTTGAAGCTTGACATGGTACTTGAAGCCCATTTTGTATTCTGAATGGTGCAGTCTATTTTATGCCATGACAGTTCCATCCTGATCCCAGTATAAGATTGAGTTGAGATGATTTAATTGCTTTGTCATGACGGCAGTTGTTTGGAAATCTTGCCAGGAATCGAAGAGGGCCGACGAAGATGATATTCACAATATTGTCAAGACTTTCCGGGGACAATCTGTAAGCTTCTATTTCTCATCATGTGCGTCAAATATAAATGTGTATACCTTACAGAATTGTAACAGCAACATATATATACTATGAAGTAATCATGGTGTTGTGGAAATCATGCCTGACCACGGTTCAAGTTTCTTCGTAACTCCTAAGTGCTCAATGGCGAAAAGTGGTCTCTCCCATATCTATAGGACTTGACCGCCTTTATTATGGAAAGTCACAAAATATACCGATAGAAAGAAGAAATCATATCCTATATTTGAATATGTTTTGAAAGTTTCTATAGTTGACTATTACCTTATAACGTCGACTTTCAATTTTAGCTTCGGCACCTAGGGGATAATTCTAGCTTGTGATAAAGGCACCTTTATGGAGTTTGGTCACCTATTAAACTTTGATCACGAAGGTTTTCTTAGTCTGGTAATGATTAAAAAATTAAGTTCTTTGATCAATTTTCGGCACTGTTGGTTGGGAATATTCGTCCCAATTGCACAGCACTAACGAACTGCCTGTATTGGATTGAACAGCTGCTGCTGATGCAGGTGCCGAATGAAGCTACCGTAGAGGATGTGGAGCGATTTTTCCAAGGCTACAACTTGGCATCATACTCTACGAAATTTTTGAGGGTGTAAGTATTGTTGTCACTTCTCAACTCCTATTTCCTTGAGTTCAGAATGCTTTTCTTACTTCCTCGCTGAGTTTGCAGAACTTGAAAGGCTACCGAGAATTTACCAGTCTCATGTTTCACAGGCAAAAAGACTTTCCTCCTCCCTACGCTGGCAGGAAGGCTACCATGAATTCGAATCCCGGCTCAAATTTTGAAATGCGGGCATTAGTCAAATTTTCTTCTCCTCTGGAAGCTTCCCGTGCTTTGCGTGCAAAGCATGGCCAATTTTGTCTTAACAAGAGCATAGATCTACGATTTGTTCAATGAAACCAGATGGCTCTGGTTTTGATGGGTCCTCCAGGTAGCAGCGACGTCAGGATTAGGAAGCACTCTGCTTGTATCAGTTCAGCTTCAGAAATGTCCTAGCTTATCATAAAATCTCGAAGGGCACTTACTCGACTTCAATCTGGAGCTCTCAAATGTTGAGGCTTACATCCTGGTACACGATCATGGTGGTAAAATCGTCTTACTCGAGCCGTTTTTGAATAAATCTTTTCATCGGATCTTTCCAATTCTGCCATATGCCTCTTTGCGGCATGCATTCATGATCAACTACAGTATCCTTGCTTTGGTTTGGTTACACTTGTTTTTGGACTATCATGCTGTTGAATCCTCAATGAGGATTGACTCAGTACTAGTCTCATTTATGAGAAATATCATCTTCCAACTGCAATGCTGTTGCAATTCTGTAAGGTAACTGCACCTAATTGTGACCTATTTCTAAAACCAGCCCCTTGAGATTCTAGCCTAAAATGTCTAGTATTATGAGTTTGTCTTTCTAGGTAGAGAGATTTAGCAAAAGTCTGCGAACTTCAAGATGCTCTTACATACTCAAAAATGCATAGATTTTTCAAACCACAAATTGTATTGGAATTGTAGTAAAGTGAACTTGATTGTCAAATGACAATTTTTAAAGTGTGAAGATGTTAGTTTGCACTCTTAATTTATCATAAAAAAAAATCTTTGGAAAATAGTCAAAGATATGTTGTGAGACCAAAGCAAGTCAAAGAACAAGCAAGAAATGATACAAACAATCCTAGCAATATGAGATCAAGTTTCTTTATAGTAACTACAAAGGCTCATTTCTAATATGTCCAATAGAATGCAAGTTGCAATTTCAACAAAGGGTGGTAATACTAAAGGGCTCATTTCTAATATGTCCAATAGAATGCAAGTTGCAATTTCAACAAAGGTTGGTAATACTAAAGGGTGGCAATACTAGATAGTAGATAGCATTACAAAAAATCTCAGGCCTCTAAAAGGTTGCTTTGAAACCCTTGGTGCAATTACAAAGGAAATGAAATTGTTTTTTTAATGTTTCTTATTTTTTAATAATGGTAGTTGATGTGGCACTACTAGTGTCACATCAGCACCACATAAGGTTTTAATATTTTTTAATATTTTTAATATTTTTTTTCAAAAAAAAATATTTTAAATTTTTTTCCTGTACTTGCATTGCAGCATGCCGAAAAACAAAACCTTAATGGCCTTCTTCAGGGTTCAGATTTTTTATAATGTGTATAGAAGAAATCCAAATTGTTGTATAATTTTAAATTATACATGTATATATTTGTATATACAATTTACAAAAATATAAGTTTTTGAGCTTTTATGAAGTTCATGGATTTTTTGTTGAATCTCTTTAGGAAGAAAAATTCATAAGAATATTATATCCCATTGCAATTCCTTTATTCATGAGAATTTAAGATTGCTTTTTTGGGTACAACTATTTTCATCACCTTGAAAAATCGTACTTTATTTATGCAATGTCCAAAAAATACCTAACAAAATCTAAAATATTCTTTTGACTTCCAACAAGATTCAACAAAAAGTTAAACAACTTTATAATATGAACAATATTCAATTGCAAAATAATTCGAAAGCATTTAGATGTAGTTACCCCTTAATATCTGATTTTAGAGACAAAGTGATCATACTTGATGCAACTTCCACTCCCTCATGTCTATTGTAGTGTCTAATTGTCCTTTTGTAAACATTACCCCCACTTTGAAAATGATTGCAATTCCATGAGCCCCAATCTTCCCATTCAATATTCAAAGAATGTTATGCTACAATGCTCTCAAAGTAGCAACAACGAAACTCATGTGCCCAAATTGAAAGAGAAGAGACTTATGCTAAAAAAAAAAAAGATGAGTTTGAATAGTGGCCTACTAACTACATATTGATAGCAAATCGGCTACTCCTAAGCCCAGTTCATAATAAAGTGATCGTAGTACACGAGTGATACATCCCTAGAAAACGTAGTATAGAAAACACTACTGTAGTGAGCCTCAGGAAAGAGCCCAAAATGCCTTCTAACATGGTGGCTACTAACTTCTCAACGTACACTACAATCACGATGGCACTTGCCAAGACTGGAGACCTCACTTATAAACAGAAGAGCCTCGAACTAACTTAGCCTCAAGCAATCTCAGGTGTTGCAACCAACACCACCTCAGGTTCTTCTCTCCTGTTGCTTTCACCGCCACACAATGCATTGCAGTTAGAAAACTGAAGAAGAGGGTCTTGAATGAGTCCTAACGTCCATCTTCTTCCTCGCTCTCAAAGAATCATAGATCTCCAAAAGAATGGTAAATCTCCAAGAGAGGGTAGCACTGACTATACAAAACCTTGGAGCACTCATGAAAACCGAACGAACTCGAGTCCTACAACGACAGCAATGAAGCTCCACAAGGCTCTCCAATCGACTTGCAGTGAAGATGCAGCCCCTCCCGGAGGAGTGGTACTCGCCGGGCCCGGGGGCGCAATGGTAGAAGGGGATGCCGGCTTGAAGCCAATTAAGAATTTGCATGTGCCTGTTGTGGGGTCGGTGGTGACCACCTGCCCCAGCCCTTGGAAATCACACGAACTGGTCAGCTGGCTGTTGAATTGGTAGTACGTGTTGAAGGCGTAGGAGGCGTTTTGTTGGAGGGTTAAGCCGCTGCAGGATCCGCCAGAGAACAAGGGGGTGCAATCCGCACGGGAACATGCGTACTCGATGTTGGCGGGGAGGTCGGTCAAGTCTGCGGCGTTGGGGTTCAGGATGCACCATTGGTTCGGGTAGTAGGGCACGTCGCGAGAAGCCACAAGCTGTGTTTGCGTGCCACTCAGACCACCTGCAGAAGGAAGAGACGCATAAATGAATCGTTAAGCACTGGCAGGGTGGACTGTAGCAAAACTGTGCCATCATACATTATACATTGCATGATTTGCAAGGCCCGAGAATTTATCCTTTTTCTTAAACCATGTGAAATCTACTACGGTAGAATGTAGCATATGGGCGGAGCACTACCAGCAAAGGATGTTCAACTTACTCTTTGAAAATTGTTCGACAAGTCAAAAGACTGTGTCAAAAAACATTTTTTCAACTCAAAAGTGTCCAAAAAAATTCACCCTATTTTGGTGGTGTAAGCTTATTGAGCATACTTGTGAGGGCAAGAGGGAACTTGACATACACCCACTACAAGCGATAGCACACCGCTCACAATCCTCAATCTAATCAACGACAACTAATTGTGGGACAAGCAAAATGTTTTCCAACCCTGTTGTAGCAGTGCTATAAGCCGGATTCGCATTCCTGTGACGTATTCACATACTCATTTCCGACACTTACTTCACCAATTTTATATCATACATTCATACGATTCAAAAACAACACCCTCTTCTGGTAGGTTACAAGCCGGATCCCCACACCGATGACTCCACATACTCATCGTCGAAACTTACGTCAACAATTTTACGTCGAAACACATTCATTTGACACGAAAACACACCCAATTTTGGTAGTGTCACAAAGCGGGGGCTTCCCATACCTGTCAGATCCAGCGGATACTTCACCGACCCATCGAAATTGAACACACCCCAACTCCTTTCAAAGTTCCCGGGCAACGTGCTCTTCGCATTCTCATCCAACAGCCCAAACACATACGCATTCAGTTTCCCGGGCCTCAACGGCGTCCCGACCCCATTCTCCAGATGATTCACCAGCTGCTGATTGAACTTCTGCGCCAACGTCACATTCGCATACACCGCCCCATCCGTCGGCCACCCAATCTCCCCCACCACCACTTCCATGTCCGGGTAGCCCACTCCCGTTAACGCACTCACCAACCCATCGTAACTCGCGTCGAACACATTGTAATAAGTTCTGGTGCCGTCGATGATCGGAGTGGTGTACCCCGTAAAGAAGGCGTAGTCGATGGGGAAGTTCTGGGTGAGGACGAGCGAGAGGAAAGGGTAGAGGTTGACGACGAAAGGGGAAGAAGTGGAGTGGAGAGCGGCGGTGATCTGGACCATGAGAGCAGCCAGGTCGGAGCGGAAGGTTACCTGGGAAGGGAGGGAGTCGGAGGAGAGGATGTCGGCGTTGCAAGGGACCACGGCTTTGATGGCGGGGGAGAGGTTGGCGGCGACGAGAGCGGCTTGGATGTTGAGGAGGGCGGGGAGCGTGACGTTGACGTAGCGGCCGTTGTAGCCGTTGAGAAAAGGCTCGTTGCCCACGGCGACGTACCTACGCAGAGGGAAGAAAAACATGGCGCAAGTCAGAATGTAGAACTCAAACTTACTGTGGAACTCCAAATGTGGTTTCCACAATGTGGAACCTTCAATGTGGAACTGAAACTGTGGAACTCAGAATGGAGAACTCAAGATGGCTCGTTTCGAACTACTCCGCGCCTGAACAGAGTGGAGGAAGAATTCAGAAGATGAAATGGAAGTCGATTTAGTGCTCTTGGTTTGAATGGTTTCTCGAGGAGAATTGGTTCGTGTGTGCGGGTACTTCCATTAGGCTTCGGAAGTGTGGACCGTAGTAGTTCCTAAATCTTGCAGTAGCTGGAAAACGAATGTAAACTATGTCACCTTCACCCGAGCATTTACCATACTCTTAGGGAGAGGTTCCATTGACCATATCGACCGGTGAGGTTTGAACCTTTTCCAAGAACAATCTAGAACCTTGCACCATCTTCAATTTTGCAAATTTATGTTGGGTTAAACTAAAAAGCAATTGCAGAAAACTAAATGTCTACAGATTAAGTATTTTCGAACTTAGTACAAATAAATGATCTAATTTGTGATGGAAGTGACACAGTGGAATTCACGGATCTTGCTAATTCGGTCCACCTTAAGCTACACTCATTCACCGAGTCTCGCTGCGGACACAAAACAAGTCCCCTCAAAAGAATCATAGTAAAACAAGCTAGTGCAGTGAAAATCATTGCTGTGCATTGAGATCATTGTAATCATCGAATTCTATTCCACATTTGCACTCAAGTAAGTGATAATCGCCTGGTCACCAATTTCCTTCCAAACGTGAAGCCCCAAAACCTCGAGCCTTGACACTCCTCAGAACGGCGGGACTATCACTTACTTGAGTGCCACCAATATTCAATCATTGCTATCAATTACGAAACTCATGTGTCTCAGTTCTATCACAAAGATTCTCGATCAGTAACGGAGGAGAATGGGTGTAGAATTACCCCTAATTATGAGTCGTGCTGTAAAAGAAGTATTCAAAAAGCTCATACCTCTAATAATCACACAGATTTACGCTCTCTAAACACCTCCTTTAACGAAAAGAATGGATGTAGAACTTAAGCTTTTGTTTTCCAATGCACCCACATTCTGAATGGGGTGCATTGGATTAGGGTGCATCGCCTTGAACCCACATCTCTGACGCCCTTAGTAAATGAAGGGATCCATGCTATCTAAACATCTATACAAATGAGGGATTGGGAATCTAGATTGCAATCATCTCTATTACAGACAGTGTTTGGAGGTTGTCTGATCAGATGTATCCACAATATGACATATTTTGGGATACATCGCAGGTGACAGGCCAAGGATGGAGGGCGGAGCTTGACACACAAGGGCGGTCATGAAATCTGCCCAAAGGCTGAAGCTTCCCACTTCGATAAGCCCAGACCGAAATTGCTTCTACGTTCCATTGGTCACAGTCTTAATAGTTATCATAATGCATTCCCCTGTGACACAGGCGTGGTGCTGTCACGCGGGCCCAATTTTCCGGCAGTGCTTAACGAGGGAGAAGACGCAACCAAAACCGGTAATGAGGGTAGGAAAGCCAAATACTGTGGGAAGGGAATTAGCGTAGGACAGGAAATAGTGTAGTGCGTACGTGATATTGACCCCGCCGTTGCCGATGTGCGCGGTGACGTTCTCCCTGACCCACGCCGTCGCGACGTCGGGGCTCCCGGCTATGCCGGCCAACATGTCATTCGTAATCGCCACCATCACCTGCAAGTTGGTGCCGCGCATGCTGTTGATCACGTCCGCATTCGCGTCGAACAGCTTCACCTTCGTCAGCTTGTTGTCCTGCAGCATCTGCACCACGATGTTGTTCGCCAGAGGGTCGCTGGAGATCGTGCCCCAGTTCACGCCGACGTCGGCCATCCCCCTTCCCATCACCAAACAGACCACCACCAATACCAACAACGCCGCAACCGAATTTATTCGCTTCATCGCCATCGCCATCGCCATCGCCACCCACTCACCCGATTGATCCCAATCCCGATTCCCCTCACACACGCAATCTCGAACGCCCTAACGAACAATTTCTTCCCATCTCCGATCTTTGCGCATTCCACAGCTTGCAATACTTAACTGTATTACCACCTAGGAATCAAGAATCTCGACCCTGATCAATCCAACCACCCTCCGATCGAAGACCGCAAGCGCGGTGAATCATTCGCCAGAATACCCAACACGGGATTTGGATCCACTACGAATTTCCTGGTAGGAATTTGCAAATGGTGATGGAAGAAGAAGCAGAAGCAGTGAACCTCGGCATGTGTACTACTTAGGGACTGATTGAAATTCACAACCGGAAATTGAGGCCCCCTGAAAAGAAGGAAGTTGTCCGGGAATAGAATGCGAGAGACGGAACTGGATTGGGATTGCAACGGAAATAGAAGAAGGTTTTCAGAAGTAGCGATGAACTATTTCTGAACAAATTGGATCCCAGAGTCCCCCGGGACGAAGGAAGTTGTACATGCAATAGACGGATTGGGACCACGACCAAGATTGAAGAAGAAAGGTTCAAAACTAGCGCTGTACTGCTTATGAAATGATTGCTTCCCACAGGCCCCTAGAAGAAGGAAGTTGTAACACGTAGGAATGCAAAAAGGATTGCAACAAAGACTGAAGAAGCTAGAAAGGTTCAGAAGTAGCGATGTACAGTTCTAGCTATTTACGCACTACTCCGGAAGCAAGTTAAGAGCTCGCAAGGTTTCGACGTCGATTCTCTCACTAGAGGGACAAGCGTGCAGTAGTAGTAATTGACAAAACAAAACCGCTTTGCTGAATGAATTCAATGTCTGGCGCCCGTGGTGATCGATTCTGCACAGCCTCGGGGCTTGCAGACGCTCCATCATTGCGATTACTCATGGACTGAGGGGACTAGCTGCTACTAGTGTACAGTACTGCATCACTCAATCAATCTGTCCTCTCTCTCAAGAGGGGAGTCAGTCGAACTCATCACTGCCTGTGACGTTGGAGTGAATTGAGCCAGTGCGAATCTTCCCCCTTTTTCCTCAACAAACTATTATTTCTAGATTTTAACTCCGGCCCACGAACTAGTCCGCGTTGTTACTGTGACTGACGAACGGACTGTGCAACTGTTTTTGTATGATTGCTGTCGACCTGGCCGGCTTTGTGAGGTGAGGTTTATTTTGTCGATTGAGTGGGTGTCAGCGTTTGACTAGCGACGCAATAACAGGAGGATGCGTACTGTATCTTTTACCACATACTCGTATTGGTATGGGCTCTAGTTTTTTAAAGTTTACATTGTGTTTTCTTATTGCTTCGATGGGAATAGTGTGCGTTGCCAAGGTCATTGAGTTGCGGCATTTGGGGTCACAGGACACCACATCCGTCATTGTTGTTGTAATAATAAATTAGAGCAGTGGTAATATTGTAATACAAAGCCTCGGTTACTGTATTACCGTAACCGCTCCGTGAACTTCTGAGTGAGTTCAGTCAATTGCCACCTCTACTGTGTAGCGTTGAGCTTTGATTTTTTTATTCTTTTTGGAGACTTGGACCACCTTTTGAAGGAAAAGATTCCGCTGGCATTGCAACAGTGAACGCCGTGGTATTTTTTCAGGTTCTGACCTGGTCGTTTCACTAAGAGATCTGCTTACCGCGGATTAAGTTGAGATGATGCAACGAATTGGAGAGTACAGCCGGGCTGCTGAAACTCAACGGCTTTTCAGTGTTGACCTTCACTCTAACAACTTGAGAACATGCACTTCGTAATATTGGAGTAGGTAAGTGCCGGCACCTGTAATCGAGAGCACTTCTATTAATTCATTCAAAGAGCATATTTTTCTGTTACTAACTCCGAAAGGCCCAAGGCCATTTTTCTGTCAGAAACCACTCAAAACTGCCCTTTCGATTGTGTTCGCTCAAGGAATCCAAAAGATGTTTTTTTTAAAGAATCTAACTGTAGGATATTGTACTTTACTTGTTTAAGATCATGTGGTAAAAATTTCATGGTGTTTGACTATACAGATTGAGAGATATTTGCATTCAAAGTTTATTTGTTTATTTATTTTGAACACTAGCCTTCACTTTTAGATAACTTTGACCATCATTTGTGAAAAAAAAATTGCACCAAGTATGGACTTTGAATTAAAAAAAAATTGTGTTGAAGAATCGAGTTGAAAGTCTATGAAAAAAAATTCAAAATGATGCATGCATACAATGTTCAAATTATTGAGTAGAACTGTAGAAGTAGGTTCAAGATTGTGAAAGAAAAACTAAATCGTTAATAGCTTTAAGATGGGATTGAAACATAATAATCTCAATAATGAGATTGTTCTAGCAAGCAAAGTTAACCTTGTCAAACAATTTTTTCTGAAAAATAGTAAAAATTGCATTTAGAAATGAATCCTATAAGTTATTTTTTCAAGAAAATGTTGAGATTGCTTGAAAAACAAGATTGTTCGTAACTTTCACATCACTAATCCAAATGGAATGAATTAAAGCTTCATATGTAAACAAAAATATGATCTATAAGGGAAAAAATTTTAATTTTAATTTTAATTATTTGTGGATTTAATTTTCTACCCACTAAATGAAAATTTGGGCTTTTTGTGATTTAACTTTTGCTCCCAAGCATTGATTGAAATAAAAATTATTTTTTCCCGAAGATAATAAATTTTTCTATTTTATGAGAGAGGTTCAAAAAGTTTCATTAAAAATTGAGTTTATAGGAACTTGCTCAAAATCCATTTTGTCCCTTGAGGGGACAATGGCCTTTAGGTGAGTTAAACATACAATATTTTATTAGATCTTATTGGGAAGTGAAAGAAGGTTCCAATGGTCTTTAGCATGCATCATTTGAACATTGTATTAGTAAGATATGAATTTTCAAAGTATTAAATCTAGATGTACCAACAATTGACCTTGGACTTTCTTAGACTCTCATGTTTTGATTGTATACATCTTGTGTACATTACAAAGTTTAGATCCTGCAGTTTGTCAGTTATCATGTGGTTATCATTGTTTCATGGGTTTGCACGTTAATTGCAATTTATCGCATCATTACAATACATTACTTCGAAGCAAAGTAATGCATTGTACTGATGCGATAAATTGCAATTAACATGCGAACTCATGAAACAATGATAACCACATGATAATTGTTGACAAACTATAGGGTTTAAACTTTGTGATGTAATCAATATATAGATTTTAGTGTTGTTTTTTGGTCCAAAAATACCTGATCAAAAAAATAACTATAACTTACCAAGGTGATACATGTTTACACTTTGTGTCAAAATTTTGTGAACATATGATATTATGATTATAAATGACTTTGTATACAACTACCTAAGATTTCTTTCAAGATTGAATGGTCACTTCATCCCTTAGGGGTTAAACCGGGTAGCTAAAGATACATTCCAAAAAATATTATTTAATTATGTTGATAAATACTCAAAAATATTTAAACCATTCAATTATGAACAATGAAATAAAAGTTATGAGGAATTTTATTTGAGAGCAATGAAGGTAGGAAATTTTTTTAATTTGTTTTTTAATTCAATTTTAATATTTTAAATAAATAATAATAATACAAGATGTATGTTTATTAATAGAACATTTTTTGATGCCTAAACATTCAAAATTACTTGGTTAAGTAAGATAAGCTCTCCACTCCTCATATCTATTTTTTGATGCTTAGGCACATTTTACTTGCAATTGGTGGAGCAAAATTTTAAGAGGATGTAGTTGAACAAATTAATTGGAGGACATTGTGGTTGAATTTGTTAAAAAATAAACATAGATGAAGATTTTAGCCTTGCTTTGGAAACAAATAGTTTTGGACCTAAAGTGAGAATTGTAATGGATTGCAATCAATGTATATTCTCACTTGATATTAAGAATGGTGTTATTGGACTTATGTGTGAAATTGGATACATGGTTTAGTTCTTATGTCCCTCAATTTTTTTAATGTTAAATGAAAAGTTCTTGGATTGGTTAAGAATGTCATGTTATCTCCAACCTCCTCAATTAAAGAATCAAATCAAAAAGGAAATTGAATCACCCGTGGAATCACCAAATTGAATGCCTTTTTATATTGGGTAATGTACAAAGTGACTTCTTCATTGGAGAGATGCAATTCATTGCATCCATATATAAATGAAATGTGAAAAATGTGGATGAAGTTTAATTACATTACTCATCCAAAAAGAGTGATATTATCCTTAGAATGTGTAGCAAATCAACAATTTCATCCATTGCAAATGGGAGAATATATGGTCTTCTATTCCTTCAAAAAAATTGTATCAAATAATGCTCCAAAATAACCTACTACTGAGAAGGTGGGTACCACCAAAACTATTACCAATTGGTTTCTGGATAATTTGAAGGTTAAGTAGTTAATAGTGAAAACAAGAGAGCAAAGAAATGTGTAGACTGTAGAAAAGGAAGAAATGCACAATTAATTCTTTGATTTTTGCAAATATGAGACCACAAAAACAACTCATAGGCAACCTTCAAAGTGAGTGGTTACATTCGAAAGCTCCTCCTCCTAAGGTATCAAAAGAAAAAGAAATGAAGTTGAAATTGTATTATTTATATTCCAAAAAATATGCAAGCTAGTTAACCAATAAGCAATATAAAGGCTTGTTAGAGACTTAAATCCTTAGGTTATGTGAGCTTCAAAGCTTAGCATATATGTTGTAATAACACTCATATAATCAAAAGCCACCATATCTCATTCATTGGCAATTTTTAATATGAATTTAAACCATTTTGGGACTTATATTAGGGTGCAATGTAAGACCCTGTATGATTTAGAGGTAAAATAGGTATACCCCAAACCACCACTTTTTGCTATTGAGCCTATTTTCTATTATTAGACTGGTCAAATTTTCATATGCTCTTGTTGGCAAGTGAAAGGAGGTTCCAACACACCCAGAGAACGTGGCATTTGGATGCTATATGCAGAAGTTATTAAGGAACAAAGTTTTTTTTTTAAAGCATTTCTTCTACATAGGTACAGAACTGATTTTGGAGATGTATATATAGTGTAGATGGTGGTTTAACCCAGAAACAACAACGAGGCCATTTTGTGGCTTTTGGATGAATGTTTCTTGAACTATAGAGAATTGGGAAGCAATTTTTCATCCACTTCTTTCTTGTTGACCTTCCATGTTGGGTTATGAAGATAATCTAGTTGAGTTTGGAGTTATGCTATTGTTTGTCTTCACATAAATGAGAAGTTACTAAAAAAACGAATCACAAAATATGCTATTTTAGTGTATTTTAGAAAGTTGTTGCTCCTTGCTTTAAATCTGAAATTTCTTTATAAAAATGATATTTTTTGAATTTAAGCCCAACTAACAAAATAAAGTTCATTCACTCTAGTTTCTACTCCAATTTGAATTTTGAAAAATTACTCATAATCAATTTTTTATTGTAGTTATGTATTTTCAATGTCTACTATGTTCCAATTATAGAATGACACGGAAAATGAGTTTACACCATGTTGTTCATCACTATAATATGCACACATAGTGAAATTTTCAGATTTTTTGAAATAATTTTCTATTTGATATGATTTTTCTTCATTATATCTACAAAAATTCACAAAAAAATCAATTATTTACCAAAAAAAATCTAAAATTTTGGTGCAACAAAGAAGACATTTTGTTTCATCTCTGAAAAATAAATTAAATTTTTTTTCATACATATCTTGTTACAAAATGGCAACAAACTGAGTGATGATAGTGAGGCTTGAAATCAGCGGGTCATAGGTCTGTCATTTAGGGGTTAAGGTCATTGGCACATTTGGGTGACTGTACCTACCTTACTCACCGTAGCACTACTACAATTCAAAACAAATGAGACTGAATGTGCTTTTGCAAAGACTGTCACGAGCACGAACTAGATCGTGACTCTACTCTACTCTAGATAGTTTCGACACCTACAGTAAAAGTTAGTGCTGAACAATTCCAAAGGTGTTGCAGAGGACGCTGTCCAAGAATGTTACGAATTGAATGAAAGTTTGCAAGTTACACAACCTCGGAATCATATTGCCCAAAACGACCCTAGATAGTTACGACATGCACCTCCAGTAAAGTTGGTGCTACTGAACAATTCCAATTTGCAAAGATGTTTCAGAGGATGCTGTCCAAGAATGTTACGAATGAGAGATTGCAAGTTACCCAACCTCGGAATCATATTGACAAAAAAGAAATTCACGACTCTAGATAGTTACGACATCTACAGTAAAGTTGGTGCTGAACAATTCCAAAGTTGTTTCAGAGGAAGCTGTCCGAGAATGTTACGAATGGAAGATTGCAAGTTTTACACAACCTGGGCCGGAATCATGTTGACATTGAAAAGAAATTCACAACCTGGCATAATAAGTTCGGACCGCAGACTGAGATCGAGAACCGGAACCGGAAACAAAAGAAAACAAAAGAAAAAAGAAAAAAGGTGCGGAGTTGCCTGTGCAGGTGGAGACAAGGTCCCGGATTGGTGGTTGAATTGGAAAAGATTTTATGCACATGATTCAACGTCGTCATTGAGCTCTGGGCGGGCGCATATTCGGGATCATGGTAGCTAGCTAGCTAGCTAGGTACCTGATCGTGCTCATCATAAAACGCATGACGCACTTCTTTCTTTTCAAGGACCGCCTTCCCAATGATGAGAAGCGGAGGCCGGAAAGGTCGAAAGCCGGCAACAGAAGACGGCAAGTTTCGTGAAAGCCGCAATGTGGTAGAACCACCCACAGTTACCCCACACCGCTGAAACGCTGAAAGGACGAAGCCGGTCACCGGTGGAAATCATCCCTTTGGGCATTGTGTGAATAGCTGAGTTTTAAAAAAAAATCGTAAAGCACTCGTTGGAAGTCAAACGACTATACAAGACCTTCCCTTTTCATGCAGAATATCGAGGATGAATAGTTGCACTTGTCCTACTACATCGGGAAAAAGCCCCCCGTTGCAACAATACTGTTTCAATGCTTGAACAGTAGAATACTAAAAATATATTGTTTTTCATACTGCAACAATACAATTTCAATGGAGGGTGTATTCTATCCATTGAAAATGTACTATTGTAATATTGCAACAGTATGTTTTTAGTACTCTATTGTTGTTCAAGCATTGAAACAATATTGTTGCAATCAGAGGATACTTTCCTGATGTACACACCAAGATTCTTCGTCATTCATTGACCAAGAAAATATCCTTAGCATTGTTTTATGGGTTAATTGATGTTGTCTATGCTTTGGAGCAGTAGAAGGCAGTGTATATCTTTCTGCCATGTAGGAAGATAGAAACCATCATGGGGATTGCAAATTTTTTTGGTAATTTTATGCCCTTGAATTGAAATTACTACAAGTTTTGGTTTGAACTTGTATCCAATGTATAGAGTCATCTGCTTCCGATCATCCAAGAACTACTTTCCCACTCACTACTTCCTACTTTCTTGCTTACTACTTGTTGTGTTGGTGATCTTATTACAGGGTTGTCATAACGGGCGAACCGGACTGGACGGACGGTCCGGACGGCTTTAATTTTGAGAGTTTTGCACCTTGACGATCCTGTCCGCGCCCTGACGATCCCGTCCGGGCCTTGACGTCTGCGCCTTGACAATACCGTCCACGCCCTGACGATCCCGTCCGCGCCCCGACTACAGCGTCCACGCCCTGTCGGGCGAATCGGACGGACGGGCGAACCGGACGTCCGCCCACTATGAAAACCCTGCCTTATTAGTCCCAACTTTGACTGAAGGAGAAAAAATCACAATTCAAGCTTTGGTTGGAAATTTGTTTCAGCCTTTGTTGGAAATAGTTGCACCCTATAGGTTGGGTACGGATCTTTGGTTGGAAATGGGTGGTTCGATCATGTACAAGCTAGCTTATTAGAATTGCATGGATGTGTGACTATTTATGAAAAGTCCCTTGAAAATATCAATGGATCTTTCATCGAACTCTGAAGAGACTGAAATATGACCAATCAACAAAAGGTCTATGCACCCATAATGGACCCTATTATAATATCAAATGAGCATAGTTACTCTTAGTATTTAACATAAGTTTTTTTTATTGGATCTTATTGACAAGTGAAAGAGGATTAGTTCAATGCATTTTAGTATGCAATATTTGGATACTATATGAATAAGTTTGGAAGTTTCAAAGTATTTTTTGTTTGTAGGTGAACCAAATGTCAACACTAGGCTCTTTAACTTAGGCTCTCATCATTAGATTATATACATTTTTGTTCATTAAAATACATGTTCTTATAATGAAGGCACCCATAACCAATCAAATAAACAATTATGGACATGATCAAAAGTAGTGCAAGGCATAAAAAATATTTTCAAAGGTGCAATGATAGAAATGACATGGATTGCAAGAACTTTGATAATTTTATCACTTGAACTAAAATGAGAATGAATTTTGTAAGGCAAATGTTGGTTTAGACCCATGTCCAATGTCTAGAGTCATCCAATTCCAATCATTCAAGAACTAAGTACTTTCTTGCTCACTACTTTGGAACATGTATCATGACTTTATTAGTCCCAACCTTGAATAGAAGATAAAAACATTCCAAACTTTGGTAAGAAATTTGTTCCAACCTTGGTTGAAAATAACTACATCCTACACTTTGGATATGGGTCTTTGGTCAACAATGGATGGTCCTATGTTACTAATGTTGTTGTTTTTATTTAAATTTAGGTATTGGAGGGGAGATGATGATTATGCGTATGTATACCTTAACCCTAAGTGAATGGTATATGCTTAGGTTGTTTTGTATCTTTGGAATAACTTTAGAGAGGTTTATAGGATGGCAAAAACAAAAAAGCTTTTCATCCAAATTACTTTGGGTAGTTGCTTAAAGAGACTTTTAGTGAATTGTCTTGGATTTTTTTTCATTGTAGTTTCTAATCTTAGTTTTCTATGTAAGCACATACTTAATCCATGGATCACCTAATTGTGTATTTTATATGACTTCTAGGCATTTTAACTCCTTATTCTTGGTCTAAATTTAAGGTAGGATTGAATTTTTTTGAATTTTATCCCATCTACTAGTAAAATGAATATGAAGACTAGTTTCACTCCAATTTGAATTTTTTTTATAATTCAATATTTTATTGCATTTTGAACTTTAGACCTATTTCTGTGGTTTATTATTTTAAGTTTATAGAGTGTTATGTAAATTTTGATTACACTATAATGTACACCTATAGATTTGTTGAGCTTAATTTGCATTTGATTTGAATTATTTTCACCTCTTTCTCAATTTCTTTTGAAAATCTGAAATTTTTATGACTTGCAAAAGATATGCACCTACAGTCTTGAAAAATATTTAACCAAAATTTTGTTAAAATGATAGTATTCCACAAACTTGGCACTTCTATGCTTAGACTGTGCATTCTAAAATCTGCTATATCAATCCTAGATTTTACAACTAAAGAAGGAAATGAATGGAAAAATTGCATATGAAATACTACCATTTTAACAAAATTTCTCATAAATATAAAAGTTTTCATTCCTACATAATTGAAAAATGGGATTATATGGATAAAGAAATTTAAAATTTGAAACTAGATCATAGACATGTCCTTGTAGGATTGAATCCAAAAGGACTACATATAGAGTCAAACATCATTTTAAGTTCAATTTAATCTTATAAATTATATTCAAGTTTTAATCTATATTTTTATTGTATGATATTGTGTCTTGTCTATCAATGAGTAATTTTTTATTATTATAATTTTTGTAAAATATTATTATTGTTATAATTTTAATATTTTATGGCGAAAAATGAGAATGAATTTGTGTTTATAGTAAAAACAATCCAAATACTCTACTTTGTGTTGAATTCAATGCATTGTGAACAAATTATTGTAATTTTGTAAAGTATATGATTGAATAAATCAAATTCTATCAATTGTAATATAGATAAAATTAATCTAAAATTGTTACCAAATCTAATAGTTAGAATATATCAATACCTATCCTAGATAACACTTTTATAGTTTGGACTACATAGTCTAAAATCTATACCTATCCTAGCACTGTTGTATTTTAGACCGCGCGTTTTGAAAATGGTGTATGAAAATAATGGAATATTTCTATTTCAACACAATTTCTTATATATTGAGAAATACATAACATTGTATAACTAGGCAATGGTCTAACTTCCTCACATTGGAAAGGTATTATTGACTTTGTTAGATACCTAAGAAGGACTTATCAATTTATCCAAGAATTGGGGTTGTTTGAGGAGTTCTATTAGAGCAATTCCACAACAACAAGTTGAAGCAACACTATGAAGCAAATCAATGGAAAACATTCCTCATTATTAGAAGATCAATGGTGTAGAACCCTTATAATGTTGCTATGGGATCGCTCTTAGACAATTTTGTTCACTGAAAGGGGCTCCTTCTTCATGGATGCAAAAGAGCCCCCTACTACATTGATAAACAATGTTATACAGAATTTTGGAATTTGAACAATTGTAATAAATTCACCTCTTGAATTTTGAGGAGTGAATTCCACCTCTATCTGAATTTGTCAACCCATAGATTATACTTTTAGTTGCATGGAAATATTCACACTTGCATAATCACCCATGAATTCTACTTATGCCTAATGCAAAATACCAAAATTACCCCTTAAAGGACAAGTTGGTCATTGTGGAAATCATCTGTTTCGGTACATTATGAATTGTTGGCTTAAAAAAATGCAAAAACACTCATTGGAATTTGGAAGTCAAACTACTATAGAAGACCTTCCTTTTTCACACAAAATTTGGAAGATGAATGGGGAATTTCATTAAAATGGCAGTATTCCGCATGCCATTTACGCGAGCCGAGAGTACATACAACAACGCTTCTTATCACATCAACCTCATACATTTGCCAATTTTGTCCCCAACAAGTCCAAATTGCAACACAACTCCCATGTTTCTTCACCCCATGCCAACTTTCTATGAATTTATGCTATTTTGCAATCCCCCATTGTGCCATTTTCACGAAATAATCCCCATTTTAATGAAATTCCCCATATGAATAGTTGCACTCCTATCTTGCATAAAGAGATTCTTCATCATTCATCGCTTGGAAAATGTCCTCACCGTCGTTTATGGGTTGAAGAGCCATTCCATTCCATCCAATCCAATCCACCAATCCACCACTTTTGAGCAACATTTTTTTTACATGATTTTGACATTGTAAAAACCCTACTGACTTGGAATCTTTCCATGTGATAAGCTGATAAGTTAGTGTCCTAGTTACACAACGAATATGAGATGAGCATTTTGGATGGGGATGACGCACTTTTGGTGCAAGTTCCATTGAAATCGCAGCCCGCCCGCCAATCCGCCATGGTTTTAGGAGGGGAGGGGGGCCAACCGACCAACTGCCGCATGGTCATCAGATCATATATTTTGGTGTACCAGTACGTGTCCACAGTAAAGGACTGGAATGGGTCTTAGATTGGGAGTTCCGAATGGTTCAGAAGGAACCAGTCAGTGTAGATTTTGAGTGGCCTGACCTAGTCGTTAGCGATATACTAACAGTATAAAAAAATTTTGAGGTTTTATTGGGCAACATTTTAATTGCGAATCCTGTCCAACCGAAGCCAATTCAAGGTCAACGACTGTCTTGCTAAATCGACTTCTTATTCTAGTAAATCATGTCAACCATCCAAATGAAGAAATGCAGTTTAAAATCAATAGCATAAACTGGCTTGTAGCTAGGCGTCTTCATCTTGAACTTGATTGCCACATGAGTGATCTGCGCTGGACCAAGTTAAATTTACACTGCTAGCCTTAATTGAATCAATCCCTCAGACTTCCACTCCACCATTCTATCAATCCAAGACATTAGCACCAGTTCGGACACAATTAAGTTTTCCTGTGTCGAACAACTGAGCACTTGCAACTCCCGCCGATCGCGCGATCCTCTCTGTATGACCAAATGAAAGATAGATACAAGCACAATTCAGAGATGATTATGCTTTCCTTGCTAATTTTGTCTGGAATCGAAAAGAAGTTGTTGTCGATCGATCGATCGATATCCTGGTCGATCGAACAACTAGCTGGATCGGAGGCCAGGCTAGGGTGGGTTCCATTCGGAGGGGATTAATTGCAGGACCGATCGAGTAATTAATTGTTGGAGGATGCATGTGGCGGTTTGCCATCCACGTAATAACGGGATCATTCAATTGGAGCTGCAGACCGGCCTGATGCACTGGTAATAGTAGGACTGAATGCACAAGTTCATTCAGTTGGTGCTAGCTAAGGTTTGAATATAGTGCGCGCAAGCCGCCTTGCACCAATTTGGATCGATAACATTATTGTATGAATGCGATCGGATTAATTAGCGTGAATCTATGGATGAATTTCAGATGGGAGTTAGGTGAATGGAAGTTGAAATCACTGCCGACGTCGGTGTCTTTTAGATTGTATGATAATGCGATGCGTGGATACGTACACTCTCTTACAATGGTACCATGAACTACCTATTTTGCTGTGTCTCACTTAAAAGTGTACATGATTATGCGGGAATGAGTGCCGATACAGTCTGGGATTCGATGAGTGCCCAAAAGTCGATCCCCATGCATCTCAGTCAAAATATCCCAAGGATGATGCCCGAGACCAACTTGTCACCAACCTTCGATCAGTTGCGCGCATTGGGAGGAAGTACGTAAGCAAGCATACCGGTGTTGTACGTCCAAAAACTTGAACTTGGCACTCCAGACTGTCTCGCAGCTCACCAACAAAACAGAACTTAGCCAAGCCACACCCACTTGACTCCGTAAGCTTCAGTTAGTTCTGTCGATCCAAGCTGCAAGAGCTCAAATCAGTTAGTAATAAAAGCTATTGACGAACTCCCTTTCTTAATTGGATCTTTAGCTCAGAAGATTCATAATTCTATTGGACTCATTCCAGCAAAATGTTGCGAAAACCGAAATCAAAACTTGGCTATGGCAGAACCAGCCACAGTCGACCACTTCAACGATTCCGCGCATGCTTTGGAGCAATAGAAGGGGGCAATGTAAATTTTCTGCCATGGAGGAAGATAGAAATCACAAGGATTGCAAATTTTTTGGTAATTTTATGCCTTGAACTGAAAATACTATGAATTTTGGAAGCCAAAAGTTGGTATGGACCTGTACCCATTGTGTAGACTTTTCCAATTCCGATCATTCAAGAACTACTTTCCCATTCACTATTTTCTACTTTTTTTGCTCACTACATCGGAACATGTGTCGTGACCTTATTAGTCCCAACCTTGAAAACTAAGAAGAAAAAATCACATTTCAAACTTTGGTTGGAAATAGTTGCACCCTATAGGTTGGGTATGGATCTCCAGTTGGGAATGGGTGGTTCTACGATTAATATATCTTCTATCATTCAATCTTGTATTCAAGTACAAAAACAGAGGAAGGATATTAATATCAGTTCCCTCTCATGTTGAAATGAATGTTTCCTCTTTGCCCTCAAATGCTAAAAACAAAAGTGTATTTATTTCATATTTTTTGAACCTTTGTCAAGATCCAATTTTTATGAATTTTGAAGTTGGAACTTGGAATTACAAAAGGCTCTAAAAGCATCCAATACAAGTACAAGATCTATTACTGAAGAAGTCACCAAAGATTATCAAATTCATGCCAATGAATGGATGTAAATTCTTTGTTTCTATTGATTTGAAAGATTGTCATTCATCATCTTACCTTTTGCAATAACCGAAGAGAAGACAACTAGCAATTCTACTCTAATTCCTAGAGTCCTAAACAACGTTTATTTGGCAATATAGTGATTTGGGATAGCTCACTATGAATGGTATTTTTATTTTTTTTCTTTGAAAAATTTACAAAACATTTGCCTAAGGAGTAACTTTAAGAGGCCCAATGATTTTGATAACTTTGGAAGGTCTACATGGTTAAAAAGTTATTATATGATGTGTAGTTTTCATTGCTTAGCGGGTAGTCCGAGTAGCTATTTTTTTTTTTTTTAAATCATTATTTGAAGAAATAAAAATTTGAATTTAGTTCTTAAATTTATATATACATGGAATCATTCCATTTTGATTAATGAGATGAAAGTTATGAGGAGTTTTAGTTTGCAAATAGTTTATGGAATCTCTATTCTAAAATAAACTTTGAAGTCCTTTATTTAACTCAATTTTCAATATTTTTTGAAAAAAATAAAATCATTGGATGTAAATTGTTTATTACGACATTAAAAACATTTAAATTGGAATTTTTCAAGTTCTCAACAAAACTTTCAACAATTTTGAATTTTGAATCATTGTTAATTTTTTTTCTACTTATTATTTTTTCCTATATGCTGTACAATTTCAAATGATTTGAAATTTTTCAAGCATGTAGACAACTTGCCTTAAGGAATGAATCCAAAAAAGAACCACCAAAATGGATATTTTTAATACAAATGTACAAATGTGACCTTGTGAAGTACAACTATCCAATTTTTTGCAAGGCAAAAAAGGATTTTTGTCTCTTCAAATGCTAATATCTTGCAATCTACATGGTAGAAACTTCTGAAATTTTTTCCACATTTTCTTAAACTAGCGTACTACAAGATCCTTTAGAAGGCCGTGAGTTATCATGGCGGGAAACTTGCCACAATGCATTGTAGCAACAACAATGCAGCTAGCTGACGTGGCCAAAACTTGGCTACATCAGTTTCCAGAAAAAAAATTCAACTTTTTTTTGCATTCTAAGAACTAAATTTTTTTTTAAAAATTTATTAAAAAAAAATTTCTTTGACAGTCGGCCGTTCCCTTGCTACAGGAGAACAGCAAGGGAACATGCCTAAAGCGTCCTTCTACAGGCCCGAAATCCTATCTAATGTTCCAAAATGTTCTTTTTTTAGAATTTGGTACTTGTACTAGAAATGACAATTTTAGATTGTTTTTGGTGAATACATAGTCAAAATCCTTTACAGATTAAGGTAAACCAACTCAATATTAACCACCACCCTAATAGTGACACCTATAAGATAGCCCATTTCAATCTAGCCTTCAATTTATAATAGGTTTTCTCTAGTGAACCAGATTTACACTACAATGGGTTGAGTTAGTGGCTACAATCAATGAGAAAGTCTAGGCACTATGGAGGGTCATTTGACTTTTGGTTGATGTACAAATATAGTGAAATCTTTAAAAATCATTTAAAATTTATTAAAAAATTAAAATAAATAATAATAATTTTTAATCACCGATCTGTTGGGGTACACAAATTGACACAATCTAGCAAGATTCTTTGTAACAAGATTTGGTTTGGTTTCTCTCCATTTACATGCATCCAAACAACCCTCCAAAGGGTTGAAATTTCTTGTAATGTTAGGTTATGGTAATGGATTGGAATTTTCGACTGAGTGATACCAATAAGAACATTTACCTTATAAGCATTAATCCATTACTAAAAGTAGTTTTGGGGGGTCTTCATGTTGAGACCTTTTGGGGAAATATTGCAATCACTTTGAAAGAGTAAAATGACCATTGTACATGCACTTTTTGTTGGTTTTTGGGATTGGTAGTCTAAAGACTGTTTTAGGCCATCTCTCTTCAAAAATTCATAACAAATTCACACTTGTTTAAAAATATTATTTCTAACATTTGGCTTTATGCGGAAATAAAATTAAAAAATTCAACAATGCCACTTGGGCAAACCGGACTTAATATTAGGATAGCCTAATTAAAGACCTTTTGGTCCATTTGAGCAACATACTTCAAAAATTCATAACAAATTCACACTTGTTTAAAAAATATTATTTTAATTACCTTCATCATTTCTAACATTTGGCTTTATGCGAAAATAGAATTAAAAAATTTCAACAATGTTGCTTGGGCAAACCAGACTTAATTTTGGGATAGACTAAAGACTCTTTCAGGCCATTTTAGCATCACACTTCAAAAATTCATAACAAATTCACACTTGTTAAAAATAATATTATTTTGATAGCCCTCACCATTTCTAACATTTGGCTTTGCGTGGAATAAAAATTAAACTGAAATTTCAACAATGCCGGCCACTTGGGTAAACCAGGCTTACCTTGAGTTCTACGTTTGCAGAAGAGTTCCCCGTTCCCAGCGTCACACTCCTAGTGTTCACTAGCTGAAGGGGATCCCGTGGCCTTGGAAAGCTCCTTTCACCGTGGCCTTGGAAAGCTTCTTTCACCGTGGCCTTGGAAAGCTCCTTTCACCGTGGCCTTGGAAAGCTTCTTTCACCGTGGCCTTGGAAAGCTTCTTTCACCCTCGTCTTTCATACTCCTCCAACTCCTTGGTGATGCAATTGTCATTTGCGCAACATTAGGGTTTGGTCATTTGTTTTCACGACGGAGCTTTGATTCGCAGCAACCATGTCTCGTCGATATGATAGTCGGACGACGATCTTCTCTCCGGAGGGTCGTCTCTACCAAGTCGAGTACGCCATGGAGGCGATCAGCAACGCCGGTGCGGCCGTTGGCGTGTTGGCCAAGGATGGCGTGGTCCTGGCCGCGGAGAAGCGCGTCACCTCCAAGCTTCTGGCGACGTTGAAATCCACGGAAAAGATGTACAAGATCGATGACCATGTTGCTTGCGCTGTGGCCGGCATCATGGCGGACGCCAACATCCTCATCAATACCACCCGGCTGGCTGCCCAGCGCTACACGCTGCAGTACCAGGAGCCCATACCGGTGGAGCAGTTGGTGCAGTCGGTTTGCGATACAAAGCAGGGGTATACTCAGTTCGGTGGTCTTCGACCTTTCGGTGTGTCGTTTCTGTTCGCAGGGTATGATAAGAACTTTGGGTTTCAGTTGTACATGTCGGATCCCAGTGGGAACTACGGGGGGTGGAAGGCGGGTGCCATTGGGGCCAACAACCAGGCCGCTCAGTCCATGCTGAAGCAGGATTACAAGGAGGACATGACGAGGGAGGAAGGGGTGCAATTGGCGCTCAAGGTGTTGAGCAAGACCATGGATAGCACGTCCCTGTCGGCCGAGAAGCTGGAGCTCGCGGAGATCAGTTTGAGTCCGGAGGGCGTGTTCCAGTACCAGGTGTGCAGTCCCGAGAATCTCAACAAGCTGCTGGTGAAGCACGGAATCACGCAAGCAACGGAGGAAAGTAATTAGGGCAATCACATGGGAGTACATTTTGAAATTGTAAGAACGCCCATCCTCTGAATACATTAGGGTACAGATATTAGGGTTTTCACCTGCAGTGCACTGACCGGGGGTAACTTATTCTCCTCTTCTGTCCCGGCCAGATCAATGTTGCAACATCAATTTAGGATTGCTGTTCGTTAGAGTAATTGATCAATAAGCGTGCTGCTGTTGGAGAAGGAAACCGTCTCACAACCTTGTCATTTCTTCGATTCTAATTGCATACAATTCTGCTTGTATGAGTCGACTGAGGTGTTTCTGTCATATCGATGAAGATTTGATGGCATGGACAATTCATTTTGTTTTATTCTCGATGGGCGTTAGAACCTTGAAACGAATGAGCCTGTTCACTTCGTCGAAGTATCATTCACAAGTTTGGAGCAAACATGGCTTATGTATACTAAGGCTCGTATATGTAGCATTTGTAATCGGATATCTGTTTTGCAGACTGGAGCAGCAGGGACGGATCATGAATCAGTCAGCTCAGATAAATTCGAAGTTTAATTCTCCGTGGCCCTTCTGCGTACTGGAGGCATGGTCTTTCTACATTGGATTTCCTCTGGACTCGGGAAGCACCGAATTTAGGTTGTTTCGTTTGTGCACAATGTACATTTGCTGAGTAGGGGCCTGCGATGGGTTTTGTTTGATATTTTGAGACATGTTCACGAAGACGTGCTTGCTGCGGAATAACAACTAGGGCGAATTACGAGATTGTCTTGGCATGTCGGCATGTTGTTCACAATCAAGCAGAAATATCATGATAACCGTGGAGCGTTCAATCGTATGAATATTCTGTATTGTGTTGTGATATTTGTGTTGGCTGAGCAAAACCACAATCTTGTGAAAATGAAGTGTATTTTCAGAAGTTGCAAGGTTTATTGAAGTTGAATTGACTGTACAAAACCTAATTCTGCACCTATGTTTGGAGCCAAGTTGACCCATAGTGTATCCATCATTTGTGGAGTACATGGCTCATAACCTAAGAGCTGATACTGAATTTTGGGGAGGCGAAGTTTCTTGGAAAGATTTTCAGTAAATTTTCCTTGAAAGACAAGTTGAATTGCCATCTAAGGTGTACCATTGGGTACACTCACCCAATGGAGTGAGTGTACCCAATGGTCTGACTTTCTAGCTAAGGTAATGATTTTAGAATGTAATTGTAGGTAAATTATAGATAACTTAGTCAATAAAAATAAGCTATCTACAATTTATTTACATTTAAGTTCTGAAATGACTGTCATGTGTAGAAAGTCATGCCATTGGGTACACTTGTGCTATTGGGTGCTCCTACCTTGGGTGCTCCTACCTTAACCCTAGTTGTTTCATATTTTTTTGAGCTTTGTGGAAGTAGTTATTAAATTTTGAAGTTAAAATGGCATAGGGTTCTAAAATCGCCCACCTTCTAAAATGTACATTGTTTGTACATTGTTGAAGGCTTAAAAAAAGAAACATATTCACATAATATACATTTGAGGAGGTAGGCAATTTTAGAGCTTGGACAATTTTAAAACTTATTACCTTAATCTTGAGCAAACTTACAAATCAAAATGGAATGGGAACGTAGTGTAATGGTGGTAAAGTAACACCACCTACAGCCTTCATTGTACATAACAATCTCTTCTAAAATCTTATAAAATTCTAGGAAGTGAATAGATGTAATTACAAGGATGTACTACATTTTAATATTAAGCCCCAATGTTAAGTCATCTTTTAAAAAATTCACTACTTATATTCACAATTTCCAAATAATACATTTGAAAGTGTACAAGAATTATTTTTCTCTTGCTAGTATGTTCCAATAATTTGTTGGATGTTTATTAACCCTTGGTCCATTGTAAAATGGTCAAACTTCCTAATTGAGCTAAATTTGGCCTTTTAAATTGTGTTCAAACAACAATCTTGTATTTTTATTACTTGAAACTCTGAATTTTATATCATTTTAAGAAATTTCAATTTATTTCGTGATAAATTATAATTGTTATCATTTTTGTTGCAAAAAATAAACATAAATGAGTAAAAATAAAAAAAACAATTCAGAATATTTGAATTTTTTTCAAGTATTACAAGTAGCAATGGAAGCAATGGAAATCACTGTGAAAAATTTTCAATTGGTTATTTTCTTTTTTACACCCAAAACAATCATAACAAAGACCTTATGTCAAATTTGACTATTAAACTAAATTTATCCTTTTATTTAATTGATAAATAAGATTTTGATATTTTTTTGCTAGAAGATAAACAAAATTTCCATTTATGTTGTATTTTTTCAATAATTTCGATGGAAAAATCCAATTATTGTGATTTTTAAAAGCTAAAGGTGGAAATGAAATTATATCGATTATATAATATATAAAAATAATATATAATTTTTACCATAAATGAAAGATAGAATGAGAAACATAATTTTATAATTTAAATTTCAAATACATTTTAAGAATAGAAAATATAAATGAAAAACACACCATATAATGTTTTTGGATTCTAACACATACAACTTTCATTTGCAATAACTCTTTCAATTTTTAACATTTTTCAAAATTTTAAAATGGAGTAGAAAAAAAACTTATAAAGCTTCATTTTCTTAGTTGAAATCAAATTCCAAAAAAAATATTTTGAAAGTTGCAATCGAGGTTGACCAAGGCACATCTACTTTTTGGATGCATGGACCTTTAAGGGTTAATAAACATCATATCCCAAAAGGAACCAATCAATTAAAGAACACAAAAATTTCAAAAAACCACCATGTGAAGAGAACCTCATTTCAAATCCATTCCAACAAGTAGTACTCTAATATTTAGCTTGTAATTGAATTCAAAAGGAATTTTGAAATTTTCCTTTATAAAAAAAAATATTGGTGATAGCATTGGAGAATCTAACCATACATATGGAATCTAAAATTCAAAATCTACATCTTTTATTTCTGTATGAATTCCAAAATATTCTTCCAAATAGTACCTTATGATGATTTTTCCCAAATCGTCAAATTCTAGAGATGACTCTGGACGTTTAAGGGTTAATAGTTGCCCACAGACAAGGTTATTCAAACACAGTGACCAAGGTAATGTGTCCGGTCATCAATCTCGCTTCCAAGGAAGTTGACGCCACTAAACACTAGCCCTCACTCTCAACAAGTCCCAAATGTTCATAATTCACAAATGAAACAAGTAGAAAAATTGTTGATTCATTGAATGAAGGAATAAATGAAGAAATAAAGACCTGGTGTCAGCTAACCCAAGTTGAATCATCTGATATGTGCGGTTAGAGCTAAGTTAGTAGAGTTGGAGCGCTGAAGCTCAAAGGGAGTGTTTGCTCAAATATGTGTCCAAGACGCAACAAGCTTTCCTGCAAAGAAAGCATAAACACTTTCGATAAGAATGACAAGATCACCAAAGTACCACCAGGAGGTGGGAGCTTCGTAAAGGTAGACAAAAAGTCATCTACAAACAGAGGGAGCTACCCAGCAAAGCAACTCATGGATTGCAAGCACCATATTAATTGGACAGAAGCAAGTAAAATGCTCTGAATTTCCACAGCAGAACCAACAATGAAAACGCAGTTCCTGACACAATTTCTAGAGAGCGTGCTTGTAATTTACCTCTCCAAATGCAGGACCAATCATCTGAAGGCCAACAGGCAGACCACCAGTTCCGCCCTTGGCAAGGCCACATGGAACCACAAGTGCAGGAAGTCCGGCCAGGTTCACATTCACCTGCTCAATCCAAGCAATGTTAGTGTTTAACTATTGTATCCGGAAGCAATGATACGGAAATTCAATTATGCCATTCAAAAGAATTTTGTATAATATTAAATATATTTAACATCTTGCATAATGAACATTCAATTCCAACAAATTCCAATCAAGCATACCAAATTTGGCTTTCAAAAAAGCAAAACTCTATTTTTGGTGAATTGTTTCATTTAAATTTTATGATTTTACATGATAATTAATTTAAAAACATTGGTGATGAATTTTAAAAATTTGATTGCATAGATATGTAAAAAACATCCATACACATATCTTTCACATTAAAAACACCCCATTAACTAACAAAAATATGATTTATGAAGAGTTCAATTGAAGATATCGTATGACCTAATTTTGTAAAATAGACATCTCTATAATTTAAGTAGATTTTGCTATTTGGTCCTCACACTAACTACTTTTGTACATTTAACCATGATGTACAATTATTTTACCAAAATCTACTTAAATTATAGAGATGTCTATTTTACAAAATTTGGTTGTACAACACCTCCAATTGAACTCTTTGTAGATCATATTTTTGTTGCTTAATGAGATATTTTTTAATATGAAAAATGTGTGTATAAATGTATTCTACATATCTACGCAATCAAATTTTAAAAATTCATCACCAATATTTTTCAATTAATTGTCATATAAAACCACAAAATTTAAATAAAACAATTCACTAAAAATAAAGTTTTGCTTTTTTGAAAGCCAAATTTGGTATGCTTGATTAAAATTGCACAAAAATTGAATGTTCATTATGCAAGACCAAAAATGTCAAATGTATTTTATATTATACAAAATTTTCTAAATGACAAAATTGGATTTCTGTATCATCGCTTCCAGGTACCATAGTCAGGGCACAAAGTAGAATTCACATTCGAATCCTGCTATCCGCTGTCAATGCTGGAAACGTGAGCCAAATATATGTGCACTAGTATTAAGAATGCAAATTGAAAATGACGCAAGGGACTGCATCAATCAACTGGTTCAGAACCAAAATCAGAGCAAATCTATGTAAGGTGGTGCAAGGTTGTAACAATCCTTACCGTCATAAGATCTCCAACGTACATAGCCAACGGGTCGTTCACCTTCTCACCTGCACACAATTTATAAAGATAGATTAGCACCCATATCCTTCAGACTCAGAATAATCTTTAATGAGCACCAACCTGAACCATAGTACCGTAAGGTGATCTAGTGAAAGACACATGGACTGACCACAATTTTGAATTACAGGTTTGATGGCGATCAGCTAAACTTTAATGATATGAACATAATGTTGTTCGATCAGGTGCGGAAAACTAGGCATACAATGACAGTTTATACCTATCTTATATGCAGCTGTGGGCGCCACTGGTGAAATCAGTAAGTCGACTTCTTGAAGAGCAGTTTTGAAGTCCTGCTGAATTACTGTTCGCACCTGACTCATGTCAATTGAAACACACAAATGTTCACAGAAAATAACTGAAAGACCCTTCAAAATCCCCCAGGTTACGAAAGACAATCCCAATTCCTAAACTAAGCAGCATACAAACTCGTACTTTTGCTTTATTCATAAATTAGTCAACAAGTTGAAGTAGCTCTATCCTTGGGACCTCAGTCTTCAATAGCTTCTAAAATATTGTTGAATGGCACTATGTTGATAAGTCGGACCTGTTGGGCCTTCTTGTAAAATGCATCATAATAGCCAGCTGACAAAGCGTATGTCCCCATCAAGATCCGCCGTTTTACCTGTAATGCAACATATCATTGGGCTCGCAACAAGATGAATTGGAAAGGAAGCCAGAGTGCTATGCACGTAAACACTTGCAAAGTGTTTCCCACAAACGAACAAAATTCCAAATCAACTACTTCTCATATACAGCTCGTTTAATAAGTAGAGTGCGAGCAAATTCCATCAACATCTGGGATTTCCTCTCACCTCAGGACCAAAACCCTGAGCACGAGAGTTGCCATACATGGACATCACTTCTTCACCATGTGCACGAGGCCCATACCTGTCCCAGTGAACAGAAAGATAAGCAAAATAGTGTCCTGAATGCTTAAAACTCACCACGACGTGGTGACCATTTCAAAGGGCACCACGATAAATACATAGAAAGCTTGTTACATGACAAATGAGGTCAGAAACAATTAGCTTGAAATTCTTTTTAAGTGTGTTATTCTGAGGTTCTACAGGAGTAAGATACCTGACACCATCATATCGGGCGAGGTTTGAAGAGGCTTCTGAAGTTGCCAGCACGTAATACGCAGGGAGGCCGAGAGAAAAGTTGGGCATTGCGACCTAGATCCACATTGTAACAATTCGCAGAGCTCTCTAGTCAAAAAATGATTGCTGTAAACCAGCCAATAAATATCTGAACGCCCAAGATTAAGAATTCCTCCAAGTTCAAAAACATGAAACGCAATGAAGAACGAGCCGTACCTCTCTTACAGCCGCACCAAGACTCTCCAGATGTGCTGCCGCTTGTCTAACAGCTAGCAGAACATCCTCATCAACACCGTCACCTACAGTCTCAGAAATGATACCAAATTTAACTCCCGCCAACGGCTTACTGCTCAGACCATCCACAGGAAGCAGGTTGGTAGTATAGTCTGGTACGTCCTAAATTCCAAACCACAGAAGCTCTTCTTCAGTAACAGCAACCGCTACAATAACAAAGATGAAGTGCACTTCCAGGTAGCATCAAAATCTCAATCATGGCATTGGTGAATATACTTCAATGGAGAAAGCATACTAGATGGAACGCTCAGTGCTTAAAATCTCTTCATGAGATAAATACCTAGGTTACGAGTTTCTCTAAGGGTCACTTTAGATTGCACGAGTCGAAGCAACAAGATTCACCTAACAAGCTTGAAACTTGTAGCAACAGCATGTGCAACTAGATGTAAGATAAAATGCTCACAAATCACCATTGCATTTATGACACCTTATGAATGCAATTGAGGTAACAACTATCCAATCCACCCCAATGAGGTAACTTAAGACCTTATTCCCTCAAATACTTTTAGCATGCCTCACAGTAAGCGCCACCTCTTCATACTCATTCTTGTCAATAGTCTAAACTCGACATTGAATCAAAAAAGGAAAAACAAATACAAAGTGATTCTCGAACTAAACAAGCTGTAGGATTCCTTTGATATATCAAACTTGCTGCTTCGACTGTGCAATCTAAATTGTCTCTAATTGAACTAAACCCTAAACCCTAACAAAGCACTGCACTCAGCACACGGGGTTTTACCTGAGGGCTACACGTGGAGTCGTTCTTGTCAGCACCAGCAATAGCTTCAAGAAGAATTGCAGAATCCATTACCGAGTTTCCAAAGCAGCCCACCACATCCAGAGACGATGCATAGGCCATCAAACCAAACCTCGAAACGCGGCCATACGAAGGCTTCAACCCCACCACCCCACAAAAACTTGCAGGCTGCCGAATACTGCCGCCTGTGTCGCTTCCCAACGCCCCTGCACACTGCCCAGCGGCCACAGCCGCTGCCGAACCGCCTGAAGACCCTCCCGGAACCCTCGACAAATCCCAAGGATTGCACGTCACCTGCACACCACGGGTGCACACCGATCAGCATTGCCACTCAAAAAACTTTAGGTCTCAATACTCAGGAAACATTAGAGTATCCTTTAAGAAGGGCCAAGGGGATTGTTCACTCTGAGTCACAAAAAGGGAGGGTTGAGGAATTCATACCGCTACAAATTAAGCCCTCAAAAACCAAGAATTCAAGGTTTCAAAACGATCAATTCGATTGATCACAGTGTAAAGAATATACTTCAGATAGGACCAACTTTTATATCACCAGAATCAGCGAAGAACATTGGATGTATTGGTGAAAGAATAAATGAAATTAGATAAGAGAAAGTTCCCATAAGGCAACTAAAAATGTGAAAAAAATGCGAACCACTTTAGGGTTCTCGGCCCTCCAGGGATAAACCCTTTAACGCCCAAATCGTTTATTGAAACTTTGCACATTTTTGCTTAGATCCGGACAGATGTAGAATCGGGAACCTCTATTAGAGACATCTTGAATCGGAGAGATCTGGGATTCCTGAGTATACTGCAGGAGCGGTTTCTGATTCTACATTCTACCCGCTTATATCTTTGTACAATTATGTTATTCACCTCAATTTCATCAAATTGGTTGTAGAGGAAGTTTAACTTGAAAGATTCAAGCATTACTTTGGACAATGAGAAACTATTTGTACAAGACATTGCCCTGAAGCATTATCCAGAAAATGAACTTCGGAGCGCTTAAGGGTTTAAGAAAAAATCTATAAACATAAAAACAATAGGTCTCCGGGCAAGAGCGGCGACGTCGTGTGCAGAGCCTTCAGTCGAGCTCCACATCCCGAATCCATCCATATTGGTCTTGCTCACAAGAATATGAAATTATTTGAAGACATTCCCCTGAACCACTCTGTTCCTCATCCAGAACATGGATTTAGGAACGCTTAAGGGATTAAGGGTTACAGCTAAGCTCTCTCAACTCAAAAATATTAGGTCTTCAGGCAAAGAGATTCAACCTGATATGCAGACCCTTCCGTCGAGCTCCCCATTCCGAATTCATCCATATTCGTCTTCCCCACCAGAACAGCACCCTTCGCCCTCAATTTCGCCACCGCAGTAGCATCAAACGGCGGACTATAGCCTCTCAAAATTCTTGAGCCTCCCGTACTCGGCATATCTCTTGTACACAGATTATCCTTCACCCCTATCGGCACCCCCGCCAAAACCCCAAGTTCCCCTTCTCCTCCCTCCGCAACCCTCTTGTCCAACTCCTGTGCATCTTGGAGCGCCTTCTCCGAGACGTGCAAAAAGCTCCGAATGTGGGGCTCCTGCTCCCGCAGCTTCGCAAGGTAGGCTTCCGTGATCTCCACTGCGGTCCTCTCCCCAGAGAGCAGACTCTCTCGAATCTTGCGAATTAGGGATACGGGTCTTGTGGAGATTGAAGATTCGGTGGCAGTGGCGGAAGAGCATTGCACTTGGGTTAAGGTTCTTCGCAACGGCTGGTGGGGGAGCACAAGCTGTAAATTGGAGGAATGGAAGACTTGGGGATGGCCGACAGGGGAGATCTTGCGAGCCCACATTGGGCGTGAGTGCAGCATTGTGTGCACAATCTCGCAACACCCACTGTAGAGAATAGGATGCTTAATACAATGAATTTGCTGCCTCCATCAGCAAGAGCTTGGTGTAGAGTGACGAAGCTCAAAGTCCCTAATCTCGATCAAAAGCTCTGCAACAGAAGAGGCTGAGGTCATGCGATCCGAAGCTGGAGAGACCGAGGTACGTTCATCCAAGATCATCCACCTTCATCCACCTGGTGAAACCAGTTCAGTAGACGGATTAGTGCTTAATGCATAATGGACACATCGAAAGAATACGAATGCTGTATTATAAACATCGAGAATATTACAAAACAAAAAATGGCCAGGAGATGAAAAACCTGTCGTTCTAAAAGGCCTGAATTTCCAGGAAATAAGAACCTAAAGCCTGAAAGTCGCACTCACAGCTAAACCAGGTTCCATCCGAATTCATTCACATTCATCCACCTGGTGAGAACAGCGCAATATAGGGATTAGTGCTTTTGTATGAAATGCAGTAATGGATTTGTGAGTAAACACCGAAAGAATATGCGTATTGTATTGCAAACATTGAGAATAATACATAACAAAAAATTGTCCAGGAGATGAATAACCTGTCTTTCTAACAGGTCTGAATTTCCTGAAATTAAGAATCTAAAGCCTGAATGGACCTATCCAGTGGAGGTTCCATCTGTATCTAATATGTACTGTAGTGGCTTCTATGAAACAAGGTCTATGTATCGTGCTAATGTGCAGGATTAAATCCTGTATTGCTTGGTTCAAATTGCTCTTGGTTCGGATCTTTCTACAAAACTACGAGTTTAAATTTCTAGAAGTGGCAAAAAGACTGGAGATTGCGTCCTGTTTCTAGAGT
This sequence comes from Climacium dendroides, assembly GCA_950106755.1. Taxonomy (NCBI): domain Eukaryota; kingdom Viridiplantae; phylum Streptophyta; class Bryopsida; order Hypnales; family Climaciaceae; genus Climacium; species Climacium dendroides. The sequence goes on from OX467091.1 coordinate 22,164,683, forward strand.
TTTTCCTCTTAATACAAGGTTAAGTCGGCTTTTCAGCAACAGTCGGGTGTGTCCTGATCAGTTGGGGCAAGATCACGGTGGAAGATAGAATGCTTTAGCAGCTCGATGGCTGATGGCCTCGCGCTTGGCGATGGATGCATGAGGGCCTGCAAAACAGACTTCTCAAATTGGTAGACTTTATGACAGAAGAGTGTGCGAGTTATCAATCTGCGAGATACTGTGCTAGTCTGAGTTCCACTACCGAAGCAATTTGAAAAGCCCCTTCAATAACAAGAACCCCAAATTCGGCAAAATGAATTTTCTTAAGGACTTTAGAGTGGTGGGTTATGTAGGGGACTACCTACTGCTCAGTTGCATTTATTATTTCACCGACACAAAATTTGGCCCCATATGCATTATACTTTTCAGAATATGTCAAATGAATTTGGTCATTTAAAAACCATGAAATCTAATTCCTTAAAAGGTTAGAATGAGGGATGACTTCATCATCCAGGGGCATTAATAGCTGGATGCCCTGATCTAAACTGTGAAGGGATGTGGTAACTTACCTTGAAGATATTTTGAAATGAGGTGGAGTATCCAGGTAGGAGAGTTAATTTCCCCTCCCGCAACAACTGAAATTGTGCTCCAGAATTCGGGAGAGGTGATCCCTTTGCTAGTTCATAGATTGTCGCACCAAGCGCAAACATGTCAACCTTTGGGAGCTGACTGTAGTCATCATTCATAATCTCTAATGGCATATATCTAGAATCACCCTCTTCGATATCCATGCTTCCATCTGCTTTAGTTGCACGTCCAAAATCCCCAATCTTGTAAACTCCATCAAGAACGTAAATGTTGTCTGGTTTGAGATCTAAGTGAACTAAACCTTTCGAGTGGATGACACATAGTGCACTTGCCATCTAGCACGACAAAGCAAAGAGAACCATAAGGCATCATGTACAGAAGCTATACTGCAATTTAGACACCAGTAGAAGATACTAGAAAGCGAAAATCTAGAGCGTTTTATACTCAACACTTGGTAGCCACGGTACGTACCTGTCGCATGATCTCCAATAGTGACGACTCTTGAGAAACACTAGAGTCAGAGTTTCGTAACTGCGTTAGCGTTCCGTCACAGAGCTCTGTTTGAATGTAGCAGTAATCACTCTCAAACCAAGCTGTGTGATACCTCAACACGTTCTCATGAGCTCCTGCAAGATAATTGACCATATCATTGTAGAACATAGAATCTAAAAGAAGTCAATATTTCATAGCTAAATGGTCGCATTTGGGTTGCGGTTTATCAATTAAGTGTTTCCCACATAGGCTTCCATATTCATTAATTTACCTCTACAAACTAGTCATCAACAGCTTCAACGCCATGTTTGATAGCAAATCAAGCGTCAACATCGTTGTTAGTAACACTGAAAAAAATCGTGACTGGTTTCGGCTTCAGTCTGAACTCACCTACTGCTGCAAGAGCCTGCACCTCTGTCAGTGCTTGCCTTCTGCACAAACACGGAAAGGGAGGAGTGATTTTTCATCCTGTAGTGTAAAAAGTCCTCATTAAGGACCTTTGTTTACTGGACAAATAGGCAAAAATTCTCGGCAGCTAGTAATATGACAACCACAGTAGAAACAAGAGACACAGAGTTCAGCTTCAAGTAAATAACTAAGTGTCTGCGCTAAACAGTGAAAGAAGAAAGGAAATGAAACCTCTCACTGGTCATTCGAAGTGGATGCTGGGAACGTTTGACAGCATATAAGCAACCATCAACTCTTTTCAAAGCTTTAAAAACACGACTGAAGTTACCATGTCCAATCTCCTGCCATTTCGCAAAACAAGGAGGTTTGTAATTACATGATGCTGGTGTTGGTAAAAAAAATGAAATCACAGCAGCATATAATATAATTTAAAAGAGAATCACCGCATGGTCCAGAAGTTCACAATCGTACCTGAATCTCATGGAAATCCTCTCGATAACGAGACATATTTGTTTGACCACAAAATGGTGCTGGCATTCGAGCTGCAAGACATAGAAACCAATTCAAACCAAACCTATCCTCGAATTTTTTTACGTCACAAGCAGAAACATTCATAAAGACAATGAATATCAATTACATGTGCCCTTTATAATGAACTACTTGAATTCCGGGAGATCATTCAACATCACCTACATCGGGGTGTAGATGCCAAACACTGCACTATACCTTGTGCATTCAGTTTCTGTAGCAAGTTCGCATCCTCCTCCAAGAATGGATTTTGTAAACACACAGCAGATTGGACACGCCGCCGCATACTAGCCAGCCTTCCTCGTGAACTAGGTGGAATGGCACTTAGCTGAGCAAGTTGTGTCTTAATATCTGTTGACGAGGTACTGGTATCCTCTACTATTGAAGGAGTTTCTGCAAGCGGAACGATCTCCAGATCTTGATCTGGCGGGCTATCATCCAACCAACTTGGCTGTGAACGAACGGAATCTGATCAAGCATGCAAGCAAGAGGCTCAGATAATTCACGAGTACTGAGTGCTCACAAATTGGACATGGAACGGACTTTAGACTATGCCGACTAAACCAGTGCTCATGGCATTAAACTACGAGGAGCGAGAGTCAAATAAGAAGCACAGAAAACTACCGTCCTCAACCATCAGCATGTCCAATATGTAAATGAAGGACCAGATTTGTGAATTGAACATCCTCTGAGATTTGCAAACTAAATAACTGCTAAAATGTACAAGTGCAAGACAAATCATCACAAATGAACAAGATCTTCTAAGAGCATCGATTGCTGTGTGAGGCGAACCAGGTCTCGGTCTTTTCAATCGTACTGGTGTCAATGCGCCTGGCGAACGTAAGCATCCCGAATTTTCCTGCTTGGAAAAATTACCAGGTGAAGTTGGTTGTTTAATCAATGTATTTCCAACCACGAACAAGAAAACCAACTCTCGCCATGCTCTGCTTTATATGAAGAGCCAAGTTCATCTACCTTTCAACCCACAAAAAATTGTACAAGTGATTCACCTTGTTATCCAAATCGATGGCGAATTGTTGATCTACAGGAGTAATGAAATCTGGAGTGCTGCACATACAGATACAGAAACACATTAAGTCTGGTTTTAGAAAACTGTAATCAATTACCTTCAGATTCTGCAGCTACCTTCACCGTACCTTGCCAGCGATGAAATAATCTTAAGCTTAACCTAGGTAAACTTTCAAATTTCGATTCCTAGTTACAATAAACGTGGAACAGAAGCAAATGGAAGCAAGAGAGAAATAAATGACCGATCTTGCTGAACGGAAATATCACCAGAAAAAGTCCTGGCTGCAGATGTAGTCGGAAGGATTTTCTTGGTCAGCTAAATTGACACCATCATCGATTAATCTCAAGTCATATTTGTCTTGAATTGCCAACTCCTCCTCGCTGTTATTGTGATGAAAGGGTGATTGCAAGCACACTTGGCTCAGCTGCTGACTTAGATCTATCCCTTCGCCGTGCTCCATTGAGTTGGAATCATGCATCTTCACCAGAAAAAAGAGCAAGAAGCACAGTCATTCCAGATTTCTTCTTGCCATTGCATGCTGAAGCTCAAAATGCGCCAATACTAGGTCGCTCTCTCTCCCTCGACTTTACATGACTGACCAGGAGATTACTGCAAGAGGTCTGCCACCCCTCAGATGGAAAGTTACTCACGGCGATGGAAACACCCCCTCAAAGGCACAACCATGCTGGACGTCCTAAATGGATATGAGCAATTACTATTAATAGTCGACTTTATTCAACGTTCAGGGAATCTCAGAGGTCGCCCCCAAGGAATTGCCAAGTAGGACACCTCGGTATCGACCAAAATCTGAATGAGCCCATCCCAAAAGATTTGAGAGATTTTCAAAATGCCCAATTGATATTATGAAACAATCCAAGTTAGATAGGAGAAAATGACATGGCCTTCCAGACGTGCCCTGGCAAGAGAAAAAACTAACCTTGATGAATGCAAAGAACAACGTCGCACCCGAGCTTTCGATCACTCAGCAGCACGCAAACTTAATTTCAGCAAGTGGTGGTGAATCTCATTACGCCCCCAGGCAAAGGTCGATACAAAGCTCTATAAACTCCCTGAACTGAGATTCCTCCTCAAGACATTTAGGGTGCATCAATCCCAAAACTTCAGACGACGGCAACTAATCTACGCATCCTTATTAGTGAAAGTCAATAGAGCGAATAAAGGCGACTACTTTGCTAAGTCCTCAAGAGCCATAGTCGGCAAGTTGTGACAGGGTTGAGCTATTTCGGAGTTCATCTCTTTTCCTTCAAGCTACTCCCTGCCAACCACAGTGCAATCCCCTCAATTCCTCACAAGTTTATCGGCTGCAACTAAAATTAGTACATAAAACAGACAACCGTGCACGCTTGCCTGCCCGTCCCACACCAGTCGTTTCCGACTTCCAACTGCAACGACAAAACTAAAGCAGAGACCAATCCCGAAGAGACCCGCATTCCAGACCCACATTCCAGGCGTCCCAAACGCCTAACTTAATCACAGAGTTGCTCTGCCACTACTCAGTTCCGTGTCAGTAAACCCAACATTCTGCCTTGAAGACCTGCGCATCACCGTCGTTCCGGAACACAAAATAAGTTTAACCCTAATCAAAATGGCAAAGTAGTACGATGCGATAGCACACAATGCAGGAGGCAGCACACATCCGAAGCGCTCTGATGATCGTCTTCAATGCCAGACCTGATTGGCGGCTCTCTGTCCACTTCGTTCGCTCCTTTCGTTCCCATCGTTCCCCGCGTGCTCATCCACTCTTTACGCTCCTGTGCCCTGGGAAGCTGGAACATTCGATCATTTAGCTTGGGTTTACTGACACGGAAACTGAGCTGCGCAATTTGTTCGGATAGTTCTTTGACTTCAGGGAAGCTGCAAATACTTTGGAAGAAATTTTGACTGTAAGTGAATTGGCCTTCTCTTGAGTGAATCACGCAAATGGATTCGCCATTCCTTACTGCACTTCTCTCGATGTTATGGTAGAGCAAATATTTCATGTTAGTCATTACAGGATATTAAGCTACTTGATCTAAACTAAAGGTTCATTTAGCGTGCCCCAGAGATCTGTGGCCCACGCTATGGTCCCACTCCTTTAAACGTGAGCCCCCTGTTTGGGTCTTCTCTCAAGCAGGTTTCTCGCTTCACTGTGTACTCTCGCTCTGTCTCCCTTCATCTCGAAGCAAATTCACTATTTTGTTAGCGGCGAAGGTTCATATTTTCTTAGGATTTCGCAATTTACAAGGATCTTGGACTCCTGGTTTATCAAGTAGAGGCTATAGAGTACTTGCAACATTCGGAGACAGGATCTTGTGTTGTTCGGCGTCGTTGCCGGCCAAGGAAGGGCTCGTTCCAGGTCCGGGGACAAGCGTTGAAAGGTTGAAGGTTCTCTCTGCAGGTCCGCAAGCTCTTGTGGGGGGTTGTGGTCTGCCGATATTGCAGTGGCAAATGTTCAAATTTTCGGAGATCCTCCAATTGTGAGCCCTGGACGATCGCAATTGACGATGTCTGCTTTGGGATCAAGCATACCAGGAGGAGACGAGTGTGAGGAGCATCATCGCGCGTGACATCTTCTTCGGATCTGAAGACACACTGTGAGTGTTCGCCCTTGTGTTTCTCGCGTCCGTTTTATTAAAGTAAGATGAACCAGAGTAATTCAGGGTTTTGATGCTTCCAATTAGGCTTAGCGAGAGTGGCTTACTAGTTGGACTTCAGCTGTGTGCACAATAGCGAAAGAAGCTCGGAGATGGGCACACGAGAACCACGTTTTGGTGGTGGCCAGTGTGGGGTGAAGCATGTCTCCCCTAGGAAGGAGGTGTGTCCCAACGCGGCAGAAGCCTGCAGCAACCCTGTTTTGCAGCGTGGACGTGCTCCGCAGCAGCAAAGATCTTTGCTGCTGCGGTTACCGCAGGAGTTAAGAGTTGAGATTTTCTCACGGTTGGATGCCCACAGTGTTATCCGATTGCAAAGCGTGTGCCAAGAGCTTCGCGATGTCACTCGCCAGCTTCGGTTGTGTCCCGTTTCAGAGCGTCTAAGTTCCACAGACCAACACGCTTTTGCTCCCGTGGCTTTCCTTGTTGCTAAAGGGGAGAAGTGGATATGGGCAGGTTACGAACCAACCACAAAGCTCTGGAAATGGCTGCCATCTTTCTCGGCTCTCCTCGTGGCGACGGATCACCCTGACACCGTGCTCGCCGCCTCCGACGGGCTTCTCTGTGCTTCCTCACACGGCCTCATCTGCGCTCTGGTAAGGGGCACAATCTTCCCAGTCACGGTTTGCAATCCCTTGACACGCGAACACCGGCGACTACCTCCCCTGACTAAACCGCGATGCCCGGACCTCCTCCACATCTTGCGAGACAGCCAAAACAGCAGCAGGTATAGGATTATCGCATCAGGCGGATACTCCTTGGTCGCAGGGGAGTACACAATTATCCGAAAAACAGAATGCTACGACTCTTCCACAAACGCATGGACCGAAACCAGCAACTCCCCGCAAGGCTTGCGCCTCCAACGCTACCAGAACGGTGTCTACTCCAACGGCTTCCTCTACTGCTTAGCCCGCGGTCCGCAACTCGACAACCTCCTGCTGGCCTACCACCTCGACTCGGGGACGTGGGTGCAAAACCTCAGCTGCGAGTTTCTAAGGAACTTCGACGCCTGGGGAGGGGGCATGAACGCGCAGTTTGTCACCTGCCAAACCGCGATCTACTACTACGAGGAGTTTCACATCCAAGGCACGCGTCTCAAGGGCTTCACCATCGACGAGCTCGACACCATCGCCACTGTGAACCCTAATGGCACTCTCACCGCTCTTTCTGCCTGGAATGACCCCAACCCCTCCCGTGAGCGCGAAGCTTTCTTCGCCGCCATGTTGTCAAATTCCCGCAAGCAAGGCAGACTGCGACGCCTCGTGGTGGAGCATCGCCCGCTTTGCCAGTCGCGGGGGACCTGCGTCGCGCAGGGGCGAAACCAAGTGTGCATCTATTACCCGAAAGAAGCTAAAGGCATGGTGTACACATTCCTTGACACCAAGATGGATGCTACTGCAGCAGCTATTCATCACCATCCTCGCAAGGAACGCCTCCCGGAGATGAACCCTGTCAGCCAGTACTTGAACGCCGACATGATGGAGCTTCCCGAAAGCCACTTGCAGCCCTTGCCATGGCTCTTCGAACTCAGCTTCTCCGCCCTCGTGTAAGCTCCACAACACACCCCATCATCACCCCAAGCAAAACACTCGGATTCTCCACTCTTCTGTTTGCAACTTGCACACCATCACAGAGAATGCCTCCTGCCGCTGCAATCCCGACCATTCGAGGAACTCTGCTTTTGCCGTCTTGTAAATATGAAAAATCCATGAACACAGCTCCATCACCACCACCATCGTCGTCCTCGTCGCTCCTCCTCCTGTCAACGTCGACGGCCCTTGTGGCGGGACGTCCAAGGCGGGGAATGAAGGCTGCTGTCGTTCGAATTTTTGGGCGGGTGCAAATGCTTTGGGCGCTCTCTAGAGTGTGAGGGTTTTAGTTTGAAATTTTTGTGCATCCCTGCTGTGAATCCTGTTTGTCTGCATTCCAATTTTGTGCATTTTGAATTTTGTGTTCTCTTCTGATCTTTTCATGTATTTCGATTCTCGTCTGGATTTCAAACCATGGTAAGATGTGTTTGTTTGTCTGTCGTCGTGTTGTTGATGGGATCTGATATGGTAGATCGAAGTTGTGATTTTGAGGCACTGCACAAGAATGCTTTACGCAAAACGCAAGGTGACATTGAAGCAGATGTTATGAAGAAAGGGAGCCGCAGTAGGTTTCTGTGTAAACAATTGTTCACAAGAAGCATCCCTGCTCGCTTGGCTTAAAAAAAACTGGAGAATTGTTGAGAGGCAAGCTACAGTACTGTACTGTACATTCTTCATGCAAATTTTAACAAGTTTTTGGAAGCAGAAACTCAGGAAAAACTTTTTGAGGAGACTGTTTTTCTTTGAGAATGATGACTGCTGATCTATCAAGCTTGAAATTGAAGGAACCATTCCAAATTTGAGTTTAACATACTTACACATGTTTTCCTCTTTAAGTTCCAATCTTCATATCCCTTGTTGTGCAACTCTAATGCTTGATTTTATTGAGGATTTGAGTTTGAATTGTAAAGCCAGCTTCAAGGAAGACTAGCTACTCCTTTAATTAACCCCTAAAATGCTCAATTATCCTATGGGTGAAGGATTGAATATTTTATTTGTGCTAATAGTGTAGCAAGTTAAATAGAATATCTTTTGGTGGAATCAATATATTAAGAGTTCTTTGTCGTTTAGGGTTATACATCAATGTGCATATAACATCACTTAAAGTAAATCATCCTATCACATGAAATTACATGTAACATCGCTTAAAGTAAATCACCCTCTCACACATCAAAGACACCTACAAAATGACCCATCAAAGTCTTGCATCAATCCATGATAGTTTTTTTTAATAAATGAGATTTGGACATTGGGTTGAGTTAGTGGTCACAATCAATGTCTGGGGTGATGGAGTGATTGCAATAAGAACTCCCACCTTATCAATGTAAAGTCTTTTAAAGAAGTGACTCACTTTTAGGCTTCCATGTTGTGACCTTGTTTAGAAATATTGTGACTGCTCTAAGTGAGTAAAATGACTATTATGGATACACTTTTTGTTGATTTTGGAGTAGTCCAGAGATTCTTTTAAACCAATTGGGTAGTACACTTCAGAAATTCATAACAAATTCTTATTTTTTCAAAAATAAATAAAATTTCAATTGCTCATTAATGCACAAACTACAAAGAAGAGGTAATGAATGAATACATGGTTCTTCAACAAAATTAGAACATAATAAGATTTAATCCATATTTTATTTGTGCCAATAGGATATCTTCATTTAACCCTTATAGGATGAGGAGTTCAAATTTCAAACAATGGATGAATGCAAACACATCCCAAGCATAAAAAATACATTTTTTCGTCCATCAAATTTTTTAAAAAAAATTGTCTTAGTTCTTTAACATTTATATGGTATAGATTTGGAAACTTTGCTTTTCTAATATTCTATAATTCAAAGGATATTGGTAGGTTTGACCTCAAAAAATAACATTTTAGTTCAAAAAATGATCCTTCAAAAATGACTTAAATCAAAAAAATAAAATAAAAGACTTCAAAAATCAATATGATTAGAATTGAACATTTTGAACTTAGAGGGATAAAATTATTGTAAAAATTACAAATATTCAATTTACAATCAATTTTAGATAGAAAGAATATTCAATTTTTAAATTTCTAGTTGATCTACCCTCATGAATATGATCTACATATCATATTTTACAACTATTGCTTAATCCCTAAGCATCACAAAAAAAGAAATTTTGAGGAAGGTTTTGCAAGATATGGAAAAACTCGAACTATATTTGGTTACTGAAAAGTCACCATAGAAATTCACAAAGAACGTGCAAATGTGCAATTTGTAGAAGAATCCACCATACGGATACTAAGTTTATAAAATTCGATGCTCGGGTCTTTCAAGAATCTTGTTTCTTTTTTAGCATAATAAATCTTCCAAAATTTCCTAAGGGAAGTAGACAAATCCAATGCATGCGACCTTCATAGATGACAAAGAATGTGAAGATCAAAATCCAAGGACCCCCCGAAAAGACGAAAAATTGCAAGTTCTATGTAGGTTGGAAGGTGCACAATTTGTGCATTTCCGGAGTCTTTGTTCTCTGTTCCGCATACAACGCACATTGTCGAGGGCAATTTGTAGAAGAATCTATGTACATCTACTGCACGCATATCTTTCAAATTGATACCCCAACTCTTATTTTATACACTCGTATAGTGTTCAACTCAAATTTGCAACCACTTGCAATTCAAATTTTTTTTCAATCCCCTGTGATCAAAAAATGTTTACTATGACGTTTAGGGGTTAAGAGTCATTATTAAACTATTCTTTTGAGTTGCCTCTTATAATATTCCTTCACAATTTTAAAAATCTAGACTACCCTTTGGTCCTTCAAGGACAAATTAAAGGTTTGTTGAAAACTATATACATAGTACTATATTTGAGTTTAGAATGTAAATTTTGTTCAAAATTTGGTAAGACATAAACCATTGCATTGATAATTTAATAATGAGCATCTTCTACTTAGATGTCAATTTGACATTTAAATCTTATCATGCTCAAATATGACACCATACAAATAGAATGCAATCATTACCCCATTTTATAGCTTTTGAGACATACAAGAGGTGCAATAATGATTCAAATTAGGACTGCAATGTGTTAGTGGATTCAACTGAACATAAATACAAACTTTTCTCACTAACTATTCTATCCCTCAATTCATGCACCTTCTATGTCAAATACACAAATAAAACCCCATGTTATGTCCAAAATTGAGCTTCACGGATTAGAGAACCTCATCAAAGGGCACAGAGTTCATCAAAGGGCACAGAGTTCATCAAAGGGCACAGAGTTCATCCAAGGGCACAGAGTTCATCCAAGCGTCCCATCTCTCACCTTCCACCTCCCGCATCACTCGCATCGTCCTACCTCCAGTTCCCCCATCAATTCCATGGCGAGGGCGGGTGCTTCTGCCGTCATCGCAGTGTGGCAGGCGTCGTTCTTTTCTTCTTTTACGCCTTGATTTCACGAGATGGTTGTGTCCGAAATCGTGGATTTTCATCTTGTAAGCTGAGTACCAGAGGAGTGTCGGGAGAGTTTGGAGGAGGAGGAGCAGGGGAGGAGTAGGGCTTATTCGCTACGTCGATCGCCCATTTACATGTGAGGTTTATTTGAGAGTAATTTGGGTGAACAGTTCGTCGATGTTGTTTACTCGGATGGAGCTTTTGGTTAGGGCATTTGCATCGATCAAAAGGACTCAGGTGATCACTCCCTTAAATGCAACACTTTGTGGAGTTCCTATTATTGGACTTATCAAATTTCTATTGGTCTTTGGTAGCAATTGCGAGGAGATTCTTGTGCATCGAAGAATGCCTGCCATTTGGATACTGTATGCAAATGTTGTAAGGGTTCAATGTTTTATTGGTGAATTTTAGGTTTAGAGTCATGAGTTCTGGCTAACCAAATTTTTATCGATTTTGGTTAGTTATTGCTAGGGGATTCCCATGAATGAAAGTATGCCTCATTTAGAGACTGTATGCAGAAGTTATGCGGATTAGAAGTAGTTGTAGTTGACCTAAAACTGACACAGGTCAAGGGGTGTCAATTCTCAGAATTCATTGTCCAATACAAGCTTTAGGGTTTCACATTTAGGTGCGCATCGCAATTAGGTACTTGCAATTAGACAAGTAGAGGTTAGAAACCTTAGAGGCAGAGGTTTTGAAGTCCCTTGCTGCTGGTGGGACGATGTAGCGTGATGTGCTAACAATTTTATTTAGGCGGAAGTAGGTTTGGGGCAGTTATTTGCACCATGGCCATGGACACGGAGGGTGCATTGGAGCAGCTACCAGGGTCCCTTCTTTACTCCATTATCTCAAAACTCGATGCTTCATCCATTTGCGCTGCCGCAGCATCATGCCGCGCTCTGCGCTCGTGCGCAAAGGAGGCTCTCAGGAGTCTTGTTTCTATAGAGTTGGTGGACTTTCGAACGGAGCCAGCCGTTGTGGAGAGGCTACTGTCTGGCAACACTTGTGTGAGCAGCATATCCTTGGACTGCTCCAAGATGGATGACGGGATAATCAACACAGTCACAAGAAAAGAGTTGCATTCATTATGTCTCTTTGGCTGCCATCAATTTTCCGCGAAGCTTTTATGCGGGATTGCCATGAGGTGTCCTCTGCTGCAGGTTTTGTCATTGGAGCTAGGCTGGCATGAAGATCGGCAGGAACTGAACAGTTTCAGTATGGCTCTGGAAATGATATTGCAAAATTGTCGGAAAATGGAGTCCTTGACGTTGCGGTCGGATTCCTCTTGCTTTGATTCTGGCGCGTATGCAGCCATACCGCGGCTCGTGGCTTCCGGTTTGAATTACCTTGAGATTGGCTTTATTGCGGAGCGCGAAGCCAAACAGGTTCTGCATTTAGCTGACGAGTTTCGTCTTCTCGCTCGAACAAGCCATCCTTTCTTCGCTTTGGAGAAGCTAACCCTGGTTTTGGACCGAATAACAGATTCCCTTGTGGGCTTGATTGCTTCAAGGTTGCCTTCTCTTTTAGAGTTGGAGTTACGGGATGGACCGTTCGAGGAGCCGCTGCAAGCTTTTGATTTAACGAATTGGGGCATCCAACAAATCGGAACTTGTACCAAGCTGAAGCGTCTGTCGCTTGTCCGAAGCCAGGACTGGTCGCAGACGGTTTCTTTTAAGCGAGTGACTGACCTAGGTATCCTGCTCATGGCAGAAAGCTGCTCCAATTTGGAGAGCATTAAGTTTGGCGGGTTTTCTCGGATCACAGATGTGGGATGCAGAGCTGTGCTGCACAGCTGCTTGAAATTGCATACCTTTGAGCTAAGCAATACGCCGCAGCTAACGGACTTAGCTTTCCATGATCTCCCTGCGACTCCCCTAGGGCTAGAATGTGTCACCCTGGCGTCCTGCGGGCTACTCAGTGATTTCTCAATTCGGCACCTCGCATTTTGCACCAAGTTGAAATCGCTGAACCTCAAGGGCTGTAAAAGCGTTGGAGATGGCAGCATGAAAGCCATTGGGGCTTTATCAAAATTGGAAGTGCTGGCATTGAATGGATGTGACGTGAGCGATTCCGGTCTTTCAATGTTAGGAACTGGAGTTGCACCTCTTTCCTCGGTCTCATTCCGAGGATGTCAGCGAGTGACTGACGACGGCATAGCCGCGTTGCTGGCTGGGTCGCTTGCATGCACATTGGAATCCATAGATATCTCTGCTATTCCTTCCCTCACCGACAACGCCACCATTGCCATTGTGCGAGGTAAACTGGGAGCCCTTGTGGAGCTCAGGCTACGGGATTGTCCTCTCATTGGAGACACGACTGTGATCTCGTTGGCTTCGGCGTTTCTCAAGGATTTCCACAGTGGCTACGGAGGATCACTGCGGCTTCTAGATCTGCAGAACTGTCAGGGAGTAACCGCAGTGTCTCTCGGGTGGCTGAAGAAACCGTATTTCCCTAAATTGCGTTGGCTTGGTCTCGGGTGGCATTTGAAGCGTGAGAGTGTGGTTGCCCTTGCTGAAGCCCGTCCTTTCTTGCACATATTCACTGATGGCGCTGAGCTTGGCCACATGTTTTCTGGCGAAACGGAAGAGGTTCAGCCTCGCCTTGTACATGAGCAAGAGGATGAACTCGAGAGATGGATGAGAGATGGCACTCCTTAAATTCGCCCAACCTGCGCGCATGGGCTCATCGATGTGAACCTGTCATATATCGAAGACCCCAGTAGAGAGGGGGCAAGGACCTACAACTTCGAGCAGGGGTCAAAGGGATCAGCAAAAATGGACATAGACTGAACGCAATTTGCTGTAATCTTCAGAAGAACAGCCCATGTGAATTGATCAAATTAGATGCGTCCTCCTCATTCACTACTTGTGTACAGTATAAAGAAACTCATGGTCGAACTTCAGAGTCACAGGTCTTCTGTGCTTGCTGTTTCTTCAGGAGAGCATCCCCATGTAACTTATCATTCTAGGTGGTTCCTCATCCACAACTACGTTTCCTCCCAATATAATGAAACGTAGGATCAACGTTCAGACAAGTCTCCTCTGCTTGCTTTTCCCGTTCCTCGCCCTTATAAATTACTTTCTGAAAACCGATCTCATGTGCTCCGATCTTTTCAGCATGGATTTGTCGCTGTGACTATGTAGCTGACCGTAAGGGAGAACGTATTCTTGAATGACTATTGTGGGCATCTTGGAAGGCAAGAGGTTCATAGACATGAGTTTCTAGACTTGGTACATCAATACGGGTCTGACTGCGCTGAAACTTTCAGTTACACGTCGTGACCTCAGTGCCAAGAATCAGAATCATATTCATAGGGCAATACAACTGAATTGCAAATAAACAGCCCAAGCTCCATGTTTGGTAAAGTGGAGTTAAATTCGAACAAGCCATTGGCCACACGTGCACAAGTCAAAGCTCGAGCTATTGCTCGACTTTCTCCAGTTTGACATGATTTTTCTCTAAACTTAGTTGGCGCTATTCTCATAAGGTGCCAATGCTACAAATACTCACTACCGATACGTCTCACTTCACAGAGATTTGAGAAAATACTGGCACCGTGAAACAAAAACAAAAGTTAACATTTCGAATTATACCCGTCACAATGGAAAATCACGAAACAATTCATTAAACAGCCATCTTACCCGAGGGCAAGAGGCCAGATCACAATAGCATCCTACGAAGCTTCTTGCAGCACAAATAGGCTTGCAGTGACCAGTGGAGTAGACCAGTTCCTCAGATAAGAGCGATTCTGTGAGCAACTAACTACATGCGGCTTCCTACATAATCCGAAGCAGAAAAAAAAATTTACAAAAATGAATTCTCCAGTCTTCAGTCAGATTACCATGGAATGGAATCCATTGGAGTCTGAGGACCGTCTAGGTGTCGGTTCTTCCAGTTCTTCATCTTCCTGAATAACATGGAATTGATCGGCTTGCGTGTAATGTGCGGAAATCCTAGAGGAATCTCGCAACTGCGTTAACTCCTTAGCTTCATAATGGTCTTCCGAGTCACCAAGTGGCTGGTAATGCTGGGGTGAAGTGTACAACTTACTCATAACCCCGTATAGAGGAAGCAGCAAGAGGAGAAGAAGAGCCAAGTGGCAATTAAACTGAAGAGTTGCAATTCCTTGTCCTCTCATAAGATTCATTCCTGCACATTTGGAAAAGAAGTCGTGCATCAGACGTGCAATTCTTAAGTGCAAACATAATGTCAAGTCCAAGTTTCAAGGCAACCGTGTCACTCTCTCATTTGGCAGTCAGAAGGCAGTTATAACCCATAACCCTGCTCTTCACTGCGAGCCCTTGGAGTCAACTAAAATTCCATATATGGATATTCTTGATTCAAAAAGGCATTACGTCCCATAACCTTCCCGAGCCCAGGTTTTTTCTCATCATACAGCTTTCAAGAAGACCACTCATATTACTTTGTATTAGAGGTAGTGCCATACAGTGATTTAGTTTTTTCAGGCTATACAGTCTTCAGAGTGCTACACCACTGGCGGGCTACGCATAATTGTACCATTTTCAATATCAATCATTGAGTGATTCTGATTCTGTTTTACTGCGAGATGCATTCTTGCAAAAAGAATTTGTCAAAGCACGTGCACATGCTAAAATATGGAAGTATCGAATCCCTAGAAGTCGAGAAAATCATTTACAAAATATAAAAACATATAACATATCATAACCTACATAATGGAACCCCAGAAATATGATTTGAAAGTTACTATAAGCAGCTTTCGAAGTGGATTTTCTAATTTCATCTTTGAAACTTAGGGGGGTAGACAGAAAATAAAAAAGGGAAGACTCACCTTGACAATTGACTGTATAATCCCCTTCACCATCCTCCTTCAACGTACACCCCTGCGAAATCCACTTCCCGCTAAACACAGACACCGCAATCTGCACGAACCAAGTCCCTTGCAGCACGAGCCCCATGCTCCGAATCACAGGCGGCAACACCGCCTTCGGATACGCAATTTCCGCAATCGTGGATCCCGCACAAACACCAATCGGCACCAACAACAGATAATGATACTGGCTTTCCAACCCCGCACCATCTCTCTGAAAGTAGAACAGCAGAAACTCCTGCACGAACGCTGAGAGCGCCAGCAAACTAATCATCTCCGGAGGCAAGGGCAACACTTTCGTGTTGTCCACAATTAGGGTTACAACTGCGAAAAGCAGAAAGTTGATTGCGACCGCCAATCTCTGCGAATTCACGGAGGCTGCTACGGGGTGCTTTAAATCAGCTTCGGTGCGACTGACGACGTCAGTGATCACGTGGGAGAGAGCGAACACGAGGACCACGTAAAGCTCCACATCGTGGGCCCAGCTCTTGCGCGGGGTGGCCTGTTTACGGCTGTTGCGCGAGCAGTAGGATCTGACATGCTTGAAGCCGTGGAGAAACCCTACGACTAAGAAGCCCACTCCCGCTGCAGCCTGTGCTTCCCACCCCATTGCAACAGCAAGCTCCCCAAGAGAGCACTTCCTCTCCTTTTTCCTCACATTCGCGACAACCTCTCAAGCCATCTAGACACTACCATAGCCACACAGTACTCGTCCTGTTGCTGCAATCCTCTTGTGCGGCTGATTGATGGATTCGGAGAGTTGGATCACTAGATTTTAGAACGCTCTCAAGACAGGGCAGGATCTAAACAGAGAGATTGGTTTAGGGTGTCATGGAAGGTCGTTGGAGCTTGCTAGATGGCTAGATTTGTGAGCAATGGCGACAATTGTTGCGGTGGTTGCAAGGAAAGGGGGGCTGACAGAAAACGAGAGTGGCGCAACCGAAGGGGTACAGGACGGAGAGGAGGGGGAAGTTGAAATGCGGCTTCTAAGGCCCTTCTTCGTAGGACGTTCCGATGGCTGGTCTCTTCACACTTAACCCCCTCATCAAATTTTGGTGTTGACAATACTTTTGAAGTTAAATAAAACCTAACCGAGTTACTACTTTCAGTAGTTTATATTTTTGAACAATTATTGTTGAAGTCTAGTTTTAGCATCAAAAATTCGTTTTTGAAAATGAATGATTATGATTTTTCTATTTTGAAAAATGGATGCAAGGATCTCCATTGCAAATCTTGTTTTTTCAATGTTGAAGGCTCTTGAAAATGAGCCCCAAATACACTAGTTCTTGGAGAAAAAATCTCATTAGAAATTCATTTAATAAAATTATAGAATAGATTTTTTAGAAGCCATAAATTGATTGGGGTTATGCATGTTATGCCCTTTAACTTCATTTTTTTTATGACTTTAATTTTAGATTTGACATGTGAAAAGAGGATTGAAAGACTTCAAATCACTTTTACAGTTTTAATGCTCTCATTATCAAATATTATAATCTTTCAATCCATAAGTGAAATTGTTGTATTTTCCTTTCCTATGTGATCTTTAACAAATTTAGTTTGAATTTAGATGGTTATAATTCAAAAAAATTGATAAAACTTATCAAAATGTTGTCTTTTTGTTCAATTTCAAACAAATTTCAAGAGGCTCACAATAGACCTTAGGCATTTAGGGATTAAAGATAGCATGCACATATATGGTGTATTGCTTGCTACTTATGTACCCTCGTTGCTCTATATTAGGATTATGCGTACTTCAACAATGATTCATGGCTTCAATCTAGAAGCTAAACGAGATATTGTTGCTAACAATCCTAACATTGAATTGGGCCTTTAAATCCTATGCAACCTATATGACAAGTTTAGCAAAATATTAGAACAAATAGCATAGGAATTAGTGAAGTATTAACTAAAGGTCTAAAGGTTATTATATGCCTAGAAGTTGGACCAATTTGTTGTATTAGAGGTCCCAAATCCTCACTTGTAATGTCAAAGTTCACATGTCTTGGAATCCTCACTTGTAATGAAATTTGACATGTCGTGTAAATAAAGATCGTAGCACACAATAACATCAAGTACCACAACTAACACCAAATATGCAATCAAAAACTAAGCAAGAATGCATACCAAACACACCCTCAAGAATTCCTTGGTTCATTTGAAGAATTGTGTACTAAAGCCTTGATACATCATCATACTACTTCCAGAGATCACCCTAAGGTAGATGGTTTGGTTGAACAGGTTGTCCAAACAATTAAGTGTGATTTACAAAAATATTGATTACTTCGTGGTAATCACCGTAATTGAAACTTGATGTTGCCATGGATTGCTATGGGCTATTGTTTCAACAAGTAAGCATCATTGGCATCTTATAGCCTTTACCAATTGATATATGGACGGGAACCAATTCTACTTAGCTCATTGCGAGAGAAATTAGCTCTGTTGTAGACTTGGATGACCTAGATATGTAGGCTCAATGTTTACATGATCGAATAGAGTTCTTCAAACGGGCCATGCCCATGGCCTTGGAGAATTTATTCATTACTCAACATTGTGATACTTTATAGTATGCTTGCATTCGCAGTGGAGCTTATTGGCCTCAATTGAGGAGATTTTCTCATGGAGATTATGTCTATCTTCAACATGAAATACCAACAATCCTTGATGTAAAGATAGGGCATACTATTCTTTACATGAAAGATGTATTGCCTAGTGGTATTTTGTTACTTGAAGGCAAAGATGGTCAGGAATGTTGAGAGCACTCCAAAAATTGTACTCCATGTCATCTTACTATTAAAGGTTTTGTGCATCTAGAGCTAGCCGTTGTGCCAATTGGCCTTTTATGTTATGTGTATGGTGAGAAGAAAGGGGCAGCTACTATATTACTATGTGACTAGTGCCAACGTAGATGGCATATGGCATGCTTGACACCACCTCTTTCAATTCTTCCCACAATTCTTCCTTTTAGAGATTGGATTTGTCTTCGTTGTAGATGGTCTTCTAATCATGTTACATCTTCTAATATGAATTAAAGACTTTTTTGAAGTTGGCTTTTTATATTTGGTGATGATGCTATCATTTGGTTAATGGATACTAGTTATGGATTCACAATATCAGCCATAATCCATTAGTCACTTCCTCACTAGCTTGATTGGCCTATCTAAGTACCAACACATTGACTTGAATATGTACAGTTGTTGTAGCAATATCATCAAAGGTCATCCTCGATTATGTATGTGTTTGTTCCTAGCTAATTGGAGAGATTCCTTATCTACTAGGGGGACACTTGAAGGTATGTTTGTTATACATTCTTGCTTAGTTTTTGATTGCATATTTGGTGTTAGTTGTGGTACTTGATTTATTGTGTGCTACGATCTTTATTTACATGACACGTTCCTAATACGTCTTGTTGTTTATAAGAAGGTAAACACAAAAACTTTAATAAAAATAGGACAGATTGAATTTTATACATTGTTAGAAAAATGATCTTCTAATATTGAAAACAATTTATATTCAATTCTAAAGTATATGGTACAATGGAAACACATATTTTTGGAAATTAAATAATGTTGAACACATTATATTAATTGTTTAAAACTTGTAAATACAATTAGAGCTACATTAGAAATGCAATGGAAAATGTAGTCATCCTCCTATTCTTTCCTATCCATGCAATCTTTTTTTGAAATCCTCCCAAAGAGATGCCCCTTTTTTGATTTTTTCACAGGTGGTATATATTTTACCCTAGCCCACAATAACTCCCATTCACTTATTTGTATTGCAACCAACCACCCTTACTAATGTACCAAGTTCGTGTTTTTTTGGACATTCTATGAAATGCAACAACGTTCTTCTAGATGTCTTTTAGAACATCATCGTTACACACAACATCAATTTGTTTCACAACTGACGTCCACATGTTTTTTGCAACATCAAATAGAATTCTACCTCCAAAGGTCACAAGGTATTCCATCTTCTTACTCATGTTCTTAAGTACACACTTGTTTGATGTTAACATCTTCCAGTTCTTATAATGATGAAATGCACTATACATAAATAATTCAGTATAATTATTTATTTCAAATTAGAAAGAATAATTTTTTTGTTTTTGCATGAGCATCAAAGACATCTTAATACAATAGTTGAACAATGTTATGAAAAATCAAATACAAAAGAAAATACAAAATCTATTTTCTTTTAACTAGAAATACCTTAATTCCTAAAGAATGGAGGGTGTTATTTAAGAGAAATTGCCAAAAATTGTCAATTGTGGGTGCATTGGTCAAAATTAAAAATAGTTCTTTTAAAATGAACTTCAATTGTACAAAAGTTTAGTAGACTATAATAAAAGTTTGAAATAAATTTTTTAGTCCATTTGAATGCATAGATTGAAAGATTATAATGTTTGAAGTGAAAAAAACTTCTTTTTGTTCCTACAAAATAAGGAACTTAGACTTTGAATCCTCTTGGAGTAAAATTTTTGTTTTACCCAAAATTGTGCTTATGTATTTATCATTGAACATAGCACCTTATTAGGTACACTTATGCAAAATTTCAAAAGCAAATAAGGAATATATCTTAATCTAAATCATCCTATAATACAAGGAGGTCACGTGAACTAGTAATATACTATTTATTTTTTGATAATTTATTGTATAGCAAGGAAATTTTTTGTTTGAAATTCAAATGTTAAAATCTTAAAGATTTTTTTTTTAAATGTGCATATAAAATTTCAAGAATTTTGAAAGTGCACATTTCAAGATAATAGTATTTTAAGTTTGAGAAAAATGTTTTGTTGACAACATTACTTTTGCTTTGGCATCGAATTGGATTTTTTTTATGCCACAAAAGGGGTGAATGCCTCCATCTTGTGTGAGTTTTTAGAAACATTCATTCATTTTTTACTTCACCATCATTTGCCTAAATTCGAATTGTCCCTTGAATGGACATTTTGTCCTGTAGGGTGTAAAATGGTATACACTTTCTAGTACAAAATATTCTTTTAGTGAACCATAGCTATACAACAACAATAACAAAAATTATTATGGAAAAAAATAATAATCTCAAAAATCTAATATTATTTTAAGCATTTGCCAACTATCAAAATTTATTTTTGTAAAGGTATTAGTTATTTGATTTGTATGTATTGAATTGATTGCTTCCCTATGGTATAAAGTATGTGAACATAATCATCAATGTCGAAGATGCAACATATACGTTCAAACTAGAATGTTAGGCTAAAATCTGAATATTAATCCTTGAAAGGCCTTTGAATTCCCTCTATACGACCCATATTCAACCTTATAACCCTTTGATTGTAGTTTACTATATGAATTGTGATACATTGTTATTTACATACTACTATGATCATTAATTTCCCATGTCCCTGAGCAATATTTCGTCAATGTTTTTCTAGTTAAGTACCACCATATTCAAAATATACTACACGGCCACAAAGGACTTTCAAGCCCTTCTAGGGTTACTGGCACAAGATGTACACAAGTAGAACATGCAAGCTTATTGTCAATTTTTGATACATCTACAACAAATACTTTAAAATTTCATAATTTGATCATATGGTGTCCACATGATGCATAAAAAATTGTGTTCGAAATTCTCTCACTTACCAATGTGCTCTAATTAAAATAATTAAAATAAATTAATCATCCTAACAACTTTGCGATTAGTGTCGACGATGATTGCACTTTCCTTACGCCATTCTAGAATCTTGCTATCTAGGAAGGGTATACATTCCGAATGCAAGGATCTAGGCGAGAGGCAACTCCAACACTTCCGTCGTCACTCCCCCTGTTCCCAACACGCCGACGTGAGGGCTGCGTCCCCACGGCAACTACAAACCCAAACCTCCGGCCTCCCCCTTGAGATGCCGCGCTCTCTCTTCACCGAATCCAGGTTTCTAGTTCCACCCCAATCCATTGCTCATGTAACGGCGCCTCACCACAACAAATCATACAACAGCCATGAATCCTTTGCCGATTCAAGCTTGCATTGCCACTGCAGTTTTGTGTTTTCTGTTTCTTTTTTTCATGAATGATACTCCCTCCTCTTTTCCCGTGTTGAAATTGAGGTAACAGTGTGCGAGTGGAGGTTTAGGAAGCTAACTGGAGGTGACAGCAAAGAGGAGGGGAAATTTGAGACATCAGAATGAGAGGAGCTCGGTTTTTCGATTTCTCGGTGTTTTATGAGGTTTTGCGTGATTGTGTGAGAGGAGTTTGCGTGATGTGAGTGTGTGCACGCGGTGTATGTTTTGTTTATTAGGTATTGTTTGCAGCGTGGTGTAATTGAAGGAGTTTTTTTGTTTTTGTTTTTTGTTTTTTGTTTTTTGTTTTTTGTTTTTTGTGGATGGAGCTGGTTGGGGTTTTGGGATTTATGGTTGGGGTTGTTAAAAGTTGCGCTGTACATTGGAGGAATAATTTTGGTTTTAGACTTGTAGGAGTGTATTGTGTTCTCATTTGGTGTAGTCCTATGCGCAGGAACTTGAGTGAGTGCTCTGGGGTTAACCTTCTGAGAAGTCGGTGAAGTGCGATCGCAGGGCAGGAGAAAGCGATGTCGCGTGAGTTGGATTCAGGTACGGCTTCTTGTTGCTCCAGAGGTTGCGTGTTGGGGCTTCGTTATAAGGCGATGCTCAAGAGGGCAATGGGAACTTGCTGTTGTAGAGGGGTTGGCGTGTTAGGGTTTGGCGGCGTGCGTGTTTTTGAAGAGCACGTTTTAAAGTTTAAATTACGGGTGATTTTCTGTCCGTGATTTTAGATATCGTAAAAGTACATTATTCGGAGTGTTGGAAGCTGTGATGTATTAATTTGGTCGTGGGAACTTATAAATTTTTTTGACGTTCATTTAATGACATTTTCGTTTAATGAGTTATTTCATCGCTATTTGGGAAGGCCAAGTTAACTTATATGTTCTGGATTTTTTTCGCAATGCCTTGAAAATTGTCCGAATACAGGGGAGCTGAATCGACAAATGGATGTCAACGATGTTCAGGTATGTCTTACATTTCTCTTTGGGAGTTTCCTTTTTCCTTTTTCGTTGTACGCAAGTTGATCTGAGCTGTAACAGAAACATTTATTAGTGAAGTCATTGATTGGTCCTTGTCTGGAAACAGAGAGAGAAGGTGCTTATGGTGGGCGCTGGGGGCATCGGCTGTGAGCTGTTGAAGACGCTGGTGTTAACCGGCTTTAAGCACATTCACTTGGTCAGTTTCGGTGTGTGCGTGCGGGCAGTTTCCTCTTCTCATTTTATGTTATGCGAGTATGCTGGGTGAACGGAGCCTGTGTATTCATGTCACAATGAAATGTTTTTAAGAAAGAAACGTAACATTCATTTGGATTGCAATTTCATTTCTATAGATCGACATGGACACCATAGAGGTGAGCAACCTCAACAGGCAGTTCCTCTTTCGCAAGAGCCATGTTGGGCAGTCAAAAGCCAAGGTACGTCGCAGTTCTTTGTGAAATATCTGGCCACGATTTGGTGGTGAATTCCAGAAGCTTAAGAGGTGATCGGAGATACTGTTTCTAATTTGGACGGCATTTTCTATCCCAGGTGGCCCGCGAAGCAGTACTTAAGTTTCGTCCCGGAGTGGAGATAGTTGCTCATCATGCAAATGTGAAAAATCAAGAGTTCGACATTGACTTTTTTAAGCAGTTTAGTGTGGTTTTAAATGGTCTGGACAATTTGGAGGCACGGCGCCATGTGAACCGCATGTGCTTGGCTGCTGGAGTGCCTTTGGTGGAAAGTGGCACTACTGGTTACCTTGGTCAGGTAGGCATTTTCCCATTTTCTATGTTTAGCAGCCCAGATTCTGATGCAAGTTTCTCACTTTTTGTCCATATGTTCTGACACGGAAATATGTTTCACTTTGCAGGTTACTGTGCACATTAAGGGGCAGACTGAATGTTATGAGTGCCAGCCCAAGCCAGCACCTAAATCATATCCAGTTTGTACCATCACAAGTACTCCCTCGAAGGTTCGTTTCTCTTTCTTGTGGATCGTGCATCTATCCTTAGATCCTTTTAACCGGATGTTACGTTTAATTTTTTCTGAATACTCTTGGGGCTCGTGCCCCATAATGTTCAAATTTCCCATTTCACAGCACATCAGTCAGTTCTGAATCATGTTCTTCATATTCTATGTAATATTCTACTTTACTGTGTTGAGTTTCATTTTCCTCCTTTTGCAGCTCATTCACTGCATTGTTTGGGCAAAAGAGCTCGCTCTAGCAAAGCTATTTGGTGATAAAAGCCAAGTTAGTGACCTGGATGTACGGCCCTCCACAAATGAAGACAATGCAGTTAGTAATGATCCTGATGAAATACAGTTCTTTGAAATAAGGAGTGGAGAAAGCAGTAAGGCATATGCCGAGCGAGTTTTTGACCGTATTTTTGGTCAAAACATTGTGACTGCCCTCCAAAATGAGGACACTTGGAAGTCAAGAAGAAGACCGGACCCCTTGTTTCTCGAGAAGGTTCTCACTGAGGACGATGTTGTGACAAGGAATGGTGTGTGTTCTAGTGAGGGCACAGTTTCCGCTACGGCTTCCTTGGGTTTGAAGAACCCTCAACAAGTCTGGAGTGTGAAGGACAACGCGAGAGTTTTTTTGGAGTCGATCCAACTTTTTCTTGAAAAGCGAAGCCAGGTGCACTGTTTTGTGATGACGGAGTGTTGTTTCGGTTTAGTGTACCCTTCGAATTATTTCAACAGCGTATGATTAATCTTGTATTCTCATTGGTCGAGTGCTATTTTGTGTCGTGACCGTTAAACACCATGCGGGGTTTTGGTTAAGCTTTCAGCATCTTATTGAATAGCACGTGTGTTGCAGGATGTTGGAAAGCTAGTTTTCGACAAGGATGATCAATTGGCCGTGGAATTTGTGACAGCGGCTGCCAACTTGCGGGCACATTCGTTTGGAATCCCTATGCAGAGTTTGTTTGAGGCCAAGGGCATGGCCGGCAACATTATCCATGCCATTGCTACCACCAATGCAATTATTGCTGGACTCATCGTTCTAGAAGCTCTGAAGGTTCTCAGTAATAGGACCAAGGAGTGTCGGTGTGTCTATTTTTCCCTTCTAAGACTATTACAACATTTACATTTTTGTTTTTTTGGACGGAGATTGTATGGTAACATGGTTCTGCAGGTCCGTCATTTTTTGCCGACGTTAGTGTGAATCTGATTCAGAAACTCAGTTGTGTTGGGGTGCACTTTGTGATTCAGGATGACTTATTGTGTGGAACATCCCTCAGGGAAGTCGTTGCTGATGCCTGTGGAGATGGCTGAGCCTAATCCGCGCTGCTATGTCTGCTCTGAGGTAGGAACTCAGCATCTCAAACTGTTTAGGTGAAGGTCGATCCTGGCGATGACTTTTGGAAATGGTTAGTAATACCTCGTTCTGTTATTTGGGAGAACAGACGCCATTGGTGTTGGAACTGAACACGACTACAGCCACAATGAGGGATGTGCTTGAGAAGGTGGTAAAGCGCAAGTTAGGAGTATCAGATCCTGTTATCATGCAAGGATCAAACCTCCTACACGAGTCAGGTGAAGACATTGAGGAGGATATGGTGGCATATTACACTACTCTTCTAGACAAGGTTCCGGAACATAACTTTCTGCTGCATACAATTTGTGGATTGTCTTGTGGGTTGATGAGAAGAGCTGTTTTTGTTGGTGAAGATCTTTTCTACTGCAATTTAGGATACTAGGCTAACAGGGCTAATCAGTTTGGTGTCCAATGTGAAGTTGTTGCTCTGGCTTATACTTGCAAGTGTTGGTTGAGCAGAAGTTCGTAGATTATCCGACTCCTATTACAACAGGTGTGGTGTTGACGATCGAGGATTATCATCAGGATTTCCGATGCAGCCTCCATGTCAAGCATAGGTATGCTGTTGTATTCTTCAGATTCCTCTTTTCTAAAGGATGACATCTAGAAGGTAGGAGAGTCTATTCAACAATGTGATATCTTTAATTTACATAGGTAAGGGGCCGCTCAAATATGCCCGACACAATACCGAGGAGACTCATTCCGTTAATGTTTTTTCTACAGGGAGACTTTTGACGAAGAGAAGGAGCCAGAAGGAATGGTGATCACTGGCGACCTTGTGTCCCTCAATCCCACAGAAGCGAGTGCACAACCACAGACACCTGCACACGCTGCTCCTTCAGAGGTGCAGAATGGACATGCGGAGGAAGAGGATGATGACGAAGTCGTCATGGTTGAACCACCGTCAAAGCCTTCTGTTGCTGGGACCAAGAGAAAGATCGAGGAAGAGAACACTCTGCCAACGGAGAAGAGGTTGAGAGTATCCGAGACCACTCCAATTGAAGTGTGAAAGTGGCAATGAGATGCATTCATCCCTTCATATTCAGGATGAATCTTAGATTCAAATGTGCCGGCACCTTGAAAATCGACCCCTACCCTCATTCATTTCCTCGCCCATCCATGGCTGCAGTAATGGGATTGACCTACGGAGAGGATTATCATTTACAGAACCAACAGCCACGTTCTCACCTGTGGATCGGTGGGGAGCTGTACACACCAGAGCGGACTCAAAAGCTCAACTTTTCGTTATGCATTGTGGCGTGCACGCTATGATGTGTGTGTTTTTTGTATCTCGAAATCTCGTGAATTTATGTAAAGGGAAACTGGTGCAGGTTCTTGTTTGCTTGATCATGTTACTGACAATTATAACGGAATTGTCCTCGTAACTTGGTGGTGAATTTGCTTTGGTCAGTTTGTTGTCACTTGGTGGTGGTTAACTGCTCTCTCTCAAGCTTGGTTGCAGCTCAGCTTGTGGTTGACATTGTAATTTCGATCCATTTATTATCTGGTCTTATATGCCCCTGCATTGATTAAGCCCTAAAAGAAGTTATATGCAAGGAGTTGGGACAATGGGTAGGTTCGTATCATCGTTTGATCTCAATTTTTGGCTTGATTTTTTAAAACTTTTTTGGGAGATACGAAACAAATTAGCTTCTTGGGAATATAATTTTTATTTCAATTGGTGTTGGGGAGTAGAAGTTATGTGCTACAATAAACTTTTCTTATTGTTTGTTGGGTAGCAAATCAAATCCTGAAATAAAATTTTGAATGATTTGTTTTTAATAGATAATATATATGGAAAGGTTTGGTTTGTTTATTATTTCAATTTTCACATTTAAATAAAAATATAAATTCTTCAATGCTAACCATTGGAGGACCAAGTGTC
The DNA here is from genome assembly GCA_950106755.1 of Climacium dendroides. Classification (NCBI taxonomy): domain Eukaryota; kingdom Viridiplantae; phylum Streptophyta; class Bryopsida; order Hypnales; family Climaciaceae; genus Climacium; species Climacium dendroides. Next base: position 22,191,440 of record OX467091.1, read on the forward strand.
CATTCAATGTATGTAAGAAATCTTGGGTAGGTTCTTATAAAGTCATTTTTAGTCGGGTGTTTATGAAATTTGGACATAGTGTCTAAACATGTACTTCATATGTGAAAAAACTAATTTTTTTTCAATTAGGTGTTTAGATCAAAAGTTATGTTGTCTTGAATTTTTTAGGTAGTTTAGGCAATTTGGAAATCTTTGGGGAATCTTTTGTGAAAAGATCATCAACTTTTAAAATGTGGCATGTATGTAATTAATGAAATATGGCATATAATTGTCCTCCCAAAACAAATTTTAGTCCTTAAATCACATTCTAAAAGGAGTCAAACTTTGGTAGCTATGTTTGGGTGGTTTCAAGAAAAAACAATTTTCTTCTAACTTCATTTAACCCTAGAATAAGATAGACTCTATATTTTTTCTTTTAAATTTTTAGTGTGTGAACCTAATATCATATACTTATAAATGGTCAAAATTTATCATGTTAGCATAGAGCAGAAAATTTACTCTAAAAAGGCCTGAAGTTTGTTAACCGTGTTTTATAGGAATGAAAAAAAGATTTTTTACTCACTTCAAATCTTTCAATCCACATGGTCAATCCTCATGCTGATTTGACCTTGTGAAGTGCAATTGTCCAATTTTTCCCAAGGTCCCCCAAAGGATTTTTGTCAATTCAAATGCTAATATCTTGCAATCTACGTGTTGGAAATTTCTGAATTTTTCCCATATCTTCTCAAACCAAAATACTACAAGATCTTCAATTACATTTGTCCAAAAATGTTTTTTTTTCTAAAATTTGGTATTTGTATTGCAAATGGCACTTTTGGAGTGCTTTTGGTAAAAATATAGTTGAAAACCTTTAGGGATTTAACAATAGCAAAGAATTGTGTGCACCTCATAACATTCTTGAACATGGTAACTTGTTGAGCAATCAAACTCAAAACTATTCCTTGTCATTGCATACTTGCCTCTACAAAGCACCAAATGAATTCAAAACTCGGCTCTACAAAGACCGAAAGAATTCATGTTTAGGTTCAAAGTTGGATTCAAAGTTGGATTCAAAGTTGGGTTCAAAATTGCAAAGGATCTAGAAAAATCCTAAAATATTACTCGTACTTGTCAACGAGTCCTTGGCTTTGCAAACACCCATTCATTTTTCAGTTGATTCTCCATACAAAATTACTATTTTAAAAAATAACTTTTAAACACAAAGGATAACAAAAATTTTAACCAAAATCATATTCCGGGGTAAAAATAATCGTCTCCAAGTGAGCTCTCCCCTGAAACGAGAGAGCGGTGGCACTCTCTCTGTCGGCAAATCTCTTCTCTTCAAATTTCCCGAAACTACCAATCCTTCAGCCATGGCGCGGTCTTCAGCAGCTTTCCAACGACCAATTGCACAGTTTCTTGCTGGCCAAGTTGATCGCAAGTCGCGCCTCTAACTCGAAGAAATCCTAACGACAGAACTCTCAAGTGTGAGTCTAGAGTTCTGCAGAGTTTTGTACAATTTTGTAGAGTTTTCTGGCGCTTTCGAATTTGCCAATGGCGGCCTTAATCCACGCAGGCCGCTCAATGCAATGCGCCATTCACAGTGTACGAAATCCGCCACGACTTTCTTCAATTGGAGAATGTCGCCCGGGTTTAGTATTGGCAATTGCGAGTTCAGGACGAGTGAAGCCGCAGAACATTGGACGCGGGAGCTTTTTTCGAAATTTGGCGGTGTTGCAGACGAGGAGGACGCTGCGTGTTGGTCAGCTTCGCGGCGCTAGGGCTAGGATCAAGAAGCGGACGAATAAGGATGATGTTAATGATTTGGAGATTAGTTTGCTTGAAGACGATGTCGCGGAACTGGCCGTCTCTTTGCCTCTTGGATTGGCGTCGTTTGAAGGACTGTTTCTAGTTGGCTGGCTGGCGAGCTTGAGAGGATTGGTCCCTGACTCGCAAGGCTTCTTTGCCGCGGCGGATCTTATCCTTTGTAGTGTAATGTTTGCGAATTGTGTCGTCGGGTGGTACGCTTTGGAGCAGAGCCGCAGTGGAGTGGAGGAGTTGCCTCGGGGTAAAAGGGCGAGAAAAATTAAGGCGGTTGGACCTGGTTTGTTTGAAATTGCTTCCTCTTTGGTTTTAAGCTTTGTCCCATTCGCGAATTTGTTCTTGTGGACTAGATTCGCAAGTAAACAAAGACATTTGCCGGCGAAAGGAAGAGCGGCCGTTGTTGCAAATAGTTTGATTTATGAAGGTCCGCGGCTTTTCGCGCTGCTTCTGTTGTTAAGCGGTGGACTGCGAGTTTTCTTGCAAGTAGGTCTTGTAAGTAATGTTGCTTTGATTTTTGGCGCACTGCATCGGCCTTTTGAGGAGGCGCGCATCAAGAACGAGAAAGTAATTATGGAAGTTTCTAGAGCGAAGATAATAGGCGGGAAGAAGGGACAAGAGAAGGCGAAGGAGATCAGTGCGGAGGAAAGGGAAAAAATCGACCGCTTGAGGGAACTGGAGGAATTCGACATTCTGCTAGCTCAGAGTAATTCCCCCGATTCGGTCTCTTCTGGCCAGAGTACGTTTCTATTTCTTCCCATTCCCTTGAAAATCTTTGTGTGGCAACTTCAAATCATCTTTGCTGTTAGACTGAAACCTAAATAAATTGTATTAGACACGAAGTTGTTACTGCGCATATAAATACGTATTATATGTGGAATTCAGTGGCTGCATGTTGCACTAGTCTAATAATGTACGTTGTGCACTTATGTGCAAAGAAAAATGCAACTGTCAGTTGAATTTGAGATGATTTTAATAGTGGAGGAGCATGCCGACGTAATGAAAGTACATTCTCGTCTGAGGAAGAGAATGTGCCTCCTGATTTCACAAACATGAGGTTTAGATTTCAGTTTCTCTGGTTGATTTCAGCCAGCATGATAGTGCAATGGCAGCGTCATCCTCACAAACGTGTGCGTCTGGGAAAGCAGAAAGGCCTAAGGAGTGGTCAGTTGGGGAGACTATGGAGTGGTTGGGACAGCAAGGGCTGGCAAGATACGCTACAACATTTGCAGAGAACAGCGTTGACGGAGAGTTGCTTCTGCAGCTCACCAACAACGACCTTCGTGATGAGCTTAAGATCCTAAACTTTGGGGATCGAAAAAAACTGGAGCTCTTGATTCGAGAATTGAAGGAAAGATAAGTACTAACGCATGTGTTGTACATGTACGAGGACGTTGAAATTTTGGTACGACACTCTAATCTTTCTTGTACATATTGTTGCTATTGTAAAACAGAGGCACATCCCCCCTCCTTCATGTTACAATTTGTTACTACAGTTTTGAAATTAGCTGTGGTTGCAGATATCACTTTCAAACCCGAAAATAGTTGAATCACATGCTTTCTGTAAGTTGTGTAGTTGACATATTCAATGATTTTATTAAGAGTCATTTTACTTCGAATTTTGCTTGGCATGACTGTTTGCTGGAACTTCTCTTATCTTTTTGCGTATCATTCACAGAATTGGATGGGAACCTTGTAAATCTCACTGTTTTGCATGCTTCTAAGGCTTTGCATCTGCCAGCATTTGAAGAAAACTTTGTTGTTTCATTTCACGATTTTCTTTTGTCTCTTGGACATATCGAGGCAAAAGACTGAAGTAACTTATCGTCGACCAGAGCGTGCAGCTTAACTTTTCATAATAGCATTCTTATACAGCGGGACAGACCTTGTAGGCCATATTATGATCGGGGCCAATTGTGCTTGCAGGGTTTGCAGGATCTTGGGTGATTCATCGTTACCTGACCGAATTCAAAACAGTTTTGAAACTGAAAATTTACCTCGAGAATTTACTAGCGAATTTTACGAACCTCCAAGTGTCCTCCGAAAGTCAGTTGGGAAGGATCAATGATGAGTAGTACTGTACTGTAGCTATTTTCACTTGTTTTTATCGTTATTTTTTGGGGGAAAATGAAAGAGAGTATGCACCCAGGCCCGAGTAGGAGTGTAGGACCCAAGGGCCTGGGCGCTCGACAACTGAACTCTAACCTGGGTTCGCATTTCCCTGACCATATCCGGTTGTGTAACGGACTGTGCAACAATTGGAGCAGAGTAGCTCTGGTGCAATGACCTCGGTGTTGGTACTGCGTTCAACACGTGCATTTCATTCCACTCCACCGCAGGTAGACTCTTCGTCAGGTACTTATTCGACTATGCTACATACCGGTACGACCAATCCAAACTGAAGCAGTTGAAACTTAAACTTAGCATAACTTAATCCCTAAACGTTTGGAGTCTTCCCCAAAATTGATGATTTGGGAAAAAACATTATAAAGTACAATTTGAAAGAATATACAAAGAAAATTGTAGATTTTGAATTTTACATTCCATCCATATGGTTAAGTTCACCAATGCTATCACCAATAATTTTCTATAAATTTGGAAAGGGAAATTTCAAAATTCCTTTGAAATTCAATTACAAGCAAAATATTATCATTTTTTGAGTAAAACTTGTTGGAATGGATTTGAAATGAGGTTCTCTTCACATGATGATTTTTTGAAATTTTTGTGTTTTTTCCATCTATAATTTTATTTTTGCAAATCTAGTTTTGAACTAGAGTCAATGCAATTTGACCACTTGACACACTTTCACATTTATAATTTTAGAAAAATATGTACTTTAGTAACACCAAATCCAACCATTAGATAAGACAAGAACTTGATCAAGTGTGACCCAAAATTAGGATGACTTTCATCCAAGCAGGAACGAGACAGAAACAAGAATTTGAATCTATTCATCGTCTAGAAAATGGACGTTGGAGCACTCCAAGGTTAAGGTAGTTTGCTCTTAACCCTAGAAGGGCCTGAAAGCCCTTTGCGACTGTATAGTATATTATGAATACGGTGGTATTTGACTAGAAAAATATTAACTAAATATTGTTTAGTACAAAGTAAATTAATGATGATAGTAATATATAAATAACAATGTATTACAATTCATATAGTGAACCACAATTGAAGAGTTATAAGGCTAAATATGGGTTGTATAGAGGGACCTCAAGGGCCTTTCAAGGGTTCAAGTGACCATTTAACAACTGATTGTGTTTGGAGAAAGCTAAATTCCTTGAAAAAATTTTAGTAGGTTTTTGTAGGAAGATAAATGAAATTGGCATCTCACCTAAGTTGTTTCATATTTTTTGCATCTTCATGGAATTAGTTATGAATTTTTGAAGTTGAATTGTAATGGTTACTAAAAGCAACCACCTCTTGAAATGTATAATATTGGTACATTGAAGAAAGCAAAATGTACCTTTGTGTTAATGGTCACTTTTAGAGCATGGTTGCTTTTAGAGTAGACTACGCCGGAAGCATTAATCTTTGCATTCAAATTTTGCCATCTCTGAGGACGAATTAAAAAGCATTTTGTGAGTTGCGAGAGAGGGGATATAATTTGCACTAAATGACTAATATGGAGTATAGTAATATGTAGGGATTGAGTGACAATGAGTCATTAACCCCTAAATGTCCAAGGCCTTTTGTGAGCTTCTTGGAATTTATTTTAAATTCAACAAAAAGACAACATTTTGATAAGTTGTATAAATTTTATTTGAATTGTAACCATATAAACTCAAACTCAACATGTTAGAGATGACATAGGATAAGAAAATATAACAATATCACTGCATAATATTTGATTATGAGGGTGTTAAAATAGTGTGAAAGTAATTTAAAGACTTTCAATTTTCTTTTCATACATCAAATCTAAAAAATTGGTCACCAAAAATTCGAGGTCAAAGGGCCTAACATGGATAACCCCAATCAATTTATGACTTTTCAAAATCTATTGTACAAATTTGTTAAATGAATTTTTAATATAAATTTTTCTTGGGAACTTGTGATCTTGTTTTGGCCCTAAAAGTCTTTTAATGGAGCAAGAATTTTGAGGTCTAACACACCTATTATGGAGTCTACTACAACATTCACTATTTCATATTATTAGAGCACATTCAACTATTTAAACCCTTAAAAAGATAGATTAGTGACCATAAAAATCATTCCTTTGGTTACTGTGTGAATCATTTGCTTATAAAATTGCAAAAGTATTTATTGGAAATCAAACTATTATAAAAGACCTCCTTTTTTTACAACAAAAGTTTAAGGATGAGTAGTTGTTTTTTTGTCCTTTTAAAAGGATTCTTTATCTTCAATTGGACACTATCATCCATTAGATACTGAATGTCTTCATGGACATTTAAAGGTTTTACTAAATGATCAATGTAGGACCTTCTTACTAGCCTCTAAAATGTGAGGGTGTAGGTTGCTAGGTTACCAATATTATATTGATTTATCCTATTCACGAAGTGAAGGTAAGATATGAATGTCATCTACAAAATCAAGGTGAGGAAGGATTGACCTCCTTATTGTCCCAATCAAGGATAAATGTAAAATTTTTCCCTTTTTTGTGTTGTGTAAATTTTATGTTTTTTCGCCTCTCCGAGCTAATTTGGAGCCTTTGATTGCAAATATGAATTTAGAATTTGCAAATTTTATCATTAGTGGCAAATAAATTTTTTTAGTGTTCTTTCTAAGGATAAAGTATGGAGCAATAAAGAAGTCAATCTTCCCTAGTCCAAAATTAGTATCACTAGATTTTATTTTGAAGAAATTAGTAAAATGCAATAATTTTTCAACATAAATACATATAAAATATTATAAGTATCATGTACACTAATAGGATAATTTAGTATACAAAGATTTGTCCTATTAATATGTTTAACATTAACTTATCAATATCACATTATTTTGAATTAGTGTGGGTTTGAATAGTATATTATTAAACCAATTTTTATAAAAATAAAAATAAAGTAATCTTCTTGTGACACTATTTTGTTGGTAACTCTAATTTCTCCCACTAATAAAATAAAGCAACCCTATGACAAACAAAATGATTGGTTAGTCCTATTGGAATTGTCAAATTTAAAAAAAATTCTATATAAAGACAAATGTGACTGAATTGGCCTCCAAAGAGTCTCTATACTACCTCCAATCTAACAATAAATGTATCTACTATGATCTTACTTGGCTAAAGTTGTTATAATATTTTGTAACATAGCTACAATAAGCAAGTCTAAAAAAATTGTTTCTTGTAATTAAATTTATACTAAAATGGTGAAAGTTCCTATAGCAATCAATAATCACTCCATTACCATCACCATCACCCAAGGCATTGATTGTGGACACTAATTCAACCTAATGTGGCACAAATCTCATTTAAGAGAAATTTTTTCCATGCCAATACAGTTATGCAAGGCTATAATAGATCATTTCCTAAATGTCCATCATAGGTGGTTTACCTCTTATAGATTGATTTACCTTAGTGAGTTCGTACAAGATTGTAATAAATCATTTGCTAGGTGTCTTTCAAAGGTGGTTAGCCTCTCATAGACTGATTTATCTTAGTGAATTCATATAAGATTGTAATAAATCATTTCATATGTTTTCAGTTATAGGTGGTTAACCTCTTATAGATTGGTTTACTTCAATGAATGCATGCAAGACTGTAATGGATCATTCCTTAGGTGTACGTTATAAGTGGTTTGCATCTTGTAGGTGGGTTTACCTTGGAACAATTCAACGTACAACAATTGGAAAGCTTTATTATAACTGACGGACAAATGATGATGGATGATGGATGATGAATGGTGGATGATGGATGATGAATGGTGGATGATGGATGATGAATGGTGGATGATGAATGGTGGATGGTGGATGATGAATGGTGGATGATGGATGGTGGATGATGAATGGTGGACGACGGCCAACTAGTACTGCATACTATCACCGAGCTTTCAGAGGAAATGGGAGGGTTGTTGTGGGGCGACGTGGAGTCCCCACGACACAGAAACAAGAGCAGAACGCTGCCCTCGCGGCCTTCACACAACATCCCCTGGGCCCTCCTCTCTTCCCGTCCTTTCCGCTGGCTGTGGGTCCTTTCGCCATAACCTCCGTCACGCTCTTTCTGACCTGGACCTCACACTCCCCACCTCATCATTCATTTCGCTGGACGCTCGCAACTCGATCCCGGTCCATTTTCGTGGACGCTTATTAGAAATCACCATTGTCGACGCTGCAATTCGCGCACTTCCAATCAACAGAATCAAACGATACGCAGGCAGGGAGTTCCATCTTCGAATTTGTTGTTGCGTGTCGCCAATGCAGCACTTGTGCAGGATTATCTCCGCCGGAGTAGTTTCCTGTGTAGAAGGATAAGGTTGTTATTTGAACTGTCGGTTTCTGGGTGGGTCTTACTGTGCGATTACATTTTCTGGGCTCCCTGAAGCTGGCCTGGATTGGGGATTCCTGTGGGGAGCCACAACATTGGGTGATGCAAGCTCGCAGGAGGTGAGAGGAGGACGGACTCCCGTGGGTTGGGTTGGTTTCGGAGCGGCTGGCCATGGCAGCTGTTTCGTGTACAGGGTTGCCGGTGACGTCGGCTTTTGCTGTGGATTCCACGACCTCGGCCTCCACTCGTGATGTGAAGGCCAGCACGAGCTTCAGCCGGGGAATGGACGTGCAACCCGTGCGGTCACGGAAAGGGGTAGGAATGGGTAGGGCAACAGGTTTTAGTATTGATGTAGCGTCCCGGATGCCGAACGAGAAGAAGAGCAGGAGGCGGCGTCTGGAGGTGGTGCAACAAGCTGCGCCTCCGCCCACGTTGAGTTTCCCCCCTCTGAATTCGTTGAAGACTTTGGACAGCGACGCCGTTCCGGATGTTTCTGGTACGAAATCGCTTCTTTGTCGGGGTCTGGAGGGTTTTTTTCGTGTTTTTTTCGTGTTTTGAAATTTTTCCAGAGCTTAATGTGACTGGAGAAGGTGCATTTTCTTGTTTGGTTGAAATCTTTCCATTTTGAAGGTTTATGATTGTGGAGCTTTGGAGTTTTTCAGAATTGAGTACTTCGTCGGGGCGGAAGGTTTTGAATGGTGGTGCTGCTTCGTTGGAGATGATTGGAACTAAGCCGAAACTTAACCTAGCTGAGTTAGTGGCTCCTGTTGCTGAAGACTTGCTGGTTCTTAATGATAACTTGCAAAAGGTTCGTGCTTAACTCCCTCCTTGTGTGGTTTATTTTGTAACGGAACGGTGTTAGAAAGTAATGTTGCAAAATTTTTAAAATTCTGTGCCCCAAAGGAATCGTGGTTCACTTGTTTATTTATTTTTTGTACTTTTGATTGGTTCCCCTTGAATTTTTGCTTCGACCACGCTATGCACGAGAATTTGACAGGTGATGACCTGCTGCAGATCGTGGGTGCCGATAACCCTGTGCTCATGGCAGCGGCAAAGCAAATATTTAGTGCTGGTGGCAAGCGAATGAGGCCTGCCTTAGTCTTTCTCGTTTCCAGAGCAACTTGCGAGCTTTCTAACATACAGTACGTCCAAGCTTTCTAACATACAGTACGTCCAAGTGTTCTATGCGCTTATTGTGTCCAGATTTCCATCCATCATAAGGGGTCACTTCTTCTGAAAGTTTGCATTTAGTGTTGTGATCGATGATTGCAAGACTTTAGGTTTTGCGAGGTAGTGGATTCTTAACGAACTTAGTAGATGGTTAAATTATTGTCTGTCTTTCTCCAGGGAGCTGCGGCCACAGCACAGACGCTTAGCAGAAACTACTGAAATGATCCACACCGCCAGTTTGATTCATGACGATGTTTTAGATGAAAGTGACACAAGGCGTGGTATGAATTTATGCTCTTCGACCTCATGAATTACATGTATTGCTTGGGCACTATAAATGTTATGAGGAATTTGGTAGGTAGAGTTTGACAACGAGGCACATGACATGATGAACCATGAAGAACATCAACCATCAAGTGTGGTACGCACTGTTTCTGTAGAGCAATAGAGTGTATGTAGTCCGTTATTGTAGTCTAATTTGTTCAGCTCTGGACAGGCAAGGAAACTGTTCATCAAACGTTTGGGACTCGGGTTGCTGTACTAGCTGGTGACTTCATGTTTGCGCAAGCTTCTTGGTATTTGGCTAACCTCGACAACCTGGAAGTTATCAAACTTATCAGTCAGGTAGGCTGAGGTTTTTACCTTTACAATGGCAACTCTCTTTGAGACCCAATTCCCTTCTGACTTTGTCAGCACAAAAAATTTCCGTGACGTACAGGCCTTGATCTTGCTTGATTTGATACCTAATGATAAGGCCAGCCCGCACCAACCGAGTCATTAAATAGAGGTGCGGGCTGGCCTTATCATTCTCATCTACTAAATGAATTACTTTAGGACTCTGGTAATGTGAATTGACGATCGTTGCCTCCATTTCTGTCTTGGCAGGTGATTAAAGACTTCGCAAGTGGAGAGATCAAGCAAGCACAGAGCTTGTTCGACACCGATGTGACACTGCAAAATTACTTAGACAAGAGTTACTATAAGACAGCTTCATTGATTGCCTCAAGCACAAAATCAGCTGCTATTTTCAGCGATTGCAGCGCAAGTACATGCAAGCACATGTTCGATTATGGGATGAACTTGGGCCTGGCCTTCCAAGTTGTGGACGACATCTTGGACTTCACGCAGACATCCGAGCAGCTGGGGAAACCCGCAGGAAGCGACCTGTCCAAGGGAAACCTGACTGCGCCAGTTTTGTTCGCTCTGGAGAAGGAACATGAGCTTCGGGAGCTGATCGACACGGAATTCACTGAAGAGGGGTCCTTGGAAGCTGCGATTGCTCTCGTGCACCGCGGCGGCGGCATTGACAGGGCTCGTGAGCTTGCGCAACAGAAAGGCGATCTGGCTCGAAAGTCCCTGGACTGTTTGCCTCACGGCGTGGCCAGGCAATCGCTGGAGAGGATGGTGGATTATGTGTTGGAGCGTCTATTCTAGATGCTTGTGTGCAGAACTAGAACTACAACTTCCCCGTGGCGAATTTGCCATCTGTAACACTAGGTTTGCACTTTTTTTTGCCCTTCCTATTTTCCTTTTTTTTGTCCCGTGTAATTTTAATTCATTGGTTTTGCCAAATGGCAATGCATCACCAGTATGAGCACTTGTTCTATGCTTGAGGTATTGATCTGTACAGTCCTTTTGGAGTTTGTAATTCGTTGTGAGCTGACCAGAGTAATCTTATGGTCTTAGAATTCACAGAATTGCAACAAGCTTCTTGCGATCATCATTTAACCAAGCTCTCTGTACTCTCTACCTTGCAGTTCAAAATTTCTCTCTGAGAACATCCCAGATTTTATACTAGCAGGCACTCTATCATCTGCTTTAACTTACTTTCAACTGAAATGGAAGGTAATGAAGTGGAAGCATGGCATTGGTTTATTAAAGCAAGCTTTTAAAAGAGGAATGGCATGAAAGATTGAGGTTATGCTATCAAAGACGACATGGCAATGAAGCAGCACAGAAGATTGAGGATTTTTTTTTTTCCCCTTTTTTCCTTTTTGCACAAATGAAGAATTCACTTGCAGGAGAGGATTTCCTTTTTTTCACTATGCCTTGGACATTCATCAAAGGTGACATGGCAATGAAGAAGCATTGTGCACAAATATTGTTAATTAATTGTGAAATAAGAAAGAGGGGAGCTTTTTATGCTAGTGTGAAATCTTTGGTTAGGTATTGATTCACCTAAGTTGAAGTTGGAAGACAATGAAGAGACTTTCAATTTGTACAAATTTGTACAATTGGTCACTTCAATATTAGAGTGATCCCAAAAGTCATGAAATATCACCCTCCATTTGGTTCCTAGTTCACTTATTGCAAATTGCATATGGATTCTTATTTAGCTTGTGTTTTTAGAATGATAAAAAAAATTGATTGCACTTGACCTAATTACAATTGTATGTCTTCTTTATTAATTGATGTTTAGGTCCTTCTTTTATAGTTTTGAATTGCAAATAATGTCTCCCACTCAAATTTATGTAGTCTTCTTATATAGCTTCCATCAATGCAAAGCTTTCCTTTAGTGTAGAGCCAATAAATGGTCCACTTCTTTGATGTGATGAAGTTTTGATGTAGTCGTGTAATATTTTGAAGATAAATATACTTGAATTGAATGGTGCAACTCATACCAATGCTAGGTATTGTTATTTTATATTTGATGGATTTAAATGTAAAATTCTAATTTACATAGTTATAATTGTGTTATAAATACCTTTATTCAAATTGACCCTATTTTTAGAGAGAGAATGGAGATGAGGTGATCCTTAAATGGACTACTCTGGCAATTGAATGCATCGAGGAAAAATTGTTTTTCTATTGCAAGAGCCAATCAATGTCTTTGATTTTTGCACATCACTTTACAAAGTTGCAAGTGGATGGATTTTGGAAGACCTATGGTCACTAATAGGTGCCTATGTCCTAAATCTTTGAAAATTTATAAGTAATTCAAAAATGCTTGGAAAAATACAAAACCACTTGTGTTAGGTTCCATATCTATTTTTCTTTCTCTGAAAAATGATAAAAAAAATAAATTTGTCCACAGAAACCAATGAAAAAGGTGGACCAATCCTTAAATGGTCGCTTTTTAGAGCATACTACCTTAAATATTTCACATTCATCATGGAATTTGCTATGGTTTGAAACAAGAAATGGAACCCACACAAAATAGTGAAATTAGGTTGCTTTAACAATTGGATTGTCTTACTCAGGAAAGTTACCTCACGACTCACCACTTGTCTAGATGGAGGCACAAGCAATTCTCTATACCTAAGCCACAAATCAGTGTACCAACCCATGCAACACACATAGTTCCCACACTATTGCATCCTTCTACAGTAACTGTACTTATTTATATAGTGTGAAATGTCGAGAAATTAGTGAGGAACAACCTAATTTCACTATTCAGTGTAGCAGTTGTGTTGGTTCGATGTATTTCCAAATTCGAGATGCAACGCACTAAATTTCTTGATGCTGATTTAGGACCACCCATTCCCAATCAGAGATCCATACCCAACCTATAGGGAGTAGTTATTTCCAACCAAGGTTGGAACAAATCTCCAGCCCAAAGCTTGGAATGTGTTTCTTTCCTCCTTCTCAAGGTTGGGACCAGTAAGATCATGACACTTGTGTCAAAATAGTGAGCTAAGAAGTAGGAGGCAATGAGTAGTAAAGTAGTTCTTCCATGATCGGAATTGGATGACTCCAAACATTGAACGTGGGTCTAAACCAATTTTCACCCTTCAAAATCCATAGTAATTTCAGTCCAAGCCATGAAATTACCAAAAATTTTGGGCAAATCTTCATCGTTTCTATCTTTGCGCCTCCAGAAATAGTTGCTTCACCTTGCGCTACTCTAGATCATGTCCATAATTGCTTATTTGATCGGTTATGGATGGCTTCACCTTACCACTTTTTTCTTTTTTTTTAAAATTTTTTATAGTACCCCTTAGTTTGTTGGTTTTGGAAATACGTGCCTTATCCCCTAGTCACTATTATTCAAATAGTGTATTCCAACCCCCCTTCACCCTTCAACTCTGACACTCACCCTAATCTGGTTCCAAGTAGGCCGAAGCACCTGGCATGGGCTGCCTGTATTCCCACCAACTGGCTGCCCAGACCCTCTGCCACGTCACACCCAGTTAACCACGATCCTAACCCAGATCCTAACCCCAGTTCAAACCCTGCCCCCCGCACGCTAACCACAGTAAAATGCCAACTAGGAGCTCATAACTCCGCGCAAAACCCCCTTTCCTTCCCGTCTCCTCTTGCGCGCCCAAGCAAGCACTCACCTCCGCAGTCCACACCCTTCAGTTCTTCCCCTTCTAAGTTATTCTCCATCCCCGCGAATAGTTGATTCCCCGTTTGTTGCCAAACTTGAAGCTCCCCACAGGGGCGGAGGAGCAAGGCATCCGTAACAAGCCAGGGGGAGCTGGCTGCAACCCTAAACCCTTTCGTTAATCCCATTCTTTAGCTCACGTCTTTCTACTCTTTTTTTTTCTCTCTCCACACGCAATCACTTCCGTATGGAGTATCGCAAGCTCGAGAACGGGGTCTTGCGGATGTGACTGTCACCGACCTCGTTGCACAGGTTTGTGGTAGTGGATTGTATGCTTGGTGTTTGGTTTTGGAGTGAGATTTGTGAGAGTTTTGAGATTTGGGGTGAGATTTTGGTGAGATTTGAGGTACTGATGAGGTTGTTTGGGTGGAACTTGGAGTGGAATTCGAGGTTTGTTAGGGTTTCGGATGGATCCGAGAGTGTGAAAGCGCAATGTGAGTGGAGGGTTCTGGATAGTGGACGGACAGAATCAGTCGGCTCGGTTTGGGAGAAGTTTGGTTTAGGGATCGTCTTAGGGGAGTAGGGTTTCGGAACGTGGTTTTTCCGCCGTGGTTTGGGGATCGCTGTTTGAATTTTTAGGGGGTTCGAAGTGCACAAGCTTTGGAGCGGAATTTTCATGTGTAGGGCAAGGGCTTGGGATGAAGTTCGAAACAAGAGCGTTTGTGTAGTTTGAATTTTTCGGTTGATCTTGAAGAGGTGTAAAATCCTTAGGCTTTATGTGTCATTCTTGAGGACGCCTGCCCTGAACATCCGTGGAATCATTGTAAACGAATCTTTATTCTTGTTGTGGACGAGCTTGAGCTCTTGTCATGTTTGCAAAGGCTGGTGTTGGGTCACACTAGAATTCTTCTCTTCTTTTCTTTTCATCCAGTGATTTGTTGACAGGTTTGCCTGTGGACTCGTGTGAGTGATTGTATGCATGAATGAATCGCTTCACAAGTGGGCTAGTTTTTCGATATTTTAGTGTTTGAGATTTTTTGTGCAAGTGGTGTGCTACTCTGGAATGGTAAGGGGCTTGTTAGAATTTGAGGTTTGTGTATATTCATTGTGAGATTCTGAGTGGTCAACCCATTTTTCTGGTGATGCAGATTTTGGGGCACAAGAAGGAACCCGCAGTCTTCACATGAAAGTCTGGACTTTTTGTGCAAGCGGGTTGTGGTAGCCAGGCAACATGTCTTGCCAGGGATTCCTCCAATGTATTCTGAAACTGATCAACTTCTTGCTGACCTTGGTTGGGGCGTACATGATCGTCTACTCTCTATGGATGTACAAGGAATGGAGTTCTATGAACCATCATCACGGTGAAGGAGCTGCCCTGGTATCAAATGCGGACCTGAATGGTCTGCTTGGCGAGGGAGTGCTTGTGGAGCAGCTCGCAAGACCCTTGTTGAAAGAGAGTTTGAAATTGTCAGATGTTCCTGCTCCGTGGTGCGTAATTCCGTCTTTTCTGCTATTGGATCATGTGCTTGGTTTATCATGACGAGTGATGAGCTTTTGTGTTTGGATTTCTTGTTATGAACTAACCCCCAAATGTCCAATTTCCATATCAACTTCCATTGATTATGTCAATATGGAAGCAGACACTTTTGGCCATTTGGGTACTCGAGCTTATTTTAGAAGTGCATTTTGGAAGCTAGCAGTCGCTTATACTGCATAGTGCATTGATACGTGTTTCTTTTGTTTCGAAAATTTATGGCTTCACTTCCTCTTTCGATTGGTCCATTTTGTTACGTTCCTTTGAAGCTTCTTAAATGCTTTACCTCAACTCCTATTGATATGGAAGTGGCCATTTTGGTAGTTAGGGATGAATTTGCAGACTTTTTCTGGGTCTGTGATTGTAATGAATCAAGTAATCAGAGTTGTTTGCTCACTAGGTGAGTGGTGGGTGCAGGTTTATCTATGCTTTCTTCGGTACTGGGGCAATCACATGCTTTGTCTCTTTGACAGGCCATGTTGCCGCTGAGTTGAGCAACAGCTTCTGTCTCGCATGCGTATCCTGCACTGAACGTTTTGGATTTTAGAAGACTTGTCTAGGAAAAGATGTTTTTCCCCCTCTTGGTCATTCTAAGTTTTTGAAGTTCTGCGGATGTATTTTACCAAAAAGATTATTATCCTGTGGAATTAGGTTCTCATAAGTGTAATTGCATTGGCAACATTCCTACAGTTTTATTATTTTTCTTAATGAAAACTACAGTACAGTGTGCTTCAAGTTGTGCTGATATTGGCACAATTCGCAGTGGCTGGGCTTCTATTTTTTGACCGGCATTGGCGGGAGGTAGAGCCTCTTCCCAACTTTGTTTATTGGATTATCCTTCTTCGATTTATGCCTGATATACTTCGTGACAGTTCTGACGTTGCTTCTGCTAATTGCAGGATGTACCAGAGGATCCCACTGGCGAGTTGGACAAAGTTCAAGAATTTGTAGTGGAGAATCTTGACATCTGCAAATGGATTGCCCTAGGGGTGGTGCTTCTAGAAGTGAGTTCTTATATTCTGAAATTTTATATACTTATGGGGTTTTTTTGCTTGAAAATTTAATCTTAGGGCCACTTTATATTGCTCAAGTTGAAGCAACGAGCTTCAGATAACAATCTTTTAAATTTGATCACATCTCGTGCAACTACGGGTTAGATAATACGCTTAACATAATTCATTGCATTTCTGACACCTTATGATGCATTTTAGGTATCAAATGTTCAATTTACATCAAAAAGGTGGCTTGGAAACTTGTTATCTCAAATATTTTTAGCATTACCCCTGGAAGCCATGTTAGCATCACCTCTTCGTGCTCATTCTTGTTACTTGGACTACTGTAAAGTAAACATTGAACATAACGAGGCAAAATGATTTTTGCACAAATCATGGTGTAGGGTTCCTGTGCATTCGTAAGAGACCGTTATGCAAATGCGACATCCTACTAGAGAATCTGTGAAATGGTTAGCTAAGCAATGTATTGGTTAGCAATGTAATATTGAAGACGGTCTAATACTGATTGTTGTAAAGAATTTATTCAAATTCTTGCTATTCTAATAACCTGTTGTGTATTCAGCGTGATCGTAGTTATTCTCTCCTATTATCTTATGATTCTAGTGTATCAAATGTATTTCAGATTTCCAACATTTGTGAACCAGCCTGATGTCAGGGTCTTATATTGATGTTGCCTACGCAGGTGCTTGGTTTGTTCTTTGCTTTTCTCCTGCGGGCTATTTCTTCAAGCTCACGAAGAAATTATGACAGTGATGACGACTACATGATACCGAGGTCAGCTCCCCGACAGCCTGCAAACAACCGTCAGGCAAATCAAGCCAACCCTGCAGCAGGTTCCGGGGGTGCTACAGAAGCTCGGGCTCCTCGTACCGATGCTTGGAGCACTCGAATGCGTGAAAAGGTACATCATCACGAAAGACCTCCCATTCGATTGGTAAAGTTCTTAGCGTCAAGTTAGTAGGCATTACAGTCATATAGTCCTCATGTTGAGAGTGAATGGTAATTTAATGTTAGTGGAACTCTAATGGTATGATCTTCAGGTTAGATTGATATTATATTGTTAACACTACCATTAACCCCTAAGCTCTCCGACATCCATATTGTGAATGTGGATGATGAACAGAGTGCTTCAAGCCAATGTTTCATCCAAAGCAATTCTTGAATCTCTAATCTCGAGGGTGATCTTTTTTTGTGACCAATGTGATGAAATGACGGAAATGATATATTTGTACAAAGAAAGGATTAATAACTTTTTGAATCTAATAGGGGATCGTTTGAAAGAGTGAACTTGTTCATAACACACTGTAGACTTTTGTTGCAGATTCTTGACTTTTCTTTCCGAATCTTTCTTTCTTTTATGCTTTGATAGGAAACTTTTTGTGCTGAGGATTGAGCCATGTTTTGTGCAGTATGGTTTGGACACTACAGAGTTCTCAGCCAATCCGTCCGAGTCAAGGAGATTCCCGCAACAGAATCAGACTCCCGGGGCCGAGGAGCAGCAGAGCCGCTGCGTTATAATGTAGACTTTGTCCTGTTTGTGATTATCTTTCGCATCTTACCCAAGCTTGTGTTTGGTACCCCTTTGCAAGGAGAAGATCTAGGTGCCATTTCTCTTGACCATGTTTACAACGTGTTGCTTGCAACAGTAGTGTCGGGAGTAGAATTTTCGTGAGAAAACAGAAGATTTTGAAAGAGGGTTCAAAATTGGGCATGCGTTTTGGGACATTTCGGACCATCAGTGTCTGAATGTTTGCAGGTGACGGTTTTGGGTGGCTGGAGCGTTGTATAAATCAGTGCTGTCTTCATATGCTAGACTATATTAGGCAGAATAGGTAAGTAGGTATATGGAGCATGTGTTTGTAAGTTATTTTATTAGTCCTATTGGGCAAAATTTGTCTTTCCTTCACTTCATAAAATCAATTTTTTGTACGGTGGATTTTACCAAACCTGGCTCATCCAACTTACGTTATATGGAATGGAAATGCATCTTATGTTTTATATTTATAAGTTCTAGGGATATGTTTAATCATATAAATGAGCCAAGAAAGGAACTTTGATGCTAGAGTAAAACTAAGAGGGATCAAGGGAATTGCAACAAAGAATACTAAAATGAGATTCTCAAATTATGAAGATTCTAAAAATATAGCACTTCTTGTTGCTTTTGAAAAAACCACATTTGGACTATTTATGATCTTGGGTGGTTAGGCAGTTCAATGGAGGAAAAACTAGAAGTTGGAAAATTTCTCTAGTATGCATTTTTGATGCCCTCTAATGCATCTTTATAAATACTTCAAATTCATAAATGAATTGAGATTGAGATTTTTAATCAATGGCATAGTGAGACCATGGTGAATAATATGTTTGTCCAAACCAGTTTTTTTTTTTTACCAGTGTCCCCATGGTTGTCCTCACTACAAAGACCAATTTTTGGAGGGACGAAGCCAGAGAGGTAAGATTTTTGACAGTTTGGTGAAATTTTGCCCCCCAAAAAAGCCTTGTCCAAACACTTAAGTTACAATAAATGCAAAATTGCAAAAAATGAATTTGGATAGCTAACTTTATCACACCAAGACGCTAGAACTAAAGTAATCTACTCTAAAAGCACCCATGTTCTAAAAGCAATCGTAATACAAGGGCACATTTTGCTTTCTTCAGTGTACCAATAGTGTACATTTTAGGAGATGGGCGTTTTTATTGACCACTAGATTTCAACTTCAAAAATTTGTAACTAATTCCACAAAGGTCCAAAAAATATGAAATGACTTGGGTCAGATGCAAATTCCATTATTCTTCCTACAAAAATTTACAGAAAATTGTTTCAAAGAGTTTAGTTTTCCCGAAAAGGCAATCGGCTCTCAAAATGGTCACTTTAAGAGTAGACTATCTTAGTTATGAAGACGCCGAAGCGCAAAGGAGGATGCAGGGAAAATGATTGTCACAACTGGTGTAAATTTTCCTCAACTGGAGCTGAAAATGGAACGCTTCGTCGTGGTGGTGCACATCTCCCATTTCCACTTGCTGGGGACGTTCCCGTGTGCTTGCGCATATATGTTGCTTGTCGTGGGCCGTTGGGCGCCGCTTGGAGGGACTCTTGAAGGTCGTTAGCAGAGAATCGGAGTCGCAAGTGTCGTAGCAGACATCTTCCTCACGACGGAGGGTGGGGGAAGAAGTGGAGCAAGCAGGAGGACTGGACGAGGAGGAGCTTTCCTTGAGAGTCCGAGGGATATCGCTGAGTCTCGCAGTGCAGCGCCGCCTTGGCAGCATTCGAGAAGCAGACTGCTCCGGCGATCCGCAGGCAGTCGGTGGGGAAGCCGCTTCTCTCGTGGAGCCTCCAAATCCTCGACCAACACCGAGTGAGTGTGTTCATTCCCAGCCGCCAAGGGTGTGTCCACTACTGTTGAATGCTCACGAGGGCATGACTACTGAGAGTGTGTTGGTGCGACGCTGTCAGTAGCGCTCACGGAGCCGCTGCACCAGGTTGAGACTGATGCTCTTTTTGTGGTTCTCGATTCCTGCCTCAGTTTTTAAAATCCAGAGCGTCGCGTAATGTTTTGTTTTGCGGATGTGGTCTTAACGGCTTCATTTCTGGGTTGCTTTCTGGTGAGTTTTCTTTTGCTTTGGTTCTACCGACAACCCTGATCTTCTAGACAGTTTGTTCAGCCTGCAGTTCGTACACCCCATCCATCTCAGGTCACTGTAGGTTCGATTTGCAAATAAGAGTATCTGCAGCAATCTTTCGTACTCGTTGTTGAATATGCAATAAGAACCTATGTTTACACAAGTCGCATAAAAATAAAAACGTCCATCCATTAAAAGATTGACAGTTGAACTTGTTGCGCCTTGACTGTAAACATTTGATAGCAAGAGATGAGGAGATGCTTGATGTGGCAAAGCTGAGATCGACCTGATTTTCTTTCACGGAAGTGCTGGCGTCTAGCCATCGCTTGAGCTGTGAAGGGCTACCACTGTGCTTTTTGCATTTCTTTCTCATACTCTGCCTTTCATCTTCGTCTTGACCATTTGGGGATTCCCTAAGTTTCTATGGATTAAGTATTTCTTGCCGACACTTTATTGTTGACGAGTCTTGTTACAGGTCCACCTCACAATATGTGTGTGAATGTGGAGTTTGCGCTAATGGCCATTGAAAACTTTTTTTTGTTGAATTTAGTTTATATTATGAGTGCACATCTAATGTTTTTTTTTGCTTGATTATACTGCTGTCAAATTTGGCTCTATTTGAATGGGTCATTGTCAAACCTTGAATCCTTGGTATGTGAGATTGGTGTCTGAGTGTGTGCAGACCAACAATTTGAACAAGGCTATCACATCTGTGGATGACTCCTCCAAGTCCAATTAGTTACTTTGCTTCTTTCTTTCTTTGTGATGCTTCTTTGTTGAAGTTGTATCTCTTTCTTCAATTGTGTCTTTAGTTTTTCATCTGGAATGCAAGTTTATACTTAAGTTTGTTAGTTGATATTGTTGACACTTTCTTGTGGAAGATTCAGTCAAAGTGTCATTTTTTTTATGTGAATAGCCTAGATTATCACCCTTTTTACAATTTGGATTTCGTACAATTGCCTTGTGGTGAAATAGGAGAAGCCAATGATTGCAAATTTGCAACATAGGGCCTAAATCAAGTGTATTCACCTA
The DNA here is from genome assembly GCA_950106755.1 of Climacium dendroides. Classification (NCBI taxonomy): domain Eukaryota; kingdom Viridiplantae; phylum Streptophyta; class Bryopsida; order Hypnales; family Climaciaceae; genus Climacium; species Climacium dendroides. The sequence continues at coordinate 22,212,313 of OX467091.1, forward strand.
TTACCACAAAGACTTAAGTGAGGGTCTTATATAGTTGCAACAATGGGTGGGTCATGTTCATGTTTGAACAATAGATTCAAGCCTCAAATCTCCGCTTCTTCTATGCCATCATTTAATTATTGTGACACCGTTATAAGGTCTTTGGAGGGTCAAACTTCTATGCAAACCATTGAAGAGAATTGAGCAATCCAAAACTCATTGGAGTTAAGTAGCCAAGTTTGAGTTGGATGAGGACGAAGTGGTGGAGGCAAGTAATGTAGAAGTCTTCTAGACTTTGCAATCACATCCCAAATGGAACACTTTTTTCCAAACCTTTGGTAAAGATGGGATGGATGAGTTGGTGATAGGCTAAAAGTTTGTTGAAGGTGGTCAAGCTGAGCTTTATAATGTAGAGATTCATTGGAATGAGCTATGGAGGAATGAGAATGACTTAAGAAAGGGACAAAAGTGGGCTTTGAAGGTGTTCAAGAATGGGACTTCTTTGTAACAATTGTAGCTACAGTGGCCTTGTGGAATGTTGAAGAAATATGTAGACAATGTGGAGTGGGATTATTGTGGGAACCCTCCCTAAAGTAGGAACCATAGTAATGTGTATCACAGAATATTGTTGTAAGATGGGCGATTTTGCATTTTTGATAGTGAAAGAACATGTAAATTTGTGACAATTAATTGATCATTTTATGTTGACAACAAAAAAGAATCATTCATTTATGAACATTCAAAATGTGGAAGGAATTATGTATAAAGTAACTATGGAAATGGAGTGGTTACACAACCCCAACATCATTCATTGAGACCTCAAAGCATCCAATGTGCTTTGTACCCAACTAGAAGGTGGTTAAATATGTTATGTGGCAGATTTTGAATGTTCCATTAGAGTTGTTGGGACAAGGTTCTTTAGGGCTCATAAAATATTGCATGCATGCAAGGATTATACTATTAGTGATAAGTTGGAATTGTTTACAAAAGAATTTGATGTTTATAGTTATAGGATGTATTATGAGATTGTGATGGAGAAGCTTCCATTTGAAGACTATAGACAGAATGACTTTGATCATGTGTTGGTAGGAGAAAGGCCAAAGGTACTAAAGTATGTAGTCGGATGGATGCAGGAATTATTAAGAATGTGTTGGTGGTCCAATTCCATTGATAGACCATCTTTTGGAGAAATCTTGGAAATTCTTTTTGCTAATTCAAAAATGTTAAGAAAATGGAATGCCTTAAGAAAGAAATAAGATGTAGAAAAGGTGATGGGAAGTAGACATCTACCAATAAAGAGGTTTCATGTAGATTAGGGGAATCACTCTAGCTAAGATAGAACTACCCATTACCACACAAATTTTCTATCTAGGTACTTTGGAGAAGCTATTTGTCAACTCCCATATTTGTCTAAGATTGAAAAATTTGAAAGAAGTCAATTGCAAAAAGAATTAAGATATTTCAACAAAAAGTAAATTTTTATTTTACTTTTCAAAAGCTGAAATGTTAAAGCTTAGGCTAATGTGTCTGCTCTCTAAGTGCATTGCCATCATGATAAAGGGTTGTAAAGATTGTGGTAATAGATGGGTCATTATTGCAATTGGAAAGATCCAATAAGTAGGTGTTTGTCTTGGCTTTTGTGGATTTTTGATGTGCAAGAAAATTTGGTATAATTGGAAAGTTCATTAAATTAGATTGTTTGTTTTGTTTGTTACATTGAGATCCCCTGAACTGTGTGTCCCTCACTTGTGTGCATGGTACCATTGGAAAGTCCTCAACAAAGAGAGATGCACGGGCTTTGTTTCATGACATTTGGGCTCATGGTTGAGAAGATATTAAATTTCAAAGTTTTTATGGATTAGAAAATTATTTCTACTTTTATTTTGACTATGGCAACACATGATACACTAGTTTGTCTTTAGATATCCATACCTCAAATGAGGCTATTTGTTTTTTTGTTACAGTAAGATTTCTTCATCACAAAGTTTACACCCTATGGTTTGTCAACAATTATCATGTGGTTATTGTTGTTTCATGAGTTCGCATGTTAATTACAGTTTATTGCATCATTACAATGCATTACTTCACATCATTATGATGCAATTACAAGTAATGCATTGTAATAATGCAATAACGATGCAAAGTAATGCATTGTAATGATGTGATAAATTGTAATTAACGTGTAAATTCATGAAACAATGATAATCACATGATAACTATTGACAAACCATAGGGTATAAACTTTGTGATGTTGAATCGTGTGTCCCCCTTGTTGTATTCTTGGTACAAGTGGAAAGCATTCTGTAAAGAAGACCCATGTATATGTTGGGTAGTCAAGGGCACATTTAAATAATCCCATTGTCTTCAATCTTTGCCCACTTCTTGTGATCCATTTTTTTTTCATTTTTTATGTAGTGCCAAATTGGTGACATAAAATGTTATAGTGGTATTCCAAATTTCAACATTCATCCACACATTGGATAAAAAATATCACATTAGCATATATCACATATCTATAAATCTGTTTTCATCCACAATCTAAAAAGTTCATCCAAGATTTCTTTTTAATTTAAAGTTTTCTAATGAAAAACTTCATGATTTTTTTGTCATTTTCTAGCCGAATTCTTTTTTTAGGTGCAATCTGGTACTATAAAGTAAAAAAAAAGCCCTCATGTGGTGTTCTCATGTTTGTCTTGGTTGCTTGGGTTCTTACATGTGCAAGAAAATTTGGTACTGGAAAGTGTTGTTGGGAATTTGCTCATGTATTTGGGTAGAGAGTTTGTTGGACTTGCTTGTTACTAGTATGTAAGTCAAGGATGCAACATTTGGTCGTAGTTTCATAGGTTTCTGTGGCCAAAAATATTTTTACACTATTTTTCAAGGAAAGAAAAATAGATGTGGAACCTAACATGAGTGATTTTGTATTTTTCTAAGCATTTTTGAATTACTTATAAATTTTCAAAGATTTGGGGCATAGGCACCTATTTGTGACTATAGGTCTCTCAAGATTTGTCCCCCTGCAACTTGTAATGAGATGTGCAAAAATCAAAGACAATAATTGGCTCTTGCAATAGAAAAATAATTTTTTCTAAATTCATTGAATTGCTAAAGTGGTCCATGTAAGGATCACCTCATGTTTGTTCTCCTGCTAATAATAAGGGGATTTGAAGGAGAAGGGTGCTTTTAGAGCCTCCTAGCTTACATTGCGATGTACTCTTTGAACAATACTTCAATCTTCTTCTATACTTTATTCTAGTGTATCCATGTCATACTGCAAATATAACACATATATTTTAAATCCTACCAATCCATATCTTAAATTAGGCTATATTTTTGTTTTTTTGTTATGGTGAGATCTTCAAAACTGTGTGTCCTTTAGTTGTGTTCTTGGTACTATTGAAAAGTGCTTTGTAAAGGGGTACATGGACTTTGTTTCATGGCATTTTTACTCTTGACAAAAAAGATGTTGAATTACAATTTAGAAAATTTTATGAATTAAAAGTTATTTTTATTTTTATATTATAACAATGGCACAAGGCATAGTAGTCTTATAACTTAAATCAAGTTGTTTGCTTTATTTTGTTTATTTGTTATGGCAAGATCTCTTGAACCATGCATCCCTTGATTGCATTCTTGGTACCATTGAAAAGCTCTATGCAAGGAAAGGTGCATGGGCTTTGTCAAGGGCTTTGTTTCACAGTATTCTGACTCACGGAAGAAAAGATATTGAATTTCAAAGTTTTTATCAGTAAAAAATTAGAGAATTACCTTTTAATTTTATTATAGTGTGGCATTCATTGACGTTGAATGTTATGAGAATCAAGCAAATCAATTCCTTAAAGTGAAGGTAAATCATGAAGCTAACTTATACTGCCACCATTGGAATATGTTCCCATTCCATTCTAATTTGTAAGTTAGCTCAAGCCTATAAAGCCATGCAATCTACAAATGATGGATACATTACGGATCAACTCAAAACTAAAATAAAATAATCTATTGTGGTCAAAATTAGGAGTTCGCTAACTAATACTACCTCCATTGGAACATGTTAATTTTCTTCCCACATAAAGATAAGTGTGAGAAACAACTAGAACAATCAAAATCATGTTTTTTTGACAAAGTATGACTTTGTAATGAATTTTGGAAGTATTTAGCCCATCATAGCCCCAAAGAATCTTTAGACTATCCCAAAACCAACAAAATTTGTATCCATAATGCTCAATTTCATGCTCAATTTCACGCTCAATTTACACATGTTAAGAAGTCACAATAATTTCTAATTTGAAAGATCTCAGAAAATCACTTTCTTCAATGAAATTATACTGACATAAAGCTAGAAGTTCCTAATGAGATCACTAATCAAGTCATTGCTGTCAAGTAAGACATTGATTGTCGCCCAAATCTCATTTATTAGAAAACCCCCATAATCAGGTCATTCCCTTGGTGTTCATTATAGGATCTTCTCACTACAATGGGTTGTTCTACCTTACCATAGTCTTGAGCCTAAGGTTAGAGGGTGCAGGCATAACAAAGTTTAAATAAGACATTGCTATAGATATTCTATAAATCCAAAGATAGTAGTTATAAGCCCAAAGTTCAAATTGTAATCTAATAGTCAATTGAAGGAACTTCAAAACATATTTTTAAAAACCAAACACCTAAACACAAGATGGTATTTTAAAAACTTGTATGTGACTAATATAAAATTTATGAAGACATATATGCAATACAATAGACATTCCTTGATATAAATTTTATTTTAAATAGACAGAAAAATTATATACAATTTCAACAAATTTGTGTGTTATTCATTATTTCATACAAGGATGCATCTATTTCAATAGTCTAAATAACTAATAAACTTGAATATAGCCAGTTAGGATGATGTATAGATCCATCAATTCCACTCTACTAATTTTCAAGTACTTGTAATTGAAGAAGGTGGACTAATGAGACTATCCTCCATGCAGTCCCCTTTTCCTTTTAAGACTTTGTAGGTTAGAGAAGAGACTAAGGTGACTCATCCCTTGAGATGGTAGTGAGTTACCTCGGTCCCACACTAATTTTGTATCCCTAAAGATGTTTGTGCATAGAGAATTTAAAAAAACACAAACAAAAATAATATAAATTGAGATATTGAAGAATACATGTGAACTAATAATTTGTAAAGAAATGACTTATGCTACATACATTATATATGGTACAAAGGAATATAGAATATCGTTAATTTTGTCTTGCAAGTCTTTTTTATAAACCCTATAAAGAAATATTTGTCTTTTGGGTGTAAAGATATTAGATGGAAATAAACTTTGTTATTATGATGGATTATTGTTTATATATGCCTAAAATTTAAAGAAATAGTTAAGACTATAATTTCACTATGCTATATCATTGGACAGAATACAAAGATGAATTTAGTTGTAATTGTCTTGGAGATCAATATTGTACCAATGTTCTTTGAAGATGTTCTTTTAAGGCCATATTCATTACATTGAGACTTTTCACAGTCTCATTTTTATCTTCAACTTGAAGATAAACTTTTGAACGTATTAATGATCCTTGAATTTTCTTTTAAAGAAATTCAACCATAGTGTCCTTTGGTTAATCCTTGAATGTTGACACAGACAAGCAAACGTCACATGGATGACAAGAATGTTTGAATGTAGGACAAAAGTATAACTATTCATCCTTGGAATTGGGTTTGGAAAGGGAAGATCTCCTATAGTATTATGACTTCCAATAGGTACTTTTGCTATTTTTTAATCCAATGATTCACACAATTATATAAAATGAAGATTTTTAGGGTTACCCCTTGACGTTCAAGGATTAACTTGTTCAAGTACATTGTTTCAAACTTTATAAATGAATATCCTTGTAGATTGGAAGTTAAATATGCCAAAACTTAGAATTGTAAGCTTTTGTAGCCCTTCCAAAAGTTGAAGTCTTGCCTTTCAACATTATTCAAAAAAACATCTATGTCCTATAACTTGTGCAATTTGTTAATATGTTGGAAAATGGATTGAAAACATATGTAAAAATTTATAACCCAAGAAATTTTCATCTTCATCTTAAGAAATTTATAAAATACAAGTAAGTATTGAATAAAAAAAAAAACTAATTTGTAAAGAGCTTCTACAAGAAAATAACAATTCTTAATCCCAATGATGACAATGTCCTAGTAAACTATTAACACATTTTAATTTTAATTTTCAAATTTTCAAAATTGAGAACAAAAGATGACTTTCCATGTTTTTTTTACCTTCATTATTTTTCTAATGCCTCTAAAATACTAATGAAATCAATAAATTCTACCTATCCAAAATCGATATGCCTTTGATGGTTTGGGAGGAGGATGGGAGGACTTTTGGAGCGCTGGGAGGAGAGAGGTCTGAGAAGCTTGGGTTGGTAGAGTGGATGACTTGGAAGAGGGAGACTTGGGTGAGAGCCAGGCTGGTAGGATAGGATGGGGCCGGGCCCTAAAGGGGCCACCTGCCAAGGTAGACCCACTGACAGTCCCCACTTTTTGCTCGAGGGGGGGAGCTTAACGTTCGGCGGTAAGGTAGGTGGCTCTTAAACCGATCTGGTACATTTTACTTTTGAAATGTACTAACTGCGTACATTTCAGAAGGGGGTCGGTTTTAGAAACCACTGTTGTGTTTCAACTTCAAAAATTTGTAACTAATTCCACAAAGGTCCAAAAAATATGAAACGACTTGGATTAGATGCCTATTCCTCTTTTCTTCCTACCGAAATTCACTGAAAATTGTTTTGAGATGTTTGGCTGTCCCCAAAATGCAATCAGCTCTTAAAGGGTCGGTTTAAGAGCCACCTACCTTACCCACCATGTGCAGCTGATGCCGCAGCATTTCCTTTGCTTTGCTTTTTCTGATCTCACCGGCTTTAAAATCTCCGGCCTGCGCTCAATTCTGTTTTGATACCATGCTACAAGTCCACGATTCTAGCTGCCTTGGTTTCAACGTCCAAGTTCATAATCTGAAGCAGCGTGTACAGCAGTTTTCCGGCAGTTTTCGTGGGCATCCCTGCTTGCTTGTGTGAACTATTCAAGCCGCCAATGTACGGGGAGTACCGGCATTTAGTTACAAGCTAGCCGGTTGATTTTGAGAATTTCTGAATGGATTTCAAAATCTTCGGAAAAAAACCAATCATTTAAGAGGAAAATCAGAGAATATTCTCTACTTTATATAGGTCTAGCCGAGAGAATGCTTCAAGCAAACGTTTGGTCTCAGAAAATGTAGGATTTTTGCCGGTTAAGCTAAAAATCTCCCCCGTACTGTGCAAGCCGCGTGCTCCTTCCCTTCTTCCCCATGTCCTTACAAGGTTAACCCTTACTCCATTTGAATTTTTTCCAAAATGGCTAAACTGGCTAAAATTGTAATTTTGGTGACATTGTGAGGATAGCATCCTAAAAGCTCAAAATACACCGACTTTTAAACTTCCTCTTTTTGGTGTAAGCTCAAAGAACTGACACCAATTACACCTTCATGTTTGTCACTATTATTTCCGTTTGTCTTAAAAATTGCATATTATTTTAAGCATTTTTATAATTACTATGATTTTTACAAAGAATTTTCTTTAAAAAATCATGTAAAATTCAATTTGATGTTTTTAAATATGGAAAAATAAAAATAAAGTTTAGATATGCATTAATGCAAGTGAATAGATAATACCCAATTTTTGAATTGTGCGTTCTAATGTAGAAATCTAATAATAAAGTTTGACCAAGCCCTGACATGAATTGTCTCGAGTAAGGCAAAAAAAATGCAAAACAGCTGAAAATGAATTTGGACGTTCCCACTTGAAGGATTAGCACTCTAGGGTAAGAGGCTCAGAAACTGCTCATTTAAGGGCTGGTCTGCCATTTTCATGCGTTTCCTCATATGTGAATATTTTTAACTCATTTTTCAGTTAAAGAAAAATAGATGAGGAATCTAACCCAAGTCGTTTCATAATTTTTGGAGCATTTGTGAATTATTTATGAATTTTCCAAGGAAATCTGGCATAGGGACCTATTAATTGTGATTTGTAGGCCTTGTAAAACCACACATACTTAGTTTGGAAGAAAAATCAGGCTTTGTTGAAAAACTAGCATTGCAACATGTAAAAAGTAATAGAGATGGTTTCTAAATGTGACCATTTCTAAAACTGAAATGAATGTTTGAATCATACATTATTTCAAATTTTTTAATGCTTGTAAGAAGGTAGTTAGACTACCAATTCTTATTTTGAATAGTATTAATAGATACCTATCCACTTAGTTAAGAAAAAACCCATTGTGACTCTTAAACCATCCATTGAAGATGTATAAACCAAATCTAATCATCCTCTAATGTAATCAAAAGTCCATTTTCCCACAATCAAGGTTCCAATTCACAGCCATCTACAGGACAATTTGAAATGCCCCAATTGTTTTTGAATCTTCTCCTATAGAAGTTCTTCCATTTGACTTAGGATAGGCTTCTATATGGAGTCGGGGGTCGGTGGAGCCTCCCAATCATCAGTCAAATGGGCGTTCCTGAAAAATGGGACGCCCATTTAAGCGATGATTGGCAGGCTCCACTGGCCCCCGACCAATGTTTTTATTATTGGCGAAAAATTGCCAAAAACGAGCTAGAATTTTAGCCTACGAATTTAACAAGGGGAAAAATAAAAAATTTTGAAATTTTTTTCGCCTGACCCTAACAGGCAGGTAGGGTCAGGCTGCCGCATCAGCCGCCCCGGCACCCATCCAATCGCCGCCTGAGCTGTCAGGGTAGGGTTTCGAGGGTGCCAGCTTGGCGTCTTCTTCCTTGTTGAAGAAGCCAGGCACCTCCAAACCCTGCCTTAATCGCCATTACGCTCTTGCTAATCTTGACTGTGGGTTTGGCGGGACTCGCCTGAATTGCTGTCGCGTTCTGATTGTGTACACCATTGCAGAGTTCTCGGGCACTTAGGATTCGTGCTTGTGTGTTGTTTGGGTGTACAAGGTTGCAGCTTTTTACAGCTCCGAATTAATTGAGTTTGGTGAGGATTTGCTAATTGTGTTTGTTGCAGATGCAAAGTAGTAGCTGACGGTGGTTTAGGGGAGAGTTTAGGGTGTTCAGGGTTTTACATTGGATGGTTCTTTGCTAATTCGTGGAAGGGAGCGGAGTTTTGAATGCTGTTAACTTAAGAACGTGGTGGTGGATCAATCGGCTGAACTGAGATGAGTTTTCATCGTTCTGTGAAATTTTTTTGGACTTTGGCGCTTGCATTTTGTCTTTCATTGTACAATTGGTAGGGTGTTATGGCTCCCACTCAATCATTGCTGTCCAAATTCTTGTACGAGGGGAGGTTGCAATCCTCAGAGTCTCATGTCTCCAATTCCGTTGTGCAGGTTGTATCTCTCAGTGATGATTTGGGTGGAGCAGCAATTGCTGGTAGCGGTGCTGATCCGGTGTTTCTTGGCACCAACGGACTCATTGACGAAGTGAAGGAGGGGGGTGGTCTTGGCGGAGTGAAGGAGGGATCTGTATTGGAGGGAGGCAGCGACGTCGTCGTTCTAGACTCCAAATTGGCTTCTTCTGCTCACGAGGTAGCTTGTGCTCGTCGCCTTGGGTATGAGCAGAATCGACAATGGCAGGACACTTAAGCCGCGCGATTGCCGTGGGCAGAGAGTGTGTTCGGCGAAGACGGCAAAATCAGGCAAATCCGCTGCAGAATTTGTTCAGATGTTGAGGGAAGAGATAAACTTCTAGTTCCCAAATTGGACTCCTTGTACAAGCATTGTGGTAGACGCAAAGCTAAAACATCCTTCGGTAAAGTGCAAGCAGGGGAGCATTACTTTTTAAGTAACAATGTCCATGTCCGGAACGAGAAATTTTTTTTCGCTCGTTCGGGGAAAGCTGGGGATTCGGTGGTGCAGCAGGTGGTACAGGGTGGTGCTCGGGAGCGGAAACGGAAGGTGGTGCAATTCCGAGCGGTTTTGTGGCTCCTAATGCAGGGTCGATCGTTGCTACAATACGAAAAACTCCGAGAGCTCTTCGAGCTGCTGCAGGTCCCGGACTTACCAAAGAAACACTGGAGTGTCCTTGTTGGTTGGGAGATGGCGGAGCATCTTTCTGTGGCACTCGCTGATCACACGAAGAAGGTGATCTCGAAGGCCCGTTTTTTTTCTCATAGCGCGGATGAGGTCAGTACTATTGACACTCAGTCTTGGCTTTCGATTCATATGTATGTTTGCATTGGGTTTAAAAGGGTTCCTATACTATTGTCTTTGCATCGTCTTGAGGATGGGAGTGGCTCCGCTGCTTTGCGAGAGAGCATCCAAGGAATGGTTGTACACCATTTAGGGCTTGTAGAGAGTGAAATTGCCAAACGCCTTGTATGTTTCGGGGCTGATGGCGTCTCAGTCTTCCAAGGTAGCAGGAACAGTGTTACTGTTCAATTGAGGGACCATGTGGCTCCATTTATGTTCTGGATTCACTGTATGGCCCATCGGACCAACCTTGCAATAGAACCACTCTCGAATTTGCTTATTGTGGCAAAGATAGAGGCTTTGTGTCAAGCCATGTTCTCTTATTTTAGCCACAGTCCCAAACGTCACTTACAATTCCAAAAACTTACCAAGTTAGTGGATATAGAAGGTCGCCATATGCTTCAGAATGTGAAAACCCGGTGGTTGTCACTCCTTGACCCTCTCAAGAGGTTTATGGGAGAGTATAAGGCCCTCGTGGCCACAATGTGTGAGGATTCAGCAGTGAAGGAGCTTCAGTTCACTACTAAACAAGCGGCAGCAAAGGAGACAGCACGCCACAATTACGAATTGTTGTGTGACATCGGTATCCTTTTGGCCTTGCCTTGCCTCATGCCTTTGTTGGATTCTGTGAATTCTCTCATGAAATTTGCACAATCTAACCATGTCTTCGTGAGTGATTACATTGCAGCTGTTAAGATCTGCCAAAGTGAACTGTACATGATGTACAGTGATCCGGAGACGGCCTGGCAAAAACAACACTTCAAAATGTTTCACGACATTTTGAATGATCAAACCTATTCTATCAGCCAAGAATGGGTGACTGACTTGAATACTGGGGTGGAGATGCTTTCCTTCCGCATTGCAGGTCACAGCCATGCTGCACACTCCATCTGCCTAGTGAGTGGGAAGAAACTTCTCGTGACAAGGGAGGACTTAGCTTCGGTGGTCTCTTCAGTGAAGGGACAGTGCCGTGATGCGGCTAAGATGCTCGTTCTTGAGCTTGATGTTCGCTTTCCGGAAGTGGAGTTGATGAATTCCCTCGGCATAGTATTTCCTCAATATTGGATCCAGCCGAACTGCGATGACCTTTTCTCACTCCATGTGAAGACTTTGCGCTCCCATTTCGGAGTTGTCCGCTTTGTAAATTTCGGTACTGTTGATGCTCCTGATTGCCGGCAGGTGGACCCTCTCATGGATGGCCGCCTACTTATGTTGCAGATGTCTCTCTTTAAGCTCACGATGAAGTCCCATGCTCATGCAGCTATGGAGGAACCCAAGGACGAGAATCCCTTGACCAAAGTGTGGGTCCGTGTAGGCCAAAATGCATTGATGTTGAGCCGTTTATCAGAGTATATAAAGATTGCTGAAATTGTTGTAGCAACAGTTCTTGGTAGTGTGGAGGACGAGAGAACTTTTTCCACCTTGAGCTTCATGAAGTCCAAATTGAGGAACCGTCTTGGAGGACATGTGGACATTTGCGTGAAGCTTTTTTCTCAAAGCTTTTTCACTTTGGAAACATTTCCAGTCACCAAGGCCATTTCTTCCTTGCGGGAAGAGAGAATACAGAGGGGAGTAGACATGTGAATGTCTGTTTCCATTAATGCGGCAAGTTTTGGTTTTCAAGTTCTTCCATAACTTGTACTAATTGGATTGGGGGTGGGTGGGATTCTTCATTGCATTGGGCAAGGCTTTTGTGGCCGGGGTTCGACTCCCCTGAGGAATGACTTTTCTTTCGTGTGTGCAATGTTTTGTTATGTTTTTTGGATTCTGAATCGCAAGTACGGGAGCCAGACTCCATACCGTCGAGTTCTAGGGTTCGCCAGAACACCACAACGGTCCACGTCCACGTCGCCAGACCCAACGCACCCTAAACTCACGGGAAAATTTCAAACTCGCCTAAAGTGCAATTACCAGAACCTGGAAGGTGCCACGACCGAGAGGACAATGTGAAAGAAAGTAGCCAGGGAACCGACTCTGAAGCTCCAACAGGAACGAGTCGCTCGACATTTAAAAAAATTAATATATTCACTGCCCCTGACTGCCCTTAGTCCACAACCGACCCTCACAGGCTTGACTGGGCCTTCAGTTCCTCTGCAACGAAAGCTTCGTCGTGGTCTGGGCCTTCAGTTCTTCTGCAACGAACGCCTCGGTCGTGGTGGTGCACCCACTTGCGATTCTCCCATTTTCACTTGCTGAAATGTTCACGTCTGCTTGCGCTTAAAAGTTGCTCGTCGTGGCCTGTGGGCGCCGCTTGGAGGGACTTTGAAGGTCGTCAGCAGAGAATCAGAGTCGCCAGTGCCGTAGCACACATCTGCCTCACGACGGAGGGTGCGGGAAGAAGTGGAGCAAGCAGGAGGACTGGAGGAGGAGCTTTCCTTGAGAGTCCGAGGGATATCGCTGAGTCTCGCAGTGCAGCGCCATCTTGGCAGCATTCGAGAAGCAGACTGCTCCGACGATCCGCAGGCAGTCGGTGGGGAAGCCGCTTTTCTCGTGGAGCCTCCACATCCTCGACCACCACCGAGTGAATGCTCACGAGGGCGTGACTACTTAGAGTGTGTTGGTGCAACGCTGTCGGTAGCGCTCACGGAGCCGCTGCACCAGGTTGAGACTGATGTTCTTTTTGTGATCCTTTGTTTTTGCCTCAATTTTCAAAAATTGACAGCGTCGTGGAGTGTTTTGTTTTGCAGATTTGGTCTTAACAATTTCATTTTGGGTCGTTTTTGGGTGACTTTTCTTTTTTGCTTTGGTCCTGCCGACAACCCTGATCTTCTAGAGCCTTTGCTCCAGTTGCTTTTATAGTGGATGGTTTCGGTCGACATTCACAAGTCCCGACTCCAAGCCGTAAATCGTACTCACGGCTTGCATCTGGTTGCGTCAGGCTCACTTGAATTTGTGTTGTGCCTTGACTGAAAACATTTTGGGGGAATCCCCATCACTTGCAGGTTGCAGGGGGTGGAGGAGCTTTTCTGGACTTAATGTGGCAGATCTGAGATCGACCAGGTTTTTTCTTGAAGGGAAGTACTGCGTCTGCTCATCGCTGGAGCTTTGAGGTACTATGACTACGCTTTTTGCATTTGTTTCTCAAACTCTGCCTTTGGTCATATCTTTGTGGATTCGCTGAGTTTCCGTCGATTTGTACTTCTTATCGTCACTTTCTCGTTGAAGAGTCCTGTTACGTGTATTTATGCCTATGAATACAGCAGATTGAGTATAGGGCGAGTGGATTCACGTTCAAGTTTTCTGTTGGGAAATTTTAGTGTGGATGCTTAATTGTAAAGCCTAATGTAAATAATCCTTTTGTTTGCTTTTTGGAATTGGATTGAGCAATGAGATCCTGCGCTTCTTCCTCTCTTCGTGATGCTGCATTCGTGTTATCAGAAGTTGGAACGTTTTCTTCAAGTCTTTCTTCAGTTTTCCTCTTGACTGCAAGTTCATGTGGTGCTAATTGTTTTCAGATGGAGTCTCTGCGTTAATTTTTTTGATGTGAACTACTTTACATGGTCATACAAAATTGATAATTTCCAAAGTCACCCCATCATCCTTTAAGGATTAAACTATGAAAGTGAAGCTTGGCAAGTTTCAGATCTATCCCATTTTAAAATTTTGAAAAAATTGAAAAATTGAAAGAATTATTACAATCTCTAAATGTCAAAATCCATATTCCATTATATTGAGTGTTTTTCAAAAAATTTAAATATTTAAATAATATAATTATATACATATAATTTATATTATATATATATATATATATAATATTATATATATAATTATGAAAATGAAAAATAATGTGAGATATATAGTTTTATATTCACCTTTTATTCTTAAAAATTATAATTATTTGATTTTTCCATCGAAATTTATAAAAAAACCAATGTCAATAGAAAATATGCTTTACACAGATGAAAATATTAAGATTCTATATATCAATTATATAATAGGATAAATTTAGCTTGATAGTGAAATTTGACTTGAAGATTGTTGCAAAGTGTGCTATAGCTTGCAATAAGGAAAAATAAATGATTGATGCACTAGGGTGTGTGTGGTTAAGAGGATGGAAAATTGGTTCTTGGTTTATAAGTGCTTTAGGTTTGACTCGATGTGGAGTGGATTGTAGTAGTGGAGATTGGAAGATTGATAAGAAAATTTGTTTCCACTAATAGGCTACATTTCTATTTGTATGCTCTTTGTATAGAAGTGACATTATCAACAAAAGTGATATACATTTATATGACTCTTGTTTTTTGTTTCAAGAAATTTCTTCTTATGCACTCTTTGGTTGTGGTGTTAATCTTAAAAATTGGACTATGTGATACTTTGATAGAATTTTTTGGAAATTTTTTTGGCACTCATGTTTTGCTATTATTCTTGTAAAACTTTTAACAATAGAGTTTGATAGCTTAATAGTTCTCCAATTATAGCTATATCATTTGGAGGCTTTTCATAATTAACACACAATGTCCAACATTGTTTGCATTGCACCAATAATTTGGTTTGGTTGCAAAAAACCATTAACCTTTAGATGAGACTTGGAGCTTGAATTCAAATTCTAGTGTGAACTTGAATGCAAATTAGAATGGATCTATTGGTTTTGTTAGCATATTTAAAGTACATTATGATTAGAACTTCTAGTGTGGTTTATTATTGAGCAATCTCATAATTTTAGGTGTTCTAATTTGAGGAGCTTGCCAACAAACGGTTGTGCTATAATGGTCAGAAGTGAATGCGACATTTGTGGATTTAGAACTTTGTTGTAGACTTTTTGTGATGACTTGGTACATTTTTGTGTATGACTAGTCTAAAGGATATTTGGGATGCTTTTTGATGCTTTTGATAGAAAATTTGTACTGTGGAGTTGGTTGAAAAAACCATTAAACTACAAATTCTGAATCACTTTTAGATACTTCAAAATTTGTTGGTCTACTTTTGAAAGGAGATTTTTGAAGTAGAGGTTCCTTATTTTTTTAATAAATTGGATTGTTGATTGAAATTTTTTTGTAGATGTGTAGTGGCATACTGCTGGTTAGGAATGAATCAAGACAATTGCAAGCAATTACTACTGTGGTGCCTATAGAATTATTGTACTTGGCATATTAAAGTTTGCCTTTGGGAGTTGTGTGGTAACAATAGTGCTTTGGTTGGTCATTGATGTTATTGGCACTTTCTTGTGGAAGATTCTTTTTGGCATGTGAATGTTTGGCTAGTGAGTAGTCTAGATTTTGGGCTTGGGCCTCATGTATATTTATAATTATAGTTGTAAGTTGCATTTTATACTTTTAAAAACTTCAATTTAGGTCATTGTTTGCACTTTGGAATTTGTGTTAATGTCTATGATTTTTATAAAAAATCGTAATGTCATGCCTTGTGACAGAAGAAGCAAGCAATTCCAATCAAAGAGCAGTAAGTAGTGACGACTAAATCAAGTGAATATTTCCCTTATTGTCGCCACCAAGACTTGGAGTGAAGCTCATCGTTGCAACAATGGGTGTATGTTGCTCATGTTTGAGGAACATCTCCAAGTTTGCGATTCGTTCTTCCACACCATCATCTAATTATCATCACAACATTATGGAGTCTTTAGAGGTTCAAAATTCTTCAAGAATTATTGAAGAGCAAATAAAGCACTCCAAGAATCATTGGAGCCAAGTGTCCCAATTTAAATTAGATGCAGATGAAGTGCCAGAAGTGACCAATGTGGAAGTCTTCCGGATTTTGCAATCGCATCCCAAATGGGGCGGTTTCTTCACGACCTTTGATAAACATGGGGTCGGTAAGTTGATGAAGATCCATAAGTTTGCTGAAGGTGGTCAAGCTGAGCTTTATGATGTAAAGATTAAGTGGAGTGATCGATCTTTGCGTCAACAAGACTTGGATTTTAGAATGAAGTGGGTGTTGAAGGTGTTTAAAAAAGGGACTTCCTTGCGACAATTGGAGCAACAATGGCCTCGTGGATTGCTCCAAAACTATGTGGAAAACATTGAAAGGCAAATTCGTGGTAGTCCTCCTAGAGCAAGGAATCATAGTGATGTATTCCATGGAGTATTGTTGAAAGATGGCCGATTTGCGTTCTTGATGGTGAAGGAAGATGAAGATTTGCGACAGTGGATTGATCGTCTCATGTTGACAACAAAAGAAAATGAATGTCCATTTTCACAAATTGAAGTGGAATCACTTGTGTTTAAAGTAGCATTGGGAATGGAATGGTTTCACAATCATGGCATCATTCATCGGGATCTAAAAGCATCCAATGTGCTTATTTCTAGAGTAGAAGGTGGTCATTGGGCATGTAGCGTGGCGGATTTTGAATGCTCCATTGGAGTTGTTGGGACAGGGTTCTTTAGGGCTCCTGAAATATTACAAGCATGCAAGGATTATAGTATCAGTGACAAGCCTGAGTTGTTTACAAAAGAATCCGATGTCTATAGTTATGGGATGCTGTGTTATGAGATCTTGACAGGGAAGCTTCCGTTTGAAGAATATACACAAAATGATTTTGATCATGTATTAAGAGGAGAAAGACCAAAGGTACCAGAGTATGTTGAAGGATGGATGCAGGAATTGTTAAGAATGTGTTGGCAATCCAATCCTATTGATAGACCATCTTGTGGAAAAATATTGGAGGTTCTTTTAGCTAATTCGCAAGTATGTAGAGACCTCCATGCTTATAGAAAAAAGCGTGATGCAGAAAAAGCAATGGGAATTAGACATGTGCCATATAGAAGGGTTACGTAAATTATGAAAGTGACTATAAGAAGTCCCAATAGAAATCAAGTTTGTCATGTAGGACTCTTCATGGATTATATTAGTGTACATTGCCCTTGTTTCTACTAGTGATAGGTTTTTTATATTATTTCTATTTTAAAGAGCTTCAACTTTTGTACTTTTGTTTTTATTAGAAATTTGTTTCTATTTTAATTCTTGACTATGTTGTTAGAAGAAGATTCAATTACTACATTCTAATTAAAAAGTACATGTGTATTATTTGGTCTAAGGTAACATGAAGGAGGTTACTCCACTCATTGTAAGAATAAACAATTGTGTGACAAGAGTTTCTTCATCACATTGTGATTACATCTCTAAAAAATTTCATTTGTACATAGTTACACAATGGAAGCCTACAAAGAGACAAAGTTCAAGGATTGAAAAAGTAACGATTAACCTATCATTTAGGATTCATAATAATAGGAATATTGCACAATGCTTCTTCAAGAAGAGTGCTATTATGTGAGCTTAGGATCTTGAGTACATGAGCCTAGAAGGCTATACATCTATATTATAGATACCTTCAATGATTGTAGAATATCTACTTATTCATACACTTAAGGCTCATTTCTATGTTTACATGCTAGCATTGTTGCTTCTTCATACGCTTTTCGATGCAACTACTTTACATCTAAGGTAGCAATACCTGAAAAATACATTTTTATTTTTTTTGACACTTAGAAAATGGCTTTGAAAGAATACCTCCAAGACTCAACCACAACAACT
Source organism: Climacium dendroides (assembly GCA_950106755.1). NCBI lineage: Eukaryota > Viridiplantae > Streptophyta > Bryopsida > Hypnales > Climaciaceae > Climacium > Climacium dendroides. Next base: position 22,230,011 of record OX467091.1, read on the forward strand.
TTTGAGAAACAACCAATGAGGTGAGGAGTTTTTTGAAAGCAACCAATGAAAGTTGAGACATTTTATGCTTCAAGGCTGTCCATTTAAGGCTTGTTTAGTTTTAAATTATAGGCTACCTTGTATTTTCAACTTAAAAAATTTGTAAAGTATTATTAAATTGTCAAAAAACCACTTGGGTTGTATTTCTCTTAAATTCACTAATAACTTCGATAAATATTTTTGGTCATTCAACATTTGAGATAATGGGACTAGTAAAAGTGTCTCTTTTATGTGTTGCTATTTTAACCCTATATACTACTAATAGGGACAAAAAAACATCATTTTCACCAATGTAATGTATTTTGTTGTGAACAATAGGTGGAATTTTTGTATTCATCTGTTTTGATATTGCAAGGCTAGGGTAGAAGTACCTATTTCAGATAGCCCCCTTGTCATAGTTTTATAGGATGACTTATTGTTGACAATAGTTGGATGCATTGTTCATTGAAAAATATTCTCTATTTGTACCTTCTTATTCACTTATCTTTCTTCCTTTCTTAGTTAGGGAGAAGTGCCAAAGCTAACTGTTACAGGTGAGTCCATGAGACCGGAATGGATCCAAATGAAAAATCCACATTTATATTGAATAAAATATTCATTTTTGGAAAAAAAAAATTGCATTCTTCCCCATCCTTATGTTTACACACATTGAACTCTAATTCTCAATAAATTTCCCATATTGTATTGGCTAAAATGTTTAAGTTATCAGGAATAGGTACTTCTCCTTTACTATATGTCTATTGCATATACACAATTTTGTGTCAAGAAACATGTCATTAATCATTCCATATCCCACTAATTGTGGAGTGAAGTAGAAAAACGGTAAACATGGGTAAAGAGTAAGGTCCTTGGTAGAAAGATTTACATTAAAAGTTTCACAATGAAGAATTCCCACGAAGTTTTGAAGCTCTTTTTTAAAAAAAATTGGTGTTCATAAACATACCATGTCACCAAATTATAGTAGAGGTACCTATTTCTGATAACATAAGTATTTTAGTTTGTATGCAAACATAAAGATGAGGAAGAATGTAAAAAAAAAAGATTTTTTTTTCAAGAATGAATACTCTATTCAATATAAATGTGGATTTTTTATTTAGACCCATTCCAATCTCATAGACTCACCTAGTACGATTAGCTTTGGCACTTCTCCCTAAGCAAGGAGGGAAGAGAGATAAGTGGATGTGAACGTACAAACAAAGAATATTTTTCAATGATCAATGCAAAGATGGAACAACAAAAGTGATTATACTAATTAACGGTGATTGAATGCTTTGAATGCAAGGTTAGCTCTCAATTCCAAGCTTTGATTGCAAGCTCTGAAGCAACGATCTCATGGAAAAGCTACACTAAAGTTGGCGATACACTACCGTAATTGAATGGCAGCCATCAAAGTTGTCAAAGAAGGTGTATGCAAGAAGTGCTATATGAACATAAATGCTTGTCAAGAAATGTATTGTTCATTTTGTAAGGATTATTTCTCATAATCTTTCCTTTGTACGTAAAATTTGACTAATCGGTGATTATGGATTTTCATTCATCAATCACATATACGTAGGTTGCCTAGGTTCATAGTCATATGGTGACTATACAGAGCAAATCTAAATTACAAGTGGTATTTATTTTAGTGTATCATGTCATATGGGGATTTTTATTTGTATCCTTACAAGAATGATAGGAAAGCATGTTATAAAATTTGCATAATTTTTGAGTAAGCAGAGAATTGTATTAGATTTTCTTGTATTCAACTTGCAATTAAGGAATATAGAAACAATAGACCACATTGTGGTTCCTACCTATATTAGGGGTTAATTAGCATTGCCACAACCAAAATAAAAGTAAAAAGTAATATTCTAATTTTAAAAAACTTCAAACTTCAAAAAATTTCACACCATAGGTTCAAATGCCATAAAACAAAGTCCATGCACCCCTACCAAAGTGAGAAGAGCTTTCCAATGGTACCAAGAATGCGACGAAGGAACACACAACTATGGAGATATCACTGTAACAAACAAAACAAACAACCTCATTTAAGGTATAGAAATATCCAATAGTTGAGGGTTACAGGACACACTTACAAAAGTTGGCCATGCTCTGGGCTCCAAATATGAACTGATGCTCATGGAAAGGTGCTGCAATTACTACCCAGGGCGGCTACCGTATCCAGAGCACGAATGATCGAACAGTGCAAACAATGCCCGATTCACCACCTTCACAACACAAAAATTCAATCTCCCACACAAAATTGTCGTAGTGCCAGCTCCTTTGCGCTTAAAAATCCTCAGCACAATGCCTGGACAACGATGTCAACTGAACCTCAACGCCACCTACACCTGTGGACCCTGTACACAACATCAACCATCCTGAGAGATGAGCATGGAGCTCAAACCTTTTAGATAGACTGCTTTCTAGGTATGCTAGATAGCTAGATTTTATCTACTCAGCTTGCCAAGGCTGAAGAGAGATCAGTTTGAAAACTTAGTTACATACCTTGAGGGCCTCAGATGGTTGTAGTACAATTGGAAATCAAAGATTCTCGGGTGGACTGAGAGACGCCCTGAAGGCCACCCTAATGGTTACTCTGCGGAAGTGTACAAGCTCTTGCGTGAGGAGATATTCATGCTTTCCAAAGTGGAGGGCGATGAGGACAGTGTATACATCGCTGCAACGGCGGCAAGCGCATTGCCCGAGAGATGATCAAGTATAACATGCCCGGCCAGCTTCTCATATTCCAAAAGACTCCTGGAACAGCCCAGGTGTTAATTATATTCGACAGTACTACTTGTTAGTATGCAAGGATGGGGGTTGGCTAGACTCTGAGAACAACCTTAACTACAACGTACTGCACAAATCCAATTTTATATTGGCTGAGAAATCTCACCTGCAAAAGGCAACAGCTGAGTTTCGTCTTGCTGATGTGAAAGAAGCGGAGATATTTAAGGGATGCAGCTCAAGTGCTCAGAAACGAACCCCGAGATTCCTCCTTGCTTGGGCCGCAGCATCGTGATAGTCATCACCCCGTTCTGAAGAACAACTGTTCACGGTACTTGAGTGTAGGCCCTCAATTCCTATCACCCACCAACAGCTGCACAACGACAGTGTTGGGAATTGTAAAGCACGACAGCGTGGTGGATAAGTTAGCAGCAAGACGGGATAGCAACAAGTGGGTAGATAAAGAGCATCGCCACCAGGAAGGAACTTTAATTGCGAGTCGAGGGCTATCGCAGAGTCTCGCAGTGCAGCGCCGCCTTGGCAGCTGTCGAGAAGCAGACTGCTCCAACGATCCGCAGGCAGTCGGTGGGGAAGCCGCTTTTCTCGTGGAGACTCCAAATCCTCGACCACCACCCCGACTGAGTGTGTTCATCCCCAGCGGTCAAGGGCGTGGCTACTGAGATTAGAAGGTTGGTATGTGAGTGTGTAGACCAATACTCAAAACGGGACTTTGGCATCAATGGATGGCTCCTACTAGTCCAATCTCTTGAAATTCATTGCAATTGGCAATCACCTTTTGGGTGAACTAGTTGCACAACGTACTTTCCAAACCGGTAAGCTTGTCTCTATGCATTTTGTTGGAACCAGTTGGGAGGCACTCAATAGGTACTTGGATCTAGAAGCAAGCACTTAGGATTTTGTTTGCATTTTGGAATTTGTGTTGAACAATGAGTTACTTTGCTTCTTCCTTTCTTTGCAATGCTTGGTTGTTGAAGTTGCACCTCTTTCTTCAACTGGGTCTTTGGTTTTCATCTTAATTGTAAGTTTATACTTTTCTTGTTGATATTGTTGACAATATTCTATGAAAGATTTGGTTAGAGTGTTATTTTATGATGTGAATAGTCCAGATTATGGGCAAGGGCTTCATGTGGATTTATAATTTTTTTGTTTAGTGTTCAAGGGTCTTTAGTTTTGGAATGCCTTACAAACCACAATTTAGAGTAATTTTTTTAAACATTGGAATTTGGGGTACTTTTTTCATGTGTATGCTCTTTATCTAAAATGGTATTGCCTTATGTTGAGACAGGAGAATCCAAAAAATGCAACACTAGGGTCTAAATGAAGCATATTCACCTATTACCACTAAGACTTGGAGTGAAACTTTTATAGAGTTGCAACAATGGATGGATCTTATTCATGTTTGAACAATAGATCTAAGCCTCAAATCCCCGCTTCTTCCATACCATCATCTAATTATTGTGACACCATTACAAAGTCTTTGGAGGATCAAACATCTATGCAAACCATTGAAGAGAAAATTGAGCACTCCAAAACTCATTGGAGTCAAGTAGCCAAGTTTGAGTTGGATGAGGACAAAGTGGTAGAGGCAAGCAATGCGGAAGTCTTATAGACTTTGCAATCTCATCCCAAATGGGGCTCTTTCTTCCAAACCTTTGGTAAAGATGGGATGGGTGAATTGGTAATAGGCCAAAAATTTGCTGAAGGTGGTCAAGTTGAGCTTTATAATGTAGAGATTCATTGGAATGAGACATGGAGGAATGAAAATGACTTAAGAAAGGGACAAAGGTGGGCTTTGAAGGTGTTCAAGAATGGGACTTCCTTGTGACAATTGTAGCTACAATGGCCTCGTGAAATGTTGCATAACTATGTGGACAATGTGGAATGGGAAAGTAATGGGGGCCAATTCAAAATTAGGGATTGTAGTGAAATGTATCGTGGGATATTGTTGGAAGATGGATGATTTGCATTCTTGATGGTGAAGGAACATGTAGATTTGTGATGTTGGATTGATCATTTCATGTTAACAAAAAAAAAAATCATTGTCCATTTGTAAACATTCAAGATGTAGAAGGAATTATGTATAAAGTGGCTATGGGAATGGAATGGTTATACAACCGCGGCATTATTCATCGAGACCTCAAAGCATCCAATAAGGTCATATTCGTTATATTGAGACTTTTGGTAGTCTCATTTTTATCCTCGACTCGAAGATAAATCATAATAACTGTTCAATTTTAAGACTATTTGGTAAGGTGAGATTTCAATGTATTAATATACATAAAAACCTTTGACTTCCCAAAGGTTGCAGGCTCATCTTATCCTTGACTCGAGGATAAATCACTATAACTGTTTTAGGGTTGTAGTCTCAAAATGTGTAGATTGTCTCATTTTAACGAATAAGGCCATCAATGTGCTTTGTACCCGATTAGAAGATGGTTGGGCATTTTTCGTGGCGGATTTTGAATGTCCTATTGGAGTTGTTGGAACATGTTTATTTAGGGCTCCAGAAATATTGTGCGCATGCAAGGATTATACTATTAGTAACAAGCCAAAATTGTTTACGAAAGAATTTGATGTTTATAGTTATGGAATGTTGTGTTATGAAATCTTGACAAGGAAGCTTCCATTTGAAGACTATGGGAAGATTGACTTTGATCATGTATTGGAAGGAGAAAGGCCAAAGGTACCAAAGTATGTAGTTGGATGAATGCAAGAATTATTAAGAATGTGTTGGTGGTTCAATCCTGCAACTAAACCATCTTTTGGAGAAAGCTTGAAGATTCTTTTGGCTAAATCAAAACTATGTAGGAAATGGGATGTCCATAGAAAGAAATTCGAGGTAGAAAATGTGATGGAAATTAGTCATCCATCATTAAGAACACTCCCTATTATAGATTGGGGGAGTGACTATGAGAAGTGCTAGTAGCAAAGTCCATCTTGTAAGTCTTTTTGTTGGTTATTTTCTTGGTCTAGGTTATCTTTGTTTCTACTAATGATACTTTTTAAGTATTTTTATGTATTTTTTGAAACTAAAAATCTATTTGAAAAAAATCAAGTCATAAATTGAGATCATGAAAACTTATCTAAGTTTCATTTATCCTTTTAAGGGATTGAAGTCTTATAGTAAATTTAAAATGCAATGAAACAAAGACTAGATTGAATGTGTATGTTTTGGCTTTGAGTGGCATTGTAGGACAAAGGAATGCACAAAAGAACAAAAAAAATTGTTATCTTATTTAAAAAGATAAAAGACTGATTCTCATGTTGTCAATTTGTGTAGAACCTGTAGTATTTGAAGGTCAATTCATGCTTTAGTTAGTCATAGTTTCTAGCGAAGTCTAGATTTGGGATCATTCCATTTGCTTTAGGTGAATGTTTGAGTTGTTTCCCTTGTCAAAGCTTCTAGAGCTTATTTTTAGGCCAGGTGACACAATTTGTCTTTAGGTATGTAACTCTCAAGTGAAAGAGACATAAATGTCCAGTACTTGTGTTATGCATTCTTATCACAAAGGGATATAATTTATACTTGAAATTTTAAGTTCTTTCATGAAGCATAGGGCTAGTGTTGTTGTATTTGAAGTGAATAAACAAGAATCTTGCAATATATTCTCCATACATCTAAATATTTGTTTTATAACAAGTCTATCATTTTGATTTCTTTCATTTTTTATCTTTCAAATGGTAGCCTTCATTGAATAAGGAGGGGTTAGTTCCAATTAATCTTACAATGCACTAGATTGAAAGCTTGGTGAGTAGCAACTGGATTAATCCGTAAAGTCCCAAGTGTCCCTTTAAGGGATACTTGAGAATTTGGGCAAGTTTCTATAACCTCAATTTTTGGTGATTTTTTTTGAAAAATTTCTTAGAATATAAAAAAACTCATTAGCTTTGTGGGAATATGATTTTTATTTCAATTGGTGTGTGGGAGCAAAAATTATGCCATTTCAAGCCCTAAACAATTTGACTATGTTTTTTACCAAAAATGCTCCAAAATTGCCATCTCTAGTACAAGTACCAAATTTGTGAAAAAAATAAAATTTTGAACACATCTAACCATAGGATCTTATATCACTTTGGTTTGAGAAATTGTGAAAAAAAATCCAGAAATTTGCACTGTGTAGATTGCAAGATATTAGTGTTTGAAGTAACAAAAATCCTTTCTTTGTCTGTGCAAAAAAACAAATAGTTGCACTTCACAAGGTTAGATCACTATGAAAAAATGCCCAAAATGGTGGTTACTCTTTGAAGTCATTCTTCAAGTCAAGTTGGCTACATCCTCAAAGAATTTCAAATCATTTGGAATTTTACAACATATAGGAAAAAAATAGAAAGTAGAAAGAAGTAGAAAACAATTCAAAATACTAAATTGTTAACAATTTATTTATGGAATTGAAAAATGCCAATACCAATGTCTGTAATGTTGTAATAAACCATATCTGCCTAATGTTTTTAATTTTTTCCAATTTTTTTAAAAATTGAGTTAAATAAAGGACTTCAAACTTCAAAGTTTATTTTAGAATATAGATTCCATAACAACCCATAAACTACTCACAACTGAAATTCCTCATAACTTTCATCTCATTAATCAAAATGGAACAATTCAAAGATTTCCACGTATATATAAATCTAGTGAACAAATTTCAAATTTTTATTTTCTTAAAAAGCTATTTTAAAAGAAGTTTCTTTTTGCCCGGATTGCTTGCCAAATGTTGAAAATTACATATCATACAATAACTTTTTAACCATGTAGTCAAAAGTTATTAAAATTGTTGGGCCTTAAAGCTACTCCTCGGGCACATGTTGTGTGAAAATTTCAATGAAAAAAATAATAATTCCATTTGTAGTGAGCTGTCCAAAATTGCTATGTTACCAAAAAAACACCGTTTGGTCCTTTAGAGATTAAACATAACTTTCACTTTGCTAGGCAAAAAAAGGATTCCACAAAAAATTTAAATAAAATTTAAAATCTTTTTTTTTCTTATAGATCTTATTTTTGTCTACATCTGAAGCTTTAATTCATTCTATTTGAATTAGTGATGTGAAAGTTATGAACACTCTTATTTTGGGGCAATCTAAACATTTTCTTGAAAAAATAACTTCTAAAATTCATATTTGAATGCAATTTTTTCAATTTTTCAAAAAAAGTTGTTTGATAAGGTTAAGTTTGTTTGAAAGAACAATCTCACCATTGGGATTATGGTGTTTCAATTCCATCTTAGAGCTATTAATAATTTAGTATTTCATTGAATCTCACACCTACTTCTACTTAACAATTTTTTAATGAATGAAAATCAAGTGTTTTTCTTTTTGAATTTTTTATGCCCAACTCTCAACTCAAATCTTCAACATAAAAAATTTTGAGCTCAAACTCAACAGTACAAAAAAATTTAAATAAAGAGACTCAAAACCATATTTATTAATTGGAATCAAATAAATTGAGTTTCATTGTCAAATTTTGCAAATTAACTTGTCTTCTTCACTTTAAACCCAAATATTTTACAATCTACGTACTAAAATTCCTACTACACAAAATAGTGAAATTAGGTTGTCCCTCATTAATTTCTCGACATTCCACACTATATATATGTACTCTTATTATAGAAGGATCAGTAATGTAGGAACCATGTGTGTTGCATGGGTTGGTGCACTGATTCATGGCTCCGGTTTTGAGAACTGATAGTGCCTCCATTTGGACAAATGGTGAGTCATAAGGTAACTTTCTTGACTAAGGCAACCTAATTGTTAAGGCAACCTAATTTCACTATTTTGTGTACACATTCTTATACTAGTCCAATGCAAAATCCTATGGTTAGCTATGCCAAAAAAAATTAAAATTTCAAGAGTTTTGCACCTTGCAATAGAAATGGTAGTTTTGTGGGGTTTTTGAAAGAGAGAAGGCCTTGGAACTTTAGGGGTTAACTTACATATTGTGATGTGCTCTATGAACATCACTTTCATTTTCCTTTATACCATATTCAATGTTTGGTTTTTTGGCTATATGTCACCAATTTTGACATAAAGAAACAAACATCCCTATGTCCCTCCAAATATAATGCAATGGCATACTGCCAAGAACACAAGTTCTTCAGTAAAAAAACCATTCACCATATTCCAGTGGATACATGTCATGTTGCAAAAATAACACACTATTTTTACCACCAATAGTATTTGAAGTGCTTGGCATTCATTCACCATGAATGTCTTGAGAACCAACCAAACCAATTCCTAAAACCAAACTCAAGGTAAATCTATGCTGAGTAATATTATTTATTTATTTTGTTTGTTTCTTTTATGATGCCATTTTTTTTGTGTATATATATATATATATATATATATATATATATATATATATATATATATATATATATTATTATTAGAATCATGTTTTCATATAATCTAGATTATGTTATCAAAATGAAACTCAATTTATTTGATTCTAATTAAGAAATTTGTACATATGGTTTGGTCTAAATCAACGTAGGGAGGTAATTCCACTTATTGTATATAATAGCTAATTGGGCAATAGAAATTTCATCATCATGCTTGGATCTAGGGTTGTGTATATGTAGTAGGTACAAATTGGTTTAAGGAAATGCTCTAAACCAAAGTTATCTTATAAGTCATCTATTTATCTTATAAGTCACCTTTCTTGTGTCTACAAAATGTTTATAATTATAAATTCAATGAAATGTTTCTAGCATTGTTGAACATCACAAAACACGTTTTCAAGCATCACAAAGAGTAATTTTTGTGGATTATTACTTAATTGTATCAATCAATAGAGTTTTAAGAACATACTATATAGATGTTGAAAGATAAAATTAATTTTACAAAAAATTAAGTTCCAAATAAATTGTTAATTGACACCCTAATTTAGTATTTGTTCATGGGTGATTGCAAGAAAGATCATTCCTTTTTTCCATCACCCTTAAAGTGATGAACTTGTCATGCACTACAAGTTTTGAAGTATGAATCTCGTGAGCTTGATTTTTTTGGTTGAAGATGATTGTTTTGATTGTAATGGTATTCCTTCTTTTTTAGAAATAAAAAAGAATCATTTTATATTTTGAAATCATATTTTCTAATTTATTATGCTTTGAGGTTGGGAGGGGTATACTAGGGAGTAAACAAAATTAATGATTTAAAGCTGAAATTTTTGTGGTCTACTTCCACATTAGGCAAGTATGTTTCTACCAAAGGGCATCTAAAAATGTATTATTTTATTTCTTCTATATATGTGCAAATGGGTGGGCGTACTTTTGAACATTGAAAATGGTTTCAAGACTTCTTTGAATGAATTCTCTTTTACCATTAAGTCTTTGTAAATAGCAATCATTTAGGATTTTTTTCCCACAAATTTCTATTTATTATTAAATTATACCTTGTTGTATCTATTTCTTGTGAAAACTCTTAAGTTGTCCATAGTACTATGGACTATTTGTGAGTACGATTAAATTCATAACCAAACTCGTATCCCATTATTCTATGATAATGTATTTAGAGCATAAGCTTATTTTAGTATTATAATTATTTTATGAAGGTAACATTGTGGTTTACAAGTCACAATACATGAAAGACAAAAGTGCATTACTATGAGAAAGGTCAAGTAGACCAATGTATAACTACAAAGATGGACTGTTGCTCTCAACCTAAAATTCAACTACAATCTTTTTAATTGAAACAACTTAATTCCTAATTCTTGAATTTGATACTTTTTTAACATTCAGTAAGGTAGCCTGTCCATATTCTATCTATGCTTTAAGAATTGTTTCGATTTTTGTACCATGAATTGTTACTATAAGAATGGAAAATTGTCTAGTAATGAATTGGTGCCAATTTTGGAATTGAGTTTGATTCGGAATTAAATACAATTTCAATGTAAATAATGTGGAATTATGAGTGGTGGAACACTCTATGCAATCCTAAATAATTACATGCACTATGTTGCTCAAGTTTAAGGTTTGCATACCTTCATTTTTTAACTCCATTTACACCATTGTTGGATAGTTTTGTGACATTTAATAGTAGTACCTATAGACTTCAATAGTATCTATTGTTACAAGCTTTAAAAAATCATATCTAATTCAATTGAAGTCCAAAAATTATGAATCAAATTGTAATGCATGTGTCTTCCTTTCTTCTTTCTCTAGAAGTTTGTTAGAAAACTCTTTAAGCCACATAGAAGAGATCCTCAACCAATATACTCTTAAATGGGTAGTTTTTGCATCTCCTACCTTAGCATTCAAGGAGATTGCCTTCTTCCAAGAGAATGATGTGGAATATTTCATATCATTTCACACCCTATTAGTAACAACACTACAAGAGAAAGGGATGTTTTAAGTATAGCCCTAGTAGTATAGTCTTTTAAGTAATGACCTATAAGTTGTCTTTTAAGTAAAATTTTATTAAAAATACATGTGACAACCTCACACTTAACAAATAATTGACCAATGCCCCCAAATCTATTTTTCAATATTTTCAAACTATACTTTGAAAAGGGCTTCAAAACTCAATGTTTTAGAATGTTAGGAGTGCACTAAACTCTACATATAGTACAAAATTGGTTTTTAAAATGTTATTATTAGCTTAATCAGAAACATTTTGTCCAACATGATGATCATTTTGGGATAGAGGAAGTAGTAAAATGCAATGTCAATGTGTTAGTATTCACAAATCAAACCCAAGTAGAATTATAAATTTACCATTAAAATTATAATTTCTATGAATTTTTGAAGTAGTTTGCCTTGAAATTACAAACCACCCATTGAATGGAGTCATATATATATCCCATAATTGCCCTTCCATATATATATATATTGGCACTTAAATTTCCACCAATGAAGGATTGACATGTAATCTCACGCATATTTAAGTTTAATAATGGTCACATTTAGGAAACTTATATATAAATTTTTGCATGATATAGTACTTGTTTTGGTCAAGTCATATCTTTTTTCAAAATGCACATGTGCGGGTTTTGCAAGGCCTTTGATCTAAAATAGGTGCCTATTGCAAAATTATTTGGAAATTCATAGGTAATTTATATATGCTCTAAAAAATATGAAATCACTTATACTAAATTTTGCATCAATTTCATTTCAAGTAAAAAATAAGGAAAAATACTTTTAGGCATTAGAAAGGGCAAATAGCCCTTAAAGAGTCACTTTATAAGCATACTACTTTATAATAAGTGGAATTATTTTCCTATGCTACCTTAGACCAAACAAAATATACATATTTATTAGTTGGAATGAAGTATAATGAACTTTATTTCAACATAGTTGAGAATAAAATGGAAATACAACTCTAATAAAAATAAAATATACAAAATTCATGATTTCACAAAAGAAAAGAAAAAAGTACACAAAAATGCCATTAGTAGGAAAATGACCCATATTAAGAAGACTCATACAACAAACTTGACTACTAGTTGGCCTTCTAATAGTCACTTCTCTAATCCTGCTAACCTTCTTACTAGATGTCTAGTTTTCAATGTATTATTGCCTCACGTTTTTTTCTATAGGCATGGATTTCTCTACATTCTCTTGAATTAGCTAAAAGAAACTCCAATATTTCTCCAAAAGATGGTCTACTAGAGGGATTAGATTGCCAACACATTCTTAATAAATCTCGTATCCATCTAGAAACATACTTTGGTACTTTTGGCCTTTCTCCTTCCAATACATGATCAAAGTCCATCTTCCCATAGTCTTCAAATGGAAGCTTCCCTGTCAAGATCTCATAACACAACATCCCATAACTGTAGACATCAGATTCCTTTGTAAACAATTCAGGCTTGTCGTTGATGCTATAATCTTTGCATGCTTGTAATATTTCTGGAGCCCTAAAAAACCCTGTCCCAATAACTCCAATGGAGCATTCAAAATCTGCCACATAACATCCCCAACCATCTTCTACTTTTGTACAAAGCACATTGGATGCTTTGAGGTCCCGATGAATAATGCCACGATTGTGCAACCACTCCATTCCCACAGCTACTTTATACATAAGTCCTTCCACACATTCAAGTTTTGAAAATGGACAATGGTCCTTTTTTGTTGACAATATGAGGTGATCAATGTGGAGTCGCAAATCTTCATGTTCCTTCACCATCAAGAATGCAAATCGGCCATCTTCCAACAATATTCCACGATATACATCACTATGATTCCTATCTTTGGGAAGATTACCACAATGTTCCCATTCTATTTTGTCTATGTAGTTTTGCAACATTCCACGAGGCCATTGTAGTTACAACTGTCGCAAGGAAGTTCCCTTCTTGAACACCTTCAATGTCCACTTATTTCCAAGTCGCAAGTCCTCCTCATTCCTCCATTGCTCATTCCATTGAATCTTTACATCATAAAGCTCAGCTTGACCACCTTTGGCAAACTTGGGGCCCATCACCACCTCACCCATCCCATCTTTACCAAAAGTCTGAAAGAAATTGCCCCAATCCAGATGAGATTGCAAAGTTTGGAAAACTTCCACATTGCTCGCTTCCACTTCTTCATCTACATCCTGTTCAAACTTGGACACTTGGCTCCAATGAGTCTTTGATTGCTCAATTTGTTCTTCAATGATTTGTATGGAAGTTTGATCTTCTAGAGACTTTGTAATGATGTCAAGATAATTAAATGATGGTGTGGAAGAAGTGGAGATTCCATACTTGGATTTGCTACTCAAATAAGAGCATGATCCACCCATCGTTGCAACTAATATATAAGGCCTTCATTCCAAGTCTTGGTGGTAATAGGTGAGTATTCTTGATTTAGATCCTAATGTTGCATTTATTCGCTTCTCCTGTCTCAAGACAAAAGCAATACAATTCAAATATATACATGAAAAAGGAACCCAAATTCCAAAGTGTAAAAAAACACTAAATTGTAGTTGGCAAGGCATCCCAAAACTGAATAACCTATAATGCAAAACTAAAATTGTAAATCTATACAAGGCCCTTGCATAGAAGTTGGAGTATTCATATCAAGAAATTACACTATAAAGCAAAAGTTCCACAAAAAAGTGACAACAATGTCAATTAGCAAAGCATGAATTAGCAAAGCATATTCAAGATGAAAACCAAAGACAATTGAAGAAAGAGGTTCAACTTCAACAATGAAACATCATGAAGAGAAGAAGTGCAGTACCTAAAGTTCGATGAGTTCTTGGTCATGAGGATGTACCAAAGTAGTATTCCATAGCCCACTCATAACAAGAAACTAGAAGGTAAAAGAACAATTGTGGCATTTTAGATGACCCTCTAGCATGTGAGAACTAGTCTTAGCAATGCCAATTCCTTTATATTGATGACATAAGAAGCTAAATTCAGCATGAAGCGCAAGTTTGAATAAATCAATCTGAGAAAGCTTTAAGGGTTCTTGGATAGATACCAAATAAGCAACGGAACTCTTTAAAAACAAAAAATCAACTCCTTCTATCATAACACAACCTCTAGACTTAGGTCCAATGCAATGACAAAATGGCAAATTGAATGAAAATGTATCCAAGGCGTATGTAAGGAAAATTTCCTGAAAACAACAACAAAAGTCGCATACTCAACTTGCATATTCAATTATAAACTAGTGACTATGTACCCATAGTGACTAACACAAGAAAAAAATGGAGTAAAAAAACATCAGATGTGCAACATTTTCACTAACAAGGTCACCTAATATCAAAGAGCATGCAAATGAAAAGTTAACATAGTCTACTAGAGGAAAAAATTCCTCTTACCAGATCCTCCAACCCGCACCACTACAATCTGCTCCTCATCCAGTCGAACCTAAAGCACCTAGAAACCATGAACTAATCCTCCACCCTCTTAACTAACCACACAGCCTCCAACCCCCACCACTACAATCTATTCCTCGACCAAACCTAAGGCATCCTAACATCAAAATACAGACTACTGAACCAAAAGCAAGGTAGGCAAGCTCTCCCCATCCAGTCAAACCTAAAGAAACTAATCCTCCATTTTCTGAACCAGGCACACTGTCTCCATCCCCCAGTCACCACTAAACATCGAAAGCACCCAAGCATCTAAAACCAGAGTAATGCGCCCAAAACTGAAATACAAGAAACCCTACTCATCCTGCTCTAACCAAAAGTACCTAAGCACTCAAAACTGGGACGCACTTCAGAGGAGAATGGGAGAACGCTCTAGTCGCGGCGGAACAAGCTACGGCACTTGTAAATTGGGAACGCACCTGTTTGAGAAAGAAAGGGAGAACCCGACGCAGCTGACCACGCCATTGTCGTAGCTCGGGACTGGAGCAGCAAGGGCAACAGAAGTGAAGTGCTGAGGCCCAATTCATACGCGAGACGTTATGTTCCCCTCCCCCCCAATAAGTCTTCACGCGGCCTCCACCGCGTCATCACAGCTGCCGTACGTACAGCTCTGCCGCACCTTCCCCAGTTGACCTTTGAGGCAGTGCGATTAAAGCAGGCTAAATGTACATTAAGGGAGCCAACCCATTTCCGGCCATTTGAGCAATTTCGCATATCTGGAGTGCTGTTTTCTTGAGTGGAGAAATTTTCCCATGTACGGAAATAGAGTTTAAGGTAGTATGGCCTTCAAGTGACCATTTTTTCATGAATAGAAATATTTTTAGATCGTTTTTCAGAGAAAGAAAAATGGATGCCGAACGTCACACAAGGGGTTTCATATTTTTTGAATCATTTTTGAATTACTTATGAATTTTCAAAAAAACATGTTGTAGGCACCTATTTGTGACCCTAGACAGGTCTTCCAAAATCCAACCACTTGCAACTTCTAAAGTGATTTCAGTAAATCAAAGCCAACAATTGGCTCTTGTAATAAATAATGATTTTTTCTTGATTCTCTCAATGGCTTGAGAGGTCCATTTAAGGACCACCATTTTTTACAACATAATTACTACAAATTTTTTAGTTGAAGATTCTATTCGACATGTTCTTGTCATATAGATCCTCCTATTTCCAACCACAAGTTGGTTGCAGAATCAACCAAGACTACAACCAATCGTAATGTGCCATGACTGCATTAGAGATTGTGCCATAATTAATGTCTTGCTTTCTCCTGCTGATTGGAAAGAGTGTAGTCTATATAATGGGAATGGCCCCCGGTCAGGAATGGGTCAGCTCCCTTATCTGAAGCGAGTAAAAGACAAAGTCCATTTCATTGGTCAAGATTTGAAAAGCGGGTATGATCTTTATCTAAAATCATAAATCCATGTGGATTTATAATTTTTGTTTTGTGTTCAAGGCTCTTTAGTTTTGGGATGCCTTGCAAACCACAATTTAGTGATTCTTTTATACTTTAGAGTTCAAGTTACTTTTTCATATGTATGATCTTTATGTAAAATGGTACTACCTTATGTTGAGACAAGAGAAGCCAATGAATGTAGCATTTGAATCTAAATCAAGCGTTTTTACCTATTACCACCAAGACTTGGAGTGAAGCTCTTATAGAGTTGCAACAATGGATGAATTTTACTTATATTTGAGCAATAGCCCCAAGCTTCAAATCCACACTTCTTCCACACCATCATCTAATTATCATGACAATGTTACAAAGTCTTTGGAGGGTCAAATTTCCACACAAACCATTGAAACTAAAATAGAGCACTCAAAAACTTATTGGAGTCAAGTATCAAAGATAAAGTTGCACGCGTACAATGAGGTGGAAGTGAGCAATGTGAAAGTTTTGTAGACTTTGCAGTTGCATCCCAAATGGGACACTTTCTTTTGAATCTTTGGTAAAGGTGGAATGGATGAGTTAGTGATGGGCCAAAAGTTTGTTGAAAGTAATCAAGTTGAGCTTTATAATGCAAAGATTCAATGGAATGAGCCATAGAGGAATGAAGTGAATTTGCAATGCAAAAAGAAGTAGGCTTTGAAGGTGTTCAAAAAAGAAACTTCATTACGACAATTGCAACTTCAATGGCCTCGTAGAATGCTCCAAACCTATGTGGATGATTTGGTATAGGCAAGATGTGGTAATCCTCCAAGAACTAGGTATCATTGTAATGGGTATTGCAAAATACTGTTGGAAGATGGCCAATTTGCATTCCTGATGGTGGAAGAACATAAAGATTTGCAACAATGGATTGATTGTTTCATATTGCTTTCAAAAATGAATTATTTGTTTACAAACATTAAAAATGTGGAAGCAATTATGTATAAAGTGACTTTGGGAATGGAGTGGTTGCATAATTGTGGCATTATTCATTGGGACCTCAAAGCATCTAATGAGCTTTGTACGTGTCGTGAATAGAAGGTGCTTGGGCATATTATGTGGCGGATTTTGAATGCTCCATTGGAGTTGTTGGGACAAGGTTCTTTAGGATTCCAAAAACATTGCAAGCATGCAAGGATTATATTCTTAGTGACAAGCTTGAATTGTTTACAAAAGAATCCGATGTCTATAGTTATAGGATGTTGTGTTATGAGATCTTGACAGGGAAGCTTCCATTTGAAGACTATATACAAAATAAACTTAATCATGTGTTAGAAGGAGAAAGACCCAAGGTACTAGAGTATGTTGTTGGATGGATGCTAGAATTGTTTAAGAATGTGTTGGCAATCCAATCTTATTGATAGACCATCTTCTAAAAAAATATTGAAAATTTATTTAGATAATTCAAAAATGTTAAGGAAATGGGATGCTTGTAGAAAGAAAGTAGATACAGAAAAGGTGATGGGAATTAGTCATTCATTAATAAGAAGGCTCTCCATAGATTGAAGGAATTACTATAAGAAGTGCTACTAGTAGTCAATTTTATCTTGTGAGTCTTCTCATGGGTCGTTTTCCTAATTTAGGTTGTCTTTGTTTAAAAAGTATTTTTTAAGTATGTTTATGTATTTTTTTAAAATTGAAAGTTTGTTAGAACAAATCAAGTTAGAAATTGAGATCATGAAAGTTTATGCAAATTTCATTTTTTCCTTTATGGAACCGAGGTCTTCTAGGGAATTTAAAATGTAATGACATAAAAGTCAAAATGTGTATGTTTTAACCTCAAGTGATATTGTAGGACAAATGAATGTATAGAAGAGAAAAAAATTTGTTATCTTGTCTTGGAAAGATAAGAGACCAATTCCTTGGATTGTTAGCAAAAGAGTTTAGTTATGCATGAAGTGAGCAAAGATTGAAGACAAGGGGATTATCCAAGTGTGACCTTGATTACCCACATGTATGCGGATCTTCATGAATGGGTAAGAAGTTTGTGTAAAGTGTGCCACTCTAAATTATTTAGGTTGTTTGTTTTGTTTGTTACATTGAGATCCCCTAAACTATGCATTCTTTGGTTGTGCGTAGTACAGTTGGAGAGCCCTCAATGAGGAGGGATGCACAGACTTTGTTTCGTGATGCTTGGACTCATGGTTGAAAAGATATTGAATTTCGAAGTTTTTATGAATTAGAAAATTAGAAAATTGCTTTTACTTTTATTTTGACTGTGGCAATAGCATAGGGCACACTAGTTTGTTTTTAGATATCCATACCTCAAGTGAGACTATTTGTTTTGTTTTGTTTCTTATAGTGAGATCTCTTAGATTGTGCATCTCCCTGCTGTGTTCTTGGTACCGGTGGAAAGCTCTTTACAAAGAGGGATATACGGGCTTTGTTTTGTGGAATTCTGACTCATGACTGGAAAGACATTGAGTTTCAAAGTTTTTATAAGTTATCCCCTAAAGGACCAACCTTGTATTTTTGGCAACATAACTTTCTTGGGTAGGTACTTGTGAGTGGAGGTTTTAATTTTTTTCTTTGAAATTTTCACACATGTGGACGAGGAGTACGTTTAGGACCTAGTAATTTTCATAACTTTTGACTACATGGTTAAAAAGTTAGTGAGTGATATGTAATCTATTTCTCAACTCACGCAAGTTGAACAAATTTAAAAAATCACTTTTTTCAAAAATAAAAATTTGAAATTGGTTCATTAAATTTATACATGTATAAAAAGCTTTGAATCATTTCATTTTGATAAATGAGTCAAAATTTACGAGGAGTTTTAGTTTGCAGGTAGTTAGGTATTCTCTATTCTAAAGTAAACTTTGAAGTCCTTTTATATAACTCAATTTTCAATATTTTTGGAAAAAATAAAAACATTAGGTGCACATCGTTTATTACAACATTACAACCATTGCGATTGGCATTTTTCAATTCTATACATAAATTTTTATATAAATTTAGTATTTCAAATCATTCTCTACTTCTTTCTATTTTCTATTTTTTCCTATATGTTGTACAATTCCAAATGATCTAAAAAATTTCAAGCATGTAGCCAAATTGCCTTGAAGAATGAATCCAAAGAAACACAACCATTTTAAACATTTTTTTCATAATGATCTGACCTATGAAGTGCAATTGCTCAATTTTTTGTAGGGCCAAAAAATGGATTTTTGCCACTTCAAATGCTAATATCTTTCAACCTACATAGTGGAAATTTCCGAAATTTTTTCCACATATTCTCAAACCAAAGCACTACAAGATCCTATGGTTTAGATGTGTCCAAAAATGATATTTTTCAAAAATTTGGTACTTGTACTAGAAATGACAGTTTTGGAGCATTTTTGGTGAGAACATAGTCAAAGAACTTTAGGGGTCAAACAATTAAAAAAAACTGCTTTTCTATTCACTTTGATTGTTGCAATAGCACATGGCACTCTAGTGTAACTCTCAAGATGAATGTCAACCGGTGCTTGTGCCGTGCATTCTTATCGCAGGGGGGTACAATTCATACCTGAAATCATAAGTTCTTCTCTCGTGAAGCACAGGACCAGTGCCGTTGTGTTTATAGTGAATAAATACAAGAATCTTGGAATAATTTCTTCACACAGCTTAGATATCTGTTTCATGACAAGTCTGTTATTTTTTATTTCCTTCATTGGCTATCTCTCAAATCACAGCCCTCAACTGAATGAAGAGGAGTTTGTTTCCATTAATTTTACAATACTGACACTAGATTGAAGGTTGGCTGAGCAGCAACTAGATAATCTTATATAACGTAAGACAGCCCATTGTGGTCAAATGACCCATTGTGGTCGCCTAAGAAATGACCCATTGTGATTTATTTTTAGGATGTGGGATGTGGGCAACAATGCATGTCTTACATGACAGCAATGGAGTGAACACTGACCTCTTTAAGAACTTCTGAGTTTTCAGTGTGAAGTCCATTGTAAAAATTGACTTTTTTGGCCTTCCCTAATAGAAAATATTTTGACTGCATTAGGCAGTGAGATGAGCATTACAGATTCAGATTTTGTTGGTCTTAAGGTAGTCTACAGACTCTTTTGGGCTCAATGCTTTAGAAATTTCTAGTGAATTCATACTTTGTCAAAAAAAAAAAATTTCAATTGCACTTGCTGTTTCTCACACTTGTACTAATGTGGGTTAAAAATTGAAAAATTTCAGCAACAAGATGATGCCAAACTCCTCATTCTGACCACAATGGGCTGGTTTACCTTAATGTGATGAGCTCTTTGAACAGCACTTTCATCTTCCTTTGCACTATTCCAGTGGATTCATGTCATGCTGCGAAAATAATTGAGATACTGCTCCACCAATAGAATCTGAAGTGCTTGGCATTCATTCACCTTGAATGTCTTGAAAATCGGCCAAGCCAATTCCTAAAAGTGGAGGTAAAAGTGGAGGTAAATCATGAGGCTAAGGTAGCCAAGCCTATTACCACCTTGATTTGCAATATGAATATTTAGGGTGCAACTCCCAGAGGGGCACATATTTTGCAGTGGTATGTGCTTGTTTTACGAATCAAATCCAAGTGGAATTATAATTTTTTTGACTAAAATTGCTTTTTTGTGAATTTTTGAAGTGGTTTGCCTTGAAATTACAAAGTTGTTCATAGAGTGGAGTCATAAATGTCCCATAGACAAACCATAACTACCTTTCTACGTATCCAATGGCACTTAAGTACTCATTAATAAAGGATTGATATGTTACTGCTTGCTGACATTAACCCCTAAATGTTCAAGGCCTCTTTTGAGCTAAATGTTCAAACCCTTTTTTGAGCTTCTAGGAATTTGCTTTAAATTGAACTAAATGCCAACATCATGATAAGTTCTATCAATTTTATTTGAATTATAACCATATAAATTCAAACTAAACATGTTAAAGATCGCATAGCAAAAGAAAACACAACAATATCACTTATGGATTGAAAGATTATAATTTTTGATCATGAGGGTGTTAAAATTGTGAAAGTGATTTGAGGTCTTTCAATCTTCTTTTCACATATCAAATCTAAAAAATTGTTCAAATTAGAGGGCATAACATGTGTAAACCCTATCAATTTTTGGCTTCTCAAAGTCTACTCTACAATTTTCTTAAATGAATTTCTAATGTGATTTTTTTCTCCAAGTTATATTGTATTTGAAGCTCATTTCCAAGAACACTAGACTTCAAAAAGTTTTTTTCAAAAAATTTAAACTACTCAAAATAGTAAATTGGTTTAAGTTTTATTTAACTTCAAAGTATTACTGACACTAGAATTTGGCACCTTGGCATGGGCATTTAGGGGTTAATGCATTGATTTTGTAAGAAAATGAATAGATTTGTATGATTTTCTTGATGGAATTGGGGTCAAAAGTAGGATGACAAAATGGGTAAGTGAATGGAATTGGATGGGTACAACATGTAGGATCGTTGAATTTACTCCAATTGCAATTTCTTGCCTTGCAATGTAAGATTTCTTTCTTTCTTTCCTAGTCTGTATGATTTCAGCATGTTTCAACAACAAGTGCAAGTGAAAGTATATTTTTTTTGACAAAGTATGAATTTGCTAGGAATTTTTCAAGTGTTCAATTCAAAAGAGTTTGTAGACTACCTCATAACCAACAAAATCTGAATCTGTAATGCTCATCTTATTACATAATGCAGTCACAATATTTTCTATCATGGAAGGCCTATAAAGTCAATTTTTACAATGAATTTCACACTGAAAAGTTAAAAGTTCTTAATGAGGTCACTATTCTTTCCATTATTGTCATATAAGACATGCATTGTGGCCCACATCTCACATATTGAAGAAAACCCACAATGGGTCATTTCCTAGGTGACCGCAATGGGTCATTTAACAGCAATGGGCTTTACCTTATATCTCATTCGCACTTGTGGTGTTGTTGAAGCAGCAGAAGTACTTGCTTCATCTATGCATGGTCCAGTGCCATGAGCTACTCGTGACTAGCTTCGCTCTCTGAGGTTTTGGGTTTAGGGTTTGACAGCTTTAGCTGATGTTGTATGAATGGTGAGGGAACTCGATGGAAACTCCGGAATCAGTCACCCCTGCCAATTTGGTGGCAGAATCTACACATTCATTTTCAGCATTCAAAGCCTTTTCTTTCCTCCATTATCAAGGAAGCTTAATTAGCTCATATTGAAGCAATGGTGATGATCATGTCGGATGCAAACATTGTATTTCTGGAACTGGGAAGCTGACAAATTTTAAGGTAGAACAGGCCACTGAGGTCGAAAGACCCATATGGACTTCTAAGGAATGACCCCATTACGGAATTTTCTCAGTAAATGAGATTTGGGCCACGAGCAATGTCTTAGGTGACATTAATGGAGTGATTCTTGACCTCATTCGGAACTTCCAACTTTCCGGCGTAAATTTATTGTAGGAGGTGACTCTTTTAAACCTTCCACCTTAGAAAATATGGTGATGGTCAAGCTTTCCACATTTGTAGAGACGTCAAAGCTTTCCAGAACCCTAATCCTATGTCACAACTTTCAATTTGTTGCGGGCAGTCTTAGTTGAACTTGTTGCGCCTTGACTATGAACATTTGAGAGTCTTCATCACTTGCCGGGGTAAGGAGATTCTGAACCTATTGTGGCAAAGCTGAGATTGACCAAATTTTCTTTCACTAAAGTCCTACATTTGCTCATCGCTTGAGCTTGGATTTGAGGCAGCGGAGTGGGCGACAGCAACATCAATGGCAAGTGCGAAGGTGGCGCCACGGGAGCTCCGAAGAAAACAGAATGAAGCGAAGGAGGTTGCAACGGAAATGGCGGCCGACCTCAGGCACAACCCAAGCAAAAATGGAGGTGAAAGACGCAGCTTACAATCAACACATAAATACTCTTTGCAAAACCTTCAATATCACAAAACCGGTACAGACCATATCCAGCTCTAGAACTGCCACCCACAACCATGCAAAGAGAGGGGGTCTACAGCTCATCTCACCGTAAGGGTTCTCCTAGAGGAGATAAAAAGCTCTATGAAGGCTACATACACCTTGGTTGCTGAAATAGGTGCATGAGAGCAGACGTTTATGAAAGTACAAAAAACCAAGCTCACTACCCTCATACTCCTCAATATACATGGCAAAATGTATTTTACATTAAGAAATTATACCCCAATGATCCAACGCCCATCTCCACTTCATTCCAATACTTTGTAGTATACCTACAATCACAAAAGAAGCTTTAAATTAGTGGCATGTTAGGGAGGTACCGGATAGAAGAGGTAGTGTATAAAAAGGGATCTAACTATCAAACTATCATGTTCAATAGGAAATTCTAAGACGTCAACTTATAATGCAAAGAATATAAACATGATGATATAGATGTGTCATATCTTGAGTACGTCTATTTGAATTCTAATAAATCCTCAAAAATTTAAACTAAGTGATAATAAACACTCATAAGAGGCAAATTTTGAGGGTCTATGAGTGTTGAGTCAAGCAGAAACCAAAGAGATGGTCATTATAATTCAAATAGCATGTTTCAAAGTGCCAAAATTGTGGTCAAGTTCACAAGGCTTCAAGAACGCGAAACAATTTAGATCCAAGGATTCGGTCAAGTGCCTAAACCCATGTCAATGTCACTGAATTCACCATTGTAATAAATAGAAAGATTGCTCACCTGGCAACTGCGACTGGGAGACATAACCATGAAGGAGTGAGGTCGGTTGTTGAAATTAGTCTCTGGCTTCCCGGGCTCTCCCTCGGGATTAGTAAAGTGATCAACATTGTGGTCCACCTACAAAATGAAAAAGGAATAGGAAACATGGATCAAGCGGTGCTCATATAGAATGGAATATTAAGACATTGATTTGTTGTCAAACAACTCTTTTCATCTGCACTTATCATCCATTGAAGGGCAATCTATGATAGAAATGAGTTTGTAAAAAGTCAAGTATTGTCCTAAGTTACATGCCAAAGAACCAAAACCAACATTCACACAACTCATGGACCTGAAATGAAAACCCCTAAGCTAGTAAGTTTAATTGCTTATGTCAACTCTTCAATTATCCCTGCTCAAAATGTGGTTGGCAATCAATGCTTACCCGGGAGTGACCTCCAAACTCCCCAGCATCACTATCCAAACAAATTCGATATTTACCAGGAACTTCACAGCCCACCTTCATCCTACATAGAATACAATTGCATGTAGAATGAGAAAACATCCACCCTCTGGAGTACCATTTTCTCTAATATCAAATCCATTGTACTTAACCTAGGAAATGATGTACCGAGTATGAAACTCACTATCATGCTCTCATGACACACACTCTCACAATCATACTCTCACTATCATGCTCTAATGTCTCAAGAAGTTGCATAGTAAGGACTTCAACAAAAGTGTAAGGATGCTAGACCACCTTCCTTGAGTCCTACAAACCCAAAAGTACTCTTCTAATGCCTCTTACACATGTACAAGGATATTGAGTGTCACAATGTTACAAAACTCAATATAGTCATAATCTCCCATTCCATTGTGTACACCTTACCCCGAGTATGTTCTGGTCGGATGGAAGTTAAAGACAAAGACCAAGTCTCCTCTTTCGAATACAATGAGCTAGAAATCACCCAAACACAGGTTTAGTGAGACACTCAAAAGAATTACAAAAGCAACCAATTCAATACTTTACACAAACACCATAGGTAATTCAACTCTTGAATTAAGAAATAGAAAATCCATTTTGGAAGTTCATAGCCAATAATAGGAACTTCAACTGCAGTTTTGTTCTTTCTATTATTGATTTCTTCATCCTTCTGGTATAGTTCTCTATTTTCCTTTAAGCTTCCAAAATGATTCAATTCAACTTTTATACATATGAATACGGACACTTTTGATCATTTAGGCACCTTAGGGTTAATAATGATGAAAGTAAAGCAAAAATACTAAAAGGAGATTATCGTGTAGACATAGCTAACGAAATCCCATGACATGACGTGCACAATTAAGCTTATGTAAGGGTTGCCTTTTTATAAGTTAAAACATTTGCATGAATCATGAGCATGAATCAGGTGCCTAAATGATCACTAGCTACTTTTGATCATTTAGGGCTATAAAAGATGAGCACGAGAGAGATTCCTGACCTTTTCTGTCTCACTTGTACAGGAGATGTACTGCTTTGAGGAACTCACGAATTGGAAGTCTTCAGCAAGTGCAATCATCGCTCTATTGAAAGCATTCATGAACTGTTAGAAGAAACATACCACTGTCAGAGCATTGCAGAACCGTGTTCTCTGCTACAACCACACTGTTCAACCCTTTTAAGGACGACAGATTCATGATTTTGAAATTCTAATTTTGATTGATCATACTGTGAAAGGTATAAACTCCATGTGAAAAATCTTCATATCAGTAAATTGAGTGAAGAAAATAGCATGTGCAGGTTCAAAGAAATAATTATTTGAACAAATAGAAATCCTCATATTAACACTTCAAAACTGCTGAAAGTTCATGAGGCCAAAAAGTGGTCTTCTTCGTCCTTCAAGGGTTAAGGCTGGAATGTTCAACTAAAATCCCGCGTACTTTGAGATCTATGGTTTGCTCCAGAAGGTGTGGTAACATATGCAAAATAAAACTAGAGCGTGGCAAACTAGATGACATCACCAGCACCATTGAAAAAGATTATGATAAAACCTGTAAGGACCAAGAGCTCACTGTTTTAAAATGGCTAATTTGAGTGATCATATTGAGGAAAATATAACTCAAAAGGTGACAAAGTTTATATCCCCCAAATCAATGAAGAACATTGCATGTGATGGTCCAAAAATAGATAGAATTGACCAAAGAAAGTCCCATATGACCAAAGAAAGTCCCATATGAAATATAAACAAGGGCAATATTTGGAATTCATGGTCCTTTTTAGAGGGCACACTTCCAAAAACATACCTTGTACCGGAGATGGTCCTGTTCCAAGAGGTCCCAACGCCTTCGGCACTTGTCAAATGACCAGTTATTGCCTTGTCTAGGGAAGTCAATCCACTCTGGGTGGCCAAACTGCAACTCGCAAACAAGCTCTTAATTAGAAAAAGATAATATCTTCCATATGAAGACGAAGATTCTCTAGATATTTTATGGGGAAGAATAGGCACTAGCAAAAGACCTAGTATCTTACAATGACACACCATATAAGAAACTAATATGTGAACCTAAAATTTACAAATCAAACAACTCCAATGCCAACTATAAAATGTTTACCTCATTTCCCATGAAATTCAAGTAACCCTCCCCACCGAGAGCCATGGTAATAAAGTGAATCATCTGCAGATCAAAAAAGCTTTCAATAACTTGATTACTGTAAACCCTAGAAAAATTGAAGAAACATGTAGTAATGTAACGTAAGAAAAAAGCACAGATGGACCTTATGGAGTGCAATTCCTCGATCCACAACCAGATTTGCTGGTTGTAGAGCTGACATGCTGTAGTACATTTCCTTGTCCATCAACAAAAATGCAAACGTCTTGTCCCCAACCATAGACTACAAAAAGCACCAAATTGTAGAAAGTTAGAAAGTTAGAAAGTTGTATTTCAAATTGAGATATATAGCAACTACAGTAAGGTAGGAACCCCTTCCGTAGGGATCCTTTTCCCATGAGTTGAAAAGTCACCCTCGTAAAAAGTGACTTGTAAGAAATGAAATCAACTTTTACGTTCTATATCAGGCAAAGACGCTCCCAAATGATACCTCATAGATGTAATGCTTCTGGCTCAAGCTTGGGACCTTACTACTTCAGACTTCAACCATTCATAACGTACTCATACTTTATCAAAATAGTTTAAATATTTTGATGCATTAAAATTCTCTCAAAATGGGAAAAGACCTACCAAAAAACGGCATAAAAATTCATTTCTTGCAAGAGATGAGAACAATTCTTGGTTCTATCACAATCAAAGATCCTTCCATCTGATCCCGTGTCAATGCAGTAATTATAAACCAAATGCAGTAGTCTAGGCTCCTGATTGAGGACCTAATACTTCAAACTTAAACAATTCATAATTTATTCAAACAGAATCTAAATACTACATACTTAAAGCATGAGAGTCCTTTCAAAAATAGGAACAGCACCTAAACGGTTGCCGTTACCTGATCGTGGCTCTCGGCGTAACCAACACAAGCCTCAGTGTACCTCCGATTCACCAGTGTATACACAATATCGCCCATAGACCATTCTTCATCCTTCCTCTCTTTCAGGTACTGAATCCACTTGTCAGGAATAGCCATAGCCAAGCGGTAATCAAAGCCCACACCTCCTTCGGCCACAGGACGGCAGAGAGTGGGCATGCCTGAGACGTCTTCCGCAATGACTGTAGCGTCAGGGTATATAGAGTGGACGAGCTCGTTCGCAAGCATCAAATACATCACTGCTTCAGTGTCCGTGGATTCACTGAAATACTCATTGTAGTTTCCAGTGAAGCACATGTTGAGGCCGTGGTGGTGGTACAGCATCGACGTGATGCCGTCAAAGCGGAAGCCATCAAACATGTACTCCTCCATCCACCACCTCAGATTGGAAAGCAGGAAACGCTGTACCTCCCAGGAGCCGTAGTTGAATAGGCGGCTGTCCCACAGTTTGTGGTACCCCCGGGCACCTGTGGAATGAGATTGTTGTGCACAAACTTTAGCCAAAGATGACATTTGAGGGCAACTAGCCGAAAGTGTGGGGTTGACTACATATAGGAAGTCAAAACGAGCCAAAAAAACTCTCAAACATAATCAGTTGCTCTAAAGGTTTTAAAGAATCTTGAGTTTTCTGGTAACATGGCTATCAAAGGTTGAAGGCTTCGCTAATTCTTGCCTAATCTTATGGAAGGAGCTTTTGGAGGCAAGTCAAAATGGCCTAAATGGCAATCAAAAGTTAAACAAATGCACTGATTATAAATGTTGTAATTCCTGCTATAAAAAATTCATTTTCAACCTTCTAATGTTGTAAAAACATAACTGCATAACTGCACCTAGAAAAACAACATCACTGTACCTGTGTGGAAGTAGGAGTCCTGAGCAGCCTGGCCCAAGTCGTACCCCGCCAACCCATCCACAGCATTTGTGCTAGCGTGGCTGTGAACCACGTCCATCAACACACGGAGCCCCATTGAATGGGCTTTGTCTATCAAATACTTGAGATCCTCGGGACTCCCACAGCGGCTGCTGGCAGCGAAAAAATTTGTGACATGGTACCCAAAGCAACCGTAGTAAGCATGCTCCATGATTGCCATAAGCTGAATGGTGTTGTAATTGTTAGCCTTAATCCGAGGCAGCACTTCGTCTGCAAACTGCCTGTAGGACGCCACTTGGGGCTCTTTGGAGCTCATTCCCACATGCGCTTCATAAATGAGCGGCGCTGCTGGTTTTGCTACGCGGGGATGCTTGAACTCATATCTGCAACCCAGGCACATTAGAATACGAGAATATGTAAGATTTCGGAACCTGAGTAATTGTCCTCATTAAACTAAGTTCATGCAAACAATATTGTCAACTAACAAACTTTCACAATATTGGCCATGCGACACTAGTAGCATTGTCGACATGAAAAGGCGTCATTATTGATCCCTAAGCTGGGATCCTCCATTTCCGTCTGTTTAAGCATTTTGGCATGTATGGTGGGGAAGAATGTTGGAAATGCTATATTCCTCATAAAGGGAATTGCGAATCGAAGATTTGAAAGAAAACAATCACGTTTTTGGTCCTCGATATGTACTTTTAGTGAACCTTTAAGAATCGATTTGTAAGAACGCCCACTTCTATCTTCTAGAGGGAGCTATTTCCACAATCAATTGAATCCTAAATCATTTCATTTATTTTTAGGTCATGGATTCAGGGAGGTGATGGAAATGGGTGCTTCCATCGTATTCCTCGCATTGTTTTTCTCAGCAGCGTCGTTTTTCTCTTCCATGTTGTTGTTATTGATATTATGGAACACTGTTCATGAAACAATGGGAATGACTAGTTTGGGGGGATGGCATTTCAAGACCATTTATTTATTTTCTCTAATGAGAGTACATATGAAACAAGGATGGCCACAACAATAATAAACACCCAAGGATTTTACCTTTCAGATGCAGGCGGGTTCCAGTAAACACCATCGTAGTACGCAGCGAAGACATTAGGATCCACCACCGCAAATTTGATCCAAGCAGGAAGACGATCGACCCAAGTCCCATCACCCTTCTGCATCCTGAACTTTACTTTGGAGCCATGAGGGATGACAGAAACACCGCCCTCGTCAGCCAAACGGAGCGACCACACACCGAACTCGTCTCTTTTCATGGTATGTTTGCTACCATCCCAGCTATTGAAGTCACCAATCAACTGAGCAGCCCTGTGCACAACAACAAAAAGGATCAGATTTCAATACCAAATAGGGATCCTGCAAAAACCCACTTTGGTGCTACTACTAACGAGCAGCTACTCTTCGAGAGGCCCTAGCAAACTGCAGCACTGGCTCGCTTATAGAGTTCCAGCCTACTTGAACTTCCTCACATTCACTCTCTACGTAGCTTTTTTTCAATGCAAAGTTTCCTCCCCTTTGGTCCCGAGCCAACAAAAGAGGAGCTTCGATCATGGAAAGATTTGCACCAATCCAGTGTAGCAATGCTTGAGGCAATAGCTAACTAACCACGAAGTGCCCAAATGACCAACAGTGGTTGCTTCCATGTCTGTAGGAGATGAAATAAACCATTTCGGAAGCGTCAAGGAAAGCAACAAAATGTATAGCAGAAAGATGAAATCATGACCGACAAATACAGTTCAGAACTTGCAATAATCGACTACCAGTAGTAGCTTCAATTCCAGAGAGGGCCTTCGAATTTCAGTTGAGGCACTAAGGAGTATGACAAAGAATTACACATTGGGAAAAGAAATGGGCAATCGCCTGGGGTGGGTGTGATGAAAGCAATATCCAGATTCACAGTCAAGAATCATGAACAGTAGGGAAAAACTCACGCTGCTGCGGGAGCCCACTCACGATACACGGTGCAACCTTCTTCCCGGGTAAACCCATACTTCTCATAACCTACACAACAACACAGCCCCTGTCAGCACCTCGGTAATGGACACCCAGTTTCCAAAACAAAGCTCAATAAAAAAACTTCTATACAAATGTGTCTGAATTTGAGGTGAGCTTCACATAAGTTGAACTGATAAACTGATAAGTTGAACTTAACAGAAACATCAGGTAGAATAACATCCAATAGGGGAATAATGTTGACCCACAGAATTTCAGAGACCCAATTTAGGGTTAATCCCAAAAGACTGGAAGGCTCATGGTTTAATAGGAGCAATTCAATTGATAATGTTGAGAAAAACATAATTCAGATGGGATCAATATTTACAGTCACCAAAATCAGTGAAGAACATTGCTAGGGTCAGAGAAAAAATATATTCAATTATTGCACAAAGAAAGCCACATATGACCTACTCGAAACTTCTTAAAAATACAAGAGGCCAAATTTAAGCTTCCAGGTCCATTAAGGGTTAATTAAGAACCTGAGATCCATCTCTGAGATGGGATCCTGATTGCAGACTACTCGAGACTCAACAAGCTAGGAGACAACGCCACCATTAGATAGAAGAGAGATGCAACGAACTTCGGCATTGAAATCCCTAAAGCTCAAAACACAGTTTTTTCGAGATGCTGAATTCAGTCTAACTTTGGGGATAACGCTCTTAATGCTGTTGTGCACAGCGACACAACTTTCTCGCGACTAAATCCCAATTGCATTGCATTCTAGAAGGCATTCCTTTCATTCCTTGGTCAACCCACTCAACTGAAAGGATACGTTGTTTCTAAATACTTGCATTCTAACAATGATTGACAGGTCAAGAGGCTTGCAATGTACGGGATCAGAGGTCCTGAATTCCTTCCCAAACCCTATATTCCTGCTTCACCAGGGGCTTTCCATGGTATTCAAGAATGGAATGTGCAAGAAAGTTAGGCTCACCTTTGGCAAAGTCGGCCAAGCTTCCCTCCACCTTCTCAATGTCGGACTTTCGTTTCACGAACTCTTGCATTCGATAACGGAGATGGTTCTGGTGAGCGGCGAGCATAGGATCCACCTCCACCACCCCCAACTTCTCCTCCACCACTTCGCTCGTGTCCTTCCATCCGGCTGGCTTGTCTGACTTATCTGTCTTCAAACTTGTGGCCTTCACTGGGGAAGGAGAGCCGACCTTGAAGCTCAAGCTTCGCGTTTGCTGCAAATTGTGGAAAACATACATGAACAAAAGCACGTCTTTTTGCAGAACTCCAAAGTTACGGCTCAAAACTCACTTTCTCTAATGGCACATTCTGTACTTGCTTATTCCCAATATCTCCTGCGAATCTCTCCTGTTGCGAACACGTCTGATTGGAAAACCTTCCCACAAGTTGGAACTCTACACTCGATCCTCTCAAATATTACACTCTGCAATTCCATATTCCCATATCTCCTGTGAACCTCTCATGTCGCGTACACCTCTGATTGGGAGATACTTTCACAATTTGGGAACAGGTGACAAGATCCTATTTGTCCCTTTAAGGCAGTGCGATTAAAGAGGACTAATTGCACATGCCCCAAAACGAGTTAGACGAACAGCTAGAAAAAGACAAAAGTCCATTTGATTGGTCAAGATTTGAGAAGCGGGAGTCAAAGGTCAAGACTTGTGCTCCGAGAATGGAGACATTCCGAGAACAGCACATTGAAATGTCTTCAAAGGGACTACTAATTTGAGCAATATTCTGAGTCTCAACATCGCTCGGAGCCAGAGTTGAAAACAAAACTCTCACAACCCCTAATATAAACAAATGACACAACCACGCAGTTGAAACTTTGACAACCCTAATGGAAAACAAATGACAGATTCCAGAGCTAAAATCGCAAACTAGGACAAGCCCTAATATAAACTGATGAAACAGCCCCAAATCCGAAACTCACTCCTCCAAGGCCCCACATCGACCTCTGAAAGCGCTGCCCCCCTAGACCGTCCCAGCACGCTAAGCGTCTGCCTTCAACCTGCATTGCATCAAAATCCTGAGCAAATTCAAAATAGTGCTCATAAAACAGAACCATGATTCTTTCCAGTACAACTCCCAACTCTCTTCCCACCCTCCTCAACTGGAGTTTCACCCTCAAAATCACGAAACCACCACACCAAAACAACCTCAATTCCATACAGCCTGCAACAACGAGCCTCGTCGTCTCAAGAAGCACGATCTTTCCAACCAAGCATCACATTGGTCTTGGATTCCAATACACAATCTTTCACTACATTCTGATCAAACCAGAGCGAACCCTACCCACAGAGACAGACGGAGATTTTGAAGCACCTGGTTTGAAGAAGATAGCAGGTGGGTAGCAGGGCCATGGCAAGCAGGCGCTGCAAGCATGATGAAGAGCGCAGGAATGCACGCTTCCTTGACAAATTGCGTAGATCCGCAATGCTGCCAGTGCTGTGCTGGCAATGAAACACATGCACTCGCAAAAATAGCAGTTTCTCCGTGCAGGTAGCAATGTGACGAAGCTCCTGGCGCGTGAATGGGTTGGTGGGTGTTCTCGGTTACTGCTTCTTCTTCCAGGACGCGAATTCGGATGCTTGCGAGAATGTGAGTTGGCCTATGACAAGTTAGAATTGGGGCGACAGGGCTGGATCCATGGCCATGACGCCTAAGTTTACGAGTTAAGATTACTATTGCGAGAGGGGGAGAGAATGATTGTGGTGCTCCGTCCTGCAGAAGAGGCGCTTGAGTCTGGTGGCTTGGGAGCCCTGACCTTTCTCTTCCTTCCGTTTTCGCGTTGATCCTGTCCCGGAGAGGGCGTTATACCCGCCATCATATTCTTTCACCGGTTCTCAATCCAGGTCATCGTGGGATTAGCCTGTTAGGGCTTGCCAGATCAGTCATGTCGGTGGCCCTGGACCAAAGTAGAGGAAGCTTGCATCTAAGGTAGGGACACCCAAAAGCGTCACTTTTTGTACTGTGAATAGTTTTACATTTACTATTATTAGATTGGTAAAAAAAATTATTTATTTTATTGGAAAATGAAAGGAGGTTCTGACTCATCAAAGAATGCAACATTTGGATATCATATTCAAAAGTTGTAAAGGATCATAGTTTTTTTGGTAGATATTCCATAATTGTTTTCTTCAACAATAGTAACATATTGATTTAGAAGATGTATACAAAGTGAGGATCTATTGACTAGTGGTGCTTTTAGATAGATTGAGACTTTCATTAGTGGTGTACCTACCTTAGATTACAATGAATGTGAAGAAGTTTGAATAGGAACATAGTTACAAAGTAAATCAATGCAACTATAGACATAGTATCGCAACTATAGACCAAGTATTTCTTTAATGTTATTTTTTCATGAAACGCTCTACTATTATAATGTTACACAAATCCCAAAAAAACATGTGCATTAGGTGTGAAAACTTTTTGACAAAATTGAGTGTGTAAATGTGTGGAAGAGACATTTTGACAAATTATATTTGAACCCAAATTATATTTGCACTAACAATGTTTGTGTTCTTCATTTGAAAAAATTGATTCCTATCAATGGCAATCCAATACATATTTGGAGACTTTTTGTAATTTATTGCATATTTCTAAAGGCAAGACTTGAAGTATCATACTAGTCCATCTATGAATCCTCCTTGATAATACTTAAAGCCATTCTCCAAAGGCTTCATTATTTTACAACCATATTGCACCGCATATTTAAAGTTCCAAGTTCCAAACATTCCACTCACAATGTTATGTCATACTTCTAACACTTTATCCTTGTTGTAATAAGGTAGCCTAAAATTGTCTAATGGATGATAGAGAATCCTTCTACACAAGATAGATGTTCATCCTTGGAATTCTGTATAGGAAGGGAAGATCTTGCACACTAGTATGACCTCTACTAAATTTACTCTTGGGTTTTTTTAAAGCAAGTGATTCACAAGGTATCCAAAAGAATGATCTCCATGGTGACTAGCCCAATACTCTAGGGTTTAAAAAAAAGCAATATGAAAAAATCATGGTCACCAAGGATTTTGGATACTTCTCCCTTAAAGTAGGAGGTTCTAAAAGCGTTCAAGCTCTAAAACTGCCCACCTCTTGAAATGTAAACTATTTGTACATCTTTCTTTTTCATAGCCTTCACTAATGTACAAACAATGTACATTTTAGGAGGTGGGCGATTTTGGAGCCCCTTGCTAGTTCAACTTCGAAATTTCATAACTAATTCCACAAAGCTCCAAAAAATATGAAACGACTTGTGTTAGATGCCAATTCTACTTGTCTTTTGAGGAAATTTTATTGAAAAACATTTCAAAAAACTTTACCTCCCCCAAATTCAATTCCAGCTCTTAGATGATCAATTTATAGACCTAATACCTTATAAGATATGAAGTCTGGGGGCCACCAAACTGATGTTGATGATTTAATTGTTGGGTCCCTGAAAGAGCCAATGGGTAGATTGATACCCTGGCTCTCCCTTTCCCAAGTACCGAATATGAACGGTTCTCACAGGGAATGTGCTTTGGAATCATCTCTTTGCACTGCAGCCAAGTACCGTACTCTGGCCAGTCACACAACATTCAAGGCAGGAAGGAAAGGGACCTCAAATCAGCACTCTAGTACCACTACAGTAGTAAGGTAGCTGACCCATTTCCAACCACTTAAGCAATTACGCATATTTGAAGCATTGGTTTTTAGAGTACGGAATTTTTTTCTTTGTACTGAAATAGAGTTTGGAAGGATTATATATTTTTCCAAATTTTTATTTAAAAAAATATAATTATTATGAATTTTTTAGTGAAAGATTCTCTTTGACATGTAATAGTGATATAGACCATTCAATTTCTAACCATAGGTATGATTGCAAAATCAACCCAAGGATTGGTTGCAATATTGATAGCCTTACAACCAATCATAATGCCCCACAATTACTTCTTGAACTATGCCACAATTTTATAGAAAGAAAGTACAACGTCATGAAAAGAAAGTAGTCTATAGATTGGAAATGGGATGATGGTTGGAAACGGGTCAGCTACTACAGTCAGTGATCTAGAACTAGTTTGTGGAATTTAAGGGAGGCAACCCATTTCTAACCACTTAAGTAGATACATGTATCTACAAGGCAGGTTTTGAAAGTGGAAATTTTTTTCCATGTATAGAAATAGAGTTCATAAGGATTCCATAATTTTTCAGATTTTTATTTATCAAAACATAATTACTATGAATTTTTTTAGCTAAAGATTATATTCCACCCGTACTTGTTATATAGACCTTTTTATTTTCCGACCAAGGGTTGTTTGCAAAATCCATCAAGGGATGGTTGCAATATTAGAAGTCCTCTAGTCAATTATAATGCGCTACAATTACGCCAAGAACTATGCCATAATTAATCATCGTTAATCATCTCCTACACATAATTACACCACCCTACATTGCCAAAATGGGTCATTGATCAGGAATGGGTTGCCTCCTATAATGCAATATGCTACCTTCAAGACAAATAGGCATCAACTTTGGCTACCTAGTTTAAGGATAGAGGTGAGTAAGGTAATATTGGCTACCTAGTTTAAAGATAGAGGTGAGCAAGGTAATAGTCAAGCTCTAAAAAATTGCATATGCTCTAAACTTGCCTAATCCTTTACAACTTGCAAAATCCTTTCTTTTCTATTTTTTGTAATACTAAGGTAACAGGCTCAAAAATTGCCCACCTACAGAGCTAAAACTAAATTTTGGGGAGGCCAACCTTCTTGAAATTATTTTCAATAAAATTCCTTGAAAGACAAGTGGAGTTAGCGTCTAACCTAAGTTGTTTCATATATTTTGTGGCTTAGTAGAATTAGTTATAAAATTTTGAAGTTGAAATAGCATAGGGTTCTAAAATTGCCCACCTCCTAAAATGTACATTATTTGTACATTGTTGAAGGCTATGAAAAAGCAACAAGTACACATAGTGTACAATTGATGAGGTATTGGAAGTACTACCACACAAAACTAACTAAATAGATGCTAATTCCAATGTAGAAGAAGTTGCAAATTGGCTATCAAATTCTATTGGTTGTTGCAATCTTTGCTGAAATCCGATTTTTTCAAGAATTTTCTCCAATGTACATTTGCTATTGAAAATTTTAATAGCTATGGAGCCAATTTTAGCCAATTTTGTGAACATTGTTTGTAGTGTAATTATATATTTTAAAATTTTAAATGTTAATTTTAAAAAGTTATACACCCATTAATTTTTAAAAGAACAAACTGGTGACCATGGAAATCATTTCTTTGGTTACCATGTGAATCATTCGCTAACAAAATTGCAAAAGCACTCATTAGAAGTCATACTACTATAGAAGTCCTCCCCTTTTCACAATAAAATTTTGAGGATGAATAGTTGCATTTTTGTCCTACTTAAATGATTCTCTATCATCTATCAAATGCCAAATGTTTTTGTCGGTGTTTAAGGGTTAAGTTAGTTTTTTGTAACATACAAGCAAAAAGAGTTTGTGAAATGAAGAAAGTGTATGCAATATATTTTTTCCACTTAAAAAAAGAAGAATAAGAATCCCCATTAATAAATCACAAACACGAATGTGGTAAATCTCTACGGTCAAATGACCCCAAATTTGTTCCACAACATGCACACAATAAGATTGTACAGTTGAGATTTTCATACCTTACTGAAATTTAGACTTTTAACACTTGCAAAGGTAGGATGCTTTTAAGCATGTTTAGACCTTAGGTGATGAAGGGTTAAGGCTACTCCTTGGGCACATGTTGTGTGAAAATTTCAATTAAAGAAAATAAAAATTCTATTCATAGTGAGTTGCCCACAATCGCTATGTTGAAAAAAAACATGCCATTTGGCCCTTTAGGGGTTAAGTCAAACACAAGAATTATCTTCAATGTAGAACTTCAAACTTCATGTAGGCATAGTAGAATAAATTTTTTCAAAAAAATTTTGAACTAAGAAAAGTTATTAAATCAAGCTAACTTTCATCTCCAAAAATCCTTTTGAGATTTTGAGCCTCGAATCAAAAGCTAGGGACAAAATTTGAAAAGGGGTTGGAAAGAACATTTCCTTTGACTTTGTACTACAAGAAGTGCAATTCAATTCATCATTTCATCCACAAAGTGCACTTAATTGGAATATTTAATTCTAAAAAGAGGAGACTTGTTATCAAGATACTTTATCAAAAATGATCTAATTTATGAACCAATAGGTTTAAAAATGATATAAATTTTTCATTTTCACTAATATTTTAACCAATTAGGTTCATAGGAATCTTCTTCTTTGAATAGTATTGATATCTACATTGGTGGTAAAAATATTCATCTTTTGTAGAAAATTATAACCATGAGTAAGTAGCAAAGTATGGATGACACTAAATACATACTAGCAATTGGCATTTGCTATGCTACGCATTCATCATTAGAATTTTATAAGAATTTTTATACATTAGATAGAATGCAGAACAAAAATTTCAATAAATCTTCAAATGAAAATGACTAAAATCTTTGTATAATTTTTTTTATAAGTAAGCATATATTGAAATGTACAATAGAAATTTATTGAATGATGAATGAAATGTATGCAATGGTAAATACTATAAAGGATACACATACATTAGAAGGCATTAGAAATTTGACTCCATTGTTACAAAAAATGGCAACCCAAATTGAAGAATTGAAAAGAAAAACTTATAAATCTCAAAAACTTTGTGAACAACTTAATTGTTGTGGAATCCAAAATCACTTCAATTGAATAAATTTCTCAAAATCATTTGGTAGTAGCAATAGAAAATTGAAATCATGAAAGCTCATCACAAAAGCACAAAATCATAGAAGTGCAAAGAAGTGTAAAGCCAAGAGAACCAATGGATTCGCTACCTCTATAATATCATCCTATGGATCCTCTTTAATATCACCTTAATTGCAACGACTATATTATTTTTATAATATCACTCTTTGTAGAAAGTGATATTACAAAAGTGATTGCAAACTGCTACTCTATTTCTGTAATATTACATTGTGTGAAAATACGATTTCTATGTATGCATGATTGAAAATATTTTTACAAAATATTTCAAATAATTATTTTAAAGACTTATTGAAATCATTATCATGCATTCTATTCAAATATATCAAAATTTTACTAATATGTGATACAATGAATGCGTAGCATAGCAAACACGAGTACCTAGTATTAATGGTAGCATTTGTGATATTACAGAGGCACTTATGATTTTAGTAGTATGATGGTCCCAACATGGAAATGAAAATAATGGTTTGAATATATTGCAACATGAATTCATGGTAAACTTACAATAAGTTAATGCCACCCAATTCAATTGGAATGTTCTAGATGTAAATATTTTTCCATTTGTTTTTTTTATTGTGGAATGCAACTAAAGGCTAGATATCCTATATGTGCTACTAACCCCAAACCATCATCACTTTGTGAACATCTTCAAAATCAATATGTAGAAGAAACAATTTTATCACCTCTATCAAAAAAAGCTTTGACCCATCATTACTTTTGCATACAATATTCAAATGTTGCAATTTTTGGTGTCTTAGAAGTTCCTTTCACTTGCCAACAAGAAAATATGAAAATTTGACTTGCCTAATAATAATAGTAGCTAGATAGAGTAGCAAAAAGTGGTAGTTTGAGGGATACTTGCCCTAATCCTTTCAATACTTGAGGTAACAAATTTTCTTGTCAACAATACTTTGAAGTTAAATAAAACCTAAACAAATTATTGTTTTCAATATTTTTATTTTTGAATTTTTTTGAATTTTAGTTTTAGCATAAAAATCTAATTATAAAAATAAATAATTATAAATTTTCTATTCAAGATTTTGTGCAAGGGTGTCCATTGCAAATTTTGATTTTCTAGTGTTGAGGGCTCTCGAATATACTAGATCTTGAAGAAAAAAAATCACATCAAAAATTCATTTAAAAAAATAAAACAATAGATTTTGAAAAGTTGTAAATTGATTGGGATTATGCATGTTTTGCCCTTTAACCCTCATAGTTTTTTGGTGACCAATTTTTTAGATTTGACATGTGAAAAGAGGATTAAAAGACTATAAATTGGTTTCATAGTTTTAACATCCTTACAATCAAACATTACAATCTTTCAATTTGTAAGTGATATTGTTAACTTCTCTTTTCCCATTTGATACTTAACATGTTTGGTTTGAATTTTATGGTTTGAATTATAAAAAATTGATAAAACTTATGGAAAGGTTGGCTTTTAGTTCAATTTAGAGCAAGTTTCAAGAAGCTCAAAAAAGGCCTTGGACATTTAGGGGTCAATATGTAATGAAACTTTAAAATTTTGTCCCAAAATTTTGATTGGAGTCTTGGAATCTCAAACAGATTCTTAGAATTGAAAGTTAATTTGATATACCAACTTTTATTAATTCAAAATTTTTTGAAAAAAATTATTCTACTATGCCTACATGAGGTTTGAAGTTCTATATTGCACACAATTCCTGTGTTTTGACAATTAGTGGTCAAGCTCTCATCTTCAATTTATCCCATACCCTTTGAAGATTCATGATGGACAATGAATTTCATTATAAAAACAATCTCTCCATCCATTGTTTAAAGCACATATGTTGACATTGAATTGTAGTGGAATCTTTTCTAGTATTTGGATTTTCTTTACAATTCCTTGTCCTTAGATTTGGGAAGGTGGCATGTTAATTTTAAAAATCATTCATGGTTTCAAAATTCAATAACCTTCATGTTGTAGGTCCCAACTCCACAAAACAAAGCCCATGCATCCTTCCTCATAGAGGGCTTTTAGATGGTACCAAAATTGCAACTGGGAAAGGCACGGTCTAGGGATTTGATGGTAACAAACAAAATAGTGAATTAGACATTCTCACATTTGGCCAAGTGCACTAATTGTATGCACTATTGTGAGTTGAAAAGATTTTTCTTAAAACTATGGTACCCCCAATTTTTTCAAGAGCATCCTTCATCCATTCAATTGTTTAGGAAAGATTATAATGTTTTAGTGTTGGAAAAAGGTGCTGAAATTTTCTTAATAACACATTTGGAGGTGAAATTTGATTTCAAAACATACTCAAATGAAAAACCTTCAAACTACCAAGTGATTCTAAACCAAAATATAAACACTTTATTAAAATAAATATCATTTAAATGACTCATTGTATTTGCAAGATGGATTTGAAATGTTAAAAAACAATGAAAAAAGTAGAAAATAATCACATCTAAAGTTGAACCTCCTTCTACTAAAATGCTTTTCAGTCACTCATAGCTTTTTGGATCAATATGAAATTTTAACCACGTAAACTAGACTAGTATGCATAACTTTTATAACAAAATTATTGAAAACGGATCATATATGAAGAGGTTATGAGCCGCCAAAGTTCACTATAATGCAAAAATGTCTAGATTTTGAACTTTGAATTGCTCTCAAACATTCAAAATAGCTTGGATTGACATGAAATTTTTACCACAATAACTAACTTAGACCTTAAGAAAAACAAAACACAACAAATTTTATTGCAAATGAACATTTGATGAAAAAGATACAAGCCCCCAAAGTTGCAGCCATGTGCTAAATTCAAATTGAACCTGTGACTCTTCGAATGGCTTTCTCAAACTCAATTTGTCTTGGATTAATCTGAAAATTTTACCACACAAACTAGACTAGTATGCGCAACTTTTACAATAAGTTTTATTAAATTTGGACATTAGATGCAAAAGTTAAAGCATTTCAAACTGGACTATTACAATCGAGGTTACAATGTATGAGGACATTTTTTGTCCCCTTCGGCGATGAGGGATTAAGGTCCAACAATTTTCATAACTTTTGACTACATGGTTAAAAAGTTATTGTATGATATGTAATTTTCAACATTTGGCAGGTAGTCTGGGTAGCAAAAAAACTTCTTTAAAAATCGTTTTTAAAAAAAATAAAAATTTGAAATTGGTTCTCTAAATTTATATATAGGTGGAAATTTTTGAATCATTTTGTTTTGATAAATGAAATGAAAGTTATGAGCGTTTGAAGTAACAAAAATGATATTCAAAATACTAAATTGTTAACAATTTATATATGGAATTGAAAAATTTCAATCACAATGGTTGTAATATTGTAATAAACCATCTATGCCTAATGTTTTTATTTATTTTTTAAATATTTAAAATAGAGTTAAATAAAGAACTTCAAAGTTTATTTTAGAATATAGATTCCATAACTACCTACAAATTATCCACAACTATCATTTTTGTTACTTCAAACGCTAATATCTTGCAATCTACACGATAAAAATTTCTGAAATTTTTTCCCCATCTTCTCAAACCAAAGCAATATAAGATCCTATGGTTAGATGTGTCCAAAAATTTACTTTTTTCAAAAATTTGATACTTATACTAGAGATGACAATTTTGGAGCAATTTTGGTTTGAGTGGTTGAGCTTCTACTAAACCTAATTTATGTATCCCACATGAGCTGTTTTACCTTCCATCACCCCACTTGTATAAAGGCATTGCTTGTACATCCTTAAACACTCATTTCAATAGAAACTTCCAAATTTGTGTGAGGGAGTTGTTGGAAGTCTTCAATAATTTTGATTTTTCCCACTTGGATCCCGCTAATTTTGGCCTTGGACAATCAATGATCTTATATAGTCGGTTGCCAACCCAACATGTTGCTAAGAGTGGCCATTTACATTCAAATCTTCATTTTCAAAAGATTTCAAAGTTTCTGCTATGGACTACTTTTGCTATGGTGGGCCAATAATACAAAAGTGATTAACGGCCTTAGGAGTGCTCTGAGGTCCATGCCATGTCCGTTGCCATATAAGGGAGCCGACCCATTCGACCACTTAAGCAATTTTGCATATTTGGAGTGCTGTTTTTTTTAGTGGAGAAATTTTTTCATGTACAGAAATAGAATTTAGAAGGATTCCATATTTTTTCAAAATTTTGTTTCTCAAAACATAATTACTATGAATTTTTTAGTTGAAGATTCTGTTCAACATATTCTTGTCATATAGGTCCTCCTATTTCCAACCATAGGATGGTTGTAAAATCAACCAAGACTACAACCAATCGTAATGCACCACGACTACATTGGAGATTGTGTCACAATTAATGTCCTGCTTTTTCCTACTGATTGGAAAGAGTGTAGTCTATACGATGGGAATGGGTCCCTGGTCGGGAATGGGTCACTTTCCTTAGGCTTGGTAGACAATTGAGCACACATGTAGAAATGCACAACAATTTATGGTTGGTTTAATGCCTCCGTAAGGCCAAGTGGAAACTACCCTTACCCTCGCTAATGTAGTGTTTTTGGTTAATAATTCCACAATTACTACAATAGTGCAATTTGGGTCTGTTAGTCACACTGCAATTAGAGTAACTCTATATTTTTGCAATCGAACTTAATCCATAAATGTTCAAGGGTTTTTTTGAGCTTATTGGAATTTGCTCTAAATTGAACAAAAAGACAATATTTTGATAAGTTGTATAATTTTTTTTAAATTATAACCATACAAATTCAATCTAGACATATTAGAAATCACATAGGAAAAAAAGTTTTAAATTTTAAAAAAAATAAAAAAATAAAAAATAAAAAATAAAAAATAAAAAATAAAAAATATATATATATATATCACTTATAGATTGAATAATTATGATGTTTGATCATGAGGCTGTTAAAATTACAAAAGTGATTTAAAGTCTTTCAATCATCTTTTCACATGTCAATGCTAAAAAGTTGGTCAACAAAAAAATATAAGGACAACAGATCCAACATGCATAATCCCAATCAATTTATGACTTCTCAAAATCTACTCTATAATTTTTTTAAGTGAATTTCTAATTTCATTTTTTCTCAAAGATGTGGTGTATTTGAGGTTCATTTCCAAGAGCCCTCAACACTATGGAAAGTCAAGATTGTAGTGGATACCCTTTTTTAAAATCTTGAATAGAAAAATCATAATCAATCATTTTCAAAATTGGATT
Organism: Climacium dendroides; assembly: GCA_950106755.1. Lineage (NCBI taxonomy): Eukaryota > Viridiplantae > Streptophyta > Bryopsida > Hypnales > Climaciaceae > Climacium > Climacium dendroides. The sequence continues at coordinate 22,272,994 of OX467091.1, forward strand.
TTTGATGCTAAGACTACACCTCAAAAAGAATTAAAAAAAAAAATAGAAACTTGTTTAAATTTTATTTAACTTCAAAGTGTTGTACATTGACCCCCAAATTTGGTGCTTGAGGCATTTAGGAATTAGCTTAGTTTGAAGCATAATGGGGTGATTGGTGGAGATCATGTCCAAGAGTTCATTTATTCCTTCAAAATACCCTCCATTGATTCTACTTCAAAGAAATCCAAGTGGGCTTGTACTCTAATGTATAGTAGTGGGCTCTTATTACAACCCTTTTCTACAAACAGTTCCTACAAGAAGCTTTGAAATGTACAATAAGAGGTTCTCAAATGAATTGCCTATGGTGTGAGAACATAATACAAATTGTTAGATATTGGTCCATGCTTTGCCAATGGATGGAATAAGAGCCAAGGTGTGTCCATTTTGAAGTTAAGGTGTGTCCACCTAATTTTTCTAAATGAAAAATTGGTTGCTCAATTGCCTTCTTACAAATGCTAAAGAGTTTAGGGTCCATTTAAGTTTAGTAATGGTTGCATTTTGGAACCTTGTGTATTACTTTTTACATGCTACAAATGATTTTTTTTGGTCAAGCCATATCTTTTCCAAACTACATATGCATAGGTTTTACAAGATCTAAGTTGACAAATAGGTGCCTACGATAGAATTCTTTGGAAATTCATAAGAATTCATAAATGCTCTAAAAAAATATGAAACCACTTGAATGTGTAAGATTCTACATCAATTTCTCTTCAAAAATAAAGAAAAATACTCTTAGGCATCTAAAAACCATAAAAGAAGGCTGACCAATCCTTAAAGGATCAATAAAGCTCACTACTTTACTGAGATATTTTAATCATTTAAGGTTTTTAAAATTGCAATATAAAATGAAAAATTTATTTTGTTTTATTTGTATCAAAAAATAAAATGAAATGAAAAATTTAGAGGTGTAATTTAGTGGGGTTTGACGGCTGAACAAAAAGTACAAAATGTCTTCCAATTTGAAGTACATCTAAGGTAAGACAGCCCATTCCAGTCAAATGACCCATTGTGGGGTTTTTTCAGGATGTGGGCAACAATGCATGTCTTACATGACAGCAATGGAGTGAACACTAACCTCATTAGGAACTTCTGATTTTTCAGTGTGAAGTCCATTGTAAAAATTGACTTTTTTGGCCTTATGTAATAGAAAATATTTTGACTGCATTAGGCAATGAGATGAGCATTACAGATTCAGATTTTGTTGGTCTTAAGGTAGTCTACAGACTCTTTTGGGCTCGATGCTTCAGAAATTCTTAGTGAATTTATACTTTGTAAATTTTTTTAAATTTCAATTGCACTTGCTGTTTCTCACACTTGTACTAATGTGGGTAAAAAATTGAAAAATTTCAGCATCAAGATGATGCCAAACTCCTCATTCTGACCACAATGGGCTCGTTTACCTTATATTGGTCTTCATTGGTAGGTCCTCATTGGTACAAGGTTCTCTCTTCCCTGAAGGTCAAAGTTGGCATAAATGAATTAAAACATGGCATAAAATGATTAAAACTTGGTATAAATCATAACCCCAAGATGGTGGGGGTTTAGTTTCCTACCAAGTATACTACATTTTACAATGCGTATGAACCCCTCAAAAGCATAACATACAAGAACATAATTGTCTATACACACTAAAGTCCAAAAATATGCTAAAGTAAAACACACTAAAGTCCAAAAATATGCTAAAGTGAAAATAAAAATCCTGACAATTTGCCAAATGGCATAGAAAATTGTAGGATTTAAACCAAACAAAGAAAGGCACTTTGGACAAACTTTCAAGTAGAATTTTTTTAACCTTGTTTGAAAAGGCTGGACATGCACCAATTTTCTTTCAGACCTTCCTCTATAGTGCAGCCCCAATATATTGGCCAATAATGGTATAACTTACTTTTAAACAATAAATAATTAGAACTTAAAAATTGTCTCATTAGAAGCATATCCGAAAGAACATGGAGAAGATTTTTTTTTTAAAAATTCAAAATTAAACATTGGACAAGTACTTCAAAAGCAAGATTAAAATCTGAAATTACAGAGATCTTAGCAATCACGGTTACCAAAGCAACATTTTGCCATTGATTCTCCACAACTAGAAGGGACCAAAAACCCTTTGCGGTTGTGTAACATATTATAAATACAGTGGTTTTTGACCAAAAAAAACATTGATCAAATATTGTTCATTACAAAGTAAATTAATGATCATGGTACACTAAAGATGATAAATAGTGTTATGTTGTGATTAGTGTTACTTGGACTTTTACCTTGGTCACTCTAAACTTCAATTAGTTGGGATTTAGTGTTGTGTTCACTTTTTTGAGCAATAACTTTTTTGAGCATGTAATAGGTTTCTTGAGTTCATACGGGTTTTTTTTACATTTTAATGAAATAGTTAGGTAACACTAAATGTAAACTTGTAAAAAATTTATACCCAATAGTTGACAATTAGTGTTATGGTTCGTGATTAGTGTTACGAACACTATTTATCATCTTTAGTGTAGTGTGTAAATATCAATGTATCACAATTCATATAGTAAAACGCAATTGAAGAGTTATAAGGCTAAATAGGAGTTGTATAGAGGACCCCAAGGGCCTTTCAAGGGTGAGTATTATTGCAGGCAGATTTTCTCAGGTAGAGAAATCAGCAAAAGACTTGAGCCGCTCAATTCTAAACTTAAAAAAAAAGCCCTTGCAGCACCTCTTCAATCAAACTACAGGCTGAGAGGGAAAGTGCTGTTGATCAACTTATTATTAATTGTTCATAGCCACACTTTGGATGTGATGATTCTCCACCTCTAGAATTTAAATTTAAATTTTTTTGGGGGTGGGTGGGAGTATGTGCTGGTTTGTTGTTTTGTTGGATGGCTGAGTCAACTTCCGGAATCTGAGTGTAAGGTAGGAGGTCCATAAATTGCCCACCTAAGAGCTGAAACTGAATTTTGGGGAGGCGAAGCTTCTTGTTTCAGTAAAATTTTCCTTGAAAGATAAGTGGAATTGGTGTCTAACCCAAGTCGTTTCATGTTTTTTGGAGCTTTGTGGAATTAGTTATGAATTTTTGAAGTTGAATTGGCATAGGGCTCTAAAATCAGCGACCCCTTCAAATGTACATTGTTTGTACATTGTTGAAGGCTACAAAAAAGCAACACGTACAAATAATGTACATTTGAGGAGGTGGGCGATTCTAAAGCTTGTGCGCTTTTAGAACCTACTACTACTCTGTGTACATCTCCAAAATCAATATGTTTGTATGTGGAAGAATGAATTTAGAACATCTATTGAAGGAACTTTGACTTTTCATAACTTTTGCATATAGTATCTAAATATCATGTTCTTTGGTGTGTTGGAACCTCCTCTCACTTGCCAATAAGAAAGAAAACCAATGAAAATTGGAGTAGTTGAACAATAGTAACTAGGTACAATAGCAAAAAGTGTTCATTAGTGCATTGGAACTTCCTTTCACTTGCCAACAAACGAATTATGAAAAATTGACTAGTCTGATAATCATAGCTAGGCACAATAGCAAAAAGTGGTAGTTTGGGGTCCCAATATCGTGTTCATTGGTGCATTGGAACCTCCTTTCACTTGCCAACAAAAAAATCAATGTATTTGAAAAGTGTTTTTTGGTCAAAAAGATGAATGAATATAAAAATACAATGCTTTGTCAAATTTTTAATTGATTGCCATCTTGGCTCTCTTTCAGGAAGTTAAAAAACATTGCCTATAGCAAAGACACTCATCTTCTTAGATATTGTACCAAAAAAACAACTAGTTTTGCAATGTTCCCTTCCAATATTTGCCAATGCAAAGAGGGTACAAAGGGCTTGCAAAACCTAAACTCTTATCCATATTGCATGATCATCATTTCACTTTTCTATAAAATAAAATTCTAGTAACTTTAGTAAAAGTAGTGATTTTAAGATTTTTTTGAAAATTGATAATTTTTCTTAAACTGGAAAATTACTTTAAATTGATGTAATGTTCATATGAAGTTTGATTAGTTAGCTTGGTTTTGTATGCCATGATTGTTAGGTCAAAATTTGAAGCCTAAAAAGTCATTTAGTGATAGTTGTTTAGGCTTGTCCATGATTATCAATTCACATATACTATGCAACTAAGTTTTTATTTTGTAATATATCTCACATTAACTATTACAATGCTTAGAAAAATATGCCAAAAATTAACATATTGTAGCAACTCAAAGATAATTTGGCATAAAAAGTTGATACTATTATAGGACTTTACTTGAACTGTTAATTTCAATTTGATTTATTTGATTTTTGTATAAATCATTTGGATTTTATATAGATCTAATTTGTTTTGTATGATTTTTGATGAATTGTACCTATGATAGTGTTCATGAAAAGCTATAAAATATAATCTTTTATGATATATATGATACTGTATGTGGATGTGAATTTTTTTCCCTCAAAACTTGGTATTATTTTTTCAAATATTGTAACCTTATAGTTATTGTACTTTCACAATCATTTGTAAAATTAATTCCAACATTGTAATGCCGAACTTATTGAATGTACTTTTAAGAGTCCTTTTTTAGAAATTTTCTTGTGCAATAAATTTTGTACTAAGTTAGTTATTGATCTTAAGAAAGTGCAATCCTCCACTTGCTTTTTATAAGTTCTCAAATAAACTAGGCAACCTACTAATCATCAAAGCACATGTTTGTAATTTGTAGAGTGTGAAGGCTATTATCATCCAAACCAAATTTTAAATAAGAAAATACAAGATAATTAGAGCATTGAAATTTTGTTTGAAATGAAGTAGCCTACATACAAGTACAAACACTCAAAAGCATCACTTCTTTTGGTTATTCAAATTTTGTTTAATTTCTAAAGCCCTAAATTGTATTTTTTGGCAGCATAGCAATTTTGGACAACTCACTACAAATGGAGTTTTTATTTTTATATTTTTAAATATTTTTATATTTTTAAATTTTTACTCAACACGTGTCCAAGGAGTAGCTTTAAGGCCCAATAGTTTTCATAACTTTTGACTACATAGTTAAAAGGTTATTGTATATGATATGTAGTTTTCATTGCTTAGCGAGTAGTCCAAGAAAAAAAATACTTCTTTAAAAATCATTGTTTTAAGAAATAAAAATTTAAAATTGATTCTCTAGACTCATATATATGTTTAAAGTTTTGAATCATTTCATTTTAATTAATGAGATGAAAATTATGAGGAGTTCTAGTTATGGTATACCTACTTTAAAATAAACTTTGAAGTCCTTTATTTAACTCAATTTTTAATATCTTTAAAAAAAATAGAAGCATTAGGTGTGGATTGTTATTACAACATTACAACCATTAGGATTGAGATTTTTCAATTCCATAACTAAATTGTTAACAATTTAGTATTTTGAATTATTTTCTACTTCTTTCTACTTATTATATTTTTCGTACCTACATATTGTACAATTCCAAATGATTTGAAAATTTTCAAGTATGTAGCCAACTTGCCTTGAAGAATGAATCCAAAGAAGCATCACCATTTTGGACATTTTTTCATACAAATGTAACCTTGAATTCATACAAATGATACAATTCCAAATGATTTGAAAATTTTCAAGCATGTAGCCAACTTGCCTTGAAGAGTGAATCCAAAGAAGCATCACCATTTTGGGCATTTTTTCATACAAATGTGACCTTGTGAATTGCAGTTGCCCTTTCTTTCACAAAGCCAAAAAAAGGATTTTTGTCACTTCAAACACTAATATCTTTGCAATCTTCCCAAGTGAAAATTTCTGAAATTTTTTCTACACCTTCTCAAACCGATGTACTACAAGATCCTATGTTTACATGTGTCCAAAAATATTTTAGAGGTTAAATGAGGTTATTTAGACCTCAAGAAAAAGGGAAAAAACAAAATCTATGCATGCCACTAGAATCCCCTTGGATGGACACCCACGAAGCACAAAATGTTCATTTCCCATTGGTTGTCTCAAAGAACAACTGCAATTCCCATTGGTTACTATTGAAAACTTGATATGAATTTGGTTGAGACTGTAGATGTACATTGGAGGTCCCAAACTCCCAATGTAGATAGTGGAGAAAAGAAAGAGGGGCATTCGGGGTGTGGCTACCTTGCATAGTCATCAGAGAGTAGTCATGAACTGTAAACATGGTTATGAAGAGAGGTACAGTACACTCTACAAGAGACATCCGTGAAACCTGGGATTGAGTCGTACAATTCTGACGAATTCATCGTTTCTACTAAGATATATGTGTCGGAACCTGCGAATTCAAACAGGAGAAGTGTGCACTTTCCGTGCACAAGGACGCATAAGTTCAGCCACTCAATTTCTTTCGAAGACCCGGATCTGAATATGCTGTAGGTACATTCTGACAGAAAACGAAAAAAAACTCAACACACAACACTACATTCTTCCTCACCTTGACAACGGTCATAAGAAAAAGCCTTGTCAAGAAACCACTGCATATAACAGGAAGGGACCCTTTGAAGCTGATCCTAGAAGCATGATATCCTCTACTTGATCTTGAGAAGCTGCACCTCAAACACAAGAGGCTCTTTAGCATGAGACATGAGGGCCCTTCGAGGGCCAAACTGCAAAACACAAACAGTAGAAGTCAGAACCACCGCTGTAGTCTCAAAAAAGATGCACATCGAAATAAGTCACTTATACGTCATTCTTCAGGAGGCATCTCTTTTGTTAACCGTAAGTGCTCCGAAATTCTTATATTGGATGGTGAATGGAGTGTTTTAGGGCAATGTTTCATCCAAATACCTTCTCATTCAACCAAAGGAATAAAAGAGAGCCTTCCTTCATGACCGATTATGACCAAATTGATGAAATTGTATTAAACAATATATATGGCCAAAATGTGAAAATTAAAAAAAAAGGAAGGATTCAAGCGTTAAAGGGTTAATGAGGCTAACATTACCTCAACAGGCAAAGGCTCAAGAGATGTATCAATGTAGCCCACCTCCGGTGGAATTAATGCCCTTCTCTTTCCTGCAAGAATAGATGTCAGACAATTCCACGCCACCCCCGCTTGTAAATTAGAGGATACTAAAACTATGAAGGACCTGATTTCGTCTCCACCACTGACCGACAACAAGTCATCTAATCACTTGGCTGGCCTTCAAGTTGGCAAGTTGGATGTAATGAGAACTTAAAGAAATGTCTACGGCACTGTGCTTTGAATAGAAATGAGGTTTTCTCTTAAGCCTTCAATAGTGGTCTACAATCTCCCACTTTGAATGATTGCATAAGAAATTCATGCATAAAGACAAAAATTTGATCTCAACAGATTTTGCTCGTCCCCATAGTGATCTCTCTACAACTCAACAGTGATGTCACAAAAATCACATTTCTAAATACGTGAAAAAGATTACAATAATGCAAATAGTATCTTCTTCCTTATTTTCTGCAGCAGCATCTTGTCTATGAAAAAATGAACACAGAGAGTTCTGACATTTATTAAGAAGTTGGCATATTACCAATATCATTGCATACAGAAAGGCGTGTTACCTCCAGGTCTCATTCCAGCAAGCACCTCCTCCAGGCCCGGAATCATCTGCAATTAGCAAGGCACAAAATTAGATAGAGGAAATCAGAAAAGAATGAAAGGTGAGTCTAAAGTAGTCTTGACTGTACCTTTCCTGTGCCGAGGGGAAGCACAGCAGGCCGACTCTGGTCATTGAACTGATTCACTGTGCTGCATTGCTTCCCACAATGGTCAGTATAAACAAGCGGCTAAACACACGTCTCTACTCGACAAAAAATGTATAGCTTCCATAAGTCTCATTCCATATAATCTTCAAAAAAATACTGAGTATAATCTGAGGTATAATCCCCCCAAATTCAAAAACGTTAATCAACAATGATAGAATACCACTGTTCCCTGAAATCACAATTCTACTTGAACATAAGAAATCCATAGCATGATGGGTCTCAACATGTTATTATTGCTTTGATACATCTCTCAGTTTCATCGAGTAGCATAATCTTCAACATTTTTGAACCATTGCTTAGTCTCTCCACTTGAGTTAGACACAACAACAAACAAAAGGAACAGTAGGTAGACAACAATATCAACCTGAAAACTATGTGAAACAGTTTCAGCAAACAATGCACCTGTACACGAAGTAACCATTGGACCGTCGGCAAACAAAGTCGAATTCCAAAGTATCACCAGTCTTGGCCTCAGGACCAGATCCATCCACCACCTCTGAGAAAAACCAGACCTTCCGAATTCAGCTCTTTACTGCATGCTTCACAGGGCACCAATCGGAGGAGTATGAGGGAAAAAAGGGACACCACCCTGTCCCATAATCCATCCCAAGAGTTTCAACACCACTCAGAGCCTGTACTGTACAGTACATGCACTACCAAGGCCGCTCTAAGGTAAAGTATACTAAAACCTATTCGCATTTTTAATCAAATCTGGAACATATTGAGATACAACATGCACACTGCTTGCAGAAGACGGAAATAGGTGGTTTGAAATTTCTCAAGTCTCATATAATATTCTAAGAATGATTAAAAGTGGTCTTTTATTGAGATTTTAACTGCAAACCGTCTCTTCTATCACCCTCATGATCTCTTATGAGTACATCAATCAAACCTGCATGCACAAGAAATTGCTTAAAGAGACAGGAAATCAATCGTATCCTCTACCTTATAAAATGAGGTGCAGTTCACATTCTACAGCAAGACAAGACAGCATGGTGTAATGTAATAGCTGAGTTTTTCTTAATCTTGTCATGGCCATTTTCAAAGTATGATTCTCTCGACGTTCTCTTCCTTTCACTAACTTGCATATGTAAAAGAAGAGGAAAAACTTAAGACTAGCATGAATGAAGCGTCTGTTAAAGTAGTTCTACTAACAATGCCATATGGATGCAGATAATAAGTGATACCGTTGGCCATATTCAGAGAAGAAGTCAATTCAAACATTCAAAAGATAGAGAGCGAATATGAACCTTGAATTCGGACTCCAGAAGGTGTTTTTCGGAATCTGCATCAACCGTGATCATTCAATTGAAAATGGGCAAAATGATCACAACCATGATACAAACCCTAAACCCTAACATCACGAAGTTGACACTAAAGTGAACCCTAAACATCAATAAGGTTGACACTAAAAATGATGACATCCAAGGAAAAAGGAGCCTCTGCAAGGTTACCTTGGAAGGTCGGGTTCCACCATCATGGGCATTACAGGCTTTGCACCCACAGGCGACGACGACGTCGCCGCAGTCACAAGAAGCGTACTCATCAAGGACACGACACTCCGCCTCAGGACTGGCTTTGATTCCTGGCGAGCATCTGGGTTGGGAGCCGAGCTACAAGTACACCTGAATGGCAGAAGTCGTGATTGGGTTGAACTCTGCATTTCCCATTTCCTGCAAGGGAGACAACACTTATGAGTACCAAGGATTCATGGTTCTAAAATCAGCAGTTCGATTAATCATATTGTTCGAAGTATAATTAAAAAATGAGGCTGAATTTTATATCGCCAGAATCAGTGACGAAGATTGCACGTGATAGTAAAAGAAGAAATCAAAATAAGATAAAAAGAAAGTTCCTACATGACCTACTCAAAACTGCTGAAAAAAACATGAGGCCCAATTTCAGATTTTTGCTCCTTTAAGGGTTAAGTACATGCGCACATATTTCATCACCCTCGAAGAGTCTCGTCTTTGAAGTATTCACTTCGTAGCACATTGCCAACAATGTCACACCATCCATTTCCAATAAGTAATTCGGACCAGAACACATCAAATTGTGTATAACATCCTGCATTTAATAACAATCCGCTTGCTCAATGCAAACAGATTCACGGGAAGAGCGCTACACAGGGAACACCCAATATATGTTCTATAAAGAAAATGGACATTAGTTATTATACATTTCAGACGGTGATGACCCCTGAGCAGCACAAATCCCTAGAGTTTTTGTGAATGCAGCTATTCAGCATCCCATCTTTCTTTCAAAGGATCATTCCCATATTAATACCATTGATAATTCCTACCGAGCGAGAATTCAGAGGTATCTTGTTCATGATCAACAACAATCATGCCTTAAAATTACAGATTGATATGGCGAAATTCGATGCGACCTTGGGAAATGTGTGGTGAAGTCGTTGCGTGTGCAGAGGACAGAAGAAACCGAAGTCCGCAGCTCCATGTCCGTTCACTTCTGTTTCTGCTTTGCAATGCAGTCATCAATCGGAAGGCAGGCAAAGTCTACTGAAATTTCCAGAACTCTCTAGTGGTCGGGTTCTGAAGGAGAGAGACGAAGTGTGTTATCCAAAAAGCGAAAAGGGAGAAGACGAATCGGAAAGATCATCCATTTGTGGCATCAACTTCTCATCCATCTTACTCCCCAAACCGAAATTGATTATGCAAAATCTTCTTTGCATGTTTCCCCCACTTATAAAAAAATCTTTGCATTTTGAGTTTCCAAAATGTAGAAAATCAACACTTATTAGATCAAGATTTTGGATGTTAAAATTTGTAAAATATGAGAATTGCAACTATGGGGCATAGAACATAGGACACATACGAATTCTATTTGAAATTCTTTACCATTTGTGAAATCTACGAGATCAAAGCATAAAGGTTTTTTTTTGCACTACATTCACGTGGGGATATTTCAACTTCAAATTTCAAGAAAAATTTCAAAATGTGAAATTTAGTTTACATATTTTAGTATAAATGCAAGCACTTTGGTATAGAATTATTATACCAAAAATCAAAACTTAAATTCACTTTGTAAAAAACTTATATATACACCTTGTATAGCGATGATTCTTTTGTGATTAGCATGATGTCAAGAAGTATTCATAAATTGACCAAAATTTCAAAATAGATTTGTTTTAGAATGCAAATTGTAAATTGTTTTATGAAACTACTATTTTGAAGATTTCTTTTTTAATTTTTAAAGTTTTATTTTCAATGTCATGGAAGAATTTTGAGTCAAAATGTAGAAATCTTTTATGATTATAGTGTAACTATGTTATAGATACCTATATTATAGGTGATTACATTGTAAGCACCTTTAATGGTTGTAGTATATTTGCTTATACGTATGCTCAAGGCTCATGTGCTCGCATTTTCATACTCACACACTAGCATTGTTGCCTTATGCTGTTGCCACAACCCAAATAAAAATAAAAATAATTTTTATATATTTAATTTGATAATTAATTCATAAAAACTTCAAAATTCAATAACTTTCACACCTTATGTCTAAATGCCGTGAAACAAAGCCTATGCACCCTTCCTTACATGATACTTTTTTATGATACCAAGAATGAGCCCAAGGGATGTACAATCCAAAAGACCTCAATGTAGCAAACAAAACAAACAACCTAATGTAAGGTATAGATAGAAAGTTGCATTTGACCCCTACTAATTTACTAGTTTACTAATCTAGTAAGTTTTTGAACTTTAAATTAATCTATCAATTTTGTGGGATTTGGTAAGAGGATTGAAGGTGTGATATTAGAGAGACTACTATGCTCTATGCTGTTGTCATAGTCAAAATAAAAATAAAAATAATTTTTTAATTCATAAAAACTTCAAAATTCAATAACTTTCACACAGTAAGTCCAAACACCACAAAACAAAGCCCGTGCACCCCTCTTTGCGAAGAGTTTTCTGGTTTAGGAGATCTCCGTAACAAACAAAACAAAACAGCCCTTTAAGAAAACAGCCCTCTAAGGTATCGGTGATATTAAAGAGGTCTCGGCGTTCTTTTCATCCCCAAACATCCAATTCTCATCCAAGAGTACTCCGGTCTGCAGTGACGGAATTAGGGTTCAAAGCCCTTCCGTCTCTGTTCGGCCCGTCGGGACTTGTTGTGTTCGGGAGCTCTCCGTGCTTCTGAAACTCTTTCACATATTCATCACTGCCTTTTGGCTGCGACGCCGCCAGTTAGTCACCATGCAGGTTTATTGCTTACTCCGCCTTCTCTGCTTTTTGGCTTTCAATTCTTGTTTTGATTCCTCTGAAGCACAAGAACGGAATCGATGTTCTGTCGTTTTAATCTTTTTTTTTGGTGTATGGCAGGCCAGTGATAGGTTCAACATCAACAGCCAACTTGAGCACTTACAGGCCAAGTATGTCGGCACCGGCCACGCTGATGTTAATCGCTTGTAAGTTCAGACTCGTTTTTTTGACGCCCTACTATTCCGATGATGAGTTTCAAGTTTCTAATTGCAGTATCGGGAGAGAAAACGACGGTAGAGCTGGCGAGCTGGTAGTTGCACATGAGCTTTCAAATTTCAGAACGCGCGGTTGCTATTTCTTAACTTAAGAGGTGGTTGAAGATTAGTTTATAATGGAACTTTACGCGATTTAGCTTTTCTTCTGTGTTCTGCTTCTGATCACGTTCTCTACACCATTGAGCTTGGAGGAAGACAGTCTGTATCTGTTTTATTCCGTTTTCTGATTCTAGTTCAGGAATAGTTTGAGCGTTTGTCAATCTTTGTGTGTGTACTTACAGCTTGTAATGAAAGTCTTAAAAACATCATCTAAGCAAACGCAGTGGAAGGCAATACAAAAACACGATGGATAAAGTAGAAACGAAACAAGACGATTTCGTTATGGTAACTGCGGCGTTTCTGGATTCTACGAGGATAAGTGACTAGGGTTTTGGATTAGCTGTGTCTAGGGTTTGGAACAAGTGGTCTTCAATGTCTTCGCTCAATGTGTTTGGAGTATTGCTGGTAGTACAGGTAGAACCTCTCTTAGTGCATAATTGTCAATTATGGAGTTGGAGTTTGTAGGTGGGCCCAATTTGAAGCACATTTTCAGAAAATGTTCAAAGTTTTGTTGACGTATGTTAGGTGGCCATTCATTACACCTCTCTAAATGCATAAACCTCTCTAAATGCATAGTCTCAACACCATTCAACACCACCATGCACTAACGTTCTACCTGTATTCATAATCATATATGATGCTCTCACTTTGGAAACACAATCGTGAGTAGGCGAGTTGTCAATGAGGTTATGTTCTAAGTCCGTTTCGCACGTCATTGTTTAATTCACCCTGATCGAACGAGAATATTCGAGTTACAGTGCGAGAAATTAGCGAGTTGAGAATGCCAAAACTGACACTGGAATGCCAAGGAGGAGTGAAGCCTGCTGTCCTTATTTGCTTTGAATCAAATGTTACGATTTTGCATTATGTCACTGATAACCATGATTTGTTTGCTTGTGACAGTGAGTGGGCAGTGAACATCCAGAGGGATAGTTATGCCTCTTATATTGGGCATGCCCCTCTATTGTCCTTCTTTGCAGTCGCAGAGAATGAGTCCATCGGACGTGTGCGCTACAATTTTATGCAGGTTAGCAATGCTACACCTAAGCTCGTGACTCTGGACAATGTGTGTCGTTCCATGACCTGCAATTTCTGTAGGCTGTGTTTAAAATGTGGGATTCTTACCCCATTGTTGTGTGTTCAGAGGATGCTCTTGCCTTGTGGAAAGCCGCCAGACAGGGATCAGGAAGATTGAACCTGAATGATGCCGGAGACCATCTTTCGCTTTTCTCAAACCAGTGGATTCCGATGTCCCAGCTTGTGGCTTAGTTCATTGACGACTTAATTGTAACATGATGTATTTCTCAGCGCCAACTGGCCTATGGTGCTCATATGACCGTCTTTCTAAGGGTTAATTGCAGATTTTAGACTGTATCTTGATGGAGAGCTCCCCCTATACGGTGTAAGCGTATCAAATGTCAATTCCGGTGACTCTTTGAAGCTGGAATGTCATTACTGTCCTCTGAGTTTCAGAACTGCGAATTATGCTTATTAATGCACCATCTCGAATGGAAGATTCTGTCATCAAGATTTTGTTGTTGATGTTTTATCATTTGTCATCATGGTTGATTTATCAGTCTGCTGTCCATAAAATGACATGGGATAGCTGGATTTTGTTCAAGGAAATTAAATCCGAATTTTAGGGTTTTGTTCGTTTTTTGTTGGCTTTTTTAATATAAAGTTGAGTAACTTTTGGATTTTTATGATGTACATAGAATGTGTAATCTGGTAGTGCATACATGCAGATTGCTCAGTTTTCTGCTATGAAGTGTCTACGGGTATAGACGGATTTTAACGCTCTTCCATTCTCAATGCGCATGGTTCAGCTTGAACATGTTCACAATGGCAATCAATTTGCTTTGATAGTGTGTGCTTGAACCAAGTTGAAAGCTTGGAAAGCCTGCAGTTGATTGTGCATGCTATAGAATTTCTAGAAACCATACCTACCTTTGCATTTTTTGGAAATATAACAATTTTGGACAACTCACTACAAATGGAATTTTCATTTTTTTGCTAAAATTTTCACACAACATGTGTCCAAGGAGTACCTTTAAGATTGAACAATTTTCATAACTTTTGACATCATGGTTAAAAAGTTATTGTATAATAGACAATTTTCGTTACTTCCCTGGCAACTCAATAAAATGACTTTTTAATAGAAAAAGATTTGAACTTGCTTTCCTAGATTTGAATACATGTAGAAAACTTTCATTCATTCCATTTTGATCGACAATATGAAAATTTGATGATACTATTGGGAAGGTTTCTTATTCTCATATTTTAGGACACGTTTTTGTGGTAACTTGCATGAATATACTCTTTCGGTAAAACAGCCACAAAAGTTATTTCTCTCTCTGTCGTTTGCCAACAACATAACCATTCCTGCAGTTTAGGAACTCAGATTGTAAAGGCCAGTTCATGGTACCCCAACAGCTGCCAGATTTGTTCTAGTGTTGTTAAAATACAAGTAAATTGCAGTCACTTATTTTCACAAGGTTTGTTCATAAATTCTAATAGGAAAGAAAATGGCAATTGCTTTGATCTGCTACGGTAATTAGAGCAGATCGCCCAAGCGGTGGATCATAAGTTACTTGATCATGAGAGTAACGTACTAATCGATTCTGTCGAACAAAATCACATCGATTCGATCTGAAGACTTAGGATGAGGGTAATGAAAGTTACAACAGGTTAGGTAGCGTCACTAATCGATGTACAAATGGCTGCAATGGTTCCGAAATGGTGACAATAACAGTAATGATTTTGTAATTACAATTTATACAAACAGTGGGGAAACGAAATCAAAGGCCAGCCCACTGGCAATCGCATCATCACTCAGTATCACAGCAAACCTGACTTCGCACATCGTTACAAAAAATGCTGATTAAACACCCTCTGAACCAATATGGTCTTCAGATCTCATTGAAAGCTTCAAAAATCAGGAGATTACCATCCTCACTAAGCAGCTTGCTGCACACACACAACCAATACCAAGGCCATTAGCACTTCAATTTCCAATAATGTGAGGACCATGATGAATGATACACAAACAGAACCTCATTTCAAATGTGTTCAAAGGCTGCCCCAAACAGCAAACTAGATGAAATCAAACCGGCAAAATGAACTAAAAAACAAGGTAAAAGTTTGTCCTTAGCATGTTTTGTAAGTGTTACTCTTACTGGAAATTGACAAACAGACTGCCAGTTTGAAGAGCTTCTAAATTCAAACTATTTCCAGCGTAAATAACTCAAACGAGTAGTAAACCGTTGCAACATTTGCACCCACACCGCATTACAAAAGAATTCATAGTCTGTTCTTCTATTTGCCACAATTGGGTTTTAAACTCAAAAGTGCTGCCAAAAATTTGGCAATCATGACGCCCCTTCTCTTATACTTTACAACCAATTCGGAACAGTGCATTAGTACAAGTGGTAATCACAAAGGCTGTACTGCACAGGGAACTGAAATTCAATGCACACCTCTGGTGCATTGATTTCTCTCCATAGAACATCAACTAGTGTCCCCTGAGCAGAGCCTGAAACCGTTAAATGCAGTGTTCTACGACACTGTATCCTCCACTACATAGGGCGACACTGCAAATCCCAACAATTGAATGAGAAGCGAAAGATTTCCATACCGGTGGGCCACTACTCGAGAGGAGTGTCGGTCTCGTCGACTGTGCGGCGCACGGCAAGAACGTCATGTGGACTCGTGGCGACGTCGCTACCGCCGCGGGGGTCGAGAATCTTCTCCGCGGGCTTGGAGAGCTTGCTGGTGTGCTCCGGGTCCTTGCGTACCTCCACATTGCCGCTTTCCGTCTCACGAATCTCCGGAGTTCGCTCCAGAGTCGTCGCCTCCTTCTCGCCTTGCTTGTCTTGGTTTAGGGATGCCATTGATGAATCTCGGAAACAACAAAGAAAAACAACTCGAAAAGAGCTCAAAACAACGAGCAATGAACTGAAAACGAGCTCGAGGTGAAATGGAAAATGAGCAAGAAACGGACTCGACAATGAGCAGGAAAATGCGATAGAAAATGAGTGCTGTAAGAGGAGTAGAACAAGGATTCGTTCGATTAGGGCTTCGATGTGGAGGGGAAGCTTGTGGGGAGAGCTGCGAGGTGTTGGAATTTGAGCGTGGAGGTAGACAGGCGGTGCTTCAGCTTGGGGGATGGACGCCACGGAAGAGGCCACCTGGGTTCTGGGTTTATTGCCATCTGTCACACAATGGGTGCGCTCAGATGCTTGTATGGTCGGACCTAAGGTAGGACCACCCATTCCCGACCAAAGACCCATACCCAACGTGTAAGGGTGTAGTTAGGGCTTCTACCATGTGAGTTAGGCCAGCAAAAAAGTGCTAGAAGATAAGAAGTGACCACTAATTGTCCTGCTGGCCTTGGTGAGCAGAGAAGCCGGATTTCAAGTTTCATCAAAATCGGTGGACAATCCCATTGGTCAAGATTAGACAATTTTGGGGGGATCAATACGTGGGGGATTCTTACTCAATCTCTCCCTACTCATTGGGTCCACATGGTAGGACAATTTCAAACTTGGTCTTTATTGCTCCCCCTACAAACTTCACTCACCCATCTCACATGGCAAGCCTTAGAGGCGGTTGCAATTGCGTGATCATAGCTCCAATTTTGTACTTCCAAGTGCCCTCTACTACCTTTGTGACTCCAGACTCCCATCCAATTGGACCTCCAACCTCCAAGCCATGTATTTAGACTTTGTAGACCTGGAGGGGCCATAGGATAGATTAGAGGCTCCTTTTTCAAGAAAAAAAATAAAATAGAACACACTTTGACATCAAGAATATGCTTAAGGAGGCATTTAGTGGTTTCATGGTGGTTTCCATGGTGCTTAATGCATCATTTTGAGGGAGCTCCGGATTCTCTTATAGGTGCAATGGAGACTAGCCAACACAATCAATATACACTTGGAGGGGCCAATCCATGTTCAATACCTAAATCTTCAGTGGTCAAATGGAATCTAGCTCTTATACTCAACCAAAACTTAGAATGTGCTTTTTCTTCCTTTTCAAGGTTAAGACTAGTAAAATCATGACAATGTCCTAGAGTAGTGAACAAGAAGGTAGGAAGTAATGAATGGGAAGTTGTTTTTGAATGATCAAAATTAGACATTGGACATGGGTTTAGACCAACTTCTACCTTTCAAAATTCATAGTAATTTGAATTCAAGCACTAAAATTACCAATTTTTTTGGCAAGCCCCATCATTTTTATTTTTGCACCTTCGAAAATATTTTTTTTGCCTTCTACTACTCTAGATCACCTCCACAGTTTCTTATTTGGTTGGTTATGGGCGGTTCTACTATAAGGTAGCATGTTAAAGAATAGTTATACAAAATGGGCCCTACAAGGTGAATTTACCTTCATAGAATTTTCAATTTGCCACACATAATAAAATTTGAAAATTTGGAATTAAAATTTGCAATCAAAGTCCCTAAATTTGCTTGGAAAGATGGAGAACATAGAATTAATACAACACAAAATAGGGGGCTTTTTTTACAATTACCCTACAAATCATAGAATTCATCTTGCAACACTACTTTATATGACCACGTTAACATCATGCATAACTAAGAGCATGTTGAGTAGCATGGAGAAATATATGGAAATTATAGGTCATTTTAGTATACATTTTAATTGATATAAACTTTTTACTAATTTTAGCTTTAAAAAATCACTATAATTTGATTTTTCCACCCAAAATATTGAAAAATAACAAAAAAAATAGAAAATGCATTCATCTACTAGCAAAAACTATCAAAATTCTTTCTACTTATTAAATAAAAGGATAAATTTGCTTTAACAATTGAATTTGACTTCAAATTCTTTGTTGTTATTGTTTTGGGTATATAAAAAAAGACATTCAATTGAAATTTTTTCATACTAATTTCTCTTTCTCCTTGTACCTATTGAAAAATTTCAAGATATTTAGATTGTTTTTTCCATTTTTATTTATTTATGTTAATTTTTTTCATAAAAAATTATAACAATTTCAATTTTTCATGAAACAAATTGGAATTTCTTACAATGATATGAAATTCATAGTTTGAACTATTTAAAATATAATTTTTTTCTATAGTTCAATTTAAAAAGATGGATTTAGCTTAGACTATAAGTTTGACTATTTTAGAATGGATCAAGTCCTTTAAGGGTTCAAATGAACATGGAGCTAGGGATGCTAGGGTGAAGAAAAATTGTGCTTTGAGGAAGTGACAAATATTGAAATACGTAAGCAAATATGAAATTGACAAATTGAACTTGTACAAAATGGAAGTAGTACAACAGTACAATATTTGATAATAGTTGTATGTATTTCATATATGTCATAAAAAACAAAATTGAAAAATTGCACAACATAGCATTTTTATAATAGTCTCAATGTGTTGTGCTGTATACATGGGCGTACATGATAAATATTAAAAAAGCTATAAGCCTCTACATTTGTAAGTAGTTCTATCTATTTTTTTTCTATTATGCCTCAACTATTCAAAATTAGGCTTAGTCCACATCCATAGGACTACTAACAGTGCCACTTGGACTTGCTTTGTCGTCATTTGTGCCACATTGGAGAATGTGGTCTTCATAAGAGCCCAAGCGAAGCCTCCGGACTGCAGACCGAGTTCGCCTAGCTGGCCCATCCTCTTCTAATATGGCCCTCAAAACTTGGGATTGTTGGAGCTCTTCAAGTGCTTGACGCGTTTGCGGACTATGTTGGTCCAACAGAAAATCTACCGCATCAAGTTTGAATTGGTTTCTCCACTCGGATTCCGACATCATGACTCTTTCCCGTGGACCAGGCATGTCATATCCGTCGTCGTTGTCGCTCTCAATATCCACCACTTCGTGCTCGTTAATACGCACTCCATCTTTATTCCAAAGTCAGTTCCGGGGGTGGGGCCCAAATCGGAATTTCTTCTCATTTTCATCCCAATGCCCGTTGAAGCATTGGAAGAAGAAGTTCTTCTTTCCTTGGCTTGCTTCCAATGTGCCTTTAATCAAGTTGTGGCACACTCTGATAACTGCATCTGGATCATTTTCCCAACCCCATTGATTACAGAGTTGGGACTTCTCCAACGAGTGGTACTTGTACTGCCAATTCCAAACAAGGTCTTTTTTCCATTTGCTGGGATGGTCAGGTGCATTGTTGGCATCAAATTTCCAATTTGGTGGCATGAATTCAACCAAGTCAAACAACTCATATAAACGCTCGTGGAAAGGAGCCTCGCACACTGCACAACGTCTACAGTTGACCATTAAGTTGATCAAGCAATTTGGGTGATACAAGTACCCACATGTGCCCAAATGCATTCCACCTTCCGGGCCAAAGTTATTTAAACAAATTATACACTGATTTCCATCTTCAACAAAGGCAGACGATTTTGGCCATAATAATTTACTGGGGGTGGTCACATGGGCAGACATGGCCTTCTGAAAACCCCAACCACTTTGAGCCCAATCAATGATAGTCTGATTTCCGGAGATGACTTTGGTTTCCATTTTCTTGGGTTGGAAGAGGTCGTCCACAGGGGCCCAAGAAGTTAAGCTGAAGACACGTTCTTGATTGTGTTCAAGATATATGTTGAAAATTTTAGTGAACTCGGCAGCCATTTGCCGGTTCCTATCTATGGTGAACACGCATGCCAACTTCCATTGATAATACTGTGAGACCAATGCATCCAAACGCTCTTGGAGCTCCACATTCCGTGTAAGAAGGGATGGAAGGTCTTTTTCCTCTACTGTGACGTCTAGTGCAAGAATATCTTAAGGTTCTACGACTATGGAACGAACCTCATCAGTTATCGTGGTCGTTTCAAGAGCACGTTGCAAGCGACCAATTTCTTGGAATTGTTGGATGATGGTATTGTTCTTGTCTTCCAACTCCACCCTCAATCTATGACTATTTTCATATAGTCCTTGAAGTTCGCTGATTTTGTCATTCAACTCCTTTAAATTCTCAACCGTATCCACCTGCACATCTATTTCCTTTTGCATTGGCATAAGAGGTTCTTCTTTAGTTGCTTCAGAAATCGGTTCATTTGGTGCTTCAATAACCGGTTCATCAGGAACTGCTGGTGAAACACCTTCTTCATGCTCATCCATTCGTAGGGCCCTCCGTCTTCTGATGCGTTGTTGACTCCGAGTAGTTGGTGGTCGTGGAAGCGTACGTATGCCATTGGAATCATTATCTGTAGAGGAATCTTCGGTCACATAATTGTCGTGAGGCACTTCCACTATTGTTCTGAAATAGTCCAATCCACCCTCTGGATACCTTCGTGCATTCATCGGAATTAATCCGTTTGTGGGATGTGGCACTTTGATTTTGTTGCTTCTTTCCACCACAATAGACTAGTCTACCCTCTTTCCAAGTTTGACTTTCGCATGTACGCCCTGCGCAATGAAAAGATGAATCTCATTGTGTTCCACGGTGGGTCGGTCATACAACACTTGGTACACGTCAATGCATCGGTTCTTGAATGCATCATCTATGCAATACCTCAAATTTGCTTTGTTGAATCGGTGGTGATGATTATGCCGATCTTCTAGGAATGATTTGCCAATGTGGCACCACTCGATGTAGGAGGTGCAAGTTTCCATGGTCCATGGATCAGGTATGTTTTACCAACCTCTGAATGCAAGTTTCATGGGATTTTATAAAACATTTATACGCTTGCGTTGTTTTTGGCCTTGTCGTTTGCGGGTTTTGTCTCATTCCATCTTCGTCATCCTTGGTGGCGTGTCCACGGTGATGATGACCTGCAAAAAAATTGAGTAAATTTGGTACTGTAGAAGACCCCACAACCGCCCGGACAACCATCTCAACAGAAATGGAGGAACGAGGGAAAGTGTGAGGTACAATGAACGGGGCAGAGACGCCTTATATAGGGGCAGGGGTGTAGGCGGTCAGGCAGGGACGTCTTCGATGGACAGGCGGAGACGTAGGGACTAAGCGGGGACGTTATCGATGGGGCGGGGACGTTATCAATGGGGGGGACATTAACGATGGGGGCGGAGACGTTATTGTGTCTTGGACGGAGACGTTCCCGACATAAAGCTATCAGGCGAGGACGTTCCCGACTTTCGAGCAGGGCGAGGACATTATCGCGGACTAGGCGGGAACGTTCTCGCCCTGCCGGCTATAAAACCCCCTTGGGCGACCTCCCATTTGCCAAGCCTCCTCCACTGCCCCATGTTGTAGCTCGCTCCGTGGCCTATGTAGTGCGTTGGTGGGTGTGCAGACTTGGCCCACAACACGCACTTGCTTTTACTAATTTTTTTCAAAAATCCAGAACCTCTCCAAAACATGGCTTCATTGGGAAGTGGTTCGTCTGGGAAGCGTCCTCTACATGTTGATCTCGATAAATTTGAGGAAGGTAGGCCTTAGGTTTGGGACATATCTTAGATAATCCCATCATCAAATCCTTCGTCATCAAACCCTTCATCATCCAACAAGAAGTCCAAGAAGCCGCCAAATCCGAATTGGCCTCCACTAGAGTACACGAAGGAGGCAAGGTCCTTTGGCATTGATTTCTACAAAGTACGAAGTCTTTCAATGTTGAAGAAAACGTACGTGAACAAGAATGAAGATGGTTACCATCAACTCACTCAAGATATGCGGTACAAGCTTGAAGTGAAGTTAGAAGCATTGGAGAAATATAACAATTTCGTTGAGTATTAGTTAGCCTCGGAGTGGCTCGATGGATGGTGAAGTCCTTGACCACCAATATTGTAGCGATGTGGTTAAATGTAGCCAAAAAAGAAGAAGATAAGAATAACTGGGATGATGAGGACAAGGAATTTGCTTCAAAATTGTTAATGGTATAGACTTGGTGCTAAAGTTTCTTAAGTTCACGTAATAGAAAGAAATCTCCGTGGAAAGAAACAACGGAGAATGCAATTTACAGCCACAACACCAGTGGGTCATTCAAGTGGTTGGAAAGTTCGGTGAAAGTGGTACCGATGCCAAGCTTCAAAGCAGAAGGAGCATATGGGACCATTCAAAAAGTGTGTCTCACTAAACTTGGGAGCATCCCAACATGGATGGAATTTGCTAGTAAGATCTTGAAAATGGAGAATCAAAATGGAGAAGCGCCGTGAGATCATAATTGAGGTGGGAGCGTGTCCTATGAAGCACCCGGGCATCATTAGACTTTCATACTTGCATCCAAAGACAATGGAAGGATACACCCTTTGGTGGAATGGAAGATCTTTACAGTGCTTTCAGGTGCACCTTGACAAAGAAGTTTCTGAAACAGTAAACAATGATGACATTTTGAAAGAAACCAACAACGGATTGAATTCCGAACAATTGAGGTGGGTTGCAACCTACCGACGAAATCGTCTAAATTTGGCATTATCATTGCTGGTTATAGTGGCAAAATGCCATAATGAGGTTTTTTTCCATAATGATTTATCTCCATCCAACGTTCTCTTCCATTTCGACCCCTGGAAACAGAATGTGGTATACATAGGAGTTTGTGATTGGGGACTTTCTGGTAGGGTGGTGGAGAAAAAGCCATCCAAATATGGATATGTTACAATGGACAAACTCTTGAAGGTGAAAGCTATAAAACGCTTTGTTGCTCTAGAATTGTTCTATACCTTTGGCCCCCCGGATTCAATCAATTCACTTCAAGTTATGTAGAAGAAGCATTTTTGTATACAATGGAAGCGGAAGCCTATGCATCAGGTTTAATAGCACAACGGATTTGGAACCATGATTGGGATCTTGTGTATTTCACGAAACGAAATCCGGAGCAGTACACAAATTTGACTTTGAAACTGAAGAGCCTCCAAGAAGAAGATGTGGATAAGAGGGCAACAATCTCAAGTGTAGTAGAGACTTTGAAGCGAAAACCACATTGCTGGAGTATGCTTGAGTGTTGTTATCGTAGGTAGTAAGGCCTTGTTTTGTGTTTTGAGGATGGTAGTTAGGCTAGTTGTAATAGCTAGACAATGTAAAAAATACATGCCGTTAAATCATTAATGTGTGATGTTACAAAAAAAAAGTGTAGTAGGCATTGTGCAACCTTCTGGCTTGGCCTTTTTGTTCTATTCTCCTAATAGAATGGGTTCCCATTTCTTTTAAATACAAATAAGTGTATTTGACATTTGTGAGAAAAAGGGTTGTATATGAAATTGACATGTTCAAGACATTGGTGAATGGAATTGTTGCATTGAATTTTGTGGGCACCCAAAGATTCACTCACAAATCTGAAGTGTTTCACACCTAGGGGGGCCCCAAACATTCCCTCACAAAATGTTTGTGGTTTCAAACTTTGAAAGGGAAGGAGCACCAAAACATTTTATTCCAATTTTGTAACCCCTACGTGCCCAAGGCCTATTTTGAGATACTTGGAATTTGCTCTAAATTGAACAAAAAATCAACATTTTGATAAGTTGTACCAATTTCTTTTGAATTGTAACCATACAAACAAACTCAAACTACAGATGTTAGGGATCACACAAGAAAAGAAAACATAACAATATCTCTTATAGATTGAAAGATTATAATGTTTGATCATGAGGGTGTTAAAACTATGAAAATTTTTCGATTCTCTTTAGCATGTCAACTCTAAAAAGTTGGTCACCAAAAAAAATGAGGTTGTAGGGCCTAGCATGCATAACCCCAATCAATTTACAGATTTTCCAAGAAAATTCTACAATTCCTTAAAATGAATTTTTAATGTGAATTTCTCTCCAAGGTCTAGTGTATTTGAGGCTCATTTCCAGAAGCCCTCAACACTATGGGAAGTCAAGATTGCAATGGATATCCTTGTACATAATCTTTAATAAAAAAATCATAGTCATTCATTTTTCAGATCGAATTTTTGAACCTAAAACTAAACTTCAAAAAGAGTTATCCAAAAATATAATCTACTAAAAATAGCAATTTGGTTGGATTTTATTTAACTTCAAACTTTTTAAAACACTAGAATCTGGTGCCTTGGGCAGTTAGGGGTTTAAATTGAAGGAATAGAACACCCAATGCCATTTTTTCCTGTCCTTCATCCACGCCCTGAACTGCACCCTCATGTCCACGCCCACCATTTCCCGTCTGCGCCCTGAACAACGTCCACGCCCCTTTTTCCCGTCTGTGCATCTAAACTACGTCCACGCCCTAATAGGGTCTGCGCCCCATGTCGTCTACGTCCCCGCCTACACCTTGTTTCCGCCCCGACTCTCTTTCGTCTACGCCCCACCTTCCATGCTGACATCCAAGTGTCGCTGAATTTTCTTGTAATCCGAATTTTTTCCATTCACAGAAAGTCAGCTGCCCGTTGACCACTGCAGACACTTCGAACAAACGTCATTCCTATCGAACATCCCGAACGGATGGACAGACCGTTCGTCTATCCAATGTGACAACCTAGAATCGATGGTGAGGAGTCGACTTGTAATTTGGATCACGGATGTTTGGATGGAGGTATATGGATTCACAAAAGTTGGATTTGAATTTGCCTCCTAGGCGGACAAGTACGCGAATAGGAAGTTCTAGAATTTAACAGACCCAAAAGACGAGTACACCATCGGTGATTGTAAGGACGGTAAGCATAGACGAGTGCTGGAATTTCTAATTCCACTCATGTATCTGGGTAAATCCATACGGGTCACAATCATTGTGGCCAATACTATTTTTAAGTTATGGAAGACTAAGTAGTGAATTAGGGGCAAGTAATTGGAACAGTAGTGTGAGCGCTTATTTACCCACCCTTGGTAAATCAACAAACACAATCAGGTTCTTTTTATTAGTCCTATCTTATGGGTGTTTTAACGTTGGTCCATTGTGCCTTCCAAGCAATGGATCTTTTTCCCTAAATTCTACTCATTCCTACTTTTGAAATTAACCCTCGAAACCTAGTCAAATTGGAAGTGTCTAAATTTATTATTAACTTGGAGTTTTTGCTAAGTTTTTGCTACGGTGGTTTTTGGTAAAGTACAAGATAGTCTAAATTTAGCTATCCTAAATGAAATTTCATACTATGCCGTTTTTTAAAACATAAAGTTCATTGAAATCCGACCTTCCTAGCAAAAGTTATAGGCGGATGAAGTTTGGCCTTTAAAAGGCTATGAAAACTTCATCCAAGGTTTACTTCTACTTCCCTATTTCAATTCACTACGAATTTTAACCTATGACTTTAAGTTATTTATCACTACTTATATTTCAAATTTTACCCTTGATGGATGATTTATACTACTTATCATCCAACTTCTTATCTAAACTTCATCCTTCTATAACTTCTTCATTTTTACTCCAAATTGGTCGTATGATATCTTCCTAGAAAGATATGACTCTATTCTACAAGATTATGACTTGAAAAATTCACACTTGTTCTAATCTAGACTCATTGAATTAGACCTCTAATTCGGTTACTATGTATAAATACTACTTTTGAAAGCTAAAAAGAAAATTCTCTCATTTTTGCAAGTGCAATTGGAATGTGAGAGGTTCTATCTAAGAGTTTATGTAAGTGCCCCTTCCCTTTTTCTACTTTAAAATCCTATTTATTTGCTTGCAAAGTTGTAAAATTGTTCTTATTCTATTCAATTTTCCTTTCTACTTCCTACTCTACTTTGTGTCTATTTCCCCTTCCTACTTCTAATTATTTTCCTTGTTTCAAAACCTAGTTTTTCTCTAGTCTAGAACTTGAAAGGAAGGATTTTGAAATTGAATTTTTTGTTTAGTTTTTTTGCAAATAAAAAAAAATGACCAATCGGCCCTAGCTGTGGGCTGCACGCCTTGGCTACCCTGCTTACTTGCTGCTCCTCACTTACTCAACTTCTCCCTATTTGATTGAACCGGTCGGCCAGTTGAGGGCCGCCCCCCCTTTTTTTGGCCCGGACACGTGTCGCGCTCCGGTTGGCGTGACCCGGATGACTGGGCGTCCTTGCTGCTAACGAAACCCCTCCATGTGTCGCGCTCTGGTTGGTCGCCCCTGTAGGGATCCGACCCCTGCCTTGTTCGTTGCCTTGATCCGCTGCCTTGTCTGCTGCCTGTTCTGGTCTCCAGGCCAATCCAGACCCTTTCGGGGGAAATTTTGGGACCTCCAAAATTTGGTTTATGGACTCTTGGATTCAATTTTTCTCCTAAACACTTATACACTAAATTATAGGATTGACACCCTTTCACAATTTCTTCCATATTCAACTAGGGAAGCTTAATTTCTAACTTTGGAGGCTAAACTTGAATTCTCCAAACAAATGTTTGGAGACTAAACTTGATGTATTTAAAAATACACCATGGTTGGGATTTTCTCTCAAATTTCTAGGGGACCTTTGTTCAAAGAAACTCTAATTGTTTTGAGGGGTAGCAAAGTCAAAGCTTTGCCGTACTTTGGAAAATCACACAAAAAACTCTAATAAACAAAGTCAAAGCTTCGCCGTCTCAAATGGGACAAGAATTCTAAAACAAAAGAACTTCCACTCCCCACTACACGTGTGTTAGTACAACCTTTTAAGACAATGGGTTAGTACAACACAAATTTGAACAAAGAACAAGATCTTTTGCAACAAGGATGGTTAGTACAACACAAATTGACTCTAGAGACCCCCACAAAGCGGCATCGCCAAGGTACGGAGTGGGGTTTCTCTCTAGGATTAGTACAAGCCAAAAAATCCAACAATAACAACCAAAATCTAAGTTTTAACGACAAAAACAACTTAAGATGAGTCAAGATTTGAAGGGACCCCTCAAGTCCTTCAAAGATTGAAAAATAACAACAAAAGTGCCCGGAAACACACACGTATACAATTTGGAACCAAAAATTGGCCCAATAGTTCAACAAAATGGACTAACGTGTATTTGGTGCCAAAATGGTCACCAACTAGTAACAAAGGGGTGGTTTGAGAGAGAAATGAGAGCCCTTATATACTTTTTCAAGGGCCTCACTCCCCCCCCAAATTCCTATAAGGTAATTCTATTTACTAAGTCTTTTATCCAAATTCTTCAATTTTGACTTTCTACACTGGTCCAAACTCCTAACTTTTGGAGAAAGACTCCAAATCGCAAACGGATTGTGCCATTGGCTTCACAAGGCCATTTTTAGTCTAAAGGAATTCCCCACCCCTTTTTCCTATGTCAAAATCACAAAGATTTCTAGTGCTAACTAGATGACCCAAAATGGATAAAAACCCAACTTTTGGAGATCAAATTTTCTAAGAAAAGTAACTAGCCTAGGCTCTTTATTAGGTGTAAAGGAGTAAGAAAAGACCCCGCTTTGACCTCAATCCGATTCCGTATGCTCCCGATATGCTAGTCAACTCCACAATTAATTTTCAAAGTTGCCAATTTTGGAGGATCTTGCCAGTTTTGTATCTTCTGACTATCGGAATGTCACAAAACTTGTTGAAGCTTGTTATTAATATAAAAAAATCTATTCTAATTTTTAGTGATATTTTACCGAAGCCTGGATAATTTCTAGAAATTTCGCATTATTACTTCTAGTAGTTGACTACTCGAAAAAAGATCTTTTGGAGATAAAAAAAAATGAGAATTTTCATGGAACCTCTCATGGAGTTCCACAAGGGATGTGCAAAATCATATTCCCATTTTGCACATCTAAGGAAGGAGAATCAAATCCCGCTATTTCCTTTAACTTCCGATAAACAGAGAATCTTCTATATGGAAGGAAATCTTGGCGAGTTGATTGCTCCGTTGGACTCTTGGTATGATTTCCACCTCAAATCACCGTACTTAGGTTGTAGATGCCCTCCTTTGGTTCGTCTTGAGTTCTTCTTCACCAACAGGCTAACAATTGGAGGTTCTATTATTTTGTCGATGGAATGGGAAAATTGAAACCTCTCTTTGGGAATCTATACTAGGGTTCTTACACAGTTCCCTTGAACCAATTTGGTTAGGATTTGTCACTAAAAGGCAAGTTCAAACAAGTTGGGCAATTTCTACTACATATGGTTATTTTTTGTACAATTTCTAGGTTTCTACCCTATCTACATGCAGGATTTGGTTGCAAATAGCAGAAAATGCCATATTTAGGACCAATTACCATATTGGTATGTGACATCTCCATTCCGGTTATTCACTCTTTTTTGGGCTTTTTGTATATAAAACTACATTCAAAACTAATAAAATCCAAAAAAACAATTTCTGAGTCATGAATGACCAAATGGGTACTCATAGGTAGTTACAAAATTTGAGGACAATGTGCCAAGGAATAAGACTAGCTCGATTAGTCCATACCTATTCCACCTCTATTACCACCACAAGGTGCTGAGTAATCTGGAGGAGGTAGTATATGACACCGGAGCAATGATTCTGCAATGCGGCCTCATAAAGGAGGTCGAGTCGAACTGTCTATAGTCAAAAGAGGAGGAAGACGTTCCGGAGGCAAAGGAGGACACCATCGAGTGACGGAAAGAGTGAAGGAAGTCCATTGATCCAAGCTCACGAGGAAAGTTGCCAACGTTGGAGGGAGAAGAACCTAGCTAAATTCCGACTCTGGGAGAGAATCTGGATCTCTTCAAGACCAGAATCCGTTGGATGCGCTAGGCCAAGGTGGCGCATGACGGCATGGCGACTGCCATCTTCAACGTCTACAAGGCATTGGAAGGCGTTGAGTTAGATCACATCATTGAGGAAATCAAACGAAGGCCGGGACGTGATATTTTGTATGAATAGGAGGAACAGATCTGGAAACTAATGAAGGAATGAAACGACCTAAAATCCCAGCTGACTTCGACGGAAGGAGAGCTAGACATTACAAGACAAAGGAAGACAAAAGCTCTCAACCTCGTTCAGAACTTGAAGGAGTTGGTTGCATCTCTGGGGGACACTGTGTTGAGATCCGAACTCTTCAATGTCCGGTTGATCAATGAAGGCCATGTCACCGGAACAAAGGTGGTGACAATCTTGATCGATTTCCAAGCCAAAATGGAGATGGTGCTAAAGGAGATGCACCAACTGTTGGGGAATCTAGATTAGGACCGGATCTTGGACTTCTCAACTTTTTCAGAAGTACTCATCACCATGTTTTAGGGGCTGCAGGTTCCACTCAAACAAGTTCCTATTACTTTGCCCTCGCCACGATTAAGACGGTCTAAATATCCTTCTTTAAGTATGGTACAGATTCAAGAAGTAAGGGAAAAGACGTTGTCATGACCCAGAATGTCATATTTAGGTTAGTTATAATAGAATAGGATTATTTTTTTAATTTTACGTTATAAATTTTCAATTTCCTAGATCCAAAACCGAATATATAACATAGTATTAAAATCTGGAAGATAGGAAATTCTTAAATAGATAAAGTCTGTGGTTAACCGGGAAATTAGTTTTTCTCGGAACCAGAACCAAGATTACTGGACAGGCCAAGAAAATCCTATTGGAACCAAAGTTCAGGGTCATTGGAATTAGAAGCTAAGACTAGACTATCGGAAACTAACCAGAAGTTACGCAGGGAACTTTTACAGTGTCTCGGGAATTTAGGATCTGTAATACAAACGATCATTTTTCTAGAAAATACGGAAACGGTCACTAGCCCAAAAAATACGGAACGGTCGGATTCAACAGTCGACTGAAAGAGGTGGAATCAAATGGTTGGAAAGAAAGGGGTATTGAACCAGAACTTTAAAAGCTGGAAAATTAGAGTTCCTATAGCCATTTCTTACCTTCGCTTCCACATTCTATATCCCTATATGCGCTTAGTGGTTTCCGGTTTTTCTTGTCATAGTTTTTAGATTCAAACAATCAAGTAGTGAACTGAGTGACAAACTGTGAGAGAGAGGTGGTTGTCAATCATGTTTGGGAGTGAGTCTGAGGAGGTGGCTACGACCCTGAGAGTGTCATTGAAATACATCTCGCTTGTGATTTCAGAAGATGCATTAGAGAGGGCAGAACTGCAGGAGGACTTGAACGAGATGGGTTGTACCAGATTGATGGAGCGACCATGGAGCTTAAAGGACAAGGCGATGTTGTGGGAAGTGCTGCGCCAACAATCCAACAAGTGGAGGAAGACCATGAGAGCTGTTTCGGACAAGTAGAATGCGGGAGTTTGGTGAGCATTTTATGGGTTTTCCAAAGGAAGAGAGGGACCAGTTTCCCAGACTGACAAGTTCATGGTGGATAAGTTTCCGAATGCTCCCCACTCCAAGGATGGATATACAGTGAGCGAGTGCAAGGACGCAAGAGAGAGGAGGGTGTTGGAATTTTTAGTTCCTATCCTCAATTTAGACAGAGGCACTCGATTTACTATTATGCTAGGAAACATGATTTTTGGTGTTGTCTGAAGATCGGAAAGTCGACTGAGACCAAGTGTTGAGGGACCATATAAGGAAACTATGCAAGGCGATGGAGAAGACCAAACCTTCCAATCTTTCCCCATTTCTCTACCATTTGTATCATACTCATGACTGTTTGAAAGAGCAGGAGAGGCATGAGTATCAGGTCCAGGAGGTTAAGTTAGCCCATGGGATGAAAAGTGACTCAGAAGAAGAGAAAGAAGAGAAAGAGAGAGAACCCTCTGAGATCTAAGGATTAATGGATGACTTGCTCAAGATGAGGAAGGAGATGAGTGATAAGCAGTAGGAGAGTGAGAGTGAGAAGTAGACTTCTATCCGGTCAAATGAGACACTCGATCAGATTAGAGAGTTCATCAGTCATCCTACAGAAGTGCTAAACAAGACTAGACTTTTCGATGAGAAAGTGTTAGAAGGAGAAGGGAAACTAGGAGATAGAATCATTAGTATCTTGATTACCTTCCATAAGCAAATGCAAGAGTTGCTTGTTCACTTGAGAGAAGTGCTGGAGGAGGCCAGTCAGCCTCCTAAACCAAAAACCAAACTAAAAGTGGTGATGGGAGAGAAAAATACATCCTCTAAGCCGCCAAGGCCGGAGGTACAAAAATCGTCACCTATAGTTTGGGAGAGGTTTGGAAAGTCCTCGGAGGATGTGATAGTTCTCACACCCGCCAAGGCAAGTGGTATGCAAGAATTTGGGGCTAAGAGGGGATCCATGCCCGAATCTGTACCACGAAGTGAAATCAAGGTAAAGGTGGAAGAACGGGGAACATCTCGGAGCAAAACATCAATCGTTTCCCCTTCCTCGAGTAATACTGCGAAGAAAGGGAAAGTACCGTAGTCACAGAATAAGCCAGTCCGGCTGGACTCTGAAGAGGAGGATGAATCAGGAGAAGAAGAGGATGAATCCGGTTTCGGATCAGAGGAAGAGTCTGACCCTTTCTCAGACCCAGACCAGGAGTTGGCGATTCCAAGTATACTAAAAGCGAAGCTGCGGGCACAGAAGGCCAAGGCAAAGAAGAAGCGGAAGGCATTGAGGGTTTCCGATTCTACCCAGAAACAGCCAGCCAAAAAAGTCGCCACCAAGTCACAGGAGACTCTAGCTAAGCACCAGAAGAAGTAGCAGTAGAATTGAATAGGATAAGGAGGTTAATGGTCGAAAACCTAAGTTTTGATGGGATATAGCTTCCAAGTTGCTTTTAGGTGAGTAGGATAAATTTTGATCTGCTTGGATCCGAATTGTTGGGATTTGAGATCTGATTTTTGCGGCCAATTTTGGACTTTAATGAAAGTCAACAGAGGAAGAGATAAGGAGAATGGCACGCGTCATTCTCTTGCGGCTGTAGTTTTATTCCCTCAAGTTGTAGATTTTCTTGGATTGTAAAGTATTTAGGAGGAGAATTTTAGTTTGTTAGTGTGTAGTCCCATACTTTGTCATCCTAGCATTGTACAATTCAAATCAGTTTTACTGGTTCACAATTGAGGTGACGGCATATACTTTGATGGTTGAGTCCATTGATGTATGTTCTGCAGAGTTGCAAGAATAGGTAAGGAGGAGGTGTGCCCAGATGTTAGGTTTTGTTTGGATACCTGGACTGTTAAAATGAGTCTATATGCGAGGATGTTTTCATAATCTCAAGCGTGATCGGTTTGTGTTTTTTGGTTAATGCAAATAGTCCTAGTCGATCTGGAGTTACAACCGTTGATTTGCCGGACTAACTTCAGTCTTCCGGTCGATAGGTTCTACATTAGCCGAAACCGCAAAGGGCGATAACTTCCTAACTCATCCATCTCAAATTTTTCCAGGAATTTAGATAACTCAATAGGCCGTCATTGTAGTATAAGTTAGTATTTCAGCTAGGAGTTCCTTGTGTGACCTGCTATTCTTGATTGCTATCCTGTTCAATTGTAAATGAAAATCCGGTTGGAATTAGAATTTTTGGTGATGTTTCTTTATTTTTATTTTTACAGTGGTTCTCTTGTCACTTTAAAACTTAGAGGGTAGGTCTTAAGCTCCCTACCTTAAATCCAATACGCACAGGGTTGTCATAACGGGCGAGTTAGGGTCGTCGAATGTCCCTGACGGACAGGCAAACCGGACCAGACGGACGGACGGTCCGGACCAACTGGACGGCTTTAATTTTTCAAAGTTGTGGAATTTTTTTGAATGACACGTCACCTCAAACAGCGAATCCAGGGCGCGGACGTCATGTGTGGGCGCGGATGTCATCGTGCCACCGTCAAGGCGCGGACTTGTGCAGTCAGGGCGCGGACTCCAGGGCGTGACACCATTACAGAAATGGGGGTGCGCACATGGGGATGCACTGAAAAGTAGGTTGACCTCCGGTATGGGATCCCTCTTTCTTCCTATTTAATGGTCTTGGAAGATGGTGTCCCCCCTTTTCATAGAGAAAGGGAAACATTAAATGTTGACACACCTTGTTTTAGATTCCTCATATTTGTAGGGAGAGAAGATGGCAAACTTGAACATATGTTTTCGCTGAATGGGTTGTATCAGGGCGCGGACGCAAGGCGCGGACTCCAGGGCGGACAATTCACAGAGGTAGAGGAACTTGAGATAGCGCAGCTGAATCACAGACTCCATGGTGTGGAGTTAAAGTCAGGGCACGGACTTGAAGTTAGGACGTGGACTCCAAGGCGTGGACTTCAAGTCAAGGCGCGGACTCCAAGGCGTGGACGTGGTCATCCAACACAAGAGGTATGACTTTGAAATGCGCTTGGGCTTGACATCCTTCAATCCGTCCTATTCTTGGAGTGGGGGAACCATTAATTTCAGCCTCAACAACTTGTTTTGGATTCCGACAAGTCAATGAAAGCAAGAGGCCAAATTAAAAGCTCCACGGACTAAGATTTGGAAGAAACTTCATGGAAGAGCATGTCCCCATCATTGTGGTGGAAAATGTTTCTCCTTACTTTTTCTAACACTTCAAACTACTTTGAACCAACATATACTTTAGGGTGTAAAAAAAGACTCTAAATTCTTTGATTTAGGAAATGGTTAGGACACTTTGAGGAAATATTTTGGAAATATTTTGGAAATGTAGTGTACTAGATAAAAGGGTAAAAGCGCATTGTGTTTAAAATGAAAGAAATAGTAGGGAGTTATCCAAAATTCTAGGCCTTCAATACGCCACTTGAATTTTTAATTCCATCATTCCCTGTCCTATTTTTGTTGGCTATATTCCTAAAACTCTTCCATCCTAAGTCAATGCCATTTTTTATTTGTTCCGTCATTCCCTTTCCTATTTTTTCCATGAATTAGCAAAGGTCTCCCATCCGAACTCTATGCCATTCTTTTTGGGGTGGATCATTCCCTCTCCTTTTTCTATAGATGCTTCATTCCTAAAACTCTCCCATGGCAACTTATACTTAATTTTTTTTCTTGTGGTTGAATAATTCTTTTTTCTATTTTGTTCCTAAAACTCTCCCATCCTAATTCATAGTTCATCTTTTTTTTGTTGAATCATTCCCTTCTCTATTTTGTTTTTGCTTATTTCTTAAAATTCTCCCATCCCAATTCCCAAATTCCCAACTCAAAGCCCTTATTTTATTTTTGCTTATTTCCTAAAGTTCTCCTGAAGCCATTATTTTATTTTTGCTTATTTCCTAAAGTTCTCCCGAAGCCATTATTTTATTTTTGCTTATTTCCCAAAGTTCTCACACCCCATTAAAAAAACAGGTCTACGTTTTAGAAGTTAATGAAGCCCCCCCTCCAAAAGAAAGTAATTGATCCAACAAAAAAAAGAATGACATTGAAGTAAATTGGAATAATTTTAGTAATAAAATAAATAAATAAAAGGAAAGGGAATGATGGAACAAAAAAATAAGAATAATGGCTTTGAGTTGAGATGGAATAACTTTAGTGAATTAGAAAAAATAAAATAGGGAAGGGAAAGAGTGAACAAATAAAGCAAAACTATGAGTTCGAATAAAATAGTCTTCCTAATTAATGAACCAAAACAAAATAGAAATTGGAATGCTAGAACATGGAAATTGTCCATTTCTTTCAACAAAAAAAAATGTTTGAAAAGAAAAGAATAACTATGAGTTGGGATGGGAGAGTTTTAGGAATGAAGCAAGAAAAAAGAGAAAGAATGATCCGAACCAAAAAGAATGGCATAGAGTTAGGATGGGAAGAGCTTTGTTCATTAATGGAAAAAAAATAGGAAAGGAAATGATGGAACAAATACAAAATGGATTGGGCTTGGGATGGAACAATTTTGTGAGAGAGATAAGCCTACAAAAAATAGTGTGTCAAAGTGATTTCAACTAATAGCCCCCAAAAATTACCATTTAGTTCGGATAGAGTTGGGATACTACAAAAAAATAAATGGAATTCACTTGGGATGAAAGAGTTTTGCTGTGGAGCAAAAAATGAAAGGAATGGGAATGATCAACGAAAAAGAAATGGCCTCAGCTTGGGATGGAACAATTTTGCTAATCACGGAAAATAAAATAGGAAAAAAAAATCATTCTACCCTACACAAGCGGCATTGAATTCAAATAAAAGACTTTTGGTAATGATGCCAAAAAAATAGGAAAGAGAATGATTCCGCCAAAAAAATATTGGCAGTTACTTGGAATGGAACTGTGCTTTAAAAACCAATGTCCAAAAGGGGAGATGGAGTGACCAAAGCTTTTGAAAAGCATACCAATTTATTTCAGGGTGGCCAATTATTTTGAAGGAGTTATATAATCTAACATTAAAAGAAATATGAATGGTGGAGTGTTTTCGAATATGGAAATGCTTTGGGTGTCAGTGTAATATAATGTAACACCCAAAAAATTTATGGAATGGTGGATTGGTGGAGTGATTTGGACATGGAAGTGGTTTGGGTGTTACAAACTTATAATGAGGTAATTTAACACCCAAAAAAAATATGGAATGATGGATTGATTACGATATGGAATTTATTTGGGTGTTAGAGTGATATGATCTAACATTAAATAAAAATATGGATTGTTGTAGTGACTTAGAATATGGAATATGAAATGGAAATATGTAAAAGTATATTAATTTAGTATATTTATTAAATCCCATCCGCGCCCTGAAAATCACGTCCGCGCCCTGACAATCAAGTCCACACCCTGACGATCACGTCCACGCGACGATAGCGTCCGCGCCCTGATGATGGCATCCACGCCTTGACGATGGCGTCCACGCCCTGCATGTTTCAGAATCCACGTGGCATCCCAGTGGCATCCACGTGGCCTATTTTTCCATTTTCATAAAGTCAACTTTGTATTGATTGTATCAGACGGGCGAACCAGACGTTCGTCCACTATGACAACCATGAATACGCGGACCCCTCTTGACTTAGAAGTAAAACTCGATTCCGGTTACTTTTGCGAAGAAACTAGATATAGGAAAGACGGATTAGCTATCCAGTTTTTTGGTTCCGGTCCTGACTGTGAATAGATTGTAGATAGTGTAAAGGAGAGAGAAAGAAAGGGAGAGGTAGAATTAGGCTTAGGATAGAATAGAGTGTATTTTCTTGGGTTTTTCGTGATAACTATTATCTGTACTTCCGGACATTAAGAAGTTTGCTAACTAAATCTCTGTGGGAATGATATACAGGTCACTCTAGGACCATTTCCGGTCTTAGAGAAGCAACCTGACTTTCATGTGCTACGACAAGCGCCAACCGAATCAGTCAAAGAGTCGAGTCCGAGATCAATTCTGGTACAAGTAGAAGTTTCTATTCAACCGAGCATTCAGCCCTCACAAACGAATGTAGTGAGAACTTTCAAGAAGTTTGCTCTTCCGACCCGCACTATTTTTGCTCAATGGATAAGAACCTTAACGAATCCAGCTCGGACCCATCCAAAAGATTTTGCGCACATACGACAGTTAACATCAGTACCAATACTAAGACAGGAGAGCGTCATGGTGAATTTGGCGGAGCATTCATTGGAAGATGAAGTAATCGTGTAAGAGATTGAAATTTCAAGAAGGAGTCAAGCAAGAGTTATGAGACCAAATTTGAAACAGATGAAGAGTTCAAGTCGCCTAAGGCTATCCAGTCCACGTCAATTCCAAAGTGGTGACCTAGTTGACAATGAAGTCAACTCCACCTTTCAAGGTCGCTGCTAAAAGATTATCTACGCCGATGAATAAGGGCGAAAGCAGTTTAAAGAAGGCGCGGAAGGGAAAGTAGGTAGTTAGAGCAGTTTTTGAAGTAGTTAGAGTTTTGATCCGAATGTTTGTTCTGGAATAGATATTCTAGGTGTAGGCCTAAGTTTCGGATTTATTGGGTCAACTAACCAATAGCGTTCCAACAATCTCAAAACGTTCAGTTGTGCCATTGCTCTGGTTTTGTAGTGGTTGTTAGGCTCTTTTGTTTTGTTTTTAAGGATAGGTAGGTTTGTTGCCCTCCCATTCCATCTAGTCTCATTCCATTCTGTTTTCATTCCGTTCTTTAATCTGAGCATCCAAACGTACGCTCTGGGTCCAAGTTTTTGCAAAGAGTTTGCCTACTTGTTCATATGAGTGCTGGGGTGTAAAAAGAGATGAGTAAAGAGGAATCCGAATCTTCAGCAATCGAATCAAGCTAAGAGGGTACTTTGTAGAGGAATTTAGATTTGTAAATAAGGATTTGCAGACAGTGCCTTTAAATTATTAGAACAGTAATTCGGTAGAGCCCAAGAGTGGTATAGATGTAGGGTTGAAATCCTAAAACGGATTCCGTGCGGAGATAAACGACCGCTAGAAGAAAGTTTCCACCTACCGGAAGGTCTGTCAATCACAAAATCAGTCTAGAAACCAGAAAACAGACCTCTTTTAGTTTTGGGTGTTCATAGATCCATCATTGTAGTAAAAGAGACCTAATACGGCCTTAAGTGACCTGCATTTTGGTTGGCTATCCGGAAAGTTGTGAAGGTGCCACCCCCTTGACTCAGTTGTTGTTCTTAGTGTTTATTGTTTTGAGAGAGCGGTAAATATATGAGGATTACGAGTAGCAAAGTCCTTATCCCTATAAAAGAGCAATAGAGGACCCTATAAAGGTATAATAAAGGTATAGAAAACCATTAGGTTGTGAAATCATTTCCGGGAATTCGGAGTAGTCAAGGTCCAGATTGCAATCCAATAAACATTTGTAATAGGAAGAATATGAGGAGTTTGGATGGATTGCTATTCGGGTGATTAAATCCTGGAAAAGAGAAGATCCAGATACCTAAGTTTGATACAACATCTTGGAATCCCTTGGGATAATATTTTGAGTCATTTTACAACGTTCTAGTGTTGTAAAGATACTTACGTCTAGACCGGACATACGGCAGTAGCATTCATATATGAAAAAGAAATACAAATTAAATTTGGACACATTAAAATCTTAAATCTTAAATCCTAAATCCTAAACCCTCAGTCACAATTTGTGGATTATATATTTTTTCAAAGGCTATGGTAAATAAATCTTCTTTAAAAAAATATTTGATATTTATTAGGAGGGTACTTTGTCCCTTGTAAATATCTTATAACATGTTATTGTTCTACATGTTATAATAAACAAGGACTTTTATATATATATATTTGGTGATTTTTGGTTTTTTACTTATATCCTACCAATGTTTAGTTATCTGATTACTAGGTAAAGGAATTTTTTTAAGGACTTTGAATGGAATTTTTATTCACCATTCAAGATTTGATAGTCCCTCCTATCATCCTAGTCTTCTAAAAGCCTTTCTTTCTTTTCCCTTAAATCATATGTCCACATATATTTTCTTTCCATTCTTATTGGAACCAATTTGTGTGGGTTTTCCATTATTGGATACCATACTTGCAATTTAAATTAACTTTGATGTGAGATTGGGGCAATGCACTATAGTTAATTTGGTTTTGGTGGTCCTAATTTCATCTAAAGGGTGTAAATTTGTTTTTACCATTTGATTAGACAATGTGGGTTTTGAAAGTTAAATCAACTAATTCCACATAAATAATAGCCAAGTAATGACATGGTACTGCCATCACATGTCCATGCCATTCCAAGTCTATAGATAGGGGCTATTATTCCAATTCCACTTGCACATGGTCTTATGTGATGGTGCAAATTGGATACTTGGACCTTTTTTTTATTATTTTTGGAGGTCCTTATGTTCCATAAGGATTTGACTTGACCTTTTTCTTGGACGCCAAGGCTTTTTCCAATGATCTAAATTAAGATTTCT
This sequence comes from Climacium dendroides, assembly GCA_950106755.1. Classification (NCBI taxonomy): domain Eukaryota; kingdom Viridiplantae; phylum Streptophyta; class Bryopsida; order Hypnales; family Climaciaceae; genus Climacium; species Climacium dendroides. Next base: position 22,311,792 of record OX467091.1, read on the forward strand.
TGGAGTACAAGGCCTTCTCTCTTAGTTCCTATATTTTCTTCTATAATTTCCAATGAGTTTTTTTATGGTTTCCAAGGCAAGAAATTAGTATAAAAGTTTAGTTGTAACCATTGCCTCAACATTTTACACCTTCCTATTATAGTTGCTAGGTTGCTTATTACAAGATTTTGGACTAGAGACAATGTGTGTGAGGAGGGATGGTGTCTTCACAGTCTTTTTAATTCTTAGTCTGTTAGACTATGTTTATTGATCATTTTCTTGTTTGAATTATTAAGTTGAAGGGTGTTTTTCCTACTGTGTTTCCAATAACACGTTGTTGTGAATTGTAGATACATTGTATATGTAATCTTAACCTACTATGTGTTTGTTGGATTGTATGAATGGAGATGAGGTGCATAGTCTCTTTAGTAATTTCACCTTGACAATTTACTCTAAAACCTTGACTATTATTTTATGGGATACTAAAATCATGTTGTATGCTAGTTTTAGTTATTGGCTTGATTTTTTAAGCTTTAAGTTACTTGACTTTTGGTGCATTTCTTCCTTATAAGGATTTTGTTAATATATTATAATCTTTATTTGGTTTAGTAAGAATTACTTCTTTTTAAAAAATATGGAGGAGGATATGTTGTCTCTATTATTATTTTTACCTAAGTTATGTCAATTCAATTGGAAGTTATTAGTACTACTGAGTCTATAATTTCTTTGAAAAAATTCTAGAACCTTGTTGATTTGATTTTACTTATGGAAGTACCAATATTATCAATTTAGGTTGGAAATGTATAGACTATAAATATTTTTCTTTTAAGATTTTAAGAGCCTTGATGATTCGATAGCTTTACTTTGGGTCATTTGAAAGTGCTTATCTTATCAAGTACAACTTAAGAATCATTAGTCATGTCTAATCTATGACTTCCTTGATTTAATATTTTGGCTCGATTGATTTGATGGTCTTACTTAGAAATCACCTATCTTATCAATCATCATATGAAAACTATTAGTGTTATCATGTCTATGATTTCCTTGTGAAATTGTAGTACCTTATTGATTGATTAGTTTGACTTGATCAGACCTATATGATCAATTAAGGTTGAGAAATTATTAGTCTGTGATTTCTTAAAACTATTAGAAGTTTGAGTGTGTTGATAGTTGAAAGTTTCTATCTTATCATTAATACTTTGGAATCATTAGTTTTGTTTAAACAATCATTTCTTTGTCTCTATTAAACTCTAATGGCTTTACTTAAACAAAATCAATTTAAAAATAATTAACACTACTATATCTAATTTTTTTTGGTATTTTTAGAGCCTTAATGATTGGATGGTTTAAAGACTTATAGAAATAACCATCCTATCAATTCTTTGAAAATCATCAACATATGATTTCTTTGAGAGACTTTTTAGAGCCTCTAAGTATTACTTTGTAATATCTATTAGTTGAAAATCATTACTTGTGATTTTTTAATGATTTCTTTGATTAATTTATGGCTCTATTGATTTAAAAGATTAACTTGAAAAATCCCTTTACGATCAATTATAATTTGGAAATCATTAGCACTAATATGTTTATGATTTCTTTGGGATATTTGTTGATTTAGAGGTTTTATCTCGTCAACAATAGTTTGAAAATTATTTATCTATGAGGTTTTTTATTAAAAAAAATAATCATGATTTGATGGGATTTAAAAAAAAATACCTTTTTATTTAAAAAACAATAGTTATGTTTATTCTATGATTTTTATAAATTGATTGATATGATAGGCTTAAAAATCTAACAGATGTCTTTTTTTTTCAATCATTAATTGAAAATTATTAATCATGATTTGAAAATTTATAGGAAGAGCCCGATATAGGGATGTTCCTTCTACACGATTAGGTTTCCTAAATCCTACATTTGATATTAAATTATTAAAAAATTGATGGGATGTGCAGAATATGTTTAAACTTCAAATTTCTTTAAATGTGAATATTAAACTGTAGTACATATTTAGGCCACAATGAGTTATTTATTTATGTTTTAAATGTAATTAGTCTTTCTTTTTCAATTATTATGTGACAAATCTATAAATGTTGAACATGCAATTATAACTTAGATTATTTTTTAAATTTGTTAAAAAATGCATTGATAGTTTGAATTACTAAAGTATGTTTAATATAAATTATTTTATTATTTTATTATTTTATCATAAGAATATATAGGATGCTATTCAAAACTATCGACAAAAGCCTTTGGTTATCTTACGAAAGAATATTCCTATACGCAATCCAAGGGAGGATCGTGATGTTGGAGTCACAAACGTAGAGGTATCTATAGATTTCTCGATCCTTCAGAATTTGGTTGTCCCTCCGGACCAGGAGATTGAAGTACTAAACCTAATTGAAATTGATGAATTGGGCGATGGGATCAAAATTCCATCGTAAGATTCCATTGCGAGAAGGCCTATCGATGGACATGACTGTTGACAATTTAGAAGAGACTTTGGTAGACGTAACCCCCCTCAATTCTATAAAGGGCAAAATAGGTGTTTTAGGTAGGGGCATCACCTCAATCGCTACTACCTTAGTCGAAGGTGAAGTGATGGTTTCAAAAAAAGATGAGGACGAATTGGGAGTCCTCAAGCTTTATTATATGACGACAAAGTACTAACAAGAGTCGGTCTTGTGGATAGGATTAAAGATCTTTGTACATTTACAAATCGTAATGAGTGGGCCTTTAAAAGATCCCTCCATGAGAATAAATACTACGTGTAGTGATTCCTCAACGAAAAAAATTCACAAAGTGAATCTAGAATCATAAAAAGAGAAAACAAAAGTTTTTAAATAAACACATATGTTTTGTATGAATCCATGTTTAACTGGATACAATTTCAGCAAGGGACGCAACCAAAAGTGAACAACGACATTGGCGAAGGAGTCCCTACTAATACAATGGTTGGCTTGAGTAGAGGAAAGGGGTTTAGAGATGGAGTCTTGGTTGATGCTTCAAATAACGCACATATATGTTGTCATAGAAGTGGCGGAAGAACTGCAGCTCATGCTAGAATTAGTACGAGTGGAGGAAAATGAGTTAGAGATGAAATTGTCGTTTATTACTTCAGATGACATTCACGCATTTCATTTCTTATAAATCGCTATTCTGATTAAGGGGTTATGGTCTCGCCTATAACTGCTCACTTTTCCTATCTCCTATAGATTTGAATATGGCTGCTAATTATCTTCAAGCAAATTTATTAAAAAAAATACTTTACTGATGGTATCACGTCGTCTTAAACTTGAATGTAGTGTTGATTCACATGTCATTCAATGGCTTCAAAAAATGGGTCATTGATAGGCGACCATTTTTTAAGAACTTTTTGGACCGGGTGTACAAAAGTGCAAACATGGTATTTCAGAGCAGTATGACAAAAAAGAATGTGATTTCAACTTTAGATTATGTGTTTTTTTAACAAATTTTAAAGCAAAGGGCGTGACTATTTTATTCCAATAAGAGTATACTCAGTTGTCGTGTAGAAAGTTTAAAAATCAAGACAAACCATTTTTTCTGAAAGATCTAACAATGTTGGTTAAAATCTTGAAATTAGATTCTCTTGATGATGTTGTTTTAGTAGATGACAATCTATTAAAAACCTCACAAACGACAAACACAATATAGTTTTCTTCAAAATGTGGAATGGTGGCAGCAAAGACATATACTCAGTAGAGATGCTCGTTACTTGGCTGTATGGTCTATTCAAGTTCAATGATTATGTTTCAAAGTATGTACGGAACAATCTTTTGTGTCATGTGCAGAGTTTAGAAGACTTTAGATAACCAATTAGGACTTAGTTACATTATTTTTAGTGATGATTTTTGGTGTCTTTTATTACATTTTGACAAATGTTTTATAATATGAGGAGTTCAATTTGGTCATTTTGTTTTGTTGTTATGTTCAATTGGAGTGGTTAACAATTGGTTAAATTGTATGTCAATGCCTAGTGGGATTAGAGTTAGGTGTTACCAAATTGGGTATGTTGTCCTAATTAAGTTGGTAAGTGTCTTTATCTAACTTGAAATTTGCAATTTGAATAGGGAGTCAATTAGTTAGTCTTATCTTAATTAGTGTACAAATAATGAGATTGCTAGTGGGGATGGTTTGAAGTCCAATTTAAATTTATGGGTTGCAATGTAATTCCAATTAGGTAGTAGTTGGAATGGTTAAGTCATCTTCGTGGTCATCTTCTCTCCCATTTTAGTAACCACCAAGTTTTAAGTCCTATTTAGAAAGTTTCTTTGTCATTTTTCTTTTATTCACTTGGAGAGAGTGTCCAGTACGAGTCCCAGCCAGGTTTACTGCATATTTGTTTTGTTTATTTATGTGTGCTCAAGGTTGGGGTGTGTATTCGTGTATGTGAGATCCAATGATGGATTTTGTATGTCAAGTCAGTAAAGATTGGATGGTGTCTTAATTGCAAAATTTGTGTGTGAAGGAAAGAAATTTGTAAAATCTTAGTAGGAGTTGGAAGTTGTGATAAAGTATTAAGTCTGTTGAACAAAGTTTAAATGTAATGGTGATGTATTTATAAAATTGGTTAATATGATATAAATTTAACTAAACGGATTATTGTTGTATGGAGTATGATGTGATTCAAATTGAATTATGTAGAGCCTTATTTGAATTGAATGGAGGATATGTTTGAGTGAATTTGTGCCTAGTTGGAAGTGTATAGTATTGTTGTACTGATGTTTTTTACTACAAAATTCCAAATTGGGTTATTGAATCTATTAGCATAGAAAAATCCTACTTAACCATCTCCCTTGTAACGAACTTATTATACTAATAGGATAATTTTCGAATAGGTCATTATCCTCCTTCAACAAGGACCCGCTTAAACGCCTTGGAAATTTAATTTTGGAAGAAACTCTTCTGTAACCTCATCTACGGGAAGCATTATGATATTTTTTTTGGCAATATTGAAGATTAAACGTAGAGTTGACCGGTGTATCGAGAGCATACAGAATCAAATTGAAGTCAAAGCGGGGTCTTTTCTTATTCCCTTAAATCTATTAAAGAGCCTAGGCTAGTTGTTTTTCATAAAAAAATTGATGTCCAAAAGTTAGATTTTTATCTATTTGGGGTCGTTTAGTTAACACTATAAATCTTTGTGGTTTTGATGTAAGAAAAAAAGGAGGGAGATTTCGTTAAATTAAAAATGGCCTTCTGAAATCAATGGCGCAATCCATTTGAAATTTGAAGTCTTTCTCCAAAAGTTAAAGTTTTGGATTAGGATAGAAGTCAAAATTTAAAAATTAGGATGAAAATCCTAAATGATAAGTTAACCTTATGAAAATGAGAGGAGGTGGATGCCCTTAGAAGAGTATATAAGGGCACCCTATCTCCTCTCAAAACACCCATTCCAGCCTTCCTCTGGTCCCCCTAAGTCAAAGTTAAAGAATACTTGGAGTGCACTCCAAGCAATCCTACTCCTTTATATTTTCATCCTTATCTTTTAAAATTTTCACCTTTTTAGGGTTTTACGCTGATCCTAATTTTTAACTTTTGAAAAAAAACTTCAAATCACAAACAAATTGTGCCAATGACTTCAAAAAACCATTTTTAATTTAAAAGAACCTCTCCTTTTTCATCTGCTAAAAATCACTAAAAACCACTAAAAGCTAACCACTTAAAACTAGAAATTTAAAAAAAGGTAAAAATTCAATTATTGAATGTTGACTTTCCTGAAGATAATAACTAGCCTAGGCTCTTTAGATGTAACGCCGGTGTAATGCTGGTATAACACTGGTGTAACTCGGGTGTAAAACCGGTGTAACCCGGGTGTAATGCTACTGTGGTGTAACGCTGATGTAACCCTGCTGGTGTAAAACTTGCGTTTTCTTTACCTTTTACTAAACCCCAAAGAAATGGGTCTATGACCCCTAAGTTGCTTGCTACGATGAACCCACCAAGCCCAGAACTGCCTAAACTTTTGGCATTTAAGGAATTAAAAGGCATACTTTACACCGTTGGGAAGAGGACGAGATATCAGTGAAGATCCATGAAAGAATTTCTCAAATCGGGTAAGAATTGGTTGAGATATGAGTTGCCAAAGTATTCGCAAGCCGTGAGAACTACGACCTAAAAAGGGCCATAACTTTCGATTGGTGATGAATTAAACTTCGAGAGTGGTACCGTTGGAAAGAGGAGAAAAAATTAGTCGATTGGTGTAACGCCCTTTGTAAAAAGGTGTAATGAATTATATGGAATGCTCCACATTCCTGTCACTTCTTGCTATAGGCCAAAAATCAACCAAAAAAAAGCATGTCAAAAAATTGGGAATGCCCTTGTAACTCTAAACCTTAAACCACATCCACCCAATGGTATATTCTTCTTTGTCTAAAAATAGAAACTTATAGGGATCAAATGATCCAAAGGGCCATTTCTACTTCTATTTAAAGAAGGGAGTCTAAATTTAAATTGCACAACATTGTAGCACTAGTTTAGGGGATTCCAAAATGACATGACACTTAAAGATTGGACATTGTATGTGGCAGTAAAGAGTGGATGAAGTTTGAAAATGCAAACTTCATCCATCCATTGCTGTCACTCAAACTGTTGGATGAATGAACAAAGAGTAGATTTGGAGAGCACATTCAAGCATCTAGCCAATGGTATATTTTTGTCTAAAAATAGAAACTTAGAGGGGTCAAATGATCCAAAGGGCCATTTCCACTTCTATATAAAGAAGGGAGTCTAAATTTAAATTGCACAACATTGTAGCACTAGTTTAGGGGATTCCAAAATGACATGGCACTCAAAGATTGGACATCGTATGTGGCAGTAAAGAGTGGATGAAGTTTGAAAATGAAAACTTCATCCATCCATTGCCGTCACTCAAACTGTCGGATGAATGAACAAAGGGTAGTTTTGGAGAGCAAATTCAAGCATCTAGCCAATGATATATTCTTCTTTGTCTAAAAATAGAAACTTAAAGGGGTCAAATGATCTAAAGGGCCATTTCTACTTCTATATAAAGAAGGGCGTCTAAATTTAGATTGCACAGCGTTGTAGCTCTAGTCTAGGGGATTTCAAAATGACGTGGCACTTAAAGGTTGGACATTGTAGGTGGCGATAAAGAACAGATGAAGTTTCAAAATTGAAACTTCATCCATAAATAACTCATGCATACAAGGTCGTATCAACAAGTTGGATACCAATCTGGAACACCCATTCATAGACCTACAATATGCTTCTTTTCCAACTTCAAAGTTAACAACCTCCAAAAAGTCAACTCTAGAGGTTTCAAAAGTCAAATGAGCCATATCTTGCAATTGGTGATACTTACATGGTGGTTTTTTACTCTATTGTCTTCACAACCCTTGAAAATGGGGGGGGGGTAGGTACCCTCTAATCTTCCAAATTTGTAAACCCTCAAAAAATAGCAACCTTTATTTCCAATTTTGAAACAGTCATATCATCCAATCAGTAACTTTTTTCAACAAACCAATAGCACCATTGGATTCACAACATCCACAAATAGGGGGGAAGGTCAATTCCAAACTCGAGAATGGCTTCAAACAAACAAAGTCAACTCACCCTCAAAAAATCCAACTTGTTATATCTCGCAATCGGAGATACTTACATGGTGATTTTTTTCACTATTGGATGCGCAATATATGAAAATGGGAGAGGGAGAGGGGGGTAGGCGAAAAATCAGCCAAAAAAAAGCATGTCAAATAATCAGAAATGCCCTTGTAACCCTTCTCCATGCAAAAGTGAATTTTGACCTCCTCTTGTTTTGACCCTGTAACTTTCAATTTTTGGATTGAGGTAAAGGCTCCACCTTATAGATGCCCTCGAGCACTTTCCAAAAATACCTTGCACTCCCCAATCAGACACCAAATGTAGCGGCAAATGATGGATGAAGTTTGGATTTTTAAACTTCATCCGTCCATAACTTGTGCATGGAGCGTCCAATCGAAAAGTGCCACATCATGTTGTCACCCCTACATAAATGCCTATCCTTCCATCAAATCAAAAATGAAATAAAATGCCCTCCATGAAATTCCTATGTGCACCCTTTTCCTTTAGGAACCTAAAAATCAAAGTTACTATATTTAAAATTACAAGATATTTTTGGGTAGCTCTTGTGAAGTCCAACCCGAAAATATAGTTTTCTTAAAAAAAAAATTTCAAATTGTGTGCAAGAGCAAAGTCAAACTTGTCAACCCTAAAGTCAAAGTTTTTATATTTCACAAATGGAGAGAAAATTAGGGTTCTATTTTGCATTTTTGAATTTGCAAGGGCTGTTAATGGGGGGGTTGGTGCAATAAAAAACAAAACAAAAATGGCCATACCCCTAGGAACACTCTTGTAACCCTTATAAATCCTAAACCCTAAACCTGCGAGCCTAAAACCACCTAAACTTTTGGCATTTAAGGAATTAGAAGGCATGCTTTACACCGTTGGGAAGAGGACGAGAAATCAGTGAAGACCCATGAAAGAATTTTTCAAATCGGATAAAAATTGGTTGAGATATGAGTCGCCAAAGTATCCGCAAGCCGGGAGAACTGCGGCCTAAAAAGGGCCATAACTTTCGATTGGTGATGAATTTGACTTCGAGAGTGGTACCTTTGAAAAGAGGAGAAAAAATTAGTCAAGACAGGCTAAAAATCCTTCAGATCCGAGAAGGTCGACCCAGATTTCCAAAAGAAAGTTACACTGGTGTAACGCCCTTTGTAAAAAGGTGTAATGAATTACACGGAATGCGCCACATTCTCGTTACTTCTTGCTATAGGCCCCATTTTGTTTAAGTTTCAGAGAAAGCTAGTCTGATGGCACTACATAATGGAGGCCCCATTTCGCTTATAGATTTCATGGAAAGCTAATCTGATGGCATTATATAATGTAGGCCTCATTTCACTTCAATTTCATAAAAAGTTAGTCTGATGGCACTACGCAGTGTAAGCCCTATTTCACTTAGATTTCATAAAAATTTAGTCTGATGGCACTACATAATATAGGCCCCATTTCACTTCAATTTCATAAAAAGCTAATCTGATGGCATTACTCAATGTAAGTCACATTTCGCTTTGATTTCATGGAGAATTAGTCTGGTGGCATTACGCAATGTAGATCCCATTTCACTCAAGTACCATGGAGAGTTAGTCTGGTGGCACTACACAATATAGGCCCCATTTTTCTTCCATAAAAAATCCATTCTACATAACTCTACTTGAATGTAGAGAGCTTGTAACATACAAAACAAATATAGGCTCCATTTCACTCAAATTTCATGAGAAACTAGTCTGGTGATAGTACACAATGTAGGTCCCATTTCGTTTAGGTTTCATAGAAAGTTAGTTTGATGGCACTACATAATATAGGCTTCATTTTGCTTATAGATTTCTTGGAAAGTTAGTTTGATGGCACTACATAATATAGGCTTCATTTTGCTTATAGATTTCTTGGAAAGTTAGTCTGATGGCACTACATAATGTAAGCCCCATTTCACTTCAATTTCATAAAAAGCCAGTCTGATGGCATTACTCTAGTAGGTATAATGGAATAAAAAAAGACCTCGCTTCGACCTCAATCCAATTCCGTATACTCTCAATACACTAGGCAACTCTATGTTTAATCTTCAATTTTCCCAATCTTGGAGAATCTTGTCAGTTTTGAGTCTTCTGACTATCGGAATGCCACAAAGTTGTTGGAACTCATTATTAACATAAAAAAGCTATATTCATTTTTAGTGAGATTTTATTGCGTCCTGAGTAATTTCTAAGGATTTTCCATCATAACTTTTAGCGATTGATCGCTTGGAAAAAGATCTTTTGGAGATCAGAAAAAACTGAGAATTTTCATAGAACCTCTCATGGAGTTTCACAAGAAATGTGCAAGCTCATATTTTTACTTTGCACATCTAAAGAAAAAGAATCAAATCCCGTTATCTCCTTTAACTTCCGATAACCAGAGAATCTTTTAAATTGAAGGAAATCTTGGCAAACTGATTGTGTCATTGGACTCCTAGCATGATTTCCACCTCAAGTCACCGTACTTAGGTTGTAGATGCCCTTCTTTGGTTCATCTTGAGTTTTCTTCACCTATAGGCTAATAATTGGAGTTTTTATTATTTCACTAATGGAATGGGGATACTGAAATTTCTTTTTGAGAATATAAATTAGGATTCTTATATAGTGCTCTTAGACCAATTTATCTAGGCTTTATCAGGTTTAAGCAAATTGGGCAATTTCTACTAAACATGTTTACTTTATACAATTTTGGGATTTCTATCCTATTTACATGCGGAATTTAGTTATAATTAAAGAAAAATGTTCTATTTATGATCAAATGCTATATTAGTATGTGACATCTCTATTTTGATTACTTATTCTTTTGGGGGATTTTTGTATATAAAACTATACTCAAAACTAATAAAATTAAAAAAATAATAATTTATGAGTCCCAAGTGACTAAATAGGCACTTACAGCAGGTACCATTTCTCTTCTGTATATCACCCAAAAAATAAACGTTGACCCACTCAAGGATTGAAAAGAACCTAAAACAGTACAATCAAGTCAACAAAGCCAAATAATGAAAATAATACAAACAAGTTATAAAATCAAAAGCCAATTGAAAGCATCTATGAGAATACACATAACGATGGACAAGTTTAATTCTGTTGAATGGTGTTATCAATCTTACTTGTCATAAATATATATGTAAATAAAATTCAATACATCAAAATCGTTCAAAAATCGCCTAAAGAAATAGTTTCTCCTACCAATTTCTTTGCATATGTACTCTTTTGAAGTTCAAAATCAACTTTTTTTCTTAGAAATGATACTTTTAAGAGTTTTTCCCTTCTTAGGAACGTTTTTTGTAACTACATCCATAGGTAGATTTGATAGCCTCTTCACTTGCCTAAGTAAAGACAAGTTTTGGAAAAACACTAATCTAATTTTTTTTAAACTCTTGTACAATGATGCACTCAACCTGGCCTAAAGCAAAGAACTTCATCATACTCTGAAATAAAGGAAACCTCAAATTTAAGGGGAAAAAAAATCTCTTTACTTTCTTATACAACATCTATAATACTAACAAAAAACACTTAATAAATATTTAAATAAACAACGGAACAATTATCACAAATTTGAATTTAACAATGAAAATGTTTAACTTTTCGTAACCACACAATGAATTTAAAGTTGTAGTCATCTTGGTTGATGTGAGGATGTGAGCGCTTTTTTACCCACCCTTGATAAATACGCGTGCACAACCAAGTTCTAAAAAATTCAAGTTAATCACTATGGGTGCTTAACGTCGGTCCATTGTGCCTTCCAAGCAATGGATCTTTTCTAAGTTCCTAAATTTCACATAATTCCTCAAAATCCTATCTTAAATGCAAAGGTCAATTCTAACTATTATCAAGTCTTCAAGCCATTGTGGTTTCTAGGGAAAACTTGAGATAGTCTAAATTTAGACACATAAGATGGAAGAACATATCATGCCATTTCTAAAAATATAAAATTCAACTCTATACGACTTTCCTACTAGGAGTTATTGATGGATGAAGTTTGACCGCTAATCGGTGTTTGAAACTTCATCCATCGATTTCTACCAATCTATAATGCGAGATTCACTTTTGACTTTGGATTTAACTTCTATATTTTATTTTCTATCCAAGTTTCCATTATTATCCTTATGGGATGAAAGTTACTTACTTTCATCCAAAACCACTACCAAACTTCATCCAACCCTATCTTACTCAATTTAACTCCGATTTCAAAGTGTAATTTAGTTTTGAAAACCTCTAACTAAGATCTACAATTTAGGCTACCTAACTTCTATAAAAGTTCTATCCTAGGCACTCTAACTTAACGTTCCAATTCGGTCCTATGCGAAATTATCTATTTTTTATAATTCAAAATTATAGGTAGAAGTTAGTAACTTACCTCGGAGTTGGCATCCTCATGTAGGTAGTTGAATACCCCTTCGAACTCTTCATCATTTGCCATGTTTTGAAGGTACTTGGTAACTTTGCCCACGGCTTAAAGGTGTAATTTTAATACAAAATCTTTGGAAATTCTAACTTCTACTTCTAACTACTTGTTGTCTCTTTTCTTTCTCTATTCTTCTTTCCCTTCTAAACTATTCACATTCAATTATTTGGCTATCCCAAGAGTTGACTTGTTTTGGAATAATAATTGATTTCAAATCTCTAAACAATAATTGACCTTCTACCTCCTATCTTATCTTGGTCAATTATTATTCTATCCAAAGGTCTTAGTGGTTTCAATTGACTCTTTAAAATTTCCACTTAATCTTCTAAATCTCAATTTCTTCCCTTCATCTCCCAACTCTTCTAAATGTCATTCCATACTTCAATCCCAATTGTCACTTCAAGCTTCTATTCTAAACTACAACTCTTCAACTTACTCCTCGTTTTTTTTTCAATTTGAATGTGAGTGTTAGAACTATTTTGAATTGATAGCCTATTTTGAAGTTTGAAGAGTTTTGTTTAATCTACTTTGTTTCCTTTCCTAACTTCTATTCTAATTCTACCCCTTCTCCTTCTAATTTAATTTATTGTTTTCGTTTAGACTATTCTAGTTCCTAGTCTATGTTTTCAAAAGCTTCAGAAATCCAAAATAATGTGAGACCTGTCTAGTAATCCAGACCAGAGCTCAGACAATCCAAAGTCTGAGTCGTAGTCAGTCCGTCTAGGAGCCCACACAGTCCAAAGTCAAGTCGCAGTCTCGATTACCCCACAAACCGTCTAGTTACAAGGCCGGTCTCCCCTTTTTCTTGGAGGTGCCACGTGGCGGAGTGTGATTGGTCGAATCTCCTTGAGCAACCCGAACATTGACCCTCCTTTGGCAGCTTACAACCCATCTTTAGGGTGCCCAAGACCTTCGGCTCTGGTATTTTTTATTTATTTTGGTTTTTTCTCCTCAATGTCTCAAAATAAAACACACTCCAACAACAACAAAAAGGAACTCTAAGGGTTATTGGGCAAACCCTTTAAAGGCTTCTTTCTAACTCAAACGTAGGACTTGACTCTATCCTTTTGGAAGCTAAACTTGGTTTGTCTAAGTAGTGTTTTGGTCACTAAACTTGGTAAAAATGATGGTAACTACTATCAGATGGGAATTACTAGGACTTCAAGGTTCAAAGCTTCGCCGTACTTTGAGGAATCACTAAAATTGCAGAAACAATTGTAGCACACGAAGTCAAAGCTTCGCCGTGCTTTCAAAAAATACTTAAAACAAGTACGTGTTAATATAATTACGATTACAATGTATGTTAGTACAAATGTTAGTATGACTTTTGAACAAGTGAATTAATACGATGGTGTTAGTTCACAAAATATTTCAAATCAAACACTAAAGGCTTCCCCAAACGGCATTGCCAATCACAAGGGAAGAACCTTTAGGATTAGTACAAAAAATCCAAGCTTTAAACAAGAGCTTGAAATACAACAATAACGACAAAAAGGCAAATTAAACAACAATTCTTGTGAAGGAAATTTGGCAAAAACTTGCCAACAAGTGCAAAATACAACAAGGAAAGTTTGAAGGGCCCCCAATGTCCTTCAAAGTTTTACAAAGTAGCAACAAGAGGAGCTTGAAATGCTCCAAAAACAAGGAAATTTGGCAACGTGGCCTAAATGGCCAAAATCCAACTAAATGGCTCCAAATGAAAACAATGCCGTTCGAAATGAATCTAAAGAGTAGGATTGCTTGCAGTGCACTCCAAGTTTTCTTTGATTTTGGAAACCAGGGGAAGGTATATAAGGCCTCCCCTCTTCACTCACTCTATTTCTCTTGTAGTCTCACGATCTTCTAAGTTTTGGCCCTTTGAGTCATAATTTGTGTTTCTTATTTGTATCATTTGGAGAAGTTTTGGTTGGAACAAAACTCTCAAAGTCTAGTTGTGTACTAGTTTGTATCATAGTTTGTATTTCTTCTTTGTGTCATTTGGAGAAGTTTTGGTTGGAACAAAACTTTCAAAGTCTAGTTGTGTACTAGTTTGTGTCATAGTTTGTGTTTCTTCTTTGTGTCATAATTTGTGTTTTTTCTTTCTGTCATAGTTTGTGTTTCTTCTTTATGTCATAGTTTGTGTTTCTTCTTTGTGTCATTTGGAGAAGTTTTGGTCGGAACAAAACTCTTAAAGTCTAGTTGTGTACTAGTTTGGGTCATAGTTTGTGTTTCTTCTTTGTGTCATTTAGAGAAGTTTTGGTTGGAACAAAACTCTCAAAGTCTAGTTATATACTAGTTTGTAGATCATGTCTTAGAATTTGAGGTTAATCCCTCAATACGACGGACTTTTGACTTCAAGTCTTAAGATTGTTGTAAAACTTTGATGATGTTTTAAAAGACGGCGGAGGTTTGACTTCAAGTCCTATGATTGTTATAGAAATTTAATGATTTTTTAAAAGACGGCGAAGCTTTTGCCTTATTACTAATCTCAAGTGTCTCCTTTTTATTAGTTTTTAGGAACTAAAGTTTAGAATTGAATAAGAATTCTTTTGCAAGTGTAGGACATTTAGAATATTTAGAAAGATCCATTGCTTGAAAAGTACAATGAACCGACGTTAGGCACCCATAGCGATTAACTTGAATTTTTTAGAACTTGGTTGTGTACGTGTATTTATCAAAAGTGGGTAAATAAGCGTTCACATAAAGGTGCGTCTGTCGGGAGTGACTAGTTACTAATTAGTTCACTATCTAGGCTTTAATATAGTAGACTTAGTAAACAGATAATGGCGTGTTTGACGAAAGCCTTTGATCTGCTCATAGATTCTTTTGGCTATGTTTGGGAATGGTTTAGCAGTGACGGAATGGAGTAGCTGTCAAAGTTTTGTGAAGTCAAACAATATTTTGACAAAGAACGTCTACCACCTCAAAATCGACAAGACTTGGGTGCCCACTCTAGTGGAAAAGGAGATTTTCTAAAACTTATATTTTCGAAGGTACTGTGAGGGCTTTAATGAATATTTTTGTTACATTGTCCCATCATTAGTATTTTTTGAATTCATCTTTCTTCAACAACACAAAGGATGCGGATAGCATGATAAGAGCACACAAAGGGGAGGCGCCAACCCACCATACCACCACAACTTTGACTAATAATATAGCTAAGTTATTGCTTGAACCTTTCATCTTATCTTTTTGAGTAGTATTTAAGTGTATAAATTTTTTATAATAATAAATAAAAAATAAAATAAAAAACCAAAATAAAATAAAATTTTCATTCAATTATTTTTCTTCAATCAATAGAGCAATAGGACTTTCTATGCGCTTATTTACCCACTCTTGGTAAATACGCGTGCACAACCAAGTTCTAAAAAATTCAAGTTAATCGCTATGGGTGCCTAATGTCGGTCCATTGTACTTTTCAAGCAATGAATCTTTCTAAATATTTTAAATGTCCTACACTTGCAAAAAAATTCTTATTCAATTCTAAACTTTAGTTCCTAAAAACTAATAAAAAGGAAACACTTGAGATTAGTAATAAGGCAAAAGCTTCGCCGTCTTTTAAAAAATCATCAAAGTTTTACAACAATCTTAGGACTTGAAGTCAAAAGTCTGTCGTATTGAGGGATTAACCTAGAATTCTAAGATATGATCTACAAACTAGTACACAATTAGACTTTGAGAGTTTTGTTCCAACCAAAACTTCTTTAAATGACACAAAGAAGAAACACAAACTATGACCCAAACTAATAATCTCGTCTCTCGCTCTCTCGTCTCTCTTTCTCAACGGAAGGCACTACGCAACACCTTCCGCCTCTCTCGTCTCTCTTTCTTGTCTCTTTCTCTCGACCTTTGGGCTTCAATCTACCTACGGAAGTTCTGCTCACGGCCCGTAAAAGATCCGCTACAATTGTGAATGCCGAATTGGAGGATCTCCGGGTGGAACGTTCGAGCCCTCACAGTGCCCTCACCAACAGTCATGTATGCGGCTCTACTACTATTGAAAACAAATAAAAGAAGTGGCACAAACCTCCAAGTCGACGTAGAGGGATTGGGCAGCCGAAGTGAGCCTGCGCACCGAGAATTTGTGAGTCATGGGGACAGATAGCGATTCAACAAAAATTAGTAGCAATTCAAAGAATAAGTATAAAAGTGCACAAAATCCTATTACATTCCGCAATACTATCTTTGCCAAAACACAACTAGACTTTAAGAGTTTTGTTCCGACCAAAACTTCTCCAAATGACACAAAGAAGAAACACAAACTATGACACAAAGAAGAAATATAAACTATGATACAAACAAGAAATACAAACTATGACACAAAGAAGAAATACAAACTATAATACAAACTAGTATACAACTAGACTTTGAGAGTTTTGTTCCAACCAAAACTTCTCCAAATGACACAAAGAGGAAACACAAATTATGACACAAACTAGTACACAACTAGACTTTAAAAGTTTTGTTCCAACCAAAACTTCTCCAAATGATACAAAGAAGAAACACAAATTATGACTCAAAGGGCCAAAACTTACAAAACAATGAAACTACAAGAAAGATAGAGTGAGTGAGAAGGGAAGGCTTGAAGCCCTAGTCCCCAAAATCAAAAAAGACTTGGAGTGCACTCCAGGCAATCCTATCCCTTTAAGTTTTCATCCTAATTCTAATTTATGCATAAGCCTTATATTTTCATCAATCAAAGTTCAAATATTTACTTCATAAATAATAGTGTTAAAAATCACAAGTAATAACAAAAATATTTTAAAGGCAATTGTAATTGAATTAACCTCCATCATAAAACATCCTATATCTTAAATATGTATTTTGACGTCGTATTAAAAAATCAATACAAAAACTTTAAAATAAAACATGTAATCAAAATCTTTAATCGCAGATTCTCTAAAATTGTATTAACTATGTTGTATATTATGCATGGTAATTAAAAAATGCTTGATTAATTTTACAATGTATTTTGAATTTGTGCAAGGAATTTAGGCTTACTTTAAAGTATGAGATTTTAAAATTTTAAAAATAAAAAAGATTGAAAATCAATCTACGGAGATATTCATTTCTACTCTCAAAGTAAATGCATTTATTTTTTTGTTTTCAGTTTACAAGACTCTATTTTGTACACCCACAAGATTTGAACAATATTTATATAAAATCCAATTGTGAAAAAAAAGCGACGTTTATTTTGTATATAATTTGAAAATCATAATTTAAAATGATTGTGAGCCTTTTTTACCCACTTATGATAAATAACCTCATAACAAATTCTTTTTTGTTCGTTTTAATTTCTTTTACTAACGAGTGTCTAAGCATTTGTTCAATGAGCCTTTCAAGCAATAAACTCTTTTTGTTATGGAGGTATGCAATTTAGAGAAATAAACCTAAAGAAAATCTATCTAATCACATTTAAGTGCTTAATCTAGCCATTTAACAAGCCACTGTAATTTTCTAAAAATAATAAGAATCCCTGAAACTAACAATTCTAAGTTGTAGATTTTTTTATGCAAACTTCAAAACTTAAGACACGTCAAAATTAAACTTTTTTAACAAATGTTATCAAAGGATGAAGTTTAGGCCTTTTAAAAAGACTTAAAACTTCATCTAAGGTTTTTACTAGATTCCCTATTTGGTTTTTATCTAAAAATTAAATTTTAACCTTTAAGTTATATCCTTGGTTTGCTCTGATCTTACTTTGTTTTAAATTTTGACTTGAATGAAAAGTTTCTACTATGGTTTCATCTGTTTATTCATCTAAACTTCATCCTACTCAAACTTCTAAACTATAAACTTGTTATGGAGAATTAAACTAGTTATGGAATCCCCTAAGTGCATTCTACCAATTTATTTTGTTAAATTTTTAACTTGATGTTGATTTATTAATTTTAATTCCTACTTGTATATATTTTATCTCATGGCCTAACTTTTAATAGATTATTATTTTTAGATATTTATCATTTTTTTTATTAAAGTCTGTTGCTAGATTCTCAAAAATATAAGACACTTCTAATTTGAACTTTTTTAGTGAAAGTTATGTGTAAATGAAGTTTAACCACTAATTAGTGTTTAAAACTTCATCCACTTGTTACTCTTAATTGGTAATTGACAATTAAATTGTGATTTTGTAAATGTGAAGAATTTCAAAGAACTTTTCTTGAAAATCCATATTTATTAGATTATAGAAGTTGATATTAATTTATGATCTTAGTAGTAAATATTTCCATTCATATTTAAATGCATGTTTAATTATAACTTTAATAATATTAATGTAATATTAATGTACCGTGGTGTGCTTGGCTGTTGAGTGTTGCATGGTGGTATTGAGGCTTTTGGAAGCAAGCAAAGAGCAAGGCGCCATGGCAAAGGGAAAGGCAGCTGAAGCAGTGGAGATACCGTGGCAAGAAGAGGGTGTTGAAGAGGGCCCTAAAGACAATGTGCCCCTCTCAGTGAAGGCTGCAAATATCATCAACAAGGGGAAGGATAAAAAGTGGCGCAAGAGCAATCTTGGCCCTAGTCTTTCTCAAAGCACTATCTTCCAGAAAGTGAATGTGCAACCGGTTTAGAATCCAGCTCCCATGGACATTGAGGATGCCCAAGACCCCAATGAAGAAATGGAGGATGCGGTTGATCTTGGTGGAGGTGTAGCCACAAAGGACATTGAGGGTGAAGACCCACATAGGGTGTCACCCAGAAGGATGAGAAAAGTCCCGGTTGTGGCTAAGGCAAAAGTAACTGCCCTAGCCCTGTGAGTGCCCATTTGGTCATTTATGATTCGGAATTGTTTTTTTGGATTTTATAAAGTTTTGAGTGTAGTTTTATATACAAAAAGCTCAAAAAAGAGTGAATAACCAAAACGGAGATGTCATATACCAATATGACCATTGATCCTAATTGAAGCATTTCTTGTTATTTGTAACCAAATCCTGCATGTAGGTAGGATAGAAATCCAGAAATTGTACAAAATAACCATGTTTAGTAGAAATTGCCCAACTTGTCTAAACCTACCATTCAGTGACAGATACTAACCAAATTGGTTCAAGGGAACTATGTAAAAACCTTAGTATAGATTTCCAAAGAGAGGTTTCAATTTTTTCATTCCATTGGTAAAATAGTAGAAACTCCAATTGTTAGTCTACAGGTGAAGAAAACTCAAGACGAATCATAGGAGGGCATCTACAACTTAAGTACGGTAGTTTGAAGTGAAAATCATGCCAGGAGTCCAATGGAGCAATCGGCTCGCCAAGAGTCCCTTCTATTTGGAAGATTCCCTTTTTACCGGAAGTTAAAGGAGATAGCAGGATTTGATTCTCCTTCCTTAGATGTGCAAAACGGGAATATGAGTTTTCACATCCCTTGTGGAACTCCATGAGAGGTTCCATGAAAATTCTCGATTTTTTCTGATCTTCAAAAGATCTTTTTCTGGATAATCAACCGTTGAAAGTAATGATGGGAAATTCCTAGAAATTATCCAGGCAGCGGTAAAATCTCACTAAAAATTAGGGTAGCTTTTTTTATGTTAATAACAAGCTCCAATAAGTTTCGTGGCATTCCGATAGTCAAAAGATGCAGAACCATCAAGATCCTCCAAAATTGGCAAATTTAAAGATTAATCGTGGAATTGACCAACGTACGGGGAGCATACGGAATCGGATTAAGGTCAAAGCGGGGTCTTTTCTTACTCCCTTACACCTACTAAAGAGATTAGGCTAGTTAATTTTTTTAGAAAAGTTGATCTTCAAAAGTTGGATTTTTATCCAATTTTGGTCTTCTAGTTAGCGCTAGAAATCTTTGTGATTTTGATGTAGAAAAAAGGGATGGGGATTCTTTAAAATTAAAAATGGCCTCTTGAAGCCAATGGCGCAATCCATTTGTGATTTGAAGCATTTCTCCAAAAGTTAGGAATTTGGACCAGCGTAAAAATGAAAATTGGGCAAATTAGATGAAAATCTTAATTGATAAGATTACCTTGTAGGAAAAGAAAAGAGGGGGGTGCCCTTAGAAGAGTATATAAGGGCACCCATTCTCCTCTCAAAACACCCCTTAGATTCATTTTGAACCACTCCATTTCATTTAAATTCATTTAGTTGGATTTTTGGTCATTTAGACCAAGTTGCCAAATTTTGCGTGTTTTTGAGCATTTCAAGCTTCATTATTATTGTTTTTGAAGCTTTCTTTGAAGGACATTGGAATCCCTTCAAAGTTTGCTTTTGTTGTGCATGTTTGAATTTTTTTGTATTAACTTTGCTACGTTTCCAATTGGTTGAGTTTTATGTGGTTGTACTACTCTTAGAACCTCTTGCACCATAAGTCTGGCTATGTCATTGTGGAGGACTTCTAATGTTTGTGTTGAAGTTATTGTACTATTCCTAGATCCTCCTCCACCATAAGTCTGACTATACCGTTGTGGAGGACTTCTAGTGTACGTTTTTTTTTTATCTAACCTTCTAAGTGGAAAATTCCTTAATTGAGAAATTCCCTAAAGCTTGTTGTAGATGTACTAATTTGTTGTAAACATTCTTGAACTAACAAGTGTTTGTATTAACCTCTTTGCTCTAACAAATTTTGAATCAAACTTAACTTCATTGAAATTGTCTTATGCACTTGTGGTTTTATCAAAATCGGCAAAGCTTTGACTTTGTATATTAAAAATTGTATTAGAAATTGTATTAGAAATCAGAGTGTTATTGAAAAGACGGCGGAGCTTTGAACCTAGGTGTTAAAAATTGTCTTAGAATTTAGAGTATTTTCAAGAAAACGGCGGAGCTTTGACTTCAAGTCTTAGGATTGTTATAGAAATTTGATGATTTCCTAAAAGACGGCGGAGCTTTGACTTCAAGTCCTAGGATTGTAATAGAACTTTGATGATTTTCTAAAAGACGGCGAAGCTTTTGCTTTATCACTAATCTCGACATTTAGGACACTTAGAAAAATTCATTGCTTAGAAGGCACAATGGACCGACGTTAAAACACCCATAGGATAGAACTAACTAAAAGAACCTGGTTGTGTTTGCTAATTTATCAAGGGTGGGTAAATAAGCGCTCACAAGCCCCTAATACACCAGTTGTGAGCACTCCGGTTCCAATTCCAGTGTTACCTCGTTTGAAAGGAATAAGTCCCGAAATAAAACACTATTTCGAGACTGTCCAACAGTTGGTTAATCATAACAACTGGCTTGTGTGGGAGCGGGACTACTACAAGGAGTTGGCAACCAAAGGGGGTCCCAAAGCTGTGTTTATGAAAAACGCCCCAAAGTCAGCTTCGTGGGACACTAAGAACAAGAGGACTATAGAGACCTTTTTGTCTGAGTATGAGACTTATTGTGATGCGGCGGGATTTAACCAAGATGATTCAATGATAAGGGGCTTTGGCACCTTTCTCAAAGAGGGTGCCTCAGCCACATACTAGGCAGCTAAAAGTGTGATTGCAACGCATTGTACCTGGGCGGTGCTCAAAGAGTGGGCCATCACTACGTAGAGGAAACCACACCAACATTTGTTGGATGTGACTGCACTGAGTGCAATAAAGTTGAGACCCGATGGTAATTTGATCAAGTTTGTAGAGGAGTACAAGACTAAGTACATTGAGTGCAAAGTAAAAGAGAATTCACAACTTGGGCTTATGGGTGCCTTCTTTGCTAACCTAAATGAAGCCATGAGGTTCAAGATTTGAGAGCGTGAGAAGCTCCCCACCTCAATGTTGGAGTTATTTGACATTGTAATCAGGTTTGGAGACGCCTAGGAAGCAGCCAAGAAGGAAGAAAAACAGGTGGTGGAGGCTACTTCATCACCCAAGAAGAAGTTCACTAAAAAGAAAAGTGACTTTAAAAGTGAGGGCTCTAGCGGGATGAAGGAAAGTCTTAATGCCAAGAAGCTCAAGAAGGTGGACACCGAGGCGGCCAAGGAAAGTAGTACTTGTTTTGTTTGTGGGGAGCAGAGTCATCAGGCCCGTGACTGCCCCAAGTCAAGCAAGAAAGCTAAAGCCACTAAGGCCACCAAGGTGAGTGATAGACTTGATTCACATGTGAATGTACTCACACTAAACCAAGGGGCCATGAGTAGGTAGAGTCAAAGTGACGATGGTGACACTACTGTGGTTCAAAAAGAATGTAGGTGGCCTTTGAAAAGAAGTCACCAATTCACAAAGAGCCTAAACTTGAAGCAAGTGGTAAAGGAAGGTGACTTTGAAACCACCATCTCTACTATTAACCCCGATTCTAAAGGCTTAGTCTACTTGTGGGTGAAATTGAATGGTAACCATGTGGCTTTGTTGTTGGATACAGGTGCCAGCAGCTCAATTTTGACTCCCAAGTGCGTGGAGAAGTTGGGCGTTTCAAGCAGGCGGTTGAACTTGCCCTCTAAAGTGAATTTTGGACAAGGATCAACAGAGGCAACAACAGTGGCGGAAGATGTCCAGTTTTCTTCTGATAAAGTCAAGTTTGTAGAAGACGTCACCATTTATAAGTTAGGGGGAGTGGATGGAGTGTTAGGCAACACATTTTTGAATTACTATGGCGTTGAAGTTAGGAGGAGACCTAATCTTTCAGTAGTGGCAGTGGATGATAGGGATAGACCTAAATCCTTAGAGTACACTAGAATGCCAGATTTAAGTAGTGCTGATGTTAATTTAGTTTCAGAAGCAAAGCTCTTTGATGAGCGTTTTGTAATGCTTTTGAGGCTTGGCTCCTCCCAACTCAATAAAGGGACCCGCCCACTTGAGGACCATAAGTACAGGGTTCATCCCAACTTGTCTAAGTTAGCCCAAAGTGTGTTGGAAAAGTTTGGTGATATCTTAACTGATGAGCTTCCTAGTGAATCACCTCCACAACGTGAAGTAGACCATGGAATTGAGTTGAAGCCAAGAGTTGAGCCTCCAAACAAGGCTCCATATAGACTTAACCAAGTGGAATTTAAGGAACTCAAAAGGTAGATAACTGAACTACTAGCAAGGGGTTACATCAGGCCAAGTAAGTCAACATATGGAACCCGATACTCTTTGTCAGTAAGAAAGATGGACAACTGAGGTTGTGCATTGACTACCAGGCCCTCAATAAAGTTACCATTAAAAATAATTATCTACTTCCCAGAGTAGATGACTTAATTGACAGGTTAGCAGGAGCCAAGTATTTCAGTCGTATAGACTTGAAGTATGACTACTATCAGATAAGGATAAAAGAGGTAGACATTCCTAAAACAGCTATGAGAACCAAATATGGATCTTATGAGTTCTTAGTAATGCCTTTTGGTTTGTGCAACACCCCTACTACCTTTACCATGCTCATGAACTCCTTGTTCCATGAAATGTTGGATGAGTGTGTGGTGGATTATATTGATGACATTCTAGTGTTTTTTAAGTCAGAAACAGACCATGCCAAAGATGTGGCTAAAGTACTTGCTACACTAAAGGAGCACCAGATGTTTGCTAATGCAAAAAAAAATGACTTCTTTTTACAAGAGGTAGAGTTCTTGGAGCATGTGATTAATGGAAAAGGGTTGATGCCTAATCCCAAAAAGATTGAAGCCATTGAAGAATGGCAAGTCCCTCAAATACAAAAGGGGATTAAATCTTTTCTGGGGTTGGCTAACTACTACCGTAGGTTCATAAAGGACTTCTTCAAGATCGTTGCTCTCTTGTCTGACTTACTTTATAAAGAAGGGAAAGACCTCAAGTGAAATGAAAGTAGTGACAAAGCTTTTCAGAAGCTAAAGAAGAGACTATCTACTACAAACATGCTTAAGTACCCTGACTTTGGTAAACCTTTTGAGGTTCACACAGATGCAAGGGACTTTGCCATCGGGGGTGTGCTAATGTAAGAGGGCCACCCCATAGCATTTGAGAGCAAGAAGTTGGTTGACTGCCAACTAAGGTGGCCAACCCATGAGTAAGAAATGTTCGCAGTGGTACATTGTCTGAAGGCCTAGAGGCACTATGTAGGTGGAATAAAGACAAAGGTCTTCACGAATAATATCTCACTTAAATATTTTGAGTCTAAACACCAGGCTACCCCAAAGGACTTGAGGTGGTATGATACCATTTTGTCCATGGATGTGGAGCTGATCCACAAGCCCGGAAGGAATAACTTAGTGCCAAACGCTCTAAGTAGGAAAGAAGAATACCTCAGTCCACGCATTCTCATGGCAATTGAGGAGCTGGACATTGACTTGGCCACTAGGCATTTTCATACACAAGTCAGAGAAGCCATGAAGGATGATCCAGATGCAATTATGGACAATCACCTTTTCAATAATAAAAATGACCTTGTTAAAGAGCTAGTAGTCACGAAAAGAATCCACAATGTGAAGAGGGTAAATGGGTTGCATTATTTTAAGCAAACCAGCCTCTACATTCCAGCGGGAAAACTAAGGAAATAACTCCATGATTTTCATGACACACCTCTAGTAGGGCACAAGGGGGTATTAGCAACTACTGTTGAGTTGAAAAAATAGTACTTTTGGCCCATGATGGATTTGGATGTTGAAGAGTAAGTGAGAGTTTGTGTGAAGTGCCAAATGAACAAGCACTTTACAAGGCCCAAAGTGGGAAAAAATTCAGCCTTTGCCGATCCCAACACAATTGTTTCACTCAATTTCAATAGACTTCTTGATTGGGATATCCAAAGTGGGAGAGTATGGCTGCATCATGGTGATTGTATGCAAACTCTCCAAGTGGGCTACCATGATCTTACTACTTAAAACTTATACGGCAGAAATGGTGGGTCAAGTGTTCTTTGACAATTGGATTAAACACAAGGCATTCCCGTGGGACATTGTGAGTGACAAGGATAAAATATTCCAAACATTGTTTTGGCAGCACTTGATGAAGAGAACTTAAGTAGACCTCACAATGACAACATCCTTCCATCTAGAAGAAGATGGCCAAATAGAAATGATCAATTTCATCTTAAATATGTATATGAGATTCTTTTGTGAAGGTGATCAGCTGAATTGGCCCAGCTTACTCTCGGTGGCAGAGTTTTGTTATAACACCACCAAAATCACCTCTCATAGTGAAACACCTTTCAAAGTGTATTATGGTCAAGAGGCCTTAAAGGCAACGGATTTAGCCCGTAGGCGGAGAGAATGGCACCGTGACCAAGAAAGACTCTCTGGATGTTATTCTAACCAAGCAGTAGAATATGTGGAGCAAAGGGAAGCACTTATGAAAGTGTGCAGGCAGAGGCTTGTAAAAGCTCAAGAGCGCTACTGCAAAGTCAAGAACAAACGCAGACAAGAAAAAGTATTTCAAGTTGGAGAGAAAGTCTGGTTGGACACTCGCAACTTGAACATCCCAAAGCAAATCTCTCTTAAGTAGTCAGCCAGATGGATTGGACCGTTTCCCGTAAAGAAGGTGCTGCACAAGGATGTGTATATTTTGGATTTGGCCAAAAGAGTTGGCAAACCAATTCATTCTGTGTTTCATGTTTCACTCTTGAAAAAGTACTATAAAAATGACCCAAACTTGCACTTGTGGCAAAAGAACCCTCGCCCACTTCCTGAGTATGAACACTGGGATAAGAATATAGCAGTCAAAGTGCATCATGTACGGGTATAATCCATTCTAGTATAAATGGATCACCCAAGCTTACTTGAAGCATGTGAAACACTTAACACATGAGCTTGTTGAGAAAAAAGTACGCGACAAACGAGAGAAGAAATAATTGGCTAAGCTCAAGTCCAAGAAGAAAAAATCCAAAAAACTGTTGACCGAAGAAGATGAGAGTGGGAGTGAACAAACTCCAGTAGCAAAGGGCAAACACCGTATCACCACGAGTATTCAAGGAAGAAACAAGTAGTTGGTGAGGACCCCAACCCTTCCAAGTGGGGAAGGGTAGGTTGCAAAATCTTTGACCTAGTGAGCGGAGTGAGGAATAGTTAGGAGCATGCCCAGTTTCTTGTGGAGGTGTGAGAGAGTACTAAATTCGAGAGTAAACTCCGTGTGGAACTGGAATGATGGACGCCGCTAAAGAGATCACCCTGGAGTTGGTGATGCAATGAAAAGGAAGCTTGAGCGTGGCGACCTCAAGGTGTGGACACCAAGCTGCAAGTGGATTCACTTTGCAAAGGAGTGCCTTGGAGCGGGAGCGCATGGATTAGCTACCCATGTCCCAAGTGGGTGAACAAAAGAAAGTGCTAACTAGACTATATTCTATCCAGCCGACTAAAACGTTCTTAAACTTGCTTGTGGCAGGCAAGGTCCAGAAGGAAAGACACAAGTGGGAGCTAAATGGAACTAACAATTAGTCTAAGTAAGAGTTAGAGACTAGAGAGCGTTCGACTGAAGGGCACTTGACTTGGAGAATTGGTCACTCCTTAAGAAAAGGGTATGTGTAGGTCTGCTACCAAGACTAGGGTAGCGAGTAACCCAAGGCTTGATGAAGATATCAAATGGTCTAAGGGAGGGAGGGTGTAACGCCCCCATGGCCTTGAGAGCTTAGCATGGGGGGAACACATTGTGGAAGTACTAACAATGCCATGTCAGATGGGACTGGGTTGACTCCAGTTAGGCGTGGTGTGTGAGGCTAGCACACTTACACACCCGGTAGGAGGACCCGTGCCTTGTACACAAAGGGTGATACTGGGAAGTGTGAGCAAGTGAGGCTACCTTTACTTTTAGCCCTCCCAAGCCATGTGACTTAGGAGGTCCCAAGGGAAAGGGACCCAGGGACAAGTCTTAAGAGACTCTAAGAGTGTACTAGGCTAGGGACTAAGTTGATTTGCTTGTGAATGAGGAACTAATAGTTTGCTTGCCTAGTGCAGGTTGGTGATGTGAGGAGTTAGCCACACCTTAGACTTAGAGTGTGGGACGTGGCGTGGGGTCAAACCCACGTTACATGTGTGAAGAACTTCAAATTTTTTTTTTTGAAAATTCATATTTATTAGATTATAGAAGTTGATATTAATTTATGATTTTAGTAGTAAATATTTCCATTCATATTTAAATGCATGTTTAATTATAACTTTAATAATATTAATGTAAATTATATATATACTTCAATAAATTAGAATTCATAATAAAAAGATATTTAATTATTGCCTTATGGAACTCAAAATCAAATTATTAGAAATGAATAATTTTTTAAACCTTAATCAATTTTTATCAATTATATATATTTTATGCATTCAATTTAAAATATATAATATGAATTTAAAATTTATAGATAGAAATGTTTTTTTATCTTTAACATCTTCAAATTTTGATTTTTGAATAATAACATCTTGTAGTAGACTTTAAAAAATTGATTAAGATATTATTTTACAAAAAATAATAGTAATAAATGAAATTTAACAACTTTGTAATTTCATTGCCTTTAAAACTAAATATTTAATTTCCTTTAGATGAGTTCCATTAATGTTTATTTTTTTAATTTTAAATTTTAAAATGCACAAAAATTTACACCAAAATATTAGTAAACATACTACATTTACACCAAAAAAATTCATACAATTCATGGAGGTTTAAGAGATTTTATCTCTAAATGCAAAAACTGTGTTTTTTGGCAACATTGTAATTTAGGGCAATTCACTACGAATGGAGTTTTTATTTTTTTTCTTTGAAATTTTCACAAAACATGTGCCCAAGGAGTAGCTTTAAGGTTCAATAATTTTCATACCTTTTGACTACATGGTTAAAAAGTTATTGCATGATATGTCATTTTCAACATTTGGCGGGCAGCTTGGGCAGCCCAAAAAACTTCTTTAAAAATCATTTTTTTGAATTTCTTTTTTGAAATTGATTGTATAGATTTATATACACATGGAAAGCTTTTAATCATTCCATTTCAATAAGTAAGATGAAAGTTATGAAGATTTTTAGTTTGTGAGTAGATATGTTTTCAAAGAGTCCATGTGAAATAAAATTTTATGATTTATATATTATTTATTTGAATATTATTTGAATATTTTAAAAATATAAATTTTTTAATTCTAAAATATATTTTGTCTAATTTTATTTGATTAAATATTTTTATTTTTGAAAGATATATTAATTTGAATCACAATATAATTTATGAAGTAAAATCCTCAAATTTATAGTATTAGAACTTTGTAAATTATCAAAGATTAGAATTAGCATAACAATAATTCTCTATAAAATTATAAAGACTATACTAGTTTAAATGTTGTACAAAGATTACTAAAGCTTTGAAATTATGATTTTTTAATATTTATATTTTAAAGCTAAAAGATTAATATTATGTCCAAAGGTTTAGTAATGCTCAATAATCTTTGAATATTAATCATATATCAATAATTCAATCCATAAAGGACTAAAAAAATTACTTTGGAAATTTTGAAAATTTGGGTAGACTCTATTGACATTCTATTTTGTAAATTTTAAATGAAACATTTTGAATAGCTCCTAATCATAATATTGTACATATATCAAAACTTTGTTTCATATTGTTTCAATAAGTATTGCAAAATTATAAGCTTTTTTAATTTCAATATTAATGGAGACAATTCAAAATATACTTAAAGAAATATTAACTAATTTTATTTTGATAGTATAGGTTATTACCTACACAAAAATATTTGGACCATTCTATTTCAACTAGTAAAATAAAAGCAATAGAGGTTTTATTTTGTAGGTAGTGAAGGTATATAACATTCAAAAATGTTGCTTTTTGAACTCAATTAAAAAAATTCCAAATTTTAACAAAATAAAAGATATATAATGCTTAATAGCACATTTTTGTCATTGGAATTAACAATTCTCAATCTTTTGTCAAAATTATTAGCAATTTAGTTTTTTCTTTCAACAAATACTATCTTTTGCTTTAAAATTTTCTTAAAGATTAAAGATAAATGTGGTTTCTTTTTTTTGTTAGAATTTTTTTTTCATGCATTTTCAACCCATTTTTCAACTTTTTTACCAAAATGTATAAGCCATAGAATACATGTGGAATTTTATAAAATTCTTAAAAGCCAAAACTTCACCTTTGGAAAAAGCTTGGAAAAATTAGTTTTTGAAGTCAAGTGCATTGATCTTGCAATCAATAAGGATTTTTACTAAGGATTTTGAGGACAATGTACTTGAACAAGTTAACTAAAAGAACCTATAATTGAGTAAAGAATAAATCAAGATGAAGATTTTAGCTTTATTTTGGATAAAAATATTCTAAAGCAATTTGTAGGTTTCATATTACCACGTAGTTTAAATTATTTTTTAAAAATGGATTCTGCACCTAAAAATTTTAAAGCCTCTAATAGTAAGCAATTAAATCATGAAAATGATATTTATGAAGATTATAATAATGATAAAATACACAATGAAATTCAAAATTTTGATTTTCTACAAGAAATAGCTTCAAATTACCACAATGAATCTAATACTTGGAAAATACAAGTTTTTATAAGATTGATTATTATTTAATATTTTAATATTTTATACATTATTATTATTATTATTATTATATATAATGATTAAATTAATAAATAGTAAAACTCTACTTATTAAATAAGATAAATATGGATGAATGATAAAAGTTTGTCTTTCATTTATGATTGTATTAATGATTTTTGTTATATAAAAGTTTGCTAATAAATTTTATAAAAAATAATATCTTGGGATAAAATATTTATATAAAAAATAATATCTTGGGATAAAATATTTATATAAAAAATAATTCCTATATAATAGAATTTAATATAAAATTATTTGATTCAAATATTTTTAAATATTAAAATTTAGAAATTAGAATGTCTTACATTTTATATTTGAAAGATAATTTATAAATTACACACTTATACATAGCCTCTTATAATATTATTTATAATTTAAATTTAAATTTTAAATAAATAAAATAAAGTATAATAAAGTAAATAAAACTTAATAATAGATATCAATAAATTTTAAAACTAAAAAGAATAGAATGAGGCTTCTCTTATCACCTAATCCTATATATTTTATTTTTGAGTGAATATTGAATGCAATATTTTTACTAATATAATAATTTTTTGATAAAAAAAATATACCAAAAATTTATTAAACTTATTTTTCATAGAATATAAATGATTCAAATGCACATTTCATTTACAAATCACAAGAAATTCAAATCAAAATATGCTTGTTGGTAAAAATATAAAGTTATGATATAAAATATAATAATTTGAATTTTCAATTAATCATACTACTAAAATCATAACTTCCCTCTATAATATCACAAATGCTACCATTAATACTAGGAGCTCGTGCTTGCTATACTACGCATTCATTGTATCACATATTAGTAAAAATTTGATATATTTGAATAGAATGCATGATAATGATTTCGATAAGTCTTTAAACTAATTATTTTAAATATTTTATAAAAATATTTCCAATCATGCATACATAGAAATCATATTTTCACACAATGTGATATTACTGAAATAGAGTAGCAGTTCACAATCACCTCTGTAATATCACTTTTTACAAAGGGTGATATTATAGAAATAATATAGTCGTTGCAATTGAGGTGATATTAAAGAAGATCAATATGGTGATATTATAAAGGTAGCAATTCCATTGCTTTTCTTGGCTTTATACTTTTTTTGCATTTCTATGATTTCAATTTTCTATTGTTACTATCAAATGATTTGAGAACTTCATTAGATTGAACCAATTTTGAATTTTACAACAATTAAATTGTTCACGAAGCTTTTGAGATTTACAAGTTTTTCCTTTAAATTCTTTTATAATTTGGGTTGCCATTGTTTATAACAATTGAGTCAAACTTCTAATGCATTCTAATGTATATGTATCTTTTACTATATTCATCATTGCATGTATATCATTCATCATTCATTAAATTTCTATTGTTTATATCAATATATGCTTATTTATAAAAAAATTATATGAAGATTTGAATGATTTTTATCAAAAGATTTTTTGAATTTTCTTGCTTTGCATTCTATCTAATACATAAAAACTCTTATAAAATTATAATGGTAAATGCGTAGCATAGCAAGCGCCAACCGCTAGTATAGTATAAAAAAGTTTAGATTGCATCTAACTTGCCAATTTATTCTATATTTATTATTATTAGAAAATAAAAATGTTCAAAATCAAAATACAAAAAATACTTATTGTAATACCATCATTGTCTAACTTTTTGTTGCTTATGGAGCAAGCCATGCAACCACCTAGTCCAATAAGTGAGAATCATGAAGATACAATATTGCATTGTATTGAAGATCACTCAAATGTTGCTACAAATATGAACCTTGATCAATTAGATCATGCAAATTTAAATACAACATTAAGTGAAATGTTAAACAAAGATTCTAAGCAAAAATTCAAAAAAAAAGCTCATATCCAAATTGCCTTATATATCACTAATAGTTCAAAGAAATCCTTTTTCAATGAAAGTTCCACAACCAAAAAAATTAGAACTCCTCAATTTAATTCTCAAACATCAACTTCCCATCAATCATTTACAAACACTCGTGCACAATCACCTCTACAAATACATGAGCCATTATCTCCAAAAACTCCCATGCCACCACCTATTAATCAAAATGAGGATTTAGCAAATATAAATGATAATCTCATAACTTTTGAAAATTCCAACAAAGAATATGTTAATATGACGACATTGACACTACAAGCTTATCCTAAAATACACTTATATTAGATGACCATAACATTCAAGGGAATTTAAATATTCATGATGCAATCTCGCAATTTGATATTCCAAAATGTTGTACTTGTAGACATACCTACTAATACAATACCAAATGATATATCCTTTGGATTTGAAGTTCCAAAGGAATTTCTACTATTGAGAATTTAAACCTAATGGATATACCCTATCTAGTTGACTGCAAAACTATAAATCTAGACAACCAATGCAACAGTACAACCCATACAATTAATCCTCTATTATATGTAGAACAAATTACACAATTAAAAAGCAATGAAGTTGTGAATGATAAAAATAACCTTGAAATTCCAAATGTAATAGATTTGCAAACAAGTGATGATAGCAATACAAATTCTAAAGTACTAATATCATCTCAAGAATCCAATGAACCTCCTACTTCTTATAATACTAATGATACTAACATTGATAGTATTTATGTATTTAATAATGATAAAACCTCTTTAGTATCTATCGACTTGACATTGCATGTTAGACAAAAATTATCATGAATATCCTTTGAAGATACAAATTAACTTCAAAACCAATCTTATGTTGATATGATTATGGATGCTATTGAAGAATCTATTAAAGAACTTAATGAAATTCAAAGAGAACCTCTTGTTGAATCAATGCATAGTGACATGGAAAAAATTCAAAGTATTAAAATAAAAGGATATGGTTTGAAAAAAATCCTGTAGGAGTACAAAAAGTTAGGGAAAACATTTGGCAAACAACATTACCTAAGTTAGGAATTAAATTTGAAGTTTGGAAAATTAGGCTTTATGCCACTACTAAAGTAACTACTAGGGTACGCTATTTGATAGCTCTTAAATTAAAAATACATAATAATATTGAAAAATTTTAATTTTAATTTTCCTACCCTTAATTATAATAATGATTCAAAGGAAATGCAAAAATGGAGTGAAGGTGATTATATTTGGTCATTTAAAAGACAAGCTCTAGGATTTATTCAAGGTCAATTTGGTTTCAAATGTCTTCATCCTGTGAAGCCAAAAAATCCTTCTAAGAGTCAAAAGTGGAAAAGAAGAGTTTGTAACCAACAAGGAAACAAAAATATAATTTTTTTTTAAGAAAGATGTATTGGTTGGTCAAAATGTTATAAAAGAAATCTCTACAATCTTCATTGACCTTATAAATTTACATTTAAATGGATGGGAATATGTGACTAATTTTCATCATGGACACTACACTGAAGATGATGTTCAAAAATTCATTTTCTTCCTTGAAGTAAATAAAGTAAAAGAAGTATATGAATGGGATCTAATAAAGTGAATATAAAAGAACCTCTTCCTTCTAATATTTACCCAAAAAATAAACCCAAAAGCTTTGAAACTAACATTGTCAATGTTGAAAATACAAATTTGCCAAGGAATAATTTGAATGAAAGTTTACAAGAATCAATCCCTACTAAACCTAGCACTATGAATGTTAAAAATACACATGTACCAGACAATAATTTGAATGAAAGTTCACGAGAATCGGACCCCCAAAAACATATCATAGAAACTTTTGTTGCAAAGTTGAATCCAAAAGACATGGCAAAACATTTTATAGAATGCCCTTGGATTGATATTAATGTATCATGGGCATTATACAAAAATCCTAGTGATAACTATAATCTAGAGTTTGAAAATACAATTACTCATATGTACAAGGCTTCAAATTGGTCACCATCTGAAGTAAAATCATACAACGATGAATGTAAGGAAAAAAAAATACAAAATATATTTTGTGTGTGTCCTTACAACAAATTTTGCAGAGGTTAATATACAAAGATGAATTTTGGGCTTGAATTATCTTCAATATTTAACTAACACACCACATATTTTTGAAATAGAATACTATAAAAAAACAATGAATAAATCTTCCAAACATTAGGTACTTAGAATTAGATTTCTATAGTATAATTGCTTGTAACAGTGAACTTATTGTTGTGAAAGGAGAAAAAAAGGGTCATAATGTGAGTGATCAAGTAAAAAAAATCAACAATAATTATAACAAATCCTCACTTATAAAATCAGATTTTTACCTCCAATACTGTACAAAATATTACAACATAAAATAGCTTGATTAATTTACTATGATAGTATAAAAACAACATATTGTTTAATTGTTATAGGAGCATCCCATTGTAAATAAATTTCAAATTATTAGGAGTATACAAATTGCATCACTAGTGTATTGCTCTATAAAAGAATCTTGAATTCATTTTGAACATATTTTGAATGCACCTCCATCATTTAGAAATTTAATATATTCTACTGTAGTTGTTTATGGATACTCTATTTATTATGGTGGCCTCCAAATTTCACCAATAAAACAAGACCTTCCAAAACTTGCAATATTTTATTTTAATATAAACACCTTTAGAAGACAACAATTAATTCTTGATTTTAGTAAGGTAAGAAAAACATATTGTGTTAAAGTTGTTGAACCACTAAAACTTGTTCAAATTGGTTTCAATACAAAAATATATGCTATTTCTTGAGAAACAAAATTTAAAGAATACCTAGATACTTTATTTATTACTGAAGTTTTTGATGAAGATGGTACACCTATGGGGTTTTTCAAAGTTTTAGTCCAAGGTATCATGCCTAAAGACCTATATACATTATTATTTAGAAGAATTAGTAAGACTGGAGAAAAATTAAAAATGGTTGGTGATGAAAATTGCTTCTATAGGAAGTAACAACAAACATTGGATATATAGCTAGAAAAGTTATTGGATTTGATCCACTCATTGCTTTATATAATGTTAAAGACCAAAATTGGAATTATACTTATTTTCCATATAGAAAGGCAATTCTAGAACACCCTAATGCTAAAGCACGGGGATTAGTTCTAGAAGTATATGAACTAATATGGAATGCAACACCTTAACATTTAATTGTTTACATTGTGGATGATAAACAAAATGGATGTGTACTCACTTAAGAATAATAAACAATTTTCATCCATCCATTTTGCAAGTGTACAGTATACGAGTTTTGCTTTCTTTGATACAAAATTCAATATCAATTATGCACTAATTGTGAATAATTTTCATCCATCCATTTTTTGGATGCAAGTGTATGAGTTTTGCCTTCTTTGACATTGAACTAAATGCCAATTATGCATGTAAGATTTTATTAAAAATCCAAAAGTGCATGCAGATTTATAGAAAATTTTGGATTCCTAAATAAATTTCAAAGAATAAAGAAAGTTTATGTTGTAAAGAAACTACTATCAATTATAAGGTCAACCTTGTTACAAGGGACTATACATTTTGAGTACATGGAACCATGGTCTAAAAGATAATGAGGGATTATTGTTTTATTTCATATTCATTCTTTACTTTTACTTTTACATGTATCTTAAACATCACAATTTTGAAAAGGTGAATCAATTGCATTTTAGAAGGCCAATGTTTGGTATGGTTGAATTAAATAGTGATGCTATACTATTTAATTAAAATATCCTACAAAATTGTGTATTTTTTGTAAAAAGTAACACATGTCAAATTCTAATTGCAATGGATGGATTTATCAAAATCAAATTTGGCAACAAAGTGTCAAAAGTGACCCTCATGTACTATAGTATAAGATTTATTAATCATGAAAGGTTATCCCAAATCTTAGAAGCCCCCCAAATATCTAATTTCTATATGTTTTGTATGGATAGAAGAGTTAATGTTATTTCAATACTTTAGACTTCAATATTCTTTATACTCCCTTCCAAAAGCAAGTCTAATTTTGACTTTTTTGTCATTTGTTATGCAAAGCCATCAAAGAACTATGGCTATAGAGAATAACATTGCAGAATTTGCTACCACCTCCCAACATGAAAGCAAAAGTATGTCCAATTGTAACCATCCATCGGGAATGGCAGGCAAATTCAAGATGTACATAACATTGTTTACCAAAAAGGCACAAGGTTGCCTTTCCAACCTTGAAAAGGGGACCCCTATTGTGAAGAAAATTATCTTATATAAAATAGACTAGTCTAATTTTGTTACCTACGTTTGGCCCCAATTCCACCTAAAATCCCCCCCAATTCTCTTCATTTTATGACAAAATCAGAGAATATTATGACAAAATCAGGGATTTTATGACAACAATGGGTAATGTGTCACTTCATTAATAGAGAATATCTCGTACTTGATTAGGCGGTTGTAGGTTGTTTATGGGGTGTTTATGGCTCTAGTTTAGTGCCGGTTTTGTAATTTCAGGGCTGACCACTTCAAAAATTCATAGAAATTACAAATTTGATTGGAAAATTATAATTCCACTTGGGCTTAACTCATGAAACAAGCACACACCTCTAAAAAATTATGTGCCTCTCTTGGAATTTACTCTAAGATGTTCAGATTCCAAATCAGGGTGGTAATAAACTTGTCTACCTTAGCTCCTCCACCAACCCCAGTCCTTGAATTATACTCAAAGCCTCTCCCCGGCATCTAGGGAGGCATAATGCCTCCCAGCATGGGCAGGACCATTGCCTGGTTTTAAAATGTTATGTAGATTCAGTCACAAAAGAAAAAAATTCTCAGAAAGATGTGGAATGGTTCCCGAACGATAAGCACACCGTTAGATTCGATGCTAACGAATCTGAGACGTCGATTTGAAAAGAAGACAATTCGCCACGGAAAGATGGCCACCTTTGCTGGGTCTGGGTCTCTCGTCACGCACTGGCCTCTCTCAGAGCAATCCGACCCCGTGGGCGGAT
Organism: Climacium dendroides; assembly: GCA_950106755.1. Lineage (NCBI taxonomy): Eukaryota > Viridiplantae > Streptophyta > Bryopsida > Hypnales > Climaciaceae > Climacium > Climacium dendroides. The sequence continues at coordinate 22,348,100 of OX467091.1, forward strand.
TCCGTCACGCTGATCGAATTTTTGTTCTGTTTGAGATTCCGTGTTCCTCACGAATTGATTCCAAGGCCTGTGAAATTTCTGCGATTTTTTTGAAACTTTTGGGAAGTTTTTGAACGAGGTTCATGGTAGTGATGCAATTTGGCGCAGCAGCTGGTGAAGTATTGATGTTTGGGAGACGAGGAGATTCGTAGTCTTGGTGCTAGGAGTCGAAAGAGAGAGGAGATTTGTTTTGTTGTATTGTTGCTGCGAAGAAGTGGTTTATTGGTGCACCGAATTTTGGTTTGAAGCACCCGCTCTTTGTAGGAGTTGATGATTTTCTGTGCAGAAACCTGTGTCTTTTTGTGAAGCTGCGTTTGGTAGTTTTAGAGGTTGTTGAGTGGTTGCGAATTTGCGAAGAATGTCTCCTTGTATTGCAGTTGGATGTTTTTAAAAAAATTCTAAGCTCCGCACTCTGTAATCCCTGGCTATGGAACGCTATAATTTCTCTTAGGGTTTTGAGTCATTTTCTTTTGGTCCTTTTTGTTGCATCGGATTAGGTGAAGCTCGAAGCAGACATGGTCATTTCTGAGGAGTCTCTGGGCCTCTCGTTTCGAGTATCGGCGAACAACACCTTCAACAGGGGTTGCCGAGTTTAGTTGGAGTTGAAGGATTTAAAGAAGCGTGATTTGTTGCAGTGCTGATACGCTACACCTGTGGAGAAATTAATGAGAGGATGTATGCACAGTGGCGGAATCAAGCTTTTATTGTAGTCTATTGAAGGGGTTTTGGAGCGGAAATTAATCAGTCAGTTTGAATTAGGTTTCGGATTCAATTATTTTGTGAGTATCCAGTCGAGTCCTTCTCCTGTGAGAAAAAATACATTTTTCAGGTATTTTGTTTGTGACAAATCAAGGTGCTACCGAATATTTTTGATTGCTCCACAAGTGATTGAACGATGGAGTCCGAGGGTAAAATTGGATGGCAATCCAGTGTCGATGACACTGACAAAGCGGATGGATCTTGTTCGGTAGATGACGACAAGCCCGCACCGGGACTATTTCAGAGTTTTTCGCCCAAGCAAGATTCACGTTCCATGGGCACACTGTTGTTCCTGGGTTTGCCTCTGGCGGTCATTTCCGCCATTATGGTGTTGTTACCTTGTGTCATGGTCGGAAATTCTGACATGTTTAGGTTTCTGATCAAACCGGCTCCGAACAAGTACGCAGTGATCTTCGATGCGGGAAGCTCTGGCAGCCGGGTACACATCTACTGTTTCGATTCGAAGAACGCACTGGTCAAAGTAGGTGAGGAGCTTGAGATTTTTTTGCACACAGAGCCAGGGTTGAGCGATTTCGCTAAGGAGCCTCGGAATGGAGCGGAGTCGCTGCGGCCTATGCTGGAGGAAGCTTTGCGAGTGGTACCTGCTGATCAACATGCTACAACACCGCTCCGTCTAGGAGCAACAGCTGGTTTACGACTATTACCTGGAAATGAAGCTGAAAATCTTTTGCAGGAGGTCCGGACGCTCTTAGGAAACAGCAGTTTCCTGTTTCAACCAGATTGGGTGAACATCATCGATGGGACACAGGAAGGCTCGTATCAGTGGGTTACCACGAACTACCTTCGTGGAAAGCTGGGTAGGAAATTGGACGAGACTGTGGCGATTGTGGACTTGGGCGGGGGTTCAGTGCAGATGGCATATGCTATATCAGACGAAGATTACAGCAACGCACCGAAGGCTGGCCATGATGAATTGACGAGCGTCCAGCAAGTGAAGCTTCTGAACATGACCTACAATCTCTATGTGCATAGTTATTTGCATTATGGACTGCTGGCCTTTCGTGCTGAGGTTTTCAAGCACAGTGAAAACGCGCCCTGTCCTTGCGTTGCGAAGGATTTTGAAGGCTCGTACCTGTACTCGGGGGTTAACCATACGACCAGAGTGAGAGATGAGGGTTCTCATTTTCAGGATTGCCAAGCTTTGGCGTTAAAGATTCTCAACGTTGATCACGCGTGTAAGCATATAAAATGTACTTTTGGAGGCGTTTGGAATGGTGGAGGTGGGGATGGATTTAAGCAGCTTTTTGTTGCATCATTCTTCTTTGACAAGGCTGTGGATGCGGGGATTATTAGTAATAAGAAAGTGGCTTCAGCAGTTGTTACGCCAGCTGGATTTGAGAAAGCTGCCAAGATGTTCTGTAGCTTAAGCTTGGCTGAGATTGTGGAACGATTTCCAAAACTCAAGGAAGGGAAACGAAACTACATATGTTTGGATTTAGTGTACCTGCACTCTTTGTTGGTTTCCGGGTTTGGAATTGACCAGAATCAGGAGATTACTCTTGTAAAGAAGATTGTGTACAGGGGCTCTGAAGTCGAAGCCGCCTGGCCACTGGGTAGCGCAATCGAGCTTGTATCTGGCTACCAGTGATGTCGACCATCTGTTATGCACAGATATTCATCAAGCTGTTGAATACAACCGACGGTTTACATATTTCAGAGATGTTCCTTCATTATTATTTAAGCCAGGTACATAACATACTCTTAAGGCGTAGGGTATAGGGTTTATGTTCATTATCAGGTACTGAAGTGCAGGCAATCGTCAACTGCCTTTGGAATTAGGTCCTCTTGATTCTTAACTCAAGAATTTTTTGGCAATTTTGTGTTGAAGGGTGCACAAGGTGGACAAATTATTTTGTTAAGGAATAGATTCTTACAGATTCAGACCTGTAGGATTCCCGAAGGGCATATCATAATACTAGGGGTAACATGAGGGTATTCAAGTCAGAGAACAAACTACAACCTCGTATTTCAGAGATGGAGCCATTGATTGAATGTCCATATTCATTGCAGTGCAATTGTAATTTATTGTGTGAACTCGGCTATTATCTAGACATCATTTGATTGACTGTATATTGAGCGAGGGAATGCATTATGTCCTGGTTTGCATAGCTGGCGAAGTTTTCAGCTTGCGTTTTGCTTTTGTGATGTATTGCACTGAAATGCTGATTAAGAGCATCACCACCAGTTGCACTCAATTTTGCCACAGCATCGACAAGTGGCTAGCCACTTACTACCTCGTGAGATGTTGCGATGTTGCAGCGCACTCAAGAGCCGATGCTCCACACCAACCACCTCTTAAAGTCCTTGCTAAAGTTCTTCCTTTTCTTCTCACTGGTCTCCACGTCTTCTACTAAGGCCATAGTCAAAGTTAGCCTACTACAAGACTACCTACCAAAAAGGTTTTATTGCCAAGCAAATGTGGGAGTGAGGGAAGAACATGACAACTTATACCTTGGCAAGCTTGGAGTGTTGTCAAGGCCGTTGGCAAGGTTTGGTGGTGATGCTCTAAGCCTATGTGAGTTTTACCTTGTACGGATAGGTTGGTCTCTATGGAAATCATCCTTTTGGAAAACAATGTGTATCCAAAAAATCCAAAAGCACTCATTGGAGGTCCAAACTACTATGCAAGGCTTTCCTTTTCACACAAAATTCCAAGGATGAAAATATGTACTTGTCTTTTACAAAAGGATTTCCTATCATCCATTTGATTATTATGGCTCCACAATGTCCTCTTGGGGGTAATTAGCTTGAATTGTTTTGTATGTATGATTTGTTCTTTTGAATTTACCCTTCTTGAGAACCAAGGAAAACCAAGGAGGTTAAGCAAAATTTTAGCTAGGTCAATAATACATGTCTTACAATAAATAGGTCATGATAAAATAGGTGATTATAGTATGATAGTGTAAGCTTAACCCATAAATGATGCCAAGGACATTTTCTAACTAATAAATGACAAAGAATCTCATATAAAACAGAAGTGCAACTATTCATCTTTCAAATTTTATGTGAGAAGGGAATGTCTTCTACAATAGTTTGTCTTCCAATGAGTGTTTTTTCATTTTTTTTAAGCCAACAATTCACACAGTACCCAAACAGATGATTTCCACGGTGACCAACTCGTCATCTAAGGGTTAATCCAAATTTTATCATTAAAGTCATCACAGAAGCACACCAATCCAATGCTAGTTTACATTAATAACTGACCCCACAATAGGCCCTGTCACCACTCCAATTCCTAACTGGTAGTCTACTGCACGCACATGAAAATTGAATGTCTGATATGACCTAGGTTAACAAATCCTCAACTCTATTCGATCTTGCTGCTCCAACCAGACGGGAATCCCTCGTCCAACCTAAACTCAAAAACTCAACTGGAGGGGGGCAAACAAGACGCCAGGACCAGATGCTTCTCATCGCGCAAACTCCCAGAGATTGTCCAGCTCCCAGAACTCGGAGCACATGGCCGCAGCGGCAGCAGGCTCGGGCGAAAACGGCACATTCAAAATGCCACAGAATCCGTGCAACAAATCCTGAAGCTGGTCCTCCACCTCCATGACCTCAATCTTCACCAGTTTCTCTACTTCTGCGGTCCGAATTAGTGACCCGCCAATAGAGTTCGGATGAATGCATTCCTCGTTTGGATGAATAGGCTCTTTACTCGGATGAATGAAGTCTCCAGTTGCATGAATCGTCTCTTTCATCCTTGGAAGTAGTTGTTCCCTCAAATGAATGGCCTGTTCCCTCGGATGAAGGAGCTCTTGATTCGAGGAGGAGGGGAGAGGAGCAGCACCAGTGCCAGGTGAAAGCCGCGCGCACGGGCTTGCGTCAGGTGGTGAAGGGAGGCGCGAGCAGGGGGTTGCGGCAGCGGCGGCGGCGGCGGCGGCTTGGATTTCTTCCCGCGACGGGCAGAGGGGCAGGTAGGAAGGAGGCGAGTCGGGGAAGTTGAGCTCCGCCGTGGTGCCCCGCAGACACACGACGGCGGCGTCGTAAGCGCGCGCGGCCATTTCCGCCGTGGGGAAGGAGCCCAGCCAAATGCGCGACCGCTTGTTCGGTTCTCGGATTTCGGACACCCATTTACCCCATGCTCGCTTGCGCACCCCCTTGAACGTCTTGCTGGGACTGGACGAGGACGACGACGACGAAGAAGGAGAAGACGTTCCCACTTCGGGGATTGTACAAGTTTTCTTCTTCCTCTTCTTCCTCGATTTCATTAGCTCGGAGCCTCGTGAGCTTGTGTGGAGTCGTTGCTTATCCACCATAGTCGACGACGGCGACTCTGCTCATGAAATTGGAGCTCGAAGACTTGTAGAAAAATTCCGTCTCTAACTCCTTCGTCGTCAATCTCTCGGGCTATGGCTACCGCATCCTGCGTCGAAACAGGGGATTCGTCGCTCGGGGACGAATCGAAGCTCCCTGGGAGTAGTAATAATTCTCTTCTCTGCAAAGAATAGCAAATACGCCAATTAGTGTAAAACAGATTGCACACAACCCCAGCTACTCGAACAAAAATTGGATCAACACGAATGAGAAATTGGTAAGAAAAACACTCAAATCGACAACATTGCTGTGGGAAAACAGAGGAAACCAAGCATGACGATTGCGACTTCTGATCGAGAATTACTTGTGCACTTACAACAACGTACTCAAGATAATTGGAAACGACGAATGCATCACCCGAATTGCGAAACCAAATTGAACTGACCTCAACACTCCACGATTTCGCTTCGAACTGATATTCTCAATTCCTCGGACTGATTTCGCTTCAAATTGAAGAGCTCACGGGCCGAAAATCCAATTCGTGTACTACGAAGTCGAAGAGCGCGCTTGGAGCAAGGTCATTTCAGCTCCAGCTACAAATTGGAATCGCAATGTTCTGAAATTGCGAGCAGAACATTAGGCTGTAAGGTTGATTGTACACGGCGATGCGACTCGGATTTGCAAACTGAATGTGGAGTGCAACGGAATCCCGAGGTTGCGATTTGTAATGGCGAATTATTACAGCGATAGGGTGAGCGCGTTGGTGCAGGAGACTGTGGGAAGGCTTCTCACGCACAGCCTTAAGTATCTGCTTGCATGCACGCCATACTCATTAATATTATTCTCTGCGGCATTTCTTTTATATTGCTGTACAGGCAGTCGTGAACAGAGTACTATTCATCCGGTAAGGTAACTGCACTAATTTGTCCTAATAGTGTGACACTAATTTACCATTGTCACACTATTTTAAAATCGTGCATGCTGGTATATTATTGTACATTACCAGTTCCCTCAAAATGAAATTTTGTAGTGACACTAAATGTGTCTAAATTCTCAAAAGATGGTCAATTTTTACAATGTGCAAAAAGCACAATTTTCTACAGATTAATCCCTCTTACTAACATTAAATTGTACTTGATCTCACATGTCTATAAAAGAATGAAATCTCTTGTAGGAATAGAGGTTGTCACACCTTCTCTAAGAATGAAACTTTTATGAAGAATGAGAAGATATGGAGTGGAAAAAGAAGCCAATAGTGGAGCCACTCTCCACATGAGAAGGTGTGACCCCCCTATAGTATCATCTGGAGAATGATGATTGGAAGAATTGAGTGACAACCAAGGTGAAATTAGTAGACAAAGTAAAAGTAAACTTCTCAACCTGTAGAGAATGGACCCTCCACAAAGCAAGAAGAGTTTTTTCCATTATTTACAACAATATGCAGACTCTAAAATCACGCATACAGTTTTTAATTTGGTGACACAACCTTAGCTAAGAGATAACCACTCATATTTCTTTACATGATACTGAAAGCCACAACAAGCAACCTCCAAGAGGGTTGCCACATTTATAAAGTGACTACACCTAATTTCAACCACTTTCTAAACTGACTACTACATATTCTCTATTTATGAGAGTCTATAGTCAATTTTAGAAACATTTATTTTTGGTACTTTGAAAATTCGTAGTTAATTCATATTGTGTTCCAAAAAAGCATTCTAAGAAAATCTAGAACTCCCTTTCGACTAGTAGTAGGACCTCACTCAAAAAGTTCCAAAAGAATAACATGGGAACTATGGTGAATTGTTTATTTGTGCAATTTTAGGTGTAGTTACCTTTATTTCTCTTTCTTTGAGGTTATTTCTTTTGAGATTATTAGTTACTACCTTTGTCCCCAAATCAATCCAGGGTTTCCTAAAAATGGCTAGATTAGTGTGAGAATAGCTTTTATTTTTAAAGGATTGTATAGTTATTGTAGCTTCTACTGAACTCCACTAGGTGTTGAAAGAACGGAAATCAATATTGAAGTGGTGCATATTGAAAACAGGCTACAAAATCACCAATTTTTTTTAGTTGTGGATTGAATTCTTCGCCTTTGATTGGTTAGAGGTTGCATTCTGATCCCCCTAGCAGGGACTGAATTGCTTTAAAGTCTACATAATGTGGTATCTGCGGATTCTTTTGCTTTAGAGTGTTCAAACTTTGTCCATCAAGTTGTAAAGAGCAAATCTCGAATTTCATTCATTTGGGACAAGTGAATATATTTGGAAACCCTGGATTTATTTCGAGGGAGTATTAACCAAATTTTCTTTCGGTGCACCTGACAACTGACCGGGGCCCCCAGTGAAGCTTTACCTTTACCTTTTTACCCTTTTTGGCCTTTACCAGGCGCATCATGTATTAAATTATTAATAGGACTCTCCATTGGCGGGGGGGTTTGACCAGACGATTGCATGCAATTCCGGCTAGCCTCCAAAACAAGCCTTTTAGGGGACAACCAAGTCGCCCCATTTCCCGTACTCGACGACGTTGCACCATCTCCACCGTCGATCTAGGTGCTCGGATTTCATAAACTAAGACACCAGCTGCCATGCATGGGGATGGTGACCTGGCGCTACTGACCCTGATGACGTGTCAGAAAATCGCCAGGTGGCAGAAGCGGAGCGGACATGGCAAAATTCCACTGAAATGACTGGTGCAGATTTTCACCTAACCGAGGGTAGGACCACCAAAGACCCATACCCAATTTGTAGGGTGTAGTTATTTCCAACCAAAGCTTGGAATGTTTTTTCTTCCTCCTTTTCAAGGTTGGGATTAGTAAGGTCATGACACATGTCCCAAAGTAGTGAAGAAGAACGTAGTTCTTGAACGATTGCAATTAAAAGACTCTGCATGTTGGACATGGGTCAAGACTAACTTTTGGCTTTTAAAATTCATAGTAATTTCAGTTCAAGCGATAAAATTACCAAATTTTTGGCAATCCTTATCATTTCTATCTCTACATCTTTAGAAATATTTGCTTTTGCCTTGCACTATGCCAAATCATGTTTATAATTGCTTATTTAATCAAGTACGGGTGGCTCCATTATATTCTATGTTTCCATCTAATTGAGAATTTTTCATTTACTTAACAATCCTTGATTTGTCTCATCTTACGCTTGTGATAATGTGACACTAATTTACCAATGTGACACTAATTGAAAAATAATTAAATTAAAGGCATATTTCTAAAATCTTATTGCACTTATTTAGAAACAAGCTACAATAGTAGTGTTTTAAAAATGACATTGTAGTAATCTTCACAAAAAAATAAAATTTATAGTGAGACATCATTGATTTTTTTAGTTGACATCATTGATTCCCCCCACCCCCACCCCACAATCTACTAATAGGACAAAATAATCAATGTATCATTCATCTATATTTCTATAGTAAAACAATATCCGATTGATTGCCACTAATGATGGGGGGAAATGGATTGTTAGTGTTTTATAAATCATTGAAAATAGAATGAAGAAAGAAGATGTTTGAATTTTGAACCTATTAGATAGAAGCCAATTAAAATCAAAAAATTCTAATCATAAACACAAATAGAAGCAATAACTGATCTAGGTAAGTGAAAACACAAATTGAATGTGAAAAACGAAGAATAATTGTTAGCAAAACTCTAAAAACTCGATTCCTGCTTGCTAATTGCCACATAACATTGTGTGCTAATCATGCAACGGTCTTCCCCGTATTGAAAAGGTATCATGCTTTATGAGATGCTTGGGAGGGCCTCTTGTCATGCTCCATCGGTGGGCAAAGTTTTGCAAGGGGAGCTATAGGGTCCAAGTGAGCAATTGCACTTGCATGTGAACCCAATAGGTGGATGGATAAGGGATCCAATAAAACTTTCACACATGCTATTGATTCCCCCAAGATTGACTGATCTCAACCAATGGGTTTGTTCACCAATTTGGATGAAACATGAAATCTCACTTTCCCGCTCACCCACTCTAGCAAGACAATCGGTGGATCCCTTCTTGTCTTCTAGTGCTTTGTTTGCCCATCGATGAAAACAAGGCAGAAGACCCTTAACTTATCTATTAATCCCAGGATTGGGATTGGCTAGAGAGACATGTGAGGAACGATATGAACAGAGCCATATAAGCCAATTTTGTTCCCTTTAAAATCCCCATTTTTCAAAGATGCAAAAGGGACCCACGCCTCATTGGGAATTAAACAATGTTATACACTCCAAATACAATCCACGTTGTGTAGAGGAAAAGCTCTCGAATTTAATGTTCGTCATCACGGTGGCATCGGTTGAGTGGTCACAACACAGCAGTAGCCTGACCAGTTTTGTGCCGTAGGATCGTCGAGGTGGATGAACAGCAGGGATGTGCCCACATCACTCAGTAAGGCCGATGAACTCTGAAAGGACAAATTCAGCCTTTCAGCGTCAGATAAGTTAAACGAATAGAATATTCACTCAAAGAGAGAGAGAGAGATTTTATTTTTTATTTCTTAAATAACTTTTTACTTTTTATGGTATCTTTTAAATTTTTTATTTATTACCGCATTAGGTGAGCAGTCACAGTGATAACGGTGACGATGCCAAATTCAGATTCTGCGTGTGCATTGGTACAGTAAAGGCCACACTATTTGCACTTTAACCCTTTTACGTCCCAGGAAAGCCCAAAGTTCCGGCCGGTAGTCACTCTAAGCATGTAATTTTTAATAAGTTACATGGAATTAGTCTCGATCTAGAATTTTGTGCAAAGTGAATGGATGGTAGAAAATTTTGCTTCGGATAACATTGTTTAGGAATGAGGTAGGTGTCTTTTTTTTTTCAATCCTTGGAAAGGGGGATCCCGGTAGTGAATAAAATTGTCTTGTGCATGACTCCTTAGCCAAACCCAATCCTTGCATTATTTGATAAGTCGCTCCTTGGTATCTAACAAAGCAAAATATCAATCTTCTCAACATTGGAAAGGCCCATTGCCTAGTTATACATTATTATGTGTATCAAATGGTGTGAGACATTGCATTCCAAAATTTTGAAAATCATTAAATATTGTATTTGTTGTACGTTAGTAATATGCTAATAATACACAAGTATATTACAATATATGCTAAAATGTGATAGTATACCATAGCTTTCTAGTAGCTTAGAAAACTTTTTGCCTATCAATTAAATAAAATACAAAAAAATAATTAGGCAATTCAAAACTATTATATTAAAATATGGCAATTTTAAAATATAATTAAAATAAATTAGGCATTCATTGAAGTTGTTTTAACTAAATTCTCGGATGGTTGTTTCTACTTTCATCCAAGGTGGTCACATTTACCTAAACCCTTACCTTCAACTCCAACCCCTAAATTTTCTTCTTTGTGTGTTAGGGTTTTGTTAAGTGTTGTGTGTGAGAGATTTGTTTTGTTTATAAGATATTGTGCTTTAGAATGGTCAAAATGGTGAGGCAAAAACTTTGCAATAATATATATTTATAGTTATTAACAAAGAAGAAATACAAGATTGTGTGGACGAGTTGTTAGTAATTTTTTTCAAAAATTTAAGCACCTTCTTAATTATTTATTTGCTAATCAAGCTCCCATGAAGCTATGGTACTATTGCATACTAATAGTGTATGCAAATGCTATTTGCAAAGATCATGAAGTTGATGTTTAGCTATAAAGATTGGCATCTAAATTTTGTATTAAGTGCACGGGTAAATGTTGAAGGCATGTGTAACCTTACACTTTGAAACATGTAGCAATTGCATTTTTTAATTTTAAATTTCATTTATAAATTCAATATTATTTTAACCTATAAAGAACCAAAGTCCCTACAAAGGACAAAATGGATTTTAGGTAGGCTCTTGCAGTTTCAATTTTTATCGTCATTTTTTGAATTTTTTTCTTAACTCCTGAAATCTCAAGCCTATTTTTTATGTCAAAAATGACTCAAAACTACCAGTTTTGTTGGGGGCATTCAAGAAAAAAAATGTTTTTAGAATCTAACCGTAGGATCTTATACATCGCTTGTCTTAAATGATGTGGTAAAAATTTCATAAAATTTGATTGTACACATTGGACAATATTAGCATTCAAAGTTGGAATAAATGTTATTTTGAACAATGGCCTACAATTTCAAATGACTTTGACCAGTGACATTTGTGGAATTTTTTTGCACTATGAACTTTGAATTAAAAAATTGTGTTGAACAATTGAGTTGAAAGTATAGGAGAAAAATTTCAAAAAACACACACTTGATTTTCATTCTTTAGCAAATTGTTAAGTAGAAGTAGGTTTAAGATTGAAAAAAAAACTAAATCATTAATAGCTCTAAGATGGGATTGAAACACTATAATCCCAATGGTGTGATTTTTTAGTAAACAAACTTAACATTGTCAAACAATTTTTTTTGAAAAATTGTGAAAGTCGCATTTAGAAATGAATCCTATAAGGCTTTTTACAAGAAGATGCTCTAATTGCCTTGAAAATAAGCTTATCCATAACTTTCATATAATAAGTTCAAATAGAATGAATTAAAGCTTTCCATATAGATAAAATTACAATCCATGAGAAACAAAAAATAATAATTCTTAAATTTTTTGTGTGAAGAGGTTTTTATATGTTGCACCAAAAAAGGACCTTTAGTGCCATAATTTCTTCTCCTGGGCACCAATTGAAATAAAATTATACTCCTAGAAAGCTAATGTGTCTTTCTATCTTTACAAAAAAATTCAAAAAATCATGATAATTATTGAGGCTGCCCAAAATCCATTATGTTCTATGAGGGAACAATGGGACTTTAGGGGTTAGGATAGAAAAACACTTTAGCTTTGGAGAATACTTTTTAAAATTTCAATTAGTATCTAAGAGTAAAAATTATGCCATCCTAAACATAGTTTACACCTCACCAAGAAGTAAAAGAAATCCACCAAAATTTGAAATCATTTTTAAAAAATTATTTTTTGAAGATTATATTTTTTATTTCTACTTGGAAGCTTTGATTCATTCCATTTGGATTAATGATGTGAAGGTATGGAGCATCTTGATTTCCACTAGCAATCATAGCATCTTATTGAGAAAATAACCTATAGGATATGTTTTTGAACCCAATTTTTACAATTTTTTCCAAAAAAATAAGTTCCATAGGGTTTGATTTGTTTGCTAAAACAATCTCACCATTGGAATTAGTTTTTGAGACCTACTTTTACTTATCAATTTTTTTAAGAATGAAGATTTAAGAGTTTTTTATTCTCATTTTTTCCCAGACTTCCAACTCAATTTTTTCTAATAAAAGAATTTAAATTCAAACTCTTTAGTGAAAATTTAAGTTAAGAAAGTTCAAAGTCAAATAATCCAATCATGCAAGGTGCCAAAAAAACTTGTTTTCTTTACTTTAAGTGCAACTATCTTGCAATCTATGTGGTCAAAGTTTCTATATCTTCTTCCACACATTTTCACATATATTTAGTGTAAGATCATGTGGTTAGATGTGGGAAAAAAAAAAAAATCAATTTCCACATTTTTTTACATTTTGTGATAAAAATGGCAATGTGGAGTGTTTTTTGACAAAGAAAAGGATGCGGTCCTTTAGAGGTTAATGTATACTTGGAATCTATCTTGGGAAGTTTAGAATGTCTAATTTGAAGTCCAAATAGTTGTGTCATCAAGAGGAATTTTTTTATCTTTGTATTAAAGTGAAGATGAAGAAGTCATAGACTAATGCTCAAAAATTCTAATAGTATGCCTTGCAAAATCTATTGCCAAGTGATTGCAAGAAAGACTAATCATTTTTTGTAGCATTTTGCAAAGAAATAGATTTTAGATATTAAGTGCTATGAGTACTTTGTAGTAGAACAATCTCAACCATTGATCGAAATAATCAACAACTAAAAGTATTAAACATTGCAAGTACTATGGACTATTTGCAAGTACTTAAACAATACTATGTGAAAAAAAGACAATTTGTTATAGAAAATAGATACAATGAGGTATAAATTAATCATTAAAAAAATCACTAACAAAAACAAATTTGGCAATTTGTGAGGACTTAATGGTGATCAGATTTCACTATAGGAATGAAGTTGAATCTATCTTTAATGTTTAGAAGTACACACGCTAGGGAGCCATATTTGCGCAAACATTAAAGGATATAAAATAATATATATTTTAGATGCCCCTTAATAGGCACATGCCCACTTATTGTGAAAATGATTCAAAAAATTTCAGCTCTAAATCATTAATTTTGAATACTCCCCCACATTGAAACCTCCTAAACCTCAAAAAGTGATAAATTACTAAGATTGACTATTAAATATATATCTTTTTTAATTTCTAAGAAATAAGGGCTATAATACAACCAAGTTAGCCGTAACCAATAAAAATTTCAAGTTCATCAGGTTCATCCTTGAAAAGTTATAGTGGATGACAACTTTGTCATTCTACATGTGATGCAAAATAGTACCGATCTTTTTTGCAATCAATCTGGCAAGTGTATAGTTGAATACACATCAAATTTAGCTTGTCATATTACCACCAAAAAACTTCTTCTTTTTACTTTATATACACACTTTTATATTTCCATAAAAAACAATGTTTTGTTAACATGGATTGAAAATTAGTTTAAGAAAATATGTTTGAGATCTTTATTAGCACTTTAACTTTGCAATATGTTTGAGATCTTTATGGTTAACTTTAGTATTTAGATGTACATGTACTAAAAGCTTGCATAAGATTCTACATGTTTAACACCTTAAGCTTTACTATCCAATGAAAAGATGCGAACATCATATTTTTGATTAATCCCCCCACTTTTAATTTTCAAAAATTGTAGACCATTGATCTACTCAAAGGAAAAATAAATAAAACTAATCCCCAAGTCATTGATTTGGGGTATGGATACAAATAGAAATATGGATATGAATATGGATATGGAAGATGTATACGGATACATAATACAAATACAAATACAACAATATGGCCTAAACCCATGTCGATTGCATATCCCATATCAATCTGAAATTACACTTTGTTGTTTGTATATCAACCATCACTACTACTTTGGAGGGTGTCAAAATATCATTCACATATGAGAATTTGATTAGTCAATGTATTTTGATTTGGAATAGGAAAAGAACCTCATGGATGGTTCATGTAGACTTATTAGGGAATGGAATAAGGTCCACTATTACAATTTAAGTTCAATCTCAAAATTCTTACTAAAACCATTCTAATAACACTTATTGCAAACATATCTTTAGAGAAATAGAGAGCTCTTTGAATGTAACAATCAATTGTATTGAAATCAATTTTCTTAAAACATGTGAGAATTTCAAATACAATTCAAAGTAAGAGCCAATGGAACACTAAAAATGATATTATTTCCATTTCCATTCAAAGGGCAAATGCCTATAGTCATTTGGCCAAGTCATGCATTATTTTGATTCACCATTTAATAGCACTATAGAATTTTGATTAGAGTAGAACAATTTATCTTATAATTGAATTTTTCATATACATTGCTCCATTGGATGCTTAGAGAGGATTGGATTCAAGATTTTGATGAATGTCATATTGCGACATTACGTAATGAATTTATTTGAACCTACTTAAAAGAATAATACTACCCAAGATTGCTAAATCTATTTTTAAGATGCTCTAACATTAAAGGTCACTAAAGTGTTTGAATACGTGACGGGAATTAACAACATAAGTTTATAAAGGGAACAACATTAAGTTTGTGGTGATTTTATTATTTTTCAAACTATATGTCCTTTATGAGTGATGTGACACTGTAATAAAATAATGGATTACAATAAGGGATAGACTTCTTTTGGAGGCATTCAATCTCTTTGGAAATAAAGAATAAATTGGTTTTTTTAATCCAAGTAATGCAAAAATCCAAAATAAATTCTCTTCCAATAGCTCTATACAAATATAAATCTAATTTTAAAATTTATAATTAAATATTTTATCACACATTGAAATTTTACTTCAATGACAATAAAAGAAGCAAAAGTACAAGGGCACCAAGTAAAGCCAAGGAATTTAAAGAAATATTAGATAACAAAAAACAATGGACACCTCCTAAAAAATCCTTGGCAAGTAGCAAGTTTCAAAAAAAATTTGAAGACAAAAATTTAATTTTTTCTAAAGGACAAATCAAAATTTCAAAGAATATTTTTTTAGTAAGAGTATATTTGTTATGAATTTTTGAAGTATGTTGCCTTAGTAGCCCATTACTAAATCACCTTCAAAATTGAAATTAAGTACATCTTTACTACGATAGCTATCTCAAATTGTATATGTCTCTTTTCCAAGAGGATTGTGACGGAATGTCATCTATGCACTTAACTCTATAATGGCGCACCCCTCCATGATCAAAGGGTTTACCAAAATACTTTAATTATTGGACCAATAAGCCCATTTTTGGTTTCTATAGTTATCGATGAAGTCATCTATCAAACCTTTTAGGTCCCTCATAATCACTAAGGTAGTCACCAAAATATTTTGATTATTAGATTAATAGGTGTATTCTTGGTTTCCATAGTTAACCCCTAAGCACTCAAGTGACCTTTTTTGGTTGCTTCTCTACTTTGGGCAACATTTTCAGGCCAATTTTTTTTTCAAATTATTTATTTATTTATATTTTTAAAGATTGGACTATCTTTCAATATTTTTATGCAAAACTAAGATCACTATGGTCAAACAAAAATTATAAGAGAAATAACACAAAGTATTTAGAATTGGCCTAGTGTTGAAAAACTTACTATTTGAGGAAAGTGTTGGTGTTCTCATTACTAAATCTTATGCATTTTTTTACAAATCAATAGAAACTACAATTTTGACCAATAAAAAAAATTCAAATGCTAAATATAGAAATTATATTTTTGGTGAATTTTTGAAGTTATATCTTCAAAATTCATTTGAAGAGAAACAAAAAATAGTTTTAAAACTTTGACCGTATGGATATTTTCTATTTTTCATGCTTTACATTATCTTATTTGATGCAAACTTCAAAAAATGCCATATTTAACTACTTTTGGACTTTTCAGGGAATTTTGGACTTTGTCCAGCAGGAGATCTCCCATTGTCATAGATATCTAAAATCTAAACTTGTTGTACATTTTTCAAACCACCTAGTCCAAAATCTATATCATATCTAGATTCCTAAAATCTATAAAAATCAAAATCTACAACTGTCTTAGATGTCCCTTTACCAATTTATGACTTTGCAAAGTCCAAAAGTAGTTAAAGATGGCATAAAAGTTATAAAAGTTATATTTTATAACACATTTGTATTTTGTCTGAACCCTTTGGGCTTTTAGGGGTTAATAGTGAAGTGATTGAAGTCATCTGTCAAATTTCTAGGTCCTCCATGACCAAGGTAGTTATCAAAATACATTGATTACAAGATCAATAGGTACATTCTTGGTTTCTATAGATAACAATAAAGTCATCCATCCAATCTCAAGGTCTCCCATGACCAAAGTAGTCACCAAAATACTCAAGTTATTGGACCAATAGGTGCATTATTGGTTTCTATAGTTAAAAAGTGAAGTCATCCATTGAACCTTTTAGGTCCCCTATGATCAAGGTAATCATTAAAATACTTAGATTATTGAACCAATAGGTGCATTCTTGGTTTCTATAGATAACAATAAAGTTGTCCATCAAATCTTCTAAGTATCCAACATCCTTAATAATAGGGTTAATAAGTGAGTGAATTAATACTCCCTAATATTAATATTTTGTGTATTCCCATATCCCATATTTGTATTTGTCTATAATATTGTATAATCATTCCAAATCATTACACATCCATATTCCATATGCCATATCCATATGTATTTCATAAATATTCCATATATGATATGGATATCAAAGTTTGTTTGTTCGTTATTTATCTATTTATTTTTGTATGTGTAGGGTGTAGGGTTGGACGAATCAGGTGTTTTATTTATTTTTAATTTGCAGGGGTTCATTCATTGCAGGAAACTGTGGCTATCTCTTTTTTCAGGGTATAAATTAGAGACATCTACTCACTTATCTGTTGTACCTCCGCTCTTTACAAAAATGAAAACTAATGTCAAGACCGTACTGCAAGTCTGCAACTGCATTGTTTGGTACTAAAAAAAACTCTACTCCTGACCCTGTGCAATAGGAAGACCTTACTATGGTCAACAAGCCACTCAATATCATTATGGGACGCAACCCATTCCTCATTACCCCATTCTGGCAATGTAGGTTGCTCTCTTTCCGTGCAAGAGGAGATGAGCAGTGATAAATTATGACACAGTTCTCAATGCAGTTGTGGCACATTATGATTGGCTACAAGACTCAATATTACAACCAACCCTGGGTGGATTTTGCAAGCAACCCTTGGTTGGAAATAGGGAGGTCTATATGACTGGCATGGGTTCAACAGAACCTGAAGCTAAAAAAATTCATAGTAATTATGTTTTGAGAAATAAGAATCTGGAAAATTATGGAAACCTTTCGAACTATATTTCTGCACTCGGGAAAATTCCGCCACTGACGAAAACCGCCCTGCAGATACGTGTATCTGCTTAAGTGGTCAGAAATGGGTTGCCTTCCTTACTTGAGACTCTTTGATTTGTTCCAAATTCACATCCCTGATTGTGGCCCAATTCTAATAACTTACTCAAAAATTGGCAGCTCAAAATGACGGTGAGTATTCTTGCATTAAGCTTAGTGGAACCAAAGGCTGACACCGAGTAGCGAGTATGTCTCTCAATGCCATCAACTTTGAAAATCAAGCACATTTACATGAACACAATTGTGCTCAGATGTATTAAATACGGGATACAAAGTACAAGGGCATACATAAGTTGTATCCTGTATCCAAGTAAATGTATCTTATCCACCCACCTCAGAGAAGTTACAAGTAGAGCAGTCAAGCCGGGACTTTGTCAGTTTTGAAGGGCTTCTTGTTCACCCAATCGAAGTCTTTAACAGCCCGGTCCACGACAGTGTTGGCAATCGCCAACGAGGACGTGCAGGCAGGTGAAGGAGCATTTCGCACATTCAGGACAATACCGGAGGATCCATTTTCAAACAGAAAGTTGCCAATGATTTTTCCGTGGTCGTCAATCGCTACCGCATGCACTCCAGCCCACCCATGGGTTGTGTGCTCCACCTCCAACTTTGGACAATACCTGTTATATCATGGAACCACAAAAGCATTCATAAGTAACAGTAGTAAAGCCAGGGTAATTGATTTATTTAGGCTGAAGTAACGTCAGGTTTTTGAACCCGTAAGTGCTACAAAGTTCATATTCTGGACAACAATGAATACAGTGCTTCATCGTGGTATTTCGCCCAAATAACTTCTCATCCATTCAAAGTAATACTTGAATTTTAGAAAGACATCCTCTTTTTATGACCAATTTGATGAAATTGAGATAAAAAATATACTTGTAAAATGATACAAGGGAATACATGTGCAATAACTCAGAAAAATGATTCAAGAGTTAATAGGGTTAAGCATGTTGAAGCGTTCCTCACAGTACGTGGCTACATGCAAAATGTTTTGCACTTGGTAGACTCTTAACCTTAAGCACACAGAGACCAACACACTACATATGTGTCAACTACACTATTCACCAAAGACACCCCATTTGCATTGATTATAAATGCTATGAAGTTGATTGGAACTCATCTTTGGAGTGTGCCAAAATGTGATGTTCAAGTGCCTCAAATGGGTTGTTCGTTGCCCAATGAGAACCTCATAGCTTAAAATCTAGGATGATATAGATTTAAGGTTTCATATGGGTGTCTCAAACCGCTCCCGGTCCTAGATGAAAACCCTTTTCCAAGTACGTCAATTGAATGTAATGAATATGAATTCAGTAATATGAAAGTAGAGGCGGATGGGAAATAACATTCTTCACGGGAGTGGTGAAGGATATTATGTTCATAACAAGGCTCCACTTTCAAATTACCAGACATGACCTCAATAATTGGGTCTTGTTTCATCATGCTCAATCAAGGGTCAATAAAGGACACGGTAATACTGAGGTAATTGTAAAGAGGAATAGGATTGTGAGATATAACCTTGCTCTCCATATCCAAGAAGAACAGTATATTTACAGAAACTGGATCCATTGAGGTTATGCACTTAGCACATGAACACCCAGTCTGTACAATTTTCGTGTTATTCAATTGCCTGTTGGCTGCAACGCTAACGTAAACAATTCAACGAGGCCGGCGAAAGAGATGGTAAAGAAGGGCAAGATTCCATACCTTTGTGCTTCCGCCACGAAGGCGCGAGTGTTGATATCCCTCCAAATCTCTTGAAAAACGATGCCAGGGTTGCCGATTACCAACTTCCACAACCCTTTGTTGATGGCGAAGAGGAGAGAGTCCTTGACACTCACCTTCCAAAACTTGTAACCCTCCTTGGACAAGGCTAAAGCAGAATTAGGACCAATAAGGACACGACCATCCACGCGTGGAGTTAGATGCACGCCCACCATAGGAAACCTACAAACACACCAAGACCATTGCGTTATTACCCCTTTTCCAAGCTCCATCATCATGCATCTGACACTCAAATCTCTTGTTCATTGAAAATGAACTAGATGCCCTTCAACAGCCTGGGCGGAGGACCAAGGAGGTTATAGGACAATACCAAGTTGCACCCTTGAATCATTAACGTCCAAAAATGTGCTCTCTGGTCCATTAGAGGGTTCGCATTTCACACTGCATACTGGGTTATAGCCCTCTCCCTCCCAGCCAAAAAGCACTTGACACATCTGCGTTGACTAGCTATGCTAACATTACGAAATGATGCTTGTTCATTCAGGCTCAGTATCTAAAACACTAGGATACTGCAACACAATGGGAATTGTTATGGACTAGACAACCTTTGTGAGCCCAGGAGGCTTGACAAGGTTATGGGACATAATGCAAAGTTGCACTCTTGAATTGAGAACATTTGTAGTTCGTCAAAGGGTTCACATGTTAAGGGATATAAACCTCTCTCAACTGGGCAAGTTTTTGTCCAATGATGCTAAGTTGATTACTCAACGCAGATTTGTCAAGTATTACTTGAGAACATTTAAATCTATATTTTCTGTTGATCTACGAGCTTAGAATGAGAAGGAAAAATATTGACTAGACAACCAGCGAGAGGAGAGTGGACGACGAGCAGCGGGAGCACCAGCACCAAGTCATCCACCACTTCAAGCTGGTTATCAGACAGAACCGGTCTACTCATGGACAGATTTTCAGAGTTATGGATGCTTGTATGCCTTCTCAAATGAAAAAAATGTATACTGAATGTAATAACGCCTCTCCTC
This sequence comes from Climacium dendroides, assembly GCA_950106755.1. Lineage (NCBI taxonomy): Eukaryota > Viridiplantae > Streptophyta > Bryopsida > Hypnales > Climaciaceae > Climacium > Climacium dendroides. The sequence goes on from OX467091.1 coordinate 22,368,496, forward strand.
TTTGATTAGCAACTGAAACACCAACAAGTACTTTGTTAAGATTTCTAAGAATAAAAGAGAGAAAAAGGGAAATTGGGAAGAAGCACTAACCTGGGGTCAGGGACAGGGTATATGTTGCGAGTGATGAGATTCCTGTACTCGGGTTTCAGCTCATGATAGGTACCCCGGAAAGGGAGAACCGTGGGGCCTTTGGCCCCTCCTGCCATTCTTCCCACATAATCGGCCTGCAAACCTCCACATGTAATGAGCCACTTGGCTTTGACCTCCTCCCCCGTTCTACTTTGCACCGTCACCCCTCTAGCAGCATCTGCATCAATTCCGGTCACCTCAAACCTGCAGGACAACAGCATGACCTTGTTACCTTCATATATGAATCGTATTGTCAGATCTATGTAAGTCTTTATAGAAAAAAGATCCATTTTCGCTGGGTTGGCTACAAGAATTTAGTGGATTTAGTGGCAAATGATCCATGGTTCTTGTTATTTTGGTGATATACAAACCAAGATCAACAAAAAAATCAATGAAATCTGGTTGAATAAGTGCAATTTCCTCCTTAAATTTCTTACATACTTGTCGCAAGACCAAAAGTTTTGCCAAAATCTGGCAATGTTCAGCCCCAACAAGAATGACTAGTCTAAACCCTACTTGAAAAATATGGAAAACGCGACCTGCATATCTACCCAGTTCACTGCTCCTTCCCATTCTAGCAGCTTTCTGTGGAACCGTGCTCCTGAGGGATACCGCTTCACATTTTTCCAAAAGAACAAATTTAATGAAAGCACATATGCAAACTTGTCCATAATTGTTCACCCAGACTGTATAGGGTCGCAGGTTCAGGAAGAATTGATTGTAAGCCAATTCTCAAAAATGTACCATCGTGAATTAGCCCAAGTTCCTCGGGGCAAATTATACACCACCCAGTGGTGAAAAAGACACCACACAAATCTTAATAGGATTGCACAGGTTGAAGCAACAAGCTTCAAACTGGAACCAAAATTCCAACATCATGGGCGACAAGGGTGACATAACAAGCTCATAAATGATCCATTGCATTTATGATACTTTTTGATGCATTTGAGGTAACAAGTGTCCAGTCCACCTCAATTAGGTAGCTGGAAACCTTTGTTATCGCAAATATTTTCACCATACCACATAGAGGCCATGTAAGTGCCACCTCATGCCACTCTTCATGCTCATCCTTGTTACATAAACAAATGAAACCAACACCATACCTAAACTCTAAACTATGCACCACAATCACACATATAGTACCCTCAATGTATATTGTCAGAGGGACATTGTGCTGGTTTTGGGTTTGCCAGCCTAAATACGTGCAGGATTCCGTGTTATCTCAAGCGCGGTGCATCGACCTGTGCAATCTAAAGTGGCCCGAGCTTCAGGGATGAGAGCAACCAGCATTTTTATTGTAATAGGAGACATGATTCAAGTAGGAGAATACTATAAATAAGTCATTGATTTATCAGCTGAGCTACTTTAACCCCCAAGCGCTCCACCATCCACTCGGTGGATGATGGGTGTTGTGAAATTCGCACTCCATTCAATAAGTACTCTTTGAGGAAGCTTCGATAGAAATCATGTAATATATTCAACGGAAAGAAGAAAGAATGCTCTACATGAAGCATAACATGAAGCATATAGACATAATTTCTCAAGAGAGTTGCAGAGAGCATACCCAGTCCGTATTTGTCCCCGTCCAGTAGCAAGCACATCCTCAGCATACGACCGCCCCACCTTGGCGTAGTCCACAATCCCAGTATTCGGTGAATGCAAAGCACGAAGCGCCCGGACGTTGGGTTCCAGGTCCATGATCTGCTTGGGCGACAGAAGCTCCAGGCCTTGCACGCCGTTTGCTGAAGCTCTACTGTAGAGATCTTCCAAAATCGGAAGCTCCGACTCTCGAGTGGCCACGATGAGCTTGCCCACGCGCTTGTGAGGGAGATTCTTCTTCTCACAGTACTCGTACATGAGGCGATTCCCGTCCACGCACAGCTTCGCCATGTCACTCCCGGGTTCGTAGTAAATCCCTGCATGGATCACTCCACTGTGCGTCCCATATGTCACAAAATTTTATAGGTCTTGCTCACGGCATTCAAATCCCTAGAACAAAATAGTTGTATTGGCCTGAGATAAAATCGTGAACGTGAAAGCGTAGAGTTTCGTTGTGAGAAAGAACGTGAGGAGCCAGTGGCAAGGGATGTTATCTCCATAACCTGGCTCTACTTTACCAGACGTTAACTTCAAGGGCTGAATCTTGTTCAATCAAAGGTCTCAAAGAAGGACACCTGAATGCTACAGAAGGTCAACATATAATGACGCTCTCTATACGCAATGCGTAGTTGCCACCTCTCCAATAATGGACTCTCATTTCATACGTGCCGCTCATCTCCACACCTCGACATTCAATTCCCAGCTGAAGTAGGCACAAAAATGAACTCGGTAACGCGAAAGAATAGAGTCTCGATATGAGGAAAAACATGCCAAATCAGTGACAAGGGATATTACTTCCATAACCAGGCTCTACTTTCACGTTACCAGACGTAACTTCAATGACTGAATCTTGTTCAATCAATCAAGGACACCTTAAAGCTAAAGAAGGACAACATGCAACCGAGCTCTTCATATGCAATCCGTAGTTGCCACCTCTCCAGAATTGGGGACAAACAGGAGTTTCATGCAACAGCTGGAATCGATATAACTGACAAAACAATTGAAGATCTCTCACCTGTTGTGAGACGTTTGGTGCTTCACAATATCCTGCTCCTTCTCCACCACCACCACTTTGGCGCTCGGAAACCTTGTCACAATCTCACGAGCAGTAGCCAACCCCACAATCCCACCTCCCACAATCGCTACGTCCGCCTCTCCAGCTTTCAAGTCCCCTCGCACAGCACTGCCAGTGGTGCTGCTACTCCATCTTTGATGAAGGTTTTGTGGGAAGAATCCCAGAGCCCGGACGAGCCTTAATCCCTGGTTTCCTGTGCACGGAATCTTCCGAATCGCACCCATGGTGGTGGGAGAATAAATTAAAGGAAAAACCCGATTCAGTTCGAAATGTTGCAGCAATGAAAACTGCACCGGTTGGCTTGGACTGCAAGCCTCACGGGACCCCAACAATTGGACTCTGGCTTCTATGAGTTGCAGAAATTTGAGGTTCTTGAATCTGTTTTCAGAAAAAAAGTGTTCAGTGTTCAACATGGAGTATTCGATAAGTGCAATGAAACAAGAAGAAACAGGTTTGGAGAAGGTTTGCCCCTAAAACTTGTGTCAGAATCAGTTTGTTCTAACTCCTAATTCTGTAAGTGAAAGGCATGAAAATCACTATACATGGAAAACAGGGCGCGCCCCAAACCCTAAACACAAATCCGAGCAAAATCCAGTCGATCGCTTCACAAAAAAGAAATCCCTCTCATTCTCGCCGCTGTACCCGAGAATTAACCAATCGGACACAATGATTTAGAAAGAAATCAAGAAAACACCCATCAATTTCACTCGCCGCCTACAGTAACCCCGCACCACTCAGAATGTCAAATCACGAAAAAATGCCGGCAAACGATCGAAGAGAACCCCATCCCACCCCGACTCGATTCTCGTTGTTGTCCCGGTTGCAGCGATGGAATCTAAGTGAGCTCTACATGGGTTCTAAACATAACTCCGATCAAGATGAAACTCCGCCAGTAGATCGCTACACTAAAAATGCAATCCCTCTCGTCCTCGCCGCTGTACCCCGAGAATTAACAAATCGGACATAGACATTCAAAAAGAAATCAAGAAAACACCCACCAATTTCACTTCGCCACTTCCATATGCTTCCAAAACCACGCTACCACCCAAAATTTCAAACCGCGAAAATGCTGGCAAAGGTATCGAAATAATACCAAAAAAAACACGATCTGACTCTCGTTGTTCTTGCTATTGTTGCAGCAATACACTTCAAGTGATCTATGTGAGCTCTACGGGCGAATTGCCAGATGGCTCACCCCAAATAACAAGAATTAGCGGCACTTGGACAGAGCATGCACCACCCAGAATGTCGAACCACGAAAATTTGCTGGAACATGAACCCAAATCCCCGATTCGACTCTTTTCTGTTGCGTTGGGAATCTGAGTGGGCTCTACAAGTGATCGGAAAATGCGAGGTGGCTCACCTGGAATGACGAACACTTGGACAGAGCAAGCTGCAAGCACGTCACGGGATGCGTCTGATGATCTCGGGAGTGCACTGGACTGCACTGTTGGAGCTTTATACTGTACTGTACAACCAAAATTCTCGACTAGGTCCCGCATGCATGCTTGCAATGGATCTCTACGGGGCTCCTTCTTCCGCATTGTTGTCAAGGCTTCTGCTCGCTCCAGCTTCAGACGGTGGATCCATGTGGCGCTCTCCTGCGCTGAGTCAACCTCGCACACTTGGGCTCCGCGCTTTCCGCTTTTGGGGGCTTGTCTACCAACCAGCAATCGTGAATGCTGTTACGGAAATACTTACGTCCATAAGGTAGACAAGCCTGTTACTGTACCACCCTCATTTGAAATCCAAGTATTTTGAAGCCAATTTCAAGAGGGGCACATATTTTTCAGAGCTGCGCGCTTGTGTCACGGAGTTATAATTTTCCAATTGTAAGTTTTGTAAGTTTTTGAAGTGGTGTGTCCTGAAATTACAAAACAACTTATAGAATGGGGTCAGAAATGTCCCCGAAACAACCCATGACGGCCTTAACATGTATCTATTGGCACTTGAGTTCCCACCAATGAAGGATTGACACGTTATCCCTTTTGACATTAGTGCACTGAAATTGTCAAAAAAAATGAATAGATTTGGATGTTGTAGTGAGCGGAATGGGGGCCAAAACTAGGGAAATAGACGGACAGTGAATGGTGATGGGTTGGTTTAGCTTAAATTTGGATGGAAATTAATGGATGGAATGGATTTTCATCCAAATGTATGTTATTTCGTGTAGTGATGGTATCGATCTCTAATTTTGGAACCATTGGAGCAATTCCATCTATTACATGGTATTCAATAACTATGTTGTGTGGCTACCATTGCTTGCGGCTTAGTTTGGGAGTAGCCAGTGTTACAATGGTGGTTGTGTTGGCCAACAATTTGATTTGCCGCTTGAATCTTTGCAGGAGTTGGATGACCGATTGTTAAAGCATGAGGATGATGAAGATGGAGGCACTATAACAAGGGGCACAGTAAAAGATTGAAGTTTTTGCGAGAATGAAGATATACAACTCATACAAGGTGTCTTTTCCATGAGCAAAGATCATGTAATCAAGAACCAACAGAAGCTTGATGCATTTTGGAAGAGGATTTTCAGCCATTATGATCCCATCATGCCAATCGTGAGTCCAAATGGAGTCTCATTTTGTACAAGTAACAAAGTGTATTGCGATTTAGAAGCAAGTGAAGTTGTCAGCAAGAGTGGGACAATTAAAGTAGACTTGTAGGAAATGGCAAAGATGAAGCACCCTAAGAATTTCAATTTTGGCTATTTTCATTGTTGGATCCTAGTTCAAAACTTCCCATGTTGGACAAACAATTAGAACGTTTCAAAGTCGAATACTCCCACAAAGAGGCCAACTCCTTCCAACACCAAAACTATCAACATTCAGAATGCTATAAAAGTTGATTCAAACATGGTTCCTAATTGGTCGTTGTGTGTGCATCCTAAGGGAACGAAGGCTACCAAAGAGAGTATCAAAGTAGGAAAATTGCATGAAATTGGCTTGATAGCACATGTTGCTACCACCAAGAGCATGGTAGCAAATACCTTATACAAGGCAATAGGCTTGGAAGAACAAAATCTCATCCTCTTGATGACAACATCTGACATTTGAGGGTGCTTTTCTACAATGCAAAGATTTATTCAACTATGCTAAGAAGAATAGCTTGAAAAAGTAAAGGTTCAATTTAAAGTTGATTGTCATTGGAAGCAAATAGAGGTGACTAAACATAAAGCAATTGAAAAAAAAATGGAAGAATGTGTCAATGCTATCCGTGTTGAGGAGGAGCAAGAGTACAACTAAACCCTATGGTAGATGTAGTCAACCTGTGCAGAGCAACAATAAGATTTTGGAGTGGATGATGTCCATTTTGAGCAATGGGCGGGTGGTGAATTGGAACAAAAGGACTTCAATGTCCATATGTTTGACTTGGAGTTGTCCCGTGGCCCTTCCATTGCTAGAAACTTCAATTTTTTTTGTTGATTTGATGGTGTTGATTTGGTTCATTTTTGTTGATTTTGTTCAAATCAATATATTAATATCCAAATTAACAAAAAAGTAAACCAAATCAACGAAATTAAATCAATAGAAAAACTAAATTCCAACCTCCATTACATTGATTTCTCTTTTCCGCTTGACAAACCCTACAAGCACTAGGTGAGAGTGCCATTTTTTAGGATTTCATACACTCTTGAATTTTGTCTACTCTTTATGCTTGGGGTGTTTGGAAACCTTGTGATGCTACAAAATTTGCATTCAATCTTGCGTTGTTTAAATTTTACCATCATTGTCATGTCAAATTTTTGTTTTCAAGTGTAGAGTGGTACAAGTTTTAGAGGCAAAATTTTTTTAGGTCCAATTGTATGTTCAAATACTCCTATATTGAGAGAAATTTCTTGTGTTAAAGACCTACAATTCATTCCACTATAGTTTTTACATGTTGTCAGGTAGAAGAGGTCTGCTTCAGGAAAACGTTGGATTTCTTTCTACAATTAACACGACAATTAAATTTGAATCAAGGCATAAAAGATCCAATAGTCAAGTGGAAAAAAACATTGTATAGTGAATACACTCCATGTGTAGAGAGATGTATATTAGTGATTATAAGAAACATATGAACTATAATGTTTCATGAAAGTATGAAACATATAAGTCATTTCTTTCTTGTATAAACTATATAGAATACTTGAAGTTGTACAAATACTTATATAAATCATGTAGAATATTTGAAATCATATAAGTATTTGTATAAATTGTATAGAATACTTGAAGCTGTTCAAATACTTATATATACCATGTATATGCTTTGTATGAAGTTGCAAAGTCAAATAAAATACTATAAACTTGTTAGAAGTTATACAAGTTGAATACAAGCCACATGAAATCCTTAGAAAGTAGATCCAAAACTCAAATGAGTGCCAAAGTTGACTTAAAACTCCAAAAAAAAAATGTAATAATTTTCTGAAAAGCTAACACAAATTTTTAAACCCTTAAAAATTTTAATTGTAAATCTCTTACTATACAATTTTTATAGGTGCTCAAAGTCTCCTCTCTTCAATTTTAAGGCAACTCAACATCCATTTACTCTCAAGTCTATAACTTTTACATTCTAACTCCAAACTACACTTGTAATGTCTTTTTAAAAAGATAATATAAATGTCTATAATTACTTTAAGTCTCAAATCAAAAACTTTCTCTGTTCAACTTTTATAATCTGTTGAAGTCTTGTCTCTTCAATTTAAATACACCTCAACACTATCTACTTTTAAGTATATAACTTTTTCATCTTAATTTCAAATTAAAATTCTAAGTCTTAAAAAAAAGATGAATTCTTTATATATAACTCACTCAAATCTCAAACTCAAAGGCATTATAACCACATTTCTACAAGCCCTCAAAGTTACTGCCCTCAAAACTAGTTGATAGTTGATCCTCTCTCACTTCAACCATAAAAAAAGTGACCCTCTTCTCCGTTTGTACTGATGCAATATTGCAAGAGGAGCTGTACTAAATATTTTTGTAGTATTGCATGTAGTATTACATTAATACATAAACAATGATTATTTTTTTAAAATATTATAATATTCCATTTTATATTCTATTAATATTGTACTACTATAATCTCTTCTATTAAGACAGGTGGTTTGTTTTGTTTGTTTTGTTTTGTTTTGTTTGTCACGTTGAGATTTCCCGGACCGTGCATCCCCCACTCGCGTGCTTGGTACCATCGTAAAGCCCTCAACGAGGAGGGGTGCACCGGCTTGGTTCTGTGGCGTTCCGACGTACGGTGAAAGTTGTGCATTTTCAAGTTATTTTTGGTTCTAGAAAATTAGAAAATTACTTTTACTCATATTTCGGTCGCAATCTTGGTACCATCGGAAAGCCCTCAGCGAGGAGGGGTGCATAGGCTTTGTTTCGTGGCATTTGGACTCACAGTGTGAAAGTTATTGAATTTTGAAGTATTTTAGAAAATTAGAAAATTACTTTTTCTTATATTTTGGTCACAATTTTGGTACCGTCGGAAAGCTCTCGGTAAAGAGGGGTGCACAAGCTTGGTTTTGTGGGATTCCGACCCACGGTGAGAATGTTATGGATTTTTGAGTTGTTTTTGGTTCTAAAAGAATTTAAAAAATGATTTTTACTTTTGTTTTGATTGTGGCAACGCCACAGGGCACTCTAGTGATATTAAAAATGCAATACATAGACAAAAAGTCTTGTTATCAATACTTTTATAATATTGCATTAGTGTTATTAAAGTAATAGAACAATAAAGTACAAATTCCATTCTCTTGCAGTACTGCATTTCAACAATATTATATACATATTCATGGTATACTACAATAGTATATAAAATATTCTACTTGTTTAATACAACATTAATCATAATGCAGTATACAATTAATAGTACTAAAATAAAATTTTGGATGAAATCCATTATATAATTGGATGAACTTCATTATGTAAGTGGATTAATATCCATATGTATTTTAGTTCAATTGGATAGAAATGGGCAAGACTTTGGATGAAACTACTCATCATTGATGGCTCATTATGCATGAGTAGTTTAACCCTTGAGTACCTAGAGCAAATTCAGTGAAATCCAGACCTTTACAAATTCATTCCATTCAAACTTTCTCCTAATAAGAAATACACATAATTCAATTGCACAAATTGGTAGTCAAGAGAGATTGTACTACTCAAAAGATTATAATAGTCAAACACAAATGTTTTTCAAATTAGAGAGGCCAGATTTGGGTTGCTAGGGAGCTCAAGGGTTAAGATTTATGAAATCTCTACTCTAAAATAAACTTTGAAGTCCTTTATTTAACTCAATTTCAATATTTTTGGAAATAAAATAAAATCATAGGGTGTAGATTGTTTATTACAACATTCCAACCATTGGAATTGGCATTTTTCATTTTCATAAATAAATTCTTATGAATTTAGTATTTTGAATCATTCTCTGCTTTCTACTTACTATTTTTTTCCTATATGTTGTACAATTCCATATGGTCTAAAAACTTTCAAGCATGTAGCCAACTTGCCTTGAAAAATGAATCCAAAGAATTACAACCATTTTGGACATTTTTTCATAATAATTTGAGCTTGTGAATTGCAAGGGCAAAAAAAAGATTTTTGTCACTTCAAACATTGATATCTTGCAATCTATATAGTAAAAATTTATAAATTTTTTCACTACTACAATCTCCTATAGTTACTTGTGTTCAAAAAGGATTTTTTATCTTAAATTTGGTACTTGTATTAGAAATGGTAGTTTAGGAGTGTTTTTTGTGAGAACATAGTCAAAAACCTTTAGGGGTTAAAAATTTGATTTTCCTTTCTACTCAAACTGTCCAATTCCCTCCAAAAAGAACAAATGTCTTGAATTTTAGTGCACATGAAAGATATTCCTTGTCCACATCTTCCATTAAAGTTTGGGCCAAAAACATGGAAATCTCCAATCACATGTTCTTGCTCAAAATTGCAATGTTTTTAAATTTAGAAGATAGGTCCTTTAGGGTTTAACTAAGAAAATATAGATCCAATATTCTACTTTTTATTCCATTTGAATTCTTTCCAAAATTGTTAAAATTGTAATTTTTATAACATTAGCAACATAGCTTTTTAAAAACTCAAAATACACCATTTCTAATGTTATTCCATCCAATTTCTAGAGGTACATCAATTACACCATACTGTTTGTCACTATTATTTCCATTTTTCTTAAAAAATTTAGAAAATTTTAAGGATTTTTGTAAATACTATGATTTTTATATGGATTTTTTAAAAATCATATAAAATTCAGTTTGATGTTTTTAGTTATGACAAAAATAAATTAAACTATAGACATATATTACTACATATGAAAAACATCAAAATTTTAAAATCTATGTTTTAATGTAGAAATCTAATGAAGTTTGACCAAAGCATTAGGGATTAATGGCAAAACACTTCTAAAATTCATTGAAATTACAATTTTGATTAGAGATTTATAATTCCACTTGGATTTGATTTGTGAAAAAAGCACACAACTCTAAATAATATGTGTCCATTCTACCTTTGGCCCCAAGATATGTAGATTGCAAATTAGGGTCAGAATAAGTTGGTCTTTCTTAGTACAATACTACACCTCTCAAACCTTTTGAGGGAAAAACTCAACTAAAATTAAATCCACTACATTAGGTCCTGAAAACCACAATCAAATCTTTCCGTCGCATAATCCTAGCCGCACACAACTAGATCCATTCAATCCAACTCCTCTTGTAGGGTTACTTTCCTAATGTTTTGCTCTTGGCCCTCCCCTTTGTTGGTGCACATTCAATGGCGCCCTTCAATTGTTCCGGCTTTTGTTGTAACTATATCTGCCATAACCAACTTCTGTCACTTCCAAATACCATGCTTGTCTCTCGCATCCAGTTTTTGTTTTGCCTTCCACCTTAGGTAAGTTTGTGAAAGTTTCACTGTTGTACATTTCAAGTTGTTTCTTGGATTTTTTTGTCTTAAGCTTTCTATAGATGGATTTTTGTTTCTTAAGATATAAAAGAGTACGAGTTTATGAAGATCGCTACAAAGAGTTCATCAACCTTCACATCCTATAGATGATGAAGAAATTCAACAATGTGCTTAGAACGGAGAATGGTTTATAGGCAGTAGGAAATCCATCTTGTTGGCTTGTTTTAGACCATGGTTGGGGCTCTAGGAAGCATTTTGCAAATGGAAAAATTAATAGGGTCCATTTCCCTAGTACTCAACCACATTATATAGTTTGCCAATGCTCCAAAATGGCTTTTTTTGAAACTGTAGATAATTAGACTAGAAGATCCTAAATGTTAAAAGTCCATTAACCCTTAGAACACCACAAATCCCATGTATTCTACAAACATTGGTTGCCTTGGAAGAGTTTTGGTGTCCCATATCTCTGTAGCTGATGTACAACACTTTTGGAGCCATTGATAAGATTTCAAAAAACATTCATAATTTTTGTAACTTGTATAGCATGAATTGAAAAATCAATATAAATGCACCAATTATAGATTGTTGAAGTGACTTTAATAATTCATTTTATTTTGAACTTGTGACCAATGATTCTAGAATTGGTTTATGGAATCTACCTTCAAGACAATTAGGCATCAATGTATAGCAATTTTGGTGTTTCTGTTGTTTTGTTATTTCCAAGTGTCATGACAATTTGAAAATTTTCATATTTGTGTTCGCTAATGAAGTTGAGGTTGGTATGGTTGTTGCAAGTATAATAGCAAGGCCTATGATGAATACTTAATCCTTGACACCACATTGACCTTGACCTAGTCAATTTCAAATTTTATTATTTGTATATTGAATTAGTGGTTACATTTGAGAATGGTTATAGGCTTAGAAGATGCAATCATATGCAAATGTTTTTCTTCTAATATGAAAATATAATTTTCATGTCTCTTTAAATTTTTTTTATAGAGAATGCATTTTACATGTGGTATATGTATTACTTGATACAATTAATTGAATCTCTAATAAAAGTATGATTGACATAGGATACTAGTAATAAAATTGAAAACTTCAATTGTTGTAGTATTACATTTGTATCGTTATATAATTTTTTTATATTGATTTTGTATCAAAAGTAGTTAGAAAAAGAACATTTTCACAACAAATTTATGGTATTGTTGTAATATTACAAATTTATGTATTTAAAATAACATAATCATATTGTCAATATACAACAATGTAATTATTTATGATTATAAAAATTTCATTGTTTTGTACAAAATATTTTTATTTTTTTAATTATTATATTATATTATATATAATTTATATATATTTATAATATAATTATATAAATGTAGTATTGTTGAAATACTGAGTTTTACACTTAATGGAGTACAACATAAATATAAATATATTATTGCTCAAATGCAATATTGTAAGAGGATAAATTAGATACTGGAATGTTAAGCCTTTCTAGTAGTACATGTAGAGTACTGCAAAAGCATTGACAAATTGAGGGATTTTTTCGTGATGACAAACATAATTTTTTCATTCAAGCTTCAAATAGTATGAACTATAGCTTTTCAAAACCACAACAATAAAAACAAACTTTCAAACTTTCATTCAAAGACTCCTAATACAAACTATAATATGACTCCTCAAATACACGGTACACTTCAAACTAATTATGAAGGAGGAAGAAGAAATCCCAACTCCTTATTTTTCTATAAAGGAGCTGCATTAGCCCATGCCTAAGCCACATGGGCTTCATTTTTTAATTGGCTATCCTTTTTTGCCCTTTTACAGCCTTATCCACTCCTTTATCTTATCCATAAACCTTCTACATTTAATATCTTTCAACATCATATATTCAAATTAATATTTGAAAACACTTCTAAATACAAATACAAAATAACTGAGGCTTGTCAATTGCCTACTAGAGGTAAAAAAATAAAGTTCCCCAAAAAATATTACTCCATTTGTAAAAACTTGAGGATGCCTCTAATGGTGGTTGCAACATAGTTTACACAAATGGGGAATTTAATTAAAATGGCGGTATTCCATGTGCCATTCCCATAGTTCAGACTAGGTAGTTTGAAATCTATTAGTGTACTAGATTTTAGACCGCCCGGTTTGAACTGTGGGATGTCAAAGTCATAGAATATTCGCCATTTTAATTAAATTCCCCATACAATCAAACTTAGTTAAAGGATAAATTGACCCTTCTAACCATCATTGGTAGCCACAACTACTTTTTATAAACCTAACTATATAATAATATCGATCATCATTCAAACCCTCAAAACAACCTTCAAACATTATTTCTTTGCTATTGGATTCAACACACCACACTTGTAATAAAATTATTAATGTCCGAGCGTCATGCTAAAAGTTCCCTTACCATCGCTACTCCACATGAGGTTGATTCGGAGGTCAAAAAGGCCCAGCTTCTTCTTGTGGATGTTCATGTGACAATGTAGAGGCAAACAACAAATGAGGTTGATTTGACAATTGCAACAAAGAAAACTCAAATCCATGCTCCAATTGAGGCTCTTCATCTTAAAACTAAGAAAAAGCTCTCCAATTTGACATACTAATATCTAAAATGAAATATAAAGAAAACTACATCAAATCGATGAAGCTATTGGTTGGTTCCTTTATTTTTATAGTTTGTTTGTTATATTAGTGAAAAGGTGTTATCTAAAAGCTATTTCAAATGATGTCATCTTTCTCACTATACTATTAATATCAAAATCCATTCAAATAACACATAAACACATTTTTTACAATGTGACAATATGGTGCTTTTTCTTATTGTAGCATGTGTTCTCACAACGTTGTGCTTTTAGTGCATACCTTGTTTTTAATTGTTTTTTTTTCAATCCTCTATGGTTTTTTTGCAATCCTCACCACATTTTGACAATTGGTAGGTATGTTTTGATGTTCTTTTTCTCTGTTCAACTTCTACAAAGAACTTATTATCAATAGAGTCTCATTTAGACAAGAATTGAAAGGATTTTCATTATTCATTAAAATTCTTTTATTTATGATTTTGGTGGTTTAGGTTGAATTGCATTTGTTGGCTATGAATTTTCTCTTCCACTCTCTTTGTTTTTTTCTATGTTCATACAAAGTGGGTTTTGAATGTCAATTGGAAAATAACCGTTAAATGTTGAATCTCAATGACTTTGAAGGGGAGATACTTTAGTTTCAGTAGCAAATTTGGTAGTGAAGTTTGTATGTACCCTGCAATTATTAGGTACATAATACAACATGTAGTTAATACATTAGTTAGATATTAATTCTATAGTTGTAACTCCATATAGAGAGAGTTGTGACCATTAAGGAATGCCTTTTTTACAAGGGTTAAGAATGTCATGTCTTGTTTTTATTTCAAGAATAATATATATATAACATATTTTTTTCATATAATATCAGAATACTATGTGCTATCCTCAACCTACAACAAAATGCTTAAGTGAGGATGAACCCAAAGTAAATGAAATCGAGACAATGCTACAATTCACAAATATAACCTTTCCAAATGTATTCTTTCAAATTCTTCTAGACCCACTTCAAGATCTTCTAATTCAAAAAGATGGAATTTGTACAAAAGCACATATAGAATTAGCAATGCTCATGTAACTTACTTTGAAGTATTAGCTAACTTCAATGAAGTAAATGTTGGAATTTTCGTTGAAGATTTCATTGATGAATGTAAAATTCAAGCAATTTTAAAACAAAATTATTGAAAACAATAAGACATAAAATTGACATAAATCATGTCACTAAATTTGAGGATTCTTGTTATAATATATGGAAACATAGAATAACTTTCATTATGAAGGTTGAAAAGTTATGATCCATTATAAGTGGCATGAACCCAAACCTATGGCACCAACAACAATTGAAGTTGTTGGAATCCCAACTTCACCTACCACATGAGTAGGAAGTACTATAAGCACATGGAAAGATAAAGGTGCATTGTCTTTAGCAATAATTAATAATTACTTAGAAAATAATATAGTTTCACGTATACAATCTTGCCATTTAGCATGTCAAGAATTTAAAAAGTTATGCAAATTGCAAGATGCAATAACAAAAGTGTATCTCAAGGTAGATTATATGCCTTGAAGATGAAAGATAGTTATAGTATTACTCACACTATTAGAACACACCTTGAACAATTACTAGCAATAGGATTAGCAGTTTTAAATGATGAGGCCATTCTAACATTAATGCAAAGTTTGCCATCTAGTTATTGGTCCTTCATTAACTCCTTGAGAAGGCAACTAGGAATTACATTACAATCTTTAATAACAAATTTGATCTAAGAAGAAACTCTCATGAAAATATGAGTTTAATATTTGATAATACATCAACACTCAATATGTAGGAGAAAGATTTTCAATTTCTTGAAAGAAAATATATTTCAGTAAAAATTTTAAGAAAGGTTCAAAAGGAGAAAGTAGTAACTCCAAACCTTATGATAAGAAGAATTTTGCCAATGATAAGAAATGTTTTTTTTGTAAAAAACTAGGAAATTTAATTAAAGATTGTAGAATAAGAATTCTTGTTGAAAGAAGTAATAACAAAAGGAAAACAAAGGTTGTTATTAACCCCTAAAGTCCCATTGTCCCTACAGGGGACAAAATGGATTTTGGGCACTCTCCTATGATCTCAATTTTTACTAAAACTTTTTGAAACTTTCTCATAATATAGAAAAACTTAAGAGCTTTTGGAGAATGTAATTTTTTTTGAATCAGTGCCCGGGAGCAAAAGTTATACCACAATAACATCAAAATAGGGGAGACCGGGTAGCTTAAAAAATCCACAAAAAATTGAAATAAAATTTTTAACATTTTTATTCTTGTAGACTATATTTTTGTAAATGGGAAGCTTTGATTCATTCCATTTGGATTAGAGATGTGAAAGTTATGGAGCTTCTTGTTTTGCAGGCAATCATAGCAACTTCTTGAAAGAAATTTTTTTCTTTCACTTTGAATGCTAATATCTTTCAAGCTATATGGTCAAAAATCACAAAAAATTATCACATGATCTAAGACAAGTGTAGAGCAAGATCCTACAGTTAGATTCTAAAAAAATTTATTTCAAAATTTATTTTGTAAGTGATTGTAGTAGAAGTGGTAGTTTTGAGTGGTTTTGGAAAAAAAATGGCCATGGGACTTTAGGAGTTAAATTAGACAAACTATATTTGGTAGCACTAATAATTAATAATAAACTAGATTCTAGGTGGTACATTGATTCATAAACAACTCAACACATGTATCATGAATTAAAAGGATTTATAAATTATACCAAACATGAAAATAATTAAGTTGTCTATTTAGGAGATGACTCAATACCATATATAATTAAGGGTTGTGGTGATGTTAATGCAAAACTTTTAAATGATGATGGAAAGATCATACTTGATGCTTTACATATATCAAATTTTGCAAAAAATTATTCTCCACGAAACAATTGGACAAGGCTAGAAGAAAAATTTGAATCAAAGTTGGAATATCAACACTTATAAATAAATTTGGTGAAACAATTGCAACATGTAAGTTAAACCTAGACCTACACAAATTGAGTACAACTATCACAATTAATGAACGTCAATTTGCTATCCCAACTACTACACATTTAACCAAAGTTGATTTGTAGCACTTACAATTAGGCCACATAAATAAGGAGAGATTAAAAAAATACAAACCAAGACAAAAGAGATTGATTTTTTATATGAAAAAAAATAACTTTATGTCAACTTTGCTTAGAAGGCAAGCAACATAAAGAGAAATTTCCTACACAAAGTACACAAAGAGCTACTCCATTACAAGGCCACTTACACATTTTGAAATTTGTGGTCCTATGCAAGTTGGAACCCACTTTGGATGCACTTATTTCATTGTCTTTATTCATGACTATAGTAATATTTATTTTATTCCAAAAATCCTATTGATAACTTTCTAGCTATCTTTGAGCTTCATTTAATTGGATTGGCTTTGGGTAGTGTAAATAGACCATAGTGATTGATAAGAGCCAATTGTTAATAAATTGATAGATATAGACAAACTGAAAGATATAAAAAGACTTAAAACCAATAGGTGGTAACTGTTCAAATCTTTCTTCTTCCTTTAAGTAGGAAAACTTTCCAATAGGCAATTTAGTTGTTCATGGTGTTGGACACTCCTGCTTGTGCTAGGAGGTCGGCAGTATCATTTGGTCCTTTGGTCCTTTGTGTTTTCTTTGTTGTGTTAGTTGAAGTGGATGTTACTTTGAATGTGTGTAATTTCCCAATTATTTTGCAATTGGTTGAGTCAATCAATTAGTTTCATGGTTACTATTAAAGTTGTGGTGAAAGTTGTGTGTTATAATTTAATTTCCATTGGCAGACATGTAAAGTTGTTTACCTCCAACACTAAGGCTATGGGGTGAATGTGAAATAGAGAAAGGACAATTGTTGTAGTCCAATTGGAAAATGGTGAGGATTATATTATCATAGGCTCCAATTGACTAATTAATTAAGACTAATTGATTCGTAAATCAAAAATCCTACTTGGTATGAATTGTGACAACTCAATGATTAACATAATTCCCATTAATAAATCTCCCCTATGTTTGAATCTTAAATTACTATAGTTTTTTTCAATCTTGATAAAAACCTAAGTCTACAATGACCAATGAAGATATTGTCATGTATATTTAATGAAATTTAAATCAGAAGCATTTGATAAATTTATTGAATATAAAAAGTATGTAGAAAAACAAACAAATAATCAAACTAAAATATTAAGATCAAACTATAGAATTCAATATATGTCAAATAAATTTAAAGATTTAAGTAAAAAAATAAGAATAAAACAAGAGCTTACTACAACCTATACATCATAGCAAAATGGTGTTTCGGAAAGAAAAATAAAACATTAGTAGGCACAATTCTTGCAATGCTATCCTATTCTATATTACTTGGGATTTGGGGGATAAAGAACTTGAAACAACAAATAATCTTCAAAATAAAAGTCCTACTAAAGCTATAGAAAATATATAAAACACCATTTGAAATATGGTTTGGATATCAATCCAATTTATCATACCTTAAAATATTTGGGTGCAAAGCCCATGTTTTTATTTCCAAAAATATAAAGAAAAAAATTAGATTCTCATTCACAAGAAGTAATAATTTTAGGCTATAATACAAAATCTAAGGCATATTACCTTATGAACACTCAAAACAAAAGGAAAATCATTTCAAGAGATGTAATATTTGATGGAGTTTTATTTGATGAAAAAGAAAAGACCTTGGCATACAAAGACGATGACAAGAATTTATTTGACTTAGATTTACTTAAAAGACCTTCGCTCTACAACCATGAAGTCTAGTCCATCCAATATATCATAATCAATTATGAAGTATATCTTAAACAATCACAACAAACCATAGATATACATGCATTTGATCTTCAACCAATTTCAAATAGTTTTCCAAACTTAAAGAGACAACCTCCTTTGTATAATGATCTAGTTGAAATATTCTTTCAACTATCATTACACAATAACAAAGATAGAAATACCTTACCATTTGAAGAAGGTGAAATTACTTCTATATTGAGAGAGCCAAGCCCTTCATCTAGTTCTTTCTGACCTATAAGAAATATTAAATCAACAAAAAAATTACTTGAATCCATACAAGGAAGAAAATAATATAATTGTAATGGTCTTAAAAATCATCAAGCTAATTTTATTCTTACCTCTATACAAGCACCTCAATCTCTTCAAGAAGCTTTAGAAGGTATTAATGCCAAAGAATGTCAATATGCAATCACTACAAAACTCACATCATTTAAAAAGAATAATACATGGAATTTGGTTCCTCTTCCTTCAAATAGAAAACCAATTAATTCAAAGTGGATTCTTAAAATTAAAATCAAAATATATGATACTATTGATAAATATAAGGCTAAACTAGTGGCAAGAGGCTTTACTCAAATTCAAAGTATTGATTATATGGAGTCAATCTCTTTCGTATATAGTCAAACTCAACTCTATGAAAGTGCTTTGTGCTCTAGTAGCTCAACACAACTTAAAGATTCACAAATTAGATGTTAAGACAATATTTTTACATCATACTACTAAAATCATAACTCCCTTTGTAATATCACAAATGCTACCATTAATACTAGGGGCTCGTGCTTGCTATACTGCGCATTCATTGTATCACATATTAGTAAAATTTTGATATATTTGAATAGAATGCATGATAGTGATTTCAACAAGTCTTTAAAATAATTATTTTCAATATTTTGTAAAAATATTTTCAATCATGCATACATAGAAATCATATTTTCATACAATGTGATATTACAGAAATAGAATAGCAGTTTGCAATCACTTTTGTAATATCACTTTTTACAAAGGGTGATATTATAAAAATAATATAGTTGTGCAATTGAGGTGATATTAAAGAGGATCCATAGGATGATATTATAGAGGTAGTAAATCCATTGCTTCTCTATGCTTTACACTTCTTTGCACTTCTATGATTTTGTGCTTTTGTGAGCTTTGAGCTTTTATGATTTCAATTTTCTATTGCTACTACCAAATGATTTTGAGAAATTTATTCAATTGAAACGATTTTGGATTCCATAACAATTAAGTTGTTCACAAAGCTTTTGAGATTTATAAGTTTTTTTTTTTCATTCTTCAATTTGGGTTGCCATTTTTTGTAACAATGGAGTCAAATTTCTAATGCATTTTAATGTATGTGTATCTTTTATAGTATTTACCATTGCATATGTTTCATTCATCATTCATTAAATTTCTATTGTTTATTTCAGCATATGCTTATTTATAAAAAAAAATTATACAAAGATTTTAGTCATTTTTATTTGAAGATTTATTGAAATTTTTGTTTTGCATTCTATCTAATACATAAAAATTCTTATAAATTATAATGATGAATGCATAGCATAGCAAGTGCCAACTACTAGTAAGATAATAAAAAGAATATATATACACCCACACTAAAAGGTTTAATCCCTCTACTAATATGGTATGTAAATTAAACAAATCTTTATATGGCCTCAAGCAATCATCTAAGGCATGGTATCAACAATTAGATAAATATTTACTCCTTCAACAATATCAATGCATAGAATTAGATGCTAATATCTATTTAAAAGTGAACCTAATAACAATTTTATGATTTTTACAATATATGTTGATGATTGCATCATCATTAGCAATCATGTTGCCCTAATTCAATAAGTTAAAGATACCCTACAAAAAGAATGATAATGTTTGTGGATTTGATCTCTGCATTTTCAACTCCTATACCAAAGCCAACAATACAAAATTTATTGACTTATACAAAGCTAACTAAACCATCTTTTTTGTGTGAGAACATCTATTATAATTACATCCAAGACACCATATCATTACTTCACCATTTATTTCAACCCCTAACTATTGATCCCTTCAATCAACCGGTGCAATAGTCTATACCACAGTTTGTTAAGTCTTAAAATAGAAGATACTATCAACCCCCAAGCTTTAGATTATCCAAAACTTCTTAAAGTGAACAATAATTCAAACAAAAGTGACTTCACAGTTTAAATCCCATACAATATTTTTAAATTGAAACATGCCTAGCTCAAAGTAAAGAAGCCTAGCAGAAGAATCAAAAGGACCATATCAAAATCTTACAAGCCAAGTCAAAGGTCATGCTTTATAGGCCTAGTTCTTGAAAGTACCAATACAACTTGTTGAAGGACCAACAAATTAAAGATGAATTAATAGCTACATTTCCAAAGTACCTTGGCCCATTTCTTGGAAGTTTGGATCATACTTCCCATCAGCCAACCAATAAAATTCTAGCCCCTTTCAAGTATGAGTGTAACCATTGCAAATGTTCATCTTTATCAATTTAGTATAAACAATGACAAACAAGCAAACAAATCTCACCTTAAAAAAGATTGCGCTCTCTGCAACAATTCGTCAAATAAGGCGCCCTTTGGCATAGCACGACAAGGAACTTTCAACGTTGTTAGTGCCATATACGAGGTTCCATCCTCCACGCAACAACAATTCATTAGAAGACAGAAACTTTGCTACCATATTCAAAGACTTCTCTACCAAAATCAGACACTTCTCTATCATATTCATCACTAGAAACAACAACTCCATGGCTATACTATGCAAGGGAGACTCCAACGGAGATGCCATGAACATACACAACAAACTACTGTGCTCAAGATCTAGGGTTTAGGGTGCAACTATGAGAAGACAACCAAGACTCCAAATCCTAGGTAGAGAAGAAGAAAATTGTTTTAGATGGTTGTATTATTACCTTTAAACATCAAAATAAATGAAAATTAAACTAGTATTCTAGTAGGAATATTGGATATATAATATAGTATATAGTTAGTATACTAGTTAGATATTGATTCAATAGTTGTAACTCTATACATAGAGAGTTGTGACCATTAATGAATGCCTTTTGAACAAGCCTTAAGAATGTTATTTTTCACTTTTTAATTTCAAGAAATATATATGAGATATTTTTCTCATAGTAATAATATGTTGAAATTTTTGATTTGGTTGCTTTTTGTTTGTTTGTATGGAAGAGATGAGTGTGCTGCAACTTTATATATTGGTAGTATTGCACCTAATTGCTGGAATATTATTGCAATAGTAATGATTTTAATATTGTTGTCAATCTAGTATTTTTTTTTACATTTAAGTGAAGGATTTGAGGTTTTGCATTTATATGTGTTGCATATTAGTGAGCATTAGTTAAAATTTAGTTCATAGTCTTGGTGAATTGAATGAAATATCCATTTATGTTGGGATGGAAATTTCAATTGAAGGTGTTATTGAATTTATATGAATTTGGTGGCATTCTTGATTCCATATGTCAATGGATGGTTGCTTCTAAATTAGAATTATTGTTTCTATTATATTCTCTATTTTAATAAAGACTTGAAGGTATGTTGGTTTGTACTTTTATAAGCATTGCAAATAGCAAGTAGTAATTTAAATCTAGTTCATGGTCTTGATGAATTGAAGGAGGATTGTGAGATTTTTTATTTTGTTAGTATGGGAATTTGGAAGTATTCTTGATTTGATATGGTAATGGATGGTAGCAAATGCTTTGTTATTACATTGCGAGCCATTTGTAATTCTATCTACAATTAGCACCATTGTGTTTGTGCATTACATGTAATTGCATAGAACTTCACCACTTGAATTGGTGAAATTATAGAAAGCTTCATAATAAAGATGGTTTGGATTGTCCCTATTCCTTTTAAACTTTCATAGATTCCATTCACTAGTACAAGAATGGCAATAATCAGATAGTTGACTCTTAACTCTTAAAAGATACGCCTCCTTGACTAAGGTAGTCACCATAATGCTTAGATTATTGATTCCATATGTACATTCTTTGTTTTTGTAGTGAATAGTCAAATCATCCATCAACCACTTTTTGGCCTCATTATCTTGTGAGGACAAATTACATTTAGAGTAGTTTGCTTTGTTTTGCCATTTTGTTGGTTGGTACACTAATGTTCCCCTATTTGATCCTTTTAATTTGTTATTAAATTCTTGTCTCTAAAGCCTAAGTGTCTCTTCAATCTTGGACGTAACTTTAGATAATCTCATTTTACTAAATTATTTGTTTTTTGACATTACATGTGCCTTTGGAAGTGTCAAAATAGACCAAAATAACATAGGTCTTTTCAAGGGTAAATTTAGTGGGCTAGTTATAGAACAAAGATGCAGTATGCATCACCTACTTCTAATGGACAATACTAGAACTTAAATGTTTGGTAGTAAAATTCATTGTATTGGTAGTGATTTGGATTCCATAGAACATAAAGATCCTACCACAAGAACTACTTGGAATGTAGTAGGACAATGGATAGGGGTACAAGTCCAAAGCTTTATAGATATTGAAATGGAAGAGCATAATGTCCATATAAGACTAGGTATAAGTGTTGAACACCACTCATAACTAATGTGTTTCTTTATATTTTGTTAAATTTGAAATCAAGATATATTGGCACCTTTTTATACTCTAAAGATGTTCTATCAAATCACTCCAAAGTTTGTAGTGTGGGCAAGTGGATGCTTTGGACAAAGCAAGACCACTTCAAATAAATATCAACTATGAATAGGTAGAAGTGGTCGTACTAGAAACTGTTTATATCAAAATACATGTCTTGTGCTTCTCTAATGAATGTATTTTGCACTAGGGGGGATTGATCAAGGACATTTAAGTCCTTGTTCAATCTAATCAAGCCAAAAATGTGTGTTGTATGTGCAAACCTCCATCAATTATGGCCTCAAGAATGATGAATTTTTTGCCTTCTCTATTTCTAAAATTACCTTGCCAAGCCAAGGGATAACTTTTCTACTTGTAATGCATGTAGACAAATGATGCAAACATATCAGGAAAACCACATTTGGAGTTGATGGCGAATTATTTTTCAAAGTCAATCCGCATTGGTTGCCTTAAGTGGTAAGTCCCAAACTCAGCTTGGATAGCAATACAAGACTATTTTAGTAAGACCATCACCATGCTGTCACTAATCTAGCAATACTCGTCCTTGGCATCTACACTCACACTATAGCAAAAGCATACGAGGAGCAACAATGATTTTTGGTGAAGATAGAGCCCCAAAAAACCACATGCATCCCTCTTCTAAACAACATAGCTATCACGGATACAAACCCTATCTATAATAGACAAAATAAATGATTGTCTCATCCAATATCTTTGACGAAAAAATGTAGGTCCACATACAAGAGTATCACATAAAAAGCCCTTCATCATCCTATCATTCATTTATGCCCTATGTCTATCAAAGTTATTAGCTTTGTTTGGCCTAGAGCCCCCAAAGAACTTGATAATTCAAGACTATTGTCAATTTTCTCCTCCCCCAACTCAAGAACCAAATGCACATTGAAATCCTCCTCCTCCTTCTCAACTAACATGCATAATTTGTACACATTCAGTGTAGCCTACCAAGTTTCCATGATTTGAAACACTCTAATAAACCCTAGAACTCGAAATAAAAAGGTGAATGTATAACAACACACAAACGTGAAGACCTTTGGCAATATATAGGCAACAACTAATAGATAATTAGTGTAGAAGGACTACAACCTAACATGTGGCCTATCCAAAATGCATGGAGGTGGGGTTCGACTCTTGCAAGTGGGAAGAGAACGAAGGACAATGGGGGTTTGTTAAAAATCTTCCAACTGTCACCGCACAAGGGCCTACTCAATTTATTTAGGAACATCAAATTGAGCAAGCTACAATGGCCATGTTCATAATATGATATACTAAATATTCTAAGGTATAGTATCTTATCTTGTTTGCCCTCAATTATGCCAAATAGGGCTTTGTTGAGGTACTACAAATATGACTATCAAATGTTCGAGTGGAATGTCTCCAACATTATACATTGCACTACATGGTTGAAAAGCAATAGGACCTTCAATGAATGGTTTAGGGTCTTTTTGAAGTTGCTTTAAATATTTTGTTATTTATTTAAGTCTTCGAATATGCAACTAAAGCATTTTATTATTTATTCAAATCTTGATTTTGAAAATTCACAAAAATTTCAAAAATTATATAAATCTTTAATTTATTTTTCTTAAAATTTATGATTTTTATATTTGTATGAGTAAAAAATACCCCCTAACTGTGATGCTAACTTTACCTATGCCCATCAACTTAAATGAATGCAATTATGAATTTCTACTTAAATTTTTTTTCTTTAGCTTGCTTTAGCAAAACTTATTTTGGTTGCTTGGTTTTCAAAATGTAAATATTCTTTTGCCTACTTTAACATTTTTGATGTGCTTCCAATTACATTATTCTCAAATTTTAATTCCACACAAATCAAAAGTTAAGGATTTGTTATAGCTATCAATTAGTAATTTTGGTCTTTCACCTTACTTCTTGTAGGCAATGCTTTTATTTAAAAACAATAAGACCTCCATGCCCTCTAGCTTCATTGACAAATATTTGAAAGGAGAATGACACATAGGGCAAAATCTTCTTGACAAAAGCAATATGTAGCCAAAAAAACATTGCTTCTAGGGGTCTTCATTTCATCATCCAAATGTCAAATCATGATATCCTTGTGATTTTTTAATACATTTCTACTAATAATAATCTCATACAAATCATTCAAAAGTATTCAATTTACCATATGCGTTGATGATTCTGTAAAAACCCTGATTACCTGAACCCCTATCCTATTAAAAAAATAAAATGTGTCTCATTTTCAACCCACGGGAAAGGAACCCCACGCCAATGGGTTCCCTATCTTTAACCCCTTTTGCAGTTTCCTGCCAGTTTTGGCCTACGGTTAGGGTTTAGAATGATTTTGGGTGCCTTGGATGATGGTTTCAGGGATTGAGCAGAACAACAATATTGGGGGCAAAGAACTGAAGAATTTTGTGGTGCCAAAAGAAAAAAGGTTTAGGTTTTTATGAACTCACCAAGCTTGGTGGAACAGAAATTTTGGCGTATTCTCCTAAATACCTTGCATTTAACAAATTCAGTTACGGTGAAGGACAATGGCAGCATACATTTTGGCCCACGTCATGAGCTACTGCCTCAACCGGTTCCTTTGGCAGTTGCTGTACTTCCCTTCCTGGCGAGGGAGATAGAGACGTTTTCTTGGATTCCGAGCCATGAGTTTCTTCAGCTAGTTTGGGAAGACGATCTGAGAGTTTTATATTTGTTGTTCAAGCGAATGGATCCAAAAGCAATCCGAAGGCGCCCGCCAACAGATTGTGATTGCGTTGTAGGGGTTAGGGTTGAAGAAATCTCAAGGCGGGAGAGCAAGCAATGGAGCTCAACGTTGCCGACGCTGGCGAGTATAAATGCCACATTGTCTGCTGCCCTCTCGTCGAAGGTGGTAGCGTTGCATTGGACCTAGTTTGGAGTGTGATTGTGGTTTGTTCATGGCGGATGCAGTGGCTGACCACTTCAATAGTGAGGTTGGTGGTAGGGGTGTGCTGCAACGGTGGTTTCGAGCGGAAGGCGTCTCTGAGGCAGGGGTGCGTAAGGTGGTGCACTTGTGTGATCCAGCATATCTGGAGGCACAACGACGCCCTACCTCGTGGAATCGACGTGGAAACTTTGGGCAGCAAGAACGACTCCGATACTTGTGGTACAGACACGCCGCGAGGTTGTTGGGCTGGTGTGAGCGCCGTCAATTCCCGGCGTTTGTGAGGGACATCCTCCGACAGGAGATTTTTCCAAATGCTTCTATCGACAATGAAGAAACTAGCACGGTCGCGACTACGCAGGCACGATCCAAGCCACGACGGCCAGATACCACTGCAGGTTAGTCCACCGTCACTCATTTCATGACATGTTCAACTTTGCATGATCCATTTTTTTGCAATGCAATTGTCTATACACGTCATACAATCCTTAGGGTTTAGGTCACAAGTCCTGCATGTGTCCCTCATACCTTAATGTGTTTGTATGCACTCAAGGATTGATGCAGTCTTTTACTTCAATAATGGATGTTGAAATATAGAACTGACAATTCCAATCCTTCATATAATTGATGTCGGGGATAGCACAGAGTTGAGGGGACGTCCAGGGTTCAGGGTGATGACTGGCTTCACACAAGATCTAGGTCTAGAAACTACTCTGTCGGTTTAGTTTGCGACATGAATTGTCATTCGATACATCTTGAGCTGGGAGCTAGGTGGGTCATTCTCAGCATTTGCAATTCATTGATGAACATGAACCGTAGGTACAGGTCGTTTGAATCAACTCTTTCACAATGGGTTTCAAATTGGAATTTTGAATTGGAACACCATATGCACTTATTAAACTCATCGACTTAGAACAAATTGGATCATCCCAGTTGCTTATTTTTTCAATGTCATATCACTTAACTCACTACAAACCAAACAACAAACGTGAGCTTAAGGTAAGGAGGTATTTTATGCTTTCCACAGACGGAGTCGTGTGTGTGTGTTTGGGTATTGATTGGGGCTGACTGGAGGAGACTGCTGACGTTGTCTCAGTTGCTGCTTCTGACCATGCCTGATAACATTAATTTGGACGGCAAGGCAGAACGCGTCAGGTCAGTTCAGTGAACCCCGATGGAGTTTGAAGGACAAAAACCTCAATTGGCTGGCTGGACTGACCCACCTTCCTGAACTTGCTGCAACTCAACTGAACTTAACGCATGAGTGCGCCACCCATGTCATTGCAGCTGCTAGTCTAAGCTTAGGCTTACTTTCATCTTGGAAGTGGAAGTATTTTTAGGGAGGGATATAACTCAGCGGTAGAGTGCCTTTAAATACAATATAACGAAAGGAACAAAAAGTTATAATCTTGAGTTCATGTTTATTCAAGCATCCACTTGTTTCTTTCTAAAGGATTGAAACACACAACAAAAACAGAAATTCTATTAAAATGGTGGTATTCATAGCATATATAGCATTACCTTTTGCTACTTGTATAGTGAGGTTCAGAAGAACAGGGAGTATTATATTATTCTAAGATGGTCCCAGAACACTTTGCATTTTTGCCTACTTACTTGAGTTTCATGTTTTATATAGGACCACATACTATCTTTACACACTTTTAGATGCAAAGGGAGGCCATTGTAATCGAGAGGACGTTTAGTATTCACGAGTGTTCCTTAGTTGCACATTGCTATTCTTTTCTTTGTCTTCTCTCTTGAATACTACTCATGAAGACGAGTTTGCTGACCTCCGTTTTCTTCTTATTGGTTGCTGCAGGAGCAGGATGGACCACAACTGCTCAACAATCAACAACCATTTACTACAGACCTCAACCAGGAAAATGTGCTTGGGACAAAACTAGCGAAGCTTCCTCGGAAGCCTAGGTCAAAGAAGGTAAGCCTCTGCAATCATTCCGTGCGCTCTCAAGGTTCCATGTTCTTGTTTGTTTTCATGGACTTCAACAGCTCAATTCTTGTGCCCATGTCCTCCCTAACCCTACACCATTCATTTCCTTTATTGGGTTGTTGTTGTACAGGTGAGCAACGTCGGCCTTCTGCCCCAATTGCCGCAACTCCAACTTGGATCCGAGAATATCAACCCAACGTCTAAGAAGAAGAGGGTCCGGAAGTCCCATGCAAAGAAGGGCTCAGAACTAGAAAATGGATGTGAAGTTTACATGGAGGGAGCAACCTTGAAATTCCCAAGGCAGAAGCCTCGGAATCCCAGTCAAGCAAAACAACGAAGGACATCGCAGGAAGTGGGCCAATTCATGCAGATGAGTGAGATGCCGACCCCAAACTCCCCCAATGACATTGGACCTCCCCCACCTGACTCCGCAACATGGGCAAGACGTATGTCCTACCTCCAATTGTATGCCTCTATTGTTGTATTATTTGAACATGTTGGATGTATAGGCAAGTACTTCTACTTTTTCAAGAACTCCAATGTAATTAACAAAAACTCAAAAGAACTTGTGGCTTCCAATTGTGTAGCACGGGGGAGGAATGGTAGATGGACGAGGGAGCAAAAAGGAAAAGGAGCACTTACAAAAGAAAAAAAGCCGAGGAACTGGATCTCATCCCCTATCATCCCCAACCTCACTAGCGGTGTACTAACACGAGCAAAGGCGGCAGCTGCAATTCAGTACGACCAGCAACAACAGAATGATGCATACATCCGGGAAGTTCTTGCACACTTTCAAGAAGAAGATCACGAGCTTCTGGACGACACCATCGCACTTGAATCGCAGCACACAGTTGGTAGTATGGATACTTTGAATGTCAATCTGTGGGACACCATTTTCAGGGAGGAAGCATGGAAGTCTATCGATCCCATTCAAAAGGCACCTGGCTTTGGAAGCACACATCCCGGTGGAACATTTCCTTCACAAAAACCAACTGCTGTCGTCATTGGAACATTACCGGCACACCTACACGGCATCTACAGTGAGTGGAGTTCTGCAAGATCAGGTTGGGCAGTACTAGTTCCCAATCGCTTCTTGTCAGAGGAATCCTTCCACACTGGGTACACTCCAACATGGACACAAGGACATGTAGTGGGTGAAGGTGTGGACTTCCTAACTGGGTGCAAAAAGGTTGTGTGCGAATTGGGTGGCTATCCCAGTGAATATCACTTGGATGAGAATCAAGTACGTATCGCCCTTACGCCCTACTCTGGCGCTATGGGTAGCGAGGGTGGACACGGCTATGGTTGGACCAAACATCAACATGGCGGTCCACGAACTGAACTTGTTCTGGTCCCTGCTACAGTGGAGACTGAAGTCCTTGATGATTGTGGAGTGCTAGAGGGAGCAGAACCAGAAGGGGTCAATGGCAATGTGGCATCAAACGAGCCAATTGGAGGGACCTCAAGGGGAAAACGTACAGAGCAAGTGGGTGACAACACTCTCGGTACAGGAGTTGCGCTAGAGCCACATGGTGAACCCATTGCAGACTTTGATGTCCCGGTAGACGTGGAGGGACCTGAAGGCACGCAAGACTCCACTGCACGCACAACTTTTCCGAAGGTAAGAGTCAATCTACCAGACTACATGCTTTTCGGCGATACAGTGAGTGGGTTCGACGATGTCGAGGATGATTTAGAACCAGCACATGAACACGTCGATTCCAGTGACTTAGATTGGATTCCTACTTACAAAGATGTTGTAGAGAGCGATGACTCTGATTTCGACGTAGATATTCTCGATGAATCATCCGAGCATGATAACGGCTTGACTCACTGGTGCATGCAGCCTAAGGCCTTTGTTCCTTGGGACATGCAAGAAGACGAACTAGCTGTTTACTACAGGAGGTCGTCTTGGAATTCTGATAGTGTAGAATTCATTGGGAGTCGAGATAATTTTAGCGGCCCCACTCCCGGATTAAAGTGTCCACAGAGTGTAGGGATCCCACAACCTGAACGGGTGTTCAACATGTATTGGACCGATGAGATATTGGATCGTATAGTCTTAGAAACAAACAGATATGCCCGAGCTTTGCTTCCCTGTAAGCCTAATGAACTACCACGAACTAAAGGTGGTTCTGCATGGGTAGACGTAGACCGCTCAGAAATTCGAGGTTGGATAGGCATTTGCATTCTAATGGGGTGCAAGAAACTCCCTAGTATAAGACATTATTGGATGAAGAAGGAAAACCTCATGTACTGTACAGTTATAGCGGAGGTGATGACTCTAGGTAGGTTCCAACAGATCATAAGCTGCCTACATCTTGTCGACAATAGTGAGCTGGTTAGGGATGTGCAGAATCCACAATTTGATCGGATTGCAAAAACACGGTGGCTCATAGAACACTTTAGTACAGTCTCAGAAAACATCTACAATCTAGATAGAGAGATTACAGTGGATGAGTGTGTCATACCATACAAAGGCCGGTATTGCTTCATCAGACAATTCATGCCTGACAAACCGGTTAGATTTGGGATAAAAGTGTGGTTACTAGCGAGTTCTAAAAGCAGGTTTGTTTGGAATATCGAAGTCTACTTTGGAGAGGGGACAGGTAGTGGTCCACATGGTCTTGGTTATCATGTTGTCGAGAGAATGGTTTCACGGTTAACAGGTAGGGGTCACCACTTAGTAATAGACAATTTATTTGCCAGTGTCAATCTGTTTCACAAACTCATGGTGAATGGAATTTGGGCCACTGGTACAGTGAGGCGAACTAGTAAAAACCTACCTTCAGGTCTTTACCGACAAGAAGATAAGGAGGTGAGAGGGTCGATGCTTATAAGGACCCACTGTCACCGCCAAATGGGAGTCGTATCTTGGCAGGATAAGAAGCTAGTTACATTGCTCAGTACAGCAGTAGCACCATGGACCCCTGGTGTGAGAGTGTTACGTCGCATACCCGGTATTCATGGTCAATTGATTGTGCCTTCGTCCCCAGTGCATAAAGTTTATGTAGAATACATGAGAGGTGTTGACGTGACAGACCATTTGCGTGGAAACTACTCTGCCCAGTTACGTTCTCATAAATGGTGGATGAAGCTGTTTCACTTCGTGGTGGATCAAAGCATGGTGAATGCATACGTCACTTGGTTAAAAGAAATGGAAGATCTTGGTTTACGAATCATGCCCCATTTGGGGTTCAAAATTGCGGTGGGGAAGTGGCTTGTAAGAGAGGCTGTACTTGCTCGACAGAGGAGGGCACAACCACCGAACCGTGCACCCCGTAGACCGACGCCTATCCATGCCCACTTCCACTCAAAGTTGCGAAGAAGTTGTGTGGTTTGTGGCCACTTGCAGCGGTGGTACTGCAAGGCTTGCGGGAATAAATGGATGTGCCGTGAAGGATGTTATCTTTCCCATCATGCGAAATTAGCATAGTACATCTTTGATAGTCTAACATGCATTTCATGATCCTTTCAGGTACTAGCTTGGAGGTTCCCTGGGGGCTTACCAAATTGGGACTTCAGCAATGGAATCGGCAATGGAATTGACGCAAGAATGAATAGAAGCAGTCGTCCTAGGGCGCCTAGGTGTCTAAGTCGACATAGTTTTTGAGTGGGATCAAGTCATATAGATATATTGGTGCCTTAGTCCGTGCCTGATGGAATTGCAGAGACTAGAGCGTCAGTTGTAGCTAACCTTCCAGAACTTCCTACACTTGATGGAGTTCAGTATTTTTGACTTTGAACTTTGATTTCAAAACTATGGATGCCGTGCCATTCTCCCATTTGACTCTATCTGAATTTTATGGTATTTCTAACAAAGGCCTTTACATATTTTTGTTTTACTGAAGTTTCAGGGAGGTGTAAATGTGGACCCCATTTGTGAAGTGCAGTTATTGCTTAGGCATTGTATGCATGAACATTAGGAGTTGTAGTTGTTCTTCAGGTTACCGATTATCTTCAGTTATTTATGGTTGTACCTTGAACTTTCTTTACACAATACTGGAATTTTTGTGCTTAGTGTTAGAAGTGACTAACTTGCCACTGGTTACAAAGTCTATAAGCTTCTTCTGGAAGGAGTCCGTGCCATCAACAAGCAGAGAGGTGACAAATTCGATGTCAACAGATGCAAACCAGAAGCCCTTCAGTAGACAGTAGAAACTGAAGGTAGTTAGGGATTTTTAAAAATCCACTAAATCGTCATTGGTCCACCTCTGCAATCGCACAGGTTGTCCTTTGGAGTAAACCGACATAGCCTGTGGTTTCCTGACCTGAAAACCGGAAGACCAGCACATGGGACAGCACGGCCACCGTAGAATCCGGACAGAAATGGAGACAAGCGGTAGTACTTTAGCCCCTACGATATTCCCAATACTTGTAGAGGAGGTGTTTTCACTTCTTCAAATACTGATGATATACTGTAATTTCTTTAAAGCACTTCCAGAGCTCCAACACTTTTGAAAATTCAAAGATATCATGCTGCTAACCAATTGAGACTTCCACAAAAAGTTTCAGCGTGTGAATCCATTCCTACCAGTATTTTTTGGGCATTGTACAGGAAAAAGGCCTTTATACAGTGAGGGTATACAGGAAGCCAAAGTGCATTAGGGGTTAAACCAGCCAAGGTACGTATACCCGGCGTATACCCGGAGGGCCTGAATTAGGGTTTGGTGCACAGTGCGCTAGGGCACACCAAATCCACCCGAAGCTCGACGACGAAGCTCTCTTTCGCGCAGCACCCAGCGAGCTTCCGTCGTCCCCCCATTGTCTTCACCCAATTCCTACACCATGGTGGCCACCAAGAAGACGAAGAAGGCGCAGGAGTCGATCAACAACCGACTCGCCCTGGTGATGAAGTCTGGGAAGTACACGCTGGGCTACACCACGACCTTGAAGTCGCTCCGGGGCGGCAAGGGCAAGCTGGTCATCATCGCCAACAACTGTCCGCCTCTCCGCAAGTCCGAGATCGAGTACTACGCCATGTTGTCCAAGACGGGCGTGCACCACTACAGTGGGAATAATGTGGACTTGGGCACGGCTTGCGGGAAGTACTTCAGGGTTTGTACGCTGAGTATTACGGATCCTGGTGATTCCGATATCATCCGATCCATGCCGACTGAGTAGACGCTTCTAGGGTTTTAAGGTCGTTGTTTGTAATCCTTATGTGTTTACAAGATTTACTGAATTTGAGGGAGACCGCTGTCAAAATGAATGTAATTTCCTTCTTCTTTTGTCGTCATTGATTTTTCAAGATTCGGTGGAGCTTTCGTGTTTCATGGCATTCTGTTGTAGAGGGTGAAGATTAGAGGTGATGCCAGTGCATAGAGGTTTGGATGAATGAACTAGACCGGTCCCTTAAACCCTAATTCGGGCACTGGCATCACTGGGTGACAATGTCGTGCTTTTCCGCTGGGGTTCAAGGTCGTTTCTATATTTTATCTTGCAGGAAATACTTTTGTACTTCGAGTATTACCGACCCCGGGGACTCGGATATCATCCGCTCCATATCGACTGAGTAGAGGGTAAAGAGATTTTAGGGATTCAGAATTCATTTTGTAATCCTTATGTGTTTAGAAGATTTACTGAATTTGAGGGAGACCGCTATCAAAGTTAATGTAATTTCCTTCTTCTTTTGTCCTCTTTGACTTCTTAAGGTTCGGTGGAGCTGTCCTGTTTCATGGCATTCTGTTGCTGTGTGTGAAGATTAGGATGCCAGCGCATTGAGGTTTCTTTGATGAATGATCTAGCCCTGTCTCCTTAACCCTAATTCGGGCACTGGCATCACGGTTAGTTGCTGGGTGACAATGTCGTCCACTTGCGCTAGGGTTTAATGTCGTTTCTATTTTTTTACCCCTGCGGGAAGTACTTCCGGGTTTGTACTTCGAGTATTATCGACCCCGGGGACTCGGATACCGTCTGCTACATACCGACGGAGTAGAGGGTAAGGAGATTCTGGGGTCGGCTTAAAGGTCGGGTTGTAATCCTTTTGTATTTACAAGATTTGCTGAATTTGAGTGAGACCGCTGCCAAAAACTCTGTAATTTTCTTCTTCTTTTGTCTTTTGTGAATTTTTAGGATTCGGATCTTTTCTGTTTCATGGAATTGTTTTGTTGATGTGGAAGATTACCGCAGGGGTAGTACTAGGGCGTTGAGTTCCCGTTGATCGATGACCTAGCCCTTTCCCCCAAGCCCTAATTCGGGCTAATTGCATCACTTCTAATTGCTGGGTGACAATGTCGTGTTTTTGCGCTAGGGTTTAAGGTCGTTTCTGTATTTTACCCGGCCCCTATGATCCTGATATGTTTACAACAGTTTTGGTCAAATTGCTCGAATTTCCTTCTCCTTTTGAGTTCTCTGTTTCTTTTAGCTTCATTGGATTGGCACTCTTTTACTGTAGTCATCCTGAGGTTGAAGATCAGGGCTGATTAAGTTTTATTCGATGAATTGTCGTGGGTGGCAATGTATCACCGCTCGTTGTGATTTTTCGTTCTCTTGTGGTGTCAGTTGCTGGACGAATTTGTAGCAAGTATTATGCTCTCCGAGCTGGGAGACTTTCATGGTGTTCTGGAAGTGTTTTGTGATATATCAGTTTAAACTCAGAGTATGTACCCTGGGACTGTGCAGTTGAAGACCTGAATTGTAGCTCGTGAACCAGAATGCGATTGATACTGTTTTTAGAATTGCGGGTGGTATAGAGCAATTTGTTAAGTGCAGTAGGGAAGTGTTTGTAATTGAGAGTTCTCAGTGAATATACACTGGGTAGCGATATCTGCCGAGCGGTTTAGGGTTTGTTGGATTTTTATGTTCAGTTTCTGTGTGCTTGCATTATGTTAGAGATTTGAGGTGTCGAGGAATGCGGAACTGTTGAAGTGAAGTTTGGGAAGTCAGTTTCACCTCGCCATCCGTATCTGCTTCTACTTGAGTGGAACTGGAGTTGCCTAATGTTATTCACTATTCATTTGTTAGATTTTTTATTTTTGGGTGCGAACGAAAGGAATAATTTGTTGCAAAATGGAGTACAACCAAGCCCAAGTCAGCAGTGTTTCCTATTCACATTTTGTATCTTGGCATAGTACCTTAAATTAAGCTTTTCCTGTGGGATACACTCCAAAAATATCATATTTCTGAGTGTTGGAATATATGTCAAACTTCTCCAATACCGGTAATGTTCTCTTATTGTCTTACTGTGAAATTTTGGTATTGATGGGTAGGGAGAATCAATCCTTATGCTCGGCCCCTGGTATAATCGCTTATTTGCCACGGATGAAAATCTGGAGTTTATGTTTAGAATCAGAGGCTCCAATTTTGGTAGGGTAGATGACGAAATACTAAATTAACCAACTATAGAATGGGTAACAGAATGGCAAGGATGTGGGACAATGAAAGATTGTGATCCATCATTTTATTTATGGTAATAATAAATTTTTAATTCATTCAATGTCTGACCTCAGTGCTTGAATCGTTTCTTGAATTTTAAAATATTTTAGCTTATATCTTTCTATTTGCCTCAATTTCATCGAATTCAGCGTACTAAAAGTGAGAAGCTCTTGCAACCTTGTTGTTCATCATTCAAATTTTGGACTTTAGAGCATTGAAGAATTAACCCCTTAATGTTTGAGTCCTTCCTTGAATTATTGCATATTTTTGCTTATATTTTTATAAAAATATATTATTTATCTCAATTTCGTCAAATTCATCATACGAATAGTGTGATTTTTAGAAAATCAAGCATTGGTTTGGATGAGTGAAAAGTTTTGCAATCATAAAAGCCTTTTGTTCATCATTCAAATTTGGGACGTCAAATGACTAAAGGGTTAATGGTTGGTCATACATATATGGGAAATAAGAACCTTCATTTTATTTCCCATATAAATACCTTAGTTTGAAAGTAATCTTATACAATTTTTAAATCATTGCATTCTTATACAATCTCAATCAATTATACCAAATTTCAATTTTAAAAAATAAAAATTCTATTTTTTGTAATTAAGTAAAATAATATTTCATGATATTACATAATAATAGATTGAAAACTTTCAATGATGAATTTTCAAAACTGAATAGCTTATATATGCTAGAAACATCTATAAGTTCATCTTTCCTTGTAGAAAATATCTCAAAAAAATTTCAAAACTCACACATTGAAGCATTCAATGCTCGAATGTCACATGCCCAAATTTTGTACATTAGATATCTTTGAGTTGTAACTAGGATCATTTTTGTGTTGAAATATGAAGGTCAAAATAGTGAAATCTACACATGAAACCCTCTATGTGTGAATTATGAAACCATTTAAATACTTTTTTCTAAAATAAAAGGAATACTCACAGATGTTTTCAACACATGTAAGCAATTCAATTTTAAATACTCATCACCAACATCTTTCAATCGATTATCATATAAAATCATATCAAGTTTAATTCAACAAAATGGCTAAAAAAAGCAAATTTGGATTTCTCAAAATTGAAATTTGGTATGCTTAATTGAAGTTGCATAAGAATTGCATAAGACTGCTTTGAAAGTGGGGGTGTTTGTATGGGAATAAAGAGGGGGGGCTTAATTCTTAAATTATTGGTACCCC
Organism: Climacium dendroides; assembly: GCA_950106755.1. Taxonomy (NCBI): domain Eukaryota; kingdom Viridiplantae; phylum Streptophyta; class Bryopsida; order Hypnales; family Climaciaceae; genus Climacium; species Climacium dendroides. The sequence goes on from OX467091.1 coordinate 22,404,728, forward strand.
ACTTAACAGTACTCCCCCTTAGCACTAACAAATTAGGTTGTGTGACAAGTATGACTTTAAACCTAGAGTGCTCTAATGTCCATTTTTTGGACAATGAACAAATTGAAGTTCTTGTTTATGTCTTGTTCTTGCTTGGATGAAAGTCATCCTAAATTTTGGTGATACTTTATCAAGTTCTTGTCTTATTTAATGGTTGGATTTGGTGTTGTTAGAATACAAATTTTTCTAAAATTACAAATGTGGAAGTATGTCAAATGGTCAAATTGCATTGATTCTAGTTCAAAACTAGATTTGAGGTCATAGATGTAAAGAACACAAAAATTTGCAAAAAATTTCATCATGTGAAGAGAACCTCATTTCAAATCCATTCCAACAAATTTTACTCAATAAATGATAATATTTTGCTTGTAATCAAATTTTGAAGGAATTTTGAAATTTCCCTTTTAAAATTTATAGAAAATTATCGGTGGTTGCATTGGTGAATCTAACCGTACGGATGGAATGTAAAACTCAAAATCTACAACTTCCCTTTGTATATCACTTCTACAATATTCTTCCAAATAGCACTTTATAATGATTTTCTCCAAATCGTCAATTCTGGAGAAGAGTCCATACGCTCCAAGGTTAAACCCCCCAAAAAAACAATTCATTTAATTTTTATTTTTGATGGGAAATATATGTTTAAGATCCCAAAGATTTTTGAACTGGCAATTTGATTTGACCTGACTGCCTGAGCATCAGTTCTTACAAAATCCTCAAAGTCTGAAATTTCTTGAAGGACCTCCAAAAGCCCAACTTGGAGCCCTTTGAGTGGGTCAAGTGCATGAATTGGTGTTTTTTGGTTTTTGTTGCCCTTTTGTCCATTTGTCTCAGTGGAGGTGGCTTGTACTTTGAAGCTCTTTCTGCAGAAAAAAACACAAACCCAGTCTGAGTTTGTACTGTACTTTGGGGGCGTTCCCCAACTCCCTATTATAACCAAGGCCAAGGCCAATGTTGTAGTGTTCTCATGTTCCCATGTTCTCGTGTAACCCCCATTTATTAGAAAAGGTCTGTCATGGGTTGATGTAAGACTCTAATGGGTAGTTCCCTAGGTGTCTGTCATGGGCGGTTTGCTTGTCGTAGACAGGTTTACCTTAATGTTGAGATTATTAGCTTACTAAGTTCAACGTAACAATAGCCGATCATTTAAGCAATTTTGGAGCAAGATGGTGAGCAGTATGAGGTGGTGGAAATTTTTCCCATGTAGGAAGATAGGAAATATGGGGATTGGAAAATTTTCTAGGATTCTATTCCCAAAATTGAAATTATTGCAAATTTTGGGAGCCAAAAAGTGCACTTCAACAGTAGCCAATCTTTAGAGTCTTTCAATTCTGATCATTCAAGAACTATTTTAACGCTCCCTATTTCCTACTTTCCTTGCTCACTACTTTGGAACATGTGTCGAAACCTTATTAGTCCCAACCTTGAAAAAGACGAGAAAAACATATTTTAAGTTCAACTGGAAATTTGTTTCAACCTTGGTTGGAAATATTGCACCCCTGCAAGTTGGATACTCAGTGTCGTTGACAATTGGTGCCTCAACCTTGTTACTACTCATGACTAATTGTCATAAGGATGATCGTAAATTAGTTTTGCCATTTTCAGTACAACCTTTCTATTCTATACATTTGTACTCTATCCATTTTTGTGATCTATGGTAGAAGTACCTATTTATGATAACTTAAACATTTGAACTTGTAGGATATGATAAATTGAGCTCGATGTGTCAAAAAAATTGATTTTTTTTCCAAGAATGAATATTTTATTCAATGTACATAAATGTGGAATTTTCATTTGAATTCATCACTTGGTTTCACAAACTCACCTATAATAGTTAGCTTTGGCACTTCTTCCTAAACAAGGGTAGAGAGATGAGTGGATGAAAAGGTACAAACAAAGAATCTTTTTTAATGAATAGAGCATTCAACTATTGTACACAATAGGTCACCTTATACAACCATCATAGGGGGCTATCCGAAATAGATATTTCTACCATATACCAATATACCATATGGGTTTGAAATGAATGCTTGAATGAATGAGCTTTAGCGAAAGTCAATGAACGATTGTTAAAATGGTACTAGTCAATAAACTAGTGTGAGAGAAAGATTTATAAGGTGGTGCTATTGTTTGGAAGCCCGCATAGCCAAATGCCTTGTACTTACACTCATGAGTAGAATGTATTTGGCATTCATAGTTTTACACATGAGTTAACCTCTAAAAGACCAGGGCACATTTTGGGAAGAAATAGTGAAAACTACCACTTTTTAGGCTAATGAGAATTTTTTTATTTCATAATTAATTTTTACAAATTTATAGTAGACTTCTATAGAAGTATACAAAAAAAATTCAAAATTTTTGACAACATGGATTGAAAGGTTATAACAATTGAAGTGAGAAGAAAAAATCTTTTTATGACCTTGTTCTATAGGGCCAACAAACTTTAACTCATCCTATAGTGAGATTTTTATACTACACATGGTAATTTTTTTGACATTTCACCATGTATCTTGTAAGTTACAAACCTACCAAGTTTTAGAATTATAGGAGTTTTGGACATATTGCCAAAAATGTTCATGGAAGCATAACTTTTAATCTAGACATGTTATCATATTAACATACATATCTCTACTAAAGGGATACATGTTCATACCCTTTGTCAAAATTTTGCAAATACCTTACCAAAATTGACTTCATGCGTGACTACTCAAGATCTCTTGCATACGTTGAACGGTCACTTGGTCCTTTTAGGGGTTAACCCTTGGAGCTAAAACTTGTAAATAAATGTATGCTCAATGAAGACAGTGAGAATAAAAACAAGCATTTTCCTTATAAGTTTTATGTATATTGTTTTTAAGTTTGACTATATGTTTATTTGAATGCAAACAAGAATACAAAAGATACACCAAGGATATAGACTTGTGAGTGGAATACCATTGTACTTTATAAAACTTTTAGCCATGCACTTATTAACCCATAAACAATACAAAGGACATTTGTTAGTTGATGAATGACAAAGAATCTCTCCATGTAGGATAGAAGTGCAACTATTCATCCTCCAACATTTGTTTGAAAAGGGAAGGTCTTCTATAGTAGTTTGTCTTTTAATGAGTGTTTTTCATTTTTTAAGTTAACAATTCACACATTATCCAAATGCATTTACCTAAACTCTTGTCTTGATCTCCAAACCCTGAACTCTCTACCTTTGCATAGTAGGATTTTGTTAAGGATTTTGTTGAGCATTAGGGTTTGTTGCATGTGAGACAGATCTTCTATTTGTGAGAGGGTCGTGCCAAGTTATTTTTGATAAATCATCAATTTTTGACCAATGCTTGTCAATGCAACTTGAGATGCCAAAATATAATTACTAATACTTGTATCAACTTTAGAATGCAAGTTAGATGCTAATTTATTAGATTATAGCCATGTGAGTTTAATTTCTATAAATTTGACAATCCCTTAATATAAACATATCATATTTTGGGGGCAAATTAGGTTAGTGATTTCTCAAAAATTTAAGAACCCTTTAAAATATGTACACAAGATGGTCATAGTACACTAAAAATGGTGAATTTAAAAGTATGCCCCCTACACTAAAGTTTTCGAGTAAGATATTTTTGATACCCATATGCCTTTGTATATGTAGAAGATAAGAGGCTAGGTTGGCATGCTTGCTATTCACCACCCTCCACATGCATGAGAAGTGCATTTTTTTCCAAAGGATTTAATCCCTAAAGCTCCGAGGGTGTATTTTGTCAAAAACCATTTAGAACTACGACTTTTGCTCCATTCACCTAAGAAAACCAAAAAAATACATTTTTTCAAAACTCAACCATAGAATCTTGTACTTAACTTATTTGAAAACATGTGGTAAAAATTTCATCAAATTTGACAACATAGATTGCAAGATATTTGCATCCAAAGTGAAGAAAACAAGTTCTTTTGCAACTTGCTTGACTAGATTTTTTGGCTCTGAATCTTTTTAACTAAAAATTGTTGCATTGTTGAATAGTTGAATTGAGAATCTAAAGAAAAAAGTTCAACAAAAGAACAATTAATTTTCACTCATTAAAAAATTGTTAAGTAGAAGTAAATTAAAGATTGAAGGAAAAACTAAATCATTAATAGCTTTAAGATGGAATTAACATACAATAATCCCAATGGTGAGATTTTTCCAGAAAACAAACCTAACCTTGTCTAAATTTTTTTTTTTGGAAAATTGTAAAAATTGCATTCACAAATGAATCCTATAAGTTATTTTTTCAAGAAGATGCTTAGATTGCCCAAAAATCTAAGATTGTCCATAACTTTCTCATAACTAGTCCAAATGGAATGAATCAAAGCTTCAAATGTAGACAAAATATAAGATTTTAGGAAAAGAAATTAATTTTTTTTACTTTTTCTGATTTTTTTGTGTTGCGTGTTGACTTTTGTTTTGGGCTTATTGTGCCATAACTTTTTCTCCTATTGCTCAAATGTACTTGTTCAAATCATTGTAAACTTTTAGAAAGTGTCTTGCTATCTTTTCACATATTAACCCCCAAAGGACCAACATACATTTTTTTGGAAACATAGAAATTTTGGGTAGGTATGTGTGACTAGAGATTTGCTTATTTTAGGCTGAAATTTTAATAGAAGGTGGGGACAAGGAATATTTTTTATGTGTACTAAATTTCATAACATTGGGAAATACAAGTCAAAAGTTATAGCCTAATATGTTACTTTTTGTAAATGGGCAATCCAAGAAATTAAAAAAACATCACTTTTTTCACAATCAAAATTTGAAATTGGTTTTCTAGAGTTATATATGTGTGGAAAGCTATTAATCATTCCATTTTGATCAATGAGTCAAAAGTTATGAGGAGTTTTAGTTTGCAAGTAGTTATGGATTCTCTACTCCAAAATAAACTTTGAAATCTTTTATTTTACTCAATTTTCAATATTTTTTGAAAAAAAATAAAACCATATGATGTAGATTTTTTATTACAACATTTCAACCATTGGGATTGGCATTTTTCAATTCTAGAATTTTGAATCATTCTCTACTTCTTTCTATTTACTATTTTTTTCTTGTATGTTATACAATTTCAAATGATCTAAAATTTTTCAAGGCAAGCATGTAGCCAACTTGCCTTGAAAATGAATACAAAGAAGCACCACAATTTTGAACATTTTTTCATACAAATGTGACCTTGTGAAGTGTAGCTACTTGATTTTTCACTAGGCCAAAAAAGAGATTTTGTCACTTCAAACACTAATATCTTGCAATCTACATGGTGGAGATTTTTGAAAAAATTTCCACATCTTTTCAAATTAGCATACTACAAGGTCCTAGGATTCAATGCTCCCAAAAATATTTTTTTCTAAAATTTGGTACTTGTACTAGAAATGGCAGTTCTAGAACATTTTTGGTGAAAATATAGTCACAGTCCTTTAGGGGTTAATTTTCATCCTCATCTCATATATTGTCCAATAATGTTGCATGTTTTTTCTACTATTAAATATTTACTGCAATCATGGTCTGAAAAATCCCAATTGCATTTTTGACCATAAATTATAACCCAAATTCCATTGTAGTTCAAGAAATTTTGACACAAGGTAGGAGATAAATTTTGAAAAATACCCTCTAAGTTTCACAATAAAATCATTAATACTCAATACACTTAAACATTTGTTTTTTTTGCACATTCAATTATAAGATCTTGCACTATATTAATATAAGAATGCCTAGAAAAAATTTCATAAATTTTGATTGTAACAATCAAAAAATATATGTGTTTAAAGTGAAGAAAACAAGTTTTTTTATTCAAGATTATAAGGCTTTGAATCCTTTTAACTTAAAAATTTTGTGCTACAAATTTTGAATTTAAATTGATTTATATTGAAGAACTGAGTTATAATAAGAATTCAAGAATTAAAAAAAAAACTTGTAATTTTCATTCTTTATAGAATTGTTAAATTAAAGCAAGTATGAGATAGAAGAAACAACTAAACTATTAATAGTTTTAAGATGGAATTGCATTAGAAGAGATTTGAGGGCAATAGAGGACTGCGGGTTTTGATGAGTTTCCAGACTACAAGGAATTGTGGGAACTTTGCCAAATCAGTAGTCTAACATGGCCGAGACCATGCCACGTCAAATAATATTAATTAATTAATTCTAAATATTTTTTTTTGAAAAAAATATTTTTAATATTCTGACATGTTCTCAGCTTGGAGAACAAGCTTGAAACGACCCTTCTGAGCTCTTAAACCTCATCTAATGAAACACACTAATCCCAGTGGGAGATTGTTTTAGAAACCAAACTACATTATTTTCAACTTTTTGTTTATTGAAATATTGTGCATAGAGCACTAAACTGTGATTTTTGGCAACATAGTAATTTTTGGTATCTCACTACAAATGGAATTTTTATTCTTTTTTCTTGGAATTTGCACATATCATTTTTCCAAGGAATAGCTTTAAGGCCCAACAATTTTCATAACTTTTGATTACATGGATAAAAAGTTATTTCACATGTCATTTTCATTGCTCACCAGCTAGCCTGGGCAACTCAAAAAACTTCTTTGAAATTGGTTCCCTATATATATATATATATATATATATATATATATATATATATATATAAGTGGAAAGCTTTGAATAATTCTATTTTGATTAATGAGATGAAAGTTATGAGGAGTTTTAATTTGCAAGTAGTTATGATTTTCAAAGACTCCATACCTACCCACAAACTAAGACTTCTCATAATTTTCATCTCATTAATCAAAATGGAATGATTCAAAGCTTTTCACTTATATATAAATCTAAAGAACCAATTTCAAATTTTTATTCTTTTGAAAAGTGATTTTTAAAGAAGTTTTTTGAGTTGCCCAAGCTACTAGCCAAGCAATGAAAATGACATATCATACAATAACTTTTTAATCATGTAATTAAAAGTTATGAAAATTATTGGGCCTTGAAGTTACTCCTCATGAAAATATTGTGTGAAAATTTTAGCAAAAAAAAAAAAAAAAATTCCGTTTGTAGTGAGCTGCCCAAAATTGCTATATTGCCAAAAAAACACAATTTTCATTTAGGGGTTAAATTGAGTTTAAAAATGAATCCTATACATTACTTTCTCAAGAATTTGTTCAGATAGCCTATTGTTGATGAACTTGGAACCAATTCGGATTTATCCAAGATTAGTATAAGTTTGTTCCACAAAGGCTTAATTAATAGAAATGTTTTCAATTTAATCCTACTTGGCCATTGCAATCACAAGAATATGAGAAAATATACTCCTTAAGCACATGCAATTGTATTTTCCTCACTTGTAGACTAATTGCTAAATTTGAGCCCTCCACTCTTTAAAGGCCACAAGGATTGAGATGGCTCCCAATTTGTTCTTCTATTATTCTTTATGAACTTGTATTTTTTTTATCTTTCCAAATCAAAGCATTGTTGTTTGGCCTTGTTGCTTGGATGTAGTTTTTCAACTTCCAATTTGGGTCACTTATTAACTGCCTGGGACTAGCACTTCCAAATTGATCTATAAACCTCCATAGCCTTGTTCCTTAATTGGGAACAACAGGATCTTTACCACCAACTTGGAATTGCACATATTATCTTTAGCATCCTTTGTTCTCTCATATACTTTGCTCCTACTTGAAATTAATTAAGTGCCTCACAACCACTCGAAAACTCTCTCAATTTGGCAGACGTCATACATAGATTTACATATACAACTTTGATTTTAAATATACACTAGTAGAAAACGCAGAAATTTTTGTTGAAATTAACAGATTTGTTGTTTAGTGACCAAAACAACGTCACCGAAACAACAGAAATTTCTGCGTTTTCTACTAGTGATAGACAACATTCAAACTTTAATTCCTACTTAGAAATTTATTGCCATCAATGCATACATCATACTTGAACACAACACTTGGTTAAAAGCACAACTTCTAATTTGGATTTCACTCAAACAACTTCTTGTTAAATGAACAAACAACCCAAGTTCTAATTTGGCTACAACTCAACCGACTTGGCAACAAGCAAACAACATTAAACACCCGTTGCACTACATACAACATTCACCAATTTGGAACTTCTCAAATCACCAACTTGGAACTTACATCTTCAACATAATTACAAACTCTCACTTGGGTAAAAATGACCACTTCATTCTCACACATTGAACTTTCTAATTAGGATTCAAAAACCACAACATCACACCAACATCTCATCATAAACTCATACACACACCAAATTAAACATACTCAAAACTAAAATACACAGCCACTTCGATTAGGACTCACATTGGAACTCTCAACAGTAGATGAAAAATAGATTGAAAACACAAACCAAATAGGACTTCTAAAATTGACGGTTACCAAATTGGAAAAGACGACTAACTATCCAAACCACTACCTAATTGGAACCACATTGCCATCCTCACTGCCATCTCTAAAATCCAAATTGGACTTCAAACCACTCTAGTTGGCACCCCCGTCATCACTACCCAATTTGAATAAGACCATTAATCTGACTCCTGATTCAAACCTCAGACCCCAAATTGGAAACAAGTACTCACCATCCCAACTAGAACAACACCTTTCTAAATTGGTAACCCTTAGCTTTAAACCTACTAGATATCTACACATGGATTCCACTAGTATTCACCCACCCAATTGGACATAATAGCAAAAAAAATGACCAAATTGGCCTCCTCATATAACAAAACAATTGTCAAAATACAAAAAATGACCCCCAAAAAACTTCACAAAAAATAAAAAATGAAATCCTACTCAGTTATTTACACCTACAAATAAGAATCTTCATAACTTTCACACTACTTGTCCAAATGGAATGAATCAATTTTTGCACTTAGAAAATAATATAGTCTATAAAAAATAAATTTATAAAATTATTATCTCAAAATTTTTGTTTTTGCCTACCTTCATTTGTTTGGAGCTTGTTGTAGTGTAACTTTTACTCTTGGAAACTAATAAAAATAAAAATAATATTCCCACAAAGCTAATCAATTTTTCTATCTTGAAAAAAAAGGTTCAAAAAATCTTAAATTTTTTGAGATCATAGGTACTTGCTTGAAAAATTCAAAAGTCCCTCAAAGGGGCTTTAGAAACTTTAGGGGGTAGTCTAAATTACTAACGAACATAGTTAACAATCAACAAACTAATATAAAATTATAAACTTACAACTACATTAAATACAAGCAGATGTCTACTTTCAACTAGTAGACATCTTACATCATGACAACACTTTGTAGACCTATCTCCAATTTCTCTTCAAACATTTAAATTAAGTATCTATTCATATGACACTATAATTATGTGCAAGCCCAACCAAATGGAAGCACCAATCTTGTATACATCCTTCAATATATAGAAACTTTGTATAATATGCCACAAATGATTTCATTGAACTTCGTATCTTTTTAATTTACATTTGAAATACTCTAAGAACATTACTACCTAACAATACAATATTCAACATACAACTTTTTTCTAAAGAAAAAAAACAAGAAACAACAACCAAATATACCCAAATCTTTTAATCTCTCTTAAATACATATACAATTAATACATATAATATTGACAAAAGACCTACTTATCATTCACATAACATTGAAAATAATACTAAATTGTCACAATGAGTCAATCTTCTAGAAATATATCTTCTAGTAATTTTTATCCATAAACAAGAATAAGTATTCAAAATTCAAAATATTAGTCAATAAATACCTTGCAAATTTAATAACCTAAAATATATCTATCATAACATTATATAAAACACATATTAATCAAAATATTTTATATATATTCTCCAATATATAAACAATATCCATACAAATCCTATGTATAACTTCCAATTCTCCAATTCACATTTTAGTTAGTTATTAGATTGTCTCCCTTGTAGTCAAAATATGTGATCTTGTGTTATTTTTAATTTTCCCTCATGACTCTATACTTGGGACACTAAATGAACAAACTTCTAATTTATGCTAACCTCATGTAGAAGTTGGAGTTATTTTTTGTACCTACTTGTCTTATGTGGCAATGGCAAGAGCAGTAATGATCAAAATTTTCTTTTTGAACTATCAAATTTTTGTCATAAATAGAGGTGCCTATAAGTAACTATTAATGTAGAAAAATTGTTCAATCTTTCACTTAAAAAAATTTCATGGTTGCTTAAAATAGACTTCATCCATACTAATATATTTATATTTGTTAGACAACCCCTGTAATAAATGCATTAAAAAAATATACAAATTTCTCATATAAAAGCTTAATATATTATATTATTAGAATACACAATAGTTTTTAGTTTATTCAAATTTTAAATTTTTTAATTCAAAAATCATAATTCAAAGACCATGTTATAATTCATATATCATAATCTTTGACTGCTAAAGATTTGGGTTGACTTTCAAATCCCTTTTGCTATAAAAAAAAAATTCTCACATTATAATTATTTTTATATTTTACAAAGTACATATGAAATAATTACAAATCAAGATGACATTTGCATAATCCAAAAAAATTATAATAGCAAAGTAATAAAGTTCATGCACTTTTGTTTGCAATGACTTTGCAATGACATAATTTGTTGTAAGAAGTGTACAAATCATGATTGTGACAAACAAAATGTGACACGTTGTTACAAATTATGAATCACAATGTAGGATCTTTCTAAATCAATTACATTGTTAAAGTAATAATGAGCATATTATCCACTATGAATGCAAGTGTATACACATCATATAGAAATATTTAATTTGACCACATTAAGATTAAGTGAAAAAGGTATCTCTTGACAAGTATATTTATCACTCAAAATTTGCACATTAGATCTTAAAGAGGATATCAATTTGTAACTGTAAGAAACTTTGTAATTAATTCTAATAATCTTTTAAATGAAATTGATTCTTAGACATATTCACTTTTTGTAGTTACTATTTTAGTTAACCCCTAAAGGATCAAGGCCATTTTTCTACTCAAAACCACTCAAAACTGCCATTTCTACTACGTTCACTCAAGAAAACCAAAAAATACTTTTTTAAGACCCTAACCATAGGATATTGTACTTTATTTGTCTGAGATTATGTGGTAAAAATTTCATGAAGTTTGACTATACAAATTGGAAGATATTAGCATTTAAAGTTGGAAAATAAAGTTTTTTGAACATTAACTTGCAATATCATATGACTTTGACCGCCATTTGTGGAAAAAAAATTGCACTATGGACTTTGAATTTAAAAAAATTTGTGTTGAAGAATTGAATTGAAAGTCTAGGAAAAAATATAAAAAAAAAAATGCTTGATTTTCATTCTTTAAAAAATTATCAAATAGAAGTAGGTCCAAAATTGAAAGAAAAACTAAATTGTTAATAGCTCTTGAATGGGATTGAAAAACAATAATACCATGGTTAGTTTGTTTGGCAAACTTAACCTTGCCAAACAATTTTATTTGAAAAATCTTGAATATTACATTCAAATATGAATTCTATAAAGTTATTTTTTCAAGATGCTTAGATTGCCAAAAAAACCAAGATCATCCATAACTTTCACATCACTAATCCAAATAGAATGAATCAAATCTTCACATGTAGACAAAATAAGACCTATTTTTAAAGCATTTCAAGTTTTTGTGGATTCTTTTTCCTGCCCAGCGACATAAAAATTATGTTTAGGATGGCATATTTTTTGCTCCGAGGCACCCAAATTGAAATAAAAAATTATATTTCCACAAAGCTAATGAGTTTTTCTACCTTATCGAAAAGTTTCACCAAAAATTGAGGTCATAGGGACTTGCCTGAACTCCTTAGAGCCCGTTGAAGGGACTCTTAGTTCTTTAGGGATGAACTCTCATAGCTCATACACTAATGTATTGATTTGTAAGAGTTTTGTCAATGAAATCCTCTAAAATTGACATCTAATGGTTTATAAGCCTTGTGGTTGAGAGTCACTTCACCATTGATGTGCTTTAGAGATTACAATTGTTTAATGTTGCTTAAAGCTATAATTTTACAAATATAGTTGTTGAAACTTCAAAACATTTTTAGTCATTATTAGGTGTTTTTCCTCACTTCAAAAAATTGCATTTATCATACTAAGGGTTCTTTTGAGAAGAAAATGATGCAATTTTATTTTAGGGACTACAATGGATAGTATATTCCACCTATTATCAATAGATGGATTGCTAAAATGATACAAAATCTTGAGATGGTATTGCTTTGGGAGATGAATATAGACACTTTTGTAAACATAGATGATTTGTCATCTATATTTTATATGCTTCATCCATTTCCATAGACGAAAATAGCCTCATCACTTCAATAAAAATTACTTTCTTCAATGACCAAAACAAGTATACTAATATGTTATAATAATAAATGCGACACTAATATACTATAATTTTTACTATTTTGAACCACTATAGGTTGAAATATTTTTTTTTTGCATCAATTTCTACAAAAATAAAATTTTGAGGTGAAACCAATTTCCTATCCTTTCACTAATTGAGGTTTTGGGCCAAAACAAATTATTGCATAAATAGAATGTAGCATCATATCTTCCATTTTTTTGTCAGTTTTCATTTTCTTCTCATTCCTATATCAACTCATTCACAAACTTCGAGACAAACTTGCACAATAATCATGAATCACCCAATGATCATATTAGTCACATCATTGACCAATATATAAGAATTGTTTTTCTGACATCATTGGATGTCATTTATGCATTTTTTGCAACCTCATCATTATAAGCTAGTAGGAGTCATTTAGTGACATCTAAAAATGACCTACATCCAAGCATAGCTAGATGCAAAGTAGACAAGTAGGATTACATGAAGTTGTCACAATCATGAGGGTAGATTTTGCATTGGCCAATCTTTTACATGTGATGCAAGCTGACATTGAGTTTGATGCTTTTGGATCTTTTTGGGACCACTTGTGTGTTAATCGACAATCCACAATAAGTGCATCTTCGCAACTGTTTCTATGAATTTGTATTATATTCATGCAAACTCAAAAAAATACTAAACCAAATTTGTTCGTTTCCTAAACCATTTCCTAACAAACACACATCATTTTCATTCTATAGCTACTATTAAAATCTAAAAATCTTGAACAAATGTTATTTTTAGGCCGCATCTACTTTACTCTTGTAAACATTCATAATCCACCTAGTGACCTAGTGTTGGGTTGTTCACTCTCTTTGAGGTTAGTCCTTGGGGTCCCTCTATACAATCCATATTTAGCCTTATAACTCTTCAATTGTGGTACATACTACCATGGTCATTAATTTACTTTGTAATGACTAATATTTGGTCAATATCTTTCTAGTCAAATACATATTCATAATATACTACATGGCTACAAAGGACTTTCAAGCCCTTTTAGGATTAACCCTTAAACGACACCAAGGATGTTTTCCGGCCGATGAATGACAAAGAACCTCTCCATGTAGGACAAAAGTGCAACTATTCATCCTCCAAATTTTGTGGGAAAAGGGAACGTCTTCTACAATGGCTTATCTCCCAATGAATGCTTTTTCATTTTTTTTTAAGCCAACAATTCACACAATACCCAAACAAACGATTTCCACAATTGACCAACTCCTTGTATAAAGGTTAACAAACATGAGGTTCAAATAAAACACTCTTTTATTTATTTGGGGATATGGAATGGAATAACCGGCTCGTCATTTAAGGGTTAACAAACATGAGGTTCAAGGAAAGCACTCTTTTATTTGTTTGGGGATATGGAATGGAATAACCGTCTCGTCGTTTAAGGGTTAACAAACATGAAGTTCAAGTAAAACACTCTTTTATTTATTTGGGGGATATGGAATGTAGTACACTTTTCTCAATACAAAACCTCCCCCCTACCCTTTGTCCCAAACCCATAACTTAAATAAACCCAAACCACCGCCCCCATGATCCATAGCCCCCCTACCCCAATAGTGAGTGTTGTGGGGTGGTGGGGTGTGGGGTCAAATGAATGAATGTAGCTTTTCAATCCCCACCCGCCTCCAAAAGCGCTTGGAGTGTTCTCCTCCTCCTTGACCCACAAAGCAGCATGTCAGCCTGGCGGGTGGGTCAGTGACTCAGTGAGTGTGTCTACGTGGAAAACCGCGGCCCTTCCAAGCGGAAAATCGCAAGATACCGGATATGCATCAGATGAATATGATTATAGCTAATAATAATGAAAACTATTCGACACGAGTAGGAGTAGGCGAATGTTCCCAATCCCAGTCCTCACATGGACTTACCAGAGAAGAAAGAGAAGAAAGAAAGACAGACAGACAGACAGAAGAATTTAAGAAAAAATAAATGAATTGACCTAACTTAGAATCTAAAGAGGAGTAAGATTAGATTCCGACATGACTTATGTTACAGGGACTGTAGAGAAGGAGCAACCCACCTCTGGAAACAAGCCACCTGGGACTCTCACCATACGCATCGTCTCGACTGTGTGAAGTTTACATTACTTTACACGCGTTTTATACAACCGAGGGCCGTGGGTGGGTGGGTGTGGGTCAGTCAGTCAACGATGGAGCTTCGAGTTAACCAAGAGAGACGGGAAACAGTGGTGTCGACCTTCTTGCAAAATCCGGAATCGAACATTAGAATGGATTCTATTTCCATGGGGTTCAAATTATTTAAAAAAATGAAACGACTTGGACCGAGTAAACGAATTTTCTATGTGGAATGGGGAATGGAAATGACCAAGGAAAAAAAAAAAGGGAAGAAAAAGAGGTGTAATCATGCACATCTTCACAAATAGATACGACCAAGAGATTCAGTGCATTTAGGCTAGCGCAACGTCTAAATGATGCACCACATTCCCCAGCAGCAATAACTTAAAAAGAGAAAAGACAGGAAAAACACTGGGTCTAATCGTAGGGTTGAGTCAGAATCTTTTTGGAGGCAACTGTGGCGCCAATCTATGAAGGTTGTAACCCATGACGCTTCTGTAATCAATGTGACCACCCTGGCTCTTGGAAGGTTTATCTAGACCTAAACCACTGAACAGCAGGTAGCGCAACGACAAGGAGCACTGAGTTACACTGGGTTACCACTGGGTTACAGAAAAGGAGATCCCTTGCGATGGTACTCTTGGAGCTCAGAATTTACCTTACACGAGATTATTTGCTACTCATGCGAAAAATTGGCTGTAAGCCCCGAGTGTCCTGCTTCGCTTCACTAAATTTTGGTACGTGAGGGGCTAGCACAGCAGTACATTCAAACACCCGTGGTGATTCGGTGCCTAAGTACGTGTTGCGCGTTGAAACCGTGCCTCTCCATCCTCCAAAAACGATCATAACAGACATTTGGGGTTATCAGTGATGAAAACGAGGACACACCCATTACTAAAAACCAGGCATTGTGTTTTGGGTTCGAGTCACTGGCTAAGATTGACCTCAGAGTGAAGAAAACCATCAAAGATGCATTACAGCCCATGAACTCGGAACGCAAGTCACAAGCCCTGCAATATGAAGATGCGGCTGGCATTCCCAGGCTCCAGCACGGACTTCTACTCGAACTGGTCTCATAACTGTCACCATCAGAGCAACCACTATCGAGCACATCCCAACAGAATAACAGCTCTTTATTATATCAGTGGTTGACATTTCTCAACGCAACTGCTTGAAAAAACCCTTCCAAGCAGAGTCTATGGGGGAGAGAGAGAGAAGTTACGAAGACTCCAATAAGTTACAAAAGAAAAAACCAAAGATAAAGACGGAAAAGAAAGCGGTAGCTAAGAAGCCATGTACCGAATCGATCACCTGGATGACAGGTCCGTGATGCTTTTCCTGGTTCAAACCTACACTCCAACCTTCCAAGAGATGTCAAAGCTGCAAAACACTCCCCGTAAGAGGCTATCTAAGAATAGCACGGAATTTAGATCAGTGTTTTGCGATATAAGAGAATGATACCAACACTAAAATCTTTGAGTATTCATGACTTGGCCGACCAGAGGGAGCTGACTTAAGTTTGGAACAACGAACTTGCAACACTGAACTACACCCTCCACAATAGTGTACTCGGCATTCTGGGGTGCCCCGATACGTATGGGATAACATAGACAACACACTTTAACTTAAAACCTTTTAAAGTCAACAACAATGATAACGGAAGTTGAAGACAAATGCGCACTTCAAGACAACAACAAGGAGAGTTGCCGGCAACGTGACCGTCCAAAGGAGAGGAACAGGGCACTGTAAATATCCAAACAAGTAGAAAACAGACAACAAGAAGTTTTCGCTAGACTTCACAATATAAAACCCCAAGACCTCTGTATTGATTTTGTCGACCCATGAGAAAATAACATAGCATCCAGGAGATGCAGTATCGACAGCATGATTCCCTACAATCAGTTCACAGGGCTTTTCATGAACAGAGTCTCTCATACTGAACCTAAGCTGTCGTTTCCGACCTATCATCAATCCTCAACACACATTCTGCAATTTCAATTCCAAGAATAGCTCGCCTGCTAAACTAGTCCCCACCCCACCTTGCCTGCCTGCCTGCTTAAGGAAGGTAGAAAGGTCACTCAAATCGACACATTCTGTAAGTCAACCCAGCGACTCGTTGAAGTCTGCGAGTCTAACTTCCCCTTCCCTCACCCAACCCTTCACTTCCCCCATAAGGGCTGCCAAAGGATATACCACAACCAAGAGTATAAAATAAATCACTTAAACCCTACCCGCGAGAAGAAATAAGTTGAACCTTGTCTGAGTGACTGTTAAGGAGTTGCTTTGCCTCAGCGCAAAGCGGCTGCCGAGTAAGCACCACTACAAAACTGGAGAAGGATTTGGGATTCACCTCCCACAAACAAAACTGCAGAAAAATAAAAAGGAAAAAAAGGGGAAAAAGAAGGGGAAAAAAAAAGAAAAGAAAAGACAAACTGAGATGTTGGGATCTTCGGAGCCCTGCATCAATTGCTATCCATGAACGCTCCTGCAGCTCGCCTGGGCTCGCTCTTTCTCCGGCTGCCCTGACGTCTGGTAATCACTGGCTTGATAGGCTCGTCTGAATGATCCCTTTTGTTTTCATCATTATTCTCCGTCCTCACTTCTGAGGAATCGTCTCCATTCATTGTACGACTCCGCTTCTTCCCCGAATCCGAAACGGAGAGCTGCGAGATGTCGTTGCTCAATACATCAGGCTTCTTCTCCTCCTCGACGACTACAGCAACGGGAACCTCTTCCTTAGGGATCTTCCGAGGCCGACCTCTCTTTTTCGGAACAGGAGCCGGGCTCGAGGCGCTACTCGCAGCAACTTCTTTGGATTCCGCAGGTCGGCCATTTGCAACCTTCTTGTAAACTACCTTCGCTCGTCCCATCTGCAATCATAAACAGAGATAACTCGCGACGGATTAGTAACGGACTCCCACTTTATCCGCCACAATGCACAGAGAAAAAAAAGATTGGAACACAGAACTAATGCAAATTCACCGCAAATCCATGTAACGACTCCAGGTAAAGAAAGAGAGCAAAAGATCAGCTCCAGCAAATCTCTACCCAACTACATAAAAATAAGATGCATTACATCTTAGCTAAACACCCCTACTACAATTACAAACACAGCATCTCAACATTGTAGGAAAATCCGTGAGACGTACCTGGATTGACCAGGGAGGTAAGGCACAGATGCCGTGAGGATTTCCAAATCAAAAATCAAAACGCTTTCACAAAACCTCGATACGCAAGTGGAGATAGCACAACGTTGAGATGCACATTAGCAAGTCCAATAGGTGAGCGGTTTCGCACGAAAAAGAGTTGCATACTCCATCGCACTCACCCTAAATCACTTCTATCGGTTGCCGGCTCTTCCCAAGGAAAACTAATCCTCTGTTTTAATCCACTGAGCTGAAATTACAACCAACACTCTCTCCACATAATTCAAACCCAAAGGAAAAACCCACTCTCTCTCTCTCTCGCTCTCGCTCTCTCTCTCTCTCTCGAGAATAAATCAATAATGTTAACGGCAAAAGAATCAAAGTAACGTCCGGTAGGTCAAATCGGCATCGAAGCTCGACTCCAGAGACCCAAATGACCTCCCCAAAAAATCAATTGCTTCACCCAAACTCTTCTTAAAACACAGGAACCTCGCCTCCTGTATAGGAAACACGGGTCAAGAGGAAAAAGCTCCCTCTTTCTCAAACATTCCGATTTTGCAACAAGCTCCCGGTGTCACCATTCGAAGGATCACTACTGGAGAAGAAGGAAATGGAGAAGACGACCCTAGAATCGTTCAACAATAACTAAAAACCAATCCAGCAATGGAAGAAAGATAAGAACCATCGGGAATAATAGGGACCTGAGGAAACCTTGCGCAACAGAGAGAGAGAGAAAGAGAGAGAGACAACAGAGAGAGAGAGAGAGACGACGAGCTTAAGCCAAAGCCCAAGCCCAAGCAAAGCAATCCACGAAAGGACCGGGAACATCAAATGGTAATGTGGAGACGACGATGAGATTGGAAGGATACAGAAACCAAAATTAAAAAATGGGGAAAAAAAAAAAAGTGGGAAATGGTTGTAAGGGGTCTGGAAAAAAAAAGTTTGGGACCCTTTTGGGTTGAGATAAGAACAAAAAGAAGTCAACTCTCGGAGCAAGGGGCTGGTTTACTTAAGGCTCTTTGCGGTCCATCATGGCTAAATGAATGGGTCATGCCATGATTTTAGATTTTTAGATTTTGGAGGAGCCTTCCAACTTTCAACTCCTTGTTTTCCATCTTTTTTTAGGTACTAATTGTGTGTTTTCGTAATTGGTGAATTGATCAATCATAAGTGGGATGGGATGGAGAAGGGAAACAAATTTAAGGCTGATTTGGCATGTCTATCACTCGGAATGTAGGCTGGAGTACGATGTAGGATGGAGCGCGATGTAGGATGGAACACGATGTAGGATGGAGCGCGATGTAGGATGGAGTACGATGTAGGACGAAGTCCGATAGGGGGTCGCAGTAGTTAGCTAATTGGGGATGTGAATAGTGTTTTTTTAGTTTGGCGTGGAGAAACCTGGGGCGCCCTTTGACTTGAGTAAAAAAAATTCGAGGATTCGTTGAAGGAGTGACACGTTGCATGTCGATAGTTTCAAGCAAGCTCGGAGAGGAGCACGAGAAGGCTTGATAGTTGTAACTCTTCGATGGAGTACCTTTCAACTTCTTGTCTACAAGAAATTTTATACTAAATGGATGTTTGGTAAATGGAGAATTCACCAACGGGAAGTACGATGGAAAAAAAATTGATTGAAGTTCAATTTAGTTTCTCTGTCCTTGGCATTGTAGGATGGAGTGGTTGGAGAATGTTTGGAAGGGTCAAGAGCACCCACATCCACTTTGGCTTTGTATCAATGGTGTTGGAGTGGGATTATTCAAAGTGGGCATTCCCACCCCCACATAGCCAAATGAAATTTTTCTTAATTTTCATATCTATTGATTTGGAGAGCCTTTTAACTTCATGCCTCCAACCTTTACATACTAAATGTGTTGTTGTAAATGGTGAATTGATCAATCAAAAAGTGGAATGGAAAAAAGAAAAAAATCTTTGATTTGGCTTATCTATCCTTGGCACTATAGGATGGAATGGTTGGAGAATGTTTGGAAGGGTCAAAGAGCACCAAACATCTATTTTGGTCTTGTGTCAAACATTGGTAGTGTTGGTGTGGAGATGCCCAAAAGGCATTTCCAACTCCAATATGACTAAATGAATTTGTCCTAATTTCATATCTATTGATCTACAAAGCCTTTTGACTTCTTGTCTCCCACCTATATGCATCAAATGTGTCTTTCATAAATGATAAATTGGCCAATCACAAGTAAAATAGAGAAAAAAACTAATCTTAGATTTGGCATATCTATCTTTAACATATTTGGTGAGCCTTTCAACTTCTTGCCTCCCACCTTCAAGGTAATAAATTTGTATTTCCTGATTGGTGAATTGACCAATTGCAAGTGGGAAATAAGCAAAAATTGAATGAACGTAGATTTGGCATACATCCTTGGCACTATAGGATGGAATACAAGGATGGACAATATTTGGATGAAAAAGGTACACTTCTTATCCACTTTTGACAAATATTAGACCTTGGCCGTGCTAGAGCAAAGGTATTCAAAGAATATTCTTATGCCCAACATAGTCAAATGAATTTTCACGATTTTAGGTTTATTGATTTGGAGACCTTTTCAACTTTTTGTCTCCCACTTTTAAGTACTAAATGTGTATTTTATAAATGATAAATTGACAAAGCATAAGTAGAATGGAGTGAAAAAAATTCAATTTGGCATGCTCGTTGGCATGTCTACCATTAGCATTATAGAATGGAGTGTTTGGAAAATATTTGAATTGACGATTCAAAGCACTTTTTCATTTGATTTGGTAGTATACCACAATGTTCAATTGAAGGTGCTAAAATGCTATTATTGATCTACTACTGATCTACTACCAATTTTGACAAGCCTTTCTACTTTTGTCTTCCACCTTTACTCACAACATTTGTATTTTATAGATGGTTAATTGACCAATCATAAGTGGAAAGGAAAAGAATAGACTAAACTTAATTGGCACATGTATTGTTGGTAGTACATGATGGAATGGTTGAAGAACATTGGAGGTTCATAAACACTTCCCATCCGTGTGTCAAACCTTGACTTTGTTGAAGGAATAAGTACTCAAAAGGTTAACTTATCACCACCTTGGCACAACCAAAAGAACTTATTGTAATTTGAGATCTATCAATTTGGAAAATAGTTTCAACTTCTTGTGTCACACCTTTACATATTGAATGTTTTTTTTTTAAATGGTAAACTAATGAATCATAGATGGAATGGAGAAAAAAATTGTTTATAATTTGATTTGGTGTGTCTATCCAAGTAGGATGGAGTGATTAGAGAATGTCTAGAAGAGTTTTAAGCATTTATCTTCTATTTGGCAATGTGTAAGACCTTTTGCAGATACTTTCAATTTGCATTTTAATGTGGGCATCTTAGTAAATGTATTTTAAAAGATTCAAATGTTTTCTTATTTTATTAAATGGATTAATTTCTATTCAAATTTTTTTGATTAATCCTATTTTGATTAATCTTTTAATTCTAAAGTCTCAAGTGTACTTGTGGGGGACAATTGAAGGTTTGTTTTTGTTTCTATGATTTCAATTTCTTATATAATTTTTTGAAACTTTATTTTAAATAAAAAAAATCATCTATCTAGAAATATAATTTTTCTTTCAATTGATGCTTGGGAGCAAAAGTTATACCACAAAAAGTTCAAAATAGTTGAGCTCAAGCAAAAAAAAAAATCACAAAAAATTTGAAATAAAATATTTTATAGGATATAGAATATAGAACATGAATCTATTTTTGTCTAGGTAGAAATATTGATTTGTAGTGGGGGGAATATTTTTCTCTTGAGCACATGTGTGAGTTCCAAAAAATTTCAAAGTAAAAAATGTGTAAACTACTAAAATCCACCCTAGACTAGCCTACTATTGATTTCATTTAGTGCCACTTATTACTTGTATAGAGCCAAAAAAAAGGCATGTTGGAGCCCTTACATTGTGCCAAAATTGATTACAATTTGTTTCAAAGTAATGAGAGGTAGTTTGTAATGGCAATCCATATTGGTTTAGTTATCTTAATGATGAGGTGGCAGCTACTTAGTTGTCCCTAATATAGTCTTAATCATGAGTAAATATGCTCAATAATCACTCTTACATGTTTCTATTGTATTCCATGCAGAGCTTCAAATATCCCCTCATTATATTCCAAGCATCAAATGACAATGTCATTGACAATCTATTGTTCAATTAAAGTGCTTTTAATAGGTGCACTATTGTTCAATCATAGCATCTTGTTGAGTAAACAATGTACTAGATTCATTTTTAACTCAATTTTCACAATTTCCAAAAGAAAAATAAATTTAAAAGGTTTAGTTTGATTGGTAGCACGATCTTATAGTTGGAATTAGTGCACTTCAAGTCCATCTTGCAACTACTAACAATTTGTTTTTCCTTCAATTTGGTACGTCTTCCACTTAGAATTTTTTGGAAGAATGGAAATCAATTTTTTTTTTAAATTTCATCTTAGATTCTCAACTCAATTTCCTTCACTTAAAATGCAAATAGCTTGCAATCTATCCACACATTTTCATATAGTTCTTGTACAATATTCTACATTTGGATATGTAAAAAAATAAAATGTTTAGAAATTTTGCTCTTTGCATTGAAAATGGTAGTTTTGAATGTCTTTTTGACAAAAAAATGACCTTGGGATTTAAAAAGTTAAATATTTGTAATCTTTATACAAATTTTTAAACTATAGCATTTTCAATTGAAAATTTAAACCTTCAACAAAGAGAGAAAGTATATTGTAAACCATTTCTATGTTAATTCTTAATAAAATATTGTTCTCATGCCCAAAAAATTCATTTTTAAGATAGAAGAAAATTCCAACTAACAATTAATCACTATAATTATAATCTTTGATTTTCTAAAACTTCTAAACTTTTAGCTACAATCCAAGGACTAAGTTATATTACTATTATCTAAAATGTTATTTGTATAATATTTTCATGTGTGTAGGCGTAATTGTTGTAATTTTGCATATTTTGTATTTTAAAACTCAATGAATATAATATTCTTTGAGATGTAAATTATTAATATAAAATTTAGTAGATTAATTATCCAATGTTAATAGTTTCTAAACTTTAGCCTATAATCAAAAAATTATAATATTAATGATAAAACATTGTATTTTGGTGAACCTTCGTAAGAAATCACTTTCAAATTGACTTCAGAAATATCCACAATATCATGCAAAATTCATCAATAAAAATAATCTACAATCATTATTTTTATTTCAAAAGCTCTAGTCAAAAAAATTCCAAATTTGCAAATATATGGATATGTATTATAAAGTACGACATAAAGAAAATTTGGGTAATAATATTCAAACAAATGTTATTTAATATGATCCATAGATTGATTTAGTATAATTAGATTGTCCACAAATGATTCCATTGTTCAATATTTAATAATAATTGTTTTAACTTAAAGTTTATTTATTAACTTGATTAATTTTGAGCACAAATTCAATATTATTATTATTATTATTCACCTAAAGTATGGCTCTATAAATATAGATATATAACATAGAGTTCTAAAAAATTTTATATTAGTGCAAATAAGTAATTTGATTTTTGAAATTATTTTCAAAATTTCAAATTATGTGATTGGTGAAATCATTTATGGAAAACTATATCAAATATAT
Organism: Climacium dendroides; assembly: GCA_950106755.1. Lineage (NCBI taxonomy): Eukaryota > Viridiplantae > Streptophyta > Bryopsida > Hypnales > Climaciaceae > Climacium > Climacium dendroides. The sequence goes on from OX467091.1 coordinate 22,428,047, forward strand.
TCTTATTTTTTTTAAGCTTTCAAGTTTCTTTAAAAATAAAAAATAAAGAATGTAAAATCCATAATATGTAAATAATGAACTACTTAGGTAAGAATCTAGAAAAAAATTTAAATGCTATAGAAATTGAAAAAAATTCAAACCAAATATTGTCCAATTCCAACATGAAGTTGCAAAATAAACAATGTGTATTGTTTGTAATTTTCTTTCAATTATGTTGAAGATATTAAAAATTGTAGTCAATGAGTTGTTTTGGTATTGTTTGAAGAATCTATTTATGATTAATTAGGTTTCAGTCTGAAAAAACTGAATTATAAAATCTAATCAAATTAATGAAGTTTCTAAAATTATTAAAATCAAATTATAAATGGAATAAGATAATACTATATTTTCAAAATAAAATAAAATAAAATAATTTCTACAATTACATGAAAGTTTTTTCCAACAACAAGATTGAAGAAAGTATTTCATAGTACCATTGAAAAATCTTTAAGAAGAAAATACGCACAATAAATATTTCTTAAAAGTTAGGATAACATGGTATAAGATATTGAATTTTAAAATATGTTTGGCACTGATTCAATGAAAATAAGAAAAGCAACTTGTAAAAGACTTGAGCTTAGTATGAAGTAGGTTTGTTGTAGTTGTTGGCATAAACTAAACCATATTAATCTCTACTAGTGTACCCTATGTCGTTGCCATGACCAAAATAAAAATAATTTTTAATTTTTATAACTTTACAAATAAAAATAAAAATAAAGATTTTTAATTTTTAATTTTTTTGAAATTTAATATCTGTCATACGCAAATGAATACAAGGGCTTTTTGTGAACATGTGATGTGAAAGTTATGTTTTTTTCAAAATAAAAGAGGATTTGATTAAAATTTTTAATTTAAAAATAATTCAAAAATTCATAACTTTGACACCATAGGTTTTGATGTCATGAAACAAAGTCCTTGCTTCCCTTTTTGTAGAGAGCTTTCCAACAATACTAAGAATGTGGCTAGGGAATTCATGGTTTCTTAGATATCAATGTATTAAATAAATAAATAAATAAATTTAAGGTATAAAAATTTCCATCTCTAGATTTTATCAAAAAAAACATTCAAAATTATTAATATGCATTGTTGGACGCATGCTTCAAGGATCATACAAACAAACTAAAATATGTGCACCTATATTCACCTTCAATTATGATTGAGCATAGTTATTATTATTAAATATAAAATATTTTTATTGGATCTTTTTGGCATTTGAAAGAGGACTCCAATGTACTTTAACATATATTAATTGAAAATTGTATGAACAAAATACAAATTCTTAAAATATCATCTTTAGGTGTATCAAAAACCAACAATAGGCTTTCAAGTAGACTTTCATGTTTTGATTCTATACATCTTGTATAATCAATATCTAGACTTTTTTTTGACACTTTTTTATTCAAATGTAGGTATCTCCTTTTGGTTGATGTTGATTAGAGGATACATATCTTAATTGGAGTTGGAAGATGAGCTTAACCCCTAAAGGTCTAAACATCATTTTTTTGGCATCATAGCGATTTGGGGCAGCTCACTACAAATGAAATTTTTATTTCTTTTCTTTGAAAATTTCACAAAAAATATGCCCGAGGAGTAGCTTTAAGGTGCAACAATTTTCATAACTTTTGACTACATGGTTAAAAAGTTATTACATGATATGTAATTTTCAACATTTGGTGGGTAGCTTGGGCAGCCCAAAAAACTTCTTTAAAAATCATTTTTTTTTAAAATACAAATTTGAAATTGGTTCTTTAGATTTATATATACGGAGAAATCTTTGAATCATTTTATTTCAAGAGATGAAAGTTATAAGGAGTTTAATTTGTGGGTAGGTATGGCATCTACCCGCAAACTAAAATTATTTCAAAGAAAAGAAATAAATTTTTCATTCATAGTGAGCTGCCCTAAATTGCTATGGTGCTAAAAAAACCGGTGTTTGGACCTTTAAGGGTTAAGCTCCTTAAAACTCTTTCAAAACACTACATGAAAAACATTTATTGTTTCTTTTTGTTTATTATCTAACATCCATTGTCCTCTACAATGTTTTGGACCAAAAAGTGGTTGATGGATGACTTCAAGGATACCAAAGAAATGAAGAACGCACCTATTGGTTCAAAATTTAGATTGTTTTTGTTGACTACTTTGGTGATAGGTCTCATTGTTTTTGTGTTAGGATCCATATGATCTCCCTATATATAAACTATATAATATAGCCTTCTAATGTTTTTACAATGGACTTACATAGTTGTGATGAATCCATGTCTTTAAAATAGAGTTCACATATACTATTTCACTATTAATTTCAAGGGATTCTAGTAGGAGGGGAAAATGTGGCTCTGGAGCAAAATCATTTTTGGCAAGAATTCCAATAAGATCTAATTTCTTACAAGACATCAAACAAGATTTTGACAAGATTTCCAACAAAGGTCTTCATTTTTGCAATTAGTTCTTTTCTTTCCATTTTGATATGACTTGAATGTAGAAACGTACACAAAAATCATGAAGTATCAACCAACCAAGCTACTATAGTGACATCCTTAAATGTACTTTTTCTACATTAGATAGTTTCTTCAGCACACTCTTGAAAACGCCCATCATCCACCTACTTTTGTCACATAATTTCTTCAATACGCTCTTGAAAACGTCCATCATCCACCTACTTTTGTCAGATAGCTCCTTTAGTGTGCTCTTGAAAATGTCCATTGTCCACCTACTTGTGTCAAAGATCTCCTTGAGTGCGTTCTTGAAAATGTCCATTGTCCACCTACTTGTGTCAGATGGCTCCGTTCCACTGTCCACCTACTTGTGTCAGATAGCTCTGTTCCATTGTCCACCTACTTGTGTCAGATAGCTCCGTTCCACTGTCCACCTACTTGTGTCAGATAACTCCTTGAGTGCGCTCTTGAAAACGTCCATTGTCCACGTATTTGTGTCAGATAGCTCCGTTCCACTGTCCACCTACTTGTGTCAGATAGCTCCTTTAGTGCGCTCTTGAAAACGTCCATTGTCCACGTATTTGTGTCAGATAGTTCCTTCAGTGTGCTCTTGAAAACGTCTTATTTCTAAATATGGCATATTATATAGTATATTTAAATATTTTTGATTTTTACATTCAAGAGGATTTTTCAAAATCACAAGAGAAATCAACAAAATGAATTATTTCAAATTTCAAATTTTCTATATTCAAATTTTTTGAAAGATTCACAAAATAATAGACTTTATTGTTATTTGAAGTTCAAAGACTTGTACCAAGTTTAGAAAGATTGAATATTTTTAACCACAACATTCTACACACAAATATACTTGATTGATGACAATTTGAATTTTGTATTTGATGTGAATTTTCTTCATCATTTTACAAAAAAATAAAAAATTTAAATCTCTAGGTAAACATTAAAAAAAAATTATTTATAGAAAACATAGGATTGCACTTTTGAAGGGAAAAAAACAAATAAAAATCATTCATATATAATGATGAATTAACGCTTACAAAATTATGCTTTTTTTGAAGCTATACTATATGATTATTGGCTTGATCCATTAATTTTGAGAGGTAGTAAATGAAAGTACCAAAAAACATTTTGTCTTTTAACAAAAATTTAATTTTCTATAACAATATAAAAATATTTTTTTCTTTTTCAATAGTACAGAATGATAAATTTTTAAGTATTGTTATTTTATTAATCATTATTATATGTGAGCATTGACCATAGTTATTGAAGTAGAAAATATTTGTAATACCAATTTCCATTTTTGTTCAAGGATCAAATTCAAACTAGTTCAAAAAATTATACTTTGGAATAAGGCTCTTTTTTAAAATCAAACAATAGAGTGTAAGGGGTTCTATTTTTATTTTCTTTATAAATTTGAATTCAATGGCAAATATGGTTTGCCAGTTTATCACCTTAAATTACTAGGATCAACTAATCACAAAAGACCTTGTATATGAATATACATGTGAATTGTTCTTAACGCCTAGCTCCATAGTGGCAGAATCAAACTTCACTTTGAATTCCAATTGAACCTACTAATTTATATTCAGGTTTTAGTTATAAAATTTGGCTACTATTGCGCATAAGTATGAAAATTTGAAAAGGTTTCATTAGTAAAATAATGTAATCATTATAATTTTATAGTTAAAAATGAAAATAAATTTTAAAAAAAATGGAATTAAATTAAATCTTATTTTCTCTAAGATGCATACCAATGAAATATACTTTAAAAAATCAAATAATAAATTAAAAATTTCACACCATATTTTTAGTTTTGACTTTTAAGTCATCAATTTTCTAAGGCCATCTTTTTTGTCAATAACCACTCAAAATTGCCATTTTCAATGCAAACAGTAAAAAATTTAAACATTTTTTTCTTTCGCATATACAACAACAGGATCTTGCACTAAACTAGTATGAAAATTTGTGGAAGAAATTTTAGAAACTTTGATTGTATTAATCACAAGAAACAAACATTTAAAGTGAAAAAAATGATTTTATTTTTTGCTTTTAACTTGACTAGGTTATAAGGTTGTGAATCCTTTCAACTTAAATTTTTTTTTTACTACAAATTGAGAATTTGATATTTCTTTATGTTGAAGAATTGAGTCGAGGGCTTGGAAAAAAAATCCCCGCCTATTGATTTCATTTTTAAAAATTGTTAAGCTAAAGTAAATACAAGATAGAAGGAAAATTTGTTGATAGTTCTAAGACAGAATTTGAACATACTAATTCCAATATTCAGATTATTTAAAAACTAAACTAAACTATAAGGAATGTTTTTTAATTGTTAAAATTGAGTTCGTAAACGGATCCATTATTTTATTTTTTTCAAAAATTTGCTTAGATTTCCTATAAAATAAGAAGCTTTATAATTACATCACTATTAAAAAAGGAATGAATAAAATATTTCCATATAGACAAAAACATAATCTTAAAAGAATCAATTTAAAAAAAAACTATTTAAATTTTTTTTTATTTTATATTTGTTGCCTATCCTTATTATTTTGGGCTTATTGTGGCATAAATTTTGTTCCCATGTATTGATTGAAATAAAAATCATATTCTCCAAAAATTGAGATCATAAGTATTTGTCCAAATCTTCAAGAGTCTTTTGAGGAGACTTTAGGGACTTTAGGATTCAATAAGTTGTAGCAAATGCATTATTCATTGAAATTGCCAATACATTGTTTTGGCATAAAGAAATACTTGTGCACTATTTTTTTAGTTTATCCTTATAAAGTTTTTAGTTGGATTCCATTTTATCATTTTTGGTGTATTTTGGGTGGTTTTTTATTGGCTAGTTGGGAACCTAGTTCTTGTTTTGTTGTTCAAATTGGTGATTTAAAGTGTTATTTTACTGTTTGTGGAGTGGTTTTTGCCTATGTAGTGCCAAGTCAAAGTAAGTGTGTTGGTGTGGTGAATTGCCAATTAGTCCAATTGGGATTGTTAGTGGTCTAAATTGGAATTCTAGTTGGCAACTTGTGTGTTCCAATTGGGTAGTTTTGTTGTGTAGTTAGGTAGTCTAATTGGGAAGTTGGTAGGTAGCCGCTTGTGAGTGCCTATTAGTTTGAAAAGTCGTGTGGAAAGTTCCATTTGATTTGCACCCACTTTGTGAATGACAAGTGTAAGTCTTAGCCCCAAGTGGCCATGTAATTTCTTTGTTTTTTGTGTTATATGATATATGTTAGTGTATGAGAATGAGTATGTGGGAATTGATGATGGATATGGAGTTATAGAAACGCAAGTTGATGAAAGTGTTATGTGGTGACAAACTTTTGATCAAATGAATGAGGAAATTGCAATATAGTGATTTGTTCATCAAATGATTCAATCAATTAATTAAATGTTTTTGCCAAGTGGAGGCAAATGAAAATTTGTGTGGTTATTGTGTGTACTATATGAGTGAATTTTGGTTAGGAGAATGAGTAGTTTCAAATCAAGAAATGTTGTTTAGTGCCAATAAGGGCTTGGGTGTTTGAAGGAATGATTTGTAGTTAATTTATGAGAGAAATGTGCCATTGTTTTACATTGATTCAAGTTGGAAATGATTAGCCTAAACATTGTCTAATAAATAATTCCCAATTGGTTTAGTTTGTGAGTGAATATCAATTATTCCATCATTGTGCTTATTTGAGTATTTTCAAATGAGAGATTGTGTATTTTTAAGTTGTGTTACCTAGTGAAGAAATGAATCTATTAGCATAGAAATTTTGTATTTGATTGTCTCCTTTGGAATGAACTTATTATATTAAATGGATCCTTTTAATTAAAAATACCTATTCCAATATAAAAAAATTAAATAACCCCATGTGACATGGATTAGACCAAACAATCTTATGGATTGACTTTTGAGGGTTAAAAATGTAAAGAAGGTCAAAATATCCTTGTTTTTCAAACTTCAGTGTGTAAGATGTGGAATGAAAGGCTATTGAATATGAATTATTGAAGCCTCTGTTGCTTACACCTTATATATTTAAATGCACAGTTTAACATGTCTTTGACTTGGTCAGATTCAATCGTAGATTTAAAAATATGTATACGATGTATTTGATTTAAACTAGAAAACAAAGTTTGACAAGTGTAATTGTTATTGCATTCAATATTTTATTAAATAAAAAACAATTAATTATTGCTAATACAAGCTTTATGTAATAATTATGCAATTTTGCAATCTATCATTCATTTATACAATTACCATGGATTTTTCATTTTATTTCTTAATCTCTTTAACCTTTTAAAAGTCAAAATTACATATCATTATTTCTATTCTAACCTTCTTTGGTAAAAATCTCATAATTTCTAATACAAAGTACAAGTTACAATATATACATGTTTTAAAAATAATTTATTCATATTAAATGTCATAATAATTGGACTTTTTAAGTTTTGAACATTGCATGAATGAAATAAATTCTCCCCATTGAGAATAGTGTTCAAAATTTGAAAAAGCCCAATTTCAAATGCTTGTAAGTCAAAATCATGTTCTTGTATGCTTTTTAAATTTTGGGGTATTGTTAACAAGCTTTTTGAGAGTACATATAAAAAATTTCAAACCCATTGGACTTTTCCTATCATGGCTGCCCTAAATTGCCTATAATTTTTTTTAAATGTCCTTTTGGGGCATAACTTTTTAACCACAACTTGGATTGGTTTAAAATTTTTTAGGCATCGAGCTAGTAGTAAAATACACCTCTTATAAAAAATTCACAATAATTCATCGAATATTGTACTAGAAAAGACCTACTCCAAAGTAGAAAATGGCCTCAAATCATGCCTTAAAGCTTTAAGGGTTAATGGTTGCCCTAAGATTTACATTGAGATTAAAGAACTAGAAGTTGCCAAAATATACTACCAAGTGATTTGTGAATTTAGCATCTTTTTATGTAGAAAAGTCAATAATACCACTATATATACATTTGTAACACATGTTTACAAATGTCCCTTGTAAAAATGTATAAATTGTCTCTTCATTTATTGAAATGCACCTAAAAAAACACGTTCAATTGACCCATCACATATCTACAACAATAAAAGTCCATAATTTGAAAGGCTCATTAATTTCTAATCACCCTCAATCTACATGCAATAGAAACACAACACTAGGGATGCTCATGTGGACACTTCTAAATCTATTTCAACTAAAAGCATACATAGCCCTATCAAAAGAATAATTCCAATTATAGTACCTTGGAATTCAATGAAAAGATTATATTCAAAATTTTTATCACAAGTATGTCTCTACAACCAAGAACAAAATGACAAAGTAGAGAGTGAGTCACATATATAGATTAGAAAGGTAACAAAAAATAAGAAACTAAAAGAGTGGAACACAATAGGGGGTCCATTTAGTTCAAGACAATGTTAACCCCTCAAGGCCTACTAACTATTTCAAAACAATAGTTGTAAATGAAACATCACACTTTCATGGTTTTTATATACATGGATGTGCTTGAGATTTTTAATTTGAATTGTACAAAAATAAAGACTATTTTGTCTAGTAAACAAGGAATTAATTGTGAAGGATATTGACTATTGGATTTTTAGATTATAAAAATTGTGGGTGATCAATTTATAGAAAATCCAAAAAAGACACATCTTTTGGGGAAGAAAATTGATTAGAAAATGAATAATTTTATTTTCTTTAAAAAATATAATATTTTTTGAATTTAGAAAATGAAAAAGAAGCTCTCAAATTTTTACAAATTTTTCAAACAAAAGTAAATATAAAGCCAAAACTAACCAAATTAGACCCTACAAAACTTTATATATCAATATGTATAAGTATATACACACACATGCACATACACACACATGCACATACACACATATATACATGCATCAACTTTTAAAATTCAATGGTTGATATTATCACTATATCTTTCACTCAAACCCTATCCAAAATTTGTCCCCACTCCCTCCTTCAATTGCACAAGATTGCATTCCTAAATAAAAATTTCAATACTTTTTACATTGAAATTTTGAAAATCTAAAAATGCAACAAGTAAGGTAGTCGGTCCATCAACCGAGCATCTAAGAACTGAAACTGAATTTTGGGTAGGTGAAACTTCTCAAAATATTTTTTCAGTAAATTTTCCTTGAAAGAAAAGAGGAATTGGCATCTAACCCAAGTTGTTTCATATTTTTGAGATCATTTTTGAATTAGTTATGAATTTTCAAACGAGCAGTGGTATAGGTCCCTATTTACGTCCCTAGGGCTTCTACAAACTGTTCACTTGCAACTTCTCAAGATAAACGGGAAAGCAAAAGAGTATGATTGGTTCTTGTCATTACCAATGCTTTTTTTTTCTTTCCATTCATCAAGGTCCATTTAAGAACCACTTCATATCCATTCACAACCACCTATATGGGCAGTTTTTAATGCCCACTCATATTTCGAGCCTCCTACCTTATGTCAACTTGTTGCTCCTTAAGACCCTACTTTACAAAATATTGAAATTTATTTCACCCTCATGAGAATTTGCCGTTGACACATTCTATCCTCTTGATTAGGCCTTGTGGGGTTACAAACAATGAGAAATTTTCCAATACCTTCGGATGTAAGGCGAGTACAAGAAACTCCCGAAGAAAAATTGAATTTTTTTCCCCGTCTTACCTGGCCAAATAGTCAACCCGAAAGTCATCCACCCATCCACCCATCTGTCATCCATCCACCCATCTGTCATCCATCCGTCCGTCGTCTGCTTCTTCAATTCGGGTGACGGAGTGTTGATAAGAATCTTTCCTGAAAATAATTCACAGGGTGGAAAGGGATGCTCCGGAATCCTTCCTTTCCGTTCCCTTTCCGTTCCCTTCTTCGTTCCCCTAATAGATTAGTTAATTTAAACCGTGGCGGGGTGTGTCTCTGCCCTTGGCCACTTGTCAACGGCGGTGAGAGCCAGCACAGCGTAGCCCCTGCATCTGACCAGGCCCTTCACACATGCTGGTTGCCATTACTGTACAGCTCGAGCACCTAAAAAAGACACAATTAACTGAATAAAGCAGGAAAAATGAAAAAGCAGGGAACGCTCAGGCAGGGGCCAGAAAAACGGAACGGAGGGACTAACTTACTGTATATAGCATTTTATCTCTTAACGGCTTCCCTTCTTAGAAACCCTGCTTAGAACCTCGCTTAGAAACCCTGCTGCTTAGATACCCTGCTGCTTAGAAACCCTGCTGCTTAGAAACCCTGCTGCTTAGATCCCCTGCTTAGATCCCCTGCTTAGATCCCCTGCTTAGAAACCCTGCTTAGAAACCCTGCTGCTTAGAAACCCTGCTTAGAACCTCACTTAGAACTTAAAAAATGTTTGCCCAGTTCGATGTATTGTTCCTTCTTTCAATGGGAACTAAGGGGCCGCTCACATGCTCACCCGGTGGGCAAAGAAAGCAACTAAAAGACAAAAACAGTGCTACTGATGATCGGTAAGCGTGGAAGTAGGAGAGAGAGTTCTACCGATCCCGGTGTATTCCACACTGTAGAAGCAGCATAAAAGTGCTTTCTATATATCGACCCTGTGAACTTCTCCCACCCACCGATACATATGAGGAGGCCCTAAGGTAGACAAGCCTATTACCACCTTAATTTGGAATCTAAGTATCTTGGGGCCAATTTCAAGATGGACACATATTTTTCAGAGGTGTGTGCTTGTTTCATGGATCAAAACCAAATGGAATTATAATTTTTCGAACAAAATTGTAATTTCTGTGAATTTTTGAAGTGGTCTGCCCTGAAATTACAAAACCACTCATAGAGTGGGGTCAAAACTGTCCCCTAAACAACCCATTACCGCCTTAACATGATTGTATCTATTAGCACTTGAAAGTTCCCACCAATGAAGGATTGACAGATTATCTTTTTTGACATTTATAATGCACTGAAATTGTCACAAAAATGAATGGATTTGGATGTTGCAGTAAGCGGAATAGGGGCCCACACTAAGGAAATGGAATTGGGTAGTGAATGATAATGGGCTAGTTCATGTTAGTGTGCCTTGTGCTGTTGCCACAATGAAAAGCAATTAAAATTAATTTTCTAATTTTTTTATTCATAAAAACTTTCAAATTCAATATCTTTTCTATTGTAGATCCAAATGTCATGTAACAAAGCCTGTGCACCCCTCCTCGTAAAAAACTTTTCAACTATACCAAGAATGTGATTGAGGGATGCATGGTGTAAGAGATCTCATTGTAACAAATAGACAACACAACACAAAACAAATATATAGCCTAACTTAATGGATGGATTGTATGTTTGTTTCAAAAGAAAAAGAAACCCTACTTAGAACTTCTACTTAGAACTTTACTCAAGATTGACTTACATGGGAGCCCGGTGAATAACTCTATGCTAATTGGAATAATAAGACAAAAAAGGCTCCACTGATTGTCTTGCCCATCATCGGTAAGTGGAAAATGAGGACTCCATGTTTCATCGATATCAATGAACAATCCCATTGGTAAAGACTAATCAATCCTAAGGGAATCAATACATGTGGAATTCTTATTGTATCCCTCCCCACCCACTGGGTCTACATAAAAGTGCAATTGCTACTTGCACCTCTAACACCCTTGTGAAGTCTGCCCGCCCACAAATACATGTAAGTTTATCCTTAGAACCTTGCTTAGAACCTTGTTTAGTGGTCCAACTATTAATCTAAGAGAGACAACATCCACTAAGTCGTGGTTTATAAATGTTTTTTCTATGACTTACTGTGGGAGGTACAAAAACAGATGTAGCATATTCAAGTATGTTGAAAGTATATGTATACTTCAATCTTGCAACTAGCATTGTTACTCAATACTTCTAATGATTGCACATTCAAGGTTCTAAATGAAATCGCGTAGGGATGGGGAAAGAAGAATTTACAAAAATGAAGATGTGATGTCTAGCATTAGAAGACATTTGAGGCCTCTAGAACATTGTTTCAAGACTATTCTAAATTTTGTTCCCGCAGTAGTAAAAGAATGTGGCTGGTTGTTAGAATTTTTTTTCAAAAAAATTAAAATTAAAATTTATAAAATGCAAAAAAATTAATTAATTTAAAAAATGATGTGGCACAATCTCGACTGCGTTGGACTGCACAATTGGCAACGTTTCTGCGTAGTCAAGAGAGTTTTTAGAGCCCGGGAACTCACAATCTTCTAGAGGCCTCAAGTTTCATCTAATAATTCTACTTATGCCTTAATTTATTTTATCCCCAAAGTTCAAAAATTTACATCTACCTTTCTACTAGAACCTTGTAGGGGTTATTAAGCATTTCATCCCTTGATGGCTTATTAAATAGTACCATATATGACTTTGAGGATACAAAATATGCACAAAAAATAAAAAGACACTTATTATTGGATTGATGATTCAACAATTAACACATCTGTTCTAATAGTCAATCTCAACAAAAAAAAGTAATTAAATTAAATTGAAAGCCAAATTTGTAGAGGTACAATTTACCTAAACCAATCACAAAATGGCATGTGGCACTTTTTGCCCTCCCCCCATTTGGCCTATACATAAAGTAACATCTTTTATTTGGATGACGTTTTAACATCTAAAGTTTATTATGCTCACATAAAATACCATATAGGTAGAGTATGTAACCATTTTGTGCTTTTCAAATACATTGGAAGCGCAATAATGATCCAAATTGGAAGTGTCATGTGTTAGTGAATCTCTCTTGGTATGAGGACAAACCTTTGTCACTAGAACAAACCTCTTCATAATAATTTGGATGAATGAAGTTCGATTACTTTGAAGAGTTAGAGATTTTTAGATAGAATTTTGATGGAAGGTGACAAAAGTTGGATGACAATTACAGTATTTGAAATAAATTATATCAAAATAATATAGACTACATTATATTGATTTTTATTTTAAATATTATGAGGTTCCATATTGTTGAGCCTCATAAATTCTCATAGTTTACAAATTACTATGAATTAATTTTGTTACTACAAGAAGCACTACTGATAATTGATTTAATTCAAATAGTGAAAAAAGGGGGCTCTTTTAAACACAACACCCCTGGACTTTCAAATATTTATTGGTTTTCATCGTTTGTCACCTCCCAATTTTTTTTTGTTGTATTTCACTTAATCCTAAAGTTCAAGCAAACAAATTATAAGCAACAAGAGACTTTATTTGTGTAGCACTCTCTCACTTTTCAAATAAGATTCTACTAAAACTTCTTCACTTCTAGCTTTTATCAATGCTAATGAAGGTAACTACACTTAATTTCAATTGCTTTCTAAAACTAGCCACTATAGATTCTTGCCTAAAATGTATTCCCACTATTCACGGAAGTTTATGGTTGGTTTTAGAAACACCTGTTTTCATCACTTTGAAAATTTGTAATCTTTTCATACAAGGTCCAAAAAATGCATTCTTAGAGAATCTCGTATCCCTTTTTGACTACCAGCAACACCCCCAAAAAATTCAATAGAATAACAGAAATGACATTGAATTCCTTATTTGTGGCCAACCAAGGCTAAAAACCACATCTGGTCTAGTATTACTCAGGGTGCAAAAACTCCTAATCTTTCACCAGGCAAATAAATGTAAAAAAAATTGGCCCACATCATCACAGAGCAGATCATTTTTGTATTTTGAGACACTTTTTTTTTAGGCTTGTTTTGGGTTCCTGATTCCCAACCTGAATTCAAAATGTCCAAACTTTACTGCTCCAAGGGACTGTAAATTTTTTTTAAATCCTGAATTCAAAATGTCCAAACTTTATTGCTCCAAGGGACTGTAAATTTTTTTTAAATCCTGAATTCAAAATGTCCAAACTTTATTGCTCCAAGGGACTGTATATATTTTTTAAATCCTGAATTCCCTGGGTAAGAATTTCCACAAGTCCAGATGTGTCCTTCTTTGGTCCAGATCCAATAAATCCCCTGCCCACGATGCTAATCTGCAAGTGAAATAATTTCTGCTTGACCCTTATTACTGTCCCATTGCCACTTGACTGAAAAAAAAAAACTCGATCCTACCCATGCACAATCTCTGCTGCCATAATTTCAGCAACAAACTCAAAAGTTGAAAGTTGAAGGAAAAATAAAAATAAAAAATTTAAATCTATGTTGCAGAGAATGGAGTGTTTGGAAGGAAAATCATGTCCATCTCCTTCATAATATTGTACGGTGGGGTACTAGCCCCCTCCCCCTTTTTTCTTTTTGAGAAAGTGCCAAGATGGTGATCACTTAGGATTTGGTGAAGTATTGTATTTCTACATTCATCCATCTTTGGGGGAAAAAAACACTTTTCAACTATATTTATATACTTTTTCATCCAAATTTGGTAACTTCATCTACATTTTAAATAGAAATCGAAAAAAAATTGGCAAAAAAAAAAAAAAAAAATTGGGTGAAAAGTAGAGATTTATTTTGAAATGATGTTGGGAAAAAAAAGGTTGGTGGGCACTCCAAAATTGCACCCTATCTAAACCCGCCATCGTCACTCTATATACATCTCCCAAATCTATATGTGTGTATGTGGAAGAAACGATTTCAGAACCTCTACCAAAAAAACTTGAGCATTTCCTAACTTTAGCGTGCGGAATCCAATTGTTGCATTCTTTGGTATGTTGGAACTTCCTTTTCACTTGTCAATAAGAAGGTATGAAAATTTGACCAATTTAATAATCATAGCTAGGCATGATAGAAAAAAGTGGTGGTTTTGGGGGATGCCCCTCTATTAACCCCTAAAGAACCATTGTCTCTTTGGGGGACAAATGAGATTTGGGGCAAGTATCTATGGGCTGAAATTTTGTCATGATTTTTTGAATTTTTTTTAAAGATAGAAAAATTGATTAGCTTCATGGGATTATTATTTTTTCTTCAGTTGGTACCCGGGAACAAAATTTATGCTCCAAATAAGCTCAAAACAGGGGAGAGGGGACAAGATAAAAAAAATTAAAACTTGAATTTTTTTAGTTTTTAATGGGTTGCCTTCCTCTCCCTCCCTCCCTTTTAGGTTACGATCGCAAGCCAGTCCCTCACGTCAGCGTGAACACAAGAAGGGCATGCTGCTGAGTTATTCTAGAACTACAGTAGTATTTGTTATCTCTTTCCCCATCATTTTCTTTCTCTCTCTCTTTTTGTGCCCAAGTGAGTGAGCAAGCGCGGACAAGGGTCAGCAACGACAGATGCAGATGTTGAACCCAGAAACAGTCAGCTCGGCATGGACGCGGCAGTGGCAGTGGCAGTGGGGATATCATTAAGTTACGTTAACTTCAGCCATGGTGGGCAAGTGGGGAGTGGCGACTTCACCATGATCAACACCAGGCAAAAGAGAATCCATCCCAGCTCTCACCCATCAATGACAAAGCTTACTTAAGTCACCACCCAACATACAGTAGAACAAAGGGCTGGGGGAAAAAAAATGGGGGAAAAAAAATGGGGGAAAAAAATGGGAATTGAAATAATACTCGCTTGAGGAAATGATCCTTGTGGACACCGACGTGATTTGGGTTTATGAGGGAAATGATGAGTGAGGAGATGTATGTGACGGAGTACCAAATGTTGGCCCCTTGATATAGGTGTGGAGCATTGTCAAACCTTTATTTGGATGATTTTAGTTGGTGTTGCCTTAATCATCATGTTAGGTGCCTTTTTTTGACTGAGGGTATGTTTGCACTTGGGGTTAGGCGTGATGTTTGCAACGTGAATCCAGTTTAGATGTAGGTCTAAATTCGTTTTTTAAGACCCTCAGTACCAACACTTTTTAACACCAAGTGAGAGCATACCTTAAGTGTTGGTGTTGCTTTAATCATTGCGTTAGATACCTTTTTCAGTTTCCTCTTGCAGAGATTTTTTTACATTTTGCATTTTGTTGTATATATGTTTTGAAACAATATAAATATAATAAAAGAGAGGGAGAGAAATGAGATCTACCTATGTAAGCAAACTGAAAATCGGTCCTGCATTTCAGAAGGGGTTGTAGCTGTAGGTGAGTTTTATGTAGATGTGTACAATTATATGTATATCTTATTGGATTAGTGTAGTGTAGGCCTTTCAATTCCCATGCCCAATTATAACTGTAGGTGAGTTTTATGTAGATGTGTACAATTATATGTATATCTTATTGGATTAGTGTAGTGTAGGCCTTTCAATTCCCATGCCCAATTATAACTGTAGGTGAGTTTTATGTAGATGTGTACAATTATATGTATATCTTATTGGATTAGTGTAGTGTAGGCCTTTCAATTCCCATGCCCAATTATAACTCTTGTAGACTTCAGTATACCTACTTCATAATATGTACTTGTTCAAAAAAGCCATATGGAAATACACCAATACCACAATGCACCTGCTTGTACACACCCACAAAAGACGATAACATTGTTTCTCCCGCCTTCTTTCCCAAGATAAGAAGATATCCCCTTCCCATGATCCCCTAGTGAAGGGGACATTTAATGAAAATGAGAGATTCTCAAAGATCTTCGTTGGTATGCTTGTCCATGATTGCACTACTTTGGGCCAATGGTGGAGGAAGCCACCTTGAATTGGGGGAAACAAAAAAGGAACCCCAAACCCACCTCATCATTGACGAACAATGTTATGACAGTCTGATATGGAAATGACACATTTACCAAAACATAAAAGTTTGCATCAAAATCCAAAAATTCTCAGGGGGACCCCCCTTATGTTTCATAACCACGTGCAGTAATGGGATATTAAATAGGGGGATATTTATCTATGTAAGAGAATTTTTTCATCCCTAATTTTTAGACAAAAGCTATTTTGCTATATTTTTTATCCCCATATACTTATTTCTAAATGGTTAGAGAGACAAATTTTGGCACTCTATTGTTTTTAGAAATTGTAAAATACAAAATACTAATCAAAGCACTATGGCCTTGAAAAACTATGTTATTAATATGTACTCTATACCATTCATCTACCATTGCATACAACAAGAAATATGAATTGCATAGTATTTGAAGGGTCATCTACAATACAACAATTAATAGCTTCACAATACCATTAGAATCAAAATCAATTGAAAAACATGTGCAAGTTGAAGCACACTAGTTACAAAATAGGAAAAGAAAAGGAATATATATATATATATATATATATATATATATATATATATACACACACAAAAATTCCATACTCACACAAACAATTGCTTCAAAATATGAAAACCTAAAAGCATTCAAAATACTATAAGGGTATTGCATGCAAATAGAAGGTAGGTAGATAAAAAAATATTATCATTAACTAACTATAGCAATTGACATAAAGAACATCAACACAAGAAAAAAAAACTTTGCCCTTCAATGTCTAACAATACAATTTGCAAGTATAAACCACAAAGTTGATTACTCCAACCTACACCCGAACTGACCTTACCAACATAACGACAATATTTGCAACAATGAAGACAACCATCAAATTCTATGTTGCACTTAGTCATTTACCAAAGCATTGATTCTAAACCATAGTAGAAGTGCATGCTTCACCAAATTTTGGATGAAGTTTTTGCGGAACGTAAATCTTATAACCTTAACCGGACACCACTCTTCGAAATCCTAAGAAGAACTATGTAGTAGACAAATATTAGGACAAATGTAAGCACCATCAAAGCAAGAACAAGTAAACTTATAAACCACAATTGTGAACCCTAAGCTACATACAAGTAGAGAACAATATAGAATAATGCAAGCCAACTTCCAATGTGAATCTACAAACCCTAATGCAAAACAAGATGCTTTCAAAAAACATAAGGAAGAAGACGAGGCTTTCACAAACAATATAGTAGTTGGAAGAAGTGGTCCCACATGAAAACATAGAGGCTATATGGAGACTACAATGTGCGTCAACTCTAAAAAAACACAATCATTAGAACTTTATAATGCCCACACATTTTTACCCTTTACACAACAAGCCAAAGCATTTCTCACCAATCCATGAGTGCGGAATTTAAAACTAAGATAGCAATTATGGTATTCTTCAACCACCCTCCTAAACCACTAATTATCCAGTTGAATCTACTAAAAAATTTTAGAAGGATCTAATATTTGGCATCCTATTTTCTTCCTATTGTACAAAAAAATGCAAGAATTTTTTACCACCCTATTTTCTATATAATCATGTACAAAACATCTTACCAATGCTATAGTAGATCTAACAAAAATATAAATTTTTCGTTCAACAAATTAAATTGATCCTATTCATAATCTTATATATTCATCTACTGCATCAATGATCTCCCCTCCAAGCAAAAATTGTAGTTAGGGCAACTAAATTTATGCCCTTCAATGCCATAACAACTTCAATTAAGGTAACAACACCCATTTCTATAATTGACCCCGGTAGATTTTTGCCTAAAAATGTATTTCTCCTGTTTACAAGAGTCTAGCATCATTTTTTGTTTGTTTGTTTGTTTTGTATTTAATTTTTTTTAAACATATGACCTTTAAGGGTTGCAACAAGGGTTAAGACAACACAACATCCATGGCAACTAGAAAACATTTTAAAAATTAGATTCTAATTTTCAATAAGTTCCTCATCAAAACATAAGAAGAGGAGCATGAACAAGTCCACCATACTAGCAAGGTCAGCACAAGGAGTTGAATAGGCAACCTCATGGACACACCCAAAGGTCCCTACCACTTGCCCAATCATCTAAGTAATTTAGGGTCATTTTGGATTAATCCAGGATTGATTTTAGAATAATTTATTTTAAGGACTTTCAAAATTTATAATTATTCATATGGTGTCCAAAAATGCATTTTAAGAGAAGCTAGAATCCCCTTTTGACTACAAACAAGACCCACAAAAAAAAAATTCAATATAATAAAGGGAACCACTCAAGCTGAATTGCTTATTTGGACGCTTTTTAGGTGTAGGCACCTCAACTGCAATAACTCTTCCCCTCTCTTCCCCTCGTACACTTTTTCTCGACAGTGCACTCATCATTTCTCGTCTTCACAATCAAACTCTCTCTCTGCCAGTAGAGCAACTCTTGCAGTCACTGGATTTCTTGCACTGGCACTCCTGGTTTCAATTTTAATATGGATATGGAAGGTCAGGTGCCAATCACAACACTTCTGCAGTGGATTTTACAGGGAACTGGATACATGCAGGTGCTCATATCCCAATAATCCAGTATTTTTCATGGCGAGGTGATCACAACGTTTACGTAATGGTACAGCACTTGTGTTGTGGAGTTTGCGAAGGATTGCTCATATCCCAACTTACAAATCAGTGCTGTTCAAAGACGAGGTGATCGCAGCATTTGTGTGCTGGATTTTATTGAGCATTGGAGCATTGTGTTATGAGGTTTGCGAAGGGTTGGAGATTGGCGCTCTTGGGAACAATCCATTGCAGTTCACGAAGGGCGAGGTGATCGCAGCATTTGTGTAGTGGTTTTGGCAAAGGAAGTGATGACAACACTCGTGTGGTCAAATTTACAAAGGATTGGAGATAGGAGTTCTCGGGAACAGTCCAGTGCTTCAAGAAAGGTGCTGGTCAGGGCGTTTGTGTGGTGAGCTTTGCAGAGGATTGGGTAGGGATGCTCGTATCCTGCCAGGGAACAATTCAGAGCGATTTGTTTTCTCAAGACACGCGTGCTTGGGACATGCGTTCAAGTTTGGGATGCATGTCGTAAGCTTTAAACTGTGCGTAAGATTCGAGAAAAAGGTGCGGATGTTAAATACAAAGCACTTCAAGATAATATTCCTTTGTTTTATTTGAAAATGTGAAGGCTTACCTTTTGCTTTCTTTTTGTTTCATTGTGGAATCCTTGTGCAGATGCTGGCGATGTTACGGAGGTGCTGTGTTTCACATGTTCTTATTCGCACGATGTGTGGATGGACCGAATATCGACAGCTTTGCCATGGCTGTCAGTCACTTTTTCTTAAACCATTTTCACAATATTGGTGAATTTAAGCTGCGTATCAATTTCGTTCTCACAATGTTTCTGAATCCATGTTGAGTTTCAAACCAGATACTTGCACCAATGATGCTTTTTTCGATTTGTTTGAGCCTAAAATAGAACTCTACATGCCTTTTTAACTGCGGTCAGTTTGATTGTGTTAGCTTCAACTGGGGAACACTTCACTCTGATTAGTGCCAAACACGTGTAGACAACGCACCACAAATCTTTACCTTCGGTGAATCCAACACAAAGAAGCAGGGTAATTGTTGAGGCCATATTACTCACCGTTGAGAAATGTGAAACATAGGCTCCAAACAAGAACTCTGATGAGAAACGAACTCCAATGAGAATCAGAGTGGGTAATAACTTTGAAACGCCATCTTCATAATGGCATGGCAACTTCAATATACAAGTGAGAGCTATCCACCTGACCTATCATGGTCCTCAACTCCAGCTGAACGAACGTCTTTCTTTGCATTGATCATAACAGAATATTGTTACGACCCCACCACCACCACCAGAGCACGGAAACTCGAAAAATGACCGATTCTTATAGACAAAATGAACTGAGATCTGGAACAAAAATAGTTGAATGGTGCTACGAGTCCATACTCAGTTTGCCAGAGGATAGAGCCATCCATCTCCCAGAATTGTATACGTTCTCACCCACCTTCCAACCGGGTACATTTGCCATCACTCTGGCTTCCTCGTCCAAAAGTTTGTTCTTAACCCTAACAAACCTGCATAACCAACAAAGACTGGATGAAATGCACACGCCAATGACCAACATCTAGCTCTGGATGTGGAAACATGTGTAAAACAGAGGACCCACCGTTATAAAAACCAAAGGTCATTGAGATCAACCCTTTAAGAACCCTTAAGCAAATTTTTCATTAGACCCTAAGAGTACATTAGGAACCCTCGAATATGCTGGATTCTTCCTCCAGGTCCTCGATAGTACATACCAGACCTGAATGTTATCAACTACTCATATATGAAACACTTGCATACAGGGAAGTGCTAACAACAGCAGAGAAAATGTTCATAGGTTAATGCGAGAAAATGGAGAAGAATTTATTGAGAAGTCAAGACGAATGCTAAAAAGTATATGCGTCAGGGTTAACATATGTCATCGGTAACCAACACAAAAAGTTCAACCCATGGACAACCCTAACCCTAAAACTGAGGAGCACGAAATCCAGAAATCAAACCTGGCATCCTCCTCAGCTTGAATAAGAGGAACAATCGCTTGCCTTGCCGCAATTTTCTCCGCTTTCAAACCTCTACAGCACGAATAAAACACAGGAACATTGTTGAACGAATAGTACGCACATTCTATTGGTAACAACTCCTTGAAATGTAGAAATGGGCCGTGAGTAGAAATTCTACTGAACCCTGACGAGCTTTCAGCAAGTCATCCCTGGAGGCGCACCTGCGATAAATGTTGCCCTGGCCAACTTGGTACATGCCCCAACCAATCACGGCCGAAGAAACCAGAAGCACCGTGACACCGCTGGGCCCTGTATTGGCAATCCTCCTTGCGTATCGCACGGCAGGGAAGCCGCCCGGGGGAGGTCCATCCTGCAACACGGGGAGCTCCTTCACGCTTGTCATGCCCTTGTGGCCCCTAATTGTGGCTTCCGTCATGGTGACCTAATTTCTCGAAAAACACGAAAACACAAAAACAAAACTCAAGAAACGAGTTTTCTGATTCCAAATCTCTCCGTAAATCTGCAAAATTGTGGCATACGAGTTTGATGTGCGTTCGATCTTCGCTGCGGAGCAACCTCCTCGATCGTAAAGGAGGAGCTGCAGAGTGAAATTGCGTGGCAATCCGGGTGAAAAAGCTTCAGGTTGGTAGAGGGAGCTCAATTCCATGTGGAAATGTCCTGTTGTTGAAATGATAAACACAACATATCTACACTGAATAGGGGGTTTAAGGGGACCCATTCTAATTAATTGACATTAAACATGATATAAAATATCTACCTTTGTTGTACATCAATAGTTATTAAAGTGTTTGGGGGTTGTACATCATGTTTCAAACATCTATAGTTTTTTACAATAAATCTTTCTAATTTTTTGGCCCCTTTTAATATTCCTATTTAGTATAGATTTCAGTATGTGTGTGTTCTACTATCATATTTTTTTTCTTGAAACACATGGACAATTTCCATTGCAACTTGGGAAACATTAGACAAAACCAAGGGACCTCTTCTTTGTTGGAGAATTTTTTAATTTTTAAAAAACTAACAAACTAATGAATTAAAAAAAGGCATCTAGATACAAAAAAGAGCCAGGAAAGAGAACTGCTTAAAGTATGTGCACCCAAATGTAACAAGATTTGTTTATGGACACCTAAAATAAGCTTTGAACTAAAGCGCATGTGAACCCAATGCTAACATGTGAGTTTCCATAAATGTATCATAGTGATGGGACCTTAACAACCCCCCAATGAAGTTCTACTATGATTTTGGGGCTACAAATTCTAACAAAGATTATGATCTACTATATCTTCTACTAACTATAAAACTTAATTCCTATTGAAGCTAGGAGTTTGGAACAAAACTTAAATATGTTATTTATATATATATATATATATATATATATATATATATATATATATATATATATATATATTTGAGGTTTTCATTTAAAAAAATTATGTTATGCTCTACAATTAACCCATCAAGGACCCTAGTTGATTCTAAATGCGAATAAGATGTTTTCTAGTCCCAAGCTCAATATGAAAAAAAATACCAAATTGTAATGCATTCTAAGTTAGAATTTTGACCATATTGATGGAATTGGTAGGAATGCTTGGAGCTTTGCAATAAATGAATGACAAATTTTGCATTGATTAACTGCTTCTCCAAAGTAATTGCAAAAAGAATGAAAATATTCTGACAAAAGTGAATCTTTTGTGATTTTTCAAAGCTAAAATGTTCAATTGTGAATAGACCCTTGTTAAAGCATGAGCAAAACCTTGTTAAAATGTGGGTTAATGTGCTTGTTCCCCAAAGTGCATTGCCATCATGATAATGGGTTGTAAAGATAACAGTAATAGATGGGCCCACTCCTGACGGAATTGGGAGGATCCTGTAGGTGGTGGAATTGGGTGGATGGTGGTACAGTAGAACCTCTTTTAACCCATAGGTCCGGGACCATCTGACAAGATTGCATTAGAGAGGTTTATTTGTTTACACTTTACAGAGGGTCATTTTTAGTCATAACCTTTGCATAGGGACAAGTGCGGGGCTGATCTGACAATATTGGTTAAGAGGGGTTTATTGACTTATGGAGGGTGTACTTAGAGAGGTTCTACTGTATCACTGTATGAGACAGTTCTATCTTACTTACAGCAGCTAGCAACCCATCGTAAATACAGACTCCCTGCGCTGGAGTCTCGCCTCCATCCAATTGCTGCAGCCTGTCACTCCATCTAAGCTGAACTCATCTCACCTCCCCGGAAAGAAGGAAAACAGCAGTCGCCTACTCAGGAGCAAGTGAACCAACAGAACAATGAAAAGCAAGTGGCTGCCGGCGCGGCATGCCGTTCAATTGCTGAAAGTTAAGTGAGGTAAGTAGCTGCCCATTTCCTCCCGCCAGTCAGTCAGCTCTCATGCTTTCGATCATGGCCACTCGCCCAGGTACGACTGACTGACTGCGTGCAGGGAGTCCCCGTCAGCGTTCACAGAACTGGATAAAATTGCTCATTCGCTTCTATCTTTGCTCCATAAAATTTTCAGTAGCTAAATAGTTAAATGTACATTGGAGAAAATCCTTGAAAAAAATTAGATTTTACCCAAGACTACAACAATCAATAGAATTCGATAACCAATTTGCAACTCCCTCCACATTGGACTGGATTAGCATCTATTTAGTCCATTGTGTATTATAGTACTCCCAATAATCTCTTACAACTTGCAATTTATTTATTTTTAATGCTTTTAAATACTACTCATTCTCAAGGTAGCCAAAGTTGTTGCTTGCTTGCACTGCTTGAAGGTAGCATATTGCACTAAATTCCATAAACTAAAATAGGAGGCTCCAAATATGAGCGGGCATTAAGAACTGTCCATATAGGTGGTTGTAAATGGATATGAAGTGGTTCTTAAATGGAGCTTTCTAGTCCTTGAATGAATGGAAAGAAAAAAAAAGCATTGTTAATGACAAGAGCCAATCATACTCTTTGCTTTCCCATTTATCTTCAGAAGTTGCAAGTGAACAGTTCATGGCAGCCCTAGGAACATAAATAGGGACCTATACCACATCTCCTTTGAAAATTCATAACTAATTCAAAAATGATCCAAAAAATATGAAACAACTTGGGTTGGACGCCAATTCCTCTTTTCTTTCAAGGAAAATTTACTGAAAAAATATTTCGAGTAGTTTCACCTGCCCAAAATTCAGTTTCAGTCCTTACATGCTCGGTTGATGGACCGACTACCTTACCATGAACTAGTTCTGGGATCACTGGTCCCCGTCCGTCCCCTTCGCCATTCAACAATAACAACTTCATTTAAGTTACGTTACGTTATTCTGCTGTAGCACATCTCATTCCTGTCTGTCTGACACAGAAAAGAAACTGAAGGCCGTCTCTCTCGCTCCGTCGTCAGCAGTCCTCCAGCTCGCCTCCCTCAGTCCCTCCCTTCCCCTCCCCTGCAGAGTCCGTGCAGAGTCCAGGCGGACTCCAGCCAGAGAGTTGCACATCTGGTCAGGAGCACGCCAACTGTAGGCATGGCACCGGGACTCGGAAATTACGTTCCGCTTGAGGACTGAATTGGAAAGTAACTTAGAACCTGACGGTCTCAATCCATGTCAACCAGTGTGCCAGATTCCGTCAGTTGTCAAAATCCGTCAGTCAGTTACGCGCGCTGCTGCAACCAAAAGGGAAGGCACCCTCCCCCCAATGCGCCACTGATTCATTATCATCACTCTAGAGTATATCTCCAGAATCAGTGTGAACCTATTTCGGATAACTTAAGCATTTTAGTGTGTATGATTTGAGAAAGTCATGAAGGAGCTGATTCAGGGTGTGCAAAAATAAGGTTGCTGAAGAATGCTCTCAAAAGTGAAAAATTTGCTCCTAAAATGAATATTTTATTGAATATAAAAGAGAATTTTTCATCCCGACCCATTTTGGTTTCATAAACTCACCTATATTTTAGTTACCTTTGGCACTTTTCCCTAAGCCAAGAAAGAAGAGAGATGAATGGACGAGAAGGAACAAACAGAAAATCTTTCTCAATAACCAATGCATTCAACTGCTGTCCACAATAAGTCTGTGCAGGCCTGTCCAAAATAGGTTCTTCTACCTTAATAGAAAGAGTAAGAAGCAAAATGAAAAAAAAGAGGGGCGGTGCGGTGGGGGACGCCTTCAATTGAGGGAGCGGGTGGAGAAACGAAGCCACTCGCGTCATCCACGGCAGCACTGACTGACTGACGCACGCCATTTGCTTCCTGGCCCAATTCCCTGCGACTTCGTTTTGTCCTTCACACGCCCCCCAGTAATAAGCTGAAGCTTAGCACCCGCTGTCATTCCATATACCTGACCTGTCATTCAGCAAGGACTGTACCACCGTTTCCTTAATAACAGCCCTCAAACGTAATGAGAATAAAAACCCTGAATGCACTCAGCAACTCGGCCATCAATACTGGCAAGGAGCTTGTGAACTTGCAGTCGCTCCCCGCCCCAAGTTACTGCTCCCTTCGTCAGCTACTCAGCGCCTTCTTTTATCCACAAATGGTACCCACTTATGGCCACTTCACACTGTGACCATAAGGTCGAGAGGACGTGGGTTTCCACCAATCAAATTTCAAGAATTTAAGGTAGTTGGTTCATAAAACGAGCATCTAAGAACTGAAGCTGAATTTTGGCCAGGTGAAACTTCTCTAAATGTTTTTCAGTAAGTTTTACTTGAAAGAAAAGAGGAAGTGGCATCATCTAACCCAAGTTGTTTCATATTTTTTTGGAGAGGTCGAGAGGCCGTGGGGTTCCACTAATCAAATTTTAAGAAATTAAGAGTTCGGCCTCTTGACTCCTCACACTAAAAGGTACAAGTCTAAAAGTTAACACCATCCAACTACCTACTATTTATTGCCTATTTATTGCTCATTTTTTTGGACTCTCAACGAAGTTTGGCCATTCAATTCCATGACTTGTCAACTTAGATGGCCATAGTGTAAAGTGCCCCTTGAGCTTAAGTTACCCAAAATTGATGAGACTAGAATTTGATTCGCCCAAAATACTGTCTCCAAATAGAAATTAGCATGATGGTGGTATTCAATTGGAGATGTTTCTAGAAAGCTATACAAAACTATTGTATAACAATAGATAAAGAAATGTAACCTTGATCTAACAATTAATCCTTAAAGAACAAATGGGTGACCTTGAAAATCATCCCTTAGGAGGAAAGGAACAAATAGAATGAGCCATTGCATAAAAATAAAAAATAAAAAAATAGCTAAGTGACATAGATTGAACAATGAAGAAATAAGAGCACAAAAGAAGAAAAACAAAAACCAAAATTACAAGAAAGAACAAATCGTCCCCTTTTATTATCAAGTGAATCGTTTGCTTAAGAAATAACAAAAAGACTCATTGAAAATCAAACTAATATAGAAGACCTCCCCTTTTCACAACAAAATTTCAAAGATGAACACTTGCACTTTTGTCTTACTAAAAGGATTCCCTGTCATCCATCAAACACCAAATATCTATGTTGATGTTTAAGGGTTAAAATAATAGGGGGTAACACAACATGGGGACCTCTATTCAATAGGTTTGTTGAATTGTTAACATGACAACAAGCTAGTGGTTTGATGAATTTCTTAAGCAAGAAAATGTAGCAAATGGATTCATGCCCTCAAGGCATTGCTATTCAAACTACTCCAAGATAAACTTTTCCTTTACAATGGGCTTGGACCAATGTTATTATAATTGCAGGGATTAATTCAAAAATGGATCATAAATAGTTGTAAATAATTAGATGTGTCACATATTGTGAGCAAATTCTTATCTTTGTTAATATTTAATTGATAAAGTAAAAGTTTTTTGAGCTGATCCCACCCTTACAACAAATGCTAGAGTATTGGCTACATCTGAAGTCACCAAAAGACAAACTACTCAATTGGTCCTACTAGCTTGCTTTGGAGGACAACAATTTGGAGCTCTACTTCAAGTTTTTGCCTTTAAATAAAAAATATATGAATTAATTGTTTAATACCACGTATGATAAAATTGAAAAGTTTGGAATTTATATTTCGAATCATTGAAGATCCCGAATTAGAAAAGAGGGGCCATGAAATACAAGACAAATCTTGCAATGTCAAAAATATTTTTTGAGTTTTTTGCATATTTTTCCTTTTATATTTGTTGTTCACTTCAATTGTTTGATAAGAAGGTTGTCTTTTAAAGGTACAAGGATTATTTGGGATGAATGAAAAGTTATTAGGATCCAAAATTGCCCTAAAGCACTCTCTTCATCACTTTTCAATATGACTTCAAAACATTTAGGATTTATTGTTCTAAAACAAGGACTAAGTTTTAATGTCCATCCTTGCATGTGTGGGATTAAAAAGAAAATCACAACCACTTGTGGAACGCTTTGAGAGCTACTAGAAAAAGCACACCTATAATTTCACCCATAATCAACACTATTAGCATTTGAGTATACTTATTACTATTAAACATCATTTTTTTTATTGAATCTCCATGGAAAATAAAAGGTAGATCCAATACACTCTTACAAAAATTATTTACACACCATATAAATCAATTGAAAATGTCTATAGATGCACTAAAATCAACTTTAGATTCTTCTAGACTCTCATGTTTTGACTCTCTTTCGAAAAACTAAATCCATTTTAAAATGGTCAAACGTTATGTATTATCTTAATTTAGCTATTAAAATGATATTCATAACAAAATATTCTATTTTTTAAGACATGATATTAGGGTTTTTTGTCATTGTAAATTTTTTTGTATATTTCCTAAAAAATTGCCATGACTATAATTTATGTAGCGAAAAGTAAAACTAAACTAGGAAATATAGCAAAAAAGATACAATTAATTTGAATATGAGTTTGTTGCAAAGATTCATGAATGAATTATTTTATATTTCACATCAAAAACATTGTTATCAATGATCTCAAAGTTAAATGCCACAATCAAGCTAAATTTATCCTTTATATAATTGGTATATAAAATTTAGATATATATTTTTTATTAATTTTGATGTAAAAATAAAATCATTGTGATTTTCTAAAGTAAAAAAAAAAAAAAAAAATTCAATTTGAGATTTGAATCCCATCTATTATTTTGAATACAAGATGAGAATAATCATACTAAATCACATTTTCTTGTAGGTTGTTTTTTTGGGGAAAATAAATAAATTAGAGATTCTGTGCCTAACGTGTCTCCAAAGTGATTTTTAAAACTTTTTAATCTATTTTTTTTTGATGTCTTTGTCATACAATAGAATACGATATATATGAAAACACTTGAGACCATAGTTGGCCTTCAATCCCATTGTAAAGCTCCCAATCTCCCATCTACTAATTTGCACTCCACTTCCCTTCACTTTAGAAAGTTAGGACATCGTCTAACACAAAATTGCAATACACTGTCTTGTGTTTAACTCCAATGCACTATTCATTTAAGTGGAGTTGTCTAACTCCACTTGGAGATATAAATTTTTTTTTTTGAGATATCTATCACCATACGCTCCAATGCCTTTATCATCCAACTTGAAGTTATCTAATTCTAGTGCACAAATCCACCATTTGAACATATATTATTTTATCTTCAGGCAATCTCTGCTTGTCCACTAGTGCACATTTCATCATAAATTAGTTCATCTATCAATGCATTCATCCATCAAAGGTTGTGATGAGGGTCATGACAGCTACGAGATTATGGGATAAGATTTTTTTTGAGATTTACTTGTTGTTGTTGTCCTCCAATTCCTTGATAACAATGAACTAACCGGCGGTTATCCCATTCCCCACCTCAAATCCACCTCGCCGCTAGATATCTCCGAGGGCCACCCCACCCCAGCTGAGCTTCTCTCCCCGACAGTCCGCAGCCCAAACAGCTGCATTTAGTGAGCGTCTCCGCCATTTAGAGTCCAAGCTGCTGCTGCCAGTAAGCGTAGTGCGCGTCCGACGCCATCGCCAGCTTCCTCGCAGCCACATCACTCACTGTACTCACTCACTGCGCGCAAGCGCCGTTGCTTCCTCTTTCTCCCTTCTTGCCCCATCCGGGTCCTTCTCCGATCCAGACCCAACCCAACTCAGACGTCGAGTAGATCCCCAGCTGAGTTAGGTAGAACCGTGATCGATTGGATCCCAGAGTCGGTAGCTGGCGACTTCCTTGGCGTCGATCGATCGATCTCGCCTTTCAAAGGGTGGGAGGAATTAATGGGGGAGGGAGCTTTGGGCTGGTAACCAGACAACTTGTGATGCTACTGTGATTCATGCCGGCTCGGGTATAGTAGGAGGTGGTGCAGGCGGAGGACTTGAATTGATCGCTGGGTGCATGCGTGACCAGGGTGGGATCACAGGCTAGCTAGGGCGGGTGGGTACCTGCTGTTGAGATCGATTATTGCTGCTGGGAGTGCGTGGATGAGCGAGGCTGGGAGGATATGATGAAGACGATGACGGGCTGGAGAGGAGCAGGGCGTTTGGCTCTTGGTGTTTGGGTGGTGGTGGTGCTTGTGGTCTCGGTTAGAGGAGCTACCGATCCGGGCGATGGTACGCGGGTTCTCCCTTCTTCCTACTGCTTCTAGCCTTCCTTGGTGTTGTGAGTATTGTAGTTGTTGTAGTCTTTAGAGTTGGGGAGGATTAGGGCACCTGTCTTTGATAGGCTAGCAATGTGGGAGACGCGGGTAGAAGAGGACATGGCCTTGACTGGATACTTTGTCTCATGAGAGCGGAACCCAATGCCGAGGGTCTGATTTAGTGGGAGAGGCGGAGTTGGAGCTCTTCGAGAATATATTGATGGATTGATCGATCTGGTAGGGGAAGTATGCTGGGGTGGCCTTTGAGTTTGACGTGAAAGAGATTTATTGGTGGAGTTTTTTGATATGGGAATATCACTTTTTGTGTTGATACGGGTGCTATGGGGAACAGGTGTTAGATGGGACTTGGGTCTCTTGAGAGAGGAACCTAATGCTGAGTGTTTGGTTTCGTTTTTCGAAACAGGGTTCGAACTCCTTGAGAATATATTGATCTGGTAGGGGGAATAGGCTCTTTAATTATTTTAGTTTGAAGTAAGTACTATGTTATGAAATGTAATCTCTTGCCATTAGCTGTAGTCTCCTTGACTTGAAAGAAATTTCTTTGTGGAGTTTTCTGGTGCGGAAACATCGCTCTTCGCATTGATACATATGTTGTGGGGAGGATGCACCGCACGAGTAGACCTCATCTGCCTTGAAACTTTCTAAGCAAAGTAGGTCTACTTAGCTAGTGTGGCCTTTAGTTTGAAGTACTATGCCATTAAATGTAATCACTTGCCCCTATGTGTTTCTCTTCTTGACATGAACGAGATTTCTTTGTCGAGTTTTCTACTGTGGAAACTCCACTGGGACTGTGGAAACTTCTATGTTGTGGGGGGATGCACAATGTGAGTAGAGTTGAAACTTTCTGAACAAAGGGATGTACTGGCGAAACACATTTACGAGTACATAGGGATGAGAATTCAAGGCATATTGTCCATTTTGGAACTGTGGTTTCGTAACCTCCTGGTGTGTGTGGGGAGCGTCATTTATTAGGTCGAGTTCCAAAGATTTAGCCTTGTCGTGTCTGGTGTTTGTGTATGTAGTGTCTGCGATGAATTCCTTATTCACTGGCCTGGAGAACGACGTGAGGCTCACGAAATGGGTGCAAAGCGCGGGGGATCCCTGCGGGGAACAATGGTTAGGAGTCACTTGTCAGGGCACTTCCGTCACTGCAATGTGAGTTTTTCATGCCTTCCCTCGCAAGCTACAAGTCTTTCCTGCCTGGGAATGTGATTTACTTGGAACATAAAATCAACGCACAACCTTCTTGATCCAGATGGAGTATCGTTTGTGTGATTAGAAGCCTCCTGTGTTGGTTTATGTGGAGCTATAAGATTGCCACAGTAGTGGAGAGAAGGATGACTCGATAGAAAATGACTAGGAGAAAATGGAATTAGGACAACTTCTAGAATCCTTTCTATGCGAAGGAAGTATTTTGGGGAAAACATAATCATTACACACAGCATTCCCTGGTCTAGTTGGCAGACCTCCCTTGTTATAAGAAATTTTATGTAGGGTTTTTGTGCAGCCATAGGAATGATCAAAAGAATAGTGGAGAGGACGTTAACAGAAAAAAAACTGGGAGAGGATTAAAAGGCTCTGATAGAGCACCTTTACGTGCAACAAAATTCCTGTAAGTTCATAAGCTATTAGGCATTTGTTTGTGTTCTTTTCTGATTCTATTGGTCAACTGTCATTGCGTTGCAGCAAGCTACCCAGTATGGGTCTGCAAGGGAAAGTGGAGGGATGGGTTTTACAGAAGTTTACAAAGCTCTCTGTGCTGTAAGTCAGACTATGATCCCTTATTACGACGCTTTAGTTTTGTATTTCAAAAATATAGAGATACCATCCATCACGTCGTTTACATTCCTTGAATTTAATGAACTGCAAATTTTACGGTGTTTGTGTGCTTCTCTGCAGTGACCTTAGCCGCAACAACTTTAACACCGACCTTCCTAATATGTTCCCTCCCCAGTTGACTCAATTGTAAGTTACATTTCACGCTTTGTATATAGCGAAGGGTGATTTTATCCAGAGACTGGACCTAATTTCATTAGTTGTATCTAGGGCGTCCATCTAAGAATTAGAATGTAAATCCTCGGTAGATACACCGATTTTTGAGTTCCAAGAGGAAGTGCATTTATGTTGTCAGAAGTACTTTTCGACTGAATCTGATGGAAGTTTACGTCCAATGTTTGGAATTAGGGCACCCTACCTTAATGCTTTCATCCTGGTTAGAAATAGTAGAGTTTTCCAGTTTGAGTGTTCCTTTAGGCTGCCCTGGTTGCCTCACTGAGTGTCAAATGGCAATTGCTTTTCTGTTGGTAATTGGAGGTTGCCTCATTGAGTGTCAAATAGAGAGTAATTGCATATACTTTTAGAAAAATAGTTTGATTTTAGAACTTAGGCTAATTTTTCGTCGTTTACCTATTCTTGCAGAGACTTGTCCAACAACCAGTTTTCAGGCACCTTCCCTTACCTGCTCATTAACATCCCTACTTTGACATCCATGTAAGTTCTGCTGACACGCATTCAAAGAAATACAGGCTGTTGTGAAACGGGTAATCTGAAAATCACTTCAAAAAGTCTAGTCTGATGATTGATGCTTTATGGAAAATTAATAACAAGGTTAATACTCGTGGTCAGTTTATTCTTGGTCGTTCAACTATTCTATGCAGTACAAAATGATCGAATAAATGAATAAGCTTAATTATTATTAATGTCTTTCCATTTTGTTCGATGGAGTCCAAATAGTTATGTCTTGGCGTCAAGTTTTTGCTTGCCCTCAAGACTTGTTCATAGAAGTACAAAACAACCCATAAGAGTGTGGTTAATGATGTGCTTGGTAATTGCAGTCAATTAAATTTTCTTCCTCTATCTTTTCACGTACAATACTTAAAAACCCTTTTCATGGCAGAAAGTTGAACAACAATGTGCTGCAAGGATCGCTCAACGATCAAGTTTTCTCCAAACTGGTCAACTTGGTCACTCTGTAAGTAGTGACTAATACTTTTTCTACCTCTGAGAAAGTGATTGCTACACAATAGAAATGTTTAGCAAGACTTCAAATTAATCTCCAATTTGTTTCCTGTTCGTAATATTTCTTTGTGTGGCCTTTTGCCTGCAGTGATTTATCCAACAACGACTTTACAGGATCGATTCCTTCAACCGTAGGTGACATGGTTAGCCTACAGAATTTGTAAGTTCTTTGCAGAGTCTTTCTTGTAATGAACCAAATGCTACAGACTCAAGTTAATTTCAATTAGTGCGAGACACACTAATTCTCGAATATTGCAATTATTGACTTGAATCATGCTAATTTTGTATGTTTAGTGGTTACCGGGAAAAAAAAGAGTATCTATCTTAGTACAGAAGTCTTTAAAACTTTTTTGGAAATAAATTTTGTTCTAGTAGAAACATGCGACTTTAAACAATCAATGCATCTCACACTACTTGAATTTGAGTATTTACAATTGAATGGAAATTTCCCCCTCTTAGGAGTATTCTAAGTACTCGTTATTGTCTTTTCACTTCTGCTGAATCCAAAGCATATTATGTTGTTAAAACTGAGTGATATTTTCATGTGCTTAGGTACTTGCAAAACAATAAACTTACTGGTACACTCCCAACAACTTTGTCAAATCTTGTATCCATACAAGTCTTGTAAGTTCCTAACCGTCTTGCATTTTTCTTGCATTTTTGATCCAATTCATAAATGATCCAATTCTGGAATTTCGCTTGCATGTTTTCTACACCTTGTCTATGGATTCTATTAAGAAACAGTCAATTGACTAAGCGAAATCCTGATTGCTTGAAACAGTGACGTTTCCAACAACGACCTTACAGGCTATCTTCCTCCGAATTTCAATCCAAGGACTTTCAAGTACGTTTCCGTGTTTCATGCTCTATGTATGCTACAGAATTTGGATAGAAACTTCATAACAACTTCAATCTAATGGAGCTCCAGAATCTGTCAAAATGCTTGAATCAGTTTATAGTAAATCTTTTCATTCGTTTTAAACGAGCTTGATGGGTTATTGACCCGGAGGAAGTGATGAGATACATCTCAAGCACCATCAAACAATTCTTGACAACATTGCCGTTGAAATAGAGGTGGATGTAGAGTCATAATTCTATCCTCTCCACTCTTTGAAATAGCAAAAGTTCATCTCCAAAATCCGATGGTCTCAGCTAGTCGAATAATAGGAACTGCTCTCTATGCCTACATTATCTAAATTGGATGTAAGGTGTGAGCACCTGTATCCGTCACTAATTATTTTTACGACATTTTTGGCCTCTGAAAGAGGATTCCAGTGCACTTAGCATGCATTCTTTGGGCACTGCATGAATGAGTTCTGAATTTTCAATGTACTATCTCTAGGTGTATCAGAAGTCAACACTAGGCTTCCATAGACTCTTGGTTTGCTTGTGTAAATCCTGTGTAATCAATATCTTCATTGGTTTTTGTGATGCTTTTTGGTCCAAATGTAGGCGTCGCATTTTGGGTGTACATACCTTAGTTACGTTACTCCTTGTTCCTTAATGCCATTTCACACACTGAAGCAACTGATTCATGTTCTTTGTTTTGGAACAGTTATCAAGGAAATCAAATCAAGCAACAAGCCCCACCTCCGCCACCGTACACTCCACCGCCACCTCCGAAGAACCAAAGGCCAGTTCCTCCACCATCTAAATCGAAATCCTCAAGCTCCCTGTCTACCGCAACTATTGCTGGCATTGCCGTGGCAGTCGTTTTGGTGCTTGCAGCTGCTGCCATAGCCGTGTGGTTCTTGAAATTCCGAAAGCGACCGGAGCGTGCCAAAACCTCCGATCTGGAAGCCAATCACAGCAACAACGACAACAGCAGCAGCCGGCGGAGCTGGTTTTTGCCCATCAGTACCACTCACAGAAAAGGTCCGCATAACCCTGTCTTTGTTACTTTTGGGGTGCGTTGCGGTTGGAAACAGGACCAAGCTTGAACCTCGCCCTCTCCAAGAGTCGTAGGTCATCTGCAAGATCTAATGGGCTCGATCTGGTTTGGTGGAGAGGGTTGTGTCCGATAATTGGCTTGAAAATCGGCCTTTGACTAGTTGTCTAATACGTATTCATGACTTTGGCTGAACTTCAAGACTCTTTACTCGTTTGTGATTGAGAACGTGATCTATGGTTCTTTAACTGATAGTGTTTTTTGTCGACGTGGGTTGTAACAGAGAAACCGACGAAAGTGAAGGTTTTTGAGCTAGGTGAGGCTTTAGACCATACTGCAGTAGTACGTTTACATGTAATTTTAAATTACACAATCCCCCCCTTCCAGATTGATAAAATTGTTCGTAGAGCAAACTTAATACACGTATAAGATTCATGTAATTCTCATATTGAGTCAACATTTAGTTAATGTTCATAGTTTATATCATTAGTAAGAACTCAATATGTCATTGACAACTTCTAAGGTAACGAGTCAACATGGACTTGACATTAATTAAATATCATTTTAATATTGATCTAATAGATAAACATTAATAACTTCAATCTAATGGAATCTTTTGAGATGTACCCAATATGTTTGCAGTATCGCCTTTCAAGATGTAATTTGAGAATGTTGACCATTTCGGAATGGGCTTTTGTAGATCCCAAGGAGAAGAAGGGCACGGATTCACCCAAGATCAAGGCCCAACCTCCAGTGAAGACCCTCAAAATCCCGCCGGCGTACCCGCAGGTTCCCTTCAAGAAAGCCCCGGGGAAGGTGAACAAGAGCAACATCTCCGCCGTCGCCTTCTCCGTGGCTGAACTGCAGGCAGCCACCAACAGCTTCGCAGAGGAGAATTTGTTAGGCGAAGGGACTCTCGGAGATGTCTACCGGGCGGACTTCCCTGATGGCCAGGTCAGTGAACTCCATTTCCATATCATTATATCAAAAGCAAGTCAAAAGGCTCCCCACAATAAATGGCGAAATTAATGGCTGTTTGGTGGAACATTTTGCAGGTGTTAGACTCTTAACCTTCGCTTCTATTTGTTCCGTAGTCCATATTTTAGATGGTGAACAAAGCGCTTCGGGGGATTTTTGTTCAAATCAGTTCTCATTCGTGAAAACTAGTGCTTGAATCTTCAAAAAGCAACCTTTCTTTTTGAATGATTTGATGAAATTGAGATCAATCATGTATTTGTACATCGATATACCCAAAAGTATGCAAGAATTCGAAACATGATTTGGGCATTAATGGTTTAGGCACAGAGAGACTTGATAGCTAAACTTCACCAAAGACACCTCTCTTGCGTTGGTTAATAATCTTATGATCGTTCATTTATCATTTTTCATGTAGCTTATATGGTTTTAGACTCGAACTTCGCTAGAAATACTTCAAGAGAAGTTTATGTCATCATTTTTCATCCTCGATGATCAAAACTCAACCTTATCTCTTCCTTTTGTTTCTTTTGTTTCATTGCATTACAATACACTAACCGTTGATCCTCCCCCAATCCGTGTCTCCCAGCTCCTGGCTGTGAAGAAACTGGACACCAAAGCCTCCATGGTACAGAACGAGAACGATTTTCTGAATGTTGTGGAGGGGCTGTCGAAGCTGCAACACGGAAACACGGCCGAGCTTGTGGGCTACTGCGTGGAGCATGAGCAACGGCTGCTGGTGTACAAGTACCTGAGTCGAGGGACTCTCCATGAGCTCCTTCACAACTCGGAGGACAACAACAAGGGCTTATCTTGGAACATGCGTGTGAAGATCGCATTGGGCGCGGCGCGGGCTCTCGAGTGAGTCCCTCTCATCTCTACTTTGAGTTGAATGATTTTCTTAGAAATTGATTAATTTTTAGCTTTAATGATTTTGTTGGCTAATGGAACTTAGTTCCAAGCTCAACATATCCATCAACTACGTAACATTATTCCATGGGGTCGGATAATGTTTCCTGTAATACAAATCCAAGACGCGGAATGTTTGGTGCTAAAAGTTCCACAAACAAGTGAAATTGACATTGGCTTCTTAATGAGACTGAATTGCCTTCAATGGCCAACAAGACCCAATAAAATCTGAGACAATTTAATAGTAATAACCATGCTCAAATGCCTTTTAGATGTACTTCACTTCTATGGTGAGTTTCTGAGAACTGATGGGATTTTTTTCTTCGGTGTTTTGGGTTGAATTTTAGAAAAAATTCTGGGTTGCATTGTTTTTCAATTTTGGGTTGGGTTGGTTTTTAATTTTGGGGTGTTATGCAGGTATTTGCACGAAGTCTGTTCACCTCCTGTTGTGCACCGTAACTTCAAATCAGCAAATATTCTCTTGGATGATGAGCTAAACCCACACGTGTCGGATTGTGGTTTGGAAGCTCTCGCTCCTTCCGGTTCTGAACGTCAGGTTTGTGTCTCCATTACCAATAATTTGGAATTTGTGGCATTTTGAGATTGTTTCAGAAGGTCTTGCATTTTTCAATCAATAAGGATTATTCATAGGATCTTACTGAATATCATATATATTTCTATTTGCGGTGGAGACTCTTGTAATTTGCTGCTTATTGATGAAGGGTATTTGGATTTATTGCCAGGTTTCTGCACAAATTCTTGGGACTGCTGGGTACAGTGCTCCTGAGTACACCATGTCTGGCACTTACACAGTCAAGAGCGATGTTTACAGCTTTGGTGTTGTGATGCTGGAGCTCTTAACTGGACGCAAACCTTTGGACAGGTAATGTGAACATTACTGCCTACAATAAATACGGTAGGAGGTTTAGAAATGGACCATTTATCAGCTGATTTGCATTTCGGGCGAAGCTAATCTCCTTGACAAGTATTTTTCAGTAAATTTTTATCAAGAGAAAAACGGAATTGGACATCTAATCCAAATCGTTTCATATTTTTTGGACCTTCATGGAATTAGTTACGAATTTTTGAAGTTGGAACGCAGTGGTCACTGGAATGGACCAACTCCTGAAATGTACACAAGTTGTACATTGATGGTGCAATGAAGAGTGCAAATGTTTCTCTTGCGGTAGAGGACTATTTTAGAGCCTAGTCCATTTTAGGGTTTTGTCCAATAATCACTTTGTTGGGCTTCCGGGTTCTCGACCGGTTACCCTTTTTCTTACAATGCTTCCCTACTTTAGTCAAGCTTTTGTCCTTTGGTATTCTGTTCTTCTGCCGTGTTTTTCTTAATTTTTTTTTGCTGACTGTTGTCAACTTGCAGCTCAAGGCCGAGGTCCGAGCAGAGTTTAGTGCGCTGGGCAACACCCCAGCTGCATGACATTGATGCACTGGCAAGAATGGTGGATCCAGCATTAGAGGGTGTCTACCCTGCCAAGTCCCTCTCGCGGCTCGCCGACATTGTTGCTTTGTGTGTCCAGGTGAGTCCAACAATCCGTCACAGCCTAGTTGCCCCAAACACCTGTGACAATATGAAGTTTTTGTGGCAATTAATAGTGGTGTAAACTCGACTTTAATAAGGATTCTGGAATTCTTTGAGTCAGATCTGGAATCCTTTCTGCACTTGTCAAGCTTCTCATTTTCACAATTTTTTTAAGACGTAACGAAGGGCAAGTGAGATTTGAGTTCGGCGCATCTTTTCTCTAGGGTTTGCACAAATGTTTCCTCTTGTTGGTGAGAATGGAAGATGCGGTATTAGAGAATGTGATATTGAAGAGATCTAGGTTTATCATTCTTAAAATTAAGAGGGGTTGCTACTTAAAACTTACAGTTTGTGATTTCAGCCATTCAATTTGATCTTTCCTGAAACAATTTTTATCCATTTTGAACCCCCAAATCTTATCTTACTCCAAGTACTCGCTCTTTTGTAGAGATCTCAAATTGCGTTATTCAAATTGCCTCCATTCTCACCTTGATGTGATGAATCTGACCCCATTTGCTTCGTCTGCAGCCTGAACCTGAATTCCGGCCTCCAATGTCTGAAGTGGTGCAGTCCCTGGTGAGGCTTATGCAGCGAGCCACTCTAAGTAAACGCCGAACTGACTCTGAGTCAGCTGCTTCTCAGGCTGACATTCAGGAGCCCTATGAATACTCAAACTGAACCCTAAACCCTCCCGGCACGACACATGCACTTTGATTTCCAAATCTGGTGAAATTTGGCTTGCAGCTCTCAGTAGACCCTAGACCCTAACCCTCACGGTTTGGCACATGCACCATGATTTTCAAATCTGTTGAAATTTGGCTTGCTATCTCTAAAACCCTAAACCCTCACACGTTCACCATGTGCACCTTGGTTTCCAGAGTTGGTGAAATTTGACTTTCAAATCCTAGAATTCTGCTATTTTCTCGTGCAGATTGGTGACTTGTGACTCTTGTTACAAAGTTCTCTACTTCTACATGGCAGCCGAGTTCTGATTATGCGTGGTGACATTATTCTCCCCAGTTTTGAACCCCTGAACCCTAACCCCCTAAAAACCTCAAAACCTCGGTCCTCTTCCATGTTTTGGAAAGCTTTTTTAAGAGCTTTCTTAGATTCAAAGCAAGGGTGGTATAAGAGCTTGTACCTATGTATACTTCTGGTTTCCCTTCTTTATGGAAACTTTTTTAGAGCCTTTTAAAAGCTTTTTTCAGAGCTTTTGTTTTTCTTTTTTTAATGTAGATTCAAGCAAGGGTTTGCTTGCAATTGAGTAGGCGGCATGTTTCTCAGTTAGTTTAGCTGTAGGAATACCAATTCTTTGTGGAGGTGAATAACACCACCAGCGGGTCATAATAATTTGAATGAAAAATAGATGAAACATATTTATGTTTTTGTCTATTGTTGTACTGTACTTTGATACATCCTGTACTATTGTTGACTTCTTGTAGTATATGAATTTCGTTATTTTGAATGTCTATTTTCGTACATTTGTTGTTTTGGTATTTATGTTGTGAATCATAGTTGCTTGCTATGAGATGGGTTTTCCAGATTTCGAAGGTCTGGTTCGAATGGTTTGTTGAACTTGTCTTTGCGTTCAGCTTATGATATGGTATACTGGGTCTCTAGTAGGAAGTGGAAGTGGTTGCTAGCATGTGAGTGATTGCTAATATGTGAGTCTAGGAAATTGAGTCTGAGTTAGGAGCTTATGCTCTTATATTATAGGTACATATGTTAAAAGTACCTTCTATGATTATGATTATAAGATATTTATATTCTAAATGTTTATATTATAGTGATTTATGTTTTAAGAATTTTTTATGGTTATAACATAAATATTTTATATTATGAGCACCTTCAATAGTTGTAGAGTACCTACCTAAGTTTAGGTTCAAGGCTTATAAGTTTGCATGCTAGCATTGTTGCCAAGACTCCATTCAATAGTGTCATTACTAATTAAGTTATGACTCATTTAACCCTAAAGGACCATTGTCCCTTTGAGGGACAAATTGGATTTTGGGGAGGGACCTATGGGCTGAAATTTTGTCATGCTCTTTTGAAGCTGTCATGCTTTTTTTGAAGATAGAAAAACTGATGAGCTTCATGGGAATATAATTTTTTTTTCAATTGATGTCTGGGAATGAAAGTCATGTCCAAATAAGCTCAAAATAGGGGAGAGGGGGCAGCAAAAAAAAGTTTCAAAAATTGGAATTTTTTTCGCATAGATTATATTTTTGTCTACATGGGAAGCTTTGATTTATTCCATTTGGACTTTTTATGAGAAATTTATGGACAATCTTGTTTTCTGGGCAGTTAGAGCATCTTCCTAAAAAAATAACTTATAGAATTCATTTCTGAATGCAATTTTTACAATTTTTTTGAAGAAAATTTTTCACATGATTTTGTTTGCTTGCTAGAACAATCTCACCATTGGAATACATGCATTTTAATTCCATTTTAAAGATATTAATAATTTAAATTTCCCTTCTTTCTCATACCTACTTCTACTTAACAATTTCTTTAAGCATAAAAATCAAGGTTTTTTCTGAGTTTTTTTTCCCCCCTAGACTCTCAACTCAATTTCACACAATAAAGATTTAAAGCTCAAAACTTTGTAGTGCAAAAAATTTAAGTTAAAAAAGTTCAAAGTCAAATAATCCAATCCCGCAAGGTGCTGAAAAAATTGTTTTTTTCACTTTAAACGCAAATATATTTTAATCTATGTGGTCAAAATTTCTGAAATTTTTTCCACACATTTTCATACTAATAAGGTATAAGATCCTACAGTTGGATGTGCAAAAAAAATAATTTTAAAATTCTTTTACTCTTTGCTACAGAAATGGCAGTTTTTTGGCAGAAATAAGGCCTTGGTCCTTTGGGGGTTAAACTATTTTGAAATAATGAGGCCAAACATAGATATTGTACTAGATAGGTTGGCATTTCAAGTTCAACTAGTGTGCCCTATGTTGTTGCCCTATGTTGTTGCCCTATGCTATTGTGCTATTCCCATAGTCAAAAGGAAAATAAAATCAATTTTCTAATATTTTTACACAAATTTTTTGAAACTCAAGATCTTTCTATTGTAGATCAAAATGGCATGAAAGGAAGTTTGTGCACCCCTCCTCATAGAGAGCTTTTTGACAATACCAAATGTAGATTGGAATTTACTATAGATTAAACTATTGAGAAATTCCTATAGTTTAAGTTCGTTCTTAGGGAGGAGTTAAAACCTAAGGTAACTTCTATGGAGAGTGGATTTTATTCTGCTTTAGTTATGTACAATAGAAGGAATTGGGGTAATGTTCTCTTTCTAGCTGGACAATAGTAGATTTAATTTTATTATTTTTAAATTAGCCAAAAACTTATCAAATCTATAGTGAGCTTTTCTTCCAGCTTTGCTCCTATTGATCCATCTTCCTACCAACTACCGGTACGTCTTTTCCATCAATCCAACTTCTAGCTTTACAGGTTCTATTGATTTTCCCTTTATTATTTCTCCATTCCTTTCACCATCGAATGTTAGTCCTCCTTTTTATTTTTACTATTGAGATTTCTGTTTGATTTGCTCCAATTGATATTACATTCTATTTTCTTCACATTCCTCTCAATTCTCAAGAAACACTATAGCTACAATGATCATCCATTAATTCATTCTTACTCTCATTCCAACACTATTGATTTCACAATCTATTGATTTCTCTCAACATCACATCACTATGGGTTGGTACACAATTCACCACATTCACAACACTAGAAAACTCACAACTCCAGCATATTCATTCCATCCACATCAAATAGTTCCATACGCATCACATCATTCCCATTCCACACAGTTAACCCCTTTTGCAGTTTCCTGCCAGTTTTGGCCTACGGTTAGGGTTTAGAATGATTTTGGGTGCCTTGGATGATGGTTTCAGGGATTGAGCAGAACAACAATATTGGGGGCAAAGAACTGAAGAATTTTGTGGTGCCAAAAGAAAAAAGGTTTAGGTTTTTATGAACTCACCAAGCTTGGTGGAACAGAAATTTTGGCGTATTCTCCTAAATACCTTGCATTTAACAAATTCAGTTACGGTGAAGGACAATGGCAGCATACATTTTGGCCCACGTCATGAGCTACTGCCTCAACCGGTTCCTTTGGCAGTTGCTGTACTTCCCTTCCTGGCGAGGGAGATAGAGACGTTTTCTTGGATTCCGAGCCATGAGTTTCTTCAGCTAGTTTGGGAAGACGATCTGAGAGTTTTATATTTGTTGTTCAAGCGAATGGATCCAAAAGCAATCCGAAGGCGCCCGCCAACAGATTGTGATTGCGTTGTAGGGGTTAGGGTTGAAGAAATCTCAAGGCGGGAGAGCAAGCAATGGAGCTCAACGTTGCCGACGCTGGCGAGTATAAATGCCACATTGTCTGCTGCCCTCTCGTCGAAGGTGGTAGCGTTG
Organism: Climacium dendroides; assembly: GCA_950106755.1. Classification (NCBI taxonomy): domain Eukaryota; kingdom Viridiplantae; phylum Streptophyta; class Bryopsida; order Hypnales; family Climaciaceae; genus Climacium; species Climacium dendroides. The sequence goes on from OX467091.1 coordinate 22,470,015, forward strand.
CATTGGACCTAGTTTGGAGTGTGATTGTGGTTTGTTCATGGCGGATGCAGTGGCTGACCACTTCAATAGTGAGGTTGGTGGTAGGGGTGTGCTGCAACGGTGGTTTCGAGCGGAAGGCGTCTCTGAGGCAGGGGTGCGTAAGGTGGTGCACTTGTGTGATCCAGCATATCTGGAGGCACAACGACGCCCTACCTCGTGGAATCGACGTGGAAACTTTGGGCAGCAAGAACGACTCCGATACTTGTGGTACAGACACGCCGCGAGGTTGTTGGGCTGGTGTGAGCGCCGTCAATTCCCGGCGTTTGTGAGGGACATCCTCCGACAGGAGATTTTTCCAAATGCTTCTATCGACAATGAAGAAACTAGCACGGTCGCGACTACGCAGGCACGATCCAAGCCACGACGGCCAGATACCACTGCAGGTTAGTCCACCGTCACTCATTTCATGACATGTTCAACTTTGCATGATCCATTTTTTTGCAATGCAATTGTCTATACACGTCATACAATCCTTAGGGTTTAGGTCACAAGTCCTGCATGTGTCCCTCATACCTTAATGTGTTTGTATGCACTCAAGGATTGATGCAGTCTTTTACTTCAATAATGGATGTTGAAATATAGAACTGACAATTCCAATCCTTCATATAATTGATGTCGGGGATAGCACAGAGTTGAGGGGACGTCCAGGGTTCAGGGTGATGACTGGCTTCACACAAGATCTAGGTCTAGAAACTACTCTGTCGGTTTAGTTTGCGACATGAATTGTCATTCGATACATCTTGAGCTGGGAGCTAGGTGGGTCATTCTCAGCATTTGCAATTCATTGATGAACATGAACCGTAGGTACAGGTCGTTTGAATCAACTCTTTCACAATGGGTTTCAAATTGGAATTTTGAATTGGAACACCATATGCACTTATTAAACTCATCGACTTAGAACAAATTGGATCATCCAAGTTGCTTATTTTTTCAATGTCATATCACTTAACTCACTACAAACCAAACAACAAACGTGAGCTTAAGGTAAGGAGGTATTTTATGCTTTCCACAGACGGAGTCGTGTGTGTGTGTTTGGGTATTGATTGGGGCTGACTGGAGGAGACTGCTGACGTTGTCTCAGTTGCTGCTTCTGACCATGCCTGATAACATTAATTTGGACGGCAAGGCAGAACGCGTCAGGTCAGTTCAGTGAACCCCGATGGAGTTTGAAGGACAAAAACCTCAATTGGCTGGCTGGACTGACCCACCTTCCTGAACTTGCTGCAACTCAACTGAACTTAACGCATGAGTGCGCCACCCATGTCATTGCAGCTGCTAGTCTAAGCTTAGGCTTACTTTCATCTTGGAAGTGGAAGTATTTTTAGGGAGGGATATAACTCAGCGGTAGAGTGCCTTTAAATACAATATAACGAAAGGAACAAAAAGTTATAATCTTGAGTTCATGTTTATTCAAGCATCCACTTGTTTCTTTCTAAAGGATTGAAACACACAACAAAAACAGAAATTCTATTAAAATGGTGGTATTCATAGCATATATAGCATTACCTTTTGCTACTTGTATAGTGAGGTTCAGAAGAACAGGGAGTATTATATTATTCTAAGATGGTCCCAGAACACTTTGCATTTTTGCCTACTTACTTGAGTTTCATGTTTTATATAGGACCACATACTATCTTTACACACTTTTAGATGCAAAGGGAGGCCATTGTAATCGAGAGGACGTTTAGTATTCACGAGTGTTCCTTAGTTGCACATTGCTATTCTTTTCTTTGTCTTCTCTCTTGAATACTACTCATGAGGACGAGTTTGCTGACCTCCGTTTTCTTCTTATTGGTTGCTGCAGGAGCAGGATGGACCACAACTGCTCAACAATCAACAACCATTTACTACAGACCTCAACCAGGAAAATGTGCTTGGGACAAAACTAGCGAAGCTTCCTCGGAAGCCTAGGTCAAAGAAGGTAAGCCTCTGCAATCATTCCGTGCGCTCTCAAGGTTCCATGTTCTTGTTTGTTTTCATGGACTTCAACAGCTCAATTCTTGTGCCCATGTCCTCCCTAACCCTACACCATTCATTTCCTTTATTGGGTTGTTGTTGTACAGGTGAGCAACGTCGGCCTTCTGCCCCAATTGCCGCAACTCCAACTTGGATCCGAGAATATCAACCCAACGTCTAAGAAGAAGAGGGTCCGGAAGTCCCATGCAAAGAAGGGCTCAGAACTAGAAAATGGATGTGAAGTTTACATGGAGGGAGCAACCTTGAAATTCCCAAGGCAGAAGCCTCGGAATCCCAGTCAAGCAAAACAACGAAGGACATCGCAGGAAGTGGGCCAATTCATGCAGATGAGTGAGATGCCGACCCCAAACTCCCCCAATGACATTGGACCTCCCCCACCTGACTCCGCAACATGGGCAAGACGTATGTCCTACCTCCAATTGTATGCCTCTATTGTTGTATTATTTGAACATGTTGGATGTATAGGCAAGTACTTCTACTTTTTCAAGAACTCCAATGTAATTAACAAAAACTCAAAAGAACTTGTGGCTTCCAATTGTGTAGCACGGGGGAGGAATGGTAGATGGACGAGGGAGCAAAAAGGAAAAGGAGCACTTACAAAAGAAAAAAAGCCGAGGAACTGGATCTCATCCCCTATCATCCCCAACCTCACTAGCGGTGTACTAACACGAGCAAAGGCGGCAGCTGCAATTCAGTACGACCAGCAACAACAGAATGATGCATACATCCGGGAAGTTCTTGCACACTTTCAAGAAGAAGATCACGAGCTTCTGGACGACACCATCGCACTTGAATCGCAGCACACAGTTGGTAGTATGGATACTTTGAATGTCAATCTGTGGGACACCATTTTCAGGGAGGAAGCATGGAAGTCTATCGATCCCATTCAAAAGGCACCTGGCTTTGGAAGCACACATCCCGGTGGAACATTTCCTTCACAAAAACCAACTGCTGTCGTCATTGGAACATTACCGGCACACCTACACGGCATCTACAGTGAGTGGAGTTCTGCAAGATCAGGTTGGGCAGTACTAGTTCCCAATCGCTTCTTGTCAGAGGAATCCTTCCACACTGGGTACACTCCAACATGGACACAAGGACATGTAGTGGGTGAAGGTGTGGACTTCCTAACTGGGTGCAAAAAGGTTGTGTGCGAATTGGGTGGCTATCCCAGTGAATATCACTTGGATGAGAATCAAGTACGTATCGCCCTTACGCCCTACTCTGGCGCTATGGGTAGCGAGGGTGGACACGGCTATGGTTGGACCAAACATCAACATGGCGGTCCACGAACTGAACTTGTTCTGGTCCCTGCTACAGTGGAGACTGAAGTCCTTGATGATTGTGGAGTGCTAGAGGGAGCAGAACCAGAAGGGGTCAATGGCAATGTGGCATCAAACGAGCTAATTGGAGGGACCTCAAGGGGAAAACGTACAGAGCAAGTGGGTGACAACACTCTCGGTACAGGAGTTGCGCTAGAGCCACATGGTGAACCCATTGCAGACTTTGATGTCCCGGTAGACGTGGAGGGACCTGAAGGCACGCAAGACTCCACTGCACGCACAACTTTTCCGAAGGTAAGAGTCAATCTACCAGACTACATGCTTTTCGGCGATACAGTGAGTGGGTTCGACGATGTCGAGGATGATTTAGAACCAGCACATGAACACGTCGATTCCAGTGACTTAGATTGGATTCCTACTTACAAAGATGTTGTAGAGAGCGATGACTCTGATTTCGACGTAGATATTCTCGATGAATCATCCGAGCATGATAACGGCTTGACTCACTGGTGCATGCAGCCTAAGGCCTTTGTTCCTTGGGACATGCAAGAAGACGAACTAGCTGTTTACTACAGGAGGTCGTCTTGGAATTCTGATAGTGTAGAATTCATTGGGAGTCGAGATAATTTTAGCGGCCCCACTCCCGGATTAAAGTGTCCACAGAGTGTAGGGATCCCACAACCTGAACGGGTGTTCAACATGTATTGGACCGATGAGATATTGGATCGTATAGTCTTAGAAACAAACAGATATGCCCGAGCTTTGCTTCCCTGTAAGCCTAATGAACTACCACGAACTAAAGGTGGTTCTGCATGGGTAGACGTAGACCGCTCAGAAATTCGAGGTTGGATAGGCATTTGCATTCTAATGGGGTGCAAGAAACTCCCTAGTATAAGACATTATTGGATGAAGAAGGAAAACCTCATGTACTGTACAGTTATAGCGGAGGTGATGACTCTAGGTAGGTTCCAACAGATCATGAGCTGCCTACATCTTGTCGACAATAGTGAGCTGGTTAGGGATGTGCAGAATCCACAATTTGATCGGATTGCAAAAACACGGTGGCTCATAGAACACTTTAGTACAGTCTCAGAAAACATCTACAATCTAGATAGAGAGATTACAGTGGATGAGTGTGTCATACCATACAAAGGCCGGTATTGCTTCATCAGACAATTCATGCCTGACAAACCGGTTAGATTTGGGATAAAAGTGTGGTTACTAGCGAGTTCTAAAAGCAGGTTTGTTTGGAATATCGAAGTCTACTTTGGAGAGGGGACAGGTAGTGGTCCACATGGTCTTGGTTATCATGTTGTCGAGAGAATGGTTTCACGGTTAACAGGTAGGGGTCACCACTTAGTAATAGACAATTTATTTGCCAGTGTCAATCTGTTTCACAAACTCATGGTGAATGGAATTTGGGCCACTGGTACAGTGAGGCGAACTAGTAAAAACCTACCTTCAGGTCTTTACCGACAAGAAGATAAGGAGGTGAGAGGGTCGATGCTTATAAGGACCCACTGTCACCGCCAAATGGGAGTCGTATCTTGGCAGGATAAGAAGCTAGTTACATTGCTCAGTACAGCAGTAGCACCATGGACCCCTGGTGTGAGAGTGTTACGTCGCATACCCGGTATTCATGGTCAATTGATTGTGCCTTCGTCCCCAGTGCATAAAGTTTATGTAGAATACATGAGAGGTGTTGACGTGACAGACCATTTGCGTGGAAACTACTCTGCCCAGTTACGTTCTCATAAATGGTGGATGAAGCTGTTTCACTTCGTGGTGGATCAAAGCATGGTGAATGCATACGTCACTTGGTTAAAAGAAATGGAAGATCTTGGTTTACGAATCATGCCCCATTTGGGGTTCAAAATTGCGGTGGGGAAGTGGCTTGTAAGAGAGGCTGTACTTGCTCGACAGAGGAGGGCACAACCACCGAACCGTGCACCCCGTAGACCGACGCCTATCCATGCCCACTTCCACTCAAAGTTGCGAAGAAGTTGTGTGGTTTGTGGCCACTTGCAGCGGTGGTACTGCAAGGCTTGCGGGAATAAATGGATGTGCCGTGAAGGATGTTATCTTTCCCATCATGCGAAATTAGCATAGTACATCTTTGATAGTCTAACATGCATTTCATGATCCTTTCAGGTACTAGCTTGGAGGTTCCCTGGGGGCTTACCAAATTGGGACTTCAGCAATGGAATCGGCAATGGAATTGACGCAAGAATGAATAGAAGCAGTCGTCCTAGGGCGCCTAGGTGTCTAAGTCGACATAGTTTTTGAGTGGGATCAAGTCATATAGATATATTGGTGCCTTAGTCCGTGCCTGATGGAATTGCAGAGACTAGAGCGTCAGTTGTAGCTAACCTTCCAGAACTTCCTACACTTGATGGAGTTCAGTATTTTTGACTTTGAACTTTGATTTCAAAACTATGGATGCCGTGCCATTCTCCCATTTGACTCTATCTGAATTTTATGGTATTTCTAACAAAGGCCTTTACATATTTTTGTTTTACTGAAGTTTCAGGGAGGTGTAAATGTGGACCCCATTTGTGAAGTGCAGTTATTGCTTAGGCATTGTATGCATGAACATTAGGAGTTGTAGTTGTTCTTCAGGTTACCGATTATCTTCAGTTATTTATGGTTGTACCTTGAACTTTCTTTACACAATACTGGAATTTTTGTGCTTAGTGTTAGAAGTGACTAACTTGCCACTGGTTACAAAGTCTATAAGCTTCTTCTGGAAGGAGTCCGTGCCATCAACAAGCAGAGAGGTGACAAATTCGATGTCAACAGATGCAAACCAGAAGCCCTTCAGTAGACAGTAGAAACTGAAGGTAGTTAGGGATTTTTAAAAATCCACTAAATCGTCATTGGTCCACCTCTGCAATCGCACAGGTTGTCCTTTGGAGTAAACCGACATAGCCTGTGGTTTCCTGACCTGAAAACCGGAAGACCAGCACATGGGACAGCACGGCCACCGTAGAATCCGGACAGAAATGGAGACAAGCGGTAGTACTTTAGCCCCTACGATATTCCCAATACTTGTAGAGGAGGTGTTTTCACTTCTTCAAATACTGATGATATACTGTAATTTCTTTAAAGCACTTCCAGAGCTCCAACACTTTTGAAAATTCAAAGATATCATGCTGCTAACCAATTGAGACTTCCACAAAAAGTTTCAGCGTGTGAATCCATTCCTACCAGTATTTTTTGGGCATTGTACAGGAAAAAGGCCTTTATACAGTGAGGGTATACAGGAAGCCAAAGTGCATTAGGGGTTAAATCATAAATTCAAACATGAAAATCGAGACCAACTACACTCACACACACATGCTCCAAATTTCACAAATAATTTCCGCTTTGTATTACATTTATAAAATATTACAATTGCCTCTCAGTCTCCCACTCAGTAATTCCTATTGATAGATTCTATAGTTTACTGCCTCCATAGAAATCACTCCAGTACCAACCCTTAAATCACTATAGCCTCACACTGCTCCTATCGATTCCTCCACTACTCTAATCAACAACACAGCACAATAGAATACTCTAGCAATCCCGAAAGCACAACAACAATTGACTCCACCACTGCTGGCCTCCACCACCACGCAACCTGAGTCCTGGATTCTCTTTCTCTAGACTGCCTCCAAAAATCCACAATCGTCCTCTTTACCATGTTCACCTAACAAGTAAATAACAGCTACTATAGATTTGCATCCCATTCATCCACTACCAACTAACATCCATTGATAAGATTCCATAGTAAAGTCTTGCTAACTGGTAACAACCAAGTTTTAACACCGCAAATGCACTAATACTATAGAAAATTTAGAAAATTACCCAAATTAGATAGTGTGCACATTTCCTTTATAGTTTATTTGACTACACCAAGCGTGTGATCGGGAGACGCATGGTCCGAGAGATGGATAATTAATCCCTACACGACTAGGAGAAGCATGGTCCAAGAGATCTCAAGAGAGCTTTTTGACAATACCAAGCATGTGATCAGGAGACACGCATGGTTTAAGAGATCTCACTGTATTAATCAATCAAATGAACCAAAGTAAAACAAACAGACCTATCTTAATAGATGGATAATTAACCCCTACACGACCAAGGAGCCTACTTTAGGCTTTTTTAGAACTTGGGTATGTTCTATTGACTTCATAATTTGGAATGTTTGCATGAATTTTTTTGGATGGATGCCACTCATTATAATCCATGTGTAAAGCTTTGTTTTTATGTCATTCCAATAAATATTGCAAAGCTAGAAGTTTTTCTATTTTATTTCAATGTTAAATTGGATAGTGATAAAAATAATGATAAATCTAAAAAATATTAGTTTTTTTTAGGATTGTATAGATTGATACCTACTCAAAAGCATTTGAACTATTGAATTCTGAATAATGAGGTAGAAGTTATAAGGAGTTTCATTTTGCGGGCAATGAAGGTAGAAAAAAATACGAAGTAGTCTTTTGCTCTCAATTTTGAATTTTTTTAATAAAAATAAAGGATATTAATTATTTACTAGAACATTCTCATCATTGAGATTGACAATTTTCAAATTCTTCTAAAAGTTATTAGCATATTAATTTTATCTTTCATTGAATAATACCTTCTACTTACAATTCAAAAAAATGAATATGAGATTTTTTTTTGGTTAAATTTACATATATATTCTCAACTTGTTTTCCAACATATTGAATAAAATACACAAGTTATAGACATATTTATTGGATTGTTTTTAAAAATGTTCAAAGACAAAACTTTATCTTTTGAAGTTTAGGCACATTGAACTTGCAATTGGTGAAGATATTCACTTAAAGTTTTTGAGACAATATATTTGAACAAGTTGACTAGAGGATCCTATAGTTGGATTTGTTAAAAAATAAATATTGATGAAGATTTTGACCTAGCTTTTGGAACAAGTATTTTGAAGTAGTTTTTGGCCTCTAAACATGAAAGAATTTTAGGGGTTAATTTAAAGTGAAAAAAAAAATTGGTGGTTACTTTTAGATTTAATAATTTTTTCATTTTAAAAAATAATTTGGAGCCTTAATCCTTGGTACAAGGAAAAAAGAATTAGACGTCTTAATCCTTGGAATTTTATTTTTTTCATTCAAGTTGTTTTCAAAGTCACATTTTTTGAAATGAAAAAAATTATTATTTTTAAAGCTTGACTTACCCAAATTCTTTTAATTATAGAATATTGCAAAGCAAAGTTTTGGGAATATATACCATTGGGCTTAAAATACTGTATTATTACAAATGGATGCCAAACAAAACTTTGATACAATTATATTGAATAGAATAGGAATAATATCTCTATCTAAATTCATTGCAAGAGTAGTAGAGTAGAAAGAATGATGAATAATTTGGAACAAATAATAGCTCATACAAATAATGCATGAATTGAGAAAGTGACCAAACTTTGAATATCATTTAAGCATAGAAATTTTTTAAACTAAAAATTGTAGAAATTGAAGATAAATTTAGCTCCAAAGATCTGTTTGTGATTTGAGTTCTCTATTAAAAAATTATGGATAAAGTTCAGGAGGTTCATTTTTATTGTTTCTCAATGAACTTTGTCTATAAATTTTCAATGGATCATTCAAATTACAAATGGATTTTTGAACTTGAAAGCCAACTTAAATGCCTACATTTTTTAAGTTCATTCTTTTTGAATTTTTTTTATTACTATGCTTAAATGAAATTTGAATTTATGACAAACTTGCAATTCTTGTGTTATGCCATATCCCATATGGATTGTCATGCCTCCTACCCCCACTTGTATAATTCTCCTATGTATTGTGCATTTTGTTCATTGAGACTTCCAATTGAACTACAAATAATAGAATTATCTATTACATTACAATCATTTTTGTTATTGTTAACAATATGTCATATTTTAACAACTCATTTTAATTGCCTCTTACAATACTAGCTAGTTTATATACATGAAAATCCTAAATTAATACATGGCACTAAATTTGACACATGGCATTGAACACATGAAAATGCTAAATTAATACATGGCATTGAATTTGTCATATGGCATTGAATTAAACCAGTAGAATTGTTGTACAATATACAATGGTAGAAAAGCTTTTATATTTATGTTCAATACCAATCATTTTAGTCCATGTAAGTGTGTGAGCTTCATTATTCACTATTCAATTCCAAATCATTTTGAAAGCCTACGTTTAACAATGTTGTTTACAATATGGATTTATACTAGTTTATAGACTTTGTGGTTGATTATACAAAGGTCCATGGAAGGGGGATTTTTTCATTGGAGACCTTGAAAATTTGGCAAAAATAATACCATTTCTTCTCTTATTTAGTAATGATTGTTTTACTTTGGAAGCTCCCAAAATAAGAAGAAGAAAAATCAAGACAAATTTAAAACACCTCTAAGGCGTGAATTGGTGGAGCCAAAATGCCAAATTCCATTCAACAAACAAGCTTGCAATGCTTTTTTTTTCTATTCGTGTATGCAAGTGGAGGAGGGATAGACTTCATCAACATGGAGAACTTCCACCAAGTTGCTTATTGGTTGTCTAAAAATGCATGACCTTGATTATGGCATCAAACACATTAGTAATGTATTGTACTATATACTAAATTGTTACCAATGGCACAAAAGTAGTGAGTCACTTAGCTTTTGAGCTTTGCAACTAACATTTTTTACATGACTTGCAACAATTGCTTTATTAAAAAATCCTCCCAAGCATTGATGATCTTGCATGTATACAATATGTTAGATGAAGAATCCAACATTTATCAATTTATTTGCTTTACCATGCAAAATTTTGGATTGAAAAAATCTAGATTAGAATTATGTAACATGTATGATATGATATCAATACCTGTTTCATCTAATAATGTATTCACCCAATTGATTTTGACGTGTAAAATTTCAAAAAATGTGTTTAATTGTAACAATGGTTTTGATTGAAACATCCAATCTAGTTCCACCAATAAAGTATGTATAACCATTAACCCCTAAATACCTAAGTCCTTTTTTGAGCCTCTAGAAATTTGCTCTAAAATGAACAAAAAGTCAACATTTTGATAAATTCTATCAATTTAAAAAATAAATTGTAACCATACAAATTCAAATTAGACATGTTAGAGATCACATAGGAAAAGAAAACTCCAATCAATTTATAGCTTCTCAAAGTCTACTCTACAATTTTTTAAAATGAATTTCTAGTGTGATTTTTTCTTCAAGATCTAGTGTATTTGAGGCTCATTTTGAATAGCCCTCAACACTACAAAAAGTTAAGATTGCAATGGACACCCCTTGCACAAAATCTTGAATAGAAAAATCATAATCAATCATTTTCAAAATTGTATTTTTGATGCTAAAACTAGACTTCAAAAAGAATTTTTCAAAAATATAAACTACTAAGAATAGCAACTTGGTCAAGTTTTATTTAACTTCAAAGTATTGTTGACACCAAAAAGTGTTAAGGACCCTCAATCCAATTGCTTCCATATCTACAAAAATTTGGCATTTCAGCCCCTAAATGTAGGGTAGTTGTAACAGGGAAGCTATTGGGTTGAGGGTCCATAATGGATATGCAAACTTCATCGGGGTGCGTGCAGCAAGTGGGATTGAGGATAAACATCCTCACAAACATGTATAAACAAGTGGATATTGGAGACATTCACGTATGCTATGGGCAATAATTGCTGCAATAGTTGCGTTCTAATTTAATATCTGCAGTGGAGAAAATTACAAATCTCATGATGGAATACGAGCACACAAATAGGCTAATATCCTTGAGCCACCAAGAGCCTAGAAAGTGTAGAAGCATGATAATGGACTCCATGGAGTTTGTACAGAAATGCCCTCGTATTCTTTTAAGATTAGAAGCCTCAAAAATCATTACTGAGTCTGTACATCAGTTTCAGATAAGCAGTAGCATATCTACAAGACAAATTCTTAGAGAAAACTAAGGACATCTGAAATAAACTAAATACTGGAAGAAACTGTGCTCGAAAGGGATCTAAAAGGATGTCAGACGAAATGTTCAGACAATCGCTAATGTACAAGTTCGCAGTCACTAGAAATTTTCTAATTGCTTAAAGAACCACTAACTATACTACATTTGGGTCTACCAGAAGAAAGGGATACAGCTTGCAGACTTAACAAATGCTGCTTAGCTTCTACACTGCTGCCCTGTCCCAAAATCATTCCTCCATGAGGTACAGTGGGAAGTGCATGACTACGTGAAATCATGACGAGAAGAAAAACGTTCAATACCCTCCAATTCAAATCCAGTCAATCTCACAAGTCTCTCATTCTCAGGAGCTCAAGACAACAGAACTCCCAAACCTCAAACTAGAGCATAAGTGACCAACCTGAGGAAGATTGCTAAAGAATAAGACGTTGGATATGATCCCCGCCTTCAATCTTCCTCAAAGTATTTCTCCTCGGCATCTCTTGTAATTTCTGGCATCCAGTCGTCGTCAAGAGCTGCATCGTTATCAATCTGTCCGTAGTCCACATGTTCACTATCCATCCCTGACAAGAACTTCTCCTGCATCACCCGAATGAGGTCTTCCATCTTATCAGCTAATTCTGCAGGAGAGAGGTATTGGGCACCTGATGTTGTCTCCTCTCCTACCATGTCTTCAGAAGGCTGAGCAACTTCTTCCCCAGAAGGCTCCACTGGCCTCCCGCCTTCCGAGACTTCATTCTGGGCGTCTCTAGGATGGCTTGCTCTTGAATCAGTAACGTTGTCCCGTGTTCTCTGATTTGCTTGTGGCATCTGTTCCTCGTCTTCAGACTCTGTTTCAGACTCTGTATCCTGTGAATGGGGAAAACATATATGACAGTCAGAAAACATCTAACTGCTAATTCTCAGGAGAAAAAACACACCATTGAAGATTTTGTACATGATACAGGTGTCCTTTCACTTTGTCAAAGTGAGGTGCTGCTCCTGTGAAAGTACATAAGTAGGAGTCAATCTAAAACTATCTAATAATTTGGTGACAGAAGAGTGATTAGACTTTCGATCGTCTCTCTTGTTTGCAAGGGTACGAGCTCAGCCTCTATGAAGAAGACAAGCCAATGTGATGGAATTGCATGCAATCATGCCTTGATGTCATTCCCCAAAAAATACATGTTGATTAAAAATTCAAATGCAATCTTGGAGTAGAAGCAAACTAAGGACCAAAGAGAGGATGACTTTCAAGACTTTTAGGAAACCTCTATTGAATCTGTAGGAGAAAGCAAGTTTTTTTGGGTTCATTTAACCTTTTTATAAACCATATTGAGTTAAAAGGATAACTATAATTACCAATGTATCCTACAGGTATGACAGTTGTGAATTGTTTAGGCCCAACTGCTAATTCAAAACAAATCAAGATATCCAGGATGCTCTGATTCTCTAACATCTTATTTTAAGACAGATCCATTCACGTCTTGAACTCAAGGATGAAAGCATTGATACTCAAACATCCACCGTAGGCAAGTGTCGATATTGCAACCCACAATGGAAGGGTAAAAGATGTCAACACTACTCTAGAACGATATGACCTAAAACCAAAAAGGATAGCGCGAGCAAATAAATTTTGAAGAAAAGAATACTAAATAAAAATGAAATGCAAATTCAAAACGTGTAAACTACTAGGCCAAAGGATTTACATATTCCTCCTCGAATTCAGATTCCTGGTCTTCCTGGGCCCGACGCTCAGCAGGCTCCTCCTCAACTGGTATTCCTGCTGCCACTCGCTCTTCCCTCAAACGTTGTTGTATGTACGCCTCTTCTGAGCGTCGAATCAGAGTATCGGAAAATCGCTCCCCTGGTCTAACTCCTGGGTCACGAATTGCTGGGTCCTGAACATCCTCAAAAAATATTTATTAAAAACTGTGTATAAATTACCTCTGTCATGGAGAGCATGAGTTGTTCAGTTTTACCAATTGTTAACCTCCAATGGCTTCTACCCTTCTATTTTGAAGATTTGCAACTATCCCTCATTAAATGAAACATCCATACAGTTTAACATTCCATTGCTATCACCGCCATACATAAACTTTAACTAAAAAAATTAAAAATTCCTTCTAAAATCAGTTATAAATAAAGAAATAAAAATTTTGAGTGAAATCTGTTGGAATGGGTTTAAAATGACACTTCCAACGTGATAGTTTTTTAAAATTCTTTTCTTGCTTCAACCTATGAACTCAATTTTCCTAGGTCAATTTTTAATAAAAGTCATCCCAATCCTGTTCTCATAATTCGCCCCCTTTTCTCATAATTCTCATAGTGAAGTGCAAATTCCAATAACATAAGTCTGACATAGTAGAGTAACCTCACGAAGCTCCGTTCAATATATTTTTTACACTGAGCAAAGCTTTTTGTTTTGAGTAATAGATGTTTGAAAACACTAGGGTTGATTGAGGCTGTAGCGGTTAAGTATCATTAAGATCATTTACCTGGAATTGTCCGACGTGCTCGTAATGCACCAGCGGGGACCGCATCCGCATTGCGTCTTCAGAAAAGTACTGGCCGTCCTGAACTAATCGATTCATGTAAGCCAATCTTCGGTTCTGCACTGTGGCAGCTCGTGACCGCTGGTCCTCAGCGCTCGGATTCATAGCACTTTTCAGACTCTTCAGATGCCAGTTCACTTCATAGTCGTCTTGGAGAATCTCAAACTCTTGTAGCTCAACTGAATTCAGGCTCTTTCCGTAGCGTTCTGCCATAGACAAATTCAAAGAGTATGAGAAAGGAGCTCAAACCAGGGGTGGCAACTTACAGGAGGCTTGCCCAAAGACATTATCAAAGGAATGGACTATTGAACATTATTCATACAAATAATCTAGACTATGAACGAAAATTTGATTAAATTTTTGCAAACTTCATACAAGAGGCAAAACTTGCATTCTTATACGTTCGATAGCAACATGCAATATTTTACATAAGCTAAATAATTAAGTAGGCTATGTAAATTATAATTAGGAATTTCTATCAGTGCAATATGGACTAACCCATTTTCCTTCACAAAATAGGAATTACTTTAAATAATTGTATGTCTACATGTTCAGAATGAGATATTATCGCATGTTATTCAAGTTCTCGACTTGCACTAGACAATTCCATTCTCGGTTGTGTAGAATTACTTCTAATTTTGAACTTCAATTATTCGTTGAAGTTCTCAGCTTGCACCAGACAAAACTTTTGTAAAATTACAAAGTTGCTTTTGAACTTCTAAGATCATTTGTTCAGATTGTCTACCAAGTTGTCACCCCGGGAGCTCAAAACACAGGAAAGCGACGCTTTACACGAAAGAGACACTAGAGTTTGGTAGTATTGTGGAAGAGAAATAACCTAAAAACACAATAGAAAAGCCTCCTTCACAAAATATAAAATATCTTTGAATTACTAGTGTCTTAAAGTACAGTTTACATGTCCAAATTGAAATAGTTGTTCCATATTATTCAAGTTCTCAGCTTGCACCAGACAACTCCATTCTAAATGTGTAAAATTCTCTCTACTTTTGAGCTTATGAGATTATTTGTTCAAGATTAACTACCGCGTTGTCACCCTGGGAACTCAAAACACAGGAAATTGAGCTTCACAAGAAAACAGACACTAGGGTTTGGTCGAAGGGAGAGATAACCTAAAAACACCGCAGCGTCTCGACGAAGAAGGTTGGCAAGGTGATCCTTGCGCTCAATCTGAGTGACGGTCTGAGCCCGCGTGGCGAGCGCGTGCGGCAAGTAGAGATCCGGCTGACGACAGAGACGCTCACAAATCATGTCGATCCCATCGCTCGTCATCTCCGGGGATTTTACAAACTCCCGCCCCATCTCTAACCAACACTACTCCTGCGTCAAGCTTCTCCACCTTGAAGTCTTGAGGTCTCTGTTTTTCTAAAAACCTCGAGAGTTTTGTGTTGCAATCCCACTCTGTCCCAAAATATGCTACAAAAGTTCGCGGGATTTCTTACAATCACCGCAACCAGAAACGGACTAATTCGAACCTGCAGTTGCAATGTCGTGCGCACAAATCCTTCACAATACTGATGAAACGCGCTGCAGTGAGCGGAGAAGCCCAGTACTTGGTGAAGAAGGTTCCTCAGGCCGTGAGGTTGACGCTGACGGACGCGGACCCGAGACGCGCGGCTGCGGCCGGTGCTTACTTGTGAACTGTGGATGCGATTGCCACGTGGGAGAACTAAGCGCTACTTGGAAGGACGGGCTGTGGCGCCATGGAGCTTTTTACGTCCATAGAATATGAATGATAATTCATTTATTCATCCAAAGGTGTATATGTATATATTCATCGAATTTGGACCAATGTTTTTGTTGCATCCTAGTGATTTCATGTACTACAAATGGAGGAATATATCATCAAATATTCACTCAAAAAAATAAGTGGGCCTACAATTGAAGTAGTCAACTAAAAATTATCAAATTTAGTAGGTGCATTCTTCATTTCTATAACTTTTTAAAAAGTCATTCATCTAATACTTTTTGTCCTCAACAACATTTTGGAACTAAGAGCAACAAAAACTTGTGTATCCACTCATTAGTGTGCTCTAGATAATAAATTTGAATAATAGTAAAAATTCTATGTAGATTGTTTACTACAAGCAAACATTGACATTCACCCCCAAAGAACGATTCCATTGCCATGCAATCAAACTTCATTTTTAAGCTCAATTAAGCCTTCTAAAGCATATTAAAGTTTCAATGTAATATTTTTGTTACATAAGACTATGTGTTACTCTTTGTCAATATGAAGAATCTCTATTTATTTTGTAATAAATAATAATAATAATAATAATAATATATTTAATAATATATAAAAATAAATTGGTGAAAAGAACAAAAATAATTCAATTGATTTGAAATTTCTCTAACAAGTAAAAGAAGACATGAAAAAATAATGAGAATTTTTTTTAAGTAATTGATTTCTTTCCTTCATGCAAAATACCCTTCACAATAACCTTGAATTAAATCACCACTATAAAGTTCAATTCAACCATAATGGTTATAAAATTGATTGATAGAATTATGATAATTTTCACATTTGAATAAATAATTTTTTCAGAGATGTTGATTTTTTTTTAAAATTTGGTGAGAAAATTAAATTATTTGATTTTAAATGTGATATGTACATAAAATTAAATTAAATACATATTAAATAGCTAGGAATTTTGAACAAATTTAGATGAAGTTTAGCATGTGAAAGAATATTTTTTAATTTAAACTTGAAAGTCAATTTTAAAGAAGAAAATATAAATGAAATACATACAATGTTGTGTTAATTGGATTCTAACATATGGAACTTCCAATTGCAATAATTACATGAATTTTTGCATTTTTTCAAAGTTTTGAAATGCAGTATATATTTAATTTTTAGGCTTCATATTCTAACTTCAAATTGAAAACCAAAATGGATATTTTGAAAGTTATAACTAAGTTTGACTAAAGCACATCTACCTTTAGAATGCAAGGATCTTTAGGGGTTAAGGCATGGATTTGGAACTTTGATCAATAGGTTTGTCATGTCATGGTAACCTCGGAAGTATGGATCTCCACATATGACTTTGGTCTCAAACTTCAAAATTGTGCATATTATATTCTCTATTTCATCACAAGTAAATGAATTATTTTTTTATAAATATTTTAAAGGTGAAATCACATGTCTTCTACAAGTCTTGAAAGTTTTTAAATATTTTGGAGATTGACTTCATTGTGGTAATAGGTCCAAATTTCAAAATGTTTTTAAAATTTAAAATATTCAATTTTAGGAAGTTTTGGAGTTTTCAAATTGAAATAAAAATTAAACTTGATGAACTTCAATTCATCAATTTGGGACATATTTAAAAAAGACCATTCCATAGATGAAATTTAGATTTAGAGTAAGGAGCTAAAAATATACTATTATATAGTGATTTGGAGCACACAAATTTAAATTCATGTAAAAATATACAAGTCACTTATGATGATCTTTAGTGCATGCAAAGAGAAAGAGCAAGTGAACCACATACAAAAACTTGAGAGCTTGTCATTTTACATCTACCTACAAGAGGCTTTTGATATCATCTTCAAGCCAAATTATCTCTCATCAAGGTCAACAAATGGAAGATTTATGTTGACTATAGTAAAATTCAACTTGATTTCATATCACTTCATCGATGTTGTCATCAAAAAATTAAATGACACTAATGTGAATCCCATCGCTTTTCATTTCTTGAAGTAGGAACAAAATGTAGGGTGAGTGAAAAAAATCACAAGGACAAAACGTAGGACCGATTTGACTACTAATACTATATCATTTTCAGTGAGAAGTGACAAAGGTCTAAAACTTTGGAATGAAAAATGACTTAGTTTGCTTTAATGTGGACACAAAACTCTACCAAAGAATACTAACTAATTTATTTGAACCATCAATCAATTAGATCAGAGTCTTTAGGTATGTGCAGAACATACAAATATAAACTATCGATTCATGAATACATGAACTTAGTTTTGAAACCTATTAGGCAAAATTTGAATCCATAATATTCATAATTAAAGCAATCACAATATTTTCTAACATAGAAGGCCTAAAAGGTCAATTCTTACAATGAATTCACATTATAAAGCTAGATGTTCCTAATGAGGTCACCAATCACTCCATTACTCTCATCTAAGACATTGATTGTGACCCAATTCTCAAATATTGAAAAAAATCGTAATGGGGTCATTCCCTAAGTGTCCATTGATGGAGTCATTAGGTTGTTCACCTTAAGGTAGCAACACCCATAACCATCACCTCTAAAATCTTGGAAAATCTTGAGAAGTAAATGGATGTGATTACAAAGATGTACTACAAGTTGTGAATATCAGACCCTAGTATTGGTATTAGGTGCATGTATAGTCAACCCTTTAAAAATTCACAACTTATTCTCACATTGTCCAAATTATACATTTGAAAGTGCACACGAATTGTTTTTCTCTTGCCGATAGGGTCCAATAATTTGTTGAATGTGTGTTGATAAAGATCATGTCCCAAACCCTTAAATTAATAGTTATGGGTGCTGCTACCTTATACATCAAGTGGTGCCTATTAGCATTTCAATTCAGGATCAGAGGCAAGCTCAGAGGGACGCAGAGATTGAAGAAGAGAAAAGGCATTTGCAGGAAGAGTCTTTAAAAATGAAGTACAGTACTGGCATGCAGTTCTACAGTCGTGTCTGCAAGTGACGACGACCCTCCTCCGCATACCTGAAGGTGTACATCAGCATTTCATGTTGCGATCTCGATTGCCCTAATCCGTCAATGCTTTTAGACACTGGTTTCATGGCTAACAGGGAAATGTACATCTCGCATACCACTATGGCACCGCCAACAGCCATGGCTCCTACAAGCATATATCTTTGGTGATTGATATCATTGGTCACCACTACCGCAAGTGCACCGCAGATGTAGGCAGCAATGCACAGCGCCAAAGCCACTCCCAAGTAAAACCGGATGCGCCATATCCGGTAGACATTTTCAACGCAGAGCTTGGCCAACACATCGATATCATCAACGCCCACAGAGTTAGGGCCAAGTTCACAGCATCCCAGCAACCATTTTCTGAAACCTCGTCTTGCAGGAGTTTCTGTGGTGAGGCCGTCTTCTGTTGGCAGCAAACCCTTGAATTTACTCAAATCCGTATACGCGCGTAACTTGGGATAAAAATAGGGTCGGAAGAGTCGAGCACAGCCCACCATGACTGCACCTAAACCTGTGCATGCAATGAAGAAGGAGAGAGTGGCCAGTAGCATAAAAAAGGAAACCAAGACTGATTCTTGGAGCTTTCCGTTGTTAAAAGAACCTGGCGGCTGCAAAATGGCAACAAACGTGATGCCTGCCAACAGAACAAGAACAAGGCCATATGCATCCAGTTGTTTCTCCAAATCATCACGGATCAGTTTCAGGACCTCAACCTGCGCAGACACAAGTATGGAATTCAATAACCGAAGTTACGTTCTTAGCACAGCCATGGCATTTAAACAAGAATTCTGGAGGAGAGCTGCTCAAGGGATAGAAAATACAGCACCCCTGAAATGCACACAGTTTGTACATTCACCACCAGAAATGTAACAACGTTAGTAGCAATGCTTGAACAGTGAGACGCAAAAACTTGATTCCGCAATCGACAGTCAGCTTTGGTTCGTGAACAATTTCTTTTGAACATGTTTGCTGAAGAATGATGTGTGTTTACTGAAGGAAGTTCCAAAATTTTCATTTTTACTGAAAAAACGTACGTTAAGAAGTCCTCTTCCAAAATGTTGCTAAAACGTTGCTACAAATGTTTCGAACATGATTGCTAAAACCTCCAAATTCTAGTAGTGATTCCCTCCATTCATCGGACCATATTGCATGTTCCCTGAGCTCCACGCTACCCAACAATTGAAAGCAGTTGAATTTACAACTGAACACCGGTAGATGAAATGTACCTCTGGATTTGTATCTTTTAATGTCTTATCAAGAGCTTGATTCTCCTCCACACTGTGACTAGCCTGACTGTCTACATCACCATTTTCGCTGGGAGGTCCATTTTGCTTCTGAAAATCTGCAGGTTTAATTACTATTAGGTTCATCCATTTGTCATTACACATGGATATCTAAATATCAGTCCACAAATATACACTGGACAATCAAACTCACTCTCAAGTGTTTTTTTATTTTATTTTATCCTGACACTTGACAATTAAAAGATGTCCTGGTATTGGAATCACCACTGCAAAGTTTCGTAATCTAGTAAGGTATGTGCAACTAGAATTGTCACTTAAAATGAATGCCTTCTGTACATTTGAGGTGTCAATTCCGGGTGCCCATACCTTATGCAAATTGATTTTGAGAATGGCTTACCAGAGTTCAGCTGTTCAGGGGCTCCAAGTCCTTGACGACTACTGGTAGCACTCTTGGACAAAGAACTCCGAAATCGTGAAACAGCTACGGTAGCATTTATGGCTCTACGCCATTGTGTCGATGTCTGCAATGTATCACCAATGACAGTTAACGCCAAAACCCCAAATTTTTGCCCAGTTTTCTTGCATCCAAGGCTTATATCTTTGTACAGAAATGTTATTTACCTGAAATTCATGAATTTGGACAGGTCATAAAGGAAGGTGTTGAGATTCAAGAATTAATTCAAATGAATGAGAAGTTATTTGAACAAAATATCCCCCAAAAGTCACTAGTAGAAAGGGGTGTCCTGGAACACCAAGTTCTCACACTGTAGCTTGCTCACCCTTTCCACTAAGTTAGTGAGTGTACTCTCATACTCTGTTCAACATCCAGAATATAAACTCCAAATTACTACAGGGTTAATTGAACATTCATACTTGAAAGACCCAAGCTCATTCATGATTTTATAACAACCATAATTTTGATTGATCTTGTGGTGGACTTGTGGTAAGCAGAATCTAAATGCAAAATATCTTTACATCATTACATTGAGAGAAGAACTTTGCATGTGTTGGTTGAAAAATCAATTATTTGGACAGATTATAATCTCCATGTCAACTTTTCAAAACTCCTTAACAAAAACACGAGTCCCAATACGAGCTGCTTATCTGTAAAGAGTTGAACCTACATGTATACGCAATCATCAAAGTGGACTTAAGTTATAAATTAATTAACAGGCTCTCAAGCTTGAGATCGAAACCAAAAAACTTACCTTGGAGAACAGCGTCACCGTAGCATTGTCATCGGAATGAGGCGTCACCATTCTCCCTAGTATTGAGGCGCAGTTTAGGGTTTAGGGTTATAAAAACAGGAGTCCCAATACGAGCTGCTTCATCTGTAAAGAGTTGAACTTACATACATACCCAATCATCAAAGTAGACTTAAGTTATAAATTAACAGGTTCTCAAGCTTGAGATCGAAACCAAAAAACTTACCTTCGAGAACAGCGTCACCGTAGCATTGTCATCGGAATGAGGCGTCACCATTCTCCCTAGTATTGAGGCGCAGTTGCAGTTGCAGTTGCAGTTTAGGGTTTAGGGTTTAAGCCCCTCCCCCATCGATCGATCCTGCGATACAAACTCACGGATGCGGTATTGCTCTTGGTCTGTCGATCTGCACAGCAACTTAGCTAGAATCTGGCTATGCAAAATATATTAAAACCTGTCACTCACGTACTCACTCACTTCCCGAAAGCTTTTCATACTTGCTACTGATTTGTCCACGCCTTGTCCACGTCCTTCACTGTTCCACCACCGCATGAAGATTCTAATTTCCATGTAGACTATGTCAATTAAAGGAGACGTTTAGCGACTACTCATCGAATTTCTTTTCTGTTGTGGAAAGCATAATCGGTAACACAAATTCCACGTGTAGACATCAAGGAACAATGAAGGTGAGCTGATGAGGGCTGTCCGAAAGTCATGATGGGGGCTGTCCGAAACAGGTACTTCTACCACGCGCTTCATTAATATGTGAGCCTCTCATCAATGGCATTCTAAGAATATCTTTTCCACTTGTCACAATATTAGTGATTGGAGAACACATCTCTTCAATTCAGCTATTTGACCAATAGGATTCTAATAATAGAACTGATCCCATTCGAAAAAGTGGAGATTTGAGATTTGCCTTGTAGAGAATGCTTGGATGCACTATTCATTGAGAAAGATTCTTTGTTTGAACTTTCTTGTTCACTCATCTCTCTTCCCTCCATTACAAAAAATTTCAGGCCTGGGGAGGGCCCTTAGTGTCAACCCCCCGGGTGCAATTATAGAGGAAATAAAATTATTTTTTTATTGTTTATTATTTTTTAATGACCGCAGCTGATGTGGCACTACTTGTGCCACGTCAGCGCCACGTCAGGTTTTAGTATTTTTTAATATTTTTTAAAAAATAAACATTTTTTTATTTTTCTTGTACTTGCACTGTGGCATGCCGAAAATCAAAACCTTAATAGCCCTCCGAAGGCCTGAGATTTTTTGTAATGCCTTGCTTGAGGAGAAGTGCCAAAGCTAACCACAATAGGTGAGTCTATAAGACTAGAATGAATTCAAATGAAAAATCTATACTAAATTAGGTTGTATGTTTGTTTGTTTGGGTTTAGGTAGGAGGCTCGAAATATGAATGGGTATTAAGAATTGCCTATATACTTAGGTGGTTGTGAATGGATATGAAGTGGTTCTTAAATGGACCTTTGTAGTCCTTGAATGAATGGAAAGAAAACATCATTGTTATTGACAAGAGCCAATCATACTCTTTGTTTTCCCATTTATCTTCAAAAGTTGCAAGTGAACAGTTAATAGCAGCCCTAAGGACATAAATAGGGACCTATACCACATTTCGTTTGAAAATTCATAACTAGTTCAAAAATGATTCAAAAATATGAAACAACTTGGGTTAGATGCCAATTCCTCTTTTCTTTCAAGGAAAATCTCCTAAAAAAATATTTTGAGAAGTTTCACCTACCCAAAATTCAGTTTCAGTCCTTAGATGCTCGATTGATGGACCGACTACCTTACAATGAGATCTCCTAGACCATGTGTCCTTCGATTGCGTGCTTAATACCATGAAAAAGCCCTCAACGAGAAGGGGTGCATGGGCTTTGTTTTATGAAGCTTGGACCTACAGTGTGAAAGTTATTAAAGTTTGAAGTTTTTCATGAATTAAATAATTAAAAAATTATTTTTATATGCATTTTGGTTGTGGCAACAATACATGGCACACTAGTCCACATTTATATTGAATAAAATATTCATTCTTGAAATTTTTTTTTTTTTGCATTCTTCTTCATCCTTATGTTTGTACAAATTGAACCTAGTTTCTTTCTTTGTACAAGCTAAAATGTTTAAATTATCACAAATAGGTACTTCTACCATAGAAATAAAATAGCCCCTTTACAGGACTGCAAGAGATGAACTGAGAATCCAAATAAGAATATTTTTCAAATTTAATTTAATTTTTTATTTAAACTTTAGGGAAAGTGGTTCAAAGTTTGGTGGCCCTCTTGAGGCCCCAAATTTTCTATAATGTCATTTGGATTATGTATGCAAAAGATACAATGGATTGAAGTTTTTTTGATGGATGCACTTTGTTTTTTTGGTTAATTGTTCCTTCAAAAATAGATACAATTGATTTAGAAGATGTGCTTATTGTGAGTATCTGATTCAGTGGTACTTTTAAGCACCATTTGTCCCTATATTATGGAATTGTGATTCATAGCTAATTTGAGTATAAAATTTGGAATTCTTCTATAGAATTTCCGGTGGATATTTGATTAGGAAGATGTCACCACACATTGATAAATCTTACATTCTTACTAATGTTGTTATAGGCAATATTGGCCCATATTGCTTGGATAAATAAGGATTATGACAGTTGGAGAGAGTTGAGGTGTGGGAGTGTGATCCCATATGCTAGACACAGAAAACTAGCATTAGACGGGAAATTTTAAAATTTATTCCTTTAAATAGGAAAGTTTTGAGTTCCAATAGAAGATTAGTAAGATTTGGGAAATACTGGAACTCCGGTTTCGGAGAATTCCTATTAGGTGTAAGAAACCTAATTTTGGAACCCTAAAAAGTTCCGGAAACCGGATGACGGCGCCGGCCCTAAAAGCTGGAAACCGGATCCGTACAAGGGTTAGGTTTTGCCGCCGAAATCTCTCCCGGACTTTCGTTCATCCGTCCATCCGTCCGGGCCAGTATAAGAAGAGGACTGTAGGCGGTGGAAGGCACAATTGTTTTCTTGCTACCGTACATCTTTGTTTTCCTACCTCCCCAACTCTTAGAACTTCCGGTAGATTGAGGGACTGTGTGAGTTGTGATCGTGTAGGTGTTCCGGAGTGACCTTTTGTGAGCAAAGAGAATTAGGGAGAGATTGTGAGAGGCTCTTCGAGTGTGCGTGATGTCTTCCAGGGCGAGTCGGCGCAGACTGAGGGAGGAGCCAGAGGAATCAGACGAGCTGACTCTAGTGCCGCCACCACGGACGAAAACGATTCCGGTGCAGAGGGTGGTTGCTGGAAATTCCAACCGATGAGGTCCGGCTGGAGCGTCTCCAGAGGAACCTCACCAACATGGGATGCATGGAATTGATGGATATCCCTTGGGGCATCCAGGAGGAGAGTCTGGTAGCGGACCTGCTGCGACCAAAGAGTGGTATCTTGAATACCACTCTCCGGGCGAGACTTGAGTAGTGGACGATGGACGAGTGGAGAGCCGTCTACGGGTTCCGGATGGCGCCGGACAAGGTGATGGAAAAGAACCAAGAATGCATGGAGGGTGAGTTCCAAACGGTTGCGAACTCAAAGGAGGGTTACCAGGTCTCAGACTTGGTAAACCCAGAATATCGGGACGTGGTAGCGTTTCTTAATCCTATCCTCCACCCGACCAAGCCGAGGCGAGTGGTGGCCAAGGTAGCTTCCACTATTCTGGAGAGCCTCCAAGGGAAAATGATGATGGATTGGGCGTTCATCATCTTTGAGTTGGTAGGAGATCTCGTGCGTTCTCTTCGGCAGAGGAAGAAAGGTGGGAGCCCTCTTCCGGCTTATGTCTCCCACTTATATTCCCACCATTCTTTACTCAAGGAAAATGAGGAGGAAGCCTATCTGGAGTTGATTTAGCTCCAGAAGTACGGAGGAGAAGAACCCTCTCACTGAGAAGGTCCGGATGACGAGGAGACGGAAGACAAGGGCAGTCCACTCCTTTGAAAAAAAAGACCCGGCGGCAGGCGACTCCACCGGTGATGCCAACAGGAGATCCTTCCGCTCCAAAGCGAACGGAGGAAGACGTTCCGGACCAGCCAAAAGCCGGTCCCTCTAGGACCAATCCTTTGGAAGCAAAAGAGGAGGAAAGGACTGAGATCCGACTGGGGGGGTTGTCCTACGAGGATATTTCGGAACTGGCCCAGCACATTGTGTGGCGGGCAGACGACATCATGAAGATTCTCCACAACTATGAGGAGACCTTCAAACGGGTGTGCCGGAAGATGGCACTGACCAACCGGAACGCCATCTTCCGGAGGACGGATGCTCTGGTAACGGCCGAGAAGCAAAACAACCTTCTGATCAAAGATCAAAAGAAGATGGTGACGAAGGTTGGTGCTCTACGAGTGGAGAACCAGACTTTGCTGGAACGGGCCCAAGGGTCGGAGTCCACTTGCGTCCGGTTGGAGAACGAGTTGCGGACGGTCCAAGAGAAGGCCAAAGTTGTGGAGGAAGAGCATCGCCGGTGGATGGAGGCACTAAGCCGGAGTGTGACCCAACTCCGGAACTCCTTAGAGATCCCGGCGGACTACATCAACAAGGCCCGGTTGTTTGAAGCTAACTTCGACGTAGCCGCAAACTCAAGCCGGGTACCCATAGTCAAGTGTTTGCTGGAGCAGGCGAGGAGGATGGACGCATCGTGAGTAGAGATGCGGAAATTGGTGGCGCGCTTGGCACCTGTATAGCCAAATCCGATAGACCCTCCTCTTTCCTCTCCCACCCATATATTGTTGGTTCCGGAGGAAATTGTTTTTCCGGAAACCGTTGTTGCAGAAGTGTCGCCGGTAGTACCTCCTGTCCCTGAGCTACCACCCCCACCCGAGAGACCAGGAGTGGATTGGGGTACCATTGTACCTAAGGGAAGTAAGGACCTCCTTCAAGAGAATCCGGTCATTGACCTTACGAGTACCCCTCTGGAGACAAGGGGGACTCAGTTTGTTCAGTCTTCTTCCCGCATGAAATTTACCCGGAGAGATTTCCGAGGAAGTCCGGAAGTTCTGGTAGTTGGAACTCGGAGTGCAGACAAAGGAACCATCTTGCTATAGGTCCAAGTTGGGGAGCAAGAGCCTGATGTGTTTCCTCCGGAGAGTAGCCGGAAGAAGATATACCAGGACTTGTTAAAAGAAATTATTCCTCCTAAGGACAAGAATGTAGGAGAATAGGAAGCAGTTTTGTATATACTTGTAACAATACCGGAGTCCGGTCGCCGAACCGGAAAAGTAGGATCTAGCGGATTACCGGAAATCTAGTGGACCAATAGGAATGTTTTGTGTGATTTTGAGATGAGGATTTGTTTAGTATAAGTTAGTTTTTGATGGACCTTTGTGGTCACTCACTCACCACATTATTTTTAGTTTGTACCTTTTGAGCTTAATTCAAAGCGTTTGGAGGCATTCCATTCCCTTCCTTCTTGTACTGGTGCATACTTTTGTAGGTGTGGGTCCATTCGTGCCTTTTCCGGATGCTGAGAACTTACCTTGATTGGCAAGTGTCGATGTTGTGAGTGGTTCCGGACGTCACTGAATTGATGGGGAGATCGGCCGGATTGTTCCGGAGGAAGTGTTATTGTACTACCTACCTGGATGCCGGTATAGCCTGAAGGGAGGATACTGCCTCGTGTATGAGGGTGACTGAGAGGCTACGAGCAGCTTCTGTGTACGGGAGTTTGTAAGACGTGCCCAAATTCCGAATACCAAAACTCCTCCATAGACGGAGTCAAAGCCCCAGTGTAACACCCAAGAGAGTGCGAGGATATCCACCCGGTCGATAGGAGGCTCAGTGTTGGGTTGATGTTAGAATGTCGTTGTAGTCCTTGACCATCCCTATGCGACCTGGTTCGGTAAGTATTCCGGATTTGTAAGGTGACGAAATAGTAGGATACTTCCGGTCCCTGAAGTTAAGTTAGCATTAGTAGTAGAGGTCAAGAGAGAGAGAGAGAATCAATGTTTCCGGACACGGAACATCCGGACGATGGATCTGGCCACTTGTCATCTAAATCCAAGGATCCCGGAAGAGGCAACTGAACGGTTTCCAGACTGTTCCGGAACCCACCCGGCACTAGTAGCCGGACCGGACCTCTGGTCCGGATTAGAAAGTAGGAGAGAAAGGAAAAGCTTAGATTGAGTTAGCCTAGATCCGTGAGCCTCGAGTCCTCATGGGAACGATTTCGGAGCGGTTTACTCTAAGTTGGTCTTTAGTGGGAATTAAGGGCTAACTGGAGGAATACTAGTCCGACTAATCACTACATGAGGCATGATTCATTTAAGTCTTCAAGATATAATCTAAGAACCAATAGTACTCCTCAAAAAAGATTGCAATGGATATGTTGATTTTTCTAGTGCACATTTTACACATTGGTAGAAACATGGTTGGTGCATAGTAGGGAAATGACTCACAAAAAGGTCCACATGACAAATTTAACAACCAATAGGTACACTACCAAAAAAATGTTTTGTTTTCTATAGATTTTTTATAGTTTCTATTACAATAAGGCTTTTTTAAAATATCACAAAAAATCTAAATTTTTGATAGTTTAATGATAAAAAAAGTGTCAAAAAGAGTGTTGGAAAGAGCAATGGAAAGAACGTTGGAAAAAATGTCAAAAAGTATTGAAAACATGGGCAATAAACAAAACATAAATTTTTTTGGTTGGGTTGTCCAAACTATTCGCCAAAAAATTTCAAACTACCTAAATTGTTGTCCAAAATTTTCAAACTGCCCAACTACTCACTCCTATCCAAAGTGCCCCCTAGACAACTAACATATGGGATTTGAAACCCTCATCTTGCAATTGTGATTAGTAGTGGAAATTCTTAGTATCTTACAATACATGTGCAATTGGATTCTTTTTGTAACTTATATGAGTGGACATGTCTATTTAGCAATTTCTGCAACACTAATCTCTTTTTCTTAAAGTGTATAATTCCTCAAAATATTTTTTTACTCAAATTTCTTTGAAAAACAAGAGGGAGGCAAATCAAATCCAAGTTGTTTCATATTTTTTGGGCCTTTGTGGAATTACTTACCAATTTTCAAAGTGAAGACCTTTGTTTTTATATTTTTTTATACCTTTTTTTAATACTTTTTCCTACACTCTTTTTGATAATAAAATGTTGGAAAAAAATATTGACACCAAGTTTAACACTTTAGTATGGAAATCTTAAAGTGTTGAAATGTTTTTATTTTAATGACAATTCATTTTTTGACACTTTAGTATCACAAAAAGTATTTAAACAAAGTATTAGAAGCAACATCCTTTTTTAATAGTGGTATTCTTCTAGTTATTTTTCCTAGTCTACGCATACCATGTTACTACTAGATAGTGCATTGCCAAAATTGTAAAATTTGCAAAATCATAGTGGACTACTTCATAAAAATGAAATCTAGAATAGTGGTTTTAGAAAAAACAGAGTCCACTCTTTGGGGGGGTGAATTTCATGTTTTAAAGCCTTCTGATAAAGTGAAGGTAGAAAGTCTAGAACGTGAAATTTGTATTAAATTAACTCCATTTTCTCAAAACTACTATTCAAGCAATGGTGTGTTATGATTCAAAAGTTCAAAAGTTATATAGGCAAATGAAAATGAAACAATTGTTAAAAGCAATAGTAGTATGTTGGGGCCCATCACTTTGAAGAATTTCTTTCTTATGAGTAATAAGAATTGTGATGGGTAGATATAAGAGTACTATAGGGATTTTAATATTTTTAATCAACAAGAATCAAGTAGAAGATTGTAATAAACATCATATGAAAAGAAAAATACAAAAGTAACACATATTTATTTGGAGAGAAACACTTGTTATAAATTGCTTGTTTTTTAGAAAATTGCATTTTAAAGTGGATTGGAGTACGTTCCCAACCACTATGCATAAACTAATTGTATTATAAAGAAGCATTGAAGTTTTTGGTTTTTGTCTATGAGCACATGCTTCAACATCTAAAAATCTAACTCAAGATAAGTTAGAGAATTCCCAATGGTCTAGCAAAACTTCATCTTGACAGAACAAAGTTATTACTTTTGAGAATAGTACCAATATTTTGGAAAATAGTATTTTTTTTCTTTGTCCTACCTACCCATGGAATACACTATTTTAACTTTCAATTAATTGCAAGCTAATCTTTGAATGTGTAAGAGAAAAAACAATCTCCATAGATGCTAATATAATAAACTATTTGTAGATTATTTATAGTAAAAAAATGTAATTTTGGTGAAGTTGCCAAGCCCCCCCAAAATGTAATTTTTGCCGTGGCAAAGATAATACAATTAATGGGAGGCCTAAGTATGAGTTGTGCACTTTTCATCCCAAAAATTTGCTAGGATGGACTTATTTGCTATACTACTACCAATGCTAAAATTTGGAGAAAAATAAAATAACAATAATAATGAAAAATCTAAGTGAAAACCATCATAAGTAGAGAGTTTATTGGGGGAAGTTTGACTAGCTATGCCTTTTGGGTGTGGGTTTAAAAGAAGTAAGTTCCCTCTATGGTTAAAACACTTCATTTGCTTTTGTAGACCTACAACATTTCTACAAATGTAGCCAATGAAAACTTACAATATTTATAAACCATAGATTATGTTAATTATTTATAGTAGAAAATCTCAATGTTGTGGTTGTCAAATGAATTATAGAACAGGGATATTAACTTCTAAAGTCCCATTGTCTTTGTGGGGGCAAAATGGATTATGGGTAGGTTTCTATAGTTTCAATTTTCATCGCAATCTTTTGAAATTTTTTCTTACTGTAGAAAATACATTTTCTTTTGGAGGTTATAATTTTTATTTCAATTGGAATCCATAAGCAAAAGTTATGCCATCCTAAGACCAAATTTTAGTTCATCAAGTAGCAAAAAGAATCCCACAAAAATTTGAAATAAATTTTTAAAACATTTTTTCTCATAGATTGTAGTTTTGTCTATATGAATACAAAGTTCTACAAAGGTTTAGTATACTTTTTAGAAAAACCTCACCATTGGAATTAGTGTGCTTGAATTCCATCTTAATTAAAGCTATTATTGACTTAGTTTTTCCCTCAATCTTATATCTACTTATACTTAACAATTTCTTAAAGAATGATAATCAAGTAACTATGTGTTTTTTACTCAATTCAATTCTTCAACATAAATTTCTTAAATTCAATATTATTAGTAAAATGATATTAAACTAAGAAGATTCAAAATCTTATAATCTTGTCACATAAGGTGCAAAAATCATGTTTTCTTCACATTAAACGTAAATTTCTTGCAATCTACTTTGTAAAAGTTTTCGTAATCTCTCCCATACATTCTTATATATAGTAGTCTAGTACAAGATCTTGTAGTTAGATTTACAAAAAAAATCCCAAATAATAGAAAGCAATGCACTATACAATAGAAATGACAATTTTGAGTGGGTTTGATGACAAAAAAAGCTTAGGACTTCAAGAGTTAAAGAGAACAAAATTCTAATTGAAATGCAAGAGATGAATGTTTTAATAAAATGTAGAACATAGATGCCCAAAGAAATGAAGAACATGAATGTCATGAGAACATGAAGGTTGAACAAAATGGAGATCATAGATGTTAATTCCTAAATACCCAAGGCCTTTTTTGAGCCTCTAGAAATTTGCTCTAAATTGAACCAAAAGTCAACATTTTGATAAGTTGTATCAGTATTTTAAAATCATAACCTTACAAATTTATACTAGACATGTTAGAGATCACATAAGAAAAGAAAACACAACAATATAATGTTTGATCATGAAAATGTCAAAACTACAAAAGTGATTTGAAGTCTTTCAACCTTCTTTTCACATGTCAAATTTAAAAAGTTGGTCACCAAAAGAAATATGAGGAAGGGCTTAACATGCATAACTCCAATCAATTTATGGCTTCTCAAAATCTACTTAAAATTTTTTTTAAATGAATTTCTAATGTGATTTTTTCTCCAAGATCTAATGTATTTGAGGCTCATTTTGAATAGCCCTCAACACTACAGAAAGTCAAGATTGCAATGGACACCTCTTGCGCAAAATCTTGAATAGAAAAATCATAATCAATCATTTTCAAAATTGTATTTTTGATGCTAAAACTAGACTTCAAAAAGAATTTTTCAAGAATATAAACTACTAAGAATAGCAACTTGGTTAGGTTTTATTTAATTTCAAAGTATTATTGACACCAAAATTTAGTGCCTCAGGCATTTGGAGGTTAAATGAAATGAAGAATATAGGTATGTAAATCCTTAAACGTCTAGATAGACCAACATTGGTTGGTTAACAATGTATTTTTGTAATTGATTCAATGAATAGAGGTATAGACTATATCATATGATTGGATTTATAAAACCTGCAAACTAAGAGCATCTCCTGCAGTCTACTCAAACCCCCCTGCCAACAAATTTTTGAATGGCCAAGTGAAATTTAATCCCCAACAACACTGTAGATGGGGATATAGAGGTGCAGGGCCTCTCAATTTTGGTTCTACTCCGCTAGAATTTTCATTTCTACAAGGGACCTTTCCGGCCTTCTTGGTCATCAGATTCCATATTTTGGCAAGTCAAGGGCTAAATTAATGAGAAAGTTGCCACCGTGGTAGCCATAAGCTTTCCCCATGGCCGCCGCACTATCTTTGAATTCTCCCTCTAGCGTCTTTGCGGCAGCAACAATACAGGTGATAGAGCAAAAATGACAACTTTAACACAAAAATGTAAGAAATAGAACACAATTGAGGAGACTTAGTTGTGTCAATCTTCTTTGTGTATTTCAAAAATCCTATAGTTGATATTCAACAAAAAAATGGGAATTTTTGGGAAGTCACAATTGCCCAAATCTCCCTAATCATATGCCTTCTCCAATTTGAAATTGTCCCAAAACTTCCCAATTCTTGAAACAAGTCCCCAATAAGTACATCGTAAAAAAATTGGAAAAATCAAAGTCCAACTATTTTCCATTTGAAATAAAGATCTAAATTGATCAAGAAATTGTAGAAAAATCCCAAAGTGTCTAATGCTCTTGGAAATTTCCACATAGGTGCCTCTTACTATCAAAAAATTGGGTTTGGGAGGACACCATATGTGAAAGAAGGCTTTGCAAAACATTTCTTGTCTTTGTAGTAGCCCTGCAAGGATGCAACGCTAGGTGACCTTTGTGACACTAGGTCTTTGGTGAGCTGTTGGTAAAAGAATCATTTGTTGGCCCTCTTCCTCTAATGAATAGGAGATTTTCTAGCCCCGCGCACTTTGATTCCACAACTCTCCCCTCCAAAACCCATTTGGCAGGGTCAAACCAAAAAGGTTGTAGGAGATGCTTTAAGTCATAGACTTATTGTGAATCTTTGGTTGATACCATAGTCTCTACTAACATCCAAGGAGCCAAGGAAGTGCCATTGCATCCAATGATCAAGGTGAACATTTCATATTTAATATTTAATTAAAAATGGCAAATGCTTAACAGTAGAAAGATCAAATGTTTTGTCACTCAATCTTTAAAAATAAATAAAATAATATCCTAGCAATTTTGGCATCTTGTTTTAGAAATACATTTTTCTGACCCAAATCCACTAGGTATGGTATTACGAAACCTAATTTTGAATTGAAATTAGTAGTTTGTCTTCCAATGAGTGCTTTTTCAATTTTTTAAACTAACAATGTTTATTTCATCTTTTGAGTTTCCACCTCTTCCCTCGACCCCACTACACTAATGATGATAAATAGTGTTATCGACACTAATTTATTTTAAAAAGCCATAAGTTTTTACTCTTGATGAATATTTTTACCAACTATGGATGTAGAGTTTTTCCACTTAGAATGACACTAGGATTTATGATTTTCGTAAAAATACTAGTAGTTGGCGTTTGCTATGCTACGCATTCACCATTAGAATTTCAATAGAAATATTTATGTATTAGATAGAATGAAGAGCAAGAATTTCAATAAATCTTCAAATAAAAATTACTAAAATCTTCATATAATTTTTTTTTATAAATAAGCATATATTGATATAAACAATAAAAATTTAATGAATGATGAATGATATACATGCAATGATGAATACAATAAAAATTTAATGAATGATGAATGATATACATGCAATGATGAATACAATAAAAGATACACATACATTAGAATGCATAAGATACACATACATTAGAAATTTGACTCCATTGTTACAAAAAATGGCAATCCAAATTGAAGAATTGAAAAAAAAAACTTATAAATCTGAAAAGTTTTGTGAACAACTTCATTGTTGTGGAATCCAAAATCGCTTCAACTGAATAAATTTCTCAAAACCATTTGGTAGTAGTAATAGAAAATTGAAATCATGAAAGCTCAAAGCTCACAAAAGCACAAAATCATAGAAGTACAAAGAAGTGTAAAGCTAAGAGAAGCAATGGATTTGCTACCTTTATAATATCATCCTATGGATCCTCTTTAATATCACCTTAATTACAACAACTATATTATTTCTATAACATCATCCTTTGTAAAAAGTGATATTACAAAAGTGATTGCAAACTGCTACTCTATTTCTATAATATTAGATTGTGTGAAAATACGATTTCTATGTATCCATGATTGAAAATATTTTCACAAAATATTTAAAATAATTATTTTAAAGACTTATTGAAATCATTATCATGCATTCTATTCAAATATATCAAAATTTTACTAATATGTGATACAATGAATGCGTAAGCACGAGCCTCTAGTATTAATGGTAGCATTTGTGATATTACAGAGGGAGTTATGATTTTAGTAGTATGATGAAAATCATTATCATGCATTCTATTCAAATATATCAAAATTTTACTAATATGTGATACAATGAATGCGTAAGCACGAGCCTCTAATATTAATGGTAGCATTTGTGATATTACAGAGGGACTTATGATTTTAGTAGTATGATTTATGAAGAGTAAAAACTTATAGCATTTCTAAAACAGTTAGTATGGGTAACACTATTTATCATCATTAGTGTAGCGTCGGTCCTCCATTTGCAATCCGCTCTCTCGTGCTCTGAGCGCTGCACGATCGCACGCGGTGCGTATGTGATTCCGATGCGCGCACCCTCGCAGTCTGCCGAGAAGAATTGCGCGCTTCTGAGACGATTTGGTTGAGCTACGGCACGCTGAATTTGGAGCAGTACCGAGGAAGAACGAAACCCTAGAGCATTCCTTTTTCGATCCGAAGAGCGCATTGCTAAAAGCGTGTAGCAAGGATATTGCTTGATACCTCGGGGTATGATTGCTATTGAAATGGATTCATGGCGTATGCCGAAATGATTGAAGGGCGGAATTTTTCAAAGTAAAAGCGATTTTCCTCTACTTCTAACATGCTGTTGTCGTGGACCCTGGTTATTTTTGTTAATGCTACATAGATTCTGTCACGTTAGTTCAAAAAAGCTACACAGATTTCACCACGTTTGTTTGTGACTCCAATCTAGTGTGCTATTGATGACTTGGGGGTCACGGGTTGCCAATTCGACTCGTAGCCAGGAGCTCAATTCCTCTGCTACTGGCGAGGCAGTGTCAAGCTGCATCCAGGATTTTTAATGTCACAACCTAGGTGCGATAATCGAAGGCCTCTGTTATATCCAAGGGACCTAAAGCATAGGGTCTAGACCGAGTAGGAATGATCTAAAATCTGCATTTTGTGAGTTCCCTTCAGTAATTGTTTGCGTGTCGACTTCGGACCGAATGCTTTGCTTTGACTAAAGCTAACTGAGCTGCATGTGAGGAAGTTTGATGAGGACTTCACTCAAACAATGAGCCAGAGCTACAGGGACAAACTTAGCTGTTTGTTAATTATGAATGGTGGACCTGCGTTTTGCGATCCAGTTTTGTATTATTATTCCTGAAGAGTATAAATGTACAGGAGTAGAAGATTATAAGTGTGTAGCAGTAGAAGAGTTGGAGAGTTTGTCAATTTATCAATTTGTCAAGTCCTATTTCCATACTGCATTGAATTCACGACTGATGCGGTGAATTTTCTAGGTTTCTGTACGCAACCAAATTGTAGGGATTGTTCGGAGTAACAAAGTGTGTTAGGGGCACATGCTGGCTTTGCAACTATGAACACGATTCAACCAAATAAGTATTCCGCTGTGGTGCTCGGAGGCACTTTCGACCGTCTTCATCCGGGCCATCATGTCCTTTTGAAGGTGCAATTTGTTTACAGTACCCCTTGGGCGACCGTTTTTCTCTGCGTAATCAAGTTGAACAATAGTTTTGTCTTTCCGTGGATTGCCGCAGTGTGCTGCTTTTTGAGCTGAAATCTTATTCTGCGCGGATGCTTGTAGGCAGCGGCAGCTGGCGCGGGAGAGAGTGGTGGTGGGTGTCAGCACTGGTCCAATGCTGACCACTAAAGAGGTTGGACGCTGCACCTCGCAAACTGAATGTTGCAGCAATTCAATATTGTATGCTTTTGGTTTCATTAAATTAGGGTTTCAATCGTCATGGTTGAGCTGGAGTCGTCAGCTCTGCATGTAGTTAGTCCGAAAACATGTTTATTGGTGCTGGAAACGAATTTCTAGTTCTAGGATTTGGAAGTGAAGGAGTGCGAGGGACGAGAAATTTGGTTGGCGTTGTCTTAGTTTTTTTTAAAGTAGGTGGGCGTTGTCTCGGAAACAGGGTGCCATTCAGTGGGTCTAACTTCTTGCTCTGGTGTATGCTCCTTCAGTATGCACATCTGATCGAACCATTGGACGTCCGCAGGCACGCAGTGGAGGCCTTTATTAAGGTACCATGTCGTCTCTCTCTTCCTTTCACGGCATGGCTATGAATGATAAGCTGCACTCTTTTTCTGTTGGTGATTGTCTGGCAGGGGTTAATGCTCCTCGGTGCCGTCAAATGAACTACTATTTGGTGTCTACGGCTATGACTTGACTCAGACGTATATTTCTCTTGGCCATCTTTATGAGGAACATGAGTTCTATGTAGAAATGGTGACCGGTCTAGTTTCTAAGAGCGATGTCAGCTTCTGTGCAGGGTAGTCAGTAAAGCCTGAATTGAAGGTGCAAACTGAGCCAATCACAGACCCTTATGGACCCTCGATCGTTGATGCAGGCTTGGAAGCCATTGTTGTAAGGTTGGCACCAACTTCATTGAACTTAATGTCGCAAAGAATGTGGTCCAGTTGTGTGTATGGATCTTTTATGTGGTTTCTCAGTGGTGTCATTTGATTAAACAGCCAGGAGACCATGAAAGGAGGAGAAGCGGTCAACAAGAAAAGGGCTGAAAGGGGTCTCTCTCAATTGCAGGTATTAATTTTTGTGGGCATTTATCTGTTTCAGTTGGCATCTTCTGTGATCAAGCAACGCTTGGAATTTGAGTAGCTCTTTTCAGATTTCCCAGCTTGCTTCTTTGTTTCAAGATTTGGATTGGAGCAGGGGGGTAATTGGGAATCTAAGCAGCCATCAACTCTTGTTCTGTGTGTTAAGGTTGAAGTGGTCGACTTGATCTTCGCGGGCGGAAATACTGAGAAGATAAGTTCCACTCAGTTACGAGAACACGACTCGAAGAAGGCCAGAGCAGATACCTGAGATCAGTGGCTGCTTGTGTCCGGCTGCCAGAAATCCAGTTATATTTGCGCGAGTTCGCGTTTTCTGAGTTCGAATCAGCTTGCTTCATGCTACATATGTAGGACTCCAATCTCATATTGTGAGAGGTGCTACAAATCACGACTGAGTGGTTTCATATCTACTGTTGTACTGTTTTGAGAGGAGTGAAATGCAATAAGTTGACCTCCGGAAAGAACTGTTAGCTGTTGGTTTCTCTGTTAAGCTGTTGACGATTTAGTGATTTCGATGTAAGCTTCGATGTTTGTACCGAAAGTCCGAAAGTGATGGCCCTGCCTGATTTCCAAGCGCCATCGGAAATGCAATCATTTTACATCCCCTTGAAAGAGGAAAATAAGCAAGTCCATGACGAACGACTCTGTTCCTTCGGATATTCCAAAACTTGAAGTTAAATTTGTGCCTCTTCTGATTGCACCTTCGTCGGCGCCCTAATGTAAAAGTGGCGCGGCAAAACCTTTTCAAGAATCAGTTAACTTAATGAATCCGCAGTTTTATTTTTCCTTCCAATCCCCATGAGGGCTAGCCAGTAAACAGATGTGGCTCCAATGTGGCCCTAAGTCGTATGGATTCAGCAAAATTGGAATGCCGAACAATCAAAAGAGACATGAATCATAGTACAAGCAGGATTATTCCACTGGAGTTCAAGCTGTTTCTGCGTGGGCCGCGAGGCACAAGGACCATGGAGGCCTCTCACGTGGCGCCAAGGGGTGTGGATATCCCAAGCAAGTTCAACTCGATGAAGCGGCTGTGGCTTGAACACCGTTCTACAGTTTTGTGGGCTCTCTAGGTTCAAAGAAACGATTTGGTGTTCAATAGCCAAGTCTGGACTCCGGAGTCCCTATTTTAACCACATTTGTGGCGGGGGATGATTGACTATGGTAGAGCAGAGCGGGGCAACCGTCTGTAGCCCCAAGCCTCGTGATTCTGAGGTGAAATTGAAATTGATGGGCGACTTTTTGGATCGGCGGTGCCGTTTCGGGTTTTTTGCGATCATGCTTGATGGCCAACCGCGTCGGGTGATGACAGGGCCGAGGGCGGGATTTGTATTTGAGCCCCCTTAAGGATGGGTGGCTGGCTGCTGGGGACGCTGCGGCCCGTGCTGTGCCCTGCTTGTAGGCTGTTCTTTGTTCTTGTCAGGTTGGGGTGGGTTATTTCCCTACCAGGCCACTTGTGGCTGGCCGGTATGTACTTTCTTCTTTGCAATGAAATTTCGATTTCGGTTCATTTGTGTCCAATTAAAAAAAAACAAAAAAACAATCTTTTGTGGTACAATCCTGTAACGTTGCTGCGGATTCTAAGTTTGCAATGTCCAATGCATGACAGGGAATCCTTCAATGTTCAATATGCAAATGTTCATTTATGGAATTTTGTGTGAAAAGGGGAGGTTTTGACCTGCAATCCAATCCAATGAGTGTTCTTGTGCTCTTGGTACTCCAATCAGTCAAAGCAAATGATTCACACTGCACCAAAAAAGATTCACAGGGACCATCCCGCATAACATTATTAACCTTCCATGGGGGGACCCTTTTGCTCCCCAAAAATCAGGAGCCCTCAACAGTAGCCTTGCCAATGACATACCGAGCTCTGACAACTTGGTGCTACCCCAGCCCATGACTTGTGCAGCATTATAACTAAACTCCCCCCCAGGTATATAGGAGGGAATTATACCTCCACTTGGGGGGACGAAACCAAGCTGGTTAGCAATGTTATGCGGCGTTCTAGGGTTATTTACTGTCTAGCTTTTCCGATCCGGGAAAGCATTATATGATGGTGGCTGACCCCCTTGTTGCACCGCCAGTGATAAAAAGCCCCTATTTTTTTTGCCATGATTTTTTATATTTCTACACAGTCCCTAGGTAATATGGAGCCGCTGATTGCAAATCTGAATTCAGAATTTGCAAAAAAATTCATCTGATTGCAAATAAAAAATTCCACAGCGTTTTCCCAGGGGTAAAATGGGGCAGGGTCAGTTACCCCTAGCCGGTACGAGCTGGCACGCTTAAGTGAACCCTCATTCGGGTCGGTAGAACTCTCTCTCCTACTTCCACGCTCACCCGATCATCGCTGTGGCACTGTTCTTGTGTTTTAGTTGCTTTCTTTGCCCACGGGGTGAGCATGGAAGCTAGCCCTAATTAAGACGATAAAAATAGGCAGCAACGTACAGCAAGAAAACAGTCAGAGACGATCGACCCTACCACTGGCGACGACTTTGCGTTACCGATTTTCCTTTTTCATGATTAAAAAATTCGCTTCTTGGAAAACAGTGACTGTCTGTAAACATGACTGGCAACTTCTATGGGGAAAAGACGTGAAACAGTGACGAGACGAGACGTACGTACTCCACGCAGGATCACAGGGAGAACGGGGGGGGTATGTAACTATACCCCCCAAATTTTCTTATTTAAGAAAATTTTGGGGGGTATAGTTACATACCCCCCACCCCACCCCAATCCCACCCCGGTATCGCCCTCCTGGTCTCCCTGTGACATAAATAGAATGGACAAATCAGTTGCAAGAATCTGAGTGAAGTAAGACTGTATTGCATTGAGGATTCTCTATCGATCGAAGTGAGCTAGCTATTGCCGAGTCAGCACATGATCGATCGACAGTGCCAATTTTGCTTAGCCAGATTTTAATAAATAGCTCTGTAGATCGACAGGTCAAGAGCAGTACTGTACCAGCGGGGTTTTATATGCACTTGGGATGGAGTTACCTTTAAATACGTTGTTCAAAATTAATTTAGAAACCTTCACTTCAGGACGGCCATCATCATCTTCGTCTTGTTGAGTATTTCTTACTGGTACTGTCATCCTCCGCTCTCATACTCGAAGTTCTTGCACTCCTCGAGGACCTTGTACTGACCTGCTAGATCTAGAGCACGTGCCATGCATGTTCACAAGCTAAGGTTGCATTAATGTAAGTCTATCAGATCCTCGAAGGCTGGTCCAAGGTGATCGAGCATTCGAAGTACTGTGAGGACTTATACAACGCTAGTCAGTTGTATCGATCAAATCTGAGTGAGCCTCAACATCAGTAAGAATTAATGATGGCGCTTCATGATTCCAGTGGCACTCCTGCGGTGACACCCCCGGTGAAGCTTGTCTCTGATGTAAGTGGGGTGGGCTTTGACGTGGATATATATTTTGTATGTTTAACCACACAAGGAGAAAGATGTCCAAAATGTCCATCTATAGAATTTTTGAAGAATTTCGTGATAGAACACACGTACTGGATGCACGAGGAATGGAATTTGGAAACAAAAGGACAAGTTTGTCCAACTTCCGTATTGCATTTCTCCTGTGTATAATTTCTGGGTACTAGAGGTACGAACTATGAATTCGACTTCAGCTATGGTAGTTTTCTATAGAGCCCAGCCTTCTCAGATTGCACGAATATACTCAGTGTGAACGTTTAAGAGTACGTGCCTTCATGTGTGTTGCAGACATCGGCACAATGGCGTCGCGCCATTCTTGCTACCGTAGTTGTTTCACGATTACGGAGGCCCCAGACCCTGACGCGGAGCGCTCAGAGTCAACAAGGACTTGGAGAACCTGAACAGGTGGACCCTGGTAAGCCATTCACCAAAATAATCAATTTGCTTACGAGATTGCAAAACTTGCAGTGATGGTTCTCCAATACCAGGACATTTTTTATTTGGCGGGTGTCAGGAAAAAAAATAAACAACACTACTGTGGTGAGTGAGTTAGTTGACTGATATTTGGATACACATGATAAATGAATGACCCTAAGTGAACCTTAGAATATTTATACCTTAAATCAGGATGTTTGTTTTGTTTTATTTGTCACGTCGAGATCTCCCAGACCGTGCGTCCCTCGGTCGCGTGCTTGGTACTATCACAAAGCCCTCGGCGAGGAGGGGTACACTGGCTTGTTTTTGTGGTGTTCCGACGTATGGTGGTGTGAAAGTTATGCATTTTTGAGTTGTTTTTGGTTCTAAAAAATTAGAAAATTACTTTTACTTTTACTTTTGTTTTGACTGTGGCAACGGCACAGGGCACACTAGTCTGAATGAAAATGGATCGTTAAGGGAGAATAATGACGATGAGGAGGCGAATCGCGTTGATCTGAACGCTCTTGATAGGACATTGAAAGATGAAAATCCAGAGGTAAGCTTGTGTACAATTTATCTTTGAAGTTTGTGAATTCACCTGCCATACTTTCATTTGTTGGGTAACGTGTAGCTAAGGGGACGGGTACGTACTCTGTGTCTGGTCTATGGAAGGAATGCAAAGTTAGTGTACATTGTACAACTCAGGGGTTCTATCTTTGCTGTGCCTTGTGGCAGCACTCCTCCCCAATTGTTGTGTAAATGCAATGTTAATACTTAGGCCATTGAATTCCATCCTCGTGTGCAGGTTGACATCGTGAAACTGGTCCGTGACGAGTTGGTGAAGCAACTGGATGCATACGGCCTTGTTCTTGTTCTGTTGGCAGGCATCACTTTTGTTGCCATTTTGCAGCCACCAGGTTCTTTTGACAACGGGAAGCTTCAAGGGTCACTCCTGGTTTCTTTTTTTATGCTACTGGCCACCTTATCCTTCTTCATTGCATGCACAGGTTTGGGTGCAGTCATGGTTGGCTGTGCTCAGCTCTTCCGACCCTTTTTTCATACCAAGTTAGCCAAGTATACAACTGTGAGTGAGAGCTGCACCACAGAAACTCCAGACCAAGGTTTTACAAACTGTTTGCCTGTTTGCTGGAAAATTGATTCAAATTACGTGGCCATTGACAATGTTAATTTGTTGGCCGCGCTCTGCATCGAAAATGTCTACAGGATAAGGCGCGTCCGGATTTACTTGGGAGTGTCCTTGGTTTTCTGTATTGCTGCCTACATTTGCGGTGCAATTGCAGTGATGACCAATGATCGCCGAAGATATATGCTCATAGGAGCCATGGTTGTTGGCGGTGCCGTAGTGTTATGCGAGATATGCATGACCTTGTTAATATCACCAGTGGCTGGAAGGGATCGATCATTCCGACGACAAGAGGGCGGCTTCAGAATGGGATGCACATGCAGCCCTTGAACTGCAGTCCTACTCATAGATTCACTGATTTCTTCATGACTATAATTGTTGTTTTCTCTTCTTCAATGTCTCCCATCATGCTGGACTGATATGTGTTAACACACCCCACTTGATGTATTGGTTCTCAAAACTACATTGTGTAACCATTCATACAACTAAATTAAACCCTAAACCTTAACCGTACTGTTTATGCAGTTGCCAAGATTGTACATAGGCATGCTGTCTGCCTGACTGATGCTTTGGCAGTATTCTTGGGCAGAATTAATTTTTCTGAACACTTATAAATCTTTTTCATGATAGAATTGACCACCAAATGAGATGAAATGGAGTAATTGATTTTGTTGACATGAATCCATTTTGTTAACCTTGAAAGGACTGGGTTATAGCCACATTGTTGAACTTAAAAAACCCTTCAGTCTGTATATTTCATTTTGTAACTACCGGTATATATGAATGACATTCAGTATTTCTTTCTTTTTCATTGGTGAAATCACATGTCTTGTGCAAGACTAAAAGTTTAAAAAAATAATTTTATTATTGTTGTTAAAATTATTATTATTATTATTATTATTATTATTATTATTATTATTATTATTATTATTATTATTATTATTATAATAAGGTAGTATGGCCTTAAAGCGACCATTTACCAGCTGGTCCCCCTTTTTTTTTCTAAGGTTTCCATGAATAGAAATATTTTTGGATCATTTTTTAGAGAAAGAAAAATGATGCAGACCATCACACAAGTGGTTTCATATTTTTTGAATCATTTTTGAATTACTTATAAATTTTCAAATAAAACTGTTGTAGGCACCTATTTGTGACCCTAGGTCTTCCAAAATTCGACCACTTGCAACTTCTAAAGTAATTTGAGTACATGAAGGCCAACAATTGGCTCTTGCAATAAATAATGTTTTTCTCTCGATTCTCTCAATGGCTTGAGAGGTTCATTTAAGGACCACCTACTATCCATTTTGGCCTAAATATAGAGGCAATTTGAAGAGGCCGCTCGCTTTTAGAGCACACTACCTTATAATAGTATCATACACTATGGTCTAAATCAAATCTCTTTGTATTTCTATAATTAGTTGATCTAATATCCATAGTTAATTGCAAATAAAATATCTAATTTTCTAAAATTGATCTTAAAAATTGAAGTAGATTTGATAAACTTAGTTTTGACCAATATTGTACTGGAATTCAAAGAAAAAATACAATTAATTTTATTTAAACTATAAAGGGCCAATGTGTGGGCAACTCTACATTGAGATATCCTTACACTGCATGCATACCAAACACTGTAGTTCCCTTTTGCTTCTTGAGAAAGTAGGAGCCCCCAATGTTGCAACTTTCCAACCAACCACTAACTCTTTATAACTTCTTGATCAACCAATGACACTAGTGGTGCAACTTCCTAGGCAAACAATTTGCAAATGGCTCTTTACAAATTAAACTAAATTCACTTCCAAGGATCTAGGGAGGGATTATCCCAATTTCCAAGACGAAATGATTTAAATTGGTTATACATATGTTATATGCTTTCATAATTTGATTCAAATTTTGAGCAAGCTCTAACATTAATATATAAGCTCACAACCAAATCTAAGAATGATAAAGGTTGATTTGAATTGAGTCGTTGCAAGAAGCACCTACCATTTATGGCTCAAAATGGCCTATTTCAATGAATATTGTCAATCTTGAAATTATTATTATTATTTAAATAATATAATGATAATTTGTAAAGCATTGAATATAGTATTTCTCTAAAAATTCAGACTTGTAAAAATGTATCTCTAAAGTTTATACAAAAAAGTATGACAATAAATTCTAAGAAAATAGACTTTTGATGTTTGATTTTTAGAAAATAGTAATAAAATATAATAGGACATTTACTAACTTGAAGATACTGCTTCTCAACAATTTTCATATTTGGGGAAAGAAATTATGTTCTTTGCACTTGTTCAAAAGTAGTGCACTTTGAGCACATGTGGAAAGTGTACAATTTATTATTTTTAGAATATTTCTTCATGGGCTTCTGTAACTTTTGTAAAATTTCTAAAATCCCAATTTGAGCTTCAAATTCTCATGGATCAAAAAGAGTACTACCCTCCGAATGGCCAAAGACATCAAATTGGGGGCTATTTAAAAATAATTTTTAATTTTTAAAAATATTATTAAATGTCTACAACTACCACATATACCTTTACTTATAGTACTATGTCTAATCACATTGTAAGGAAAAATTTGTTTGGCCATAACTTTTGCATTATACATCCAAAAACTTGAGATTCATAACTAAGGTACAATCATAAGACTATTGTACACCTTGAGTTGTTTTCTAATATTTACAATTGTCAATCTAGTCATAATGAGGAGGCAAATCAAATTGATTCAAAAACTCTTGATAGGACATTGGAAGATAAAAATCAAGAGGCAAGCTCAAACCCTAAAGGACCAAAGAACCTTCTTTTTTTGCCATCTCTATTGCTAAAAATAAAAAATCTAAATTTTTTTATTCACATCTAATTATAGTATTTTATAGCTAACTTGTGTAAAACTATTTGGAATAAATTTCAGAAATTTTTACTACGCAAATTGCAAGATATTTGAATTTAAAGTGAAGAAAATAAGTTTTTTTTCACATTGCAAGATTAGATTATTTGTCTTTGAACCTTCTTAACTTACATTTTTGCACTATAGAGTTTTGAGTTTAAATATTTAAGGAGGGGAATTGAGTTGAAAGTTTAGGAGAAAAAGAAAATTTAAAAAAAACTTAATTTTGATTCTCAAAAAAATTGTTAAATAGAAGTAGATACTAGATAAAAGGAAAATCTAAATTATTAATATCTCTAAGATGGAATT
Organism: Climacium dendroides; assembly: GCA_950106755.1. Lineage (NCBI taxonomy): Eukaryota > Viridiplantae > Streptophyta > Bryopsida > Hypnales > Climaciaceae > Climacium > Climacium dendroides. Next base: position 22,514,503 of record OX467091.1, read on the forward strand.
AAAGTGCACTTAAATCAATGGGGAGATTGATCTAACAAGAAAACTAAACCATGTAGAATTTCTTGTTTTTAAATTATAAAATTGTATTCAAAAATGAATCCTATAAGTTATTTTTTCAAAAAATACTTTGATTGCCCCCAAAACAAGATTGTTCATAACTTTTGCATCATTTTTCCAAATGAATACATTGAATCAAAACTTTCATGTAAAAAAATATAACCTATGAGAAAAATTAAAAATTACAAAATTCAATTTTTTGAATTTTTTTTGTTGCCTAACTTTCCTTGTTTAAAGCTTATTTGGACATAACTTTTGTTTCCAGGCAACAATTTAAAAAAAATAATATTTTCACAAAGACAATCAATTTTTCTATCTTCTAAATTTTTTCTTAAAAAATTATGCAAAAAATTAATATCATAGGTATTTGTCCAAAATCTATTTTGTCCCCTAAGGGGACAATGGTCCTTTGGGGCTTAAGATAATCAAGTAACATTATTATGCTTTTCATTGTACAGAGTATTACTGTGTTTAAAGCAATCTTTGAAAAATACAAATGCGTTCTAGCAAATGTCTATTGCAACAAGGGATATAAATAGTCAAATGTACTACAAGAAAAAAGGGGTATTTTATGTATAGTTTTAGTAGTATAGTCCTATAATTTACGATCTTCTAGGAGATTTTTAGTAACATTTTATTGAAAATACATGCCTCTATTGAGATTATGAATACATAAGTCCTTCAAAACATACTTTATAAGACTGTATCTTTGTATTTGCAAAAGCTTGATTTGTTATTATGCACCTTTCTAACTTATAGATCATTTCAATGATATTCTAGAATATGTTGCATGCAAACTTGTCACACTATCATTGATTGACTACAACACACTTGTCACATATTCAAACTATGTCATTTTCATTTCTTGAGAACCCCAAACAGTCATGTTACGTCATTTTCCATGATTTTGTGATTTCCAAAGCTCAACGAGTTTTTTGGCAAATGAGAGGCTTTAAATCTCAAAGGGTTACACTTTACTACTTCAACAAACAAATATTGTACGTAAAGGTCTAATTTGGCAATGAGTGCCAAAATTGAGTTTCCACATCAAATTTTCAAGGGGCCATGTCAACTCAAACCATTTACAAGATGGCACATGTCACCTTTTTTACAAATGACTTAATTTATCTTGAATTTGACCTTTACTTAGGGAACCTCAAATTACATCATTCAACCGTGATTCAAGGGTTGGTGGAGTTGATAATTACAGAACCTCAAGCAAGGGGATAGAAATATAGATGGATTCATATTTAGCAAGCGCCTTGAGATACATTCAACACCAGATATAGAAGGGTGATTTTATTTCCAAGAAGTATTTGGCAGTTTTAATGTTGATGTAAGGTAGAGTCTTCTCTTTTATTCATATTATTTTTATATGTTCTTGTTGGCAAATGAAAGAAGATTTCAATACACTAAAGAATGCATTATTTGGATACCATATACAAAAATGATGTTGGATCCAATTTTTTTTTGGATAAATGTTGATTCTTTGACAACATGAACATATGAATCAAGAAAATGTATACTAGCTAAACATCTAGTAATCAAAAGTGTTCTTTTATTAGTTGTTGGCAATTTTGGACATTGGTCTTATCTTAGTTAACTAATGGCACAAGTTTAGAATCACCACATCTCTAGGTTGGTATGTACTAGAGGAGGCCTTGGGAACATGTTGTAAACACTTGTTGCAGATATTTTATGTTATTGACCAGATTTTGGGATCATATAGTTTACTACCTCATCTCCAAGGTAGATTATTGATTGCCATTTTTGTTCTCTAGAATAAATATGGGAATTTGTTTGACTTTGAATCTTATTGATTATGAGAAGTTGGGATATTTTGGAAATCTTCCACGTACTACTTGGAATATTGAAAGGTTTTAGAAAACTTATATATCCAATCTCTATTATAATAAATTGGCAACAATTATAGTTAGCTTTAGTCTATTTTAATATGCTATAACATTATAAAGTGAAAGTGGCACTTTCTAAATTATCAAAGGTGTCCATGTTATAGGGATAAATATATGCACTTGAACGTCAATTCTATGAGGAATCGACTATATCAAGCACTTTCATACATTTTGGGACATGTCCCTTAAAAATTTACTAATTCAATATCCAACAACAATCCTCAAGAAAATTGTTGATATTTGAATGGATTAAAATAACCTTAGATAGGTTCTCTAAACATCAATTTGTTATAAATATAGAACCATGGTAACACTCATAAAACATATATTGTAAATCCATGTTTACCTAAACTATGCTTTATTACAAACTCAATATCATACTACATTATAAAAGACAAGGCAACAAATAGTAACAACAAAGCATCAAAGCAAGGAAGTTATAGTCACTTGAGAGAGACAATTGATTCTAAATTTGTAATATAAAAATAAACCAAATGATTGGAGATATCATCCACTATGAAGCTTTCACATTTGTTGATTGCTTCTTTCGAGTTCATAACAATGTGTGATTATTGTTACAAAGATGAATTGTTCCAATACTTCCCACTCATTGTTCAAGAATGTATAGAAGCATCACGAAAGCAAGTTCTCTCACATAGTGATGTACTTTCTTGGATATATTCAATGCCTCTCTCTAAGTTTATGAAAAATCTCAATAATTAGGGTTTTTGTTAAAATGTTTGCTAAATGAAGTGAAAGAGGCATGTAAAAAAGTAATTTTTTTCTTGGTTTGAAATTTCCAAATAAAAGGAATGAAACATCAATGTATTTTGTTCTTTTATAAAACTCATGATTCAATACAATGCAAGTCATTGATTGGTTGTTGATATCCAAAATCCACCAAGATTCTTCTTGTCCATACAACCTCCTTGCTTGTGAGGGATGTAGCAACATATTGGGATTTAATTGTAGACAATAAAGTGTAGAGTTTCTTTCTGCTCAATCAAACAACCGGTGCATTGTTGATGATCAACATGCTTCCACTTCAACTTTTTGGATCATTTAGATTACCATCCCACATAATCAACATCAATGTAAGCAACATGCTTTTGATTTAGCTTGTCATTAGAAGAGATTTGAGGCCTACAGAGGGTCATTTCAAGTCTATACCTTCATTGTTCCCCCTGCAGCAAGGGAATGGCCGGCTGTTAGGAAAAAAAATTAAAAAATATAGTTCTTAGAATGCAAAAAAAATTGAATTTAAAAAAATTCTGAGAAATGATGTGGCCGGGTTTCAGCCACATCAGATGGCTAACTGTTGTGGCTAAAGTACAATTTGGGACATTCCCAGCCGTTGATAACTCACAATCTCTCGGAGACCTCAAATCTCTTCTAATGTTTCATATGAATAACACAACCCAAAATTAGTTGTTCCTCTTAAATAATTATAAATTCTTTGTACAATCGTGCAATGAGTCTTTTGGTAATTGCTATCATATTATGTAACAATTGATACAACACATGCGGATAATGTCAAGGCTTGTCAACAAAACATTAACAAGACCTAGTACTACGTTGAAATCAATGTTTTTATATTGTAGAGAACAAAAAATGTCATGTAGATTGTGTTGAGATAAGGTTTTCTTCTAGTGATTCGACTAGAGAGTTCAACAGTGAAACATCACATAGTGATGAGAGCTTTGCATTTAGATCTTCTAGCAGTACTCGTTACAAATCTACTGTCTAAATCCTATCTATCCTATTTCTTTATAGTTTAGATGTCCTTTGAGGACATGGTATGTTCTTTTTTTTTCCTAATATCCTAAATCCTCATACTATTTTATTATCAAAAAGCTTCAATTGCCCTAATATTCTATATATCCACCCTAAAAACCAACTAAACCCTAAACCACAATCATAGGTCCACATCTTGAAAATTATAAAAAGTAATCCCCAAAACTAGAGGCTCTCCAGCTTTTAGGCTCACGCTCCAAGGCTCACAAAATAGCATCCTTATCTTTCTTGGCCTTATGATCACAAGAAGTGTATGCATGACTTCATTGAATGTCTATGGTAATAATTTAAGCATCACTTTTTTTACGTTAATGTGGGAAGCCATTGCAATAGAACTTTAGGCTAAAATTTGAACAAACTATGATTTTGATTATTGAGATCAACCTTTAAACACAATCATGTGGTGACATACGTTTGTATTGAGTTGGTTTAGGTAAATTGATTTATTGGCTTACTTTCATAGGAAAATAATTAGAAATGAGTAGAGACAAGCTTAGCCTCTAGGATACCACCAAAACTACTTAATTTTAAAATTCAAACCCAAACAAAAGTCATTCTTGTGGTGAAAAATTGAACAATATTTTTAAAAAGAACAGATTTTAAGCTTGTCCTTTCTATTGGGTTGTTCAATGCAATTCAACCCTATGGCCTCTATTGGCCTTAAGGGCATCTCAATCAAGGACAAAATATCCAACGGCAACTTTGGAGTTTGAATATCAAGTACGTATGTGGTAATATTATAGGGAGTTATTATTTAGTTAATAGGAATATGATCTTGATATTTTGTAACAATATAATATTGTCCATTAAATATAACTCAACCTGTTTCCAAACAACTCCAAAAGTCTCATTTTGAAACTAATATTTCATTTTATATTGAATCATTATTCTACACTCATTGCTTACATGTCATTGTGCATTGCTTTTCATTTTATAAAGTTTTATAAAATTTAGACAATAAATGTGAATAAGCCCATTTGTTTTATTATATTGATACAAGGTGAAATTATCAAATCCCTTGGTACTAATTTGTTAACTCTATTGTCTCTTTCTACATTCCTAAAGTGATATACCACATACAAGAAACTCATTTTTAAAATGAAGATTTGTGCCTAACTTTCTTCTTGCCAACCATGTTTGAAGTTCGTTCTTGCTTGCCATCCTTGTCGTGGTCCTTTATGCCATGAAAAAGACACCCTCCTTGTTTCTCTACGGTATGGTTGCAAATCATGATCATGGACAACAATTGGCACCTCTCCTTGACCCCAAAACGTTACCCTCCTTGCATCACCAATGTGAAGGTTGAAAGCTCTCAATATTGCAGAGAAGAGCAGGACAACTCTCAAGTGCTCAAAATGGTCTTGCATGAGCCTCTCCAATTCAAAGACCACCTGACACACCAAATTCCCTGAAAGTCTCAAGAATGCCCCACAACCACACGCTCTTCTGTTCACGGAAAACAGAAGAGCAGACACGTTTTGACCTCTAGTGAAAAGCATAACACTAGCTAAAGCTCCAATCACCAGGCCTAATAGACCAAGCTCGTCAGTTTTGTAAGCAAACCTCAACACCTTCTTTGCCATGTCAAATTCTCGAAGAGGAATGCTCTTTTCAAACACATGATAAAGAAGCTTTTGAAGGGCTTTTTGAAACTCAAACTTGAATCTTGAAGCAAAAGATCGGCTGGGGGCTAAAGCCCAATTCGTACATGCTGTGCTTGCAACCGACGTCAATACATTCACAACAACAACGTCCCACTCTTCCTTCATATCTCTTCTGTGTTCAAACTCCCTCCATAAAGCGCATGCAATTGTTACCATTTCATCAAATAGAAGCTTGTGCAGAAACGCAGGATCTGCAAGGATACGTCCCATGAAAGCTCTCGAAACAGATTCGGGAGACATGCGAGAGGAGGTTCTCGTCATACTAGTGGGTCGTGCATTTGTTGACAGAAACCCCACCATCTGAGCTGAGCTTATTGTCTTCATTTCCACAGCTTGGCGAATTTCACCAGGCAAGGAACGGCTTGTTGTGCCCCACTCTTGAAGAATCGCTTGCACGTTGAAGTGGTGAAAGTAGTCGTCGTCGTCGTCACCGCCATTACGATTTTTGCTACCGTTACCTTCACAGCCGCCCTTTCCAAGTTGAACTTCCCCTGAAATTCTAGCTGTGGCATGCTCATGTTGGGCTTGAAAATCAAGCTTCGTCTTCTCCAAGGTGGTCGATGCGTTCCTTGTCAATACCAGGCTGCAGTGAAACTCTGATTCGCGCAGCAAGTGCAATGTGTTGATTGAGGAAAACGCTTTGTCTGTGACCTTAACTTCTGTGTTCCTGTGCAACTTGGCCATCATAGCCCTTGACGTCATAGACACCAAGGACGCCATGGTTGCCAACAAAATAAGCCTACTAGCTAGAATCTTACAAAATGCAAGAAAAACTTAAGCGGATGACTGAAGTACACTCAAGTGAAAAACCCTGGAATATTTTGAGAAGAGTGAGTTTATTGGCTCAAAACCGAAAGGGAAAAGGCTTTTAACAGAAGCGATGCTACATAGGCAATTTTTTTAACACAACTTCAATACAACTTCAACATGTACTTGGAATTTATTATGTGTTAAATCTACAAAAATAAAAGTAAGCATAGAATATGTTTAGATAAAGTAAAAGCAAAAGTAAAATTGACTGAAGATAACAAGACGAAGTGAGGGAGTCAGTCTAGTTCCTGAACCGCTCTCCTTCGTCTCTCTGGAGGGCTCTGGAGATTGAAGCAGAAGAAATTAGAGGAAAGAGATTCATTCAGGGCACAGCTAACTGAACGCTGCTATAGAAACTACAGAAACTAGGGTTGATGATGACCTCCTCACAGCAGAACCAAATACTTACGAAGCTTTCGAATTCAAAAATAAACATCGACCACTGATCAATAACTCTCCACAACACGCAGTGGAGAAAAAAATTCAAATTATGGGATCGCGGAATGCATGCACGAGAAGAAGCACGATCAGATGCAGATCGAGTTCCTGTACATCAATCCGCAGAGAGCTACATTGGTGGACTTGTGTGCCGTCATGAAAAAACCTAATCCTCACATAAACCTCCAAGCTCCTCCAGCATGATTTCCTTCCCGTCCAAGAACAAAAGCTAAGCTGCAACAATGTGCAGTCAAGTTTTTCAGGAAGGCTCACCGAGAGAGAGAAATAAGTCCAGTAACTTCGATTCTTTTGTGTAGAATTGGCGTACAGTACAATGAAATGTAAAAGACCAATGTAAAAGGTATGCTCAAGTCATTACCTATAAATTAGAGAATCCTTCACGACCCAAAACTCAAAGTGCTTTCTACATTTGAATGGCTCACACATCTTTTTGCTACCTAGCAAAAAACTCATGTGGATTGTACCATTGTTTACTTTGCTCAACACAAAATTACTCTCTTTTCTAAAGCTCTCATCTCTTGTAAAAGATTCAAAGCGACACCCAAGTTAGAAAATTTGAAGTAGAGATTGAAAGTTGCTCATTAATAGTAGCCATGACTACCACCGGTTCACTTGTTTCACTCAATGCCCTTATGCCTACTTTCATAGACTTTGTAGTTGATTATACAAAGCTCCATGGAGCCGGACATTCTTTTGTTGCGGAACTGGAAGATTTAAAAGGATATGTCATTTCTTCTCCTTGCAACAATGACTCGACCTTGGACACTCGCAAATGGGAAAAGAAGAAGAATCCAAATGAGCCCAAAGAACTTCCACGAGGCGAATGGTTGAAGGATAAAATGGGACCCAAAAGAACTTGCAATGCTTTTGCTTTCATAGATAAACGGAGGAGGAGAGAAGGACTCAATGGACATGGAGATTTCTTAAGAACTCGAGGATTGGTTCTATAAAATGCACCACCGACTTTGCTTCATAGTCATAGTGTCAAGTAGAAAAATCATTGTTGAAGGGTTTTAAGACTGTAGCCTATAAGTTTAAAGTGTCTGAGGATACATACCTTAAGGGGCTTTCCCACCTGCTGCTAGTCGAGGAGTTATCTGCTCTGATAACGGCAGAGGGGAGAGGAGTGTTCACACTTGCAGAAGGTCTTAGATGCCATTCCAACGTGGAGCAGACGTGGTAGGTTCGGGCGGAGGCAGTATTTGCGGTGCTTATAGACGGCGGCGGCGACGCGGACTTTGAGAGCGGCTGTAAATGTACAGTAATAAAATAGAACTCCATCTTAGCAAAACGTAGATCTCAGATTCCAAGGAGCGATGGTTGGTAAGTGAAGCTGAAATGCGCGATTAAGTTAGAACGGCTGCGGAATATTAAAAAATTAGTCGCCATGACTGCACGCTTGCATGAGGCCTTCCATGCAACATTCGACGGCTTCGTTGGAGACGTTGAAATCAGAAGAGAACGCAGAGAGGAGCAGAGCGCTTACGTTGAAGTGAGGACGAATTTTGTTAAGGACTACAACTACCGCAATTTCAAGTGGCAGTGCGGCAGAAAATAGCGCCCAACAGACCGGCAATTTCTTTACATTCACTGACAACAGGCAAGCGTACTTACTCACTTGTAATTGACGTACGTAATGTCGAAATTGGTCCACAGAGATGCTCATGCACGTGTTCAATTGTGAATGACATTTGTAGGCTAGAAAATATGGAGCAACGACCAGCGTCGCGGAATGCTGCTCCGACTGTGCCGACAGAGTCCACAGGACTAAGACGTGAGCTGCATGAATTTTGTTTTTTGTTCATCCTTTAATTTTTTAGTCGATCTCCTATCAATGCATGTCACAATGCAGAAGCAACTATTGTTTAGTACTCGTTATGTCTTGTGTAATCGTAAGAATGTTAAAAAAAATGACATGATTGCATGCAGCGTCTCAGCTGCAGCCCAGCAGATCAACTCCAACCGGCGGAGGCAGTGCTAGTCATGCAGGTATGATGCATTCGTCCACTTTCTCGTGCAAGCACTTCTTGTTTTCTGGTTGTCAGTTGCATTGTACCTTGACATTCTTAGCCCATGCAAACAACTTCTTCTTTACTATCTGAATGTTGGCGACAATTGTGCCTGGTAGGGAATGCGATCAGCTTACAATAGAGTGCCGTTGGACCATCGCATGCTTTGCTGGGAATTGCTCGTCCGTTGCCTGTCGTAGAGCCAGTGAGTGCAGGAGGTGCTTCGAAGCGCAAACGAAAAGAAAGAGGGCCGAATTGGTCTGCAACTGAAATTCATGCCCTCATCGAGGCCAAACACATTCTTCATATGGAGGAGATTGACAGCATCGATGGTCGTGATCTCATGACTCCCGACACTGGAAAATGGCAACGTATTAGTTCCGACGTCATGCGAGCTGGACAGTCTCCATGCCACCGCGATGGTCCTGCTTGCAAGAGCAAGTGGAATCAATTGATTCCAGAGTATAAACGCATTGTCGACTACCTTGCACGCAGCGGAACGAATGAGGTTTCCTACTGGAGCATGACTGTAGCGGAGAAGAAATCTGAAGGCCTTCCCAGATCTTTCCCTGAAGACTTTTTCACTCACATCCACGGTTGGTATGGTAGTCGCCCCTCCGTGTTGCCTCCTCACACACGTGACTTACTTGCTGCTGGTGATAGGAATTTCCCATCTTCTCGCAATGGCCCCGCCGATGGAGATGAGGACGAATTCACAGCCGATGTGGACGAAGAAAGCATGGATGTGGATGTCGCCATCGTCGATGCAGACTGCCTATCAGAATCCACGCATTCACCCTCCAAAGATGTCGCCAGTGTTCACCGCACATTCGGGATTGGCTTACCATAGTTGCCTTCTCCTGCAAGAGCACCGACAACAACAAAAGGCAAAATCCCAGCAGGCGTCACTCCGCAACTCATAAGTTCCTCGGACACGGCAGTTGGAAGCAGCCGACGCCGCACTGGCAGTACCGGGGTTCGAAGAAAGACTGCTACTGGCCATGCCCTCATAGCAGAGGCTACCCGCGCCACTGGTGATGCTATGACTGGACAGATGAAAGAAATGGCTGATGCGAGCCGTGAGTTGGAGCGGTCCAAAATTGATGTCCAGTTGCGTTTGTTCGCCAAGCAGATGCAGTACAAGCTTGATCGGGATAGAAGACTCCATGAAAACGCTCAGCAGGCAAATGAGAATGCGAAGCTCTCCATTGAAAAACAAGCTGATGTCGTGAATTGCCTTTCGCAGTTTGCTTCTGTTTTGAGTGCGGGGCTGTAGGGACGAAGAGGAGTTGCAGTGGATACTAGTACAATTGCTCCCAGCTCCGCTCACGCAGGACCCAGTGTTCGCGCCGACACTGATGTCCCCACAAGTGACCGCGTTCAGCCTTCTTGAAGAGCGCCTTCGTGATTTGCCTGTGTACAGAATATGTCTTTGAAGCGACATCTTTTCAAAGTTTTTTTGTTGTACTGCTATGTTACATTTGCAAGTAGCACGTCCACTTCCTTATGTGTTATACTAGCTTCACTTTACTTGCTTCTGTTTTACCTTCCTCTCATGCGGCTGTAACTGCTTTTTCAATAAAGTGTCGCTCTGGAGTCGTAGAACTCAAAAAGCGACTTTGCTTGTACAGAGAAAATTGTGCATGCCTCTGCTGTGCTACTGCTATGTACATCACATGACCATGAGAAACTGAAAAGGAAATTCTGCATCTCACTGTGGGAGCGATAGGAGACACTGATTGTTGATAATGACATTACAATTCAATGCATACGCAACAGTACCGTGCAATAGTTAAACTGAAGTGGAAGCTATGAAAGCAAGTATGCACTCTTCGGTGATACCACTGCGCACACACAATAGCGGAATACCAATTTTATTATTCATATATGTTAACATAGGTTTATATTCCGTAAACAGAACTCACTGCTGAAAGTGTTGGTTACTACAAGCATTGAGCGTATGCATTGTGGTACTATGGTACTACCATGGCACCTGATAAAAACTTGTAATGTGGAAAGGAGCACGTCTTATACAAAAGTACGTGTCATTGAACAAGAAAACTGCATTACTCATTCGATGTTCAAAGAAATGCTGAACACGTAGAAGGTAGCGTCTCCATAAACAACCTTATCCTTCCCTGTACAATTCAGTGCGAAATCTGCGGACAAGCAACAATGTCATTTTCAGCTAGCACGCTGTCTGCACACTGTAACAGATGCAGGAAAAAAAAATTGGGGGCATAGGTTGGTACCATCTTGACGACACTATCCTACAAGAAAACAAGAAGCCGATGCAATTGGAAACCATTGAAGGCTACTAACCTGCATGGAGAAGGCCTTTGTGGAGGTTGAATCATACACCCAATGGTCGTTGCATGCTGAGGTACATTCCCAGTTCCCTTCTCTTTTGCAAACCCTCGATATGTTCCTCAACAGCGCAACATGTATCTGTATTGTTGTCTTCTGCTGTGGACACATTTCTTGCATTATCACGTTGCACTTCTTATTGGATAACTTGCAGTAGGCTCTCCACAGCTTTGTTTGTTGGATCCAGAAGAACATTATGTAGTAGGGCGCAACACAGGACCACGTCAGGGAAAAAAGCCACATATAAATCAGATCTTTGTTGTAGCTCGCGGAAACTGAGTTTCAGAAATGCAAATGCATTTTCCACAACGACGCGCCCTTTACTGAGTTTGCGATTGAATAGTTGCTCGCCCATGGCCAAGCGTCCCAGACGTCGGTGAGGCACCATCAACCAGGGAAGTAGTGGGTATCCTACGTCCCCTAGTAAGTAAGGTGAGAAGCCATTGAAGTCTTCGGTGCCCTCCCAAAGCGTTCCTCGTTGTCCTCGGTGGAAAAGAGACGATCGACGGAGCATGCGGGAGTCATTTGTCGATCCGGGCATGCCCACATATAAATCTAGGAATCGTTTCGAACTGTCCGCAACCGCTTGACAATTGACAGCATACGCACCAGACTTGAAGTAATAGTAATCAGCAGCTCTGATTCGCGGTTTGCCAATGGTGAAGTGCGTACCGTCAATAGCACCAAGCACACCAGGTAGCCCACACAAATCTTGGAAGTCATTCGCTATTTCTTCGCAAGCATCTCGTGACGGCCATCGTATTTCTCCTCGAAAAGCAATGTTGATTGCATGAACAACCTGTCGAAGAATCTTGGAAACAGTACTCCTCCCAACTGCAAAAAATTCACTGCAAATCAGGAGACTTGCGCCATGGCTCAGCTTGAACAGTGTGCAAGCAATGCGAACCGTGAGTGGCACAGCTAACCGGTATTTGGTATCTTTTTTCTTCACCATAGGAGACAGAAGCTGCGTCAACATGAGAACTGATCTCTTGGTCATGCGAAACATTTGAAGCCACCGACTGTCATCATATTCTTGGAGGATGAATCTGGAAAACCATGTCATTGAGCGTGGCTTCACCCAATACCCTAGGTCTTCATCAATGGAAGCTAGAATACTCAAGACACTGAAGTGATTCAAAGAAGTACGAGTCGCAACGTTGAGGTCGGTGGAGCGCAATTCCCACGTCTGCAATTCGGGGTCATCATCGCTGTTGTCGCCATCGTCGGTAGTAGCAATGCCAATCAGGGATAAAGAGCGTTGTGTGTTAAGGAGTATCAAGAGCATGATGGAGGCAACTGCCAGAACATCAACGGGCTCAACAAACAAATCCATGACTTGGACGACGGAGAACAACCTACTGCGTCTGTCAAAAACCTGCCGTGCAAGACAAGCACAACACTCACTGAATCACATGTGACTTTATCTTCTTGAAGCACGGAATTTGAGAGCCACATGAAAAGAAAAAATTGGATTACAATTCATAGGAAAAATGAAAAAAAAATGCTACTGGTATCGATTGCCATTTACAAATAAGCTAAACCTAAAAGTAAAGCCACCGATGAAGGCCACTATACATGCCACTCGCTACGACTGAGCTTCTCGTAACACTTACCGGGTTTTCCAACTTTGAATTGGTAGTACTGCCAGTGCACGCGCACAGAAATAGCCGACTACGTTCGTGACAACAATGTTTCTCTCCCCCTTTGTTTGTTGTACGTCCTCAACTCAAGTGTCCCGCGTTGCCATTCTTCTAACGTCAAAAGCTTTGCAACATCTGCAGCTTCCCCGTGAAGAACAGAGCGATTGAACTACCAATAATTTGAAAATCACAATGTTCACGACAAATTCGGCTACTGAACTACATCATTTTCGCAAACTACCTTGCCATCGCCAAACTTCAGTCCAACCAATTCAAAAATCCGCAGCAACTCCTATGAAGCAATACCCCACGACCTTCCACTACAAGAATGTGCACTGACCCCACAGCAAAAAACTATCTGCAAGTGCAAACAGAACACCCTAAAACAACGTCAACGACCTGAAACTAACGTCCTAGCAACAACAAGTGTGAACAACTTGGTCCTTGCGTTCTTACCCCCTGCATGCGTTAGCCGCTACCGCACGGCATTCACCCTAAACTGCCACTTGACGCTACAGTCGCCGTTCTTGCGCTACAACCGAGTCCTCTTACTGCTCTTCGCAAAAGCCAAGTGGGAAAGCCCCTTTATAAACTTTATGGTTTCCATAAACCCATATCAACAAACTGTAGCCAGTTAGAGTATTTATCCACTGTCACAAGCAGCAATAGCTTTAAAAATTATGGCTTGGAAAATGTAAAATGTGTGGCAGTATGTAATATGTCTTTTCAGCAAACAGATTACTTGCTGCTCTGTACTGCTTTACTTGAATTACTCGAAGGGTAGTTCCTTCACATCATTCTAAGTATATGTGAATTCAATATTTTTAGCATTAAAACCAGCCCTTGCAAAAAAAGGCTCTTGCCAATGACTCAGATGTAAACACCAAAATATACTAATAATCTTATGCACACCATATGATCATGATGTTGTAGTGAGGTTTTGTATAAGACTAAATTCAATAATCATATTATTTGTGTAATTCGCTATGACTGAATCAAATATTTATGCACAGTCAGGTTTTGATAGTCAAGTTTTGTATATGGCAATGTCCGATTAATTTTGGAATTATACAAACATGCAAAACGCACTTTAACATATGGAAGTTTGCACCATGTAGGTAAAATTCAATTAAATATATTTGTTTGCAATATTTTCATAATACTTTCATACTATCTATGTCAAATAGTACTATTGTCATCCAATCTTCATCTGCTTGCAACAACTTTCATCCAACTTTTATACTACCATCACCCTAATTACTGTGTAAAGGATTCTCATATCATCCATACATTAAATTAGGTTGTTTGTTTTGTTTTGATTGTTATAATGAGATTTACAAAACCATGCGTCCCCTAGTTGCACTCTTGGTATTGTTGGAAAGTTATGTGAGTGACCATTTAAGGATTGGTCCCCCTTTTTCAAAGGTTTCCATGAATAGAAATATTTTTTAATCATTTTTCAGAGAAAGAAAAATGGATGTGGAACGTCACACAAGTGGTTTCATATTTTATATGCAAAATTAGAAAAATGTGTTTTTCATACATCTGAGGTAGAGTTTCTTGGTTATATTGTCTCAAATAATGGAATATAAATGGACTCCAAGAAGATTCAAGCTATGTTAAATTAGGGAACTCCAAAAACGGTACACGATGTTCAATGTTTCCTTGTTTTTGCAAACTTCTATCAAATGTTTATACAAAATTCTTCACAAATTGTAGTTTTTATTACATAGCTTACTCACAAGGATAAGTTGGATTGGAATCAAGAAGTAGAAAAACTTTTCAAACATTAAAAGGACCTTTATTACAGCTCCAATTTTGACCTATCCCAATTTTTCAAATCCATTTTTTATGGAGACGGATGCTTCAAATTTTGCTTTAGGAGCAGTGCTATCACAACCTAGAGAAAAGGGAAAACTACATCCCGTTGCATTTCATTCAAGGAAATTCAATACTGTAGAAATTAACTATAAAATTCATGATAAAGAGTTGTTTGCCATTGTGGACTCTTTTGAAGAATGGCGTCATCTACTTGAAGGAGCTATCCATCAGATAACAATATATACCGATCACAAAAATCTTGAATACTTCATGTTTACTTGTGTATTGAATCGTTGTCAAACTCGTTGGAATATGTCTTTGTCAAGATTTGATTATTGTATTATATATCGACTTGAAAAACAATAAGGATTATTTGATGACCTATCTAAACAATCCAATTTTATGCCAAAAATGGGAGAAGAAACATATAATTTACAACGAACTACTCTTCTGAAGCCTGAATGTCTTCATTTACGAACAACTCATATTTCCATTCCAGTTGACTCTAGTTTCTTAGAAAAAATCTGAACAACCTCGAGCAAAAACTCTCTTATTCTTAATATCCAGCAACGCTTTAGAAATGGGTCCAAAGATTCAAGTAAATTCAAAATTCAAAATCAACTTTTGTATTTTGAAGAACATCTATACATTCATGAAGGACCTCTGCGTCTCCAAATCTTGCAAACTCGTAATGACCTTCCTGTCGTTGGATATTTTGGATACAAGACTTTGGAGCTCATTTTTTGTGACTCTTGGTGGCCTCAAGTGTAGAAAACTATTAAAAAATTTGTACTTTCATGCGATATATGTTTCTATTCCAAAAATTCCTGACATCGGCTTTATGGATTACTACAACCACAACTGAGTCCAAAACAACCGTGGTCATTTGTTTCAATGGATTTCATCATTGATTTGCCACCTTCATTGGAGTTTGATACTATTTGTGTAATAGTAGACCGATTTTCAAAAATGGCACATTTTGTTATGTATTATAATTGATACATACACTTTTATTGTCAAATTTTACCTTAGAGAATGATTAGAATTATTTGATTTCTCCATCAGAATTTATGAAAAATTCAACATTAGTAGAAAATATGTTTTTTCACAAGTGAAAAATATCAAGGTTTTATATATCAATTAGATAATAGGATATGATTAATTTCATATTGAAATTTGATTTGAAGGTCATTGCTAGGGGGGTTTGGGGCCTATTTGGTATAAAAAATAATAATAATTGGAAATTTCTCAAATTATTCTCCATAATTATGTATACCTCTTGAAAAATCTTAGATTTTATTGGAATGTTTTTGCTATATTTACTATTTTTTCCCTCTTTTAGCTACAAAAATTATAAGAAAGATAATTTTTCACAAAACAAAGTGAAGACTTTCACAATGACAAAAAGTTCACATATTGTCACATAATAAAAATATAAGATCACAATTCAAAATAAATAATCTAGCTTAGACATCCATGTTTAGCTATTTTGCAATGCATAGCTAGTCTTTCGAGGGTTACTTGAATAGAATGATGATTGAAGCATTTCAAGTAAACATCAATATTTTATAAGAAAGTAATTTCAAAAAACAAAAAAGTAGTTGATTTTAAGTACACTTTGCCTTCCTTAGTTGATTGGATTCCTATTTTTATTTTCTATTTTCTATTTTTTAAATAACTATTTTCATTATATTTGTTGGATGCAACCTATTTTAAGGAAAATTTACATTGTAGACTTTAAGATCTTATTATAATCTTGTTTTTTATTAATTTTTTAGGATGGTGGTTCAAAAGAAAGATACACAATACTAAAATACAATATTTTCATGCTATAATATATATCCTTCATCTCTTTTGTTTTAGCATTGTTTCTTGTAGAATTAGCCATTGCAAAAAAATTGCATTTCTGAAACTTTGGAATTTATTATCACATAGTCAAGTTTGAGCTTTAGAAAATTTTATCACTTTCTTGGTAAGATAGTTAGACAAAGGTTGTAATCTATAATCCATTCAACCTTTTAGTCTTTGAATGAATGTCCTTTGTTCAATCATAAAGTACATATCTAGACTCTTGAGATTTAAAAAAAAGACTTGATGTTGTTTTGTGTAGGCCAAAAAAATATTTCCTCATAGCTAATTTTATTTAGGTTGCAATGAACACTTGCAATGTTCTTCATTGATTCTATTGATATAAAATTTTGAACCTTTCTTATTTATGTACTTTACTATGTGATTCATGAAATTGGCTCAAAATAATATCAACAAAATTGTAGACAATCATTTTAGAAGATGAAGTATTTTTCAGCCCCCTTTGCTCAAGCAATATCAAATTCATTAAATTCATTAAATGAATCACCAAAATTATTGGTGCAATTGTTTATGATTGTACTAAATTAAAAACAAAATAATCAATAAATTATTATAATTTATGATTGGAGATTCTAATTTTGAATTGGACTTTTGAATAATTCATCTATTTCAAAAGTTAGTGACTATTACCTCCAAATGAAATCTAAATTTGTTAAAATGTCTCAAAAATTTATATTCCAATACTATTGTAACTACATTGTGCAAATTTAAGAATAAGAATTCTATTGTATTAAATATTTTAACTGTTCACATTTAACCACATATGTGATATATTGAAATATTGTTAGAAAAATGAGATTGTTTGAAACTTTTTCTATGACAAAAATCCCTTAAATTGTGTCATTACTAATTAGTATTGTCTCATTCAACCCCTAAAGAATCTAAAGGATCAATGTCTTTTTGAGGGACAAATGGGATTTTAGGCAAGTACCTACAAGCTAAATTTTTGTCATGATTTTTTTAAATCTGTTTTGAAGATAGAAAAAACTAATTAGCTTCATGGGAATATTATTATTTTTCAATTGGTGCTTGGGAACAAAACTTATGCCCAAATAAGCTCAAAACAAGGGAAAAGGGGCAACAAAAAATAATTTCAAAATTTGAATTTTTGAATTTTTTTCCTCATATATTATATATTTGTCTACATGAAAAGCTTTGATTTATTCCATTTGGATTTTATGGGAAAATTACGGAAAAGTTATGGACAATCTTGTTTTTCGGGCAATTAGAACATCTTGAAAAAATAACTTGTCAGATTCATTTTTGAATGCAATATCTACAATTTCTCAAGAAAAAAAGTTCCACATGGTTTAGTTTGATTCCTAAAACAATCTCACCATTGGGATTAGTGCATTTTAATTCCATCTTAGAGATATTAATAATTTAAATTTTCCTTGTATCTCATACCTACTTCTATTTAACAATTTTTTTAAGAATGAAAATTAATTTTTTTTTAAATTATTTTTTTTTCTAAACCTGCAATTCAATTCCACACCATAAAGATTTAAACCTCAAAACTCTATAGTGCAAAAAGTTTAAGTTACAAAGGTTCAAAGTCAAATAATCTAATCCTGCAATGTCCTAAAAACTTCTTTTTTTTCACTTTAAATGCAGATATTTTGCAATTTGTGCGGTCAAAATATCTGAAATTTTTTCCACACATTCTCATACTAGTTTGGTGTAAGATCCTATAGTTAGATGTAGAAGAAAAAAAAGGTTGTTAGATGAATGTTTTTTGGCAAAAAAAAGACTTTGGTCCTTTAGAGGTTAAGACACCTTGGATTAAATAACTAAGAAGATGGATAGTAGAAAATCATCGCTACAACTCAAATGATTGCCAATCCAGACCTATTTATAACAATAGGAGGTCTTAAAAGTACCCATTAAATTCAAGGGCAAATATGAAAATTTTAAATTACTATTAGTAAACATTTCAAAGTATATATGGATGATTACACTAAATACTTGTAACATTTTGGCTTCACGCATTGTGAATCTTACATCTTCTACCATAATTTTTAAAGTATAGAGACAATGGATTTCAATTTTTTTAAAGATTCATAAAACATTTTTTTTTAATTTAAGAAAATATAATTTCTATTAAAAATGAATTTTTCACACTTTGGATTTTTATGGTTTTAAAAACTTTGGAATACCTAAAATTTATGATCCAAGAGTGAGCTTCAAGGTCTATGTTGATACTTTTGATTTGATGTGATCGTGCAAAGAAAACTTTAAAATATTTGATATGGTCCTCTTAAGCTATATGCAAAGAAAAATCTCCTCGTGTGCACACTTCTAGACATCCAAGAATAGTTGATATCCATTTCATTGTTGGGATTTAGTCTCTTAAAAATTCTTTGGTTTATGATTGCAAAAAACACTTGTCCCATTTTTTGTCCCTTTAGCCTTAGACAAGTAGTTTGAGGCTCATAATGTTTGCATCATATATTAGTTTTATATGAAATTTGAAATGAAGGTGTATGTGGTAGTTTTAGCCATTAAATAATTTTTAGTTTTTTTAAATTATTTTATTATTTTTAAATAGCCCCCAATTGGAGGCCTACATTGTCCATTTTAGTACTATTTTGATCCAAAAATAAAAATTTGAAGCTCAAATTAGGATATAAAGACTCCTATTAAATTTATACATGACCATGAAGAGAATTTCTAAAAATAGTATATTTTTCAACTTCTACAAGTGCTTAAAGTGCACAACTTTTGCACAAGTGTAGAGAATCCAATTTTTTTCCAAAGATGAAAATGATTGAGAAGGAGAATCTTTAAGTTAAAAAAATATATGTATATATGTGTAGGTCAAAAAAAAAAATTTCCTCGTGACTAATTTTATTTAGGTTGCAATGAACACCTACAATGTTCTTCATTGATTCTACTGATATAAAATTTTGACCCTTCTTAATGATGTTTTTCACTAAATAGTTAATGAAATTGGCTCAGAAAAAATTTCAACAAAATTGTGGACAATCATTTTGGGACAGTGGGAGTATTTTTCAACCCCTGGGCTTAGCTCAAGCATTATCAAATCCATTAAATGAATCACCAAAATTATTAGTTTATTGCTTTGATTAGTCCATGGTGCAATTGTTTATGGTTGTACTAAATAAAAAATAAAATAATCAATAAATTATTATAATTCATGATTGGAGATTCTAATTTTGGATTGGACTTTTGAATAATTAAACTACTTCAAAAGTTAATGACCATTACCTCCAAAAGAGATCTAAATTTGTTAAAATGTCTTAAAAATGTGTATTTCCACTACTATTGTAACTACATTTCAAGGTACACATGGATGAATCCATTACTATTGTAATTACTATTAGTGAACATTTCAAGGTGCACATGGGTGAATCCATTACTATTGTAATTATTATTAGTGAACATTTCAAGGTACACATGGATGAATCCACTAAATATCTTTAACATTTTGGCTTCACACATTGTGAATCTTACATGTGTTCTACCATAATTATTAAAGTATAGAGGCAATGGATTTCAATTTTTTTTAAAGATGCATGGAACATTTTCATTGTCATTTTTTAATTTTAAAAATATATTTTCTATTAAAATAATTATTTTTCGCACTTTGACACACTTTGGATTTTCATGGTTTTAAAAACTTTGGAGTATCTAAAATTTATGATCCAGAGAGAGCTTCAAAGTCTATGTTAACATTTTTTATTTTATGTGATTGTATAAAGAAAGCTTAAACTCTCTTTGAGTGCATACTTCTAAACATCCAACAAGAGTTTGTACCCATTTTTTTTATTGGGATCTTATCTTTTAAAAATTCTTGGGTTTGTGATTGCAAGAAACACTTTTTCCATTTTTTTGTCCCTTTAGCCTCAAACATGGGTTTTTTTGCTCATTGATAACGTTTGCATCATATATTACTTTTATATGAAATTTGAAATGAAGGTATATGTGGTAGTTTTAGCCATTAAGTAATTCTTAATTTTTTAAATTATTTTATTATTTTTAAATAGCCCTCAATTAGATGTCTACATTGGCCATTTTAGTACTATTTTTGACCCAAAAATGAAAATTTGAAGCTCAAATTTGGGATATAAGGGCTCCTATTAAATTTACACAAGACCGTGAAGAGATTTTTTTAAATAGTAAAATTTTCCACCTTCCACATGTACTTAAAGTACACAACCTTTGCACAAGTTTAGAGAACACATTTTTTCCCAAAGATAAAAATAATTGAGAAGGAGAATCTTTAAATTAGGGAAAAAAAAGTTATTTGAATTATTTTATTATTCTCTAAAAATCAAACATCAAAGTCACCATTTTCTTGGTATTTTCTATTGTGCATTTTTTGTGCATAAATTTTAGAGATAATTTTTTTGTCTTGAATTTTAATATAGATACATATTATTTCCAATGCTTTAAAAAAACATCCCTTTTTATTTCTTTTTCTTTTAAAATCTTCCAAAAGGTCACAATACTCACTAAAATAGGATGTTTTGAGCCCAAAATGTCAAATGTTTCTTGCAACAACCCTTTCAAGATCTTTTCATTTTCATTTTATTAGTTTTTTGAATTTTTTAAATAATAAGAACTTTATGATATCTATCTGTTTGAGTTTTTGCATTGTGTTAGTTCTCCTATTAAAAAAATAATTTGGGATTGATTTTTCTAAAGTATAATCTCCAAAGATGTTTAAGAATTATCCCTATTTTGTTATGTTTATAAAAATAAAATTAATTTTCAAGTGCTCCAAAAAAAATCACAAATATTAGACGACAACACATCAAATAGTACTAGTGTTTTGTAGAATCAACCAATTTTAGAAGCCCTAAACCATTTAAACTCCAAAACTTCACAACTATTTCAAGAACACTCCAAATATTATGAATCAATGTAAGCCATTTGTGCCTTCCATTCTCTTTGCAAAGAAAATTTGCTATAAAAGATTTTGAGTTGTGCAATCCATCCAAAGGTTTGAATCAATGGTCAAAAAGGCACTTCTAACACCCTTATCAATAACATCCGCCAATCTACGTAGAATACAAAACCTCTCACAATTTCCATTGTGAATTTTCAAGGCCTAATCCACACGTCCTACTACACAATATATCGAGATCTAAATATCTCCAAATCAGCCATATCCACGTTTCTTTCCAAAAACATAAATTAGAAAATAATCAAATACTAGACCTACACTACCCCCTCCCCTTGTTTTCTACCAATACATCCGTACTATCCCACCCAAATAAGTAAGAAATGAGATTAAAAATTGGAAAGACTCTCCCTTCATAGCGCACTAATTGTCAATTGTGAGATCTTAGATAAACAAACTCTCATTTGGCAGTCTCCAAAGGCTTTGGAAGGGGCCAAAACCCTAATGAGACTACTACGGACTACTGCGGACTAGACTGCAGGCTACTGTAGACTAAAGTCGTCATTGGACCAGTGGCTGGAGAGGACCGACCGATGGTAAGCTTATGATTCTGTAAAGTGCGTGGATCAAGTTGGGTTCAGGTCCAGAGCTCACTTCACTTGTTTCGCTTTCTAATGATACTAACTTACTACTGTTAGTTTGGTTGGGAAGGGAGCCAGTTCCCTATGGAAGAGAAACGTCCGTCACTCCCCTCCCACAGAACGTATTGATCTTACCCTACTTTAAACCAGTATACAAGGAAAAGGAAAAGGCCAATGTGAAATGAAAAAGTAAGACACCAATGTAAGAGACCAATGCCAAATGAAAAGTAAGAGACCCATGTCAAATGAAAAGTAAAAGACCAATGTCAAATGAAAAGTAAAAGACCAATGTACAATGAAATGTAAAAGACCAATGTACAATGAAATGTAAAAGATGAATGTAAAAGGCATACTCAAGCCATTACCTATAAATTAGAGAAACCTTCACAACCCAAAACTCAAAGTGCTTTCAACATTTAAATGGCTCACACATCTTTTTGCTACCTAGCAAAAAACTCATGTGGATTGTACCATTGTCTACTTTGCTCAACACAAAATTACTCTCTTTTTCAAAGCTCTCATCTCTTGTGAAAGATTCAAAGCGACACCCAAGTTAGAAAATTTGAAGTAGAGATTGAAAGTTGCTCATTAATAGTAGCCATGACTACCACCGGTTCACTTGTTTCACTCAATGCGCTTATGCCTACTTTCATAGACTTTGTAGTTGATTATACAAAGCTTCATGGAGCGGGACATTCTTTTGTTGCGGAACCGGAAGATTTAAAAGGATATGTCATTTCTTCTCCTTGCAATGATGACTCGACCTTGGACGCTCGCAAATGGGAAAAGAAGAAGAATCCAAATGAGCCCAAAGAACTTCCACGAGGCGAATGGTTGAAGGATAAAATGGGACCCAAAAGAACTTGCAATGCTTTTGCTTCCATAGACAAACGGAGGAGGAGAGAAGGACTCAATGGACATGGAGATTTCTTAAGAACTCGAGGATTGGTTCTATAAAATGCACCACCGACTTTGCTTCATAGTCATAGTGACAAATAGAAAAATCATTGTTGAAGGGTTTTAAGACTGTAGCCTATAAGTTTATGGTTTCCATAAACCCATATCAACAAACTGTAGCCAGTTACAGTATCCATCCGCTGTCACAAGCAGCAACAACTTTAAAAACTATGGTTTAGAAAATGAGGGAAAATGTGGGACAGTATGTAATCTGGCTTTTCAGCAAACAGATTACTCCATACTACTCTGTACTCTGTACTGATTTACTTGAATTACTCAAAGGCTTCATTTTTATAAAAAAAAATTCTTTTCCAGCCTTTTTGGCTTGGCTTATATTGTATGCGTCGTTTTGCAATGGTTTTCATACCGAGTATTTCTATTTTGGGCACCCAAGTTTTTTCTGTGTATTGCCTGTCAGTTGATGCAATTCTTCCAGTTTCAAATGTTTGAATGCTAACTTGTTAGCTTATGACTCATGACTCTCACACTGGATTAGAATTCCAATCTCTATCACTCACCCAAACAGCATGAATGATCTTCTATGACTGAATCAAATAATTATGCAGTCAGGTTTTGATGGTCAAGTTTTGTATATGACAATGTCCAGTTAATATTTGTCTGGAATATTTTCATACTGTCTATCTCAAATAGTACTATTGTCATCCAATCTTCATCTGCTCGCAACAACTTTCATCCAACTTTTATGCTACCATCATCCTAGCAATCTCTTGATTACTGCACAGAGGATTCTCATATCATCCAAACAATAAATTAAGTTGTCTGTTTTGTTTGTTACAATGAGATGTACAGGACCATGCATCCCCAGCTGCACTCTTGGTATTGTTGGAAAGCTATGTACAAAGAATGGTACATAGATTTTGTTTCGTAGTGCTTCTTGACTCTCAGTAGAAAAGGTATTGAATTTCAAAGTCTTCATGACTTAAAAATTTAGAAAAATATTTTTGTTTTTGTTTTTAGGCACTATTAAGTTACAAAAATGGTGCTTCATTCCAGTGGCACTCCTGCGGTGGCGCTCCCGGTGGCGCTCCCGGTGATGCTTGTCTCTGATGTAAGTGGGGTGGGCTCAACGTGGATATATATTCGTATGTTTAACCACACAAGGAGAAAGGTATCCAAAATGTCCATCTATAGAATTTTTGAAGAATTTCATAACAGGATACAGTGGATGCACGAAAAATGGAATTTGGAAACAAAAGGACAAGTTTGTCCAACTTCCGTATTGCATTTCTCCTGTGTATAATTTCTGGGTACTGCTTGAGTTGAGAGGTACGAACTATTAATTCGATTCAGCTATGGTAGTTTTCTATAGAGCCCAGCCTTCTCAGATTGCACGAATATACTCAGTATGAACGTTTAAGAGTTCGTGCCTTCACGTATGTTGCAGACATCGGCACAATGGTGTCGCGTCATTCATGCTACCGTAGCTGTTTCACGATTACGGAGGTCCCAGACCCTGACGCGGAGCGCTCGTCAACAAGGACTTGGAAAACCTGAACAGGTGGACCCTGGTAAGCCATTCACCAAAATAATCAATTTGCTTACGAGTTTGCAAAACTTGCAGTGATGATTCCAATACCAGGACATTTTTTATTTGGTGGGTGTCAGGGAAAAATAAGATGAACAACACTATTGTAGTGAGTAAGTTTGTTATCCAGTGGACTGATATTTGGATAAATGAATGACCCTAAGTAAAGACTCTCCCTTCATAGCGCACTAATTGTCAATTGTGAGATGTTAGGTAAAGGAACTCTCATATGGCAGTCTCCAAAGGCTTTGGGAGGGGCAAAAACTCTGATGAGACTGCTGATGAGATTGCTGCGGACTACTGCAGACTGGAGTCGTCACTGGACCAGTGGGTGGAGAGGGCCGACCGACGGACCGACGGTAAGTTTATGATTCTGTAAGCGCGTGGAGCAAGTTGGGTTCAGTTGGGTTCAGGTCCAGAGCTCATTTCACAGTAGTAAGCCAGGGTTTTTCACTCGTCATTGAGTGTACTTCAGTACTATTCTGTCCAGTGCAAACATTGCAACCATTGCACTTGCTGCGCGAATCAGAGTTTCACTGCAGCCTGGTATTGACAAGGAACGCATCGACCACCTTGGAGAAGATGAACCTTGATTTTCAAGTCCAACATGAGCATGCCACAGCTAGAATTTTAGGGGAAGTTCAACTTGGAAAGGGCGGCTGTGAAGGTAACGGTAGCAAAAATCGTAATCGCGGTGACGACGACGACGACGACGACTTTCACCACTTCAACGTGCAAGCGATTCAAGAGTGCGGCACAACAAGCCGTTCCTTGCCTGGTGAAATTCGCCAAGCTGTGGAAATGAAGACAATAAGCTCAGCTCAGATGGTGGGGTTTCTGTCAACAAATGCACGACCCACTAGTACGACGAGAACCTTCTCTCAGATATTCTGCAGGTTTACTTAGGGTCATTCATTTATCCAAATATCAGTCCACTGGATAACAAACTTACTCACTACAATAGTGTTGTTCATCTTATTTTTCCCTGACACCCACCAAATAAAAAATGTCCTGGTATTGGAATCATCACTGCAAGTTTTGCAAACTCGTAAGCAAATTGATTATTTTGGTGAATGGCTTACCAGGGTCCACCTGTTCAGGTTTTCCAAGTCCTTGTTGACGAGCGCTCCGCGTCAGGGTCTGGGACCTCCGTAATCGTGAAACAGCTACGGTAGCATGAATGACGCGACACCATTGTGCCGATGTCTGCAACATACGTGAAGGCACGAACTCTTAAACGTTCATACTGAGTATATTCGTGCAATCTGAGAAGGCTGGGCTCTATAGAAAACTACCATAGCTGAATCGAATTAATAGTTCGTACCTCTCAACTCAAGCAGTACCCAGAAATTATACACAGGAGAAATGCAATACGGAAGTTGGACAAACTTGTCCTTTTGTTTCCAAATTCCATTTTTCGTGCATCCACTGTATCCTGTTATGAAATTCTTCAAAAATTCTATAGATGGACATTTTGGATACCTTTCTCCTTGTGTGGTTAAACATACGAATATATATCCACGTTGAGCCCACCCCACTTACATCAGAGACAAGCATCACCGGGAGCGCCACCGGGAGCGCCACCGCAGGAGTGCCACTGGAATGAAGCACCATTTTTGTAACTTAATAGTGCCTAAAAACAAAAACAAAAATATTTTTCTAAATTTTTAAGTCATGAAGACTTTGAAATTCAATACCTTTTCTACTGAGAGTCAAGAAGCACTACGAAACAAAATCTATGTACCATTCTTTGTACATAGCTTTCCAACAATACCAAGAGTGCAGCTGGGGATGCATGGTCCTGTACATCTCATTGTAACAAACAAAACAGACAACTTAATTTATTGTTTGGATGATATGAGAATCCTCTGTGCAGTAATCAAGAGATTGCTAGGATGATGGTAGCATAAAAGTTGGATGAAAGTTGTTGCGAGCAGATGAAGATTGGATGACAATAGTACTATTTGAGATAGACAGTATGAAAATATTCCAGACAAATATTAACTGGACATTGTCATATACAAAACTTGACCATCAAAACCTGACTGCATAATTATTTGATTCAGTCATAGAAGATCATTCATGCTGTTTGGGTGAGTGATAGAGATTGGAATTCTAATCCAGTGTGAGAGTCATGAGTCATAAGCTAACAAGTTAGCATTCAAACATTTGAAACTGGAAGAATTGCATCAACTGACAGGCAATACACAGAAAAAACTTGGGTGCCCAAAATAGAAATACTCGGTATGAAAACCATTGCAAAACGACGCATACAATATAAGCCAAGCCAAAAAGGCTGGAAAAGAATTTTTTTTTATAAAAATGAAGCCTTTGAGTAATTCAAGTAAATCAGTACAGAGTACAGAGTAGTATGGAGTAATCTGTTTGCTGAAAAGCCAGATTACATACTGTCCCACATTTTCCCTCATTTTCTAAACCATAGTTTTTAAAGTTGTTGCTGCTTGTGACAGCGGATGGATACTGTAACTGGCTACAGTTTGTTGATATGGGTTTATGGAAACCATAAACTTATAGGCTACAGTCTTAAAACCCTTCAACAATGATTTTTCTATTTGTCACTATGACTATGAAGCAAAGTCGGTGGTGCATTTTATAGAACCAATCCTCGAGTTCTTAAGAAATCTCCATGTCCATTGAGTCCTTCTCTCCTCCTCCGTTTGTCTATGGAAGCAAAAGCATTGCAAGTTCTTTTGGGTCCCATTTTATCCTTCAACCATTCGCCTCGTGGAAGTTCTTTGGGCTCATTTGGATTCTTCTTCTTTTCCCATTTGCGAGCGTCCAAGGTCGAGTCATCATTGCAAGGAGAAGAAATGACATATCCTTTTAAATCTTCCGGTTCCGCAACAAAAGAATGTCCCGCTCCATGAAGCTTTGTATAATCAACTACAAAGTCTATGAAAGTAGGCATAAGCGCATTGAGTGAAACAAGTGAACCGGTGGTAGTCATGGCTACTATTAATGAGCAACTTTCAATCTCTACTTCAAATTTTCTAACTTGGGTGTCGCTTTGAATCTTTCACAAGAGATGAGAGCTTTGAAAAAGAGAGTAATTTTGTGTTGAGCAAAGTAGACAATGGTACAATCCACATGAGTTTTTTGCTAGGTAGCAAAAAGATGTGTGAGCCATTTAAATGTTGAAAGCACTTTGAGTTTTGGGTTGTGAAGGTTTCTCTAATTTATAGGTAATGGCTTGAGTATGCCTTTTACATTCATCTTTTACATTTCATTGTACATTGGTCTTTTACATTTCATTGTACATTGGTCTTTTACTTTTCATTTGACATTGGTCTTTTACTTTTCATTTGACATGGGTCTCTTACTTTTCATTTGGCATTGGTCTCTTACATTGGTGTCTTACTTTTTCATTTCACATTGGCCTTTTCCTTTTCCTTGTATACTGGTTTAAAGTAGGGTAAGATCAATACGTTCTGTGGGAGGGGAGTGACGGACGTTTCTCTTCCATAGGGAACTGGCTCCCTTCCCAACCAAACTAACAGTAGTAAGTTAGTATCATTAGAAAGCGAAACAAGTGAAGTGAGCTCTGGACCTGAACCCAACTTGATCCACGCACTTTACAGAATCATAAGCTTACCATCGGTCGGTCCTCTCCAGCCACTGGTCCAATGACGACTTTAGTCTACAGTAGCCTGCAGTCTAGTCCGCAGTAGTCCGTAGTAGTCTCATTAGGGTTTTGGCCCCTTCCAAAGCCTTTGGAGACTGCCAAATGAGAGTTTGTTTATCTAAGATCTCACAATTGACAATTAGTGCGCTATGAAGGGAGAGTCTTTCCAATTTTTAATCTCATTTCTTACTTATTTGGGTGGGATAGTACGGATGTATTGGTAGAAAACAAGGGGAGGGGGTAGTGTAGGTCTAGTATTTGATTATTTTCTAATTTATGTTTTTGGAAAGAAACGTGGATATGGCTGATTTGGAGATATTTAGATCTCGATATATTGTGTAGTAGGACGTGTGGATTAGGCCTTGAAAATTCACAATGGAAATTGTGAGAGGTTTTGTATTCTACGTAGATTGGCGGATGTTATTGATAAGGGTGTTAGAAGTGCCTTTTTGACCATTGATTCAAACCTTTGGATGGATTGCACAACTCAAAATCTTTTATAGCAAATTTTCTTTGCAAAGAGAATGGAAGGCACAAATGGCTTACATTGATTCATAATATTTGGAGTGTTCTTGAAATAGTTGTGAAGTTTTGGAGTTTAAATGGTTTAGGGCTTCTAAAATTGGTTGATTCTACAAAACACTAGTACTATTTGATGTGTTGTCGTCCAATATTTGTGATTTTTTTTGGAGCACTTGAAAATTAATTTTATTTTTATAAACATAACAAAATAGGGATAATTCTTAAACATCTTTGGAGATTATACTTTAGAAAAATCAATCCCAAATTATTTTTTTAATAGGAGAACTAACACAATGCAAAAACTCAAACAGATAGATATCATAAAGTTCTTATTATTTAAAAAATTCAAAAAACTAATAAAATGAAAATGAAAAGATCTTGAAAGGGTTGTTGCAAGAAACATTTGACATTTTGGGCTCAAAACATCCTATTTTAGTGAGTATTGTGACCTTTTGGAAGATTTTAAAAGAAAAAGAAATAAAAAGGGATGTTTTTTTAAAGCATTGGAAATAATATGTATCTATATTAAAATTCAAGACAAAAAAATTATCTCTAAAATTTATGCACAAAAAATGCACAATAGAAAATACCAAGAAAATGGTGACTTTGATGTTTGATTTTTAGAGAATAATAAAATAATTCAAATAACTTTTTTTTCCCTAATTTAAAGATTCTCCTTCTCAATTATTTTTATCTTTGGGAAAAAATGTGTTCTCTAAACTTGTGCAAAGGTTGTGTACTTTAAGTACATGTGGAAGGTGGAAAATTTTACTATTTAAAAAAATCTCTTCACGGTCTTGTGTAAATTTAATAGGAGCCCTTATATCCCAAATTTGAGCTTCAAATTTTCATTTTTGGGTCAAAAATAGTACTAAAATGGCCAATGTAGACATCTAATTGAGGGCTATTTAAAAATAATAAAATAATTTAAAAAATTAAGAATTACTTAATGGCTAAAACTACCACATATACCTTCATTTCAAATTTCATATAAAAGTAATATATGATGCAAACGTTATCAATGAGCAAAAAAACCCATGTTTGAGGCTAAAGGGACAAAAAAATGGAAAAAGTGTTTCTTGCAATCACAAACCCAAGAATTTTTAAAAGATAAGATCCCAATAAAAAAAATGGGTACAAACTCTTGTTGGATGTTTAGAAGTATGCACTCAAAGAGAGTTTAAGCTTTCTTTATACAATCACATAAAATAAAAAATGTTAACATAGACTTTGAAGCTCTCTCTGGATCATAAATTTTAGATACTCCAAAGTTTTTAAAACCATGAAAATCCAAAGTGTGTCAAAGTGCGAAAAATAATTATTTTAATAGAAAATATATTTTTAAAATTAAAAAATGACAATGAAAATGTTCCATGCATCTTTAAAAAAAATTGAAATCCATTGCCTCTATACTTTAATAATTATGGTAGAACACATGTAAGATTCACAATGTGTGAAGCCAAAATGTTAAAGATATTTAGTGGATTCATCCATGTGTACCTTGAAATGTTCACTAATAATAATTACAATAGTAATGGATTCACCCATGTGCACCTTGAAATGTTCACTAATAGTAATTACAATAGTAATGGATTCATCCATGTGTACCTTGAAATGTAGTTACAATAGTAGTGGAAATACACATTTTTAAGACATTTTAACAAATTTAGATCTCTTTTGGAGGTAATGGTCATTAACTTTTGAAGTAGTTTAATTATTCAAAAGTCCAATCCAAAATTAGAATCTCCAATCATGAATTATAATAATTTATTGATTATTTTATTTTTTATTTAGTACAACCATAAACAATTGCACCATGGACTAATCAAAGCAATAAACTAATAATTTTGGTGATTCATTTAATGGATTTGATAATGCTTGAGCTAAGCCCAGGGGTTGAAAAATACTCCCACTGTCCCAAAATGATTGTCCACAATTTTGTTGAAATTTTTTCTGAGCCAATTTCATTAACTATTTAGTGAAAAACATCATTAAGAAGGGTCAAAATTTTATATCAGTAGAATCAATGAAGAACATTGTAGGTGTTCATTGCAACCTAAATAAAATTAGTCATGAGGAAATTTTTTTTTTGACCTACACAAAACAACCTTAAAAAACATGACATTCAAAGTGGATAATCATTTTAGGATAGAGAGAGTATTATTTATTAGATACAATGTCAAGTCTTTTTCTCAAATCTCAAGTGTCTAAATATGTACTTTATGATTGAAAAAAAGATATTCATTCCAAGACTAAAAGGTTGAATGGATTATAAATTACAACCTTTGTTTGACTATCCAACCAAGAAAGTGATAAAAATTTTAAAGCTCAAACTTGACAATATGTGATAATGAATTCCAAAGTTCAAAAATGCAATTCTTTTGCAATGGCTAATTTTACAAGAAACAATGTTAAAACTAAAGAAACAAAGGATATATATATTAGAGTATGCAAGTATTGTATTGTAGTATTATGTATCTTAGTTTTGAACTGCCATCCTATAAAATAAATAAATAAACAAGTTTGTAATGAACTAAAGTGTACAATGTGAATTATGCTTAAAATAGGTTGCATCTAATGAATATAATAAAAATAATTATTTAAAAAATTATAAAAAATTATAAAATAGGAATCCAATCAACCAAGGAGGGTGGAGTGTAATGAAAATCAACTACTTTTTTGTTTTTCAAAATTACTTTCTCATAGAAAATATTGATGTTTACTTGAAATGCTTCAATCATCATTCTATTCAATTAACCCTTGAAAGACTAGCTATGCATTGTGAAATAGCTGAATATAAATGTTTGAGCTAATTATTTCTTTTAAATTGTGATCTTATATTTTTATTATATGACAATGTGTGAACTTTTTGTCATTGCAAAAATCTTCACTTTGTTTTGTGAAAAATTATCTTCCTTATAATTTTTGTAGCTGAAAGAGGGGAAAAAAATAGTAAATATAGCAAAAACATTCCAATAAAATCTGAGATTTTTTCAAGAGGTACACGTAGTTATGGAGAATAGTTTGAGAAATTTCCAATTATTATTATTTTTTGCACCCAAAAGGCCAAAATACCCCCTAGCAATGACCTTCAATTCAAATTTCATTATGAAACTAACTATATCCTATTATCTAATTGATATATAAAACCTTGGTATTTTTCACTTGTAAAAAAACATATTTTCTACTAATGTTGAATTTTTCATAAATTTTGATGGAGAAATCAAATAATTGTGATCATTCTTTAAGGTAAAATCTGGCAATAAAAATGTATATATAAATTATAATGCATGCTTGCCAACAGAACACGAGCAATGCCATATACATCCTACAGTTTCACCAAATTATCTCAGATTAGTTTTACAACCTCAACTTGCCCACAAGTAAGAAATTCAATGGTCTATGTATTAGCATGGCATTTCTAGAACATTTTGTATGTATCAGGCAATCACAAAAGTAGTGGGAATTATGAAAAAAATAGGTTGACAAGGAATGTCTGTTTTCTTATCCACAATGAGGAGACACTATAAGAGACCTGTACTTTAGCCTTTTAGGTGATGGATTTTAGGTGACATCCAATGTAATAGTCCGTGTTTGAGTCCGTGTTTTTATGTTACCTTGGACATTAAGTTGTTACGTGAATGCCAATATTGAAGTCACTATTCAGATCTTGATGTTCAACGTAATATAAAAACACAAGCTGTTATATTGGATGTCACCTAAAAACAATCACTTAAAAAATGAGTTTCTTTTATCTAGATATAATTGCCTATTCAAAAATGAATGAAATATGTAATTGATGAATGAAAAATCCCTCGAAAAATCCATAACCACCAATTACATGGATATTAGGAAATAAGTTGCATGCCTTTTGAGCAGGACATTTTTTCGCGGGCGTTTATGAGAGGAGTGTTGCTTTATGGACAACAAATACAACACCCATTGTATAGTAAGGTCTATTTCATTTAGAAACTACCCATTTGCAACCTTCCAATTTTGTTGCAAAGTAAAGGAAAAAAATAGAATTTTTTTATCTTGCATTATTAACACCCAATTCTAACACAATCCCAATCAAGCATACCTAATTTTAGTTTTAAAAATCAAAATTTTGTTTTTGGTGAATTTTTAAAGTTAATTTTCAAGGTAATATTTTATGCTTAAATATCCCTAATTAGTTACCACATAAGGGTCAAATAGAAAAATTCAATTATAATAAAGAGATATTGATTTTTACCACATTTGGGCATTGTCACCCAACATTGAAATCTCTATAGAAGAAATTGTAAAACTTTTTGGGAGATGCTTGCCTAGAGAAATATGTGCATATGGATGTTCCCTACATATATCCACATTTGAACTCAAAAAATTCACCACTGATTGCTTGCAATAAAATATCATATAAAACCATGGAAATTGGCTTTAAAAATTCACTAGAAATAGAATTTTGCTTTTCCAAAACCAAAATTTGGTAGGCTAGAGTTGGATTGTGTAAGGATGACATGATAATTATATTTACCAAAATATACCAATTATACTCCACACATAAAAAAGTTTGAATGACTGAGAGAGGCAATTCGTAAATGAAACAGACCATACTGTACTGTACGCCAATTCTACACAAAAGAATCAAAGTTACTGGACTTATTTCTCTCCCTCGATGAGCCTTCCTGAAAAACTGGACTGCACATTGTTGCAGCTTAGCTTTTGTTCTTGGACGGGAAGGAAATCATGCTGGAGGAGCTTGGAGGTTTATGTGAGGATTAGGTTTTTTCATGACGGCACACCAGCCCACCAATGTAGCTCTCTGCGGATTGATCTACAGGAACTCGATCTGCATCTGATCGTGCTTCTTCTCGTGCATGCATTCCGCGATCCCATAATTTGAATTTTTTCTCCACTGCGTGTTGTGGAGAGTTATTGATCAGTGGTCGATGTTTATTTTGAATTTGAAAGCTTCGTAAGTATTTGGGTCTGCTGTGAGGAGGTCATCATCAACCGTAGTTGCTGTAGTTTCTATAGCAGCTTTCAGTTAGCTGTGCCTTGAATGAATCTCTTTCCTCTAATTTCTTCTGCTTCAATCTCCAGAGCCCTCCAGAGAGACGAAGGAGAGCGGTTCGGGAACTAGACTGGCTCCCTCACTTCGTCTCGTTATCTTCAGTCAATTTTACTTTTGCTTTTACTTTATCTAAACATATTCTATGCTTACTTTTATTTTTGTAGATTTAACACATAATAAATTCCAAGTAGTACATGTTGAAGTTGTATTGAAGTTGTGTTTAAAAAAATTGCCTATGTAGCACGGAGATACTCAAACTTCCTCTGGATCGCTTCTGTTAAAAGCCTTTTCCCCTTCGGTTTTGAGCCAATAAACTCACTCTTCTCAAAATATACTTACTACTGTCAGTTTGGTTCAGTTTGGTTGGAGTTCCCTGTGGAGCTCAAGGCCAGGGAAGAGAAACGTCCCACAGAACGTATTGATCTTACCCTACTTTAAACCAATATACAAGGAAAAGGAAAAGGCCAATGTGAAATGAAAAAGGAAAAGGTCAATGTGAAATGAAAAGTAAAAGACCTATGTATTCCGAAATGTAAAAGACCAATATCAAATGAAATGTAAAAGATGAATGTACAATGAAATGTAAAAGGCATGCTCAAGCTATTACCTATAAATTAGAGAAACCTTCTCAACTAAAAACTCAAAGTGCTTTCAACATTTGAATGGCTCACACATCTTTTTGCTACCTAGCAAAAAACTCATGTGGATTGTACCATTTGTCTACTTTGCTCAACACAACATTTCTCTCTTTTCTAAAGCTCTCATCTCTTCTAAAAGATTCAAAGCGACACTCAAGTTAGAAAATTTGAAGTAGAGATTGAAAGTTGCTAATTAATAATAGCCATGACTACCACCAGTTCACTTGTTTCACTTAATGCCCTTATGCCTACTTTCATAGACTTTGTAGTTGATTATACAAAGCTCCATGGAGCCGGACATTCTTTTGTTGCGGAACCGGAAGATTTAAAAGGATATGTCATTTCTTCTCCTTGCAACAATGACTCGACCTTGGACACTCGCAAATGGGAAAAGAAGAAGAATCCAAATAAGCCCAAAGAACTTCCACGAGGCGAATGGTTGAAGGATAAAATGGGACCCAAAAGAACTTGCAATGCTTTTGCTTCCATAGACAAACGGAGGAGGAGAGAAGGACTCAATGGACATGGAGATTTCTTAAGAACTCGAGGATTGGTTCTATAAAATGCACCACCGACTTTGCTTCATAGTCATAGTGTCAAGTAGAAAAATCATTGTTGACAGGTTTTAAGACTTTAGCCTATAAGTTTAAAGTGTCTTAGGATACAAACCTTATAAACTTTATGGTTTCCATAAACCCATATCAACAAACTGTAGCCAGTTAGAGTATTTTTCCGCTGTCACAAGCATTATGGCTTGGAAAATGTAAAATGTGTGGCAGTATGTAATATGGCTTTTCAGCAAACAGATTACTTGCTACTCTGTATTGCTTTACTTGAATTACTCGAAGGATACTTCCTTCACATCATTCTGAGTATATTGTGTTATTGTGAATTCAATATCTTTAGCATTAAAACCAGACCCTACTAAAAAGGCTCCTGCCAATGACTCAAATGTTAACACTAAAATATACTAATAATCTTATGCACACCATATGATCATGATGCTGTAGTGAGGTTTTGCATAAGACCGAATTCAATAATCATATTATTTGTGTAATTCGCTACGACTTCAAATAATTATGCAGTCAGGTTTTCATGGTCAAATTTTGTATATGACAATGTCCAGTTAATATTTGTCTGGAATATTTTCATACTGTCTATCTCAAATAGTGGAATGTTAGGAATCTCTTGAAGAAGGCGGAAGAAATTGCATGGAGAAAACCAAAATCCAAAAACCGTTGACCAAGGAGGTACATGAGAGTGCATCCCCTTGTCTCTGGTAAAAAATATCCCTAACTTACGATCTATAGAGCACCACCTTCTACATATGTTTATATATATACAAAATCTCAGGTGTTTGATTGATGTACGGAAACCTCCACTACCACGAAATAAATGCAAAACCAAAACTGTCTCTTCTAACTACGTTACGAACCTCACGAGGTTCTCAGTTGAACCTCCGAATTATTGTACAGAAAATAGGAGTCACGAGTTCAATGTCGTTGCCTGGTAGCCGATTCTAGCTCGCGCTCTTTCTCCATGCTCCACATGTTAGGAATCTCTTGAAGAAGGCGGAAGAAATTGCTACTCTCTCTCTTTCTCTCTTTATCTCTCTCTTGTGTATGGTACAGAGGTTTCTAAAGTCACGAATGAATCTATGAAATTTTGGTTCCTGTGGGTCATCCACCGTTAGTACGAGAAAAGTTGAATAATGACATGGAGCACCACGTTTGCGGAAACCAACCAAATTGATACTGCTATCATGGACGGGGCCGCAGTTGCAGTTGCGGTGGATTGGGTTGATACAAGTCGGGTCCGTCGGGTTGGGTCGGGTCGGATCGGATCAGTCTCACGGTCGACAGATCGAGTACCGCCCATGGATCGGAGGCTCGCTCCCCCGTTTCGATCGAGCTATCCCGTTCTGTTCAATCCTCGAAACTAGTGGACCTGCTGAACCGGCCCTCCAGATACTCCTCCAGATATTTGTTGGAGTGGGGGATGTCCACCACGCTGCACTGCGAAGTTGCATCGTCGTCCACCCCCAGCATCGCAAGAGCCAGGTGACTCCGGATATGGGTGTCGTCGTTACTGGTGTCGACCTCTTCGGGGTCGGACATCACGTCCAACTTGGATGTGCACATGCTCGGGATCTTGTCTTGGTCCCCGGAAAGAACCTGAAGTACCTGCAGAAAGAGCAAAAGTTGCACTTCATTAAATTTCAGGGAGATGATTTCCACGGTGATCAGCCCGACGATCCAGGGTTAATGTACACTGTACTGATTCTTAAATCCTACATAAATTGAAAATTGCATGCCATGCCCAAGTGCATAACATTCTTGATGAACTTCTTTTCATCCTCTAGTGACTTTCAGACACTGAAGGAATAAACTTTTCTTACGTGCTTGCAAGCTACTTAACCCTTTTCACATCATAGTTTTTGAAAACAGATTAGGGAGTCAGCCCCAAGGCACTATTAGATTTAGCCAAGAGGCTTACAAAGGAGAGGAACCTAGCCCTATAAAGTATAAACAAAAGCGTCCCAATCCCCAATCTACACTTATTCAAGATTTCTATGGTGGAGTGTCTTTTAGTTAGACATAGATAGAGGATACGATTAGTCACGCTAGGCTTTGGGGTATACTCAGTACCTCAGTCTAGCTTAAAACACAGAGGATCCATTTCAAGTAGTTCAAGAATGTTATGGACACGTAAGCATTTCATATACAATCTTTTTTTTCAAGTTGAAGTTAAGAGCAAAGGGGTGATGAATATACCTGACGCATCTGCGGTCTTTGTTGAGCAGATTGTTGGATGCAAAGGAATGCTGCTACTAACATCATGTTCATCTGAGCTATGTCGTAGACTCCTCCTAGCAGGGGGTCCACTAATCTGTTCAATGCTCTCTCCACCAACAAAGGCCTTGCCTGTTTCAAAAACCATAAGGTCAGTTCGTATTCACAGAAGCTTGTGAGGGGTCATATCTTTTTCTACTAATTAGATTCGAAAAAACCTTCTATCAAATTATACTATTTGACAAAAGAATTCGTATTGACTTCATTGTGAAAAGACACTTCTCCCATTCTGAAAATATCCAGAAAAAAATATCCCAATCGGAACCTTACTCGACTGTTTCAGCAACAATGCATACGTCCATTTAAAATTCTTGCATAATACAGTAGGTAACAAACATCAAGCAAAAAAATTTGAAGTCATCTTCATAAACTAGTCTGCTATAATATGGACATACACCTTAAGTGCTTAGAATGTATCCCGAGGGCACATTATAGAGCAAACTTTTTCGCCATCGGCACATGCCTTAACTTTGCCCTCCAACAAAAGTTAACGCATGGTCTGATAGCGAATTTTTTTAGCTTTAGAAAGTATGCGAGAGGTACATTCTAGCCACAAAAGGAACCTGTCCATCGTACATTAAGCAAGCTACATTACAAGCACAATACATGAGAAAGACCTGTAGTTGCGTTGAGAGATTCCAAGACTCATACCCAATTGACGAGATTTTCTTCCCCTTTAGGCCTGGTTGGATCAATTGGTTTCCTGCCTGTGATGAGCTCCAGCAGCACCACACCAAATGCATAAACATCTGTTTTGTCGTTCACTCTCCCAAACATGAAATATTCCGGGGCCAAATACCTGGAAGAAACGAAGAGTTCGTCAGAAATACAGCCTAAAAACTAAAAACACTAAAACACTCCTTCATTTTCAATACAATCCCGCCAGGAAATCTCAAGTTTGATCACACTATTTGTACCAATCAAGCCAGTGCAGGTAACACGTTAACTCCTTATGTGTCCAAGCAAAAAAAATGAAACTTCACTTTGGAAGTTCATTACAGTAACTGTCAAAACATATTTCGATCCTTAAAAATGAATTAAGTATGATTCTTGTTAGTATGGATTCTTGTTCTCTTTGCATAGTTGTTACCTTCCTTGAAGCTTCTTATATGATTTATTTCTAAAAATGTTATGGTGCCAATTGAGCACTTCGGGTTACTTTGAAGTTTCCATCAACAGGGGGGAAAAAAATCAAAAGAGAGAAAGATATGTTGCATTACCCGAACGTTCCAACGACGTCATTGCACAGCAAGTGCGAAGTCTTGGTGGGTGCCCACATTGCAAGCCCAAAGTCTGACAACTGAAGACATTCCGATCATAATAAACGTTGTGTTAGTAAAAAAGAATTCTCACTAGAACCAGATATTTAGTTCATTCTTCTCCCCGTATGCTCTCAATTATAAAGTACTGTCATTAAGAACTCAAACATTACTGTTGAAATGCTGCAAAACACGAATTTCAGTGGCTACAGAAGCATCAAATCTACAAAATCAGGAGAAGGACTGGGTAGAGGAAAACCTGAGATTCAAAGTTGGCAGTCAGGAGGATGTTCGACGTTTTGACATCTCGGTGCACTACAGGCCTGGTGCAGCCCTGGTGGAGATACTCAAGAGCCCTGGCAATTCCCACAGCCACTTTGTAGCGTACGTCCCATGGCAGAACTGATGTATCCTTTCCTGGAGCTGAGGAACACACATAAAACACATCTAACTTGAGCAAAACTAAACAATTTCCATGTACACAATGGCTAGAAATTAATTAAAAAGGAATTCAATAACTAATCCTTTTCTGAGTCCTTGAGGATATTGTTTAACCCCTCTCAAGGCCCACATGACCAAAAGTGGTCACTTCCGTATCTATAAGCGTTGAAATAAATCATTTAAGAAGCATCAAGGAAGGTAGCAAAATATAACACTAGAAACTAAAAATCACACCGAAATATGTGTTGATAGCTCCTATAGTTGCAAAATTAGCTTGAAAAGTGGAAATTCGTTTGTTTTTTAACTTGGGCAACTAGAGGTTAAGGTTAGTTTCCAAGACGATGCTTACCATGAAGATGGTCTTCCAAGTTTCCTTCAGGTAGATAATCGTAAACAAGAAGCATATGCGACGCCTCCACACAGTACCCCAGCAGAGATACAACATGAGTATGGGTCAATGTTGTATTAATTTCAATGTCAATCAAAAGCTCCTCTTCTGCTTGGGGACCCGGGTTTAGTCGCTTGACAGCCACTACCCTCCCATCTCGCATGGTGCCTCTGAACACTTCGCTTCCACCTCCTCGTCCTACCACATTCTCTGCAGATGTAGAAAAATTGCAGGAAAAAAATTTATTAATTTTAAAAAACTCAGTCCATTATGGAGGACTACTAGTCTACACAACAACAGAGGCAAGTAAAACCACTACCCCAAGACCAGTCCACACGCCAGGAATAACACCTAAAAGCACTTTTATTGTCCCCATTTTCATACACTTTCAAGCAATTGTGCTTGCAAGAAGAGTACTTTCTTCTTTGTTGCCATGAGATATGTCATAAAGGAAGCTTGCTTGTTAAAGATTCAAGCGTTACAGCGAAGCCACTTGGACAAAACATCACCCAGAATCATCCAAAAATGTGAACACCAGGGAGTTTAAGGATTAAATAACAAAACTGCTGCTTGGAAGACGATCGCACTCACCTTGAGAGAAACCAGACGTGGCAGCTTCCAGATCCTCATAACCAAACGCAATGCAAGCTCGGTTCGAACAAAGGCCTCCCACATCTTGCGCCAAATTCAAACTCCAGTCACGCACTCGGCTCTTCGCCTCTCCCACTTCCTCTCGAATCCAAAACTCTTTCGGTGAAGGCGAAGGATCACGGTCCACCTTTCTACCAACAAGCTTCTGAAATCCTATGGCATGATTCAGAAGTGGCCAACCCGGCACAATAACATCCTCAACCTTCGTACTACCATTACCATTACCATTACCGCTAACAAGACTATTAGTACTATTGTTATTATCTTTACTATGTTCGAGAAGACACATGTCTGATCTTTGAGCTGTTGCAGCAGCTGCTTTGGCACTCCCTTGTGCTCTCCGTTTGGAAAACGAGATGCGAAGAGCCTCGAATGTCGCCGTGCTGTTGCGTGAGAGAACACTCACAGGGGAGTGGGAGAAGTCTTCTTGGATTAGTATGGAGGAGCATGAGCCGAAGGTTAGTTCAGAGGGGTTGTTGGAAAAATTATTGTTGGAAATGGAGGTGTAGTCAGGAATCTCTGACTTGCTCCTTTGGTGTCCATGAGAGGGCTTTTTGTTGTTGTTGTTGTTGTCGTCTTTGTTGTGGTTGTTGTGGTTGTGGTTGTCAGGCTCTTCTTCTACTCGACTGCTTTTCTGGTTTCGGTGCCTGCCTAGGCGCATACTGCGTCGGAATACCTTGATCATGTCTAACCCTGAATGATGTTGAAAGAAAACAAAGATAGGTGAGTTTGTGAGTGTTTGGCAAGTTACACTCAAATCTCTTGGTTATAAGAGTCTGCCTAATATGACATTCTAGAGTATCTGGCACAGTTGCCAGAGATTGGTTGACGGTAGCAGATTTGCCACATGTTCAAGCAATGTGATTGTGAAAAATTGGGACTCAGTTCTTTCGCGATGGGTTTTCTTCCATTGGGGAAGAAGTTGAGACTCCAGTAGTGAGATTAAAGAAGGGTAATGTCACCTCGGGTATAACAGAGGGAGCTGTTAAGGTAGAGGATACTAAAACTGTGTTGGATCTCATCCTTGGAACCAACGGATACTCTTCTCTTCCAACCAACACTTGATTGGACTTCAAGTAGGAAGGCTTGATAATGTCTAAGGTAACCAATGTTGGCATGGAAATGGAGTAGTCTAAGTCTGTCCCTTCACAAGGGATCTACAACCTCCCACTATTGTATGATAAACCTGGCGCAGTGATAAAAAATTTGATCCCAACAGAACGTCCACAAAGTGATCTCTCCACAGCTCTACACTCGTCTTCGAATGGAAACACTTGGTTTAAATGCTTCAAACCTGGACGAAACCAGCATCCGCTACCCTACGAAACAGAGAAAGCTATTCGATTTCAAATTGGAATGCATTTCAAAGGAAACGACTTTCGGAAGAAAGGGTCGAGATAATTACGTGTCATGTCTGTCCCGAGCCGCCCCTTCTTATCAAAAATGATTTCACCCCGCTCGAGGATGACAACCGTGCAAGTGCAAGGCAGCCGATTCAGACAGTATCTACCAAGAGCCTTGGTCCGCCTGAAGGATCACAAAGATCTTCGTTAGAAGGGAAATGAAGTAGCTATCACTGTAACTTAGCAATCACGCGATCGTGAAGACAGGAAGGGGAAAAAAAACTCACCCAACGGAGAAGTTCTTGTTGGTACCGAGAATGAGTTTGCAAGCCTCATAACTGGAGGCCACTTCCACCAGCACGTTTCTCACCTTGTCACCACTCACGATCTCCAATTGCAGCTTAATCTGTCAGTCACCAGCACGATTGAGGAATAGCCAGATCAAAGCTACTTACTTTTTGTAAAAAATTTACAGAAGAGTATTTTGTGTAATCAAAAGAGACGCACTTGCTTCAGATTGCATAAGCCTTCGTAAACGGAGAGAACGCCACGCAAGGTGTTGGCCAATTGTTGGGCATGGGAGTCCTCCTCCTCGACCGTGGCTCCTGTTCCAGAATATCCCTTGAATCAGTCACACTCAGCTATGACCACCACAAAGGTGCGACATCATAATTGAAGTAAAAGGACAGTGCACATTGGCACAAATTTCGCTGCAACCTGGCGAGAGAGAAAAAGACTCATAATTGAGCGCTTTGAATCTCGCTATCTATACCCCACATCTTGATGCTCTACGAACGTAACGGCATCTCACCGTTTGCAAAAAACGGTTCTAGTGTTCCTGAGTTATCATCAAAGTTTGATCCACTCCACCACTCCAATACTCAAATGCTTGTCACCTAAACTTACGAAACCGCTACAATAACGCACTCCCTAGGGTTACCAAGAACGCAAATCCTCACACCTCAAAACAGGGAAAGGACACTTCATCAGAGTCAAAGGGAAGAAACCACCAACGAGATCCAAAACCAAAGTGGCAAAGTAGGAAAGCTGACTCAGGTCCTACAGGCAATACAGATCCCGAGACGTTGCTCGAACAATTAATTACCGGTACTAAAACAAATGACGCAACGTACCGGAAATACAGATGCCAGCGCACGGGCAAGTGCTTGCAATCAAATTTGTCAGAGAGACCAATTGCGCGAAAAAGAGCAAAAAATGCTCCAAGTGTCTATGGCGACGATGATGACGACGATGACGACAACGTACGAGAGCTTTTAACTTACTGCGACAACCCAAACCAAAGCAGAGATTGTCCCTAAAGCGGAGTTGTCCCCTTAAAAAAAAAAGTAAGCGACCTCAGAAACTGCAGAACAACTGCAACGGTCCCTCTATGAGAACAGTCTGATGTGGAAAAAAGGCCTTCTAACGTACGCCTCAGGACTTCGAAGTGAAGCCGGCGACGACTCTTTTGACTCTTTCCACACTGATACGTTAGAATATTACAAGCAACCTCGATTTCTGCACCAAGGAAGCCCGGGCAGCAACACAAGCAAGCAATCATAGAGCCGGCCCTCCCAGGAATGCAAACTGATTGCGCAGTACGGTGGGGCATAGCCGTTGTGGGTTAGCAAGAGAAAGAACAATGTCTCGATTCCAGTGGAAACTGAGTGATTGGCTTCGAGCAATTCCTGAAATTCCTTGAGAAATTCGTGGTGGGTTACCTTGCTGTGAGGAAACATGAAGCGCAAGGATGTGATCGCCAGGTTGCGCTAGCTTAGCGATTGTCCAAGTGAGCATCTCCCGGCAGGAAGTGTTGAGCTTCATCCCCACTAACAACCTGCGTCCACCGGCGCGCCTATCCATTGCTAATTCCGCAGAGCTCAGGCGCCTCGACTCTCCAATTGCAATCACCTCCTCTGCACCCATCTCTCTCAATCTCACCCACACTCACACTCACACATACACATACACACACAATGTACGCCCAAAAGGGATCCACATTCACCCAGAATGTACGCCCATTCGCGCGACCAGCATTGCGCCTCCGCAACCCAAATCCATCAATTTCACAATTGCAAACTTCGGTCCTACGTCAATCAAGTTCACGACTAAGGGCTCGCAAACTTCAAATCTCTCAAACTTCGATCCCGTGTCAATCAAGTTCGCGACTACGAGAGCTTGCAAGCTTCAAATCTCTCAAACTTGGATCCTACGCCAATCAAGTTCGCGACTAAGGGAGCTTGCAAACTTCAAATCTCTCAAACTTCGATCCGACGTCAATCAACTCCGCAACTACGAGAGCCAAATGTGGCCTCCAAGACTGGAGCTCTAGTAAGCCTCGATCTCAATTCCAAATCTCGAAGCGCAATCGCTTCAATTGATGTTCGAGCTTCCTCTCTCGCGTGACGCCATCGCCAACCACTTCCAATCGCCGAAGGTTTGCTGGGTTAGATTCGAAGCTACGAGATTGCAAAACTTGGGATTGCAACTAAATCGGGATTGCAACTAACTCGAGATTGTAAAGCAAAGCTGGGATTCCGAATTGGGGATTGCAAATTTTTGGGTTGCAGATTGGCCTGACACCTCAATGAGTGAAGGGCGGAAGGAGACAACCAAGCACGTTACGTTGAGCTTGGGTCTCGGACGGGCAGGGAATGATTTGCGCAACGGTGCCACTTCGGGTTTCTCGGAGAGGGACGCCGCCTGCGGCCTGCCCAGCAGAGAGACGCACGCTTGGAATAATTAGTGACTGGGTTAGTGACTTCGTTGGTAGTCAGTAGCGACTTTAGTGAGGCGTCGGCATTAGTAGTTTATCAGACACAGATTTTCTCGGGGGAGGGGGGCTTGGATCTCGTGGTAATAAATCTTCGGTTCCCACAAGGGAGTCAGGGGAACAGGGGAAGTCAGGACTGGGAACTGGGAACGTGGGAACCACCGAAAAGGACAATTTAGTTACCGTAGGTTCAGAAATTAATGGGGGAGGTTAAATTGCCAATTGTTTGAATTTTTTTAAATTAGAGAAGCCAGGTACAATAGCTTTGAAGTTGAGCAACGTAAGGGTCACTTCACACTATGACCAAAGGTCGAGAGGTCATGGGTTTTCACCAATCAGATTTCAAGAACCAAAGAGTTTGGCCTCTTGATCCTTTACACTAGAAGGCACGAGTCCAAAAGCCAACGCCCGTCAACTACTTACATAGCAATAAATTGCCTACGTGGCAACTGACTCTCGAAGGAAGTTTGGGTCAACTAGAAATGAAAGTCCAAACTATGGGCAAGAAGCCGTCGACTTATGACAAGATCTGGACTGTTAAATTGCTAAAAGTTTGGACTTTGGTTTGATCTTTGGAGGCTTCACACTATAGCCATCCAAGTTGAGAGGCCATGAGAATTCATTGCCAAGGATTTGAACTTTGGGTTTGGCCTTTGGAGGCTTCACACTATAGCCTGCCAAAGGCTCCAATTTCTATTATTTATTGCTCGTTTCTTTGGACTCTCAACAAAGTTTAGCCACTCAATCCCATAGCCTCTCAACTTGGACAATCGTAGTGTGAAGTAGCCCTAGATGATTTTGGCAATTTGTTGCTCAAATCCAATCTAAATGACAACAATAAGTCTATAGGAAATTTGAGGTCTTATAGAACAACATTTTGTCAATTTCATATAAGCTTGGGCCTAGGATTCCTCAACTATTTCTATAAGTTGTTGTATAACTCAAATGGATCAATAAGGATCAAAAGAATTTAAAATAGGAAAAATGAGCTTTTTATCCCA
Source organism: Climacium dendroides (assembly GCA_950106755.1). NCBI lineage: Eukaryota > Viridiplantae > Streptophyta > Bryopsida > Hypnales > Climaciaceae > Climacium > Climacium dendroides. The sequence goes on from OX467091.1 coordinate 22,559,487, forward strand.
TTGTTGATCTTGACATGGTTGATAGGGAAAAATCCAAACAATTTATGGTACTCATAAGGTAAGGTTACTATACCTAAATGAGTCCATGTAAGCATTTTGAGTAGTATTTCTATTTCTAAATTGATTTTTTTTTATAGATCTTGTTGAAAGTCAAAAATATATTTTGGACTCTCTTCTTAAGAAATTTTTGGACATTGTATGAATAAATTACAAATTATTAAAGTTTTGAAATAGGCATATTCTAAAAAAATTTAAATTATTATGAATAGAAGGAGTATATTTTAGGCAAGAATTTGTAGAGGCTGGTTTTATAAAGGGATCATAGTTAAGTGTAGTTACCTTAATTGTTGTGTTGGCCCAAAGATTGAATGTGGTGAATGATGATTATGAATGCAAATGAAGAATGTAAGGAATTTGGATAGTTCAACTAGAGTGTGAGCACCTAAAAGAAAGCCTTTTTTAATCCCACTATTTTGGTTGTCAAATGACTAAAAATTTGGATGAGGTTATTGGCAAACTCAAGAAAAAAAATGCCCCCTAAGTTGTTTTATAATTTTCCAATTTTCTAATTATATCTTACAAATTTTTAAAGTTGATGACAAAAGATATCTCTTATATAACACCAGGCTCATCTTGAATGAACATCCTTGAAACACAAAATGTCTCAATTAATAGTGGTTGTTTTTAAAAATTCTTCATCCCTCATTTATATATTGCAATAAAAGAGGAAAAAAAATGAGAAGGGGTAAGGAACCCAAGCTAAGTATTTTTTTTAATACACCACTCTATCTATTAAGTTGGCTACAAACAACATCTTACTAAGTTCACTCTAACTAACTCACTTCAATGGTACATACCTAACCAGTCATACCTAATAATGAGGATTGCTTCTAAGAATAGATGAAAATAATAATCTATACTAGGGGGGTCACTTAAAGTGTCCATTAAAAACCATGTGCAAACAAAACTTTGGACCCCTATCTACTTTTTGAATTTTAAATAAAATTAAATGAAAAAATATGAATAGATTTTTCTACTTTGAAAATTTATGTTTTGAATTATTGATATTTTGATTTGTTAATAATTATTAGTTACAAATTTTTGAAGTAAAAAGATACACTATAGAATTGAAAAATAACTTTCACATCCCTATATTATATAAGATAAAATTGTCTAAAAAATGAACAAAAAATTCCTAAAAGTAACTCTCTATTGAAAGCTCATTTTGAGTTGAATATTGATGCAATGGTCATCTAAATGTGTTCTTTAAAAATATTTGAGTTAAAAAAAACATGCCATTTTAGTGCATTTTTAACCTCTTCTAGAAATCATTCCATATTTTATTTGAATTTGAAATTTTGGGAGTAGAATCCTATAGTTATTAGTAAACAATGCTCAACATTTGAAGTTAAAATTATAGTTTAATAGAAACCACTTGTTTGCACATGGATTGTTGTAGTAGAACAAAATGCACCCCTCGAGAATCTATATAATATATATTATACTATATATATAATTCATTTAATAGAGTTACTCTAAAAATTATGAAATGTCACCCTTCATTTGGCTTTAGTTTATTTTTAATTCTAAATTAAATTTGAATTTTTATTCAATTTTCTTAAAAATTATACCTAAAATGCTAGCCATCCACTTTAATATGGGTGCAACATTTACTAAATGTTAATAGTAATGTTTTAAAACTTATGAATCCTTTAACAATTTGACAATTTTTTGAACATAATGACAACCTTGGATTATAGAATATTAAAAAGTACTATCATATAAGTTGCTTTCAAAAATATGAATCACAAATATACTTTGGATTGTAAGAAAATCTAGATTGTATTTAGGAAATTGAATTATTATTTCTTTCACAAATGGGGAGATATCCCATTGCATAGAACGTTAAAAGGCATTGCCACCCTTACTCTCTAAACCCTTCCGCCTTGGCACGAGAGTGGGGAGTTTGAAAACCATTAGAACAACCCAAACACTTTTTGAACTCTAAACTCTTCTACTTGCAAAGTTTGGCCCAATTTCTATCATGTTTAATCATATCCTCCCACAAGATCTGATCTATGGTCATTGTTGCAAAAAATTTAAAAGAAAAAATTAAAAATGGAAAGGAATTTCAATCAATTTTAGTTTTTTTGACTTTCATACATATTGATCTTGGAAATGTATCCAAGGGTGATGATGCTTGTTCTTGGTCCTTAGTGCATCTGGAGGGCCCCATCCCCCTTGGTACTACAAGATAGGAGATTCCAGAAGCGCACAAGCTCTAAAAGTGCCCACCTCTTCAAATGCACACTATTTGTACATGTTGCTTTTTCATAGCCTTCATCAATGTACAAACAATGCACATTTTAGGAGGTGGGTGATTCTAGAGCCCCACGCCATTTCAACTTCAGAATTTCATAACTACTTCCACAAAGCTCTAAAAAATATGAAACAACTTGGACTACATGCCAATTCTACTTATCTTTCGAGGCACATTTACTTTTTTAAAATATATATATATATATTTCAAGGAGCCTCACCTCCCCAAAATTCATTTTCAGCTCTTCAAAAGAGAGATTCATGGGCCCATTTCCGCAACTAAATTGGGTGTGCCGTACGGGATCATTATTTTGCTATGAGTCTAGATTCTAGCCTGTCTCCACCGTAGACAGGTGGGGGGAGCAGGATGTGTGAACATGGATCATTCTCCCCCTTCTTTTTCTTTTTCTTTTTTCTTTTGCCTTTATCTTTACGAGATCCATCTTTTTCCTTGCCTGCCTTGCGGAGTGTGCGGGTGTCCCAGCAGTTGGGTGCCGTTGAGGAATGATGGCAGAGGGGCGGAGCGTGCGAAATGAATGAGACCTACGGTGGCTCCGCTTTTATCTTCGATAATTGTGCCCAGGTTTTCGTTTGGGTGGGTTCAGTTGCAGGAAGGACAGTGGAGGGCTTCAGGTGCTCTGCGGGGGGGGGGGGGGAAGGTACGTAACGTATCTTCACTGCTTCACCGAAAACAGACACTTGTGCAGAAGGTTCAGAGTTTTTCTAAAACCGTATAAAATAAACTATGGATTTTCAAACCGATCGGAGTAGTACTAATACCACTAATACTATTGATACCATACGATCCTCAGCAGGAGCACTGTACACGTACTGTACAGTACTGTAGAAGACACCTTTTGAAGCATCAAATGCTTGAACTCTCATTGATTACCTTAAACGAATGGAGTGCTCCGCAAGGCAAGCACGCTACCAAGCACGCTACTGCTTAGCTTGGAAGCTTGGATTTCTCGTTTGATTTTTGTATGATGAAGATCCTCGGGTTGTCATGATTTAGGGTTCATGATTTAGGGTTCCTACTCAGGTGGATAGAAGGTAATAGCATGATTTCAGAAGGAAAAGAAGGTCATGCTGTGTGAGTGAGTGATAGATTGAAGTAGTAATCCAGTGCGAGTGAGTGATAGATTGAAGTAGTAATCCAGTGCGAGTGAGTGATAGATTGAAGTAGTAATCCAGTGCGAGTGATGAGTCATGTATTGTTCGTGCCAATCATTTGAAACGGGAAGAAATACATTGGAGTACACAGAAAGGAAGAAAGAAAAGTTGTGTGCCAAGTGAATAACAAGAAATACTTGGTATGGAAAAAAGCTCATCAGATGGAAAAAATAAAACATCATACTGCAATCTGGAATATTGACTGGACCTTAAGTTAGTTGGAATATTTGGGTGCTTGGGTGTAGTGCAGGTCAAGTGAACCCTGTAAAGAGAAAGAAAAAGAGAAAATATCAAAAATTCACACATAGGCACCTGTCTTCTAAGAATCATGCCGAGATTCTACATAGCCAAATGATAACACTCTGGTTAGTCTGGTACCCTAAGTTAAGCTTACACCCAAAACTTGCAATTAAGGTGAAAGCACTTGCATCCAATCACAGGGGATTGTAAGGGATTTTGCTGTAGATCACGAGCAATTTGAAAAAAGAAAATGAGAAAGTGGTGTAAGACCTCAATTAAGGTTCATGATTTTGGGTTGGATAGAAGAAAAATAGTCTGATTTCATAAGGAAAAGAGGATCATTCATGTTGTGTGGGTGATAGAGATTGGAATTCTAATCCAGTGCGAGAGTCTTCAGTCATAAGCTTACAAGTTACCATTCAATCATTTGAAACTGGAAGAATTGCATCAACTTACAGGCAGTATGCAGAAAAAACTGGGGTGCCCAAAACAGAAATACTCGGTATGAAAACAAAAAACATCAGGTGAGAAAAAAATCATATAGCAATCTAAAATGTTGATTGGGCCTTAGTTTGGACATTTGGGTGCCTGAGCCTAGAATTTAGCTAAAGTCAAGTGAACCCTGTAAAGATAAAGAAAAGGAGAAAGTAAAAAAAAATCCAAGAATCATGCCTAGATTCCACATAGCAAAATAATACTCTAGTAGCTAGCTCAGTAAGTTATCAATTTGCTCAAAGATATTAGTATAATGATATATAAGTTATATGGTTCTTTTTTTTCTTTTCGAAAACATGGACAATTTCCATTGCAAGGGAAATATAAGTCCTATGTTTCATAATATAAGTTATATGTTTCATAAACCTCAAAAGACTAAGATGTGTGGCTTTGCAACACATTTTATAAGACAATTGTTTCTAAAGTTGTTCTTGATGACAAATGAATAATTGAAATTCAATTTGTTCATATGGATTTTTGATTCTACAATAATAAGGTTTGTATCTTAAGACACCTTAACTTATAGGCTAAAGTCTCAAACAATGAATATTGTATTTGACACTATGACTATGAAGCAGAGTCGGTGGTGCATTTTATAGAACCAGTCCTTGGGATCTTGAGAAATCTCCATGTCCATTGAGTCCTCCTCTCCTTCACTTCAATCTATTTGTCTATGGAACAAAAGCATTGCAAGTTCTTTTGGGTCCCATTTTATCCTTAAGCCATTTGCCTCGTGGAAGTTCTTTGGGCTCATTTGGATTCTTCTTCTTTTCCCGTTTGCGAGCGTTCAAGGTTGAGTCATCATTGCAAGGAGAAGAAATGACATATCCTTCCAAATCTTCCGGTTCTGCAACAAAAGAATGGCCTACCCCATGGAGCTTTGTATAATTAACTACAAAGTCTATGAAAGTAGGCATGAGGGCATTAAGTGAAACAAGTGTACCGGTAGTAGTCATGGCTACTATTAATGAGCAACTTTCTATTTCTATTTCAAAGTTTTTACCTTGGGTGTTGCTTTGAATCTTTTAGAAGAGATGAGAGCTTTAGAAAAAAGACAAATGTTGTATTGAGAAAAATAGACAATGATGCAATCCACATGAGTTTTGCTCAAGCATGATGTTTGACCATTTTGCAATGGATCTAGTCCTTGAGGGGATAAACTCTATTTTTTTTCATGACCACAATTTTATATTTGACTTGTAAAAAGAAGATTAAAAGAGTTTAAATCACTTTCAAATTATTTACCCTCTCATGATAAAGAATTAAAATATTTTCAATTTATATGTAATTTTAAGTGATCTATCATCCACTTAATTTATGATTATATGGTTACAATTCATATAAAATGATAGTATATTTGAAAGCTTTGCAATCATTTTTTGTATTAGTACAAACAAATTCTAAGAAACTCTTAATAGCCTTGGGCTAAAATATGGGTCAACAAACACCCAAGATTTGAGAACTTATTGGATTTGTTGTGCACTTTTGTTGAAGCCAAATAGACCCAAACATATTTCTAATAGCTACTAGATAAGAAAAATATTTGATTTGCACTAGATACTCTACCATCCTATCAAATTTGGAAAACTTTGCCTAATGATTTTAATTTAGGTGGAAAATCTAACTTAGGTACTCCATTCAATATTATCTTATGTAAGGTTAGAAAAATGAAGTCTTATTTATTTAGGTTCATACTTGTCCTCTATGTATTTCTACCTTGTATTTGAGGTAGTCGCTCCATCAAATCCTAGTCATCTCCCTTACTGTATTTCTTCAAGTGTCTTTAGAATGTTTGTAGTTCACAATATCTAATTTGGGGGGGTTCACGTCTAGGGATGCTAGTATGTGAGTCTAGGAATCTAGGAGCTTATTATAGGTACCTATGCTATAGGCACCTTTCATGATTATATGATATTTATATTATAAATGCCTACATTATAGACCGTTGTCTATATTATAAGTACTTATTTTATAAGTACCTTTCATGGCTATAGGATGCATGTATTATAGGTGTATATTTCATAAGCACCTTCTATGGTTATAGGATATTTATATTATAGGTACGTGTGTTATAGGCACCTTTAATAGTTGTAAAATATCTACTTACCCTTAGGCTCATAGCTTGTAAGCTTGCATTTTTAAGCTCACATGCTAGTGTTGTTAATTTGACATTATAGTGCAAAGTTGGGTGCAATTGTAATGAGGGTTGCTATTATGTGAGCCTAGGAGCATGAGCACATGAGCTTAGAAAATTATACACCTACGTTATAGGTGTTTGTACTATAAAAAAATTCATGATTATAGTGTAACTATGATATAGATACATGTATTATTGGTGTTTATATTATAAGTACCTTCAATGGTTATAATATATCTGCTTATATATATATGCTCAAAGCTCATATGCTCACATTTTTATACTTATGTACTAGTGCCATTGCTCTTCACCAAGGTGTAATTGATGACATTTTAAATTCTTAAAAAAAAAATTCATTTATCTTTAAATTTTTTGAAAATGATGATTTTTTCAAGAATTAGGTATTATTTGGGAGACATTTTTACACTTTGGGCACTTTTATGATCTGATTAAAATAATTATTAGGCAACATCATGACAATTAATTATGGCCTAAAATGCCATGATGGTAGGATAACTTACCTACCAATGTTCTTTTGGGTGTTATGTTTTTAGGGTTTGGTTCTTTCACCGACCTTTCCTAGTGGATTTTCACTAACTTTTCAATCACAAACACATTAATATATTTTTAATTTGAAAGTAGTTGTCTTTAATATTTAAAGGTAGAAAATACCAAGGTTTAATTTTAGTCTCACAAATTAAAGATTGTCTTAGCAAACCACTAAGATTTTGAAGGGAAGAGATTCATCTAGCAGGTAATTGTCAAAACATCAAATTATATAGCTAAACTCATTGTCAATTTTAGCCCTAAATTCATCATCACTTAATGTGATGTAACTACATTTAAAATTGACATGCTGGAGGATCAACCCTTACAAATTTTTGGATAAAATTTAATCCATAGAAATAAAAAAATCTTAAGGTAGGTTTTGGACATGCATGTTTTAAATTTAGTGTCCATACAACTCCTAAAAACTAGTTTAGTTTTTAATAACAAAACTACTTAAGTAAAGGATTCATACAATTTCAAAAACTTCATACTAAAAAGTTGTAGAATCTATTTTCAATTCTCAACAATATTAAACAAAAAAATAAAGTAGTTTAACAATATGAACCATGCTCAAATGTTTATTTAGTTGACTTTAAACAATCTAATTTTGTCAGCTATAAATATCTTCCAATTTTTCCAGACACAATCATTTCCAAATTTTGTTTTGTTGTAAAGACTAAACAACCAACATAAGAATGAAAATGCACTAGTGGCATATAAATATGGTTTGCATGAATTAAAAAATTGTCTATGAGAAAATCCGCATGAATAATTGGAATAGTTGCAGATCTTCTTGGGTCCTTTTTCTCTAATCTACGCACATCATATTTCCACTAAAATGGAAGCATGTAAGTAGGACACTTATTCAAGATTTGCAAATCTTGAGGGTAGGTACAAAATAAAATGATATGCGCTTGTTAAAAAATGGTTTAAGAAACCACCAAAATTGGTTTCCTATTTTTCTAAGCTTGTATGAATATAATACAAATTTGTGAAAGCATGTGCATTGCACCTACTATGGACAATAGACTAACACAAAAATGGACATGAAAACACCTAAAAGCAACAACCCTTAAGCTTGCATTGCATTCATTTTATTGACCAACGCAAAACCCATCCCATTATTGTAATACATTCATGGAGACTCACTTGTTAACATTGGGTCCACTTGCGCTTTAGTTTAAGGCCTATTTTAGGTGTTGATAAACAACTCATATTACATTTAGGTGTGCATACCCTACAAGTTGAATTTTTCCTAATTTAGGACAAAACCCAAGGATACTAGAATAGGAATTTTTATGGAAAAGGTCAATTAATCTATCATTTTGGTATCTAGGGTCATTTTTCTAGTAGGATGTGCATCAAAACATAATTGTTTAGCAAATTACTAATTTTTTCCCTTTATCCTACTACACTATCCATTACCAATGATTATGGACACAATGTTGTTGTCTTAGTCTTGCTTAGTACCTAGCTAAAGATAGGCAAATATTCACGCAAATTGTCAAGGTTGGGCAATTGGTCAAAATGTATCATCTAGGACCAAGACAAATAGCATATATATAAGTTTATCCTCTTTATTTGCTCTCTCTTCGGCAAATTAATCAATAAGCTAATTAGCTAGCCTAAATTGCCAAATAATGCAAGATATACTAGAAGAAAAACGAGTCCGTTGCAACCCACTAGAATGCGACTATGTGTCCTGTACAACTATTGTACAATTGTTGCCCTCCATATTTGCACCAAATTGGTCATGTACTTTGTTCTAGTTGCAAAGTAGTCGTAGAATGATGTATAACTTTACGAGAGTGTAACAGAAGAGTAGATGTAATGCATTTTACATCCGAAGTACATCAATGTCGTCAATATACGGACTTAGACTTCAATGTATCAAACTGTAGTCAGATGTAGGTTGAAAAATGACTGCAGTTCAACTAGAAAGCTTTACGAGAGAGTAACAGAAGTGTAAATGTGAAGCACTCTACATCCGAAGTTCATTAGCGTTGTTGATGTATGATTCTGAACTTCAACGTATAAAACTATAGTTAGATATAGTTTGAAAAATGACTAAAGTTCAACTACAATACAACTATAGTACAACTATAAAACAACTACAATGCAACTACACAGCAACTACAGTGCGACTGCAAACTAATTATAGTGTGACTATACAACAACTACAATGTAGCTACAGTGCAAACAACTGTAGTGCAACTACAATGCAACTACAAAACACTTCAACTATACAACTACAATGCAATTATTACAATTCAAATCTCGCACTGTCACAAACATTTACAAAATAAATAGATATTAGGCATCTATGACTCTTGTAGGTGTTATGAATCTAGGATTGGTATAGATTTCTAACCATGCCATATAAAAAAATTGGGTTGTTGTAGATTTCGTATATGTAAGACAAGTTTAGATTTTAAAGATCCTAAAGAGTTATAAGTTTAAATGAAATTTCACCATACTACTATTACAAAACAACTACAATGCAACAACAACTCAACTACAGTGCAATTAGAAAACAATTACAATGCAACTAAAAAACATCTATAATGTAACTAGAAAACAACTACATTGCAACTAAAAAACAACTACAATGTGACTTTAAAATTACTACAGTGCAACTACAAATCAACTGCAATGCAACTAGAAAACAACTACAATGCAACTAAGAAACAACTACTATGCAACTACAAACCAACTACAAACCAACTACAATGCAGCTAGAAAACAACTATGATGCAACTAAAAAACAAGTACACTACAACTATAGAAACAATTACAATTCAAGTAAACAACAATGAGGATGCAACTGGAAGATGGCTTCATTGCCAAAAAAACAAACTAAAATTTGAATACCAAATGATTACAATTCATATGCAAAACATCTACAATTCATAAATGCTTTCAATATCTTGCAACTACTAAGACACTCTTTTCCGCAGATAATTCTATGGCTCCAAGTAAAGATGAAATAGTAGGTAGTGGAGGTACATCCTCTGGGGTAACTAAAGCCCACCTTTAAACCTGTCCAGTCCAGACGCACAATGACAAAGGTGGAGGTAGCATTTGAGCATTGTGAAGTTGTACACAACAACTGTATCATCCTCAATTTTCTTAGAATGAACATTTTCTTAGAAATTTTTTAATCTCGATTAGCTCCATTGAACTTTTAGGGTATGCATGTGGCGGCATCCCACCCACTTGTAGACTCCAGTAGTGCCATGTATCGATGAAAGTTGTTTACTTTGTCATTCATCCTACGATGAGATGACATGTGTGGGGATGATGAGGTGAAACATGTGGACTAAAGCAACCTAGTGTTTATCTTCTCCGTCTCCTTCACCACCGCTTTGCTGTGTTCTTGCCGCCGCCACTTTACTGTTCTTGTCTATCATCTTTGATGTGATCCATACTAGTGAACTAATGTTAGTTTAGTGTTAGTTCACTTTTGAGGGAATATTAGTTTAGTGCTACATTAGTATTGGTTCTTTTTGGAATGAATGCAAGTTTAGTGGTACTCTAAATTGTAGTTGCAAGATTATGTTGCGAGGTAAAAAAGGTACAAATTTTATATTTTTGAGGTGCTTCTTCCTAAAACCCTAGAATTGTGAAGAGAGTTTGCTATCTCTTAATGATGCTTTTCCGTTGTTTTGTGTTCTTAATTTTGAACTTTGTTTTCAATCGGTGTTTATCTCATTGTTTCAGAAAGGCGTTTTTTAGTTTTTTCAATTGAAATTGAACTTGAGGCGTTCTCTATCTCTTTTGATTGAAGTTGAACTTGGAGGTAGTTGATTGAGTGATCGTATGCACATGGATTCAAAAGAGCATTCATTGTGGCATTTTTGGTGTTCAGTTTGCACCTTTATTGGGCGTGTACCTTTGCTGGGTGTGATATACATCACTTTCTAGTTTGTTTCTTCTCACTTACGTGGTAGAAAGTCAAGTTTGTTTCGGTTGGGGTGGGGTTGGTGGACAATGCCTAGTTTGTGCTGGTATTAGCAATGGAAGACAGTGGCGGCAACTACTAGAGCCGTTGTGGTAGCTTTGTTTTTGTCCATTTTTCTTTTGGCTTGAGCTGCAATGCACTGTTCACTTCCCTTCTAGCTAGATTCATTTTGTTATGTAGATCTATCTAGTTATGCAAGAAGAAGATGGCTTAACTAACTAGCAAGGTCACTCATTCATTCAAAGAGGGAGCGAGAAACTTTGCAATTGTGTGTGATGACTGAGGATCTAAAATTTGGTTGAGGAATTGACGTTGCAATCGATTGAGTGTGGTACATTCATGATTTATAAGAGAAGAAAGATTTCATGTACACTAGATTAGCTAGGTTTGAAGGTTTTGGGAATCAACAAACTTCGATTCCAGATGCAGAAATCAAAAGTAGGCCGGATTTATTGGACTCTTCTTCCTATAGTTTTGTATACTGACATTGAGTGCTGATTTAGATTCTGACTTTTTAGTGTTTACTTTTCTTCTTATTTGAACTTCAATTCTTCATTTTGGCAGATCTCTTGATCTACTTGCAGAGAATGACATCTTAGCTAGGTTATTAATTCAAAGAGGGAGTGTCTTCTTGTTTTGTGTCAATCATGATGATGAAAGAGATTTGGTTTTTAATTGAGGAAGTTTTAATGGATGTAGTTCACAATTTACAAAAGATTCTGGTCATTTGTACTCTAGATCAAGAGATTGTAGATATTCAAAGCAATTTGAGAAGATTCGACACTCTTTCTTTTTAAAGCATATAAATTTGCTTAATTGATCAGTTGTGAAGTTGCACATGAGTTCCTAAAGGTTGTTTTTAGCTATTTTCATCGTTTCTGGTTATAATGTCAGATTTGAAGGCGATTAGGTTGATGACATTTAAGACATAAATTTATTGCATAATTGCATGAAATTGATTGACAGGTGAATAGATAGAAATGGAATTGTGTCGACATGCAGATGCAACAATCCAAGAGTAAGTGAAAATTATCTTTAATGGACCTTGTAGTTGCATGATAGTTACATCATAGTTGTGTCATATTTGCATTGTAGTTGCATTCAAGGTAGTAGTTGCAATGTAGTTGAAAATTAGTTGAAAATATATCTAACAAAGACTAATTGATATTTTAATTGTTGCAAAGCATCGTCTATTCGTCTTCTAAGAAGAAGATAATAGATCCAATGCCTTTTCCGAAAACTGGAGGTAACAAAGCGATGTCAGATCCTCTTTCTACCTCAAGTTCAAAGACCAATGATTCAAGCAGCAACAAAGGTTAGTAGTTAAAAAATTTTAAAATTGATTTATTACAAAATTTCAAATTCATTAAGTAGGTTTATTTGTTTGTCCACTTTTTGTAGTATTATTAATGTCATTTACTTGTTGCATTTGTAGTACTATTAACATCAGGAACCTTTTGTCAGGAAGGAGATCTTGAGGAGGAAGAGGGTCCAGATCAAGGTTCAACGTAAACCCAAACCTTAGCCTAAACGGAGGTCAAAGGTGGCATTTCCAAAGGTAGTCTCTACATTTCATCGTTTATATATTATATGTTAAAGTTAGCTAAATTATTGATGTATACATATTTATTTATATATATTTATGTTTGCTCATTAATGTTTTGTTTTGTATTGTGAACAACTATAGTTTTTAATTGGCCAACATGTTTCCCTTCTAAATCCAGTAGCATCTAGGCAAGTTGTAGTAGCTGGATATGTCGTTGATATTAGAGGAGAAGCTTTTCATGATATGAAGCCTATACAACGAGGGTGGTATAAGCTTGATATTGCAGATGCGCCAGGTGTTTTTGTGGACTTGATGTGTCCTAATCCAGCAAGAGACCAAATAAAGTTGAAGGACGTTGTAGGAGCTAATACCATATGGGATGAGCGATTCATAGTCGTTCTTGTACATAATGACAAGTGAATTAGTAATTATGTTATTTGGACTAACAATGTACATACTTATCTAATATATAGATTTTGTATTGTTTTGTGTGAACAATAATTGTCTCTATCTCTATTGTGTTTTCTATTGTTTTGTGTGAAAAATGATTGTCTCTGTCTCTGTTGGCTTACAGTAGTTAAGTTACAAACTAATCATGTAGTTAACTAGTTGCTCCCTTAATTGCATATAGGTTGCAAATGGTGGAAATTAGTTGCATATAGGTTATATAGTAGTTGCATAGTAGTTATGTATTAAATCAATGGTAAAAGTAGTTGCATACTAGTTGCATGTGGAATATAAAAAAAATTGAGAGTTAGTTGTATAGTAGTTGCATATGAATTGCACTTTGTTGCAAAATAATAATAATATTTAAATATTGAGAAATAGTTGCATATAGGTTGCAAAAGAGTTGTAAAATGAGTTGCAAAAGAGTTACAAAATGAGTTGCATAGTAGTTGCAGGTAGATTTCGAAGGAGTTGCTTGAGTTTCATATAGGTTGCAAAAAGGGTTGTATGTAGGTTGCAAAATGAATTGCATGTAGGTTGCAAATTGAGTTGCACACTAGTTGCATGCAAGTTGCAAAATCAGTTGCATATTAGTAGCAAATTGAGTTGTATACGTGTTGTATAGTTGTAAAACCAGTTGCAAATGAGTTGCATATAGGTCACATGCAAGTTGTAAAATCAGTTGCATGCTAGTTGCAGATAGGTTACAAATTGAGTTGCATACTGGTTGCATATAGGTTGCATATTAATTGCATATTAGTTGCAAAATGGATTACATACTAGTTGTATTAAGTTGTAAAACTAGTTGTAAATTGGATGCATATAGGTTGCCCAATGAGTTGAATATTAGTTGTATACAAGTTGTAAAAAGAATTGGATGTTAGTTGTAAAAACAGTTAGATATTAGTTGCATTCAGGTTGTAAAATGAATTACATACTAGTTGAATGTAGATTGCAAAATTAGTTGCATAGTAGTTGTAAAATGAGTCGTACACTAGTTGCATATACGTTGTAAATGAGCTATATATAGGTTACAAATCAATGGCATACTAGTCACACATAGATTGCATACCATCACACATTACAATTGAAACGAATCGCAAAATTCAAATTTAAGCCAAGTACATTAATTATAAAGAAGTAGTTGAGCAGTGATTATTGAATTCATTAGTTTCACGCGGCAATGCGTATCTCGTCAGAAGATATGTAGGATGAAGTTTCACAGAAAATCGTCCAATATGACGTGCACTTACAACTCTCCTGCAACTCGTGCAACTTGTCCACTACGACTACAAGCTCCAAATTATCACCTAGTCACAAATGTCCTTTGCAACTCTAAAACCAGTTGTTAACTACAGTCGCAAACCCCCTCGATTTCTTCTAGTGATATTCAATGTGCAAAGCATGCATGTGTTAAAGAAACACTCCTAAACTTCTTTATTTTGTTTCCTTTGCTATTGGCAATTTTTAGACCTAGCTAAATCCCCTGCTAGGGTTGCTTGATAGATTCAACTCACTCAAATTCAATTTCCCCCATTCTCATCCATTTGCTTTGACTTTTGAAATTTGAGGTTTCTTCATCAAGCAACTTGGTGTTAAGTTGAGCCCCCACTATCTACTAGTTAGTAATTTCTAGTAGCAATTAGACAACACATATACAAAGTATCAATTAAATTCATTGACTATTTGCACAATACATCTTTCCATTAGCCAACCTAGATTATTATATACATTTTGCACAAACTAGTTTCTATACTTGCATAATCCAACATATTTTACAAGGATTCATACTACGCAATGTTCAAGCTCTTAGATACTAAAGATTTCACACAACCATCAATAGTAAGAACTCATTTAAGGTAAAACATCCCATTGCGGTCAGATGACCTATAGTGGACACCTAACGACCCCATGACAATTTTTTCAAGCCATAATCAATGCTTAACCTGACACCCATGGAGTGATTAGTGACCTCATTAGGAGCACCCAACTTTTTAGTGTAAATCATGGTAGAATGTGACTTTTTCAGGGCCTTCCACATTAGAAATTATTGTGATTGCTTTAGGTGATTAAGATGAACATGTTAGATATAGTTTTTGTTGGTTATCAAGTAGCCTACTGACTCTTTTGGATAGATTAGTTCAAAAATTTATAACAAATTCATACATTGTCTGAAAAATAGAATTTCAATTGCTCTCACTATTTCTCACACTTGTCTTTATGTGGGAAAAAATTTGAAAAATTTCAGCAGTGGCATGAAGGCAGACTCCAAATTCTAACCACAATGGGCTGCTTTACCTCATATATACAAACACATACCAACCAATCTTATATATAGCAATTCTGAATGGACTCAATTTCCACAACAATTTTCTTGGTTACAATTCATACAAAATATATAATCTCATGATAAATCGCTAAGAATTTTATTAGTTGTTGTTTTTACATATAACTTAAAGTAATTCAATCCAAATTATCAAACCTTAATTCCATGGCACAAAATATACAATTCACATAGAGGTACAAGTATATCACCCTAACACAAATTGCTAATTGGTAGTAATTATATTAATCAATTATATTCAAATCACATAAATCCTAATTGATATTGCAATTGCAATCAGTTAGTTGATTCTACTATAATTGTTGATTGTAATGTAGTAGAATTGACTATATTGAAATCAATAATTATAGTAGAATCGACTAATTGATTGCAATATCAATTAGCATTTGCAATCAATTAGCAATTGCAATCAATTAGTTGATTCTACTATAATTGCAACCTCTAACCTTATTGAATCTACCAATTGAATCTAATTGTTCTCAACAAATTTCTAGCTCATTTACAAGAACAAGTATACAAGCAAGTTGCATACAAAATAATAAGTAGCATAACCTATTTCTATTTCATTACCCTACTTCCTGATTTATAACTTAAAATTACAAATTTCTATGATACAAACCTATTACAAAATCTATAGCTTGCAACTAGAAACTAACCAAGATCATTAGCCATTCAATCTATTTTAATTTAGAACTTATTGCGTAACTCAATCATTTTGATCAACAACACAAGACAACAATCGTCACCACAAGGCCATGGTGTTCAACAATCAAAATTGACACAAGCCAATTTCAATCTTTTTGCCAATTAGACAACACATAATAACCAACTTATTACACTCCAACAATTTGTTGCCTCACATTAAATCAAGCTTTCACAGCAATTAGACAATTTCAATTACCAACAAGCTTGCAGATTAGCTACAAACCATCACTATGCAATTAGCTTCTCCACATCTTGTACAAATTAGTTGACCAGAAATACACAAACAATTTCAATCAAGTAAAATGGCCATTAATATTAATATTTTTATCTTTTTCAATCGTTTCAACATAATTCATTTAATTGCTTGACCCAAATTATTTTTCACACCACCCGATGGCAATTCACGCAATCCTTCATAGACCTTGCTATTTGCATTTTAGTGGATTGATTTGCCAAATCAATTTGCCACAATACTTCTAAACTAGCTACTCACAACCACTCCAAAACCATTCCAATCTAATAGTGGAATTCAACAATTAATTGACAATTTGGAACTCAATAGGGATCTACAAATCCACAAGGTGCAAATGCAATTTAGCTAGTACACACTAGGCGAATTGCAAATAGAAAAGAATATAATCTCATATATAGACATTTATAGAATGGAATTGATTGAAGGAAT
This sequence comes from Climacium dendroides, assembly GCA_950106755.1. Lineage (NCBI taxonomy): Eukaryota > Viridiplantae > Streptophyta > Bryopsida > Hypnales > Climaciaceae > Climacium > Climacium dendroides. Next base: position 22,576,085 of record OX467091.1, read on the forward strand.
ACACTAATACTTCAAATTGCCAATGAGCCATATATCCGAATTAGTTTTTGATTTGAACTGAGAAGCAAAGAGAAACTTGCCCTTGCTAAATAGCCAACAAAAATTTGCCCAACTTTTGATACAAGGACACATGAAGCTAATTAGCTACTCTTCCAATCTTGCTAAATTGCCTCCTTTAAAAATAGTATAAGTATTTTTTACATTCAAATGGATTTTTTAGCAATTTGACTCTTCAAAATAGAATTAGGACTTACCTAAATTGTGAAAGGTAATGTAAAAACAAAAAGGCAATTGGCTCAAAATTTTCTATGTCTATATACCTTAATCCATAAATGGTGATGTGATTATTTTCTAATCGATGAATGACAGAATCTTTGAGTGTAAGACAAAAGTGAAACTATTCATCCTTGAAATTTTACATGAAAAGGAAAGGTCTTGTGTAATAGTTTTACTTCCAATAAGTGCTTTAGATCTAAAGCACTTATTGGAAGTCCATTGCAAAGTTAAAAAAAATCCTTATCACATGTGTCTTTGTAATTGCCATGGTTAGGACACTCAAAAAATGTTAAATTGAATAAGAAACAAGGTTGCAACTAAGTATGCAACCTAAACTTGATGTTTGTCTTTCCTAATTTGTTCTCCCCCAAATGAAGGTATTATTCCTACCCCCAAAATTTCTGAATTTTTTTACATCTTCTTAAACTAGCACACTATAAGATCCTACGGGGACATGTCCAACAATGATTTTTTTTCTAAAATTTGGTACATGTACTAGAAATGGCAATTTTGGAATGTTTTGGGTGAAAACATAGTGAAAAAATTTTAGTCTGGGTTAACCTCTAAAGGTTTTTGACTATGTTTTCACCAAAACTACTCTAAAATTGCCATCTCTAGTACAAGTACCAAATTTTGAAAAAAAAAAACTTTTTGGATACATCTAACCATAGGATCTTATAGTACTCTGGTTTTAGAAGATTTGGAAAAAAATTTAGAAATTTTCATGGTATAGATTGTAAGATATTAGTGTGATTGAAGTAAAAAAAAAAAATCCTTTTTTAGTCCTTGCAAAAAAACGGTTAGCTGCACTTTACAAGGTCAAATCATTATGAAAAAATGTCCAATATGGTTGTGCTTCTTTATATTCATTCTTCAAAATAAGTTGACTAAATGCTTGAAAAATTTCAAATCATTTGGAATTGTACAACATATAAGAAAAAAATAGTAAGTAGAAAAAAGTAGAGAATGATTCAAAATACTAAATTATCAACAATTTATTTATAAGAACAAAAAATGCCAATCCCAATAGTTGTAATGTTGTAATAAACAATCTAAGTCTAATGTTTTTATTTTTTCCAAAAATATTGAAAATCGATGTAAATAAAGGACTTCAAAGTTTATTTTAGAGTAGAAATTCCATAACTACCTGTAAACTACCCACAATTAACACTAAAAGAAAATGAGGGGTTTTACAACTACACTATGCAACTAGTTTTTCAGTTGTATTAGACATTTGTAATTGGTTTGCGATTAGTAATAATTTGGAGACCTCTAGTCACATTGAACACCCTAAAATCTAAGAAAAAGGTATACCAATTACAAAAGTCATGCCTCGTTTGTGACTCATCTACAACTTGTTTATAATTTGTATATTTATAGATTTTAAATTATTAATCTCAATGATTTGTAGATTGCAAAATTTTAGAATTACCTTTCTCTAGATTTTAGAATTTTAAATCTAACTTTTTTCTAGATTTTAGAATTTCAGATCTAACTTTTTCTTGGATTTCAAAAATTCAAATATTGATGTAAAAAATAGATTTCATTGGTTTAGGAAACCTTACAATTTTATAAATTTTAAAATTTCTTGGATTTTAAATATTTTTTTATTTCTATAGATTGTAGAAATCTATATGTTCAACCTAATGGTACTCTTTACAATTGATATGGGACAATTGATATAAAACAAATGAGAATGAACTTTGGAAGCAACTAGTGTATAACTAGAAAACGACTAAGAAACAACTAGTGTACAACTTAAAAGCGATTAGAAACGACTAGCTGCACTATTAGAAAATTCAATTTTTTTGTTGATTTGGTCGCATTCATTTGGTTCACTTTTCTATTGATTTCTATCCAAATCAACAAATTATTCTCGAAAATCAATAGAAAAGTGAATCAAATCTATGCAACCAATCAAAAAAAGGCTAAATTTTTTAGTACTATAGGAAACGACTAAAAAACAACTAGTGTATGATTAGAAAGTGACCTAGAAATGTCTAGAAAGCGATTAGGAAACAACTATGGTCATTTTACAATTGCAATCTTTTCCTAGTTGTTTCCTAGTCGTTTTTTGCAACTATAGATTGACTACTTTGCAACTAAAATATTATATTAATAGAGTAAAACAACAACATAAAACAATTATTTTAGGTTTGGTGCTAGTAGAAAGATCTTACAGTAGCAGGACATTAGTTGCATAGAGTAGCTGGTTGTGCCAGACACGTTTTTCTTCTAGTGTAAAACTCCTCATAATTATCATCTAATTAATCAAATTGAAATTATTAAAAGTTTTCCATGTATAAATAACTCTAGAGAATTGATTTCAAATTTATATTTTTTTTAAAAGTGATTTTTAAAGAAGTTTTTTTGCTGCCCAAACTACCTATCAAGTGTTGAAAATTACATATCATACAATAATTGTTTAACCATGTAGTCAAAAGTTATGAAAATTGTTGGGCCTTAAAGCTACTTCTCAAACACGTATTGTGTGGAAAAAAAAATTTTAATTCCATTCGTAATGAGTTGTCCAAAATTGCTATGTTGCCCCAAAAATGTTGTTTGGTCCTTTAGAGGTTAACAATACTTGCAGAAAGAGGAGCAGATCCAAGGGCTAAATTGCCCAAAATTGATTCTCCTAAAATTCAGCCCAAATAGTCTTTCTAGGGTTAAAACAACAACTACACAAAATAGTGAAATTAGGTTGCCCCACACTAATTTCTCGACATTCTATGCCACATAAATATGGATAGTTACTATAGAAGGATGTAGTAATGTAGGAACCATGTATGTTGCATGGGCTGGTGCACTGGTTCATGGCTTGGGTTTAGAGAATTACTTGTGCCTCCATCAGGATAAGTAGTGAGTCATGAGGTAACTTTCTTGAGTAAGGCAACCTAATTGTTAAAGCAACCTAATTTCACTATTTTGTATATATAGTTAATAAGTTATTGCACAACAGTCTAGGCTTGTCAAATATGGGGCAATTTTACTAGGCTCTTAGTTATTGTAAGGTAGGAGGTTCATAAACTAACCATCTAAGGGATAATAGACCTCTGTAGGAAAATCAATAGTGTGTAACATTTTTTACATCTTTTTGGTAGAAAGAGAAAAGAGAAATAGTTTGTTGACAATTTAAATTGTAAATTTTTGACTTAGAATGAATGAATTATGAATTTTCAAAGTATAAGGTGCGTAGGTAGCTATTGGTGCTCATAGAGTGGACCAATCTTCAATCAAAATCAGCCTTTGAATGGAGTACTTCAAACTTAGGATGTTTCTATAATTTTGGCTCTTAAAGAATGATCCACATTATGCTTCAATTCATCTTAGCCTTACATGAATGTATATTTTACTCAAAGAGATTTAAGAACACAATTAAAAAGCAAAAATGGCATTGAACAAATTGTGATCCATTTATGAAATTCTACACTATTTATGACAGTTCTAGAGGGCGATTCAAAATGCTTTCTTGCAATTTGAGCTTCCTACCTTACTATTTGAAGATATTTGTTTTGTCGTGGGTTCAAATGTTGTTCATCTCTAGATTAGATAATAAAAATGTTCATTGTTTCAATAATAAACTCGCATAGGAAGGCATATAGTAAAATATTGACATTTTAGAAAAGACACTACTAGAAAATAGGACTTGGAGCATCGAACCACTCATTGAGGTTTTGTATCAAAGGTCCATCCAACCATTAAGATAGGTTGTTTGCTTTGTTTTGTTTGTTATGGTGAGATAATTGAGATCGCAAGTCTTCTGGACACGTTCTTGGTAATGGTGGAAAGCTCTTTGTGAGGAGGGGTGCACATGCTTTGTTTCATCGTGTTTGGATGCATGGTGTGAAAATTATGGATTATTGAGTTATTTTTGTTTTAAAAAAATTAGTAAACTATTTTTTTTTCCATTTTGGTTGTGGCAACAGCACAAGGGTACACTAGTCCATTCATGAAGTTAGGCTATTTGTTTTGTTTGGTATGTTGAGGCCTTTTGAACTGTGCATTTGCCAATTGTATGTTTGGTACCATCAAAAAGCCCTCAGTGTGAAGGGCTGCAAGGGCTTTGTTTTGTGATGTTTGAACTTGCAATTGAAAAGATATTGAATTTTAAAGTTTTTATGGATTTAGAAAATTAGAAAATTACTTACTTTTATTTTAACTATGGCAATGGCACATGGCACACTTATAAGTATGGTTACTTATAAAGACAAACATGAGAAATGGAGAGAGCAATTGAATTCCATTTTTTTATGAAGTATATATTTTTTTGAATTTTTGAAGTGTGGTGCCTAATTGGTCCAAAATAGTCTCTACACTACCCCCAAACCACCAAAAACTATACCCTCAATGTTCATTTTACCACCTAAAGCAATCACAATATTTCCTAGCATAGCCACAATATTTCCTAACATGATCATGCTACAAAGGATTTAAAAAATTAGTTCTTGTAATGAATTTACTCTAGAAAGGTAGAAGTTCCTAAAGTAATCACTAATAATTCCATCACCATCATCAAAGGCATTGATTTTGGCCACTAATTAACCTAATGAAGTCCCAAGTTCATTAATTAGTAAAATTCTACCATAGGTTGATGTAAAATTGTAATGGTGTGAGTTCCCATTTCATCATTTGGGACTCATGATTTCCTTTTTTCTGTTTTTTGCAATTTTGAGTGTAGTTTTATATACAAAAAAATCCAAAGAGGGTATAGAATCCAAATAGGCATGTTCAATATCAATATAGTAGTTGGTCATATTCAAGGTGTTTTTATCTAGGTAGAACCAAATTTTACCTATGAATAGGTTAGAAACCATAAATTAGTAATATTAAGTAGAAATATAGCTAGAAGATCTTCTTCTGGACAGTTAACTACAAAAATTCACGATGGAAAATTCCTAGAAATTACCCAGGGTGCAATAGAATCTCACTAAAAATTAACATAGCTTCTTTTATGTTAATAAGATGCTCCAATAAGTTTCAAGACATTATAATAGCGAGAAGTATCCAAACCAACAAGATTCTCCCAAGACTTGTGAAATTAAAGATTGTTAGTAGAGTTGATTGGCATTTAGGAAGCATACAAAATTAGAATGAGGTCAAAGTTAGGACTTTTTTTACTCCCTTATACCTATTGAAGAACCTAGGCTAGTTAATTTTCATAAAAAAGTCAAACTCCAAAAATTGAATTTTTACCCCTTTTTGGTGTTAAGTTACCGCTAAGTTTCAATGAGTTTCTGACAATACTAAAAAAATGGGGGATTTTTAGCACTGAAAATGACCTTTTAAAACCAATAGTACAATCAATTTGTGATTTAGAGTTTTTGATTCATTGTAAAAAGTCAAAAATGAAAAATTATAATGAAAATCCTAAGTGATGATAAGTTTACCAGTTGAAAATGAGAGGAGGTGGGTGCCCTCTGAAGACTATAAAAAGGCACTCATTCTCCTCTTGAAACACCCTTTGCTTGTGTTTTGTATGTTAGATCCATTTAGTTGGATTTTGGCCATTTTTGAGCCAAATTATTTAAACAGTTGTTTTTAAGGGCTTTTGTGCTCCATTGTTGTTTCTCAAGCATTCTTTAAAGGACATTAAGGTCCCTTCAAGGCTTGTTCTATTTGTACTTGTCTTTGTTGGTCTTTGCACTAAATTCTAGTGTTTGAGTTGTTTTTGTAGAATTTGTACTAATTCTAGAGTTAGCCCCTTTCGCACCTTGGCCATGCTGTTTAGAGGGCCCTGTACATGTCTATGAAGTCTACATGCTTTTAAGTGAGAATTCTTTGATTGAGAATTCTCCTAGGAGGTGTATGTTGGTGTTTTACTAACAAGTTTGTTAAGTGAATGCTATATATTGTACTAACATGTTACCATACTAACAACCCTAGTCAAAATTTGTTTAGTCCCCCCTTCGTTCTCGTAGCATGGTAAAGCTTTGACTTTGGCAATTAGGAATTTGTAGCAGCACTTTCCTTGTTGTCTCAATACGAAGAAGCTTTGAATGTTAGAGGTGTCAAAATCTTAGCTTTTTTTGTGAAATTCCCTCGGAAATTCCAAATAGGTGGAGTGTTGAACCTTAGTGAAAACCTTGTGTCAAGAATCAACCGAATAGAAGTTTTAAAGTCTTATATTCTAAAAACTAGAAATTGAAGAAGCCATTTGGAAAATTGGTTTAGAAAAATTATAAGAAGGAGCCAAAGGGTCATAGTAATTCCAAAATAATATAGGAAGAAGAAGATTGAAAAGACAACCATTGATTTGAATTAAGAAACCAACTAATAAAATTAATTTTGAGGGAAATATTCCAATTCCACTTGAAAGGGGAAGGGGGACAGTGCTAGAAGGAGAAGTCATGTTGACCTAGGCCAAAGTGGGGCAAAGACGGAGGCAAAGAGTTGCAAGGCTGGGATGGGAAGAAGCCCAGTTGTGGAAGGGGACTAAGTCAAAGCTATTGGCGCTGTGAGTTGGTCTATTTGTGGTTGTGAGTTGGGTTTGAATTCATGTTGTGAATTGATTTGAATTTAGGCTGCGAGCTGGATTTGAGTTTGAATTGGAAATATTAGGAAGTTAATAAAGATTGCTTAACTAGGATATAGTAGGATATGCTAATTTGAAGGTACAAGATACACTCAAGTTGGAAGGATGTGAAGCAAGAAAGTTAACCACTGAAAAGTATGTTTGTCTCAATGAAATTGCTCAAATGATAGAAACTCTTATAGCAAGTAGTGTAAAACAACATCACTAGCATAGAATAGGAAGTGGAAGAACAACCTTTGGAATGAATGATAAAATGAAGTGTTGATTTGGTTGTGTGAAAGCTAGCAATAGGGAGAAGATTAGGTAAAGATTTAAGAAAATCCAAGTTAGCCATTAGGAGATAGATTAGTACAATTATTGACTTGGATATAAAACAAGAAGATTGCCTTAGCAATTATTTTCTTGAAAATTGTGACAAATATTCCAATTCTAAGTCAAATAGAAGAAGCAATAATTGAATAGAATACTTTTAGAAATAAAAGAAGGAGCTGGAAGGAGAAATTTAGAAAGAAATAGGACTAGTTAGAAGTTGGCTTTGAAAAAACTTATAACAATTTGCGGAACAATATGGCACAAGAAAAGGACTACAAGAATGCACTCCAATATTGACGACAAAGCAAGTTCTAAGGTATATTACTAAAGCTTCTATTTTCAATTAAATTTGTCTTTAATTAGCAAGTGTTAATTAAAGTTGAGGCCTAAGGTTAGGTCAGACCATTAGGACTAAGTGTCAGGTCAATAATTGAACTTAGAATCTTGTAGTAGAAGGTTAGAGGTTTTCAAAAATATATATTATGTAGAAATTAGAGTTGAAACAAAGAAGTTATAGGTGGATGAAGTTTAGGTGTTAGAGGGGATGAAACTTAGTAAAGTTCATCAAAAAAGAACAAGAATGGAAAATTAGGAAAAAAAATAACCCACAAAGTCAAAAGTGAAATTCAAAGTTAGTTTCAACTTGTAGATTGGTAAAAAATAGCAGATGAAGTTTGAAGTACCAATTAACACTCAAACTTCATCTATGCAAACTTTCACTAAAAGATTTCAATTTTCAAGTGCCTTGACATTTTGGAAAGCCAGAGTTTGTAACTATTAATAAAAATTTCAAAATTCTAAAAATAGTAAACTTCCAAAAGTAGCACCGAGACATAGAATTAAGAGAAGTTAGTCTAAGGATTTAGGAAGTTGATAAAATTAGGAATTAGATTTATAACCTCTCAAAGGAAGTCTAGAGGGATCTAACTATAGTTCAAACTTCCAAAAAGATTCAAAATTTTAGAAGTTATAGAAGGATGAAGCTCTAGAAGGAATTCGGATGATAATTGTGAAGAAGTAACTATCCAAGGTGGAATTTATAAATTAGCAAGTAACTTTTAATCTAAGTAGTTAGCACAAGTTGCAAGTCAAATCAAAATAGGAGAAAAGTATGAATAAACTTTATATAGCCCTTCTAAAGGCTAAACTTCATCCATCTATATCTTTTGCTAAGAAGGTCAAATTACTTTGAATTTTATATTTTAAAAATTGGCATGAGATTTTCTACAACTTGAAATTGATAACATTAGAATTTTAATATTTTAATAAGAAAATCATAGTGGCTTAGTTAGTTCGGTTGTTCATAGCTATTATTTGCAATTAGATTAGGCTTTGCTAGTTCTTTTGCAAGTTTATGACATTAGGGCAATTAGAAAAGATACATTGCTTAGAAGTCACAGTGGACAACACTTGGCCCATTTAGCACATAAAATATAAATGAAACAAGAACTTAGTTGTGCTTGTATATTTACTAAGGGTGGATAAATATATGCTCACAAATGGGTAGTTTTTTTAGATGTCTACATTGGGTGGTTTGCCTATTATAGGTTGATTTACCTTAGTTGCAACTTGTTTATAAAATTATTTCATCTAGATTCTTGTTTGAAATGTCAATCTTATGAACATAAGAACTCATGATCACTTTTGAATACACCTAGTTTTAACACTTTGAAAATTCATAGTTTATTATGCATTATTCAAAAAATACATAAAAAAATTGATATCCCTTTTTGACTTTCACAAAGATTCACCAAATATTCAAATAATTTAATTTTGAAAAATCATACTCAAATGCTTATTAGGACAAATTTAGGTTGAAATTTTACTTTGAGCTTAAACTAGCAAACCAAAAATCAAAATTTAAATCTACTTTGTGAAAAAATTATGGACCTTGCACTACTATGATTTTTTTAAAAGAATAAACATTAAAAAACTCATGCCTTTCTCTATGATTCAAATGGTGAAGTGTTGTAATATAATAAAAAAGTGAAAAGAATAAAAAATTCTACAAAGTTCTAAAAACACAATTTTATGACTTAGAAGACACTACTAGAAAATTTTCTTTTTTCTGTTGTTTTGATCGCGTTGATCTGGTCAAAATCTGACAGAAATCTGTTCAATAGATTTCTGTCAGATTTTGACCAGGTCAACGCGACCAAAACAATAGAAAAACAAAATTTTCTAGTAGTGAGATGATTTTCATGCCATTGCCATGAAGGAAGAATGTCCTCAAATGTCAAAAAAAATTGCCAAGTAGCAATTCTTCACACAAGTCCTTCAATAATTGCATAAATTAACATTTGAATGCCAAATTTCAAATTTATATCCAAAATAATGTGCATCCCAAAAGTAAAGTAGCCTATTTAAACAAGTCAAAAGCCAAATGACAAAAGTTGATTAAAAATCTCAAAAAACACAATGTGGTTACAAGGAATTTTCTAGGTTAGAGACCCTAGTTTCAAATCTAATTTAAAAAGTATATAACATTAGAGCAATGAAAAAGCCAATTCACCATATATAAATATCAACTATTTATTAGTGACAATCAAATTTGACATTCTTGCACTTGGCCAAGTGCATTGATCATACATGCAATTGTTTGCTAAAATGTGTTTTCAAAACTTTGGCACCTCCAACTTTTTCAAATATGTAGTTGATATATTGTATCATACACTAATGTAGGCATATTTGTAGATAGGGGTTCCATTTTCTTTCATTCCAAACTTTCATATACATTATTAACATTGTCATAATTTCAAATACTCTTAATGCTTATACAATTGAGCCTTTTGTCATTGTATTGTGCAAATACTTTAACCTCTAGAGGAATAGCTTTCTAAATTTGGCAACATAGCAATTTTGGGCAAGTACTTGTGACCGGAGATTTTTATGCTTTTGACCCAAAATGTAATAGAAGGTATGGACGAGGAATATCCTTCACATGCACTAAAATCCAAGACACTTGGAAATATAAGTAAAAGGTTATGGCCTAATATATTTCTCTTTTTCATAAATGGTTAGTTCAAGCAAATTTTAAAAACCACTTTTTTAAATAAAAAAATATTTTTTAAAATTTATATATATGTGTAAAAAGCTTTTAATCTCATAGTCCATTTTGATCAATGCGTCATATAGATGCCCTCTAAGGTGAATTCAAAATTCCCTGCATTTTCTCCTCATATTTGCAACCACATGCCATGAATTAGTTAGGAGAGCTGAAGTCCGTAAGAGGCTTTTTTTTTCTTACAATTACCCAGCTGAACACAAAATTCATCTTACAAGGCCTACTTCGTAGGACGGGTTCAACTAGCATCCTGCCTTTGTTTTTTCAGGAACCTTCAAGTGATGTCACTCATTCACCAGCCACTTTTTGTCCTCCTCTGCAGCGCTTACAGAGTTCACTTGTGACAGAATTTCAGATGAGTATGAGCCTTGAATGCACTGCAGTAGCGATGAGTAAGTTGATGATCTCACACTGCAAGGAAGGGAACCAAACTGAAAGCTGATGCAAAGCAGTCAACTACTACAATCATGCCCACCCGCCCTGCAAAAATGTGTCTGGCAAATTTGCAGGCTCAGGGCAGCAATCAGCCCTAATCTGAGCATTCTAAAAGTAAGAGAGGTTTGGAGAGGCGGGGATCACTTCTTATTCTTTGTTGTTTTGTAGGCCAGTGGGTGGCTTGCAAAATGGCCCCAATATGCAAGCCTTCTCTCTTAAGAAGTCATCCGTTTTGCAAGACAGATGGGGATGCTCTAAGTTATAAAGTAGGAATCCTCCAAACCATCGCTAATTGCTACTATGCCTAATTACTGTTAATAGATTGTTCAAATTTTTCATATTTCTTCATTGGCAAGTGAAAGGAGGTTTGAGTGTACCAAAGACCATGACATTTGCATAAAGTGGAGCCACCCATTACCAACCACTACCTTGCAAGCAATCAATAAGGTGTCTCAAATTCAAGAGAGGGTGGGATTCATTTGCGTTAATTTTGAATTCAAAGAAACTGGGTTCTATAACCAATGTGGTCTCGACACTGCCATGAAACTTGTACTTCCTTTTAAGGTAGAACTACCCATTACCACCATTTACCCAATTCCCCCACCTACAGGTTCCTCCCATTTCCGTCACTGGCCCATCTTATTACCATAATCTTACTCATCCATGATCATGATGGCAATGCACTAGGGAGTAGACACATCAACCCACGCTCCCGGGGGGTGCACTACAAAGGAAGTTCATGGGTGAGGAGTGACCAAACCCTAACTACCTATTTCTACTTTTCCTAATTACTTTCTAATAAACTATAATTTCAACCTACAATTTTGAGCTTTGTTTAACAATGTCTATAGGTTTCTATTGCCAAAAATTGCAATCCTAAATAACATATGATATATTGTCTAGAAAGGATTGAAAAATGAACTAAAATGGCATGTTTTTCAACTAAAATATTTATAGAGATCACATGAAGATGACTATTGTATCAATATTTAGCCAAAATAAACTTTTAGTAGAAAGTTATTTTATAGATTTTTTTTAATTTTCCAATTTTTTTAATATAATATAGGGGTGTGAACGTTATTTTTAGCTTTACAATATATCTTTTTTCTTCTAAAATTTGTAACTAATTATTAACATAAGAAAATACCAATAATTCAGAATATAAACTTTCAAAGTAGAAAAATTTATTTATATATTTTTTTAGAAATAAAATAAAATTTTAGGACATAATATAGGGGGTCCAAATTTTGGTCACTCCTCACCCATGAACTTCCTTTGTAGTGCACCCCCCGAGCCCACACTTCAACAATGGTCTGGTCATGCTTTACCAAGGGTCTACTCACAGTTTTACATTTCAGCTTTGAAAAATCACAAAAAATTCAATTCTTGTCAGAATGCCTTCATTTTTTTTGCAATTGACTTCTCTCAAACAATTCAATCTCTAAAAAATATGAGAACTCATTCATAGCTTCTCCAAAGAACCTAGATAGCAAATCTGTATGGTAATGGGTAGTTCTACCTTATGTACCAAAATTACCTACAAGTACTCTCCCAGTGATCAATTTTGTAAGACTAGATATTGGACATGGGTCAAGCCCAACTTCAGCCTTTCATAATTTATAGTAATTTTAGTTTCAAGCTATAAATTCACCAAATTTTTTGCTATCCTCACCACTTCTATCTTTGCACTTTTGTAAATATTTGTTTTGTTAAATATTGTTGTAAATCATATCAGCCATAGCTTAAGTTAAGGTAAAACAACCCATTGTGGTCAGAATGAGGAGTTTGACATCATCTTGTTGCTAAAATTTTTCAATTTTTTCCTACATTAGTACAAGTGTGAAAAACAATAAGTGTAATTGAAATTATATATTTTTGATAAAGTATGAATTTGCTAGGAATTTTTGAAGTGTTCAGTCCAAAAGAGTCTGTAGACTATCCCATAACCAACAAAATCTGAATCTATAATGCTCATCTTACTAAGGTAAACCAGACTATGACAGTCCAAATGCCAACCAACCCATCACAGGCAAAAAATTTCTAGTGATACACATTTCAAAAACTTGAATGCAAACCATTAATATAATTTTTTGCTTGTGATGAGATGGCTCCCATTTGGGCTGTTATAGGTAGAGTTACCTTATCTAATCAAAACATTTTCTATCATGAAAGACCTAAAAAGTCAATTTGTATAATGAATTTCACACTGAAAAGTTAGAAGTTCCTAATGAGGTCACTATTCACTCCATTACTGTTATGTAAGACATGCACTGTGGCCCACATCTCACATACTGAAAAAACCCATGATGAGTCGTTTCCTAGGTGACCACAACCGATCATTTGACCACAATGGGCTGCTTTACCTTAATTGGTTATGGGTGGCTCCACCTTACTGTATGCAGAAATTGCAGAGGAACAAAAGTTTAATTTCAAAAGCAGTTCTTTCACATAAGTACATAATTGATTTTGGAGATGTACATAGAGTGTAGATGGCAAATTTGGGTCAGCAGTTCATTTGGGGGTGACCACAGTACCATAACTTTAAATAATTTGGTGGTCACTGCAACTTGCTTTGGCCAGATGACGGTTTTTCCTTTGATTATCTTCAGTCCCCACACCACACCACAGGACATTGTTTGGTCACCAATTTTGGAACTAAGGTATTCATCATGTGAAGCTTGCAGGTACCCGTTAAGTTTATGTTATGGTAACTGACTTCTTGGCGTATGCAATTGGCTTGGTATGGGGCAGACCTGACTGGCAAAACCCCTATTAAACTACTATATTTTCTAACTACCAAACTGTGTATTTTTTGCAGACTCAAATCTCACTCAAGTTAAAGCTTAAGGTAAGGTAGGTACACCCCAATGTGCCACTGACCTTAAACCGCCATCTATACTATATGTACATCTCCAAAATCAGGTCTGTACCTATGTGGAAGAAACGCTTTAAAAAACCAAATATTGTTCCTTAACCCCTCACCGCCCAAGGCCTAACCATGTTAAAAAACAACCTTGCTTTTCAAGTGTTATAAGTTTAAATGTGAGTAAGTTATGAAAATCTCAACCGTACAATCTTGTAGTGTGCATATTGTAGATGGTGTAAATCAAATTTGGGGTCATTTGACCGTATAGATTGAAAGATTATAATGTTTTAATGTTGACAAAAGATGCTGAAATTTTCCTAAAAACACATTTGGAGTTGAAATTCGATTTCTAAATCTACTCAAATGAAAAAACTTTAAACTACAAAGTGATTTAAAATCAAAAGACAAACACTTTGGTGAGAAAAAAAATCATTCAATTGACTCATTGCATTTGCAAAATGGATTTGAAATGTCAAAAAACAGTGAAAAAAGTAGCAAGAAAACACATCTATGGCTGAACCTACCTCTACTAAAATGCTTTTCAGTCAATCATAACTTCTTGGATTGATATGAAATTTTTACCACAAGAACTAGACTAGTATGCGCAACTTTTCCAACAAAAATTATTGAAAACAAACCCTTTCTGAAGAAGTTATAAGCCGCCGAAGTTCACTATAATGCAAAAATGTCTGGATTTTGAACTTCGAATTGCTCCCAAGCATTCAAAACAACTTGGATTGACATGAAAATTTTATCACAATAAGTAGACTTTATGGGGAACAAAACCCAACAAATTTTATTGAAAACTAACATTTGATGAAAAAGATACAAGCCCCCGAAGTTGCAGCCATCTCATTGCAGTGTGGTGAACTCAAATTGAACCTGCGAACTTTGAATGGCTTTCAAAAACTCATTACATCTTGGATAGATCTGAAAATTTTACCACAAAAAATAGACTATTATGCGCAACTTTCCCAACAAGTTTTATTGGATTTGAACATTGGATGCAAAAGTTACAGCACTTTGAAGTTGACTGCTAGACTGTGTGAGGACACTTTTGGTCCCCTTGGGCGGTGAGGGGTTAATAGCCTTTGCATAGTTACAGTATCCACATGTCATGTTCTCTGGTGCGATGAAACCTCCTTTCACTTGCCAACAAGAACATATGAAAATTTGACCAGTCTAATTATAGAAAATAGGCTCAGTAACAAATAGCGGCGGTTTTGAATGTACCTACCTTAAATGGTCTGGGAAACCAATAAGTTTGAACTTGGAGTGGAATTTGGGATGGCACATGTAAGGTAGAGAAGCCTATTACCATCCTAATTTGCAACTTGAGTATTTGGGGGCCAACTTCAAGCGGGGCACATATTTTTCTTAAGAGGTGTATGCGTGTTTCATGAACCAAATCCAAGTGAAATTATAATCTTATAATTACAATTATAATTTATGTGAATTTTTGAAGTGGTTTGTCTTTAAACCACAAATCCACCCATAATGTATAGTTATAAAATCCATTCCTTGAAAGTAGTTTCAATTAAAATGGACCTATGGTTAGAAAAAAAAAAGTTTAATCATTTACTCTCTGCTTGATTGTGAACCTCGGTGATGTAGAAAATTTCCAAACCAAATTCAACTTTAGTCCTTAAAATCCCAATCAACCATTTTGTGGACATTGCCCAATTTGGAAAAGCCTTCTAGTGTTTGAAAGAAATTATATTGATTTTTAATTTTTAATACAAACGAGGTTGATACATCTTTCTATTTTATATTCCAAACTAAGACGGCTAAATTCAAACATTTTTATATTAAGGAAAAAATGCATACTTCAATTTTTTTTAATAAAACTTATACTTTATAATGCATTTTGGATTTTCTTAAGAGAAAATCCTTGTCTTAAAGGGTTAATTTTAATCTTTTCAAATATCCAATTACATTCATGATATTTCACCATGGTTAGCGACTTTAAACTCTTCAAAGAAATTTATACTCTACATGAAATTTTGAAATTTGTGGAGTACATTTTATACTTGATAGGAATTGATACTATGGTAACCTAAAACTTCACAAATTCACAATAACTCCCATTAAGGAATTGATTTTTTATCATAATATCAGGTGCAAGTGTACACCATCTGACTCATCTTAACCCCTAAAGTCCCATTGTCCCTACGGGGGACAAAATGGATTTCGGGCAGGCTCCTATGATCTCAATTTTTACTGAATTTTTTTGAAACTTTCTCATAAGATAAAAATAACTTAAGAGCTTTTTGGGAATATAATTTTTATTTCAATCAGTGCCCGGGAGCAAAAATTATGCCACAATATCCTCAAAATGGAAGAGACCAAGCAGCAAAAAAATCCACAACAAATTGAAATAAAATTTTTAATATTTTTTTCTTGTAGATTATATTTTTTGTTAATGGGAAGCTTTGATTCATTCCATTTGGATTAGAGATGTGAAAGTTATGGAGCTTCTTGTTTTACAGGCAATCATAGCAACTTCTTAAAAGAATTTTTTTTCTTTCACTTTGAATGCTAAAATCTTTCAATCTATACAGTCAAAAATCACAAAAAAAAATTATCACATGATCTAAGACAAGTGTAGAACAAGATCCTACAGTTAGATTCTAAATTTTATTTTTTTTAAATTTATTTTGTAGGTGATTATAGTAGAAGTGGTAGTTTTGAGTGGCGTTGGGCAGAAAAATGGACATGGGACTTAAGGAGTTAAAGACCCCTTTTTTTTAATTTTAAATTTTTAACAAATGAAATGAAATTTCATTGCAAATATAAAGGAACAAACATGCCAGTCACAGTCGGTCTGGCCAGGAGAAACTAAGGCACCACACCAAGAACAGAACAGGGGCACCCAACAACACCTGGGATCCAAGCCCATTGGCAGTGAGAGACTCACCGTGCCTTCTGTAGGTTTGGGGTTTTGCTAAAGACGTTGAAATCATAATAAATTTAGATTTAGACATCGAGATGCAGCTTTATTTTATTTTTTTGAAACAAATGAAACCCATTGCAAAACGACACATACAAAACAGCCAAGCCAAAAACGCTGGACAAGAGAGTTTTTAAAAAAAATGAAGCCTTTTGAGTAATTCAAGTAAATCAGCACAGAGTATCAAGTAATCTGTTTGCTGAAAGCCATATTACATACGGTCACACACATTATACATTTTCCAAGCCATAATTTTTAAAGCTGTTGCTGCTCGTGACAGCTGATAAATACTCTAATTGGCTACAGTTTGTTGATATGGGTTTATGGAAACCATAAAGTTTATAAGGTCTGTATCTTGAGACACCTTAAACTTATAGGCTACAGTCTTAAAACCCTTCAACAATGATTTTTCTATTTGCCACTATGACTATGAAGCAAAGTCGGTGGTGCATTTTATAGAACCAATCCTCGAGTTCTTAAGAAATCTCCATGTCCATTGAGTCCTTCTCTCCTCCTCCGTTTGTCTATGGAAGCAAAAGCATTGCAAGTTCTTTTGGGTCCCATTTTATCCTTCAACCATTCGCCTCGTGGAAGTTCTTTGGGCTCATTTGGATTCTTCTTCTTTTCCCATTTGCGAGCGTCCAAAGTTGA
Organism: Climacium dendroides; assembly: GCA_950106755.1. NCBI lineage: Eukaryota > Viridiplantae > Streptophyta > Bryopsida > Hypnales > Climaciaceae > Climacium > Climacium dendroides. Next base: position 22,593,174 of record OX467091.1, read on the forward strand.
GTTGTCATTGCAAGGAGAAGAAATGACATATCCTTTTAAATCTTCCGGTTCCGCAACAAAAGAATGTCCCGCTCCATGGAGCTTTGTATAATCAACTACAAAGTCTATGAAAGTAGGCATAAGCGCATTGAGTGAAACAAGTGAACCGGTGGTAGTCATGGCTACAATTAATGAGCAACTTTCAATCTCTACTTCAAATTTTCTAACTTGGGTGTCGCTTTGAATCTTTTACAAGAGATGAGAGCTTTGAAAAAGAGAGTAATTTTGTGTTGAGCAAAGTAGACAATGGTACAATCCACATGAGTTTCTTGCTAGGTAGCAAAAAGATGTGTGAGCCATTTAAATGTTGAAAGCACTTTGAGTTTTGGGTTGTGAAGGTTTCTCTAATTTATAGGTAATGGCTTGAGCATGCCTTTTACATTGGTCTTTTACATTTCATTTGACATTGGTCTTTTACATTTCATTGTACATTGGTCTTTTACTTTTCATTTGGCATTGGTCTTTTACTTTTCATTTGACATTGGTCTTTTACTTTTCATTTGGCATTGGTCTCTTACTTTTCATTTCACATGGGTCTCTTACTTTTCATTTCACATTGGTCTCTTACATTGGTGTCTTACTTTTTCATTTCACATTGGCCTTTTCCTTTTCCTTGTATACTGGTTTAAAGTAGGGTAAGATCAATACGTTCTGTGGGAGGGGAGTGACGGATGTTTCTCTTCCCCGGCCTTGAGCTCCCCAAGGAACTCCAACCAAACTGAACCAAATTGACAATAGTAAGTATATTTTGAGAAGAGTGAGTTTATTGGCTCAAAACTGAAGGGGAAAAGGCTTTTAACAGAAGCGATCCAGAGGAAGTTTGAGTATCTCCCTTACTCAAAGTGCTACATAGGCAATTTTTTTAAACACAACTTCAATACAACTTCAATACAACTTCAACATGTACTACTTGGAATTTATTATGTGTTAAATCTACAAAAGTAAAAGTAAGCATAGAATATGTTTAGATAAAGTAAAAGTAAAAGTAAAATTGACTTGCACGAGAAGATAACGAAACGAAGTGAGGGAGCCAGTCTAGTTCCAGAACCGCTCTGCTTCGTCTCTCTGGAGGGCTCTGGAGATTGAAGCAGAAGAAATTAGAGGAAAGAGATTCATTCAGGGCACAGCTAACTGAACGCTGCTATAGAAACTACAGCAACTAGGGTTGATGATGACCTCCTCACAGCAGAACCAAATACTTACGAAGCTTTCGAATTCAAAGATAAACATCGACCACTGATCAATAACTCTCCACAACACGCAGTGGAGAAAAAAATTCAAATTATGGGATCGCGGAATGCATGCACGAGAAGAAGCATGATCTGATGCAGATCGAGTTCCTGTACATCAATCCGCAGAGAGCTACATTGGTGGGCTGGTGTGCCGTCATGAAAAAACCTAATCCTCACACAAACCTCCAAGCTCCTACAGCATTTGACATGGGTCTCTTACTTTTCATTTGACATAGGTCTCTTACTTTTCATTTGGCATTGGTCTCTTACATTGGTGTCTTACTTTTTCATTTCACATTGGCCTTTTCCTTTTCCTTTATACTGGTTTAAAGTAAAGTAAGATCAATACGTTCTGTGGGAGGGGAGTGACGACGTTTCTCTTCCCCGGCCTTGAGCTCCACACGGAACTCCCTCCCTCCCCAACCAAACTGACAGTAAGTTTTCATCATCAGAAAGCGAGACAAGTGAAGGGAGCTCTGGACCTGAACCCAACTGAACCCAACTTGCTCCCCAGAATGATAAGCTTACCGTCGGTCGGTCCTCTCTCCAGCCACTGGCAGTGACGACTCCAGTCCGCACTCCGCAGCAGTCTCTGCAGTTTTTGCTCCTCCCGAAGCGGCGTCTCCGCCTCGTAGAGACTGTCGGAGATCCCGATTTGGCATGTGAAGATTATGCCACTGACGCAAGATTCTCATCATCACGAAAGCTTTGGATCATCTGATCACCTGACCCAGTGATGATGCAACTGAACTGATGCAACTGAACGGAACAATATTGCCGCAGACAGTAAGCTTACCTCAACTTAACTTCGTTGTGAATTCGGGAAGCGAAGCAGGTCGGACGGACTCGGAGTCTCGGACTGGGACTGACTGGGACTGACTGGGACTGACTGACTGACTGACTGACTGACTGACTGGGACCAACTTGCTGAGACCAACTGGGACTGCGCAACTGACCATTGAGACATAATAATAACTGGACCAGTCTGGAACTTCAATCTCTTCACTTGTGGAAGCAAGAGGAGGAGCCTGCCCGGCCTGTTGGTGCAGGAACTGCCGTCAGTCAATGGAGTAGCTTAGTCTGAGATGAACCAGACTCCGTTTGGTGAACGCACTGGAGGTCTTGTAAGGTACAGGACTCCAAGGAGCATCTTAAATGTCCGCCATGTGCGTTCGTTTTTACCGCAGGGCACGACGGAAATCCAGCCTGGCAGGGTAATTGGGGGATCTCCATTCCAGGGGTAAAAGTTAAAACAAAAAACAAAAAACAAAAAAACCCTCTTTGGAGCCATATCTAGGGTATGTTCTTCACCCCTCCTAGCTAATTTGGGGTCTCTGATTGCGTTTTTCCCTGCGGTAAAATTAGGCTATTGGGCACTTTGTAGGTGGGGTTTAATGTCCTTCTTTTTATCCCCCCCTTTTCACAAAGAAAGTAGCTTACAAGAAAGAAGTTTTGACATATGTGTTCCTTTGAAGGAACGGAACCCAAAATGCAAGGGAAGAGAAAAAAAGTGACTCTAAGATTGAATGAAGGTGGATTGGCCTAATGGGGAATTTCATTAAAATGGCAATATTCCATGTGTCATTTTCACAGTGTGCCGTTCCCACAGTTCAGGCTAGGTGGTCTGAAATCTATTAGTGTCCTAGATTTGTGAACTCTATACCACTATTAGATGTATTAAATCTAAGAAAAATGTAGATTTCAGACCAATCGATTTTAAAAACCTATATTTCCTAGATTTTAGATATCTAATAATGGTATAAATTTCAAAAATCTAAGACGCTAGTAGAATTCAAACCGTCCGTTTTGAACTGTGAGAATGCCAAAGTCACAAAATAATCGCCATTTTAATGAAATTCCCCATCCTACCTTTTGATCACATTAATGTAAGTGAGCCTAACAGGAACAAAATTGGAATGGTGGTGTACTATTAGGAAAGAATTTAGGTCTCAAAGAGTCTACGAGTTTTTGTAACCTTTTTGTAACCTCTTTAAGGCGTGAAATTTTTTCTAATGATTCAAATTATAAAATGTATACCACTAATGTAATTTTTTCCACGATGGATTCACTTACCTTAGTAGAAACATGGTTTGTATAGTCTCTAAGCTTTAAGCCCCAAAATTGGTTTAATTTGTCATTTTACAAATTTTCATCCCAATTTTGCCCTTATGTCATGGTTGTCATACTGGACAAGTTACTATTCATTTCTTGTCCTGTAGGACGAGTTACTATTCATCAAATGTACCTCTCAAGTACATTTGATGAATAGTAACTCGTCCTACAGGATGAAAAATGAATAGTAACTTGTCCAGTATGACAACCATGCCTTATGTATCCAAAGAGTACATTCTCAACTAAAGCGTGCACCACAAATATATGAGGGTGGCAATAGGATAGTTCTCCTTCAGTCCCAAGCACTTTGAAGTCTATGATGAACAAAGTGCTTTAACTCCCAATGAAAGCAATTTGATGTTTATAGGCCCAAAACTACTTTAGAATACACAAATCCAAAGTAAGGCTAAATTTTTTATTTATATTTATTAATTAACAAATTCAACCATAGCATCTTTTAGTTAACTTGGGAGAGTACACCCCTTCTAAAATTTCAGAAGATGAAGCTTTATTAATTGTAAGATTATGATGCTTGGATTTTTAAAAATAAGTATTTTCAACTCTTTCTAAATGGTTAGGTTTCATCTTTCAAAAATTTTAAACAAAAATGTGTAAATCCTACAATTTAAAAATTCTCCCTAGTATGTTGAAGAAATAAGATGGAAATACTAGTAAAAAATTTCAACAAAAAATATTTCATATTTATGCTTGGAAAAAATAGTAAGTAGAAAGATGGGTAGAGTATGATTTAAAATATAAAATTACCAACAATTTACTTAGGGAACTAAAAAATTCCAATCCTAGTGGTTGTAATGTTGCAATAAATAATCTACATCCAATGATTTTATTTTTAACAAAAACATTGAAAATTGAGTTAAATAAGGACCACAAAGATTATTTCAAAGTAGAGACCCCCATAATTGCCCGCAACTATAACTCTTCATAACTTTCATCTTGTTAATAAAAAAATGTCATTTTAAAAATTACCCAAGGAACAACAAAAATACATAGTATATAATAATTTTTTGAGCATGTACTCAAAAGTTATGAAAATAATTGTACCTTAAAGCTACTCCTTCACCACACATTGTGTGAAAATCTCAAAGAAAAAAATTCATGCGTAAATGGATGATAAAAAATGTAATTTGGTCCTCGAAAGATGAAATCTAAGTTCTATCCAAATAAATTTTCATTCATCCCAAGTAGTATTTGAATTTTGAAGAGTCAAATGTCCTTTGTGACTAGTTTGATGAGTATTGATGAATAATGAATTTGTTCAAAGGTGTAAACAAGCACGTGGACATTTTTTAAAATGGTGATAAATGTTAAAAGTGAGGCAATTTGGGTTAGATGTTTACAAAATTTTGATAGAAGGTACATGTATAAAACTCCTCCTCTACTTGTGAAATTTTGCAAGTATTTTACCTAACCTAATATAAGACCCAACAATAAAAAAAAACCCCTTGTATAGTGTAAAAATCTCATTGTAGGAGTTATTGCTCCTATTGGTCAACGTAAAAAAATTTATGAATATTCTTTCATATATCCCAATAGTAGTCTAATACAAAAATTTAAGGTTGGAGGGAGAGCACCATGGAGTGCCGGTGCTATCAACACAGTGGTGAAGCAGTGCTAAGCGCAGATCCTTGATCAATGGTGTTTTCGTTAAATCTTTGATCTCAATCTTGTTCTGTGCATGGGGTTTGGCCTATGTTTTCTCTCATAGCGTCCTTGCTGGACTGAAGAGCGGAAGAAGGTGGGGAAAGGAAGGGGAGCCGCTAGGGTTAGGGTTACGATAAGGGCTGAAAGGATTAGTTCGTACATTGACAGGATCAGGTTGGCACACGTGCCGGTGAGCCAGACGGCGTTGGGTGTTGCGAGGGAGCGTACGTCAGCAATCAGGGAGGAAGGACTGGTGGAACCGGAGTTGATTGCGGCCGTATTGAACATCGGGAGAAATGATCGATTCCACCCCATAGTTGCGAAGCCGGGGGAGGAGCTGCCAGAAGGGCACGAACGGAGCTGCGCGGGGTTCCTAATCAACACCAAAGCACTTAAGGTAACGGTCAATCAAGAGCTAGTTCGAAAAGAAACTGAACAAAAGCATGCTATTGTTGCTTACTTTGTGAGAGGTAAACCGACTCAAGATGTGTTAGGGTTATGGATCCGCAGCCTTCAAGTTGTTGTGGGAGACTGGGTAGGCTGGGGAAGAGATCTAGGACAGGGATTCTTCCAGAGTCTCAACAAGAGGGCTGAAATTACTCACAAATTGCTTACTCTCACCTCTCACCGACCGAGATGGGGCACGTGCATCCTTCAGCCGTGGACCCCTGAATTCAACGCGAACAAACCGATGGGACTTTGGGTCTCGACGTGGATTACTCTAAAAGACATCCTGGGAGAATTTTTTGGAGTGGCGACGGAGTTGGCAGGTGGACTCGGGACGATGCTGGGCGTTGACAACCGGAACAAATACGCGTCTGATCAACGCTTTTGCGTCGGCCTCTCGTCTGGGCACGAATGGCAAACACAAATCGAAGTTGAAAACGAATTCACAGGTGTAGTCTCGATCATCAAAATCGACTACTGTAACCTGCCAATCCGATGCTGAGTGTGTCTAGCCACAAACCACCTCGTGCGAGACTGTGTTGGCCGCGGTGGTAGATCTAAACACGGCACATCTGCGGATAAGGCGGGTGCAGGCGAACCAAAACACGAAATTGGGCATGACGGAGTTGGTTGATAAGAGCGGCCGAACTCTAGTGACTTGCCTAGACTACCTCCAGTCCGGTTCACCGCTAGTACAAGCGATCGTGGATCAGGTGGCAGCAGCAACAACATAGAGGCCGCTCGACAAGCCAACAGCAAGTCTGCTTCGATACAACGCTCTTCTCCGCGCGTTGTGGATTCCTCTCTAGGCATGCACATTCACGAAGCAATCTACACCGAGAGTGACAAGAGCGCTTCCCAATCGCGTTTGACCTAGAATACAAATGGAACGGGTGGGAGAAGGTGCTGCGGGGCCCAAAAGTTCGTGGTCCCTCTATTCTGAATCAACGGGTGCGAGCTCGAGGTGGACATGTAGTAGAACCTCCACCGTCATCGTCCAAGGTGCTTAATTTGGTGGAAGGGACGTCTAGCCGAATCCCAGCATTAAGATCGATTGTTGATCCCGATAACCCGATCATTGCGGCTGCGGAGGATAGCGCAAGGGGAGCAAATGGCGATGGGCAGGGTGGGCAACGTGAACGCAGCAGCCCCCTGCTCCCACTCGGAAGAAGAGCCCCCACGGCGATCTGTAACAACGCTGGTGCCCCTGTGGTGATCGCGAGAAGAGAAGACGGAAGGCTTACTAGAGTTGTGACCGGGGGAGGGAGATCAACCGAGCTTACTACCTTACCAGCTCGAGGTCAGACAGGGTCTACCGAATCAGAGTCAGATAATAGTCAACTGCCCTTCAAAGGTTGATATTGTTAAGAATTATTTTTGGACAATTAAGTCAAGCTTAGACGTTTTATGCTTTCAGGAACATCGTCTAAGGGGCGATAGGCTGTTGGCCTTTGGGCAGGCGATTTGGCCAAGAGCTAAATTCTATTGTTTAGAAGCGTCCATAGGCTATGGACACAGTGTAGGTGAAGTTGGGGCCGGTAAAGGAGGAGTGTGTATGTGGGTAGCCCCGGGCCTTTAACATATGATATTGTCTTATGGATTTTCTAGGTGTGGGTGGGCGCAATGGGTGCATTTGAGAGGGACACCTGGAGGGGATCTATCAATTCTCAATGTATATGCTTCTACAGTAGTTCGGGAGCGGATTGAACTCTAGTCTGAACTCTTGTTTAGCCTCGATAAGGATTGTAGATGGATCTTGGGTGGTGATTGGAATTTTGTGGAACATAGAAGAGATAAGTCTAACCTGTGTGGAAAGCTCATCACCGCTAATGAGAGCCACTCTTTTGAAAAGTTGCTAGGGGCCCTTAATTTGGAGGAGTCTTTTCCTCATAACAACCCTATCAAGTTTACATGGGACAATAGGAGAAAGAATGGCTTGAGAATCTTAGCCCGTCTAGATCGCTTCTACTTTTTCCAACCGGCTGGAGGTTGTCCTAGTGTGGGAATGTGATCCCACATGCTAGGCCCAGAATACTAGCATATGACGGGAAAATTCAATAATCGTCTCCTTAAAAAGGAAAGTTTTTGAGTTCTCCTAGAAAGTTAGGTTAATTTAGGAAAACCGGATTTCCGGATCCAGGAAAATTTCATTAGGTCTAAAAACCTAATTCTGGAACCCTAGAAAGTTCTGAAAATCGGATGACGGTGCCGGCCCTAAAAACTGGAAACCGGATCCGTACTAGGGATAGGGTTTTGCCGCCAAAACCTGTCCCGTACATTCATCCGACTAACTGACTATCTGGCCAGTATAAGAGGAGGACTATAGCCGGCAGTGGGCACGAGTATTTCCTTGTTTTTCCTTCCATCGATGTTTTTCGTGTTCCTAACTTTGTGAGAATTCCGGTAGATTGAGGGACTGTGTGAGTTGCGATCGTGTAGGGGTTACCGGAGTGAAAGTTTGTGAGCAGGAGAGTTAGGGAGAGATTGGGTGAGGCTTTCCTGTGAGCACAATGTCTTCTAGGGCAAGCCGACGCAAGCTGAAGGATCTGCCCGAGGATTCAGACGAAGAGATGCCGCCACCAGCGCCCCGGCCGAGGACCATTCCGGTGATGAAGGTAGTTCCGGAGGTTTCTACTGAGGAGGACCGACTGGTGCGTCTGCGGGAGAACCTCAATAACATGGGGTGTAATGGGCTCCTGGAGGTTCCGTGGGGCATCCGGGAGGAGAGCCTGGTATCTGACATACTTTGTCCGGAAAGTGGTATCTTGGATACCACCCTTCAGGCGAATCCAGAACTATGGACGGTTAACACATAGAGGGCCGTCTACAAGTTCCGGGAGGCACCGGACAAGGTCATGGAGAAGAATCAGGAGGTGATGGAGGGCGAATTCCGGGCACTCGCCAATCCGAAGGAAGGTCACCAGGTTTCCGACCTGGTGAATCTGGAGTACCGGGATGTGATAGCATTTCTTAATCCTATCCTCCATCCAACCAAGCCGCGGCGAGTGGTAGCAAAGGTAGCCTCCGCCATCTTGGAGAGCCTCTAGGGTAAAATGATGATGGATTGGGCAACCATCATCCACGAGTTAATCGGGGATCTTGTGCGTTCCCTCCGGTCGGGGAAGAAGGGTCAGAGTCCCCTTCCGGCGTATTTATCCCATCTGTATGCTCATCACTCCCTACTTAAGGCAAACGAGGAGAGCGTCTACCAGGAGCTAGTTCAGCTCCAGCAGTATGGAGGAGAAGAACCTTCTCCTCAAGACGGACTGGACGATGAGGAAACGGAGGACGAAGAGCCGTCCACTCCTCTAAAGAAGAGACAACGACGGACTAAGACGCCGCCGGTGAATCTGCCAGAAGATCCTCCCGCACCGGAGCTACGAGAAGAAGAAGTTCAAGAGCAGAAGACGGAGACTGGACCGGCCCCGGAAGAAGTCCAACCTTCTACGCAATTGGTTGGGCCGGTGCACCCGCAAGCTGGTACCACTCAGGCCGAGGCCGGACCCTCCCGGTCCAGAATGATGGAGGTAGAGGAAGGAGATAGGACCCACATGCAACTGGGAGGGACGCCATTAGAGGACATCCAGGAGATGGCTCAGCACCTGGTATGGCGGGCAGATGACCTCACTAAGCTCTGCGAGAATTACGAGGGGGCTCTCAAACGGGTGTGCCGGAAGATGGCACTAACTAATCGGAACGCCATCTTCCGGAGGACGGATGCGTTGATGGCGGCGGAGCAGCAAAACGGTCTCCTAATAGAAGAACGAAAGAAGTTGGTGACGGAGTTGGGAACGTTACGTGTGGAGAACCGGACGTTGTGGGACCAAGTCCGGGATTCAGAATCCAAGTGTGTGGGATTAGAGAGCACTCTCCGCACAGCCCAGGAAACGGCCCGGCTCATAGAAGAGGACCATCGCCAGCAGATAGCGGCATTGTGTCAAGGTATAGTTCGGCTCTGGAGCTCTTTGGAAGTACCGGCGGATTGTATCAATAAAGTCCGGCTGTTTGAAGCCAACCTCGACGCAGCCGCCAGCTCGAGTCGGATTCACATCATCAAATGCTTATTAGAGTAGGCGAGACGGATGGACGCATCTCGGGCAGAGATGCGGGAGATGATGGAGTATTTGGCTCCCACTGAGTCGAATCCGGTAACTCCTTCCCCCTCCGCGCAAACTTTGGTGGTTACAAAAGGCAATAATCCGGAATCCGTAGTTACTGAAGTAGCACCAGTGGTACCGGTGAATCCGGAACTTTCACCACCACCCGGAAGGCCAGAAGGAGTGGACTGGGGAGCCGTGGTATCCCAAGGAAGCGAAGATTACTTCCGGTGACCCCGACCATCGACTTGACGGGTACTTCTCTGGAAGCTCACAGTGGTCGGGCGGTATAATCCTCTCTTCGTCATAAGAAGACCCAGAAGGATTCCCGGGGAAGTCTAGACGTTCCAATAGTCGGGACCCGGAGTGTAGACAAGGACCCCAATATCGTGGAGGTCCAAAGATGGGGACAAAGGGGTCCAAGTCTGTTTCCTCCGAAGAGTGGCCGGAAGGAGGTGAAGTTGGATTTGCTGAAGGACTATGTTCTTCCCGAGGATCCGGATTCCAAGGAATAGTGGGCAGTAACGTAGTGTAGTGGCAATATCGGAGTCCGGCCGTCAAAAGCCGAAAAAATAGGATCTGGGATTTACCGGAAATCTAGCGGGCCAGTAGGAATGTTTTGTAGGATTTTTAGGATGATGTTAGTCTTAGTATAAGTAGGAGTTTTGATGGCCTTTCTGGTCATTCGCATCCATTCCATAGTTCCAGCATTGTACCTTTTTGAGCTTAATTTCAAGTGTTTGGAGTATCCATTTTCTTATCCTTTTGTAGGCGGTACATATTTGTGGGAGGTGTGGGTCCATTCTTGCTTTTCCGGAGACTGAGAACTTACCTTGAGTAGCAAGAGTCGATTTCGTGAGCGGTTCCGGATGTACTAACTTGATGGGGAGATCAACCGGATGGTTCCGGCAATAGTGTTAGTGTAGTACTGCTCGGATGCCGGTATAGCCTGCGAGTAGGATACAACCTTAGGTGAAAGGGGTATTTGAGAGGCTGCTAGCAACTTTCGTGTACGGAAGTGTTGCAAGACGTGCCCGAATTCCAGATTGCCGGAATTCCCTGTAGAACAGAGTCAAAGCCCCGGCACAAGCCCAAGAGAGTACAGGGAAACCCACCCGGTCGACAGGAGGCTTAGTGTCCGGTTAAGGTTAGAATGTCGTTGTAGTCTTTGACCGTCTCTGCGTGACCTAATCCGGAAAGCCTTCCGGATTTGTGAGGCGACGGAACAGGAGGACACTCCCGGTCCCTGAAGAGTTAGGTTAGTACTAGTATTAGAGAGAGAGAGAGAGAGAAAGAGAGCGTATTTCCGGACACGGTAAGCATCCGGACGGTGGATCTGGCCACTTGTCACCCAAACCCAGGGATCCCAAAAGGGGCACTGAACGGTTTCCGGATTCTTCCGGAACCCATCCGGCACTAATGGCCGGATCGGACTGATAGTCCGGAGTAGTCTAATAGAGAGAAAGTGAATGCTTAGATTAGGTTATCCTATAGATATGTAAACCTCAAGTCCTCATGGGAACGATTCCGGAGCGGTTTACTCTAAGTGGGCCTTTGTTGTGAATTAAGGGCTAACTGGAGGAATACTGATCCAACTAATCGCTACACCTAGCCCAATGATGGAATACTTTATGAAAGGTGACAGCAATCACTCTGACCACTTACCTGTCTAGGGGAAGTTCCTTCTTCACACCACTGCCCCGAGGAAGTCGGTCTATAAGATGAGTGGTAGGTATTTAGAAAATAGTGAGGTCAGGGCAAAGATCACACATCTCTGGGAGGCAAACTTGAATGGAGGGTTCTTTGGAAAGTTGCGCAAGGTGGTAAAATACTACAAGCAGTATTGCATTAGGGCGGCAAAGGCACGAAGGGAGGTGAAAGCTCATATAAGGGTCCAACTGAAAGAAGCGGTGGAAGCCCTTCAAGCCGATCCTAGCAACGTCTCCTATCAGAATCAACTTAGTGAAGTCAGAGAACAATTAGGCAGAGTGGAGAAATCTCATATGGAGGGACTTAAGGTACGGAATCGGATTCGTTGGAAAAAAGTTGGTGATGCGTGTTCCAAAGAATTCTTTCAAGCTCATAAGGATCGAGGGAGTGGAGCAAGGATTATGGCTTTAGAGGACGAAGCCGGGGTATCACACTCTAACCAAGCCGACCTCGAGAAAATATGTGTGAACTACTACTCCAAGTTGTACTCGGCCACTCCTTCATCACAAGCTAAGGAGGCTGCTATGGGTTCTTGTCTTGGAGGGATCTCCAACAGACTCACGGACTCAATGGTAAATTCTCTCACGGCACCCATAACTCTGGTAGAGTTGGACGGTGCCCTTAAAGAAATGGACCCAGGGAAGGCACCAGGCCCGGATGGAATCATCACCGGTTTTTTCAAAAGTTATTGGGATGTCATTAAAATGGATTACCTTAAGATGATTACAAAAGCCGTGCAGAACAACGTTATGCCCCTTAGTGTCACACGGGGAGTTATCTCTCTTCTTCACAAAGGCGGGGATAGGAGCAAACTCACTAACTGGGGCCCCATCACCCTTCTTAATGTGTTTTATAAGTTATATGCCAAGGTGTTACAACGTCGACTACAACCGGTATTGATGGAAATTATTTCCGCAGACCAATCTGCATTTTTGCCTTTGCGGTTTATTTTAGACAACATTCTACTCACGCATGAGACTCTCGACTGGGCGGAACACTTAGGACAACCTTTATTCTTCATGAAGCTCGATTTCAGCAAAGCCTATGATATGGTTGACCTCATGTTCTTGAATAGAGCGTTATTAGCTTTTGGCCTTCCCGAGAAGTTTGTATCTATGACAAGGCTCCTCTTCCAAGGGGCATGTGCCTCGGTTAAAGTAAACGGGGCTCAATCTCCAATATTCTCCTTACAAAGAGGCGTACGTCAGGGATGCCCACTGGTCCCATATCTGTTTCTTTTAGTCACAGAGGTCCTAAACTCGATGATCAAGACTGAGATGGATAAAGGAGTGATCAAAGGCATTCAACTACCTGTGGAGGATCGTCAATAAGTTATGGCTCAGTATGCTGATGACATGTCTTTGATCCTACCAGGGGAAGAACACTCCGTGCTGGCAACTGTTCACACTTTAGAGTTATTTTGTACTAGCTCAGGACTTATTCAAAACTAAGATAAATCCTATGGATATTGGCGTGCTAAAGGAAAGGGGGAACATCCTATATGAACGTCACAACTCCAGATCAAGTGGGCCGATGACCAAGATGTTGGCAAGCTGTTAGGATCCTTGTTCGGGCTATCTCTCAACTCTGGGGATGTTGATGCGTTTCTTCTAGCAAGGGTTAATAAACAATTGAGTTTTTGGTGTACTGCCAAGATCAATACCACGGGAAGAATAGTGGTGGTTAACCACGTGCTTATCTCCTCCCTCTATTTCTTTACTGCTATCTAGGCAGGTTTCCAAGTAGAGGTGGCCAAGTGCAAGAGTGCACTGATGCACTTTATGTGGTCGGGGTCACTGCACCATTCATGCGCCAAGGTTTCATGGCTGCAGTGTTGCCAAAGCAAGGACAAGGGGGGTATTGGGTTAATTAATCCAATCGATGCTTTAACCGCGCTTATGGCGAAGTGGAGTGTTAAGGCTTGTGAACTTAATCAATCCAACCTCCACATCTTCATGCGTTATAGAATTTCATGTTTCCAACCTTATGGAGGAGGCAAGTGGGCACGAAGTATGGAATTCTTCACAATTCCAAGATTCCAAGCTAAACACGGATCAAAGACATGGAACCGAGCTTGTAGAGCATGGAGGACACTAGTCAGGGAATTAGTGACTACTCCCCCTAGTATTCCAGAGGAACTGTAGAACGAATCTTTATGGTGGTCCTCTTTCTCAAGACAGATAGGGCCAGGGTTCTCAAGGATCAAAGCGTCCAAACTACATCCAGTATGTGCTGGATCCGCGATATACATAGTGGAGGAAGGTTCCTGATTTGCAAAGAAGTAGCAATGAAATTTGGATTATTGACTGACGAGTTCGAGGCTTGGAAAGCCACAGTTCATGCCCTTCAACGTATATGGAACACCCTTTTGGTTAACTTCTCTTCACGACCAGCTATAGGGGAATGGCTAGGTTGTTTCACGAATGACTCAAATTCCATACCACATTGCGTGATCCAAGTATGGGGTGGCTCCAACTTGGAAGTGGGCGGCCAAGCAAAGGAATGGTACCTCCCCAACACTGAACAAGTGTGGGAGGTAAGAGCTTCTTCCGGTACCCTTGCACAACGCTGCCTAGGAAACTCCGAGGAGCAAGTAGTGAGACATCCTACTCCTACATTTGGTGCTTTCCATAGAGTCCGCGTGATCTTAGTACGCCGAAGATACAGTCATGATAAGATCTTACTCTTCTTTGGGCGAATTGAGTGTCTTGATTGGGATCCTCAAAGGCTCGCGTGGGCAACAAGTCAGGGCTCAGCCCCCTTTTTTGACTTCACTACTAAACTAGGCCGTGAACTTCTCAAGAGTAAACAAGTGGTCCCTTGTGTAATTGCCAAGAAGTGGCAAGAGATTCTACCCTTGTCCTATCGGTTAAGGTGGAATATAGTTTGGACTAAGACCCATACTCCTAAAGAAGCAGGGCTTTTGTGACTAGTCTGGCACCGCGCGGTGGCGGTCAATGCTTGGAGAGGGCGAATCCACCATGCAGTAGACACTAGATGCCCTATGTGCCCTTCCAGGGCACACGAATCCGTCTTGCATCGGTTTTGGAAGTGCACTTTTGCCCAACAGGGTTGGCAATGGGGAATTCATATTATGAATACTCTCATCACCAACAAGGAGGCTAAAGGGCCCTGGCGCCCACTTACTTGGAAACAGGGAATCTTCTCTGACCGCATTCCCCGCAAATTCAATACTGTGAGCAGTATTTGGGTGGTACTACGTATTGTTATTCTTTGGACATTGTGGATCGAACGTAACAATGCAGCCTTCAAGTGGCATCCAATTAAGCTTCTGCAACAGATCTGGCCGGGACTTATTGATTACAGTAGGATGGAGTGGGATGTTGTTTCTCGCCTTCAGGTTAGGAGGGGACCTAGTGGTGACAAGGCCAAGGAGAGGTTTACTAGTAAGTGGCTCCGTAACGATTTGTTTGTTGTAATGGTGGGAGATACGCCGCGGTGGGTCTTAGCCGGTCCCCGTGTTGGGTTTGTTTTTCAACCACCTTAGGTGGATGGTGTTAGCTGGGGCGGCTCTCGAGTCTAGGCTGGCGCCTGGCCTATAGTTTTTTTATTTTTTTTATTTTTTTATTTTTTTATTTTTTTATTTTTTCTCTAGTTCTTTTGTTCCTTTTTGTTGGTCACTTGCCCCTCCCAGGCCGCTTGTGGCTGGGTTTTTGTTCTCTTTTCCGTGTAGTAAAGCTTTGCCTTTATTTGTGTCAAAAAATAAATAAAATTTTAAGGTTGAATTTTATTATAGAAACATTCTTTTTTTCTCATTGATTTCAAAAGTGGTAATTTTGGACAATTTTTGCTTTAAATGAAATGTATGTTGGTACTTTAGGGGCAACTATATTAAGTTAACTTAAATCCATCATGATGGAGAGTTTGACTTTATAAGGAGAGAAAACTATATCTTTCATTGAATATAGTTTTGATGTAAGAACAAACTAATGACAGAGGTGTAAAATGCCTCCTTGTGCTTGCTTTTTTTCTAAACTTTTTGGGCAAATGTATAATTGTCCTTTGTGCCTTTGTGTACTAAATGAACAAATGTGAGATTTCTGAAAAAACATGAATGAATACAAAATGGAGATTTGGGTGTAAACTTAATTTTAGATGGATTTGGAATGTTGTTTTTATCATATCATCATCAAAACATTCATAAAATTGTAATTGTGTTCATACAAATACATAAATTTTTAAAAATAACTTGCTTGTTAGTGCACTATAGTTTCATGGTAGAGAGGTTTCTTGATAGAAATTTCAGCTATAAATTTTTATTAAATTAAAAATATAAGAATAAAATTCCTTGTAAACCTTAATTTTTTGTCTTCTGATTTTTAGGGTTCGAATGAAAATTTTCTTTATTTTTATTGAAATTTAATTATTTATCCTTTTTTTTTTTAAAACTCTTCTAAATTATTTTTAAAATGCTTGAAATTGAAATTTTGCAAGTGTGATTATTAATGAATTTTCAATTTTCTATCCAAAGGTGGGAAATTTTTTCTATCAAAGTTTGGATGGAAATTAGTAGCAATATTATTAATATGGAAGTTTTGAAATTCAAAATCTTTAAGATAAATCAATTTTGGCAAATTGAAATTTGTTTCTATAGTTGATACATAATGATGGTTCATTGAATTCTTCACTATATCAATTTTATATATTTTAAAAATTGGATTTGAAACTATCATTTCTAACCTTGAAAATTCCATACAACCACATTGTAGTTTTTGAGGTTTTGGTCATTTGCTCTAGTTTGACTTTTGACTTATTTGAGCATGCAATTTTTATTTTGGGATGCCTATTTTTGATACAAATCCAAAATTTTGCAATCCAGGAAAAAAATATGTGATTTTCATTTTTATAAAAAAATTAGGTACATGATTGATGTAAAAATAAAATTTGTTGATAACTCTAAGATGGAATTGAAACACACAAATTGCCAACAATGCGATTGTTCTAGCCAACATTCCTAACATTGTATAATTTTTCATAAATTGCAAAAATTGAGTTCAAAAACAAATCTAGTACATTATTTTTCAAAATGTTTCTATAATTGCATGCAAATCAAGAAGCTCTAATACTTTTGCATCACTAATACAAATGGAATGAATCAAAACTTTATATGTAGACAAAAATGTAATTTATGAGAGAAAAAATAAAATGAATTTTTAATTTTGGTGGAGTTTTTTGTTGCTTGGTTTTCCCTCCTTTTGAGTTTATTGTAGCATAACTTTTGTTCCTAGGCACTGATTGAAATAAAAATTATAATCCCCCCAAGTTGTCAAAAATTGAGGTTACATGAGCCTATCCAAAATCCATTTTGTCCCATATAGGAACAACAAAACTTTAGAAATTAAGTGGTAATGAGTTTAGGGCTAAAATTGACAATGAGTTTAGTGATATAATTTGATGCTATGACAATTATCTACTAGGTGAAATCTCTCCCCTTGAATTAACTTACTAATTTGCCAAGACATTCCTTAATTTGTGGGATTGAGATTGAGCCTTTGTATTTTCTATTTTCCAATATTCAACACAACTACCTTCAAATTTAAGAAATATTAATTTATATGTGGTTTAAAAGTTGGTGAAACCCCATTTGGAGTTTCGAGAAAAGGTTGGTGAAAGAACCAAACCTTGAACACATAACATTAGCACAAAAAGATATTGATATAAGTCACCATGTTGTCATAGCAGCTAAAGCTACAATCAATTGTTTTTGGGTTTGCTTTATAATTATGGTTGTCAAATAATAAAAGTGCCTATAATGTAGAAATGTCTCTCCAAAAATGATGATTGTTGAAAAAAAATCATCTTTTCAAAAAATTTAATGGTAATTGAATGTGTTTTTAAAGAAATTAAAATGTCATCAATTAGAGTATACAATCGGAAATGAAGAATAACCTTGGTTCTAAGACCATCATAAATCAAGAGTTTAATCTTAGTAGAGTTGACTTACTAGATCTAATAATTGCATTGATTGCACTATAATGCCAAATCCCAAAATTAGATACTCTAAATTGCAACCATTCTAAAGGTACTTGAGGAACTACAATAAAAAAGATAATTAGGACATGAAAGAACAACTACTTCAAATACAAGGTAGAGATAGGGGGGCAAGTATTTTAAGTCTAAGTAAATAAAAAATAAAACTTTATTTGCTTAACTTTATATTAAATAGTGTTGTATCTAAGTTAGATTTTCCATCTAAATTAAAATTATTAGGCAAAATTTGCCAAATCTACTATGACAATAGGATAGTTGAGTATTTGTGCAAATTGAATGTTTCTTATCTAATAGCTACTAAAGATATGTTTGGGCCTATTTGGCTTCAACAAAAGTACACAACAAATCTAACAACTTCTCAAACCTTAGATGCTTGTAGACCATGAAATATATCCAAAGCTCATATGGTTTTCTTAAAATTTGTTTAAAACTAA
This sequence comes from Climacium dendroides, assembly GCA_950106755.1. Taxonomy (NCBI): domain Eukaryota; kingdom Viridiplantae; phylum Streptophyta; class Bryopsida; order Hypnales; family Climaciaceae; genus Climacium; species Climacium dendroides. The sequence continues at coordinate 22,610,919 of OX467091.1, forward strand.
TCCAAAAAATGATTGGAAAGCTTTCAAAAGTATTATCAATTTATTTGAATTGTAATTGCATGATCTTAAATTAAATGGGTTATGGATCACTTAAGAACATAAAAGACAACAATATTACATGTAAATTGAAAACATTGTAATGTTTGATCATGATAGGGTTCAAAAAATAAAAGGAATTTAACTTTTTAAATTTTCTTTTTACATGTCAAATAAAAAATTGTGGTTACAAAAGATATAAGCTTAACTTCTCAAGGACCAAATCCATGGCAAAATGGCCAAACATGAACACAAGCTAAATTTAGCCTTTGAACCCCTTAAAGGTCCAAGCACTGTTTTTTGGTAATATAGCAATTTGGGGCAACTCACTATGAACAAAGTTTTTATTTTTTTATTTTAAATTTTTACACAAAAATTGTGCAAGGAGTAGCTTTAAAGTGAAGCAATATTCATAACTTTTGACTACATGGTTAAAAAATTATTGTATGATATGTAATTTTCATTGCTTGGTAGGCATCTAAGGCAAATCAAAAAGATTATTTGAAAATCATTTTTTTTTTAAATAAAAATTTGAAATTAGGTTTATAGATTTATTTATACATAGAAAATTTTTAATAATTTCATTTTGATTAATGAGATGAAATTTACGAGGAGTTTTAGTTGTAGGTAGATATGAAATCACTACTATAAAATAAACTTGGAAGTCCTTTATTTAACTCAATTTTAAATTTTTTGGAAAAAAAAATAAAAACATTGGGTGTAGATTATTTATTGCAACATTACAACCATCAAGATTGAAAATTTTCAATTCCATCACTAAATTCTTCATAATTTTGTGTTTTAAATCATTCTCTATTCTTCCTACTTATTATTTTTTTTCAAGCATGAATATGAAATATTTTTTGTTTGAAATTTTTAATAGGTATTTCCAACTTCTTTCTTCAACATATTATGGAAATTAACAAGATGTAGGATCTATAATTTTTGTATAAAATGTTTGAAAGATGAACTCTAACCTTTTGGAAAGAGTTGAAAACACTTATTTTTGAAATTCAACCAATTTGATCTTGCAACTGGTAAGGTTTCTTATTTTAAAATTTTAGGAATGTGTACTCTAACAAGTTAACTAAAGGATCCTATGGTTGGAAAAGTTAATGAATAAATATCAATGAAGATTTATTTGAATGAAGATTTTAACTTACTTTAAATTTGAGTATTTTGAGGTGGTTTTGGGCCTAAAAACACCAAAAACCTTTACTAGGGGTTATATTGTATTCAACTATCATTCTTATGTTTTTTTAATGTTATTTTTATTACTATGAAAATTTTCAATTTATTTCATGAAAAATTATCATAGTAATATTTTGTAGCAAAAAATATAAATAAGTTGGTAAATGTAGAAAATAGTTTAATTTAATTATTATTTTTTAATAAATATAAGAGATTAGTATGAAGATTTTTCAATCAAATATTTCATTTTTCACACCAATAATCCTGAAGTCAAATTTGACTATTAAGCTAAATTTATCCTTTTACATAATTGATAAATCAAATTTTGATAGTTGTGAAGTTTTTTTAAATTTCCATTGATGTTCATTATTTCACACTTTTTGATGGAAAATTTTGTGATTTTTTAAAATTTATATAAAAGATAGATATTGAATTGTATCAACTTTAGGATATGTTAGAATAATCTAAAAAATTTACCTAACATAAAGGTTAGAATAAAAACCATTATTTTGAAATGTAAAATTTAAAAATATTAGAAAAAAATACAAATGAAAAATACAAAATATTGTGTAATTTGGATTTAACACATCGAGCTTGCAATTGTAATAATTCTTTTCATTTTTGGATTTTTTCAAAATTTTAAGATCAAAATTTGTCAAGCTTCACTTTTTTTTAGTTTAAATCAAATACCAAAAATGGTTATTTTGAAAATTACAATGAAGGTTGACCGATCAACATTCATTTGATGGATGGACATACTTTAAGGGTTAAAGGACATAACATATATAACCATTATCAATTTCTAGTGTTCCTTGGAGTGACAAATGAAATGTATAATAGAATTGTTAATTTAAAAATAGAATATGAATGTTGAAATGAAATGTATAATACGGATGCATTGAAATTTAGAAGATGGGTACTAATGAAATGTAGAAAATGGATGTAAAATGAAAATGTAAAAGACTAATGTTAAATAAAATGTAAAAGTCTAATGTAAAATGAAAAGTAAAAGACTAATGTAAAATGTAATGTAAAAGATGAATGGCCAATGGATGTTCAAGTAAAAATAAAAGTAAAATGTAAAAGACATGCTCAAGCCATTACCTATAAATTAGAGAAACCTTCACAACTAAAATCTCAAATGGGAACTCAAAGTGCTTTCTACATTTGAATGACTCACACATCTTTTTGCTACCTAGCAAAAAACTCATGTGGATTGTACCATTGTCTACTTTGTTCAACACAAAATTACTCTCTTTTCTAATGCTCTCATCTCTTGTAAAAGATTCAAAGCCACACCTAAGTTAGGAAATTTGAAGTAGAGATTGAAAGTTGCTCATTAATAGTAGCCATGACTACCACCGGTTCACTTGTTTCACTCAATGCCCTTATGCCTACTTTCATAGACTTTGTAGTTGATTATACAAAGCTCCATGGAGCGGGACATTCTTTTGTTGCGGAACCGGAAGATTTAAAAGGATATGTCATTTCTTCTCCTTGCAACGATGACTCGACTTTGGACGCTCGCAAATGGGAAAAGAAGAAGAATCCAAATGAACCCAAAGAACTTCTACGAGGCAAATGGTTGAAGGATAAAATGGGACCCAAAAGAACTTGCAATGCTTTTGCTTCCATAGACAAACGGAGGAGGAGAGAAGGACTCAATGGACATGGAGATTTCTTAAGAACTCGAGGATTGGTTCTATAAAATGCACCACCGACTTTGCTTCATAGTCATAGTGACAAATAGAAAAATCATTGTTGAAGGGTTTTAAGACTGTAGCCTATAAGTTTATGGTTTCCATAAACCCATATCAACAAACTGTAGCCAGTTGGAGTATCCATCAGCTGTCACAAGCAGCAACAGCTTTAAAAACTATGGATTGGAAAATGAGGGAAAATTTGTGACAGTATGTAATGTAATGTGGCTTTTCAGCAAACAGATTACTCTGTTGTCTGTAACTTACTGATTTACTTGAATTACTCAAAGGCTTCATTTTTATAAAAAAAATTCTTTTCCAGCCTTTTTGGCTTGGCTTATATTGTATGTGTCATTTTGCAATGGTTTTCATACAGAGTATTTCTGTTTTGGGCACCCAAGTTTTTTCTGCCTGTCAGTTGATGCAATTCTTCCAGTTTCAAATGCTAACTTGTAATCTCATGACTCATGACTCTCGCACTGGATTAGAATTCCAATCTCTATCACTCACCCAAACAGCATGAATGATCTTCTTTTCCTTCTGAAATCAGAGTATTTTCTTCTATGCAACCCAAAATCATGAACCTTGATTGAGGTCTTACACCACTTTCTCTTTTCTTTTCTTATTTTTTTTTGTTATTTTTTATTTTTACCTTTTTATGTATCTTTTAGTTCAAACTCACTCCATCAAAGGAGGAAGGCAAGTTTGAAATATTTTTGTCTATAGGTCCAAATTTGTTTTAGCAAAGGAAGACATAGGTTATTTCCTTCTTATTTTCTATCTTCTTTTTCAGTTCCAAACTCACTTTGTTGAGGGGGGAAAGATGGGTTTTCAAAATTGATAAACTATAGATCCAAGTCAACTCCCATTGAGGTAGATGGGAAACAACAAGAAAGTTGAAAATTAGATAAATAGAAAATGAACAAAAACAATCTCACCAATTTGATGCGAGATCAAGATCTCATCTTGTTTTCATGAAGGTTTATCCAAGGTTCAAGTGTTAGTCTTGATAAAATCTCTTTTGGAACAAAAGTCTTTTAAATCTATTATATCGTATAATGTTGCAACGTCTTGATGAAATTTCTTGTTGATCTTCATTCATTACATTATGGATGTCTAAATATAATGTACAATCAAGATGCAATATTATTAAGAGTTTGATGTATTAAAAAGAGCGTCTAGATCCCATGTATGATCACCACCACTACCGTACTAGTGTATATTGACCGAGTGTCCATAGATAGGTTGTAGTAAGAGAACTCTAGGTACCCATGATTTCCAATCATACCTTAGGTGGCCACCATATGTGAGCTCCCAATTCATCACTTAAGACTCATATTTTTTTTTAAATTTTAGTTTTGTTTAATAGTTTTAGTTAAGTTTATTATACAAAAATTCCAAAAAAGAGTACTAAACCAAATTAGGTTTGTTACATACCTCTCGAGGGGTGCACTTAGTTCTACTACAACAAACCATGTGTGAACAAGTGGTTTCTATTAAATTATAATTTAAACTTCAAATTTTGAATATTGTTTACTAATGACTATAGGATTCTACTCCCAAAATTTCAAACTCAAATAAAATATAGAATGATTTCTAGAAGAGGTTAAAAAATGGCATGTTTTTTTAACTCAAATATTTTTAGAGAACACATTTTGATGACCATTGCATCAATATTCAACTCAAAATGAGCTTTCAATAGAGAGTTATTTTTAGGAATTTTTTGTTCATTTTTTTAGATAATTTTTTCTTATATAATATAAAGGTGTGAAAGTTATTTTTCAGTTCTACAGTGTATCTTTATACTTCAAAAATTTGTAACTAATTATTATTAACAAATAAAAATATCAATAATTCAAAACATAAATTTTCAAAGTAGAAAAATATATTCATATTTTTTTTAATTTTATTTATAATTCAAAAAATATATAGGGGTCTAAAGTTTTGTTTCGCATATGGTTTTTAATGAATACTCTAAATGCCCCCCCTAGACATATCTATATGATATGTGATCCACAATAGAGTGTTTAACTCTAAATAAACCCAAATCCTACATGTGAATAGGGTAGAAACCTAGAAATTGTAAATATTGAATTAATAGTACTCAAACTACCTAAATCTACTGTGGATGTGAGTCATTCTAGCTAAAATGGACCAAGAAAATTATAGTGAGATCTCTAAATCAATTCCTAAAGATAGGTTTTATATTCATAGTCAAACCTGAGAAATAGTAGAAACCCCAATTGTTAGCCTACAAGTGACATAAATTCAAGACAAAATAGTGGAAGGCATCTATAGCCAAAGCATGGATATTCAAGATTGAAATCACATTTGGAACTCAACGGCAATTTTGTTTGCAAAGATTTCCCTCTACATAAAAGATATCCTAGTTATAAGTAATAAAAGAAGGTAGTAAGATTTTCATCTCTTTTTTCAAATTTGTAGAATAAAATACAACTTTGTACATCTATTGTGGAACTCTATGAGAGGTTCTTAAAAAAAATTCAATTTTTTTTACTTACAAAAGATCCTCTTTTGGACAATCAATCACTTAAACTTATAGTGAGAAATTTCTAAAAATTACCCAGAATGCAGTAAAATCTCACAAAAAATTATTATGGATTTTTTAATGCAAATAATGTGCTCTGATAAGTTTTATGGCATTACATTACAACATCTAAAGGTACCCAAACTGAGGCAAGATTCTTCAAATCTAGCAAAATTGAAGATGATTCCTATAATTGATTAGTATTTGGAGCATTCAAAATTTGAATAAGGTCAAAGTGGGGTCTTTTCTAACTCCCTTGTACCTTCCAAATAGCCTAGACTAGTTACTATCTTCAAAAAAGATAAACTCCAAAAGTTGGATTTTTATCTTACTTTAATTTTAAGTTGGCCCTAGATTTCAATGATTTTTTTGTAAAGGAGAAGGGGGAGGGAGGTCCTTTAGACAAAAAAAAATGGCCTTTTGAGGCTATAGCACAATCTATTTGTGATTTGGAGTCTTTCTTCAAAAGTTAAAGTTTTGGATCAATGTAAAAAGTTGAAAATCTAAAAGACTAGGATGAAAATTCTAATGATAGGATTATCACTAGGAAAAATGAGAGGTGGGTTGCCCTTATTATTTAAGGGCACCTAATCCCCTCTCAAAACACCCCTTGTTGATATCTTGACTCTATTGGTTCCATTTTAATAGATTTTGTCCATTTTTGAACCAACTTGCCAAATGGTTGTTTTTGAGCCTTTGTTGTTCCATTGCTTTTGTTTTTGAAGATATCTTAGAAAGACATTGGAAACCTTCAAAGCTAAGCATTCACTTGTACTTGTATTATTTTGTATTCGCAATTGTTGTCGGAGTTTGCATTGTTGAAATTGTACTAATCCTAGAAATTAGCACCCTCTCTACCTTGACAATGACGTTTAGGGGGGCCTCTATTGTATATTTGTAAGTTAACACACTACTAAGTGAGAATTCCCCTAAAAACTGTATTTTGGTTGTACTTATTTGTTTTGGTGATTGTTTGTTGTTTAAACCTTGTTCCTCATGTCTTTGCTTTTTGTAATACAACAAAGCTTTGGCTTCCTTAGTGCCCAAGTGTTTAGATTTTTGTCTTAGAAACAAAACTAGAGTGAAGCTTTGACTTCTCCTTGTGTGGAAATTGTTAGTTTGTATCAAAATTCCAAATTCATGGTGAAGCTTTGAATTTCCAAACCTTTAGTGTCTTTATTGAGCTTTTATATGGCAAAGCTTTGCACTTCCCTTAGTCAAGTTAGCCACAGCCTTAAGTTTTTAATGCCAAATCAAGTTTTGAATCACCCTTGAGCTAAATTAGAGTTCCAGTTAAGTTGAGGCAAAAAATTAGCCTTGGCCTATCTAGAAGAATAGAGTCCCCTAGGCCAACCAAAATTCAAAAGTTTCAAATAGAAAGGCCTTTTTAGCTAGTCAGGCCCCTCGAGTGGCCAATAAACTCTAAAATTTCAATAGGAAGGCCTATCAACTTGTTTGGAAGTCCTTGGGTTGACCACATTCTAGATTTTTGAATAGGAGACATGTTTAGCTAGCTAGGACCTTTAGGTGATCCCCAAACTCTGAAATTTCAATTAGGAAGGTCTGTTTAGACAAAAGAAGCATTTGGATGACCCCCAAAACTTTGAAATTTCAATTAAGAAGGCTTGTCTAGTTAGAAGAGACCCTCAATGGACCAATTAACTCTAAAATTACCATTACAGAGACTTGTCTAAGCAAAGAGAAGTCTTGGGTTGATGAAAATTCTGAATTTTTAATAGGAAGGCTTGTCCAACAGTTAGGATCTTCATAGTAGCCAAAAAACTCTAAAATTTCAATAGAGAAGCTTGTTTAGCACAAAAAGAGCCTTTGGATGACTAAAAACTTTGAAACTCTAGTGCCCAAACCTTGTTAGAAGTGATGGCAATTTTGGGATAGTTGCAATTTGGAAGAAGTACTACACAAACTAGAATTGGAAGTTCAAGAGTTAGAGTTTTAGCTTTGCAAATCATGTGTTAGCATTAGCATCATGGATTCAAGATAGAAATTTGCAATAATTGACTTTGGATAGGGAACAAGTAACATTGTTTAAATTTCATTTGGGAATTTGAATAATTATTATTGCAAAGTCAATAAAGGGACTACAATAATTGAATAGAATAGAATTAGAAGGAAAAGAAGTGGTGTAAAAGAAAAGAAGGAGAAATAGAAAGAAATAGAAGGAAGTAGGAAGTAGATTTTGGAATTCATTTCCACAAATTGTATAAAAAAACTCTAAAAATTAAGCAATAAACACAAATTAAGAAGAACCAAATGGCACACAAGGAGGAGTTTGGAGGTGTTTTCGACTAACTTATAGGTGAGATTCAATCCGAGGTGATTGTTTAAATCCTCTATGTTTCATGTAAATCTTTAAATCATGAATTTAAAACCACAACCAAAATACAAGTTAAGATTTTAACCATTATAATTAGATTTTTCAAGTTTAGCAATAGAAACTTGTAGAAGAGGTCTAGAGCTTTCTCAAAGCATAAGACACTTAGAAAATAGACTTTAAACTAATAAGATACATGCGGATGAAGTTTAAAAGCAAAATTAGATGCAAATTAGTAAAATTCATTCAAAAGGAACAAGATAGACTTTAATAGGAGTTAAAATCTAGATTCTTGAAGCAAAACAAAAATTTAATTTTAAATTTTACAATAAAACAACTGGTAGATGAAGTTTGAAGTACTGATTTGTAGTAAAACTTCATCCACTCATAACTTTCACTAGGAAAGTTCAATGCTCAAGTGCTTTATAATTCTAGATAGGTGAAAGTAAGATCTACAAGGATCAATCTTTAAGAATCTAAAAATAATAAATAGTTAAGTTTATTATAGAACCATAATATTTGGAACTTAAATAGTTTTGTTTTAAATATTTGGAACTTAAATAGTTAAGTTTACTATAGAACCATAGCCAAAATTCACATTCAATTTGAGTTTAGGAGTCCATAGAAAAGTATGGATGAAGTTTGAATTGCCCTTCCAAAGGCCAAACTTCATTTGGTCATAACTTTCTCTAGGAAGCTCAAATTGAATTGAATTTGATGTTTTTAGAAATGCCATGATTTGATCTAAAACTTAACCTCTAAATTTCCTTGTCTATGTTCTCACCAAAAAAGCTCTAAAACGGCCATTTCTAGTATAAGTACCAAATTTTTGAAAAATATCATTTTTGAACACATGTAGCCATAGGATCTTGTAGTACTCTAGTTTGAGAATATGTGGAAAAAATTTCAGAAATTTTCAGTGTACAAATTGCAAGATATTAGCGATCAAAGTGACAAAAAAATCCTTTCTTGGCCTTGCAAAAAATTGGGTAGCTCTATTTCATAGGGTTAGATCATTATGAAAAAAATGTCCAAATAAAGATTTGGTGGCAATATACAAAGAGATGCAAAAAATAAGCTCAAACAATGTCAATTCATTCCTTTTAGTCATTTCAATTGTTTTTTGATTGATGTTTGCATGAATGAAGGGGGAACTACTACTTGGAGTTGTTTTGGTAATCCTAAATAGCAATCAAAAACCAAATTTGACCAATTCGTAAGGATACAAAGTGCAACAAGAAGATCATTTGCAGACAAAAAAATTAAAGACAATAGGAAGATTATTTTGGAATAGAGGGAGTATTTAAATTATACATCAAGTATCATAAATAGTAGCTTTAAAAACTATGTCTTATAAAATGTGGTGTACTTGAGGTCAAATTGAACATAACATTCATTAGCAATCAGGGATGAAATGACGTGGTATATTCCACATCCCAATTAGTAACTCAAGATACACATGTTGAATGTTGTCAAAATTGAAGTACACTACAATGGATGCTTGGGTCAAAATTGCAAACTATAGTCAACATACTTTTGAATTAAACTTTTAACAAAATAGCAATTACAAATTAGGATCAATAGAAAAATAAGTAGTTCTAAACTAACCTTTCAACAAAATAACATTCAATTCACTAAAATCAATGATTTCAACATTTACAATACTTCATTTTGTCGTGGAAGACATTCATAATTTGTATATTAAAAGGAGAAGACATCTTTTTATATACATATGAGGTGGTAGGAGGTAAAACAAACAATGTTGGGATAATTTTTACATTTTGACAATGAGGGATCAAGCTCTCATCTTCAAATTATCCCATACCTTTTAAGGACTCATGATGAATAATATATTTCAATATAAAAATGATGTCTCCACCCTTCACTCCTACAAATGTTAATGATGCAATCTCTTCATTTTACCATTGAAATTTGTTTTGATGGTAGATGATTAAATTGCATTGATATATTATTCAATGGATTTTTTGGATTTTTGGCAAACCATCTTTCTTTACGATTATTTGTTGATTTGTATGACTAGTCCTAAAATTAGTAATAAAATAGAGTGCACCTTAAATATACTATCACTATTTCGATATCAAAGCTTACATTAATGATGTGGATGAGGACTTCAGAAAGGAAAAGACAATCTCTCTAAAGGCTACTAAATGTTGTGAAGCTTCAATTTAAAAAAAATTAAGTTAGAGGTTAATAAAATATCCAAGTGTGATGTCTTTCAACAAATAGATTATTTGATACTAATTTACTTCAATTACTCAAAAGTTACATCTTGGTTTGTATCCTTAATATATTTGTAGGACACGAAACCCATCCCACAAAGTGGGACGAGCAAGGTGAAAATGCAAGTTCTTTGTGGATTCTCTAGGGTAAGAATGAATCTTGCCCCCTATTTTGTGTTGTGTCTAGGATATGTTCTAATCCTCTCCCAACTAATTTGGGTTTAGGGTCTCTGATCACAAATATGAATTCAAAATTTGCAAATTTTGTCATGTGTAAAAAGTAAAAAAAAATTGTGTTTTCCCCAAGATAAAATTCCTATGTTTTCACCTTCTTGGTTCAACTTTGTAAATCGGGTTTAACAATGGCAATGGGAAGGGATGTTCACATCTTTTTGCCATTGTCATTGTGAAGCTCTAAAGTTTTGGAGTAGTATAGTATCAATTCCTATCAATTGTAAATGTACTCAACAAATTTCAAAATTTTATGTATAGTGGCTTTGAAGAATGTAAAGTTGATAACCACAGTGAAATATTGTGTATGTAATTGGAAATTTAAGGAGAGTACTTGGCTCTTGAAATTTCTTTACAGTGCTTTGAAATTTCAGTGACTTCTTCAAGTCATAACTTTAGAAGAGTTGCAATTTAAAGAAGCTATTGGAATCCTATTTTAAAATAAAAACATCTCTTGTTCTATACTTCTAATTGATTAAAAAATTGACTCTATATAAATCAATTAGTCTAACATCCAAAATTTTAAATAAAATATTAAATAAAGTTAAATTAAATGTTATATTTTTGAAGTAAGTTGTAATTGAGATTGTAACTTTGTAAATTTTATTGAAATTTCAAATTAGATGAAATAGAAATGAAAGTTGTATTTAGTGCAATATTGTAGTGACATATATTAACCTCTAAAGGATCAAGATTTCTCTTGGGGGACTCTAAGGAGTTTGGGTAGGTTCCTATGACCTCAATTTTTGGTGAATTTTTTCGATAAGATAGAAAAACTTATTAGCTTTGTGGAAAAATAATTTTTATTTTGATTGGTGCCTGGAAGCAAAATTTAAGCCATCTTGAGTATAATTTTCATGTTGCAAATAGAAAAATAAATCTACAAAAACTTGAAAAAAAATGATTTTTTTTCTTACAAATCTTATTTTTGTCTAAATGTGAAGCTTTGATTCATTCCATTTGGATTAGTGATGTGAAAGTTATAAACAATCTTGTTTTGTGGACAATCTAAACATCTTCTTGAAAAAATAACTTATAGGATTCATTTCCAAATGCAATATTCCTAATTTTTCAAAAAAAATTGTATGACAAGGTTAAGTTTGTTTTTTAGAACTATCTTACTATTGGGATTATTGTGTTTCAATCCCATCTTAGAGCTATTAATAATTTAGTTATTCTTTCAATCTTGGACCTATTTCTACTTGATAATTTAAAAAAAATGAAAATCAAGAATTTAAAGAAAATAGACTTTCAATTCAATTCTTCAACACAAAAAAATTTAAATTTAAAGTTCATAGTATAATTTTTTTCCACAAATGGTGGTCAAAGTCATTTGATATTATAGTCCAGTGTTCAAAAAATCTTTATTTTTCAACTTTGAATGCTAATATCTTTCAATTTGTATGGTCAAACTTCATGAAATTCTTACCACATAATCTTAGACAAGTAAAATATAAGATCCTACAGTTATTAGATTCTAAAAAAGTAGTTTTCGTAAATGAACGCAATAGAAATGGCATTTTGAGTGTTTTGGGGGCAGAAAAATGACCTTGGTTCTTTAGGGGTTAATGTCATATGGCAATGCCAAAGGGACTTCTTAAGATGATAAGCTTTGAGAGAGGTTACATAACATTGATAAATAGCCGCCAAGTGGAAGTATAGTCCCACCCTAGATACTTGGGGGGGGAATTAGGTTATAATATAAAGTTAGCCATTGACTGGACAAACTGAAAGGTATTGTAAGTCTCGCTGAGTTGTTAGTCAATGTTGAGCTCTATTACTAGGCCTCCACCTAAGCTACCCAATGGCACGCTCAATGTGTGAGCAGTATAAATTTTTGAATAAGTTTCATTGTTGGAAGGATTCCACTTTTGAGGGGGGAGCAAAAAGGCCCCCCTTAGTGAAGATTAACAATGTTATGTAAAGATTATTGTTAAGAAGACAGATTGACAATATCTTCAATATTAAAGTCCATATTCAATGGACTTTTAAGAATGGTCTTCTTTAAACTAATTCTAAAATTCAATTAGCATTCATTGGAGGGGGGAAAGTTTTGGAGCTTTAGATTGTTTTATATTTTGGAAAAATACATTAATTGAGTTTTATTAACCATGGATGATCAAATTTAAATGTTTATTATTTATATTTAGGATTTAACACCTTGAAATACCAAAATAACCACTTCAGAATATGAGATATGTTCTTATTTTTAGTTCTACAAAGTACGAAAAATAAAAGATGCAAAAATTTCCTCTTCCTTAGAACCCTCTTAAACTTTTTTTGACATCAAGTGATTGCTTTTTTGTTTCTCTCTAGTTGAAAATCATGTTAGTAGCAAATCCCTTTAAAAATGAATGATAAATATGCATTTTAGATGTGTCTAGGAATTATAAGAACACCAATCAATCATGCCTTGTATTTGTGGAATTATCACAATACATAATTATATGAAGGTGTTTGCCATGAATGCATTCATTGTCATAGGAAAGGGACACATCAACAACATAGAAGAAAATGTGGTCATTAAAAAAGAAATTTGTTATGAAGTTTGAAATCTAGAGGGAATACATAGGGAAGATATGTAATTGAATTTTATCACAAAAGATGATTATAAAAGAAGCTACATCGTTGATGTATATAAATATATAACCTTGAGTACATTGTGATATTTTTAAGCCTAAAGATGTTGTTTTTCAAATATTATTTTCACAACATTATTACATATTTTCATGTTTACATACAAACAACAATACATGTGTGTCAAATAATTAGTTAAGGATGTGGTCACTTTTCACTAAGATATATGCCTTCTTCATTATCACTAATAGAAATTGAATATAATTATTATCATTAAATAAAAAATATTTTTGTTTGAACTTATTGGCAAGTGAAAGAGGATTTCAATACACTTTAGTATGCCAATTATTTAGACAATGTATGATTGAGTTATAAATTTTCATATACGCTTTTCCCTCATTAAAATTTTTACTCTCTATAGTATGATTAATTGGAATAGTCATTTTAAACATATCAGTCTATAGTCTTAAATCCTCAAGTACTCAACCCATCTACTGCATTAATAATGAATGTTGTAGAACATACACTTCATCTAATCAAATATTCTTTGAAGAACCTTCACTAAAAATCATGTAATATATCAATGGAAAGGAAACAATACTCTACATGATCCAATGATATAACTTAGAGATTTTGAAGGGGTTTCAGATATTTATTACAAATTTTCAAAAGTAAATTTACTATCTTTAGGTCGGGCACACTTAGGGGTTATAGTCTAACGCAGCCAAACGCAGCCAAACGCGGCCAAACGCGACCAAACGCGGCCAAACGCGGCCAAACGCGGCCGCAGTTTGTTACCCCGCGCGTCTGTGCCATCCTGGAAAAACGGTGAGGGTTTCCTCAAGGGAAGCCACTGGGCAGTTCTAGTGTTTCTTGCCAATTGGCTGCGATAGATGTGCATGCAACTTATAGAGCTGAAATTTCTTCACGTGGCCAACCATGGCGAAACAGTGCTCTTGAAAACCTGTCTTCATTTCAGTCACCAGCTTTAATTTGTGGTTGTCGAAATTTCTGCAGGTTTCCTTCTCTTCTCTTGAGCCCTTGAAGCGCACTTTGGTAGTCTGTTTTGAGGAGTTGGTACTATTGGGTGGATTGATTCGACGCAAACTGAATCTGGAGTATCCAATTGGGGCCTAATTTCTCTCATTTCGGTGGACATTTCTCTTGTGCCCTCATCCTTTGAAGAAATACGGTGGTTGATTTCTGCAACCCAATTGAGGTTTCATTGTTGTGAAGAATGGCGGGTTTGGTGTTGCAAACGCCACATCCGTCCGATTTTGCTCGCAGTGCAACTCAATGGAGGTCAAAATTTCAGGTACACATTGACAGGACAAGAGTACTCATTCTTGATGGAGGTTTGTTTGAGCTTTTGGTCTTGGTGAACGAACTCAATTGAGACGCTTTTAAGTGCTCTTGTTAGCTCATCAAATGTGATTCCAGCGCTCCAAAGAATGTATTATTTGGATACTATGTGCAAAAGTTATTAGGTGTCAAAATCTTTGAGGTAAATGATCTAAATTCTAAAGCGACAAGAGTTCTGATGTTGAGGTGGTCTGCATTCTCAAAACCAAAAGTTCTTATTGTGCAAGATTTTGGAGTGTCGCATTTAAATAAGCACAATTAGGTGTTGATATCGTAGCTAATGAATTGAGTTAGAATGGAGGAGGAGGAGCAGTTTTAATTTCTTGGATGGAAGTCATGTCCGTGAGGATGACGTCGCAGCTAACCCTAAAGGACCGGGATTCACGGTTCGAAAATTATCTATTAAACTCATCATATTGTGAGAAACTAACTCCTATATGGCCACGTTTACGTCAGTGGAGTATTGCATTTGGTGGTTTTTGATAACTGAAATTGAAAATTAGCCCGTCCTCATATGATATGCTCAAGAGTCCTTAAGAAAAACATGGGATCCAGTTTGGGACTGTGGCCTTTTAGGGGCTAAACATGTAACACTGATATTACTGCAGATAAATGAACATAAGAACAGCATCAACTATTGATGTATAAGGATATTTGTTTGTGAATTGCAGTTGAAATACCACTCATCTGGATTTGATGCCTTGACTTGGGTTTGGGTAAGGGCATTATGGTATTTGTTAGCTTACTCCAAATGTCTTTGTTGAACTTTACGTATATTTTCTTCCTATCTGAATCTTTTTGAAGAGATGATTGCAACTTAGTTTGAAGCAACCCATATATGCTCATACTGTCAGGGTATTGACGTTTGTGCATTGTAGAATCCATTTAAAGGTGATGAAGTGAAGCTGAAGCGTGGATTCAATACTCGTCGAACAGGTCAACATTCTCAATGTAGAGCAGCTTGGCAGGAGGTACGTTGGTTGGTAGGAATTTAACTGAATCATTCAATTAATGGAAATGGAATAAGTTTTACACTGAGTGGGGTTTTGTACATGTTGCAAAAGTTGTACCATTTCAACCATCTTGTTTCCTGTCTCAGAATCTGTGTAATGTTTGTCGCAACGTTCAATGTAAGATGATGTATGTATGTACCCTGGTTTTCAGTAAAACTAGACTTTTCTGTGATTTTCGGACATCATCATTGGGAGGTGTGGAATGGGACGATGTGAAATGAGGGGTTGCCAACTGAGCATTAAGTTTTATGTTGCTATATAATTAATGTAGAATGCCCAAGACACTAGTGGAAGAGTGTCTCTCAGGGCTTTAGGGTTTAGGTAGAACACTCCAAGCGCGTAACCCGCTGAAAGCAACTCCACGTCCATAAGGGTAGATACTTTGGGTTTAATGCGGTCAGCCGTAGAAGACCTCCCTATAAATTTCTGTGAAATTTAAAAAAAATTATGAAATAATATTTATCTAGTACCATCATCACCTTGCAAGTAGGTGGTTATAAGGAGGCCTCTTTATGAATCATGGGGAGGTCTCCCTCTCATGCTTATCTTGACTGCTCATGATTTTTTCTAGTTTATTTTTGAAAGAATTCAATTTTACTTATAACCGTATGAAAGTATTCACCTCCTTGCTCAGAGTGCCTGTTTGGGTGATGTGGTTAGCTAGCAGGAGTGGTAGTTTTCTCCGCACTCCCTTTCACTATTGTTAAAGGCATTGCCAACAGCTCCATTGGTGAGCAACTCCAACAGAACATGCTGAAAACAAAGGCTGCTGCCCAAGCAGCTGCAGGCGAGGCTCGTGAAGCTCAAAGCAACGCAAGAAATGCCAGGTAATGATTAACCCCTAAAGGTTTGAGATTTCATGGTTGTAAGATGACCAATACCATTGATCAAATTATGGAAAATATATTTCAGATCCGGCCAAATTTTATATAACCATGATCAATGAAGAACATTGCATGTTCTGGTCAGAAAGTATATTAAATGGAATAAAGTAAGTTCACATATGACGTACTCAAAAGTGATACGAGAAACACGAGGCCTCCTGGTCATTTGGGGGTTAATTATGCCTGTATCACGTACACTAGTGGCCTTTTTTTGGTGTTTCTTTAATCCTGTCACCAGCATTTCAATTCAATTACTTTACTCCCAATAACTAAATTTGGAGTATTAGTGCAGTGTGTGGTACAGGGAAAATCGTGCAAAGTGGCTAGGGCCAATACCATATGATTATCCAGACCACCTTCGAGGAGAGGCTCCAGGTGACTACGGCTTCGACATATTAGGACTAGCTCGTAATCCTACAGACTTCGACAAGTATTTCAAGTATGTGCTATATTTCCGCACATTGACCATCGCTCTTGTTCTGTTCCTTGAGCCATATGTTTGTGATTTACTATTTTATGTTTCTTCCATATACCTTTGTCCACTACAAAGTTTTATGATAGATTTTACCCCTGAAGTGCCCAATCTAAATATATGAAGCTCACTTTGGTAGTTATTAGTCAATTATAGTGACTTTCAATCACATTTCCATTTGAAAAAATTGTATGATATGATTTCTTCTTTCTATTAACATATCTTATTTCCTTCCTTGAGGCTTCCGAGTTAATTTGTATCAAATCCTCTAGACATGAAAGCAGCCACGTTTGGCCATTCGGGCACCTACGGATTAACTAAATCTCTCCCTTCGCTGTTGCTTTTTCGTGATCAGCTTCGAGATCCTGCATGCTCGCTGGGCTATGCTGGCCGCTTTGGGTGTAGTAATTCCAGAGCTTTTAGATCGCTTTGGTGGAGTTCAATTTTCAGAGCCTGTTTGGTGGAAAGTTGGATACGCTAAGCTTCAGGTCCAAATCTCGAATGCCCTATATATTTCCACTTTGCAGTTCTTTATTGTCTATATCCCAAGGGTGACATGAAGCACTGTCTTGAAAATGTAGAAAGTTATTGTATCTATGACATTGAGATAAATGAGTAGAATGTTGAAGGGCTCATCATTCTAAGAGAATTAATTTCATTAATATAATTGAGACATTTGGTTATAGGAGCAGTGCCATTCTATGATTGTCAAGTATGATTTTTCAACTTTTTTACCTGCGAGGATTATGGAGAGGATTTCACTGAGGATTATATGGAAACGCATGAAAATTGTGCATATTCTATTTGTGATAGATACTAGCGATTAGCCGCTTGCTCTTATTGCACATGAACTGAAAGATGATACGTTTTATGACTTGTGTTTATACTGTGAGAGCAGCCAACTTACGTCTTGAATTTCTGTATTGGTCATTGCTTATTTGAAATATCCGAATGCTGAGTTGCAGGGTGATACACTCGACTACCTGGGCATTCCTGGACTGCACATCGCTGGTGCTCAAGGAATTCTTGTTATAGCATTCTGCCAAGTTATTCTTATGGTATGGTTTGAGCGCCACTGCCCCCAAAGCTGGTGAATTAGTTCCATCTCTGGAGATGAATTGACCTTATATGCCTGTGTATGTGTCAACTCTGACATGAAATTGAGAAGGATTGATGTTGAAGTCTAGCGAAGATATCGTTCTATGACATTGACAGGCTAGGTTTGTTCACCAACTAATGTAAAATCATCAGAATTTCGAGTTCACCCCTGTTCACGAGAGCAGTGTCGACCTGCATTCATTCCAATTTTTAACACTATTAACCAGTTCTACGAAAACAGGGACCTTGCTAGTGAGATGTTAATAATAACCACTTTAATTAAAATACCTTCAGGGATTGATATTCCATACTTCGGTGAGGTATCGCAGAAGACCTAAAGGAGAAAATCTCTGGGTAGTAGGATGTTTTTATTTCTTTAGGATTCCATATTTACGCAGCGTGTTATCTATTTTGCAGCTTGGACCAGAGTACGCAAGATATTGTGGTATTGAAGCATTAGAGCCTTTAGGAATCTTTCTTCCCGGTGACATAAACTACCCTGGCGGGGCTTTTTTCGACCCTTTGGGCTTGACGAAAGATGCTGCAGCTTTCGAAGATTTGAAGGTGAAGGAGATGAAGAATGGGCGTCTTGCTATGGTTGCATGGTTAGGATTCTATGTGCAAGCTTTGGTAACACAGAAAGGACCCGTAGATAATCTTTTCGATTTTATTGAGGACCCCTTGCACCAGAATCTCTTTGCTTATGTATTCTCCAAGCATTAACTCCACCCTGAATTTACTTTTTTGTACTTTCTTCCATTGTCTTCTGTACTTTGGTGTGAATGTTGAACAAACTTGTAGTGTACAACACTTTGGACTTGGGGTCTTGAACCAACATGCTTATTGTCTTATTGTCTTGTGGACTTTGGTATGGAGTCTTGAACAAATGGATTCAACCTCCAAAAGGGAGATGTATACCTTAAATCAGGTTGTTTTGTTTTGTTTTGTTTTGTTTTTCTAGATTCCATAATCAAGTTCAAGTGATTGGAATCATTCTCATGACTTTTCTAGTGATCTTTCTACTTTAAGATTGTCCTTTTAAAGAAGTAGGAAAACTTACTTGATGAAAATAGATGAATACTAAAGAGGTATTGTCTATTATGAAGTTTGCCTTTTTACCATTTTATTATTTTATCTTGATTTTTTTAAGAGAAAATAGACCCCTTTTTTAGAAAATTCCCACCCTCCCACCCATCATGGGGTTGGAGGAAGTTGAAAAGATTTGATGGATCTTACTACATCTTTATCTTAGTGAGCATTAAGACTATTAATGTCTCAAAGCACCCATTTGTATTGAATCTCTTAGGTTTCTAAAAAACAATATAATGAGATAGTTGAACCTTTGCTATTCAGAACAAGCAACATTAAACATTTGGGCTGATACTTTGCTTTGAAAGCAGGTTGAATAATTATTTTGCATTTTGGCTAGCACTTTGCTTTAAAAGTGGATTGAATAAATACATTGTAGTTTGGCCAACACTTTGCTTTGAAAATGGGTTGAATAATTACATTGCATTTTGGCCGGCACTTTGCATTGGTCAATTAAACGGTATTATTTTAGCAATCATTTCAACTTCTCTTGGCTATGAGCTTTTTGGCTTGGCCTGGGAATATATTTATGGAAGAAGCTGCATAGTTACGACTAAGCAAACTAGAATGGGCAAGCATTGTTGCTTTTAGCTGAGGATTTAGCATTGATCAATTGACTGCTTGGGGTGTGCGTATTGAAATCGATCTTGAGATGGTGATTTCTTCACGTTTCAATGCAAGCTTCCAAGTTTACAAAATAAGTCAAATCATTCTTTGTAGTATGACTATTTGGATTTTGGTGGTATGTTTGATTTGATCTCCTAGTGAAGGTGATAACAAGCGCTTGCATAACAAACTGTAGACACCTTGTGTACCTCACTAACATTGCAATTTTTTGTCATGTTGTGGGATGGGCACAGGTAAGGTTCGTAGCCTCTAGGAGTTTTCTTCAAAAAAATTTTCTTCAAAAATTTTCAACACTCTATACTACTTGTTTATATTTGATGTTTTAGTTTTCTTTCACTTAGAATGAAATGTGATAGATATTCCTAGGGCATACTTGTATGAGAAAATTTCTTCAGTGAATGAGAGATTATAGTAATGGTTTATATGCCATTAAACACTAACATCTATAAGATCTGGCTAAAGACCCTTTTGTATAAAATAGTCTTATCTTGGCTTTGGCACTTATAAGCTTTCTTAGCTTATGAAAATACTTGCCTTTTCAAAAATACAAAAATGATATATACAAAAGATATGATCAGTTCTATGGAGAGCTCGAGTTTGATTCATGCAAAAATAGACAAAATGAGATTATTGCCCAATTACCACAAGATGTTCTAGAAAAGACTGTTTTGTTTTGTTTGTTTGTTTGTCATGTTGAGATCTCCCAGACCGTGCATCCTCCGGTCATGTGCTTGGTACCGTCGGAAAACCCTCAGCATGAGATCTCCCAGACCATGCATCCCCCAATCATGTGCTTGGTACCGTCGGAAAACCCTCGGCATGGAGGGGTGCATTGGCTTGGTTTTGTGTGGCGTTCGAATGTATGGTGTGAAAGTTATTGAATTTTGAAGTTTTCATGAACTAAAAATTTAGAAAATTACTTTTATTTTTGTTTTGACTATGGCAACGGCATAGAGCACAATAATCTTATGTAAGTCTCTCGCATATAAATGTCCAATTCAAACATATTTATTGAAGATGCTAATTATTTCTCCTTAAAGCATCTAGAATTTAAAATTTAAAAGTGAAACCTTTTTTTGTATAGTACTTGGACTCAATTGTAAACAAAACCCTTCACTTTACTCTATGTAGGGATCCAAATTATCAATGGACAAAAGAAAATTTGGACAATTTCCTATGAGGCTTGCTATGAGGTCAAATTTGAATGTATCATTTCTTAAAATTGATGCAAATTGCAAAGTTATACTACCTTCACATGAAAATAATTTTTTCTTGATTTAATGCTTGGATCCAAAGTTAATATGTTGTTTGAAGTATTATGTAGGAAGCTAATGTCGAGCAACTTTTGCTAAAGGCCTCTTTAACTTTCAAAATTTGGCATTTAACTAACTAACATGGTGTACCATAGTTGTAGAATAGGGTCAACACATTGATGCCAAATAATCAATTAAAGTATAAAGTTAAGTTCCATTATTTAAAAGTTTAATTTTTAAAAATGACATTAAATTCAAAGAAATCAAAATATCTTAAAAATAGCTCAAAAAATCATTTATTTTGTATGTGTAGAGATGAAAGGCAAGTTCTTGGGGTAGTAGTAGATAAAACAATCCATCAATGGGATATACAAATTAGGATTAATAGAAGTTCAAGTGCTCATAGTTACGTCAAAAGTAGGAAATGTGTTCAAAGTAGTATTTCAGTTCAATGAAGAATAACTTTTTTTTAAACTTTGAATTAATTTGATGTATTAAATGTCATCTCCAAAAACCTATTGGAGGCTTGAAGTCTCCAATCAAAAGTTGTGAACAAATTTCAAGAGGGGTTGTGGAAGGGACATTTTTCAAACATGTTCTTTAGATTTTGTCCATAACTTTTTTTTGAATGCTCAAAATCACAAACTAGTTTCTAAAGATGAAAGTTAGCTTGATTTTTCAACTTTTTTATTTCAAAAAGTTTTAGAAAAGTTATTTTACTATGCCAAATTGAGGTCTAAAATTCTACTTAGAACACAATTCCTATGTTTTGACAATGAGTGGTCAAGCTCTCATCTTCAAATTATCCCACACTCTTCTTTTAGGATTCATGAGGGACAATGGATTTCATTATAAAAACAACTTCTTCCCCCTTCATTCCCGTGAATGTCAATGAAGCAATTCCTTCATTTTGCCACCAAAGGAATTTCATCATAGTAGATGGTTAAATGATAGAGTGGTACACATAGTGTAGTAAATTTTCATAGGATTGACTAAGTTAAAATAATGTTCAAAGATTTAATAATAAAATACCCATTATCTCTTCTAACTTCAAATACTTCAATCTTGCAATCTATGCATCAATGTTTCCCCACAATCTTACAATCTTGCAATCTATGCAAACAATCTTGCAATCTATGCAAACAATCTTGCAATCTATGCAAACAATCTTGCAATCTATGCAATCAATGTTTCCCCACAATCTTGCAATCTATGCAAGCAATGTTTCCCCACATTATGCAAGCAATGTTTCCCCACATTTCTGTAAGAAGTCCAAGTAGTATAATTTTGTATGGTTTAATTTTTTTCTTTTCAAATTTGGTCAATGTCCTAAAGCATGGCAAATTCTCAAGAATTTATTCCCAAACATACCCTGGTCAAAATTCAAACAACTTCCTATTTGGTAACTCTTCACAACAAACAACTTTCTATTTGGTAACTCTTCACAACAAGCATAAAATTCTTGAACAAAGATTAGTCTTCTAAAAAACTATTTCTTTGGCCTACAACAATCCTCTATAAGCTCTCTATTTTTTCCTCAACAATTGATTCTTTCACCATCTTCACTATTCTCTCCAAATCCACTATTTTTTCCTCAACAATTGGTTCTTTCACCATCTTCACTATTCTCTCCAAATCCAAATGCTTGTATTTAGGAGATCAACCTAAATCTGCCCCCTCTTCTATAGTTGGTTAATTTTGTGTTTCTTATCCTTTCCAACCCTCTCCTACCTAATTTGGGCATCTCCAAATCCAAACATGTGTTTCAAAATTTCCATCTGGGATAAAAAATAAATTCCAGTGTTTTCACCGGGGCTGAGGTCATGGGTTGGAATGTTGGATCTCCCTGAGTGGCCGCCTGCAAGGCAAACGGGAAAACAGTTCACAGCGGCGTCCACTCAAAAGCTCAGGATCTAAGCTGAAATGTTGAAACTAGCAATGGGTATCGAAGAGACGTGTACACCAATTACATGAAATTTGTCACTCAGCAATATTTCAGATTCATGATTGAATTACCCAAAGAGGGCTTGCCAACAACTATTCACAACATTATTCACAGCATTATTCATCCTACTTCACTGAAACAAGGTCAGAATTTCTACTCTGAACGAGTTGAAGGAGAACTGTAGTATATCAATTATGATGACATTGCCCCTCTTCATTCCGATATGGTGCCCTTGATGTATAGAACTTCCTGTCTTTGCAAGGGGAATCGGCTTGCTTCGCAAAAATCAAAAGGTGCTCCAAATTACAAGGCAACCAAAAAGGGGAGGTCATTTAGCCCAGTTTATTGGTTCAAAGCCAGGAGTCTCAGTAACTTCACGATGAGACTATTTTCAGACAACAAATAGAACTCGATCAATTGCAAGAGAAAAATATGGTACAATTACCCTAACTAGGTCTGGTAGTGAAAAGCTAAAGTAAATCATGCTGAAACTTGGAACACGGCGAAAAGACTCGAGAGTCAAATTAATTCCTAAATTCAGACAAATCAACTTTAAGTACGATGACCTAACAAGTAGTACAATGCATTACGCGCCTGCTGACGCTGCTCCATGAAAGTCGCGGTCATCAACTCCAGCCTCCTTCATCAACATTTTCGTCAAATTTGTAAGCTCTGCCATTGCACGCTTGGTAATCTCTATGGCCGTATCCTTCTCAATCAACCGATTTTTCAAATCCCCCAATTCCTCCGCGCTTGCAGGAACTTGAAGTCCTCCCGAATGCTGCGGGGGCTGGGCTTCGGCAGATGAAGCGTCGTCGGATCGGCTTTCAATGCTTTCCGGCTGGCACTCCTGAACAAGGTTATGGCTCAAGTTGGTCAGATTACGAAGGGCTTCAATCGCCGTTTCAGCTTCAAGTTTTGCTCTTCCACCAGCTAAGAGTTGCGACGCAGTATCTCCATCTAGACCCTGCAACTGTAACGTTCGCACTCGACTTAAAACTTTGGCTTCGTCGATCACATCCTGCCGCAGCATAATAAGATCCTGTTCTCGATCACCCCACTGACGTAACAGCGCTTGCAGCTCTCGATCTTTGCTAGCAAGTTCAGTTTGTGCCTCCAGCAGATGCAGATCTTTTTTCTGCAGGTCTTCCTTCAAGGCGTTGATCTCTCGCCGCCATAGGCCCTCATCGAGGAACTGCTCCTGCTCCTGTAAATGCTCTACTTGCAATTGAGACTCGAAGAGTGCTCGTTTTGTGGAAACAAGTTCTGCTGTTTTTCGCATAAGCATCGACTCCTCCAAAACATCCTGTCTTGCACTTGAGTCCTGAACAAGTGCTCGAGAAAGTTCAGTGATTTGTTCTACCACAGATGTCGCCTGGTTGAGCTGCAAATGGCTGTCATTCAAGCCAACCCGTAAAACGGCAACCTCTTCTTCCTTTTTCCTCAAAAGCAGCGTTACTTTAGATAGCTGATCCTCCTTGGTTTGCAGTAGGCCTCTGGCATGCATCACCTCCTCTTGCAACGACTTCAAGGATTCCTGAGCTGCTTGAAGTTGAATATCCTTCTGGTTCAGAGCTAATTTCACTGAAAAAAGCTCAGACTTAAAGTTCTGCAGCTCCAATTTGGTACCCACTAACTCAGTTTCCTTCAACTGTAAAGCTAGCTCTGTATCAGAGAGTAGTGAATCCCTTTCCTGTAAGAGCCTCGTCGAGACATTCAACTCTTGCGTTAATTCTTGTACCCTACGCTTCTCGCTTGACAGGGCTGCCTGCAATTCAAAACTAGCCTCCTTATCCCGTCGAAGCTCTTCTTGAAGAGCTTCGTAAGATAACCTGGCAAGCCTAGTGTGTTCTTGCTCCTTCTCAAGCACGTTCTGAGCAGATTCCAGATTCTTCTCCAAAGAAGTTAGCATGGCTCTCTTAGATGCAAGATCCTTCTCTTGATGCTCAATCAGCTTGTTCTGCTCATCAACAGATCGACGAAGACTGGCTACCGTCGATTGGGATTCCGAAAGTTCCGCCTGCACCTCGGTGAGCAAGACTTTGAGTTGCGAGAGCTCAGTTAGACGGGCTTTTCCTCTGACCTTACTGCTGGCCAATTCTTGTTCCAAGCTTCTCAAATCATCCTGTGCACTTGACCACGCCTTGGTCCGCTCTTCTAACTCAGCTTCCAACTTACGCAGCATATCTTGCTTCCAATCTCTGTCTTCTCGCAATTTTCCCAAGTCAGAATCCTTGTCCAGTAAAGATGCTTGCAGCGACTCATTGTCAGCCGCCTTCGTGGAAAGAAGATCTTTTGTTCGCTCAAGCTCGAGTTCTTTCAACGTGAGATTTGAGGCTACCTCCTCAAGAGCTTCGCCTTTCTCTAACAACTGATTTTGGAGTTCCCTAAGATCATCTTGTTTCTTGGCTAGCTCTTTTTGCGCATTTTCTAATTCAGCATTGTTTCGATTCACCACCTACACGAGTTCATCAAACCATTAATACAAATATCTAGACAATAACAAGATCTAAGCATACTAGGCCCTCCAAAATGCTCTCAAAGTGCAAACTAACCACACATAACCTTGTCTCAAAATTTCTTTCATGTGGGAAACCCTAATTACTACCCCAACTTTCCTCATTCTCAAAGAGGGTCTTCCAGTATCATCTCAGCTAAACCATTCAATACGAACGAAGTAAATACTCATAACATATAATCAACTGAAGCACCATGCTAACTCAGAGCAAGAAAAATAGGGTGACCCACATCATGACCCAAAATGTTCAACATGATCCGTGAGACCAGTCCTCAGCATTGCCCGCACTGGTATCTAACAAACAACAGAAAAAAATTGCAATAGGAAACCTACGACTGACATATTGCTCACCTCTTCAGCAGTTCTTAACGCCTGGCTTCTAGACAAAAAGACCTCATGTGCACGTTGAAGCTCTTCCTGCTTAATCGAGTGGCTTTTGTAAGCAGCTTCCAGTTCCTTCTCTCTGTTTAGTAATGCCGACCGTGTTCTTTGCACATCCCATTGGTCAGCCCTCACAGCCTGTTCAGCTTCCCCAAGCTCTGTCTCTTTGGCTTTCAACGCATTGAGGACGATATTAAGGTCCAATTCAAGCTCATTTACGGTATGCTCAATCCCTTTTCCATTTCGGAAAGATGGATCAGATGTCTTCTCTTCCTGCCACTGCGCCTGCTGAATGAGTCGTTCTAAAGCTGCTATAGCGGGATTTAACTGCCCATTCCCACCTGTTGGGCCAATGTTTCCTGCTTTGCCGATCGGCTTTTCCAGAACAGACACACATTGAGAGAGCTGCGCTTTCCGACGAGTAATGAGTCTACAGTTCAGTTTCACCTCATCACCTTTGAATGAATTCTGCAAAACATATTCAAACAAATTTTAAGAGGGCGAATATAAAGTTCAAGTGAAACCATCCATTACCGGATCCCATGGCTTTAAATTTTCCTAAACAGTTCGATTACCTTCATGATAGCCGCCAATACCACATGCGAATGTGAGAGATGAGGTTCACTACGTTATCACAATCAAAATTGCAAACAAACTGTTACATGCTTGATTAATCAAAGACTTTCGAGATTCTCGAACTCTCACGCCTTTGGTAAAACCCTGGTCACAGCAGGACGAAGCGGTGAACCCCCTCACCACATCATTCTACATCAACGATCGAAGTGCTTCATTTTCTATTCGTGTGAAGAAAATTATCCAGTATATAAATAAGGAAAGTAAAATTGATGAGCTCCTGCGCATTAATCAGCACAGGCAGAGGACGAAGGTCTAATTCGCACTTCAAAAAAATCCTCAGATTCCTCCGAGAGGCCGTCTTTTCTAAGACGGTCACGGTCACTCAATTCTTTCTATGAGATAAGAATCCGTCAACAAAACCAAAAAAGCTCCGAAAATGAATTTCTTGCTACTCCATACCTGAAGCTTCGACCTCCTTTGCTTTGCACTCTGAGAAAAAACGGATGGATCCCACGGCTTTTGAGCGACCAAACCCGAAATGGAAGCCGCCATTTCGCAACCGAGCCCTATTTGCTCCAAATCAAACCGACTTTTTGATCTCCGAACTAAAAAATGAGCACACCACAGCACCTCCGCCGGAAATTCATCGTGCTACCGCAGACCTACAAAGAAAGCACAAATATTCCACAGATTTTGTGTTAGGGCCACATGCGCACACTGGAAATTGTGTCCGCCATAGCCAAGCACAGAAGGCAAGAAAGAGTTCCAGAAAACCCTCACACACAAAGCTGGGATACAGAGGAGATCGAGAATTTGAGAAATCTTCCAGAGCCACAAGATAATTGCGGGAGATGGTCGAACAATAGGGAGAAAGATGGAGCAAGCGCATCTTTCATCTGCTAGTGGGAAGACACCACATGTCAGCGTTGAATGGAAAGCAGCCTGTGGACGTGACGCAGACGCGCGGCAGGGGAAGACCGGGGCGAGACCGCCGTGATCGGAATTTAACTTGAGGTAGGAGGTTCTAAAAAGCACACGGGGTGTATATTGTCTGTGTAGTTCATTTATGAATTGCCTATTTGAGTCATTCAGAAAATTTTGTACAATGTGGATTTAAATTGTTTTATTTTGGTGAACATAATTATCATTGCGTCCTTACACAATCCCAATCCAGCATACCAAATTTCACTTCCAAAAAATCAAAATTTCATTTTCGGTGAATTTTTTAATTTAATTTTCATGATAATACAAGATAATTCATTGACAAACATTGGTGATGAATTTTTTCAGTTTGATTGCATAAATATGTAGGAAACATCCATACACACATCTTTCCTTTGATGAGTATCTCCAAAAAAGTTTCACAATTCCTTCTATAGAGATTTCAATGTTGATGTGACAATGTCCTAATTTCGGAGAATAGGTATCTCTTTTTTGTAATTAAATTTTTTTGTTTGCCCTTCACATGGTAACTAATTTTATAACACTTAAGCATGATGGTACAATTACTTTGCCAAAATCTAATTAAAATATATAGATATCCATTTTTTCAAAGTTTGATCATACAACACTTTTAATTGAACTCTTCATTGTTCATTAGTTTGTTACTTAAGGGAATGTTTTTTAATATGAAAGATGTGCATGTGGATGTTCTCTACATATCTACCCAATTGAATTAAAAAAAATTCATCATCAATTCATCATCAAAAAATATTGTGTAAAATCATGAAAATCGACTTTAAAAATTCACCCAAAATGAATATATTTTTTTTAAACTAAAATTTGGTATGCTTTATTGAGAGTGGATAAGAATTGAGTATTAATTATGCAAGACAAAAAATGGTAGTTTTAGTTATATATTATATACAAATCTTTGAATGGCTTAAACAGTGGACCTGACTATACATGATGCATACATGATGCTTTTTCATAGCCTTCAGCAATGTTCAAACAATGTTCATTTCATTTTAGGAGGTGGGTGATTTTAGAGCCCTATGCCATTTCAACTTCAAATTTTTCATAATTAATTCCCCAAAGCTCCAAAAAATATGAAACAACTTGGATTAGATACCAATTCCACTTGTAATTTAAAGAAAATTTACTGAAAAATATTTCAAGAAGGTTCACCTCCCCCAAATTCAGGTGCAATTCTTAAATGGACGATTTATAGACCTTCTACCTTAAATACTCTAAGACAATTAGTCTTTGAAGCACTCTCTTACACTAAAATTCAAACTATATACAAACTCTCTAACAATTTGTCCAACAATCAATCAATAACCAAGAGATCCTATTGATTCCATAATAATCAACTAGCCATAAGCAATTGATTGACAATTTAACCCCTAAAGCCCCAAGGGTGTTTTCTGTCAAAAACCACTTAGAACTACCACTTTTGCTGCGTTCACCTAAGAAAACCAAAAAAATATGTTTTTTCAAAATCCAACCATAGGATCTTATACTTAATTTGTTTGAGAACATGTGATAAAAATTTCATCAAATTTGACTGCATAGATTGCAAGATATTTGCATCCAAAGTGAAGAAAACAATTTTTTTTGCAACTTGCATGACTAGATTTTTTGACTTTGAATCTTTTTAACTAAATTTTTTTTTACTATTAATTTTGATTTTCTAAGTTTTTATATTGAATAGTTGAGTTGAGAATCTAAAGAAAAAAATTCAACAAAAAAACACTTAATTTTCACTCATTAAAAAATTGTTAAGTAGAAGTAGGTTAAAGATTGAAGGAAAAACTAAATCATTGAATAGCTTGAAGATGGAATTGACATACAATAATCCCAATGGTGAGATTGTTCTAAAAAGCAAACCTAACCTTGTCTAAATTTTTTTTTGGAAAAATTGTAAAAATCGCATTTACAAATGAATCCTATGAGTTATTTTTCAAGAAGATGCTTAGATTGCCCAAAAAATTAAGATTGTCCATAACTTTCTCATAACTAGTCCAAATGGAATGAATCAAAGCTTCAAATGTAGAAAAAAATATAAGATTTTAGGAAAAAATATTTTGACTTTTTCTGATCTTTTTTGTGCTGCCTATTGACTTTTGTTTTTGGCTTATTATGCCATAACTTTTTCTCCCAGGCACCGATTGAAACAAAAATTATATATTCACAAAGCTCTTGGCAAACTCCACAACCTCAAAAAATCTCAAAAACATTTGCTCAAATTGAGACAATAGGAACCTATTCGGATCCAAATTGTCCCCTGAGGGCACAAATGGTCTTTTAGGGGTTAACTATCTCCTAAAAACTAGTAGGTAGCTTTGGCCTCCTTGATAAAAAATCCCCTACTGTTGATTGATGTGGAAAAAAACTTGATGACCTCTCCTACCATCCATCAGTGCATGTGATTAGTCCAAAAATCAAAGTTGTAGATAAGCACAAAGATTGGTTCAACCATTGATCAAAGATTAGGGCCACAAAATTAGGGTTCTGCGGCACACCACACTTGAATTAGGGCTTCAGCTCCTACCTTCAAAGAAATTCGTTGCAAAGACATTAAACACTGAATTAGGGATTTTTGCACTTGGCCATAGAAAATTGCACTTACAGACCGTACAAACAAAATTAACGTCATTGCTTATTTGGAGGGCCTAATTCTATTCATTTTTTTTTTACAAAATCGTATAGTCCAGTGATTTTGAATTTCTTTTTGTACTATACAAACACTTATGAATATTTTATTTCATGATTTAACATTCAAATTAAAAATGATTCCACTTCAAGAAATAAAGAATTGTACAACTTCATGATTGTATACATTTGCACGAAGAGCTTATGAATTATTGAAATGTAATACAAATTTATATTTGAAAATATAAATCACTACACTTTTTCATGTACAGTACTAGAGGACACTTTTGTATCCTACCACGACACTTTCTAACTACATGATTCAATACTCTTGTACATCGTTATCATATAAAAACTATAAATTAATATGCATCAACGTCATTTTGTAATCGTTCATTGTCCAACTTCTCACATTGCATTGCAATGTACTCCAACAAATGAGGTTTTGCTAGTGTTGGGATGCTCATTTCTTTCTCTGTTACCTCTCCATGCACTGTCACATCATTCTCTTGTACAAGTGCACTCCTCATTCTTCTTGGTGTGTCATTCCAGGAGAATATAGCTGCTTCTTTTTCTATCCATGTATGTTTCTCACCAAATGGTTCCCACAATGCCTCCATACAGTTTTTGTACTTCTCTTTGCTTGAAATCTCTCCTCTTCCCACCCTTCCCTTCACTATTGGTCAATACCATAAAACCTTCACCTTTGTTTCCCACTTTCGTTGACCAAATTCTACAATTTTTCCCATATAAAATGGGACTCCCGCTCTTACTTTAGTTGCCTCCACTGAAAGTGCCACGAACTGTCCAATTTGAAGGTCTTTCTCTGGTTCAAACACAGGAAATGGATCCTCTGCTTCATTTACACTCCGTCTTGCACTTGTTTCTCCCCCTTCATTTACCCTTGTTCTTCTTGGAGCCCGTGTTGTTGTCATTTGCCGTGGTCTATTCTTGCGTGGACCAAAATAGCCTCGAGCTTCTGGATTTGGCATTGTCGCCATAATAGAGTCCACTACTGCCACTGTATTTGACTCTTGCCCTTCCTTTGGGACATTACTCAATTGGACATTGTTACCTTCACTCCCTATTGACGTTGAAGGCCAAAACGGCTTCTGTGTCTCTGCTGCTCTATCTTTGCTTGGGAATTCTTTTAAATACTTTATGAACTCCTGTGTTTCTAATATTACATCAACATTGTGCAATACATCTATTCCTCTTTGCACACATTTCTCCTTGTAAATGATAAAATCTTCCAATGCTCTTAACTCCCTCTCGTCTACTGTTGTCACTTCTGCTAAAGTTGGTTTCTCTATCATACTAGGTAAGGATTGCAAGCACAAATCTCCTTCAGCTGGTCCCCACACGTCTGAGCTAAAGTGCTTGTGTTGGACCTTAGGTACTCCATGTTCGATGTAGAATCTCATATGGTGTGGGAATGTGACACCCAATATTTTATCTCCCCCCCTTGGAAGGTGCGGTGTAATGAATGACTTCCAATCCCGAACATTCTCCAGCTTCCTTGCACTCACGAATGCCTCCGTATATGATACTCCTTGCTTTACTAATGACAACAACTCCTCCATAGTGTCAATATTCTTCCTCTTCAATGTATTCGAAATAATGCTGAATCTTTGGTCAATGTCTTCATGAGTGTGTCCAACTATCAGAAATGACAATTGCACCTCCTGAAAAAATCCAAGTCCCACCAAAGTTGCACATAAAGCAAACATGTATACGTTCTTGTTCTCACGTGTACAAATGTCTGCTTGAATTCGTAAAGTCGGTGGTAACTTTCCCTTTTGTCTCTGTACATCCGATAGTACATGCATAATAGTGGTTATTACTTGATTGCTATCATGTTTGTGGTGCGCATCAATCCAAACGTCAGCATACAATCCAATTCCGTGCACTAGAACTCCACAAAGATGGATTTTCACAAAGCGTGACTCCATGTTCTTCACGGATTGCCTCATCTTCGGCACCATGGTCGTGTTTTGATCCATGCCATCCACTATCAAACACATGTATAAGTCTAGGGTTATCATCGCCAACCGCTTAAATAACAAATAATCATTCATTTCCGCCATTTGATGTCGGATGTGTATAAGGTACCACTTTTTGATTTCCACACGCGCTACTGCATTTGTTGTGGCTTCCATTCCACACTTATACTCCCAACAATGGTAACACTTCAAAAACCGGGAGTATGGTGGAACTTGTACATGTATAAACTCTTCTCGCCATAATCGATGAAATGAAGTGAGACTTAATGGCTCCCCATCCACAATCTTCTTCACTTCTTCATTGACATAGTGAAATACATCCAACTTTGTTGTGTTCATGGGTAAAAAAACCAAAGGCACTACGTTGTTATCAATCCTCCTCCGTATTTGCCTATGAGGTTGTGTGCATCCTGATTGTTTCACATACTCTTCGAAACTTGAACGAGCGGTTGACTTTTTAACTCCTTCTCTTGAATGGCATGTGTTACCATGTATAGATGCTACTCTCCCATGCCGTTGTTGCGATTCCTTCAATTGCTTGAATCGCCTTTGTGAATAACCAAGTGCAGCTGCATAACATGCATTGCAGACATTAAAGCCATCCAATTTTGTCTCATACTTGTTCCTCTTGCCATCTTCTATTCGTTTGAAAAATGCAGTCAACATCTGTAATATCCACGTTGATCGAAGCTCATATTTTTGTCCCCACGCCATGTACCTTTGGTTTAATATGCACTTCTCATCTACTCCTATCAAGCAATTTTTTTTGCATGCCCCTTTGCTTTTCACTTCTAACACACTTTGCAAGGTGACCTTCTTACTCATGGACTCTCCTCTTTCACGGGGTCCTCTTTCCCGCCTCCTTCGATTCACCATTGAATAACTTCTGTTACTTCTTGATTCCGGTAATCCATCCCTTATTTCTTTAGAAGGGCCTGTGCCATTTTCCCATTCATTTCGGCTCCTCATTTGCTCAAAAAGACCACCACTGTCTATTGTAGTGAATGATGTCTTTGAAGGACTTGGACTATTGTTGCTCTCGTGGAAATCAAATTCTGATGTTGAAACAGGAGAAAAAGTAAAATTCTGCCCTTCTCTGGATTGTGAGGTACTTCACCCTCCTCTGGATTGTGAGGTACTTTGCCCTCCTCTGGATTGTGAGGTACTTCGCCCTCCTCCCCCTATTGCATGAAGTCTACATTTCTTCCAACGAATCAACAATCCCACACACTGACCTAGACGTTCCCCTACTAATTCACCTGTCCACACGTTTGCATCAAGAACATGCAATACTCGCACAACAACCTCTGTCGGCCACAGTTTAACATGATGAAGTTCCATTCCACATGTAAAACTTCCATCTACAACGCATGTTCCAACAACAATTCCTACCTCTGAAATTAGCTCCATGCTATCTTCCATTGTTTCTGTCCGTACATTTTGCCTTCCAAAAATGCCACCTTGAAAAAGTCGAGCACGAGAAGATCTAATAATTCTTTGGCCTACACTTTCTTGATCGGACCCTCTCACTGTTGCTAACACGGGTAATGCCACAGGACTTCCAAAACC
The DNA here is from genome assembly GCA_950106755.1 of Climacium dendroides. Classification (NCBI taxonomy): domain Eukaryota; kingdom Viridiplantae; phylum Streptophyta; class Bryopsida; order Hypnales; family Climaciaceae; genus Climacium; species Climacium dendroides. The sequence goes on from OX467091.1 coordinate 22,644,158, forward strand.
TCTAGCATCCATTGTTGCTCTTGTTCCCTGATTTCACATACATCTTCCATGAGTTCCTCTATTCAGTCTATTGATACGAGACATATAAATTCACTAGCAAATTAGTCAATTTCATTGAACTTCAAGTGCTTCATTAGTAAATATGTTTGGAATTACATACTAAAGCCTACAATGGTTAAACTTAATAGTTCTGTCTCATTTTGTTATTGACATTTCTTTCCAACATAGTAACTAATGCAAGATACATTTAGAGCAATGAAAATTATATTTTTCCAATACAGTATACAAGTGCTCTTCATTGTTGAATTGTTCAATGCATGAAGACTCTAAAAGTTTTTGTACACTACCTAATAACCAAATGAATTTGAATTTGAATGCTCATGGAACTCACTTGAAGTAGTCATAATATTTATGAATATTACAAACTTAAAATATGGAAATATAAAAATAATTCACACTAATGAAAGAGTTGCAACAAATCAAAGAGATCAATCATCACTTCATTACTACCATGAATGGCATTGATAAATGCCAAAATTCTAGAAATTAGAAAACAACTAGTGAACATGATCAGTCCGGCTGTATATGTTTCTCATTAGTCATTGTTCATCATGATCTAATTACCTTACACCCTTAGTACTTTAAGTCTATTCAGATTTTTTAAAAGTTCACTCAATACATAATATGGCTACATGCCCCTACTAATATTTATACAATTTATAGATTGGTTTGGTCATTCAGGAGTAGCCCTCAGAAGAATTGAGAATTTCTTTAATGTGTTACAATTTGTTCTTGCAGGTACTAACAATGTACATTTGATTTCAATCTCATTTCTACTTCTAGTGAATAAATGTTCAAGTAATGGTGCAATAATGTGTTTATGAATGTTTTTTCAAAGACTTCGAATTCAATTACTGAATATGTTAAAAATCTAATTCAGATTACTATTCAAGTTAAAATGGATATATAATGTAGGATAGTTGATTGAAATTTCTGTGTTTGATTTCTAAAAACCTCGAAGTCCCACTTTCACTTTGATGGACAAATTGAATTTCTTTTCAGTGCAATTCTTGGTAAAATTTTTGACATCTTCTTTAATTGCAAAATGTATTATCATTTTTACAACATATTTTTGGTGCATTTAGGCCCAAAAGAATTTTTTTTTTATAGTAAACCCAAATTTTTATTTGAAAGGTGTGAAACAAAATTTACACCAATTTAAATGAAGAATGCAAGATTTTTTCCTTTAGAAATTGTCCTTTTTTAAAAGGAAGATATTGATTCATCCCAATAATGGAACACCTTCTTTCAAGCACTTAAATCATATATTTAAAATAGATTTCATATAATTCTTTTCAGAGCTCAATTTAATTAAGTTTTCAACTCAAACTTATATTAGAATTAAGTTAGATTTTAGTAAAAACCTTGTAATTAAAATTAGTCTAATTTAATTCCATCTTACATGTATTTAGGTTCTTATTTTTGGGCCTATCTCATATGTACCTCTTCTTTAAAAAACTTAAGGAACGAAAACCACTTTTTTTTTTTGGAATTCTTTAAAACACCATAAATTAAATTACTGAAGATAAAAAAAATTAAATTCAACATTTGTACGATAAAAATTTGAATTTCTTAAGATTTGAAGATTCTCCTCAAAGAATGTATCATGGTCACTTCAAAAACAACAAGAGTTTCCTTCATTTGTAGTGTATTAATCTTTAGAACTATAAAGTTAAATTTTTCCAAAACTTCTTAATAACATTTTTAAATGTAGCCATGTCTTCGAACTTCCTGTAGGTAGACATGCATATGAAAGTACTTTAGAGTACAAAAAGTGGCATCATATAGTTTTTAGAGCTATAACTTTTGCATCTACTGTCCAAATTTGATAGAGTTTGCTGGGACAATTGTGGTATGTCTTGTACTTTCTGCGTTAAGAATGTAAGATCAATCCAATATGAATCAAGTTTCATAAAGCCAATCAAAGTTCAGATGGTTCATTTCACTTCACCGATTTCTGTATTTGACAATTGCGACTTTTATGACTTTTATTTTCTGAGTGAATTGTCCGTTTTCAATAAAATTTATTGAATTATTTTCTCCTTTCATTCTAGTAGTGTTGGTAAAATTCTAATGTGAATGCAAGCTTCTTTGAATGTTTAGGAGCATTTTAAAAGTTCAAACACTACAAGAGAAAGGGGTGTTTTAAGTATTGTCGTAAACATCACGTCTTTTAAGTAATGTTTTAAGTAAAATTTTACTAAAAAGACTGTCTTTTGAATCACTCCATAGTTTCAAATGTCCTAAACCGACGCGTCCGCGGGTAACGTTCAAACAAGTAGAGGTGCCACCTCGAGAGAAGACGACGTTGAATTACGGAAGCACTAAGGGCATCAAAAATCCAGACCGTTGACGGTGTCCGGTGGAGCTAACGGCGGAATGGGATGTCCAAGTTACCCAAGTAAGCACCTGTAGCTCCACCCGTAAGTGTGCAGAAGAAAGAAGGAGGCTCCGTCTTCATCGTCGGATGATTGGAGCAAGTAGGACTCCGGACCCTTTGGACCATTCCGGAAAATCCCAGAGTGAAGAAGGCATAGCACCAATTAAGGAAGGGGTAGCAGTTGCTCCCCAGTTTCCAAATGTTAGTCAAAAAGTTAGAAAGGAGATGATCCAGATACAAGAACCAAACGACCTGACTCGAGAGGTGATTGTGCCAGAAATGATACTCAAACCAGATTCGCGGATCCGGGTGGATGAGTATGATATCCTCCAAGATATCAAGGCCCAAAAGGCCAATGTTACTAATGGTCAGTTGTTGCATGATAATCATAATTATCAAAAAGAGTTGAAGGAGTCCTTGGTCCGACCACGCAGATGGGCAATCGTCCCACCTCTGCATGATGCTTTAGAATCACATGAATAGCCCAGCATATTCCTCCATGACAATTTTGGTATGGGTATGGAAACCTCGTCAAATTCAACTCCGTTGCCACCCTCAACTCGGTTTGTAGAATGAGGTCACCTATAGGAATGTGGCAAAGGACACAGCCGTCTGCATTGATGCGGACTCTTACAACACGATGTCCACGCCTACCCTCCATGTCCATCACAGACGTCAACACCTATTGTGATTGGTGAATTGGGGTTCAACAACCTAATTCTCATAATGCATTGCCAATTGCACCAATTTCACGCCTCCACCGACACGTACGTAGGGGTTGGACATGCACAAACAATTCGGTCTCATTGCTGTTAAGTGTATTCAGAACATACTAACATATACCACAATGATCCGGAGAAAAATTACAAGTACAAAATGTCTCAATCGTAATCATGAAATTTTGAACGTCTGGATGTTTCTGTGAACATATGTTTGTCATTGTCTACGTCTAGAAAGACACCGTCATGTCCACTAAGACGCATTTATGTCTATAGGAATACCACAATGTCACCCACTAGCTTCTACATGACATGAACGCGCTTGGATAGAAGAAAAGAATGTATGTGCTACGTGTACTACGTTTGACATTGTGTGCTACGTCTAACATCTAGTGCTACGCCTAAGTCCTAACATCCTAGAAGACACCAAAAATTTCTACGAGTTTCTTTATGTGGATATTGATATGTTCTGTGTGACGTTAAGTCCTACACATGCATGCTAAAAAAAAGCATTGGATTAGGCTAAGAAACACTAGATCCCATGCACTACATGTCTTCTAGTGTTTTGCAATCACTGGTTTCCATGGCTAAGGAGGGCAACAAGCTTCGCACTTCAAAATTGTAGTCCATTATAGGCACTACTTTCTTACAAGAATCCAATTTAGCATTAGACGGGTCCCCCCTTCTTGTCCATTTCAAATTGGCAAAGAACGCATTGTTTTGGACATCAAGTCAGACAAGATGATGTCTGAGTTGATGTCTCGATGTCAATTCTGGTGTCTGCAGAAGCACGCGAATGTCAAGTTCCGACCTAAGTGCACTTTTCAAAAGTACAGCACCTGACGTCCCACGTGGGGTTGTTGCTCTGTGATGGGACTTAGACAAACCCTAAGTCCACCTTCGGCCTTTCTCTTCGTCCAGCACCTCTTCCAATTCTTTCTTCACTGAGATTTGATTTTGGATAGTATGGCTCTTCCTACAACATTCCAAACTTCTTGTACACATTCACTTGGGGTAGAAGCTGTAGCAAAGCAGGGAGTGGAGGATTTTCAGGTCCATCAAGTAAGTGCTAGCATGTTTCAGCACTTTGTGGACAGCATTGTTGCTGCTGCACTCACCTCAAGGATGGACAAAGTAGGAGCTGGAGTAGACGGCAACCCTCGTCGCAATAGTCGCCTAAACAAGAACAAGCAACGTATAAACGACTTGGCACATTCAACGCATGAAGTTGCACCACTGGACAAGGTAAGACATTTCTCTTGCACCACACCTTTGCGATTTCGCTTGCACCACAACTTGACAATGGCAGCCTCCTGCTCCTTCCTCTCCCCTCCCCGCCCCGCAGCCACCCGCGGCCCCCTACCCCTGTGGCGGGAGCTCCCGCAGCTCCCCACCCCCGCGCAGCGACCCCGCAACTCCCTGCCCCCCCGCGGTCACAGCTCTTCGCCCCGCGAATGAAACTTCCATCCACTGCATTGTGTTGGCGGCGACGTTTTTCATCCGTAACACACTAGGGCTTCAACTGGTGTCTTAGTGAACATCACTACAAGCTTCTGTGAGTCTCATGTATGAAATTGGAATTCCCTTGTGTGTTTGTTGATGCAAGTTTTTGGTTGAAGGAACACTCGGTGGAGGAGGAGCGTGCGGAGGCGGAGCCTGGAAGTGGACGCGAAGGAGCAAAGGACTCCCACGCTCAAGCGGGGAACCCCGGCGCAAAGGCGGGGAGCCCCTGCATTGCAGCGGGAGCCCCCGGTGCCGCTGCGGGGAGCCCCCAGGCAGCGGGGAGCTCCCATGCTGTGTAGGCGGGGAGCCCCTAGCACCCTGCCGGGAGTGCCAACGGGGAGCCCCCCTGACGCCGCAGTTGGGAGCCCCTCCGCAGGGGGAGCTGTCCCGGGCGGGGGGAGACCCTCCGTAGTTTGGAGGTTGTCCACCATCCAGGTGGGAGCCCCACTTTTGTTGTTTGTTTCTGTTTTAATTTTTTTTTGTTTTGATTTGGTGTGAATTTATTACCCTAAACCTTGAATCTCCTTTCTTGCACTCCACCACCTTGGTTTTCATTTGTAGGTGTGATTCTTGTTTTGGTTTATGAGAGTGGCATGACAAATTCCTTCATGAGATAGTTTGGTTTTGGTGCGATTTTCTTGAGACATGAATCAACTTCAAGACAAATTCAGCAAGTTTGTGAGTCCAGCCATCCATTCATGTTTCACCTACTGCAATGTAGGATCTACATTGCTTGCAGGCACCGGTTGTTAAATTTTGAAGGGTCTTTGATGTTATTTCCATTGTGTAAAGTGAAGTACTGATCTACTAAATCAAACCTTCTGGTGTCAACAAGGACTTTCACATGCTCCTATGGATGTCAAAGTGGACATCAATGTGTCTAGTTGGCCAAATTTTTATTTTTTTTAATTTTGTGCATGTAGGTGGATGATCATCCATTGTGGCATGCTAGTGTTCTTCTAGACACCCTTGTGTGAAAACTGATGTCACAAAAAGCTCCAGACGTCATAATGTCTAGTCTCTCGTGTCCTATTCGCAGATGAGACTACTATAGGGCCTCCCTTGTGGCGTAATAATGTTTTCCTAGACATGCAGGTGTCCAATGTGATGTCCTGAAATGCATTATATGTCACGTTCTATGTTTTGGGGTGTCTTGTATGCCGTCTCGACAGAAGTTGGGTGTCCGTCGAGACGTCCTAATGTTTTCTCAGACGTCCAGATGCTAAAATTGATGTCCCGAAATGCACACTGTCACTGCATTTCAATTGGCCGTTTTGTTGTTGTAATTTTGTGTTGTGTTTGTCTTTCCTTCTGTTATAGGTTTCAGGTGAGGCTTTTCATTCTTGGCCGCTATTGGAGATGGCTCCCGTTGCTCGGAAGAAGCTACTTGTGAAACGGGTAGCACAGGGTCGGCATCATCCCGACAATGACAACGACGACTCTACCGTGAAGGAGGTTCACGGTAGAGGTCGGCCACTCCCAGAGCAACAATCTAAGCAAAGGAATGATACATGGCACATGACTAGCTAGTCGTGTGAAGGACAAAGGGAAGGCTACAGCAAGTACCCCCGCCGCCCAAGAGGCGTCGCATGGGAGTGTCACAACATAGGAGGAACGAAGAAGAGTTGTCCATGAGCGAGGACAACTCTATTGAATCTGAGCAGAGGTAACCAACACCACCTAAACCTCTGCGGTTTTTCTATAGACATTGTGTTAGACAGAGCATGCTGTCTTCTACATTTCAACGTCTTAGTCTGCTGTCGAAGTGGATGTCCAAGTTGATGTCTGAGTTGATGTCCTAATTGATGACCAACTAGACGTTAACTTGTAAGTATTATTTGCATTTGAGGTTTTGTAGGAGCAGCTTTCGGTCTCTTGACAACGACGCGGATGAAGAAGATGACATAATCATCATGGAGAAGGAGCCCACTACACCTCTACATCGTAAACGCCATGTGAAGAAGGAGAGCAATTGCAAGCATAAGCAATATGTGGAGGTGGACAAACGCGGTCATCCCCATGGGAAGGCAACAACCTTTCTGATAAATGATGTCAAGGCTTTTGCCAAGGGACTGAATCCCTTGTTTGGTTGGGCTGACCAGCCACTGGATGAAAAACAATGCTTCTTCGACAGAGTCTATGCAGGTAACGTCACGTAGCCAAGTTGCCTTAGGAGGCCCTCAATTCTTTTTCCAAATTTGATGTCCTCCTGGACATGTTCATGTTGAAGATGACATCTGGGTGAGCATCATCGTGCATTCTGTCTTGACGTCTGTAGCGGCGCTCAGTTGGATGTCTTCAATGATGTCCGTATGGACATCATTGTGCCACTGGAATTAAATTATTTCAAAAGTCTTATCGTTTGCAAGTGTTTATGTATTGTGGCCCTCTTATTTCAAACTGGGAGGTTAGAGGCTACCAAGTGGAGATCAACCCGCAGTGGTTTCCACAGTACGTGACCAAGACCCTCATTAATCTTCGCCATAATTTGATGAAGATGATCGATGCAGGGTGCCCAAAGCCAGCAGATGTTGATGCTTTGGTGTAGCAGAAGTTACAAGAGAGGCGCAGCTCAGACTTGGCTAAGGAGAAGTTTGTGCAGATGCGTGCAATTTCCAAGGCAAAGGCGTCCAAGGAGACATAGATGAGGATCATTGAGAAGACTGTGATTGGCGAATTGGTGAGAGTCTTAAACTTCCTTGTGTTTATCATGTCTATTCTGACATCATGCTGCATTGTATGATGTCTGTATTCATTATGCTCATGTCTGACTTGATGTTTTTCTAGACATCAATGTCTCAGTTTTTTGTAGAGCTCCTTTGCAACGCCACCTCTAATTTTTTTCATGTGCTAGACCCTACAACTTGAACGCATACCTTATGAACTAGAGGTGAAGGAGGCAACAAAGAAAGAGTATGCGCGGCAGCAAACGGAGGCACGCAAATTACCTCATGACTATGGTCCAGATATAGAAGAAGTGCGGGCCTCGACAGCAGAGTTGGGAGGGCACCTAGCTCGAGTAGAGGAACTTCTCCAACAACTCATTCATTCCATTGGAGGCAACAATCTTCAACAGCAGCTTGTCTCAAATGCAAGAGGTGTTGGTGAAAATGTTGGGGGCGGCATCATTCCTTTGAAGAAGGATGGTGCTGAGAATGTCTCCACAGACATCGGGGAGGATCTTCAAGTCAATACTGCAGACATTGGTGACACCGTTGAAGATGTCCCAAGCGACGATGGAGAGGAAGTTGACTACTTGAAGGACACCGTTTCAGATGTCGAGGCTGACAACAACGCTAGTGCAGATGTCGACGAGGACGTCCAAGTGTCTGCTATGGAGAACATTCTGAAGCACAGCGATGCTTTTGAAGACGTCGGTAAGGACGCAGAGAAGTCTAGTACAAACCCATATACCATCTCCGTGGAAGAAGTTGTCCTTGCCCCAGTCCAGACGTCTAAACCAGCAGCAGAACCAGGGAGAGTGCAAGAGGTATTGTAAACATTGTAGACCATATAATAGGAGTTCATTGGCTCACCTTCATGTTTATTTCCACATAAGAATTTGCTTTCGTGTTGTTGCATCCACTTGTAGTAAAAAATGTGATGAATGCCCATTTTGTAAAGTGTTTGGTGTTATCCCTTGGTCGTAGGTGGCAAATTTGCAATCTTATGGGTCATTGAGTCGATCCAATCGGGTCACAAGAAGCGTACCAGGTGTCAAGCTGTCAAAGTTTGTGGTCCCAACAAAGTCAACAAAGGCAGCCGCACCGAAGGCTTCGAAGCCAAGCCCTTTTTAGACGAGGAACCCCCCTAAGAAAGGAGAGGCACCACACAAAAAATGAGCACACGGTGAGGTTCTTTCCAATGTTAATGTTTGTATTGGAATTATGCCACCCTCATATATGGGCAGTGTTTCCATGAACACAAAGTCGTTGATACCTGTGTTACATTGAATGCAAAGCGTGTTGTAGAAGACATCCTGGGAGACAAGAATACGTTAGCATCAGCAATGGGACGTCGCTGCAGACATTCGCATGTCCAGCAAGTAGTGGGAGTGTAGAAGCCGAAGTGGATGTCTTCAGCTAAAATTTTGTTATATATGTTTTGCTTTGTGTTCATTTCTTTGTTCGGCTTAGAGTTCATTTTGAAATTCAGCTTTGTGTTCTACCGTGACCCTCCTTTGTGAGACATGGGATTTTTTTGTATTGGATTTTCTATTCTATGAATATATCATAGACGTAGTCCCTTGTCACATCACAAGCAAATTGTGGATGTTCTTGATGTCAAAAGTAGCATAACATGTTGTGCAATCTTTGAATTGTAACATCATAATGTCCAATACAATGCATACATGAAGCATTAGAGTGTCCCATACAGCGAATCCATAAAATACCGAAATGTCTAATACAATGCATATAGAAAACATCAGAGTGTCCCATGCAATGAATCCATAAAACATCAGAATGTCCAATATAATGCATACAGAAAACATTGGAATGTCCGATACAATGCATGCATGAAACATTAGAACGTCCAATACAATGCATACATGCGTTCCCTGAGATGTCCCAAAAAATAAGTGTGTTCATAATTACATCTTCTTCTACGAAGATCAAACAAGTGAACGTCGCTGCTAACATCCTACAATGCAAGAAGGCATCTGCTACCCTAGCATGTACTTGTGCTCGCTTGTGCAAGCAGACATCTCCTATGACAGGGTATGCTTTAAGAAGCACTCATGTGCAAACTCCACACGCTCGGATGGACATTTCAATTAGCATACAACTGTTTCACCTGACATCATTTAAGACACTTGGACGTCCACAGCGATGTCTCAGAAGACATCCTAAAATGCTAGGCAGACTAGGCAAGTGGCCCCCCAAAACGCCATGTCAACATTTGCAGATGCCACGTCAACCAATTCCATCAGCACCGACGTGACATGCCACGTCACCCAATTCCGAGAGCATTGACGTGGCATGCCACATCACTTACACATCAAATGCCACATCATAGACGGGCAATGGATGAAAAAAATGGCACTCTGGCTTTCCCGCACCTAGGTGGCAGCCACATGTCAACTTCTGAAGTTACTCGTTGACCGATGTTTTTTTGGACATCACGATGCTGGGCCTGCAAATCTGATGCAATATACCATGTTTTGGGCATGTCTATGGCAGCACGAAGTGATTGGACATCAGTGCAGACATAGAATGTATCACGCGCAATGTCCGGGTGTCCAAATTGCGATGTCGCGGCAGACACAGTTTTTTATAATGTAACACATCCTCGACTCGAAGATATCCTCTGTGGAAGTCGTTACTTGATCAATATGTGGGCAAGTGTAGATATGGAGGCCGAAGGCAACTATGACTAGTCGACTATACTACTACTAATGGAGCCATTTGAGAACCCGTTTGTGAACGAGCCGTTCATAGCTGAATTGCTAGAGATTTATGGGAAACTATGGCAATTCAAGGACAACATTGCCACTTGGTCATTCGGCATGAATAAGTACAAGGACTACGTCTACCTTCCCTACCACGCTAAAGATCAGATGACCTTTTTACCATTGAAGCAAAATGAGAAAGTTTCAGTAATCGAAGAGCATCACCAAAACTATGTTGTCATTGTGCTCTGGGACGTCGAGGAAGATGGTCGTCCTAGTGATCACTACCACTCTTATCCTAGACATAAGAAGTGATCACGCGCGGGTCGACATGGCATATCTCGTCAGTACTTTGGAAGACTCTCAAATTATGGAGTTGGTGAGGACGTTTGAGGCATCGAAATATTTGCCCTGGATTGATGGTATAGCGTTCGTCATTTGTAGAAGGCTCAATAATATCTAAGGAGCTTTAGATCGATATGCAATTATACATGTGCAGCAAGTCCCTCCAATTGATGCGCCACTGAATCGAAAGAAAGAAGATTGACTGACCCAGACCAGATAGTGACTACTTCGGGGAGCGTTGCAATAGGACAAGGGCGAGTGCATTTGGAGCCATAAAAGCGTCCGGAGACTCAATCCGAAGGTCCATCAAGTTCCAAGCCAAAGCGACCACGAGGAGCCACTACATCCAAATCTGCAGTGGCTGGCAGTTCTAGGTCAGCCTTACGACTGTGGAGACAGTCGATAAAGAAAGAAAGGATTTTGAGAAGTTTGATGAAATTTAGAAAAAAATTTGGAATACTCACGCCGCTTGCTTTGTGTTGGGCCAAGACCCTATCGAAGTGTCAATCAAACAATGCTTTCTTGCAAAAGACGAGTATATTATTCAAAAGCTTGAGAGAGGCATTGTTGAGGACGTGAAGGAGCTCATCCAATTGGGCGACATTAAGCAAAGGCAACATATTTGCGTCACTCCCATGGACGCAAAAAAACGACTTTTGAAGTCCCCTCCCCTGAAATGGGATGACATTAAGAACGGCGGATTTATGATAATCAATGGCCAACACAGTGTCACCGCCTCTCAGGAGTTGCAGGTTGAGGACTGTGGTGAAACGCGAAAGCGAGAACTTCAAATGTGGGAGGCTTACGTTGTCTAAACCCTAGATCCAGAGATGTTGACGAACATCTCTGCCTTCTACAACTCCACCAACCACCTCAACCACGCGTAGGTACCCAACTCTCATTGTAGTTTATTTTGTTTGAAATTTTCCTCTTGCCATTTGAAACCTCTATATTCAATTAGCCCCCTCACCTTCGTTTTTTGAAAAATAAGCTTAGTTCGTGACTACATGTTCAATCAACATAAAAAAATAGATATGTGCAAACTTTGTGCATAAAAACTTAAGTTGGATTTTTTATCTCTAAGCTCTCATATAACTACATTTCCAAAAAAAGGTTCATAATATCATTGTAAAAAATGAGACATTAGAAGGGGTTTGAGGGCTTGGGAGGATTGTTTCAATCCTATTCCCTAGATTAGGAATGCATCAAAATATTTAAATAATAAAATTTTAAAATTTAATTAAAATAATCAAAATAATCAAAATAATTAATATCATTTGATGTAGCATAATCATGGCCACATTATATTGTTGATTTGGTAGGGTTTCCATAGTTCCTTGCAATTTGGGAACTCATGAGAACTTGTTGTCTACTTTTGCCCTCAAACATCTTCTAATGCTACACAAGCCTATACAAAATCCATTTTGTCTCCCAAGGGAACTTAGGGATTTTTAGGGTTTAACCACTAACTTCAATGTTGCATGAAAGTTTCCTAAATACCAAAATTTGGTGCTTCATTTTTCTCTTATCTTTTCATTTTCTAGCTTGTGCGATTTGGCCATTATGTTTTTTGGTCCGTTTTTTAACCCCTAAATGCATGAGGCACCAAATTTTGGTGTTGACAATACTTTGAAGTTAAATAAAATCTAATTAATTTTTTAATTTTTAGTATTTTATATTTTTGACAAATTCTTTTTGAAGTCTAGGTTTAGCATCAAAAATTTGATGTTGAAAATGATTGATTATGATTTTCTATTCAAGATTTTGTGCAAGGGTGTCCATTGCAATTTTGACTTTCTATAGTACTGAGGGCTCTTGAAAATGAGCCTCAAATACATTAAATCTTGGAGAAAAAATTGCATTAGAAATTCATTTAAAAAAAATTGTAGAGTAGATTTTGAGAAGTTATGAATTGATTAGAGTTATGCATGTTAGACCCTTCAACCTCATATTTTTTTGGTGACCAATTTTTTAAAAATTTGACTTGCAAAAAAAAAGCTGAAAGATTTTCATAGTTTTAATACCTTCATGATCAAACATCATAATTTTTCAATTTATAAGTGATATTGTTGATTTTTTTATGTGATCTCTAATATGTTGGTTTGAATTTCTATAGTTAGTCTTAAAAAAAATTGATACAACTTATCAAAATGTTGACTTTTTGTTCAATTTAGAGCAAATTCATAGGATCTCAAAACAAGTCTTGGGCATTTAAGGGTTAATGCAATGCATCAGATTCAATGAATTGTCAATGATTATCGTGTGGTTACTATTCTTTCATGAATCCGCACGTTAATTTACAATTTAATGCATTGTTATGATGCACACGATTTCTGCAAAGAATTTGTACTACTTTGTAATTGGTTTTAACTATGTGACTTCTATACATTAATCACAAGTGTGCAAAAGACACTGATTATACACAAAAAATTATTATTTTTGTCGTGCATTTTATGTGCATTAATGTACATGGAAAATCCATGACAATAATGTCATTGCTATTTGTATTGTAATAATGTTTATTAAATGGTATCAATGTTCAAAAAAACTTTGTCAATGTTAAATTGTTGATAACCATTCTAATTAACAATAACTTTTTTTTCAACTAAATTTCTTGCATTTTGTTTGTTAACATCTAATTAGTATATATTTTAATGGCCTTCAAATTTTAACTTTATCTGCATCCATCAATAGGCCACCAAGAAACTTGATGGCGTTCATAGGCACTTGGTCAAAATGAAGAATGGAAAGGTCTTTTTTATACTAAAATCTATTCAATGAACACTCAAACAATATGAGATAACTTAAAGATGAGAGCTTGATCGGCGCTCACTCATTGTCAACTTGATGAAAACTTAGGAACTTTGTTCAAAGTAGAGATTCAGATCTTAGTTTGGCATAGTATAATACATTTTTTCAAAAAATATCAAACTAAAAAAAGTTGTCAAATTAAGTTAACTTTCACTTTCAAAAATCCATTTGTGATATTAAGACTCCTATCAAAAGTTATAGACAAAAATCAAAGAAGATGATTGAAAATGTCAAATAAAATGTTCCTTGCTAACCCTCTTAGATTTTTGTCCATAACTTTTGACAGGAGTCTTAAAATCACAAACAGATTTCTGGAGGTAAAAGTTAACTTGATTTGACACCTTTTCTTAGTTCAAAGTTATTTAAAAATGGTATTCTACCATGCCTAAATGTGAACACAAATCTTGTTTTTTAATTGACTTAGTATTGAAATTGTGAAAGATAAAAAAATTGATGTTAGTGCAATAATTATGTACGAACATGACGTTGTGTGATTATTGCATTAACTTTGTATGTCTCAAATAAGCACTAATGATGCATGAAGTAAGTCACCCATTGCTAAACTATTGAAATCGTACGTTTCTAGTTATGCATAGTTATCGTATAACTTCAATAATTTAAATTCAAATATGAATGAGATGCCTATACCACATTGTAATCATGAATGATAATAGTATTAAAAAAATATTTTTAAATGAATGAATGTAACATGAAAGCTGTATACAATGATAATCATGCGATTATTATTGGCATTTCATGACAAGGGAACTTTGTGATGTGGTTCTTTCCATTGAATAAAAATAAAATAAAAATAAAAATAAAATCATGGGAACTTAGGCGAACATACTCTTCCTTTTCATAATTCCTTCTCTCTCTCGGTTCTCGTCATCCCTCACGTTCCCTTACGTTCCCCACGACGCTCCAGCGATGCTCCCTTCAACCCGTTCTGCTTCCCAGTCACCGTTTCCTCCTCTCGCAGCTGGCCGATGCCTCTCCTCGGTCCAGACGTTTCTTTAAGCCGACCGCTTGATTCAAGCTCTCATCCCTCCATCTTGCAGCATTCTGGCAGGTGTACAGCGATGCCGAAACCGCTCTTCCTCACATTGGCCAGCATTTCAAGATCCAGAAAGAGCTGCAAGAACTTGAAACCAAGTGTCTGCCGCGTTTCTGCTGCTCACTGATTTGGGGTACGTCCTGCAGATTCTTGGTTGTTTTCTTCATGACCTAATAATTTTGGTACTTCAACCCTTCTTCACGCTCATGTATGATGTTTCGCACTGTGAATCTGTCCTACATTGTGACCTTTCCTCTTTCTTTTGGGGGTGTTTAGTGCTCTGAAGTGGTTGTCTGTGACGAATTCGGATGCATTCTTTGTTACGCAACAATTTTACCTTCAATGTGAGAGTTTTTTTTTATTTAGCATTTTGAGTGATTTGCAGTTATGAAATCGATTTTGGAGTATTTGAAAAGGATCCTTTGTGTGAAAATCTCTCTTGGAGATCTTGAGCCTCGTGGAGCTCAGGTTTGCAAGTCTTTGTGCTTCTGTTTTGGTGGTTCACCCGAGCAGAGCCTGTTCTCTGTTGCGTTGCGTAGTTGAAAACAAGATCTTTTGTCAAGCCCCATCGATGATCCAGATTTAGGTAGATGTCAGACGCGAGGAGTTTGTTCTGCAATGCCGTGGTTGATGGCTCTTTCTTGAGCTTCTTCGTTGACTCCACATCAAGTTTTTTTGTGCAGGCTAAATTGGCATCTGTGTTAATTTTGATATCACAGTGAAAGGTCTAGATGAAACTAAGAGTTGATGAAACCGCTGTTTCCCATTTTGTTTGTCACTGGTCAGTTGCAAAAAGGTATAGGATGGTACTTGCTGCAGTTGAAGCAATTTAACGTAAGTACGAGTGCGGTTTTAGGGGGTTCTTTGGGAGATGTGGAGAGACCACTTTGGGGTCGAGTCAAATCCATTGAGATCAATTTTTATCCTTATATGAATTTCTTATGAAATCATTCAAAGTGGGAGACTGTAGACCACCAGAAGTGACAGTAAATGACGCCATTTCCATTCAAAGGTCAGTGGCCGTGGACATTTAGCCAAGTCATGATTTCACTGCACTTGCTTATTGAAGTGCGGCCATGTGTACGAATGGATGAGCGGTACAGAAGATGGGATCAGGTCGCTCACGGAATTAGTATCCTCTACCTTTCAGTGTAACCTTACAGTGAAATCTAGATGAAACCTGTAGTTGATGAATCTGCTGTTTCCCATTATGGTTGTCACTGGTGGTTTCAATTTCAATACGTTGTGATGGAGGCTATTATATTCTAGATGTAACAGCCAATGTGTATTATCGGTGAAACCTGACTTGCGAAGATTCTGAATTCTTTTTTTATCTGGCTCCCTTGCAGTCGTAGTATTCAACAATGAGGTGATGTGAATACTCTCTTTCCACTCGGTAGCGTTCACACTATGGGGTCGCTAGGGGCCGATGAGCTTGGCGTATCACCACAACATCTAGACTCACTGCTGAGCATTAGCAGTGAAGAGCTTTCTCAACATAAGACGGCCGGCGACCTCTGGGTTTCCATTCAGGGCAAAGTGTACAATGCTACAAAGTGGCTCAAAGACCATCCAGGTGGTGAGATTCCGCTACTCCATCTCGCAGGTCAGGACGTGACAGACGCATTTTTAGCATTTCATCCCGGCACAGCATGGAGTATCCTACCTCAGTTCCTTATTGGCAAGCTCTCCGACTATGAAGTCCCCCCTATTGCCGCAGAGCACAGGCGGCTTCTCAGGGAGTTTAAGCAAGCAGGGCTTTACAAAAACCCATTGGAGGTTTACGCTTTGTACGCCTGCTGGGTAGTGCCATTACTTCTCCTTTCAGTGCTGGGCGTTTTGTACTCACATAGTTTCGTGGTTCACATGCTGAGTGCAGCCATGTTGGGCATTGTGTGGAATCAAACCGGCTGGGTGGGGCATGATACAGGTCATTGTGGAATGACGAAAAACCGTACCTTCGACAGATGGTTCGCCATTGCAATTGGAGACTGTTTGTCAGGGATCAGCATGGGATGGTGGAAACGAAACCACAATGCTCACCACATTGCCTGCAATAGTATAGAGTACGACCCAGATTTGCAGTATATCCCTCTGTTTGCAGTGACTTCAAAACTCTTCTCAAATCTCTACTCCTACTTCTATGACAGAATCATGCCATTCGATGGTATAGCACGGTATCTCATCGCCTACCAGCACTGGACGTTCTATCCCATTATGGCAGTGGCGCGAGTAAACCTCTTTGTGCAGTCAATTCTGGTGTTGACATCAAAGAAGCATGTTCCGGACAGGTGGCTGGAATTGGGAGCCATAGGTTTCTTCTACCTCTGGTTCTTCACGCTCTTGTCATATTTGTCGTCTCCACTGGAGAGGCTTTTGTTTGTGCTTGTCAGCTTTGCCGTGACGGGAGTGCAGCATGTGCAGTTCTGCTTAAACCATTTTTCGTCCCCGGTGTACCAAGGGCAACCGAAGAGCAAGGCGTGGGTTCAGTCCCAGGCACGGGGCACTCTGAACCTGTCCACGCCAGCGTATATGGATTGGTTTCACGGGGGTCTCCAGTTCCAGATTGAGCACCATCTGTTCCCCACTTTGCCACGGCATAACCTCCGGAAGGTGGTGAAGTTCGTCAGACCTTTCTGTGAGAAGTATGGGTTGCCATATGAATCAGTGAGCTTCTGGGAAGCGAACCGGATGATCATCCGGACTCTGAGAACTGCGGCTTTGCAAGCGCGGGATTTCTCGAAACCAGCCCCGGCTCTCTCTGAAAGCCTCTTGTGGGAAGCTGTGAATTCCAAGGGCTGAGAGAAACCAACAGGCGAAGCTATTCTTTGGTGCAGGGTTTGCAGGGGTTTAGGGTTTAGGGTCTTGACATCATCTCTTTCTGAAAACCTCGTCTGGGAAGCTGTGAACTCCAAGAGCTGAGATAGACCAACAGGGAAGGTATTCTTTGGTTCAGAGTTTGCGCTTACGGTTTACGTTTACGGTTACGGTCTAGGGTTTTAGCATCATCTCATTGACTCGGTGGTTTACACTTGAGATTTACCTTAGACACAGTCCTGCTTCTTGAATTCAAGGATTTTTTAGCTTTTGTGGACCCCGGTTGTTTTCTCTGAGCTTGTACCATGCATTTGACGAACTCTGAAGTGCTTCAAGATTTTATTCAAGCCAGCATTATGGCCAGCCCTTGTATGTGTTCAGTGGCACAGCAATGCCACAACTTGCTTCCAACTTCAAGCATTTGCATCCAACTTCAAGTATCCTATTTGTTGGAAGTGTGATATTTGGGAGATCACTATACGGTAACTACACTTCATTGTGACCCGTTCAGTTCATAACCAAAACATGTAGAATCTTGCCTGTTCATGTTCATGCAAGTTTTAGGGTTGATTTATGGAACTTACAAATTCATAGTTGTTCATGTGGTGTCCAGAAAATGCATGCAAAGAGAATCTCTAATCCCCTTTTAACATTGAACAACACCCCACAATAATCTTATAGTTTAATATTGGGAACCACCTTCAAATATTTATCATACAATTTGAGGTGTAACTTAGTATACAATTTGAGGTGTAACTTAGTTTACTTTGACATATAGAGAGATCTTGTCTGGTGTAAGAGCTAGCTAAACTTGTTGAATATTTATTTATTATCACTATCTATGAATTTTTGTATATAATTAGTAGGATGGTGATCACTATTGAAGGGATAAGATATTTTTTAATTTTTCAAGCATCTTGCAGTGCAACAATTTCCAAAATTGTCACAAGTTTTCAAGAGCAACTAATAGAAATCCAAGTATTTTGTGCTTCAAAGATTTCCTATAGTTGAAATGTAATGTAGGATTTTTAAATCATTTATATTTACTAGTGGTCTTTAGTGGATTGATGCAACTAATTACACCAATATATATGGATGAAATATGAAAAATATGTATTATCTTTTGTTCATCCAACGTATTCATAATCATTTTAAAAAGAATGATAAAATTCCAAGATTTTTTAGCAAGCTATTGATTTCATACATTGAAAATGGAAGTATTTATTGTCAAGTATTCCCTTAAATTCCTTTTATATTGCTTTAGAGCAAATTATTGGTAAAAGATTATTGCCAAAGCCATATGAAGTTATCCTATGATTTTCACTTAGAAAATTTGAAAAGTATAACACAATGTCAAAGAGGTACAAAACAATTGGGTTGGATTTTTCTTGAAGTTTGATTCAAATAATGAAGTGCAAATTGTATAAACTATTTCCCTACTACAAAGAATAGAGAGTTATGCAATGACCAAAAAATACGACTACTTCTATTTGGAAATAATGTATCCATTCTCAATGCAATCACCATTGAAAATGGATACACTATTTCCAAATGGAAGTAGCATTTCACAATAGGTGAGCTCTATCATTGCTACTTAATGCTATGGTGCTACAATGGATAATAATGAGCAAATTATATACTTCCTCTGTTTTTGAAAATGATCCATATTTCCTTTGTAAACTACAAAGGAAACATGGGTCTTTTTCAAAAATAGAGGTAGTAATATGTTCTAGAATGTCACTTAAGAGGTTTTGCTTTATTTGAGATTGCACAAGGTCCATATGTGAAGTTTTTTTTTTTCCTCAATTAATTTGTCAAAGCTCAATACATCTAAACCATTGGTAATCTAATCATTTTGTAACACAAAATTTTTTAAAATTTTTTGTAGTCACCACTTCCAATAGTAAGGCATGCCATTCTACTAGCTACTATGTACTCTTTCACATTTTCAAATTTAACCCTTAAATGACGAATTGATCACCATAGAAATCATTTGTTTGAATACCATGTGAATTATTGGCTTAAAAAAAATGCAAAAGCGCTCATTGAAAGAAGACCTTCCCTTTTCACACAAAATTTTGAAGATGAATAGTTGCACTTCTATCCTACATGGAGAGATTCTTTGTCATTCATCAACCAAAAATCATCATCGACCAAAAATCATCATCCACCAAAAATCATCCTCCCATCGTTTATGGATTCAGATGTATGGATTCAGATGTACACTTCTAGCCCATGGATGTGCAAAACAGGTTGCAACTAATTTGTGGCACAAATAGGATGACTGACCTATATTACAAAGAAGTATCACAAACAATTGCCATCCGAAACAGTAGAATCAAAATTCACAATGTGTTGGCTCAAATTCACATATATTGCTTGTTACATAATGGGAAAAGGTACAAAGCCATGCTGGTCCAGCACACAGGAGAAGGTCTCATACTGTAAGATAACTAAACCTATTCCGTTGCACCTTTTTAAGGTTGCTGACTTGATTACAACGCATGTAGGAGCCTTGTTTGTTATAGTTCTGCAATTTGGTACCAACATATTCTGTGTCGACATTAGGTGAGTGTCACAATAGGTACTCAACCTGACGGGCACTGGTATGAAAGAACCGACAAATTTTCTATGAAGTCGAGTAGCCTCCAAGATTTCTTAGAATGAAATCATCGCACTAATGCATCATTCTAGAACTACCTTCTCAAATCTAAAGAAACTTCTGCATTCTAACAAACTCGAAGTACAAAGCACTAACAGTCCTTCACAGAGTTGTCCCCAAACTGAAAATGACATCTCTTCAAAAGAAACGGCACCTGAAGTGATGATCACCCCATGAGTGCGAATCTGACTTCCACGACCCTGAAAATCTATAACAAGGTCATGGACAACTCATGCTTCACTTGGTTTAATAGACTAAGTTGTTGTTCACAAAGTCTGCCACGAGCCCAACAGGCAGATGGTGCCCTCAGAATAACTTGCAGTAACTAAAAGCCAGGAACATAGCACAAATAAACCCTCTTGCCTATTTTCAGAATCCGACTGCCAATGTAGACGTTCACACTTTGAGCTTGCAATACTGTAACTTCGGCATCGAAGACACCCTGCAGGTAGGAAATGTGAAGCTCGAAACATGTTGGCGTTACACCGATGAAAGGGGTTGAATCTTTTCACTGAAGTGGGGATCCCTAAATACCACATCGATTGAAACAGTGCCTCCAATGTACAGCACAAGCTCAACCCGATTTCAAATATTTACAGGTGTTGCCAACATGCTGTCCAGTAACTCTCCCTATTTCCGTCGTGCATGATGGGCCTGACGGGCTGCCTGTTCATCGCGAGCAATCCTTTCTGTGTACAAAGGCAAGCGAAGAATATCCTGGAACTCCTCCTGCAAGTCCTCTTCAGTGATGTTGTCCTTGATGCTACCCATCACCTGCAGTCAACACAGCACGATCTCAACCAAGAATTATTGAATTATTGAGACAAGAACCAGGCGTCCTCGCAAGCGTACCATGTTCCAATAAATTGTTCGAGAAATTGACTACTACTTTATACACGGATAATCTATTCATAAGAAACTCAACTTCGATCCTCTCCTAATTCAAGGTCGACCCAAAAGTTTTTGAGAACAATAAGAAACTGCAAAGTCTCTCTTCCAACTTGAGCACACAAACCTTGAGATAGACATGATATGCATTTGGTGTGTCCTTGTCGGGACGCATACGCATGTAACTCCAAGTCTCCAACTCTGGATCGTAACTGCACTCAATGATCTTGTTTACCATGTTTGGAACATCTGCACCCTCTGTAATCCCAAGCCCAACCAAACCATAAGCGATACGGTTCTTAAAGGAGAACAATAAGTCATTGTATCGAAGATAAATTGTATGTACAGAGCTTCTGATCATTAACAACTGCATTACCTGGAAACACGACCTTCGCATGGTCAAGCTGCCTTAACTTTCCAGAATCCATGAGCTTGAGCAAATATTGATTTCCACTTGGCGCAAGCTACATAACCAATGCCAGTGAAAACATCAACTTAAAAGAACCTGAAGGTTCTACTAGGCTACTGAACAGGGTCGTGTTAAACTCATAACTCTGTACTGAGAACAACCAGCCTTCAACCATATGCTAAAAAATTTACACAAGGGAGACAAACGGTCAATTACAACGAGTCATCAAGTAATAAGGCACACAATTTGCATGAGCGCAACTTCATAAGAATAACTTAGCCGATAGAGAAAAGAGCCATAGGACAACCTGCAACATGAAGTCGACTGAGTTCATGTGAGCATATTTCCATTTGAGTAGGCCTTCGTGCGTACGTGGAACATACGGATCATCCCAACCCTGCAAAATAAAAACAAACTGGAACCGTCACCTATTGCAGCATTGCATTAGTTCAAAAGATAGAACGCAAATCTTCAGTAGAGAAAGGAAACTCAAAATATGGAGGATAGAACCCACAAGATTAAAACAAATTGGAACTGTCACCTATAATTGCATTCCATAAGTCTAAAATATAAAAGGTAAATCTTCAGTAGAGAGAAAAAAACTCAAAATACGGAGGAGGATAGAACCTGCAAAATAAGTCCATCTGCCTCATGACAAAGCTGAGGAATAAATTTATGCAATATCTTGTCTGTGGTAGAAAGCATCCAAAAATCCTTCCGTCTCACCTGCATAATCCATAAAATAATTCAAACCTTAATAAAATTACATTGACTATGCTCACATTCTGAGTCCAACCATGGGATCGCTCCAAACCCTTCTACAATTCTAAGCATTAAAGGAAAGTGCCAACGGATTGCAGAATTACAAATACTTTGCTTCCGGTTATAATCATACTTATATAAAAGATTTACAAATAAGAGGGATTAAACCTAAAGGCGCTCAAGAAAAAGTAAAAGCCTGCAGTTGAAACCGAAGAAAGTAGACAGAACTGAAATGTCGGCCATGAGTTTAGTTATAGTCCTTCGGTACAAATAAGGGATAGAAGGTACATATACATACACTGAAAGCCTCAAGTTGATATTCATAGAGCCCTCCTCGAAGAGAATTCAATTCATGCGCTCGAGGTTCAACGACCTCCTTCTCAATCATTCTCCATCTTTCATGGAATGGCAACTACACACGGAGCAATGTAACTGGTTATTCATGATCCCTGAATACTTCCTAAAGCTAACCAACACCAACCCATAAACCTAGGATCCTACGAACGGTATAAAAAGACTGCATTAGGCCTATTCAAATGGAAAGCGACTTTGGTGACACGTTTAGACTTCTCAATTCAGTCAGTAGAGGACCATAGGACCAGTTGGCAAGAACGATATAGCCCTACTTCTGGAGAGAGCTGCCTAGCGTAAAATTCGTATTCAGACCCTTTTCTGGGTGGAAAAGACCTTCAACATGGGTCTCATGCACCACAGGGTAATAACCTCTTGAAACTTAAACTTGAGAACCGTACAACCGCCAACTAAACGAAACCTCCCAAGCCCGACATGTAACCAGGGCATAAATCTCTAAACACGGTCAGTTCAAAACGATTGCATCTTTGCAATATGTCGTTTTCGCCAGGCTAGCTCGGATTCCTATCTCATCGCTTGTGATATATACCGAGGCTAATATGGTCAACGAATTAGTACCCGGTAGCACCTGTGTTGCCCGTGATCTCATATAATGATATTGCTCAGCATGTCAGGGTACCTTACACTAGAATACCTTGGAGAGAGGTTTTTGATTGAGCATCATCAGATCATAAACCAGGTACCGCCTCTTGAGCTGCCCATCCGGTAGCTTATCGATCACCATCTCACCATCCATTAACGTTAAATGATGCGTGGGAGCCAGAGAGTCCCTTGAGATTTGTCCCTACACAGTTTTTCTCCCAGTTAGCCCCAAAATGAGAAACTATCCACAATAAAAAACACAACATCAAGCTTCTACAATACACATGCTCAAATTTCTTTTCGAAACTCATGCACTTAATTAAATGTACCTTGACAGGAAATCGCAGCTGAACTCTTCGAAACCTGAAGTTCCGGTCGATCAGATATACCCCATCTCTCGCTATCAACATCATGTAACGAGTTCCATCTGCCTTCCACGTAGCATAGTAGTATTTCTGTCTCAATAACTGCAAATTTTTCCTGTAGTTCCACGAGTTGCAACCTGGTCAAACATATATGATAATTGAAAGATGCTTATGAACGGCGAAGAACAGAGTTAAGAGAAGCCGAGAACATGATTGTATGTGGAGAAAGTTTCGGAACCATCATCTATATTTGATTGTCAAGTGAAGAAAGACAACTAGAAGGGAGCCATTCAGGAACTCAGGGCAGTCTCATCCTCCAAAATAATGCTCTGAGAATTTTGATAAACCAAACTGAACTCATGAAATCGTTTTCAAAATCGTTTTCAACCACATTCTCAGAAGAATGTCAACTAGGATCCACGTAAGGTACAACTCAAACATCTGCTTCCAATTTGCATAATCTTCACTCAAACAGTATTAAAAGAAGCACACCTATCCAATGATACCGGTTGAGATCCTGGAAAGCGCAAGTTCATCCCGTATCCATGCGAAGTAGTCTGACCAAAACACATGAAACATGGACAGGTATCAAGTCAACGACTCTCAACAAAGTGTTGGGAAAAAAGGCAGGGCCAGGCCTGGGTAAAGGACCGCTACACTGACATGCCAATTCAATTCAATTTTCAATTCCCAAACGTAGCCTTTTCCTTAGCGCTGTCCGACGTACTGCCCTCTGAGTGAGGTGCCTTTAATCTTCGTTCATATTAATTAGGAAATGAGACATTATAGAGAGAAAGGAGGTATATATCAAAATAAAAACTAAAAAGAATATCATTGTGCAAAGACATTCCACTATTCATCTGCAACTACTCCGAGCCTTTGGGGTTTCATAGTATATTAACTTCGTTACAAGCTCCTGAAGCTGAGTATCAAAGTTCAGAGGACTCACCACACCAACGGCCCGATAACACCAAGTCTGCATTTCCCGCTGCTGCTCATCTGGTATAGCATCTCCCAGAACATCATCATTTGTCATGGCAGCAATGGGAGCAGCCGGTTCGTCCTCTTTGTTAAACTGACACCACACCCACGACATAAGTTCACAACGTAAATACAACGTAACTAACATCCTAAAAGAAAACAGTCAAGCATTCGCAAACTATTTGTAGAGCTGACTTTGGTCGTAAGAAATACCATATATGAGAATCAGGAACCGAAATGAAGAGAAGAATGCTTCAGATGAAAGACAAATTGCGTGCGAACTACATTTAAAGGTCAAAAATCTCTTTGAAAGACTAAATCAGTTTTGATAGGTTTAACAACGAGGATATATTCACAAATGAACAGGATTAACACTTATTGCCAGTATACAGAAATCACATCAGAACCTTCACACTTCGTTATGCCAGGAAAAGCAGTAGCTCAGCAAGCTTCTTAACTAAATATTAAATATATTCTTACCTGAAGAGCAGCCATAAAATCGTCTTCGTCGTCTTCATCTTGATCAGTTGTAGCAATACAGTTCAGATCGGGAGTCTCAGGTCTTTTCCATTCTGGAGTCGATGGACAGATTAAGTTCTGTGGTTTTGGCTCATGGTAAAACTTGTAGAGATCCTCGATATAGTGCTGCTTGTATATGCCAGGAGGTCTTGCTTTGGCAAACATACGAATTGCCTGTGTCAGAGAAAATCTGATAAGAACATAGAGCACACAGCAAAGGGCTGGATACAGTTTTGAGCAAAGTCTTATCCATAAAAAAATTATCAGCTCCACCGATTTCTCGCAGCTCCGTTTGGCACAAAGAATAATCCCTGCTCTAAACCCCGTGTCCTAATGTCTATGTTGCTACCCAAACGGTTAGCATATGCAAAGCTTGTGTCGAGAAATTAGCATTGACATGAATAAGAAACCTCTAGTGGATTCAAGAAAAACAAGCGTAGAGACCAGATCTCGACCACAGAGGAGTAATAAATGCAAGACAAACCTGCTCAACGCTGCTGCATTGGGTGCGCATAAGGTAATGAACAATCATGAAACCCGTACGATTGTGTCCGTGAGTACAGTGCACCAGTATGTACTTATTTGCACCATTATCACCTTTGGCATGCAGATTCGAGAAGAATCGCATCACCTATATCAGCCACAACACAGTTGATGAGTAACAATGAGCACAGAGGTAGCTAATCGTGAGCAAAATCCTAGAAGTGACAAAACTCTATGTAAGCTAGAATAAATAAAACGAACCAAACATTTCAAGAGCAGGGGTAGCATGCCTTCATTACCTCAAATACAAATGAGTTCACTGACTCGGGATCTGGAACCTCATTACGCCCCCGGCAAGCCACCTGCGATAGCACTGGCAAGACTTTAGGATCTGGTGGCATAGTAATTGAGAAACAGTTATCAATACCACAAAGGGTCGAATCGTGTTACCTTCACATACTTTACTCCATCGTTCGTCCATTCGTTTGAGTTGTAGTAACGAGATGTGTTGGTTAAGTCGATAACCAGTCCGATCTGCAGCCAATTTTTTTGTCATTATATAAAGCAGAACGAAATCACAAATTGATGAACTCAATTACTCCGCTCATATCCCCACACGTACTTCCTACAATAATACCCAAGTAGGATGTTAGAACACAAAACCCTAGGAAAATATATACACGTTAAAAGTATAGAATCTCCAAAACATAGAGGGACTCAAATTAAGACCGCCCAACCTTACGCCCAAGAGCCTGCTGATGCCGAACAACATGTCGCCGCGAATATCTCCTTCCCGGATCTAACACCTCATTGAAACTCTCCCCAAGAGGCACTTTGGATGGTATCAAGTTTGCAATGGGCTCTCCCGCACCAGGACAATCCAGCCAGCCTAAAATGACAAGAATTTATCAAAAGATTTCAAGCCTCTTTGTTCATCGCCATTGCCAGCTTGAACATTAATCACCTAGCAAGCTACCCCTATTGTCAAACCTAGATATTGCCGTATTGCAAAGAAGATTGCTCATACATGTGCACCAACGGGAATTAATTTTCCTTCTGCCAACATCTGATTGGATTTGACAAGAAGGCGAAAGTCACCTTCAGGTAATGGACCCACGTTACGCAATCTGTCCACAGGTTTCGGAGGCCCGTTGAAAATCTTAGCGACTTTTCCAGTTCTTTCACCTTCCGATTCCCGCAGGCGCTTCATTCGGAGCTTCCTCTCCTCTCGTTCCTGCACCTCACAACAGTAAATTTTACTTGAGACAATAAAACTTGGGCATACATTCTGAATTAGGGCTACATTACAGCTTTCATCTTCACTGATTGTCAAGGCTTAAACCATACCGCTTTCATCATATCGACCGAGCTCATGAAAACCTCCCCATCAGATGCCATGGCTGTAGCCGCCCGATCACCCATCTCCTCACACGTCTGTTAGATTGCTCTCCGAAAACAGATATACTCTTTACTACCGTCCTGCTAAAACCAATATAATTCCCTCACTGCAAGCAACGAATCTGCACACCAAACAATACACTGACGGTCAGCATTTTTCGCACAACTCAAACAGAGTAGTGCAGCTCAATATTGTAAAAAGGATACAAGACAAATAAAACGTCTTGATGTCGTGTAAGAGAAATTTTTGCACCATGATTTATGATATAGGCTAGCTTGCAAAACCATTTATGATTTCCGCGCATAAAAATACCCTCTCATACCTTGGCAAGTACTTCCAATCTGAGAACATCTGATGCTTGTGGAAAGCAGTCACATAGTCATTTATAAGGTCGCAACTCTACTATGTCAAGATCAGAACGACCTCTCTAGTGTTTGCTGATAGTTAATAACCAGTTTGTTTTTTTCTGGCGTTTTGTCGCCAGTTCTGACATAAAGAAACGAATACCCTGATGTCCCTCCAAATATAAAGCAATGGCATGCTGCCAGGAACACAAGTTCTACAGTAAAAAAAAACGCTGTTAATAACCTTCCACACAAAAAAAACAATTAAAAACAAACAAACAAAACATCCGTCACAGCACACAGAACTCGGAACTAGTAATGACCAATCCAGCAACCTAAAATCGAATGAAGAAATTAGACTCTTCTAGAGCCTAGAGTAGTCCAGAGCAACACATGAGGCCTACAACCGGAAAGCAAAAAACTAAACTGTCCTTCTAGGGCTGCGCACAGAGAGGGAGAAACGTGACAGGTTGAGATTCAACCGGAACGGCGGGTATAAAACGCCCAGGAAAATATAGGTGAAGTACTGAATGATTGCACTCAAAATCTCATTTTCAAAGTGCATTCTCTGTAGTTT
This sequence comes from Climacium dendroides, assembly GCA_950106755.1. Lineage (NCBI taxonomy): Eukaryota > Viridiplantae > Streptophyta > Bryopsida > Hypnales > Climaciaceae > Climacium > Climacium dendroides. Next base: position 22,671,579 of record OX467091.1, read on the forward strand.
ATCAACAAAATATCACTCAAAGTACTGAGATCACAGCAAGCAATCGAAAGCACGCAGCAAATATGACAGCAGACTAATCAGAATCACGCGAATCATTTTCTTTTTTGGCTCATTTCTAGGTCAAATCATGTGAGTGATATGTTGTTGGAAAGCTCCCGAAAATGCGCTCTAAATGAGCTATAATAGGTCTCCTAACTCAAAGTACGGAGATCATGCCGACCAATTGAAGTTCGCTGGCTAGGGTTTCAAGTTGCTAATATACACTTCTACACACATTTATCATAGCACTCTCCGAAAGTATGACTGAACGAACTCAAAAACTGATCAATTCTACATGGCCATCGAAAATTCCATTCGAAACCCTAGCAGCACATGAGTCACTGAAAACAGAGCTCAGTCGTTCCCGGCTAGGGTTTTGCAAATCAAGGAGTTTAGAAGCAAAGAAAAGTGTACAATACCTAGAAAGAGCAGGGCATGCCACGAAGGATCTGTAAAGCTGGCCGAGCAGAAGGGAAGAGGAGAGGAGCGCAGGTGTACAAATAAGCACCATGGCAACAAAATTGGCTGCAAATTTTAAAGCAAGCTGTTCCAGTCTACAAGATCGACACTTGTGCAGTTCTGGAAGCATTCAGAACTAAACTCGCAACCGCATTTCTAAATCACTTGACAATGTGTACTTTAGTATTGAGATTATTCCGGCGTTATTGTTTCCGACATTGCTAACCTAATTAATCGAAGTGCTCACGGCTCTCACGCCATCGCCGTTGCAATCACCGGAGCGGGCGGGCTCCGCAACCTCGGAGTGGAGTGTGTTCTGTCTTAGAGACGGCAGAGTCGAGGCTTAAGAAACGAAGGAGACGCGTGCCACCCAAGATTTGTGAACTGGTGGTAGATTTTGGGGTGTCGTGGGAAGATTTGTGCGCGTCTGGTAGATCTCGATCGTGGTTTCCAGGAACATACGAACATACACCGTGGAATGATTGTCGTGATAGCCGCGAATCTTTGGCATCTTCCATGAATGTCCTTTGGTGAGCAGTGTTTTTTTTATGGGCGAATTTTCGCCTAAAACTTACTCAAAAAACAGGCAGGCGAATTTAACAAAAGTAAATTTAAAAAAAAAAAAAAAATTTGCCTGAGGCTAAATGATGAGGTGCCTATGGTTGCCTCGTCAACCGCCCCAGCCCCAATCACATCACCATATGAGCTGGACACTTTAGGGTTGTGGGCGTCACTTTTCTTGCTTCATCTGTCTATCAATAGCCATGCGTCTGTGAGAGCTTGCCATTTCGTCAGAGCTACCATGGTTTTTGCTATTGTTTTTTTTGGAAAATTCGCTCGTATGTGATCTCCTTTCTGCAGTTGGCCACCAATCGAGCTTTGCGTTGGTTTGGTTTAGATAGGATTCTTGTTTTGGGGTGTGGAGGTCCAGCGTTAATTGTCGTAAGTGCTTTTGTCGCTGGAAAGTTGTGATTAGGTGAGAGAATCGTGTGATTAGCACACAATTGGATTGCAAGTTTAGCGCATAATGTGAAGAAGCTCTGAGTTTAGCAGATGAGTTGTAGATCAAGAATTTTTCGTGTGGAAGTTTGGATTGTCTGGAATTTGGCAATGTCGGCGGATGCTTCTCATTCTCTAATTCATGCATCTTCATTGGGCAACATTCGACTATAAATTACATAGATTTGGAGACATTCAACGCAGATGAGTCCTCAATTTTTCACATTTTGATTGCTTGCATTACTTCGAATTGTCTCTTTTCTTGCAGTTATTGACGATCATGGCTCCAAGCCAATCCACGATGACAAAAATTTTGTACAAGGGTAGAATTCAATCTATAGATTTTCAGTCTTATAGTTTCGATTGTACCACGCAGATTGGGCTCAATGGCGACGAAGGAGTAGCGACAACAGAATGCGTGGATGGAGATGTGCAACCGGTGCTTCTTGGCACCTCCGTTGTTGATGAGGAAATTAACGGCATCAAAGCTACGGCTACAACTCCTAAGGTCGTCATCCTTGATTCTGCATCGGCATCTCCAATACACGAATTAGCAAAGGCACGACATCTCGAGTATGAAAAGAATGGAAATTGGCAAGATTTTTGAGCAGCTAGATTGTCATGGGCTAAGAGTGTTCTTAGTGAAGACAGAAGAACTCGTTAGGTACATTGCAAAATTTGCTCCGACGTTGAGGAAAAGGACAAACTGCTTGTTCCAAAATTCAATTCCTTGTGGAAGCATGCAGGCAAAAGGAAGGCCACTATTTCCTTTGGGAAGGTTAAGATTGGAGAATATTATTTCTTGAGCACCAATGCGCATGTAAAAAATGAATAAAATTTCTTTGCGAGATCTGGAAAGGCTGGGGATACTGTGGTGTAGCAAGTGGCGGAAGGTGCAATCAAGGAACGAAAGCGCAAGATTGTCCAGTTCCGTGCAATTCTTTGGTTGTTCATACAGGGGCGTTCGATGGCTCAGTACGAGAGTATGAAGGACCTCTTCAACCTCCTACAGGTGTCAGACTTCCCGAAGAAGCATTGGAGCGCTTCGGTTGACTAGGAGATGGCGGACCACTTGGCGCTGCTATTGGCCGCTCATACAAAACAGGTTATATCAAAAACATTGTTTTTTTCTTTAAACACTAATGAAGTGACTACAATTGATTCTCAGTCTTGTCTATCTCTTCACTTGTATGTTTACATAGGGTTTAAGAGAGTCCCGATTCTTTTGTCATTGAATCGATTTGGAGGTGGTACTGGAGCTTCTGCTATCAAAGAGAACATCGAGGAAATGTTAGTACATCACTCAGGACTAGAGTAGTCCGAAATTGCCAAATGTCTCGTCTGTTTTGGGACAGATGGGGTTTCGGAATTCCTAGGTAGTAGGAACGGGGTCACGACACAGATGAAGGAGTACATGACTCCTTTTTTGTTCGGAATTCACTGCATGGCTCATTGTACTAATTTGGCTATAGAGCCATTGTCCAATTTGCCGATTGTGGCAAAAATCGAGGCTTTGTGTAATGCAATGTACGCATATTTTAGTCACAGCCCAAAACGTCATTTAGAATTTCAGAAACTTGTCAACTTAGTAGAAATAGAGGGACGTCGTACGCTACGTGTCGTAGCACAGGGTAAGTGAAATTTCCTATTATGCTCACAAAAACCACTTTAAAGCATAACAAAGTGATTCTATAGATCGAATCCAAAAGACTCTGTGAAGTGTTTCGTGTTACTAGGTGGTTTGGGGGGAATTATTAATACAAATGCTCTTTTTTCTCTCCGTTTATCCTTTCCCCCAAGATTGGACAACCCTTTTAGATTACTAACCATTAATCCAGACTATACTACTACTCGTTCCGAATTAAGATCCGGTCACATAATCAATCTTAAGTCTAGCCGGAACTAATGCGTCCGACCGGATCTTCACTATTACACCCGAGGATCTCTTCTTCTTCGATTTCCGCTCCTATTTTGCTTAACCTCTGTTGGCACTTTAGAGGGATCCGCCACTTATTCTTAGAGAGGTAGGCCCACCACTCCTTCCGGTCTTTATAGTGATGGAAGACTCACTCGACTAATCTAATTATCTATTCTAATAGGATCCGGTTTGATCTTTCACAACAAACTGAGAATGATTTCAGCCTACAAGTCACACAAAAATCCCCCATATAATCCTCTCCAACTACAACGACTTTAATGCTTCTTCGGATCCGTGCGAAACTAAGGTGGCTACAAGTATGTCCACCCGTACCAGCACAATCTAGAATTCTTCCGTTTACTATTTCAAATGGCAAGACCTCTCAAGCAATCGGAGGCTAATCCAGATATCCCATTTGGTAGCTCTAGCACAGTTGAGAATCGCCTCTCTAACTACTTAGCCTAACATTGGTTATCTCACCCGGAATGATGAACTCTAAATCTACTAACGCTTACAACCTGTTCACATGCACATGCAATCACAAAAAAATACCAAAGGGAGAAGCTCCCCTCACAATCCGTTCATCTGTACTCAATCTCTCATCTCCTCACCCGGCCATTCTTTGGGAAGACAAAGAAAACAATAAAAAATACAAAAAGTAGTGATTAGTCGGACCAGTATTTCTCCAGTTAATCCTTAATTCTCACTAAAGGCCCACTTAGAGTAAACCGCTCCGGAATCGTTCCCACGAGGACTCGAGACTTACGGATTCATAGGCTAACTCGATCTAAGTTTTCACTTTCTCTTCTACTTACTAATCCAGACCAGAGCTCCAGTCCGGCTACTAGTGTCGGATGGGTTCTGGAAAAGTCCGGAAACCGCTTAGTTGCTTGATCCCTTTCGAGATCCCTAGGTTTAGGTGACGAGTGGCCAGATCCACCATCCGGATGTTTACCGTGTTCGGAAACACACCCTCTCTCTCTTTCAACCTCTACTACTAATGCTAATTTAACTCTTAGGGACCGGAAGTATCCTACTGTTCCGTCTCCTTACAAATCCGGAATGCTTACCGGTGTTGTGTTGAGAGGGGAGCGCTTTGAGAATACACGAAGTATCTAGCTGCAACTGTGAATAGTCTGCTAGGGAGTTCAGTCGAATCTTCCATCTTCTATCTTCAACCTTCTTGTCTTCAGTCTTCAATCTTCTATCACGTCCTTGTTGGCCTATCCTAAGGTGGCTCTAAAAGGGCCAAGGTAAGGGTGTGTGATAAGAAACAAATTCTGAGACGGGTAAAACGGGACGGCCAACACGAGTGACCGTCCGGATGATGGGCTCCTAAACTTCAAACCCACGGTGACCAGGAAGCGCCTTTCACCGGTGGGAACAACATAAAAGATCGACCATGTGGGCCATTAATCCCACTTCGTCGCCACAAACACAAAATGAAGCGCTTACTGGATAATCACGGCTCGCAACAGTTTCACAAAGTTGAAATTGAAATTGCGATTAGCCTTCAAAACCGGCTTGGAATAACAAATGAAAACAATCCTGTCGAACCACAAGCCACAACATATACAACACCTCCAAGTTTCTTCAAATCTCCAAAGCCTTGAGTCTTGGAATCTTTCTTCACCCAAAAACTTGAAGAAACTCCAAATAGTTTCAAAAGAAACTTTTGTAAATGGCCGTTGTCTTCAAACTAGTACTACAGATGTTCTACACACTCAAATGCTAAGTGCTATAGCATTTTGAAAGGCTAACAACATAATACAAACACCTTAAAATTTTCAAATGAATCTAAAATACTGTCCAAAAGTTATGGACAATCAAGGTCTCGGCCTTCTCTATTGAAAGGCAGCAGACCTCTCCTATCTCAAACTCTCATAACTCCTTCAATTTTTGTTCAAATCACAAGTACTATAGCTTTACAAAGAGCTAAGATTTCAAACTAACTTCATCTTAAATCTCAAAACATTCTAAACAACTGTTCAAAAGTTATGATCAAGCAAAGTCTCGGCCTTCTCATTTGAAAGGCAGCAGACTCCTTATAATTTGACAACACATAACTTTTGACTCACAACTTCAAATGCTTCGAGTCATATGTCTATAGAAAGCTAAGAAAAACTCTTACAGTTCTTGAAAATTTCAAAGAGAGAAGATGAAATCACAAACTGTGGTGATCGCCCGAACCTCCGCTCCTCTTCGATAGGTGGCAGCAGACCTTCCTCCACTCACATGCTTGTAACTCTTCACTCACAACTACAAATCAAGCAAGAAAGGTGTCCATAGAAGCGCAATTTTATAAGGAAGAAATCCTCAAATTTTAATTAACAAATTCCTCATACAACAAGAGTTCTTGCCGAACAAACATTCAGCTCTTCACCCACATACTCCTAACAACCTTCCCCCCCCAAAAAACTCTCTTTTCACCACACAAAACCCGACTTGGAGGAGCAAGAAGATGCCCACCTATCATCTAGACCCCTAAGGTGAGTAGGATCAGCCCATGTACACCTCACATGGACCCCCCCCACACAACCATTGGCCCAAGGAAAACACCCAAAGGTAAGTTCTTATTCATCTTTAAAGCCAATGAACCTTTAAGGTCAAACTCGGTGGTAATTTTCTTCTAAACCCCCATTCTTCTATTTCTAACATACAAATGAACCATAAAAAATATATATTATAAGCTAAAATCCAACTAACAATCAGTGGAGGTAAAAACTGAAGTCGATGAAGAACGCTACTCCATCTGCAAGAACTTGAGGATGTGCTTGATAGTGTTGGTCACGTAATCTGTACGTTCAGCCTTGGTTAAAGGATTCACTGGTCCTTTCAACCAACGTTGATGGCTAGTACCTTCTATGTCTGGCCTCCTCATACAAAAATACTGGTCTTCATTTAAGCCCTTGTAGCTTGTTTCAAACATCACATCATGCGTACCAGGCTCAACACATCCTACTTGAAGTAGGATCACCAAAGCACGGGCGTCTTTATCAAGATTTCCATGCCACCTACGATCCAAACGAGGTTTCTTTAACGGATGAGAAGGTCCGGCCTCATCTGTGACAGAGGTAGGCAAAGGTGTAGAAATCGCTAGCTGAGATGGCTGACGAGGTAGCTGTGACAAAGAAAGCTCTAGCTCTGCCTCTGGATCAGACTTTACATCTTGTGACTCCATAAAAATCCTCTAGTTCGACATTTTAATATCGAACTCTAAATCTAAACATAAACTCTAAAACCCAAAGGAATACGTCGAACTAATGAAGTTTGTTTAAGGTTTTCACCTTATACACAATTCCATTGCTAACAAGCGTCACCTTGAAGTTAACAGAAGCATCATTAGTAAGTTTCTCCTCCGAATCAAGAATCTTCTAATACATATATTATATATGTATTCTATACAGTGTATGTATTTACAGCACGACACCGGACCAGGTCACGCAAGGACGGTCAAGGACTACAACGATATTCTAGCATCAACCCGACATTGAGCCTCCCATCAACTGGGTGAATATCCTCGCACTCTCTTCAGCGTTGCGCCAGGGCTTTGACTCCGTCTATGGGAAATTCCGGCATCCGAAATTCGGGCACGTCTTGCAAACTCCCGTCCACGGAAACTGCTAGTAGCCTCTCAGATACCCTCACACTTAAGGTCGTATCCTACCCTCAGGCTATACCGGCATCCAGGCAGGTAGTACACTAACACCACTGTCGGAACAATCCGGCCGATCTCCCCATCAATCCAATGACGTCCGGAATCCACTCACAAAGTCGCCTCTTGCTAACCAAGGTAAGTTCTCAGCATCCGGAAAAGGCACGAATGGACCCACACACCCATAAGCATGCACCGAATACAAGAAGTAAGAGAATGGAAAGCCTCCAAACACTTGAATTAAGCTCAAAAGGTACAAGCTGAAAATAATGGGACGGATGTGAATGACCACAAAGGTCCATCAAAACCTAACTTATACTAATACTAACATCATCTCAAAAATCCCACAAAACATTCCTACTGGTCCACTAGATTTCCGATAATCTATTAGATCCTATTTTTCCGGCTTTGACGGCCGGACTTCGGTACCATCACAAGTATGTACAAAAACTGCCCTTTATTCCCCTACATCTTTATCCTTAGGAGGAATAAGGTCCTTTAATGAGTCAAGGTTTATCTGCTTCCGGTTGCTCCCTGGAGAAAACAAATCAGGGCCCCTTGCTCTCTAACTTGGACCTCCCACGATATTGGTGCCTCTGTCTGCACTCCGAATTCCGACTATCCGAACTTCCGAACTTCCTCGGGAATCCTTCCGGGTCTGTTTGTGGCGAGGAGAAGACTGTACCGACCGAGTCCCCCGAGTCTCCGGAGGAGTACCCGTAAGGTCAATGATCAGGGTCTCAGGGAGGAGATCCTCACTGCCTTTAGGTACCACGGTACCCCAATCCACTCCTTTTGATCTCCCCGGCGGTGGTGAAAGTTTCGGAACAAGTTGTACCACCGGCAATACTTCTATACCAACAAGTTCTAGAACAATACCTTCCGGATCCGTCAAGGCATATACGGGAGAGGAAGGAGGAGGAGTTACCGGATTTGGCTCTGCGGGAGCCAAATACTCGATTATGTCCTGCATCTCGGCTTGCGATGCGTCCATCCATCTTGCTTGCTCCAGTAAACACTTGATAATGGGCACCCAACTTGAGCTTGCGGCTACGTCGAAGTTGGCCTCGAACATCCGGGCTTTGTTGATGCAGTCCGCCGGAATATCCAAGGAACTCCGAAGTCGGGTCACACCCCAACACAATGCCTCTATCTGTCGGCAGTGCTCTTCCTCCACGACTCTGGCCATCTCTTGGGCTATTCGCAGCTCACTCTCCAACCTGACACAATTGGACTCCGATTCCTGGGCTCATTCCAACAAAGTCCGTTTTTCGACTCGCAAAACGCCCGCCTCCGTCACCAACTTCTTTTGCTCCTTTATCAGGAGGGCGTTTTGTTTCTCCGCCGCCACCAACGCGTCCGTCCTGTGGAAGATGGTGTTCTGGTCGGTTAGTGTCATCTTCCGGCACACTCGCTTGAGAGTCTCCTCATAGTTTTGGAGAACCTTCATGATGTCTTCTGTCCGATACACGATATGTTGGACCAATTCCGAAATGTCCTCAAAGGGCAACCCCCCTAGTCGAAGCTCGATCCTCTCTTCCTTCTCTACCTCCGTAAGTCTGGTCTGGGAGGGTCCGGCCTCGGTCTGAGCGGGACCAACTTCCGGCTGAGCAGGTCCGGCCTCTTACGGAGAAGGTCTGGTTTCTTGCGGAGAAGGTCCGGCTTCTCCTTTCCGGTCCGGAGTTCCCTCCTCTAGTGGCTCTAGCATGGGAGGATCCTCTGTTGGCCTTGCCGGTGGAGTCACCTGCCGCCGGGGCTTCTTTGCCAGAGGAGTGAGCAGTTCCTTGTCATCCGGTCCTTCCCGGGGAGAAGGTTCTTCTCCTTTGTACTTCTGGAGCTGAACCAACTTCTGATAAGTGTCCTCCTCGTTCGTCTTGAGTAAGAAGTGGTGGGAATACAGGTGGGAGACATAAGCCGGAAAAGGGCTCCCACCCTTCTTCCCCTGCCGGAAGGAACGCACAAGGTCCCCTACCAATTCGTAGATGACGAAGGCCCAATCCGTCATCAGCTTCCCTTGAAGACTCCCTAGGATGGTGGAAGCCACCTTGGCCACCACTCGCTTTGGCTTGGTCGGGTGAAGGATAGAGTTGAGAAATGCTACCACATCCCGATATTCCGGCTTCACTAGGTTTGAAACCTGGTGACCATCCTTCGGGTTTGTCGGCGCCCGGAACTTGCCCTCCATACACTCCTGGTTCTTCTCTATGACTTTGTCCGACGCCATCCGGAACCCGTAGACAGCTCTCCACTCGTTGACCGTCCACAATTTCAGCTTCGTCCAGAGGGTGGTATCCAAGATACCGCTTTCCGGTTGAAGCAAATCCGACACCAAACTCTCTTCACGGATGTTCTAGAGGACATCCATCAAATCCTCACACCCCGTATTGGTGAGGTTCTGTCGCAAGCGCTCCAGCCGGACCTCATCGGTTAGAATTTTCGGCACCACCCGCATTAACGAAATTGCCTTCGGCCGAGGCGGTGGTGTTGGCATTGCATCGTCTGAGTCCTCTGGCTCCTCCCTTAGCTTACGCCGACTTGCCCTAGAAGACATCACGCTTACAAGAAACCTCGCACAATCTCTTCCTACCCCTTTTGCTTACAAAAGATCACTCCGGAATACCCTGCACGATCGCAACTCACACAGTCCCTCAGTCTACCGGAAATTTCTAAGAGCTGGAAAGGCGGAAATCGTAGATGTAAGAAAGTAAGAAGGCAATCGTGCCTTTCGCCGGCTACATTCCTCTTCTTATACTAGCCAGACGTATGGACGGTCGGACGAGAGTACGGAATAGGTTTTGGCAGCAAAAATCTAACCCTAATATGGATCCGGTTTTTGGTTTTTAGAGCCGGTGCCGTCATCCGATTTCCGGAACTTTCTAGGGCTCTAGAATTAGGTTTTTATACCTAATGGAATTTTTCCGGATCTGGAGATTCGGTATTCTTGAATTTTTCTAATCTCCTATGAGAACTCAAAAACTTTCCTTTTTAAGGGAATAAATTTTGAAATTTCACGTCAAATGCTAGTGTTCTGGGTCTAACATGTGGGATCACACTCCCACACAAGAAGAGACAACATATGCAAGGAAAAGGACTCTCTTCTCGTCTTAGTCTTGAGACTTGAATTATATACAAAATTTACAAAAAGTGTCTCCGGAAATCCGGCATTGATCCGGCCGAGATTTTTGGATCTGAACTTTTCCTATTTTTCCAAGATAAGGTCCGGTCTAACAAAATTTCCTACGTCTAAATTCCTAACTACCTATTCATCCTAAAGGGGTCCACCACTATCTGGAGTAGCTATAGGTGTTAACCCGATCAAATTTTTACTCTTGTCTTCTTCTTCCGGAATGCGTTCCAGTTCCACAAGGAAGGTTGTCCCTGCCATTGGCCGTAGAGCTCCTGACGTAGAAGTTCTTCCTCCTTTCTCCTTTGAAATTGGAGTCTCAAACTTCCCCTTCAAGATTTCCATGTCATCGAACTCATCTGGGATCGAAATCCCGGATAGGGAGATCGGCTCACCCTGGAACTTCGGATGCTCTCCTCTAGCCCCTTAGCATCTTTCTGGAATTCCTTCATGGTGTCCTCTATCTCCCTGGCGAAGTCAGCTAGGATGCGGGCAATCTGGATTCCAGAAAGCTTCTAGTCCTTCTGCACTCCTTCATCAAATAGCTTGGCCTTCGCCATCACATCGCCGGATGCCCCCACCACTAAGGTCATCCGCTCGATTGCTGCCCTGGTCTCCTTCTACAGAGACCTAGTAATCCTCACCTGCTCACGATTGGTCTCCAGGTCCTTCCGGAAGACTTGAATCTCCCCTCGCAACTAGAACACCAACTCGTCCGTCTCCCACAGATTCATGTTCTACTTCAGCACCCTATCCTCCAACTCTTGGATTTCATCCGGATTGCTGATGCAGTTTGCTACCGCTTCCGACAGCATGCTATTCACTATACCACCCATCAAGTCTGCCACTTCCCTTAGTGTGGTGTACTTAACCTCCCAATTTGTTCTTACCACATTGAGAATCCGGATCAGGTCGTTGTACGAACCCATCAGGTCTGTCAACTGGATTATCGGAGCGGTCTTCGGCTTGATCACCTCTACTGGCTCCTCCTTCCTTGGGACGACCGGTTCCACTCTACCCACCAGTTCCGGCCCCTTATCCTTGTTGGGTACATAAAGACAGCCCCTTAGATTAGGCATCCGCTTGATCCTCCTCCTACTAAGGGGAACTTCCTCTTCCTCTTCTTCTTCCTCCCAAACTTTCTTCTTTGGATTTTCATCCTTGTCCTCCGGCTCTAGGCTATCCGGTTCGGTCTCGGATCCCCCCTCGTCCGATCTACCAAATGTCCATCTTCTTTTCCCTACTCAAGGCTCCGAAGATGGCGTTCCCGATCGTGGAAGTCACCCGCGTGGGTTTTTCCGGATGCAGAATCGGCACCAAGAATTCCAACAACCGGTAGTGTCGTGCGCTGACACACAATCCTCGATGGCGAATCCATCTTTGGGGTTGGCTGCTCCTTTGAACTTCCCTCGCACAAAATCTCCTTTCCGGTTGGCCTGTGCCGTACCGCCTTCTTTGAATTCGTACACTCCTCTCCAAATCTCCCGTGTCCACATGGGCGGAACATGTCAGAGGAAGTTGTCAAATTGGTTAGGGGCTCCGTCTATGAGCTCCCTAACTATGCCTTCAATCTGGAAGCCCTAGGGTTTCCCAAAGAAACCCGCACACCCCATGGCGGAGAGATCCTCCATCAACTCCGTTTTCTCCCGCTCGTTGCTTGGCTCTAAAGGCACCACCTTTCTTACTCTAATTTCTACCTTTATCGCACTCACCTGTCTCTGAGTTCTAGTACGCTTTAGTTGCGGCATCCGTCTCCTCACCGATTAACTACCTCACTTCTCTTCTGGCCGCACGTCCCGTTTCCTCACAATCTCTCTTTGGTCTCAACCGAGTCACCAAGTGTGCCAATCCTCACACAGACTCTCGCGGCGCTCACCCGATCTCAACCAACCACACTCAGATACACGCAACCAATTCTTCTCTAATCTCTGATCAGCGTACAGGGAACAAACATACTCACACACAACTTCATACAACTCACAGAAACTCGCACAACTCCCAAGAACTCACAAACACACTCAACTCTCAAACACACTCACAGAAATTCACAAATTCACTCACAGAAGTGGTGCAAATAGCTGAGAGTGTGGTAAACAAGTTAGAGCTCTTAGGTGCAAATGGGAGGTCCAAACCCTAAAGGAGTCTTTTTGTACACTTAGAAACCTAATCATTATTTTTTTCCACTTTTCCGGGCGTAGATCCTGGATCCATTCCTCCGGCTTTGGATCCAGACCAGATTTGTTTTTGATATCCGTTCTATTTCGTTTCCCGGTTTAATCATTGTTTGTTTCTATAGTTTTCCTAACTTTTAGCTTTTTCCTTCTTCCTGTACCAATCCGGGTATACTTTTTCTGGATTCCGTGTTTCAAAACACGATAGAGAGAAAAAATCAAAAAGTCGGGTTGCGACACTACACAACGTGAAAACAAGATGGTTGTCTTTGCTTGAGCCCTTGAAGAGGGTGATGGGAGAGTACAAAACTCTTATTGCCAAAATGTGTGAGGATGCTTCTGTTAAGCAGCTTGAGCTCACTATGAAGCAAGCTGCTGCAAAAGAGACTGCCCATGAGAACTACGACTTGCTTTGAGATGTCGGTACTTTGTTGGCTCCTCCTTGTTTCATGCCATTATTGAACTTTGTCAATTATTTGATGAAATTTGTACAGTCTAACAACGTGTTCATCAATGACTACATTGCCACGATGAAAATTTGTCAAAGTGAATTGTACATGATGTACACTGATAAAGACACGGCTTGGCAAAAGAAGCACTTTGAAATGTTTTATGACATTGTGCATGATCATTCCTATTCTATTACCCAAGAGTGGATTACGAATTTTAACACTGGTGTGAAGTCTCTAACCTTCCGTATGGGAGGGTATACCTATCCTGCTCACTCAATTTGTACCTTGAGTGGAAAAAAGTTACAGGTCAGGAGAGAGGACTTTAGTTCTGTGATCAACTTTGTCAAAGCTCAATGCAGGGACGCAGTTAAAATGCTAATTCAAGAGTTGGATGTGAGATTTCCAAAGGTAGAGCTCATGAATGCATTGGGCGTAGTATTTCCTCAATATTGACTCCAGCCTAATTGCAATGATCTCTTCACCTTGCACGTGAAAACTTTAAAGTCTCACTTCGCAGTTGAGCGGACTGTGAATTTCGAGACTGTACAGAGTCCCAATTGCAAGCAGGTGGACCTTATTCTTGATGGGCGGCTACTTTCTTTAGAGATGTCTCTATTTAAATTGACGATGAAATCCCATGTACAAGGAGCCATGGCCAAACCAAGGGATAAAAATCCTTTGACCAAAGTGTGGGTCCGCATTAGACAAAATGCTTTGATACTCAGCCGTTTGTCTGAATTCATCAAGCTGGCCGAAATTGCAGTCTCTACCGTGCTAGGCAGCGTGGAAGATGAAAGGACTTTTTCAACTCTCAGTTTTATGAAGTCAAAACTGAGAAACCAGCTTACATGACATGTTGACATATGCATCAAACTTTTCTTATAGGATTTTTTCACTGTGGAAACCTTCTCGGTGACCAAAGCTATCATTTTATGGCGGGAGGAGAGATCCCAATGGAGAGCAGACTTGTAAGGCTGTTTCCATTAATGTAGTAAGTCTCAACTTCTAAATTTCTGTACAATTGTACTAACTGGGTTGGGGATGGATAGGAATGTTCATTACATCCGGACAAGGCCTTTTGTGGTCGGGGTTCAACTCCCTTGAATAATAGTTTACTGAATTTGTATTTGTATGATTTATATTTCTTTTTTGTGTGCTTCTTTCAATTTCTAGTTTAATGTTGTGTTATTTCTTTTTCTTATTTGTATAGCTTTGTATTCATTCTATCCCAATTTCTGCACGGTCATCTCAAACAGTCCTTCCGGAACAGAGATGAAATTTGCACATAAGAGTTTCTACTTTCTTGCACTATCTACTGTAAATGAACTCACTGCGGGTTGTGATGATGAGGGTTTTCATCATTTTTTCTACATGTAATTTTCTCGCTCACATCACCTCACATTAATTGTTAACTTCGTGTTGTCTCTTGTTCTGTTGTTTGCAAAGTAAACCCTCAACTCTAAGTAATGGAATCCGGAGTTAGACGAGTTATTACATGGCCAATGGTACCGCTGTTAAGATTTTGGAAGAACTTCGAAATTTAAACCATCTTGTTCTGCCGAGAGCAAGAGTTCCTGGCACTAAATGGTTATGTGTTTATTCCGTCCATGTGTACAAGACTTCAATCTCTGAGTTGCCAAACAAGTGATTCTTCTAAATTTTACTTTGCCAAAACGTCGCAGAGGAAGTTCTGAACCTCGCCAATTTTGACTCCATTTGTAAAGCCAAAGAAACAATATGTATCGCCTAATCAACGATTATTGACACCGTGCAGAAACCAATCAGGAAGGTCAGATTTGAGCAAAAGAAGCCAGGGAAGCAATTTTTTAAGGTTTTTACCAAGTCATGCGATATACTCCTCCAAGTAGAGGTTGGAAGAGCGTGTCGCACAACTTGGTAAAAACCTTAAAAAAATCACTGTTGGTGAGGTATGTACACCTATTATCATCACTAGTTTCTCGCACATGCGGCTTAAGAGCCATCTGGTGCCACTTCAAAAGATGAAACTCCACGGGAGCCGTTCTAGACGGATTTATTTAAAACTGATAGAATATCAGAGTCGCTCTCTGCCACATCGAAGTCGAATAAGAAATGCGTAATTGTTTACGCATTGTTCACCAAAAAACTTCACCCCATTGTTGTGTTGTGAATTTGTACATAATATAAATTTGTATCAATACATTATTATAATGAAATTTTATGATTCAGGGAGAAGAAACTTGTTGATGACTTTTCTAGTAGCTTCAAGGTGACACTTGTAATTGACAGTGAATGATGTAAAGAGTTCAACATTGGGTTAACTTCATCAATTTGAGTTAATCTTCTTGAATCTACAGAATTTATAATTCATTGTGAAATTTGATTTTCAAATGTTGAACTGAAGAGTTTTTATTGAGTCGCAAGATCCCAATTCTCAACTAAAAGCAGAGTTAGAGCTTTCTTTGTCTCAACTACCAAACTAGCCAACTTAACCGATGTCAACAATATCGTGGTAAATCCATTCACAAGAGGAAGGTAGATTTTCTCGGCTACTGAAACAACTTTGCGTAGAGTAGCGTAGGCACAACAATCTTTAAAGAGATACCTGTACTTTGATGATTTTGCTTCAAGTCGATTGTATTGAATTAGGCACTCAAGATGTGATTTTTGAGAGTAATTTTGAAAGCCTAAATGAAAAACAATATTATTGTATGATTAAGCCAATTAGAGGAAGTTCAAGCCATCAATGTTGGTTGAAAGGGTCAGTGAATATTTTAACAAAGGCCAAACGTGCAAACTATGTAGCTACTACTGTCCGACGTATTCTGAAGTTCTAGCAAATGGAGTAGTATTTTTCTTTTACTTCAATTTTTATCATTATTTAACTTTTATTTTAGTATAGTGATCATTTCATATTTTATAATTCATTCATATATTTAGAATCGAAGGATACAGGTTTAAACGAAATTTACCTACTAAAATTTAACTTTGATAATAATTTGGGCTTTTAGAGGTGAGATAAACTTTTTAAAAGGTCTTAACTATGATTAATGAAGGTTTGAAGACTCATGGTGATTGTATATGAGTTGTCTCCTTTAATTTAAGGTATATTTGGTAGGTAGGTCCCATTTTTCCTTTACCTTGTTGGATTTGTATATGGGAAGAGGAGATAAGAGACTCGTGACTTTAAAGAGTCATAACTTTTGATGTATTTTGAGTTTTGCAATGAAATTTGAAGAGTTTGCTTTTGAAGTTCTTGTGCTTTCAAAAAGACCATTTCTGTTTAATTTGAAGTACTAAGTGAAAAGTTATAAGCAAGTGAGTGAAAGAAAGTTTGTTGTCACCCAATTGAAGAGGGGCAGAAATTCGAGCGACCACCATAACTTGTAGATTTGATTTTTTTTTTTAGATTTAAAAGCATTAGAGTAGTCTTCTTTTACTTTCTAAAGACTCATTTTTCGAAGCATTTGAAGCATTTTAAAGAAAATTATAAGAATTTGAGTGAAAGAAGGTTTAGTGCCTTTCTATTTGGAGAGTTTGATTGTGATTTGCAGGTGGATGCATTTGGTGCATCCTATTTACTTTCATTTTTTTGCTTAAATGTTGTTTGAGGAAGATGATTTAGTTTGAATTTCTTAGTTTTTGTCTTGGTACCTTCCCTATGGCAGACTTTATCCCATTTTGTGTTCATAGTTAGACGCTTTCAATTTTTAGTTGTATCATGGTGGTGAGGTTGGATTAATGGCCAGCAAGATCATTGAGTGTGCACCAAGTAGGTGGTGCTAGTTTTCTCTTATAATGATGCTTGAGTAATGATTAACAAATTATAAGGTTTGGTGGTGATGTAGGTGCATGTTGTCTTTACCTTGTAAATAGTTGCAAGTACCTAAGTAGTCATCAAAACTATTTGAAAGTATTTGTATTTCAAACTTTGAACTGGCGGTAGATACCAACGAAGTTTGTAAGCCTAATCAACGTTGAATACCAATAGATGCCTTGGGTTTTAAGTGCAAACAGAGTTGTTAGTTTAAACCAATCTATGTTTTGAGAACAAAATTGAGTTTAGAGAACCTTAATTCCTTTCTCTTTTTTCTAATCTCATCATTTTTAGTTGCAAGTAGATATCCCATATATTCCCGAAGCAGACCCCTCTCACTCCAACACTGTGTAACTTCGTGGATACAAAAGAGAGACTCCACAATATATCAAATACACTCTAGGGACTTCTCCACTCTTGGAACTAGTACGCTCCAGGGCTCATAATGTTTATGCACTCTAGAGACTTGTATTTTTATAGTAAAGTGAGGGTTAAGGCAGCACTTGAGTGAAGTTTAATGTGAGTTTGGAGTTTTTAATTTCTTTTTTTTTGAGGATTTAGATGGCCAATCCGAATTTTTCAACAAACATGATGTTTAAGAGTGATGAGAGTGCGAACAGTTTATCAGAGTTTGAGTTTGAGAAGGGTAGTTTTGAAGAGATCATAGATATTCCAATGACAATTCCGTCAACCAGTACTTCTATCCTAGCCTCGGCATTATCCACAAGTGTTCTAGTTCTGAAAAATCATGAGTAGAGCAATATTGAGATATAGTATTTACTGGATTTATTGCACAAGCGCATTGTAGAGTTGGAATGGCAATCTATCCGGGCCAAAGATAGGGAAGTAATGTAATTACGTTTAATTGAGCATTTTCCGTTGGAGGCCAATTGCCAAAGGGTGCATTTGAAGGATAAGTAGGCCAAAATACGTCAACAATATTATTGTTAGAAAAAAATTTACAATGTTTTGAGAGACAACTTTGGACTTACACGGTGGGCATGATATAATGTCATAGATGCCATGTTAAATGAGATTGCAAAGGTCAACAGCGTTCTAGGTGCTAATGATCAAGGGGTACTTGTCATTGGTATCCAAGTTCTTTTAAA
The DNA here is from genome assembly GCA_950106755.1 of Climacium dendroides. Taxonomy (NCBI): domain Eukaryota; kingdom Viridiplantae; phylum Streptophyta; class Bryopsida; order Hypnales; family Climaciaceae; genus Climacium; species Climacium dendroides. The sequence goes on from OX467091.1 coordinate 22,689,301, forward strand.
GGAAGTTGAAGTCTACGATGCAACAGTTTGTGCCGATAATTTACAGGGAGTTCGTGAAGCAGCTACAAAGCGTCAAAAGCTCAATGGCAATACAGCCAATGCATTGAATCGCTTTGCCAAATTGTCTGCTCGTATTAAAAATATGAAGATGAAGATAAAGACTGCAATTTAGCTTGCAAGAGACAACAAGAAGTTTGAATTAGATGTTTTCTAAGCAGCACAAGCTTCTCAAAAGCGTGTGACAACTTTATTTATAGATGTCATTTAAAGCCAGCGGACTGAAAAGGACCACGTAGCTGAATGAAAAAATTGTATGGATTTTTAAATATTTAATAAAATATATATATTTTTGTTGCAATTCCTTTTATACCTTTTGTATTTTATATTGTATTATTACATTTGTCAACAAAAGCTAATTGTTTATTTTAAACATACATTTCTCAATCCCTATAAAATTCTTATTAGTCAACCTCTAAAGTCTTATTGTCCCTACAAGGCACAAATTAAATTTTGGGCAAGCTCCTATGAAGTCAATTTTTGGTGAATTGTATTTTAAACTTTTCATAAGACAGAAAACCTTATAAGGTTTCTAGGAATATAATTTTTATTTAAATTGGTAATCAAGAGCCAAAATTATGCCACAATAAACTCAAAATTGGAGAGACCAAGCATCCCAAAAAAATGTAATAAAATGAAATTGAAATTAAATTTGTTTACATAGATTATATTTTTTGCTAAATGGGAAGCTTTGATTCATTCCATTTGAATTAGTAATGTGGAAGTTATATAATTTCTTTTTTTGTAGGCAATTGAAGTGTCTTCTTGAAAAAACTTTATCTTTCACTTTGAATGCTAATATTTTACAATCTGTATGATCAAACATCAAGCAATTTTTAGAGTTGACACGCAAAAAAAAAATTAAAAGATTTTCATAGTTTTAACACTCTCATGATCAAACATTATAATTTTGCAATTTATAAGATATATTGTTATGTTTTCCTTTTCTTTTGTAACCCCAAACATGTCTAGTTCGAATTTGTATGGCTACAATATAAAAGAAATTGGTACAACTTATCGAAATATTGATTGTTTGTTCAATTTAGAGCAAATTCCAAATAGCTCAAAATAGTCCTTGGACATTTAGGGGTTAATATAAAATAAAATAAAATTACAATAATTTTTTTTCATTTCTTTAATTGGATGCTACTAACCTCTTCAATATCTCTCCAATACATTTAAAAATAGTTTATGTAAACTATATACATTTCTTGAATAAATATTGAATCAATCAGTTTGCTAAAATGATTTAATAAAATTTCTAGTAGTCTTAAAAGAAAGTTATTTGGAATATCTTTTTACAAATTTTATTATAATCAAAGATGTTATATATTTTTAATTATAGGTATTTTTTTCAACAATAGGTGCCCCATAGCAAAATTTGAACCAAAAAAATAGAAGAATTAATTGGGTCACTAAAATGAATGCTTCAAATAACTAGTGTGTTGGACATAATTTTATTTCCTAAGCTAAGTAGGCAAAGATAATGAAGGTTATATTCAAAGTTAGAGACTAAAGATCGATTCTATGATATGGACTCAAAATCAAGATTCAAAATCAAAAAATTGTGGCCCATTTCTATTCGTATGTATATTTCTAACATCATTGGTCACCCTGTTCAGTTAGGATACATTGCGAGATGTCATGCAAGAGACTGATTGTTGTATGGTTGTTAGTCTGGATTCGATTCTTGTTGACCGTAACTTATTAAGCCGTGGGCGCTTTCCTAATATGAGCATGAGTCTATAGTTCATATTTCACACACACACTTTTTTGGAGGGGTCAAAATTTAAGAATTTATTTGAATATGAAGTCATAGACATCTTATATGAAAATTCATCCGCAAATTCTTATACTAATATTAGACAAAATCCGATAGGAAAATATACAAAGAACAATTTGTTCACATTTTTTTGTCAGAAAAATAGAAGTAGTCTATATTATTTTCTTCACTGAAGATAATAATTAAGAAGAAAATCCAAGGGCTCAAGCAGTTTGTTTGTATACATTATTAGACTCAATTTTTTTGCAAAAACATATTTCACTAAAAAAAATTTGGCAAACGTTGTGCTCCTTGATGTCTACCAACAAATGGATGAATTGTTTGTTTGAGAATCTCCGATAATAAAAGCCTTTCATCATGCAATTCACAGTAGTTATGTAGGACACAACAAGTAATTGTCATAGTCATCCACTTATCAACATTTTCACCAAAGCTCTTTAGAATCTTCCACCGATTTTTCAGAGCACTAAAAGCATGCTCAATAACAACCCTACCTATATTGATAGAAACATCAAACCTCTTTTGGTCACGAAAGGCAGGATTTGCCGACTTGTAGTTCTTCAATACGTAGGGTTGACTTGGATAAGCTAAATTTTCAATCAAGTATGGTTTTACTTGAACACCTCTAACCACAATGATAAGATGTGATAAAATATGCCTCTGATGCAATTCATGGTACAAAGAAGACCATTGGAATTGTCTTGTATTATAAACTCCACCAGGCTACCTTTCACAAACATTCTAAAATATTTTATCCATATTACAAACCTCTTGTAGTACAACACTATAGAACTTCTTCCCGTTGAAGAAATATGAAACTATGGGTGTAAGATCACTATTAAGGCACTGAGCAAGAGAAATGTGAGTCTCATATATGGCTTCACAAATGTTAAGCAACCCCGTGGAATTTCTAAATCTCTCTATGATGTTATGTAGTCTATCTCCAATTGGAGTGTAAATGTAAATGGTAAAAAATCCTTGGTTCTAACTATTTAGGACTCCATAAACTATATCAGTATATTTACAAATTGTGGATGCCCCACATTTGTACAAGTCATTCATCTTCTCACAGAAATGACCGTAAGCCAATCAATAAATTATCAATTTAACTTGTTTCTGAATAAGTATAGAGGCCCGTATAAAATAATGTACATGAGACTATAAAAACGGAGTCAACTCTAGTACCAACTATTCAAACGTTAAAAATGACATTCAAAAAGTGTCCAAATATTTTTTGTCAAGCATGTCATGAAACGTATGCAAAATATCATCTTTTACGACATCATAGTAAATATACTAGCGGGGTTCAACTCACCAAATACGTTCATCAAATCATTATTGCCAAGCAACAACCATTACAAACAGTAATATGGTTGCACTTGCAGATAATTCTAGAAGATCTATCAGTGGTAGAAGGCGCTTTTGCCGAAGGCATCCTACTAAGAAAATGAAAAAAAGAGGTTGAACGAATCAAATTAGCTTCATTGTTATCCAATGCCGTAGCTACCAAGGTGCATGAACAAACTTGAAAACTCCTTAAAAACCAAAAGAATTTCCCAAGTATTTAAGCCAAATGGAAAAAACTCAAAAAACCTCTAATGCAGTGTGAAAACAATTAGAATCACATGTGTATAAAATTTTTAGTTAAATTTTTAGTTAGAATTTTAATTAAACTTTTGGACTTTTTAGATATTATATATGATGAGGATGGAAATTAAATGGGAGAAAAAGGGACATTATATGTATAATTAAATTTCAATTATCCCTTCTCCCCTCGCCACCTGAATGGTGACGAAATCCATCCAAGGATGTCGGCATTCCTAGCAGCCACATGTGGGGGGGACTACTAATTACAACTGAAAATTCTTCCCATATGGTTAGATTTCATCTTCCAAACTTTTTATACAAAAATGTGTAGATTTTATAATTTATTACTTTCCATAATATGTTGAAGAAATAAGTTGGGAATACGTATAAAAAAATTCAAACAAAAAAATTTCATATTCATGCTTGAAAAAAATAGTAAGTAGAAAAAATAGAGTATGATTTAAAATATCAAATTGTTAAGAATTTAGTTATAGAATTTAAAAAAAAATCCTATCCCAATGATTGTATTGTTGCAATAAACAATCTAGACTCAATATTTTTATTTTCTTCAAAAATTTAAAAAATTGAGTTAAATAAAAAATTTCAAAGTTTATTTAGAATAAAGACTTCACAACTACCTGTAAACTAAAACTCCTCATAACTTTGGTCTCATTAATAAAAATGAAATGATTCAAAGCTTTTCATGTATATATAAATCTAAAAAGTCATTTTTAATTATGCAATAATTTTATCCTAACCATATAGTCAAAAGTTATGAAAATTGTTGTATCTCAAAGATATTCTTTGGACACATGTTTTGTGAAAATTTTAAGGAAAAAAATAAAAAATTTCATTTGTAGTTGCACAATTTCGTTATATTGGCAAAAAATTGATGTTTGGACGTCTAGGGGTTAAAATAGCTCCAACCAAAATAGTCCCATTTATACTTCTAACAATTTAAATACTAAAAAAAAACTGTATCTATTCAAATGCATAAAATCAAATATGTAGATGTTGTTTCAAATGTTTGCACCTATGTATACTACCAATTTGTCACTTGGAGCTTATTGTTTTGTGATATTTTTATGTTTCAAGTTAAATTTTATACAAAAATCCCTTTTAAGAATATTAAATCAAAATAGGTTATTCTTCCATCATGAAATAATTTTTCATAATTCCAAAAATAAATGCCCAAAAATGATTATCCACTACTTTAAATAATCTATGTGTGAATCCTACATAGCATCCAATGCAACTCTTGCTTTCACTATAGTTTTTTCATTACACGAGATGGAAGAAAACAAGTCTCCTTGCCCCTCTAACATTTTTTTCCTCATATGCTCTAGCTTGTATGAGTTACCTTATGTCCTTCAAAGAAGACTATATAACTTGCTACAATTATAAGAATAAATATGTAATTTTAAAATGTGTCAAATTTAAAATTTGTAATATCTATAACTTTAATTAGTTCATTAATTGTTGCTAAAGCTTTCTGATGTTGCTTGGCTTTTATAGACCTAAAGAATCTGAAGTCTATTAAATATTAAAATTAAGACTATTTAAAGATTGACATCTTAACGATATGTTGAAACCGTCTAAATGACATGCATTAAAAATGGCATCATCCTCTACTTTTACATGTAACTTTGCATTGTCTTATTGAATGTAAATGAGGTGGTTTCTTGTTTTAGTTGACCACTTCTCTTTAATTGTAAGAATCTCTTTTTTGATAATCAGCTTCACATACTTTTCTTAATTGACCTTATAAATTTTATCATTAGCATTTTTTATAGTTAGTTCCTTAAAAATTATATTGCTAGTTCTTTTCAAATAATAGGTCAAAGTCTAATGAACCCATTAAACATTGTCTTGTGGTAATGCAATATGGAGCATAGTTTTGCTTAGCAACTACAACAAGAAATATGATTTTTGTTATATATTACTTACTCTTGATGAATCTCTTCAAGACAAATTGCTTTGGAATGATGTAGTTCGTCTGTTAATTTTTTTGTTAAAAAATCACTTCTCATCAAAAGGCACAACATTTTTTATAATATAAAAAGTTGTTGTTCCCACCTAAATCTCTATACTAGCAAAGAATGTTCTCAAATCTTGCCATTTTGCAAAAGAACTTACATAATCCATACTTGCAAAATGTTACAATCTATTGTTTTCCAACCTGAGTTATCCATGATGCGGTACAAAAAGTTAATAAAGGCTTATTCATTTTTGAAGCTTCTTTTTGCTTCTTTTTAAATTTGTGAGATGATTTTTGAATATATTTCAAATTGCCTTGCAATATTGGTGATTGCACATTTTGCATGTATTTCATTATTTAATAACTTCAACAATTTTTGGTGTATATCTTGTTGTTCTTCATTAGTAAGATTTCGATTATTTGCTACTTCAAGTATTATATTGTATATATATATAAAGCAATGAAAACTCATTTTTTTCAAATTAAGTTTTTCATATGAAGCTTTTACCTTAAAGTTCCATTTAAGCATGTACACATTTTTTAAGAATGATGTAAACTTAATTTGTGATATTAATGAGTTTTTTTTTAGCTTTTTTAAGAGTTTTTTTCAATTTTTATTATTTATCGTCATTTATTTCAATCATATCACGTCATAGAGTGTAGTGAAAAATTGACATCTTGTGCTTTGAAAAATTAATTTTTGAGCGTTTTTGAAGTGATTTTAGTGTATAGAAATTGTTAAGAAAGTTCAATGTAGAGCTTCATAGCCATGGTTTTAAAGCTCATAGGTTTTGAAAATGAATACTGACTCATATTAAAAAGATACGTGCATTATTGAGTTTTAATGTTGAGACCAAAAATTTAAAAATAAAGAAAAAGACTAATAGAGACTTACCATGAAATATCTTTTTCCTTAAATCTCAGGATGAATAGTATCATCTCTCCTTTAGAAACTAGGGAGTTAACATATGGTGAGAGTTTTTTTTAAAACAGTGTGTATACTTGAATTTTTTTTTCTCATACTATATAGCATTAGCGATGATTATGGAGGCATTTGAATGATTTTAAGGAATTTTTAGGGATTTTATGAGAGATTTTAGTATAGAATTCAAACCTTAAAACTTAAAATTGAAAATTAAAACATCAATAGGTGACCAAAATATGGACTATTTATGATAACTATCAAAGTACGAGCGGCTGCTAAGTGTAATCATAATGATCGTTATGCTCACTTAAGAGAGCAATACGAGGTTGTAACTCTTGAAGAGTTATTTAAGAAAGCTCATTTTTTTATCACTTTGATTTGGTTTTTATATAATCACATGTTGAAACAAGGGTTACAGTATCATAATGAACAACAATAAATTTGGTGACAAAAAGATTTAACTCGAACTTAAGAGAGTGACACGGAAGAATTTAAAGTAGCGGTTCATTGATTATTTTGTAAGCTCACACCAATTATCATTTTGAAAGAGTGGGATATCGATCGTTATAAGATTCTTGAGAACTACTTACGTACAAAAACTACTAACAAATTAATGAACGTGATTTTGTAAGTGAAGAGTAACTACATCAATTCATCTCATTTATTAAAGGATTGAGCTTAAGCTCAATAATAAGGATGTATAATGTCATAGCACAAGGAAGCACAAATCCTACCCTTAGGTGTTAAATTGATGTAAAACACCTTAGATGACTCATGTATCGTTCCCACAGGATTTCAACGTTAGTTTCCTCAAGATATCTGGAACAGGATTCGGAAAACACCAAGCCCAAGCAAAACCGGATCTAAATATTTGCAACATGAAACTCTCTCAATACCCTCTCTTCTCCATAATCCAATTCCCTTACATCCACACCAAGTCTTCCACCAGTAATCGGACAAGGAGGATTGTCATAATCCTGTGCTTCTCTCTATCCGGATCAACTTAGACGGATGCGGAACTGAAAAGAGGATTTCTATCCGGTTACAGTAACTCACAAAATCTTAGTTTAACCTCTACCAAGAGGGTTCCGCTCTTTGGTTTTAGGAAGGGAACGTAAACTCTACCCTTCAAACGTGTTTAGAGTGAAATGAAGATCCACTTAAAATAACAACAACAAACACCAGAATAGGAAATAGTTACTTCCTCACAACTAATCCGGATGTTAATCCAGACTAGCAGGTCACTCAGGAAACCCCTATTATCCTCTCAGTACTACAACGACAGACCTATCCGGACAGAATTCCAAGAACGTGATCCGGCACCCGATAACTGAGAGATCCTAACTACCTTCATGTTCCTCTCTTCTGGATTCAGTAGAACCTCATCAAACGTCAGTTGGCGTTCGTTCTCCCTCCTGAAGAATTCACCCAATCTAAGAATGGCTATCCTACTCAGAAGACACCTAAGGAACTTCAGCAACCAGAACTCCCTCTCAGTACACAAAGTTTTCCTTAACCAAACCTTAATGCTCTTAAAATCAGATCCTAGACAGAATCCGGGGGCTACTTGTCTTCCTCTACACCTGCAAACCAGCTACCCGCACTAAACAATGGTTCTAGCATTGCACGGCATACCAACACAAAACTTAGCCTTTTCAGGCCAGCACTTATGAAGTGGAAATCTGAAATCAATTCGCAAAGTGTTGAAAAACACAAATATGAAAACACACCCGCCCGGGGCTTCAAGCTAACTTCAGCCCCCTAAATACACATCCCAAGGAACCCTAAAGGTCCCAAGGAGTAAAACTAAAGGACAGGAGAATGACAGGTGTCATTCCTTATCCTTCTAAGTTGATTTTCCTACCAACCCATCCGATCCGCAAAATGTGGATCTCAGATCCTAAAAATCCGGAAAGTGCAGTCCAAGTGCATGCACCTGAAAAGCACCTCCCAAGCTACTTCCTACCTACCAAAAACTTGGGTTTTCGGCTGACCATGCTAGGGTCGCTTCCTAGAAACTTCCTAACTACTTTTCTACCTATTTCCTAGCCTTCTTTGGAGAAGGTTCCTCTAACTTTGTTGCCCCTTTCCTAGCTAGTTGTTTCCTACTAGCTGACGGTTTCCCACTCAAGGGCGGCTTCCCCTTAGACGGTGTTGAAGTTTTCCCCTTGAACTTCGTTGGTGAGATTTGCTCAGGTTCCGACTCCTCTTCTGATCCGGTGTCTTCCGATTTCTCTTCTCCGGATCTCGACAGACTTTCCTCCTGCTCAGATTGGCTTGGAGATTCGTCCTCCGCGGATTGTTGACTCCTTAGAGGCACGTCTCTTCCTCTGATGGGAGTAACCTTCTTCACAGTCTTCTTGGCAATTGAGGGTTGAGAGCCTTTACTTGGTGGTGTGCCTAGGTCGGATTCCGACTTCCGAATTTGAGTCTTTGATCCGGATCCGTGCACTGATCCTTCTTTCCTCCCTTCCATTCTTTTAGACGTTGGTGTCAACTCCTCCTCCTGCCTTTCCTGCTTGGTTGGCGTCTTCATTGGAGTCTTTGTGAGCGCATCCTTCTTGGTTGGCTCCATCTCCTCATCCTCCTTCTTTATTCCGGATTCCGGAAACTGTTCTGCTTGGTGAAGAACATCTCTGACTTCAAACATAAACTTCTCCATTTCTTCGGAATACTCTGCCAACACCATGACAGCCTTACCTACGGCTTCCGGTCCTGCCTCATGGATCCTCTCATCATAGAGTTTGGCTTTGTTCACAACATCCGCAGTGTTGGAAACAAAGGCCCCAACTCTCCTAATGACCCCTTTAAACTCTGAGGTAAGCCGTTCCACCTCTCTCTTCTTATCCTCACCCTTCTCAATTTGCCGCTGGAGATCCGCATTCCTCTCAGTCAACTCCTTGATGCGGGTTTCCCACTTCCGGTTTTCACTATCCCGGAGCAACCTTTCTACTCTCTCTGCGAACTCTGACACTTTGATCCCTCCAAGCAATCCACATACATTCCTCACTGCTCCTCTCTCCGTGTCAAACTCCTCCCGAACTTTCCCTAAGTCCGAAATGATCCTCCCCAAAGTATCCTCTCCTAAAACTTCCGGTTCCAGTGAGGCTTTCCCTTTTTCTTTGGATCCCTTCTTAGAAGAGACTGACACCCTCTCAGCCTCTGTCCTCCTTTCAAAAGGCTCCTTTCCTCTCTCTGAGGATTCCCCCTCAGATCCCTCATCTGGTCCTTCCTTTCTCTCTTCTTCCTCTTCCTCTCGGGGTGGGGTAAGATTAAGTTTCACTAGGGTGACTGCGGCCTTGTACATGGTCTTCTCTGAAGTTTTCAGAGTACCTAGGGAGTCATACAAGTAAAAGAGGAATGGCCCAATGGGGGTGGCCTTTGCGTTTCCTAGGGCGTTTACCATCTTCCCTACCAGATCTTTCACTATCCCTCCCCAAAACACTTTCCTCTCCCCACTCAACGCTCCGAAGATCGTATTGGCCCACGTTACCGTGACCCGGTTTGGCCGTTCCGGATACAGGATTGGTACTATAAATTCTAACATCCTCCTCTTTCTTGCTACCTTGCAATCTGCTACTGCGTAGCCATCCTTAGGGTGAGGAGGATTAGAGAATTTACCTTCCGCGAATTTGTGAACCCGCGAAGCCATCCCCTCTCCAGATCGAGGAAAGTCGTAGACCCTCTTCCAGATGTCCATAGTCCACTTTCCGGGTAGAGCTCGGACGGTCTTGATCCATTCGTTCGACTGTTCATTCATCAACTCCCGGATCATTTCCTCGCTCTTCAAACTCCATAGTCGGTAGAGGAATCCCGCACACCCAAGTTGGCCCAGATCCTCCTCTAGCTGCTTCCTCTTTCCGTCATCCTTCGGAATCACTGGACAGATGCTCTTGGTCTTGAAAGGAGATGACCCGCTTGCTTCCGCCTTCACCATGGTTGCAGAACTTTCCAAAACACTCACCACTGAAACCTCCTATCCTTTTCTTGCCACAGCTCCCGGTCAATCCTCTTCCTCTCTACGACAGGATCCGGAAAGTAAGATCACCCAATCCTCTCACACCTCTAAAGACAAACCTCACTCTAAGAGTGCTCCCAAACTATAAAGACACAATGAGGTTTGAGGAACCAAACCCCTGCATATCCTTTCCTGGCAGTCACAGCCGTTGGGAAAGTAGCCGTTTCCGCAATCATCGCGGAGGAATCTAGCCGTTGAACGGTCCTCCGTGATGTATGGGATTACTGTTGGATCCGGGATTTCCTCTTCCCGTCCCGATAATCTTCCGGTAGCGTGCGGATGCGGTTGCTTCCGGCCCCGGTATATTTTTCCGATCCCTGTTTAGTTCCTTGGATGCGGATCCGGTTCCGGATCTTTAGGAAAACAGGAAACATATAATATCTTTCTTAACCAAATTATCTATCTACTACTATCCAATAGTGAGGTAGAGTTAATATTGGTAATATAATTAGTTTACCATTTTGTAAATAAAAAAATTTTACCAATACTAATTCTTTACTTCAAAATTCTATATAACCAACTTCATCCTCTCATTTTGGTCTACGACATATAAGGTATCTTGGTGTCTATGTACAAAGGTATACAATTCAACAAAATTTGTATTATTATTAATTTAATGATGTGATAGAGAGCATGGCATTTTTTAACATAATGATACATCTCCCTACCATTTAGCAAAATAATTAAATTTGTATGAAACAATGAGTGTCCGTTAAATGTATCTTGTAAAACGTTATATGAAAATCTTGAAGAACCATGTTCAAAACACGGTGTGGCTAGAAACATACATAGTTGAGAGGTACTTAAAAGACAAATGCATTGGTTTTGTAATAGAGTACTTATAGAGATTTGAACCAATATAGAGACATGTTTAAGTTGAAGACAAAAAGTATGGGGATGCAAAAAAAGTGCTACAAGGTGCAAAAAAACCATATGTTATGAGCAAAGAGTTACACAACGTAGCATACTAGTATGTATTTACAAACATCTCCAAAATGCAAAATTTGTAATTGTAAGTGGCTTTTAAACTCAAGATATGTCATAGGAATAGGCGAACGTCAACTCTACATAGAGCCAACGGTCTGTATTTCAGTAAATAGAACAATTATATTTATATGCCCTGCAAGTCGTATTTTAATCACGTCTACATTCTATACATAGTCACTATTTAACTTAATGACTCTTGAAAGTCTATTTAAAGTCACTTTGAAATCATAGAAGTTCAATGTCCGAAGCTTCGTGACTAAATTACTTGTTTGACAAATATCTGTTAAAACGTTTTGACAGACTAGAGAAGAAAGCCCATATATTTGAAACTTTAAATACTTCATACATATGTAAAAGGTGACAAAATGAAAATCAAGACTATTTATTAACATCATTAACATAATGAATTCAAAGTACAGTAAAGGAATTAAACTTAAATTTGGGAAATACAAAAAACATGAACCGTTTCCTATTGAGTAAAAAACCTTTGCAAAGAGTAATTAGATACACAAAAATGATTGCATTTAAAAATCACTTTCGAATGAATAATGAGACCACGAACCGCATGATAAGTTACAATGTAGTGTAACCTCTGTGTTTGAGTTGCCATTTGAAATTCTTGGGGACTTTTTAATGCCATTTGTTGAAATCTTGAAGGATACACTAGAATTGAATTATAGGGCATTGCAGACAAAAACAATTCTACTACGCTGCGAGTGAATAAAGTCCTTTAACAATCAAGGGAATCTTATGTATACACGTAATAATGTTGATTTTTTTGTGGTGAATTTTCACCATAAATTTCCTTGCTTGGTAGAGCCTTTTATTTTTCTTAGCCAAGCCATGTAGGTATTCTTCTCGAACGTGGCAAATGAATCCGGATGAAAAGTAGTCTAATAAAAAAAAGTTAGAGCAAAGCATGAAGTCATAGACACAACAAACTTCAACCAATTTGATGAGCCATATAACTTGTCATACAGGTGGAGGGATTTGAACTCGAGACCTCGAGGATATCAAGCCTATAGCAAAAAGGTACCAAAATGTGGCGCATTTTGTGTAAATCATCACATTCGTTAACAAATGGACATATATCGGTGTAACTTTCCTTTGAGAATCTAGGTCGACTTTCTCTGTCTATGGGTTTTTGAGCCTATCTTGACTGATTTTTCCTCTTTCCAATGATACAAGTCTCAAAGTCTAATTCTTCCTCAATCAAAAGCTATGGCCCTTTTTAGGCCGCAGTTTTCATTACTAGTAATCACTTTAACGACTCATATTTCAGGCAATTCTTGTCTAATTTGGGAAATTTTAGTACAATTCTTCACTCATGTCTCTTCCTCTTTCCAACAATACTAGTCTCAAGATATACTTCCTCTTCAATCAAAAATTAGAGAGGGTTGAAGCCTTAAGGTCGCCGTTTTTATGGGTTACAGCAACTTTGGTGACTGATACCTCAAGCAATTTTGGTCCGATTTGATAAATTTTTGCATGCATCTTCACTAATTTTTTGTCTTCTTTTTTTAACGGTATAAAACACACCTTCTAACTCCTTAACTATCAAAAGTTATTGCAATTTAGGATTCTAGGGTTTCATGGTAGTGAACAACTCAGGATTGAGGGCCCCATTTCTTTTGGATATAACAAAAGATAAAAAAAACATAAAGAAGGGAAGTACCGATACACCGTAACACCTTTTTTGGGCAAGGACCTACACTAGTGAAAGGGTGTAATACAAATTCAAGTATCAGAAGGGTATAGTAGATGGACACTAATACACTATTACACCTTCTTGGGCCAAGGAGCTACATCGGTGTAAGGATATAGGCAGGTGTAGAAGAATGCATTGTGGGAGCAGAGATACACCATTACATACTCTTAGATAGAGGAACTGACATTAAAAAAAGGATGTAATGCTAAATTCAGGTATGGAGGAAAGACACTGATATACCGTTATACTTGCTTCGACTAAGAAGCTACATTGGTATAGCACTAGATTCAAAGTAAGGGGAAATGCATCAAGAGAAGAAGGATACACCTAGCCCAATTTTTCCCCCAAAACATTTTATATACCTAGATTTGACCTTAAAGTGCTCCAACATCCAATTGATGAACAATGAACACATTGATATTCTTGTTTCTTTTTCATGTTACTTCCATAAAAGTCATCCAAATTTGGAGAGATATATTATCATGTAGGTGTTTTATCTAATAAATGGAGTTGGGGTTATAATAGTACATACATAGATATGTTTTTCTAAAATGACAAGAGGCAACTAGGACAATTGTTTGACCAATCCAAGCTTGTATTCACTCTAGTTCAAAACAGAATTTGCAAAAATAAGGTCATTGATCCTAAACAATGTTACAATTCCAAAAAATCACAAAATCCACAAAACTTCATTTCAATATCATTCTAGTAAATGATAGTCCAAATATTGTAATATTTTGTAATTTAGGGGTATTTTCTTAAAACTTTGAAATTCCTTCATCAAAATGAAAAAGAAATATTGGTAATAGCATTGGTAAACTTAAGTGTATGGATAGAGCTTCCATTCATGATCTACAACTTTTAATTGAATATCAACTCCAAAAAAATCCTTTCAAATAGTGTCACTTCATGATGATATTCCTGAAATCATGAAATCTAAAGAATACTTTCGATGTTCAGGGTTCAACCTATGTACGTATTGAGAGACACAAATACACCATTGAACCTTACAAGAAATGATATTGGTGTAACAAGAATTCTAAATGTTGCAAAATATATTGTAGGAGCAAGGGTACACCGTCTCAAGTTTTAGGCCAAATATTTATACTCCTATAATACACAATTCAAAACACTATTGCAATGCATTGTGGAGATAGCGGTTTTAAAAAATTACACTTTTCTTTCTAAGAAGTTACACCAGTGTAGTCTAGCCTTGAGGTATACTATTATACTTTTCAATTGGTTCCAAGGAGTTACACCAAGGTAGTCTGACTTCTAGTTAAGTACACTATTATACTTCTTGGTCCCAAAGAATTACACCAGGGTAGCCTAGCCTCTAGCTAGGTACACCATTACACTTTGCGGTCTCAAGAAATTACACTAGTATTGGCAGGCCTCCGCATACTCTATTACACTTTGCAGTCCCAAGGAATTACATTAGGATAGCCTAGCCTCCAAGTACACCATCACACCTCTCAATTTCAAGGAGTTATATTAATGTAGACAAGCCTCCAGGTACATCATTACACTTCCCGGTTCCAAGGAGTTACACCAATATAGTCCGGCCTTTAGTTAGATACACTATTACATCTCTCGATCCTAAAGTTTTATACCAGTATAGCTCGGCCTCTAGCTAGGTACAGAATTACACATTCCTAAAAAATGTTCCATAATAAACAAGACCTGGTCATCAAGAAACCTCCCAATAGAAATGATAACAATGAGAGAGAATGGTCATTGAGAGATCTCCTAGTAGAAACAGAAAATATAAGGTAACAAAAATGGTCCAATCGTTGAAAGATCCCTCGATAGAAATGAAAGATCCCCCAATAGAAAAAATATTCATTGGGAGATCTCCGAACAGAAATGGTCCGATCGTTGAAAGATCCCCCAATAGAAAAAACTGAGAGTAATGTAGCAAAAATATTCATTGGGAGATCTCCGAACAGAAGAATAGAAAATATTCAATAATAAGCACAGTTTGGTCATTAGAAGATCTCCTGATAGAAATGATGCAAATCAAAGTAATGCATCAAGAATGTTCATCAAAAGATCTTCTAATAGAAATAGAAGATGCTCAATATTAAACACGGTCCGATCATTAAGAGATCTCCTCATAGAAATGATGCAATTTAGAGTACTGGAGCTAAAATGTTCATTGAAAGATCTCCCAATGGAAATAGAAAAAGTTCGGTAACAAGTAATGTAGGACAACTTCCATATATACTATCACACTTCTCGGTCTCAAGGAGTTATACCATTGTAGCATGGACTCTAGGGACACTATTACACTTTTCAGTCCCAAGGACTTACATTAGTGTAGCCCAACCTCCAAGTACTTTTTCTTTCTAAGGACTTACATCAATGTAGTTCATTATAAGAGTTGAGCCCCATTGATTAGGTGCCATTTTGACATCAAAGGCCACATTTCTAACAATAAAGGTCATTTCACTGTCATTTTATCTATATTAGGTTGGGTTTAAGGGGGTAGGCACCCAATTCACTTTTTATTACACTTCAATGCACCATTTGGCACCATATTCACATGCTCTATTAATAGTTCCTCATGCTCAACCTTCAAGTACATCATTACACTTTTCTTTCCAAGGAATTACACCAAAGTAGCCTAGCCTCTAGCTAGATATACCATCATGCTTTCCTAAGAAATAGAAAATGTTCCATAACAAGTAGAAACCGGTTATCACTTGAAAGATCTCCCAACAGAAATGATTAAACTCAGAGTAACAAAGTAAGAATGTTCATGGTGAGATCTCCCGATAGAAATAGAGAATGTTCAGTAATAACCAGGGTTCAATTTAAGGTTAGGTCTCCCAATAGAAATCATAAAAGTGAGAGTAACATCGGTGCATTTGGTATAAATCATCACATCAACCCTATTAACAAAGGGACATATAATATCTAGCTTTTTTTTTGTTAATCTGTATTGACTTTTGATAAATTGTGCATTTTTGGCCTCTTTCAACTGATTTTTTCTCCTCTTTCCAACGGTTCCACTCTCTCCTTTAAATTCCTCCTCAATCAAAAGTTGCGGCCTTTTTTAGGTCGCAATTTTCATTACTGCCAACGAGGTCAACAAAACCTTTCAAGGCTCCCATCTTGTTCAATTTAGATTGGAATGACTCGATTCTTGGCCCCTCCTTACTATTTTTTTGCCCTTTTTTGAATGGTTTATAATGGTATAAGTCTTGTTTTTTAGGTTGTCTAAAGTCTTTGGACTATGGTTCACAGTTTGGATTTTTTCTTGAAACAGTATAGCCTTCTTGTCATTGGGGCCATGGCCTTCTTATGGTCTATTTCCTTCTTGTTGGGGCCATGGCCTTCTCAATAAGGGCTGCAACCTTCTTGCTCCATTTGGAGTCATTGTTGTAGTCTATTGTCTTTTTGAATGTCTTATTTTGGGCCATTGCCTTCTCGTGGTCTATAGCCTTACTATAAGTCTATAGCCTTCTGGCCATATATTGGGTCATTACCTCCTTGCGGTCTATAGTCAAGTTTATGCCTTGAAGTTAGGATTTCAACCATAGTGAGGTATTTCACATGAATATGTGGCATAGATGGCTATACATGCCTTGAGGTATTTCACATGAATATGCCGCATTGTTTAGAGAAAAGAGCCGTGCATTGCCTTCTCTAATGGATTGATTTTGCACATTTGTTCATTTGATATGTGAATGTTGTAGTACCCAAATCCAATGGAGCAAAGCAAATAGGGCCTCGGCTTAGAGGGTTTAGGGTGAACGTCAAGGATTAATACCTACTTCTAGTTTGGACCTTTTGGTTATAGCAAAAAAAATAGAGAAACTAATGAGCAAGAATTGGAAGGCACTCACCCACTCTTTTTTGAGGTGATTTTGGTAAGAATGTTCATCAAAATATAGCAAGAAATTGAAAAACGTGGGAACCTTCAAAGTTTCTGCTAACTTTACCGCCAACAATGAAAACTGCAGTCTAAAAAGGGTTGTAACTTTTGATTTGGGGTGTGGTTTGAAGACGAGAGTAGTAACATTGGAAAGAAGAGGAAAAATGTGTCAAGAGAGACTAAAGAAACGTACAGTTTATTGAAAGTCAATATAGATTAATACAAGAAAAATTACATAGTGTATATTCCTTTGTTAATGAGTGATGATTTACTCTGAATGCGCCATGTTTTGTTCATGAATATAGTGAGAATGTTCATTGTGAGATCTTCCAATAGAAATACAAAATATTTGATAACAAGTACAGTTGGATTATCAAAAAATCCCCCAATAGAATTGATAAAACTAAGAGTAACGTAACAAGAATGTTCATTGAGAAATCTTCCAATAGAAATAGAAAAAGTTCAATATTAAGTACGGTCTAGTCATTGGTGATCCCCCGAATGTTCATCATGAGATCTTCCACTAGAAATAAAAAAGGCCAGTAACAAGCACAGTTTGGTCATCAATAGATCCCTCAATAGAAATCATAAAGTTGAGAACATCGTAACCTCATTTCAATGGAAGGATCAATTAACAAGACTCAATAAAACCAATACAACTTTTGATTTAAAGGGGATTTCAACTTTGAACTTGAACAAGATCAGATCGACCAAGTTCCCAGAGTACAATGTGAAGAAGCTGAGAGATAATTTTGCTTGGTGTGCTACTTGTGACAAGTTTAATGAACTTTTGAAGGGTTCTATTGTTGGATCATAAAATGCTATGAAGTGGTCAAGGAGGTTGGATACATTGTATCACTGCCCGTGCGCACATGGATGTATATTATTTAAATCGAGATTGATCATTCAATTGTCCGCATGAATGTATTACAATCATATACGACAAGACGAATCATGCCAAAACCGCTTCTCCTGTCTTTTTTCACAAGAGTAAAGAACTTGATGGCCTCGTGAAGCTACCCGTTTCCGTGATGGGTATGATTACGCATGGTCATGCTGATGTATGCAATGTACATTATGACTTGAATCTCTTTACCCAAGACTCCAACTACACTATTGATTCAATGCACTACTAGAAAATTTTGTTTTTCTGTTGTTTTGGTCGCGTTGATCCGGTCAAAATCTAACAGAAATCTGTTGAAACCAACAGATTTCTGTTAGATTTTGACCGGATCAACGCGACCAAAACAACAGAAAAACAAAATTTTCTAGTAGTGATGGCGAAGTTGTTGCAAGATCTAGAGTTGGAGCTGAAGTCTTATTCTCGGGAGTTGTTCAAGAATTTGAAGTCCACGAATTTGTTTAAGGCGGTACTCAAAGGTGAAAATATGTGCAAAGCATCGCTGCCGCCATGATCGAATACCTTAACCCCGGTGATGCAATTACCACCAATTCTGAACATACAAATGGACAATGCCACTAGAGACAATAAAAATAGATATGTTTTTTGTTTTTGGTCTCTCCTTGTTGTGAACAAGATCTTCCGTGAATACTTGAACTTCATGATTGTCAGTCATACGCATGATGACATTGGTGCACTATTTGAAAAATAGAACATGGATTTGAAGAAGAAGAACTTCCCCACAATTCCTTCACTCATGAAATCCTTCATGGATTTAGATTCCATCACCATTATCTTTCACCTCATTGAAGAGGTGCCCAATTTCAAGGTTTCATTGCAGATTTGTTTGTGGATGGTAATGACATCCTTGTTGGGCACACGAAACTACATCAAATAAAGTTCTATCTTGATTCAACAAGATGTCATGTTATGAAGTACAAGCTTCTATGTACAGATGTCAACTGGTTAGGGGAAGACGAAAGAGGCATTAAGTTGTGAAAAGAAGATGCTAAAGGGCAAAGTTTGTGGCCACGTGGTTCACCGTTGTTAGTTCCAATGAAGCTAATAAAAAGCTTGGAAGACATTGTGAAAAGTGTCGGAGTTTATAATTATATTAGGACAATTTATGTAATGTAGACATCACCAAGGAGTATCAAAAGCGTTATAAGCATTTGGTGAAGTACTGACGTGGCGTAAAGGTAGCATTGATGGAACTATTATCTACTTTTGATGTTTTGAAAGATGGTTTTGGGCCAACTACCTATGTTCAAGCAAGTCAGGTGGATCAATTAGACAACGATAGTGAGGATTGTGAAGAATTTGGGAAAAATGAAGCATACGTTAGACCATTGAATGGTTGCCCAAATCCATCTTTCAAAGTAGCTCAAGATTTGTTCGAAGGCTATTTTGTTGCAGTTCAACTTGCAGATAGTCATTCAGTTTGGACTATAAGGGCATTGTCTAATCCGAATTCCAACTTAGAAAATCCAAACTATATCCTCATTCAATATTTTCGTCTAGCATCAAGAAATTAGGATGTTCAAGACTTCTACACTAGATGGGATAGCAAAAAAGGTCTGCATTGGAGGGTTGATGAAATTAAACCACCAATATTGCAACACACGGATGTTCTTATGATAACATGGAAGTCCAAGATTTAAAAAAATAGTTTGGAGTGTATAATCAACATCCCAACTATACAAATTGAAGTCACCAACCAAAGTTTGACTTTGTATAATTGAGAAGCTATAACTACATATGTACATATGTGGCATGTTTCGTTTTGTATTTGACATCCGCATGTTGTGAGTAGTGGATGGAATTTATATATTGCAATAGGTAGCTTAGTTTTGAATGTTATTAATTTGAATTTATAGTTTGGTATTGCTTGGCTGTTTTGGAAAGTTCATCTTGTTTTATAGAAACAAGAAAATTCATTTTCAATATTAATCTATTATATTTATGTACTCTCGTGTTTTATTTATTTATTTATTTATTTTCTACTCCAAAGTATTATTTTACTTGGTTTTCGCAAGCACATATATTATAGTATCTATAAACATTTTATTTGAAAATATGATGTGATGAAAAAAAAGGGTAGTAGATATAACCACTTTGTTTTGGATAAACGTGTACTGCACTTGTCACATTCCGGATAGGGGGCCGGTTGGTTGTTACAACTTTCCTGCTTGCATAAGTCACTAGGAACACCAAGTCATGCATGTCTCTCAGCCGCTTATACAAATTCAACGGGAATCGAATCTAGACCACCTAAATGAGATAAACAACCCCATACAACCAACTGTAAAACTCATGACTTGGTGTTTTGAAGATAGCGTGATCTATATGTATATTCCTAAAAACATTGAACCTCAAATTCAAACTCAATTTGTTTAAGGACTTTGTATGTCACTACACTCTCATTTTGATGAAAAATGCACTTCAAAATGAACAATATTATTTTGAGAGGGTCCAAAACTTCCAAAATTTTAAATATGATGTTACTAGGAGGGGGCAAAGCTTTGTCATCTTAGGAATCTCTAATTACTTTTAGCACCCTATAATTCAAAACTTCATTATCTTCAATAGGATCTACACACCAGAGGTAACTTTAGACAAAGGTTAGTTTTCGGAATGAGAGGTTGCACATACCCTCTTCCCAAGCTAGTACGAGCTTAGCATACGTAGATTAATATAATGTGGTAACAAACACCTTACACACTAAAGGCCCCCCAAAGAGGCATCGCCAAGGTACGGTGGGAGGTGGCTCTAGGATTAGCACAAGATACCAAGAAGACTTCCCAAACACACAAGTTAATTCACAAGGACCTACAACCACCTCCAATTTGGAAGTTAGTGCACAAAACATATGAGAAAACCAAGGTACATATACAAAACACAATAGAAGGCCCCCCAAGACCTTCAAAGCTTGAATTTCAACAATAACAGAGCCAAAAGTGCTCCTAAAACACTATAGAGGTTTTTTTGGCCTCAAATGCCAAAATTTCCAAGGTAACTTGGATCCACGAACCCAAAACCAATATGGGGGTGATTTTAGGGAGGAAAATGGGGCTTTTATACAGGTTTTCAAGGGCCCACCTACCCCCTTAAATTCCTACTAGTAACCTATCACTTGGATTTTCATCTTCATCCTCCAAGATTTTCATCCTAATCCCTAAAATTGACTATCTACCATCTATGCTGAACCAACATCCTAACTTTTGGAGATCAACTCCAAATGTCAAACAAATTGCGCCGTTGGTTCCAAATTGTTGTTTTTGGTCCAAAATTCCTCTATCCCCCTCCATATTGGGACCAAAAACCCAACATAGGCTACCCTAGATTAAAAACCAATTGAAGTAATTTTTTAATTCTTGGTGGTCTTCTATTTCGAAAAAAGTAACTAGCCTAGGATCTTTGGTAGGTGCGGGGGATTAAAGAAAGATTCTTTATTGACTTCATTTCGTTGCCGTATGCCCCCAAAATGCCGGTCAACGTTGCAAGGACCCCACCACATGATTAATTCTCGAGGAATCTGGCTGGTTCAAGTACTTACTTCTATTGGAATGTCGTGAAACTCGTTGAAGTGCATTATTAACATAAAACAAGTTAGTCTAATTTTTAGTGAGATTTTACTACAACCTAGGTAATTTCCATGAATTTTCCATTGTGGTTTTAAGCAATTGACCGTCTAGAAGGGGTATCTCTTCAATCTAGAATATTCCAAAACTTCTTGGGAAACCTCTCATGGAGTTTTCCAAGAGATTTGCAAGTTCATTTCTCCAACTTGCACGTTTTGATATAGAAGGCAAAATTCACCTTCATTGAGTTATTGGCAGTCAAAGAATCTTCTGCATACAAAGGAATCTTGGCTAATGGACTTTGCTTTTGACGTCCTAGTATGATTTCGACCCAAGATTACAATCCGGTGGCCATAGACTCCTCTATAGACCCATCTTAAGAAAGTGATGCACACACTTGCATGCTAACAATTGAAGTTTCTACTATTTCGTTGATGGAATAGGGAGACTGGAACCTATCTTGGGGAATCTATCGAGAGACCCTAGACTCTTCTCAAACCAATTTAACCAAACATGGTCACATGCATGATGATTTTAGACTATCTTGGATAAGAATCCTCAAACCTATTAATTATAGGTCGCCACATGGAAGGCCACGTTAATAGATATAGATAGCCAAAAGAAAAATCCAGTCAATTAGTAGCTGCCACGTGGTAGTGCACAATCATCAATATTAGAG
The DNA here is from genome assembly GCA_950106755.1 of Climacium dendroides. Classification (NCBI taxonomy): domain Eukaryota; kingdom Viridiplantae; phylum Streptophyta; class Bryopsida; order Hypnales; family Climaciaceae; genus Climacium; species Climacium dendroides. The sequence continues at coordinate 22,711,385 of OX467091.1, forward strand.
ACAATATAGTTAGCAAAGGAAGGGTCATGACAAATGAAAACATGCCACGTGGCAAGGTGAGAAAATGGGGGGTTATTGACAAGCCGCCTCATGCTCACTAGACTATTGGTTTCTGGCTTTGTGTTGGACTCTGGCTAGCTATTAGATTCTAAATTGTTTTTTTTCAAATTCCAAAGACTAAAGCAAAAATATATGTACAAATATTTTTGTTTTTTGCAAATTAAAAATAAAATAGAATCATAGACTAGCATAGGAGAGATTGGAAGAAGGAGTGGGAAAAAATTAAAACATAGTAAAAAATTGCCACAACTTTTGAGGGTGAAATTGACAAACATTAGAAGTTATGAATGACAAATGGTTTGTAATTCAATGAGGAAATTAGTGGTATACACTTGACTTTAGAAGCATTTGAACCCTACTTTATTTTTCCAAAATCCCAAAAACTGTGCTAAAACAAAACCCTAAATTTCATTTTCCTTCACTTTTTCACAAGAATCCCAAGAATTAGGACATCACAAAATCCTACACTTTGTTTACCTTCATTACAAGAAGCTTATGTCTACAACATTCCCCAAAGCTCTTCCTCAAACTATGTTTTTCCAAGTATGAGTACATTTGCAAGTAGTAAAGCAAATGAAGCAATAAAAGGAAGAAGGATATCTAAGCAACAAGTAAAGAATCCTCCATGACCTTAATGAGCAAGAATTGCAAAATTACAATTCCAAGTCCTTAAAGACATCTCTATAGTACCAAAAAGGGTTTTGAAACTACCCTAAATCACACAACCCTAAACCCCATATTGGACCTCCACATCAGATGCTCCAAGGGCTACACCTTGTCCAACTCTCTTTGTGTGAATACAATGCATCCTTCAAAATCCAAATACCACATAGAGTTCCGTGTTAGAACAAATGAACTACCTAAAATGAGGCATTCATTATTTTGTCTATTTGCAAATGGAAAATGGAAGCTCTTCATGTAGGTTCCTCCCTTCCTTTTTAAATTATCATTTGTGTAGATATACAAATTTTGTAATATAGATCATTATAATGAACTCTATTAGTAATCATAATACAACCCACTTAAAAAAAAGTGATGCTTTAGTAACTTGAATATTTTTTAAATTTATTAGCTCTAAGATTTAAAATGTTCTATATGGTAGGTCTTCACATTGTTTCTATAGAAACTATGAATGAAGTACTTAAGAAATTTAGAGATGGTCTATACCTTGACAATATCTACAAATTTCTATTTTGGCTAATTGATTCTTTCTATCATATTTAATTGTAAGGTTAACAAATCACTATTTGCAATTGCAATTGATCTAAACTTTATATATCAAATCACAATAATGGCATATCTCTACAACAAACCAATTTCAATGTCCCTATCCAATTGATAGAATTTGTCTACTACAACCTCATTATTTCTTCTCGAAAAAATAGTCAATAGTTTGTCAAATATCAATTACAAATATTGAGAGACATAAAAATAATTGGGCTACAATTTACATCCACTATTCATATTAAGAGTACTAGGAAGATAAGGTTCCTATGTAAGCCTTAGTTGAAATAAGTCTATTACACCCAATCCCTTGAAATATCCTTAAAACTACCCTCACAAAAATAAAAACCAAAGTTTTACAATACTCAAGAAACATTTTACTTCATTACTACCTACCAAACTATAAAAAAACTTAGAAAACAAAACCACCAAACATTACTACATGTACAAATCCCTCAACATTAAGAAAGAATTATTAATGTGACATATGATATATGCATCATTATTACTCTCTCTCTCTCTCTCCCTCCCCCTCCCTCCTTCTCTCTCCCTCTCTCCCTCTCTCTTGCTCTCTCTCGCTCCACTTTAACTATTCACTACTATATTTAAGTAGCTCACATAAGGTGGAATCAAACCTTGGACCTCACCTTATACACTTCTACTACGATACAGAAAATATCACTCAAGTTCATTTCAACATTACCAAGATGATCAAAAACTTCAATTAACTATTTAACAAACTTTTGTGAAGCATCTTTAATACAATTTTATCTTCATGAACATGAGGTGGTATAACATAGAATCCACCTATATCTAGAAGGAGACACAATTGTCCTACAAACTTTGGTATCCAGTCATAAACAAATATGGTCTAAATTCCTTAGTTTAGCCCAAAAGTGATTGGAGTTTGGAATTATAATACATTTTTGAGAAAAAAAAGTAAAGAAAATTCATATCAAATTGAAAGTAACCTCAAAATTATGGAAATTTTTCTAAATGCATATATTATTATGAAGAATGTTATAGTGTAGGCCATAATTATTTGTCATTCAATATTACAACATTTGATAGATTGGAATTATCGACCCAAAGTTAAAATTGAACTAAAAAAATCAATTTCCAAAAATAATTCAAATTTTCAAAATGAAATAGAAACTAGATATTATAAACTTCATTTTCTTTAGGTGGCTTCTAATTCATAAGAGATCATTTTTATGGCTAAAACTCACATCTAAAATTTGCACCTGGAGCTAGATATGCACAAGAAATGGTGAATACTGACCGGAATGCAAAATTGTTGAGGGCACCTCAGTGAGTTCTTAAATATATTTGACATGCTATAGTACGACATGTTTATCTTGTTTCTTCTGGCATCTCTTGTTGCAAGGAATTTCCTTGAACATGCATCAAACACAAATCTTTCAACCTTCTCAATATCTAATATGGAGCAAAAAATGATGAACATTGTGAAATATCGAGAGAAATATCCACCAAATGTTAAAGAATGGCAGTGATTTGGATTCAATTCTTGGTTTAAGTTGGGGTACCATTTAAGTACGTACAAACGCTTGAGACAGCGCTATCAACATTCGATTCTATCAGACAGCAAAGCCATTTCGCCAATGGATCTGCTGTTGTTTGTTACATGAACCTAAAATTGTTTTTGGCACCCAATGAACGGGATCTCCATCTGTGGATACTTAAAAGTATAAATGTTAACCTACATGTTGAAATTTGAGAGCTCGGAAGAGACTGTTTGCTCACCAATTCTTCTACAATATGTACCAGCAATATATGCACATCTAGAAAGAAAAAAGAAAAAATACAACAAAGCACGGCAATGACGGTAAAGGCGATGTGCATGTGGCAAAGCAAAATAGCTGTACGACGGCTTTCCACTCGTAGTCTGCACTCTGATGAATCTTCTTAACGTCACAGGTTTTAATTTTGCAGCAAGCGTCTTCGAAGCTCAGTCCTGAACCCATCACAACCCCAGAAAGCATAAGGAATTCGCAATCTTCAACTAAATAGCATACGTAATTTTCCTACCAAAGAATGGTTCCCATGGCCCTTCAACTGATTCTTGAACCTAACAACCTATTGCAACTCATATTAACTTCTGTTTAGATATTGCACAAGATGACCCCGAAAATGACATTCAATGTAAACACCCTCCCTGACCAAACAGGACTCGGTGGGAACTTGGAGTATCATTGGTATGGCACCGAAGCACTTCAATCTAAAACTTAATCAAAGCCAGTCCCACAAGAAATTATGAGCAAGGTTGTGAGACACAGCAAGTGAAGGAAAGCATGGCACCTAATAGCCAGACGTTCATATACAGTGTTCCCCAGAAGTCCACGGTTCTCCTCCGCCCGTCTGACAAGGTAGGGAATAACTTTAGGAACAGGGCCGAAAGGTAGCCACTTGCTCACTCTGAAGCCCGCTTGTGCCAATGACAGTGATAACACATCAGCCATTCCCTTCAGCTGTGCAAATTGTAATCGAGGATCATCTCTCGATAGTCCCAACTCTTGGGCTTTAGCAGCCGCTTTTCGGCCTGAATTATAGTCCAGCAATCAGAGAGCTCAAATAGTTTGTCAATCGTTCTCAAGTTGAAATCACGACACAATGAACCAGAGCATAATAAACCACAATAACTTGTATTGGAGGGTACACATAGTCTCCTTAGTGAAGATGTAAGAATTCCTTGGATACACTCAGCATACAGGGAATGGAATAAGGACCGGGATTCCTTTGCTCACATAGCAGCTGCAATCACTCAATATAGAAAGAGAGAAGTGAACTTGCCGTACCGGAATCCATGTTGTGAGTGGCAAGCACCACTGCCCCATCCCCATTCGCTGCTTGCTCCAGCATGAACGCAGCACACAGATTGTAGCACCGGTGTGTCCCTTCAATATTGGAATGAATCGGAGAAGGAACGCGCGAAGAAGATGCCAGTTCCTTTTCTCGAGACAAGTAAGCCCCTCGAACAAGTTTCACACAATAGGAAAGTCCCCGATCATGAGAACCTTTTACTGCAAGGTTAAGTCGTGAAAATGAATCCTTCAGGTATGCCTGAATAGTTCCGTAAATGACTGGATGAGAACCTTTGTTGAATTCGGCCGCAGCTGCGTGAATAATATAATCAATTGCTGGCTGAACGGATGAGTACTCCGCATCAATCAGCAGAGGTAAACCTTCCTGTTCACAAGCCTTGCACAGTTCCGACAGACGATCATGAGCAAGTGCCAAGTCTATTTCTTCTTCTTTCGTAAGAGGCTCTGGGGGCGAAGTTACATGGTACGTGGGACTATCTTCAGCCAGGAAAGGGATCACATCCTGCTTCCATGGCAGCTTGAATTCCTTGTGCACGTGCTGCCATCGGAGTAGATTACTAACTCGCTCTAAAAGCTGGATGGGGCAAATGGCGGAAATCTTCACGCATGAGGTGCTCACCTGCAGAACGATCGCGCAAAATCTCGAACACTCAGACATTGATTCAACTCGATAATGCGAGGGAATACAATCACAATCAGACAACTTTCCAGATTTGACGAAATATCAGAACAAAGAACAAACGGAAACCTACTTCTAATAGAAGATCAGGTCCGCTACTTACCGATCCTAGAGGAAGTTGGCTAGTCTGGTGGACCACTTGGACGAATTTCTCGAGGTTTTCATCGCAAGATTTGTTGTCTGTTGCATCTTCCGAACCGTAATCCAAAACTCCTCGTAGCCCGAGTTCCCACATTCTTTGCAATGTCCTGGAGGCTTCCTCGACATTCTCTCCGGCACAAAAATGGGAATAAGCAGTCCGCTTCACCACGTGATTTACAGGCACATGGACGAGGGCATATCTCATCATGGGAGAAGTAAGAACCTTCAAGCTTAAATCCACTACTGGCTCGTACGCAACCAGATGTAGATTTAAAAGTGTCCTTGCAAGCTCCTTCGAGCTGAATCCAGCAAAGATAGCTTCGCCATTCTTCGTTTGCGGCAAGACGTCAGACGTGTCTTCCGTGGTCGTAGGAGGTGAGTTGAATGTTGTCACTCCTCTGGCAAATAGAAGGCTCCTTGGCAAACTTTTGGACGAATATCCACGTTGGAAGAGAACCTGGCTGTTGCGCCATGCCATGGAAAGTCCACACGCTCTTGAAAATCAGAAGAGTTGTATAGAATCCTCCTTGACGAGATGAAACTGCTGCCAACATTGACACGATCATGGTCAGCTCCATCTGTCAAACATTTGCTCTGGAAAAACTTGGATACCGAAAGAGAGAACGAGCAAGCATCATATCTACCATTAGAAATGAATTGATAAATGATTCTGCTCTCCGAATAACTAACAATCAGAACAATAAAGCACTAAGGGCTCGATAAGCGAAGTAAGTGTGACACAATATGTACCGTTGTATTGAGAGCACTGAAACACAAAATAAAGTTCTCAAGAGATGACCTTTCGCGAATGAGAGCCAGTTTTCGGTGGAGGTTAAAATCCAGTAACAAAATTTCCAAATAGTCTTGTCCAGCAGAAAGCTAGGCATTCTCCTTTGGTGTAATGTAGCACAAAATCTCTCAAAAGTTCCAATCACACTGAAAAGCAAAACAGATTTCCAAACAGATCTAGCAAACAAGGAGGAGTACATGGGAGACATCTGGTGTCTTTTCCCTTCATCTTGGCTATAGTCGATGCGACGAAGAAAGTTTTAAACGAAGAGAATATTTGCTTGTCCACACGTACAAGATGCGCTGCAATTCTCTTGGCATTCATTTCGAATGGAGGCTACAGACGAGATAAAGGGAAAAAATAGTCACAGAATCTTCCTCCTATTCGTTAACCAGTAACTGCTTATCTCAATGTGCACGTGTAGATTCAGGCGCAAATTTCGACCGATTGCGGAACTTCGCAGAGATAAATTGACAAGAAAAGAGAATGAAAAGGAGACAGGAAGGTGCGCATCTTTCACAGACGTTAGCTCTAAGATCAATCATCCACCGCTCTACTTCGCAATTTAATATCAACAACAAGGAAAACCCGTATCCCTCACAAACCTGAACAGGTTAAATCCCTTGAAGACGTACTTCAGTCCGCTCTTCCACTGAAATCCACAAAAACAAAACAGGTACTTCCGCGCGACCCGCACGTAACTTGTCCAGCAGCTCATGCACTCCACAGAATCCCCCCTCTAAAGAATCACAGCACTCCTCCCAATCCCACTGGCAGGCCAAGAAAATCCACACACCAGGCTCTAACACGTACAGTATTCCAAAGCTCCGCTTCGCCCAAATTTCACAAGAAGTGATCTCGATGAGAATCTCTTCCACTGAAGAGCACCAGAAGTTAAACGCGAAATGAAAAGCTGTCGCGCAATATCAGAAAAAACGCCTTGTCTACTCAGTTGCACTGGCAAGGCAAGAAAATTAAAACACCAACGAGGCTCGCAACACAGGATCCCGAGCCTCCACTGCACCAAATTTCACAGGAATGGGCTCGGTGAGTAGCTTTCCATCAGGAGAACAATAAAAACGAAAAGCAGAATGGAACGCGCACGTTTATTAAGATCAGGACGCGGGGCACATGTGAGCGTCGCGCTTGCTCGAAGGGCTCGACCGTGGGACCCGCCCTTCACTACAGGTGGCCCGCCCTTTACAATGCATGGTCCTTTGGATACACCCACAGCAACTCAGCAAAGCAGCACTCTAAATGGTCTGATCCGTTGATCTTCTCTGCTACAGAAACGTCCTCCGTTGATTTCCTTTGCTGAGTTGCTTTGCTGAGTTGCTGTGGGGCTGCTCTACGCTTAAGTGAACGCAATCTGCGGCGATGGGTGTGACAACCGGCACGGCCATGGGTACGGTTACACACGAACAAGGTGTGAGCGGCCTTTTCGCCGTATGACAGCGTGTCGATGTAATTGGTGCAGGTCCTTGCACGCAGAAGTGACGGGTCCCGCTGGCATTCCACGTCAGGGCTTAAGCTGGCCAACCAGATCCACATCAGCTTTGCTGGCGGTTGACAGCGACACTTCCACCGTTCAGTTCTTGACGGTTGGCCGGGCTTTCTGATGAAAAGTGTTGACGGACATGCGTCTGTTGGCCAACGAACGGGGAGAACCGGTGGCCAGGAAGGACAAAAGTCACCCGTTAAGGTTAGGGCGTATTTGGCTCGTTAAATGGTGTTCGCTTAGTCATACTACTAAAATCATAACTCCCTCTGTAATATCACAAATGCTACCATTAATACTAGAGGCTCGTTTATGTTAACATCTTTATTTTAACACTCCTCCTCGAGCATTAAGTTACTGTTAAAAAAATTTTAAGCTTTGTATACTAGTGATTGCTATGGCACCTAAGAGTAACTCCTCCTTGTTATGACAAGAAAGAAAAATAGAGAGCAAAGAGATCAAAGCAATACAACAAAATATATTCAACTATCTTTCACTGATAAGGATGATCCATCTATATACTAAGATGGGTGAGCCTATCAAGGCTTGTTACATATACATATCTCCCAGTGGGAGTTGAATTTAACTACTAGTTGGACTGGCAATAAATGGTGTTTGCTTAGTTTATGTTAACATCTTTATTTTAACACTCCTCCTCGAGCACTAAGTTACTGTTAAAAATTTTAAGCTTTGTATACTAGTGATTGCTATGGCACCTAAGAGTAACTCCTCCTCAATCACTAGGATACCTCGTTAAAAACTATCTCTGAATAGAAAAACCTTGATAGCAAGGAAAAATGTGCAGAGTATAGAAAAGAGTGTATCTATGTGGAAGTCAGCTCGTGTAGGAGCTTCATTCCGGCCTTTTGGACAAGTCTGCGATGTGTGTAAGCAAGGAGGGCCTTCATGAGGAAATCAGCAAGGTTGTGAGCGGTCTCGATTTTCTTGACTTTGATTTGTCCGTTGGAGATCAGCTCCTGGTGAAGCTAAAAATTTGAGGATCAATATGCTTGACACGGTCACTCTTGATGAAGCCAGCGCCTACCTGAGCTACGCATGCGGCGTTGTCTTCGAAGACGATGGTTGGTGTGGATGCCACGCTCAGGCCGCATTGTTGCATGATGATCCTGTGTAGGTTGCGGAGCCAAACAGCTTCCCGAGTTGCTTCATGAAAGGCGATGATTTCGGAGTGATTCGTTGATGTTGCGGTCACTGTTTGCTTGACGGACTTCCACGAGATCGGGGCGTTGTTTTGGAGGAAGATATAACCGGTTTGCGACTTGCCGGAAACCGCGTCAGACTTGTATCTTACGTCTGCATAGCCCACAATCTCTGATGTTCCATCCTTCATGTAGTGAAGTCCTAAGTCTTCGGTGCCTCGTAAGTATCTGTAGACGTGTTTCACCGCGCTCCAATGTCGGGCTGATGGTTTTTGGTTGTGCCTCGCTAGTACGCTGACCGCGAAGGAGATATCCGGCCTGGTAAAAGTTGAGAGATAGAGTAGTGCTCCTACGGCCGCAAGGTAATGTGTTCTATCGAACTCTTCCTCCTCCTCCTCGCAAGGATGATAAGGATCATCTTTGGTCTTGCTTTGGCCGATCATTGGAGTTGACAAGGGGGTGGCCTTGTCCATTCCAAAGCGCTTCAACACCTTCTGAGTATAAGTGGTCTGGTGTAGAAATAAACTTCCATCCGGTAGATGTTCAACCTGGAGCCCTAGACAATAGGAGGTCTTACCTAGTAGCTTCATTTCAAAGCGGTCAGTAAGCAAGTTCACTACATGCAAGCATGTAGCCGCGGTTCCTATGAGGTTCAGATCATCTACGTACACGGCTACTATGGCAAATCCTGTGGTATCACGAAGGGTAAAGATACAAGGTAGACTTTGATCATGTTGAAACTTATGATCAATAAGAAAGGAATGAAGATGGGAGTACCACATCCGGCCGGCCTGTTTCAGGCCATAGAGAGCCCGTTGGAGCTTGAGGCCAGAATACGAGTGAGCAGAATCAGCTGGGATGGACTGGGTTAGGTAATCAAGTGGTGGCTTGATGTACAAGTGTGCATCTAAAGGACCATAGAGATAGGCCGTGACTACATCCAACAAGTGGGTTTCTAAGGTATGCTGGACTACCATTCCCAACAAGTACCGGAATGTGGTTGAGTCCATGACTGGAGAGTAGGTGAAGGTGTAATCAACACCTGGATGCTGAGTAAAACCCTGGGCAACTAGACGGACCTTATAATGAACAACTTGACCTTGGGCGTTTCGTTTCTTAGTGAAGATAAGCTTGTGCCCAACTGGCTTGTGCCCAACTAGCTTGGTGGCCAAGTTGGTCACAAGTGGACCAAAGACTTGATGCTTTTGCAAAGATGCATACTCATGCTGAATGGCTTCAAACCATTCATTTGGGGCCAATCTGGGCTGGCTTTAGCTGCCTCTAACATAAGGGGATCAGAGGATGAAGTAATCAAGCTAGTAACAAAAGATATGACTAAAAGAGTTTCGTCTGGTGAGCAAGGTAAAGGATCAGATTGGTCAAGGAAAGTGAAAATTTTCCCATGGTGGCTGGACCTAGGCTTCTTAGCTTGGGGAAGTAAAGAGGAGATGGTATCTCTATGAGGTAATATGCTAAGGGAGGGCTGACCTACCCCAGGAAGGGGATTCCTTGTAATGCGTTCGGAGTCATTGAATCCATCAGGGAGTTTTTTAGCTAAAGCCTTGAGCTCAAGCAATTGCTGGACCTCGGAATCCACAAGGCTAGTACGTGGATCAGGATTCAGTGTGAATGTTTCTGGAGCAGAAAATATAAGGGATGAGGTAGGTCCAACTAAGGTGAGAGAAGGAAAGACACGCTCATCAAATTGACAATCCTGGAACCGAGCCTTATGCAAAGTTCCGGTTTTGGAAGAGACATATCTAATGATACTTGGAGAGTCAAAACCAACATAAATACCTTCCTGGCGATGTGACCCTATTGTTTTATGTTCAGGCTCAGAGACAGGCACCCAAACTTGGCAACCAAAAACTTTGAAATGAGAGACATCTGGAGGGCGTCCAGTCAGAATCTCTAAAGGTGAATGCTCGTTAAGCAAGGTGGGGCGGTACCTCAGCAGGGTTGTTGCATGGAGTACCGCGTGTGACCAGAGAAAGGAAGGGAGTTTAGCATGGAGTAACAAGGGGCAACTGATAAGTTGGATCTTCTTGATGAAGGCCTCAGCTAGCCCGTTTTGGGCATGCTCATACGGGACAGCGTATGTGAGTGAGATGCCTGTTGCTACACAATAGTCCTCAAACTTTTGTGACCTAAATTCCTTAGCATTAACCATACGAAGAGTTTTGACTGGGTAGTCTGGGAAATGGGTTCTGAATTTCAACAGGGATGCTAGGACTTTAGCAAAAGCTATGTTTCGAGTACTTAGCAAAGAAACTTCGAAGTGAACCCCAGCAGCATCAACTAGAACTAAGTAATACCTGAAGGGTCCTGATGCGGGAGTAATGGGGCCACAAATGTCACCTTGAAGTCGTTGGAGCGGAGGTGGAAGCTTGCTTGGCAGCTTCCAACGTGAAGGCTTCAAAATCAACTTTCCTTGGGCACAGGCATTACACGCTCCAACCTTGTTTGCATCGCTGATACAAACCTCATGTCCCACAAGCAAGGGCAACATCCTCCTGAACATTGTAGCTCCTGGGTGACCCATGCGTCCATGTCATAAGCTGGTCTTATTTGGAGCGATCACTGAGTATGAAGAGCCTCCACTAGGTGGAATAGTTTTACGTCCGCTAGACAGACGGGAGATTACAAGCTCATACAAGCCACTTGCTCCGCATTGTGCGGTGGCAAGGCAAATTTGCTCTTGCCAAAGGTCAAGTGTCTCCTTACCGTCCTTAATCGAGGTCAGGACGTGAATACCATTTGCCCGGAGGTCTCGAAAGTTGATCAGGCTTCGATTAGCCTTCGGCGCGTACATGGCATGGTCACAAATGAGGGTGGCGCCTCCAAGCAGTGTGACACGTGCCTGGCCCTCACGGAACTTGAATGTCCGTCTTCCAGCTACTGTGCTTAGTTCACAGGTTTGCCAGGTACTAGTTTCGGAACCATGTCTCGAAAATTCAAAGTACTTTGGATCCCTAAGGATCGTGTGAGTGGATCCCTAAAGATTGTGTGAGTGGATCCACTATCAATTATGACTATGTCCTCATCTGCCTTTGACTTGCTAGATGTGTGATAAACTGACGTGATTGTCATGTAGTTTTCGGGGTCAGTTCCATCTAGGGAGTGAGACTCTCTCGGATCCTTCCTAAGTTGTTGTAGCTCCTTGTATATCTTAACTAGATACTCACCGGCCCGACAATTTTGTGCTACATGGCCTGGTCGGCTACACTTTTGACATTGGCCGGTTCTACAATCCTTAGATGGATGACCGAAACGACCACACTTGCTACATTCGGTGGACCGACAATTTCGTTGCAAGTGACCAGGGCATCCACACTTGTGGCAATTGCGAGTTTCTGACCTAGACTGAAAGCTAGAAGAGTTGTGATCAGATAACTTATCATTTGATTTTGGAGGGTATGGTCAGTTGGGCTTCTGTCGCCTCCACTTCTGGTTGCCCCGTGGTCTCCTTGTTGGTAGCTCCGTGGTGTTCACCTCCCTGGCCGGTTTGCGTTCCTCATTCTTCAAGAGCACTTGTTGTTCCTTTTCGGCTAGTAGCAAGTAGGACATTAGTTCCGAGTGTGTTGTAAACCTCATGTTGCAATATTGCTGAGCTAACAAAGCAGAAGCAGAGGAAAAAGTTTGGAGAGTCTTATCAATTAGCTCCCGTTCGATGACAGTCTCCCCGCATAGGCACAGTTGAGCAACTATTCGGTGCAACTCGGCATTGAAGGAAACCAAGTTGGTGAAATCCAAGACTCGAAGCGCCACCCAATCGTTGCGTGCTTGTGGGAGAAAAATAGTTCTCTCATGTTGGAACCTGGCTGCGAGCTGCCTCCATAGTTCTGCCGGATCATCAATCTGGATATATTGCTCCTGGAGTGCAGTGTCCAAGCGTCTTCGGAGAAGAACCAGAGCCCAACTTTTTGTTGCAGTTGATATGTTCCCCGGTATTGGAGAAATCAGGGCGCCTTCCCACCCCTCCGCAGTCATATGTGTCCTGGCATCGATGCTCCACCTCATATAGTTGTTGCCGTCAGCCTCCAATGGTCCAAATAACAACGGTTGCAAGCGTGGAGCCTTCTTCTTCTCTGGCGAATTCTTCGAGGTTGATGCAGCCATGGTCTTGCAAGTCTAATAGCAAAAACAAAAGAAAGGGCAAAAGGCAATTGAACTCTAAGGAAAAGAGACTAGCTATCGTGCTGATAACGTGTTATGACAAGAAAGAAAAATAGAGAGCAAAGAGATCAAAGCAATACTACAAAGCAATACAACAAAATATATTCAACTATCTTTCACCGATAAGGATGATCCATCTATATACTAAGATGGGTGAGCCTATCAAGGCTTGTTACATATACATATCTCCCAGTGGGAGTTGAGTTTAACTACCAGTTGGACTGGCAGTAAATGGTGTTCACTTAGTTTATGTTAACATCTTTATTTTAACAGTTTAGAGCTTCATTATTTTGCAGAATCGGTTACTTTTAGCAGAATCGGTCAGAATAGGTCATCCCCCTAACGCCAAAGACCAGGCAGGTATTGGCTCATTTTGCCCCATGCACGGCTACAGGTCTTGCCCTACTAGGCTCGACCTGCAACCGCTTATAGGGCAAAATGAGCCAGTACCTACCCGCTCTCTAGTACATAATCGACTCTTAAACCCTCATCGTTGAAGTAGGTCCACTGGAAATCAAAAATGGTATAGAGATCTCTCAGATCTTATCCATTCTCTGGTTTGAAAGCAAAATTCAATAGCTAGACAGTTTACCTATTATATGATCTCATTGCCAAATCTTTGGAGATCGTTGGTGCAATTCTAACTTGGGATCCCTTTTTACAAGTTACTAGGGGTAGATCACACTAGATCAATGTGTAGTGATTGTTGACAGTTTTTTCATTTTTGAAAGCTATGGTCCTTACAAATGTGTATCAAACTTGTGAGATGGTTAGTTCCCATAGAGTGAAGAGAGATGGGTCATAGGAACTATTTGGCTCTGTTGTTCATGAGTTCTTGTAGTGGCAACGCACTTACAATTCATGATTCAAGCAATTTCTCATTTTGTTTTCCTAATGCATCAATGCTCATTGTGGAGCCACCACTTTGTTGTTTTCATCTTGTGCGGTTGTGGATGCCCAACTTCCTATTCTTGACAACACTATTGAAGGGATAGATGAATGGCTCATTCTATGTACGTAAAATGGCCACTATATTACACACTAGGAAGGCATCCATAGAAGAGCTGCAAAGTCATCTAGGATTTGCTCTTCCGGTGAGCATAGAAAGAAAGTGGTAGTGACATTGTTGCCCAAAGTGCTGTCAATTGCCTCTATGAGTGGTTCTTGCTATAGTTGGAAGATACTCCTTTGTGGCAATGATTGGAAATCAGTGCTACAAACAAGACCTAGAGGTTTCTTTGCTATCAAAGAATTGCTAAATTGTTGAGGTAGACAAGAAAGGTTGAAGAAAGCAATCTACGAGGGTTCCTTGATTTACTTCTCACATTTATTCAACATAAACTTTGGCCTGATAGTAGTAATAAAGTCTCAAGCCCAAGATATGTCTGAGTGTTTGAGATTTATCAAAAATATTCTTTACAATTTAAATAGTTGAATTTTAGTATGATGTGGTGAAGTTATGAAGTTGCATGGTATGGTGAAAGTCTTTTTTTTTGCTTTCTTGTGTCAAATTGTACCACAAAAAATTGGACTACAAAATGCAAAAAAAATGCAAAAAATCTTGGATGAAATTGCTAGATTGTGGATGAAAACCAAATTCTAAACATGTGAAATGTACTAATGTGATATTTCCTATCCAATATGTGGATGAATGTTAAAATTTAGAGCACCACTATAACATTTTATATTGGCACTTTGGCACTTCTTAAAAAATGAAAAAAACAACCTAATATGGTGTATTAATTTTTTTGCGTTGCAATGCACAAATGCTCACTAAAGTTCAAAACTTTGAAAATTCACTTTGGATTTTGAAAATTTAACTTATAGTAGGCTATCAATTTCAATAAAAAAAAACTATGTAAAAAAATGCAAGCATTCATTAAAAAAAAACTAAAATAATTTGATTTCCACTTGCAAACTTGAATTTTTAGAGTTTTAACTTTCATACACATTGGAGCATTGTGAAAAAAAATATTACCTTGTAGTTTACAAATACCTAATACTTTAACAAAAATATAATTTAAACTTCCACAAGTGTCACTTGTGTGTATTTTTCACAGTCAATTATGGAATATTGAGTGAAAAAACTCTGAGACACTCTCATTTATACCAACCTTTTAAGGATTGGGATTTCTCTCTTTCTTTAACTTAGCCCCTTGGTTGGTTTTGTATTTTTCAAAAATTGTAGTATTTCATTTATTAAAAAGTATGATTTTAACCCCTAATTGCCTAAGCCTTTCCAAGTTTGTCTTTCCTTAGAGAAAAGAGTGTAGGCTCTCAATGAAGCAAATTGTTTTTGTTTTTTTCCAAAATCTAACTATACATATATTTTAAAAGCTTGTTTATTAGTATGCATACCAATTTTGAGTGTGAAATTGCATAGGAGTTGTGAGATTATAACAAAAGAAATATATACATTCTATTTGTAGTATGATGCCCCTCCCCACAATGTTTCAAAAATTTGCATATAAAAGTTTTTTGGGATGGGAGGTAACATGAATTACAAATAGTGTTAATATACTAAAATGCACTTTCAAAAAACTTAATTTCACATGTTTTAAGCTATTATATTCATTATTTACACATCCACCTTACAATTGTTGAAATGTATTTTTTTTCAGTTTTACACTTGATAAGTAAAAATCACAAGTAACTCCAAATCAGCACTTGCATGTTTTAATTTTCAATGGTGAAAATCAAAAAAACAAATTACTCTTTTCAATGGAATTGTTTTCAAAGAAAATAGATAAGTGCAACTTCTTAGATTTAAAAACTAAGTAAAATTGCTCATAGCCGAGAACTCTACTATTTTTCTTTAAATAATGAGAACCACCCCACTAAGACACTAGGTACCTTCTAAAGCAACAAGGTAGTTTCCAATGTTGTCCCCAATGCTTCCAACCCTTCCATTGAAGATGTTGCCATCAAAACCAACATTTAGTTAAACAATCATAGCTTCTACAATAATTAATATTTTGCATGAAGCTTGTTGGAAATATGCCTCCAACTATGTTGAATTGCTTAAAGTAACAGTTTTGGATGTTTCTACCTTATAAATATATCTATATTTTTCTTAAAATAATATTTTTGTAGTATATGCAAGTGAAAATTATGAATATTAAATAATAGATTTTTTGGATATTGTATGTAATTTCTATAATTTTCATAGTATTGGCTACCTAGACCACTGAAACTATCCCATAGATGCCCCCAAAACTGTCCCCTGCAAAAATCAATTGTTAGCAAATCACAGTCAAATATGTGTTCTTCGAATGTGTTGGCCAATCAATGTTAAGCATGTAGAGGACACATTCACCAAAGTCTAGGGACATAATAGGATGAGTCTATGAACAAAGAATAGGAATAAGTGCGGTTTGGGGTGTTTCTACCTTAATGCAACTTTTTTCAAGTAGTTATTATAAAAAAAATTCACTATTTTTAAAAATGACTTGAAATGGTAGCAACTCCCTTATCAATCCAAGGACTCTCCAAACTAAAAGGTGATCTTGAAAGTTATGTAACTTGTACTTATGAATTTTTTTTCTCTTCTAGGTATTGAAGGAGAACAACTTCTAAGCTTCTAAAAATAAAAATAAAAATAAACTTTTATGCCACCTTTAATAAGCACTACAATACTCCAAGAAGTTCGTTTCCAACTTCAACCCCTTATAACCTTTGCAAACAAATACAATTTTCAAAGATTATTATGACAACTCCTAGGTATTGAAGAATACCAAATATGATAATAGAAAATAGTACAAAATACCTTCAATCCAAAATTAGAAGGTGCACCACCTTTTGTAAGCCCTCAAGTTGGCACTTGGAGCTCATGGTTTGTTTTTGTCTAGTTTTGAGC
Source organism: Climacium dendroides (assembly GCA_950106755.1). NCBI lineage: Eukaryota > Viridiplantae > Streptophyta > Bryopsida > Hypnales > Climaciaceae > Climacium > Climacium dendroides. The sequence continues at coordinate 22,727,812 of OX467091.1, forward strand.
ATATTTATATAAAAAAAAAAGGCATAAAAAGAGAATTTGAGTGAGGTTTGATAGAAGTCCTTACCAATGCAGCGAAGGATCTTCTTAGAAATGTGGAATGCTTAAAACACCTTGTTTTCCCATTTCTAGAGTCTAGTTAAGAGTTTGAATAGCTCATTTATTAATTCCGAGAGAATTTAGGGTCAGAGAGTTAGCTAGTCCTAGTGTCTTGTCCTATGCTAAAAATAGCCTTGCAAAATGCATGTGGGAGATTGGATAAATGAAAAAAATCCATTGTAGGTCTAGAAAATCTAGAAAAAGATCACTATCAAATTCATAAAGAATTTGGATTAGTCATTTCTTATCTACTGATAACTTTGGGAATATTGAGCTACAATGCAAATAAGACAAAGGGAGAGGTGATTGGAGCACATAGAGAGGTGCTTCTGGCTTAAGAGCATGCTAGGAGTTCAACAGTGAAGTTGGTTCACGCAGATTCCTTAATACAAGAATGATTCTTCCTCAGAGAAATTAAATCAAAAGGTATGACTTTAGATCCTTCTATTATTAGTGCAAAGTCAAAGTATGAATTTGTACTTAGCATTTGGAGACTTCCTAGAAAATACCAAATTTTTTGGGTATTTTTCTGAAATGCCACAATGACTCTATGGAAAATCAATTTCCTTTAAATATAAATTCTTAGAAATCATCCATATTGCAATAAAATCCCACTAAAAATTAGGATAGGTTAATTTATTTTAATAAAGCACCATGTCAATTTTGGAGGCATTCCAACATTGGCAAGTATTAGAATTGGCAATATCATTGAATTCCAAAAAAATTTACAAGTTGGCAGTAGTTGACTAGTGTATGAGGAGCTTACAATGTCCAAATGTTGCAAATAAGGGGTCTTTTCCTATTCCTATGAACCTTCTAGACAACCTTGGATAGTTAATTTCTTTGAAAAATGCAAATTCCAATAGTTAGAATTTTTGACTTTTCTTTGAAATTACTATTAGTGGTTTTTACAAGTTTGGATGACCTAGGAGTAGGAGGTTGAGAATTCCTTAGGCTAATTTGGTCCTTTTGAACATAATGACGCAATTAATTTTTTATTTCAAATTGTTCCCTTATCGAGTGCTACATGTTAAGCTCTCATTCGTTGGATACCTATTGTTGCTAACTGTACTCCCAACTACCATGTGGCAACTTGCTATTTGTTGGACTCATATTGTTTGTTGACTATGCCCAACTACCACGTGGTAGCTTGCTATTTCTTAGCCCCTTGTTGCTTGTTGACTGTGTCCTACCACATTTCATCTTTCTATTTGTTGGACCTTTGTTGTTTGTTGATAAAGTTACTTGCATATTTTGCCACGTGATGGCTCATGATTGGTCAAAATTTACAAAAGGAAAAAAAATGAAGCTTGAAGTCTTTACTTATTGGTTTGGTTTTGGCTAGTTTTGAGGGCCATTCTTGGTCCTTTCCTTCACTAGTAGTGCTTGTTGATTTTTTCTTCTACCTCGGTTTCTAAGGTTTGGAAGGGATTTTTTAACACCAATAATGGGTGTTTTGAAACCTAATTTTTGAACTCTAAACTAAATAATACTTGGAAGGATTGGGAGAATTTTTGACATTAACTAGCGATTAGCTTGGAGTTTTGTTATAAATTTTTGGAGACTAAATTTGGTGTTTAAAAATAGAATTTTGGACACTAAACTTGATAAATTCAACCAGAACTTCGACCATACACAATTTGTACTATTAGGGGGGATATTTTTCTAGGATTCTATAAATCAAGGTTTCGTTGTTAATGGAATTTTTGTCAAAATACTAAACACTTTTAAAACTATAATGATCATAGCTTTGTTGTTTCTAGGATTTTTGCCAACATGCTAAATACATCTAAAACCTCAAGATCAAAGCTTCACCATGTGGGGGAAGACAAGAGAGATATTACAAGTTTTGGAAAGGATGAAGGTACTAAAACAATACATAATAGAATAAAATCCAAGTTTATACACAGGTGGTTAGTACAAAACAAAAACACAACAAGCAAAAACTTCACACAAGAGGTTCTCTAAAGCGGCATCACCAAGGTACAATAGGAAGCAACTCTAGGATTAGTACAAGACAATAACAAATTTCAACAAATTCTAACAAGTTAATTACCACAACTTGTATACAATAGCAAACTTTGAAGGACCCCAATGTCTTTCAAGGGAAGCTTGAAAAACAAAAACAATAAAGCATGAAAAGCTTCTAAAAACAATCATTTAAATCATTTGGCTCAAAAATGGCTAAAATCCAACTAAATAGGCTCAACAAAGTATAAGCACCAAAAATTGGCTACAATTTTGAGTTACAAGTAGTTTTGAGAGGGGAATGGGTGCCCTTATATACTTTTTTGATGGGTACCCCCCTTCAATTTCCTACTAGTAATCTTATCATTTAAGATTTTTACCTTAAACTTGAATTTTCAATTTTCTACGCTAAACTAAAATTTTTATTTTTGAGAAAGACTCCAAATCACAAATAGATTGCACCATTGGCTTCAAAAGATCATTCTTTATCTTTAAAATCCTCCATCTTTTTTTTCTTTGCAAAAAAACAAAAAATCCTAACACCAACTTCCTCACAAGTTACCACCTATACTTTCAAGGCTACATAGTGATATTTATGGTCCAATTAATCCCATATCTAGATCATTTCAATATTTTTTGGTTTTGATTAATGCATCAAGCAAACAATCACATGTCTCACTATTATCAACAAAAAATTTGGCATTTGTCAATTTGGTTTTCAATGTTGATCTGATTTTAAAATCATTTTTCTAATTATCCAATCAAAATACTACATAATTATAGATAATGTTCAAGAATTTTGATCAAGATCTTTTGAAGAAAATTGTACTGCAACGGGGATTGATTTGACTTATTTAGTTCCATATAAACATGCTCAAAATGAATTGGCAAAATCTATCATTAAACAAATTCAGCTTATTATAAGACTACTACTTCTTCATACAAATTTGTTTGCATCTATGTGAGGGCATACAATTTTATATGTTGTAACTCTCATTCAACTCTGTCCTTCATCTTTGAAAATTACTTCTTCACAAAAAATTCTTTTGAGACGTGTTCCTAATGTATTTCACTTAAGAGTTTTGGGTTGCCATAAATGGATTTTAATCCCAAAGCCTTAGCACCATACCATTGGAGCTCATCAATAAGAAAACATCTATATTGAGTTTGATTCTCCAAGTATCAGTTGTTATATCAACCTATCAATTGGTACATTGCTACATGCTCATTTTGCCAATCACTAATTTGAAGAAGACATTTATCCATCTTTGAAAAAAGGAGTATCTATTCAAGAGCACTCTAAAGGCCTTGTGTTCAAAGCATTTGAGATTTTTACTTTGAATCTTGATCCTAAAACATCTTTGACTAAAACTAAGGTTTCCAAAATTTTATAGTTGCAAAAGATTGTAGATTAGACATCTAATGGTTTTCATGATGCACCAGGAATTACCAAAACTCTATTAAATGAAGCTTAAAATGTCCCTGTTCAAGTTTCAATGTCAAAAACTATTACAATTGCACCTCTTCAACCAACAAACAAACGTACTCATGAACCTAATAAACAACTATATCAACGCAAGGCAATGACTAATACTCTTAATTTTTCTATACTTATAGCAACCACTGCCAATTTTATGGGATCACTCATATCTAACTATCCATCCACATCTAATATCACTACATTTCTTGAAAAAGTAACTCTTGCTTATGAGCAAAAAAAGTCCAAGTTCAATATAGAATTATTTATAATATATTTTAGTACGTGTAATATTTGGAACAAGACAACAATAAAAATAAATGGATCATATATTTACATAATTGCAAAACATTTTTCTTGTGAGAAAAATGATCCCGAAAAGTTTGTAGCCAGTCAACCCTGATTTGCCCGATTCGTCCATGAACAGTAAGATTCTGTCTGATATGACAATTGTGATTATATTATATTCAATCAATAGATTACATTATACTCAATCAATAGATTCCAAATTGGTGGGATATGCAGATGTTAACTATAAAAAATTTGACCTTGTAACAGGTAAGTCTTAAACTGGCTATGTTTTCTTACAATATGGAACTATAATATTTTGAAAATCAATAAAACAAACAATAACTACAACATCATCCAATCATACAAAAATTATTGCTTTATTGAGAATGCATTTGGTTGAGATCAACTAATAAATTTATTTTAACAAATTGTGAATTACCACATGATGATTCTCCTACTATCTTATGTGAAAACAACAACGCTAATGTTACACAAATGTAAATGGGTTTTGTTAAAGGTAATCAAACTAAACATATCGATCCAAAATATTTTAGTTATACCCATGACTTGATTACAAAGCAAGCACTTAAAGTCAAGAAAGTTATATTAACAAATAATCTTGTTGATTTTTTTTCCAAGGTTCTTCTATCATGCATCCATTGTCGACTTGTTCATGGCATTGAAATGTGGCAACTCAATATTTTGGAACAAGAGATTCAATAGATATTTATTATGAAAATTGTAGAAATCCTTTAATATCCCTCCACAGATTTGGTTTTTACCATGAGAATGAATTGATAAAAGTGTTGTATTCTTTTTCCTTCATCTATGTTTTTATCCTTGGCTATAATCAAGGTTTTCCTAAATAAGATTTTAATGAGGCAGCAACCGTATATCTTGTGAGATTATGGAAAGTACCATATGTGACATTGTAAATATTATGTTAAGCAAGGAGAAATATTAAAAAAAATATTATTATCTTAATGCACTCTTCAACTCATCATGGTTTGATAGTCAATTAGAGATTAGATAGGAATTCTTTGAACCAATAATAGAAGAGAACTATTCATCTCATAATTGACTCCACAACTTTACCAAGATATTAACCCAGAAACGACGACGAGGCCATTTTGTGGCTTTTTGATAAATGTTTCTTGAACTATAGAGAGCTTGGAAGCAGTTTTTCATCCACTTCTTTCTTGTTGACCTTCCATGTTGGGTTATGAAGATAATCTAGTTGAATTTGGAGTTATGCTATTGTTTGTTTTCACATAAATGAGAAGTTACTAAAAAAAACGGATCACAAAATATGCTATTTTAGTGTATTTTAGAAAGTTGTTGTTCCTTGCTTTAAATCTGAAATTTCTCTACAAAAATTATATTTTTTGAATTTAATCCCAACTACCAAAATAAAGTTCATTCACTCTAGTTTCTACTCCAATTTGAATTTTGAAAAAATTCCTAATAATCAATTTTTAATTGCAGTTTGAACTTTGGATGTATTTTCAATGTCTACTACGTTCTAATTATAGAATGGCACGGAAAATGAGTTTACACCATGTTGTGCATCACTATAATATGCACACATGGTGAAATTTTCAGATTTTTTGAAATAATTTTCTATTTGATATGATTTTTCTTCATTATATCTACAAAAATTCACAAAAAAAACAATTATTTACAAAAAAATCTAAAATTTTGGTGCAACAAAGAAGACATTTTGTTTCATCTCTGAAAAATAAATTAAAATTTTTTCATACATATCTTGTTGCAAAATGGCAACAAACTGAGTGATGACAATGAGGCTTGAAATCAGTGGTCATAGGTCTGTCATTTAGGGGTTAATTATAATTTCAAATTTCACCCAATACATAAGGGACCCAACAAGAGAATGTGAAATGCTAGCCATATTGAGGCCCTAGACACATGGTCTCCACCACATCCTCAAGGGGTTTAGGTTTGTCCACCTTTTTATGGTCCTAATTCAGACCCCACCCAGTGTGGCTCCACATGATGGGCAACCCACACCAAGCCAACATAATGTCCAATCTCCAGAGAACATTGAGATGGACTGATAACAACACTGTACTAAGAAGCCCTTCCATGGGGGCAACTAAGGTAGTTCAAAAGCCAGCCAGCCAGCCAGTATTCACTCAAGGTTGGAATTCTTTCTTTCTTTCTTTTTTGGAATGATACTCCCTCTTGGGTTGCAAGTTGGTTGACTCCACCCTTTCACGGAATTGCTGTCCATTTATTCGAACTTATGCTGCAGTATCAATTGATTTTGTAGATCAATTTTTAGTCCTGGAAAACTGCTGGACAAAGCTGTGCACGGCACCATGATGTTCCGTTGTTTTGGTCTCCACAAAATCTGGACCTTCTTTTCTTTTCCACGCTTGCTTTATGCACTTGCAAGAGAATCAAGTATGGTAGAACCACCCATGCCCACCCAGGGACCCATGCCCACCCGGGGACCCATGCCCACCCCGGGACCCATGTCCACCCATTTCCAATGAAGGTCCATGCCCACCCGGGGACCCATGCCCCACCCGGGGACCCATGCCCACCCGGAGACCCATACCCACCCGGGACCCATGTCCACCCATTTCCAATGAAGGTCCATGCCCACCCATTCCCAATGAAGGTCCATATCCACCTATTCCCAATGAAGGATCCATATCCACCTATTCCCAATGAAGGATCCATATCCACCCTATAAGATAAGGTAGCACCACCCATAACTATCATTGTATCCATAATCGTCGCTTCTAAAATCTTTGGAAGTAAATAGATGTGATTACAAGGATGTACTTATTGCATCTGAATAGCAAACCCTAGTGTTGGTATGAGGTGCATATAGAGTCATCTCTTTAAAAATTTACTACTTATTCTCACATTGTACAAATAATACTTTTGAAAGTACGCAAGAATTATTTCACTTGCTCGTAGGGGCCAATAATTTGTTGGATGTGTATTGGTAGACATCTTGTCTAAAACCTTTAAATTAACAGTTATGGATATTGCTATTTGATGCACTTGTAAAGACATTCAAGTATGGTAGAACCACCCATTTCCAATCAGGGATCCTTGGGGGGTACACTACAAAGGAAGTTTATGGGTGAAGAGCGACCAAATTTTGGACCCCCTATATTATATCCTAAATTTTATTTTATTTTTAAATATGAATAGATTTTCCTACTTTGAAAGTTTATGTTTTGAATTATTGGTATTTTTTTATGTTAAAAATAATTAGTTACAAATTTTAGAAGAAAAAAGATACACTATAAAGCTAAAAATAACTTTCACACCCCTATATTATATAAGAAAATAAAAAAATTTAAATTTTTTAAAAAAAATCTATAAAATAGCTTTCTATTGAAAGTATATTTTAGCTAAATATTGATACAATAGTCATCTTCATGTGATCTCTATAAATATTTTAGTTGAAAAACATGTCATTTTAGTTCATTTTTCAATCCTTTCCAGACAATATATCACATGTTATTTAGGATTGAAATTTTTGGCAATAGAAACCTATAGACATTGTTAAACAAAGCTCAAAATTGTAGATTGAAATTATAGTTTATTAAAAAGTAATTAGAAAAAGTAGAAATGGGTCGTTAGGGTTTGGTCGCTCCTCACCCATGAACTTCCTTTGTAGTGCACCCCGCGAGCAGGGATTCATACCCACTTTGTAAGGTAGCAGTACCCATAACTGTCACTATACCCATAACTATCACTCTCTAAAATCTTGAAATTTTTTGGGAAGTGAATAGATGTGATTACAAGGACATCTAAATATCCACGACAAAGTCACTAGCTTAGAGGTTTAGTGTATACATGAGATCGGGAGATATTTTAGGGGGGACTATTTATCTAATATTTTGTAATTTAATATAATCTATTGTTAAAATAATTCTAAATTGTCAATTATTTGAGCACCATATATTATTTATAATACACTTTTGAGTCCAATTTTTTGGCTAATATGTTAGATTTAAAAATTAAAACTAAAAGGTGTTGTATGAATTTTTATCCTATTACTATTTTTTTATTTTTTTATTCTTTATTCTTTTTGTCCCTTCTCTTTCAAACCATTTTTTATGCTTACTGAAAAAATACAAATGTATTATGGCCAAACAAATACATTCATAGAGTGTAAACAATGTACTCTAGTTGTGTCAAACAACTTATTGCTAATCATCTACAATAGACTTTAATGAATACAATGAGTGCAATGAAAATATATTAAAGCAAAATTCATGATAGATTCTTCAAATTTTGAGTGACTTCAAGGAATTTCACAGATAAGGTAAAAACAACCCATTGTGGTCAGAATGAAGAGTTTGACATCATCTTGTTGCTAAAATTTTTCAATTTTTTTCCTACATTAGTACAAGTGTGAGAAATAACAAGTGCAATTGAAATTACATTTTTTTGACAAAGTATGAATTTGCTAGGAATGTTTGAACATAACATTCAGTAGCAGACAAAGGAGTCTGCCTTCCCTCTAACAGAATGGTGCCGAATATTTGGCATCATTTCATCTGCTGGATAATATGGTGCCGAATATTCCACACCATTCAATAGCTACATGGCCAGATGTCGAAAAATGTCAGACTGTGAGAGATAAAAGTAGTGAAACAATTAATGAGGGCTTAGCTGACTCCAATTAAATTAGCTTTGGTAGTTGGCACCACCACTTCCTGTGGATGAAATTCTTGGAAGAGAAGAAAGGCAACCTCTGTTTTAGCTACTAAATGTTATGAAGTATTTAGCCCAAAAGAGTCTGTAGACTACCTCAAAACCAACAAAATCTGAATGCATGATGATCATCTTACTACCTAAAGCAGTCAAAATATTTCCTATCATAGAAGGCCTACAAAGTCAATTTTTACAATGTATTTCACACTAAAAAGTCAGAAGTTTCTAATGAGGTCAATGTTCACTTTATTACTATCATGTAAGACATGCATTGTGGCCCACATCTCACATACTAAAAAAAATCCACAATGAATCATTTCCTAGGTGACCACAATGGGTTGCTTTACCTTAACTCTTGAGGCAACCAAAGCCCCTCATCCAAGGTTCATGGATAATTTAGGACAAATAATGTGTCATTTTTGTCCATCTCTTCTTTAAAAACATTAAATATCAACTCTAAAAAATTATTTTCCCCAACATATTATTACCCCCCTATATTTTTTTCTACGTAAGATCTAATATATGGTTTTAAACATAATTCTATATTAGTTATAATATTCTACTTGTAATTCTATACACTCTATATTAGATATAATATTTTTTAAATTTAGGTACAATAAATATAGAGTACCCTATCTTAGACCTCATGTGGTTTCTAATATGCGCACTAAGTCTCTTCCTTGGATGAATATCAGCCCCTAGTATTGGTATTAGGTGCATGTATAGTTGGATCTTTAAAAATTCACAGTTTATTTTCACGTTGTTCAAATAATATTTTTGAAAGTGCATAGGAATTATTTTTCTCTTGCTAATAGATTTCAATAATTTGTTGAATGTGTATTAGTAGACATCATGTCCAAAACCCTTATATTAACAGTTATGGTTGTTGCTACCTTCAAGTGTAGCTATTTCCAACTAAGGTTGGAAGAGATTTCCAACCAAAGCCTAGAATATTTTGTTTTTTTCCTTTTCAAGGTTGGGACTAAAAAGGTCATGATACATGTCCTAATGTTGTGAGCAAAAAATCTAGAAGTAGTGAGTGGGAAGTTAGTTCTTGATTGATCAAAATTGGAAGAGTCTATGTATTACGTATGGATTGAGGCAAACTTTTGGCTTCCAAATTTCATGGTCATTTGAATTCAAGGAAAAAAATTGAAAAAAATTGGCAATGACTATCATTTCTATCTTTCTACATGATAGTAAATTTACATTGCCTTCTATTATTCTAGAATATGTGTAGAATCGTTGAAGTGGTCGACTATAGGTGGTTCTACCATAGACCTAGAAATGGTCTAAGCTTACAGTAGAACAATCCAATGTCGTCAATAATCTAATTTTGACATTTATAAGACCCTCCAATTTGCATTAGTCACTCATCCATCCATTACCACAATCTTACCAACCCTTTAGCATTATGACAATGTACTTGACCCTTGAAGGATTTTGGTGTTTTTAGACCCAAAGCTAATTCAAAGTAAGACTAAAATCTTCACCTATACTTATTCTTTAACAAATCCAACTATAAGATCCTTTGGTTAACTTGTAAGATTACACCCTCCTAAATATCAAAATAAGAAACTTTACAAATTGCAAGATCAAGTCACTTGAATTTGAAAAACAAGCATTTTCAATTCTTTCCAAATGGTTTGATTTCATCTTTTAAACTTTTTACACGAAAATGTGTAGATCCTATAGCTTATTATTTTTCAGAATATGTACAAAAAATAAGCTAGGAATACCAATAAAAAAATTCAAAAAAATGTATTTCATATTTATACTTGAAAAAAATAGTAAATGAAATGAAAAAAGTATGATTTAAAATACTAAATTGTTAAGAATTTAGTTATGAAATCAAAAAATGCCAATTCCAATGGCCAACCCAATGGTTGTAATGTTGTAATAAAAAATCTACCATTCTATCCCTAATGCTTTTATTTTTTCTCAAAAATATTGAAAATTGAATGAGTTAAATAAAGGACTTCAAACTTTATTTAAAAGTAAAGATTCCATAACTACTTGCAAACAAAAACACCTCATAACTTTCATCCCATTAATCAAAATGAAATGATTCAAAGCTTTGAATATATATATAACCATTTTTATTTTAAAAAAAAGTGATTTTTAAAGAAATTTTTAGAGTTGTTTGGGTTGTCAATCAAACAATGAAAGTTACTTATTATACAATAGCTTTTTAACCATTTAGTCAGAAGTTATGAAAATTGTTATGCCCTAAAGTTTCAAGTTGTAGTTTCAAGTTTTTTCATTTGAGTAGGTTTAGAAATCAAATTTCACCTTCAAATGTATTTCTAGGAAACTTTTTCAACACTAAGATATAATAATCTTGCAATCTATGTGGACAATTGATTCTAAATTTGATTCACGTCATCTAAAGTGAAGGCGCTTTTAACCAATCAAATAATCAATTTTGGACATGATTTGGAGTAGTGCAAGGCAAAGCAAATATTTTTAGAGTTGCATTGATAGAAATGACAAGGATTGCAAAATTTTTAGTAATTTTATTGTTTGAACTAAAATTACTATGAATTTTGGGAGGCATAAAAATGCTCCGAATTCATAGCGAATGTCTAAACTCTTTTAATTCCGATCATTCAAGAACTACTTTCCTATTTATTGTTTCTTACTTTCTTGCTCATTAATTTGGAACATGTATCATGAACTTAATAGTTGAAACCTTGAAAAGAAGAAAAAGACACATTCCAAGCTTCATTTGGAAATCTATTCCAACCTTGGTTGGAAATACTACACCCTATTGATTGTTGATGGGGTGTCAGTTAGAAATGGATGCTTTCACCTTACAACACATATACTATAAGATTGTCCGATTGAAATCTTTATAACTTATTGACATGCAGATCTATAACAATTCAAAAGCAATGATGTTTTTGAACTCAAGTAGGCCTTAGACAATGAGGGGTTAAGTTAACCCTTGGAAAGCCTTTGGGGTCCCTCTATACAACCCGTATTTAACCTTACAACTCTTCAATTGTGGTTTACTAAGGTAGGTACATCCAAAGCCGCCACTTTTTTGCTACTGAGCCTATTTCTATTATTGGACTGGTCAAATTTTCATATGTTCTTGTTGGTAAGTGAAATGAAGTTTCAATGTACCAAGAGAACGTGGCATTTGGATACCATATGCAAAAGTTATTAAGGAACAAAGTTTGATTCTAAAAGTGTTTCCTCCACATAGGTACAGAATTGATTTGGGAGATGTACATTTAGTATAGGTGGCAGTTTACGGTCAGTGGCAGATTTGGGTGTACCTACCTTATACGAATCGTGATACATTGTTATTTACATACTACCACGATGATCATTGATTTACTTTGTATTGAACAATATTTGGTCAGTGTTTCTCTGGTCAGGTCAGATACCACCGTATTCATAAAGTACTATACAACCACAAAGGGCTTTTTCAAGCTTTTCTAGGGTTACACACTTACACTCTGCTGTGTGTCTCCAATCCCCATACACGCTCTCTCCATCTCTGGCGGCTGCCACCCAGAAGGAGATCTTTGCTGGAGAGGATACTTGCATCAGTCCAGCCCTGCCTTGAAAATCACAGCTCACGAGGTCCCACAGACTGGGCACACAGAACGATTCAGTTCTCAGATTGCGTACTGAACTTAAAGTTTAGAGAGCCTCACTGTTTTCATTGGAAACTGGGCTCTTTTTTTTTTCAGTTGGCCTCACTACATAGGCCAGTTTGGGGAGGGATGAAGCCAGAGAGGTCAGATTTCTAACAGTCTGGCGAAATTTTCGCCCAAAAAAGAAGCCCTGGTGGAGGCCCATCCAGGTTGATCAATGAAAGAGAAAAAAAAAAACTCTGAAATCTTGGCTTCACATACAGCTCTGAAAGTTCTGAAAAGCAAGTTCCAATGGAGGCTCCGAAAGGTCCAGTTATATGTCTTCAATCCTTGCAAAGCTGAAGGTCAGAGGTCCAGGCTTGGACTCCTCCAATGGAAACACGCCCTTTTACAACAATAAAGCAAGCAGCTACAAACTACACTAACAATACCGTTGGCTTTGTCCCTGTAGCATTGGCTTACTTTTGGAGTAAGGTACCTGGTCAAGCTTTCTCATGTTTAGAGTAGCCGACCCATTTCCAACCACCACCGCATTTCCAACCTATAGACTGTCATGTTCCCGTGAAGTTGTGGCGGAGTTCAAGGAGTAGTTGTGGCGCATTATGATTGGCTACAAGGCTGTCAATATTGCAACCACTCCTAGGTTGATTTTGCAATCAATCTAATGGTTAGAAATAGAAAGGTCTATATGACCATTATAGGTCAAAGAGAATCTTCTATTAAAAAAAATTCATAGTAATTACGTTTCATGTAATAGAATTCTAAAAAAAATACGCAATCCTTCCAAACTCTATTTCTGTACATGGGAAGAATTTTGCACATAAAAAACATGCACTCCAAATATGCGTAATTGCTTAAGTGGTTGGAAATGGGTTATTTGCCCTACCTTCAAAAGAGTTCAATTGTTTACATCAAAGTTTAAATCTAAGATAGAGAGAGAATGCAAAATAATAATAATAATTTAAAATAATAATAATGACAATAACATTAGTTCTAAATGTTAATGAATAGAGAGTCTGTTGAAGGTAGTCAAATACCTAAAGTTTGTTCATATTTAGAGGTTTAAAAATGCTTCAAAATACTAGTCCCCAAAGCAAGGCTTAAATCTTCATTTATATTTAGTTTTTTAGCAAATCCAATTAAAGGATCTATTATTTGGCTTGTTAGAGAACACCTTCCTAAAATTTTAGGATAAAAACCTTACCAATTGCAAGATCATGGTGCTTGGAATTCAAAATGAAGTATTTTCAATTCTTTCCAAATGGTTAGGTTTCATTTCCCTTTTACCTATAAATGTGTAGATCCTACAACTTGCAACTTTCCATAATGCTTTGAAGAAATAATTTGGAAATACATATAAGTTTTTTTTTATAAAATATTTCTTATTTATGCTTGAAAAAAATGGTAAGTAGAAAGAAGTAGAGAATTATTTAAAATACTAAATTGTAAAGAATATGGAGAAGAATTTAGTGATGGTTGTAATGTTGTAATAAAAAATTTACATCCTACGATTTCATTTTATTCCAAAAATATTGAAAATAAAGGACTTCAAAGTTTATTTAACCCTAGACCGCCCATGTCCGGATTGGATTAAAAACATTGTAGCTTTTGAAGTGCTAAAAATCTAAATGAGACTAAGTTATACAGATCTTAACCATACAATCTTGTAGTAAACATGCTGTAGATGATGTGGAACAAATTTGGAGTCATTTGACCGCATGGATTGAAAGATTATAATGTTTTAGTGTTGAAAAAAGATGCTGAAATTTTCCTTGCAACACACTTGGAGATGAAATTCGATTCCAAAACCTACTCAAATGAAAAAACTTAAAACTATAAAGTGATTTAAAACCAGGATACAAACACATTGGTGAAAAAATTATCATTCAATTGACTCAATGTGTTTGCAAAATGGCTTGCAAATGTCAAAAAATAGGCAAGAAAAGTTGCAAAAAACACATGAGGATGAACCTCCATCTACTAAAACGCTTATCAGTAACTCATAACTTCTTGGATTGATATGAAATTTTAGCCACACAAACTAGACTAGTATGCGCAACTTTCTCAAAAAAAAATTTGAAACAAAGAATGTATGAAGAAGATACAAGCCGCCGAAGTTCACTGTAGTCCAAGAATGGCGGGATTTTGAATTTCAAATTGATCCCAAACATTCAAAAAAAATTGGATTGACATGAAAATTTCACCACAATAACTAGACTTCAAGGGGAATCTAATCCAACAAATTTCATTGAAATCGAACATTGGATGAAGGAGATACAAGCCCCCGAAGTTGGAGCCATGAAGTGCACTTTGGTGAATCAAATTGAGCCTGTGAATTTCGATTGGCTTCTAGAAAATCATTACCTTTTGGATTGATTTGAAAATTTTACCACACAAACTAAAAAAGAAGGCGCAAATTTCCCAACAAGTTTTATTGAATTTGGACATTGGTTTAAGTATTCAGACCACTGTAACTTTTGCATCCAATGTCCAAATTCAATAAGTGTCCTCACATAGTATTCCTCTTAACCCTAGACCGCCCAAGAGGACAAAAAGAGTCCTCACATAGTATTCAAAGCTTTCTATGTGTAAATTGGTTTAAGAAACCAAGTTCAAATATTTGTTTCCTAAAGAAGTGATTTTTTTGAGCTACCCAAATTGCTCGGGTTGAGAAAGAAACTACATATGATACAATAATTTTTTTTAACCATGTAGTCAAAGTTATGAAAATTGTTTTGGCTTAAAATTACTGCTTGACCACATATTGCGTGAAAATTTTCAAACAAAAAAACAAAAATCACGTTCTTAGTGAGCTACCCCAAATTACAATGTAATGTTGCCCAAAAAAAAACACATTGTTTGGTCTTTTAGGAGTTAACCAAAGAAAAGAACTTGAATAAATTCTCCATGTAGGAATGTCCCAAACAACAGTAAGTTACAACCGAATATTTGAAGAAGGCTCTCAAGAATGTTGTGTGTGAGGGTGCCGCTACTCTCTCAATGAAATTACTCTGTACTCGAACTACACTAACTCAGTTTCCCACTCTCAAACTGTTGAACAGAATGTTTGTATCTTTGTTTCGTTGAAGTAAGGTATACTTCTGTGATGAAGTTTTAATTTATCCCCTAGTATGGTAATTCAATTTAAAGTCTGCTCCAGCTATTCACCTTGAAGTCTTTGAGGGACAGGATTGCATTTGTTTGAAAGCAAAAAAAAAAATTTAATTTAAAGAGATTGAAAGCCATTGGAGTCTACTACCATTGAAGTATCCAATTTTATAAATAAACTTAGAAAAATGGAATTAATTCGGAGCCCATCTGTGCAGAATGCTCGAGAGTTTTTCCTTAGGGTGGGAAAACACTTCAAAATTCACACGTCAACATGGCCGAGTGGTGATGGCGGCGGAGTTCAGTTCCGCTGGGCTCAGTCCGTCGCAGGTTCGATCCCTGCTGTTGACTCTTATTTCTTTTTCTTAATACCGTAGTCCTAAAATTTAATGCACGAGAATAATCAAGCAATGGTCCTCCACATCACAAAGTCCAAAGCCGTTACTTTAAGCAATTCAGCATAGTTGGAGGCATGTTTTTTTAAAAATAATATTTTTTGTAGTATATGCAAGTGAAAATCATCAATATTAAAAAAAAAAAATAGATTTTTTGGACATTGTGTGTAATTTTTATGATTTTTCAAAGTGTTATCTACCTAGACCACTGGAACTGTCCCATAGGTGCACCCCAAACTGAACTGTGTAAAAATCAGCTGTCAGCAAATCAGAGTTTAGTATGTGTCCTTCAAGTGCGTCAGCAAATTGAAGTTAAACATGTGTAAGACACATTAATGGAACTCTAGGGACACTTTAAGGGCACTCTATGGAACAAGGATTAGGTATAGGGACGGAATTGGATGTTTCTACCTTAGTATGCTTATTATGCTTCGCTAGATGCTTGTAGAGTGATTTATTAGTTCATTCAAGGATTGAGGGTTGGTTGAGGAGTTATTATACAAGACAATTTGTTCATTGTAGTAGTTTCCTTTTCAAGAATGTAGAGGGTTTGATTCTTATTGTTAACCGTGTCTCCATTGGTAAACAATCGTATGAAGGAGAAGTTTGATTGGTCCTGCTAAGTTCTCTCCTTGTAATAAAGATAAAATATGTCTTCCATTTTGTGTCTTTTTATTAATTATATATTTGATGAGTGAATTCAGAGTTTTGATTTTGCATATGAATTCAAATTTTCTAAAGTTTATCATCATTTGATAAATTATGTGTTTCAATGTTTTTTTGGGGGGTGATTTGATTAAAGAGACAATGAGGAGGGCAATTCTCCCTTAACTGTGTAATGAAGGTAATAGTGAAGGTCTAGCTTAGTGAGGAAGCTAACTACACAAATTTACTTGTTGCCAATGTAGGTAATTATAATAGAATGAATTTTAAATGTAAATCAAGGTAATTATAATAGAATGAATTTATGAATTTTAAATGTAAGTCAAGTTCTTCAAACTCTAACAAGTTAACCTCAGATGCCAATTAGTCAATCCATCGCAATATCAATAAGCCAAATTAAAAAATTAAATCCAAAACATATCCAAACCATGCAATCCATTCCAATGTCAATAAACCAAATTGGAGAACCTAAACCCAAAACATATTCAAATCCATGTAATATACCTATAGAGTCAAAGTCTTTTGACCCTCAAGATCAAAAACCTTTTATTTGAATAGGTTGTGTAAATTTGCAAGGATGGGGGCTATGAACAATTAGTCAAATCTCAAAACCATATAGAATTGTTTTACCTATTCCAACTAAGGTTTCTTGACTTGCAAAAATTAAAGCAATATTCTCATAAAGTTGCACTTTTAAAAATTGCAATATTCATACTATAGATAAGTTTCTAAAAAATCTCATTGCTAATTTTTAATTGAAATCAATTTTTTGCTTCCTATAAAATATCTAAACCTACTAGGTAATTCATCATGTTTTATTCTTTACTTGTATTACCAACTATATATTGATTACATTAAAGTGATATCTAAACAATATCTAAACAATATCTAAACAATATCTAAACAATATCTAAACAATATTGAAAGACCCTATCCTTCTAGTTGATTATATTAAAGTGATAACTAAATTATTAGAATAAAAATATGAAAGTTATGAAATACAGTTATGAAAGTTATGAGTAAGAAGTTTTAGCTTTTAATAATGTTTCAATGGATCTAACTCTTCCAACTTAGGAGAATGACTCTTTGTGATCTATACATTAAGATGTTTATTTTGTTTTTGTTTGTTTGTCATGTTGAGATTTCCTAGACCGTAAGTCCCCCCGGTCATGTGCTTAGTACCGTCAGAGAGCCCTTGGTGGAGAGGGGTGCACTGGCTTGGTTTTGTGGCATTTGGGCGTATGGTGTGAAAGTTGTGCATTTTTGAATTATTTTTGGTTCTAAAAATTTTGAAAATTACTTTTTCTTATATTTTGGTTACAATCTTGGTACCGTCCGAAAGCTCTCGGCGAGGAGGGGTGCATGAGCTTTGTTTCGTGGCGTTCCAACTTACGGTGAGAAAGTTATGCATTTTTAAATTGTTTTTGGTTCTAAAAAATTAGAAAATTACTTTTACTTTTGTTTTGATTGTGGCAACAAGCATAGGGCACTTTTTCTTATATTTTGCACTTTTTCTTATATTTTGGTCACAATCTTGGTATCGTCGGAAAGGCTTTGTGGCATTCCGACTCACGGTGTGAAAGTTATTGAATTTTGAAGTATTTTTATGAATTAAATAATTAAAAAATTAGTTTTACTTTTATTTCGACTGTGGCAACAGCACAAGGTACGCTAGTAACTGTACGCTAGTAACCGTCTAAGGGAGGGTCGAAGAGGTTTATAAGATTCTCATACAAGAGTTTGTTGTATAATTGCAGAATTCAATGATATCATGAAAATTGAAAATTGGGTTGAAGAGGTTTCCAAGGTTGTCAGTATCAGCACCATTGTATCATGTTGTCTCATTGGAGAATTCATCACTGTCATCAAAATTCCAACAGTTGTAAAACTGACATGCTCCTTCACCCAAATCCTGTTCTTCACAATCATGACAGAGTCAGAACCGTATTGGCCAAGGCCGTGTGGGTCACTTCAGATAAATGTGTTGCAGGTCACAGAGTTCATGACAGATTCAGAATCAGCACAAACGTATTGGCCAAGATTGTGTGGGTCACTGCAGACAAATGTGTTGCAGGTCACAGAGTTCATGGCAACATAAATCACATCAAGAATAATGAAAAATGCATCATGGACAATTGTTGTGAAAGGAAGTGGCTATGAGAATGAAATGTGCATTGATTTAGCAACCATTGACAGGTCTGCATACCCATAGAATCAATCTCAGATAATTCCTACGACCAGCATTATCGATAATAGACTTAGCATTGACAAACACAGCGTAAACTGAGGATTATACGACCTAGTTGAAATGAAATTATGGTCATGGTGGCAGAAGGAACAAATTACACAGGGATGACGAGGAGAATTGGAACTACCTGACGAATGATCCGACGAATCCATCGCAAATAACCAGCCTGCTTCAGGCTCTTTGGGACAAGAGTACAGAAAATTTGGGTTTCTTTTTTACTGCATTTCGCCAAATTCATTTCGCCAAATCCATTTCGCCAAATCCATTTCGCCAAATCCATCTGAGTGAGAACTGGGATTTGCCAAATCGTTCTTATTATAAGAAACTATGAAACACAAATAGAAAAATATATTTAAAAGTAGTATAAACTGGCGTCTTTATCTTACAGACGATCGCACATGAGCGACATGGCTGGAGGGCAAGAAATTTACCCCGATTCAGGAGATGAATGGTTTTTTATTTTTTAAATTTAATAGACTAAATGGAGACGCCTTAATTCTACTTGGAAAGTGCCACTGGCATTTAAAGTGCGTTGGGCAAGGTTTCGGATGTCTTCTCTAGAACACTCTCGAGAAATTCGTACCAGTTCCCACAAGGCCCCGCCTAAAACAAGATCCTTGGCGTTCACTTCTGCAAAATCATGACATTACCCAAGTATTAGGTGTCCTGATCGAAAATACTGGTAGACTGCAGTTTGTTATATTCGATTATTCGTCAGGGCAAAAAATCACCCTTTGGTGGATATGAGCTTTGGTGGCTATGATGTCCCTTGTCAAGCATCTATCAACCCAAAAAAGAAATTCATGCAACTATTGCAAATTTCCTCCCAAATACAAGCAGATGAACACAAGTGAACGAGGTGAAAAAAGACAACTGTTCCGTACCATGCTGGGCTAAGTGACAAAGAGCTAGTTCAATGTGTCGGCGTATAGGTGATGCTTCGTTGTTAGCATTGGCCACAATCCAGGGCAAGGCTCCATCATCAATAAGTAAAGACCTGCCCAACTTGTAACCTACAGATGTTCACTAGAGAGTTAATCCAAAATGCCTCAAAATCAGTAAGTATGAGGTAGATTACATCATGGCATGAATAAGCACTAATACGTTACCTTGAGCAGCACCCCGTGATTCACACTTGGCAAAGTTGGCGATTCCCCTCGCAACTTGGGCCAGCACGTCAGGATGCCTTGATCGAACCATACCAAGGAGTGCACGAATGCCGCCCTCCTCTCTCAGTTTAACTTGGAGCTTGTCTGCACGATTCCAAAGAAAATTAAACCTCACTTCCCTCCTCGAAGGCATCACCCACCAAGAATCCACGAAAATATGCAAATATCCAGTGACACAAGCGGTATGCCATGTGTAAGACTTAAAGAAAGTGTAGAACTGAACAGAAATCTGGTGGCATTTGCAGATAACAAACGGGAAGGAGAAGCACCATTGCCGCATAAGTTTGCTATAGCACCAGCAACCATTCGCAGCGTTTGTGGGTCTTCAGCATCGTCCGCTGTTCGAGCAAGAAGACCTATTCCACCTTGAGACATAATTAACTCCTGGTTTGTTTCTGCATTCAAAACAAAGAAGGTGAACTCCTTTCCAACCAGAAGAAATATGCAATGAAAACATCACCTCTATGTAAAAGAAGATCCAGGACACTGCCAGATGAAGAAGTTACCATTCATGGCAAGGTTGGCCACAGCGCCAGCCGCTACACGCCTGATAGTCTCATCTTCTGAGCTCTGTAGAAGCATGAGCAAGGATCCCAACCCCCCAGCCTCTACAATTTTCTCTTGGTTG
Source organism: Climacium dendroides (assembly GCA_950106755.1). Classification (NCBI taxonomy): domain Eukaryota; kingdom Viridiplantae; phylum Streptophyta; class Bryopsida; order Hypnales; family Climaciaceae; genus Climacium; species Climacium dendroides. Next base: position 22,748,167 of record OX467091.1, read on the forward strand.
GCTTCTGAAATGACAGTCACATGTGAGTTAAGTATCATGGAATTCAACATTGCATCTAATGGTGCATCAGAAAACTAGTACGCACGGAACACAGGAGTTGATTTTACAATAACTGTAATGTAACAATGCCAAGAATGGAGCAAAATTTCCAATCCTGAGTCGCAACGAAAGGGGCCCCTAGAAACGCAACATCAACACTCTTGATTACTCGAAGTCCAGAGAGTCTGGAATAGCCGACCCTAGCACTTTCTCAAGACGTGGTTGCTCTTTCTGCAACTAAAAAAAAAAAGCCAACCAGGGCTGACGTTTCAACTTAAGACGGGGAGAGTTACCTTCGGCCGCAAGATTTGCCACGACCTTAACAGCGTGGACGCGAACATCAACATCCTCAGATTCCAACAACGAAAGTATCTTGTGAAGGCCAACTATAAACCACAAACGAACGATTATAAATTCAGTGTCAACTCTTTGAACAGATGCATAAATCCCATGGCATGCAACCAAAAATCGAAATTTAGAGAACATGATGGTCTCGACAGTCCGTAGAACCAATACGAAAGTAGAAAGAGTTCTGCATACTGATTTGATTAAGCTGCATGTTATTTTCAAAGAAATTCAAACGTCAACACAAATAAAGCCAAAGAGTCGTTCTATCGGGAATAAAAAATATGGCAAGCCCTACCTTGTTCGAAGAGCTTGGCGATGGTTGCTCTCTGTCCATTGATGGTGTCACGCATATGGTTAGGCTTGCTGAGGCTTATAAGAGGGCTTTCCGAACCAAGTGAGCTTCTACCCGAACCTCCATTCGTCATTATTCTCCGTGAATGCTACCACCATTGTACCAGAGAGAAAAAGAGTTTAGTAATTGCGAGCCAAATTTTTTGTGAGATCAAAACCATAGCACCAATGTCAGCAATTCCAAACCGTATCCACAATACTGCAACTTCTCAGGCTTTGGTGCAATAATATACGAAGAGCCTGACAGGGTGTGCAGTTGTTAAAGAAGATGGTCGTGATTAACTACCTCATCATGCTCCTCAGTAAGGACAGAAACTTGCTCTTTAAGATGCCGAACTTCCTCCTCTAGTCTCTCCCTCTCCCTCAACTCCTCGTCCAGTCTATGTCTCACCGTCAAAAGTTCATCGCCTTGTTGCCTTGTCAGACTACCATTTACATTTCTTTTAGACATCTGTGTTTTGGCAACCCTGAGCTCTTGTTCCAGCTGATCACGGTTCTGACGTTCATTTTCCAGCAGTGTCCGGAGCTCTGCAATCTCGATCGTTTGCTCTTCAAAATGTAAGACCTTCTGACGTTCATTATCTAGCAATGTTTGAAGCTCCGCAATCTCTATGCTTTGTTCATCAGCCTGTTCCAGCTTCTGGCGTTCCTTCTCCAGTTGTGCTCGAAGTTCCGCAATCTCAACGCTTTGGTCATCAGACTGTCCGAGCTCCTGGCGTTCCTTTTCCAGCCGTGCTCGAAGCTCCTCGATCTCAAGGCTTTGAAAATTAGACTGCTGCTGAAAACATATAAGTGAACACATATCATCGCATGTTTCATAGATTCCAGAAACAAGACAAAAACCTGATTGTTACTTGTCAAAGTTCTGAAAAGAAACGTGATAAAAAATTCTAAGAACTACTTTTAGAATGGCACTTCCCTCGCTAAAGGGATCTCTCTGCCATGCATGGGTCACACTCTGAAAATTTATAAAACCATTTAACCCCATGACCATTGGAGACAGGGTGACCAGAAGTCTGAAGAAAATAATCATTTGAATCAGCTGGGAAAAACCCAAACTAGTTTAAACTTGTTCGAAAATGGCTATTGCAGTCGTGCTCCTTTTAAATGCACAGGAGCACGACTGCAAGCGACAGGCACTAACCCAATCATATCAAGGCAGGTGAAGAGCAGATTCATCATAACTTGATATGATGCAAAGTTACAATACTCAGATTAAATCAGCACTTGTTGATGGCTGGAGCGGGAATGGTGCGAGTATTGTGCGAGTTACAGTCTGAGAAGATCACTAGGAACCACTTACCTCCGAATCACGTTGGATTTGAGGCGTGGCAGCCCGGAGATCCTTCTCCATGCGCTCAAACTGCGCAAGCTGGAGACGTTGGCTGCCCAGCTCCTCCTCCAAGCGTTCACGATGTGAACGCTCAAGCTTTAGACTGGCCAGCACTTCTCCCAGTTCCTTTTCATGCTTCTCGATCTGCTCTTTCCTTTCCTTACGATGCTTTTCCATTTTCTCTTTGTGCATCTTCAGGTTCTCTACTTGAATGTGTTTCTGAAACCGCAGCCCAACAAAAGCAGATAAATTCAATTGTTGGCTGTGGTAAGCATATCTGCACGTCACATCCTTCGGCTATCGCTCACCGCTCGATCTTTGCATGCCCTACTAATCTACATCTCTCATAACTAAGGGATTTAACACTACTACAAATCAACATTATAACACAAGAGGATAGCAGATAAATGACGCAAAACACAGTGCTCTTTAGCAGCTCCCTGGCACTAACGACAAATCAAAGGTTTCTTCCTTTCAAAATTTGACGTCAGAATGATTCTCTGCAAGCATCCGATGGCGACTATTGCTGAGCTATAATCCATAAAAACTAACGGCCTCTTGTACACAAGCACAATCATCTCAAAGAGATTTCGTAGTTCCGAACTGAGGTTCATCACAGCCACTCACCTCTTGTTGCTCATTCTGGCGTTCAAGTGCCAATACTTTGACTTCATCCTGCAACATATCCCGAACATGAATAACTTCTTCCAGCCTCTGCCGAAGTTCTTCCACCTCTTCACATCCTTTCTCACACTTCTGCCGTAACTCTTCCACTTCCTGTTCGTAGATAATTTTCTCGGTCATCATAGACTGCAAACATTAAAATAGTTCAATTTACGACCACAAGATACAGGCCAGAACAGGAAATAGCAAGTAGAATTTCTCACAAACGGAACCAGTGCAAGTCAAACCCTGTACAACACCAACTAGACGGTCACTAGACGGTGTACGATGGTAAGAATCTCAATAGTCTCTAAGCATATGAGGCTATAAGAGATTCTGTTCATTTATGAATTGAGCACTTTCTAACTCGGTCTTCAATGAACCGTGTGCATACTCAAGCTCCCACTTTGAACGTGAAATAGTTTGACGTACTTCTAGAGCAGTTTGAAGGCGATTCTCGGCCTCCATCACAAGCAGTCGACTTTCTTCTACTGTCCGATCTAGTTCTTCATCGTTTTCTTGCCGAGCTTTAGCCTGCCTCTCATTTTCTGCAACAAGCCTGTCTAGTTCAGCTTCCATTCTTCGGCAAAGGCTTTTATAGTCAAACTCCTCCTTAAGTTTTACCATGTTCTCGACCTTCATTGCCTGTAACAATTTATCAAAGTTCCATGTCAAAGGATAGGAATAGAAGAGTTTCATACTAGAAATGTCCCAACAGAATACATCTAAGAATTGTAAATGGAACGCAACGGCTTACTCTCTGGCCAAACATGATAGTACTAGTTGTTTCTCCTCTATGCCTTGGTGAGGGTCCAATCGTAACAATCAAAGATGTACGAGCCGTTCCTGCGGTCAGAGATATCGATGAATTTCAGGAAATAGCGTTTGGCCGTAATATAGGAGGCTTTTGTTACAGTAAACTTCCTGTCTCAAATCCACAGAATCACCCCTGTATTACAGGAGAGCTTTCATTTTCCGCTAAAGCAATGATACATTTCCTCAACGCTGTCAATCGCAGCTTCCAGCTATGAAACAAAATGGAACAAGCAAAAGGCAGAAAAACAGACAGTAACGTCTTACCACCGAAGGAATCACGCAATAGTCTTGTTAACTTAGAGTCCCGAATGGGGACATGAGGACTGTTTTCCGCTAAAGCATTGATACATTTCCCCAACGCTGTCAATGACAAGTTGATGGACTTTGCTTCCTCCAATGTGTGCCCCTCACTGCCTGTGTTAAACCAATAGAAAAATGTCATGGTTACCCGCCACTGCCCTAGAAGAGGAGAATGTGATTCTTGTAAAGCAAGCATCGTCAAAGATGCATTACGTATTAACACACGTCTGCTTGATCACCACTGGGACGAAAAGGAATCCATCACAAACCTGATTTATCAACACGCTCTGAACCAGCGAGATCCACAATAAGAAGTTTGCTTCTTCGAATTGTAGGTGCACGCATCCCCTTTGCAGAATTCGAGCCTCCATTCCCATTTTCAGTAGGTATTAGAAGGTCCTTATTTCTAACTGCTTTTTTGACTTGTACCTGCAATGACAGCAGTTCGATATCTAAACTGTTCCAGAAAAGTCGCTTATACTTCAAATTGCGTACCAAATCTGGAGATCGTTGCACAGTGAAGGCTACAAGGAGATTATAGTCGTGATAATTTGGTCAAATTTTCTGTCATAGTGGAACAAGCGCTTCGAGCCAATAAACCCTACAGCAGAGTAAATGCCACGCACCAGCAGAATCGCATGACTCCGCGAGGACTCTGTATTAAGTTTTGTATTAGCAGCAAATCGATTCGCTTCACCGACGTCTAGGAGATTGCAGAAGCTCTGGTGATCAGTCAGCTGTATCTGAGTTGCTCCAGGCACAGACACGTCCCCTGTCTTGGGGTCTTCTTGAATATGGCAATTGTCCCGTTCAGGTGCTAGTAGATCTTGTACTGATTCCATATAGAGCTGCAACCCGACTTAGCATTTACGTTTAGGTTCGAAAATTCGGACGTTCAAGAAATGAAAACGAGGGGTTTCGAAACATTAAAACAGGATCACAGAGTTGAATTGTACCTGTAAGTACGAAACGGTTACAGTATCATCAACGTGGTTGGCATTGGCTAAGATATCCTCCAATGCCCGAACCATAATTCCTCGCTCAGCCGTGTCTTCATCACCCAGCTTTCCGAGCGTAAAAGTCTTTCCAGTTCCTGTTTGGCCATAGGCCATGACGGTGCCATTGTACCCTTCAAGAACGCTCTGAACGGAAACACAGAATGTATCAGACTTGAATTGCATATCTAGAATAGACAAATCCGCAATAAAGAATCAGTCAACCCCTAGACCTCAATACAAGTTACAGTCAATGACCATGACTCTGTTGAGTGAAGAAGCATCATCAGTAATCACCGTTGAAAAGAAATGATGCAGATATTAGCAGGAAATTTCAGCGAATCATAGAAATGGGTTAATAATCCTCGAAGTCTATGAAGATGACAAAATAAAATGTGAAGGTCCGCTCAAAACCTCTACAACAGGTTTCGCGACGACTTCGTAGACACGTTTCTGAGAAGCTGTCTCCGTGAGAATTTCATCAAATTGATAAGTCTCGCAATCCCAGTTATTCTTACGCAGCTTCAACCTTTTCAGCTGCACAACGAACCACAGTACTGTTATCTGCTCCTGATCTTGAACAATTCCATTCCAAAATGTTCACAGAAAGGTAGAGTTTTCTTAAATGAATGGATCCATACCTCAGGTTGAAGCTCCACACAATCAGCAAAATCAAGATCGGCCTCCAATTCTTCTGCATTCCTTGGACGCAACCTTACTGTTACTCGCACTCGGTTAGCTACTGCAAACGCCCAAGATATCTTAATTCGTTAGACCCTTTGCCCTAAAATTACATGTTTTGGGTGTGATACAGACCAGTATGTGACCAAGGCCATGAATTGATATTTTCGATAACTGATAACGCGCTCAAGACAGTTTTTCTGTCCCCAGACTATGGGCTCCAAAAATTCATCTCGCTGCGCAAGGATAGAAAGAGACCTCGTGAGGGCTAAAATATCCTGTAAAGTTCCTCCAAAGGCAATAGATTCAGAGTTATGATCGGTACATGCACAACAGAAGCCTATCAGATACCGCGCTGCAAAAAGACGAGATGCAACTCTTAGAAGACTATCGTTTCTCCCAACGAATGACACAAGTATAAGGCTGAGAATCCGGCAGCATAGGGGTTTGGCTATCCAGTAACAGCAGCATAGAACTGGCGCTCCCTGCAAGTGACGCCACTTTAGCGAATATGCTGAAAATCCCGCAGATTGTGAGGACCAAATGGATGATGGCAGAACTGAGTAAAATATAACTGCCATGGAATACTGTTTCCTTCATTGACCTAAATTCCCAAGTAGCAAAAAGAGCAAACCTTCCATCGAGATAGTGGAAACTAACGATCTGAAAGATAATCCGAGGAATTCGGATTGCACCAATTGCAGAATCCAGCGACCCTCGAAGGTAAAATAAGGTGGCTGTTCTCAGGCGATGAATTGATCATCTGGTCATAGAATACTAGATCAATAAGAGAATTCTTCGCGATTATAGATCATTCGAAGCTAGTACGGGCTTAAACACATTGAAAACTCAAAAATGGAATCTCTCTTCGGGAAGCTAGTCAGATCGGGATTGTGGAGACTACCCTTTACTCATCAATATCTACGGGACAATTGGGAATGCTAAGGATTCGAATCAGATAACTAAAATGCTTCAGGACAAAATCTCGGCAATGCCTTGCATATGGAGCTAAACGGGGCATAAACCTTGAGCCACTCTCAATCTCAATCTACGAGTCTAGAACTTACAGAGAGATCTGAAAACGTTACTCACTTGCAGAATAGGCCAGAGGAAATAATGCTCCTGTGATCTAGTGATGAAAACCAAAATATGGTAGAGAGCGATTACAAAGGACGAATATGCTAAGAGAAAAGAATAACCAAGCAGTGGGACGCGAGGCGCAAGGAATGATTGAGAATGCTAATGTCTCATAAACTGAAAGCCTCCGGTTCAAAATTTCTGCAATGTGTTTCATATGGCGCTTCAAGGGCCATAAACCTTGAAGCACTCTCGTTCTCAATCTACCAAGTGTCGAACTTACATAGAAGATCTAAAAACCTCCTCTTCTTGTGGATTAGGCTAGAAGGAATCGAGTTCCTGATCTAGTGACGCCAACCAAGACATTATAGAGAGCTATCACTCATTTCATGTTTCTGGCATTCTCGCAATTACGAAAGACGGAGTCAAGAAGAAGCAGGCAATGACACACGAATGCAAGGACTCAGCAGGTAATGAAAATGTACCCCCGCCATCATGTGATTGTCTAACAGATCCATTGCTCTGCCTCCTCGTGTTAGTGGCGGAGGCCGAGACAGTAGTGGTGGCCGGCGAGGCGGACTTGGTGCGCGTGTGCGAAGGCGTAGCAGCAGGATGGGAGGGCGACGGCGACGGCGAAATGCGCGGGAGGTCATTCTTCAGTGAGTTCACAGACAGAGGCCGACTGGTCTTGTGCGCCTGGGCGAATGCCATGCTTCCCGTCTACCTCCCTCACGGCATCCAGAAAGATCGCTCCTCCTCACAATCCAACCTCGCACCGTCGACTGGCGATCCCTTGAATCGCCTCTCAGTCCAAAATAAAATCAAAAAATCAAGAATGCCGACAGCAGAGCTTTCCCCCAACCCAAACACTCCCGAATTTCCCGAATCCTAAGCGCTTTCAAAAACCGCACCGACCAGCACCAACGTCAATCCATTCTCCGACAAGCTCCTCATCGGCCACACCCCTCCCGACCTTCATTTCACACTCCTTCAATTCCGAGTCTCCGATCCACTGATCCTGACACCTCAAAATCCACCCCAGGCGCAGTGAAACACAAGCGCGGAAAACTCAAAATCGACCAGACAGAAGAGACGGCAATGCGCAGATCCACATCCCCGGGAATGGCAACTTACTGACTGTGTCCAGTGCTCGAATGGCGCGAACTCGTTAGATCCGGGAAGAAAGCAGCGCAATGCGAGCGAGCGGCCACGAGCTGGATCTCAAATGAGAGTGGTGATGAGCAGAAGAGTGACAAGCGCGGGGGAGGGCGCGCTATGGCGATGGAGGCGTGATCTGGGGTTGGCAACACATATGCTTTGCTGCCCGCAGCTGCGGGAGCGGCAGCTCCGGGCTCAGTCTCTGCTGCTGCGAGCGGGAGAGGACCCGGTGAATCACCGGGCCGCGGGGGGGGCCCTGATGGCGCTGGGATCCAGGTTCCTTTCGAAGCCGGCGGGCGCGGATGGCGACGGGGTCCCTTTGAATACGACAGCCCGAAGGTTACGGAAAGGCTGGTATTCGGTTTCTTGGTCCAAGTACAGGTACAGTAGTCGTTGGGACTCGGTAGAAGCTTAGCGTACGAGGGGGCGGGGGCTTGGGAATACATACAAGACTGACTTCCGAACTGACTTCCCAAACCCAAGGAATTCTCGAAATCGAACTGGGAAAGAGCTCGAAGACTTCAGTGGGGCTTCACGAGTCCCAATGCACGTAGAAATGTCTACACTGGAAGTTTGAGAGATGTCAAGCAAGGGGGACTTGAAGCTCAAGTCGGTTTCAGCAAAGAGGGAGGGAGACTGAACAGTAGGCTGCAAAGTCCCCACCAACTGTAGTTTGGCATGTGATAGTACAAGAAATCAAGCATCCTTGTGGGATGGTTTTGTAAACATATGATATTTGCCTGTTTTTTACATTTTATGCTATGACTCTTTGACATGTATTTTTCATATAAAATAATAAGTGAGAAAAATTGGGATTGAAAAGAAGGACAAACATTTTGTGGAGAATTGCTCCTTGAGCCTTGAGCATCATTGGCTCAAGTTTGGGAGGACTTTGTCAAATTGCTCAAATCCTCAATCCTTTGAGTGTGTCATGGCGGTACATCAAACTATAGACATTCGAAGATGAGGGTGTAGATTTGAAGTTCTTTGGGATACTTAAAGTTGGGGACAAGAAATCATATGCATTGTTGATGGAGGGTCTAAAGTCCGCCAATGTGCTAGATTGGCCACTTGAATTTTGGAATGCTATGGATGGGTGCCGAATACAAAAAAAATTGAAACATTGAATGACATCATCCACAAATGTGCTAGACTAACAACTTGAATTTTGGAATGCCAAGAATGGATGCCGAACACAAAAAAATTGAAGCATTGAATGACATCATGGAGGACGTGCATGTCATACCCTTGAACATGTCTATCAATCCACAAACCAACAAACACAAGAGAGTGGAGGCTGAAACAATCGACGATCTAAAACCTATGGTAGATGCAAGCTACACATTTTGGCAACCAAATTCTTTAGTCGAGGTTTTGGATGAACTTCTAGGATTCTCTAGGGTTCTCTAGGGTTAATAGAAATGTTGATAGCAATGAAGAGAGTGGAATTTGCTAGAAAGCAATTATCATCCTGAAAGATGTCACAAAGTGATACTTAAGACATGCTAAATGACTAAGGAAGGAATTGAAAGATGTGTCCATGGAAGACAATGAATAGATTCTGAAATTGTGGGATCAAGATGGTATAGGGATCATGAAGATACATTACTTAGAATGTCATAAGGATTATGGTGGTGATAGTAGAAACCATGACAATACAATTGTTGCAAATTTGTTTTCAAACTTTAAAACAAGCCATCTTACAAATACATAACATGTTAAAGATTGGTGCCAAAAACACAACAGTTTTTAGATCACCAAGCCTCTATAGGCGACAAAGAAAAATCAATCCCCTTATCTCCATCAAAACATAAGGAACTCATCAACAAAGGTGTTTCAATTTTGCAAGAGTTGAATGTGGGGCTTGATATTAGAGTATTGTTGTTCACGACAATTGTGGATGTACAAACTCTTAAACCTAAGAGATTTTGGTTTAAGATAAAATGTCCCTACTACTGCAATTTGTTGGATTTGTACCCTCCCCAAAAGAACTTGGAAGCAAACTTGCAAAATGACTTAACAAGTTCGAAGCATATGGTGGCTATTAAGGAAGCCTATGCATTGCAATAAAAATTCATTTGTTTATTAAGTGAAAGACATAGGAGGCCTAATAGATTATTCAATACCAACATCCATTTGAATCAACTGGATTTGCATTTGTGGTTTAGTCGGGGTTTAGTGGTACATTGGGATAGAATGATGGACTGATGGAGGTATATGTTCAATCTTAGCTTTAGATGCAAATGTCTCGAAGTGTTTGATGTATTGGGGCTATTGAGATTTACGATGTTTATATAATGGATTCAAACATGTTGTGAGAGGACTACTAATTGATTCCATATCTGGTGTCGTTTGGTTTAGTGAACCACATCTTTGAGTGTTTCTCATTGTAGGTGGGGAAGCAACAAAAATTAGTGGTGCATTTTGACATACAAAATGTGTTCAATTTGTACCAAGGAAAAAGGGTTTGTAAATCTCACTTGTGAAATGTGAGTTTAGATACTTCAACAGAATGATTTTTAAAAAAAGATTCTCATAGAGGACCAAGCCTTTAATAAGAAAGGCAATAAGATTACTATTGATGGTAGGCAAGTTGGTTATTTGACCATTCTTAAGCTTGCTCATTGTAGCAAGGACGTGAGGAAGAAATTGAGGTTTGAAAAATTAAACCATTATTTAGCAATGAGTTTAGCAAGAGCTAGAATAGTGCAATTAAAGGTAAAACAACCAATTTTGAAGGAAATGGCAAAGCAGTCATCTTCTAAACATAGTGTGATGAAATTTTACTATAATATCTTGACAACTCACAGAATTGGTGCTTTTGGTGGTAAACCAACATTGTAAGACTTCATCAACAATGTCATCTAGAATTTGAACCATAACAAGTAGGGAAAATGATACTTTGACAATACCAAATCCTTTGCTCAAGTGATGAAGGTATATGGATGTAAAAGAAAGTATGACATGTTTAACTTGAATTATTTAAGACTTCATTACAATATTGTCAAAAGGAATAACAAAAAAGGGATTCAATTCATATCACATGAGTATTTTGAATTTTTTTTGGCTATGGCTAAAATTTACAAAAAGACAAAAGTTTAGTTGGGTACTATTGGACCAACTCCAATGATCCTTGATGAGGACAAAACAAAAGTCAGGGAAAGAATTGCTCATGTATCTAAGTGGGACAGTTTGGCCATTTTTTTGTAGGCCAAGTGAAAATCATGTCAATGTGTTGTCAAGCCTATTGTTGGATTTGGAGAGGGTGGGTACAACATGATTCTTAACTCATGCAAAAACAACAAGGTGGGGGGATTTGCTAGAATTATTGTTGTGAATTCCATGCAGGATAAGTTGTCACATCTAGTACTAATTGCATATTGCACATGTAATTGTTTTGATTTAGCTTGGGTTAGAAGGCAATGGAGAATTATAGATGCTTTGTGGGCTAAGGAATGTTTGTAGGGCGTGGGTCCCATCATCACTAGAAAACCCCCCTGTTGTGATGTTTCTGAAGACATGGGAGTACATTTTTTCAACAAAAGGCTTATCTACTATAATGTCACCTAAAATCTATTGCAATTGATGTTACAAAAAAATGTCCAAAATCAAGAAAAACATGTCAACTTGTTCAATGAAAACGAATGCAAGAAGCGGGGGTTTAAAGCTTCCGAAAATACTCTATGTATACGCCACACAAATTCTACCTCAATGTGGACTGAGTAGGCAATGATACATCAAATTATTTTAACCCGACGTAACAATGACATGGCATTTGAAGTGGCACACTTTCACTTTGTCTGAGAATTTTAACACTATTTTTTTGAAATAATTATTTAATTGTCTAAAATAATTATTTAAAAGAAAGCCTTAACAAAATAAACAAGAAAAATTGTGAAATTTAGCAAGAGTTGACCATCTACCATCAAGAGAATTTGAATGGCAATGTCAAGTACTTATTTAATTGACATTTAGTGAGAATGAAGGGTGGAGAGGTCATTTTTATACTAAAATCCATTTTTTGTCTATAGTGAGATAGAGGATGTGGGATAATTCAAAGATGGAAATTTGATTGCACTACATTTGGATGTTGTTTCAGACATCTACACTAAATAGTGAAATTAGGTTGCCCCACACTAAATTCTCCACATTCTACACTATACAAATATGTAAAAAGATGCAGTAACTTAGGCACCATGTGTGTTCCATCCGTTGGTGCACTGGTTCATGGCCCGGGTATAGAGATTGGCAGAAGTTGCCATCTGCACATGCAATGAGTCATAAGGTAACTTACCAGGGTAAGGCAACCTAATTGAAGAGGCAACCCAATTTCACTATTTAGTGTAGATGGTATTTCAAACTTCTAGATATCAATTCAAACATTGAACTAGACAATGTTTTACACATGTGAATGTCCTTTCAGACATTCTATTTTGAATGAAATTTGAGATTACATATCTTATATGGATTGTCTTACTTCCTACTACCCCACTTGTATAAAGAATTTTTTTCATCCATATTGTGCATCCATCCATTTTCCTTTTTTACAAAGCATGCAATGTCACTACCTTTTCCCTATATTTTTCAGATCTAGCTTGCATTTTACCTCAGTCCATAATAACTCACAAAAATTTACCCATAGCCAATGTGGCACTTCTATATTTTTTTGCAACATTTTAATAAATGTAACCATGTATTAATTGATGTTTCAAAAAATATACATGTCCGTTGTGACATCCACTTATTTTTGTTCCAACATACTTACATATTTTCTCGAGTCTTTTCTAACATTGAGTAGAATTTTGCCTCCTATAGGCTCAAAATTTGCAAAGCATTGAAATTAAAGAAAATATGACTTGTTTCTTCAAAACGCCACAAAAGAAGTCGGATTCTTATAGTGCATGGGACATTTCAGTAATGAAGACTCTTGTAGAAGACAACTAATGTTAGAAGATTATAGAAGTGATATTGATTTCCATCTAAGTGTTGGTTGGGAGGGTTGGAATCTGACATGTTTATTCAATGACCAAGGAAACACTTAAAGCCTACACAACTAGGATTACATCCACAATGTAAAAAAATTAATAAATCCTCTTTTTTCTACAGTGCATTTGTTGCAGTTAGGTGGGGATGTATACATGCTTGAGCATTTGCGATTTATGTATAATCACTTTACAATTGATTAGCATGGATTGACTAGGAAGTTGTGGATCGCAAGGATAGGCAAAATTGGGCTTTAGTACAATGAATTTGTCAATTGAAGATTCGACAATGCTTGAAATTGATATGCAAGTCAGCAAATGTTGATAGAGAATGATGTTTGGGAACTGAGATGTACCTACAAGTCTGTATTGAATATATGGAAATTTTCTATTCCTTGACTACACATTTACAAGCTAGAATTGTACTTGCTTCCAAAGTTTGTTTTTTCTTCCACTTGTGGCAATTGTGACTTAAGCATGGTAATCACGGGGTTCTTGGAAATTCCAAGCAAATCATAGAAGCTCACCACTTTGTGAGCAAACAATGCTTTATCGATATTTAGTTGTACTAGTAATCTATCATTTCAAAGATTGATATGTACACCTCCTTGTGCCAATGCACTTCACAGGTAGTGATACATTCAAATTTTTTTCCAAGATTGGTCGATTGAATAGGGGCCAGAACAAGCATGCGACTTTTACAAACTTCTCAACACATCCAATACTTTGAACCAAGTGTCCGCCACTGAGTATGGTAAAGATGGTCTCAAATCCAATAAAATCAACAAATTGACAATGAAATGGAGAATGTCTAAGCAAAGCTACATCTTTTAATGGAAGGTGGAACTCCATATAACTTAGGCAACTACAACTTGATAAGTTCAAATGTGCTAGTTGTGGAGGCATTGCAGGAAGGTTTGATCTCAACATAGCGTATTTTGAGAGGGTTGAACATAGCACCAACCATGCATACAACAACTATAAGGAAAGTCTAGTTCAACAAACCATAGGTCATTGAGAAGGAAGACCTATGTTTTGTGGCTTACATTCTTGCTAAAAATTCAAATCATGGTGAAGATGGCAATAATGAAGTAATGTGGAAGACACTTGTCTCAAAATCATTCCTAAGTAGCCAATGTGGTGTACTAGGTGCAATAGTTGAAGATTTTGAACATGAGGTTATTGATGATGGTATAGCTTTGCAAGCTGTCATGGAGGCCTAAACCCAAGACGTCCTAATTGATGTTATGAGTGCCTACAAAAACCAACTTTCTAATCGTGTTGTACTACCCAAAGTTCTTTCAATAGTTGAGAATAGTAGTCATACCATTTTTAAATCAACTCCAAATCAATAATTGTACACAATTTTATATATATATATCTGTGTGTGTGTGTGTGTGTGTGTGAAAACGGATCAATCAACTTATGTAAAACACTCTGTATACTTCAACAATCACAATGATTGCATCCTAATTGTTGCTTGTTCAAACACTTGCCTTCTTAGACTAGGGTTAAATTATAGAACTACTTTATCCAACATTTAAGCACTACAAGAGCATTTACTATTAAGGCTTCGAGGAAAAAGAAGAAAGGATGCCAAAAAGTTGCAAACAAGAGTAGTTTAATCCTAGCAATATTTTGCAAGGAATAGATTAGGGCTCTTGGTGGATTGAACGAGTATAGAAGATACAGCAAAAAGTTGGAACACAATAGAGTCTACATCGCCATCTAGTGGATTTGATAAACAGAATTGTTGTAGCAAGAAAAATAAACACAAATGCAAGTCCTATCACCATTGTTAACAATTTTTTGTTGGCTAGGATACTGTATTAACCATTTTAACAAATTTTTCTTGATTTGAACAAGTTAACAAAATGGTCACTAAATTTTTGTTGATTCAAATTCTACAACATCCAAATCAACAAAGACGATATGCCTCTTACACGCTAGTGATAAAAGAGAGGTGACTTTGGTGACATAAGAGAAGAGAAGACAAGTTCTTTATACAAATGGGGTGATAAAAGGTCAAAATAAACCATATGGGATATGTGAATCATTCATAGTCTTAATTCACATATTCCATATGGTTTGTTCTACCTTCCACCACCCCATTTTTATAAAGAGATTATCTTTTCTATTCTATTATCACCAAAGCCACCTCTCTTCTACTACTAAATACTAAGTTAGTAACTTGTCTCCTAAATTAATTGTAAAATCTAACTTTCTTCTAATTAAATTGTAAAGTCTAATTTTTGGTCTTGTTTATGTGTTGTTTTTGGCTTACATGGTAGTTTGTACTGGGTTGGTTCTTGGCTTGCCATGTGGCAGCCATTCATTGAGCAAATTTAAAAATAAATTAATATTATTATTTTTTTGATTTGACCACCATAACAAAATGGACAACAATTTTTATTGTTCAAGACAACACGACCATGGATACAAACGCCCATCAACACTTTTTTGTTAATTTTTTGTTGACATGGCCACTGTTTTTCTACTAGTGTATTTAAGTTCTCTTGTAGTATTTTAGTAAAATTGTGTGTTTGAATAAATATTGATATGACCATAGTGATACCAAATGAGTTGATATTGAATGCATAATCACCACTATCACACTTTCTTTCAATTCTATGCATTCTATATACACTATGAACTCTGAGGATGTAGATTCATTGAACAGATTTATACACACAACCGGCTACTATGCAACTAGTGTCTTATACAACTATCCTACGACTTGAAGACCTCTCTATTAGGACCAAATCTAAAGTAATTATTTTATGTCGTTTTACTCCATTGATACATTATTTTAGTTGCAAAGTAGTCAATCTATAGTTGCAAAAAATGACTAAGAAACAACTAGGAAAAGATTGCAATTGTTGTTTCTTAGTTGCTTTCTAGTTGTTTCTAGGTCGCTTTCTAGTCAAACCCTAGTTGTTTCTTAGTCGTTTCCTACATTACTAGAAAAGTTAGCTTTTTTGTTGATTTGGTTGCATAAATTTTATTCATTTTTCTAATGATTTGGAGAGTAATTTGTAGATTTGAATAGAAATCAATAGAAAAGTGAACCAAATGAATGCAACTAAATCAACAAAAAAAGTGAATTTTCCAGTAGTGAAGCTAGTTGTTTTCTAATTACTTTTAAATCGTACATTAGGTTTTTCTTAGTCGCTTTTTAGTTGTTTCCTAATTGCTTCCAAAGTTCATTCTCATTTGTCTTATATCAATTGTCCCATATCAAGTGTAAAGAGTACCATTAGGTTGGACATATAAGACTTGTAAGTTGTTGTAGTCATGTGCAATGAATTTTGTTGATTTAATTTAAAGATTTTTACAATTTCTATGATTTATAGATTTCTATAGAGTGTAGATTTCTACAATTTGTAGATTTTTACAATCTATAGAAATCAAAAAATATTTAAAATCTAAGAAATTTTAAAATCTATAAAATTGTAAGGTTTCCTAAACCAATGAAATCTATAAAATACCAATATTTGAATTTTTGAAATCTAGGAAGAAGGTAGATCTAAAATCCAAAAATCTAAAAAAAGGTAGATCTAAAATTCTAAAATCTAGAACAAAGGTAGTTTTTAAAATTTGCAATCTACAAATCATTGAGATTAATAATTTAAAATCTATAAATATACAAGTTGCAAACAAGTTGCAAATGTTACAAATGAGATATGACTTTTGCAATTGGTATACTTTTTTCTTCACTTCATTGCAACTAGAGGTCTCCAAATTATCACCAGTTGCAAACTAGTCACAAATGTCCTATACAACTGAAAAACTAGTATGTATAGTGTAGTTGTAAAACCCCTCATTTTTTTTTAATAAAGTGAGTACGGTGCTCAATGCCATGTTCTACTAAAAATTGTAGGTAAGACTAAGCTCTCTAAGGTTAACTTCATTAGTAATACATTTTATTTTTAGAATTGGAGGAGATCACAATTGGGTTGAACCTCTCTTTTCTAAGTGCCAAATACTAACGAACAACGATGCTAGTACATGAGCATGAAAATGCAAGCATTTGAGCTTTGAACATATACTACTACCATAGAAGGTACTTCTGATGTAAACACCTATAATATAGGTACCTATATCATAGTTACATTATAGTCATGGAGGGTTGATATGTCTTCATCCTAATCCAAGAATGTCTTGATATGAACTTTGAATTGCTCCCCAGAAAATCAGTACATCTTGGATTGATTTGAAATTTTTACATTCTGAAAGAGAGATTTTTGAATTTGGATATCGGATTCCAAACTACCGGTATGTGAGGACACTTTGGGTCCCCTGGGGTGCTTAGGGGTTAACCTCATTTTATACATTCTTTTTAGTTTGTTAAATTTTGACAAAAGCTGATTTGTCCTGCATAAACAAGGTGCAAAATTCTTTCCTGATTCTTTCTACGGTGTTCATTCCTCCATGTGAAACCTGATGCATCGCCATGATTTGTTGCAACTGTATGACATTCCACTCAAGCACAACGAAGAGGACATGAATCTTCAAGTGACGCTTTTATCCCGATTGGGCAGCTGCCAGTGATGGCCCTGAAGGAAAAAAATGATATGAAAACGTGATAAACTTCTGAACTTGGCAGTGAGCTCAAAGTCCTCACTAAGTTACTTCCAAATGGTTTCATGTGCCAGGCAAGTGAACAGAGTCGCTTGATTCAAAAGCAGAAAATTAAAGTCTGAAATTTGTTGCTCTCGAGTTTCAATCCCATGCCTGGCACCCACATGTTCCTGAAACCGAAAATTCTTCCTCAACATCTCAATGTGCCCAGGCTTTGGGGACAAGATCGTAGGCTATTAAATTCATCATCATCGGTGCTGAATTCTTTCTTCAAACCAAAGTGTATGTGCTTTTGCATTCGATGGAGAAGCTCCTACTCTGTGCGAGTCCACAGGAGTACTTTCATCATTTAGGATCCTCTCATAACTGGTGTCATCATTCCTCCATTGTCTCCTCGGCACATGTGATGCATGGTCTCTGTTTGTTGTATTGAAAAGAGCACTTGCCCAGTTAGTTTGGCTTGTTTAGGCAGACACAGTTCCAATCAGGAATTGTATCTGTATCCCTTACTGCTATCTTTTCCCTCCAACTTGGGCCTCTTTGCCCTTTCCGCATTGTTAGACTCGTGAACAAACGCACAACTGTTGCCGTTGCGACAACCCCTGGAGGTCGTGAAATATATGCAAGCCTTCCTTGATTTTCCTCGAGACTGCCCAGACCGACTTTCCTCACCTGACCTTCCTCCAATGTCCATCATATCAATGTCTCTGTCTGCCCACCTTGCTCCAGAATCAAGTCTCTCACCTCTCTCTGCTCGGTCCGCCTTTTCTAACTTCCTGTCCCGGTCAGTCCCATTTGCCCTGCTCGGTCGCCCCCCAAAGCTGGTTTCCGTTTCCACAGCACCTCCTCCCCAGAGAGTTTCCTCGTTTTTCCTCCCATGCTGTGAAATCAGGTCTTTGTAATATTGATCATCTCGCTGTCGGCCCGAGCCAGACACAGGTGGGGGGGAGATGGATTGCTGAGGCAAGGCCTGAGGGGGAACGTATGCTCCAAAGCCAGGGGGTCTATCATAACCGGAATGAGGATCGGATGATGGCTCCACGTACCTTGGGCCACCTTTACTCTCCGCGGCCGGATTCCAAGTCCGTCGACCACCATTTCCTATTTCGGAAGCTCCAGGTGGATTTTGTGCTAGCTTTTCAGAAAGGTTCTGGAGCATGGAGGGGTTCGTGAGGAACTTAATCAGCAGCTCCCGGTCTATCATAGTAGTGTCGTTGGATTGCGACAGGGCTGCGTATGCAGCAGCGGCAGCTGCAGCAACGTCTGGTCCTGAGCCCTCGCTTGTTGTGCGGGCAGAAGGTGCCAAGGTTCCCGTCCGAGCATGTGTAGTAGTCTGCATTGCAATGCCGTTTGGAGGAAGGATGCTTGTGGGCGGGCCCAAAATATGTGCTGCGGACGGAGCTGGTAACGACGTAATGTTCTCTTGAGAAACTTCTGGAAACCAGCTTCGAGATTTTGCAGGTATGCTTGTCAAGTTAAAACCCGGCGGAGGAGACAGGGATTTTCCTCCTGCAGGTGAAGTCTCAAAAGTTCAGTTCACAATCAATTCAAATACTTCGAAGAGTAAAAGAAATTTATCAAGGACATACAACCTTGAACAAAGAACATACAACCTTCAATCAAGGCGTTAATTGAACACGACAAAACACAGGAACAGTAACCAAAATATACACAATAAAAATAATTAATTAATTAATTAAAATTTTAAAAATGACGTAAATCCCCTGTCAGTCCTTTCACTCAGCATATGTAGAACACACTCTTCAGGCAAGACTTACTTGGAAATGAATACTCCTCAAGAATATCATATGCGCTACCTGATGTGATCGGAGCATCGTCCGGGTCAGGTGAATCATCATCGTCTAATGGAACAACTGGGATTATCAAAGTGTTCGCATCGCTGTCGTCAATAAGAAACTGAGGCTCGGAAGGCTCTGCAGGACTGAAAAGCATCGACGGCGTCAGCCGTTGAGCAAACACACTGGTTCCACATCACTACCTTTACCCAAGCTCTTGTGGTGCTCGGGCTAAGACACAACAATCCAGTTCTGTTTTTTATTTCGTAACAAGAGTTCATCATCAATGGAGTCAGAACGCGACATATGAAAGGAAGACTCTGACAACATTATGCACAATACCTTTCAGGAATAGCAGAGGGTCGTGGATATACAGCCTCGAGAGTTCTGTTCTCTCGCTGCTTTTGAACGAGCATCTCTTTACTTTCTCCTCCGGCCATCACAAGCCAACTTGGGTCCAATTTGTACTGTAAAATTTGCACTCGAAGTTAGTGCATTGTTCTGTACACTGAGTTGATCGATTACACGAGTATCCAAGACTACAAACAAAATTGATTCATAGTCTACAAAAATCTGCACATATTTGACCACCAAACCGGCAGCGAAATGAAAACTGTACCCATGTGCTAAAATGTGCACTGGAGAAAGAATGAAACGTACGCGTTCTGGAGTGCGCCATGGCATCTGTGGCACAATGTTTGCTACAGCTGGCTTCAATCCCATTTGGGCAGAAGGTCCAAATCCTGGCGGGAGGTCCACATGCACTACAGGATTTATCATGTGCATGAATCTTGCCTTTTTCGGCAGAAGCATCTCTTGGATAGTACTACTGGATTGAGCAGGTGGGTCTTCTGCCGCGAAAAGCCGCACCTGTAGCATAACACAACTGTACAAAGATCAGTTACCAGACCTCCAGAAGGGAGTTCTCTCATGTTAATCCCGAGACAAAGACTCCTAAGACACAGAGAAAAACACTTGTTCTTAAATGATCAAGTCTAAGATGGCAAGGACACACTTGGCGTTCTGCCCTGCCCCATTCTTCATCATACAAGTATGAATTCTAAGAGAAGAGGCACAATCGAAAGATAGATGACGTCCGTAACACGAGTCGCTGTAGCATACTATCTAAAAGCGATGGTCTAGAGAAGCGATGGTCCTTAGAAGCCAAACACACTCTTCTAACTTTTGAAACCAGTTGCGTGCGGTCGAAAAAGATGTGGCATGTTCAAAGTCTTTCATGTTTCAACTCATAGTCTTTCAAGTGCAACATATATAAAGAGTTCCAGTTTAAACGATGTATTCTAGATTTACGATATCTTCAATCCGAACTTTTGGCCTGAGTAGTAACATGAGCAAGTCTCTAGTTGACACACTCACACGATTGACCATGTCTGGATAAATTATTAAAAGGTGACCTATAGTCTTTCAACAGACTGTAAAACCAGTAGGCTGTGAATTCGGAAAAAATAAAAAAATAAATTCAGAGCTTCCTCCTACGTGACTGCGACGACTTCAACAGGAGGTTATAAAAGCCTAATCAGATGTTCAGAATATGTAGCAAAGCTTGTACAGATGAACCGAGCAAGAGCAAACTGGGGAACAACTGAAACGGAGTTTATCTGCGTTTCGAGTTTCGACAACTCACTAAAGGAGTACACGAGCACGCGGGTAGTTACGCAAGAATCTGGCCGTACAATCTGTACCACAAATGGGACAGGACATACTCGAATGACTATATAACGGCACCGACATGGTAGTGAGAGAAGGACATTGACATTTGACAAGATGTAACAAAACCCATGTGAGCCTATAGCAGGGCATGCAGATAACAGCGAGCGAGGGGACGCCTGCAATGGAGTTCAAATGATGACCACACGTGATTTCGAAACAGAATGAACACCCTAAGTCTAGTTACACGTATTGAAAGGAAGCCCTGGATTTCGACAACGGAAATATGACCGGTAAAGAAACCTTCACGAATTCCTCAGCATCTGCGCACAGAAATCTCGTAGACTCAAAACAGATAGAGAAGTCTGTCGTATGTCAAGAACAAACTAGCCTCAAAACATAATCCCTCTATAGAAAGTATAAAGACCGAAAACGCTCCCTTGCCCCACGACTTGTGCATCCCGTGAAGGATTAACCTCATCGCCCTTGACCATTGCGGCAAAAGAGCATCTGGTTGTTTCACGGTTGCAAATCTGTCTGAAAGATGAGGCAATATTTGTAAAAACCAATTAGCTTTTTCGATCCTTAGTGTTTTCAATGACCAGAGTGTTTCTGATGGCTTGTGTTCAAGCTCCTTAGCAGATGATTGTTTGTAGTCATGGATCCCGCAAAGAGATTGGTTTTCACATTTGTTCCTGATATGCTGTTCTTGATTCTGGCGAGGTCCCAGATCGTCGGAATTTCAGAGACGGTGCTCATGATGCTTCTTCTCGTTTCAACTCTCACTTTTACGCATCGATCAGGTCAGAATAGAACACAGTTCCAAACCTTCCGTCTCTTAGAGAGTTCAATCTTATCACACAAAAGACAAGGGGGTGAAACGATGGATGGAGGATGGAGAATGACCTGACACAGGCTGTCTTCCGAGGCCCATGACACTTCCTTACTCTCTCTTGCCTTCTTTGGAACGTTTGTCTGCGGAATGTGATGAAGGACAGGAAATGGTCCCGGCACTGCCCCCTCGAAGCCTGGCGGAAAAGAGGAGGCCATGGCCATCACTTACACCCTCCCAACCTTCCTTTCCCTTCCCTCCTTTCCAACACGAAACCCTAACCACAAAACCTGACTCAATACATAACCCTTGCCCACCCAACCTCACTCACCCGGACAGATTCAACGCACCCTCAAACCTAAACGACCCTCTCTAATCCTCCCCAAACACCCCGCCATTGCTCAAACCCCTCCCATCACAAAGCCATCACCTCACACAAAACTCCGATCTCTCAACCCGCGAGTGTGCCTCTCCCTAACAGAACTCTCCTCACAACGACAAACAAACACGCAACCAGGACGAAATAGAAGAAAAATTTTAAAATAAAAATAAAAAAAGCGCACACACACGCACACACAAACGGGCACGACTCAGCAAAAGGAGGTCACCGCTGCCGCGACCAGATATATGAGAGGGAGCAAGCCGGGACGAAGCTCGGCGCATGCATCCGAGACACCTGGAGTGACGAGGATAGCAAACTGAACGTGCGGTGGCTCACAATAAGTGAATGCAAGGATGGGCAACAGGCAGCAACGAGCGCCGCGGAGCGACTGCCGGCCGATCCAGCTGGAGAGACGGAGCCCTGGAAGGAAGGGGGAGGGGAAAGCAAAAGGTACCGGGCAGTCTCGGGAAGGAAAGCTTACTAACAGAGGCAGCAAAGCTGCTGCGGCCACAGAAAAAGGAGCGGAAAGGAAGGATTAGGGTTTGGTGCCCACGCCTGAGTGCAGCAGCCAGTGAGGGCCCTTTCGTTCTCACCCACTTCGCAGCCACTTGGACGTGCGTCCCATAATGGCCTTGTTATTTTTGGACTTGCAAAGTCAGAGAGAGAAAAAACTCCCACTCTTTTTCTAGGGTTGGTGGTGAAAATTAAAGGGCGCTTCTCACTACACTAAAGATGATAAATAGTGTTATGTTGTGATTAGTGTTACTTGGATTTTTACCCCGGTCACTCTAAACTTCAATTAGTTGGCATTTAGTGTTGTGTTCACTTTTCTTAGTAGTAACTATTTTGAGCATGTCATAGGTTTCTTGGGTTCATACGTTTTACTTTACATTTTGATGAAATAGTTAGGTAACACTAAATGTAAACTTGTAAAAAATTTATACCCAATAGTTGACAAATAGTGTCTATGTTGACAATTAGTGTTATGGTTCGTGATTAGTGTTACGAACACTATTTATCATCTTTAGTGTACGTAGAAGTGAAATGCTAAAAGGATGCTCAAGCCATGACCGGATAAATATGAGAAATTTTCGTAACAAAAAAACTCAAAGTGTTTTCAACAATCCTTAGGGAGAGTCACAACATGAATAGGGAGCTAATTAAGTTGGGGGACACTTCATTCATCTCAAAGGATAATACCAAGTTGGAGGAAGTATTCTTGGTTATCCTCTCATCTTCTTCTACATGGATTCTTCAACAAGTTGGGGGAATGGCCATGCCCCCCTATCAAATGGCTTACATATCTTCTCTTAACCTAACAATAAACTCACGTAGATTGCATTATTAGGGGTTGTCACACCTTCTATGAGAATTAAACTTCTATGAAGAATGAGAAGTTGTGGAGTAGAAAGAGGAGTTAATAGGGAACCCTTCTTTAAGTATGACAAAGGTGTGACACCCCTTTTGTGTTATATAGAGAATGGATAATGGATTCACCAGTGAGAGCTTTTCCACAATAATTTTTCAATCAAAACAATCATGACCCACAGACTATAGTGATCTACATGGTCACTCATTAATCAACACTGATTTAGACATAAAACTTTCTTTTTTGAACTAAAAATAGATAAACTAAACTAGCATTCATGATCTTTGCTCTTAGTTCTAATGGCTTTATCTATTTTGTATAATCCAATGGTTGATTAGTGTCCCTTGTTCACATCTTTGTGACTTGTCATCCTAATCCAATGATTGATATTTTCTCTTAGGACTTTGCAAAATCGCAAGTATTGTTTGGTGCTCATAGTGTAGGGACATGAAATGCACGCAACCACTATCAATACAAGTTTTCCATCAACTGCACTCTCCACCAACAATGAGGATGAAATTGGCAGAGACAATGACCTAAAATCAATAGCAAAGGGGTGAAACTTCAGAAAGCAAGATGAAAATTTCTATGAAGAAATATTTGTCACATCCATTCTTCACCTCTGAAGGAGAATAATAGCAATTATCAATCTTTAGAGAAAAATGATCATTCTCAATCTTCAAATAATATAACCTTCGTAAGCCAAGAAAAGCGAGCAAGAGAGTTAACAATTATTCATCATACAATAATAATGACATCACTCACTTCTATTGTATACCCACTCAATAGCTACTTGAATCAAATTGCAATGAATTTAGATACCTTGTGGAAAACATTTTATATTGCAAGTTGTTTTGTAGGTTGTGTCTTGAAAGCTTTTTTTTTGTCAAATTATTCAATAGCTTTTAAGCCTTGACTTTCAAAAATCCTTTTCTTGGCAAGTCTTTGATAATTTACATATGCTTAAACTCTAAACTTCTATATTATTCAAAAACTTGCCTAAAAATGCTTTGAAGTAGCTTGCTTGAAAAAATAATTGAATTTTGTTCTGACTGTTTGAGGCTATTCAACATTTCATACAAAAAAAACTTTGCATTTTATTGCTTTGTCATTGGGTGAGTACATGGTAGAAGTTGTGCCTTCAACTTCAATGAATCACGCACTTTGTATTTGGTAGGCAATTGTTTTAAATTAGAACCAATTGCATAAAAACATAGTAATCCTCTTTTTCTATTGAAGAATTATTTTTTCAACCAGATTTTGATTTGAGTCTCATAGATATTCCAATTTTTTTAGCTGAAAAATAGAATATGATATGTAGTATATCAACCTTTGAGATACATATATAATGGTTGCCCAAACATATTATGCATGGAACAATTTGGATATAAGCATCAATTTGTAGAGTTCTATTTGCATAGTCAAGTTAAATACTTATAATTAGACAATTCATCTTTTTTTTGTCTTTAACAATATTTTTGTCATACAATTCAAGCACCCATCATTTTCTATTTCTTCAAGGAAAAATATCAAACAAGCTTTTGATTTTCTAATGTCTAAACTCTTTTGCATTGAAACTTCCACAAATATTGACATTATGAATTAAACCCATTGACAAACTAAATTATAATTTGATGTTTGTTATTGCAATCTTTATGAATCCATTCATGAATTCAAAACATATTATGTAAATTGAGTCATGAAATACTATGGTTGTGTAATTTAGGCCATCCTCGTACAATTTGGCTTCAATTCTAACTATGGCCCATCTAAGGTAAGTGGTTTTTTGTTGTTTTTTACTAAATACATCACATTTTTAAGCTAAACATGTCAAATTTTACATAGGATTCTATTCAAATTCTTAAAGGTGATGTGCTTAAAAGAGAAAGTAATTAAAAACTTGCAATAGCATCAAAATCTTGCCAACTTTTTACACTACTTGTCAATGAGCTATAAAATGTAGTAGTCAAAATCCTCTTAATTGTTATATTTTTGCAAAATGAAAATTAAAGTTATTGTATGTTTACACATCATTTGTTAGAAGTGGTATTAGAAAACTTAGTCTAATACAAAGATGTATCTTTCACTGGAATTAGAATTCTTTGCAAATTAGAAATACATTGTAGACTTAGGAAGAAGTCATGCTAATGTAGCATGTACACCATAGTTGTGCCTTACGTAAACATGGTTGAGTCAAATAGTCTAAAGCAATAAAAGTTTGTCAAATTCTTTATTGATTCAAATGTGACTTTTTTGGCTAGCCTATTCCCATATCAAAATTTCTTGTGATTAGAGGTAGGCATGTTTCTAAAATCATACAACAATATGATTTAGCTATTTCATAGAGGTAGGCATATCCTTTCCCCCATTGTGCCATGCTTTGTACTCTAGTTTTTCATATAATAAGGTAGGCTTGTAGCTACTTTTTAAATCAAGTTATATATTTTTATTTTTTCATAGGAGGTAATCATGTGCCTACTTCCTTGTTCTATGTTTTATATTTTAGGTTCTTTAAAATAATGGGAGGGGGAGAGGGAAGCAAGTGCCTCCTTTCCTTGCATCATTTCTTATATTATGATTTATTATAAATAGAAGCAAGCACATGCTTTATTGTCTTCTTTCATTTTTAGTATTTTAATATCTATAATTGAAGGTAGGCATGTGCCTACCTTTCTAGGCCTACTTCCTTTCACCATGCTTAATACCCCTTCGTCCCAAAATGATTTTCCTATTGGCCTTAATTTTTGTCCCATGATGATCTTCATATTGTACGTTTTAATGTTGCAAATTGGTCAAATTTCATTTTTGATTGCTATTTGAGACCAATAAAACAACTCCAAGTGATAGTCCCCCCTCTATGTATGTAATCATCAATCAAAAGGCAAATGAAATGATCAGAGGGGTCCATCAACATTGTTCATTATCAGTGATTTAACAAATTATGGAGTTATTCAGGACTTATGGACCAAAAAAGCATTTTGAAGACATTGCCAGAAGCCTTGATTGAAACCTGAAGACATCAACAAAAGTATCGATGGGTAGCCAACATACAGGTACTATTATATAGTATACATGGTAGAAAAATATAGATTTGCAAAACGGTTATGCTGTAGTTGGTCAGTAGTGACCAACAAAAATTGATAACCACCTAAACTCTAAATTCTAGAATTCATATTTATGGAATTTGAAAATTTGAAAATTTGTTAAATTTTCCTTTCATTCATATTTTTTGCATCTCTTTGAATATTACCCGATTGAAGGGGATGAAACTCTAGGAGGCAGAATAAAGGGTTATATGTGATCTTGGGCATATACTAAATGCCTACAAAATGATAATCTTACACTCAACAATTAATTGACCACTACTGTAGTGCTCTTTAAAAATACCTCAAAAAATATATTTTTTAATATTCTAAAACTACACTTTGAAAAAGGCTCTAAAACTCAAAGTTTTTAGAATACTATAAGTACATCAAACTCTATTTATAGTATGAAATTGATTTTTAAATAATATTTTTAACCTTAATCTGGAACATTTTATCCAACAAGAAGATCATTTGAGGACAGGGTTAGTATAATAGTTTTTATGATAAAGACTACATATGTCAAATAAATCTAAAAGAAACTCACCTTTGCATTGAAAATATTTAGAAATATTCAAAGTTGCCTTCAATATCTAGAAGGTCAAGTCTTTATGGATGCAAAGTTTTTGCCACCATTATTTATATGAAAATTCTACACATCATCCATTGTGTTAACTTCTAAAGTCCCATTGTTCCTCCATGAAACAATATCTCGGACAATATGAATTTTGGTAGCCTCTTGTAACCTCAATTCTTGACATGATTTTTTGAAACTTTTTTTAAGATACAAAATCACATTAAATATATCATATATGGAAATATAATTTTTATTTCAATTGGTGCTTGGGTGCAAAAGTTATATTAGAATAAGTTCAAAACAGGGAAAACTGTATAGTAAAAAAAATCCATAAAAAATTGAAATAAAATTTAAAATTTTTTTCTTCTCATATATTATATTTTTGTCTATATGAAATTTTTTGATTCATTCCATTTGATTAGTCATGTGGAAATTATGGAGTTTCTTGTTTTAAAGCAATCGTAGGAACTTCTTAAAAAAATAATACATTAGATTTGTTTTTGAACTCAATTTTCCAATTTCTTTAAAAAAAAAATTTACAAGGTTAAGTATGATTATTAGATCAATCTCATTGTTGGAATTAATGTATTTCAATTCCATTATAGGTTTATTAATGATTCAATTTTTCCTTCTATTTTGTATCAACTTCTACTTCACTATATTTTAAAGAATGAAAACAATGTGTGTTTTTCTTAAATTTTTTCCCAAGACTTTCAACTCAAACCTTCAACATAAAAAAAAATTTAATAAAAAAATTTAGTGCAAAAATTTTAGATTAAGAAGATTCAAAGTCAAAGAATCTAGTCAAAGAATACATTCAAAACCAAACTTCCTTGCAATGTATGAGGTGAAAGTTTTTGAAATTTTCTTCCCCATATTTTTATAACTAGTCTCATGCAATATTTTACAATTAGATATTAAAATAAGGAATTAATACAAGTTTTTGCTCTTTGCAAGATGATTGCAAGAATTGGTAGTTGATTTTGGTGTCTCATGGATAATGATGGAGTTGTCCTTTGCTATAACTTTGAATCATAAAACCGATGAACTTGAAATTTTTATTGGAAATGGTTGTCTTTATTGTAATCATTTCCTTTTATTTCATAAATCTTTTAAAATCATTTTATATTTGAAAGTCAAAATTGTTAATTTGTAACACTTTGAGTTTAGAGGATTTTAGTACTAGGTGAGTCTCCAAACTTAATGATCTACAACTGAAATTTTTGTGATATATTCCTATAATAGGTGGACATGTTCTTACCAAGGAATATCTAAAAATATGCTATTTTATGCCCTTTATGTTCATGTTAATAGGACTCCCTTGCACATGCACTTTTGAACATTGAAGATTGTTTCAAGGCTACTTTTTTGGTGAAATCTAATGAATGTGAAGTCCTCACAAATGGCTAATTTTCAAATTTTTTAAACTATGGTTGGTTTATTACAAATTAAAAAGTCAACATACCCTTTTCTATAAAAAAAACAAGGACATAGTACTAGTGGATATTGTAATTGAGTACTCAAATTTGACCCTTGTTGATGGTATAATAGATCTACAACAAGATTTATCCCAAAAATTCCAGATTTTGGCAAAATGCTACAAAATTGACCACTACACTAAAATTGGTAAATAGTGTTGGCTACACTAATTGTCAACAATAATACTAATTGTGATTTGCAAGGTTAGTGTTAAAACATTATTTATCCATTTTAACACTATTTTAGCTCTATAGTAAAATTTGGTCATTTCAACATTTCTACAAGAGTGTATTTAGTGTTAGATGGGAACAAAATATAGAAATTGGAATGGTAATATAATAAGTTAAGGCTATGATTCAATTCACTAAAACACTAATTATCACCCAACACTATTTACCAATTTTAGTGTACTTCTTGTAGTTATCCTATAATAGAAATGACAATTGTGAGTGTTTTTTGATGAAAAGAATTTAGTGGGCTATAGATTTTACAAATTACAAAATTCACTATAAAAACTAAATCATCCAAAGCAAAGATAGACAAAATAAGATTTATATACTTAACAAATCTTTTTATCACCCTCACCATTCATCAACCAATATTGGCAGTTGCCACTTTTTCAACTCCATTTTAAATGTTGATATATTTTATTGATTCTTCACCAAATAGATTGAATTGTATACCACTAAAATTGCTCTTCTAAAGGTATAAGATACAACTTCAACTCTCCAAACTCCATTCACACCAAGCACTTGAAACATGTTGCCTATAAACCATTCATGTCCAATTTCAAATATTTGGGGCAATGTTGAACTTCAAATTTTGCTAATTAGGAGGCATATCTTATACCATTGACAACACAATTGTTCAAAAAATATCCCAAAATAACAATGTTAAGATTTTAAATACTACACCAAATTTTCTCCCAAAAGGTAATCAACACAAACAAATCAATTATGGCTTTTGATAGTAATAGGTGATGAATTTTTAAAAGGAACTAAAATAGTTTGTGTTACCTTACCAATGTTGTAATAAGTGTTGTTTATTAGTTCAAAATAGGCATCTACTCATGTTTGATGTATGTGTGTGCAATGTTGTGAATTCATGTTAATTTGATAGTTGTCAACCAAGTTCAATAGTAGTTTAGGATAGGATTAGTTGGTGACTAACTCCCAAGGTTTAAGGTTGTGTGAATTGTTTGTGTGCAAAATCTGACCTTTGTGTCTCTTTTGGTTGAAAGCATGCCTATGTAGGATATAGGGTGAGGGATGCACTTCAATGCAAGGCATTGGAAACATATTGTTGCTCTATGGAAAAGACAATTTTGAAGTTGAGAAGTTTTGTGATTATGAATGGCTCAAGTCTTTGATCTATGCAAGCTTTGGGATTTGGTTTTTTAATGAGATGCCTTATTATTACACCAAGTTTCAAATCTAAATCATGTATTGACATAAAGAAATGAGGTGTCAAAATAAAGGGGTTTAGCAATTGCAACCAAATGGTTTCTTTTTGCAAACTTCAAACTTATTGAATATTGATGATCTAATTGTAAAATTTTGAGCATATCTTCCTACATTTATCTCCTATGTTGTCTTTAAATTTTTGGCTACTATGGTGTAGATAACTGAATTGGACTTATTTTTGTAAATTTTTGAGGCTAATCGGAGAGCATTTTGAGGCTTTTTGAAGTTAAATTGTCTTTTTTATCTTCCAATTGGGTAAGTTCAATCATTCATTTTATCCCAAATGAAAGTTGTCTTTCTGCCTAGTTGGTTCATGTTTAGATCAGAGTTCCAAGTAGAGTGTCCAGTGATTGCCTTGTGGATGAGTGATGGTGAATTCCAATTTGGTAAAGTGGTGATGGTCAAGGTGAGTAGTGAGTCAGCTGAATTGGATGAATGACTGGCAGGTTGTGTAGAAATTTGTGTGAATGTGGTGCCTTGTAAGATCCCGATTTGGTAGTTCGTTCAGTTGACTGTCATTTTCTCCGAGTTGGTAACCGTCAGGGCAAGTCCTATTAGTATCCTAGTTGGATTTCATTTGTTTTTACCCATTGTTGAGTGAATATCCAATGCGTATCCTAGTCGGTCAAGGGTATATATGTACGTTTTCTTTATGTGTGTTCTTGTTTGTAATTTCCAGTTGGAAGTATTTGTGTTGATCCAAGGTCGGATCACTCTGTTTGAGTGAGTTTGTTTTCTAGTTGTGCTGTTGTGTGGCGGTGTGTGTGCCACAATATAAAGATGTGGTGAGGCAAAGATTATCCAATTTGGTAGTTGAAGCTGAGAAGATTTGCCAATCCTAGTTAGGATTTATTGAGTGATGACGATGAAATGTGTTAGTTGAAGATATTTAGAGTTTAATAGATAAATTAGGAGTTGTGAAAATGAACAAAGTTGTTGAATTTATAATGGTGATTTGATCACCAATTTGGAAGCTAATATAAATATATGTTTACCCAAATTGGTGCAGTGTGATCCGTATTAGCAATGATGAATGCAAGTGTATGTGGAGCGTTTAATGTCTAATCCTAATTGTATGAACGTCATGGAGTAAGGCTGTTTGAATTAGTAGTATGCCCAGTTGGATGTTATTTGTAGTCATGTGTGAATAATTTGATCTGAATAGTGTTTGTGAATGTTGTTGTAGCATAATTATAGAGTGTCCAAATTGTAAATTAGCCAAGTGAATTATGTTAGGCTTGAATGTGTCTTTACAAATGAGATCAAATGCATGTTTAAATCTAAGTCAGGATGTTTAAAGTTAAATTTGTAACATCCCAAGTAGGCATGTGAATCAAGCCTGAATGTTGCTTCTATAAATTCCAATTTGTTGTGCAATTTTTGAATGAATTACCAAATTATAAATGCTTGTGCTATGCCTGTAATCGGTCAGAGTTATGTCTGTGAGAGTGCTTGGAGTTTACCAATTTGGAGTGAAAATTTGATGACTATGAAGTAGCAATATGAGGGAATAAGTTGAGAGAGTTGAATGTTGTAGTTTCCCAATTAGATTTAGCCAATTTGGTGTGGAAGGACTCATTAGTTGGATCCAATTCAAGTCCAATTTGGAAGTACGAGAAGCTTGATTGGCATGCTACAGTGTTGTGTTGACAACAATACACAATTTGGGATAAAAGTATTAATTTGAAGTCGAAGGAGGAGGAAAGATATATTAAAGATAAAGATAAAAAGTATTTTATGAAGTTAAAGATAAAAGATAAAGGATCATAAAAGAAAGAAGAAGAATAAAAGGAAGTAAAAGAGTTAGAGAAATAAAGAATAAAATTGGGAGATGTCTTAACCCTTGTGGCCTTTAAGAGGGGAGTGGCAAATTTAGTAATTAATTTTACCGTGTGAAGATATCACATAGCCTAATTGGACATAAATGAATTCTTTCTATTTCTATAATTGCAATGATGATTAGGAATCTAAGTAGAAGTAATCCTATTTAACTAGCCTCCCTAGGAATGAACTTTAAGCTATTAGCTTGGGTAATAATTTCCAATGACAACCTAAATTTAATCTACATATGGACTTTGAATTTATAACTTATGGACAAAAATGCAACCACATTTTTGAAGCTACGACTATATATAAAATCAATAGGAAGAAAACATTCACAACAATTAGACAAAAGTTTAGATCAGAATGAATTTCTAAATTTGAAGTAGAATGAGATGCACATTAATAAGTAACTTAGAAGCCAAATTGGTAGTCATGACTTTTTTCCTCATGATTGCATTTTCTATATATTACAAGAAGGGTCCATCAAGCCTATACAAAATCGAGCAAATACATCCACCTAAGGAAGGTAACAAAGAGTACCAACAAAAATAAAGAGGAGACCATACCCTACACTTTTTACCAATATAAATATAGTTTGAAAGTTACTATAATCAACAACCAACTTCCACAACAGACTTTTAAATGAAAGGTAGTACATAAACGCAAATACACAAAATAGTGAAATTAGGTTGCCTTAATTAGGTTGCCTTACATCAAAAAAGTCAATGTAGAAGCTATCAAAGTCAATGAATATTTTTTAAAATATTTTAATTTGTACATGAAAGTTCATGAGTCCTAATTATAACAAGACCTAATTCAAAAGTAGTGCATTCTTGTACAATAATTGAAAATATTTATATAGTGTAAAAAGTTGAGAAATTAGTGTGGGGGCAATCTTGAATGGTTACGCTGAAACTTACGTGCAGCGAATGAATTCTCGATGGAAAAAGTGGCAGACCACCCTGGGGCTTTCTTCGCTCAAGAAATCCCCTTTCAAGTACCTGAGTAAAACACCATCAGTAGTGTATTCAATCCCATCACACCATCATCTCCATCAAACCACACTGTTGTGCTTCACTAGACGGATTTCACAAACTGATCAGATGGCAGAAATCAATGTAGAAAGAGCCAATCTGTATTCACCATATCCCTGTTGTTGTTGCAGCTTTTGCCTCTTCTCTGCTTCTCTCTGCGCAACAGAAGCTCCAAGCCCACCTATACTCAATGCTCAAAGAACCATTTATATTGAAGTCATGGAACCATGAATTGTGTTACTGAAATAGTCACGCAATTCACAAATCTGAAACCGCAGAAACAGGTTTCAGTAGCAAGTTAGGTTAAAGCCCAACCTTCATAGCGTTGAGTCTCTCGGCATGTAGCTTTCCAGCTCAGGGTCCTGCTCGCACAAAAAGTATGTATCCTTAGAAGTGGCCTGAAACGAAGAAGACCAAACCATAAGAATAATAAAACGAGAGAGAATGATGTCATTTTCTTGTGTAGGCAGTATCAGGAAAACGAAGAGGACTTGCATCCATAAGGTCATCGAGGTCTACTTCCTCATGCTTTGGTTGACCTCCCTTGGGCTTATATTACGTCAGCATGTTCTGCAATCAGAGAAGGAATGTTGAGCCGTCCTTCAGGAAAAAAATGCCACACTCAGATTTCTTTAATGTCACAGCTTAGATGCCCCAAATGCACGTAATAATATGTAACTCACAATCAATCGTGTTGCATGTAAACTTGGCAATTAATAAAGTACCTGCGGTTGCAAGAGTCAGGCAGGTATTCTGATGGTCTAGACCCCTATATCGCCAAAATCCTAGAGTGAAACATGAGTTTATAAAGCCATGAACAGAAACCTCCTGCACAATGCCATCACCATAGACATGTGGAGCAGAAGGACATTCGATACAAAACCACCTCGGTCTTCCCATCTCGACGCATGACAACGAAACGTCCTCCGCAAAGACACATTTCACGAAACCCTAAATTGTCAAAACCCTACCAGAAATCATGAGCTTACGGCATTAGCTCTAATTGTAATGCATGTGATTACCATTTAAATTCTACCTCGCATGGCAGATTCCGGGAGCTCCATCGTCAATCTTGCAAGTCCACTCAGGCTGTGCTACAGACCATGGCTGGACCATGACTTTCTTGAACAGGCCACAAAGAACGTACTCTGAGTCTGGTGCTCACTCCACATAGCTGATTTTGTCAAGACACAAGAATAACTGCACCCCCACATTACCACCACGAAGGCGTTGATAAAAATCGAGATCTACAATACTATACCATTATTTCTGATGATATCCACTCCTCACCAGGGCTTCTGTTTTTTGGCGAAATTTTACCAGACTGTCAGAAATCTGACCTCTCTGGCTTCGTCCCTCCAAAAACTGCCCTCTGTAGTGACGACAACAGGGGGGACACTGGTCCAAAAAAAAAGCCCTGCTCCTCACACTTTGGTCCACCTGCTATGCAAGAGAGAATCAGATTCAGTGATACTCTGGCATTTCCTCTCTTTGAAGCACTTCTGGTATAATGTTGACTTTAACATTTGAAAGCATACTTTCTGATGCTCAAGTCATCATGGTTCTAATCTGTAAAGCTGCAGTCCTGAAATACGTGTCACATGGTTGTAAATCTGCCAATTCTATCACATGCTTCAAAGTTGCCCAGTCGTAGAGTCACATGACTATCGACATTAATAGTTGTCACATTATTTTAGTTCAGTGATCTATTTGTCGGGAGTGCAACAGTGGAAAGCCCAACACTACTCAAGAATGTAATGCACGGCGAGTAAAATGCAAGAAAATAAGTGAAAATAATGTCAAACCCTGCACGAACATCAACAAAACGATATCGAATTCGAGCCGCCTCACCTTAAGAGAATCAACATCTCGAATAACATGAATAACATAACGTGCTTGCTCAAAAGGCGTCATGATTCTCATCCCCACTGCGAAGCATAGCAACGAAATCATTTCAGAGAGAGAAGGATAATCAGAGAGAGAACCCAACAAATTCCCGGTTCGACCTAATCTTCGCACAAATCACCTAATACTTGAATCAAAGGACAAGAGCCTAATTATGGAATGCTTGCGCTAGCTCAAAGGCCGTGAAGACTCGAATCTCACCTCCAAACGCGAATCCATAACGACAAAGGCATCTCCGAGCCGCTAATTGAAAAAAGAATCCACTAGTTTGCACAAGAGGCCTACTTCATCGCCAATTGTGCAGGCGTTGTTCTTCCCATTACTGATAAATTTGGAGCAACTTAGAGCAACGAGGATGCAGCCACATTCAGTCTTGGTCATCTTGTTGAACACACCTTGCACCACCACCACCTTCTTGCGTGATTGTATGATGAGAAGCATAAGAGAAGAAGAGCAACTCTGTTCGTTTATGATTAGAGAGCCAGTTGGGGATAGTTCTACTATCTATCTAGATATATAGCAGTGGACTCTTATTGTGACCCTCTTCTTCAAATAGTCCCTACAAGAAGCTGTGAAATGGACAGTAAGCAATTCTGAAATGGGCTGCACGTAATATGAGAGCATGATAAAAAAGTGTCAGATATTGGTTCATACTTTGCCAATGGATAATAAGAGTCAAGGTGGGTCCATTTCAAAGCCATGGTGTGTTCACTTAATTTCTCTAAATAAAAAATTGGTTTCCCAATTGCCTTCTTACAAATGCTAAAGAGTATAGGGTCTATTTTAGTTTAGTAATGATTGCATTTAAGAACCTTGTGTATTACTTTTAGCATGCTGCAACACTTTTTTTTGGTCAAGCCATATTTCTTTTCAAACTGCGCTTTTCAAGGCCTATGATCACAAATAGGTACCTACAGCAAAATTCTTTGGAGATTTAGAAGTAATTTATGAATGCTTCAAAAAACATGAAACCACTTGTATTAGATTTTGCATCAGTTTTTCTTTAAGCGAAAAATAAAGGAAAATACTTGCAAGCATCTGAAATCCATTAGAAAGCCAACCAACTCTTAAAGGATTGCTATATCAGCTCACTACCTCAAAGACTTAGCTAGTGGATGGTTGGGTGCTACTCTTGGTGTCTTCTTTTGAAGGTAGATTTTAAGACACAAATCCATAGCTAGTAAGTAGTGAGTAAATATCATATGTCTATTGATATGCATTCACCATATTGAGTTAACCCTTAAAGATCCAAACACCATTTTTTTGGCATCATAGTGATTTTGGGCAGCTCACTACAAATGGAATTTTATTTCTTTTCTTTGAAAATTTCACACAACATATGACTGAGGAGTAGCTTTAAGGTCCAACAATTTTCATAACTTTTGACCATATGGTTAAAAAGTTATTGCATGATATGTAATTTTGAACATTCAGCAGGTAGCTTGGGTAATCCAAAAAACTTCTTTAAAAACCACATTCTTAAGAAATAAAATTTTGAAATTGGTTCTCTAGACCTATATATAAGTAGAAAGCTTTGAATCATTCCATTTCAATTAATGAGATGAAAATTATGAGGAGTTTTAGTTTGTGGGTAGGGATGGCATCTAGAAATTCCATACCTGTATAGATTTTTTTATTTTTTATTTTTAATAGATTAGAGATTTTTCTACTATTTGTTTGTCTAGGTAGATACTTTGTAGCTTAGGGTGCTTTAATTGTGTATTTATAAGATTTAGTGAGTTGAGATTGTCTATAGAGATGTATATATCTTTTGCATTGTTTTGATTTATTTGTAAGGTTTCTACAATTGTTGTAAGTTCTACTTTTAATATGTTTTGAAGACATGGGAGTCTTTTCTATATATTAATGTTCTTCGTTTTATTGTAAATTTTATATCCTATTGTAACTTCTATTTTTGTTCTTCTTCATTTTTCTAGTGGATTATATAATCCATGTATAGTAGTTGTTTGATTTAAATTTTGATGTTGTGTTTAATGTAGTTGGTGTATGTAGTAACGTATTTGCATAAGTTTATATTGTATTGCAAGGTGCTATGGCTTCATTCCATTTTGAGAAGGATTTACACTTGTTGTTATTGTTTTTTAATTTTTTTATACATTTAAAATAGTAAGGTGACTATAGATTTGTGCTTGAAGTTCTTCTTGGATGTTAAATAGGGTTGTATTATGTTGGTTGTGGCATATGTGAAATATTTGTATTGCTAGAGTTTTTGTCATGTATTTGTGTTTTGTGTTTAGGGGTGTTTCATATTTGATTGTATATGATGGGAAATATGCTATAGAATGTGTGTTTAGATACACTAATTTTTATTTGATGTTGCAATTATCATTGTAATCAAGGTATCTAAATAGTATGGCCCAATGAATTACTTGTTCCATAGCTTCATGGGTGGGGAGATAGATTAAATTTGTTTTAGTACATTTTTTCATGAATGTTTGTCTTTGGGATCCAAAGATATAATCTTAAAGGTGTTGCAAGTTTTATTTATATTGAATATGCTGCAATGATGAGAAGTAGGAATGTTCTATATATGTAGAATTTTTTTATTATATATTGGAATAAATTTGTGTCCATGTCATATTGTGTTGTGTCTCTTACAAGGTATCTTTGATATAGTTATATTGCTTTTGGTTCAAAAATTTTTGATGGTGGATCTATTATTTATTATTTTTGGAAGAATGTTTGATATTGGCTCTATTGACTTCATAGCTTGGAATTTATGCATGGATTTTATAGGAATGGATGCTACTTATCATGATTTATGTATAAAACTTTGTTTCTCACATCATTCCAAAAAATATTGCAAAATTTAGGAAGTTTTTTTCAATTTCAATGTCAAAATGGGCCGCAAAAAAATTCTAAAAAATAAATAAATTATTCTTTGAAGATTGTATAGATTGATACCTACTCAAAATCATTTGAACTACTCAATTCCAAGTAATGAAGTAAAAGTTATGAGAAGTTTTATTATGCAAGCAATGAAGAAGGAAAAAGCATATAAAGTTATCTTTTGCTCTCAATTTTGAAAATTTTCAAATAAAATTAAAAATAAAAGATACTAATTGTTTATTAGAACATTCTTACCATTGGGATTAGCAATTCTCAATTTTTCCAAAAATCATTAGCAAATTAGATTTGTCTTGCATTCAAAAATACCTTCTTCTTTAAAAATTTAAAAATATAAATATGAATTTTTTTTGCTTAAAATTTTCTTACATATTTTTTCAACCCATTTTCAACCCATTTTCAACATATTGGACCCAATATTTGGAAAATGTGCAAGTTTTAGGACATACTTTTTTTTTCCTAAAAATGTTAAAAGACAAATCTTCACTTTTGAAAAAGACTAAAAAAAAGCCTACATATGGAAATCTAAACACATTGAACGTCTTGCAATTGGTGTGAATATTCACTTTTAATTTGGGGAGGATGTACTTGAACAAGTTAACCAAAGGATCCTACAATTGGATTTGTTAAAAAATAAATATTAATGAAGATTTTAACCTTGCTTTTGGAACTAATATTTTGAAGTAGTTTTTGGCCTCTAAAAATGAAAGAATTTTAGGGATTAATAAAAGAATTATAAAAGACATACAATTTCAACTCTAAACTGAACTAAAAACTTTTTATTTATAAATACACCACAATAGTGAAATTGTGATGTCACCTCCTAGCACCAATCATGGCAATCACGGCACCCATTTGATTGAGAGCACTAGAGTAAGGCAAGAATACCATAAACCGTGATGGTACCATAATGGTTTCAATGTACCTACTCTTGTCATTTATTCCTTGAAATGACAAGAACATGTACATTGAAACTATTTATGGTACCATCACGATTTATGGTATTTCTATCTTACCCTACATCGAGGTCAGATTTGGCAAAAATTAAGTCATCTTCATAAATTAAAAAAGTGGCACATGTCATCTTGTGAATGGTCTGAGGTGACGTGGACCCTTGAGAATCTGACGTGGAAATTCAATTTCGAAACTCAAGTGCTAAATCAGACCTTCCCGTGCGGTGCTGTGTCAGGGGGTACGCAAGGTTTTACAATCTACAGTAACTTATTGATCTACAGTAACTTATTGAACGTGGGCAGAATCAGAACGTCAGGCAAACCCTCTCAAGCAGGATTGCTGGTAAATGTTAAAATAAATTATTTAATTTGTTTGTGACGTGCTGGCCGACTGATGAAATTCCGACTTGAGGGATGCCCAAAAGTTGCAGTTTAAGGTAGACAAGCCTATTACCACTCGATTTGGAATTTGAATATCCTAGGGCCAATTTCAAGAGGGTCCATATTTTTCAGAGCTATGCACTTGTTTTAAGGATTAAATCCAAGTGGAATTATAATTTTTCAATTAAAATTGTAAATTTCTGTGAATTTTTGAAGTAGTGTGCTTTGGAATTACAAAACCACTCATAGAGTGGAGTCATAAATGTCCTATAAACAACCCATAATTGCTTTTCAATGTATCTATAGGTGCTTAAGTTCCCATCAATCAAGGATTCACATGTTATCCATTTGGACATTGATGTACTGATTTTGTCAAAATCTTGATTGAATTTGGATATTTTTTGGGATAGATTTGGATGTTTGAAAGGACAAAATTGGGGTCAAAAGTTGTGGATGGAATTGGGCAATGGACAAAATTGGAGTGGACTACCTTAGGTTTTGGTTGCTCAAGGAACAATGAGCATATAATATTGTCACTTAACTATAAAACTAGCATACTTTAGGTTTCTAGGCTTGTTAGAGGCCATTACAATGAACACAAAAAATTGTTGCTTAACTATAGAACTAGTATACTCTAGGTTTCCAAGCCTGTTAGAAACCATCACAATGAATACAACAATGATTAGTACATACTCTATAATATATTTGTCAAATGATATTCAGAAACAAGAAATTTTTGATATCAAGATCAAAGCAAAGTTTGGCCTCTCCTAAGGATGGCTCATCTCAAATATATGTCCTTGAATCTATGTCAATATGTAACACTACAAGAGAAAGGGTGGTATTAAGTATGACCAATTAGTTGAGAATTACTAAAACATTGTTTCTAGTACTAAATGGTCAAGTTGGTTGCGTATAATAAGTATGTTGCTAATCCTCAATGCTAATCAATCATTACATTATTAAAAAAAAAATCTTTTTTGGTTATTGGTTACTAAAAGTTATCCTTGTTGGTCACTAGTTATTGAAAATTTGTCTTTTTTGGTCACTAGTTACTAAATAGACACCTTATGCCATATTAATTTCTAAAAACATCTTTGATTTCACATATGAAGCAAGATGTAGCAAGGTATTGACTAAAGGTTTCTCACTACCAAGCACTACATCTCAAACTTAAGGATAGACGGATTATTAACAAATATTGTACTGATTCAGTGCCTTCATCACTACAATATTTGTTAATAATCTGTCTGTCCTTAAGTCTGAGATGTAGGTGAGGTGTTCAAACCCATGGTTTGCAATTTTTTTGGTAGTTAAATTATTTTTTAAAAATGTTGAAATGACATGCACAAATTGATTGAATTGACTTGATATAAGAATTTAGTAAAGGTACTTTAAGGTAAGTCCTAAACACATATTTATTTAGTAAATTAAAAAAAATATTTGACCTTTCACTATGCAATTTTTAACTAAATATTGCATTTAATACCACCTTTTCTCTTGTAGTGTAAACACTAACAAAAACTAATGAAGACAACCAACAATATATGGTAGATCAACCTAATTTGGACAAAATTAGTGCATTAACGTCCAAATGGGTAATTTGTCAATCCTTGATTGGTGGGAACTAAGCTTTTCTTTTGGACCAATGCCCCCCTTATTGGCCTCACTATAGAGTCCAATTTTTGAAGGGATGAAGCTAGAGAGGTCAAATTTCTGACAATCTCACAAAATTTCGCCAAAAAAAAGCCCTAATGGGAACTTAAGGGCCAATAGATACATAAAAAAATAGTTATTTATAGAATGTTTATGACTTTACTTTCAGGGCAATTTTGTAATTTCAAGACAAACTACTTAAGAAATTCATAGAAATTGGAATTGATCCATGAAACAAACACAACTCTAAAAAACATGTGAATTGACCCCAAGATATTCAAATTCCAAATCAGGGCGTAACAGGCTTGTCTACCTTACGCAAGCTGGATAAGAGGAATTGTGCTAAGCGCATCAACAGGAATCATTCACCGAGAGTTGTGTGCATCAACAAAGGTAAGAAGAGTGAGAATGGCATGCGCTGAAACTCGGACTAGGAGCATCCCCACCGCTTCTTCCCTATCCCTATGCGGATGTAGAAAGAGCAAATATGGGGATAGGGAAGGAGAGTCCCCACCCATTCTTCCCTATAACTTGAACATTTCACCAAATTGAATGTAATAACCTTCATTGTTACTAGTTTGACTAGAACATATCACCAGTGTAATTGCCACCATTATTACCTATGGTCTTGAGCACATTATCCAACTTTTAATGCTTAAAAAGTAATTGTTGTGTGTCACCATATTGACAAAATTAATTTTTGTAAATAACCATATTGAAAACAATAATGGTTGTGGTAGTTTGTAGAAGTGCAATGCGGAGAATTTTTTATGATGTGAAATTTTTCTTATTCCTATTTAAATATTTTCTATCCTACAAATATAATTGATTTGTATGCTATCAATGATATTACTTATTTTAATGAATACATGTCTAAGCATTCATAATGATTTATTGACATATAATAGTAGGTTAATTAGTAGGTTAACATCATATCACATGACCTCACCTTGAACCTCAACAAATACAAGATAACTTAACAACAAGAATTGGCTGAACTGAAGGTTGGAAGCTCCAGATTGTATAATTACTTGTGACCAAGGTCAAGTATAGTCAGCAGGAGGGGCAAAAGCAGGCATTTTTCGTGAAAAACATGGATACATGTTACCATATCCCACTTCCCTATCCAACGTGTTGTATAGGGAACTCAACCCCTGTCCCTAAATTTTTAGGGATAGGGACGCCCGGTGGGTTTTTTTTCTTCCCAACCTGGATGTATTTCATCCGGATAGGGATAGGGAAGCCCCCCGGTGGGGATGCTCTAACTACCATCTTCACATCCCTTCTGCTGTGCAGCACGAATCGCACATCGTTGAAGAAATCGAAACCCTAACCCGCGCAGCGTCACTTTCGGTCTCCACACAGAGAGACGACTTGAAACCCTAAACGGTTGTTCAAACTACTTAGCAGTTAGCACTACAAGCATCTATTGGGGTAATCTTAGGGTGAAAACAAATCAGTGCGCGGTGAGTTGGATGTGGGCCTTCCATTCTCTAGAAAAACAGAGCTCCAGTGCACGTCAGAGCAGAAAGAAAGAGAGCAATGTCAAGCCAGGGACCCCACTCAAGTTATCGCAGTGCACATCCGAGTTCCGCGCTGGTGCTGAATTCCAGTAGTGATAGTGACATGGTTATGCAAGGAGGTGATTTGAGGAGAGGTATAAAATGGTCAATGGAGTGCACAACCATGACAAGTTTCCTACCATTATACCCTACAGCAAGATTCCTCCTTCTCCAGCCAAGTATAATGTCATCAACTCTTCTGTCCGCTCCAATTAATTCATGATTTAAGTTAACAATTCACATGCTATTGCAAGACATACTCCTCATTTTAAGCTTCAATCTGATGATAGGGATTAAATTTGCCTGTGCTTTGTGCTATATCTGCACTGGAAGTTGTGATTATATAATTAGTTGACGTGATTATCATTATCCAACCGAGTTAAATTCTTCATTCCCATGGTGCGTGGTCGTGGGGTGCAGGTTATAGTGAACAAATCATGTGCCAAATTTCGAGGTCTAGAATTGAAGATGTCATTGAAGCTAACTGCCGAAATCATGTCAATGTTTCATCAATCACCACAGGAAGCTCTTGGAAGTGAGAAGCCTGGATGTCATGTTTCAGAGGTCAACGAAACCTTCTTCAACATAATCATCTCTTGCAACCTTAAGTCAACTAGTCACATATGAAAACGGCATCTGCATTTTCATCATTGCAGTAGAGGCACGGATTCTGCGTCATCCCTTGCGATTGGAGCCATTTGCGCACCTCAAGAATCATCTCCCGATTGGTAAGGGGCGTCTCCGATTGATTCAGAACCGTTTCAATTGCTTTGCTGAAAGCTCCATAGGCATCTGCGGGATCACCGGTGGGATTCATATCTGAAGAGAGCTCGTCGGATTAACAACCGCTCAGTAGGATGCCCACATCCTCGGCCTCAACCGCAGTCCTTTGCGAACGTGTACGATAAACCCCGACGCTTCGAGTTGGGGCCAAGTAGGTGTCTGGGTCATCTGCAATCTTCGACTGCAGAAACTCTACAGCCAGGGCAGAAACTTTTCCCGCCAGCTCTGAGTCGTCTTCTTCCTGTTAGTTAACAGAACACCAAGTTCGGAACCTCAGTAAACATACACAACAACCATATGAAATGTACTGGTAACGACCCTTGGTTACAAAGAAGAAATTGGCACAGTTTTGGATGAATGAATGGATTAAGGAAATTTTGCCCTTGCGTCATATTGGCCACATATCTGTGAACATCAACTTCCCCATTTGCCAAGGGATTCATCAGATTTTAATAGTCAAGCTATGAAGTTGGAAGTGCAAAGGTGGAGTTACAAGCATCAATATAATGTCAAATGGGCATATGCACACGAGCTTGAAAGCATAGGCCTATGTAACGCTGCTATATACTCATATTCGTCAAAATGTCATATTTTTTAGCACCAAACTAGCAGGTGGAGCTTGCTTTGCTACGCATTAAATATGTTACTTTCATCAATTAAAATGTAAATTTCTCAAAAATTGCAAAGACTTTGTAAATACTTTATTGTAGAATCCCAAATTCCTTCAATCTAACAAAAAATTCAAATTATTTAATAGTAAGCATAAAACATTAGAATCGAGAACACTTAGAAAATCATAAAATCATGAAAGTGAAATGAAGTTTGAAGTCAAGAAAACCTTAACCTTTATAATATCATGTACCTCTGTAATATCACTCATTGTATAAATGTGATATTATAGAAGACATTGTGATTTTAGTAGTATGATGATTTGTGACGACCAAATGCCTAGAGATCTAAATGCCTAGCTCTGGATTCCAATTGGGGGATATTGGTCAAGTAGGCAAATTTCAATGAATTTAACCCAGAGTCTGAGGTTCTCAATTTCTAATGATATAGTAGTAGAGCATTTCCACTACATCTGACTACATAACGCACATACACTGCAAGGCAAGTCTCAAATATCCCGGTTGATAAAAACATTAGAAAACCAATATAGCAAACAACGAGATATTTCAACCTCTAGGGCAGTGGTTATTTGACGTCTCTTTCAGAGAGACCGAATATGTTGTAGTAGTGACATGGGGAATCGAGAGTTATGAAATGGATGTAGAAAATTCACCTCATTGATCTTGAGAAGCACGAGATTTTCAAACATCTTGACAGTGAGACTGGCGTCCTCACCAAAAATATCAAAGAGCGTGGTACGGATGTTGCCAACTGCCACCGAATACCCTGAGCGCTCGCTGAGCCTTAGGGCCAGCACTTCCGCCGACATTTCCTTGGCCGCCCCTTCGGATACTGATGACTGCTCTTGCTCATACTTATCTTCAGCATCGCCAATCTGTTCCTTCGTTTCGTCAATGAGTCCTCCACTGTGACATCTGACATGAAAGTGAACTTAACCCCTTCCGGTATCTGCTTCACCAAGTCGCGAAAGTCGTCATCTGTAAGATCTCGAGGGCTAGTAAAATGAGTGAAGAAAAGAGTCGGCTACCACACAAACCAGTTAGCCTGGTGGCCTTTCTTGAATATAAACTATCATGATCTAGGTGTCTACAATCATCAGACAACAAGTACAGGTGTACAGTAGAGAAGTAAGTGATTTGGGGTAAGGTAGGACGATCGATCGAGCTCAAAGATGATGATCGACCTGTAAGGATA
The DNA here is from genome assembly GCA_950106755.1 of Climacium dendroides. Lineage (NCBI taxonomy): Eukaryota > Viridiplantae > Streptophyta > Bryopsida > Hypnales > Climaciaceae > Climacium > Climacium dendroides. The sequence continues at coordinate 22,792,930 of OX467091.1, forward strand.
TTCGAGTCGGTAGGCACAATCGCTTCATCATACCCTGTGTCATCTTCGTCGCCGGCCTCGGCTGGGATCTGGAAAAAACTTTAGTTATGGATGCAAGGTGAACCAAAAACTGGTAATACTCGTTACAATTTCAGAGCGCCAGAAATGCGACATATATTGAAGTGCACCAAGCTTGGAAAACTAGGAATTTTAATTGCCCAGAGCTCAGAAAATCAAAATAGCAACTGCTTACATTTAACTGGCTACGAGTGACTCAACTGAAAACCTCAGCGTTGACCAAAATCCAGGACAAGTGGGATTTATTTGCACGTTTATTTGTCGGTCAGTTGTGCAAGCTAGGATTTCGGTCGGAGAACTCAAAACCGCGCCACTGCCGCGGTGTAAGCCATCACCATGGGCACCACTTTCATGTATCGTATATGGGTCTATGCCTTACAAAAACAAAGTACAAAGCGCAGATCTTCAAAAATGAAGGGATCGATCCAAAGGAAATTAAAGCAAGAAGTTGGTTTAGGTTGGCATCCCTCACCCGTGTTCCGTGGCCACTGAAATGGAACACCAGGATGTCTCCCGATTCAGCACCTGAAATAAGGTTTTGCAGTTTGGACAAAATGTTGGCATGAGTAGGCTGCTCGGCATTCTCATCGGTGTCCACAAGGACCACAATGTCGGCCTCATCAAATCCGAAACGACTGGTCAGTATGGTGCGCATGGCTGCGACATCGTTGACACAACCTTTGAGCTCTGATTCGGTACCAGGGTAGTTGCAACCCACCAGGAGCGCTCTCTTCGCCATGGTTTACTATAAATCTGTTCAAGACAGCTCTTTTCATCAATCTTGACATTTAAGCTCATGGGGGGATACGAGGGATAGAAGTCCATGCGATCGACCATTATTCAGAATAATCAGACTTCCAGTCGAATCATCAAAGTCCATCAAATTGTTCGAATTCAAAGTCAGAAGAGCTGAAATCTGCTTGCATCATTCTGAAAAGACCATGACCATGAAGAACTAAACTCTCCGAGAGAACTCACCTGATCGACAATCTGTGTAACAGAATTCTTGTGACACTCCAACACCTTCGCTGCAAGAATCTAGTTCTCGGAAGAGCAGGCACTCCAAGCACATCTGAAAAGACCACGACCCAGAAGGTGAAGCTTATACTTTGACAGTACAGACTCAAACAGACTGTACTCCACATGTACTATACTGTACAATCACGTACCTTTGCACAGGGAGTTCCCTTCAGTCCTCCGACATTGTTGGATGTGTGCTCTACAGTAGGATTCCTTAGCACGTGTACTTTTGTCAGACGACTTTTTAAAATTAGTCGCAACTTAGACATTTTTAACCAGCACCTCTGAGCGTCATGACCAACCATTCAATCTAACATGGTTTGGAACAAACAAATTGGACAGATTAGACCGGAGGTAAGGGGGTGTATTTGATTGTTTGGCGCATATTACAACGAAAATTTCAACTGCAAAGAATAGAAAAATGAGTTACAGAACCCCAAAGTCAACAATTGCAGGGGTCACATACACAGTGACATACTCATGCTCACTCCAAAGGACAAAGTGGATAAACTAAGATACCCCATCCCACCTTGGTCGTTCTTGGCCATTCGATCATCGATCCTACTCTGACCCCAAGGAGACAGAACCTGCCCCAGTTGTAGATTAGACACTTTAAAAGATCCACTTACCGACAATACCGAGCATTCCCTTTCATTTATGACGGATAGAAGAAATAACACTGAATTCTGCCTTGCATTCTAAGTTGCTGACATGGCGGACAGAGGAAATCTACGTTGCAGTGTACTTAGAGAGTGCCAAATGTACCAATTGATTTTTACTTGAGAAGGAAATTTTACCTAAAGAAGGAACTGCAGAAAGCGCTGGAACTAAACTGTCGACGCGCCCATGACTCAGTGTCTACCTATCGAATAAAATCACATTGATCCATTTATGATCCAAGTTGCGGCAGAAACTTCCAAAATCCAAACCCCAACTTGGCATAAATTAGACTGTGGTTACTATCCTATCCAAATCTACTCAACCACCTCTGACTATACTGATGATAAAAACATATAGAGTAAACTCCTATAGTACATACTTCCAAACTTCAATTTGACACAAACTAAAAATATTTCGGAAGTGCCTTGATGATCTTCCTGTGTACGGTAGATGCTTGCTACTTCCAACTTGACATAGACTTTTCTGTAGAATTGTCGGAGATGAACTGTAAAACAAGGGAGAATAAGAATCAATCCAGGTCCCAAGGAATGGGAGGCAACAGAGAGAAGAATTGAAGTTTACACCAAACTTTGTTCTCTTTTATTTACTAAATTGTTATTTGCACGGCAATGATTTATACATTACTTCAACTACATTTGAGAATAGATTTCCATAGACTTTCAGCTAGCATAGCCCAATCGATGTAGGATCAACAGTGGAGCTCATGGTTGAATATTAACTTCACACGTGAAGGACTCATAGTCGACACTCTAAAGCTGATTGACTCATTCATTTTGAAATCCAGTTGGAGAAGTTAAATTGATAATTCAACCTACACATGGACTGAATTATCAAATTGAGGACAACATCCACATTATCTGTGAACGTTATCATTAACATAGACCACTTCAACTAAGAAACCAGCAAAATATTAGCTACTCAAAGACACTCACTTTTTTAATAAACTAATTGAAAATAGACCCTTGCAAGTCTACAAGCACATTAATGGAAACTGCTAGAACTTACAGTAGTTAAAAAAAAACTTACCTGCCGATATGAAGTATCATAGATGTGATCTCTTGTGAGTAATCATCACGTTGTATGATGATCCACAGTAGAAACTATGTAGAACAAGAATTGTAGCTAGCTTATGAGCTTGACAATGTGCTCTCCGATCAGTAAGTTGCATTGCCTTCAGTAAATATGTCATTGCGTTGTTTTGCTCTTGGAGAGATGAATGTTTAATGAATCGCAAGTGTTTGGAATTACTGAGTTCCAATCGAGTAAGATATCAAAAGTGTAAAACTCATTCTGGTCATAGTTTAATCAGAACCATGTGGATTATCAAGCGATGTAGGACTAAAAGTAGCACGACGATACACACCAACATCCCAACCCAAATTTGCCCACAGTGGAGATTCCTGAACTCGTTTATACCAACGCCAGCACCCACGCCCCCATCTACGGGCATTCTCAAATTCGTATTGCTCGCGACTGTAATCCTCCCACATATCTCTCTGATTCGATAGCACATTGTCCAACAAAAGACCATCCTTCGATGACGCCCTTCAAGCGTTTCTCGTTCACGAACTTCAAGTATCCGATCTCGTTCTCGTACTGGATATAGGCTTCCTCGTGGAAGCTTTCTCGATATCGCCAAGTGAACGGCACCCACGGTGTAGGAAAAGATGAAGACGGAGCAGGGAGACTATCACTTGAGTGAAGCACTCCAGTCAAAACGCCAAAGTCAAAATTGGCACAGAGCATCTGAGGGAGACTCTCATTGCTCTCTTCGGTTTTGGCTTCCTCCTGTGAGTCGCCTTCGGAGAGTCCAACACTATCCTCGGAGTCGCTTTCTCCTTCATCTTCGTATACGTCATCCTCCTCTTCAGAAACATGGTCAACGAAGTAAATCGACATGCTTCGGTAATCATAATTTTCGGTACCTCTGCTCGTAGTGTTTATAGATTTCAGGGCTTTCAATCGCCCATTCCCCTGCAACATCTTCAAACCTTCTTACTTCAACGGCCTCATATTGCTGGCGCCTCATTTGGTTTGCCTTCCTGATCTCACGTTGTTGGCGCCACTTTTGGTTTATCTTCCTAATCTCACGTTGTTGCCGTCGCTTCGCAGCTTTCCTTTTCTCATTCCACTCATGAAATTCCTGTTCCCAAAGCAAAACTTCCTTAAGAACATTAGATTTGTCCTTGCCAACAATGAGCAATTTCCGACGACGAGACGCGGAAGCATCCTCAGAGTGCAAGCTAGCCCAGCTTTCTGGCCACGGCATGCACTTCCGCTGCATACCGCTCTTCATGCAAGCGAAGAACAATCACGTTCTCATCGTTTGTGCCATTGAAGAATTTCTCCCTCAGATACCACTCGCTGTACTTCGCAGCTCGTTCCCCCTCATTTAGGGCTCCGTATTCCTTGTCACTCGCCTCCGCATTCTCTAATAGGACTTCCGCTCCAGGCTTTTCTCCAGTTGGAGGATGTCCTCTGGAGGACCGTTCAACCCTCCTCTGACCGCAGCTTTGAGAATATCCATCACGTCCGCTTTAAGCATCCTATCTTTGACGTCAATGCCGTGCAGAAGCAACTGAACCATCCACCAGTCTTTGGTCTTGTGCAGCTGTTGGGCGTTCTTTCTCGTAGGAAAGAGCCAACGCTTCAGGTCAGCGATGGATTCTCGAGCATGGCCCCTGAATGTGATTCCCTTCTCAGAATATTCGAACGGAGGCGACGACATGGACTTGAGAATTACAGGATGGAGATCAGGAAGAGACTCCATGGCGAATCAATACCTTAAAATCGCATCAGCTAGCCTAAGCTTGATTATAACTCCCTTCACGTTTCGTGATCAAGCACTGGTGCTGTAAATAATTATCTCCTCTTACAGTACAACAAGATATTCACAAAATTAAACAAAAAGGAAACAGCGTCAATTGGCAACTACCAGCAAACCATATGATCTCCTGAAACAAAAAACAAGAGACTGGCACTCCTAATCTCTAAATCGCAAGGGGAAAGCAAGCTCATCATGTAAATCTCCGAGCTTCTCCTCGTACAAAAATAAGCCAAAAACAACACAACGCAAGCTCGCACAACTCTTGATCAATCCGTAACTACACAACGACCTGCTTCAAAGCTGACTGCCTCGAAGTTCACCGTTGCCTGAAACCTAAACTCAACAACCTCCATCACCTTGTGAGAGCTTCCTTCGCGAAGAAGCTTTCATTCCAAATTCCAAACTAAGATATGTTGTTCATCATTCATCAACAGACCTCACTGGGAGGACATTAGCTTCACAAGCAAGGCTCTAATGTAGATCTGCTCCATAACTAACGTAGTACTGAGAGCTCGAATGGGTGAAGAATCTCTGCGGATATTGCTCCCTAAGTTGAATTTTAATCCTTGAACGCCTGGCTGATAATCGTGGAAATCATCCTTAGAATTTTGTGGGAAAAGAATTGCACCAGCATCACAGAATTCAATCTACATATGCACTGCATTAAACACTGTGGGGGCTGAGCATGTCAGACGGAAGAAACGCACAGCGAGTTCAGAAGGGCATTGAAGAAGACAGGTTAACACTATTGGCGGCTACAAGAAATGCGATGGAGGTATCATGGGCAAGTCGCACTAATATTTACACTAATTTGTACGAATAGTGAGTGGGGAATTTAGTGACACTAAGGTAGATCCACCCATAACCGACCAATAAGCAACTGTGGATATGATGTGGAGTAAAGTAAAACGAAGGAAATATTTCAAGAGGTGCAGAGATAGAAATGAGTGGGATTGCCAAAATTTGGTAATTTTATTGCTCAAACTGAAATTATTATGAGTTTTGAAATGCAAAAGTTGGTTTAGACCCATGTCCAATGTGTAGACTATTTCAAATCTGCTCATTTGAAAGACTACTTCTTGTTCACTTTGGCACTTAAACCAAGCAGATGTGTCATAAAAAGAATGGAGGAATTGATGGGTGGAAATCAAGAACTCATGTTTTGACGGGTGTTTGGAAATTAGTTCCAACCTCTCTTGAATTTTAGCCACCCTATTGATTGTTGATGGGTGGTTCTACTTTAACCCCTAAAGTCCCATTGTCCCCTTGGGGGACAAAATGGATTTTGGGCAGGCTCCTATGGTCTCAAAAATTTGTTGCAATTTTCTAAATCTTTTTGTGAAGATAGGAAAACACATTAGCTTTCCAAAAATATAATTTTTATTTCAATTGGAGCCTAGGAGCAAAAGTTATGGAACAAAAAGCCCTTTTTTTTACTTGGTGGGCAGAAAAAAAAACTTCAAAAAACTTAAAGTAAAATATTTTTAAAAGAAAAATTGTGTAGATTATATTTTTATGTACATGGCAAGCTTTGATTCATTCCATTTGGATTTAATATGAGAAAGTTATGAACAATCTTCTTTATCAAGCAATTAGAACATCTTCTTGAAAAAATAACTTGTAAAATTCATTTCTAACCTCAATTTTCACAATTTAAAAAAAAAATTCACAAGTTTAAGAGTTCTTGCTAGAACAATCTCACTGTTGAGATTAGTAAATTTCAATTCCATCTTAGAGCTATTAACAATTTAGATTTTCCTTCAATCTTGAACCTTCATCTACTTAACAATTTTTTAATGAATGAAAATGAAGTGTTTTAAAAAATATCCTAGACCCTCAATTCAATTCTTTATCATATAAAATTATAAATTCAAAATCAATAGAGCAAAAGTGATAAGTTATGAATGATAAGTTATGAAGGTTTAAAGCGAAATAATGTAGTCGAGGAAAGTACAAAAAAATTGTTTTCTTTACTTTAAGCACAAATATCTTGCAACCTACGCATTCAAAGTTTGTAAAATTTTTGCCATACATTCTTGCACTAGTCCAATACAAGATTCTATGGTTAGATATGAAAAAATAAAAATTTAAGTTTTTGCTTATTGCTATAGAAATGACAATTTTGAGTGGTTTTTGGTAGAAAAGAAGCCTCGGGATTTCAGGGTTAAACAAAATCACTACAATTTTTTTATTTTTTTGAGAAAATGATACCACATAAGGTAGTAGCACCCATATTTAACTATTTAAGGTAGAACTACCGATCACCATACGTATTTGCTATCTAGTTATTTTGGAGAAGCAATTTGTTAGCTTCCATATTTTTCAAAGATTGAAAAGTTTAAGAGAATTCGTTTGCAACAAAATGAAGATATTCTGACAAACTGATTTTTTTGTGATTTTTCAAAGGCAAAATGTTAGAGCATAAATAGCCCCTTGTAAAAGCATGGGCAAACCCTTATTAAAGAGTGGAATGACATGTCTACTTTCCAAATACATTGCCATTACAATAAAAGGTTGGAAAGATTGTGGTAATGGATGGATCACTAACACAAATGGAAGGGTTCCCTACATGGTGGAATTGGGTGGATGGCAGTGATGGGCAGTTCTACCTTAAGTTAAGGTTTTTGGACATGATGTCTACTAATACACATCCAACAAATTATTGGACCCTAACAGCAAGAAAGATATAATTCTTGTGTACTTTCAAATGTACTATTTGGGCAATGTGAGAATAAGTTGTGAATTTTTAAAGAGACCATTGTACATGCACTTAATACTAGCACCAAGGTTTGATATTTAAATGTAGTACATCCTTGTAATCACACCTATTCACTTCCCAAGATTTTTATGATTTTAAAGGTGATGATTATGGGTACAATGATGATTATGGGTGCTACTACCTTAGAAGTATTATTTTATACTACATTCTTGTAAGGGTTGTAAGGGTTGTACATTAAGGGTTGTTTGTTACTAGAGACCAAAAAAATAATTTTAGCACATTCATTTTTAAGCTCTTTTCCAATAAGAGTGACAATAATCATAGTTTTATTTTTTTGGCTTGGTCTCGAATGTAAAGTAGACCTATATTTAATTATAGACATTTTTCAATAATATAAATAGTATGATTGTGATAAATTAATATATTGTGTTGTGGTATCCATTCCATATTTTGGTTAGATGAATCTATGGTAGTCTGCTCAATTTCCATTTGGTCACTTGTATAGGGGGGCCAAAATAGTATACAACATTTCTAATTTGGCAGAAAGTGTGTGTGTTCTACAAGTGTTGTTCAAAAGGCATTCTTTTGAAGAGTTCTTGACATCATGCTTGCTACTGTTGCAACTGCTGCATGATCACAAATGTGTTATTTAATGAGTCACTATAAAAAACCATTATCTGTAGCTATAGAGGGTGTGCAATCATTTTCAAGTATTCTTAAATGTAATATAAGAGTGGTGCACTATTATTTGAGACCCATCCCCATTGGAGAAAATTGCAACTATACACTTCTTATGATTTTGCTTTCTAATTGGACGCATTTAGAATTTTTTTGTACAATTTTGGACTCCACTTTCATGGCTTCTTGGACTGTATGGCTCTCTTTGCAATCCATTATGTCTTTGTCATTGTTGCAATCTATGAACATTTATAAATACCTACACCCTAGGGGCATGGTTGTCATACTAAACAAGTTACTATTCATTTCTTGTCCTGTAGGACGAGTTACTATTCATCAAATGTACCTCTTAAGTATATTTGATGAATAGTAACTTGTCCTATAGGACGAAAAATGAATAGTAACTTGTCCAGTATGACAACCATGCTTAGGGGTTTGCATAAATTGTCTTTGATTCATTTCAACTCAAAAAATCTAATTTCACTTCCTATGGAGATGCTACTCATTTTGGCTTCTATAAAAAATATGAAAACCACATTCCCATCCTTTTATTTCACCACGGACTTGTTCTCTTCCTTAAATGGATGCTTTAAGAGCAGATCACTATAGTTATATTGTTTAGAAACTATTTGCGTTATTGGTAGTTTGATACAAGTTTTAAAAGAATTCAATAATAAGGACTATTTCATTGCAATTAGCTTAAAATTTTGAAATTTTATATATTCAACAATGTTTCTAAAAATAGAATGATATGATAACTTGGTTTATAGATTACTATCCATTCAAAAGATAAGAACCCCCTTGCCTGTTTCCTCCTCTCATCCCTTATTTTAAAAAATTCTAGACCATAGATCTTTTCATAGAAAAAAAAATTAAAACCAACCTCCAAGCCATTGATTTAGGATATGAATACAAATACAGGTATGGATATGAATATAGGAAGTGGATACATATACAAAAGATATGTATATATATATATATATATATATATATATATATATATATATGAATATGGACAAAATCCCATATCAATTGTAGAATTCTATGTCAATTTGAAATTACAAATTGTGTGTGGGTAGGTGTATGGTTTGGTTTGGTTTGGTTGGGGTTTAGGGTTGGAGATTGGGTTGGGTTGGGTTAGGATTGGGGGTTGGGGGTATTAAAAAATATTTAATTTGGGTTGGAGGTGGAGTAAACCTTTGCGTCACTATCCACTCAAAAGATAGGGTAGACTTGTATTTTGTATTTTTTAAAATTTTCATCCTATAAATAAAGACTTCACAAAGAGGGAATATGGAAAAAAAATTCACTCAATTTTTTTTATTGTTCATCCAAATTTCAATTGAAAAATGAAGAAATTCACAAGACATCATCTTGGATGAAAAATATTTCATCAAGAAAATTTCTGCCTAACCAGGTAGACGTGGTTGTACACTACGCTGTTGTCCCGCGCAGAAGCCATGCAAATCAAAATCATCGTCTCGAACTAACTGCAAGTGCAACATTGGATTGCTCGGACATGGCAGCCATGGCCGCACTTGGTCGCCGCTCTACATCCTTTCTCCGATCGGTATCTCAATCCTTCGCTTTCTTCTCTTTCAGAAACTCTCGCTGTTTTAGGAGAATCGATTTGCTATTCAAGATGTTGTATCTGTTCATGAAGTCGTTCTTGATCCCTTGTATGCAGGCAATGGTCATGATTATTGTCGATTAGCAAATAGTTTTTCATTTTGGTGTACGATGTCTTGCTTCGTGGTATTATTGCTGATGTTAAAAGAAAGCAAAATAGTGTGGTATTTGTTGATTCCATTGTTTTCGGAAAACATCGTGTCTTGTGTTATCAATTGCCTTAGACTGCGTTTTTTTCGATCCTGTTTCTCAAGCTTCTGTTATGAAGCTGTAAGTGTACATGCAAAAATCGATGAACGTTCAAAATTCTGCAAATTATTACTGAATAAACTCGAAACCGGTGGTAAGCCACTTGATTCTTGCTTTGAAATCATTTTAGGTGGCAGGAAGAAACACCTTCTTTTTTGATTGACATAACGCCTAAATAAGGTGAAAGGATTCTTGTTCTCTTCCTTCTCTTCAACAACGTTTGCTGTGCCGCTTCTGGAGAATCTTTTTTAGGTCTGCTGGATGGATCAGTCAAGAAGTGATTTTGAATTCTTGAAAGCATGGGATAGTCGTGATTGACGGTGATTAGCAAGTAGTTTTTGACTTTGGTAATAGTGCTTGTTTCGCGCTGCAGTTGATGTTGAAGAATAGAAAGAAAACTTGTTAAGGCATTTGCCGAATCTTGCTCTGAGCAAAATTGAGATGACTGGAAGCATCGTCTTCTACTGTGAGTGAGATGTTATCTAAATTTTAGCTGAATCAATTATCCTTCAGAAACACTTGCATGTGTTTACTTCGGAGAATCGTTTTAGGCCTGTTGGAGTACGAGGCCACTGAGTAATTCTTGATCTCTTTGGATGCATGGAATGATCTTGATAGATAGCGATTAGCGAATTGTCTTTGGCTTCAGTGCACGCTTTCTTGTTTCGAGATATATCTGATGCTGAAGAAACAAAGATAGCAGCATTGTGTGGGTTTTCGTGATTCTTGCTACTATCTCATTTTAGTTAGCAGGGATAATTGTGTTCTATTAATTCAGCGTGACATGCCATCGCTGAATGATATTTTAATGAGGTGTTTGCAAGGAATCCTTTTGCGATTTTACAGAAAATAAAACGCAGCAATGCTAAGAGTAGATCACAAGGCAGTTTTTGCATATTTTTTTTCTCTCATTGAAGTCCATTTGCGAAGTGCTCAGAGTCTCAATGACTTTTCAGAGATGTAAAGCTTAGTATAGTTGAATGCTCTTTATTCTTTAGAGCCAGGATTTCAGAAAGTGAAAGTTATGGAGGGCAACTGAACGGCGGATACTGGGATAGAGAGTGATGCCAAGGTTGAGAATTAAGGAGAACTTAATATCTTTTGCTAGCTCATGTCGGATGCAGAGTGCATGACTACACAAGGATTTCAATGTATCATAGTCGAGAGATTCACTAACGACCGAGTTCAGAAGAGGAAAATGGGACTTTCGTTCAGATACGTCTTCAATTCCTGTCCAAACCATTTTGGTCTCTGTAAGCCTTGGAGTTCTCAAATCAAACTATCGGAGATTTGTGATATTTATAGATTTGCGATAATTACAGATTTCTGCAGTGTAGAGTAGCAAGAGCCATTCGCAAACAAGATATCCAACGGTAGACGTGGCATCAGATTACGATTTTCCATTCCTTTGAGGCGTGCCTATGATGCAATTCCACACAACTTTCGAGTCTCTATGAGGCACAGAGCAAAAGTCAGTGACAAACGAAATGTTTCTGGGGTGATGTAGGTTAAAGCACTTAAACCGGAGAGTTCAATATTTTGCAGATTCTTGAATGCTGCTCCCAAAGCAGACGGTGATGTATTCAACCCTGTCTTCTCTCATTCAGAAATGCAACTGGTGGCAAGAGTTCTTCTCAATGTTTGTATCATAATGAGTAGTTATGTTTATTTTATCATTCGATAAAGAGGAAGAGATCGTCGCCCTTCACCTAGTAACAATTGGTACTTCAGCAGGAATCAATCGTGCTGTCCAATGTACAGTCTGAAAAATGTGGTAGATATGAACTTCAAATTCGTATTATTTTGCATGTTTTTGAATGTTTCTTGCTCCTTGTCGTGGATAAAAGATGACATAGTAAAGAAAGTATTCATAAGGCAGCAGAAGAATTTCAGAACATACTTGGAGGAAATTTCTAAGGAGAAGTTTGTGATGGATCACAACAATCAAAATTCTGTGAAGGCCTACTACGAGATGCAAGCGAGAACCAGGGAAAAGTGAGTCATACTCCACACAGTTCATTTCAACGTATCGATGTTCATTTAACTCAAACATATCCTCACGGTCATGATCTCATGACGGATCATAAATTCTCAGCTGTTTCTTCTAATTCCTACTAACAACACTCCAGGCAAGTCCGCAAACCACTGTGCTAACGTGATGTCCGCTGTGGGTTCAAGTCTTGGAATACCTTCCTTCACACAGAAGATTGCAGATCTTCTGGATGGTGCTGCTGAAGAAGCACCAGATGTGCGGAGTATACTGGTGCTCAACAAAAGCCTTCGTCCTGAGTAAACATTCAGCCCCGCTTTCCTACCAGACTTCAGATGAGAATACCAGTCTTATCTCGATTTCTTTGTTTTGCGCATTGCCGAAATTGTGTCAATGCGTTGCATGAGCTTGCGTTCTATTTTCATCATGACTATCTTAAGAGACAGCCTTTGCCTGAGCTGGACTGAGTTTGATTTGTACGCAGGGTTGGAATTGAAGATGACATGGGAGCCGACGATATGATGTTTAAAGCTCTTGCAAAGGTGGAAAAAAGCATTGGAAAGCCCCTTACGAGGGAGGATGCTAATGGGATTTCCATGTGGAAGAAAGAAATTGACCAGATTAATGCGAAGTGAGTTACCATCCTGTCTTATTGCAGAGTCTTAGAGCAATCAGTCCCCCCATTCTTCCCCCCAATATCTCAATGCTTCTTTTAGTACTACCACTCACAAATTTCGTTAAAAAACTTGAACATGATTTTCCAAACCAAACTGGTGAAACGCAAAATGTCATTGTTTGAGAACTATTTAGGAGACGTTCTGCAAACTCTGGTTGGGTTCAGGCTCAAGATCAAGGATGAAGATTTGGAAATGCTCGAAGAAGAGGCCGAATTTGCAGCTGCTAAGGCCGAGCTAGAAGAAATGGGAAACGCAGCATTTGACAAGATTGACAGCATCAAACGGAGGTAGAATTTGGACAAAACTTTCTACCTTGAATGTCAATGTCACCCATGATTTTGAATTTCATTCAGCTTAGGTTCATACTATGGATCGGTAAAGACCATCGCTCCTTTTGATTCCCCATTTTTCTGCTATCTCCAGTAATACAGCAAGTTACATTCATGCTTTACCACTCATAACAGCGTATTAATATGAAGACATTTTTCAAAGGTGGCTACCGTCTTCAGTTCTCAGCTCTAAATCCTTGCCTTGATGGGCACATGTGATTTGCAGGGACGACATCAAGGTGGATGTGAGTCTGAGCGACATAGACCATCGAACTTACCTTTGATCGTCTTTTTATGACTTTACCGTCCCTTTACCTCAGTGCTTTATTTCCTTAGCCGTGCTGGAGGTGGGAGGGTAGCCAAAATCCAGTCTGAGAGTCATAGAATGCAGCTCGAGACATTTGAAAATAACAAATTCCAGGCAAGCTTATCGCAAAAGACGCCAATGCCTTCATGCATGCTTGTGCCCTGTTTCTTACAGAAACAGTTTCCGGACTGATGCAAAGTGCATAACGTCATTGAATGACTGGGTTCTCTCAAGTAGGTAGTTTTTTGTGTTCTATTTTTGGTGCAAATGAAGAAAATCCATTCCAGTAATTACAATTGTACACGGCCTCGGTGCCAGGAGAGTGAAGCTTACAAGACCAAAACAGACAGCACTACCGGACAACGACTACTGACGGCATCATAAAATAGGCGAAGCAGGTAGATTTTGAGAAAAAAAATGGATTACGTATTCAAGGTCCTGTGTACATAAGATACTTTGTCTGCTGCTCAAATTTAATTTAATTTTTGAAACAAACGGACATCAAATCCATTAGACTTAAGATATGTAAATGAAACCAGAGGCAGAATCCCCGCAAATTGAGGATGCAAAATTTTGATGCACACTCCGTGGGGTCCATGGCTGGCTCCTAGGTGATGTTCCTGTGACGTAGTAAGCTGTCTAAAAGGGTACCAAAACTTTGAGAGTCCTGATCCAATCGCGTCTGTTACTCGCTACATGAAAGTATCTGCACAAAAAATCATGTGTGCTACTCTTCTATTCATATATAGGTAGAACCTCTCTAAGTCAATATTCTACAAGCCACTAAACCTTTGTCAAGAAATATTGATTGCCTAATCAACTTGAGCCACATATAGATAACCTCTTTAATGTAATAAGTCACACTAATCCTAGATTTATTGCTTTAGAGAGGTTCTATTTGTACTTAGTTAGGTTAGACTTAGTCATCTACATATCAAATCATATGACTTAGACAAATCATAGTACATGTCAAATAGTTTGATTTTAAAGGGTTTGAATGTAAATGCCAATAGACACTCATTTTAGAATGCAAATGACATTAAGAGTTATCATTAAGATAGGAGATCCTATTTGATCCACAATTCAAATGCCAACCTATTTGCACCACTGTCAATAATCGGTACATTCTATATCTTCCATTAGCCATGACGTAGAGCAAATAGGGTTTCTTATTTTAGCATTTGGTCTACAAATTCCTACTTTGAAATTTCTCAAGAAAATCTCACATATAATATTTGTAAAAATATAATATCTATAATTTTGGCCATTTAGCATAAATGATCTTTCCAAAAGCTCTAGGTTAAGAAACCACACTTCTAGATTAAATTAATGTAGCAATAAGGACATTCCATGCAATATGCATAAGTATCTCAAGTAGGATGTGTCAAGCAGTGGCATTGTACAACAAATTCCAAAATTCTTAACCCAATCTAAATGTGTCCTACTATTGCAAATCGTAAAATTCATAAAGTAACAAATACTACCCTCTATCATACCAAAAGGATTGCTCATATTAGAGCATTGTCACCAAGCTCGCTAATCCACCTCAGCAATGCCACTCCAAGCTTGTAGCACTTGTCCAAAGAAAAATGGCTCCACACTAGTGTTTCCCTTTATGGTAGAAGCTATGTCGTTCCTCTCATCACTCCCACATTTGCTTTGCAATAGAGGGCTTTTGTAGCATGCAGTTTTACACTCATGCCAACTTGATCAACTTTGACTATGACCTTAGTAGAAGATGTAGAGGCTAGTGAAAGGCGTGAGAAGAAAGGAAAGAGCTTTAGTGAGGACTTTAAGGAGGTTGGAGCATTAGAACTTGAGTACACCACCACATCTCATAAGATACTAGGTGCCTTGCCACTTTTTGATGCTATTGATGCTATGATCAAATTAAGTGCAACTAGTGGTAATGATTTTATAGCATAATGATACAAATTAATATTACATTAGCATAATAATACTAGATTTAAATTCAAATTGACATAGGGCACATAAAGTAAGAACTAAGATAGATTGAATCTTAGGGGAAGTGAGCCATTTAAAAGAGGTTCATAAAGCACCTTTAAAAAGTTGAAAATTAATTTGGTGTGGTTAAACTTCTTGAAATATTTTTCAAACAAATTTTCCTTGAAAGGCAAATGGAATGGACACTTAATTCTAATTGTTTCATATTATCTAATGCATATTGGAATTAGTTATTGAAGTTGAAACTCAGTGGTCACCAAAAGTGTCTACCTCTTCAAATGTATACTATATGTATATTGTTGAAGCAATGAAGGAAAAATGTACAAATAGTATACATTTCAAGAGATTAGCGCTTTTAGAGTTTGATGAATTTAAGCAAAATTATGGTTCTACATAACAACTAGTTTTGCAAAACAACTTCTACATATTAGGAACAGTCACAATTGAAGCAGCCCTCTTTGCATTGATCTATGAACACAATGAAAGTCTAGAAGTTGAAAGCCCCCTTTCAACTTCTCACATTTCTTCTCCAAATTTACTTAAGATTTATTACTCGGATCTAGGGCAAGTCACACTTTACAGAACTCAAAGAAACAATGTTGAATACTTCCCAACTAACTACGACTTCCCGTAATATAACAAACACAAAATTCCAATTTGTAACTTTCTATCAAGACCGGCATTATTGTAATAGCTCTCTTCTCAATGATTTACAATGTAGGCCTACAACAATGGAGATGCTCTATCCAACCATTGCCTTAACCCCTAAAGGACTGTGACTATATTTTCATTAAAAACACTCCAAATTGTCATTTCTAGTATAAGTACCAAATTTTTGAAAAAAAACATTTCAAGACACATGTAACCATAGGATCTTATAGTATGCTAACTTAAGAGCAAATTTCAAAAATTTCAAAAATTTCCACTACATAGACTACAAGATATGAGCTTTCGAATTTAAAGAAATTATGTTTTTGCCTCTTCAAAAAACCAGGCAATTGCACTTCACAAACTTACATTTATATGAAAAAATGTTCAAAATACAAAGCTTTCCATATATATATATATATATATATATATATATATATATATATATATATATATATATATATATATATATATATACACACACACATACAAAAAAAACTCTAGAAAATCATTTTCAAATTATTTTTCTAAAAAAAGTGATTTTTAAAATTTTCCTGGACTGCCCATTTATAAAAAAAAATAACATATTAGGCCATAACTTTTGAACTATATTTCCAAATATCATGAAATTGCCAGTCACATGTACCTACCCAAAATTTCTATATTGTCAAAAAACACATGTTAGTCCTTTAGGGGTTAAATTAGTAACAAGGTTGCATAGCATATACTTTGTAATAGGGCAATAAGGTCTCATAGCTATTGTATACAACCACACTACCTCAAAAACATTCTCCCAAATATAAACTAAAAATTGAAATATATGATTATATTTACAATCCAAGGTTATAAATTAGTTATGAGAGGTGTAGAAAATAGATTAATCAAACATAAAATAGGATATCTTTTTTTTTGAAATTCACCCTAGTTTGGTTGGACCCTACATTCAAGTTGTTACACTACTAGTCACAACCATGGAGGACCCATGCTCCTATTAGTTATATTGTCACCCTAAGTTATTTAAGATTTTCCATAAAGGAAAATCTATGACCCAAATCACTTGTTTCTCTATGTGTGACACTTGATGATGACTTAACAAGTTTTATTTTTATTGAAGTACTCATGAAACCTCTCCATGGACATCCTACAAATATTGCACTTGAACATTTCAAGCTTCCTTCATAACTTCTTGTTTTCTTCAACATTTCTAGTAAATTAATAGCCTCAATCTTATTGTGAATCAAATCAAATTACAATTATGAATTAAGATGGATACATATATTTTGTAAAGGGCTTTATGATTGCAAATTAACTCTTCAAAATAATAAATTGAAATGTCTTGAGCATATTGATTGCATCATGGCTATATTCCTTTAGTCGGTTGTCTACTTGCAAATAGTTGTGGTTAGGAGTCATTGTCATTGAGCTTGGATTCATCGTCAAAGATGAATGCATCTACACCTATTTGCAATTGTGTGCAAGTTGCATTTGAAACAATCTTGTGACAGTTACAATGAATGTATAAGTCTTTAAATATTATTGGAACATGCAAGGTACATCAATGTTACTTCATATCCATATACATCAAAAATTGTGAAGCACTATGCAAATGCTAAAATGTTGTTGTAGCAATTACTCAAGCCATACTATCATTCCTCTTAGAAAATAACCTCAATAAAATATGATTCTAAATGCCTTTCTTCTTACCAAAAGCGTGCGATAGAGCTTAACTCCAAGAAAAATGAATAAATTTTAGGCAACTTTGGGAACATTTTGGGAACTTCGTGTTCTTCATCAATAATTGTTTCCAAAGAACCTTTGACTCTTTGAGTTGTGTGTAGCATAGGGCACTAAATGCACCCTTCCCTTCCCTTCCATGATGGCATGGCATGGCTAATTGCATTGATTTGTCGTGACATGTTAAGTTTATGTTTGGATACAAACACCCAAAAAAAATTTAATTAAAAATCCAAGAATCAATGAACCTTGTTAGTTCTACCCACAATGTCCATCAAGCTAGACAACCTCAAAAATTGTCAAGTCGTTTTATAAAACAACCTTGTCCATCTAAATCACAATTCTTTTCATTCACCTTCTATATTTTTTCCATATGTAGTATGATGTGTTAGAGCCCATCCATTTAGTGACCAATTCAATCAATGTATGGTCATTAGAATATGTCTCTATAGAAGAAGCCACACTCTCATTGGATCCTCATCTCAAGAATTAGATGCTTGAACTTTAAAATGTTTCGCACAATTGTTTACAAGTTTTGGGGGTTAGCTAATGGCAATTTGCAATGTGGTGGTTGTGCAAGCCTCCTTGATGCAACTCCTTGATTGAACATCGCTTCTTTCTACACCACATTCTAGCAATTGGAATCAAAGTAGGAGCTTTGGAGGTGATGAGTGTTGCTGACACCTATTGTACAAGCATGTGGGTCTTATTAGCTTCATCATCACATATATTTTAGGTAGATTAAAAGTAAGTTACAATACTAAATTTATTGTCTTGTAGTTGCATGCGCAACTTATTGTTGGTAGCACCAAAGTACATTGATCATGTAGCTAACAATTGCATCCATTTTATTGTCTTCTTTGACATTTTTCCAAATTCTGCAATATAGATATTGTTGCAAACATATACTTGCTTGATTCATTTGTGCAACAATTTAGTATTCGTGGAGTACAAGCAATCTTTGGAATGTTTTGGAAAGTGGAAGTTTAGGGTTTGAACAAAGAGACAAGTGAGGATGCCAACATTGATTCTCATAAATTCTTGATGCTCAGTTCATTGAGTTGTTCTAGTTGAAATTGCATGGGATTGTCAAGCAAGACAATTGTCAATTACAAGTCCAATTATAGGACTTGTTCTAATTATTGTACATATCTTGACCTTGCACATTTTTGAAATGTAGGTTGCCCTTGTCTTCTTGAAGATTATGACTTTGGACTAAATTATTCTCCCTTTGAAATTTGAGTCAAACTTTTTTTTGATGAATCATGAAAATTCTAAAGCCACCACAATTAGGGCAAGCACCACATGTCCATTTGATTGCCTTATTGTTTATAAATCACATAAAATGGTTATGATATGTAAAGATTCAAAATTGGACAGAAGGAATGCTTTTATTACCTTTATCAGGAGCTACCACTTCAAGCTCAATTTGGGGTTTTCAAAAATGGGAATTTAAGGCTTGAATAGAGAGATGGATGAAGATGCCAACATTGATTCTCATAAATTCTCAATGCTTGACTCATTGAGTTGTTTCAATTGAAATTGTACAAGATTGTCAAGTAAGACAATTGTGTCATTGGAGTAGTACTTGTGTAATTGGAGGAGCAAAAAATTTGTAGACTCCCAAATATGGTAGAGTACAACATTCAACTAAAACATTTTCATCCCATTGCACTATGGAAGTTGAACATCCTTTAGAGTGCGCTCTAGAAAGTTGAATGTATGCATTGAACTCTTGTATTCTATAACTCTTCTATAGGGTATAAGTAGTGCTAACATCTTTTTTTACATCCTTAAGGTAGAACTGCCCATTATCATACAAATTTGCTATCTAGGTATTTTGTAGAAGTTATTTGTCAACTCCCATATTTTTTAGAGATTGAAAATTTTGAGAGAAGTAAATTACAAAAAGAATGAAGACATTCTTGGAGTGAGTGAATTTTTTGTGATTTTTCAAAGCTAAAATATTAATCTGTGCATAGACCCTTGTCGAAGCATGAACAAGCCCTATTTAAAGCGTGGATTGGTGTATCCACTCCCAAAGTGCATTGCAATTATGATAAAAGGTTGTAAAGATTGTGGTAATAGATGGGCTATTGACACAATTGGGAGGATCTTATAGGTGGTGGAATTGGGTGTATGGTGGTATTAGATAGTTCTACCTTACATAATTTTTAGTGGTTAAGATATGGATGTGTGACATTCCAAATTGGACCTCAAAATTCCTTTCAGCTACTTTCAACCAATAGAATCTCTTGTTTGTTTTTGAAAGTATCTTGTTAGAACTAGATCTTTTATTACAAGACCTTGGGAAATAGGACAACCAAGATTAACCTATATTTGCCCATTTTTAACCCCTAAATGTCAAAGGTCTTTTTTGAGTATGCTCTAAATTGAACAAAATCCAATATTTTGATAAATTGTATCAATTTAAAAAAAATGTAATTGTACAAATTCAGACTAGACATGTTTGAAATCACATTGGGAATATATATCATTAATGGATTGAAAGATTATAATGTTTGATTGTGAAGGTGTTAAAATTCCAAAAGTGATTTGAAGTCTTTCATTCCTCTATTCACATGTCAAATCTAAAAAGTTGGTCACCAAAAAAATATGAGGATAAAGGGCCTAACATGCATAATCCCAATTAATTTATAGCTTCTCAAAATCTATTCTACAATTTTTTTTAGATGAATTTATAATGTGATTTTTTCTCCAAGATCTAGTGTATTTGAAGCTCATGTCTAAGAGCCCTCAATACTATGGAAAGTCAAGATTGCAATGGACACCTTTGTACAAAATCTTGAATAGCAAAATCATAATCAATCATTTTCAAAATCAGATATTTAATACTAAAACTAGACTTCTAAAATACTTTTTTAGAATTATAAACTATTAAAAATAGCACCTTGATTAGGCTTTATTTAACTAAAAAATATTGTCAATACCAACATTTGGTGCCTTGGGCATTTAGGGGTTAAGGGGAAATAATTGAGACCACTAGATATTGTAGTAGTAGAGCCTATCAAGGACATTCTATTGTCCAAAATTCCAAATACATGAGCACTAGTTTTTAAATCATTTTGGTGAAGTATTGTAGCTAGCTATTTCTTCAATATTTATGTGATACATGGGTGATACTTGGGTGATATCTATATCAAAACTAGGTGATACCTAGGTAAAAGTTGGATATTGGTCTTAATATATAGAAGTAATCTATCTATTTTGACCTAAAAAAAATAAAAATTTATTTAAAAAAAAATAGCCAGTATCTTTTGGTAGTGGCCACCTAGCCATTAATAGTACATAAAAGAAACACTTTAAGTTACGAGGTGCAAAAATTGTCCATTTAAGAGCACATTGGCTAAGGTTATCTTCTATGTAGATCAAAGCATTTTCTAACAAATTTTTAGGGAAAGAAGATAGGAAGACACATCCATCAAAATTTTATTCATAATTTTTGGATTGAAATTGAATTAGATATGATTTCTTAAAACTCACAACAATAGGGTGCTATGGAAGCCTATAGGCATTGCCATTAAATGTCACAAAGCTATCCAACAATGGTGCAAATGCAATTAAAAAAATGAAGGCATGCAATCCTTAAACTTAAACAATATGGTGTGTGTAATTGCCTAGGATAATTGCACAAAGTGCCCCCCACCACTCATAACTCCATATTATTTACACTGAAATTGTGTACTCCAAATCAAACTCAATCCCAAACTACTCATTAAATTGTGCACCCTAATCCCAAATTGGTATCAATTCATCTTCGGACAGTTTTCCATTTTTTTAAGGTAGGAGGTTCTAAAAGTGCACAGGCTCTAAAACTGCCCGCCTCTTGAAATGTACACTATTTGTACATCTAGATTCTTTGTAGCCTTCACTAATGTACAAACAATGTACATTTTAGGAGGTGGGTGATTTTGGAGCCCTATGCTAGTTCAACTTCAAACTTTCATAACTAATTCCACAAAACTCCAAAAAGTGTGAAACAACTTGGGTTAGATGCCAATTCTACTTGTCTTTCAAGAAAAACTTACTGAAAAATATTTTGAGAAGCTTTACCTCCCCAAAATTCAATTCCAGCTCTTAGGTGGTCAATTTATGGACCTACTACCTTAAAATTTAAAATATGGACAGGCTACAACTGAACAAGTTTTGTCCCATTTGTTTACCCATTTGTGTAACAGAAAAACACAGAATACCCATATTCTATAAGCTATTGCCAGTGATATGGTAGCCTGAATGTGCACTGTAGGTACAGAACAGAAGTGCAGGGGTGTAAGGATTTTTTTTTATTTTTTTCGTTGGAAACAAGTGAAACCAAAATTTCATTGAATGGGTAAGGACTTTCAAACTTTGAGGTCTTTCATCTGCTTTTTAAAATAAAAATGAAAAAAAATGATAAAATATAAAATATTTTTAAAAAACAACATTGAGGTCTGATGTATTGTACAGTATGTACAGTAAAAGCACACTCCCGCCTGACACAAGTTTACCCTTCTTTCTTTTCTTTTTCTTTTTCTTTTTAACGAATGGAGCAAGTTTACCCTTTGAAGGATAAGAATTCATAGTTTTAAAAATGACTATTTTGTGGCAGGCCACTGGCTTGTGGCTGGTGGTTTGTATTCTTTCCTTTGCAATGAAATTTCCTTGGAATAAACTTTAGATTTAGATAAAGAAAAGAAAAAAGTATAATTTAAACTCGGAATTTTGTTATGCAATTAGAGTCAAGGGAGAATAATTTTTTATATCAAGTTAAAAAATATATAGAGTGACTTGGAGTAATAATACAACCAAATGAATGCACATGGATAACCATTGCGTGGTTCATTATTAGCTGGTGGAATTGGGAAAAAAAATTGGTTGCAATTTGAAAATATTGAAAAAAAAAATCCTTGAAATTATTTACTCCCTTCTTCTCCAAATGATTTTCTTATTGGAAAAAATGTTCTAAATTAAGGCTAAAAACAACACTTTTAAAACATGTTTCATGTTGTAAGTAGAATTTGGTGCACTCCTAGCATTTTTAAAACTTCGAGTTTTCGAGCCCTATTCAAAGTGCAATTTGGAAGTATTGAAAAGTATAATTTTGGAGTCATTTTTAAGGAGCACCAACGGGCACTTAATTGTTGAGTGTGAGGTTGTCATTTTGAAGGCAGTTAGTATGGGTCCAAAACCATGTGTGGACCTCTCTTTTGCTTCCCAGAGCTTCTTCTCCTTCAATAAGGCAATACTAAAAGTGATGCAAAAAATAAGGAAAAACAATGTTGATTGACTTTTTTATAATCATTTCATTTGTCTTTCAATTGATGACATGGATGGAGGGAAAAATACTACTCAAAGTTGTTTTGCTAGTTCAAAATAGCAATCAAAATTTGAATTTTACCAATTTGTAGCATCACAAAATGCAATAACTAAATCCAAATGGGACAAAAACTTAAGGCCAACAAGAAGATCATTTAGAGACAGAAGGAGTATAAAATTTCTATTTGGAGTAAAACAGAGATTAAAAAATGAACTTTGTACTTCAAAAATTAGTTCAACGTGGGAATTAAAGAAAAATAGCTATAAATTTCAGAAAATATCCCAAATATTAAATATAATATTCTTTGTGATATATAACATTCTATAGTGTCATTGTAACAAGAACAATTTGTGTTTCAATGACCCACCTTTTGTAGTCAAGTTTTTCTATGGTAAAAAGAGCCTTGATTAAAGAGAATCGAAGGGATCCATGCCTTGCATTTCAAAGGGTTATGAAAAATTTCTATGTGAATTCCTTAGAAATGCTAAAAAAATATGAAGCCATTTATGGCTTCTTTGTTCTTAAGAAAAATAAATGACAAATCATATCTTTATCCACTTAAACTTCTTTAATTTCTTAAGTAGAATCATACATTTCAAAAAAATTGTATTTTTCTAAAATATTTTTTCCATCTGTATTTCCTATTTGTTTTGATATTTTTATAATTAAAAACATAAAAATGAAATTTATATGATTTTTCAAAATATTTCCTTTCAAAAATCACAGCAACTAAATTTTTTTAAAAATAGATTGTTGTTTTAAAATAATAATATCAATGATAATTACAAACCTCGTAAGATAATCGTTATACTTCTTGAGCTAATATTTAAGAGGGAGTCTATAAAAATATTTACTTGCATTGTGTGTTTGAATTCCATAATGTTGATTTCAGAGAACCAAAGAAAAAATAATTTTTTTTGAGGAAAAAATGGAATAAAAAATGGATTGTTGATGTTTTGTCTCTTCAGTTGAGCTCAATTACATTTAAAACCAAAAAATAAAAAGATTTTGTTTCATAAATACCCATTAGCCTTGCCATCTTGTTTGTACCATTAAAAGTTTGAAAAATATTTTTACATTTTAATTATTCTCAATGCACTAATAACTTTGAAGTCCTTTATTCAATTCAATTTTCAATCATTTTGAAAAAAAATAAAAATATTGGATGTTCATTGTTTATTACAACATTACAACAATTGGAATTGACATTTTTCAATTACATAAATAAATTGTTGACAATTAAGTATTTTGAATCTTTTTCTACTTCTTTCTTCGTACTATTTTTTTCCTATATGTTGAAAAGGTTCAAATGATCTAAATTTTTTCAAGCATGTGGCCAACTTGCCTTGAAGAATGAATTTAAAGAGTTACAACCAATTTGGACATTCTTTCATAATGATCTGACCTTGTGAAGTGCAGCTGCCTAGTTTTTCGCAAGGCCGGAAAAAAACAATTTGTAACTTCAAACACTAATATCTTGCAATCTATACAATGGAAATTTATGAAATTTTTTCCACATCTTCTCAAATTAGCATACTATAAGATCGTATGGTTAGATGTGTTTAAAATTGTTTTTTGTTGTTTTTTGTTTTTGTTTTGTTTTTGTTTTTCACTTAAATTTGGTACTTGTATTAGAAATGGCAGTTTTGGAGTATTTTTGGTGAAAAAGCAGTCAAAAACCTATAGGGGTTAAATTAATTGAAGTTATAGATAGGATAGGACGTTAGATTGGTCATTCAAATTTTACGTCCTCCTTCTACTTTTCCTCACCTGTGGGTAAAATGTAAAAAAAAATCACCTCTATTTTGTGGTTGTTCATCACCTTCCGTTCTTCACCTCTCCTAGTTCATTCAAGGCCTCTCAATCTAAAATTCCAATTCCAAATTTCATCACAAATGACAAATAAAAAAATTCAAGTGTTTTCCCCAAGGCTACAAACGCAACAACCACTTCAATGTCTTGCTAGCAAGTTATAGGTAGTATAAAGGTAGAAGGTCCATAAATCACCCATTTCAGCTTACCCACCCACCTCATCAATGACAGTAATAGATATTTCAAGGAGTATGTCCCCCGTTCCTTGATACGAGATCACATTTAGAGGACCCCATCAATTTAACCCTAGACCACCCAAGGGGATAGATTCTGGCCGTTCATAGTTTGGAAGTACACTTCAAAGTGTTGCAACTTTTGCATCCAATGACCAAATTTAGTAAAACTTGTTGGAAACGTTGCACATACTAGTCTAGTTTGTGTGATAGAATTTTCAGATCAATCCAACACGAATTGAGTTTGTAAAAGCCATTCAAAGTTCACAAGTTCAGTTTGAGTTCAACACACTGCATTGTCGTGGCTGCAACTTTGAAGGCTTGTATCTCCTTCATCCAATGTTTGTTTTCAATACAATTTGTTGGGTTTTGTTCCTCTAGAAGTCTAGTTATTGTGGTAAAAAATTTCATAGCAATCCAAGTTGTTTCGAATGCTTGGAAGCAATTCGAAATTCAAAACCCTAACATTTTTTGGTTAGTATGCACTTCGGCGGCTTGTTACTTCTTCATACTGTGTCCATTTTCAAAACTTTTTGTTTGGGAAAGTTGCGCATACTTGCCTAGTTTGTGTGGCTAAAATTTTGTGTTAATCAAAGAAGTAACAAGTGACTAAGAAGCATTTTAGTAGAAGTAGGTTCAGCCTTAGATGTGTTTTTGGCTATTTTTTTGACATTTCAAAGTCATTTTGCAAGCACAATGAGTCACTTTCATGAATTTTTTTTTCCACCAATGAGTTTGTATGTTGATTTCAAAGCACATTTTAGTTAAAAAAAATTTCATGTGAATAGGTTTAGAAATCAAATTTCACCTCCAAATGTGTTTTTAAGAAAATTACAGCATCTTTTTTCAACACGAAAACATTATAATTTTTCAATCCGTGTGGTCAAATGACTCCAAATTTGATTCACATCATCTACAATATGTACACTACAAGATTGTACGGTTGAGATTTTCATACCTTAGCGAGATATAGACTTATAAGACTTGAAAAACAAGGATGTTTTCATTCCCGAAATGGCCTTGGGCCTTCTAGGCCTAAGACCCCCCTAACTACCTTCCTTATTATTCATTCCCCAATCCACAACCCACACATGAGTGATGATGAGTCGTCTCCATTTTCAAATCCAAACCCATTGATTACATAGATAATTAACCGTCGTCTGCTGACTTTGAAATGTGCCCAGCAGGTACAGATCAGAGGTACCTCCCCCTTACGACTTACGACTTACGACTTTTAAAAAAAGGTTCCAGCACATTCCCGCCTGACAGACGACGTTAAGAAGCCTTCTGAGTGCGGAGTGCTTATCCGTGGGACTCTTCACCGCGGCCCCACGTGTCAGTCACCCAGTGAAGGTTTTTGATTTGGATTGACCGCGGACTGACCCAATGAGAGTCTGACACCTGGGTTGCTGCCAGGTACTGATGACGAGGAATTGAAAGCAGCTGCTGCAATATTATTGGGAAATTTCAAAGCGGATCATTAACATTATTTGGCAACATATCCATTATTTGAGGGAGGGGCACTAGAGAAACATTATTCGGCAATGAAACAAGGAGGGGGGGGCTTTAATAGCTATTCCTTCCTCCCCCCTCCAACCCCCCACAAGTGCTTGGTATAGAAATAGTAAGGTTATTTTTGGAAATTTATGAAAAAAAATAATTGAAATTCTTTCCCCACAATTTTATGTCATTGATTCATATAGAAAACTCTCTAAAAAACAATCTATTGTCTATGGGAAAAAAGAAGACAAGGGGTAGCGGTTTTAGGGGGAAAGAGGGGTTTGTAAATCATTATTTTTTTCTTTTTGGTGATATATTATGATTTCCTTGAAGTTTCCTCGATGAATACTAATTGGATGAAGATCGCTTTTTACAACATTTACTATCCATTGAGTAGATAGTTGAACATTGAGGAAAAATACTATTACATCCATAGAGGATTCAAATACCTAATCATTTTTGTAGAAAAGAAGAATCCAAATATTCATCCTAGTGGTGGACAATTTTTTATTGGTGATCATGGTGATTAGTTTGTTGTTTCATGATCAAGGCTAATAGTTGTTTTTGTTGATTTAACCCCTAGAACTGTAGAGTTCATTTTTAGAAAGATGGACAAAGTGCAAAGTGATATATGATTCTTAAGAGATGCATTTTCATCCATCCAAATTTTCCTCAAGTCTTGTACTAATTGAATTGCACATAAACAATTGGATTTCCTAAAGTGTTATTTTGTAAATTTAAAAAATATTTTGTAAATATAATATTAAATATATGATAAGTCAAAAAGTTTATCTTTTTGTAGTTAGAAAGTGATCTCTATACAAATACACAAAATCAATACATATATAATATTTCAAGTTTTAGAATTGCAAATCCATTGCAACAAGTTATAGTTTAAAACTTCCAATATTTAGGATGTAATTCATTATTGAAAGAATTATCGATTTTAAACTCTAAATTTTGTTTAGATATTTGTGATATCAATTATCAATCTATCTGCATAGTATTTATTATTTAAAATCTACAACTTCCATTTACAAAATCAATACATACCAATTTTTTTTTTAAATTGTTATTTACATGACATCTTTGCATAATTTCATATTAAGAAGTGGTCAAGGCATTTAGAAGTAGTCAAGGGCACATGGTTGCTAGGATGTGAATATAGGATTTTGAGCCCATTAGCCTAGGCTTATATGTTATAGGCACTTCTATGGTAATATGATATTTATATTATAGGTGTCTATATTATAGGTGTCTATGTTGTAGATAACTATATTATAAGCACCTTTTATAGTTATAGGGTCCTTATATTATAAATATATATGTTATAAGCACTTTTAATAGTTGTAGAGTACCTACTTATATCTAGGCTCAAGGCTCACATGCTAATGTCATTGGTTAAGGGCATATATTAAGCTATCATACAACTTGTTGCCTATTTTCTACTCTCTTTTTCAATTTGGTTTAAAGTTTAAAACTTTCAAAATTCAATTTTTTGGCCTTTAAAATTTCCTTTTTGAAATTTTATCCATTGACATTTTTCCTTGTTCTTCTTACTTTTGGGTATAAAAAAGTTAAATGTTGCTTTAAAGTAAATTTTTGTAGAGAAATTTAGAATAATGTGGGGTGCTTTGTGTGATTCCCAAATCCTAATAGAAGAAACTAGTTTCAACTTTTTAGATTCTAGAAGTGTAATTATCTTTTTAATGATGATTTTGTAGTTCATTTTTCAAATATAGAGGAAGATTTGAATTCTATTCTATTAATATCTTCATGAATCTTATTTTAGTATGTATCACTTGTTTCAGAAGGTTGTACAGTGGGATACCAATTAAAATGGCGTTTTTGAATTTATAGTGAAAGAAATTTTAGTGCTGCCAACTTTGATAGCCACCCAAGAGTTAATAAATTGATATTTTATCATAAATTTTTTTTCATAGCATCATCTTTATATAAATAACATGTTTATCAAATTTCAAGGCCAAAAGATTCACCAAAAGAAAGATATTCAAAATTTACCAACATGTGTAGTTGTGAAATTATTTTTTTGCTACTACCAACTTTGACAACCTCCTAAGGATTGATGTTTTTTTTCTGTCATAAAATTTTGGGACAAAAAATTCTCTATATTAATGACATATGTTCTAGATTTCAAAGCCAAAAGATCAATTTAAAAAAAGATATTTACAATCTACCAACATGTGTCATTTTGAGAAGCAATCATGAAAACCATTTCACTATTGCCAACTTTGACACCCTTCCAAGAGCTGAGAAATTGTCTATTTACCATAAAATTTTGTCACAAGATGTTCTTCGTGTTAATAGCATGTCTGCCAAATTTCAAAGTCAAAAAAATTATACAAAAAAAGATATCCATAATCTACAAACATGTACATCCTCCATTTGCCGCAATCATGACTTGTAACCTAGAGGGCATAGAATGACATATTTGAAGGAGCTTTGTACCACTGATTAACCTCTACTCTCTTTTAGTAACTATCTTCAAGTCATCTAAGTTTTTAGGGCATATTGGGCCATATTGCATACTTTCTTTCAAAATCTTTTAAAGGTTCTCGATTGGATTGAGATCAAAAGAGTTTGAAGGCCAATTGAGCTTTTCCAGAAGGTGTGCTTGTCTTCATTTTTCACATAGTTTGCTATGATAAATAGGTGCACCATCTTCCATGAGCAATCCTTGTGACACTCTACCCATGAAATGAAACAACTCGCCATTGTAGACTATCTCAACAAATTACTGAGCAGAGCGTCAATCTTTAAGCATAAAAACAAGTTGTGACTTTTACCCTCTAGCAAATGTGCTCCAAATCATCAAAGAAGTTCTCCTATTCTTAAAAGTTGGAACTATATAACTTAATGAACAACATTCATATGCATTCTCCAATTGCCAACAATCACACGAGTGAATGAAATATATTGCATTAAGAATGATGCAAGTTTTGTAAAATATTATGGATGGAATCTACTATATCATATCAATTAGGTTATATGAGAGTTATAACTATATAGATTCTTGCAAAAAATATATAATAGAGGAGCTTAGGCTTTGGAAAAGCCTATCTAATTTAATTAAAAGTATTCCAAAGGGCTGCCTCATAATGCAATTGTCAAACTTTAAAGCATACTAAAAAAATTCATTTTTTTAGAGAAATTGAGTACTTGTCTTTCTTTCTTTATGTATGGATCATATATTATTTTCAAAAATAATTCCTATACACTAAAAAAATGTCTTACTTAGACTTGGCATACAAAAATATGAGTTTTTAAAGATAAGGCTATAGTATAAAAGCAACTAGTTGGCCTGCCTTTAGCCAACTTATCCAATGCTATTCATTTGATGAAAGAATGTTCTAAACTTGAGGTCTTTCAAAAGTCATAGATATCTCCTAATGTATGAACTATATTCTTGCCTTTTTTTCTTGAAATATGGATTTTTGGCCCCAACATTTGTATAATACCTCAAATGGACCTATGATTAATAAATAAGGTATATAAGACTATTCAACACTTTGTGTGTAATATTTTTAGAACTTTTAAATATTTACTAATTATTTTAAAAATAATATTTCTTAATCAAATGTCTACTTTAGCAATTTTGATGGTTTTGTTTCCCATTTAAATCTCAAGTTTAGGAATTTGATGTTGCAATTTTTGAAGATTTCATTCTATGCTATTCTATATGTTTAATTTTTAGCCCTTGAATGCCCAATCAACCATTTTACAGTTGCTACACAACTTCAGTTTGTTTGGATTCAAAAACTAAATATTTTTTAATGTTATATTTTCTCCATTTACTTCATCAAGTTGTTTTTTATAGTTGAGAAGACTCTTGGTTTGGATAAAAACTCCAAGAAATGCTAATTGTAAATTGTCTTGAAAGATAAACCTAGACAATCAAAGACCATCCTAAAGAAAAATTGAACTTTGATTGAGAAGATCTCAAAATTTGTATGGTCAAAGTCTTTGAAAATCTACGGGTAGACTAGTTTGATAGTAGTGAAGAAGATCCCATTAATTTTTTTTTAAATGATTCAAAAATACATCATACTTTTATTTCAAAAATGGCAATTTTGAGGTGATTTTGGAGGGAGGAGACCCTTTGGCTTTTGGAAGTGAAATCTAAAAATAATTGATTCTTCATTTGGTTCAATTGTAACAATTTTGTACCACAAAAGAATAATCAAAATATAATAAATAAATTTCTAGATGGTCATGAATTTATAATGTAATAAAAAAAATTAAATTATAAAATATATTGGTCATTTTTTTTCACAAAAATTTTAAACCTAGTTAAAATTTGAAGCAATAAGTATCACTTTTTTATCTATACAAAAATCACAATATTTTTTCCTCTTAGGATTTACCTTTGAACTGGATATTTCTAAATTAAAAATTTAATGAAATTGAGCATTTGATCATGGGGTGCTTATAAATACTAGTCTAAATTTGAAATATATGAAAATTTTATATAAAGTATACAATAGTTCATCACACCTTCATTATTAATCTAAAGTCTTTTCAAAGTATTTTGAAAAGTGGACATTGCTACACTACCCAATTAAATTTTTTATTTAATTATTTCAATATTTCAAATTTTATACTAAATAAAATGTATTATAATTTCATAACTTGTATTTTTTTGAATTGTAAAAAACAACAAACATACTTGTGCTTGTACTAAAGGTTGATGAACAATACCTATGATAGGCCTCTTAAACTAATAAGTTATTATCTATAACATATTCATGATAAACGTTTAGGCCATCTAGATTGCCCCCGAAAAATCTTTATAATATTTTATACTAGTACATTCAACCATTAAAATTGACAAATATGAAATTCTGAGTTTTAGCAAATATACATCATATCGAGATTGAAATCCAGTTTTTAAAATCATTTATGTATATATTAGATAAGACTATCAAATTAAGATACCAAATTAAGAGAGAAATTTAACATTTAAGGAATATGGTAAATGAATGCTTAATAAGGACAAAAAAAGATATTAATATGATCTTGTATTTTCATTGGTATTTATAAAATAGATTTTATATTTTTAGCAATGATTTTGAATGGATCAAATGAAATCCAATATTTAAGGGTTTAATGATATTCTATGGATGGCTTTTACGTTGGAGTTGATTTAGGCTTTGAATTTTTTTTAATTTGTGAATCTCCAATTATGTCAGCATTAGAGTTTTTTTAGAAGAAGTGCATCTTTGAAAGAATATAGTTGATCATTGTAAATTTTAAGTCTTTATAACTATATTTCTTGTTCTTATGTTAGTTCATGAGTTTTATATCCTTACAAGAGTGTTGTCCACCATTTTGTCTATTGTTTTCTTGGCTAAGGCATATTAGGTCGCTAGCCATTTGCACTTATACACTTAATTGATGTTTTTTTGTATAAAATAAATAATATAAGAGATTAATTAAATGTAAACTAAAAACATGATCAACAAAATATTAAAAGTTAATCATTATTATTTTAAAATATAACATATTAAAATTTAAAAAATATATAATTAAAAAGGATAAAAATAATAAATAAGATAAAATAAAAATATTTTGGAAAAACATTTTCAGCATTGGAATTGACATTCTTCAATTCAATGGAAGATTCATTTGAAATTCAATTTTGTCTTTGATAAAAAAAATTGTTTATTAAGTAATAATTTTTGAAATTATTGGACACTTGTTCTCAGAGGTATGACGACAATGGAATTTTACTAGAGAGAAAGATTTGTTTTTCAAATATATTGATACTATGGAGCTTCACTAGAAGAAGTTGATATATACTCACTTGAACATCGTCAATAACAAAGGAATAATTGGGGTTTGCAATTGTAGAAATTCAAACAATATTTTTGTATTGATAGCATGTATACATAGACCAAATTCAACCTTCTTGCTCTAAGGTAGCAATAAAGATAATGAGGTACCATGATACTACCAACCAAGTACCATCATTTTTTCCATGGAAATTTTTTCACAAACTTGAACACAAACAAAGACAAGTACAAGCAATTGCGACCTTAGGCAACTAATATAGTTTGAGGCATTAGTGATGGAAAAATGAAAAAATTGTTTATGTAAATATATTTCTTAATTGTGTTTGATGTTGCATCAATGACAACATACTACATTTTGGTGTCCTTGCCTACAAATCACATATACTTGGAATTTGGTCTAAGTACCTACCAAGTATGTCATATTAATTCCAATCAAAGATCCATATATCATTTTTGTAATTTTCATTAGGAAAAAATGTGTACAACATTATATTGAATCCACATTTGTATGCTTTATGTTTAGTTGGGATCTTTTATAGCAATTTAAAGAATTCATTCCAACAATGCTTGTCATGTTGTTCTCCCTTGGAAAATAATTTTGTATCTTAATCAATGTTCTTTTGTTCATTATTCAAATATAGAAGCTACAAGAAGAAAGCTATGATTAGACCTCAAGTGAGCTATAAGTTGATTATGATTAAATACCCTATTTTTTGGTGAATGGTATTTTCAGTGGTAGACTTCAAACCTTCTTGGATCTTATCATAGGGAATAGGGCATAAAACATTTATATGAGTAATTTGGTTGCATATTATCTTTGCTATGGCACACAAGAAGTAGTTTCTTTTGTTTGAAAAACACACTATAAAAAAATGACTACACAAATTACTTCACAATAGTTATTCCAAACACATTTGAGTGCAAAATGATTTTGGGATCCTGAAGTCATTGTGGAGAAGTAGTTTTTAAATGACTTCTTAGTTTATTATCACTAACAATTTGTACCTCAGATATATGAATGGACGAGAGATGATTATCATTGAACTAATAAAAGAGAGTTCAACTTTAGGAAATGGTTGTTGTAATGTCTTATAGAAAACACTTCTTCCTTTTGTCCCATGTGGACATCAACATAGCCAATCATTTGCAAGTCATTTCAAAGTTACAACGGACCTATTACACATTTTATGTGAACAAATACATCAAAAGTCATTGTGTAGTCATTTAGAAGTTGCAATAAAGTCTTTGAGTTGTTCAAATGGACTGACAAGTGGCAAATCATTTCGAAGGTGCTGTGGATTTAGGGATTAGGTCACTCTCCAAGGATATGAGAAGTCATTATCCTATCATTTTCAAGTTTGAGTGATGTGTACAAAAAGGAGTGTAATGACAATTGCATGGAGACTAGTAATTATAGACACAT
The DNA here is from genome assembly GCA_950106755.1 of Climacium dendroides. Classification (NCBI taxonomy): domain Eukaryota; kingdom Viridiplantae; phylum Streptophyta; class Bryopsida; order Hypnales; family Climaciaceae; genus Climacium; species Climacium dendroides. The sequence continues at coordinate 22,826,538 of OX467091.1, forward strand.
ATAAATACATTCAAAGTTCTACAACATATTTGGCATGTGTGTTGCATGACTTCTTTAGCCACTTAATGTGAATATGATGAGATGAAATGACAAGCCCTTTATACAAGTGGGGTGATAGGAGGCAAGACAAATTATGTGGGATATGTAAAACTCAAGAATTATTATTGTGCTACAAGTAATATTTCAGACCTCATTTAGGCATAGTAGATTAACTTTTTCAAAAAAAATTGAACTAATAAGAGTTGGAAAATCGACCTCACTTTCATCTTTAACCTCTAAAGGACCAAGGCCTTTTTTCTGCCAAAAAACACTCAAAATTGCCATTTCTATAGCAAAGATTAAAAAAAATTTATAATTTTATAATTTTGCACACATAACCATAGGAACTTACACCTAACTAGTATGAGGATGTGTGGAAAAAATTTCAGAAATTTTGACAATGCAAATTGCAAGATATTTGCACTTAAAGTGAAAAAAACAAGTTTTTCAATACACTGCGGAACTAGAATTTTTGACTTTGAACCTTCTTAACTTAAATTTTCTACACCACAAAGTTTTTAAGTTTCAATATTTATGGTGTAAAATTGCATTTAAAGTCTAAGAAAAAAAAGGATTTTTAAGAAAACTTAACTTTCATTCTTAAAAAAATTGTTAAATAGAAGTAGGTATGAAATTGAAGGAAAATCTAAGTTATTGATATCTCTAAAATGGAATTAAATTGCACTAATCCCAATTAGTGAATATTTTAACATTTTACCGTAGTCGAGTGAGTGGCTGCCTTAGGGTTGGTGGAGGCGCCTCGCTGGCACCTACAACGGAAAATTCCACCCGCGTGTCTGGCTACAGGACTGCCATGTCTTTGGTGTTTTTGGCGACCTTTTTTTTAACTTGGAATTTTGTTTTGGCGAGTCTCCGTGCTTGTTTTTTGCTCCTGTGGCGAATTCATTCCCACAAAATATGCTCCTGTGGCGAATCCATTCCCAAAAAACATTGCTCAAGGGATTCGAACCCCGGCCGTGAAGGCCTTGTCCAAGTGCAATAAGCAATCCCCCCCACCCCCAACCAAGTTAGTAATTTGATAAGACTTAAAACTATAAACTTGCCGCCATAATGGAAATGGAGCTTACATTTGAATTCCCCTTTGAGATCTCTCCTCCCGCCACGAAATAATTGCTTTGTTCACAGGGAACGTTTGCAGTGTGAAGAAGTCCTGTGAAAAGAGTTTGACACAAGTGTCAACATGTCCACTTAGGCGATTTCGAAGTTTGGACTTCATGAAGCTCAAAGTGGAGAATGTGCGCTCATCTGCAACACTGTCCAGGACTGCACAAACGACAACCTCAGCAACTTTGAAGAACTCCGATAAGCGGTTCAGCAAAAGTGCATTTTGGCCAATGTGAAGCCAAAGTTTAGTAAGAGGATTTTCATCCCTCGGTTCAGCCATGGCTTCTTTACTGTGTGACTTCATTGTCAACTTAAACAATGACATCTGCAAAGCCAAGAGCTTGCCATCGATTATCAAATCCACTTGGTGGTCATCAGGCTCATCAACCGAATCAAAGTTAACCTTGCGTACAACAGCATAGTGCGTCCGCAAAGTTCTGACATGGAAGGGAAACAAGTCATCACAGTTAGGTTGGAGCCAATATTGTGGGAAAACCACAGTCAAGGCGTTCATCAATTCCACCTCTGGGAAACGGACATCCAATTCAAGAGACAACATCTCCGCAGCATCACGGCATTGGCCCTTCATGGAAGTAATGACTGCCGCAAGATCAGACTTGCTCGCCGGTAGTTTTTTGCCGCTTACAGGACAGATTGAATGCGCCGGATACGTGTGCCCACCAATTTGGAAGGATAGGGTCTCTCCTCCTGTGTTGAGATCAGTGGTCCACTCTTGGCTGATGGTGTACGATTGATCATTGACAATGTCATGAAACATTTCAAAATGATGCTTTTGCCATGCCGTATCCTTATCAGAATACATTGTGTACAACTCTCCTTGACAAATTTTAACTGCAGCCACATAATCACTGATGAACACATGGTCAGATTGTGCAAACTTCATAAGGCAGTTCACGGAATCAAGTAGAGGCATCAAGCACGGAAGGCCCAGTAGAGTCCCGATGTCACAAAGAAGTTCGTAATTGTGGCGGGCGGTATCTCTTGCAACTGCCTGCTTGGCCGTCAATTCTGGTTGCTTCACCGCTACATCCACACACATTTTCGCAACCAATGTTTTATACTCTCCCATGATACGCTTTAGTGGGTCCAATACAGAAAGCCATCGTGTCTTCACATTGCGGAGCATCCGTCGACCCTTCGTTTCCATTACGTCGGCAAGTTTCTAGAATTCCAAGTGCCGCTTCGGACTGTGGCTGAAGTAAGCGTACATCGCTTGGCAAAGTGATTCAAGCTTTGCGACAATGGACAAATTCGAAATGGGCTCCACAGCAAGATTCATCCGATGTGCCATGCAGTGGACACCGAATACAAACGGTGCCATGTGCTGCCGCATTTGGGTCGTCACTTCGTTCTTCGAACCCTGAAAAACAGTAACCCCATCCACCCCAAAGCAAACCAGGCGGCTAGCCACTGTAGCTTGGGACAGCCCAGTGTGGTGGTTCACCATTCCCTCTATAGCCTCTCTGATTGCTTGAGAGCCATTGCCCTCTTGAAGTCTACTTAGTGACAACAGAATTGGCACCCTCTTGAAGTCTACGCAAACATATGCATGAATGGACAACCACGATTGAGAATCAATAGTGGTAACTTCATCAGCACTCAATGAAAAGAAGCGGGACTTTGAAATCACCTGCCTTGTATGATTAGCCAAGACTTTGGCCAGATGATCCCCCATTTCCCAACCTACCGCCATGCTCCAGTGCTTCTTCGGGAAGTCAGGAACATCCAACAATTCAAACAACTCCTGCATGTGCTCATATTCAGACAAGGGCCTACCGTGCATCAACAACCACAGGACAGCTCGGAATTGGACAACCTTCCTCTTCCGTTCTCGGACAGTTCCCTGCGCAACTTGCTGCAATATACTATCCCCAGCCTTCCCAAGCCTTGCAAAAAAAATCTGCTCATTCCTGACGTGCACATTGTTGCTTAGGAAGTAAAATTCACCAGCCTTTACCTGACCAAACGATGCGGTGGCCTTCCGTCGACCGCAATGCTTCCATAGAGAGTCAAGTTTCGGGACGAGCAATTTTTCCCTACCCTCTACTTCCGAGCACACCTTACAGCGGACTTGGCGAATTTTACCGTCTACTCCCAAAACACTCTCGGCCCAAGGGAGACGTGCAGCCCACGAATCCTACCACTGCCGATTGTTCTCGTAACTCAAGCGACGAGCTCGAGCAAGATCATGAGCCGGGCCAGCTTTCACAGGATCCAAAATCACGACATCGGAAGCTACGACCGAAGGGACGACTATTGACGCGTCAATGTCGTCTGCTGCTGCTGGGGTACAAACATGCACCGATCCTGTCAATGTGGAAGCATCGGCAGGTGCTACACTACCTCCTTGACTACCAGGATCCTCCACCTGCGAAACAACATAGTCGTCCAAATCAGAAGCAATTCTGCCCTCATACATGAACTTCGCTATCATGGACTGACGGGGAGCCATGGAATCCAACAAGCACCTAAACAGAAGGTACAACAAGATAATGCGATGGAATGCAAAACCCTGCACCGTGCTTGAAGAAGATGATTACTCATCTACTGGAAACCGTCAGTAGCCTCTCCAATTTATGTCGAAGTCTCCAGCGCAGTGAAGACGTCCGTAGCGAAACATGCATGCAACCTAAATTCAGAAGAGCAGGAAATCACACGAGAAAAAAAGACATTGCCTAATTCTAACCAGGCAACATTGCACACCAAGAATTATTCTAAAACCTGCCTTCGTCAGCTACACCTTTGCAATGCTATGAATCTACCCTAATTTCATGAAGGCGCCAAACACTGAAGAAGTCAGAATTGAATCCCACTGTAAACCCTCACCCAATCTCTGAAAACGGACCAATTGTGAAGTCCGTTTACATTCAATGCAAATGCCGACAGGGGATCAAAACAGACCAGGGCTAGCTCCTGATTAGCAAGGAATTAAACCCTTAAACGCCTAAATTAACCCCAGATTCTCTCAGCCTGAGCAACCTGCACACAAACAAACAAAATTATAGCATTCACCCTAAACATCTAGCCGCCTCCGCTCCAACGACTTCTGCAAAGTGGCGAATACTCAGGAGAAAATGGGCCCCAGAGCAGTGAATGCTTTGGCGAAGGAAGAGGAAAAATACTATGCGTGGCGAACCTCCCTGAAATCACAGGAGTGACAGGCGACAAGTGGAACTCAAACCTATCGTCTTGCCATCGACTTGACAGGGGCCGGGGCGGCTGATAGGGCAGCCTAAACCACGTCACAGGGCGCTTTCCGGCGAACCCTAAGGGGTAAATGAAAAACAAATTTAGTGGTAAATTTGCTTGACGGAAAATGAGGTAGGCATTTGGCGATTTTTTGCCAATAAAATATTCATTGATCCCAATAGTGAGATTGTTGTAGGAAGCAAACTAAACCATATGATTTTTTTGAAAATTGTAAAAATAGTATTCACAAATGAATCCTATATGTTATCTCGTATGTTATTTTTGGAAGAAGATGCTCTAATTGCTTGAAAAACAAGATTGTCGATAACTTTCTTATAACAAATCCAAATGTAATGAATCAAAGCTTTTCATGTAGACAAAAATATAGTCTATGAGAAAAAAAAATTTAAAAATTCAACTTTTAAAATTTTTATGTTGCCCTCTTTCTCCTATTTTGAGCTTATTGGGACATAACTTTTATTTCCGGACACTAATTGAAAAAAAACACTATATTCCCGTGAAGCTAATTATCTTTTCTATCTTTCAAAAAATTTCAAAAAATCACGACAAAAATTCAGCCCATAGGTACCTGCTCAGAATTCCATTTGTCCCTGAAGGAACAATTGTCCTTTAGGGGAAATTTAATATAGATTGTGAGCCTCAAGTCAAAAGATATAGACAAATTTGCTAAAGGGATTGGAAAATATTGGCACATGAAAAATACTAGGGTCACCTATTTGACTTCTTTAAAGTATGAATGTATATAATTGTCGTAGGTCTCCTCACTTCATGCAGTAATCCTACGATTACTATATGGAAATATGGAATGTTAGTTAATCGTACAATGAATTACAGTATGTAGGGCGTTAAAGCAAAACCAGAATAAGTGCACATTATTCCGAGACTTTTGAGTAGTCATTCAGCAGTCACACAGGAAGTCATTTTGTATTGGCATTGGAGCGGCAACATTGTTGTTTTTGTAAGGAAGAAATAGGACTTAATGATTGTTGCTAGCCCTATTTGAATACCTTAGTGTATGTTTGTTGGGACCCCTAATAATTCAAATGTGAATCAATGAATTGTGTAGAAGTAATGTAATGATAATGGCGTAAATTTTCAGAAGTCATTGTTGGCATACTAGTAGGAGTTTAAATAAATCATACAATGGATTTTGAGGAAGAAAACAATATACACCAAATAAGAGAAAAGGCCACCGGCAATGCATGATCTCAAAGAAAAAGATAGAAGAAGTCTTCTATTGAAAAAAAGTTTAAAAAAAAAGAAAATGATAAATAAGGAATAGAGAAATTGGAAAGACTAAAAAAATTTGAAGAAATGAAGAAGACAAGAGAATTTTTTAGAAAATTACAACAAATTAAAAACAAAAAAGGTTAAAATAACAAAAAGAGAGAAACAGAAAAAATAGAAAGAGTTAGAAAAAAATTTCAAGTAATGAAATAAAGAAAATAATGAAGAAGATAAAATTTTTTTAAAAGATAAAAGATTCATAAGGGGAACAAAGGAAAAATAAAATTTTAAATAAAAATGAAAAACAAAGAAAAAAAATGAAAATGAAAAAAAGTGTAGTCAATGACAATGATTTAATTTGGTTTCATTTGGGCCTCCATGATAGAATTCCCCAAATGGAAGTCCATATTAGAAGTTTGACAATACTATGAATGAAAACCAACAGATGAAAATTCAACATCATGAACTCCTCATCCACAAGTCACACTAATGACTAGAAGACAATTCAAAATGCTATGAAGCAATCTCCGCTAGTGCAATTAGAGAACATTTAAAAAAAATCCAAAAAAAAAAAAAAATATTTTTTGAAATTGCCAATTTAATATGGCACTAGTAGTGCTCCATCAAGATTTTTAAAAATTAATATTTTTTTCTTGTAATTGCACTACTGCCATACAAATTGGTAGCCTTCTGCAAGGTTCAAATTTTTTATAAAGTCTTTTGTAGTTGCATATGTGTCTATTTTCTTGTAGTAACATAAACTAATTAAAGTTGATTTATTCAAGTTTTGAATTAGATGAATTATTCTTGTTATTAAATCATTAACTAAGAAAAATTGGCCAAATGCTCTTTTGTTAATTTTTCTTCAATGTCAAAATGCCCTTAGTTAAGAGTATTTATCTTAACTTTCAAATGTTAATCTATTGATGTATGAGATCATTATTTATGCTTTACAAAATAAATGTAATGCTTTGGAGATTTAGATTTGTTTGAAGGGAATATTTGCTTGTATCATGATTGAAATCTAAATCTTTAAGGGATGTTCACCATACAAATATAAAGCAACGTTGCACAAATCAAAAGTTTTGAATATGCATCTGCAATTGAGCTAGATTTACATTCCAAATTGACTTTAGAACTTATTATATACTTGAAAAAACTAATCAACAATTCTAAATTCTACACATGCAATCAATGAAGGAATTGATGATGTGCACTTGACTTTGAGGGGTTTAGAATTCCATCTATAGAGCTTCTATGGATTAAATTGATTTTGAGCACCAAATCCTAAGTCCAATGATACCAATGACTACAAAAATCTAGAGAAAATAAGGAACATAATTCTCAAGCAATGGGGATATCAAATAGTTACAAGAAAAGAGGATAAGCACGGTGTTTAATTTTGTCATGTGTAAAAGAAAAGTAATTATTGAATATACATATATTGACAAGACATTCTAGAATGATACAATTGCTATGCAAGTCCCCATCATTGACCTTTAAACATACGACAATGAAGAGACTCTCCTCTCTCACATTGATGTGATAACATTAATCCTCTTACGTGCTTCTTCACCATGATGTGACACCGTCTACGCTAGTATGCTACTAATTTTGAAAGAGGGCGTCACTATAGAGCCTGTATGCTACATCAATTGAAGAAAGGGTCTATAAAAATAGGATCCATTATAGATGACTATTGAGAATGGTTCCTAGACAAATGGGATGTATAGAAATCAAGAAGATTGAGCTTATATTGAAGGGATGTGGTGGCAAAATGAACTTAAATTGAATCTTTACTAATTTCTCCCATTAGTGGGTGTGAGTGTGTGACATTAAAATACTAAAGTCTCAATATTTGTAGAATATATAATTTAGTGTAGATTGACATGATACTATATTGCACTGATTTTCACAAAAATAAAAATTTGCAATGACAAAAATTTTGCATTGTTTCTAATTAATAAGACAAATCAATGTAGTAAGTGAGGGTGAAAACAATACATATCAATGTAGTGTTGACCTCCATTAGGACAAATTTCCATATGGAAGAAATTGGCCAAAATCAATAGATGTGAAAAAAAGAATTCCAATTTTCTACATTGAAGTCTACAATAATTTGTAGACCATAATCGGAATAGCTGGAGTGTATGAAGTTCAACTACAATTTGTGGAAAGAAGAGAAGACTAGTTCTAACATTAGAATTAATTGTAAAGTGTGTGCAACGAGGGACCACGAGCTAGAGTTTGAGAAAAACGCAAGACAAAATTTTTTGGAGCACCAAAACTAAGGTCTGATGGAGTTTGGTGTTGTATTTCTTTTGTACTATTTTTAGTTAAACCTTCCTTTGATACCTTTGTTTTTAATTAGGTTTCATTTATGATTAACTCTATTAACCCTTACAGGATGGACTTGTGACTGAGAAATCATCCATTTTGGTATCATGTGAATTCGTTAGTTTGAAAAAAATCCAAAAGTACTTATTGGAAGTTAATCTACCATAGTCCATAGAAGACCTCCCCTTTTCACACAAAATTTGGAGGATGAATAGTTGCACTTCTATCCCACATAGAAGGATTCTTTCTCATTCATCAACTAAGAAACAACCACAATGTCGTTTATGGATTAATTTAGAACTTCTTGGAAGTTTTTAGTTCGACAGCAACAAGAAACACTACAAGAGAAAGGGGTGTTTTAAGTATAGTCCTAGTAGTATAGTCTTTTAAGTAATGACCTTTAAGGCATCTTTTTAGTGAAATTTTATTGAAACCGCATGTACTTTTGATAAAAGTTTACTAAAAAGACGAATTACAGGTCATTACTTAAAAGACTATACTATTAGGACCATACTTAAAATAACCCCTTCTCTTGTAGCTTTAAAGCTACTCCTAAAACCCAATGTCTCCCTACTTGTAGACATGAAAGCATCACTACTCCAAACTCTGTGAAGGCAATTCCGCCTCCGCAAAACATGAAACTAGTTCAATTCCGATTCCAACATGAAACTAGTTCAATTTCAATTCCAACATTAAACTAATTCATTTCCAATTCCAACATGAAACTAATTCAATTTCAATTCCAACATGAAATTAGTTCTTTTTAGTAAAATTTTACTAAAAACACATGTACTTTTAGTAAAAGTTTACTAAATAGACGCCTTACAAGTCATTACTTAAAAGACTATACTTTAAACACCCCCTTCTCTTGTAGTGAAAGCTACTCCTAAAACCCAATGTCTCCCTACTTATAAACATGAAAGCATCACTACTCCAAACTCTGTGAAGGCAATTCCGCCTCCGCAAAACATGAAACTAGTTCAATTCCAACTCCAACATGAAACCAATTCATTTCCAATTCCAACATGAAACTAATTCAATTTCAATTCCAACATGAAATTAGTTCTTTTTAGTAAAATTTTACTAAAAGCACATGTACTTTTGATAAAAGTTTACTAAATAGACGCCTTATAGGTCATTACTTAAAAGACTATACTTCAAACACCCCCTTCTCTTGTAGTGAAAGCTACTCCTAAAACCCAATGCCTCCCTACTTGTAGACATGAAAGCATCACTACCAAACTCCGTGAAGGCAATTCCACCTCCACAAAACATGAAACTAGTTCAATTCTTTCCATTCCAATTCTTTCCATTCCAATTCTTTCCATTCCCATTTTTTCCAATTCCCATTTTTTTCGATTCCATTTTTTCCCATTCCCATTCTTCTGATTCCAACCATTGATGTCTTTGTTCTTGAAGAAGTAGGAGACATTGTAGCCACGACAAAAGTCCATGTTCCTCCTCCCTCAGAGTCTTACCAAAAAGGGGGAAGAATTTGGAGAGAATCACCATGTCTGACACTCCCCCCTCCCCACCCCAATCACAAACACCCAGGCTCTGGCCAGAACCACTGATTATGAAGATGGGCAGGCCAATGATTCCGCAGCCTGCAGAAGGAACCAGCCGGCCCCGGCCTCGGACCCGGACCCGGAACCCCCACCCCACCCGGCCCGTGCGGGACCCGGTGCAACGGAGGCCTGCGGTTGGTCGCAAGCGCCTGCTGCCAGCTGCACAAGCAAGCGGTGCATTCGTTACAGCTGGACCGAAAGGCCCACCCCGTCGGAACAGAAAGATCCCCGACGAACAGAAAAAGACGACTTCATCCACACATCCATCCGTCCGTGACCACATTCATCCACACTTTCATCTTCCAGTGCATCCATCCGTCCAGCCTTCCGCCCATCCGTCCGTCCGTCTGTCCTTCCCTTTCTTCATCCATCCATTCATCGTGGCTGGGCATGAGCTGTCTCTGCAGAGGCTTTGTCTTTCCCAGTTGCCTGGTCTCCCCCTCTGCTGGTTGTTGCTGCTGCTCGCTCGCTCTTGCACCCCCCAACTCAATCTGCCCTGCTGTGCTCTGCTGTCCCCCTCCGTGATTTCGGGCCTTCACCTGGCCTGGTCATCGCATTGCAGGCAGGCAGGCGTTCGCTGCATTGCCAGCTTTGCAGCAGTTGGAACTGAAAGATAGTGGTTCGTCTCATCTCATTTCGTGAGATTCTTTCTTATTTAGGGTTGCGTCTCGTCATTCGGGGTTGTCATCTTTCGGCTCGCGATGGCTATATCATCTCGGGGGAGAGCTTGGGCGCAATTGTGAGAGAGTCTGGGTTGGAACGGAATTCGTTCTGCTGTGAGTTTGATCGCTGGTGGTGTGCTTTTGGAGGGGGTTGTACAAAGAGGATGGAGACGGTGGCAAGGGAGTAGAAGGGGGGTGAGTGCTTGTCCTGGGTTTGGCAGTGTACGGGAACGAGCGATCTGAAGGGTGTCAGAAGGAATGCAATTGTTAGCGTCGGTACAATGTCAGAGCGGTGACAGGGGCGCCTTGAAGCTGTCTTCTTTGGGGTATTGATTACCAGCAAGCAGGTTGCAGTTCTTGTGATGACGGGGGAAGGAGAATGAATGTGTGGGGGGGAGCTTTGGTTCTCGTTCTGTGAGTTTCTCAGAGCGTCGTTTGAAAGTCAGGAGTGTTTGCATTGTGTGACTGGGAATGTTGTGCAGCTGATTGTGAGGGTTCATGGTTTTGTGAGAGTCTTGGAAAGACGTGAGGACTTTGAAGAAGAAAACTCAATGCGGTTTACAATGGAAGGGGACGGGGTGTTCGTGATACAGAGGTTACAGAAAGGGAAGCATGTGGTATGTGATCGTTAGCAGTTGTTGTGTACATCCTGCTAAACGGACGGGGTGTCGAATAATCAATCGAGCTTAGTTATTTTCCCATGGGATTAGAGCTTATGACGTGAAGGCAGAGGATTGGTGTTTTGGTAGGACGCGATGGAGCCCCGCCCGTTTGTTCGAGTGGCTGTCTGTGGTCTTGGTCTCCGTATCCCTGTGTCTTCGAAAGCCTCTCGTGGAGGTGTGCACGCTGCAGCCTCTCCGTGCACTTGTGAGATCAGTTTACCGAACTTCCCGAAAGAAACGGTTCCAATTTCGTTAGTTGCGCCGACGACAGCCAAAGTGCCGGACGCGAACAGCACTGCAGCTAGCTTCTACCTGGACGAGCCCGCGCTAGAGAAGCTGCTCCTGCCGTCGTGGATGCGTCGGAAGTCGCCGTGTCTCAAAGTGACAGTGTACCTTGGAAAACAGAAGCTTGGCACATTTCGCCTTCCAGTGGGGCTTGATTGGGCTGAAGGCAAACCCGCCGTGCTTTACAGTGGCTGGACGTGCATTGGAGACGCCAAGGCTGACGAGGGGAAACCTGGCGCCGGGGCCGAGCTGCACGTCGAGGTCAAAGTTGAAGCGGACCCCAGGTATATGTTCCAGTTCGAGAAAGTGACGGCATTGAGTCCTCAGATCATCCAAGTTTCAAGCAAAAACAAACAGTCTATTTTCAGCTGCAAATTCAGCCGCGACAAGTTGTCACGTTGCCGGTCAGTATTCTTCTCCTCTAAGGATGTAGTACTTTCTCATGCCATGTTCTAATACTCTGATCGTATGTCTTTGGAAGCTCATGCTATCAAACGCGTATTCACGAACTTGCAATGGTGTTCCTGTGACTGACTCTTTGCATTTCGACGTCGCAGTACTTTCGTAGTGTTCTTTGTCGTGCTTTAGTACTATGAGCGCATGTCTTTATTATCAAACGCTTATTCACGAACTTGTAATGTTGTTCTTGTGACTGACTCGACGTTGCAGTATTTTCTCAGTGGTCCTTGGCGTGTTCTCATGCTCTGAACGCATGTCCTTGCTCTCAAATGCTGTTTTCACAGTACTTGCAATGTTGTAACTGACTGTTTGCATTTCGTCGTTTCAGAGTTGGAGCTCATGACATCTCTTCGAGCAGTGCTTCATTAGAAGGTCGGGAGAAGCGAAAGGAGAGAAAAGGCTGGCTAGTCATGGTGCATGACTTGTCCGGTTCCCCTGTTGCAGCAGCTTCCATGGTCACTCCTTTTGTGCCCTCGGCAGGCTCTGATTACGTAGCACGTTCCAATCCAGGCGCTTGGTTGATTCTTCGCCCCGACTCTTCTGGCAGTTGGCGGCCCTGGGGTCGCTTGGAGGCTTGGCGAGAGAAGAACGGCAAGGGCGTGGGCTCCCGTTTCCAGCTCATCTCAGAAGGGGGCGCCATGACAGGCGTTGGAAGTGGAGTCCTCTCGTCTGAGACTTTGTTTTCTGCTAAAAAAGGCGGCGAGTTCACCATTGATGTGCGGAAGTTCAAGCAAGAGGGAATCTCCCCCGTGGAGAGTCCCCGAAAAAGCACTCCCAGTCCCAGTCCCAGAAGCAGTGGAGAGCTTTCTTTCAACTTGGGCTTACAAGGAGTGGGAGACTTCGTCATGAGCTGTGGAGTGCGAGGGGATCGAGACTCGAGTAAACCGTTGGTGCAAGTGGCGATGCGTCATGTTAGCTGTGTGGAAGATGTGGCTGTCTTTATAGCACTGGCAGCCGCGGTGGATCTGAGTGTAGATGCGTGCCAGCCCTTCAGGCGCAGGCTACGGAAGGAACTGGGAGAGGTGCTGTCCTCTTCTTCCTGAGATGCGGATGACAAAACCCATTTTTGGTAGCTACTTTTAGAGATGATCTACTCCTTGCCCTGGCTGGGGTTGCAGGAGCACGCTTTTTTGTTTGCTTAGAGAGACGGGTCAGACGGATCTGATCACTGTACTTAATTGTAATTGTAGGGACGCAAGCAAGGGTGGTGTAGTACTACACCCTTTGCGCTGTAACATATGGTTGTTTACATATGCTTAGGCCTTCCTGTATTATACACAAATGGTAACAGAAAGACTCGGTGTTTCATTACATTGTTGGGTCTCACCAATTCCATACTTCCTCTGAACATTTTCACGGTTGTTTATTACATGTCGGCTATTATACTTGCGTACTCTTCCTGTATTACACACAAATACTAGCCCAAAGGAATAGCGTTTCATTACGTAGCTGTGTCTCATCAATCGCATACTTGCTCTGAATATTTTCACAGTCGTTAACGTGCATGCCGGCTTGTGTTACTGTATACACAGAAGGTAACCCGAAGGCTGAGTATTTCATTACATAGTTGGGTCTCATCAATTGTGTACTGACGTTTTTACTCTATCTCGTGATATTTATGGTTGCATCATTGGGCTTTGTACAATTTGGTACGAAGTTTCTGACTCCTTGGGACTAATGACTGATGGGTGTTTGCAAGGTTCAACGGTTTGTTGCTTGTCCTTCGCAAGTTATCAAGGTGAGTGAGCTTGCTTTGACGTAATGTGATGGCTCATGAACTTCGTAAGCTCACCAGCCTCGCTTTCAGAATGAGCCATCAGTGTACCTGTTTTCCAGTCAGTGTTGGCATTGAGTGGAATGGAAGATGACATCGAGGAACCAAATTGTTGGTGGGTGAGCAGGCACAACACCGCTGTTGGCTGCTGTAACCTAAACCTTTTATCGCTTTCACGCCCAAATCTTTTTGAATTTTGCATACCTCTGAGAAAGCAGCATCCAGTGGATGAATGAACGTGTTTGAGACCAACATCGGGAAAAAGCCCCCCGTTGCAACAGTATTGTTGCAATACTGTTCAATGCTTGAACAGTAACTGAGTAGAGTACTAAAAACATACTGTTCAAGCATTGAACAGTAGAGTACTAAAAACTGTTTTCAGTACTGTTCAATGCTTGAACAGTAGAGTACTAAAAACTGTTTTCAGTACTATTTCAATGGAGGGTGTACTCTATCCATTGAAAATATACTATTGTAGTATTGCAACAGTATGTTTTTAGTACTCTACTGTCCAAGTATTGATACAATATTGTTGCAATCAAGGGATACTTTCTTGATAAAGTTTTTGTGTGCGTGGTACTTATGCAGAATGTATGAAGTACATTCACGTATTTGAAAGTGTGATTTTTCTCTTTTCTTGAGAGATCAAACCAAGGATACTTATTGAGCGATATTGGGAGGAGGGGCCACTTAGGGATTGGCATTGTCCAAGGTTCTAAAAAGTTCATATAAAGATGGATAGGAAGAAGAAGAAAATTTGCAAAAATGAAGATTTTATATTTAGATTTATTTGCATCAATATCTGAGCTACAATCTTCCTTATTAGAATTTCTTAGAGGTCAATAACTTCATATAAATATATTGTTTATCTCAAATTTCATTAAATTGATAATAAACAAATGTTTAAAAAAATTGAAGCATGCCTTAGTATTTGATGTCTAGGAATATGAATTTTCTTAAATAGCTTGTAAAATAATTTAATAGTTAAAAATCATTAAATTTGTGAATATAACAAAACCAATGAGTTGATTTGAGTTTTTTTTGAAGATGGAAATAGCCAAATAAAGAACTATTCTATTTAATGTCAAGCAACAACTAATACATAAATTAACTCCTAAAGTTTTCTCACATTGTTTTGCAAATAAGTCTCCAAATTGCCTTTTATATTTTCTTAGACCTAAATTTGAGAATTTTTTTTTGACTAATTCAATTTTATAATTTTGAAGTCAACTATTCTCACAATGTGTGATAGTTATTTCAACTATTTGGATTGTACAGATTAGAGGATTATAGTTTTAGAAAACTAGTCATTTTTTTAGCTTCCTTGGTTCAATAAGTCAATTTTGACCACCTTTGGCTTCAAATTTATGCTCTATGGTATATTAGAAATTCATGAATTACTATATTTCAAGAGATTAGGTACTTGAAAGCAAATTCCGATTTAGGATCCAAAAGGTCTAGGAATGTTTTCAACTTTTTCAGAGATAGAAGTTCACGCCTAGACCCCTCTAGCCCTCTAATGAAAACAAATTCTAAGGTTGTTGCCTAAGACATGCCCCCCCTCACTAGCCATACTAATGAACCCTAATTCCCAACTTCCATAGTGGGGAAGCTTGAAGACCATTGCTTGCCTAGTCCTACCAACTTGCCATTAGCATTTCTTTGTTTTAGCAAAATTATAGTGCTAGATTGCACAAAAAATAATGTGGCTAAAAAATGATGACAAACCATGAATTGTTTTTGCTAGAAAACTTCAAATAAAAAAGATTCTTGGATTAAATTGCCAAATTGTGGATGAAAACATAATTATGGATATGTGATATGTGCTAATGTGATATTCCAGTCTATCCAATATGGGGATGAATGTTGAAATTTGGTATACCACTATAACATTTTATGAGGCCACCTTGGCACTTCATAAAAAATGAAAAAAAAAGCTCCACTTGCCATCTCAAAATCTCAAAATCTCAAAATCAATCAACCATCTGTTCCTTTTGCCATACACATGTACGAAACGGAAAATGGAAGTTGCTTTAGCTTTGACCCTAAGCCCAAATAATTTTGATGGGACGGTACGTGTCCCTAATTTTTTTTAAATACAATGAAATGAATGAAAAAATTACAATAAAGTTGACATAAAATAAATATAATCAAGGTAATTGTTTGAAATTTAAAAGGGGCTTTGTAAAATAAAAATAAAATTCAATGTGGACATTTATGTTCTTTTATATCCAAAAGATTGGAAGAATTTAGTGAAGGAACTTGCAACTTAGCTCTATTCAAGGAAAGCAATATCTATTCCCTTGGATACCAATTTGAAGGAGCTTTTTGCCGTTTCATTTCAACTCTTTGTAGAACGTGTGCATATAATTGCAAGTAGGTCATAGGTTTCTATGGGATTTACCCATTCTCCAAATAAATGAAGACCATTTTTAGCAATAATGGATTTGTCGAGGAGGAACCCTAAACACAATGCCCCCATTTGTGATAACAATTTTAGGAACAATACAAGGCCTTCAATTGGTTAGCCACGTCCATCCTACGCATGTATTTAGTGTACTCATGATGAATAGGAGAAGTGTGAATTTTTTTATGTAACAATAGTGTTTTCAACATGGCACAATCACAACTCAAAATTTGTAAGGATGTTGAATAGGCTTGCATTAAAAAAAGAATGGAGTCTTAAGAAGGCAAGAGTAGCTTCTGCCATCTGACGTGACAGAATAAAAATTAGAAAAAAATATATAAATAAAAATATATAAATAAAAATATATAAATAAAAATATATAAATAAAAATATATAAATAAAAATATATAAATAAAAATATATAAATAAAAATATATAAATAAAAATATATAAATAAAAATATATAAATAAAAATATATAAATAAAAATATATAAATTCACAATTTGATGTGGCACCTCAGGAGCTTAAAGAACCTTATGGGTTAATTCAATTAATACTACAATTTGAATAGTGTGGAAACTCCTTACACTAAATTGGATAAATGTTGAATGAATGTAGTATAATTAGTGTGAATATTTGGATGAATTATATATGAAAATTAGTTGATTGTATGAAACTTGGATGACAACCATACCATTTGAGATATTTTGGTAATAATATAGACCAATATAGATTGATTTTTATCCAAAACAATATGTACTTTCATTTTATGTGCCTCATAAGTTTTTATAATTTTTAAATTAACATAATTTAACTTCATTACCATGGGATTCTAATTGAATTTAACTTGTGTACTCATGGATTTAATTTATCATTAAAATATAATGGAATAATTAAATTTTATACCTTTTAAAATATAGAGCTTCAAAATACAATAAATCTTTGAGTTTTTGGAGTTTTTCAAATTTCTAAAATAGAATAGAATACAAACTTGACAAGTTTGATATAAATCAAATATATAAATGAATATTATTTATTTGAGTAAGGGATATTCAATTTAGATGCAAGGACCTTTATAGGGTTATTTATTAATGAATTTTTTTTTCATTTATATTGGCTTTTGCCTTGTCAAAACATTGCCACCCATATATAGGTATTGAACTTGAGACGGTCAATGCAAAGGATCCAAAACATCTCCCACCCTTGCATGCCCAACAAAATAATTCTACCAAGCCCTTCAAAATCAAATCTTTTAACACCATTTTCCAAGATTGAATGGAATTTTGAGTGGGCCTATTTTGTGGAGGTTTTCATTGTCATTATCATGTTTTTATCCCAAGACCTCCCAAACGAAACCATGGGAGGATAAGAGAGGAGCTATGGGAGAATAAAGCCTTATTTTATTACTTTCTATTTGTTAGGTGAGCTTCAACGATAGAATATACCATAGTGGGGGACAAATAAAATATGTTTGTTACTAGATTTTTGAAGATATCACACATTTACAATCATTTGAAGTACATGTATTAAAAAAATGAATTCAAATAAACGAATCAAATATCGACTAATTTTGTAATTTTATACACCTTTATATCAATAATGCATTATTTTACCTAGGTACATAGAATTTGACCTTGGTACTGACCCTAAGTATCCTCTCTAAGTATCCACCCTTAGTATCCACCTACATTTTTTCATTGATTTATGCTATAAATTTGTTCTCGGTGATTAGAGATGGTATTCCTTGCTAAATACTCAATAGAAGTTGGCACCAAAGATTTGAGAGATCCTTAACCCTTAAATGACTAAGGATCCCATTATGGATTTTCTAAGAACTCAATTTCAAAAATTTACAAATAAAAAAATAAATACATGATATATGTTTCTTAATATTAGAATAACCTATTTTTTTCAACTCTTGGATTTACAAGTCTCAATTTCTTATCAAACTTATTAGCAATTTAGTTATTTCTTTCATTCAATACCAACTTTGATTTTGTAAATTTTTTAATGATGAATATGAAGGTTTTCTTGGTTGAATTTTTTTGCACAAATCCTCAACCCATTTCCGACATATTTGCTAAATTGCAAAGGACAAAACTTTTAGAAAGGGCAAAGATAACCTATTTTTTTCAAAAGTTCAAAATACACATTGAATTTGCATTTGGTGGGGATTTTTACTTTAAAATTTTGGAAGTATGTAGTTGAACAAAGATCATACAATTAGAAGATAAATATAGATGAAGATGTTAGCCTTGTTTTGGATATGAGTGTTTTGACGTAGTTTTGGATCTTAAAACATTCCAATATTTTAGATGTTAAAAGTATAAATATTTTTTTATCATACAATTTTTTTTTTAAATCTTCAAAAGTCTAATAATTTTAGAAAAAACTTTGGGCAACTTTGAACATAGTGTATGGTAATAGAAAAATAAAACTTACAAAATTAAAAATATGGAAGTGAATCCCATAGTCATAGATTCTATCTTGTATACTTAAGGTAAGACTTGCTCTTAACTTCATCTTCAATGTACTAGCAACTTTTATCAACACAACAAACCTTGGGCAACAAGGTTTCGCAAGGTGGAAACACCTAAAAATGTCAAAATAAGCAATTTAGAATAGTTGGAGGCATCTTTTTTTAGAAAAAATATTTTTATAGTTTTAGTAATTGAAAATCATGAATTTAAAATAATATATAATCTTTGGATCATAAGACATGTAATTTGTATGACTTTTCAAAGTGGAACTCCCTAGGCCACTAAAACCATCATCTAGCTTGGTCCTAAAACCAAAATCTAAATACATCAATACTCAAAAAATTGCAATATTGGAATGGCGTGATGACACTTTAGGAGACACCGCTTAATGGGTCACATAATTTTTAACAAAAAGTGTCCAAAACTACCACTTTCAAGTGTATTGAGCATAACCAAAGTATTAAGAGATTTTTCAAACTTGCACCCTTACAAATGTGTACTTGACTACTATAGAAATTTGTGGAAAAAAATTCAAACCATTTGACCATGTAGATTGTAAGATTATAGTGTTTGAAGTTAATTAGAAGAAAAGAAACTTTTGGCCCTACCCAATAGGGGCAAATAGTTTGGTTGAACTTTTTGGAGAAGGAGGCAATATCCAACTTTGAAAACTTAGACCATTGGATCGGTATGGATAGTTATGTTAGTTATGTGCATGCTTTCAAGCCCCATAACTTTTGATCTAGCCATCTTGATCAAGAAAAAAAAATTATATTTGTAGACACTACAATAAAAAATTTATTTTTCATTCATCCCAAAATCACTTTCCATAAACCTTTCCAAGCCTTTAAAAAGCTCCATGGGAGCTTATTGTCTTTTAGGAGCTAATGATTTTTTTATTTCACTTAGTATTGTTGTAAAGACCAACATCAAGCTCAAGAAGATGGTTTTCACTTATTCATTGAGAAGATGTGACCACTTCCAAGATTTTTGTTTTGACAAGCTTACAACCTACCATTACGACCATGTATAAAGTAATTGCACCTCATTGAGTTCAAATCAACAATTGGACATTGTTCCTATTATTAAAATTGCCTAATTTTTTGGTTGCTCTTCTTTGAAGTTAAAAAGATATCCTAGATTCTCATCTTATGCATTTTTTAAAACTATGTGGATAAACTATGAATTATCAAATTGTTGAAAATAGGTGTGCCAAAAACTATTGTTTATAATAATAGAGGCAATTTATTGTAGACAAGAATCTAGAGGGGTCAATTTTAAAAAGGGATCAAAATTAGGTGTAACTTAGCATTAGATGAGATTCAACTTCTTTAAAAGGCTGCAAGTTCCCCCGAGTTCCCGGACTATGGAAACTTGACCACAATAGCAATCTATCACATCAGATAACAACAATAATAATAATTTATTTTTTATTATTATTTATTATAATAATTATAATAGTTTATTATTATTATTTTAATAATTTTTAGTTCTATGCTAGTTATGTCTAGTTTTCAGCATGGAGAACTGGCTTGAAACGTCCCTCCAATGTAGCTCAAAAACATCTAATGGTCATCTTATTCCTTCATAAAAGAGGGACAACCTTTGAGTGGCTCTTGTGTAGGTTGCATCACCTCAAAAAAGAATCCACACCACCTTTCTCTTTGAAGAGTTCATTCAAGTCATGCACCAAACCATTCTCCTACCTTGACACCTACTATCATTTCACCTCTAAACATTGAGAATGACTTCACATGATCTTGAATTTATATGCTTAGTTTGTAAGATGGTGGATTGAGAAAAAAACAAAACAATACACTTCACTTCTTTTGCTTTCTTTTCTCCTCCTAATAATATCTCTCCACTTGAATTTTTTTTGAAGGTCTCATATCTCAAGCTTCCTTTTGCAAGAAGGGAATGCTAGTAAGGTAGTCTACTCTTAAAGTGACCTTTTTAAAAGCTTGAGTGCATATGGGGGGAAGCATTTGGACTTGAAAACAATTTTCAGTAGTTTTTGTGGGAAGGAAAAACGGAATTGGTATCCAATTGAAAAGTTGTTTCATATTTTTTGAACCTTCATAAAATGATGGAATTAGTTACGAATTTTTAAAGTTGAAATGCAATGGTCACTAAAAGCCACCACCTCCTGAAATGCACAATACTTGTACGTTGAAGAAAGCAAAATGTACCTTTGTTTGAGCGGTCGTTTTTAGACTGCGGAGTTGCTTTTAGAGCACCCTGCCTTTCGTTAGTTCCCGTATTCTCTCCCTCAGTCCTGTGGACCTGCGGGTGTGGGGTCTTGAACAAACAGTCTCTCACGCCGTCCACCTGCATCTGCGAGAACCCAAGTCCTTCCTCGGTCTTCTCACGTCTCAGTCTTCTGTTTGTTTCTTCGAATCCAAAACGAAGGGCAGTACATTGAATTGAAAACTCCAGATTTGAGTTCTTTTCAATTCGTTTCCAATCAATGTTTTGAATCTTCTGTCGATTCTATTTCACTACACATCCTGCATGCATGTGTTCTTGAGCTGTAATCATCGTTTCAAACGAACGTAATTTGAAGAGCTTTGAAAAACATTCGATCAAACTGACGCTGAGCTAGCTAGAAAGCAAGAGACGTTCTCCAACTCCGTTCTAGCTTAATTAATTTATAACAGACTATGAATTCAATTTGGAATGTGCTTGTTGAGGAGTTGTAACAACAAAAAAGTTAGTAGTGGGTACGTTTCAGACTTCGTGCATCAATTGCATGTCATGAAAGCTAAAGCAGGCAAGGCTTCAATTAATTCTAAACTGAACGGGGACCGGTGTTGCCACGATGGTACTAGTTTGGGTGTGGACGTACACTGAAGTGTTCGACTTGAACCTCCTCTTTCATCTTTCGCACTTCAGTGTCGTCAAGTCACCGGTTAAACGTCGAGGATCTCTCTATGCGTAGGACCGAAAGTGCAACTATTCATCTTCGGAATTTTGTTTGAAAAAGGGGAGATTCTTTTACAATACTTTGACTTTTAATGAGTGCTTTTGCAATTTTTTAAACCAATGTTTCACACAGTCATGAAAATTGATGATTTTCAAGGTCACTCTGTAATCTTTTAAGGATTAAGTATATATGGTACTTTTGTATAGTAGCACCTTTTGTAAAAAATAGTTATTTAATTTCTTCAAGATGTTGCCATGTGTCTTGTTGTGATTGGATGGAACCTACAAAAATTTATATGTGGCAATAAATTAAATCAATATTAGTGTAGTGCCCTAGCTACTAGTGACATACTATAGAGAATTTCATTACAATGGCACATTCCACACGCCATTTTCAGCCCGCAATACCACACGGTTTAAACCGTAAAAGTGACATCTAGGATATATATACATTTCAGACTACATAGTCTAATCGTAAGAGTGATATCTAAGACATGTATAAATTTTAGACCTTGTGATCTAAACTGTAAAAGTGTCAAAGTTATGGTATGGTGCTGTTTTGACAAAATTCCCCATAAAGATAATCCATTGTTGTTGGTTCATCTTGCTTGAATAAGCACTTGACGACAAGTAATCCTCTTGTTGGTCAACGTATTAACTTGATAATCATCATTTGTGGTCCTCAAAGTTTGATGTGGATGTTGTGAATGAGTATTTTTCATGTTTCGTTTTATTAAACCATCTAAGTTTTTGTTGAATATTGGTGGGAATCAAAAAAGATTCCAAATATATGTACATGCGTTCTTTGAATCCCATATGAACTAGATATTAATGACCAAGTTGTAGGTCAATATGATACGAAATTGAGCTATTCTCAAGTTGTGGAGCAATGAAAGAGGTAGCAATAGCCAAATAGCCAATTATGGACTAGATAGGCTTATAACATGTTGACTACCATTCATAGCTTGCCAACAACAAGAATTGAGACACTTAGTGATTCATCATGCCAATCTAAATAAGAAATTTGTAGTTACCTCATTCTCTTCATCAACAATTCCATTAATTATATCTATGCATCTTATGAAGAACCATGATTACGGTTTGTAATATGGTTGCTTGGAGTCAATCAACATTGCCAAAATTCTTATTGTTGGATGTTACAAATATATCCTAAGTATGCAAATACAAGGCACTACATACATTTTAAGCAAGAATCTGTAAGGTTTATTTTAAAAAACGGGTCACAAATTTCAGAGGAGAATAGTGGCCATTCTCAATACTCTAAGAATGGGAGCTTTGCAAGCCATGGGCAATCAACAGGAGAGACCCCATTTCCCCATTCTCCAAGAATTGAGAATGGGGAGAAGAAGGTGTGACTGCCCCTATTACAGAGGTCTGATAGCGAACCGTAGAGTCACAGAATTAAGCACCAGTGCCGCCCACTGCAAACTGAGAACGCCAGATCGACAGCCATTGCATGGGTAAGTTGACTGCAAAGCTACAGATATCGACGATGCTTTCAATCTTGAGCCCCAAATGCTGTGAACAAACGATCTTTTTACAGAAAGGTTTCTTCTGCGAGGGTGTCGTCATCAACGGCTTTTCATCAACGTTATGGAATTTCTGGCTCGTGGTTTGCATATTTAACTTCCTCACAGTTTTGGGTCTAGCAATGTATGGGTGTCCACCCACTCA
Source organism: Climacium dendroides (assembly GCA_950106755.1). Classification (NCBI taxonomy): domain Eukaryota; kingdom Viridiplantae; phylum Streptophyta; class Bryopsida; order Hypnales; family Climaciaceae; genus Climacium; species Climacium dendroides. The sequence continues at coordinate 22,849,412 of OX467091.1, forward strand.
GGTTAAGATTACGGAAGATTTGAACTCTAAACTCGCACATATTAACTGAGACAACACGTACAATCTCCAGACTCAAACTACACGAGCGTTGACTTGACATTAAATAAGTCCCTGGGACACAAGATTTTAACACAATAACCACTCCAGGCGCGCGGACATGCATGTGCTCCAAACACCAAACACACGTACCGACTGACGCGGCACATTAGCACAAGATTCAACTATCGGGTCAGTGCCGGAGCATGCCACACGATTACTAGCTGCAACCAGAAGTCAATTCACTGTGAAAAATTAAATGTAAGGTTGTAAACAGAAGCACAGCTATAACTGAGCAAAGTTCATCGACAGTCCATCATGGTTGCGCGCAAGTAACGTGAAGTTCGATTTTTGGTCACACATCAGCAAATTGTGGTTAAATTTAGATAAAAACGTTCACTAATGGTGTTTGCGTATTGAATGCAAAAGCTATAAGAGCTCAAAGTTTTTGTTTTAGATTTTTCAAATTTGTACCCTAATTCTAATGTCCTTATGTTGAACATTTTGCAATGGTTATCTATGCAGGAGAGTACGCTTTGGGATTCAGGCTTGGGAATAGCTGATTCAACCATCACGCCTTCTCATGCTCATGCCCAGAGCAGGGAATGAGCATGCTTGGCAAAGTTGTTCATTAATCTGTTCCAGTGTGTTGGAAGCCCAATTCAACACGATCTCTAAATTGAATTAGTCACGTTATCGTAACCACAACTCCACAAGAAATCGTGACATTGTTTTTCCTACCGTGGCAAGCCACGGGATTGATTATTGCAATCGCATGTAGCTAGGTGCGCACCAAATGAATCTGTGTTATTCTAGTTCACATGATATACTGGACGTTGCGCGTCAACTGTGAAGACCTTCAAGATTTTTTGAATTTTGAATGTCTACAATTTCGTATACTTTTGATTGCACTAAGTTCGAGCAGCAACTAACAGATCTTCGGCATGGCTTTGATGTTTGATACGAGCACATTCTGAAAATCTGAAATACAATATATGAGGACGGAATTTCAAGTAGCGAGGGTGCTTTTACCCCGAAATTATTGTTGATCAACAGTCCTGTATACTTGGTGCTGACTTCGTTCTTCTTTTTATATCTCTTTCTTGTGAGAGTGAATGTTTTGATTACATCTTCCTTTAAATGATCTGGGTTCTTTAGCTTGACAATCCGATCATACTCTTGTAGCTCTATTGATTCCTCTTTCCAATTTTTTTGTTGCTAGAATTTATACAACTTCACATTTTGTAGGGTCCACATTCTAGAGTCTACATTGGTTGGCCTGAGAGCATCCTCAATCCTAAAGGTATATTGGTTGTAACGGTATATTGAATGGTATATAATTAGAACTTAAAATTTGTATCATTGAAAGCACATTCAAAAAGCTTTAGGAAGGTACGAGAAAATTCAAATTTAGACATTGGACAACCACTTCAAAAGCAAGGTATAACTAAAGTTAGAAATTATAGAAATCTTAACAAATCATGGTTACTGAAGCAAAATCTAGCCATTGGCACTCCACATTTGGCCACATTTCAAGTGTCAATGGCCAAATTTTGCTTTGGTAACCATGATTTGTTAAAACTTCTATAATTTTTGACTTATACCTTGTTTTTAAAATGATTGTCTAATGTCTAAATTTGAATTTTTTGTACCTTCTCAAAGTTCTTTTGGATGTGCTTCCACTTATACAAATTTTAAGTTCTAATTATATACTATTCAAAAGTTTAAAATATAGTTAGAGGGCCAAAATATGTGTAGGATTGCTCGGATGTTCTAGACTAGGAAGATAGGACCTCCAAATAGAATGGTTCAAAAAGCAACACCTTAGATCTATTCATGTCAAACTATCATTATTGCAAATCCAACTAGGTAGGTGGTCCAAACTTAATGATTTTTTTAATCAAGCCTCCTCAAAAGAAATGCAATTCAACATTTCATAATTTTTGACATTCATAAACAATTTTATAAACTTCTTAAAGTTGAGAGCATAGGATACCTACTCACATGTGGCATTAGACTCTCTTGAAACAACCACTTTGAAAGCAAAAAATGTTTCAACTTTGGTTGATTGTTCCAAAGAATTTTTCAACTCTCATTGGTTGGAAGAGGGGTGCAACATGAGGGCAATACAAACAAACCTCTTCCAACCCCCATTCTAACATTCTATTTGCACAATTGGAAACTTGGATATACAACTTTTGTATTATATGTAGGGATCATTAGTATAAAAATGGTTTAGAGGACATCTTTTGTAAAAATTATATCAAATTAAAAGGACCAAATAGTTAGGTGAAGACCAAATTAAATAAAATGAAATATAATTATGTTGAATTGCATATTTATTAAAAAAATTGAACACACACACTCTCTCTCTATATATATACATATATATATACATATATATATAAAGAATTGAAATATCTATGCATAATTTTTTTAAATCCTCCCATTCAAATTTAAATTCATTTTAGTGTCTTATTTATAATAAAAATATTAAATTTTTTAATAAAAAATCTAATTATTTGGATAGATTGTCCCATGATACATGTATTAATAAAATGATATAATTAGATTTTTAATGCTATCATTGTCTTCAAATAATACTCATTTCATGTGTACAAATACATTTTTTGAATCCTTGTTAAAAAGGCTACAAGAGTTTTCTACATTAATACAAATTATATCCCTTGAGATTGAACTAAAATATACAATAAGTGATTATAATTAGGGCTATATTATACGGGAGTTGTGTACTTGGGAGTCTTTACGTATATTAAAATAAATAGCCTTTTAAATCTTTTTATTCAAGGACTTTTTATTTCAAAAAGTACATTTGATTCAAAATGTCACATGTAAATGTGGGAAATGCAACATTGTGATAAATATAATTATATATTATACATTAAAAATTTATTACAACAATATTGTCTTTGTTGTTAGTACTTCTTCCCAATGAATAAAAGATATGTTCTTAGGCCTCTCTAAGTTGGCCATACACATATTTGTAGAATCATCTTCATACTACTAAAATCATAAGTCCCTCTGTAATATCACAAATGCTACTATTAATACTAGGGGCTTGTGCTTGCTATGCTACGCACTCATTGTATCACATATTAGTAAAAATTTGATATATTTGAATAGAATGCATGATAATGATTTTGATAAGTCTTTAAAATAATTATTTTAATTATTTTATAAAAATATTTTCAATCATGCGTACACAGAAATCATATTTTCACACAATGTGATATTACTTGAAATAGAATAGCAGTTCACAATCACCTCTGTAATATCACTTTTTACAAAGAGTGATATTATAAAAATAATATAGTTGTTGCAATTGAGGTGATATTAAAGAGGATCAATATGGCGATGTTATAAAGGTAGCAATTTCATTGCTTTTCTTGACTTTATACTTCTTTTGCATTTCTATGATTTTGTGCTTTTGTGAGCTTTGAATTAAATTGTTCACGAAGCTTTTGAGATTTACAAGTTTTTCCTTTAAATTCTTCTATTTGGGTTGCCATTGGTTGTAACAATTGAGTCAAATTTCTAATGCATTCTAATGTATGTGTATCTTTTACAGTATCATCATTGCATGTATTTCATTCATCATTCATTAAATTTCTGTTGTTTATTTCAGTATATGCTTATTTATTAAAAAAATTATATGAAGATCTTAGTAATTGTTATTTGAAGATTTATTGAAATTCTTGCTCTGTATTCTATCTAATATATAAAACATCTAATGAAATTCTAATGATAAATGCATAGCATAGCAAGCGCCAACTACTAGTCATTTATAAAATTTTATAACACAACAAAACATTTCCATTTAACAACTACATTCAAGGCTTGACCCTTAATTTATGATCTCCTATACTCAATAATCCCCCCCACATGGCAAGGAGATTTATCTAAGGTAGAATTGCCTAATACTACCATCCATCAAATTCCACCACTTACAAGATCCTCCCAATTGCATCAGTGGCCCATCTATTACCACAATCTTTACAACCCTTTATCATGATGGCAATGCACTTAGGGAGCAAATACATCAATCCACACTTTAATAAGCATCTACTCATGCTTCAACAAGGGTCTATTCACAATTGAATAATTTTAACTTTGAAAAATCATAGAAAATTCACTTATTGTTAGAATGCTTTCATTCTTTTTGCAATTGATTTATCTCAAACTTTTCAATCTTTGATAAATATGGGAGCTAACAAATAGCTCCTCCAAATTACCTAAATAGAAAATCTATGTGATAATGGGTAGTTTTACCTTACATCTTACAATAATTTAATATATGGATAATTTTGTTAAAATGGCAAAATTTCGCTACTTTGGCAATTTTTACAATTCTAAGCAGGTGGTTTGAAGTGTACAAACATCCTAAATGTCTAAAATCTATATCATTCTTAGATGTGTGAAATCTACATCTGTGCTAAATGTCGCTTTTACTATTTAGATCTAAAATCTAAAATCTATAGATGGGGAATTTCATTAAAATGGCGATATTCTCTATGCCATTTTCATAGTTAGAAGTTTAGATTGGGCGGTCTGAAATCTAATATTGTCCTAGATTTTTGAAATCCACACTTTTTTTAGATATCAAAAATCTAGGACGATAATAGATTTCTGAACGAGCAATTTAAACATCTAGAAAAGGTCTAGATTCCATAATATCTAGAAGAGGTGTAGAATTCTGAAATCTACGACACAAATAGAGTTCATACTGCACAGTCTGAACCCTGAAAATGCCAAAGTCAAAGAATATTTGTCATTTTTAACAAAATTCCTCATATAGTAGCCATAGATTTCTTAAATCTATAAAAATTCAAAGATTCTTGAAAACTATACCTATCCTAGATGTCTCTTTTACAATTAAGAGCAAGCACTCTGAAAATGGCACATGAAATACCACCATTTTAATGAAATTCCCCATAGCATCGACTTGTTCACAGGATGCAAATTTTAGGCCCTACACCTCTCACCAAATTTTAGGCCCTACGCCTCTCACCTTGGCCGCAAACTGGAAGACTCCAATGTGTTCAGATTGGAATTCATGGACGTGAACGTGATTGGAATTCATGGACGTGAATGAAAAAATGTTCAAATTGCATCAAACAAAATGAAAGGGAAAAGGCAATGTCTACAAGGGCATAAAGCACGTTACAGCTTATTAATCCTGGACTCAAGGCACCTAACTACCATTTATCAAAAGAAATATGTCATGTGGGTGTCTTAAAACCATTACTAGATGCTTAATGTCAAGTTTATATAGGTTCTTACTATCACTTCATGTATAATACATATCCATTCGGGTCATAAACCAAAAAGTCGATCAAATTTACACATTGTGAATCATGTTTACAAGAATTCACAAAATAATATACATGAAAAACATGAAATCTGTAGAGCAGCCCACCTTCCAAGGGCTGATCCTAGCTTCTACTCCACCCTCGCTACCAACCCCGCTTAAAATTAAACAACTTTATAATCATCTAATCTCCAGCAGACCTGTCTTTCTTAGAGGGAGATCGATATTCCAATGAATGTGAAAAAACGATGCACGTTAATTAAGTTTAATATTCGAGCCACTGCAAACGGGAGAGCTAACTCAAGGGAGAATTGATTCCCTATCGTCAACATCACATCTCAGATATCAGATTTCCTTCCACATTCGTGGGCCAAAAGGGATGAACTGAACAAAGGAGGGAAGCTGGGACACGCTCCACGATATCTTGAAAACATGGCCAGCAGTAGTAACTACATTGTGAGCAACTTGACCTGCATCTGCACCACACCTAATGAAATGGTACAAACAAAGTACATAGATACATTCCATGACCACATATTAAGAGTTCACTAAGAATACACTAGTGTATTCTGTGCCGTTGCCACTGTCAAAATAAAAGTGAAGTAAAAATAATTTTCTAATTATCTATTTCATTAAAAACTTTGAAATTCATATCTTCTTCTTCTGTGTTGGAATGCCATGCATGAAACAGAGCCCATGAAACAAAGCCCATGCACCCCTTCTCCCCTCCTCACAGAGACGCTTCACAGAGACGTTTACGACGGTAACAAGAACGCAACCAGGGGACCCCGCAGGGGACGCATGGACCAGGAGATCTCATCTTAACAAACAAAACAAGCAAACAGCCTAACTTGATGGATGTGGATACTTGACTGATGATACTAGGATAGGAGAGGAGAGGAGTGGGCTGAAACATCGATTGACAAATTGCCACTTACCTTGCAGTCAGTGACGGTTCTAGCCACGTAGTAGCGACTAGACCGTGCAACATCAATGGCTTTCTTCTGCGCCACAGCTTGCACTCTCCCTACCAGGAGATTGAAACACCCGGGACATCAGGATATCGATCAGAGCCTAATATACAAGATGTACTTGATCTCTAAAATTGTCGATGCTACACCAAAATTTACCTAATTATTAGCATCAATGACACTAATTTAGACGAGCGACAAAGAAAAAGAGCTTGCAATTGACACGAGTGCTACAATGTTGGTACTCAATAAATTAATAACACATACAAGATTAGACTTACGAGAAGTATCCCTTGCGGCTGTAATTACGCCTCCTCCAAGCAAGGAAGAGGTGCGAACGCCACAAGAACGGCGAAACTGACGCAGCTTACGAGAAATCAATGCCCCCGATGTGAGGTCCGCAGTCTTGTTAGCAACCTTGCCGGTGATCTTAGCTGCTATGTGACAGATGCGCGTCGTCTTCTCCACGCTGAGCAAACACATGCCCAAGTCCCGCACTAGTCAAATTCGAACATCAACAATACCAAATTACCAACTACTGAGACCCAAACGGAGACCTCAATCTCAAATATAATAGACGAGAACTATCATCGCGTTGGGATACCTGTAGCAGCGGCCCGAGCAGCGGCCACCTTGCGTTGCCATTGCGGGACAGAATATTGGGTGACCTCATCTCGTTTCCATGAAAAAATTCTAAATCAAACAAAGAGAGAACTCTGGTTCTCAAAATCTTAGAAAAGTCTACTAAGCACACAGTACAACTCGGCAGCGTCCCTTCAAAACCAATTTCACCTCTTGACAAGTTAAGCATGCATCAGGGTTTTTCGATGTGAATGATTAGAAATCTATTCCACAAATATCGGCATAAGAGCACCATCACGACGTAATGGAGTCTGAACGCGCCCTCCGAACTTATCGACAGTTCCAACAACAGCGTCGCTGGCGTCGTAAATCTTTCTAACCAGCGTGCGCTTCTGACCCTGCAGCACAGGTCCCAGTTCAAACAACGTAAATCTTCTCTTCTCGGAAGCAGTACATACATACACGTACTTACGCTGATAGTTTCTAGTATATACCAGCACTTCACACGGACAACCATGATCATCGATCCATGTCCATTGCAAGCAAAACCCTTCTGCAAGCCTACCTCAGGTACAGAATCCGACATCTTCCTCCACCGCAATCAATAATCACCACCACCAGTCCAGCAAACAACTACACTACGCACTGTACTGTACGTCGAGGATCTTGATGTGAAGCAGTCGATTTAATTTGGGCTTGAGCCCATTCTTGCAAGAAGAGTGCACTATACATACGAATTCAAAAGGATTGCAATATCCACCAAATATAAGTAAAAATGAGTGTAAATCTGGTAGTTACTCATCTGAACCATCTGACTCAGAAGTGTAGGTATTTCCCTCGATTGCTCCGAAAACAAATCTGAAGAAATTAAAAGTCTGACGGTGGGGCGGCAAAATATCTTCCGGTCGGCAGAAAAAACAACTAAACAAGCCGCACCGACTGGAAGAATTATTGGAAATGATGCCAACGAGAATGCAGCAGGATTGCAGGGTTATACCTTTGTGGTGAGCCTATCCATTGTGAAAACAATAAATTACCATGCGTAATCTGCATTCCGTTCCTGCCAGAGTACGCAATTCCCGTAGTTTATGGCCCTGATTGTAGTCACTGATGGTGCATTTTAGTCTGCTTACTGCACGTCGAGAATCTTCACAGAAGTGCAGAGACGCGAATGCAAATTCAAACTGCAACTGCATGATTGAGAAAAGTCGACTGTGTGCATGCACGCAACCCTTCCGACAGCGATTGATCTCTGGGGGAAGTCGAATCGTTCTCTGGTTGACGCCGACCGTAGGCTTTCTTGGAAACAGGATCGGAACGCGTAATCTGCCTAGTAACCGATAATTTATTGTTTTCACAATGGATAGGCTCACCAAGAAGGTATAACCCTGCAATCCTGCTGCATTCTCGTTGGCATCATTTCCAGTCATTCTTCCAGTCGGTGCAGCTTGTTTTTGCTGCCGACCGGAAGATATTTTGCCGCCCCACCGCCCGACTTTTAATTTATGGTGAATTTCGTTAAAATGGCGGTATTCGTGTAGAATGGCACTACATTCCATTACAATGGCACACGGAGTATGGAAAATGGCAAAGAATCACCGCCATTTTAATGAAATTCACCATATTTCTTCAGATTTGTTTTCGGAGCAATCGAGGGAAATACCTACACTTTTTGAATCAGATGGTTCAGATGAGTAACTGTTTTCGCTGCCGACCGGAAGACATTTTGCCGCCCCAGCATCAGATTTTTCTTCAGATTTGTTTTTGGAGCAATCGAGAGAAATGCTTCTGAATCAGATGGTTCAGATGAGTAAATGCCGGAATTACACTCATTTTTACTTATATTTGGTCGACATTGCACTCCTTTTGAATTCGTATATAGTGCACTCTTCTTGCAAGAATGGGCTTAGGCCCAAATCGACTGCTTCTCATCAATAAATAAATGTTGTTGCGTTCAGCTTTCGAAGATCAAATTCCTCCGAAGGTATGACACAGACCTGAAATTATTGTATGCATGAGTTGCAGACGGGTACCGGGTACGCAACTCTCATATTGTATGGCCCTGATTATAATCACTTATAATCACTTATAGGACATTTTAGTTTAATTTTGAGGGATAAAATTTGCTTTAATGTAGGAGATTTTTGTAGCCCTTTTAACAAAGAATCGAAAAATGTAATTATATACATGAAATGAATATTTTTTTAGGACTATAATAGCTATAATAACTTAATTATATGAGTTTTTTTAATATATGTATTATGGGACAAGCCACCCAACTTTGGAGCTTCTTAATTAAAATTTAATTTTAATAAGTAGAGGGAACTTTTTATATGGATTTAAAAAACTATGCCTAGATGTTTCAATTCTTTACTTATATATATATATATATATATATATATATATATATATATATATATATATATATATATAAACTAGCGGTTGGCGCTTACTTTGCTATGCATTAACTATATTACTTTCATCAATTTGGCTCTAATTTGATTTTAATTATATCAATCTCTTAAAATTAAATGAGATTGAAGCTCAAATTACACTCAAATTGTTCAAATGAAACTCAATGTTCAAATCACCATTCTATACATGAATTTAAGTTTGCTCAAAACAAATGTAAAAAAAATACCTTAGAGGTATTGTTGAGCTCAAAAACACCACCACTTAATAAATTTATTCACTCACAAACAATGGTGATCAAAATTGAAGAATTGAAATGCAAATTTGTCAAATTGCAAAGACTTAGTAAATAATTTGTTGTAGAATCCAAAATTGCTTCAATCTAACAAAGCTTCAAATCAATTGGTAGTAAGAAAAGAACATTAGAATTAAGAACATTCAAAGCTTCAACATTCAAATTATGAAAGTAAAATGATTATAAAAGTAAAATGAAGTTTGAAGTCAAGAAATATGAAACCTCTATAATATCACTATACCTTTATAATATCACATTTTTACACTATATATGTATTTATATATATACAATCCAACATTTCTACATTTCATTTTATTTAACCCCTAAAGGACCATTGTCCCTTCGGGGGACAAATTGGATTTCGAGCAGGTACCTACAAGCTGAAATTTTGTCATGATATTTTGAAACTTGTTTTAAAGATAGAAAAATTGATGAGCTTCATGGAAATATTATTCTTTTTCAATTGATGCCTGGGAACAAAAGTTATGTCCAAATAAGCTCAAAATAGAGGAGAGGGGGTGGCAAAAAAAAAAATTAAATTTGAATTTCAAAAAATCAAAATCAAAATCTCATAGATTATATTTTTGTCTACAAGGAAAGTTTTGATTCATTCCATTTGGACTCATTATGAGAAAGTTATGGACAATCTTGTTTTTCGGGCAGTTAGAGCATCTTCTTGAAAAAATAGCATATAGAATTCATTTCTGAATGCAATTTTTACAATTTTGCTGAAGAAAATTTTTTATATGATTTTGTTTGCTTGCTAGAACAATCTCACCATTGGGATTAGTGCATTTTAATTCCATCTTAAAGATATTAATAATTTAGATTTTCCTTCTTTCTCATACCTACTTCTACTTAACAATCTTTTTAAGCATGAAAATTAAGGGCTTTTTTTGAATTTCTTTTCCCTAGACTCTTAACTCAATTTCACACAATAAATATTTAAAGCTCAAAACTCTGTAGTGAAAAAAATTTAAGTTAAAAAAGTTCAAAGTCAAATAATCCAGTCCCGCAAGGTGCTGGAAAAATTGTTTTTCACTTTAAATACAAATATCTTTTAATCTATGTGATCAAAATTTCTGAAATTTTTTTCACACATTTTTATACTAGTAAGGTATAAGATCCTATGGTTGAATGTGCAGTAAAAATAATTTTCAAATTTTTCACTTTTTGCTACAGATATGGCAGTTTTGAGTGTTTTTAGGCAGAAATAAGGCCTTGGTCCTTTACAGGTTAATTTGATCTATAACTAACTTTTTGTTCTTTTTAATTTCATATAATTTTTACAAAAAACATACTCTAAGCCATTCTAAACTTCTAATGCTAATGCCCCATGCCTACAATACAAGTATTGCGTATTTGAGTCAAGACTAAGATCTTACCTAACATGAAGCAACCAAAGAAAATTTCCTATAATAAAACTTTATAGATGCATGCATCCATAAAACTTCTTTCATACTTTGACTCATAAACATTGATTGTGTCTAATTGTTCTAAAGGTTAGATCTTCTCCCAAAGTTCTAAATAGAATGTAATTTACCTTTAAACTTTGCAATTGTAATTAATTCTATACAAAATCCCTTGGAGTTCTTCTATACAACTTGTATTTAGCCTTATAACTCTTCAATTGTGGTTTAATATATGAATTGTGAATCATTATTTAAGCACTACTATGATTATTAATTTATTATATACTAAAAAGTATTTGGTCAATGTTTTTCTTATTGAATATCACCAAATTCATAATATTTTGAGGTAAATCAATCCATTGTGGGTAGATGACCCCATTATTGATTTTTTCAATATGTGAGATTTGGCCCACAATGCATGTTTTACATGACAGTAATAGAATTAATAGTAACCTCATTAGGAACTTCCAACTTTTCAATGGGAATCCATTATTAGAATTGATTTTTTAAACCTTCCAAGTTAGAAAATATTATGATTGCTTTAGGTGAACAAGGTGAGCATTATGAATTTAGATTTTGTTGGTTCTAAAGTAGTCTAAAGACTCTTTGGGGCCATGATACACTAAATACTTCAAAAATTCATAGCAAATTCATACTTTGTCAAATATATATATATATATATATATATATATATATATATATATATATATATATATATATAAATTACAATTGCTCTCATTGTTTTTCACACTTCTCTTTAACTGGAAAAAAATCAAAAAATTTCAGGAATAGCATGAGGCCAAACACCTAATTCTGACTAAGGTAGCAACACCTGTAACTATTGCTATACCCTTAACCATCACCTCTAAAGTCTTGGAAAATTTTGGGAAATGAATAGATGAAATTACAAAGATGTACATCTAAACATCAGACCTTAGTGTTGGTATTAAGTGCTTGTATAGTTGATTCTTTAAAATTCTTGTTGTAGTGATTCAGCTGCCACAGCGACCATGATGTAGGAAACAAAAAATGTTGATTTCATTTGAATAAAATTCTCAAAAATCTATGGAACCCATCTACAATCACATAAGGTAAACTACTCTATTATAGACCAAATGGGAATGAGCCCATTGTGGGTTAAATTATGTTATGAGGTGGCGACCTATTTCTACTAGTTAAGGAATTGTGTCTATCTACCATTGGTGTGTGTTGAGGGAAATATTTTCTCGTGCAATGAAATTGAATTCAAGAGTACTTGAAATTTTTCTATATTTTTTGTGGTCAAAAATGGAATTACCTTCAATTTGTTTCAGGAAGATTCTGTAAAACCTATTCTTGTCATATAATTGACTGTATAGAATTTGTGAAAGTGACGAACGGGCACCCATCTACCCATCTATGCTTTCCTTATCCAACCCATACCGTGTAGTTACACATGCCCAGTATGCTTGAAAATACAACAACCTATATTGTGAAAATGGAGGTTGGTGGAAATGGGTCGCCTACTCTAGTGGTATACATTCAAGTTCTGAAATGTACATCACTAACATAATTTAGCCCACAATGGGCTTGCTTCCATTTGGTCTGGAATAGTGTAGTTTACCTTACCAACAACTCGCCTACTAGTCAAGCACATGCTTTGGGAAGTAGAAGTTTTTTATCCAAGGCACCTAAGTTCATTAACCCCTATGCACCAGAGTACACATTTTTTTGGACATTGGAAATCAAAATTTGCAGAAAATCCCATTCATCAAATGTTATAATCTCCAAATCTACTCAGCAGATTCTCGTGGAAATTGTTGATCCTAGCTCATCACGGAGTTGGTATGAAGATGCAATGGTGAAATTTTCCGGAATCAAGTAGTTTCAAAGTTATTGCATTTTTTCTCGGACATGCCAACAAGCTCGTCACTTATGCTATCTGAGCTGTGACATACAAGGATTAACAGTAGGGCATTTTTTTGGATCAGTGTCCTCTGTTGGCATCACTACAAAGGCCAGTTTTTGGAGGGACAAAGCAAGAGAGGTCAGATTTCTAACAATCTGGCGAAATTTTGCCAAAAAAAACCCCTGGTTAACAGTTGAACAAATGTAATTGGAATCATGAAGAAGGAGCTATGCAGAACACAATGGTGCCAATGAGTAGTGAGGGTGTCATGAATTGAGTTTCATGTAAGGTAGGTACACCCAAATGTGCCACTAACCTTAAACCGCCATCTATATTGCATGTACATCTCCAAAATCAGTTCTGTACCTATGTGGAAGAAACACTTTCAGAACCAAACTTTGTTCTTTAATAACTTTTGCATACAGTATCCAAATGCCATGTTCTCTAGTGCATTGGAACCTCCTTTCACTTGTCAACAAGAACATATGAAAATTTGACCAGTCTAATAAAAGAAAATAGGCTTGGTAGCAAAAAGTGGCGGTTTTGGGTGTACCTACCTTAAGTGATGGATTAGGGAGCTTGTACCAACAGACATTTTGAGCATCCTGATTGACCTGCCTGACATGCTGTCCACAGTCTAGCAATCTACGACTTGGCTCTCCTCCACTTCCAGTTTTTCAATTGTTTTTTTGAACGTAAGGTAGACAAGCCTATTATCACCCTGATTTGGAATTTGGACATCTTAGGAACAATTCCAAGAAGGGCACATGTTTTTCAGAGGCGCGTGCTTGTTTCGTGAGTCAAACCCAAATGAAATTATAATTTTCTAATCAAATTTGTAATTTTTGTGAATTTTTGAAGTGGTTAACTATGAATTTTCAAATCCGCCTCTAGACTAAAGGCATAAACACCCCATAAACAACCTAAAATTGCCTAATTAAGTACTAGATATTCTCTATTAATAAAGCGACATGTTATCCCTTGTTGTCATAAAATTCTTGATTTTGTTCACAGGAGGTCCACTACAAAGGAAGTTCATAGGTGAGGAGCGACCAAAATTTGGACCCCCTATATTATATCCTAAAATTTTATTTTTTTTCTAAAAGAAAAATATGAATAGATTTTCCTACTTTGAAAGTTTATATTCTAAATTATTGGTATTTTTTTATGTTAATAATAATTAGTTACAAATTTTAGAAGAAAAAAGATACATTGTAAAGCTAAAAATAACTTTCACACCCCTATATTATATAAGAAAAAAAAATTTGAAAAATGAAAAGAAAATTCTATAAAGTAGCTTTCTACTGAAAGTTTATTTTGGTTGAATATTGATACAATAGTCATCTTCATGTGATCTATATAAATATTTTAGTTGAAAAACATGCCATTTTAGTTCATTTTTCAATCTTTTCTAGACAATATATCACATGTTATTTAGGATTGAAATTTTTGGCAATAGAAATCTATAGACATTGTTAAACAAAGCTCAAAATTGTAGGTTGAAATTATAGTTTATTAGAAAGTAATTAGGAAAAGTAGAAATGGGTAGTTAGGGTTTGGTCGCTCCTCACCCATGAACTTCCTTTGTAGTGCACCCCCCCGGGATTTTGTTACAATATTCTCTGATTTTGTCATAAAATGAAGAGAATTGGGGGGGATTTTAGGTAGAATTCGGGACAAAAGTAGGTGATGGGATTGAATTTGTCTATTGATGGAATTGGGTTGCAAATGGTAATGGGCTAGTCTACCTTAGCCTCATCTTTGTGAGTTCTATGTGCTTGTCTCTTTGAAAGTGGAGATCATGTAAGATCAATTTGACTCACATAGGTTCTCTTTGTTGGAGAGTCTATTTACCACGCCCCAAGCGAAAGACTAAGGTAAACCACCTCATTACTGAATGCATTCCAATTCTATCATCTAACTTTCGGTCCAATTCTATCCAAAAAACATCCAAATCCATTCTTTTTATGATAAGATTAGAATGTTTTATGATAAAATCAGAATTTTTATGATAATAAAGAATAATATTGAAGATGGAAACTTCATTTTTTAATATAATTGGTGCTATCTTCAACTCGAGGATAAATTAAAGATAGTTCAAAGACAATTTTTTTTAATCCTAGAATGAATTCTAATAAGCACATTAGAGACACCAATGTAAATAATTTTTAAGGTAAAATTTCAAAGTCAATAATATCTCTAAGACAAATTTATCAAGTGTAGAAATAATTCAATAGAGAAATCAAGAGAATTCCACAAATTAAGCAAATCACTAGATTTTCAAGGCAAGTGAAGTCCTTAACATTAGGTATTTATCCTCGACTCAAAGATAAGCATAAATCAATAAATATAATTATTGTAGAGTGATTGAAAAATCTCTATAACATATATATTTGATACATAGACAAATGTGAAGGATTCTTATTGTAACAATCAAAATATAACATTAGAACCTACAGATGATTACTTCTACTACTTGGAAATAAAAATATATATGGAAACCAAGGATCCAATGATTCATTTCAAAAAGGCCACCATGCTCACTAGAGATATAGTACACAACTTTGTCTTATCTTCAAGTTGAAGATATTCTAAACCTCAATAATTCAAAATAGTGTAATAAATTAGTGTCACATGCACAAAGAGACGAACCCATTGTCATGGAATGTAAATGTCATTTTTAGAAACCATCAAGAGAATATTTTGTTTGTAAGGTGTTATTGTGAATGGGATTTTATTGGCATTTCATAAGCATTGTAGTTTGTAGAACTGAATAGCAAGTTTGAAGAACTTAAGATATGAGTAGTAGAGAGTGTAAATCCAAACTGGTTGGTTGAGTAGTTGCAAATTAGAAAACTAAAAATGCCAAGTGGATTGTAGGAGTTGGAAGGCCAATTTGGTAGTTGGCAACTTGTCAACCAATGCCTATTAAGGGAAGAAAGGGCTTCTTTACTGGGCATCCACTATGAGAGAGGCAAGTGTGAGTCCTAGCTAGCTCCAAGTTAGTTGTGTTTTTCTTTTTATTATAGCAGGTATTTAGGAAGATTAGAGATTCTTATAGAGGGATTACAATGCTACTAGGATGAGACTTTATAGTGAGATAATTTAGATGTAGAGAATTTTTTTTTAAATGCACTTTGGTGATGTAATTGCTATTTAAACTAGTATAATGAAGTTCAAAACCTAATTGGTTTTAGTGTGTATATTGGTTGTCATGTGTATAGAACCAAGTGTTCAATTCCTAATTTGGATTAATTTAATGGAGTTTGTGCAAAAACAATTGAATGTATCTTTGCAATGTGATTGCCTAGCTGGTGTTGATG
Organism: Climacium dendroides; assembly: GCA_950106755.1. Taxonomy (NCBI): domain Eukaryota; kingdom Viridiplantae; phylum Streptophyta; class Bryopsida; order Hypnales; family Climaciaceae; genus Climacium; species Climacium dendroides. Next base: position 22,865,660 of record OX467091.1, read on the forward strand.
TTTATGAAGTGAACTTAAGAATGAATGTAAAAGTGTATGCTTGGGAAACAAACCTATTAGCTTGTTGATCTTACTAGACTATCTCTTTTGGAATGAACTTATTGTACTAAAAGGATAATTTCCAATTAGGTCATTATTCTATTTCTACAAAGATTCAATTACATTCAACTTCAAAAATCCCAAAGCCAAACATTCCTATCTTGAATGTGTTCTCCTTGGTTATCCCCACTTTGATGGAACAAAGGTTGTATATGCTTGTCTTTGTTCATGCAAATTCCTTACCAAAGTTTTTTATATTATTGATCATGTCATTCTCTAAAGTTTTATGAAGAGGGCCATTGTGGAGCTCATTGCAACCTTCCTTTTCATAGACTTCAGACCTCATTTTGAGATCTAAATATTTAATTATAGTAGAAAAATTGTAGGAAGGTTGAAACCTTTGCACTTAATTATCTCATTCTTTTAAATAGCAGCAAGTGAATTTTCGTGAATGTTTTAGTATAGAAGGTGCTCTCAAATGCTATTTGGTCTATTTCACTTAGCATGGACAAAAAAGACAATGTTATATGAAGTGGTTTGCATAGAGAATTCAAATGTGAGAGTCAATAAGGTGCATCGGTCCATGTTCATTGAAGGTCCTAGAATTCATGTGTAAATTCTCTTTTACAATATGGAATTTTTGAGAAGTCTCAAACATATTAAATTAGTGATCATTTTTTCCATGTTATTTATAAGAGATGAGGAGAAGTTGTTTGTCCTACTTTAGCACAAACTCATATACTTTTCATTTGCACTAGACAACCCTTTCTAACTTATAGTTTAACATTTTGATGTCTAGGCTACAAACTTGCTATTCTCACACTTGTATATTTAGTTTTTCATTGTAAACTAGCGGTTGGCGCTTGCTATGCTACGCATTCATCATTAAAATTTTATAAGAATTTTTATGTATTAGATAGAATGCAGAATAAAAATTTCAATAAATCTTCAAACAAAAATGACTAAAATTTTTGTATAATTTTTTTTATAAGTAAGCATATATTGAAATGTTTAATAAAAATTTATTGAATGATGAATGAAACATATGCAATGGTAAATACTATAAAAGATACACATACATTAGAATGCATTAGAAATATGACTCCATTGTTACAAAAAATGGCAACCCAAATTGAAGAATTGAAAAAAAAACTTATAGATCTCAAAAACTTTGTGAACAATTTAATTGTTGTGGAATCCAAAATCGCTTCAATTGAATAAATTTCTTAAAATCATTTGGTAGTAGCAATAGAAAATTGAAAACATGAAAGCTCAAAGCTCACAAAAGCTTAAAATTATAGAAGTGCAAAGAAGTGTAAAGCGAGTAGAAGAAATGGATTTGCTACCTCTATAATATCATCCTATGGATCCTCTTTAATATCACTTTAATTGCAACAACTATATTATTTCTATAATATCACCCTTTGTAAAAAGTGATATTGCAGAAGTGATTACAAATTGCTACTCTATTTCTGTAATATCACATTGTGTGAAAATATGATTTTTATGTATGCATGATTAAAAATATTTTTATAAAATAATTATAATAATCATTTTAGAGACTTATCGAAATCATTATCATGCATTCTATTCAAATATATCAAATTTTTACTAATATGTGATACAATGAATGCGTAGCACAGCAAGCATGAGTTCCTAGTATTAATGGTAGCATTTGTGATATTATAAAGGGACTTATGATTTTAGTAGTATGACTAGCGGTTGGCGCTTGCTATGCTACGCATTCACCATTAGAATTTCATAAGAATTTTTATGTATTAGATAGAATGCAGAACAAAAATTTCAATAAGTCTTCAAATAAAAATGACTAAAATCTTTGTATAATTTTTTTATAAGTAAACATATATTGAAATCATACTACTAAAATCATAAGTCCCTCTATAATATCACAAATGCTACCATTAATACTAGGGGCTCGTGCTTGCTATGCTACGCACTTCATTGTATCACATATTAGTAAAAATTTAATATATTTGAATAGAATGCATGATAATGATTTCCATAAGTCTTTAAAATAAGTCTTTTAAATATTTTATTAAAAAAAATTCAATCATGCATACATAGAAATTGTATTTTCACACAATGTGATATTACAGAAATAGAGTAGTAGTTTGCAATCACTTCTATAATATCACTTTTTACAAAGGGTGATATTATAGAAATAGTATAGTTGTTGCAATTAAGGTGATATTAAAGAGGATCCATAGGATGATATTATAGGTATAGCAAATCCATTGTTTCTTTTGGCTTAACACTTCTTTGCACTTCTATGATTTTGTGCTTTTGTGAGCTTTGAACTTTCATGATTTCCATTTTCTATTGCTACTACCAAATGATTTTGAGAGATTTGTTCAATTGAAGCAATTTTGGATTCCACAACAATTAAGTTGTTTACAAAGTTTTTGAGATTTATAAGTTTTTTTTTCAATTCTTCAATTTGGGCTGTCATTTTTGTAACAATGGAGTCATATTTCTAATGCATTTTAATGTATGTGTATCTTTTACAGTATTTACCATTGCATATGTTTTATGCATTATTCAATATATTTCTATTAATGGTAGCATTTGTGATATTATAGAGGGACTTATGATTTTAGTAGTATGATGAGAGAGAGATGAAAACTTCAACCTTATATCACAAAGTTTTAGACCCTACGGTTTCTCAATAATTATTATATGGTTATTGTTATCTCATGGGTTCGCACGTTAATTACAATTTATTGCATCATTACGATGCATTATTTTGCATCATTATAATGAAGTTGCAAGTAATGCATTGTAACGATGTGATAATGATGCAAAGTAATGCATTGTAATGATGCAATAAATTGTAATTAAATGCAAACCCATAAAACAATGATAACCACATGATAATTGTTGACAAACTGTAGGGCCTAAACTTTGTGATGTATGTCAAAGTTGGCATAAATTATGAGTCTACTCATTTAGGGTTCCAACCTAGATCTCAATAAAAATGAGGAGTGACATCAAGACTACATACCTCTAGTTAATGTAGATTACATACATTCAAAGTAGTGGTGCTGGGAGAAGTGTGGTAACCATGACCAAGTACTTGATTTGCTCTAAAGCCTTTAAAACATCAATTATGTTAAATTGATGATATTCCATGCACTATTTTGACATTTACATTACCTTGTTGTGTTGCTATATTGATAGAATAATATGCAAATTAGTTTGTAAATTACATTTCATACACAACATTGTATACTACTAAGTTAGGATTTTTTTCCTTTTAACTATGTAAAGCATTTATTTAATTATTTCCTTTCTTGAAGGTCCATATCATTAATTAAAATAAATTGACATTTCTAACATCAAACTTAATCATTATGTCATCACTTATAGGACCTCCTCATAGAATTGGACCTCAATCAACATCATATTGACTATTGCATATAAAATAGGCATCCTCAACACCTAAATTTGAGTAATTGGTTTATTTATTTTTTAGTAATGTTGGGATTGTCCCAAAAAATTTTAGAGGTGTCAAGACCAAAGAGGTTTTAGAGGCTTTTTTACAACATAACTTCTCATTCATCCAAACCAATGCTTAACTTTTTAAGAACCACACTTTTTATATGACAAATTTGATAAAATTGAGGTGTACTTATACATAGATATGTATATAAAGCAAAAATATGTTGCAAAAATTTAAGAAATCATTTAGGTGCTTAAGGATTAACTAGTGTGCTTGTACTGTTGCCACAATCAAAATAAAAGTAAAAGTCATTTTCTAATTTTTTTAATTTTTAAAAACTTTGAAATTCAATAATTTTCATATCGTAGGTCCAAATGCCGTGAAACAAAGCCCCTCCTAGCTAAGGGCTTTTTGACGGTACCCAAGCACACTATTGGTGGATGCATGGTCTGGGAAATCTCACTGTAACAAACAAAACAAAACAAACAACCTATTTTAATGGATTTACTAGTGTGCTTTATGCCATTGCCATAATAAAAATAAAAATAAAAATAATTTCTTAATTTTTAAAAACTTCAAAAATCAATAACTTTTACATCATGAGTCAAAACACCACGAAACAAAGCTCGTGCACCGCTCCTTGCCAAGAGCTTTCCAACAATACCAAGAATGTGACCAAAGAACACACAATCTAAGAGATCTCAAACGTAACAAACAAACAAAACAAAACAAACAACCTATCTTAATGGATGTACTAGTGTGCCTTATACCATTGCCACAGTCAAAACAAAAGTAAAAATAATCTTCTAATTTTTTAGTTCATAAAAACTTTAAAATTCAATAACTTTCTCATCGTAGGTTCAAACACCACGAAACAAAGCCCATACACCCCTTCTTGCCGAGAGCTTTCCGACAATATGATCAGGGACACATGATCTAGGAGATCTCAACGTAACAAACAAAACAAACAAAACAAACCACCTGTCTTAATAGAAGAGATATAATAGATGAGAATTCGCCTGCACGACTCGAGTTCTGTCCATCCATGAGCGTAGTCGCGTTCACACCGCCTCCCCGGTGGAACCATACATGTCGGCAGGGAAGCACCCTAGAGTCCTGGCCTGTTTTGCAGTGAACCATACAACAGTTTCCCGAAGAAGTACGACAAAGGCGTTTCCTTTACCGATTCCACTCACGTTCATTGCATTTGCTTCTCGAAGCCGAAAACTTCATCGCCTTCACATCATTTCCGCATTTCCGAACTCATCAAACGCAGCTCTGGCTATGGCGGCTTGAAGCGCCTTCGTGAGTGCCATCGTAGAAAACTTTTCCAGCTTTTGGTTTGATCGGGAGACGAACGAGGATGACGAGCGCGGAGCAGTTGGTGCTGGAGCTTATCGTGCCGGAGCAGCGGGAGAATGCGCTTCTCGACCTTTCTAAGGTACGATGGTCTGCTTTTTCGAAGATGGCGGAGTTAGGGCAAATTGTGGAAATTGCCTTTTAGTTGAGGACTGCGGCATTCAGAGATTTGTGAATGGTTGGGCGTTTGTCACGGGAACGCGAATCGATCGCAAAAGAAGAAGAGCTGGCGGGGAACTCAGTATGAAGTGGGGATGGGGAAGGGTGTTGTTGAGGATGGAGCCCTTTACGAGGCGTGCTCAGAGTGCAGAGTTGTTTGTCAAACCACTCAGGGGAAAGACTTGCCACGCGCTGTGCCGAGTTTTGTCCGGGAGTTGGATGATTAATGAGGTTTTGGAGAAATTTGCTCTGTTTTGGCTGATTTTGTTGTTTTGGGATGCGCTGTTGACACAGAGTGGTAGATTTGGAAAAAGTTTTTTTTTGAGTTTCCTATATTTGTGGCGAGAAATTCTGTTGTTTGTTTCTGTGTGTCTGTTGTGTGATTGGAAGCCCCTGAATCTCGTCGCAAAGTACTCGCCCACTGGAATCGCGTTTCCTGGATTTCCTCATCATCTTGAACGTGTGGCACCTTGAATTGAGTGTTTTGTGACTTAGAACTGGTTTCGTTGGACTGGACAATATCGAGGGTCTGGGATGTCATCGTGACGGTCTTGAGCCAGTCGGACGACCATTCTCGTGGGAAGAGAATCGTTTTTAGGTTTATGTAGAGCCATATGAAGATGGTGGAGCAATTAAAATGGTTAGGAGAATTTTTAGGGACCGAAAATTTATCCTTGTGTGCAAAATTAAGTATTCCTTCAGAGGATGGTTGGTAGGCTATTCCAAGTTGTTGTGATAGGGCTATTGTTATTTTGGGCTGATTTTTGACATGGCGATGCTTTAATTGCAGAAAAGGGAAACGTATCCTGAATTGGCTCCAATCCTCTGGCATTCATGTGGCACTATTGCAGCTCTTCTACAGGTCTCTCTCCATGTTCCTGTTCGCGCTTGTGTGGAGTTATCATGGTTGTTTACTTTGGTTGAATCTTACTCTTATTTGCGCAACTTTTGAATGAATTTGATGTGTACCACTTCGTTTCTGTTGATATTTCTGAACTTTTATATTGGGGTTCTGCGACCTTGGTATTCATATTACTGTACTGATAGTGAACTTGCTAAAATGGTTCAATTTTTTGGACGACTCAGGAGGAAATTTTTCCTGTGGAGACATCTAATTGTGCTTTTTAATCTTTTTTCATCAGGAGATTGTATCCATCTATCCTATGTTGTCTCCGCCTACACTGACTGCAGGAGCTTCCAATCGAGTTTGCAATGCTCTGGCTTTGCTCCAGGTGAGATACCTGTTATTTCGTACTGCTCTTTTGATAGATGGAGATCTGAGATGACATGGCAGTGTTTAACTTCCTCTTCATAATATTTACCGATGCTGATTCTTGTTTCTGCTTTACATTATGCAGTGTGTCGCTTCCCATGCGGAGACTAGGGCTCTTTTTCTGAACGGTACTCTTATTTCCTCTTTTTCAGCTTTTATTGTCTCTGTTAGGAATGACGCTTCAGACCTTTCTATGATTCAATTGTCTTGGATTTTTGTTGCGGATTTTTTGAACATGTGAGTTTTGGGGTTTGCAGCACATATTCCTCTCTATCTTTATCCATTTCTCAACACAGTTAGCAAGACACGACCATTTGAGTATCTTCGACTCACAAGCCTTGGAGTCATTGGTGCCTTGGTTAAGGTAACATTATTCCAATTTAAGTTCTCAAGGAGTGGAATCGTGAAGACGATTTATTGTGATGAAGCCCTGACGTCTTCACGATTTTAGCCACGTGATTTCTATCCTGACATACTTTAAATAGTATATTTCTATTCTTTATTTTTTGGACTTAATGATCTATATTCTTTGTTTTCTCTGAATTTTTCATATTACTCATAGTTGAGTGTTTTACTCTGAAATTTATACAATATTCTCGGAAGGGTTTCCTTTGTGAAGGAAGCCATGCTGGACGAGTAAGAAATGCTGCAGTTCTTAGATGAGCAGTTTTCGTATTATTTCTCGTGCTATTTGGTCAATGCATTTTGAGTGATGTAGTAGTGTGTGTTCTGTTCTGCGTCAATCAATCGATGCATGACTTCAAGGGTGCAGATCGTGCTTCGCTACTCTTACTTAGTATACAATCTTTGCTGTTACTGTTGATGCTTTGGGATCATGAAGGCCAAATGTTCCTATGCTAATGGGGGTCTTGTATTTGCAGGTGGATGACACCGAGGTTATAAATTTCCTGCTCTCGACAGAGATTATTCCTCTGTGTTTACGAACTATGGAAATGGGGAGTGAACTATCCAAGACAGTGAGTATTCTACTCTATCTTCCTACTATAATATGTAGCTTTACATAAGTCCTGGTCAGACGATCATTCAATAGCAGGGGTTTAAACAACATTGGAATGAGAATCTTTCCATGATTGATGAAGAGGCTCTCAATTATCGCTCTCTTCTAGGGATCATATGGAGACCTCGCTATTAACCATGGGGAAGACTCTCTTTATAACGTTGTCTAAAGCTCTTGAAACAGTCTTAATTTTACTGGAAACTGAAAATCCTGTACTACACGTTTGCCCCATTGAATGGTCAGGACAATCGGCCTGCATGAACATCTTGCTCAAACAAATTGTATAATCTAAAACGTGCCCCCAAGGCTGGTGGATACGATTGTGCTAACAGCTTTGTATAGCTGTATGGAAACTGGAACATGACAACGGTTTATTCATTGGCAGGTGGCGACCTTTATAGTTCAGAAAATTCTTCTGGATGATGTGGGTCTTGCCTACATTTGTGCTACTGCGGAGCGTTTTTTTGCTGTGAGTGCAGTTCTCGCGAATATGGTGCAAATGCTAGCTGAACAACCTTCTGTACGCCTTTTGAAACACATCATTCGATGCTACCTCCGACTTTCTGACAATCAAAGGTGAGCACTTCTGTATGGCAGGCCTTATTAGAGTTTTTGATGGGAAGAAGAACTAATTTTGTCTTTGGTTCAATCTTCGTGTCTTGCTCAGAGAAGTTGAGGGTACTAAAACCATTAGGGATTTTATCCCATCTCCTGTGGTGACCCCTGTTACCAACAGCAACTCATCTATTCATACTCTCGGTGGCACTTATAATCAAGTGGAGTAACCATGGCTTGGCTAAATGTCTATGGTCACTGATCTTTGAATTGGAAATGGGGTTGTCTATAGTCACTTGTAGTGATCTTGAACCTCCAACTTTGAAATTGCATAAGAAATTCGTACATTGTGATTTTTTTATTTTTTTATCTCAACAGACTTTGGTCTAGTACCCAAAGGTCTCCGCCACTATAAATCTCCCCCAAATCACTCCTACAAATAGTATTCTTTACCTTATACCATGATTGTTCAGGAGGCTTGTGGGTTGCAATATTTGGATTTTCCCAATTTACCTCTGTTGAGTTGCAAGCAACCATATGCTCTGGTTCTTTGCTTATGCTTCTCACCTGTCAATTGCAGAGCTTGTGACGCTTTGAAGAATTGCCTTCCTGAACTTCTTCAAAACGGAACCTTCAGCAACTGCCTACGGGTATGATAAACAACCATTTCTAGAGTTCCCTTATGGCATTTTGGAACCTTGTCTAGTAGATAATCCGCCCACTAAAGGTATTCTAGAAAACCAGTCGTGGTACAAGTGGCAGGGTTATGCTAGAAATTGCCTTAAATGGCATTTCAATTGGCAGGGTTCAACAAAACATATTTGTTTAGAATACCTCTGCAGGCTCTGTTTCTACTCCTTGTGCTTGGCGGTGTTTGTTGGTTTCTTGCACCCTTTTCACTATCTTTTCGTATCGTATTGTGTGCTTACAATGTGGGGTTGAATGTGTGCAGGACGATCACACAACCAGGACGTGGCTTGCACGGTTGATTATAAACGTGGGCGGTCAGCCGATGATGTAATCTTATGCCAGGATGTTCTTCTGGAGCAGGTCCAGTCTAGCGAGTAGAAGATTCTCCACTGTATTATATCTACCTTCTCCAGGAGCAGAGGGTTAAAGTTTTCAAGGAGATGGTAAGCACTTTCGCGTGCCCTTTAGGCCGGGTTTCAGTTTCTCTGGCTGACTACTACTACAGTGGCTCTCCGGCTGCCTAGTTCAAGCGTTGTCGTTATGGGGTGCAGTTTGACGAGGCTAGCAAATCTAGATTCGGAAGACATCGCAGAATTTGCCGTGAACATGCTAGATATGGTGAGTTAGATTAATTTATACTTGGAAGTCAAGACCAGCTCATAGAACAGTGTGATATGAACCATTTTTCAACTTGTCATGTAAATGCTGAAGGATAATTTGATCAAAACAGGAGGTTAGGTCGTGGAAAGCTTGTAAAAGTATCTGATAGAGTGATCAGTTGGAATTCATGACATGAAGTTCAGTTTTGTAAGAAGGGCGTGTTCATTGATGGCCAGCTGGTTCGGAATATTCACAGCGATGATTGCTATCAAGTTGTTGGGCTCTTCTTGGATGATTGTCCATGCAGTGCGTTTCGAAATGTGATAACGTCACACACTTGTGTGCAAGCTTTTCAAGCGCTGGTGTTGGTGAATGACATATGTCAAATTCAATTAACCCCTAAATGCCCAAGGCCTTTTCTGAGCTTCTAGGAATTTGCTCTAAATTGAACAAAAAGACAACATTTTGATAAGTTGTATCAATTTTTAGAGATCACATAGGAAATGAAAACACAACCATGTCACTTATGGATTGAAAGATTATAATGTTTGACCATGAGGGTGTTAAAATTGTGAAAGTTATTTGAAATCTTTCAATCTTTTTTTCACATGTCAAATGTAAAAAGTTGGTCACAAAACAAATATGAGGTTGATGGGTCTAATATTTATAACCTTGATCAATTTATGACTTCTCAAAATCTACTCTACAATTTTTTTAATTGAATTTCTAATGTGACTAGTGTGCCTTGTATTGATGTCACATTCAAAACAAAAGTAAAAGTAATTTTTTAATTTTTTGGTTCTTAAAAACTTTAAAATTCAATAACTTTCTCATTGTAGGTTCAAACACCATGGTGAGGGCACTTGGAAATGAGCCCAAATACACTAAACCGAAACAAAGCTCATGCACCTTTCCTCACCGAGGGCTTTCCTATGGTACCAAGAACATGAACAAGGGATGCACGGTCTAGGAGATCTCAACGTAACAAACAAAACAAACAAACAAACAAATTTAAGGTATGGATTTTTTCTCCAAGGTCTAGTGTATTTGGACTCATTTCCAAGTGCCCTCAACACCATAGAAAGTCAAAGTTGTAATGGACACCCTTGCACAAAAGCTTGAGTAGAAAAATCATAATCAATCATTTTCAAAATCAGATTTTCAATGCTAAAACTAGGCTTCAAAAAGAATTTGTCAAAAATGTAAACTATTAAAAATAGCAAATTGATTAGGTTTTATTTAACTTCAAAATATTGTCAACACTAGAATTTAGTGTCTAAAGCATGTAGGGGTTAAAAATTTTATTTTATGCAGGATTCAAAAATTAATTTTGCATACTTTGTAGTATTAAATGGCAAATGTTTTAAAAACCCTTACTGTTCAAATGTAAGAGGAATGATACAAGAATCCACAAATATTTAGATTGATGAAAACGACAAAATTTTGTGTTTGTGGAACTTGTTTGTGCCCATTTGTTGTTGGAATTTGAATGTTTGGTCTTTAACCCATAAAAGTCCCAAAGTCTATGAAAGAGATAAATGGGAATTTGGATATATTTTTATGATCTCAATTTGGGGCATGATTTTTTGAAATCTTTCCTCAAATTAGAAAAACACAATACGACTTTATGGAAATATTCAATCGAGTGAGTAGGGTACCTATCACTTAGGCAATATCCTTCCAAGTTCACATTTCTATCTACATGAAAGGATTTGATTCATTTCATTTGGGTTAGTGATATATAAGTTATGGGCAATCTTGTTTTGTGGGCAACCATAGCATCTTGAGAAAATAATGTATTCAATTTGTTTTTTAGTTCAATTTATTTTTTTTAAAATTAATTTCAAAAGATTTAGTTTAATTACTAGATCAATCTCACTCTTGGAATTAGTGGATTTCAATTCCATCATAGAAACTAACAACAATATAATTGTACTTTTTTCTACTTAATAATTTTTAAAGAATGAAATTTTTTTTTTGGATTGAAAAAATAATTCCTAGAAATTCCACATATTCTTATGCTAGTCTAGTATAAGATCCTACAGCTAGATATGGAAAAAAAATTATTCTTTTTGCAATAGAAATGCCAATTTTTAGTAGTCTATAAGAAGTTGTATGTATAATGCTTAGCATTATTAGATGTATTGCATACTTGCATGTTAAAATACATCAAATAAACAATTAAAGAAGATACAATACATCTTCATTAGGCAATTAAGGAGCATGTCTTATAAGTATTTAGTGCATGGATAATTTCAAGTCACTAAAGAAGAGAGTGCAAAATTATTTAAACTCTTCAAACAAAAGTTTTTAGAATGTCCTGAAAAAGAACTTGAATGAATGATTGAATTATGAAACTAACTTTGGCAAATAGTAAGTTTGTCACTATATGGTTGAAAAATTAATCAAAGTGTAAAAACAAGGTTTTGGCTTCCAATTTCAATTAATAATCAATGACATTTTGGACATGTGGTGTATTGAATTTGGCAAGTAAACTAAACTATGTAAATATCACATAGCTTCACATAATATAATATAAGATAGACATACCCATTCCCAACCTTGTATCCAATTCCATCCTCATGAACCAATGGAGTACATTCTAAAAAACAAATGTGCACTATTAGTACATGAGGTAAGAATTTTTAAGTAGACAAGATTGGATATGTGTTAGGGGAAAGAAAGTGCTTTATTAAAGTGGGGTAGTAGGAGGTGCAACAATCTATATCAAATATGTAAATTAAAATGTGTATGAGCTAAATGGTGCATAATCAAGTCAAACACAATAAAATAGTTGTGAACATAATTTCAAAACTCATTTATGCATGGAAAATCAAATTATTCCAAAAACATTTCCACTCTGAAAATGTGAGAGATCTAATTTAATCCTTAAATGACATTCTAGGTTCTAATAGAATAGCCTAAAATTAGATATGAAGATTTTTCTTATATAGGCATCATGAAACTTGTACAAATGACTAATTAATGCTCAACTTCTACCCTTCTCAAGGCAAAAGGCAACTTCAAAGAGATCTTTAAGAAATTTTAACATACTTTAATGTGCAATATTTGCACATTCGAACTATGATTTGAAGTAATATAGAACTTAGCTTGATAGATGTATCTCTTGGAAACTAAGAAGATGGCTACAATAGAATATTAGAATTGCTATCTTTAAGATTCTGTGAAATCAAAGCCCGATGGGCTTGACCTAACATTTTAGGGTAAACTATGAATTCCAAAAATTTCTTTGTTATTTGAAGCCTTCAATAAATAAATTAAAAGTTCAAAGAAGTGTTGCAACTTAGAAGGTACATTTACATATCCTTTTTTTGAACTTTTTCCATAATTTTTATTTAAAATTCTAATTTATTTAAATTAAATCAAAATTTTAAAATAGATCTGAAAGTTTACTAGATTTTTTATTTTTTTCATCAAACAAATGTTGAAATTTTTTTAGTTTCACTATGCATAAATGAAATTTAGATTTTGCTTACAAAACAATGATTGCATTTTTACAACGAGTGACTAAACCATGTCCTTGCTTCAATTTATTCCATTTCCTTTGAAGATTCGTTAAGGACTATAAACTCCATTATCATTTATAAGGTTGACCTTTTGCATTTGATTATAAGGACCTTCATTATTTCACAATAAGTAATCCTTAAGCTTGAGTGGTATAAATAATGGATTGATTCATGAATCAAAAATATTAAAGTTTCTTCATCATTTGGCTTTACTTTAATTTAATTTGGGCCATTGTAGTCACTAATTTATTTTTCATTAAAGAATATTTTTGGATTATACAATGCCAACCTACTACTTAGTGAAGGGATATTAGTTCATTTTTTATACTTTAATATTACTTTTGTATCTCCTAAGATTCATCAAAGGTCAAAGGTGAATAGTTTTGTCTTGTCACATGAGGTGACATTAGAGCCATTCTACATCAAATAGTGTAGTATTAGATGAACTCTCATAGGAGTTTTTTAAGTTTTGGATGGATTTCATCCAAATGTTATAGTTCATCCATCTTAGGGTTTGGTATTTAGATGGAAAGAGCTCCTTGACTTGACATTGTTGTCAAGTCAAGTATTCTGAGTGTTTTTTAGAATGTATTTGTTATAAAGGTGTATTTGTTATGCATTCTTGCTTTGTTTTTTATTGCATATTTGGTGTTAATTGTGGCACTCAATCTGTTGTGTGCTACAATCTTTATTTACATAACAATTTGTAAACTAAAATAGTGGCCTACAGATACAAATTATTTTTAAAAACAAATCTAATTCCATAGAAGTGCAAAAAATTTATACATTGACTCTAGTTAAATGTTTTTGTTATTTATATTTCAAGGATATTTCACATCAAAACATTTCAAAGGATCTTGCAATCAAGTGGTAAATAGTAACTCTATAACCCCTGTACTTGAATCAAGAAAAGGTCTTTATCACCTCAATTTTTCATTCTAATGAACAAAATACCTTTTCTTGCATGAATCCTTTAGACTCTTTGCTACCATTGCTTAATACATAAGTGAGTGTAGCCATAAGGTACAAGGATCATTTATCAATTCTTCCAAATTATCAAGACCTAAAATATGATTACAATTGACAAAAAAATAGCCATGCTAAACCATTAGTAACAGATGTTACTTGGAGAATTCTTTAAACAAGTTTCATTATGGGAATCCACCATTTAGATGTTCATTGTATTCTTTTCTGCATTTGTGTGTTTATGTTATGGATGGCTCTACTATGTATTATTTGTGCTAAATTAAGCTAAACTTTGGAAGTGAAATCACTCAAAGATATCTACTTTTAGAGCAACATGCTTTCTTTTCTAATTTTTGAAACCACACATAATTCCTTCATTTGAATTCATGTTGGGTTCTTTTAATTGCAATAAGTGGCAATTATGTTGTGCTTACCTTTCATTGTCACCAAATGTGTATGACTTATTAACCCCTAAAGTCCCTAAGTCCCTATGGGGGACTTTTGGGATTTCGGGTAGGCTCATGTGATCTCAATTTTTGACATGATTTTTTGAAATTTTTTTGAAGATAGGAAATCAGATAAGCTTTTTAGGCATATAATTTTCATTTCAATTGGTGTCTAGAAACAAAAATTATGTCACCATGAGTCCAAAAAGCAACTTGAAGGGCAACCCAAAAAAAATCACAAAAAATTAAATTTTAAAATTTAAATTTTATTTCTCAAAGATTATATTTTTTTTCTACATCTAAAGCTTTTATTCATTCCATTTGGACTAGTAATGAGAAAGTTATGGACAATCTTAGTTTTCGGGCAATCTAAGCATCTTCTTGAAAAAATAACTTACAAACTTCATTTTTGTATGCAATTTTAACAATTTTTCAAAAACAATTGTTAGGCAAGGTTCAGTGTGCTTGGTAGAACAATCTTACCATTGGAATTATTGTATTTCAATTCCATCTTAGAGCTAGTAACAGTTTAGTTATCCCTTCAATCTTTAACCTACTTCTACTTAACACTTTTTTAATGAGTGAAAATTAAGTGTTTTTTTGTTAATTTTTTTTCTAGGTTTTCAACGCAATTCTTCAATATAAAAAATTAGAAAATCAAAACCAGTAGTACAAAAACTTTAAGTTAAGAAGATTCAAAGCTGAAAATCTAAGGTGTAAGAAAAAATTGTTTTCTTCACTTTGAATGCAAATATCTTGCACTCTACATAGTCAAAGTTTTTGAAATTTTTTGTACACATTTCTATACTAGTTTAGTACAAGATCTTGTGGATAGATATGTAAAAAAAACAATATTTAAATTTTTTTGTTCTTTGCAATAGAAATGGCGGTTTTGAGTAGGTTTTCATGGAAAAAAGGCCTTGAAACTTTAGGGGTTAAAATCTAGGAACAAATCAAAAGGAAAGGAAAATCAACATCATATAATGAAGGGGGGAGACAACCTCCATGAGAACCACTAACATGCCTCTATATTAGAGGGAGTGTTGTATAGTGGCTCTTGTGTAGACCGTATCACCCCTTGCAAAACCAAAAAGAATGTAAGACAAGCACATAAAACACAATGAAGGAATCTCATACTATTCTTTGCTAATAAGCTTCTCAATTTTGTTGAATGTGTTACTTTTCTTCACATGAACTTCAAATACCATGACTTAATAATGTCACACATTAGTATAAGTGAACGGCAAGGTTAGCATATCACAACTAAATTTTTCATTTTTTTTGGACAATATATAGGTGCATTTTTTTGCTTCTACAATAAACAATGATTGAAATCATCCATTGACTACTTTTCAACCTCAGGGTCCTTCAAGGGTTAAATTTGAAACCAAACTCTTTGAAAAGTCACTTTTTCAAATTTTTATTATATATTCAAATAAGAATCTTGTGAATGAGGGGAATGTGATGTGGTTTTGCAACTTCATTGTTGTGTGACAAATAATACATTGACACCTTTTAATAACACATCTTAGTTTTACACTTCTCAGAAAAAGGTTTGTCAATAAGGTAGCAACATCTATAATTGATAATTTAAGGTTTTTGAATATGATATCTATTAATAAACATCCAAGAGATTATTGGACCATACTAGCAAGAGAAAAATAATTCTTGTGCACTTTCAAATTATTTGGACATTATAAGTATAAGTTGTGAATTTTTAAAGAACCAACTATAAATGCACCTAATACTGACATCAAAGTTTGATATTTAAATATAGTACATCTTTGTAATCACATCTATCCACTTTCTAGGATTTTCCAAGATTTTAGAGGAGACAATTATAGATACACTGGAGGTTATGGGTGTTGTTACCTTACATCATGAACAAGTTGGATTATAATCTATACTTCCTTGATGAAAAATTAGCCAAAAATAGTGCAATCTTCATTATTTCTATTCACTAATTGGAAAAAATTATCCCCCCTTTCCATCATTCAATTAGACATAAAGTAGATGAGCCCATTACCATATAGATTTTCTATCTAGGTACTTTGAAGAAGTTTTTTGCGAGCTCCTATATTTTTCACAGATTGAAAAGTTTGAGAGAAGTTAATTGCAAAAAGAATGAAGACATTCCAACAAGAAATGAATTTTTTGTGATTTTTCAAAGCTAAAATGTTAAAGTGTGAATAGACCCTCGGTGAAGCATGGGTAGACGCTTGTGAAAGTGTGGGCTCATATGTCCACTCTCCAAGTGTATGGCCATCATAATAAAAAGATTGCTAGGATTGTGCTAAAGGGCAGTCTATTGACGCAAATAGAAAGGTCTTATGGAGGCCAGGGAGGATTGACCCATGTATTGCCCCTTTGCCAAGGATAAATGTAAAAATTGTCCCCTATTTTTGTGCCATTGAAATCTTGCATTTCTTCATGCTTCCTAGCTAATTTGGGGCCCCTAATTGCAAGTATGAATTTAGGCTTTTTCAAATTTTATCATATGCATCAAATACAAAAATTCCTATGTTTTCTGCAAGGATAAAACATGGGGCAATATATGGGTCAATCCTCCCCTTGGCCATCATGTGGATGGCAGAATTGGGTGAATGGTGGTATTGAGTAGCTCTACCTTATGCTAAAACACTTAACATTGTTGGAAACAGCTGATATAGCTTATTGTCAAGATGATGTCCAAAAGGTATCCCAATGGTGGTGACTAAGGGTCTCTTTACCAAGTATCAATCATCGAAGGAATTGTATAATGGGTGCTACAAGGAAAAATAGGCATTGCACTTCTATATGGATTTGGTGGGTAGAGAGGGAAACAATAAAAAAAAATTCACATGTATTGGATTGGCTGTAAACTTGTCCTCTGGGCAAGCATGTAAGGAGGCCGTGAATGGTGTCCCAATGGTGGTGACCTCCTTACGTGCTTACCCAGTGGACAAGTTTACAGCCAATTTAAAGAAGAAGACAAAAGCAGCTCCATTGATTGTCTTGCCGGGGTGGGTAAGTGGAAAAGGAGGAGTTGAAATTTTACCAATACTAGTAGACAACTTCATTGGTGAAAATTAGTGAATCTAATGCTTCTGAATTTATTTTTTATTTTTTTATTTTTTTATTTTTTTCCTACCCACCCACCCACCGGGTCCACATGCAAAGTGCAATGCTTATTTTTCCTTGTAGCACTTGCTGTGCAATTCCCCCAATGACCGATACATGTAAGGAGGCTCCGAATGGTGTCCCCTAATGGTGGTGACTGAATGGTGTCCCCTAATGGTGGTGACTGATTCACATGCGGAGTCCCCATGGCTTGAGTTCCAGGGGCATCATCATCACCACCTCTTCACCCTCACCCCAATCAAGGCCCTGCTGCCCCTGCTGCCTGTTCTGTTTTCCCCATCCCCATGAGTTGTTATCTAAGTTAGCATGATTGGGAACCCTCCCTCCCTTGCCTTCCCCCATGATTCCAAGGCCCAGCAATCCACCTTGAAAGAAGCTATGAAGATTGAACTATGTAGTTGGGCAACCCAACCCAACCCAACCCAACCCACCCTACCCGGCCCCGCCCTGCACCCTCCCAGCCAGCCCCGCCCTGTCCCGTCCCGTCCCCTGCCGCTGCCCCTGCCCTGTCGGGGTCCTTCAGTAGTTTTCTGTCTGTCTGCTGTGTCCTGTCTGCTCTGAAGCCGTTGAAGGACGGAGTTGCTTGCTCACTGCAATTGATGCCTCCCGTCGAATCCTCCCGCAGAAATTTCCCACTAAGCTAAGCTAAGCTACCACACCTTTACCTTACCTTAGGGAGGGACGGTCCTGCCCTGCCCGGCCTGTTGTCCTGCCTGTTTGTCCTGACTGAGTTGAATGGCCTGTTGGCCTGCGATTGGAGCAATCACGCGTGCTGAGTTGGTTGGGGTGGGGGTCCTCGCTCTCAGCTGCCGGAAGGGGGGGTCAAACTGAAGGTGCAACATGAACATGACGACATGGCCGAGGTGGCCTGGCCCCAGGAGGAGGGGGAGGGAGGGAGGAGGAGGAGCCCGCCAGCTGCACTCAATCATCTTGTCTATGGGTAGTAGTGTGAGGCAGGGTAGTGTAGTGCAGGTGTAGCTCCTTCTGGGGAACCACGCGCACTCCCCCAGTCAGGCCCACTCACCGGCGGAGGCACTCAGGGTCAAGTTGACTGACTGCAGGGACCAAGGGAAGGGGGGCTTCCCCTTCAGGTAAAGGCAAAGGGAAGGGGAAGGGGAGTGGAAGGGAACCCCACTCCGTCCCTGATCTTGGGTTCAGTTAGCTCCATGGTTGGCTTGGTTTCCTGTAAGGTAGTTGAAGTGCAGGAAAACACTCACCTGTTACTTGACCTGGTTCGCACTTCACCAGGCCCACCAGGCCGGGTTGGAAAGCTGCTCATTTGAGTGTTTTGTAGGAGCATAGAGAGCAGGCAAGGAGCCACACTTGGGGGTAGAATGTGCCAAATGGCCTTCCCAGCTCTCTCAAGCATTACAAAGTGAAACATGCCACGCTTGGTGGGTGAATGTGCAAGGCCCTTCCTGGCTCTCTCCAACATTACATTACAAAGTGAAACATGCCGCACTTGGTGGTAGAATGTGCAATTGGCCCTTCCCACTCTCGAGCATTACAAAGTGAAACATGCCGCATTCGGGGGTAGAATGTGCAATTGATCCTTCCCACTTCCAAGCATTACAAAGTGAAATATGACGCGCTCGGTGGTATAATGTACAAGGCCCTTCCCGCTCTCGGGGTAGAATGTACAAAGCCCATCCCGCTCTCAAGGGTAGAATGTGCAATCGGCCCTTCCCGCTCTTGAGCATTACAAAGTGAAACATGCTTTCTACCCAACTTTTCATGTTCTTGCTAGATTGTAGAATCTTCAACAATCCAGCAAGAACATGAAAAGTTGGGTAGAATAAGTTTGTCCTACATTTTAACAATATCAATGTAGCTTGCAATTAGGTTGTCACTATGGCAACGACACTCACTGGAAATCAAGTTTGAAAAAATATTGAAGGAAAAATACATGGCACCCACCATTGATATGAAACCAAGGAAATTCAAACATTATTTAACCTTAGAAGGACGAGCTTGGTCACCATGGAAATCATCCTTTTTCATACCATATGAATCATTTGCTTAAAAAAAACATTCATTGGAGGTCAAACTATTGGGCAAGAACTCCTCTTTTCATACAAAATTTCAAAGATGAACATCTACACTTTCATCTTATATAGAAGGATTTTCTATCATCCATTGGACACTCAATGTTGACAGTGATGTTATAGGATTTTTAGACCAACCAAAATTTAAAGTTAAAAAGTTTCAATTTCAAGGTCTTATAATCTAGGCATGGAAGGTGCAAAAAATCATGATTTTTTCACTTTAAACACTAATATCTTATAATCTACATTGTGAAAGTTTACAAAATTTCTTCTACACATTTTTATGTTAGTTTAGTGCAAAATCCCCGTAGTAGAATTGTTAGTTTTGAGTAGATTTTGATGGAAAAAGGACATTAGGACTCAAGGTAATAAAATACCAATTGGTGACAATCATGCCACATAGTGCAACACCACATGGTACAAATAGTATTAAATTGCTAGGAGTGAACTACCTAATATGAGAAGTGTGATAAGTGGTACTCCTTAGCCATTGTTTCCTTTGGAGTGACAAAATAGTGGAATATTTACACTAGTTTTTTTGAAAAAAATGCATACTTTGATATATTACCATACTTTGATATAGAGAGGCTTATTTTTAGGAGAGGGTTTTGCATTGGTATATAGATGATGAGATATTAGAATGGTTTGAATCCATACATTGGTTTTAATGTCTTACATATTGAGCTAACATTCAATGTGAATGTCCTATAATATGCATTGCATTGGTTGTTTAGACTCTCTAAGTGCAAATATGATCCTACATTTGTTGGTGACATACTTTGGTTTGTATTAAATCTTAATGGTCAATTGGATCTTTGGAGGGTTTCCTCGTGGAGTTTCTTTTTGCATTCTTTAATTGAGCACTACCAATACTCCTCTTTCAAAGAAAATTAACTAAAAATAAAGACAATGACCAAAATATTGTAATTTTTCATTTTCATCTTAATTGAAGTATAAATTAATACCTAAAAGAGAAGGCATCGAGATTAGCACTTGATTTTTAGTCAAATTGACCTAAAGTTCTCAAAAAGGTACCTTTAATAACATTTTTCTACAACAATATTGATATCTTGGATGCTCTTAATCCCAAAATTCTCATCTATACAATAAATAAATGATGAATGTTTTGAAAAGTGCACTTTACTCTATTTATATTCATTAAAGAAGCTTCATAGTAAATTGTACAATTTATCAATGGAAAGAAAAAATAATATTCTCTATGAATTAATGATATTAATATTTTGGTGGGGTTCAAATTTTATTATCGTAATTTTTCAAATATAGTCTTATCATCTTTAATTCAAATACTTAAAAGTCAGACAAAGTTGTTGTAATGAAATGATGAGGTAATTTTGTTTTTCAAAGAATAACTAGTGGAAATCCCCCTCAACATGCATGATCTTTTTCTTTGTTGTTTATTGGGCCATGATTGTTGGGAAGGGCATCTATTGCTTTGAGGTCCAAAATTGACCTCAACCCTAATTCCAATGTAAAGTTTCATAGGTTTTACACCAACACAAAAGTTTCTACTTGTACTTATTAGGTATGCACAAAATCATCATTAGCCAAAAACCATCACATCTAGATTCATGTTTAGAATGAAACATTAACCTTAAAGATATACGAAGTTTAAACATTGGAATTTTTTTTCAATTTATAGTGAGCCTATCTCTAATAAAAGCTTAGAAAACTCATTACTTATTCTTACGTTGTCCAAATAATTACTACATTGTAAATTGTATTGTAATTTATCAATTTGACAAGATAGAAGCAAATCTTGCCATTTAATAGTAATTGTGCTTGGTTGCAATTTGTGGTGATCAAAAGTTTATATACCATCATACACATTGGTTTTGCAGCTTCTTGTTGATATTTCTAACTCTAAAGAGTTGCTTCTTATTCCATTTTAACTCATTTGCTTTCTTCTACCCTAGTGATCATATAGACTGAGTGCATGGGAATTATTGAGGTTTCCTCGCAGTATTATTGTAGTGTTTTTGTTTTGAATTTGTTTCAACCTTTCTAACATGTTCATGAAACAATGAAGTTGTTTGGTGATTACGCCATCAATTTTTAAAGGTAACAAATTGGATTGCAAACAAACCACCTTTTCTTTTTGTCTACAAATCAATGTACTTTTGTTCTTGTGTATTAACATGTATATTTTAAATACCTCCAAATGTCATACTATCTATCTATACATAACATGGATATAATCATTTCTACGATAGAAATTTGAACAAGGACCCTCGTATCTTACCAAATATCTTCTTTTTTCAACTGCTTTCACCAAAAGAAATGCTCCACAGAACGTGCCCTTCTGAGAATGGCAACTCGGCAACTCAAACAACATCCTTACTCAACTTACACCATTCCCCCTTGGAGATTGGGATAATCCCTCTTTAGATCCTTGGGAATGAATTTAGTTCAATCTGCAGACTGAGAGACATTGCATGGCTAGGAAGTTGCAACACTGGGGGAGCTCCCACTTGCTTTCGAAGGGAGCAAAAGGGACCCAAGCTAAGGTAGAACTACCCATTACCACCATTTACCCAATTCCCCCACCTACAGGTTCCTCCCATTTTCGTCACTGGCCCATCTTATTACCACAATCTTACTCATCCATGATCATGATGGCAATGCACTGGGGAGCGGACACATCAGCCCACGCTTCAACAATGGTTTGGTCATGCTTTACCAAGGGTCTACTCACAGTTTTACATTTCAGCTTTGAAAAATCACAAAAAATTCAATTCTTGTTAGAATGTCTTCATTTTTTTTTCAATTGACTTCTCTCTCTATCCAACAATTCCATCTGTGAAAAATATGAGAGCTCATAAATAGCTTCTCCAAAGTACCTAGATAGCAAATCTGTATGGTAATGGGTAGTTCTACCTTATGTCAAATCATTCCAACACCTTTTTATTGGTTTGTACTCTTCATCTACTGCAGCAGTCGAATTCTCCACCCACCGTACCTTCAAATTCTGAGTTGAAATCCTAAATGCGCTCCACTCCAAAGTTTGAAGTGCAAGTTTCCGTCAAGCTCGCCCTGTCAGTGGGTTGTCTGGGTCGAGGTGAAGGTCGCCGCCACGGCACATTTCAACTTAATTTGGTGGAGGACGTGGTAATCGAGTTGCCGTACTCTCACTTCATCTGTTGTGAAGATAAGGCAAGGTAAAGGAAGTCTGAGGTAAAGTGAGGAGGTCAGTCAGGGAGTCCAAGTCCGTCAATGTGGGTCAAGATTTTGAATCCCAGGAGAGTACGAGACCCAGACACCAGGTGGAGTAGTGGCCTAAACTTAGCTGGTGACGCAACAGGTCCAGAAATCGCCCACCTAAGAGCTGAAACTGAATTTTGGGGGATGAGAAGCTTCTTGAAATAATTTTCGGTAAATTTTTCTTGAGAGAGAAGTGGAATTGGCACCTAACCCAAGTCGTTTCATATTTTTTGGAGCTTTGTGGAATTAGTTATGAAATTTTGAAGTTGAAATGGTATAGGGCTCTGAAATCGCCCACTTCTTAAAATGTACATAGTTTGTACATTGTTAAAGGCTATGAGAAAGAAACATGTATGCATAGTGTACATTTTGAGGATGTGGGCGGTTTTAGAGCTTGGGCGATTTTAGAGCCTGTCATCGTAAGGGGTGGGTTGAATGAACCCTGTCAATGGGGAAGCCTTTGTTACCATGTGCTACTCGTTGAACCCCTAAGGTAATAGGTCTAGAAATCGCCCACCTAAGAGCTGAAACTGAAGTTTTGGGGAGGCAAAGCTTCTTGAAATAATTTTCAGTCAATTTTCCTTGAAAGACAAGTGGAATTGGCATCTAATCCACGTTGTTTCATATTGTTTGGAGCTTTGTGAAATTAGTTATGAAAATTTGAAGTTGAAATGGCACAAGGCTCTAAAAATTGTCCACCTCCTAAAATGTAGATTGTTTGTACATTGATAAAGGCTACAAAAAAGCAACATGTGCACATAGTGTACCTTTAAGGATGGTGGTGGTTTAGCGCCTAACTATGTGATTTTAGAGCCTATTACCTTAATAGTCTATAGCATTTTTGGTTTTAAAAAACATCATTTGAAGGTGTTATAGGTCTAAATGTCATTAAGGTAAAGAAATCTTAAATGTACAATCTTGTAGTGTACGTGTTGTAGATGGTGTGAATCAAATTTGGAGTCATTTGACCACATAAATTATAAGATTATAATGTTTTAGTGTAGAAAAAGGATGCTGAAATTTTCCTAGCAACACATTGGTGAAATTTGATTTCTTAAACCTACTCAAATGAAAAAAATAAAAATAAAACTATGAGTGCTTCAAATATAATGGTGAAAGAAAACATCATTTGAATGACTCACTGTATTAGTGAAATGGCTTTGAAATGCCAAAAAGTAGCAAAAAAAACAACATCTAATATTGGACGCCCTTCTATCTAAATGCATTTTTGACACTCATAACGTCTTGGATTGATATGAAATCTTAACCACACATATTAGACTAGTATGCACAACTTTATAATTTTTTATTTATTAAAATAAATCCTTTATGAAGAAGAAACAAACTACTAAATTCATTGTAATTCCAAAATGTCTTGATTCTGAACTTTGAATGGCTCCCAAACATTCAAAATAGCTTGGATTGACATGAAATTTACAACACAATAACTAGACTTAAAGGGAAATCTAACCAACAATTTTTTTTTAAATAAAGTTTATATAAAGGAAATACAAGCCTCCAAAGTTGCAGCCACCCAAATGTGGTTCAATGAACTAAAATTGAATATGTGAACTTCAAATGTCTCCCAAAACATTAGTACAACTTGGATTGATTTGAAAGTTTTTTACACAAACTAGAAGAGAGAGCGCAAGTTTTCCAACAAATTTTTGATAAATTTGAACGATGGATGCAAAAGTTACAACACTTCAAATTGGACTTTCAAATTATGTAGGGATAGTTTTGGTTACCTAGGGTACTTAGGGATTAATCCTTAAATGCCCAAGGTACCAAATTCTAGTGTCAATAAAATTTTGAAGTTAAATAATACTTTGCCAATTTACTAGTTTTACTAATGTGTTTTTTTGAAAAATTCTTTTTGAAGTCTAATCTTAGCATGAAAAATATGATTTTGAAAATGAATGATTATGATTTTGTATTCAAGATTTTGTGCAAGGGTGCCATTGCAAAATTTGATTTTCTAGTGTTGAAGGTTCTTGGAAATTAACCTCAAATATACCAGATTTTGGAGAAAAATCACATTAGAAATTCATTCTAAAAATTATAGAGTAGATTTTAAGGAAATTCAAAATGAATGGGGTTATGTATATTAGACCCTTTAATCTTGTATTTTTTGGTGACCTCAATTTCAAATTTGACATGTGAAAAGAGAATTGAAAGACTTCAAATGTAGTTTTAACACCCTCCTGATTAAACATTATAATCTTTCAATCCATGATTGATATTGTTATGTTTTTTTTTTCCAAGGGATTTCTAATATGTCTAGTTTGAATTTGTATGGTTGCAATTCAATTTTCTTTTATAAAACTTATTTATATGTTGATTTTTTTTATAAAACTTATTTTGTTTAATTTAGAATAAATTTCAATAAGCTTAAAGAAGGCTATGGCCATTTACAAATTAATTTAACCCATAAATGCTCCAACATATATCCTTTCAATGACAAACATATTGTTGTAAGCAAATGTTTCGTCCAAACACTTCCTCATTCATCTACAACAACTTTAGAATATTTTAAAGATGATCCTGTTTTATGACTAATTTGATGAAATTGAAGGAAATAACATATTCCCAAATGAAAATATGAGAAAAAATGTACAAAAGTTCAGAAAGGATTCAAACGTCAAAGGATTAAACCTTTATTGTACATCAAAACCAACATATCCCACTCCAATATCTAGGCCCTTTTTTCTTTTTGTTTTTAGAGTTTCTAGAGTTCATTTCATAGAGTTGTTTGTAAACCTAACATGAATCAAGATTCTATTCTTTTTTACAAGTAGATGAGGGCTTTTTTACACTACAAGTGCTCCGATGGCTTTGAAACTAGGATTACATCTTTTGTGGTCATTGTGCACATAGAAAAATTATCATTTGAATGATTATTTTGAAACAAGTTTTGTAATGAATTCTTGTAAATTAGAATTAAAAAATTGATTTAAAAAAATTCTTATATATACATAAACTATACCTTTTCTAAATTAATTGGAAAAATATATATTTCAAGGATTTAAAAAATAAGAACCTTATTTCCAAACTGTTTTTAAAATAGTATTTGACTAAAAGTTGAAACTACATTAAATCACAAATAATTAGAAAAAATGTGTATAAAGTAATTTTTTTACACCTAATCCTTGCATTGTGAAATTATTTTGAAATACAATTGTTTGGAAAGTCTAAATATATTTTTAAAGTGCCAAAATTGTTGTTTGAAGCTTTTTCATATTTTTGGTATGTTAAAAAATTTCAGTAAACAATTTTGAAATTTTGAGTTGAATAACCAAAATATTTTATTTTCCTTCAATTATTGATAAGTGAATGTTTAGCACTAAATTATGAAAGCAAATATGGTTTCTTAGTACATTTATACATTTGAGTAAGAGTACCATGTCATAAAATTTTACCTAATTCCAAATACCATCAAGTTTGCAGAACATATAGAAACAAACATCTAAATGTAGAACCTAAAGGGACCAAATATTTTTAATTTGTGAAATATATTTTGGAATATTTTTTAGCTTGAAAACACCTATGAGCCTAGATTGGGTACAATGATTGGATGGTGCCCAAAGAATGGTTGGAACATTTGAAACTTTCTTTCACATATAGACAAATGTGAGAATTCTTGATGCTATGTTGATTGAAATGTGTTGTACCAACAACAAATGAAGTTTTATGATTTTTAATGATTTTTTGAAATGTTCAAATGCATCACTAGGTCCCTCCAAAACCAACAAAAAGTGGATCCATAATGATCATCATATGCACTAAAAATAGTTTTATGGAAAAATCTCTACACCAGCATGAAGGCCCTAAAATATATCCACCATTTAATTTCAATTTTATTTAACTATTAATTTAGAAAAATATACCCAAGTGCTTAGTCAAAAGTTGGAAGTTGATTTGTACAAATTCTATTCTACCTTGCAAGCCAAAGGATAAGCAATTGATGCCATTGAATCACATAATGATACATAGACAACTACATTACAATACTTTTTGTTGAAAAGTAGCAGTAGTAGATTAATCAAGTAAAAATAGATGTAAACAAATTATAGCTACGTAACAAATTACTCACATAACATTATCAGCCAATGCTATGGGTGTCCCTTTTGTTTCTATATGAAGTGGGAGCTCCAACATGGCAATTTCTAAGCCAACCCATAACTCTCTTGTAACCTTCCATTCAACCAATGACACTATTGTTCCAAGTAGAATCTCTCTTAGTGCATAATGTCAAGACTATGCACTAATCAAGAGAGACTATTTGTGCATTGAGAGTGGTGTAATAATGGCCACCTTATAATGTCGGCTCTTACTTCAAAATACTTTAAAAAAAGAAGTGCTTGAAGTTGGTCTCACCCACTAATTGTATAAGTGGCACTTATGCACTAAAAAAGAATGCACATACAGGTTCTACACATACAACTTCCTAGCCAACTAATGCTCCTCTATTTATTATAACTAGATTCATTCCTAGACATATACAAAGGCATTATTCCTCTTCCAAGGGAGAATGGTTTAAGCTGATCAACAATGTTATATCAATGTAAGAAACCAAAGAAGATTTTGTACGTGGAAACATGCACTACTGTATCCCCCCCAAACAAAAAAAACAAAAAAACCATTCAATTCCAACACCAAACATTATCAAATACATCTCATCCACATCACCCGTTCTGAAATCATGAAACAAGAAGCTTGACTGCGAGACAAAATCATTCCCCCTCATCTCCTCAATCACGTGGACTCCAACGAGCACCGCATCTTTGGTCGAAAATTCTGTTTTTTTTTCCAGCCAAGGTCAAATGCACATAAGGTAAACTATCCCATTGATTTCAAAACTAAATGAAAGCAATCCCATTATGGGCTGAATTATGTTACTGGTGTACATCTCGCAACTGGAATGTACACCACTTACATAATTTAGCCCACAATGGGCTTGCTCCCATTCAGTCTGCAATGGGGTGGATTACCTTATTGATTATCCAAACGCATCGGGAGCCAGGAGGATCCAGTTTTTTTTCTCCTCTTTGCCTCTTGAGTTTATACCAGTTAATTTCCTTCAGTTCTCATGTTGAACTGGGTTTTTGAAGCACTGAGTCCAGTTATTTCCTCTATTTTTTAATATTCAAAATAGATTTTTGTTTTCACGGTGTGTTTTTTGCCGATCTTTTTAAATTGCAACCAGATTTTTTCCTCCCAATTCCTCCAACTAACTTTGAACTAGCCGTCAGTTTTTCTTCTTCTGAACACTGGCTCAGTTCAAGAATGCCACCAACAAACCGAGGCTGCACTATGACAAGCCGAGGGTCCGGCTGTCCGGAGGCGCCGTTTATCCATTGTGACGGTGCCTGCCTGACGCAGAGTTTACAAATTAGGAATGCCAGCATGGGGGTCACATCCGAGAGGGGCAGGCAGGGCAGGCTCACTTGCTCGCTCGCTCGCTTGACTGGCAACACCTATTCATGATTGTGAAGAAGTAAGTTCAGTTCAGCTCACGGCCTGACTGGCCTGCCTCCATCCGTAAAGGAGGTCAGTCCTTACACCAGGGATGGCCCCCTGAGGCCCCGACCGCAGCCTCAGCTCGCTCAGGCTCATCGAATGCAAAAGTCTTACACACAACAGAAGCGCAGAAACACAGGAGTGGCGAGCATGAATACTTAATTTGTTTGGGGTCAGTCAGCTAGTCAGTCACTGCGTACATGACATGACGCTGTCTGTGGTGTGACGACTGAGGCGAGGAGACGAGACGAGAGAGACGACTGAGATATGAGATCGAACGCAGCCTTTGGTGGTGGTGGAGGGGGGAGCGTAGCTTACTTGGGGTGGGATGACTGTCAGCATGTGCCTTTCAGGGTGGCCTCAGCGCAGCGCAGTTTCCATCATGCCTTTGCTTGCAAACCTTAACTTAAGTTACCTACTTAAAGAGCTTGCTTCCCATGAAAGCTATGGAGATTTTAGTTACAGTGTCAGAGAACTGGAGAAGGAGCCCGCACTCCATCAGTCATGAAAAACAAACAGTCATGCATCAACCTATGCTTCAAATCAGTATACGGGTCGCCTTTTTCTTTTGATTTATATAAAATTTGGAATTGACTGGACTTGCGTTTGAGAGGGAAAAAGGGTACCAGAAACAATCAACCAGTGAGGGAGCAGTGCAGTGCTTTTTTTTTCTTTTTTTCCATGAAGTGCCAAAGTGGCAATGTAAAATGGTAGAGTGGTGCCCCAAATTTCAACGTTCATCCACATATTGGATAATAAAATATCACATTAGTACATATTATGTAATATGTCTGATTCTATTTTCATCCACAATCTGAGGATTTCATCTATGATTATTCTTTTCATTTGAAGTTTTTTGATATAATTTTTTTTTAAAATTTCACCAATTTTTAGCTAAATTATCACTTTTGGATGTAATTTGGTACTATTTTGTCCCTCCCCCCCCAAAAAAGGTTGGAGCAATGGTTCTTTTTAAATGATTTTGGAGAAAGGAGCCTATGATTTTTTCAATAGTCATGTGATATTGGGGTGATACTTGGTGGTATCTAGATCAAAACTAGGAGATAGATAGGTAAAGTTTGTATAATTGGTTTTAAAATACAACAACAATCTTGCTAATTTGATGGAAAAAAATGAAAATTTCCTCAACAAAAAATAGCAATATCTTTTGGTTGTAACTAATTGGCAAAACAAAATTGTGCATAATAAAAAAATAAAACAAACACTACCAGGGAGCACAGAAGCAAAGAAAGACTTTTTAAATTTTTTCTTGACACCATGAGTGAGTAAGGGTGGGGGAAACCAGAATCACAGACACTCCCATACATGGGTATATTATTAGATAGTATTCACTACAACACTATGGTAGAAATTTTACACAGAGCATCTGGATGCCAGCCTCCATAGTAGTGCCGCAAGCACCCCTCATCAGCAGTTTTTTTTTTCTTCTGGCGATTTGTCGCTACTGTCAGACGATTTTAGCCTATCGGAACTAATCCCTCCATAAATGTGCCACTAGTGTGAGGGCATGCAAGCCTCTACTATTCCAAAAAAAAACACTGCTCATCGGAGAACAATTTGAAGCTTTTATTACTCAACTTTTTACTCGGGGAAACACATTCATAAACTTCCTGTTTCCCTCACATGACCAAATTCAGAAATTTCAAATTCATATTTGATTGCAAGCTAAGGCCTCGTTCACCAGGAGAGTTCACTACCCTACCAATACCAAACCAACCACTGCAGGCCACTCCGATACGAGCATATTTTGATGTATCATCAATGTAAAACAAAAAGTATTTTTAAAAAATTCTCGCCTCTGTCCTGGAATGCTGACTCGTGTGGAGCACTACTTTACAGTTTCCATGACTTGGGGTTTTTCCATCCTATGGTTGTAGGGCTCTATGCTATATCACTCTCCATTCAAGCCTGTTTCTCCATTGATTTGGGAGACTGTGTAATCGGGTACACAACCTGATCAATTCCACTGACAACAGAGTCAGAAGCCTTGATATCTCACTTCCAAGTTCCCAACTGTAGGTAGATACCTGGCAACCAATGTCATCGAAGATCGCTCACAATAAGTATTCGAGGAGGAGTACAACTGAACGGCAGGAACTGCTGCTGCTGCTGCTGCTGCTTACAAAGACAAAATAAGTTGTGATGAAATTCTGTTTTGTTGGCTTCACCAACCACAACCACAAGAAGAGAAAAAAAACAAGAGGCAAATCAGTTGGTGGTGTTATGCTTTTCAGTCTACTACCAATGAGGCTTCGGTTTCCCCAATAGAAAAGAAAAACAAAAAACAGACAGTCACATTGAAACTGATAATAAGTTAAGGGCCATACATAAATATATGTATGGTGCGGGGAGCAGACACTGTCTGGCCTTCACTCAGTTGGTGAAGGTGTGCACTAATAAGGACAAAAGTTTGCAACCTTGTATTATATTGCGTATGCACACAGCGTCACGACCCTCGGGAGCACAAAATCCACCATGTAATCAGCTCCTGTGCGATATTATGAGCTTTTCGGGGTGACTTTTTATAAGCACGGAATATTCCTCCCAATTTCGCCCTATTTTTTGTCGATTTTGAAATTTCCCTCTTTTTTTGGCAGGCCATGAAGTTTCAATTATCCTTAGTAATTTCAAAATTGAATTGTAATTTTTTTTTTACAATTTCCATTCAAATGATACATCACTTCAAAATTCCAACAAGTTCCACCCAAACCACAAGAATCACAACAAATCAATGAGGAAAAAAAAGCGCACTTGTAGCAACTTATGAAAGCTCACACAACAAGTGCAACGGCAAATGTGGAAGGGGCACAAGGTCAAAGCCACGAGAGAGAAATGAAATGTGAAAAAAAAGCCATATGTTGGAAAAGTGCATGTAACTCTAAAGTAGATGACGACCAATAGTAGGGAAAATCTCGTGGGTTTTGATTACGCAATGGAACGTCCAATTGGGAAGATCATTGTGGAATATAATCTACCGGTCCCCCACTCGTGGCTCCCGCCACTCACTGGGGACCGGCAAATTATATTCCACAATGATCCTCCCAATGGACGCTCCATATTACATTTTGAATAATCATTTTTTACATGTTATGCACAAAAGCCCCTGGTAGAAGGCGAATGCAAATTTTGAATTGTTTGGGCAAAATAAATTACATTGTATCATAGAATTTAGTCACTAAATCTATTTTTTGTAAATTTCCTTTTCTTCCCTTTCCTTTTCTACATGAACTCATTTAGAACTTTGCATGGTAATCATAAACTCTAGAGTTGCCATGCTTGTTCTTGTATTGTTGAAAAATAGACAAAATTTGATTTTCTAACACTTAGGATCAACTTCATCCACTTCTTACAATAAACCTCCACAATAAACTCTTGAAAACATTCATAATCCACCTAGTGAATGAAAACGTCACTCTGACTAGGGCTTATCCCTTTCGTGCTTTGATGTTCTAATTCCGAACAATGAACAAAGAGATTCTACGGACCCTTTTATAAATCACAGGACTTCTCATTCATCCAAACTAATTCTTGACTTTTCATAAACCACACATCAAGTATGACAAATTTGATCAAATTGAGGTAAATTATATATAGAGAAAGAGTATATTGGGGTATATTCGTTGGACCCATACAAAATCATTTTTTCTTCAATTTATTTTCCTTGGGTTACCTCAATTTAGAATTTCTCGAAGTTCATTTAATAGGGTTCACCGAATATTTTGTGATCTTCAACACAATTGAGAATATTCCATGACCTTTAGCAATACTCACAACTTTGCGAGCACTCAAGACTTTTTCGATACTCATGACTTTACCAATACTTATTACTTTGACTTTATGGTCTTTTTTAGGACTTTAAGATTATTTTCACTAGTATTTTTTACACTATCCACTTATGCCATGTTATAATTTTCTGGACATTTTCATTAGATGCCATATTTAATTATGTGTTGCATTATTTTTTTAATATAAAAACTGCCCCTGGTGTAGGGCATACGTGGAGATTGATCTAAGTTACCAAAGGAAAAAAACTCAAGAAGAAAGGATTCTCGGAGGCGCTGTCCGTAGTTTCTGCCCAACTTCGTCCAAATCTTTCACCACGTGGACCTTATTATTACCACCAATGCCAAGCCCGTGGTGGGACTGAGCGGTATGAGTTGTCGGTCTTCCTTGCACTCTACTCCATGATCATTTGGCAGGTAAATTTTTCAGTCTAGAAACTAGAAATAGAAGGGCCCCACATGGTGGATTTGCCCTTGCGGAAAAACACAAAATTTATATTAAAAAAAAAGTCACACATGATAAAATTTGTATTTGCAATAAGAGGCCCCCAATTACTAAATTTTAGTTTGGAGAGGTGAAAAGCGTGAAATTAACACAACCCAAAATAGGGGCTCGTTTTTTCAACGAACCCACACAACACAAAATTCACTCTACAGGATGGGTGTACTCCTGCATCAAAATACGCGTATACGTTTCTTTTTACCCGTTTGACTATTTTACCGTATCAGAAGTGAAAAAGGCCGGGACGACTGAACTGCACATTGACCTCTTGTCCGTCCACCAAAACTATATGGCCATAACTTCTGTAAGTCATCCCAAGTTTACTGGAGTGCTGCAGATGGGCCATCAAGGGGCACTATCAATGTATGGGGAGTACCCGCATTTAGTTATGAGCTAGCTGGTTGATTTTGAGAATTTTTTAATGGATTCCAAAATCTTCAGAAAAAAACCAATCATTTAAGAGGAAAATCAGAGAATATTCTCTATTTTATAAAGGTCCAGCCGAGAGAATGCTTCAAGCAACCATTTGGTCTCAGAAATGTAGGATTTTAGCCGGTTAAGCAAAAAATCTCCCCAGACTGTAAGGGGCAATATATATTTTTTCCCCCTATCTTTCCTTTTTTAGAAGGACCCAGTTGTTTCTTCAATACTCATGTGTCACTTGGTGATATCTACATCAAAACTAGATGATACGTGGGTAAAATTTGTCTACTGGTCTCAAGATACAACAGTAATCTGGCTAGTTTGACCCCCCCAAAATGAAAACTTTCTTTACAAAAAAACAGCCAATATTTTTGGGGTTTGTAGCCAATTGGTGAAAAATCGTGCATAAAAAACCCACTGAAGATGATGAGGGGACTGAGGACTGAGCTTCCCCTCAGTCCCCGAGTTGAGTGGCGAATGATAAAGATAGGCAGACAAGGGACCCAACAGCACATGTGCCTCCCCGGTTCCCCGCCAGCCTAGATGCTCCTTGCTGGTCCCCTGCCTTGCTATTCCAAGCTCTGGCCTCTTCTTCAGCACGCGAGGGCCGAGGGCCGAGGGCGGGGGGCAAGCCTGTCCCCTCGTCCCCCGCTTGGTGCCCCAAGGCCGCGACCCGAATTGCAGGACGGGTGGCCAACGGAAACCGAACCGCCCGGAACCGGAACCGGAACTTCGGTTGGGGAACCCCGTCACTACAGGTGGGGAACCGTCACTTCAGTTGGGGAACGGAGCGTCGGTCAGAGTCAGCCTAAATGAAGGGAGCTGGTCAAAGGTGGAACGTGTCAATTTCTGATTGGTTCACAGTGACGTGGGTCTATCAAAGGAGTGGAAGTTCAAAATACATAGTATTCTACAGTACAGTAGGGTCCCAAAATAATTCAAATTTCTGTTCTCCCAAGCCGAGGGATTCATCAATTCACAAGTGGAAATAAATAAATATGGTAGGGTCTAGTTTGTTTTTTTTAATTACAAAATTAAGGTATCCTAGTCCCTCCGCCCCAAAATGATCTTCTTGTTGACCTCAATTTTTTTGTCCTAAAATAATTCGAATTTATGTTCTCTTAAGCTGAGGGATTCATCAATTCACAAGTGGAAATAAATAAATATGGTAGGGTCTAGTTTGTTTTTTTAATTACAAAATGGAGGTATCTTAGTCCCTTCGCCCCAAAATGATCTTCTTGGTGGCCTCAATTTTTTTGTCCCAAAATAATTCTAATTTTTGTTCACCCAAGCTGAGGGATTCATCAATTCACAAGTGGAAATAAATATGGTAGGGTCTAGTTTTTTTTTTAATTACAAAATTGAGGTATCCTAGTCCCTTCGCCCCAAAATGATCTTCTCGTTGGCCTCAATTTTTTTGTCCCAAAATGATCTTCCTGTTGTACTTTGTGACGTTGCGAACCGGTCGAATTTAGTTTTCTGATTGCTGTTTGGGATCAACAAAATAATTTCAAGTAGTAAATCCCACTCCATCCATCCATGCAATCATCAATCGAAAGAATAATGAAATGACGAAAGGGGTCAATCAACATCAATGTTCATTCTTATTTCTTTGCATCTTCTTCGAATAATGTTCAATTGAAGGGGATGGAGCTCTTGGAGGTGGAATGAAGAGACACACGTGATCTTGGGCATATAGTAAATGCCTATGAAATGAAGACCTTGCACTCAACAGTTGATTGAGTAGTGGTGCTCTTTGAAAATGCCCCCTAAAGGTCTACTTTTCAATATTCCAAAATCGTACTTTGAAAAGGACTCCGACACTCAAAGTTTATAGAATGCTAGGAGTGCACCAAACTCTATTTATAGTACAAAGTTGTTTTTTAAAATGATATTTTTAACCTTGATCCATAACATTTTGTCCAATAGAAAGATCATTTTAGGATAGAGGTAGTACAATAATGACAATGATAACAGCAACAACAACATAACATAACATAATACAATGTCATTAGGACAAAGGTAGTACAATAATAGCAACAACATAACATAATACAATGTCTAATATCTAGTATTGCTACCTTTTGCTAAAATAACTGCTTGTATCTTTGTTAGGCATATTTCTAATGATGGTATGGAGTTGCTCTTGAAATATTGTTTGTATCCCATTCTTTCATTGAATAGTTTGCACCATTTTTCTCTTTATTTCTTAGTCTACAATGTCTCCTCAATAAATCTTTGACAATCTTCCATACATTCTCTTTGGATTTCAAGTCCAAAGAGTTTGTAGTTGAGATCAATTTTTGTCACACCATAAGCTTGTCTCCACTGCAACAGAAGTAAGTTGCAATGAATTAGAGCCCTATTTTCATAAGTGTCAACTACCCAAGGTGATCATGCAAAAAAAACATGCTTATCATTCTTTCATAAACAAGAGTCACAAAATCACTTGATGTGATTTTGTCTACAAGTATAATAATAAGTAGGCATTCATATATCAAAACTATAAAATGCACCCCAAATCATCATTTAAGTATGGTTGGACATGAAAGATGGTGCTATACATTCTCATATATATCTTTCATATGATTTTCACCACACTCTAATTTGCCTTGAATTCTTACCAATTTCAAATGACAACTTGTTTAATCAAATCATATTGCACCAATCTTCAAAATTCCAACTTTACTGAACTTGAGTGAATGCAAGCCTATCTATTTTATGCTTGTCATTAAAATAGGACTTTCTTGGTGCAATGCAATTTTTGACACCCATCTTAGGTGGATAGATATAAAATTAGTGTTGTATTACAACATATGTTCAAGTGATTTGATATTTTTGACAATAGCTGTCTTCTATGATCTATATCTAAATGCGGCAACATTTTAGCACACAATTAGACATTGTTCAATGCCTACCACATTGATTTTTCAAAGACTCTACACTTTCATAGACCTTCCAATTTGTCAAAACAATGGAAATGGTCAAGCATAGAACATTTAGGACTACTCCAATGTCCTTGCATTTCATCCCACCCTCATGCATCCCCACATACAATTCTTCTCTTCAATACTCAACATTCTATACTTCATCATGATGGTGTTCAATCTAACTTCTCAATTATATCAATTGATCTTGTGACCATAGGAAAAATAGTCAAAGTCTTGTAAGGCCAGCAATAATAATTCTCTTGTATGCAAGCTCTCATAATGATGCTTACTATAGTGTAGTGAAATTTGATGTTCCACTTTCTTGACCTCCAAGTAGTATGAAGTGCAATGAACAATTGTCATAGAAGCATCACAAGTGGCCCAAGAAGTTCATCAATCAAATATCCATTTTGAAATTCAAGACAATACATTTTACAAAATCTAATCATATTCTATAATTTATGATGTTTTTTCATGATTGATTGGTGGAGATTAATGACCAATGATGGCTTCACAAATTGCAATTAGTTTGGTGGAAAGGTAGTTCAAATTGAGGGAGCTAGATTTTGAATGAAGAGTGTTTTTTAGTGACCAAGAAAGACCCCTTCTAAAAGAATAATTTGAATTATTTTTGGCCCCTATTGTATAACCAAACAATGGTCCTCCATGTGCTAGAAAGATATTTTACTTTGCTAGATACTTAGTAGGAATTAACTATTACTTCTAGAATTGTGGTTGGCTAAAGAAACAAATAACTATGAAAATTTTATTCACCATAGGGGGCCCTTTTCAAAGATGAGAAACAGACCCCTACCTCAATTGTAAACAATGTTATGGAGTATGGGCAACGTTTTTTTAGAGAACAATAATCCCTTTGTTGTCCTCAATCCATTGAAGAGTATTTAAAGGAATGTTACAATAGAGGTCACTTTTTATGAGATCTAGTAAAATTTTGCTAGAAAGAAAATGTTGAATATGGGAACTTATTGGACAAAATTGACTTGACGTTGGTGCACTTGTAATGATCACCAATTAAAACTAAGCACAAATGCTCTTATTAAATATAAATTAATTTTATCGAATCTTATTGGCAGTTGAAAGAAAATTCTAATACACTATGGCATGCATTATTTACACATTGTATGAATGTGTTATGAATTTTTCAAAGTATGTTCTTTAGGTGTATCCAAACCAACAATAGACTCATAGAATTTCATATTTTTGATTGTCTACATCTTATGTAATCAATATTTAGGTGGACATGATGTCTTTCAATAGAAATGTAGATGGCATGTTATGAACAATGTTGATTATGGTTGTACATATTTTAAATGAGAATCAAATTTTAAATGAAGAGTAGATTTGTCCTAAATTAACTCTTAAATTTTCAATACCTAAAATGTAGGTGTCACATTTTAGGCATTCATGATTATGGATGAATATAGTTTTTGTTTTACTAAGGCTATTTGAATTTTGAAGTATTGTAAAGTTTAACATCTTTTATCTTATTTTATTGTTGAAAGTTTTTTAAGGAACTTTTCATTATTACTCTACAATTAAAAGTTATTTGAAAATGTTTCCACACCTTTTCATTATAGATGAAGAGATAAGAAACTTGAAGTCCAAGTTTGGTTTAGAAGTTCTTAGGAAAAATCTCTTAAAAATAGTTGAACATTAATTTTCTTTGAAAGAACTTAAGAAGTTTGGGGATAGAAATTAGTTGATGAAATGTAAAAATTATTTTTTAATTTTCAATTACAACTCAATGATTTGGACGCACGTTCAATGAATTTTTTGTTTGTGGGTGGGAAGAGTCAAAACAAAACCACAACAATATTTAAACCTACTTTGCGGCACTTTGTCACTCTCTATACAAAATTATTGAAACTTTTCTAACACTTTAATCATTAAAAAAAAAGATATAGAATTCCAAAAATTCCATCTCCATCTCCAAACCTTTAATATGAAATTCTAAAATCTTTTTATATAAACTTTGGATATAAAAATGATACAAAATTTTCAATTTTTTTCTTTTGAAAGAATCTAATTTTTAATTTTGCAACAAAAAATTATTGTAAAAAGAATACAATTTTTTTTTATAAATAACTATACAAAAGAAGAAAGTTTTTAGGATGATAATTAAAAAAAAATTCAAGAATTTTTTTATAATTTAGTATGTAAATAATTTATGTGATTTCACTGATTGAATGTAATTTAGGAATTGATTTTTACTTTCTATTTACAATCTTATGACATGAATTAATGAACAATTTTGGGTAGTTCAATGACTGCACGGGGCAAACTAATCTAATGTACACCAAAGTTTAGGTTGAGTTTTTTCTAATTCACTTTGTATTTACAATCCTATGAATGAGATTCATTTTCAACCAGTTATTGAGGACCATTCAATACAAGATAAGTTGAGATCATCTATAAGTGGAACCTTTTGCTTTGGTACTTCACCACTTTCTACACCTAGCTAATAGAAAGGTCACAATCATTTCCATTGTCAATTATAATATAACTCTAATAAATAAACCATGAAATCTTCTTTGAAAAATATTCAATTTCAAAAACATGGATGCAACAAGCCAAGACAAGCACTGAAGAGCTTAGGTAATAAAAAATTTATCGACAATTCTATTAAATCTTTCAATATTTCCTATGAAATTCGACAACTTAGTCACAATTTTTGTTCAATTTTTGTACTTCTCATTTACTTTTTGCTATGTCTAGGATCTACTTTCAACAATTTTAGGGCTTGTGACCAACACATGTCAATGTACTTTCATTAGAAGAATATAACTATTTATCTCTCTAACTAGTTATGATAAGTATGTAAATGTATATAGATGTTTGCACAAGGAAGTCTGTTTACCCCCTTTTGTGGAGGACATGAGTTTTGTTGTTTTTTAGTGCCCCATGCATAGTTAGTGGTGTGAGTATTCTAAAGGAATATACCCCCAATTAAACACCTTTGGATCATTAATTTTGGGTATTCAATAATACTAAAACCCATGAAAGCCTCAAATATGACAAATTAGCAAAATTGTCCTTACATAACATATATATTCTTTAAACCTAAATAAAATAAAATAAAAAATAAAAAATAACCATAAAATACCATTAAATTACCATTAATTTCAAATTTATCTACCAAATATGTCAATCATTATGATGCAAAACATGATGGATACAAGTAACATGTGACACAATTGTATAAGGGTATCATGTTACTAGTAAGGAATAGTTGCAACCCTACAAATTCAAATATAAATTTAATTTTTGGACTTCTCCAAAATGATTGAAGTCATTTTTAATCCATTTGTGATTCCAAAAGAAGATTGAATGAAACAAGACAAGTTTGGGAACTCAATACTCAAACCAAAAATAAATAAATTCAAATGGTCATTACACATTTGCCTTGATGGTTTAGAATGCATATTAGGCTTTCTATTCTATGTATTGCAATTGGATAATTATTAAAAGAACTCCACGTGGATGTCAGGATTTAATTCAATACAACATGCTTTAGATTGCAAAGATGATTTTGGAAAATTTTACATATGCAACTCTTCCCCTCTTAATGCATTTATAAATAGATGTTGGAAAGGAAGTAAAAAATTACATCTTTGGGTGTCTTCCAAATATACAAAGATTAAGAACATTGCATCTCATTTGTTGGCACAACTTTGTTCTAAGTTAGATATTTCCCAAGTAGGTCATAGGAGGCATGACATGTGTAAATATTTATTTATTTTAAATCAGAAATTAGTGCATCCAATTACTATACAACATGCATTTGGGATTAAAGCCCATGTAGTGAATGCACGACAATACCAAATTACAAACATGGAAGGTGCTATAGAATGCGCATCATAATTCAAAACATTTTTCAAGAAATTCTTAATTTAGTGAAATTACTTTGCCTCTTCCTTTCGTAGTCACACCTAAAGATCAATACAGTGCACAACTTTTTCAATTTGTCACTATACTAATTTCTATACACAAACTCTAGCCATGAGGCCACTCAAGTGATACAGTGAATTCTAAAAACCGATTGTACTTACATTAATTATCTGCAAAGAAATTTTACTTATGGATCACCATCTCTAAATAAAGGGTAGAAGAGTTTTTAGTGGTTGCTAAGTCAATCTACTTCTACCATTCCAAACTCCAATCCCTCCATTAAGATAGGCTACTTGCTTGTTAGTTAGTTAGTTACAATGAGATCTCTTCCATCATGAGCCTCCTAGTTGTGTGCTTAGTATCATCGGAAAGCCCTCAACGAGAAGGGGTGCACGAACTTTGTTTCATGACATTTGGACCTACAGTGGAAAAGTTATGGAACTTATTAAATTTGTATAAGTAAAAAACAACTAGAAAACTAATTTTTTCTTTCGCTTGTGGCGACACCGACACACGGCACACTAGTTTTTGTTACATTTGCTCAGCTAGTTGTGTCCCCGAATCACATATTATTAAGAAAATGATCGTTTTAAAATCAAATGCATGTCCGAAAGGAATGCATGCCTACAATTAATTCCTTTGGCACCACATCACTGATAAGCTGAACTTAATATCAACATAAGCTTATCCCCAATCCCACTCTAACTTCCGTCTACTGTAAGCAGGGTTTTTTGGGGGCATTTTTTGCGTTTTTTTTTTGGCAATTTGCACCAAATTTTTTGGCCTAACACCATGCCTATAGAAAATAAACATGAAAAAACCTTGTAAACTGTTAGAAAACTTCAAATTAAAAAAAAATCTTGGATGAAATCGCCAAATTGTGGATGAAAATAGAATTATGGATATGTGATATGTGCTAATGTGATGTTTTCTATTCATTATGTGGAAGAATGTTGAAATTTGGAGCACCACTATTACATTTAATATTGCCGCTATGGCACTTTATAGAAAATGAAAAAAAACAAAAAACGATTGTAAGTTTGAGCTGGGCACCCACTTGTTTCTCTCGCAGTTGACTATTTTTCCAAGGCAGAAGCAAATGGTAACGTACAACAAAATTCGCCGCAAGGCAAGTCCGTCGGTTGGTCTCTGCAAACGATAATGTTAAACGGCCGTGCATTCACTGCATATCGCTCCATGCAAAAGCTGTTCTACTTCCAGATCACTCAGATGTTGACCGGACTGATTTCAGAAAGAAAGAGACCTCGGTCCTTGAATTTGAAGCATTTCAAGTCATTGTGAAGGAGAAGGAAGTGAAGGTGCGAAGGTACCCATAACCAATCAAATAAGCAATTCACGGACATGATTTGGAGTAGAGTAAGGCAAAGCAAATATTTTCATAGTTTGCATTGATAGGAATGACGAGGATTGCAAATTTTTTTGGTAGTTTTATTGCTTGAACTGAAATTACTATGAATTTTGGGAGGCGAAAAGTGCTCGAGACCCATAGCCAATGTCTAAACTCTTTTTAGTTCCGATCATTCAAGAACTACTTTCCTTGTTTGTTGCTTCTTACTTTCTTGCTCACTACTTTGGAACATGTGTCGTGAACTTAATAGTCTCATTAGATGGAATTTGAGGCCTGTAGAAGGCCGTGAGTTATCATGGCGGGGAACTCGCTACAGTGCACTGCAGTAGCGACAAAGCAGCTAGTTGACGTG
This sequence comes from Climacium dendroides, assembly GCA_950106755.1. Lineage (NCBI taxonomy): Eukaryota > Viridiplantae > Streptophyta > Bryopsida > Hypnales > Climaciaceae > Climacium > Climacium dendroides. The sequence goes on from OX467091.1 coordinate 22,906,944, forward strand.
GCCGAGACTCGGCCACATCAATTTTCGGGAAAAAATATTTAAAAAAAAATTTCAACTTTTTTTTTTGCATTCTAAAAACTTAAATTTTTTTCCTTCATAGCTGGACATTCCCTCGCTGCAGGGGAATAGTGAGGGAATAGGCCTGAAACAACCCTCTACAGGCCTCAAATCCCATCTAATGAAACCTTGAAAAGAAAAAAAAGGCACATTCCAAGTTTCGTTTGGAAATGTGTTCCAACCTTGATTGGAAATACTGCACCCTGTTGATTGATGATGGGGTGTCGGTTAGAAATGGGTGCCTTCACTTTAGGTCTAAATTTGTTTTGAAGGTCTTTAGTAACAATACTCTTAAACACCAAGGTACAAACATAACTTAACCCTTAAAGGACAAGCTAATCACCGATGAAATCATTTGTTTAGGTACTGTGTGAATTGTCGGCATAGCTTAAAAAAATGAAAAAGCATTCATTGAAAGATAAACTATTGTAGAAGACCTTCCCTTTTCATTCAAAATTTGGAAGATGAATAGTTACATTTTTATTCTACATAGAGAGATTTTTTATTATCCTTCTAGATCGTTTATGGATTAACAATAATTGCATTGAAAACAATAAGCTCGACCTCCCTAAGAACCACATCAAGTACTCACATTGCATATTCCAAATCAAAAATGTTGGTTGCTTGTATATGATGATAGAATTAAAAAACATGGGAATTTTAGGTTGGTCAACCTTATAAAGTTTCACAATAGAAAGTTCATGTATATTGTCTCTTGCATTATTTATTGGGTTTGTTTTTAGAACAAAGACTATGGCATTGAGTCTTCTACTAACTCTATGGTTTTTAAATTTGAGTTTTCAAATCCTATCTATAATCACATTCACACTACACAATGTGGTTAGGGTTTGATTGAAAGGGGGTGTTGACTAGTTGCCCCCTCTGGTCCTGTTTGACTTGTAAGATGAAAGGGTCAACTTTTTAATTTTATTTTTATAATTTAAAAAATTAATTTTGCTTACATGTTATTGATTCAATGCTTTCTTTGTTTAATTCCTCCACTATCCACTATTAATAAACTAGTATTATTGTTTATCTAGGACAAAGCCTCACAATCACACTACTCTTGTTTATTTATTCTTTTGCACATATAGGAGCATTTAATTTCAAAGGCAAAAAGGGAGTACAAAATGAATGTTACCCAAGAATTTAGTAAGGGTAGGAACCAAAAACCTAAGTTATCAATAATAGACATAGAATTGCGCTCTGACTTAACCCTCAAGCATTCTATAGAGCAAATAATGTTGATCTATAGGATGCTATACATGTATTCTAAATTCTATTCTTGATAGGAAAAGCCTTGGCATAGTCTTAGACAATGAATATATGTGCCAAAGACCTTTTTTCTCACCTTTAACTCAAGGGCTGCCGGACCTCCTACAAGGGGAGGAGAGTCAATTGAATATCTTTGCCAGTGGTGGAAATTTCGCCTTACAAAATTTTGTATGTATAGTAGGTTACATGCTAATAATTGCTTACTAGATGCAATTTCTAAAGATAGAATTATGAGTTTGTGATTCATGATTTGCAACAATGTGTTATAGCCTTAATGTATTATTGTATTATTGTATTAACCTTTGATTTTGATTAGATGCACAAATTTATAAGAAATAATATCATTGCAAACTAAATAGCATAAGATTTGCTACTTGTAAATAGATTTTTTTAAATCATGTACTAATTTTTATTTTTTTTAAATTTTTTAAAAGAAAATATATTATGAAAATAGACTTTGAAGTCAATAGGTTTTTGAAAGTCAATCCATACATTAACTAAGTAGTAAATGCTCATGCTTTTTGCATGAAAAATTCTAAATTATTAAAAAAAACTCATTTGTAAGACTCTTTGATAATATATTGACATTAAAAAGTGTAAAGTATTAACATAATATGTACATCCAAAGTTCACCTTCTTGCCAAACAAGAGGGTGTTTCTAGTTTAGGATAACAATTTCTCTCTTTTGAGGTTTAGATAATAGGAACTTTCATACAAAACCATTGTCATTTGCTGCCTACTCATTAATTATTTTCCTATTAGTAATATGCCTAAAAGAACAAAACTTTTGAGTGAATTGTCATTCAATCAAAAAGTAATTAACAAGGTTTAAAACTCAATAAGTGGTGTTTATCAATAAATATACTATATTTGGTGTTTGAATTAGCATTAAACCTACAAAACAATGTAAGATGGACTAATATTTTGAATTAACAACTATGCTAAAAGATGCCATTAGATGAAGTTTGAGGCCTCAAGAAGGCCATTTCATGCATGTTCCTTAGGTTGAGAATGCATTAGAATAAAAAAAAAATTAAAAAATTATTTCAAAAAGCATTAAAATAATATTAATTAATTAATATTATCTTGACGTGGCAGAGTCTCGGCCACGTTAGATTGCTAATTTGGCAAAGTTCCCAGAGTTACCTGCAATTTGGAAACTCATGGGAATCCGCAGTCTTCTATTGGCCTCAAATTTCATCTAATGATTTTTCCTATATCATTTACTATTTGAAAAGGTCCTACTTAAAATTGATCACTTATAACATTTGTCTATGCAAAACCTCTATCTTCCTCTCTTTAGAGCCCAAAATAGAGTACTTGGATGATTAAAGGTAGTGGTATTTTAAATTACTATGTACCTAAAACAAACTCTTAAATTTTTTTTATCTAATAGTGATCCAAATTTGTAGGTGAAAAAGCTAGTCTCTTATTTAGAACTTGAATAGATGATCAAAATAGAAAGTTAGGGATGCCACTATTTTTGCACTATTCTTCATTGCTTAAATGTTCCAAAAGTTTCCTACTGAACCATTGTAGAAGCCTATAGTGTGTTGCTTGAGGAAATTTATAATTTTTAAGTAGTAAAAATTTAGATTCTATTTGCAACAAACTACTTTCAATACACTTTTATTAATGTGGTTGAAGACAATTTTCACAATGTGGTTTCTCAGAAAATATTAAAACACTTATATTGACAATTCAACCCTAAACTCTAATAAAGATGCTTGGTACCTTTGGATGACTATAGATATGGTTGTAGAATGGAAAAAAATATTTTTTCATCCAAATTTGGGAGGGGAGTGCATTACTTGAATGCATTTTTAAGTGAATGGTATTAAATATTTTCTCATTATGATACTATTGACTTTTCAAAAGAAGATGTTTAATCCATACATCATCTTTGTAGTACATTTTTGCCAATTGATGTGAATTTTATCCATAAATTAATTTTTTGAATTTGAGTCCTATTAATGAAGTAAAGTTTACTAAATTTAGCTTGTATGCCAATTATAAAATATTAAAATATTAAAAAATCGAATATTTTATTGCAATTTGAACCGTTTGGGCCTATGACCATGGTTTGTTGATTTTCTGATTTTAAAATGACACAATAATTTTGACTTGTATTGTGATGCTATATACTATAGTATACACCTATGGTTAGAATTTCAAATTTTTTTGAGTATGTTTTGTATTTGATATTAATTTTCTTCAATTTGAAAAATAATCCTTGATAATTTCATATATTTTCACCAAAAAATTTAAAATTTTTATAACTCAAAGTAGACATGTGATTTCATCTCTGAAAAATAAATTACCTCTTCCTTCATATGTAGTTGAAAAATCACTCACTTGGTTTATGGTTATGGGCATGTCCTTTGAGGGTTAACCCTCCAATAGCACAAAAACCAAAAAGTATCATGAAATAGATGATTTACTTTCTATAATTAAAATGAAGAATGCATTTATTGATTCAAAAATCGGATCATTTTTGAGTGACTGTCTTGTTCATGGGATAGAGTCCTACATTTAACCCTAGAAGATTGCCAAGGACACAACTTGTATCCTTTAAATGAACAACTAGACTTTCGTACATATTGAAAAAGGATGATTTTCATCCAATTTTTTGTGTGCAACTTTATTGATGCTACAAGGTGATTGTAAGAAAGACCAGTACTATTTTTTGCCACAATGAGAGTGACTTTCTTATCATCCACTATAACTTTTGAAGCATGAATTTGATTAACTAGAAATTTTTATTAGAGATGGCTAACTTGATAGTATTTAGATTCCTTATTTTTCAAAAAAAATAATTCAAAAATCATTTTACATTCACATTTCAATTTAGCTAATTTGTCACATTTTGCGATTTAGGATTTTTAAGTACTAGAGAATACCCAAAATTAATGATTTAGAGATGAAATTTATGTGATCTATTCACACAATAGGGAGACATGTTCATATCAAAGGAAATCTAAAAATATATTATTTTATGGCCTCCATATTTGTACAAATAGGGCTCTCTTGGGCGTGCACTTTGAACATTGAAGATGGTTTAGACTTCTATTTTTTGGTGAAATGTGATCACTATCAAGTCTTTACAAATGATCAATTTTTAGATATTTTTTGTTCATGATTTTATAATAATTATTAATTTAAACCTAGTTGTATCTATTTTCTGTGACAAATTGTCTTCCATTTCAAATAGTATTTTTTTAGTACTTGCAAGTACTCAATGGTACTAGTAGCCATAATTGATTTTTTAAATCAATGGCTAAGATTGTTTTGTTTCATAGTACTTGTAATATTTATAGTACTTAGCGTAGAAATTGTAGTTTTGGCAAAATGGAATGATTCAAAGCTTTCTATATATATATATATATATAAATCTAGAGTACCAATTTCAAAATTTTATTTATTAAAAAAATAATTTTTGAAGAACTTTTTATGCTCCACAAAGATCAATGAAAATTGCATATTATACAATAATTTTTAACCATGTAGTCAAAAGTTATGAAAATTGTTGGGCCTTAAAGTTACTCAAGCACATCTTTTGTGAAAATTTCAAAGAAAAGAAACAATCGCTTTTGTAGCGAGTTGTCCAAAATTGCTATGTTGCCAAAAAAATGGTGTTTGGTCCTTTAGGATTAAGTCCTTTTGTTTGCAGGAATTTTCTTGTGATTTGGCAACGATATAGAACAATTTTTACAATTTTTCGGCTTAAATTTTTTTTAATTAATTTGTGTTGAACTTAATCTGAATATACAATAATTAAAACTTGAAATTATTATCACTGGAAGCACATCCAAAATTATTTTGAATAGACATAAAAAATTTCAAATTTAGACACTAAACAACTACTTTGAACAAAAACAAGTTAAAAGTAACATTTTGTAGAGGCTTTGGCAAATTTGGCTTACCAAAGCAAAATTTGGCCAATTGCACTTCAAATTTGGACTGCAATTATGTGCTTTTTAGTTTTAACTTTATTTTTAAAGCTTTTCTATATTTTCTAAACTATTAATATTTTTTGAAACAAAGGAATAGCCCATTACTAAATAAATAAATAAGCACATAATAACAACCTCAAAGCCAAAGTTCAATACAAAAGGGAGCAAAATAGTTCAAATATGTGTACATGTGAAGATGTGTAATGAAATAAGACTAAGAAAAAATAATGATTTAGTGATGATTCACTTGGAAACAATGTTATAAGTTTCAACTCTATGATTACATCCTCATGGTTGAATCTATCATTTGTCTAGTGAATTAACCATAAATGAAAGAAATTTTTTTTTTTTGAAACTCAAACATATGAAATTGAGTGGTTGCAAGAAAGACCAAATGATTTAGGGAGCGTTCTGCCAAAACTAAAGTTTTTGCCGAGGTTTTTGTGCTAAGTATTATGAGTACTACAAATATTATGAAACAAAACAATCTCAATCATTGATTTGAAAAATCGATGGCTACTAGTACCACTGAGTACTTGCAAGTACTAAAAAAATACTATTTAAAATGGAAGACAATTTGTTACAAAAAATAGATACAACTAGGTATAAATTAATAATAATTATAAAATCATGAACAAAAAATATCTAAAAATTAATCATTTGTAAAGACTTGATAGTGATCACATTTTACCAAAAAATGGAAGTCGAAAAAATCTTCAATGCTCAAAAGTGCATGCCCAAGAGAGCCCTATTTGTACAAATATGGAGGCCATAAAATAATATATTTTTAGATTTCCTTTGGTAAGGACATGTCTCCCTATTGTGGGAATAGACCACATAAATTTCATCTCTAAATCATTAATTTTGGATACTCCCTAGTACTAAAAAATCCTAAACCGCAAAATGTGACAAATTAGCTAAATTGAAATGTAAGTATAAAATGATTTTTGAATTTCTTTGAAAAATAAGGGATAAAAAAACTATAAGTTTTCCATCTCCAATAAAAATTTCAAGTTAATCATGTTCATGCTTCAAAAGTTATAGTGAATGATAAGAGAGTCACTCTCATTGTGATGAAAAATAGTATTGGTCTTTCTTGCAATCACCCAATTGTACCAAACCATTATGAGGATGTGTTTGAAAATTTTGAAAGTTTTGACTAATAGATTATAAAATTATAGTGCTTGAAAATAGAAAAATAAACTTTTGACCTAACTTGCTTGAGAACAAAAATTTGAAATTCATCTTGGAGTGCAAATTTTGCACAACTCACTACTCATTGTTTTTTAAACTATTAATTACCAAATCACGTTAATTGCATTCTTGCCAAATTTTAAAAAAAACAACAAGTTTTGCTAATTTTGGTCCAAAGTTGTCCACCCTAATTTTGGACTCCATTGCTTTCAATACATACACTTGATTGGAATAAATATTAAATTTTCTAAAAAAGAGCATTTTTGCACCTTGTGTCCAACAATAAAAAAATATGCATTTAAAAATCGACTTGATTTTTGTATTGTCCCTTAAATAATAATTGAAAACAAAAATTTGAAATTCCTTCTAGAAATATTTGTAAATTGAATACTAATGATTTGCACAATGACTTTTTGGAATGTAATATTTTTAAGTATGGAAAGTAATAGTGTTTACTGCATGTACTTTATTATTGAATTTAGTAATGAAGGGTCATTTTTTGAATTGGAAAAGTCACTTCTAGAAGTAAATATACCTGCACTCTTTGAAATATAGAATATTTTAAAAAGTAGGTTTTGAAAATTCCTACCATATAAATTTTTATAAAAAAGTCTTAGAAAATTTGTATGTATGGAATTGAACATTTCTATTAGATAAATTCTTACTCGAAAGGATGCATATGTGAAGAATTCAAAATAGGTTGCACATATAGCTTGAAAGTTTGGGGATATATACATCCTTAACAAAAGAAAACTCAATTTATGCCAAATCCGACCTATAGAGTATTCCCACCCCCCAAAATGAAATAATAAAAAAGAGCATCCCCCTAAACTCATGGGCTAGGGAGGATGGTCCCCTCTATTGCCCCAACTAAGGATAAATGTAAAAATTACCTCTATTTTGTGCCTTGTAAATTTCAAATTCCTTTTGCTCTCTCAACTAATTTGGGTCCTTTGATTGCAAATATGAATTCGGAATTTGCAAATTTTATCATGGGTGGCAAATAAAAAATTGCAGTGTTTTCTGCAGGGGTAAAAAACACGTGGCAATAAGGGGGGTAATCCTCCCTGGCCTTGCCGGTGCCCCTCTTGAAGCCGACGTCGCAAGCGACGGCATGGTCTTCCCCACTCCAGTGTGGAAAGGTTCCGTGGCGGCTCAGATCGGGTCCTCAATTATCAATAACAGAATACGGACCCCCCCTTGCAAGAATTTCCACATCCCAAGGAATTTCCATAAGCAACAAACAAGCCCGCCCGCCCGCCCAGCCAGCCAACAAAAGAAACGGCAGCAGCAGCAGCAGCTACGCTCGCTACAGTCGCTACAGTCGCTACAGTCGCAATACTACACTTCCGCAACTCTACACTACACTGCTACACTGCGTTGAGTAGCTAGCTAGCTAGTTAGATGATGATAATATATATTTTTTTGAAAGTTAGCTAGACCAGCTAGATTACAAAGTAGCCAGCACTCGATTCATCCCCAGTGAGCCAGTCTAGTTGACCATCGTGCAAAGAAAATCCAAGAACAAGTCGTCCGACACGCGACGAACCACCTCCCCGCGTCAGTCAAAAATCTCAAGAAACGCCCACCCAATTCCCCCACATTACATTTCCAGAAAAACTTTCACACGAGTTTTGGAAGCTAGGGAACGAGTGAGGGTGAATCTATATAAAGCGTGGGGGAAGGTCGCATGCAAGCAGTATTGTGAAGTTGAGGCCTTAGCTAGAGCGTGGAACGATTTCCATGTGATGAGAAACGCCTTTGGTATTCTATCATAGCTACGAAGTAGGAAAGATAAGTGAGATCGATCGATAGCGTTCCAGCTAGTGGGGGCGGGCAGGCAGGCAGGCGTGCCTAAGATTCGGGTGGAGTGCGATCAGGAAGCCACGGGATTTGGTAACAAACCCCGTATTTGTGCCATATCCCTCCTGTTTTGTGGTCTGGTGAGAAGGCGAGGGTGCGCAATAGGGAATGAGTCTTGGTCGGCGAGCAACTCGACAACAGGCCGTGACTTTCGTTCGCAGAACGCTTGCATGTCGCGCGCGCTAGCTTGCTTACTTCGCGCTCCTTTTTAATCGAGTTTAGAATGAATTCGTAGCGTGAGCTGGAATCCTGACGAGTGGAAATAGTGGTGGAATATATAATAAGTGTCGACGTCGATCGAGTGCGAATTGGGACAATCCAGCCTTGCGTACGAGTGAAGGCATTCACTGGCAACAGAGAGGACTCACTGACTTTTTCACAACAATCGGTACCGTCGTTGTCGTGGTTGTTAATCGTCTGCGTGGACTCTCATGCATGTGTCGCGCGTTTCGTGAGGTTGAAGCTTCGGGAACTGGCGTCACTCGGGGTTTTGAATATAAGAATTGTGAGCCTCAGTGCACGAGTGGAATTCTGTGAGCGAGTCAAGTGATAGATTGAATTGTATTTGGGAAGAGGAAATTGGGATTGTGCGTTCAGTACACGACAGGACCAGGGAAGGTGCGTGCGAGTTCAGTGATTTCTTGGATTGCGTGTGTGAGAAGAAGTAATAGATCGATTGTTTTCGCGATTTCAGTAGCTATGGCGCCTTACGCGCACAATGCAGCCGATTTAGCCGCCGTGTTATCCAGCACCGACACAACGATGCGTAACGCGAGCCTTCTCTCCGCTCTCGCCGCGTCGAAGAGTTCGCCGCTGCCGCCCATGTTCGTCGAAGCCGAGGATCAGCGTCCCGTTCTCGACCTGGATTCAGATGCCACCAGCACCTTCATCCCCGTCATCGACATGTCACGTCTCCGTTCCGTCGACCCCGCGGCTCGCACCTCGCTCGTCACAGACATCGCCTCTGCTTGCGAACGGTTCGGGTTCTTCCAAGTGGTGAACCACGGGGTGGAGGAGGCGTTGATCCAGAGGTGCGAGGGGGAAGCACACAAGATGTTTGAGCTTCCGTTGGAAGTGAAGGAGCGAGTGCATCGTCCGCCGCAAACGTCGTTCGGCTATGGCGCTAATACGTGGGTGAACCAAGCGGTCATGCACTGGGCGGAAAGCTTCCACATGCAACTGCATCCGAAGTCGAATATCAGGGAATTCTCGGGGAAACTGTTCGCTGAGTCTGATCCCACCAAATTCAGGTACTGTGAATACGCCCTTGTAGACACAGCCTTCATTGTGGGGTCTGATTTGCTTTGCTTTGTGTATTAGAGTACTTGCGCTGAAGGCCATGTTGGAGGTACTAGCTTAAGCGAGAACTGAGGGTGTCTGGTTTGTTTTGTAGATTACTGGTATTCGTATGGTGCTTATTGGTTTCGTAGGCTTGCGTTTCGTACTCATGAATCTACGCTTATAGGCAAACCCTTCAGTGTGGTGGTCTGATTTGCTTTGCTTTGTGTATTAGTAGTTGCACTGAAGGCCATATATTGTAGGCACACCCTTCAGCGAGAACCGAGTTCATCTGATTTGCTTTTGTGGATTACTGATATTCATAGTTGTGCATATTCGTTTCTCAGCCTTGAGCTTCGCACTTCTAAACCTACGCTTTTAGGCAAAACTTTCAGTCAGCGGATGGGACGTTACCCCAGAATCCTGATGTGTCCCGTTGCTTTGCGCAGTTCCACGGTGGAGGAGTACATGGGCCAGATTGAGAAGCTGGCGCGTGAGCTGCTGGAGCTTTTGACGGAGGGGTTGGGCTTGGAGCCGACGACGTTCAACCATTACGTGGAGACGGAGCGGATGATGTCAATGCGGTTCAACCTGTACCCGCCGTGTCCACAGCCGGAGCTGGCGATCGGGCTGCGAGCGCACACTGACCCGCATCTGCTCACCATTTTGCACCAGGACGAGGTTGCTGGGCTGCAAGTGCACATCGACGACGAGTGGGTGACGGTGAAGCCGCGACCGGACTGTTTCGTTGTGAACGTTGGAGATCTTTTCCAGGTCTGTGATTCAGGACCTTGATCTCCCTCAAACTCTGGACGGATGCGTTCATACTTGTTTCGTAGTCGCAAATATACGCTTCTAGACAGAACCTTCTGATTTGCTTTGCTGTGTGTATTAGTAGACTGGCTTAGCTAGAACCGAGGATTAGGGATTTCTTTGTGTAAGAGTAGTTGCACTGAAGGCCATATGATCGAATCTTGTTAATCTTACCACTTGGATTCCCATCTTTCTCACTCTGAAATAGTTTGAATGCTCGTCACGGTCCATGATAGTAACCCAAGTGTGCTGGAGGTTTTCGAGTGTCATATTAGAGGTGGTCATAGTAAGGAGATTTGATTGCACCACAAGCACAACCTTGACCTCGGTGAACTGACTCCCTTCGCTTATTGATTCCAGGTTTTGAGTAATTCCAAGTACAAGAGCGTGTTGCACCGAGCAGCAGTGAACGGCACATCCAAGCGTCTCTCCCTGGCGTGTTTTTTGAATCCCCCATTAACGGCAACAGTGGAAGCTCCACCAGAGCTTATTACTCCCGAGAGGCCCCAGGTGTACCGGCCCTTCACATGGGGGGAGTATCTCTCCAACGCTTACAAGTACCACCCAGCTAACGGAGGAGAGCGCCATGAATGCTTCTTTCTGGAGTCTAGATCTTGATATCACCAAGTGGCTATCAATCCATTTGCGTCCCCACACCAAATCCTTCACGAATTCTTCATTATGCCAAGGATTTTGTCATCTCTCTTTCTGGGCCGTGAGACTAAATGATCATCTTATCCAATGCCCGCCCACTGAAAGAGAGAACGATGTGTGCATTTAGCTCTTCACTACCACCAATATTGCCAAAAAATTGAAAGAAAAAAGGATCAAGAGAGAGTGGTAGTGGAGTTCGTTACAATTTGTGTACATTTTTGAACAGAGCTTGTAGAGGCAGCATTCAGGAGATCAGATTGATCAGAGCCTGTGTGGCGATTTTGTTATTAGTGCCTGTGTGCACTTGGGAATGGAGATTGTAGAGACTTTTTCAACTACAAGGGGAACTTCATTTTGATACTAGTCAGCAGGATTGTTGTATAGTAAGCATTCAGTTGAGGCTTCACTAGGAGGCAGGGATCGGAATTGACAGAGTTACGAGACACTCTTGTGTAAGATACACAGTTCATATAATCATTCAAGGTTTTCAAGCAGTTGTGTAAAATGGCTATGTCCGATGCTCCTTCCGCAATGGCTTCTGTGCATTTTTACTAAAAACTTCCCCTTCTTACATATATAACAGTAACATTCTTTCCCTAAAGCCAGTTAGAAATACATGGGGTCCGTGAGGTTATGCTCTTGTGACTTACGAGGATGGTGGAGAGAATCACTGTACGAAATGTCACTTGGTTACCTACATTGGCAAGGTTTAGAGTTGGACTGCACATAGTTCTAGGACAAGTCCAGATTTATATTAGGTTAATAGGCACCTGATATTGTGCATAGCTGCCAGTGAAATGAAATTGACATCAGGATCAAATTTTTCTGAGCTTTGGCGCAGATGAGTGGGCTATAGAATGTGTTTGTTATGCATACTTTTGTTGCTATGATAAGGTTTCTTGAGTTTCGTTGTCAATTTCGTTAAATTATTATTAGGCAGGATCCTACCGTCAGGAATCCTTTTTAATGAGTGAAGATGCGAATCCGGGGACAAGATATGCCGGCCTACCACATGCCTTTGAATGTATCAAGCAAGTCTCATGCAATATAAAACATGGAGTTGACAATGCTTGTAAGGCAGAGTGCGCTGCAAGTACAGAGTCGTTTGGAAAGGCAAAGAGGGGTATGTTTGGAATTATTAGTACTACAGAATCGTTTGGATTGGCACGGAGGGCGGGCCTGTTGATGGAATCCTTTCAACTTTTTGAATCCGCGCGCGGCTCCAGATGAGACAGGCAGGGGAGTGACGGAGAGGGGGAACTGGTCCACTACATGGAAACCATTACGTAACCCGGGATACACCAACTCAAACTTCGAGGAGGCGCGGGGGTGCCACTTTCTCTTTGCCCGAGATCAATTGCCGCAATCCGCCCTGTCTCTGAATTATTACTTGCAAATATAACCTCGATGGATAGAGATGACGGACAGGGAGCTAGCCTGAGTACTGATGTTGGGTGGAATCACCTCCAAGTGGGGTGCGCATCCAAATTCTTCGGCCCTCGGAGTCGGGGGCAGGGGTGTCTGCATGCTGTGCCATGACCTTATCACGACGTCCTCGTCACAAGAGATAGCGCCACTTTCTGGTCCTAATGACTGACCCCTGCCAAAGAGCTTGACCGAAGAAAAATACTCCGTGTTGTGTTGGCTTTCTGCTTGTGTTGGGCTCTGTGCTCTTGTGCTTGGCTGGTAAATGTAGTTGGTTTCCTTTGAAGGTGTTGAAAGGTGTGGCCTTCTGGGCTGCTCCCACCCGACTTCAGGTGAAAGGTTCGTGAACGCAGCCTTGTCAGTAGAAAAAAAGAGCTGGGGCGGGGCACCAAGCTTCTGCGGTACGAAGCTTTACAGGTTTGGAATATTGATTGCAAGTGCAGCGAAGGAGATAAGAAATACTTCGGTGAAAAACATTAAATGTTTTACTTCAAACTCCGTGACCGTGCCAAATCGTGTGTGGTGAACTGGGGTTGTAGGCTCGGTTGGAAGCCATAAGGTAGAAGTACCTATTCCTGATAACTTAAGCATTTTAGCCTGTACGATATGGGAAATGCATTGAGAAACTGAGCTCAATCTGTACAAACATAAGGATGAGGAAGAATGTCAAATTTTATTTTTTTTAAATCTCAAGAACAAGTATTTTATTCAATGTAAATGTGGATTTTTCATTGGGACCCATTCCGGTCTCATAGACTCACCTACTATGGTTAGCTTTGGCACTTCTCCCCAAGCAAGGAGGGAAGAGAGATGAGTGGACAAGAAGGTGCAAACAAAGAATCTCTCTCAATGAACAGTGCATTCAAGCATTGCTTACAATAGGTGAGCCTAAAAAGTCATGACAAGGTGATGTCCAAAATAGGTACTTCTACCATATCTCTAAGAAACAAGGATTACTCAATGTGAATAGGCAATCCTTCGAGAAAATATACTTATTTATTAATCCTTTCTTGAATTTTTGCATATCTTTGCTTAAACATTATCTTCATAAATATATACTCCCTCCATCCCAAAATGATTGTCCACTTTGAATGTTGTGTTTTTTTAAGGTCGTTTTGAGTAGGTCAAAAAAATACTTCTTTATGGTTAATTTTATTTAGATTGCAATGTTCTTCATCGATTCTTGTGATTAGAAATTTGGAACCTTTCTTTTATTATGTTTTTCACAATAAAGTCAATGAAATTGGCTCAAAAAAATATCAACAAAATTGCGGACAATCATTTCGGAACAAAGGGAGTATTAATTACCCCAATTTCTTCAAATTCATCATTGAGAAAGTTTTTTTTAAAGTCAAGCATTGGTTTGAATGAATAAGAAGTTTTATGGTGAAAAGACTTTGGAATCTATGTATTCATAGTCTAGATTTTAGACATCAAAGCGCTAAGGCATTAATGGTTGTCCAAAGAGACATTAAGACAAAACAATACAAGACCACCCAAATAAATCCATGTTTGACAAATAATGTCATACATTGAAGAACAATTGATATAAGAGGGTAGAAGTATAGAACACTATTTGCTTATTAAACGTTGAATTTCAAATCTAGTTGACAACATTAGCAATTATATAGTTACACAAGATAGTTTACATATGAATCTTTAAGTTCAATTGTAATTATCTTCACTTTCCTCTTGGATAGCCAAACAAGTTTGTAGTACAAATATACTATGGATTGAAATGATTTTGTCTTGAATTTGAACCTAACTTATAATTAATACAATCATTTCAACCCATAGAGGATTTGTATTAGTGTAGTCAACCATTGACCAATATTAATGCCAAAGCTTCATTATAAAAGAAAATGACCTCTATTGATGAATTTTTTTAATTAAGCTCTAAAAATTGTGATTTAACTTTTCATATCAATATCTCTATATCAAAAATTTCCTTCTAAAATAAACAAATAATATAGTGGTAAATGAATTCTTAACATGATTGTTACAACAATGTGCCATGTGCATGATTTGGATCTAAATAGCAATAATAATGACCACAATATAATAGTGATCTACAATTTATAGTTAGTTTTTAAAATCAATCAAAGAAAGTAGCTACCAAGACTCCTTGAAATGTAAGCTTTTTAAATCAAATTTTTACCAGAAAAAACAAGTTTTAAACCCTTAACCCCTAAAGGTTTTTGACTATGTTTTCACCAAAAACACTCCAAAACTATCAATTCTAGTACAAGTACCAAATTTTAGAAAAAAAAACTTTTTTGGACACATGTAACCATAGGATCTTGTAATAACCTGGTTTGAAAAGATGTGAAAAAAAATTCAGAAATTTTCCACCACGTAGATTGCAAGATATTACCATTTAAAAAAAATCACACAGCTACACAAGGTCACAAGGTCACATCTATATAAAAAATGTCCAAAATGGTGGTGCACCTTTTGATTCATTTTTCAAGGCAAGTTGGCTACATGCTTGAAAAATTTTAGACCATTTCGAATTGTACAACATATAGGGAAAAAATAGTAAGTAGAAAGAAGTAGAAAATGATTCACTATTTGTATCATATTCACTATTAGGGTAAATCACTTTACCTTTTTTAAGTATTCTTTTTAATGTTAATTGTGATGTTTAAAGGTTCAATCAATTTGTCATACACTTCACTACATCACATTATATAAACATGGAATGGTCCCCCCTATGTTGGGAAGGTATAATTATTATGCTCTACTAGATGCTTAGGAGGGACTTACCAATTAATCCTAGGATTGTAGTTGGTTGAAGAATCGTACAAGACAATATTGTTTGTTGTAAGGCAAAGGGCTCTAAAAGCAACCCTTCTTTAAAAGCGATTACTAACACAAACTAAGGTGCATTTTGTTTTCTCCAATGTACCAACAGTGTACATTTCAAGAGGAGATAGCTTATAGCGCCCCTAACATTTCAACTTCAAAAATCTGTAACTAAGGTAGTTTGCTCTTAAAGCAACCATGTAAGCCTATCCAACTCATCATTGATAAAAATATATTCAAGCAACATGCCACCCATTTAGACACCCATCCTAGATACAGGTAGCATTTAGAACATGGTCACTTTTAGAGGAGACTACCTTAATCCCCACAAATGTCCAAAATCTATGAAACGACTTGGGGTTGATGTCAATCCCATTTTCCTTCCTACGAATATTTACTAACAATTATTTCAAGGAGTTTCACTTCTTCCAAATGCAATCAACTCTTAGAAGATTACTTTAAGAGTATATTTCTTCTTTCCAAGGATGAAAAAAAAACTACCTACCTCATTGCTAAACAATGTTATGTTAGTTATATTTATACCTTAAATCAAGTTGTTTGTTTTGTTTTGTTTTGTTTTTCCAGATTTTAGATTCTAGCCTATTACCTAGATAAAGGCTCATCATCTGGTGACAACACACTGATAAAAATATATGCATAGCACATGTGTTGTGAGATAAAAGAAACTCTAAAAACTTTCAAAAGTTAGAGTTGCTAAATTTTAAAACAAAAAGAGGATAAATGTAAACTAAGACATACATAGGAATGACCATGACTTAGAAGACTTGATAAACATTCCATTAGGATGTGGTATTTCTTACTGCATTCTTCTTGTGTTCTTTATTATTTTTTTCAAAATTATTAGTAATGTGCACATATCTTAGGATATGAAATTAGACTAAAATTATGATTTGAAATTTCACTTATGAAATCAAATCCTATACCTTGGATACATGGGATTTATACCCATTAAAATATTTCTGCTGATCTCTAATGCAGCTAAATATTTCTGCAGACTACTTAATAAAATACTGACAAATTAATGATCAATTTTATTAAGACGCCAAAAAAAGATCTTGACTTGAAAAGAATTATAACCAGCCACACTATTAAGCAACCTATGTCAGGGTACCAAGAACCACCATCAAACTAATGGTGATGTAATTAGCCTCCAATCTAAACATTGCATTTACTGTACTGTTCATATTAACGAAGCAATGCACTGGTACGAATGACCATAGTTCCAATTCAAAATGGGATAATCAATCACATCAGTGGGTTGTCATCTAAACAGGACTTAAGCTATTTATATGCATAATCTCTAGAAAGGAACACCTTCATAGCAAGAACTGTTGAACGATTGCTAGTTTATTCCTGACTTATTTTTGAGCTGCAAAATAAGGGATTCTGTTCAAATGGCTTCTTCACAGTCTTCGGCCAACAGTCAGGTCTAGGCTTTGTGTATATTTAAGTTTATGTTTATGATTATGTGTGTGCTTTGAACAAATTCATGTTGTAATTATTCAGACTTTGAGTTACATGCTTTATTCCAAGTTCTTTTCAAGTGAAAACGATAGCAAGTGAAGTGGTCTGCAGACACCTGGTACAACCTCACTGACTTCATTTCTGTGTGATTTGTCTTTGGGATAGGTACAGGTGAGGACCACTTCCTCTCGAAATTTACTTGGAGCATTATGGTTTTACAGGGATTGTTCCTATCGTCTCAAAGTTAATTATGTTACTACTTGTAGTTGATGTGGGAGTATTAGTGACAGAAATCAGATTTTGGTGATATGGTATACTCATATGCACAGTTCCTTGCAAAACTTATGCATCAAGTTTACCTCTGTGAAATATTAAGCCTTAGAAGTTGGGCTGATTTTTTTCTCTAAAGGCAGCTTGCTATGACTAGTAACTTTTAGAAAAACTACATTGTGATGGGACTGAAAAAGTTAGATAAGTACTCTACAAGAGATGTTCCAGAAAAGGTTTGTTTTGTTTTGTTTTGTTTTGTTTGTTTGTCACGTTGAGATCTCCTGGACCGTGTGTCCCCTGGTCACGTGCTTGGTACTGTCGGAAAGCCCTCGGCGAGGAGGGGTGCACCAGCTTGGTTTCGTGGCGTTCGAACGTACGGTGTGAAAGTTATTGAATTTTGAAGTTTTTATGAACTAAAAAATTATTATGAACTAAAAAAAATTAGAAAATTACTTTTACTTTTGTTTTGACTGTGGCAACGGCACAGGGCACACTATACTAATGATGGTATTTAGTGTTATGTTACTAACAGTGTTACTTGAGCTTTTACCCTACCCACTCTAAATGTCAATTAGTTGGCATTTAGTATTGTGTTCACTTTTCTGAGCAATAACTTTTTTGAGCATGTCATAGGTTTCTTGGATTCTTACGTTTTTCTTTGCATTTTGATGAAATAGTTAGGTAACACTAAATGTAAACTTGTAAAAAATTTATACCCAATAGTTGACAAATAGTGTCTATGTTGACATTTAGTGTTGGTAACATTAGCCGGATTGTTGACATTTAGTGTTGTGCTTCGTAATTAGAGTTGCCAACACTAAATACCATCATTAGTGTAGTTTAAGTTATGTTGATGAGGCCGACCCCAGTGAAACGCATACCCAAGACAGATCTTTTGAAGTTTTCTTCTTGTGATGATGGAAGGAAGGAACTGCTTCATTTGTTTAGTTTTTTCGAGTTTCTTTTTTGAGGGGTGTTTTGTTTGAGTGAGTCAACAGAGGGATATCACTGTTGGCAGTTGTGGCAGACAAGAAGCTCATTTGGAAACTCCAAACGAACCACAAGTGGAGTCACAAGCAGGACGTTAAATCATGCCATCCAAGGTGGACCCAGCAGGGTAAGGGTTTTAAGGGTTTAAGGGTTTTGTGGGTTTTGTGTTTTAAGGGTTATAAGGTAAAATAAAAAAGACACCCCCCCCACCCCACCCCGTTTTGAGCCATGTCTATGCTATGTTGTCGACCTCACCTAGCTAATTCAGGGTCTCTGATTGCAAATATGAATTCACAATTTGCCAAAAAAAAAAAGGTCATATGTGGCCAATAAAAAATTCCTGCGTTTTTTTCCCCGGGTGAACTCCACCTGACCAGGCCCACCTTGGCTGGCACGATTTAACGTCCTGCGAGTCCCACAGCTCAAGGTGGGGGGAGCTGGGGACACTCCTGAGGCAGTTGAAGTGAAAGCTCAAGTACGATGCCTTGGGAGCTTGAAGAGCTTCGGGAGTTGCAAATGCTGGGCTTCGTATCAAAGATACGTCCTTGCACGAAGTTACGAACCCTGAGTTGTGTGTCTCTCCCGAGGAAACAAGTTCGCACGAATCGAGCAAAGGCTACGCCCTGGGTTTGCATCAGGAAGGCAGGCGGAGGTCCTACAAAGGGAGACGTGCATCACTGATCCCCAAACTAGTTTGTGGAATGGAGTGCAATATGCTACTGGGTTTGTGGAATGGAGTGCAATGTGCTACTTAGTTTGTGGAATTGAGAGCAATGTGTTACTTGGTTTGTGGAATTGAGAGCAATGTGTTACTTGGTTTGTGGAATTTGGGGCAATGTGGTACTTAATTTGTGGAATTTGGGGCAATATGCTATTTAGTTTGCAGTATTTAGTGCAATGTGTTACTTAGTTTGTGGAATTTAGTGCAATATGCTACTTAGTTTGTGGAATTTTGGGCAATGTGTTACTTAGTTTGTAGAATTTGGGGCAATACGCTATTTAGTTTGTGGAATTTAGTGCAATGTGTTACTTAGTTTGTGGAATTTGGGGCAATATGCTATTTAGTTTGCAGAATTTAGTGCAATATGCTACTTAGTTTGTGGAATTTGGGGCAATATGCTATTTAGTTTGTTGTATTTAGTGCAATATGCTACTTAGTTTGTGGAATTTTGGGCAATGTGTTACTTAGTTTGTGGAATTTGGGGCAATATGCTACTTAGTTTGTGGAGTTTTGGGCAATATGCTATTTAGTTTGCTGTATTTAGTGCAATATGCTACTTAGTTTGTGGAATTTTGGGCAATGTGTTACTTAGTTTGTGGAATTTGGGGCAATATGCTATTTAGTTTGTGGAATTTAGTGCAATGTGTTACTTAGTTTGTGGAATTTGGGGCAATATGCTACTTGGATTGTGGAGTTTGGTGCAATATGCTACTTAGTTTGTGGAATTTGGGGCAATATGCTATTTAGTTTGCAGTATTTAGTGCAATATGCTACTTGGTTTGTAGAATTTTTGGGCAATATGCTACTTAGTTTGTGGAATTTTGGGCAATATGCTAGCTTCAAGACAAATAAACATCAACTTTGGTTACCTTGAGAGCAACCCTTTTTTTACTTTTTGAGAAAGTACTAGGATGGTAATCACTTAGAACTTGGTGTAGCATTTTGTTTTTACATTAATCCATCTTTGGGATCAAAAAACACTTTTTAATCATATTCATGCACTTTGTCATCCAAATTTGGCAACTTCATCTATATTAATGAGAAATTTTGGCAAAAAGTAACAATTTATTTTGAAATGGTGCAATTTAACCCCATGGTGCCTAAAAAAAGGGGTGCTTGAGAGTGAAGAGTAGTATTTAAAAAAATAGAAAAGAAGGGCTTTTGCAAGTTGTAAAGGATTATTGGGGGTATTGTAATACCAAGGTGACTAAATAAATGTTGATTTCAATGTAGAAGAAGTTGCAAATTGGCTATCAAATTCTATTTTTTTATATCAGTCTCGGCTAAAATCTAATTTTTTCAAGGATTTTCTCCAATGTACATTTAGCTACTAAAATTTTTATAGAGCAATGGAAAAAATCTTAGCCAATTCTGTAAATGTTGTTGTGCATAGTGAATTTAGCCCTTGGAAAAAATACTAGAATTTTATTATTTGCCACTGATGATGACATTTGGAAATTTGGAATTGATATTTGGAATTAGTGGTCCCAAATTAGTAAGAGGAGGTGTAGAAATATAGAATGAATGTAGTGCAAAAAAGGAGGCAATTTAAATTTGTTTATTTTTCTTGAAATGAAATCAACTAGTGAGCATGTATCTAATAGGTATCTAGAAACTAAATAAATAAAGATTACCCTATACAACATAGAATTCACCTTGTGGGGTCCACTTTATATGACCACTTTTACATGCTAGATTTTGAAGTTATCATTAAAGTTATCCTGTGGATCAACATGTGGATCAACATGTGGAAATGGGATGTTTCACTACATCAATTTGTCTATATGCAATGTGCGACACTAATTTACTAAAGTCACACTATTATGAATTAGTGTTGGTTTAAATAATTATTCCTAGATTTGACCAATTCCCTCAAAAAAAAATCGTGGCGACACTCATTTTGTAGGCAATGTTAATTCCCCTTCAAAATTTCTTCTTTTAATTAGGACAAATTAATATAGCTAAGCCACTAAGGTTATTACACCAATTCTCTTACAAATAATCATGATTTCTATTTTTTTATCTCTACAAGAGGGTGTTTTTTTAAAGAAAAGATGCCAATTTTTCATACATAAGCCAATTTAAAAAAAATCCAAATGTTGATTTGTGAAAAAAAATTTAGGCCATTTGATAGCATGGGATTGTAAGATTATTACATTTGAAGTTAGAATAAAAAGTACTTTGTATTGGAATAGCTATTTTTTGAGGTAAAAAGTACTTGTACTATTTAAACTATAAAATATTTGTAATGAAAACTTTAGGAAATCCTTACCACATAATGTTAGTAAATAAATAAAAAAATTACAAACATTTAGGATCTTTTCAGTTTACCAAAAATTTGAATCTAAGAAAAATATTTCAGAAACCAAAATATTCTATCTTTGGAACATGTTTAAATTCATTCATTTTTCTAAATTTGAATACATGGTTCTTGATAAGAGATTAAATTAATATAAATTTTATAAAATTAAAAAATAATCTATTTAACCCCTGAACATCAAAATTCTATAAATTTTTTTACAATTTAGGCTATTTTTTATGATGTCAATTTTTATTGTGATTTCTTTAAAAAAAAATTGGAGATAAAAAATGTTCAATCTTCCTAGGAAATATATATATTTTTAAAATTTCAATTGGTGCCCAAGTGCAAAAGTTACGTCCTACTAAGTACAAAATATACAAATAAGAAAAAAATTAAAAACTAATATTTTTTTAGTTTATTTTCCTTCATAGAATATATTTAATTCTATATTCTATTTGAATTAGTGATGTGGAATTCTATATTCTATTTGAATTAGTGATTAGGGAGTCTTGTCTTTTTTGCAATCAAAGTATCTTCTTAAAAATAACTTATAGAATTTGGTTATTGAATTCAAATCCCCCCCCGTTTCACAAAAGGCTCTAAGGACTAGATTATTTACTACAATAATTTCACTCTTAATATTGACATGTTCTAATCCAATTTTAGAACTATTGAGATGTATTTTGTACTTCCATCTAGTACCAAGCCTATTTCTATCATGGTAGAATTTTTTTTTAAAATAACAATCTTTGTTTATTTAGTTTTAGTTTTAGTTTTTTATTGATTGTACTATGTCAATTTTCCAAAATATAGATTTATTATAGACACCTTCTATGGTTATAGGTGTTTATGTGTATAGGTACCTATGTTATAGACTCTTGTCATATTATTGTACACCTATGATGTTATAGTGTACCTATATTATAGTTACATATGTTATAAATACCTTCAATTGGTTGTAGGTACATACCTACAATTAGGTTCAAGGCTCTTAAGCTCACATCTTTGCACTTGTATGCTAACATCATTGTATCAAAATTTTGTAATGCAAAATAATTTAAGCTAAGAAGACTAAAAGTCTAAGAACCAAATACAACAAAGGAAAAGAAAACATTTCATTTTCCCTCTAAACTCTAATATCTTATAATCAACTTAACCTCTAAAGGACCATTGTCCCTTCAAAGAACAAATGGGATTTTAGGTAAGTACCTATGGCTGAATTTTTGTCATGATTTTTTTGAAACTTTTTTTGGAAATAGAAACAATGATTATCTTTGAGAAAATATTATTATTTTTTCAATTGATGCTTAGGGACAAAAGTTATGCCCAAATAAACTCAAAACAAGGAAGACTGGGCAGTCTAAAAAAATTTCAAATTTTTTTATCATAGATTATATTTTTATCTACATGAAAAGTTTTAATTTATTCTATTTGGATTTGCTCTAAGAAAAATATGGACAATCTTGTTTTGGAGGCAATTTGAGCATCTTCTTGAAAAAACAACTTGTAGGATACATTTCTTAATGAAATTTTTATAATTTTTCAAAAAGAAATTCTACATGGTTTAGTTTTTTGCTAAAACAATCTCAACATAGGGATTAGTGCATTTTAATTCCATCTTAGAGATCTTAATAATTTAGACTTTCCTTCTATCTAGCACCTACTTCTACTTGATGATTTTTTAAGAATGAAAATTAAGTTTTTTTGAAATATTAGATGTTTTTTAGTTGCAATAGAGGGTTGTTTTAGACCTATTTTCCATGCTGGGAACTAGAAACTATTGGCCAAAATTAAAAATTATTAAAATTTTTAATTAATTTTTAAAAAATTAAGAAAATTATTATTTTTTAAATTAATTATTACTATTTGACGTGCAATCACTAAGCTACGTTAGAATGCTACTCTAGCCTATATCAAAGTTCCCATGGGCCATAACTTGTGGAAACTCGCAACCCTCTAAACATCTGAAATTTCATCTAATGTTTCCTTTATTCCTAGACTCTAACCTCAATTCTCCACCATAAAGATTTAAACCTCAAAACCTTATAGTGCAAAAAATTTAAGTTATGAAGGTTTGAAGTCAAATAATCTAGTCTCACAATATGCCAATAAATTTGTTTTCTTCACTTTAAATGCAAATATCTTGCAATCTGTATGGTCAAAATTTCTGAAATTTTGTCCACACATTTTCATACTAGTTTGGTGTAATATTCTCTGGTTAGATTTTCAAAAAAATAATTTTCAAATTTTTTTTTGCAATAGAAATGGTAGTTTTGAGTGTTTTTGGCAAAAAAAAGCCTTGGTCCTGTACGGATTAAGCAAATTTTAAGATAATTTCTCACACAAGTTGTAGCAAGAGTTGTAGATGATGTCTTTTGTAGTTGAAATTGAAAGCTTTCAAATTTTTTTTTCCTATTTTGGCTCTATGACTACTTGAATTGGCGTTAAGTTTAGTGTTAAGGCATGATTAACTGTAATAGTCTATTAAATATTGTGTGAAAACAAACTAGCTAACTAGATAGTTGCCTAGTTGAGAACTGAAAAGCCAATTTGGTAGTTGTTGTTGTCAATTGTCAATGGAGTATTAATGGAATTCATGTGACCCATTTGGTTTTCATCCATTGCTATTCCCCATTTGAAATACAAACTTATGAAGAAGTTGAGAGAATGGAAGGATGAGTGAAAAGAAGATATCCAAGTAGGATGTAGGTAAATGTCAATTTTGTTGAATAACAATGTATTCCAAGTTGGTTTGCAAATTAGTAAAGGCTTAGATTGTAGATTCCTAATTGGAAGATAAGTGACCAATTTGTAAAGAAGGAGCAAAGTCATATGAGAAAGAAAGAAGCATTCCAAGTTGGAGAACATGCGGTTGTCAATGGTGAAGATTGAAAAAAACAAAGATAAATTGGGATAGTTTCTTAATCTTTGTAGCCTTTAAGAGTGAGTGACAAATTGTGTAATTAGACCAAATAGAAAGGATTAGCATTTACCTAGTTGGAAGAATTCTTCTAGCATGTAGACTGTAATTACTAGTTTGGATTATTTTATAGCAAACCTATTTGTTATAGTCTTCTTAAGCAAACTTTTCATTAAGATTTAGATCTCCAAATCAATGTCTTAAAGTCTTGCCACACAAGTCTAATGCAAAATCTTACATATGGATATGCCAAAAAATTAGATTTTCTACATCTTAGTTCTTAACTCTTTGCACTAGGAATGATAATTTTTCTAGTGATTTTTGGTGGAACATAGTGTTGGGACTTTGGGAATTGAATAGATCATATGAAAATGTAAATGGCATATCCAATAGACCTACTATTATTATTTTTAAAATTTAAAATTTAGAATATAGAACTTAATTACTTTGAAATTCAATTTCAATATTTATTTATAGAAATATTATAAAATGATGAAACCTTGTAGTAATGTCATTCATTTGATGATAACTAAATTGAAGCTTAATGATACCAACAAATTTAAGTTGGCTTTTCAAGAAATGCTAATGGACTATCTTCAATAAATTTTTGAAATTTTTGTAAGATGTTTTAAAATTAACATTTTTTTATTGGCATGCTCAAGGTGAGAAAGGCTTTAGGTTTAGAGTATAATAATGTCACTATATAGGAGAAATTGTTGGTCTAAATTCACTTTAGACAATACCTAATAGCTTAAACATGCTAAGATTGGTGCTTTGGTGGTAGAAAGTCAAAGAAACATATGAGGCTTGAGTAAAATACAACAAAGGAAAAAAAATACAATAGACTCAATATAATTTTTTTTGGATTTATTAAACCTCTAGTCTTGTTCAAAAAACATGTCAACAATGAATCTAATAAATAAATATTTTGACAATTTAAAAATACATCTTTAGGGTTACAAAAGATTTATTTGGATCTTTGAGATTTTCTACCTTAGTGTATTCAATATAAAAAATAATAATACATTGGTCATTATGTTTAATACAATAAACATACCAATAGTAAAGTAAATTGATGCCCAACTCACTTCATCTTCATTTATATCAAAATTAGGTTTTTCATTGTGGGTAGACACAATGGGTTCAATCTCGGGTTCAATATGAGCTTCAACTTCTTCATGAAATTCTTCTCCTCATCCTTCTTCTCCATGTGCTTTAGTTGGCATCTCTAACATGTCTATTACTATATCTTGTCTTGTCATTTTATCCTCATCAAAATACTTTTGATTTTTGGATTGGTCAATTTATTCAATAAGTGATAGTTATTTCATTGTGTACACATAACATTAAGTAGACACATTAGAATCTTTGTAGAATACTCACTTTTGTAATATGTTTGTACAAAAATCCAATGTATTTTGTAAAGTATGTATCAATGAAGACTACCATGTGTCTTCAAAATGCTATTTGATAACCGTATGATCTAGATAAGAATGTATAGAAGTAAATTTTTTCTTTTATAATCTTTATACTTTTATTTAAAATAAAAATTTATTTAAAATAAAAATTTATTTAAAATAAAAATTTATTTAAAATAAAAATTTATTTAAAATAAAAATTTATTTAAAATAAAAATTTATTTAAAATAAAAATTTATTTAAAATAAAAATTTATTTAAAATAAAAATTTATTTAAAATCAAATATTTTATTTAATTCAATTTTAATGTCTATTATTGGTTATGTTAAGATAAAAACAAAATTCATTTTTTAATTAAATTTATTATGTGAATTTTATAAAAAATTTACGATAATAGATATAACTTTGTATGAATGTAAAAGTAGTTGAAAACACTCGCTTGATATAAGACCACTTACTTGACTTGTGTTGGTTGTCATTTTGGAAGTCTTTTGAAAATTCATTCTATGCAGAAGGCTTGGAGGTATACTTCAAAAGATGCATAGGATATAAAAATTAAAAACATATAATTTTATTAAATAAATACTAGGCTTGTAGAAAATACTTCCATATGAAACCTCATTGGTGATCACATACAACCAAACAAAATCCCCAAAGAGGCCTATCTTTGTTTTGAACTCCCTCAATTGAAAATACACTATTAATGGGCTTCAATTTTAGTCTTGTGACTTTGAAATTCCATTATTTTTGTCTTGGTTTCATTTCACCATTAGTTTATATTGAGTTTTTTGATGTTTTTTTGGATGAAAGTCAATCTTATCTAATGGGTTAAATTAGGTCCTTCTAAGTTCACCTTTTAACAATTTTACCACCTATTAAGGTAGTTTGCTCTAAAAATGATTGTATTCTAAAAGCGATCATGACTTAGGGGTACATTTTGTTTCCTTTAGTGTACCAATATTGTACATTTCAAAAGGTGGTTACTTTTAGAGACTATAATGTTTCAACTTCAAAATTGATAACTAATTCCAAAAAGGTTCAAAAAATACGAAATGACTTGTTTAGATGCCAATTCCATTTTTTCTTCCTACAAAAATTTATTGAAAATTATTTCAAGGAGTTTAGCTTCTCCAAAAAGGCAATCAGTCCTTAAATGGTCGCTTTAAGAGCACACTAAGGTAGTCTACACTAAAACTGCATGTCTCTTTCAAATCACCCCTATTATTAGCTGGAGAATGGAGATGAGGTGATGCTTAAATGGGCCACTCTAGCAATTGATTGAATCGAGGGAGAATTATTTTTCTATTGCAAGAGCCAATCATTGTCTTTGATTTCTGCACATCTCTTTACAAGTTGCAATTGGACGCATTTTGGGAGACCTATAGTCACAAATAGGTGCCTATGCCCCAAATCTTTGAAAATTTATAAGTAATTGAAAAATGCTTGGAAAAATGCAAAACCACTTGTGCTAAGTTCCACATCTATTTTTCTTTCTCTGAAAAATGATCTAAAAATATTTTTGTCCATGGAAACGTATGAAAAAGGCGGAACAGCCCTTAAATGGTCGCTTTTAGAGCACGCTACCTTAGCTTAGCACCTTTGAATCAAATTTCATGAATTGGGTTGCCTGCTAAGGTTTTCTGCAATTTTTTAGGGCAAAGAAGTTGATCAAGGAATGCCACCTGATCTCAAAATAATACTTTTTCTAAGAGACAATCACTGTACACAGTACAACATCCCCACAGGGAAAAGGAGAATTCCAAAAGAAGTTATGTCCCTCTCCTTTATGGAATGTTTTCGCAAGTACACTGATTTTGTCCCGTTAGGGCATATGATAATACTAATTTAACAAAGTTACACTATTTGGAAAATAGGCTGAAATACTGCACGCCCCCTAATAGGACAACAATCAGTTTACTGTTGTTTGACCTGGATATGACATTTTGATTTCAAACAAAATATAGAATGTCAAACTTTCAAATTTAAGCCTTCGTTTGTAAAATTGTATACAATACAATAAACTTTCTTACAACTTACTCAATATTAGCCACCCACTAAGATATGGGTCCCTATTTGTGCCTCAATTTAGAAGCCAACCCATTTGTGTCACATAACTTATTTTCGAATACTTATTTCAATCCAAAGACATAACTTCGTTTGGCATGCTTGTATATTCAAATGTACACTATTGGGACATAGTAGCTATAGAGTGGCAGACACTCAGGACTTGTTTACACCAAGAAACTTTGGGTTGGAGCCTAAAGAAATGGAGTGTTTTAATTGGGTCCATAGCTATCTTCCAATCAAAACACTCCATTTCTTTGGGCTCCAACCCAAAGTTTCTTGGTGTAAAGAGGCCCTCAATAACTCACATGATGCAAATATGTTCTCTTCCTTTATTCCAAAAAATGCCCCAAACTGCAGGCTCAGAGGAATGGCAAACTCAAGAGCAGCAATTTGTATCAGAAGTTTCTTTAGTGGCCATCACTAATCTTTGTTCCTTTTAAAAATGAAGCAAGCCCTTGAGCAAAAAGAGTCTGTGTTCGTAACATTAACATTTTCGAGTCTTACCGTTGAGTGCAATGAGAGGACTGTATTTATACGAATATTAAATGACTTCCCGCATGTCATATTTAACCCACACTAGGATCTTAATTTTCAATTATGTTTACGTAAATCACAGAGTTCTTAATTTCTACATCAAAAGAAAATATGCATTAATATGTTGCAAACATGTATTACATAGTCCAAGGTAAAAATTACTGTAATTTGGTAGCACATATATATTGCAACTCTCTATGTAAAAAGACATCCTGCCAGTGTTCGACAGCATTGAACAAAAGGCTTGAATTGAGTCCATTGCGAACAATGTCTGCATTGGATTTCTTGTGCATTGACATAACGCGTGAATGGGTTCCCGCCATATAAGGTGTGAAGTGACAGTTTGCATTCCTCAAGATTCTCTCCATGAACAGAGACAGGATTCTCTAGATCTGGAGATTCAGAACCCATAGTTCCTGCAATAAAGAACAGTCAAATAAATGATCGAAACAACGAAATCAATAAGTCTGTGACCACGGATCGGAGGTGTTTTACAACGAAATTACAAGTGAAAACAAGCAAATGAATTCCCGAGTTGAAAGCTACAGGCAGCGATCCTTCTGGCGTAACGTACTAAGCGCAAAACGGATTTCAAAGGAGACCTTAGCCTGTTCAGTCATGTGTTGCCATCAGTTGAGATTGACTAAGACAATACCGGTAATTCAGTCACTGCCACCCAGCTTACGTAATTGCTTGTGAAACAGTCGAAGTTGAAATGGACATCCCCGCAAAATGAGGGTCAGATTTCCAGCTCATCTTTCACACTCTCGTTACCATCACGGGCTTAAAATCGCCTCCATCTAATAAGTTTGACGTTGAAATGAATTCCTTGCCTCCAAACCATTTTCTCCAGCCCACGCCAACAATGAGATGCAGTCTTGAATGTCCTCCAAACCTCTAATAGCAGTGGAATGGATCATTGACGCCCGGGCTTTGGGACAAGGAGGTTGTTCTCGAGAGTAGGGACGATCAACTCATATAAAGCTCTGCAGGTTTCGTATGTCCTATTCATTAGGTTAACTTGAGAGCGTGAGCGGTAGTAGAGGTTGCGGCAGTCATAACTCGGGAAAGATTTATTCGTGTAGAAAAAGTTGCACCAACTGAAGTTCGTCGCAACTGCATGATATAATGTGCGTGATGACCCCGTAGGAAAATCTGCTGCAAATGCTGGGTTTATTTGGTTGATGGTTTCACTTCTGAATTGCAAATATATATCCTGCCCTCCGTACAGCTGGTCAGATTTCTCTTTCCGCGTGTCTCTTTTCGTGAATATCCAATTCGTTGACATAGATTAGCTTTTAGGGCTTCTGGATATCGGTATCAACCTGAAGCAACGATTCCTTCTCGCTGCAGATCTTCGAAAGTCGGGCCAAGTTGAAGCAGCAAAGCAACTCGGAGGACTCGATCCCATTGCAAACTATGTCATCGGTACGCCCTAAACCTTCCCAGGGTTTTGCTGTTCAATCAGAGCGATGGATGGGTTGGCGGGAACAAACTTCTTCCCGAGCAAATTAGCAATTTAATTAGATGGGATTGATCCAGTTACTCGTTGATTGAATCCCCTCTTGATAATTTCACTAGTCCCTGCCACCATTAGTAGGATGTTCCTCCGCCTGCTTGTCGCGAAATGCACATGGAACGGAAAAGTGGTGGGTTACGACCATTAACTTCATCTTCTAATCGATGTGGGAGTGATGACGTTACCGTCAGTTAGGCGCAGGACATGGGAAATAATTATTTCGATAGGAGCCAGTCTCTGGCGCGGGTGTCTTCGGCATCGACAGAGACGGATTATATTCCTGCTACGGTGCCGTTCGATTGGGAGACTACGCCCGGGAGATCTGCAGCTGCAAGGTGTGAGATCATTGAAGCGTCCTCGTTACCACTTCCTCCTGGAAGACGACCAAAGGATGGATTCTTCCTCCCAATTTCCAGGTCAGTACAGCGTCCAAATTTGCTGAATGAAGAGGGTGGAATCGAATCATCACCCAGGGAGAGGAGCCCGTTCAATCTGAAGTTCTCCGGCTATTCGAGGAAGTCTTTGTTCAAAAGCCGAAAGCAACGAAAATTTCGCAAGGACGCGGACTGTGTTGAAGAAACAGGTAGCTTTTTCAATCCTTTAACTGCCCATAGATTTGGCTCGAGAATCACCAGGAGAGTGCTTGTAGAGTCCCAGAAGAGTCCACCCTGTTTCGGACAGTGCTTGCCGGTTGGAAGGAAAGCATCTTCGTCGCACATTGATCATCACAGGGGCAGAGGATTGGACGCTGTAGAAGATTCAGATGGGGAAGAACATTATGCCACTCCCCGCTCATCGATCTCCTCGGGATCTCCTCTCCCATCACCCCGTCATGGACATGGAAGTATGCGAGATTCATCCATAACTGGAGCTGGGAAGCAGTTACAGGTACCAAGCAGTCGATTTAATATGGCATCCATCCTGATAGCTTTGTTTTCTTCTGAATCTGATGATTCTGAAGAAGATAATCAAGCAGAAGCTGTTGATGGAGGCCATGAAATCACTGAAGATGATGGTGGCGAAGTCAGGATCTCTGAACATTTGTCATCACCGAGGGCCCCCGTCTCCAATTCTCGCAGAAGTGAGAAGCTCCAACAGATCAGACCTGGCAGTGGCGATTTTACAAACAAGCACGATGAGAGACATACCTTTGCGGATTATGAGGGCAAAGTCGCTGATGCGCATCCTGTAAGCGAACCTCCAGACAGGGAATTACGTCTCCCGCCGACAAGGAAGATAGTTTTGCCAACGTCACGGTCCTCATGTGGAAGTTCAGATTTACCCGTCATCAACAGCTGCAGCCTTGATAACCCGAAGGCTGAAGTTGAAAGTGGGAGATCGCCCTCGGCCTGTGCTACTTCAACTGCTAAGCCTTCTTCGCTTCGAAGGGATTCTTTTGAAGAGCGATTGGAGCGGAACATTGCCATACCCAAGGTCTTCAGAACTGAGAACATGAAGGTCCCAAGAAATTCGCCCCTGTGGTTGGAAGAGCTGAAATCCTCCTCTCTATGGCCAAATCGAGCTCAAGAGATGCTCTCTCAAGGCGATGCTGGTATCCGAGACAGTGGCGATGAATCTGGCGAAGATATTGAGCATAGCAGCACTGACTCATTTGAGTACAGGACTCCAAGAGCTGGCTCGTCAACACCGTCAATGAGCTCTCCAGTCCTCCGCAGTTTAAATGCATCCCCCAAACCTGCAACATGGGTGGTGTCCGAGGAGGTGCTTAAGTCGTCCTCCATGTTCCAGCGCAAGCTCCAGCGGCAGCAGAGTCACGAGTCGCCGCGAAGCTCATTCATGTTGGATGAAGAGACCACTGCAGTGCCGAGCCCTAGTATTGCTTTCGAACAAATTAGTGTCACGGCCACAAGATTACCCACAGGTGTACCCGATGAATGCCACGTAAATTCTCCAGATTATGGTTCCAAAGGTGAAGATCTCGCCATACTACCAGTAACCGCACTTTCAGAAACGTCAAAGTCCGGCTCTGAAGAGATGAGCGAAGAGGTTCAGGAGGAGTCCAAGAATGGAGTAGGATCCTCTGGCACATCGTTTCCAATATATCTGCGTCGAAGAGGAAGCGTGATCATCACAGGCAAAGCAAATTCAAGGTAACGGAAGGGTATGCAACAGGTGATCCTGTTAATACTGAAGTATCATCATTTAGCTGAAGCTCCATGTTCCAGTCCTTGACTCCTTGTCTTCCAATTGGCAAATTCTCACCGTGAAGAAATAACAAATGCTCATTCTGGAACGCATGAATCGTGTCGAGATGTGACAGTGACGATGGATCTGGGGAAGATTCTGATAATAGCAGCACGGACTCATTTGAGCATGCGACTCCGAGAGCAGTCTTGCCGATACAGTCACGGAACTCGCCTGTCCTCTGCAAATTTAATATATCCCTGGAACCTGAAACATGGGTGGTGTCTGAGGAAGTGTTGAAAGAGGTGCTAAACTCGTCCTCTTCACTCCAATGCAAGCTCCAGCGACAACTTCAGATCATGGGCTTGCAAACCAATTCACTGCACGGAGCAAACCATTTTGAGAATAGGAGCACGGACTCATTTGAGCACGAGCCTCGAAGAGCAGTCTCGTTGACACCATCACTGAACTCTCCCATCTTCTCCAAATTCAATATATCCCTAGAACCTGAATCGTGGCTGGTTTATGAGGAGGTGTATGAAGAGAAGCCGAAGTAGGCCTCCTCGCTCAGGTGACAACTCCACAGCGTGGGCTTGCAAACCAAGTCCCTGCACAAAGCCAACCATGTGTCAGGAACTTGTGCCGTGCAAATTCTGAACCCTTTGATCATATAGTAATCAAACAGTTGTGGCGAAAAAGGATGAGCAAGGAATGGCTCTAAAAACTTCTTGTGGAGTATGGTAGGTAGAGACTAGCTATGAAAACAAAAATTAGAATATGTGAAGCATATTGTCTAAACACATTAAATTCAACTGTCATACTTGATCTCATTTTCCAGATCTCTTTGTCATGATACTGCAAGTACTCTCTTCCCTTCTTTCTCGTAGAAAATTTCTTCCTCACCATCGCAAACATGTGTCAAAACATTGTAAAATAACCTCCACGTCTAAGAAGTGCTCATTGTCAAGCTCTGGATCACAGATACTCTCCATACCTTTTTCTTGATCGTGTTGAACTCAAATTGGATTGCGTTGCAAAGCTGCATTCACAATACTTACATATTTTGGTCTCTACTTCCACTTCCTTGAAATCTGTTGCACACAACACAAATATTAAACCCCTACAAGAATCCATGAACAAAACCAATATAACCAAGGAGACTATCTGTCTCATAATAACACTTTCCAAGGATGGAGTATACTGCAACCTCCTTCAAAACAAAAGAGAGAGACAACATAAAATCTCATTGTGCCTACCAAACAATCAACTCTTCCATTGAATAAGCTGCAGAGTTCCTCGAAAACAAATGCTTCTATTTTTTTCCAGAACAAGACTAATGATTGTAGTAAGCACGTCATCCAAATAGTAGAATTTCCAATTGAAACTACATTTTTTTGGCAACATAACAATTTTAGGCAGCTGAATATGAATAGAGGTTTTATTTTTATTTTTTGAAATATACACATAACATATGTCTGAGAAGTAGCTTTAAGGTGCAACAATTTTCATACCTTTTGACTATATGGTTAAAAAGTTATTGCATAGTATGTTTCAAGTCTATAACTAGACTCTTACCAATTTAGTATTTTAAATCATTATCTATTTCTTTCTACTTATTAATTTTTTCAAGTATATAGCCAATTTGCCTTGAAAAATGAATCTAAAGAAGTACCACACACAAGGACATTTTTTCATACAAATGTGACCTTGTGAAGTGTAGCTAACCATTTTTTCATAGGGCCATAAAAAGGATTTTGTCACTTCAAACACTAATATCTTGCAATCTACACAATGAAAATTTCTGAATTTTTTTTTACATCTTTTCAAACCAATTTACTAAAAGATCCTATGGTTACATGTGTCCAAAAATGTTTTTCTTCTAAAATTTGGTACTTATACTACAAATGGCAACTTTGGAACATTTTTGGTGAAAACATTGTCAAAAAACTTTAGGAACTAATGTTCTACAGACAACTTCCTAGTCTTTGAGTCTAATGAACATTGCCTTCTCCTTTGCCTTGGATCCATCTCATTTGAAATAGATTTCACATCCTTCAAGTTTCTTCATCAAGCCCATCTTGAATGCATCTTTCGAATTTGTTTGGTACACTTTTCCACCAAGTACAATAGACATCTTTGTTTGCAATATATCCCTCCCTCTCTATGTCCTCTAGCTTGCACCTCACCCCTTTATCCCCTCTTGACTTTCTGGCCCCCTTGTTCATATGTTTTTAGGTCTCTAGCAAACTTCTTTTGTAGATGGAGGTATGCTTTTTCTTTTGGGGACTAGTTTTTTTAATGTAGATTCCTCCCCTATACTTTTTTTTTATTGTAGCCTTCTAGTAATCTCTTCTTCGAGACAAGCCTTTGCCTTAATGTGCCTTCTCATGTATTGGTTTCTCTCTACCTAATAGGTAATCTTCTCCATTATGGGTTTCCATGGAAAAAAATAGCATAATAGAAATCTTATAAAATCATGACAACAAAAATTTTAACTTTAATTTTGTAACTTAACCCCTAAGAACTTGAATTTTTGGGACAAAACACAAATGTGTTACAAAAAATCAGTTCTGTAACTTTTTGAAAATTTCATCAAAGAAAACAATCAGTTGAGCATCAAGAGTAGAAAGTATCCAATGCCATCAAAATTTCAAAAAATATTTATAAATCTGATTCAAATCAATTTTGAATCAAATCAATTTTGAACATTTAAAAAAACTCACCGAAATAAAATTTCTATGAGAAAGATAGTGAGAGTAATTGATTTACGTCCATTCGTCCATGCCCTCGGGTTACCGTATGTGATATTAGAGACGGTGAATCGGTGATGCTGGTGTTGTTCGAATACCAGTGTTGAGAACCTTTATTATTCGTGAGGTCGCGCAGGTACGGTTCTCTGCCGTCTAGCCCAAATGTTTCCCCCTTGAGCACAATTGTGGCGCTCGATTTGAACGGTATTTCAAATTTCGTTTGTGCTTGAGCACTGGACGGAGCTTCTCTCTGTGTGATTGCCCAGGAGTTCCGTTGTGGTTAGTGCTCGCCATTCTCTTGGAGTTGGTTGTCTTCCATTTACTGTGAAAACTCTCACTTGCAATGTCTCTCGCATAGGCCATCTGTGTGTTGTGATTAATTCTTTATTTCAGTTGCAGTCTTTGCCATGTAAGGTGACCTGCAGCAAACTACGTCGTG
Source organism: Climacium dendroides (assembly GCA_950106755.1). Classification (NCBI taxonomy): domain Eukaryota; kingdom Viridiplantae; phylum Streptophyta; class Bryopsida; order Hypnales; family Climaciaceae; genus Climacium; species Climacium dendroides. The sequence goes on from OX467091.1 coordinate 22,941,821, forward strand.
GTTGCAGTGCGACTGCTGGATTACCTTGACGATAGATCGCCGGCAGCTGCATTTCTTGCTTCGGATATTTCAGGTTCTTGCCGTTCGGGGCTACTGTGCATCTTTCTTCAATCTTGAGTATCAATCTTGAGTATCGAATTGTTCTAAATTTCAAGTGAAAGTTTCTTGATTCCCGTGACGAATGCGTTTCTTGGTTAAGGGAAACGGAATATTCTCGTTCTCCGGTTTCTAATGCAGCAATAATTTGAACGTTTTTTTTTTTTTTTTTGACGATTTTCAATCTTTTCACGCGCGCTTAAAGCTTAAGAACAGAGTCATTAGAAACAGAAAAAAGCAGTGTAAGACACTGAAAAATGCAAGCGAAAAATTATGAGAGCGATTTCTAGTAACTAAGGTGACCTCTCATGAGTGTTTCTTGATTCCCGTGAGGACTTAAATGCTATGCGAGAGTAATGTATGGAGCATTTTCACTTTAACTAAAACTTATGTTCTTTCATAATTTTGTGTGACTGGAATTTGGTCTCCAGACTTTCTATCTCTGTGGTTGCAGAGCAGAATCGAGCGGTCCTCGATCTAGTTGACGATTGCCGACAGGTGACCATGGCTTTCGTAGCAGAAACTCAGGCACAGGCTACGAGACCAAGAAGTGAGGTCTCGGAACAAGAATCTTTGCAGCTCGTACGTAAATCTCACATCCATGAATGAAAGTTAAAATTTGCAATGAGGTGGAATGCTTACAATTAGTACGGCTGCGTATCGAGATGAATATGAGGATTTGCTGGTTGCAATTGCGCATACTTTGATTAGAGTTAGATTTTCGATTCCTCCATCTTGAATTTAAGTTACGCTCCGTGCTTCAACTTGTAATGTCACTTGCTAGACTGTCAGTAAGGATCCTAGTTGCCATTTTCGCTCGTCCAATCAAAATTCTAGGTACACAGTCAAATGCTTAAAAAAATCTTCTAATGCAGACAAGGAATCTTCTCCGAATTGCGATGTCTAATATTAGCTACGTCAGGGGATTTTTTCCTGAAAACTTTTACCGCGAAAAATTTGTGCCAGCACTAGGTATGTTCGGCAATCGGCTTCGGCTGAGCTTTCAGAAGCCTCCTGCAAATTACTTAAGCTTCCATAATTTATCACACCTTCTGTTATTTGTAAGTAGCTGTGGAATTAATTTTTTAAGAGAAATGAAATGATTACATCCATCCTTGTCGACTTACAACTTCTCAGTATACTAGCGGCATGTAATTGACGTTGAAAATTACACTGGCAGAGATGAAGGTCAACAAGTTATTGCCTATGGATATGGAATCAAAAAGATTCATTGACTGGACAGAGAAAGGTATTTTTCATCAGCGTGACGGATGAGCTATATGCGACTTTTAGCAGGATCTTATCGATCGCTTGTAGGAGTATTTCAATGGCAGGAGCATTTTTCAATGGCAGAGTTCAACTTTTCACATGCCTAACATAACAAACTCTGTGATGGTGCGCAGGCGTTTTTGATGCTTTGCAGAAGAAATATCTAAGGACGCTGTTCTTGACGATTTGTCGTGGGCAAGACGGTCCACCGATTGAGGAATATACGTGTAAGCGATCAAACCATCGCAGTAGCATGCGGTGTGGCATGTACTGTAATCAACCGCCTTTCCCAAATCCCCTCGATTTCGAAGAGACGTCTTGTTAATAGTTCTATTGACGCGTTAAAAGAATGGTATTGCATGCTTTGTGCAGTTTCCTTCAAGTATGCTGCAGAGGGGGCATCGGAGAACATCACCTCTATGACTATTGAAAGTTCGAGTGGCGTGCCTGTCTACACTGACACGAATAACCAGATGTCTCCCCTGCAGATGAAGTAAGACTGCTTGAATCCACCACAATAATGTAGATCGAAATTTTATATTTTTTGGAGATACTTCCTTCCAGATTTTTAAGATGATCAAAACACAATATTGCGTTTCTGGCTACAACGTCAATTTCGTTAAAGTGGCGCGATTCCAGTGCCAAAAATTGTGATATATATGATCATAAAGGTCTAACATCTAGGACAGGTATGGATTCATATTTCAGAACACTTGAAAGGTGCCAAAGTATTGGAATGCCTCCAATTTAACGAAATTGACGTTCTACCTGCAGGCAATCTGCATGCCAGATGGTGCGCATGCTTGTGCAGCTCATGTACACATTGGATGATGTCCCAAAGGAGGTACATGCCCAAGACTTTGAGAGAATTTCACGAGTTGCACCGACGTTATTTAAATTTTCTTAGGATAGTATTTGGATGCTGCTTAGTCGTGCACACATAATCTCCTGCCTGCTGTTATGAAATGTGATTCGATTCGAGAAATTGGCTTCGAAAGTTCAGAGATCTCTTAGGTTTCAGTTCGGACAAATTTTACTCACGAAATTTCTGGCCGCTTTGTGATCACACTCGTGAATAAACCATCAGCGCACCATCGTTATGAGACTCCATTACTATGAAGACATTACGGTATGGTCTTCACGCCTGCAAACTGATATGATAAGTCCTAGACTGCATTTAATTTCGAGATTAAAGAACGAATTCTTGTGCCATGTGGTTGTGGTGCGAGTTCTAGGTGAGAATAGGCTGGTACTCATGGAAGGAATCTCTTGACGAATTTTTCAGCCAGAAGATTACGAACCTCCGTTTTTCATGTCGAGTACTAACGACGACCCCAATCCCTGGGACCATGAGCCTTTTAAGATGAACGTTGGCCATGTCGACGGCAGACATTATGAGCTGGCAATCAAGGTAGATTAAAGCCCGCCCCCCCCCCTCCCCGAGAAATATCATGCCACCACCATTTCAGGGGCTTTGTGGGTGGCCTACTTAAGCTTGACATGAATCTAATGCACCTCGTGCACAATGTTTATGTATAACAGGTGAAGAGTGTACTTGATCCTTGCGACGATTGGCACGACTTGGCCGGGACTGGAACATGTTCCAGTGATCTAACGCTCACAAGCGACGATGATTCGTCCACCAGCTCTGAGAAAGTGGCAGTAAATACACCATCCAGTCAACTCTGTCGCCCGCCCATTCAAAAAGTCTCACCACGAATGAACACTCAAATACAGGTCTAGATACTCTCAAGCTTTGAACGCAGAGGTTGTTTTTTCGCATTGAGTAGCCCTGAGCACAGAACATGTCACGAGCAAAAGAGCACATTCCAGACAGTATTCCCAAGGATTTTGAAACCTACGCATGATGTTTGGTTCTATGCGTCTCCTGACCTCTCACGCGAGAATCTAATATCGCAATTCCTCATCTTCTCTGCCAAAACAGGCTTCAGATTATAAGGAACAAATTCACGGGCCAATTGTAGGTGAGACATGGTTGGATATATTGCAGCATTCCCCATATCAGTTGTGGCTCTGCTATTATCATATTGTAGACTACATACGATGATGGCTATCCATTTGTCAGCTTTAGTACCGTCTATTGGAATGTTTAATGTTTAAAAATATTTAATATGACGTCTGGCAATCTCTTTAAATTGTTTGAGGGCCTTTGATCAAGCAAGCAGATTAAAACTTAGGAAGACGGTACTTAAAACATTCGAGAGTCTTTAGTAATCTCATACACGACTCCAATTACAACCGGTTGTGGTATCAGAAATTGCGCTTTCGGATTCGTTTCAGCCAGTGCTGTCCACTGCGGAAGAAGCGAACAATCAAGTTACTGGTAAAAACCTCTACTCTTAACTCGACAAACTCCAGGGATGTGATTGGTCCTTTTAAACTCCAGGAAGTGTCCGAGCTTGGTCTTTCCCTTGCTAATGCAAATCTTACATTTTCGACATTTAGCCTGTTCTAAAGTGCTGACGATCATGGCGATGAGACTAGGTACTGATCTACTATTGCCAATTTTGTTCCTAGTGTTGCTTTGATATGTGGGTGAATTGTAGACAAAATAGAACACCCAGTTTTCGAGGTCGGAAATCTGCGTCGAAGCGGTCGACTTCGGAAGAGAGAGGAGATCGCACCTGACGTTATAGACATTACCGATGAATCCTCGCAACTTTCGGAGGTATGTATCTAACGATTAAGTGTTTCCTTATGCCTATGGACTGTTCGAGAGCGACCTTATTATTTGTTTTCGATTTAATGCTATCACCGGTGAGACTGCTAGCTTGTGTGTGGGATAGCTGCAATGAAGTTCCGATCCTGCAGAGTACGTGTAGCTCCTCCGAACTGTCCTTAACTCCCTTGTACCTTTCATGTATTTTTAAGTTATCTTCCTCCGACGAATAGCTGAAATAACCTTCAGGAGTCTTACACGCAGTTATTTGTTATCAGGTCGAACCAGAGTGCCGGGTTTATCAACTTAAAAAAGGCAGGAGGTCGAATGACACACAGCAATATAGCGAACTCAAAACGAGGTCTCCTCTTACAAATGCTAAAACAAAAAAGGTATCAGAAACTGAAAAAAATAAAGAAGACCCGGTGGCCGACAATGTAAAGCAGATCCTCTATGAGAAGGCGAGTCCTCATCTGCTTTCGATCCCTCTTTGGTCAATCCATGTCTGTCCTCATGTTAATAATCAATTGTTGGATCTCTTTCCTCAAGAAACTCAATTCTCTCGATAAGGCTAGGAGTTCTGGTACGATATTTGTTCAGCAGTATTCAAGTTTGAACCTCAATAACAGTAGAAGGTAACCCTGCTCTGCAAGAAATTCAGGCCCTACTTCACACATTACCGCGGGAGCATATTACAATGAAGCAGCTTCAACAGGGCCTAGTAGACGTGAATCCTGCAAATCTTAAGACGTTGATGTCTCAAATGTGTCGTGACGGTTACATAGAGATTACACCGAGGGTCAGACGCAAGGGTATGAATTTTGACTCCGAACATTCCATATTCTTGTTCAGTTACTCTCCTGAGCATGGCTTTCCCTCAACGCGTTTTCGCTTCATGTTCTCTCTGACTCTATTCGCATTACTTCTCAACCTGACATTATTTGATGATATATTTCTCGGTGTGGTTCCATCTCTACCTGGCAGGTCGCCAGGTTTTTCATAACCCAGAAGCAGACAAGAAGCTGCAATCTTTGCGGGCCTTCTTCGATTCAGAGATGCGGGATAAAGAAGAAACCAAGGTAAGGTCATTTCACATTGGGTTCCTAATCTCTTGAAGATTAGGATACTGAATGAGGATTGGACAACACTATGAATCAGCGAACGTATTGAGCATTTATTCAATGTTCTCTATATAATCTGGCGATCCATGTTGCTGCTCGATTCTTATACTTGATCAGTAAACAGTTGATTCTGGTTTGGGCACAATGAAGTGACTACGGAGAGGTCAATTTCATAGTGGATGCAATGCATCATGCGCTCAAGTAGGTTGGAAAACTGGTTGTATTGGTAATAGAGTGGCCAAGCTGAGCACTGGAGCAGGTAGTTTAGAGTGGACTGACCATTTGATAATAATGTGAAGAAAATTGTTGATTCCGTGGCTGATTTATTTATTCTTCAGATAAACAAATGCGCCAATAGGGATTTATCGCAGCCATGGGAGGGCCTCGTCCTAAGGAACCGGACTTGCTCGATCCTCCAAAATATTACAAGTAAGTGGCTGCCTGATTTTTGACAGCAAGGTGAATTCTCGAACAGCGGAAGGCAGGAGACCCCGCCACAGAAATTCCGAATTTGAGGTGAATTTATGTTTTTGAATATATCATAAATGAGATAGTTTAAATTGATAAGAACTGCTTGTTTGGGCAGAAAAGGAGCAATCCAAGACTCTGGAGGACTCAGTATGTGGTCGTAAGCAAGCTCTTGACTCAGATATTACACGACAGGGCTTACAAATTCAACAAGAACACTCTTCAGCCAATAAAGGGCACACTAAAGAGATCCCAACTCTCCAGGAATTACTCCTGCCGCAGAAGGCAATGGAGGTACTTGATCATCAAAGGCAGGTGGCACAGAGGAAGGAGGTTATTGAAGGCCTTGAATACGACGTCAATCTACTGGAAGAGACGGAAACCATGGAGACCAAGAACGAGGCAAATACTTTCGGCCGGCTACAGAAGAAATTAGATGAGAAGAACGAGGACGTGAGAAGGTTCAGAGACTGGACAATCACTCAGGAGTCGGAACTGAGTGAAACGATCGAGGACAGCGTGGAGCGAGTCAAGGTAAGCAATACTGGTGTATAAACATATAAATCATTAGGGGGAATGTAGAGTTGATTTCAGCGAACTCGTTGAATTACATTTCTAGTGCATTCTTCATGAAATTTATTTCTCCCATTCTTCATCTCAATGCTTGATGAGTTGAGTTTCGATTAGTTTGTTGCAAATGTTAAGCGGAGGGTTTTCATCGTTCATTGAGATAAGGAGTTCAACAATTGTGACTGGCCCTATTGATGATTACGATAGTCTACGTCAGTCAAATTGTGACAGTTTTGAGATCATGAACATCACAGCTGTGTGGCAACAGGAGTGGTTTCGTCCTCTTCTTGACCTGATCAAATTTTTTGTAAGCAAAATTAGAACCTCGATCCTTGATTTTCACTTACAGAATTTTTTCTATTGAATGTCAGGCGTCAACTCTGTCAGAACAGTCAAACGTGACTCCATCTACATTGGGATTCAAGAGAAAGAGGGTAAGATTTCAAGGTTCGGACTCACCTGAGGATATCTACGTGGATTGCACCCTCCACCTCAAAGCCAGGAAGGTAGCCCACCCCATTGCTCACTTGTAAATTCCATTTCTTTTATGTACGTGGGAACATTCATAATGCGAGGGTGTTCTGAAAACCATTACCCAGAAAATTCAAGATTGTTCAAGGAGTGCTATGACCTTGAATTTTAAGGAATTGAAGTAAATATACTATCATTGGGTCCCACCATTTCAACCATGGCGTTCTTGCCGTCTTCGCAGGTGGATGGTCCGGTGGATGGAGCTATCTATCGGTCACTGTTCGAACGTGCTCGAACGGAAAGATATGTTGGCGTTGCTCGTAAAGGAGACGACCCTTATCACTTCGATACGGAGGGACCAGACAAATCACTTACGAGAAAATTTCGGGGCAACTCCATACCTCACCGCGCTTCAATCGACTCTTTGAAAGGGCGACCAAAAACTGACACCTACAACGATTTCGATTCATTTTACGAGTCGGATGAACAAGCAGAGACCCTGAATGCTCGGAAGAAGACTCGGCACCGCTTCTTACAGCGAGGAATTGCTCTCCAGAAGTGTCCTCGGCCAGCAGTTTACGCCCGGAGGTCACGGGCTGTCTAATGCATCCAAACCGCGGACTTACGAACAACCTCCTAATCGTCATTCAGCTCTGAGGATCCTGCGCTGGGCAAGTGGGGGCTTAGATATGGATTTGCCGTAGTAAACGGATACTGTTTACTGCTACTTCTGTCGGAGTTCCGTGAACTTGATTAACGACTTTCGCCATCAATTTCACAAAATCCCATGTAAAATGGGTCTTATAACCATCGCAGACAACACCTTCAGCTGAAATGTTTACAACATTTGTTTTGAAAGACAATTGAAAACCTCCCTAGGAGAGAGAACACCATTCTATCTTCCATTCAATATGAATGGCCTCGTGAATGGCAAGACGGTTGCACTCCTGGAAATCACATGAATGACCTTCCTCTATTTTTCAGAACTCGCTGTGAATTCCCGGACGCTCTGGAATCACAGTCACGTCTCAAATAGAGACCCGAATTTCAAACCTCCCTCGGCTTACCATCCGCTAAACCATATAAGATTCTCATGGCCTGTCTTACCTACCATCGTGGAGCCCTACATTTTCTAGAGAGAAGACTTTGTTTACTGTCGATTCAATGCACCGTCAGACAGTAGTTGGTCACGAGACAAACTAACTAGGACAGGACATGCAATTGCTCGCTGATTGACCCTGTCAGCCAAACAGGGAAGAAGAAAACGTGGAAGGTGCCACCACTGACCACGTGCTTCGTACTCAGTGCTCACGTTCTTGAGGAGAAACTGAAATCAATAAATCACAGGATACACACACGATACTCACAATACAAGGAAGAGATTGAATATGAGTCATTCTACGCTCTCAAGCTACCGGCCTTGGCTACAGGCCGGCTAATGTACTGTACTGCACCAGTGCATTCAATTCAAGCATATGCACATCTGTGCTTCGAATGCTTCCACCCTTCGTGACATGAGGACATTCAAATGCCGGGTTGAAAAAGATGGGAACAGGGGGACTACCGGTAGTGTCAATTAGAAGCTCTTCACAAGGGAGTGATACAATTGTAACCTTTGTAGAAATCCTTTTCTTGAGATTTCTTTCAGTCTCTCACAGTATGAAATCACTTACCAGTGAATTTCACTCGTCATCCAACTTGGTAATTTCAGTAACCCCCGGGTGTTGGACAAATAGCACTTGGGTTGAAAAAGTTGGATAAGTTTGAAATCTGTTTGAACTCCTAAACCGTCAAATTTTGTAGTGGAGGAATTGGAGGTAAGGAAATGATTTATTTGTAGTAGCAAATTCAAACTAGATCTTACATGAAAGTGAAATTCAACATAAAGTAACCCTTAAAAGGCCCTTGGGTCCTTCTATATGATCCGTATTTAGCCTTGTAACTCTTCATTTGTGGTATACTATATGTCTATATGAATTGTGATACATTGTTATTTACATACTACCATGATCATTAATTTACAATATTTGGTCAATGTTTCTTTGGTCAAATATCATTGTATTCATAATATACTATACGGCTATAGAAGATTGACTACGATACTATAGTCAATATAATGTAATCATGTTATATCCAATTATGAACCATAAAGATACTATAGTCAATATAATGTAATCATGTTATATCCAATTATGAAACATAAAGCCGTCCAATATTAGTATACTAAGACCTTTTTTTTTTGGCATTCATCATTGCCAAATTGATCCTTCAAGAAAATATCATGATTTAAGCTTAGAGTCATGTAAGTTTGATTAAGAGCTAAGGAAGATGTACCCATTGTCAACATTGTCCCATACCCAATTTGTAGCTAGGGGACATTGTATCCAACTAGGGCTAGATCAAATTTCCAACCGAAGTTAGGAATGTGTTTTTATCTCTTTTTCAAGGTAGGGATCAATAAGATCATGACACGTATCCCAAAGGAGGAACTAAAGTTTCACCGATACCACTAGACAACCTCATTGGAGGAGACTAGTGAATCTAATACGTGTGAATTTTTTTATTATTTCCCTCCCCACCCACCAAGTCCACATGAAAGTGCAATGCCTATTTTTTCCCTGTAGCACTTGCTGTGCAATTCCCCCAATGACCGATACATGTAAGGAGGAATAACATTCCCCTCTCATTTTCGCTTTCACAGAAACTGCACTATAGTATCCGGTATTTTAAACCGTATACCATACGTATCCTGTACGCTAGTTGGTAGCTCGCTAACTACTATTAATATCATTTGTAACCCCCAGATGGGTTTCAAAGTCAAGCATTGTTATTAATATGGCCCATCCTCTCATGACGGCATAGGCCCAATCATTCCCTCCCACGTGTCACGACGACCAACTGTCCAACTGTACACACCACTCTGACCCAGACATTCAGGGTCCACATCTTCTCTTTTCGTAGATACCTACGGAACTCCAAGATCTACACGATCTAACATCTACGCCTGGTGGTAGATATAATTGCCAGGTAAACACACAGCATTCACGTTGTAGAGTCGCTGCGATCGTCAACCCCCGGAATCAGCTCAACCAAATCCAAAAGCTCCTCCCTCGGCGGACCCTTGATTCGATTCTCCATTGGTGTTGACGGAATTGTTCCTCCAGCTTTTGTGTGTCATTTCTCGCGGATTGCGAAGCTTAGTTGCAGAGGTTTTGCTGTTAAACCCTAATTGACGGAGTGTCGTGCTCCCTCATCCCAAATTTTCTTTCTTCCTTTCATTGCCGAAAGTCGAGGGTAAATCCTTTCTTGCGAGTTTTGGAGCTTCCGGTGTGATCGAACGGAGTTTCTGTGGTAGTTTGGATGTCGAGTTTTTGTGGGGTTTGATTCTAGGGTTTAGGGTTGAGTGTGTAGGTTGGGCGCCTTGTGTTATAACCCTCGATCGCGGGGTTTTTGACTGCGTGAAACTCCGTTGCAGATCGAATAAAGTAGTAGGAGAGCTGATTGTCCGCAGCAATGAGGCGAGCAAGGAATCCGGTGCAGACGGCCGTGTGGTGGGTGAAGAAGCAGCCTCCGAAAGTGAAGGGCGCGTTGGCAGTGCTCACGGGCATCGTGCTGCTCGTGTTCTTGCGATTTGTGATTCGAGATCATGATAATCTGTTCGTGGCCGCGGAATTCATTCATGCTGTCGGGATTGGGTGTCTCATTTACAAGCTCATGAAGGAGAAGACTTGTGCTGGTGAGCTTCTCGCTGGTTACTTTTCGTTTTGGTTAAGGGTTTTAGTAACGCATAGATTGTATGGAATTGGAGGTTAAAGCTCTCGCTAGTCCAAGTTACACGCTGAAACGTAATCACTGTTTCATTACCGTCGTTGTTGTACTTTTTCTTTCTCTCATACGGACTTGTGATCTGTCGCTTGTACTTGACAATGGACTTAGTTTGCATGTCTAATCAGGAATTCTTCAACTGGGTTTGGGCTACATGTCCACATTGTAATGAGCATATTGATTGGACATGCTTGCTTGGCCTCCTTATGCTGTGGATTAGCAGCCAATGCAGATACTCTAGTTACAATTAGAAATCAATATTTCCAATTTACTCTTTCGCACGGGTTTACTCTGGCTTTATACGAGCTCGCAGCATAGATTGTGTGGTTTTGGAGCTTAAAGTCACGCTAGTCCCAGTCATGTACAGAAACTTAATGATTGTTTCACAACCATCGTTTGTTATGTCTTATATATTTATTTATTTATTTATTATACGAACGAGTGACCAGTTGTCTTCGGTGGCTTGTACTTCTCAAAGGACTTGACACGTCTAATCATTATTGATTGGACATGCTGTCTTGACTTTCTTAGGCTGTGGAAGCTGTAGCAGTACATGGTAGCTAATGCGAGTGCTCAATTTGCAATTTGAAATCAAATAGCTCTGAATTTATTTTTAAGATGTTTTAAATTTCTAGTTGAATACTGGTGACTGACGTCATTCGTGTCGAGCAATGTGGAGTGTTCAGCTGAATTTGGCATGTTTCTCGGAATGCAGGGCTGTCACTGAAGTCGCAGGAGCTCACCGCTATATTTCTGATGGTACGCCTCTATTGTAGTGTGGTGATGGAATTTGACATTCACACTCTCCTGGACTTCTTCACATTCCTCACAACGGCGTGGGTGATCTATATGATGCGGTTCAAGCTCAAGTCGACCACTTCAGACGATCTCGACAACCTGCCCATTTACTATGTGGTGAGTTCCTCGTTTTGCTCCACTTGGGGGATGATCAAAGTCCTGCTTTGTTCAACGTCCCCGCTTTCTCCTACGATAATGGTGCTTCAGCTTTTCTATAAGTACTACTGGGGGACATTTTGTACTGATATAGCACTTCTTCTTTTTGTCTCGGCAAGTCTCAGGTCAGCTTAAGTATGTACTTCATAAAAGTCAACCTAAATCACGAGAGACTAAATAAGAATAACAAATATGAGAACGCTATCAAGTTCACTCAACCCTCGTCATGGCACATTCCTTGCATATTCCCCAAATCTCTCATTTTGTGCAAAATTCGGATTGGACAACTTTCACATGCAATATTGTGAACAAAATTTGAAGAGTGCATTTAGAAGCTCGGTTGTCCCCCTCAAGGCGGTGCAATTAGAGAGGGTTGAGTGTATGCCATGTCACTTACGTTTGGACCTTAGATTCTATCGTACGCCTTCTATGTAGGCCATTTGGTGAATTTCCAGGACAGCACTCTACCAGATTCAGCACCTCGAACTTCAATCTATCAATGCACGTGGGTTGGAAGGTTGGCTTCTGGGAGGTATCCAGGACACTCTTACTAATAATTTTCTGATTTGGATGGATTTGCAGCTCGCTCCATGTGCATTACTGGCCGTTGTGATACATCCAGGCACCACCCATCATATTGTGAATCGGGTGTTGTGGGCGTTCTGCGTATATTTGGAGGCTGTGTCTGTCATGCCTCAGCTTCGCGTTATGCAGAACACCAGGGTATGTGTTGTCATCTAGTTTGAATTCCTGAAAGAGGGTCAGTAATTTGACGTATCCATTTGTCCATTTTCTTCAATTCCTCAGATAGATTGATTAAATATTTCAGTTATCTTTTAAACTCATTCAAAGTGGGGTTGCTGACCTAGTTTCCGTGAAAAAGTAGGGGCGGATTCAATGAATTTTACTATGAATAGGTGTTGGCAGGCCTTCTTTGTTGTGCTATCACAAGTCTGAAATAGCGTCGAATCTGAAATAGAATTAAGGATAACCTCATGGACTTAACATTTGTTCGGGAGTCTAATTTCTCTCCCGTCTTTTCAACCTGTATGTCGTGCTTTTATCTGCGCGACCTAAATTTGAGATTTCAATCTCACTGCTTGGTTTTGATCGTTTCTGATTGGATATGCAGGTTGTGGAGCCTTTTACGGCTCACTACGTCTTTGCTTTAGGAATTGCAAGGTTTCTGAGTTGTGCTCACTGGATTCTTCAGGTAAATGGCCTTTTAGTTATAGTTCGACATGTTTTCATGGTCTATCCTACTTTGGTAAGGAGGGAGGACTGCTTCTCTGTTGGTTCTAGCTGTAGCTTGCTATCTCAATATGAGAGACGGAGTGCCCTTTAAGCATCACGCGAAGAGTATTAAACTTCTTCTCATAACTGGAAATATTTGCGGTTTTTGTCTGTATCCATGGGGAGAGACTAAGCAGAGGTTCGAAAGTGTATTGAGTTCTGGTGCCCAATGAAAATTAGACTTGTGTTCAAAGCTACAGTAGCATACTGGGGCCCCTTGTTTTTGAAGAATAAATCTCTTATGTTTAATAGAATTGTGAGATGTAGTTACAGGTATAGTGACACTGTAAGATTGTTAAGTAGGGTTCTTGAAGTTGCCATTTTCTGAGGATTAAAGTGAGGTTTAAACTGGACTTGTATTGGAGATTGCAGTGAAGAAAGCATTGAGGATTATATAGAAAGAGACACCAAAATTATATAGATATCTATCTGGAGTAGGCACTCTTGTAATTAGGTGCTTGTTTATGTACACGGAGAGGACCAAGCTATGCCTAATGAGTGCATTTTTTGATCCATAGGTACTTGATGGACACAGTTTTCTGCTCAGTGCACTAGGCTATGGATTATGGCCTGGAATGGTTCTTTTCTCGGAGATTGTACAGACAACCATTTTGGCCGATTTTTGCTACTACTACGTTAAGAGGTACGTGCTGATGCTTATAACAGACAATGATGTTCATGATTTGTTTGTATGCTTAGTTGAGATATAATATTCCTTCAATTGCCAACAAGATCCAGCGAATTAGGCATTACAGTATTTAAAAAGATGCTCAGATTCTCATTGGAGATGTTGTTTGGTGTACATGCCTTAAGAGTTGCAGAGCGCTGTGATCCGAGATTCTAAGTCTAAAATGTGTGGTGTCTGCTTGGACAGTGTAATGGACGGCCAGATGATGGTGCGGCTGCCTTCAGGTGTAGTTTAGTGTGCTGCTGGCTTGGCTGCTGTCATATCGATACCACTTCAATGTATGAGTAAAAAGAAGCACTAGGGCACAAAAATGATGATCTAGCTTCTTTCCTTACACAGTAGCTTCTCATTTCTAGTCGAAGCCCTATTTTACCCTTTTGGTTGCAGGGCTGATACGATCTCCCATGGCAATTCTGATGGCATGTTGTGAATGTGTGCCTCTGGCTGGAGAAGCTTGTTCATGCTGTTGGGTATTTCACATGGCTGCACAGAAGTTGTCATTGGCATCAAACAGAATTGAAGGGAGATCTTAGTCCGAGGGGTTATGAACGAAATGGGATTTGTGGAATTGAACTTTTGCTATTCCAGTAGGTTGAGGGGATTACGGAAATGAACATTGGGCTAATTTGGTGTGTATTGAGAGTCATGACAACACTAAAGAGACTGCACCTAATTGTGACTCGTTTTTTAAAACCAACCCGTTTAGATTTACAAATATTGTCCCCATTAAGTTTATACTTTCCAAAATATGATTAATCAGAATTCTCATTTGAGCCATAAACCTGATTCCTTGGTCTTGAAGTGGTGAAAACAATAGATTTTTGCTGTAATGCTTATTTGGACAATCTTAGATGTAATTACATGGGGATGTAGTTGTAGGTGTGCATTGTTCAAGATGTGTTGTGTTAGAGGTGTCCCTATTATGTAATTGTATAGGCCTTGAAAATTCTATGAGAAACCACAACCTTTGCATATCAAGGTGCACCTACAAAGTATGTCTCCATAAAGCATGTATTTCTAAATTCTAATTAGAACCTAAAGGTTGAGACATTCATGTCCTACATATCCTCTAATTTCTACATCTCCATTGTGGGAAATGAATACTTGTTATTTGGGGTCATGTGTACTTTGTTCACAGCAACAATTAATGGCAACAATTAATCTTGTGTTTAAGATCTCTTACAAAATAAATTAGAGCCATCATAAATTTTGTTTGTCATATCTATTTGATATTGTAAAGTTAGGAGTTTTAGAATCTTTTTCAAAATAGAGATATATATTTTTGTAACTATGTGCAAGCCTAAAAGTATCCAATAGACAACAAAGAAATATTCTTTGTAAGATAGAAACACACATATTCATCATTGGAATTTTGTGTGAAAGGGAACTCTTTATATAGTTGTTTGACCTCTAATGAATGTTCATGGTTTTTTCTAAACAAATGATTTACAAGAGACCTAAAAAGACAATTTTCATGGTGACAACCAACTTGATGTTTTAGGAATATGAAATAGCTGTAAGACAATAGGCTAAAAATATTCATCTATATTTATTCATTAATAAATCCAACTATAAGATGCTTTATTAACTTGTTAGAATACACCCTTATAAAATTCCAAAATTCCAAACCTTACCAATTACAAGATCATGTTGGTTGAATTTCAAATAGAAGTGTTTTTGATTCCTTCCAAATGGTTAGGATTCATCTTTCAAACTTTTTATACAAAAGTATGTAGATCCTACAACTTATTACTCTCCATAATATGATGAAGAAATAAGTAGGAATACATATAAAAAATTTCAACAAAAAATATTTCATATTGTCAAGCTTGAAAAGCAATACTCCTATACCAAAATAAATCTAGGATTTCCTAGAAATGGCTAGATTAATGCATGAGTAACTCCTATTTTCAAAGGATTGCGTAGTTAGTGTAGCTTCTACTAAATCCCACTAGGAATGAAAGAATGAAAGTCAATAGTGAAGCAACACATGTTGAAAATAG
Source organism: Climacium dendroides (assembly GCA_950106755.1). NCBI lineage: Eukaryota > Viridiplantae > Streptophyta > Bryopsida > Hypnales > Climaciaceae > Climacium > Climacium dendroides. Next base: position 22,957,259 of record OX467091.1, read on the forward strand.
GTAGCAAAATTGACAAATTTTTGCCCTTTTGGAAACTACTCCAGTGATATTAATTTTGATCATTCTCCAAGCAATGTTGGTGCAATGATGTCTATTGACATCATTTGTATTCAATTCCAATAATGTATTATAATTCAAATCTATGATATTCTCAACAAGAGATTTGTTAGTAGCAATTTTTTGTATAGTTGTGGGTTGAATTCTTTGCCTTCGGTTGGTTAGAGGTTGCATTTCAATTCCCTTTGTAGGGATCAAGTTGCTATATAGTCTCTAGAGTGTGGTATCTGCGGAGTCTTTTGCTTTAGGATGTTTGAACTAGCTTTAGTTGTTGTCCATCAAGTTGTAGAGAGTCAATCATTAAATGAAATTCAAGTGATCTATAGGGACACAAGTTCTCATGAGTTCCCAAATTGTGTAAACTTAGTAGCAGCAACAGTCTAATGTGACAAAGCGACTACCACGTTATATATACATATATATAGAAAACCAAATTTTTATTTTTATTTCTTATAAAAAGTGATTTTTTAAACTACCGAGGCTACCCATCGAGCAACAAAAACTACATATCATATGGCAATAACTTTTTGACTATGTAGTAAAAAGTTACAAAAGTTGTTGTACTTTAAAGCTACTCCTCATCTATATGTTGTGTGAAAATTTCAAAGGGAAGAAAAAAATGTTTGTAGCACTTAAGCTACCTAAAATTGTTATGGTGCCAAAAAACATTGTTTGGTTCTTCAAGGGTTAAAAAAGAAATAGGCCTCTAAGATATATTTTATGACCTACTTTGTAACAATGTACTTGTATTCAGGTCTTGTTCTAGTCGAATGTTGAATTAACTAATGAAGCATGTGAGGTGTATTCAACTAATACGAAATGATTGCATATGCCAACTAATGATGCAATACTTACAACTTAGGGAAACCGGCATAGCATGTAGTCAATGAACATTTTGCTACTTGCAAAGTTGCAAACTAATTCCATTCCAAAATCCTACTTATCGTCCTTGTGTCCTACAAAAACAAACGTACTCTTAAGAATGAAGTACAAAGCAAAGTAATAAAGGTCACTTCTAAGAGTTGAAAGATCACTTTTCCTATTTGCAATCAAAACACTCTTGTATATACATACCGTTTGCCTCATATGAATCAAATCATGAGTAGAAATTTGGTCTTTTACAACTTTATTGTTTAGAATAACTTGTCCATAACCACTCATAATTTGTCCATTACAACTAAAAATGAGTTGTTTGGGGATAGCATCCAAAATAACTTGTTCAAAACAACTTGTTTTTTAAAAAGCAAGTTGTATTTGGACAAAATAAGATGTTTGGGACTAGTTGCAAAAGACCGAATTTCTACTCGTGAATATATGGTGTTTAAACATCCAAGCATATTCTTGAAAACAATAGACTATTTCTAAGTAATGTTTACATCAAAAAGGACACATTATCACTCTAACAATTAATATGTGAATGTAGTTCAAAAACTATCACATAACTTGGACCTTCCATCTACAATCCACTCCCTTACAAAGTGACAATATATGTGGAATTCCACCATTTTTATTTATTTTATGTGTAAATTACTCTAAAAATTGCATAGCAAAATTTAAAAATATAAATAATAAATGTATAACTCTCCATTAATACTTCATGAGCTCATAGAAAATTTCAAGTCAATCAGTACTTTCTTGTACCTTCTAATATATTTTCATATTCTAATGCACATTCTATAAGTAGAAGGCAAATATTTTTAACACTCTTTAGGGATGAATACTAAATGTATGGCTGTTATATGTAAAACACATTGCAAATCATTAGGATATTTTTTGGAAGTTTCAAGAAGGTCTAAGTGACTAAAGGCATCAATTGTATCCACTTGAGCCATTTTCCACTATTTGCTAATTGTTCTAATATGGTTTGAAGTTAATTAAAATTGAATTTTCCTTTGTTGATTAAAACTTAGCACGTACAAATCTAGATTGTAATCCATTTTAAAACTCCAAAACCTCAAAAATTTAAATAATTTATAAAGGTATAAGTTATTTCCACAAGTGTAGCATTGAAAAAGGATTTCTTGTTATATTCCAAAATTGAGAATATGAAAATATTGATCTTTTGATCTTAAATTTTGTAATATTCCTTAATGGTCTTTGCATGTTATTGAGAAAAATTGCCACAAAATAACACATGTTGAAAACAAGGTGGAGTAGTCAATTTTGTAATCTCAATTTCAACTTTTGACTATCGGGTCTTATACCTAACTTGAATGTTTACTTTTCTACAAATTTTCTAAGTTTATTCTTTAGCATTTCCAAGATGATAATGTTTAAAATAGTACAATAAACTTTTTCCAATCATTCTAAAAGGTTATGGTTCAATTTTGAAACTTCTTAAGAAAAGATGTTTATATTCTACAAGTTGAAGAATATGATATATGCTAGAAACTTGAATTAGAAATCTATGAAAAAAAATTTACGAAGAAATATGTTCATTTTGATCCTTTAAATAAACATCATTTAGAAGGGTGAATACAAAAATATAAAAAACTAAAATTGTTAATAAACTTATCATGGAATTGAAACAAGTCAATCCCAAGGGTCAAATTGTTATAGAAAAACCTCTAAATTCTATGCATTATCTTGGTTTCACAACTTACATAAGTTGAATTAAGAAACAAACCTCACAATTAATTTGGAGAAGAGCATTTCATGACTCCCCTCTAAACACACCTTTTCTTATCTAATTTTTAGTTTATTCATTAAAGTAGAATGAATAAATAAAATTCCTTTGTTGATATGATCAATTCCACAAGACAACATTTTTCCAATCTTTCAATATTAAATCTCATTTTGGATTGTTCTCAAGAAACAAAAAGAGCAATATAAATTTTAATCCACAAACTTGTTTTTTTCACAAATTGACTTGTTGGAAAGCTTTGTTAAGAATCCTCATCTCTGCACAAAAGTTTCATAAAAAGTCATCAAATTTGGGAGGTTCCTAGAGTTCTAATTTTTTTCCCCATGGGGACTAGATTGCACCATTTCAAAAATAAATTTCTACTTTTTGCCAAAAAGAACTAATCTTTTTTCACCAAAAATTCCCTGTTTCTATTTAGTGTGGATGAAGTTACCAAATTTGAATGAAATGGTGTATAAATATAATTGAAAAGTATTTTTTGTCCAGAAGATGGATGAATGTAGGAATACAATGCTTCACCAGATTTTAAGTGATTGCCATCTTGGCACTTTCTCAAAAAGGGAAAAAAAAGGGCTGGTTCGCCCAAAGTAGTACATACAAACACTCGACTGTCGCAGTGTAAATTGCGGACTGCCCAGCTTTTTTCGACTTGTGAGCCCAGGAAACGTGTTTGGTGAGCCCAGCCGTTTCCCTGCCAAACTTTCACCAAGAAACGGAACGCTTGCACCCATATGAACACCAGGGAAGTCACTATATGATAGCAACGTAGCAAAGACAATCCTCAGAGTCGAGCTTGCCGGTAAGGATTCTGAAAGCCATGCCACGAGAAATCACTGCATCGATCAATGTTAGAAATTATTGTTGAAGCACTGATCAGACCGTCCGATTTATGCCTCCCAGAACTCGATCATGTGAAAGCACTCGGAATGGCCGGCGCCCAGACTGCTTGTGATGATCAGTGCATTTCTGTAACCATTATTGTTGCGCACGCAAAGCAACATTGTCTTGCATAGAAAAGTGACGTGAGAGAAGCGTTGTGGAAGTGCTAGGGTCTGATGTCCTGTAGGGTTTGGGGAGAGAACGGAATTAATGAATCACCTGAACATAATACAGGGCCAGAGGAGTAGGCTTCCTAGGGTTGGGTGTAAGCTAGAGTTTGGAGAGAGAACTGCAGAATCCAGAACGCAGTGCTCGTCTTTCGTCCCATAATTTGCAAAGAATCTTTTCGTTTACGGCCAGTATTCGTCTCCAATCGTATCCCGCCATACTAGGCTAGGATATAATCAAGTTATGTTCCAGTGTGCTTGACATGTCCAATTTCGGAAGTTCTCTCGGAGTCCAACAAAAAGACTCTTTGCAAATTATGGGATGAAAGGTATACATTTTGAGTGGAAACACCTCGAGGCTTTGAAGTCCATTCTCCAAGTCAAAAGGTACAAACTGCAAGAGAGAGTCCGTACCTGATGATATGACAATCTTCAACATGTAACATGGAATCCAAATGGTGCACAAAATTAAAGCTGCACCCTGCTTGAGTTATTGCCTCATGACCACTCAATAGATGCCTGGCACAAAACCCCGAACTGTCAATGATTTTTGGCGCACACGCAACTGGGGAGGCTCCCCGAATCCTCTCCAATGTTCCCCTCCGACGTTCCCCAAGGTCCCATGGCCTCCTACAGTATAAATAGCGAACTCCGCCCCTCATTTTTTGGGCTTGCGAGCCCAGGGAAAGGTTTTGGTGAGCCCAGAGTTTTCCCTGCCAAAATTTCACCAAAACTGATCACATCACACTACACTGGAAGCATTGCTCTGCGCCTCCATCAATACAACGAAAGACAATACTACAGCGACATGAGAGCCCGCAGGCGCAGAAGAGAGCAACTGCAAATTAAGGTAAGCCATCTTGCGATGGGTTTCAAGTTTGGGCAACCTACCGGCTACAATATTGTCTGTGTACATACGGCACAAGTTTGAGCAACCTACCCGCTACAATCTAATATAGATTCTTTAAGGACGAAACCCTCTCTGCCTTCATCCCATCTTTCTGAAGCTTCTCCTGTTGCTTGTCCATATTTAACAAAGCTCTCTCTATCGACTTCTCCTTCCGCTTGTTAACAGCTTTTCGCTTCTGCGGCTCCCGTTTCATGCCGAGTCTGACAAAGGCACGTATGTTAGCGTTGGACTCATAAAGAAAGACAGATTGATCCGACATTGTTAGTGAAATGCAATGGTGCCTGGAACCTAATGTTACGGTGATGTCAGTGTCATTGGAGGTTATAATGACTTGACAATAATTAAACATAATTAAACATTTAATTGAAAATTAGATCAAAATTAACTTTTGAGATGGCTGCTCATTTTCACGAAGGGCTTCATGACAAACCTCTTCTTAATTATATCAAATTCCAATGCCATTCCATAAGACCTCATTTTACGCTTCATCACTTCGGCTGGTCACTACAATGTATGATACATAACAACACATAATCACAAACTAGTATGGCACATGGATCCGGATCAATTAGCACACTTTGAAATCCTTGCTTAAAATCTTGACTCCAATAACAAGGGTGTTGTAACATTATATTGATGAGGAGTGTACCCTTGTATTTGAAGGCCATTCGACTTGGATCCCTTCTTCTTTCGTTTCTTCCTCGATGAGACTAAGTCTAGCTCCGCACCAGTAGGCTCTGGAATATCAACCTCCGCAGTGTCCATCGCTGTGATATACATAGAGGAAACGAGTTTGTTTAGATAAAAGTTTCCTTCCAGACCAAGAAAGGTTCTGTATACCAGAAACAAAACGGGAAAAGTAGAGAGCGAAAACAAGCACAGCACTCAATTCGTCTTCTCTCTCACCAAACCCTAGGGCACACCAAGACCTCTCTAACGTCATTTCCTCCGTTGTTTCACCAAACCCTAATACGTCTTTCACGTCACTATTACAAGCAAGAGGACATCGTCACACAACTCCATTGATATAATGGCACACATCACAAATTCGTTACAGCAATACATTGATAATCTCGTGCAGTTTCGGCGTCTACAGTTCGCGACAGTAAAAAGGTCCGGGCGACGATTCCAAGTGGGTACAAATTTATCGCAAGAAATTCCCCCTCAATCTGGATTTGCAACAGGGATCTCTCTCTACGAAAATTGAAGCAATATTTACCTTCCCCGCCACCAGCGTCACCCGGAACAGGTGCGCTTTCGACAATCGCAGGCGCGTCGTCCTCCATGGCGTCCACGCCCCGAGATTTCTTCTTCTTCTTCACCATATTTATCTCCTACACCAAATTCTCCACAGAACTTCAGAATTCGAGTCAAAACAGCACGTCAATCAAAGATCGTTGGCCTCCAAGGGCGCAGCCTTCACATCTCCGGGGCTTCAAGGTCGCAAGCTCGCGGGTTTTTTTTTACTTTAGGGTTTAAGGGTCGGAACCGAATGAATGAAGATTTTTTGACGCAGAAGGGAATTCATCCATCCAAATCCAGTCCAAGTGCCAATAAATTTGAAACCGTCGTAGTCATGTGCCCGTGACAGCACTTTCCACACTGCCCTGCCCGAAAAATATGATGTTGGATTTAAATTCCGTACGACTTGGCACACGTCATCATGTCCAAAATCTACATATTTTGTAGATTACTGGGTCAAAGTCACAGTCACCATCATCTAGGCACTGTTTGTTTTTAGGCAGTGGAGAATGTGAACTTCATTGGAGTCATGAAGAAGCTAAGGTAAAGGTAACTAATGCACCTAAAATCGCATAAACAAGCATTTCAACATGTTCCTCATTATTATATTGGTTATTTTTGTAGGGTCTTGTTGGTAGTCTAAAGAGGATTCTAAATTCTTTTAAAATGCATTTTTTGAACATTGTATGAATAAACTATGAATTTTCAAAGTGCTCAAAATAGGTGTTTCTACAATCAACCATAGTCACTAATGAATAGTGGAAATACATTTTAAGTTAGAATTTGTAATAGTTGAAATTAGGTGCATTTATCTTAAATTAAGCCAAAATGTGGCTCTTGGATGACAATTGGAGGATGTGAAATGGTATGTTTTCATCCAGTTTTTAACCTATAAAGTTGCTTCATACCCAAAGTATCCATATAGATGACTTCACTAGACTTAAGGATGGAAGATGACATTTTTTCATCCAATTTTTATAAAAAAATTCTCTAGCACATTTTCAGTGAATAATATTGCAAATTCCTTCATTATGATATTATTGACTTTTCTAAAGAAGAAGATGCTTAATCCACGGATCACCCTTGTGGTGTAATTGGGCCAATTTTTGCTATTTATTCTTGCTATGAATTTTAGCTATAAAAATGATACTTTTGAATTTGAATTCAACTAATGAAATGAAGCTTATCAAGTGTAGTTATTACTCTAATTGGAAATTTTGAAAAATTCATAAATTTCAATATTTTATAGCAATATGACTTTGGGCTTATAACATTATTTGTTGATTGTCTAATTTCAAAATGATATGGTAACTTTGGCTTCTTCCATGATGTTATTTATTATAATATACATCATTGGTGAAAATTTCAAGTTTTTTTAGCATATTTTGCATTTGACATGAATTTTTTTCATTTTTTGTTAAGAAATTTATTTCAAACATCTAAATTTTTCATGACTTGTAGTATACACATAACTTCATCTAAAAAAAATATTAAAATTTTCATTCATATCTACTTGCAAAATAGCTACAAACAATGTAATGGATGGTAAAGCTTGAAATCAATGGTCATGGGCTTGTCTTTTAGAGTTGATGGGTAGAGAAGATTTTCCTTGTGGTCACAACACACACACATGAAGCTTTGGGGGGGTAAGAATTTACTAAAAATAAAAAAATGTGCACCATGGATTACAATAAAAGCCTTTCTAGAGTGTTTTGACAATTCCTACTTCCTTGGTCTTGATCTGAATTTGAGCCATGTAAGGTAGGTACACCTGAAATCATGCCATGCCTTAAACCACCTTCTAGAATTAGCCCGAGTATGGTGTGAATGCATTTCAAAAATTGTGAGTGATTGAAATATGACAATTTAGGTACATGTCAGAGGCTTCAAAGCTCACATGACTAAGCATTCACATTTTTAATGAATCATTTTGTAGCTTGTTGGTTTATGAGCTCATTTATTTTTCTTCATAATAATAGTGTGATTTCGCCTCCATTTCTTTCAATTCTGACAGCTTGGGAGGAAGAACTTTTGAATGCAGCCACTTCATTTTAGGTGGCCTATGTGTTGTTTTAAGTACTCTAGTTTCAGAATTTTGTACCCCTATTGTAGTCTTAGATTTACTAGAATCTAAAAATTGATTATTTACCTCTTTGTTTTTTACACATATCTTTCAATTATCCACAGCCCAATTTGTGGCGGTTTTGGGTGTACTTATCTTAAATGATTTTTTTGAAATTTGAATCCAACCAATGAAATGAAGTTTATTGAGTCTAGTTTCTATTCTAATTTCAAAAATCAAGCATTTTATTAGATGCTACATATTAAGACTATCATGATGATTATCACCACAGGCTCTTGATTCTCTAATCATAATTGGACATGGAAATTCTATTTATTCTATTAATATTCTTCCCTATGATATATATTAGTATGCATGGAAAGAAATTCAGATTTTTAATGTAATATTGAATTAGATATGAGTTTTCTTCATTTTTTCTTCAAATAATATGGTGATTTTAAATTTTCACCAACAAACCTAAATTTTTTATAACTTATAGATGACATGTAATTTCATCATTGGAAAATAAAATAAAATAAACTTCATTCAAATTTAGTTGCAAAATAGAAGAAACAAAGAAGAAAAAAATTGAAATAGCTATGTCATGTTTGTAGGCTTTATCCTTCTAGAATTAAGTAGTTGTTAGAATTAGCATTTTCATACACCACAAAGTTTAGACCCCATAGTTTGTCAACAGTTATCATGTGGTTATCTTTATTTCATGGGTTTGCTTGTTAATTACAATTTATCGCATTATTACAATGCATTACTTCGCATCATTGTTGCATCGTTATAATGCATTACTTGCAACTGCCTTGTAACAATGCAAAGTAATGCATTGTAATGATGCGATAAATTGTAATTAATGTGCAAATCCATGAAACAATGATAACCATATGATAAGTATTGACAAACCATAGGGTTTAAATTTTGTGATGTGGTTCTTATTATTAAATTATTCAAATTTTGTTGAATGTGTAGTAAAGGATTTCAATATATTTTAGAATCCTATGAATTAACTATAAATTTTGGAAGGGCTAAAAATAAGTATAGTTAAAATCAAAGTTACACATTTAATAAATAGGAGTTGTACATTTTAAATAAATTTGTGAAGGTTGATTTTAAAGCATGTTGCAATTTATCTATATGTATGACATTGTTAAATATGGTTAAAAAATCATTTATATATATATATATATATATATATATATATATATAAATGTATATATATTTATGCAAAAATGAGTGAACAATTGATAGCAATTCACCTTGATTTCATATATTTTAGACCTCCTGTCTCTCTCTATTCTAAAGTAAAGTCTAGATCCTCTAGAATAGAGAGAGACCTTTTGGATCAACAAACTCTAATTTGTAGATAATGAAAACTCTAATTTGTAGATAATGAAAACTCCCCTACATCATAGATTTTAGAATGCAAGATATATTCAAGTCAAGGTAGGAGGTCCTAAAAGCGCGTAGACTTTAAAATTGCACACTCTCTCAAATATATATTATTTGTACATGTTTCTTTTTTGTAGCCTTTAGTAATGTACAAACAATGTACATTTGAGGAGGTGAACGATTTTAGAACCCTAGCCATTTCAACTTCAAAATTTCATAACTCATTTTACAAAGCTCCAAAAAATATGAAATGACTTGGGTTAGATGCCAATTCCACTTGTCTTTCAAAAGAAATTTTTACTGAAAAATATTTTGAGAATTTTCACCTCCCCAAAATTCAGTTTCAGCTCCTACTTTATTCGTTTCCTAGTCATGGGGGACCTATAAATGTTACCTTTCTACAGTACGGTAGATGTTTGGTCTCCAGCAACATTACATATTCCTGAAGAAATGAATACCGGGTTTTGTAGATATCTGGGTTCTAGGCTCACGGTGAATTACAAAATCTACGTACTGTGAGAATTCGTGTTGTTAAAACAAGCGACCCATTAATTCAGTGCCTGCAAAACCGGGATTCACCGAAAATTCTATGAATTTCGTAGATTCAATTCATATCTACGAAATATGAACCCCAAATTCTACGTTTTTGGACTGATTGTGGCAGAAGACAGGTCGTCTCTTCCCTCTCTCTTCCCCTTCGTCTTCGCGACTTGCAAGGCGCCCGCCCCGACAGAGCTTTTCTATATTTCCATTATAATATTTGGTTGTTGCTCCGTCCTGGAGGTTGCTAAATGTTCTTCTTCTCAACCTCAATCCCTAACTTAGTTCCGTAAATGTGCACTTGCTCTGGCACGACGGAGAGCTTGACTTTCCCGGACGACAATTCCTTTCGGCTGTCTCGTTATCCACGCACGGAGCCTCGATTCAAACTCTCTCGTCGAACTTGTTCACCCGATTTCACGCTCGCCATTTCATTTCCACACGCCCATGTGTTCGGGAATTGGGTGAAGTGAGGCGATTTGGAGGGACTCATGCATTTATTTCGATTTTTCTTCGGTCGTTTTGGGATGGCTGTGGTTTATTGGATTGCGCCGCTTGGGGGGGTGGCGGTGTTTCGATGTCGTCGTGTTCTGTGACCTCGCGGGCATTGTTGTCATGCCTGTGGAGAATCTGATGGTGTGCCGCATTGGTGAGCTTTGGCGAATTTCGAATTGCCGACGACAACTGCTGCTCGAGTTTGCTCCCCTGTTTTTGGCGAGAGCTTGTATTTATTATTCGAAGGGGATTTTTGTGAAACCCTAGTTTTGGTAGTAGTGAGATGAGGTTTCGTGGTTCCATGCTCTGTTAGAAGGGGCTACATTGCGTTGTATCTAGAATGTGTTAGTGGTTCGGGGAGAGCGAGGTTGGGTTGGGTCATCTATGCTGAGCTTTCGGGCAGATTGGAGAGCTGTTGAGGAGGAAGAAGATGGTGAAGACGATGACCGTGGATTGAGAGTGTCAATGACGTAAACCCCTTCCGCTGCAATGAGTGCTTCACCACAAAAGCCCCTTGCCAGGTATTCTCCTGGAGCCATTTTGTGCTTTTGGTATCTCGATGAATGACTTTCTAGCAATTTGCAGGCATCCTTCCTGGCTTGTGTAGGAAGCCCTTTCTGGTGTTGAACTTGTCGTGGACCCGGGGGAGAGGTGACTTTAATCGCTATTTTGGTTGCCTTAGTGGTTCCCTGTTATCAAGGTTGCAAGGAAAGCCGTAGCCCTATCAGAGCCTTTTCGAACTTCCTGGAGTTGAAAATATGAATAATGTAGAGGTCGAAACTTTGTGGGATCAGATAGTGTGTCTCTAAGGCTTGAATCTGCTATTGGGGTGAAGTCAGCACTAAGCTGCCATTTGTTGTGTTTTCCTGGGATTTGTACGAGATATCGGACAAGTGTTCTAGTTTGCAATTCAGTTTTTGTTCTGTTTGATTAATGAAGTCCAATACGGTAGCACTCTTTCCCAGTTATTGCTTACGCAGTCGTTCATTGAACCTAATCATAGCTGCCGAGTGAAGGAAAAAATGTTGTAGTCTGATTGAGGACATAGAGCTTGGATGGCTTCAGAGGGCAATCCGATTGCTGCAGATGGGCACGTCGTTTAGGGTTTTCATTTGTCAGAGCAGCAACGAACGTATGCCCAAAAAATTTCAACTGCGCAGTTTTCAGAGTTGAAGTTCCTGCCCTACTCTTTTTTCAATTCGTAGTGGCACCGAGTTTACTTAATTTACAACAGACTAGTCGTAAATGCAATGACACTGGTTTCAAATTGTGAGATTTTCTTTTCCCGTGTGTGGGCGGTGCAGCAACGTCACTTGTCGCTACTGGGCAACATCAGGGACTTGCTTTTTTGGTGACCAGTGCAACTTCGCTCACAATCCTGCTGATAGAGCTTCCTCAGGAAAGTCTGGTGGGTTCCATATCTACATCTTGGAAGCAATGTAGTCACAGTGCTACAAGGTGCTCGAACTATTACCAACACAGGGATATAGATGTTGGGCGAGTGTTAGTGGATCAATAGCTCCTAGGTTCAAATCAAGTAGGCTCAGAGTTTATCATTGTTGATCATCTTTGGTGCCATGTATTGGCTGGGATCACTCCAGGTTTTATTGCTCAGAGATTTCTTTTGAGGATGCCTGATCACTTTAGAACTTTGCTTGGATGTTTGCAGCATGTGACAGGTTGTTCTTTTCTCAGTTTATTGCGTTGTACCTATGTTTTGGACTATGCAAAAAAAATTCCATCATAACTAAGCAGCTACTAAATGCTGTACTGGTAGAATGCTGGATCTTTACATTATGCTCGCTTCTAACTCTCATTGGTCTATGTGGGTGGGTGGGCTGTAGTACCGAAGCGTGAGAAAGCCTGCAAGGAGCTTCTTCTCACCGGATACTGCAAGGTTTGGGACTACCCCTGTTTGCGGAATTTGGTTTGCAATAAAACAATTGACTTCTTCGAGATCACATTGTCAGACTGACTAGCCTGCTCATTGGTGATTATGTTTGGGTAATTAATCTTATACTTGGTGTTGTAGAACGAGAAAAATGGATGCGAGTACAACCATGAAATTCCAGTTGTAATTCGTGCTGGGTAAGATATTGTATTCTACTCCTATCAAGAGGTTCCATGCACCTGGAAATGAGCGAGTGCATTCTGTCCTTGAATCCAATTCTTGGACAGACGTATCTGACCTGTTTGTTCAAACGCCGATGATCAACTTCCCTCGAAATCTTGCTTGATGCCTGAATTTCCATCCCGTGTCGGACAATTCTCTGAACTTTTTACTTTCACTTCACTCCAATTCCTGTGTGATCTGTGGAATCCAGTAAGTGATTTTAGTTCTATTGAAGATCATGTCCCCTTAATCACATTATGGCTCCTAGAATGAACTTACCATATAAGCTTACTTTGGTTGTTCTAATAGTACTACGATTTGACTTCTAAATGTGTTATACCATTAGGCGGAGTTATATGCACCAGAGGTGTACTGACGGCTAGTTTTCTGAACTGCTGCAGGCCTCCTTCTGCCTCCTCAAGCACCTCTACCATCGTGCCAGCCTCTGTGGTGTATTCATCTTGGCCTTCCACAGCATCAACTTCTCTTAGCCCTGGGACAGCTGGTAAAACTGTCCGAACGAAACTTATCGGCATTGCTATAAGATATGTGTAAAGAGTATCAAAAACCTAGTATTCATTTAAAACTACCACCCTTAGATCATCGTGATTCTATGGATTGCATTGGTGGATGAGCTCGTTTCTATTGTGACACGATGTACGCATGGTAGATCGGAGACTGTCTATCAAACACGACTAGAGTTCGTATCTGAAAATGGCTTAGAATATTTGAATCTTTCGGTGCGAATCTTAAGAATGGTGTGATTTATATTCACCCTCTATGCAGCTGCAATCAGGAACAACAGGCTACCAGTGTCTGCTCCAGCATTTGTCCCGGCAGCTGTTGCAGCGGCTCAGAGGGCCTCTTTGAGCGCTTGGGGCGGTGTGACCCCTGGAAAGAGTATTGCGGTGACTTCACAAGCCACTTTCACAGCTAGTGCTTCAGTTTCGACTTCTCCAACACCAAATGACGTGCCCCATGCATCCTCAGGTCAGAAATCTGTTGTTGATACCCAAACAAGCTCAGCATCTCTGGTCACAGAGGCCGACGGTTCTCCAAATTCAGACTCTGTCTCCACTGCCACTACACTTTCCTCTTCATTCAGCAATTCTTTGCTGAATGCACAGCCTTTCATTCCTTCTGGACATGGCGGAAGCTCGAATGGATCCACACCTCCACCTATTCAAGGAGCAAGCATTGGTAGTGCCAATGCAGCCCCTTTTGTGCCATCAGGTGGGTCAGTGGCATCAGCGGTTAGTGCCGCCCCTTTTGTACCTAGATCAAGGCAGCACCTTCTGACTGGAGCAACAAGTGGCAGTATGGGTAGGGCCTTGCAACCGGCTAGTCAGTCCCTGATGGCATTAGGAGGTCAACCACAGCCTCAAATCAGGCAACAGTTGTCACCGCTTCAGCAGCAATTGCAACATCAAGCTGCTGCTCAAGCCCAGGTGCAAGCTCAGGCTCAAGCTCAAGCCCACATGCTTGCTGCTGCAGCTCGTAGCATGGGTGGAAATGTCCTCAGCAATAACCAGTACATGGGAATGGAGGTGCCCATGGTTATACCTTCTTTTCGATTGCCTGATGGCGATGATCCTGCACTTGGCATGACCGCTATGTCTCCTCCAAATCCAGCGTTCTTGACGAGGTAAGTGCCTGATTATTGATTGTGAAAAGACCTTTCCGTGACTTGATTTTTGTGAATGCTCTCGCTAGTTTTATCGATTAGCAAACTTTCAGTAATCAATGATAGAGACAGATATGACTTTACTACTTGGTCATTAAGGGACATGACTACATGATATGGTCCGAAAGTTTCTATTGTGACCGAAATTTCTCTTCCTAGCGATGTTTACGAAACATGGTCTTGTTGGCCAGGGTTGGGGGTAGTGGGGGTCTCTCAGTACTCCCTGCTCCAGATGCCATGGCTAGTATGGGAATTGTTGGGGATGGAAGTGGAGTCTTACAAGTGGGTAGCAGTTCTTCTTTTTCTCACAATTATGGTGGGGGCCTTCCGTCTCCATCCTCTGTCAGGGCACAACTACAACAGCACATGCAAAATTTGCAATTGCAGCAGCAGCAGGTATTTGCTCATATTATTTAGGTTTTCTTTAGGCTGCTCAATAGTTGTCTGCCTAATCAATCACGTGCTTAATATCTTATCTGTTTTATACTGAAATACATGCGTATCATGTTTACGTAGTGGACCTTTTGTGACTTTTGGATTTTGTCTTTAGGCTCAGCATCAGGCTTTTTCTGGCCAGTCATCGCCTTATACGCTGCGTCCACCTCAGAGAACTCAAACTCCTGAAAAGCAGCAGCAACAAATGCTGAGTTCACAATCTGAGGTACTTGCGCTTTTTCTTTTTGCGGTGAAATTCGATTGGTAATTTTTGATTGATTCTTGCTTGACCTCAATCATTTTCAGATATATCTCACTCTTGACCCACCTGGCCTCCGATTGACTGCAGCAACAATCCCAATCACCACCATACACAATTCGACATGCTCAAAGTTTAGGCGCTCAGACTCCTGAGAAGTCTCAACTTCTGGGTTTAGAGCCGAGTGGCTCTTTGCCGTCGTCGTTAACGCTTTCAAATGACAAACAAGGGCAAGAACACCTGCTTCTTTCCCCGGAAAGACGTGAGTCTGATCAGCTCTCTGTGCAATCCAACGAACCCAGTGGTCCTCCGCAGTCACCTCAGCTGGCTCAAAGTCCACAGCAGCAACCAACTGCTGTGTCTCAGTCATCTCTCAAACAACATCATCAGCACCAGCAGGTACACTTAAGTATACCGAATTTTATTCTTTTCTTGAAGGGCAATAGAGTAGGCTATTTAGGACGACTTTAGTCACACGGGGGCCTTGCCCGTCTAGGAGAAGCCCGGTTCCTCTAGTTGATAATTGTGCAATTGGCATCATCTTTCTAATTTCAAATTGTGATCGTGTCATAAATATTAATTCTAGCTCGACCAGGCACAAATGCAGCAGCAGATGCACCTACAGGCACTTCAGCAACAGCAAATGCGGCAAAGAATGCAACAGCAGCAGCAACAGCAGCAGCAGTCGCAACACTTTCAGCAGCAACACTCTCAGGTCTTCAATTCAGACTTTCCGTGTTCAAGGTTGATAAATTGTAACTCATTTTATGATAGTTCTTCTATTTGAGGGATGCCTTCTTGACCCGTCGAGAAAGTAGTTGCTATTACTGTTGACTGGAGGTTCCTTCTCTGGTTTCCTTCTCTTGCTTAATTGGGGTCCTAAGCAGATAAAAACTGGCTTGAGAAACCTCAATGATCAACATTTGTCAATTTTATGACACACACACTAGCTATAGAACCTTATGGAAGCCTATGTGTTTCTCATTTTGAGGCAGTTGTGTGCAGGGACAACGAACTCTTTCTGGTACTGGATTAAGCCAGCCAAGACTGCCATCTATGAGGTCACCGTCTCCAGTTTCTGGGGTATCTCCAGTTGCAGCTGCAACACATGGAGGAGCGACTTATTTCTTAGGTCCCGGTCAAGGCATCAGCAGTTTGTCTCATGCATTTGGCTCTCCTGGTGGGCGCAATGAATCACGTTCTGTGAGGGGCCAGCTCCCAGCTGGCACTGTACCCTTTGGGTCACGGTTCATTCCGGATCATCTACGTGAGGAGCTCCGACGTCGTCACTCCTTGATTCATGCCCAGGTACTATATCTCCAAACTTCGGTTTATTAATGCTCATTCCACAAGCGTATAGCGCCCTCTGGACTACTCATGCTTTGGGAAGCCTTCAAGTGTTACCTCATGGTCGAATTCGCATACATTTTTGCATTGACCCCTGAAGGATCAAGATGCCCAAATTGGACTTCATTTTAGTCGGCAATTATGATTAGATCATATAGGGGCTTCTTTTGTCCAGTTCTATTTATGTTTTCGCCAACACATGCAATGTTCTTCGCTAATTGAGGTGATATAAAGTGTAGTTTTCACAGTACGATCAATTCAATAATATTTACTGTATTAATCCTTGGTTCCGTAGGGTTTAAAACCCGATACGTCCTTCATGCTTGTTCAGCAGTTTGCTGTGCAAGGAATAGGTGCAGGTTTATTGATAAACCTGCCCTATATTGTGTGCCTCTGTAATAAGTTGTACTATTGTAGTTGCGGTTGTCTGAGGAAAGAGTCGGTATTATATTTGATTGTAGAGGTGGAATAATGCTGATGCATTGTTGAGTTGGCAGCTGGACCCTGAGCAAGATTTGGTTGATCTACCGGAGATGGTGCAACGGTTCCATTCTCTGTTTCCCCTGGAGGATGTAATTCGAGAGGATGAAATTCCAAGCACCTCATTTGGTGTGAGGTCGATGATCTTCAAAGGGATCTCTTCTTCAGATGGTCAAGCATACGCCATTCGACGGATCGATAGTCGCCAGGTAATTACATCTCTCTGAAAGTATTGATTTCAGGCTGATGAGTTTTATGCAGGCCTTTTGAGTTACATTGTTGAATGCTGCTGCTACATACTCGTTTTATTAGGCTTATCATCCTGCATACCGGTAATAAGCTTGCTCACATCAGATGTCGATGAACTGCTTTATGATGTGCACTGCTATTCATGTATAGCTTGCAAATGCAGTTGCCGTGTCTACGTGCATCAATAGAAAACCACCTCCTGCATTTCAATTGGCGGGTTTTATTTTAGAAAATGGCTTAAAATGGTGTTGCATTTGACAGGGTTTAACCTGTTAACGCCCGAATCCTTTGGGGGATTTTCGCACACTTTTCCTTATATCTTTGCGCAAAAGTATATTGTATACCTCAATGTCATCAAACTGTTATAAAAGGAAGGCTGTCTTAAAGATTCAAGTATTACGTTGGATGAATTTGGAAAAAACCGTTGCCCTGAAGCACTCTGTTCATCGTCCAGGATATGGACTTCGGAGCGCTTAGGGCTTTAGGTGGCTAGGTTGTTTTGAATACCTCTTGTGTGGGTGGCTTCTACTAGTGGTGGCTGAGGCTGTTCTGGAAATATTCGGAATCTGTATAACTATCGAGGTTATTGGATCGTTTTGTCGGTCCTTCCAGTGAGAATCTTTTCTTGCTTCTATGACATACACAGTTTCAGTTGTGCGCATTGTGCAGGTAATACCCACGGCCGAGCTGGCTACGACAGCTGTTGAAGCTGTGGAGCGTTGGGCACCTTTTGCTCGGCATCCGCACATTGTTGCCATCCGAGAGTCCTTTGTAAGTCGGGAAGTGGAGGATACGGCAGCTTTGTTCTTTGTGCATGACTATTATCCTGCTGCTTTCACCCTTCAAGCAATGCATTTGCAACAGGAGCAAGCAAGCGGAGTTGTACATTTAACGGTAGGTCACATTTCATGCAGAAGTAATCCTGTATTGAGAATGCCCCTAGTTTATACTGGAGGTTTTTATGCTTTTTTTAATGGTCGAAGTTTGAATCGTGCTCTCCCTGTTTCCTTGTATATCATCTCGGTGCCCTGTTCAAGTATATACTGCCGCTGGACTTGGTTGCAGGCGAACGAAGAACAGCTTTGGAGCTACATGGTGCAATTGGCAACTGTTCTTCGGACTGTGCATGGTGCTGGTCTATACTTCCGTCCAGGGGGGTTACATCCATCGAAAGTCATTTTGACTAGTAAAGGCCGAATTCGCGTTTCTAGTGTTGGTATCCTGGATGTTCTCCACGGTGACCCAGCGGATGATCCTCGGATTTTCCAAGTAAGTCTTTGCTGATGGACTTGGATACTTTTATACCCCAAGTGCCGGAACTTAAAAATTTAAAGTTCGTTCTGGAAGCTAATTGTCGGTTACATGAACTTCCAAAACTTTTTCTATCGTTCAAAATTGTAGACGGTGATTTCCTCTTTCTGTTGGTTCATTTTGTTGCAGATATATTTAGCTTAAGTTTAGTAGACACTCTTGGATGTATTTTTCTCAAATTACTTGCAGATCCAGGCACTTTTCTCAATTTGATTAGAGAATTTCTGCTTTTGGACATTGCAGAGAGAAGACTTGGCAGGGTGTGGGCGTTTAATACTTGCCCTTGCATGTGGTTCAACCGCAAATGCGTCATTGGAGTTCATGGGGTCTCATTATTCGTCTGACCTAGTTCGAATCACCCAGGCTTTGTTGGCCTCGTCTCCTGAGAAGGCAGAGGGAGGGGGTATCAGCAGTATTCGGCAACTGCACAATGTTCTAGCAGACCGCATGTTCAGTGAGGTCTATGCTTCTTCCCATTTGATATCCCTTTATTCGTTCATATTGTCTTTTCGTGGGAAGAATTCACTGTATCCTGAACGTAATATCTAAGTTTTATATTTAGTAGTCAGGTGAACTGTAGTTAGGATAATAGGAAGTATATGGCTTGTTCTTGCCCATGTTTAGGATAAGATATTGATGAATGTCCAAACAGACTGTTCACTTGGTTGCTCGATGTGTGCAGATCGAGAATGTTCATATGCAGAATGACGAAATCATAAATGAATTGAGCAAAGAGACAGAGAACGGGCGTCTCTTGCGCATTCTTGTGAAATTGGGGATGATGAATGAGAGGCCTGAGAATGACATGGATCCAGGGTGGTCAGAAACTGGTGACCGCTATTTGCTCAAGTTGTTCAGGGACTTCGTCTTTCACCAGGTTTACCCCTGACTTGGCTGTTTGCTCCCTAATCTTTGAGAAAAGGATCTTGCATATTACAGGGATTTCAGCAATATTAGACTGTTCTAAGAACTCTTGGACAGTGTGAACACCTTTATATGATCACTGACCATAGGAAATATGGGGACGATTCTCTGCATGATGTTGTCTAAAGGTTCCTGAAATGGTCCAAGTTTAGAAAAATACCTGTTCTATACGGATGGCAATGTTATCGAACGTCAATTTTAAAGGTATTGACTCCTTCACGCCACTTGAATTTGATTAGCCCTGTATATCTGGTTGCAGACGTCAGAGGAAGGGACACCAGTCATTGATTGGGGCCATGTTATCGAATGTCTTAACAAGGTACAGAATCTTCTATCATTGAGTTCTGATTCAATCTTCTTGTCCTTCCATCACACAAATAAATCTAGTGACCTTCGATTCCTGCCTTCGAATTATTCCTTAATGTGACTGAAATTAAATACTCCGTATCGTTATTCTTTCTAAGAGAACACAATCCACATCCAGGCTTTATTAAGCATTCTCGTTCGTAAATGGGTTTATAGAAAAAATTAGATTGTTTCAGGGATTTTAACCCTGAAAGAACGGGCCTATGACCACAGATTTTCACTTCAAAATCCTTTTATTTTGTATGTATTCATTTTTAACTATTTATGATTGAAATTTTGTATTGTTATTTTCCAGAGATGAATTCACATGCCGTTTACAAGTCAATAAATTCCAAATTTTTTCTGATAGTTTGAAGTTATTTTGAATTATTTTTAGGGAAACCTAAAGGAAATGCATATCAAATACGAAATATTGTCAAGAAGTCTGAAATTCTCCACAAATGTATATAGTAGTAGTTTAGAATATCGTGGAGTTTAAAAATATTTCTTTAATTAGAAGATCAATTCAGTGCGGTATTAGGCCTAAAGTTCAAATTTCAATCAAATATTAATTTTCAGATATTTTTCAAATTTTCAAGTTGGAGTAGAAACTACACTTCATTGACTTCATTTCATTAGTTGGACTCAAACTCTAAAAACATCATTTTCAATGCTCAAATTCACATCACGAGCTAGGACCTAGAAGATGTCAAAATACACTACATGGTGATCCCTAGATCAAGCATGTATGTAAAAAAGTCAAATATACAACCAGTGAGGTAATATTCAATACCCTTCTCGAAAAATATGTTCAAGCGCCTCCCACAAAAATGCGTTTTTTCCTAATCCAGTGTTAGGCCCTCACAAAGTCATCCATCATCCGATAATCGGCCGCTGCAGCGTTACAGGGTTTAGGGTATACCGGTATATCATAAAGGGTTAAATTCTCTTTATGATGCTGTCTTCATAAAACTTCCTGAAAGAATGTAATTTTATTGATAACATGATAACACTGTTAAAAGTCCTTCTCTCCTCTCTTGTATAGCTCGGATTGTCAACTGTGGGTTCCTGTGATCATATTTGTGTTGTTCATATGCACAGTTGGATGCCGGAGTTCCGGAGAAGATCATTCTATTGAGTCGTGATGAGCGGTCAATGCTCATAGCCTCGTATGCTGACTTGAAGCGGTGCCTTGAAAGTGTCTACCAAGAACTTCTTGTCAGGGTATGTTTGTACCTTATCTGAAATCCTTTTCAGCCCCCTTCTTCAGTCTTCTCGCTGCTCCATACATTCTCAGTGTAATTTTCTCTTTTTTGAACTAATGACTCCATAACCTTCAAGTCTTTTTATTTGCTGCATGGAAGAGAGTTTGAAGTTCTCCGGTTAGGGAGAGGAAGACTATTCGCTTCACGTTAACACATGTAGTACTGTGCTTTCATTGGGAAACTTTTACAGAGACTCTGGGTGGATCACTTTGGGTACTACAGGAACCAAACTCCCTTGAGATCAAATTTTTTTCACTCAATGGGAGGATGTAGACATACTATTGAAGGGATATTATACCACCTTATTTCAATTCAAAGATCTGTGACCTTAGACGTTTAGCCAAGTCCTGCTTACATTGCAAATTGAAGGCCAACTGAGTGTACTGGGAGAGATTAGTTGCATTTGGTAACAGGGGTCAGTCTGTAGGAGACGGGATCAGGTCACTAAACGTTTTACTGTCCTCTCTACCTTGATACTCACTGGCTTGGTATTACATGTTTACTGTTGGATTGCAGGCATCCGGAGACAAAGCCAGGCAAGCACTGCCGCAGAGCATGCTAATGCAATCACCAGGGCGCCTGGCCCAGAGGTAGCAGGCAACTTGAGGCTTTCATTCCAGTTGATGGGAGAGTCCGCAGTTGTGGCTTTGGTCTCTTGAGGAATATCGCTCGGCAAAGTCCGCTAGAGAGATATTGTATGAATTTGCACCCGCAGAAAGTTAGTGCTTGAGTTGACGTTGCAGAATGTTTCATTGGTCAAGTTGTAAATTTTTTATTGTAATGTAATTGGTGTTGAGTTTTCAGTGAGTTCTTGCGGTTCTCTGGTCAACTTTGACTGTAACACCTCTCAAACGAATCATTTTTGGTTCTGATATAAACTTAGAAAAAAATGAAGCTTACAAGTTATCTTTGTACTTCATTTCAAATCTTTGAAAAAATCCAACAATGTAATGAGTTATTACAATTATTGCAATTGAAAGCTCCTGGTTTTTAAGTTTGAATAGCACAATAGGGCTATCCTAAAAGTCTTGAAAATCATTTTCTCTTGGGTCTTTAGTTTGCTTCTAATCCTAAATTGCATTTGAATTTTTAATCAATTTGTATTTCTTTTGGAATAGCAAGGCATGATTGCATGCAATCTTATCACATTGACTTCTCTTCTTCCTAAATAGATTCTTCCTAAATAGAGATGAAGTATTTTCCTTGCGAATAGAGAGGATAAAAAAATTGCCATAACTAGAGGTATAGGGGTATGAAATTTTGGTTGATCTTTTCTTTTTCTAAGGTGGAAGCAGTAGAGAAGCCAATGTGAAGCCAATGTAAAGCCAATGTGAAGCCAATGTTGTGAAGCCAATGTGATTAGTCCAATTGTAATTAGATTAGAAGCAAATTGAAGACTAGAGAGAAGATGACTTTCAAGTTCTTTAGGTGATAATTTTAACTTTCACCAATTGTAAACATATTCATGAATTATTTGATGGAAAAGAATTTCATATAGTAAATTAATAAATCTATTTTAAAATGTTATAACTAGTCCATAGATTATATCCATACTAATAAATCTATTTTTACTCTAACAAATAGTTTTCAATCAAATTTGAAATAGAGAATTGAAATTTCCTTCTATATTGATTATCAATTGAATATCTCTAATTTTACATGATTTTTTTTCTAAGTTCAAAGTGTTAAACTTAATTATAGAAGATTTTTGTTTTACTTTTGTATTCAAGTCATTTTTGATAAGTTATTTTATCAATTGGAAAAGTTACTTTTGAGGTCAATCGCATGTGTATCCTTTAAGAATATTTGTAAAGAAAAGTTTTGGAAATCTATTCCATATAAATTTAAGAGAATTAA
Source organism: Climacium dendroides (assembly GCA_950106755.1). Lineage (NCBI taxonomy): Eukaryota > Viridiplantae > Streptophyta > Bryopsida > Hypnales > Climaciaceae > Climacium > Climacium dendroides. Next base: position 22,979,925 of record OX467091.1, read on the forward strand.
CACAAGAATCCATAAACAATTAAATGGATGAAAACACCAAGGTTGCTTGTGCCTAGAACATGTTTGCATTTATCTATTGTTCAAAATTTCAATGCCTAGTCGTCAAGGGATTAAAGCAATTACACCTAAAATATTCAAGAATGAACTCAATGGCACCATGAGGATGCAAGAGTGAATGATAAAAAAAATTTGAAAAAAAATTTGAACATTGACAAAGCAAGATGTAGATGCTTTTAATTTATTATGCTATTTTAAAGATACATTATAAAAATAATTACTACTTTTTTTACTTTTTACAATTTTCCTTTTACTTTACACAACTTTTATTTTAGGGAAATGACAAAATATAATAATAAAGAACTATATATGCTAGCCATAAATATATTTGTTCCCTTTATTTGGTAATAGGACATTAAATGTTGCAAAACAGTGACAAACAAATATAGAAATTGCAATATTAATTATTTGTGAGAGAATTTGTTAAAGATGGAGAATACTATTAGCTTTCCACCTTGGTTTTATTCTTTGTTTCGACTTCAAAACAATATCAAACATCCTTTATGTTTCAAGCACAAATCTAAGAGTGTGATGCCAAAAAAACAACTATCTCAAAATTATTATTGTACAGAATGCCAGTCACGTGTATGTGAAATATGTATGAATGAAGATCAAAGCAACTGCAAAGCTCTGAATAAAATTTTTCAACTTCGATTTGGAACCCCTGAAGGAATTGACAAACAATTAAAACAGTTATCTATTCAAGCTGAAGAACTGAAAATGAGAAACATCTTCTTAACTCCTGTCCATGATTATAAATTCAATAATAAACAAGTATACTATATTTTCAAACGTCCAGGTAGAAAGACAAATACCTTTGGTTGCAAAGTTTGTAATCACCTATTTGAAGATCAAAAATTTACGTATTGTTCACTTCAATGCTTGGTGGAATCTATAAGTGGCGAAATACCCCAAGTTCAAGCTATAAGTGGCGAAATGCCCCAAGTTCAAGCAAATACTACAAGCACCAAAAATGAAATTGAAAAGTCAGTATCCACGAATTTAACAAGTGATACAAGCTTGAAAATTCACACAAATGTAAAGAGTGTGATTGGGAAGGAAAAAACTTTACCACTTCTAGGTTGGAGTAATCAAAGTAGAAGACTTCGAAAGAGAATATCAAGAACAAATCTCTCAAAAATATTAGAAGCAATTACAAATTTGTCAGGTGGTAGCAATGGTCAATTAGATTCAATTAGCATATTACCAGGAGACAATAGTAATCAACCAAATTTCATTAGGAAGCAAAGAAATTATAGAAAGCAAAGCACACCTATACGATCACCTTTGCAATGAACTAATGTTTTGATTCATTGCCCAAAAGGTCAAATTTTGTTATTTCAATGAATGCACCAATAGATAGAAGAGATTGAGTCCTCTATTTTGAAAGATTTTATATTTTCAAAAGTTATTGTAATTCATTATGAGCTTCTATAGTAAAATTTTATTCAGTACTAGAAGAGATTTCGTAGTTTGACAACCAGCGCTGTGGGAAAACATTATCTCTCAATACAGCCTACAATTTTTATTAATACATATGGTATTGTACCTAGCTTGAAAACCATATTGTTTTTTGCATGGTGGTATAATAATTACAGTAAATAATGTATTTAGTGACTGTCGTGTAGTTGAAAATTTTCCAACTAGCACTATTTGTAAATATCTTTTCAAATGATATCAACCGAAGCCAGTTAAGTCACTTGTGTGTGATAGGCAGTATTTGGCAAATATATTGACATTCAGTGACAGTGCACTATAAGAAAACCTTGTTTTAGGTGACGGATTGACATCAAAAGGAACGGATTTTAGGTGACATCAAAGGTGACATCAAAAAAACAAACCCATGTTTTTATGTCAACAATGATGTCCATTGATGTTATATTGGACATCATTGTTGACATAAAAACATGGGTTTGTTTTTTTCAATGTCACCTAAAATTCGTTCCTTTTGACATCAATAAATTTTGGTTTCTTATAGTGGTGGTACTAAATATAAGTTTAAGTGCATTAAAAAATGCTTTCACACAAATTAGAAATAATTATTTTCTTATTTAAAGCTCTCTCATGCATTCATAATATTATATTAATGACTAGCGGTTGGCGCTTGCTATGCTATGCATTCACCATTAGAATTTCATTAGAATCTTTATGTATTAGATAGAATGCAGAGTAAGAATTTCAATAAATCTTTAGATAAAAATTACTAAAATTTTCATATAATTTTTTTAATAAATAAGCATATACTAAAATAAACAATAGAAATTTAATGAATGATGAATGAAATACATGCAATGATGAATATGGTAAAAGATACACATACATTAGAATGCATTAGAAATTTAACTCAATGTTATAAACAATGGCAACCCAAATTGAAGAATTCAAAGGAAAAACTTGTAAATCTCAAAAGCTTCGTGAATAATTTAATTGTTGTGAAATCCAAAATCGGTTCAATCTAATAAATTTCTCAAATCATTTGGTAGCAAGCAATAGAAAATTGAAATCAAGAAGCTCAAAGCTCACAAAAGCACAAAATCATAGAAATGTAAAAGAAGTATAAAGCCAAGGAAAGCAATGGAATTGCTACCTTTATAATATCATCATATTGATCCTCTTTAATATCACCTCAATTGCAACGACTACATTATTTCTATAATATCACCCTTTATAAAAAGTGATATTACAGAGGTGATTGTGAACTGCTACTCTATTTCGGTAATATCACAATGTGTGAAAATATGATTTCTATGTATGCATGATTGGAAATATTTTTATAAAATAATTAAAATAATTATTTTAAAGACTTATCGAAATCATTATCATGCATTCTATTCAAATATATCAAATTTTTACTAATATGTGATACAATGAATGCGTACCATAGCAAGCACGAGCCCCTAGTATTAATGGTAGCATTTGTGATATTACAGAGGGGCTTATGATTTTAGTAGTATGATAGGATACACATGGTTAAAAAAACCATTTTCACTAAATTTTCATATATATATATAAGGTGAAAACAACCCAAATTGGCCATGTATCCATTCTTGGCAAGTAGACTTCTATTGAAAGTCTCCTTGAAAGTGCAATTAAACAGTTCCTATACTTTATTGAAATTGCTTGCATGTTGATTCTCTAGATTTTGGCTTATGACTAGGCCATGGAATGAAATGGTTTTAGTGCTTCTACTTTGAAAATTCATAGTAATTTCATGTCTTATCCAAAAATTCTATTTTCTTTTTAAAATGGATGATTTTCAATTGCTAATAATACAAAAATATATTTTCTCAAAAAAGGTGCCTCCAACTATGTTGAATTGCTTATTTTAATAATTCTAGGTGTTTTCATCTTAAATGAAGTGAAGCATTGCATCCAATATGGTACATTTTTCATCATGTAAAACTACAATGATCCTAAGGTAGTGCAATAAAGTAAGACCCTCTATTGTGTGTATTAGTTCTATTGTTTTTTTGGTTGGCAACTCCTCAACATGATCCCTTAATTTCTTCTCACATCAAATTTGAGACTATTAAGCATTATTTTTTTTTTTTTTTTGCCCTTTCAAAGATGGGAAGTTTTTGTTTTTATGCCCATGGTCAACAATTTGTTGTAGAGAGACAAGTTACAAGCTCTTTACATATTGCCAAAGTATTGGTATGAAGGGTTGAAATACAAAGCCGATGAGTTTGAAGCAGCTAGTAACAATTGCATTGAATAGCCAAAAAAAAAAAATTTAATTTAACCCACGCTTGCAAATATTCTATAATTAGGCTCTTTTAACCCCTAAAGGAAAAAATCAAATTAGAATTCCCCCAAAAGATCCTCCACCCCTAATCAAAAAGCATTAGAACCATAATTTGATTATTTATAAACCTATAAAAAATTTAGGAAACCTAATTATAAAAGGAACTATAGCTAGAGTAGTGTTTATTTCAATAGATGTCCTTTCAACTATATAATCTTGCATGTCCTTATATCTGAAATAAAGTCACTTATATATTTTTTGTATAACAAATCAAATGTTGAACTCTACTTTGCAAATATCGGATTGCTAATTGCTTGCAAGGGCATTTATATATGAACACTTCTTTCGGTCTACATACAATGTTGAGAAAGATGTACAAAAGAATGCAAAGATACATGCATCTCATAAAATTGAGGGTTGAAATGGGCATTTTGGGGGGTACTAAAATATTGTCTTTGAGGGCACACATTGTACGAATGAGATATGGGATATAAATCCCAGGCCATGCCTAGAATTTTTCATTTCAAATGCTTTGATATTAGTTTGGTGTACATTATATTTTGGTGTTTAAAATTTACAAATTATTACACAAAAAAAATTCTATTAATATTGTAAATAGTTTGCATTCACCTTAAATTCCAATTTGGTTGTCTGTAAAAAAAACTACCATAGCTTCCTAGCAATTGGGGCAACTTTTAACTTAATAATTAATTAAAAGTGCAAAATTAGTTGGGCAATTCAAAAACTATATTAAATTAATTAGTTTTAATATAAAATAAAAATAAATTAGGCATTCATCCAAGTTGTTTTTATAAATTTTGGATGGTTGCTACCACTTTCATCTAAGGTGGAAACATTTATCTAAATCCTTGTCTTGTTCTCCAAATCCTAACTATTCTCTATCTTGTGTGTTAAAATCCCTAAAGTTGTAAGGCCTTCTTCCATTGAAAAACTACATTTTCTATTGCAAAGAGCAATAAAACTTTAAAATAGTTTATTTTGCATATCTAACTATGGGATCTTGTACTAGAATGGTATAAGAATATGTGGAAAAAATTTCGGAAATTTTGACAATGAAGATTGCAAGATATTTCTGATTGAAGTGAAGAAAATGATTTTTTTTACCTTACACGACTAGAATACAAGACTTTTCATCTTCTTAGCTTAAAATTTTTGTACTAATGATTTTGAATTTCTAGTTATTTTTGTTGAAAAATTCAAGTGAGAGTCTAGGAATTTTTTTTTAAAAATCACTTAATTTTATACATTAAAAAATTATTAAGTAGCAAAAGGTTCAAGATTGAAAGGAAAGCTCAACCATTAATAGCCTTAAGATGGAATTAAAACACACTAATCTCAACAACAAGATTTTTCTAATAAGAAATCTTAACTTTGTGAAACTTTATTTTAAATATTGTGAAAATTGAGTTCAAAATGAATCCTACAAGTTATTTTACAAGAAGATGCTTTGATTACCCAAAAAACAAGATTGAAGGCTCATAGACTCCTAGGTTCATGGGCCCATAGATTCTATGCTCACATGCTACCATTTCCTCAGAGGTTTTTTTACCCACCAAATTAAAATTTGGGCTTGTTGTGTAATAAATTTAGATCCGAGATACTCATAGAAATAACAAATGATATTCCCCCCAATCTAATGAGTTTTTCTATCTTCACAAAGTCACAAAAAATATTGAAACTATGGAAGCCTTTCTAAAATCCATTTTGTCCTCCATAATGGGACAATGAGACTTTAGAGGTTAGATGTCAAAGGTTGTTATATGTGAGAGATATGTTCTTTTGAAAGAGATTGCACTTTAGGATGGTCAAAATAGTGAGACAAAGAACTTTGTAATATATGATTCTAGTTATTGAAGAAGAAATGCAAGATTATGTTGAGCAAGTTTAATTTCTATGAATCAAGCAATATTTTAATGTATATATTTTGGGGTAGGGGCAAGCTAGGTCAATAATTTTTCAAAAATTTAGGCATACTTTCTATTATTTATTTTTTGACCAAACTACTAGGAAGCTACGGCAATGGCATAAACACCTTGGAAACAACTTCATAGTTCCTACCAGGGGGTGTACTACAAAGGAAGTTCATGGGTGAGGAGAGACCAAACCCTAACTACCCATTTCTACTTTTCCTAATTACTTTCTAATAAATTGTAATTTCAACCTATAATTTTGACCTTTGTTTAGCAATGTCTATAGGTTTCTATTGCCAAAAATTTCAATCCTAAATAACATGTGATATATTGTTTGGAAAGGATTGAAAAATGAACTAAAATGGCATGTTTTTCAACTAAAATATTTATAGTGATCACATGAAGATGACTATTGTATCAATATTCAGCCAAAATAAACTTTCAGTAGAAAGCTATTTTATAGAATTTTTTCTTCATTTTTCAAATTTTTTTTCTTATATAATATAGGGGTGTAAAATTTATTTTTATTTTTATTTGTTTTCTAAAATTTGTAACTAATTATTATTAACATAAAAAATACCAATAATTCAGAACATGAACTTTCAAAGTAGGAAAATCTATTCGTATTTTTTTTTAGAAAAATAAAATAAAATTTTAGGATATAATATAGGGGGTCCTAAATTTGGTTGTTCCTCACCTATAAACTTCCTTTGTAGTGCACCCCCGAGAGTTCCTAAAAAATTAATTAGAAAGCTTGGAGCAATTTCAAAACAAGACTACAACAACATCGCAATGAAACCTCAATTTGCATGCACTCAATCTACATGACTACTATGGTAAAAGAAAGTAGATGGTGTACAATAGAAGGAAAAACGACTCTCAAGCATTAGGAATACCAATACGATGCTTTAAAACCATTTGTTGAATGTGTATAATGGTAAGCACACTTCTAAAGATTTTTTCAAGGAGCACAATTCAATGAATAGATGCAATCCATCTTTCCACATATGTACAAACACCTTCAAAAAGTTTACATGCTTTATTAAATAGTCGCTCTCTATACGTTTACATACTTTACTATACAATCACCTTCAATAAGTTTACACCATACAATCACTTTTAATAAGTCTTTCTTGTATGCACCCCTCTTGCAGCTTCCAACTTCACTTAATCATGGAGAATTGGATCTCTTTTTACACCACCCTACAATCAAAAGATTTTAATCTTGGCAATAGAGTGCACAATGCTCGCTTGATACAAAGAATTTAACACAGTGGACAACAAACGTCTTTGATCTAAATCCCATAAGAAACAATATTTAAACTAAATCTATATCTAAGAATAGAAAAGAACTTATTGAATCAATGCAAAAAAATTGAGAAGGGATATCTAAGTCCATGCTTGAAGTTTTCATTTTACCAATGCCTCATAGAATGAATGATGTCATTTGTGTCAAAGGTAGAAATACTAGGTGGTGGACATGTAGCAATATATACTAATTTTTGGATTCTGTTAATATTTTCAGTATACGAATGTTTCATATCTTGAACTTGATCTTTCCAAACACATCATTGCCTAAATTGTACACAACTTCTATTTGTAAGAGCCTTAGAGCCTAAGATGTAACTATATTTAGCAATTTGAGAACTAATGATTTATTCATTAGGTGTCCAAAAATTGCATTCTAAGATAATCCAGACTTTGCTTTTGACTACCAATAAGCCTCCCCTTCAAAAAGAACTTTGTTAAATTTCCAAGTTTGCAAATTTGAAATTTGTAAGAATCATAGTAATTGTAAAAATGCTTAAAATAATATGAAATTTTGAACAAAAATGGAGATCTAAGTGACAAACATCATGGTGTAATTGATGTACTCATGGAGCTCACACCAAGAAAATTTTGATAAACATAAGTTCAAAAGTGATGTATTTTAAGCTTTGAATATACTACTTCAAAAGTATATTGGTAGAGGATTTTTTTTCTAACTTTGTACATAACATTAAACCTTAAAGAGACATAAGCCAACTCTTTTCTTCATTGAACGGCCAGGGAGGACTGACCCCTCTATTGCCCCAACAGAGGGTAAAATGTAAAAACTACCCCCTATTTTGTGCCGTTAAAATTCTAGATTTAGTCACTCCCCCTAGCTAATTTGGGGTCTCTGATTCCAAATATGATTTCAGAATGAACCTACTCTTCTTGTCATTGAAAAAAATGAGCCTCAGAGAGTCTGTGCGTTGACTCTAAAGTTTATTACCTGCATCCATGTATAGTTGGATACTGAAACCTTACAAACTGTCAATTTTTTTACAATGTGGATTATAATTGGCATTTTTTTATGAGCATAATTATTATTGCATATTTATGCAATCCCAATCAAGCATATCTAAATTTGAATTTAAAAAAACCAAAACTCTGTTTTTGGCGAATTTTTTTAAGCCAATTCTTATGGTTTTACATAGTATTTTATTGAATACAATTGGTGATGGATTTTTTTAATTCAATTGCATGGACACGTAGGGAGCATCCATACCCACATCTTCCATATTAAAAAAAATGCCCCCTGAAGTAACAAAAATATGATCAATGAAAGCTCAATGAATAGTATCGCATGACCAAATTTTGTAAAATAGACATGTCTTTATTGTAATTAGATTTTTCTATTTGCACCTCACATGGTAACTAATTTCATACATTTGAGCATGATGGTACAATTACTTTGCTAAAATATAGAGATATCCATTCCTCCAAAGTTCAGTCATGCGTCACTTTTCATTGATCATATATTTTGTTACTTAAGGGGATGTTTTTTTAATATGAAAGATATGTATATGGAAGTTCCCTACATATCCATGCAATCAATTTTCTTTTTTAAATTCATCACCAATTGTATTCAATAAAGTATTATGTAAAATCACAAAAAATCGACTTTAAAAATTCACCAAAAATGGAATTTTGCTTCTTTGAAATTGAAATTTGGTGTGCTTGATTATATTTGGATAAGAATTGAGTGATAATTATGTGGGATGAAAAAAGCCAATTTTAAATCTATATTATGTACAAAACATTCATAATTGAATGTATAATTACCATGCAAATTGTAGGAGATGAGAAACTCAAAATAAATAGCTAAGCACTACAGTAGTGGTGCTTGAATAAGTAATAATCTAAATTATATTGTAATACAAGATTGACAGATTCAACTAAAACACATGTTCATTTGAGACTTCCTTTTTAAAGAATTGGTTTTACAATATATTTCAAACACACTTATCTATAAGCTCAAGTTTTAATCATGGATTGCTTTTGTATTGGCCTTATTAAAACCAATTGATTTCCTCCTACATTGTAGTCCTTTATGTCTCAGTGGCAATTATTTCATAATTTGAATGTAAATTCCAATTTTACAAACCTCATTTTGAAATGTTTACAAACAAATGAAATCAAAAACAAATAAAACACCAAAATTGATCTCTAAATGCCTAACGACATTTTAGATGTCAAATCTAAAATTGACATTATAAAAGACACGAAGTTAAAAGACATAACATGCATAACTACAATTGTTTTACGACTTTTCAAAATCTTCTTTACCATTTTTATTAATGAATTTTCAATGCAATTTTACCCAAAAGATCCACTCTATTGGAGAGTCATCTCCAACAAACTCTAAAAAATCAAGATTTGCAATGGACACCCTTGCATAAAATCTTCAATAGAAAAATCATAAACAAATTTCTTACAATTGAATTTTTGATTCTTAACCCTTTAAAGTTAAGACTAGGGGAGAGCATAAATTTCCAAAATTGTAAAGATGTATTATAAAATGCAACTTAAAAGAATATTTTAATAATGATTCAAATAATATTTGTAAAATACAATCCATAAATCATATCCATATAGTTAGATCAACTTGTTCACATACCAATATTTTCAATAACATTTGAAGACAAAAATTGAAAAATCTTTCTAATATGGATTGTAGATTGAAAATTTGTGATTTTCTCAAAAAAAAATCTTCTTTTAAATTCAAAATGTTAAAATCTAATCATAATGTTTTTTTGAAGACTTTTATATTACATAGTATTTTTTTTTATTCAAGTCATTTCTAAAGGGGCATTTTTTGAACTAAAAAGTTATTTTTTCAAGCCCACCCTTTTAGTATTCTCTGAATTATAGAATACTTACAAAGAAAAGTCTTGAAAATCCATATTGTACAAAATTTTAAAAACTAATAGAAGAATCTTTGGAAAAAATCATTAGATAAAAAATATGCAATTTTATATGCTTGGAATGTGTTTACGTTTATCCATTGTTCCAAAATTGAACTCTTCATCTTCTAGGCATTAAAATAGACTTTAAAGGACAATCAATTAAAAAAACATTAAAAAAATAATCTTTTGGTAAGATTTTATTGAACATCAAAGTTTAGTCCACCCATTCAAATACAATGCCTTAGACATTTAGGGTTAATATCATATAGTTCGTACATACAAACTTTTCTTTCTATAAATGATAATGGATAACCCTTGGTATATTTTTCAAGGTATGGAAATTGTTAATTTGGGTGATGATAAACACATCTACATTATACTCTATTAACCCATAAATAGAATTTCAACCAATTTTTGGTTGATGATTGACAGAGAATCTTTGTGTGTAGGACAAAAGTGTAACTATTTATCCTCAAAATTTTGTATGAAAAGGGGAGGTCTTGTATAGTAGTTTGACTTCCAATAAGTGTTTTAGGATTTTTTAAACCAACTATTCACACAATGTCAAAAGGGATGATTTCTACAATCATAGGCATGTCCTTTAAGGGTTAACCCATAAATGACACGAGGGGGAGTTTTGTAGATGATGAATGACAAAAAATCTCTCTATGTAGGATAGAAGTGCAATTATTTATCCTCCAAATTTTGTGTAAAATGGAAAGGCCTTTTACAATAGTATGTCTTCCAATGAATGTTTTTTTCATTTTTTTAGAGCCAAAAAACAAACAGTATCCAAATAGATGATTTACACGGCGATTGGTTTGTCCTTTGAGGGTTAAAGTAACTCTATCTAATTGCAGCATGTTTTTGAAACATATCCCTTTATTTTTTACAATTTTGGAGTTGATGGATTTAGGAACTAAGGTAAATGTATCTATATCCGATCACTTAAGGGATTTCACAATAGATCATCATCAATTTAAAGTATAACAAATTTTTCTCATGTAGAAAGATAGGAAATATGGGGATTGCAAATTTTTTAAAATTTTATTGTCAAAATTGAAATTTCTATGAATTTTGGGAGCCAAAATGTGCTTGGATCCCATAGTCAATGTTTAGAGTCTTCCAATTCTGATCATTCAAGAATTAAAGTAAAATAGCCCATTGCAGTCAAATGATCCATAGTCATTACTTAGGAAATGACCCCGTTGTGGGGTTTTTTCAATATGTGAGATTTTGGCCACAATGCATGTCTTACATGATAGTAATGGAGTGAATAGTAACCTCAATAGGAACTTCCAACTTTTTAGTGTGAAATTCATTGTAAGAATTGACTTCTTAGGCCTTCCATATTAGAAAATATTGTGACTGCATTAGGTAGTAAGATGAGCATTGTGGATTCAGATTTTGTTGGTTATGGGGTAGTCTACACACTCTTTTGGGCCATGATGCATTGAACAGTTCAAAAATTCCTAACAAATTCATACTTTGTTGAAAAAAATATAATTTTGTTGTTTCTCACACTTGTCTTTAAGTGGGAAATTTTTGAAAAATCTCAACAATAGCATGAGGCCAAACTCCATATTCTAACCACAATGGGCTGTTCAATATTTACCTTACTTTCTATTCAATATTTTCTACTTTGTTGCTCACCACTTTGGGACATGATCTTATTGGTCCCAGCCTTAAAAAGAGAGATAAAAACACATTCCAAGCTTCAATTGGAAATCTGATTCAACCTTGGTTGGAGACAATGCCCCTACAGGTTGGGTTTGGATTGTGATTGACAATGGGTACATTTATCTTAGTAAGGGAGGCGACCCATTCCCGACCAGGAACTCATTCCTGTCATATAGACTACACTCTTTCCAATCAACAGGAGAAAGCAAGACATTAATTGTGGCACAATCTCCAATGCAGTCATGGCACATTATGATTGGTTGCAGTCTTGGTTGATTTTACAACCAACCTATGGTTGGAAATAGGAGGACCTATATGACAAGAATATGTCGAATAAAATCTTCAACTAAAAAATTCGTAGTAATTGTGTTTTGAGAAATAAAATTCTGAAAAAATATGGAATCCTTCTAAATTCTATTTCTGTACATGGGAAAATTTCTCCACTCAAGAAAACAGCACTCTTAGATATGCAAAATTGCTTAAGTGGTCGGAATGGGTCGGCTCCCTTAGCAGCAATTTCAAATCTTTAGTTTGCATCAGTTTTCAGCTTCGAAACAGAGCGTGTGTATCAGACTTCTCTGTCGGCACTGCTTGTGTTTCTGCATACTGTTGTGTTCTGGTGGTTACTTGTACCACCGGAGGCCTCTAGAAAAACCCTATGTGCTCTTTGCATCCCTGACGTCAATGTCTGATTCTCCGTTGTTGGTTTTTGATTCTGAGAGAAGGGACTCTTCATGTATCCAATTCTTGTAGAAAGATCGTGTTTTGGCTTGCATTGGATGCATGCACAATTAGGTTAGCGGTTTGAAGAAAGAAACACGGTGTCACACCATTGCGGTTTCCCTGCAGGCGATGGCTCTCCGATGGCGCACCTTGGTTTTCTCGCCCAGCCTATCCCTCTTGAATCCCGCTGTTTCGAATTTTCGAAAGCCCCCTCGGCCGTTGCCGCATCATCATCATCGCAAGGAGCTTTCCCAGTTCGCCGCTTGGAATTCTTGGCGGACATTTCCGAATTCGTGGTGCGCTTCCATTCGGTCATCTGCTTCGGATGCTGATACCGTAGCCTCCTCGGTCTCGCAGTTGAATGAGAGCTTGGTTGAAACTGAGGAGGAGGAAGTCTCTCGCGCTGCTATGCGCGAATTTGAGCTTGTGAACGAAGATTTGGAGGCGGAGAATCAACGGAATGTCGACGATGCGAGGAGTAGGAAGCGGAGAAAACCGATGTGCTACTATTTCACGCAAGGGTTGTGTACGTTGGTACGTTTCGTGGCCTCTGTTACCCTGCTTCGTATCGTCTGAAGGTTTATGTCTGTTGGTAATATTGTTATTTTTTAAGAAATTTTGGTAGGTGGTGATGCTGAGAGAGCATGGTGCATTACTTTCAGCAGAGATTTCACGCATCTAGGATTTTAGGGTTCAAGGTTTTAGAGGATAGTTCGTTGAAGCAGTCACCTGCCTCGTATCGTCTGAAGATGTATGTCTGTTGATTATCTTGTTACTGTTGATTTGGGGGAAGTTGTGGTAATTAATGGCGATGAGAAAGCAGTGTGCATTTCTTTCAGTAGAGACATCATCTAGGGTTTAGGGTTTAAGGTTTCAGAGAGCTGTTGGTTGAGCAGTCACGTGCCTCTTTTCGTCTGAACATTTGTCTGGCATGTCTGTTGATTATTTTGTGGAATTCTGGTAATTAATGACGATGAATCAGCATCGCGCATTCCTTTTAGGAGAGACGTCCATCTAGGGTTTTAAGGGGTTTAGGATTTAGGGTTTCAGAGAGCAGTTGGTTGACTGATCTTGCTCACTATAGTAACAACTAACAACCTATGTTTTCCCTGGATTAGTAAAGTACTATGATGCTTTTAGGATTTACTGCGTAGTTGTGAGGTTTACGATTTGGCAGTGAGTTATCTGGCGTATGTGTTGATTGACTAATGACAATTGGACTTTGAGGACATTGTGGTAATCCATCCATTCAGTTAGGCTGTTTATTTGTTTGTCTTGTTTGTTACGGTGAGATCTCATGGACCATGCGTCCCCGACATGTTCTTGGTACCGTCGGAAAGCCCTCTGCGAAGAGGAGTGCACGGACTTGTTCCGTGGCATTTGGACATAAGTTTTTGAAGTTTGAAGGGGTTTTTAATTTAAAAATTTAAAAATTCCTCTACTTTTATTTTGACTGTGGGAACGGCACAGGGCACACTAGTTGATGATGAGGGAGCATTGTGGATTAATTTCACTAAAGACACTTAGCTAGGTTTTAGGTCTTTGGGTTTTACGGTTTACGGTTTCGGGTCTAAGGTTTTAGACAACAGTTGGTTGACTGAACTATAGTAGTGAACTGAAGTGAGTCCTGGATTTGTGAAATAATATGATGCCCTTACGAATTAGTGACAACTGCAACATGATATCACGAATCAATTTATTGCGTGCCTGTCTGGTTTACGTTTTGGCGGTGTCACTGGCCAGTCCTTTTAGAATTTCTATCGCCTGCGTTCGAGACAGTCCGACTCTGGCCAGTCCTTTTAGTCCAGTTCATCATTTGCGTTGGTGGCTATGCACCATCTGATGATCCTCAGAATATTAAAGGATTCATCTAAGGATACGAAGGACATTGTGAGAGCGAAGTTTCTAAGGTGAAAAGATGCGGTGAGTCTCATGAATAATTGCGAGAGTACAGTCTGCTGACTCTGCTCTTGAGAGTATCTTTTGTGATGCATTGAAACCTTTGAGAGGTAGTGCACAGTACTTGTGATGAACTGATGGGATGCTCTCCGTCTAACTTGCCGATATATTTTTGGATGGAAATGCCTTTGAATGATGTCCCTTTCGAAGAACACTTCTGCTGTCTAACAAACACTCAAATGTTTTAAGGTGTATGTTGCGTAGATGGAGGAGAAAGAGCACACCGACAAATTTAACCATGTCTACCCGAATCTCAAAGTTAGACCAGTGGACCTTAAAAGGGTTAAGGAACAACCATTTGAGTTCTACTTGGTGCTGGACCTGGAAGGCATGGTTGAGATTTTGGAGTTTCCCGTGCTTCTAATTGACGCTAAGACTCTCGAAGTGGTTGATCGGTTTCATCGGTATGTTTCTCCCTCGTCTTCAATTTGTGAGTGTTCCTGATGGGATGTGCAGAGGTTTGGATCTTGCAGACCTTGGTGACTTATGAAATTGCATACCTGTAAAGCTGACTTAAAATGGGCTCGATTTTTATGCAGATTTGTAAGGCCGGTCATAATGACGCCAGAAAGGCAGGCCGAGTACATTAAAGGGAAGTACGGGAAATGGGGTTTAGACAGGTAAGCCCTAGCGCCTTGGTTCATAGAGACCGCGAACAGACGTACTGTTGCGAGAATTCGGTCTGTACACTTCCACTGTAATAGAAAAGTATGCATCGAGTAATAAATACAGGTAGTGGACCATCAATCCTTCTCAAGTAGGCATATACGCATCGTCAGAGCTTTTTTATGGATACCATGTCTATTTCGTATAGGTACCTTGTCTAAGATTTTGGTATTGTTCTCAGAAGGTGCTAATGGGATATGCTTATTTTGCAGGGTTTGGCACGATACAGCTATTCCATTTACAGAGGTTTTGAATTCATTTGAGGGCTGGATGGAGAGACGCTCACTTTATGACCCTAAAAACCCATCTAAGTTGACACGAGCAGCTTTTGTTACGTGGTGAGCACTGGTTCTATCAACACATGACTATTCTTGCAAGCAAATATGCTTTGCAATTTGATGGTGTTAGTTTAGATTCTGAAACTTAAGATCATATATTACAGCTTGAGAATAAGACAGCGTGCTATAGCTTGATCCTTGTCTCCACAATTGTAGACCATACTGATCAAAGTTGCTTGAAAAGGATAATCTTCGTAATTGTGGTGGGAATCCTGGGCAGGAACTTTTACGTTCCAGCTGTATCTAATACAAAGCGATTTGGATGACAGTGGGAACTGGGATGTCAAGACAAAGATTCCAGAGCAATGTCGTGATTCAGGCATTGATTTGAGATTATATTTCAGTGAGTGGATCAACTTGAAGGACATCTACTATAACTTCTACAAGAGACGGGTACTCGCACCTTACTTACTCAAAAGCTTCATTTGTCAGCATCCATTTATGCCATAAGTATCATGTATTAGGTTTATCGTTGTAGATCTTGTTGCTGCCTGAAGAATCATCCCAGAGTCACATTGATTTGTTAGAATTTGTAAGCTGCTGACATACAATTGTATACTCCATGTTGGATCTCTCTATCTAGTATAATTCAGTAAGCTCACGCTGGCCTTCTGGAATTCCTCTAAGTTTCGTCTGAGTGGTTCTATTTACTGCTAAAAAACCGTTGGCGGGCTCTTGCAGGCTGGGGGCATGCTTGCGATGCTGAACGGCCTAAATATACCTCTAACTGGTACACATCATGTTGGCCTGGACGATGCCCACAACATTGCTCGCGTACTGCAGCGAATGCTTGCTCACGGTGCAATTATCAAAATCACAGCGAAAAGGAAAGCTAGTGATTCAAAATCTGTGAGATGGACATTCGCAAATCGTGTGAAGTAATTACACTTGTATGATGATCATTCTTTCATCACTGTCCTTTGTGAGCTGTTGCCTTTTCGAAATCACTCAAAAGAAAATCCACGGTTTCATCTCGGGATATGCATCAGAAGTATAAGCTCTCAACAAGTCTGAGTTCGATCTTACATGCTGCTATTGCTTATGTACAGTACACTAAGATCTACATTCCTGAGGTTTTCGTGACAGTAAGCCTTGCTGTTAAGTTGTGCCCAATTGCATTCATTCTACCATGGAAAAGACATCTAAATCTAAGCCGAATTTTTTTAAATGTATTTCCTGAGTTTGGACTGAAGGAGAGGTGACGGAGGCTTTGCATCGGCAGGAGCTACATCAACAGTGAACCTAAGGTCATTCGAGTAAGATCTTCCTCGAAAAGCGGGCCTTACCTTAGCTAGAGAGAACCGAACTGACCGACAGAGGCTCTTTGTATTGTAGTGCACCAACTTCGTTGATGCATTGATGTTATCGCAACAAGACCTCTGTAAGTGAACCCATTCTCTCTCCGCCTGCGGTTCTGCCCCAGAAAAAATTGCTATAAAATTATTGATGTGTACAACTAAAGCGCAGGCAAGCTTTCAATATTCTAACTGATGCAGCGCAGGACCGAGTGAGGTGAGGTCCGCTGTGGACTTTTGACAGCTACAGTGGATGGTGATCCAAGAGTTGGGGACAAAAGGAAAAAAGTTCCTTTTGGGGGGCAGCAAGATTTGAGGGCTTGGAACCAGTCATAAAGCCTCACGAGATTTTTGGACGCGCTCGGTCTGCCACGTGGATTGTAAGACTGGTGGCGTGCTTCTAATTTCTGAGAGTGGGCACAGTTTATGAGCCCCATTACGTGCCATAATTGAAGGCACCGCAGCTGCCGGCACTTTCTTTATTGTTTCTTTCCCTTTCTTCGTGTTTACAGGAGGTGCCTTCTTGACGGCATGGAAGAACTGACTCCCTCGTTAGTCGTTACCACAGCTAGGGCTCTTCCAGCTCACCTAAGAATAGGTCCTCTGGCTCATAATTAGTTCAAAATGGGGAGAGAGTTTTGAATATAAAAATGCCAAGTCAATGAAGAATGTCTGAATTTATGAAAATTATGGAAGTGAGTGGAGTTGGCATAGACAGTAGAATGGTAGAACACTACACCCATAGTCAACCACTGAACCCTTAAAGGACGGGCCTGTGACCGTGGAAACCATCCCTTTTGGTACTGTGTGAATAGTTGGGTTAAAAAAAAGCCTAAAGCATTCATTGGATGTCAAACTTCTGTACGAGACCTCCCCTTTCCATGCAAAATTTTGAGGATGAATAGTTGCACTTCTATCCTACACACAAGGATTTTGTGTCATTCATTAATCAAAGAATGGTCATAGCATTGTTTATGGGTCAAACGATTTCTATAGTAATATAAGGTAATGTAAATTTTCTAGCATGTAAGAAGATAGAAATCATAGGGATTGTAAATTTTTAAGGTGGAGGCACTTATAATTGATCAAATAGGCAATTTTGAATGTGCTTTGGGGTAGTTTAAAGCAAAACAAATATTTGTTCATGTGTAGAGATAGAAATGATAGGGATTGCAAAAAATTTGGTAATATTATTACTTGATTTGAAATTACTATGAATTTTGAGATGCAAAAAGTACCTCGCATTCATAGTCAATGTCTAGATTCTTCTAATTTTGATCATTCAAGAACTACTTCCTTACTCATTTCTTTGGGGCATTTGTTGTGAACTTATTAGTCCAAATTTTGAAAGAAAAAATTAAATAAATATAAAAATAAAAATCCAGGCTTTGGTTGAAAATAAGTGCATCCTACAAGTTGGATAAAGGTCATTATTTGGAAATGGGTGTCTCCACTTTATGCCTTGAACTAAAATTACTATGAATTTTGAAAGTCAAAAGTTCATATGGACCAATATCCAATGTATAGACCCTTCTATTTTCAATTATTCAAAAACTATTTTCCTGCTCACTATTCCTTATTTTATTGCTCACTAATTCAAGATATTTTTCATGATTTTATTAATCCCAATCTAAAAATGAGAGAAAATGCATACCAAACTTTGATTGGAAACTTATTCCAACCTTGGTTGGAAATAGCTACACCCTATAAGTTGCGTATGGATCCTTGGTTAGAAATAGTTGCACTTTATAAGTTGGGTATGGATCCTTAGTTGAGAACACGTGATTCTACTATAATTGAAGGAAGTTATAGAGTCTAGTGGGGTTTGGTCCTTTTAAATAAGTAGCAAATGCCCTTGTTGCAGTAGTGCAAATTTGAGTGTGTCATGCTAAAACTTGAGTTGGTGAGTTTTATATTATCCAAAAGAAAAATGATGGTAGAGTCTATGGAGAAGAATGTCAAATATGGTAATGAGTTGTGGAGCACATGAAAGAAATTTTGAACAGCTCCTTCCAAAATCATGAAATGCTTAATTCTAAGTGTTGATTGTTTGATGTCCCTAAATATATGTCTTTTTGACAATAGGATGTTGAACATGACTTATATTTTTATTATTTTATTATTAGTTACTTTTTGTAATTCCACACTAATTTGAGTCCCTAATTCTAAATATAATTTTACTTTTTTAAATTTTATCATTATTTATAAACAATAAACTTTAGCATTTTTTCCACATGTGAAACTAGAGATGATTGGAAGAGGAGCTCAATTCTCCCTAGCTAGTTCTTGTAACATTATAAGGCAAGTCAAATTGTTCATTATAATAACTTGCCTTGAAGGATGAATCCAAAAAAGCATCACCGTTTGAGATATTTTTTCATGTAAATGTGACCTTGTAAAGTGGAGCTTCTTGGTTTTTTTGCAAGGCCAAAAAAAGGATTGTGTTACTTCAAATGCTAATATTCTACAATCTACATGGTGTAAATATTTGAAATTCTTTCCACATTGCATCTCAAACCAATGTAGTACAAGATCCTACAAGTACATGTATCCAAAAATGTTTTTTCTCCTAAAATTTGGTACTTGTACTAAAAATGACAATTTTGGAGCGTTTTTAGTGAAAACATAGTAAAAAACCTTTAGACATTCATGGCAAATGTCTAAAAGTAAAATATTTTGTAGCACTTGATTCCTAATTGAAGCAAATAAAGACCTAAGAGCTACACTATTTCTACTACACTATTTACCAAATACATCCCATCTATACAAATTAATGATACTTTTCCAAAAATATTGAACAAGTATAGTGCAAGTTTTACCTAACTCCTAAATACCCAAGGCCTTTTTGAGCTTCTTGTAATTTGCTCTAAATTAAATAAAATGTCAACATATAGATTAATTTTATTAATTTTTTAAAATTATAATTGAACAAATTCAAACTCAACATGTTGAACATAGGAAAAGAAAACACAACAATATCACTTATTGATTGGAAGATTAAAATGTGTGATTATGACGGTGTTAAAACTTTGAAAGTGATTTGAAGTCTTTCAATTCTTTTCTCACATGCCCCCCTCCCAAGTTGGGTACCAAATAAACATGAGGTTAAAGGGCATAACATGCATAGCTCCAATCAATTTATGACTTTTCAAAATCTACTCTACAATTTTTTAAAATGAGTTTCTAAAGTGATTTTATCTCCAAGTTTTAGTGTATTCAAGTCTCATTTCCAAGTGCCCTAAACATTAGAAGATCAAGAATTGCAATGGACACCCTTGTACAAAATCTTGAATAGAAAAAATCATAATCATTCATTTTCAAAATTAGATTTTTGATGCTAAAACTAGACTTCAACAAGATTTTAAAAAAAAAACTAACTACCTAAAAATAGCAATTTGGTAAGGTTTAATTTGACTTCAAAGTATTGTCAACACCAAAATTTGGTGCCTCAAGCATTTAGGTGTTAATGTAAGCCATCAAATATTTAACCCCTTCATGACCATACATTGAAATTTCAAACAAGTGAACACAAAGATGTCCCAAGCACATACAATCTTGTTTTTCTTCATCTAATCCAAATGTTTGAAGATTCTTGTATCAATTCCATTCATTCAAGCAATATAAATTTCCTCCCAAAAAATGAAAAATGTTTTTTAGTTTAAGGGATAATACTACATAGTATATTTGATCTCTAAACATAATTATTTCAATCCAAAAAATGATCCTTCAAAAATGACAAATAGATAGGTAAAGTAAAAAGTCTTGAAAAATCACCTTCAATAGAACTTAATATTTTGAATATAAATAAAGATTCTTTGTAAAAATTACAAATATTCAGTCTACAATCGATTTTAAAAGGAATTTCCAATTTCTAATTACCAATATTATTGAAAAATATTGGTTAGCATAGTAGTATAGTTTAGTGATACATATACAATCTATAGATTGCATTTTACACCTATTTGTTTGAAAATCATCAATCAATTATTTTTCTAAATTCTATAATATAATACATGTTTACAAGTAAAAAGATAAATTTTGATTATTCTTTTGATTGAAAATATGAAAATAAACTCATCAATGACACTTTTAGATGAGCAAGTCAAATTATAGTACCAAAAGCACATTGGGAGAGACTCGGTAGTCACTTGGAGAATATTTTGTTGATTGGTGAATAGGATGTTAAACCTAAAAAAATACAAAGGCTAATTTAAATTTAATTGATGACTCATTCTGAATATTTTTCATCCATTATTTTTAAAAGTTTCATAAAAACATTTGCAAAAAATGGGATAGAAAGTTCCATCGTTGAGGTTCAATTGATTTTTTTAATAAATAATGCAATTTTTTTCCATCCACTTGATTGTTTATAGATTTTTGTGTCAGTAGATTTTAACATTTGTAATATATATTTTCAAGACCTTACTTTGCAAATATTTTATAATACTAGCACAAAAAGTATCAATATTATTCATGAACCTTCCAAAGGTAATTTTCCAATTCAAAAATCATACCTAAAAAATGATTTGTATAGAATAAATAAAATAAAAATATTTTAAAAATACTATAATTAATATTTACTATTTTAAACTTCAAATTTAAGAAGTATTGTAGGAATTGCAAATTAATTTTAGAAGGCATTTGCAATTTTTGGTTAAAATTCTTATTGACATATAGATTCTTGCCTAAAATATACAATCTCCGTTTATGAGAGTCTTCGGACAATTTTAAATAGATCTATTTTTAGCACTTTGAAAATTTATAGTTTATTCTTTTTGTTTGAAGGATTCAATAAAATGAAAAGTTGACTTAAACACAAAGGTATTTTAGTAAGGAATTCAAATTTGCAACAAATGTCTTCATATTAACAATGTATTTCCTTCTGCAACCAAACCATCATTTTGCCTCATAGACAAACCTTCAAATTATTAAACAACACAATCTATCCAAAAAAGAAACCACCAAGATATAAATTTAAGGTGGGCACCTTGCTAAATGTGCCACTAACTCTAATGTGACATCTTCACTTTGGGTACATCTCCAAAATCAATCATGTACTTATGTAGAAGAAATAGTTTTAGAATCAAACTTTGTTCTTTCATAATTTTTGCATATTGTATTCTAATGTTACATTCTTTGGTGCATTGGAACCTCCTTTCACTTGCCAAGTGAATAAGAAAATAAGTGAAAATTCAATCATCCTAATAACAATATAGCTAGACATGGTAATAAAAAATAGTTGTTTGGTGGGTACCCACCTTATAAATAAGCACCTAAAGTACGTATATATTCATAATCGTCCCTTCTTCTAAAATTAATTGCATCTTCAATAAAGTCAAGGCACCAATTGTCAACCTCACCCGGTCCCCAATCAGTAGGGGTGTAGTATTTGCAACCAAAGGTTGGAACAAATTTCCAACTAAAGCTTGGAATGTGTTTTTTTGGTTTTTTACATGGTTGGAGCTAATAAGATTATGACACATGTCTTGAAGCACTGAGCAAGAAAGTAGGAAGTAGTGAGTAGGAAAGTGGTTCTTGAATGATCAAAATTAGAAGACTTTAAAAATTGGCAATTGGTGAAGATTTGGCCCCCAAAATTCACATCAACTTCAATTTGGGGAATAAAATTCTAAATTTTTTGTTGTTCCCATGTTTCCCATCTTCTTCCATGGGAAAAATTTCCACCACCTCATCATGCACACAACCTACTCCAAAATTGCTTAACCTTCAAACATCAAGACAGACATTTGGTGTTTGATGGATGACATAGAATCTTCTAGTATAGGACAAAAGTGCAACTCTTCATCTTCGGAATTTTGTGTGAAAAAGGGAGTCCTTTTACAATATTTTGACCTCCAATGAAAGATTTGGGATTGTTTTAGACCAATGATACCTACAATATCAAAATCGGGATCAAAATGGATGATTTCCATAGTATGAAAATGGATGATTTCCACAATATCAAAATGAATGATTCCCATGGTACCAAAATGGATGATTTCCATAGTATGAAAATGGATGATTTCCACAATATCAAAATGAATGATTCCCATGGTACCAAAATGGATGATTTCCATAGTATGAAAATGGATGATTTCCACAATATCAAAATGAATGATTCCCATGGTACCAAAATGGATGATTTTTACGGTATCAAAAAGGATGATTTCCACAGTATCAAATTAGATGATTTCCACGATATCAAATTCGATGATTTCTACAGTATCAAAATGATTCCCATGATACTAACATGGATGATTTCCACAGTACCCAAATGGATGATTTCCACGATATCAAAATAAATGATTTTCATGATATCAAAATGGATGACTTCCACAATATCAAACTGGATGATTTCCATGATATCAAAATGGATCATTTCCATGGTACCCAAATAGATGATTTTCATGATATCAAAATGGACGATTGCCACACTATCAAATGGATGATTCCCACGGTATCAAAATGGATAATTTTCACACTATCAAAATGGATGATTCCCACGGTATCAAAATGGATAATTTCCACACTATCAAAATGAATAATTCCCATGGTATCAAAATGGATGATTCCCACGGCCACCAGTCCATCATTTAAGTGTTAAATGATCAGCTACCACTGCCTCAACCTTCCAACCCTCGCCAACGCCAATTGCAGATAGTGGGTGACACACACACTAGCTAGATAGGTCCTGTAGTGGGGAGCGGCCAAAATGGGATTTGGGGCGTCGTGCCTTATTGCCAAATCCACGTCCCCACTGATTCTTCTTTTTCGCTGTTTGGATATATATCATGCAAAGTTGCAAACCCAATGAATCGGACTCCTGATCAGTTAGATTCCCTGCATCAGGTAACTGAAGGAGTGGTCCCAACTTTTGTCCCCAAGAATGAATGAATGCGCCTCCGCTTTGTCCCTAGTACTGCTCTTCCCTTCCGTGGGGTTCCCGCCCTCATTCCTCAAAGCGCCAAAGCGATTATTGTTCCTGGAGAATGAATCACCACAGTCGCAACAACTCAACGGCGAGGCTCCACCCAAGCAAGCAAGCAAGCGAGGCTGAGTCGAGCGGAAGGCGCTGCGTTCGCACGCATGCACGCACGCACGCGCTCGCTCCGCTTTTTCGTTCCGTTCGGTTGGGTTTCTGGTTCTTGGGGCCGCGGCCGCTTGAATCATTGAGGCGAGGCTTGGCGCTTGGTCGTGAATTATTTTAGCCGCGTGGGGTGGGGTGAGGTGGGGTGGGGTGGGGGCTCTCGCTTTGAGTGTGTGAAGTACTGCCGGAGGGCGACTGTGGAGCGCAGGACGCTACTGTAGTGTAAAACCCGTCTCACGAAGTGGGCCATGGAGGGTGAAAACGCAGGGATTTTTTATTTGCCCACACTTGATAGTATTTGGAAATTATGAATTCATATTTGCAATCAGAGACTTTGAGTTCGTTCTAGAAGGACAAGAATATACCCCAAACATAACACAAAATAAGGGGGCTTTTTATTTACTTTTTTTTATTTGGCACATATGATAGTATTTGGAAATTATGAATTCATATTTGCAATCAAAGACTCTGAGTTCATTCTAGAAGGACAAGAATATACCCCAAATACAACACAAAATAAGGGGGCTTTTTATTTACTTTTTTTTATTTGCCACATATGATAGTATGTGGAAATTATGAATTCATATTTGCAATCAGAGACCTTGAGTTCAATATGCAGAGACAAGAACATACCCTAAACACAACACAAAATAGGGGGCTTTTTATTTACTTTTTTATTTGGCACACGAGATAGTATTTGTAAATTATGAGTTCATATTTGCAATCAGAGACCTTAAGTTCATTCTAGAAGGACAAGAACATAGCCCAAATACTATACAAAATAGGAGACTTTTTAATTACACTACTAGAAAATTTCATTTTTCTGTTGTTTTGGTCGCGTTGATCCGGTCAAAATCTGTCAGATTTTGACCGGATCAACGCGACCAAAACAACAGAAAAATGAAACTTTCTAGTAGTATTACTTCTACCCTAGAGAATATAAAATTCACCTTGTTGGTTCCACTTTGTGCAATGGATTTGGCATCCTGCCTATGGAGCTATTAATAGTAGATTCCTCAATTCCATTGCCATTTGAAGTTTGCTCTTCAGACTTTGGATAGCATAAAGGGGGGGGCATGGCACCCTCATAAGTGAAAAACTAAGGTAGGAAAATCGCCTATTGAAGGGTTGAAACTAAATTTGGGGGAAGTGAAGCTTCTTGAAATTTCTTTTAGTAAATTTTCCTTGAAAGACAAGTGGAATTGACATCTAATGCAAGTCCTCTCATTTTTTTTGGAGCTTTGTGGAATTAGTTATGGAAATTTGAAGTTGAAATGGCACAAGGCTCTAAAATTGCAGACGTCCCCAAATGTACACTGTTTGTACGTTGTTGAAGGCCATGGAAAAGCAACATGTACAAATTGTGTATATTTAAGTAGGCGGATGATTTTAGAGCCCATGTGGTTTTTTGAGAACCTCCTACCTTGGTGGAAAATGCAATGCATTGTGGTCATGCTGAAACAAAAGTACCTTGTAAAAAGAAGAGAAAGTGGGACACTTGCCTTCTCCTTGAACTCTTTGAATTTGACCTTTTTGAGGTCGGCAAGAACCACATTGGTTGGTTGACTTTCTAGTTCATGACCACCCCCACCCCCACCCCAAAATGAGCTGTAAACTACATTACACCACTTACCTTTGAAAAATTCCACGAGGCGGAGTTGAACTCATAATTTGATGAAACTACCTCCATTGGATTCACATCACAATCTATTTCCTTGAACCAATTTCTCTTTTGAAAAAAAACACTCAAAATGGTAGCTTGGATCATGAGGGGTTAAAGTGACCTTTCAAGAGTTGATTCAACATTTAGGCAGAAGCTGAACTCCATCTTTTAGACAATTCTTAGTAAATTCCATTAGGAAGAAAAATGGAATTGGCATCTAACCCAACGGAGTTATTTCATATACTGGACGGCTCACATTCGTAGAATGAGTGCTGATGTTTTTAAAGTTGAAACGCAAGTGTCACTAAAAGCGACCACCTCTTGAAATGTACGCTCCAACTTGTAATTCCTTGAAGAAAGCAAAATGTACCTCTCTGTTAGAGGACGCTTTTGGAACAGACCCCCTCATAATTTACTGTATGGGTTGATGGAGGCTCCCATTGATGATCCTCTCCTACCATTCCATTAAGGTAAACTTACCCTACGTACGATTTACTTCTTCCCTTGATTAAGTGGCTTCCCCCGTAGTTACTTATCACACAATAATTACACATTTTTCTATACCCAACAGACTCATTATTCACAGGGAGGTCAGACTTCTTCTCGCCTGACTGAAGTCACTGAACCGCCTGATGTTGTGGGGTCTTGCCAGATCGCTCGTGTGGCCATCAAGTTACAACGTTAAAGACTTCTACTAAAACTTTATTAAGGTGGAACTGCTCAATACCACCATCTACCCAATTCTGCCACCTAGAAGCTCCTCCCGTTTCCGTCACTGTCCCATCTATTAACCACAATCTTATTAATCCCCTTTATCAACGCACTTGGGGGGAGCGGACGCATCGAGTCCACGCTGCAACAAGGGTCTAGGGTCTGCTTCACAGTTTAACATTTCAGCTTCGAAAAATCACAAAAAAAAAATTCAATTCTTGTTGGAATGTCTTCATTCTTTTTGCAATTGACTTCTCTGAAACAACTCAACCTCTGAAAAATATGAGAGCTGACAAACAACTTCTCCAAAGTACCTAGATAGCAAATGTGTGTGGTAATGGGTAGTTCTACCTTGGTTGATTTAAGTTGTACTAAAGCAAAATGAAAGTGTTTGTTGAACACTAAACCTTGCCAACGAAGTGGGCCCAATAGGGTAATTTGGGGTTCTCCGGGGGGGTGGGGGGTAAAGGTAAAAGCATGCCCACTATTTTGAACCGTGTCTAGGATATGCTTTAGACCTCTCCTTGCTAATTTGGGGTCTCTGATTGCAAATATGAATTCAAAATTTGCAAAAAAAAAAAAACTTGTGTAAAAAATAAAAAATTCCTGCGTTTTTTCTTGGGATAAATCTAGCCTACTGGGCCCACCTTCGAATGGAGGATTTAGCGTCCTGCAAAGTGTTTGGCCATGATCTAATTGGCAAAAAAATTCAGAATATTTTCCATATAAAGACAAATGGTAGAAATAATAGAGCAATTGGAATTTAATTGTTTCTTTTGACAAATTGTGAATTTCTTACGAATTTTTGAAGTGTGCTACCCAATTGGTCCAAAAGAGTCTCTAGACTACCCCAAACCCAACAAAAAGTGTATGCACAATGGCCATCCTAACACTAAAAGCAGTCACAAAATTTTCTAACATGGCCACAATATGAAAGAATAAAAATCCACTTGTTTTGATGAATTTACATTAGAAAAAGGTAGAAGTTTTTAAAGCAATCACTTATAACCCCACCACCATCACCCAAGGCATCTATTTTAACCACTAACCAACCTAGCTTCATTCTAATCTCATTAATAAGAAAAAACAAAGCATAGATTGATGTAAAATTCTAACGGGGGAGAATTGAAAATTGTGGGGGGGGAGAAGGAACATGTCAATTCTTCATAGGGTCTATCTTCTAATGAAGGCATTATCAATGGAATTTGTTGTTGAAGTCCTTCAAGCTTCGATAAAATTGATTTTTGAAAAAAGGCATAAGATGTAGTAATAAGAAGATCAACACTTTATCTAAATAGCAAACATTCCAACACTAAGCAAATACTAAATACTTTGTTATGTGTTCCCTATAATTTTTGTTTAACCGTTGCTATCTTAAATATGAATATAAAAATAAAAAGACGATCTTGTTTGCGTAGGAAAAAAAAATTCTGCCCTAAAATGCTACCCAAAGTTGGGCGGAAACTATAAAAAAAAAAGTTTTTTTCTCTTTTTCTTGAGGTCGTCTTTTTGAGATATTTGCTCAGAATTTTTTTTCCCAACGTCTGTCCACGTGGCTGCCACTGCGGTGACCAGGCCCTGCATTCAACGGCGCCCAACGGGCAGAAACTGCGTAATGGACGGCGCAGTTCGTAAAGTATGACCGTTGGAGGCAACGGGGCACCTGACTGACGGGGACGCCATTGAATTGTCTTCCGCCCCCAACAGCTTCCCCCTCGACCCATCAAAGTTCGTCTGCCATCCCCCCAGATTCCGCTCGCTGCAGCCAGTGCAGTGCAGTGATGAACCAAACGGTCATGAAAATTCCGCACAGAAGGAAACCGAAACGGTCGTTAACGGTGGAAATTTGGCTTAGGTCGGGGGTCGCTTGTCAGGTCTCGTGAATTCTCTCTTTGGTTTGTGACGATTTGATTTCTGCTGGATCGTTTGGTCATTGAGAGTTGGTGATTAGTTCTACGCCAATTTTGAACTAGTTTAAGAAAAGCGTAGTCGTCCAACGGAGGTTTCTTGATTGGTGAATTGCGATCGTGGATACGACTTGGTCGTGAATTGAACGCGGGAATGCATTGACCGTGTGGGAGGAAGGGGTTCATAGTCATGTGCTGGAGGATTTAGAGAAGCGGTGGGAGTAGCTGTGTGGTCGAGTTTTGTGTAATTATGAAAATTGATGGTCAATGTGATCAACCCTTAAGTGGTTTGTGTTTTTTGTTTGAAGGCGGGATGCGTTCAAGGTGAATTGAGGAAGAGGTTTCGTATTCAGGTGGTGGAGGATTAGTGAAGGGGAGAATAGTAGTGCGATCGAGCTTCTTCTATTATGAAAATTGAGGGCCAACTTGATCAACCCTTTGAGGTTCGTGTTTCGTGAATTTTTCGTTCAACACGAAGGCGGAATGCATCCAAGGTGAATTGAGGAAGAGGTTCCGTATTCAGGTGGTGGAGGGTTATTGAAGGGGAGAGCAGTAGTGTGGTCGAACTTCGTGTATTCATGATAATCAAAGGCCAATTTTATCAACCCTCAGAGGTTCACGTTTCTTGAAATTTTGGTTTAGCACGACGACGGAATGCATTCGAGGTGAATCGAAGGAAAGGTTTCGTTTTCAGGTTGTAGAGGACTAGCGAACGGGAGAGGATGGGAAAGGAATCAGTGATTATGAGGTTGTTTCCTTCGAGAGGGACGACGTCGCCGTCGCGTGAAGCAAGTGCCGAAATGGAGTCTCGACCTCCTCTATCTCCAATTTCGGTTAGGCCTCGGAACAAAGTCGTTGCGCATCAGCAGCAACAGCCGAAAGAGGCGCACCACGTTCATCCGACTTTCGGTTCTCCAACCTTGCCAGCCGGGTCGAAGAAGCTCACGCCATCGTCTCTTTCCCAAAAAAACCAGGGCGCAGAATACGGGGAGAACATCGCGACTTTCCCGCCGGGCACGCCGGAGCATAAGGTCGCTGCTCCTTCCGCGCCCAATAGTTCCAGTAAGAAGCGGTTCGGGTGGAGCAAGCAATCCGCCCAGCACCACGAGGACCTAGCCCCTGGTACTGTAACCTCCTGTCCTGTTCTCAAGGCTTCAGCCTTCGCCTCTTCTGCTTTGTGTTCTTGTAGTCAGTATTGCGCCTCCGGTATCGGCTCTGTTGTTGCGCACGATGCTGGCAACACTGTCCAGTATGTTGGCTACAAATCCTCAGCATATCTCTGCGTCGACACTGGTTGATTTACGGACTTACACCTCTTTGTATCCGCACTGTCTTAGTGTACCTTGTAATGTAGCGCAGCTTGTGATTTCTTGTGCGCTGGTTCGAAACTCTCTTGCACGCGCTTCGCTTCCACGTTAGCGAGGCATTGTATTGGAATCACGTGTTTCGTACTAGCCGAGTGTTCCAGACGAGTTTCTCGACCTGAGCCGTTGTCGATCTGAGAAATCATATCGTGAGGACGAGGACTGTCCTCCATTCGTGTCGGTTATCCAAAATTTCAGGAGCGTTCGTGATTTATGTCTTCACTGATCAATTAATACAGGAAACCAGATTAGTTGGAAAACGTAGATTCGAATTTCTTCCTAGCATGTGAGATTTTCTTAAACCCATTCGGCGACGGACGCTGATGGTCGTCCGTCTCTAGTCGTGTTCCCGCCTTTGGACGTCACTGGCAGGAGTAAGTGCGTCTGAGGGAGTTCGTATGAGTCATGGTTAGAGCACAACTTCCGATCTTTGGACTTGAGACGGATCTTTGTTAGAATGACAGTATTAGGTCAGACAGCCCGGAGTTTCAAATACAATGGAAATACCTCTCCAGGTAAGTGGCCTTGGTGCACTTCCACATCTCACGTCCTGCCTGCATCGCTTTCTTAACGTTCAGGGTACCTGCTAGTGCTAAGAAAATTAGCAGCGTGATTCGTAGCACGGACAACCTTCTTGGCGTCGAATGTGTCAAATGATTGAATTTCCCATCGTGAATCGGAGGGAGAGTGCTGGTGCAGAGTCGATGTCGTGGTGGATTCATTTCAATGGATACGACAACCTTGTTTCTCATTTAGAATTCTTCTTAGGATTGCATTGGCAGAGGGCGTGAACATGAAGTCTCTATTGTGAGTCGAGTGCCCTGATGGAAGCTGTTTTTAAAATTAGGGTAGACATTACTGGTATGGATCCTGCTTTCAATCGTCAGTGAATTCGGGACTTGGTTTCTGATATTTAACTGAAATTTTGTTATTCATCCCTAACTGATTTAGAACCTGGAAATCGGAGTTCTGCCCCTTTGATCACGTTCTGTACTAATTGAATTGAGTGGGTTTCTGCAGGTTCCACTGGGCTGAGGCCCGCCTCAGCCATGGTTAGTGGCTCTCCGAAATTGGATCAATCCAGAGATGTAGTGCTAGAGCTGAATACTCATTTCTCAGATACATCATCTTCATCCTCCTCCACCTGCTCTGACCTTAGTATCCCATCATGTTCGAGCAGCAGTCTTTATTCAGGCTATACAACATCCAGGATAGGCTCCGACACCGAGTCGGCTCCAAGTACTCCGAGAACCACTCCGAGCAAAAACATTCCTCGACCTCGGAAACCTGGGTCTGCAAGCAAAGGATCTCATCAACGTTCCAATTCAATGAAGAGCTCTCCACAAAATATTCCGCATTTCGAATTGCAAGAAGATCCAGATTTTTGGAACGACCACAATGTCCAGGT
This sequence comes from Climacium dendroides, assembly GCA_950106755.1. NCBI lineage: Eukaryota > Viridiplantae > Streptophyta > Bryopsida > Hypnales > Climaciaceae > Climacium > Climacium dendroides. The sequence goes on from OX467091.1 coordinate 23,010,673, forward strand.
TTGAGCTCAGTGCACATGATATCATGGAGACATGAATCGTTTATATTCGATTGTTGATGTGTAGCAATTATCGTTTCGTGTAAATGGAGGTTTCGTTTCTTCTTTCTGACGAGAATTGTGATCACGACGCAGGTCCTAGTTCGCACGCGCCCCGTAAGTAGTGCAGAGGCATCAGTTCAGGGTTTCACCAGATGTGTTCAGCAAGATAGTCCCCACACTATAACATGGGTCGGGCAACCGGATACTCGGTTCACCTTTGACCATGTCGCTGGCGAGTCTACATCGCAGGTACGCAGCGAGGCCTCTTAAGTCCTCTTAACCTTCAAAGGACCAAGAGGACCCAAAATGGACTTACCGATTTTTTAGCAGTATCGATTGGGTCATATGGGGACTTTTTTCACTCCATGTTTCATTCATTTTCACCAGCAAGTGAAACGTTTATCACTGGTTCTTGTGATATAGTCATTTTAAAACTAAATCTTGATCCATTGAGGCTTGAAACGCTTTTAGTAGGTACTGAATGTTGTAATGAGGGCACCTTCTGCACCAGCCCAGTTTCGACTGACGACAGGGCGTTCATGATGCAGGAAGATCTGTTCCGTGTTGCTGGAACTCCAATGGTGGAGAATTGCATGCGGGGTTACAATAGTAGTATGTTCGCTTATGGCCAGACAGGGAGTGGCAAGACGCATACAATGCTCGGAGACATAGATGAACTTGCTGATCGACCTAGCCACCAACGTGGGATGACTCCTCGCATCTTTGAATACTTGTTCGCTAGGATTCAACAAGTGAGTGGTCGTTTCTTTTTCGTTCTTCCGCTCTGTCTTCCGCACTCCGAGGAATTATGCACCTGCTGTTGGTTAAGAGTGATGCTCTTAGCAATAACCGTTGGGTTTACACATCGTGGGTTCTGCAGGAGGAGCAACTGCGTGAGCAAGAGCAGTTAAGATTTGTCTGCAAATGTTCATTTCTTGAGATTTACAATGAGCACATTACAGATTTATTGGACCCATCGTCCACCAACTTGCAGGTACCTTTTTTGTGTATGTTCAAATATCGTGATTTGATTATTTAAAGCATTTCTTAATTTTGAGTGGAAGTTTATATGATTGATGCGTTTTACCTTTTCGTCTGCAGATCAGAGAAGATGTGAAGACCGGAGTGTATGTTGAGAATTTGAAGGAGGTTGAGGTTAAAAGTGTAATAGATGTTGTTCAGCTACTACTCCAGGTACGTTATCATTGCTCTCGTCCTTTCCTGAGCTGGTGCGATCCCCGTTGAACTTGTTATTAGATCGTGTGCATGCAGCTGACATGCCTGGTTTGTAATATGGATTTCAGGGAGCTGCCAACAGGAAAGTTGCGGTGACCAATATGAATAGAGAGAGTAGCAGATCACACAGCGTTTTCGCCTGCAGTGTTGAAAGTAAGGTACGTCAGTGTCTCAGACGTAGTACCTCAGACATCCTGCTGGCTTTCGATACTTCTATGAATGCAACGAGCGCAGTTTAACTTGCCAAACCATATACTGTTTTTTACAGCACTTGCTGTTTTAATGATCGTCTGACTTGTGCTGATGCAGTGGGAGAGAGATTCACTGACCAACATCAGATTTGGCCGGCTGAACCTCGTTGACCTTGCCGGGTCGGAAAGGTTTGATTCTTTGATCGTAGCAACCTTTTTTGCTCGAGTTGGTCTTTCTCTTTTCTTTTTAGTCGTGACTGAACTAGTAACTGTAAGCGCTTTCTGTGACTAAGATAACCCGGGCTGGGTCGTTGTTCATGAACAGACAGAGGTCTTCAGGGGCTGAAGGTGATCGTTTGAAAGAAGCGGCTAATATCAACAAGTCACTATCGACTCTTGGGTATGATAACTGTTCGTTTGTGCTAGTCTAGTTTCCAGAGTGGCAATGTTCTGAAATTTGGGTAACCAGGTAACTTTTCAGGGCACTGGCCATGTAGACTAGGTCTGGTTGCCATTGCTTGAACGTTTCTTTATATTCGGTTTTATACCTCTTGCAGGTTGGTCATCATGATACTGGTGGATGTTGCGAATGGGAAACAGCGCCATGTGCCTTATCGTGATTCCAAGCTCACCTTTCTTCTCCAGGTTTCTCTTGAAAGCTAAATCCAAAAGTTGCTGTTGAAATGAAACTGGTATTATGTGGAAATTAGAATCATCGGGATAACATACTAATGGTGCTACTTAAAATCCAAACTTTTTGGTAACCGAATTAACTTACCGATGGCTCGTTATGTGAACTGCAGGATTCTCTAGGAGGAAATTCTAAAACAACAGTAATAGCCACAATTAGCCCTTCGAACAGGTATGTTTCCTTTTTCGCGTTTGCGAGCATACATTGATTAAGTGCGGGAAATATGTCCAGGACATGCCAGGCCGTTTATACAGTTCACGTTGACTATAAACAATATACATTCTTTGTTTTCCAAACATTGTTGCCAGGGAGAATATGTATAAAATCACCACGGAATAAATGCGATGTAAGCGTACCTGAGCTGACTGATGTTTCGTGTTTGCAGCAATGCGTTGGAGACACTTAGCACACTCAAATTTGCACAACGAGCGAAGTTTATTCGTAACAATGTAAACGTTTCCATTTAATGTTCGCTTTCCGTATCTTCCTGGATGATATTCTGGGGAATGTTAACCCAGGACTGTTTTTTAACACTTTGTCGCATGTTATCAGGCTCATATTAATGAGGATTCTTCAGGAGACGTGACCGCATTACGTCGTGAAATCCAGCAATTGAAGGTAAACACCAGTTTGTCTTTCCTTCCTCGATTCAAGGCACTAACAAGGAGTCTATCATATCGGAAGTTCTGTCTCTAAATCCTCCGGGACTTAATGTACATGACCGATTATGTGCAACAGGAAGAACTCAACCACTTGAAGTGCCACAATGTGTCCGCTTTGCTACCGACAGAAGGTGATAACACCAGTGCGGGGACTCTGAGTGCCACTCCTGGAATCATCTCGAGCAATCTACATCATAAGGTGATAAGAAGAGTCTACTGTTCTTGTCCAGTATTTTAACTTGATATGCTGTGTTATTTTGGGGGTCTATATGCTAATCTCGTGTTAGTTTCACGTTTTGTTTAGATTAGGGCACTGGAGTCAACGCTCTCAGCTGCGTTGAGAAGGGAGCAACAGGCACAAATTGCAGCCAAGCGATATGCTGTTGAAATTGACCAGCTGCAAACTCTGGTATTATACAGGACTTCGTTTTGCGCACATAGAATCATTCTTTCATCATTCCTGCTTTCGTGTTCGTTGCACCGTTACAGACCGGTTCCAAGCATTATCTAGCAAGGACATCGCGCTATTTCGTAGTCGTCTGTACAGTAGTTGGCAAGCAAGTCTTGTATGACCAGTAACTTCGGGCTTTCCAACTCATTGAGATCTCCTTGTTTTCGGCAAAAGTAACCATTTTTCTTTTTCTGATGTTGACTATCTTGTCACAGGTTCAACAGCGTGATCAAAACACCCAGAGTGGTAAAATGATCCTTCGCTTCCGAGACGAGAAGATTCGCAGATTAGAATCGGTGGTAGTTGAACGATTACCTACGGACACTTATCTCATTGATGAGAACAAGCGACTGACCGAAGAGCTCGAGCTTGTGAGAGCACAGATTGATCGTAATCCAGAGCTTACACGTTTTGCCATGGATAACATTCGCCTCATGGAACAAGTTCGAGGGTATGTAAATTTTTTGATTTTAAGATTTTGTCTTGCTTTTTCTGGAGTTGCTTTAGAGCAAGCATTCTTGAAAGTGCTACGCAAGATGCTACGCGAGATTTTGAGTTCTAACTCATATCTTACTGACAGGTTTCAAGAGTTCTATGAACATGGAGAGCGTATGACAATGATGGAAGACATTGCAAATCTCCGAGACCAGGTTATACATCTCAGCTCTCTACATCATGCTCATCCTCGAGGCTAAATATCTGTGTTTTAATTACTCTAATTCAAGATGATCAAAGTATTTTTAAGGTCATTTAACAGTGTCTTTATTTATTAATATTTAATTTCTGATGTTGCTACGGAATGACAGCTGTTGGAGATGACGGAAACAAAGCTTGCTTTGGAACAGGGAGCTCTTTCCCTCTCTAGTGCACAGGTTTCCTGTTTAACCTTTCAATTCCTCAAAGTTCTTTGTGGAGGAAGTGTAACTTCTCAGAATTTTCGTTGCGGGAATTCTTTACTGAAGTAGTGACATTCGACAACTGCTCTTGGTTTTGGTGTGCTTCAGAAATCCACAATGTCTGAGTTAGAGTATTCGCTTTTGCAGGCTGACAAGTATCGAAAGGAGTTGGAGATCTGCTGTAACGATCTGAGCACTTGTTTAGAGATCAACTCAACTTTGACAATGTAAGGCAATCTTCGCATCGCAATTTTGGACTTTTATTGATTTATCATTTAGGGTATGGAAGCCAGAGTCGTCCACTTCCGATTTTCACAGTATTCATCAATTTTGCAGTCAAGTCGAACAACTGAAGTCCCAAGTCGCGCAACTGAGTGCACGCTGTCAAGAGCAGCAGCAGGATTTGGACTTCCTTAAGGTAATCTCAAATGCGCTCAGTACGTTATTCGATATTCGATAATGGCGTACAAATGTCAATCGTATAGTTTGCCCTTCCGGTAACATCTTACGTTTTGGCACTCCGGGTTTCCCTTCCTGACTTCTTGATGCATAACAGGTCCAACCAATGGGACGCTTCGAGGAGTTGGAGCTCGAAAGGTCGGTACATTTGCAAATCATTGAAGACCTTAAAGCTCAGCTTCAGCAGCAGCAGGTTGATTTTCCTCTCCGTCTCTTTATCCATTCAGAAAGTTTCTAACATGTACTTTGTTGGGTTTCTGGATTTTACATGCCAATGTACGATCTCTCGAAGCAGACGCATCCCCCGGAGGTCTTGTAGGAAACCTAGTTATCACTGTGGATAGGGTTTGCGTTAGATGCCGTTAACATGGCGTTACAATTGGCTAGGTGTAACGCGCCCAGTCATGGGGTTTGCTACTACCCCGAAATGGTTATTTAGGATTGGTGAATAATTGGTTCGGATGAAAAATTAATATAACCAATCTAACAGCACAACCCTTGTACACCGCAAATGCTACAACGTCACCACAACCGATGTTGAATAGGATGTCCTTGTGATAAATAGTTTAGAGCATCCTAAATATCCACTGACTTTTTAATGGTGTGGTGACTTTTAGTTTCAAATCGTATGGTTTTCCACACATGTTTTTCTAAGTATTTCAAGTCTCGCAGAGGGAAAGCGAAGAGCTAAAACGGAATGTCCGTGACGACGACGTTAAGATTGTTGTTCAGGACAAGCACACTGTTGACCAGAACCAGTCTCAGGATCAGGTGACATAGCATGCCCCTGAACTTCCCCCTGTGCCATGTATGCTCCAGTTTAAGGTCTATAGTGATTTGCCACATCATTGGTTTGCTTAAGTTCTCTTTCCTTGGTTCGAACAGGTGGAACTGAAGGTTTCTGTCAAGCTCGAGCTGGAGCCCGATTTCTCGGCTGATCAGGGTTCCTTGTTCGATGAAGACATTGATCAGATCCAAGTCTGCGACATGAAACAAGCTGCAATGGAGACCGAATTCGAGACGTTTTCGGAGCTGATGGCAGAGAAGGAGTCGCTTTTGGACGAAGACATCGAGAAACTAGATGTGTGTAGCAAGCGTCAGAGTTTGGAATCCGAGTTTGAGGCGTATGCAGGGATTCTCGAGCAACGAAGCGCCCATGACTCCGAGGAGTTGGAGCATCAGAAAGTATCCGCTAAAACTTTGGAGATAGCTTCTCATTTCGAACCATTCAACGAGCTTATGGAAGGAGAGGAGAAGCTTTTGAGGGAAAGCTTGGAGCAACTTGATGTCAATAGGAATCGAGAACTTATATCGATGACTGACAAACCTAGTAGCTTGACGATCCCTACTGCAAGTAAAGAAAATTTAATCCTACAAGATTGTTAGTTCTTAGCATTTCTGTGGATTCTTTTTATAGTAGCAATTGATTTTTCATTGCCAAGCCACCAAAGTGGTTCCTCCAGCATGTTGATTATAGCAATAGAGGATATTTGATTCGTTGAGAAGGCACCCTAACTTTGACGGGCGAAGCTATCAAAAGAGGCCTAGGGTAGTCTACTCAAAGGATCATGGAAACATCACTCTCTTGTGATGTACAATTCAAGGGCCTAACATATATTGGCTTGTAACATGTATTGTAGAGCAGTATGTATTAATTGAGGACACTAGTTTATTTTCTTGGTGTCCAAAATTCTGATAATTTTACCGAGGTTACTTACTTAGACGTATAATGTACACAACTCTAAAAAGAAGGTTCTTAGTACATTTATTCGCACTCTTTGGTTTCTGGGTTGGAGTTCTCAAGTCGTATTTGTAACTTCACATTGTACAATGCAGTTTGGGTCTGGTTGTTTGGACAAAGCTACTCAGGCACATTTTCTTCTTCAATTTATTGTCTCTATCCTTCTGAACAGCGACTGAGGTATCGACTCTGGTGTCAGAATCCGAGGTTCCAAATCCTGTCTACAACTTCTTTTACAGTGCACAATTGGTTTGTAGAGTGTGACGATCCGTTTGGTTTCAAAGGATGAGGCTTAAAGTCCTATGTACAACTGCATTTACATTGCACAACATGGTTAGAGAGTATATATAGCATTGACTTTGGTTTAAGACTCTGAGTGTCGAAATCCTATGAGAGACTAAAGCTAGGAATTTGGTTCTAGAACTTGAGTTTCCAAATTCTATCTACAATCAAATTTATATTGCACAATTCACCTAGATTGGGTTTGATTGGATTGGAACGTTAAAGTTGAGTAGTCAAGAAATTAACCTATGAGAAGGCAATGTAGTTAGATTGGGTTTGATTGGATTGGAATGTGAGAGTTGAGTAGTCAAGAGATTAACCTACAAGAGAGTCCCATGGTCAATGCAATTAGATTGGGTTTGGTTGGATTGGAACATTGGAGTTGAGTAGTCAAGAGATTAACCTACGACAAAACCCCATGGTCACACTATTCTTGTTAATAATGCTATTGTCCATAATAGACTAGATAATAATAAAACAATCTACTAGTAATGTCTTACACAATCATGCATGGATTTTTTACAAGAAAAGATGTTATGTACATGAGTCACAAAAGATATCTTTTTAGAGCGTTAAAGAAAATTTACTCAAGTTTGTTTATTTGAAATCGTGAGTGTTCCTTTACAACTTGAATAAATTATAAATAAGTGTCACTATGATGTAAACTTGAGTAAATGTTCAAAGTGGCTATTTATACACTATTCATGCATTAAGCTCCTATTTATGCATCACTATTCATTGAAAAGAGGTTGCAAATTCTTGTTCTTCCATTTCCTCCCTCCCCCCGGCCTAAAATTTTAACAGCTATTGATTTTTTTTATAATCCTCCCCTCGATGCCATTGATCTTGAATATGGATACAATACACTTATGGATACAAGTATAGATACATATCAATTTCCAGTCCCACCTCCACTTGGAAATTACAAAGAGGTGGGAGGGGTTTGTGTGCCAGAGGGGACGATCTTTTGACGTTGGAATTGACAAAAAAAATTTGAAGTTGTGGTTCAGGAATTTTGTGTGAAACTTGTGCGAGATCATTTTAGGGCTGGGATGAATGGTGAATTAGGTCACAATGCGCGCCCAATTTGCTATTTGTTGCCATAATTGCTAGCATCATATTTTTTTTTACATAGTCCTAACTACGATGAGAGTGATTGTGACCAGTGGTGGCCGGGGACTGGTTGTTGAGTGTGCTTCAACTTAGGATTTGCAGTTACTCTTCTTGTTTCCATTCCTCCATGACATGCACTCTCTCTAGTTGTCCGGATGTAGGGAATTGGTAGTGGGGCTCTGCGGAGAATGATGTTTGTGACAATTGGGCCAGATTCAAGCGACTTTAGAGGTTTCCTACATCCATGCCATTTTTTTCTCAACAAACTAGCTTTGCAAGGACAGGAAGGCTATTGTGGTGGTAATGGCGTCCAACCAAGTTCCAATGTGTGATAGAAGACCATCCCCAAAGAGGTGGTTGCCATTTTTGATTGCCTATTTACATGGGCGTACCATGAACAAAAAACAAGCATTCAAATAAAACGCAGAATGAATAGATGTTTGAATGAAGACTTCATGCGCTCTCTTCCGACACCTTGGTTGAATCACTGGTGGCCTCTGGAAGTGCCTAAAGCTTGGAATTGGAGATACTTATTCCGGAAGTAGAGAAGGAGGCTCTTGTATTAGACTGAGAGATTCTCTAGAGGTGATCCACGAGGCTTCCTTGAAGACATTGATAGTTTCATCTGTGATCGCTGGTGGCCCAATTCTAGGTGCAATGAAGGAAGAGACACGACGGATGGTACAATCTTGACTATAGAAACGTCCGCCCCAAGACAGGGGCAGAATTGATTGTCCTTTATTCATTGCTCAACAAGGATGCACAGGGCCACCTGTAGCACTCATCGAAGACTCTGTACAACTCCAATTGGGGGAATTCGATGCATTCCGAGGAAACGTCGAGCTGTTGAATTCAACGACAATTCCAACAATTCAAAATCTTGTCCAAAACCAAACTCTAATTGACATGACTTCCGATGCGCTAAGAAATGGATAGGGAAGAGGGAGAGGGGGGGCATCATGGAGGGAGGTGAGGCAAGAGGATTGTTGAGAGCTCCACATCGGCTTAAAGACAAGAAGGTAGCCGAAATTCAACTATAACCGAACATGACAAGCGAGGCGGTTAGGCGGACGTTGTAGAGGGAGGCAAAGCAATGGGATCCATGGAGGCACGCCAAGTGATTGGGCATCACCTACAATTGTTTTTGATCACACCTCACTGCCGGTCTTGAGAAAACGTGTAGATGACAATCGCCTAAATCGAAGAAGCTCCCATATACCAGTAGGGGTGCCTTTGCGATGTGGGAGGTGTGGAGCAGGTCCCTCATCAGGAGCTAGAGAAGATGTATAGCAGAGTCCACGGGGAGGGCACAATGCGAATAGCTCCAACTTCGAGCCCAAGCGACTTCTTCCTCGCAAAAACACAACAACTAGGCGGGCGGTGAATTTGGTGGACTATTTTGAATATGCGGCTTTTCTGCACAAATGGCTCCATATTATGACAGATTTCGGCGTTGATGCGGGTGTAGGTGCGGCTATGCCCATGCCTCCCACCATGGCACCCACAATAGTTTTAGCATGTCATGTGGGGAGTTCTTCTACGGCACCCAAAACCTTTAAGGGAAGCAATCCCCCAAGTGATTGTTTGCCCTGGGCCCAACAATGCATGCCAGGCTCTTGCTACGGGTAGTTTGGAACACAGCTATTGGAGAATGTTTATATCGGCTTGGAGATTCTGGGATATGATGTTGCTAATGGGGGAATGTCAAATCATTTCTAGTTGATGTGGAGCAAGTGTGGTGGGAGGATGAAGTGCAGTGGTTTGGGGTTCAATTTCAAGCTCCGATTGGCTAATATAAGGTGGCTGTGAGTGACTATCACTCTTTAGAGTATATCGCACTAAGAGTTGATAATTACACGAGGCGCGGACCCCATTCACTACAACAATTTGCAACACATGACGGTCACATTAAGAGTTGATAATTACACGAGGCACGGACCCCATTCACTACAATAATTTGCAGCATATGACAGCAGCTTCAAGGGTCAGAGGAGGGACGACATAGTGGCACCTTGCATTTCGAAAGAGGTCTGCATGCCTCAATAGTCGATGCAGCAAACTACTGCCGATGAAGTAGTATCTATAGATTTGGAGCAGCCAAAGATCTATAGTCCACTTACACATTGGGATGGTTTTACTACTAATTTTGCGGATTTCAATTGGATGGCAAAGTTTCGTAATTTCACAGGTAACAATTCAAGACGATTCCAACCCTGACTTTGAATAAGAGGATGAGGAGAGCGTCCATCTATCAACCCTTGAATCCCTAGATTTGGACTTCTACTGGCACTTTCATATGGCAGATGCAAAAGTATGGACTGATTACATTTGAACCAAATATGATGATGCTAAATGGGGTTAGAGTAGGAAGACATTACTTGATGATCGTAGCACATTCCAGGGACCAAAACCTGGCACTAGACAAAGACTTGCCCGAGCCATGCAACCACCGATCCATTTTTTCAAACTTTTTTTTGATGATGCAATGGTAGGTCGCTTGATACGTGAAACAAATCGGTATATTGCTTAAGCCTCTTACAAGTACCTGAATAGGACAAATGGTTGGGAGGGGTAGTTTGACACTTGTCCTACCGAGATGAGAGTCTGGTTGGAGTGCGTTATATTGATGGTCATCAATAAGTTTCCCACAATTAGAGATTATTGGAAGTGTGATCCATTCTATAGATGCCGAATGATTCTAAAGGTTCTAAGTCATGTGCAGTTTGAAGCGTTGTTTCGTTGTCTCCATGTGATAGATAATGACTCCTTGAAAATCGATAGGTCGCATCTTGGATATGATAAGATAGGGAAGGTGAGGTTTATGGTTGATCATTTTGTGAATAGGTCAAAAGAGCTCTATAACTCTGGTAGGTACATCACAATTGATGAAATAATGGTAGCATATAGGGGTCATTGATTACTCTAGCTCTAGACAATACATGGTAGCGAAGCCAATCAAGTATGGGTTCAAGTTTTGGGCCGTTGTTTCTACACAATCTCAGTATATCTACAATGTAATTCTATATGTGGGCAAGCAGGGAGTGATAGATGTTGGCCAAAGTGAGAATGTCGTTTTAGACCTTATTAGGGGCCTTGAGTACCACAAACACGTCATAGTAGTAGATAATTTCTTTACATCTCCATCCTTGTTTGAGAAAATGCTTGATCTTGGAACTTATGCTATGGGAATGTTGAAAGGGCTACGGATTGGTATGCCGTCTCTTCTTTGTGGATTTAAGAGAGATGAACACCCTCGTTCAACTCTCTTTTGGCTAATTCACGAGCACCACTGCATGGCGGCTATTGCTTGGTTTGATTCTAAGCTAGTTATTTTTTTGAGTACTAGTATAGATCCTATAGTTCCTGGTCCACCTACATGTAAGCGTTGGATCAATGGCAGTCATGATGATGTAGAGACTACCCCACAACAATTGGAATACTCGAAGAACATGAAGGGGATAGATGTTGTAGACCAGATGCAAAGAGATTACAGCTGTCAGTTCCATAGCCACAAATGGTGGCACAAAATGGTTTTTTTTGTTTTAGATTCCAATTTGGCAAAATAGTTGGATGTTGTTCACTGAACATATGCGAGAGAGGCTACAAGAATTAGGTTTCTGAAAGCAATTTTATTACAGGATTGCCCAAGCCCTCATAGAAACTAGGTTTCCTCTTTCTTGATCATTTCATGTAGGGGGAAGGAATCTAGACGTCCTGCATTTCCTAGAGTCTCATTGAAGTTTAGCGAGGCGATGCATTTGTTGTAGATGAAAGTAGAACAACTTCTGTCGTGCTTGTAGATCTATCTTCATGTGCCAAATAAACTGCTACGTCGTTATCCATAGTTGTCGGAAGAGGTTTGTGAAGGTAGCTGCGTTGTAATTCATGTGTGCTTGTCCCCATCAAATTGGCTAATTCAGAGTGATAGGGGATGTTCGTTTGGCGCCGAGAATAGTTGTCCAATGCTTAGTGCACTTCAAGTTGCGAAGAACTTGGTTGAGCGCCGAAGGTTCTCCGTTTCCAATGCCCAGATGCTGCACTTCGAGAATTCCGACAGTAATGACAACAACATATTATTGAACAATGTCTCCTCGATGAGATTGTAGGTGGCTTTGACTCAAGGACTTCATCGTGCATGGCGTGCACAAGAGTAGCTGTGGAATAGTTTCACGTAGGTAGTTTTGTTTTATTCCTCGTAGGCCTTTTTTAGGGGGTGTAGTTATTCAATTTTGGTAGAATTTCAAGTAGAACTTGTGTGAGACCTTCAATTGGATTTCTAGATTATCAAAGTTTTACTTTTTGAATTGCATTTGTAAGTGGGGGCTGGTGTTATTTTTTGATGTTGTCCCCTCCCATTACTATTACTCTCCTATCTAGAGAGTGGGACTGGTCGTTGAAGTCCACGTTGGGGGCTTCAAGCCCACTATCTTTTGAGCTGCACTAGACACATGGAAGTGCCAATGCTGATGAAACCGACAGTAGTCTAGCACTCAAAGGTCCGTACAATGTTGGGAGCAGAGGTCTATCAGGAATCGTGGCACTTTTGGAGGCAATTGCAGGCCAGATGTGGCTTCATTTGTTTTGTTTGTTTTCCTCTGGATGCTTACCTTGGCAAACTACGTCAGACTCGAAAATCAAAAGCATCTAACAATCCTGAAAGAGTCCACATGTCCAAAACTACCCTAGATCAATGGAAATAGTGCTCATCAAATGTTATAATATCGCAATCGACATGGTGGATTGTTTTGTAAACTATTGATCCACGTTTATGAGGTAGATGGATTTAGGATGCAACAGTGAATTTCTCCCAAACAACGTAGATTATGAATTCTTGCACTTTTTATAAGGCGTGCCCAAAACCTCTACTTTTGGGCTATTTTCTTCATGATGCACAAGGGTTAAATGAAATTTAAATGAAAACAAAATTGGAGTTTTGAGTGCATAGTTTGTCACCATGCACTCAAAAGAGGCAAGAATTGCTTATGTAATAATGTCTCTCTCTTTTGGTTCAAGGTTCTTACTACCACAATATAAAAGCAACACCAAATATTACATAAACATCAAATATCAAATATCCAACATCAAATATCTTGTGTCCTATTGAGTCTATGATCCATTGGAGGAGCCTTCATATTGCTTTTGAAAATATATAACTTATTATCCAAGTAGTAAAAATTTTGCATTTTATTTGTAACATCTTTTATTACAATTTGCAAATGTGTTTGGACAGAAATTTCATATTGTGGTCACATAGAAGACATTGAAACACTCATATTGACAATCTAAGGTGCCACTACATTATGTCTAATTTCTATTTCAATTTAAAATTTTTAAAATTCAATATTTTATTGCAATTTAAACTTTAGACCCATGATTATGGTCTTCAAATATTTTAATTTCAATATTTTAGAATGACACAATACCAAAGCCCTTGAACTACAAAAATAGGAGACTTATATATGTATCAACAACAATACCAAGTCACATACATTGATTTGCACCATGGTGTTCAACACCATAATTTACACCTGGTGCAAAGTTCTCAGATTTTCAGAGCTTATTCTGTATCTGTTATGAATATTTCATTTTTTCTTCAATAATTCACATAATTTATAATTTAAAAAGAAGTCATGCGATTCTCTGAATAATAAAAAGAGAAAAATCCTTCAAAATTAGTTGCAAAATTGATTGACCGTACAGATTGAGGGATTTTCAAGTTGAACATGATCATAGGCTCCGTCCTTTATGGGTTTATGTACATTATAAAAAGAAAATTGAGAAAGTATGATCATAGCCCATTCAACACTTCTCATACAGTGGTACAACTTGAAATGCTCTGCTCATTTCTATGAGGTTTGCACAAGATCACCAAACAGGTCGAAATCTCAGCTGATGTCTATTGAGGTATGCTATCTGCACAAGATCATCACAGAAGTAAAAGATCACCATTTATGTTTGCATTTGATTGAATTTATATTTTGGATCATATGCTCACTACAAATGAAGGTGATGCAGACTTTATCAGCGTTGTACTGGCACATTGTACCTGTACAGTACTCTATAAGAAGCGCTAGCGATAAGAGAGGAACCAATGACTACCGGTAGAGACAGCACGTCAAGGAAACACGTGAGAATGGAGTCGATTCCTCATGCCAGCGATCCTGTCGAAAGCTTAACTAGTCCTCAAGGGCCTAGTCATACAACTAGTTATGTTAACAGGATAGCGACTCTAGCCTGCGTTCAAGTGCGAAGGGGACCGATCGAACATGACCCGCCACATGAATGCGCGTGACAGCACCATTTCCAACTCTTGATGAGTCCAATTCTCAGTAGGAATAGTCTGTAAGAACATGACCATTTCCTGGAAATCGAGTTGCTGTAATTGGTCTGACCACTGTCGTCAACACACCAGTCCCTTAATCAGTAGCCAAAACTTGGCGAAAATAGTTCCAAGCAGAAATAAAAAAACATCATAAATATAATGTGGTCACAAATTAACAGCATAGCAACCACCGAATAAACAGATCGAATCCAGCAGATATACTGAACGTGAACATAAGGAATATAGATAATACTAATCTCTTGTAGACAAATCAAGCGACAAAAAAGTAGACGGAACTGGAGTTGAACACACAGCAAACTGGCATCTGGAAGGAGCCACAAGAATGCTAAATTGTGATTTTGTGATATCAACGAGGATTACTGCACACTCTGCCCTTAGGAACTTACAGTGAGCAGGAAACTGGCGCAAACATACACGAGGTACTCTGGAAAGTTGTCTGCTTCCGCTAACCAGGTATCCCACAGACGTCCGACAAGCTGAAAGGGAATCTGCTCAAGCAGTCAAAGAAACCATCATTTCAAACACGAATCAAACATAAGATAGTTGCATACACAATGATAAGCCTCCCCAATACATAACACTCTGGGTTCAAAGCATGACAATATTGCTAAAAAACTTTAAAACATGGAAAATTCATCTGTAGGTTGTCTTGAAAATACCATATTTCTCCAACAAATCAGATATCTCCAAACGCTACATCAACTTTGAATGTCAGAGGTGCATCATTTATCGCTTAGTTGTCACTCTAAATAATCTAACTAACCAGCTACGCACATGACATAAAAATAAAATACACGGCCTAAGACGAAACGGTTGAAAGTTGATACCTCTCGAATGAGGAGGCAATTCAACCAGCGAAATGAAAATTGAAGAAACTCCAGCCCCTCCTGCTCCAAATGCTTCGCAACAGGTTCTGCATACCAGGACTTTTTCAATGAGAAATCACTCCTACTTGAGGATTTTGGAACTGATGTGATTTCCTTTCTAAACCCAGGTAACTAAAAAGGGATTGTAGGACGTAGGAAATACCATCAATACGGCGGACAAGTTCCTTGAACCTGAACACAAGCTGCTGTATGCCAGGCTGAGCAAATGTGTAGTGGTCTTGAATGCCATCCAAAAACTGTGACAAGCACCCAAAACAATCTGCTTCCACCTGCATATTCAAAACGCCTTCATCAACAGCAAGCTCTTGAACTGATTATGAGAATCCATGTCAGAGCATCCTGCTAAACAAGCTCCGCAAATCCAGATAAAAATTATAACCTTCGAGATGATGCCAGGAGACAACTTGCTCAAGTCCCACACGTCTACATCACCTTCGAGGTACTCTGATAGAAATACCACAATGAATGGCGTCACTAAATCATTGATACCCTGAACATAACCACTTGCGGGATGACGAATGGCCCTGTCAAGAAAAACCAAGCCCGGTTGTCAATGGTCACCAAAAGAACCGACAACTGCAACCTGTATCTAAAGAACTAGTGGTCATTAAAAACTAAGACAACCTGCAGTAAACAACAACAATAGCAAGAAAATAAGCGACTAAGAGAGAGAGGTACAAGAGCCCATGAAACACATCCGAGCGCAAAGGATGCAAGAACATGCCTGCACCTCCTTTCAGTTCCATCGACATCCTTATATTGGAGGAATGTTTGGAGATTTAAAAAGAGTGCATACCATATATACAAGATGCGCTTCAACATGGCCTGGACAATAGGCTCCTGGAAAAATGGCACTTCAGGTAGTGTCCTTGGAGCATCCACCCCTATCTGCAATCCATCACATGACAAATAAATCATTTCCAAGTTTTCACCTTGAAATTACTAAATCTAGTCAAAAGAAGAACTAAAAGAATGGTAATTTAATCTAAAATACTGGAGTGGAGGAACTTTTCAACAGACAAAAATTTGAATGTAAACAAGTAAACGAATAATCGAAGAAGCGCACCTGACGTAGCATCACAATTTCATCCTCAGTGCGATCAGAATCTGAAATATCATAGTATTGTGGCACACAATCCATGTACTCCTGTCGCTTTCTTGCCAAAGCTGCTTCCTTTCTATCTGCATTGGGTGATGAATAACCCTTGACCCAAATTCATGTCAATAGCTTTTTGATTAAGGGTATACACATTTCTCCTATTGGTGATCGAACCCCATACACTTAAAACCACAAATCTTAGAAGAAGAGCTAAAGAAATCAACGATTACACTCACCAAAAGCAACCGCCAAACAGTCGGTCTAAGGAAGGGAGGCACGCCACTCCATGCAAGCTCTCGCAGAGCATCTGTCTCGAAGAGCAACACACAGCATGATTATACCAAATGCTTTAAGGAGCAATCGGGGAGGAGAATAGAAAGAGTTTCATTTTCTAGAAGTATATGCAGCCCAACAATCATAGAAATAACCAAAAAATAACTCACAAACTAGAGATGTTTGTACTTGACTGCAACGAGATAAAACCCCATCGCTCCCACCAATCACTAGAATCAAAATCCCCCCAGAGGTATTCTAGAAACCCAGTAAACCTAGTAAAGCAGTTTAAGGCAGTCTCTAATGTAAAACATGCCACTTGAAACACAGCTAGGTTTTCTGGAATACCTCTGAGGGCGGGTTCTAATAGAGCCCAGCAATTATACAAATCAGCTGCCATCTCAGTTTACGGACCACATTCACCTGCAGGTCCACACGGAATGAAGAGTGTGACTAACCTACATCAACAGTTTGAGCGGCCAAAAGCTTCTTAAACCTTGCAACTCGGGCAGCATCTGTAGCTCTTCCTCCTAGAAATCTTGAGTACTCCGACCCACTTCCTCTGTTAGAAGTATCAAAAGGATAACTGGGAGCTGAAAGACAGGGCTCTCCATTACCATCACTTGCATCGCTTGCGAAGCTCTGTGGAACACAATGAAGCAAAGCTCAGACATCACTCTAATATATGTTTAGCTTAACCATTCAAGGTAGAGTACATTAAAACAATTATGAACCTTGTTCAGTTTCCTATACTGACCCGTGTTACCAAAAGCAACTCATCTATTCATACAGTCAGTTGGCCTTCAAGTTAGCAAGTTGGCTGTAAGCGTGACTTTTTGGTCACTTCTCTTTGAATGGAAATGGGATTGTCCACTGACACTTACAGTTCTCTACAACCTCCCAATTTGATTGATCGCCCAAGATTGAGATCAAGTTTTTCTCTTGTACCCAAGTTGATCTCTCCAAATGAGCTCTATACTAATCACCCAATGAAAGCGCACTCCTAAGTATTGGTTAAAATGCGCACATAGAATCCTCTACCTTCCTACAATTAAAATGCATAATGCGAACGAATGCAAGTATTACACTATGATACAAACCAGTGACACTTACTTTCGATTCAGTAAGCGAAGGGCCTCCACTGTCACTGGGGCTACAGTCTTCAGCTCCTCTGTCCGAGGTCGACGCTTCCCCGTTCGAGTCTTTCCGCCCCAATATCCTCTGCACTCCTAGCAGCCTGCAAACAAAAAATAAAAAATGTCAAAAACTCCTTGCTTTAGATCCATAACCAGTTTTCTTGCTGCCCTCCTCCGAAGAGTCTCCACTACAGAAAACTTCTCAAAATCAGTTAATAAAAAAAATCCATTCGCACGAAACTTGCATCACAGGTCTCTTAAAAATCTCCAATCTAAATAGACTACAAGGTTGAGAATTTCACATTAGTGCCAGGAAACCCCTAAATTACAGACACCTGCTCCATAACTCACAGCGATGTGAAATGTTAGGGTTTCAAGACAGAGTGTAAGAGTGAGCAAGAGGAACAGCACAACGATGCAAATCTAAATAGTCCAAAGCGTCAGATCGACAAGGAAAATGTGTGTGAACTTGGTGGATACATGAAATGGAGGAAAACAGAAGCGAGAAACGCATTACCCCGTGACTTTGCGAAGGGTTTGGTTGCGGCTGGTGCTCCGCTCTGCATTGACAGCTGCTCCTCCTGCTCCTGCTCGAGGAGCATCCGCAGCAGGTGGCTTCATCTTGGCGATGGCGATCGCGGTGCTGACTAACGCAGCTGGAGGATCAGAATGCTGAGAATCATGCCGAGGACAAGGATCACACCGGATCGGCAAGACAAACCTAAAGAATGAGACACAAATGGCGAGCTCGAAATTACAGAAAAAAAATAAACAGGATTGTTTAGGGATCTTGGAAGTTGTTGCGGAAAATGGTGAGAGAAAAATTTGCGAGGATGGAGAAGGAGGATTCGTGATGAGCCTGGTGAGCCTGCTTGTTGGAGAGAAGCTTGGAGCGTCGATTCTAACAGAGTCATTCATCCAATGTTTTCTGTCGAGGGGATTGTGCCTGGAAAAGCCCACTGTACCGATGCTGCATTATGCAATTTGGCTACAGTGATGGGGGCCATTCACACCGGGTGTTTCCAAAGAGAGCTAGCTTAGGGCTTTCATGAGTCCAAATTGAAAAACAAATTTCAAGTATTCCGGAATCGAAAATGTTTTAGACGATTTTCACGATGTTTATATTTTCATAGGAGCAGGGAGAAATAATATTTTAGGAGTAGATTTATCCTTGTTGCCAAACTAAAAGCAACCCCAAAGTTCAAGTTCAATGATAAAATTAGTTTTTCAGAAGTTGGAAACTTGCTTCCCCCTACTTTTCATAGGCTTCTCTCTATGGTCTTGCTAGCAAATTAGTCCAATTGCCCCTTTGCAAATGTTGCATACTTCCATGTGGAGTTTTGGAAAACTTTTTGTCTCTTCTATAAAGTTTGTTTGATTTTTGCAAATAGAAGTTCAATCTATAATCATCTAAAGTTGTAGGGAATTGAGGTGGATCAATCAAAATTTGTCTTTCATCCTGAATATTGTCATTTATAAAGGATGTTCCTTTTTGTTTGATTGCATGCATTGCATATCAAGAAGATGTCACAATTTTTTAATGGATAGAAACTTGGTGATTTTGAAATTAGGTGATTATAGAATCCTACTCTTAATGTATAGGGTGATAGGAATGATAGGGTGATTTATAAAACATATCTTAGTTACACATCCAATTCCTACAATTTTGCAAATTTAATGAAAATATAGATTGTCTAAACTACTTGATTTGGCTTGTTTGGATTCACATCCAACTTTTAAAAACATGAGAATTGTTTTCAATAGTCAAAAGTCCCTTCCAAATACCACATTTGCAAATTAGATGGATAACAAGTTGGATTCTTTTTATATTGTTTTTTGCGGAATTGTTAGAATTGTGGGATGATATAGGTTTGGTAGGAAAATTTGGGTCTTTAAAAGACATCCTTCTTTTATGAATAATTTCAATCAAATTAAGGTAAATAGAATAATTTTTAAAATATATACATAAAAACATTTTAAAAATTACAAATAATGGTTTAGTCATTAAAAGGTTCAAATGATGTGCATAGATAATGTAAAATTAAAATTAGAGGGTTTTTTTAGTTCAATAAACAAATAAAATTACTAATTTTCAAAAAACATTATGGTTTTTCAAATTTTTTTGTACATTGGAAATTTTTGAAATGAAGATTTGGATAAACCTTAAAGAATCATATAGGTATATCTTTGAATTGGCTTAAAAAACATTGGAACATTAGCCAATTACTAAAGGGCCTATTACTTTACATCCATATCGAAGAACAACAATGATTGCAAAGTTCAAGACATTTTACCAAACTTTGAATTAGTCTAATCAAGATTTACACTAAATGAAATTTGAAGCCTCTAGAAGATTGCAAGTTCCCAAGCTCTAAAAATTGTCTTGACTATGTGAAAATGCTACTAGCTACACAATTCGACATGGTCAAGACCGTGCCACATCATTTTTTTGAAAAATAAACAACATTTTTTTCAACTTTTCTTTTGCATTTTTTGCATTTGAATTCGCATTTGAATTTTTTTTTAAATTTTTTTTTACAACCGGCAGTGTTCTTTTATTGTTGTAGGAACAGAATTGAGAATGGGCTTGAAACAATCTTCTAGAGGCCTCAAATGTCTTCTAATGTATTAGGAAGATGAAGATAGTGATGGATTTTAAAATAATTTTTAATACTATCTTTAAAAAAATAAAAAATAAACTTTTAAAATGATAATAGATTTATATCATATATATCAAAGATGTGCATATCCTATTTGTAGGGATGTAAAACTTTTATTTGCAATACCATCACTTTAAAAATATTTTTTTAATAAAAAATAAAGCCTCTTATCAAATGAATAAATAAAAAATGACATACATGTGCAATCAATCCTAGTTTATATTGAAACTTCTCAAACAAACTTTTACCCCTTTATAAGTTTTACAATCAAAGTTTCGATAATCCAATTAGAGTTATAATAGTTCTTGAAATTTTTAGGGAGAAAAAAAATTTAAAATATTTCACTTGTACAAAAGAAATTTTAGAAAATATATAGATATAGTTTATAGTTTATAAAAATATAGTTTATAACTAAGAATATAGATACGCAATTTTTTTGGAAATTATAACATTGGTTAATAGAAATGGATTCAAACTGATTAAATCCCAAGAGTCTTATTGTAAAGCACCAATTCTTATGGTATAACAAATACTAATAAAGAAGATTTAGCCTCTAAACTCCTTGAATTTTATCCTTTTTAAAACCCTATCAATGGTTGAGAGTTTAGTCTTCCTTGCAATTTATTAAATTGGATTTATTTATATCAATAAAAAATGTTGCTTAAAAGTTTAAAATATATTTTTATTCTCACCAAATCTCTTTTTTCAACATTAATTTAATTATTAGAGAGTTGATTCTAAAATATAGTGTACATAATCTTTGAAAATGTTTAGATTACAAAATTTTAGGTTTATAGAGTTCAAAATTAGAATAGAAGAAGAAATTTTCTTTGACTTTGCTTGACAAGGTCAATAAATTGACTTTTTTTAGAATGCGATTTTTTCACTATACATAGAGTTTTTTTTACCATTGTAATAATATGCATCTTGTTATCCAAATTCCAAAAGAAGTAGAATTTAGTACATGCTACCGATATACAAAGTTGTCTTTCTTGCTTTTTTTTCTTAGGAGCATGACTTTTGATCTGGACTCCCTATTGGAGAAAAAAATTTGTACAAAAGGGTACATGTCCACTCTACATCTTGCTTCAATATTTTGAAAACATTCATTCAAAATTGACTTTTTAGAAACCTAATCAAACTTCCAATCGGTCATTTGATAACCAAGTTGTCTTGGAAGGATCATCCAAAAATTTATTTGAAAACCAAATGAATTGTTGCACTTATCATTTTTACATGAATCTCAAAGTCATTCATCTTGATACATTGAATCCTCCATGACATTCTAACCTTACAAGGTCAAAGGACTTCTTAGCTACAATTTGTAGGAATTGGAAACAAAATAAAGTTCTTCTACCTCAAAGTAGAATTGTTCTCCAAAACTATCTTCCAAAAAAGATGAATAGTTGCATTTCTTCATTTCCTACAAGAACCTCAAAGTCATTCATTGGACATACAAAGTCCTCTGCAACAAAACAACCTTATAGGGTTCAAAGATTGTTTAGATGCAATTTTTATGAACTGGAACTAGGAAGTGAATGAGGTCTCTCTATCCTCAAAGGTGTCTTTTGAAAGATGAATAGTTGCTTTCCTCATTTCTAAGCTTACATGAACCTCAAAGTCATTCACCAAATACTTTAAGTCAACAACACTATTGGCTTATAAGGTTAACTCTTAGAAGATGAATGGATGACCTTAGAAATCATCCTTTTTCATGACCGTGTGAATCATTGACTTAAGAAATAGCAAAAGCACTTATTGAAAATCGAACTACTAAAAAAAAATTCCCCTTTCTACAATTTCACAATAAAACTCCAAAGATGAATAATTGCACTTCTATCCTACTAGAAGGATTCCCTATCATCCATTAGACACCAAACGTCTATGTCAACGTTTAAGGGTTAAAAGACAATATATAAGGTTAAAAAGACTGTAATAATTTTTACGGATTGGGGCTCAGAATGGAAGGACAATCCTCACCTCACCTTCTAAAATGCAGGGGTGGCTTGTGAAACGAAGAGTCGCCAGGTTTTCGTCGGCCCTACATACTGCTTCGCAACTCGCAACTTGGAAACGATGATGGCCCGCCGGCCAGGCAAGAATTAGGTCATTCACGGTTTGCACTCGCAGCGCTGGGAATGAGGGCAAGACTATGAACCTGGGCGAGGCGTGTCTGCATGTCCTGGGAAGATCCGCGTTCTGTGTGAGCGTGTCCTTCAGCCCTTCCCTGCAGGTCCTCGGTGGAATTGCAGCCTTGGTTTGCGTTCTCTGCTATTACCGATTCCGGAAGCGGAAGGTGGGCTATGGTGACATTTCGTCCTGGGTCACCAACGAGCTCATCAAGACGCGTGGCATGGGTCGCAAGTACCGTCGCCATTCGTAAGGTGAGCGTTCTGGCATTCCAGTTTCTGCACAAATGCTATAGAATCGGGGTTGAGCCTTAGAGAGGTCGAAGGGAGGGAGGGATCCACTGACACCTACAAGCGAATGTCCTGCGAATAGTTGATACTATTGGAATGGGTTAATCTTCTAGTCTTATTTGCAATCCGAAGAGGATTTCAAAGTCACCAGAGAATGCCTTATTTGAATAAGATTTGCGAAAGTTATGACGGTTCAAAGATTTCCTGGTTGCATCACAAACTCGAGAACTGAAGGTAAGGCACTACTGGTATACATTCTCAGAATCAGTATGTACTCATCGTGCATTTAGGAATGTGTCACAATAAGGTACCTCTACCATGACAAGGAAAAAGGTCCACTAGAATGTGGACAGTAGCCGGCGAGGAGGGTGCAGAGGCTGATGTCGCTGGTAGTAATTTAGTGAAGCTCCAAATCTGAAACCTTGAATCATGCATCCAGCCAATTGGTGTTGTTATGGCAAGACTGGTGGAACTACGTGAGAGAAAGGACTGTGCACCACATGATTGAACCTTATTTTGTTCCATGTTACGGGAGAGTAACTTGTCTGGAATTTGGAGGCCCTGACTGGCTTCGTATGCATGAGACGAATGCAACAGAATTGAACATAGCTACTTATATGAGAATTCATGAAGGCACATCTCAAGTTGGCTCATGAAGACAGGAATAAAATTTGTTGTCCATTGATAGAAGAATGGAGAAAGCTAGCAAGCCTGGGTTAACTAGTGACATATTCCTTGGCACTACCATCAAAATAATTACTCTAAACCAGGGTTGGACAGTCCCAGCCAACTACGGTTTAGCGTTGATAGTCCACCAATGAATTGCGGGCAAATAGCCACAGGCGACAATAGCCATTCAGTTTCATTGTTCAAGTACCACAAACTCTGTACATGAAGTCCACAAAAATAAACAATTTGGCTGCTTGCGTGACTGCAGAACTGAAAAGGAAGACATACCCTTATGCACCTCTCTCCGAGTCTAACTACAGCAAAGATCGACAACCTCAAATGGTGCGGCATGAGCTACTATTGACAAATTATAGGCTTTGAACAATCCCTGTTGATTGCATTGCTTCAGCACCCTGTCAATGGAAGAAGACACATTGCAAAATTGATCAGAGTCAGAATCCTCAGGACCGGTGCGATACATTGATTGGCAGAGCATCTCTCATCCAGACACATCGATTGCACATGCACTCAAATGAATTCAACGAGACTACTCACATTAAAACTATTATTAACTCTGGAAAAGTAGCAATAAAGATCAGTGAAGACTGAACTTGGCATAATGGAGATCATAAAATCAATAGTCACTCAGGAAGTAACATACCTCAATATTGTCACACTTTCTGGGTTCCAAATGAACCTCCCAACCTTGTTCACGAAGTTCATAGAAAGATTTGATGATCATGTCTGTCATAACACGAGTAGGGACAGGATATTGGCCTTGGGGCAATGAATACAGCACACCTGCCTCGGCAGAGCTCCTAAGTTTCAATGTACACTCCCACCCTTGTTTCCGGAGCTCGCACAAAGCAAACAGAATAGAATCTGTCATTTTGAACTGTGGAACAGCTTGGTGATCGGCAACGGCCACTTGATTGTTCAAAGCAATGGAATTCCTTCCCTGTTGCAGTTCCACATTTGAAGACCCATGCGATCGGGTTTCAACATATTTCCGCCTCTTGATTCCAGGTATCTCCTCCTTTGGAATGTAAGGAGCTGCTGACTTCAGCTTATGCCGATCCATGGCATGATATGCTTCCAAAGAGCTGCACCCACTTTCAGCCAGCAGACTCTTCGAAGCAGATCTTTCCGCAGCTAGCAGCAGATTGAAACTAGCAGCAGATTGACGAGCTCTCTCACGAACCCAAACCAATTTTTCCGCATCAGAAAGGTTGTCCGGAACAGATGGAAGGGAATCTAGAAAAGATTGATCTCCTTCACAAGTGGAGTCCAAGGACTTCTTGTAATAGAAGGCGCCGACCTGATAGGCACGTGCAGCTGCGTCATGAGTGTTATACTCACCAAGATCCAGCTTCTGGCGCTTCCTCCCTGGCAGACACAATCGAGCGGCGAACTTCTTGTTCCTTTGTCTCAAATGGACACCCTTATGATTTGGAGTCGCTTGCCTTTTGCCCCTTTTCTGAAAAAAGGCATGGGCCTCCCAGGCAGATTCCCCCCTTAATTCTGGCATTTTTTGCAAGGCAATTGCAAACTTCACAACAAGGATAGTCTATTTCCTATCTAGGGAATGGCAACTTCCCCACGAAAGAGACAGAAATGCACTAAAGTAGCAAATTGGTGACGAAACCCAGCGCTAGCTAATCTGGAGCCCCACAGAGAATATGATATCCTTAAAACGACGGGAACTGTCCTCTCAATGAACTACACATATAAGGCTTCTTCTCATGTCAACGATCGGCAGATTCTCACTATGAACGAACTCCACTATCAGTTAAAATTGCAAAGAGGTTACTGCTC
Source organism: Climacium dendroides (assembly GCA_950106755.1). Taxonomy (NCBI): domain Eukaryota; kingdom Viridiplantae; phylum Streptophyta; class Bryopsida; order Hypnales; family Climaciaceae; genus Climacium; species Climacium dendroides. The sequence goes on from OX467091.1 coordinate 23,035,736, forward strand.
CAGACGCAAGTCTGCAGTCTCTTCCCTACAGAAATCCTAGGTTTTCAAGCTCCATGCACTAGAAAATTACAGTCTCGCCGCTCTGAAACATGCCAGTTAAACCAATTTGATCATTCACCTAAGCTACTACTCATCCTCGGCCACCCGTAGCCCCTCGATGTTGCATCATACACTCCGTTTCCAGCTCTAAACACCACCTCTTGAACAACCCGTCAACGGCCCCTTGCAACGCGACTTTAGAGCACTCGCTACACCCGACTACTAACAGCCATAGTTCACGAAACCCTCAAATCTGACGGAAAATCGTCCGCTAAGACTCAACATTCTCAAGGTCAAGATGCTCATCTACCACCATCTCGAATACTTCTCCCGAAGCCGTTCAAGCTCCAACGAAGCAGCAACAACAAGAGCGTCGAAACAAAATTCAAAATTCAAAAAACGTGCACAACAGCAACTACAGCGCAGGAGTGGTTGAACTGGAACTCCATCCTGCCTGAATTAACTCCGACACTCAAGCGGCGAAACCCTAAATCGGTGTCTGCAACAAACGGGCAATGCTTCAAGGCACATGTTCAAGTGGGGGCGACGGAGGGGCGGGGGTTCAATGGGGTCGCCGTGGGGGCGGTTCCTTTGAGGAGGGGCAGCGACTTTGGGGGGTTTTCTTGGTATTGTTTTCATGCTAAATATTTTATTAAAGTTGGGATTTCAAAATATTGGAACATACCTGTGTTCTCCTTAGAAAAAAAAATTTGTTGGAAAAAAAATTCCCTAAAATTTGGGCATTTTTTTTTTAATGATTTTTTTTTTGTTGACCTTGATGGCCAAGGAAGGTACCAACACCTAAAAGTAACACTTTTTCTTGGTCCTACTACCTCAAAGGTTGAACAACCATAAAAATTTGATAAGATTATTAGCAATCTCAAGAGAAATGCAATCCAAGTGGGTTCGTAATTTTGCAATGCTCTAGTAACATATTACAAATTTTCAAAGTTAAGAACATAAAGTACCTTGTATGTAATACTAGATTCATTGTGAATGGGCTTTGAGGTGCACAATGTCTCAACTTTCATTAGTTGCTTCAAAAACCTCCTCACCTTTCATTGCTTGCCTCTCATGAATTGTGGGTGTACATTTTAGGCAAGAATTTGTAGGGGTTGGTTTTAAAAAGAAGTCACTATTTAGTGTAAAAGTGAGTGTCAAGGTTGAGGATTTGAAGTAGAAGACAGAATCCAATTGTCACATGTGGTGGGTTAACCCTTGAAGGACTAAGGCCATTTTTGTTGTATTCACCTTTAAAAAAAATTAAAATATAACCATAGGATCTTGTACTTTATTTGTTTGAGATCATGTGATGAAAATTTTATGAAGCTTGACCATATAGATTGGAAGATATTAGCATTCAAAGTTGGATTTTTTTTTAACACTAGCCTACAATTTCAAATGACTTTGATTGCCATTTGTGGAATTTTTTTGCAATATAGACTTTGAATTTTTAAAAATTGTGTTGAAGAATTGAGTAGAAAGTCTAAGAAATCTATTTAAAAAAACACACACTTGATTTTCATTCTTTAAAAAATTGTTAAGTAGAAGTAGGTTCAAGATTGAACAAAAAACTAAATCATTACTTTAAGATGGGATTGAAACACAGTAATCCCAATCATGAGATTGTTCTAGCAAGTAAATTTAACCTTGTCAAACAATGCTTTTTGAAAAATTGTGAAAATTGCATTCAAAAATGAATCCTATAAGTTATTTTTTCAAAAAGATGTTTGAATTTTCCCCCAAATAAGATTGTTCATAGCTTTCACATCACTAATCTAAATGGAATGAATCAAAGATTCACATATAAATAAAAATAAGATATATAAGATATTAAAAAATTAATTATTTTAAATTTTTATGGATTTTCTTTTGCTTGGTGATATGAGAACCCATGGAGATGACCCCTTGCAATGTAAGGTATACACTTGAGTTAAGAGGCTACTTGATATGGGGATATTTACCTTAATTATATCATTTAGGATGACAATGTTTTTATATAAAAAGTTGTGAGGGAAATATTTCCAATATCCTATGGTTTCTCTAAATTTATTCATGCAGTTTGTTAAGTGGGGATATCTTTCATATAAAATTTAAGTGTCTAATTTTTTCCTTCCTTCAACCTTCACAAATTTTATCTTCCATCTACTACATGTGTGTACAAGGTATACATCGTGAAACCAATAACAACTAATTAAATTCAAGTGCCATGAACCAAGTGATAGTTTTTAACTCCAAAAGGTTTAGTTATTGTCCATTTAAAGAACAATTGAAAATTTGGATAGGTTCATATGAAGTTAATTTTGGTTAGATGTTCATAAAATTTTGATATTAGATGTGAACATGTACCCCTTTAGTAGGAATATTTTTTTTCTATCCTAAATTTTTTTGACAACCCTTGCAATTTGGACATCTTTGGGGCATCTTTTGCAAAATTCTCATCAACTATTGAAATTTGGCATTTATGTACGTATTTTTATAAATATGGTATAAAATTATCAAAAGAATTTAATTCTCAAATCATATTAGACTAAGAGGAGTCAAACTTTATTAGCTATATTTGCATGGCTTCAAGAAAAAACCTTTTCTTCTAACCTCAAAAGCCCTATTATCTTGCAATATGTGAGGTTAAAGTTCTTGAAAATTTTCACACATATTCCAAATATTTGTCTTTAATTTTTTACCATTTAAATTTTAAGTAAAAGAATTTCCTCAATGTAGAAGAAATCATCAAAAGATAATTAGTGGTATTGCTAATGTATTTAGTCTCCTTGCATTGCAAATTGATGTAGAGTAAGCTAGACTCCAAATTTGCTTTTGAATTTTTTTATGAATGAATCTAACATCATACATTCATGAATAGTCAAAATCCTCATTTTTTTGTAGACCACAAATTTTACTTCAAGAAGGTTGAAGTTTGCTAACCCTAGTTTGTAGGAATAAAAAAAAGTTTTTTTTTTTCACTTCAAACATTAAAATCTTTCAATTCATGTGGTCAAACTAGCTAAGAAAATTTCCACACATCACTTTAATTATATAATATATTTTTATATGGTTGGGATTTTTTTAAATAATTTTTTATTTTAGAGAATGCATCAAAAATAGGTAATTTTGGATTTTTCTTCCACTTTTATCCTATGACTTTCAAGGATTAATAACATTGGACATTTTGGAATCCCTATTGAAACTATCCTATGAACATTTCATTCAATATGAGTGTGATTGACATATATGGCTTCAAAGATTGGAGTTAAAAGGACTATAAATTCTATCCTCATGTTGTACAATTATTAGTTCATTGAACCTACTATAGTAAACCTCAACAACATTATTATACAAGCCTATCAATGTAAGCCTACAAGCCTAGGTGTAAGTAGGTACTCTACAACTATTGAAGGAATCTATAACATACATATTTATAATATAATATCCTATAACCATAAAAAGAGCTTATTACATAGGTACCTACAACGTAGACATCTATAATATAAATATTTTATAACCATGAAAGGTGCTTATAATATAGGTACCTACAATATAAACACCTATTATATAAATATTTTGTAATCATGGGAGGTGTTTATAGCATAGGTATCCATAATATAGGAGCCTAGGCTCATGGGCTCAAGATCCTAGGCTCACATGCTAACAACCATGAGGTAAACCTCCCTATTCATGTAATGTGACAATTTTTGTCACTATTGGTTGATGTCTTGCATTAACATTTATGTATATACACTATTAGTATTGTAGCACAATTTTAGTCAACTATCTTTCATTGTAGATTTTCTTTACTATGTCCATTTTATCATCCATTTGATTATCTATCCACATCTATATCCACCATACTACCAAAAATTTGTTTGGCCCCTATATAGCACTAATTGAAATAAAAATTATATTTCCACAAAGCAAATAAGTTTTTCTTATGAGAAACTTTCAAAACAATTCACCAAGAATTGATGTCATAGGAACCTACCTGAACACCTAAGAATCTCCTGATGGTTTCCTAGCACATTTGTATCCTAAACAAGATGTATGAAAGTTGCTTTAAGATACAACTTTGATGTCCCCTATTGTAATTCAAAGGAAAATTTTATTTAGACACTTGAAATTGGTCAAAATTAAATCATAGTACAAATGAAGTATTACAACAATTGTTTTTTAGACAAAGAACTTACAAAAAACGACATTGGGAAGTTTTTGATTTCCCAAAACTATTTGTCACATTGCATTTGACTATTAATATTGATTGCTTGTAATTTGACAACAAGGCAAAGCTATGCCCAAAATGTAGTTTCATGTAGAACAATTTTAGTTATTTGTTTCCATTAACATCTACATGATTTTTTTAATAAAGTTTCCTTTGTTGTTTCTTGTGTTTCTTAATTTGATGATTTGCAATTTTTTGAAATAGTCATTGTCTGTCTATTGAATGGAAGAGCATTTAGGAATTCACCCATCAATGCCTAAGAAATGTGTATAAACTTTGATGGATTGTATTTGATGAATTTTTGGACCTTCTTTGGAGTTTAGATTTACCCAATTTAAAAAAAAATTGTGACATAAGAAATTGTGGGAAAAAATAGAAAATGAGTTTTGAAGTAGATGTGTTCTTGAACCTTGAACAAGTTTCTTTTAGCAATATTTGCTAGGAAGCAATACATTTTTTTTGAGAGAATATTTGGCAATATGTGCTCCCATTTTTAGTGCATGCCATGCCCCTCTAAATCACAAAATTGCTACATATTCTTAGGACAATATCACTTTGGAGAGATGAATGTACACTTTTGGATAAAATTTTCAAATTTCATCCACATTTTGCATGTTTCATCCATTTAAATAGATGTAAACAACATCATCACTCTAGCAAATGATAATGACCTTCATAATTCTAAAAAAGATGTGTGTGGTAGCCATTAAGGTTGGGCAAAAATAATTCTAAGAAAAGATGCCAAAATTTTAGGAAAATCCATTTTCGAAAAATGATTTTTACATGGTGAAAACTCAAATTTTGAAGAAATATTCCTTTTTCCACCTTTTGTTGTTTTTTGTTTTCCAAATTTAATTAAATATTTGGCATGAAATGTAGCCAAGTACTATATATACCAAGAAATTAAATGAAAAAAACATCTAAACTGACCTAGATCCCCAAAGATATGGTGAGAGATGAAAGGATATGATATTAGAGGGGGAATTAGGTCTTTGTGTACAAAACGTTCTCCCTTTTCCCACACAATAGTGGAGGGAAGGGGGTAGTAGGTTTCAAGGGAGTACAAGTTTAACCCTAAATGCCCAAGGCCTATTTTGAGCTTCTTGGAATGTGCTCTAAATTGAACAAAAAATCAACATTTTAATAAGTTCTATCAATTTTTTTTGAATTGTAACCATACAAATTCAAACTAGACATGTTTGAGATCACATAGAAAAAGAAAATACAACAATATCACTTATAGATTGAATGATTATAATGTTCAATTATGAGGGTGTTAAAACTATGAAAATCTTTCAACTCTCTTTTTGCATGTCAAATCTAAAATATTGGTCACTAAAAAAAATGAGGTTGAAGGGCCTAACATGCATAACCCCAATCAATTTATGGCTTCTCAAAATCAACTCCAAATTTTTTTTAAATGAATTTCTAATGCAAATTTTTCTCCAAGATCTAGTGTATTTGAGGCTCATTTCCAAGAGCCCTCAACACTATGGAACATTAAGATTGCAATGGACACCCTTGTACAAAATCTTGAATAGAAAAATCATAATCATTCATTTTCAAAATCGGGTTTTTGATGCTAAAACTAGAATTCAGAAAGAATTTGTCCAAAATAAAAACTATTAAAAATAATAATTTAATTGAATCTTATTTAACTTCAAACTATTGTCAACACCAAAATTTGGTGCCTCATGCATTTAGGGATTAATGACCCTTTCTTTCATGCATGCCCAGTGATGGCTGGTATTGACTACCATTGATTTTTTGTTGAACCCTATAAGAAGCAACAACTTAAAAATGTCCAATGGATGACAAAGAATCCTTCTATGTAAGATGCAAGTACAAATGTTTATATTTGAAATTTTGTGCAAAAAGGGGAGGTTTTGCTCTTGGATTTTTTTAAGCAAATGATTTACATTGTATCAAAAAAAGATGATTTCTATGGCAACCAACTTGGTGTTTCAAGGTTAAAGGACATTCTCTTGGCTAGAAGTCAATCAAAAATAGAATATTCTTGAAGGGAGGCATGGATCTTGTTGCTTGCCTAAAGTTTCTATGGTTAGGGCTTGCAAAAGTGAATAGTGAATGGCACTTTAACTTTGCAACCTAAATGCAATACTTAACAAGCCATATTCACTATTGAAGTGAGTTCAATAGATCCAAACATTCCCAAAAAAATTCAAAAGAAACTCTCTATGTTAATGATTCCCTTAAAATGAAGTTTGAGGGGCTTGGCTTGTTGTTTACCCACCTCATTACCCACTAAAGTCCCAAGGCCTTTTTTCATCAAAAAGCACTCAAAAGTGCCATTTCTATTGCAAAGAGAATTTTTTTAATATCTTATGATAGGATCTTGTACTAAACTATTATAAAAATGCATGGAAGAAATTTCAAAAACTTTGACCATGTAGATTGCAAGATATTTGCATTTAAAGTCAAGAAAACAAGTTTTTTTACACCTTTCACTAGTCAAATTATTTTGCTTCGAATCTTTGTAACCCCTAAAGGACCAAATTGCATTTTTTTTGGTGATGTAGTAATTTCGGGTAGCTCACTACAAATATTTATTTTTTTCTTTGAAATTTTCACACAACATGTGTCCAAAGAGTAGCTTTAAGGCCCAACAATTTAAATAACTTTTGGCTATATGATTAAAAACTTATTGTATAATAAATGATTTTTTTGAACTATTGGCAACCTAGGCAACTCAAAAAGTTCTTAATAAATTATTGTTTTAAAATTTAAAACTTAAAATTATTGCTTTTAGATTTATATATACATAGAAAGGTTTTAATCATTTCAATTTGATTAGTGAGTCAAAAGTTATGAGGAGTCTTAGTTTGTGGGAATTTATGGATTTTCTATTTTAGAATAATAAACTCTATTTAACTCAATTTTCAATATTTTTGGAAAAAATAAAATCATAGGATATAGTTAAATTGTTTATTATAACATTACAACCATTGTCATTGACATTTTTCAAGTCCATAACTAAATTCTTATGAATTTCATATTTTGAATCATTCTCTACTTCTTTCTACTTACTATTTTTTTCTTATATGTTGTACAATTCCAAATGATCTGAAATTTTTCAAGCATGCATAGGAGGCAGTCTATTTTTTACTATTTAAGCAATTATATTTATCTACAGGGCAGGTTTTTTTAGTGAAAAAATCTTCCCATGTAAAAAATAAATTCAGAAGGTTTCCAAAAAATTTTAGATTTTTATTTCTCAAAACATAATTACTCGAATAATTACTATGAATTTTTATGGCTAAAGATTTTGTTCAACTTGTATTAGTCATATCGACCTAGTTATTTTTTTTATCAAGGACTGGTTGCAAAATCCAACAAGGTTTGATTGCAATATTGAGAGTCCTATAGCCAATCATAATGCGCCATAGCTATGTTGGGAACTGTGCCATAACTTTTCGTTGTTCATTACTTCTTGTACAAAAAGAGAATAACCTACATTGCTAGAATAAAGAGCTAATCAGGAATGGATTGCCTCCCTCAGCCAACATGCCTTGAAGAATGAATCCAAAGAAGCACCACCATTTTGGACATTTTTCATACAAATGTGACCTTGTGAAGTGTAGCTCTTCGTTTTTTTGCAGGACCCAAAAAAGAATTTTTGTCACTTCAAATGCTAAAATTTTGCAATCTACAAGGTGGGATTTCTGAATTTTTTCCACATCTTTTCAAACCAACATACTAGAAGATCCTACATGTGTCTAAAAATGTTTTTTTTTTCTAAAATTTGGTCGTGTAATGGAAATGGTAATTTTGGAATGATTTTGGTGAAGTAAAAAATCTTTAGGGATTAACTTAAAATCTTTGCACTATTGATTTTGATTCTTGATTTTTGAATTTTGAATAATAGAATTGAGAGTTGGAATTTTTTTTAAAGAAGCCCCAATTGATTTTCATTCTTAATGAAATTGTTAAGTAAAAGGAGGTATGGGATTGAACAAAAACAAAATTGTTATTAGCTCTAAGATGGAATTGAAAATCACAAATTCCAATAGTGAAATTGATCAAGCAAGCAAAGTTAACCCTATCTACATTGTCAAAATTGCATTAATCCCTAAAGAACCAAATTGCATTTTTTGACAATATAGAAATTTTGGGCAGCTCACTACAAATGGACTTTTTTATTTATTTTCTTTGAAATTTTCACACAATGACACAACATGCGCCCAAGGAGTAGCTTTAAGGCCCAATAACTTTCATAGCTTTTGACTATATGGTTAAAATGTGATTGTATGATATGTAATTTTTAACGTTTAGTAGATAGCCTGAATAACAAAAAAAGTTTTTTTTAAATCTCTTTTAAGAAAAAATAAAATTGGAATTTTATATATATATATATATATATATATATGAAAAGCTTTGAATCATTCCATTTTGATTAATGAGATGAAAGTTATGAAGAGTTTTAGTTGTGGGTAGTTTATGGATAGTTATGAAATCTTTACTCTAAAATAAACTTTGAAGTCCTTCATTTAACTCAATTTTCAATATTTTTGGAAAAAAAATAAAAACATTAGGTATACATTGTTTATTACAACATTACAACTATTGAATTAGCATTTTTCAATTCCATAAATAAATGGTTAACAATTTAATATTTTGAATCATTCTCTACTTCTTTCTATTCACTATTTTTTTAACATCTTTTTCTATATGTTGTACAATTCTAAATTATCTAAATTTTTTTCAAGCGTGTAGCCAACTTGTCTTGAAGAATGAATTGAAAGAGTTACAACCATTCTCGGACATTTTTTCATAACGATCCAACCTTGTGAAACATAGCTGTTTGGTTTTTCGTAAGGGCAAAAAAATATTTTTGTCACTTCTAATGCTAATATCTTGCAATCTACATGGTGGAAATTTTTGAAATTTTTTCCTCGTTTTTTCAAATTAGTGTACTACAAGATCCCATGGTTAGATGTGTCTAAAAATGTTTTTTTTTTCTCTTTAGCATTTATATTAGAAATGACATTTTTGGAGCAATTTTGGTGAAAACATAGTCAAAGACCTTTAGGGGTTAAGAAATGAATTTTATATGTTGTTTTTTCAAGGAAATGCATAGACTGCCCCAAAACAAGATTGTCTATAACTTTCTCATCACTAGTCCAAATAGAATGAATCAAAAATTTATGTGTAGAAAAATATATTATCTTTGAAAAAAATTAAAAATTAAAAAATTTCAATTTTTTGTGATTTTTTTGGGTTGCCACTCAAATTGCTTTTGGGACTTAGGGTGGCATAACTTTTGCTTGCAGCACCGATTGAAATAAATATTACATCCCCAAAAGGCTAATGTGATTTCCTACCTTTCAAAAATGTTTCAAAAAATCATGTTAAAAATTGAGGTTAGACAAGTCTACTCAAAATTCCAAGAGCACCTTGAGGGAACTTCAAGACTTTTAGAAGGTTAAAAGTTAAGCCTTAAGAGTGCAAGGGGAGGTGGATGCAGATTTTGAATGGTTTTGAAAAAATAAATTATAACATGAGAAGAATCTAGACATCAAATATGCATTTTTGCAAGTTTCCATTTCTTTCCTATCCCTACACAAATTCATTTACAACCATTAGAGAAATTTTGGACTCTCCAGAGGACTGCTTAAGAAGTGCCTGAAGGACCCCTCCATTATTTTGATTTTGTCCACTCGTAAATTTTTCCCCTATTCACGTGCATTGTCAATCCAAAGAATTGTTAGAGCATTGAATGATACAAAACGATAGTTAAACAATGGACGAAGTAGTAGTTACAGTTTTCTATTGCTATGGTTAGGGACACATTAAACTAAAATTTAATTGAAATTAAACTAAGGCGCTTGTCTAACATCCCGGAATAGGAAAAGCAAATAAACTCTTTGACAGCAAGATATTCATACAGGATGAATATCTTATAACGTCAAAGATGTTGTACTTTTTGTAGCATTGTAGGGCTCCGGTAGGGCTCCAATAATAGACTGGTTTGTCACACCCTAGCGGCCCTCTTGAGAGACCAAAATTTCTCTAATGCTTGTACAATATCCATGAAGCACTAAGTAACCACGCTAGTTGCATTGTTGAAAAATAAACAAAAATTGCTTTTTCAATGTACTTCATTCATTTCGTGTACCTTTAGTAGTAAGTACTTGAAAACATTTATAATTTATATAGTGGATGCCAACTCTCATAGGGGTTAAAATATCTATAATTACTACATCTAAATGTGTCTAAATTGCCAAATGAGCATCATAAATATTATTGTTTGCTTGATTTTTGGTTCTATTTTGTTCAAAATGTAAAAGCTAATGAAGGTAGTAGTCAAGTTCAACATTCCCTGTTGAATAATTAACTAAAGCTAGCAAAAGTGATTTGGTAGTTGCTTAGAGATAGAAATATTTTTTTCCATACAAAATCTAAAATAAATAAAATCCAAAATTTTGGCATCCATTTAAAAAATTGTTTTTTTGTTGAACCTAACTACTGGGTAGGGGATCCAAAATTCCCTTTATGTGCATTTTAGGATACTATATGAATAACTATGCTAAAATTAAGTGTATCTAAAATATCCTATGCTTTCATAAATAGAAGCAATACATCTTATGCAAGAATATGTTGGAATTATTAAAGAATGGGATTGCAATTAGTTGTAGTTATCTTACAAGAATTATATTTGTTGTGATTTTCTATTGCGTTGTAATAAAATACAAGCATCTATTCCCAACCAAGCATCCCAAAACCAATATTGAAAATGTATAGTACGTGTATATGAATGCAATGAATAGTTTGGGGTGCATCATGTTGTTTAGCTTCAAAAATTCATATAGTATCATTACTAGAAAATTTAGTATTTTTGTTGTTTTGGTTGTGTTGATCCGGTCAAAATCTAACAAAAATCTGTTGAAACAGTATCTTCTGTAAATTTCTAAGAATGTCTCTTCAAAGAACATTCTATCACATGGGATATTGCTAGGCTACAAGGCCAAGTTAAACAAAATGGAGTCTAAAAATACATCTATAGAGTAATTTGACTCATGAGTGTGTGGATATAAAAAGTGAGTAACAAGATATGACAACTAAGTCACTAAGTCATTCATGAGTATGTCTAAAGGCCCTAACAAACTTCTTCAATCACATGTAATTTTGATTTGTCAATACAAAGTCTCTTCTCCTTTGGTCTATCTATAATCAATAAAACAACAAATGTGAATAACTTCATTGCTCCTTTCAAGATTGCAAGTTATACTAACTAGCAAAAATATAAATAAAATACTTATTGGTAATAGTTCAATTTTTGAAGAGTTCATCAACTCAATCTTCTAGTATGTCTTCGGCAATTAAATAGTGGTTGTTATATGCAACATAATGGAAAAATACTTTGATTTGAATTCCAACATGTAATGTGTACAAGAACTAACAATAAAATTAGCCTTGGAAGTTCCTAGGTCTATCACCAAGATATACACTAAAAATTATCAAATTCCAAGATGAATAAGTACATTCTTTGTTTCTATAATTTTTTTGAAAGTCTTTCATCAAACATTGATATGCCTCTGTCATCATTATACTAAAATAATTATTTTGTATGGGTAGATCATTAATTGGCTTGAGAATTAGATTGCCCAATTTAGCATCGCCACCATTGCACACTACTAATGCTACAATCAATGTCACAACTACAATAAGTGTTGAATAGTATATCCTTTTGATACTATACTCAATAACCATTTTGGTGTAGTAGGTTTATATAAATTTCTACTCCAAAATTCTAGTTATTGCCTCTATTTATTTTGTAAATAGATTTTTTGAAAACTTGTCAAAATTGTTTTCTTATGGTTAAAATAGATGAGTAGTTTTTTTTTTCCTTTTAATTAATTCACAATATATTGAATTGTTGGTCTTTTGATTATTGGTCCTAGTATAGACTAAAATAAGGTAGGCCAATCCAATTATGTATTTTGCCCAATTCTTTCCTTTCCTTTTGTCCCTGAAACTATTTAGAAAAACATCCCAATTTGTTTAGCATTAGGAAAACAGTGAGCCCTCAAAGGGATTGCTTTGTAGTGAGACTTCCCTTCAATCAAACTCACTGCCCCTTTGATGGACAATAGCCATTGTTCATCATCATTGATGAATAGTGTCCACATATATAATTCAATAATAGAAGTCTGATGTGGTTCTATATCAAATTTGAAATTTTATAATTATTTTAATATTAAATTTTTATACTTTTTATTTTTTTTAAATCATTTTAGTAAACTGTTATGTATTAATAAGGCCCTCCGATTTGTTGGCTAAACCAAAAAATTGAATTTTTTTTACTAGTATTCCCTGTTGTTCCCATTGTTTGCAGATTCATGGTTATTTTGAGGGCTCATATTTTTCCTAGTAAAAAAATCCAAATCCGTTTAAGATTTTGACAAAAGTAGGACATCAATGTCAACAAAGGTAACGTGTCAATTATTTATTGGTGAATACTTAAGTGCTATTCCGTACTAGGTACATGGAAAGGCGGATTTGGATTGTTGATAAGACATTTATGACTCCATTCTATGGGCAATTTTATAATTTTAGGACAAACCACTTCAAAAATTCACATAAATTACAATTTTAATCAGAAAATTATAATTCCACTTGGGTTTGATCTATGAACAAAGTGAACGTCTTTGACAAATATCTGCCGTTTTTAGAATTGGCCCCAAAATATTCAAATTCCAAATTAGGGTGGTAGTAGGGCTTGTCTGCAGTGAATAAATTAAGGAAAATGGCCGCTCGCGCAACACGTTGCTTGATGTCATGGGGAGGCACCTTATTGGCGATCATGATGAATTTTTTACCCAGGGGAGTGGTGATTCGTTTTTTTTATAAATCCAGTTGTGGCAACTTGTTTCTACTGCCTGTTTCTACACTTTCTATGCTCTGGCAACACTTCAAATGTTTTGGAGGCACTTTAGGCAAATGTAGAGAGAATTCACAATTTTTTGGACAAACAAGAAGTATTACTCGAGGGAGTTGAACCCCAACTATGAAGGCCTTGTCCAACGCAATAAGTAATCCCACCCACCTCCACCCCAGTTAGTAAATTGATAGAAAAACTTTGAAGCCTAAACTTGCCAGATTAATGGATACAAACGCTTACAAGTCTGATCCCTGTTGTAGTCTCTCTTCCCGCCATGAGTTGATGGCCTTGTGTACAATGAATGTGCTCAAAGTGAAGAATTCTTGTGAAAAGAGTTTCATGCAAGTTTCAACATGGCCGACCAAACGATTTTTCAATTTCGACTTCATGAAGCTAAGAATGGAAGAGGTGCATTCATCGGCAACACTTTCAATAATTGAATAGATGGCAATTTCAACCAATTTGATGAACTTAGACAACTAGTTTAGTATGAGGGTGTTTTGTTTAATGTGAACCTAAACTTTTGTCAAGGGATTCTGTTCAATGGGCTCCTCCATAGCCCCTCTCGCATGTGACTTCATGGTGAGTTTAAATAGTGACATTTACAAAGTGAAGAGCCTTCCATGTATGAAGAGATCTACCTGTTGTTGGTTGGTCTCCTTGTGAGTCCTGAAATCAATTTGGCTTCTCGTTTGGCGTACAATTGCAAAGTGGGACTCCAATGTTGCTACATGCAATGGAAACAAGTCGTCAGTGTTGGGCTGAAGCTAGTATTGAAGAAATACTATGCCCAATGCTGACATCAACTCAACTTCAGGAAAACATACATTGAGCTCCAAAGTGAGCATTTCCGCTCCATCTTTGCATTGCGACTTCATAGAGGAAATGACGGCAGTCAAGTCTTGCCTGCTAACTGGCAATTTCTTACTACTCACGAGACAAATGGAGTGTGTTGGATATGTATGTCTTGCAATTCAAAAAGCAAAAGTTTCAACTCCCATATTCAAATCAGTGACCTACTCTTATGAAATGAAGTAGGATTGATCATGGATAACGTCATAAAACATTTGAAAATGTTGTTGCTACCACACTTGGTTTTTGTTAGCCGCCACATAGTCACTTACAAAAATGTGGTCAGACCGTGCAAATTTCATCATGAATTGACAGACTTGAGCAAAGATATGAAGCATGGAAGACCAAGCAATGTACCCACATCACATAGCAAATTGTAATTCACCCTGGTCGATTCCTTTGCAGGCTTGCAGTTGCTTGCTTTGTAGTCAAGTGAGGCTCCTTCACTGTTACATCTTGACACATTTTCACCACAAGTATCTTGTACTCGCCCATAATCCTCATGAATGGCTCAAGCAAAGAAATCCAATGTGTTTTCACATTGTGGAGCATCCGTCAGCCCTCTGTTTCCACTAAATCAGCAAGTTTTTGGAATTCTAAGTTATGCTTAGGACTGTGATTGAAGTATGCGTACAGTGCTTGACACAACGCTTCTAATCTAGACACAATAGACAAATTCGATAGAGGCTCAACAACAAGATTCGTTTGATATACCATGCAATGCACATTGAACAAAAATGGGGCCATGTATTGCTTCATCTGGACAATGATCCCGTTTTTGGACCCTTGGAACATAGACACAACATCGGCACCAAAGCAGACTAGTTTATGAGCAATTTCATCTTGGGATAGACTTGTGTAATACAAAACCATTCCCTCAATGCACTCTTTAATTGCATCAACCCCATTGCCCTCTTCAAGACGACTAAGGGAAAACAAAATTGGGACCTCGGGGGGTGTACTCCTTTTCTTTTTGATGTTAGCGTGCGAACAAAACTTTGGACCCCTATATATTTTTTGAATTTTAAACAAAATTAAATGAAAAAATATGAATAGATTTTTCTACTTTGAAAGTTTATGTATTGAATTATTGATATTTTTATTTGTTAGTAATAATTAGTTATAAATTTTTGAAGTAAAAAAACACACTGCAGAATTGAAAAATAACTTTCATACCCATATATTATATAAGAAAAAATTGTTTAAAAAATGAACAAAAAATCCTAAAAATAACTCTCTATTGAAAGCTCATTTTGAGTTGAATATTGATGCAATGGTCATCTAAATGTGTTCTCTGAAAATATTTGAGTTAAAAAAACATGTCATTTTAGTGCATTTTTAACCTCTTCTAGAAATCATTCCATATTTTATTTGAGTTTGAAATTTTGGGAGTAGAATCTCATAGTCATTAGTAAAAAATGCTCAAAATTTGAAGTTAAAATTATAGTTTATTAGAAACCACTTGTTCGCACGTGGTTTGTTGTAGTAGAACTAAGTGCACCCCCCTAGATTGGGACTCTTCTTAATCCCACACAAATGTATAGATGAATGGACAACCACGATTGTGAGTCAATAGTACTTACTTTATTAACACTCAAGGAAAAAAATGGGCCCTAAAGATGACCTGTTTTGTGTGATCTGCTAACACTCTTGACAAATGGTCCGCCATCTTCCAACCTACGGAAATGCTCTAGTGCTTCCTTGGGAAATCTAGCACAAGAAGAAGCTCTAGCAGCTCTTGCAGGTTCTTGAATTGATTCAATGGATGACCTTGCATTAACAATCACAATATGGATCGGAATTGCACAAGTTTCCACTTCTGCTCTCGAATCATTCCATGCGTCACTTGTTGGAATACAATATCCCCATCCCTCCCAAGACGTGCAAAGTAGACTTTCTCATTTTTGACATGCGCATTGTTTAAGAGGAAATAATGCTCCCTTACCTTCACCTTCTCGAAAGAAGTAGCTGCCTTCCTTTGCCCACAATGTTTCCAAAGAGAATCTAGTTTTGGAACAAGTAACTTCTCCTTCCCCTCAACCTCTAAACAAATTTTACAGTGTATCTGCTGGACTTGTCGTTTGCACCAATGACACTCTCGGCCAATGGCAGGCGGGCCGTCCACGAGTCTTGCCACTGTCAATTCTGGTCATACTGGGCGCACCGTGCACGGGCCAAGTCATGCGTAGGAGATGCTTCCATTACATTGAGGATGACAACATTTGGGGCTGCCATTAACGATTTCATAAGACTACCGCCTTCGCCATCTGCTGCATCTATGTCTATCAAAGCGTCACTCTAAGATGAATCCTTCGTGTAGGGGGACCAAGAAGTACTAGTGTTGAAAAATCAACTTGCATGGTGCAAGGCAAACCATTAATTTTAGACCCTTGCAACTGAACCCTCCCTCCATACAATTTTTTTCCATCATGGACTGATGTAGAGCCATGTTTGTGATCCAAGTGCAACAAAGAATGTGTGGAACAAAACGAACATCGGAACTGTGAATGAGAGTTTGGAATGCAAGCAAAGAAGATGAGAACTCATCTACCAAAAATTAGGTGAAGGCTTCACATTTTATGGGTGATTGTTGTCCTCACCGTAAACCATGAACTTGCAAACAAAGAGTACACCACGAGAACCCTTGACGCAACCTACCAAATTGCTAAATTCTGAAGTTTTCATGAATGCACAACAAAAATTCCAAATCGAAAATTCCATTGATCATTCTTAGTTGCAACATGAAGACAGTGAAAGCTTGGAACACCACTTTGTCAGCTAACACTTTGCAAGTGGCTCCCAATCGATGAAAGCGCCACAAACTCCAACTTTATATAAAAACAAGAAACAAACAAAACCCTAAACAAAAATCAGCTGTAAATCAACCGGGGAAAAGAGTGCAAACCACAATTAGAAACTTCAAAAGCCGCTCTCTTGCTAATTGACAGCGCTAATCCTTAATTACCAAGTGAAATTCGTTAATGACAACCATTAGATGAGATTTGGGGCCTCCAGAAGGCCGTGAGTTATCATGCGCTGGGAACTCGCCGAATTGTACTACAACAGCGACAGTGTAGCCGGCTGACATGGCCGAGACCTAGCCACATCATTTTTCGAAAAAAAAATTAATTTTTTTTCAACTTTTTTTTGCATTCGAAGAACTAATTAAATTTTTTTTCCCCTGACAGTCGGCCGTTCCCTTGCTATGGGGGAACAACGAGGGAACAGGCCTGAAACGGCCTTTTGTAAGCCTCAAATCCCATTTAATGCACAAGTTCCAAACCCAAGGAAAATGCAAAAACCACAGAAGTCAGAATTGGCTACCAAGTTGTGGTAATGTTGGTAATGTGGTAAATGACCTTCATGCAACATTGAATGCACTTTGACAAGGGACGTTCAAATTAGGAATTTTATAGGGAAAGGGAACGTCTTCTAGAATAGCCTTGTCTTGCAATGATTGAGTGCTTTTACAATTTTTTAAGCCAATGCTTTTACATGGTCATAAAAATTGATGATTTTGAAAGTTACCCCGTTGTCCTTTAAAGGTTAAGCGACGCTGAGAACATTTTCCAGCCAATGAATGACAACGAATCTCTCTATGCAGGACAAAAGTGCAACTATTCATCCTTCGAATTTTGTGGGAAAAGAGAACGTCTCCTACAATAGTTTATTTCCCAATGAGTGCTTTTTTTTTCATTTTTGTTGTAAGCCAACAATTCACATGGTACCCAAACAGATGATTACAGGCTGCCGTGAAGTCACAGGCAGTGCTGTAAGTGAGCCAATTCCGAAATATCATTAAAATGGCGACAACTGAGATGCGCCAAGTGGCTTTCATCCGCCTGCCACATGGCAACACCCCACTAAAGTAATTGTGCAGTACAGTACTGTATTTCTCTTCGCTTACTCAGGCATCTCTCTCTCCTTCACCTGCTTGTCAAGTGTTGCTCGATTCTGTTGGCTTTAATTCTTTTGACGATTGCGTTACTCTAATCCTCTGTAGCCGCGACCGGCGTTGAGTGCACTGCAGTCCCTCCCCACTTTTCTGCTTCAATTTCCCTGCTTCTCCTGCTCGCGCTGTTGCACACGCCCATTAAGCTCCTGTGAGTCGTCGAACTTACTTTTCATTCTCTTGTCTTGCATTTCTCGTCTCTGTTAGCGCAAGTTCTGAATGTGAGGATCACAACGTTTTAAGCTTGTCCGGTTAGCTTCTTTAGCTTGGGGCTGATCGATAGGTTTTGTGACTAGAGCGTAATGGAGGGATTAATTACGTATGGGGTCAGAATTTGCTCAATTTTAGGTTCATGGACGTTAGGGCTGTCGAATGTCATGGGATGCAGAATTCTGTTGTGCACTTCTGTAGTGGGGTCATGAGATCGAGGTGAGCTTTTTCTATGGATGCACTTTCTACGGATGCGTTATCATAGTGTAAAAATGAGTCAGACCTTTCAGCAAGGGTTCTACACAACACAAAATAGGGGCCAATTGACGGTTTGAAACGTATGCACGCATAGTGAGTACACATGTAGAACTGCTTTGCCATTCTAGAGATTCTCAGAATCCAGCTAAAGAACCTGAATGGGTCTCCAGCATCGATGCAATCATCTAGAAGTTGAGAGCTCCATTTCGGTGACGTGGTCTTATTCAACGAACGAACTGTGCAGACTGGTCACAACCCAATGGCAACCTCGCAACCTTACAGCTCCAGTACTCCCCCGGGTGCTGGTCGCGTTGCCGGCCGCTACGATGGCTTCGACAGCCTCGCAACCTCGGCTACTGCCGGTGCCAGGTCCTCAGACACGCCACTGCCAGGGGCACCCGCTCCACGGGAAACCAAAGACAACTCAGGGGCACCACCGGCGGGTGCCGGGTCAGCAGCCGTGCCAGCGGCAGACCCAGCGGCAGACCCGGCGACGAAGAGCGGCAATGTGCTGAACTACCGAGTGGCGAACGAGACGGCCCGGCGGAAGGATGACGACTCGTCATCAGGACAGGGTGCAATGCTGGGCGTGACGGGGCTGCTGCGGAACCCGCGCAACCGGCTGTACCTTGCCACGTTGGTGGCCGCCACGCCCTTTTTGATTTCCTTCAGTCTCTACGTGAGCCAGTTCTCGTTCCTGGGGCAGTTTGGTATTGGCATTCTGTGTGGCTTGTGTATCCAAGGAGTGTTCTTCTTGTACACCATGCATCGGAAACACCAACGCAAGAGCAAGGTACCCTAAACCCCGTGAGTGAAATTGCAATTTTCTTGATATACATTTCGCACCAATTCATATAAATCACAATGGAAGCTAGAGAATGTGGCCGGGTAACATCACATTCTTCAACTGATGAATCAGCTAGGACCCTTTCTCTACAGAGCCTTGCGCTCCTAATTATAGCCAAGCATATCTAATGTGGCATTGTGGAAGAAGGACCCAAGCCTTACCCTTCAAGAATCATGTTACAAACTTTATGATTCATGGTTGTAATTTTTGATTTATTGATTCTTGGGGGCAGACGGTGCAAATAGCGCAGATGGCAACTTTGGATGCTGACCAACTGAAAATTATTCTGCCCACTATGGAGTCGTTCCCTAGATGGATCTCATTCACGGATTTCGAAAAGGTGAGCCGTGTACATTTTAGGGTACAGTTACAGGGATTAATTATCTTGAGCTAGAAGATGAAGTTCAGTTAGTTTTCAAAAAAATTTAAAGTTTGCAATTGGTCTTTGAATAGAATTAGGCGGGCTAGATTATGGTCAGTTTGAAACTTGACTGTCTCCATAACATTCTCAAGGAGGTGGGGAGGATGTTCTGTTTGAATGGATTCCAAAACATCATGTTAATAACTACATTACAAGATGCAAGGAATCCATTTTGAATACTGTGATGTAATCCGTGCAAATTCTGCTGGGTGATTTTTTTTGGTTTTCTGAGCAGATGGACTGGCTCAACAAGACCTTGACCAAGTTGTGGCCCTACATTGACCAGGTTCGTGTTGGTGACAGACAAAGAATTTACTTCCGTGGAGTTATCGTTCTGACTTTAATTTATTCTCAAAAGATTGAGCAAGTTCTTTCAAGTTTATCAGTCAACTAATGGTATGGGTGTTTAGGCAGCCGGAGATTTAATCAAAGAGAAAGTGCAACCCATTCTTGATCAATATGCCATGGGAATCATTCAGAAGCTTGAGTTGAAGGAGGTTGCATTCGGCAATAAAGCTCCACAAGTAACTGGTACATACTCTAATTGGACTGATCATTCTCTGTTTGATTCAGGGGATTTACTAATTAACTAGTACATATATAATTAATTTCAACTAAGTTGTGTCTACAATTGATGTCTGAGTGGTGCAGGTGTGAGGCTCTCTCTTGGTTTAGAAGATGAGACTGTCCTGGAGATTAAGTTTGTCTGGCAAACTTCCAAAGAGGGTGTGGTTCTTTCCGTTGATTTCCCCGGTCCCAATTATAAAGTGCAGGTTTGTGTTCATTCTCTGAGTAATTATTCTAGACTACTAGTTTTTCAATTTTTCTGATACGTCGATTATACATTAATCGAAAGAAACCAAAGAATTGTAGATATTCTCAACTTACGGAGCTGCATGGAATTGACAATATCTATTTTTTGAATCAATTGTGTCACGGTGATATTAACATTCATTCAAGTATTATTCATATTGAAACTCACGATGGTTTTTCATTAGATATGAATTAGGGGAAAGTTTCATATGCTGATGAATTCTATGCGAATCGGATGTGCAGCTCAAGAACTGGAACTTGCAGGGGACTGCGAAGCTCATTTTCAAGCCATTGACTGGAACTATACCCGGGTTTGGGGCTGTCTTGGTGTCGTTAACTGAACCTGTAAGCTCCCTTGAGTTCCTTCTCCATTCTTCATTTTAATTAGCAAGTCTATCATGGTCTCTTTTCCTCCCATGAAAATAGAGATCCTGCTAGTGAAATGTCAGTGGCCACTTAAATTTAAAAACTTATTCAAGAATCTTGAGGAAAGATTTTCCATCCTTTTGGTAAAATGTGATAGACCTAAAAATGAGAAACATCCTTTTGGTAAAGTGTAGAACGTTATGTTTAAATTGGGATTAGCGAAGATCTGTCTTCTGTCACTTGAGCTGTTGAATGTGTTAATGTTGGTTTGCTGACTGTTTGCCTTTTCCTGTTGCCACACAAACAGCCTGGTTTTGACTTCGACGTGAAATTCTTGGGCGGTGATATTGCATCTTTACCCGGAGTGGAGAAGATGATTGATGTAAGTTGGTTTCAGGATTGGTGTTGCTCATTTTTCTCAATCTTTTCCTGGAGTATAATACGTTACTAATTTTGATTGATTGCATGCCAAATTAGTTTGGCTCATGGAGTATGTGATCCGCTAAGTGCTCTGAAGTTCATATTTTGGGTGATAAATATGTAGAGTGCTTCACTGTGATACGTTTTTGAAATAACTTCTCATCGAATCCAAAGTAGTGCTTGAATCTTTGAAGAATATCCTTCTTTATGACGGATTTTGATAAAATTGAGTTAGATAACACATTGTATAATATTTTACGTCCGATCCAATTAATAGAACTATCCAACAGACTCTTTGTTCATGCTGATGAGTTACTCTTCTTCCTCTGATTGAACTTGTACGATTTTTTTCGCTGTCAAATACAGAATTCTATCAGAACTGCTCTGATGGACTCCTTGGTATGGCCAAGCCGCATTGTGGTTCCCATGATTCCTGGTGACTTCAGGTATATAATTCTCAACTCATTGATTACTGCTAGTGTGCTGTGGTGAGAAAGTGTAAGGCTCTTCTTAAAAAGTAATATTTATTTTAAGTTTTTTATTCTTGTGATTGAAGATAAAATTTTATGATTGCTTGTCTAAGTAGGGCGAGGGCATGCACTTGTGATGAACTTATTGAAATTATGTCTCATTTGGCAGCTTTTTGGAGCTTCACCCAGTTGGGGAATTGGAAGTGAAACTGATTGAAGGCAAAAACATCAAGAACACGGACCTCATTGGCAAAGCAGACCCGTTTGTAGTGTTATACGTTCGCCAGACCAAAGACAAAGTGAAGCGCAGCAAATCCAAAAAGAACACTCTCAAACCAGTTTGGAATGAGACTTTCAAGATCGAGGTAATGAAAATCTTTCTTTTTAAGTTCGAATTTGAAAAATTGCAAACAGTACACTCGTAATATTATTTTCTGTTGGTAATTCTAATTACACTCACATGAAATGTTCGGAACTTGATTAAAATTCTCAACACAAACTATCAACTAAGCAGTTGATTGGAAGTTTATTAATATTGACTATGATAAGTAAGTTTTTGGTAAGGGAAGCAAACACTATCAGATAACCAGCACTAAATATCATTACTGTATTTGTGTATTACACTATCATCAATTTTACTAGATATTAGTGTCGTATATTCTGATTGCAACATGATTAGGTAGGCTGTTCTTTCTTTTCCTGCAGTCAGATTTATTTTTTATTTTTCATTTGCATACCTTGGACTTAATCAGGAGTTAGCTACGAAACAGGAGTACAATAATGGGATTTGGAATAGTAAAATTATTTAAGAACTCTGCTCCGAATGTAATTGGACAGGTTGAAGACCCAGAGACACAAAAGTTGACACTCCGACTAATGGACGATGAATCAGTTGAAAAGTCAGAGTATATAGGCGCAGCTACGTTGGCCATCAAGGAGGTAATTGAATTTCTCTCGAGTTCCCAAATCCTAATGCATGATTTCTCTCGTGCTTTCATTAAAGATACGGAGGATTCGAATACTTCTTGCAACTATACACTTTTTCAGTCTTCTATCTGTCCGGGCATCCGTCTATTTAGTGCGGGTGTTGGACTCGTCATTGAACCATAGGAGTCGTTAGATTTTAAATAGGTATAGACGCAAGATGCTTGACTGTGCAATACATAAATTGTTGAAAATCAAGTGACCTGCACTAGATAGCACTTTTTTGGTTGACTGCAGTTACAAAGTTATGAGTTCCTTCTACAACTTATTTCATAGTGCTAGACTTACCTAATATACCTGCAATTGTAAGTCGAATGTCACTAGTATCATGTTAGAGATTACAGCTAGTCCTTGAGTAGCAACAAACATTTTACATAAGAACTTACTCCAATTTTACTGTAGATGTGACCTGCATGTGTTGATGCTGTCAGTGGGTTTCGATCTTGCTTTTGGTACAAACTCAACCATTGTTTCAATGGGTGTCTGATGCAGTTCACGCCGCGTGTGCGGATGGAGCGATGGTGTGATGTGTTGGACGACCCGGAGTCCCATGCCCGACACCAAATCCGAGGCAGTTTGCACGTCATTGTGACATACATCCCCTATTCAAGGGAGCAAATTGCTGCCAAGCGTGGGTACAACGAGACCGAGAAGAAGATTCATGAAGAGCAGCAAATTTTGGGAGCGCAAGAGAAAACGAGGGACAACACTGCTGGGGATGCGCCCAAGCAGCAAGGCAACATCACCCAACATCCTACTGCGAAGCCGCGAGCGCCTGGGCCTGCAGCTGAGCTCACATGAATCAACGTTGGCTGATTTCTCTGTATGAATTAGTACTCTTGACTTGGACTTCTTTAACCCCTAAATGCCCAAACTGTGTTTTTTGGCAACATAGCAATTTTGGGCAATTCACTACGAATGGAGTTATTTGGTTTTTTTACACATGTCCGAGGAGTAGCTTTAAGGCTCAACAATTTTTATAATTTTTGACTATATGGTTAAAAAGTTATTGTACGATATGTAATTTTCATTGCTCAGTGAGCAACTTGGATAATTAAATTTATTTATTTTAATTAATTTTTTAAGTAATAAAAAATTGATTTTTTTTTTTTAGATTTATATATTTGTGGAAAGTTTTGAATAATTCCATTTTGATTAAGGTAAAGCATCCCATTGCGGTCAGATGACCTATAGCGGACACCTAACGACCCCATGACAGTTTTTCAAGCCATAATCAATGCCTAACCTGACACCTATGGAGTGATTAGTGACCTCATTAGGAGCACCCAACTTTTTAGTGTAAATCATGGTAGAATGTGACTTTTTCAGGGCCTTCCACGTTAGAAATTATTGTGATTGCTTTAGGTGATTAAGATGAACATATTAAATTCATACATTGTCTGAAAAATAGAATTTCAATTGCTCTCACTATTTCTCACACTTGTCCTTACGCGGGAAAAAATTTGAAAAATTTCAGCACTGGCATGAGGGCAGACTCCAAATTCTGACCACAATGGGCTGCTTTACCTTAATGAGATGAAAGTTATGAAGAGTTTTAGTTGTGGGTAGTTTATGGATAGTTATGAATCATTTTTTATTTTTTATTTTTTTTCTTACATGTTGTACAATTTCAAATGATGTGAAATCTTTCAAGATTGTTGCCAACTTACCTTGAAAATGACTTCAAAAGATACACCATCATTTTGGACATTTTTTTACACAAGTGTGACCTTGTGAAGTGGTGTTGTCTGATTTTTTGTAGAGCCAAAAAAGGATTTTTATTACTTCAAACATTAACATCTTGCAATCTACACCGTGAAAATTTCTGAAATTTTTTCCACATCTTCTCAAACCAATGTAGTACAAGATCCTATGGTTATATTTGTCCATTAATGTGTTTTTAAAAAGAAATTGGCATTTGTACTAGAAATGACAGTTTTGGAGTGGTTTTGGTGAAAACATAGTACAAAACATTTAAGGGTTAATCTGAAACTCGATCTGTTCAATTGAATTCCGGAATGTTGTGCACACTTGCCACAGTCACGAATCCCTTTCTTGACATTGAATTTCTTTCCTTTGCTTTGCGTCGAGGATTGAAAAGATGCACTGATTGCAAAAGGACAGCTGTCAGAACTCTAGATACTTGCTTCAAATTTCACAAGAGCAGTTTCAAAGACCAACAAGACCGCACTTGCGACTCTGCAGCCAAAATTTAACAACTGCAAAGCCTCAACTCAACTAAAAAACTTGCAAGAAGTATCTTCTCAAATGCCAATAATTGCTTCCAAGCTATGCACTGCTGCTCTTCCTGAATACATGCACACTACAAATCATGCCAGACTCCACACCACGATCTCATCACAACACAGTCGAGGAAGAACCTCACTTCGCTCCAGAAAAAATGAGTGACAAGAAAGAAGTAAATCAGCAGAGTAATTTTAATCAGTGGGTATAGTAGCTGCCTTTAAGAGGTCTCCCTACAACTGAATGTATGGAAATGTAATACATCGCATCTGATCAACTGTACACACAACTTTAAACAAAAGTAGAAAATGCACAATAATGAAGCACATACAAAGCCAATCAAAGAAAAGAAAGCATAAAATTAGGACACTTGAATGATACAATCACAGGATAGGTACACCGTTAAGGCCTTCAGAAGATGTGATTTGAGAACTGATATGAAATCAGGACATTGAACACCATAAAAACAAGGCAACAAGGAGGCAACAACATGCAAGTACATTTCGACAATACTCACTGCAGGAGCATTCAGGTGTTCACTCGAATCCAACTCCAAGTTTGAAGTCACCAAGTAAGTCATCTTCAAAAGGCCAGTTTCTGCATCACGATGGATCTCAGGGTTGCAGATCAATTTCTCCAAGCACAACACTGAAAAACATGGTGACAAATTGATGGAATCAATGAAGGGTAATCAGTGTGGAAGCACAATCAAGGAGTCAAGGAATGAAGCTTGCTTTGTATGAGCCTGTAAGAGGCATTGCAAGCATGTGTGTATCAATACGATCACACTGTATGTGTGTTTGTTCATTATAAAGCAGCAAAATGTGAAAATAGGCCAGTTAAAAGGTGAAAAAAAATATTCAACCATGAGTCATTGAGGTACAATGACAAGCTATACGATACTCAGAATCAGAACCACAAGTATTCATAAACTGCACAGTGAACAACTCATCCACAATTCAAAAATAAATTTGGCACTCTGATTGACAAGACATCTCATATCACCACCTGGAGAACCCCTAAATGCACGAGGCACCAAATTTTGGTGTCGACAATAGTTTGAAGTTAAATAAAACCTAACCCGTTTTCTATTTTTAGTAGTTTTTATTTTTGACAAATTCTTTTTGAAGTCTAATTTTAGCATCAAAAATCCAATTTTGAAAATGAATGATTATGATTTTTCGATTCACAATTTTGTGCAAGGGTGTCCATTGTAATTTTGACTTTCTGTAGTGTTGAGGGCTTTTGAAAATGGGCCTCAAATACATTAGATCTTGGAGAAAAAATCACATTAGAAATTCATTCAAAAAAAACTGTAGAGTAGATTTTAAGAAGTCATAAATTGATTGGGGTTATGCAAGTTAGGACCTTCAACCTCATAATTTTTTGGTGACCAATTTTTTAGATTTGACATGCAAAAATGAGAATTGAAAGATTTTTATAGTTTAACACCTTCATGATCAAATATTATAATCTTTCAACTCATAAGTACTATTGTTGGATTTTCTTTTCCTATGTGATCTCAAACATGTCTAGTTTGAATTTGTATGGTTACAATTCAAAAAAATTGATAGAACTTATCAAAATGTTGACTTTTTGTTCAATTTAGAGAACATTCCAAGAAGCTCAAAATAGGCCTTGGGCATTTAGGGGTTAATAGAATTCTTAGAGCTTTTGTATTCCTTCCAAAATTGGCTAAACTAAGAAGAACATGGGACAAAATAGCTTTTTGATAAATCTTATGTATTGTTGTCATTCTAAATGGCTCTTCTTGAGGAATGATACCTTGCTCGTTATATTGATCCAATTCTAATATCAGATTTTTGAGGTAGCTAAAATTCCTACATTGGGGAAAATAAGAAACCCAAAATGAACTTCAAGCTCACCCTTGATGACTTCTATTTTTTTTGAGGTGGTCTATATCTTGCTTGATGCAATCAACAAAGCCTTGTAGAGTACACCTCATCGTCTCTAGTTGCATCTTAGTTGCTTCGTAGTCTATCTTGGTCTCTAAATAGAATGCATCCAATTTTAAGTTGATGGTATGAAAATTTGTTTTGATGGTATCACAATCATGATCAAAGTTGGTTTTGATGGTATCAAAGTTGTCTTTGTTGAAGCCAAACTTCATTTTCTGGATCCTTTCTATGGCACGAAGTTGGTCATTTTTGAAGAATTGATTCACTGCAATACTTTTGGAACAAACTGGGGCAAAAGAATTGAGGAAGAACTTCATATCTCCCAAAAATCTTTGCTCAATTAAAACAAAAATAATATTAGAATGTACAAAGCAAAGCATCAAACATAAAAAAAAAACTACATGAATGATAGCAAACAAAATATACATCATAAGTGACTTGTAGTCTAGTTGGAAAAGCATGTATAACACAATAATAGTGAAACTCTAGACATGTTAATACAAAATGAAAAAAATTTAAAACAAAATCCCAATACAACACCTATATGCATATTGCTTATATATTGGCGTTACCTTGAGTTCTCACTCCCTCTGGCTTTGCCAAAACAAGAATGAAAAACAAAAGTAATAACTATGCAAGGGAAAAAATTGCAAGGAAAAGCCAATGAGAGACCATAAAAAGGTGAAGGAATATACATGTTTGAGGTTAAGGATTTATAGTTTCTACAAAAACTAGAAATGATACTCTTTGGCATTTCTAGGAGTCCAAGGAGGTACGTCCTTTGTTCAATTACCACTGTATTTCCTACCAAATTACCATAGTAGTTCAACTGAGTTATGAACCTTCCATAGCTTGTAACTTTATCTGGGAACTATCTAACTCCAATGTACTATCTAATGCCTTTGTCATGTAAGTGTAGTTGTCTAACTCCAATGCATAAATCCACCATCCAAAGCTAATCTCTATCTTCTGGTAATCTCTATTTGTTCACTTACTAGTGCATATTTCATCATGAATTATTTCATCCATCAAAGGTTATGACAAAGATCATAACCAGTTGGTAGACTTAATGTGTACTAAATAAAAACATAATTTAGGCGTTCCTAATATAGCTATGGAGTGTAGTTGTCCTACTCCAATACTTGTGATACGGCATGCATTGATTAGTACAAGCAAAGGTTCATGTATCTTCAAAACACAAGGCAAATTTATATGTTCAATGGTGGTTAGGTTTGAGGCTTGCTTTTAAGACCATCGAGATTGTGGAAAAACCCTAATTATAAGTTCTAAAATCTTTCTTTGTATGGAAAGGAGGATTAGGAATTTTCAGATATGTGTGAATCATTGTTTGTGAAGGTGTGAGTATTGAATTAGGATTTGCGATGACATGTTGAGTACAATGAGGCTAAACTTGTAGCAGTTCATAGGTAGAAGACACTTGTTGTACTCGTTGTATGCACCAATTTTTTTTCTTTAATGTGTACTTCATTTGAAGCAAATTTGAACATGGAGATTGATCGTTTTTAGCAACGTTTTTTTTGTGGTGATTTGGTGCAAAATTGCACCAAATTTTTTGACTTGGCACCACACCTATAGAAAAAAAATGAAAAAATCCCTACAAATCGCCAAAAAAAATTCTTGGATGAAATTGCCAAATTGTGGATGAAAATAGAATTATGTGGATGAATGTTGAAATTTGAAGCACCACTATTACATTTAATACCATCACTACGACACTTCATAGAAAATGAAAAAAACAAACCCTGGTTCTCAAAACAAACAATCAATGTGCCTAGTTTAGATTGAATTTAACTTATTCTTACTAAAGTTGGCATTCTTTAACGTATCAACACCCATAACTATTAATTTAAGGTTTTTAGACATGATATCTACTAATACACATCAAACAAATTATTGGCCCCTATGAGCAAGAAAAAAACAATTCCTCTAAACTTTCAAATGTATTATTCGTACAATGTGACAATAAGTAGTGAATTTTTAAAGAGCCGACTCTACATCAAGGGGTTTTTTTTCTAGCAATTTGGTGCAAAATTGCACCAAATTTTTTGGCCTGACACCACACCTATAGGAAAAAAAACATGAAAAAAATCCTGTAAATCACCAAAAAACTTCAAATTAAAAAAAAAATCTTGGATGAAATCACCAAATTGCGGATGAAAATAGAATTATGAATATGAGATATGTGCTAATGTGATGTTTTCTATTCATTATGTGGATAAATGTTGAAATTTGGAGCACCACTATTACATTTAATATTGCCACTATGGCACATGAGCCTTGTAGTGGTATGCAAATGCCAGATCATGTTTAGGATTTTTATAGTATGATAGAGGAGTTCATTCTTGGTATGCACAATTCTCAAGAATTATTCTCACTTCAATTGAGGAAATTCAGGATATTGTATTGTGCCTAAGGAACATTGCGGCTAATCAATTTTTGTATTTTACTGCAAATCATGGTGATGTGCAAAAAATTGTTGGGATTGTGAAATAGTCATGATCATGCAACAATTGGAGCATCATAGAATAGTGTCATGTTTAAAAAATGTTCAAGTTACTATAGAATCACTTTTTTGAAGCATATTGTATTACAACTATTATGCTATATATAGTAATGATCTATAGTACATAAATTGTAAATCTATTTAAGGGGTACTTTGAAAGGGAGGGAATGAACCCGCATGAAGAGCTTCCATTTTCCAAGCTGCAAATAAACAAATTAATGGACATTGTGTCATTTTAGATTGCTATCTATTCGTTTGCTACAACTTAGATTTGTAGTGAGTGGTTTTCAAGGATGTGTTGCATAAGTCAAGATTAGCCAATATAATACTATTTGTGGGATTTTTAGTTTTTGTGATCTTTTCTTCTATTGTACATGTATGATTTGTTTGTATGAATTGTTTGATATATGATGTCTATATATATACTACTATGTAGGTTGTGTTCAACAGTAGTTAGAGTGTACATGTTGTACTAATCAATCCAAAAATTGCATATAAATTTTAAAATTACAATAGGGTATGTTTAAATGCCTTAAATTTTTAAGTTTAACTTTTAACTACCATATGGTGAAAGAAAATGAGTGAAAAGTAAAAGTAGAAAAAAATAGGGACATATCAATTGTGAAATATTAGCTAAATAGCCCCCCAAAATAAAAAGTTTTGATGCACATATATATGGATTACAAGATTTACTGAAGTATAGGGGTCTCTGTGCTTGTTATGCTTTGATGTTTGAATGTGGTGAACTCCAAATGAGATGTATCATTACATCTACGCCATTGATCGGAAAGTATTAGTGCATCTATTTCCGTATATAAATTACTTACAAGTGATAGGGGCCTTATGACGTGTTTTGAATGAGTTCTTTGCTTGCCTTGGTATGTTATCACTTCATTGTGTGGTTCTAGTAGCTCATAATATTAATTGCTCTCTTTCTTGATGTGTGATTCTACTTTATTCTCAATATAATATTTATCATTTCATTATATCCAAGCCTATTTTTTGAGATGTGTTTATTTAGTTTATCAAAATTGCAAAAGGGTTTTCACGGGGAAAGTCACTTAGTGCATCTTTACAAACATGTACGTCCCAATTTTGGATCCCTATTTTCTTCACAAAATTTTAATTTTAAAAAATAAAACATCGAATAGATTTTTCTACTTTTAAAGTTTATATTTTGAATTACTGATATTTTATTTGTTAATAGTAATTAGTTACAAATTTTTGAAGAGAAAAGATACATTGCAAAGTTGAAAATTATTTTAGACCCCTATTTACTTTGTAAAAATTCTCAAAAAACTTGAACAAAAATTTATTTAAAATAACTCTCTATTAAAAGTTTGTTTTTTCTTGAATATTAATGCAATGGTCATCTAAGTGTATTCTCTATAAAATTTGAGCTAAAAAGTTTGTCATTTCAGTTCATTTTTCAACCTATTCTAGAAGTCACTCCATATGTTATTTGAGTTGGGAATTTTTGGCAATATAAGCCTCTAGTCATTATTAATCAAAGCTCAAAATTATAGGTTGAAATTATAGTTTATTAAAAAATAAGTAGGGGGTCAAAAATCACTCTTTCACATGTGGTTTGTATAGATACACTATGTGACTTCCCCAAGAGGGTTTCTTACAGGGATTAAAAAATTGTGCTTCAAGCCAGCCTATTATTCGTATACCAAACCAAGTATGGAAATTTTAGATCAAGAAGATGCTTATTTTATTAATTCTGTTGAGGATGTGCACCTTGCTTGCTATGGCTTCAAAGATTGCTCAAATTTTTTATAATTTTATTGCCAAAATTAAAACTACTATGAATTTTGGGAGTCAAAAAGTGTATGGAGTCCATAGCCAATGCTTAGAGTCTTTCAATTTTGATCATTCAAGAACTACTTTCTACTCACTACTTCCTACTTTATTGCTCACTACTTTGGGACATGTGTCATGATCTTATTAGTTCCAACCTTGAAAAAGAGATTAAAATAAACTTCAAGCTTTACTTGGAAATCTGATCCAACCTTGATTGGAAACAATGACCTCTATAAAATGGGTATGGATTATGGTTGACAATGGGTACATTTTCCTTAGTATCCAAATGGTAGTAGTGCTATATTTCCAAGTAAGGTTGGAACAAGGTTTCTAACCCAACTAAAGCTTGGAATCTATATTTTTGGTCTTTTACAAGGTTGGGACTAATAAGATTATGTCACATGTCCTAAAGTAGTGAGCAAGAAAGTAGGAAGTAGTACATGGGAAAGTACTTCTTGAATGATTGGAATTGGAAGACTTTAAACATTGGCTATGGTGAAGTGTACTTTTTGGCTCCCAAAATTCATAGTAATTTCTCCATGTTTCCTATCTTCCTACATGGAAAAAATTTCCACCTCATATTGTGCACAATGTACTCCGATTTGCTCCAAAATTGCTTAAATGATTAGCTATTGGTGCCTCAACCTCAATATTTTGAAGAAGTTTTGGGCCTTTAACCCCTCACTGCCCAAGGCCTAACCATGTCAAAAAACAACCTTGCTTTTCGAGTGTTATAAGTCTAAATGTGAGTAAGTTATAAAAATCTCAACCGTACAATCTTGTAGTGTGCATGTTGTAAATGGTGTGAATCAAATTTGGGGTCATTTGACCATATAGATTGAAAGATTATAATGTTTTAGTGTTGACAAAAGATGCTGAACTTTTCCTAAAAACACATTTGAAGGTGAAATTCAATTTCTAAACCTACTCAAATGAAAAAGCTTTAAACTACAAAGTGATTTAAAATCAAAAGAAAAACACATTGGTGAAAAAAAAATCATTCAATTTACTCATTGCATTTGCAAAATTGTTTTGAAATGTCAAAAAACAGTGAAAAAAGTAGCAAAAAAACTTATCTATGACTGAACCTACCTCTACCAAAATGCTTCTCAGTCAATCATAACTTCTTGGATTGATATGAAATTTTTACCACAAAAACTAGACTAGTATGCGCAACTTTTCCAACAAAAATGATTGAAAACAAACCCTGTCTAAAGAAGTTATAAGCCGCTGAAGTTCACTTTAATGCAAAAATGTCTGGATTTTGAACTTCGAATTGCTCCCAAGCATTCAAAACAACTTGGATTGCCATGAAAATTTTATCACAATAAGTAGACTTTATGGGGAACAAAACCCAACAAATTTGATTGAAAACTAACGTTTGATGAAAAAGATACAAGCCCCCGAAGTTGCAGCCATCTCATTGCAGTGTGGTGAACTCAAATTGAACCTGCGAACTTTGAATGGCTTTCAAAAACTCATCACATCTTGGATAGATCTGAAAATTTTACCACAAAAAATAGACTATTATGTGCAACTTTACCAACAAGTTTTATTTACTTTGGACATTGGATGAAAAAGTTACAGCACTTTGAAGTTGACTGCTAGACTGTGTGAGGACACTTTTGGTCCCCTTGGGCGGTGAGGGGTTAAACATGAAAGAACTTTAGGGGTTAATTAGACATCTTTGAAAAAGAAAATGCTCCAACTTTCATTGGATGCTTCAAATAACTCTTCCACTTCCACTACCTGACTTCCACTATCATTAGTTCCTTTAAAAACTAGAGTTGAGTTTGTCATATTTGGATCAATGAGTGAATGCTGAGGAAAAGGGTGATGTCATAGCTTATCCTTCGTGAAGGACCGATTAAGTCCAATTAAGTTAGGCAGTGAAGGACCGATTAAGTCCAATTAAGTTAGGCAGGAATTCAGTAAGGTAGTATGGCCTTAAAACAACCTTTTTAGGGCTGATTCGCCTTTTTCACAAGTTTCTATGGAAAAAATGATTTTTAGCTCATTTGTCAGAGAAAGAAATATAGATGCAGAACACAACACAAGTAGTTTCGTATTTTTTCAAGTATTTTTGAATTACTTATGAATTGAATTCATTAAAAGACCACAACACAAGTAGTTTCGTATTTTTTCAAGTATTTTTGAATTACTTATGAATTGAATTCATTAAAAGACCAGAGAGGTCCATTCAAGGATCACCTGGCATCTATTCTACAGCTACCAACAGCTACCAACAGCACGGTTTGAAGGCCGTAATACCTTATGTATGTTTGTAATGTAATGTCATCTTGTGGGCATGAATTCAGTAATTTTTTAATGTCATCTTGTGGTTGGTCTAGTATGCCATGGACTTCTCAAGATACTGCCTTGCCTAACTGACCATCACGTATGGGACATTCAGATTTTGAACGATTAGAATAGAAAAAGGACAATACTCAGTATTGACCATTATTAATGGTAACCATACGACCCTTCAAAAACAGGACATGAGTTTTCAGTAGATGTTGATCTTTTGAAGTCACCCTTACATGAGCTGTTAACTGTTTTAAATAGTATTCGAAACTCTACAGATCTAATTGTTAAAAAGGGAACACAATATAATTCTTTATAGTTTACACATATCTAATCCAGTTGAACAGAAAATAAATAAGGTTAAACATAAATCTTATCGGGTTACCTTCGTATCCTTTTTCGAACCGAAGCAATCAGAGGCTTGAGATCATTTATCAATGGACTATAATACAAGAATGTCACGTCAAAACTGAACCATACTGTTTCAGACAGGCCCACAAAATTTCTGTATTATACACTTGGAAAGGTCTCTAAAAGAGTTCTAGGTCCGGACCTGTAAGAAACAGAGCCCCGTGCACACGTACACTAGTAAGTGTGCAGCAAGTGAGCTGAGGTTGTCGTAAGCCAGAATTTGATTTACAGCAGAGCTTGAATGGACTAATCCAACAGGGAGCCTCTCCCCTGCAATGATTGCTGTGCAGATATGTGCTTCACAAGGACGCCCCTTGTCTAGAAGCACATCAGAGGTGCTCCATAAATGAAGAACCTAAGAAGAAGGATGCAAAGACATATGGAGGGCATCCACAGCTGATATTCACTATTCGATACCTGGCTAATTACACCTTCATTTTGGCAAATCAACGTTCCGTTCATGTGCCATCCTTGGAAATGGATTTGACTCGGTGTAGACACAGCTCCTCTCCATCTGGTTTCACCACTATCAATCGTCCGAATCTGATAAGTAGATTACATTCTGCGTCTTTTCAAGGGTCACGACATTTGCTACCTGTTCTTGCGCTCCAGAACGAACTTG
Source organism: Climacium dendroides (assembly GCA_950106755.1). Lineage (NCBI taxonomy): Eukaryota > Viridiplantae > Streptophyta > Bryopsida > Hypnales > Climaciaceae > Climacium > Climacium dendroides. The sequence continues at coordinate 23,070,313 of OX467091.1, forward strand.
GCTAGTCATCTGCACTGGGGTTCCTTCAACAATAGGCGCCGAATCTGCTCCAGGATTTATTTGAGGTGACGCTCGTAAAGGTTGTATCTGATATTCCATTCCAGCAGTAGGCTCAGATAAGAGAGGGTTGGGTAAAATTGCACCGGCTGAGCTTACAGTTTCCGAAGGACTTGGAGAATTGACTTCTACAGAGGGCATACTGTTACGAATTATAGCCAATATTGGATCTTGAAACGAAGGTGACGTGGGTGGCAATACTCCAGGTGAAGTACGTGGTTGAGGTGACCCATTCACATCCATATTCATTTCTGGAGGAACAGATTCCATCTGAGCTCGGGAACTTCCAGTAGCATTGATTCCTACAACGAGAGAATGAAAAAACCCTTCATTAGGATAACAATGCCAGCTCTATTGCAACATAAACAACGTAGAACCCCCTGTCGTTGCCAAAACTACGAACCTGGCGACCCAAACCATGCTCAAATCCGATTAGATTTTATTTCCCATCTTTTTGTAATTTTTGAGGACAGAATTAACTTGAAAGTCAATATTGTACGGTCCATAGGTCCAAATCGTATAAACACCAAGTACACGAACCCTCCTTGCCAAAAGCTTTCTAACGATACTCCACGTGCCCCGTAGGTAAGTTTCCAATTTCTGTAACTTTTTCAATAGAAAATATGTTGAAAATCAACTCTCGCCAGCTAAGTTCATGAGAAATCAATCATGAGAAACCAAGTCCATGCACCCCTCCTCACTGAGAGCTTTCTGACGGTGCCTTACCCACCCCGATGGACCTCACAATTTGTGATGAACATGATTAGCCAAAAAAAACCAAAAAACTAGCGTAGGATTGATAATGGGATACAAGTGGAAGCACCCCAACTAGGATATATCCCTATGCAGTAGATTTCTAGGTTAATTGAATATATCCATTGACGTGGCGAAATTGACAATAACTACGAATCCACCACACTTACCTGATCCAACTCCATTCACACACGCTTGCAACACCGCCATAGCTTCTGACATTGACGACCGTGGCTGCTCATTCTGAGGGATTCCATATCTTGGAGAATGGTGCACAGGAGCAGTAGATACACGAGTGCTGGAAGTCCCTGGAGGTTGCATGGTAATTCCTGTTCTCCCACCCAAAATATGAAAACTCGTCATCAGTAACATGAACATCCTCAGGATTTGGTTTCTACACGCGGATGGCATGCGGAAAAAAGCTTCAGTTTCACAAAGCACGAAACTCCGGGCCATCAGAGCGTTGGGTGTGTGAAAACTCATGAACTACCAAACACTCAGATTGACCAGCCATACCAGAACCCGCGTTGACAGTGTTTGTGGTACTCCGAGAAATACTGGCATGTACTGGTACCACAGTAGTTCGAGGCCTTCCTGAAATCTGTTGAGGAGCTTGTTGGTTTACTAGAGGTTGCACAGCGGTTTGGGTAGCCAGCCCTGCAAAAACGGCTGCAATAGACCCACTCATCATGCAAGCGCTCAGCCTCGAGCACAGTTAACCCATCAAGGGCGAATAAGACCAAATTGAACCTAATGAAATTTTTAGCACTTGAGTAGTGGTCATATGGACCTTTTTTTGATTTATTTCCTGATCAACACATGTAATGTTCACTGATTCTGATGATGTAAAATTTGGTCCAATCTGAATTATAATTTCCACAATAAGTTCAATTCAATTCATCATTTTATAACCATGAAATTTCATTTCATCAGGGATTTACGAAAAGACAAGGTCCTATGGACGACAAAAGAAACTTCAACTTCGAAGGCAAGACAAAGTGAAGACAACATAATAATGCTGCAAGTTAAATGATGCAATTGCTACCTGCACGAGCGGCAAGTTCTTCTCGAAGCTTAAGAGCCTCTGCCAACTGTCTATTCCACTCCACTTTCACAATATTCTGTTGTACTTCTTGCTGGCGCCTGGTAAAAGAGCGATGTTGCTCCACAAGTAAAGCTTCGTATTTCTTATGAAGAATCTCTGCTTCTCTGTCATACTCGGTTTTTATCCTTTGTGCCTGTCAACAGACAAACAACTGGGTTTGTATTCTTGATGAAGGAGAACGAATCCATACTGCAGGTAATCAGGTGGAGTAAAATCAATATTTCTGAACACCACCTTCAACAAGCTCATCTCTTACAAAGAGTAAATTCACACAGGTAAGACGGTTAAATCACTACCTCTGATTCATAAGAAGCCTTTGCCTTCTCTAGCTCTTTACTGAGTTTCTCCTTTTCCTTTAAGAGCACATCAGGGTACACATGTCCAGTCACACTCCCAGCCTGCACACCCAGGTGACAACTGATATTGTTATCCATAACATCGACAATGTTGTCCCTGCATTGACAGGCTTGTTCCTCAACAACACAACACTTGAAATCGTTACACCCTCACCAATATAACTGTCTTGCAATCACTCTCTAGCAGGTACAAAAATATAAAAACCAGAACAACATTGAATGCAACCATGAACTTCCAAGCTAATGAAGAACCATTTCCATATAAGAGAGAAAATATGATCCTGAACTTGTTTATGAATCGACATACGCAGATCAATTCACAAGTATTGCAAGAACACAGAATGAAGACCATGCATGCCCATCAGTTTATAAAGAATCATGAACAACCAACAAAAAAACAATATAGGAGGTGCTCAACATTAACTCACAACTTCCTGCTACAGTAACATACAAAGAGCGACAACAGTGACATTCTGAGGATGTTCAGACACAAACCAGAGTCGCTACTGAAACTGGTACAGAGGGCCTTGCCATATTTCCAACACTTGAAGGTACCGCAGGGGTCATTGCTGGAGCACTGACACTTCGGCTTACTGCAGGTGCTCCTCTTGGAACATTTGGCGTTGGACTAGGGCGAACTGCTGCGTTACTTCTTTGAAGCTGACCACGAGTCTGTACACCGGAAGCCTGCATCGCTGCTGCTGTTGATATAGCAGCAGGCCGCTGGCTACGCCCTGTCACACGCTGCACACTGCTTGCCTGCATCGGTGCTGTTGACATCACTGCAGGCCGCTGGCTATGGGGTAAACCCAGCCCAATCACAGGCTGCACTGCATGCCCCCGCTGCGACGATACAGCTGGAATACCCGATGATGAAACGCGGCCCAAATGCTGCCTATGTTGCTCTTCAACTGGACTGGCTGAAGACTGAGCAACCCGTGAGCTATCATCTACCTGCACTGTGCGGGTTGGTAAGGCCACCGTCGCAGGTGCACTCGACGACATAGATCTCAAACTAGGACGTTGACCCACAGATTCCTGCAATGGGGACGGGGTCGAGGCGGCATGCATGAGCTTTATGTAATAGTCCTTGATCCGCTGTATTTCCTCCTCAATCTTTTGTAAGTCTACACCCGAACCATTTCCTGAAGCACTCGAAACAAGTTTGACGTACAAATCATTCAGTTTATCACGGTCAGCACGTTGGCGAGTTTCCAATGCCTTCGAATCTGCATAATTTTTTCGTTCTAAGATCTTTCTATCTTGTTTATATTGCTTCTCTTTTTCTTCAGCCATACCAGGAACTGCAGAAAGCCCCAAGCGACAGTCATCAAATTGTCTTTTCAGCATTTGTAACTTTCGGTCTGCCTCTGATTTCATAAGCTGCATCTCCTTAAACTGGACATTGATTATGAAGGCCTTGTCTTGGTGTAATCTATCCTTCGGACTTGCAAGAGGAGCTGCTGCCGTTTGCTCGTTTTGTCTATCTGGCTGCGCAGATTCGGTTGGAAGAACCTAAGGCCAGCAGGAAAACCAAGGCTAATTTAGTAATGAAACTTGTTGCCATACAAGGTGTGTACGATCAGACATTAAGCTTTATAACTATACTGAAAATGACTCCAAACAGTGGCACTTGCAACATTAGTATGGCACAAGTTAATAGCTAAATCCTCAGGGTAAAAATGGCAATTCTAATACAGAACACTGAGAGGTGTGGATATGACGAAACCAATCCAAGCACTAAGCATAATATTAGTGTGCAGCTCTTAAAATTTTCAACCTACACACGAGAGCATCGGGCCCAAGAGTAGCCAGTAGTTTAAGATCAGATTATTAAAACCACAAGTGCAAAAGGAGCACTCTAATGGTAACATGAGATCCATATAAGGAAAAGCAAGGCTCACCTGACGAGGCACCTCCATGGGAAACGCACCCAGCGTTGCAGAAGCCAGTCCCGCTTCATCGCTTTGCGATGAGGCAATATGAGACTCAGAATTCAATACACGTTCGGAACCTGATGCTTCCAAGGGCTGCCCAGTAAGGGATAGATCTCCAACAGAAATTTCAGGTACTGGGTTAACAAGGACCCAACCTAAACCTTGCTCCAACGACGAATCACCTGATGTTATTGTGCCAGCAAGTACCTGAATCGGTTCATATTCAGGAACTCGGCTCTGACTAATGAGCGTATCCAAAGGCTCCTCGGGTACCAGGCGAGGATCAGCCTCCACCAGGACAACTTCAGTATCCGCTTCTACAACTACTGGTTCAACTACAGCGTGAGTTCCCTCCGCCTCTAGAGCATTATCTCCTGGCAGAGTTTCTTGCACTGATTGCGATTCTGGCAATAATACTTCTGTTTCAACTTGTAGGCCTGTCCCTTGGGAACCTTCAAGTTGATTGCGGGCAGGTTCCGCTGCGTCAATAGCTTGCGGGAGCACATTTCCGGGACAGGGTTCAAACCCTGCTCTAGGTGGTTGATTTAGCAAAGCGGTTCTAGGAGGAGAAATTTCAGGTACCAAAGCAGGTTGGGAAGTAGTCGGAGCATTCACTAGAGGGGCAGGCCGGTCTGTATATTTGTTGCAAATCTCCTTAACTTTCTTGTACAGCTCACCCACAAATTGATCACGATTTGCGTAACTTACGCAAAGTCTCTCCTCCACCAGGCATATGGACATCGCCTTGTCAATTGCATGATTAAATTGCTCCGCAGCCATCCAGACCTACAATCCAACAATATAGACACAAAAATCATTCGACGCATTCTCCTCGAATACACATGAAAAGCCTCTGCAAGTTAGGTGAATTATCAACGACCATTTTCAACATACTTACAAAAGCATGCATTCTCAAATAGGGAGCTGCGATGATAAACAGAATAATGGTTGTCCGTACCACACAGAGTTGGATGGCGAATATCTCATGATGCGGACGAGATTTGCGAAATTGCTTCTGGCATTGCAGGAAGTACTTGAAAAGCTCACCCGCACGCACTTTCGCAGGTACCTGTATAAACGAATAAAACATAAATACTACAAACATGCATTAGGAGAAAACATGCACCGAACGATGTTTAATGTAAATAAGATAGTATTCCATCACTTAATGTTATTGCGAATTGTAGGTCTGGTTGACTGAGTGGTATTCGAATTATGCAATTCACAAAACGATAGGATAATATATAGTCCCTAATCATTTGGCTCAAAAAAAGAGAAAATAAATCAAAGCTCCACACAGTAAACTGTCAGGGATTACAATAAGTATCAATGCTAGAGTCATGAACATACAAAGCAGTCATAAGTACAGCGAAAAAGAACACCGCAAGAGATTAGGAGAGAAATGTACAGGAAGGTCCAGCATGCAGCAAATCTTCAAAAGGTAGACCGGAAACTTGTCAAAGGCCAGGACTGTAGATTCATCAGGTCGATTTCTCTCTAAACCAGCATTCTGGTTAGTAGCATGATCATTTCTCAATGCCCCGTGTGATGACCGAGCCACCTGAACACAGAAATAGCAAAAATACGTTACATGGTCCTGGAACCAGACTGACTACCGAATTCTGTATCGACTTGGGTAGAAGCATTGACCTCCGTCATAACATTGTACTCACGTGACTTCAGCAATAATTCTCATCAATTAATACGCGACACTCGGAAACTTTGATTTCTACGTAATACACAAAAGCTCTCCATCCACACAATCTGGTCCAGTTGTAGGAACACCACAAACGCTTAAAAAGAAAATATGCTCCCCCGAGAGGTGCTCTCGTATTACCTCTGACTGGTGCGACGGGCCTGGAACTGGGTTCTCTTGCAATTGCTCTCTTTCAGGAATGTCAGAGGGCAATGCAGTATCGACTTCGGTAGAAGTCACGGGTAAAGTGCTGTCAGAATGCACACTACTGGATAGAGAAGGAAGCCATTGTTGAAAGCTCACTGGATCTGTGTTTTCTTGCAACTGCTCTCTGTTAGGAATGTCACAGGGCAAGGCTGTGTCAACTTGGGTAGAGGCCACAAGTAAACTGCTACCACAGGGCGATACTCTATCGACTTGCGGAGAGTTCACAGGTAAAGTGTTGTCAGAATGCACACCACTGGATAGAGAAGGAAGTCCTTGTTGAAAGCTCACTGGATCAGTGCTTTCTTGCAATTGCTCTCTTTCAGGAATGACGGAGGCCAATGCTGTATCGACTTGGGTAGAAGTCACAGGTACATTGCTGTCACAAGGAAACCATGTATCGACTTGGGGGGAGGTCACAGGCAAAGTGCTGTCACATGGCAATCCTGTATCGACTTGAGTTGTCATAGGCAAAGTGCTGTCACATGGCAAAGCTGTATCGCTTTGGGGAGAGGTCACAGGTAAAGTGCTGTCACAGGGCAATGCTGTATCGACTTGGGGAGAGGTCACAGGTAAAATGCTGTCAGAATGCAGTATACTGGATAGAGAAGGAAGCCCTTGTTGGGAGCTCACTGGATCCGATGGAGCTGTGACGACTTCTTGTGCCTCTTCGCTGCTACCCTTTCGACGTCTTGGTCGTTTCCTCTCACTTTCCACTGAAATTTGAGCCTTATTAAAGACAGCAGAAGCCATGGCGTCTTCATCGTACGTGATGCGTTTCTTTCCTCTCTGCCCTTTACCAAGCGTATTCCCCTACAGAAAATTTGAAATCAATAACTACTTCTCATTCTTGAAAGTCAATGCATAACTAGACTGTTTATCCTAAGGTGCATATGAACGACAGCAGGCGAAGTTTTGGCCCATGAAAGAGAGATAAATTCTCCCCAATTGCACTGAGTATACTGCTAATACTGAACGCTTCCGATAATGTACGAATTGGCCTAATAGAACAAGTTCTGAAACAGCACTACGTTCAGTAACAATCATGGCGACAACTACATGACATATGCAATCACGCCACCTCTGAAAGACCTGTAAGACTTCATTGTTGAAACACAAAGCAGAACAATAATATTGCAAGCTTGTTTATACCTTCTTGGCTTGCCAATCATCGTGCCTCCATTTCAAAGATGAGCCCCAGAAGACCTGTGCTGAATCGCCCGTGATCATATTGATGGGATGGTCACTCTCCGCAAATAGTGGAGCTGGTTCATCTCGGGGAACAAGTATAGCTTCCAGGAGTACATCACCCTCGAACTTACTACTAACCTCATCCTGACAGAGTAATGCTTCCAGCATTTTTGAAACCAGCTCTGAATTGTAAACGACCTGCTTCAACTTAGCTTTGGGGCAAAACTTGGCCCCTTTGGGCCTGTACGAAGACCGCGTATGGCCCTTACTGTTATCAAAATGATCGAAAATCTTGCTGGCTCCCCAAGTCAAAAGTTTCTGGCAGATCTTTGCACTGAAACTTGCACGGGTTGCTGGTAACTGCCCATCCCGGGATAAAGCAAGTGTGCTCTCTTCTACAGTCAAGTGCGTGTAGAGGCGGAGGACAGGCAATGGTTTGCTGCCAGCTTCACCTTCGTTATGAATTTTGTGCAACGCTCGCATATCATTTTCCGGGTTCCAGTCACTGTCGTATATCAGTACAAATTGAACGTTTTTAAAAGATACATGCATGCCTGTTTTCAAAAGAAGCACAAACCGCTTTGAGCCTTCAGCATTGAATCTTTGAAGCGCGGCTTCCTTCGCGTTGACAGCGATGTCATGGTCCACTCGCTCATATGAATCAGACCCATGAGACTGAGTCATATATCTCTCCAGGATATCCAGCTGTTTAGTTTCCTGCATTTATTATCGTTTGTTCAGTACAAGCAGATATATTTCAAAACACCTGCAAAATTTAAACGAAGTATCTTCCATCATCTACATAAACCAGAGATAGTGATTAGAACCTACGAAGATGGGGTCACGCTAAGCAAGCACCTGAGAGAAGATGATCACACGCCAACCAGACGCTTTAAGGATGGGCATCATGAAATGTAGCAGTCGCATCTTGCCGCTGATTTCAATGTGGTGGTCCAGAAGCTCTTTGGGCGTGAGGCCCTGACCCATGGTTCCTTCTAATGCCGGATCCGCGAGAAATGGGTGATTACAAGACTGCCAAAACCACGTAAGCTTCAGTCATTCGCACGTTCATGAAAGGGTTAAAACGGTTACTCAGCATCACGACACCTTATATCGCAGCAAAAAAGCATTCACGAGATACAATTGCGTTGTTTCTAGGTATTACAAAATCAAACCGTGCTCATTGATAGTGCAGACCACTACAGGAAAAAATATCGGATAGTTGTGCCCCCAACACCTGCAACATTCACTTTAGCCACATAAACTAACAGTAGAACAAAACCCTACATTCCAATTCACAACTTTGAGGAAAATATTAGTGAATAAGTTAGCAGGCAGTACAGGACAAACACTCGTTTAGGGCCACAATGCACCTGTCGAAGTTTGGTGACCACTTCTTGAATCTGGTGATCTCTGTGATTGCGAGAAAGAGTTGGGTAGTTCCTGACAAGAAGATTATAATACTGGTCAAGGTGCACAGGAGTCATCTCCACTGGAATCCAGTACTCTGTGAGCCTATTCTTCGGGATATACTCAAAGACTCGACCAGTTAGCCTTCTTCGAAGTTCAGCCACTTGAGTCGATTCGTCTCCATGAGGAAGCACATTTTTAAGAGGCTCAAGAAAGTTGACAAATTGAGTAAGCTCCTCCACATTACTCTGCAAGCGATCCACAAAAGAATGTTAAGGCTCACCATATTCACATGACATCTCGGACAACTGCGCACAGAAGGGGAAGCTGCTTTATAAACTTGATGACCAGCCGGGCGAAAGTTCAGTGTCAGTGCTATGGATAAAGACATAAGACTAAACTGTTCCTATTCTTGAATACTATTGTTACAATTGTTTTTGTTGAAGACAAAAAGAGATGAAGATATGAGAAAAGTTTCCTCAGATTTAGAGAGCACCCCCTTCGACCCAGAAGCTTCAATTTGGTTCAAGATGGCAGATAAGTATAGAGGCATAGTAAGATATCAACCGGTAAGCAAAACACCTTTGAGATAACAGAAAACAGAATTGCGGATCATTTCCGCAAATTTACAGAGAGAAAGAGATTAGCACTGACCTTGAGAGGCTCACTCAACAGGAGTAACCGAAAAGTAGAACTAATTTGGCTGAATGGGCGGTAGGACTTCTGCAACGACTTCTGCAGACGTTGACTTCGACTTTCATCGATTATCAGAACTTCCCATTCCACCTTCTTAAAATGATCCGTATCCTACACCCAGCGCCATTCAAGTGTAAGAGTTCCCAACATATACAAGGTATTTTTTAAATGCGGTGTTCGAAAAGACACAGGAAAATTGAGACGTTTAAGAGTTCTGGCAAGCTAAATTCCACCAGAGGATACTCAAATATCCTTGCAACGGAGAAAACTCTGATCGCAACATGAACAGTTGCCATAGAAACATGATAACTTATAGATATCATTCTAAGAAGTGACCAGATACGCGGGGTACATATCATCTTACACAATTAATGACATCAAAAGTTGTCAGCACTATCTGCGGTCTGAACGGTTCAATGAAAGAGCTGAATTCTGCCCGCCGAATAATGTCCCTGGCTTCTTCTAGTTTCGACGCGTAGTTCACAATATACAGTTTTGAAGCCCACTTGTATAGCTCGTGTTCCCAGTTCTGAATTAAACTTTTAGGAACAACGACCAAGATTGGGTGCACCACTCGACAGTGTTCCACTAATGACAGGAAAAACATAATTGTCATCACTATCTTCTCCTGCAATCAAACAGAACATAAACATAAAGCATAGTACAAACATTGACCACGAAAACTAGTACTACGGACAACGGATCAATGAGTGCAGAGGACAGCTTCAAGGCATTTTTTCGCGCTAAACATATGCGGATAAAATCTAGAGGAATCAAAGAGAAAAGTCTGATAGTTGGTAAAAAATCTAGCAGTCACTAATGAACAATCAAAATCCTATCCAAAACTCTCAGGATAAATTTCTACCTGACTGGCCTCGTACACTATAATGCCATTCATTCTGGAATGCCACATTTTTAGTAACTTGTTGTAGGCATCCAACTGCTCTTGCTCCGGCCGAATCATCCACTCAGGCTGGCATTTCAAAGCCTTAAATGGACCTTGAACCCGGCTCTCTGCCTGAAGAGACGATCAGGGCAAGAGTCAGAAGTCAATCGAAATGTCAGAGTTCGAGCTTTAAGGTGCTCTGACGTTTAAAACAGGACGTATTCAACCAAGACTAACCTCTTCTTGGCTTTCCCGGCTGGCTCGTTGCCTTGCAGCATCTGTCCACCTCACATACTCACTAATGAGCTCAATCCCTCTGGATGTGGCAAGAACCCCTGCACCAGAAGGCTCCCAAGTGCAATTTTCGTAGCCCAAACCCTTCCATTTGACAAACCATTCAATTTCTGCTATTCTATGGTTAGAAACGTTCCCCTTCTCCACCGCCGGATCAAGCTGTCGTCGAGTCACTCTTGTCAGCCGTTTCTGAATTACACGCTCTGGTTCGGCCCACTCAGAATCGTATTTTACCTGGGCATAGAAAACCAAGCACAATCGGGTTTAACTATTGTCCTGAACTTGAAACATAAATTTTATATTACGTGCAGTATCCAAAGCTTGGTAGGCAAGGAACAACAGAGAAGAATGTTACAGAGTTATACCTGGCCTAGTTGCAACGATTTTTTGAAACGAGCCAGCTCTTTCGGTGCTTGCTTTTCTAGTTCCTTCTCCGAAACCCATTTATCATGAGCATGTGAACGAGACTTCCACTGCACAAGATACTCCACATCGTCGCTCTTCAAATTTGTGTTTTTTATACCAGCACGACTTCCAGATGCTTTGCCAAGATCACATGCAGCAACCTCGCCATCAGGACGTTGTAATGAACTTTTGAACCGAGCATCCAAAGGCATGTCATCCTCGCTATCACTCTCCGGACTGGAACTATCTGAACCATTAGCAGCAGCTCTGGCTCTTCGCTTGGAAGTTTCATCCACGTTGCGGACAGACCAGATTTTTTCAACTTTTCGCTTTTCACATTCAGGGCAGTACCACTCCCCAGCAGGAACAGCCTGCAGAGGTGGATCCACGCATTCTTTGTGGTAGACAACCTTGCAACCTTTGCCATCACATAACCTGTTTGCCAAATTCGAACATATTTGATTTCAGTTCTTCCAAACGAAACAGAACCCAGACATAATAGCTGGAGGATACGATTATGAATCGTAACTCTGATGAAATCAAAAGCAACTACTTTCAATTCTTGTTAGTACCAAGAAGTCAGTGCAAATTCTTAGAAAAAGAAAACTTACATTAATGAGGATGATGGAGCAGGTGTGAAGGATGCGGAAGTAACGTACATTAATTCACCCCCAACTTCACAACCCTCACAGATGCTGTTATGATCATCACTGGAGGGGAACTCGTCCTCCTCAAAAGGCAGGTCAACCCTAGTCGAAATTTCTTGAGTGAGTGGCGGTGTGGAGCTACAAGGAATCTCAGATGCAGAAATATCCTCTTCAACAATTTTGGCCGGCTCTAAAGGTGAAAATTCCCCTTCCTCTAAATCGGATTCCACAGGGTCAATTGCCATCAAATGCTTCTTGGCCTGTAAGGAATCAAAATTTAAGTCTGGTGAGCTATTAATCTGTAAATCCCCACCGGCAGGAGCATCTGGATCCATTTGCCTGACGCTACGATCTCTAACAACATGATTATTCTCCAGGAAAACAAGGGCTGTGTGCTCATGGCCGTTGGTGTCCAAAAGCGGATGGGCAGCGTCCTTGGTCCTGTTATTCGCTAGCATGGGAACCCCCACTTCAAGGGTATCAACAATAGGATTACAGCATTTTTCACCAGTATTACTACCGGGAAGCTCGCCAAAAACCTCCGTGGTCACCATACCCGCTTCCACGTTAGTCCTTGAGCCAACACTGGCACGACATTCAAGCGTATCAATATCGACCACAAAGGTAGATGATTCAGCAACGCCTTGAGGCTCCGGTCTGCTGACAAGTCAATAACAACGATATTTTATAGAGCTCCTACAACAATAATTTTTTCACTTACAATGGTATCATTGAAGGATCTGAATGATTTCCTATTGTCTAGAATAGGAATAAAGTCATGCAGATTGCAAAGAAGGTAAAAGTAACAGTAGTACCTAAATACATCATCCGTGTGCAGCTTAATGCCATCCTCCACTACAGCACTAGTGCCCCCTTCGACACCAGGAGGCGTGGAAGCTTTGGCCAGGCAGCTGGGACAGTAGAAGGCAGTTTCAGGCACCTCCTCAAGAGGAGGATCTAAGCACTGCAGATGAAAAGTCTTTCTGCAACCTCTGCCATCACAACACCTGCACGAAAGTCGTGAACTAAATGAGTACAAAATTGACACCATCAATTATATCCGTAGAAGAAACACACCCTAGAATCTATTCTTGAAAACCTAAATGCGAAGTTTACATTAAACACTACCTTAATTGGCATTTCAATTAGCATGATTAAACACGGCTAAGCCTCAAGAGCGGCCACCATACTTGTGCTCAACAGCATAGGTCATACAAGTTACACTAAAGTAAGCATCATATTAAAAGGTTCAGAAAAGAACAGAAGGAGAAAGAATGCCTACAGAAGCTCGCCACCATGCTTGCATTGATGACAGCAGTGATCGTACTCGGTAAAGTCCACCGCCTCCTCTTCCTTCACAGCTTCGAAAACAGGCAGTGAAGCGGCCGCTGGAGGTGCTTGATCTACTTGCTTCTCAAGTAAGTGAACAATCAGCTTGAGAACACGAGGACTCAAACTATCTCGTGTCTGTTTGACATATTGTTTTAGCTCAGTCCTTACCGAGTTGGCTAGCTCGAAAGCCCAGTTCACAAGCTCCCCTCTCTCCTCCACTATACAAGCAGCTACAAACCGCATCTTCAAATTTTCAGGCATGGGTTCATCTTTGTACTCTCGCAGCCATGTATCTCGAAGACGCATAGCAAAGTTGCCATTCGGGTCCAGAAGGTTAAAATTGAGACCACCTGAAGACCTGGCACCTTCTGGAAACCTGCTCCTGACATACCGTTTGCCAATACGATAAATGCATTCATGCGGACTCAGCCCCGTAGAGCATTTATTAAACTCCTTTGCAAGAGAAACAATATCAATACTCACTGCAGTGCCATCTTCAAAGTAGAGTTCTTTGCTATTGTCATCATATGCAATCAGCCTTTTCGTCGGTGTTATTTCCAGGTTCAACATAAACGGATCAAATGGTTCCTCAATACCAGAAACGGTTTCAGAGGCCTTAATTCTGTCACTCGCCTCCATATCTTCAAACATCTTCACTTGATCACCTTGGGACTGGCTACACTGAGCGTCTGTTTTAAAACTTGGAACATCCCCGTGACCAGCTTCAAGCGAATCCTCAGCTTTTAACTGTTCAACAGGCACTTGAAGAACTTCCTCGTCTTCCTCGTTATTTTCTTGAGGCTGACTAAATTGAAGATCGTCTCTTTTGTCACTTAAGCCCGACCCGTTTCTAGCGTCAGGAGAAATACCACCAGTTCCCTTTTCAACAGGAGCTTGGTTAACTTCCCCATCTTCCAGGGTTTCTTTCTCGTTCTCAGTTTGGACTTGGCTACATTGAGGATCGATTCCCGACATCTCAACATCCTCAAGTACAAGTTCGTTAGATCCCGCATGTTCATGAGGCACATCTACATGGCATCTAGCATAATCATCCAAATCACTCAGCCTTGGCCCTTCCCTGCTGCTAGTACCAAGTTGAGAAAACCCTTCCATCTGAGAATCTGGTTGAGATACATATTGGTCGGCCTCAATGACTGCATCTATGAAGTCAGGATGGGAACTGCTGTCCTTGTAGCTCAGACAAAGATGAAAAGGCTTGAGCGAGCTGTGAACAGATTCCACCAATCAAACACGATTAGCTTCACAAAACAAAGGATAATTGAGCTGAGATTAGATTCAAACTCTAATTGAATTAGAGTACACATGTATATGGAAGGACCATCTATAAATGAGAAGAAATAGACATCGACCTTCGTTTCACAACTTGGTATTCCTCCACATCTTTTCGAGGGTGAAAAAGCCGCACAGCTTTAGGTGTATCCACTGACTCGTCAATTTTCTTCTGTATTGCTGGAGGAACTACTGTCACTATCAACCCAGGCCACCAAAAGTCCTTCCCACCTACCTGCAACTGGTTCAGCATAGACTATTAGACCAGTACACGTATCACATACGTAAAGGTCAACAAAACTTACAGCACAAGAAAATTGAAACACCTTTCTTGAGAAATGGAGAAGCGATCCCAAATTACTTCGTGAATGTACCATAAGCAATGGAGATTTCATGGCAACCAAATGCTATACACAGACAAGCAAAATAATGTAGCATCACTAGCTTGACAACAGGTACCTTCACCCACACCAAATTTCGTTGGGCCTTCTCCTTGGGAAGCTGACTGTTCTGGTCCAACATCTCTTGCCCCTCTTTTCCAGCGTCCCTTTCTGATCGTAATTTCTGTTTTCTATCATGGATCTCTTCCCCTTTGCAATGATCGTTAAGTTCCTGCGAACAGCATAACTCACACCTTAGAGACTGCGACCAAACCGCCCAGAGAAGTTGGAAAAATTCAGAAGTTCGCACTTGGAGGGTATAAGAACGATGAAAGTATTGAGATAATTAGCCCACCGGTTAAAAATAATATACGCATCACAAACCTGAGGCGCTGAGCGACTCGCGTACTTAGGGTTTCGAGTGTTCCTTTCACAACAAGAAGTTGGAGTCTTCAGATCTTCATCTGCATTGACCCTGTCGAGGAATAGAGTAGGTATAAGATATGAGGCCTCATTCCACAGTTTCAACCTCAGACAAATGGGAGAAAGGTAATATTTCGACCTTCAATACCTTAAAACTCATCCAAATCACTATTCAATCTTGGAGGAAATTGTCTTAGCTTTCCAAAAAAGCCTAAGCCTGTCCTTTAATTCTCAATCATTTTCATGAAGCGAGCATTGGAATGCCGCAGCTCTCATCCAACTCTATTAAGTCTTGGGTCAATTTTGTGCTCAACATGGAACCAAACGTTCTAAGATAAATATCAAATCTAGATTATTGTGAACCAACTCCAATGAGACCATACCCCAACTTCTAATTCTCATCTAAATTGTGTATGCTATGAGTGACTGATTAAAAATGTTCGTGGCGATAGGGGACTTTGCAGCAATCCTGCAACTCCTAGAACTCCTCATCGTAGACCTGTAGTTAAGCAGCACTTAACATCATGTCTACAGGTACTTTATGTTACAAAGGGAGGAGAGTACTTACAATCTTATCTTTTTGCACGTTGTGCAAGTGATCCCGGTCAGAGGGCTGTTTTCATCTGTAATGTGAGCTGCAAATCCAGCCCCGGTATTTGATTTGCTGTCGCCAGGAACTGGAGGATGCACCTTTTTCTTTGCGTGCAAGGGAAAGGCACTTCGCAAGGGTACGAGATTATTCTCACCTGCAAAGGTCGATGCTTCGCATTAAACAATGTTGTTAATTTCTGAGGCCTATGTACAAAGGCAGCAGACGTTAATTCATCTACTACATACAATGCCTGCTTCCCATACAGCTCGATTAGACCTCGAGTTAAGCCTGCTACCGAAGTTACTTGATGCAAGCACGTACAGGCCTAAAACTTTGGAGGCCGATTGCAGATGAAGTTCCCAGAGCAATACTTCACCAAAGCAAGAATTTTGTTCTGACAAACAGCTATGTCAAGAAGCAACTAATTTTCTTTACACATCACAAAGAGAACCAACAATAAACTTTACAGCTTCAGTTCACCATCAAAGAATTGGTAATTCCTCAGTTATTACCTTTCCCAAGTTCACCAAAAACAACTATAAAAGCTGTGAAGTAGTGTAGATTAATACCTGCAAGTAGTAGTGGCTGTTTTCCCACGGCTTTCTTCCCACTACCTGCTAGTCCCGTCTTTGCGAAACCAACAGCATGAGAATCATCCTTCAAGGACATTTCTGCAGCAACCTTGACCCCTGACGTTTTCTTTCCCTCTCCATCAGATTTCGGACTTGCTGGTGCTTCATCTCGTTCGAGCATGTCCTCGTCCGATTCCTCTCCAAGGACAAGCATCCGAAGGCGTTTCTCTCTGACCATTTCACTGGCTCTGGGACACTTGTCACTCCCCTCTCCGTCTTCGTCCTTGATAATCTCTTTCCTCTTCAATGGCAAGTCTTCTTTCCTCGTGCGAAGAGCGGTCTCCCTGGGCTGAACCTCTTCAGTCTTGTTATTCTTTCGAACGATGTCACTGGAGTCGCAGGAATTACCATGCAACTTAGCACGCTTAGTAGGTGTCGACGTCGATGGTCCCGTTTCCAATGCCTTTCTTTTCGAGAAGGTCTGCAATATCGCAAGACAGGGATGTTGCACTCATGAGTCTCAAACCTGGAATTGCTTAACCCCTATTTGCGCGAATGGCCAAAAGTGCTTCCACATCTATAGGAGTTGAATATATCATGTAAATAAATCATCAAGGAAGCTTCAACGAAGGAAACACCATGCACAAATAAAAAGAAGAAAATCATACCCTACATTTTCAAACAATAGAAAGATAGTCTGAAAAATTACTTTATTCGTCTATCAGCTCCCCGTACGAACTTTGTATTTTGTTTGGAAACTTAAGCGTTAGTATGAAATTGAATCGCACATACATATTTTCAGGTTTATGCAACAAACATTCACAGACCTGCACACTTGACAGCCTTCGAACACGCCCGCTGGTTTCCGAAATTTGAATCCGAAATTCATTTGCATGCGCCCCCTTCGAAGTTCCTTCCGTAGAGACCTTTGGAACAGACCCATCCGAATATTTCGGAGAGTCATCCTCGCCTGCAGTCAACTGTGGCAGAGTTTGGCGTCCAATTGACGCTTGTGACCCTGCAGTGTGTGGCTCTCTCCGTTCATGTGACGACACACTCGAAACCACATTCGCAACACCTACCCGAGGGGCAAGTGTACTTCCAGCCATTGACTTTGCTCCAGTACCAACCCCAGTTCCGCCTCCATTAACACCTGAAATCGGGGCACTTGCAAAAGCGTGAGAGACGGAACGGTGCAGCATTCAAACCGACATTGCTTTCGGAACTGTGAGAAAAGAGAACCACCTGCCAAAGATGCGTCAATATAAGGAGCCGTATCAGTATCTCCATCGTCAATGTCCACGTCTTCATCCTGGTCCCCCAAAATCTTGATACGCACATCTCCAGTCCCGTAGGCAAGAAAAGCTGAGCCACTGCGGGCCGTCCGCAAATGACCGACATCCATCTAATCAAACATTACACGGCACCTGTAGGATAACACGCGAATTAGTTACGACTGAGACTTCAAACTACCACTAAAAGACACAAGCAAAAACCTAGAGATGAGTCGTTTACACTCCTCGCCAAGCGCACTCTTTACAAAAGAACGATAAGCCAGAGCACAACCTAATTACTAAACAATTGAAGCTCATCTCTCAAGATGCATCAAGATGAACAGAGCGTATATTATAATAAGATCCCAAAGGTTAACAGTGAATACAATCCCCAAAGACTAAGATCTCACAAGCAGACATTCTTGCAAACATTGACAAGCATTCAGCCTATTCTGCTCATGTAGCCTGTAAGGACTTGCACAACCATCGGCACCGCTCATACAACACCGAGACAAGAAAATGAGCGTAATGTGGCTGATTCCCACAATTGCCGTGAAACGGGGCTCGAAAGAATGTGGCAAGCGGAGAATCCAAGGGCATTCCCGCAGGGAATAACGGGGACCACTGCGGAGGTCGACATTACTACATGCGTCCCACGAAGTTCATAGTGGCAGCATGTTCAACTTTAGGGCCAGGCAAAATGCCAGGATCGACGAATTAATGTTATGTTACAAAAGAAAAATTCCATGAGATTAAAAAAAAAGTTCTCCACTGTACGCCCGAGGCCAGAGACTTAGACCAGCACACTGAAAGACAAATGTGGAATCCTACAGAAGCTCGAACCTCCCACAAACGCAAACCATGTATTACAAAGAGTGCCGAGACAAAAAAAAAAAGATCAGAAGAAAAGGGAGTACGGCACAGCGGAATTGTCGAAGCCTCTCGCAAGAAGGTGCTCAAAAAAATTCAATGCAGAGAAAACAAAAACAAAAACGACACTAAATTCACCCCACACTCAGTGCATCCCATCACACAACCCAACAAGCAGCCCTAACGCAGAAACATCGCCACCGCCACTCGCACCGATCCTACAACCTCTTCTTTAGGATTATTCTACGGTCACATATTCTAAACTCGATAAGATTTTGAAAGACGCTCTTGCTAACTAAGTTTTGTGATTTTCTCAACACTTTTTCCACAACCTGTGTTCTTGAGCTCGAACCTCTCATAAGCACCTCAAAGTCGTTGGAAAGAAGTCCAAATGGACTCTAAGCGAAAATGCTAAAACAAACCCCTCTTCCTCTTCCTAACAAACACACCCGCAACCGTCATCCTCTTTCCTCCTCCTTCGCCCCAAACCTCGCAACCCTAAAAACCTTAATTCTCCAAGCACCACTGAAACTTTTCTCACGCCTTCACCACCAATCCTAAAACTCAAGGAAAGCTCACAGCAGATGAGAGTCATCAGTACCCGAAACCATCACGAATCATCACCAACAAAGAATTGCCTGCAACAATGTCCCATCGCCATCACCCTGGCCTAATCTTCCCCGTGCCTACAAACCCTTGCCTTCCCCGTGCCATCCAAATGCATGCCAACCACCACCAACTCCATGAAAATCGCGCATCATCAGAGCACCAAATTCACCCCTTCCAAAACACCATCATCACGCGAAATGTATGAAATAAAAGCCGTTTCTGCACCAAATCGTCCCGGGCAAAATCGTCACAATTCAGTTGACATTCAGGAATTCAGTAGCGTCGTCTGTTGGATTGAGTTGCGAGCTGTAGAATTGGAGATTCTTGATGATGCGGTCGAAGAGGAGATGCCGCGTTTGGAACTTTGCGGCGTCTTTACTGTGTGAGGCTCTTGCACTACAGTAATAAGATATTATAAGTTGGTGCCCGCTGGCGAGGCCGCGAGGGAGACTCCGTCCCTCTCACGGTGTGAATGGGGTTTTGTAGAAGTCCGTTCAATAATGTGAGGGTTCAGGGTGATGGAAGGTTTTACGCAGAGGGGCTGTCATTAAGCTTAACTTAAGTTACTAGTAACTTAACAGGATTGGAAATATGAAGCAGACACTTTACACATCAGTTGACCATATTTTGTTCAAATTAGAACCCCACTTTGCTAATTTTAAAGGAACAGCACCTTTAAAAAGGGGTTGAGCATGGTTCCTATTAAAACCGGAAAAAAAAAAAGCTTTTGGGGGTTTGGTTTTTCATGGCACCATTGCCAAAAAGGATTGTAGATTCTTCTAAAAATGCATTTTTTAGACAACACCTTCACTAGAAGTAATGTACCCTCTCCCGTTGCCATAGTCAAAATAAAAGTCAAAGTAGGTTTCTATTTTTTCAGCTCATAAAAACTTCCAAATTCAATATATTTTTCACCGTGAGTCGGAACACCATGAAACAAAGCTTGTGCACCCCTTTTGGCTTAGGGCTTTTGGAAAGTACCAAGAACACAACCCGAGGCACATGGTCCCAGGGATCTCACCGTAACAAACAAAACAAACATCCTAACTTAAAGCATGGATGGACTCATGTACCAATTGTTCTCTAGGTATATATACTTCATTTTGATTAATAAAACAAAAGTTATGAGGAGTTTTAGTTTGTAGGCAATTATGGATTCTATACTCTAAAATAAACTTTGAAGTCCTTTATTTAACTCAACTTTCAATAAAATCATAGGATGTAGATTGTTTATTACAACATTACAACCATTGGAATTGGCATTTTTCAAGTCCATAACTAAATTCTTAACATTTTAGTATTTTGAATCATTCTCTCTATTTCTTTCTACTTACTATTTTTTTCCTATCTATTGTACAATTCCAAATGTCTTGATGTAGAAATTTTCAAGCATGTAGCCAACTTGCCTTGAAGAATGAATCCAAAGAAGCACCACCATTTTATACATTTTTCCATATAATTATGACCTTGTGGAGTGCAATTGTGTGGTTTTTTAGAGGGCAAAAAAATGATTTTTGTCACTTCAAATGCTAATATTTTACAATCTACATAGTGGCAAATTCTGAAATCTTTCCTACATCTTCTCAAAATAGCATACTACAAGATCCAATATTTTAGTATATTCAAAAATGTTTTTTTTCTAAAATTTGGTAATTGTACTAGAAATGATAGTTTTGGAGCATTTTTGGTGAAAACACAATCAAGGAACCTTTAGGGGTTAAGCTATGGATTTTAGAGCAAACATTGACAACAAATTAGAATCTTATTATTATTTTAAAATCTCTTGTTAGGTCGACACTTGAGCACATCTAGTCATGTGAGGTTTTACCTAGAAGAAAACATGGAAAGTTGATATTGACCATAGCTAGGGTGAATTGACCCCCTCATTGCCCCGTTTTACCCTTCGGGAAAACGCTATGGAATTATTTATTTGCAATCAAATGAATTTTTTTGCAAATTCTGAACTAAGATTTGCAATCAGCGGCCCCAAATTAGCTTGGGGTAGTATAGAAGTATAAAATATCATGACAAAAAAATAGGGGGCTTTTGGGGGGGCAATGAGGGGGTCAGTTCTCCCTAGCCTATTGACCACTAGGTGATCAAATTTGACTATAATCAAATATTCTTTATTTTATTAATAAAATGAACACTAAATTCACAATTGGAATCAAAAAACTCAAATTAGCTAGGAAAGATCATGCAATATAAAATGAATCAACAATAGGGGATCATATGGTTTACACTTGTCTTCAATCGTGAAAATTAGAGTTTGTTCGCCTATAACATCAAGAAGAATAACTTTGGTCTACTCACACTAAACATAAGTGAAGAGTCTATGAGAGGGAGTTCAACTAGATACATTATAGAGACCACCAACCCATAAAGATTTGATATAATCTAGATAAGACTAATGTGCCTTGTGTTGTTGCCACAATCAAAATTAAAGCAAAAATAATTTTTAAATTTTTTAGAACTAAAAATAACTCAAAACTGCATAACTTTTACATTGTACGTCGGAACACCACAAAACTAAGCACCCTTCCTCATCGAGGGCTTTCCAATGGTACTAAGCACACGACCAAGGGATGTACAATCCGAGAAATCCCAACGTGACAAACAAACAAATTTAAGGTATAGATAATATGTTGTGGCAATATCATTGAGAAGTAGATAGTAAATGCTATCAACAACAAGATTGGATGTGAGTTAACTATAATAATTCTCAATAGCTATTTCTTAGAGACATGATAGTAGGTTGTATAAAATTTTGTGCATCTTGAGTCTATTATACCAAAAACAATAACTCTAGTCTATTCATACCAAAATTCATGAAGAATTTGTAGAGGGTAATTTATATAGTTGTATCATAGAGACATAGAGAGTGAATGCTCCATGCACAACATTGGATGTGATCTAGACATGATAATTCTCTATAAATAATGGGTGTTATTAACTACAAGACTAGATGTGATCTACCTAGCTATAGTGATTTTTTATGGCTATTTCATAGAAATATAGACAGTAAATTCTACCAATTGCAACATACACCTAATATGATCTTACCTTGGCCATTCTTTTGAAGTTGTACATTAGTAAAGTGTGAATTTTTTTTAAGTTGATAAATCAAAAAAATTAGTGTCACAAAAGTGGATGGCTTATACAAAGCATTGTATTTAGACATCCAACTATAGGGATGGATAGAAAACATGGTTGTTTGCATTTCAAAAAATATTTGAAGATGATACTTTATTTAGATTGAAATATTATAATTTTTATTAACATATGAAGGTAGAAAAAAATGGAGCATTTAGAGGGCCATTTGACTCTAGTTAGTAGTACAAATAAAAAAATAAAAAATATATTATTATTTTTATTTCCACGTATTTGCACTATCAACCAGAATTAAATGTACCTCAAAGGCTCCATTTTTTCTAATGATCATAACTACCATTGTTAAAGATAAATCCACATTATTGATGGTTGTGGATGTATATGAGCATGTTTCTTTTGAAAACGCATGGATGTGGAAGGATATTTAGGAGTTTCCTAGCTCCTTGGTTATTGATTTAAATTATAATAAATTTCTCCCATTGGATGAACAGTTTTTATACACAAACTTATTCTTTCTAACTCCAAATCAAATTCATCATCAATCTCACTATAGTTTTTTAAGGGTTGCCTCAATTGACACTAATTAAGAAGCTTAATGGCTTTAATATGGCCCAATTGAAGCCGTTCCTTCACCAAATCCTAAACTCAGTTGAAAATATGACCTTGTAACTTTTTGATGCAAATGTGGTTAAATAGAGTTATTGAAATGCATAGTTAAAGAATCTTTTGTTTGGCATAAAGTGGTACGGGCTAATAAGACGCCTCAAAACTCAAAAGTAACCTTCTGATACAAATGTGGTCAAATGTGGTCAAGTATTGAATCCACCTTCTAAAACTTGAAATTTTCACATTTTTTAGTTCCTTAAAAATTTCATTCCTTTAGTCTCCAAAGTAATAATTTCCTTCAATGTCTTATAGCATAGACCAATTCCAAATTTGCAACAACAAACAACCCTTCAAAGACTTTTCAAAATCTATTGGTTGGCTATATTATAAAGTCACGTGTATAAAGTATAAAATAACAACACCTAAAAGAAACTATTTTATTTACTCCCACTTCCTCAAAGGTTGAATTACCAAAAAAATTTGAAGAAGTTATTAGCAAACTCCATAGAAATGCAATTTAAGAGGTTTAGTAATTTTCTTAATACTCTAGTAATATTTTACAAATTTTTACATTTGAAACCATAGAAAAGCCTATATGAATGGACACCCTTGAAGCACATTGGTTGCTACAAAAAAACTCTTGAATTCTCATTGTTATTGTGGTGGTTTTAACTCTTGAAAGTGTTCATTCAAGGGCATGTTTTAGATAAAGAATGAAAAGTTTATTTTTTAGATGTTGCCACTTTAATATCACAATACAAATTCAAGTTTTCAAATTGACTAATCCTTTATCCTCTAAAGTTTTATGACCAAATTACATTTTTTGCTAAAAAAAGTCTTCACAATGAATTACATGTGGATTTGTGATGAAAAAATAATGGAAGTTCTTTTGTTGCAAGTAACTAGAGATTTTTAAAAAAAAATAACATATCACATTTGCTTTGAACTTGAGTAGCAAAGATTTAGTTTGCAAGAATAATCTCTTTTTAGAATCAGAGTGTTTCAGTTCCATCTCATAACTATTAATGATAAGTTTTTTCTTGCCATCTTGCAATCACATATATTTGACAATTTTTTAAAGAAAAAAAATCAAGTTTTATTTTTATTCTTTTGTTTAAAATTTCAATTCATTTCCTTAACAAAATTTAATTATATATTAATAGTGTAAAGTTTCAAGTAAAGAGGATTCGAACTTTATAATCTAGTTTAGTAAAAATAGAAATGAAATTTATACATAGAACATTGTATTTGTTAAATAGAAAAACTTTACATGAATTTAGGCCTTAAAGATGACCACCCTAATTTGGAAATTTTAATGTAATATTTAGCACACTAAATGTGATATTTAACAAATTTTTATGATATAAATAGCTTCTATAGGCTTAAATATAAATTAGATGTGTTATAATTAATTAAACACATAGAACACATTTATATTAAAGAGGTTTTAATTAGGTTTAAAAAGAGGCAATTCATAGCTTTAAAAAGTATCAAATTATTAATGAATATATTATTGTGGTGTAAGTTTTTTATTTTCCTTCCATGTATTTTTCTACTAGTCTAATGCATGCGTAACATTCTATGATAATATATGCAACAAAAATAAAATTTATAAATTTTAATTCAAGGCATTAGAAATGATACTTTTGAGATTTTTTGGTAAAATAAGGCTTTGGTACTTGAGAGGTTACCCCCTATTCTTGAACATTTAGAATTGAAAATAGAACAAGGATATTTCAACATTTTAATTTTTAACAAATCACTAATTGAAAAATAAATATAACTAAAAATTGGCCATTTGTGAGGACTTGATGGTGATGAGATTTCACCAAAAAAATGAACTTGAAACCATCTCCAATATTTTAAAAGTATGTGCACCATATGGCTCCTTTTTTGGCCTATTTGTATGAATGTGGAAGACATAAAACAACATATTTTTTGATGCCCTTCATATAGAACCTACTCCATTAGTGTGGAAATAGACTACCAAAATTTTACATCTAGTATATTAAATTTGGATATTGCCCAGTACTAAAAACAAAACCCTCCAAAAGTGTGATAAATTAGAGAAATTAAATTTTAAATATAAAATTGTTTTTAATTATTTTTGAAAAATAAGGCATACAATTACAGTCAAAACATTTAGAAGTAGATTTGGGGGGGGGGGGGCATTTGGTTTAAAATTCAAAAGTTATAGTTTGGATAAAAACCAATCTGGCGAAACTTTGCCAAAATTGTTTGGTCTTTCTTGCAATCATCCAATTTAGATACTAAATCCTCTATATACAGCATAGAAGTGATACTATAATTTTAGAAAGCATCAATTTTATTACATTGGTGAAATTCCACAATTTTGGTGCCTTTCACAACTTGTGTCTTGAAAGGTCAATCAATATTGGTTTCAAATTTTAGAGCTTTATGTCACATTTATTGTTGCCTAGAATCCCCCTCTTAATATAATAATATAATAAAATTTCAATACAAAGCACATTTTCATTCTCCTAATGATTTCTTGTCTAATTTTTCTACATCTCTTTTGATCTAATATTTTGTATTGGTACTCCTACCAAAATCCTTCATTAAATCAACTAAATACTACTAGTTGTTTATATTATTTGATTTCAAAATGTTACCAATTCAAAAATATCTACAAATATTTAGATTGAAGCATTTGAATGTCTTAGTGATAATACATTATATGTTCAATCACAAAAGTAACATAGTTTAGTTCGACATTACATAGTAAAAATAAATATTGTACCTAGTATGGTACTTCATAGATTAGGCATGTGATAGAAGAGCAATATATATAGGATTCAACAAACGTTGCAAACATTGAAATATTATGTATGTATAGTATTTTATATAATTTAGTTGGTTAAAAGGATAGCAAATTTGTAACTCCATAATAAACTAAATTCCTTCAAAGACAATTTGTAGAAGCTTCTTTAAAAAACAAATTGGAGAATCAACATTACATGTACTACTTGAATGTCTTGTTGGAGTGTTGGACATGTAAACTTCTAAAGGATTAACTAAGGCATATTTTTCTACAATTTTTTTTTAATTGTCATCTCTATTGCATTCAATGAATGAAACAAAAATTGATTCTTTTGAAAATGTAACAAGTACACATAGGGTCTTAGACCATAGTTGTATAAAAACATGTAGTACAAATTTCATGAAGTTTGATTGTACATATTGCAAGATATTTAAATTTCAAGGGAAAGAAATTATTTATTTGTATCCTCTCCAAGAATTCTTGATGACTTTTATTGTTATTTGTAGGAAAAAGCTGTGCTATAAACTTTGAATTTAAATATCTATCATACTCAAGAATATAATAGGCATGTTTCTACTCATTTTCAAAAGGATAAAAGATGAAGATCACATAGAAAACTATTGTGCAATGCAAGTATGTTCTAAGAAATGTTGGCTCTAGACTAAATGATTTAAAACCTCATTTTCCATCATAGAAGGAGAGAAGAAAGAGAAATAACTCCAACTACTCTAAGGTTGGCATACATGAAGAATCTATTCATTTAGGGTCCCACATTAGGCTTTTGTGAGTCCTTGAGTTGGTCCTATGGTCCTAGAGTTTTAGTTTTTTTTTTCTTTCTAGTTTTAGTAATAAAAATTCTAGTAGAAAAAACATAAAAAAAACATGTTTAAACTGCAATTGGTAGAACCCTCTACTAATACAATGATTTATTCTGCTAGAAGCTTGGAATGTGTAAACCACTCCAATTTTTTTTCTAGGATCTACTTTAGTATTTGAGTAGTCAATTAGATGTTTCAAAGGTAGTTTGGGGTCCAAAAGATAGCTTGACCTAACGATTGCAAGATTTCCATTAGACACTAAAACCAACCTACAAATGTATGTGATTTGCTAAACAAGAATTTAGTAGTTCACAATAGAAAGTTCTTTTAGCCTTGGAATACTTATGGTCTGTTAGATTAGAGGTCACCATCTATGCATAAAAATCCATAGGAATTAGATTTATGATTTTCAAGTAAAATTCAAATAGTACAAGTTAGTAATTCAAACTATATAAGGGATGACATGTCCAAAGATTGAAGAAAAGTATTTTTAGCATAAAAACATGCTAGAAGCTCAATGACCTAATTGGTTCATTAAAATCTCCTTTCAATTAGAAGCTTTTTGATTTCTTTAGGATTTAAAGGACGTAATTAATTTAGATCTCTTTATGAACAATGCAAAGTAAGAATGTGTATCTTTACTTAATATTTGGGACCTTCTTAAAAGTTATCCAAAAAATTTCAATTTTTTTTGGATTACAAAAGATGATTCCATAGAAAGTCAACCATTCAAATCGATGATGGAAAATTCCTACAAATGACCTATATTTTGATAAAATTTTACTAAAATTTAATATAAAATTTTTAGTAAAAATAATGTTCTTCAACAAGTTTCAAAGCATTTTGACACCATTGAGTACTTGATTTTGAGGCTACATCAAATTTAAGCAAAATTTTAAGAAATTCAATGCGTTGATCAATGTATTAGAAGCTTGCAACATCCAAATAAGGCTCAAGAGGATTTTTACTCCCTTGTATCCCCAAACACTCCAAGAAAGTCAAAACCTTTGGAAAATGATAATTCTATTATTTGGGACTTTTACATTTCTTTTGATTTACAATTAGTTAGTGTCAAACAATGGATTGGACTTTTTTCTTGTAATTAACAATAATTATCATTAATTCTAGAAGGATCTATGGGTCAAAATAAGGAGCTTAAGACCTTGAAGAAAGTATAAAAGGTCCTTCTTTCTCCTCTCACAAACTACCTCTTTTTTGTAGTGTCAACCTTCTAATACTTTATCATTTCTAAAAGTCTTGTCCAATTTTGCCATTTTGTATTCTTTTTGTGTCCTTGAACATTTTTCTCATTCTTCTAAGTGTGTTGAAGCTCTTCTTGAAGGACATGGAGGTCCCTTCAAGTATTGGCTTTGTGGTTTTGCATTTTAGGAGGTTGAATCTATTAGTAATTTTATTATTTTTTTAAGTTATTGAATCATGTATTAGTCCTAAAGAAGTTCTAGCCAAATCCTAGCAATGCCATTAGTTAGAATCCCTTAGATTTTGCTTGAAGTCCTATTTAATGATTTTATACTAGCTTCTTGTATGGAAAATCTTTTTTTTGAGAATTCCTCTTAAAGTTGTGATGTACTTGCGAACACATGTTTCATTAAAATTTCTTAAGTTTGGATCTTTGGTTCTTTGTAGTGATCTTACAGTAGTTTCTTGTGTAAAACATTCCTTTCTTGATAATTCTCCCTATAGCTTTGACTTGCATATACATGTTTGGGTGGAATTTCTTGAGTTTGGGTCTTTATAGTGGTCTTGCAGATATGTGTTTTGTTGGATCTTGCACTAGTGTTTTCTTGAGTTGGTTCTTTATAGTGGTCTTACACTAGCTCCTTGAACAAAAAATCCTTTTTTGGAGAAATTCTCCTAGAACCTTAACCTACTAGACATATATCTCATCAAAAAAATTGGTATTTGAGTCAATGTTGAAGTCATTGTTTTAACCACATTCAAATCGTTCTTTTATCAAAATACTTACCTTTTTGTTGTTTGGTACTAAGTAGTTGTCTCCTTTTGTTTCCTTTTCTATTTTGCCTTGTATTGTAAAGCTTTGACTTCATGATATTCATTATAGCTTATCTCCTTTAGAAATTCCTTTTTTTATATTGTTTAGTTTTTAAGTGTTAGCTCTTAACTACAATGGTTTGACTTTATCCCTAACTATCCACTCGACTATCCATTCTCTTTGTTCTATTTTTTGTCACCATGATGGCAAAACTTTGGTTTTGCTTGTGACATCTTACTTGCTTTCAAGGTTTTCTTTCTTTTCTTTCATTAGTCTTCATAATTAGAGCCTCTATGACAACTTAGCTTTCAATTTGGAACTAAGGAAATTTTCCTTTATTAAAGAATTCAATTTTTTTAGTAAGTAGTTGAGATGAGTGTAATCTTTAGTTTGCAACTTGTTTAAAGGAAAATAGACAAAAATTGCAACTTATAGGTTGTTTTAAAGAAAGTTGCAAATTTTTTTGAAAGTTGCTAGAATTGGAGTTGTGCTAAATTATTGTGTGAGGGCTTGTTGATGTCTTAGCTAGTTTTAGTTGTCAAGAGTGTCAAGAACTATTAGAGCTTCTCCCAAACAACAAAATTGTCAAAACTATCAAATTATTAAAAAATTATGAAGGTTTGAAGTTTGAAAGTCAAATGAGGGTTGTTTAATGAATAGTTGTTGATGTTTTCATAGCATTGATCAAAATAATAAAAGGTACAAGATGAATTGTTGATGATAAAGTGATAAAGTTAGCTGACATTTTTTGCAGCATTGATAAATTTGGCAAATGAAATTGTTGATGGTATGGCAATAAGACTTAGTTGAATTTTTTGCATCATTGACAAATGTGATATTTTTGCAACATTGATAAAATTGGCACACAAAATCATTGATAATAAGGTGACAAAATTACTTGATTTTTTTGTCATTTATTATGGTAATTTGAAAAGTTACCAAGATAATTATGTAGTAATTTTTGA
This sequence comes from Climacium dendroides, assembly GCA_950106755.1. Taxonomy (NCBI): domain Eukaryota; kingdom Viridiplantae; phylum Streptophyta; class Bryopsida; order Hypnales; family Climaciaceae; genus Climacium; species Climacium dendroides. The sequence goes on from OX467091.1 coordinate 23,099,588, forward strand.
AAATACTACAAAAAGTTATTGTAGCAATTTTAAATATTATCAAGAAAATTATTAGAATAGAGTTAGAAGTTATTGAAAAACTTTATTGTCGTAATTTTTGAAAGTTATCAAGACAGTTATTGTAGTAGATTTAGAAATTCTGGATGAAAAGTAGTAAAAATCATCCAAGTTCAAAAATAAATATTAAAATTTCTATTAAATTTAGAGGTCAAAATCTTAAAATAAAAATCAATTTCAAGTTGTAGATAGGTAGAATACAGTGGATGAAGTTTAAAAAATCTAAATAGTGGTTGAACTTCATCCATTTGCAATTTTTAGTAGGAAGGTCGGATTAGAACACATTTTAGCCTTCCAAAAAGTAAATGAAATGCTCCACAACTTAAGATATTTGATATCTTGATTTGATTAGCTTTTCTTTTGTAGACCAGAGTTTTGGCCCACATTAGCTAAAACTAGCCAAAACTTTTAATTTTTGGAGATTTATTTGTTTAAAGTTTACACTTAGATGCTTTAGGATCTTGAACAATGCAAGGTTGTCCATTTCTTAAAAAGCACAAATAGACTACATTTAGGCATGCATTAGGAATTCAACATTAGAAACACAAAATTCTTGGTTGTATTTGATTTATTTCAAAAGTAGAAACAAAACATTTATAGCTCTTTCCATCATATACTTTCAAAATTCAAAAATCTCAATGGTATGTAGATTGATTTATTAATCTTTTAGCCTCCTACTTCAAAGGCTAAATAAAAAATCCCCAATCTTTGTAGAAATTGAAATGCTAATGTAAGCACCCGTGAGCCTCAGACATTGAGTATCATTGAACAAAGGGTCCCATTATGTTCTCCTTTTATTCCCATCATGTTCTCAACCATAGTTCCTTCCATAGCAACTGTCTCCAATTCTTTATAGACAACTTTAGAAGCTTTGTGTGTTCTCAATTTTTGTAATGAGGAAGTTTTTTTTTATATTGTTAGAAGCATAATTTGAAGACCTTTTCAAAGATATATTACATATTGGATTTGAAGAAGATTTTCTCTTGCTATCTCCAAATGCTCAAAATTTCTATGTCACATTTTTTCTAATTACTTTACCTAGTTTCTTCTTGATCTTTCTTGTTGCTTCATCCATTGCAACTACTCTTTAAATTGAAAGAATGTTCCATTGCCAAATTATACCCCTTAATTTTATTTTGCAAAGTTTAGTTCTAATTTCTAAATTATAAATTTGAATCACTAGAAAATTATGTACACACAAAGCTCCTAAAATTTCACATCTCATAAAAAAAAATTCCAAAATTCTTGGCAAAAATTGAAAGAATAGCAACCTACTCAAACTTCCATTTGTCCCTTGAAGAACAAATGATTCTTTAGGGATAAGGATCAAATGCCAAATCTATAGTATGGACAATGTCTACCATATTTTTATGATATACACTTTTATCTCACATTTGTTCTCAAGAGCATTTTTTGTAGGTAAGCTCCAATAAATTACATCGACGGGTGATTATATGAACCACTTGTCCTTTTTATGTCACACACAACATGATGGGATTTGTCATCTATTATAACTTTTGAAGCATGAACCAATGAATTTGAGTTCTCTTTTTATAGGAGATTGATGCCTCTATTGTAATTATAACCTTAATTTTTTCAAAAATTATTTTTATATATACATATATAGAAATAAATCTATTTTTCTAATTATTATACTTTCAGATTTAGTGTTCTTTTTAGTAATATTGAGTACTCAAAATTAATGATTTAGAGCTGAAATTTATATTGCCTATTTCCACAATAGAAAGGCATGTTTTGTATTAGGTTCATCTAAAAATAAATTATTTTATGTTCTCCATGTTTATGCAAATAGGGTTCCCTAGCATACATACTTTTGAACATCGAAGATGATTTCAAGCTCATTCTTTTGGCAAAATCTCATCACCATCAAGTCCTTACAAATAACTAGTTTTAAAATTATTAAAATATTATTTTTCTAAATTTCTAAAAAATAAATTATTGAAGTTTGTACATTTTTTTTATTAAAATTTGCACTTTTCAAATTCTCTTGTTTGGAGAATTTTTTTATACTTTACCTTCTAGGAAGTACCATTTTCTTAAAGTGTATATATTGATCATATTTTTTTATATTATAAATTATTTTGCCTAATTTTATAGTACTCCCCATCCAAAGCATGAAAATTGTGAAAATGCTATAAATCAACTAAATGTTGTTTCTTGTAATCACCATGACAAACATATTAAATCCTAATGATCCAAAGGTTTCTAGACAAAATTGAAGTGTAGTATAAAATATGTCTTTTAACACTTGTTTTCATCCCAAAAGATTATGTAATGCATATTGGACAAAAAAGATGTATATTGTCAAATTTAAATAATTATTTGTAAATTATTTATCAAATAAAATTGAAAGAATTTTACTCTAACAACTCCCCTCAAATACAATTTATATTTTAGAATGTGATTTTTTTGCAATTGACAAAAAATTCAATTTACTTTGATTAGTAAAAGAATGGTTAAAGATTTGATCATGAAAACATCATGACTTTCTACTAATAGAATTTTTTAGTACTTCCAAAAAAATATTGTATATTATGTATTCACTTCTTTATAAAATAGTGATGCAATAACAATTTCAAACTGTAAAACCTCTATTCAAAGATAATTTACTTCTATATACATAAAAAGAGATGGAATATTTTTTTTGCCCTCTTGAAATGCTACCTAAAGTCAAACAACAACAAAATGGTTGCATGGGCCATCTAGGATTTGTGTAGATTTTAATGCCCTATGCATTAATAAAAATTGTTATCATTAGAAATTCATTTAATCTTTATCTTCATAATAGATGTTCAAGATAAGAGGGAAGCTTACCTATCTATGTGTGTCCATCCCAATTCACTTTAATTAGAAGAAATTGATTATGAAAATTGTTATCTACCAACTCCTTTTCTTTGAAGGATTGTTGGTGTTTTTAGGAGCCTATAGGTGTTTTCAAGCTATGGAAAATAGAAATTTTGTTACAATGTTAAATGTTTGAAAATTTAAAAATAAATAGTTTAACTTCCAAATCTCTTTTAAACCCAAAATTGGTCTTTGAGTGTTTGAGGCATTCAAAATAAATGATTAGATTTTGAATTTTTTTCTCCCATTTTTTGAAAAATCAAACAACCTTCAAGGTTTCAATCAAATTTTAAAAAAGATTTTACAATTGGCTAAAAAGTTATTTTTTACCTCCAATTTGGATAGGTCGAGCACAGCATTATTTTGTTCTCTAAATTTGCATACTTCTTCCTAACTTGAGACTTTACTAAAATCTCAAGTCTTTAGATCTTTTTGCAAAGTAGGATTTGAGTCATGGGGCTTGAAATATGATGAAGCCACATTGTCAAAAGCTAGGGCAACCTTGAAATAAACATTGTGTTGCTCTTTGCTTGGTCATATCTCATACAAACATTACTTTTAGACTCCAATATTTTAAGGCAAGATCCTTTATACTAGTTAAGAATAAGATCCTATGGTTAAAAATTCTAAAAAGTGGATAGATTTGGACTTATAAAACTATTTTAGGTGTTGTTTTTTTGGCAATTAGTAAAGTATTTTTCAATTTCGACCAAAAAAACTTTGGAGATTAAGTATTCTTTATTAAAAATAATATTAAAAATGAATATTTTTTAATACAAAATACATTGAATCATGAATGAAAATGCATAAAAAATTTGGATTTACTAACATAAATAGTTTAAGAGTTATCAATACATATAGAAATTGTAAAAATTGATGTTATTGCATTGTACTTGACATTTGATTGTAGCTTGACCCCCAACTATCCTAATAAACCCCTAAAGTACAATTCTTTGTTAAGAAGAACAAAAAAAGAAATACTTTGGTTTTAAGATGATCAATACAAAAATAACTTTGCTAGAGACAATTCTTTGCTATATGAATGTCCAAAATGACAACCAATTTCAAAAAGTTGTAGTCACTTTTGCAAGTTTTGACAAAGGCATGTTGTTGTATTCCTACTATTTCACACGAATATTGATAGAGATTATACCTACATCAAAAAAATTTAGTCTTTGGCAAGCTTTAACCAAGTCATGTTTGGATATTTAGCACTAGCTACATCACATGAATAAAGATTTGAGATTATCTAGCTACGTTTAGAAAATTAAGTTTTTGGCAAGCTTTGACCAAGTAATGTTAGGGTATTTCTACAAGCTACATCCTATTTAGTGATTACCAATACTTACTTCAAAAACTAGCCTTTAGTAAACTTTGCTAGAAATCTTCCTACTCCATGTGAAGATAGACAACGACTACTTAGTCACCTAAAAGCCATTGTCTTTGACAAGCATTGATGCAGTAACCCAGTTGAGATAGTTCAACACACTACGTCACAAGCTAGTACGCAAGAGCCAGGATTTACGTCCAGAATTTATGGTCTCTGGCAGTCATCTTTGATAGTCTTTGACAGAGTCCAGCCTTCAATCTGGCAAGACACAGACAGCAGTGGACAGCAGGGGAGCTTCAAGTCTTCAACGTCCCAATATCGATCAAATAGGTCAAGTAATTTCGAGTTAAAGTTTTGTACAATGACTAGATCTTTTAGCTAGACCTGTTAAGATTGGACTTGTCCTATACATTGACTAGAACCTCTACCTCTACCTCTGTAAAGACTGGGCCTTGTGAGCCTGTCTTGTCAATTTCTCTTTTAAATTTGGGCTAGATATTTGGTACTGCCTTGCAACATCTATTCACCTTTGTGCACGGCAAATGATACCAGTGGAGCGTGTGAAGTCATCTGTCGCTGTTGGTCCTGCTTACGCGAAGTCCATCAATTCATTCCACAACTTACGCCATCTCTTTTTTTTCTTCGGTAAACATCTGACAATACCAATGAGATTACTGCATTGTGATCAATTATAATCGGAAATGAAGCCAGTAACTTGTTTTTCTTGAAACGAGCATGACCTCAATTCTATTCGCACCTGAAGCTGCAACATTATTTAGCAACATTATTTAGCAACATTAGCAGTTTAACAATAGAGCGGCAACAAGAATTATAGGTGATGCTCTTCTCTGGATTACGAGAGAGAATCGGGTGCTGTTAGTTATGGACTATTCGGCGTGGCCTGAACCGCGCCACATGCAGTAATGGAATACTGCCAATATCACCAAATTACTGACGTTTAATACTTTAGAAGTAAATCAAGTAATAACAACACGAATGATGCCTGTTGATCGATCTAGCTGCCCTACAAGCATATTCTTCATGACCTCACTTGCGGGTCACGCTAATGAAACTCTGACATCGACAATATCTCTTTCATATCGTCAAGAGGCAACCGGCCACGAAACTTTCTTCTCAAAAAGATGGTAATAAATCATTGAAAGTGGGCTCTCTGATCAACCAAGAAAATTCATAGATATAGACGTTTCAATTTAACAAAGGCCGGAAAGGCTCGACAAATGCCGCGTGTCTGATTCCGTACTCAAACCTCCCACCTCTACAACATCATCTAGCTAGTCCACAAAAGTAAAAATTTGGAACTTTGCCAGTTCAACCTACGCACAGGGAGACCGGGAGGGCGATACCGGGAAAAAAATACCCCCCCGGTATCGCCCTCCCGGTCTCCCTGTGACGAATTCAGGCTGTAAAAATAAACCAACTGAGAAGAGTTCTTCATTCTGTCCACTTAATTATACGTCCGCTCATACGAAGTCTGTACTTGCGTGCCTGGTTCTCGAGAAGGGCAAGGAGCTTCGATCTGAGAGCGTAGAATCGCAATAGCTTTGAGTTGACTTGCACAAGAATGGAGTGCAGCTTCGAACAAAGCTCGGATTGACATTCATTTTGGGGTATCGATGTACAACCATGTCGCTGTAAACCACGCCGCTGTATATACGATCTCGAAATGACGTTAATGACGTCGTTGCAGCATGTTCGAATGATATTGGTATAGTATGTTGAACTGGAGCACTCTATAATCCAGATAAAGTATTGCATGCGGTGTGCTACGGCTTGTACTTAATGGGTGGGTGTTCCCACCACTTGCCAAGTACAAGCTATAGCCCACTGCACACCATATTCAATCTAGCATTGCCACCATCAAAAATAGCAGCCAATGCAAACAAAGCGTATAACTTTGTATTCATTAGTACAAACTAAATGATCGAGAGTATACCACATACACGTACTCCTTGAACAGACGACACAGGGCTAAACGTTACTACTTGATTGAGAAAGAGCAAGGATTTACGTCCCAAATTTATGGTCTTTGCCAGTCCTTGACAGAGGCTAGTCTTCTATCTGGCAAGACAAAGACAGCAGAGGCGTAGCTTCCCCGTCCCCATATCAAACCAGTCAAGTAATTTCAAGTTAAAGTAGTTGAGTAAAGACTGGATCCCGTGAGCCTATCCGCCCAGTTCTTTCAAGTTGGACTAGATATTTGGTGCCTTGCAACATCTATTCACCTTTCTGCAGGACAAATGGCGCCAGTGGAACGTGTGAGGCCATCTGTCTATCTCAGTCCTGGTGACGCCCCGCGAAGTCCATCAATTCATCTCCACAACTTGTGTCATCTCTTTTTTTCTGCAGTAAACATCTGACAATCCAATGAGACTTCTGCATAGTGTGAGTAATCGACTCTAAGCCAGTAACTTGTTTCTATAAACTAGCATGGCCTCAATTTTGTTGATCGATCTAGCTGGCCTACAAGTATATTCTTCATGAAGTCACTTGCAATTGCGGGTCGTGGTAATGAAACTCTTACATGGACAATGTCTCTTTCATATCGTCAAGAGGCAACCGCCCACGAAACTTTCTTCTCAAAAAGATGGTAATAAATCATACGCCAACTTGAAAGTGAGCTCTGTGATCAACTAAGAAAGTCCATAGATCCAGACGTTTCAATTAAATCAGACTTGACAAGGGTTGGATCGAAAGGCTCGACAAATGCCGCTTGTCTTGATTCCGTACTCAAACCTCCCACCTCTAGAATATCATCTAGCTAGTCTACGGAAGTAACTAATTATTAAAGCTTTGCCAATTCAACTTCTGCCGGATTCAGGCTATAAAAAAACAGAAACCGAGGAGAGTTCAACGTTACTACTTGGTTGAGAAAGCGGTGTCCGGACTTTGCCAGCTCGAATAGGGCGTACGCTGGGGAGACTCGAGAGAGCCGCCTTTGTTCGAGCTTGCAAGGTTTGCACACTGCTGTTTCTAACCTGCTGAGGATGCAAGCTTAATTACAGGAGCATACTATCTATGGCTAATCTTCATGGTAAGAAACCGTATGTTTTGTTGGTACCACTCCATTGACAGTACCTGTGTTTGCATATAATAATTGATAGTTTGATTAATAATTGATGGAGCACCGACGTATATTGGTTCCAAAATTTCAATCCCAGAAAGATGTTGTCGACACTGTTTGTTTCTTGGCAATATTGCATGGAGACGGTCTGAATCATTTGATTAAATGCCTACGTTCAGGATGTCACAATCACTAATTTAGTGTAGTAATTACAGAATCTGGCACGCATAACAATTTCAATTGCGTTATCATTCTGCTAACACCCAAGATTATTCCAACAGCACCTGTTGCACTCTAATAACTGCTTGTTTGCTGACCCTATTCAAGTAGAAAATGGCACTTCTTAAAATATCGTGTCTTTAAAAGCTCCAAAATTGTGATGTTCAAGTGTCCAGAGCTCTAGAAACTTGGACTAGTACAGATCTGAGGTTTCAATTGACAGTAGAGACTCCCAATTTCACTTAAATCAGACACTTTAACAAATTGCCCATGTACATAGACAATTTTGTTAAATTGGCACGATTTAGTGGGCCAATTTTTTTGATTCAACTGCACAAAGCTTTAAAGTCTAGGATTGCACTATATGTCCTCCGGATCCAAAATCTTCTACAGGCCAGTACCCAAATTTCACGGGTACAAATTGTACTACAAATCTCAAGTTTGTGTGCTCACTTTGAAGTGCAGACTACGTCAGGGGTTGATATAAATCATTTCCGCATTTATTGACAGTTCGGATTGGAGTTGCTGTCACTCTGACGTTGCGATAGACTTGGCTCGATGTTGACTGGTATACTTAGTTTGTTTACGCTCATCCATTGCAGAAGCTCATCCATTGCAGAAGCAGTCCATGTACGGTCCGAGTGTCCACGAAGAAAATCAAGCCAATGCAAAGCAAAGAAAGCATCGATTTCTCTTCAGTAAACAGCGTATGGCTAAACAGTAAAGGTCAATAGATGCCGGCCTTGAGAATTGACAACGTAGTTGCAAAAATCTGATTCAGAAACTTTCACCAAATTTGCTTGACCAGTACTACATCAACCTTTGCTTTTCCAACAGGATGAAAATAATTATATTTGACTACACCGTGCATCAATCAACTAATTAATTTAAGAGAATGATCGTTTTTTCACTCCAGCAATTCAGTATTTTCAAACAAGTTCCAATTGTACACTACCACGGGAGGACCGACGCTCTGCAGCAGGGCCTTCATCTCCTGAGTCGCCTCCTTGTTCTTGCCAATGAAGATGGCAAATCCTCCTCCGCCCGCTCCAACGAGCTTCTGACCGCAGCTCAGATGTTTCACTTTGTGAAACAGGGAATCCACAAAAGGGTTGCTGCAATTGGGGTCGAGCTCTTGGTGCAACAGCCAGGCTTCCGTCATGATGCTGCCTATGGTGTTCAAGTCGTTGGCCGCAAACGCGGCTTCCCCTAGCTTGGCAAGAGCGGCCAGCCGTTTAATAGCCGCTATGAGGCGGGCGTCACGTTGTAAGTAGCGCCGTACAACTATTTGTAGTACTGTATGCGCCAATCTCACCTGCGCCAATTAAACCCATCATCACAAAGGGTCACTACACCTACACGTCTAAAATCCCGTAACAAGTATATTAGCCAAGATTTCATGCTATAAAAATAATGATCAATTTGTTTGATTGTCTTGTGAAAAATCAATAATTCAGGTAGGGCCACATTTTATATCACCAGAATCATTGAAGACCAAAGCATGTGCTGTTGAAAGATTGAACAATAAAAAATCCCAATATGACCCACTCAAAAGACCAATTTGGAATACTGGTCCTTAGGAGTTAACCTGAACATAAAACTAGCACACTGGACTGTAATGAATGTTCCAGAAATTAAAGAGGTTGAATGATGTTTCCTTACCTGTCCTGTAAAAACGACCAACATTCGAGACTGGAGTTCTACTCTCAAGGCATCAGTCACAGGCACCGACTCCACTTGGAGAGACATGGGTCGCCCAGGTTTACTCGTGGTGCACTTGATACCAGGGTAAACCCCCCCAATTTGGTCTTGCCAACCGCCTCCAGTGCCCATGATCTGTTCCAGAACCAAAACAAGCCGTGCGACGTTATCAGCACCAGAGTCGGCCTGCTTCACTTCGAGAAGCCCCTTCACGACTGCCGCTGCCAGGATACTCGACACTCCCAATCCACTCCCGCGAGGCACATTCGAGCACGTCGAAATCTCGAGTTTTCCAGTACAGCTTTGGCTACTAGTGAACCCTGTGACAACCAAGGCAGCTTTCACTAGACGGAACCTGTCCTCGGAATCAAAAGGGGGTTGGATGGTCCTTCTGTCGTCAACTGTGATTGCATTTGCAGTCTCGTCCGAAATCGTAACTCCCGTCCCACGAGGATGGAGTGCCACTTCAGCGCACAATGGCGAGCGGCCGTCCAGTTGCACAGCCATGTTTAGCACGCAGCCAATTCTTTCCAGACTCCAGGGTGGAGTGTCACTCCATCCACCAACGATGTCTATGCGCACAGGCAGCTCAATCCTCGAGCGAATGACTGGTGCAGAGCTTGAATCCTTTGCTCTCAAATTGCAATTCACCTCTTCTTCTGCTGGAAGTAGCCAACCAGACAACAATAAAATCATGTCCCCGAAATTACAGCAGAATTTACAAGTAAGCAGAGAGTTTTATCTCACATTTGTATAAAAGAGGCAGTAATCATGCATACTCAATTTACAATTGACGATTGACGAATTCATCAGTGAGAATTGTAGCAGTATGCAGAAATATATTGAGCTGTGTTGATCCTCATCAGTATTTACATTCATAAACTAATAAATTCTCATTCTACTGCAATTCAGCTTGCTATAAATAAATAAAAAGTTGCTCACCTAGGCGAATTTTAAAGACGGCATCAGAAGTCTCCTGGGCTACAGCATCCCAGACCCAGGCAGCAGAGGCTGGGTGGGAGTCGCCAGAGGCTTCATATATGTCAGTCAATGCCTGGAACACCCTGCTTGACGGTACGATAATTGCATTCCTCGCCCCTTTCTTCGGCAATCCCGCAACTAGCAACATCGAAACTTCCAGCGTCATCGCAACGTTTTCTTTAGTCCTTCCCAGCGTAATGCTGCGACACAGCTGCGCGATGTTGCGACCCAGGGATCCACAAACGATGCTCGCCTTCAGAAAACCGCCTGCCAGAGTCGCAATGTGCTCACCAACTTCACGATTCAGCTCGTTGAAATTGATACGACTGTGAAGATCACCGAGGCTGAGGCGATGGCTGGAACGCCATTCGGGAAGTATAAAGGGGGTTCCGTCCAAGTTGATGCCCATTAACCACATGGCAAAACCGAGGCCAACATCCTGAGCTGTCACAACTGGGAATAACTTCGCATTCCAGAGATTCTTTGCTTCCGCATTGGGATCCCAAAGATCGCGTTCCGCAATTCCTCGGTCGCTGAGAAATTCACTCCATTGTCCACCGCAAAAAGTCCCTCCAGATGCAGAAGGGACCTTTGGGTCATCATCCAGGCCACAACAAAGTACAACTTGAGCGCTTGACAGCGTTTGAATTGAAACAGGAACCCGCCACAAACAATGGCGGTCGGGAAGAACAAACTTTGAATTTGGTGACTTTGATAAAAGACCCACCGCCACGCACCGATTTCCAATCCTTACACCCTCCACCAGTGTGCAACTGAAGACCAAGCTGCCCTCGCCCACCGAGACATTCGGCTGTACGTCACAACCTATAACACACGCCGATGGTGACACGTCGCACATCATTGAGCCAGAAATAGCACTGAACTGGTTTCGCAAGATGCGGCCCTTGTGATTCTCCGCCAGGTGATCCAATACTTCGCTGGATGTACCGAAATGAAGGAACTCCAACTCCTCTAGATCAAAGACACGTAGAAAGAAAGATAAGGAAAAATTAATGGAAGAGTTAGCACAGAGTTCTTCAACCGGAATGTAAAATGAAACAAACACCTACAAACTGCAGCTCACAGTTCTCCACAGAAGTTTATATACCTGTACCATAAACAGATGCTCCTAACAGAACGCAAATCACATTGTAAAAATGCGAGAGTGAGAATTAAAGAGCTGGAGTCACACCAGCACAATGATGGTACAATCTGCTAGACCCCAATGCATCGATGAGTTTCTTGCCAAGCGGCCGAGATGCAAGCCATCCATGCCTTGCTGGTACCCACGCCCCTGCAATCTCTTCGTACAAACTCACCTGCAGTGCATCACAAACAAAGCATTATTTATTAATACAAGATCATTATTAATTGGATTCCAATAAATGACAATTACAGGTGAAACCTTCGAAAATCACTGTGGAATGATTTCAAGTAAAGAACAAAGACAGGGAGCCCACCCACTTCGTCCCCCGTTGCAAGAATGTCTGCCACTGGGTTTGGATCTTGAAGTGCAAATTCAATCAGATCGCTAAATGCAGCTCCCCGTACAACAAAAATACCCGTATCCAAAAAAGCTTTCCCATCTGCCAAAACCGCCCCCCTCTCGACCATCTGCTTTGCGTTTGGCTTCTGAAGCAGGTCCATCACTAGAGGTAGGTCGCTCGTTGTCTTTTCATGTCCCTGTTCACAAGGAGGAAAACTATCAGATAGAGCTGCTCCGAGAAATTCTACTCCAGACTGAGCACATAACACAAGCTAACTAGTAGAGGAGACTAATAGAAAATCAAACAGCAGTGCCAACCTGAGAACCCAAGATCACACCATGCTTTGCTGCTGTAGCCAACGAGGCAGGGACTGTAATTACAACAGCACCATGTTCAGGGAGCGCTATTGATGAACCATCAAAACATGGGAGGACGTCGCCGGTCATGATCAGCAATCCGCCTGCCCAAAAAATAGAACGTCCTCCAAGTGAGATTTTGTGGCAAAAGGAGGGTATAAACAGGCCCAGCATGTGACTTTTGGTAGAATAACTTTTAGTCAAAAACTAAGGTAGATGATATTAAAACCTGACCCCGTCTCCAAATTGACTGATCCGTGCTACCCAACAGCAGCTCATCTATTCATACACTTGTTTGGCTTTCAATTAGCAAGTTGAGTGTAAGCATGGCTTGGCTAAATGTGTATGACCACTGATCTTTGAATGGAAATGGCGCTGTCTACTATCCCTTCAATAGAGATCAACAACCATCCACTTTGAATGATTGCATAAGAATTCATAAAAAATTGATATCAAGAGAATTTAGCTCTTGTACCCAAATTTTTCTCTCCGGAGCTCTATACTGATAGTCAAAGTGGGAAGAAAAGTGGGAAGCAAAGAGAATCCTTCACGCTAAAATTCTTACCTTGGATGGAAAAGGACTGGAGTACAGAAGCAGAGATGGCAAGAATGTGATCAAATAGCGTGAAGATGTGCCCGTCGGGATCATCCCCAGCCAAAAATGGTAGCGGAATAAACGCTTTGCCAATGGGATTCGCCCATGGCACTCGCTTCGAGTCACCACCTGTGTGCAACAGCAATACCCGCTTCTTGTGATCGCAAGCCAATCGCGGCGTCATCGCAGCCAAACCTTGACCAGATGCATTACTCTCCCGTCCCTAATTAAAAATTGACTTGATCAGTGAACTTCATCATCGCTAATCGAAATATAATCTGACTTGAACACTCATCACTGAAGTACAAGTTTCTCGAATAAACATTGAAACAACATCGACCTCCAGTTTGATATTGCTTGCAAACTTAATACTACAAACCTTAATTTCGACAATTACAATTCATCTTTGCTTCTCTCGATTAAATGTTGATCATCATCTCGATTCTGTATTGATTACTGATGGTTTAAACTCCACAATCTAATCTACATAATCGAATTAAGATTGGACTCCATAATAAACGATTCAGCATTGTTTCCATGTTACACTCAAGTACTGGCATCTGTGAAAGTGGAACAGTATCCAAATCATGTACTGAAGAAATGCAGTATCCAAATCATGTAGTATCCAAATCATTTGGTGAAAGTAGGATTCAAATCATGCAGTAAGGGACATGGTGAGGGTTTCGCTTACATGCAAATGCTGCGCAAGCGCTCGCAGTGCATTCACAGTAGCAGCTCCGGATCCGATGCGTCGCCCTTGCGGGTCCGGCACCGCCAAGACCACCGTCTGTTCGGCGATCGTCCCATTCCCCTGCGCTTGCTCCAGATGCCGTTGATAAAGCTCCGCTTGTGCAGGACTGGCGGCCGTCACCACCACCGCATCCCATGTAGCCACTCGCGATGGACACCGTACGGACAAGCGCAGCACCCGCCACGCTTCCGACAAGTAATCCAGCGGATCCTTCTTCGCCATACAAATCAAACCACAGAGCGCCAAACCCTAAACCTCAATCCTCAACCAAACAATCAATAGGTGGTGACAATTCCGTCCACATTCAAAACTTTACGAAGAGCTCACGAGCAGTGGAACTCACTTCCAGTAACAATCACATTGCCCGAGATCGAGGATAATTGAAACAGAGACCCATAAAACTCAAATCTATTAAAAAGAAAATGCAGACACAACTGGAAATTCCTAAATGTGGATCTAGCGGTCTAGATATGGAACTATCGAAAACCAATGAAAACTAGGTTGTGAATGTCGAGAGAAGGAATCGAGAGTATCTGAGATCAATGGTGCAAACTGCAAAGGGGAAATCGTGGGGATTGCGAATTGTTTTTGTTTTTTTTTATAAAAATTCTAATGCTGGAGGTCAATCTGGAGCACGAACTGAACGGGAAGTGCTGTAGGTGAGGATGTGCGGGGATTGGCGCGGCCGGAGAGACGCCAAGAGTCGCGTGCGTGGATAAATTAGTGTAGGTTGCAGAATTAGGGTGCGTAGCAGAATTATTAGTGAGGGTTACATAATTAGTGTGATCTAGGGCCCACCGAAAACAGACTTCATCCAATATAAAGACCATCCGTCCTCCGACTTTTTGCAAAATCTCATCCAAAGTTGGAGAATTCTTAATAATCAATGCCTTGGGGATGGAATTTTTGTGGGAGGTCTTTATATTAGAAAAATTAGTATGGGTTTTAGTTACCCTGTAGGAAAAATGAAGCAAGTGCTTTGTACATTTAGCTTGTGGTCAAGCCATTCAAAGTGGTGTTCTTTTAATTTTTCAAAGAGGTAGAACTTGTTATCTTCATAGGAGCGATAAGGCTATTTTCATCTATGAAAGTATTTATTATCTATAAAAAAATTATTTATTTATATATAGGCATTCATTTAATATTTTATTTTATTTATTAGTAGTATATGCTTTGTAACAACAAAGGAAATTTTTTTTAGGATAAGAAGTTCTTAAAAATATAATAAAACAATATGTTAAAGAAAGAAGATACTTATGAATCTACTATATATATATGCAATAGTTCAAGTGAATATCTTTTTTAGATCTTAGTTGTTTGTTATTACAAGGTGATTTTGTACAAAATTGTTGTCTATGAGTGACTTTTATTGTTGTTTGTTGAAAGGTTTTAAAAGAACTTATTATTGTTCTAAAGCTTTTCATTGGCTATTATCCTTTAAATAACTTTGCATTGGCTCTCCAACACTAAAAGTAAAAAAAGTAACAAGCCAAGAAAGAGGTGAAGTGTCAAGGGAGTGAAAGGTTTGATGAAAATATTCAATATTAAAGTATGTCAAAAGAGCCCTTTAAGAAAGAGTTACAATACAATGTCAAGGCAATGATAGGTATGTTAAGAAACATTCAACACTAAGGCATAGACATTAGAAAAGCGTTTAAGAAAGAAATTCAATATAATACTACATAGTGAGGACACTTTAAAAACACAACATCATGATACACAGCTCTTCAAATTTTCATAGTAAAATTCTATATATACAATCATAGATAATAAAATGTTGTTAAAAAACATTCAACACTAAAGCATGCTAAAGAAGCATCCAAGAAAGAGGTACAATACATTGCCAAAAAGTAAAAGGTTTGTTGAAAAACTTTGAATGCTAGGGCAGAATAAGTCATTTGTAATGCTATCCCCATTCATGAGCCCCACTTCTTTTAAATAAAAACAATTTCATCAAGTTTTTCTCCAATAGGCTAATCCATTAAAGATTTTATATTATTGATAGCAAAATAAGATGAATTCCTTAAAGGGATGAGAATAGGTGTATTATCTCAAAGCATATCAAAGAAGCATTCAAGAAAAAGGTACCATACAATGCTAAAATAGTGAATTGGAAAAAAAATTCAAAGCTAAAGCATGTCACAAAAGTATAATATATGATGATGAAATAATGATGTTAGGACAATGAAAAATTCAACACTAAAGCATGTCACAAAAGTATTCAAGAAAAGGGGAAAGGGTCTAGACAATAAAAGATCCACCCAAGATTTTTCTCAAAAGAAAAAAATTTACTGCTATGTGGGGAGTTTACACCATTTGAATAGAATAATTGAAGATTTAAAAACTTTTAAAAACTTTAGGACTATTTGATGTTTAAAGATAATAACAATGAAAAGTTCTTTTCAAACTTTTGAACATTGAATTATTGGAATAGGGGCGAGTATTGAAGAATTCTTAAACAATTATCATAGCTAGAATCAAAGTAGGTATTAGAAGATTTTTGGCATATTCCAAACAAAAATAATAATAAAATTAAGAAACTTTAGTTGGTACTTTAGACCATATAATTTTTTATATAACATATAATGTTGATCCAATTATAATAATACTTGTATTTTAATTCTATCTTTTGGTTAACATATTTTTTCTATACTTTATAATAATAATAATTTAATATATTCCATTTTACAAGTTCAAAATATTTGAAACCATTAATGTACTTATCTTCTATTTAGAAGCCTTTAGGGAGGTCATAATGAAATTCATCAAAAGTCATGGTAAGAAGGTATTTATGTACAGTTCTACCATCTACAGTAGAAAAAATATGGAGGCATTATACAATGTAAGGTAATATGCTCCAAAAGAGCCCTTCTCTTTCAAATCACCCCTATTATTAGCTAGAGAATGAAGATGAGGTGATTCATAAAAGAACCACTTTAGCCATTGAATGAATCAAGGAAAAATTATTTTTTTAAGGCAGTAGCCAATCATTGTCCTTGATTTCCTCACATCTTTTTACAGGTTGCACGTGGATAGATTTTAGAAGACAGGGGACGGAGGTCACAAATAGGTGCCTATGCCCCAAATCTTTGAAAATTCATAAATAATTCAAAAATGATTATGTGTTATGTTCCAAATACAAAACCACCTGTGTTATGTTCCACCTCTATTTTTCTTTCTCTACAAAATGATATAAAAATGTTTTTTCCATGAAAACCAATGAAAAAGGTGGACCCTTAAATGGTTGCTTTTAGAGCGTAGGTATAAGTAAAAACTTACCTTACCTTTAGTTACCAGTTAGACTTGACCCTTTTCCCCGTCCGTCGGACGAACTCAAAGCGCAGTCCCCTCCAACCTGACTCATCAGTCATCCCCATCAGGCCCAGTCCCCAGTTAACCCTAGTCAGACCCGTCCCCAAGTAACCCTAGTAACTGCGAGTTACTAGAGTAAGAGGTGCCCACCAAGAGCGTTGATATCATGACGGCGCCCTCTCGAGGGCGCCAACAGATGAACCTCCGTCCCCGTCCGTCTCTCCACATCCATCCATCTTCCATCTGCCCGTCACCCCTGCCCGACGACGAATACCCGGGCGCCCCGGCGCTGCCCGTCCCTTATAAAAGAAGGCCCTCCAGCCCGGGACTGGCTCACTCTCGACTGAGCGGGGGAGTGAGGTCGCTCCCAGTGAGCGGCGCAGCTATGAGATCGTCGTCACGATCCCACCGCACCAGCGCCATGGCCACCGTCCAAGTCGGTTGGCATTTGGCTTCCGCTTTCCAATAACCCCCTGATCGCTCCAATTGGAATTTTCTGCGATTTGTGGCGAATTTCGGAAGATTTCGACCGTGGGGTTTAGCCGCAGGGTTGCGAGGATTGCAGTTTTTGAGAGTGAGCAGACTTCGGGAGGTTTGTGTTTCTTCTCGTTGACAGAATTGCTTTCGATTGAGTTCAAACGGATTGGCAATTTTCCGTTGATTGATTGCGTGGAGAGGTCGTGAACCATCATATGTGAGCAACTTGTAGTGTTGGCGCTCACTTTGGAGGTCGTGAGATGGATTGATTGGTTTCGATATGGCCGTCTGTTGGAGCTTTGCTGCCGTCGTCGGTGGCAACGCCCGAGGGCGACAATCGGCACGCCCTCGGTAGGCGTGCGTTTTCCGTCTTCAACCCTAATTTTTGTTTCTTTTTCGGTTTCGGCTTGTTTCGGAACGGGCATTGGAAGGTTGGATCATAACGCGCTTCAGAAATATCGTAGGTCGATTGGAGATTTTGTTCGGATTGATGATACTTTGGTAATCTTTTTGGAAACTTTTTGGAAAGAGCATAAACCCTAATGCTTGTAATTGTGAAGTCGGTAGTGCGCGTCGGGTAATTCTTGATATGTTTGGAATTGAGTGATTTTCGCTTGGTCCTATGAAAGCTGTCGGTTGACGGAGGCCTAGTGAGGGTGGTGGGAATCGGTTTGGTATTCATTTTCTTCAAGATTCGTGAGAGACCGAAATGGTTTCATTTAGCGCTCAAGATCGGTTCGGTCTCCGCAAGTGTAGATTTACTCAGTGCAAGTTGGTGGTAGTGCCATTTGATTAACGTGAAGCTCTCTTTGTTGACAAATTGTTTGGAGTTTTGTTTCAGTATATTGCTCCGTGTCCTTGGATCAAATATTGAAGCACTATTAGTATTGTTCGTCTTGGCGGGCTCTCCACTTCGTGCTTTAATTCTTTCTGATTGAGAACAACTTTCGATCGCTGTATGCTAGTTATACTACGAACTAGGGTTAAAGGTTGTTCACTTAGGAGGTTCAAATGTGTGGTCTTTCTGAAAGTAAGTTCTTTGATCATTTTTTGTTTTGGTGGGCGTATCTTAGGTTATTCTCTTTTCCCTATTCTTGTGAGAGTTTGGAAGCTAGGGCTTGGCGTCGACTTATTTTGTGATCAGCCAATTGTTGTTCTCAGAACCGGATTAGTGGTCTGCTCAAATACTTCTTTTTCGTGGTGTCTGTAACATTGATGACTGTAGTTGAATGCATCTTTTAGCAACCTAGTCTTGCTGACACTGTGATGGCGAGGGTTGAATGATGTAGGGTTTAATTGATGACAAGGTTCAGATGCAGTAAGGCTTGCTGGTTCTCAGTTTTTAGAGGACATTGATATTGTCGTTTTAAGCATGTGTTACGTTTGCAGATCGCTGCTCTTGGGATACTAGAACAGAATGCAAGGAGGTTCAACATGGTGGGTCAATATTTGGTACCTTCGAGGTTGGCGTGGAATGCAGTGGATATGGGGTCTTCTTCCGGGGGCTTGCGAATCGGTTACATCGCACCACAGCTTAGTATAGGGTATCGATAGTTATTGAACCATCTTCTTCTTCTCGAATATCATTTGCTTTCCTATCATCTGAATACTTCCCCTTTCTCGCTTCGGTAAATCACAGATCTGTCACATACGCCTTAATCAAGTCAAATAGATATGTACAGTTTGAATATTTTACTTGTAGATATTCGCTTTCTATTCGTGGTCGCTAGGTATCCATGTCGAGCTAACTCGAGCTTGCCATGAGAGTTCTTTGTCGCAAGTGAGTTCTTTGTCGCAAGCGAGTTTTCGATCCCTTTGATGTGAGACCAGGCTTCAAAAGAGTTTTGGAATGGGTGTAGGGGGTATGAGAGTTAGATCCTCTTCTCGATCTAGTTAATGTCAACCATGGGGATGACTACTCAGGCTCCTGCTGCAGCGATGTCTGTCTCGAAGCTCATGCAGAGGCATTCTTTCGAAAGCCCTTCAGAGCTTGAGAAGGAGTTACAGCAAGCGCATGTTAGCCTGCAGTCGCTTCTGACACCACCATATAACGTTTCACATTCTACAGCGAATACACCCCAGCTGCCCCATGCGCTTTTGTATGCCATTTTGACGAGCTCTGCGTCTGCTGCGTCTTCGTACCTTCATCACTTGACAGCCTTGACTACTATCACAGGAGATGGCTACACTCCATTTGTGGCCGTCCTCCTCCGACTCGTCAATGAATGCTATCCCAAGCTACTTGAGCAACCACGAAGTCAAGTTTTGTGGCTATTGAGGCAGCTAATAACTTTCAATGCTGCTGACATTGAAAATTTATGTGTAACACTTCTACGGCAGGTATGGCTGCTCGTTCTCGTTTGTGTACCTCTACTTGTATAATTTGAAATGTAGTAATAGTTGAAAGTGCGCTACGTGGAGTTTCGTTCCATTGCATCTTCTTTTTGGATCATTTTTTTGGGTCTTCTACGGTGCTTGCACCTGTTACTCATGAGACGATCCTCATGTTGTTCTCGTGCGTCAGGTTGCGGGTGGAGATTTGAGTACGGGAAACGTCTGGCTGGCTACTCAGCTATTGGATGTCATGCTGAGCTTTGAGCACTGGCTGTATGAGAAACCTCATCTCTTCACTATGGCTTTGTATACTTATCTGCGACTCCTGCCAGATCATACTATGGGGAAAACCCCAAATTTGAATGATATCAAACAGAAAGAAATAATGTTCTGCACTAAAGTTCTTCGGGAGAGATTCCAAGATTGCCTAATGATTGGTCGCGACCTGATTCGTCTACTTCAGGATGTTGCGCTGCTTCCAGAATTTGAGCTTATTTGGAGGGACTTGTTGTCCAATCCTGCAGCGTTCAAGGCTCCTGGATTTACAGACATTGGACAGTTGTATGTGGTCAGAACACCCACTCGGTATTTGGCATCCAGAGTTACTCCAGATATGGAGGTCCAGATCAAGTTCATGCTTACGAGTATCCGGATGGGGAGTCAACGAAGGTATCAAACGTGGTTTGCCCAGCGTTATTTGTTTACTCCGGAGAGTGAAACGCTGGTATGTGATTTGATCCGGTTTATTTGTTGTGTAATTCACCCTACCAACCAGATCTTGCAGTCGGATATTTGTCCTCGCTGGGCTATCGTGGGCTGGTTACTGAAATGCTGCAAGAGCAACCATGTAGAAGCAAATGCAAAGCTAGCATTGTTTTATGATTGGTTGTTCTATACCAAGACAGACAATATCATGAACATTGAACCTGCCATTCTACTCATGGTGCACTCTATTCCTAAATATGTAGACATGACCCACTCCCTTCTGGAGTTTTTGTTTCTGTTGGTTGAGAACTATGATCCCATTCGGCGTGACTTGCTCTTGAAGGGTGTGACAGCCTCCATTGACATCCTTGTTGGCAAGGGAGTGGTCCGGTCATTGGAACCCCTTTCAGCTTCACATTTATTGTCACCTGTACTTCGTGAGAAGTTGAACTTTTATTTTCCCTCTTACTGTAAGCCGGATACGGGAGAAGGACCAAGGCAGTTTAGACCTGATCCTTCGCCGATGGATGGGGTTCATACTGGTAAAGGGGTTGCCATAAGCAGTTATGTTCCTTTTGGCGGCGACACCCAGTCTTTGCCTGGTGCTGTTCAGAATTCAGATGCTTCTGGAGCTAGCGCTGACGATCTGAAACTGGGTGATGCTGGAGAGAGTATTGGAAACAGAAAGAGAAGGCGCCTAGGTGAGATTTCTCTTTTTTACCGTAGTGGATCTTTCATGGATTATCCCCATGACTTGTTGGACATTGCCTAGAAGTGTGACTTGTTGGGTCTTGATGTGATAATTTGCAAGCTTTGTCCCGACTAGTCACGACCACCGTCTCTGTTACAAATTGCCTTCCTCTTTGCGTTACTCTTCGTTTCCTTTAAATACCGGCTGTTTCCAAATTGTTTTTCATTAACATGTGATCCTTTGTGCTCACAGGTACATCAGAAGCTGTAGTTTCAGAAGTGCAACTTCTTATTGATGGTCTTAAGGAAGCTTTGACGAAGTCTGAAGAATGTGCAGCTATTGCATTGCAAAGGCTACTAGCTTCGTTTATTGCGGCTTCAGATCAGTTGCATAGTGGAAAACTTGCTAAAGTAGACACTTCACATTCATCAGAGACAAATATGGACCCGCCTTTGGCAAATCATACTCCTGACTTCTCTTCGTCCGCTATCGCAGTCCAAAGATTTGCTACTCAAGTGATAGAAATTATTAAGAAGGGTGGTTTTGATATCTTTGGCCCTCTCAAAACACTACCATCAGAGAAATCTAATGGTGAGGAACCAACATCCTTAACTTCAACTCTACTACATATGTACGTGGGCAACAACCATCCTCAAATGCGTCAGTTACTAGTGGCTTGGCATCGCGGAGGTCTCGCAGTTGGTCCTAGACTACTATGTTATGCTTCCAGGTATTTCTCATTCGTATGTCACATCTCCAGATAAACTCTCAAAACTTAAGTATCTCTCTTTCTTTTAGTTTTCTACTTCTGTATGGATCTGTTTCTTCAATTTTTTGACTAATTTAAGTGTTGGCATATGTGGTTATGTCAGGCTTGCAGAAGCAATAGAGCCATCTCCGTTTAGTAGCCCTGGTCAGACGATAGCCACAGGAGATACAGAAGTTGGCCTGTCAGGCAAATTGGAAGTACTGAGAAGTTGTAGTGGAGCAAATAGGCAAAATCTAGTGGCTGATGGAGATGGAAAAGTTCTGGATAATTCAGGCAATTCTTCCCAGGAGTATTATAAAAATGGTGGGGATGGTTCAGCAGATGGAGCAAACCACCAAACAAACAGCAATCTAGGGGAAAACTGTCGTAAATCACATTCCAATGACGTCGACTTGTCGATGTCTGTAGCCAAAGCTTTTATTGCGTATGAAGAATTTCTAAGTCAATTAGGCACGGGGAATCCTCCTTCGCAGGCTGGAGACTTGAAACTTACGGCGAATCACAAACCTGTAAATTCGAATTCTACCCCTCTTGAAAGGCAGGCTTCGATACCACTAGAACCAAATACTACCATTTTTGACGGTGAGGTGCAAAAGCTTGAATCGAACACTCCCGATGCACTTCTTATCGAAGATTTAGAAACCTGTTTTGTGTGGAACATGCAAAGACTTTCAAGGGTTTTGCCCTCAGTTTTTCGGTATCTTCCTCATTTGGCCACCGGGAAAGAGGCTATGTTGTCACTACTAGTCTCAACTATTGATCCTGTTGATCTTTCCCATTACGAATATTGGGTAACAGTCGGAGAGCTTGCTGTTGTGGGGAGAGAGGTGGAGTCCTTGGCTCGTCTTATCAAGGCTACTTTGAGTTGGGATTCTATTGAACAGCAGTATTTTTGGCGACTAATGGGCGCTGAAGCACTTGCTCTTTCTCCGGCTCCAGTCCTTCAGGTGACCCACTTGCTTTTCTTTTTTTCTTTTTTCCAGCAGGATTATTTCGACTATTTAGGATGAAATTTTTATGTGCTGGTTTACACCTTGCAATCACAATATTTCTTAACGAGTAGGGAATGAACTTTCTTGCACTGTATCTTCCAGATTAGAGGCAAGAAAGCAAACCCCTGAATTTTGTCTCTTACACCAAATTGATGCCTCAGAGCTCATTCGTTGTCTTTCTGAAATAAAAAATGAGCGAAGATCATTTACTCCATTACTACTGCAGAAGAACACGTTCCGCTCATGATTCAGCCAGATTAACAGTTAACTAATAAAAAGACTTTTATAATCTTGGTTTGGAGTGTAAATCACTGCAAATCTTTTCATCGGCTTACACTCCAAACCAAGATTATATGAAAAGATTTGCATGTCAACCACTGCAAATCTTTTCATCGGCTTACACTCCAAACCAAGATTATATGAAAAGATTTGCATGTCAACCACTGCAAATCTTTTCATCGGTTTTGGTGATTTGACGTACGTTTTGAAGTGGTTAGGCTTACCAATGCGTACCTTTACTTTGTTGATGGCATGTTCAGTGATGCTTGTCCAAGCAGGTTGCTTATTCAATTCCTTGGTGACAATTATGGCAGGTGGTGCAGTTGAGTCTTGCGGTTGTGGACCCACAGATGAACTCAGATGCTCTGTCAGGGCTAGTTCAAATATTACGGTCACAGGCACCTACAGTAGCACTTTTAGGTGTAGTCCTGTCACTCCCTCCAAAATTTGGCCGCTTTGTTGCGGTAGTTATAACGGGATGGGTGTCCTCACATTATACGCCTCTCCTTTTATGTCTACAGCAATTTTCTCCTGACAGTCTCTTGAAGGATGGGCGGTTTAGGAAGAGTGATGATGACGAGAACAATGTTGAAAAATCTGTACTGCCGAGGTTTGCCATGTTCTCTCTGCTTTTACATATTTTGCTTTATTTTTCTTTGTCACTATAAGGTCCGGAGATGGATATCTGTCCTTGTTTTAAAACGTGCTCTTATTTATCACTTCACATTTTAAAACCGACTAATTGGATACTTGAATAGTGATAGTGATAGTAAGGTCGATGATTGTAGAAGTTCGACATGGACTGTGTTGACTCACGGGTGTTTCAGCAGGCCAGAATCGGTGAGCAGTGCAACAATGGCCGCGCTCTTGAGTGCTTTTGAGGATTCAAAAGACGGGAGGATTGGTATGGATGAGAAGGCTACACTTCGTGCAGGGGAAATTCGACGCGCTCTTCTCAAAGTCATGGGAAGTGTTGGGGTTCAAGCTGTTGAAGTTTTAGTGGAGAAAGTTGGTGAAAATTCCTAACGTCTGTGAAGAAGCCAATGTACGAGTTTTTGAAGGTTGACCTGACGGTTATTAAAAGTTCGTAATCAATCTTTGTGCTTTTGTGTGTGTTTAAAGCTTCCTTACCTACAATCGGTTTTCTAGTTTGTTTTCTCAGATCAGCCTGCTGTAATGTGAAATGTACGTATGAATGGTGTCGATTACCTGCATTTTGACCTAAAAAGTTTTTTTTTTTCTTTTCCCAATACTGTGCAGCTTGTTAGCATGCAACATTCGGAGGTCAGTCCAGAATTTTCTAGAAGTGATCTTTGGCAAACAGAATCTGTCTGCACTCAAGTGGCCCCCAATACTGTGACGCTTTGAGAATGGCATGGGAAGGCATTTCACCAAGAAGACTTGTCCGCTTCGGAAAGAGTTCTCACGTTGGAACTGTGACGTATGGTGAGCTGCGTTTGTTACCCTTACATAAAAGGTGAAAGGTCTCTTCAGACCCGTGTTAATTAGTTCTTGCTTGGCTGTTCCTTGCGTCCTTCTCTGTAAGTAGAGGGCTCTGTGATGAGACGAGGGAAATAACCATAAGAACAGCGAGTGAATTCACTCCTTTGTTATAACTATCTCGGCTCTTTGCCATGTGAACCTCACATTTTTTAGGAGAATTGCCATATCTGAAACATGTACTTTTCTGAAACATGTACTTAAGAGTAGCCTTTCAGTGGTAGTGTGTGATTCTGCCCAGTTAAATCATGAACACAAATGTTTTTTATGTTTCAAAATTTGATTGTGATCATGTTATATCTAATGTATAATATAGATGTTTATAACTCCAAACTTGTAGCCTGTGCAGGTCTCTGCAGTTAAAATGGAGCCAGATCAAATTGGCTTGATACTCATCTATCCCCGAGGAAGTGGCGGACTGTATTGTATCACTTCTTTTAAGAAAGAAATTGAAGCTCTTTACAATGCCACTCCCCGGTAGTAGTGAGAGATGTGGGACTAGCACATGAGATGCAGAAATGAGAAGCATATTTTTTGTATAATATATAGCCTCGTGATATTCGCTTGCCGTCGGTGAGTTGGGACAGGGTGAAGTCCAGCAGCTAGGAATTGCCCGTCAATTGGGTTACCAATACAGAATGCAACTTGTACTAACTTTGAAGTTGGAAGGGCGCCAGTCCCTATGGAAATTTGAATACTGAGCTTCGGCACTGCCATCCAAGAAGCTGAGCTGAGGATGGGTCCCAATGTACCTAGGTTTCGACCATTTAGGAATGGAACATGGAGATGAATGTGCTTCAATTTATTCTAAGCTTACTGTATGTTGCTTAAGGATGCTGCCATATCAGATATGAAAGCACATGTCTTTATTAATCTTATAAAAAAATTTGAAACGTCTGAGTTTGTTTCAAAAGAAAGTGGAGAAATTATGTTCAATGTAATAAAAAAAAGCTTCAATATCGGCACCTTAACCCTGAAAGGATGAGACCTAGTAGCTATCAAACCAGTATAATGTTTATTTTAATTGTGCAGTGAGGTATAAGATTTTGGGGACGTCAAACCCAGCCCACGAAGTGGGCCCAGCACGCTGGATTTACCCCGGGGGAAAGTGCAGGAATTTTTTGTTTTTCACATAAATTTTTTTTTCAAATTTTGAATTCATATTTGTAATTACAGACCCCATAACTAGGAGAGTTCTTATATATACCCTAGACACGCCTCAAAACAAGGGGCATTTTCTTACCTTTACCCTGGGAGAATCTGTAAATTTCCTTGCTAGTCCACTTTGTGGGTTGGATTTAGTTTCCTACTATAAGATTATGCATAAGATTAATCCCTAAATGTTTGAGGCACCAAAATCTAGTGTTGACAAAACTTTGAAGTTAAATAAAACGTTACCGACTTTATTATTTTTAGTAGGTTATATTTTTGAAGTTTAGTATTAGCATCAAAAATCTGATTTGAAAATGAATGATTATGATTTTTCTTTTGAAGATATTGAGCAAGGGTGTTCATTGCAAATCTCAATTTTTTTGTGTTTTTAGAAATGAGCTTCAAATATACTAAATTTTAAAGGAAAAATCACATTAGAAATTCATTTTTTAAAATTGTAGACTAGATTTTGAGAAGCCGTGAATTGATTGGGATTTACATGTCCTTTAATCTCATATTTTTTTAGTGACCAATTTTTTTGATTTGACATGTGAAAATATGTGAAAAGAGGATTGAATCACGTTCATAGTTTTACCATCTTCATGATCAAACATTATAATTTTTCAATCCATAAGTGACATTGTTGTGATTTCTAACATGTCTAGTTAAAATTTGTATATTTACAATAATAAAAAATTGATAAAACTTATCAAAATTTTGGTTTTTTCTTCAATTTAGAACAAATTTCTAGAAGCCCTCCAAAGATCTTACACATTTAGGGGTTAGGCATATACGTAGATGCTTCATTGTTTTTTTACTTAATTTAGATGACCTTGAACACATACCTTAAACCATTCTTTCTTTTAAAATGTATTATAAAAATTTGAATATCATTGCAATGTTGATTGAATGGTTAATATTTATATGAATTTTTGACATAGTAGTAACATTACAATATTAGCTAGAATAGATATGGATGGCTCTATATTTATATGAATTTTTGACATCGTGGTGACATTACAATACTAGATGGAGTAAACATGCTATTATATGATAGGCTTTTTTATTGATATCATGGATGCGTGAAATTTCAATGTAATCTTTTAATGTCATGAATTCTTACTATGTTTCTTTATTTATATGAAATATATTTTAAGAATAATTCTTAACTCCTGGAGAACCAAGTGATTGAATAATCAATTAAAAATTCAGGTTCTTTTCTACAAAGTCAATTTTGGTTGGATGTTCATGAAATTTTGATACAAGGTGTGAACATATACCTTCTTAGTGGATTTTTGGGGGATTGAATGCCTATATGTGTTGCCCAAAAAAATTTGGGTAGTTCGGACAATTTTGGCATCTTTTGCTAAAACCCTCATTGACTTTTGAAATTTGGTGTATAAATAAGTAATAAAATATGGTATAGATTTGTTCCCTCCAAACCAAATTTTATTGTTTTCAAATCACATTTTGAGAGGAATTGAGGTAATATCAAGAAAAAAACATTTTCTTTTACCTTCAAGTCCTATTATCTTGCAATTTGTGAAGTCAAAGTTCTTGAATTTTTTCCACACATTCCAAATGTTTGTTTCTAACTCTTTATTGTTTGGATTTCAAATAACAAATTTCTTTATTGCACAAGTCTATTGCAAAAATGGCTTACATATTGCAAAATCACTTTACCTTGCATTGCAAGGTAATTTACAATAACTATAGTTATACTCTATATTTGCTTTTGAAATTTTGCTTGAGGGCACCCAATAAGATTTAAAACTCAATGGTAGAAAGGATCAAATTCATCAAGGGCAATAATTTTATTCCAAAAGGGCTTGAAGTTTATTGGCCTCGTTTTGTAGGAATAAAGAAAACATTAGGAAAAAAATGAGCCCTCAAAAAGGTTGTAAGTTCCTAAATTGTAAAGAACGTTGGCAGAAAAAGGAAAAGAAAGAAAGAAATTTAACTTTAAAAAGAAAAAAAAGATTTTGTTAGCAAATTGAAAGGCCTAATTAACGTTAGACCATTCAATTAAATAATTGAAAAAAATAATGAGTTCCATTGAGGGAAACTCCTCAAAGAGAAACAACCCCTTTAGAGGCTGATTTTTTGCCTAGTGTTTTTTTTTCCCTCACTTCAAACATTATAATCTTTCAATCTTAAATGGATTGAAATTTTTTTAGCACATAGTCACGATAGTCTGCTATACTTTTGTACACTTGAAGTTCAAAAGAAAAAGAATTATTTTTAATTTTGGGCAGTTGACTAAATGATGACAATTTTATCAATTTCTCTTGAAAAACAACCCTTGGTTATAATTAACTACAAAGATGTCTTTTATATGCATGATATTTAATACAGCTACAATTGAATTTCATTTATTAAGTTTATACAAGTAATACAACTAATATGACTTGTGCAATTGTGCTAGATTGTTGGTCAATTGTAAAAATTGTTGAAATTTTGTCCCATTCATAAGACATAAAGTATAAAAATAAAAATATAAATATAAATATAAAATTTAAACTAAAAAAAAATCAAAAGACCTCCTTAGTTCAAAAGATAATAATAACTAAAACTTCATAGTATTATTACTTTCAATTGTAGATTAGAAGAACAAAGCCACCTTCCTATTGACTTGTCTTACAAATACTTTTTGGGAATATTTAATTTCAATCTATTAAATATATTAAAATTCTAATAGAAATAAGTCCCAATTTTTTTAAATGACTTCTTTACAAATTTTCTTTAGATTATTAAAATTTGCTTAATGTAACACATTTTAATAAGTTCTAAAATAGAATTTGTCAAAATAGAAATCTTAGGAACTTGTAAACCCATAAGATTTATAAGGTTTTTAAAAGACTATAACTTTATGTATAAAAAGATCATAATTATATATTTATTGATGTTATATTTTTTAATATTAGAATTTTATAAATAGCACAAGAAATATCATTTTTTGGAGCTTTTATTAAAAAAAATAATAAATAAAAATTTAATGATTGAAGGTTTGTACATATATTTTGTTAAACGAGGTTCTATTGAAGATGTCTAGGCAAAAAGACTTTTGAATGTGCAAAGAAAATATCCTCTACATAGTATATGACATCAAGATTTGTCATTTTATTTTAAGATAAATGATTATCCAATGTTATTGAAGGTCACTATTAATTGTTTAGATATATGCTTTGAATGCCATTTGTTCCTTTGTATATGCCAAGCCTTATCATTTGTCACTATTTGTTGCCAAGGCAAATGGTTGTGCATCTGTTTGGTGTGAATTTTTATACCAAATATTTTTATAATTAGTTTCTATAGATGAAGTTTTGCACGTTGATGGAAGGTGTTAGAGAAGCATAAAACAAAAAAGTATTCTCTTCAGACCACCCAATTTGAAGCTTCTTGAATTGATCACCTAGGAATGAGACGTACATAAATATTTGGATGGTTTAGACTGCCTGATTTAAACTTGGTTGGGACGATTCTAATCTAAGGAGGATCAAGCAGCCTAATACTTCTAAGAAAAATGCAAGATATATGAGTTTTAGGAAAGACGTTCTAAATTGACATAAGAGTGGCAAGTAAATGAAGCTAAGTCTAAATTGAATGTTAAAAAAGTTCTATAGGATAGTTTAGACTGAGCATTCTAATGTGCACAAGAGGAGTATATGTACTTTGTAGCTTTTGAAATCATTTCTTTGGTTCGCATGCCTCATATTCTTCCTATATTGCAATAGCTTTTTAACCACCTCGTTGTCAACAAACGTTGCCCCTAAAGTAATTTCTTGAGTGACCTTCCAAGTGTATTGCCCATTGATCATTTTCAATGGAAAAGCCTTAATGCAATCTGCCTAGTAGGTTGGCTTCTCCAGTGTGTTTGGTATAACAGTCAAGATTTGTTTAGTGAAGTTGACCTACAATCCTACATTATGTAATAGAGGACAACCAAGATGCATTTTTTCTCCAAGGGCCTAAAAATCATACCCGACTTTTCTTTGGCACTTGTCATGTCTACAAAGTCCAACTTGAAGAAATTCCCTCGGCTAAATATGTACATGTAAATGAATAACTCTTTGAACTTCTTGTTTGCCATTAGACACTTCAGCCTTAAGGTGTTTTTGTGCTTCCTCTTTTTTGTTGCATTTGGACTTTTTCTTGAACTTTAAGTCTACAAAAAACTTATCTATAGCGGTGTCAAGATCAAATGGTATAGTCTTCAAGTTGTGCATCCAGTGGCCATTGACCCTCTTGATTGTCTGCTTTTATAGATACCTCAATGAACTCCGGGACCTCATCCTATCACGACAAGCTCAGGGCTCTTTTAGACTCCTCGGTCTCTGGTTGTGTGTGTCATATCCGATGTGGCCAATCCAAAACTTCATCTTGTGAAGTTGATTAAGCACTAGCACTAGGGGTTGCAATTTTTTTCTTTCTAGTCTTTTGCTTATCCGATGTGGTTGGTGCGACATGCTTTGCTACTACCGTACTAGGTTGTGGAAACTAAAGGGGAGCAGACTTTGAAACCACTATTGTGGGAACCGCCGCCATACGAGTAGTAGCCATAGCACTAGTATCTACTAGAGTCAATGTTGCCAAGGGCTTGGCACGAGTATTAGCATTGAAACTTGATGAGCCTGCTTTTTTTTGAGCTCGTCCTCATGTATGTATTCCGCAATTGTTTTTTTTTCCTGTGAGATGTTACTAATAGTCAACACCAACATGTAGAGAGCAAGGTAGAGAGTGGTTTTATTAGTGAGGTATGTACTCATTGCCCATGCAATCTCTATGAAATTGCTGGCATGAGCTTTGCACCTAGCTTGTATATCAAGTATGAGGACTCAAAATATCTAGAAGGTAATCATAATTTTATGAGTCATTCATGTGAAAAAATAGTCTTATCTTCTATGCGGATGATGATGACTTTCATAGCATTGTTGCATGAATTTACAACATCTATAAGAATGTTAACGCCTCTTGTATTATATTAAAGTTAATAACTACTAAATTTTTTAATGATTTCTACCCAGGCTCTCCTTGCTTCATGAATCTGAGTTCTAAACTAAACACAGTGTCCTGATGCAAAGTGTTGCATCATATAAAAATATATATTTATACAATATTGATTTTGATTTTGATTTAAATAAGTGAATGGTGGATAAAAAGTCAAACAATTAAGCAAATACAGAAAAAGGTGAAATCGTGGTGAGAACTATGGTTTAGGAATCAATGCAAGAGTTTGTTAACAATCTTGAGGTGCCTTGCATCTTGTTACAGCATAGCTCAAAGGTAGGATAGCAAATTGGTTGCTTATTCTTGTCTCATTAGTGATGCCAAGCCATGGGTTATCTAGACTAGTCAATAAGCTTAATAAGAATAAAATCTAGATTGGTCAGTTATCAACTAATGTTTCAAACTAACTAACCAAGTCTACAATTTCACGACTTAATTTGGTTGTCAGTTGATTTTATTGCCTCTATCAATTAGTTTCTTTCTATTTGGCATTTTAGTCTTTGTCCATATCAATTATGCTAATTTATTTTAGTCATATTAAATTTTCACAAGTATTTGGGTTGATTTGGCTTCGTTGCCTAGTAGAAAGGTAATGACTATTTTACCTTTCTTGTTTGAGTTTTGTAAAATAGTTAGAAAAATAAAATAAAACCATTTGCCTAAAGTTTGGAGGCCCACCCATATAAAGAAAGAGCATAGTCTGGTCCATATGACTTTTGATATCTAAAAAATGACTTGGGAAGTTTTCCTAAAGGTTTGGTGTGGAATTGGAAATTGAATGTTAGAGGAGGGAGATCTTGTGTTGTATGAAAAATTTGATAATGAAAATTTGAGAAATTGTGCATCATAATGTGGTGTTTCCAAAAAATCTTTACTTGCTTGATTTGGAGTTGGCATTCATAATTTGTGCTAGTTTGAGTGAAAGAGGGTCTAGTGTCTCCTATGTGAAGGGGTAGAGATTTTGACCAACTGTAGAAAAGAAACAAGTCTTTTGTTTAAAATGAAAATTTAAGAGAGTATGGGAAATTTTGTTAGCTTTTATGAAGCTATTATTTGTCCTATTTAGAGTTTTTATAAGTGCATTGTATATGTTGAAGTGAAGAAGGGTCTATTACCTTTGAAACTTCAGATGGCCTTCAGATTTGGAGAAAATGTTGAAAATTGTGCAAACTTTTTGAGAAGATATAATTGTTCATCTCATTTGAACTCTTGAAGAGGCAGTGACATAAGACCGAAGTTTGGCTAAGGAATTGAAGTTTAATTTGGAGTTGGAGAACTTAGAGAATTTGGAATTGAAGAGCTTGGAGTTAAATTTGGAGACATTTATGTTGTATATTGTAACTTGTGGCTTTTCTTTCATTGTAAACTTTTTTTGTTGCGGGTGGTATGGGTTAAACCACTGTTTAGCCTCATTTTGTGTTGTGACAATGAAGTGGGATTCTTTGTCCACATAGTTGAAATTTACTTTATTTTTACGGTGAGGCTAGGTTAATGACCAATAGATCATGAGTATGAAAGTTTAGGAGTCATATTCACTGATGGTATCTTGTGGTATGTCGTCAGTTCTACTCATAATGTAGCTTGTGGTTTTTTATTTCTACCTTGACTTTTGAGTCAACTAGAGTCAAAATAGGGTAGGCCAATAAAGAGCAATTCTACAGTGATATAAAAGATTCAATGTTCAAGACTAAAGATTTACATGACAATGTTTATTTTTGTTCTTGAGTCATTCTTGGTCACAATTAGGATCCCTGTGATTTTTCAAGGAAAACGTCTTTGCATACAACAATGGAAGTAATTCATGGAAGTAATTCATCTCTATTGTATTCAATGCCTTGGATACAATGAATGCCAACAAATTTTTCTTCTAACGTGCAATTTCTTCAACTCCTATAGCTGTTCGGGCACTATTTGTTTTATATAGCTTGTGAGGGGTGGCTTGCCCTTGAGGAAGGATTCCATTCCACTGTCCATAGGAATTGTTTCAAATTAGACCATGCACTCTAAAGCAAAGAATTGCTATGTGCTTCAAAGCTACATTCTCATTGAGGTTACTAAGTTCATTAAATTGGTTCAAGCCGCTTGGTTTGAACTATTCTAGGGTTGATATGCAATTATTGGTGTAGTGTGCAAAAATTGACTCAAATTGACCTTGTTCTATGTACCCTGTTTCAAAACAACCTATATGACGTAAGTACTTATTGTCTTTGAAGAAAGAGACCCTCTAAGAACTATTTTTTGAACTACTACTACTAGAAGACTTCCAAGTGTTGCATGGTTTAGAATGCCCACTCTAACTATGTCTTATCCTAGTTGTTTTTTCTATTACCTTTAATTGAGGCTTGGTATAGAGTTCTTGCTTTGAAGCACATTATATCATGTTTTTTCTTGACTATCTCTAAGAATGACAACGTTCGTAGAATCCATTTTGAGCCATTCTATATGATATGTATAATGAAATTTGTCTAACTCTAATGCACTTTAGAGAGCTCGTTGTAATTTATTGCTTTGCTTATTTGAATCTTACTACTTGCTTGGGTATCACGGTTTGTTGCATTTGCTAGAATTATCATATACTCATACTTCTAATTTGATATTCTTCTATTGGATTGGGTTTAGAGACCGCTCTAAATAGTGCCCATAGAAGTAGTTGGTATGGTTTAGAGCAACCACTCTAAACAATCCTAAGTACTTCAACTAGTGCGCAGTTATAGGGTACACTTTTTTTTTTTTTTTTCCTTAAATAGTGAGTGAGTGGATTCAAGATACATTCTTCACCTATATGTGTTGCAATGGTCTGGATTTGGAAATGTGCCTGGTTGGCATTAGTGAGATTGGTGTTGCTTCTATGTTTGGTTAGCAATTGCATCTTGAATTCTTTGTTACTTGTAGTGCACACCAACGAGATTTCATTCTTCACTTAATATTTGGCAATGCAAATTTTGAAGCTTAAGCACCTACAAAAGAAGTCCAACTACATTGAATTTTGTGCTTAAATGCAAAGAACGCCTAAAAAAACACTTGAAAGTCATCTACAAAGCAATACTACAATGCTGAATAAGCCTAAATCCAATTTCTATGAAATTTGTGAACAACAAGGGTGAATTTGCGAGTATGTTCAAGGCACCGCAAGGAAATAAACTGGAAACCTTACCTTCATAAAAAAATTAAAAAGACACTACTAATAGAAACTTCCCAAGCTAATTGCAAAAAAATAAATCCAAACCTCTACTTTGATAAAAGGACACTATTAATGGAAACTTTCCATGATAATTACAAGCAAATACATAAAGGAAAAAAATATATTTAAATGTAAATACAATAGAGAAAAGAATTTGTAAGTCAATGCTAGGAAGTACCTAATCACTAGAATTGAACTTGACTAGAAAAAAGTCAGAAAACATCATGCAATCTACACTAACAATAGAACTCCCACTGTCCTTGAGTTGTCAATGGAGAAAAGCAAAAAAGAAAACCATGGACTGGTGTTGAAGAAGCTTTGCAAAATACTATGGCTACTCTAGAAACTTACACACCCAAAAGAAAAAAATGAAGCACCCAAAGAAAAGAAAAGACGGATGCAGTGTACAATGTGACAAGTAAAAATCAAGAGAAAAACGCAACAATTGCTTCACATGAAAGGGAAATGCAACAACGAGCGGGGGAAACAAAAACATGAGAAAGGAAAATGAAATGAAACCAAATCCTAGCAATGGAGATGAAGACCAACCAAGTGTGGATGACCTGAACTTCGACTAAACGTGCTAAAAAACTCTATTGCACCCGAAGCTTAGTCAATATACAACCAAAGCTCCACGTGGCGCCCAAACTTGCTCCACTTTCCCAAACTTGGAGCAATCATCTCCCTTTAATCAAGAACTAAGCCCACACAAAAGGTTTATCAAATCACACTTGGCATGTACTCAGAGTGTACTTGCCTTGATTTTGTAGACATGGCCATCTCAGCAATTGGTGTCCGCCATCAATACGTGAATTGCAAACATCTTAACTACATATACTGTTACTTTTGCAAAACAAATCCAGTTAACAATAAGTTTATTCGTTCTCTAAATTTCAGCTTCAACTTCAATGAAGTTAATGAAGCTCTTTCTCATTAGAGTTGGTATCATCAATGTTCCTAGCAAGAGTCTTCAACATCCCTAGAAGACCAAGAATCCTTGAGTGGTTGACATTTGAAATTGGATGATTGTAGACTGAAATTAGATACATAACTTTAGAAGTATCATTCTCTATTTGGACAAATACTATAATTTGATGATGTATTCAATACAACCTATTTCTAATCTCAATTTAAATTTTACTAAACTCCAATTATTAGCCTCCATAATATATACTTTTATTTTTTTACAAAATTATGAAAATTAAAAATTTCACACAAATTGTATATAATAATGCTAATAGGTCTATGATAATAGACCCATGGTAATAGGTCCACAGTAATAGGTATTAGAATATATTAAAAATAATAAATAGTATCCTCGTTTTGAAAATATTTTCTATTTTTAGAAAAAAACTAACTTCTTCAAAGATTTGTTGAATTTTAGAATTCATCACTTGTATAATCCTCGCTTAGTGTTCATAGACTCGTACTCGTAGGCTCACAATCTAGCACCATTGGTAGTTGTAAGTAGGGTAGGATAGCTCTCTTGAAGATAATGTAAAGACTAATACGTTTCAAACTATTACAAATTTCAAACTCTTGATGTTATGCTATTTTGTAGCCAAGATTCATATATAGAGTATGGATGATAAACTATTTATAAATTGTTGCTATGTTACTAGTGAAATACATGTTGTTCACAGATTCTGTTGGAGGCATCTACACCATTATAAGTAGGATCTTGGGAAGAAGATACCATGGTATTCACAAATTAAAGGTGACTGCAAGGTCTTGGAACCACTTAGGTCAATAGCAAAGACAAATTCAGGGAAGAAAGGAATACATAAATTGTAGAAATAAACTCTAGCATCGTCCTTAAGAAGTATTCTTATAGACTGCTTTTTAGACAATGTGGTATATGCAAATACTTCTCAAAGAAGATATAGAGTTTCATTTTGTGATTTCTGTGGGGGGTTTTTCCTTGAGTTTGCCTCTTTTGTTGACTTAAGTAGTACCAAAACTTTACCGTCACCAAGACTTCATTCTTTGGATGCTATAGCCACCTTCTTCAAAGCAATCCACTTGTAATGGTGGTAATGGATTGTATCTAGTGCAGTCTACAAACACTGTATAGTTTGCCAATAGGATTGCAACAATTTATGGTTTTTAGTACATCTACAAACTCCTATTTTACATTGCATAGATCTAATATATGTATATTTGATGATGGAAGTATAGTATATACATCCAATATGATTGTATATATTTGATGATTACGTACTTTCTATAAAGTGCTAAGTATTTTGGAATTACTATTTGGGATTTTTTAGGATTTCTGCACTTATATATGTATTTTTTGTGTCATTGAACTATTTATTTGATATTTGTTGATAGAAATTTCTTTTGAACTTATGGTTTAAGATCTCTCTAGAAACTCCCATTTCATTAGAAAACTCCTATTTTAATGAATATGATTTTTTAACACGTAACTTAGAAATGACTCTATGTACCTAATTCTATAAGTCCAAAATGACTTTCCATGTGCTTGTCCTTGAGAAATGCATCAAAATTCCCTCATGACTTGTAAATGATGTTGACATGAATGCCTACGTCAATTGTGCCTAGACTAAACCATAATTGGAGAACAACTCTAGAATGACTACTGATGTGGATGTCTTTGCTAGCTGAATTTTCTTTAAAGATGAGCACCTACTTGGGCTTCCCTTAAAATTTCCTCGTCCACCTCATTAGCCACATAGATTCTATCATTCTTTCTTCATCCAAGGCAGAAGTAGATGGTGATAATACCATCTCAATCATTTAAAGAATGAATTGTCTATAATGACAACAAGGTCCTATGTCATTTTTGTTCAAAATGATTTATGTGAAGTCATTTGTGTAGTCATTTATTCCCAAGTTTCTTGTAGTGATGCGGTAGGGGTAACAATGTAAGATTTTTCCTATTTGAGGGTTGAGTAGGATTTCCTTTTTCTAAGGCCAAGTACAATCTTGGCAAATTGGCCTAAATGCATGTAGAATGTATACATGTAGAGTAGATGATTTCTTCTAAAGGTGGCACAAATAGGATGGTTTAGTATAGTGAATTTCTATTATCTCTCAGATAACTACCATAGTACCATTTCAATTTTGGCAAAAATAATTGTTTTTTAAGGATATTGTAATTCTAGGAAATCATAATGATAATTACCAAAAATTTGAAAACTAACATGCAACAATTGCATAAATCAATGAAAATATGTCAATTTTAGGGTTTAGGAATCTTGCCAAATTCAATAAGAATTCAATGACCAAGTTGTAAAAAATGTTCAATGTCAAGTTTTCTATTAGAAATATGTAGGCATTTCCATGGTTGTCATACTCGACAAGTTACTATTCATTTCTTGTCCTGTAGGACAAGTTACTATTCATCAAATGTACCTCTCAAGTACATTTGATGAATAGTAACTCGTCCTACAGGACAAGAAATGAATAGTAACTTGTTCATTATGACAACCATGGGCATTTCCTCATTCAGACATTTAGTGAGAATGAAGGATGGAGAGGTCGTTTCTGTAATAAAACCCATAATATGTCATGAACCTTTATAGAATATGGGATGATTTAAAGATAAGAGCTTGACTACTCATTGTCAAAAAATAGTAATTGTGTTCCAAGTAGAAATTTTAGACTCATTTTGGCATAGTAAAATAACTTTTTTCAAAACTCTTTGAACTAAGAAAAGTTGATAAATAAATTTGAGTTTCATCTTCAAAAATCCATTTTTAAGGATGAGCCTCTAATAAAAAGTTATGGACAAAATTCAAAGAAAATGTCCCTTCCAATTCCTTCTTGAAATTTGTTCATAACTTTTGTTTAGAGGCTTGAAATCTCAAAAGGATTTTTGGAAATGAAAGCTATTTTGATTTTCCACATTAACTTAATTCAAGTGTTTTGAAAAAAATTATTCTACACTGTCTAAATGAGGTCTACAATTCTACTTTAAACACTATTCCTATTCTTGATTTAACTATGAATAGTTAGGCTCTTACTAATTCTAACCATTTATATATCCTATATGGGTTGTTTTACCTCCTACCATTCAATTTGTATAAACAACTTGTCTTTCTCAACTTCACACACATCTTAATAAATTGCAGCTTTTGGAGATAGATGTTGAATATTTTGAACTTTATGAATATAGTGTTGAATTTTACTTGTATAATTATCAAATATTTATTAATTCAGTATCTTGGATGTTGAAAATTGCAATAATTATTTTTTTATTGCCAAAATGAATTTTTTTTAATTTTATTAAATATTTGGCAAAGGGTGCTGAAATTAAAAAGGTACTATCAATGGTAGGTACCATGGCTTCTCTTTGCATTGAATTCCTCCTTAAATTGCAACTTTGTACATTCAGCCAACAATTAAAGAAGGCTTTTAGAGCAATTAAAAAAGCCTTCTTTTAGAGCTTTTTGGAATACTAAGTATGGTGTAATTATGGTCATACTCATTAAAAAGAAGCATTTCAAAGTGTCAAAATATAGTAATAGTCTAAGGCTCATATATATATATGAGATCTACATTCTTCATTCTGTTTAGTGTTGTTTCTCAAATAGTATCACTCCTACATGTATACATGGAGTCACATTAAATAGAGCTTTCATCATCAATTATTGTAGATTGTAGGCATTATA
The DNA here is from genome assembly GCA_950106755.1 of Climacium dendroides. Lineage (NCBI taxonomy): Eukaryota > Viridiplantae > Streptophyta > Bryopsida > Hypnales > Climaciaceae > Climacium > Climacium dendroides. The sequence continues at coordinate 23,138,048 of OX467091.1, forward strand.
CTTCACCACCGTTGCAAACACCAAGAACGGCAAAGACCATAGTATACCTATAATTGAAATAGTATTCAAAGTACAAAGAAAAACTCTAGAACTAAATAGTCTAGATTCTTTAAATCATAGGAGCAACACTAAACAAAATTATCTCAAAAATACTATAATGGTATCTATTATTCTATTTAGTGTAAACCCCATTAAATAGAATGAAGAGTGCAGTTTCAAGTGCCTAGATAAATTTCAAAACTGCAACTTTCAAGTTTCAAGTGCTCAGATAAATTTTGAGGTGGCCAACTGAGCTTCAAAATGTAGGACAAATATAGATGTTAGGTTCATCAGGATTTCAGGGCAGCAATTCAAACAGGTTCCAATTCATTCAAGCAACTCAAAACTCAAAACTCAATTCATTCAGTTTCTATTATGTGCCAATTTTTTTAAAAACATGTGTGTCATTTAACAAACATAACATTAATTGCGTTACATGGGAGCATATCAGAGCACCAAATTGTACAGTAAACTGCGCAGAGTTCTAAAAGCTAGGACGAACTTTGTATCGATTCAAAGTTTCCAGGCATCCTTCAGTTGTGCCGAACGATACTGTTCATTGGTATTGTATGTCCCGTCAATGGGGTTAATGATACAAATCATGCACTCGAACAAAGGCAGAAAGAGCTTTTGCTGCCTTTGAATCAATCAAATTCAACAGACATATCAAAACAATCGATCGATCAAATGGATATATTAGTAATTATCATCTCATTTCACGAACTAGAAACAATGCAAAGGTGACAATAATGAGAGAGATTGTAAATGACATAATAGTCTCCGTGACGAGGGAGTCGGTTGAAAATTCCAGGAGCGTGGAGCGGTACCCCGACGAAGAGGGGTTGTTGAAGTTGTTGAACAACCGCAAGGCGTTGCACTCCGGGCAAACATAGAAATTTCTGATCGACTTCGATATCCCTTTTTGCACAGAAGCTAGTGCATACCGGTCTAAGTCGCTCGTCTTGGGAAACCTCATCAAAGCGGAAGCGAAGGCGAGTGCACAGGTGGATGAAATGGCTGCCACTGCTGCCCCCAACACCAGGCCGTCACAGAGCCATGGCGTCATTGTGAACTGGTGCCACAGGAACCACAATGTCGCCCAGCCCATGTTTGCCATTAATCGAAAACTGGCTGGGGTACGTACGTGCCTGGGTTCATGCAGTAAGTTTTGAATCAGTACTGTAGCCTTGAACAGAAGTTGAGGATTCAACATCAAGGTCATTAGATTGGTGCAATCCAGAGCGCCAGAATTGTGACATTCAAGTGCACAAAGCTCTAAAGTAAACTAAGGCGGGTATAGATTTGAGTTTCCAAACGACAATCGGGAAACGTGCCAATGTTGTGGATTTCTGCCAACAGCAGAAATTGACGATTGATTTGGCAAGGACATTTCTCACATCAGGTGATGAATCTCAGATAGAAGCATTGGGATAACGTTACAAGATCATGCTTGCTAAATTATAGAAATAAATATTCTCCCAACTGAGAATAACTGGATTAAACTTATAATTACATACATTTTTGAGGTAAAAGCTTCAGTCTGTGCATGATCTTGAGCTCATGATGGATAGGAGGTATCAAAAGCGAAACGAAGAAGACACGCATTGGCCGCTCTCTCACTAATTTACTCTCGTCAATGAAGAATAAATGAGGCCATGTATTGACAAAATGTTTAATGATGCAAACTACAAAACAAGGGTGTGTTGGCAATCTCTAAAGAATGTTCAGTAAGTCTTGGTTTAGAATTATTCGAACCTGAATCACGTCACTACATCAAATAATGACTGAAATCCATGCTCATTAATATAATACCTGCCACACGTTTCGACGTTGCTTTACGTTTTGGATGAGCTCTCACAACTTACTGCTGCATTGCATGCACTCAGATCTCGTTTGTGACCATAACAAGCACAGCTCATCAATCTGTTACAAGTGAATTGGCTGCAAGTTAGATACCACGAGTGGAAATTCATCCTCCACAAAACATTTTAAAGCGAGATCTTCATTCATTTGACTCAGACCCAAGTAAAAACACAGAATGCAAAATGCAACATGAAATACACTCCAGACTCGAAAGACCACCTTGTGGGAAGAGTAGTAGGTTTCCCAGAAGACACTCCCACCCAATTCCTTGAAAAATGAGGTGTAGTTTTCTATGCAAAATACAAAATAAAAGAGAGATTCATTTGTGTGTAGAAACCTCAAAGCTGCACAGAATCTTGGTGTACGCACAGATATCTGGAGCTAAAACTGGGTCTCCTTGGGATCATAGGAAGACGCTGGTGGCCAGGCTCATACGAGAAGACCGGCCTTCATATGAACAAGTCACATGACTCAGTTAGTAAACGGTTATGCATTAACAGCTTCCAGTAACTAAATCAAAGTCCTATTCGGTTCTCACCAGTCTCTAATTAGGAATAACCAACTGAAATTTTCCCAAAAATTACTCTGACAAGAAAACACGTCTGGAGTGTAGTTCGTGTAAGTCACTTGAGTCTCCTGGGATTGTAAATTACATTTTTTACTGTAATGTGAGCTGCCTGCCCAGTTTCAAATGCAGTGTGTCTCGGGCATGAAAAATGCTCAAAGCCCAGACACCTGGTAAGACTGTTGCTAGCAAACCCTAAAACTAAAAAGGGGTCAAAAGAGACTGCTCCCCATCATTGCACTGGAGTTTATTTCTTTGCAACCATTTTGGCTGTGCCCCACAGACTATGATATAGATCAATATGAAAATTACTGAGGGGCTATCTTGTGGATGGAAAAAGCAATTTTGGAACACCTCTCATATTTAAAAGTTCCACTTTGAGGCTCTAAAGGTGGGCATGGTCAGCTACTCCATCGAGTGGCTTGTTGCATCACCAATGGAAGGCAAATATGCACGAGGGCGAAGCCAGCGGCGTTTCGAGGAGGTGAAACTTCTTGTCTTGGACAGATTTGGGCCACGTCCTCCAAATATATCCCAGTGAAATGAGGATAACGAAGGATTTTATTATTGTTTTCCCCAAAAAAAAACTACCGCGTAGGTGTCAATCTCAATTGTCTTACATTTGTGGGTACTGTAACAAGAGGGAGAGGCTTTCTATTATGTGAAGAACTGGTTAATTGCACCACAGTTTTGACAAAGGCTAGTTCACATTGAGTTGAACTCCACGCAATGGAATACGCTCCAGCGAACATTCTTGTCACTCCTATGGATGTTATGCCTAGTAAGTGTCACTGATGCAAGTTCTAGAGTTTTTTCTTTGTCCCAAAAGGTGTCCAATCTTCCACCGAAACTGAGGGAATTCAAATGAACAGCTTGGAAACCTTGCATTGGAACAAACAGTTTCTCTTCAATAGAATTATAAGAGTGTGCATGTTGAGAAAGAACCATCCATAATCACCACAAAGTCGAAAGTACCACTCTAGAATCTTAAACAACAGGTACAAATTGATTAAAAGGATGTAGATCACCTAAACATGCGTGCTCATATAACTTTGAACCTTTGATTGGAACTAGGTATCCAAATAAAGCCTGCTTTGGTGGTGTTTGAATCCACGGTGTTTCATTTGCCAACAAGAACATATAAAAATTTAACAAGAAGCTCTGGTCATTGCGATTTTGGGTGTCCCTACCTTATCTGGAGGCTGACTAATGTTTATGTTTGGGAGTCCTCCGTCACCCCTCGTACCCGTTGCAATACCATAAGGACAAAGAGCAGCAACCAAGAAATCACTTGCTACCCAATAGTCTCACGTCAAGTTCGTCAAATTACTGAATATCTTCAATATGATTCAGGAAAGTGCATAGAATGAGAATGATGGACCAAAAACAATTGCATTTGTAATAGAAGTGGACCATCAACATGTTCCACTGCCTGCTCCATTCTTTCCCCAATCTTCTAAAATTCACTACACTCAAACCTCTTTTTTATGCCCTTCTCTATAATAATGACATTCTAGAGCATCCTGCACACTTGCCACTCTATTGCTGACTGAATGTAGCACACTTCGCACCCCGCCATTTAAACTATGTCAAAGGATTCTGGTTTTACAGCACCACGCAGTTGCTCGTTCAATGCTTGCACTCAAGATACAAGGGTGACAAAACTCCGCTTCGAATCCTTTGCGTAATGTTGCTGCCCACAACCTGGTTCTTCATTTATTGGCAAACCAATGGCCAGATTCATGACATGGTAAGAACCAGATTTCCTTCATAGAAAGGTGCTCACACTGGAAAAAAATGGACAGATTTGGGAGAACGGGTCGAATGTGACCAATCTATTAATGAATGAAGCTAATGGAAATTATGTACTGTACACCTCTAAATAAGAATTCTGGTAATCGACCTAGCGCTCCCAAACGGCTCATGGCGAGTTTGAGCCACTGACGACTTCATCTTGCCATTGTAGTGTACAAAAAGCGCCATTCTCGATCGCCTCTGCATCGATATTGGCAAACCCGTGCTTCCCCAAAATTTGATTGATCATTTATCGGTAAACCAATGGCCAAATTCATGACATGGTAGGAACCAGATTTCCTCCATAGGAAGGTGCTCACAGTGGGAAAAAAATTGGACAGGCTTGGGAGAACGGGTCGAATGTGACCAATCTAGAAATGAATGACGCTAATGGAAATTACACTTCTGTAAATAAGCATTCTGGTAGTCGACGTAGCGCTCCCAAACCGACTTATACCGACTCATGGCGAGTTTGAGCCACGGCTTCATGTTGCCATTGTAATGCACCACAGCACCCTTCTCGATCAACTCGGCATCAATGTTGGCGTCATAGCCCAACCCAAGAACATGCCACCGTCTGTCCAGAGGCTCCGTGAGTCCATAGAAGGCCAGCAGTCCTGCAGGTAAGGTCCCGAGCTTCCAGAGCGTCCTGTCCACGTTCTGTTCTTGCCAGTAGTGGTACCTCGCAGTCACGTTCCTTTCCCTCCATCGCACCAAGTCGAACACGTTCATCCCAAAGGCCCAGCCACAGGCGTCCGGGTCGAAGTGGGACCTGATTTTGGGGTGGGAGAAGTTGAGGTACTTGTGGAAGCGGTGGAAACTCTCCAGGCAGGTCTCGACGGCAGCGTTCACGTTGTCGTGGAGGTCCAGGGAGAAAAGCTCCGAAAGGTCTCGTTGGACTACGACGTCGTCGTCCAAGAAGACCACCTGCAAAAGGAGAATCACAAAGGAACATCAACCACTAAAGGCGCCCAAATGTTCAGAAGTGGCGGCCGCCATATTTATGGGAGTTGCAATGAATCATTTAGGGACGTAGCAAAATGTACCAATAGAAAGAGGAAATCACACCTTTGAACCATGTTTTGAGAGTTACTGTAATGGACTATTAAACTTATAAAATAGGTTTTCTATTTTTAGCTTGGAAACTTGGAGGCAAAAACATAGAGAGAATTATCTTAACTGACTTGCAAACCCAGGAAATCAACACCTAGGAAAATCCTAGTAGGCCTACCTTCTCCAGAGCGGGATACACTTCAGGAATGTAGAAGCGAAGATGGTTCAGCATAGATAAGTATTTGGGATTCCGGAACTTGAGAGCAGTCTTCTGTTGCGCGTCTTGGCCACTGGATCGGAAGTAGTAGCTCTTCGTCTCAGTATCTTGAACTTGCTTGAGAACAGGAACATACGTAGCATTCAACCAAGTGAAGCTTTCCACATGCTGGATCTCAATGGCCACCCCTTTGAAATCGTTCACAGCGAACCACGCTTTCATCGACCCTGCGTTCACAGCATCGGTGACGACATGAAAGACAAGAAGCTCCGGGTGGTTTGCGTTCATTATGGTTGAGTTGATGACCACGGATGCGCCCAGCACATTATCAGAAAACACACAGAAATGGTAAAGACTGTTGTTGGTTAATTTAGAGCTGAATCTCTCTTGCACTGCTTGCGCTTCTTCCCTCAAATCCTCATCACTCGCCCACTTCGTTGCAAGCCTCAAGCTTAAGCAGTGAAGACTCTTGGGCACGGCCTCTGCTGCCAGTTGTCCAAATGTTGCGCTTTGAGTGGCCGCTCTATTAGCCATCTCTTCCAGAGCCTGGACAAGAAATGTAGCCAATAAGATTCTTCTCCAATTTTGACATCAATTCAGCTTACCTAAAAATAAATGAGCAAACTTTTCGATGGTGCAAGTTTCGGGGTTCTTGTAGGGAAAGGTTACAGGTACCCCTGCACGATGAATGGAGGCTTTCCATTACCTGCATTTCCGCTCTCAGCCTCATGAGCATGGTGGCACTGTCATAGTGGAGGTCTTTGGCTTGAGAGACGAGATCCGACATTTCGCGCATTATGGGCTCGGCCTCCTCCCACAGAACAGGGGAGCCTCGAGTAGCAGCCTGGGAGAGGAGTTGTTGTGCAGCTCGAATCTGCGTACTCAGATGCCAAGCCAGCTGCAGATTGTTGTTCTCCTTCGCAATCACAACATACGTTTTGCACAGCGTCAGTTGATCACCCAGCTGGCTTGCCAGGAAGTCCAAGCGAAGACCAACTTCTGTTGTGGCGCCATCTCCAGAGCTTACTCTCACGGGCTGCAATCACATCCAAGCGACGGGTTCAAGAACAGTTCACAAAAAGTTCAAGAAAACTGGGTCAAGTCACCCCTTCCTCCTTATCAATTATCCATTTTACGACAGGATTTTCACCAAATTTAGACTGTTTCAGGACCTTGCAGACAATATCACAAGAAAACTCTTCTCCATAGGGAGACTTTCCCATGGGGAGATTGTCTTTAAAATGTTGTCTACAAGGTCCGGAAATGGTCTTAAATTTACTGAAAACCCTGGTTTGGGCTCTCATCTTTGTCTTCTCAATTCCTAGTTCATGCAAAAGATCTTGTAAGAAAATCACTTTCTTCCGTGCTATCGAATCACTTCAACAATCATGCCTTATCAATACTCAAATAAGGTTAGAATCACTTGAATGGTGTGCCAACACTCACCACGTACTGAGAAGGATTGAGATGCCACGGTAGTCCAACAAAGAAAAACCCTGCTACAAAAAATAGTCCTGGACCAGGAAAGACAAAGAAAATGAAATTGTGAGATAATTTCTTCTGTTGCTACAACGAAACAGAACTGCCCTTCCCCCACAACCTGGCGACACCCAAAATTGCCAGGGACCCAAAAGTACCAATTGATCAGACGTTGTAAATCCCCTTAACCAATATCCAAATCACGCATACTCTGGAGCGTTGGAATCCTCTCGTTAATAGAAAATTGACCTTACCATACCTTAACAGAATTCTATTTCAGTGGCGAGAATACCTGCAATGAGAAGCAGCAACCTGTAACTGGGACGACGACGTCCGGGGTTTCGGGGCCGTAGTCCCAATTCTTTCCGCCGTTGCTGCTGTTGCTGCAGTAGTAACGGAGTTGGACTGTCGCCGTTGTTGTACAGCCCCGCCCGTATGCCGACGTTCTCCTTCCCTACTTTAAAAACCTCCTTCTTCTCCAACAACATGTTGTTTTTCTTCATAGTGTCACTTCAATGTCTTCTTATGCCAAGACCTCTGGCACTCACTGAAACCCACAACCCCATGGCTTTGAAAGGATCTCGCATCGTCTCTCACACGTCGACCGCGCCCTGGTCTGTATAATTCGGCTAAACCCTCAATACACAATACACTTAAAAGAATGGAGACTGTATGAAATCGAAGGGACTTCAAAAGGCGTTAGACCAAAACGCAAATCATGAGTAATGAACTGAAACCGAAAATCGAAGGGGGCTGTGCGTGATGGATTTCCACTAATCTCACACTGATCTGTTCAATTGCTGACACGAAAAATTGCTACAACTCTAATCTCACGATCCTCTTTACAGAAAAAACTCAAGCGGATGAAACTAAAGACGTCAGGAATCGTGCAAATTGACGATCTGATCAGCAGGGAGAGAACCCACCGATACCCAGATGGCCTACTGTCTATTTTAGGGTTTAGTGTACACTCCTGCGAGTGTTACATACCTGGAAGGAAGAAAGTCTCCCAAGACATCAATTGGCAGTAGAAACAAGTTATTGCAACGTCGAGAAGCTCTATTGGGTTGCACTATAGGCTAGGCTAGGCTTTCTAGTGAAATCTGAACTATCTTGTCCTCAACTTTGATAGGCTTCGGCTTCATATGGGGTTCTAAGGGCCGCTGCAATCAACTCAGCAATTTCATTCTCCAGCTACAAAATTCAAAATGCACACAACACAGAACTGTCAGAACTCTTTGCACGAAACTTCAATTCTTGATTTAATGTTGATTGCTGCAAGGATAGACAAATTAACATCGAGATTTTCCCAGTCTTCACCTTAAGGCCGGGAATACCCATTTCAATCTGTCCCTCAAGGTAGAGATCTTTTGAATTGATCACCCACATAAAATTGTTCCCAAGACGGTAATAGAAAAGAGACAAAATAGTCTATCGCTATTAGAGGTTGCAAATTCAACAAACCTCCTTCTAAGGTTAGAGAAATTGCACACAATCGGCAGCTTGCTGAGTGGTGCTTTGGTTCATGTTGATTTCATCAACAAATGAAACTACAAAAAAACGAAGAAACACCTGCAGATTGTACTGCCGGCCGTGTTGCAGGAGCACTCCCGTCTGCTGGCAGCAGCTAGCTCCTGTTGCAGACGCATCTCAGAGATCTCCGAGCGCACGAGTCTTGACTTGGGCATGGGCTTGGGCTTGCTTGGCCTGACTTGAACTTGGGCTTTGATTGAGTATCATTTTCTTTGGATGGGCTTTTGCCTTAAGGCGACCTCTTTTGTTGGTGTCTTTTGTCTTTAAGAAAGTTGCTTGTTGTGTTGTCATCTCTTTGGTCATTTGTTCATATTATGAGACTTATTGAATTTGAAGACAAAAGGGTAAATGTAAAGGGATAATGAAAATGAAAATATTCTAAAAATAGTTTGGTCAACTTGGGGTTTTTTTGTAAAAGATCTAAAATAGTTTCTTTTGGTCTTGCTCATATTTAGACTTCATGGATTCATAAAGAAAAATTGAAAGGAACAAAGAAAATAGGTGATATTTTAGAAATATTTTGGTCAACATATTTTGTTTTTTTGCTTAAATAAAAGATTTGAAATATGCTTCATATTACATTCTATTGTTGGATGTTTTATCCAACAATAGAATGTAATATGAACCCCTAAGCAACCCAAAGCTCCAAATGTTGCCTCTCAATATTGCCTCCCAAAATTTAATTTCAACCAAAAAAATTTAGATCCTAGCTATACTGCCTCTAAATTTGTATATGCAATTTAGAGAGTATGGCAATAATGATGTGGGGTAAGGCCAAAGGTTTAGGATGTGGTACATCAAAATGGGAACCAAAACTCTGTCACATCATATAGGAAAAAATAATAAATGAAACATTCAATACAGATAGCAACCACTCCGCAATAGAAAGGAAGTTCACTCACTTGCTACAACCACAAGCTATAGAACTGCAGTGTGGCCACCTACACAAGGTTGATTGATTGCAATCTTGTGCTCAAGATTGTAATACTTTGATCAACAAGCAATTTCTAGGCAGACTCCACTTCCTCTAGCTATAGCAAGTTCTCAAAGTAAGGGACCCCTCTAAATTACACATTGCAATAATTGTCAATGGTACTTTGACCATTATAATCTTCCAATGCAAATGGTGGAAACTCCCTAAATCTTGCCTACAGCCATAGTCCCTAATTTTATAGTAATTTCAACAAGCTAAGTTTTGTTTTTGTCCTTTTGGTGCCAAAATCTCTGAATCAAGGTCTACACTAACTGGAATTCAGGCAAATCACAATGGACAATCAGAGGTTAATTCCCTACACAATTGTAATGATAATGCAAAAGTCTGACTCAAAATTGCAAAAAAATGATAGAAGGATTGTATATACTCTGACCACAAGAGTTTATATTCAATATAATCATATAAGTGTTTTGTATCATTATATAGGATATTAATACTCCACTCTTGATAATTAAGTATTGTCAACATGATCAAACTTTTAATGTATTAAATGTGTTAAAAAATCCAGTCATAAAATTTCATAGAAGTAGTATGATAACTACATTTAATTTCAACTCTTTTCTAAAACCAACCCCTATAAATTTTTGCCTAAAATTTACTTCTACTATTCAAGAGACTCTATAGTCAATTTCAGAAACACTTATTTCTAGCACTCTGAAAATTCATAGTGTACTAATTCAGTGTCCAAAAAATGCATTCTAAGAGAATCTAAAATCTCCTTTTGACTACCAACAAGACTTGGGAAAAAATTCAATCTAATTATAATGGGAACCATGTTGAATTGCTTTTTTAGGTAGTCAACTCCAGAAACTGAGACTCTATGGTCAATTTCAAAAACACTTATTTCCAGCACTTTGAAAATTCATAGTATACTAATACAGTGTCCAAAAAATGCATTCTAAAATAATCTAGAATCTCCTTTTGACTACCAACAAGACCCGGGAAAAAAAATCTAATCTAATTATAATGGGAACCATGCTAAATTGCTTATTTAGGTGTAGTTACATTATGCAAACAACTAAGGTAAAACATCCCATTGCGGTCAGATGACCCATAGCAGACACCTAACAACCCCATGACAGTTTTTCAAGCCATAATCAATGCCTAACCTGACCCCCATGGAGTGATTAGTGACCTCATTAGGAGCACCCAACTTTTTAGTGTAAATCATGATAGAATGTGACTTTTTCAGGGCCTTCCACATTAGAAATTATTGTGACTGCTTTAGGTGATTAAGATGAACATATTAGATATAGTTTTTGTTGGTTATCAGGTAGCCTACTGACTCTTTTGGATAGATCAGTTCAAAAATTCATAACAAATTCATACACTATCTGAAAAATAGAATTTCAATTGCTCTCACTATTTCTTACACTTGTTTTATGTGGGAAAAAATTTGAAAAATTTCAGCAGTGGCATGAGGGCAGTCTCCAAATTCTGACCACAATGGGCTGCTTTACCTTAACTTATTGTAAGCTCCTGACCCCTGGGTTCAAAGACAAGGCAATAACTGGTCAATTGAAAGGCCTTACGATTCTTCTTCATATTCTATGAGCAAGTATGGCATTCATATGGATCTCCTAATAAAGTAAAGTAAAGTAAAGGCCGTCATGATTCTAAAGATTTTTCTGAAAGTATGAAGCATCTGCATACATGAAATTCAAAGTCATTTTTATTACAGATTTGTCAAAAGATTTCCATGACATGTATCTCAAACCAGAGTGGGCCCAACAGGCTGGATTTACCCCGGGGAAAACACTGAAATTTTTTATTTTTCACACATGATAAAATTTGCAATTTTTGAATTCATATTTGCAATCAGAGACCCCTAATTAACTAGAGGAGGTTTAAAACATACCCTAGACACGGTTCAGAATAGGGGCTTTTCTTTACTTTCATCCTAGAGAATCCAAAAATTACCATGTTGGGTGCACTTTGTGGGCAGGGTTTAAGGTAGTATGGCCTTAAAGCGACCATTTACCAGCTGGTCCCCCTTTTTCAAAGAATTTTCATGAATATAAATATTTTTGGATCATTTTTTCAGAGAAAGAAAAATGGATGTGGGACGTCACACAAGTGGTTTCATATTTTTTAAATCATTTTTTAATTACTTATGAATTTTCAAAAAAACTTATTGTAGGCACCTATTTGAGACCCTAGGTCTTCCAAAATCTAACTACTTGCAACTTCTAAAGTGATTTGAGTAAATGAAGACCAACAATTGACTCTTGTGATAAATAATACTTTTCTCTCTATTCTCTCAATGGCTTGAGAGGTCCATTTAAGGACCACCTACTATCCATTTCAACCCTAAATATAGGGGCAATTTGAAGAGGCCACTTGCTTTTAGAGCAGACTACCTTAGTATCTTGCCTCAAACCATGGCATGCATGTGACTCTCAAATACTACAAAACAGTAGCATGACACATGCATTTTACACCTGAGGTATGACATAGTTATACGGACTTTAGAGCGTCCACATGGCAACTTAGCAAGTGGTGCAAAACTAGGGATTGGCCAGGCCCATACACTGTGAGTTTCCCCATGGCAAGCATGGCAAGGGCCAAACAATGGCTGACCATGACCAAATGTGCTAAGCAAACAACCATTTTAAAATAAAAGAGTTGAGTGTCCTCTTCACCCCAAGTCCAAGGTACTAACCTCTAGATGGTGTTCAAAATAGCTCAAATACATTTTAAATTTACTTATTATGGATGAATTGGAGTGGTCATAGGCAATCCCATCTAAATCACAGGAAATTTTACATATATTCAAATGAAAACTTAAAACGGATTTTCACTTTTTTATGTATTGGAATCATAGAAGAGAATCTCACTATATACACATGTGGTGGTATGAGGTAGAACAATCCATGTGGGATATGTTAATTAGAATTAGTAAAAGTTTGAGTGTTCATAGTGAAGTCAAGTTAACATATCCCACATGGATTGTTCTACCTACTACTACCCCATGTGTATATAAATAACTTCACTTCTACATTGAGCTTTTGTAAAGTAAGTCGACCACGCTACAAAAAGCAGTTCTTGGTGGATTCAAAGTGAAATTTTAAAATTTAAATTTTCAAGCAAGAAAACTTCTTCAAATTGTGAACTTCACTTGGTGCGTCAGCCGTGGGGCACAAGAGGAGTGGGTCGACCGCGGTCTTCAAAATTGCATTGCAAATGCTCACAATCTGCTGAGACTGCCAAAGCTACGCTAGCTACTGTTAAGTTAGATCCTTCATGTACTTGTCGGACACATTTTCTTTCTAGAATGTACTCCACTTGCACATGAGAATGGAATTGGTGCAAGGAAACAACATTACATTATTGACAAGGTATAGACATATCAATTTTGTACTCTGAAAGGAAATTTTGTAGATTTTTTCACTATTTTTTTGCCAATGTTTTCAAATTTTTAAATATTTTTTTTCCCAATTTCACCTCCTAACTTTGATCTACCCGCCAAATTTTCTTGAACATTGAGAGTATACAAATGTTTGGCATATTGCTATCTAATAATTAAACTACATTATCTATCCTATCTAGTTCTTGCAACTAATTACTTAGGCATGATCGAGTCAGTGATGGCAAAGTGATGACTAAAAACACTCAAATCCATCAAAATAAGCAATTTAGCATAGCAAGAGGCATTTTTTTCAAGAAAGAACATATTTGTGGCATTAGCAATTGAAAATCATGAATTTCAAAAAATAATAAAAATTTAATAAGACATGTAATTACTATGAATTTTCAAAGTGGAAGCTCTCTAGGCCTTTGAAACCATCACATATAATAGTTGGGTCACAAATTAAATCAAAGTATAAGGAATGAACACTCAACAAATTACAATTAAGAAGTAAAGAAATGATTTCATGGCACTTCGTGGAACACTTTCAATATAAGTCTATATGTTAGGAATGAATATATGGATTATTTTGGGTGTTTTCACTTGAATATGTCAAAAGAATTTACAACAAATCAATGGACAAAAAGTAGAATTATTTTGTTAACTTGGACAATGAACAAACCTACTTGAGGGAATTAATTTCAAGTTCAAACTTGAATTTCACATATTTAGTTCTTGATTTTAAATGTTTTGGAGCTTAACTAATAAAATGTGGTTCCAACAATCTATTTTTAATTTTTCAAAATTTTTTGAATTGTAATTTTTGTGACACTTTAAGGCAGTATTTTGAACAACAATGCAAGTGCAGAAGCATAGAGACAAAGCCTACAAACCTTGAATCTAGTTGCAGGCACATACCTACAACTATTTGAAGGTGTTTATAACATGTATATTTATAACATAGGTACAATATAACATAGAAAGAGTATATAACATAACTCCTAGGACCATAGAAGGTGTCAATAATACTTAATCCCTAAAGGTTTTGACTATATTTTCACAAAAAATGCTCCAAATTTACCATTTCCAATACAAGTACCAAATTTTAGAAAAAGAACATTTTTGGATACATACAATTGTAGTATCTTGTAGTATCTTGGTTTGAAAAGATGTGGAAAAAATTTCAAAATTTCCACTCAACAAATTGCAAGATATTAGCACTTGAAGTGACATAAATTCTTTTTTTGTGCTAGTGAAAAATTGGATAGTTGCACTTCACAAGATTAGATCATTATGAAAAATTGTCCAAAATATTTTTAAATCTTTGGATTCATTCTTCAAAGCAAGTTGGTTGCATGCTTGAAAAATTTTAGATCATTTGAAATTGTACAACATATAGGAAAAAAATTGTAAGTAGAAAGAAGTAGATAATAATTCAAAATACTAAATTGTTAACAATTTATTTATAGAATTAAAAAATGCCAATTCCAATGGTTGTAATGTTGTAATAAACAATGTACACCTAATATTTTTATTTCTTTTTCAAAAATATTGAAAATTGAGTTAAATAAATGACTTCAAAGTTTATTTTAGAATAGAGATTTCATAACTATCCATAAGCTTCCCACAATTAAAACTCCTCATAACTTTCATTTCATTGATCAAAATGTATTAATTCAAAGAATTCTATGTATATATAAATCTAGACAATCAATTTCAATTCTTTATTTTTTAAAAGAGTGATTTTTAAAGTTTTTTTTTATGCTTGGGCTACCCACCAAAAGCTAAAAATTATTTATCATACAATAACTTTTTAACCATGTACCCAAAAGTTTTGAAAATTATTGGGCCTTAAAGCTACTCCTAGGGCACATATTGTGTAAAAATTTCAAAGAAAAAAACAAAAACTCCATTCGTAGTGCACTACCTAAAATTGTTATGTTGCCAAAAAAACACAATTTGGTCCTTTAGGGGGTAAATTCCTAGGCTCACTAGCTCATGGATTCTATGTTCACATGCTAGTACTCCCCACCTTTTGAAAACTTAAAATAAACCACTTTTGAACTATTCGATCAACCTTTTTTTAATATAAGCTTAAAAGAGTAAACCAATTTCACAACAATGTTTATCACTATCATCTCCACATTTTTTTTAAAGTTCATACTATTTTAAGCATTTTAATAATTACTATGATTTTTATAAATAAATTATTAGTAAAAATTATATAAAATTAATTGAAATATTTTCAATTATGAAAATATCATACAATAATTTTTTAACCATGTAGTATATATTATATATATTACTACATGATAAAAATATAATTTTTGAAAGGTATATTTTAATACAAAAAATTAATGAAGTTTGACCAAATAGGAATATAAAATATCCTCTTAAATAAGGATTAAGACCATTGTATGACATTAAATGCTCACAACAAAATAACAAATAATCTTTGAACAATAACACCTAAGGATAAAAGAAAAAACAAAAGTGGGAAATTGCAACACACATGAGAACGATATAAAAATGGCAAAACTTTGGAAAAAAACAACGACTCAAAACATTGCCTACCAATTGCACTCCAATTGACTAAGATATCAAAAAGTGGTGAGACATTTATTGTCAATGAAATGTGGTGGTGTTATGGCCATCCAATGTTTCCCACCAACAAAACTTTAAAATTGGATTGGCCCTCATTATTCAAATGCCACAAAGGCACTAGGGCACGGAGGATGCCGCTGCGCAATGGTACTCCATGAAGTCAACAATTATAGGCTATTCTTTGAAATGGAGATAGAGAGTTTTTTGGCAAGGAAGTGTTGGCTTGTTTTGGAGAGCTAAAAGATTGATGGATTTTTTTTAAGTTACAAAGTTGATGTTTTGAATAATGTATGGTTCTTTTTTCAATTTAATGAGATTGCTTTCAAAACATATTGATTTCAAACTTTCAAATGAATTATGTATATGGCATGAATCAAATGTTTGTGCATTATATTTAAAGTGTAATTTTTTATTTAAAAATTTACTAAATCTATTTTCCAAAGTTTCTTCCAAATGGTCTTGCAATCAATGGAGGTTAAAATCTTGAATTTTATATTCTTAGATTTTTTGAGGAAAAACTCATAGAAGAATAGAATCTACTTGCTTTAAAGATGAGCTTTGAATTCATTTTGGGCCCACATGAAGACATTTCTAAAGAGAGTTGCTAGCATATGAGCCTAGGATCTTGAACCCAAGAGTCTAGAGTCTAAGCTTATATGTTATAAGCATCTATGATGATTATAGGATATTTATATTATAGGTGTCTATGTTGTAGGTACCATGTAATAAGCACCTTCCAATTTGTAAATTATGGTTGTAAAATATTTATGTTATAGATATCTATATTATAAGCATTTTCCATGGTTATATGATACTTATGTTATAGATATCTATATTATAAGCATTTTCCATGGTTATATGATACTTATGTTGTAGATATCTATATTATAAGCATTTTCCATGGTTATATGATACTTATGTTATAGGTACTTATATTAAAGGCACCTTCAATAGTTGTAAAGTACCTACTTACACCTAAACTTAAGGTTTGTAGGCTTGTATTTCTAAACTCATATGCTAGCATCATTGCATTAATAAGGCACTAAGAATAAAATCTTTATCTTTTACATCATACATGTCTATTACATGTACATGTGCTTATTAATATTTATAGGATCTTTATTTTTATTTTTATATAATATCTTGTATATCATACATATCTATTACATATAGATGTACTTATTAATATTTATGAGATATTTTATTTTATTTATATATATAAATTCTTATATATTCTTTTGTATATATTCTTTCATTATTTTTTGTTTAGGAATTTCTCCATCCTTTAAGAGTATGAAGTGTGTGCATTGTGAACAATTGGTTTCAAAGCATCCCTATATACTTAAAGGTTATACATTGAAGCAAGGTTTGTGCCTTAAATTTTTGTTTTTATTTTTATTATTGCTTTTTTAGGATTCTCTTTTTCATTCCCTTTAAGAATATAAGGTGTATGCATTGTGAATGATTGGTTCCAAAGCATCCTTATATACTTGAAGGTTATACATTAGAACAAGGTTTTAACTTAAAATACAAATTTTGTTCCAATTCGTAACCTTCAAGTATACAAGGATGCTTTGGATCCAATTGTTCACAATGCACACACCTTATACTCTTGAAGGGAAGGGAGGAGAGAATTCTAAAAAAGTAATAAGTAAAATAAAAATAAAAAATTTAAATCACAAATCTTGTTCCAATGTATAACCTTCAAGTGGGGATGCTTTGGAACCAATTGTTCATAGTACACACACCTTGTATTCTTGAAGGGAAGAGAGAATCCTAAGAAAATAATACTCCCTCCATCCCCCAAAGATCTTCCTATTGGATAAAATGTTTTGGATTAAAGCCAACTGAAAATAAGATTTCTAAAATCCTTTTTGTATTGTAAGTAGACTCTGGTCCATTCCTAGTGTCCTAGAAACTTTCAATTTTGGAACCCTTTTCAAAGTGCAATTTGGAGATATTGAAAAGTGGAATTTTTTGGGTATTTTCAAGGAGCACCAATGGGCATTTAATTGTTAAGTGTGAGGCGTCATTCTATGGATAGTTAGTATAGACCCAAGATTATGTATAGATCTTTGTACCACCTCCCAAAGCTTCATTTCCTTCAATCAAACAACACTCAAAGAGATGCAAAAAATAAGGAACAAATAGTGTTGATTATTTCATTTGTCTTTCGATTGATGATTACGTGAAAGGAAAGAAAGCTATTGCTTGGAATTATTTTGCTCGTCCTAAATAGCAATTGAAAGTCAAATTTGACCAATTTTCAACATAAAAAAGTGCAACAAAAAGATCATTTGGGACACAAAAATTGAGGCCAAGAAGATCATTTTAAAACAGAGGGAGTAATGAAAATAAAAATAAAAACTTAAGGCGCAAATTTTATTCCAATGCATAACCTTCAAGTATGCCCGGATGCTTTGAAACCAATCATTCACAATGCAAACACCTCATACTCTTGAAGGGAGGAGAAAATCCTAAGCAAAAAATAATGAAAGATGTATATATAAGAATATTGGTGTAAAAAATAAAACTTTTATTCTTAACCCTTAGTAATTTGTTTATATGGGCCCAAAATTAATTCAAAATTCATCTTCCAAGCAAATAGATTCTATTCTTCTAATTATGAGTTTTTCCTCATCAATCTAAGAATATAAAATTCAATATTTTAACCTCCATTATTGCAAGCCCATTTGGAAAAATCTTTGGAAAATAGATTTAGTGATTTTTTAAATAAAAATTATATTTTAATTATAATGTGCAAATATCTTATTCATGCCATGTACATAATTCATGAAAAAATTTAAAAACGTTATGTTTTGAAAGCAATCTTATCAAATTGAGAAAAGAACCATACATTATTTAAAACATCAACCTTCTAGCTCAAAAAAACCTAGCTCTCCGGAACAAGCTAGTACTTTCCCTTCCAAAAAACCCTCTCTATTTCCTTCATTTCAAGGAATAGCCTTCAATTGTTGACTTCATAGAGCACTATGGTGGCATTCAGGTGATTTACAACCTTGGTGGCATTTGAATAATGAGGGCCAATCCAATTTTAGCAAGTTGTTGGTAGGGAACATTCAGTGGCCATGACACCACCACATTTTATTGGCAATAAATGCCTCACTACTTCTTTTTGCCATGGTCAATTGGAGTGCAATTAGTGGCAATGCTCTTAGTTATATGATTTCATTTTTTGAAAATAAAAAAATAAAATTTGTTTTTCATATGTAGTTGCTTAATCAATGTGATGAATAGAATAGCACACCCATTAAAAATACAAATAATTGCTTTTCTTCAACCTCACAAAAGTTCTTCCCCTTCTTCTCATGTCCCACATTTTACTCCATTGCATCCATGTCAACATCCACTATGGCCATAGTCTACATTGACAAAGTTAGCATAAGTATAAAGTTACTCTCTACAAAAAACCTTTTGTTGCTGAGCATACGTGAAAGTGATGGAAGGAAAGGCAAAAATTGTACCCCAACGGAGTACTAATGTAGAGTCATTTGATATTAGATTGTCACAATGAGCTAAAAAAATTTCAATTCAATTTCAATTTTCAATTCCCACCCCCTCTTTGTAAAAAAATTAAATTAAATTAAATTTTACTTTAGTTCAATTAATTTTGATTTCACCCACTCCACCCCCTCTTTGTAATTTTGTTGTCGCATGTGCTGTGACATTCAATATGGGATATATTCCATGTATTCATATTCGTATCCATACAATATCCCAATTCATATCCATATATGTGTTGTATTCCATACTACTATTTGTAAATGTATTGTATCTTAGTATGTATCCATATTTGTATCCATATTATATCCCAGTTGTTTTTAGAGATCAATGGTATTGGAGGGGGTACAAATTTTTTTTAACAAAAAACAATGGCTCTTGATTTTTGAAAGGCGAAGAGGCAAGGGAGGAAATACTAGGACAAGAGTGTTTGCCTCTTTTTAGCACATTGTCATTTGATATTAAACAAGCATGGCAAGCATTGAATGCTATTACTAAGGCCTTTGGAAAGAACTAGTGACAATGCTCTTATACAATTATACCTAGCTCCAAGAATGACTCCAACAATCCAATTGAATAATTTAATCCCTAAATGCTTGAGTTGATTTTCAAGTTAGATATATATTCATCAAAACACTTGTTCTAGAATATCTGAAGTTCACCAAAGTCATCCCATTTTGATCAAGCCTTACAACATCTTGAGATTTTGAAATCTAAATGAAAAAAATACATTAGTGTTTTTTTTTTTTCGTTTTTTAAGAAGTGCCAAAGTGCTAAAGTGGAAATATAAAAGATTATAGTGGTGCTCCAAATTTCAACATTCATCTACATATTGAATGGAAAATATCACATTAGCCATTGACAAGAGGTTTGAGCCTTGAATAGATCTATTAGTTCTCCAACAAGAAGGAAACACTAGCCGAAAAAATTAAAAAATAAATAAATAAACTTTTTTCCAACAAATAGTAGGGCTTGGATGGCATTTTTAATATTTTAATCATTAAATATAATTTTAAAATTAAATCCAAAATTACAAAACTCTAACACTTTAATGTGGCACTACTACTATAAAATCAAATTGCATTTCTAGCCAGCACTGTGCTTTTTCTTAGCTTGGGGAATTTTTTCTTAACCTTTAAAGGACTGTTTCTTCTTAAAGGCCTTAGGGGACAATTTGGGGACATGTAGGTTCATATTGCCTCAATTTGTAGTGAATGTTTTTGAAACTTTTTGAGGATGTGTGGTTTTGCAAGAGCTTCGTAGATATATAATTTTTATTTCAATTGGTGCCCAAGAGAAAAAATTATGGTATAATAAGTTAAAAATTGAGGTCAACAGGCAATACAAAAAACCCAGAAAAAGTCAAAATAATTTTTAAGAATTTTTTTTTTCTAAAAGTTTATATTTTTGTTTACATTTGAAGCTTTGATTTATTCTATTTGGACTAGCAATGAGAAAGTTATGAACAATCTTGGTTTTTCCGGCAATCTAAGCATCTTCTTGAAAAATAACGTATAGGATTCATTTGTGAATGTAATTTTTACAATTTTCTAAAAAAAATTGTTAGAAAGGATTATTTTTGTTTTATAGCACAATCTCACTATTGGAATTATTGTATTTCAATTCCATCTTAGAGCGATTAACAATTAACAATTTGTTTTTTCCTTCAATCTTTAACCTACTTCTACTTAACAATTTTTTAATGAGTGAAAATTAAGTGTTTTTTTGTTAAATTTTTTCCCTTAGATCCTCAATTCAACTATTCAACATATAAACTCAGAAAATAAAAATCAATAGTACAAAAGTTTTCATTTAAAAAGATTCAAAGCTAAAAAATCTAGTCAAGCAAATTGCAACAAAACTTATTTTCTTCACTTTAGATACAAATATCTTGCAATCTATGCAGTCAAATTTGGTGAAATTTTTACCACATGTTCTCAAACAAGTTAAGTACAAGGTCCTATTGTTAAATTTTTTTAAAAGATACTTTTTTGGTTTTCTTAGGTGAATGCTGCACAAGTGACAATTTTGAGTGGTTTTCAACAGAATTAATGGCCCTTTCAAAGCCTGAATTTATTCTTAATGACATTTCACATGTCTATATTATGGTTTTCATCCAAAATTTGGTGATTACAACACTCCAGCCATCCTCCACCGAAGATTGATAGGAAGTTGATTCTTGATAACATAGCCCCAATCCAGGATGTAGTCAGTACAGTAAGGTAGTCGGTCCATAAACTGAACATGTAAGGACTGAAACTGAATTTTGGGCAGGTGAAACTTCTCAAAATATTTTCCAGTAAATTTTCCTCGAAAGAAAAGAGGAATTGGAATCTAACCCAAGTTGTTTCATATTTTTTGGATCATTTTTGAATTAGTTATGAATTTTCAAAACGAGATGTGGTATAGGTCCCTATTTATGTCCCTAGGGCTTCCATGAATTGTTCACTTACAACTTCTGAAGATAAATGGGAAAGCAAAGAGTATGATTGGCTCTTGTCATTAACAATGCTTTTTTTTTCTTTCCATTCATTCAAGGACTCCAAAGGTCCATTTAAGAACCACTAGTTGGGTAGTTCTTATTTCTTAATGCCCGCTCATATTTCGAGCCTCCTACCTTAGTCAAAGGAACCAAATCAACCCTTGGTGATTGAGGTCATTTATAAATAAAGAACATCTACCTTTAAATCACTTTCCAGATGAAGAAGACCCAGTAACTTTCATATTCCGTGGTGATGAAGCATGTATATAGTGATTCACTAAAGAACTTGAATCCATTTGGCATGAAATTGTGGAGAGAGTTTAATGAATCCGCCTCTTAAATTAATTGGGGTTAATCAACATCATTTAATGTAGTATTAGGTGGCTTCCTTTGGGTAATTCAATTCAAGTGGTACATTTTTGTGGGAGTGGTTCAATTTATCTCAAAGGTGGCCAACTACATATGTTGATTATAGTGACTTCTTCTTCCACTTGTATTTCTATTGTGAATAGAGATCTTTGAGAGTTTCCAAAAGTCTTAAGTTGAGACTTTTTACATTTCTAGTAGACTTAATGAAGAAAACAAATTTTTATGAGCGTTCCCAAGTCATAGCATTGAGTGAGCAAGGATATTTACAAGGTTTCATAGTTTGCCATCTTAACATTCCCCGTAGCACAATTGGTCATATTTTAGCTTGGTTTAGAGAAGATGGGGAGGTGTCTGATCATCCCAAATCAAGGAGACCATTCCTTTGAGCATTCGGGATGAGAAGCTTGCTGTGAGGACTTTCAATTAGACGAAATTAGGAATTGCAACGGCTGTAGGATGTAGTTTGAGAGCTCAAGGTCTTGTTTGTGCAATGAGACTATCCATCAAAGTTTTCAGAGGTAAGGTCTTGGAACTAGAGTGAAGAGGAAGAAACCATTATTGACAAAGAAGCATAGGTAGAAGCGTTTACAGTGGACAAAGGCTTCATAGGACTGTGATGTAGAAAACTGGAGTCATTGGTCAAATGAGACCAAATTCAATGTTTTTGGTTTAAATGGTCGTCAATAGTGTTGGAAAAATCCTACATAGCCTCTTCATGATTGTCATGTGCAACATACGGTTAAACATGGCAGTGATAGTATTATGATATGGGGATGCATGAGTTGCGCAAGTGTAGAAAACCTTTACCGCATTACTAGTATTGTGAATTCACAAGTTTATCTTGACATTTTAGATTTGCAATTGTTGGTTACTATTGAGAGACAAGGTCTTGATGAGACAAAAGTCATTTTCCAGCATGATAATGACCTAAAGCATACATTTGGTCTTTTACAACGATGGCTAGGTCGGCAAGATTTTTCTATGATGGAGTGGCCACCACAATCTTGGAGAATGAAATAGATAGACACTTAAGGTTATTTGGTGATTCACCTAAAAGTAGAGATGCCTTGTGGGAGAAGATTTAGATTGTTTGACAGAGCATTGAAGTAGAATTTTTACAGAAGTTCATCCGTACAATGCTAACAAGGGTGGTTGATCTTCTTATAGCTAAAGGTGGATACACACGTTGGTAGACTTGTAGTTGTTGTACATATTATAGCATTTGCTACTTTTGAGCTTTTTATTTTGAGTTTTCTTTGTGTTATCATGATTTTTTACTTAATCAACATATGTTCTTGGCCATGCTTTTTGTATACTTCTTTTTAATTTCTTTTTATCATTTCAACTTTCTTTTCATGAATTTTTCGTAACATGTTTTTGATAGCATGTGCAATATCTATGATGAATCTTGCTTACTATTTCTCTCTAGTCCAAAAGCTTTTGTTCAATTTTCACGATCAAATGCAGTGGCCAAGTATTCTTGTGAGTCACTATATACATAGTTACACAGTACCTCAGTTTTAATCACAATTAATTGCAAGCTTTTGGAAGTCTTTCGTGGAATTTTGACACCACCGTTTTGACACCACCGAAGAGGAACTTGAAATCGATTACAAGTGCAACTCTTCAAATTGTTTATGAACATCTTGCTCTAACCATTTCACTAGTTCAACAAAGGCCGGTGACGCATGCCCTTAGAATGCCCCCAATGATTTACAAAAAAAAAGATTTGATAACTCCATGAATTCTAAAAGAGTTGTCATTGAGCAAGCATTTGGTATGTTAAAGAATAGATGGAGAATTTTAAATTCTTTCAATTCTAGAGTTGATAGAGTTGCTAGGGTTACAATAGCTTGTTGTTGGTTACACAATTATTATGAGATGTTGAACCAACCTGAGCTTCATGTGGCTAATGCACATTTGTGAGGAGATTCACTTGTAGGATTCAGAGTTGGAAGATTATCCATGCATAGAGATGGGGAAAATGTATAATATCACAAGAAGAAATCTTTATGCAAAATTGGTTTATACAATGGATTATTGAAAACCCAAATGATGAATGAATAAAGTCACACTTCATTTCTATTTTCTTTAATCTTCTAATTGAAATGCATGTATGAAAGGACATGTTACAATGTAGGTAAAAAAATTTATTGATTGTAATAGAATTTGGAAGAAATCAAAACAAACTCAAATCAAATCAAAACAAATTCCACTTAAGATTGGAAAAAGATTTCCAATGCTTTGTACCCTATTAGTAGGGTATACAAGAGATTCTACATTTTCTTAGAGAAATTTGAAGGCTCCTTGCCCTTTAATGCATCTACAAATAATGTTGCCATCTGTAGTTGCCTCTATATGACCATTTCTTTGTTACTTTCTAACAACCTCTCCCTACTCTCTCTTTCATTATCAATCATTTTCTTAGATTAACAATCATTTTTTTCAGTGATTTGCAATTTCATCCTCTCAACTTCTAAAATTTCCTTGGAGAAATTAAAATTTGCAAATGCAACGAAGTCATCTGCAGTGGCCAACTTTCTCTTCCTCTATCCTACGCTTTTATTAAACTATCCTTCAATTCTTGGTTGATTGACTACCTTTGTGCGGGATAACTAAGAAGAAGCTGCATATGTGGGGGATAACTTAGAGGAAGTTGCACATGTGGGGACAGAACGAGGAGGAGGCTCGAGAAGAGGAGTTCCATGCACAGTCTCCTATTCCTCATCACTTACATGTATAGTCTCAGTATACCGCATCCACATTCCCTGATCTATTCCTTCATGGACAGTCACCATTAATTTTAGTAGTGCCATCGAAGATGTTGTTGAAAATTTCAGACCATGGAGTCTAGGTCAAAGGAGGCACTCTTGTTTCTTGTTGCTTCACCTTCTCCTCTTGGTACTTCGACTTCATGCTTGCCAACTTGTCTTACGTCTACTGTTAAATTTGTTGTGGCTCATTTGGAAATTGAGATTCAACTAGTTACAAAATGACTCCCAATTAGCCTTTTTAAAAGACTTCTTATTGTACTCCCAATACTTCACAAATATTTACAAGGAATTTTATAGTGTCCTTTGTCCACTCCCTCCTACGATTTCCTCATAGGAACCTCTCTCCCCAAACCCTTGGGAAGTATCCCCTCAATCCTCATATACCATTAATTCCATTAACCCTCCTAGTGTAGGTTCTATAATATGTGTACAAGTATCATAATACCTAATTCTCAAAGTATGAATTAAGAAAAATACTATATTTTGATAAACATTACTAAGCTTGTAGCAAAAAACTTACATTACCTCAAAACAACTATGTGTAGTAAGCCCCTATGCAGCGCCCAAGGCAAAGGAGAGAGACGATAACCTATATGCCGGGACACTGAGCTTATTACAATTGAATCTCTTCTGAATTACGCAAGTAGGAAAAAGTTGGGTAAAAGTGTCATTTGAGTTGTTTGCCTTACATGAATTGCCCGTTACCCAGTGAGGGACCTTGATTCAAAACCTTCCTTTTTTGGCCTTGCCATCTAGTCCTGAATGGCCCCATTCGGCCTCATGTGCATGACCCTATGGACCACTTAAGTTCAACCTCCAATCTGGCAAAGTAGGGGTCTTTTCTCAAATTTTTTTGCCATATTCATTTCACCAGGGAATTTTTCACTAGTGCATTGTGGTGCCACAGTGCCAAAACAAGAGACGTTGGTGCAGTCCCTTCAAACAACTAAAGAAGTATGAGCTATGTGAGAACTACACCTATTTAATAAACTCTAACTATATTAGTTCCAAATCTGAACTTCCTAAAAAAAAGATTATTTCTTTCTTATGCAAAAGTCTTATCTTTTAACACATGAAGTTTGCAAATATCAAGTGAAAATAGACCCTTAGTTCCCACATTAAAATGACTAGTAATTTTTGTGCATTTGACTTCCATGCAACAAAATGCGCATTTTTTCTTATAAAAATACAAATCCCAAGGCAAAAATAAATATGACTATGCAAAAAACTCATCACTAGGACAACCTTTATAAAACAAATAAGTAAACATAATGGAGGTATCTTTTGGCCAAATTGTGAAAGAAGTTATTTGTTACACATGGAGCCTAATTATGAGAACCAATGGATACAACATGCTAGTTATAAATTCTAATCCTAAAAAAGTCTTTGTTATTTAACCCCTAAACTCCAATTGTGCTCTTAGGGACAAAATAGATTTTAGGCAACTCCTATGGCCTCAATATTCATCATGATTTTTTGAATTTTTTTGTAAAGATAGAAAAATACATAATATGCTTAGGAATATAGTTTTATTTCTATCAGTGCTTGGGATCAAAAGTTATGGCACAAAAGGTCTTTTTTTTAATATGATGGGCTAAAACCTCCTCACACAAAAAAAATTAAAGAATTAAAATTTTTCTTATAGATTGTAATTTGATCTATGTAAGAAGCTTTGATTCATCCCATTTAGATTTGTTATGTGAAAGTTATGGACAATCTTATTTTTTGGTCAATTAAAGCATCTTCTTGCTAAAACAATCTGACCATTGGAATTATAGAATTTGAATCCTATTTTAGAGTTATAATTTAGTATCTTTTTGGTCTTGGACCTACTTCTACTTCATAATTAATTAAAAAACGAAAATCAAGTGTATTTTTTTGGAAATTTTTTCCTAAATTTTTAACTCAATTATTCAACACAACATTTTTTAATTCAAAGTCTCTAGTGCAAATTTTTTTCACAAATGGTAGTTGAAGTCACATAAAATTGCAGGCCATTGTTTAAGAAAACAACTTTTTTCAACCTTGAATGCTAATATTTTCCAATCTGTACAATCAAAATTTTACCACATGATTTGAGACAACTAAAGTGCAAGATTTTATGGTTAGATTCTAAAAAAATATTTTTTGTTTTGTTTTTTTAGATGAACGTAGCAAAACTAGCAATTTTAAGTCATTTTTGACCAAAAAAAAAATGGCTTTAGAACTTTAAAAGTTAATTACAAATACTAATTCAAATTCAAATCAACATTTGGTAAAACCTTAGTCTTCGAGGTAATACAAAGTCTTACTTAACTCAAGGATATCATGCATTTATGTCATACCATTGTTATCAAATGGAATAATTTGGGGGTGGAGCATAACATTCAATAAGGTAAACTTGCTTATAACAAGCAAACTACCCATGATAGGCACCTAGGGAATGTCTTGTATCAACCCATGGCAGATTTTTTCTAATAAATAGGGTTAGATTGATTTGTGGCCATAATCCATGCCTTGGGAGATGGTTGTGGAGTTATTAATGACTGTCATAGGACACTTACACCTTTTTAGTGTAAAATCATCATAAAAAGTTAATTTTTTATTCCTTCATGATATGGCCATGTTAGAAAATCTTGTGACTACTTTAGAAGGTAAGATGACCATCATGAAAATACTTTTTGCTAATTTGGAGTAGTTTACATACTCTTTTCAACCAAATGAGTAGCACATTTCATAAATTCATAACAAACTCATACTTTTTCAAAAAATAAAATTTCAATTGCTTCTTTCATTTCTCATAGTTGTTTTTGTATGGGAAAAAATCTGAATATTATTTGCTAATGTTAGCAAAACAAACCATTCAATTTACTTGTCAAAGGCAAATTTACCTTAGTAATGAAATTGTAAAATCAATTGCCTTCTTGTGCATAGAATGGTGTAGAATATTCTACACCCACAACATCCGCAACAAAATCTAAAGACTCATGTCACAATGTGTTAGAGAATATAATACATTTCAATTGAGTTGCCAAGGTCACACACACTAAGCAGGGTAATAGCATAACAAGCTTCTTAACTCTAAAGTAAAATTTTAAAAATCCATTCAAATCATTGAAGAAATTAAATTAAATATTTGAATTACTTTAATTTCCTCCCAAGCCATTTGTGTTTTGTGTATTTAATTGTGAAAACATGTTATTTATAAACATATGGGGTCATAGGAGGTGAAACAACCCTATGTGAGATATGCAAATTAGAATTAGTAGGAGCTCTTAAATTGCTCATAGTTAAATCAAAAGCAAAAATTGTATTTGAAGTAGAATTTCAAACCTCATTTAATCATAGTAAAATTAAAAAATTAAAAAAATCTTGAAATAAAAATCAAGTTAAATTTTATATCCAAAAATCCGCTTGAGATTTTGAGCTTGCAATCAAAAGTTATAAACAAATTTGAGAGAGGGGTTGGAAGGGACATTTTCTGTGACATTTTCAAACATCCTCTTTGAATTTTGTCCATAACTTTTGACTGGAGTCTCGAAATTTGAAACGGATTTTTGAAGATGAAATTTAACTTGATTCACCAACTTGTTTTAGTTCAAAGTTTTTGAAAAAAGTTATTAGACTATGCCAAAATTTTACTTCAAACATAATTTTTAAATTTTGATAATGAGCAATCATACTCTCATCTTCAAATTATCCCATATCCTTAGAAGACTCATGTTAAACTCATTTCAATATATAAATGATGTCTCCACCCTACATTCTAACAAATTGTTTGTAATGCTTATAGTTAAAATATAATGGTATTTGATTAGAAGGATTCTTTGAAATTTTGGTAAACCATCTTTCTATAAACTTGCAATTATTTGTTGATGCATATATTTGGTTCTTGAATTAGTCAAAAAAAAATAGAGCACACCATAAATGTATTGCCACCATCCCAGTCATGATGCTTACATTAACAATATGTGGATGAATTTTGTCAATGAAGGCTCAGTAGAGGAAAAGCCAACCTTTTTGAAGGCTACTAAATGTTATGAGTAATGGAGCAATAGACAGTGAAAAATGAACAATTGAAAATGACATTAGAAATTACTTATATTATGGTTGCAATTTTTCACCAACCATACACCTCAAAGGTGGATACACCCAAAATTGCATCGTACCTAAAAAACCGTCTATTGTCACTTTGAGTACATCTCCAAAAACAATATGTACAAAGAAATGGTTTTAGAATGTGGAATGTGGAAGAAATGGTTTTAGAATGTTTACCAAAAAAATTTGACCCTAATTAGCTTTGTAACTTTTACATATGGTACCCAAATGCCATATTCTTTAGTACATTGGAACCTCCTTTCACTCCCCCACAAGAAAATATGAAATTTTTGACTAATTCAATAATATTAACTAGACACAATAGCAAAAAGTGGAAGTTTGGAATGTACCTGCTTTAATTGGGAGTATAAACAAGAAAGAAAACAACAACAAAGGATATTGTATTTGCACTTTTGCAATCAATTATAAGGAAGAAGCACCCATTTAAGTTCACGTACCCATTGATTCATTGTAGAGTTCCCTGAAAATGTCTCCAAAAGTACCTTAAAACCATCCCCACACTTAACCCTTAAACGACGCCAAGGACGTTTATTAAATCCTCCAAATTTTGTGGGAAAAGGGAATGTCTTCTGTAGTAGCTTGTCTTCCAATGAATGCTTTTTCATTTATTTAAGCCAACAATTCACACAGTACCCAAACAAATGATTTCCACAATGACTGGTTGGTTGTTTAAGGATTAATTGTGTTTGGTGAGTGCTAATTTTTTAGATTTTTGTATCAAAATCAAGGAAGCCTTACTATAGCATGGTTTTGGGTGCCCTAGGGAGCTCTCCTTTAAAAATTCACAGGAAATAGATGCTTAATCCAATTTTTTTTTTTTCAATTGGCAAGAATATTTTTTCTAGCGAAAGCCAAAAGGTGCCTCCAACTATGCTGAATTGCTAAAATGGGTGCTTCTACCTTATGATCAAGAAGCAGTACCTGCTTTCATAAATCAGTATGCAGCTCAGTGATTTCAAAGAGCAGCACGCAATGTAAACAGATGCTAAGGTGGGGCTTTCTTCGAAATCTAAAGCAAATCAAGGAAAGCCAGACACTCAAATTTTCGTAGGAATTCGTCTTACAATAGTTTTCACGAAGCTCGCCCTCCAATTCTCAAACATTCATTCACAATGAGCATTTGAATAATTGTTGCCCAAAACCTACATTATGATTGCCTTAATTGTTCAAAATTCAGATACAACAGAAGCACAAAATTGAGTTCAAACAGGAATCTTTGCTCGTATCGATCCTCATAGAACTTGCTGTTTTTAACAAACTCCAGGTCACCAACATGTGATTTCCAAGTGCAGAAAGTGCTCACGTGGTTTTTTTAAGAATCAAAGAACACGTAAGAATTTTAAGCCTTAAGTGGGAATATGCAAGTTTGTTCAAAAGTGTCAGTCTCTAAGATGTTAGTGACAGGCGCAATTGTTCAATACCAGTACAAAGTGTGGTTGTAGTTGAGTCCCAATTGGACCCTGATCGAGAGCTCTAAAACCAAGGATGCGCAGAGATCAGAAATTTCAAATGAATTTCTTAAAGCACTTCCATTCAAGACGGGCGTGTCAAACCACAGTGGTTCCTACTTGACACCCCTTACTTGTCTGAATGCACAATTTTTTTGAAATTATGAAAAATTAATGTAACAACTATTCATTATTATGAAACAACAATTTTCTTATTAGCAAAGAAATCAATGCGACTCTCAGTAGGCACTAATACTCTTCTTCACAATTTGCAAAGTGCTTGATCGAATTGAAGCAAAATCAATCCCCGAGAACAGCATGTTCAGATTCCCAAGCTTTAAAAATCTACAGTTCAAGAAGCCGAAGCTATATCCAAGCCTAGCGAAGTGTATAAAAAATTTGGAACAACTGGCCAGATCCTGCACTTTTAAGCACCTTCAAAGCAACACCGCACCATTCTGATTTCCATAACAGATTCGGAAAGCATAACCTTGGGAAATAGGAATGAAAATGAGAGACTGCCGCTAACTGTCAATTGAAAGAGAGATTCACAACCTTATAGCATTCTTGCAAAGGAGCTCTCAACACCTTTGAATTTCCCCATCTGCAATTTCAAGGAAATGAACGTCAGTTTTGTTAAATTGGCAGTATGCCAATACATTACATTGGCACGTTTCAGGACGTGCGGCCTGTAACATAAATCCATACCAGCCCTAGTCCGTGGCCAGGAATTATAATATAATAGACCTTTGTGTTCAAGATATTTGTCACGTTTTTTGAAGCCAGAATCGCACCAAGTTAACGGACTTGAGGTTAAAGTCAGGGTATCCTGGAAGATCCATGCTCCAATCCTCTCGTCTCTTTCTTTGAAACGAAGCCATTGAATTCAAGCTGATTGAAGACAAAAGTCCGTGTCGCCATTCACTTGGATACTTCCTCATAGTACGTAGCTCCCAGATTTACACCTATTGAAAAGCAAAATGTAGCCTGTGGCCGTTGTTGCAAAGCATTCTCACCCCTTTTGAATTGATTGAATCCAAATCATATCTTTTCTTTTAAATGAGTAATAAGAAGGGTGCACTCAACACATTGAACAACACAAGAATGTTATGCAAAATATATTTCAAGGGCTTGGATCGTTCCCCCTTCAGTTTTATAATTCACTCACTAGCTGTGTATTGTTAGGTCCGGTTTCACATCATATCTATGATATATTGGCACTCGATCTACAATTGGCATTAATTCAGGGCCTCAGTCTCTGCTACAAATCTCTTCTATGAAGAACAAACTGTACGCGAACTCCCGTTTCCATTTCCACAGTTTCTCTAACGCCTGTTCTTGCTGACCCTTATCAACATATGGCCATTCTGAATGCACGAAGGCCTGCAACTTGCTCGATGTAGTTAACGGGCCTTTTGGGTGTTGTTGCGCGCATTAAAACAGGCTCCGTTCTCGTCGTAACTTATATATAAATCCTCCGCAGTCGATCAGAACCCTTTCCCACACTCTTCAATCACCTACACTAATTAATTACATGGATTGTTTGAATCGATCAGTGTCCCATTCTGCCGTACTTAATCTGACTGACTCCAGGGCTATGGCTGCACCTCCAGATACTTCAAGCCGTCAATGGGAACTTGCCTTGTCACTTGGTCGTTTCGATATTCATTGACCGTGAAGGGCCTGTACTTGAGCGGTCGTTCTTTGGTGACAAGTTCAGGGGCTGCACTGATGGGGACCTCGTTGTCGATGCCGTAAAAGTAGATGGTGGTGTACCGGGACCTCGTTCGGTTGAGTGCAACGCGGTGTACAGGACTGTGCAGAATGCCATTCGAAAGCACCTGAAAAACAAGGTATGGTTCATTGTAATGAATTCGCAATCAGTATGAATTCGATCGATGAAGTGTAATTAATATCCGAAACATGTATTCATAATTCATCTTGTTTGTACAGTTGAAGGAGCATTTAGGGGTTTACTCATATGACCGTTAAGGTGCTTTGATGCAATAGATTCCCCTTGCAATTGTTACCAAAAAAAATTGTAAATTATATCTTACATGTTTAATAAAAGGAGATTTACCTAATCAGTGCTTGAAATATCCATTTTTAGGACGCATTCATACCAAGGAAATATCTTAAATTCTTATACCTTAAGAGGGATGAAAATAACCCTCGCTGATGAAAATGCTCAGATTGAAAGGAGGTCGATAGTGAGATGATTTTGACCCTTGATCTTAGTGGGTGTATTTTTTCATTCTTGAGGTTAAAAGAATCCACTTTGGCGGGAATATACCCTTACGTACCTCTGGTTTAAGAAAAATTAGTAATTATTTGAAATATTTATTGATCACAGTCGCCAATCTCTTCTGTTTGAGACTTCAGTTTGAGTTCAGAACCACGTCGACAAATTAATCGGCACTGCAAGCGCAGTGATCGATATTAACCCGAAAAATAAAATTTAGGAAAAAGTGACCCTGGATTTCATAGTCGCGTGGGGAAAGTATTGTACTAATGTAATTAAATTAGATATTAGAATGTTAAAACATAGTCACATTCTCTCTTATCACCTAACCAGCTAACCTTAGTTCGTGTTGAGATACACGTCTATAAAAATCGGCAATGCAGCAAGTCAACAACCCGGCATGGGCAGGGATAGAGATAAAAATAAAAATGAGAACTTAAAAATGGTTTCTTCAATTATTCACGGTGTTCCACTTGTGTTTCGACCATATCCACGTGGGTTCTTCAGAGGAATAACGCTATTATCTAAAGAGGGCATTCAAATGATTGTGAGGAAGTTCTCTTCTAATAAACTTGTACTTACGAGGGGTCTTGAAAAGTTGAAATATTTAAGCCTTCTAAAGATATCGATAGTAAGCTAGGGGCTGCAACACGTGAGCCCCATCCCACGGAAAGCGGCGCTCAAGTCATATTTATATCTTATTCCAATGCACACCTCAACAAATTCGGACTTCTATATACATCCGGAAGCTGGGTTTTTCTGTATTTTATTAATTTACTCTCACAACGGA
The DNA here is from genome assembly GCA_950106755.1 of Climacium dendroides. Lineage (NCBI taxonomy): Eukaryota > Viridiplantae > Streptophyta > Bryopsida > Hypnales > Climaciaceae > Climacium > Climacium dendroides. The sequence goes on from OX467091.1 coordinate 23,171,263, forward strand.
ATCCATTTCATTCAGTGTGACTAAAAACATGTAAAAAGATCAGACTTATCCTCTGCTTCTATTTTCGCGCAAATGAAAAAAAATTATTGCAAAAGGAAGGAATAAGAGACCCGATCGAAGACCAGACAGGGTAAGGACCGGACGTACAGACACAAACAATCAGACTTATCTTTCAATGACTTGTTCGATTTCATTTGTTTTCAGACCAAGTCGGTCATTTATTTTACCTGATGTTTCAATCAACTTGATCATACCCAAACCATGAATCCTCATAATACTCAGGGTTCGGAAGGAGAGGAATTAAGGCCCGGAAGTTCATACCTGCAGAGTGTCGCCCAAGTTGACAACAAAAGTGGAAGTATCCGGTCGAATCCCCATCCACGCCCCATCCTTGAGCACCTGCAAGCCGCCCACCTCGTCCTGATACAAAATCGACAGCATCTGGGGATCCGTATGAGCTGGGATCCCAAACACATTGTCGGGCTCCGGACACGCAGGGTAATGGTTCACCAGCGCATTGCAAATGGCTTTCGGCGTTTCCAGTTTCGTGAAGGCGTCACGGGGCAAGCCCAGGCCTTCAGTCAAGCCTTCCACTATCAGCCGAGAGAGCTCTCGCATCGACCCTAAGTAGCTAGTCAAGTCGGATCTGCGTACAACCATTATGTTCACGTCATAATATATAATTCTCAGTCATGTACATATATTCACTATTCAGAGTGCCGAAATTAGGATTATGTCATGTCACAACCATTCTCATTAATTCATACATATTCAGAGTACCGAAATTATGATCTACAACATTAACGTACTAAGTCCACGCCATGTCCCAAGAAATTTTCAGTCATATATGTTTAGAGTGCCAAACTTGCGCAACCGTTATGCAATCGTGTCCATATCAAAATAATTCTCAGTCGCTTATATTCAGAGTGCCCAAATGTTCAGAAACTGGCTAGAACTGGAACTGTGATCGAACAGTCCTGCCGGATTCTTGTTGATTTGGACTGCAGGTATGTATGTTTGCTAACTAATCGTCTATTTCGTTACTTGGTGTGATTCTAGGTGCCAAACATGGTGCCATTCTGCATAAAACTCTGCTCTTGAAACTAGGATTGGTATCAGAAACTCTGCTCTTGAAACTAGGATTGGTATAGCAGCTAGATTTACGTTTCAGTTTGAACATCATGAAAAAGTGACTAAGCTGTGGAATTTCAACAATTTAAAGAAATTGACGTTACTAGTTTTGCATTATTTTCCAACGTTGAAATTAATAAAAGTGTTCATATTGGCGGTAAGCTAGCTAGGAAGCAAGATCGGCTATAATTCTTTGTGCCTATGGTGTAGATCTGAGGTTCCAGTCTTTCAGACTTCCAGATAGACGCCTAGAAAAGTGTCGATCTCTTGAAATAGTGAAGTTCAACTTGTGAAATGCTTAGATATTAAAACTGCATGGATAAATGACAAACAATAATATCTGAAAATAATATCTGAGTGCTAGCTAGCTAGGTATCGCCTGGAAGGAGGCAAGGGTTGGATATTTACATGAACTCTTTAGAAAACTCTTTGTCGTCAGGCCAAATAAGGTTCACCAAGTTCCGTATCGCTTCGTCTTGCACCTACAATGCATTTAGTACCGCGGGCAAAGGCACTGGATCAGAACTGGCAATGATTACTTGGGAGCTAGATAAGCAAGGGATAGAGAGGAATTCAATTCATGAAAGTTAATTGGTTGATTGACTCACTTTCATATGCAGTCTTTCCAACCACCACTTGTAGCGCCAGCTGACTGGAGACCCTGCAATGTACCCGAATACGAAGTTCTGGGCTTTCACTAGCAGTTTCTTCTCCATGGGCAGATCGAAGAACTTCTTCACATTGAGCTCCACTTTCTTCACCTAGAATCACCAAAACCGAGGGAAGGTGTTAAATATTGCTCACGTTAGCTAGCCCCACTGTCGCACGAACACATTCATGGATCCAGGCATGCAACGGAAGAGGTATTAACCTTTGATATACAGTTTGCTAGCAACCAACACTTCTGTCATATACAAACCATTCTCAGAATTTCTTTTTTTCCCATAACAGTCATTCAACCATTAATGCATCACTTCCCAAAATTAAAGGTACCTAGCTAAACGAACAGTTGCGATTAGTTGCGGTGCAATTACTGCAATACATGTAATCGTTGTAAGGTTAGTCGTTCTAAAATTTAGTTTAATTCTTCTACAGACTCCGTGTAGAACCGCGCGCACAGTTCAGAAGAAATCTGCAAAGGCTCAGTAACTGAAACGATTCTCGTGCAGTGTACGTACAAAGTAGATCAATCAAATCATGATTCTTGATCTTTAATTGTCCTGACTAGTAGCAAACAAACGGAGTTAACGGACCCGAAATTGATTCTTGACATGGTTGCCAGTGACTCAATGCTCTCAAAATCCAGTTAAATACACTCATCTCCACCTAAGTATTCAATCTAATTACAATTACCTCTCTTTAATTCCAAATCACTTCAAGGCCAGCTAGCCTTAACAGATTATTGCACAGTCACCAGTGAGCCCATTTCTGCAATGGCAATTCGACGTACTTCAATTCCTCAAGAATTCGATCATCGGGCGCCTTGAGCAGTTCCCAGAGACGAATTCAGTCTCATAGGCCTGCTGAAATTCTCAAAGACAGAGATGGCAGAACAAATAATACGTCTCTGGTTCCCAAATGAGTCGGAGAGAGATCGATTATCTCTGGTTCCCGGATTGCCATCCCGGCAAACGTACTCTCAGTACTCAGTAGGGAATTTTTTTGTCACTGATTCACCCTGCTCGCTTGCCTCTTCTCTTAGATCTCAGTTCCGAGTGCAGAATCAACGGAGAAACTTATGATATTCCAGTAAGTGAAAGAAAGAAAATCAATCTCCAGGGCTGTGAATATCATAACGGTCAAAAGCTAGTTTGTGAGAACCATCATTGAAAAGAATGCGGAGAGTCGGTATACCACGTCTCTGGTACACTTAACAGCATACCCAACAGGGAAGATTTGTGCCACTGACTGATTTTCTCACTTCGCCCTGCGCTTCAGTTTCTTCGATCCCAGTTCCTATTGCACGATCATCTAGGAAATCTGCTAATGTGAATCCCGTGAGGAAACAAGAATCTCCAGGGCTGTGATAATCGTATCAGTCAAAAGCTAGCTAGTGAGAACCATCATTGACAAGAATGCAGAGACTGAGTCGGTATACCTCGTCCTACTACACTTACAGCAGATACAACAGGGATGATTTGTGCCACTGACTGATTTTCTCTCTTCGCCCCGCGCTTCATTTTCTTCGATCCCAGTGCACAATCATCTAGGAAACTTCTGATATCAGGGAAACAAGGTTCTCGACAAGGTTAATCTCCAGGGCTGGTGAGGATCATATATATTTATATACGATCATACATCGATCAAAAGCTAGCTAGCTACTGTAACGGTCCTACGATCACAAGAATTTAAATTAAGAGTCGGTATGTATACCACTTGCAACGGCACCCCGTGGTTGCGGATCTTGAAGAACCCCCACGTCTTGGCAGCCTCCACCATGTCTTCCAAGCTCCGTCTCTTCGCTTCCTCGTCCTCCCCCAACAACACTGCGACGTCAATCACGGGCAACGCTTCCTCCTGCTCGAACACATCGTGCGCCAACGTCGGCCTCTCCGCGTCCACCACCTGAAACTCCTCCATCTTTAGTTGACCGCCCCACAACGCTTGCATCGAGTACACCGGCAGCTTCTCCTCGGCTTTATTTTCCCCATGACTGCCCCCCATAGCTCGTGAGCTTGCTAGTGCTACTACTGATGGAATCCTCTGCAATGTTGAAAACTTGGATATGGAAACGCAAGGATCCTTCAGTTGGGTATGGTTAAGTTAAGACTGTGGCTTTCGAGGTGAAATCTTTTTGGGGAAGCAAACTGAAGAGCAGTTATGGGAACTGGTTTGAGTGGGTGATTGTGGTGGATGATGGCTGTGATAAGGTGCGCGGCGTGGAGGAGCCGGGGCCTGCTAGAGGCGGGAGGTGACAAGGAGACTTCGGACTGGGCTAGCTAGCGACACGGCTTGCAAGCAAAAACTTTGGATTTTTTTTCGTCTTTTTCCAGGAATAAAGAGGGTTTTGTCGTTGCTTTGATAACGAGTAGTGCAGGAGTAACGTAAATTATTGGAATTATACGTAAGGTAGAAACACTGAAACAGCTGGGTTGTTTTTTTGTTTTTGTTTTTTACACAAGTACTGAAACAGCTGTTTGAACCTTCTATAACATTTTGCCTAAACTTGGACTTCATAATCTTTCTTGAATGCTGTAGACATCACCTGACATCACCACACAGCTTGTTCAAATGATCAATAATAAATGGTGAGCTTCAGTCCTCCTTGAGGTCATGGTCGTGGGCAACAACAAAGCCAAGGCGCTATTCAAAAAAATTGTCAATCTTTCCAATGAAAACTACAAGTTCAAAGTGTGATTCAAAACCCAAGACCAAGACTTAGATTGATCATCGATAAATGCATCATGTGAAGACAAAGAGAATAATATCATGAATAATACCAAACAAGTTCACATGTAGTTGACTATTGGAAGAGCTTTCATGAAGATTCTTTCAAAATTTAGCCCCTTGAACTAAGTCGGTCATTTAAAGGTTAAGCTGGCATGTATAGATAGAGTCTAAATCACAATTAGGTGTTCTTTTTGTCCTGTAGATGAATGGAAATCATTGATATCATTAAATAAACAAATCAATTTGAAAAAGCTTTGTATTTTTTGTAAATTTTCAAAATAAAGATTGGAAGAATCTTCAATAATAGGTTTGAAGTGCCTTGACAGAGATCCAAAACCATCCATTATTAAAAGCTTGACGTTACTTTACAACATTGAAGCTCCATTTGTAAAGTAGGATTCACTTAAAGCAAACAATTTGAAGTCATATTGGTGACACTTCAATAAAAACCTAGTGAAGTCATATTGGTGATAGAAATGGAGTGAATAAAATTAGGTAGTTCTACCTTATTGCCTATGTGATGATCAAATGTAGGAAGAGAAAGATTGTTTATTTTATTTTTACTAATCCATTTGAGTTATGTATTTGACTATAATACAAAAAGAGTTGTTGAATTCAATCTTGGTCCAAGCTTAGATGGAATTGGCAATTGAACACTACTCCCAAAAAATTCAAATTTTCTATAATATTGTTGTTGGTTTCTTGACAACATATTGCCAAAAACATTTAAGTTGAGTAGGAGGTGGTAGAATAGTTCAAGTTCAAAAAATCTTTTCCAAAAGAGAGGTACATAATGTAATACATTCTTTAATGTACCAACAATGACTAGCAAACATGGTAGGGTCACTAGGGTGTGATTTAAAGCCTTATATGATATATGTAACTTCCATTTATCCTCAAAATAAAATTATTGAAAATTGTTTGGAGATGTAAATGTAATTCATCTTCAGAAAACCACAGCATAATTTAAAAAGATGCTTTTAACATCCTCATTCATAGCTATTCTACATGAAACTTTGCATATATAGTGTTAGCACTTGTTTCGACCAGTCCTATTCAATCAAACTACCCTTGCACGCAAAGCCTCCTTCCTTCAAAACAAGGCCAAAAAAGTGCAAGATTTTACTCACTCTACCAAATTACAAAAGAAGAATAACACCAATTTTCATTTAAGATTGGTGGGAACTGTTATAATTCCAAAGTATTGAAACAAAATTTTAAAAAGTCACTATTTAAATAGAATCATAATAACTACTTGTAATTCCTTCTAAATATGTAAATTTTTTTATTCATGTAGATATTAATGCTTTAGATTTTTCAATGATGTATTACATGGCTATTCAACTTAATTCCCAAGGGTCTACAATAAAAACATTTTTTCTTAAAAATTCTATATAATGATGATTCTTCAAACTTCTTCAATGAATAATATTTTGAAGTTGAAGTGCATTTTTCATAACATTCATTGTCCAACTAATGGATGGTTGAGTATTTGTAAGAAAATACTATGACCTTGAGAACATAGGAGATAACTACTTCTAAATGAAAAAATTAACCTCTATATATAAATGTGTTTGAAAAAAAACTCAATAGTATATGATTAAACCAAGTAATTGTTGGATCTTGAAGATTCAATTTTGAATTAATCTAGAAATTTCATCAAGATTTATGAATCTAATGATCTAATTTGAATGTTGTCATGATTGAAGCAAATAAAAATATCAAAATGATATTCTCAACTCATGGAGCACGACATAGGGGATTCTTTGTATACATTTCTTTGTGACAACATGAATATATGAATATTACTTTAGATGTGTTTAAGAAATAAACTTTAAATAGAAATTGTTCATAGTACATCCATAATAGTTAAATAAAGAATCTTCTTTCTAAGAATCATGTGATTATTTATGCCACTTCCCTACTTTTAAATTTTTCATTAAGATTAAGATTTTGATTTTGCATTATTGACACCATATGTTTCAACTCAACTAATTGTCTAAACCCAAGTTAATACTTCCTAAGTTTATCATATTCAAAATTCTCTATACTTAAATGTTTAAAATCTATAAAATATAAACTTTATAGATTTCAATACAATATGGATGACAATACAAAAGATATCATCTCTAAAGTGACTAGGGATTTAGTCCCAAGTTGGTTGTGGATAAGAAAATATAAACTTTTAAGCTTTATGAATTGTGTCCAAATAAATTTGGTGTTTGTTTATTGTAATTGCCTACCCCACAAAAAAATATTTAAATCCTAAGTGCCTAATCATTCTAACCAAAAATAATGATGATTCAATTGAAATAGTTTACAATCACATACAATATAAGTATATAACTTACATCTAATGAGACAAAATTTGCTTGATTTTTTTTCACAAGACAAGTCAAAACTTTCTAAGTTTGCAATTAATAAATGAAAACCAAACTAAAGTTTTTTTTTAACCCTTAAACGATAGACCTAGCTTTAGAGATTGGATTTAGAAAAATATTTATAAAAAAATCCTCCAATACTCAACTATATGTGAACTTCCTTGGTATCATTATCTTTGTTTTCACATAGAGCATTTATCAATCTACATCTTGAATTTAGAATCACAATTAAAACCCATATTTTTTGCTTTAAAATGTTTCATAAAATTTTTGAATAGTGGTTTTGAGGTTGCCCATGACCTTAACAATGGCAAGAAGCTCATCATTGATTTGTCATTTGAACATGCTACATGATATGTCCATTGAAGAAGGATTCTATAAATCCAAATTTGGGCAACCCTTCCAAAACCTCAAATGTCATTTTAAATCCTTAAACATTGACACTGACATTTGACGTCCACTAGATGATATAGAATCATTCTAGTAGGACAAAAAGTACAACTATCCATCCTTAGAATTTTGTTGGGAAAGGGGGAAGTCTTCTATAGTAGTTTGGCTTCCAGTGAGTGCTTTTGATGTTCCTTAAGCCAATCATTCACATGGTAATGAAAATGGATGATTTCCAAAGTCACCCGTTCGTCCTTTAAGAGTCAACCTTGTAAGCCTTTAGTGTTGTTGATTCAAAGTGTTTAGTGAATTACTTTGAGGTTCATGTAAGAGAAAAATAACTATCCATCCTTCAAAAGACACCTTTGAGGGTATAAGGACCTCATTCCCTTTTTAGTCCCAATTCATAAAAATTGCATCTAAACAATCTTTTAACCATGTAAGGTTATATTGTTGTAGAGGATTTACTATGTGTGATAATGACTTTGAGGTTCTTGCAGAAATGAGGAAATGCAACTATTCATCTTTTTTTAGAAGATAGTGTATTCTATTTTTTGAGTGGATATTGAGGGACAAGTGCATTTCTATTAATGCACCCCCTCCTTGTCCTTTCAAAAGACCCCATTCACTCAACCCCCCCACGGTTTAAATTTAAAAATTTATTAATTCCCTCGCCTAGCTTTACAAGATCAAGATGTATTTGTGATTAAATTTTTCTTACATTTCAACCCCCCCCCCTCCTATTTGTAATTCTGGAAGTTGGGAAGGAGTTACAAACAATATGGGATATGTGAGCTTGTATCCGTATTCCGTATCCATATCATATCTAAATCCGTACTAGTATCCCATATCCATATATATCTTATTTTTCAAAATCAACGGCAAATGGGGGCCTAGATTGGATCATCACAAAGTTTAGACCCTACGGTTTGGCAACCGTTATCGTGTGGTTACCGTTGTTCGCACGTTAATCGCATTGTTATCTCATCATTACAGTGCATTTCTTCACATTGTTACAATGCATTACTTTAGGTGGGTTACGGTGATTTTTTCAAGGCGGTGGGGGGACATTTTTTCCCTACAAGGTGCATCGCATCTTTTCAAGAGATAGTTTTGAGAAGCAATTCTATTGTGAGGTTTGTTTCTAAAATATTTAACAAACTTTCAAAGCCTTAGCTTACAAAAGAAAACTCAACTTTCAATCAAATTTATTTCCCTATTTCATGATTAGCATGTAATTTTTCTCAATTTCAGGCTGATTTTAAAAAATAACCCTGAAAAATTTGAAAATCTATTTTTTCACTCCACTTTTTTTTTTTTCTTTTTTTTACACAAGCATGTTGAACAACACACTACCTCCCTTTTTGGAATGAAAGTGAAGGGACAACCTTGGGTTTTCAAAACCACCGACCTTTGAGAGTTTGAGGGTGCCCTAGAGGCTTGCCGGTGGCCAATTTGGAGGCTTGTGACTGCAAAGGACAAAATTGGTGGGGGCATAGTCAGCAAGGAACAGTGTTGACTTTCCCGGAAATAAAGGTATTACACCCAAAATCCACAGCCACCACGGGAATATGGGATGGTCACTTGGTCAGCTTGCCGGTGTATTTTGGGTTGCTATCCTTGAAAAAATTATTATTATTGGTATTATTATTATTATTATTTTAACAAATGGAAGAACCATTGCATTAAAAAAAAAAAGTCGCCATAAAAAACAGTCAAGTCAAAAGGTTTGACAATGAAGAGAAACGAGCACAAACAAAAGAGTGACAAAAGTTTAAAAAAATAAGCTAAAAGGAGGGGGACACTTGGTTCAAGTAATTTGATCTTCGTTCCTATGAGCGAGGACAAGAGAATGAAGCCAAACATTGTCAAAATTCCTCTAGGTAGGATCTGCTTGACGGCGATGATGACAAGATGCTAATTGGGTCTTCATTTGTGCCGTACGGTCGGAGTCTAGTAGGGCTTATGTGAGAAGGGCAATTTGAGAGAATCTAGAGACCAATTGTGTTGATTGAAGGCCTTACTATTCCTAGAGATCCATATGATCCACAAAGTTGAGCCACGGAGAAGGATCCGTATAATCTTGAGTTTTGGGAAACAATGAGGGAAGGCTAATCTAAAAATACATTGGACAAAATTGAATTTAGTGTGAGGGCTTTGCAGTCAATGAATTGTCTTGGATGTGATGAATAATAGACTGGGCATATTCCCATATTTCTTTGACATGTGGGCAAGAGTAGAAGCAATGAAATGGAGTTTTCTCAAAGCCTAGAGAGCAACAATTGCATGTAATATTGATATCCGGGTTAATTCATGCTCTCCAAGAATGAACGGCAATGGTGTTGTGCCAAACAAACCAAATAAACATAGTTTCTTTTTTAGAGTGGGCTTTGTGCCAGACACCTTTCCATTTCTTTTCTTTTTCTTTTCTTTGACACAAGTAAACATTTTTTTTGGTTGGGGGGTAGTACCACATCATTTACATAACAATTAAAGTAACAGGTCCAGAAATCGGGCACCTAAGAGCTGAAACTGAATTTTGGGGAGGTGAAGCTTCTTGAAATACATTTTCCAGTAAAATTTCCTTCAAAGATAAGTGGGATTGGCATCTAACCCAAGTCGTTTCATACTTTTTGGAGCTTCGTAGAATTAGTTATAAAATTTTGAAGTTGAAATGGTACATGGCTCTAAAATTGCCCACCTCCTAAATTGTACATCATTTGTACATTGTTGTAGGCTATGAAAAAGTAACATGAACATGTAGTGTACATTTTGAGGATGTGGACAATTTTAGAGCCTGTGCAATTTCAAAACCTGTTAGAAGATACTACATCGTTTCATCAAAGGGATGGAATGGTGTGGTATATTCCACACACAATCAATAGTTATAAGGACACTTGTCAAAACTTTTCAAAACTCCATTGGGTGTTTAGGTTAGTTACAAGGTTGCATTGATTGTACATTAGGATTAATGGAAAATAAACCCCTAAAGTCCTATTGACCCTATGGGGTCAAAATGCAACCTCGAGTAGGCTCATATAATCTCAATATTCATTGTGATTTTTTGAAATTTTTTGTGAAGCTAGAAAAGCACATAAGCTTTATAGAAATATAATTTTTATTTCAATCGGTGCCGAGGAACAAAAGTCTTAGCACGACTAGCCAAAAATGGAGGTCAGCAAGCAATATAAAAAAATCACAAAAAGTCCAAATTAAATTTTTTTGAATTTTTTTTTCTAAAACATTATATTTTTTTACATGTAAAGCTTTGATTCATTCTATTTGGACTAGTGATAAGAAAGTTATGGACAATCTAAGTATCTTCTTCAAAATATAACTTACAGAGTTCATTTTTTAATGCAATTTTCATATTTTAAAAAAATTGTTTGACAGCATTCAATATTCTTGCTAGAATAATCTCACCGTTGGGATTATTGTGTTTCAATTCTATCTTAGAGGTATTAACAATTTAGTCTTTCTTTCAATCTTAGACTTATGTTTACTTAACAACTTTTTAAAGAATGAAAATCATGTTGTTGTTTTTTAAAATTTCTTTCTTGGAATTTGAACTAAATTTTTAATTCAAAGTGTATAGTACACAAAAATTCCACAAATGGTAGTCAAAGTCATCTAAAATTATAGGCTAGAATTCAAAAAAATATATTTTTCCATCTTTGAATGCTAATATCTTCCAATTTGTACGGTCAAACTTCATGAAATTTTTACTACATGATCTTAGACAAGATCCTAGAATTGGGTTTTTAAAAAGTCATTTTTTTGTTTTCTTGGGCAAATGCAACAAAAATGGCAGTTTTGAGTGTTTTTTGACAAAAAAATGGCCTCAAGACTTTAGGGGTTAAATACTTTGAATTAGAATTGGCAACTTGAAACAAAATGGAAATCATTTCATTGAGATCAATTATTTGAATGCCTGAATTTCCTCACATTAATTTATATGCCATTCATACTTTGTGATTCTTAATGAGAAGAGAAACTCTTTGTATACCCATGGGGTGGTAGGAGTACAACTACCCATGTGGGATATGTAAATTAGAATTTGTAGTTTCTCAACCACTCATAGTTAAGTCAAAAGTAGGAATTGTATCTAGAGTAGATTTCCAGACCTCATTTAGGCATAGTATAATATTTTTCTTCAAAAATCTTTGATTTAGAAAAAGTTGTAAAATTTAGTTAATTTTTGTCTCCAAAAATCCATTTGAGATTTCAAGCCTCCAATTAAAGGTTATGGACAAATTTTAGAGAGGATATTGGAAGACTTAATTATGAGCAGTTGAAAAACTACAAATTCTAATTTACATTTACGACATAGGTTGTTCTACCTCCTACCACCCCATGTGTATATAAAGAGATTCTCTTCTCACTAAGAAACTCAAAACAAGATATTGATGGCAAATGGTTGGGTTGCATTGGTATATTATTCAATGGAGCCCTTGGCTTTTTGGCAAACCATTTTCCTTAGTCATTTGCTGATTTGTATGATTGATCCTAGAACTAGCAAAAAAGTTGAGCATAATGTGTATGTGTTGCCACTATCTCCATACTGAAGTATAAATTAATGATATATGGATGAATTCTATTGATGACGACTTCAGAGAAAGAAAGGCAATTTCTTTGAATGCTATTGAATGTTATCGTAGTCATTCTTGGGTCACAGAAAACAATGCCAATGCCTAGATAAAACAATCCAACCAAAAAGCTAAACCTTAGATAAAACCTGCCTAGGATAGAGCCAACATAATATTCAATAGCAATGAGAAGGACTGCCCTCCCTTAGATGGAATGGTGTAGAATATTTCACACCATTTCATCCCCTAGATGATATGGTGTAGAATATTTCACACTAGCATCAATAGCTAAGAGGACACATATCACATTGTGTCAAAAAACTCATTTCAATAGGCGTTGGGGTCACAAGTACACACTGACTAGGACTCCTAACGTAGTACAACCTCCTAAACCTCATAGTGTAACAAGTAAACAAAAATGATTTTTAAATATAAAATAATTCTTTATTTCTAAAAAATAAAAGATCTAATTAACATCAAGTTACACATTTCCAATAAATATTTCAAGTTCATGAGGTTTATGCTTCAAAAGTTATAGAGGATGACAAAAGGTAGCTTAATTGTGACAAGAAATAGAATTGGTCTTTCTTGCAATGACCTATAGATGTAATGCCACAATCTGGTTACCCGGTATAGAAGCTTACTTAGTTAATTCTCCATGTGAATGTTTTTTGTGGATGAGGCCTCCACAAAGGAAAAAGTAGCCCTTGTGAATGTTATGAAAAGATACATGAACCCGTACTCCTACAGTAAACTCAAATAGCAAATGAGCATAGTTACTATAATTAATCGTAAAGGTTGTCTCTAATTGTAATGGTGGTGTCAGAGGAAGGTTTCACTAAGATTAGTACAAAAGAAACACATCAAGCCCTAGTTGGGATGCTCTAAAGAATTCCATCTTGATTTTTTTTCTCAAACCCAGACACCTAGTCATGCATTGCACTCACTTTACAATTATTAATTCTACTAAAATTATAAAACAATGTTGGAGGGAGAACTATAGGTTATCCTACAAGAAGTTCCTATTTGCATAAATTATGTCATTAAAAAAAACCACAAGTCTTCTTGTGATTGGTTTGTAATAGTTCATTGTTAGCTAGTGTCTTTAGAAAAATAACCAGTGGAAGTATGATAATGGAGAATCCAAAATTGGACAAAAAAATTGGTAGGACTAGTATCCAACCAATGTGAAGAAAGAAAGTGGATATGTAGCTACCACTTTAATGAAATTGTTAAATTCTAGTTGCTTGCCATTTCAAATCCAAGGCTAATATCCAAGTTATTACGGGTGGATATGTTCTTGGACAAGGCAAATATTGTTTTAGGGTTGGTCATTGAGGGGCTTGGAGTGCTTGGACATGATAAAGGCAAGTATCACTTTAGCAACTCAGTCTTTCCTCTATCATCTGCATTTGCCCAATATAATGAAATTTGGAGTTTTAGTTTCAAAATCAACATATCTTTAAAGGAGGAGGATTGCATATAACCTTTGCAATTTTGAAGTTGAAGGAAAGTTTCCAATAAGAATTTGATATTAGAAGAAATGAACCAAGAGATTTTTAAAAAGAGAAGATGCAATTGGTGTCTTTGGAAAAACCCATTTTTTTCTACAAAGAAGAGGTAGATTATTAGGGTAGCTCCAAAAGCTTCACAAATGGTATTGTAAAACATTATTATTAATATTGAATCTTATTGGCAAGTAAAAAAATATTCTAATGCACTTTAACACACATTATTTGGACATCATATGAATAAATCATGAAATTTCAAAGTATTGTCTATAGGTATACCAAAATTGACAGTAAACTCTCCTAGGTTCTCATGTATTAATTGTAATTGTGTTTATCTTGTCTAATGGTTATCTAAGTTTTATTGAATAGAGTTTTGGGAACATAGGTTTTCTCCCAATTTTAGTGTATGACATGCAAAATCTCTCAACGGTAATTTTCTAAAAGTATATTATGAGCTCAAATTAGATTGAAACTTTGATTTTTTTTAGTAGTGAACACAAGATATACCAAAATAGTTGTAACCTTCTATTGTTGGTTGAATTAATATGATTTCCAATCAACCTCATTCCTTGCAATAAAAACTCTTTTAAAATATACACTTTGTGCTATATAAATCATACTTAATCCTATATAAATCATGCATGCTTGCAAAGTTTGTTGGTTGAAGGTAGGAGGTCCATAAATCATCCACCTAAAGGCTGAAACTGAATTTGGTGGAGGTGAAGCTTCTTGAAATATTTTTCAGTGAATTTTCCTTAAAAAACAAGTGCAAATGGCATATAACCCAAGTTGTTTCATATTTTTGGAGTTTTGTGAAATTAGTTATGAAATTTTGAAGCTGAAATGACTTAGAGCTCTAGAAACGCCCAATTCCTAAAATGTACACCATTTGTACATTGCTGATGGCTTTGAAAAAGTAACACGTATAGATATTGTACATTTGAAAAAGTGAACAATTTTAGAACCCTTGCACTTTTAGAACCTCCTACTTTATCCCTTATCAATTAGCTACACTTACATGTAAAAGGTGGGCAAATGATTTGACTAATACTAAGGTAGAACTGCCCATTACCACATAGATTTGCTATTTAGGTACTTTGGAGAAGCTATTTGTTAGCTCTTATACTTTTCAAAGATTGCAAAGTTTGAGAGAAGTTCATTGCAACAAGAATGAAGACATTCTAACAAGAATTAAAGCATGATTTTTCAAAGCAAAAATATTAAACTTTGAATAGACCCTTAATGAAGCATGAGAAGACCCTTATTAAAGTGTGGACTGATGTGTTCGCTCCCCAAGTGCATTGCCATCATGATAAAGGGCTGTAAAGATAGTGGTAATAGATGGGCCAATGATGCAATTGGGAGGATCCTGTAGGTGGCATAATTGAATGGATGGCGGTATTAGGTAGTTCTACCTTATTGTATTTGATTAACTTTACAAGCATAGAAAAGTATAGCATAAGCCACTCTACTTTGTGCTTTATCTTATTGATTGTTAAAGGTACATTGAATTTAGAAGATATTGAATTTGATTCAAGAAATTTGAAGATTTTTAGAATCTACAAATTCCATAAATCTTTGAAATTAGGTAGATTATTAAAACTTTAAAAACATTTAAATAAGAAAGATTTGGTGAACTTCAAAAATCTATAAATCAAATACAATGACTTTCAAAATATTTTTCATATTTACAATAATTGCCATAGCTAATTGATCAATTAGAGATTTTCAACAAACTTTGAACATGTTGTATTGTGGTACAAGTAATACACTTGCACTTCAAACAAAAATTTAAAAAATATTTGATTTTCACGAATTTCATGAAATTTTATAAGTAAAAAAACTTTTAATACAAGCAAAGAAATTTCAACTTTATTTAGTAAGTAGAATGGCAATTTTTTTTATAAGAGTTTCAAGAATTCTGAAGTTTTATTGAATGAAATATTATTGACTAAAATGTGATTCCAATTTTTTATGATCTTTAGTAAACTTTTTACTCATATTGATTATGTATACCAAACATTTGATTTAGAAGGTTAGAAGGTGAGATTGAGGGACATTAGAAGGGCTTGGGAGGGCCGTTTCAGGCCTGGTTCCCAAATTGGGAGCATACCAAAATATTTAAATGGTAATAAAAGGTTTAAATTTTTTTAAATATTATTAGAATTTTTTTTCAAAAAAATTATGAAAACTAATCTACATTCTTTATTAAGGTACTTGACATCTTTAAATAATACCCTCAAAAAAACATAAATTTCCTACTCCAAAATAACATGCCAAAATGCCTTAAAGTCTCATTTCCCTTATTTAATCCTCAAAATCCCCCTTTAGATATCAAGGCTTTTCAAATATATTTTCTAAAATTGGAGACAAAATGTTGCATTTTACACAAAGAGAACTAAAATAATCCTCTTGTAGTTTAATGATGTCTTTTGAATACATAATGAGGGAGAGGTTAAAGTTAGTGATGTCTTTTGAATACATAATGAAGCAAAGGTTACAAGTGACAATTAAACCTAATTTAAATATTTTTTTTAATTCCCACCCATCCCTCCAATCCAAACCCTAATCCTAATTCTAACTTTAATCACCACTTCCATTATAATTTCAGATTGATATGGGATATGCAATCAATATGGGATATTGCCATATTGTCATATTTGTATTATGTATTGGTATACATCTTCCATACCACATTCATATTTGTATTTGTATCCGTACCCCATATCAACGGCTTGGGGATTGGTTTCAGTTTTTTTTGGTGAGTAGATCAATGGTTTGCAATTTTCGAGAATCGAAAATGGGGGAAAATAATCAAAACATGTTGTTCGCATCTTTTCACCAAATAGTGAGTTGTATATAGAGTTGATTATTTGATTACCCCACACATACTATACTTACTTCCAACCAATCATACAAGTCTCTTAGTATGCAAAAAAATCTCCATCATATACTTAGCCAACATACTATAGTAGAAACACCTATAACCAACCCAATAAACAATTGTGGACATGATTTCTAGTAGTTCAAGGCGAAGCAAATATTTTCTAAGGTGCAAAGATAGAAATGGCGTGGATTGCCAAAATTTTGGTGATTTTATTGCTTGAACTAAAATTACTATGAATTTTGAAAGGCAAAAGTTGGTCTAGACTTATGTCCAATGTTTAAAGTAATCTAATTTTGATCTTATAAGAACTACTTTTCCACTTATTACTTCCTACTTTCTTGCTCACTATTTTAAGACATGTGTCATGACTTTACTAGTCCTAACCTTGAAAATGAGGAAAAAACACATTCCAAGCTTGGGTTGGAAATAACTGAAGTTGAGGCATTAGTAACCAATTATTCAAGCAATTTTGGAGCAAAGAGCTTGTCGTACAAGGTGGTAGAAAAAAATTCATGTAAGAAAATAGGAAATATGGGGATAGCAGAATTTTCGGAATTTTATTCCACAAATTGAAATTACTATGAATTTCGGAAGCCAAAAAGTGCACTTCACCAGTAGTCAATGTCGAAAGTCTTCCAATTTCTGATCATTCAAGAACCACTTTCCCACACAATACTTCCTACTTTCTTGTTCACTACTTTAGAACATGTGTCATAATCTTACTAGTCTCGACCTTATAAAAAAAACCAAAAAAAACCCAGATTCCACGCTTCAATTGGAACTCTATTCCAGCCTTTCTTGGAAGTACTGCACTTCTACCGGTTGGGTATTGGGCGTGGTTGACAATTGGTTGCCTCAACCTTACCACCCTACAAGTTGAGTATGGGTCTCCAATCCAAAAATGGGCGGTCCTATCTTATTTGTGAAACAAAAAATAGTATTGTGTAGAGTAGCCAAGTAAACTCCAACAAAAATAGGCAATTTTGACCGTTACAAAGAGAATCTTCAAGTGGATCCAAGTATTAATTACACACTTTTAATCCAAAATTTACTGGCATTTGTACGGTTCTTAAAAAAAATTTTATGTACAAATGTTTTTATGTGTAGGTGACATGATGTTTTTATGTATAGGTGACATGATAGGCTACCGATTCTACAAGTGAAGCTAGGGTGGGTTCACGGCGCGTGGCCCTGGCATGACGGAGAAGTGAAGCAGATGGTGACGTCATTGAATGCGTCAGGAATGATGACGTCAATGAAATTTAGCGGGTGACTTTCCGGAGCCCGGCAAGCACTCGAGCATGACCAGGGGGCCACAGTGCACAACTGTAAAAGACCACTGGATTCTTTTCCTCCCAGTTTTCTAATAATTAAGGTAGGTACACCCAAATGTGCCACTGACCTTAAACTGCCATCTATACTGAATGTACATCTCCAAAATCAGTTCTGTACCTATGTGGAAGAAACGCTTTCAAAACCAAACTTTGTTCCCTAATAACTTTTGCATACAGTATCCCAATGCCACGTTCTCTGGTGCGTTGGAACCTCCTTTCACTTGCCAACAAGAACATATGAAAATTTGACTAGTCTAATAATAGAAAATAGGCTCGGTAGCAAAAAGTGGCGGTTTTGGGTGTACCTACCTTAAGTAAGTAGCAAGGAGTGCTACAGGAGGAGAGCATTTGGGGAAAGAACAATAAAAAGAAAAGGGTGGAGCCCGATGAGGAGGCGCTTTTTCCCGAAACGCACATCGACGAGAGGCATTGGGCAATGTAAACTAAGGTAGAACCACCTATAGTCGACCAATTAAGGTATTGTAGACATGATTTGGAGTGCTGTGAGGCAAGAAGAAAATTTTCATAATTGCAGACATAAAAATGAGGAAGATTGCCAAAATTTTGATAATTTTTCACTTTGATATGAAATTACTAGGAATTATAGAAGGTGCTAGAGGGCCTGGACCCATGTCCAAACTATAGAGTCACACAAAATCACTCAATCAGAGAGACTTTTTTATATTAACTTAGGCATAAAAACGAGGCACATGTGTCATACAATTTGGTAATGAGAATGCCATGTGTCATGTCATCCAATTGAGAAGCTTTATTAGACCATTCTCCTCCCAAAAAAATCTGAAATGAATGTCAACCTCTGCCACATTTCTCCCACTCTACTGGTTGGTGATGAGGTATTGGTTAGTAATAGGTGGTTCTACCTTACTGCTAGGAAATTGCAATTGGATGAAGAGAACCGATCTAAAATGAAGGTCATGAATGAAGAATGCGTAAACCATGATCACATATGGGGCAAGGCATGGGTCTTGGTCTCTACGCAAGGTTTGTGTGATCAGGGCATGTAAAATTTTTCAATGCATAGAACTTTGACTTTGCAACCTAAATGTAAGCTAGGCAAATTTTATTCACCAAAGAATAATAGAAGTGGATTTAGCATATTGAAACATTCTAAATCATACTACTAAAATCATAAGTCCCTCTGTAATATCACAAATGTTACCATTAATACTAGGGGCTTGTGCTTGCTATGCTATGCATTCATTGTATCACATATTAGTAAAAATTTGATATATTTGAATAGAATGTATGATAATGATTTCGATAAGTCTTTAAAATAATTATTTTAAATATTTTGTAAACATATTTTCAATCATGCATACATAGAAATCATATTTTCACACAATGTGATATTACTGAAATAGAGTAACAGTTCACAATCACCTCTGTAATATCACTTTTTACAAAGGGTGGTATTATAGCAATAATATAGTTGTTACAATTGAGGTGATATTAAAGAGGATCAATATGGTGATATTATAAAGGTAGCAATTCCATTGCTTTTCTTGGCTTTATACTTTTTTTGCATTTCTATGATTTTGTGCTTTTGTGAGCTTTGAACTTCTGATTTCAATTTTCTATTGCTACTACCAAATGATTTGAGAAATTTATTAGATTGAACCAATTTTGGATTTCACAACAATTAAATTGTTTACGAAGCTTTTGAGATTTACAAGTTTTTCCTTTAAATTCTTCTATTTGAGTTGCCATTGTTTTTAACAATTGAGTCAAATTTCTAATGTATTCTAATGTATGTGTATCTTTTATCATATTCAACATTGCATGTATTTCATTCATCATTCATTAAATTTCTATTGTTCATTTCAAATATATGCTTATTTTATTAATAAAATTATATGAAGATTTTAACAATTTTTATTTGAAGATTTATTGAAATTCTTGCTCTGCATTCTATCTAATACATAAAATTCTAATAATATTCTAATAGTGAATGCATTGCATAGCAAGCGCCAACCACTAGTAATTCCTAAAGACATTACTTATCAAAGATTCACTTGAAACCAAGTTTAAGAGGTCTCGCATGTTGTTGAAGGCCTAAAAATAAGCACAAAATTTTTGGATTTGGAAATTGGAAAGTAAAAATAGACTCCACTTTAGAAGCAAGCTAATAGACCCAAAAGATAGAGGCCTTAGCAAATCATGAGCATGATGCTGAAATTTTATTGTCCCATTTTATGAATTTCTTATTTAGATATGATATGCTCAAGTCTCTATATTTATATCCTTTAGTTTACTTTTAATAGAGATTGTTTTGGTTGTCTAAAGCCCAAATCTAAACACTCTTGTGTCTATTTAGAATGATTTTTGGTGCACTTCCGATGAATATAATCTCAAGTTATAATTACATATCAATCATTCAAAATGTGTGTAAATAGCTTAATCAATTTGTATGTGCATTAAAGATGTCCTCATAATGTGCATTGACCATGCCCCTTGCTCTAAGATAACAACGCTTGAAACTATTTAAGTAGAATTTCAACATGATATGGTTTTTTACAATTTGAATTGTCAAAAATTTTGATTGGTCTTTGTGACAATCAAACAGAGTCTTCTTAGAATGCATTTTTTGGCACCGTATAAATAAACTATGAATTTTCAAAGTGTTCAACATTGGCATACCAAAAAGTTGACCCTAGGTTCTCATGTATAGAGGACTGTGTACATTATAAGCAAAATATGTAGTAGGTGGCTTTAGATACATTTCACAATTAGGTGTAGTTAACTTACACAATGTAAATATGTACATTACGCACAATTCAAAATGTCCAAAATGTCTTTTAAGTTCCCCTAAAATTCAAAAGCTTTTCAAAGTAGAACCTTAAAAGAAGGGAGAAAAAAAATTTGGACCTTCTTTTTAATTTAAGGAAAGAAAGTAATGTGTCCCAATAAATTATTTGTCTTGCACATTTACAATCCTACATTCTTTTGGTAGATTTGTTAGAGATGGGAAACCAAACTTGGCATGTGGAAGACCATATCTCTAATTCCTTACCAAAAAAATGATGGGACATGGTTCACATGTAGAAATGGAGAAGGCTCTAATGTCAAATTAGTCATACTCAAACAAAAATGGTGTGATCTGGAGGCTCTGTCCTAAGTAAACAACTCCCGATCAAACCCTAACTGTATTGTACACACTACAACAATGGCAGTGTTTTATGACTGCAAAATTATAACTGAGGATGACTAGCGACTGCTTGCAGTCATATTCTTGAAGGCCAACACTTTGGGGAGAAATATGACTGCAAAATATGACTGCCAGTTATTTTTATGCCTTGTACTTCACAAGCGTATACTATACGGCCATTAGGAATACCAAAGTACTTGATAGGGAATGTAGGGAACATGTTTGGAAACATTGAGTCATATTATCACTAATATTTTCATATAATAGTGATTTTTTTTTGAGGGGGCAATTCAAGAAAAATTTGGGCAATTCCAAAAAAATATAGAGAAGCCATTGTTTAAAATTTTGAAATCCTAGTCACCTATTTTTTTGGATTTTGAATCCTAGTCACTATTTTTTTAGGGTTTTGATACCCTAGCCGTCATTTTTTTAGGGTTTTGAAACCCTAGCCGCCACTTTTTAGGGTTTTGAAACCCTAGCCGTCATTTCTTGTGGCTCTTCTTCCTTACTTTTTATTGTCTCTTAGCTCTCACTTGTTGTTGCTTTTTGTTGCATCTTAACTCTTGTTTCTTGTTGCTTTCTAGTTCATGCTTCTTGTTTCTTATTGTTGCATCTAAATTCTTTCTTTCTCTTGCATTTGAACTCTTTCTTCTTCCTAGTTCTTGTTTTTTTGTTTCCTCTTGTTTTGTAGTTCTTGCTTCTTATTTCTTCTTGTTGCATCTATACTCTCATTTCTTGTTGTTTCTTGTCATGTCTTAGTTGGTGCTTCTTATTTCTTCTTGTATCTTAGTTGTTGCTTTTTATTTGTTCTTATGTCTTAATTGTTGCCTCATATTGTGTCTTAGTTGTTGTTTCTTGTTTTGTGTTGCTTCTTGTTTCTTATTGTGTCTTAGTTGTTGCTTAGTTGTTGCTTCTTATTCCTTATTGCATTTTAACTTTTGACTCTTGTTATCTCTTAGTACTTATATTTTTTTTCTTGTTTCCTCCATCATCAATCTTATTCTTCCTATCCTAAACTTGAGCTACATATTTTGTATTGATTGTAAATCTTTGAAGGTTAGGCTTTGTTGTTCAATCACTAAAAACTAACCTCTCATTTCTTTGATTGTATATGCAGACATCAAAAGTTAAAACAAAGACATTGGAAGCTACTTGCAACTTCATGAAGCCAAAAATATAACTTACAAAAGTCATATTCCATAAAATATGACTGACGAGAGTTGTATTCTACATTACTGCAAAATATGACTCACCTCAATTATATTCCATGTCATCCAAAAATATGACTGACTGTAGTCATATTCCACGTCATCCAAAAATATGACTAACCGCAGTCATATTCCACATCATCCAAAAATATGACTGACCATAGTCATATTCCACGTAGGATTTTTTTGTTTGCCTGAGTAACTCAAAAAAAAGTCAAGACTCCCCTAGGAAAGTCAAAGTATACGCCATGTTGGCATATTATGGCTAAAAATGGATATTTATACCCCTCGGAAAATATGACTACCAATATGACTGATGTCTGAAGCGATTGCTTCTAAACGACTGGAGTCAGTCATATTCCGAGTCATCTATAGTGATTTCTGCGTGAGTCATATTTTTTGATTTTACGACTCACTGCAGTCATATTTTGCAGTCATAAAACACTGCTTTTGTTGTAGTGACAAATGAATATCGTTGTAGATAGGATTTGGAAACTCAAATTCACAAACCGTAGTTGACGTAAATACATGCTATAGTCTTTGTCCAAAGCACAAAGCCAACAAATTTCAATGGCATCCAAAATTGTATGTTCATAAAGTCAGTTCTTAGATACACATTGGTAAATTTTCAGTTAAACTTAGGTGAAATTTAAGAATGGTGTTTGAATATTGTAAGCAAAAGTTAACAAGAGGCCATAATTCTATTACTCCCTTTGTCCCGAAATGATTGTCTACTAATGGAGTTTTCCAAAACTTAAGACAAATTTTGAGATTATGATAGGGAAATAAATACAAAGAGGTAGATTTTGTTGCCTCCTTTTTGGTAGTATGTGGATATGCCAATAGTATGTTTGGGGCTTACACTTTGAAGAACATGAAAATTGAAAATTCACCTTTAGATTTTAAGAGCATGCCCACTTCCATTCAAAATACTAAGCTGGAACTCCACACTTCAGGCCTAAGAGCAAAAATAGTCCACATTATTACTCAAGGCGTAGATTTCCAAGCACTAAGCTCGCCACATTTTCCATAAGATACTTTAACTTGGAGTGAACAAGGAAAATTTGGACCAAATTTAAAGTCGCCCAATTTTTGTGCAAGGACCAATTAGAATTGGGAGTAGTTGCAAGGCATAGAGCCAGTTGGAGTCGGAAGAGGTTAGAGGGAGTAGGGGCCAATTGGAGTGGAGAGCATTTAATGAGTTGGGAGTTGTGGATCCAACCCATAGTAGAAAGGGCCCAAATCACCAGGCCCTCTTACTTCATAGTGCCCTTGGCCGTCACTTCCTCGGAGGTATTTGAATGTGCAAAGTGGGTATGCTCTAAAATCACCCACTAGTGGTGGCAAATTTGCCACTAGCTTTGGTTCCTGTGCCAACTTCGATCTACCCTGAAAGATGAGGGAGGCAATTCCTATAAACCCTAGCAAATGGGGAAGAAGCGTTTGAAAGACTAAAATCAGCCCCATAGCAACACATTGAAGCAAATCAATGATAGACATTCATCATCATTAAAAGAGCAATGGTGCAAAACTTTTATAGTGTTGTTGTAGGGTTCCTCTAAGAAGAACTTCCTTCTTCCATCTCATGCAATGAACAATGAATAATGTTCCAAAATTTTTGTAATTCACAACAAACAATCATTTATAGACATCTATTTTGGGAATAACAAACAATCATTTTGGAATAGAGAGAATAATAGATTTACAAAATCCATATTTCATTGGAATGTCTTATTGATAAGCAATAATGGGGGTACAATTTTGGATGTAATAAGTATGAATCCCAAGATAAATTTCAAGCCATATTCAATTTCATTATTTGTTATATTTGATCTTCTTCTCTTGATTATAAGATGTATTACAAAAGACTCCATGATTCCTAAATTATAACTATTAGGAGTGACATTTCATGCTAAATATTCAATTTAAAGTTGAGGAATCAAATTTAGTAGATGCCAAACATAAGAATATTTACTCAAAATTGTGTTTTACCCATGTAAATATTTTAATAACAAAATAATAATTTCCCTGAAATTTGGGCATCTATTTTAAAAATTATTATTATGCTGACTTGATAGTCCAGTATGACACCAAAACCACATGTGCACGTGGTTGTTAGCTGACCACTTCAATCAGTATTTTTTAACTTTGTAATTTGTATTGATTCTCTTTTCTTGGCCAATTTGATTGCTCCATTGTTAACCCTAAACGCCCAAGCGCACCAAATTGTGGAGTACACAATACTTTGAAGTTAAATAAACCCTTATCAAACTACTATTTTTAGTATTTAATATATTTGAAAAATCTTTTTGAAGTCTAATTTTAGTATACAAAATTGATTCTTAAAATGAATGATTATGATTTTTTTTATTTAAGATTTTGTGCAAAGGTGTTCATTGTAAATCTTGATTTTTTTTAGTGGTGAGGGCTCTTGGAAATGAGTCTCAAATGCATTAGATCTTGAAAAAAAAATCACATTAGAAATTTATTTTAAAAATAGTAGAATACATTTTGAGAAGTTGTAAATTAATTGGGGTTATGCATGTTATGCCCTTTAACCTTGTATTTGTTTGGTGACCATTTTTATAAATTTGATATGTAAAAAGAGGATGGAAGACTTCAAATCACTTTCACGGCTTTAATACCTTCATGATCAAATACTATAATCTATCAATCTATAAGTGATATTGTTGTGTTTTCTTTTCCCACATAATTTTTGGTATGTCTAGTTTGAATTTGTACAGTTACAATTTCAAAATATTGACAAAACTTATCAAAATGTTGGCTTTTTGTTTAATTTATAGCAAATTCTAAGAAGCTCAAAAAAGGCTTTGGGCATTTAGGGTTTAACTCTGAAGTTTGGATGCCAAGGGAGGGGCCTTCTTGTCACTTTTGTATGGACAAAAGATGCATATATTTAAAGAAGTTTGGATATGGTATACATATCCAAAACCACTAGTACACCTAAAATCAACATTATGTATTCTAATTGTGCATTTGATATACCTAAATGTATTTAGAATTTTTATACACAATATCAATTATTTTAGTTTGTTGGTTTGGGTGTACTTACTTGAAGGTCCAAAAAACAAGTTAATGATCAAAGAACATAAAGTCTCTTGTATTGTATAGTGGGTTGTATTTGTACTTTAGATGGATAGTTTCAATGTGCATTGCAAGCAATTTAAATATTTTTAAAAAATCCCCAACACCCCCAACTCCAACTCTCACCCAAACCCTACCAAAATCCTAACTAACCAAGACCCCAACCTTAACTGACCTCTATATGCAATTTTCAAATGTACTATATACAACAAACAATATGGGTTAACTTTTGTATTTATGTATTCGTAGCACTTTTAATACCCATATTGTATTTTTGTATTTGTACCATATTTTTGTATCCATATTATTTGTATTTCTAAAATTGGGGATGCAAGGAGGCCAAATCAATGTGCCTGTAAGAACAGTGGTTTTCCAATCATGGAAATTTGAAAATGAATTTGATTTAGATCTACAGTAGAGGGTGGGGGTGAGATTTTTTTTGAACAAGATTGACGACTGTTGTTGTCTCTTAGGGGTAGGAGGAGGCCAAACCAATGTACCTATAATCACAATAGATAGTAACTCATCACTTATTTTATATAGAACCTCACTATAAGTTGGTAGGAGAATAATTTTTTTTTCTATACAGATTCTTGTACCTTAGTTGATTGTTTTTTATGCTACATTTTTACTTTCTCACTTGTAGGTTAGTCAAGATAAAGAATTTACTAGATATAGTAAGCTATAAGTTTAGCTTACATGAAAAGACTCAATTTTCATAGGACAATGAGTTTTGAAGGCAAGTCACTTTCACCACTAGCTTAGTGAGCCTAGAAAAGCACCTTATGTTTTAGAAATTTAGTAAAGTGACTTTTTACCCCTAAAGGCCCATTGTTCCTTTGGGAACAAAATGGATTTCGGAAAGGTTTCTATGAACTCAATTTTTAATGAAACTTTTTGAAACTTTCTTATAATATAGAAAATTTTATTAACTTTATGGAATATAATTTTTTATTTCAATTAGTACTCGAGAGCAAAAATTATATCACAAAAAAGCCAAAATTTTCATTTAGTGGGCAAAAAAGGAAATCCACAAAAACTTGAAATTAAACTTTTTCTTTCTTTTAGGGCATATTTTTGTCTACTTGTGAAGCTTTGATTCATTCTATATGAATTAGTATTGTGAAAATTATGGACAATCTTGTTTTTTGGGCAATTTAAGTATCTTCTTGAAAAATTAACTTATAGGATTCATTTTTGAATGAAAAAAAATTGTTTGACAAGGTTAAATTTGCTTACTAAAACAATCTCACGGTTGGGATTATTGTATTTCAATCCCATCTTAGAACTATTAACAATTTAGTCTTTCTTTCAATCTTAAACTTACCTCTATTTAACAATTTTTTAAAGAATGAAAGACAAGTGTGTTTTTTTAGAATTTTTTTTCCTAGACTTTCAACTCAATTCTTCAACACAATCTTTTTTTTAATTCAAAGTCCATAATGAATATTTTTTCACAAATGGTCGTCAAAACCATTTGAAATTGCAAGCTAGTGTTCAAAATAAATAAATAAACTTTGAATGTTAATATCTCTCAATATGTATGGTCAAATTTCATGAAATTTTTACCACATGATCTCAAATAAGTAAAACACAAGATCCTGATTCTAAAAGAAAATATTTTATATGTTTCCTCGAATAAATGCAGTAGAAATGGCAGTTTTAAGTGGTTTTGACACAAAAATGACCTTTGAATCTTAGGGTTTAAAACAATATCGTATTGCATAGGAGATTCCCCACCCCACATGGCCATAACTTCAAGATAAAATCCAGTCTACAAATACTTCTATAAATTACATATACTTCTATAAACTCATGAGTATCTCCAAATGAAAAATAATAGAAAAAAACTTGTTGGTCAAGTGACTTCACTCACATGTAATTCACATGTGAGTATGTATAAACCGCCTATGACATATTAGTATAGTACAGTACCCGTGTCCTTTGGTTCTCTCTGCAATTAATGAAGGTCCCTTCAATTGCTCCCAGCCCCCAAAAAATAAAAAAATAAAAAAATAATCACCAGAGCAAGTGCCAAGTGGGGTGACTGGGGTCTCCCTCCCAACAAACATCCCAAAATGGATATCAGTAAATACACAAGCTGTCAAATTACCCACCACCCCCCAAAAAAAAAAAAAACCCAAAAAAACAATACAACTACCTCCCACCCCCTCAAAAAAAAAAAAATAATAATAACAATAGTATGTCAGTTGACTGACCAAAACTAATCTATACTAATTTACATAAAATGGAACCGTCGGTACCCCCACAAGTCCACTCTTCCCCCCGGCGGACCCCCCGAGGACGATCCCTATCCCAGACGTTTTGATGAGATTCAAAAATTCAAAAAAACAACAACCGGGGGCGGCTATCTTTAGCTTTTTTTCAGGAGGATTCGTCCTCGCGGTCGTCTGGATCGAGGAGCAAGTGTCGGACGGCGAACAAGGGCGCCTCGTTGTCGACGATGTACTTCCGGTGCTCGATCACCGTGAACGGCCGGTACTTGAGCGGCCGCTCTGCCGTGAGAAGCTCGGGAGGTACCGTGAGGGTAATGTTGTTGTCGATGCCGTAGAAGTAGATGGTGGAGTACCGGTCCTTCTTCGAGTTCACCACGGCTCGATGGGCGGCACTCAGCAAAATTCCATTCGTAATCGCCTGCAATTATCGATCCCGAGGACAACATACATACTCAGGGAGATTAGTTGCAATGGGAAGTAGCTAGCGGTTGCAACATATGGCATGAATCAAGTAGTTTGCAATGGGTTAGTAGAGGTTTTGTACTTTCACTTAGAACTCATGGGGTATTGCGAACCATTGTAAAAGAGATGCAAAGTTATTGTATAAGTCTTGGGCACGGAATCAATGCATATCTAAGGTTCAATTGTTGCAATAACTAGTACAATCTCTAATAGATGCGATTGCTTTGATCGTCAAATATCGTTAAACTGGAGAGGTTCTGGTGACACAAACTGTGACACAAACTGAGATTCTAATTTCAGGCCACAAACTATGGCAGGTATGGATTTATGTTTCAAGCCGCGCATCCTGAGTATCGAAACACCGCCAAGTTATCGATATTGACGTTCTTCTACAATGTTGCACAATGTTGTGCAAAATTGTTAATAGAGTAATAGTTTATGGTCATTGCAAAACCGTCGCAAAAACTATTGCAATCTCAGCCTTTTATACTTGTGTACCATTCCCTGTTTTTCAGTTTGCCAACACGAAAATTTGTGCCACTGTTTTTTCTCTAATTCGTCCCCGTTCGCGTTCGCATTGGAATTTCTGGTATTCCAGTAAAGAAAACAAGTTTGTTGTTAAGAATTTACAATCGTGGTAATGAAACGGAGTTTTCCACTTAGGAGATGGTAATGGCTCAATTGTGATGGTAAACTCCGTTCGATGTCCTCCATAGTAAACTCTTAAAACTCCCTTGAGAAAACAATTTCCCTGTGCAAACTCACCTCGAATTTGTGCTTCTCAGCACAGCAAACGCGTGCTTAGAATGCGTCACTAAGTTAAGAGGGTCAGTTCGGGGGCCAAAGAATTAGTGCAGAACGGGGCACAATCACATGATGCGGTTGTCATCGTCGTGCTCGTAGCCGCGATAGAAGGCGCCACATTTGGTATCGAGAATTCTCCTCGTGGACATTACGACATCCCATTTTGACTTGCCACTCTAAATTAATTGCAGCTTAGATTGAAGTGGACGATCGAAGAAGGGGGCGTACGTCTCTCTGTACTTACCTGGAACGTGTCCCCGACGTTAACAACGAACGTGTTTGCATCAGGTTGAACCCCCACCCACTTCCCGTCCTTCAGGATCTGCAACCCTCCCACGTCGTCCTGATACAAAATCCCCAGCATCTGCGTATCGGCGTGCCCAGGAATGCCCAGCACGTTCTCGGGATTCGTGCACACAGGGTAATGGTTCATCCGCCCCGTGCAATTGGAGTTGGCTGACTCCAGTCGCGTGTACGTGTCCCGCTTCAATCCCAAAGCCTCCGTCAGCTCCTCCACGATGAACCGGGAGAGTTCATGCATAGGCTTAAAGAACGCCTTCAAATCATTCCTGTTGCAGAGCAAAGTGTGGTCGATCAGGGTTTAGGGTCTGCCTGGAACATGTTGGAATGTAGATGTTCAAAATAGTTTAAACTGCGTTTCAAGAGCAATCAATCATAGACATGGTCATACGGGTAACATAACATTTGATAAACCTAACCTGTCCGATTTAGGGAAGAGAACTCCGCTTTGAAATTATAAGGTTTGATTCAGCAATGACTAGGTCATTCATGGGGGAATTAGGAGGCTCACTTGAATCGTGCAGCGTGTTCCTTCTCTTCGGGGAACCCTTGGTCTACCAAGTCGTCCAATGCCTCGTCCGTGACCTGCAAAAACAGAGATTAGTACAGTCATGGAGACGGAAAACGTGACATGGACGGGAGGAAGAAGTTACGGCCGCAATTGTACAACGTTCTTACAAATTTGTCATAAATTTTTGTTCATAAACCATCATATCTAAATATACGTACTTCAAGTATATTAGCAATGATGTACATCACTCCTATCTGACTAGTATGGAATTTCATAAACTAAAACTAAGACCAACGTACACATTTCACTTGTATCACGTATGAACTCCAAAATTACCTTGATCATGAGACCCTCCAGCCACCACTTGGATTTCCATTTGATAGGGGATCCGCCCGTGTAACCAAACACAAAATCAGGCGCTCGCACGGGCAGCTTGCGCTCCATGGGTAACGCGAAGAAATCCTTCCCATTCGCCTCCACCTGCTTCACCTGGACTCACGCACACCACCACTGCTCCTTATTAACCACAGATTCATGGCCAATTCGACTGACTACATTGTGAAAAATATAAATCAATCGGGGTCACATTCTATCTTCACCAGAATCAGTGAACAACATTACACGTGCTGGAGAATACATATTAAACAAAAATTCAAACAAGCTCATATTGAATCTCCTTTGTGGAAACGCACACATACACATGGAAATTTATGGTCCCTCACCCATCGTGGGAAAACATGTACCCACTATTTACATTGGCGATTCAATATGAGCTGCGTACGACCAGAGCAAAGAAACTCCACATATAAAAAGGGATGTACAGTACACTCATCATCAACATGCCAAAAATGCAACAACGACATTCGGACCAAACCCTGCCACAAAATCCTAGATAAATTATGATTCCACAAGACGGAAATAATCAAAACATGAGAGTCTACGAGAGTCCAGTGTTGGGTTTTTGGTACACCTCGAGACAATGAACTCTGAAAATCCATAACTTACTGACGCATGCTAATGTGCGTTACAATCCTCTTTCACTTGCCAATAAGATTCAAAAGAGCATCAAAAATTGGAAGTTCAGAATGGTATGTGATAGTACCACTTGCAAGGGAACGCCATGGTTGATGATTTTGAAGAACCCCCACGACTTGGCAGCTTCCAGCATGCGCGTGGCGTTGGCCTTTCTTTCCTCCGGAGCGCCAGTTCTGAGAGCGGCGACGTCGATGACGGGAAGCGACTCATCAAACTCGTTGTAGGACACTGTGGGCTTCTCCTCTTCCGATCGAGCGAACTCCTCCACACTCATCTTCCCCTCGAAATACGCTTGCATCGTATACAAAGGAGCCTTGGATGAATCCGCATTGGCTTGAAGCTTTCCGGGATGGGGAGTGCCCCCATTTGAAGTCACTTGGGTCATGATTCTTGAGCTCACAGATTGACTTCTGCAGCTGGTGTCGCCCTGTAAATGGAATTTTTAGCTCACTCCAATCTGCAATCAATGGACCATCATTCTCATTCTCAGTCTCAGTCTCAGTCTCAGTCTCGTATGGAAGGACTAGCTAAGTTAGGTGGAATTTGCACCGACAATCGACATTTTCGTGGAAATGGCGAAATTGCAAAGAGATTAGCGGTTATCCGTGAGCTTGAAAGCTCTGTAGGATGCTACACGAATCCTAGTTTTTGAAAGCTCCGTGGTCTTGGATGTCTTGACGCACTGAAATACGTACGTCGATTTGGGTAAGTACGAGGACACCAGGAGAGAGAGAAAGAGAGAGCGTATCGAACTAGCTGGCGGAGAGCGAAGAAAACCATAAAACAGAGAATAAATCTCATCCACTTCAATTCGCATTAATTTCTCCCCCGGTTTCTCAACTGTAATCAAACAAGAATCTCCGAGCTAATGCGTATCCGACCTCCAGCTACAGAGGTCCCACACTCTAATATATCACCTAAAACAGAGAACCAACTAGCTATCCTTGATCTACCCACCTCTATGAAAGCTTCACTCATACCGCGAAAATGAAACCAACCCACCGATTGACAAAGCTCCAAACTTCACGACGAAGTCCGTCTCGTAAGCTGGCGCTCTCAAGCGCTCCTACCGATTGAATGTCTACGCTACTACTCTCCAAAGCTACCTCATCGCTGAATCCAAAAACCCATTCCACAACAAATTCCATGCATCCTGAACTGCAAAAGTTTCACGTCGGTAACGAAAGCCTGCTCGAATCTATTCCAGCTCTCGAGAGTCTCACCTTCGCTTAGCTTGTGGGAGTCGGCTCAGGGTCCACGAAATTCCAGCATTGATCACGCGCAATGATGATCTGTTGTACAAGCGCAATCTCCGAGTTGAAGCTTTTGAAAGTCACATTCCAATTCTACAAATGAGTGGAAGCACCGCCCTCGAACTTTTTAGTTATAGCTCCGTGTCCTGTTTTATCCCCACTTCGATGGGCAGTGGCGACAACTGCGCCGTCATCCACGCAGGAACCTTTCGTCGGGTTCGAGCACAAGGCGACAACACCCCCAAACCAGAGTAAGGTAAAGTAAGGAAACCTAAACCAACAGTGCCAAACCTTGGTAATCTACAGTAATCAACGTCATTACAGTAGTTTGTGGATGTGGGGACACTAAAACCTTGGAATAGGGAAGCGGTGACGAGGATGCTCGTCAGCTCGTCAGCTCGTCAGCTCGTGTGAACTCTGGGTTTGACAATTTTCGAATGGGTGGACATGGAAGTGATGAGAATATTCAGGCTTGGTTTCGGAGATTCTCTGTTTGGAAATGGAAAGTTTGGGGTTCAATTCACTGTTGTGCACGCCCAGTGACGGAGGGTTTGTAGGGAAGAATCTTCCGACAGGCTGGCCAGATGGGCTGGGGCGGAAGGTTCGGTGCTTGGATTATGCTGGCTGGGCAAGACAAAAGCTGGGCCAGGCATTCAGGCAAGTCCTGATGAGGGAGTGAATTGTGGAGAAGCGTCACAGTTCTCCGGAAGAGAAGTAAACTTATTACTGTAGTGCAGCCAGAGGAGGTTTTTCCAGCGAAATTTCGCTGCAAAAGCGATGAAATTTTTTTCATTAGGGAATATTTGGCGATTTGGGGTGTACTGTCCAAAGATTGCCTTTTTTTTTTTTTCCTCTTTTAGGGTTTTGAAAGGGGGCCACACTTGAAGATTTATTTCAGTCTAAAAAGTCTTGAAACCTAATGGGAATCAGATTTTTTATTTTATTTTGTGTAGAGGGGCATCAAATCTTGTGCTCTTATTGGCGAAGAAGTTTAGGCTGAGTGGATTTGGGGAATTGTTTTTTTGAGTGCTGGAGTGCCTTTGAAACGAGGTCCAAACTTCAGGTTCTCCGTCTCTTCACCGCATGAGCATTCACTTGTGATGTCCTCTTTTCCTACTGAAAGGACCAAGGCCTTTTTGGTTGAAAAACATTCAAAATTATTATTTCAATTGCAATAAAGTGCAAAATGTTTCTTTTAGTTTTTAAATTTTTTTGTCTTTATCTAATGAACGGGTCTTTCACTAAACTAGTGGAAATACATGAGGAAAAAATTTCAAAAAACTTTGATCACATAAATTGCAAGATAGATAGAAAAAACTAAATTGTTAACAGTTCTAAGATGGAATTGAAACACACATGGGAAATTTCATTAAAATGGCAAATATTCTATGACTTTGACATCCCACAGTTCAGACCAGGCGGTCTGAAATCTAGTACACTAATAGATTTCAGACCACCCGATCTGAACTGTGGAATGACACACTATGATAATGGCACATGGAATATCGCCATTTTAATGAAATTTCCCATATACTAATTTGAACAATGAGATTGTTGTAGCAACCAAATTGAACTATATCGAACTTTTCTTTTTAGTTGTGAAAATTGTGTTAAGAAACAAATTCAATATGTTAGTTTTTTTGGCATGATAGTCTAATTGCCCTCAAAATAAGATTCTCTATAACTTGCATGTCACTAATTTCAAATAGAAGGGATCAAATCTAGTATGAAGGGACAATTGATCCATCAAGGGTCCATGGGGATTAACTTGTCGGATTTGCAATTAGAAATGGCTTCGATGCTTGTTAGCCCATTGAAAGCCATGAATAGTGATTGGAAAACATTTGAAGGTCCCTAGGTAATTTTCTTTGATTGACATGAATGAATTGTTTTTCATCAACATTTGCCAATTGCATTCTTATAGCTTCAAAAATCTTCTAGTTTTCTTCCTTCAATATCATTTTTCCACTGATCAATCTCCTTCAAATTCAAATTTCCACCATCTAAATTTCCATGATGCCAAAAATTGTTGGCTTCAAACTTCAAACACTAATTTTCATTGCATCCTACACAAAAATTGAACCTTATATAGCCATTCACTGCATGGAGGCCCAAGATCCTCCAAACTCATCCAAGTGGAGTTAAGAATGGTAATAAAAAAGTTTGTCTAAAATCAAAAGAGCTCAAGAATCAAAATTTAATTTTCACCTTCTTCAAGTAGTTCTTCTGTTGCTTTTGTAAGGTACTGCTCATGATTTGTAATTTATAAGTGGAAAAATTTAGTGCCATCCTCTCACAAAAAAACAAACATACATTAATATAGAATCAGATTTATTTTTTGGTCCTATCATATCCCACTATCTCACTATTTGTTTTTGTCATGCAATTTTGAAGCTTATTTTTATTTAAATTATGCAAAAATAAATCCCTTTCACACATCAAGGTGCTTAGCACCCATTGTCATCTTGCTTTTAGTAATAAAATTGAAGTCAACAAAGCCTATATAAATTTTCCTTTAAAAAACCAAGTATAGTAGTTTCATTAGTCCTTGTAGAAATCAACCCCTAAAAGACCATATAGCCATTTTTGGAAATACAATATTTCAGTCATCCATTTACAAGCGGAATTTTTAATTTTATTTCTTTGGAATTTACATACAGCATGTAGTCAAGAAGTAGCTTTCAAGGTGCAACAATTTTCATAACTTTTGATTGCATGATAAGAAAATTATTATGTGATTTACTTTTTAGGGCAGTTTGAGCAATTTAGAAAAAATCTTGTTCATGAGAATAAAACTTTAAACTTAGTTTTTTACACATATAGATAGATGCAAGAATTTTTTTTGAACCATTCTATTTCAATTAACAAGATGAAAGTTATAGAGAATTCTAGTTTGTGAGGAGGTTTGGAATCTCTACTCAAAAATAAAATGAGTAACTTTTTTTATCTCCATTTTCATGATTTTCAAAAAAAGACAATGTCAATTGATTATTACAACTTCAATACTGTTCGGATTGCAATTTCTCAATTCTACTACAAAATTATAAATAATTGATTATTTTAAATCATATTTTAATTCTTTCACTAAATTTTTCACAAATGAATATGAAGTATATTCACGGGGAGGACACTCACTACATTTGAGGTACCCACGTGTGGAGGAGTGATTTTTTGACCCCCTATTTACTTTTGAACAAACTATAATTTCATCCTAAAATTTTGAGCTTTGTTTAACAATGAATAAAGGTTTCTATTGACAAAAATTTCAATTCCAAATAACATAAGATACATTGTCTAGAAAGGGTTGAAAAATGAACTAAAATGGCATGTTCTCCAACTAAAATATTTATTGAGCTCACATGAAGATGACTATTACATCAATATTCAACCAAAATAAACTTTCAATAGAAAGCTATTCTATAGAATTTCTTTTTCATTTTTCAAATTGTTTTTCTTATATAATATAGAGGTGTGAAAGTTATTTTTAGCTTTATGGTATATTTTTTTTATTAAAAAATTTATAACTAATTACTATTAGCATAAAAAATACCAATAATTCAAAACATAAACTTTTAAAGTAGTAAAATCTATCCATAATTTTTTTATTAAATTAAATTTTAAGATGTATTAATTACATGTATTACTTTTTCCGCCGCACGTGGGTTGCTAAAACGTGGAGAGTGTCCTCCCCATGAGTATATTTTGTTGAATTATTTTATATCTATTCTCAACTTATTTTTTCAAGATATAATTGACAGTTACAAGTTGTAGAACACACATTTTTTTATAAGAGTTTGAAAAAAAAATTAAACTTTTGGGAAAGAGATGAAAATATATCTTTTTTAATTTCAAGGATTACAATCCTGCAATTGGAAAAGTTTTTTAGTCTAAAGGAAGGTGTACTTTAACAAGTTAATTAAATAATCATTGTAATTGAATCTATTAAATGTAGAAAATGAGCAAAGATTTGAGTATAGTTTTCAATTATTTATCATCAAGGGTTACCCCTAAAATGACGTTAAGGGGGATGATTTTTTGTGTAATTATAGAAATTTAAAATATACCTATTGGTCCAAAAATTGAACAAAATTGAAATATATTTGAGCAAGTACCTATTTTTGAGGTGATGTTTGTCCATGGTACCATTTGTAGAACATTGAGGCCAAAAGTGTCTAATAGATGACTTTCTAAATCACTATAGAAATGAAGAGTGCACCTATTAATTTAAAAATTGAATCATTATTAATTGAGTACCTATCACCAAATCAATGTCCTTCTAGGTTTAACCCCATAACATTGCTGCAAATACGAAGTGTCTATTTGGATCACTTCACCTATAATTGTAGGATGGAAAAAAAATTTCATCCAATTTTTTTTGAAGTTGCTTGAGTACATTTTTAATGAATAGTATTGTAAATTCTTTCATTATGGTATTATTGACTTTCTAAAGAAGAATATATTTCATCCACATATCACCCTTGTAGATCAATGTATTTTAGCCATTTCTTGCTATTTATTCTTAATGTGGATTTTAGCCACAAAAATAATATTTTTAAATTTGAGTTCAACTAATAAAATGAAGCTTATTAAGTGTAGTTTCTACTCCAATTGGAAAATTTTGTAAATTTCAATATTTTATAACAATATAAACTTTGAGCTTATAACCATGGTTTGTTCATTTTTTAATTTGAGAATGATGTGGCACCTTTGGTTTACACCATCCCGTTCTACACTATATTGTTTACTCCACAATGAAAATTTCAGATTTTTTGAGTGTATTTTTGTGTTCGACATCAATTTTCTTCATTTCTTTCCTTAAGAAATTCACAGTAATTTCAAGATCTACCCAAAAAATTTGAAATTTTCTATGACTTATAATAGACAATCATATGTCTTCATCTCTAGAAAAAATAAAAAATAAAAAATAAAAAATAAAATATATATATATAATTTTTTTCATTCATATCTAGTTGCAAAATGGCAAGCATATAGATAGTGCTGGTTAGTGAGGCTTGATTGAAATGATTCGGGATCATGCGCGCACCCTTCCTAAGGTGGGCCCCACCCCGTGCATCACTCTCGCCCCAGCAAAACCACAATCTTCACTCGGTGTACATCTCCGAAATCAGTTACGTACCATTTTGTGTTTTTTTTAGAACCAAACTTTGTTCCTTTATAACTTCTGCATACGGTATCCAAATGTCACGTTCTTTGGTGCGTCGGAGCCCTGTTTCACGTGCCGACAAAGAAAATGTGAAAATGTGACCAGTCTAATAATAGTAACAAAGCAAAAAGCAGCAGTTTGGGGGTACCCACCTTGGCATGAAGCCACTTTGCTGCACTGCTAGATGTTACAAAAAACCATCCCCACCTTTTTAACCTTTTTAACCACCAGTGGCAGCGTCAGAATGTGAGCCTGAGCTTCTGTCTTATTCCACCTCCTAAAAACAAAAGGGAAGAGTTTTTTTTAAGGGGAAAATAAAAAAAGGGAAGAGGGAAGAGGACAAACACCATCAAAAGGTCTGAACTGCATGTAAAGGACCGACTGACCGACCTCCCGTGGACTTGCGGTCGCCTAAGAAATGATCCATTGTGGGGTTTTTTTGGGGATGTGGGCAACAATGTATGTCTTATATGACAACAATGGAGTGAACACTGACCTCATTAGGAACTTCTGAGTTTTCAGTGTGAAGTCCATTGTGAAAATTGACTTTTGGGGCCTTCTGGAATAGAAAATATTTTGACTGCATTAAGCAGTGAGATGAGCATTACAGGTTCAGATTTTGTTGGTCTTAAGGTAGTCTACAGACTCTTTTGGGCTCAATGCTTTAGAAATTCCTAGCGAATTCATACTTTGTCAAAAAAAAAAATTGAATTTCAATTGCACTTTCTGTTTCTCACACTTATTACTAATGTGGGAAAAAAATTGAAAAATTTCAGCAACGAGATGATGCCAAACTCCTCATTTTGACCACAATGGGTTGGTTTACCTTAATGCTCTCACTGTGGGAGATCATTCCGAATGGGGAAATGAGTGGACAAAATTCAAATGAGCAAATATGAATGTTGTAGTATCCTTTGTGCACTACAATTCTAAAAAAAATTGGAAGACAAAAACAGTTACGGTTTGGAAGTAAATGAATTTCAAAGCTAACCACCCCATAATACCATAACAGACTCAACTGATGAAGTAACAATAAAAATGTATATGACAAAATATTGACATACGCATTTGATAAAAATAGAACTAAAACATAATGTCAAAATCGTGGTATCTTGTTATTGTTGTCATATAAAAATAAATCACCTAGAGTCCAAACAAATGTACATATATGTATAATTTTTTTTGTTATAGAAGCACAACTTTCAATAAGGTAGAAGCTCCGAAATGTAACAAGATTCATTTATTGACACCTCGAATAAGCCCTAAGTATCGCACAAGTGAACCCAAAGCTAACAAGTGGAATACAAGAAGTTGACATGATCAATGAAG
Source organism: Climacium dendroides (assembly GCA_950106755.1). NCBI lineage: Eukaryota > Viridiplantae > Streptophyta > Bryopsida > Hypnales > Climaciaceae > Climacium > Climacium dendroides. The sequence goes on from OX467091.1 coordinate 23,209,444, forward strand.
CCATGTGGGTTTTGCGCTCTTGCAAGTGATACAAGCTTAGGGTCTGTTGCTTTTGGATATTTGGGAACCACTTGTGTGTTAGTCTACAATCCACATCAAGTCTATCTACGCAATTGTTTTTCACAAATTTTGTGTTAGTATTCATACAAGCTAAAGAAAATACGCAACGGATTTTATCATAGGTTTCTTAACCAATTTCCTAACCAATTTCCTAACCAGAGCACATCACAATTTTATTCGGTAGCTCCACTATACTAGCTCGCTCCAGATCTGCAGATCTTGAGCAAGTGCTACTTTTGGCTTCGTGCCGGAGGAGACGAACTGAAGAATCGATCAGTTGATCAGTACTGTCGAACTGGGTTCGCAATCTGTTGACGAATTCTCGCCGATCCTGATTCCAATTATATATGATTGAAGTAGTCAGTATCACTCAGGGTCCGTCCGTCCGTCCGTCCTTTGAGATGCTTTCTCCGGGAATTCTCGGCTGCCTCGCACCCCGAATTTGCTTCCGAAAACGCAAGGAAACTGCAGTTGGGGCCCTTTTCAATCAACAGTCCGCAGCCTTCATTGGAGAGTTGGGGATTGGAGAGTTGAGAGGAGAATCCACATTGGGACTCGCGCAGGAAAGACAAGTGCGGACTGGCTGGACGAGCGGACTACTGACGGCAGCAATAAGAAAATAATTCACAACCAAAACGTCACTCTTAACCAGCTGGTCACCACCGTGGAAATCATCTGTTTGAGTGACCCTATGAAATGCTGGCTTAATCCTTAACCCCCCGAGCGCCCCAGCAGCCCAAATGTGGCCTCTTACTATGAGACATTTGACCATTATAATGTCCTAGGTTGCATGGTGAAAACGTAAAAAAGAATGAGCTGGTCATTGTGGAAATCATCTGTTTGAGTGACCCTATGAAATGTTGGCTTAATCCTTAACCCATTGAGCGCCCTAGCAGCACAAATGTGGCCTCCTACTATGAGACGTTTGACCATTATAATGTCCTAGGTTGTACGGTGAAAACGTAAAAAGAATGAGCTCGTCAACGTGGAAATCATCTGTTTGAGTACCCTATGAAATGTTGGCTTAACCCTTAACCCCTAAGCACCCCAACAGCCCAAATGTCGCCTCCTACTATGAGACGTTTGACCATTATAATGTCCTAGGTTGTACGGTGAAAACGTAAAAAGAATGAGCTCGTCAACGTGGAAATCATCTGTTTGAGTACCCTATGAAATGTTGGCTTAACCCTTAACCCCTAAGCACCCCAACAGCCCAAATGTCGCCTCCTACTATGAGACATTTGACCATTATAATGTCCTAGGTTGTATGGTGAAAACATAAAAAGAATGAGTTGGTCACCGAGGAAATCATCTGTTTGGGTGACCCTATGAAATGTTGGCTTAAGGTAGTATGGCCTTAAAGCGACCTTTAAGGCCATTTTCACAAGTTTCCATGGACAAAATGATTTTTAGCTCATTTTTCAAAGAAAGAAAAATAGATGCAGAACATATCACAAGTAGTTTCGTATTATTTTTCCAAGCATTTTTGAATTATTTACGAATTTTCAAAGATTCAGGTCATAGGCACCTATTTGTGACCATAGGTGTCCCAAAATCTGTCTCCTTGTGACTTATAAAGAAATGTACAAAAACCAAAGACAATGATTGGCTCTTGCAATAAAGAAAATAATTTTTCTTGAATTCATTAATGGACCAAAGAGGTCCATTCAAGGATCACCTCGCATCCATTCTACAACTACCTATAGGACGGTCTAAAGAAGAGGGGCGCTTTAAGGCCATACTACCTTAACCCTTAAACGACGAGCCGGTCATCGTAGAAATCATTTATTTGGGTACCATGTGAACTGTTGACTGAAAAAAAATGAAAAAAAACACTCATTCATTGGGAGAGAAGCTATTGTAGAAGACGTTCCCTTTTCCCACGAAATGTGGAGGATGAATAGTTGCACTTCTACCCTGCATGGAGAGATTTTTTTTGTCATTCATTGGGACAAAAAATGTCCACCGTGGCGTTTGAGGGTTAAAGAAATGAAAAAGCACAAAGTATTGTAGAAGACCTTCCATTTTCACGAAGATGAATAGTTGCACTTTTGTCTTGCATAGAGAGTCCTTCATAAAGAGATTCTTTGTCATTCATCGGACCATTGTGGTCCACAAATTAGATTAACCCATGAATGTTGCGGCCATTTTTTGGTCGATGAATGACAAGGAATCCTTGTGTGTAGGAAAGAAGTGCAAATACCTGCTCATCCTCTGAATTTTGAATGAGAAGGGGAGTTCTTGTATAGTAGTTTGACTTCCAATAAGTGCTTTAGGATTTTCTTAAAGGATGAACGGGTCACTATGGAAATTATCTTGTTTGAGTGTTGTGTGAATTGTTGGCTTAAAAAAAATGAAAAAAAGCACTCATTGCAAGATAAACTATTATAGAAGACCTTTCCTTCCCTTTTCACACAAAATTTGGAGGAGGAACAATTGCACTTTTGTCCTACATGAAGAGCATTCATCGGCCAAGAAAATGTCTTCCGTGTCATTTATGGGTGAAATCAACTATTCCTACAATACCAAAAGAGATGATTTCCACAATCATGCCACATTTAACTACTTTTGGACTATTCATTGAATTCTAGACTATTCACTGAATTCAAAACATCGGGAGATCTCCCGATGTTTGTATAGATTGGGAGATCTTTTGATGTTGGTGTAGATCTCTTGATATTTTAAACTAATCCCCCGATGAAAATTTAGATCCCCTGATGTTTTGGATAGATTCTTTGATGCATCTCCCAATGACCATTATGAATTCTGGACCTTCAAAAGTCCAGAAGTAGTTAAATGTAGCATAATCACAAGTTTATCCTTCAAGGGCTAAAGGATGTACTAGTCATAATATCATTAGAAGAGATTTAGGGGGGCGGGAGGGCCATTTCAGGCCTGTTCTCGACCCAAGTTCCCCCTGCAATTTCGGGGAACCACTGTTTCTGACAAAAAAAAATTTAAAATTAAATTAAATTCTTGAAATGAAAAAAAAACAGAAAAAAAAATTTCAACCACATCAGTGAACTGCCACGTTGTATTTCCATCACTTCCTACAGCGTGGGAACACGCAGCCCTCCACTACACAGAAAACTCAACTAACGTGTTAACGAACATTGGGTGGTCCTTTTCTATTTGTGCCAATTTCATGGCGTTTGGACCTACAATGTGATCATTATAGATTTTTTTAAATTAAAAAAATTGAATTAAATTATCTTTTATTTTTGAAAAACCATCAATTTCTCATGGCATGTGCAAACACCACAAAACAAAGCCCTTGCACTCCTTTGTGCATACAACTAGCTTTCTATTCATACCAACCTCTCACACTATAGTGTGAATGTTATTTAATTTCAAAGTTTTAATAATTTATTTAAAAAATTAGAAAATAATTTTTACTTTAATTTTGTTGGAGTACTTGCATGGATGCGTGGCTCAAAAGTGGCACCCATGGCTTTACAATAAGTCACAAAAAATGAAGGCTATTCCCTTTGATGATTATTACATTGGAAATAAATAGGAAAAAAATTCAAAGTGAAAGGGAGGCCCACCTTAGTCTTTTTTTAAACTAAAATATAATAGAAAAATAATAGTATTGATAATAGTAGTTACTTATTTAAAATTGTCTTTGAAATTTGACCTTTATTTTGGCTACTAAAAAGTCCCTAATTCTATATTAAGAGAAGTTATTATAATATAGAAGGCATTTTACTCAAGCAAAATCTTTGTAGCACTCATAACAAAGTCATTAGAAAACATTTAAATATATCTATATTCTCAAAAAAGTCCATATGTAATGTTTTGTTCTATAGCATATGGACAAGTCTATATGCTGCACTTCAAAAATCCCATGCTCCTATTAGAAATTGAAAGTTTTTTAAACTAAGTATACAAATGTCTTCATAATCAAGTTGGTAAGTATTTTGAGGAAAGAAATTGTAAAAAGGCTTGACCATTTATGGGCCAAAGCTTTTGTAAAGCTAACATTTTCTAAAAACATCTTTGTGACTGGTTTATTAAGACATATCCACTTGTTGTGATGGCACATGGCACATTAGTGAACTCTTAAAGGACGTGCCAGTTATAACATTGTTAACCAACATTAGGTGGTCCCTTTTGCTCCCCTAAAAATTGGACATGGCAATTGCCTACCTAGGTATGAAATTTGTTGTTGGAAAAACTATACAAGTCTAGATGGGGAATTTCATTAAAATGGCGATTATTCTATGACTTTGGCATTCTCATAGATCAGACCAGCCGGTCTGAACTCTACTAGTGTCCTAGATTTTTGAAATCTATACCATTTTTAGATATCTGAAATCTAATAAATATGTAGATTTTTTAAACCAATTGGTCTGAAATCTACATCTTTCCTAGATTTGATACATCTAATAGTGGAATAAAGTTCACAAATCTAAGACACTAATACATTTCAAACCGCCCGGTCTAAACTATGGAAACAACACACTGTGAAAATGGCACATGGAATATTGCCATTTTAATGAAATTCCCCATCTCGTCTCTTCTACTCTCCAATACCGTAAATGTAAAATGGATTCACCCTTCATGGTTTGTAGAGCCCAAAACACAAAGGACAAAATGGATTTTGGATAGGCTTGTTTAGTCTCAATTTATTACATATATTTAAGAAACTTTTACCAGATACACTTCTTCTCAACCAATAATACTAGTGTTGAATTCCATGCCAAAGCATGGAAAGAGACATTATCCTTCCTTCTAGGAAGAATGATTTAAATCAATTAACAAGATTATGGTCACTATAGAAATAATCTTTTTTGGTATAATGTGAATCAACTATTTCAAAAAAACAAAAGCTCATTAGAGGTCAAATTGTTGTGCAATGCCTCCCTTTTTTGCATGAAACTTCAAGCCTGAACATTTGCATTTTTGTCTTATATAGCATGATTCTTTGTCATCTATTGGAAAATAAACATCTATAGTGTTGTTTGAGGGTAATGAAGATTTTCATTTTAACAACCAAAATAATTATAAGCAAATCCTTGTAAGTTGTTAGAATAACTCATTTATGCCTTAATTAGTGTAGCTACTTTTGAAAGTACTAAAGGCCACCAAGTTATTTTGTCCCATTTGCTTCTTTGATGATCCTTTAATTCTTTATGAAATTCCTCGATTATAGATTCAACATTTTATAGATTTTTTAAGCAAAATTTGATAAGATGTTTTAGATGCTTATAGATTGAAATTGGAACTTGAAATTTTTGTTATGGGTGTTCAATTTTTTTTCAATTTTTTAAAATGATAGTATACATCTATGAAAAACCATCGACATATCATGATATATTATGTTAGATAACTTCTTTAAGCATTCAACGGTGTCTATAACCACCTTCTTAGACATTTTCAATTGGATAACAATTGCTTTTGAAGAAAATGAATGCTACATACATAACATTCTAAATTAATGAGGTATAGGTTTCTAAAACACTCTTGAAGCTTCCAAGAATATAGGTTCAAAAGAAAAATGATCTTTATTATGGATCAATGAAGTGTGACCACCTCATCTTCTTGAGAGGACATTCTTGTAGATACATGAATATTTCTTAAAACTATTGGGAGACTCTTAGCTTGGTTAATATACCTAAATACTTTTTAAAATTATTGGTGGGCTCTTGGCTTGGTTAAGAATATCACGTCTATGGCAAGACACGAATATTTCTTAAAATCATTGGGAGTCTCTTTGCTAGGTTAAAAATGTTGAACGATTATTCTTCAACAAAGATAAATATTGATTTTGGAGATGTATAGTAGAATACAAAGAACAATGTTTTGGCATTCCCAAGGGAAAAAATTTCACTACTACCAATTTTAACTCTATCTAGAACTAGGGTTGAAAAATGATTCATTTACTACAAAGTTATTTGTACAAGAGCATCTCTTTGTTAATAACATTTTTATCAAATTTAGAAATCTAAAGATTCATAGAAATAGAGATATTCTAAATCTACCAAAGTATATGTCCACCATTAGTTGCAATCATTGCTCATATCCTTGAGGGCTTAGAATGACATGAATCACTGAGTTTTATACTATTGATTGAGCTCGACACTCTTTCAATAACCACTTTTAATTTCCTAGTAAGTTTCTAAAGCATATCTATTTATATTGAACAACATCTTTTAAATCTTCCAAAGAATCTCAAGTAGATTGAGATTGTGAGAGTTTGTAGGGCCTCAACCTAGCATATTTTTCTCCATCTTTCAAATAATTTGCTTGAATGGACATGCATGCCATCTTTCATCATGAAATTTTGCCATAAATTGAAACCATTGACCATCAATTTATGACAAAAAAATCCTTAGTACAATGTCAATCTTATAATCAAATCACCCTTCACCAATTGCACTCCAAATCATTAAGTATAACTATTTTAAAAAGTAGAAATTGTACCAAATGCGCTCCAAATCATTAAATGCCACATTTTAACTACTTTTGGACTAATCAGTGAATTCTAAATAAAACATCCTAGGATCTTTGGATAATAAAATCCAAAAATCTCCCAACATTTGTATAGATCTCTTGATGTTTTGCATAGACCTCCCAATGTTTTGCATTATCTCCTAAATAAATGACAATTTTTTCTTCCCGTGATCATTATTAATTATGAACTTTCAAAACTCTATAGAAATAGTTAAATGTAGCATTTAAGAAGTACAACTATTTTTAAAAGTAGGAACTATACAACTTGATGACTAGCACTCATAAATGAATTTCATGCAATTCCCCAAACATGAATTTGTCTAAAACCACTTTGACAACTATACAAGTTGACAGATTTAGAACGTGATGGTAGATTCGGAATGTCTCCATTTCTGTAAATCTTTAAACCTCCAAATTTAGTACACATCTTCCTAACATGGAGATATCTCATGCAAATAAAATCCATGATAAATGAACAATTTTTCAGCTCTAAGGACAGTGTCAAAGTTGGAAGCTCTTGTGCCCTACTACAGAGCAATGAGGGCGGTTTTAGACAGGGTGTGATTTGGAGTGAACCCACCTCACAGAAGCACTGAAAATCCACCATTGGACACTTATAATCCTCCGCCAGGTCACAGAGTTAAGCTGCAGGGTTCCTTATTCAAATATAGAATGTAAACTTTGAGACTCTTGGTGTGCAAGTGCTCCTGATTCATACATCATGACTAACAGAAAAAACAAAGCGCAAAACACTTGTTGACCGAGTGTGACATTGCAAAAAGCTCCAAAATCTCAGATGAATGGACGAATATCGTCTGAAACATTGAGCAGAGTTTTGATTCCTCCTTTTTTTCCATTTCACCTCGGCTCAACAGTCCAATGCCAATCAATCAATTGCGCGGAGCTTCATAGCAGAGCAGAGAAGCGGTTGGCCGAAGCAGGCTTTCCAGCTAGCTAAGGAACCTCTCCAGCCAGAGATCTCAAGACGGGCTAAGCCTCGCTTGCACACGGGCATTGGAAGGAAGTCTTGTGATGATGCATCAATTGAAAATGACTCTACACTCACAGATAAAAATTGGGAGCGTCGGTTCCACATGTTACTTACTCCTCTGTTGTTTGTTCCAAAGGATGGCCGGACTTCTCTGTTTGTTCCAAAGGATGGCCAGACTTCTCTGTTTGTTCCAAAGGATCAAGGCCGGACTTCTCTTTTCGGTACAAGATGTCGTAGTGGCCAGGGCGGTAGAGAAGGATGACGTAGGGATCGACAGCGGTGTCCATGCCTTCCGGAATGAAGTCGTGGTTGTTCACGGTGACAGGCTTTTCATTCACGTCGCCACTTTGGTCAAGGTACACCACGCGGACAGGCACACCCAAAGCATCGGACAGAGCAGTGATGTGGACATGGTCACTTTCCTCGCCCATTGGCTCCACTGATGACCGACAGAACTGCACAGGCAATGAAAGGGAGAATGGACACGTCAATAATATGCACCTTGGGAGGGTCATAATGCTATCAAACAAGTGACAAAGTTGACCAAAGAAATGGTTAAACACAGTACTCTACGGATGACAGACTCGAAACCTAGAGCAAATAGAGACCAGCTACAATTTTCGCCCTGTGTGCATGGGGTTAGAAACGGTATGATAGTTTGAGGAACTCAAGGCTGAAACATTTAACTTCGAAGTGACCAAATTACGAATAGAAAAGCCACTTTGGATGGAGGCTAATAATCAATTATAATAATTTTCAGAACCTAAATTTATTGTTCAAAATTGTAGGGGTAGGATTTTTTTTCTCTTTCTATCGGTATCGGTACTGTGGAAGCACCCAAAACAGTCAAAATAAGCCATCCAGCATAGTAGGAGGTATCATTTCCTACAAATAATATTTTTGTAGTATTAGCAATTGAAAATCATAAATTTTCAAAAAAAAGAAAGATTTTTCGGATATAAGAAGTGGAAGCTCCCTAGACCACTGAAATCGTTGTATAGGTGGATCTAAAACCGAAATCTCAAAAAATCTGCAGTCAACCACTCATAGCTAAGCATGGGGACGGGTTTAATGACGCTTTTCAAGGACACTTTTAATGCAAGTCTAGGGACGGTTTAATGGAAATCTAGGGTACATAAATGGGTACATGGACGGGAATGGGTGTTTTCACCTTACATTTTGCTACTTCTTTGAAGCTTTCTAGTGATCAGTTTCAATTCTTGTAAGATACGGAAGCAACGGACGGCTTGGGTAGTTAGAGGTTGAGTAGACAGACTAAGGAGGATGAAAGTCTTGTCTCACCAATCACAGCCATAAACTTTACGTGAAAGAGAATCACACTACACTGAATTTATGAAAAAGTATCCTTTTAGGTAGATATGTGAAGAACGAAATTCCGAAGGCAGTTGAAACCCACCTGGACTACGTTCATGTTGCTCATTCCTTGAATGAATGGTTCAAAAAATTCAGCACGCCGGCGAATTTCACCAGACGTCACAAATCTGAAAAACATCACCACTAAACCCCACATTCTGTAAGGCAATCTACTAAAGATTCGGAAAAGCATTCTCTGTAGGAGGGATATAGATATTACATGAACGACTAGATTGACATCACCTATAAGCAACCTGCCATCTGAACATCTTAGAACTGCCAAGGGAATGAACGCATTCTAATGCATTAAAGATCTTGAAACCCGATTGAACACATCAGTAATAAACTGAAATCTGCTGTGACGCTGCAATGTTTGACAGATATTTGTACGAAGGGAAAAGGAGCTTAAAATATTGAACATACTACAAGCACACTCCAATGGGTGAATGCTCATGGTCACTTACCATAGTTGGACACATATTGATCCCTGCAGCGTTCCAAGAGTGTTTCAAGACTGAACAACCACGGAAGGCAAATAGTTTAGGGATCCCAAACTTCTTAGGACTTAAACAAAAACATGTATCATTAACCGTAAGAGCCCAAGCTAAAAGTAGAAAGTTCACTTTGGAAGCTACAGAAAGAAGAATTCATACCCTACATGTTAAGTAGTAGAGGTATTCTTATTTCAAAAAAATTGACAGCGGCCATTCCTAACCATTTAGGAACTAAGAGGGTAAACTTCATGGTACAATGAAACATTCAAACACAGGAAAGTAGACGAAGAAAAAAAGCCCACTATTTCTCTAGAATTAACCAAAAGCTAAGGCTGCTCTGAGACAAGCTTCCAAGATATCAAAATTCCTCTCGTACCTTATAGAAGTTTCTTTGCCTTGAATAACGCTCTGCAATTGCTCAACAAAGATCTGGGAGGAACGCAAAAAGAGAGGAAATACTCAGATGATCAGATGATCTGGAACCTCACATGTATCTCCAAGAAGTAAAACAACACTAAATCAATCAAAGCAAAAAAATAGCAAATAACATGTCACTTACCGCCAGGAAATCTTCAAATGTAAATTCAAGATGACCCAGATCAATAAGGGTCTTCTTGCACGAATCGATAGCAGTCTCCATGCGTGCTTCCTCAGCTCCATCTTGCGTTTCTAGGATATGCTCCTACTCCAATAATCACGCATTTCAATTGGCAAATACTTGACTAAACCTCAACGTAGAATTTAAGCAAGCTATTAAAAAGCACAAAATTGTCACTCACAGATGCATTTCACAACAGGAACCCTCATAAGCTTACCAGATAAGAAAACATGAAACTACGGAAAAAGCAGTTCCCATCACCACGCGCTCGCCTGATTGCACCATAGCTCTCCTTCAATATCTGAAGTTAAAATACCAATGTAAATGAAGCAATAACCACTAGCAGTAGGTTTTCGCGAGAAAAATCGAAAGATAATCCCTTAAAACGCAATGCGTTGGGAAAAATAAGAAATGATGCTTACCTGGAGTTTGGCAAGGAAAACAGGACTCCCAGCTTTATACTCTTCTTCAAGTACCGCAAGTGGCTCCTGCAATGACAAGGAGCACGAGGGAATCTCTATTATCACATACGAAGAGCAATCAATTTCAATACTAGGAAACAGTAAGCTGTTGCGCTCCTTTGTTAAAAATTCACATCGTGATCCATTTAGATGCATCATGCTCTATTTGCACCCTCTCTAAAATGCACAAATTGCACATGGAAAAGTCAGCATTCGTTAACGAAATCACCCTCTCTCACTGATTAGCAATTTGGGTGGATTGTTGCTCAGGAGAGATCCACTATTAGGATTGTAAAATTCCACGCATAGAAGTTGTTTACACAGAAACCCTATCAAGATCCTGATCTACTGCGGATTATTGTCTTAAAACCCAGTCCGTGCTTTGGTTCCCAGTCTTCTAGAAACCTCAAAACCTGCTCCATGACAGAGCCCGTCACAAATCTACAGTCAAGCTCTAAAATGGCAACCCAAAACCATGATAGAAGAATCATCACTTGTTACGCCAGCCCTAAATCGACATTCTACATTGGCATTATCACATTCCAATTCGCAGCATTGACAGCCTTCATATGCTTCTCCCAATTTCAGAAGACTACAATGCTTCTACAACGCAAATGCAAAACCATTGTACAATCAACTACACTAAGATTCGTGGAAAAACAAACAATCCAACATCTATTCTGGGCAAACCAATATTCCAAACCTAGTCTTTGTGACATGCTTTCACAGAAACCTAATCAAGATTCTGCTCTGTTGCGAATTTTGTTCCAGAAAGCCAATCCGTGCTTACGCTCTCTGTCTACTCAAGACCTCAAACCCTGCTCCATGTCAGAGCCCGTCACAAACCTACAGTCCAGCTCCAAAACGGAAACCAAACCAAATGACAGCAGAAGCATTGTTCGGTACGCGAGTCCTAAACCAGTACACTAGATTGGCAATACCACATTCCAATTGTCTGCATTGGCAACATTTCCTTCTCTTTCCCCAATTTCAGAAGCCTGCCATCTCCACAATGCAAATGCAACCACCGTAACCACTGTACAATGCCCAAAGACACATTTCAGCTGGTGGTCAACCTTCCAAAAGATTTGAAACCAACATTCTAAAGCAATTCTGACTCTGCCACTCACCTTCTCTCCCACAAATTCCAGCTTCTCCGCATCGGCAGCCCGGATTTGGTTATGAAACGCCTGGATCTCGTCGTCTCGAGGCCTGTCGCTCTCTACGCCCGTCTCCGTCTCCATCCTCGAAATTTCACCTATCTCGAAAATTGGTTCAGAAACTGGTACTCACGCCACAACAGTCACCGCTCGCGCACTTCGCAGCTTCGTTTCGACTTGGAAATCGCGCCACACGCAAACCCAGGTGCAAAGTTCGTCTCGGAATTGACAATGGAACCCTAAAAAACACGCTCAAAAGTCTCAAAATGGGGAATGGGGAGCTTCAACACACGGATTTGCACAGCGATGGCGATGGCGATGGCGAAGAAAGAATTTGTTTGGGGATGTCGGCGATTATATTTGGCGAAGAAGCCCTCTCTTCATCTTCTTCTTCGTTTTTGAACCTGGACGAGCGAATCCCTAAGGACGCTCTTGATACCCTTACCTGGGTTATTAGTTGATACCCTGGTTCTTTCACGACCTGGTTGGGTGCGAATCGGTCAGTGTTATTTGACTGTCAAAAATATGCACTCTAAGTTAACTCTTAAACACCTCAATCCTTTTTTAATTTTTGCATATTTCTTTTGCATGGAAATATCAATTACCACAATTTTATGAAATTGATCATTAAGGAAGGGTTTTTTTTTCAACATTTAAGTATTACATTGAATGAATGAGAAGTTAGTTGGACCAAATAGTGTTTGCAAGCCCTCCATTCATCGTTTATAATATGGAAGTCAAAGCGCTTGAGGGTTAATAATTTACATATTTTATTTGATTGTCATATCATACTCAAATATGACGCCATATACTTAGAATATAACAAGACCAATTTACAACAATGAGACATATAGGAGATGCCATAATGATATAAATTTGGAATATAATACCATGTGTCACTAAATTCGACACAATATAAATACAAATTTTGTCACTATTGTAAACATCAATTCATATACCTTTTATGTCAAATACCAAAAAAAATGTATATTGCATTTAAAATTGGGGTTCCCACTTTTAAAGGTTAAATTGTTATGCAAATAGGAGTCCAATGTACAACTAGGGATTATTTTTTAAATTATAATTTTTTGAGAATTTTTGTATATTTTTATAAAATTTTAAAGAAAAAAGTTTGGAAGAAACTTGAAAGTGTTTTAGATGTGCATGTTTGAAGTGATTTCAAAACGCTCAAAATTAAACCATTCAATGAAGGCTCTAGTACTTTGGTACCATGTTAGTAGCACCATGCATTGAAAGTTGTAGATATTTGTCAAATACCATTTTAGAGTTTATTAAGGTTTGCGGATTGTACTTGTTGAAGGTCTACTTAACAAAATTTAGGGACAAATAAAATTAGATTTTGCTACCTTGGGAGTCTTACAAGATTTCTACATGGCATGACAATTTCCTCCCCTTTTTCTACCTGGAGGTAGATGTGAAAAAATGTTTTATATATTGGATTGTTCATATTGAATTTCATGACCTCTCTTATCTATTTTAAAATCTTTGATTCCATATATGAATTCTTTTGTCCTACTCCCAAAGCTTGTAGGACTAATAGAAGGGAATCCATCAATTGTATGTGCATACACTACAAGAGAAAGGGATATTTTAAGTAGTGTCCTAGACATCAGGTCTTTTAAGTAATGTCTTTTAAGTAAGTTTTTAAGTAAACTTTTACTAAAAAGACTGTCTTTTTAGTAAAATTTTACTTAAAAACTTACTTAAAAGACGTTACTTAAAAGACCTGATGTCTAGGACACTACTTAAAACACCCCTTTCTCTTGTAGTGATAGGATATGTTTTCAAAAAAAACTTAAATTGTAGTTCATTTAAAATTTCCAATTAATGTCCATCACCTCTCATTATCTCTCTAATTTGGAGTTGTTAGATCTTGGACATAAGCATACAACATTGGTATCCATATAAACCTTTAATTGCCAAACTGAAATAAAAAGTCTCATTTAGAAGTTAATACATGAATGCATCCAAAGTGGCAAAATCAACAAAAACAGTCCAAATCAAGATGTTCTAATCAACTCCAAATATCAATAGAAGTATGCCAAATCTTTGATAAAGTAGACATCAAATTTCCTAATTAATAGTGCATTCTACTGAATAAAGGGCTATGAGTTCCCATGAGTTTTGGACTATAGGAACGCTATTATAATAGTCTCACAAAGCTAAGCAACTGCCACATCAGGTAATAATAACTCAATCAGGTAATAATAAAAAAATAATTTTTAATTTTTTAATAATTTTTAATTCTAGCCAACAATGACTAATTCTAAGCATGGGAAATAGGCTTAAAGTAACCCTCCACTGCAACTAAAAAACATTTAATGTTATTGGGATTAAAATTACAATGTGTAAATTAGATGAGGTAATGTTTTTGATAATAATGAAGATTCTTATATATTATTAACCTTGAAACAATACTTACTATAAAATATACAATTGGTACATATAGATATTAGAGGCAATGTGAATATAATAAAGATTAGAAATTGACATTCCAATATTGATTATTGAAATAAGATTGTGAAGGTATCAAAAATTAAGTAGTTTAATCCTTAAAGGACCAAAATGTTCAAATTTTAAACAATAGATGAATGCAAATATGTACCAAGGACAACAAATCTTCATGTTTTCATCCATCTCAAATAAATTCTTGTAGATTTTTGTATTAATTCTCTCAGACTTGTACGATATAGATTTTCACAACTTCCCTTTTACAAATCTTCTATAGTTCAAGCGATATTAGTATGTCCAACCTCAAAAACTAAATTTTTAGTTCAAAAAAAGACCCTAAAAAATTCAACAAACAAATAAAAAATATATTTTTAAATCGCCATAATTGGAATTTAATATTTGAATTTTTTAAATCTTATAAAAATTATAATTTTCAATCTATAACCAATAATAGAAAAAATAATAATTTTAGATTTCAAATATTATTGAAAAATATTGGTTGGTAAAATAATAGATCTAAACTTATGAATAGTTACGATCTATGGATTCTATTTTACAACTTTTGTTTGAAATTCATCATTATATTATTATTCTAAAATAATATACTATGTACCCAAAAGATGCAAACATGATGTTCCAAAGTTAACTTCTCCCCCCATCCCAGAAAAATTAGTTGCCATTGATTTGAGTTTAAAAAAATTCTCCACCCCTTCCAATGCCAATGATATTCTAGAAAAATCAAAGTTGTAGATGTCGAACAAATGATCTTGGCCGTCCAAGTATGGATATAGAATATGAATGAAGATATGGATACATAATACAATATATATATAAGTATAGCTATGGACACATAATGTGGTACAAATATATACATGGATACAAATACAAAATTCAAATATTGATATATTCCATATTGATTGCATTGGAATTACTTTCTAGGAAATACAAGTAGGGGTGGGGGTGGTAGAGGCGGAGGAAAAATTAAAACACATAATAATTTTAATTCAAATGAAAACCTATGACAATTGGGGGGAATCGAAACATATAATAAATAATGAAAACTAGTGACAGTTGAGGGGGGTAAACACATGATGAATAATAAATATTTGTTTTGAACTTGTTTTGAGCTCATTGTGACAGTTTGTCACTATATTTAGAAGATGAAAACATCTTATGGGTATTAATATATGTGGATGTATGTGGATATGCAATTTGATTGATCATGTAATGATACATTTAGAGATTGTAATTTCATTGCCAACAATAATATTTATGGTAGAAATAGCATTGGCTTATATGATTTAAATCCTATGGATGAAAGAGTCTTCAACAATTTGCTCAAGAAGTAATGAAGTATTTTGGCCTATAAATAGTAAAAGTCCTTTACTTGTGATTGCCTTTTCCCTCTTACGTACAAAACATATAGTATTCCTTGTTTATTATCTTTGAAATCGGTATGTGTACCTATTGTTGTTTTGTCATTTTTTTGAAATACATTTGGATACAAAATAACCTATTTGTTCTTTGAAAATATAGTATATAGGGGTGTCAATGTTGAAATGATGCAAATATCTAGTATAGAGTAATAACAAAG
This sequence comes from Climacium dendroides, assembly GCA_950106755.1. Taxonomy (NCBI): domain Eukaryota; kingdom Viridiplantae; phylum Streptophyta; class Bryopsida; order Hypnales; family Climaciaceae; genus Climacium; species Climacium dendroides. The sequence goes on from OX467091.1 coordinate 23,225,104, forward strand.
GATATAGCCCATGGTTGCTCGAAAAATAAGACTTTGCATAACATTATATATATATATATATATATATATATATATCATACTACTAAAATCATAAGTCCCTCTGTAATATCACAAATGCTACCATTAATACGAGGGGCTCGTGCTTGCTATGCTACGCATTCATTGTATCACATATTAGTAAAAATTAGATATATTTGAATAGAATGCATGATAATGATTTCAATAAGTCTTTAAAATAATTATTTTAAATATGTCGTAAAAATATTTTCAATCATGCATACATAGAAATCGTATTTTCACACAATGTGATATTACAGAAATAGAGTAACAGTTTGCAATCACTTTTGTAATATCACTTTTTACAAAGGGTGATATTATAGAAATAATATAGTTGTCACAATTGAGGTGATTTTAAAGAGGATCAATATGGTGATATTATAAGGGTAGCAATTCCATTGCTTCTCTTGGCTTTACACTTCTTTGCACTTGTATGATTTTGTGCTTTTGTGAACTTTGAGCTTTCATGATTTCAATTTTCTATTGCTACTACCAAATGATTTTGAGAAATTTATTCAATTGAAGTGATTTTGGATTCCACAACAATTAAGATGTTCACAAAGTTTTTGAGATTTATAAGTTTTTCTTTTCAATTCTTCAATTTGGGTTGCCGTTTTTTGTAACAATGGAGTCAAATTTCTAATGCATTCTAATGTATGAGTATCTTTTATAGTATTTACCATTGCATATGTTTCATTCATCATTCAATAAATTTCTATTGTACATTTCAATATATGCTTACTTATAAAAAAAATTATACAAAGATTTTAGTCATATTTATTTGAAGATTTATTGAAATTTAAATTCTGCGTTCTATCTAATATATAAAAATTCTTATAAAATTCTAATGATGAATGCGTAGCATAGTGAACGCTAACTGCTAGTGTGTGTGTGTGTGTGTGTATATATATATATATATATATATATATATATATATATATATATATATTCATATATATAAGAGTTTTATTTGTACACATCAATCCATCCAATCAAGTGAATTAGCAAATTTTTAGAATGTGAATATTTTTAGAAGTTTGTTTTGAATTTAAAATAAGGAATATCTGTTGGAATGTGTAGAAGAACTTGACTCCAAATTGGAAAATAACCAAGCCTAGGACAAAGTTTGTTCAAGGGAGGTAGTTTAGTAGGATTGCTTCCTAATTTCCTAATTGATCATTGCAACCAAAATAATGAGATAAATTATTTCTTAACCACATGCAAATTGTGACTCTCACGCGGTAATTCTAATTGCAAAATTTCACCCTCCACTCTTAAAGGCCACAAGGATGAAGACAATCTCCCAAATCAATTTTTTTAAAATCTTTAATTGGTTAATTCTTTAATCTTCACTCTAATTTGGGATCTGCTAATACAACATTATTACTTAGGCACAACCTTTGAACTTCCAACTTGGATCAAGTCGCTTGTTAACTTGCTTTTGTCACCAACTTGATCTCATTGTCTTTAATGATACAATTGGACTTCATATAAGTTTGACATTTTCAAAATTGGCATAGTTTTAAAACTATTTTTTAAACTATTTGAACATTTTCCGTACAACTCATTTTCCTAATTTGATGTTTTCTCTCATGAATTTCACAAATGGCCTTGCATGCACTCAACAAAGTTTCTTAAATTAATAATTAACACACATTCATACTTGAACCAAATTAGAAACTAATGCAATATTCAAACTTTAACATTTCCAATTTGAACTACTCTCATGCCATAACACAACATACAACAACAAATTCTATCAACCATCACTCTTTTCATATATTTTTACAAACTTCCCTTTAACTACAATTCTTTTCTCACAAAACCATTAAACCAAATCATGAAACTAGAATGCTCACACGGAGTAAGGTAGCCAAGGCTCGAAATATGAGCGTCCATATAGGTGGTTGTGAATGGATTTGAAGTGGTTCTTAAATGGACCTTTGTAGTCCTTGAATGAATGGAAAAAAAAAAGCATTGTTAATGACAAGAGTCAATCATACTCTTTGCTTTTCCATTTATCTTCAGAAGTTGCAAGTGAACAGTTCATGAAAGCCCTAGGGACATAAATAGAGACCTAAACCACATCTTGTTTGAAAATTCATAACTAATTCAAAAATGATCCAAAAAATATGAAACAACTTGGGTTAGATGCCAAAATATTTTGAGAAGTTTCACTTGCCCAAAATTTAGTTTCAGTCCTTAGATGCTTGGTTTATGGACCAACTACCTTACTCTCAAACTTCACTCAGATTCAATAACCAATTAGGCCAATATTCTCTTAACACACAAACAATCAGTCTAACACTCTTTTCATTTTCCAATTAATTAAACTCGCTCTTTAAAGGCATACACACGCACAAATTTTCAACTGGATTTAATGCTTAGACTAATACAAATATACTGTCAGACTCGTCACTTAAACTCCTCTCGAAACCTATCTTCTCATCTTCTCTTCCAGAAAATATAAAAATTAAGTGTTAGTTTTTAAATTTAAAAATATTAATATCTTAAAGTAAGCTACAACCATTAGGTTGAACACTTTTTAGTTCATAGAAAATGAACCTAGATCAAATTATTAACTAAAAAACATAAAAAGTAAAAATACAAAACATCAAGTGGAAACCAAGCATAGAATTAGAAAATGAATCTAATAAGAATGGGAAACTATGAGTAAAGAAGAAACATAAAAATACCAAAAAAGTTATTGAATTGAAAACTATTAGGAAAATACTTACATAGTTATAGGGGCACTAAATTAGACAAAATAGTAATTTAAAGGCATTTTTCAATAAATGAAGGATGGATGAAGGTAAGCAGGAGTTAGTAACTTGGAAAAATAGGGAAAAAGTCGAATTAGGGTTTGGGGGTTCTTCTTCTTCCTCCCCTCTTTGGTATGTGTGGGAAGATGCTTGTGGGATGTGTGTGTGAAGAGGAAGTGTGTGAAGATCAAGGGAAGAATGACTTAGAAGGAGGGTTAGAAGAATTAGTTGATTAGGTTTGCACCCTATTGTGAGAGAATGGGGTGGAAATTGGAAGAGTTGGGAAGGATGAAGGATAACTGTGACCTATAGGAAGAGCTGCAACTTCGACCAACTGTTGCGGATGATCTACACAACCTTTGAAGCTTAAATTTGGAGGAGAGCTGCGCATAGAAGTTAGCTTTCTATCAAGACAAGTCTCAACCAAATCAAAGCTAAAATGAAGCATTGGTAACTGAGTTTGTGCAAGGAGGGTCTACTACCCATATTATGGTGGTTAGGACCCTCATTCCTTGCTCTTGCTTGATGGCCCATTGGGCCCTAGGCTAAATTCATTGTAATTTTCATTACAATATGCTTGTTTTTACCATAAGGATGGAGTGGTTCTAATTGGCATGTATGGAGTTCTTGGTGGAAGCAATTTGGAGTATGAAGTTGTATGAGGGGAGGTTCAATTGGGTTTATGGAGTGCAATGTATGTGTGTACTTGAGTGGTGGGTGAAGACAATGTATGCTACCCCTAGTTTTTAGGGTCAATTTGGGACCAATTGTGGCCCATCATGGCACAATTGGACTAGGTTTTTTATTAGGGATTTGTCCTAAGAGTTTGATACACAAGTTTTGCTGAAATTAAAGTAGTATGAGGTACTTTTAGCAATTTTTAGATGGGCTGCCCTCTTCTACTTGGGCAATTGATGTGAAAACCTAAATCTAAAAGAAGCATGTATAAGTCCATTGCTTGGAAGGCATTTAGACTAGGGTCCCTTCACTCCTCTTCCGACCCAATTTTGTGAATGAGTTTTACCTTAAGGTGAAATTCACTCACAATAACACAGATAATTCATCGATCCAAACCACAAAGCTGAACACATTCCATCAACACACATCCACATTGCACAAACTACAACCCAATTGATTTGTAATTTTGCTCATATTAACCGAATTGGTGAATAGATTCACCGTTCCAATTGTTCCAATATTCCGCTCACACACTCATAACTTGAGTCATTTGCTCATTTATAATACACTAAATCTTTAATACTTCTTTCTGTACAACATCAGCTAACAACTTAGCATCTCAAACTCTCACTGCTTTCATATATCATTTCTCCAATTTGTACTTCGAATCACATCTTCACTCCACGCACACATTCACTTCTCACATTCCTGTACATCAATCTTCCCACTTGAACGTCACAACCAGAACGCCAAAATTCAAGAGCTTCTCAGCACTGTGCAGGGAAAAACAGAATAATGAGAACTTCACTGAGGACTTCACCGTTGAATCCACAAGCTAACTACTTGATGAACCTGAGGTTCAAATTTCAAGAGAATCCACTGTCTGGATTTATAGATTATAATAATTGATGAACAACGTCTTGGAGAAATTCATGAACTTTGAACGTCCTAGAAAACGTCCGCTATGATGTTGAGGGGTTAAAAAATAACAATATGATTGTTAACTAGACAATTAGTTTTGTTACTACTTGACCCACAGCCTCACACCAACTTGGTAACAACATCCATCAACTAATTAATTATGACACCTCACTTGACTAGACTTGCTCCAAAAGAACATTATTAAAGCACTTCCAAATTGGTAAAAGAACACTCCAAAAACTACCAAATTGTTACAAAAACAACTCTCAACATATTTGAATTAGGCAATAACTTCGCCAATTAGGTCATGCCCAACCATCATCATGTTAGACATTCATATCCAAGACTCAATTGACTGCCAAAAAATCTCCGATTCAAGTTAAAACAATTTAACAAAATGACCAAATTGGACCCTAATTTTAAAACCAACTACCTAAATGAAGTAAACCACCAAAATTTTGAAAAAAAAATTACACAAAAAGAAAGTCCTAATTAGCAATCTACAAAGTGACATGAAATAAAGCTTCACCTATAGAACATATAGATTAGGAATTATTCAAAATGTTCATGTAGAATTTCAAAAACATCAATTCAGTCGACCTAATCAAAATTTTGCAAAAGCTCAAAGTAGTTTTCTAGTCCTTTAGAGATTGCAATTAGTATTGAGGTTGTCATACCACTCTCAAATTGCTAACTTTTTATTTTCAAATTTGTTTAACCTCTAAAAGTGTAGTAGACTTCTATGAATATATGTTGAAAAAAAATTCAATCTATTTGACCTTGTGGATTGAAAGATATTAACAATTTAAAAAAATATTCATTCTTGCAAAATAGGGTCAATAGACTTTGGACCCTCTTGGAGCAAAATTTTTACTCTTAATGAATTTTTGTCTTTGTACCATTGGATTTATAATCTTGTTATGTACACTCATGAAAAATTGGAGAAGTAAATATAGAGTCTAACCTACTCTAAACAATGTAAAGAAGTTAAGTAAATTGGTAATATACTAGTCATTTTTTTGATGATTTCTTGTACAACAAGGAAATTTTTTATTTGAAATCCAAATATTGAAAATTTAGAAACAAATGTTTGGAATATATAGGAAAAATTTCAAGAACTTTGACTTTGTAGATTACAAGAAGAAAATACTTCTACTCTTAACATAACTAATAAAGTTTGATTCTTCTTAGAATTAGATTTGCATACTAAATTTCTTTTTGACAATTGTATGCCATGTTTTATTAGTTATATACATGCCAAATTTCAAAAGTCAATGACAAGTTTAGCAAAAAAATTACCTAAATGATGCTTGAATTGCCTAAATTTTTTCAAGCAACATAACTTTTGATTCAAGCATCCGATCAAAATTTTTTGAATTTCCATAAAGAGAGCAAATGTTTCCATTTTGTGTCAAAATTTGGGAGCATCCATTAAAAATGATTTTGTATGACCCAACCCAAGTTTTCAATTGTCCTTTAAACAAACACTTGGTTCTTAAAGAATTAATCATACTTCTAAAATCATAAGTCCCTCTGCAATATCACAAATGCTACCCTTAATACTAAGAGCTCGTGCTTGATATGCTACACATTCATTGTATCACATATTAGTAAAATTTTGATATATTTGAATAGAATGCATGATAATGATTTCAATAAGTTCTTAAAATAATTATTTTAAATATTTTGTAAAAATATTTTCAATCATGCATACATAGAAATCGTATTTTCACACAATGTGATATTATAGAAATAGAGTAGCAATTTGCAATCACTTCTATAATATCACTTTTTACAGAGGATGATATTATAGAAATAATATAGTTGTTGCAATTAAGGTGATATTAAAGAGGATCTATAGGATGATATTATAGAGGTAGCAAATCCATTGATTCTCTTGGCTTTACACTTTTGTGCACTTCTATGATTTTGTGCTTTTGTGAGCTTTTATTAGATTGAACCAATTTTGGATTTCACAACAATTAAACTATTCACCAAGCTTTTGAGATTTACAAGTTTTTTCTTTAAATTCTTCTATTTGGGTTGCCATTGTTTGTAACAATTGAGTCAAATTTCTAATGCATTCTAATGTATGTGTATCTTTTACCATATTCATCATTGCATGTATTTCATTCATCATTCATTAAATTTCTATTGTTTATTTCAGTATATGCTTACTTATAAAAAAAATTACACAAAGATTTTAGTCATTTTTATTTGAAGATTTACTGAAATTTTTGTTCTGCATTCTATCTAATACATAAAAATTCTTATAAATTTCTAATAATGAATGCATAGCATAGCAAACGCCAACCGCTAGTAAAATAATAAAATAGTAGAAATATAGATCAAATTTTATATTCAATACCTAATTTTGTTGGTATTTGATGAGAAATGAAATGAAAATATTAGAAAAAGTGATGATCACACCTATTTTTCCAAACAATTATATTCTAGTGTTTTTTGAGACCAAAATTATTTTCATCTTAATAAAAAAAACAAGGGATTATAGAGATTTTTGTGTGTAGATTCTTTTGTAGCCTTGACCACCCATACCCATGAGGTATAGATTCTTTTCTAGCCTTGATCACCCATACCCATGAGGTACAGCTACTAAAGCTATCTACAATCAATTCTTCATTTATGGTGTTCAAAACAACATTGTGATTATAAATGTTTACCTTAGTTGCAAGTCTATCCAAACTCTATATTGTGATTATGGTAACTACATCCTACATGTTGGGTATGGGTCCTAGCTTCTTCTCTCTAGATGTTGCATATTTGAGAAATCAAATGATTGACATATCATGATATTAAGTAAAAACTGGAATAAAATTCATACAATGGTTTAATCAAAATAAAAGGTAGATATTTCTAATGCCATTTTACATTAATTTCTTGAAGGTGCCTTGAATGATAGATTCAACCCTAGGCAATGTAATCAAATATTGTATAATTATACACATTAGGTTCATTTGACAAAGGAATAATCTTTATAATCCATATTAATTATATAAACATGAAGGATAGGTTTTTAATAAGTTTTAATAAAGCCATTTCAACTTGTGCTCAACAATCTTGGTTACAATACTTTAGAGTATCAAAGTGTGGCTATGTTTTTCATATGGTGTACCTCAAAACACTTTATTTTTATTTTATGTCTCTATTTAATACTTAAATAGATAAATACACAATTGAATTTTTGTTAAAGACATCTCCTAGCTCAAATAATCTTTTGAAAATTTTCCTAAGTCTTGGTTCTTTACAATGCATTCCAAAGGCTAAAAAGTATTTACTTCTCTTCTAAAAATTATAAAAAATTTGAAAATTTCCTTTCACATTTTTATAATATGTAAATCCACCTTCCAAAAAAATGGAAAGCACTTCAAATACTTTAAAGAAATTAAGAAATATTAGCGATAAAAAAAATAAAAATAGCCTTTGGGACCTGCCTCCATCAATAAAGTAACTATTGCAAGTAGTCATTTTGTTTGTTGTGACTAATATTGTTGTAAATCCAACTTTCTAAATATGTTTTTGAAGTCTTTACCATTTCAATTTTAGAAAATAATGACTAATGTAGTGACTAGAATATAACTATGGTTATATAAATGGAATTTTATGACTAAACATTAAATATAATCCTAAACATCTATGACTGCCCAAATACACGACCATAGCTTTAATTTCATATTATTTTATTTCAATTACCTGTATGTTTAATGATGTTTTGGAAAAAAAGAAACCAACAAAAAAAACTATTATAATATACATTTATAAGCATTTATATTTTGATGATTTAAAATTGTTATATTTACAAATGACCATTTTTGTAAGTGCATGCACACTTGAATAAGAATGCATGGTATAAAAAAAATGTATGTAGATATAAAAAGAGCATTTGATTTGACATATATATTGAAGAGGTATATATATAAAATATGTGTGCATGCGTGCTTGCTTTAGAATTAAATCTCAATAATTTGAAACCCTCATAGTATTGATGTATATTTTAGAAAGTTCTATTGGTACTTTTGAGGTATTAGGAGTAGTTACAAACTAATTTTTTTGTATATTTTTGGATACATTTTATATCATCCAAATCAACCTTTAAAATTTTTTACAACTAAATTGTGGTTTTTAAGGTTTGGATAAACTTTTGAGGTTTTTTTTTTCAAAAACTTAATTTTTTGTAATTATTGAATGACTCATGAATAATTGCCACTTAGCAAGTTTTTTTGAGGCTCAATATCTTTTATTCCACCAATAGGAACATCATGGGTCTTACTCCTAGATCACATCTTCTTTGAAAATTCTCCAACATGACCATATATACCCTACTTAGTTCAACACTTGTAGATATCCTAGCTGCTACAATCCCTAAAAATACAATCAAAACATAATATGATATAGATTACTTTTGCTTTTTCCCTTTTACTTTTTCCCTTTTACTTTCTACCTTTAAAATCACTTTTTATTCATATTGAAATAAGGTTGAATACATTGAAATAAATTTTATATTTTATTTGATTATTTTCTTTTGGCATATGTTCAAATATATTTATGTTGGATATGTTATCTAGTACCTTTGAACAACTATAGTAATTTATGATTTTTAATAGTCTTTGGCAAGTCATATACAAACTTATAGCTAACTAATCAAATTTGATTGGTACAATAATATTTATAATGGGAAACATCATTTCATTTTCTTGTGATAGGTTCACTTCAACTTCAACTAAATTCAACAATTTACCTGATGATATTGTAATGAATGTATTAAAAAGACTTCCACTAACACAAGTTTTTCAAGCACGTGTTGTTTGTAAAGATTGGAATTTCTTTATTTCATCCTCGGAGTTTCTTAATTTATATCACAATCAGTCTTCCAAATTCTACTTTCCAATTATTATGGGAAACAATCAAAAATTTGATTTGAGAGACTCTAGACTTGTATCGGAAAGAATTCAGTTCAAAAGGGTAATATTTGGATATGATCATACAACAAGGCATTGGCAAAGATTTCCACCTCTTAAATCATTTTCTAATGAAGTAATGGTACCTGTGGCAGCAACAAAAGGAATTTTGTGTTTTAGAGGAGTTTCAAGTTTGTTTGTGTACAACATTATGATGCAAAAATTGACTTTGTTACCACCAATTACCAATGAGTGGAAGTCATCACTAAATTCAACAAACATGTTAATAGATTCCACCAATGGATCTTATAAGGTTATTATAATTGATAGAAACATACCAAATAACCATGGTGTCATTACAAATAATGGTGTTGCAGTTTATGAATCTAATTCAAGAGCTTGGAGGGTCTCTAAAGCTCAGCTTCCAACCCATCTACAAGTGGTGGAATCATCAACAATTATTTGTAGTACTATTGTATGTTGCCCAGTAATTAATACATTAAGCGACAAATTTGAAATTGTGATTTATGATATTAAAGGTGATATATGGCAAAAGTTATCCAAACATGATATTCCATCAATTTCACATATATGTTATGGTGGAGATGGAATCACTAAGCAATTGGGACAACATTTGGTGGAATGCAATGGTATCATTTATATGGTTATTGTACATGGATTTTTGACTCAAAACTATTGTTTTGAAGTTCATACAACAAGAATAGAAATATTCAAGTTTAAAGGAGTGATAGACCGTATTCAACAAAAGCAAGGTGATTGGATACAAGTCACTCAATTATTTGATAATCAAGATAACAGTTCGTTGTTTGAAGATTTGACCTACATACAATTGAATAACCTCAATGATTGGAAAATTGTTTGTATTGGACATGGTGATCAGATTTTCATATCAAATATAGGATTTGATTTCACTTTGCTATACAATATTCAAAAACATCAATGGAGTCGACTGTTGCCATGTCCTCAATTACTTCCATTTACTCATAGAATTGCATGTGGTTTAAAGATTTGATTAAATCTTGTAGGCATTGGCTAAGGCCAAGACTACATGTACCATTGTATTTGTACCAAATTTTACATATCATAACGCTACCAAGTGAACTTAGGTGTTTCAAATCTAAAGTTAAATGTTACAATGTAGTGATACCATGTTATAATTGTAATCATAATTATTAAGCCATTTATGACAATAATCTAAAAAATTTCATATATGAAGGCATCAATGTAATATAGAAAACAATTGAATTTCTTAGTTGACATTTACTAATGACAAGCTATGGATTTCCAAAACTTAAGAGGTGTTGCATTGCAACAAAATTTGCATACACTTATAGTTTGAAAATACCACTTCTATTTCAGTTTATAGTTGGAATTTAAATATATACTACTAGCAGTTGGCGCTTGCTATGCTATGCATTCATTATTAGAATTTTATAAGAATTTTTATGTATTACATAGAATGCAAAACAAAAATTTCAATAAATCTTCAAATAAAAATTACTAAAATCTTTGTGTAATTTTTTTTATAAGTAAGCATATACTGAAATAAACAATAGAAATTAATTGAATGATGAATGAAATACATGCAATGATGAATATGGTAAAAGATACACATACATTAGAATGCATTAGAAATTTGATTCAATTGTCACAAACAATGGCAACCCAAATAGAAGAATTTAAAGGAAAAACTTGTAAATCTCAAAAGCTTTGTGAATAATTAAATTGTTGTGAAATCCAAAATCACTTCAATTGAATAAATTTCTCAAATCATTTGGTAGTAGCAATAGAAAATTGAAATCAGAAGCTCAAAGCTCACAAAAGCACAAAATCATAGAAATGCAAAAGAAGTATAAAGCCAAAAAAAGCAATGGAATTGCTACCCTTATAATATCACCATATTGATCCTCTTTAATATCACCTCAATTGTGACAACTATATCATTTCTATAATACCACCCTTTGTAAAAAGTGATATTACAAAAGTGATTGCAAACTGTTACTCTATTTCTATAATATCACATTGTGTGAAAATATGATTTCTATGTATGCATGATTGAAAATATTTTTACAAAATATTTAAAATAATTATTTTAAAGACTTATTGAAATCATTATCATGCATTCTATTCAAATATATCAAAATTTTACTAATATGTGATACAATGAATGTGTAGCATAGCAAGCACAAGCCCCTAATATTAATGGTAGCATTTGTGATATTATTGAGGGACTTATGATTTTAGTAGTATGACTATATTTGCATAAAGAACAATGAATGTAAATTTATCAGTATTTCTACCAATTTTTTTATAGTGACAATAAATATAGAAAAATAAATTATTAATTATATTTAAATTTAAAAATTTAAAATAAATATAATCCAAACCTGCAATGTGCACCCCAAACCGAGACAATGTAATGTGTTGGTGTCAAATATTTAATGTCCCTACATGTAGGATGTTGGTACATATTATTAGTTTTTTTTATTTGGTGTAAATTGTACATATACCTCCTTTAGTGATTTTTTTTGTAAAGTTGAACTTGAACATTCATTTCCAATATTGCACCCTAAACCACCTTTGAAAATATGTTAATATGTATTGTCCTAAACATACTATTTGCATACATGAATGCAACCCCCGATTTGGGATACACCATGTTATTGAACTTCAAAATCTCATAGTATATTTAGACAAATTTTAAAATTTATCAATTTTTTTCCTTGAAGTTTATGAATTTTAGTTGCCAATGTGTTTAAATAGTTGCATTTATTCATTCCATCCTATGTTATAGGCACTTTAAGGCTTGGCCCAAAAAAAATCTTGGATTATGCCTCTTGAATCTTAGCTCTCCAATATCTTCAAGATCTTATTATGGGAGCTACAAGATACAAATGAATGACATCTAAGTATGTTGAAAAAGAGAATTTTATTTGTCCTTCATGATTTTTCTCCAAGGTTCTAAATCAATTCATGTAAGGATGGAAAAGAAATGAAAACTTGCAAAAATGAATATCTTAATGTAAATATACTATTTGGAATTATTTTTGTGATTTTGTTGCTTGTTTGGCATGTATTTGGTTTGCTTTTGTCAAGTTGTTTGGTTGTTTGTGTCCTAATTTGGTGATTTTGGGTGTGCTTTTATCAATGTAGGAGTGTTTTTTCAGTGTTCTTTTGAAGCAAGCTTATTAGGATGAAGTGGCATCTTGGCCAAGTGGATAGATGAGGTGGCCTAGTTGGTATGCAATTTGGGTTAAGGAAGTTGGATGGATTTTGGGGGATGTATGTGTGGTTGAATTTGTGGTTCCAATTAGGTGGTTTGCAAGTGGTTAGGTTGTCTTTTCCAATTTGGTAACCGCCTCGGTGTTTCCTATTTGGGTTGTGTTTTCTCTCATTTTCTTTTACCGTCTATTGAGTGAAAGTCCAGTCGTGTCCCAACCAATTTGTGCTGCATATATTTGATTGTTTTGATGTATGTTTCCAAGTTGGTTGCTTGGTATCTTTGTGTGATTGAGTGATGAGTTTTGTGTGTGTCCTAGTTGGAAAGAGAGGAAGATGTAGAGATTGTGAGTTACACAAGGGTGTGATCAAATTGGAGAATGTGCTGGAAGTTGGAAGGTGATCTATACTCAATTGAAGCTGTGAAGTTATTTTGAATCCTAATTGGAGTTATGGAGTGATAAGAATGAGGTGTTCTAAGTCAAAGAGAATCTAAATGTTAGATGTGAGAAACTGAGATAAATGGTGATGTTATAAATGAAATTATAAGTTGTAATGGTGATTTGTCACCAAATTGGAGTTAATACAAAATATATTTTCATATGCGATGGTGTTTGAGCGTATGTATGTGTACTTGGTTGATTGATTTTATTTGCTAAGTCTAGAAGTTTCATCTATGAGCCAAGTTGGTATATATGCAATGTCGTTGTAGATTGAGTGATTATTGATTTTCCAAATTGGATCATAGTCTTCTATTTTGAGATTGTATTACCTATTTTAGGTATTAGTCCCATTAGCATTGATTTCCTACTTGACACTCTCCCTTGGAACAAACTTATTATACTAATAGGATAATTCCCTAATAGGTCATTATCCTTCTTCAACACTTAATATGTCTAGATTCTTTGCATGCCATAATTATTTTGCCTAAAATCCTCTAAATCTATACTCTCTTCACAATTGATTAAAGACTTTTAAGGTGAACTTCCATGAGCTATTTTCAATTTTCAAGAGTCAAAATTGCCTTTTTGGAATTTCATGATGCTTTTTTACTCCATTTGAGTATGGAAAAACTACTTTTTAGGAATAATTTTGCCTTGTTGTCAAATCAAAAGTAACCAAAAAGCTTTAGTTCTATTTCAAAGATAGATTTTAGGAAGTAGGAAAGTTGCCTCCTTTGTTTTTCACAAGTCTCTCACTAAAATCAATTTGCCAATGAACAATTCCTATTTACCTCTAGCAAATGTTGCACACTTTCAAGTAGAATTGGAGAATATCTTTTGTTTTTTTTGCAAAATTTGACCAATTTTATATGTAGAAGACCATTTTTAGGAATTAATTCCTAAAGGGTGTAAAAAACATTTGCCCTTGTGATATATAATGTACAATTTAGGATATGGAGATCTATTTAAAGAAGCAAATAAAAAAGCTTTAGTTGATTTGAATATATTGTGAACTCAGAACTAAAATGTCTCCGTATAAAATTTGTGAGTTTTTTGGACTTTGATGTGCAATTTCCATAAAATTTCAATCGTACTTACAAAATAGGCAAAAGTGGCAATAGTCTATAGATACTATTAGTTCATTTCTTAGGGCATGAACCATAGAGAAAGGTCCAAATCACTTTTCAATTTTTGCCTTGCATAGACTTGTTAGTTGTAGGGATGGCCATGCATTTGCTTTTGTAATAAACATCACATGAAAATATACTAAATTATTTATATGACATTAATTTTGAAAATACCATTCATACACTTGGTACATACAAAGAAGATGGTATGTGCATGCAAAGTGTGCCTAAAGGATTGTTTGTCCCCTGGGGGGACAATTTGGATCCGTGTAGGTTCCTATTGTCTCAATTTGTAGTGGATATTTTTGAGATTTTTTGAGGTTGTGGAGTTTGTCAAGAGCTTTGTGAATATATAATTCTTGTTTCAATCGGTGCTTGTGAGAAAAAGATATGACACAATAAGCTAAAAACAAAAGTCAACAGGTAGCACAAAAAAATCAGAAAAAGTTTTTAAAAAAAAATTAATTTTTTTCCTAAAATCTTATATTTTTGTCTACATTTGAAGCTTTGATTCATTCCATTTGGACCAGTTATGAGAAAGTTATGGACAATCTTAGTTTTTTGGGCAATCTAAGCATCTTCTTTGAAAAAATAACTTATAGTATTCATTTGTGAATGCAATTTTTAAAATTTTCCAAAACAATTTTTTACACAAGGTTAGGTTTGCTTTTTAGAGCAATCTCACCATTGGAATTATTGTATGTCAATTCCATCTTAAAGCTATGATTAATGATTTAGATTTTCCTTCAATCTTTAACTTATTTTTACTTAACATTTTTTTAATGAGTGAAAATTAAGTGTTTTTTTGTTGAAATTTTTTTCTTAGATTCTCAATTCAACTATTCAACATAAAAACTTAGAAAATCAAAATTAATAGTGCAAAATTTTTTGGTAAAAAAGATTCAAAGCCAAGAAACCTAGTCAAGCAAGTTGCAAAAAAACTTGTTTTCTTCACTTTGGATGCAAATATCTTGCAATTTGTGTGGTCAAATTTGATGAAATTTTTACCACATGTTTTCAAACAAGTTAAGTACAGGCTCCTACAGTTGGATTTTGAAAAAACATATTTTCTTGGTTTTCTTAAGTGAATGTAGCAGAAGTGGTAGTTCTAAGTAGTTTTCGACAGAAAACACCCTTAGGGCTTTAGGGGTTAAATGTAGGAATAGTGACCTTGTGGCACTTGAAAATGACCAATATTCTCCAAGTGCAAAATCCATTCCCTTTGACCTATACTTCATACCTTAAAGAATTACATTAACTCCGGAGTGTAGGACATGACGACAATGAGTGAATTTGAGATGGACGTAGTGAGCAAGTAATAAAATGTATTAATAATGATTATTAGATTGCACTGTTCATGCTTTGGAAGTAGTACAACCTTGCTGTATATAAGCCAGCATGTCTTTGGTATTTGAATGTATCCTACCTAATCTCAAGTGCTTTAGTGAATTACACTATAATAATCCAAATTATGAAAACATTCTTATAAATGGCTATAAATTACACCTTGTGGCCTCAATTCTTTTTCTAAAATTTAATTTGCATTGTAGTATGATGCAACTAATCATAGTTGAACCCAATATCCAATACGGTCTTTCCCCTTATCAAATTTGCATTTCCATACATTTTGAGGACTCTCTATTTTTTTCTTTTGGGGGGGGGGGGGAAATATAAAAAATATAAAAATCACATTCGGTACTGACCACTGGTATGTGAAGAGCGCTTTTTGGGTGTATTAGGAGAGAACCCTGTTCCCACTGCAACTCCATCGTCATCTTGTTTGTGTGGCCACTGGCAAGTGCAGCAGCGACACAGCAGCTATGGCGGGAGCTCGCAGTAGTTCATCTTATCATTTCGCAAATCAGCAACACGGGCGAAACATGTTCGTTGCAAATCCTCCGCACAATCTGCGCTCAATTCCTCTTGCTGTTCTCGCAATGTGTCATTTAGTTTAACAATTTGGTCCACTCAAGTTTACTTTTCGTCGCAGGAAATTGGGAGAGCACAAGGGTTTTGCCCCAGAATGCGTTACATTGTGAGGAAAAATTGGTAGGCACCTGTAATTCTATACCTTCACACAATCCCTCTTCTTCCTGTTTCTGTTTTGGAAATGAATTTTGAAGTTTAACAGGTTTGCGGTCCAGCAGTGACTGCGGTTTGGTTGTGCACAAGGGACTTGCCGCAGGATACTTAGTTCATGAATTGTGAGGAGGATGTCCGAGGAAATTCCAATTCCGCATCTCCGCACAATCTGTTTTTCTTGCCGTTTTCGCTATGAATCTCGTGGTTTAGTAAATTTGCGATCTAGCAGTTGCTGAGGTTTTGGTGAGCTACAAGGGTTTACCACAGGATGCTTGAATTGTGAAGAAGAGATGGTAGGCATCTCTGGTACTAGAACTCCTTTTAATTTTCTTCCTCTAGTTTTCGCAGTGAATATTGTAGCAGCCCTAACGGGCTAAGAGGCCAAAATTGCGTCTCATGGATTTTAGTAGTGCTCAGTAGGTCATAAGGGGACTTTCTGTTGTTCAATTTTATTTAGTCTGGATGAGCACGTACAATGTTCTTCACCTATTCTCGTGATACAAAATATGTCCTCCTCTGAATTGTAAATTTCAAATTATGATCAGTTAGTAGTCATTTTCAAACTACGAATTATTAGCGCATTAGGGGTTAACGAGGCTGAATTATGGTAGTGCATAAGGGTATCATGCTTGATTTGTGAGAAAAGAGTGGGTATTAAACTCTAATTTCCCATCTGTACTCAATCTTCTTTTTCTTCTTTTCGCAATAAACCTTGTTGTTTAACAAATTTGCGATTCAGCAGATGCTGCTCGGGCTTGGTAGGGCAGAAGGCTTTCGCCGCAGGATGCTTGCATTGTGCCGTTAGGGTCACGGAGAATGACGACTGCTGGGGGCGGAATTTTGCTCGGGGAGCTTCGACATCTCCCTGCGGCATCATTCGCATCACGAGCGGAGAGGATCCTTATCAGCCATGAATTTCTGCCGTCGTCCAGCCATGTGTGTGCCGCCGCGAACCGCGGGCGGTGCTCGTGGAGAGCGCGAGCGGCTGTGTCGGTGCAATTGCGGGAAGCATCGTCAGAGGCTTTGTTAGAGGGCATTGCTCAGGAGTTTTTTGTGGAGGATTCGGAGCATGACTCAGGTTCCAGTGGCTATGGCGTCCCTGAGGAGGACGCCCCTGTTCGTAACAGGTCTATGGCGAGTTACGTCGAGACTATAAGTGCACTGCAAGAGCAGGGGGTGATTTCGGGTCCAGATGTAGGTCACGAGGAAGGTTTGGCTGCTGTGAAGGCCTTAGGAAGACGGTTCAATAGAGATGTGTTCACCACCAAAAGCCGTGGAGGTTTTGCGAAGCTGAAGAAAGGTCAGAAGAGGGATAAGTTCGTCGCCGACTCCGAGAAGAACTCGAAGCACAAGACAATCAGCTTGGTGAGGTCGATAGAGGCTTTGCCATTAGAATCTCCAGTTCATTCTTTACTTGATCAATCCGAGTTGCTGTTCACGACGCGGGAGTCTTCTTTCCTTCTGAATGGGTTAAAGAATCCCGACAAGGCGTTAGAAGCTTTTGAATGGATGCATGAAAATGGGAAGACAGGAGGGAATGTGTATGCTTACAACATCATATTCAAGATTTTAGGAGCCAGAAAAGAATGGTCGAGAATTGATGATCTTCTGGCGCAAATGGAGGAAGACTGCACGCCTGATGACTACACGTTTAATACCTTAATAATGAGTGCAAGTAAGGCGGGGTACCCTGAGTACGCAACGAAGTCTTTTCATATGATGATTGAGAAAGGTGTTCAGCCTACGAATTTGACTTATAGTATGATGATGCTGATGTATCAAAAGTATGAGAATGTCGAGGAGGCAGAGGTTGTGTTCACTCACATGGTGCAGAGTGGGGTTCAATTAGTGACGGTGTACTCGGCGATGATTGCACTTTATACACGAGCTGGTTTATTTGAAAAGTCGGAGCAGATCATGAAGGAGATGAGAAGCAATGACGTAGCACCTGATAGAGACAACTGGTTGAAGCAGCTGAACACGTATGGACAGCAAGGGAAGATTGAAGAAGCGGAGGGGGTGATGGACACAGTGGTGAAGCTAGGGATGAATTTGGGAATCGTGGGTTACAACTCTATGATTACGGCGTATGGGAAGGCTGGTCTCTATGAGAAAGCATGCCAGCTCTTGGAGAAGATGAAAGCGGAGGGCATTGAGCCAGATGAGATCACATATAGTTGTATGACAGGGGCGTGTGGACGAGTGGGAAAGCTGAAGGATGCATTGCGATTCTTTGAGGACATGAAGAGATTAGGAATCAAGCCGACGTCGTCGAATTTTTGTACGTTGATTAGTTTGTATGGAAAGGCAGGCAATGTGGCGGGCATTGTTCGTGTTGTAGCAGATATGAAGAGGTTTGGGCGTACGCCGGATTGGCAAACACTGGATGCGGTGGTGAGAGCCTATGACAGGGCGGGGCAGACGAAGAAAGTTATGCAAGTGCTGAGTTTGTTGCGAAGCGCTGGATGGGTTGAGGAGCCTGAAAGCTATGGCACGCTGTTGCACGTCTACCTGAAATGCAATCTGCAAAAGGAAGCTTTGCGTATCTTTTTTGCCATGCGCAACGCTGGCATGGCACCCAAGGAGTACATGTGCCGGAGCTTGATCTGTGCCTGTAAAGATGCAGGGATGTTCGGCGGTGCAATAGCTGTGTTCAAGGAAATGCAGGTTGCAGGTGTCGTTCCTAGTTTGGAGAGTTCGTGCACCATGATTAACGTCTATGGCTTGAAGGGGGATGTGGATGAGGCCGAAGCGCTCTTTGAGTCACTTCGAAGCTCAATTCAGAAACTGGATATCATAGTTTACAATGTCATGATCAATGTGTATATGCGGTTTGAAATGCATGAAGAGGCCATTAGGCTGTACAGGTTGATGGAAGAAGAAGACAAGTTGGTTCCCGACTCGTACACCTATCACTCTATGTTGAGAATATGTCAGAAGTGTCACCTCCGGACTCAAGCCGAGGAGATTTATTGGAGGTTACGATACTCGGGACTTGAGCTGGACGAAGTTATGTGCAACTGCGTGTTGAATACTTGTGCAAGATTTTTGCCTCTTGAGGAAGTGCATAAAGTGTTCCAGGAGATGATGTCTGTTGGATATGTTCCGAACACTATTACTTTCAACGTCATGATAGATCTCTATGGCAAAGCTGGTATGCTGGAAAGGTAAATTTCTCTCTACTAGGTGATTTCGCTGATGCTTCTTTAATGCACTACTAAGATAGTGTTAACAATAAATCGCGCCTTATGCGACAGGTTAATGATAGCACTGGAACGTACCTTGCTATTTAAGCTTGTAATTCTTTTCGAAGGCTACTGTTCATTCATTCCTGTGTGCTTCGTTTTGCTAAGCTCCTGGTGTTGTATTGTTCTTGTCACTTTCAGAACATCCCTCTAATTTAGTTTTTCGAAATTCTGGCTTATTCGTTATTTTTCCCTCCTTTTTGCAGGGCACGGAAGGCTTTGAAGGCAGCTCAGAACTTAGGATTAGCAGACAAGATAAGTTTCAGTACATTGATTAATGCCTATGGCAAAAAACACGACTTTCCGAATATGGAAGCAACACTTTGGGAAATGCAGAATGCTGGATATGGGGGTTCTTCGGAGGCCTTCAATTCTATTCTTGATGCGTACGGAAAAGCAGGCCACCTTGATAAAATTGAGGACGTGCTTGCTCGTATGGAAAAATCAGGCTTTCGGATGGACCTTGAAACGTATAATATTCTTATCAACATATATGGAAGAAGTGCAATGATTTCTAAGATGGAGGATATGTTTCACGGCATGCAAGTAAGTTCTTTTAACCTGATGTCGACTGCTACACTTTGAAATCTGTAAATTTATCGAGCACTGACCACGATAAGAATCGAACAATTCAAGCAGGAGTTATCTGAAATGAACATAATGCTTTTTAGCTGCTCTTTTGGACCAGAGTTTAGGTGCAGATCTTGGAACAGAGGTCAAAGTTGAATGGGTTTTTCTGGACCTTTTGAGGATAACTGCGTTCTAAGAGAATGTCCTATGGAGTGGAACGGGTAGGGTTTATCATAGGGCGGGAACAGGCGCTAGGCCGTGCAGGCTGTCCTTAGAGTCTGTTAGGTCTTTCACAAAAAATGTGTCTCCTAGGGAATGATGTCATTGACCCTGGGTTTTAGTAAATACGCCAAGGTCATCTATAAGGTATGTGCACCCAGAATCGTCACCGAAGATGTACGTAGACCATTCATTTCAATTGGCGATTCTGGTGCATTCATTTCAAGTGTACTTATCTTAGTTTCGATAGGCCAAGTCTGCCCGGTGGGTTACCTGTACTACGACCCCCAGGCGTGTTTCCTCATAAGGTGTTTTAAACAGCCAAAATGGTTGACTTTCGGTCTTGTTTCTTTCATTAGATACCTGATGCAGAGAAACAACATTTTGTGCAGGAAGCGGGCTTCACACCTGACAGATGGACTTACAATACTATGATTCGAACATATGGCTATGCGGATTATCCTGAAAAAGCAGTATGCATGTTTAAGACGATGCACGATGCTGGGATCAAACCTGACAGAATAACGTATATAGTGCTTGTTGCGGCTTTTGAAAAATCCGGGAATCTTCTTGAAGCAGCAAGGTGGTCCCTATGGATGACTCAATCAGGCTACACAAAGTGATCATCATAGAGGAATCACTGTCCCACATGTGAGTCTCTGCTCTTGCAAAACTTCACTACTGCTGTCACCTGGATAGCTTGTTCTTTATCCAGAGCATTTTGTGTTTTATTTTTATTCCGTTTGTGTCTCTTTACTTTTTTGAACTGCTGTGTTAATCACGAGGGTTTTTGGATTGCCTCCTGTTTTGCTTACGTCTGCTCAAGTCTAAATTATTTTGTCCCACTTTTTGCAGAGTGGCGGTCAACAAATCATATTGAATAGTCAAAGCAAAGTTCTCAAGCTTGTTGCTATTGAAGGGAGAAATCAAATGAAAGCTGAAAGGCACATTTTTCGCACTCTGCTCACACGCAGAAGAAGCTTTAGAGCTCGGATAATGATTGAGAATTCGAAGGTAATTTTATTGTGTCGTCCATGATAAATTTCATGCATCAGTAAGGTCTCTCCGGATTGAAGCAGGCTATGTAATCAACCTTCCCCATCGTACTACTGGGCTTATCGTTTACAAGCCCAATTTGACTTGGCAGCTGACCATGCATCACCTGTCATTTCGACTAGTGAAATTTCGAAGTGGCTCTTAGTGTGTTCTTGGGAGCGGACTTTCCGACTAGCTACAGTAGCTTTAGCCCAGCATCATGGCCATTAACATTGAAAGGACGGGGCAGCGCCTCGAAGTTGAATCTCAAAATCCTTCAGTCTATATTTTCCCATTTTGTAACTACTTATAAATGAAAGTTCTGTTTATTTTTTAAAGATGAAATCACGTGTCTTGTACCAGCGTTTCTTTTTTACTGTAGAACTTGTGTTCCTGGCAGCATGCCATTGCATTATATTTGGAGGGACATCGGGGTATTCGTTTCTTTATGTCAGAACTGGCTTTTAAACGCTAGAAACCCCCCCCTGGTCTTGTACAAGTGAAGGAAGTTTGTATCCAATAAAAAATTAACTTGAAAGTCCAAAATATTCTCCATATGTTTGTTTTTGAATTTAATTTAGCCTTTTAACCCCTAAATGCCCAAATTGCATTTTTTGGGCATTATAGCAATTTCAAGCAGCTCATTACGAATGGGGTTTTTATTTTTTTTCTTTGAAATTTTCACAAAACATGTGCCCAAGGAGTAGCTTTAAGGTCAAACAATTTTTATACCTTTTGACTACACGGTTAAAAAGTTATTGCATGATATGCCATTTTCAACACTCGGCAGGCAACCCAAAAAACTTCTTTAAATTTTTTTTTTGAAATTGGTTCTATACATTTTCTATACACATGGGAAGCTTTGAATCATTCTATTTTGATAAGTGAAATGAAAGTTATGAGGATTTTTTGTTTGTGAGTAGGTATGGAATCTTTGAAAACCATACCCACTCACAAACTAAAAATCTTCATAACTTTCATTTCACCTATTGAAATGGAATGATTCAAAGCTTCCCATGTGTATATAAATATTTACAATCAATTTCAAAAATAAATTTTTGTAAAAAGTGATTTTTAAAGAAGTTTTTTAGGTTGCCTAAGTTGCCCGCCGAGTGTTGAAAATGACATATCATGCAATAACTTTTTAACCGTGTAGTCAAATGGTATGAAAATTGTTGGACCTTAAAGCTACTCCTTGGTACATGTTTTGTGAAAATTTCAAAGAAAAAAATAAAAACTCTATCTGTAGTAAACTGCCCAAAATCACAATGTTGCCAAAAAACGCAATTTTTGCATTTAGGGGTTAATCACATATGAACTTCAATGTAACAATTTTGTTACATGAGATTGTATTTTCCCACTCTTAGATTGTAAAATCTTTGAATGTTAGTTTTTCAATAAATTATAATTGTTATAATTTTAAAAATATAAATATAAATAAATTGGTAAATAAAACAAAACTATAGAAATTAATTTGAATTTTCTACAAGAAGTAAAAGTAGCTTGGGGAATGCACTCTCATTTTTTTATGTTGGCGTGTGATCAAATGAAGGGTTATTATAATTACCTTGATCATAAAATTTTCACAATTCTTAAAAGTAAATTAGGATGACTATAATGGGGTATTCAAAGTTTATAATTAATCAAGTTAAGGGATAATATTGAATTTTTTTCTAGTTTTTTTAATACAATAACCTTACCAAAGATTTTTAATTTATTAGAACTACAATAGCTTTTTAGAAGTATCTAAGGTGGGAATCAATGTCTTATATATTTTTAATAATAAACATATAATTTTAGTTAATGAAGCTTAGAGAAATACATGTGTTTTTGTATATGATATTGATTTCTGTATGGTTTGTGTTTGGAACTAATTTGTGAATGTTTCTCTTCTTGTTATCTAAGTCATTTTATGTATGAGTGGTTTTTAGTGCTAAATTTCCCATCAAGTGTGTGTGTATGGATTCTAAGAAACATGCTCTCGTTTTTTATTTATAATGAAATTAGAGTACACATAAGTAGTGTAAGAAATTTTTTAAATGAAAGATATAATATATGGAATAAGAAGAATTTATAAATTTAGGTAAAAATAACCCTATAGTAATGCACAAAATCTACCTACATAGCCCTCATGTAATAGGGTCTTGAAAGCATGTGATCATCAAACATGGTCTATATAGTGTACCCTATATTTGTAGAAGTTTCCACTATCATGCCACTTGATGAATTCAAAGTGATTTTAAATATTCACTATCTCTATTTTTATGCAAATTTGTAGACAGATTAAAAAAAATTTATAGGATAGAAATTAAATACAAATAAATTTGATGGATTCTCCTAGAAAAAAGCATGTTAAAGAGTCTCACACTTTATTTTCTGAAAATAAAAATCGTATGTTTGTTAAATATAAATTCAATTGATTGTGACTTTTGTGAAATATGCTTGTTTCTTAATGAAAGAATTCATCAAAAGTCATCCCCCAAAACCAATCTAATAGAGGATAAGTACAAACATTCACCATGGCTCGTAAATGATTCTATTTCCACGACGAATGATGTTTTTCATCCAAAAACTCCGTTCACATCCACTCATGGATGTAAATAATTTCGTGGCTCCGATGAAGATCGTGCCTGTCTCACCGTCTTTGTATTTCTGAATGGCGTCATCTTTTGTTGGTAACTTAGAATTGCGAGCATTGATAGAGGAAGTGAACTTCTGTGCTGGAGTTGGGGTCGCAATGTGGTGGAGTCAATTGTCTTGGGCATTTGTTTTGAGATTCTATTCCCCTTCTACAGTAGCAATCAGTTAAGCTTGAAGCAATCTTGTAAGGAGCGACACCGGGGTTGGTGCCAATTCAGAATTAGGTCTTGCAGAATCGAGAATTTGCGCTTTTGCAGGTGCATTGTTGATCTCGCTGTCTGAAATCTGGATGCGAAGCTTCGGTGAGTGACTCTACTTGCTTTGCGTTGTGAGTTTGTTAGAGCTTGAGAGTCCAGGTGATCGACACCTCAGGTTGCTTCGATGATGCTGTACTGGTATGTAATACGTAGCCGGGGATGTTCGTTGTGCACTTTACCGTGGTAGAAATAGGGTTTAGGGTGACACTGGAGCTCATGTAAACCCTCAGATTTCAGTTCTGGACTTGATTGTGTTGGATGTCTTGGGTGTTGCAACTTATGTGCAGAAATTAGAATTTTAGGTTTTTGGTTGTAAGAGTGGTGGAATTGCCATCGACGTCAGAAGCTTCTTGTTCTTTAGGTTTTAATTCGCTAAATTCCGGTTGGGCGTCGAGAGCATTTGCAGCTTGCATCGTCTTCTCCGCTTTGGCGAATGAAGCATCTCCCTAAGGTGCAGCAGGGAGAGCGAGTGATGTTGTATTGTTATGATTGTGCATTGGTAGACCGAAACTTAGAGCCGTCGATTTTTACCAGGAAGGTTTTTCTCTCTGATTGAACTAGGGTCTCAGAGCTTACGTAAACCCTAGGATTGCATTGCTGCTGCATTTCGGGACCTGATTATGACCGATTTCTTGATGCAAATGTGCAGAAATTTAGGTAGTAGCTATCTGGTTTTGAGGAGGCGCCACAGAATGGTCCATTGTACTGGAAATTAAGTATTGGAAGGGGCGATCAAGGGGTATTGAGAGAAAGGACAGTGGAGATGTCGTCGGAGGGGGTGAGGGTAACCCAGGAGGTGTGGCTCACCTGTGTCACCCACGCGCTCTCGACGGAGACGGAAGAGATTATGGGCCTTCTCCTGGGCGACACCCAGTACACAGGCAAGGGCGGGACCATCGCTACTGTGTGGTGCGCTGCGCCGCAAACGCGCCTCGACCGTCGAAAGGACCGCGTGGAGACCAACCCGGAGCAGCTTGCTGCTGCAACTGCACAAGCAGATCGAATGACAGCCGCCACCGGCAAAAACACGAGAGTGATTGGTTGGTACCATTCGCACCCACACATCACCGTGATGCCATCGCATGTGGACGTGCGCACTCAAGCCATGTACCAAATGCTGGATCACGGATTCGTGGGTCTCATCTTCTCGTGCTTCAGCGAGGATAACACCAAAGTGGGACGTATCCAAGCCATTGCTTTCCAGTCTCAGGATGGGCGAGCCTCGCGCGCTGTCCCCATCTGGAGCGCTTCTCCCAGTACGAACCCTGTTGTGAACCCTGAGTTCAATACAACTTTGGAAACTGGCGATCCGGATCTGGATTTGCAGCTGGCGACGCGAATCAGTTTGGAACAACAGCAGGGTGCGGCACTTGAGAATCTCTTCGCAACTGCTGACAAGAAACAGAAAGCGGGAGGAGCTTCAGTGGATTATGGCGGAGAGGATATGGAAGAAGCGTTGCAGTTGTCAGCGTTGGACATCAACGACGCGCAGTACGTACGCAAGGAGGTGCCCTTGGAAGTGCTGGGCAGCCATAGTCGGGATGAATTGGAGTACCCGTTACGCTCTCTGGTGGCTCTTCAAGAGATTCTCTTTGCAGAGGAACATGCGGCTTACAACCATGCGTTGAAGCAGTCGACCAATAAGAGTGGACAAATTCATCCCCTGGCTGCTATCCACCATTCTTCGACGTACCAGGCTTCCCTGACAAAACTGCTGGAGTATTGTTTATGCCCTGTGAGTATGTCACTATGGGACAGGGTGCAGCAGAATAAACTGAGGCTGAAGTTTCTGAAAGAGGAGGCGACTGCGTTGCAAGCACAGCAAGTGTCGACGAGGAGTCCTTCTCGGAGCTCGAATTCGGCTCGAAATTCCATGAGGACCATGTTCCCCGCTAGCTTTGATCACAAGCACTTTGGGAGTCAATCCAATGTCCCGTCTACAACCAGTGGTCCTGACCATGATGGTAGACGGCAGAGGTCTTCAGAGCATGCCAAAGATTTGATAACATTTGAATAGCAAAGTAAGGGGTTAGTGTACGTGGATTTTTTTTGCAGGTTTTGGTGATCGAGGAGTATAAATGGCAAGTGCATCTCAGATGTAGAATTTCAATGTGTTGATCGATGTTCCAGGGTCTGAGGGGGCTAGCAGAAGTCATACGCTGGTACTGCAGACATGGTTCTCATCAAACCTCAATGTATTATACACATGCAAATCTTACATGCACTGCATGTTTGGCATTTGAAATGTAACTAGGGCTTCTATGTAGCCTTTCGGAGTTCATAGTTGGCTCAATCTTTGGCCACGGTGGAGTATTCTGGAGCTTTTTGAATGTTAGTCATGAATGCTCTGTAATGCAGGAGCTCTCATCTTTCCGGGTTGGTGTGCTAGTGCACTGACTGCCTTGTGATGGATGACACAGGTTTTGCACGGAACTACCAACTGAATGGTGCTTCTGTTTTTGCTATGAAGTTTTAAGCCAGTTGCATTTAATCCTTTCAGATTTGTGCACAGCATGACAGATTCACAGAATAAATTGAAATTGTGCTCAAATTTGATTGGATGCCTTCTTTCATTCCAAAGAACTTTTAAGTGGATTAAGCCTGGCCCAGTTGTCATTCTGCCCAGTTGTCATTCCTGAACACATTCAAGTAGAGTAAGAATTGAAATGCACTTTAGAACAAATGATGAAAAGAGACACCATACAAATAGATCTTTCTACAAGACTTTAAAATTAAATCTACTGCACAATTACAGACAGTTGAAGTGTTGTCTCTGACACAGTGCATTTTTGTGTTTCTATAATATATTGAACACCACACTGAAAAGCTTAGTCTTAACACTAAAAATAAATAAATTCTAGAGACTCTTTCAATGAAAGGTTGCTCTCTTGTTGCTTTCTTCTCATAAATGCTTGCCACTGTGGGCTGTGGCCTACTGGATGCAATCCATACCAAGCATCCATTGAAGGGGGGTGCACAGCTACAGTAGCTTTGAAAAATCAAGTTTCTAGCGTGTAAATCCAGAGTGTGCACTATTATGACCAGGTCGTAACAACTGGACTAAAGGACAATTGCAAGCGGTTAGGTTTCCAAGGTAGGCAGCTACCTCCTTTAAAGCCTAGTGAAGGAGGCATTGTCCTTCACGCAACATATTGTCAATATAAGGAATTGTTTGTGAGTATGATTTCTCTCACCTTCTATAGCTTCTATGCATGATGATGTATTGTAGTTGCTTAACCTTGATGAATTTATTCTAGTGTCTCGCACTTGGTAGCTAGAGAGTTTGGTGCAATCCATCATTGGTTTTGATATTGAACTCTGAGAGAGCAATAGTCAGATTGGAGTGTCGACAGCATCTTGATTAATGAGCGCGATTCCTGACATTATGCTGCGTCTTTGACTGTCTATGCTCACTGTACCATGAAGCACTTGACTCCATGGATTTTATGTACACAAATTATCAACTGTGACAATTTATCAATCTTCACCAAATGAATGCTTCAAAGCAACGTGGTGCAATTGATGGGTATATCAAAATCAAACATATTTTATTTTATAATGTTGACTTTATAATGTCAAAAGTGTTGACTACTATTTTTTTCTTTGATCCGTGCTTGCTGTTGTAATTACTTAATTTTTTTTCCAACTATAGATTGGCACTCTACATAGGTGGTATGAACTATCATCAGACAGTGTTCACAAACATGGCTAAACTTATATCCAAACTATGTGATTGCTACTTGAAATTATGTGAATAAAGAATTATGAGACATGACATCCAAATGGAAAACAATGAGCAATGCTTGCATGAACACACTCTTTGATCATAACATGCTTTTGGATCTTGCATGTTTTTGTTTAATTGTATCTTTGAGCAAGCATATATTATTGATGCCAATATCATTTTTTAAACTTTTGAGCCCTAAGTCTTAAATTTAATTTCCAACATTGATTCATCTAGACAAATTTATTTTAGAAATTACTATTTTATTTTAGCAAATAAACAAGATCAAACTTTATAGCATTTGGTCTCACAATTTTTAGTCAATACTTTTAATGAGACCTTTATCTATCATGTGGAGATGGACAATTATCCAATTGAGCTTGAGGAAAGTATTTTTTTAAGTTTCAAGGACTATTTCATCTTTGAATAAAGAACTGAAGCAGATTTCCAAGTTTCGATTCTAGCCCTTGTTCTACATGTTGCTAGCAATGGCTTTGATGGTCTTAAGCAAAAGAACCAAGAGACGCAACATTGTAGTGTATTTTGAACTAAAAATTGAAAATTATGAATTATAACCTTGTTGTAATAAGATAGTGCGAGCTTGATTCAAGCTCTTGGAATATTGCCGGAATCATTGACCAGATATTTGTATGGATCGAGAAAGGTCCGCTATAGACACAGGTAAGACGTGGGACCACTAGTGCTAGAAGGGATGGGATCCAAGTTTGCCACATTCATCCAACATCAAGTTCAATTGATATTCTAGGCAACAATTCCTCGTATTGTGTAGCAAATTTTGGAACAACATCTCAAACTTAAGGACAAACGGATTATTAACAAATATTGTATTGATTCAGTGCCTTCATCACTACATACTATAATCACATCAATTATGTGCATTTTTACGCACTAAATTGGTGCAAAAACAATGAATATCAATAGTGTACAGTTTATGTACTTTAACTATATGATTGTTGTGTAGTTTTGACACAACAATCGTATAGTTAAAGTACATAAACTATACGCTATTGATATTCATTGTTTTCGCACCGATTTAGTGCGTAAAAATGCACATAATCGATGCAATTATAGTACGTAGTGATGAAAACACTGAATTAGTACAATATTTGTTAATAATCCATCTGTTCTTAAGTTTGAGATGAAACATTGGTATCTCTATCACCCGTATCTCCTTCGGTGGTAGGATAGAAAATGGATCAAGCTCCCCATAGGATGAATAGATATCATGACAAAGACTTTGATGGCTAAGAATCTAAGATAGTAGAGCCCAAGAAGTTTTCAAGCAAGGAGGACAAGGAGGTGTACAAGTGGTTTGCTCAACTTCGTCTTGTATTTTGGGGTAAGCCATACTTTTCCCGTTGTATTGAAGATAAAGTTGCTTTTGCACTGTGCTATATGGCTAGGGCACTACAAAATTGGGCAATGTCAATTATTCAAGCTTTGGAAGGACACCATTACGAGCTATTGGTCGATTATGATTATTTTAGGGAAACGATTATTGCCATTTATGGTGATGTAGATCAAAGAAGTAATGTGGATGATTGCCTCGGAAAGATAAAACAAACGGGATTGGTGGCCACATAGATCTCAATGTTCAATGAGCATACAATGTAAGTTGATTGGAATGAGTTGAGCTTGGTGGCGCGTTTTTTGAGAGGGCTCAAGGATGAGGTCCTAGATTCAATAGCCATAGTGGAAACCTAGTTGCATGAACTTCAAGAATGGATGATAATGGCTTCACAAATTAATGAAAAGTTATGATCATGACATCAAAATCGACGGCCTTCAATTTCCTCTTTCAACTTGAGGGATCATGCTAGACAATTCTAAGTCACCTACCTTAAGATCTACCTTGATGGAACTTGATGCGATTTGCAAAACGACAACATTGGCAAAAATAACCACAAAAAGCTTGGAATATCAACAATAAGGAAAGTGCTAGGGTTGTAGGAAACCAAGGCACATTTGGACAAAGTGCTCAACCAAACCCTCTAAACCATTGTCACTTGTAGCTTTGGGAGAAGAAGGGACCAATGAATCGGGGAAAGATGGTGTGGATGGAAATGCCTACAATGGGGGGACCCCTAAGGTATTAAGGCCAGTCCACCTAGGCAGACCACATGGGATGCCAAGTTGAGTTGCCTTGGCTGCACCAAAGTATTCTATGGTGTTAGCGGCAACTTTTTGTCTCTCCACAAAGGGGGGTGAAATATATGCACTAGAAGTGTCAAAATTGACCAAGGAAACAATTGACAAGTAGATCTTGGTAGTATATAAAGATCTATGTGGAGCTTTTAGCAAGGAAGCATCTTATGAGTTGTCAAACCATGGGATATTGGATATGAAGATTGAGTTCAAAGAAAGACAGGAGCCTTGCAATACCAGTTTACGACCCATATCCCTAATGGAGTTGGAGGAACTTTGGTGATATCTTGAGGAAAATTTGGAAAAAGGTTGGATCAAGTGGTCCAAATCTCTCGTACCGACTCCAATTGTATTTGCTTGGAAAAAAGATGGATCAATTTGAGTTTGTATAGACTATCATAATCTAAACCAAGTTACTATTTAAAATTAGTATCTGTTATCCTTGGTTCCCAAACTTATTGATTGATTAGTGGGTGCTAAAATCTTCACAAAATTGGATATGAGACAAGCCTACCACTATGTGTGGATGGCCCTTGGCCATGAGTATAAGATGGCTTTTAAGACTTGTTATAGCCTTTTTGAATATTTAGTAATGCCATTTGATTTAAGTAATGTGTTGGCCCAGTTCTAAGCCTACATGCAAAATATTTTCAACGACCTTCTAAATATTTCTGTGGTGATTTATTTGGATGATATCCTCATTTTTTCAAAAAAATTGGAAGAACATCAATTAATAGTACAAGAGGCTCTCCAATGACTACAATGGCATGGCCTCTATATCAAGGCATCTAAGTGTCAATTTCATAGGAGCTTCGTGGAATTTTTAGGAATGATTGTTTTCAAAAAGGGATTCAAGATGTGCTAAGATAAAGTTTAGGCTATTCAAGAATGGCCCATTCCAAAGACAATTAAAGAAGTCCAAGTGTTCTTAGGATTTGCAAATTTTTACCGCCGATTTATTCATAATATTCAAGAATAGTAGGCCCCTTTATCACTTTATGGCATTAACCTGCAAGGATCAATGGTTTGAATGGACTCTTCTAGTGCAAGAGGCTTTTGAAGAACTTCAATCCCGGTTCTTTCAATTGCCACTCTTAATTCACCCTAACTTTGAAAAAGCCTTCGTGGTAGAAACTGATGCCTTGGATACTGTCACAAGAGGCATTCTATCACAACAAGGGGAGGATGGGGATATACACCCTCATGCTTACAGAAGCTCAAAAATTTTCCCAGCAAAGCAAAATTATGATATTTACGATAAAGAGTTGTTGGGTATTGTTTTGGCTTTCCAAGACTGGCGTGTTTATCTTGAAGGATCACTCTACCAGGTCAAGATAATTTTTGATCACAAAAACCTTGAATAGTTTTTAACTACAAAGCAATTTAACTGACGTAAGCCTGATGAGCTACTCTCAGCATTCAATTTTGTCATTCAACATCGCCTAGGGTTGTTAAATGGATGGGCAGATGTACTTTCCAAGCGGATGGTGATAGCAAAGGGCTGTGAAAAAACTTTAAGACTGCTATTAATAAGGTTAATTTTATTGGAATTATGTGAGCTAGTTTGGAATGACATACAAATTGTTGAACATATCAAGCTACCCCCACCGAAGATGCAATGCTGGAGTCGATTTTAGCATTTTTTATCAATGGACTCAATTGGGCCCCTTTGAGCATTTATCAGCAATTTCAAGCCTATAGTTTTAGTGATGAAGTTTTCTATATCCAAAATGTGATAGTCATGCCACACAATGAAGAACTACAACGACAAATATTGTGATCCCGACATGACACTCCAATAGCAGGCCAAATAGGGTGGATGAAAACTCTTAATTTCGTAGCTAAAGATTTTTATTGGCTAACCTTGCACCAATATGTCTACTGTTACGTTGATAAATACGACCTATACCAACGTTCCAAGTCCACACATCATGTTCGATACTGCTTATTGTAACCAATTCCACCGGCCAAGGCATCCTGAAATGAATGTCAACTAATTTTATTGTAAAATTGCCAAATAGTATGGGTTTAATTCAATTATGGTGGACGTGAATAAAAATACAAAGCTAGCACACTTCATTCCAACAAATGAGATAATCGACTCTAATGGGACAGCCACATTGTATCTCCATTACGTCTAAAAACATTATAGAATGCCTGATGAAATTATATTTGATCGTGGTTTTCTTTTTGTCTCAAAATTTACAAAATGCTTATATGAATTCCTCTACATCCAACCTTCCGTGACAATGACTTTCCACCCACAATTGGATGGTCAAATTGAAAGAGTTAATCAATGTTGGAGCAAATTTTAAGAATGTTCACTACCAAACGACAAGACGATTGTTCAGACCTACTTCCTATAATTGAATTTGCTTATAATAATACACTTCACTCGGCTACAAGATTCTCTCCATTCTATGCTACCTATAGATATCATCTTATATTATCATTTGCAACACCTACTACTTCAACTGTCATGGTGGCCAAAGAAAGAATTTAGCACTTATAAGAAGTATACAAGGAAATTAAGACAATGATTAAGATCACTAGGGAGTAGGCTAAGAGAAATTACAACTAAGCTTGTCAACTACAACCAAGTTTTCAAGTTGGGGATAAGGTGCATCACTGGTTTTGATATTGACCTCCGAGAGAGCAATAGTTAGATTGGAGTGTCGATAACATCTTGATTCATTAGTGCAATTCATAACATGCATGATGATGTCTTCAAATTGATTGGAAGTCACCAAATTAAATACTTGTGTAGGGTGACCTATACAGAATGGTCCTTTAATCCTTAAATGATGGATTGGTGATTGTGAAAATCATTCATTTTGATACCTTGGGAATCATTGGTCTAAAAAAATCTAAAAGCACTCATTGGAAGTCAAAATCCTCTAGAAGATCTCTCCTTTGCACACAAAATTTCAAAGATGAATAGTTATACCTCTTTCCTATACTAAGAGATTCTCTATCATATACTAAGAGATTCTCTATCATTCATCGGACACAAAACGTCCACCTTGACGTATAAGAGTTAATCCTTAAAAGACAAGCCAATCACTGTAGAAATCATCTACTTGAATACCATGTGAATTGTTGGCTTAAAAAAGTACTCACTAAAAGACATACTATGGAAGAGCTTCCCTTTTTACACAAAATTTGGAGGATGAATAGTTACACTTCTATCCTACATGGAGAAATTCTTTATTGTTCATCAACCCAAAAACGTCCTCCATGTTGCATCATTTATAGGTTAAAGGGTTGATTTGAGTTTTGAAAGGGATTGCACACTTCATCAAAATATTCAAATCAATTTTTTTGTGAAAGACATGCAAAATTTAGCATCTAATGCACTTTAATTCATGTTTTTCAGACTGCCATTGAATTAGCTAAGAATTTCTTTAGGTGAAATTGGGGTGCTCAAAAAGTGTCCCTATTCTTAACTGTTCACCATCAATACCCTGAAAACTCCAATGTGATCATCGTGAATTCAAGATTTGAGCATGTGAATGATGAAAGAGGGACCCCAAGCTTCATGCAGAAGGAAGCAGGATACGAACAGCAAATGATAGCTTCAAAAAGAATTTTATAAGTGCACGTCCATACCTGGCCGGATTAGCCCCTTGAACAGCAGTCTCTTTCCTTGTGCTTGATGAATTCAATTCAAATGGCTACAAGCAAAATAAATAAGCTTGTGAAGATGAAAGTTATCATAAATAAGCTCGTGAAGATTAATCTTGTTACCGATGGCATATGGCCATGTCTCAGAGGACAAGTAAGTCAGTCAATCAGCCATCAACAATCTATACTTTCTAGAACTTTGCACACTTGGACAGTCAAGCCTGCATTAAGCAAGCTAACAATCCAGGCACGTTGTTGCTCTGAGAGCCTATCTCTCGGACCTTTGACCTCCACGAGTTTTGCTTCCCCTCGTATCACATACCCCTCAACTTTTACAGTACCTTCCGCCTCCACCGGATGAGCAGGGTCGGAAAAATCCAAAGTATCCACCTCTTGATTACAATCGCAACTTCGACAGTTCATGTCGGAGTTCGTTCTTTTCAATAAACTGGGTTTCCTGTGACCAGAGTACACAATAATCAAAACTATTATTCTTGATCTTGCTTGCATAAGGTCAGAACCTCGAATACTTATCAAACAATTCATTAGAATAGCCAGAGTGTCGTCTTGAGACATGATATAATTAGCTATCAATTTCAAAAGTTGGGTGAGGACTTTTTCTGTAATTGCAGCATTTTTCATTACTAGCACAAAAATACTCACCTGAAGGTTCGCCAAAGGAGGAGATCCGGCATCCCTGCTGAATACCCAGCATGATCTTGAGTGAGAAGTCGGAAAAATGAGGACAATCCTGACCCTCCAACACAAGCAGCAACCGTCTGAAGAGTCTCAAGTGAGTATTTTTCCCAGTTGACACCTCGACAGTAAGTACCATGATGCTTAGACCAGCACTCTGCAAGCAGCGCAACTGCACTACCTTGACGAATCCCTTCGAGACGTGTTTCAATGATAGCCCGCCGTGCAGTGTAAAAGGACCGACTATCCAGATCGAGTGGAGCTGTCTGCAGTACATAAATCCTCGGTTCATTAAAGGTGGTGCTGTTATTCCGCAAAAGGAATCCTGATGCAACTCAAGGCTAAATGGAACTACCAAATATTTTTTAATTTTTAATAATAAAAACAGAAGGCACAATCTCAAGAGAGGTTCTGAAGTCGACCGGGCATTTGATTTTTGTGGATTTGTAATCACTGTGAAGAGGTGGAGAACAACGGTATTCGAACTTCCACGAGTTCTAACCACAGGAAAGATACCTGAAACGAAGTCTGGAAGACATCAGGTACGTCGGCAAACAG
Source organism: Climacium dendroides (assembly GCA_950106755.1). NCBI lineage: Eukaryota > Viridiplantae > Streptophyta > Bryopsida > Hypnales > Climaciaceae > Climacium > Climacium dendroides. The sequence continues at coordinate 23,260,064 of OX467091.1, forward strand.
AATCTCCCACATGAGAAGACTGAACAGCATCATCCACACTCCCCCCTCTGAATGCATTCCTTGCCAACCACCACCTTCTTCACTAGCGTAGTATTGCAGAGCTAGCTCCTCCACCCCACATTGTTGTCCATCAAATCCATAAAACCGACTCTTCATTCCTATGGTGGAGTTCAATGGTCGACCCCGTATTTGGACCTGAAAATTGGTGGAATTCATCACTTCGTAATAAGTGAAAACTAAAAAAGTACCAAAATATTGACAATGAAAAACACTCTTAAGATAACAAATAAATTGGGCGATTATTGAGAGAATGCATATTGTAAGTACTTCAAGTACTCTTCACTCATTTGATAATATAAGGTATATAGATGAATAGTGATAATGCGACAGAACACTATTGAATCTCATCCAAGCAGAATAAACGAAAATGCTTACTAGTACAGAAATAACAAGTGAATAGTAATAGATGGTCATGGTAGATGAAAATGCTTTATGAGCTAAAAAGGGTAGCAAGCTCCGGTCAGCTTGCATATCTTTTACGTGCACATCAATTCCTTTATAGATACGTGATGCTCACCTCTTCAACTTTCAAATCCAGTGCCTCGGCATATGGTGGCTTTCTCCACCTTCGAGGCGGCTTGCTGAGACGGACTACACGACGCTGCAATGCTACAAGATCTCCTCCCCTAATAAAAGGGTCAGTGACACCTTTCTCAGCCACTAGAAGACTCTCTTCCTTGCGACCTAAGTGGTCCAAATCTGTTGAAAGCCGCACAGTCCAGTAGCCTCTTCTACCCGATCGAATACAAATAGACAGCAGATCCTTCAATAATTCAACTGCCTCTGCATATCTACCAGAAAACAGAAAGTTATTCAAGGTTCAGTTACTTTGAAGCTAATAATGAAATATCCATCCTCTGACAAATATCATCTCTAGACAGGTTCTCTGCACAAGTATATTCAAATTCATACCAAACTATGCTCTCGAACGCCACCGCGAAGCAGAAATATTCAGCATTCTTGAACCATCACAAACATAAATTCGCCGAATAGAGTCGGTACAGTATTTTGTGGACAGCTGTCCTTGCGATGTCATCTTGGAGTCGACAGAAGTCGACAGCATGGGCAGAAAAGAAATACCTGCGCTCTCGTTCAAGTATTGATACACTCAAAGTACAAACTGTTGCATATACTCGAGCAGCTGTGAAACGGTATAGAAATGAGGGGCGATCGTCACATCGTGGCTCTTTGCTGCCCTCATTCTGATTCAATCGTAGAAACGCCCGGGCTCTTGCCGTAAAAGCCATCACATTGGCCATGTCGTTCACTTCAAGAGCCATGTCCATAGCTTGTGCAACTTCCAGGGCCTGAAACGGCAAAATAATCTCTTGAGGTTCTTCTATGAACGGATTTGGAGGGCTTTGAACAAATGCGGTCATGTTCTTTGTCAATAATTATTACTTCTGGAGATAATAAACATCTTATACCTTCTCATACTCGAGTAACCCCTCACGGGTGGCGAAAACAGGAGTCTGCCGATTGCATTTGTATTCAGGGTACTTCACCCTTCCCATATCCACTAGCAAGAAGGATGAAAGATCTTGATCTCCGTTCAGGAAAAAGAGTCTCTGCAATGCAGAGCACACATGCATATGAGTCTGCTTACGACCTGGCACCTAAGATTATGTCTATACATCCTTAAGATAGCAGAAGGTATATTGGCTACAGATAATACAGTTGATTACCGTAGAGACGCACGAACAATATCAAACAAGGTGTACTGCAAACCAGTGAACTTTAAAACCAAATACCTGAGATCTCCACAGCAAGAATGAGGCATCATCAGAGACCCGAACGCAAGGTCCAAGCAAATCCAGCAGCATATTCCTCAAAACAGTACCACTGCATACACAGTCAATTTTAGGTGCTTAGAACGCCGGGCAAGTGATGAACTCAACAAACTTGAGCAATTTGAATAAACAAATGCAACAAATCAGGTAATGAAATTAACCAGCAAGCTTTCGGGAATTTCCAGAGCATCCACTGTTGCACTTTACCTGCAACCCCCAAGAGCTGAAACCTGGTCATTATCAAAGACGCCAGAGGTAGCCCAGCACACAAGCTCTTCTTTTCTTGCAACTGCAACCTCCTTTCTATCCTACATAACAACAACAGCTAAGTAAGAAGTTAAGTTCATTGACACACCATCAAAGCGACCCCTGTGCAGAAACTTAGCACAATGTCCAAGTCCAGAATAGCTAACCATCGACACAGCTAACAAACCAACTAAAACCGAAACTTCAATAAATATACAGCAACAACAGACAACTGAAATTCGGATGTTCAGAGAGCACTAATGCATAAGAGACTAGTAACTCGCCTTAAGCTGGGCAGAGACCACCAATTGCCTCAGCTCGAATGCATTCAAAATTTCGACAATCTCCCTGAATTCGGTGGCAGAGCTATCATCTATTGCATCAGAGGCAATCACGTACCCAGCAGCTGCCAAACGCAGTCAAATTAGACAACACAGTATTCTTCAACAAAATACAACTTCAATAATCAATGTTGCAATCTGCATGTAGAGCATCATGATCAAATACATACCAGTAAGCTCCTGACAAGAAGAATCCATGTCACCAACATCAGTGTAATTCAGATTACTCACGCGAAACCATGGACCTGTCAGCCACAACCATCGAATCAGGATACAATTTCTGCAAACTATCCATTTGATTTTTATGCAAGAAATCTGACACTCGCATGCCTAGATTTAAACCTTCTACGAAGAGTATCTCCGGTGTGCACCTTTGCGTTGATACAGGTGAATGAAGAGTCTTTGAGCATCACCAGATAAAAGTTGAGAAGAACCTGCAGCCATTTAAGTCTCTCGGTCAGTTGGTCCAATCATCAGACAGCAAGCCTGACGGATTCGGTGCTTAAGCTCATACTCCACCAGTGAGTGAAGCGTCAGGACCGAAAACTAACAAAAAATCTATAGCGACAAACTGATTAATAAAAACTTATCAATCTCCGAGAAAGAGAAAAGGAGCTTACTTAAAAAAGTCTGCTCGTCAGAATTAAACAAGTGACTATCACGCTCCAGGACTGATTGCAACAAACACAGGAAATTGGCCTCGTACTTAAACTGCTTCGGAGGGACCAGACTTGCAGCCAGAGCTCCCTGCCAGCACTTGCTAATAATTTCTTCGTATGCAGGCTCCAAGTTTTTCTTCTCCAGGATAACTTTTATTGGTACTGCCTCAAACACGTCTTCAGGAACAGTCAATACAAAGCCCTGAATGTACGAAAAACAGTTCAGGTTACGACTTGAAGAATAACATAACCGCAGGAACTTACAAAATGATTGAACTGCAAGAAATGTTCAAAACTCTATAACAGACATGCATAGAACAATAAACTCCTCTCAAATCCAATTTTCAGTACGGACTAGTAAAACCACGTACCGTAAGGTTCCCTAATTCCTTGTCAAGCAAAACAGAGAGATGGACCGAAACCAATCTCGGAAGATAACCCAGTTCCAACTTGTCCAGTGTGATGACCTGCTTAAATGCATGATTGGAGTGGTCAGTACGAAATTCATACTTCAAGGTCAAGTTGATTTCACGAAATTTTAGATCTTAAGAGGGTAAGACTTCCTTCATGCACAGCAGAATCATTCCCCATACATTTCTTTTAGAGATAAAGCATTGTCAAAGATTTGTTGTACATTACGAATAAAGAAAAGTACGAAAACATGAGAATTTACATCCTCCACTCCAGATAAAAACATAACCGAGTGGCACACACCTTGACAGCATTAGAATCCTTCGGGTTGTCTGCATCTCTGACGAACGCCAGCTGCATTCCTTCACAGACTGCTTCCAAACTAAACTTCCTGCCAACTATACGAGTGTTGATATCACCTATGACTACTGATGAATCTCTAAAGACCTCCTCTCGAACAATGCCAGGCATATGCACAGAAGCATCGTCATCATTAGCACCTAACAAACTATCCCTGGATGCGGCAGTTTGTTCAGACTCTGGAGTCTCCCCACAACATGAGTTTACTGCGGCGAAGTGGCATGTACAAATACACAAGTCCTCAAATTTCACATAATCCCTTTGCGTCATTTCAAATGGCTCCAGTTCCACATCTCTTACAGAATCAGATCTATCCACTACATCAATCTCAGCTTTCACAACTCCATTCATAATCTCCTGTTTTTCAGTCCCTGCATTACTGAGCGGATACAGAACACCCTCCTTTGAGTCGTCAGATACTAATTCCTGAGAACCAACTCCAGTAGCACTCGCCTCAGCAAGGGGCACTACAGTGCAATCCAAAATACTTTTCCCAATTTGTCCCTTGCCTTTCATCAAAGACTCCTTTGTCGAAGTACTTGTAACTCTTTTCATGGAACTGAACAATGTAAGCTGCGTGGTCTTGCGTCTGCTACCCTTCACGAGACATGAATCTGCCAGCCCATCGCAAACCAAGCCACTCCATCAAAACAGCCGAAACAAAAGGGCGAGCATCCAAGAGAATCTACTAGAAGCTGCTGTCATTCGCAACTTAACCATAAATTTCACAATAACCATAAGCTCAAGGTTTATAAGACAGAGCATAAGGCATTTTGCTTAAAACAAGGGATCCTTTATAAGTGTCAATGCACTTCAAACCATTCATCAAGCATAAATTTCACAGTATCCATACGCTCAAACTTGTATCCTGACCTAGGTGGTTGTTCATCGCCGCATCGTTGCCTTTGATACTCTTGGAGCAAACAGGGCAACTCACCCACTCCAGAAAGCAATTCTCTTTGCCACTATCGTCCACTGAAGGTTGGGACTCCTCCTGTTGGTGCCCCACATCAAATTCAGTATCAATTTGACAAGGGTATGACTGTGTTACCACGATTTTCAAGAGAAGAATGGAGAGATGGGTAACGTACATTGCTTTTGATGTCCTCATGCGTGTCTTCGGTGGTGGGGGCTAAGAGGAAAACGGAGGGGTGGAGCTTCCGGCGCTTGCCCACTAGCCGGAGCAAGCTTTCATGGCCCCGCAGCATCACTGCGAGCTTCCGCCTCCCGTCCATCTTCGCGACGGGGGATCATCTAAATCCTTGAGTGGCGATGCGTCGATGCATTCATGAAAGGTTGGCGAGAAAAATTCTTGAAACCTCAACGCCGCAAACGGCAACACGACTCAAAGGAGGCTTCTAATTCACTCTTGCGGAGACGACGGTGATGGGCGGGAGGTGAGACTGGAAACGAGATATATGAAACAGGATGGAGAACTTCATCCATATCTTCATCCATTCAAAATTGGGGATGTGGGATTTAGGGATCCCGCAAGGTCTCGGGATCTGAGAACGGGATGTCGCTCAAAACGGGACGTGGCTTCGACAGGGCGAAGGCGATTTCACTGCGCATACCGTCCTCCCCAATTTTGTTGTCGCCCAGCCAATCTGTGCGGCATTCGCCGCATTTGTTGCCGTTTTATTGTACAAGATTTCTGCTTCCGGTTCTGGAGCATGTTAGAATTTGCCAATGTGGTTTGAGGAAACACGTCTTTGAATTGGCGGTGAGGTTTTCCGTGGGGTTTAACAGGAGAACGAGACTGGGGGGCTAGCGTGGAGGACACCACGGCGGCGACTCCGGCGCATGAGTGGACTGGATTACAGTAGTTCTCCGTCGCAACGCAGACGGCTCTGCACAACATTCTCGGGAAGCTCCGGCAGCAGGTGCTGGGTTTTTTTCCCAGTGTTTTGATATTATGGTTTTAGTATTGGCTCGTAACCCTATTTTGAGTTGTTGACTCGTTAGTAGAAGTATGGGAACGAGACAATTGAAATTACGGTGGCGATGTTGCGTGAGGATTTGTCCGGCGCTTGGTTTGGGGTTTTCTGGTTTTTGACCTGCATTGGCATGAATCTGAGATTGTGACGGCGATAGGGAGTGCATGACACTGAATATGGCCACGGGGACTTTTGCAGAATAAGGAGTCGCTGACGGTTTTGGTGGTGGGCAAAGGCGGTGTTGGCAAAAGCTCAACTGTGAATTCGATTGTTGGCGAGAGGGTGACAGTCGTCAGTGCTTTCCAGGTGCCACACGTGTGCCGTGCAATTTGTGTCCCCCGTTGAAGCTTATTTCCTAGTCCAAAAGCAGAATAGTTTTTGGAATGTCATACCGATGAATTTGGTGTTTTTCCTTCATCAGTCGGAGACTCTGAGACCGCTTCAATGTGCGAGGTCAAGAGCGGGATTCACGTTGAACATCATAGATATCCCTGGGCTGGTCGAAGGGGTGCCATCAACGACCAAGCTCTAGATATAGTTCGAAGGTAAGTGCATGCTCCATCTTTAGGTTTGTCTTGGAGGCGTGGCGGTCAAGGTGTCCGACAATTGGTCGGGTAGTTGTTAGGGTTTACAGTGATAATCTTCTTGAATTTTTGTTTTCGCTGGAAGGCTCTTTTAGTTGGAGGGAATTTGTTGATATAAGTTGGTGGTGTTCTTTGGGAGTGTGATCAATATTGTATGCTGTAGTTGAAGAGAGATTGGGAGTAAGGTCCAACGCCATGGTGCGAAGCGAGGTTATGGAGCTTGATAGGTCGGATCACGAATTGACCGAGAAGGAGAAGGATCGAAGTAAGAGGAGTGAGCGGGACAAAGATAGAGTTAGGGAGAAGGAGAAGAGCAAAGAGAGAAGCAAGAATCACCGCGAGAAGGACAAGGAGAAGGAAAAAGAGAAAGACCGAGCTAAGGAGAAGGAACGGGAGCGAGCCAAGGAGAAGGAACGAGAGAAGGTGAAGGAACGCGAGAAGGAGAAGGACAGAGAAAAGGTGAAAGAAAGAGAGAAGGAGAAGGACAGGGAGAAGGAGAAGGACAGAGAAAAGGTGAAAGAAAGAGAGAAGGAGAAGGAAAGAGAGAAGGAGAGAGAGAGAGAGAAGGAGAAGGAAAAGGAGAAAGACAGGGGTAGAGACAAGGGCAGAGACGCGGAGAAAGAGAAGGACAGGCATCCTCAGAGAACCGGGCATGGACATGACAGAGAGCTTGAGTCTGCGAAGGACAGAGAAAGACATCACGGACACGGTAGGGAGAAGGATCATGACACAGGTCGAGAGAAGCATCGTGACAAGTCACCCCACGAAGGTGAAGTGAAGAAGGAGAAGTCGAGAGATACTGGCCGTGAGAAGGAGAAGGAAAGGGAGAGACATGAATCGAGAGAGAAGCCCAGAGAGAAGGATGAAAAGGTGAAAGAGAAGCACGCTGACAGGGATGCAAGCAAAGATGAAGACAAGGAGAAGTATAAAGAAAGGGAGAAACATGGAGCAAGGGAGAAGACGCGAGACAAGGATGAGAAAGTGAAAGAAAAGCACAGCGAGAAGGAGAAGAGCAAAGACGAAGAGAAGGAGAAGCGGGAGCAGGAGCGTGAAAAAGAGAGACCGAGGGAGAAGGAAAAGGAACGAGACCGGGAGAAAGAGAGGGAAAGGGAGAAGGAACGAGAGAGGGAGGGGGCGAGGGAAAGGGAGAAGGAGAGAGAGAGGGAGAAGGAGCGAGAAAGGGAAAACGACAGGGAGATGGAGGACCGAGAGAGGGATAGGGAGAAGGAAAAGGATGCCAGGGACTCTGATCAACCACATGTCTCGAGCTCTGAATTGGGGGATCGGCTAGCCAGGTAATGTTCTTGGCTTGTTCATCAGAGTTTGATTGTTTTACATTAGTTTCTGAGTTGTGAAATGTAGTTTGAAATGAGGGATTGGGATTCAGATGGACGATGTTTTTCCTGGGAAAGTTGGTATTCTATGTTGAGTGCTGAAGGTCTTGCCATTTGTAGATTTTGTGTCGACCAATGTTTGTAAGGTGCTGATCATTTCCAGGGCAGAGTTTTGATTTACTTTCTGAGTTTAGTGTTGCTACACTCATTCCTGAACCCGTTTAGGACGACAAGTCCCATATTTGGGACCCGTATTTTTTAGCTCTTTCGAGTGGGCCATTGGGAACTTTCTTTTCTTCAATTTATATTATTTTTTGACCAGCACTTGCAATGTTCTTCTCTGATCCTGATGATCAGTCAAATTGGTTATTTTAAAAACATGAAATTTTCTCCTTTAGGGAGTAACTTCGGCATCGTGTGTGCCTGCAGAATGCGGGAGGAGAGGCGAAAGGCCAATTCTGACCGAAGACCAAGACGAGGTATTAGGGCATCAGAGAAGCCGGAAGCCGTAGATGATATTGCATCTTGGGTGAACAAGAGCAGGCAGCTAGATGAAAAGAAGAAAGCTGAAGAAAGAGAGAAAGCTGCACGTATGGCCAAAGCTTTGGAAGAACAGGTGGGTTCACATCCATGACTGCAGCTTTAAGATGCGTGTGGTTGTCATTGAAAGTGGAGTTTGATGTCGTTTCTGGGCTGAGGAACGCAATTCCAACACTGTCCTGATGCCATCACCCTAAAATCTTGGACAATGAGTGCATGTTGAGTTTGAAATCATACACCACGTAAACAGTAGGTGTTGTGTTGTTTTTTGTTCATTTACGAAAGCAGCTTTGAACCCTCAAATTTTTTGCATACTCAAAATCCCCTTTCAACTGCTTGCAGAAATCAACACATATTTTATCAGTAATGCACTATGCAAATGTGTCGGTTTTAGGTTCTCCCAGCAAGTGAATTGTTTCTGAATGGATGCTGACAACTTTGATGTTGAACATGCAGGAGAACGAGGAAGAGGACAGTGACGATGATTTTCAGCCCTCAAGCAAGTATTCTGCAAGTAAGTTTTGTCTGGATATAATTTGTCGGATGCATAGATGAGACGCTACAGCACCACTGCACCTGATTCTATTATTTAATGAGATGTTTCAGTGGAGTTGACTCTTGCAGACATACTTGCAGAATTTGGATTCTATTCTAGATGAACTCTGATTGTTTATTGATTCAGTTCAAGTGTTGCACTTGCATTTTAGCGGTTGTGGGCATTTGTGTTGGACTTGCAGAGGATTTGGCTGGATTGAAAGTTCGACATGGACTAGATCGAGTGATGGAGGGCGGAGCTATTGTACTCACCCTGAAAGACACAAACGTTCTTGCAGATGGCGAGGTTAATGATGGTGAGTATATACTAGGATGTGATGGTTCCATTTTGTGTGATGGAAGGCCGTTTGATAAAGCTTTTTCATAACGATCAAGTTTTGCCTTCAGGCGGTGACGTTATATGTAGTCTCATCTTTTCTTTTGCTATTACTGCAGAAATGGATGAACTGGAAAATTTAGAATTGGCTCAGCAGATAGCTCGAGAAGATGCTTATAAGGCCGCCAAGAAGGTTCCCGGAAAATACGAGGACAAGTAATATTCTTAACCTTCCTGGATCAATGCAAAAAAACAAGGTTTACGATGTTGTCTGAAAGTAGGTCGTGGAAGTTGGCTGTGGCACAAAATCTTGTGGATGGCAATCACCTCCTTTAAAAGTCTCGTCCAATGGTTCTAAATACTTACGCACAGATTTTCATGTGGTCTGCAGGTTCAACAATGAAATGACGGGCAACAAGACGATCCTTTCAAAGTACGATGATGCTATCGAAGAGGAGGTGAGTTTGAAATCCGAATTTTTCTTTCTATCGCTTGGTTTCTTGTGTTGTTTTTCATGACCTTGGCTGCGATTTATGCGCACTTTTTTTTCGGTACGATTAGATTTGATTGGCTGTGCTTTGAGTCCTGAGGCATGTCACTAATCCCATGGCTTATCAACCTTATGGAGATTATAGTCAGAGTTATGCTACACAGGGTGGCACTTGCAGTGTTGATGAAGCTAATAATATGTGGGGGTTTGCATCAGGGTGTTACCTTGGATGAATCAGGGGGGGTTGATGAAGAAGCACAAAAGAAATTAGAGGAAGTACGTAATTCTATACTTTAAAGACAGTTCATCGTTGCTGTTAATATGGTTGCTGCCTAAGTTTGAGTTTCCATGTCATGAGCTTAAATGTTAGTACTGTATCGAATTCTGTTGTCAGTAAAAACCTCTGCGTATAGTTTTGATAGAATGCACATCAAGTTGTCCGATGTTGTACAAGTGCTTCTCTTTCACTGATCTGCTCTGACCTTTTCAATTTCAATTTATCTAAATTGAACTACACTTCCGACTGTATTTTATTTCTATGGAGGTGGGTTGCTTTTAGTTCTCTAAATGTTATGTCATAATGTTTCCAGGTTCGTAGAAGGTTACAGCACGGTATGGGGGATCGCTTTGCAGAGTCCCTTCTTACTACTACATCCACTATAGCTTCCGAATATTTCACCCAAGATGAGATGACTACGTTTAAAAAACCAAAGAAAAAGAAAAAGCTCCGTAAGAAAGAGAAGCTCGACTTGGATGCCCTTGAAGCGGAGGCAGTGGCTGAAGGTTTAGGAAGTACTGACATGGGGTCACGGGACACAATGTTACGAAGATCTCAGATGCAAGACGACATGAAGGCGGCAGCTGACGTCCGAAGGGAGCGTTACGAAAATGCTGTAGCTAAGGCAGCTGATGCTTCCAGGATATTGAAGGAAGAGAGTGAAACCAAAGCCATGGACATTGATGAGACTGAGGAAGTAAATATTGGTGAAGAGGAAGAGGACGTTTTGCAAGGTTCTTTGGATAGGGCACGACAAGCTGCCCTAAAGAAACAGGCTGACAGTGCTTCTGGTCCACAAGCTATTGCTGCGCGTTTAGCAGGTATTGTCATTATGCACGCTATTGTTGTTTTGTTGATTCTATTTTGCAGCTTAGGAAATTTCAATCACGCAAAGTGTTCTACTTGTGTTGTGCTTTTCACGAACTTTAGTTTGTCTCATGCTTTTCAAAGAACACTGTAATGTGATCATTCGGATAATTATTATCGAACGTCCAGTCTCATTACCAAACTTGTTTTTTCTTCGCAGCTGCGAAACAAGAATTGCCCCCAGCCCCAGGGGATGGCGACACTGAGGAAGGAAAGCTCGTTATTAGTGATACCGGTGAATTTTGTCGAAGTTTACAGTTGGACGAAGGTGAGATGGGCTTCGTATCTTTTTGTTATTCTTTATGTGTATCTGAAGCTTAGTTTTACGGAATGTTCGATGTAGTCAGTTTGTGAGACTTGCCTTTCTTATATTATCTAGATCTTATATTCTTTTCAATTGTCAGGGTTTGTGATTTTATTTTGTGATAATGACAAGTAGGTCTTGGTTGTCTGTCAGATGCTGAATATCAGTGGGTTGCCCTTTGGGAAATTTAGTCATCAACAGATTAGTGTCTATGGTTCATGAAAGCTAAAATCATGCACTTTCAAATTGCTGAAGTGGAAATCTGCCTGATGCAGCTCTCACGAGAAGGTCTGGGCCCAAGGATGTGTTTCACGAAGAGGAGGAGAAGGAGGAAGGAGAACTGGATCCTACACTTGATGAAGAAGCACCAGGAACTTCACCGAAAGGGGGATGGACAGAAGTTGGCGATGCAGAAATGACGGATGTCAAGGACATTCCAGAGATGGAAGAGGAATCTCTAGATGAAGTGAAAGAAGTAGAAGTAGGAAAGGGTCTGGCTGGCGTTTTACAATTACTAAAAGAAAGAGGTTCCTTGAAGGAAACTGTTGATTGGGGTGGCCGAAACATGGACAAGAAGAAGAGCAAACTGGTTGGGATTGTGGACGAGTCAAATAATGTTGTCGGTCAACGAGACATTCTTTTGGATCGTGTCGATGAATTCGGTCGAACGGTATGTGAATCTTCCTGTGCTAGTTACCTGTTTTTGTTTCTGGAAGTTGTTTTAAGTTATTTTGTGTTTGCGTTTCCCTCTCTACTCTAATATCTGTTGTCCTTTTCTCTCTCAATCAAGCTGTTTACTTCTACCACAATTTATCTCCTGAGCCTTTGCACGTTTATCACTAAATCAATGTGTTGCTGTGTTTGTTGCCAAAAACGTGTTCATGTAAATATTTTTATCTCGTGGGTAGCGTTTGTTTGATAGTCGTCTGTGCTTGGTGTGCATGTGTAACAGATGACTCCTAAGGAAGCGTTCCGGAAACTCTCTCACAAGTTCCATGGGAAGGGACCTGGCAAGATGAAGCAAGAGAAAAGGCAGAAACAATTCCAGGAGGAGTTAAAGCTGAAACAAATGAATGCAGGCGATACCCCTCTGATGGCTATGGAGAAGATTCGTGACGCACATGCTAAATCGCATGCTCCTTACCTCGTCATCAGTGGCCACATCAAACCTGGCCAAACAAGTGATCCGAGAAGCGGGTTTGCCACTGTGGAGAAAGAACCCATCGGCAGTCTTACTCCAATGCTGGGCGACAACAAAACCATTGGCAGCTTAACTCCGATGTTGGGTGATAAGAAGGTAATTATTTCTGTAACAAACACACACCTACCATTGGTTTCAAGGGTAGCGATTGAGGTTATCTCATGTGTTTATTGCTTGTCTGTGTTCTTTATGTTTTGATGATCGTTACTATATCCTTTAAATATCTCCCAAATATTTCTGTATTCTGTGCAATGTTTTTTTCATCTTTCATGTCCTCAGGAATTAGTGTTTTTTGGTCTCAATGATGATCGTAGATGTATTCGGCCCACAGAGGAAGTGATTGGTTTTATGTCTGCTGCAGGTGGCCCACTTCCTGGGCATCAAGCGCAAACCTGAGAGTGGAAGCATGGGTCCTCCACCGAATAAGAAGCCAAAGGATCATTGACTATGAGATCAACTGCCTAAGCATTGCCTCAATGTCCATCACAGTAAGGTGAAGTTCTTGAAATGATAGCCCATTTGCATTGATCAGAATTGATCCATAATGTTGAATATAGTCCGAGAGCTTCTAATTGAAGTTCCCATGGTGTAAGAATTTTGGTGTCCACTTCTTACAGAAAAAAGTTGGGTGTCCATTTCTTACGAAATTTTTTGTTTAGAATCTACGTGCCAGTTTGGGGGGATGTCATTGGTGTTGTAATCGTTGAGAACTGCAGATATTTAGTTTTGGTTTATTATGGTTAAGTAATGTTCTTGGCGCAAAGGCCAATTATGTCCCACTCAAACATTATGACTGTTTCACAGTAGATTACGAACAAGTTGAATTTTCGAATATCTTATTCAATAGCTTGTAGGGGGTGGATATTATACTGAGTTGTGAAGCACCAAGAGAGTGACACTGTGTGCCCACACAAACCACGACAACAATGCAAACAATTGTGCTACACGTTGCATCTGTTGATTATAAAGCAAACAATTGTATATCACATACTCTTCTTTTCAAATTTCATTTGCTTTGTCAACCATCTCACTCTTTGAAGACAATTCAATTGTATCCTTGTAGAGACCAATTTTCAATAATGTAGAATAGTTTGAACCTTTATACAATATTTTTAAATATAGAATTTTAATCCTTAAATAGTCCTAAATTTTTAACTTCTAAATGTTTGAGGTGTCATCATACTACTAAAATCATAACTCCCTCTGTAATATCACAAATGCTATCATTAATATTAGGGGCTCGTGCTTGCTATGCTACGCATTCATTGTATCACATATTAGTAAAATTTTGATATATTTGAATAGAATGCATGACAATGATTTCAATAAGTCTTTAAAATAATTATTTTAACTATCGTATAAAAATATTTTCAATCATGCATACATAGAAATTGTATTTTCACACAATGTGATATTATAGAAATAGAGTAGCAGTTTGCAATCACTTTTGTAATATCACTTATAGGGTGATATTATAGAAATAATATAGTTGTTACAATTAAGGTGATATTAAAGAGGATCCATAGGATGATATTATAGAGGTAGCAAATCCATTGCTTCTCTTGGCTTTACACTTCTTTGCACTTTTATAATTTTGTGCTTTTGTGAGCTTTGAGCTTTCATGATTTCAATTTTTCATTGCTACTACCAAATGATTTTGAGAAATTTACGAAGAAATTTATTCAATTGAAGCAATTTTGGATTCCACAACAATTAAGTTGTTCACAAAGTTTTTGAGATTTATAAGGGTTTTTTTTCAATTCTTCAATTTGGGCTGCCATTTTTTGCAACAATGGAGTCAAATTTTTAATGCATTCTAATGTATGTGTATCTTTTACAGTATTTACCATTGCATATGTTTCATTCATCATTCAATAAATTTCTATTGTACATTTCAATATATACTTACTTATAAAAAAAATTATACAAAGATTTTAGTCAATCCGATTTTGAAGGTTTATTGAAATTTTTGTTTTGCATTCTATCTAATACATAAAAATTCTTATAAAATTCAAATGATGAATGCGTAGCATAGCAAGCACCAACCGCTAGTCATACTACTAAAATCATAAGTCCCTTTGTAATATCACAAATGCTATCATTAATACTAGGGGCTCACGCTTGCTATGCTATGCATTCATTGTATCACACATTAGTAAATATTTGATATATTTGAATAGTATGCATGATAATGATTTCAATAAGTCTTTAAAATAATTATTTTAATTATTCTATAAAAATATTTTCAATCATGCATACATAGAAATCATATTTTCACACAATGTGATATTACTGAAATAGAGTAGTAGTTCACAATCACCTTTGTAAAATCACTTTTTACAAAGGGTGATATTATAGAAATAATATAGTCGTTGCAATTGAAGTGATATTAAAGAGGATCAATATGGTGATATTATAAAGGAAGCAATTCCATTGCTTTTCTTAGCTTTATATTTCTTTTGCATCTCTATAATTTTGTGCTTTTGTGAGTTTTGAGCTTTTGATTTCAATTTTCTATTGCTACTACCAAATGATTTGAGAAATTTATTGAATTGAATCGATTTTGGATTTCTCAACAATTAAATTGTTCACGAAGCTTTTGAGATTTACAATTTTTTTCCTTTAAATTCTTCTATTTGGGTTGCCATTGTTTGTAACAATTGAGTCAAATATCTAATGCATTCTAATGTATGTGTATCTTTTACCATATTCATCATTGCATGTATTTCATTCATCATTCATTAAATATTTATTATTTATTTTAGTATATACTTATTTATAAAAAAAATTATATGAAGGTTTTAGTAATTTTTATCTAAAGATTTATTGAAATTCTTGCTCTGCATTCTATCTAGTACATAAAAAATTCTAATGAAATTTTAATGGTGAATGCATAGCATAGCAAGCGCCAACCGCTAATAACATAATAAAAAAATCCTGATATTGCATCATAGTAACCACATCTTATGGCCTACTTGAAACTTTGGTTGTTCCTTTTTTTTCACTTCAATAGATTTTTTGTAAGAAGCTTGGGCTTCTTTAAAAAGTTTCTTTTATTGTTGTGTACAACTCTTTTAAATGTATTGCAAAAATTTTCACTACAAGACTCTCCCCTTTCCAAGTTGATAACTACAAGACTCTCCCGTTTCAAGAAAAGGTCTTCCAATTGTTACAAAGGTGTTATATATGAATAAAGTATATATATCCTTCCACCAAAATGGTAATAAAATACATGGTGATAGCTTCAAAGGTCAATCTATATTTAAAGTAAGGTTGTTTGTTTATTTTGTTTTGTTTATTATAGTGAGATCTCTAAAACCAAGCATCCCCTCAATTGTGTTTGTGTTCTTTGTACTATCAGAAAGCTCTCTGCAAGTAGGGATGTTTGGTCTTTGTCTCTGCAAGTAGGGATGCTTGGGCTTTGTTTCTTGATGATTGGACCTAGGGTATGAAAATTATAGATTTTTTAATTAACTTTAATTTTTTTAAATCACTCTATAATTACTAATACTTTTCTTTCAACTATAGCAATGACATAAGGCATAATAGTAATAATTATAACAATATAGATATTTTTAGATATTGAATGGTCTAAAATAGAATCTATCCAAAAATATGTAACAGTTTTTTGCATTAGTTCTTATATGCAAAAAGATGATAATTGTAAATCACATTTCTTTGAATTTGTAGAGAAACTAAAACACTTTATATACATCTTAAGGATTAAAATAAAACAATGCATTTGCTATATTGGATTATATAGTTTTCTTTGTAATTGAAGCATTTGTAAATCTATAAACTAGATTGGCTCTTCATTATTGAAAGGGATCCTTGACTCATGTATTTTATAGTTGATTTTCAATGAAAAATAAATTACACAACATCCTTGAATAGTCATTGTTCATCTTTGACCATTCAATTTCTACCACACAAACGAAAAAATTGCCTACATGAAAATCATGGCTTGAAGCCCTTGAATCCTTGGGTAGAAAGAACTCTTACAAAATCTTAAATCATAAAATACAAAGTCAAAACTACCAAGGACTTAGTTTAACCTCTAAAGTCCCAAGGCCTTTATTCCATCAAAAACTACTCAAAATTGCCATTTCTATTACAAGGAGTAAAAAAAATATTAAAATTATTTCCTTTCATATATCTAACCATAGGATCTTGCACTACACTAGTATAAAAGTGCATGGAATTTTTTTTATAAACTTTGACTGCATAGATTGCAAGATATTTGCATTTAAAGTGAAGAAAACAAGTTTCTTTTATACCTTGTTTGTTTAGATTTTGTAGCTTTAAACCTTTTTAACTTAAATATTTTTTCACTATTGATTTTGATTTTCTAAATTTTGAAGACTTGAGTTGAAAGTCTAGGAAAAATTGTAGAAATTGCATTAAAAAATGAATTCTACAATTTATCTTTTTGGAAAGATGCTTAGATTGCTTGAAAAACAAGATTGTCCATAATTTTTTCATCACTAGTCCAAATAGAATGAATCAAAACTTCAAATGTAGACAAAAACATGATCTTTGAGAAAAAAATTATAAATTATAAAAATCTTTTTTTTTTTTTAGAGGTTGCCCCTTGAGTTTCTTTTTGGACTTAGGGTGGTATAACTTTTACTCAAGGGCATTGATTCAAATAAAAATTATATTCCCACAAAGCTAATATTACTTCCTATCATACTACTAAAATCATAACTCCCTCTGTAACATCACAAATGCTACCATTAATACTAGGGGCTCGTGCTTGCTATGCTATGCATTCATTGTATCACATATTTGTAAAAATTTGATATATTTGAATAGAATGCATGATAATGATTTCAATAAGATTTTAAAATAATTATTTTTAATTATTTTATAAAAATATTTCCAATCATGCATACATAGAAATCATATTTTCACACAATGTGATATTATAGAAATAGAGTTGCAATTCACAATCACTATTGTAATATCATTTTTTACAAAGAGTGATATAGAAATAATATAGTCGTTGCAATTGAGGTGATGTTAAAGAGGATCAATATGGTGATATTATAAAGGTAGCAATTCCATAAAGGTTGCTTTTCTTGAATCGATTGCAACAACTATATTATTTCTATGATATCACCTTTTGTAAAAAGTGATATTACAGAGGTGATTGTGAACTACTATTCTATTTCAGTAATATCACATTGTGTGAAAATATGATTTATATGTATGCATGATTGGAAATATTTTTATAAAATAATTCAAATAATTATTTTAAAGACTTATTAAAATCATTATCATGCATTCTATTCAAATATATCAAATTTTTACTAATATGTGATACAATGAATGCGTAGCATAGCAAGCATGAACCCCTAATATTAATGGTAGCATTTGTGATATTACAGAGGGACTTATGATTTTAGTAGTATGATGACCACATTTGTTATATTGAGACTTTTTGCAGATTTTGAGACAAAATGCTAGATATTATAAATTCATTTACAAAAATAATAATTGAAATTAGAAATAAATAATGCTCAAATAGTGATTCTAAAATGAAATTTTAAAAGTTAGTGTTGTTACCTATTTTAGAAGAATATTAACAAAGAGATAAAGCAGTTTATCTTGGAGTTGGAGTTGAAGATAAAAATAAGACTACGAAAACTCTCAATATAACAAATATGGCCTTTTAGACCCTCAATGATGGTTGGTGAACCACACATACTTCCACATGACAATTTGATTACTCAATGTGTGAGTTCAACATGCTCACCTTATCTGGCTATTGGACCCAATTTTATTACACTGTATATTTCATTTGACTTGACTCATCAGTAGTTTTGGATCAATAAATTATTCAATTCAGATCCTCATTTCAATCACAAACTTCACCATATACAGGTTCTTAATGCAATTCAAATTTCATGCCAAATAGACCAATTTCATATTCTCCTCACATAATATGGAAACTATTTACATTTCATTTATAGTTTGGGGATTATTTTAAACACTCTTGCTTTCCAAATTAACTTATTCACAGTTTCACATATTCCCGATTATCAATTAAATTGATTTCTACTACACTTCTCAAATTCTCATATCATTACTCAATTAGCACATTAAATGCAATCAAATTGCTACAGAATCTTAATTCACAATGCTCTCCTCAAAGAACCAGTCTCCTGGACTTAACAACCATGGCATCCATGTCGTTTTGCACAATACACATGCAGTTAGTTTCACACATCAACATATTTCAATCCCATAGCTAACCAGTTTGGAATTAACTTTTGAATTTTAAATTCTTTCTTAAGTGGACAATTCACAACTTACACTCATTCAACCAGACAGTGCAACTTGATTGGATTCAACTGAATAACATAATTCACTCAAATGATCTAAACACTCAACCACCAGATTACAACTTGACAATTTGATTTACAGTACTCACAAACTCACCTAGCTGATTTAACAAGAATCTATTGCAGGCGAGTAATACATAAACTTAATTTTTAAACTATTCACAACAAAATTTCCACACTTCCTATTAAACAATAAGAATACACTCCACTTAGTCTCAAAGTTCATTAGTCAATTAATCTTCAATCAATCAATATACACCAGCTAATCCCGAATTGTTTCAATTTATTAATTGCTCAAAAAATCAACATATAGCAACTAGACTTCACACAATTCTCACACCACAACCAAACCAGGCGAACTTGACCAAGCTATTCACAAACTCAAGAAATGTACACAATAATATTCACTAGCAATCAGCTCACTTGAATTGAAGTCAAGTATCTCACCACCTGTGAGATCAACTAGACTCAATCTAAATAACATACACTTACAATTCTCCAACTAGAAGCACACAGACTATTATCAAATCACTTATTATATTAATATAGTATTGGCAAATTGTACAACACTCGAGAAACTAGACTATTTGCTATAGCTCTTCTTCACACTAGAGAGACAGAGAATGACTAGTCATTTGAACTTATAGTCCCAAAAATCAAAGTGGAAGGACTGTAATTGTTCAATTTGAAAATACACCATGTCTACTTGACCTATATCGTATCCTAACCTATTAGCCCAGTTTATATCTTCTTCATGTCATTTTGCCTTTTACACATGATATCAAAGTAATTCCTATACAACAATGGGAAATAAACCATAAAATTGTCCTATTTACACTCACTAGTTCAAATAGAGAAAAATTCAAAAATTTAAACAACTACATATCTCTATCAAACTCTATACTCACACTTCTTTAATCTCACCTTCTCTTACATGACATTTTGGAATATTCTACACTCTTGCCATACTATCATTAGCTTTAGTCTTACATTCAAACTATTTAACATGTAAGGTAGCAACACCCATAACCATTAATTTAAGGATTTTGGACATAATGTTTACTTATACACATCCTACAAATTATTGAACCCTATTAACAAGAGATAAATAATCCATGTACATTTTCTAATGTATAATTTAGACACTGTGAAAATAAACTATGAATTTTTAAAGAGTTGATTGCAAATGCACCTAATACTGACACCAAAGTCTGATATTTAGATGTACATCCTTGTAATCACATCTATTCACTTTCTAAGATTTTTGATGTGACCGTTATGGATACAATGATAGTTATGGGTGTTATTACTTTACTATGATGTTCTCCTAAACAGTTAAATTAAAAGCATTAGAATATATATGATCAAAACAGGGATCAATTTTAAAATGACTTAATAAATGATCAATTGACAAAATACCTTGAAAACAACGTAGTGTGATGATGTTAGTAAAACTTCAAGATGATCTGCCACAATGAGAATAATTTGATAATCATATAGTGTTATATTGTAGAAATGTTTGACAAATAAGAAAAAAGGATCTGTGTAATTGGTATACCCTTCATTAAAAATTCCACTTCTTTGGTGTATGGCCAATTCACTTACTTCAAAGCAATATTTTGGAACTGCTTGTCATTGTCTTGTTAAAAATTAACTTCATAAAGTCCAAAGTTCAATCTGTCAAACTACTAAGTAATTCTTCATGCAATAAGATAAAACATTGAGTGTCTTCTTAATCCTCTATAAACTACCTCTACCTCTTATTGTCAAACTCTTCCAAAGTATCAACGAACCACTATATTTCAGTATTTTTTTAACGTCTCCACATTAGAGGTTTTCTTTATCACTAATCCAAAACCAATTCAAGCCATCAAAGTTGAAATGATCAATCCTTGTTTCATCACTAAAAACCACCCACTCCCAATCATTCACTATCCAATATTTGTACAATCAAGTAAAATTTTCATTTTCATTTTTTATAGACAAATTTGACTTAAAAGCCTACCAAATGCTCTTGAATCTATTTGAATCTCTTGAATTCTCTACAGGTATTTCCCACTTTTTCAACACAAGCATCAATTCTTAATGCACTCTTTAGTTCTCTCATAGCCTCTACTACACTATCTATTCCACCTATAGTGACCAAATACACTACTTATCTTTTGCTTCTTCCAACTTATTAAAGCCTAAGGTTACCTTGTTCTTGGCATGGTAATGTTTTCACAATGTTGCTTTCTAGTCCTAATCACCATAGAGAGCTTTGGACCAACTTCTAGAGGACATGTGCTTCTTCAACAAAGAAATTGCATTGAACTCTTTATCAAATGAAATTTTCCTCATGGTACTAAAATTCCTCTCCTAAAAGCCTCCACACCCTCAATGGAAAACCACCTACCAAAAATTTTGCTAAAAAAAAATCACTAAAAGGGTTGTGTACTTGGGTCTCCCAGTCGCTACAGAAGTATTCAAAACATTGCGTCCATGAAGCTAGCTGCACTGTTTCCTCCCCTCTTCACAAACCCTAAAAGAATGGGATGAAATTAGGAATATGTGGCACGAATCTACACTCCCTAACCTACTGCTTGATCACTTTTCCATAAATAAATTCACTGAAATAGTCCATAATGGCTCTGAAAATTTAAAAGACTAGCGCATACACTCAACAGTTTAAGTCCATACACAAGTCTAAAATCATTTGTACACTGCATTTTGGCTCTATAGGTCACTCAAGGATTAAAGGTTACCAACTAAACCTATCTTTGAAATCATACCAACTGTACTTATCTAAAGGTAATAGAGACCAAGAACTCTGCGATTAGGGATGTCACAATGAGTTACCTGACAATTTTCTATATTGGCAATTACTTCCCAATTGTTCCTAATTTATAGACTAACTTTGTGGAATCCAAGTGGGCAATCTCGCATACGCGCAAACCTCAAGGCCCATGAAAGTTTGGAGATTGCTAGTATCCAACCGGAACAAAGAAGCAAACAACGCAAGTGAAAACAGTCTAACATGCCATTTTGGAACTCTTGAACCTACAATAGTCCTTCAACTGCATCTTTCGAAACTCAAATGCACAGACAGGCCTGCAAAAATAAATCCATGTCCTCGAAAGTCTCGGCTGCAATACAGTTGACTACTACCAACGAAGGTTACCTCAAATAACACTCTTTCCACTTTTCTAATTCCTATGATTGGTCACCTGAAAGTAACTCTAAACCGATTGAATTTAGAATGAATGAATTGACTCAACCATACCACCATTAGGCTCAACTGTGACTGTTAGCCTTTTGCAAGCCAGGTGACACATCGCTCAAAAACTCTCAAACAAGCTTCCACTTGTGCTCTCTAGTTAACGGAGTTCCTAGAAATAGGATCAAAACTTATCTAGTAATCATCTTCATCATCGTCATCATCGTCAAAACTGGCCAGCTGGTCACCAAGAACATCCTGCTGAAAGGCCTGGCTGATCGCCTGCTCATCAGCCTGGTCGTCCTCGAAAAGCGACGTATTACGACGAAACTCTTCGGCCCTAATCTCCCACTGCGGCCGTTGGTTCTTCTCCTCAACCAAGTCCTTCTCAATTGCCTGTTTAATAGGCCTCACGACCAGGAAATACTGGTAACAACGCAAACAACGTGCAAGATTAATCAGCACAATCTGTAACGCCATCAAACACAGTTTCCTGATTTGTAGCGTGAAATTACTCACGGAAGAACATCGCTGAGGAACGCTGTCCAATAAAGGTGGAAATCAGAGAAACGCATTCTGTCGTACCTGAGCCACAATTACGAGAGGTATCCACCATTTGCCCCTTTCATTGGCGTTGGGACCGTCGATCAGCTTCTTGTCAACGAAAATTGATGTTGTGGCTCCTGTTGCCACCTGAACTATCTGCTCCACCACCGCTGGGAGCCAGACCATGCCGTTGGGAAGTATCTGGGTGAACAGAAGAGAACCATAAGCAGACCTTCTCAAGTCAATTGTATTATACACTAATAATTCAAACTTCTTAGTAGGGGTTGATATTGGTCAACCAGTACTAATCAGGAAAAGGTATAACACTAACATCTCTTCAGAATCAACTGAAGGAGGTCTCAATCTGGACGATCATTGGTTCAACCAAACATGCTATGCATTCCGTAACCTCCAGGAATAAACCTTTCGCTTTAAATGAAATGAAAACTCAACATGATACCATTTACACTAGGCAAAATAGCTAGAATGTCGACTTAATATTACGCGAGTTGCATGAACAAGCCATACGTAAGAAATCTATTACCTTTTCCCCTTCTGGATTCGTATTGCAACGCCCGCTGTTCTCCACCAACACGTAAGGGACCTGCACCAATTTTATGACAAACACAGTTTGTTAAGCCGTGAGGTGTGAAGGCAACAAAGAGCTGGCTCCACACAGTGGAAGAATCACCTACCAGCCCATCAAATGCAAAGATAATCAGGTAATGACCTGCCTCAAGACTTGCAATTCATCCAACATCTCAGAGAGAACTCAGTCGAGCTCTCAATGGAGCCTGAAAAGTATCCACGTAAGAAATTGGCCTCACCTCTTTCTCGCTCTTCTTTAGCCCTGCCTCGTGCCGAATTGCTGCCTGCAAGGCAGCTGACCTTTTCTCAACGAATTCGGAATACTCCCCACCGTCAGGAGGAGATAGTTGCGCATGCGTAAGGACGATAATCGCGATGCGCCAAAAATTAGGTCCAAAACTCCGTGCCAAAGCCCTAATCACCTGCTTGTCTAAATTGTCCACACGATAGCCGTCTAGCCGGTCAACATATAGAACCACATCAATGGTCTTGTTCAAAAGAAACCTGCATTCAGCAAACACTCGCTTCAACCACCTATTTACAAAGAGTTCCTGCTTCACATGAGGGCTTGATTGATGACAACTGAATCATGATCCAGAGAACATCCAGTAACTCAAGAACAGGTACCGTAATGTGAATAACCACATGAAGTGGCTCATAGTATTCTGAAAATTCCAAAATGTACATCCAATTATCCTCAATAAGGAGAAGCAGCGAAATGAATTACCACCTGCGCCACTTACAAACTACAGCTCCGCTAAACCCTGAGTTCATGGAAGTATTCAAGGTTTGCAGGGTAAAGCGCGAACCAAACATTCAGAAAGCATGCACTTACCTTCGAACTATGTCTAGAGCTTGGTCGTTGATGGCACCCCCTTCGACCAGCCCAGGGGTATCTATGATGTTCAACGTGAATCCCGCTCTTGACCTCGCACATTGAAGCGGTCTCAGAGTCTCCGACTGATGAAGAAAAAACACCAAATTCATCAGTATGACATTCCAAAAACTATTCTGCTTTCGAATAGGAAATACGCCTCAACGAGGGACACAAATTGCACGGCACACGTGTGGCACCTGGAAAGCACTGACGACTGTCACCCTCTCGCCAACAATCGAATTCACAGTTGAGCTTTTGCCAACACCGCCTTTGCCCACCACCAAAACCGTCAGCGACTCCTTATTCTGCAAAAGTCCCCGTGGCCATATTCAGTGTCATGCACTCCCTATCGCCGTCACAATCTCAGATTCATGCCAATGCAGGTCAAAAACCAGAAAACCCCAAACCAAGCGCCGGACAAATCCTCACGCAACATCGCCACCGTAATTTCAATTATCTCGTTCCAATACTTCTACTAACGAGTCAACAACTCAAAATAGGGTTACGAGCCAATACTAAAACCATAATATCAAAACACTGGGAAAAAAACCCAGCACCTGCTGCCGGAGCTTCCCGAGAATGTTGTGCAGAGCCGTCTGCGTTGCGACGGGGAACTGCTGTAATCCAGTCCACTCACGCGCCGGAGTCGCCGCCATCGTGTCCTCCCCACTAGACCCCCGAGTCTCGTTCTCCGGTTAAACCCCACGGAAAACCTCACCGCCAATTCAAAGACGTGTTTCCTTAAACCACATTGACGAATTCTTGCATGAACGAGAAACAGAGGCAGAAATCTTGTACAATGAAACGGCAACAAACGTGACAAATGCCGCACAAATTGGCTGCGCGACAACAAGAATGGGGGAGGACGGTACAAGACAGTGTGCGCAAGCGTTATCGCCTTCGCTCTATCGAAGCCACGTCCCATTCTGAGTCACATCCCCAAAATTTTGAATGGATGAAGATTTGGATGAAGTGCTACATCCTCTTTACAATTATTTTCTATAATATCACATACTGTGTAAACCGCACAAAACAATTTAACGTAGGGTAAATACAAAAATTCACCAAAGTCTTGAATCACGAGTAGCAAATGTTTCTAAATGAATCATTTGAGGGAATAGAGCATATCCAAGTATGTAATGTTTGTAGGACATTGAGGAAAGTATGAAGAATTATCCTCTAAAGTCCCAAAGTTCTTGTGGGGGACTCTTTGGATTTGAAGTTTGTATGATCTCAATTTTTGCTTGTTTTGCATTTCTATGATTTTAGATTTCTAATGAGTTAAATTTCTAATGCATTCTAATGTATGTGTATCTTTTACCATATTCATCATTGCATGTATTTCATTCATTATTCATTAAATTTCTATTGTTTATTTCAATATATGCTTATTTATTAAAAAAATTATATGAAGATTTTAGTAATTTTTATCTAAAAATTTCTTGAAATTCTTGCTTTGCACTCTATCTAATACATAAAAATTCTAATGAAATTCTAATGATGAATGTGTAGTATAGCAAGCGCCAACCGCTAGTTTAATTGTAAAATCATAGAGTTGTCAAATTGGCTTAGTAGCCAGTGAGCGGAATCTAATCGACTGAGTTGTAGTCAAGTTGATATTAAATGCATGGTTATAGGTCTAGTTGTGTGTATTGACTCTAAGTTATGACAATTTGACCAATTACCAAATTCAAATGGATGTAAAGACAATTTGAAGGAAGGAACTTGAAATGAGGTGGTAGACGTAAAGAATAAAAGATTCAAGCATTAAGAATGTTCTTTGAACTCTACATGCATTGCATATTGGACAAATGAATAGAAAATATGGTTTTGATATGTGCATTCTAAATTTAGCAATTTTGCTAGTAATTAATTGACTGTCTAGACTAGAAGAATATAATAAGGGAGTAATTAAAGAATAATTGTCCCTAAAAGTTTATTGTATTTTAAAATATATAAATTGGACAATGATTAAGTTGATAGTGCATGCATTCTTGTATGACAAATTGACCATCCTTGGGTTATTTGACTTAAGGATTTGACATGAGCCAACTACTAGATAAGACAAAGACAACATCCATTGAGTCTTATATATATAGCATTGGTAATGGACTGTGACTATTTGACATAGAGTGTGAGTTAATTTATTTAATTTTCAAATAAAATCCAAATTTCAATTAGATTAATATTCCAAAACGCAACACAAGTGAACTTAGTCACAAAATGATAGACTTATTGATCTTTTTTTAGAAATTACACCCATATACTATTAGCCTAAGTGTTTTGCAAAAGAAACAAAACTATACCACAAGATAATTGAATGTCAAAAAGTTGACAAAATAGAACATGTATATGAATGAAGTTTATCATGCTCATCACATGAAGTTATTTCGAGGGGTTTCAATTTGACTTATTTTGTCATGTACTTTCTTCTTTATTTTTGTGTTTTCATTGTACCTTGTTTTCTCCACTTGAAGGGTGCTCTCCAATCACATGACTACGGTAGTCACCAAAATACTCCAAATGAATTATTGAACCAATATATACATCCTTTGCCTATTAATATTGTAAAGCCATTGTGGTTCTAAAATATTTAATGAATGACTTCAATATAGAAACAAAGAATGCACTTGTTGATCAAATAATTAGAGTATTTTGGTGACTACCTTGGTCATAGGGACCTCCATTAGACCTTTTAGGTCCATAGCATCTTGACAAGGTTGATGGGAATCTCCAATGAACACATTTTACTTGAAATATGTTCAAAATGGGACTTTAAGTTATTCAAATTATTCAAATATGTAATTTTTTAATGTACACTTGAATGTACATTAAAAAACAGAAACTGTGTATTTGAATCTTCTTCAAGATCCAACATATACTATGCTTAACCTTTACAGAACGATCCAAAATATACTATGCTTAACCCTTACAGAGCAAGCTAGTCAATGTGGAAATCATCTGTTTGAGTACAATGTAAATTGTTGGCTTAAAAACATGATAAAACACTCATTGGAAAGGCATATTATTATAGAAGACCTTCCCTTTTCACACAAAATTTGGAGGATGAATAGTTGCATTCTGTCCTACATGGAGTGCTTGCTATTCATTGTCATTCATCAGCCAGAAAACATCCTCTGCATCGTTTATGGGTTAATATGTGACAAAATGAGTTCAGAATTTTGTCACATTGTTAAGCACCGCAATCCCTGTCATAATCCCCACTGCAAATAAATAACTCTCAAGGCCTGATACATACTCGAGTTGAATATGGAGGAATTATTAGTGATGACGAAAATATTGGATGACATCTGTACTTGTAATGGTAAATTACGTTTCCAAAATTCCTGTTAACACAAATTGTACCAAAAAGGCCTACACCCAACTTAGTCAGGAAGCCGATCCTTGTGAGATCCAATTCTATTAAACCCAAGGCTGCCAGCCAACAAAGATACGGCCCAGCAAGTTAGGATCAGTAGCCTGATCTAGAAGGCAGTCCACTTGTTCTTGTACTGTTGCACAGATGGTGCCGTCTACACGCGCACGGATGTTGCGACTCGGGTCACCTCGAACAATCGCTTCAAGGGCAGGCGTGTAAGCTTTGTTGGCATGGACAGACGACCGAAGCTCCGAAATCGTGATGTCTGCTGGGTTCCATAGATTCAATTTGTACTGCGCAGTCTCGACTTTAAGATGTACATGCTCTTCTTCAGAACTTGATGCCCCCTGCCAGAGTAAACAGACAACAGTGGTGAGTGTATGTGAAGAACCAAGTGAATACTTATGCCACAGTTGCACTCTCAAATGATCTGGAGTTTAAACCTTAATGGACAAAAGTCGACTCATTTCAACTACTTTACACAAGGATCTGGAGTTTTATGAAAAGTGGCCATTTCCATGTGTAAAGGAGTTGAAATGAGTCGTTTAGGAAGCTTCAAGGATGGTTAACAGAATTGATTAATAGAAAGAAGAAACCATTCCCTATATTTTGAACGATAGACCATTCAAGTTTTGAAAGTTATATTGAGCAACTCGTAGCTTCCAAAGCAAGATTTTAATCTTAAGCTTGGGAAGTTAGGGATCTATGGGCATGAGGAGACCTTGAAGGCAAGAAATTTTCAAAAGAATGTAGAGGCATGAACAAAGAAAATCATAAACTCAAGTTGGGAGTGGAGCGTACAAGATTGCTAGCGCCTGTATCTTCAAGTGATGTTGACTTTGCCAAATCACGAGCACGAGCTTGCTGCAATTTGACTGCCTCCTGTTTCCAATCAACCAGAGGCTCTTTCACAAAAACCTCCATAACGGCCGAAATTAGAGCCCGACTTCCTTGTAAAGCACTCATGATGCGGACCATGTCGTGACGTAAAAGCCCTATGGCATCCAGCGGGAGAAGAAAGTTTTTCAGCTGAGATGTTAAGCGGAATGGCACAAGCTCCGGAACTGGGAGGAGAAGGACACTCGTTCCAAAGCTGTACCCAAAGTCAATAGGTACAAGTGCCCCTGAACGCATGTCCACCAGCGTGTTGCCGAGATGCCGATCCCCTACCCCTGCTACATATCCACAGATGCTTACAACAGAAAGGCTCCGGGCAAAGTGAGAACGTAGAGCAAGGTAAGATTCTGCGCTTGTGACCAACCTGAAAAATCACACAAGAGAACACTCATAAGAGACAATCGTGTAAAGAAGCATGAATTAGATAGGTAACCAATGTCAGGAAGATACGTAAGCTTAATCGATAAAATTGTACCTTCAGAATTGTGTCCTAGAACAAAGCATTCACTTGGAGCTGAAGCACATCGCATCTTCCAGTTCAAATGAATGGAGTAAAATGAACTGGAGAAATACATGGAGAAGATTCAATTATGCAGATTAAAGCTAACAAGCTGCTTACCTAGAGAACCCCGTGCGCAACATGTCCCAAGGTAACTCTGCCTGGAGCGCACTCAGCTTGTTTGAGACGTCCTTGAACCCAACCTTTCTATACATGTTGCAGTAAGAATCGCTGTGATTCTTGGATCCACCCTTCTCTTGTACCCACTGCATGTACTGGCGTCGGAGGTCATTTATCAATCCATCGGACGTGCCAGGCTTGTGACCTTGGCCTTCAAATTTGGACCATAACCCTTTTCTAATTATGTCTTCCAGTACGCAAGTATTCTCAACGAACTGAAGCAAGCCACACTTTTTGGATACTGGAACAACCGAGTAGGTTCGAACAGCAAGCTTCCGTTGTGAGCACGCGGCATCGCGATTCAAGACGTTGTTCATCACCTCAAACAGCTGCTCAATTCTTTGATCAAGCCGTAAGTCCTCTCCTCCTTTCACAACGAACTTGTAGTCATTCTCGTCAGAGCCCCGCATTGTTAGAATCTTGGGCCGTTGTTTGGATTTCAAACAAACCAAAACTTGGTCAAATCCCACCAAGCGGACGTTTGTTATCATGTTGAGCCTGTTGAAGCTGTTGTACTGACCAGGGATTTCGATCTCGATATCTTTCAACTCAAAATCTCGGCCTACTCTTTCAACCCCCTTGGTTTGATCAAAATCAGCTAGCCATTTGGACAAAGTTCCTAAGCTCAACTTCTCGGCTGAAGTGTCACTCTTTGCCAGTTTCTCGACTATGCCGCTTATGGCTGAAGAGAACCGCTTCACGTCCATGGATTGTAACTTCGTTCCGTTTCCTCCCAGTTCCTTCATCTGTATCCATATTCAACAGCAGAGTTTATCAACAGCTCACTTACTCGTTTTACTAAACGACGAAGTACCAAATACTCCGCTTGACAGTCAGCTACTTCCAACTAGTTGAGAGCTTCTCAGCTCAGCCACCTCAAACTTTATGCATCTTTAAAAGGCTAAATTCCGCAAGCTAAGAAATCCAAAGAGTAGCGTTCAATTCAATCTGAAACAATATTGTGTAGAATGATAATCGAAAGAATGAGGATATAAGAGTATACGATGTGGGGTGCCCATTCACGAGCAAACTTCAGGTTCCACTCTCCAGCTTGGCGAATGGGGTCTTCCAGAGCCTGCGAATCTAAGCAATCTCGACAAATCTCAGTGAAGACCAATCGAGCTCGCTTGCTATCACCAGTAAACAGAAGATTCCGTATTTGCAACAAACCATCCTTCAATCGTTGCTCAGGGTATGTGAGATCTTCAAGTGCTCGAACTAAGCCATGGAGGAGAGGGTTTCGTAGAATATTCTTTAAACTCTGTGTACGCTGCTGGCCTGTATCCCCAAAATCAGCCTCACTGACATGAAATGGAAAATACAAGGCTTGGGGGCATGATCTTGCAATAGATTCCAGAACTTTGACCAGTACCCGACCTGATTCCTCCTCTACATTAGCCAGCATTTGTGGTATCCACGGCACAAAAACCCAATTCGAAACATTCTCAACAAGCCCCTCAAACTCCCTTTGTGTTGCTGAAGACAGTCCCACCAAAGAAAGCAGCCTTGCCACTGCATGCTGAGCTTGAAGGGTGCTATCAAGTGCCAATGCTTTCAGCATGTGTCGGATAATGAGTTGAGGCAGTTCAGAGGTTTGAGGAAACTCCGCTGGTAACTGGTCTCGCGTCATCTCACTTTTCCCTTGTAGCTTATAGAGTTCATCACAGAAGAGACCAAACTTGAGTAACGCCTTCGCTGCATCATGTGATGACAAGATGCCTGCACGACAGAGATGTACCGATGCATAATCTGTTATCGTATCTTATTAAAAAACGCGCGTAAGCAGGTCATGATTCCGACTTTTGGAAGGGAGAAACTAGTGCTTGTTGGATCTTACCTGTTGTTACGGTATGTTCAGACAGTGAATCATTATGAGCTAGCGCGGTCGAATATGCCTTGTAAGCAGATCCAAGGAGGATATAACAATTAGAGAACTCTTGAGCTATTGCACCTTCTCTAGGTTGTGATGACAGGGTTGCCCAAGCAAATTGAGCATTGACATCAGCTTCGATCATTTGGAATTCCGGTAGAAAATCTGGACGCTTTGTCAAATTTGCCCTTTCTCCCTGGATATAATTCAACAACTGAAAAAGAAAAGAGGTTTAGTAGAGTTTTAGCTGAAAAGTAAAGAGTTAAATGCTTTCTCACTACCCGGCAACAGAAAATCATCTGCGAGCGTCAACGTCCAAATAATTTGCAAAATCTGTGATGCAATACTAGAACCTTAATCTCGACAGCCCTAACCAGAAAGCAACAATGAAAAATCTGTTTGTGTCCACCAGTTAGAGGAACTCCAAGGTCCCAATTTATGAGTCAGAAGTGTGTAATGAAGCATATCGGCCCTAGAATCTGCGGTGAACCATCCGTTCGCTGTGAAGAGAAATAGATTTCAAACAAAGAACGAACCTTCTGAAGCATCTCGATCCTGGTACGTGTTGAGTCAGCTCGCTCAGCTCGCAAGCAATAAAGATTCACCAATGCCTTAAAATGGCTGAAATCGAGCCTATACTTCTCAGTGAATTCAATTTTTGTCGAATCCATGTAGCCGTTTATATATTTCTGTAAAAGTGCAAAGGCGAGATAAGAGGATATAAGATAGCCCCAATAACTTCCGTAGTAATTGGTGCAGGAGCTTGAAAGCAAGGAGTAAGATACACGAAAAAACAGCAAAAAGATCATTACTGCGTCTGCAATTTTACTACAATGTTAAGTACTTTGCAGGGTCCATCGCTGCTAGTTATCACAATAGTAAAGAAATTTCAAGTCTAAATATTAATGGCTCCGAATGTTGTCCATTGAATTGCAATGGAGAGTCTCGACACAGTTCAACAACTATATTAAAGCTGTAAGCGGAGATCATCGTACCAGTGAAACAGAGAAAGCGCCACACCCCATAAGACCGTTGGCAATTTGAATATATAAGTTGGCTCTTTCTGCATTCAACAGAGAGAAGGCAGAATCGCCGCAATCTTCGTCAATCGGGACCCTCTGAACCTGCTGGTTGAAGTGCTCCTGTAAATGGTTGAGAAACAGAAGTCGGTTTTGCGCTATATCATCCCAAGCCTCCACATCATCGAACTCGGCAGATGGCCAACGCTTGTGCCATCCGCCAAGCAATCTGAAAAGTATTTGCGCAACCAATGAGATAATTTATCGCTGGTCACAACAGGGAACCTACGTGGATGATGCGTTCAGTTGGAACCAGATATGCGAAAGTTTAAACTATCTTCAAAGAAATTAACAACTGCGCATCCGTCAAAAATTATAAATATTGAACAATCACTTAGGCTGAATGGACTTGATAATCTTAAACGGGAACTAAGATATGCAAAGCTTGAGAAAGAACGAATTGAATTCAGAATGGCAGAACCGAGTACCACCAACCTTGGCAGTTCCTTCTCCTCAGCACTGGAGATAAAAGTGATGAACTCCTCCAACTCTACGGTCTTCTGTAGTTGCCATACACGAACATGACGAGCCTCAAGAGCTAAGGGATGTAAGGCCGACCACTCTCTTCTGAAAACCCTATAACACTGTCCCAAGTAAAATCTTGCCCGATCCCACTCTCTGTTTATGGCAGCCAAAGTCGCCAACTGCGTGCTAAACTCGTTCAGTAAAATCTGTCTCCTAGGAAGGATCTCTAAGGATGATTGAACAAACTCGGTAAGAGGAGCATGAAATTTAGACTCCTTGAGGGCTCCTTTGACAAAATACCTAAGAAAATCTTCTTGCTTTTTGGGTTCCCACAATCGTTTGAAATCTGGTTCATCCCCATCATCATCCGTGGTTTCAAAAACAATCTCATTCATTATTTCCTTCCATTCGCTTAGATCCGCAAGACAAGCAAGACGTTGGTTGTACCATATTTCAATTTCTGATTTGGTAACATCCCCACCGAGAGAACCTGCAGTTCGTAACTCAAAAGTGCTCAGTTTACACGGATCACTATGATAATTTACACTGCAAGCAAATCTGAATGATACCCCGTTATAGCTCAAAAAACTTAGCCTACAAAGAATATGTACCCACGCAAGCAAAAGGGAAGAGCTTGTAATCTCACCGTCCTCATAAGTGGCGACAGCATTGTCGTAAAGCGCAAGAGCTTGTTGCGAATTCCCACCAAGTTGGCACTCCAAAGCTCTGTGGGTCTTCTCGTGCTTGGCGATGTGCAACCCAAAGAGTCCAAGAACAATGTCATTTTCTCCAAGAGCTTTGTATAAGTCTGCCAACTCCAACCAGGCATCTTCAAGTGGGCGTAAAGTCCTGTTGATCTGTCCTCCCCTTCCTTTATGACGCTTGCCACTCATATTAGGCTCTGGCTCAGGAAATGTCTCGTTCAAGATTTCCTTCTCAAGCAGCATAATTCCGGAATGAAAATTTGTTGACTTGTGACTCGCTGAACCCACGATTTTCGGTGGGATCCAAATTTCTGGATCTAGAAGACACAGAGTTTCCACACAACCCACAAAAGAAATTCCATTGTTTGTCCGCTGCAAAGCGGCTTCCAAGCCCTGCCTAACTTCTGCTTTAATGTCTGGACCTTTCGATGGCAAGGAGTACACAGCGCCACAAAGGATAGTGAGGAGTAGCCTTGCAAACGTAGGGTCTCTCTCTGCGAGGGCTGTCAGAGGACCCACAATGTCTGCATGCTTGATCTCAATATCCGGTAGTTCACCTGCACCAGGATAGAGCACCCACAAATTGCGATTGAAAAATGAGAGCCACCACCCGGACAAGTGCCTCAGATTCGATGTTGCCAATATATTGTAAACGATGCTCTTCAGGTATTAGCTCTTGGGTAAAGATCCTTAGATCTGTTCTTAATCTCTCAGATCATACCAACAATGAGCTCGAAAGTCGGACATCGAGTTCAGACTATGACTTCAAAGGTCAAACTTGCTTGCAAATGGAAATTGCATGGATATCATCATGATATTCTCTTGCAATGAGCAAGTAACATGTACGGTAATGTCAACTTGGCAGAAATAGCGGGTTGGGATTTTGAGCATTACCTATACGATATTGCCTCATAATGTGCACCTTGTTGGCACGCTCCAGAGACTGAAGTGCTGACCGAGCTTCCCGCCTTCGATTTGCTTGCAAAACCCCCGATAGAACCTGCACACAAAAAGCACATATTTCAAGCAAGGAATAATAAAACAAGACCGTGAACCTAATCCCACAACAGTCCATCAGAGATCACCTTCGAGTGGGCCAAACGGGGACTCAAAAACCGCCGCTGCAAACTCCTTGCAGGATCTGTAAGTGATAATCCTTCAAGGCCAGTTTGTTGAGTGTAGCCAGTCCCACCATGCCTTTGAGACAGAGCGAACAGCGCACTACCACTGACACCTTGTGTGGAGCTCAAGGTGCCACCTTGAGATTGTGTAGGGGTCTGTGAAAGAGAAGGGACCATGGTTGCTCGAATCATCTTTGGCTGATGTTGAGTAGAGCCAAATTCCCTGTCTCCATCCTCTCCTACAGTGCTTTGTGTGTCCATGCTCAATTGTGTGCTAGCGAAAAGAGGGGTCATGGGAAGGCTAGCACCAACCCATGATGTATTAATGGTATAGTCATGGAACACACACTCTGATAGAGGAGCTGTGAAGATTGGTCGCATGTAGTCGACAGAGTCCTCGCAGAGCTGCAAAAACAAGGTAGTCCACAGTAAATTACATTCGTGTCTCGGCAGTCACTAACTATCAATGTGACTGGATACTGGGAAGATACAATGGTGAACGAAAATTTGATATGAGGACTAAAACAGACAGGCTTCAAACAACTTCCTACTATTTTTACGTCTGATATATGCGAATCTCGTGATTAAGCATAGGGGCCTTCGTGCATAAAGTGATACCTTCAACATTAAAACATTTGAAATCTGAGCCCAACTTTCTTCCAAACCAGGGTCATAAATTTGATTGACAAGCTCTGAAAACCGCTGGCCAACATCCTGCAGCAGTTAATCCCACATTTAATTGATTATTGATCTACAAGAGCTGTACAAATGATAAGCCCACCTGAGGCGTGCAAATATTCTACCGGCAGTCGCTGGCGACGTCATACGACAAGCGCCACCATATCTCAGGTAGACAATAATATCTTCCACGTAACTTGCAGTGGAATGATAGGAAGGAATAATAGCAGTAAGAGGGCATTTGGGGACAAGATTCAAGGTCGAAAATATGATCGGCATCTGAGAGGGGCATTTAAACTACGGGTTACCAAAATAAAAAGTGAGGAAGAATCATGGAGCAAACAACCCAATTGAATTGTTTACCTGAGAAAGCTGTAAGTGCCAGAAGTTTTGCAAGCTGCTTCTCAAAGTGTCGGAGCTATCACATAGCCCCATGAGCAAGGAGTGTATCACAAGCCTTTCTTTGTCCATGTTCTTACTTTTAAAGAGATACATAAGAATGTCATAAAATACTCGCTTACAGTTCACACTCTCGTGTCTGTTGAAAGTATCACAAAGGACTGGAAGTACTCTCTCTGAAATTTTATCTTCAGTCACATCCTTAAGAAGTTCTGAAAGAAGCTGCAGAGTCTTCAGCTGTGCAATCTCATCTCTATGCGTCAGCAGCTTGGGCAATGAACGTGAAATCTGATTGAAGAGATTCGGATCGGCTTTAGGATACCTCAGAAGGGTATCCAAAGCAATCACCTTGTACGTCCCAAATAGGCGAGGGAGCTGATCGACGACCATGGCAGCATAACCCTCAAGAAAATAAGGATCGCGTGTAGTTACCTTACCGAGAATGTTGAAGAATCTTTCGTACTCTGCTTCTCGATACAATTGTTTCAAATACCTGTGTAATTTCTTCTCAAGAAGCTCCTCGTCTACGTCCTTGCTTTTTTCTCGCCGATATTTGACGGCTATTCCCAGAAGCTCGGCTGCGGCTTCATACACCTCTTTCGTCTTTACACTCAAGTTGTTCATTAGAGCTTCTAAAATATACTCTTCAGAAACTGACGAGTCATACATTGGGTCATAGATAGGAAAACCCGATGCAACAATCGCTCCCAATAACTGCAGCCCTACTGCCCGCTGCATTTTGATATTTCTATCATTCATATCTGGATTTTTACCTCCAGCAATAAGATATCGTAGCACTGAACCTCTTTCCAGATTGATACTTCCCTTCCAGTTCTCTAAGAATAGGCGAATAATATCAATGTTAGCATGTAAGACTTGATTTGAACCATGGGCAGCTACGTTGATCAGGTGGTGAATAAATTTGGTTGAAAGGCTGCAATCGGGTGCAGCTGTCACGTTCCACTGGAGAATGGTGATACATATATCCCGGAGCATGTAATGGAATTTCAAGCCCCCTGACTTTCTTGGATCAATCAAAATAGTTTGAATGTATGGCCGAATCCAATGCGTTGAATATGGGGCAAAAATTTTACGTGCCTTCGTGATCACCTTTGCAAGAAAGAGACGCACGTTGATATGCGTCGCTGCACATAGGATAGGTCATTAAAAGGCATCAAACACAACGTATCACAACTTTAGTGAGACTAATCTGCTACAGGCATTGTGCCTAAATTAAAAGCTATTGGCAAACAAATCTTAAACGAACGTTGGTGAACGACGTTGAGTTTTTTGTAAAAGCTCAGCATATAATTGTTGAGATTATTTAAGAGGCAAAATCCTCTTCTCAATTGAACATCTCGAAATCCAGCGTTAGTCCACAATAAGAGTTACAAAGTCTGATCTGGGTCAGCAGCTTTAGAAGGATCGAATCAGAAGAAGCTGACCTGCATTCTCGAGGGTAGCATACAGAGATTTCATCCAGAGAGGCATCTCTCCTGATTGGTATTTTGCTCCGAACTTTACATGAAAATGTTCAACCGATTGTAATACAACACCCATGCACTCGTGCTGGTCAAAATCATCTCGATCAAGTGCTGCTGCCTCGATAAGCCCTTCCCCAGGTTCTGCATTCACAATATTCAGAGAGGGCCGGTTTGGCTTAAAAAGAATCATTCTAAACATCGATAATGACTAATTTCCAAACGTATGGCATGCTAAGTATCACTCAAGAAGCGAAATCTAAACTTCATCTACCAGATATGTCCACCTGTAAAATTTGCAGGTTATGACAGGGCAGCATTGAAACTTGAACGTCTGTCAGCCATGATGAAAAAAAAAACCTTCATGTATTCAAAGCTCTACATATCGACAGTATCTAGAGTCTGACCTTGCTCTGTAGCTTGTTCATCTGCTTCAGTTGATGGTGAATCATCGTCAACCAGTAATCCAGCACCTAGGCTGGAAGGAGTTCTTGGCTCCTTTCGTTGCCCACCTACAAACGTTTTGATCACAGCAGGTTCTTGGCTGAGACTTGCACTAATGTACTGCGAGGAGATGGTAGCAGTCATCTGAGACATCGTTCCTTTAACTTTTGTACGATCAGCCTTTCGATCAGCCCTCATACCTTTAACTGTTTGAATATCTAAGCTTAAGTGGGACATTTCCACAGGCATGTCATCATAGACCTTACTAAGGTCCACTAGATGCTGCCATAACATGTGTGTTTTTTCAGAGAATAGGAGGCCAGTCATAACGTTCTCTGCCTCCTGTGTACATAAAATAACTGCAGTTAAGCAATTGTAGGCAGCAGCATGGAGCTCACGCAGTATGGATAAATTTTCGGAAAAAACATTGTAGTCTCGATCAGAATTGCCACGGCAAGTTTTGCTAGCTTGGGTCATAAGCTTTACGTTGGGGAAAACTGGGGTTATGTACTTCTTAATCAAATTAGTATCAGCTTTTGAATACAGCAGCTCTACTAACCCATAGTGACAAATTTTGCTTGAGAGGTCTTCAAACTGTCGCTCAGCATCCATAAAGCTGGGACTTTGCTCCAAAACATAGAAAAAATCACCAATGT
The DNA here is from genome assembly GCA_950106755.1 of Climacium dendroides. Taxonomy (NCBI): domain Eukaryota; kingdom Viridiplantae; phylum Streptophyta; class Bryopsida; order Hypnales; family Climaciaceae; genus Climacium; species Climacium dendroides. The sequence goes on from OX467091.1 coordinate 23,297,742, forward strand.
GCTGAGCGTACCAAGTCGTGACAAACTCTGCAGGGGCAGAGTTCACAAAAGCTGCAAACACAACTTCAATTATTGCACGTCTCAGCCTAGGAGACTTCGCACTGTCTTTGATTACTGTCAGACAGAGGTTGAATGCTGCATCCCAGTTGTCCCCAAGGTGTTCTGCAAAGACCTCAATAGCCTCTGAAACAGCCCTGGAGGATATTTTGTTCGGAGATTGAAGAAGAGGGAAGACGACTTCAAGAAGCTCCAAGTTACGGCTCACCGACATTGCCCCCAGGAGTTGGTTAAGCAATTGGGTATAGTTGGACCGCTGAATTGAACCCTTTGGAATATCTGCCTCTCTAATCAGTAAGTGGTTAGTGACAATTTCAGTCAATATGCGAGTGAGATCCCTTTGAACTCCTGAGTCCACATTTGCGTTGAAGAAGAATGGTAACAGAGACATTGATGCAGTTTTAAGGGCAAGTGCGGCACTGCTCCCAAAGCTGCTATTTGCACCCTCCTCAGAAGAGCAACTGAGAAATGACATAAATGTCTCAGTAATGAAGGTGAAAGAAGGGTTGTTGTGTGTGAGGACAACATCCTTTCCCGTATCCAGAATCAACAATCTGTGGAGGATCTCCAAAACAAACTGTCTCGAAGGAAGCGAAGACCCACGACATAGAGGAGCGAGCACAGCAACATGCTGTAGAAACTCCTGCAGAAAACTATGCTTAGTGATACTGTTGCCCGTCCCACTGGGTTTCGAGTAGTCGTCCAACAGAGCAAGCAGAAGCATCTGTGCAGTTTGATTTTCAATAGCCAACTCAAGAAGATTTCTGAGACAAGAATTATAATAAAACTTCAACTGATGAACAATCGGAATGCGAAAATTCATGTAAAATATTTCCCCAGCCGTGAGCTTCCTGTTCGTTGCAGTTGCGACAGGTTGCGCATCAAGGACAAGGTCCACCAGGCGAGTAACTTTCACTCCTAGACCCATGGCAAGTCCAAGCATTTCTGCAGCAATGGGTTGAAGTGAAGGAGGGCACTCTTGCTCAATGCGAAAGACTGTGAGCAGCAATCTTTCCCCAAGTTTTTCCGCCTGAACTTTCCCCGCCACGGCTTGTAGAATTCCATTTTCACTAAGCTGTTGGTATCCCTTGACAAGACTCATTGCATCCTCCAAGTTAAGGGAAACCGACTTTCCAGAACTCTTCAGCAAAAGGCTGAGATTGTCCAAGTCATAAGCAGGGTCTTCACTCCCCACAACTACCCTAAGCGAGTCAATCATCTCAGATTTCAGCATAGAAGAAACACCTGCTAGCCTCTTCACCACTTTCATTGCTAGCTTGGCTAAATCTTGGACCCTTCGCGGTTCAAAAGAGACAAATCCCAGCTTTCTAGGTTTTAAAAGCACAAGGCATAAAAAATCCTGAAAGCTTCTGCTTTGATCGGCCATGAAAAAGGTACGTAATGCTAGATCTTCAGTTACTGCAGACCCTGCTTGAGCATTCAATACCTGACTGAAGAAGTTCAGAAGATAAATGACTGCTTCACACCTCAGTTTTTGTAATTTATCTTGCTCTGCGGGAGTTGAATCACGGAATTGGAAGGTCAAATCTTGTGACTTCACCAGACTCTGTAGAAAAGTAGATATAGAGGAAGCAATGTGAACTCTGCAATTCTTCTCAAAATCAAGCAGTTCTTTGATGCTGACGAGATTTTCTTTGAGGGCCCACTCGAACCAGTGAATGGATCTTATAAACTTTGTAAGCCATAGTTGAACTTGTTGAAGAGAGGGATGGTCTGGGTACTTCATGCCTACATCGAACTGTTCAATATTTCCGCCTCCTGATCCAAACTTCGCACGAAACCATTCTGCAGAAGAACCTCCTAAAAAAGAAGACATTGCACATATTAAAAAGATGATTAAGAGAAACCAAGACATCATAACTCAAAGCATGGAAAACTACCGAAGGCCTCGAACTAACCAGGAATAGACTGGCATATAGTACAAAAGAGCATCATGCACTTGGTGCGACTTTTCTCTTGTAGCAATCCCGTCTGCTCAAAGACCCATGATAAAAAATCCTCGAGAGCTAAAAATAATAGTCGATCTCTTCGTCTCTTTTGCAGCAGCGTGATGTAACGTGATATCAATCGTTGCAGTAAGTCCACGGTTTTATTCATTTGCTTCACGGTGCCTGGAAGAACAGAGATGGAGTAATTTTGTCATGCATGTCATCAACCTCGAATATTGACACTGGTAGCGAAGAGAGCAAACAAGATGGTCCATAAAATGCTTAACATAGAGGTTCCTCCAGATTCAATGTGGAATGAACATCGAACAATGAAAAGAAACAAGAGTCGTTCTGATGTCAAATTTTCTAGTCTCAGGGTAAGCACAAATACCAATTTGCTCGTCATCAAGTTCTCCAAGTTTCAAGCTTTTGATGCAGAAGAAAAGAATTTCAAAAATATACCGATCCACTATTGCTCCATTTTCTCTTAAAACTGGGTACATACGATGAACTGCCATAGCTGCACCTAACCGATGGTATGAATTCGGGTGATCCATTCGGTTGTATACGCGACGCAGCATTGACGTCACATTCACAAAATTGTCAGCCTGTAATTTCAGTATCCGCAGCAGTGAGTGGCCTCGGATAAAAACTATACAGCAAAAAAAAAGGAGAGCACTGGATGCCTTCCTGACGTTAGCTAATTAGAAGTCTTATTACAACGATTCCTAGAATCTAAGGGCACAATTGACATTGGTTCATGTATCTCTGTGAGGATAATTGATTAAATTTGGGATAGAGAAAACAAAATTAAAGGAAAAAACTAGCCAGAGTATGTGGTTCAAAACACTGAAAATTCCATTGACGAAGCAACATCTAAAATGAATAATGCATTCCTGATCTACGAAATGGATACCTTAATAGACTTCTGATGACTAATACGCGCTTAAATAAGTTCTATTAATAACAAGTTGGTCGGACGACCTATAGACTGAGGATCATGTCTAGAGGTAAGATTGGTAGTTTGCAAGCAAAAACCATGCTGACCTCAGGTGGAGCATGTCGAACAGACCATCGCATGAACTCAGAAAAACAGTCTGCACAAAATTCCCTGCACAGCATACGAAGTGATCAGGATCAAATCTAATTCAACACGATTCCCGAAATTTCAAAACTCTTATATAAGCTGCAGTGCTACGAATATGTGCACAGCTCAATTATATCTACTTTTAAATATCAGCATGCCCTCGTGATTCTGGAAGACAAAGAAGAAAAGGTTTCGCCGATACGAAAGAAAATGTTCACTGAAAAAGTTAGGGGTGATAATAGTGTCTGAGAGATCAAAGAACCTGAGAGAACCATTTTCAGGGTCTACGAGACCATCAAGTATTGCATCCAAAAGGGCCATAGTGTCGGGATTTTCTTTTTGCTGGTTACTTGTAAACCAGTGTACAAGCTGCTTTGCAAACTCCGAAAAGAGTTGTCGCGTAACCTGACGATGAAGAACACATTATCAACCGTTATCAGTAGACACGGAGAAGATACCTATCAGCTAATGCTAAAAGTATCAAGCCGCTGTATAGTATAATTCAGTATTAAATACCCAAGATTAATACTACTTATCCCACAACGACAGAGCAACGCAATATCTCGAAAATTCGTAAGACCTTTAGAAAAATTAGAGAAAGCAAATTGTTAGGAAGTTTCTGAAAATATAGACAGTCACGAAAGAGTAACCCAACGAATATGGCCTTGTTCCAGTCACTCCCAAACTCAAGTGGACACGATGAAGATAGAGCAGGCAAAAGAGAGCGAAGACTAAAAAATTACGATCTTTCCACCTGAAAACTAGACCGTATTGCTTTGTTCAAAAGTCCTAGTATCAAGAACAGAGTGTCCTACGCGTCCTCAATTCTAAATAGGCATGAGGTGAAGGGACAACCATTTCAACATCTGTAGAAAGACGTAATATTGCTGGAAAAATCCGTTTGTAGATTTTATCAAAGTGAATCTGAAATCAACAAAATGCAAGCAAGGTGTGAGAACTACCGATAGTCTAGCATACTGGGCAGTTAACACAAAATGCATCACGTTTGACGTATTAAAGGCGTTTCCCTAATTGACACAGTATACTCACCAAAGAGCGTGATTAGATTAGACCACTGACTTATAGTCTGCCTATACTACAATAGACAAATAATATTCAAATGAAGTGAAAATGACTGGCTTCTGACGATCAAATTCCTTCATGACGAGAAAACTTACAGATTGAGATTCTTCACCCCTGCGGCGCATTGGACCTTTGGCAGCATTCCCAAGCATGAGAAGACAAACAGCTTGCAAAAGTTCACATGCTGTCACTTTCATGCGCCTATCACTTGATGAAAGAGCAATCTCTACTATTCTCGACAGGAGCGAATCTGTCAAGCAACATGAAAATCAGTTTCAAATCAGTCTAATTCGATATTCTAAGAGGAAGTTTACATGAAGACTACAATCATAATTGAACTCTTATGCAAAAGATAGTCTCAAGGCACAACACGCAAATGATAAAACCCACGACTAAAACTAAGTCTCGAAAATAGAAAAAAGTCTTTACTGCATTGTAACAACCACAAGAAAGGACGCACCTAGCCAAATATCAGGTTTGTCCTGTTTGAATGGCAGCGTGAACTTAACACGATCAACTGTATCCCATGCTAGACCTCCAGTACCAGCCACCAGGAGCAAATCCACTTCCGAAACTAGCGAATGGGCAAACCCTCCAATACGCCCAAGAAACTTTTGTATACGTACTTGAATAATTTCAAAAGGGGCAGGCTGTGTGGACAAGACAGTCAATACGATTAAAATAATTCGGCAGAGCCAAGAATCAGTTAACTATTGCAGTATTTTGTTATTAATGTTCAAGTTACTCCATGCACCATTTAACCTCTCCACGACATTCATCCTTAAATCCATTAGAAGTCAAAAGCAATCAGAGGACGTTTCGTATTGCATGACCCTATTATACATCCTACATTACTGATAGTCCTCAATTCAATGCAGACTCTCTTATCAACTACGCATGAAACTCACTCTCTACCAATTACGCATAAACTCACTCAATACGTTTGATCCCATTGTATCCCAATATAAAAATGTAGTCATTGAGCGGCAAGAACAGCTGAATAGACAGCAAAGAAACATGAGAGAGTTCTAAGACACACAAGACTGTAAAATCAGCTTTGTAAATCAGTCATAAATAGATTCTCCTCGCCAGGCTATCATATGACACTCGCTGCATACTCAATTTGCGATAGCTAGCCTGTCACAACAAAGCTCAGAGGATCGAGTTGCTGTAGTTCCAAACGAAAGAATGGCGCTACCTGGGAATCCTTTGCTCGTGCTTTCTTGATTTGGGCCAGTTGCGCCCGGGACATGTTTGCAATGGAAGGAGCAGAAGTACTTGCACCTTCTATATCCTGTGGAGTTTCTGCTTCTGAAACGTCCACTTTCTCGACATCGAAAAGGTAGTCGTTCAAGCAAGGAACAATTTGAGGAAGCCATCGTTGAAGTTGATCTGGAAGAGTATTTTGCCATCTTTCCAAAGCATCCAATGCCACTTCAGCCAAAGGAAGGTATCGAAGTCCAATCTTCAGAGCACTTTTCAGAGATGGGACTATAGCAGCAATTCCAACTAATACAGGAGGCGCAGATAAGCAAAGACGGAGACATGCTGCTAATAGCTCAAGCTTATACCGTCGACTGGCCACCAACACTTCCTGCAAGTATTTGCTAAATAATTGTTTGCAAAGCCGTCGGTCTTCTTCCAACACTGCCACTGATCCCAACTGGACAAGCAAAAAAAGGTTCAAGGAGTAGAATCTAAGACCAAACTAAGGAACTGCAAAACATTATCCATAACGATAGTGAAAATAGTTCAGCTATACTCATCAAAGTATCCTCTTCGATGCCAGATCCTCTGAATATGCAAACCTGCATAACAGGGAAGATTTCCAGCGGTCTATTCAAACACTCTGTACAGTCATCTAGTTCAATTTTGATCATTTAAGACCACATATTGAGTAAAAGTAAAACCCGAGTTCAAGAGTTAGGAATAAAGAATCTACGCTAATACAGAACAGGATCAACTAGATTACACCTCGAATTAGATGCAAATCAGCAACGAAAATTTCTTCTAGTAAATCTGATCTCAGTGCCGCATTATGAGAAACACATATATTCGAGAAAGCGTACACCAATTCTCTTAAAAACCTCGCACGGTGATTGCAACGAAATGATAAACGAACTCACAGAAGAAGTCGAATCATTCCTCCTGGCAGTCATCACCGATCCGTCGTCAGCATTCGAGGACTGCTCTGTAGCAGCCACGAAGAAGCCCTCATGATCTGCTGTCGTAATAGTAACTGCTAGCAGCTTGTAGAATCCGCTGATGAGTGGATACCTACTTGACAGCTCAATGACACAGCGCCCAAAAGGGTGCGTCCACTTCTGAAGTAGTGGTGCACAAGGACTGTCATTAAAGAGGTGGTCACAATTAGAGATTTAATGATGAGAAGATTAATAATCTCTAATGCGCATCTAAATGATTGTTTTCAGAATAGAGAATTAGTGTTATAAAGTATATAAAATTTGGAACACCAGATATATCTCCAGAAAACATCCGACTTGTCAAAGGCACCCTTACGAACGTACAAAGCCGTCATTACAAAGTCTGATCACATCAAGGTTGGTTGTTTACGTACTCACCCTGGAACCAGTCCTTGCACAAAATCCACCTGTTACAAGAGGACATAAGACAACACTCATCAAATGTGTCAAAAACAGCATATGCACAATATGATCCGAGATCATTATTTGGTTCACCTCTCCCATCAAACTACAAACTTGATCAGATGATGACTGTCAAATTGGTGTTAAAACTTTTGTATTACATAAATAGGCAACGAGCAATGCTTACCAGATTAAGAAATTTGCGCATGTGAATCAAATCTAGAGGTTCAATAAGGTCCATCTCAGCTTCTGGTTCATTTGGACCAGCATCCACTTCCTCTGCAAATCAAATAACTCATCGCTATTATAAAGCTACTAATATTTTTGTTTCTGAAATTTATGCGAAACCATGACTTCACATTATGAAATACAAAATTCCTAAGTCTGAAAGAAAATGAACAGAAAAACACCAGCGTCGTTCACAACACCGATTATGGAAATCTGTCAAGAATCCATTCGGGAGGCTCCAAACGACAAATGTAGAATCGTGATACTCTAGAGTCTAGAACGTTTCTTCATAGAATGTTTCATACTAAATTACTCGTGCATTAAATATCTCACCCTGATTTCAGACCACCTCAGCCAAAGTAAATTCAATACCTACTTAAAGGCTCCAACTAGTTGGCACATATGCTTAAGACGCAAACCCTGAAGTCGGCTCTCTGTTAGGAATAAGACCTTGAAACGCAGAATTTCTACTAACATCCTCGGGAAAAAGTGCATGTCAATACGCGCTCTTTATTTAACGAGATAGACATCAAACCTACAAGAGCAGTGAATACCAAGCTATGGTTCATGAATCCTTCGACATCCATAAACAGGTTATTGAGGTGCACAATGGGGAGAAACTGCGACTTAACCATGTGCCAGCTTAACCATGTACCCACGAGAAGTCAGGAGAGGAAAAAAAGAAAATGGGAAAGCAGTGGCATGCACCTGAATCAGCAGCTGTTTTGGCAGGTATTCTAACTCTGTATTTCAAATTAAGCTCAGTCATAGCTTTAATGATACAGTGCATGATGGCATCAAACACAGACTCCCTAAATGTGGTTTCATTGATGCCTACATTCCCTACATCAGAAGCTACAAGCTCTTCAAAGCTCTCTGCTTCGCCCAATCCAGCTGTCGATTGAAATCCTCGATCAGAAGAGAATTCCAGAAGATGTGACCAAAGTTCAACATAGTGGCTCCATAGCTGAGTGCCCCCCTCTTCTGGAGCCTCGTCCACCGGTTCCATAGCCCTCTGCAATGATGACCACACTAGAAAAGACCAAAGAGTCCATCAAACTCGTGAAAAGAGAAGAGAAGACCGAACAACCCCTATGTTTTCTCATACTTAACAACCCACAGGTACGACTAAAAAATTCAAGTAGAAACTTGCAAAATCAAAATTCAAACTCTTTACTCTGATACATAAGAAGTCACGAGCACGGCCAAAATTAGCAAACGCAAGCTCACCAATATTATTCAGAAATACGGAGTACACGGTTCCTTTTGAATATAGCGCTTTCAGCAGATTGCGTAGGGTTGTGTAGACAGCTTGCTTCTGTTTCGCGAAAAGTTGAGGGAACTGATAAAATATGTTTCCCGTCACCTGCCAGAGACAAACGCTACATAATGACTTAGTTCTCTGAGTAAGAAAGACGATAGTATCTTAGAGCACTAAATTCCAGCGTAAGAAGTTTTGAAACAATAACACAATTTTTCAGAAACAGTTCAATTTCTCGTCAGAAACCGGTTTGAAAACAACGTACTTCATTAGCTCATGCTTACAAAGATCCTGCCAAATACAATATGAGATACAAGGAAAATAAATGGAAGAATATGCCTGCATAGGACTTACTTTTCAAACGCAAGCACATACCTGTGCAATAAAGATAACCATAAAGTCTTCAACATAATCAAGGTGAATAACCATGTCTGCGAAAGCACCTACAAGCGTGACAGCATATCCCAATGACCCTTCACGCCCTTCTCCAACCCTGCCAAGAACAGTAGAGCACAGCTTGTAAGCACCACTTCTAAGGCTAAATACCTCTCTCCTAAAACCAATATGAACACCCTTCATCCATTGGACTTAAAGTTACTGTGCTTCAGCTATTGATCAGTTGCAGCACAAGAATTTCTTGTCAAGTTTCGTTGCATCATTTGTGGTTCCTCAGAATCAATTAAATTTTTAAATTAAATTAAATTTATCTTCATTTTTATTTTAACCCCCAAGCGTCTCAGCTTTTGAAAATGCACTGAGAGGCCAGCCCGAGGGGCTTGCTGTGACTCTTAAGGATTAATAAAACTCGGAACCATTCGTCAACTCTTATATTCTGCTGCACATCGAAGTAAATTACTTCAGATTACCTAGAGGAAAGAAGATATAGTTAAGAAAAAGCACAACGTTTGAAAAGTAGAATATTGAGCAGAATATGAAACAATCAAGGGATATATGGGATGCCCATGAATTCGCTCAACTTCCACATATGACTTCGAAAAAATGTCTCTCTAAACCTATCAGGCCCTGAATTAAGATGACAAAATGTGAGGGGCATAAACCTCGTTGAAGTACCAAAGGGCTCGAGACGATGAAAGGCTTCCGTCAAGCTCTCTTTCCCAGAGAACTTGACAATAGCTGCAGCAAGCTTTCCTACCGCCCGAATGGCTAGCGAAACCCGTTTAGGTTCAGAATCCTGAGAATCGAGAACATCCAAAGCGTCCTTCACAAAAGCCTGCAACAGAAAGAATATGATGACCATTACTCTTTTGTAGCTAATATATCAGATACTGATAAAATCAAAGTTCAAGAAACCTTCACCTGGAAACAACAAAACTGCGCCAGATGATGTACTACATGCAAGGCGTAGAAAAAACTGTCATATATCTCAAGATCAAGAGATTGAGAGTTCTTCATGAGCTTTCCAGAACTAGGTTATCACCTTGTACAAAGTTTGGGCATTTTTGATCCGGTTGTCCGATACAAGTGAACTGGAAACCTGCATCCTCCCATAAAGGTAAACCATAAACCCGTGCAATCATAGCTAAGCTTACTATCAAGTGAGAGATGCTATTCACTGCTAGAAGAGGCCTGCTCTCAAGACCAGAAGTTGACATCACGCAAATCGTCCATTTGTAAAGTAAAAAAACCTCGTTCCTAGAATGACCTTAAGCGCAATAACCGATGGCTTGAAAAATAACAATTATCTTTGGGATAACCCCAGCTGTGCAATGCTGGTCCGATAAATCACAGGAAACACATGCATCCGAATCAAAACGAAACACAAGCAACTCACTTGTGTCATAAACTGATCGTACGCTGGAAGCGCTGCATCTCGTATTTTAGCATTTGTATGTGTGCTAGAACACAGAATGCAACTGGTCAGAGCCTTCTTGTCTCACGGTCAGCAAAATACTACAGGGCAGGAGGTCAAAAAATTCTACCAATTCAAAGTACCGCACAAAGTCTCGCAGATATACAGACTTACGCTCATTGCACGTTGAACGGCCCAAGGTTTTTCCACATATAAGAAAAAACAGTCATTTCAGCCGTAATCGGTACAAGGCATCCTTACGACCAGTGCGACCCATAAAAACCAACATCGGTACACAAGGCACCATTGTGAACCACTGTGATTAAGAGGAAATTTCCATTGAAGACAGTGATAAATTTCCAAGCAAGCCACTAGAAGTCAACATCCGTGCATCATGAAGGTTTATACCAGTGCTCCTGTAGCCAGTGCATATTTCTGACACCTTCTTCTATGAGTCGCAAACTGAAGAGACCCGCATGCCTTGATAGAAGCCGAAGACACGCTAACCAGACATATGAAAAATTAGAACAATGTCATAGACAAATAATTTAAATGATAAATGTAAAACAAGTACAACATCAGGTAGAAAGAGTTCAATCACAATTTAATCGCATTGCTAATAAACGCAAATGAGAAACCTCCCTACAGGGTTCCAATATGACACCGCTTTGAATTAAAACAAAACATACGATCGAACTTCCATCCTACAAACATTAACAAAATTCATGATACTTCCAAGAAGTTCGATCAACAAATTTTAATATTAGAAGAACAACCAATATTAGCAGAACTACCCATAAAAGGTCGTTGAATACCTTTCAGAGGTTCATATCGCTTCAATTCTTCTTGCGGCCGTAATACCTCTTCAATGTAAATGAACAATCGTCGTGAATTCTCCACGGAACCTGCAAAAAATTAGCCCAGGATTATTATAGAAATTCACTATTCCAAAAACGCTCACTCTTTGGAGCATTAATCTCAATGCATACGCAGGAAACCATTTGACAAAAGCTTGTGATTAATTCCATGTTAGTTTTAGTAAAAACTGATAAAATCTTATCGAACATAACAAGCACGCAATACATCCAAGAATACATACAGTGTCGATAAGTACAGTACCTCCAGCGGGAAGAGAGTCGTCGAACCATGTAAGCAGACAGTCGAGACACTTGATAGCTCCCGCCATGAGGACAAGTTCGAGCTTTTGTCGCTGCTTTTCTAATGAGTCCAGACAAAGCTTCAAAATGGCCGACACATTCTCCTCTTCAAAGGTTTCCTTGAAGTATTCTACCAGGTCTCCAAGAAGACGGATGATATGAGCTTTCACTGAAGGCAGAAAAACAAAAAGCATCTGGAATTTAGTCACTTGTAACACTAAGCTTACAGGAGTACTCTCTACGGAACGTCAATACCTTGAACCCTAAAACCGCCTTAAGACAATATAGAACCAGAAGAACGACAAATCTTGACTTACAGGTAGCACTCGCTTTGGATTTCCGAAATTCGAGCATTAGCATACTCGTAAGTTCCTGATTCACCGCAAACGTGGGTGACTTCGAGTGTGTCATATTAGACTCCAACAACACAATAAGAGGAGTCAATGCTGCTGCTTGAACAAGTTTAGACTCATCCCTTCGAAGGTACTTCAAAGACTTTTCCTGCAAATTCAGCCAAAAATTTAGAAGTAGAACAGGCAATGGCAACCCTAAGCCCTAAACAGATGAAAATTGTACATGATGAGAAAACTGTACCTTCAAGAGAGGAGCGTAGGGTAGAGCCCGCGCGCCTATTTTTTCAATAAAAGATGCCAGAAAAGTCCAGCACGCTTCCCTTGCTTTAGCAACAGACTTATCACGCACAAGCGATTCAATAATACTGAAGAGTCCTATGTCTTCATCGAAAACTAGTGCAATCGCATAGGAAATGTCTTCATCAGAGAGCAGTCCTTTGCATAAATCCGAAAAATCAGCCACATAAGGAACAAGGTCAACGAATTCCCCACTGCTGCGCACAGTCTCGGCCGCATCCCGCAGCGAAGTCAAGCAATTCCCTAGCTGCTTGTCCATCCTTCCCAATCACCAGACCGCCTTTTAATAGTCTGCTCGCGATGACGATGAAATCAAACTCCATAACCTGACTTCATTCTTTCCATAAATCACCAAGTTTCTGAGTGTCGACGAACTACTCAAAACACAGAGCCTCAGCAGCAAATGTGCGCTATCTCTCTTAAAAAACCGCAAGCACGTATCTGCATCACATTAGGAACATAAATTCATGAGCCGAGCAAACCAATTGACACCAAGAGTATCAATCTTGAAGAGAATAAAATCCACCACAGGCAGAGTAAACTCTCCAAACATTCAATCAAAAATTGAACACACACGGCGGCTGTGTAGAGACAATTAGGCAATCAGCCTGCCATCCACTTCTGTTTCAAAAGTCTACAGGGAGCAAAATAGAAAAATCTCTGAACAGGGAGCTTACTTACTTACTTCTTGATCCTGGTTGACCACAGAATGATCCATAGCAAACTCGATTCCCTCAAATGCTGGATCGGCGATTACCTGGTAAAAAAACAATTCTCTAATTAGTCGTCAGATACCAATTTCATAAACCCTAATCGAGTCACTACGACTACGGAAGCGAAACCAAAATGATCTCACACCTGCAGTGTCAAATCCAATAACATTCTCAAGGAAATACACGGGCATTGACATAATTCAAATTTTGCATCGCTGCTTAAGCTAAGAACCGAATCAACAAATGCGCACGATCGTGTCATAATTGACAGATTGAAAAGAGATTGGAGACGAGCAGAAGCAGCCAATTTACATGATTTGGGGGGCTTGATTCAAACGAAACCAAACGAAAAGTTTTTACAATAACGACGTGCTTGATCAAATTCAGTGCAAGTGTTCTTGTTGGCTCGAGGGGAGCGGGCTGATAGGCCACTTTGAATGTGGGAATTAGCGAGCTTTGCCCGCCTTCAAAGCTGGGCTGTGACTGTGACTGAAAATCAATTCGTGCTTCAGTAACTTCAAGTTCAAGCCGTCAAAGTCAGGAGACCTAATTAAGGAATTGTGGCCATGAAAATGGATGTAAGAAATATGAAGCTTTGAGTGCAAAAAGTTAAAAGATGAATTGCTTTTTGTTAAGATAAGTATTATCTTACGCTTACACTCTCCACTTTAGTTAATTATAGTTTATTTTAAGGTATAAAGACAAACTAGAGATTATATTAGAATCCTTTAGACCAATAGAAAAGTACTAGAACTATTAGTCTACTCTCCTCTTCTTCCTTGTTATTCCCTCCTCTCAATGGTTGTTATTACTATTGAGCCACTACAACTTCAACTTCTTTTATTTCCACAATTGGTGGCCAATGGAAGCAATTATTTATTGTGGGCGAGGACTACGAAAGTACACATTTTTTGCAAAGCAATTATCAGTTTGCATCAATTTCAACAGGTTTTATATTGTAAATGATCCCGTTTCCACATCTACTACTTAAAAAACGTTGTTTTTACTCTGTCATCATCTTGTTCCTACTTTGCAACATTAGTATTTGAAACTTGAAAGTCCAAATGAGCTTTGGTACAAGCTCAAATCTCGCTTTGATCATCAAAAAAACATTTTTTTTCTAAAGCCCTCTATGATTGGACTCATTCACGATTGTTAGGTTTTTCAACATTCGTTACTTTCAACAATGAGATGTACCACATTATATCACAACTAAGGTTGTGTGGTTAGTTCATTACTAAACAAGAAATAATTGAGAAAACTCTCTCAACATTTCTGCCCGCATTTACTGTACTTGCACAACAATATAGAAACATGAAATTTGAAAATCATTCAAATCTCTTGTCTTTGTTACTCTTTAATGAGAAGCAAAATGAGATTTTCTTACGTAATGTAGAAGCTCATCCAGTTGGAACTATAGTTCCTAAGTCCCATGCTATCAAAGTTTCTCATGGTAAACCTAAAACACATAAATATGGAAAAAATTGTTATAAACAACAAGAAAGTCATAGTTGTACCCATACCCACAATCGTAATAGCCAACAGCCACAAAAGGAAGCATAGTACTTCCTTTACTAGTAGTCATTGTAAACGTCCATTAGAGTCATGTTCTTGTCACAAATGTAGTAGATGTCAAAACCTGCCATGATTGGTATGTTGACGCTCCAACTTCACCTTCCAACTCCCTACATCATTGCTCCAAATGCTCCATGGTCGGACCTACATGATTCTCTCTCTCATTGCTTTCTTTCTACACTTGAAATGATGCTAATAGATTGGCTAAGCCTCAAGAACTCACTCAAAGATCATAACACAAGCCATGGAAGTGAAGAGGTTGCAATGGTCTATGAGATTAATAAAATGCAAGGTGAGAGACACAACCCTCTCACTGGCCTTAAGAGGAAACAATCAATGTCATGAAAGCTAACTATTGTAACCGCATAAGCCGCATAATCACTCCTCCTAATCCCCCTCTTAGCATTAGTTGCCACATAGTCCAGATGTATGACGAAGTCATAACATTACCCCCTCTTCAAGGTTCTATTATGTAGTCCCGGTACATCAGAGTGTTGATGATAAAATTTCTTAACAGTAGTGAGAGCATTCTGCAAATGACTTGCCAGTTCCCATGAATTTTGGTCTTGTTCATATCCTTGCTATAACACTAAGTATTGAAGTTCTTTCCCTCGACCATTGAATCAAGAGTCAATGTATTGCGAACTTCCCATTCAATATCCCCTGCCGGCGTCACCACTGGTGGTGGAAGCTACTGCTTGTGGCCAGAAATGGTATCTTGACAATATGGTTCCAGAAGCGATACGTGGAACACATTGTGAATTCGAAGCGTTTTGGGGACGTAGCTAATGTACTAGGTCCGATATTTTAGCTGTGATGGAAAAGGGTCCTAAAAACTTTAGCTTCAGTTTTTTAGAAGGTGCTATTGTAGCAATGTGGTCGTATCTGAGAAGTACCATGTCCCCAACTTGGAAATGAGGTTGCTGTTGGACATATTGATCATAGTACGTCTTTGCTTGATCTCCCGCAATTTTGATAGTAGTCTTTATTTCATCATGAACTTCATGTGGATTTTGATCTTTGGCATATATCACATCCATCCACGTACCGGTGGATGTATCAACGCATGGTTGGCTAGTAAAACATTCTTGTTACCAAATCCAATATTTTAGCTTGACCTAAATGACCTACTAGAGGAGCATCATGCCATGACCTTAAAATTTGGAGTTGTATTTCTTCATTATTTAGAACCATAATTTTGTCCATGTAATAGAGTAATACATCTTTATACTTATAGTCTTGAAAATGTTGTCGAATGTGTATTGGGACCCGAGACAGCTCCTTAATTAAGAATGCTACTATTGATTGAAGATCTTTATCCTCTGTGGTTATTTCCCTTATGTATTGAAGAATCTCTGCATCATTCCAAATAGGGTCACATAGTTTTAAGCATTGCTAGTCATAACAAAGATTTAGAATTGTCATCCATGTCTTTCTCAATATCCGTGCACCTAAAGAGCATGTCTACCCTTCCATTTTGTGATCCTCACCTATATTGAATAACAAAATTGTGAACTAGATTTTGCACTTCCACAAAACCTAGGAAACAATAGTATAGAGGTTCTTCATTTTAGAGAAAAATTAAATCAGTCTAAAGTTTTATAACTAAAGTCATTTACAAATAGATTTATGTTTATAAGTTTAGTAAAATATTATATCACTCTTATTCCCGTGTGTGAAATTTGTTGGCCAGTCTATTACCAATTGTAGATTGGAATCTACTATAGATTAAACTATTGAGACATTCCTATAGTTTAAGTTTGTTCTCAGGGAGGCAGGGTGCTATGGATAATCAAATAAGGTAATGGATTTAATTCATTCCTTAGTTTTATGCACAATTAAAGGGAATAGGGAAGTATTCAACTCCACACTTACAATAGATATAGCTTTAATTTATTATAATTAAATCAGGAGGAAAACTTATTCCATTGATTCTCTCATTCCATAGCTTTAGCTTTTCCTTCCAATCACCAACCTAGTACAATCTTCAATTGAATCTCTTCTATATTTCGACTGCATCAACAATTGCTTGTATTCTTCTCTTTGTACTCCATTCTCCCAACGTGCTTTACAAATTCTATTGAGTCCGCTCGACAGCTTCTCTTTCGTATGCACCAATTGATCTTCTCATTTTCCAGTCTTTGATTGACACTCCTTTCTCTAACTATGCACTCTGGGTTATTTCTATTGATGATAAATTAATTATGTCTCTTATTCATTTCAAATCCAAAATATACTATGGTGCTTTCTACACGATTGATTTAATCAAATAATAATTCTAGCACTCTTGATTTATCTCAATCAAAACAATTAATCTTTCAACAACAGATTCTCACAGTCAAAACTCTCGAGGTGTTATCACAATCACAATAGAATTTATCTTTATAATTTGATTTCCTTGCCTATAGATTTTTCTCTCCAAGATGGCATTCATTGATTCACTCAAACCATTGCTCTCATATATCGTCAATTCCGCCACAGAATTAATCTATAGGCCTACAACACATACATCATACATTCACTATAGATGTTCTCACAATCCAGCACATGCTCTTAATAGATTTAACATAAAACTATAGCACCCACATACTCAGTCCAACATTCTCCATTCCACACAATAAAAATCACAATCGAAATCATTCACCAATTCCAAGTACATAATTCCATTGCACACACACAAGCACACACACTGGATTTCCAATAATATCCGCTTTGCATTACAATTGAAATATTACAATAGATCCTCACATCCTCAACTCTGCTTCGAAATATCCATCGCTCCAACACAATCAACTCAACACCAACACTATAGAAAATTAACTCCACTCAATCTAATCTTCCAGCACAACTACTCACAACTATCGATTCTTCACTCTCTTGCACACACTGCCGGCCAATCATCGCAGGAGCTCTGAATCCCTCTCCAGACTGAACACCAACTTTGCTGACAATTGATCTTCACCACCTTCAATGGATAACTGCCAGTAACCACCACAATAGATTGCACCCCATTCATCCATTTCAACCAACCATTGATTATAACACCATAAAACCCACTCAACTGATAAAAATAGTTTTTTAACACGGTAACCACATTCACACTATAGAAAATTAGAAAATTGCCAAAATTTAACAACTATAAAACTAGACTCTATAGATTATATGACTACACCAATGTATGTATAAAGTCCCAGTCCTATATAGTGTTCTAAGGGAGGTTAAATTATTCTTTGTCAAATAAATTAGGTTTTGTCAAATGAATCTTATATGATACATGCTCTAGGACTTAATCATAACAAGATAATACTTATAAAATACTACACGTAATTTATTAATTATTCCTTTTTATGTTTTTATGTCGAATAGTCTAGTCAATCTGCAGCTACGCGATCATACAAGAATGACTAACGTTTCCATATTCTACGTCAAATGATTCCCAGTTGTGCAATGTATGATGATGTCAAGTATTTCTTAATTCTTGTAGTTTTGCCAAATTATGTCAAATGAATCCAAATCAATAAGTGTTAATATACAAACATAACATTGGAATAATTTATAATTCGACCAAAGATATGGAACCTATGACCAACACTTAAATCAAAGTTATAATTAATCTAAATACAACCCTAAGAACTTGAATTCACCAATAACAAGGCGTCAAAGATAGACTTGAAACAATTTGCACTTCATACAATTATACAAAACATTAACTAAAATTAGGATACAAATAATCAACAAATCATAAGATTGAAACTTGAATAAAATTAATGATCAAGACTTAAACACTTATTTATAATAAATCATGCAAATTCTAAAACTAAGACTTGATTAAAACCACAACAAATTGCCAAGGTTCCAAAACATAGAACAACTCAATAAATAATTAATAAGTTAATAAGTTAATAAGTTAATAATTAAAATAATTAAAATAATTTTAGCTTAACGCTTTAACCCTTGCAGCTCAAGCCCGAAGACCAACTAGCCTTCTAAAACCGTGGAATCGGCCCTTTTCCCCGTGCAACTTGGGCCCATGAATCAAATCCCTAATTTTGAACTTTGTCAATGTTCTACAGTCCACAAGTTGCAGCACCTGATTTGACTCACAGTTGTGAAATTTGATTCCATTTATTCAATCAATCAA
The DNA here is from genome assembly GCA_950106755.1 of Climacium dendroides. Taxonomy (NCBI): domain Eukaryota; kingdom Viridiplantae; phylum Streptophyta; class Bryopsida; order Hypnales; family Climaciaceae; genus Climacium; species Climacium dendroides. Next base: position 23,316,059 of record OX467091.1, read on the forward strand.
CCACTTGCATCACAATTCACAAAATGACAATTCAAAGAATCGTTTGATGCTTGGGGGATTCAAATCAACAATAAACAAGTAAAAATTATCGCAGCACTGTAGTGACCAATCTCCCGACCAAATTTTCCAAATTAAACCTTGTTTTTCTCAAATTTAGCGATTACGAGTACTTGGAAGTATCAATCAATCATGTTCAAACAGTAGATTGTATTCGGACTACAACCAAGATTCAAGCATCAACAAAGTTGGAAATGAAAATTGGAACTTTGTTACAAACTTCATGGTTGATCAGAGTAGAGTTTACTATCCGTGAAAGGGCGATGGAATGAAATGGTGGTGTGATTGTGTTGGCAAGGAGCTTCCTTTGGAGCCTTGGAGGAGGTGTTGCGCAGGTAACGGCTATAGATTTCAGTATTGCCTTGGCCTCTGGCTTTGGCTTTTGGAAGAGGAAATTGGGGCACGGCAACAAGTAAAGTTGGTAATAGTAATACAATAAGTTATGGTCAGACCACCCATATCTGATCACTTAAGCATTTGCCGATGCAATTCTCACTGCAAACCCCACTTCTTCGCACAATTTGGCAGCAATTTGCTTGCGATCAAATTGATTCTTCATCACAACTCACTCCCGAACTGCTCCATCTTCAGCCGTGCCTCCACCACGATTCTCTCCGATGCAGATTTAACCAACGCTGATCTTTCCCACTACTTCTTGAATCCAGGCAAATTCAAATTTCTGGGTTGTCCGCTTCTCCTGGTCAAACTCCCGAATTCTTTCCAATCAGAATTAGTGGTTGCTCACAGATAGCATCATCGCCAAATAAATTATAGTCTTCTTGTCTCCATGTGTGGCCTAGAAAAAGATTGTTTCTGTAATTCGATGCTGATCACTCATGTGTCAACTATGCACCCACTCTGGAGCCCAAAAACATCTTGAAAATTTGATTACCACACTCACGAAATACCTAGAGCTAAGCAATCTTCCCGATCAAATTCCAAAAAAATTCCACAGAAATGTCCCCAGAAATGTTGTTACTTTGTTGTACTTCGTTGTCTTCTTTCTCCCTCGGCTAGAATGAATTTCCACAATACCATAAAAATTCAAACAATTCTCATAATAATCACAATCATATAATCTCACAATATTATATAATAAAAATGGGTCTTACAAATGCCATGGATTGTTTCATTACTAGAAAATTTCATTTTTCTGTTGTTTTGGTCGCGTTGATCCGATCAAAATCTAGTAGTGTTTTGTTTTTTAGGTTTTTATAGTTTTTCGAAAAAAAGAACCGGTGTAAATTTGAAGGGGTGTGACCTAAGTCACACCTCATTCATCCAAGTGTTTATTTATTTATTTTTGAAAACACCTAATAAATTTCCCCTAGCATTCCTTGCAATCTTAGAATGTAAATATAGAAGCTAATTGAAAGTAATACTTCTACTTTTTCCTACAAAGGGGCCCCTAATAGCTAGTTTTATTCTAAATTTTCATTCTACAAAAATCAAAAGCGGAGAGTAACTTTGACCATCGGGCTTGCTGCGATTGAGTTGCTTTGTAGTAAAGAATTGTTCAAGATTTTCGTGGTCTGAAATTAGTCTAACTTGGTGTAGAGATCCCACGAGATATACCCGCCAATCCTGGAAAGCTAGGACAATGCTAAATAATTCTTTATTGTAATGTCGTAATTTTGTTCAACTATTGTCATCTTAGAGCTACGATAAGCACAGGGATGGAGATGCCCATCCTCCCCATGTTGTAAGCAAATGCCCCCTGTTGTAGTGTCCGATGCGTTTGTTTCAACAATAAAAGGCTTGTCAAAATTGGGATGTAATAGTATTGGGGTTTGGATGAACCAAGATCAAAGCTCTTCAAATGTAGCCTGTGCCAAAGGAGTCCATTCAAATTGTAGATTCTTCCATGTCAATGTTGTGAGAAGTGCCGTAATTTTGGAATAATCCCAAATAAATCTTTGATAAAAATTTGCAAAGCCTAAAAATGCTTGAACCTCTTTTACAGTTTGGGGGGGGCCATTCTTGTATTGCTTGAACTTTATCAGGACACATTTCCAGTCCTTTTCCTGAGATGATCATGCCTAGGAATTCCATGGAAGTGCAATGAAATTGACACTTTGAGGCTTCAGCGTAAAGGCCGTGGTGTTGCAACCATTGGAGAACATTTTTTACCACTACTTGGTATTCCTCCAAATTTTTTGAAAAGATAAGTATGTCGTCGAGGTAAATCACCATTGAGATGTTTAAGAAATCATAAAAAATATATTGCATAAATGCTTGAAATTGAGCTAGAGCATTGGTTAGCACTACAACAAAAGCAGTGTTTTATGACTGCAAAATATGACTGCAGTGAGTCGTAAAATCAAAAAATACGACTCACGCAGAAATCACTGTAGATGACTCGGAATATGACTGACTCCAGTCGTTTAGAAGCAATCGCTTCAGACATCAGTCATATTGACAGTCATATTTTCCGAGGGGTATAAATACCCATTTTTAGCCATAGTATGCCAACATGGCGTATACTTTGACTTTCCTAGGGGAGTCTTGACTTTTTCTTGAGTTGCTCGGGCAAACAAAAAAATCCTACGTGGAATATGACTATGGTCAGTCATATTTTTGGATGACGTGGAATATGACTGCGGTCAATCATATTTTTGGATGACGTGAAATATGACTGCGATCAGTCATATTTTTGGATGACGTGGAATATGACTGCGGTTAGTCATATTTTTGGATGACGTGGAATATGACTGCGGTTAGTCATATTTTTTGATGACATAGAATATGACTGCAGTCAGTCATATTTTTAGATGACATGGAATATGACTGCAGTCAGTCATATTTTTGAATGACATGGAATATGACTGCAGTCAGTCATATTTTTGGATGACGTGGAATATGACTGCAGTCAGTCATATTTTTGGATAATATGGAATATGACTGCAGTCAGTCATATTTTTGGATGACATGGAATATGACTGCAGTCAGTCATATTTTTTAATGGCATGGAATATGACTGAGGTGAGTCATATTTTGTAGTAATGTAGAATACGACTCTCGTCAGTCATATTTTATGAAATATGACTTTTGTAAGTCATATTTTTGGCTTCATGAAGTTGCAAGTAGCTTCCAATGTCTTTGTTTCAACTTTTGATGCCTGCATATACAATCAAAGAAATGAGAGGTTAGTTTTTAGTGATTGAACAATAAAGCTTAACCTTCAAAGATTTACAATCAACACAAAATATGTAGCTCAAGTTTAGAATAGGAAGAATAAGATTGATGATGGAGGAAACAAGAAAAAAAATATAAGTACTAAGAGATAACAAGAATCAAAAGTTAAAATGCAATAAGAAATAAAAAGTAACAACTAAGCAACAACTAAGACACAATAAGAAACAAGAAGCAACACAAAACAAGAAACAACAACTAAGACACAATATGAGGCAATAATTAAGACATAAGAACAAATAAAAAGCAACAACTAAGATACAAAAAGAAACAAGAAGCACCAACTAAGACATGACAAGAAACAACAAGAAATGAGAATATAGATGCAACAAGAAGAAATAAGAAGCAAGAACTACAAAACAAGAGAAAACAAAAAAACAAGAACTAGGAAGAAGAAAGAGTTCAAATGCAAGAAAAAGAAAGAATTTAAATGCAACAATAAGAAACAAGAAGCATGAACTAGAGAGCAACAAGAAACAAGAGTTAAGATGCAACAAAAAGCAACAACAAGTGAGAGCTAAGAGACAATAAAAAGTAAGAAAGAAGAGCCACAAGAAGTGACGACTAGTGTTTCAAAACCCTAAAAAGTGGCGGCTAGTGTTTCAAAACCTTAAAAAAATGACGATTAGGGTATCAAAACCCTAAAAAAATAGTGACTAGGATTCAAAATCCAAAAAAGTAGGTAACTAGGATTTCAAAATTTTAAACAATGACTTCTCTATATTTTTTTGGAATTGCCCAAATTTTTCTTGAATTGCCCAAAACAAAACAAAATCACTATTATATGAAAATATTAGTGATAATATGATTCAATATTCCCAATGTTCCCAAACATGTTCCCTACATTCCCTATGAAGTACTTTGGTATTCCTAATGGCCGTATAGTATACGCTTGTGAAATACAAGGCGTAAAAATAACTAGTAGTCATATTTTGTAGTCATATTTCTCCCCAAAGTATTGGCCTTCAAGAATATGACTGCAAGCAGTCGCCAGTCATCCTCAGTCATAATTTTGCAATCATAAAACACTGTCATTGTTGTAGTGTAGGCCAAACGACATTACCAAATACTCAAAAAGACCATAGCACGTTTTAAAGGCCATTTTGAATTTGTAACCAACGGCCATCCTTACTCGATGGTATGCTTGTTAGATGTCTAATTTCATAAACACTTTGGCTCCTAATAACCGGTCAATGAGTTCGGGGATTAACAATAATGGGTATCGATTTCTAATTGTGACACAGTTGAGATTCCGATAATCCACGCACACTCGAATTGATCCATCTTTCTTTTTAGCAAATACAATGGGGGTGGACATTGAAGACTTAGACTGCCTTATCCATCCCTTCCCTAAATTCTCCTCCAAGTATCGGCGAAGTTCCTCTAACTCCACTATAGACATGGGTCTTAGACCTATGTTTCGTGGCTCCTGTCCCTCCTTGAATTCAATTTTCATGTTGGATATCCCATGATCCGGTAACTCATTGGAGGCCTCTTCACTGAAAGCCCCTTGTATATCTTGATATTCCATAGGAATTGTCTTTTTAGTAACTTCATTATCTTCATTTGTGCCAAATAATTCCGATACCTCCAATGTATATAATTCAATACCTTTAGCTGATAATTGGAATGCCGACGCTGCAACCTCCACCCAGGTTAATGCTATGACAAGGCTCTCCATAGGGCATGAGTTGACCGTCTCATTGGTTGTCTCCCTTCTCTCCTTCGGATTCAACCAAAGCGGTAGCTGACAACAAATTGATGGTTGCATCCAATGTGAAATGCGCTCCCTGATCTATAATTGCACGCAGGTACAATGGAGATGCCGAATACATTGGTTCAAACTCAAATTGCAGACCATTGGTCACCACATTCTACGGTGTGCTCGGATACCAAGGTGATGACCTTAGTCCCGGGTATACCCTTTTCTCGATTCTTCAATTCTTTCATCATCCTTCCCTAGAGCTGCTAGAGACAAAGGTTTTGAAGGAGTGATTGGGCATTTTGCACAAACATAGCCTAATTGACCACATCCCAACATCTTCTTTGTTTTTGAAATTTCAACTGCTTAGCTGCCGTCTTTACCAATGCAGTTGTTACACCAATCGAATCCAAGTCCATTAGAGTTGGTCCTGAATTTCTTGAACTTGTTGGAAATCAGCCAACTTGATTTTTTGAGGTGGAACTATATGTTATGGGACGTCGATTTTGGCGCCGTGACCACAAGTACTCATCGATTCGAGAGGACATGGCCATCTATTCTTGGAGCCTCTGGGGTTGTATTTCCGCAATTGCAATCGAATCCAAGACCTCGTCTTTGAGTCCGCTTCAAAATCGCGCAATCAAATTTGCCTCATTCCAATCCACTTGGGCCGCATGCTCATTAAACATAGAAATATATGTCGCCAGTGATCTTGTTTGTTGGAGTTTTCCCAATTTGTCCTCGGTGCTGCTTCATCGATCAATATCACCATGTACTACAATTAATGAGTCTCAAAACACCTTGTAACTTGCCAACAACTCGTGGTGACGTCCCTCATCCAAAGCCTGTAAGACAGGCATTGTTCAATTTTGAGCCGCACCCATTAAATACGAGAGTGCGTAAGTAATCTTATCGATGTCTGTTCGATATGCTCAGGGTTTGCCTCGGAATATTAATCGAAGTTGAGCAAGCCACTTGTATACTTCTCCACCTTTCTTTCCAGAAAACTTGTCAAATGTTGTTACTTTACAATCATATTCTTCACTTTGTTCGTGGCCCCGATCTAAAGCCTTGGCAACTGTTGGGGGAGACCCCAACGAGGGAGGCACCACCACCTTTTCCGAGATTTGTTGAATGAGATGAAGAAGTGCAACTTAGAAAACAACCTAGACTTGTTGCTAGATGAAGGCCGCAACTTCTGAGCTGGCCCCTTTCAACACCTGTGACTCCACCTCCTCAACCTCCCTTTTCGAATCCATCAGCTCTTGGCTCCAAGAATTGCGCAGTCGAATTAACTTCTTAAAACTCAGATGCTAATCTTTTCACTTCCATAGTGAGGATAGATACATCGCTTTGTGTTTATCATTGCTTGGATCCCCAACAAGACATCCCCATTGCTGGAGTTGGAACTCAAGGGATTTTGACTTGGTATTTCCATGCCAGTTGTAAAATTAATCAATCAAACTTATACATTACCTTACTAAAACACATAATTTATAGAAGCCTGATTTTTTAATTCCGATTTTCACGTCAGAGTAAAATGGTCCATGGAAACCGTAGCCCCTTGTTTCATCTTTCAAGCTCAATGGAGCCTTCACCAAATCAACTTCTTCTTGCCACTTGGCGAATACATCAACGTCATCATGAAAAGCTTGAATTTATATATGCATTTTCAACCTCAAGCTAATTTATAATAATAGATTGGTTTAACATTTAAAGAGAAAGTACGCCAAGCACGTAAAGTATAATAAAAGATAGTTAAAGCTCATCTTGCAATTGTTTCCGTCAGAAGCTGCCACCACGAAGCACGTAACCTACTTGTACAGTGACTCAAATCCAAATTGTCAAACCCGAGGGATCTTCCAAAGTGCGGTTGTATCGCCGAGCTTGCTCTTTGGTTGGGAAGCGTGGACATTCAAGACCTTGCATTATGTCAGAATCTACCACGATTGGTATGTTGACGCTCCAGCTTCACCTTCGAACTCCCTACATCATCGCTCCAAATGCTCCATGGCCGGACCTATACGAATCTCTCTCTCATTGCTTCCTTTCCACACTCGAAGTGATGCTAATAGATTGGCTAAGCCTCAAGAACTCACTCAAAGATCATAACACAAGCCATGGAAGTGAAGAGGTTGCAATGGTCCATGAGATTAATAAAATACAAGGTGAGACACAACCCTCTCACTGACCTTAAGAGGAAACAATCAATGTCATAAAAGCTAACTATTGTAACCACACAAGGCGCATAACTACTCCTCCTAATCCCCCTCTTAGCATTAATTGCCACATAGTCCAGATGTATGATGGAGTCATAACAGTAGAGTGGGCCATTTGACCAATGTCTATTGAACATCAGAGTATTTTGTGAAAATATTTTAGGAGAACAAGAAGCTTCGAGTTGAAAATCGAGAAGCTCATACCATAGATGCGTCTATGGTTCTATCTGCAAATGAAGACCGCGAAGCATATGCTATTGAGAGGTGAGTCTTGTAATGCGCTCCTTGACTCTGCAATTGTATATACAATTTTGTAAGATAAGATATTTTTTGATGAAAATAATCTTTCAACTTGGCAAACCAAAAATTTGATGACTATAGTTGGATCAAATGTGTTTTGTTTCCAAGAGGGACCAACAAAGGTGATCTTGTCTGAGGGCACTACCATGACATACATGTGTGCTATGTTTTCTCTCTCTGCATCTTGGAGCTTAATCAGCTATCGGGATGTGCGTACCAATGGTTTTAACCTCTTGACCAAAATTCTAGATAAATGAGAGGCTCTAATTTTTATGCATAAAAATAAAGCTATAGAAACAACCTTTGCTGAAACAAGTAGTTTTTATCGAATTTCAATCCAACCACTTGTTGTATTTAGTTTTGTTTTATCTTAGAAAGATAATAAAGCTTCCATTTGGTGTAGAAGATTGGATCATCATAGCTCTATTTTGTTTAGAAAAAATATTTTATATATTGTTGGACATGATTTGCAACCAACAGATGTCAATTCAATGACATTGTGTCAAGCATGTGTACAAAACAAGTTAATTTCCAAACCATTGTTGTAGCAACTACCTCATGAATTGTCACCTATGCTTTCAAGACTACATGGCAATATTTGTGGTCCAATAAATCCTAGCTCTTGACCATTTCAATATTTTTTATTTTGGTTGATGCCTTGAGCAAACAATCACATATTTCATTATTATCAACAAGAAATTTGGCATTTGCTAATCTATTTTCAATACTCATCCGTTTTAAGGCTCATTTTCTTGATTATCCAATCAAAACTTTACATATAAATAATGCTCAAGATTTTTGGTCAAGATCTTTTGAAGATTATTGCATTGCAACGAGGATTGATATAACCTGTTCAATTCTATATGAGCATGCTCAAAATGGACTAGTTGAATCTTTTATCAAATAGATTCAACTTATTGTAAGATCGTTGCTACTTCATGCAAATTTGTCTACATTTATGTGGAGACATGTAGTTCTTCATACTACGACTCTAATTCGGCTCTGTCTTTCATCTTTGGAAATTGTTTTATCACAAGAGTTTCCTTCAAAATGTGTCCAAATGTATCCCATCTACAAGTATTTGGTTGCCGTGTATGGCTTCTAGTTCCAAAACCTCAATGCCATATTATTGGAGTTCATCGACAAGAAGGCATATATATTGGATTTGATTCACCATATATTATTCATTATATTAATCCATCAACTAGTACATTGCTTTGTGCTTGTTTTGCGAATTGTTGATTTGAAGAAGACATATTTTCAACTCTAACATGAGTATATTGGCTTAAAAATATTCTAAGAGCTTAGTTTTCAAAGTACTTGAGACTTTTATATTAAATCCTAATCTTTGCACATCTTTGACTGAAAATAAAGCTGCTAAGATTTTGCATTTGCAAAAGATAGCGAATAAGAAACCAGATGGTTTTAATGATGTATTAAAGATTACTAGAAATCCATTAAATGAGGCTAAAAATGTCCTTGCTAGAGTTTTAGTCCCAAAACCTATTACATTGAACAAACGGACTTAGAGACTTGATAAGCAACCACGGAAGTGGAAGATTATGTTTGATAATATTATTTTTCCTTTCTCAATAGCAGCCAATGTCAATTTTACATAATCACTTCTATCAAATTCTCCATCTACATCCAATGTCACTATGATTCTTAAAGAAGAATTTATTACTTGCGAACAAAACAAGTCCAAGTTGAATATAGAGTTATTTGTAATGTACTGCTGTATATGTGATATTTGGGATTATAAGGAAACAATTGAAATAGATGACTTATTTATCTCTATGATTGTAAAGAATATTTCTTGTGAGGAAGATGATCCAGATCCAAGTACTATTGAACAAGTGATGCATTGCTCTAATTCATTTTTTTGTCAAAAAACACTAAAAACTCTATTTTTGTTGCGTTCGCTCAAGGAAACAAAAAAATATTTCTTTTAGAATCTAACTATAGTATCTTCAATTTTACTCATCTAAGATCATGTAGTAAAAATTTATGAAGTTTAACCATACAAATTGAGAGATATTAGTATTCAAAGTTTATTTTTATTTATTTTTTGAACACTAGCCTACAATTTCAAATGACTTTGACCACCATTTGTGAAATTTTTTTGTAATATAAAATTTAGATAAAAAATTTGTCTTGAAGAAATGAGTTGAAAGTCTAGGAAAAAAAATTCCCAAAACACACACTTGATTTTCATTCTTTAAAAAATTGTTAAATAGAAGTAGGTTTAAGATTGAAATAAAAACTAAATCATTAATAGCTCTAAAATGAAATTGAAACAAAATAATTTCAACAATGAGATTGTCTTAGCAAACAAACTTAACCTTGTCAAGCAATTGTTTTTGAAAAATTGTGAAAATTGGATTAAAAAATGAATCCTAAAAGTTATTTTTTCGAGAAGATGCTTAGATTGCCTAAAAAACAAGATTGTTCATAACTTTCACATCACTAATTCAAATGGAATGAATCAAAGCTTTACATGTACACAAAAATATGATCCACAAGAAAAAAATTAATTGAATTTCAAATATTTATGGATTTATTTTTTTGCCTTCTGAATGTAAATTTGGACTTTTGTGGTATAACTTTTGCTCCTATCCACCAATTGATTTAAACTCATATTCCCATAAAGCTAATAAGTTTTTCTATCTTATGAGAAAGTTTCAAAAAGTTTCATTGAAAATTGAGTTCATAGGAACTTGCCCTAAATCCATTTTGTCCCTTGAGGAAACAATGAATCTTTAGGATTTAAACACATTTATAATTCATCCAATGGACTGTAAGCCATTCTTAAGAGTTAAATGAATCATTATTTCAAATCTCCCTTCAGAAGTATCCTATAAGATAATTTCATTTAATTGTGATCCCTTTCTTAAATCATCATCTACAAATTTTCACCTAAAATGTAGTGCCTCTATACATGAGAACAAAAGTTTGATTTTAGGTACATCTGTTTTTACCACCTTGGAAATTCATAGTTTATTCAAACAATGTCCAAAAAATGCATAAAAAAAGAATTTAGGATATTCCTTTGACTTCCAACAAGATCCAACCAAAGAAATTTAGGCAATCTAACCCTAATATAAGGATGTTGAGGATAAATAGTGACCCAAAACCTACTAACTCCACAATTGATTCTTAATTAGACTTCTTTTTAGAAAAAGTGCTTGAAATTGAGCCCACCTATTAATTCCATAAGTAACAAAGAGGACACACTAAGCAAAGTTCTATAGAAGGGGGCTCAAATTCTGACCGTCTTCTTCAAACTATTCTTGTAGGTGGCTTGGATATGAACATGGTTGTAAAATGGGCTACTATTAATGTTAGATCATAATGAGATTGGTTCATATTTAGCCAATGGTTGGAATAAAAGCTAAGATGGATTCATTTCAAAGTTAGGGGGGGGGCACTTAATTTTCCTAAACAAAAAATTGGCTACCCAATTGCTTTCTTGCATATGCTAAAGAATTTAAAGTCCATTTAAGTTTAGTAAGAGTCTCATTTTGGAACCTAATGTATTACTTTTTGCATGCTGTAATATTTTTTTTGGAAGAGTCCATATCTTTTTTCAAGCTTAGCACATTTGGGTTTTGCAAGGCCTATGATTAAAAATAGGTGCCTTTGATAAAATTCTTTGAAAATTCATAAGTAATTCATAAATGCTCTGAAAAATATGAAACCACTTGCGTTAGATTTGGCATCAATTTTTCTTCAAGTGGAGAATAAGGATAAATATTTTCAGACATTTGAAACCCATCAGAAAGGTCGACCAGCCCTTAAAGGGTCGGTTTATGAGCACACTACGTTACCTGAAATTACTGATTACTTGCTTACCGGTATCCTGATGTAGTTACGTCACCTGTACAGTACAGTACAGCGAGGCAGTGCAATTAGAGAGGTTGAGAGGAGCGAGTCAGGGGCTTAGGCCTAGTGTGAACAGTGGCCCAAAAGCAATGTCAGCTGAATGTGAAGGGGATTCGACCGTTAGGCTTCAAGTGAAAAAGGTGAAGGCAGCGAGCCAGCAAGCTTCGCATTCTCCATCGCAATGACGAGCTTTGCCCGAACTAGCCATCGCCACCGCCACTTTGCCGTATCGCCTTCCAGCTCCTTGGCCCTCGCTATGGCGGAATCTCAATCATCTCGCGCTTCCGCCCTCCGCGACCTGCTGCCCTTCCTGCGCCTCTCCTGTCGTTATGAGCCCCAGCTCTGAAGAAGGCGATTTAATTTCCCAAATTCCACTTATGGCGCATGATGTTTTGATTCCTGGAGGAAGGGCGTCGCGGGGTTAAGCAAACGAGGCGTACAATCGCTCCCCACGGCTTGCTGTAACGCCTCCCGATGTGATGGATCTTTTCTTGCAGGATTGGGAGGCTTTGGGGGAGAATGGGGTGAAACCCTAATTCTTGTGTATTGGGTTTGGTGAAGTTGTGTGAGTTTTTGTGAATTTGTGGTTGGCTGCTGAGAGTTGAGATTTTTTGAGTGTGCGGTGAGGGGGGAGTGATTACTGGAGTGAGGTTTGAGGTTTGTGTGATTCCGAGTGAGCTTGGTAGGGTTTGGTAGGGCTGCAATGGCTGAAGTGATAGATTTTGTTGCGGCACAACATGCTGTGAACGGTGTTCAGCAGAATGATGAAGCAGGACAATTGGCGGCGACTGTGGCAACGGCGCAGCATGCTCCGGATGATATCTCGTATTCTTACGTGAGCAAGGAGGTGTCGCAGGCTATGTCCTATTCGGTGACCGCCGAGGAAATGAAAAGTAACGCAGATCGCATTCAGAGTATAACGATAACTCCTGCACCGGTTGGAGCACAGGATGCGCATTTGCTTCAAGCTAATATTCGGTCGAAGAATCGTGTGGAGGATGAGCTTGATGAAACTAAAGATGACCTTCACGCTGAAGCAACTTCGAGCAGTCAAGTGAAGGGGGAAACTTCGGGTACCCCTCGTGAGGAGCCCGACCTTGACAAGTTCGAGTTCCCAGTCGCTCCAGCCCGGCCTCCGTCGATTCTGAAGCCTCGTAAGCCGATTCTTCAAGCTTTGACCCTGCCGAATGAGCAATCACCGCAACCGTCACCCCGTGACAGTGAGCAGGGGGATACCCCCAGGGATTCACCTGTTAGGACGCCACCCATGTATGTGGCCCACGCTTTGATGAGCAAAAAGCCACCCAAGGCCCTAATGCGCAGTAAGACCCGCCTTCTAGACCCGCCTCCGATGACGCCTGCAGTCAGTGCGCTTGTGGCTAGGGGGCGTCTTTCCGCTAACAGTCCAGACCAAGAGTATCAGCCGCCAGTGACAAGCAGGGGTTTGCCGACTAGTCGAAAAGTGTCAGTGGTGGGGAACTTGAGTAGAGTTGCTTCATTCGCAGCCTCCACGCCAGGAAAGCTCAAATCCTTGGCTGCCGGGCTGTTCACTCCTCGAGGTGGCGCTGCGCCAACACCAACCGGTTTCCCGCCTCCAGAAGAAGAGGTGGAGGTCTAACACCAATCTGGATGCAATTTAATTTTAGTGATTACGTCAGATACGTTTCGAAAATCATGATTGCATTTCGATATTCCTCTGTGATATTGCAGATCGATCCTTTGGATGATGAATCGATTCCAAAGTACAAGAAATGGAAGAAGCGGGGCAGCCGGTGGCTCTACATACTCCAGTGGATCTGTCTCGTTACTGTGTGTGTCCTCCTCGCGTGTTCTGTTCGTGTTCGATCAATGAAAACCATTTATTGGTATAACATTGTCTTGTGGCAATGGTTCACTCTGCTACTCGTGGTAACAAGTGGTCGTCTCATCTCTGGTTGGTCTGTTCAGGTATGATACTTATTTAATTATTGCTTTCCCATTATCTCTCTGTTATCTATAGATGGTCGCCTCTTCCACTATCTCCTATAACCATTTGAAATTGCATGCAGCTTCTCGTGTTGTTGATAGAGCGTCATTTCTTGCTCAAACGGCGAGTTCTTTACTTTGTATATGGATTGCGGCATTCTTTTAAGAACTGCATATGGGTGGCGCTGGTCATTGGAACCTGGAAGGTTATTCTGCGGAATAATACCGATCAAAATACTGTTCCTGTTATCACAAAGGTAAAAATGTCTTCCCACCTGAACATGATATCAGTACCTAAGCAGCGCCAGAGAATGCAACTATAATACTTGTGTTAGTCATAAGAGAGAGAGCGGCCTTTTTGTGATGAGCTGAAACGACCTGTCAGCAAGCAGGGAAGAAAGGATGACTCTGAAATTCCTCTTAGTCGGTCTACGTAGCATTACTCACGTTTCCGTTCTTCTCTTACAGTCCCTACTCATCTGAATTTGATGTTTTTCTCAGGATTGAGATAAAGTTTACGAAAGTATGAAATCCAGTTTAGGAGATTTATTAGCTGTTATTTCGGTTTGAACATTATCCACTCTTGGCTGGGAATTAATATAGAATTGTTGTATTGGAGTTTTACACAGGTTCTGTGGTGTTTTTTCACAGCGTCCTTGTTGTGGATGTCCAAAATTTTGTTCGTGAAAACTGCAGCCAACAATTTCCACCGAGCAGCGTATTTTGATAGAATCCAGGATTGTTTATTTCATCAGTATGTGCTGGAGACGTTGTCGCAACCAAAGCCAGACGACGACTACTACTACTGGGGTCATGGTGGAGGGCCGCATGTTGATGACAGCGTCATGAAGGTAATTTTCAAAGAACCCGAATTTTTCATGGAGTTCTGTAGTCGTGGACTCCTATGCTTCGCAGCTTATTGTTTAATGATGACTGACAGGAACCTCAACAGCAAGAACCAGATTCCGCCAGGGTACGAACTTTCTACCGTACAAACTCATCAGAAGCAAGCAGAGCAGCCAGAGATGCGAAAGCATCTGAGCAGGACTCGCAGGTAAACATTAAGCTGATATCTCTAAATGCACGGGGAACTGTAATTGAATTCTGCGAAGTCTCTAGTACCTACTCTAAAGTACTTCTTGGAGAGTCTCGAAGACTAGGACTGCTATGTTCAATCGTTTAATCTCCAGGTGAAAAGGCTTGAAGAATATAAATGATCTCAAACATTCAATTTGTGTGTGCACATCTGCTCGATATCCTCTGACACGGCAAGCAATTTGCATCTTGAAATCCTGGAAAAAAAGATCTACTGAATAGATCTGCGACCATAGAAACCTGTGGTTGGTGCATTTAGGGCTTCCCTAGAAAGCAGGAAAGAGTTTGATTCAAGTCCTTGTAGTATTAGAATGAACCCGTGCAGTCCTGATCCTCTTCCACCACCCTCGATTTTTTTCTGATCATAATATATCCGTGATCTGTCGAGTCAAATATTGAAACAAAAGCTCACATGTTCAACTTGGGGCCAGGAGCATACCATAAATATCAGCGGTTCCCATGTACCTGTTGTTGTTCAGCGAGCTTTAGATCCCAATCTATCATCTCCAGGTAAAACTCAATTAGTCATGGCAAGCTATCTATTTATAAATATTAATCTCGCATGTCATTGTTCTAAAATCCGCATTACATGTATGGCTGTATTTAAGCGCGCGTCTAATTCTTTTACGACTTGGCACGGGTTTTATAGCCTGTACCGACGTGTCGAACGAGGCTGCGATTGCCTCTCCGGTTTCTTTCTTCTTCTTCTGAGTTCTTTCCATCGGGGAGAGAGAGTTCGAAGAAGTCTTTTTTTTTCTATGTTGCTATTTGATGACATGTCATTTTGTCCTCACTCTTTCTTGTATGTGAAGTGTCAAGAATTCAAATGTAGAAATCAATTACTGTTTTCATGGAGGAAAAGCTTTCGTATCGAACTTCTTTTGGACGATGATCCTAAGTAGACACAAGAGATGTAGGACTGGTCAGTTCAATGCCGCTGTTACAATGCACATTTTGGATAAAACATTATACTATGTATTTATCTAATGAAAATTCTTCTATATCATTTGCAGTTCCAATTCCCGAAATGCACGTCCCTAGCATTCCGACTCCATCACGTGGAGGTCCTCTCAGTAGCAGAGGCACCCCAGGTTTTGTCAATTATGGCCCAGCTTTCAGTCCTGGAACTGGCTTACAAACGTCTAGGGCTAGGGCCAGCTACCTAGGCTTTCCAGCGGTGAATGATGGCAAAACTGTGGAGCCGGCAGTTGTCATTGCGCAGGATAAATTACAAGAATTAACCTCTGATGTGAGATTCAAACATTCTTATCTATATTTAAGTAACTCAGTGCTTAGATTTTCTTGTCGTTATTGTTCAGTTATACTCTAAAATCTACCCTAGTAGAATTTTTGTCCTATCCGTCCGCTGCATCTGAGCATGAAAAATAATGACCATGAGATTTCCATGTTACTATGGTTTCAGTCTGTGTCACCTTGGACCTTGAAGAGACTGATGAAGCTAGTTCGTACCCACAACATGTCGACATTTTCATCGATGTTGTCAGCTGATTGGGAGATTGACAGTGAAGCCCAAGCCAAATCTGCGGCTAAACAGGTGTGAATCTTCCCCCTTTCACAAACTGAATCAATCTAGAAGAGTACCTTCTTTGCTGTTTTTCCCAGTAACATGTTCACAAGTTATGGAGGATAGCTTTTTTTCAAAGCTCGAGTCATGTAATATGTTGAGACTTTCGACGCCAGACCACGTCTTTAGGTAATGAAGAGATTAACTTTAAACAAACGTTCATGTAAATTTTGGTGGTTAAGGGAAGGGTGAGAAGAGGATACCCTGTGGGTTATTGTCTTCTCGTGCACTATGCATCAGATGAGTGATTTCAACTTCAGCAATCTGGCTACAGATTTTTTACAACATGGCTCCTCCAGGCGCGAAATACCTGACTTTAGAGAATTTCACGGAGTTTTTGCCGGAGGATAAGGCAGCGAAGGCATATGGCTTGTTTGAAGTTACTGATCAAGGTCATATCTCCAAAAAGGCCCTAGTGCAATGGGTAGTTAGTGTCTACAAGGAGCGCAAGGCATTGTCCTTGACCCTCAGTGACACCCGCACTGTGGTCGCAAAGCTTCATCGCGTGATGGATGTAGTAAGTATCCTTATCCTTTTATTGATGTATCTTAGTGGATACTTTGTAAAGCATATCCTCCATGTTACCGAATAGTCTACGCTTCAACTGAGTTTCACGTACGAACTGACAAATCACGCCTATTGTAAAATAAGTGTTAACCTTCTTGTCTGTAAGAACCAAGGTTCATAATGATTGCTCATGCTCCTTGCAATAAAATTTGACAAGTTACCAATTTGGCGCTGCCCATTTATGTCTTGCGTATGTTGACGTGCTCCGAACAGCATGTTAGCGTGCTCTCATCGAATCTCCTAACGTAATACTTTTTGACAACTCACTTTCTGTTTGAAACTGATGCAGCTTATGTTGGCCATTCTTTTGACCATATGCTTCCTTATTATGGGAGTGAACACTCAGAAGCTTTTGGTTGCCTTCTCCTCTATATTGCTTCCGTCTGTGTTTATCTTTGGCAACGCGGCAAGGAGTACATTCGAGTCACTTATCTTCCTCTTTATCATGCACCCTTTTGATGTGGGAGACCGGATAAATGTTGACAACGTCTCCTTGATTGTTGAGGTGCGACTTGCTTGTCAGCACCTTTCTTTGCTCTGATGCAGATACTGAAAATGCACCTGCAATATCGACTGATAGAATAATTATGTGCAATTCCCAGTTTACACGGTCTTCTGGCTTAATCTAAAATGATTGATAGACATAAATGCTAGTAGTGCTGAGGGAGAGAAGGAATAGTGACCCTGGTTTATATTCTACTCACTGATATTCCGTCTGCAGGAAATGAACATACTCAACACCATCTTCTTGAGGTACGGCACAAGCACAGCATTGAGTTTATGATTTTTTTGCATTTACGATCTCTAAGATTAGCATATGCATCATTGCAAGCCACACGGGAATTCATAACTCGTGGTCAGTACAATCTATACTGTTTCTCTATGTCCTGACAACTTTCTTTGGTTGATGCAGTGGCTCGAATGAGAAAGTGTACTACCCGAACTCTGTTTTGGCATCAAAACCGATCTCTAACCTCTACCGAAGTCCAGACCAATGGGATGCCATTGAATTTCAAATTCACTCGACTACACCGTGTGAGAAGATAGGAATCTTGAAAGAGAAAATGGCCAAGTACATTGAGGGATTACCTCAATACTGGTACCCAACATTTCGCTTGGTCTGCAAGGATATTGAAGACAGCAACCGCATGAAGATGGCGCTTTGGATGCAGCATCACATGAACTTCCAGGTTGGGAGCTTTCTCTATCATCATCTTGCATAGGTTTTGAAGTACAACGACTTTATACCCTTCCATGTTTCTCCTCAAAAATTTCCACGGAACATGAACAAGTTTCCAGTAACATTGTTTCAGGAACTCTTAGAATCAAGAAGGGAAACTTTCCATGATTCATGAGGTCTCCTATGGTCAGAGTGATCATGTGGAGGCTCTCTCTTATAGTCTAATTTCACTGAAAATCGTGTGCGGGTTCTAAATATTGTTGTCAATTGTAGAGATTGTCGTTATTTACATCTTGTTTGTAGTGCAGGAGGCTGGTGAGAGATGGCAGCGTCGTAGCAATATGATATTGCATATGAAGACATGTATGGAAGAATTAAAGATTGGCTTCATGCTGCCCAGGCAGGAGATTACTGTCACCGGCATACCTTTGTTGGATGTTCCTCACACGGGTCTATAATATCCACAGGTTGTCGAGGTTTGGGTGTATCACCAAATTCCAGAGGCTGGGCTGCTCCACACAGTTTGTGACTCCCAGCGCTTGGCAGGTAAGTTCTGATCGACAGATTTGATGAATCAACTTCATGATTACCACAATGCGGCGAGACATCTAGAGTTGTCCGGCTTCCCTTCTGACTAGCAAGCCCACTTCCATGGACTTGACTATCATATAACTCCTTATAATTTTGAGTTATATGATAGTTATAGCCTAAGTCACCTAAGGTGACCTGAACAGAAGTTGAAACACCAACAAGAACCAAGTATACCGAAAAACTCTCTTTTTTACGAAACCTAAAAAAATCAGAGCCTTGGACACTGTCACAAGGTGACTTTTAAACATGATTTGAGAAAATCAATGATACATCTACAGGACATTACAAGGTGATTTTGCACATGAATTTAACTAGTTCATGCTGCTTGGTGTGACAAGAATAAATATGAATTCCATCACGAATGAAAAGCAGTTGCAATTCACAGTACGTAACGTTCCCAAACTACAACCACCCGTAATGAAATCACAATTTCTAACACAGGTTCTTTCTAAAGCTCCATGTCGGAAAGGAACATCTACACTATTAAAACAGGTTAACTTTTTGTTTTGTTTGTGATGACATTGGGATCTCCGGCGAGTGAGTACACAACGAATAACTTGTGTTGTTCAAGTTTATGCATTGAGTTTATGTTGATCCGGCCGACGGGCCAAAATATATTGAATTTCCAAGTTTTTGTGAATTAAAAGATTAGAAAATTAGAAAATTCAACAGAAATTTGGAATTTTAATTTGGAATTTTTTTAAAAAGAAATATTTGACTATACTTTATTTTTACCTTTAATTTGCTTATAATTTTAATTTTAAAATTTGTTTGAAAATACTTTTGTTATTTTTGTTTGCCAAAAGAAAATTTTAAAAAATGAAAAGAAAAAATGTAATACAAAAATTGATAGAACACATGGTATTAAACATCAATTATACAAGTGATAAATTTGTTGTATTTGAAAAATGTGTGAAAAGAGATTAATTAAGGATCACTTAGCCATTACTTTACTTTTGTGACAATGACAAAAAGGTAGAAATGTCCATAAGCACCATTTTATATTCTTCCTGCAAAGACACCTAAAAAGTGGGCTAAAATAAACACTTTTTGACATTTTATATTCTCTAATACCTAAAAAGTGAACACACTTTGATTCAAAATCAATACAACTTTTGAGCCAAAGTTGCGCATTAAATTGAACTACAAACCAAACGGCAGCATTTTAATGCAATAAAGATGATGACGAGAGCCATGCGGACATCCAGCCATCACACAATTTATTCGTATAAAAAGATGAAACAAATCACGGCGTCTCCTAATTCATTACCTTTTGGTTGCTCCACCCAGAGCTAGGCTTGCAATAGCTCTTTGCAAGACGAATCCTACATATACAGAATTGAGACCTTAAATATGGTAATCCCTGTCAGTCCTTCCAAGCAGGATATTTACAAGTAAAATCTAAAACTAAATGGATTCATTACAGCAGACTACGCAACCTGCAGCATTAGTAATCTCCTGGCCATGATAGAAGCAGCAGCTGGACTCTCTCAACTAGATCCAGCTTCTACCATTGTCAGGTCGAGCCTCCTCTTCCCTTCCCCATGATGGATCTGTTGCGTCCACTGACCCAATTCAATATAATATGGTAGCGACAAACAATCTTTCCCCAAACAGACCTCTATCTGCTCCATTAAAATTACAAGTAAAAAAAATGAAATCAACTCCGTGACAAATCTCCTTCAAAAAATCGAATTGTTGAATCCTGAAGGGAAAAGGAGAACCAAAAATCTGGCACCTTGAATCTCCAATAGGTGCCGATTCACGAAGGCGTCAGGAATATCGACGCCACTGCAGTAGAAGTACAATACACAGCAAACGCAACTCCACATAGAATGAGCACCACATCAATGACGAGCGATTGGCGAGAGGCATTGGCACCACAAAGCTGAATGTGGAATAAGGACGGGAGGACAAACGCCAGCAATGCGCACACCGTTCCCCCCACCAAGGAAATGAAGATACCGAATCCGGGCACCGACACTGCCAGTATTGCAGTAACCAACACCGTCACTCCACGAATTGCATTCGGCAAAAGAGAGAATAGATACGACGAAGGGGAGACTTTCGTCTGAAACCACGCACTCTGCAGCAGCTTCCCCTCGAAAATCTCATGAACTGGGTACATCATAACAGGATACGTGAAGAAGAGTCCAATGCATAACCCTATTTTCACCAACACAGTCGACAAGTCGTGTGGCAGGTTGAGCGTGATGATGTCCTGTGTGTCGTCTCCGAAAGCCCAGTACCCGACGAAGCCAAACAGGATGTAGAGCGAGCTGATGGCTGCGAAGTCTATAGCCAATATACGAGGGAACTTCCCTGGGGTTTTCATGGAGGCTTCGAGAGTTAAAGTCATGCCGAAGCCCTCGAAGCAGTAGATGGCCACGCCAATGGCAAAGGGCACGGCGCCTAAGGTTGTGTAGGGGTTCAGGTGGAAACCATTGTTGGGACCCTCCAGGTCGTCCTTGATCACCAACACCATAGCTGCGACGTTACAGACATCGGCGAAGATGCTGAACGGGGCGAGGGAGGAGAGGGAACGAACGCTGGCGAGGAAGATCTGGAAGAAGATGAGGATGAAGATGAAGTCGGCGGAGCGGGTGGTGAAGCCCGTGACGACGGAGGAGACGTTCTGGCCCAGGAAGATGAGGTATGAGACGCAACAGCCGGTTTGGGACACCAGGATGAGGATGTCGACGGCGAGGCGGCCGGGGGAGCCGAAGGCCATTTGGCCGAGGTCACCATAGGTGTGCACGTGAATGCCTCCGCCTTTGGCGATGGCGTCTTTGCAACCGACCTGGCACACAGCACCTCAAAATTCAGAGCCATGCCAACAACAACTGCGCATGCGAGCTTCAAACCCTAATTCACACAACCCTGCCCTTTAGCTAGTGGACACAGGCTAACCCCTTCTGTAGACCTCCGAATCACGACGAGCACAAGCACGAAATAATCGAAAAGCCAGAAGCCCAAATTCAACTAGGAAACTAATTGAAAACATTGCACCCGACCTGTTGGAATCATTGCAACAGACATGTCACACACCGCCTCTCACTTCATACTCCACACCAACAACGACTTCTCATGCGAGATTCAAACCCTAATTCACACAATCCTAGCCTTTCGCTATTGACCACAGACTAACCCCTTTCTAGAGACCTCCGAATCACGACGAGGACAAGAACGACAAAATCAACAACAACTCAGAAGCGCAAATTAGATCTGGAGAAGCAATGAGGAATTTAATTAACAAGAACCGACAATTCAGAAGCGCAAATTTGACCTATAGGACCAATTTGGAATGTTATGGCACGAAACAAAAAGCTAGAAGCGCAAACTAGACCTACAGAACCAATTTGGAATTGTATAGTAAGAAAGAAACCGGCGACGCACCAGAAGGAGCATGCAATAGTAAGTAAGACAGGCGGCTCCCGCGACGGACCCTGCAGCAACAGACCAACCAGCGATCCGAAAAGTATACGGCAACCCCAGCACCCCCGCTCCCACAATCGAAATGAAGATGTTGCCTGCTGTTCTCGCCACCGAAGCTTTATGCCCACCGTGCAACATCAACAACGGCGTCTGCTCATCCGGTGAAACCATCCCCACCGCCATCTCCACAGCTTTCACCACAGCTATCACCAAATCTTCGTCTCTCCCCGCAATCTAACCCTACAAACCCCAAACCCCGAATTTGCCACAGTCCTCGTCTTGATCGTTCGCTTAGAGTTCCGCACTCCCCATAATACAATCAAAACCCTTCCCACCCACCCCCCAGCAGATTCCACACAACCTGCCACAACCTGCCAATCCTAAGCTCAAACCCAATCAAAAATCAACCCAAAGTCATGACTTTACTAAGATAATTGCAGCCCAATTCTCTCATGACGGAGCAGCATGACGGTTCATTCCAAGCATGAGAGTGAGAGACCGAGTGGAGGGAGTTCACAAGCGGAATGTGAGACCTGAAGGTCACCGTGACGCCGCGTGGAAACTGGCCTGATGAAAAGGGTTTGTAATCAGATTCATCATGATGGTGACTCAAAAGATGAGCATGGGCCGGAACTGTTGTCGTGTGACCCACAGGATTGAAAATTGGCGAGGGTATGTGTCCAAATACAGATGAACCTGGGCATGCAAATTTGTGCAAATTCGTGCAAATTTTGTCGGGAGAATTAACGTACTGTAGGTTGTGCGCTGTGGCCGCGGCGGGTGCGCGGTGGATAACTGTTGCACAACTTCCCATGCAAGGAAAAAGATTTTCTTGCAACGTGCTGCCAATGCTTGACGTTTGGGTCCAACAAGGTAGGAGGTCCTTAAATCGCCCATTTGCTTAAGAGCTGAAACCGAATTTTTGGGGAGGCGAAGCTTCTTGGAAATATTTTGCAGTAAATTTTCCTTGAAAGACAAATGGAATTGACATCTAACCCAAGTTGTTTCATATTTTTTAGAGCTTTGTGGAATTAGTTATGAAATTTTAAAGTTGAAATGGCATAGGGTTTACTAAAATCACCCACTTCCTCAAATGTACATTGTTTGTACATTGCTAAAGGTTACAAGAAAGCAACATGTACAAATAGTGTACATTTGAGGACTCAGATGATTTTAGAACCTATGTGCTTTTAGAACCTCCCAGCTTAGTTGGTAAAACTCAATAACAAGTTTGGAATACTTGTAAGTTTTATCAGCTATTTTCTTCCGATTTCCATTGAACCATTTTAAAAAAAATACCAAATCTAGATTATTTTTCTATTTTTTATTCCAAATAGAAAGTTTATAGATTTTTTTTACCAAGTTTTTTAAGGTGTTTTCAAATGGTTCTCCCAAAATGTTGTGGCTAGGTTTGGGAAGATTTGAGATCCCTTGGCTTGCGTATTTTTACATGTTTTTGGATGGTGTGCAGAAATTGCAATCAATCTAATGAAATTCATTATATAGAAGTCTATTATAATAGAACATGCAAAATATGGATGTTAACTTATTTATTCTTTCAAGTTTCAATGCATGCATCTCAAACTCTCAAACTCTCAAGTTCAATATTAAAATGCCATTTTTTAATACTATTTCATAACGATAATCGGTGTGTGCTTTTCCAATACTAACTCAATCAATGATTGAATCAACACTAGATCAATCACACAATGATTTAGTACTATAAAAGCACTCTATGAATTGGAGTTTGAAAAAATATTAGATAGACACTTAATTTGGTAAGTTTTTAGTTCAATCGTATCCCTAAAAGCATTGAAATAGCACTCAATTGACAATTGAATCAATACTAAATCAATCATCCAATGAGTTAGTGCTATAAAAGCATTCTATAAATTTGAGTTTGAAACAATATTAGATATTTATTTGATTTGATAAATTTTCTATACAAACTCAATATTAATTCAATCTTATTAGAATTCAAATTTAGTATCAATTGAACCAAAACATATTAAGTTGAGTACACAATTACAATTCAAACAATATAATTTCCTATTATAATTTGAGGTTGTAGCAAAAGTCATAAACACTTTTGCAAGAAGGATTCTCATCAAAACAATGGAATAAAAGATACAAGCAAAGAAGAAGTCATAACTTTTTTTAATTCAAAAAATGAGTTACAACAAATTATGGTCAAATGTGTATGTAATGTTCAAATTCAACTATACTCACTGCTTTTCTAGAATGATCAATTGGTGCACGTTAATCAACATGGCCTTAATCGACTCTTCCAATTGCTTCATGAGTTGGAAATGCATAGACGGATGGCCAGACTTCATGTCCCTCCCTAAAATTGCAAGTTGCATCTACACATGCACCACTCCCAATTAAAAGAATTAGTTTCAATTATATTATCTCCATTGGAAATTCAATTCAAATTGTTTATCAAGATATGCCATGACAAACACAATGATATGCATGATGAAGGAACCAATAGAAAACTACACTATGAGTTTTCCACCAATACAACAAAAAACAAAAAACAAGCTAAGCATAGCAAACTCAAGCAATCTATGGGGGCCTTAATCCAATATATGCTAATATAGCAGAAATTCTCATTGCTTTAGAAACTATGATGATTGCAAATTATCCTTTTGCTTAGCCACAATAAGCTAAAACTTGTAGAGGACTTGAAGAAATTTGATGGATTATTTGCAATCAATTAGTCATTTTGTTTAATCTTGCATCCTATGTAGTTGATTCTGATTTTTGAAATAGCACAATGTGCATAGGGAATTTAAATAGATATTGTGTGTAATTATTTGAAGAAAGTTGCTTGATGACCTGATAGTTAAAAAATACTGAGCATATTTAGATGCAAATCCACATGCATCTGGTCATTGAATTAATGCTATTGTTCACAAAGCATACAATGCAATATTGAATGAAAGGGCTGAACTATCACAATGGTTTCAATGTGGCAAACTAAAGAGGCCAAACCTACGTCATGCCAAGTTCTCTAATGTTTTGTGAACTGTGAGTGGATTGCAAAGAGCATATATGAACTGGACTAACTACAGTTGTACACTACATTTTGAAAAGAATAAATTGCTAAAGTTTAAGAAGAAACAGCTACAATAAATTACTCATTCAACAAATTCACCTTACAATATGAAGTTAGCTTAAAGTCATCACATGAGTGCACATAAATAGGAGTGAATTCACCACATGCATAAAGAAGCCAAATTGTTCTAGTGTGATGTAGATAAGTTTAGTGCGATCTTAATGTGCGCCATATAGCACCATTCCAATTGCACTATGAACAGCCTTTGATCCATAAGGATCCACTACACCATCTTCATGAATGCAACTTTGCCAGTTGCTTTCTATTCCACAAGAAAAGAAACCAAATGAAAATCCAACCACATAATTTTCAAAATATATAATGAGTAGAAACAAATGGAAAGTTGGCACTATACCTTTAGTTAGGGCTTTCTTTACCTCTATATGCAGCACACATATACTCCTTCCATGCTTCGATTTTGAAGTTGTTTGTATCATCTTTAGGTTTTGGATGACCTAATAGTTGATAGAATTCAGTTCGCAGTTCACTTGTCATAAGCCCTCGCTGATCTCATATGTTCTTCATGGCAAAATGCTGCAAGCTACCTTGCTTTCCTTCACCCAAAGGACCCCATTCCTTATCAAACTTTGAACGTATTGTTGAATTGTCCTCGTTCACATCAAAAGCTGAAAGGATGCACTCCTTTACCACTTCTTCATAGGAATATATGGTGGAAAATGGATGGCTCTCATACAATAGTTTCATTGCCACATCTATCATAATTTTCTATTGTGGAGAATGGTTCATATATTAGTATTTTCTTGGATATTAGTAATTCAATAATTTTTTGTATTAAAAATTTTGAATTTTTCTTTTTTTATATTTGCTCCAACTTCATTGACTAACTAATCTCAGATCATATATGAACTGCCATAGATACCAATGATAACTATTCATGCCAAGTGCAAGCTTTCTTAGTCTAATTCAAAAAAGTCACAAACAATTCTATGAAAAAAAGGGATTAGGTCAAAATGCTTAAGTTAAGCTTGCAATAATAAGGAAAAAACATACCTTCACATTACAAAAGTTCTGAGGCCTCCAAAGGGCTGCCAGTTTGGCACTGTTGCAGTGCATTTAGTGAAAAAAATAAAAATAAAAAAGTATTTATGATATTTTGAAATTTGAAATTTGATTTGGCACAAGTAGTACCATGTTAGCACCATGTCAACTCCATTCTAGATTGATTATTTTTTAATATTTTTTTATTTTTCTTGTAATTGCACTGTAGGGGGTGTCGAAAATCAAAAGTTAGCATCCCTTTAGAGGCCTCAAAACTTTCATAATGCTTACACAATTTGGCAACAATTTGGGATGTCATCTTTTTCTTGATATTGCTTAAGTGTTTTAGTAAGCACAACTATTTGCTAAGATTGAACACAAGTGAGCTTTTTAAGTTGTTCACTTTGTAACTTCTCAAATGCTGTTCTATTTACAATCATTGTCCATGGTCCTCACAACATCACTGTTGGTTGGAGAGGGCCTCTATAGTCATGACATTTTTAAATTAAACTCTTAAATAAAATCAATTGAAAAAGTTTAGTAAAATAATTTAAGCCATCTTACTACACTCACTTTATTTCAAAAAAAAATATCATTTAGCATTTTTACGAATATATCAAGAAGTTCCAACCACTCACCTTAGCAGGTTGGTTTTATGCCCTCAACTCATTTGGCAAACTACAAGACTTCATGATCCTTATGTGATTCTTGATGTTCAAAACATCCTATGAGCCATTTAAGTGGTTCCAAATTTTTGTGAGGATGGCACTTATTTTATAAACACCTTCAAGTTTTAAACCACTGTGAGTTGGTTGCTTTTGTGGATATTTTTGGAAAACTTAAGTGTCTTATGAGCTTTTTCATCAAAATTGATTCAATAAGTTTTCAACCTCTCTTAGTTACTTTGATGTTGCAATTTCAATGTGTGGTTGAGTTAATACTAGCAAGCACATTTTTCAATTCCTTCAAATCAAAAGTACTAATTTAGTGCATTGTCAAGGACAATTGAAACAATGTTGAGAAGAAATAGAATGAAATTGTATTGAGATATTGTGAATTAGAAAAGTATTGAATTGAGATGTATTGACTCAATAGAATTCTCAAAACCATTGAAATTTTGACTCAATACCAATTCAATTGGTCATTGATATGGCATTGAAATTTAGTGTTTGAGAGTTTGAGATGTGTACATTCATCACAAATGGAGTGTTGTAGTACTTTTGGGGGATTTTGTAGCAATATGGTGATTTCATTTGTTGTGAAAGGTAGAAAATAAGATGTGTCAAATATTACCTTAGATTTTAATGTGCCACTTTTAAAATAGAAAAATGCTTAGGAAAGTCCTTGATGTAACTTAGAATCTCATGTCTTGGGTGGAACTAGTTTGTATTTTTAATTCCTAAAGTCCCAAGACCTTTTTTCCATCAAAAACTACTTAGAATTGCCATTTCTATTGCATAGAGCAAAAAGAATTTTATTTGTTTTTTTTTACATATCTAAATGTAGGATCTTGTACTATACTAGTATAATGGAAAAAATTTCAAAAACTTTGACCGCATAAATTGCAAGATACTTGCATTTAAAGTAAAAAAAACAAGTTTTTTTTACACCATGCTCAACTAGATTTTGTGGCTTAAAATCTTTCTAACTTAAAATTTTTGTACTATTGATTTTGATTTTCTAATTTCTTATATTGAAAACTTGAGTTGAGAATCCAAGAAAGAGAATTCAACAAAAAATCACTTAATTTTCACTCATTTAAAAATTATTAAATAAAAATAGGTTCAAAATTGAAGGAAAAACTAAACCATAATACTTTTAAGATGGAATTGAAACACACTAATTCCAATGATGAGATTGTTCTAACAAGCAAATCTAACCTTGCCTAACATTTTTGTTAAAATTGTAGAAATTGAATTCAAAAATGAA
The DNA here is from genome assembly GCA_950106755.1 of Climacium dendroides. Classification (NCBI taxonomy): domain Eukaryota; kingdom Viridiplantae; phylum Streptophyta; class Bryopsida; order Hypnales; family Climaciaceae; genus Climacium; species Climacium dendroides. The sequence goes on from OX467091.1 coordinate 23,343,878, forward strand.
TTTTATAATTTTTTTTTAAAAAGATGCTTAGATTATCTGAAAGAAACAAGATTTTCCATAATTTTCTCATCATTCTTCTAAATAGAATAAATCAAAGCTTCAAATGTAGAGAAAAATATGATCTTTGAGAAAAAAAATTAAAAAAACCGACTTTTCATGATTTTTTTTGGCTATCCCTCGAGATGTTTTTGAACTAAGGGTGACATAAGTTTTTCTCCCAATCACTAATTGAAATAAAAAATATATTTTCCAAAAAATAATATGATTTCCTATCTTTAAAAAAATTCAAAAAATTTGGTCAAAAATTGGGATCACACAAGCCTACCTCACAAAATTCCAAAAATACCCTACAGGAACTTTGGGACTTTAAGGATTAATAAAGGTGAACTTCTATGAAGATTGAACTAGAATTAGAACGAGCTTTCATATTTTTAACCCCTAAAGTCCCATTGTCCCTACGGGGGACAAAATGGATTTCAGGCAGGCTTCTATGATCTCAATTTTTATTGAAACTTTTTGAAACTTTCTCATAAAATAGATAAACTTAAGAACTTTTTGAGAATGTAATTTTTATTTCAATTGGTGCCTGGGAGAAATAGTTATGCCACAATAACCTCAAAATGGGGGAGACCGGGCAACCAAAAAAATCCACAAAAAATTGAAATAAATTTTTTAATATTTTTGTTTTGTAGATTATATTTTTTAATAAATGGAAAGCTTTGATTCATTCCATTTGGATTAGAGATGTGGAGCTTCTTGTTTAGTGAGCAATCATAGTGACTAACTTCTTGAAAGAATTTTTTTCTTTCACTTTGAATGCTAATATCTTTTAATCTATATGGTCAAAAATCACAAAATAAATTATCACATTATTTAAGACAAGTGTAGAACAAGATTCTACGGTTAGATTCTAAAAAATATTTTTTAAAATTTAAAGTGATAATTTTGAGTGGTTTTGGCAAAAAAATGGCCATGGGACTTTAGGGGTTAAGAGTAGAAATTGACTTTGAAGAGTTTGGCAATGCTTTTAGTTCTGTGCGAATCAAGGGAGGAGAATAATTTTTTTTTAAACTTTACCTTATTTTCAAACTAAAAACAACCCAAAAGATCAATTACAATTATGAAATCTATTATTTTATGGAAATTAAAAATAACTATCCTTGATTTTTTCTAGATTCTCCAAATCTATGCTTATAGAAATTTTTTCCAATGGAAAAATTATGTGGATTGCTTCAAATCTTACTAAATTATAGTAATGAATATGGATTGTTTTAGGTCTTATATTCTTAGTCACTCAACTATGTATGATGGCATTTTGACTTCAAATACAAGTGCAAAAGCACATTGAAGTTGGTCCATCAACTTATAGAATAAGAGCATTGAGGTATTTTTATTAACTCCACACATTCAAAACCTTCATGAAAACCTTCATTGTACTAGTTGCTAAGATCTCAACATCTAACCCTTTTTACCATCAAGAATCAAAGTAACAATCATTTAGTGAGTACAGAAACCTTCCACAAATATCTCCCCTATTAACTACACATTAATAAGACATTCCTTACAGTAATTCGGTAATGACATTAGAGTATAGAAGAATAGACATTTTGCATATTCGACAATCATGTCTTTTGCGAAAGAAAGCAAAGCTCAAATCCCTTGCTTATACAAAACTTCCTTTGCAACTCAATCACCAAAACTTCAAAGTGTTTTCTACTATGACATTCAAAGTATACACTGCAATATTTTAATGAATATGATTCTAAAATTCCAAATTATTTGCGTTTAGACAAAAAAAACTAGACAATTAATTTTGCAAAAGAGCACAATGTAAGAACAATAAGTATTTGGTATCCAAAGAAGGGCACCCTCACTTGACTCATCGCAAAAACTCCACCCTAACTTGACTTGCTGCAAATAGTCTACCCTAATTCTAACAACAATTCTTCAATAGAATTTTTTGGCCATGAGAACAAGAAATCAATCCATGAGAATGAAAAAAAAATCGACCACAAAAATAAGAAATATGTTTGTGAAAACACAAACACCTAAGCATCCAATCCTATTGTGGTGTGCTAGATAAGCCTTGCCCAAAATTCCTAAAACCCTAAGTCCATTGCAATCATCATTTGAACACATTGTCAAGAATAGGCTCAATGCGCTAGAAGAGGGATTAACATGCCATGAAGCACACAAGAAGCAAGCAACACAAGGAAAAATACCTCTTACTACTAAGATTTCCACCTCCTACGATGTACACATAGAAATCACAAAAGAAAACCCCAATTTTTGACTATCTAGATCAACTCCTTGTTGTGATCAATGGCTACTTGTTTTTCAGTTAATCACCTGATCAACAACATTGGAGGAAGGGGCTATTTTCCAATATTCATATCAACAGCTCTTGTTTTTTCAGCTGGGGGGAGGGTAGGAAATTGTAGGGACAAGGCAGGCAACATCTTTTAAGTAGATAGTTGTTTGTTGTAAAAGTGCCCATGTTCTTGAAATAAATTCTATAATTAGGTATTACGCTAACATTAGTTGGTCCAAAAATAGATATATGATAGACATTGAATGGAAGTTGAGGATGAAAGAGGGGTGCAATAATGTCTGATAGGGATTGTTTTACTTCTGTAAAGACGCGACACCCATAATCAAGGTAGTCACCAAAACTTTCCAATTATTCGACCAATAGATCCATTTACTTTTGCTATGGTCAACAATGAAGTCATGTATCGGATCATTGTGGTCTTGCAACGTCCTAAATGTATTAACGTAAGTATTCAAGTATGGATTGGTTTAACCCCTAAGGTTCTTTGACTATGTTTTCACCAAAAACATCCAAAATTTCCATTTCTAATACAAATACTAGATTTTAAAATAAAATATTTTTTGGACACTTGTAACCATAGGATCTTGTAGTACTCTATTTTTAAAACATGTGAAAACAATTCCAAAATTTCCACTATGTAGATTGCAAATATTAGTATTTGAAGTGACAAAATCATTTTGAAGGCCTTGTGAAAAAATAGAAAGCTATACTTCACAAAGTCACAATTGCATGAAAAATTTCCAAAATAGTGGTTCTTCTTTGGATTTATTCTTTAAGGAAAGTTGCCTACATGTTTGAATATTTTTAGATCATTTAGAATTGTACAACATATAGGAAAAAATAGTAAATAGAAAGAAGTAGAGAACAATTCAAAATACAAAATTGTTAAGAATTTAATTATGAAATTGAAAAATGCCAATTCCAATGGTCATAATGTTGTAAATAAAAAACTTGAATCCTATATTTTATTTTTTCCAAAAAAAAAATTGAAAATTGAGTTATATAAAGGACTTTAAAGTTTATTTTTGAGTAGAGAATTCATAACTGCCTGCAAATTGAAACTCCTCATAACTTTCATCCGGGCTTTCATCTCATTAATCAAAATAAAATGATTCCAAGCTTTCTACATATATATAACTCTAGAAAACCAATTTCACTTTTTTTAAAGTGATATTTTCTAATTTGTCTAAATTATCCGGCCAAGAAAGAAATCTATATATCATACAATAATTTTTTAACCATTTATTCAAAAGTTATGAAATTTATTGGGCCTTAAAGCTACTCCTAGTCTCCATGATGTGTGAAATTTTCAAAGAAAAATAAATAAAACTCCAATTTATAGTGAGTTGCCAAAAATCCTTATGTTGCCAAAAATTGCAACTTAATCCTTTAGGTATTAACTTATGCTTTAGTCCATTTTTAGAAATAGTGAGATGTAGACATGAGCATGTAAAATAAAAGTTGACTAGCCAACTATCTTGTAATGGAGAATGTATGTAGAATCAATGGAATTAAATTGCTACAAACATGGACCATATTTAAAAAAGAAAGAACATATTTAAGACCTTTGCTTGTTATTTATTGCAAGTCTCCATGTTTCTTCTTGATTTTCCCATCTCTAGTTATAGTTGGCCTAAGCATTCATTTTATCACACTTATAGTCAGGAATAAATGCCTAAGACATAAATCTTTGAAAATTCATAAGTAATTCAATAATGCTTCAAAAATATGAAATGGCTTGTGTTGCATGTCCCATCTCTTTACCTAAAAATGAGCTAAAAAATATTCTAGGCCATAGAAGCCCATTAAAAAGATAGACTAGTCCTTAAATGGTCACTTTTAGAGCAAACTAAGAGCATTGCTAGCCATTTTTGAAAACATGGTTAGGAAAATGGGTTGGCCCGAGCCCTATAGCTACCATGTTGCTTCCATCCTTCACTCATTCCCAAAGAAGTGAATAGTCCAAAATAAGACAATATCATGCATTAATGACTTGTCAAAATCAAGAGCCAACCAAAATGTCAATTGATTAAAAAAAAGGTAAGAAATGGCCCAAAAACCAAGAAAATGACAAGATCTAGCACAAGTCAATTAACATGGTGGGGACGCTCTCCTAGTGTTTGAAGAGCCATTTGTGCCATGACTAGGCTCTTTTTGTCTCTCCTTGCGTCTGTGGTGAACCACTTTTCCTTTGTTAGCCACACCCAAGCCCAAGCTAGAGAGCTTCCTAGTGAATAAGTAGTAATGTTCTAAGGTAGGCCTCAAAGTTGTGTGACTAAACTCAAGAAGATGAAGGTACAACCTTAAGCAAGTTATATTAATAATAATAATGTTGTTGATACAAAAGAGAGAGAGTTTATATAACTCATGAAGAGTTGCAAGAGACTAGTTACATGCTAGCTATTGACGTTATAGGCTAACTATTACAAGTGTGACGTTACATAAACTAATTATACTAACACACACCCATTAGTTGTAGAGTTGAATAATTAAAATATAATTTGATAAAGTGATGAACACTATACTAGAGCTCCCCATGCTCAACAATTTGTCAAATTAAGGAGCTAGGTTTGGATTTGTGTTTCTGTTGATGCAAGCTTGGTGTTTCACTTTTGATAGAAATTTTGTGAGAATGTCGGGCCACATATGTGAAGTGGACGAGGAAGTGGGTGTATGAAGTAGTTGTAGGAGCGTATTTGCAACTTGTTCTTGAAGAAAGTGAAAGTGGATGTTGATATGCTTCGAGTGATCATGAAAACGGAGGTTCTTTGACAAAGCTATACACGATAGGTTGTTACAAAAGAGAATATTTGGAAGCTGCAGAGAATACTGGAGTTCTCCTGTAAGGACTTGAAGCCATAATAATTCTTTACTAGTAGTCGCTGTAGCAATATACTCAGCTTCGGTCATTGAAAGAGCAACAATAGGTTACTTTCAGATTTGCTAGGAAAACAAATATAAGGAATCAAGGAGAAAGATAATCCGGAGATAGACCAACGGGTATCAAGGACTCTGGCCCAATCAGCATCACTCTAGCCAGTTATGTGATGAGATTGAAGTGGATGGTTGAAAATGAGAACCACAGAAAGTAAGGCCAGTCTGCGTAGTGCCTTTTAGATATCAAAGAATATGCTTAACTCCAAGCCAATGGATTGGAGTTGGGCTCATTATAAATTGAGCCAAATGATTCACTGCACTACAACAATGGCAGTGTTTTATGACTGCAGAATTATGACTGGGGATGACTGGCGACTGCTTGCAGTTATATTCTTGAAAGCCAACACTTTGGAGAGAAATATGACTGCAAAATATGACTACCAGTCATTTTTACGCCTTGTACTTCACAAGTGTATACTATACGGCCATTAGGAATACCAAAGTACTTCATAGGGAACGTAGAGAACATGTTTGGGAACGTTGAGTCATATTATCAATTATATTTTCATAGTAGTGAATTTTGTTTTGTTTTGGGCAATTCAAGAAAAATACGGACAATTCTAAAAAATATATAAATAAGCCATCATTTAAAAATTTGAAATCCTAGTCACCTATTTTTTCGGATTTTGAATCCTAGTCACCACTTTTTTAGTGTTTTGAGACCCTAGCCATTATTTTTTTAGGGTTATAGAACCCTAACCGCCACTTTTTAGGGTTTTGAAACCCTAGCCGTCACTTCTTGTGGTTCTTCTTCCTTACTTTCTATTGTCTCTTAGCTCTCATTTGTTGTTGCTTTTTGTTGCATCTCAACTCTTGTTTCTTGTTGCTCTTTACTTCATGTTTCTTTCTTCTTATTGTTGCATCTAAATTCTTTTTTTCTTTTGCATTTGAACTCTTTCTTCTTTTTAGTTCTTGTTTTGTAGTTCTTGCTTCTTATTTCTTCTTGTTGCATCTACACTCTCATTTCTTGTTGTTTCTTGTTATGTCTTAGTTGGTGCTTTTTGTTTCTTCTTGTGTCTTAGTTGTTGCTTCTTATTTCCTCTTGTGTCTTAATTGTTACTTCATGTTGTGTCTTAGTTGTTGTTTTTTGTTTTGTATTTTTTCTTGCGTTTTAGTTGTTGTTTCTTGTTTCTTGTTTCTTATTGTGTCGTAGTTGTTATTTCTTGTTTCTTGTTGTATCTTAGTTATTGCTTCTTATTTCTTGTTGTGTCTTAGTTGTTGCTTCTTATTTCTTGTTGCTTCTTATTTCTTGTTGCATCTTAACTTTTACTTCTTGTTATTTCTTAATACTTATCTTTTTTTTCTTATTTCCTCCATCATCAATCTTATTCTTCCTATCCTAAACTTGAGCTACATATTTTGTATTGTTATAAGCCTTTGAAGGTTGAGCTTTGTTGTTCAATCACTAAAAATTAACCTCTCATTTCTTTAATTGTATATACAAGCACCAAAAGTTGAAACAAAGACATTGGAGGCTACTTACAACCCAATGAAGCCATCTTCACATTATTGTAAGGATTGTAGGCCTTATTGGACTGTCTGAATGATTCATTGTGATATATATATTTTGTATTAGTGACTAATAAATGTCGATGAAGATAGTTGTATTTGTTCTTGCATTCTCCTTCTTTAATATGATTATCTCTCATACATTTTTAAAATCATATATTATGTATTCATTTTTAATTGCATGAGGCTTTTTATTCAATTGTCAAATCATCTTGATGTATGATAGTTATATATCATGTTCATTTAAAATGCATTAAAAATGTGATTGTAGTTAGTAATATGAATGACGAGAGTCGTATTCTACATCATTCAAAAATATGACTCATGAGAATAATTTTTCACATTAACAAGAATATGACTCACCGCAGTCATATTCCACATTACTGCAAAATATTACTCACCCTAATTATATTCCATGTAACCAAAAAATATGACTCATTGCAATCATATTCCATGTTATTACAAAATATAACTAACCGCAATTATATACCATATCACAGCAAAAAATGACTCACCGCAATCATATTTCATATCACTGCAAAATATGACTCACCGCAGTCATATTTTACATCATTGCAAAATATGACTCACTACAGTCATATTCCACATCACTGCAAAATATGACTCATCACAATCATATTCCATGTTACTGCAAAATATGACTAACCACAGTCATATTCCATGTCATCAAAAAATATGACTCACCACAATCATATTCCACGTCATCAAAAAATATGACTCATCGCAATTATATTCCACATCATCAAAAATATGACTCATCGCAGTCATATTCCACGTCATCAAAAAATATGACTCGACAAGGTTGTATTCCACGTAGGATTTTTTTATTTGCCCGGGCAACCTAAGAAAAAGTTAGAACCCCCCTAGGATAGTCAAAGTATACACCTAGTTGGCATACTATAGCTAAAAATGGGTATTTATACCCCTCAACCCATATGACTGCCAATATGACTGATGTCTGAAGCCACTGCTTCTAAACGACTGAAGTCAGTCATATTCCGAGTCATCTACAGTGATTTCTGCGTGAGTCATATTTTTTGATTTTACGACTCACTGTAGTCATATTTTGCAGTCATAAAACACTGTTTTTGTTGTAGTGCTGAAAAAGCAAAATCCCACTTGGTACAAGTTATGAGGTATTGCAATGTACCCGGGACCTATTTGTAAGGCACAACATTTATGGCGGCAGTTTCCTTAGGAATAAGCTGCTTACTTTGTGTTTGAGAGTAATGAACCTCAACTTCAAGAGGAGTGTTGATAGAGTTACAGGTAGACATGTTGAACTTGGTCAAAATGTCAATAATATACTTTTCTTGAGATAATATTAAAGTCTTTGTGGATCGATGACGTTGAATCTAAATGTTGAGGATGTATTCAATTTTGGAGTTGTTAGTCATAGAAAAGCATTGTAAAAGCAAGGCTTTGGTGATTGATAAATAGTAAATATCATTGGAAATAAGGACAAGGTCGTTGATATTTAAGCCGAGGAGGATAATGAAATTGTGAGATTTCTTTATATACACATTGGGGTCGGAAATACATTTTAGAAAACCTTGATTTAATAGGAATGAATCAAAGAGTTCATACCAGACATGGGGTGCTTACTTAAGTCCATATAGGGACTTAAGAAGTCGACATACCTTATGTTTTGTGCTGGGTTGAATGTATCTTTCAAGTTGATGGATAAAAATCTCCTCTTGTAAAATGCCATTAAGAAAGGTTGTAGTAACATCCATCTGATGGATATGGTAATTATATAAGGTGGCAAAAGCCAGAAAAAGTCAAAGAGAAGTTATTTTAATAATAGGTCAGAAGGTTTTAGCATAATCAAGTCCTTTGTAGAATAAAGATTTCAGTTTTTAGGTTACTTTTTAGTTTTTATTGGAAAAGTATGTAGAAAGTAGTCTAAAAAGTAGGAAAAATAGCTTAAAAGTAGGCTAAAAACACTAAAAAGCAGAAAGTAGCTAAAAGTAATCCAAAAACAATTTTCAAACTTTATGCAATGTAAATAGGACAATTTGGATGGATGAAGTAGTAGATGGATGGAAAATTCCAAAAGGTGCCAAAAACATGAATGGGCTGCAGGCATGGATGAACGAGGCATCAAATTGGATGAAAAACGAAAAAAAAATGATTGGAAGGGCGTGAGCCTTCTTCTTGACTTTTAAAGATATAAAAAAATAAAAATTTTCTTCCTTCTTTGACTGTGCATTCAGGAAGAAGCACATGTCTGTACTCTCTAGCGATTTATAATTTAAAAATTATTTTCTACAAATCTATGCGTGTGATCTGTATGTATATGAGATTTCTAAGTGAAACTGTGAACACTGTGATCGAGTGATCTGAGGCATGAATTTGAGTCTGGACCGAAATTGAGATTGATTGGAGAATTAATCACAGAAAAGTAGAAATTGGACACACGGAACTAGAGATTTGCAATAATTTGCTTTCCATCTGGAAATTGAGAGAGGAATTCAGAGCGTCAAATCAATTCCGAAATGCGAGGAAGAAATCCGTCAAACCAGAACCTGAGATGCAAAGACCTAATGTAATCACGCTAATTTTTGAGGCCAATGTTTGGTAATGCAAATTCCTATTTGGAGTTGCAACTTGCAAATTTAGGATGTTAAACTGTAGAATACTAGTCTAAATTGGTGCTTTTGGCTAACTATAGTGGAAAAAGGGCTATTATATATGTAGTTGAGTTGGATTCCAAGTAGGTAGTTCAATTGTGTTGGATTCTGATCGTTGTAAGCCAATTTGGTGGAGTTGAAGAGGTGCCTAGTGGGGTATTTAGCCCTCTCTCTCAATTTGGATTTTCACCCAGTGTTGAGTTGAGCCCACTACGAGTCCAGCCCTATGAAGGTTGAATTTCTTTTATGTATTTTTGGCAATTAATATAGTTCAATGGTTAAGTTGCTTAATTGGAGTATGGGAATATATCTTTGTGATTTTATGTATTATGCTTGAATGTGTTCAAAAGTGTGTTGCTTGGTTTTTATCTAGTGTTGTATGCATGATAATCCAAATGGGAAATTGATGTAATTATGTACCTAATTGGCATGTTATTCAATTGTAAATCTAGTATTGGTTGTGTCGTTGTAGTCGGTTTAATAGTTGAGTTTAATATGTGAGAAAATTGAATGCCTAATTGATATTTATTAAATGGTGTGTTGGATTGAATTGGATTGAATTTGGAATTGGATTGAAGACATGAGATTGGTTTAGGTTGAATCAAATTAAAATTAAAATTTATCTCCCTACTTAAATGTTTCCCTTGGATTGAACTTAATATATTATATGGGTAGTTACCTAATTGGCAACCAAACCCTTGTCTACACCTGATGAAGCAAGAGACAATCAAATCCTAATGGCTGCAGTGCGGCTTTATGCTGGAGGAATCTAATAAAAAGAAAAATCGAAAAAAATACAGTTCGACAATTCAGAAATTGAGCCAGTGTGGTGGAGTCGGGATCAAGCAAGTGGTGGAAGCAGTGATTCTACATCGAATCGATTCCCTGAGAAATTTGGAGGAGGTCAAGAAATCAAAATCATTGCTCACTAGGACAAAATTGGAAGGAATTCGGCGACGTAGCAGAATCTTCGATTCGACTTGAGATTTGGATTCTTGTGTAAATCAAAATTTGGATGTCTCTGGGTTGTCGCAATCCGTCATTGAACCTGCATTGAGTGAAAAAACAAGAAATTACCAACAAGATTGAAATTGTGAATTGAAACCGAGAAGAAATTTGACGCAGGAACAACTTACCCGTGGTTTGGACTTGTTGCCCTGAGACTTATTGCCCAATCTTAGAAGAAAGGAGAAAGCTCAAAGACCAAGAATCTGGTATTTTGTCCTAAATATTTCATACTTTGCATACTGGACGTGTTGCCTACTAAGACTGCCATGTGTAGTCATTTTGCACATAGATTCGAAAAGCTCATAAAGAGCAATTACTGGCCTTGTTGCTCCAACACATAAGAAGGTGCTAATTAACGAATTATTTTTATACTTTAAAAGTATTATCTTGTATATATATGATTAGGTCATAGGCTGCATCCATGTATAAGACATGTTGCCTAGCCTGATGTGTTGCCCATGATGTGTTGCCTACCCTAGAATACTATATAGGACCGGGACTTTTAGAACATTGTGTCTGCATTAGAGGTAATGGACTGTCCACCAAATTGAGAGAACCTGGGAATAAGGGAAAAGAAAGAAAGAAAGAAAGAAAAAGAATAGAAGTATAAGAATAAAGTTTTTAGGTCTGTTTCACAAAGTTAGTTTACACATAACCTAAATCTACTTTAAAAGTGGCATTAGACGCACCAATGATAGACTACGTTGGCTTATCCACGGATGAACCCCTATACTACTGGTACTTGACAAAAAAATAAAAGTTAGTGAAAAAGTACCTCACATTCTTGCTAGGAAAATTCTCAAGCTACAAAGCGTGCTTTGTAACAAGCTAAGGAGCCATCAAATTTGTATTTCCAACGGAAGAGCCATTTCTTACTAATGATATTACGGTTAGAAGGTGGACCGACCAATTGCCAAGTTAAATTTTGGATCAAGGAGTTGTACTTGGCATCCATGGCACGTTTCTGGTGAATGGAATCAGGGCCAGAAAGAGCTTCATGAACTGAGGTGAGGTCCAAAACTTCAATCATAAAAGCATAGCCATAATTACTTTGATTATAGTATTTTGTTGATTTCCACAATCCTTTGTTTTGTCTCTGAGATTGTTAGGGAGCCAAGCTAGTGACAAAGGGAGGTCAATGTTGAGGAGAAGGTTTTGGAGAGGATGATGACCTTAGATTGCTAAGGGAACCAGAGGTAGAGGGGGGTAGGAGGATTTGACGGAATATTAGGAGCTGACAGTAAGCTTAGTAGAGTAGGTATATTTGGAACATGATAAAAGTCATCTAGATTAAAGTTAGAGCAAGAAGGTGAGTTTTTGAGGGGAAGAGCTACCCCTAGATAAAGAATCTTTTGAGAAAATTACATTGCGGCTTATAAAAACATGTTTAGTATTTGGATCATACAACCGGTAGCTTTTGGTACCAATTGTTTCACTATAGCCTATAAAGATACATTTCAACGTTTTGGTGTCAAGTTTTGTGCACTTCTCATTTGGTTTATGAGAATATGCTAGACAACCAAATATGCGCAAGTTATTGAGATCAAGCTTGATGTCGGTCCAGAGTTCAAATAGGGTAAAATTTAATAAAGCTATAGTATAAGAGCAATTTTAGAGGTAGCATGTAGTAGAAACTACCTTGGCTCCAAAAGAGTTGCTTAACTGAGTAACTTGCAGCATATTGTGGGCTGATTTGACTAAAGTTTGTTTTTTCCTTTCAGAAATGCCATTTTGAGATGGATTATACGAGTTAGTAGTTTGGTGTTGGATGCCATGATCCATGCAAAAATTTTGAAACTTGTGGGAGGTATATTCTTTCCCATTATCAATCCTCAAAATGAGAATCTTAAACTTACTATATTGATTTTCCACCAATGATTTATAAGTTTGAAAATAAGACAAAACATTTGATTACTTATGGAGAAAATAAATGTATGTGAATTTAGAGAAATCATCAATAGTTTCTACTACATGCTACCTCCAAAATTGCTCTTATACTATTGCTCTTACACTATATTGTGTCTGGATCAAACAATTGTGAAGTAATAGCTGTATCAATTGAATTAGATGGTGTAATACTGATTTCGAGGGTAAACAAGTTGCCAATTTTATTCAATCGATATTGAGTTTTCTTCTTCGAATCGGGAGACTTGGTGGCAATAGTACATTGACTGTGTGCAAAAGTAACAATGGTATTGTCAGTTTGTGTGAATTGAGCCACAGATATAAGATTCTTAGCTAAACTTGGTACGAAGAGCACATTTGGGATGAATAAGGTTTGCTTGGTTGGAAGTTGCAAAAGTATGGAGTTCAGTTTGATAGCATTATGGAAGCTATTGTCTCCGAGGAGAATTGTTCGAGGAGAATCCAATACGGTATAATTGTAGAATAATGTCTTGAATGGTGACATGTGCTAGCTGACACCAGAATCGGTATACTATAATGAAGAAATTACTTGAGGAGACCCAAGTGTTGTAAAGAGATAATGAGGTTCTTCACTAGTTGAATCGTTAAGATGAGTTCTAGAGGGGTTAGGTTGGCTCAATAAGTCACGCTTTTTCTTTTTGCAATCATGAGCTTTATGCCTTGGGATGCCATAGTAGTGGCAAATGATAGTAGGGGATTGATTATTGTTGGAAAAGCTCTGTTGTATGGAGCTTTATTCTATTGGTTGAAACCTTAACTTATTTGGTTTTAGAAATCAACTTGAAGAAGATTTTGGATTAATAGATGGTTTAATATACTTGCCCTTGACATAAAATGTGTTGGATTTAGCTGTCTCAATCTTAGATAGATTGATTGTGTTTTGTTGCAAGATAATGGAGAGAAGATTAATAAATGTAAGATCCGGTAATCCCCTTTGAGTTGTAACAAAATAATGCGCTCCATGATATTGGCAAAGGTCTAAGTAGAAGATTGACATGTTGGACATCTAAGAATTATAGCCTAAATTCCTAAAATGGTAGCTTCTTGAAGTAAAGCTTGTCATGATTCCAGAAATGCAATGACGTCGTCATTTTCAGACATCGTCATTCAGCATAACTATTTGTGTAAATGTACTTGTGAAGCCTTATTAGACTTTTGATAGATTTGCATAATATGATCCCAAACTAACTTTGAAATTGTTAAAGGTTGTAAAGCAATTAACTGGTTTTCTCCACAATAGAGAAGGATGTTCTTACAGGCTTTGGAATCTTTCAATCGCCAAGTTGTTAAATTGGCAACATTAGAGGAGGCAAGCACAGCTTCTGTACCGTCTACAATGGACTAGAGTTTTGACCTGATGAGGAGCATCTCGATTTTTATGTTCCATGATGCATAGTTCGAGGCAGTAAGAGGTGGTATGTTATAGGCTTGAGGAGCCAAATTGGAGGAAGCCGAGGCCATAATTGGATTGAAGCAAGTCTAAACCTGCTTTCTAGGTTGACTCTAATAAACATCAGATACAGACAACTTGTCAATGATCATTATTGAGATAATAAGATCTACAAGTGTGTTGGAGATTCCATATGGAATTATTTCAAATTTTGGAGGTCATTCATCTTCTTCAGGTTCTTGTGGTGTTGAATCAATTGGTTGAATAGGAAATTGAAGGAATCCATCTTGGATGGAGAGCTAAAAGAATCTAATGCTTGGGAAGCGAAACTCAAGTTCAGTATGCTCTTTCTCTACATTTGTAAAGCAAAATTCAAGTTCAATGTGTTCTTCTTCTACATCTAGTAAGTCAAACACATCTTCACTGGATCATAGTTCGATTCTAGTTGTCTCAGAGAAGTACATGATGAATGTTTAATAAATTCTTATCATCGCTCTGATACCATGTATAACTGAACTTAAGAAGATGAAGGTAAAACCTTAAATAAGTTATATTATTTAATAATAATGTTGTTGATATAAGAGAGAGTTTATATAACTCATGAAGAGTTGCAAGAGACTAGTTATAGGCTAGCTATTGACATTATAGGCTAACTATTACAAGTGTGACGTTACATAAACTAATTACACTACAAAAGTGGGATCTGGATTCCAACACAAAGTGATGATTTTTCTAATCCTTGGGTCCAAATCCAATGGCAGTTCCTAGTTGAACACCCTCTAGAACTCCATTTTGTGTCTTGCTAAACAACAAGCTTTCAAAGATCAAGAGTCTTGTAGCAATCTCATAGCACATCATTTGCATAGCTTTAAACCACTTGTAGGAAGTGGCCCTTCATGTCTTGCGCAAATTCTACATCATAATGCCTAATTTAGCGGTTTTATCCCTATAATTAGGCATTACGGATTTTACATCCAACACCAAATCTTCATCCCAACTCTTCATCCAATTTTATTGATTTCTTATAAGATCAAATGAAGAACCAAGGTGATATCATTTCTCTATTGGCTGCAGTAATCAATTGTGAAGTTGTCGCTCAAAGAGGTGAGCTGACTACTGGTCGTTATCTCTATAACCTCCAAAATGGATATATTAGAGTATCCAAGACTTTGGATGCTCTTGGACAAGGAAGTTTGCTTATCAGCAATGTTAAGGAAACTTCTATGTTTGATTTACCACCAGTAACCTATCAGCCTGCATCTTGGATTGCCTTAAAGACACCAATTCAAGGTTCACCACTTACTTGTCAATTTCTGGGTCAATACTATCATATGCTTGACAATATATTGGTGGAAAGACCAATACCTTCTTGGAAAGCCTTAGAATGGCTTGTAGAAGACTATGGATTATCCATTATAGAGGACAAACCATATGATAGAATATATCAAGACATATCAACAAAATGGTAGCAAAATCCACCAGTATCAGTGGTATCCAATAACCACTATTGTCCATGTGAGAGGCGACATAAATGGAATCCTAAAGTCACCCTTGATTCTATAGAATATAATTGGGTCAAGATACCAGGATCTTTTGATAGTCCAGATTCTTGTGCTGCTGCTTATGGAGAGTTTCACGCACAACATATCACCCATACAGATCCAGTATGTTTTCGAGCTACAGTATTTTGTGATTTCTTACGGATGATGTGTAAAGACCATGGTGGAATGATAAATGTCAATAAGTTTGACATTTTACGACTAGAATTCCAGATGCAGATAAAGTTACAATACCATAGTACCCGTTGGCAACGGATGCTAGAGATTATGGCTATTACCCATTTCTTTTGGGGAGCACATTTATGTTTTATAAATGAGTTCTCCAAGACTAGGCATGAACCTATGACAAGATGGTTGGAGTATCAACGCACCCACAACCCAAGACTTTTAGTTTGGAATGATGATGTATGGAAGGCATGTGATCGAGCTTACCAAAAGAGAGTGCGTGACCAAGACAAAGGCCGCCGAAATAAAAGACCTAAATACTATTGACGGGGACGTCAATAGACTAAGTAGGGGGCTATGTAGAAAGAAAATTTTAAAAAAATTAGTAAATTTAGATAGAATTAGCCTATTAGGGGTCCTTTATTCGAAAAAAATAGAAATAAAGTTACTTTTAAAGCTAAAAATGATTCAATAGTGTGAATAGAACCATTTAGGTAGGATGGATGAAATAATAATAATAATAATAATAATAAAATGGATGAATGGGGTGTAACCCTGGTCACACCTTTTTACAAAGGTCGTGACCATTCATTTTTTAGAATTTAAATAGTTAAAAATAAATGAAAAACATGGCATTGTAAGACCCAAAATTTCTTTATATATATATTTATAGTATACTATTTTGTGCATTGTCATATATTTTGTTTGTGTATTTGTATGAGATTTTAATTAGTGAAATTGTGATTTGGATTATTCTTATGAGCATTTGGGATATAGCCTTTAATTTGTAAGCTTGAGAATGAATTGGAGTTTAAAAATTAAAAATTAAAAAAAAATCAAGAATTAAATCGCATGAGAAACAACTTCTAAAAAGAATCTAGTAGTATGTTTGGATATTCTGGCCTTCCTTGTGATTGAGTTGGAGTGAAGCTTTGTATGTTGTGTGTTCTGAATTGACTTGATTCAGATTTCATTATCAAATTAATATGATTAAATTATAATAATCAATACATAATCAGATTTTATAACCAATCCAGATGAAATATACAGTAGTGCTTATTGGTATCAATAAGGATGTCTAGTTGAGTCAGAGTCTGTTTCGTTCAAAGGCAGCAAACTTTTGATCACGTGTATGAAGTTGAAACTGGAGGCAGAAAATTTGAATGATTCAATTGGGAATTCTGAGAGAAATAAATAAATAAACTGTTGATGCTACGAAGTAGCAAGAAGATTTTCAAAGAAGCAAATCCCGATGAGTGAGAAAGAGCCAGTTGATGCTTGAATAGCATTGAAAGGAAGAAAGAATCAGAATTTCGAAAATTCCTGATTGATTGGAATTCTTGTGGTGAGATTCAAACCCCAGGTGCCGCAACATCGTCAATCTCCAAGAAACAAAGCCCAATCAGTCTTCTCAAGAAAAATTAAATTAAATTTATGCAAGGTTGTCGTAAATTGCGCATTGAGGCAGGAGGAGCGTCGGAGCTGGTGATCAAGCCTCCATCCCGAATTCCAGTATCAACAAACGTTTGAATGATCGTAAGCTCTTGCATCTTGTGTTGTGATCGGAAATTCCAAGTATCATTCAACAATTGAAGTTGCGTTTGGAATTGGTGACAATCGCTCCAAGCTGTGGCAATTGTGACGAGTAGATTAGGGATTCGAGGCACGGTCTTGCACCCGCGCGGTTATAAGGTCCGCCTCGCGGCCATAAGGCCATATTGCACGATTATAGGGTCCTTTTGATTCTTAATTCATAAATTTATTGTTAGTCTTGGATTTCGGCGAATGGCCCAAGGGCCGTGCCACAAGTTTGGGGCAATTATATGGCCATAGGGCCAGATTGTGGTGATAGGGCCACAAAGCACAGTTTAAAGGTTTTTATTAATCTTTTACAAGTGTTTGGTCTTAGGTTCTATAAGTTTGGTTAATTTGTAAATTGTCTCAATGTTTTGTGTGTTGGTGAATTTAGGGGATTAACCCTTGTGGTTTGGACCAATTGCCCTTTTGACTCATTGTCCCAAAGTGTTGGAGGAAAGTATGCAGAAAAGACAAACGTTAGGTACGAAATCATAAATTTAGCATTCTCTGCATAACTGGACTATTTGACCTACTAGGACAGATATAGACATGTTGCATTAGGATTGCTCATGGCGAGCACCTACGGGACTATTTGACCTAAATATAAAAAGGTATAGTTAATGAACTATATGTACTATTTTTAAAGTATTACCTTGTGTGATTAGGTCTAGTGCATGCATTGCATAAAGACAATATGACCAAACCTGACATATTGCCCAAACTATTTGACCTCCCTTAGAACACTAGGCAGGACTGGGACTTTCATACATTGTGTCTACATTCATTGATAAAGGACTGTCACCAAATTTTATCCCGAGAATAAGAGTGTAAATTTGTTCATAGACTATTTTTATGTTACAATTCATTTACGAATTTATATTTACATACATATTTCCCACTATTTTTGAATACATGTGACTTTAGCCACTATACGTTAGACTATTTGACCATTCCCCTAGATTTTGGAACCCCTATACTATAGTCTTGGGTTTTGGGAAGTTAGACAAAAGCCTAGATTACAACTACCTCTGACATTTTCTTTTGGATGTCATGTTACTTGTATAGGATACAATATAGCAAAGTGTGGGAATTATGTCATTTGTAGAAACATAGGTGCTTGCTTCTGCAATTGCAACATGGGTTGCTTAGGGGTAATAAAATTGTGGAATGGATTGTCAAATAGGAAATGTATATTTGATAGGAGTTGTAGATAAATTGTTGTTGTTTGCGCATTGGAAGTTGGTGCTCGAGTTGGTGAAGGTGTTGTTTACAAGGGAAGTACGGAATTGTATTCCCCTTGTACACTCCGTGTTGGACTCACCACACCTTGACATTGATGCCCTTTTTGTGCCCTCCCTTGGGTATCTTACAATTTATCTATTTTTTTAGGGCTTGCTATTAAGCCTTGAAGTAGGATGCCTCTGCATGCATAGCCGCCCTTGATCATGCTGCATTCTCTTGTTTTTGCAATTTACAAACACACTCTTCCACCACTTGTTGGTAGCTTCCCTCATGACTCTCTTTTCTTCTTGCTCTTGTATTTTCCTATGTTCACTTTCGCTTGTTCAATTTGTGTAATCTCTTTTTGCCTTGCCCGTTATCGAATAGAAAGGCCTTGCCTTGGAAAAACATGGGGAATCTAGCTGCAACTAGATTTGGCTTAGAAAATGAAAGACTACAAGGTCAAATACATCCACAAATCCACCTATATACACATAAACCTTCAGATAGTGTCAAGTAAACCAAATAAAATACCACGTGCTCAAATACTCCCATGAATGATGTGTCATAAAGCCAAAAAGATGTCACTTGTTTGTATAAAAGTAATAGAAGTTGCACATAAACATCTTAAACTCTCTTTGAAAAAGCACCTGATACTAAAATGAGTGCCAAAATTGCTATTAGACTCTAAATTGAGAGTTTGATAATTCTTTGAAAATCTAACAAAAATATATACAAATCTTCCAAATATCAACTCAAAATCTCATATTCTCCGACTTTTATAATCTCTCAAAGTACACCCTCTTCAACTCAAAGGCAGCTCATCACTATTTTGCTTATAAGCTTATAACATTCACGTGCTAACTCCAAACTGATCTTGTGATATCTGTATAGAGAGTTAACACAATTATCTACAATCCAATAAAAAATCACTCTAAAATATGATACTGTCCAACTTTATAGTTGATCAAAGTCCTCTAACTTCAAATCAAAAGTAGCTCCTCACCACTTCACTTCTACACCCATAACTTTTGCATCTTAACTCCAAACAAAGATAGTTATAGCTTTTTTAAAAGCTAACAACTCAATATACAAACACATCAAATCTCAAAAGGAAATACTGCCCCATCAAGTAGTTATAAGTCCTCCAAAATTCTGCCCTCCATACTCCATGACAATCATCCCTCTCTCCTTCCTTGAAGCATGACTTTCTCATAGAAACTCCAAATTCAGTAAGTGATAGAATTTTGAAACCACAAAAGCATAATGAACAACCTCCCAAAATTTCATTACAAAATTCTTCATGTACAATGTCCTATGGCTCTCCAAAGTCATGGTTCTCTAACAAAACTAGGAGGAGGAGGAAGAAGAAGACCCTCCACCTCATCCGCCACCTCATCCGCCACCTCATCTTTCATAATCCACCTAAGCAAGTGGATTTTAATCTTTAAAATTATCACATGGACTTAAATTCATCCATTAGCCATCTCTTTTGCCACATAACTTTACCTTTATCTCCTACGTAGACTTCTAATCCATTTAAAAACTCAAAAAAAAGGTAAAACAAACTTTACCTTTCATTTCAACAACCTCAAACACAAAATAAACCTTTGAAATGTCTTTAAGTATAGAAATGAAAGAACTAATGCCAAATAGTTGTCTAATAGAGGTAAAAAAGGTAGAGTCTACTTCACTTAGATCATTGAACTCTCCAAAAAAACCCTCTACTATGACAACAAATATATATTTTTATATAGTGGATGTATATACAACATGACACCGTTCAACATTCCGCTCTTAAGTTTGTTGTACGCTGTTCATGTAATCCTCAAAAGTTAGTAAGAGGTGTTTTAAAAAATTAACAATGAGATAAAAAGTGCACCTTGTCACGGGGGTGCACTACAAAGGAAGTTCATAGGTGAGGAGCAATCAAATTTTGGACCCCCTATATTATATCCTAAATTTTTTATTTTTTTCTAAAAGAGAAATATGAATAGATTTTCATACTTTGAAAGTTTATGTTCTAAATTATCGGTATTTTTTTATGTTAATAACAATTAGTTACAAATTTTAGAAGAAAAAAGATACATTGTAAAGCTAAAAATAACTTTCACATCCCTATATTACATAAGAAAATAAAATTTGAAAAATGGAAAAAAATTCTATAAAATAGCTTTCTACTAAAAGTTTTTTTGGTTGAATATTGATACAATAGTCATCTTCATGTGATCTCTATAAATATTTTAATTGAAAAACATGCCATTTTAGTTCATTTTTCAATCCTTTTTAAACAATATATCACATGTTATTTAGGATTGAAATTTTTGGCAATAGAAACCTATAGACATTGTTGAACAAAGCTCAAAACTGTAGGTTGAAATTATAGTTTATTATAAAGTAATTAGGAAAAATAGAAATGGGTAGTTAGGGTTTGGTCGCTCCTCACCTATGAACTTCCTTTGTAGTGCACCCCCCGGGCACCTTGTAGTATTTGACTACTCTTTAATGGTCAGCACGCTAAGGAAGGAAGTGATGGACTACAAGTTTGTACACTTAGGGTCCAATTTGCCAATGTCTTCAAATAACTCCAACTCTAATGTAGTGGCATGCTTAATGGTAGGAATGGGAGCTCGAGGGATGCACTTAGTTCTACTACAACAAACCACGTGCAAACAAATGGTTTCTGATTAATTATAATTTTAACTTCAAATTTTGAGCATTGTTTACTAATGACTATGGGATTCTACTCTCAAAATTTCAAACTCAAATAAAATATAGAATGATTTCTAAAAAAGGTTAAAAATGCACTAAAATGGCATATTTTTTTAACTCAAATATTTTTAGAGAAAACATTTAGATGACCATTCCATCAATATTCAACTCAAAATGAGCTTTCAATATAGAATTATTTTTAGGAATTTTTTGTTCATTTTTTAGACAATTTTTTCTTATATAATATAGGGATGTGAAAGTTATTTTTTAGTTCTACAATGTATCATTATATTTCAATTTTTTTTAATTAATTATTATTAACAAATAAAAATATCAATAATTCAAAACATAAACTTTCAAAGTAAAAAAATCTATTCATATTTTTTTCATTTAATTTTATTTAAAATTCAAAAAATATATAGGGAATTCAAAATTTTGTTGGCACATGGTTTTTAATGGATACTCTAAGTGTCCCCCCAGAATGGGAGCGATGTTCATGTTGTTTTCAATATCATGAAGTTGCAAAGTAGGTATGTCTTCTAATTCCATCTGTCTTCTTTGGCTAACTTCGTGATCCTTGGAATGCACAAATGTTGTTGTTTGTGTTGTTTTAGTAGATTCATTTTTTGACTATTGGTATGTTAAGTTAAGACCCATATGCATGTTTGTTGTTATTATGTCTAGTAGAAAAGAACTAATTGCTTTAAAGTCACTCATGATGTGATTCACTGTCAACGCCCATTTCAAGTCCAAGGACACTCATTGTGCTAGAGTCTGTTTTTGTATAAGCTTGCCAAAGTTCCTAGGTACCCAATAATCCCAGTATTATCTAAAATATTTTTTGAAAGAACCAAATACATACATCTAGAGGTTGCATGGCATGCGATGTGTGAAACAATAGGGTTAGAATGTCCAATCTTGTTTCTTGAGGTAATTTTTCCACTTTTAGAGTAATGTGGCTTCTATGTCCAACAAATGTTTGTGGTTGGGAGAAATGGCACTTAGTTGCCTTACACTTTTAATAAAGTGAGAAATCCACACAGAAAACAAATAAATCATCACCCATGCCTAGGGTTGTATCATCATGGTTACACCTAGCTAGCACCTTTCAATGTAATTTTGGCAAAATTGCTTCTCTCAAAAAATGTAGAAGGATGGTATGGCAAATCTAGCTGCATTAACGCAAATCAAAATTAACAACCATTTTCTTTGATCTGCAATGGTGAGATGCATTTTCTTAACACCTCAACAACCTCTAACAATTGTTCCACCACTTCTACCCACCCATACACTAGTCTCGTTGCAATTCCACACCTTATTTGCAGAATAGTAGGTGACGTGTATACTTTACTCAAATTATTGTAAATGATTTGTTGATTTTTTTTACATAGTGCCTTTGCTTTTGCAACTGAGAGGCCTTGTGCCACCCTAAGTAAAAGCTCCGGGTGACAATGTTTGAACCACCGTAACCATCCATTGCTTGAAATCTCATTTTTGAATAGTATACATGGAATCATGGACTCCTTATCATTTCAAAGACTTTCATTTTGAGGTCTGTGGAAGTCAAACCAAGGCCTCTATCATTTATGGCCAAAAGGTATTGCACAAGTTGTTCCCCTTCCTTGATAGTTAGAACACCTTTTTTACTCCCCTCTTTTGAGATTTTCATAGACCATAATAATAGTCTCTGAAAGTAGAGTAGGAAATGCCATGTATGGTAGTTGCTTGCCTCATACTTGTATCTAGCTTATGCTCTAGTAAGGTTGATGTCTTATACTCATCACTCCAGAAAAAAACTCATTTTTTTCATTTTGAGACTTGCTCATGCATTGTTGTTTTTAGAATTGTCCTTGCCCCTTCTCCTCATTTGTGACATCTACTAATGGTGTACAATTTTGTGCAAACACTTGTGGTAGGTCTTCGGTAGTGGTATCCTCCACTTCTAGATATTTGTAGACCAACATCCCATTTTCCTTCTTCATGTGACCCCTAGCAACAGTAAAAGCATTGTTACACCTCTCCTTGCCTTGTACAAAACTTCCTTGCCCTCCAATAGCTTGTCACCACAACTCTATTGTTTCAGACTTCCCCCACTTGATTGTCCTCTATTGCCAACTTCACCACTTTGGCCACTTTTATTACTTCTACTCTATGCCTGCAAAATTTGAATGGCTTCATAGTTTTTGAATGCTAATCCCAAGGGGGATTGAGGCCCACTTCTAGTAGTATCATGGCTCCCTTTTTGAATTGCATGGTCATCTTTGCCACTCTTAGAGCTAAAATTCAAGTCTTCAATTTCAATTGCCATGAAGTTTTCTAATGATGGCATGCTAAGGAGAAAAAATTTGGTGGAGCTCTTACAATGAAGTTGTGCAGGTGCTACTTCTACAACCTTATATGATTTTTCGTCGAAATGAAGGTAATAATCACACTCCTTACTTGTCCGCTAATCCGCTTATACAATTGAAGTGTATTGATGCTCTATGTGCACACAGCCAAGCCACTAAGGTTTGTTAGTAGTTTAACATGCAAGCAAAAAAGGATTTAGTATCTAAATGAGAGGCTGAAGGATGTTCAAATTCATTTTGGGTGAACATGAATGCTTTGTTCCCATTGGAACTACATCAAAAATTAGAAGACTCTTATCATTTAGGGACCTTGTTACTAATATTGTTTAGTTTAGTTCCAATCACCATCTGCAAGGAGGATGAAGGCTTACATGTTTAGTTAGTATTGTATGCAATATTTTAACCACGAGATTCTATGGTTTACAATTGCATAGGTCAAGCTTCAGCCATTGATTGCACTCTATAATAAAGGAAAACCTTCTATGGACCATGGCATTGAAGTCATGGACAAGGTATGCAATTTCACTCTTTATAGACAATTTATTGTATTTGAATTATTAAAGTAATTTGACGTCAACAACTTCTAAGATTATTGAAATTTGCAAAAATAAATTCTAAAAAATAATCCTCTATTGTTTTTGTCATTGTGACATGGCACATTGTAGTCAGAAAAGAAGAGGGTACAGAGTCAATATTTTATCTTCCCAAAGCTTTGAGAGAGTTGTACATGTCTAAAACCTAGGAATATTTCTTCTCAATTTTTGATAAACATCCGTTTGTGGTACCCTGTATGTATTAGATGGTCTCAAAGATATGCTCCTCATATTTTGCTAGATATTACCAACTAATTTTACAAACATGTGTCTCACACAACACTGGTTTTGAACAACCTAGAGGTCACTGAGATATATTGAAAGGCTTTGATTCATATGCCTTGGAATTGCATTGAGAAACAGACTAGGTCCACTAAAGAGGAATGATTGCTATATATCAGAAACGTCTAGGGAAATAACTACAATTCACACTACTAGAAATTGCAAATTTTATGTCTGTGAAAATATGACTGAGGATGACTAGCAACTAGTCGTAGTCATATTTTGACCTTGTACTTCATGGGAGTATAGTATACGCCCATTGGAAATGCCAAATACTTCATAGGAAAGCATAGGGAATGTATTTGGGAACATGAAGTCATATTTTACTGTCATATTCTGCAGTCATAACTCTATAGTGATTACATTTTTTTGTTTTGGGCAACCCAAAATAAATTTGAGCAAGAAAATTGTTGAAAAAGTACCTAGTCATATTTTGGGTTCAATTATATTTCCAGTCATATTTTTTAGGGCAATCCTTAAAAAATATGGTCAATTCAAAAAAAATATGGTCAAGATATTGTTTTAGGATGTTGAAACCCTAACTACTAATTTTCTAAGATTTTGAAACTTTAGCCGCTATTTTTTTAGGGTTTTGAAAACCCTAGCCACCACTTTTTTAGGGTTTTAGAAACCCTAGCCACCACTTCTTTAGGATTTTGAAAACCCTAGCTGCCACTTCTTTAAAGTTTTAAAATTCTAGCCGCCACTTCTTTGAATTCTTCTTCCTTGCTTTGTATTGTTTCTTACCTTTTAATTCCTGTTGCTTCTTAATTTTGCTTCTTAATTGTTGCTCTTTAGGTCATAGTTTAATTCTTGCTTCTTCTTACTCTTTAGTTCATGCTTTTTATTTCTTGTTGCATCAAAATTCTTTCTTCTTGCATTTTAGCTCTTATTTCTTCTTGTTCTTTAGTTCATACTTCTTGTTTCTTCTTGTTGGATCAAAACTCTTTCTTTTTCTTGGCTTTTAGTTTTTGCTTTAAGTTTTCTTGTTGTTGCATTTTAACTCTTATTTTTTTTTTTTTTAATTGTCTCTTAGTTGTAGCTCCTTGTTGCATTTTAACTCTTGCTGTTTGTTATTTCTTAATACTTACTATTTTTTCCTTCTTTTTTTCTTCATTATCATTGTTATTTTTCTTACTTTAAACTTGTACTACATATTTTGTATGGTTGTAAGTTTTTGAAGGTTGAGCTTTATTATTCATTCACTAAAATTTAACCTCCCATTTCTTTAATTGTATGTATGCAAACATGAAAAGTTGAAACAAAGTTGTTGGAAACTACTTACAATTCAATAAAACCATCTTCTACTACGGTGAGTCATACTCCACACCAACAAAAAATATGACTCATCCTAATCATATTCCGTGTTATAAAAAAAATGTGATTCACCGCAATCATATTTTAAATCACTACAAAATATGACTAAAAGGAGTTATATTTCATGTCACTGCAAAATATAACTCACCGTAGTTATATTCCACATCACTGCAAAATATGACTCATTGCAGTCGTATTCCATATCACTATAAAATATGGTTCACTGTAGTCATATTTCACATCACTACAAAATATGACTCATTGTAATCATATTTCATATCACTATAAAATATGATTCACCGTAGTCATATTTCACATCACTGCAAAATATGATTCACTACAGTCATATTTCATGTCATCAAAAAATATGATTCACCATAGTCATATTCCACGTAGGATTTTTTTTTATGCGAACAACTCAATAAAAAATCAAACCCCCTCTAAGATAGTTAAAGTTTACGCCAAGTTGGCATACTATAGCTAAATATGGGTATTTATATTCTCAACCCATATGATTGCCAATATGACTGATGTCTGAAGCGACTACTTTTAAACTACTGAAGTCAGTCATATTTCGAGTCATCTACAGTGATTTCTACATGAGCCATATTTTTTGATTTTACGACTCACTGTAATCATATTATGTAGTCATAAAGCACTGCTTTTGTTGTAGTGTCACTTGGATATTGAAAGAAAAGGTAACAAACAATAACATATATCCAATCTTGAAGTTTGCTCAATTTGTCTTAACAAATTCTTGATGATACATGATAGATAAAGGTTTTAAAGGACAATTCAATCCAAAACCATACCTTTGTTTGCGAGGACCATGACCATTTACATGTTCAACATTTTCAAATGAAGTTTAGAACAAGGTGACAACTTCCATGGTTATAAATTTCATCTACAATAGTACCTATAGCAAGAGAATCCCTGATTTGTATCAACAATGCACAATTTGTGCAAATGGGTCCAATTAGATGTCTAATGTAACATGTTCATGTTTTATTGATTGTCATTATTGTAAAAAACAATGACATAAAAACAAGGTTGTTACATTGGATGTAGAACAAAATCTGTCAACTTAAACATAGGCTCCTACTAATGTCAACATCCCACTTGTACAACGATCTGATCTTCTTTTGTCATTTCACACATGAAGTGGCTTTCAAAAATATGTGAAAGATTCATGCATAAGGTGAATAGATGTAGAATGGTAGAAAATCTAGGCTAAGTAAGATGTTAGAGGCTTAACTAGAAAGATCCTAAAATATCTATCCGTGTGGGAATGATGATGATATTGTAAGTTAGTTGTCAAATATAATTCTTTTTTTTTTACATAATTGCCAAATTTTTTGAAACTTATATTTTAAAGCGTTGAATCTTTTCAAAGTCTCTTCTAAACCTACAATATTGTAATAATTATCTAATCCAAGTTGTTTCATATTTTCTTGAACATTTTGGAATTGAGGTAGTCTACTCTAAAAGCAACCATGCCCTAAAAACAAACACGACACGGAGGTACATTTTTGCTTTCTTAAATGTACCAGAAGTGTACATTTTAGGAGGTGGTCTCTTTTAATGACTACTACGTTTCAACTTTAAAAATTCGTAACTAATTCCATGAAGGTCCAAAAAAGATGAAACAACTTGGATTAGATGTCAATTCCACTTTTTTTCCTACCAAAATTTACCAAAAATTGTTTCAAGGGGTTTTTCTTTCCCTGGAATGCAATAAGCTCTTCAATGGTCATTTTTAGAGTAAACTATCTTATTTAGGAATTTTTGAAGCCAACATTATGCTCACTATAGGTACATTTAAAACTATTATCCATCCATTAAGGTCTAGTTGACCACTTTTTGGTCAAAATTGACACTTTTTCCTTTTTAGCCAGCATTTGATAAAGAATTTGGGGTTGGATGAAAGGGGACAAGTGTGTGGAATTTGGAAATGAATATATTGGGACAAAAACTGGGAAATTATGTACTAGCATGCACTTTAGGGGTTGAATAAACCAATGACGTATGGGCTAAAAATACACAAAGATGCATTATAATATCTAAATCGAGATGTTCAAATGCCACAAAATTTATTGTCGAGCCCCAAGCATTCACATGGATTTCAATTGGTATGGGTAGATCTCCCAAATTCATTGCGGTTTTGTATTTTTTATCATGTTGTTAAATGTCCTTCAAATCAAAAAAGGTCTTGCCTGCCCCCAAAATCAACCATGTTCCTTAATGGGTTAAGTTTGTTTTGTTTTGTTTTGTTGGTTTGTTTGTTATGGTGAGATCTCCTCAACCATGAGTCTCCTAGTTGCGTACTTAGTATCATTGGGAAGCCCTTGGCAAGGAGGGGTGCAGAGGCTTAGATTTGTGGCATTGGGACCTACATTGTGAAAGTTATTGAATTTCAAAGTTTTTATGAGTTAAAAAATTAGAAAATTACTTTTACTTTACTTTTGGCTGTGGCAAAGGCACAGGACACACCAGTGTTCAGTGAAGGCTACGATTATGTTCACTGTTGGAAAACTCCAGTCCACTTTTAGAACCTGCGAACTTTGGGTCACCTGGGGTGTTACGGTACCTTCGTGGTGAATGGAAGGCAGACAGTCGTCGACAACCGGCAGGTTCGCCTCCACATTTCATCGTCAGTTTAAATCCCTCCTGCAGAGTGTGGATCCTGCGTTGTCACCTTCGTCAAATGCTTGACATTTGATCCCAAAGATTAAAAAAAACGAACTCAAAATTGCTTGAGCTAGGAAGCTGATGGTGAAGCTGCCGGAGCCTCCACCACATATAAATTTGGACCTTGGCGGGCATGCAAGTCATTGCAGTCTCTTTAACGTTGATTGAATTCGGGGCCGGGCTTGCACTTCGATTTCTGGATCACATTCCGTTCTTTGCCATGCTAGCTTCTCTCCCTCTGATTCACTGTAAGTTCTTTGATTTTTGAAAGCTCTCGATCGTAATGTGAGTCGTCGATTGTGTTTGTAATGACGAAATATTTAATACGTTTGCAGCAAATATATGTACATGCATGTCTGCTCCAGATCATTAACAGACTACTCTGTTTCAGCTCGAATTAGGATTTGATTGCTTGACGGTGTTGGGAAATCGAGGTTTTCTTAAACTGCAGAGGGGATTTGGAGAGATTGAACTCAGAAAGGTTGATTACAAGGTAGATATTATATTCAGTGAATGCTTGAATTGCACGTGTGTCTCTCGATCACGGTGTTGATGTACTTTCATTGCAATTGGCAGAGAATTATTCCCGGCGACCGAGTTTTTAGTGCAATTCCCAGAGCATCATGTCGAGCAGAGCGATTGTGCAAGACGGGTTCAATAAGGAGAACCCGTTGAGCACTCTCAAAATCGTCACCCGGCCCATTCCCAGAGCCGGACCGAACCAAGTAGTGGTGCGCATCACGGCGCGTCCCATCAACCCCACTGACTTCCTCTCCGTGCGAAATGGCCTCGTCGGTGGCAACGGCAGCGGCACGATCGGCTCTGAGGGTTGCGGCGTCGTCCATGAGGTACGCAGCAATACACGATTTCTGTCACTGTATCCTTATATATGAATCTGCCGCAATTTATGGGAGCTAGATTGACGTATCAAGATACGTTTAATCATACTCCTTAAATGATGGCCTACAGAGCGCCAAATACGTGTTCAAATGCTCAAAACTTTGACAACCAGTGAGGGACCCAAAACTTCACTGATTCTTCAAAACTCAACCAGGCTACCAATTCCGTGAAACTATGCCATGATTCTGATGAAAACGGGAAAGGAATGATTAGATAAATTGATTACGCTACACAACCTGACAGACGCTTGCATGTACCCCCAGGTAGGCGAGGGCGTGACCGCTGTACAGAAAGGACAACGAGTGGTAACCATCACTGGCACCGAAGTCTTCAAAGGCAACGGTGCATTCCAAGAATACATCCTCCTGGACACCTCTCTCGTCTGGCCCGTCCCGTCCGACATACCTGATGAGAAAGCCGCGCAGTTCGTGATCAATCCATGGACCTCCTACTCCATGCTCCACGACCTGCAAGTCCCGAAAGGCGAATACATAATCCAGAGCGCAGCAGGCTCCACTCTCGGGAAGCAAGTCATCGCCCTTGCTTCCCACTACGGCATCAAGACCATCAACATCGTCCGCCGACCTGAGCAGAAAGCGCAGCTTCAATCCTTGGGCGCCGACGAGGTCATCTGCTCGTCGGAGGAAGACATTGTGGCCCGAGTGAAGGAGATCACGGCAGGGAAGCTCGCGTGGGGCGCCTTGGACGCCGTCGCAGGCGCTATGACGGCCACTCTGGCTGCGTGTGTTCGTAACGGTGGCCAGGTCTTCGTTTATGGTGTGTTGGGTGGGAAGTCTGTGTCCATGAGCACGTCGGATTTGTTTCGTGATGTGCAGGTTCGGGGGTGGGCCATTTACAATAAGCTTATGCAAAGTGCGGAGAAAAGCCATGCCGTGGCGAAGGAAGTCGCGCCGCTCATCAGCAGCGGGGTGATTCCGCTTGCTGAGGTTGAGAGGTGGGCGTTTGACGATTTTTTGAAGGCGATGGAGGTGGCGGAGCAGTCCGGGGGGGCGAAGAAGATCTTGCTCGTCACCCCATAGAGAGTAGCCAATTTCCTTAGCTCGGCTGCGCTGGTGTTTAGGATATCTGTCACGTAGAGTATGTTAGCACTTGGTGTCAGGGGTGATGTTTGCAATGTGAATCTGGTCCAAAAGTAGGTCCAAATTCATTCCTAAGGTTCTCAATAACAACATTCTTTCACACCAAGTGTTAACATACCTGTAGATATATGATACTGCAGGATGCTAAACATGTTCTTGGAAAAGGACTCTAAAGGGTGAATTTTGTGTTGTGCGTGATCATAGTGAAAATAAAGTTCCCTCTTTTGTGCTATGTTAACCCTTAAAAGGATAGATTGGTGACTATAGAAATCATCCCTTTGGTTACTATGTAAACCATTTGCTCAAAAAATTGCAAAAGCACTCATTAGAAGTCAAACTATTGTAGGAGACCTTCTTTTTTACAACCAAATTCCAAAGACAAATAGTTGCACTTCTACCCTATTAGAAGGATTTTCTATCATCCGTCAAGCAAAAAACACCCTTCTCCATGTTTAAGGGTTAATTTCATATTCTTCACCCTCTAATTGATTCAAGACCTTTGATTGCAAATATGAGTTCAAAATTTGCTAATTTTATCGTGTGTGGCAAATAAAAAATTCCTATATTTGCCAAAAGGGTAAATTCATCTTGCACGGCCTACTTCAAATGATAGGTTTAGCATCTTGCTATGAAATTGGTGGTCACAAATCAACTGCCAACTTTTGCAAAAGTTCTACTCACATTCATAGTTAGGCTTCCAAAAATGTGAATACCACAATGCTAGCTTTGAAAATTGTAGTACATTCTGCTATGGTTTTAGCAACTTGAGTTAACCCTTAAAGGTTTATGACTATGTTTTCAAAAATTTGGTACTTGTACTAGAGATGGCAATGATTCAAAGATATCCATGTATAAATAAATCTAGAAAACCAATTTCAAATTCTTATTTTTTTTAAAAGTGATTTTTAAAAGAAGGTTTTTTTTGCCCGGACTGCCCATAGAACAAAGAAAACTACATATCATATAATAACTTTTTAACCATGTAATCAAAAGTTATGAAAATTATTGGGCTTTAAAGCTACTCCTCGGACATATGTTGTATGAAAATTTCAAAAAATAAAAATAAAAATTTTGTTAACAGTGAGCTACCCAAAATATCTATAATGCCAAAAAAATGTTGTTTGGGACTTTAGGGATTAAACAAGGTTGGAAAAAAAATGCTTTTAACTTCAAACATTACAATTTGTGTAAACGTTATAATCTATGCACATTTCAATCTTTGTAGTCTAAATTTCTGGATTCTTTTTCCACACACTATGATTTTTCTACTCAAAATCCAAAAAAGATTCTTTCAAACATAGACCTCTAAATTTACTATTGTAAGTCTTTGTTTGATGGTCCCACAACAAACAACTGAACAAGGTCAAAATGAGATTTGAAGACTATTAAGGTAGTGGGCTCATAAAGCGACCCT
This sequence comes from Climacium dendroides, assembly GCA_950106755.1. NCBI lineage: Eukaryota > Viridiplantae > Streptophyta > Bryopsida > Hypnales > Climaciaceae > Climacium > Climacium dendroides. The sequence goes on from OX467091.1 coordinate 23,375,511, forward strand.
TTATGGGCTGGTCGGCCTTTTTGATGGTCTTTAGATGCATGAAATTATTTATCTTTATTTTTCACTTGAAGAAAAATTGATTTGGAACCTAACCCAAGTGATTTCATATTTTTCAGAGTATTTATGAATTACTTATGAATTCCCAAAGCACTAGAATGTCACCATTTCAATGAAATTGATGTTCTGCACAGATTTTCAGCAACATGTGCACATAAGAGCAAATGGTCAAATTAACAAGTTTTACTATTATTAGTCTTTGGTGGGCAATTGCAAGAAACATTTGTATTATTTTTTGTCACTTACACCCATTGCTTGACAATATTTGTTTTGCTTGTTTTTTGGGCTATAATTTTTATTTCAAACCTCTAATGGACACCAAATTCATAGAAAAAAGATAAACAAGACCATCATATGTATATGCATATGTATGTGTATGTGTATGCATATATGTATATGTATGCATATGCGTATGCATATACATATGTATATGTACAATAATTTTATATATTTTTAAAAATATTTTATTAATTTTAGATTACCTACAATTGGATGTCAATATGTCACTTTGAGATCATTTTAGTACTATTTTGTACCCAAAAATGCAAAGTTGAAGCTTAAAAATTGGAATTTGAGGTCATCAACAAAGATATATAATTGACCAAATGGTTTTTTAAAAGTAGTATTTCTTCGTCTTGTACATGTACCCAAAGTGAGCTCTTTTTGTATCAACATGTGGATTTATTTGTATAATTCTTTTCTATCAAGATAAAACTAGTTGATTAGAAGCCCCCTGAGGTTGAAAATAATGCTCATAATTATTTTATTCTATTATTTTGAAATATTTTTTCTCTTCTTTAAAAATAAAAGTATAAAAATAACTATCTACCATGATCTTGGAATGATCTTTTTTCACTTGCTAAAAAGATCCAACAACAACTATGAAAAGATCCAAGAATAACTAAGATAGATGAGTAATCAAAACCATCATGCTCAAATTGGAAGAATTGGATGATTTTAGATGTAGTCACCGAATTTAATGAACCTTCTCTCTCTAACTTGTTCAATGCTTATTACCAATAGTACTGTAGTAGGTAATATGTGCTGGACGTGAATGAAGGATTTTAAGGTTGAGGCACTAGTTGTCAACCATGCCTAGTCCTCAATCGGTAGGAGTATAGCATTTCTAACTAAGGCTAAACAGATTTTCAACCAAAGCTTGAAATGTGTCTTTTTGGTCTTTTACAAGGTAGGGACTAATAAGGTTATGACACATGGTTATGTCCCAAAGTAGTGAGCAAGAAAGTAGGAAGTAGTGAGTAGGAAAGCAATAGCTCTTGAATGATTAGAATCAAAAGACTCTAAACATTGTCTATTGGTGAAGTGCACTTTTTGGCTCCCAAAATCTACAGTAATTTCAATTTGGGGAAGAAAATTTTGCTATCCCCATATTTCCTATCTTCCTATATGGGAAAAGATATCCCCTTGTGCAAATAAATGCAAATTGGTATGTTTTACTGCCCTATGCATTCGAAGAGTCAAGTTTGATATTGAATTTTTTTTTTCTTGAAACACATGGACAATTTCCATCGCAAGGGAAAATAGTACATAGAACCAAGGGACCTCATCCCTGGTGACAATTTTTTAATTTTTTTTCCAAAACTATCAAACTGAAGAATCAAAACGAAAGCCAACCCAAGATACTGAGCTTTTTCACCTTTTTCACCCCTTCAGTCTGTAGCGCTCCCTTCAGTCTGTAGCGCATGTCTTAGCAGTCTACTACCGTTTGCATTTGGAAGATAAAGCAATCATTAAAAATCTTTCATATTAAAAAACACCCCATCAAGTAACAAAAATATAATTTAGGAAGAGTTCAATGTGAGGCACCATATGACCAAACTTTGAAAAATAGTTTTTAAAGATTTTAACTAGATTACCATGCTCAGATGGATATTCAGATGATTCTAGATGCAGCCACCACTCTTATTTGAGGTTCTCAAGGGGATATCATGTCATCCTGCAGCGAAGAGCAGAAATCATGTAGATAATCTTCTTGCTTGGGAAAAACGGAAGCATGCTAAACGTTGTGTTTTCAAGTGACAACATCTTCAACTGAACAACACCACTCTACATTGAAGTGGATCTCAACTACATATTCTTCGATTGTGCAACCCATTGGAACTGATGACCTCTCACTACTTACTAATGAATAAATTCCAAACAACTCTCAGAACAAATTGCTTCTTATCAAATTGGACATTGGATAGCTACTGAGAATCCCTAAGTATAATTGTCTAAAAAAGACTAAACCAATTAATCATCAACAACAACACTCACAATAGCATGCCAAAAATGCTACACTCAATTCAATTACTAAGCTTTTCTGAGCATGATTATAAGATCCACAAAACTGGGCCTATCTGAAGGATTGGAGTGCCAACAAGAAGTGATGACGTGGTTCATGATCGGGCACATGTCACATGGCAGTTCAGGTCGGGCTCCATCAAGAATAGCATCTCGAGTTTCATAGAATGGAAGGCCTTCGAAAGGCAACAATCCTGTGACAATCTCATAGCATGTCATGCCAAAGCTGTAGACATCCATCTCCTCAGTGAACACCAACTCGGAACTAGGAGTCCTATCCTTCAATTGTTGCAAGATCTCAGGGGCTCTCCAAAACCCGGTTCCCACCACACCCACGGAACATTCCCAATCAGCCACATATGGCAAAAGGAAAGCGGTATGATTGGAAGACACCAGATCAAAATCGGGATCACAATTCTCCTTGATAATACTAGGTTTGAGTAATACATTTGCAGCTTTCAAATCCCTGTGTATGATACCTCTTTTATGCAAATCATCCACCTGCCAGGCCACGATACGCATAATCCACCTTGCTTGCTTCGTAGAAAAGGGCGGGCCTTTAGCGTTGTTGCGTTCCATACGCAGATCGATGAGCCTTCGAAGATCTCCCCACTGCTTGTACATGACGAAGCCAAACTGGTTTCCTCCTAGAGCATGGTCTTTCACTAGAGCCCCATGCAAACGAAACGGCATGGACAGTCCTGGGTTAAGTGTATTTTCCAAAATCGCAAGTCCTTGGGGCCACTGACGATGAAGGTCCTCAAGTGCATAACCATACTTCATCACCTTCAACACAAAACCACTCTGCCTTCCGAACTTGGCGAACGTGACTTGCGCTTCGTAGATGACCGCCTGCGCTCCTTCTCCGAGTTTCTTCCCCAAAACCACGTCCACAACTTCACTGCAAAATCTTCCCCAAATCGCATCTTTTTGCAGCTTCTCAAAGTATTCGCGGTGATCCACGCTAGGCTGATCTCTACTGCTGGTTCCTGATTCCCCACTGCCAGATCCCGACTCTTCACTGACAGAAGCTCCCTCATGATGGCTCAATTCACTCCAGTGCACTTTGGAATGTGCCGTCCGATATTCAAGCTCCGTCTCGAACTCACTCCTACTGGATAACATGCTCGCAATCCGTGCGGAATGAAACTCGGAACAAGATGTGGTAGGCACCAAAGCTGCTGGCGCAGACCCTTTGTCTTCGTCTCCACCACTGGAATCCACTACATCTTTCGGTGTGCGATTCTCAGCCATCGTGGGTTTGTGATTCTCTGCAACTCCTGAGGCCAGAACGGCCTCCTGCGGCACTACTTCCGGATCTTTTCGTCCCGTACCCTGGCTCTGGAATCAGACGTTCTCCTTGCAAACGTCAATCCAGCTTCACGGCTTTGGAATTGTCGCTGACGGACCGAGCTCCACCACTCTGGGTCACACCTCAAGTAATTTGACTCCTCACCAACACACAAGCTGCAAATAAATGCTCAGGGAGCATGTGACTGAGTTAGACACGCAGACTATTGTCTAGTATGGCAGAAGAGTCCCAGCAGTTTGTACTTCAGGGCATTCCTTTTCCCTCCAATTCAACTCTAAAATCAATTGAATGCGATAGAAATTCAGAAAATGACTGTACTCACGAAATCCACCTCAGAGGTCTGGAGCTGCAAGTCGCACTCCCTACTAGGTCTTGAAACAGACGTTCCCAACGCGGAAGGTGATTCGTCTCAGTGCAAACGTCGAAACATGTTCACAGCATCTGGATTGTCGGTGAAGGACCGAGCTTCACCACTCAGTGTCACGCCCTCAAGTGTACTCCTCACCAAGGCCCAAACTGCAAACAAATGTCCAGAGCGCAGACGACTGAGTCAAAAACTCAGAGTAACTACTGTCTAGTATGAAGAAAGCGTCTAACAAGCGTGCACTCAGGGCAACCCTTGCCCAGACTCCTAATGAACTCTAAAATCAATTCATTGCACCAGAATTCAGAAAATGATATCGATCCATACTGAGAGCCTGTACTCACCGAAACTCTGGGTCTTGAAACAGTCGTTCCCCACGCGAAGGGCGACTTGTCTCCGTGCAAACGTGTAAACAAGTTTCCGGCTTCTGGACTGTCGCTGAGGAACTGAGCCTCACGTACCACACTGTCACACCGTGAAGCAAGCTCGCACCTCAGCAACAACCTGTCGGGAAGCGAACGATGTGCATATGCCTATCCACACGGGACAGTCGGTAGTGAGACAGTGAGAGAGAGCGAAATGGACTCCAAAGCTGTCAGCGCTTAAAATAAGAAGACGAAGAACTCGGGTCCTGTTTCGCAAGCCCTGGCTCCTAAAAAAGAACACACAAAACTGAAGACAAAGACGAGCAATAAAACGGAGACTGAGGCAGGAATTGAGGGTTTGGTAGTCGAAGGCGCAGAGTCGGAGAGAGGTAGCGTTTGGCAGTGCATTAGCCTTTAGTCGAGCGCACAAAATCATCGGATGATACCACCGTGAGCCCTTGACCCCACCGTCTATAGTAGCACTTTTTCAGTCATGGTGATGTCGATGACGTTTGCTTAGTGGAGTATTGGACTTGCGTGCTAACTGATGCTCCCATAGGGTGCATTGATGGCCTCATACGATGCATTTACATATTGTTTAGTCCCTTTCCATCAATCGATTGTCGAGCTTTCTCATGAACAACTGGCAGGCATTGAGTTTCTCAACGACCGAACATGAATCTCCTGAAGATTCTTCTTTCGCATCTATTGGCTAGTATCCGCTCTAGTGTTCTCCTTCAACTGTTGCTTAGAGTAACGCGTGTTTCACTATCATGTTTGATGTGGCAGGAATGCTTCAGGGAACATGAGGATAGGCTAAATCTTCCTTGCCACACGAGCTACTGAACTTCCACGCATGGACCATTAAGTAGCGTAAGATAATATGTGAGAATTCCAAGAGCTAGTGGTACCTTGTGAGAATATCAGGTGCATACCATACTGTACAAAATGCAATGGACTAAATTAGATGCTTCAACATGGTTTTCAAATGCCAAGGATGAGAGAGCCTATTAACAGACCATTAAGTCGCAGTTCGGCTGCCTGCTAACCGTAATGGCAACGGCCACTAAACGTTCACAGATAGTTCTAATAAGATGGATTGCTGTCGCCACATTACAATTCCATCTCACAAATATTGAACCCAGATGGATGGCACCAAGAACCCTCTCACCTGTCCGTCCTGCAGGCAAGTAGCAGCTGCTCAATCCCTCTGCCATTCTTTTTTCAGTCCAGTAAATTTTGATCGGAGACATAAGTGTCTGGAATTCCCTCTTTAGACCTCTTGCACGCCTTGCTTAGCGGGGGCATGCTTTTACTCGGCGGGGCGATTCGAAAGTTACAAACATAGTGCACTCGAAAGGACGGCGTGCGCCACCGCCCCGTCTGGGCACACGCTTTCACATCAATGAGAGCCCTTAAGGGGATATTATTCTTAGCAATGTCATATTGCAACAAGGCGCCATCATCCTCTTGCAACGCCGCATTGGCCGCCATGACGCGCGTGGAGATGACGCTACTGTTCTTCTTGCTTTGGAAAAACGAAGGCAGATTGGCAATCGGCAACGTCGTGTTTTCGAACGACACCAGAATCTCCAGCTCTTGGTAAGTCATACCCAGCCGTCTGTTGGGATTGAAAACGCGCAAGCTCAAGTCCAAATCCACATTCAAGATGGGGTTCTGGCCTCCTGCCTCGGAGCCTCCTACGGCGCTAAACTTCCACACTCGGACCGTCTCCAGGGACACCACGGGATACCGGGGTCGCAGGGACAAATAGAGGATGGCGGCCAGGACGCCCAACAGCAACGGCAAGCCAAAGGTGCAAACGCCGAAGAGGAACTTGGAGTTTCGGTGGAGAAGGCGTTCTGGACGGCAAACCCTAAACTGGCCGGGAGAGTTTGCCCTAACAGCAGCCACTTCGGGCAGAGTATTTGTCACAAATTGGTTCAAGAGAGGTGTTCCCGTCCCTGTGGGCGTGGTATTGCTGTTGGTGGTGTTACCACTGATCTTCTGCTGCAATGGTGGGTCTAAACTGGTTTGCTTGTAAATTGCCGGAGCAATTGACGTGGCTTGGGCGTACGAGGGAGGCAGAGAGATTCCTTGTTTAAGAAGACCGGTACCGTTGGGGGGTTTCGGTGGTGTTTGGAGACGCAACGGGACCACCACATCTTGTGCTCTGCTTATCAAGCCAGAAAGATCTGCCATAAGTTAGCCTCTCGATCTCCTCTGGTTGCAATTTCTACAAGACCACGAGCAGAATACTCTTCAGGTGACGCATGTTTTCGGCACCGAAACCCTACATTCGCAACGCTGTGCCTTCCTGATCTTGGACCTTGTGCCCTCTCTCGATCTCTCGTCCTAATTTCATTCTTTAATTCGTTGTGTTTAACATGGCGTCTCTAAGATGTGGCAGATGTTGCTGTATTCGTTAACCTCTTGATTTCACTTCCTCTTTGGGCGGCGTTATCATTCTTCATGTTTGCTTTCTCGAACACCGGAATCACGTCTTCATTTGTTCAGAACCTTGTCAATCTTTCAGCGTTTCGAGGATGTTGGGGTAATGATCTGCGATCACAAAGTATATCAATCAGTCTTCCAAAGGAAACAGTCGTACTTTCACCAAACGAAACACTCTTCAGGTGACACATGTTTTAACCCTACATTCGCAACGCGCTTCCTTCCTGATCTTGGACCTTGTGCTCTCTCTCGATCTCTCATCCTATTTTCGTTCTTTAATTCGTCGTGTTCACCTTGGCGTCTCTAAGATGTTGCAGATGTTACTGTATTCGTTACCTTCTGATTTCACCTCCCCATTGGACGGCGATATCATTCTTCATGTTTGCTTCATCCAACACCAGAACCACTTCATTTGAACAGCGTTGTCAATCCTTGTCAATCCTTCAGTGTTTCGAGCATGTCGCGGTACCAATCTGCGACCACAAGGTATGTCAAACATTCTTCCAAAGGAAACAGACATTGTTGCACCAACGCAATTTCAGACTCTCCAATTGGTACTGATTCCTTATCATGCAACGGTCGCTCACAAAAAACTCCAGTACAAAATCCTGATCCCCTAACAGCACCTGCATGCTTTCCCAATACAGGGGTAAGCCCAATAAATGCGTCCTCATCCCGATCCTCAGATCTACTTCCATGAATAATGGAGTGCAATCTCGTTCCAGGAGTTTCAGACTGTACTTCACATTTTCTTAAAGAATTGGCAGCGGATCAGGTGAGGGCTGTGAGGTGAGTCCACCATCGTGCCCTAACAATTTCATTCAACTCTGCATTGTCTCATTCTCGTGATGGGTTCAGACTAAGGAATTGGTGCATATAGTATCCAATCCATAGAAATGGTATAACGGCATTGCAACAACATCAATGTGATGCTAAATCGTCAGAATTTGTTCTATCATAAATGCATGAAAACGATGGAGCCTCTTCAATGGTAGCACCAACCCTCAACAGTTTGAGCTTTCAATTCGCGTACAACAGGCTCAGTCACCTGAAGCTTCTCGGGCATCGATGGCATGTGATACTGTACAAGTTGATAAGAAGCTCCAAATTGTTATCTGGCAATCGAGTCGTGTGTGTACAATGACTTGTGGTTCCTTGAATTGCAACTCAGCACACCGAAAATGACGATGAGAACTAGGAAGGCTTAGTCTTGGAGCAAGTGAAGACGAAGCTGTTGAATCGTGTCAAAGAACAGAGAAACTGGGAGATGGAAAGATTAGAGCAGGATTTCTTCAGGTCTGCGCCACCTGAAACAGTTACAAATTACAGCTCGGAGCAAAGTTACTACCCTACGCTCAGGTCAGATTCGTTAAAAAATAATTCAAAATATTATTAAATATGGCATGTAATGAAATTTTCAGAAATTATAATGTGGTGTAATTGAATAGTGTAGAGAATATTAATAAATAAAAATTGTATCTTGGAAAAAATCCTAGTGAAAAATAGAAAAATGTAGAAAATGTGCCAAAGTGATTGCTTTCTAAATGTAAAAAATTCATGGAATTTGTAAGCTTACTAAACTTAGTTCTTTTTTTCCCTTAGTCCTTTTCCCCCTCAAAAGGAGATTGTGTTCAACCCAAATATTTGTGAAATGAAATCCCAAAAATTCTAAATCTAGTTAATGAAAGGATATTCAATCCAAAAAGAAATGATTTTGTATGTAGTCCAATGATAGTGACTCCAATGTCTAAGCATAAATTATCTTTATAGAATTTTATTAGCAATTGAAAAAGAGGATTCCAACACACTTTAATTATTTGGAAACTTGCTTGAATAAGTTATGTTCTAAATTAGTTATGTTCTAAAATTTTGAAGTATTGTCTCTAGGTGTATCAAAAATCAACACTAGAAATGAGTATTGTTTTAAATTTCCAAATTATTGTTTTTAGGTGTACCAAAAATCAATACTAGAATCTCGTAGATTCTCATGTTTCAATTGTGAAATCAATATCTAAATTTTTGTGATGCTCTATGGTCCAAATACAAGTGTCGATCCAAATGTGGGTATTGCATTTTGGTTTCTATGGATTATAGAGGTATATGCCTTATTTAATTTGCAAAAAGCAATCTTCACTAGAGCTCTTTACATCCATAGACATGGAAAAAACATGCAAATGTGAACAAGAATAAATTTATTCATTCAAGTATGCATACATTCATCCAAAATGGAAGGACACCTTTTAAAGGTTTTGTACCAATTTAGTGATTTCATCCATTGTAAAATAGAGAATATAGAATGAAGAATATATTGCTATATTTTTCACCAAATTTTTTTGCATGGCTTTTGAGTGATAAATTGCATTAAAAAAAATCAATAAGAAGCTTTTAGGATTGCATTGTATTAATGTGAAAACAAATGAAGAGGTTCAAGAATGGGTATAATCAATTGGTATGAGAGGGCCTAATGGTAATGTATGGTGGTAGCTCAAGGATTTTTTAGTACATTATATTGATGAAAGCATATGTAATTTTTTTAGGAATATTTGGTTGTATATTTTTCCTTAAATTTTTCATTGGATGGAGTAGTTTTTTTGTTATAAATTTTTTTGAATGAATATTTGGTGATGTATTTTTTTTTCCTAATGGACATATTTGTTCACTTATTACTAAATCTTTGAAGATTATGGCTCCATTTTAGATGAATAAATGCAAATTTAGATGAAAAAAAGTTACCATTCACATTTGACATGTTTCATCCATATTTTTCTATAGATGTAAAGAATTTCATGATTTTAATGAAGAAAAATAAATGAAATATGAACCTCTTAAATCCCTTGATAGTCCCATTTATCTAGATGGTGTGAGCCACAACATTGGCTTGCAATTTAGAATAGGAAAATTAAGACAATTTGGATGAAATTGTGAGCTCAAAATGATTAATAGGGAGAATTAATTTATAACCATAAATTAATGAATTTTTGATGGATTGCAATAGGGAATTTGGAACAATGGTGTGAAATTTAAGAAATTCAATTACGTAAGAATGATAGAGAAATTCTAGGGAAAGATTGTGACTTTTAAACAAAAATGACATTAAATAAGAAATGGATAATTAAACAAATTAGGCCAAAATGGTTAAATGAAGAGATATTGGAAAATAAAAAGACCATTAGAAGACATTTGAGGCCTCTACAGGCTTGTTTCAGTCTTGTTCCCTTGTTGTTCCCCCCGCAACGATGGAACGGTCAACTGTCAGGGAATTTTTTTTTAAATTAGTTCTTAGAATGCCAAAAAAAGTTGGAATTTTTTTTTTAATATTTTTTTCAAAAATGACATGGCAGGGTCTCAACCACATTAGCACGTTGTGCTCTCACTGCTGCAGTGCACTGTGGGGAGTTCCTTGCCATGATAACTCGCAGCCCTATAGAGGCCTCAAATGTCTTCTAATTTATGAGTAGGAATTTGCATTAGGAGTGAACCAAAAATTTAAAACGCAAATACAAAAAATAGAAAACTAGTTGATAGAATTTGAATAAATACTAGGACTTTAACATAATGGTAGACATTCTAAAGTAAGAAAAATTGTAAATTATTGTGGATTACAATAATTTAGGGTAGGAATGAAATTGTAGAATGTTAATGAGACTTTAGAGTAGGAATTAGTTTTTTTTTTCTCTTTTCGTGTGGCATGTAGGTGTTTTATTCTTTGGAGTTTGGACAGAAGAAATTTCTTGAATTTTTGAGAGAGTTATGGTGATAGGGAAAAAGATGGAATAGCAGATTTGTTGAGTAAAGTAGACCAAACCATTTTTGTTTGTTGCCTCATTCTGTCATCCTACTTTTGGCTCCTATTCCATTCAAAAAAATCATCCAAATGTGTTCATTTTCTGGCAAAATCATTGCATTAATGTTAACAAGGGGTAACAAGTCAATTATTTAATGGTATACACTTAAATATCATAAGATACATGAGAAAATGTTAATGGGTTGTTTACTTGCTTATAGGATCTTCAAACCTCTACTATATGAATGATTTTGTAATCTCAAAGTAGATCACTTCAAAAATTTAAAGAAATTATAATTTTAATGAAAAAAATTATAATTCCACTTAGGTTTAATTTAGGAAACAAAAATACACCTCTGAAAAATATGTACCCCTTTTGGAGTTGGTCCCAAGATATTCAAATTTTAGTTTGTATGGTAATGGTGATAAGCTTATCTACCTTAGGTCTCACATTTGTATGGGAAACCATAATTATCTAGTCTTAGTTGCACAATATTAACCACATTAATAGGATTTTTAAAAGGTTATATTAATTTTAGTAATACTTGAAGAATTGATAAAGAATTGTGTTGTATTGTTAAGATTTCGATTGCAAAATATGTTGTTGTAAGTGGCCTATAAAGGCAACATCTAAATTTAATAATCTATCGTGCTAATAAGGAATTCATTGCTTAGAAGGTCTAAGCTATCACACTCCATATTCTTATAGGGGGGGATTTAACAATCATGGTTAAATCCTTCATAGATGGCATGGATGTATCCAAGGGACGTTATGTAAGGAAACAATTCCATAGATAGGTATTCTATTGTGCACTAAAACCTATTCAATTTGACCCTCTTTTCAGTTACACCATTAATATGACTAATTTCAATAATATTAAGGGGGGTAGAATGTTCCTTCATACCCTCTATATGCATGGTACCATGAATATCAATGCCCACTAAAAAAACAAGGTGATGTTCACCTAATGGGTTTTACATATAACTTCTTTACATTAACATGGACAAACAACATGTGAGATGGAGTTTCAATACACCATTGTAAGTGACAATAGGAAATCCCATTTTCATTCAAAGATTATTGGCTATATAGAACTAGTCAAATCATGCTGACACCAATTGCTTATATGAAGTTCAATCTAATGTATAAACATATCAATTGTTGTTCATAATAGGAATGAATCTAATTATCTATATAAGAGATGGGATCATGTCCCCAATTCTATAATCAATACATTCATATCAATGCTATCTATACTTTGAATGTTCATTCAAGGTCAAGTTCTTTCAATGAAGCATTTCCCAAAATTCTACAGCAATCTCAACAACAATATTGGTAGCATTGAGATGTTAAGCATCAAAGTGAAAATTATCTAGCAAGACATCTTGAAGAATGTTGCCAACATAAAAAATCAAGTCCAAAGGTACATCTAATAGAATACCAACTATAACACTATTTATGTCAATTGTCATAGATTGAACCTTCCTTGGTTGTATATTTGGTCTAGTCATAGGCACATATCTCCATACCTCTCAATCATGATCATTTTACTTAAATATTAGTAGCTAGCAATATCAAAGTATGCATCAAAACTTTGTTGTTGACAATCCAAAAATGTGCATCCCTAGTCAAGATAGAGAAAACTTTTACAACTCCAACATCGATGACAATTGAAGGTCAATCATGTTTTTGATTCTGGTTCCTTACAACCAACTCATGTTAGTTTTTTTTGGTTCTTTACACCTCTAAATTGCACAATCTCTATGGGACAAAGTGCTAAAAATCAGCACAACAATTGAATGTCTTCTCTCTTATAAGGTTACTAAATAATTAGCAAACCTAATCATGAGCATTAGCTTCACAATTAGCAACTTTGCTATAGAATCATATAAGATGAAAAATACATGCAAGTCACAATTAGACGCATCAATTAGTACCAAATCATCTTTGCATACATTCGTCAAATATTTTGTAGCTATAATTTTTATTTGAATAGTTAGCCTCTCATAGTGTTTGAAGCATACATTCCTCCATGTTAGCACACTAGTCAATAGAATTGGCAAATCCTTTATCATATAGACCTCCTAAATATTGGTGTGAAGTATGTCACCATCAACTACAACCATTCTCCCTTGCTCCAAACATGTGTTGCTATTAGAGCTAGAAGCAAACAAAATTAAATATAAACAAAGCATCATGATAAAGCTTGAAAATGCACTTGAGCAAGGCTAAACTAAAGACTCTTGGTCTTATTAACGAAGATTCAAAAGAACTTTGATTGATTTGATTATCAACATGTTAAAGAATTTCTCCTAGCATCAATGCTACATCACCTACTTCCAACATTTAAATTATTATACAAACGCCTTTTAAATCATGAAGCATACATGACATATGAGATTGTTTGGAAAATCCCTTACAAAGAAATGTAAATAAATGCTACAAAAATATTCAAGCCTCAAAATAGGAAATCTTAGATGAAGATTGAAAAGGAAAATGTTGAATAATACCTTTTCACTCCAACTGAACAAACCACCCAAACTACCAAATTTCAAGATGTGAAAAAAATATGCTACAATAACTACACCCAATTATGACCTATTTGCAAAACTATCCCATTTAAAATTTATACATAAAATGTAGAATTTCCATGTATAAAAATCTCAAGTTGATTTTGTATACATCAATTTTAGTTCTATGAAAATTTTATAAATTAATCATACAAAATCCTTAAAATTCATTCAAGAATAATCTAGATCTCCCTTTGATTGCCAATAAGATCCAACAAAAGCTATATAATTTAGTAATAGAAACCTATTCAAACCTTTATTATGAAGATTTTAGATATTGTTACCTTGTATACAAATCCTAAACTCTAAGCACAACCAAACAGTAAAAGAAAGATTGTTGCAACATATTTAGGTGGAGAACTTAGGAAGAAGGCTTTGGTGAAGGTTTGGCCAGACACAAGTAGGGTTTAATCCTTAAATATCAATGAAGATGTTTAGCATCTGATGGATGATAGAGAATTCTTCTAGTAGGATAGAAGTACAAATATTCATCCTCAAGAAATTTGTGAAAAGGGAAGGTCATGTACATTAGTTTGATTTCCAATGAGTAGTTTGCAATTTTTAACCCATAATAAAACAATGCAAAGGACATTTCCTAGTCCATGAATGATAAAGAATCTTTTCATATAGGACAAAAGTACAACTATTCATCCTCCAAATTTTATGTGAAAAAGAAAGATCTTCTACAATAGTTTGTCTTCCAATAAGTGCATTTTAATATTTTTAAGCCAACCATTCATATAGTATCCAAGCATATGATTTCCATGGAGGCTAGCTTGTCCTTTAAGGATTTAAATGAATGATTCACATGATAATTAAAGGCATGAATTCTATAATCATCAGTATGCCCTTTAAGAATTAAAGAAAATTAGACAAGGTTTCTAATTGGGCATCTACCAATTATCTTGGAAGATTATTTTCTCCTAAGAAGAATTAACCCTTAACCTTGTAAGGATGGGCCCATGACCATTGATTTGAAGCATAAATTGTCATTGTTCTATTTACTGCCATTTTGCAAGTAGATATGAATGAAAAATTTTAAATTTATTTTTCAGAGATGAAGTCATATGTCTACTACAAGTCGTAAAATTTTCAAATTTTTTGAGAAGAATTTGAAATTACTGTAAGATTTTTAAGAAAAAAATGAAGAAAATTCATATCAAATACAAAGTATACTAAAAAAATATAAAATTTTCACAATAGATGTATATTATAGTGTAGATCATCATAGTATAAACCAAAGTTACCACATTATTCTAAAATTAGAAAATCAACAAATCATGGTAATAGGCCTAAAGTTCATATTGCTATAAAATATTGAAATTTTTGAACTTTCAAATTTTTTTAATTGGAGTAGAAACCATAAGTGACTAGTTTCATTTCATTAGTCGAACTTAAATTCAAAAAACATCATTATGATGTCTCAAATTCACATCAATAAAAAAATAGCAAGAAATGACCTAAATATACTACAAGGAGATCCGTAGATTGAACATCTTCTTCTTAAAAAAGTCAATAAGGTGATGATGAGGGATTTTGCAATACTATTCACTTAAAATGTACTCAAGTACCCTCCAAATAATTAAATTGGACAAAAAAACATTTTTTCCATTTTATAGTGCCAAGTAAAGTCATCCATTAGACACTAAGTGTTTTCAACAGCGCTACAAGGTTAAACGTCAAGGAGGACATTTGACATTTAATGGATGATAGAGAATCCTTCTAGTAGAACAGAAGTGCAACTATTCATCCTCAGAATTTTGTTGTGAAAAGGGAAGGTCTTCTACAGTAGTTTGCCTTCCAATGAGTACTTTTGCAATTTTTTAAGCAAATGATTCACACGGTAACCAAAGGGATGATTTCCACGGTCACCAGTCCTTTGGGGGAGCAATCGGTCTACTGTTTGTTTGCCACTTTAAAAGTAAACGTAGACCTATTCCCGTTAGGGTTTTGCACAATAGAAAGCTTGACTTGAGGATACAGTCTCTGTCTCGTTTGAAAATCCTCTGAATGATCTGAATTTGCAGAATTCGCAGGAGTATTTCTGTTCACGAACAAGCAGAATTTCGCCCCTTGTCGTTCTGGTCGCACTTGAAACTGTGTTTCTATCTGGCCGACAGTGATCCCAAAGATTCAGACGAGTTACCTGATGTGTATTGAAAATAATTGTAAGTGAAGGAGAGCACTCCACTCCGATCGTGGCTATGATTATGATTCACAGTTACGTAATCCCCTTCAAGCTTTGAATATCTTACGTGACGGACAAATTTATCAAACTTTGAGTTTGTATCCTTACATTTGTTTGGAGGCATGCTTGAAGTGATCTACCTAAACCCTAATTCCATTATAGGCACCCTTCGATAGTAATTATCTCGCTATCAGAGGGACCTGGGTTTAAATGTAGTTTAGTTTGAGGTGGAGAGGACTCTGCATTGGACACGCAGGGCGATGGAGAAACCAGAGTATCGAACGGGCCGCCGTTCAAGAGAAGTGAAGGTCTACACTGTTTGCCAAGAGTCCAGGTTCGGTTAGTGCTTGAACTTTCGAACTTCTTGTGGTTCCTGATTGAATAAACTTGGCGTGGAGAAAATGCTTTCATGCTGTGAAATTTCAGTGTTTCTTTTTTTTTTCCGTCCGGATTCAATAGCGTGAGTTTGTGAATTTGGATGTAACTTTGCAGGTATTTGATAGTGAGGAACGTCCCAGCGTTGGGATGCGTCGATGAGCTTGTGAAGCTCTTTGCGTTGTATGGTCCGGTCGAGGAGTACGTTCTCTCAACTTACAAATCCAGCTAGATCTCTTTAGTGGCAGAAATTGCACGTGATGACATCGAGTTTTGCTACGTTGTGACAGCTGTTTTTTTATGTAATAGTGACATTGAAGAAGTGCTTGGGTAAGCGAAAATGTGGTCTTGAACCCTGCTTTCGCTCATACATACTCTATTGTTACATTTGCATGCATCTTTTTGGACTTAGCATAGTATGATAGTGGTAGTAAAGAGTGAGTTTCGAACTGGTATGCCTGTTCCTTATCTAGGGTTTAGTGAAAATACAGAAAAAGATAGCTCCAATAACGCGTACGAGAGGAAAGAGTTTATTGATCAGGCTCGTTAGTAGTTATAGAGGTAATTTGGTAGTTTTATAATTTCGGAGGACGTTGTTTACAGGTACAGGCTTATGGACGAGGAGGAGTGTGAGGAGTTTACGGATGTTTACTGGATCAAATTCTCGTCGATATCAAATGCTCGGTAGGATACTTCTCACACTTTGCTTGACTTAGTTTTCTTTCCGCTGCTGCGACATGGTGATAATTATGTTGCTGTCTTCAGAGAATTTTTCTCATTTCAATATTGCATATTGCAAGGTCTTCCGTCTGAGACGATTGAAATTTCGTGTCAATGGAAGGTTCGCCAAGAGAAAGCTGGACGACTATCCATTTTTGGGAAACTTGTTGCAAGTCACATATGCTCCTACTTTCGAGAATGTGCAAGACACGGTGGCCAAACTAGAAGAGCGGAGGAGAACTGTCATGAACAGGCTAAAAAGTGATTTCTTTTCCATCTTCTGCTTGTTCCTTCAATAAATTTAAAGCATGGTTTTGCATTCATAGACATGGCACAGTATGTTCTTCATAATTTCATGTAGATCGAAGTAATACGTAGTTTCAGGACTCGTCAAATGTATGAATATTTAACTTTCTGTGAGAGCAAAAACATAACATCACGGTCCTCACCGAAATCTTTGGCGGGACTAATGAGCCGAAACTTGCGTTTTGCAGCCATCCATAAGCAAGAGGACAGGCAGGAGCGGCAACAAGGTCCTAGGGATCCTTTACTTGAAGTATTTGAGCCAGGGTCAGAAGACAGGGTACAGGAAGTCGTTCCAGTGCCAGTCGGGTACGGTTTCTAACTGTTCACTCTATTTACCAATTACCTTTCTGTGTATCTATTGTCAAGAGGTGCTGTACGACTGCATCATCAACTCTCTACTTGAACCGTTGCATAACTGTTCGGCTTGTATTCTACATTTTCTCTTTGGGGTCGATCACAAGAGTCTGATGGTGTCTTGTGAGTCTGATGGTGTTTGACATACTTGCAGAAATAGGGGAGTATATGAACTTCGACCTGTTCCTCAACCCCCCCAACCCCAGCCAGATGTTAGATATAAGGCGCCACATGAGGTAGGTTTCCTAGCACTTTTACTTTCACATCTGATGGTGCTAATTTTCACCTTTTTGACATAGCATCTAAGCTGAATTCATTTTGTTGTGCAGCACTACGGGGATTCCTCTTTGGATGCCACAGTGCAAGCAGTCCGGCAGAGGCTTGACAAGGTTTGTTATCATCCAGACATCTCTTATTAGTTTATGCTTTCATGCGAGTCAATTACGACTGAAGTACAGTTCAATTTTCAGATCGTCAGCCTTGCCACTGTATTGAGGTGATAATGCTTTTCACTCGTTGACAGATATCTTCTGTAAGCGTACCAGCAGTACAGCAAGCCGGGATTCGGCAGAAACGTCCTGCTGATACCGCTCCTGAACAATTGAAGCATCCACAAACTGCTCCTAAAAAGAGTCGGCTTGATAACCGAAGAAGAATTTGATTGCCTGGAAGCTATTCTGACGGTAATGCCATCCACTTGAGCAGAATACGGTCAACATGACCTCCAGCGCACAGTGACTTGGGAGCTGCCATCTAGCCAATTAGTTGCTGATGATATTCACTGAGGTGAGTGAGGTGTAGAGTTTATTGTGTATACTTAAAGATCATCAGGATCATTCCTGACTCGAGGGTAGAAATCTGACAGTTCAATTTTTACACCCTCACACGGGGTTTAGGTCAAATGAGAAAGAGCTGAGCATTTTACCATTTAATAGCAAATTTTAGCAATTAGAAGGTTGTATATTTGTTCAATAGACCCATCAGTGATCCAGCTTTTAACCACGATGGATATTCTACTGCAAAAATTAACCGCAACTTGCTTGACTAGATTTTTTGGCTTTGAATCTTTTTAAGTGAAATTTTTTGTACTATTGATTTTGATTTTTAAAATTTTTATGTTGAATACTTGAGTTGAGAATCTAAAGAAAAGAAAATTGAACAAAAGAACACTTAATTTTCACTCATTAAAAAATTGTTAAGTAGTAGTAGGTTAAAGATTGAAGGAAAAACTAAATCGTTAATAGTTCTAAGATGGAATTGAAATGTAACACTCTCAATGGTGAGGTTGTTCTAGAAAGCAAATGTAACCTTGTGTAATAATTTTGTTTTGAAAATTGTAAACTGTATTCACAAGTGAATCCTATAAGTTGATTTTTCAAGAAGCTATTTAGATTACTAGAAAAACTAAGATTGTTCATAACTTTCTCATCACTAGTCCAAATAGAATAAATCAAAGCTTTTAATGTAGACAAAAGTATAAAAATTTTGGAAATCTAAAAAGAAAAATTATTTTGATTTTTTTGTGTTGTCTATTGCCCTCAATTTTTGGCTTATTGTGCCATAATTTTTTTGTTTTGGACGTCGATTGAAATAAAAATTATATATCCATGGACCTCTTACAAAACTGCACATTTCCAAAATGTTCACTACAAATTAAGACAATAGCAACCTATCCAAATCCAAATTGTCTTTTAAAAGAACAAATAGTCTTTTAGCGGTTAAACCAATATGTACAAATAGAGTACATTTCAAGTGGTGGATGTTTTTAGTGACCATTGCATTTCAACTTCTAAAATTTATGTAACTAATTCCACAAAACTCCTCCAAAAGATGAAAGTACTTGGATTAGATGCCAATCTTATTTGTCTTTTAAATAAATTTTAATTACAAAAATATATTTCAAGAAGTTTAACCTCCCCAAAATCATTTTCATTTTTTAAATGGATGCTTTAAAGTCAATTGTCAAACAAATATTTATTACCATTGTGTGTCAAGGAAAACAATCAAGGATATTGGTTGATTTGGCTTCCATTTGTTCATGAGACATTAGAGTTAATTGTAAGGTGTGTACAATGCAAGAGTAGGAGATGGAGTTTGGGAAAAAGATAAGATGAAACTCCTTGGAGCACCAAAATCAAGGCCTAATGGAGTTTGGTGTTGTGTTTCTTTTGTACTATTCTTAGTTAAACATTCCTTTGACATCTAGTTCCAAATAAGGGACAAACTTGAAGATTAACTCTATTGTTTAAAATTTGTATATGAGGAATTAGTCCATGCAAACTAGTTTTGGAACTCATCCCTCTTTAACCTTTAAACAACACTACCGTCATTTTCTAGTTGATGAATGACAAAGAATCCTTATGTGTAGAACAAAAGTGCAACTATTCGCCCTTGGAATTTTGCATGGAAGAAGAGGTCTTGTATAGTAGTTTGACTTCCAATAAATGCTTTAAGGTTTTTTTAAACCAACTTTCTACACAATGCCAAAAGGGATGATGTCCATGGTCACAAACTTGTCCTTTAAGGATTAATGTTTTGGTGACAATTTATTCCTTCAATTTTGTTTTAATCCTTTCCAACAAAGCAAAACTCCATACAAATGTTGTGTGTCGAGGAAATGTATCAATCCATAGACATTGGTTGATTTGGCTCACATTTATTGATAGATAGTGTTTTAAAATTGTGTATAAAAGACTAGGCAAACTAATTGTGGAGTTTATCCCTCTTCAATGTCTAATGACAATTTATCCCTTTAGTTTTGTTCAAATCTTCTCCAACAAAGTAAAACTTCATACAACAGAGGTATTTGTAGAAGTCATGATGTATTTTGGTTGATAATCCTTCTTTTGTAGCTCCTCTTTGGAGGTATTTGTAGAAGTCATGATGTATTTTGGTTGATAATCCTTCTTTTGTAGCTCCTCTTTGGAGGTATTTGTAGAAGTCATGATGTATTTTGGTTGATAATTCTTCTTTTGTAGCTCCTCTTTGGAGGTATTTGTAGAAGTCATGGTGTATTTTGGTTGATAATCCTTCTTTTGTAGCTCCTCTTTGGCACTATATTGAGACCTAGTTCACAACAAAAATGAGGGGGATAGAATATTGAGAAGTTTTTTCTTTTAGAAGTCATATTCTAGGTGCAAGGTCAAATATATGATTTGCAAGTACATTCCTAAAAACTATCAATGTAAATTGTCAAGCAATGTTCATAGAAATGTATTTTTATAATGTCAACATTTCTTTAAATTGTCAAGCAATGGTTGAAATAAATCTACATATCAAAACTAACTAATACCTACCTCCCCAAAAATGTCCCAATAGATAAGTCTATCTTACAAAATGCCCAAATAGATAAGCCTATCTTACAGTGTCTCTCATAAGTTTCCATACACTTCAAAATTGTCATAACTAATTGAATTTTTAAATTTTTTTCAACAAATTTTGGAATGTTGAGGTATAAGTAATACACGTGTATGAAAAAAAAAATTCAAAATTTTCTAAAAAAATTTAGATGTTTTTAAAAATTTACCTCAAATTTGTTTGTAAAATGTACACATTGAACACAAATAAATTCTTTTCAAAATTCTTTAGTAAGTATAAATTAGTAAGTATAACAATGAGAATTCTTCTTGAAAATTTCTAGTATGAACTTTGTGAACTTTAAAATTTTATTGAAAAAAATTACTCCTGAAAATCTTTATCCTAAATAGTAATATACTCCTGAAAATTCCAAAAAATCATCAAAAATAATATCTAAATGTTTGAAACACTTTTCAAAATCTACAAAATTTTGTGCAGACTTTTGGACCAATTATAAAAATTCTAAATATTTAAAGTCATAAACTCATGAAATTATTATTAGAAATTTTTAAAGAATTCCATTCCACTTACTAGACAATCTTGGGATTTTTTTTACTTGTACAAAAAAAATTCACTACTAAATTTGATTTAATTTCCTTAAGAAGTAAAAATCTTTCAAAAATTTTGAAAATTTATTCAAAGTATAGTGACCGGTTCCCATGAGCGTATGTTGTCGCATGAGCTCCTCGCAAGTGTTCATCAGATTAGGTTCTATCGCATTACGGAACTTGCTAGAGAGATTCGTTAGTTTTGCACGATTTCGGGGAAGCGGATGGGTTGTTCTGTGTTGGGTCGTTGATGAAATTGTAAATTGGGTGATAGGTACCCTTGCCTCCAATTTCCCCAATCCATTCTATTTGGAAGCAGTTTCGGTTTCCAAGATGTGCGCGCGGAAATGGTGTTACTTCCGGGAATTTCAGGTTTTGAATTGGTATGAGACGGAGTGAGGATTGGTTTGGGTTTACTTCGACTCTCAGTTGGAGTTTCTGTTGAGGTTGTGTTTGAGGGTTGGAGAATAGCTTCTTCTTTGACGTCGACTTACTTTCCTACTGATGATGATGAAGAAGAAGAAGATGACGATGAATATTATTTGCAATACAAGCACCACTTACGGAAGGTAGTGCAAGCAGCTCTGAAGAATCTTGATGGACAGTCCATATTCCTTAGAACATCTTGTTGTTCTCCTTCTGTGGTTTGAGTTTCGAGATAATCTGTTTGCAGTTATTGGCAGAAACCCTAGAATTCTAAACCTTAAGTCCGTATTGATTCTACTGCAGGGATGATGGGGTCCGGGAAAAGCACGATTGGAGAAATTTTGGCCCAAAACCTTCTCTATGGATTCGTTGACAGGTATGAATGTGTCCTCTTATCTAGTCTTTGAAGCCGTGACACTATGACTAAACAGGGTTTTTTCAGTAGAATTGGACAGGAGCTTTTCAATAAGGAGGCCACAGTATGACCATAGAGAGACCTCCATATGAATTCCATGCAAGATTCTCTTCCCTACGTCGTCCAAATGTTCTTGAAATAGTCTAAGTTTATTGAAAACCCTAAATAAAAAATTTGCATCAGTGTTGCAGAGGAGAAGGTAACTGGTTCTGATTCCGTGTCAGACATCTTCGCGGAAGTGGGTGTGCTGACTTCGAGGTGCTGAGGTGTGCTGACTTCCAACCCTGAAGCCTTAATTTTCAATCTTGTCTGATTCTACTCCCTAACCCTCAATTTCTGAAACTCTGCGTTCAAATTGACATCGGATTCTCTTTCCAGGGTTAGTCTTTCACATCCAATGTCTATGCCACCTTATTACAGGGTTTTCAGTAGAAGTAGACTGTATTTGGAACTTTTAGACAACTTTGTAAAGTAAATCTTCTCATGATAGAGCCTCCGTATGATCACTATGGCTCCTCATGAATCTTGGAGAAGACTCTCTCTATGATGTTGTCTAGAAGTTTTTGAGAGAGTCTCTGCTTAATGCTTGTCATCTTAGGCCTACTGGACACAGACAATTGCACATGTAGAATTTACAAGTAACGTTGATGTTTGTGCCGAGCCAGGCACTGAAGTGGCTCTGCAATGGAATTGCCAAGCTGAGGCGCCCTGTTGGTGCAGCCAGAAAATTGGTAATATGAGAACTTGACTTCAGTTATTCCCTTTGTATCTGAGTCTGTACTATGAGTGCGGATTATGTTGTCTGTACCGGCAAGGGGAAAGACTAAGCAATGTTTCCCAATGCTGAAAGTTGTAATGCCCAATAGAAATGCTGCATGTGTGAAAAGTGATAATAGCATATTGGGGCTATCATTCCAAAGAATATCCTTTGTCTGTTCAATAGAATGGTTGTAAACTAGTGGCATTCTTCGATATTCTTACAGACAATTCGGATTTTAGTGAGGATTTTATTGAAGATTAAATAGAAAGATGAACGAAAATCATAGATTTATATTTGTGGTAGGGTCTCTTGTGATTAGCGGCTTGTCTTTTGACATGATGGTTTTTGGAGGGATCTATGCAGGATAATCACCAATCATGGGATTGTTGTGTATGTCGACGTATTATCAGAAATTTGGGCGAAGCGCATCGTTGCTGCAAGCACACCCCTTCACGATTTCCACCCAGATGCACTCAAACGAAGGCTAATTGCAAGCTGATGTATGGATCGTCGAACACTGCGAGGTACAAGGTAAGGTTTAATATTTGATATTTCGGAGCTTTGTCACAATCTACTTGAAGTTCATGGTATTTCTTGGATCTCACTGATTGGGATTTATTACTCGCGAATAGCGCTGTCCACTATGGTAGTTCCAAGATGACCCAAGTGGAGTTACAAATCTGGACCTCGATGTCTTCTAGATTACCTTGAAATATTTGAGGAAGCTTTGAGGCTAGGCACAGAATTTTCTGGACGCGTTGTACAGTACAACCAAAGGGAAGGATAAGAATGGCAAGGATAAGAGTTCCAATTCGAGGTCAATTGTTTTGCCCAATAGCTTTCCAACAACCTCAGAATTGACGTACAAGGTTGTGAACCTGCCATATGCGACGCACCGATGGGGCCCACGCGTTGTCGACCGTGGATTAGTTGTCTGTCTTCACCTTGCTGCAGTGCTTCGGCTGGTTGACTGACGTGGAATCGGGGGCCGGCGACGTGGAAAGATCGTAACAGAATGGGCGTCCGGGTTTACCGAAACGCCCCTTCCTTTACGATCTGTCCATTTCACCGGCCCCCGACTCCGGAAGCTAAACTGGTGTTAGGACCACGACCGCTTCTTATACCATTTCCCTCTCTCCACAGCCACAGACCTTATGGGACAACCCCCCCTCCCCCCTTTTCACTTTCCTTGTTCTCTTTTCCCTCGTCAGCAAGCGGGATTTTGCATGGAATGAATTTGTATTCACATGCAAGATTAGTACCGCGTTAATTGACATGATCCCTTTCGTTTTTGTCTCAGATCTGTCGGCAAAGCTACGACTATCAGATGCTTCAGCCATTCCCCCGGCATGGGTGGCCTTTGAGGTATTTACACTTCAATTACTCTGAATCCTGTGATCGATCTGCATAGATGATGGCACATATACCTTGGTATGTAACATCCTCGTGATCACAAACTCCACTCCACGTGCCTACCATTGATTTTGAGAAAGAGTGCGTACAAGTCGACTTATAAGGGCACACCAGGCTGGGAAATGTGAAAAGAAATCTACTTCTTCAATTCCTCACCCAAAATAGCTCAAATTTTCTGAAATTTCTCTTCAGTTCTTCAATTGGTAGTGAATTTCTCCAATTCCAGTCATTGCTTTGGAACGCCAGTTTGCCCAGCGGTTCCTTACTGGAGAATCATGTCAACGATAAATTTAGAACCCTGCAAACAGTATTTTTGTCCCTCTAATTAGAAAAAGCAGATTTACCAGTCCATCTCCAAAGTCTGTGTGGCCGAAGCATGAGAGCTGTTGATTAGCTCCGGTACTCAACAGAGCAATTGCAGTGGGAAGGATTGAAGAATTGTTCCTGCCTCTACATATTTAATTACATGTTATCCCTTTAAAAAAAAAGGGGGTTCCACAAGGCTTCATTTTAGTGCAATTTAGTAAGCGATTGTTTCTCCTCATATAACGATCTATTTTGGTTCGTCAATTTGACAATCGTGGTGTGCGTGTGGCAGGTAGTGAAGAAAATTGAGAAACTTGGAGTTCTCCCGGAGACGTAAAGCTCACATATGAGGCGTAGCGCATGCACTGTACCTTGCTGATGGGCGATGTACCGAATGCACGGCAACCGTGTTTTTTTTCGCGGAGATTGATAGAAAGCTGGTTATTCGATGAACTGACAGTCTTCATCCGCCAACAAATCCATGTAGAAGCTCGGGCTTGGACCATGAACAATTTTGTGTTCGTGAGGTTTGTGGTTGAACCTTGTTACAAATTCTCGGTTGCTATACATTGGCATTCACCGTCCATTGTAAACCCTTCATTGGCGCTCATAATAAACTGATTCAACTATAGTATTACAGTATTCTGCAAGTCGAGATGTTCTCCACAGTAAATGACTGGAGTCAGGATATTTTGCAGTTGTAAGACTTAAACCTCGAGTATCTACGGTTGTGCAATTTCTTGGATTGGCGGCATGTTTGGAGTGGTCAATCTAAATCCTGAAACCAGAATGATGACACCGTTCAATTGGTGCAGTGTGCGTTCTAGTGATTTTTCGGTAACCAGGCTTGCAGGCTACACTTGTTTGAGGTTCCCTGATAGCAGGTAATAATGTTAACATGTTAACAAGGTAACAGGTTCAGAAATCGCCCACCTAAGAGCTGAAACTGAATTTTGGGGAGGCAAAGCTTGTAGAAATAATTTTCAATAAATTTTTCTTGAAAGACAAGTGGAATTGGCATCTAACCTAAGTTGTTTCATATTTTTTTAGAGCTTTGTGGAATTAGTTATAAAATTTTGAAGTTGAAATGGCATGGGCTCTAAAATTGTCCACCTCCTAAAATCTACACTTTTTGTACATTGTTGAAAGCTATGAAAAGGAAACATGTATACATAGTGTACATTTTGAAGATGTGGGCAATTTTAGAGCCTGTTACCTTATTAGGAATTTATGAGTCCATTTGCATGGGGTAATAATGTTATAATATCATTATCATACTAATGTGTCCTATGTTGTTGCCATAGTATATTAAAATGTAAAAAAAGTAATTTTCTTATTTTTAAATTGGTAATAAATATCTTTCTATGTGTGAGTTGGAATGTCATAAAACAAAGCCTCTGTACCCCTCTTCGTTGAGGGCTTCATGATGGTAACAAGCACACCATCGGGAGACAAATGCTCCACAAGATCTCATTGTAACAAATAAAGCAATCTAACAAACAACCTAACTTATCTCTTGAAGGACCATTGTCCCCTTGGGGAGAAAATGGATTTTGAGGAGAAAATGGATTTTGGGTAGGTTCCTCTGAACTCAATTTTCCTTTAACCCCTGAAGGACCAAACGGCGTTTTTTGGCAACATAGTGATTTTGGGTAGCTCACTACAAATGGAGTTTTTATTTTTTTTCTTTCAAATTTTCACACAACATGTGCCCAAGGAGTAGCTTTAAGGCCCAACAATTTTCATAACTCTTGACTACATGGTCTAAAAGTTATTGTATGATATGTCATTTTTTGCATTCGGCGGGCAACTTGGGCAGCAAAAAAAACTTCTTTAAAAATCACTTTTTTAAGGGGAAAAAAATTGAAATTGGTTCTTTAGATTTTTATATACTTGGAAAGATTTAAATCATTTCGATTAAGATTAATGAGATGAAAGTTATCAAGAGTTTTAGTTTGAAGTAGTTTGTGGACAGTTGTAGATTTTCTACTCTCTAATAAACTTTGAAGTTTTTTATCTTATTCAACTTTAAATATTTTTGAAAGAAAAAAAAACATTAGGTATAGATTGTTTATTACAACATTACAAACATTGGGATTGGCATTTTTTAATTCCATAAATTAATTGTTAACAATTTAGTGTTTTGAATCATCCTCTCCTTCTTTCTACTTACTATTTTTTTTCCTTTATGTTGTACAACTCCAAATAATCTGAGATTTTTTGAGCATGTAGCCGACTTGCCTTGAAGAATGAATCCAAAGAGTAACCACCATTTTGGACATTTTTTCATAAAGATGTAACCTTGTGAAGTGCAACTGTCCAATTTTTCACAGGGATAAAAGAAATGTTTTTTTCACTTCAAATGCTAATATCTTGCAATCTACATGGTGGAAATTTCTGAAATTTCTGAAATTTTTACCAACTTCCTTAAAAATCATATTCTTTAATAAATAATGGTAGTTCCTCCAAAATATCTATGCAATCATAGCATTCTAGAAGCTTAGCGCAAGTAACTTTTGTATGATAACAATTGCAAATGAAATAATTTCATATAGATTATTTCAATTTGTTAGCATATTCAAAACTAAAGATTAGAAATCTTGCATTTGATTGCTAGTTACACTTCAATTTTTAAATGGTTTGTGAGAATAGTGGAAAGTGTGTTAGATGCAACTTCTCTATTCTTCTAGTATATTATAATTGATTCATATCAAAGAACATTGGTAGATGGGTGGATGGACCTTGGACAATTCCACTTGGTATCCGTCACTCACATTCCACTTACATTCCACACATTCAAAGCCTTAAAGTGACTTCTAAATTGCTTACAATTATACTGAAAATAGATGATTTTATACTTTGTTGATTGTATAACTAAATCTTCAATTTGTGTTCACATCAAAATATTTATTGAACTTTTAATATACATGTAGGGAATTGCTTCCCAAGGCAAATTTTTAATCAATTCTAAACTTGAAATTATCATAAATGAATATAATTGATCTTTAACTTTAATTAAAGTGTAGTTTTTTTCCTATTGCTTATATGCTTAGAAATTAATAGGTAGACTAGTTAGCTAATATTGTTACTACAACCACCATGGCTATTCTAGAATATAAAGTTACACACCAAAATAAAGATGTTGCAATCACAAATTGATTTACTAAGTCTTTTAAAGATACAAAACTAGGATGTTGAGTATAAAATCCTTCCTAATGCTATTGAAACTCTGAACAAAGCACATGAAGTGGTTGCTATGATAAATATTTCAATATTCAACATCAAAGATGAGAAATGGATTCTTAAATGCATTGTTCATTGCATCTTAGCAAAGCTTACAAGATTGGCCAAAAACTGTAGAAACAATAAGTAGAACCACCTATCACCAACTACAAACCCATTAGCTAGCAATCAATAGAGTGTGAATATTAGGAGAGGCTAGGATTAATTTCCAAATATGGGTTTTTGATTTCCAACCATCAATTCCTCCATTCTTTTGGTGACACATGTGCTTGGTTTAGAGTGCCAAAGTGAATAAGAAGTAGTCTCTTAAATAGGCAATTTCGGAATTTCTACACATTGTACACGGGTCCAAACCAACCTTTGCCTTCCAAAATTCATAATAATGTTAGTTCAAGCAATAAAATTACCAAATTTTGGAATTCCCTATCATTTCTATCTATGCACTTCTTAAAATATTTGTTTTTTATGCACTATTTTAGATCATGACCACAATTACTTATTTGGTTGGTTATGGGTGGCTCCACTATAATTCATTTGCCCTCAATATAATTGTTTGTTGATTTGTTGCACGCCTTTAATTGTTTGTTTTGATCTTTGTAATTGAATTATTTGTTGAATTACATTTTGAGTGACTTTCCAATTAGATATTGCTCAATGTTTGGTCAACCATGACAATGAGATGAAGCGAAAGATGTTGTGAAAATGGAATGGCAAGACCTTATGAAATTATGTACAATGGAGATTGCTCGCTCGGCTTTTATGGAGTCTTAGCAAGAAGACTAGCAAATCCAACAAGCTTCACTAGACTACCAGCATTTACATGCACGGATGAATGCATTGATTGTATGATGAGACAACCTTGTCAAATAGAGAGTGTTATTTTCCAAAAAATTGTGAAGGGATGAAAAACAATTCATTAAGATGAAAAATGCTCATATGTATAAAAAGTTGTTCAAATGAATGAAAAAATGATGCATCCATGCATCCACAACTACTACAAAAAAACCAATAATATAAATGACTTGTCCACAATGACTATACTAGTTATTTCTTGTCCACAATGACTGCCAAATAGTCATTTTGTAGTCATTGTTGTATTACAACCATTGTGGACATTTGTTTTTTTTGGAAAGAATGTATGATGATTCTAATGCAAAGTTTTGTATTTTATTTTGTTTTATTTTTATTTTAATAATAAAATAAAAATAGGAAATTAAGATTCAACTTGAATTCAGCTTGAGATAACTTGAAAGGAAGGAAGAAATTATAAATAAAAGTATATTTTTGAATTTAAAAAATGAATAAATATATCTTTTAAATATTTTAGTAGGTTTCATAACTTGTTGCCATGATTGAATAAATTCAGCAAACTTCATTGAAGTAAAATGCTTATCTTAACATCAAGAATAAAGTGGGCATCCTAAATATGCCACTCACTCAAAACTACCATCATCACTTTATATGCATCTCTAAAATTAATATTTTCTTAACTATGTAGAAGAAACAATTTCAAAACTTCTACTTAAAAGTAAATTTGACCCTCTATAACTTTTACATACTATATCCAAATGTTGTGTTCTTTAGTGCATTGGAACCTTCTTTTACTTTCCAACAAGAAAATATAAAAACTTGACCAATGTAGTATTAGTAAATAGACACAATAGCAAAAAATAGCGTTTTAGAAGGTGCCCACTTTAGAGTTTTTAGTTCACCAAAATTTGTTGAACTTGTTAAATTTGTTATTCATTCCTTTTAGAGGGAATTTTTTTGTTCTTGGATAAAATTACATTGACAAATGAATTTAAAGTATGGATGAATGTGTCCTGTGGATGAAGATGAGGAGAAGAAATTATGGCAATAGTGGAAGAGACATACCCTCTAAAGTAAACTAGTGTATTACAAGCAGAATGACTAATTTGCCTTGTTGGCATTTTTGAAAATTAATTAATTTTTTTGCAGAGATAAATGCAAGAAATGGGGAAAGCAATTGAAATATTAATGTTTTGACAAAGTTTGAATTTGTAATAAAATTTTAAGAAGTGTGCTATCCAATTGGCCCAAAAGATTCTTCAAACTATCCCAAAACCAACAAAAAAACCCAACAAAAAAGTGTATCCATAATGGATATCTTACTCACCTAAAGCAAATCACAATATTTCTTAACATGGCTACAAAATGAAGACCTAAAAAAGTCACATCCTATAATGATCAAATTTACACTCAAAAGGTGGAACTTCTTATACAAGCTCCTAATTACTATATCACCATCATGGCTTGTTTTTGACTTTATAGTGCCAAATTGCACCAAAAAAATAATTTGGCTAAAATAATGACAAAAAAATCATGAAGTTTTTCACCAAGAAAATTTAAATAAATAAAAAATTCTTAAATGAAATTGCCAAATCATGGATGGAAACAAAATTATGGATATGTGAAATATGCCTAATATGATCATTTCTATCCAAATGAATATGTGAATGAATGTTGAAATTTGGAGCACCACTATAACATTTTATATTGCCTCTTCGACACTTCATAGAAAATGAAAGAAAAAAGCCCTGATCACCATCATCTAAGACATTGATTATGGTCACTAACTCAACCTAATGCAGCCCAAATCTCAGTTATTAAAATAAAAAAGTTTGTCATGGGTCTTCTTTCTGGCATAGATTGATTCACCTTCGAGCAATTGCAAGTTTGCATTGATCACTGACGGCGGATTGTAGTGCACGCTTGAAGGTGCGAGATGGAAGGGAAAGCCATCACCACCGAGCTTCTTCGCTCTGCCATTCAGGTTTTAAATTTCTTATGTATTTTTCTCTTACCATGTGTTCAATTCCGTCATATTGCTTTCTCCCATTGCAGAATTCGAGAATATATGATTGGACAAGAGAGGATGGTAACATTGTTGATTGTGACATTGAATGTGATTGAAGATTGAAGGCACTGCGGATGAAGGAATCGAGGAGCGCAAGCAAGTGCTTCCTATGAAGGAGATTCATTGGCTTAATTTTTCCTATCGAGGTTTCATCTCTTTCTTCTTCAATCTTTTTCAATCTTTTTCAATTTAGATTTCTATTAGTTCAGAGCAACCGTGACAAGGCGAAAACTTCTCTTTATTGCAAATAGTTTACTCAAAAAATTGCATACAACAATTGAATGAAAATAGATTGGATTGAAGCATGAGTGACTTAGAAACATGCAAACATTATTTTCTTTTGATTTTTTTTCATTGAAGAGAGTTTTTTTTTAGTTGTTGGTGCTTGTGATCGAACAATAGGCACGGTTGGCTAGGGTTTGAATGTAGCTTTATGCGTGCGTCTAAATGCATGTGCAAGAGAGACACAAAAGGTATAATGTGGGATAGCGCATGCAAGAGAGAGATAGAAATAGAGAGTGACTAAGGCATTTGTACATGCGATGCAGGAATTATGAATATTGATTACCTTGTTGGCTTGGACCGCCTCACGAAGCTGCAGCTTGATAACAACAGTATCACCAAGATTGAGAACCTCAACCATCTTGTCACTCTTACAGAGCTTAGTATGCATTTTATGTACCCAAAACTGTCAAATTGGTGATACCTATTGTAGAAAAGGGTTAGAAATAGATTAAATTGAGAAGACGTGATCTATTTCGTTATACATTGACTGTCAATGCAACTACAATCTCGTGAAGTTTGAATTTGACAATCTTGTATATGCCATATCTTCTGGATTTGTAAAATACAGGATGAGTAATGGCTAAGATGGCCGCAGATCTTTCTTTCAACAAGATAGAGAAGATTGAGGGATTGAGTGCATTGACGGGGCTTCTAGACTTGTCATTGTACAACAACAAGATTACTCATATTGAAGGTCTCGAGGCGCTAGAAGAGATTCAATCTTTGTCTCTTGGCAACAATCAGATCAAAGACTTGGACAAAGTACGTGACTGAAAATTGGGTGTTTTGTATCTTCACTCTAGCTTTTAGTCCCCCCTAACATTTTACATTGTAACTGCACTATATGCACAAGTATTAAGATTAGGACAACATGCTCGGCCTTTACTCAAAAATTCTCAAATTATTCTTTAAGCTATATTATCAGTTATTGTCTGAACTTATTATAAGTAAACGGTGGAGTGTTGTAACTATGTTAAGTACTTCACTACACATCATAATTTAGTATGCATTTTCAATGTTGATTTCTTATGGCCATTATTGTCATCAACATTATATGTGTATAAGAAGAGAACCTTACCACTGATCAACATGACGGATGGTTCGTTGCAGGTTATGTATTTGCGTCAATTTCATTTCCTGCGGTTACTATGTCTTGAAGGCAATCCCCTTTGCAAGGTAATAATTTATAATCTTTTGTGTTATAAAATTTGGAATATATTAATTTGACATTGGCATCCAAAACTGAGTGTGTGCAAGTCCTGACTACAGTAACACCATAGGTATAGAGAGGCTTTCGTCTTGACGAGCCTGATGATTGCAAAATGGGTTTGTTTTACTCCAAAGTTCCATAGTTTGACCATGTATCGGAAAACCTATTCAATTTGAAAGACAATGAATTTTAACGTGATACTTGTCCATTTTTCTAGAGTGGGCAATCATATTATGTCCTTGTTAGCACCGATATGTTGTTTTTTGCCAATATTAAAGTAGATTGACAATAGGCTTCTTGTTGGATCTCCAATAGAACTTGGTGATGTTGTAGTCTCCCTAATGACATTATTCTTGGATATTCAATTTGTAGCATAGAAATAACATTTGTTATAGATTTTTGCAGGACCCAGAGTACAGATTGTATACGATAGCATGGATGCAAAATTTGATGTACCTCGATCATCACTTCTGCTTTCCGGACTTAGTAAATTTGACTTTCCCCGCCTTTCTACTTTCAAATGAATGTGTCTCTATTCCACCATCACTTTGAAGTGAATTTCACAAAGCATTAGTCTCTAAACGCACAGGTGTTACATTGAAAATTTTACAATAGGCGTACTTTGGTGTTTTAGATTAAGCAAGCAAGGGAGACATACCAAGACGCGATGACAGAAAATCGTGAGAAGGATAGGTTAGATACAATCACTTGGAACACGCGCAGAGCAAAGAGGATTGAGTACAAAATGTTCATTGTAAGTTTAAAATGGATGTGGTTACTAGGACAAACTTTGATTGTCATCTAAATGTTCTTGTTCTACCCAAATGAATTCTTCTACACTAAAGATTTATTATAAATTTTCTAAGATCTTAAATAAAAATAGTTGTAACTAATCTTGTGAATTTTTCCTTAGTAAAAATCAACATAGAATAAAATGAAATTGAACTCCTTTCTTTGCAACTCGTATGCAGGAAGCACATCTGACAAATATCAATGAGTTTTTTGATTTTATGTTTGAAAAAGATCTTGAGAATGACAAACTTCTAACAATTCCTGGACTTGTTGATGCTGGAATTGATGCGTATCCTTTCATTTATTGACTGTCATAATCGAAATATGGTGATTCATGTATTGAACAAATTGGATATTGCAATTCAATTAATGAAACACAAGGTGTAGTGCATATACTAGCTATTACCTAAACAAAGTATTATAGCTATCGCCAAAAGTTTCGGAATGCAGTAGATGATCTGATCTTGAAAATTGTTGAGCTTCACAACAAACGTCAAGAAGAGAGACGCATGTACACACTAGCAGTGAATGGCGTTCTTGCGCGGCGAGATGGTGAAGGTCGTGAACTCCTTCGAGGTCTACACAAAAAAAAGAAAACTGTGCGCCCAATTTGGTTGTGTCATTATTTTCACTATTAGTTTGTAAATGTGAAGAATGCATTATCAAATTCAGAACTATTCTAGGTTCTTTGCTATAATCTATTGGCTTGTTTACCTTCTGAATATTGACAACTTGTTTAATGAAAATGCATCTGTGTAGGTGTTTCAAGAATGTCGAGTAGACCGAACCTCTGCGGAGCCGAAATTGGTAGAGTTGTTGAATGATGCAGACAACATTCTGGATAAGTTGTTTGAGATAGAAGTTGAAACCTATGGGGAAATCAATGTACGCTCTTCTATTAAATATAATCTCACATCTCGATGTTGAAATGTAATTAGTACATCTAAAGTATTTCTTAAGACATTTTTTTAACTTGGTGAAAATTTGAGGTATAATGTAATGATGCATAGTTTTTAGTTTTGATTAGTTGGTATCATTTGAACCTTTCTACCCTTTTCAGGTTTCTAATTGTGCTATTGCATCAATATATAGAAATTGTGGAATGAATTTGAAGACGCGTTTTACGAAACCCTTGACCATGGAAAAAATTTCTTTGCAGATTTATATCCTCTTGAAGTTATACAAGCATTTTACTTATATCTTTTTACACATTAGATAGTCATGTTACCATTGTTTGTTGCAACCTTAACATTACTATTCACCTATGGTCAAATGAGAGCGTCAGAAGGCGATTGGTCTGAAACCCTTGCAATCGCTGCGGCAGCTATCGTTGATAGATACGATACTGGTGACCTTGAAGGAGATTTAAATGATGTTGCTATATCGGTAAACACTCTCAATCATGTCTGAATCCATTTTGATGTACATCAAGACACCTGGAAATCAGCACTTCTACACAAACACGTCTTTGATATACAAAGTTTTCAATCTTTTATGTAGCTTTTATCTAACAAAGAGATGATGAGCAATTGCATTTCAGCCTCAAAAGATGGACACGGTCTCACTATGGATATTGAGGTACCTTCAAAAGCTAATTTGTGTAACCTTGGAGTATTTGAATTTCAGTTCACCTTCAATTTTCCAAGAAGGATCAATAACAATTGTTCAGAAAAGCTATAAAACTAGGTAGGCTACGATTTGTCTATAAAATACACATGCTTATAGTTTTTGTGCTAACCTCGGAGCAGGAGGATATTAAAGTTAAGGCCATTGAAGCTCTACGAAAGAAAACATACGAAGAAGGAATTGCCTTCATGATCAAGCGCAATCGGGAGAAGATTTCTGAAATTTGGTTCATTATTAAAAAATACAAAGATGAAATCAATTCTATGATGCAACAGGTTCTCCACGGTGATGTTTCTAGTGCCCGAGCTTGACTTATTGGGGATGCTATTATACATCATGAAACTAAAATAGATTTGCTTGCAATTTATTGTTATATTCACATAAATTAAAACTCATGAATACTATTATTAAATGTACATCTGAAAAACAAATGAATTACACAAAAAAAATTGATGATGAAAATACACCTCCACTTCAAGCATGCCCTCAGTCTTAGCCTTCAGAAGGCAACTTACCAGCCTTAAAGAAGAGTTTCTAACTTTTTATATGTTCTCATTGAGTCAATTTTGAATTGATCTTTTTGATAATTTTGATACATGGTGCAAAAATGTATTCCCTTTGATATGGCTTGCAATTGTTAAATAAAACAAAAAAAATTATATGTAGTGCAAAATCCATCTGCCAAGAGAAGTTGAACGATTGGTGGTTTATGAAAAAAAAAATTTAACTTCAAATGCTATAATAATCTTATACTCTATTTATTGCAATTTTTGAAAGTTTTCACAAATTCCCATTGTAGTGTATTGCAAATTTTTATAGAT
The DNA here is from genome assembly GCA_950106755.1 of Climacium dendroides. Classification (NCBI taxonomy): domain Eukaryota; kingdom Viridiplantae; phylum Streptophyta; class Bryopsida; order Hypnales; family Climaciaceae; genus Climacium; species Climacium dendroides. The sequence continues at coordinate 23,410,745 of OX467091.1, forward strand.
GAATTTGAAAAAATTCAAATAAAAAATTCAAATAAAAAAATTCAAATGCACTCATTGTTCTTGAAAGTGATAATTTTAACAACTATGGTTTTGACAATTTTCGTCAATGCATCCTTTAACCCCCAAAGGACCTAGTGTCCGTTCAATGTATGCAAGAAATCATAGGTAGGTTCCTACAAAGTCATTTTAGGTTGGATGTTCATAAAATATAGACACAATGTGTACATATATACCTCCTTTGTAAAAAACTATTTTTTTTTCTAATTAGGTATTTGGATCGAAAGTTATGTTGTCTTGAACTTTTCGGGCAGCTTGGGCAATTTGGAAATCTTTGAGGAATCTTTTATAAAAAGATCAACTTTTGAAATTTGGCATGTATGTAAACAATAAAATATGGCATAAAATTGTCTAAAACAAATAAATTTTAGTCCTCAAATCTCATTCTAAGAGGAATCAAATTTTGTTAGTTATGTTTGGGTGGTTTGAAAAAAAACATTTTCTTCTAACTTCAAGCCCTATTATCGTGCAATCACTAAAGTCAAAGTTCTTGAATTTTTTTCCACATATTCCAAATGTTTGTCTCTAATTGTTTTGCTATTTGGATTTGAAATGAAAAATTTCCTCATTGCACAAGAAATCATCAATCTTTCAATCTGCATGGACAAATGGGCTGAATTTTATTTTTGCATTTTGGTAAAACACTTAACTTTAGTTTTGTACGGTTGAAGTTAAGAAAAAGTTTCAATTTTCATTTTTGAGTAACATACCAAAACTCTACAAATTTTGACAATGTCTTCCTAAAAAAACAATCCTTTAGGGGTAAATCCTTAACTGAAAGTTTTCAAGGAACTTTTTTATTGTTTACTATTGTAATACAATGAGATTTTCTTGGAAAACCTTTTATAGTCAACAACCGTAGAGACTAATTCTATATTGTTTGTCAAAATGAGGATTCCAAAACTTCATATATTGCAATTTCAAAAATTCCAAATGTGAAATATTTCAAAAATGAGATCAACCTAGAAATATTTGACAAAATTTGATATGTAATCCCATTACAATATTTTTCATTAGTTTGAGAAGTGAATTTGCTGTGGATATATTTCAAATGGCTATATGTTGTACTGCTATGCATGGCTTCTTTGCTAGGGAGTGTCACTCTTTCTGCAATTATGTCGTCCCCCCAAATTTTTTAATATCATTAAAATAGTGCAATTCTAGGGGCCAAATTTTTTTATATTCATTTTTTCAAAGCTTAAAAACTAATGCTAGTATAGATTTGTATTCTCAAAAGTGGAATTCTACCAATTTAACAAATTGTTGTTCAATGGCATATCTTAACTGACTATAACCACTTCTCTCTTCCTTCTTTGACTCCTCCATCAACTCCTTTATTGAGAGGAAATAAATTAAAGTATAATTGAATCTTCAGGTAAAAATAGTTTTGTCCAAAATAATTTGGATTGATAGGACTATTGAAGAATCATTTGCTAAACCTCTCATATAATCATGTACCTTTGAAATTCAACATTGATAGTAAAATATGCAATTGTTCAAAAAAAACTAATTTCACCTTTATAATCACATTCCAATAGGAATCAAACTTTGTAATCTATATTAGGAAATTTTGAAAAAAAAAACCATTTTCTATTAACTTCAAATGCTATAATCTTGCAATCTATGTAGTCAATGGTTTTGAAATTATTTCCACATATTCTAAAGATTGGGTACTATGTTTTTACTACTTGGATTTTAAAAAAAAAAAATTATTCTACACACAAGAAATCATCAAAATTTAGGATATATGTTGAACTGAAATATTTTTAATTTCATGTAAGAGTGATTGACAATTTAGGATTATTTGGGCATTTATTAATATTTTTCCATCAAAAGGCAATGCCATGTCAACAACTTTTTCATCGAGGCCCTCGTTGATGTCAATGTTGCTTTGTGCCCTAGGTCTTGTCAATTTGGACATATGTTGTGATGCAAGTCACACAAACATGTTTGTTGGATGTTTGTTGTGATGCAAACATGTTTTTTTGCACATCAACAATGACATGAAGTGAATTATTTTGAACATCATGTAGCATCTACTGTGTGTTATGGCACATATGCAGAGATATGAAATCATTATGGATGACGTCTTCTAGAGCACGCCTAATGTACATGTCTCATTTTTTTGAGACATCATTTCAAGAGTGTGGACGTTTTTTGAAATGTCAGCTTAGATGTCCAGACATTTTACAATGTTAACTCAAACTTGAACTTAGATGTATGCCAAACACAATACACCAAGGCCTTTTTGGAGGGCAAAATTTTGCCAAACTATCAGAAATTTGACCTCTCTAGCTTTGTCCCTCCAAAAACTAGCCTCTATCGTGAGGACAATAGGGGGGACCTTAGGGGGGACATTGGTCCCAAAAAAACCCTGCAATACACTATACAAAATAGGTCATACATAGTATACAATACATCTTACATTGTATACCTTACACAATATATTGTATTTGGCAAGTATGTTGCATGGCTTGAAAAAACACTTATTATAAGTATGATGACATGAGAAGATAAGCTATTTATCCAAGTGGGGTGGTAGGAAGGAAGACAAACCATTATAATATGGAATTTGAAGAACGTAAGTGTCCTAACTTATGAGCGCCCCAGAGGCCAAAACCTCACCTCTCCATTTTGAAAAACATTCTTGTTTGACTACTATAGTCTTGAGTAGTACGGTCAAAAGACGTGTCCTTTCTCCACACCTCCAAGTCTTTCTTGACAACCAATTAGTTCGGTTGAATTATGTGGATCTCTTTTTAGGAGAAACCTTGAGTGGATTGAAGTCAAAAAGGTCTGGATTTCACTGAATTTGCTCTGGGCGATATAGGGTTAATTGACATCACAAAAAAACACTTGGACATCATATTTGATGTCTTACTACTAAAAAATTCAATTTTTTTGTTGATTTGGTTGTATTGATTTGCTTCACTTTTTTGTTAATTTAGATAATAATATGTTGATTTGGACAAAAATCAACAAAAAAGTGAACCAAATCTATGCAACCAAATCAACAAAAGAACTGAATTTTCTAATAGTGTCTCAATTGACATCACAAAAAAACATTTGGACGTCATAATTGATGTCTAAAACAATAGTGTTAAAGTTCTCAAATGGTGTCAAAGTATGCTAATGCAGCATGCCATGTCAGCACATTTAGATGTTATACTTTATTTTGCAAAAGCATGCCGTGATTGCCCTTCCTTGTTCTTTAAACATGTGATCATCATTTTATCTCTCCCTCCAGTAACTTCTAAAAATATAATCCATAGTGAAATTGTTATACTTTGCAAACATGGCATTATCATGTTTCTTTGTACATTGTAGAAAACATGACTATGTTTTATCGGATGATGCATTGAACATACTTCTTTTCCCTAGCATCATATTGTTTTCCCATTGACATCCACATGTTCTCTACAATGTCCATAACAATTTTGTCGCTTAATGCCTCAAAGTCTAAAAAGTCTAAAAACATGCTGTATTTTTTGTCTCATGTCAAAAAATGTGGGTTTCTTGTAGTGGTAAAAAGTTTTTGTTTACTTGAGAGTGAGCTAGGATTTGGATTTTTGTAACATCATGGAGCTTCCAAGAGAGGGGGTATTAGCACTAATGCTTGATGATGAGGGAGCTAATGGTTTTTAAGGGACTCAAGAGAGAAATAAGGGTAGTACATTAAATGTAAGGAGGGAGTAGAAGGAGGAAACTCTAAAATTTCATGTGAACAATGTATAAGGAAAAATATTAAAAGTACAACTGTAAGCTCTTCAAGCAAGCAAATTGGAAGTTCTTTGAAAGGTAGCTCAACACATAATTCCTGAATGCCCTTTAAATAATTTGGTAGCAAATGCATGACAAGTGAGGCAAGATGAAGCCAACATACCAAGAAAAGGGAAGAAGACAAAGTAAGAAGAAATTAGAGCACTATTTTCTATTTAGACACCATGATATGAGATATTTGACAATATTAATGGTTGTATTGCTACAATCAATGGTGTGGCTTATAGTGTTGATTAGGGAGTTTGTTCACAACATGTTGAAGTTCACATTGTAAGTGATGATGATGAGAGCACCTTGCCTAGTATTCCTCTTCTTCCCAATGCAAGTGATATTTCTTCACAGTTACCATACATAGAGGTGGTTAATGAACTGTGATGTGAAGGACAAGTAATCAAGAGTGCAAGAATCAAAAAGAAAGAGAAAGTTGGGTGCAAGAGGTGAATCTATTCCTTCAAAAATTACCAAATTTTTCCAAAAGAATTTTGGAGGTAGAGAAGATGATTGAAGTTGCAAATCATAGAGAAGTTAATAGACGATGAAAGAGAAAGTAGGGAGATGGAGTTGAAGGGCCAATTGCGCATTTATTTATGAACACTTTGAAGGCCAAGGTTTCTTTAGGTAGTTCTAAATAGATGTTGTACCTTGTGGTCTATTTCCAAGGAATTAGGGCATTGGAATTTTATTTCTAATCTTGTATAGAATTTTATTTCTAATCTTGTATGAAACTTTATTTCTAATCTTATATGAAAATTTATTTTTAATCTTGTATGGAATTTTATTTCTAATCTTGTATGGAATTTGATTTGATTTGAGTTTTTTTGGATTTATTCAAAATTCTTCTACATTGAATAAAAGAATTTTTCTAATATAATTTCACATACATGGATACTTGCATTTGAATCAAAGCTTAAGCAAAATACAACTAAAATGTAATTATATTCATTCATAAATAGGATTTTCTAGAATCCATTGCCTAAACAATATTTGCCTAGGTCTTCCTCCTTCACATTTTCCTTGCTCTCCTTCCGTAGCCACAAGTAATTTTGCATTTCTAAATCCAATATGTAGATCTCTTTACAAACCTACATTAGCCATTTACGGCTCTAGATGGTTCAACAACTCATAGTAGTTGTGTAACCATAGCCACAAGTAATTTTGCATTTCTAAATCCAATATGTAGATCTCTTTACAAACCTACATTAGCCATTTACGGCTCTAGATGGTTCAACAACTCATAGTAGTTGTGTAACCATAGCCACAAGTAATTTTGCATTTCTAAATCCAATATGTAGATCTCTTTACAAACCTACATTAGCCATTTACGGCTCTAGATGGTTCAACAACTCATAGTAGTTGTGTAACCATAGCCACAAGTAATTTTGCATTTCTAAATCCAATATGTAGATCTCTTTACAAACCTACATTAGCCATTTACGGCTCTAGATAGTTCAACAACTCATAGTAGTTGTGTAACCAGTGACAAGCTACTCTAATTTAGTAGCTTTATCAACTCTACAAATTTTTTTATTTCTTCTTTAATGTACCAAAAGCTTGTTCAATTACAAGGCTTTCAAAATTCATAGTTATCAAATCTTTTCTTTTGCAAATCATTGGGGGCCTTCCAATTCTTCATCAAATAGGTGTAAATGGGATAGGCAACATTTCCAATTAAGTAAAGAGTATACTCTCCAACCCAAACCACCAATTCTTTGCAAAATTTCTCTTTTCTTCAAACTCTTATATAAACTAGCTAAACACTTTAAATTGGTTGCCATCATGCACTCCTCCAAGCTGAGGAGTGCACATCTTCCAAAAAATCTTCAATTTGTGAATAAAAAAACCACTTGCCATACAATGGAATGGAAATTTTTTTCCTATTAAAAAAATTACTAGCTGCCAATGTAATTCTTTACTAGCTGCCAATGTAACTCTTTTGCTTAGATTTTTTTGTGAATAGTATATGTGTCCCAAGGCATCAATTGCTCCACATACGTTGGAGTTCCATTGAATAGTCAAAAAAACATTATAACTATAACATGTTGGAGTTCCATTGAATAGTAAAAAAACATTATAACTATAACATAGACCCTCTTTCGACACCCTTAGATTTTCAAAAAGTACAACTACAAACATCTGTGATGAACTTTTAGTTAGACTTGGAATTTTGTCCCATAATGCTCTCAAGCATTATCTTGTTTTTAAACGCAGAGATGAGGCTGCAGTAATGGGAGAGATTTAGAGTTAAGGTCCTCTGATTGTTCAGGGTTGCTCTTGGTACTGAATCCTTTGATCTAGGCGGAAATTGGAGTATGATACAAATGTTCAAGTAGGCATTAGGCTTGACAACAATATTCAAGTTCAGTCCCTGACTTACTATCTGCTGGAGTGGCATGTAGGTTTGCAGCTGCACGAAAGTTTGGCTTCCAACACCTGGTGTTTGAAGACAATCATGACACAGGCAAATCTGCGACAAATCTGCAACCAATATCATGGTGAACTCACCTACCTCTATTGCCCGCATGATGATTCACTTCTCAGCTTCTCACCGTTTGTAACGCTCTGCAATACACGTACTGGTAATAACGATGTGGAAGCCAGGATTGACTTACCAGACAACCTAACATGACATCTAGTATGTTTGGTCGGAGTAGTTCATTACTAAAGAAATTGTCAGAGATCTTGCAATCAATTGGTTTAGAATTATCCATGAATTTGTAATTCAAAATCTAGAGAATAGCACTAGATGCCGCCGTGAACATCTGGTAAGCCTTAACACCCGGCATTTTGGTTCACAATAATTTCACAATTCTCCATGCACACAAAAAAAAGAGACCTCATCAGCCTCTTCGTGTCAATTACCAAAAATATGTATTTGTTTCTTAGGTATCAATGTCTAGGACGTTCATAAAAGACATACTAGACTTTCCGAGAACTGATTGAATCTAAGTGCTTACTTGTTCTAAATAAACACTTCCAAGTTCAAAATCACTTGAGCATATATCCCTAGCCAATCGGGAATAGGAAGGTAATAACAGAGCAACAAGAGCAAAATGAAAATTTGAATAGAGAGAACCAGATCACTTCGCCAGAATACAGCTTCTTCATTGATGACTTACATGAAACTGGAAATCACTAAACTGGCGCGGTCTTGCTCAGGAGAGGGTAGAGATAGCTAATTCCGGTAGAAGAAGTGGTATCCTACTTTGTCACAACAAAACGATGTTCAAGGTTTAGAATGCCCACGGATGCTGCTGCCTTCTCGTCATATTCCGACCACTCTCCGTCCGAAAGATCAATATCCACAAATTTTGAGCCAGACAGCTGCACCCACGAGTCAAATGCAAGTGAACCCAGTTTAGGCAATGTAGCCTCAATCGTCAATAGTCCATTTTTAATTCCTCCAAAATATTAGAATTGTGAAATTTACGGCCCTAGAAGTTAAAACCCTAATATTCCTAAAAACACTACAGAAGCTGCTTCTCTATCAAACTTCACTAGATACAAGTTCGAAAAGCATTCCAATTACAAAAAAAATGCTCATCACTATTATTTCCAGGTGTCTTTAGACATCATACATACATCATGACAGGTTCTTATTTGAATTTATTACCGTATATCCCGAGCTCTGATTATGCAAATGGCCTAGCTGACATGTAAAAACATTACAAAGATTGGTCTCTTATACTTACGCCTTCAGCAGCCCAGCCATCTCTGAACGAAAACTCAGTAGGCTCAATGCCTCTACAGTCAAAACATCCTATGGGTACGAATTTGCCGCTTTCGCTGTCCTCCAAGGTATAGGGTTTGTCTCGTCCAGGAATCACTGTAACGTTCCCCACTTTGTCACAGAACTTGCACTGCACAAATTACCATAAGAATTGAAATTCCAGGTCGTTAAGATCATTGCAAGCCTAGTTTCAATGACTTCAGCCATTAGCAAAACACAGTTCTCGTGCAAACCCTAAAGACAGGCAACTCTTCGGCATGACCTCCCAATTCTATCAATCAGAAAGCAGCATTTCCTGGAGTTCACTCTGCACCATCTTCTTGAGATTATGTCTCAGTTACCTTCTGCACGAGGTTAGCGGAGCCTTTGCTTTTCGGAAGGTCAGAAAGCTCGGATGGAGTCACGCACGTCTCCTTATCACTCACTGTCCCACAGCCTCCACACTTGATCTGTCCAATCCAAATAAACAAAAGGATGTAAAAAATTGAACCGTCACACAGCCATACTCACAAAACCTCGCCGATTCGCTTGCTCCCGTTACATTGATTATAAGCATCAAGCCGGAATATAGTCACAAGAACAATACCTTGAAGAAAAAAGAATACTCAGATCCATCAGAACCTCCTTTCGGAACTAAGTTGGTGATATTCTCAAGCTCCGCCTTGATTTCCAGCAGGAGTAATACCATGGTTCTTCACTCTCCTCGTTCCTCAAAATCTTGTTCTACAAAATGCAATATACCTTCGTCATTTTTTCTGAAAACCAGATACATAAGCTTCCACAAGGTCATACGTGATTGTTTAAAAAACATCGACTATCCTAGAACTGAATTGACCTCAAGAAAGACTGACCAGAAAGAATTCAAAGAGAAACGACAAAGAGAGGTACAATTCTACATGCAATAGACCAATGGGAAACCTGAAATGGAAAGCTGAACAACGCCAACCTGCCCTGTAAACCTCGAAGCTTGTGGAATTGAGGTGCAATGGCGAAACCCTAACGGCAGATTGGCAAACACAAACGCAGTGTTCTCGACAATTGAAGTTCCAGATTCCAGGCTCCTTATGCAGAAGCAGAAGGGCCATACCCCCAATTGATACCCTGATGAGATACCCTTATGTTAGCCGGATAACTGACAGTGCTGACTAAGTTTTTAAAAAAAAATTTAAAAGAAAGAAGGGGTGAGGGGACGGAGGACTATGTGCACTGTAGTCATCACTATTTGCAACTTAGCATAAAACAATTTTTTTTCTATTATTAAATATAAATTCCAATTTCAATGCTTTTTAGCTTGCATTATTTGGACACTTTGTGAATAAGTTTTGAATTTTCAAAGTATTGTCTTTAGGAATATCAAAGAAAGAAATCCACTAGGCTCTCAAACTCTCATGTTTTAATTGTATACATCTTATGTAATCGATATATGATTTTTTGTGACTCTGATTGGTTCAAATGTAAGTGTTACATTTTGGGTAGTATTCATTATCAGTGTTCATACCTTAAAAAGTTTTACTAATCCTTTAGGTCCCAAAAGTTAGCTTCAACTTAATCTAAATGCAAATTATAAGGAATCTTTGAAGAATCATATTTCAAATTATAAAGAGAGTTCATTCATTTTGTTATTATCAACCCAATGAATGAAAGATTGATGTTGAAAATGCATTACTACGTAGATGCTGTATGCATATTTATATCTGGTACTCTCTGTACAATACAAATAAAGATGTGTTATAGATATAGAATTATATGCCAGTTAGAGCCTTCACAACCCTTTCCAACTTATTTTTGGATCCAGAAAATACATCCAAAACACAATAATAATGGCTAATTATCTCAAGTTTTATAATAGACATTTATGTTATAAGATTCATTTGTTTGAGAACATTGGAATTGCAATTTGGATTCCTAGTTGCTAAAGCTTGAATGTTGTGTGAGATTTTAGTCCTTTTGGGGAGTGCCTCTGATCATTTCAATATGAGGATTAAGAAATCCAATTATCATATTTTTTCAATCAAGAAAACTCAAATTCATGAATCTTATCACTAAAAATGGGGAATTTCATTAAAATGGCGATTATTCTGTGACTTTGGCATTCTCACAGTTAAGACCAGGCAGTTTAAACTCTACTAGTGTCCTAGATTTTTGAAATCTATATCATTATTAGATATCTAAAATCTAGAAAATATATAGATTTTTAAAACCGATTGGTCTAAAATCTATATCTTTCCTAGATTTAATACATCTAATAGTGGTATAGAGTTCATAAATCTAGGACACTAATAGATTTCAGACTACCCAATCTGAAGTGTGAAAATGGCACATGGAATATTGCCATTTTAATGAAATTCCCCATAAAATCAAAATTACATGTTTGATTGAGAACAAGTTATTGACAACTCTTTGAATGTGTTTGCCATTATTTTAATTCCAAGTTAAATGAAGAATATTAAGATTAAAGTCAAATTTTTAATTTGTTGCTTGCCTATAAGGTAGAAGGTTCTAAAAGCACACAAGCTCTAAAACCGTCCACTTCCTCAAATGTACACTATTTGTACATGTTGCTATTTTGTAGCCTTCACTAATATACAAACGATGTAAAATTTAGGGGGAAGGCCATTTTAGAGCCCTATGCCATTTCAACTTCAAAATTTTATAACTAATTCCACAAAGCTCCAAAAAATATGATACAACTTGGGTTAGATGTCAATTCCACTTGTCTTTTAAGGAAAATTTACTAAAAAAATTTCAAGAAGCTTCACCTCCTTCAAATTCAGTTTCAACCCTTAGGTGGGCAATTTATGGACTTCCTACCTTATACTCCATACTTGACTCCATATATCTTTTGAGAGGGATATTTTATTTCCTATTGATTGGCTTGAAAAGTTTGATGGAATTCTCACTTGACATTGCTTAGAGGAACTAGTGAAATTGTTATGTAGTAAAATAGGATTACTTTTCTTTTTACTCAACTACATTAATTAAATTTGTCCTTAACCCTTAAGTGTTGAGAAAGAAGTTTTGCGTCTGATGGATGACAAAGGATCTCTCTATGTAGGACAAAAGTGCAACTATTCATCCTTGAAATTTTGCAAAAAAATGGGAGGTCTTCTACAATAGTTTGTCTTGCAATGAGTCTTTTTACAATTTTTAAAGCCCATGCTTCCAAAGTCACCCTGTTGTCCTTTAACCCCTCAACGCCCAAGGGCCCAAAAGTGGCCTCACATAAATTGAGTCCAGTTCAAAGTGTTGTAACTTTTTTATACAATTTTTGAATTCAATAAAACTTGTTGGAAAAGTTTTGCATACTAGTCTAGTTTGTAATGTAAAATTTTCAATCAATCCAAGAAGTACTGATTTTTTGGAAGCCAATCGAAGTTCACCAATTCAATTTGAGTTCACCAAATTGCATTTGATGGTTGCAACTTCGAGGGGCTGTATTTCCTTCATTTAATGTTTGTTTTCAATCAAATTTGTTGATTCATGTTTCCCTTAAAGTCTAGTTGTTGTGGTAAAATTTTCATATCAATTCAAGTTGTTTTGAATGTTTTGGAGCAATTTGAAGTTCAAAACCCTAATAGTTTTTTGCTACAATGAACTTCAACGGCTTTTTTCTTCGTACAATGCCTGTTTTCAATAATTTTGGGTTGGGGGGGGGGGGGGGGAAGTTGTACATACTAGTCTAGTTTGTGTGGATAAAATTTCATATCAATTCAAGAAGTTATGAGTGACTGAGAGGCATTTTAAGAGAAGGAGGTTCAACCTTGGATGTGCTTTTTTACAACTTTTCTTGACATTTCAAAGCCATTTCGTAGACACAATGAATCAATTGAATGATATTTTTTTTCACCAATGTATTTGTATACCTATTTTCAAGCACTTTATAATTTAAAATTTTTTCATTTGAGAAGGTTTAAAAATCAAATTTCACCTCCAAATGTGTTGCAAGAAAAATTTCAGCATCCATTTTCAACACTAAAACATTGTGATCTTGCAATCCATGTGGCCAAATGACTCCAAATTTGATCCATGACATCTAAAACATGTACACTACAAAATTGTGCAGTTGAGATTTCTATACGTTAGTGACAATTAGACTTATAACATTTAAAAATGAACGATGTTCTTAGACCCGAAAAGGCCTTGGGCCTTGAGGGGTTAAGGGTTAACCGAAATGAACGGTGTTCCGATTCTATTTGCCAAGGAGATGTGTCTCTTCACATCGTGTTGTCTCTCGAAGCTTCATTGGGTACCATTTTGCACTCCCCTCGTCCTCTCCAACAAGAGCACCGACTTGTATTTGTTTCTTGAAGAAATTTAGTTTTCAGAGAGCCTGTTGGTGGGATCTTTTGTCATGGATTTGAGAGTCGGGGACAGGGATTCTCTAGATGTTCGCGTTCCGGATGAAGCTCCTGACATTGCCGAGACACAACCTCAACTCCAACAAGGCGCAAGCACATCCAGTGAAGAGGTCACTCCCGTCGTCGCATCTTTGGAAGGGCAAGATGATCATCCGTTGTTCGGGAATGCAGTGGAGAGAGCTGATCTGGACGACCTGGAAGATCTTGAGGAAAGAAGCCTCACGCTCATTGAAGGGCGGAGGATGAGCGAAGCAGCTGCTGCTGCATCTGCATCTGTTGTGTCTTTCCAAGACGAGGAGCAAGCTGAGAGAATGCCACGAAAGTCTCTAGCGGCCAGGAAGTCACTCGCAGCGAGGAAGTCTGTTGCGGTTAGGAAGTCAATTGCTTGGGATCTTGCAAGTGCAGAAGAGCAGCTTGTTGAAGAGCGATCCATGAGAGACTATACGATTGAGCGGAAATCCCTTACGGAACCAGGTATATTACGCTTCTTTTACCTTCTATCGATCTTTGGCAGAATGCTGGCGATTCTTTTTAGCGTTGTTGTTAGTGTGGCTTTGTTTTGTTCGATTCAATGGAATTTGATTTGCACAATGATGTGAAGGTTGTCTCGTTATATGAGATGGTTTGCTAAATTCAATTGGTGTGGTTGTTGTTGATTGATCCAATTCCTCTTTATTGATTAGGTCCGGAAAGATCGCAAAGATTGTCAGAGTATACCGCGAGGATTGCTGGACATGGTTCCATTTTTACGAGTGCGGCCTTGTTGATTGAAAATAGTCTTTCTCACAGACACTCAACGATAACTGCTCAAAATATGGCTTGGATGCCAATCGTGGGAGAGTCCATTTTCCGATTTGATGAATCAGACACCACCCGTCAGCAAGCAGCACCGAGCCTTTCTTTTGAGAATCCAAAGCTTCGTGATGAGCGAGTTGATGTGTCTGGTTTTGAGACCAAGACCCCGACGTTCCTTCCACGGTTTGAGTTAGATGGTACCCAACAAATTGTAGAATTTTTGGTATGCATACTTTTGTTTTAGGGTTTCTTCAAAATTCCTATCCACTTGGTTTTCTTTGCCACTCATCTTTTATTGTAAATTCATGACGAAAATTTTTGGTGCCATTTCGGATAGAGCAATGGAAATCATATAGAGTAAGTTTTCATTAGTGAAGACAAGATCATTTGTCATTCCATTCAGGTGAAAGCAAACATTGTGCATGGAGAATGTCATGGCAAGGTTCTAGACAAAGCTTGAATAATACATTTTCTACAACACCAATGTTCAAGTTTAGTAGAAATTCATAAGGTAAGCTTACTATTGGATGAGACTTTCAATGCATTATTATCATGTGAATGTTGATAAATCCAAGTTAGAATTATAATGCATTTTTGATACTTAAACAGTGATGTATGTAGTTGCCTCTTGGCACCACATTTCATGGCACCGGAGAAGTGGGTGGATCTGTAGAGCGCTCAGGAAAACGTGTAAGAGTTCGTTTTTTTCTTTTGTGGTTTATATGTAATTTGATCCGTGGATACTCTAATGACATGAATTTCTTGACCTTCTTAATGCATGTAGGCTTTGAGCCACCAAGTACATCACACATTTTCTCAATGTTTTACTACCTCTACAGATATATACTTGGAATACAGATGCTTGGGGCTACAATCAAAATACAACTTCTCTGTACCAATCTCATCCTTGGGTTTTTAGCATGTTGGCAACTGGAGAAGCCTTTGGAGCACTTGCAGATACAAGTCTGCGTTGTGAGGTGATTATTGATATTAAAAGCAATAGGATGCCATTTGTTGTTTAGCAAGTTTTGATAGTTGCTTTTCATTACATCATGCTAATATTTGCAAGTTTAATGTATTTTATTTTGTTTCTTGTTTTGACTAAAACAAAGAAATTGGATTTGGTTTTCTTATTTTGAATTCAAAGATGGTACAAATTCTTGTCTTTGAGGTCATTGCAAAATTTGCAGGAGAATTTGGGAATCACTACTAATATAGCATTTCATAACAAATTAAGGCAAACCAATGTACAATTGTATAGTGTTTCCAAGCCTTAAATTTTATTTTTGTTGAAACTTAGACTCCTTGATTTATGTAACAAAATTTATGAAATACAAACATGTAGTTGTAGATTTAAGCTTTAAGCTAAAGATGTATATATGGAAGAGCCTTAAATTAAACAGTTGTACATTTTTTTGTTGCAATGAGTCACTAATTACATTTTTGTTGAATTATAGATTGATTTGAGGAAAGAGACAATTATAAGATTTGTTGCCGTTGCACCATATCCTGTGATAACTTTTGGACCATATCCAAATCCTGAAGCATTGATTATTGCATTTACAAGTGTAATTGGTATCTTATACCTATTTATTATCTCCCATTTACATCCTATCATAGGTTTTTTCTAACACTTTGATGAGCATTTTGGAAGTGTGATTTTAAACAAATTGTTGCATGATTTATTGCTAATTGTATGTGTTAGTTTGTTGTCTATTACCAATGTAGATGATATCACTTGGATAAAAACTTGGATTCTTGGCTATTCTTAGGCACTATCCAATTGCCTCCCAAGTGGGCTCTTGGATATCATCAATGCAGATATAGTTATGAAACAACAGTAAAAGTTTTGAAGGTGCATAGATAAGAGATATAGTAATATCAAATTGTGTTCATATTTATAAAGTTCTATAATAGGCTTTTAGAATGACTATAATAGTTCTAATTTATAAAGTTCTATAATAGGCATTTTTATTAGTTTTCTTGTAGAAGATGTGTAAATTCCTAAGAAATCTTAGAATATAACTTTGTTCTTTTTGTGGTCTTGTGGTTTAGATTGCACACATGTTTCGAGAGAAGAAGATACCTTGCGATGTTATTTGGATGGACATTGATTATATGCAAGGATTCAAGTGCTTTACATTTGATAAGGTCTTACCCCTTGCAACTATGCCAAACAAATTTTTTGATGCTTAGTTGTTTAATCAAACTTAGAATATGGTCATTTATACATTGGTCTTTCAATCAACTATTGATTGAAAATGCTTGAATCAATTGACTTACTAACTTACGATATGTGAAGTAGCATTAGATATTTGAGTTGGGTTTGATGATTCTTATTTTTTTGTTCATCTTAATTTAAGGTTGCCTTTCCCAATGCAACTTCACTTTCAAGTCAATTGCACAAAATTGGTTTCAAGGGAGTTTGGATGCTTGATCCTGGGATCAAAGTAGAAAAAGGTTATGAAATCTATGAAAATGGATTTGAAGCAAATATTTGGGTTCAAACTCAAAATGGAAAGCCTTATATTGGTAAGTGCTATTACAATGACATGGACAATCAACATTGTAAGTATTTATGTAATAAAGTATATGAAATTTTTGTGATTATAATTTTTATATGAGATTTTCTATATGGCCTTGACATTTTTCATCTAATATTTTGTGCCATAGGTGAATGTTGGCCTGGGCTAGTTGTCTTTCCAGATTTTACAAATAAGAAAACCCGCAAGTGGTGGTCATCACTTGTAAAAAAGTTTGTGGGCAATGGTGTGGATGGCATTTGGAATGATATGAATGAACCTGCTGTATTCAAGGTGTGTAGGAATTTTTAGAAAACTTTTTAGTGATAATCAATAAAGGTGGTATATTTTTCATATTGTTTATTGAAATTGAATGATAGGTACATTTTTTTGCTTAAAGATATATTTCTCAATATGTGTAGACTGTATCAAAGACCATGCCTGAGACTAATATTCATCGGGGAGATAAAGAGGTTGGAGGTATCCAACCCCACTCATACTACCACAATGTAAGTATTTTTTCAATAAAATTATGTGCATGCAATTATTGGTCGTGATTAATAGATGCAAGAATAAATTGAGGGGATATATATGTATATGTGAAGTATAATATCTTGATTGCTATATGTATAAAAAATTTGACAAAATTTCATAGGTTTATGGCATGTTTCAAGCAAAAGCAACATTCAAAGGGATGATGCTTGCCAATAAGGACAAGCGTCCATTTGTGTTGACTAGAGCTGGTTTTGTTGGAGCTCAAAGATATGCTGCTACTTGGACTGGTGATAATCTATCCACTTGGGAGCATTTGGCCATGAGCATTCCCATGTGTCTCAACTTGGTGCGAAAATTCTGCAATTATTATTTATATTAATTGTTCAATGCAAGTTGGTTATTTGGGGTTTCATTTCATTTTTTCTTTAGATAGCTTATTGATAATATATATCATTGATGCTTGCAGGGCTTAAGTGGCCAACCATTTTCAGGCCCTGATATTGGTGGATTTGTTGGAGATGCAACTCCTAAGTTGTTTGTGCGATGGATAGGTATAGGAGCAATGATGCCCTTTGCAAGGGGTCACTCTGAGAAGGGAACTATTGACCAAGAGCCTTGGTCCTTTGGTCCAAAGGTTTTGTTTGATTATAATTTGTTTATTTTGACACTTGAATTATTAAACTAAAGTAATGATTTTTTAAACATTGAATTTGTACTTCAACAATTGTTTGTATGTGTTGTATATAGAATTTATCCTTTACATTTCCATCTTCTTACAATTTTATCACATTTTTGTGTAGGTGGAGGAACTTTGCAGATTTGCCCTCAATAGACGATATCGATTATTGCCCCATTTGTACACTCTTTTCTACCAAGCAAATAAGACTGGCATGCTAGTTATGGCTCCACTTTTTTTTGCTGGTAAATATTTCGGGTTTTCTCTCTACATATTGATTAAGAGTACTATAAATGTGTTTTATTGCACTTGAAATGAGTTTAAATGGGTGGCTAATAGTTGAGTCAATTTTGAATTGACTTTTGACAGATCCGAGAGACCATTTGCTACGAAATAGAGATGATGGTTTTTTATTAGGGCCTATTCTTGTTTCTACTTGGTGAGGTTTCTTTCACTTGCAATATGTCTTTGAATTTTGGAAAGTGCAACATCTTGTATGGTACTCTATATTTTTTTATTTGAAATTAGTGTGAACTAAGTTTGACATTTTGGGGGCATGTGATGCTATTGATAGATTTTTTAATTGTGACATCGTAGCTTCTTTTAATTTGAGCAGCCCCATTGCAAAGAATACAAAGGCAAATCTAGAGGCAGTTCTTCCCCAAGGTGTTTGGTTGCGATTTCATTTTGATGATGACAATCCGGTAATGTATAATGGCTAATATTCTTGTTCAAATGACTTGTGCTTGGTTGTCTCAATTTGCGCTATAGGGAATTTTATTGAAATGGCAGTCATTCCACAACTTTGGCACTTCTACAGTTTAGATTATACAGTTTGAAATCTATACCATCCTAGATGGCACTTTTGTGGTTTAAATTGCTCAGTTTGAAAATGGCATATGGAATATCGCCATTTTAACGAACTTCCCCATCACTATAGAAATTTGGCTTCATCAATCCACTTTTTTAATTTGTTGTTATTCTTCCATTGTAGGAATTGCCCCTTTTGTTCTTGAAGGGAGGTGGAATTGTTCCAACAGGCCCTGTTATTCAACATACTAGTGAAGCTAAGCACACTGATACTATCACCTTGCTCGTTGCTTTGGATGAGAAAGGTGATTATGCTTTTGATGTTTGGCTCATTCTTAAACAATATCAATGTATCAATTTCGTAGGGAATTTCATTAGAATGGCATATTCCATACGCCATTTTCAGACCTTGCGATCTAAACTGTAAAAGTACCATCTCATTCAAGTATAGATTTTAGATTGCATGGTCTCAACCATAAAAGTACCAAAGTTGCATAATGGCACCATTGTAATGAAATTCCCTATATTTTTTTTAATTGTGTTTTGACAAGCTTTCTTCTTGTGGTGCTAAAGGAAAGGCAGAAGGAATCTTGTATGAGGATGATGGTGATGGCTTTGGCTATAAACATGGAAAGTATTTGCTCTCCTACTATGAAGCCCAAAAGATATCAAGTGAAACTGAAAGCGAAGGTGGTGAGGTGGAGATCAAAATTGCTCGTTCGGAAGGCCACTGGTCAAGACCTAATCGTCGATTGCACGTCCGACTCCTGCTTGGCAACAACACACAAGTACTAAAATTTGGTTTTTGGGGGGTGCAAAAATACCTTTCATTTATAGAAAGAAAAGATTATTTGAGACTAACTGACTTGATTTTTCTTGTCTAGTCATTCATTGAGAGATTGACTTGAGAATGATCAACAACTTTGTACAATGAAATAATTAGGTTGAAGGCGAATGCAAAGATGGTGCAGAATTGAGGATTAAGTTACCTACAAAAGTTCAAATTGAAGAACTAGTGGCAACTCAACGCAAGTTTGACATTGCTGAAAGAGGTGGTGTATTTCCATAAGTTGTTGCTCTCAGTTTTCTTATGTTCCTTTTTTGTGTTTTTTTGTGTTGAATGCCATTCTTTTTTGTGATCTCATTGACCAATCTTTTGTCAAACAGAGAAAACACAGACAATCCTAGATGAAGTATTGAAGGAACACGAATCTATCAAAGGAGTTGGTAGTGTATTGTTGCCAATCGATCTACAGGCCGGCAACGTTACACTGAAAGTGGTGCCATGGATCGGAGGCCGCATCGTCTCAATGATTCATAAACCATCAGGCTACGAGTGGTTAGAGGGTCGATTTGAGACTGGGTGTTATGAAGAGTACAGTGGGAGCGAGTATCGATCCTCTGGTTGCACTGAAGAGTATCAAGTTGTTAGGTACTTCTCTTTCACCAAGGTTTAGGGTTTAAGGGTTCAGGGTTTGTATAGCATGTTGGCATTCAATATGTGAGTTTTCATTAATCTCCCACCGTACATACCACATCAACAAAATTGAAATCTTTTCAGTTTTCAATTTTCAATGTTTGTAATTTTTTTGACTAACTTGGAAACTCATTGCAGGCATCTGTTGGAATCACTAGACGGCCAAGAGTTTCTTGGACTAGATGGAGACATTGGAGGGGGTTTAGTTTTGTCTCGCGACATCCTCGTTGCTAAGAATTCACCGGACAAAGTGAACATAACCTCGAGAATTCAGGCGAGATCAGTTGGTGCAGGTTCAGGTGGCGACTCGAGAGTTGTTAGGCTCCGTGTGCATCCTCTAATGAAGCTAGTGAATCCTATGCACTCGGTGATTAAGTACACTTCCATTGATGGAACAAAGCATGTTCACGAGGCCAATATGGAATTTGGAGAAATAACAATCGAAGGCTCCGACAGACCCAACGGTGAGCGAAAGCGAAGCTTGATTTGGAGATTGAAATATATCTCCACACCCGATTGTTTTGTAGGTTTGCATGAACTCGGTCATGATTATCGATCTGCGGCTTCAATCTCACCAATTGAAACCATGACATGTTTTATTAGGTGAATGGATGCTGAAGGACACTGAAAGCGGCCTCGCAGTGATTGACCGATTCAATATCAATGAAGTTGCCTTGTGCCTCATCAGTTGGGGCCCGGGATCTGTCACCATGGAGCTATGGTCCGAGGAACGTCCCGTATCGAAAGACACACCCATCCGAATCTCTCATGAGTACGAATTCATCGACAACCACACGGACGAACCCACGGAACCAGTGCTCCCCGAAGAAGACGAATCCCAAACACAACGCAGCAGAACACGGCACTACACTCGACGCGAAACCCAACAATCGTGACCTACAACAATTGGCCTAATCGGTTCAGTCCCACGCAACTAATCTAATGTCAACTGACTTCTTCAGGATTGAGGGACACATTCATTCAACGTTTTGATTTTTGCATGAGCCTCTGGTATTCTGGCAGGTGGGGCTAACGGTATTCAAAGCTTGCGTTTGAAGGATTGCAACGTCAATGGCGAGATCGCATTCTTGAAGAGCTGTGTGCATACATGTTACCAAGTGACCTTTCACAGATTTCTGATGAATTACGTCTCAACTAAAGTCACAGAGAAAAAAAATCCAAATTAGAAATTCAACACACCCTCTGGTGGTCAGAGGCGTCACGTCAGAGAGAGAATGTTGCTGAAAATTTGGGAGCACGAGAGATGAGTGCAAGTTGGGGTTGGAGAATTGGATGCAGGGGCTGCTTGGCTGCGTCACTGAGGGCCTGTGAGTGTGTAATTGTGTTTTTTTGTGTGCAAATATTGAAAGGAAATAATTTGTTGCAAAACTTGAGTACAACCAAACTTAAGCCCCCAAAAGAGTGTCTGAGTGTTGGTGTTGTCGCTTGTTGAAACGGTACGGTGGGATGATGAGGTGGCTGTGCAATCATAGTGCATCCTATTCTATCATCACTAAACATTAACTATGGTTATTCCTCAAAAATTCCATAGATAGACATTTCTCCAGTGAGTGTTGCTTCATTCCATTGTCATGCTTGCATTGCCACGCAGTCTCAAGCCACAAAATGCATGAGTGTACTAATCCAAGCACCTCCTCAAATGTACCTCCAGTAACAAACATGTGAACAAATTCCAGACTGAGAGACGACACTGGCAATTCAACCACAACACAATTAACACCACTACTGCACTAATTTTAAATTATAATCGCTTAGTTTGCACTTCATCTTCCATAACAACTCCAGTAACTTCAACAGCTACAGAGTGAGTCGATCACATAAGGAGGGGTTGCAAGGTTCCTGAACAATCTTTTCGCCAATTTCATGTTATGGGAAACGATGGAATCTTCAACCTGGAGAAGCAGTTTGCGTTTTACGGGTCATATCATAACCACCCTGTCAACGTTGCAATTCATGTCTGCTTCGTGTGGCCGATCTTCTTCACGATTTTGATTCTGCTGGCTTACACGGAGCCCCTGTTGCAATTGCGTCAGTGGACTACTCTGGGGGCTCTGCCTTTTTCTCAGTACATGGTGTTGAATTATAGCTTCGTCATGGCAGCGGTGTTTGCGCTTTTTTATGTGATCATGGAGATCAAGTCGGGGTCGTTGGCTGCCTTCTTAGTGCTCTCGTGTTGGGTGGGATCCAATGCTGTGGCTCAGCATGTTCCTTACGGGACAGGGTGGAAGGTGCAATTAATCTCTGACCAACTTCGTCCTTCAATTCCATGGATTTAAGTAGGAATAGCTTAACTTGAAATGAAGGTAAACTACTCAAAGTGTAGCTAGTCAGTGTAGTGCTGCAGACGTTGGAATGGGAGCAAAAGTGGTGGAGACTTTGAAACCTCAGATTCGCTGAGTTTTTTTCAGTAGTGGAAGATGAGTCGGTCTTCAATCACAAAGTTTGAAGAAAAATTTGTCAATGTTGGAAGAGAGAGTTGGTAAGGAATGCAAGTGCGCTACATGGCAAGTACTGTCCAACGATGGGAATCATATCTCCAGCAATGGAAGTGGCTACTCTGAAATGCAACACTACTAACACTGATTTGTCACACGCGTGTGATACGAATTTGTCAAAGTCGCACTATAATTTTGAAATGTTACCTTCTTGAACCAATTTTCACAATAATTTTTTTGTATTTGAACACCACTTGTTTATGATTGTCGAGAATGTGCAGATTGTCGCAGTTGCGCAGACTGTTTGCTGGGGTACTCAGTTTATCGGCCATGGATTATTTGAGGTCAGTCTTTCTCGCTGCATTCTGTACTTACTATCTTGGTGAGAATGATAAACTAGAAGTACACAAGAAGGTTAACTCGAGAATGATATGATCATTCATCATTTTGTTGACGATTTTTCTTCTCCTCCAGAAAAAAATTCTGCACTCCGAAGGAAAGATTTAGTGTAAGAGGAAATTCTCGTTACGTAGCTGTTTGTGTCCCTTCATACTCACTTGTCAGCTGACAGCCTCATACTGCCTTGAATGTGTGAACAGAGGCGAGCGCCTGCATTGTTCGACAATTTTGTGTTTGGCAATCTGGTGGCACCTTACTTTGTTTTGCTGGAGGTACATTCTTCGGTTGATAATGTCAATGAAACAAGAGCTTTCATTGTACCATACATGATCGAGTTGAATTCAAGCATTGTTGTCATTACTATGATTTTTACAAAGCAATCACTTTGAAGAAAATCATAATGAACCATCGATGTTTTCAATTATGAAGACAATGAAGATCAATTTTAGTTGTATATTACTACAAGATAAAAACAATTATGAATAGTTTTGAAATGTGTGTTTTAATATAGGAAACTTACTGATGAAGTTTGAATGACCAAGTGCGGACATGAATTGTTCTTTGAACTGAAGGATTCAACTTACTTACTGTCGCTGTGTTGTTTGCAGCTCTTGCATAGGATGTTTCACTATGAGCCCTACGCAGGATTCAATAAAAATGTGCAGAAAAGGGTGGATGCTAGTGTCTTCGAGTTTAGAGCCAAGAAAGCCAAACCCAGAGCCAAGACCGTGTAACTTGAGGACAGATATAACATTGCTAGTCTGCTTCTCCGTAATGTCTGTGACCCCTGTCAGGACCATGGAAAGTACTGCAAGTGAGGAGTATTTTTTTAAGATCATGAACAGTTATCATTTATGATAGGATCCACTCGGTGTATGCTTGAAAAGGGTTCATAATGAGGTCAGTGAATGAATATATGCTGTGTTTGAGTGATGTTTTTGTACTCTGAAAACGTAACAAAATAAATCAGCAGTGAACCTCTGCGTCTAATAATAAATATTACGTAGTAAACAGTTTTTTTTGGCGTTTAAATGCCAGTTCTGACATAAAGAAACGAATACCCTGATGTCCCTCCAAATATAATGCAATGGCATGCTGCCAGGAACACAAGTTCTATTGTAAAAAAGAAATGCTGGTAGTAAACAAGGTTCGAGCCATTTTCTGGTCGATGAATGAGAGAGAATTTTTGTGTGTAGGATAGAAGTGCAGCTATTTCCTATCCAATATGTGAATGAATGTTGAAATTTAGAGCACCACTGTAACATTTCATATCACCACTTTGGCACTTCATAAAAAATGAAAAAAAAAGCCCTGTTCTCCACTAATCATAACTCAATATCAGTGGACAATTTTTGAGTTCAATTAAATATGGAATTAACCCCCTCTGGATGACAAAAAAAAAAAAAAGCATCCCTACATTCACACTTGATAATTCACAGAAAATACATCTTCAGTCACCTCCATAATTTTCAATTCCCTTTATGTGAAAAATAACATTCGCCAACAGTTGTCCCCTCCATATATGCTGACGTGGTGAAAATGGGTGATCATATTTTAATTGAAACCAATTCCGTGATGCAGTCCACCAAATCAATAGACAGACAATACAGAATTACAATAATACCGAACTGCTCCCTTGATAATTAAAGAATTTATAGCATGTAAAACAGAATTGACAACGTCTCAGACTCTTGACTACTTCGTTCGTTTCTCATGATATTACCAGAATGATGCATGTTGAATTCGATTCATCAGAAATAATTCTCAGAGGGTTGGAATGTAACATTAAGAATGTTGCAAGGATCCAATTAGATCAAGGCTATAGTGATGACATACTAATCTTTGTCTTTGAGCTATTATCGACCACGCTTTCGACTTTGCAGTCTTTTAAGTGCCATGAAAGTCGTGGCAGCAGACAGAGTATACCTGCAATACAGAACAAACTCCTAAATCAAAACCTGATCAACACTTAGTCTCATGGTTATAACCAACTTGCTCATCAAAGGCCAACCGAATGAATTGGAAGAGATGGGTAACAGGATCAGTCAATAGGAGACAGGTTCAGATTCTTTAGTATCCTCTACCTTCACATTCAGTCACGAGTTCCTCTTAAGAAAATTATACATTTCTGCTTATATCTTACTACGAATACATTTTTCACCTCAAGAACATCAACACGGTCTTAAACAAAGGTTGTCTTTTAAAGCTTCAAGAATTGTTTCGGATGAATGAGAAGATATTTGGATGCAAAATTGGTCCGAAGCACTCTGTTCATCACATCAGAGAGCTTAGGGGCTAAACAAGTGGGTGCGTGATGCGTGCGTGCGTACCAGGTAAGAGCATAATTGAGATGGTCTTGTGGCATAACTGACGACTTCAAGAAAGAGTCTGCTTCCTTAGGAAGAGGGAACTTCTGCCGGCCTTCACGATCTGGCGAGGATGTGGCGACAGCCTCCATGTAGGTCACGTCTTGAGAAAGGCCCATCTCCTGGGCCATGGCTGGAACGTCCACATAGAACCATTGCCCTATCTCGGGTTGATTATTGGGCACAAACATATTGGGCTGCTCCCCATCCCGAATCACACCTGCCACCCTGACCAGAGGCTTGCTAGGCTCCGCTTCCACCACTTGTTCCTACAATTGTCGAGAAAAAAAAATTAGGAATCGGGAGCAGAAAGTTATAATAGTGCAATAGATAAATGAACACGTGGCTAACTGCAAGTATCTCAACCTCAAATACAAATGTATCATTTTCACATCCATCATTCCATAAAATCCTCAGTACAATCCGAAATGTGATCCTCAGTATGAACCTCGGCTTTTTGTCCTCCAACACAAAATAATGGGTGCCAGACAAAATGTCGGAACTAGGTGATACTACCTAACTTAAGGAATTCATTCATTATATCATTGGGCCTCCACATGTTGCTGTTGCCTTTAGCGCAGAAAATGGATATCAGGGTTTTGGACATAATCAAACCAGTGCTTAGTGATTTCCCTTCGGGTAGACAACAATACCAATAATCAAATATGTTTTTAAGTAAAAACCCTGAACATCGATGACAATCTGACAAGAGTGAATGAGCATGAGGATTGAGATCGCTATAATGAGAATAAAAGAACAGGCCAATACAATCAATCACCTGATCGGCAACCCTGGGTTTGCCCCATCGGTTCCACCATGAACTCTGTTTTGTCTCCTTCTCTTCCATCGCATCCTTAACCACTGCAAGGGCAGGTTGCTCGCGGACAGATTGCTCCTGCGCCATGGCTTCATTTCGCAAACTAGAGGGCACCCATCCTCGATTGACTAACACCGGGAGCTGCACTCTGACACCAAGCTGTCCCCAATCTTAGCCATGTACAATATAAGTGAGGCGGTGTTGAAAAAAAGTAGCCAAATAACAGTGATCAATGTAGACCAAACAAACGTAGGATGAGTATTCACCTGTCGTCGCTATTTGATTTGCAGATAAGGGGAGTAACTATGTAGTACCCCTTCTCCGCAGCCCCATACAGTGTCCTGGACCGTGGACCCACAAAGAGAGACTTGGCTTCGTCCAAGACCCCTTCACAATATACTTTCCTGTATTGTAAAACGTCAGCAGCATGACTGGTGTCTACAGCATGCCTTTTAATGGCAAGAGCATCCTCAAGAGCGATAGGGTCTTCCTCAAACCGTGCTCGCCTAAAGTCTAAGAGCTCAATCTGCACACCCGGATATTTATTAAAACCGAAAGGATAATGAGATCAACCCCAAGGGTACCCATTTATCGCAAAAGATTTTTGCTAGTCCCCGAGCGGGACAGCGGCAGCCGTGCTAGCTGCTTTATTAAACCCTACTTTCTCTGCTCTGCAGGGTTTGTGATTTATGAAGTGCTTCAAAGAACAGCCTGAAGCCAGGATCGGGGTCTTCATCTGCAGGGTCTTCAGATCAACAGGTCTGAGGAAGTAAACCTACAGTATGCTGGATTTCCACTCCGGGCATTCGAGAGAACAAACGAGCGCTTGGAGCATCATTAGGAGCCTAATCTCATATAGAAACGACATAGAATTTGACACCCTAGCATTTCTATAAGGGACTTATTGGCTATTCACATAAACCAAATGAGCTCAAAAGAGCAAACTGAAATCCAAACTTCAAAGAGTTGTGAACAATGTGAACAATGGGCGCATGAATGGATGCAAAAATGTATATTTCAACACCTACACTCAGACCTCTTTAATCTTACCACCTTAATCGTGTCCCTAACTTTTTCTTTATGACCTGGGTTGAAAGTGTGATACATTCAATGATACTGCGGCAACTGTGTATGATGTTCAAGGTCACTCTAGAAACGGTCATACTATAGAGGTTGGAGTGTACCTTCTTTTCACGGCGAATTAATTGCCAGGAACCCAGACCGAAAGTAGCTGCGCATGGCAGAAGCAGAACCAGCACTGAAAATCCCCACTTCCTCCCTGCCTCCTCTGAAAAACAACAACAACAGCCGATCCAAAGAGCGGACATTCAAGTCATTAGCGGTTCAAACAGTCGCCTTTCAGACACGAGCTCCTTCAATTTCATCGCAATTCTGAATGGAAGTCAAAAATAAATAATGTAAACCCTGGGACCCCTGCCGCTACACTATTCACCATTACGTTATACATTACAAATGCAGGCTCGGTGCAATTCCAGAAAGACAATTACGGAAATCTCCATGATGGCTTAAACAGGGGTCTGAATAAGAAAAAGTCTCCATTTCCAGATAAATACTCCACTTGAAATTAAGTCAACCATCAAGAAAACAATAAATCAACTCCGTTGGTGTAAATACGCATGTTCTTATGCAACGAAAAGCAGCCGAAGTTATAACTCGTTCAAATATTCGCCTTTGTGCCACAAGATCCTTCCAGTCGTTCTTCACCATTGCCATTTTGAATGAAAGCACAAAATAGTGTACACCTTGAACCCTAACGCTACACCACTCCCGTTATATTCGACACTACGGAGTCCATGTCAACAATTCCACAAATCCAATTACAATGGTCGCCAAGGTCCAGATTGGCTTCGACAGACGTCGGAAATAGAAAAGGTTTGATCCCAGATCAAAACTGGAGTCCAAACTAATCAAAACTCCAAGAAAACACCAAATCTACTCTAATCCCTAAACCCTAGTGCAAAACTACTCTCCATCCCATAATTACTACGGAATGCCTGCCTACAATTTCACATAGCCGACTACGAAGGTCTCAGATTGTCTCAGCCAGATATCGAAAGGAGAAGAGATCTCCACTTCTGAAATCGAGATTAATACAAACACCAAGGGAAACACCAAATCTACTCTAAACCCTAAACCCTAGTGCAACACTATTCTTCATTCCTAGGCTCCAGAATGCTTGCCTAAATTTTCACAAAACCAACTACAAAGGTCTCCACAGTCCCAAATTGGCTTAGACAAACATTGAAGGAAGAAGAGATTGTCACTTACTGAAATTGAGATTCCTACAGACACCAAATCTACTCTAAACCCTAAACCCTAGATTATCCATTCCAACTACGAAGGTCTCCATAATCCCAGATTGTCTCAGAGACATATATTGAAAGGAGAAGGGATCGCAACTTACTGAAATTGAGATCAAGAACTTGAGATCACAACTTACTGAAATTACTACAACCACCAAGAACAAGAAATGCAGTCTCTAAGAAGCAAATATGCGCGAAACAAAACTCACCGGGTGCAGCTGCTGCTGCTATTTCAGCAGAAGCAGCAGAAGCCGGACGCAATGCAACCGAAGAAGACGAGAACCCTAAAACTCGCTGCAGCTGCACAGATTTCGACCACCCCGATCTCCACAGCTTCGACGCCATGGCGTGATTTTCAACGCAGATTTCAGAAACTTAGATACGACTTTCCTACTGGAGGCTCTATAATTAGGGCGGAATCGGTGGAGCTTGCCATGATTTTGCAGTGTCGACCAAATGGCGATGTTATTGAAGCCTACGGGACTTTCTGCGGGACTTCACCAAGGCTTGGACTGGAGGGTCTTGGATGAATGAACTTTGGGTTGTTTTGGCATGTTCATCCATTCACGTTCTCTTACAGTACGTAGGTTTGTGTTCATGTACACAGAAGAACCACCCGTCCGTGGTCTTACGCAACTTTTTCGTAGCTTTCACCCTGTCTGCCGTTTTGACCTTCGATTCGCGCTAGAGAGGAGTGCAGAAGCTGCCGTATTTGGATTTTTCTGCTTCCCGAGAATCCATTCCACGTTTTCTTTCAGGTGATCCTCGCCGCACTTAGTTGCCTTTGTCTTGCTGAGTAGAATCTCTCTTGTTGGATGTCTTGCTGAATTGTTGCTGGTGTTATTCCTCTGTACAGCCTTTTTCTTTAATTCCTTCATCGAAAAGCATTGGAATTCCTGCTCATCCAGAAGACTTGGCGCTTACTTAGGGTTTGGAGTTTTGAAAAGATCGAGCATACAGGATTGAAAGAGGTTCAGCTACTGGCACAAGTGGATTCGCGTTCGAGAGCTTCGTAATTTGCGCAATTTGCGCAGGTAAATCTCGTTCTTCATTCTTCATTCTCATTCTCCACACAACACGAAGGTGTCACACCTTCTTCATGGAGAAAGGCTCTTAATTGGCTCCTCTTTTCTCTCCACAACTTCTCATTCTTCATAGAAGTTTCATTCTCGGAGAAGGTGTGATAATGTAATAGTAGGACCAGGTGATCCTAGCAGTTTTTCATGCGTTTCTTTATTGGTATGGATACGAGCTTCTGCTCTTCGATGGATGCTTACCAACAGCATAAAGATTAGGATGGGAGGACTCATTTCATTTCATTACATTAGACTGATTGTCTCTGATTAGAGAATCAGAGCAGTTTTGCAATTTTATTTCAAAACCCTGCTGCATGACTCGAATTCTGAAAATGCGTTTTAGATGGAGAAAGTTCGAGCTTCTTCACGTAGGAAATGCAAACTGTAGCATGTGGATTCTTGTAATTTGCAGTGAAAATCATGCGATGGCGGCCAAGTTACGGAGATCGACGTGGTGGCCCGTGCAGCGGACGATTCTTTTTTGAGTTTCTCTCATGCTTAGGGTTTTGAAGAATAATAGATGGATCCTCAAGCTCTAGAAGATTGGCTGGTAGCTGCATCAGCTCCGCCTTCATCGAACTCGCAATCTCAAGAGCATGCCCCGGGGCCTGTTCCCGCTGCTCGCCAGGTTGCAGAGGTGCGTTTTCATCTGGGAGGCCGGTTCTAAGTCCATTTAGTGACGTTGCGGCAAGGTTGCTTAGTGACTATACTTGTTGGAACTTAGTTTTAGATTTGAATGTGTCTATTGTGTATATCAGCGCAGTGCATCAATCTGAAGTCCTCTTGTGTTAAATTAGAATTTTAGTCATCAATTATGGTGTTTGCGTATAATCTGAACAAAGAAACTGGTTTCATTTGAAGCATTTTTAATCGATTTGCCACATTGAAGAAGTTAGAATGAGAACGAGGGTTTTATGTTTCCGGTAACTACACTTTTAAACTATTCACTTTTTAAGCGCTGAGTATTGCTCCTATTATTAGAATTACCAAGATTTTATTCATTCTGGTGGCAACTGCTAGGGGAATCCAATTTCACGAAAGTATTTGGATGTTATACGCAAAAGTTATAAAAGATATAAAGGTGATGTACAGTAGTG
Source organism: Climacium dendroides (assembly GCA_950106755.1). Lineage (NCBI taxonomy): Eukaryota > Viridiplantae > Streptophyta > Bryopsida > Hypnales > Climaciaceae > Climacium > Climacium dendroides. Next base: position 23,439,977 of record OX467091.1, read on the forward strand.
TGTAGCGGAGATACGTAATTTTCTGGAACTCGAAGGGTGCGGCGGCAACCTATGTTCTTTTCTAGTCGATTCATAAATCCAATTGTAACCCTACTATATTTTCAGTTTTACTAGCGTGAAGCTAAATCTCATACATCTCATTTGCGAAAAACGTCTCTCAATTCCATGCAGTTTTCATCCCGCAGTAGCAAGTCGAAATTGCATCTTCAAACACTGTTGTGACCGAAAAACAAGAATTATCTATCTTCTTAAGACCGTACTGTACATTCTCAAAATCAATATTTACTCATCGTCCGAAAGTTGAGGCGGTCGCTTCTAGGTGCCTGTCCCAATTAGGTAACTCTACGTTAGACGGAAGGTCTTACATCAAATGAGGAATGTGCCTGTCGCCGATAAATCTGATGGTTAAAATTTTTGTCAGAGAATAATTCTAGGTGCATTCGCTAATTGGAATTCACAGGAAAGAAGGAATTAGGGGTTGCCTAGTTTTTGTGATGAAGATTTTGGTAAGCTTGTGCCTGATAGCTGCAGCTGACGCTTTCAACGTTGCTTTGTATCTGGCAGGCTTGGGGCAAACTACGTGCATGTGTACAGCAAGGCTCACTGGATTTTTCTCACGGAGAAGCTCTGTCCCTTATTGATCATCAGCATAAGTCAATTCACGTTGCTGATTCTCATGTCAAGCTTCTCCTTGCGATTTTAAATGCAATAAGATGTGATAACGTTGAACTCTTGGGACAGGCTAGAGCTTCCTCAACTCGTGTACTCAGTGCGTGGGTGAGGAAAACTTTCCTGAACAGCACTACAAAGCCATTGAAGCAAGCCGAAGATTTATTACTTGTACTTTTTGAAAGTGCATGCAAGTCCTTACAAGAACGTCCAGTTTCAGATGCTTATCTGAGCCAGACAATCCTTCTTCTTGGATTAATTTGCACTGTTCCGCATATTTATAGCCAACGTGATCAATGTCAAAATGTGATATCAATGGAGCTGCTTGCTCGGAAGCATGTAATAGTGCAAAGCGAGCTCTCTGTTGTGCTTGCGGGTGTTGGCTATGCCATGACAGCGGTCAATGGCAGCTCCTCAGTCCTATCAGGAGTACTTTCGCTTTGGAGTTCAGATAATGAAGGCCTTGCTCCTATTGATGTTCAAGGTCCACCATTTCGAGTAGCCTTAATGATTTTTCATCTTTTAGAGTACCTAGGAGTGGTCATTTCCTCTAAGAATAGCATCCACGCACTAGCTGTACTGCGTGCTGTATTGACAGAAATTGCACAGAAGATTTCTGGCATTTCACCCCTGCCCACTCAATGTGCGGCTGTTATGGCAGCTGCTGGACTTCGACGAGGCTTGATCCAGAGAAAGACTGGAGGCTCAAATAGTCCTGTAGAACAGGAAATTCAACGGTTGATACTATCTCTGGAGATGGAAGTAATCAGGACATGCGAAGATGCGATGAAGCATCTGGAGCAATTGAAGAGGTATTCCACTCCTGGAGATATTAGATGGAAAACTTCTGAGTCTGCTCTGAGACACAAGCATCGGTGCATTGCTTTAGCATTGGCGCGCAGCAGAGGGTTTCCATGTCACCCATCTATCTTACAATGCTTGGCGGTCACCTTGTTAACGGACGTGCTGTCACTGCGTGATATCTACTTTGCCCAAATTGAGGATCTCAAGCGGCCTCTATCTGATGTACATCAGTTTGGTAGTGCCTTAGGCTTCGCGGTGGAGCGGCTTGGGTTTCTGGTAGACAGTTCGTTGTTCCATGAAGTTGGAGCGATCGCCCTGGCAATGTGTGAGCAGTATAAGTCTGCCACTGAAGAATATCAAAATCGCGCTGAATTTCTTGTTTGGCAGTTCACTCAACACATGTACGTCGACCATCGCGCCTGTACTGTTATAGGAGGTAACAATCTGATAAGCCACAAGAGGGTCTATTTATTCTCAAGTCAGTGCGTAGGTTACGCGTTGGATGCTACTCTTTCCTGGGTTTAGCTAATCAGACAATCCTTTGCTCATGCCACGCCATTTCATTCTCTCTCTGGCCCCATATTGTTAGGTTTCATTTTTGTTTTCAGACGAGGGTGTCATTTTGGCGATTGTGTGCTTATAAATCAATTCCACGTGCTTCTTGTATCAGGGAGATCTTTAGGAGGCAGTGAAACAGTGGAGAAAGTACTTCTCTCTTCCTTCATGACGGTGTTAGTGTTCTTCTTACGAGCTATTGATTCCAAGCCAGTAATGCAAGCAGGCAATCCAGTGACAGCTGAAAAAGCAGCAAGAGCATTAGATTCTCTTGCTTGTGTTGAGTTTTGCCGGCGAGTACGGCTGAAAGATTATGGAAATCTTGTAGAGCGGTGTATTTCTTATCTGTCTGCCCACCCTTCTGCTGCAAGGATGTTTGTGGGATTTATTCCTCCGTATAATAGCATCGTGAATTGGCCTGGTACGTATGCATAACTGCTTTTGATATTTTCAGCTAGTTGCATGTGGCAACACCTCTCGATCCTTATTTATTAGAATGCGTATATGGTCCTGTCTGGAGGGCTTGCGAGTTCAGGAGTGTCCAGTGTGTTTTTCATCGATGAATACGTATTTGCTATTTTTGCCATCAGTTTCTTTTTGGCTCTGCCTGTGAATAAGCTTGCGTATCTTTGAGTGTTATAGTAAGCCATTTATTTGATGTACGCACTGACAGAATGAACGATATGCATTTTTGATATGTTGCTTCTTTTTTGGATTTCATGTTCTGTCTAGACCATTGACTGCTTACTACGCTGTTGACTCTTTTCAGGTCCTTCAGAAATGAACAACTTGGCCTATGACTGGAGTCGCGATGAAGTACAGACGTCTCGTTTATCATTTTATTTACGCGTCATGCCCTCATTTCTGTCGAATATACCCGAAGACACGTTTTCAAATGATATTGCGCCTCTAATGTTTTTGTATCCTCCAATATTTTCTTGATACTCAGTAACTGTAGAATTGGAATTGGGTATAACTCCTTCATGTCATTAATTTTTTACTTCGTATTGTGTTCAAGTGTTCAAAAGTTATCAATCTCTGACGTACCGGTAAAGCGATTAGCTTCTCTTAGCAGCGTTTATCCTTGACCCAAGTTTCAGGTGTCTGCAGCATCCTACAGAACTGGTGACGAATGCTGCTCATGCTTTGTTTGCATACTTTCTTGGCCTTGAATCCTTGGAGCCATCATCAGGCAGACCTGATGCTTATGGACCTGAACCAGCGCAAGCCAATTTGCGGGAGAAACTTTCTATTTATTACGTGACGAGGGCCTTGGAGGTATGTTATTCTGTTGTTGATTGGATCTGATGTGATTAGGATTATAATTTATTTTTATTTGTTCAGCTGCTCTTACACTGGTAGGATATATAACGCCGGGTTCCTTGCTCAATTTCAAATAGACAGAAACTTATTCAGTGTTCAAACTGCCAATATTAATTATGAGAATGGACACCCTACTTGGCTGTCTATGTTGGAAGCTCATGTAATTTCATCGGTGATCTTCAATTGGAGGATGGTTTAGTCCTGAAGTTCTCTCGACTGTATATCGATTGATGAAAGCGTTCTCATGTGAATATGTTTCTATTTGCAGTAAATTGTATCAAATTTGCTAGCCTACATTCGATCTGAATAGTCTTTACCTGCATTTTGGGTTTGTTCAGACATTTCCAGGGATGACACCATTTGATGCCCTCGTCTATGGAGTAGCTGCTGTTTCAAAGAGTCTTCCTCCGGGTAGCCCTGCTACTCTTCATTGTATAAATCTTCTGGTTCAGAAGGCATCTACTCTGAAACCCATGAGCCCCAGTGTAGCACGTCAAAAAGGTGTCCAAACAGAAGCAGGCAAGGACTTGGACGATCTTGGAGATGCTGAGAAACTGCAGCTGTTGCTGTTGCATTTGATCCGACGTGTGGACTTACAGGTACGTCCTCTCCCTCAGTGTGCAGAGATAGCGTAGGATAGAGGATTCTATTTGCATCGCCTTGAGCATTTCAAGAAGTGTAGGAGTATGAATTTTGGGAGAGATCCGTTTGGATACAAGAGTCAGATATGTTGAAATCAAATTCTTATCAATGTACAAATTTCTTATGCAAGTTTAGAGGTTGTGGACCACTATAAGTGATAGTAGACAACCCCATTTCCATTCGAAGATCAATGGCCTTAGGCATATACCCAAATTATGCTTGCTAATTGAAGACCAACCAAACACAAGTTGCTACTTATAACAGGTGTCTGTACAGGAGACAGATTAGTATCCTCAACCTTAATGACCTGAAGTATTTATACTTGTACATTTTGCGTGCGCTTGAATATTGACTGACAGATTCTAACCTGTTCACAGGTTCTCCCGGAATTGCTGCGCCAAACGGCCCAATTGATTCTAGGTTTGCCTCCTCACGCACGCACAGCAGCTCTTCAAAACGCGTTTGAAGTGGTAGCAGGAAGCAGTGACTACATGCGGAAACCGATCGTCGTCCCATGGCTTCAATCTGTGGCCTACCTTGCTACTCACCCAAATGCTCTAACACCAACCTCAAAGAATGAATCCGCAACAGAAGCTAGCAACGCCACGCCACCAGCTAGTGTTAGTATTCACCCAAGCACAGGGTTCATAGCGCACAGAGGGGGTTCAGAACATCAGCAACCATTACACTCCTGCTTGTAAAATACTTTCGAAATTTTGAAACCAAAACCCCAATTCTGAAGGTGCAACTATGTTATGGGAGCGTGTTTCGCACTCACGAAGATCCACAAACCTTGTTTTGAAATGCAAAGCAAAGCAGGCCATTCTACACATTCAAACCTACACATTTTTGCTTGAGCAATAATCGGGATGCGCAGTTGCCTGATCAATGACGTGATTTCTTGTCACAGCTCATCCATCAAGCTTCTCTTCCTATCGAGAGTTTAGGGTTTAGGGCCCAACAAGGCCTAACCATGTCAAAAAACAACCTTGCTTTTTGAGTGTTATAAGTCTAAATGTGAGTAAGTTATGAAAATCTCAACCGTACAATCTTGTAGTGTGCATGTTGTAGTTGGTGTAAGTCAAATTTGGGGTCATTTGACTGTATAGATTGAAAGATTATAATGTTTTAGTGTTATAAAAGATGCTGAAATTTTCCTAAAAACACATTTGGAGGTGAAATTCGATTTCTAAACCTACTCAAATGAAAAAACTTTAAACTACAAAGTGATTTAAAATCAAAAGACAAACACTTCAATAGGTGGAAAAAAAAATCATTCAATTGACTCATTGCATTTGCAAAATTGTTTTGAAATGTCAAAAACCAGTGAAAAAAGTAGCAAAAAAACACATCTATGGCTGAACCTACCTCTACTAAAATGCTTCTCAGTCAATCATAACTTCTTGGATTGATATGAAAATTTTACCACAAGAACTAGACTAGTATGCCAACAAAAATTATTGAAAACAAACCGTGTCTGAAGAAGTTATAAGCCGCCGAAGTTCCCTGTAATGCAAAAATGTCTGGATTTTGAACTTCAAATTGCTCCCAAGCATTCAAAACAACTTGGATTCACATGAAAATTTTATCACAATAAGTAGACTTTATGGGGAACAAAACCCAACAAATTTTATTGAAAACCAACATTTGATGAAAAAGGTACAAGCCCCCGAAGTTGCAGCCATCTCATTGCAGTGTGGTGAACTCAAATTGAACCTGCGAACTTTGAATGGCTTTCAAAAACTCATTACATCTTGGATAGATCTGAAAATTTTACCACAAAAATTAGACTATTATGCGCAACTTTCCCAACAAGTTTTATTGAATTTGGACATTGGATGCAAAAGTTACAGCACTTTGAAGTTGACCGCTAGACTGTATGAGGAAACTTTTGGTCCTCTTGGGCGGTGAGTGTTAATATTTAGAGTTTCGGTTCACGGTTAATGTGGCAGCTTTATAATATAAGACACCCTTACTCAAGCCTACATAGTCGGCAACCATCCAGGTCGTATTTTCACAACCTTTACAGCACCGTCCAAAGGCATTGGCGCAGATTTCGATCTTCCAGGTTCTGCCAAATTATTCCAAACAGAAATTTGGGAAATTCTGTTACTCGGTTCTAGTGCTTCTAGAAAATCTTTGCATCATTATTGAAAACCCAGTGACCGCCATCTCAAGTAATCAACCCTTCATGCAAGCAGCCCAGAAGACAAGCTTTTAAATTATAAATAGAAACCCAAAGCCCACGTCGGTCGAATGTCAAATTTCCCTCCAAATCGTGGCGCCAACTTTCGAACGGTCGAACTCCCGCCAGCGCCACACTGACGACCAACGGTCTTCCGGGTCCAGAATATCGGCGACCAGCGGTTGGCTAGCCGACGCAGCTTATCAGCGAAGCCAGTGCCACAGCCTTAACATAAACCCCAGTGTGCGCATCCCTCGAGTTTGCTTCAACGGCCTGCTTCTTCTCCGTGAGTTATCGATACGTGAGTCTCATCAACACATTCTGGAGGATTTGTCTCACATTCGCACCGGATTGTCTTTCCAGCTTTTACACCGTTCCATTCTGTTCATTCTAAGGTTTTTGAGCTTCGCAATTGCTGGTGGAGTTTAGATTGTTTACCAGGTACGCTGCGTTTGTTGCGAGATGCAGTAGGTGAATTGTAAGGATTTTGTTGATTGATTCGAGACACGCCGTTGTAGGGTTCAATTGCTGGCGGCTTGCTCGAACGTAATAGAAGAGTAGTTCTCTGAATTCCTTTTTTTTCCAGTGAGATATCTCCCTTAGGATTTCAGTCTTAGAAGTCACTTTCGTGGTGAGTGGCTATTGTACTGAGGAATTTGGGTACGTTCACATAATGAGTTCAACTATCCGTTGCTTCGTACGTGATGGCTCAAGCGGCTGAAGGAACTCGGAAATTGCTTTCGCGTCGAAAATCTTCTCTGTTTGTATCGTGTACTATACAGAGTCTAAGGACAACGCCACATTTGTCTTTCGTGTCGTGAAGTGTTTTTTTAAATACTATAGTCATCGCAGTGTTACCATTGTGCCACACCAGCTTCATATCGTGGTTGTACCAGTAGATGTGTGATAGTTGGGACGTTCACTTAACGCATGAACAAATTAGTGTCAAGCTAAGTTAGTATGTCAGCTATTGAACACCTCTGTTGAGTTTGACAATGAATTGAGCTGATATAGCATACAATATTTTCTAGCAGTAGATTTTGACTGCGTATCTCACTTTGCTCTGATTCCAGGTTCAGCTCCATGGCACCGCAAATTCCTGATATTATTATTGACGACTTTCTGGAGCAGAATCACGAGAAAAGGTATTTTTTCTGGGCATGATCATTGATGTTTGAATTGAATTAATTCTTTAATTATGTAAGCAAACCGCATTTGAGTCGTCTGTGTTGTCGTGATTGTGAGTTTAATATTGTTATTAGGAGTCGCTGTGATTGCTTGGGTGTTCCGACTCTTGGCATCCTTAGAAGTGTGCTGTTCGTGAGGACTTATCAGACTGATTACGGAATTGACTGGCATAGTGATAATGTACTTCGTTTTGCAGAGGAAAAATGCCTTCTAAGTATGCGGCGGACAAGGATGAACCAATCTTGGCTGATAATCCCAGTAGATTCTGCATGTTTCCCATCAAGTACCCTCAAGTATGGGAGATGTATAAAAAGGCAGAGGCTTCTTTCTGGACAGGTATCTCTTTTCTTTCTGAAATCTGTAGATCGCTAGTGTCATCAATGCCTGGGTCATGTGTCCTTGGCTTTTGAACATCACTCCTTTCTAATGCTTGATTTGGTGCTTTCTAATGGCCTTTGTCTTGAATGCAGCTGAGGAAGTCGACCTGTCAGCAGACCTCAAACACTGGGAAGCTCTATCTGACAACGAACGTCACTTTATTAGCCATGTACTAGCATTCTTTGCCGCATCTGACGGCATTGTGCTTGAGAATTTGGCTGTTCGCTTCATGAAGGAGATTCAAATACCCGAGGTAAGGATCATCTTAGGAAATGCGGATTTACTGTGCTTATCATACCTTCCTACAGCTTTACGCTGGAATTATGTTCCGTCGATATCCATCTTCGTTTAAACTAATATCATGTATTCTATGACTTTTAGGCTAGAGCGTTCTATGGGTTTCAAATCGCTATTGAGAATATCCATTCCGAGATGTACAGTTTGTTACTCGAGGCTTACATTAAGGATCAGACCGAGAAGCAGAGACTTTTCAATGCGATTGATACAATTCCGTGCGTGACAAGGAAAGCAGAATGGGCTCTGAAATGGATAGACAGGTACTGTTGACAATAGCTTGCGATTTTGTGGAGCCTAAATCTAATAGTTGTGTTGATTGGGACCGTGAATTGTGCCAAGTGGTAGCTGACATGTATGGGGGCACTAACCCAGGTTTATATTTTGGTGATTGTTGTGCAGTTCCGGAAGTTTTGCCGAGAGAATTCTAGCATTCGCCTGTGTTGAAGGCATCTTCTTCTCCGGAAGGTGAAGCATTGACCAGTGAACGTTTGTTCTATTGCAGTATTGAGTAATATCATCTGTTTGCGTATAACAAATTCAACTCACTGCTGCGACTTGCAGTAAGCACTTGCATCCTTGCTCATATTTACCTGACATGCTGTTGTTTTTTGCTTCAGTTTCTGCTCCATTTTCTGGTTAAAGAAAAGAGGTCTCATGCCGGGGCTTACTTTCTCGAATGAGCTTATTTCTCGAGATGAGGGCCTTCACTGCGATTTTGCGTGTCTTTTATACACGTAAGTTAGCAGCCACTTCATGTGGATTAACTATCTTGTTAATTTTTTTGGTTTATCAGTGCTTTGCCTCTGGTCCAGAGGAGTAAGGAGATATCAGTCTGTTTTGTTAATACGTCTGGTGATCAAATTGCGTTCCTGATGCTGTCCAATAGTAGGCTAGTCTGTACTAAATGGAATTTTGTGTCTTTATTTCCAGGTTGCTGAATAACAAACTGTCCGAAGACAGAGTTCACGAAATAGTTTGCGACGCTGTGGAAATAGAACGGGAGTTTGTGTGTGAAGCTCTTTCATGTGACCTTGTCGGCATGAACAAGATTATGATGAGCGAGTACATCGACTTTGTGGCGGATCGCCTGCTGGTATTTTCCCATCGCAAGTCCGACATTGATCTATCTTACCAGTCGTCCGTAACTTCTCATGCATCGTATTCAATTTTGTATCGTATTCTCATGGGCTGTCTGTTGAGCAGGTTTCTCTGGGTTACCGCAAGAAGTATAATGCCCAAAATCCCTTCGATTTCATGGAGCTCATCTCACTCCAGTAAGTCTGCCCAGTGCCCACAATTCCGTTCATCAGACGTTTTGGGATGATGTTTTGCATCTTATTATAGCATATTATCACTTAAGAGGTATGTAACGTGCTTTGAACCATCTGCAGAGGGAAAACGAACTTCTTCGAGAAAAGAGTTGGAGAATACCAGAAGGCTTCAGTTATGTCGAACCTGAATGGTGGTGACACAAACAATCATGTCTTCAGATTGGATGAAGACTTCTGAATACGGAGATCTTGTACAGAGGTAGCAGTAGGGAGAGATTATATTAGTATAATTTCTATTGTATGTGAGCTATTGACCAGATAGGAGAATGTGAAGTAGTTAGTTCACTGATTGTACGATAGTTACAACACTGATTTTTACATAGTTGACATACTTTCAGCATGGAATTTGGTTTAGTTTTTAGTGAATCCATCTTTATGATGTACGATGCACCAATCTATCTATACCTTATTAAGGTTAGGTTGGTCATACAACTTTATGAAACCATTATTTCTAGGTAGCTGGTGCAAATTTGAAACCGTAAAATGCCTCTGGCCTTGATAAATTTATGCAGAAGTTTTTGAAGCAATCGTTTCACACTTCGCTAGAAATGTTGCCACTATGGTAGACCTACCCATTCCTGGCCATTCAAATCAGCAATTTCCAAGCTTTGGATTTTTAAAGTGAAAGGTGGAAATAAAATTATATCAATTAGAATGTAGATTAGAATAATTTTGGGATTTTTACTATAAATGAACGTTAGAATGAAAAACAAAATTTTCTAATTTAAATTTCAAGAAATTTTTTAAAGAAAAATCAAATAAAAAACAAACAATATAGTGTAATATGGATTTTCACACTTAAAGCTTGCAATTGCAATAACTCTTTTAATTTTTCAATTTTTCCAAAATTTTAAAATGGAATAGAACGAAAACTTGTCAAGCTTTATTTTTTTAGTTTAAAATACATACAGATAATGGATATTTTAAAAGTTATAATCAAAGCACATTCACTTTGGGATGTGTGGATCTTTAAGGGTTAACCCCTAAAAAATATAGTGTTTTCTAAAATTGATGACTTGAGAAAAATCATCACTAGGTTAGTGTTAGCATTGGCCCTCAAAATTTACAATTTTTTTATAAATTTTGAAAGTGAAAATTTTTAATTCATTTTTAATTCAATTGCAAGCAAAATATTATCATTTTTTATTAAGATTTGTTGGAATGGATTTGAAATAAAGTTCCTTTAACATGGTGATTTTTAAAAAAATTTGTTGACTATGAGAAAGTAACTACAAAGTGGTGTAGACATTTGATTATTTTAAAATTGACAAATTCTTATTGACAAATTCTTATTGAATGGTGCACAATCTAAGTGGTATGCCGCCAATGCCACTTGATTGTGCTTGTTCAGCTAGAATTCACCTTGTTCTTTTTGAAACAAATACAATTCATTTTGGAATTTGTCACATGATGAAGGTTTTAGGGTCGAAGGTTGTGAAATGCCAAATATATTTAGTTTCTAGAACAATAGTAGGACCAGGTGATCCTTAAGGTTCCTTTATTGGTATACATCAATTGAACAAGCCTAATTCCCTCCCCTACTTTTGGCCCCTAAACCGTTTAGAAAAACATCCAAATATGTTCAAAAAAAAAATCCAAATCACATTCAAGACTTTAACAAAATCAAGACATTAATGTCAATAAGGAGAACTTGTCAATCCTTTATTAATGGATACTTAAGTGCTAATAGATGCATGAAAAAAGGCACTTATGGGTTGTTAATAGGACATTTATGACTCCAATCTATAAACAATTTTGTAATTTTAAGACAAACCACTTCTAAAATTCACAAAAATTTCAATTTTAATCAGAAAATTATAATTCCACTTGGGTTTGATCCGTAAAACAAACGCACACTTGTAGGAAATATGAGAATTGGGCCCAAGATATTCAGATTCCAAATCAGGGTGGTCATAGGCTTGCCTACCTTAAGAGCTTCTGCGCGTCGATGGATGCTTACAAACACCATAAAGATCAGGATGGCAGGACTCCTACGAATTTCATTTCATTAGACTGATTGTTTCTGATTAGAAAATCAGAGCAGTTTTGCAATTTTATTTCAAAATTTCAAAACCCTGCTGCATGACTCGAATTCTGAAAATGCGTTTTCGATCGGGAATGTTCGACCTTCCTCACGTGGGAAATGCACAACTGCAGCGTGTGTATTCCTGAAATTTGCAGTGAAAATCACGCTATGGCGGCCAAGTTACGGAGATCGGCGTGGTGGTCCGTGCAGCGGACGACTCGTTTTTGAGTTTCTTGGCTGCATTGCGTCCGGGCTTCTGCTGCTTCTGCCGAAATCTCAGCAGCACCTGCGGCTCCCGGTGAGTTTTGTTTCGCGCATATTTGCTTCTTACAGACTGCATTTGTTGTTTCTTGGTGGTTGTAGTATTTTCAGTAAGTTGTGATCTCAAGATCTAGATCTCAATTTCAGTAAGTTGCGATCCCTTCTCCTTTCAATATATGTCTCTGAGACAATCTGGGATTATGGAGACCTTCGTAGTTGGAATGGAAATCTAGGGTTTAAGGGTTGGAGTAGATTTGGTGTTTGTAGGAATCTCAATTTCAGTAAGTGACAATCTCTTCTCCCTCCAATGTCTGTCTAAGCCAATTTGGCACTATGGAGACCTTTGTAGTTGGTTTTGTGAAAATTTAGGCAAGCATTCTGCAGTGTAGAATGAAGAATAGTTGCACTAGGGTTTAGGGTTTAGAGTAGATTTGATGTTTCCCTTGGTGTTTGTATTAATCTCGATTTCAGAAGTGGAGATCACTTCTCCTTTCGATATCTGTCTGAGACAATCTGAGACCTTCGTAGTGGGCTTTGTGAAATTGTAGACAGGCATTCCGTAGTGTATTATGGAATGGAGAGTAGTGTTGCACTAGGGTTTAGGGTTTAGGGTTTAGAGTAGATTTGGTGTTTTCTAGGAGTTTTGATTAGCTTGAACTTCAGTTTTGATCTGGGATCAAACCTTTTCTATTTCCGACGTCTGTCGAAGCCAATCTGGACCTTGGCGACCATTGTAATTGGATTTGTGGAATTGTTGACATGGACTCCGTAGTGTCGAATATAACGGGAGTGGTGTAGCGTTAGGGTTCAAGGTGTACGCACTTTTGAATTCTGTTTGCTTTCATTCAAAGTGGCAATGGATGAAGGACGACTGGAAGAATCTCGTGGCACAAAGGCAAATGTTTGAACGAACAATAACTTCCGTTGCTTCTCGTTGCTTCTCGTTGCATAAGAACATGCGTATTTACACCAACAGAGTTGATTTATTGTTTTCTTGATGGTTGACTTAATTTCAAGTGGAGTATTTATCTGGAAATGGAGACTTTTTCTTATTCAGGCCCCGGTTTAAGCCATCATGGAGATTACCATCATTTTCTTTCTGGAATTGCACCGAGCCTGCATTTTCAATGCATAACGTAATGTAGCGCTAGCGTTCAGATTTTACATCATTTATTTTTTACTTCTTTCATAATTGCTATGAAATTGAAGGAGCTCGTGTCTGAAAGGCGACTGTTGAACTACTAATGACTTGAGTTGCCGCTCTTTGGATCGGCTGTTGTTGTTTTTCAGAGGAGGCAGGAGGAAGTGGGGATTTTCAGTGCTGGTTTTGCTTCTGCCCTGCGCAGCTACTTTCGGTCTGGGGGTTTTAGGATTTTAGAATTTGGGGTTTGGGGTTTTAGGGTTTAGACTGTTTTATACTCTTCATACTTTAGTACCAGGTGATTGCAAGCACTGTCTTGTTCTCCGTATTTCAATCAATGAATTTGTCCTGCCTTGAGCTACAATTTGTTTTATTCTTCTGTGCGAAGTTTCTCTGATGCTGTTGTCTTGGAAAATTCCAACTTAGAGGGATTATCTAGGTTAGAGACAGTTAGATATAAGGTTCGTGATCTTAAGTTAGATGCAACAATGGTAGTGCACAAACGAATTCTCGAGGGGAATGCCGATGCGGTTGAGTTTTGCTCGACACCGGCCTACTACAATCTCCTTGCAGCTGCCTCGTACACCCTCATAGAAGGGCCCACTCCGACCCGTGTGGGTGGTCTGTACCTTTTCACCCTTGGTGATGATGGGGACTACAATCTTCAGGAGCTTCAGACCATAGAAACCTCTGGAGTGTTTGACATCAAGTGGAGGAAACCGAGTCCCGACCTCGTGCCTTGTTTGGGCCAAGCAAGCGCGGATGGATCCTTGCGCCTCTACACACTCCAAGATGGTAAGAACATGTGATGCTCTTCATGTACGCATTCTCTTACAACGTAGAAGCTCCTCCATTGAATGGGACACAGACAATAGAAAACAAGACATTAGGAACCTTGAAGCAAGAGAGATATTGATGCAAGAATAGCAGGCCCCATGAATAGGCACTTCGATCATCTACTCAAATTCTAAATAGGAGATTAGTGGTTTCACATGCAGATTTGGTTTATTTGTTGTTATTTGTCGTTTTAGGCACCTGGAAGTCAATTGTGCCACTGCCGTAGATGACCACCTTCATAGGCATTGAGCCAGGTCATGCTTGCACCACTTTCTAAAAACTCCAACCAAATGTATCGAAAGAGATGCGTTCCTGTCGGTCAAAGCTATCAAGTCCCTAACGTTTCCAGTATTCTCAATTTATTTTCTGAAATTACCTGCAGATAATGACAAGCCTACACTCCTCGAAACATCGAACCTCGACATCGACTCTTCGATGTGCCTTTCTCTCGACTGGAGTCCATTGCATCCCCAACTTGCCATCAGTCACTCGAACGGCACATTAACAACAATCGACGTTGGCCAATCTTCCCCTCAAGTGTCTGACTCCACCGAAGCCCACTCTCTTGAGACTTGGATCACCTCTTACGATTCATGGCACCCTACCGTGCTCTACACTGGTGCAGACGACTGTCACTTTTGTGCTTGGGATCTTCGCCAAGGCCTAGACAACAGTCCCATCTTCCGCAACAAGAAGAGCCACACCATGGGCGTATGCAGCATTCAATCTAATCCCCAAGTTGAGCATTGCTTGATCACTGGGAGCTACGATGAGAAGTTGAGGGTATGGGACATGAGGATGAGTGGAGTTCCTGTGGTGAACATGGAGACGGGATTGGGAGGAGGGGTGTGGAGGCTGAAGTGGCATCCATTGGATAAAGGGCTGGTGTTAGCAGCGTGTATGCATCATGGGTTTGTGGTGGTGAGAGTGGAGGGGGATAATATGGAAATAGTGGAAGAGTATAAAGGGCATGAGAGTTTAGCTTATGGGGTTGATTGGTATCAAGGGACGTGGAAGGGGGAGAATAGGGAGTTGAGGAGTTTGGCTGCAACGTGCTCGTTTTATGACAAATCGCTCCATGTGTGGGAGCCTTCTGTGGTTGCGTCTAATACAAGGCTCTGATTCGGGTTGAACGTCTAATACAGGGCTCTGATTTGTGTTGAACGTGACTCTCATGTGTGGCAAATTGTGCATGGGCAGTGTCTGGTGTGTGAAACATGATGGGGGGGTTCTGCATGACTTTTTTTGTTTTGGATCTGTTGAGGTAAAATTGATAACGATGGAGAGATTGACTGTATCTGAAGCCCTGGGACATTTGGTGCTTCCAAATTGAAAAAGATCATCTTCATGCGAAACTTCACCTTCCAGAGCATTGTACCGTTGTTAGTCAGAATCGTTGCACTCGGATTCTGCATTCATTGTCCATCCAACCAAATTGGGAGGTTTCTCAATGGTATGGCATTCATTATGTATATTTTAATAGTCATTGAAAACTGAATGGTCGAAGAGTAGTTTGGGAGACAACCTGCTCAAAATTGCGTGAACTTGTGGTAAAAGAGGGCAAAAAGTAGTTGGCATTGGCACCCCATATTCTCTCAATTTTCAAAGTCTCCACCATTAAGCAACAAGCTCTTGTTGGACAGAACTTGCAAATATGGAAGTGGACACCCTGAGCCCCAAGCAACCTATTACAACTGAAATGAGTTCAAGAATTCGACCAAGTACAAAAAGTAGAATCAATCATAACCATCATCCCAGTTAAAATTATCAATAGCACCTTCAAACTTTAATAAGAATACCGAGGTCGCATAATTCTGTAACAAGGGTGAGACATTCATCCCCCTCCACAGCAAGAGAGGAAACCTCCACAGGCTCCGGAAATGCTGACAGAAGCTCCTCAAGAGCAGGCGCCACTTCCCAGGAGAACATTACCCGCTTTCCAAGCTCCGGCTCCTCCGTTTCCTCCTCGTCACCCTCATTGTGCGTGTCTCTTGAATTCTTCAGCATGTGGTACACCACCACGGAGTCCCCTTCCACCACCAGCCTTGCAACATCAGGGGCAACAAGCCTCACCTTCGACTTTGAGGTAATATTTGCCTTCTTGGTTGCCTCCTGCTGCCCAGGCAATGGCAGCCTGGACTGCAAGAACTTCACAGCAAGCTGGTCGGCAGCAGAGTCCCATGGTATGCTTTGCGAAACAATGGCCATGCACTCCATCACCTTCTCAATGAACGCTGCTCGTGACGGATTGTCCTGTTCATCCGAATGTGCCACGCCCATGTAGTCTGCATAGCCACGGGGCAGGCTTTCGCGAAGCAGGATGTGATCTTCACTTGCAAGCTCCAGCGCTCTCGGCATTGCAAGCTCCAGAAAGTCTCCCCAACAGTTGCGCTGTCCCACTGAGACTGTGATGTGGAGGGAATGTGTGTCAGCTGATGCCTTCGCTTGGTGAATGGTGCCTCTGGGCATGTACCTACACAATATTTCCCAAACTCAAATAAAAAATTTTGAACAAGTCGAAATTAGGGAGTCCACCAGAAAAAGGCTTACCAACATCTTTTCACGGCAATACTCATTAGATTCAACCCTAAATTTTCACTGAAACAAGGTCAGTAGCCCCGTTTTGGAAGATTAAAGGATAAATCTAACCACATTCCAAAATCAAACAAATTCCAAAACGCAGAAGAGCCTATACAGAAGAAGTCTCAAAACATAGCAAACTTGCTGAATAAGATGTGCAATGCCAGGAACTTACAAGATGTCTCCAGGTTCAAGATCCACATCCAGAATGGGCTCCCCAATTTCATCTTGTTCAAAATTAGGACTAGAGAATCTGGGGAGTGCTTCTGCCGGATTCCGGGGCTTATATACTTTCCATCGCTTTTTTCCTTCGGTCTGGATCACGAACGCTTCAATATCGTCATAATGTGGGCTAAATCCTTGGGATCCAGCGGGGGTCAGATAGGCATTGCAGCCTGCCACCGAGCCCCAGTACCGCTCAAAAGCGGACAGGATCAGGAACACCGGGTCGCACCACCTCTGCGGATGCAGAATTCGCACTGACCACCCGTCAGCGTATTTCGACCATACTTTAGATGATTTAGCGGATGTTTCAGAAGAATAAGTAGATCGCCCACCGTCTATATCATACTTCGTCACATCTATGTTGTGTCCGTATCTGTGAAAACAACAGAATGCATAAGCACAGAAAATGAATATTCCATGTGCACGACAGAATATGTAGGCTTGGATTGCATATCCTAGAAATCACATCAGTACTTCTTCACGATATCGATCTAAGATCCAGAGTGTGCAAACATGAGATTATAATATAAGCAGCCAAAAGAAATCAGAAAAACAACACATTAAAGTGTCACATTTCAAATCCACTCAAATAAATTTCACTCGAAATTGTCAATACTTTCATTCTGAATCAACTTTAAAAGGATTTTTGGATTTCAAGTATCATATACTGAAGTGGTGATGATAGAAATGGTAAATTTAACTGTACAGATGTACTCTACAAATTCAAATCTATAATCAGCACAAGAACTCCCATTTATTAGTCCACAATGTAATTTATAATGGATTATCACAAACGTTCAAATCAAAAGACACCCAGTGACCCTAAGGGACAAAATTCTCAATCCTCCAAAAGAGAAACCTCAATGGCATGTACAGAAGCGAGAAAGCAAACACCATGGGGACATACTTCAATTCATGACTCTCCAGAAGCTTTTCGATCGTGTCTTTGTTGAAGATCCCATCATAGTAGTTCCGATTCTTCGGCCTCCGTATCAGAAACGGTCTCCGCTCCCAAAACTCCTCCTGAAACCTCTCGAGTTTCATGGGACTGACGACCCATTCCAGGAACCGCAGAGGTGCACCTGCACTCAAATCCTTCGCCATCTTCAACCCTTTTGCATCACCTGATTGCTCCCTAGAATCCTCGACCACTTCCATCTTGAAGTCCTCAATGTACTTCACAGCCTCCGGATCGAAATCCTCCTCCACGCTCATCGATCCGTCCTGGTCGTCCTCCCCTTCCATCTCTTCCTCCACTTCACTGTCTTCTCCGTCCTCCTGGGGAATGTCCAACGCCGGCAAGGCTGGACCATGCTTCGCCTTCTTCACATTCCGCATTGCGACAACAGGCCAATTCGGAATAAGGCAGGCCGTCCTAAGAACTAATCATATCAAGACCAAAGCGCCACTTGACCAAGTCTTCATCTGAGTTCTGTTCCTTTAATAATGCGTACCTATAGTGAAATTCCAAAACCAAGTTCAGAACATCCACCAAGAAAACTTTGACCTTAATAACTATTGCATACGGTATCCAATTCTCACATTCTTTGATGCGATGGAACTCTCTTTCATACAGTGAAAACACATTCAAATCTGAACAGTCTAATTAGAGGAAGAATTACTGGAATGACAAACAGTATAACTTAAAATCTAATCACAAAAAAATTAGGCCAACACCACGCATTTCCAAAAGACAGTCGTATAGGCATCGATATCAATATAGAGACTGCGGGGTCAAGCTAGAAAGAGGATCCCGATGACGATACAATTTCCGATCGTAAATGAGCGAAGGTCAAGAAGAAACCCTAAACCCCCTGCGCAAACTTCTGTCGCATATACAAAAGGTTTTGGAATACAAGTACTCACCTCTACCGAAGAGCTGTCGTTGGCAGCTCTCTTGATTTGAGCAAACTCGAAGATGCAAACCGAAGAAGTTAAACTCTGAAGACCTGCGGCGTCTCATGAAACCCTAACGGGGCCATCACAGATTAGCCGAATTCTGGACCAAGTCAGTGGAAACGAAACGACTGTAAAGGGTTGGTGGGTATCCATACCCGGATATCAATACCGAGTATCTGTAGCGGGTATAACCTTCAGGGGTTTGTCGAGAGGGGGGTTCCATCGCCGGATATCAGTTCTTTTATATCGTTACTTAATTTTTGGCATAATTTTGCTTAAATCGAAGTTCATTATTTATGCCGCATATTCATCAATTAGGTTGTTGAGGAAGATGATTTTTTAATCATGCTCTTGAATGGTTTTAGTGACAAATTTTAAGTTGGGATTGGAGTAATATGCATTCACTTGCATAAGGTTCATTTATAAATTTTGAAACAACAAAGAATATGCTTTTCGGGTTGAAGCGCATGACATGAACCCATCATGTTTTGAATCCAAAACAACTAAAATTTCATTATTTAAAGGTACGATCATTTTGAGCCATAGTGATATTTGTGTGTCCTCATTTTTACAAAAAAGACAAGTTTGCCCCCCTTGTAAGTAGTCAATTGAGCACTATAAGACATAAGTCAGGGCATCTACAATGGGACCAATATATTGATCCTCTAATAATTAGACATTGAATACTTGATACATATCCCACAAAAAGTAAGCTATAAGATTAAAAAAAATATAGAAATCTTGGCAAATCATGCAAAAACATGCTAGTAGTATTATAGATTGACATACTATTGGCATGATTTTGCTAAATTTGCCAAGGCCTCTATATTTTACAAAGTTTAAATCTTGATAATATTGAGTTTACTAAAATTATTTTTAGATGCACTTTCAATGATAGTAACTTTAAGTTCAAATTATTATACATCAATAAAAATTGGCAATATATTGGAAGGGACTATATTTTGATTGCATTGTAGATGCTCTAAATAGCCAAGAGTGACATGGGTCATTAATAGATAAACGGACCTTATTCCTAACCAAGCCAATTTCCAACTAAATGACCTAATTGTTCCTTTGTCTCTTTGAGGAATTGAGGTTCTTTTGCAATCCCCAATCCAAATGTATTGACCAATAAAACTTTTGTTTTGGATTATACTTAGATCACCCCATAAGAACAATTAAAAAAGGCAATTATCGAGGCAAGTTAAATCTCCAAAGGAAATTGATAGATGAGAAATAAAGTGGAACAATCTAAATAACCATTTTGGTATAGTCTATTGTATAGCTCGGTGGATGAACAAAAAACAAATGAATTGAACTCATTTCTTATAAAACTAGTATATTTGAGTGGAATCTATTTGAAATAACAATTGTCATTGAACAAAATTATCATCAATTTATTTGATTATAAGTGAAATCAATTGTTAACTTTGAAATTTTTTTTAGTATTCAAGGTATTTAGTTCAAGTTTGTTTGGACAAGAACATGAACCCTTATACACTCTATCACTACTAAAAACTTGGGCCACATCGATTAGAAGAATGACTACAAGTAGCCCCATTGGTAGCCAAGAATGACTACAAGTAGCCCCATTGGTAGCCAAGTTCGTTGTGTGGGTCTTCTTGTGGGTCATTTCCCTTGTGTACAAAGCCCAAGTTCGTACTAAAAACAAGGCAAGTAAATAATTTGTATTCTATGGAGGTAAATTTACCATTAACATGTACACATCCAATTATGAATTGTCACATAATATCTACCCATCCACTCACTATAAGAAAACTGTGTTTTTCAGGTGATGTTTAATACAACAATGTAAGTTTAAAACATTCCAATGTAACATCTTGATCTAGTTTCCCTTATCCCTCACTCAAAGGAAGTCTGCTTGACAGTATGTGTCTTTTTTTTTTTTCCCATCTGAATGTCCACAATGCCACCCACCTAGCCATGGTGTCCCCGAAGTAGGTTTTCTGTGTTTGAGGATGTATCTTGTATTCTCTTGGTGCTGTTTAAAGGTTTCTCAATTTCCTGGTTGTTCTAAGACTTTACTGGGTTCGTAGTTTCTGTTCAACGGGGAGCAACCACACAAACTCAACTTTTCCAGACCACACGGTAGAACGGAAAGATCATCAAGGCATCCACAAACCCCGACACACCTGTGGCAGCGCAAAAATACAGTACCTGGCAATCACGAATTTCAGTATTACAAGGTTCAACCTCCCTGCAAAGCATGAGGGCAACCACGGACTCAGTATAAAAGATTTCATCATTTTAGCTTCTCAGCGTCTACATGAATGAATCGGTCATCATAAATCTAATAACATCCGAGAACAAGCAACCTTCTGCATGCTCTCCATGTTGCGGTATAGTACAGAGGCTCCACCTCACACAATGAGGGCTTCATCGGCACTCTCCTTTTCGTCCTCCACCCTCGTCATGTCATCCTTGAAAAGAAGCTTCAGTGCAGGTAAGAGAGACGGCAATAAGGGCAAATCAGCTAAGTTGACACTCATCATATCAAATGCTATGCATGTCCTGGAAGTGTAACTTTCATCGAACACTGGAATCTTAGGGTATCGTTGACTGAAGTGGGTTAGGATAGTGCGGTACACTCCAGCAGACACTCCTGTTTCGATGGCCTCTTTTGTCAAGCTGTGTTTCTTTGCGTAAGCCTCTTCTGGCATGCTGTCGTCGAAAGTAGCCTGCACATGCATGCATAGTCAGAGTGTTTTCGATTTAACCCCTAAAAGCACGAGCTAAGCAACTGAAAGTTCACTTCGAAGGAGCATTGCAAATTATAGTAACTTCTTCAGCGTATCCTCACCATCCAATATTGTAGGCCATACTTTCAAACTTTCAGTCAGTGGTGATTTTTCAGAAGTTTCTTTAACTGCTTTTTTGAGGTGAACCTCAAAGATTTAAATGTGATGTGATGTGCTCCTTTCAAATATGACGATTATGCAATACTTCTAGTTTTCATATTAACAATTTTTTTACCGCGTTCAAATATCAGCATTTCATCCGAGGCTTTGAATGAGTGACGGGCAATCTTTCTTAGTTTAAAATCACCCCTGCATCGAGTGGTATGCTTTATGAACACCATAGAAACCTCCTAAATTATTCATTTCAACACCATTAGCCGCTACTGGAAGCAGCTACGTTTGTTTTTATACACTTAGGAGTGGATAAGTATCTGCAGTAGTACGAAATTCCAGGGCTGCAATGTACATTTCCATACAAGCATGTGAGCAAAATTAAGAGTGACTGGCAGCAAGTAGTTACCTCGTGTATAAGCACTGTAGCACCCTCAGAGGCATCCACAAGTGCGTCGCATGGTCGAGTGTCACCAGAGTAGACTACCTTCCACCCCGGTCGTCTAGATCCATCGGGTTGCGTCCGGATGATTGATTCTATGACCACTCCATACGCATGGGGACAGTGTACAACCGGAACACTTGTAACTCCAACAAGTCCTAACGAAGACAAGGTCTCCTTCAATTTATCTCGCCCAGACCAGTCTATTCCTTCTCGCAAGTTTGCCCCTGGTAGAAGCCAGTAGTTTCGCATCTGTCCCTTCTTGGGCGACGTTTTACTGTTAGGAGACAATCTTCTTACAAGCCCAACTCCTGAATTTGTCGAGATAGCAGCAATTTCCCTCTCTGGACTCCTGCCATTTCCTGAGCTTGACATGGAACTCTCGTAATTTGTATCCTCTTTACCTCTTTCAATCTCACCTTTCTCAACCTCAGCAATGTCATCCGCATCATACGTAGTTTGGCTACAATCTAGAAATTCCATACCTAAATCTTCAAGCTGGCCATACGCATCAAGGAAGCGCTTCAGCTGCTTGGGACCCACAACTAAAACAGGCACAAAATCCCCTCTGCTTTCTAAAATAGTCTTCCGCACAGAGAGAATTCTAGCAAGCCCCGTATGATGGTCGGCATGAATGTGAGATATCCACACAAGTTTAAGACCCGCCAGGACATCATCGGCTCCTTGAGGTCCATACCTGGTCCATGAGGCAGATCATTATAATGTCAGTCACATACATCCCAAGTTAATTGTGAGACACTTGTAACAGAGCCGGCGTTCAACCTATGGATGTTATATTGAACGACGAGAGTAAACGAGACAGTTGAAGCAAGGCAGTACCTTCGTTTCAGCTGGGCGTAAGTTCCCTCTCCGCAATCTAGCATAACACCACCTCGTTCAAAGAGGTGAACATAAATGGCACTAACATTCCGATATTTTGATGGCTGAGATGAACCAGTACCCAGAAACACCATCTCCATTTCTTCCCTGGTTACTCCCTGCAGACAAGGAGGGATGTCTTCCAGATCACTGTTGTCTTCAGTAAGAGATTCCGGTCCCGTAACAGTTGCCTGCCTTACATCATATGACTCCTCGCTCAATTTCATACCGGAGGAAGATGGAGCAGTAATGTCGGTATTAGAAACAGGGGCAGCTTCCACTAACCAAGGCTCTTCACAATAGTACTTCACATCTTCACCCTTGCCCATCGTGGCCTCTGCAGTGATTGATTCGGTTGGCGTGGGATTCCAGAGATCCGAAATTTCCTGGGACGCTCCAAGAAGCTCAGGTATGTCAATAACCAGCTGTTCTTGAATCTTCTCCATGCTAAATGGCTCAGGCACAGCTGAACGGTCGAAACCAAGGTTTGACAATGGTCGCAAACGAAACTGAAACACAAACATTGTCAATACCAATGTAAGTAGAGGACAGGGTTCGTCATTTACACCTTCTATGCTACGAGGATGTAAGAGAACATGAGATACAGTCCAAGCTTCACTCGTCCAACAGGCATCAGTAACTTACACGAGAGTGTTTCTAAGTCACGAAGAAACGAGTCCTACCCACACAAGCACGGTTCCAACCCCTTGGAAACCTCCAACTATTAGGGACATCCATGTTAGGTGATGCAAACATGACTTTGAGCCAGACTTGATGACCTCTCTAACATCTCCGGAACTACAAACCATTTAGTAAGAACATAAAGGAGAAAATAACTACAGTAAACAGACGTATAATACCTTCAGTAAGTTCTCAGCAACAGAGACTAGGTCGGATGTTGACTCCTTGTCCTGTAGCAAACATCAAAACAACATTGCTGATTGCGGACACCAGACATAAGCAGGAGCGTGTTCACTGGAAGCTAATTGTAGTACTAAGAAATTCCACTAATCGTCGGTCAAATTACAACATTCCTAATTTACATGGGAAAAAGGCATTCACAACTCAAATAAGACTTCACTGACCAACCCAGGCCACCTAAGCTAGTCCGCACAACAATAGTGCACATTTCGTCATACAAAAGCATCAACGACATCGCTAACTATACGAGAAATTCAACTCTAGGCCTTCAAATGTACCTTCGTGTCTATAATCTGATCTCTGTGCTTGCCCGGTTGCAAGCCTGATACAGGAAACACTTGTGGACAAATGCGATTTAAGCGTGACACCACTCTTGCACTTGCCTTCAGAACCGGCTGTGACATGTCCAGGCTGCCAATCACACGAGCTACTATCAGGATAGTATCTTTGCGAATTCCAAAATTCGAGACGACTGAATTTGTGTTCCACAACATAAATTATCAAAAACAACACAAAGGCTCACAGGAACATCTGAATTTTTGGATACTCTAAATCTTTGAGTGTTATGTCATTAAAATCTCTCGAGTCGAAACTACTCACGTGCCATGGCCAGCCATCACATGTTGCGCACGACCAAAGCGCGACATCCAGCTTTGGTACTCGGGTAGTCCAGAAACGGAAGCGGGGCCAATATGCACTACAAGAGTGACTTGCTTAGATGGTGTCCCTACAGTATGCTCTTGAAAACTGCAAAGCACTGGATTCGAGAGTAATGCTGGAATGTATTCAGCGGTTGGACAGTCAACAAGGATGAAGATAGGCCCAGGGGATGAAGGATCCATGACATCCTCAGGATGCACCTGCACAATTCATACACATTCTTAAATAGACAGAACTACCATGGATCAAGCGATACAACAGAAATAAATACTACGATGAATCAATAGAGAAAAAAAATTTGGGATCTTAGCTGATAAAAACGCCTCTAGTAAAGATTAAATGACCCGTCAGCCCGTAACAGCACTCAAACACTACAGGGCAAGCAAAAATGTAGAGTATAGACTTCCATGCTTTTAGGCATGCAACATTGATTCTTTCACAAATCTTTCAATCCAAACATTTAATCAAAGTCACAACTCCAGAATAGCAGTCTAACCATTGTTATTCCATCGCTCGACATTACGGATTTCCCCGATTGAAGTAGGCCATAATGAGGTCCTGGTCGACTAAAGAACTTTCGAGCCTTTTCAATATCAAACCGACCATTCACTTCTGGAAGTTCACAGACGTATACAACCGACACATCACGGCCCTCATCTGAAGATGAAGTCTCAGTGGAGGCTTGTTGTACTCGTGGCCGCTTTGTTCCTGTCAAAGTGACGTATTTCAGTACATACAAATTTTTATTTTAATGAGGAGTTGATACAACAGGGAAGCAGGAAAGATGCTAAACAGAGCGAAGCTGACGGAAGCCAGTGGTAACGAGATCACGAACACAACTGTATTTGCGAGACCATGCGATTTCAAAAATGAAGAATGGGCATAATAGACAGCATTATATCAGAAGTCATGAAATTTATACTTCAGAAACTACACCCTCCACAGGCAGCACTTTGGAGCTACTAAACAACCGACTCAGGTGTAAGACACCGCTGTTGTTCCAAGAGCATTATAGACATCGAAATACGTACTCTTCTTGGCGCCAGGTCCTTCATTGGTTGATGATGTCTGCGGGCGTAATAAAACAGCAGTGATTTTCACAACGTCATCTTCCAAAAGCACTTCAGACTGAGCCTCAGCTCCCTCGTTTGAAGAACCTACTGAACCACCGAAGCTGTGGGTATGAACAACAGACGCACCCGGCACAAAAGTCCGCATGGCATCTACAAGATACTTAAGCTCCGACGGTCCCCACATATTGACCTGTCATCATAGAGGCACCCCATACAGATCTCTTTCAGGAAAGGTGGTGCGAGGCTACACAGATCCTTGATCAGATGCAAACGTCTTTAGACATCATACGACAGGAAGTTCAAACGTTCCACAGCATGACAAATAACTAATGTAATCTAACTCAAGCGAACATATCATGACTCCACACAAGCACGGTCGGAGAAGATGTTTCGAACACAAGAGTGAGTCATCTGCTTAAGCAAAATAAGGTCACGAAGAAACGGGTGTACATAAGAAACACTTACCGCCATGCCAGCTTCTCCAATGCCTGCCAAGGTAAGTAAAAGACCTGAAAAAAAATTACACAAACACATGAATTAAACGATTTAAAGAAACAAATATTGCATGAGATTCCGATAATGACCCTGCATAGTGTTCTCTAAAATACGAGGCCAAAATCTAACATGTAAAGCATAACCAAGTGCATAATGATGAAACTACAGCAAATACAGGGTTCTCTCACTAGCACTACCAGCTGAGGCCATTCCTGCAGAGATCCCCGAGGATCAGGTAAGAGATCAAGTGATACACATACCAGGCAGGCCACCAGCAGTTTCTGAGCAAACACGAGTAAGAAAAATGTGATCAATCTGCACAAAGAAGATAGTTTATCAATTAGCATTGCAGAACGCCAAAGAAAGCAGAGCCATCCAAGGAATGAGATGTTCCGACTAAAAATTTGGATGGACAAGCATCAAAGAGCTACCCTATATAAAAAAAACAGAAAAGAGTCTGTCAAACCGAAGTATGGTACAAAGGCGCTGAGAAGAAAAATCAACAAGAAGAAACCTACACGTCGCCAAATAACAGAAGAGAAAAAATGCCCGCCCTCCCGGAGAAAAGTGAGTAAAGCTGCATGCCTTGGATAACTTGATTTTATGTTCTATACAAAATCGCTGGAGCCCCTGGCAAGTCAATCATCCAGCCGAGAAAATGTCAAAAATGATAGTACGGTCACTGCAGCTAAGCATTCTTCCTGTTGCTGAAGACAAACATTGTGGTTTCAAAGTGATCCACTGCATAAAAATCAGTCACTATGTCTCATGCTACTAATATTCATTCTTAGGTAACTGACAAAAATAGCATTCTCAAAATGATATATTCACTGCTTTAACAGCTGGCAACGTAATCCATAGGCCTGGACATAGCTGAAACTTAGCACATGAGAGCTCCAAACCCCAGAATAGTAATAGCTCATCTCACCTCTCCAGCATTAAAGATATAACGCCGCTGATCAAAAAATAGAAGCACACAAGCTGATGTGTCGCCCGTGTCCATTCCTGTACCAAGAATCTGCAAATTACAAGTTTGACATCAGACCAGATCAATTCAATATTCATTTCGGTACTAAAACATATGTTCACCTTCTAGCTAAACTCTGAAAGGACGGACCTGCCACCGAGGTAGTCAGTAAAAAACGATCCGGTGCATTCTTCATGTATACAGAAACCCTGAAACTCTTTCATTGGACATTTTTTTATCCTCTGAAGCATTACAGGATTACCACCTTAAAGGATGGATTACGGACTAGTCCAAATTTTCAGAACTGTGAAGAGTTATTATAAAATGAAACTTAGAATAATAATTTAATGATGACTTTTAAACAAAAATTGTAAAATATGACTTTAGATCATATCCATACTCACCAATATTTAAAACTCAAAAATTTAATAAAAAATTCAATCAAAAATTGAAAACTACTTGCGGATTGATTATAAGTAATTTTCACAAAAAAAATTTACCTTCTAAGTTGCAAGTGCGGTGATCTTTTAAGAATCTTATTTTACTACTTATTTATTTATGAGTGTTAATTCAAGTCGTTTCCGAAGGTTCATTCCTTGAACTGTAAAAGTTACTTC
Organism: Climacium dendroides; assembly: GCA_950106755.1. NCBI lineage: Eukaryota > Viridiplantae > Streptophyta > Bryopsida > Hypnales > Climaciaceae > Climacium > Climacium dendroides. The sequence goes on from OX467091.1 coordinate 23,467,242, forward strand.
TTTGAGATGAAACATGATTGTACCCTTTGAACTATAGGATATTTACACAACAAAGTTTTGAAAAGAAAAAGAAAATGTATACCGTACAAATGTTAGAGAACAAGCACAAGTATCTACAAACATTTATACAAGCATTTAGATGGAGGAAACACCCAAGATCCTGTCTGCTTGGCATATGTTTGCGTTCATCTGTTGTTAAAAATTTGAAACCTGGTCCTGGTCCTTAAGGGGATAATGGTAATGCCTAGAAGCACAGGAATCAGACGCACTAAATTGATTTCTCTTGAATTTAACCCCCAAGTGCCCGCATGGCCCCAAATGGTCTCCAAATCATGATAACAGAGTGAGTATGTAGAATGCAAGCTCATGGAGTGCTGGAGATGTGAATTCGTACCTGCACGAAGCTGATTGTGCTACTGGGATTCGTCATTACATTTCGCAGTGACAATTTCTTAGGTCCAACAGTTTTTTCCTTCTTTCCCATGTCTGGAACAGCTTGCTCTGTTCGTGGAGCTTGCTTCGTGTAGGGACGACGAGAGACTCTCGATCGACCTTCTCGTACTCCAGCAGTTTCCAACTGCTCTTTTCTTACACCATTCAATACCTGTACGTTTAATGAACATTCAACTTTCATGAATTGGTGATTCCGAAAGCCGCTACTTTCGACAACACTCCAATTACATCAGCAATTAAAATCGAATTAAAGTTAAAATTGCACAGAAATTAAAAAAACACTTGGATTACACAAAAATTCCACCACTTCAGACTCCCGATTACACAGCGTTCTGCAAGACAATCTACTCATAAAAAAATTAATCTGCATACATTCCTCGTGCTACGCACCTGTAAGCTCAAAGGCTGCGTCGAAGAGCAAATTCTATCGAACAACGCAGAAGAACCCAAAAACAAACTACTTGCGCGAAATTGAGCGCAAGCTTCAAGACTCGATGGAAAAGGAGGACGGAAGCGCGAGAGGGAGGGGGCGGGGAAATGCCAGCGCTGCAAGATGGGCCTCGGAAACGACATGGGAGAAGTGGCAGGGATTCCGGAAGTCCGCGAAGCTCACAGAGGTTTGGCTATGGCGGACCACACCTGCACAGCCTTTGACGACGGGGTTTAGGGTTTAGCGACCCCGTTCCAAATCCAATTCCAGGTATGAACAGACAACCAGGAGCATTGACCCTCTCATTCATCCACCCTGGTCACTCTGGTGGAACATTTTATATTTGTGTTATCAGATAGACAATGTGACAACATAGAATTGGATAAGACGGAAATCCTCACAATTTTCAAACAAAGCAATGAAGCAAGCACCGATAAAACTAGGATTTGGAGATGGACCTGCGAATCAGTCAACAACAAACCTCAATTCTCAAGCATCGAGAAGAGCACCGACGTCCTTTGGAATTACTACGTGAAGAAACGTGAAAAACGGCAGCTGTGACCATCGATGCACGGTTGAACACAACCGCTTGAAATTCCTACGGAATGCCAACAGTAAAGCTGGTATGACTCTCACGAGCGCCGAAGAAAACTAGCAAAGCAAAGCAACTCGAGCAGCTCGTCCGAACCCTAAATTCTTGTGACAGGAGCTCCTACAAGGATTTCTAGAAAGAAAGTCCTAACCCACCTTCTGCTCAAAATTGCAAACAAAATATAACAAACTCACCCGCAGTGCGCTTCAAAGAAAATCACCAAATCAAATTCTGTACACTCAGGTAAAACAGCCCATTGTGGTCAGAATTAGGAGTTTGGCCTCCATGTTGTTGCTGAAATTTTTCAATTTTTTTCCCACATAAAGAAAACTTTGAGAAAAAGTGAGAGCAATTGAAATTATATTTTTTTGACAAAGTATGAATTTGCTATGAATTTTTGAAGTGTTTAGTGCATCAAGGCCCAAAAGAGCTTGTAGGCTACCCCATAACCAACAAAATCTGAATCTATGATGCTCATCTTGTTTACCTAAAGCAATCATAATATTTTTTAATACAAGAGGCCTAAAAAGTCATTTCTCACAATGAAATGACTCACAATTAAAAGTTGGAAGTTCCTAATGAGGTTACTAATCACTCCATTACTATCATGTAAGACATGTATTGTGGCCGGAATCTCATATACTGAAAAAAAACAAAACACAATGGAGTCATTGCCTAGGTATCCACTATGGGCTATTTTACCTTGGTGTGTGTGCCATTAATTTACCACAATCACACTATTTTGAAAGTGTGAGTTGATATATTCTTGGTATTGTACCAATTTCCCATAAAATAAAGTTTTTGTGGTAATATTAATTTCCTAGGTGATGCTAACTTCTCCCCCTCACTACTAGGACAAAACAATGTAGTTCTAGTTCACAATACTTTGCACATTAAGGACAATGAGGCCCACCAATAGATGATGGATGACTTTTAAGATTACTCCAAAAATGAAGAATGTACTTATTGATTCATAAATTGGATTGTTAGTAGCAATTGGGTGATTGACTTTCTTATACCTTTCACATTAGGAAATATTGTGATTATTTTAGGTGAGTAAGATGACCATTGTGGATATACTTTTGGTTGGTTTTGGGATAGTTAAAAGACTCTTTTGGATAGTTAATTTCAAAAATTCATAAGAAATTTGTACTTGTAGAAAACATATTATTTCAATTGCTCTTGCTATTTCTTGTACTTTCTCTTTTTGTGTGGATTTTTTTTTAATTCAACAACGGTATGAGGGCAAACTCCTATTCTGACCTCAATGGGCTCTTTTACCTTACTTTTTTCCTCCCAACCTCCATTTGCATCAGGGATAGGTATATCTTCTCTAAATCTAAAATTTCTATGAAGAATGAGAAGTTGTAGAGAGAAAAGAAGAGACAATTACAAAATAGAAACCATAAAAAAGTGTGCCCCTCTTTTGTAAGCGAGGAAAACAAGAGTAGAGAATTAAAGACCGAGTTTTATCAAAACGAGCAAAACACATCAGGAACAAATAATGCATGCACAAACTAGACAAAGCATAACATGTGTAAAAGTAAGCTCTGATTGGAAATAGTGAAAAATTCTTTAGCAAAATCTTCTTCACATCCATTCTCCACCTCTAAAGGAGGAGAATGGCCATTCTCAATCTTTAGAGAAAGGGACCTCTACAAGCCATGGAGAGCCAGCAAGAAAGTGTTACATTTCTATTTTCTAAAGATTGAGAATGGAGTAAAGAAGGTGTCACTACCTCTATTGTATATTCAATTCAAATTTTTTATGCCCCAAACATAATCATTTCTTTTTTTATTCAATTTGCATTTGATAATTCAATTTAGAGTTTCTAAAATTTTGTTTTACATAGTTCAGAATATTTTGAAACCTCTAAGTTAGTACAAGCAATAGCAGTAACAACACAAATAGTGGTGGCTTTTCCCTCTTTCTCCTTGATTTCCTATAGACATTCGAATTAGGATCGAAGATCCAAGCTTACTTTACAAAATCCATAATGATTGCTTTATAAAATTAGTTTTTCAAAATTAATTCAATCAAAAGTTTAAAAATACTTTACAAAATGGAATGGTATGAACTAATTGTTTCTAATTGAACTAATTTTGTAAAGCAGTCAACTAATTTTGTAAACCAATGGCATGAACTAATTTTTTTTCAATTTTTATTTTTATTTTTTTAGAATTATAATTCTTTCCATTAAAATTTTCTATGCTATTCAATTATGACACCTTGTATTTTTTTTAAGTATCATTAGACGCCATATTTAATTATTTTTTGAATTATTTTTTAACAAATCTGACCCTAGCTTAGGGTATTTCATAAAGTCCAGGACGCGGGCATCGGTTACCGTGATCCATAATATTTTGCTTCCATCAATTCTTTCGCTGAGTCTATTATTCGTTTAAAGGGAACCTCAATTGGGACCTGGATTCCTCCGAGACTTGAGTGAGAGGAGAACCCCATCACAGACGACGAAACCATCGCCATAGCTCAAGCTCTCTTCCTCCTCGCGTCGCATTCTACTTCCGCTTCTCGCCACCATGGCTACCAAACAAGCCTTGCAGAAGGCGCTGGAGCCCATGTGGAATTGGGCCTCTCGTCGATACCAAGCTGCCGTTGCCAAGGAGCTCAAGAAATACGGTCCGTTGCTTCTCCCTAGTGCTAAACCCTAATTCCTTTCGTAATATCCGTATCTCATTCTTTAGATTGTGTGATGGAGGATTTTTAATTGATATTTTGGGGTTCCAGGGTTGCGATACGATGACTTGTACGACGACATGTATGATTTGGATGTCAAGGAGGCTTTGAACCGGCTGCCGCAGCAAGAGGTGGACTACCGCAATCAGCGTCTGAAGCGGGCCATGGACTGCTCGATGAAGCATCAGTACTTGCCCAAGGACTTGCAGGTTCTTTTCGCTGGTTCTTTGCACTTCTTGACAAGCATTTGGAGTAGGGAGAGGCGTACCGGACCATTTGGGATGAAGAATTTCATGCGTCTGTTTGAGATTTGGGAATTTTGTTTTTTTGAAGTGCGTTGTTTTCATGGATTTTGAATTTTGTAAACTATGTTGAAATTCCTGAATGTTTCTTCTCTTATAAGAGATGCTTCAAATGGATCTGAGACGAGATTGATCGCTGTAATTCGAGTCAGTCGTGGAGTGCAACTTCAGTTTCCGTTCTGTGCGTTTTTATTTCGGGAGCTTCCTAGGGTGGACTGCCGATCCCAAGCACCGGGATCCCAAATAGGTTAGAAGAGTAGAGGATAAATTTTTTCACAGTTCTAGTGAACTTGGGACTGCTGTACTGTTCACGTGTAATGAGCGCAGTACATACTTACAGACACTGTAAAGAAAATTGGTGTATCATCATGGATTCCTGACCTGTTTCAACTTTAGACGGTCGCCTTTCTTCATATTCCATGATGGTTCTCTGGCCTCCTGGTGTACCGGTAGTTTCGTGAAGGAAAGCTAGCGGTGCTCATTAGGCCGCAAATTGCTGTTACCATGTAGAACTTTAAACGTCGTGCCCCAACATGTGATGCGGTGGGTTGCAGGTCCTTAGAGAGCCTTCTTTTATTTTGCTGATCAGAGTTATTTCTATGATTTCTGTGATAAATTCTAAATCAAGCATTGGAGTGGATGATAATCACCTAAAGCACTGAGATTTAGGGATAGTTTGTCCTATAGAACTCTTGACTACAGGGTTCTTCCTCCAGGCCCGACGCTTGGGAGATTAAGATCCCTGATTCAAATTTAGGGCGCTTTTGAAGATCACAAACCCTACAGAATGGAGCAAGTAGGGTTTGTGAAAAAGACAGAATAATTGTTAGGCTTTGTAGGAACTAATCTAAAGTTTAGGAAATAGGGACTCCTACGAGTTGCTCTCATGGTTTTATATTTACAACAGGCTCCTCCAAACTCAAGATGGCTCTGTTTGCTTCCATACCCTATAGTACATTGGGTTTGCGTGGCAGGTCCTTTATACTATTTATCCTCCAATCCACTGTGATAAATGCTAATTTGATTATCAGACGATGAAAAGGAGGATAATGATTTAAAGTTTTGAGTTTAGAACGCAAACCTTGCATTTTATTCGTCTCATATTGTTTTGGTTTGTTTGCAGGCGAAGCAAACTCCATATGAGCCCTACTTGCAAGATGCTTTGCAACTGGTGAGTGTTTCTTTTTTTTGGTTGGCATCCCTGCTGCTGAATATAAAGAATGGTTCACGGTTTATAGTCCAGTTTAGAAATTAGTTGCAAGTCGCTCATTAGCTTTTTCTCAATGCAGGTAAAGGAAGAACGAAGGGAACATGCAGAGTTAGGTTCCGATCTTCCCTACACCCGTTCTTTACCTTGAGTGATGAAGGATGATTCTTTTCAGGTTTGACATGCTTCAGGGTATTCTTTCACAATTCTTCTTCTTGTGAAGGTCCTGAATGGGGCTTTGAGTCTAGGATATATGCAATGGTACCTCGTTCAGAGGCCTGATCTCATGTTACGAGGATTGACTTCATATAATAAGCAAGGAAATAGTTCTGAATTAATTTCTTGTGCTACTGTGGCTACTTTCGTTTTCAATTGACAATGCCATAGATGAATGCTTCTGAGGATCTTCTTCCTAGCGGGAGCTAGATGTTCTCTATTTATTGTCCAAATCAGGGAGTTCAGGCATTGCGAACTGCAAAATGGTTGCAACACCCATATGTTCTAGATTTATACATGAAATATGCGCATGTGTGGTAGGAAATATTTGCACCTCCATTTCTTTTCACTGCATCAATGAAGGTCGTCGTGTTGTTTAACCCCTAAATTCCCATTATTCCCATGAGGAACAAACTGGATTTGGGGCAGGCTCCTGCAATCTCAATATTTTGTTGTGATTTTGTGAAACTTTTGGTGAAATAGAAAAACACACCAGCTTTGTGGGAATATAATTTTTTATTTCAATCGTCGTTTGGAAGCAAAAGGTATGGGGCCATAAAGCCCAAATTTTAGTTCGGTGGGTAGAAAAAACAGATACAAGAATTTCAAATAATTAAAAAAAACTTTGTAGAATTCATTTTGGGACAATCTCTTTTAGAACAATTTCACTATTGAGATTAGTGTGTTTGGTTCCATTGTAGAACTAGTAGCAAAATTTAAAAAATTAAAAATTAAAAATTAGTAGTACAAAAATTTAAGATAAAAGAAGATTTAAAATTTAAAAATGTAGTTGAGTAAGTAACAAAAGAATTTTGTTTTCTCCACTTTGAATGCAAATATCTTGTAATCTTGTATTCAAAGTTTCTGAAATTTTTCCAAGGTAGGACAACCTATTCCCATCTAAAGACCCATACCCAACTTGTAGGGTATAGTTATTTTCAACTAAGGTTGGTCAAAGTTTGGAATGTGTTTTTTTATCCTTTTCAAAGTTGGGACTAGAAAGGTCATCACACATGTTTTGAAGTAGTGAGCAAGAGAGTAGGAAGTAATGAGCAGAAATTAGTTCTTGAATGATTGAAATTGGATGATTGGAAAGTAGTTCTTAAATGATTTGAAATTGGATGACTGGAAAGTAGTTCTTAAATGATTTGAAATTGGATGACTAGAGACATTGGATATGGATTTAGATAGCGGAAAGTAGTTTTTAAATGATTGAAATTGGATGATTAGAGACATTGGACACGGATCCAGACTAAGTTCTATCTTTCAAAATTCATACTAATTTTAGTTTAAGTTATAAAATTATCAAATTTTTGGCAATCCCCATCATTTCTATCTTTGCACCTCTTGAAAATATTTACTTCGCCTTACACTATAGATTCTAGGTTATGTTTATAATTGTTTATTTGATTGGTTATGAATGGCTTCACCTTAGTGTAAGATCCTATAATTTGAAATGTTCAAAGAACAATTTTTTTTTATAGTTATTTGCTCTTTATAATAGAAATGGTAATTTTGAGGGATTTTTTATGGAAAGAGGTCTTGGACTTTAGGAATTAAAGGATGAATGGGGCTTGGGTGAAAAATTAGTTCTCTAGTTAGATATAAATATTCTTTTCATTTGGTGTTTGATAGTAAAAATTATGCCATTAGAAGAAAAATTCTTTCATGTGGACGATAAAATAATTCAAAATAATTTATAAATTTTTTTATTGATATAATATTCTCATATCTACATGAGAAACTTTTATTCATTCCATTTGGATTGGTGTCTTGTTTGGTGGGCAATCAGGGCATTTTTCTAAAAAATAAAATATAGCATTTGTTGTTGAAAAGAGCCTCTTGCTATGACTAATTCTTTATTAATTTGTGCAATTCACCTCCACCTACTTTTTTTGGTTTTTTCCCAAGTTGTTGTTTGATATAAATTTAATCACTATGTAGGAAAAAGAGACAATTTATTCACTAATATGGAAAAAATGATTGGTAAAAAAAGCAATTTGCAATTAGTGTGAATACTTTTACACTAAAGATATTTATTAGAAATCTTTCTTGAATTTTTATCTTCTAACAAAATTATTGCTTCACAATTTTAATCAAGGGAATCTTTTTATCTAATTGAATGATACAAATAGAAAGCAATCATATCATCACAGGAACATAATAAGACTACTCCTAGCTTTCTTAAATATCTCATTCTTAAATAAACATCTCGAAAAAGTCTTGACTTGTCATTGCCATATGACATTTTTAACATGGGACTTTCTTACTTCCTTAAAATCCCCAAATAGAGAGATATTATTGTCTTGGATATCTAATGGGAGTTTGGATTCAATCTTAGCATTGCCCTTCTTAGATATGAAAGGAATATATTTCCTCATTTATTGATCATATGACATTTATAGATATTTGATTTTTGGAAGTGTGGATTAAATGTGGGTTAAATTTCTTACATCTTTGCATTGGCCTTTTTAGATATCAAAAGTTATATTTCCATTATTTATTTATTGAAAATTTCTTAAATGTCAAGAACACAAATGCATCCTTTAATAAGAAATTGAGAATGTTATTATTATATGACTTTCACTACAAAACGGTAACTAAATATGACTTTAATATGTACTTTATATGAATGATTAAAAATTTTAATTTATTTTTAAAAGATAATTTAAAAGAAAAATTATAGTTTGAGGATTTTTTTTGAAATTTTTAATCTATTAATTTTTTTTATTAAAATAGGTCTCCAAAAGCTCTCTAAGAGTGCCAATTTTCCGATGGCAATGACAAGGGGGCTTTTTTGAGATGGGCACTCAGAATTCGTAAGATATATGCTCCGAATATTTTTTTTCTCAAGGACCACGGAAACCGATTCCCGCGCGCGGAGAAAGGGGGTCTCTCTCCGAGAAGGCTCCTCTCTCGCTCTCGACGCCTCGCTAAACCGAAAGTGGAGCGAGCACAGCCTCTCCGGCTCACTCGTTCCCCTCTCGATTTTCTCTTTCTTTTGCATGCTCCACCTGTGCGCCAATTTGTTTCCACGATGTCTTCTCTCTTTTCTTTTCGTGGAGAAATCGCCGTGAATTTTTGTATCTCTTCGTCGCCGTGAGATTTTATCGCGGTGGATAAGTTTTGTGCGGCAGGGTTTGGTGTTTGTTTGCCTTCCATTGAGCGGCGGGACCTGGAGTTCCGAGCTTCGGATTATGAAGGTGCGTTGCGAGATTTTCATGCGGAGAATGTGGATGTAGACTTGGGATGAATAGAATAATTTTGTAGCGGAAGAATGCGTTCAAAGTTAAGTATTGGCATCTAGGGTAATGTATGGAGTTCATATGTCGTGGGAGCTTTGGAGCCTGCTATCTCTAACGTGTTGGTAGTATGTTGGTGGCGAGATTGGGATGAAGAGAAACCGTTGGCTATCGTAGTATTGCTACTATGCATTGTGTAGTTTGGTGGAACTGGCGTTAGCAGAATGGTGAGACATTGGTCTAATTTATTATGTGCATGCACTGGGAACTAGGACTTTTCGATTTTATGATTTTTTTTTATGCATTGGTGAGTCTGGTATTTCCGTTTGTAATTTTGAGCTGAGACGGTATTGGGAGGTGGAGTAGTTTCTCTCTGTAAATCCTGGTAGTTATGCGAGCCTTCACAATGTTTCGCCTGTAGGATTTTCTGTTTCAAGAATTTAGGGTTCCAGTCAGGTGCTAGCAGAACGGACATTCCTGAATCACAGTTTTGCGCCGTAAAGCGGCGGTGGCACATTGATTGAGATGTTGGTCAAATTTTGTTATTTGCATGTACTCCTGCCAACTAGGACGATTCAGGATTCTCTTCGATGAATTGATGAGTCTGTTTTTGTGTTTGAGATTTTGAGCAGAGGATGTCCGTGGAATCGAAATTGAAATTGTTTCTGTAAATTCTGGTATTTATGCGGGTTTTCACAATGTTTCGCACTTAAATTTTTGTCTAAAGAAATTAGGGTTCCGTAGATGTGCTTGCTGAAGGTCCTTTCCAGAAGTTACATTTTTTCTCTTTAAAGATCATGGGCCTTGGGAGCTACAGAGCCAGAGTGCGTTTGTTAAGGCATTAAATTGTTTCGAGCCTACCTTGGGAGCAAAAGAAACATTTGCTGTCGTAGTGTTACTGCTATCGCTTTGGTGGTTTCAAAGTGATTGATCGGCGTCTGCCTCGAGACGTGCAAATGTCCTGCTAACTAGGACTAGATGATTTCCTCGGTACATTGGTGAGTGTGTTTTTTCGTCTGAGATTTTGAGCAGAGAGTATAATAGGGAGTGAAACGGAAATTCTTTTATATAAATCCTGTCAGTTTTGCAGTATTCCGTCCGAGGGATTTCTTGTTTCAAGAATTTAGGGTTCTGAGAGGTGTTTGCAAAATGCCTTTGCCTGGATTCACTGTTTCAAACCTGGAGATACCTGCGAGTGTAGGTGGTGTAACAACAAGCTGAAGGGCTATCGACTTGTATGAGGCGTGTCTCCCTTGAGTAGAGACTCTATATCATCCTGACAAGGACTCTCTGTACAGTTCCTTGCAATGAAGATGCGTTTTTTTGCAATAAGTTGCCTCTCCAGTAGTTCATATGCATAGATTCGCAGCTTAGGATTGTTCTCCAGAACTCTGTCTCTCTGCAATAGTATCGGTAGTTAGAAGTAGGATTTGGGATTCTTAAATGTTTTGTATTCGTTACGCTTACCTAAGCCTCGTCGCTGTCACCTAAAGAGGAAGTTATTCCTAGTTCGCAACTTTTGTCTTAACCGTTCTTTCCAGCTCATTCTTACACGGAACTGTGGTGGGTGGATAGAATATAGAGTAATGGAGTGCTGATAATAATCTCAGGTGGGCCAATATTTTGTCTCTTGCAGATATTGTGTGGTGCAAAAATTTGACCTGCGAAGATTAGTTCTTGATAATGCATGGTCGATCAATTGTCGAGGCAGCATGGGAAGCACAGAAGAACCTGACCGCAAACGGCGCCACCTCAATAACAATCATTCCGAGTCCCCCCCAGTCAAGAAACAACCTCTTACACCTTCATCTGAAGAGAAGAAGGTATATAGTACATTCTTTTTTGTATTTTCTTTGAATCTCATGGCGCTCAAGTAGCAATCACTGCGCTCTTGTTCTGGGAAGGGCATGGACCTTTCTCCATCTGAGAAGCAACGTCGTGACACTCTGATAAAAGCACTGGGTCTAAGTTGCTAGGGTATTGGGGTGAAATTACAGGTGGACGGTCAAATGCTGCAGTTCCAGAACCATAAGCTTGCCCAGCAGCTTGTTGTAACGCGCAATGAAATAGACGTTTTGGAGAATAAGTTGAATCAATTACGTAGCAAGCAAGCTTCATTCGATGAGAATCTCTTAACGGTCAATGGCGTATGGAATCAGGTTAGCTTTCGACTTTTTTGCTCCATGGTCCTTTAGCTTTTGTCAGGATTATTGAAACTCTCCGCTTAGTAGTTAGCAGTTGTTAATGTATCATTTGTTTTTTGAGGATATAGGTCCCTTGTGACTACCGTCTTATTCATATTTGTAAGTAAAATAGTATAGATCTAACTCTTCTACGGTTCTCTGAAATAAGAGTTCACGATATGAATATTCATTCTAATTTTTACTAATCTAGGGGAGTATATCTCCTGCAGGTTGTGGATGATTTGGAATTGCTTTCTGTTCAAGCTACTGCTACAACCAATGGAAATCATGGTTCGGGATCTGCTTCTAAGGGTGTGTTTTGAATTTTCTTTTTTTGGTTTATCTCCCTAGTATTATAGAGAATTTTCCCTTTACTTCACTTATGTGATTGTGTTTATTTTTGAGTGAATGAATCATCAGATATGTTGACTAGTTTTTGCCGTTACGGAAGGTCATTTGAACTGCAGTATTTTGATGTAATAGTGATATTTGTTTTTACACAGAGCGGCATAACTCCTCAGTTCCTCCGGAGCAAACTTTTCTGCAGCGGTTGCTTGATAGGGGTGCTACCGAAAGTTCCACAACCAATGGAAATAATGGTTCAATTGAAGCTGGGCTCAGCAGCCGCAAGGCGTCTACTGCTAAAACAATGAAGTATCTTGTTCAAAATATCGACTGTGAGCGATCTCGAAATGAAGAGCTTGTGAGCACTTTCCGAAATGGCTTGTCGTCTAATGGTGAGAAAGCTTGTATTATGAGGACAGAGTGCTGTGGTTAGAACACACATCAAGACATTTACATGCAAAGATGCGTGTACCCTGTCAGTCTGGGTGTGCCTCCCATTTGCATGTGAATCTCTCGATCAATTGACATGTTAAATTGATTTGCTGATGTGTTGCTCCGTCCATGTTCCTGCAGATGAATTTTATTTTGAAGTTTTGTTTTTGCACTTCTGAGAGAAATGATATACACTTTTTCGAGTAAGGAGGCTAGCGGGTATAATCAATTGGAATTTGCATGTCAGTGTGATTAACTTAAAAACTGTAGCAGGTATCATCAGGTCGCTAGCAAAGACAGACGAGGAACTGCATGCAGAAGCGAAAAAGTTACGAAGTCTTCTGGATGACCTTCATTTAAAGCACCGGGAGCTTGCAGCTGAATTTGGGACTTGTCATGATCGTCAGGCGAAAGACCGAGCTGAGATCAAAAGACTAACAGGTGTTATTTCTTTCTTTTCCTTTATGACCGTTTTATAGTTCAATTGTTCCTATTAGTGTTGTAGCAACTTTCAATTGTAAACACCTAGTATGTGCTTATATCTACGAGCACAGGCAAGAGCTGCTGCAAGATTTCCGCTTCATGCTGACGATACTTTTGACACTGTAGGCGAATTGGAAGAAGCTTGTGCTGATATAGAGTCTATTAGGCGCCAGTTGGCTGCTCTCCGCTCACAGGATGCGACCCTTTCTGGACCGCCCACACCTAGTGCTACTCCAAATCGTAAAGTATTTGAGTACGGTGATGGAGGTGCGGCGCAAGAAAAAAAATCTAAAGAAAATTGTCAACTGGAAGCTGGACTGGAAGAGGCCAAGGTATTGACTTCTTCTACTGTCGTAATAATTTAGTCCCCAATTCATACGTTGGATCCCGGAGTGGTGCAATACCGGTTTAGTTTATCTTCTTGAATCATAAGAAATTCGTTTTAGTAGTTCCAGATTGTACACCTTTGTAGTCAGCCAGAAACCTCCATGTAAAATAGGGTTCGGCTAGCAAGATTCTATTTCATTTGAAGTTTCGTGTGAAAATGGTTTATACAATCAAGCATCGGTGTAAATCGGATTGACAAGTGCTTGATAAGTGAGCATTGTGGACTTACCTGTTTTTCCTTGTAAGTTGCTGAGAATGGGAATGTTTGTGCATGTTTATAATCAAATTAATCATGGTGTTGGGCTTGATTTATGCTGAACTGCTGCGTGATTTGCAGACGTTGGCTGCACGTAGGCTTACAGAGCTTCAAGAAGCTCTGCACAATCAGCTGGATGTTATCCGAAAAATCCAGCTTATGCAGGTTTGTTTTGCAATATTATGGTTGGTTCATAGTTTTAAATATTGTTGTGGTTTTTGATATTCTGGCCATATATTTTTAGTGAAGAATTGGTGTCGATTGAGTTTACCTGTTGTTGATGTTCAGGATGAATTGGATGATCAAGAGTATATTATGTCTTCTCGACAATATCAATCTCTAAATGAACAAGTTCAGTATCTGAGGAGTGAGGTTGAGAAATTTCGGGTCATGGCGGACCAGTTACAGGTATGGTTGTTGTATGGTCGTTCTATCTACTCGTTTCTCACTGCAAGTTTGAATTATTCCAAGGATTCATGTTCTTCTTTGATTGCTGAATGCATGTGGGTCACCTACATGGGACCAGGACAATGATGTGAACTGATGACATTGTTTTATTACGTTGATTATTTTTTCTGATGTTCTATCGAGTATGTAATCTATTCCTCACGTTTTTAACATTTTTGCATGTATCATGAATTTTTCAAAAGAGTTTGGTGAATGGTACGGAGTAGTTAGTGTTATGCCGATACGTAGAATGCTTGGTGGGATTGATTGTGTTTATTTAATAAGGTGGATGAAACTCTTGGTTGTTTTTTAACCTCTCGGTGTGCAGGGTGAGCGGGTCTCTTTTCTGCGTCGTGAGAAAGAGGTTACATTGAAAGCTGAGGCTGGTGATGCTGCTCGAAGGGCAGGCACCATCTTGGATGCCCGCACTGCAGATTTAGAATTAAAATTGCAGCAGTGCATGTCTGATTGTGACACTTTGCAACTTAAAGTTGAAGACGCTACTCAAGCTGCAGGTGTGTGTTTTCAGAGACTTATCATAAATCTTGGATTGTTATCATATGAACGTATTTGGAGAGGCATTTATGACCAACTTTTTATTTGTTTTATAGGAAGAAAAGAGTCGGTAACTGATCTTAAGAAGGTGATAACCACTCTCCATAAAGAAATGAGCTTGATGCAAGCTCAATTATACAATTTCAAAGAAGCAGGCTCAGCTGTTCATTCTCTGCGAGCACAGCTTCACTCTATGCGTGCAATCCTCGAACGAAAAGTAAGTTTATTTCACATCTGCTGAAAGGATATGTCTTTTTTAATCTACCAATTTGTATTATCGGCATACAAATTTGAGGTCATCTGTCTTATCACATCTGCAGAAGTTTGCAATTGCTAAGTTGTGCGTGCGTTGTTATGGGCCGCATGCATAGCTTCACATTTGCTTTTGAATCGTCATACTAGCCAGCCTTTATTGTGGTCAATTGCTGCCTGACATGGAGGTTGTGCATATGCAGACAGTGGAATATCAGCTTCTTTCTGACAAGTATACCAGTCAAGTAGGGGACCTTAATGTCATTCAGGATGAGGTATATCTGTTACCTCGAAGCTCAGCAGTGCCACAATTTAATATAGACAGTAGTGGGAGAACTAGTTTTGCAGTAGATCATGCATATGAGTCTTCAAGTTTTAGATTCTTTAAGCTTTATTGTCAGTTGTCATACCTTTTAGTTTTAGTTATGAGCAGCCACCGAGAAGTGCACTGAATATTTACTCTCAACTTGCAGGTCAGGATTATGCGAGGTAGTGAGAAGGAACTGAAGCTTATCTTGCATATGTATAACAGGGAGTCAAATGACCAGAGGTAAAATGTTGATCGCTTGTGACAATTGATGTTGCTTTCTAACTAATTCGCATTTAGCGGTCACCCTTTAACTACTGCACTGGATTTTGGGGCTCCATCCAGTCTGGAGCTGTAGTCGCTGATCATTTTTATGGATGGCCCTGAGAATGAGCTCGTAGGAAGATAAAAGTGATGCAGTGGAGTGGTTTAAGTTGTTTCAGTTGTAGGTATCCATGGTTTCTAATAAAAGAGCATTTGAAGATTACTTATAAGATTTCATCTTAAAGCGTATAGTTCTTATGTGCATTTTTACGCATGGCAATATCCAATTGAATATTTATCGCAAGTCTGCACATGCATCTTAATTTGTGTTACTAATGTGGCAGGGAAATGAGGGCGTTACAGCAAGCGGAGTGCAGAACTCGAGCAGAAATGGAACGACTGCAGCTTGCTCTCAACGAACACAGTTTAGAACTTCGTGTGAAAGCTGCAAATGAAGCAGAAGCGGCATGCCAGCAGAAGCTTACTGCGGTGGAAGCTGAGATTGCTGACTTGCGGCAGAGTTTAGAGGCTTCTAGCAGGTACAAATTATTAGATTTGTAATTTTGTTTGCCATTGCAGAGTATCAGTAGACTTGTACACAGAGCCGATGCAATCACCGTGTTCAGTCGTAAAGGAAATATAAGGAGTAAATTTAAGGTTCAGAAAAGCTGTGAGTTTCTTACTCTGCCCCAATCTTGTACGTGGGCAGCACCGATGGCACTACTTTATCGGTGACTCGGTGCTGGAAAGTCGTGCGCTTTCTTCTGTTTTCGCAAATTGCCCTATTGAAAGTATGTTCTCTGAAAATTTAATGAAACTTCAAGTTAATACATTTGAAACAGAAAATATCTGCAGCTTTTCTTCCGTCTAGACCTGAATAATACATATCTTTTATTTCCTCTCTTTTTGAATTAAGAAAAAAGTTAAGACGGTTAGTTATTGATGCTTTCTTCGGTTGCAGGGTTGCTCTAGATTTAAGGGAGGCTCTGCAGGCCAAGAAAGAGGAAGGGGATGCATATATTAGTGAAATAGAAGTATGACATCGACTCCTCTTCCTTTATTTAGTACTTGCGGCCAACTAGTGTTCATTGACTACTTGCCTGTGTGATAATTTTGGATGTCTTCCCTTCATGAGCTTGCCACAATAGCATTGGAATTTCTTACTTAGTTTGAATTCTCTTCTTATAGTTGTGGCCCATGACATTGCAGGCCATTGGACAAGCTTATGAAGATATGCAGACCCAAAATCAGAGGTTACTTCAACAAATCATTGAACGTGATGAATATAATGCTCAGGTGAGATAGTATCATTCACTGTGGAACTTATGATTGTCAAATTGTGCAGACCCATTTTGGGCGAGATCCAAGAGTGCGTACTAATTTCTCGCTTCGTAAGTTGATCAATAAATGCTCTAGCCTGCAGCAAACATTTCGGTTTATTGGTATTCATGTATTGTTACTTGGGATAGCTTTTCAGTATCATCCCCCTCGAGTCTTCATTTTTTTGCCAAATTTTGTTATCACCTTTGGTTAATTAAGAAGGAATGGGCATTTTCAATCTTCCATCCCTCTCGTTTATGCGTAATACATCCCAACCAGGTGACCCTGCCTATTTCTGACCTAGTTGGAATTGTTGCTTGTTTTTGGATTCAGTTGATGTCAGAGAGTCTCAAAACGAAGCAGCTGCAGACTTCACTGCAAGCTGAGAAGCAAGTGTTGAATGCACGTATGCAACATGCAAATGCTGCAGCTGACCTTCACAAACAGCGAATTACTCGCCTAGAAGAACAAGTATGCACTCTCTGCATTGGATGATTACCGAGTCTACAGATTGGAATGATGTCGTGCTATAAATTGATGAGTTTATAGGATTAAATCTTACTGAAGTGTTTGATTTTTTTGCTTGCATTCTAATTTTATGAGGTCAATTTTGCATTCTGTGTTATTAAAGAGCCTCTGATCAAAATTTCGAGTCAGAATGCTTAAGCTAGACGAAATGTTTGCTGCAGGCTAGAGCATTTATTGATCAACTTACGAAAGCTACAGACGAGAGTCGACATCAATCATCGGCGATGGAGAGTGCAAAACGGAAAGCTGCTGAGATGGAGAAAGAGTTGTCTTCTGCCAAATCAGCCCTAGCTGCCGCTGACAAAGTGTTGGAGGAGCGTAATCAAAAGTTACTTAACGTGAACCTTCAATTAGAGAAGGAGAGGTTAGTAGTCCCTTTTTTTTGGAAATAACTAGGAAATTACAGTCCAGTTAAATAGGAAGAAGCTCATGACACGTCAATCTGTACAGTTTATTAGTGAGACCCTTTTCTTGTTTCCCTGTTTCTGCTCTTTTCTCTTTCTATTTGACAAAATGTCTACTTTTCGCACCCAGTTCGGATGCTGTATGGAATCATATCGGTATGCTACAGGTTTGAGAAGCGAAGGGCTCAGGAGGAGTTGGAGGGTATAAATGTGAAGAGCGTACGGCTAAATACTGTTCGCGATGGCGGGCCCATGATAGAACGATTACAAGAGGAGATTAAGGATTACAAGTCCATACTGAAATGCAGTGTCTGTCACGATCGACCGAAGGAGGTGTGCATCTATTTCCTTGTACTGCGAGTGTACTTCACTGGGGCTATTTTTTTGAATCATTTATGATCATTTGTTGGTACATGAGCACTTTTAGTCTCTACATGGAAGCTTGCAGTCGCTTACATTAAACTCTCTATATATTTTTTCTATCGTTTAAGAATGTTTGGTATAATTTTATCTGTTTTTGGTTCTCTTGATACTTCCTCAATTATGCGTTTCAAGTTGTATTGAAATCGCGCTTTGGAAGCTATTAGTCGATTGTAGTAGCTCAAAGCATATTTCTATTGTGTACTGGTGTAGGTTATGATTCTCCTTATGCTATTTCCTTTATGATTCATTCCTACACATTCCTTTAGATATGAAGCGGGACACTTAGGGTCAAATTTGACAGTTTTGGAAAGTGGAAGTATGTGTATCCTTTTCAGAAAACTATGGAGTTGTCTTGTGTTTGGTACCGGTAGTCTATTTTGTGATTGTTTTACTGAAATCAAACTTCTGTGGGGACAGGTGGTTATTACCAAATGCTTTCATCTCTTTTGTAGCCCTTGCATACAGCGGAACTTGGAACTCAGACATCGAAAGTGTCCTGGTTGCGGCATTCCATTTGGGCAGAGTGACGTGCGAGCTGTGTACATTTAAAATATTTCTGTAGAGGGGAGGGGCCTTTTCGAAGTGACTCTAGTTGGGTAATCAATCAGAGTAGGATTACCTGAATATCCTTTAGCATTTACAGCTGTAGCACTCTTGCTGTTTGGTTTGATGCTTCTACTTGCTAGTTTTGGAGTATCATACAATTGGTTTCGCCATATCACGGCATGATTCTTGTCATTACCCAACTGGGCTTTATTTTCTTCAAAATATACATATGGTATTCATCCAGTTGCTTCGTGTCCAAACCTCTCAAATCTAGGTTGGAATGGGCTTGTGGGCACTTGAAATTCAACGATGTGGTTTATCACTTAGCATTTTCAACATTGGAATACAACAATGGAATATGATTTGGTTGTGTAGATTTGCTATTTGGCTTTAAAATTGTTAATTTCATAAGAAAAATTCTCTTTTTCTCTGGGTAGTCCGGTTGATTAGTCAAATTGGTGCCACTCTGAAAGGATATATTTTATCCAAATTGGTGTTGGTCTGAAAGGATTTGTTTTATCCAAATTGGTGTCAGTTTGATATAAAAGAACATATTTTATCCAAATTGGTGTCAATTTGATGTTCTTATGATTCAAATTGGTGTTAGTTTGGTGTTTGATTGAAAATATTTAATCGAAATTGGTGTCAGTTTGATGTAAATGAACATATTATAATACAAATTGGTGTCAAGAAGATATATTTGATCCAAATTGGTGTCAATTTGATGTAAAAGAACATATTTTATTCAAATTGGTGTCAAAAAAATATATTTATCCAAATTGGTGTCAATTTGATGTAAAAGAACATATTTTATCTAAATTGGTGTTAGTGAAAGGACATGTTTTATCCCAATTGGTGTCAGTCTATGTGAAAGGACATATTTTATCCAAATTGATGTTTGTCTAATGTGAAAGGACATATTTATTCAAATAAGCGTTAAATAGACATTGTCGTGTGGGATTGAGTGCCCAATAATTTGTAACTTCTATCATTGTAGGTTTTTGAGAGAAGCAAATGTCATGTATCCTCTTTTGCCTACAAATGATGCTTCTTATTTGTAGTGGCATAACTTTATGTGCATTCTTTGGATCTTGAGATCCCTAACTTTCATGTTAATTTTTTCTACAACTTTTGGCCCATCATTTTAAAGTTAAGTTGCCTACCCAAAGATGTCCCCTATATTGATTTGTTCATTAAATATATGCTATTCTATTTTACCAAAGTCATATTGTCAATTCTTAACCTTTAAAAGACAAGTCTTCAATCAAGGGACAATTGAAATTTGGGTAGGTGATGATGAATTTAAAAATAAACATATGTTTCTAAAGCTACCCCTCATTTTTGAGCTTTGACTAATTTTGAAACACTTTTCTATGTTGCCTCCTTATTTTAAGGGGTTTGTACATATCCTTTTGTTTTTCAAGGAACTTGAAAAACATATGCTCCCATTCATTTTTACAATCTAATATGACATACACTACCATTTAATAACTCCTTCAGACAAAAAATTGAAAAATGAACTTATACCAAATTTAAATTTTCAAAATGAATATAAACAAACTTACCTTGTTTGCTATTTTGCCCCATTGTTTACTTAAAAAGCTCTTCAAGAGCTAAGCTAACCTTATTTTTTAATCACAAGCTCATGAAATTATTTGTTTGCTATAAGTTTGTGGCACAAATTCTTAGTTCTTACTACCTCAACTATTGAGGAGACACATGATGAATGATGGATGCAAGATGACGAGATGAAAGATTGATGCCTCTAAATGAACTCACTAGGATGAACTCACTAGGATGAACTTACTAAGATACTTCAAAATGAACTTTCTGATCGGTAGGCATCCAATCAATCTTTTTTTAAATTCTACAAAATAGGATGAATGTCTCCACCTTATGCCAAATTTTTAGAAACATATGTTTATTTTTAAATTCATCATCACCTACCCAAATTCCAATTGTTCCTTGATTGAAGACTTGTTTTTTAGGGGTTAACAATTAACATGATTTTGATAAAATAGTATAGCATATACTTAATGAACAAATCAATATAGATGACATCTTGGATAGGCAACTTAACTCTAAAATAATGGGCCTATGAATATATGTTCTACTCTCCAAATTCCTCACTTTGAATTATGCTAACATTTGATCAACATATGTTTTTTTTCTACTATATTTGAATGAAAGTTTAATTTTGTTCCTAGAGATGAAATTCTATGTCTTCTAAAAGTCATGAAATTTTCAAATCTTGTTGAGAAAATTAGATATTGTTATAATTTATTCAAAAAAGTTTAAAATTTGATTATAGTTTAGAAATGTAAATGTATATATTATAGTTTGGAACATCATAGAGGAAGCCAAATTTCCATGTCATTTAATACTTAAAAACATGAATATAAATTCAATATTTTGAATTAAAATAAAATACACATAATTAAAAATTACTCAAATTTTTAAGTTTATTAGTTTTTTTTAAAGGAATAAATCCATCTTCAATATCAAGTTTGAAGCACAAGAAGCCAAAAGTACTAATTAAATATATACTGCAACATTACAGAAAATTTGAGTCCTCTACAGGACCGTTTGACTTTCTGCAAATGTACATGTCTAATGGGATAAAAAAAAAGGGGGGTTGTCTTTTGTTTTTCTAAAAAAATTGGTCTCTACTCCTAAATAGGTGATCATGTGGGCCAAAAAACTATTTTTTTAATTTTTGGATATTATTTTTTCTAATTGCACATTTTCATATAGGAATACAATCTAACACAGGATCTAAATTTCCTATAACAACAATCACACTCTATTTTTAAAATCAAAATCCTATAAAAATTACAAAATAGTAAATTTGACTTGAAGTTAACTCAATGGTGTGCACATCCCATCGACAAAGTTGCACACCAAACATTCATTGATAACCATATTTGTGAACTACAACCATTTTGTTTATCATCCCTAGTGGTTAGGTTCAATATTTTGTACCAAATAATTTATCTAAGTGTCAAAATCAATTCAAAAATGCCTAAAAATAGAAAAACATTCAAGTAATTTTTTTCTTGGAAAAGCATATTTCCTATCTTATTTAAAAAAAAATTTAACCGTGATAACTAGATTCAAAAGTCAAAAATATGTTATTTGTCTTTGCAACCTATTAGGAATAATATGTAGAACACAAGGTTGCGGCAAATGGTGATTATACTACAGGTGCAAAAAAGGCTCTTTTACACATATTTTAAGAGACTTTGGAGTAGTTCTCTGTAATATATTAGTAGAATATCACTTTCACAAAGCTTCTGAGAATGTCTTATTTTTTGTTGTTTTCCTACGTTTTTTGGTTTATTAATCAATTAAAACTATTCACTTTGTCAATTTGGCCTTAAAGTATGTCTTTCAATCTTAGGATTTGTTGGTAAATAGATCTTTAGGATTTTTTATTGGTAGCAAATATTTGCTATTTTGGCCTCATTGTTTTCTAAATTTGTTAAGTTTGAAGGAAGAAGTCTTTTGTAGAAAAAATTTCTTTCAATTGTTCAGGCCTAGTAATGTCCCCATTATTATGTGAAATTGTAAAGCATTGAATGAGATTTACCTATTCAACAAGATCACAAGTTCCCCAAAGTTCCCTAGAGTTCAAGGACTGTGGAAACTCAATCACAATAGTAATCTGATGTAGCTGAGTAAACACCATGTTAGATAATAATAATAAAATATTTTTTAAAGTTATTCTTTAATTTGAATCATTTTTATTAAAAAATAATTTTTTTTAAAACTTATAATCTGATTGCACTACTATGGTTTACATCAAGGGAAACAATCCCGAAATAGTCTTTTAGAGGCCCAAAAAAACATTTAATAGAAGATACCAACCTATCAAGCTCCTTGCTCCTTAGAGACCCTTATTTCAATTTTTCCTAATAATGAAGGCATTTTACTATTTGAAATGTTGCTATTAGTTGTGGTTTAACTTATGGTTTTTTCTTAAGACTAATAAAAGTGATTGGTTTATGCCAAACTATAATAATCCTCTTATTTTGGTTCTAAAATAGTGCACAAGTTCTTGCATGAGTTCCTTCAATTGTTGTAGCCTACAAGAAGATGAAACATTGTGTTGAGATTATGCAAATTTTCAAGGCACGCTTTTATAGAAGTTTCTAATATTTTAGACAAAATCAATATAATGTGGTTTCCACTATAGTTTTCATTTACTTATCTCCTGAAAGTAGTGTAAATATCATCCAACATTCACCCCATTTTCATTAGAAATCCATGTGCATGTTCCCACTAATTAATCTCTAAAGGACCAAGGCATATTTTGAGCAAAAATTGTACAAAACTACCACTTTTTAGGGCAATGAGAAAAAATGATTTTTTTTTTTTTTTTTTTCAAAATTCAACCATAGAAATTTGAACTAGACTACATTGGGAATGTGTAAAAATAATTTCAAAACTTTGACTACATGAATTGAAAGATTATAACATTTGAAGTTAGAAGAAGGAAAAAATTTTGACCTTGTCCGACAAAGCCAGTAGCCCTTAACTCCTCCTAGAGTAAGGATTTAACACTACACATGCTTATTTTTTTGACATTTTCATGTAAGTTACATACTTGCCAAATTTCAAAGATAAAGGAGGAGTTTTGCAAAAGTTGCTTGAAATTGCCCGAGCTGCTTGAAAAATTCAAGATTTAAGATAGCATAACTTTTGATCTAGACATCTGATTGGAAAAAAATTATATTTCTACTAAGGGGATACATGTCTACCTCTTGTATCAAAATTTCATGAAGACCTAACCAAAATTGACTTCATAGGAATCTACCCGAATTTTTAATTGTTTGTTTAACGGACACTTGTCCTTTAGGGGTTAAACCACATTCATCCAATACTCATTCTAATTAGTGTGCCAAGATCTTGCACCTTTCAAACTCTTACTCTAGTTGAATTGTGTATTCTACTTTTTATGTAGAAAATCTCATATTTTTTAAAATTCTTCATGAAATTGTCGAATCCATACCTTAAATTAGTTTTTTGTTTTTTTTTATATGATGAGATATAAAAAAACTCTAATGTAAGGTGTCTAGTAGCGTTTTGGAATACTATTGGAAAGTTCTTGCAAGAAAGAGTGCACGGACTTTGTTTCATGGCATTTGGATCTACCTATAAAAGTTATTGAATTTCAAAGTTTTTATAAAATAAAAAATCAGAAAATTTTATATACTTTTATTTTGGCTACAACAACCACACAAGACACACTAATTTGAATGAATCCAGTAACAAAAAGTAATCTTTCATCCAAAATATAGATGAACATAGAATTCTATTATCTTTGGTCACCATTTGTAATGTAAGTGCTTTCAAGCAATACATGTATATTATCTAAGCCAAGGTGTTTTTTTGAGTGATTTTTTTGCTAAATAGCAATATTTTCTTTCTTACAAGGAATATTTGGTAAGATATTTTTGCTTTTTTAGTGGATCAAATTCCTCATTTGCTAGCAAATCTTGGGACAATATGGCTTCATTTGGGATAAATGTACATGGTTGTGGATGAATAAATAGAATTTCATCCATAGATTGCAAGTTTCATTCATTTCTATAAATGTAAATAGCATTGCGGCCATTTTTTGGTCAATGAATGACACAAAATCTTTGTATATATGATAGAAGAGCTCCCGGGGGTACACTTAGTTTTACTACAACAGACCACATGCAAACAAGTGGTTTTTAATAAACTATAATTTTAACTTCAAATTTTGAGCATTGTTTACTAATGACTATAGGATTCTACTCCCAAAATTTCAAACTCAAATAAAATATGGAATGATTTCTAAAAGAAGTTAAAAATGCACAAAAATGGCATGTTATTTTAGCTCAAATATTTTAAGAGAACACATTTAGATTACCATTGCATCAATATTCAACTCAAAATGAGCTTCTAATAGAGAGGTATTTTTAGGAATTTTTTTTTCATTTTTTAGACGTTTTTTTTATATAATATAGGAGTGTGAAAGTTATTTTTCAGTTCTATGGTGTATCTTTTTACTTCAAAAATTTGTAACTAATTATTATTAACAAATAAAAATATCAATAATTCAAAACATAAACCTTCAAAGTAGAAAAATCTATTCATATTTTTTTCATTTCATTTTATTTAAAATTCCAAAAGTATATTGGGGGTCCAAAGTTTTGTTCGCACGCTAACATCATAAAAAAGGGGAGTGCACCCCCCAAGGAAGGACTACTATTCATCCTCTAAATTTTGCATGAAAAGGAAAGTCTTATATAGTAGTTTAACTTCTAATGAATGTTTTGGGATTTTTTTAATCCTTAAAAAATAGGCCTGTGATCATAGAAACCATCCCCTTTGGCATTGTATAAATAGTTGGTTTAAAAAATCCTAAAGCTTTCATCAAGGTCAAACTATTATACAAGACCTCCCCTTTTTATGCAAAATTCAGAGGATGATTAGTTGCACTTTTGTCTCGCACAAAGATTCTCTGTCATTCATTGACCCAAAAATGGCTGCAACGTCGTTTTTTGGGTTAACCCATAAGCAATGCGGAAGACATTTTTTTAGCTAATGAATGGCAAAGAATGTCTTTATGTAGGATAGAAGTGCAACTATTCATCCTCCCAATTTTGTGTAGAAAGGGTATGTTTTCTATAGTAGTTTGTCTTCCAATAAATACCTTTTCATTTTTTTTAATCCAACAATTCTCATGGTATCCAAATAAATGATTTCCATGATGACCGGTTCATCATTTAACCCTTAAACAATGCAATAGATGTTTTCTAGCTGATGAATGACACAGAATCTCTCCATGCAAGATAGAAGTACAACTACTCATCCTTTAACTCCTAAAGGATTTTGACTATGTTTTTATTAAAAATGCTCTAAAATTGCCATCTCTAGTACAAGTACCAAATTTTTGAAAAAAAACCATTTTTGATACATCTAACCATAGGATCTTATATTGCTTTGGTTTGAGAATATGTAGAAAAATTTTCAGAAATTTTCACCATGTAGATTGCAAGATGTTAGTGTTTGAAGTAACAAAATCCTTGTTTTGTCCTTCTGAAAAACCGGGCAGCTGCACTTCTGATGGTTAGATCATTATGAAGAAATGTCCAAAATGGTGGTTACTCTTTGGATTCATTCTTCAAGGCAAGATGTCTACATGCTTGAAAATTTTTCAAATCATTTCGAATTGTACAACATATAGGAAAAAAAATAGAAAGTAGAAAGAAGTAGAAAATGATTCAAAATACAAAATTTTTAACAATTTATTTATGAAATTGAAAAATGCCAATCTCAATGGCTGTAATGTTTCAATAAACAATCTACACCCCATTATTTTATTTTTTCCCAAAAATATTGAAAATTGAGTTAAATAAAGGACTTCGAAGTTTATTTTAGACTAGAGATTCCATAAGTACCTTCAAACTACCCACAACTAAAATTCCTTGTAATTTTCATCTCATTAATTAAAATGGAATGATTCAAAGATATCCATGTATAAATAAATTTAGAAAATCAATTTCAAATTTTTAATTTTCTTAAAAAGTAATTTCGAAGGAAGTTTTTTTCTTGCCTAAATTATCCGCCAAACAAAAAAAACTACATATCATACGATAACTTTTTAACCATGTAGTCAAAAGTTATGAAAATTGTTGGGCCTTAAAGCTACTCCTTGGATACATGTTGTGTGAAACTTTCAATGGAAAAAAAATGAAAATTCCATTCCAAAATCGCTATGTTGCAAAAAAATGGTGTTTAGTCCTTTAGGGGTTAAATTTTGGAAGGCATTCTATAGTGAGTGCTTTTTCATTTTTTTTAAGCTAAAAATTCGCACAATATCCAAACAAATGATTTCCATGGTCACAGGCCCATCCTTTGACGGTTAAGGGGCTGCTTTCCACGGTCACAGGCCCGTCCTGTGGTAAATGAAAACATCCAACCTGATCCAACTGCCAACATGCAGCTCCAGTCATTGGTCTCTCTGGATCGCAAATGCAGGGGGGCCTCTGGGGCCGGTGAGAGTATATATTGCCCAGTTCTGAGTGTATCTCAACAGGCCATAGTCACAGAGCTCCGAACCCTAACCCTAGCCGATTCACTTTAGTCCGGGTTTTCTTCTACACACGATGCGTTTTGGTTTTGGTTTCTCATTTTGGTTTTAGTTCTTAGTTTTCATTTTGGTTTTTAGTTTTAGTTTTTAGTTTTAGTTTTGGGTTTTAGTTTCTTACTTGTAGGGAAGTCTTGGAAGAGCTAAAAAAAATTAACTAGATGGAGGGAGGTTGTTAATGAGGCTTCCAATTGATGTGAACATTGTATTAGAGGAAGAACATTTGGTGAGAGCCTACCATAGAAGTTTTGAGTGTTGAGTGTGGCTCTGAGTGTGACCTGTTTTGTTGAAACCGTCGTATTGGAGGAGTATTTGATGAAAGTCTACCATAGAAGCTCTAAGTGTCCTCTGTGTGACCTGTTTTGTTGAAACCATCATATTGGAGGAGTAGCATTTGGTGAAAGCCTACTATAGAAGCTCTGAGTTTGACCTTGAGTGTAACTTGTTTTGTTGAAACCGTCGTATTGGATGAATAGCATTTGGTGAAAATGTACCTGAGTGTGATTTGGTTTGTTGAAACCGTCATATTGGAGGAATAGCATTTGGTGAAAGCCTATCTTACAAGCTCTGAATGTTGCTCTGAATGTGACCTATTTTGTAGAAATCATTATATTGGAGGAGTAGCATTTGGGGAAAGCCTACCATAGAAGCTTTGAGTGTGACTTGTTTTTATTGAAACCATCATACTAGAGGAGTAGCATTTGGTGAAAGCCTATCATAGAAACTCTGAGTGCCCTCTGAGTGTGACCTGGTTTCAAATGACTTATTTTGTTAAACCAAAATAACATTGCATTTTCTTGGTTTCATTTTGACAGGAGAGTTTGGTTTTTTGCGTAACTAGCTTGTCTATGGTCACTGATTGTATGGAGGGCTACAACAATTGAATGTATGTATGTTTGCATGTGGTCAAGTGAATCTTGTTACCATGTTCACTTGCAATGATTTTACTATGAAGTTCTATTTTTTCTTTTTACTAGATGATTTGTTTTAACTTACATCATTTTAACTGTGGTAGCTCGACAAACAATCAGTGACCCTTGGCGACCTTGGCACGCACCTCCTTTTGTCAGAATGAAACTAAGGAAATGTAATGCAAGCAGAAAAAAAATACTAAACTCAAAGACAAGCACGAAAAGGAAAAAAAAGGAAGTATTTCTTGTCGTTAAAAGCTTGTGAGTTTTTGTTACATCTTTTCTTTATTATTTATTATCTAAGCTTTGAGACGTATATCCTGGCAGAGCGGCGGCTTGTGTAACTTTGCTCAAGTATTGCGGGAACTACCGTTACTGTTGGGATGGTGTGATCCATTGAAGTTTCGATAAGCGGGGTTCGGAATGTCTAATTCTTCACAGAGTGGGTTGGGTTATATTTGAGTGTGGGTCGGGTGGGTTATGGCCTGGCTTCAGGTTGCTTGGATTTTGTAGGGTGGCGAGGCGCTCATTTTTTTTGGATTGGTTGGTTGATACTGTGTTTCCTTATACTTCTGTAGGAAGTTCCCACGTTGCAGTGGTCTGGATTGCAGTCGTCTGGATACAAGCAAGGTGAGTTTCATTTGTTTGGTGTGTGTGTGGTTCATTTGTTTTTAGGATCTTTTCTTCGTGCAGTTGTCGTCTGATTTGGGTACTTCGATAAGCTCCTCAGGTAGAATGAGGTTTTATCATTGAGGTTTGATAATGGAGGCTTGTATTTATGGATGGGATTTTGTAGGTGTGCCCATCGAAGCATCCCCGCAACGCGGTGTGCGTGTGGTGGAGTTCGATTTGTGGCCGGCGTTGAGGTCACGCATGTGCCGCACATGAGATGACGATACAATTTGCGTGTCAGACTTTTTGATGCGGTCTGTGCAGCACGATCTAATGCAATCGATTTCAAGCCTTCAAGGAGTGCATTAGAGCCATCATCTTATCAATTCGCATTATCTAGTTTGTGGATCATCCGACATGCGCGCTACATTGCTGGCCAAGGCTGTTGAGGTTTAGGACTTTTTTTGGAAGGCTTCTTTTCCTAATGTATGACATGAGATTGAGTAGGAGCCTTTTGGGACAACTTTCTATCAATGGACACTAAACCAAGAAATGGAATCCAGATTCTTTTGGTGCACACTCTTGAGCTCATTTCATGTTTGAGACTCATTTTCCAATCATTTACTTGCTTTCATCATGCTTTTGTTCATCTCAATGCTTGGCAATGGAGTGTATTTGATCGAGGGAGTTTGGTGTAATCAACATGGTAGTGTTTTTTTTCAGTATTCGTTGACGTCTGCACATGGCATTCTTGCGCAATTGTTCCTGTTACAGGTATTGACAGAAATGTTGGGAGATACTTTGCATTACCCCCAAAACATCGGATCCATTATCCGAGTTTCCCTCTCCAGAGTCATTGAAAGATCCTATCATAATCATTCTCCACCAAACCACCAAAACTACATCTTGAAGCGAATGCTGCGGCTTTCGAAGGAAGACGCGGAGGAGGAGAATGCCAATTAAGGAGTGTTTTGTAGGCCATACGGTTGGATTTTCTCATTTCCATGCTCATTGCTTGGAAATGTTGCGATACTCGCCAAGATCGAGACACGAGTTCCTAATCAGTGTCGTCATGTGTACTCAGAGACGTCAGCTTCTGCGAAGCACAGTGCAAACAATATTTCCGAAAGATAAAACACTCTGCAAACAGAAAGCGAGTACAATGAGTTGGGAGCTGGGAATCGAGACCTTCTGATCAATACTTGAAGAAATTTCCGCCGCAGGTTACCCAAACTTGTTGATCCAGTGACCACCTCTCGGTTCAGTTGTAGGGTTAGCTTATGCATCTTTCTCAGCTTCATGAGATCAACCGAACAATGAAAAGTAAGGATTAACTAGATGATAAAATGAACCTCAAGGTGTAGAACAAATCAAATTGCGTTATGAAAATTCCAAGATTCTGAGAAAGTCAATAACTGTTCTTCAGAGTTGCAGATTGGTAACGAAGTAGATGTCACAATTTGACCCTAATTTCAATTCCTTACCTCCGATTGTGTAATTCCACCCACGATGAACACAAAAATCCGCGTTCCAGTAATGGTCGGTTCCGTCTTGAGAGCAAGAGAAAAGTAAGTGAAGTCCTGACATCTGCGAACCTTTAAGAATTATGGGAAGTTTGCAATTCCCATAATCTCCAACAATCAGCAAAGGTAGTTAATAACAACCGAATTTAGCAGTGATCTGCTTCCTGGTCTGTTGGCCGGCAATACTTCACGTATGTGTTCAAAAAATCCAAAATTTATAGCTCCTCAATCTGCTGAAAGCACCATTCATGTCCTTGAAGAACAGGTTGTGCTGGAAAATGTAACCGTGGGATCTTCTGTATGAGCGTGCATGTTATTGAGAAACGAAGTGGAATTCATGGAAGTCATAATTCAGGTCAAGATCTTGCGGTTTGAACGCAGAAAGTAGAGCGTTTTGACCTGGGCAGAAGTTTTGACCTGGGCAGAAGTTCAGAAGTTTTGCACTTATGCAATTCACTCGAACATGCTTTGAAAAATAACGGAAAAATTTGCAGTGCAAAGAGCATGAAATCAGGAATGCGACTGTGCACAATCCACGACTGTGAATTGCGCAAGACATGCGAGAATGTGCACCTTGCAATGCACAGGCCTTTGGGAAGATGGAACGAACAAGTCTTTTACGGAGGAGTTGACCACATCCTAAACATGCCCGATGGCTGAAATTTATGAAATGGCGACCCATTTCCAACCAGTGCCCCATAAAGCGATCAGTAGAGTGTCTCAAAATCGAGGGGAGGGTGAGACTTATTTGCATTAGCCCCTAAGCTTATTTCTGCCAAAAAAACACTCAAGACTGCCATTTCTGTAACAAAGAGTAAGAAAATTGGAATTTTTTTTTCTGGCATATCCAACCATGGGATCTTATACCTTACTAGTATGAGAATGTGTGGGAAAAATTTCAGAAATTTTGACCGCATAAATTAAAAGATATTTGCATTTAAAGTGAAAATAACAATTCTTTTGAGCACCTTGCCGGACCAAATTATTTGACTTTGAATTTTTTTAACTTTAATCTTTTGCACTACAAAGTTTTGAGCTTAAAATCCTTATTGTGAGAAATTGAGTTGAGAGTCTAGGAAAAAACAAATTCAGAGAAAAACTTAGTTATCATGCTTTAAAAGTAAGTATGAGAAAGAAGGGAAATCGAAATTATTAATATGTTTAAAATGGAATTAAAATGCACTAATCCCAATGGTGAGATTGTACTAGCAAGTAAGAAAAATCATGTAAAAAACATTTCAGAAAAATTGTAAAAATTGCATTCAAAAATGAATTCTATAAGTTATTTTTTCAGGAAGATGCTTTAACATTCCCCAAAACAAGATCGTCCATAAATTCCTCATAAAAACTCCAAATCGAATGAATCAAAGCTTTCCATGTAGACAAAAATATAATCTATGAGAAAAAAAATTTAGAAAAAAAAATTCAAATTTTTGAAATTTTTCTTTTGTTGTCCCCTCTCCTTTGTTTTGAGCTTATTTGGGCATAACTTTTGTTCCTGAGCATCAATTGAAAAAAGCATTATATTCCCATGAAGCTCATCAGTTTATCCATCATCAAAAAAAGTTTCAAAAAATCATGACAAAATTTCAGCCCAAAGGTACCAGCTCGAAATCCAATTTGTCCCCCAGAGGGACAATGATCTTTTAGGGGTTAATTTCGAATTCAAAGAAACTAGGTTCTGTAACCAATGTGGTCCCAACATTGCTACAAAAACTTGTGCCTCCTTTTGTGTGCCAGAGGTACCTACAAGTACTCTCCTAATGATCAATTTTGTAAGAGTCTAAACATTGGACATGGGTCAAGCCCAACTTCAAACTTTTACAATTTCATAGTAATATCAGTTCAAGTTCTATATTCACCAAACTTTCTACTACAACACCATTTCTATCATTGCACTTCTGTAAATATTTGCTTCTTCACCAAGTACTGTTGCAGATCATGTCCGCCATGGCTTAAGTCCTCGGTTGTGGGTGGCTTCATCTTACAGAGGCACTTGATTTGCATGTCCCTACTGACAAATGTTTGGGTACATCTATGCAAGCACTTCTACATGCGTTTCCTGCTACTCATGTGCACCGATAAAGGACGGGCTTGTGACCATGAAAGCATCCCTCTAACCCTTAAAGAATGAGCCAATTCTCAAGGAAATCATCTATTTGGGTACCGTGTGAATTATAGCCAAGGTGAACTGCCTCCCTCATTGCCCCGTTTTACCACTAGGAAAAACGTTGTGGAATTTTTATTCGCAATCAGATGAATTTTTTTGCAAATTATGAATTCAGATTTGCAATCAGCAAACCTAAATTAG
Source organism: Climacium dendroides (assembly GCA_950106755.1). Taxonomy (NCBI): domain Eukaryota; kingdom Viridiplantae; phylum Streptophyta; class Bryopsida; order Hypnales; family Climaciaceae; genus Climacium; species Climacium dendroides. Next base: position 23,498,992 of record OX467091.1, read on the forward strand.
CTAGGGGCAACATGGAAATATAAAAAATCATGGCAAAAAAATAGGGGACTTTTTTCACTATTAACCTTGCCCGGGGCAATGAAGGGTCAGTTCTCCCTGCCCGTGAATTATTGGTTTATAAAATTGAAAAAGGGCTCATTGGAAGATAAACTAGTGTAGAACACCTTTTCTTTCTATACAAAATTTGGAGGATGAATAGTTTCACTTCTATCTTGCATGGAAAGATTCTGTGTTGTTCATCAGCTACAAAACATCTACCACATTGTTTAAGGGTTAAACAACAAGCCGGTCATCGTGAAAATCGTTTGTCCGGGTACCATAAGAATTGTTGGGTTATAAAAAATGCAGAAGTGCTCATTGGAAGTGTAAACAATTGTAGAAAATATTCCCTCTCTACACAAATTTCAGAGGATGAATAGTTGTACTTCTGTCTTACATGGAAAGATTCTTTGTCATTCATTGGCTAAAAAACGTCTTCCGCATTGTTTATGGGTAAACAACATTGCAGCCATTTTTCAGTCTATGAATGACAGAGAATCTTTGTCTATGAGACAGAAGTGCAACTAAACATCTAAATTTTTCATAAAAAGGGGAGGTCTTTTATAATAGTTTGACTTCCAATGAGAGCTTTAGGATTTTTTTAAACCAACTATTTATACAATGCCAAAGGGGATGATTTCTATAATTACAAGTCCATTCATTAAGGATTAAAAAAATCCACAAACACTCATTTGAAGTCAAACTACTATATAAGACTTTCCTTTTTATGCGATGAAATAGTTGCCCTTCTATTATATATAGAGAGATTCCATATCATTCATCGACAAGAAAATGGCCACAATGTCATTTATGGATTAGGAAGTGCAAAAAGCAATAATTAATAGAAGGACAAAGCTATTTACGTCTATGGAAATGGACAAAACTTGCAATCTATGGGTGAAATTCTATTTATTCATCCACAACAATGTACATTAGGTACATTGTAGGGAGTGTATCTATAGGTACCTCTGGCACTCAAAAGGAGGCACAAGCTTTTGTAGCAGTGTCCGGACCACATTGGTTACACAACCCAGTTTCCTTGAATTCGAATTAATGCAAACCAGTCCCACCCTCTCCTGAATTCGAGACACCCTACTGATCGCAGTATGGGGCACTGGTTGGGAATGGGTGCCTCCACCTCATTTCAGTCATCGGGCATGTTTGGGATGTGGCCTGTGCATTGCAAGGTGCACATTCTCGCATGTCTTCCGCAATTCACAATGAATTGTGCACAGTCGCATTCCTGATTTGATGCTCTTTCCACTGCAAATTTTTCAGTTATTTTTCCAAGCATGTGCGTGTTTGAGTGAATTGCACAAGTGCAAAACTTCTGAACTGCCCGCCCAGGTCAAAACGCTCTGCTTTCTGCGCTCAAACCGCAAGATCTTGACCATCGTAGATGCGGAGCAATCCAAGGTTTGATACAAAATCTTACTCCATCATGCGCCATGTACAAAGAGAAGCATCTAATTCAAAATCAAACCCTCTTAAGTCTCTGGCCGAGGTTGTATACGATTACGCAAAAGTTGAAGTCTTACGCTACTGAGCACACGCAGATTGCAGCAACAATCAATGAGAAGATCAAGAAAGAAAGCTTGAATGACATGTATTGGAAAGCAGGAACCAGGTTTGGTAGACGGGGAAGCAACTAGCAAGGATCTCCTCAGCATGATCAGCTCCAAGCAGGTACATTAACCCTGGAGCGCTCCGACGTCCCAAAAGCGGACAACAAACAAAGTTCACCACTTCCAGACTACCGAGAAAAAAGAGTTTTCATTCATTTTTTTTGGAGAGATTGGACATGGGTTTGTGATTGACAGACGGTGATGGCGATGGTATTAGTGAGTGTAATCGGAAGAGAAAAATGCTTGTTGTGAAACATGTTGAGTTTAGCAGGAAAGTTAGCGGTGCCTGACCTGAACAAAGTGCTGCGATGATCTTCTTTGGGCAAAACATTACAAATGAACAGTAGGCACAAAGCTTAGGTCACTACCCGAGTACCCGTGCTATTTATTAAAAAAATTACAACGGCTCACTACAAAATTGAAAGAGAAGAGGACGTCAATTAGTACGAATAGGTGCAATAGAGTGCCACATGTCCAACTATGAATAAGATGCACTGTTTTATGACAATGTCACAGGAATGAGCCAGTGGGGGCATTCAGAAATCACGGGAAATGTGGTGGCTGACAAACGCTTACATCACATCACTGGATCAACAAGTTTGGGTAACCTGCGGCGGAAATTTCTTCAAGTATTGTTCAGAAGGTCTCGATCCCCGGCTCCCAACTCATTGTACTTGCTTTCTGATTGCAGAGTGTTTTTTCTCACGGAAGTATTGTTTGCACTGTGCTTCGCAGAAGCTGACGTCTCTGAGTACACCTGACGACACTGATTAGGAACTCGTGTCTCGATCTTGGCGAGTATCGCAACATTTCCAAGCAATGAGCATGGAAATGAGCAAATCCAACCGTATGGACTACATTACACTCCTTAATTGGCACTCTCCTCCTGCGCGTCTTCCTTCGAAAGCCGCAGCATTCGCTTCAAGCTGTTCTTTTGGTGGTTTGGTGGAGAATGATTATGATAGGATCTTTCAATGACTCTGGAGAGGGAAACTCGGATAATGGATCCGATGTTTGGGGGGTAATTCAAAGTATCTCCCAACATTTCTGTCAATACCTGTAACAGGAACAATTGCGCAAGAATGCCATGTACAGACGTCAACGAATACTGAAAAAAAAAACACTAGATTACACCAAACTCCCTCGATCAAATACACTCCATTGCCAAGCATTGAGAGCAGCAAAAGCATGATGAAAGCAAGTAAATGATTGGAAAATGAGTCTCAAACATGAAATGAGCTCAAGAATGTGCACCAAAAGAATCTGGATTTCATTTCTTGGTTTAGTGTCCATTGATACAAAGTTGTCCAAAAAGGCTCCTACTAAATCTCATGTCATACATTACGAAAAGAAGTCTTCCAAAAAAAGTCCTAAACCTCAGCAGCCTTGAGCAGCAATGTAAAGCGCATGTCGGATGACCCACAAACTAGATAATGAGAATTGATAAGCGTTATCCCTGATGGCTCTACTGCACTCCTTGAAGGCTTGAAATCCATTGCCTTGGGAAATGTGCTGCACAGACCGTATCAAGAAGTCCGACACCCGAAATGTACACCCATGGTACACCTGCAAAATCCCATCCAGTCCGAACCCACCCGACCCACAGTCAAAGATAACCCAACTCACCCTGTCAAGAATTAGACATTCCGAACCCCGCTTACCGAAACTTCAATGGATCACACCGTCCCAACAACGACGGTAGTTCCCGCAAAACTTCCTCGAGCAAAGTCACACAAGCCGCCACTCTGCCAGTACACACTTCTCAAGGAAAAGATATTACAGAAAAGATGTAACAAAGATTAAAAAGGCTTTAACGCTGAGAAATACCTCCTTTGTATTTTTTCCTTCCAATATTTGTCTTTGAATTGAGTATTTTATTTGCTTGCATTACATTTCCTTAGTTTCATTCTGACAAAAGGAGGTGCGTGCCAAGGTCGCTAATGGTCAATGATTGTTTGTCGAGCTACCACAGTTGAAATGATTTTAAATAAAACAATCCATCCATTAAAAAGGAAAAAGAGAGCTTTATAGTAAAATCACTGCAAGTAAGCATGAGGAACAAATTTCACTAAACCGCATGCAAACATGTCGTAGCCCTCCAAACAATTAGTGACCAGAGACAAGCTAGTCACGCAGAAAAACCAAACACTCCTGTCAAAATGAAACCAAGAAAATGAAATGTTCCTCTCGTTTTAACAAAATAGGTCACATCAAAATCACACTGTGAGCTTCTATGATAGGCTTTCACCAAATGTTGCTCCTCCAATATGATGTTCACACCAATTGGAAGCATTAGTAACAACCTCCCTCCATAAACTCCGTTTGTTGGCTCTTAAGGACTTCGCCACAGTTACAAAACTAAAACCAAAACTAAAACTAAGGACTAAAACCAAAACTAAAACTAAAACTAAAACTAAAAACCAAAATGAAAACTAAGAACTAAAACCAAAATGAGAAACCAAAACCCAAACCAAAACGCATCGTGTGTAGAAAAAAACCCGAACTAAATTGAATCGGCTAGGGTTCGGAGCTCTGTGACTATGGCAGCTGTTGAGATACACTCAGAACTGGGCAATATATACTCTCACCGGCTCCAGTGGCCCCCCTGGCGCCCCCTGCATTTGCGATCCAGAGAGACCAATGACTGGAGCTGCATGTTGGCACTTGGATAAGGTTCGATGTTTTCATTTACCACAGGACGTTAACCGTTTGCGATGTGATGTAAGCGTTTGCCAGAAACCACATTTCGTGTGATTTCTGAATGCCCCGTTTTATGTGTCTCCTGCTACTGATGTGATGTAAGTTTGCCAGCAACCACCTTTCCCGTGATTTTTGAATACCCCCACTGGCTCATTCCTGTGACATTGTCATAAAACAGTGCATCTTATTCATAGTTGGACATGTGGCACTCTACGGCACCTATTCGTAATAATTGGCGTCCTCTTTTCTTTCGATTTTGTAGTGAGCTGTTGAAATTTTTTTAATAAATAGCACGGGTAGTAATCTAAGCTTTATGCCTACTGTTCATTTGTAATTTTTGGCCCAAAGAAGATCATTGCAGCACTTTTGTTCAGGTCAAGCAGATCTAATTTTCCTCCAGAACTTAACATGTTTCACGACAAGCATTTTTCTCTTCCGAGAGGGCTTTCCAGAGAAGAAAATATTCACCGCAAATGATAAACAAAGGTACGAGTTAAAAAACAAAAAAGTCTTCCGAACTTTTTTCCTCGACGAATTTGAGCTGCTTTGTTTTTGGTGCCGAATTTCTGCATCATATCCGTCAATCGTAATTACTTGCTTGTGCCCCCAAGGAGAGTCGAGCGTTAAAACAAGAATCGAAATTGCAATTAAAAAATCCAAGTTCTGTTGCAAAAACATTAAACTCCGAATTCACTCACATCAGCGATGTGAAGATCTCGTACGTTTCTCCATCCAGATTGGGTCGGGGTCAGTCTGCAAGGAGAATCTCTTTATGCTCTTTCTTGCATGAGGTAGTGGTAAACTTCAACCACATAAAGATCAGAAGCTGATCGATTGTAATCCGGTAAATTTTTTCGAAAATCATAAAACGTAAAGGCTGAATCGCCTACACCTCTACGTGACAAATTAATCGAATTGTGCTACTTCGATGCAATTCGTTCAAAACCAAGCCCAAAAAATGCTGGCGGTGGCGCTCGAAAGCTAAGCTAGTACTAGAAAGGAAGTGCATTATCTAAGGATTGTATACTGAACGATTACAATACGATTTCTTGAAATTTTAGGTTCAACTCTATCTCTAATCCCACACCGCAGCTGCGAGTATTGTAGGAACAAGGTCACGAGCTGTAATTTCATAATCGGAAGCGTCCGCCGGCGGCAGCTGCAACTATGGAAACTCCTGCCATCATCACAACCGAGGAACTGTTCAGTGGATTTGAGATGAAATCGTGCAACAAATTTCAAAGAAAAGTCAACAACAACCAAACACGGTATTGAATGGAATATGGTGGTCAGCTTGAACGTTGGCTTATACCTTCAGGGAAGCAAACACTGTAGATAGTCGTAGAGGCATACTTTCAATGCAAAGGTTGAAATCGCGATATGTCTCACCAGATTCCCCATACAAATGTTCCAGCACTTTGTCATAGTCTAGCTCTTGAGAATCTCTACACAACCGTCAAAACGGGTCAGCCACAAAACCCTACCGTCCGAAATGCATTGAAATATATGTATTGAGATAGCACAAGCCGATTCTTCAGGTAGAGGTGTAGACATTGATATAGTAAACCAATTTCATATTTGCCAAAGTAGCATTAACTTCATTTGGTTCGGGAATACTTCATTCCTTAGACCTTAGGGCTAAAACTACCAAGTCAGATCTGTTTGAACTTCGAAATCTCTCAAAACTGAAAATCAATCACAGGCAACACAGAATCAAATAGCTTCACTACTTTGTTTAAAAAGGTTTTTCGGCCGGCCTCTGTTTCGAAATGAGTACCTGCTTGCGTGACGATCGTCGAGAACTCCAAGTTCATCTGCAGTGTGGAGGACAATTAATTTCACCACGAGGACTACACTGCATACCCACGTAAACCGACCCACTCCACATGAAATGCTGGATGGTACGATGAAATGAAATACATGAAGTGACGATGTGCGATCTCTCGCCGATGATTCACGCGGATTCATACGTACCTCTTGAAGTGTCGGAAGAAATTTCGGCCCAGATCGGGTAGCACGTTGCAGTTCAACGGTAGCCGTGTGACTCTCCACATGGGCCAGAATCCTTTGGTTTCATCTTTTGAAACAGATAGCATTCAACTGAAGTCGCCTGACTTACGAAAGTTCAATGTAAACAACTGATCATCATCGTAATATATATTATTTACAGGATTGTGGACACACTTGCCTAGAGAAGAACGAATGAAATAAACTGCGTCAAGAGCTGGTGATGGCTGCCTTTTCTTTCACTTGGGGAGCGGACACATCAGCCCACGCTTCAACAATAGTGTGGTCATGCTTCAACGAGGCTTTAACATTTCAGCTTTGAAAAGTCATAAAAAATTCAACTCTTGTCAGAATGTTTTCATTCTTTTTGCAATTGACTTCTCTCTCAAACAATTCAATCTCTAAAAAAAATGAGAGTTGATAAATAACTTCTCCAAAGAACCTAGATAGCAAATATGTGTTGTAATGGGTAGTTCTACCTTTATTAAATTCTCTCCCACTGCATGAGAGCACAAACATGAAACATATCCATAATTAATCAAGGTAAGGCTTCCGTGATCTATGGATTTCAGATCAATATCCATCCATAGAAACATAGAAATATAGAAACAAAATCACTCGGTGTATTCAGGCAGATCTAACAAGCTGAGTGAGACCTGATGAACTCAGGCCATATTCGTTAACCTGTAAAGGACCAAAGGCGTTTTTTTGGCAACATAGTGATTGTGAACAGTTCACTACAAATGGAATTTTCATTTTTTTTTCATTGAAATTTTCACACAACATGTGCCTGAGGAGTAGCTGTAAGGCCCAACAATCTTCATAACTTTTGACTACATGGTTAAAAGTTAGTGTATGATATGTAGTTTTGTTTGTTCAGTAAGCGGTCCAAGCAAGAAAAAAACTTCTTTCAAAATCACTTTTTAAAAAAATAAAAATTTGAAATTGGTTTTTCTAGATTTGTTTATACATGGATATCTTTGAATCATTCCATTTTGATTAATGAGATGAAAGATATGAGGAGTTTTAGTTGTGGGTAGTTTGAAGGTAGTTATGGAATCTCTACTCTAAAATAAACTTCAAAGTCCTTTATTTAACTCAATTTTCAATATTTTTAGAAATAAAATAAAATAATTGGATGTAGATTGTTCATTAAAACATTACAACCATCGAGATTGGCGTTTTTCAATTTCATAACTAAATTGTTAACAATTTTGTATTTTGAATCATTTTCTACTTCTTTCTACTTTTTATTTTTCTCTTATATGTTGTACAGTTCTAAAATGATTTGAAAATTTTCAGACATGTAGTCACCTTGCCTTGAAAGAATGAATGTAGAGAATAACCACCATTTTGGACATTTTTTCATAATGATTTGACCTTAAGAAGTGCAACTACTCGAGTTTTTGCAGGGACAAAAAAATGATTTTTATTACTTCAAATGCTAATATCTTGCAATCTACATGCTGAAAATTTCTGAATTTCGTTTTACATATTCTCAAACCAAATTAATATAAGATCCTATGGTTAGATGTACCGAAAATATTTTTTTTCAAAAATTTTAGTTCTTGTACTAGAAATAGTAGTTTTGAAGTAGTTTTGGTGAAAACATAGTCAAAATACTTTAGGGGTTAATTTGGAATTCAAAGAAACAAGGTTTTGTAGCCAATGTGATCTTAAGACTATTACAAAACCTTGTGCCTCCTTATGTTTGCTACAGGTACCTACAGATACTCTCCCTACAATGTACCTAATGTACATTGTTGTGGATGAATAAATAGAATTTCACCCATAGATTGCAAGTTTTGTCCATTTTCATAGACATAAATAGCTTTGTTCTTCTATTAGTTATGGCCTTTTGCACTTCCCAATCCATAAATGACGTTGCGGTCATTTTCTAGTTGATGAATGAGACAGAATCTTTGTATATATAATAGAAGAACAACTATTTCATTGTCTGAATTTTGCATAAAAAGGAAAGTCTTATATAGTAGTTTGACTTCAAATGAGTGTTTGTGGATTTTTTTAATCCTTAATGAATGGACTTGTGATTATAGAAATCATCCCTTCTGGCATTGTATAAATAGTTGGTTTGAAAAATCCTAAAGCTCTGATTGGAAGTCAAACTATTATGAAAGACCTCCCCTTTTTATGCAAAATTTAGAGGATGATTAGTTGCACTTCTGTCTCATAGACAAAGATTCTCTGTCATTCATAGACCAAAAAATGGCTACAACGTTGTTTTGGGGGTTAACCCATAAACAATGTGGAAGACGTTTTTTAGCTAATGAATGACAAAGAATCTCTCCATATAGGACAGAAGTGCAACTATTCATCCTTCAACCCCTAAAAGATTTTGACTATGTTTTCATTAAAAATGCTACAAAACTACATCTCTAGTACAAGTACCAAATTTTTGGAAGAAAAAACATTTTTGATACATAGATTGTACAACATATAGGAAAAAAAATAGAAAGTAGAAAGAATTAGAATATGATTTAAAATACAAAATTGTTAACAATTTATTTATGAAATTAAAAAATGCCAATCCCAATGGTAATTGCAATGTTTCAATAAACAATCTACACCCCATTATATTATTTTATTTTCCAAAAAATTTGAAAATTGAGTTAAATAAAGGACTTCGAAGTTTATTTTGGACTAGAGATTTCATAACTACCTTCAAACTACCCACAACTAAAATTCCTTGTAATTTTCATCTCATTAATCAAAATGGAATGATTCAAAGATATCCATGTATAAATAAATCTTGAAAATCAATTTCAAATTTTTATTTTTTTGAAAAGTGATTTCGAAAAATGTTTTTTTTTTGCCTAAATTATCCGCCAAACAAAGAAAACTACATATCATACGAGAACTTTTTAACCATGTAGTCAAAAGTTATGAAGATTGTTGGGCCTTAAAGCTATTCCTTGGGCACATGAAAATGAAAATTCCAAAATTGCTATGTTGCCAAAAACTATTGATTGGTCCTTTAGGGGTTAAATTTTGGAAGGCGTTCTATAGTAGTTTGTCTTCCAATGAGTTCTTTTTCATTTTTTTTAAGCCAAAAATTCACACAATATCCAAAAAAATGATTTCCACGGTCACAGGCCCGTCCTTTAACGGTTAAGGGGGATGCTTTCCACGGTCACAGGCCCATCTTTTTAACGGTTAAGGGGATGGTTTCCACGGTCACAGACCCGTCCTGTGGGGGCTGAAGTAAATGAAAAAATCCAACCTGATCCAACTGCCAATAAGGTGGGTGGCTCTAATCTGGACCCGCTTCTAAAACCAATTTGGTACATTCTACTTTTAAAATGTACGCACTGCGTACATTTCGGAAGGGGGTCGATTTTAGAATCCACTGTTTTTCAGCTTCAAAAATTTGTAACTAATTCCACAAAGGTCCAAAAAATATGAAACGACTTGGATTAGATGCCAATTCCATTTTTCTTTCTACCAAAATTCACTGAAAATTGTTTCGAGCTGTTTAGCTTTCCCAAAAATGCAATCAGCTCTTGAAGGGTCGGTTTAAGAGCCACCTACCTTATGCAGCTCCAGTCATGGTCTCTCTGGATCGCAAATGCAGGGGGGCGCCAGTTATCCTCTGGAGCCGGTGAGTATTTCTAGCCCAACTCTGAGTGTATCTCAACAGCCACCATAGTCACAGAGCTCCGAACCCTAACCCTAGCCGATTCAACTTAGTTCTTAGTTTTCATTTTGGTTTTAGTTTTTAGTTTTAGTTTTGGTTTTAGTTTCTTACTTGTAGGGAAGTCTTGGAAGAGCTAAAAAATTAATTAGATGGAGGGAGGTTGTTATTGAGGCTTCCAATGAACATTGTATTGGAGGAACAACATTTGGTGAAAGGCTACCATAGAAGCTTTGAGTGTGGCTCTGTGTGTGATATGTTTTGTTGAAATCATCGTATTGGAGGAGTAGCATTTGGTGAAAGTGTACCATAGAAGCGTTGAGTGTGACTTGGTTTGTTGAAACTGTCATATTGCGAAAATAGTTTATCTATCATCAAAAACAGTTTCAAAAAATCATGACAAAATTTCAGCCCATAAGTACCTACTTGAAATCCAATTTGTCCCCCAAAGGGACAATCATCCTTTAATGGCCTTATTTGTAAAATGAGACAATCTGCACATTTCGAGACTACAACCCTGAAACATTTCTATTTAAAAATCATAGTAATTACAAAAATGATTTGAATAACATGAAATTTTAAAAAAAAATGAAAATTATAGTGATTTATTCTCGAGTCAAGGATAAGATGAGCTTGCAACCTTTGGGAAATCAACGATTTTTATATATATTAATACATTGATATCTCAACTTACCAAGTAGTCTTAAAATTGAACAATTATTATAATTTATCTTCGAATCGAGGATAAAAATAAGACTACCAAAAGTCTCAATATAACGAATATGGCCTTTATAGGGGTTAATTTTGAATCCAAAGAAACTAGGTTCTGTAACCAATGTGGTCCCAACATTGCTACAAAAACTTGTGCCTCCTTTTGTGTGCCAGAGGTACCTACAAGTACTCTTCCAGTGATCAATTTTGTAAGACTCTAAACATTGGACATGGGTCAAGCCCAACTTCAAGCTTTTACAATTTCATAGTAATTTCAGTTCAAGCTCTATATTCACCAAACTTTCTACTACAACACCATTTCTATCATTGCACTTTTGTAAATATTTGCTTCTTCACCAAGTACTGTTGCAGATCATGTCCGCCATGGCTTAAGTCCTCGGTTGTAGGTGGCTTCACCTTACAGAGGCACTTGATTTGCATGCGCATACTGACAGATGCTTGGGGTACGTCTACGCAAGCACTTCTACATGCATCTCCTGTTATTGATGTGATGTAACACTGGGAGCTTTGGGGCATTCAGTCGGGGTTGAACTCGGGTGTTTCAGCCCTCAGTCTAGCCCCCTCCAGCATGGGTTGGAAAACGGGGGGGCTAGATTTTCTAACCCCCAAATTGTAGCAACAGCCCGGGGCTAAATTTGAAATTTAGCCAGGGGGGTAATACTTAGCCGTAGGCTAAATTTTTTTTACAAATCCAAAAACGTGAATGCATCTCATGACCTCTTCGGATGAATTTCATTGAAAATTGGATAGAGCTTCTTATACACAAACGGATGAATGCTTTTAACTACCTGAATGGTCACAACTAAACTGGTACTATCACACTCAAATTTAGTACACACAGCAAACATGTTTGCACAATAAGAGAAAATCTGAGAATACAGTTTGCACAATAAGGATTTGAATGAAACTTTTTACTTTGAATTTGAATTACTAACTGAAGGTATCCATCCACTAATTCAAGTGGACAAGTATATATAGTAGTAGCTGAAGACATGAGCTACACTGCGATCCATGCTTCATAAGCTGCAGACATACTCTCCTACAAGAAACTTAGAGGCATCATATAAATAACCTTCATTCTAAACACTCACTCTTTCCTTTGATCTACATACATGATTGGTGAATAAAGTATCCAAATCACCATGTCCAGAAATATTTTGTATCTAACTTACTGAGTTGATCAGCTTCTTTTGACAATGAGCATCTTGAATTGAGACCCCTCTAAGCCAGTAGCATCCACGAACCAGGATCCCTCCGGAAACCACTAGTGCCATGCTTGAGAAGTTGGTTGAAAAATGAAACCATCTTACGGGCCAAAGAAGATCCACTTCGCCTGTCCATTAATCATCTGCGCAAACACCTTTCTTCTACACGTCCGCCTAACAAAGTCATCCAACATTAATCAATACCAACTCGGGAAACTTAGTAGTTTGAGCATAGAGTAGAGAGCAGAGTGCAAAGAACAGAAATGTACCCTAATTCCGTGGAATTTTTACATCTAAATAAAACTAGCAGCAAGTAAAATCTAAAGGCATTGATTACAGAATTTCTAATGAAGGACTTTGTAGAATTGGATTTTTATAGTGTAAGGATGCAATTAGGGTTGACATCATCAAAACAAGTTTACAATCAAACAGAAGTATAAGGAGACCTGCAAAGATATACGTAAATAAAACCAAATCCCAACTCATATAAAATCCAAATCAAAACAAAGCATAGGATCTCAAGTCAATAAATTCAAAACGCCCCATCAATGGCTAGAACTACTACTATCCTCCCCATGTTTAGCCATTAGATCTATGTAATCCAAAACACGCTTATTGAAACTACAAGCGCGAGTAGGGGGTGGTGATGGTGCCTCTACAAATTGATGTGCAATCCCACCAGCATATGAAGGGAGCTCAAATGCCTTAGGGGGACTTGTAAACATGTTTGCAGTGAGGACATGAATCAGACTTTCCCTTGGAACTCTGAATAGTCAAGAAAAGTAAACAAATAAGTAGAAAGAAGAAACAAAGAATCATGGAGAAGAAAAAATTGCAAACAAACAATGAAGAATGCAAACAACAAACTTACGCACATAGCAAATCGAAGTTGTGCTTTGCCATCTTCTTAGGAGGCAGAGCAAAAACGGATCCTCGCGGTTGGGCAATTTGATGGGAAGTAGTCTCTGGGTCAGGGTCTCTTATGGGGAAGAGGAGGGCATTGAAGATGTCCAAATCCACCTCGAGAGCCACAATATGGCGCTAAAGTGCGTGACATGCAATAATGAAACCACCTAAAACATTTAGAACCAAATTGTGAGAAGTTATAACATAAAGAAATAAAGTAGTGGAAAGAAGAAGATTAAAATTTAAAGAGGTTGAAAACAAACCTAAAACACATTATCAATCCATCACGATGTCATCCTTGTTCGTGAGGGCGGAAAAAAGGATGGAAAAAAACTCAAGACGTTTCTCACGAGCACCTCTCCATGGCACGCCGTCCTCCCTCATAGCTTGATTCTTTTCATCCGTGAAACTGTTGAGCCAACCATCCCTTTGGAGGTTGTAACCCATCTTATCAAAAGCTGTATTTCGTACCTTCAGAACGGAGTTGACCTGAACTAACACTTTGATGAAGAACTTGCGAGTCTGAAAGAATGAACATGAATGTGTTTGTATCAATGAATCTACAAAATGCACTAAATTTGTGGTAGAGTAGAGGGAGAAAAACTTACCACTCAGTAAGGAACCACAGGCGACTGAAGGTCGAGGTCATTCATGCCAAAGCATTCTTCAGCCACGTAGAAGTTCATAGTGTGTGCCTAGTTGTGGATATCCCTTGATACATCAAGATCAGCGGCATGAGTGAAGACGATGATGCCATCATCATGGAGGTTGGCATTTGCAAAGGCAAACAAAACCTCAAAGTATGAAGTAGACCGCTTGTTCCAAGTTGGCACATTATTGGAGTAGGTAGAAATCTGTGGCACACGTAGGTTCTCGGGCACATCTGCAAAGAGTAGATCGATGCCCATGTGGACCTTCTCCTTGACATTGGATCGAGTACGACTTGCTCCAACCTACGTAGGGAAATTGTTGTGAGAATTTGAATATGTAAGAAAAATTGAATTCTAGAAATAAAAATGAATGCAGTAGAAAGAAATTGGATTCAAATCTTAGTTAGGAACTCTTGAATGCGAGTGTAGGCTGAATGACAATTCCCAGTCTTCATAAGGTGCTCAATGACCTCTACCATGTCCACATTCTCAATCAGACTGAGTATAGAGGGCTTTTCCGAGGAAGTGACTGAAGTATCTGGCGCAATTGCCTTCCGCTTACGTGGCTCAAAGGGAATGGTGATGTTGCTTTGAGAAGGAGTGGGGGCCGGGTCGATAGGAGCAATGGAAGGGATGAAGGACGGAATAGAGGAGGGAGTGGCGGAAGGACTTCCAACGCCTGTAGTGTCAAGGGCAGAGGGAGGAGGTGCTGAAGCCTTGGAAGCAGAGCGAAGGGACATACGAGGTTGAGAAGTTTGGGTACTTGAAACTGTGCCAACCAACTTGCCATTTTTGCCCTTGGGCACGTTAACTGGCTTGGTTGCCTTCTCCTTCCCTTTATCCGTCGTCTCCGCTTGTAGAGGCTCCAAGTTAGAAGGATGATTAAGCACCGGAGCTATAGCAATGAACGAAGAGTGAAGTGCCACCTCAGAGGCAGGGATGAAAACCCTAGAACAATCAATGTACCAACCACAAGCCTTGAGGTGGGGATCTAGGTACTTGGCCACTTGTGTCTCCATATACATGAATTGGTTAGACTCCAAATTCACCCAATCATCCAAGTAAGGTGGTAGAAATGATGATGAAATAGCTTGTTTGGAAAAAAACTCTTGGAAGATGTACCTGAAATACAAGGCAAAGGTTAGTAAGGGAAGGGTGGAAGGAGGACAAGAATGGTAGGAAGAAGGTGCGGGATGCATGCAAACCTGTAAATTACGCGTTGTACAATTTGGCACCCACCAAACTCATTTAGGTTGGAGGCTTTGAAGAATCTCAGATTTGCATTGTCATCAAAGAATTGCTCAAAGGCCGTGTCCAACAAAAAAATCCTCCAGCGGTCAACAAACTGTGCAGGTCGTAATGCACCCATGGAGACATTCCAATCAATGGGTCGAGCAAAGCTTGACTTCATGGAAGCAAACTCCTCCAACACAGTGTGCTCCAACTGCATTACCACAAGTAAAAAGTAAGAATCCCAAAGAATGATACAAAACAAATTTAAGAAGGGGAGAGCAATTAGAAAATGAACCTAAGCCTAGAAGGATGATTTGTTTAGCCACACATCAAGAATCCTCTCCTTAAGAAGCGCTATGGAGGGAAACTTGTTACCACCACGGACTATAGAGGAGGAATTCCACCACCGGAGCCAAGCGGTCTTAAAGCAAGGTTGGACGTTTGCTATGACAATCTTATGGAGCTTCTCAATTGTCATGTCAGAGACAATGTTGGTGGAGAAGTGTTGATCAATCTAGAGACAAGATCCATGGTTAAATATATGAAAAAGAATGTTGAAGTGGAATTCAAGAAACTTGAAGAAGAGAGGAAGGAGAGGGTGACCTTGTCAAAGAATGCGAGCTTATGATGCGAGTTTGCTACAGTGACATGCTTCTCAAAGCTCTTGGTACGAATAGACCTTCTAGCCTTCTCTTCAGCTGAAGTCATGGCCTTCCAAATACCCACAACAGTCCTCTGATCCACTAGTGTTGCATCTTTATAAGCTAGAGCGGCAGCATCAGCATCAGCCGAAATTTCCCTCTAGTGAGTAGAAATGTTAGCCCATGCAAATTGCGAGAGTGACAACCAACAAGAGGAGAAAATAGATTAAGGATTACCTTGTAGAGGAAGGAAACAAAGACGTCCATCACTCCATCGTGAGAGGATACCATGTGGAAACCTTTGACTTGGCGGTAGCATATGCTTGGTAATCATCCTTGGAAATCAAGTCCACAAAAGCCTCTAAGGGCAAGGCACCCAAGGTGCGGATGCGAAGGAGTTTTGCCGGCACGCTAGACTTCACGTGGTCGTTCTCAGTTGACCTACGCAGAATCTCAAGCACGAATTCAAGTGCATCAAATGAAGGTGGTAGCAATTTGATTTACTCTTGCACCAATGCTGTCGGTCCATTTAGCATCTTCCGGAGGAGCAGGAAGAGGTGCATCATAATCAAAGAAATGAACAAAATAAACATTATCAAATAAATGAACAAAACCAGACATTACTATCTAGCAGTTGACATGAAAATACCCCTCCTCACCTTCTGGAAAAATGATTAGAGGCTTTGAACAACACTTGATGTCTCCCAAAGCAGGTCTTTTTGACGCAAAAACATAGACACCAATTGTAATTGCTCCTCAAAATTTAACTCCCCAACCCGTCTTCGTCCAGGAAAAGATTTAGGGTTCATAATTTTATTTTTCTCATTCATAAACAAATCTAACTGGGAGTACATTTCATCAACATCACTTAATCCCATGCTCTGCATAACTGATGTCTCGATGTCTTCTTCAACAACATTCTCTTCACTTGGACCTTCTACTCCATCATACCCATTTGAAGGTTGTACAACATCTACACTTTGTGAACCCTGAAAAACACTCTCACCCAATAGTCCATTCAAGAAGTACAGCCCATCTGCCTCTAATCGATGTGTTCCAACATCTTTAGATGTTCCTACTGTTGCTTCCTCCATCCTCTTCTGAATCCGTCTTTCTTTTTGCCTAATGTACTTCAAATGTTTTTTTATTTGCTTATACATATTGTCTTTTCTTACTTTATAAGATTCAATTCTATCTTTAAATTTTAGTACTTGTAAATCATTGATGTTGTCATCTATAATTCTATTCAAAGAATCTCTCACTCCTACATCTTCTAAACTAAAACTCCCTTGAGGAAGAACTCCACTATCTTGACCGTGCTAAATCCATTTTATTATTTGCTTATTGTTATCTTTAAGAATACTATGTTGGATAGTCCAATGCTTTCGCAATGCTAATTTACCATATACCTTTTCCTTGTTTCAATTTTTAATAAGAGGAGAATTGAAAATTGTTTTGAAAGATGGTAATTTTAAAGTAGGATTCTCATTGGCAAATTCAATGCAAGGGGGACCTCTAAACTCTATAACAGTGTTAATTGGTGCTTCTTCATTTTGGTTCTACTAGATCAACTCTCCCGAAATTCACCTCACAGTCACCTCTCGACATTCCACACTCTTGACAAAAATTTGCTATTTCATTTGAAAAAGCAAAACCGCATCGTGAACAAAAACATCCTCTTGCCATCAATGCCATGTTAAAATAATGTCCTGTATTAATTAACAATTTAGGATAATAGGATATCTATGCAGCATATATTGGAGTTGATAAAAAACAAATCAGCAACCAACCGAACTCAAAGTATACAACTAGTGCCATTCACGACATAATGTGCATCTTTAAGTTCGGTGACACTCTCGCAGTGATTCATGATAGACCGCAAGAGAAGTCGAGTAGTCCATACCTGAGAAGTCACCGGTTGAATTCCTGGCCGCTTGAAGAAAGGCGGGGGCGCAGGGCCCTCTAGTGTTTACCTTCTTATTCATTTATACCCTTCTTGTCCCATTCATACAATTCTTATGGGTTTTGTCCCCTTCTTATTTCATAAATATAGTATGCACTGTGATTGTTTTTCTATAGCCGATTTTGACTATTTTTCAAGTTTTTTTCATTTTTTGTTTCAAACAAATGACATGTGGATGACATGTGGATGTAAATGACATCTAAATGAAAACATAAATATAGATATGGAATATATATGAATGTGATATTTTCTATCGAATATGTGGATGAATGTTGAAATTTGAAGCACCACCATAACATTTTCTATCGCCACCTTAGTAATTTTTTTTAAATGAAATAAAAGCACCTACTACCATCCATAGGGCCAAATTTTGAAACTTTATACATGAAAAAAAATCATGTTATTGAAAAGTACAAAATAGAAGTCACTAGGTAGGAAAAGAAAACTACACTAACTTAATATTTATTTTAAAATTTTTTCCTCATTGGAGCTAGTGTATTTCAATTCCAACTTGAAGCTAGTAATAATTGGTGTAAAAAAATCCACTTTATTCACCTTAAATGCTTATTTCTCAAAATCTATAAATTCAAAGTATCTTAAATTTTTTGAAAATATTATTATAACAATCTACAACAACATCCTAAGAAAATACATGTACTCAAAAAATTATGAATCTTTAATTCTTTGTAATAGAAATGACATGAAAAACAAAATATTTTTTGATGAAATAATGAGCCTTGGGACTTTAAGGGTCACTAAGTGCACTAACTTTGATTTTGGGGAGTTAGTGCACTTCGTATTACATGATATTTTGAGAAAAAATGATCACGTCGCACTAATAATTTTCCCTAAACTTTGATTTTGGGGAGTTAATGCAATGTGACATACAATTTTTCGGAAAATTGATCATGTGTCACAAACCACACAAAACTAACTTTTCATTGACATTATGTTTAGAGTGTAGCCTCTAATATGTACCTTGTCAAGAATCAATTAATAAATCCTTGTATAAGTCATAGATACTTATAATATAAAAGACAAAGCTTTTGTTTTTAATCCAATAGTATATGTTCAAGTGGGACCCAAAATAATTCTGAAGTTATCTTTTAAAATTTTAAAATTAGACTTAAAGTGTTTGAGGAGTGCTTACCAATAATCTCAAGTATACCTCAATCACCCCTTCTCCTATTGATAAATCCATAAATCCATAAATTGATGAATTGATAAATTGATAAAAGTTGAACATGAATGAATGATTGGGAAAATAACTTTGATGAAATTGACAAATTATGGATGAAAATATAAATATATATGTAATATATATTGATTTGATATTTTCTATCCAATATGTGTATGAATGTTGAAATTTGAAGTACCAGTATAACATTTTCTATCGCCACCTTAGCAATTTTTTGAAATTGAAATAAACCTACACTAACTTCATATTTATTATTAAATTTTTTTCTCATATTTTTTATACTTGTGTAGTAGGAAAAATTTGATTCATGACATTTAGATTAATGATGTGAAAATTATAGAGCTTCTTATTTAGCAAGTACCTATACATAAAAGTCCTTTAGGAAATGAGGTATTATATTCAATTTTTAAATTTTTAAAAAATGAACCAACCACAAGGTTTATTATTTTGCTATAACAATCTCACCATTGGAGCTAGTGTATTTCAATTCCAACTTACAGCTAGTATTGCATGGTGTAAAAAAGTCCATTTTGTTCACTTTGAATGTTTATTTATGAAAATCTATAAATTCAAAGTTTCTAAAATTCCTTATAAACATTATTGAAACAATCTAGTGCAAGATTCTAAGAAAAGATATGTACTAAAAAAATTATAAATCTATAATTCTTTGTAATTAAAAGGACACGAAACTAAAATATTTTTTCATGAAATTATGAGCCTTGGGACTAAAAGGGTCCCTTAGTGCACTAAAGTGTATTTTGGAATGTTAGTGCACTTAGTATTAGATGATCTTTGGGGGAAAAAAGATCACCTGGCACTAGGTACATTAACTTTGATTTTGGGAGTTAGTACAATGCCACATACAATTTTAGGGAAAAAAGATCATGTGATCTTAACCACATAAAACTAACTTCTTATTGACATTATGTTTAGAGTGTGCTTCCATATGTATCTTATCAAGATTCAATTAATAAATCCTTGTATAAGTCATAGATACTCATAATGTAAAAGATAAAGTTGTTGTTTTTAATCCAATAGTATATGTTCAAGTGGGACCCAAAATAATTCAATAGTCACAAAATTTTAAAATTAGACTAAAAGTGCTTGAGGTGTGCTTAAGGTCTACCTCAAGCTCAACTCAAGCACACCTCAAGTACACTTCCCCTATTGAAATTGCCTTGGAAGACAATGACAATTGAAAATTAACTAAATTTATTGAAATTTTAAAATGAAACTAAAAGTTCTTGGTGTATGTTTCTATAATGAGTGTTTGTTGGTGGAAATACATGCCTTCCTCTTTGAGCAATTATATGGTATGGAAAAGCAAAAGAAGGATGAAAATATAAAACATCTTTTGAAAGTAAAAGATATTTTCAATATAAAAGACAAAGACTATATAAAGTTTGATTCATTGTAGTTAAAGAATATATTTTCATTTGCTTGCTTTATTTTTACAATCTCAATTTTAACTACAATTCTATTCAATTTTTTATCTTGTGACTACATATATTCTTCTTATAATGGATCAACAACATTATCGCTCACGTGATCGAAAAGTTTGTTGTTACTGTCGTAAATGCAAACGATTTACAATAAATGGTGTTCAAGTTGGATACAAAATGATAGATTTAGGACGGAATTAGCTCATTGTAGGAGAAAAGTACAACTACAGGCAGAAATTGATATGCATACAAACCCATCAGTAAAACATGATTCTCCTTTTGATTTCCTAGTCTAGCCCATACTATGCACAATTACAGGCAAAAATTGATATGCAAACAAACACAAGGTTTGATGCAAAATTTCTGCCTGTAGCTATTGAATTGGAAAGGGAATCACCTCCGCAAGCCTCCATGAATGTTGAAGGAGAAATGACTGATGTAGAAATTGATGATTTGCAAAAAGTTTTGAAAAATGAAGTTATTAAGGTGCAAGAAGTTTGGAACATTAAAGGAATGTCCATTGACTTACAGAACTATATGCTAAAAGAATTATTTGGAAGCCTTATAAACAATCACTATCCAAGTAATTTTAGTAATGAAGACAGTCTTGGCATGTTGTTGAGGAGGATGCCTCCAAGTTGGATTGGCAGTCTTGAAGGTCCATCTTCAACTCCTTCATCTTTTAAATGTTTAATTCGTTTATATAGAAGATGGGGTCTCGTTAAGCCAAATCGATGGCGGATGTGTTTGGGTATCAAGGATTACAATCATCAACCTATGATTTTACCCCCAACAGAAGAAGATTCATATGATGGTAGTAAATTCATTTCATATTCATGTCTTCCTCCAAAAGACAAACGTACATGTGAAAATTGTATAGTGCATTGTACACATTGTGGAAATACGAGGTCTCAAATGATTGCATTTGATTATCTTCCAATTTCAAAACAATTGTCATCCATTATGGAATCTAGGACCTTGTGTTATGAAATGTTAACAATGTGGAGGAATCAACATAGATGGTTAACAGAGAATGGAACTCCTAAACAAATTTCACAGTTTTGGGATGGCGAGAAGGTTAGAGAATACCAAGATTTCTGGAATCCAGGAAGTCAATGGGAATTGCCGGTAACATGTACAAATGATAAGTGTCGGATGTTATATTGTGCATTTCTACAAAAATGTGATGAACTACTTTCTGGATGGAATAATGAGAGTTGTGAATACAACTTCATTTGTTGGAAGTGTAAAAGTGTCATACAAACACCAAGAGTTCTTGAAAATGGAGATCCTCGTAACATAGCCCTGGGAGCACATTCAGATGGATTTAATGTCTCAGGAAAAAAATCCCGAGGATGTTGGGTTATGGAAATTAGTGTTTTAAATGCGGGCCCTACATCTCATATATCCCTTTTACCCGTATTATTATTCCATTGGGAGGTCATCAATCTTATATTGTTGAACGAATGAAACAAAACATTTCCGCTTTCATTCAGCCTTTTGTGGAAGAACTTGAGAGTTTGTTTTTAGAGGGTATGAATTGCCAATATACCTATCCAAGTCAGAGAATTAGTAACACCCTTTCAAACTCAAGAACACCAATCATAAGGGCTATATTAATGTTACTTACCGGAGATCATCCTGCCCAATGTAAAATTGCAAATTTCAAATCTTCTAGGAAAAGTGGATGTAGAAGGTACAAAATGGATTCAACATTGAACGCAGATGGAAGATACATTTATGAAAGCAATGCAATACAAGTGCAACATCCACCTACAAGACAAAGTGCTTCTGAACTTTATGCAAGTGTTCGACGCTAGTGAACATTGAAGAATGATATAGATGCAAGAACTCAACATAGTATGAAATCTGGAATATCAAGGGATTTCAAATTATGGTGATTGTATCATCTTTACAAGTTTGACTTGTCACGAGATTTAGTATTTGATGTGATGAATATTGCTAGACTAAACTTGTTTAAAAACTATACTTTGAAATTCTTCCAGGATATCGAAGGACATCAAAACAAAAAAACTTTATTGGGAGTGGTTACATCATGTTGTAACTATGTGACTGAAACCCGTACATTTGAAATGAAACAAGGACAATGGCCTTATGACCTTGTCAATGACCATGGAAGATATACAACACAAGAATATCAGCATTTTATTTTATGGATGCTACCCATCATTCTAAACAAGTTAGATGGTAAACCCTCGGAAGCACGTTGTTTGGTAGGGCGTCTCCTTATTGACGTTCGACATGCTCCAGCTGCATGTTCTAGTGGCCTACATATTGTTAGTATAATACTTGAATAATATGTAGGTCATCTTTGAACAATATGTAGGTCATTTTTGAAAGAGTACTTGAACAATATGCCCACCAAATTACAAATTTGCATGCAAGTTGAAAGTGATGGATTGGAAAGCACTAAAAGAGTGCCCTATACGGCGACCAGTAGGGTGTCTCAAATCTAGGAGAGGGTGGGACTGGTTTGCATTAATTTCGAATTCAAAGAAACTGGTTTGTGTAACCAATGTGGTCCCAACATTGCTACAAAAGCTTGTGCTTCCTTTTGTGTACCATAGGTACCTATAAATACTCTCCCTACAATATACCTAATGTACATTGTTGTGGATGAATAAATAGAATTTCACACATAGATTGTAAGTTACGTCCATTTCCATAGACATAAATAGCTTTGTCCTTCTATTAATTATCGCTTTGTACACTTCCTAATCCATAAATGACGTTGCGGCCATTTTCTAGTCCATGAATGACATAGAATCTCTGTATATATGATAGAAGGGCAACTATTCATCCTCTAAATTTTGCATAAAAAGGAAAGTCTTATATAGTAGTTTGACTTCAAATGAGTGTTTGCGGATTTTTTTAATCCTTAATGAATGGACTTGTGATTATAGAAATCATCCCCTTTGGCATTGTATAAATAGTTGGTTTAAAAAAATCCTAAAGCTCTCATTGGAAGTCAAACTATTATAAAAGACCTCCCCTTTTTATGCAAAATTTTGAGGATGATTAGTTGCACTTCTGTTTCATAGACAAAGATTCTTTGTCATTCATAGACCAAAAAATGGCTGGAATGTTGTTTTTGGGATTAACCCATAAACAATGTGGAAGACAATTTTTAGCCAATGAATGACAAAGAATCTCTCCATGTAGGACAGAAGTGCAACTATTCATCCGAATTTTGTGTAGAGAGGGAATATTTTCTACAATAGTTTGCACTTCCAATGAGCACTTCTACATTTTATATAACCCAAGAATTCTCATGGTACTCGGACAAACGATTTCCACGATGACCGGCTTGTCATTTAATCCTTAAACAATGCGGTAGATGTTTTGTAGCTGATGAATGACATAGAATATCTCCATGCAAGATAGAAGTGCAACTATTTATCCTCTAAATTTTTTGTAGAAAGAAAAGGTGTTCTACACTAGTTTATCTTCAAATGATCCCTTTTTCATTTTTATAAACCAATAATTCACGGGCAGAGAGAACTGACCCCCTCATTACTGTGGGCAAGGTTAATAGTGAAAAAAGCCCCCTATTTTTTTGCCACGATTTTTTATATTTCCACGTTGCCCCTTGCTAATTTGGGTTTGCTGATGGCAAATCTGAATTCAGAATTTCCAAAAAAAATTCATCTGATTGCGAATAAAAAATTCCACAGCGTTTTCCCTAGTGGTAAATTGGGGCAATGAGGGAGGCAGTTCACCGTGGCTAGATGATTTCCTCCAGAATTGGCTCATTCTTTCAGGGTTAAGGGCTTTCACGGTCACGTCCTTTACCGGTTAAGGGGGATGCTTTCTACGGTTGTAGGCCTGTCCTTCAACGGTTAAGGGGCTGCTTTCCACGGTCACAGGCCCGTCCTGTGGTAAATGAAAGCATCCAACCTGATCCAACTGCCAACATGCAGCTCCAGCTCCAGTCATTGGTCTGTCTGGATCGCAAATGGAGGGGGCGCCAGTTATCCTCTGGAGCCGGTGAGTATTTCTAGCCCAGTTCTGCGTGTATCTCAACAGCCGCCATAGTCACTAACCCTAGCCGATTCACTTTAGTCCGGGTTTTCTTCTACACACGATGCGTTTTGGTTTTGGTTTTGGTTTTGGTTTCCATTTTGGTTTTTAGTTTTAGTTTTGGTTTTAGTTTTTAGTTTTAGTTTTGGTTTTAGTTTCGAAACTGTGGCGAAGTCCTTAAGAGCCAACAAACGGAGTAGATGGAGGGAGGTTGTTACTAATGCTTTCAATTGACGTGAACATCATATTGGAGGAGCAGCATTTTGTGAAAGCCTATCACAGAAGCTTGTAGTGTGATTTTGAATGTGACCTATTTTGTTGAAACCAGAGGAACATTTCATTTTCTTGGTTTCATTTTGACAGGAGCGTCTGGTTTTCTACGTGACTAGCTTGTCTTTGGTCACTGATTGTTTGGAGGGTTACGACATGTTTGCATGCGGTTTAGTGAGGTTTGTTACCATGCTTACTTGCAATGATTTTACTATAAAGCTCTCTTTTTCCTTTTTAATGGATGGATTGTTTTATTTAAAATCATTTCAACTGTGGTAGCTCGACAAACAATCATTGACCATTGGCGACCTTGGCACGCACCTCCTTTTGTCAGAATGAAACTAAGGAAATGTAATGCAAGCAAATAAAATACTCAATTCGAAGACAAATACTACAAGGAAAAAATACAAAGGAAGTATTTCTCAACGGTAAAACCTTTTTAATCTTTGTTACATCTTTTCTGTAATATCTTTTTCCTTTCCTTGAGAAGTGTGTCCTGGCAGAGCGGCGGCTTGTGTGACTTCGCTCGAGGAAGTTTTGCGGGAACTACCGTCGTTGTTGGGACGGTGTGATCCATTGAAGTTTCGGTAAGCGGGGTTCAGAATGTCTAATTCTTGACAGGGTGAGTTGGGTTATCTGACTGTGGGTCGGGTGGGTTCGGACTGGATGGGATTTTGCATGGGTGTACATTTCGGGTGTCGGACTTTTTGATGCGGTCTGTGCAGCACAATCTAATGCAATCAATTTCAAGCCTTCAAGGAGTGCATTAGAGCCATCAGGGTTAACGCTGATCAATTTTCATTATCTAGTTTGTGGATCATCCGACATGCGCGATGCATTGCTGGCCAAGGCTGCTGAGGTTTAGGACTTTTTTTGGAAGGCTTCTTTTCTGAATGTATGACATGAGATTTAGTAGGAGCCTTTTGGGACAAATTTGTATCAATGGACACTAAACCAAGAAATGGAATCCAGATTCTTTTGGTGCACATTCTTGAGCTCATTTTATGTTTGAGACTCATTTTCCAATCATTTACTTGCTTTCATCATGCTTTTGCTCATCTCAATGCTTGGCAATGGAGTGTATTTCATCGAGGGAGTTTGGTGTAATCAACATGGTAGTGTTTTTTTTCAGTATTCGTTGACGTCTGCACATGGCATTCTTGCGCAATTGTTCGTGTTACAGGTATTGACAGAAATGTTGGGAGATACTTTGTATTACCCCCCAAACATCGGATCCATTATCCGAGTTTCCCTCTCCAGAGTCATTGAAAGATCCTATCATAATCATTCTCCACCAAACCACCAAAAGAACAGCTTGAAGCGAATGCTGCGGCTTTTGCAGCGCTCGTTGGAAAACGAAACCTTAATGCAGGAGCTTAAGAAGGAAAACGCGCAGGGGAGTTCCACAACCCCAACTAAGGAGGGTTGGTTGGTTTTGCTCATTTCTGTGCTCATTGCTTGTAAATGTTGTGATACTCGCCAAGATCGAGACACGAGTTCCTCATCAATGTCGTCAAGTGTACTCAGAGACGTCAGCTTCTGCGAAGCACAGTGCAAACAATACTTCCGTGAGGAGAAAACACTTAGCAACCAGAGCTCAACATACAAAGCACGTACAATAAGTCGGGAGCTGGAATCGAGACCTTCTGAACAATACTTGAAGAAATTTCCGCCGCAGGTTACCCAAACTTGTTGATCCAGTGACGACCTCTCGGTTCAGTTGTAGTGTTAGCTTATGCATCGTGCGCAGCTTCACGAGATCAACCAAACAATGGAAAGGAAGGATTATTTAAATGATAAAATGAACATCAAGGTGTAGAACAAATCAAATTGCGTTATGAAAATTCCAAGATTCTCAATGCGGACGCGTAGAATATAATGTTTAGGAAGTCAATAACTGTTCTTCAGAGTTGCACATTGATAACGAAGTAGATGTCACAATTTGATCCTAATTTCAATTCCTTACCTCCGATCGTGTAATTCCACACACGATGAACACAAATATCCGCGTTCCAGTAATGGTCGGTTCCGTCTTGAGAGCAAGAGAAAAAACTATTTCTTGACAGTGAAGTCGTGACATCTGCGAACCTTTAAGAATTATGGGAAGTTTGCAATTCCCATAACCTCCAACAATCAACAATCAAGGGAGCAATTAACAGCCGATTTTAGCAGTGACCTGCTTCCTGGTCTGTTGGCCGGCAAAACTTCATCATATGTGTCTGATGAAGTTTCTTGTTTGAAGAACCCAAGATTTATAGCTCCTCAATCTCCGCTGAAAGCACCATTCATATCCCAAAAATCACTAAAGAAGGGAAATCCAAGGTGATCATACCTCGATGAGTAGGTAGAAGCGAGACAACAACTGCCAGGACATCTCGTCTTGGTTCTTCTCCTAGGGCGCCCAGACTCATTGGAGAAGTCGACAGCGGACTCAAAAGTGCCGAAATTTACGAGGAGAATGTTGAAGAACAGGTTGTGCGGATGGAAAATGTAAGCGTGGGATCTTCTGTATGAGCGTGCATGTTATTGAGAAACGAAGTGGAATTCATGGAAGTCATAATTCAGGTCAAGATCTTGCGGTCCGAACGCAGAAAGTAGAGCGTTTTGACGTGGGCGGGCAGTTCAGAAGTTTTGCACTTGTGCAATTGACTCGAACTCGCACATGCTTGGAAAAATAACGGAAAAATTTGCAGTGCAAGGAGCATCAAATCAGGAATGCGACTGTGCACAATTCACGACTGTGAATTGCGGAAGACATGCGAGAATGCGCACCTTGCAATGCACAGGTCTTTGTGAAGATGGAACGAACAAGTCTTTTACCCAGGAGCTGACCACATCCCACACATGCCCGATGACTGAAATATATGATATGGCGACCCATTTCCAACCTCTTGAGGAATTGAGCCTCAGTGGTGTATGTTGAGGGAAATATTATTTTTCCCATGAAGTGAAATTGAAATTTTTCTACATTTTTTTGGTCAAATATGGAATTATCCTGAATTTTTTTCGGAAAGATTTTGTAAAACCTATTTTTATTTTTATCGTATAGGGTATTGCATTTCCAACCATAGGGGCGAATAAATGACTATATAGAGTTCTTGAAAGTGACAAACATGGCACCCATCTGTGCTTTCCTAGTCTAGCCCATACTGCACAGTATGCTTGGAAATATAGTAGCCTATAAGGTAGGTACACTCAAATGTGCCACTGACCTTCAACCGCCATCTATCCTATGTGTACATCTCCAAAATTAGGTCTGTACCTATGTGGAAGAATCACTTTTAAAACCAAACTTTGTTCCTTGATAACTTTTGCATACAGTATCCAAATGCCACGGTCTCTGGTGCGTTGGAACCTCCTTTCACTTGCCAACAAGAACATATGAAAATTTGACCAATCTAATAATAGAAAATAGGCTCAATAACAAATAGTGGCGGGTTTGGGTGTTTCTACCTTATACTGTCGAAATGGAAGTGTGGTTGGAATAGGTCGCCTGCTCTGGGAGCACTTGATTTACATGTCCATACTGACAGATGCTTGGGGTACGTCTACGCAAGCACTTCTACATGTCTCTCCTGCTATCGATGTGATGTAAGCGTTTGTCAGCCACCACATTTCCGGTGATTTCTGAATGCCCCCACTGGCTCATTCCTGTGACATTGTCATAAAACAGTGCATCTTATTCATAGTTGGACATGTGGCACTCTATTGCACCTATTCGTAATAATTGGCGTCCTCTTTTCTTTCAATTTTGTAGTGAGCTGTTGTAATTTTTTTAATAAATAGCACGAGTAGTAACTAAGCTTTAAGCCTACTGTTCATTTGTAATGTTTTGCCCAAAGAAGATCATTGCAGCACGTTTGTTTGAAAAACCCAAGATTTATAGCTCCTCAATCTGCTGAAAGCACCATTCATGTCCCAAAAATCACTAAAAAATGGGAAATCCAAGGTAGATCATAGCTCGATGCGTAGGTAGAAGCGAGACAACAACTGCCAGGACATCTCGTCTTGGTTCTTCTCCTAGGGCGCCCAGACTCATTGAAGAAGTCGACAGCGGACTCAAAGTGCCGGAATTTACGAGGAGAATGTTGATGGAGAGGTTGTGCGGATGGAAAATGTAACCGTGGGATCTTCTGTATGAGCGTGCATGTTATTGAGAAACGAAGTGGAATTCATGGAAGTCATAATTCAGGTCAAGATCTTGCGGTCCGAACGCAGAAAGTAGAGCGTTTTGACCTGGGCGGACAGTTCAGAAGTTTTGCACTTGTGCAATTGACTCGAACTCCCACATGCTTGAAAAAATAACGGAAGAATTTGCAGTGGAAAGAGCATCAAATTAGGAATGCGACAATTGTGGAAGACATGCGAGAATGTTTGTGAAGATGGAACGACAGGACCACATCCCAAACATGCTCGATGACTGAAATTTATGAGATGGCGACCCATTTCCAACTAGTGCCCCATAGGTCGATCAGTAGAGTGTCTCAAAATCCAGGAGAGGGTGGGACTTATTTGCATTAAACCCTAACGGACTAAGGGCTTATTTTTGTCAAAAAAACACACAAAAAACTGCCATTTCTGTAACAAAGAGTAAAAAAATTGGAAATTTTTTTTTTTGCACATCCAACTATAGGATCTTATACCTTACTAGTATGAGAATGTGTGGGAAAAATTTCAGCAGTTTTGACCGCATAAATTAAAAGATATTTGCATTTAAAGTGAAAATAACAATTCTTTTCAGCACCTTGTGGGATTGAATTATTTGACTTTGAATTTTTTTAACTTAAATTTTTTGCACTACAAAGTTTTGAGCTTAAAATCTTTATTGTGGAAAATTGAGTTGAGAGTCTAGGAAAAAACAAATTCAGAGAAAAACTTAGTTATCATACTTTAAAAAATTATTAAGTAGAAGTAGGTATGAGAAAGAAGGGAAATCAAAATTATTAATATCTTTAAAATGGAATTAAAATGCACTAATCCCAATGGTGAGATTGCTCTAGCAAGCAAGCAAAATCATGTAAAAACAATTTCAGAAAAATTGTAAAAATTGCATTCAGAAATGAATTCTATAAGTTATTTTTTCAGAAAGATGCTCTAACTTCCCAAAAAACAAGATCGTCCATAACTTCCTCATAAAAACTCCAAATTGAATGAATCAAAGCTTCCCATGTAGACAAAAATATAATCTATGTGAAAATAAATTTAGAAAAAAAAAATTCAAGTTTTTAAAAATTTTCTTTTGTTGCCTCCTCTCCTTTGTTTTGAACTTATTTGGACATAACTTTTGTTCCTGAGCATCAATTGAAAAAAAATTATATTCCCATGAAGCTCATCAGTTTATCTACCATAAAAAAAAGTTTCAAAAAATCATGACAAAATTTCAGCCCATAAGTACCTGCTTGAAATCCAATTTGTCCCCCCGAGGGACAATGATCCTTTAGGGGATAATTTTGAATCCAAAGAAACTAGGTTCTGTAACCAATGTGGTCCCAACATTGCTACAAAAGCTTGTGCCTCCTTTTCTGTGCCAGAGGTACCTACAAGTACTCTCCCAGTGATCAATTTTGTAAGACTCTAAACATTGGACATGGGTCAAGCCCAACTTCAAGCTTTCACAATTCATAGTCATTTCAGTTCAAGCTCTATATTCACCAAACTTTCTACTACAAACACCGAATTAGACATTCTTGCACTTAGCCAAGTGCAATCACCATATGTAATACTATTCATTAAAGAAGTGATTTTTAAAAGAGGAGTACCCCCTGGGTTTTTTGGAATATCTTTTTCTTACTATTCTGTAATGTATTTCATGCACAGCTATGCATTTCCAGTTCAAATGCATTGTTACATATCTTGTAGAAGAATAAGTTTCTAATGTACTGTTTTTTATTTGCATTCTTCTTTCCTTTCTATTTTAATCTTCGCATGTCACCACATATTGCAATCTCATTAATTGTATATTACTTTTATGTCAATAATACATGTACACCACAAATCACGACAATCATTGAAAGCTTTACTAAGAAAATAAAAGTGGAATTGAAGGTATTTGCACTACCTTTTCATTTCTCAATTATTGTTCACACAAAACAAAAAACACACAATCCAACGTCTACATAAAACCACAACGACCATATATTCTTCGCATTCCTACATATTGTATGATACTGTCACATATACCACTATTTCGCTTGTTACTGCAATGTTTCTTCCAGTGCCTCCAAGACTTGTGTAGATGATTGCGTCATGTCTTCGGCTTCTCCTATACTGACTGTTTCTGTTTCCTCATTGAAACTGATTTCACCAATTGGACTTAGTGGGGGCGGAGAGGCGTACTGCAACGCCCTATCCACCATGGCGCTGGCAATAGGTGTCGACACTCCCTCTGATACAGTCGGCGATAAAGTAGGATTTTCCAAGATGAAAATAACACGTTCATACACGTAATGCCCTTCGCTACCGGTCCGAACATAGCGTATGTGTTCTTTATCATAAAAAAACCCATCTTCATCTGGAAACAAACTCATAGACTGTAATCCACTGAAAGCTGACAATACTGACATAGGTTCCACTGAAGCTGGTGATACTTCAATTTCTTCCCCATCACCTTCTTCATCTTCTAAGCCTTCATGATGCACATCATTATTGCCTTCCGGAACTAAATAATCAGGATCTGTGTCCATGTCCACCGAATCTGCTACATCTCCATGGACGTCATTCACTGCATTGGTGTCAGTTGATCCCAAACTTCGACCGCCACTTGGTAAGTCATTGGAATGCGTTCTCTCAGAATCACTATCACCTTCATTTGATGATGAAGCTCCAGAATCAATTGCAGTCTCCTTCCCTTTCCATGTGTGATGTTTGGTCTTCGGCAATCTCTCTCTTTCATTTGGTGAATCACTTGACGACTGTAGTACCCTATGCTGTCTACCACGTGGTACACCTCTCTTCCTCTGTGAAGAACCAGGACCACTAGATTCGCCTTCCGTGCTTAACACTTGTCTACGCTCTGCAGTTGTATTCACACTATTTACCATCACCATTTTGTCACCGTACATCAACTGCAATGTGTTGTAAACGAATTGTGTACACGTCGTTCCTCCCTCCATGATGATAACTTCATCACCCACAAAACCGGTACTGCCATTGTGATGCCTAATGTAACTAAACCCCATTCTGGTGGCAAATACATTTGCACCAGCCTCTTCAATTCCATTGGTGTCCTCTCCAACTTGTCCTCCGTTCTTGGCATTACTTCTGCGTTCCAAGAGTCTCGAAACACCACATCCAACTTCTATGTGAGGTTAGGAACATTTTCCAATGGACCTGATTCTTTTGGATACTGCATGATGATGGCAATGTCACCTACTGGTTGCACACGACATTTGCGTTGTTCCCCATGACGTAAATCATGCACGTATGAAGAAACTGTTTGTGGTTCAAATATCCAAGAACCTCGCAAATAGTGACAACTCTCTGGCAACGCCATCTTCGACTACATTTCTTCATCGAAATATACACCTGGTGGGAAAAGAAATACAGCATTCCATCGTAAAATTGATGACATCCAATTCTGCAGTTGTTGGAAAACCTTGTTGTAGTCTTCACTTGACCACTCTTCATCCAACCCTTCCGAACCACAACGTCGACAATCAAATATCCATAAACATGGTTTACCAAGCTCCACATACTCGTCTTCAAAAAATCCTCCTCTACACCTCACATGAAGCAATCTTTCTCTCCCTTGTTGTTGGACAAGGGAAAGTGCGACTTGCCAATCCCATCGAGCATTGGACACGTTGTCTACATCCTGGCTATATCCTGCATATCCTTTGCGACCTGCTTTAATGTCCACAAAATGTTGCCTCACGAATACTGGAATTACATTCTCAAAACTGCTAAGCGTTTGAACAGTCTTCACAAAAGGTGAACACCACAAGGTCTTCGTATCATTATTCAATGTCTTCCCCATCAACGTGAATTGCTTTCCTTGTTCATCTCCATACTTGCTGGCATCTATGGCAAAGAAATCATCCATAGACAAGGGATTCACATCCCCGGCTTGCACCATTAGGTATTGGATTTGGTTTCTCACCGCATCTTTTCTCTGCACACGATCTACTGCATATGCCACTGTACCGTTGGGAGGATTTGTAGAAGTAGCGTTATTGAAATAGTATTGTTGTGAACCTCGCAACCCGTTCACTACATCCTTAGCTGCCATCCGCTTGACTACTCGTACATATGTTTCCTTTGAAACTCTGCTGAGAGGCCTCCACCACGTTTTTTCCATCCTTTTCCTTTTGGGATCTGCATCTACACTTGCATCAAGATTTTGATCCCTTGCCATCTTTTTCCACCTATCCTCTGCTTTTTTGCTGAAAAATAACTTCCCTTCTTCATAGTCTTTGCAGACCCGTAGAATCGCTTCATACGATTCTTCATCTTCATTCCAAGCATGTCGTGTGTAGTCGATCATCTTCTTTGACAATTCCCCCAATGACATGTGCTTCGGTAAATCTTGGCTCAAATGCAGCGCACTTGCTGCCATAGTCAACGCCTTCGCTCTATACGCATCATCAATTCTAGCTGCAGCACTGGGGCTCCCACATGCTTTCCAGATGTCACGTAGCTTGATTAAATTCTTGTAATACGTGCTAAAGAACGTTCGATCAAACTCCCTTGCGTTTATTCTGACTGATGCTTCGATATAGAATTGTGGGTTGTCATACACCACAAACTTAGCTTTCCGTCTCTCGAAACGCGTGAAGTACTCGTCATTTGACATAATACCCTCTTGGTTTTCTTTTTGGGCTCGTTTACAAGCACCAACTACATGTTGTCCATCAACCGGTTCCCACACTACATTATTCTGCAGCCAACTTGTCCTCGATACAGTACTTGAGAGGGACGGATCTGCAGAGCCGTGTCTCAAAAATGTTGCCTCAAATTCCCGTACAGCACTTTCACGACTGAAAGGAACCTCAACCATCTCAAATTCCCCATCATCATTCATAATCTCATGTCGATATGCAATAGGACGGAGAGTAATTGCACTAACTGCATCGGCTTCTGATCCCTTCAAACGCTCATACATTTCATTCACTCGCCATTCCATTAGCACCCTATGGTTGGTCTCTGCATTGACTACATGGTGGATGCTATCAATGTTGGCATTGAAGAACATATCATGTCCCCAAATGTATCCAGCCTTATACTCAATCTCCGTGGGAAAAATCACAGGTGGTTTCGTAATATTTCTTACCAACACACTTCTTAATTCCCCTTGTGGTTCTCTTTCTGATGAATCATCCTCAAAAACATCTTCGCCATCATTGCCTTGTGGAGGTGGTTCTTGCATTGTTGTTCTTTGTCGATGTCTTCGTACTGTAGAATGAGTGCGGACATTTCGCTCCTCTGCTAACCTTGTGTTTAAGGTATGAAGATTGTGATGTTCTTCTTGGTTGTCCACCACTGTAGAAGGCTGTTGTTCTATCCTTCTACCTCGTCCCCTACCAACACCTTCTCCCTTGCTAGTACCTCGTCCTATTCTGGTAGCTTGTAGTGGACTGACGTTAGGTCTTCTGGCATTCATATTGGCAAGAACAACACGTGACCTATACGTTCGACTTCCAGAACCCACCTTTGTAGCTCTTGATGCTGAACCCACTTCAGTGACTGCAGTAGGAGCTCCAACTTCAACTGCATTTTGAAGGTCTATGGAAACCAGTTCTTCTATTGTTGTAGCCCTCTGAAATGCAATTCGGTCGCCTTGCAATGACTCTTCTCCAACCTCCATCTCCATTGCTACTGGCATTACTGATGCACTTTCTCGTACTAACGTCTCTTCATATTCATGACTTTCATTTTCTACGAAAGGCTCCACTTCAACATTGTCTATGACAGATTGAAGACATTGGCGATGAGCACTCTGTCTTTCAGAAACTCCCAACTCATTCACATCTGCTTCAATTTCCGCTTCAATAGCTGCTCGCTTTCGGTTTCATTCAGACGGAGGTATCCAATTCTCTTTCAAAGGCGCTGCAAAAACCCGATATATATGATCCGTATCCTCAGGTTCTCTAGGGGGAGCTCTCTCTTCAGTTACAACAACGCCACTGTTCTGAAGATCTTCATAACTTCGGATCTCCATGTACCGAGCACGTACTTCAAATGCTTGTTCAGGAGTCAATTCCTTGAATTTTTGAACAGATGACTCTCTCCGATCTTTCAAATCATCAGGCATACTGTTCCAGAACTTCACCAACGTCTTCACACCATGTAAGGGTGACAGATTAAGTAGGAGCTCCGGTGGAATACGTGCCATCATGAGCTTCTTCTGCAATTTGTACTTTTCCAGTACCATTTCGCTGTTGGTGACAGACACAGTTAATCCTCCTTCAGCGGTGCCTGCAAGACTCTCAATGACTCCAACAGAGGATCCTAAAGCGGCCCAGTACCGTCCTTCCTCTATCGCAAACTCCGTGATCCATAACATCGGTTTCTCATGACCGTTTGTTACGATCCACCAACCATGCTCCATTCACTTTGAATGAACTTTGGGTGCCATAATACCCTACAAAATGAAGATGAAATACATTTCTTTAATTGGTAATTGTGAAAGTTGTAAGGTTCAAAAGTTATATTTGAATATGAACGACTGTTATGACAACAATAGTTGAAATACATGCTATCATACTCTTTAAGGTTTTATTCACTTCACAATTGCGAAGAATTTCTTGCTACAATAAACTATGAACATGGAGTACACATCACCAATGACCAATTGCAATTGATATTTCATTCAAATAATGCAATTTAAGAAGCCAATCCTGTCTACTTTCTCAAGAATTCATTTTCTACAAATATGACATGAAAGTGCTATTGCTTCTTATCATTCACTAAATTCATCATTGTCAATGTTTAGCATTTTCAATACCAAAAAAAAAAAAAAAAAACTTCCTATATAGATTACATGAATTTTCTCTTCATGTGTCTTCAAATATTATACTATATAAATCAATACATTTTAGGAATACAAAAAATGAAGTACAACATCAATTCAAAATAACAACCACTTGATGACTACTTTATAACTACATCTTTATTGACATGAAGATAAAATACATACATTTCTACAAATGTCATCGTATAGCACCGTAATGGTCGCATTCCATTCATTTGTACCAATACATCATACACAATGTAGTGCTCTAGACCACGAACATTACAGTTTTTCAGTTTTCCATTAAAAATTTGTTCATGCATTTAACAAATAAAACATTCATACCTGGTATTGAACTATTCCATAAAAGTATAACAACTTCAACGTAAACAAATAAACATGTAAACCATTTGTACAACATATTCATGATGTCTTAAAATTCATTCATCATCTTTTCATCCAAAAAAAATTTAACTGTCACTACAGTGCCACCACTTAAGCTTTTATTCACTAAGCCCTCAAATACCTACAAGTGCACTATCATGCAATAAAATTTTTTAATTGGGTATTCAAAAAAATTCCTA
Source organism: Climacium dendroides (assembly GCA_950106755.1). Taxonomy (NCBI): domain Eukaryota; kingdom Viridiplantae; phylum Streptophyta; class Bryopsida; order Hypnales; family Climaciaceae; genus Climacium; species Climacium dendroides. The sequence continues at coordinate 23,534,828 of OX467091.1, forward strand.
TTCTTTTACAATTCAAATATCACATACATCATATAGTATGTGCGTTTCAACTAAAGACACATAGTTCTCATAATTGTATCCTAAAAAAACTACAGAACTCCGTATTTATAGAAATACACAAATCACTTCTATGAATTGACACTTCATAGTTCCATATGTTCATTTACATGCACTTCCAAAAATAACTTCCATAGTGCACACAACTGTCCAAGTATGTCAAACTTAAATTTTCAAATTTATTCAAAATAAAATGGAAATTCAAACTCACATTGTCCACCACTTACACTTGTACATCAGAGAGATTTGAAATTTTAAAATATATCTCATCTTGTCCTGCAGTAGTTTCTTCCTTTCAATTATGATAAAATTCAATAAATTTATAAAAATTCTAAATTCTATGTCGTATTCATTCAAATGTTCTGTTCTACCATTCATTAGTGCTGAAACATCTTTCACACTCTAAAAGTTTACTACAATAATAACTACACAGAGACCTCTATAGAAAATGGGTTTACAGCAGATAGAATTTCAATTACGAACCTGTTTTCAATATAAATGTCGCGTACAAATCTACAAACAAGCACAGAGCACCAACTCCCTTTGACGTTGAAATTTAAGTTCTTCAAGTAAGTCACATTTGTTCTCCTCCAAAAATCTATAACATACACGCACATGATGAACATGAATACTATGTCTTCCCTTTTGAAAAAATTCTAATAACACACAATTCTTTCCTAGTGAAAAACAATCATTTTGATTTTATTGATTCAATGTACTCAGGCTGAAACACTTAGCTCTCCATAGAAAAATTCTAAGAGAACTGAAACTTCAAAGATTGAAACTGCTGTGGACATGATTGTTCAAATGAAGTCCAATAACAAACACAAAACAAAAACAATGCTTATACTTAACATTCAAGTTCATTAGGTACATGGTGTTTGTTTTCCTTCCAGAATGTCCTACATCAAATCAAATAATCAATGTGCACTCTTTATCTTCCCTTTCCAAGTACATGGTTTCAACACAAATGAGACTCTTTCAGTTCAAACTATTAAGAAATAATACATTTATTTCAAAGAACTACCCTTTTTCAAAAAAAATCAACATACAAATAATAATTATATTTATTGATCAATGGTAGTACTCTACATTTTCAATTCATCATGCACATTGAGAACTAACAAATGAAGTACAACAAAAATAACACAAGCAATTTACATTAGCAATGTATTTTTGAAACCATAGATTCAATGTACATTACTTTCAAATGCATTTCAAATTCTCTTAATATTTTCCAAAAATAATCCGTAGAAATAGAAATTTAATAAGTTAGATGTCACATATGAACAGATAGCATAAACATATATTTCTAAATATACTTTCAATCATGACTAATTTTGACTACTGATGTGGTACATGACTAAATAAGAGGGTTTCAACATTTACAAATTCAGTTCCATTGTTTCAGTATTATGTGCACATTTCAAACTCATTGACGATGTGAATTCACATTCCTTCTCTAACAAAACTAATTTCATAAATTGTCCGAATAAGGAGTTAGAGGAAGAACCACTGTCGATGCTGTAATTCGTTGTGCACTTAAAAGTATCCTTACAGCACGTTGGAACGTGAAGCTACCTCTCCTACTTTTCAGTTTTATCGCTTTTCACTCCCCCTACAAAACCTGTTACATCCAAAAATAAAATTAACATCTCCACAAACACTTCTTTTTCTAATGATGTTCATGAAAAGGACATTGAACCATTAGCACTCCCTCTACTTGTAAGCAATGATTACCTTCAATGAACTATAAATTTCAATAAAGACGTTCACATGGAATCATGAATATGACAAGTAATTCATGAAGTCCTCTTCATTCAATATAGGAAGTCTAATTCATTGTACCTAAGCAATCATTGTATACAATAACCAATTTAATTAGATGCCAATTGCATATGGGCTATTCTAAAAAGGAACTATGAATTTAAACTATAAATTACGCTTTGTACACAAGTAAACAAGTTCTAAAGTATACCAGAGAAAAACACTTCTCTGGCTTTCAGCTTCTACACTTCAAAACTAAAATTTAAAATTGGTCTAAATATAGAACAATAAATTGAAGTAAGTGCCACTTGCATGTAGAATCTTTTGCACATGAACTACGAATTGAAAATCAAAATTTCATTCTGTATGAAAACAAACTTCCAACACTGTCTCCTACAATGAACCATGTCTAAACTTCTAGAACTAAGAACTAATTCCAGGACTGTTCAAAAGGAAAATAAAAACAGTTAAGTACATTGCAATTGTATGTGGGTTCTTCTAAAAAGCAACTTCAGTTTTAAACTACCAATTTGGCTCCATTTAAAAGGTTCAAACATATACTACTTTAAAGAGATATACATGGCTCCTAACTTCTAAAATTCATAACTAATTCAAAGAGTGTTCAAAAGGGAAATAAAGAAAATGAAGTTCACACTAGTTCCATGTACATTCCTACATAAATAAATTCCAAATTGAAAGTAGCAATTTTAATATCTACACATTGGAAGACGCTTAAAAGTTTTGTGTACAGAAAAACGTTTAACCTTCAGATTTCGCTAATTAATTCCATGATTATTAAAGAAGAAATGGACATGCTGAAATGCAGGTGCCTTCCTCTAAAATATAACTTAAAATTGAAACTAGCAATTGTACTTTGTACAATTGGGCACAACATCAAGAAATTTTTATAGACAATGAATACTCAACTTCAAAAACCCATAACTAATTCCGATGGTGTTCAATGGAAAAAAAAGGTGAATTCTAGGACAATGCCTGGTAATCTTCTTTAAAAATGAACTAACAATTGAAAATAACAATTACGCTTCATAAAAAAGGCAACAACCTCAAAAGAGTTGTACCCAAACCTATGTATGAACTTCAAAAATTCATAAAACAACTACCATGTATTACGAAGGACATGAATAAGTTCAATTAGGTGGCAATTCCATGCAGGATTCTCTGAAAATTAAGTAACAATGGAACTTCTCAAATGAACTTCATACAACATACAGAAAGATTAATTATGCTTCATAAAGAACTATGTCTCAACTTCAGGAACACGTAACCAATTCAAAAAGTGTTAATAAACAACAAACAAAAAAACTTACATTACAATTTGATGACTCTTTGTATTAAAATTTCATAAATTTTTTTGAAACTTATTGAGGTTCTTCAAGTACGCCATGAACTAAATTTTTTAAAACTATTTCACCTAATTACAACAAGCTATAAACTCTTCAATAGTTTGTGTAATAGTGAACCGCTATAATCATAATGCCATTTTCTGGAAAAAACAATCTTCAATAGTAAGTTCCAAATTTTCGTGATTAGGATTATGAACCTCAAGTTTGTGCATGCCATTACAACTTCTAGTACTGTCTTTGTCTATGATTGTTCTGGAAAATATATAAACGGTTTCTTCTTCTTAATTAGTTGGTGAAATTTGAAAACAATATTCATAGGTCCAAAAAAAATTATCATTGAAACCACATCTCATTTTGCATTTACGTTGTAATATGTTAATGTCCACCAACGTAAGGTACAATGTTAATGTCCGAAGTACATTTTACAATGTACATTGGTGGGACGTGAAGAGAAGACAAAAAATTATAAGTTGAAGAACTCATAATTTAGTAATTCACTTGAAACATTTCATGTTGCAAAAAAATATATATCTCATAGCTTATGATAAGGACTTAAATCTCTTCTTCTAAAAGATTGCGTACAAAAATAGCCATAGCAAGGACTTCAAGACATCACCTGATGTGGATGCCATAGTTGCTTTTGCATGTACAAGTACACTTACAGCATGGCGGATTGTCAATGAAATTATCTTCGTAAGAGCTTTGTAGGCTCTTGAATTTGTCCTAGAGACCTGTCGCACCCAATAGTTAAAAAAATGAATAACTCATTTAAGGACATGCTAATTCCATGTCAACTGCAAAATATGTAAACTCAAACACAGTTCTCCTAGAATTATGTTGTACAAAAAACAATGTGCAGAAACACTCCTGCACTGCATTCTATGTCTAAACATTGCAGGTAGTAATTAAATTTCTTACAAAAGGCAATTATTGAAATGTACTACTATTAAGATCTATGTTTGAACACCACAAATCCATAACTCCTTGCACAAGTGTTGAAATACTACGAAACAAAACCATCTTCTTCAGAGCTACATTTAAGATAGAAGTTCAAGGAGAACTTCACTTCCCAAAAATACATAAAGTGTTCATCGATAAAAATGAATGAAACATCAATCAACTTCATGTCAACCTTTACAGATCTATTAATACAATATTGACACTACCTAATAATACTACATTACTCATACGTTTCCTTATGTTATACATGTCATTGGAGATAGGATGATAAGCATAATTTGCTTGTCATGCACATTAAATTAATTCAAAGTCTATGGGTTCATTTTTCCATGTTTAGAGTTAAAGTTCAATTTTCCATTCCGTACCCATATTATTGTGAAGTGAATGAAATCACCTTGTACATTTTCAGTTCCTATAATTTGAAATTAACACAGTTCTATATTATGTCATTTCAGTATGCTAAGATAGGATGTACATGAGAAATAATGCAGGTGAACAAATATGCACAAAGCACAACTACTACGTGCATTTTGTCAATTCTTAGGGAAAGACACTACTATCAATAATTCATTCTCTACAAACTTCCACTCTCAAAATATGGTAGTCATGCGTCTTCCCTAATTTTTGACTCCTAAAAACAGTCAGCCTCATTGAATAATGTTTCAAGTGGGAATTCAAATCATACATTTAGTTAATTCCTTAACAATTTTTGCAACGAAGCTTACTTTATCTCACGTTCCCTGAAATGTTTGTAAATGCACTTCCAAGCACTTCAATTTATGTACTTTTAATAGTTCGTTTCAAAGCACCAACATTTTCTGCTTCGTTTCTATGCTAACCAAAAATTGGGATTGAACCATATGTCTTTCATTGAACTTGTTCTATAGTCACTGCCACTTGACTATTGAATGACATCAAAATTTTCTGAAATACAAGTTAAACTACTTCTGCTCATAACTAGTGAAGTAGTACATGAGGACAAAATTTCTTAAGGTAGAAGTTGAATTTGCTGCTCTCTCAAGTAGCATGGATTTGTTTCAACAATTTTTCTGTGTGTAGGATCTTCATTTCTTTTATTCAATTAGAACCTCATATAATCTTTTGGCAACATTGACTTCACAAAATTTGTTATTGGAGTTTATTATTTGACGACATTATCTTTCAATATTTTTGAATAATGCATATCAAAAGCAATTAATACAAGGGAAAGGTAAAGTTCTGTGAACAGAACATTCATTTAAAGTATTCATTTAAGTGGTGAAAACTGTCATGAACTATCATAGCTAAAGTTTTAGTTGTTACTGGCTTCTTGGCAAACAGAACCAGAAACTACAAGGACAACTGCAGTGGAAACGGAGACCATGAGCAAGGACAGAGGGTGCTGGTTTCTGTCAAGTTGCACGGAGGAAACTACTTCGCAGACTAGCAATTACCAGGCAAGTACCGTGGGAGGTGGAAACCCACAGACCTTGCCGTTTCATGTATTGTTCGTACTGTCTCCGTCGAAGGCACAATTGACAAATTCAAGTACTGTCTTCTTCTAACGCACTACTTACGAATTCATCCCATTTTTCTGCCATTTTCATTTTCTCTATTGCCAGTGTAAGTTTTAAATCTGTGGATAGGGTTGTGGTCAGGACAGTGCTATTGCCAGTGCAAGTTTGCACAGGGTTGTGGGCAAGACAGTGCTATTGCCAGTGCAAGTTCTAAATCAATGGACAGGGTTGACGGCAGGACAGTGCATTGCATAGCAATTTCAAAGGCACATGCAACTCATGAGGGCCAACTTTAACAGAAGCGCACAAACGGAGTCTATCGTTAGGTGTAGATTCAACAACGAAGTCAAACTAAAAAGGTAATTCATATTCTAAGTTTGTAATTACTCTTCCATTGAATTGTAACATGCAGTCCTTTTGGAATTCAGACTTGAATGCTCAAGGTTCAGCAACTTCAAACAGTTGAACAAAAAAATTGGATTCAATTTTATTATTCTTGTGATAGTCATGTACCTTCAAGCCTGTCTTATTGCATACATAACTTTTAAATGAAAATGGAAACAAGAAAACGCAGTTTCAGCTAAGAATTGTACTAAGCAGCTTTGTCCTGGAAAATTAACAAAGAACATCACTCACACATTCGAGAGCACTTCGTCACTGTCCAAGTAGTATGTTGATAATCAAAATCTTCAGATCCTTCTCTGCTCTGTTCACTGAAATGCACAGGAAACGGTTAGTTAGTGTAGTATAGAAAGTGTGTGTGTGAGTAACAGAACTGTCGTCAAGTGTTTCAATATGTCATGAGTACAAAGCAGCTTGTTTCCACCTTTCCTGCATTTAAGAGAGCATCGTACTTGAGAAAAAGTTCTGCATGCGGGGAAGGCAATCATTGACCTGAATTGTTCATACTATCACAAAAGAACAAAGTGGACCTGCAAGTGAAGAGATTACCGATTGGGAGTGGAAATCACGGGATGAAGGCAGAAGAGAAATTCCGATGATAGGAAGCCTCCAACCTAGCGGCCGCTCAGGTGACTGCCCTTCAACCCTTCCTTGACCACTTCACGTAACCCTCACTTTGAACAACATGTTGAACAAACTAAAGAAAACAGTAGTGACAACAATATTGTACTAAAAAACCAGACGTACTTGATGGAGCAAACAAAATGAGCGACTGACGAGGAAGGTGTGCAGGTGAGGAATCTAGAAAAAAAATCACCTGAGAACAGAGCGAAAGGGGATAAGCAACAGAAGAGGAGAAGCAACGGAGGGGGAGAAGCAAGTGGCGCGAGAATCACGGAGGAAGGCAGCTGTACTTTCTAAAACTAGCTGCCGCAGCTGTACAAGCTGAAAACACTGGTTGCAGCGGCACCGACGTGCCAAGTCCCTGCAAGCACTTTACCGCTGGTGAGTACAGTCCTTGGCATTGAGGTCTCAATCCTATTTCGAGAGTCCAGCCAAGCTACAGTTACCCTCCACGGCCGCGGAGGGTCACTGTTCAAGTCCGCTCTCAATAACTGCATGAACAGTAGGCTCACCGTGGGTCTTCGAAATAGAATTTAAAAAAAAAAAAAAACGAAACTTGGCCACCGTTATCCGGTAGTCCGGACACAGTGAGTTGGAAGTCGTGGCTACAAGTATCGTTCACTTCTGCCGCTAGTTCTGTGTTTTTGCAAGTTATTTCTTGACTGTCGCACTTTCCCCCGGAGGGATAATCTACTTTACAGAGAATTTGAAATTGAAACTGGAAACGGAAAGAGAGCTGCGGGGTAGGGGTTAGGGTTTACCGCTTACCAGGATGCACGCAGCGTAATGAAACTGGAGTGCCGCTCTCCCCTTCCGACAATGCGAAAATCGTATCTGCAGCAATTTGTTGCAGGACACGAAGAGTAGACCCCGCACATGTATACCAACCCTGCAAGATACACCGCCGCCTTTCATGTACGTGGTGAATTTCAATACTGCACAGTACGAAAGAGAAACGCAGAATTGAAAACTCCCGAGGAACCCAACATGTAGAAGTGGTAGCATTTACCTGAGTCTGTGAATAGCTTCAGTGACGTCTCCGACTGGCTTCGTAGCGACTCCGTCGATCTTTCTCAACCTCAATCTGTCTGCACTTTGAAGCGGAGCGCACTGATTTCATCGAAATTGCAGTAACTCTAGGGTTAGCAGCTCGAAAACTCTACTTAGCTGGCTGTATTCCAGATCAATCTTCTGTTCGAAACTGATTAGGCCGTCAGGACGGAAACTGAAGCACGAGAGAGGTAACCCTAATCTGGTAGAAGGAGGCGGACTATGGAAGTAGGGAACTCCTCAATGAACGCAATGCTCATGGGATTTCTGGTTGCGTCCTTCAATCGTTTAACTTTTTCTTAGTTAAACCAGAAATTGCACGTTAATTAACTATAGTGTTGTTGCAGAAGGATGTCTATTAGTTCAAGTAAAACAACCCATTTTGGTAAGAAAGAGGAGTTTGACATCATGTTGTTGTAATTTCTGAATTTTTTTCCCACATAGTACAAGTTTGAACGATTGCAAGTGCAATTGAAATTAAATTTTTTTGACAAACTATAAATTAACTAGGAATTTATAAAGTGTTCAACCAAGAGGAGTCAGTATGCTACCTTCAAACTAGGAAAATCTAAATCTGAAATGCTAATTTTACTACCAAATGTAGTCCAAAGATTTTATATTATTGAAGGTCCAAAAACACCATTTTTACAATGAACTACACACTAAAAAATCAAAAGTTCTTAATGAGTTCAGTGTTCACTCCATAATTGTCATTGAACCTGAAACTGCCTGATTGACCATATATGGTCAATCGGAAAGTTCAGTCTCACTTTGGGATGGTCAGTTAAATTCATATGACTATTATCACTATAAGAAAACCTTGTTTTACATGACGGATTGACATCAAAAGGAACGGATTTTAGGTGACATCAAAGGTGACATCAAAAAACAAACCCATGTTTTTATGTCAACAACAATGTCCATTGATGTTATATTGGACATCATTGTTGACATAAAAACATGGGTTTGTTTTTTTCAATATCACCTAAAATCCGTTCCTTTTGACATCAATAAATTTTGGTTTCTTATAGTGTATAGAAATTTTGGGGGACAGTTTTTAGGGTTCACTGTTGAGAACTTCCATTTTTCACTAGAAAAGTTTAACATTTGATTTTTTAGAGGTTCTTAAAGCCATGTATGTCCATTTTTGGTAGAGTAAAGCTTGCTAATTTTTCCTCATTATCCCAACTTTGCCAATTTCACTTGACTTGAGATCTAGGAAATTGTACTTATCCTTTTTATTCGAAAATTTTATGTGTAAAGTTATGGAGCATTGTGGGGAGGGACATCATACTACAATTAAAAAATGAACACTTCTCTTGTTATAATCTCACAACTCGTTTGCAATGTTTCACTCAAAATTGGTGAACATACTAATAAGCAAGCTATTTAAACATCTGGACAGTTAGATTTTTGGAAAACCACAATGTGCTTTATTGGAGTTAACTGTAAGGCCATGCTATTTTTTCATAGTGAAAACACAGTTGAAAAGGCTTGGGCATTTAGGGGTTAAAACATGCGTTGTGGCCCACATCTCACATACTTCATTTCATAGGCGACAAAAATGTGTCATTTGACCGCAATGGGCTGTTTTATCTTAGATGTTGTGATAAAAAAGTAAAAAACACATATGAAATTATAGTCATTAGACAAGAGCGTTATATATAGAAGCCTCTTATTAACTTGATTTGCAATTGAACTATATTGGAGGTAAGTTTAGGAAGGGCAAATATTTTCTAGAGATGTGCACTTGTTTCATGAGACTAATGCAAGTGCAATCATGATTTTCAGATTGAAAATGTAATGTCCTTTAATTTCTGAAGTGGTTTGCCCTAAAATTGTGAAAACACCCATATTGTAGACTTCAGAACACCCTTTTGACAACTCATGTCCACCTTCCCTTGTATCAATTAGTACTCATATATCTAACAATGAAGGAGTGGCATAATACTTTATTAAGAATTAATGGATTTCTCCTAGTCAAGGAATAAGAGAAGTAAACAAATGTAGATGATTTCTGAGGTGAATTTCAAAGCAGTCACAGAGTGTTACATTTACAAAGCTAACGGCTATATTGGCTAGTCTACCTAAAGTGGTTGTTGAAGCAATCCTGGAAGAGGTATTTGCATTTTGGAGTCACAAATTGCGTTCTAGGGAAAGCGGAATAACTCCCAATAGTTTTTAGGTAATTATGTTGTGAAGAAATATGCAATTTGCATTGAAGTTTCAATTTTAATGCAAAATAAGTAAATATAATTGAATTTCTCTTTGAATTAATTTTAAAATTTTGATAAAGAATGTACTTTGAATTTGTTCCAACCTTCGAGCAAGTGCTATGAGAGATGTTGTGAATTGTAAATTGTGCCACTAACCCCCAAAGAGGGGTATAGTGATATGAGTGGAAGATCACAACATCTCCCAAATTTTTTAAATGAAGTGACCACGTTCTCTAAGACATTGTCCATGTATAGGAGAATGTGAGGTTCACGTGCATGCCATTTTTTGGAATGTTGAGTCACTTTTAGAATATTCCAAAACTCCTAGATTATTTTCATTTTTAATCCCGAAGTGAATAAGAATGGAGGTGACTATGTCCAATATGTTGTCCAAAGATGCTTGAATAGGTCGTACTACAAGTTTTTGAGGCCTTGGAGACAATTGATCCAAACTATGAACATATGTTGTACAAAATGTATTGATTGGTTACTAATGTCACTAAATTCCTAATAGGGAGTTAAAGACATTATTGACAAATCACAATTTCTCCCACATCATTTGCATTGAGGTACATAGGGGAGTTCATTGGTTAAATTCTATACATTGTATAGTTTTCATAGTTACATAATTACAATTAAAAATTCAATTTTCAATGAAATAATTTATTTTTTAATTTATTTTAATTATTACAGAAATACATGAGGGTAAATACGTACTAGAGAAGAAATAGATACACGAAATAATGATGATTGAAGTTACATAATTTTATATTTTTACTCTAGGAATAATTTGAAGGTAGTTTACTTTAGGAAAATGTAAATTTTTCCTTTTTTGTTGAGAAATTATAATTCCTCTTGGATTTGATTTATGAAACAAGTGCACAACTTGAAAAATAATGTTGTTCTCTTGAAATTTACAACATAATATTGAAATAGCAAATGGAGGTGGTAATAGGCTTCTGTACCTCGTATGGGCTTGATTTGGAACTGAGCAATATTAATGAATACTGAGAGCTTCACTTTCGAAATGAATACACACTTTCATAAATTATCTAGCACTCTTGAATTTGACAACAAAATTTTGAAATTGACAATGAAGGTAGTAATAGGCTTGTCTACATACTTTTGAGACAACATGTATGTAAGTAGTACAAAACAAATCCTGGAGTTCTTTTGAGCAACTTGCAGAGGTAGCTAATTCGTAGGTGGAGAACGGAACATGCTAATTCATGTGAAAGAAGTTCTGATCCAATTTGTACTAATTCCGTACTCCATCCAATTCCTTGCTTTAGACAAATACATTAGTAGAATCATTTTCTTTTTTTAAATGGATGAAATGAACACAATGTTTCCGAACATGAATAATAGTTACTAAAAAATATAATTTAAGCCTAGTACATTGAATATACATCCATTTTGGTTGATAATTTGATGTTTCATGCTTCATAGTTAAATGTATTAATTTAGAAATTTATGTTTCATCAATGAATACAAAGTTGCTAATCTTATAAGAAGCTTACATTGGGAACCATATAAAGTTGATGGTTTTGCTTGTGCGTATTATGAAATTTGTGCAAGTCATTGTGTACACAATGAAATTCATTATGAATTGTATGAAGTCATTGTCCTTGGTACTAACGTCACATACATTGAGCAGGTATCTACGTTTTGCGTTGAATGCTACGGAAATTGGCTTCTGAATTGCATTGACCCATATGGAATGTATGTCCGGGAAATCTAAGATACAGGTATGACAACTCCAAATGTATCCTATGTTTGTAGGAAATTCACGATATCATTGACGTTTAGGAATTGATATTTTTTATAGGCTACATAAGACTTCTTAAAGTTTGACATTATTATTCCTAAAGTCAATAATTATTTCTACAATTATGCAGTTTCAGTCTTTCTGTGAACATAAATAATTCATAGGAAGGTGAATGCAAATAGAATGAATGAAAGTTGTACATGTGGGCAACAATGTGATGCTTATGGGGAAAAAAATTAATATCAACAATTGCGAATTTATAAATTTTTTTGGAGTATACTTTCGCCTGTTTTTTTAGGTTACATGGGCATAATTTTTGTTGCGAGGCACCATGAAGTAAGGAATGTCAAATTCCTTTGAAATTAAACGATGACTCTATCATAATGAACAATTTTGAAAATTCTGGAAGACAATGGAGACTATAGGTATGTACATGTAATCCTTTTTTACACCGCAAGGGACAATGGTATTTGAAGGATTAAAGAACATATTTTTCTTGATCCAATTAAAAATTAATAACGTCTGTATAAAGAAGATTTCATTTGTATTGAAGACCTAATCACTGTGCTTATACAGAGAAGAATGGTACTATATCAATGCACAATCTTATTTTCCGGCTACGAAAATTTTGTACAGTGAGATTTTAAAATAAAGTGACAGTACTAGGAAATTAAGTTTTTCTGTTGTTTTGGTTGCGTTATTCTCGTGAAAATCTGACAGAAATATGTTGATTTCAACATATTTTTGTTAGATTTTGAAAGAAAGAACACGACTGGAACAACAGAAAACATAAATTTCCTAGTAGTTTGACCATGCGTGCATGCCGGTTCAGAGTATCATGAACAGTTGTATGCTTCATTTCCGTCCTTTTGTTAGAGATGTTGAGATGTAAGTTATTATTGAGGCTTTCATTGAACAAATGGGTCGCATTGTTAAAGTCTTTGTGTAAAAGTGTAGGAGATTTTTGTTTTGGGATGTGCAAAGGTATTCGGTGTAAGTTCATGGATTCTAAAGTATCAGGATTTCGTAATTGAATGAATTTCTGTAGAATTCATTTTGATTTTTGAAAAAGAAAGAAGTTTTTCGTCATATTGTAAAACATGATGAGATGAAGTTTTTCTTGCACTTTTTGCTGAAGGGTTTTTGTGACAATAAGTTGTGTTTGTTTGAAAGTGAATATGTGAAAGTCATTTGTTCTTTTTGAAGTTAATGTGCAGAATTATTTGATTTTTATGAATTAGTGTATGGAAATAGAAGATTGAATCATACTGTTGTAAATGAATATTGATGAAATATCTCTCTAGTTTTGTAAGTACTATGCATTATGAGGGAACTTTTTTTGTACTGTTACAACGATCGTTTCAGTTTCATGAAAGATGTAGTGACAGTGCTCAACTTCTTCATTGTGTATGGTTGTGGGGAAAAAGTGACGTCAATGGATTGCGTAGACGAAGGTATTTGAGAACGTAGTGGAACAGAAGCAAGTACAGTGTAGTACAAACGTACTAAAATGTCATCAGCAACATTTGGAAGTCCGGTGATTTTGAATACTGAAGGCAGAACAACAATCTCAATGGAACAAAGAAGCGTAGGGGAAAGATTGGCCCGGGTAGTACGCGGAAGACTTTTCTAAGAAGAAGGACCTCCATGTCCACGTGTAGTACCAAAGTCTATTCATGGCACGGTGAAACTCCTCGGTGACGACGGATGCGTTGTGGGTGTTGGTGTGGTGGATAATAGTATTACATGTGGACTCGAACTTCACCAAGTGAAATTACGACCTTTTGAATTGGCTGTGAAAGTTACAGAAGCAGTGGATGTCAAGAAGTGGGTTGGTGAGGTGGTCGGGAAGTTTTTAGGTGATTGTGTAGGAAAAATCATACGATGGCGTCGTGGTTTAGTGAAATCGCCACTTCCATCAGAGTTGAGAACGACAAGTAGTACTTCAAGGGAAGGGCAGAATTTTTCATTCCATCCTGTGTCTGCAGCGAAGTTTGATTTTTGTGACGAAGATGATGACCTCAGCAATTCTCGACGTGTTTCACCAACTTTTGGTGAAACTAGTACACGTGCAAGAAGTTCACCTATAATACAAGGCTCTTAAGGCAGCACTGCCAATTTTACAACAATGGAAGGACTACCCAGGGATACACCGAGGAGGAAGTATTCAATGACAAACAGGAGAGCAAGGGTCAGGAATCCAAGAGAAAGGAGAGAATCAGCTAGTCAGAAAGTGACACTTGAAAGTATAATGTGTGCAAAGGAGAAAGGAGGTTGTAAGCAAAACTGTTTGGTGCATGTGGATTCGAAATCTATTTTAGATCAACGATATATGGCTTGGGGTCAAAAGTATGAAGAAAGGGCTACATGGATAATGCAAATGCTCAATGCCTTTTACACTCGAACACAAGGGCCTTCCAGAGACAAATATGTCACTAAGTTAGACGAAGTAGTCGTCTGTAATGCATGTTACGCTGTGGCATTGGGGTACTCCCAAAGGCGATTGAAGCAATTGAAGACAACACATGCAGTGTATGGGAAAGTGGTAGCAGTACATGGAAACACGTGCCAAGGAAATGAAAGTGCGAAGTTCTCTGCAGCAAGAGAGAGCCTTGATATTTTGTGAAAGAGGCTGGATGTCAACAACCTCATCGATCAGTTCGAAGGAAACTGGACGGTGCAGTGCTGCCGTTGATTCTTTTGCCTATGAATACCACAAAACTAGATGTATTTCAGTATGTGAATGAAGAAGTGAAGAAATTGGTGGATGGTTCGGAATTATCAATTAGCTCCTTCCGTCGACTATGGCGAAAGGAATTCCCGCATGTGCAGATCCCACCATTTTCTCAGTTTTCAAAGTGCTATCATTGTTGGGAGTACAAGTGTGGAATGGAATTCACAACTAATGCAGCAGCGAAAGTGAAGATCAAAGAGTTGTATGTGATTCACATCCGATACCAAATGGAGGAGAGACGAGATTATTGATTGTTCAAGAGATCAGCCATGATAACTCCAGACATTTTCATGTGTTTAATTGTGGATGGTATGGATCAGAATACCACCATGATACCGAAGATGAGACAGACTGTGAAGAACATCGAATCTCGATTTGTGAAGACTCATCTTTGTGGAGTACTTGTGCACGGGATTGGCTTGTACGCAGACGTGTGGGTAGATGCTCACCACAAATATGATAGCAATCAAGTTATAACGTCTCTGATGAACGTTATATGCGATGTGAAGCAAAGAAAGGGATCACTGCCACCGACATTGAGGATTCAAGCCGATAACACAACGAGGGAGAACAAAAATGTGTACATGTTTGCAATGTGTGCTGCATTGGTTGGGCTTGGTTTTTTCAAAGAAGTGCATCTTTGTTTTCTAATAGTGAGACACACGCATGAAGACATTGATCAAAAGTTCAGTGTCATTTCCAATGTACTGAAGAGGAAAGACATAGATACACTAGACGAGATGTTGGAACTTGTGGAGAAAGGGACGTCATACACGGAAGCGTTTGTGAAAGCTCGACAACTTGAGCATGTTCGTGATTGGAAGGCCTTCATTACGCCTCATTTGCTTCGTGGGGGGGACTCATTGACTGGTATAACATTTCCGCACCACATGAGGTTCTATGTGGAAAATGGTTTGGTCCGTGTGCAACACAAATATTTTGCTCAGATGAATGGGGCCCGGAGAGAGGTCACTTGTGTTTGAATTCTCTACCGAGCGTAGCAGAAAAACCAGACCTTGCTGAAGTGTTTCCAGCAGACAACAGGGAATTGAAGGCGCTTGACGAATTCATAACTTACAAGGAGAAGTTGGCATTAAGAAGCATAAATCGTATGAGAAATGTGGAAGTCGCACAAAAGATAACAGAATTCAAAGATTATTTGGAGGATTTCCCGCATTGGAATAGAGGAATATATCATGAATTACCGTTCTGGCCAAGTGAGGTCATAAACCAAAATGGGGATGGGGATCGTTCGCCAAATCTTGGAGAAGTAGGTACAAATTCAAGTGGACCAATTGATGTAGGAAGAGGTACAACGGAAAGTGCAGACGTTGACTTGATTATGGCAACAATGCCCAATCCAGAGAGGAGGGGGTACTTTGGACCCCGTAGGGAAAGGTCTGCACAAGAAGGATCACGAAGAGTGACAGGTGGGAAGAATAGAGGTGTACGGAATGAAACAACACCTGCACAAGTTCAAGGTGCAAGCAAAGATCTTTTTCCTGCATTCAATCCAGAGAATGACGTTGTCATTGGTCAATTTGTGGCTCTTACTGTGGAGTTGCAAGAAGTCAGAGGAGGAGTTCCTTTTTATATTGGAAAGGTTCTAGAATTTGGTCAAGGAAGGCGTTCCTTGAAGATGAAGGTATTGTGGTACTAGCCAGCTATGAAACGAGGAGTACAAGAAGAGACAGGCAGTAATAGAGTGAGGTACACAAATTGCATGGAAGGTACTTGGGAACCATCTGGAGAGAGGTTTTCTTGGATTGACAAGGAAGCCACAATATATTCATGGGAGCATGTCCCTCATAGAGGAAGAAGTGGTCATGTAGTAGGTTCAAATGTAACAGTGTATGGTGTGCAAACTGAGGGACACATAATAATTCCTCAGGAAGCAAAACCTCATCTTCTAGAGTATATAGCGATGCAAGTGGAGAACTTGGATGATGAACGTTTGCAGAATGATTTGGATATGTATTAGAGTGACATTGTAGTATTCAATGCATTTGAAACACTGTAATTATAGGTATTCAGAAGTAATGAATGTGAAGTGCACAAACAAGTACTCAAGAAGTAGTGCACGTTGAGAAATATGTAAGGTTTTCATGAAGTAAATATATTAAGTATGGAGTTTTTTGACATTATTCCACTAGGAAATTTTT
Source organism: Climacium dendroides (assembly GCA_950106755.1). Lineage (NCBI taxonomy): Eukaryota > Viridiplantae > Streptophyta > Bryopsida > Hypnales > Climaciaceae > Climacium > Climacium dendroides. Next base: position 23,551,428 of record OX467091.1, read on the forward strand.
TCCTCAAAGAGTAAATGATATTTTCTAAAATCCCCCCTCCCCCCCAATATTTTGAAATTGACTATTTTGGATGGTGATCAAGCCAAATGCAATTTTGCACCCCCTAAGTGCAAAAATGTCTAATTCTGTGTTTACAGCACCATTCCTATCATTGCACTTCTGTAAATATTTGCTTCTTCACCAAGTACTGCTGCAGATCATGTCCACCATAGCTTAAGTCCTCGGTTGTGGGTGGCTTACAGGGGCACTTGATTCTCATGTCCATACTGACCGATGCTTGGGGTAAGTCTATGCAAGCACTTTTATATGTGTCTCTTGCTATTGATGAGATGTAAGCGTTTGCCAGCAACCACATTTCCTGTGATTTCTGAATGCCCCGTTTTATGTGTCTCCTACTACTCATGTGATGTAAGCGTTTGCCAGCCACCACATTTCCCGTGATTTCTGAATGCTCCCACTGGCTCATTCCTGTGACATTGTCATAAAACAGTGCATCTTATTCATAGTTGGACATGTGGCACTCTACTGCACCTATTCGTACTAATTGATGTCCTCTTCTCTTTCAATTTTGTAGTGAGCCGTTGTAATTTTTATAATAAATAGCACGGGTACTCGGGTAGTGATCTAAACTTTGTGCCTACTGTTCATTTGTAATGTTTTGCCCAAAGAAGATCATCGCAGTACTTTGTTCAGGTCAGGCACATCTAACTTTCCTGCTAAACTCAACATGTTTCACAACAAGCATTTTTCTCTTCCGATTGCACTCACTAATACCATCGCCATCACCATCTGTCAATCACGAACCCATGTCCAATCTCTCAAGAAAAAAGAGATGAATGAAAACTCTTTTTTCTCTGTAGTCTAGAAGTGGTGAACTCTGTTTATTGTCCGCTTTTTGGACGTCGGAGCGCTCCAGGGTTTATGTACCTGCTTGGAACTGATCATGTTGAGGAGATCTTACTTGTTGCTTCCCCGTCTACAAAACCTTGTAAGTTCCTGCTTTCCAATACATGTCATTCAAGCTTTCTTTCTTGATCTTCTCATTAATTGTTGCTGCAATCTACGTGTGCTCAGTAGTGTAAGAGTTCAACTTTTGCGTAATCGTATACAACCTCGGCCATAGACTTAAGAGGGTTTGATTTCGAATTAAATGCTTCTCTTCGTATATGGCGCATGGTGGAGTAAGATTTTGTACCAAACCTTGGATTGCTCCGCATCTACGATGGTCAAGATCTTGCGGTTTGAGCGCAGAAAGTAGAGCATTTTGACCAGGGCGGGCAGTTCAGAAGTTTTGCACTTGTGCAATTGACTTGAACACGCACATGCTTGGAAAAATAATGGAAAAATTCACAATGGAAAGAGCATCAAATCAGGAATGCGGCTGCACAATTTATTGTGAATTGCGGAAGACATGCGAGAATGTGCACCTTGCAATGCACAGGCCACATCCCAAACATGCCCGATGACTGAAATGAGGTGGAGGCACCCATTCCCAACCAGTGCCCCATACGGAGATCAGTCCCATACGGCGATTAGTAGGGTGTCTCGATTTCGAATTCAGAGAAACTGGGTTGTGTAACCAATGTGGTCCCAACACTGTTACAAAAGCTTGTGCCTCTTTTTGTGTGCCAGAGGTACCTATAGGCACACTCCCTACAATGTGCTTAATGTACATTGTTGTGGATGAATAAATAGAATTTCACCCATAGATTGCAAGTTTTGTCCATTTCCATAGACATAAATAGCTTTGTCCTTCTATTAATTATTGCTTTTTACACTTTCTAATCCATAAATGACATTGTGGCCATTTTCTAGTCGATGAATGACACTAAATCTCTCTATATATAATAGAAGGGCAATTATTTCATCCTCTAAATTTTGCATAAAAAGGAAAGTCTTATATAGTAGTTTGACTTCAAATGAGTGTTTGTGGATTTTTCTAATCCTTAATGAATGGACTTGTAATTATAGAAATCATTCCCTTTGGCATTGTATAAATAGTTGGTTTAAAAAAATCCTAAAGCTCTCATTGGAAGTCAAACTGTTATAAAAGACCTCCCCTTTTTATGCAAAATTTTGGAGGATGATTAGTTGCACTTTTGTCTTGCATACAAAAATTCTATCATTCATAGACCCAAAAATGGCTGCAACGTTGTTTTTGGGATTAACCCATAAACAATGCGGAAGACATTTTTTAGCTAATGAATGACAAAGAATCTCTCCATGTAGGATAGAAGTGCAACTATTCATCCTCGAATTTTGTGTAGAGAGGAAATATTTTCTACAGTAGTTTGCACTTCCAATGAGCACTTCTGCATTTTTTATAACCCAAGAATTCTCATGGTACCCAGACAAATAATTTCTACGATGACCAGCTTGTTGATTAATCCTTAATCAATGCAGTAGATGTTTTGTAGCTGATGAATGACACATAATCTCTCCATGCAAGATAGAAGTGCAACTATTTATCTTCTAAATTTTTTGTAGAAAGAAAAGGTGTTCTACACTTGTTTATCTTCCAATGAGCCCTTTTTGATTTTTATAAACCAATAATTCATGGGCAGAGAAAACTAACCCCCTCATTGCCCCGGGCAAGGTTAATAGTGAAAAAAGCCCCTTATTTTTTTGCCATGATTTTTTATATTTCCATGTTGCCCCAAGCTAATTTGGGTTTGCTGATTGCAAATCTGTATTCAGAATTTGTAAAAAAATTCATTTGATTGCGAATAAAAAATTCCACAACGTTTTCCCTAGTAGTAAAATGGGGCAATGAGGGAGGCAGTTCACCCCAGCTATAATTCACACGGTACCCAAATAGATGATTTCCTCGAGAATTGGCTCATTCTTAAGGGGGATGCTTTCACGGTCACAAGCCCGTCCTTTACCGGTTAAGGGGATGCTTTCTACAGTCATAGGCCTGTCCTTCAACGGTTAAGGGGCTGCTTTCCACGGTCACAGGCCCGTCCTGTGGTAAATGAAAACATCCAACCTGATCCAAGTTGCAGCTCCAGTCATTGGTCTCTCTGGATCGCAAATGCAGGTGGCGCCAGTTATGGTCTGGAGCCGGTGAGTATTTCTAGCCCAGTTCTGAGTGTATCTCCACAGCCGCCATAGTCACAGAGCTCCGAACCCTAACCCTAGCCAATTCGATTTAGTTCGGGTTTTCTTCTACACAGGGTGGTGTGTTTTGGTTTTGGTTTTGGTTTCTCATTTTGGTTTTAGTTCTTGGTTTTCATTTTGGTTTTTAGTTTTAGTTTTGGTTTTAGTTTCGTAACTGTGGCGAAGTCTTTGAAGAGCCAACAAACGGTTTAGATGGAGGGAGGTTGTTACTAATGCTTTCAATTCGAGGAACATCATATTGGAGGAGCAACATTTGGTGAAAGTGTACTACAGAAGCTTGTAGTGTGACTTTGAGTGTGACCTATTTTGTTCAAACTAGAGGAACATTTCATTTTCTTGGTTTCATTTTGATCACATTGTGACTTTGAGTGTGACCTATTTTGTTGAAACCAGAGGAACATTTCATTTTTTTGGTTTCATTTTGATCACAGTGTGACTTTGAGTGTGACCTATTTTGTTCAAACTAGAGGAACATTTCATTTTCTTGGTTTCATTTTGATCATAGTGTGACTTTGAGTGTGACCTATTTTGTTAAAACCAAAGGAACATTTCATTTTCTTGGCTTCATTTTGATCATAGTGTGACTTTGAGTGTGACCTATTTTGTTAAAACCAAAGGAACATTTCATTTTCTTGGTTTCATTTTGATCACATTGTGACTTTGAGTGTGACCTATTTTGTTGAAACTAGAGGAACATTTCATTTTTTTGGTTTCATTTTGATCACAGTGTGACTTTGAGTGTGACCTTTTTGTTGAAACCAAAGGAACATTTCATTTTCTTGATTTCATTTTTATCACAGTGTGACTTTGAGTGTGACCTATTTTGTTGAAACCAGAGGAAAATTTCATTTTCTTGGTTTCATTTTGATTGCAATGTGACTTTGAGTGTGACCTATTTTGTTGAAACCAGAGGAACATTTCATTTTCTTGGTTTCATTTTGATCATAGTGTGACTTTGAGTGTGACCTATTTTGTTAAAACCAAAGGAACATTTCATTTTCTTGGCTTCATTTTGATCATAGTGTGACTTTGAGTGTGACCTATTTTGTTGAAACCAGAGGAACATTTCATTTTCTTGATTTCATTTTGACAGGAGCGTTTTGTTTTTCTATGTGACTAGCTTGTCTCTAGTCACTGATTGTTTGGAGGGCTACGACAATTGACTATATGTTCGCATGCGAATTTGTGAAGTTTGTTCCCCATGCTTATTTGCAATGATTTTACTATAAAGCTCTATTTTTTCCTTTTTATTGGATGGATTGTTTTATTTAAAATCATTTCAACTCTGGTAGCTCGACAAACAATCAGTGACCATTGGCGACCTTGGCACGCACCTCCTTTTGTCAGAATGAAACTAAGGAAATGTAATGCAAGCAAATAAAATATTCAATTCAAAGACAAATACTACAAGGAAAAGAAAAAGAAAGGAAGTATTTCTCAACGTTAAAGCCTTTTTAATCTTTGTTACATCTTTTCTTTAATATCTTTTCTTTGAGACGTGTGTCTGGCAGAGCGGCGGCTTGTGTTGACTTTGCTCGAGGAAGTTTTGCTGGAGGTACCGTCGTTGTTGGGACGGTGTGATCCATTGAAGTTTCGGTAAGCGGGGTTCGGAATGTCTAATTCTTGACAGAGTGGGCCGGGTGGGTTATGGCCTGGCTTCAGGTTGCCTTTTAGAGTGTAGGGATTTCAACTCGAAAGATTTTTGAAGCAGGAGTCATTTGGTTTATTTTTTCTAGACCGTGGCCGCTTGTTTGTGGAAAGGAAGGAAGTGGGTTTGGATTTTGTAGGGTGGCGAGGCGCTCATTTTTTTTCGATTGGTTGGTTGATACTCTGTGCTCCTTACTTCTGAAGGAAGTTGCAGTGGTCTGGATTGCAGTGGTCTGGATACAAGCGAGATGAGTCTCATTTGTTTTGTGTGGTTCATTAGGAATCTTTTCTTCGTCTAGTTGTCGTCTGGTTTGGGGTACTTCGATAAGCTTGGCCGTTCATTCGTCATGTTTCGAGCTTGTTGTAGGGCTATTCTTCCACCGCTTCTGCTCACTTGATGGCTTATACCAAACCTCTTTGGCGACGTACTCTTCCATAACATTCTTGTACTGCAAAGGCAAGGGCCTTTGCTTTACATGAATCGAGTCTCCTTTTACTGTAGAACATCTTCAATGCTAGCTTGTCCATGTATTGCGGACCCTTGTAACACGAACATGTTATGGTGATCATGTAGAAGGACCCGTCTGCCTTCCCACTCGAGAATGATATGTCTATGAGTGTGAAGGAATTTTTTTATGAATGTGATCGATTAGAGTGCATCAAGCACTTTGATTGAGGGAGATGATTACGTGACCCTAGACTCGACAGACTCGTCACGTAGAACTAAGGTTTGATAATGGAGGTTTGCATTTGTGGATGGGATTTTGCAGGTGTACCATGGGTGTACATTTCGGGTGTCGGACTTCTGGATGCGGTCTGTGCAGCACGATATGGATTTCAAGCCTTTAAGGAGTGCATTGGAGCCATCAGCTTATCAATTCGCATTATCTAGTTTGTGGATCATCCGACATGCGCTTTACATTGCTGCTCAAGGCTGCTGAGATTTAGGACTTTTTTTGGAAGACTTCTTTTCCTAATATATGACATGAGATTTAGTAGGAGCCTTTTTGGACAACTTTGTATCAATGGACACTAAACCAAGAAATGCAATCCAAATTCTTTTGGTGCACATTCTCGAGCTCATTTCATGTTTGGGACTCATTTTCCAATCATTTACTTGCTTTCATCATGCTTTTGCTGCTCTCAATGCTTGGCAATGGAGTGTATTTCATCGAGGGAGTTTGGTGTAATCAACATGGTAGTGTTTTTATTTTCAGTATTCGTTTACGTCTGCACATGCATTCTTGCGCAATTGTTCCTGTTACAGCTATTGACAGAAATGTTGGGAGATACTTTGTATTACCCCCCAAACATCAGATTCATTATCCGAGTTTCCCTCTCCAGAGTCATTGAAAGATCCTATCATAATCATTCTCCACCAAACCACCAAAAGAACAGCTTGAAGCGAATGCTGCGGCTTTCGCAGCGCTGGTTGGAAGACGAAACCTCAATGCAGGAGCTTAAGAAGGAAGACGCGCACGAGGAGAGTTCCACATCCCCAATTAAGGAGGGTTTTGTAGGCCATACGGTTGGTTTTGCTCATTTCTGTGCTCATTGCTTGCAAATGTTGTGATACTCGCCAAGATCGAGACACGAGTTCCCAATCAATGTCGTCAAGTGTACTCAGAGACGTCAGCTTCTGCGAAGCACAGTGCAAACAATACTTCCGTGAGAAAAAACACTCTGCAATCACAAAGCAAGTACAATGAGTTGGGAGCTGGGAATCGAGACTTTCTGAACAATACTTGAAGAAATTTCCGCCACAGGTTACCCAAACTTGTTGATCCGATGACCACCTCTCGGATCAGTTGTAGTGTTAGCTTATGCTTTGTCCGAAGCTTCATGAGATCAACCCAAAGTAAGGATTATTTAAATGATAAAATGAACTCCAAGGTGCAAATCAAATTGCGTTATGAAAATTCCAAGATTCCTAGAAAGTCAATAACTGTTCTTCAGAGTTGGATATTGATAACTAAGTAGATGTCACGATTTGACCCTAAAATCAATTCCTTACCTCCGATTGATTAATTCCACCCACCATGAACACAAAAATCCGGGTTCCAGTAATGGTCGGTTCCGTCTTGAGAGCAAGAGAAAAGCAAGTGAAGTCGTGACATCTGCGAACCTTTAAGAATTATGGGAAGTTTGCAATTCCCATAATCTCCAACAATCAACAAAGGTAGCAATTAACAGCCGATTTTAGCAGTGACCTGCTTCCTGGTCTGTTGGCCGGCAATACTTCACGTATGTGTTCAAAAAATCCAAAATTTATAGCTCCTCAATCTGCTGGAAGCACCATTCATGTCCCAAATTTACGAGGAGAATGTTGAAGAACAGGTTGTGCGGATGGAAAATGTAAGCGTGGGATCTTCTGTATGAGCGTGCATGTTATTGAGAAACGAAGTGGAATTCATGGAAGTCATAATTCAGGTCAAGATCTTGCGGTCCGAACGCAGAAAGTAGAGCGTTTTGACCTGGGCGGACAGTTCAGAAGTTTTGCACTTGTGCAATTGACTCGAACTCGCACATGCTCGGAAAAATAACGGAAAAATTTGCAGTGCAACAGTATCAAATCAGGAATGCGACTGTGCACAATTCACGACTGTGAATTGCGGAAGACATGCGAGAATGTGCACCTTGCAATGCACAGACCTTTGTGAAGATGGAACGAACAAGTCTTTTACCCAGGAGCTGACCACATCCCAAACATGCCCGATGACTGAAATATATGAGATGGCGACCCATTTCCAACCACTTAAGGAATTGAGCCTGTCTCCCGGTGGTGTATGTTGAGGGAAATATTACTTTTCCCATGAAGTGAAATTGAAATTTTTCTACATTTTTTTGGTAAAAATGAATAACGTTGAATTTTTTTCGGAAAGATTGTTTAAAACCTATCTTAATCCTATAGAGTAGTGCATTTCCAACAATAGGATGGTCGAATAATTGACCCTATAGAATTCTTGAAAGTGAATCTGTGCTTTCCTAGTCTAGCCCATACTGTGCACAGTATGCTTGGAAACAGACTAGCCTATAAGGTAGGTACACCCAAATGTGCCATTGATCTTAAACTGCCATCTATACTATATGTACATCTCCAAAATCAGTTCTGTACCTAGTATGTGGAAGAAACGCTTTTAGAACCAAACTTTGTTCCTTGATAACTTTTGCATACAATATCCAAATGCCATGGGTAGTGATCTAAGCCTACTGTTCATTTGTAATTTTTTGCCCAAAGAAGATCATCGCAGCACTTTTGTTCAGGTCAGGCACATCTATATTCTCCTCCAAAACTTAACATGTTTCACAACGAGCATTTTTCTCTTCCGATTGCTTGTTGCTTCTCCGTCTACAAAACCTTGTTCCAGCTTTCCAATACATGTCATTCAAGCTTTCTGTCTTGATCTTCTCATTGTTTAATTGTTGCAATCTGAGTGTGCTCAGTACCGTAAGACTTCAACTTTTGCGTAATCGTACACAACCTCGGCCACAGACTTAAGAGGGTTTGGTTTTGAATTAAATGCTTTTCTTCGTACATGGCGCATGGTGGAGTAAGATTTTGTATCAAACCTTGGATTGCTCCGCATCGACGATGGTGAAGATCTTGCGGTTTGAGGGCAGAAAGTAGAGCGTTTTGACCTGGGCGGGGCACTTCAGAAGTTTTGCACTTGTGCAATTCACTCGAACACGCACATGCTTGGAAAAATACGGAAAAATTTGCAGTGGAAAGAGCATCAAATCAGGAATGCGACTGTGCACAATTCATTGTGAATTGCGGAAGACGTGCGAGAATGTGCACCTTGCAATGCACAGGCCTTTGTGAAGATGGAGCGACAAGACCATATCCCAGACATGCCCGATGACTGAAATATATGATATGGCGACCCATTTCCAACCACTTAAGGAATTAAGCCTTTCTCCCGGTGGTGTATGTTGAGGGAAATATTACTTTTCCCATGAAGTGAAATTGAAATTTTTCTACATTTTTTTGGTCAAAAATGGAACAACACTGAATTTTTTTTGGAAAGATTGTGTAAAACCTATTTTTATCCTATAAGGTAGTGCATTTTCAACAATAGGATGGTTGAATAATTGACCCTATAGAATTCTTGAAAGTGACAAACATGGCAACCATCTATGCATTCCTAGTCTAGCCCATACTGTGCAGTTACACATGCACAATATGCTTGGAAATATACTAGCCTATAAGGTAGGTACACCCAAATGTACCATTGATTTTAAACTGCCATCCATACTATATGTACATCTCCAAAATCAGTTCTGTACCTATGTGGAAGAAACTCTTTTAGAACCAAACTTTGTTCCTTGATAACTTTTGCATAGAGTATCCAAATGCCACGTTCTCTGGTGCGTTGGAACCTCCTTTCACTTGCCAACAAGAACATATGAAAATTTGACAAACATAATAATAAAAAATAGGCTCAGTAGCAAAAAGTGGCGGTTTTGGGTGTACCTACCTTACTGTGGAAATGGATGTGTGGTTGGAATGGGTCGCCTGCTCTGGAAGCTCTTGATTCACATGAGCTCTTGATTCACATGTCCATACTGACCAATGCTTGGGGTACGTCTATGCAAGCACTTTTATATGTGTCTCCTGCTACTGATGTGATGTAAGTTTGCCAGCAACCACATTTCCCGTGATTTTTGAATGCCCCCATGGCTCATTCCTGTGACATTGTCATAAAACAATGCATCTTATTCATAATCGGACATGTGGCACTCTACTGCACCTATTCGTAATAATTGGCGTCCTCTTGAGCTGTTGTAACTTTTTTTAATACATAGCACGATCTAAGCCTACTGTTCATTTGTAATTTTTTGCCCAAAGAAGATTGTCGCAGCACTATTGTTCAGGTCAAGCAGATCTAATTTTCCTCCAGAACACGTGTTTCACAACAAGCATTTTTCTCTTCCGATTGCACTCACTAATACCATCGCCATCACCGTCTGTCAATCACAAACCCATGTACAATCTCTCAAGAAAAAAGAGATGAATGAAAACTTTTTTTTCTCCGTAGTCTGGAAGTGTTGAACTCTGTTTGTTGTCCGCTTTTTGGACGTCGGAGCGCTCCAGGGTTAATGTACCTGCTTGGAGCTGATCATGCTGAGGACATCCTTGCTTGTTGCTTCCCCGTGTACAAAACCTTGTAAGTTCCTGCTTTCCAATACATGTCATTCAAGCTTTCTTTCTTGATCTTCTCATTGATTGTTGTTGCAATCTGAGTGTGCTCAGTAGCGTAAGACTTCAACTTTTGCGTAATCGTATACAACCTCGGCCATAGACTTAAGAGGGTTTGATTTCGAATTAAATGCTTCTCTTCGTACATGGCGCATGGTGGAGTAAGATTTTGTACCAAACCTTGGATTGCTCCGCATCTACGATGGCGACAGTACATAATTCTTCAAAGCGATCAACACAAGCGAAGTCAATTCCTAGACTAGCTATTCCGTTCCGCAAATGGCTCACTTCAACAAGTGGTAACAGCAAACTTTAGTCCCGACCCCAATTTCAAGAATTAGATGCTTTCTACTTACAAGTTTAGTGGCTCTCACATGAATGTGCAAACTGAGTTGATCGAGTTGATCTTGAAATTGAGCCGGTAGACCCTGGACCAGTTGCTTCATATCTTTCGTCAAGATTTCGGATGCCTCTCTGTGAACATTTTGAAAAGATCATATTATCACAGCATCATGCTGCAACCATTGCAACGTTCAAGGGTCAAGACTGAACTAGAGAGGGCTTTCCAGAAAAGAAAATATTCACCGCAAATGATAAACAAAGGTACGAGTAAAAATTAAAAAAGTCTTCCGTACTTTTTTCCTCGACGAATTTGAGCTGCTTTGTTTTTGGTGCCGAATTTATGCATCATATCCGTCAATCGTAAACTTGCTTGTGCCCCCAAGGAGAGTCGAGCGTGAAAACAAGAATCGAAATTGCAATTAAAAAAATCCAAGTTCTGTTGCAAAAAACATTAAACTCCGAATTCACTGACATCAGCGATGTGAAGATCTCGTACGTATCTCCATCCAGATTGGGTCGGGGTCAGTCTGCAAGGAGAATCTCTTTATGCTCTTTTTTGCCTGAGGTAGTGGTAAACTTCAACCACATAAAGATCAGAAGCTGATCGATTGTAACTCGGTAATTTTTTTCGAAAATCATAAAACGTAAAGGTTGAATCGCCTACACCTCTACGTGACAAATCAATCGAATTGTGCTATTTCGATGCAATTCTTCCAAAACCAAGCCCAAAAAATGCTAGCGGTGGCGCTCGAAAGCTAAGCTAGTACTAGAAAGGAAGTGCATTATCTAAGGATTGTATACTGCACGATTACAATACGATTTCATGAAATTTTAGGTTCAACTCTATCTCTAATCCCACACCGCAACTACGAGTATTGTAGGAACAAGGTCACGAGCTGTAATTTCATAATCGGAAGCGTCCGCCGGCGGCTTAGCTGCACTATGGAAACTCCTGCCATCATCACAACTGAGGAACTATTCAGTGGATTTGAGATGAAAACGTGCAACAAATTTCAAAGAAAAGTCAACAACAACCAAACACGGTATTGAATTGAACGTTCAAGCTGAACGTTGGCTTATACCTTCAGGGAAGCAAACACTGTAGTCGTACAGCCATACTTTCAATGCAAAGGTTGAAATCGCGATATGTCTCACCAGGCTCCCCATACAAATGTTCCAGCACTTTGTCATAGTCTAGCTCTTGAAAATCTCTACACAACCGTCAAAACGGGTCAGCCACAAAACCCTACCGTCCGAAATGCATTGAAATATATGTATTGACATAGCACAAGCCGATTCTTCAGGTAGAGGTGTAGACAATTATATCGTAAACCAATTTCAGATTTGCCAAAGTAACATTAACTTCATTTGGTTGGGGAATACTTCATTCCTTAGACCGTAGGGCTAAAACTACCAAGTCAGATCTGTTTGAACTTCGAAATCTCTCAAAACTGAAAATCAATCACAGTCAACACAGAATCAAATAGCTTCACTAGTTTGTTTAAACAAAGTTTTTTCCGGCCTCTGTTTCGAAATGAGTACCTGCGTGCGTGACGATCGTAGAGAACTCCAAGTCCATCTGCACTGTGGAGGACAATTAATTTCACCATGAGGACTAGACTGCATACCCATGTAAACCGACGCACTCCACATCAATTGCTGGATGGTACGATGAAATGAAATACATGAAGTAACGATGTGCGATCTCTCGCCGATGATTCACGCGGATTCATACATACCTCTCAAAGTCTCGGAAGAAATTTCGGCCCAGATCGGGTAGCACGTTGCAGGTCAACCGTAACCGTGTGACTCTCCACATGGGCCAGAATCCTTTGGTTTCATCTTTTGAAACAGATAGCATTCAACTGAAGTCGCCTGACTTACGAAAGTTCAATGTAAACAACTGATTTTTCCCCGTGTATGTTAGTTGCGATATGTGTACCAAATTCTTGCAAATAGTAAAGTTCTTACTATTTACAGGAATTTGGGACACATGTCGCAACTAACACACATGGGGGAAAATGGCACTCGCAGAAGAATCATCACGGAAGACTTATTTGAGCTCCCTGTGGTTCAATGTAAACAAATGATCATTATTGTAATATATATTACAGGATTGTGGACACACTTGCCTAGAGAAGAATGAATGAAATAAATTGTGTCAAGAACTGCTGATGGCTGCCTTTTCTTTCACTTGGGGAGCGGACACATCAGCCCATGCTTCAACAATAGTGTGGTCATGCTTCAACGAGGGTCTACTCCCAATTTAACATTTCAACTTTGAAAAGTCATAAAAAATTCAACTCTTGTTAGAATGTCTTCATTCTTTTTTGCAATTGACTTCTCTCTCTCAAACAATTCAATCTCTAAAAAATATGAGAGTTGACAAATAACTTCTCCAAAGAACCTAGATAGCAAATATGTGTGGTAATGGGTAGTTCCACCTTAATTAAATTCTCTCCCACTGCATGAGAGCACAAACATGAAACAGATCCATAATTAATCAAGGCAAGGCTTCCGTGATCTATGGATTTCAGATTGATATCCATCCATGTTCAAAAACAAAATCACTTGGTATATTCAGACAGACCTGACAAGCTGAGTGAGACCTGATGAACTAAGACCATATTTGTTACTTTGTTCCCTAAAAGACCAAACGATGTTTTTTTTGGCAATATAGCGATTTTGGGAAGCTCACTACAAATGGAATTTTCATTTTTTTTTCATTGAAATTTTCACACAAGATGTGCCTGAGGAGTAGCTTTAAGACCCAACAATTTTCGTAGCTTTTGACTACATGGTTAAAAAGTTAGTGTATGATATGTAGTTTTCTTTGTTCAGTGGGCGGTCCGAGCAAAGAAAAAACTTCTTTCAAAATCACTTTTTAAAAAAATAAAAATTTGAAATTGTTTTTTCTAGATTTGTTTATACATGGATATCTTTGAATCATTCCATTTTGATTAATGAGATGAAAGTTATGAGGAGTTTTAGTTGTGGGTAGTTTGAAGGTAGTTATGGAATCTCTACTCTAAAATAAACTTCAAAGTCCTTTATTTAACTCAATTTTCAATATTTTTCGAAATAAAATAAAATAATTGGATGTAGATTGTTCATTAAAACATTACAACCATCGGGATTGGCGTTTCTCAATTTCATAACTAAATTGTTAACAATTTTGTATTTTAAGGCCATATTCGTTATATTGAGACTTTTGGTAGTCTCATTTTTATCCTCGACTCAAAGGTAAATCATAATAACTGTTCAATTTTAAGACAATTTGGTAAGTTGAGATTTCAATGTATTAATATATATATAAACCTTTGATTTCCCAAAGGTTGCAGGCTCATCTTATCCTTGACTCGAGGATAAATCACTATAATTGTTTTAAGGTTGTAGTCTCAAAATGTGCAAATTGTCTCATTTTAATGAAAATGTTCATTTTTGAATCATTATCTACTTCTTTCGACTTTCTATTTTTTTCCTATATGTTGTACAATTCCAAAATGATTTGAAAATTTTCAAATATGTAGCCACCTTGCCTTGAAGAACAAATCTAGAGAATAACCACCATTTTGGACATTTTTCATAATGATTTGACCTTAAGAAGTGCAGTTGCCCGGATTTTCGCAAGGACAAAAAAATTATTTTTATTACTTCAAATGCTAATATCTTACAATCTACATGCTGAAAATTTCTGAATTTTTTTTTACATATTCTCAAACCAAATTAATATAAGATCCTATGGTTAGATGTACCAAAAATATTTTTTTTTCAAAAATTTTAGTACTTGTAGTAGAGATAGTTTTGGAGTAGTTCTAGTGAAAACATAGTCAAAATCCTTTAGGAGTTGATTTCGAATTCAAAGAAACAAGGTTCTGTAACCAATGTAGTTTCGATACTGCTACAAAACCTTGTGCCTCCTTATGTTTGCTATAGGTAGCTACAGATACTCTCCGTCTCTCCCTACAATGTACCTAATGTACATTGTTATGGATGAATAAATAGAATTTCACCCATAAATCGTAAGTGTCATCCATTTCTATAGACGTAAATAGCTTTGTCCTATTAATTATCGCTTTTTGCAGTACCTAATCCATAAATGACGTTGTGGCCATTTTCTAGTTGATGAATGACACAAAATCTTTGTATATATGATAGAAGGGCAACTAGTCATCCTTTGAATTTTGCATGATTAGAAAAGTCTTATATGATAGTTTGACTCCTAATGAGTGTTTTGGAATTTTTTAATCCTTAATAAACGGGCCTGTGATTATAGAATCCATCCCTTTTGGCATTGTATAAATAGTTGATTTAAAAAAATTCTAAAACTTTCATTGAAAGTCAAACTATTATACAAGACTTCCCCTTTTTATGCAAAACTTGGAGGATGATTAGTTGCACTTTTGTCTTGCACACAAAAATTTTGTCATTCATCGACCAAAAAATGGATGCAACGTTGTTTTTTGGATTAACCCATAAACAATGTGGAAGATGTTTTTAGCTAATGAATGACAAAGAATCTCTCCATGTAGGACAGAAGTGCAACTATTCATCCTCCCAATTTTGTGTGGAAAGGGAAGTTGTTCTACACTACACTAAAATTGATAAATAGTGTTGGGTGATAATTAGTGTTGTTCCTTGTTTTATACCCTCAACACTATTTTCCAACTTATGTGTAAATAGTGTTGGGGCACTTCCCTCTCGTCGTCAAATTTTGGTCCTTCCCTAGAATGCTCTAATTTCCGTTGATTGCCGACAATTTTTGACCCTTCCTTGGGAAACTACAATTTTTGCCTCCTGTCGCCTCCTTCCAGCCCTTCCCTATGAAACTACAATTTCTGCCTCCCGCTGCCTCCTTCCAGCCCTTCCTTGCGAAACTCTAATTTTTGCTTCCCTACAGAACTCCAATTTTTGCCTCCTATGTGAAAATTTTTTTGGTCTTTCTTCCTTGGTAACCACGTTGGAAGATTCGTGCAGTGAAGTGGAGAGCTCCCGGTGGTGGCCTTGGAGCCATTACAAAGACAAGAGAAGTGAGGATTTTTTTTGGGGGGGGGTATACTTCCTAGTTTCCTACTCGCTTGCATTCCCGCCGCTTCAATTCAAACTTGCAACGCCCATAACTTTTAATTGAGGTATGTATTTGGGGATTGGATGACACCATTGGATTTGTCTTTCCCTCCTCTATTTCCACTAAAAAATGTTTTTTTTGGGTCGCCATTTTTTTCTAAAGTCACATTTCCATTGTTTTTTTGTAGCCTACCATGGACCGCCTCCCGCTTGCTGAAATTCTTCCCAATGCCCCTCCCCGATTTGTTACTTCTTGGATGATTAAAGATGTTGTTGATCATGGCTTGGTGGGTCTCAATGCTCGAGTCATTTAAGCATTTCTAGAACACTTCCGTGGCCAATGCCCTGCCAATCTTATTAAAGCTAGCCGATGGCGGCAACAACGTGACCAATTCCATGAAGATCTTCCTGGTCCCATCACTTCACTCTCTTATAGCCGAAGTCGTTTGGGCAAGAGGAGGCGCCATTTTCCAAAAGCTAGGCCGGATCGAGGCAAAAAAGAAGAGCAAATGGGTGCAATATTTGTACCCTCTATTGCTTGAAGAATTCAACCGCCTTCGCAAATCATGTGTCAAATTTTTCTCTCACCTACTTCGTGAATTGACCCTTTGCATTCTTGTAGCTCCTGAGTCCATTTTCACAACCCTTTCTATCGATCTCAAAAATAATGTTTAGTTGGTCAACAAAATCACAGTGAATTGGGTCAATCAATTCATGGATAACCATAATATAGTCCTTTTATTCCAACATAGGCTTAACTTGTAGCCCTCAAAAGGAGCTTCAAATCGAAATGGAAACCGCCTACCATTTTGGGGGTTTGTAAAGGGGATTTTTATCCAGGAAATTTGATAAAAATCTCATGGAGAACCTGGATGAAACGCATTTTGTTGTCAATCTTGACAATGGCTGAACTTTAGGGTTTAAGGGAGACATAAGTGTCAAATATGCTGAAGTTTCTCGGGTGGGGAATCCATGACCATGGTGTTTGCATTTCAAGAGGTCGTTGTGCCATAATAAAAGCTCCTATGCTCATTTTCTCAAATGAAAATAGGAGCTATCATATATAGGGGTTGATTGATAATATTCCGGGTTTTTTCTATAGAACAGGTCCTAAAGGTTGGATGGATCAAATCATCTTTTCCGAATACTTTTTAGAACCTCGTGCATTTCAAGCCGATCTTCATCAACGCATGAAAATCATATGGCTTGATAATTGTAGCAGTCATACTGTAATACCTATATTGGTTGCTGTTCTAGTTGCCAAAAATACAATTTTTAGATTTTTACCTCCATGTTTTACTCACCTTTGCCAACCAATAGATACATTCCTCATTTCAAAAATCAAAGATGTATGGACAAGACAGTGGAAAGTTAAGAAAATTGAGTTAATACAATAAAATGCTTGGCAAATTGGACCCCGAACAGATGGACAATGGTTAGAAAAGTTGACAAATCCTGAGAAACGTTTTTTCCTACAATTGGCTACTGATAGTGTAGAAGATGTTAATCAAAAGGTGGATTGTGACCACATATCCTATGCTAGAAAAGTAATGATTCGTTGTGGCTTAGCATTACCTAGACTTGATGGATCTTGGAGTGTAGGACAATTGTTTCTACATCTCCAAGAGATAATTGTAAAACATTTGCAATACTTCTACGGGCAAGAACTACCCAATTTCAATAGGGTAGTTTACAAATCCTTTCTAATATTTTACTATATTTCTTTAAATTTTTTGGTCTACAATTTGAATTATTATGTTGTTTTTTGGTTGTTGCTATATTTAATAATTTATACATACACTATGAAAAATTTCAGCATTTCAATATTTCATTGTCTATTTCAGCATTTCATTGCTTATTTCAGCATTTCATTGTTTTTTTCAGCATTTCATACACTGCTTTTTTCCCACCATTCCAACTTCTAACATTTTATTCCCATCTAATACTAAATGCACTCTCGTACAAATGTTGAAATGACTAGATTTTACTATAGAGCTAAAATAGTGTTAGAATGAGTTAATTTCCATCTAACACTAATCTTGCAAATCACAATTAGTGTTAGTATTGACAATTAGTGTTGCCAACACTATTTACCAATTTTAGTATAGTTTGTCTTCTAATCAGCCTTTATTCATTTTTATCAACCAATAATTCACATAGTACCTAAACAGATGATTTCCACAATCACAGACTCGTTCTTTTAACAGTTGAGGGGGATGCTTTCCACAACCAAAGGCCCGTCCTTTAACGGTTAAGGGGGATGCTTTCTACAATCACAGGCCCGTCCTGTGGGGGTTGAAGTAAATGAAAAAATCCAACTTGATCCAACTACGAACATGCAGCTCCAGTTTGGTCTCTCTGGATCATAAATCCAGGTTTGGTCAGTAATCCTCTTGAGCCAGCGAGAGTATATATCGCCCAGTTGTGCGTGTAGCTCAATAGCCACCACAGCCACAGAACTCCGAACCCTAGCCAACTCGTCTTAGTTCGGGTTTTCTTGTGCATGATGCGTTTTAGTTTTGTTTTTTTGTTTTTGTTTTTTGTTTTTGTTTTGGTTTTTGTTTCCTACCTATGGCGAAGCCCTTGAAGAGCCAAGAAATGAACTAGATGGAAGAAGGTTGTTACTGATGCTTCCAACTAACATGAATATCATATTGGGGGAGCAACATTTGTTGAAAGCCTACCATGGAAGCTCTGAGTGTGGTTTTGAGTGTCATCTGTTTTGTTGAAACCATCATATTTTGGGAGCAGTACTTGGTGAAAGCCTACTGGAGAAGTTCTGAGTGTGATTATGAGTGTGACTTGTTTTATTGAAACTATTTTATTAGGGGAGCAGCATTTGGTGAAAGCCTACCATAGAAGCTTTGAGTGTGGCTCTAAGTGTGACATGTTTTGTTGAAAGCAGAGGAACATTGCATTTTATTGGTTTCATTTTAATAGGAGAGTTTGGTTTTTCTGCGTGACTAGCTTGTCTATGGTCACTGGTTGTATGGAGGGCTACGATAATGGACTATATGTTTGCATGCGGTTTGGTGAAGTTTGTTCCCCATGTTCACTTGCAATGATTTTACTATAAAGCTCTGTTTTTCCTTTTTATTCGATGGATTGTTTTATTTAAAATTATTTCAACCGTGGTAGCTCGACAAACAATCATTGACCATTAGCAACCTTGGCACGCACCTCCTCTTGTCAGAATGAAACTAAAGAAATGTAATGCAAGCAAATAAAAAACTCAACTCAAAGACAAATACTAGAAGGAAAACAAAAAAGGGAAATATTTCTCAATGTTAAAGCCTTTTTAATCTTTGTTACATCTTATCTTTAATATCTTTAACGTCTTTTCTTAAAGACATGTGTCTTGGCAGAGTGGCGACTTGTGTACTTTGCCCAAAGAAGTTTTGCTGGAGGTATTGTTGTTGTTGGGACGGTGTGAGTCATTACACTAGAAGAAAACCCTACTGAAGGTCATATTCAGCCTTGATGTTTTCCTATTTGGTGACTACATTTCCATGTCGATTATAGTTGACAATGGCCATCACGTTTACCATTATGTTAGAACAAATTATCCAAGGCATTTGAAATGTAATTGTCGAACAAGGCCATGTTGTGTCTTATCTTGCTGTTAGACTCGTTTAGTGGAATAGAAACGAAATACAGAATTCAGGCAAGCTTTGCCATCGTAGACAATGACATCTTCCTGGCAGTACATTCCATTAGCATTTATAGTATATGCACAACGATTTCCATTAAGAATTCATTTCTTTTTTATTTGTCGTGGATGACATCGTTATGTTCTGCTTGAAATCAATGCTTCACATGTGCTAATGAGTCTGGTTTTTTTTAAAACTGAAATCCATTTCTAACGTTGAATGTTGTTTACCAATGTTGTAGAGGGCGTTTTGTGGAACATGGGAAATCTGTTTTCTGTTAACAGAAGAATGTTAAGAAAAACATAGTCTTTCAAACTAACATCCATATGTCGTCGTTCAATTCAGAAAAAAAAATTACATTTTCATGATTTCACATGCATTCATTTTTCCTTATCCAAAATATGAAACAAGGCCTACACATCTTTAGACCAACAACAGCCTCTACGCCTCCGTAATGTACTCTAGACCTTTCAGTTCAATTTTGGTACGCATTTTGTATATAATAAAACTTTGATCATGCTCTCTTTGCAAATCACTATAAGAAAACTGTGTCTGCCGTAACATCGCAATTTGGACGCCTAGACATCGCGTGTCACGTCTTCTATGTTTGGACTGATGTCCAATTACATCGTGCTGCTGTGGACATGCCAAAAACATGGTACGTTGCATTAGATTTGCAAGCCCAGCATCGTGATGTCTGAAAAAACATCGGTCAACTTCAGAAGTTGACATGTGGCTGCCATCTAGGCGCGGGAAAGCTAGAGTGTCATTTTTTTCATCCGTCTATGATGTGGCATCTGACGTGTAACTGACGTGGCATGCCACATTGGTGCTGACGGAATTGGCTGACGTGGCATTTTTGGGGGCCACTTGCCTGGTTTGCCTAGCATTTTAGGATGTCTTCTGAGACATTGCTGTGGACGTCCAGGTGTCTTAAATGATGTCAGGTGAAACAATTGTATGCTGATTGAAATGTCCATCCGAGCGTGTGGAGTTTGCACATGCGTGCTTCTTAAAGCATACCCTGTCATAGGAGATGTCTACTTGCACAAGCCAGCACAAGTATATGTTGGGGTAGCAGATGGCTTCTTGCATTGTAGGATGTCAGTGGCGACGTCCACTTATTTTTTGGGACATCTCCTGAAACGCATGTATGCATTGTATTGGACGTTCTAATGTTGTCAATGTAGTAGTATGTTGTATACAATATAAAATATGCAATATATGGTATATCATATGCAATACAACATATAAAATATGCCATACAAAATATAATATATATAATATGCCATACAAAATACACCATACAATATTGTGGGAGAACAAAATGTAAAGGTTAGACTAGTTACTTAGTAATCTAGATAAGTATCTAGATAAGGGTAAAATTTTTTATTTCCCCTAAAGGAAATTCAAAGTATTACCAAAATTATCATTTAGAATAATTAGGGGATTGCTTAAACGATAATCCTCTTAAGGAGGAACTCAAAGTTTCCCATTCTTTCCAGAAACCGGAACCGGATTGGAGGCCGAAAATCATTCTGGGATCATCAGGATCAACGGGAAAAGTAACCAGGAACATACCGGAAGCCAACAGACACCCTACCGGAACCCAATCAGTTCACACGCGGGTCAAACGGATCTATCGGAAGAGACGGGGAACCGTTCAACGGTCCGATTTTCCGGGATTATCGAGGAACGGCTACTTACAAAATGGCTAGTTTCGGCGGTGAGGAAAGTGGAAAAGTATAAAACTCGGGGTTAGGATACCCTGGTCCTCACTTGTTGTTCCTTGTTAATTTGTGGTGCTGTGAGCTTTGAAGTGCTGAGATCCTAAATGAGTGATTTAGGAGAGATTTCCTGTTTCCCAGTTTGGTTTCGCGGAAAGCAACTAGAGGTTAGAAGGGCGAGTTCTGAAGTTTTGAGTGAGGAACTTCCTGCTAGCACGATGATGAAAGCAGAAGGGAGTGGGATGAGTGCGCTGAAGCTTAAGGCGGTCACACCAGTCATTCCTAGAATAGAGAAAGAGAAGGCAGAACTAGTGGAGGATCTGAGGCAGATGGGATGTGCCGGATTCATGGCTCGACCTTGGGGATTGAAGGACGATGACATAGTGAAGGAGCTGCTGCATGAACAATTCAACGAGTGGATGAGGACGGTGCGGGCGTAGCCGAGCGAGTAGATTGTCGAGCTATGGAGGGACGTTTACCGCTTTCCGCGAGGAGGGGACGGGATGGCATCCCAGACGGACAAGTACGCGGAGGGTAAATTTCTGAATCTCCCTAATCCTAAGGATGGCTACGCAGTAGCGGATTGTAGGAGTGAGAGAGAGAAAAGGGTCCTAGAGTTCTTATTGCCCATCCTATATCCGGAAAGGCGAAACCGGATCACAGTGACTTGGGCCAACACTATCTTCGGAGCGCTTAGTGGAGATAGGAAAGTATGCTGGGCGGAGATAGTGAGGAATTTGGTGAGCAAAATGGTTTCCACTTTGAGGAATACCAAAGCCACCACCATCAGTCCATTCCTCTTTCATCTCTATGAGTTCGTAGGAGTCATGAGGAGTGCAGAAAAGGTGCTCTACAAGACACAGTTTGTGATGTTGAAACTCAACATCCCTAATCCTGAGGAGCAGGTAGTTGAGGAAAGGAAAGAGGGTCCGGATGAAGAATCCGGGAGAGAGTCGTCAGAGAGGAGGAAAATATCCTATAAAAGGAAGAGAGACTCGGGGAGGATTTCCACCTCAGAGAAGATGAAAGGACCCTAAGAGGAAGAGAGGAATTCCCGGAAACTAGAAACGGGAAGAGGAGATCTACTTGGGAGGGTCATAGAGGATTTGAGGAAGATCCGAGAAGAAAGGGATACCGAGAGAGGAATAGTCCGGAATGTATGCAGATTGTTAGGAAGGATCGAAGTATCCGAACTCGGAGAAAAGATTGAGAGTCTGATGCAGGAAAAGGACTCCCAAAAGTTGGAAACCTGGATCCGGGATCTGACCAAGAAGAATGAGTTTCTCCGTCATGAGATGGAGAGGAAGTCCAAGGAAGACCTGGATTCGAGGAAGCTTTTCTCGAAGGCAGAGGAAACGCTCTAGCGGATCCGGGTGTTCGTGAAGAATGCTGGAGACGTGGTGAACAAGGCCAAGCTCTTTGACGAAGAAATTCACAAGGGAGGCCCGAACGCAGATGCGAAGGCGGTGGTTATCTTGGCGGAGTATTCCAAAACCATAGAGAAGGTCATGTATGAAATCCGGGATGTCCTCACAACATTCGGCAAGGGCCCGGGTTTGCACGAGCAAGTGAAGATCAGCCCAAGGAAGGAGGAAACTCCGGAGTTCAAGACTCCAGCAAAGCCCAAGGCAAGAGCAAAAGAGGAAGAGTCAACACCAAAGAGTAGCTTAGCCATGGAGACGGATACCGGGAAGAAGCCCACATCTCGTCCCAAAATCCAGGTCCGGAAGTCGAGAGTAAAAACGCCTCGAAGTACCGAGTCGCCATCTGCAACACCACCCAACACTTCAAAGGGGAAGACTCCAAGCACGAAGGAAAGAGAGGAGTCCCCCATCCAGCAATCAGAGGAGGATGAGTCGCCTGATAACTTGGAAGAGGAGAAAGATAAGACGGGACTAGAAACCGAATCCGGGTCGAATGCGGAATCGGATTCCATCTCCATCTCCCCCAAGAGCTTCAAGAAGACGGCTCCGACTCCTTCAAAGGCGAAGGTACCAGCTGGCTATACACCTTTGGGAAATAGGAAGTAGCCACCTAGGAAGGGATCCACGAAGTTCGAGGAACCTTCTCCAAAACAACCAAAGATTTAGGTAGGTAGATATTTTGTAGTAATACAAGCTTTTAAAGATTTGAGATCTTAGTTTTGCTATGTAGAAAGCTACTAGTTAGGTGCTTTTGACTTGGAGGCTTTTAGTGGTCCAGATCCGGAACTTACGGATCTGAGATCCGGTTTTTACGGGAATTACCGCGTTATAGTTTGTGCGGTTTAGGATGAAAAGTTCACGTGGTTTGAAGGAGGAATGACACTTGTCACCCTCTGGACCTTGGCTTTATTCCTTGGGGTCTTGTAGGAGGCCCAAGTGGTTAGTATTTTAGGGGCTCAAAGTGATTTGAAGTCCCGGGTGTTTTCCTATGTTTGTTTTTCCACATTGCAAGTTGAATTCAGATTTTCCACTTCACAAGCGTTGGTCTGAGCAGGCTTAGTTCTGTGTGGTCATACTAGCACTGTTTGCATCTTTGTTAGTAGGAAAAATTGGAATTCTACGTGGTGGAGTAGAATAGGTAGCCCCCGGATTCTATCGGGATCCGGTTTCGGGAGTAGTAGAGGATTTTACTTAGGAAATCTTGTGTACTAAGAGGAAAGTCTAGCAGTTGAGGTTCTTTGGATTCTCTTGAGTGAAATAGCCATTCTTAGACTAGGTGAATTCCTTGAGGAGAAGGATAAGCGCTGGTTGACGTCTGATGAGGTTTCACTGTATCCGGGAGAGAGGAACCGGAAGTCTGTTAGGATCTTTTAGTTATCAAGATAGCAAACCCAACTCCTAAGATTCGGTCCGGGTAGATCCGTCGTTGTAGTATTGGAAGGATTGCGGGGGTTTCTTGAGTGACTTGCGGGCGCGGATTAGTTTCCAGACCCGTTGTAAGAAAGAATCCGCATTCTGTGTTGCGTATGTGTTGTTTATAGTGGAACTTCAGCCACTTTAATCCCTAGAAGGGTAGGATTTACGCGTCTAGCCTTAATCCAAGAGCGGAACCCTCCGGCAAAGAGGTTAAACTCCATTTTGGTTGCTTTGGTTAAAAATCCAAATCTGGACCTAGAAGAGATTCCTCAAGGAAACTTACTCTGGTTCCGCATCCGGATACGAGGATACAAGGATACGAGGATACTAGACCAAGTCCGGAGAGAAATAGTGAGGATATCTCCCTAGATTGGTGCGGATGAGAAGAATTGGTTGGTTTCAAAGGAAGAAGAGTCTGGGAATCCGGGTGTAGAGAGAAGGATTCTAGATTTGCCTTCCGTTTTTGTTGGCCTTGGGGTTGTTTTCCACATCCCTAACTGGTCCATTTTCCGGAAACTACAAGTAAAAATCCTGTGGGAACGATACACGAGTCACTTTGGGTGTTTTACCTCAATTTAACACCTAATTAGTGGGTTTGTGCTTCTCTGTGCTACGACAAATATGCCATACACTATATTTATCAAGTATATTGAATGGCTCAAAAATCTACTTATTAATTGATGAAAAGACAAGCCTTTTATACTAGTGAGGTGTAGAAGCATGACAAACAATATGGAATATACAAAACTAAAATATGAGCAGCAACATAAATACAGTGATGTCTAAAATGATGTTTTAAAAAATATTTACATGTCTTAGTTATGTTTTTTTCGACGTCATTGTAAACATTCAAAAAAACATCTATAGTATGAAATTAGACATTCACATCAATGTTGTTTTAAACATTTGCTTCAACAATTTCTAAATTTTTTACAAATCTTATTTGTTGTTTATGATGTCATGATGAACATTTGCATGTCATTTCCAACATATTTGGGGATGTCTCCTTGAACATTTAATTGAAAAAGTCACATTTATTAAATCTAGGTTGTTTGCAACATCAACTTCAATATAGTATGACACAACAATACATCTAACATGGAATTCCAATTGTAGATTATATTTTTGTCTATCTGGAAAGCTCTGATTCATTTCATTTGGATTTATTATGAGAAAGTTATGGACATTTTTGTTTTTTAGGCAATTAGAGCATCTTCTTGAAAAAAATAACTTGTTGGATGCATTTCTGAATGCAATTTTTACAATTTTTTCAAAATAAAAATTTCACATGGTTTAGTTTACTTGCTAGAATAATCTCACCATTGGGATTAGTGCATTTTAATTCCATCTAAAATATATTAATATTTTAGATTTTCCTTCTATCTCATACCTACTTCTACTTAACAATTTTCTTAAGAATGAAGTTCAAGTTTTTTTTATTTTTAATTTATTTTCCTGAACTCTCAACTCAATTCTCTACTATAAATATTTAAATTTCAAAACTTTGTAGTGCAAAAATTTTACAAAGTCAAAAAATCTAGTCCCTCAATGTGCTAAAAAACTTGTTTTTTCTACTTTAAATCTATGCGGTCAAAAATTTTGAAATTTTTTCTACAATTTTTTCTACTTGTTAGGTGTAAGATCCTATAGTTAGATGTGAAAAAAAATTAAAGTTTCTTTTACTCTTTGCTACAGAAATGGCAATTTTCAATGTTTTCTGGCAAAAAAATGGCCTTGTCCTTTAAGGGTTAAGATATCAAATATCTCAAAGTCCAAGAATACTAGAAAATCACCCCACATTAGATATGAATGATTTGAAAATAATAAGTTAAGAAGGTGAAACAACAATAAAAATTATTAAAATTTGATGCAAAATTTATGATTTTAAACTAATAAAATTTAGAATTTAAATCTTAAGTTAAAAATAAATATTTTTATATAATATAATATTGATATGATTTTTTAAACCTTTTTTCATAACAAATCCATTCATCTAATTTATATAAATTTGTTATATAAATTAAATCTATATAGCTTATAACACCACGTCAAATGCTACATAAACTTTTAGGAGTCACCACTTGCCCGTTCTCGTGTAGAGAGCGGTTTGCCTCGGGAAGTCATAGGGATTCTGGCTGCAATGAGAAATGGCCTAGGCAATAAGAAAATCGTTGTCGCGTCGAATCTTCTACTTCATCTTCAAACTAGTCCCCGTTGGCCTATCCTGTATGGCTGGCTCTATATGGGCCAAGGTAAGGGTAGTGTGATAAGAAACAAGTCCTCAAACGGGTAAAACGGGACGGTCAGAGCACGAGCTGAACCGTCTGAATGATGAGCTCCTAAACTTTCAAACTCCCGGTGACCAGCTTTAAGAAACAAGCTTTCACCGTGAGAACAAGCAAGTTTCGACTATGTGGGCCATTAACCCCACTTCGTCACCCACAACACAAAATGAGGCTAGCGTTGGTGTTACCCAAGCCGCCCGCAACAACAAAGTTTACAAAGCCACAAGCCACACACACACACATACACAAGTCTTCAATACTCCTCTAGACTCCAACACTCCTCCAAACTCTAAGCTGAACTTTGGGTAAGTGTCACCGTTGCTTCACAACTCCAAATCAAGTGAGTGATAGCTTTTCGGAAAGCTAACACAAACTTCTACTTCTTCTCCAATTTTCAAACAATTCTAAGACTCTGTCCAACTTCTATGTCCATCCAAAGTTTCGGTCTTGAAAAAAAAAAGGCAGCAGACCCTCTTTCACTCTTACACTCATAACTCACTCATACAAGCTTCAAATAAAACAAATGATAGCTTTATGGAAAGCTAACACAATTTTCTAAACACCCTCTAATTTTCATTGCAAACCAAGAACTTATCCGTCTTTTATGGCTGGTCAAATCTCTGCCTCTTAATTTCAAAGGCAACAAATTCCCCTCCACTCAAACTAGCACAACTTTTGATTTACAACTTCAAATCAAGAAAGTGAGATCTTTTTTGAAACT
This sequence comes from Climacium dendroides, assembly GCA_950106755.1. Lineage (NCBI taxonomy): Eukaryota > Viridiplantae > Streptophyta > Bryopsida > Hypnales > Climaciaceae > Climacium > Climacium dendroides. The sequence goes on from OX467091.1 coordinate 23,578,027, forward strand.
ACACACCATGATACATAACTTCTCAAAATTTTATTGAAAAACTCCTTTCAACCCAAAAAAACCATAGGCCTCCCAACATTCAGAGCTTTCCTTAAATCCCAACGGGAGAGAAAAAGAAAAGTACCCCCCCCCCTTTTCTTCACTCTAACTTCACTCTATCTTCCCTCTATCTTCCTTCTATTTTTCCTCTATCTTCACTCTATCTTCACTCTAATCACCAAACAAGTGGGGTCAACCCCTAACTCACTCCCAAAGCTTCTATTTCTCTCTCTACAACTATCTCTTTATCTTTATCTTTGAAGGAAATTCTCTTCAAGTTTACTTAGAAGGCAAACTATTAGAATATTTCCCTCATACTATTTCACAAACATAAGACTATAATAGAAATTCATTCCAAATATGGAATGAAGAACTAAAATCCAACACACATCTAATAGAAGTAAAAAATTAGAGTTCCAATCAAAATATCACTCCATCTGCAAGAATTTGAGGATTGCAAACTCACACTCCGGTTGAGATTCTTCATCTTGAGACTCAGAAAAAACCCTCTAATTCAACATGATACAATCTAAAATAAACACGAAGAAGAAAAATATCAAATGAGATGAACCTTTCAAGTGAATCCTTCTCTATATAGTCGGAGAGAGAAGGCATCACCTTGAATCCACCTCAACTAACGTCATCTTCTTTATAATCTTATAAACATTTAAATTTATCTAAATCATATGTATATGCATTTTTTATATAATGTGAGCATTTTCAGCACGACACCTTTGTCCTCTTTTTAACCTTGAGTAGTCACTTTACCTTTGACCGCAACAACATTCTAAATCAACTTCTGAGCTAAGTTTGACCAAAGATGGTGACGTGGCTGAACATGTTATTGTGGACATCCTTGGAAACATCTGGTGTCCACTTGGATGTCTTACATTGCACCATTGTTTTTCGTAGCATCAGTATGCTGTAATTGAAATCTAGCAATGCTATCGAAGACATCAGAGCAAAATCTTCACTTTTTCAGCCTGACACCCCAACGTCTTCTACGACGTATCGTGTTTTCGTGGACATATGTTGTTTTTGGTTGGATGTCCAAGTAGACGCAATTTTCTTATAGTGAATGCCTGCATCTCTCACACAAATAAGTAAACAAGTAAACAACGTCCCCTACTGAAATGCACACACATTGTTGACTATACATCAGGAGTTCAGAACAAAATGAAATATTGTTCTTGTGCTTCATTTGATTTGCACAGAAATCATCATCAGTTGCCCATAATGCCAGCAACATTTGTGAGTATTTACAGGTATAGACTTCTGAATAACAAACACTGAACTTCCTTTTGCAATGAAAACCTCTCTACCTTTCATTCCTTCTCTTCATGTCTAATACATGCTTGTCTATAAGATTATACAACATCGGCGCCATGATTTGCAAGTTCCTTCATATCCTAACCATTTCTTCTCCCTTCAACACAACATAAACAAAATTCATTCTAATTAATCCCGAACTCTCAGCCCCTCATAGTCTTTATCCCTATCTGAAGCAAGAATGTCTATCTCTGGCCTTATTGCTATAGTGTCTGCACGGCGGCCTCGAACTTCCGTTCCACAGACAACCTTCCAATCCCCTCCAGAACTCAATCTTCTTTCTAAATCGTCTGAGAAGAACACTTGTTGACATTGCATGGGAAATGCAAATGAATAAGGTCCCATAGGAAGGCAATTGGAAAATTTTGCCAAGGTAAAGCCATACTTGTTTCTCACAACAAGTGCATTGCTTGCTCTGAACTTTGCTGGAACCCATGAATACACAAGTACAACACAACAATGACTGCGGTAGTTCAATTCCAATATCTCTTAAATCCAGCCCATATATTCTTCAGTTTTCCACTGACGAGCCTCATTCGATGACCTCCCCCTACTCGAACACAGCACTGACGTTGTTATTCCGCTGTCACAAGTAACTTTATCTTCCTCTGCACTCTGAACACGCAAATGCATTCCATAAGTATACATTGCTCTATAAGAAATAGCTTTCTTTTCGGGGAGTTGTGCGGCTTCAATCACATCTTTAGATGGCTTGTTTGGGCCTTTTCTAGCCTGCTGCACTTGCAAAGGCAACCACTCAGCAAATTTGGGCAGAGGCCTATACTCTTCTGGATACTGCATTTTGGCTTTTTGTCCATAGTGAAAAATAAATTCACAAGCAAAAGCATGCATAGCTTTAGCCCTTTCTTCACTTGCCCTTGTGTATTCTCTGCTTATAACAGAACCAATTAGTCACTTGCTCCCATGTGTGCTTCCTCTACTCCACTTGCATAATAAACAATTGTGCTTCACAAGAATATGAACATCTAACATTTCTGTACTTGGACTCTGATATGTTTCTTTGAACATTCAATAAAAGAATTTACAGGATTTTGAAACAAAGAAGTATTGCATTCTAACATTGTTTTCTCCTTCATAATACAATACACCACATTGCAGTGTTTCAATTACCAACACTTTCACTTAGTAAGAATCAAATACTGTCCTTTTACATGTAGCATGATTGTGAACACAGTACAGTAAAAAATGCAGTTGCCTTCTAGGTTCTCTCTTGTATAACATTGCTTATGTAAAATACTTCTAACTAGACTGTAGAGGAAATTTTCACTCATTGTCTCTAGTCCTCCAAGTCTGTTGAATTTGATAGAACAAAATCATGTGCCCATTCCACAAACTGCTTAGACATTTCACGTGACCAACCACTTCCTTGTAGCATTTCATCGTTCATTCTCTGCTCCTCCTTATCATCCCATATACGACGACATGTTCCTTCAAAACGTTGTAGATACTCCGTACAGTAACCTAATGTCTCAGACATAGCATAGCCCTCTGCCATGCTTGCTTCAGGGCTTGCATATGTTCTCACATACTCTTTCAAAGTTTTCATGTACCTCTCAATGGGATACATCCATCGACAATGAACTGGTCCACAAAGATAGAGTTCATGTACTAAATGAATCATCAAGTGAGACATAATGTCCATGAACGTAGGCAGAAACTCTTTCTCTATCATACAAAGTGCATCAACTACATCCTTCATGTCAGCATCTCTATTGGCAATTTTGATTTCTTTGGCACATAAACGTTGGAATACTTGACTCACTTTCATGACTGCTTGTCGAACTTTTTCACTGAGGACATTTTGCAATGTAAGTGGTAGTACTTGATCATATATGCACACACAATTTAGGTGCTCATATTCTTATTTCTCGCACTCAATTTCTTTTGGTATTTCAGCCTTCCAATAAAAATAATTCTACACTAACATAGTTGTACATGTTTGAAGTTTGAGTTGAACTACTTTTACTATACTTGTATGGAACATCATGTCCTCATTGAACAAATGTTAATTTGAAATTTTTGTTCCACTACTACTACTTGAACTCCTGAAGTGTACTAGCTGCGAACTAAACTTGTACAAGAAATGACAATGTTATATACCATAGGAAGACCAGAACTTACTTGATGCATTAGAACATGGAAGTCATGTGACTTGAAATATCGTAATTTCCCTTCTTCCAAACACTTGTGGATTGCATCCATGTAGTTGCTTGGAGTCTTCAGGTTCTTTATAATTTGCATCACTGTTACCCTCTCACTCCCATTCAAAATATATGGAGTGGCAGGCATGTAGAAATTGTCTTTATTGTTTTGTGGAGGTGCAAGCTATAAGTCTTGTCGAACTTTCATAGTCTCCATATCTTGCCTACTACCAATAGAATCCTTTCCTCCCTATACAGTCTTCAAAACGTTTTCACATAAGTTTTTCTCACAATGCATGGGGGCTAACAAATGTCAACACAAGAGTTTCTGTACTCATACAACCCACAATTTTCAGTGATTAGAAACTTCTTTGTTCCTCAGTACACATTCAGCATAGTGCCCACCAAGTGTTCATCCAAACGACTTCAACTACACAATTCCCTTCTCCTACTAATACTCTGCAGCTCCAACTTCTCTAATACATTGAAAATGTTCTCTTCATTATTCATGTTTCTCCAGCAATATCTTCATTCATTTCAACAATGTTGTTTTCTCAATTCTCATTCTGTATCATACATTACAACAATTCTCAAAATAGAACGTCTTGAAATCCTCCTAATAGGAAGCCAATTATTTAAATACTTCTCAACACATGATCATGTATATGTCCATAATTGAATCCCCTAAACATAAATTCTTTCATCCAATTGACCCAACACAATTAATCGACATCCTTGAGCAGAACTTCCCTTCTGTACAATGCATTGCCTGCTAAAATTTTTTACATTTTACTAATATCACATTCCAAGCCTTCCATATTGTATGTACATCTTCCAAACAAAACTGAACGCATGTTTTCATGTTGCCGCTAGTTTGACTTCCGTTGCATCATATGTCATGTACTGTTTTCTCAAAAACGGCTTCAATACCTATGTACGTTTGTCAATGCTTCCTTTTCTTATGAAAGAAAGATAAATGACAATGAAGACATGAAAAAGATAAAAAAAAAATTCGTGTACACATACTCAGAAACAAAGCTTTCAAATACTTGAAACCTCTACCTAGCACTACACTTACTGTCCAATATGGAAGTTCGTTCAATGCACATGAACACTTCACTCCATGTTTATGAACAGGATCATCATCAACACCCTTCTTTCCTCCGTTCACTAAATATAATTCATGTTCCTCACCACACCTTGTCTGCTCTACAGTCAGTCTTGTTGGAGTAGACCTCAACTCTACCTTGCCATCAAATTGTAGGTTCTTCCGATATGGATGGCTTTTATAGGTCCACCTTCGACTTCCTGCATATACAATTTTCCTACCCTTCATGCAATTGTCAGCATCCACTTTGTTGCTAGATGCTGCTGCTCTAGCATCTGTTTCCGACCTACAAACTGTGCAAGATTTATACCCATGTGTACATAAGCTTGAAATTAAGCCATATCTTGGGTAATCAGATATGGTCCACATTAGAATGCCTCTCAAGGTGAAATGACGTGTCCTTGCAGGTTTAGAGAAGTCCTGTACGGTCACTTCTACCCAAATTTGTTGCAGCTCTTCTATTAAAGGACGTATGAAAACATCAATGTTCTTATTTGTTGGTGACATCTTTCCACTACACAAAAAACCTCTTTGTCACCAAGTACGGAGGCAAGTTGTAAATCAGTACCAACACTAGCCACGTAGAGTGATTGGTACTACTGTGTACAAAAGGATTTACACCATCCAGTGACATTCCAAACCGCAAATTCCTTACTTCCTGTCCAAACAAAGGATCTATATTGGCGTCCACATGCTTCCATATAGAAGAGTCAACAACAGATTTCATTACACCCTCGTCTGTGTTTGAATGCTCATAATGAAACCGTAACAATTTAGCTATTGTTGGGGACCTGAACATTCGTTACAGCCTAGGGATTAGGGGAAAATGTCGTATTACTCTTGCTAGAATCACCTGTGATCCTTTTATAAATCTGGATTTTCCATAGCCCAAATTTGGACACTCCTTCAAATTTGTATAACCTCCTCAGTAGAGGATACACCCATTTGGACAAGTGTGTATGATGTTGTAGTTCAATCCTAGCTTCTTTATAATTTTTTTGGCCTCATAGTGAGAATGAAGAAGTTTGTTGCTTTTTCGGCAACAACATTGTCTATAAGTACTTCAACAACTCATCTATATAAGCATTACTCACACCATGTATCACTGCCATATTCATAAGCACAATTGTTGCAGATATAACACTTATAGTGCTTCCTTCAAATATAGGACATGTCGCTTCCTCGTACAATTCATCCATTGCCTTTGCCCCCTCCAATACAACTTCTGGATCACTATCATATTCTTTTACATGTTGTATGTCTTCACGAAGTCGATCCCCTTCATCAAAAGCATCAAATAGTTGTTGTTGGATGTCATAATAAGGATCCATGTGCTTTGCATACTCTGAACGTACATGTACATCATCAAAAACATTTTCCATTAGCAATGTCTCCCCTTGCTCATTTATCCATATTCCTTCTTTAGAATACTCCTCCTCTAAGTCACCACCTACCATGGAGTGCATGAGAAAAGGATCCTGCTTATTCACACAAAAATGCTCCCGTATGACTATTATATTATAACGACAACCTCCATGGTATTTCGTGCAAGGACAACGAAATGAATTACATCCCGCCTCTCTTGCAATCCATTGCTCTGTTTCAAAGATCAAATCCTATAGTGGAATATGTATACCTGTACATCCTACCATTCTAAGAATGTCTATACCACTGAAGTGAACCTCTTCGTGTTAGTCTTCTTGGCTGCAATTTCAGATTCCCTGTAGAAGGGTAGTAATAATTGTTGCTTTTCTGCCTTAAGAGCCAAAAAAACAGTACGTAGAAATAGTACTAATTCTCTTTCAACGGAACCCTTATAACATTAGAAGAATCCGATTTTTTTAAATAACCATTATTGATTCTCAATGTTATAGACAACGCACCAACAACAACTCCTTCTCACATTCATGTACGTTCCAAACATGCATGTCATTATGTTCAAAGTAGAAGATGATTACATTACAGGGCTGCCATCTCTTCTGTACACTGAAATAACTTGTACATTTTGCACTTCTTTTTTTCCAAAAATGAAAGTCAACTTTTAAATATGTACATTTCTATTCATATATGTTATCAAATTATTATGCCTTTGTTATTCTTTTCATTGCTTAGTTTTACCTACGTAACTGCCTCATCAACATATACAATTGTACACATTGAAATCATTTTCTATATATCTATCACACTAGACTACCCTTCTTCTAGAAGAGAAACATATATTACTAGCTATAAGAAAAAGATAGTCCAAGGAACTAAAGGACACACTCCTTTCCAACATTTTTTCCATTTTCAGAGAACTACCAAGTACTATTTGTTTCCTTTGTTTGAAAAGTATTCTATGAACTCAAATTAAGTACAATGCTGTATTGCCCATCTAATTTACCTTGCAACACTTCTCAAGTCAGTATGTGTTGAATTATCTTGCAAATGCATGAGTACCTTCAGATGCCACTACTGCTTCACAACTAACTCCATCATCAACAATTTTTAGTCAATATGAGCTTCTACCTACACCTATACAAAATTAATAGAAAGAAATAGACATTGTTATTTTTCTCTAATTTTAATGAAAGTCATTCTATTGAAGTAGCATATAAAGTTATTATCAAATGGAATTTCTTCATTCCATGTTCCTAGTCCACATATGTTCTGCTAACAAATGTTCAATGCGCTAAGTATGAGACACTTACAAAATCATAGATGTTCTGCAGGTGGTATATTGACACAATAGCACTGTCACATGTACCACGCACTCGTGGTACCACCTTGTTTTGCAAAATACCCATTCCACTCATTTTACAATCATTCTATTTGAATAGTAAAATGTAAAAAAATTCACTATAAGCTTGTATTGCCTAGAGCTCTCACATTGGCTATGTTAAATATTATGTATATGAAAGAAAGTCATGCTTCAATACGGTGCAATTTGCATGAATCCTGGATTATTACGTGAAGTACGTATTGCAAAAATGAACAGGTTGTTTGTGTACATTTATTTATGCAAAGCAGCATTTCCTTTTCATGTTGTAGTAAACATGACTGACACTTGAATTCCTGACAAGTCGACAAGTTGTTCTATTATGTAGGCAATTTTTAGAATTACAAATGAGTACCATCAAACCACAGAAGGGGGTGCCATACTTTTTGCACCCCCTTCTCTTTGGTGTATTTCAAGAAAAGCATCCGGAAAAACATACCCTGCTCTGTGCATCAATACCTCACCAAACTACTAAGCACTTACAGAATTGAGAACTCCCTCTATCACTTCTCTGTTCAATGCAAAGTAACTGTCTTGTACATGGATTACCATTCACTTGAGGAAAAAGGAATATGGAAACACTGAAGATCCAAATTGCCTTCATATATAATCCTGGACATTGTGGACCACGATTGCCTTTGCACTTTGGAGTTCGGACCATCACAATTTGCTATAAACTTGAAATTATTGCCAACTGTATACATAGAACTAGAACATCAAGCTCCGCCTTTGTGTACCTTCACAGTTACCGTTTTGACATGTGGCTTACTACAGTGATCATACTACAATCGCACTTCAGGAATGCAAATTTGTATTTTTGTCATTAACGTACTTGTATGCAGTAGTCAATTCCTTCATCCGCCGACAATGGAGTTTGCATTAACGGCGGAGGCGACGGCAAACAATTTCACTGCATACAAGATCGAAAGAAACATCAAGAAGAAGACTCTACACGATGCAGTGCAACGAGACTTACTTGCTGCTGGATTTGCAAAAGTAGCATTTACTACAAGAGAAAGTCGTCCTAATTGACAGAAATTAGCCCCTCCTAATCTACAGAAATTTGACAAGTTTCTGTCAATTAGGACAAAAAACTGTCCGAATTGACAAAAAATTGTCCAAAGTGACAAAAATCTGTCAATTTTCTGTCAATTAGGAGGGGCTGATTTCTGTCAATTAGGACGACTTTCTGTCAATTTGGATAGGTTTTCTTGTAGTGATTGCTGCGAACATTTTTTTCCAGAGAAGATCGTCGTGCACAGCATGGTCGCAAGAAAAAGAAGAGTCCAAAGTAGCCTGTGAAGAAGGTGGAACCTGCTGCACACACAATTACATTCTGCGTTGAACACCAAGGTTGAGAAAATTAGTTTGTGAGCAGTCCACTTCCGCATTCATTGGCAATCCGTCTTCTGCAAAGGTGAATAACACATCCGTATTCATTTTCCATGGTTTCCGTCATCTTTGCCATCCACCTAGACTATAGGAAGTTTTGGCGGCACATTCATCTTTCTCGAAAATTGCTTCTACTGTCCATGCCTCTCGGTAGAGTAGGCCATTCACTTCCAACTACGCTCTCTAAGAGTGGTCCACGTATGCATTATCACCCAAATTAGGTTGAATTCTACGCTTTGCCTACCATCTTGTAGATGCCGCATGAAGGAGCCCTGCACCGTGAGTAGGGTTTGCAATTGGACGTTCGCCATTTCAAATGTGAAGGAGCTCCTGCCCATAAACCGGCCACGCTCGATTGTCTTCTTTGTGCAAGCGCATGAACTTCATCAATTTGCTTCATAGTACTTTGTCAGATTAGTTTCGAAGATCATCCTCCCCACAAACTTCCGATACTCACGCAAGGTAAATAGACCATATTTCACTCTCTAGGGTTTGACAATTTAGGTCTACACATTTCCTTATTTGTATCGCAGTGGACTGCTATTCGTGCACCGTCTTCCATACAATTTGTGATCCCTAGGGTTTCCAGGCACGTAGTCTCTCTTTCTAGCAAAGTGTTTGTGTACTTCAACAGAGGGATCCATTACATTGTTCAATGGTAATGATGTGAAGGTTTTCCTGCATACTCCTTCTATTTAGAGGTTATGGAGCTCAAACATGGTAGAAGACAGGAAATCTAGTTTTAAAGCATTAGATTAAGTTTTTAAGAAAGAGATGTAGACAACGTCATACGGTAGTATAGGATTCTATTTCATACCCCTTTGCAGGGCAGTACGGAGGTCTTCGAAGAAATTTGGAACTCCACATTTGAAGTTTGCATTAGGTGAAGGCTGTTCTTGAATTGTGCCTTAATGTAGAATTGTCTCTAGTCGATTAGGCCATACAAGATTAGAAATGATCCATATAAGCTTGAAATGAAAGAATAACGCAGCTGCATACACACTGAAGGCAAGCTTTCAAGTTCGGAAAGTTATCCTCGACTACAAAGATTGGAAGCACTGAAATATTATGCAGTTCAATGAAATTTGCCCGGGACAACGTGAACCTCCGTAGTCACCTCAGAATCCACTGGATTTGCAATGGGAGGGGCTAGGTACTAATGGGGAGGATTGATGTTTTCAGCCGCAGATGTGATCGTTGCAATTGAGGATGGCAAATTTGGTAGCTGCATGCTTTGTGTCCATGAGTACCGGACTTCCCTGTATTTGCAAGTACTGGGGCACTAGTTTTGGTCTCCAATTCTGACCTATGGGTTGTAGGGGATATCATTTCTCTTTTGCAATGACAAGTGACAGTTCAAATGAAGGTGGCAGTAGCCACAGTAGTGCATCTTGTTGCACAGCTCATACATGGATATCGGTTGTAATAGCAAACTTATGCTTGGAACGGAAAGCTTGTGGCTTCCTTAGGTTTTCCGGTGACTTCACTACATTTTGAAATTTTGGTTTGCTATTGGGAACGTATAAAGCTACTCTAGCCCTTCCGAAGCGTTCAATTTGATGTTGTCTTCATAGTTTTTTACAAAGAAAATGTAGTCTACTTTGATGAGGATTTACTCTTTCTATGATAATGTATTCATTGACTTGCATGTCCTACGGAACTCTTGCCTACAATGTTTGCATAGACTAACCAGAGTACACTCTTATATGCAGCTTTAAGAGAGTTTCAGGTCTTGGTCGGGAAGAGTAGGGAAAACCAGAATAAAAAAACAAGCCAGCAAGGTCAAAACAGAAGAAACCACAGTCATCTGATCTAGAAGTGGAGGTTGATGAAGAAATGCAAGATGCGCTCTCTCCAAGCGCACATTTCCGTGAGGAACATCGTACATCATGTAAACAGCAACCTGGTATTTTAGAAGACATAGGTAGAGACCTACCAAGATCAATTCGACCTCCAGTTTGTGAAGGGGCATCGAGGCCACTTAACCCCTCACCGCCCAAGGCCTAACCATGTCAAAAAACAGGATCACTTTTCAAGTGTTATAAGTCTAAATGTGAGTAAGTTATGAAAATCTCAACCGTACAATCTTGTAGTGTGCATGTTGTAGATGTTGTAAATCAAATTTGGAGTCATTTGACCGTATAGATTGAAAGATTATAATGATTTAGTGTTGACAAAAGATGCTGAAATTTTCCTAAAAACACAGTTGGAGGTGAAATTCGATTTCTACACCTACTCAAATGAAAAAACTTTAAACTACAAAGTGATTTAAAATCAAAAGACAAAAACTTTGGTTGAAAAAAAATTCATTCAATTGACTCATTGTGTTTGCAAAATTGTTTTGAAATGTCAAAAAACAGTGAAAAAAGTAGAAAAAAAAAACATCTATGGCTGAACCTACCTCTACTAAAATGCTTCTCATTCAATCATAACTTCTTGGATTGATATGAAATTTTTACTACAAGAATTAGACTAGTATGCGCAACTTTTCCAACAAAAATTATTGAAAACAAACCCTTTCTGAAGAAGTTATAAGCCGCCAAAGTTCACTGTAATGCAAAAATGTCTGGATTTTGAACTTCGAATTGCTCCCAAGCATTCAAAACAACTTGGATTGACATGAAAATTTTATCACAATAAGTAGACTTTATGGGGAACAATACCCAACAAATTTTATTGAAAACTAACATTTGATGAAAAAGATACAAGCCCCCGAAGTTGCAGCCATCTCATTGCAGTGTGGTGAACTCAAATTGAACCCGCAAACTTTGAATGGCTTTCAAAAACTGATTACATCTTGGATAAACCTGAAAATTTTACCACAAAAAATAGACTATTATGCGCAACTTTCCCAACAAGTTTTATTGAATTTGGACATTGGATGCAAAAGTTACAGCACTTTGAAGTTGACTGCTAGATTGTGTGAGGACACTTTTGGTCCCCTTGGGCGGTGAGGGGTTAAAGGTGGATATTGTATTCCTCAGCTGGATAGCCGACGTCATCCAGACACTACAAGAAAACCTGTCCAAAATGACAGAAACTCATCCTAATTGACAAAAATCAGCCCCTCCTAATCTATAGAAAATTGACAGATTTTTGTCAATTTGGACAATTTTCTGTCAATTCGGACAGTTTTTTGTCCTAATTGACAAAAACTTGTCAATTTTTTGTAGATTAGGAGGGGCTGATTTTTGTCAATTAGGACGAGTTTCTCTTGTAGTGAGAGTAGATGGATGATTACCATTATCCATATGGACAATCATCCGGTGGAATGTACCCAACTTCATTCAGACAACCATGGCCTCTTATTCCACATGGCGGCCCAAGTAATTACGATGGACATGGTCTGCAGTATCGCAGTGGAGGTAGGCAATATGATGCAGCATCCAAATTCCACAGCCCAAGAGGTATTGCGTTCTTCTCAAAAGTAATTTGCCTTTAAGATGTTAAGCAACTTCATTACGTCCATTGATCTGAAATGCAGACGTTTTGGAGGTATTGCACTGTCGCTGAAACTTATTGTCTGCTTCACCGTTTTTGTTCTAACGATAGTTCTGGGTGGTCCATCCCTACCAAATATGGCTTCCGTTAATTGAGGGCGAACAGAATATTTTTTGCTGTTCTATGCCTACTACACTTAGCGACTGAACTTTGTACATTCCTATCCATGAATGTATTATTTCTATAGAAAACACAACTCCCTTGCAAACTGAAGAGAAGTGAGCATAGAAATCCTTTGTGGAAGAATCCCTTTTGATTGAATATGTTTGATAGAATGTAACTTCTGTCGTTTCTTCCAATTCTGTAGGACGATGCTTTGTGTACACTGTCAAAGGTAACGTCATAAATTTTAAACATTTTTGTCAATTTGTAGCTTCCTGCGATTCCTCATTCATTTTTTATCAATTCTGTTTTCAATAACAACAAGAATAGTATAGTAATATAGTGCACCTTCGAATGTAACAGTGTGCAATCCATTGTCAATCATCCATCAACCAGCAGGAGCTCATTCTGTTAGCTGTGCAGACACTACAAGAGAAACTCGTCCTAATTGACAAAAATCAGCCCCTCCTAATCTACAGAAAATTGATAAGTTTCTGTCAATTAAGACAAAAAACTGTCCGAATTGACAGAAAATTGTCCAAATTGACAAAAATCTGTCAATTTTCTGTAGATTAGGAGGGGCTGATTTTTGTCAATTAGGACGAGTTTCTGTCATTTTGGACAGGTTTTCTTGTAGTGAGACTTTTTCTATGACGGCCGTAGAGGGGATTTCAAAAGACCGAGTCGAGAATATGAAGACTGACGTCGATATGATGAAGGTAGATATGAACGACGTCTTGAGTTGTACTTGCTTGGTTTGGAGGGCACTACAGGGAAGCCGCATCCCTACAGCAGCATACAAGACAACAACCCCCTTCCATCGTCCTCAGCCATAGTCGTGAGTGAAGGTCGAGATGAAGGTAAGAGTAGTGTGTATAGAGATCGTCCTTAGCCATAGTCGTGAGTGAAGGTTGAGATGAAGGTAAGAGCAGTGTGTATAGAGAGGAACGTAATAGGACTACACGTCAACCACTATTCTTAAACAAGGAAGGATTTCTCAAAGGGAAGATGGCAAGCCTTTTCCATTCAGATATAGTATCTTTTGTGAAAGATATGAATCCAGCAGAGGGGTAGGAGAAATAAACCAACGATACAAAGCAAAGACTAATAGATTGCCTTCATGTTGAGTATGAATTTTATGGCAATTCAAATAAGTAGAATGAGAGGTATTTGCGGAAAATAGTGGAATAAGGCCTAACCACCTTCAGGTACTACTTGAATCAACTAATTGACAAAGCAACAAAGAAACCAACAAACTTGAAGGAATCGTACTGGAAGGCATTGAAAGCGAAAAGAGAGAGTAAATAGGCCCAACAGAAATCTGAGTACATGGTGTCCATTGCTAGAGGGAGAAGGTCAAAGAACACTACGAAGAAAGCAGTGCAGGAAGCTGTGCTTGTGTAGCTGGTGAGGACAAACAATTGCCTTTTTCCATTTCTTCAACGTTTCCTTCAAAGTTTGTAATGTCTCTTTTGCCGTATATATCACGTAGGCAAATGAAAAGCAACGAGAGCCCTACATTGAAGAAATTGAAGCAGTAGTGGAGAAAGAGTGGGCAATGGTACAAGAAGAAGTTGTGGAGAAAAGGAGACAAAGAACAGCAACGAAAGCAAACAACGCAGCAATGCAGTCGACGAAGGAGTTGACAAAGCAAGTAGAGGTTTGGAGGCGTTTATGACTGAGTGCGAGTTCGTTTTGAAATCTTGGAAGTGCATGAAATTTGAAGTGCAAGAGGAGGACCTGCCAAACAAGAGCCCAGCACACGTTGTCGATGCTAATGAGGAACCAATCCTACTCACTAAGGAGGTGCACGAGTCAACATAAATTGTTGAAGAAGAAGCGATGGTTGAGGTGGAAGAAACACATGAAGATAGTGAGGACGTAGACTGCAGCGAGGAGTCCAAGTCATCAACTAACAAAGAGAGCAATTCGAAGGAGGACAACAACTCTGATGAAGAGAAAACAATTGCACAACCGGTAGCAACTAGCGTGGTAGAGCTGGAGGTGGAATTGGCAGCAGCTCCAACAGCTGTTGTAGTCTTTGACCCACATGTGGCATCCAAGTTTGTTTTGCAGGAAGCAAAGTATGTTGGAGATCGTCAATGTGAATTGCAAAAAGGGAGTACCCAATAGAGTGGACAACTCATAGGAAAAGCAAAGCAGGTACGTTTCCTATGTAAAGTGCTCGGAAGTAGTGATGCAATAGTTTAATGTAGGATAGTGAAGAATGGGTCCACATTGATGACGTTCATAGTGATGCATACTCCGCAGGTGTACAATGTCATGATTTTCTAGACTTAAGTTGTTGTACAGGGAAGGACTTCCACTCACTCTACAGAGAAACTTGTGTAAGCTACAAAGGATATTGAAGTAAGTATAACCAACCATGCACTACTAAAAAATGGTGTTCAAGTCAACAAAAATTTAACAATTTTTTGTTGACTGGAATACTATATTGACCATTTTAACAATTTTTTCTTGATTTGAACAAGCTAATAAAATGGTCATTGAATTTTTGTTGATTCAAATAGTACAACGTCTAAATCAACAAAAAAATAAACACTTTTTTGTTAAGAAAATATGCCTTTCACACGCTGGTGATATAAGAGAGGTGATTTTGGAGACATAAGAGATGAGAAGACAAGCTCTTTATACAAATGGGGTGATAAAAGGTCAAAACAAACCATATGGGATATGTGAATCATTCATAGTCTTAATTCACATATCCCATATGGTTTGTTTTACTTTCTACCATCCCATTTCTATAAAGAGATTGTCTTTTCTACTCTTCTATCACTAAAATCATCTCTCTTCTATTACTAAATTCTAAGTTCTAAAAAACTTATTTCCTAAATTAATTGTAAAGTCTAATTTTTGGTCTTGTTTATTTGTCATTTTTGACCTACATGGCAATTTGTATTGACTGTTCTTGTCTTGTCTTGTGAAAGCCATTCATTGAGCAAATTTAAAAATAAATTAATATTATTATTTTTTTGATTTGACCATCATAACAAAATGAACAACAGTTTTTTGTTAAGTACTGTCCAAGACAACGCAACCACGGATACAAACGCCCTCAACACTTTTTTGTTAATTTTGTGTTGACATAGTCACTGTTTTTCTACTAGTGATGTCGTACTTTCTTGAGCCGAAATATCTACTTGCAGGATATGCGTTGTTTTTGGATTTTCTATTTTTCTGAATGCATTGGTTGTGTATGAAAGAAAATATGTTTTGCTATAGAGAGCGGCAATTTTGGAGAAGAAGGATCCACCTGCCAAAGCTCCGAAGAGGCAAAAGATTGACGACAAAAGAGATGACGATGTCATATTATTGGACAACGAAAAGACGCTTGACAAAGGAAAGAATGTAGAAGGTGAAGGGAAGACCGGTAGAAGTAGTCGCAAGACTATGAAGCAAGCTGAGGTCAAAGGCCAAAGCAAAGGAGGAAAGGTATGTAGCCCACAATGTCTACCATAATGTGGACCTTTGAGGAAGTAAGCAGTTACAATTCCCATAAGCTGGTGAATGACAATCTTGAGATTGAAGTCCAACGGTAATTCTCTTCTATTTTGTTTGATGTATATTTTCAAGACTGTCGATTAGGTCATTGGGGAAAATTCTTGAAAACCTGTTTTTCCGAATTCCACATGAATGTTTTGATTGCAGAAATGCATAAACAAGTAGAAGATAGGGATTGGACTTATGGCTTTGTTCATGTATTGATCAATCTTTCATGTGTGAGTTTCTATGTTCTTAAGAATTAAAGTAGCATGAGGTTCAATGATTAGGAACACCAAACAATACGCAGTGGATGTTCAGCACATCCTCTGACAATATGTTTGGCATGTTACAGAAAGCTAAGTAAGCTTCAAGTTTGATAGGGCGTTGGAAAGTGCCCAATATAAGTTGTCACGTTCTTAGTGGGCCGTACTAAATGGAATTCGTTTTTGGTTCACAAGTTTCAAGAATTTGAAGTTCAATTCTGTATTGACAGGAAAGACGGGAATTTCTAGGGTCGACAACGTTGACAGGTTTCAGTGCCACATGCATATGAAGAGAAATTAGGAACTAAAGTAATTGACTGCTAATGGCAGGTGATGACTAATGTGGTTGGGGAAGTTATGTTGTTGGAAAATTCGGAACCAAGGAAGTTATTGGAGACAAGTAATCTAGTTCACTCCGACTTTGACAAAGATGTAGTCCCCATGCTAGGTTGGTTACAACAGAATTTGATACGCCTATCTTTAAAGGCCTTTGTTGTTTCATTTAGGCCTAGATATTACTCTAAGTACATTTACTTCAATCTTTGTGGGTGTCATGTAGAAGGTTGAAATGTTGATGGTATATGATGTTGTAGACAAGGCAAGACATTCATGCTTTGTGTCCAGGTGATAGCAATGTTTCGTTTTCTCAACAAACCAGCTTCGGGAAGGGAGAGAGAGTGACATTTGAAGACTGTGTACCTTCCCTCAGGTTAAATGCTTTACTCTTTGTACTTTGTCAGCTACGAATCTCGGTCGGTGTGCCTAGACATGCACGATTGGGAGTTAGGATGTTTACAAATGATTAGGTATTTTAAATTAGGTTGTGTTGTCAAGAATTGGCCGCACAAGATGTGCCTGTCATTTTATTCCTCTTTTGTTTGCTGCTTTGAATTGAACATTTCTAATCTTGTTCAAAAGTTCTGTTGTGAACCTTAAATTGTTTTGGGGGTGTGCCAATTTTGCTTGATTAGTACATTGGTCACACCGTCTCTTGCTCCTTCGTCTCTTGCTTGACCAATCTCTTAATACATCAAGTCAATGTTTTAGCTTCTGTATGATACGCACTGGTAACAATTATTGAATTTGTATTAATGTAGTACCTCATTGTCAAAATTGAGTGACCATCCTATAGAACTTTACCTGAAGCTTGTACATTAGATCTGTACCGTAGCTGAGATGTACGTGTAGTTGGAAACAGTAGCCGAGGAGGACAAGGCCACATTTATTCGGAAACAGTCTTCTGTGTTTCGAGGTCTTGGTGAGACTGAGCTTCTCCGATGAAGTCGTCGCTGAGGTCAACAGCACGCTTTTTTGGTACATGAGAAGCTTCGGAAACGACATAGTTTTTAATTTAAATGGAGAGCAAGTCCACTGGAATGGGCAAAAAATAGCGGACTTGTCGATGGCCTTTTGTACCATGTTCAATGGTCATTTTGCACAAGCTCTAATATCTCGTAATAGGTTATCCAAAAATGGCATGTCATTGACAGGGATGAGGGTTGTAGATTACTTCAGTAAAACAGGCCAACTAACACAGCTTTCACCAAAGATGCTTTTGAAAATATTGACTTCTACAAACTTGTTTAGCTGCGGGATGATTAAAGATGCTTTTGACCAAAATTTAGCTACCTTTGTCCGAAGTGGGCATGACATATTGACATTTGTAGACTATGCGTTACAGGAAGGTGCATGAGCTTCAGTAGAAGTTTGCTTGCAAGTGTACTTCTTTGAGCTTGCCAACTCTCTCGAAAACCTTGGACAATTTATAGGTATTCTTTCTACTTCCGAAGTGCAGGAACGATTTGCAAGTCATGGTCGTTTTTTGTTTGCGTTGTACGCCTTCTTAAGCTAAATTAGTCTTCAAGAGAGCATGTGTTGTAATCATAATGTCACTTTATTGTAGAGGCAAAGACGTTGCAGGTATCTCAAAGGCATAAATCTTTGGCATTCTACTAGCGAGGTTGTGTTTTGTTTGCTAGGAAACAATATAATGGAGCTTTGGGATATTTTGAGGTTGTTGTGGAGCAAGGACATGTTTACTCATGGACTGTAGTAGTTAGGATAAAAGCTCTGAAGGGTCAATGGGCAGCTGCATATGAAAAAACTACAACTGTTGTTGTCAATTACAAACCCAGTGGGTGGATGATTCAGGGAACACCATTATATAGTGAAGGAAATGAAAAGATTGCAGATCTGATCAAAGCATCCGAGTTGGACCCAATCCTAACATACCCGTACAAGTATTGTGTTGCCGCTTTTCTAGATGAACTGAATGTTGAAGCTCTAATTATTGAGATTAACAGGATCTTGGGATTCCAAGGGACCTCTTAGTACTTTGAAGTGCGAGCTTATTTCTGTCTAGGTCTTGAAGAATACAAAGGGGCAGTGTGGGATGTTCGGGCGTTGTTAACACTAGACCCGTCGTACATGATGTATACTGGCTGTCTGCGTGCGAATGCGTTCCTGAAGTTGTTGAGTCAACATGTGGAGCAATGGTCGAAGGCTGATTGCTAGATGCACTTGTACTACAAGTGGTCTTCGGTGGATGATATTGGCTCTATAGCTGTGCTTCATGAAATGTTGGAATAGTACTCCACGAAGGGCTTCCTTTGTTTCTGCTAATCCCTTCTTTTCTTGCAATATGTTTTTGCGTACTTTTCCCTTGGACCACGTTCCGTTGTCTACATCATTTTTTAGTTACAGGTATCATTATACTGAATTTCCCCTCATTACAATTTGAAAAAATGTTGATGATCGTTCTTCTTCCAGATGTATGCAGGAATTGCAGGGACCGTAACAACCTCATGCCTCGATCCATCATAGGAGCGCTTTGCATTAGAGTTATACTTCTCATATTCTATCATCAACCATCGTTAGGAAGGGGTACAAAAGCGGTTGCATTTTTTCCTTTTTTTTCGAAAAACTTTGGTCCTTCTCCATGTCGGATTTCAATTGAGTGTTCACCTCTGAATTGGTTTCTGCAGCTTCTTTATTAATGACTTCAGAATCTGATTGAACTGAATGTGGACTGTTGTTCAGATTGAATTGCCCTCACGCAGCTATGCACAATCTTAGACTGGCACGGCATAATGCAGGTACTAACCACGAACGCCTCATTTGTGAAGGTTGGATCTTATATGATGCAGGTAATCGTGCAAATGCATTACAAAAGGCACAAGAATCTATGGCTCATCAGTGATCATTTGAGGCTTTTTTCTTACAAGCGTATGCTTTAGCAACTATAGCTTGAAGAAAGTATCATTCCTTCTGTACACGTTGTGATATCATGTATATCATATTATTTGTTTTGTAACCTGCATTATAACGTCTTCTAAATGCAGAATTACGTTTTCTGAAACAGAAAATTGTGTTTCCGGGAACATAGTAGCACTCATACGAGCATAACTACATCATTTGAAATACAGTTGATAATGTTGGTCAACGCGTTAGGACAAAATCCCATCTTGACATGTGGCAAGCCGGATCATAGGAATCCACACGTACAAGCATACAATGCAACAGATGTCTGCCATCTACTGGAAATTGTTGCACGTGGGCAACCTTATTATATCCAACCTCTTCAAAACACTAAAATTACACGTGGACAATGACAACATGGACAAACTACGTTTCTTTGAACAATGTAAACATTCACATGAACGCACAAAAAGGGACACAAAGCTGGAATTTTGGCTTGTTCGGAATGCATTTCTCAACAAAATCCATATCATACTTCCATATTCGCCAAAATCATTTACAGGAAAAGCATTTATTGCGTTCAAAAGGTGTTTTTTTCAACATGTTTTTCTTCTAGTGCTAATTTCTAATCATAGTCATAATGATTTTTGAAGATTTTTATTTTACTTTTATTCATTATTTTTGAAGGGTCATTTCTTAAATTGAAAAGATAATTTTTTGAAGCTAAACCTAACAATCCCTATTGAATAATAGAATATTTGCAAAGCAAAGTCTTTAGATTCTATTCCATACAAATATTAAAGAACTAACATACAAATCTTTCCAAAAATGATGTATGAAAAAATGGAATTCTATATGCTTGGGATGTATTTGCATTCATCAATTGTTCAAAGTTTGAATGTTTGGTCTTTTAGGGGTGAAAGATAAATCATTCATGATTTCATGATGATCATTTTGGATTTGCCTAAAGTAGTACTAGAAGCCTTCAAAAATGGGATAAGATTTTTTTTTTCCATGTTCCTCATGGATGTAAAAAGCCACCCCCTATTTTAAATTATGGAACCTCCACTACCTAACTCAAGGTTTAGAATTTCAAAATTTCCAAACTTTATCACCTACAGGAAACAATTTGTTAGGCTCCAAACTTCGGTCCATCAATGAGTGGCAATTAAGTTGTACCGATGGACATAGTTGCATTGAACTATCGATGGACTTGGCCGATTATGTGTTTGTTGAAAAATTAGAGTATTCGAACACATCGATATTCTCATATAAAACTCTTCCAAACTGCCTAATCAGAACAAGAGGCCAGATACCCGCCAGAAAGGGTCAAAGAGAGATAACTCTGAATACATTGCAGATATTCGGAGGCCCAAGCTCTTTCGCCAAGTCCGCCGACACGACCAAATTGTCAAAAAAACATTCTTCGTACAGTTCATGCTGGAGAGACTAAAGCTAAATGCACTTGACCTTTCAAGTTCTCGAACTGAACCTGTTCGTGACACTGCAATGCCTCGGATTGTCCAGTTCTTAATTCCAGATCAGGAAGTAGTTCTGAGCAATCGTTTCCTCAGATAATGATGAGGACGATCAAGGTATTTCAAAAACAATGCAAGAAAACTCTTGTTATACATTCATGATGGCGAACTCGGAAGTGGTCTATACAACAACCACGAGCTCTGAAAATTCCGGCATGCCGCTGCTGCATAAGCTTGTACCTTCCAACAGAAGATAAGACACACTAACGCTTCTTGGACACACCGACGGTTCTTCCACGTCGTCCGGTCGTCTTAGTGTGCTGTCCACGTACTCGCAAGCCCCAATAGTGACGAAGACCACGGTGGTTCCTGGAGAAACAAAACATCAAATCCAATCAGTGAAGAGTAATTCTAAAATCCTCGACAAAGATTCAAAGAACAGCCGCAGCCAAGCCATACCGAAAGAAATGTCAGCACCGCAGAGGAAGCACTTAGCACAATTATTCATCCAGAGGAAGACGATAATGGAATTTATCATACCTGATCTTCTTCAGACGCTCAAGGTCGTCCCTGAGCTTCATGTCCAAGGCGTTGGACACAACCTGGGAGTACCGACCATCCTTGTGGTCCTTCTTCCTGTTCAGGAACCAATCTGGCACCTTGAACTGGCGAGGGTTGCCAACGATCACCATCAAGTTCTCGAGCTCGGCGGCGGACAGCTCACCAGCCCTAAATATAATTACATAGGGGCAGTGAGAATATTGCACGAAATTTTGGAAGAGCATCGACGATCACAAATGACCTAAATATCAGTTATTATAAACCCTAGCTGATCAATTCAGGAAATGGCTAGAATCGAAATTACCAGGAGGTTGTACAAAATGTTATCACTCCGAAGAGATTTTTTGTTTCTTGAAAAACGACACCTAAAATATAGCCTCACGCACCTTTTGCTCATGTCTACGTCGGCCTTCTTGCACACCAGATTGGCAAAACGACGTCCCACTCCCTTGATGGAGGTCAGGGCGAACATGATTTTCTGGCGTCCATCGACGTTGGTGTTGAGAACACGAAGAATGTGTTGAAACTCCTCGCCCGCAATGAGCGACTGCTCGCAACCACAGGTCACAACCAGCTTCAGTCACAAAAAAAGGAAGAAACCCTAAAACTGCATGGAAAATTCACATCGAAAAAACAGAAGCGAATGCTGATCGCCGTTACAAAGGGAAGGATACACACCATGGTGGCTGCGGAGCGCCGACGAAGAGAAGCACAGCAGCGGGCTGGCGATGGCGCAGTGCAGGGGCGATTGGACCGAGCACAGAAAGAACTACAACGTGGAGGAGGGTAGGACTTTCTAGGGTTGGAAGGGTTTAGGACTTCGAGTTCGGACCGTGGGTATAAGCTTTCATCCGTCCACATCCATGGATGAAATGTTTGAAATTTGACTTGAAATTCTTTGGAGTCAAAACAAAAAATTCTCCTTTACCTCTTTAATAACACATTCTCTATTATCATTTGTTCACTTAAAGGAAGAATACATACCCAGATCGAAACCTCTTTATATTTTTAGAATGATCCAATTTTTTATTTCATAAAAGATTACATACAAATGGAATCATGAATAAAGCAAAAATAAAAACAATTCCAAACCTCTTTCTTCACTCTTTCAATCACAAGTATTTTTTAATTTCATTTTTCATGTAATGAATACTACATTGTGACAATGTTAGAAATTTTTTATTTTATCACTACCAATAGACACCTAAATTGTGACATTAGAAAGGTTTAGATGTATGTACTTTTAAGAATTCTTAATTTAGTATTTTGCAAAGACTAATTTACATTATAATTTTGTAACCAAACAATAATTTTGTCAAAAATAATTCTAAAAAGTATTAAAAAAAATGAAAAAAACCACGAAAAAGTTGAAAATACTTAAAATAATCAAAAACCTAGAATTCAAAGAAACATTGAACAATATTTCTTTTCCAAATTTCAAACAAAAGTAAAGAACTAAATCATTTATATGTTGTACTTTAAATGATTAAATGGCCAAAAGTTAAGGAATTTGTCCATAAAAAAATGAAATCCTAGAACCCAATAAGTTTGTAAATATTTCAAAGGATAGATTTGATGAATACTTTATACTTTTTTTTTCCCTATCCTCAAAATGAGAATGAAAAATAAAAGTATTCATCCACTATTCTTAAAGTATTAAATCTATAAAAGTCAAAGCATTCTTAAAGAAATGTAACTATGTAAGAGATATGAATTCCAACAAGTTGTAAATATGTCAAAGAGTTAGAATTCATGGTTATATTAATTTTTTTTTTTATGATTATAAATAAGAGGTATTAATTAAATTATTCATTAGTTATACTTTTAGAGGGTTCAATGGACCAATATCATACAGTTTGGACATAAAATTTAAGAAGAAATTTGAAGAAGTTCATATTTTTTCAGAACTCATGTACTTGTTTAAATAATTCAAAATGTAACAAAATTCTAGAGTTATAATTCTTGTATACTTTAATGAACTAAAGTCATCAATGTCATCAAGCTTATACACAAGTGTTTAGAAGGAAATTAATGTGGTGGTTCTATATTTCTTAGTCATCTTAAATGCATTAAATTATAGAAAAAATTTGAATCATAAATAAAAATATCAATGTTTTTCTCTAAGTCCTAAATCCATACATATGTTTTTCCAATTGGGTTTGAATCCCCATTAGATAGGCCAAAAAATTGAATTTTAAAAAAAATAAATGTAGAATAGATAACCTACTATATAATCCTTCAATGTAATTCTATACAAAATAATAAAATTAGGTTGCCTTACATTAAAAAAATTACTTTATAAACAAATATTATATATAAAAATACTTCCATTTACACCTAAAGAGATTCATGAGACTCAACTAGAACAATATCTTATTCAAAAGTAGTGAAGTCTTGTACAAAAATTGAAAATATTTGTATAGTGTCAAATGTCAAAAAATTAGTGTGGAGATCCTAATTTTATTCTTCAAGATAGTCAATGAGGGTTTAGGGCTTCCCGTAGAATCCAATTCCACCCCCATGTTCACATGTCAGCCACAATCCTCACGGAGGGATTCCTCATTGTCCGCCTCTATGCAATCCTATCGACTCCTTTCTTGTCCCTTCCCTACGATCCGTTTTTTACTACTTGCTATTCTATTCCCAATCCACACCTTTGGAGTTGGAGTATAGTTATCACTTGGCCTTTCTTCTGGATATGTTGTTGTGGCACAGCGCACATGCCAGAAATCCACCCCGCCACCCGCCATCCGCCATGACACGTGGTGGGGCGTGAGTGGCTCAGCATTGGTGCTGTTTGTGACGCTGACCTTTCTGCGCACATGTAGTCTCCGCCACACCTTGCCAATTTTTTATTTTTTTATTTTTTTTATTTTTATTTTTAAATAGCCACTAATCCAACTTCAAAAAATTGAAACTAATTCCGTGAAGGTCCAAAAATTGTGAAATGACTCCGATTTGATGTCAATTTTATTTTACTTTTTAGGAAAATCTACTTAAAATTGTTCCCAGAAATAAAGCTTCCCCCAAAAGGCAATTAGATATTATAGGTAGCTAAAAAGCAAACTACATTGGCTTTGATGTGTTTCCTAAACAACAATGAAAAGAAACAAGTTATACTAATATAAAATAATTTTTTTTTTTTCTTTTTATCTTTTCTTTTTTCTTAAAACACATGGACAAATGTATGTGCCTTTTGATTTGTAACCCTTCAATGGAAAAGAGTTGCACCATTACATAATTTTTTTAACATGAATTATAATTTATAACTTTAAAGTTTACCCCCCACATGCCCAAACTGCATTATATGGCAACATAGTGATTTGGGGCAATTCACTCTCATGAATGTAATCCCTAAATGCCTAGATTGCATTCATGAGAACATACTCAACATAGTGATTTTGGGCAATTCACAATAAATGGAGCTTTTATTTTTTTCCTTAAGAGTTTCACACAACATGTGCCTAAAGAGTTCCTTTGAAGCCCAACTATATTCATAACTTTTGACTACATGCTTCAAAAGTTATCGTATGATATGTATTTTTTCATTGTTAAGCGAGTACTTTATGTTGCAAAAGAAAATTCTTCATAAATTTTTTTTCAAGAGATAAAAATTTGAATTTTTTTTTTAAATATTTATCTAAAAGGAAAGCTTTGAATCATTTTTTTTTATCAATTTTTTAACAATTATAAAGAGTTTTATTTTAGAGTAGTTTGTTGGTACTTATAGAATCTTACTCTTTAAAACACTTTGAAATCCTTTGTTTAATTCAATATAATGTTTTTGGAAATAATGTAAATAGTATGTTTAGATTGTTTATTACAACATTTTTACCATTGGAATTGGCATTTTCTAATTCCATTTAAATTTTATTTTATTTTATTATTTTGAATCATTTTCTATTTCTTTCTATTTTTTTTCTTTGTGTTGTAGAGTTTCAAATGGTTTGTAATTTTTCAAGCATGTAGCTAAGTTGCCTTAAAAGACTAAATGCAAAGGATAACCGCCAATTTGAGTTATTTTTCATACAAATGTTACCTTGTGAAGTGCGGCTACTCAATTTTTTTGCAACGCTTCAAAAATGATTTTTGTCATTTCAAATGCCAATATCTTGCAGTCTACAAGGTGAAATTAAAAAAAAAAAATTCTACATTTTTTCAAACTAGCATACTAGAAGATCCTATGGTTATATGTATAAAAAAAAATTCTAAAATTTGGTACATGTATCAAAAATGACAATTTTCAAGTGTATTTTGTGAAAATATAGTCAAAATTATTTAGGGATTAAGATGCCTTCTCTCAAAGAGCAAATAACCGTAATATGCTTTTCAACCATGACCCTAGAGACAATATGAACTCTATGATATTTACACTTTACATCCTAACGAATTGTTTTTAGAATGAATTAGAGCAATTTCAAAATCTAATTTTCTACCCTAAATAGAAGGAGATTGAACATAATTGCATATCCAACCACAATCATATGCAAGCATGAAGTCAAGTAGTTTGTCATTCATTTCCCAACATGCATCAATTTCGTATGTAATTCATTTTCTAGCCATTGCATCAAAAGCAATATCGTCCATAAACAAACTCTTGCAACATAATAGTAGTGACTACAAACAGTGCAAAGTAATATTTAGTAGGCATGAATTAAAACTATATTAAATTCATTTTCTACTACTTTCATCACAACATCTTAAAAAACATGGTTTTGAAGCATCAATTAAAATACATCAAACCTTTTTTTGATTCCCTAATTTCATCATTTCAATAAGAAATGGCACTCAAGAGAAACAACATTTCCTGTGTTGGAAAGCAACTTCCCTTGGAGAGACATATGGAAAGACGAATGAGTACCTCAAAGAAAGGGATTTTTCAAACCCTCTGTGAACCATTGAAATGGTTCACATTATGAAAATATAAAAAATATGGACAATAGGTTAAGTTTTTGAATTAGAAAGTGCTAAAATTCTAAATTACACTAGTAATATTAGTTAATAGGTTTTTTAATATAAATGTTGAACTTAAACCTAAAACTACATCCAAATTATAAATTAACGAAAAAGTGAACTAAAAACAAGACTTAGAACTAAAAACAAACAAAAAACAAGATAAAAATTACAAAATGGGATAAACATAATGGGTTCATAGGGAATTAGTAAGCTTAAAATCAATGTTTAGACACCTACATTGGAAGAAAACCACTAATTTAGAGTAAAAACAGCAAAGTAAGGGCATTTTTAATATGAATTAGGGTGAATGAAAGGGTTAAGAATGTAGTTAGTAGGAAGGAGAGGATGAAGGTCGAATTAGGGTTAGGAGCTCATTCTCTCTTCTCTCTCTCTTGTCTCTTGTGTATGTGTTGAGGGTGCATGTTTTTTTTTGGGAGAAAACAATGAGCACAAGAGGTGGATTGAGAATATAGCCAATTTGTCGAGTAGGTTTTCACCTCAAGAGGTAAAAGATGGGT
Organism: Climacium dendroides; assembly: GCA_950106755.1. Lineage (NCBI taxonomy): Eukaryota > Viridiplantae > Streptophyta > Bryopsida > Hypnales > Climaciaceae > Climacium > Climacium dendroides. The sequence goes on from OX467091.1 coordinate 23,604,896, forward strand.
GAAAAGTGAAGATTTCAAGGTCAGATGGAAAAGGTGTTTAAGAGGAAGGTCCGCTGCCGTTGCAATTAGGAGAAGCAACTTTGACAAGCCACTGTGGGAGCGTGGAGAATTTAAATGGGCTGAAAATTGGAGAGAAGGAGCGCCTTGAAGTCAGCTTTTCAGGAAGATATGGTTCGCTTGATTTGAAGCAGAATTGAAGAAATGGTGGCCGTTTTGGTGGAGGAGGGTCTACAGCCGCGGTGGATCAAGAGCAACAACTTTGAAGGGCTACTGCGGCAAAACGACGGTGAATTTGGAGCTCAAATTTTGGGGAATGATGCAAAGTGGAGTTAGCTTCCAAATGAGACAAATTGTGTGCCATTTGGAGCTACGATGAAGGAATGGCAGCCAGTTTTCCAACAGGGCATCTGCTGCCCCCATTGAGGGAGTCCGAATTGAGGTTTTGATAGGATTCCTTCACCATTGTTGTTGATTACTTGCAATTTTCATTGCACATGAACATGAAAAAAGACTTGCATGGAAGGATACTTGAATTGGATGTTTGAGAATGATGAAGAGTGCATGGGAGTTGAATTTAGGGGTGTGAAGGCAATTGCAAAAGTGTTGCCCTAATTGGACTAAGATTAGGGTTTAGAGGGATCAAGTATCTAAAATGCAAGAACCATTTTGAGGATTACAAAAGAAGAAAAAATCTTTAACCTTGAATTGATAACAACAATTAAGAAGGGGAAATGTAGGGCAATGCATGCTAAATGAAATATTGGATCATGTAAAGATGTGCTGAAATTAGTTAGGAGGGTCTAATTTGGGCCATTTTAGGCATCAAATTGCACATTTGAAGTGAATTTTGTCCCTTGTATGGTCCTAACCAACTTCATGGTCCAATTATATGATGAAAGTGGCTAGAAAGGTCATTTAAGTAGGGTGAGAAGGGCTGCTCCTCCCAACTAAATATCATTTAAGAAAAACTTACCAAAAATTGTTTAGGAGTCCATTGCTTGGAGGAAAATTAGAGTAGGAGCTTCATACACTCCCCCTCGGCCAACTTTGTGGGCGTTGTTTGCCTCAAGGGCAAATTACACTCACACCCTCCACCTAAATTACCCTTGGCGGCCTAGCGTTGGCGCTGGCGGGTCTCATTTCCGCCGGGCCCGATTCCGCCAATCCGCCGGCGAAGCACGGCGAAAATCGCCAGCACCCGCCATATTGGAGGGCATGTGCGCTGCACCTCTGCGGCTGTAGGGAAAGAAGGATCCATTGGCGGCCGATAGGTGTGGTTTCTTTTTTTGCTTAGGAGGTTTGGATTGTGGAGAGCGTGTGATTTTCTCTAACGGCATTAGATTTTGTGCTTTTGGTTGCAATGTTTGGTTGTAGCGCTGTGTAATCGTGACAGGCGAGGGATTTTGGTTGGAGGGAGATCTGTTTTGGTTAGGGTCTCTGCATACATAACACTGCTGAATCTAGTTTTTGCGGAGCATTTGAATAATTAGGAGTGTTTCTGGAGTGTGCACAATGGAGAGTGTTTCTGGAGTATGCACAATCGGGAGTGTTTCTGGAGCCCTTTGCCCTCAAACTTTTATTGGAGGATGATATGTTGGTGTGGAGTAGAGTAGAGAAGAGAATGTTTTTGGTTGTGTGTCTGCTTTTTAAGTTTGTGGCTGTGTGGAAGGGATTAAAAGTTCTGAACGGTTCTCTTGTTTTGAGGATTCAGGTTGATGCGTATAGAGGAGCTACGTGATTTCGAATGGATCCCTGGATTTGTTGAAGTCTTATTCTTTGTGAGAAAGTCTGTTGTACATGGAACTGGCGCGTTGGTGGACTTAGCTTCAGTTTTATGTGGCCTTAAATGTTATAGTTTGTGTTAAATAAATTTTGATTGAATTATAAACCTATTGAATGAGCTTGCCAAGGAGTGAAAAGTGTCCTCCATTGTGGAGTGCCACGGGATTAACTTTCTTGTAATCCAAGGAAAGGCCCTCTACATTATGTATTGGTGTGCCAATTACTTGTGATAAAGCTCATTTATAGGGTTATATTTTGATTATATATGTAAAATTTAATTTTGTATGGTCTTAAATATCATAGTCTTTTCTTTAAATTTGTGTATTCCTATTGTATGTAATCCTAATATTGTATACAGTATATCCACTAATATTAGGTACAAAGGCAAGATTAGTTGTTAGGCATTGTTTTAGTCCCTAGAATCTAGATTGTAACATTTACCCATAGAAAGGATTTTTTGAGAGAAGGTTTATTTCTTCAACTCTTTCTGTGTTTTAACTTTAAAGACTTGTGATGTGCTATACTACTATCCCCCTGCCATTTTCATGCCTCATTCTCTAATTATTTGGGTGTTTAGACATGGAGATCCTTTTAGCATTTTATTAATGGACACAACCATAATCAGTTTACCTAAAACCATTAAGTTTGTTCTTTCAACTTCCCATGCATCTTTCCCAGATGCCTTTTCCCTACACTATAGTCGACTTCTCAGTTTGCTTAGGTATGTGGGTTTGTGAATCTAAGTTAGAAAGATTATGTTTTCTGTTGCCTCAGGAGATGAGCTTTAGAAGTTGGTCCCATTCATTAGCTCCTTTGCCAAGAAAACTGTCAAGTCTTGGGAGAATCAAGCTGTGGTGAACTTGGTGGAGGAGTCGCAAAAGGTTAGCGGTACTATAGTCAACTTTTCAGTCTGCTTAGGTATGCGGGTTTGTGCACCCAAGACAGAAAGATTATGTTTTCTGTTGCCTCAGGGGATGGGCTTTAGAAGCTGGTCCCATTCATCAGCTCTTTTGCCGACAAAACTGTCAAGTCTTGGAAGAATCAAGCTGTGGTGAACTTGGTGGAGGAGTCGCAAAAGGTTAACGGTACTATAGTTGACTTTTCAGTCTACTTAGGTATGCGGGTTTGTGCACCCAAGTCAGAAAGATTATGTTTTCTGTTGCCTCAGGAGATGGGCCTTTAGAAGCTGGTCCCATTCATCAGCTCCTTTGCCGAGAAAACTATCAAGTCTTGGGAGAATCAAGCTGTGGTGAACTTGGTGGAGGAATCGCAAAAGGTTAGCGGTACAACGTTTTCTTGGAAAGCATTCAATGTTTATGAACTATACTGCTCTCTTGATTACATAATTATAAGCTCAAATTTCACCTAGTTTGTTTAATCGGTGTGTCAAGCATAAATTCTTATCGTGTGGTGTTTGCGCAAAATGGTCATAAAAGATGTCGGGAAGTAGTAGGACAGCCGTCTATGTCCTCAAGCTTTCAATTGCATGTTAGAATAACAATGGCTATAATGTTGAAGATTGTTTAGGTAAAATGGGATAATGAGGTAGATTTTTTGCACATGGCTTTGTGCACTTTTAAGGACCGGGTGGCATGTATGAAGGTGCGGATTATGTGTCTTAGAAATGTCTTCCTTATTTTGAGAAAATTGTTGGTCTTAACTCTCATTTTAAATCGATATAACATGCTATGTATCATTATTCACTAAATTTTTCTCTGCAATGCATACAACTTTTAGTTTTTCTCTTAAATAGAACAGTTATGACAATGAAAGCTTACTATTCATTATTAATGTTCATCATCATCAAATGTTCTACAATGATATATGCAGACTGACCCCTTTGATGATTATTTGATAGATCGATGATGGTACTTACATTGAAAATTTAAATTGTCTATAGTTTGCATTTATTGTGGGGATGCACACTTATTGTTATTGGAAATTTATTTCTCTTACTCGTCATAACTAAAAGACTTTCTTCAAAGCTAACTCATCTTTGGATGAAATTGCAAAATTCTATTGCTTGCCTATCCTCAGAATTATTGGTTTCCTCTGTATAGGAATAGGTTGGTCTCCCCTACTACACTAAGTAATAGATTTTGTGACCTCAAATTTGTACGATTACAGTCTATCAAGTAAGAAATTTATCGAGTCTTACATTTTTCCTTATTTCTTGATTTGATAGCCCGTATAGATATCTAAGGTACCTCTTCTCATGTATTGTGTGTTCACTTGCCTTGTCAAACAATTGTTGTTCACTAAAGGTGTTGTGGATCCTATTACCACATGTTGGTTGGTATGACTGCCAATTTCAAGGGGGAGTGGGCGACTGTGGGAGTGTTGACTGAGAAAGACCAACCAAAATTAAGTGTAGCAGGTAAAAACTTTGCAGTCTGAAACTTTACAAACTTGCGTCACTCAATGGTACAGTGATCAGTGCTTTTTTGTTTAGAGATGCCTACGCTCAAAATTGGAAAGAATCAATAGGGACAATTTTTGTTGTCTTTAGTATTAAAGTTCGTCTTGATGAAAAAGTGAGTCTTCATTCTATATGAATCAAGGACAGCAGCTATCGCCAGTAAATGAAGGCCCCAATTCTCTCAACAAGTTTCTTGGTGCCAAGAGTACTGAAGTAGCTGCTTGCCTACTGCTGTCCTTGCAGGTGCACTCCAAAGTTTACACGATGGGAGTGAAGTTGTTGATGACGTGTCCATCTACGATGCTCACAAATTCCATTGCCGATGAGGTGGGCGTGTTAAGTAGGTTTGAGAACTCAAACGTTGTTGCTGAAGAGAGATCAGACCACACATTATAAATGAGCGACCACATTGTTTAAGCTTGTGCGTTATTAGTTTCATGGCTTGACAACCATAAACTCTTTGATGGATAACTGCAAAGTTCCACACCTCGTTGGCAGGGTTAATGAGTAGGCTTCTGTTTTAGACTTGAAAGCCAAGAGAGATTCCTAAGTTTAATTGATGACAATTATATGCTTAGTTTATGTTTGTTGACATGGACCAACTATCTGCAGTGATTTGAGGGACAACCTATTCGCTCTCCAAAGGTATGACACATACCTTACTCATCTACAAGGTCGGTCCACTGCAATGGAGGTCGATCACTTGGGTTTACTGATTGCTAACTAATTAACTATTCTGTAGATGTCAGGTTCTTTGAGAATGCTTAGATCTAGAAGAGACTCTCCATTTACAACGACAAAGTAGAGGATGTTGCGTACCTGTTTCCTAGCAATGCAAAGCCTTCTGAAGCTAGTTATATCTCTAGCAACTGCAATCTTTTCTCGAAATCTTTGGTATTTTGTGTGCCTTAGGTTGAATAAGGGTATTCTGTAACATTGTACAATTTTTATGAATTTATGGTGACTGCTATGGGCATTGCCCATGACTAGTTCCAATAGACATTTTGCATTTGAATGACCATTTCTAGTTCTTTTTGTTGTTAGTAGTCGCTCGCAACAAACTTGATTCGAAGTTAGAGTTTGTTCGTAATTTGTTCACAGGTAGTTGGTGACGGAATGATGAACCACTTCCACAATACAAATTGCCTTTGAAATGAAAAGCATAATGTATGCAATAGTAGAGTGCATGAGAAGTTGCGTTCCATGAGCGCAACGTTTTCCCGTTGTAAGTATGGTGTTCTGTCGACACTTTCTACTTTGAAAGAGACGTCCATAGAAACAGATTACAATTTTTGTTGATATCAGAAGCCTCGTTGTTGTACATGTTTCACCCTAAATTTTAAGACGGCATACGGCGTGCGTGCAGAAGTGTTGAGACATCCAATCCCTTGCCTCTTTCCTTTCATTAAACATAATGCTGTCAATTATGAAGCCAATGCAAACAATGATTGAATGCTCCATGGCATTCAACAAAACTAATTTGTATCCGCAACTGTGTACAAGCTGTCATCAACCATCGTCTTGGATAATTGATTCCGTTCATTCTGATGGAGACCTGCACATCACAATTGCCCTTCTACTTCTGTAGCATGCTTCAGATATGTTATTGTAGGCACCAACAAACATGCAACAAATGCCAATTCCTATAACTTACTATCCGTATTGTGGTCGTCAAAATCGTGCATATGTAGTATGGTTCAACGCAAAACATTGGCCGTGGTTACATTCAGAAGTTCAGTTGTTTCCAAAATTGCAACAAAATCACTTAAAACGCACCTGCGCACAAGTAGTGACGTCCATAGCATTGTCCACCAGAACGGCGTCGACAGTGCCAGCCGACAAAAAAACTATGCTGAGTCGACATGACAACTCAGCTGCCACCTCACGAAAACTAAAGTTTGAATTCGGGCAAAAAAAAGTCTGACGTGGCATGGCCCGCCGAGTCACTACTGATGTGGATGCCAAATGGCATCCACATGGCGCTTCATAGAAGCCTCCAGAAGGTATGTTTTGAAACAAACATCTACAACTGCATGGGTTGTTTTTTCAAATTTTGCTATGTTTTTCGCTCGTCAATAGGAACGGATTTTGGGTGACATTGTAGTGGACGTACACTCTGTCTCAAAAAACGTACTTTCTCGTCCCCTATTACAGTAATTGGGACGAGGATTTCTTTTAGTGTATAGAAACTTCTACATGAGTTACTACCTATGCTTTCAAGGTTGCATAGTGATATTTATAGTCCAATTACCTCTATATCTGAATCATTTAGGTATTTCATAGTTTTGGTTGATGCATCAAGCAAGCAATCCCATGTATTATTATTATCTACAAGAAATTTGACTTTTGCCAATTTATTTTTTATGTTGATTTGTTTTAAGGCTCATTTCCTCAATTATCCTATCAAGACACTAAGGATGGATAATGCTCAAGAGTTTCGATCAAAATCTTTTGAAGATTATTGTATTGTAACGAGGATTGACTTAACATACTCAGTTCTATATGAGCATGCTCAAAATGAACTAGCTAAGTTTTTTATCAAATGAATTCAATTTATTACAAAGTTTTTGTTTTTTCATGCAAGTTTGCCTTCATTTATATGGGGTCATGCGGTTCTTCATGCGGCAACCCTCATTAAGCTTCATCTTTCATCTATGAAAATTACTTCTCCACAAGAACTTCTTTTAGGACGAGTTCCAAATGTATCTCATTTTTGAGTCTTTGGTTGCCATGTTTGGGTTCCAATCCCGAAACCTCAACACCATACTATTGGAGCTCATTGACAAGAAGGTATCTATGTTGGGTTTGACTCTCCAAGTATCATCAAATACATTGCTCCGTGCTCATTTTGCTAATTGTCGATTTGAAGAAGATATTTTTCCATCTTTGAAAGGAGGAGTTTCTATTCAACAACCTTCTGCAGGATTTTTCTTTAACAAATGCATCTATTTACAATATTTAATATATTCACAACTACATTATCTATGTGAGATCATGTATGTTAGTATCATCTCATTATTACATTACTTTGCAACTAATTGTCTCTTAAAAATACAATTGTATGAGTTGGAAAAACTAGTGGTGGATAAGACCATTTTTTATTTCGTTAACATATCAAGCAATTGTCACAATTTTGGATAGGGGGCTCGTTGGTTGTTACAACTTTCTTGCCTGTAGAGCTCACTAATCAATACCAAATCATGTATATTTCGTAGCCGCTCATACAAATTCCACGAGAATTGAACTCAAACCAGCTATATGAAATAAATAGCTTCTTACAACCAACCGTTCAGCTCATGACTTGGTGTTCAACAGAGACTAGTCATCGCATTTACGTAGAAAATGACTATCATCACTCGAACCATTAATTTCTTCAAGACACCCAAATTATAAGGAACTATCAATTTAATGGAAGTTGCAACTAAAATATCAAAAATTGGGTTCCCTTCAACTTAAATTCATTTTAAATTGACTTCAATCTTAAGGGCCCAAAAATAGACAATGTAATTTTGGGAGGTCTACAATCTCCCAAAATAATGAATATGATGTTACTATAAAAATGCCATTCAGGACAAGTGTACATTTCACATTCTACGATCTAAACCATAAAAGTGCCAAAGTTGCGGAATGGCATCATTTTAACAGAATTCTCTATGTTGGGAATAGAGAGAAGATGTTAAACCAATGAATAACAAATTAACGTGAGGCTAGAAAAGAAAGATTGAATACAAAACTTTGAACAGCAATATCGATTAGCAAGTTTAAAGAGCTAGGAGCTGAGAACACCCTAAATCCAAAGCAGTACTCGAAAGTTTAGATAATGCACGTACTTAACTCTTGAGCGCCCAGACTATATTTGCCAAAATTCAGATTCGTTTCAATTCATTCCAATCAAACTATCATGTAAAATGAGATCCACATAAATTGACTGTACCGATTGATAGTAGAGATAGGGCCGGAGCTATAGGAAAAAGGAGACGTCCTTTTACCGTACCATTAAAAAAATTATAATGGTCAAACAAGGAGATCTTTGAGTCTTGAGAGGCCATATTTGAGGCACCGGGGCGCTCAGGGGTTGATATCATTTGGCAACCAACCAGAAAATTTTATTACCAAATTAGATCAACGAATACAAAAGGGTCATATGTACCAACCTGGGCCCAAATTCTTAATCTCGCATATTTCTTAATAAGATCGACCTATTGGAAAAAAACATGTGAAGATTTTTTTATAAAGCTACTAAGAATTTAGGATGACAGAGAATATTGGAGGGAAAGGTGGAAGAATGAATGGCTGTCCCTCTGATGTTTGTGTGCAATGAGGCCAACGCAAGGCTTGGTAAATAAATTAAAAATAAATTAAAAAATTTATTTGTATTATTTATTTATTTATAAACTTTAGTTGAAAGAAAATGGAGGACTTACAAGAACCAAAAATGTATATTGTATACAATAAAAAATAAAAATAAAAAGAGGATTGTCTTCCTCAAAATTTTGTAAATGAGAGAATGTTTGAAAATCAAATTTTCCATTAAAAAAAGTGAAATTCAGATTCCTTTTTGGTCCAAGAGTATATAAAAAAAAATCACCAATTCCATCAAAATTGTGAATAGCATCAATATTCTACATAATGTGATGTTTATTGATATGGAGAATTTCATTAAAATGGAGGTATTTTATGTACCATTTTAAGACTACCCAGTTTGAACTATAAAAGTGACATTTAGGATAGTTGTAGATTTCAGACATCTAAGATACTAAGACCAATATACATTTTAGACCGCCCAATCTGAACTATAAAAACTTCCAAAGTTGAGGAATGGCACCATTTTAATAAAACTCCCTATCAATGTTCTAAATATTGTGATGTTCATATTCACATTTTAGATATTGTAATGTTCATCAAAACAAACTAGGTAAGTTACTTAGTATCTAATTATGTTCCATACCACACCTTGAATAGTAACAAAGTTGTAGAATCAACCAATTTAATGAAATTGACACCGGATTGAAAGAATATAATTTAGTTTTACTCAAGTGTTAGGAGTACTTAAAATATTCATGTACAAAATTTAGCTTGTTTTAAAGGAATCGAAGAGTGTCATCGGCAATGAATAATGAAACATAAACCAAGCAATTTTATCTAGCTAATGACAAAATGATGAAAGGCCATATTCGTTATATTGAGATTTTTTGCAGTCTCATTTTTATCTTTGACTCAAAGATAAACTGCTTTATCTCTTTGCTAGTATTTTTTATAAATAGATAATAACACCAACTTTTAAAATTTCATTTTAGAATCACTATTTGAGCATTATTTATTTTTTATTTCAAATATTATTTTAATAAATGAATTTATAATATCTAGCATTCTCTCTCAAAATCTACGAAAAGTCTCAATATAACAAATATGGCCTTATGAGGCAAATATTTGACATAACCTTTTTCTTTGAATTCAATTGATGAAACTTCAAGAACTTTCAAAAAGTGAATGGAAGATGGAGTTATTAGTGTAAAACATGACTTCACTCTTTTCAATTGCCCTTTGTCAAGTGGCAATGAAAGAGACAAGAGAAGTTTATGCATTCTTTAGTGGAACAAATATTCATTTTATTCTTTTTGTAATTGGATAGGCATATGGAAAGATTTAGATTTTCAAAGTGCCTACCAAAAGTTGACACACAAAGCTATTTATTGAAGACTATAGAAGATAGTCTAAGTTAGTATATAAACAAGTATATAAATGTGTAAGTTGCTACCTTGTGTGAATTTCATCAAGTACCCATGAAATTTTAAAAATAAAGGGAGTCGAATTATAAGAAGTACCTAATGCCTCAATATCCAATAAAAAAGAACTTCATTGTGCAAACATCATGAGCCACTATAGTCAACTAGCCATTTATCACACACATCCAAAAATTCGCACAACAAGTGATGCCAATTATCGCCCAGCAACTACACGATTCACCTATCAATTCAATTGTGATGTGAACAAAATTTTGTATCACAACCCAATGACTTGCACACTACGCGATGAAGGATTGCAAGGAATTTTTAACTAGATTTTAGGTGTATCACCTTTAAATTGCAATAAAATTTATAGGAAGAAGTCTTTTTGCATTTTGTTTTTTGAAAATGAATTTGAACATGACATTTAATAATCATATAAAATTTTAAAATATACAAGTCTATATTTATGTGGAGAAGGATTTGAATTTTGTCTGTGTGGTAATTGACAAGTTTACTATAGTACTTGGTTACACCAAATTCGTGATTTTTCTCATAATGAATTCTCTTAGTATACTAAGGATTTGAATGACAAGTAACAATATTGTGAAAAGAGGGAAAAGAGCACATGGAATGAGCCCTCCAAAAATCAAATTAAGGTGCTCACAAAAATCATACAGACTAAGGTAGGAGGCTCGAAATATGAGTGGGCCTTAAGAACTACCTATATATTAGGTGGTTGTGAATGGATATGAAGTGGTTCTTAAATGGACCTTTGTAGTACTTGAATGAATGGAAAGAAAAAAACATTGTTAATAACAAGAGCCAATCATAGTCTACTCTTCGCTTTTCCATTTATCTTTAGAAGTTGCAAGTGAACAGTTCATGGAAGCCCTAGGGACATAAATAGGGACCTATACCACATCTCGTTTGAGAATTCATAACTAATTCAAAAATGATCCAAAAAATACGAAACAACTTGAGTTAGATGCCAACTCCTCTTTTCTTTCAAGGAAAATTTACTGAAAAATATTTTGAGAAGTTTCACCTGCCCAAAATTCTGTTTCAGTTCTTAGATGCTCACTTTATGGACCAACTGTCTACCTTAAAGAGACTCTTAACTTTTCCAAACTCAAAATTCAAACTTAAGCCATTTACTCAATCGGCAATGGTAGCAACCAGAAGTATACATCAATAATCAAGATTAGGTTTTTCACAATGTAACTCCTAATAAGAGCATCTCCACTCTTTCACTGGGGAATTACCTCGTCAAATGGCTTTTTGCAAGCTCAACTCTCCTTCTTGCTCTCCTTTCACCAGACTCCACCAAGGATATAGTTTCCTACCCAGCCTTTCTCTCCATGTGTCAAGTTGCTTTACATTCTCATTGGTGAGAGTTGCTATAATTGTCAAACTTTTCAAAAAGTGTTACAAAAACATTGTCAAAAAAGTCACTAGATGATGAGCAACACACTTCAAAATTTCTTAACACATTCAAACTTTGTCAAAGAAAATATATAGTTTTAATTTCTCTTGCCTGTTTTAATGTGGAGATTTTTTTTAAAATTCAACAATGGTTATTGAAAGTTTGTGAGGTAGTTGTGGAGCATTAATTCCTTAACTCTTGAAGGATGGAAGTCCCTATGACCAAGGTAGTCACCCAAATGCTCCTATTATTGAACCAATAGGTGCATTCTTTGTTTAGATAGTGAACAATGAAGCCATCCATCAAATACTTCTCGTCCTCAATGTCCTTCAAGGATTAACCTTCAGTAAGGATAGACTAGATCATTGTGGAAATAAGGACACCATCTTTTTTGTTAAAGTATAAATCATCTATTTTAAAAAGAATCAAAAGCACTTGTTGGAGGCCAAACTACTATGCAAAACCTCCCTTCTTCACACAAAATTCTACCCATGAATATATGCAATTATATCTTAGTATATAGGATTGAAGGATTATTTGTCATCCATCTAATTAATCTAGTCCATAGTGTCCTTATAAGGTTAAGGACCAAGCACATTCTAAATTTCCAAAATTGAAAAGATGTATTATAGAATGCAATTTAGGAGAAGAATTTGATGATGACTTAACCCTAAAGTCCCAAGGCCTCTTCTCCATCAAAAACCACTCAAAACTACCATTTCTATAGCAATGAGCAAAAAAAACTTTTTTTCATATCTAACCATAGGATCATATAATAGATTAGTATAAGAATCTATGGCCAAAAAAATTAAAAACTTTAATTACGTAGATTGCAAGATATTTGTGCTTAAAGTGAAAAAAAAAAAAAAGTTTTTCCACCTTGCTCAAATACATTATTTGGCTTTAAACCTTCATAACTTATAATTTTTGCTCTATTGATTTTAAACTTATAATTTTGAATGATAAAGAATTGAGTTGAGATTTTAGGAAATTTAAAAAAAAAACTTAATTGTCATTCATCAAAATATTGTTAAGTAGAAGTAGGTTCAAGATTGAAGAGAAATCTAAATTGTTAATAGATCTAAGATGGAATTGAAATACACTAATCTCAATGGTGAGATTGTTCTAGCAAGAGATTTTAACCTTAATGAAAAAATAACTTATAGAATTCAATTTTGACTTCAATATTTACAATTTAAAAAAAAAAAAGTTTCTTAAGATGCTCTAATTGCCCCCAAAACAAGATTGTTCATAACTTTCTCATAACAAATCCAAATGGAATGAATTAAAGCTTGCCATGTACATGAAAATATAATCTATATAAAAGAAAATTTTAAAATTTGTTACTTTAAGTTTTTTTGAAGGTTTTCTTCTGCCCGTCAAATGAAAGTTTGTTCATAACTTTTGCCCCCGGGCTCCAATTGAAATAAAAATTATATTTTTCGAAAGCTAATGTGTTTTCCTATCTTCACAAAAGAATCCAGAAAATTACAACAAATATTGAAACCGTAGGAGCCTACCCAAAATCCATTTTGTCCCTCGAGGGAACAATGAGACTTTAGGGGTTAAACAATAGTTGTAAAATATTATCTATAGATTATATGTATATGGTTAGATCAACTAGTATACAAACCAATACTTTTCAATGGAATTTGAAACCAAAAATCTAAAATTCCTTCTAAAAATGATTGTAGATTGAATATTTGTAAGTTTCACAAGAACATTTTTCCTTGCAAATTCAAAATGTTAATTTCTAATCATAGTCATAATGATTTTTGAAGATTTTTATTTTACTTTTATTCATTATTTTTGAAGGGTCATTTCTTAAATTGAAAAGATAATTTTTTGAAGCTAAACCTAACAATCCCTATTGAATAATAGAATATTTGCAAAGCAAAGTCTTTAGATTCTATTCCATACAAATATTAAAGAACTAACATACAAATCTTTCCAAAAATGATGTATGAAAAAATGGAATTCTATATGCTTGGGATGTATTTGCATTCATCAATTGTTCAAAGTTTGAATGTTTGGTCTTTTAGGGGTGAAAGATAAATCATTCATGATTTCATGATGATCATTTTGGATTTGCCTAAAGTAGTACTAGAAGCCTTCAAAAATGGGATAAGATTTTTTTTTTCCATGTTCCTCATGGATGTAAAAAGCCACCCCCTATTTTAAATTATGGAACCTCCACTACCTAACTCAAGGTTTAGAATTTCAAAATTTCCAAACTTTATCACCTACAGGAAACAATTTGTTAGGCTCCAAACTTCGGTCCATCAATGAGTGGCAATTAAGTTGTACCGATGGACATAGTTGCATTGAACTATCGATGGACTTGGCCGATTATGTGTTTGTTGAAAAATTAGAGTATTCGAACACATCGATATTCTCATATAAAACTCTTCCAAACTGCCTAATCAGAACAAGAGGCCAGATACCCGCCAGAAAGGGTCAAAGAGAGATAACTCTGAATACATTGCAGATATTCGGAGGCCCAAGCTCTTTCGCCAAGTCCGCCGACACGACCAAATTGTCAAAAAAACATTCTTCGTACAGTTCATGCTGGAGAGACTAAAGCTAAATGCACTTGACCTTTCAAGTTCTCGAACTGAACCTGTTCGTGACACTGCAATGCCTCGGATTGTCCAGTTCTTAATTCCAGATCAGGAAGTAGTTCTGAGCAATCGTTTCCTCAGATAATGATGAGGACGATCAAGGTATTTCAAAAACAATGCAAGAAAACTCTTGTTATACATTCATGATGGCGAACTCGGAAGTGGTCTATACAACAACCACGAGCTCTGAAAATTCCGGCATGCCGCTGCTGCATAAGCTTGTACCTTCCAACAGAAGATAAGACACACTAACGCTTCTTGGACACACCGACGGTTCTTCCACGTCGTCCGGTCGTCTTAGTGTGCTGTCCACGTACTCGCAAGCCCCAATAGTGACGAAGACCACGGTGGTTCCTGGAGAAACAAAACATCAAATCCAATCAGTGAAGAGTAATTCTAAAATCCTCGACAAAGATTCAAAGAACAGCCGCAGCCAAGCCATACCGAAAGAAATGTCAGCACCGCAGAGGAAGCACTTAGCACAATTATTCATCCAGAGGAAGACGATAATGGAATTTATCATACCTGATCTTCTTCAGACGCTCAAGGTCGTCCCTGAGCTTCATGTCCAAGGCGTTGGACACAACCTGGGAGTACCGACCATCCTTGTGGTCCTTCTTCCTGTTCAGGAACCAATCTGGCACCTTGAACTGGCGAGGGTTGCCAACGATCACCATCAAGTTCTCGAGCTCGGCGGCGGACAGCTCACCAGCCCTAAATATAATTACATAGGGGCAGTGAGAATATTGCACGAAATTTTGGAAGAGCATCGACGATCACAAATGACCTAAATATCAGTTATTATAAACCCTAGCTGATCAATTCAGGAAATGGCTAGAATCGAAATTACCAGGAGGTTGTACAAAATGTTATCACTCCGAAGAGATTTTTTGTTTCTTGAAAAACGACACCTAAAATATAGCCTCACGCACCTTTTGCTCATGTCTACGTCGGCCTTCTTGCACACCAGATTGGCAAAACGACGTCCCACTCCCTTGATGGAGGTCAGGGCGAACATGATTTTCTGGCGTCCATCGACGTTGGTGTTGAGAACACGAAGAATGTGTTGAAACTCCTCGCCCGCAATGAGCGACTGCTCGCAACCACAGGTCACAACCAGCTTCAGTCACAAAAAAAGGAAGAAACCCTAAAACTGCATGGAAAATTCACATCGAAAAAACAGAAGCGAATGCTGATCGCCGTTACAAAGGGAAGGATACACACCATGGTGGCTGCGGAGCGCCGACGAAGAGAAGCACAGCAGCGGGCTGGCGATGGCGCAGTGCAGGGGCGATTGGACCGAGCACAGAAAGAACTACAACGTGGAGGAGGGTAGGACTTTCTAGGGTTGGAAGGGTTTAGGACTTCGAGTTCGGACCGTGGGTATAAGCTTTCATCCGTCCACATCCATGGATGAAATGTTTGAAATTTGACTTGAAATTCTTTGGAGTCAAAACAAAAAATTCTCCTTTACCTCTTTAATAACACATTCTCTATTATCATTTGTTCACTTAAAGGAAGAATACATACCCAGATCGAAACCTCTTTATATTTTTAGAATGATCCAATTTTTTATTTCATAAAAGATTACATACAAATGGAATCATGAATAAAGCAAAAATAAAAACAATTCCAAACCTCTTTCTTCACTCTTTCAATCACAAGTATTTTTTAATTTCATTTTTCATGTAATGAATACTACATTGTGACAATGTTAGAAATTTTTTATTTTATCACTACCAATAGACACCTAAATTGTGACATTAGAAAGGTTTAGATGTATGTACTTTTAAGAATTCTTAATTTAGTATTTTGCAAAGACTAATTTACATTATAATTTTGTAACCAAGCAATAATTTTGTCAAGAATAATTCTAAAAAGTACTTGGCTATCATTTTACAAAAAGATTTGTACAAAGGATTCAAAAATGAAAGAATGTTTATAGATTTAAATTCTTATTTAAAATATATACATTACTTAGATTATTGCAAATGAAGAGAATTTATTATTTAATAAGCACATAGAGATGAAAGAGAATATTGTGAAATAGATTGGAAGGTTTGGTTGTACTAATGTGTACTTACACTAATTTGTCATATTAGTGAAGGAGATTAGTAGGTTACAATATTATTTCAACCAATACTTCTTTGAAATAGTGTGACTTTGATAAATTAGTGTTTCTTGTATTCAAAGGACAAATCAATGAAGTTCTTTATATGGATCCAAAATTTTCTTTAATACATTTAAATTTAAAAAATTATATCAAAAATGATTTATTTATAGCTACATAATATGAAAATATCACACTTGTTAATTCTAGAAAGACAAGTCCTATTACCAAGGTATTGTGAAGCTAAGTAATAAATAATTGGATTCTTGAATGAATTGTTGCATTCTTTGTTTCTACAATTTTTCATAAATTCATTTGTCAAATAATTCTAGTCCTTGATGCCTTTATGGCTAAACCTTAGAATGCCAAAGTAGCCCAAATATAGCCATCATACTACTAAAATCATAAGTCCCTCTATAATATCACAAATGCTACCATTAATACTAGGGGCTCGTGTTTGCTATTCTACGCATTCATTGTATTACATATTAGTAAAAATTTGATATATTTGAATAGAATGCATGATAATGATTTTGATAAGTCTTTAAAATAATTATTTTAATTGTTTTATAAAAATGTTTCCAATCATGCATACATAGAAATCATATTTTCACACAATGTGATATTACTCAAATAGAGTAGTAGTTCACAATCACCTTTGTAATATCACTTTTTACAAAGGGCGGTATTATAGAAATAATATAATCGTTGCAATTGAGATGATATTAAAGAAGACGAATATGGTGATGAATAAAGGTAGCAATTCCATTGCTTTTCTTGGCTTTATACTTCTTTTGCATTTCTATGATTTTGTGCTTTTGTGAGCTTTGAGCTTCTAATTTCAATTTTCTATTGCTACTACCAAATGATTTGAGAAATTTATTAGATTGAACCAATCTTGGATTTCACAACAATTAAATTGTTCACGAAGCTTTTGAGATTTATATGTGTATCTTTTACTGTATTCATCATTGCATGTATTTCATTCATTATTCATTAAATTTCTATTGTACATTTCAATATACACTTACTTTTAAAAAAAATTATACAAAGATTTTTAGTCATTTTTATTTGAAGATTTATTGAAATTTTTATTCTGCATTCTATCTAATACATAAAAATTCTTATAAAATTCTAATGATGAATGTGTAGCATAGCAAGCACCCACCGCTAGTTGAATAATAAAAAATCTTGCATATAAAACAATATAATTTAATCTACTCTGTTTTTGTTGGTAGAAAAGATTCTCTCTATCATAATATACATAAGTAGGGGCTTGTGGGTGTATCCAAGAATTTAGTATAAATCAAGAATTGCCATAGATTACAAAAGAAACCTTTTTAGTGTATTTTTGTAACTCCTACCTTCTCGCTCTTGATTTCAATTTGAGACTTGTAAATGATCTTTTGGAAATTTGAGCCAAATTAGTGAACTGAAACTTATTGAGGATTTTAACTCAAATTTAAATTTTTTAATAATTCCTAAAATTGAGCATTTTATTGCATATAGAATATTAGATTTATTACAAGGAAATATTACTTTTTTATTTATAGTTGAAAATTTTAAAAAATTGTCTACACTATAATGTATTCTTATAGAGAATTAAATTTTTTTTTTTATAATTTTAAATAAGATATGAATTTTTTCACTTCTTCTTCAAAAGAATCATGGTAATTTGAAATCATCACCAATAAATCTGAAAATTTTATGAATTATAAAAGAAATGTAATTTCATGTTTGAAAAATAAAATAAAACAATTCTCATTCAAATCAGGGTAGTTTAGCATCACCTAAGTTGTTGGATAACACATTAGAGAGGCAAACAATTGCAAGCTTAGAAACATTGCTTTGAACATGTCTACAGGTGTTGCTTGCAGGAGGTAACATTTTAGTACCTCCTTTATCCAACGTTTTTTGATGTTTGGGAACGCTTATAATAAAGTTCACACATTGCTTGGTGGGACCTGTAGGTACACCAAAATTAGAATGACAAACCTATCAATCTGCCACTCTTTGTCCCCACCATGTAAGCAAAGCTAATTGTGTAAAGCTATTTTTGAAACCCCCATGAAGCACCATCATTTAGTATAGCACATGTTATTGGAGATTATTTTCTTCTCCAGTAAGAAGAACAAAATTACCAGTCAATTGTATTGATTGTGGTTTACATTTTACTATAGTGAAAAGATTGAAATTACCATTTTGATGTTATATTAACCATGGTTTAGATCTTACTGTAGTGAAAAACAAAATTGCAGTAAAAAAATGAAATTATCATTTTTCAATATTGCTTTTTGTTTATAGATTTATCCACATTCTTCAGACTTGTTCATAGATTTGCACACATTTTAAAAACATTGGAATAATTACCATCTAATAATGAATAAAATTAAAATATTCTCTTTTATTTTAAAAATTTAGGTCTTAAAAACAATGAAAACTGAATCATTGGGAAATAATATCAAACTAATCAAAATAAATCACATCTCATACAAAAAC
Source organism: Climacium dendroides (assembly GCA_950106755.1). Lineage (NCBI taxonomy): Eukaryota > Viridiplantae > Streptophyta > Bryopsida > Hypnales > Climaciaceae > Climacium > Climacium dendroides. The sequence goes on from OX467091.1 coordinate 23,623,479, forward strand.
AATTGCATAAATGCAATCATTCAAATCCATAGCATTGGATTGTAACACAATGCAACAATCATTTTAAAAGAAAAACAATGTCTAATTCAAATATATTTTGTACTAAAACATTCACCACCATTAACATTGCAAACATAGTAGAAATGGAAAGTATTACCAATTGCATACTCCATTTATAAGTACCTACTTTCAATGTATAGAAAGTTTGAAAGAAAGGATATACACAAACTTCTACATTCTATATTTCTATTACTTTCAAAAATGTAGCATTACAAGAATCCAAAATGGATTCGGATTGGAAAGCAAAACATGACATACAAACCTCACCAACTTTAAAAGGCTACATATACTCCCTATTGAGTGTGGGAATGAAAATTGCTAAACATGATAAGAACAACACTTTATCAATTTGAAAACTAAAATGGCTAGACAGAATATGAACGAAAGCAATGTTGAAATTTTAAGAAAGTTATATCCCATTGCAAGAACATTAGATTGATTATCATACCAGATTGACTACTCTTCTTCTGAGTCTGAAGACTCACTGTCATTGCTAGAATTTGATGAAGTACCCGAGCTACTACTGCCACAATTGGAGGATACCTTCAAATCATCTCTAGAAATTGGTTTGGTGGTCAAGTCCGCTGATGAAGAAGAGTCAAATGCTGTGCCTTGGTCTACATGCAAGATCCTTAAAGTATCTTTAATTTTTTCTATCAAATTTGTCCAACTGTTCATTTTACCATAATCCAACTCTTCATCAGTTGGTGGCCGATTGAAGTGATCCACCTACAACAAGAATAAATGCATTAGAATAGTTGATCATAAAAACCACATATAGAAATGGAAAGACTTTGATCTTGAACATTGTAAAAATTTACTTAAAAACATTTTACACTCTTCTAACACTTGATAAAAATCAAATTTGCATCTTTCATATTAATTAGGCAATCGTATTAAACTATCATTTAGTCTAAACACAAAAAACGTCTTCCATGCCCATAAAAACTGAGAACCAATCAAAACTACATCCTAAGACTTGTCATATAAATCATAAACATCTACTACATTGATAGAAATGAATGAAACTCAACATTAGCAATATTAGGTTTAATAATACAAAGTGTAATTTTTAAAGGATACCAAAAAACTTCATTCAGATTACTCCACAATTATAATTCCCTACTATTCCTATTACAAACTAAATGGCTTACACTAAGAATAATGAAATAGATCCCTATGTATGTGAAATTGAAAACAACAACAATCATAAGTAAAATCTACAAGGAAACTAATTTTACAAACCTAAATATAATGCATGTTCTTCATTCCATGAATGTCTTCCGTAATTTATGCATTACAATACTACTCACAATAAGAACTATCAAAAGTCATAACTAGCAATAAGTAATGGAGTTTAATTTCATTTCAACTATACACATATTCAATTGATGAAAAGTTGTATTTTAATTTATTTAACCCACAACAACTATAAAACAATTGCTCACGTTTTACAATGAATAAAATGCTAAGTCAAACAACTTATAACAAGAAAAATTACAAATAAAAAAATTCTGTAAAGGTCAATTCAAATGCTGGAGGTGGACCTCAACAGTCACAGTGACACAAAAAATTCAAAGAAGGGTCATAGAAAATACTTACAAAGCGGTTGTAAAAGCCTTTGATGCCCCGTGGCCCACACCTATCGGTGGGTCCTTGCAATTTGAAGCAGCTATCAACTACCTCTTTGCAAAGTTTAGCTTTTGTCTGCTTTCTAGTGTCTTTTGTTGATTCATAAATAATATCCCATGACCCCTTGCTGCATCCTGCTGGCTTTGATACGTGGATTTTTTTTCCTTGCCTTTTCAAAATGTTTTTGGCATCCCAAGGAAACTCAAACGGTGCTTGCTGCAAAGCGCATCGATGCATATATTCCCAGAATTCACTTGAGGGTGAGTAAGTGAATTAACTTCAAAAGGAGGAATGGCAAGAACTGTGTCCCAATTGCTAATAATTGACACATGATCACCTCCTTCAAATGAATGCATGGCTGTTGACAAAGAAGGTATGCCTAATGATGCAACACTTGTTGCATCCTTCCGCACATTCAGTTGTCTCCCAGTATTGGGACCCACTAGACTTGAAACTTATCGACTTGGGACTGATAGTAGTCCAGGAATCACTAAACTTTTATCCTTGATTCTTTTTTCTACCGCGTGTGCCTTTTCTTAGTCTCTATCTGCCTTGACGAGCTTCTTCGCTTGCTTCCGCTTATTTTCGTCATGAGCAAGCTTTCGCATAGTCTTGTACACTTGCACATTGTTCACCAACATATCCTTACAAACCTCATTTGAGCGCATAGAAGACACAAGCATTGTTTGAGATTTAGGAGAAGATACCATAGAAACATCACACTCCGTTCTCAAAGTTTGTACCTCCACGCCATTTTTTGTTGTTGCCAATCCAAGATTTGTGTTTGGTAAAGGTGCAATTGAATGCGCTCGGAGAAAAACTTCACGCTCTTCAGGTACTAACAGAGCCAAGAGCCGCTCCACAACCTCCCTCGAGTAGGTCCCAGTCAGTGGAGCAATAGCATCGCCTTGATTTTCTTGTTCCTACCTGTACCTCATTGAACTTCAATGATTTTCAGGAGCTGTTAAGGAAGGGCACTTTTCAACTTCCACTGCTTCTCTTTGTTGCAAGCTTCCTTTGATTATGTCTTCTTCCAGGACTACTATGACAAGGACAGGAACTTTGGCACCTAGCATTGGAGACAGAGGTATCATAGTGGCCTCAGCTTCAGTCAACTCCATTACATTTTTTTGCCGGGAATGCTCCAAACTCGACAATTGCGCTGCAGTTGCACTTGAGCCCACAAGAAAAGGGGATCTTGTGATTGAGTTGTCCAAGCTGACTTCACCAACCTCTGAAGGAGCAGCACAACAAAATTGAAGGATTCTCTGTGCTCTAAGAAGGGGGACTACAAAAATCTCATGTTGTTGGAGCTCCTCCGATGAGGCTAACACACTCCTTTGCTCCACTTCATATCTACCACACTCAATTGGTGTCACAATCGGAGAATGATGCTCCGGTAGTACTTGAACCTCAAGGGGCAAATTTCGGCAAAACTAAAGAATTTGATGTTGAATTGAGCTTCCTTCCATTATCTCTTTTCAGTGACTCATCTTGTATAAGAATGTGCTTATAAACACATGAAACAAGCACTCGCACAGCCACACTTGCATCAGTACAAGATTTTTTCAAAAGCTGACTATTGGCCTTTGTTGGTGCAATTGCAGTCTGCATCCGCTTCTTGGAATTTGGTGATGGCAAAGCCAATTGCGAAAGGAACTTTTTTTTCTACTTGGGCTCTCTCCAGGACAAGTCCACCCTCCTCCATTTATTGTAACTGAAACTCGCTTCTGCCCAATGTCTTGAGGATGTTGTAATGGTACACTACAAGAAAATCTGTCCAAAATGACAAAAACTCGTCCTAATTGACAAAAATCAGCCCCTCCTAATCTACAGAAAATTGACAGATTTTTGTCAATTAGGACAAAAAACTGTCCGAATTGACAGAAAATTGTCCAAATTGACAAAAATCTGTCAATTTTCTGTAGATTAGGAGGGGCTGATTTTTGTCAATTAGGACGAGTTTCTCTTGTAGTGGTAGCAATCCTTCACCTGTTGCTTTATTTACTGTCCGTGAGATTTTCTTTGCCATATTGCAAAATTTGACAACACACTAACCACATGAAGGCCAATAGTTGATTTTTGGTTCATGAGCTTAAGAAATGAACAATTTCTAAAGAAACACTCAAAAAAACATCAAACCATAGTAACCTACAAGAAGCATGTAGGAAGATGTAGGATGACATGTCAAGAAAGGAAGGGAAGCAAGCAGTCTTTATTACAAAACACATCTACTTAGATAATCAACAGTAAGATCCATTTCATTTGCCACTAATACAACTTAGATTACTCTAGAGATGTTTGACATCAAATCACTATACTATTAGAGTTCTAAGTACTTCACTTTAGGATTTTGGGTGTATACTCTTCAAATAACATACTAACATGTTTCAATTGGCTAATCTAGGATGGACTTCACCCTTCAGATTGTGACTAAGCTTAGGGGATAGCTCTGACAACAAAAGCTTTGGCTAAAATGTAACAAAATAAAACAATACAGACTTATCAACCCAATTATTGTGGATACAAGGGTCTCCATCAAATTCTACATCCAATACAACATTGTTTCAATGATGGTTTCTTCTTTTGAGTAAGCCTTACTTCTACCCTCTACATGAAGCAACTATAGGTATTCTAGAACGTAACAGTACTAGGATACCAAAATATTTAACTTTCTTCTGGATTTCCCCTTCTTCTGGATAAAGCCTCATAGTTTTACCACACTTTTTTGGTTTGTTATTTTTTCTATAAATTAACAAGAGGGGCAAGCCTATAATATTTGGATTTCTGAATTTGAAACATACACAATGGATAAATTGACACAATAGCACTATAGCCTAGTAACATCAAAGAATTAAATAAACAAACACGACAAAGCAAATACCGAAATCAAATTCGTTAAGTCTGACTTGACAATGGCCCTAGAAGGTTGAATTGTTATCTTTAGTATTACCTTCAGTGGAATTTCCGAAATTAACATTGTTAAACTTAAGCTGTGAAACAGATTGGGAAATAACTTTGGACTCTAGAACTGGTTTTACTTATTTCAAGGTCTCATTTCAAGACCACATGAAGTGGCAAAAAGAGCTCGGAATCAACTTAAATGGTGAGCTACGCTTTAATTCAAGTTCTAACCACAAAACAAACTTTGATTTGCACCACAACTGAGTATCAACAAGAGATCTGCCTTAGACCCTACTACTCATTACAAACATAAGAAAGGATTTAGGGTTTACTTGCTTAGTTAGCAGCTTTAGGTTATAGATTTTTGTATGTCACACGAGTTTTTCTTGTTCTACCACCAAGACTCCAAACAGTGGTGGATGCAAGCAACTAAGACCCTTCTATACCACAAGTTAATTAGCTTGCTTCTCTGTTTTTCAACGCAACTAGAGATTTCTAGCTAAAGTCCAATACGTTCTTGGGTAAAACTGGCATCGGGATTCGCCCAGTTCGTGAAGGTCCAATACCAAAGTTCAAAAATAGCAAAAGTGAGACAAGAACTAAAAACACCTGAACTCACTCAGAAAATGGCTCTGTGATAACTTAATGATCCTATGGCACACAAAGTAGAAATCTTAAATACTTGAAAAATTAGACTGAGGCTTGGATCAAAATGAAAAGGAATAATATATGAGAACATCCATCTAGCGGCAGGAAACAAATTAAGCTAGATTGAATAAGCTTCAACCCATATCTTGATGATGAGGCAATGTGTGCTTAGTTTATAGTTTTGTACAGAAACTTGCCTTACTGGTAAATTGTATCATTAACTTGATTTTTGTTTAGAATTAATGGAACTTGTACATTCAGTTAGCTAGTCTGGCTACCTGCAGAGCCCTCTTTTCAAGCTTCACTTCTAGATCCTATAACCTATAAAGCTGCAACGTACATGATCAATGACTCTATCACTTGTAGCTAAGCTAACTTAGTCTGTAGATTTAGCATGACCTAGTCATCATTCAATATGTTTAGATTCCTTCAAAACCAAAAGAAAATGACTTAAAGCATAGAGTTTGACCTCAAGCTGTGGGTTGTAGAAAATAATCTGGTGGGGACTTTCAAGTCAGGTGGGTGTGGACAGCTTTTTCTTGGACAAGGCGCACAGTGAGTATCCTAGAAGGTTGAAATTCTTTGTAGATGGTGTTGGATCTGCATTCTGAAATTTAGATAACCCTAAACACAAGACTTGTAGCCAAATGCCTAGAAACTCAAGATGCTATGAGGTTGTTTTCTGTGGGTGCATATATAGATGCACCTAAATGTACATGATAAGTGAGTGATCGAGAAGTAACTAGAGTTTTGAAAAAAGCGGAACAAAAGCGGAAGGAATTGGAACCGAAAAGCCCATCAATTGACTCTGACTAGAAGAAGATGCAAGAGCAAATTTGGTTGTACCAAAAGAAAAAGTTTAGGGTTTACCTGAAGCTCTCTCCTAAAAAACTATCTCTTTGCATAGCACCTTCGTGGATCTACACTATGGGCACTCCATTACCTGTCGCAAAGCCAACATTAGATAGTAATCTTTTTTGCTTGAGACAACGCAAAAGAAGAAGAAACAAGCCTATCAAAACAGACAAACACACAAGGGAGCAAACATGTATATAAACAATGGAGCCCGCAAACTGAAGGTGAATGAAGAGGACAACTGAAGGGGATTTGAAGGCGAACAAGCACCGGTTCAAGCACACTCTAAAAACTACAAGCTGTAAAGCGTCAAACTTGTGGCAAAACAAGCTCTAATCACTTTGACATAAGTCACATTATTCTACTACTTCTTCAAAATCGACTTCAAACATACCCGGTGATAAAACAAATTTTCCGCCATCACACAAATGGTCGAATATTTTCCCGCACTCACTAGAGCAACAGTGTTTTCATTTTAGGATCGAAAGAGTAGGGAGAGTAAAAGCGTAGGGAGTGTCGTGGCTAGATAGAAGAAGGTAAGCTTCGTTCACCTTTTCAAACTTCACACCAACATTACAGTAATGACTAGTTGACATTTGGCTTAGTGTTGGATAAATATAGCGCATATTGGATGAATTATATGAGGCACTTCAAGAATTTGGCGGTTTGAAGGGATTATGACAGGGGCTTTTTTTTAGGATTCAAGCTCAAGAGTAGTATTTCAATTTTTTAGCATTCATCCACATATTTGGATATAAGTTATCACATTCATAGATACCACATGTTTATAATTTTATTTTCATCCACAATTTAGCAATTGGATCCAACTTATTTTTTAAAATGAAGGTTTACTAGCAAAAAATTTAGAATTTTAATGGTATTTTTTGGCTTTGTACAGGCAAATTTTTCTTAAAGTGCAATCTAGCACAAAAAAGCTAGAAAGTGCCCTAAATTATAATATTCTATTGGATTCACCTTATTATTTAACAATGGATACATTTCACAAGAAAATTAAAGGTACTTTTTTAGATATTCATAAAACTTTATAAACTTTGTTCATTTCTTTCATTCTTTCTTATAGTCTTCTTAAAGTACTTTTAATATTTTTTTATCCTTCAATTACAAAGTGACATATTGAAGGACAAATGCATTTTTAAATTGGTGTATATATTTTAGTATCTAAATATATATATATCAAATCAATTTGAATATGCACATTTAATATAGAAAATATCATTGTACTTAATAAACATTGGATTCTACCATTATTACTTAATTTTGTCAATTTTCTTAGGAGATTGATATTTATTGTGAATTAATTTTGTCAATCTTCTTAGGAAATTGACATTTATTGTGAATTAATTTTGTCAATCTTCTTAGGAGATTGACATTTATTGTGGCAATTCTATATTTTAAAATCACCCTATTTTATATGACAAATTGTAAAGTCTTTAAATTGAAACATCATTTTCAATAAAAAATAAGTGTATTTTTATTGGTTAACAAAGAAATGCTAAGGTGGCAACATATAAGAAAATGGTGACATATAAGAAAATGATGTACCCAAGTACTATAGCATTCATTTATATTTTAAATAGAACTATCTTTTTGTCTAAATATTGGAATGAATTTAGTTTACATTTGGCAATTTCACTCAACTTATTTTCAAATTTGGAACAATTTAAATTCATCCTCTATTATTTCTTTGACTTTTTCTTTAAGGCTTGGTGCTCCCTAATTAATTTTGAGGCTTCTAGGTTTTTAAATGCCAAAAAAAATTGTTGACTACAACTTGTGGACATCTATTGCATGTAGGATGCCACGAAAGGCACCAAACTATTCTACATTCCAAACTTCCAATGTGGTAGAAGAGGTCAATAATGAAGAGGCTTTTAGAGCACGTCCCTGTACAAAAAGGAAAAAGAGAGTTCTTCAAGAAGGACCTTCTTCGGGTATGGAAAACGATGTACTCATGGAATGTATGCCCATGCATTGAATGTGCAAGAAAAATTAAACCAGTGGTGCGTTCCTCTGCAACGATTCAACGTCACATTCAACAATACAACATCTCTCAACGCTACGACATAAAAACATTTTTACTCTTGAGAGATTAATTGAAATTTTCCTTCTATTAAATATATATTTTTCAAAATGAACTCCATGAGGTGAGAACTTTCTTACTCATGAGAGACGAATTGAATTTTCCCTCTATTATATATATTTTTCGAACTAAATGAAGGTGCAATGACATTATATATACTAATTTGGCATTTATAAGGGGTAAACGGTAAAAGTTTTTTGGATAGCCATCGGTACATTATTTTGTGAATTAGCATTTGGTGACTAACTTTTGCTTCTACTTAGATCATGCAATACTCAATAGAATGAATCCTTATGTTAGAGGCCTTTCACTTACTTAAAAACATTTGAAATTAGCAAAGCTATTGGAATAATTGTTAGAAATGCCCCTAAATCATTGACTCATTTCTTGTTATATGGTGATTGAGTCCTAAATGTACCCAATAAAATTAAACCAAACTTATTCTACTTTTACACCATGAAAATAATATGCACACAATTTTTTCCTTCCCATGCACATTTTTATTAACAAAATGAACCATAGGAAATGTAATGTGTGCATTGTGCTTGCACTACAAGAAAAGCAGTCCAAAATGACAAAAACTGGTCCGAAATGACAAAAATCAGCTAGTCCTAATCTACAGAAAATTGACAGTTTTTTTGTCAATTTAGGCAATTTTCTGTAGATTCGGACAGTTTTTGTCATTTCAGACTGAAATTCGTCAAATTTCTGTAGATTAGGACTAGCTGATTTCTATCATTTCGGACGTGTTTCTCTTATAGTGTTGAAAGATGTGCAATGGTTTCTATCCAAGAGTACATTGTCATAAATGTTTCTTTCTTAGTTTTAAGTATACTAAATTGTCCTAAACTAATTTTATATATCCTTGAGAGTAACTAATAAAATTATGAATTAGCAAAAAACACTATATAACTCAACAACAAAGTTTTAGTTCATGCAGACCAATTACACATTTTTTGTACTATTGATAATGAAAAAAAAACTAGTGCCAAACACTCTTTGACAAAAGAATTTTGAATTTAAAAGAAACATGTATGAATTGCATAGAAGGATTTATCTTTTATTTAATTCCACAATAATATTTGTCCGCCTAATTTACATTGAAATGCAATTGGTAGGATTTAAGGTTTAGCAATTTAGAAGCCATTCTTTCAAATGTGTTTAGCTCATAAACAATTGTCATAATTAAATGTACACTATATTTTGTGCACAGGCTATATATCGTGTTGGACTATCTAAGGAGCCATGTAGAATACCCTCACCAACAAACCAAAGTCTACCGAATATTGCAATATCTAATGACTATGTTCGTGATGATTCAATGGATTATGAAGACACCGAAGAACACCCAGATGTGGTTGTGGCAAAATTTTTATTAGACCGTTTTGGAATGGAAGTACAACCACTACATAATGACATATCCAATGTTGAGGCATCTACACCATTATACACCGGTTCCAGGTCAAATCGTTTATCTATCATTCTTCAATTTCTAAAAGTCCAAGCTAAACATTCAGTGAACAATATATGTATGGATGAAATTTTTGCAATTATTGGAGACCACATCATTGATCCGCAATTGGAATTCAAAATGCCTAAAACGAGAGCAGAAGCAAGAAAAATCATTACAGAATTGGGCCTAGACTATAAAACAATACATTCATGCCCATGTGATGGCATATTATACTATGGAGAATATGAAAAACTTCAAATGTGCCCAAAGTGTAATCTCTCTCGTTATCGACAAGACACACTCAGCAAGATCATTCCAAGAAAGGTATTTTTGCAAATTCTTTTTAATTTCAATTCATTCACATGTCTCTTACTATAATACCATAATTGTTTTGGATGTACATTGTAATTGATCTTTGATTTCTATGTCTATGACTTCACAACAGAAAATGCACTATTTTCCAATCACCCCTTGACTACAAGCTATGTTTTGATGTCCGAGCATTTCTAAGCTTACACTACAAGAAAACATGTCCGAAATGACAGAAATTGGTCCTAAATGACAGAAATCAGCCCCTCCTAATTGACTGAAAATTGACAGTTTTTTGTCAATTTGGACAATTTTCTATCAATTCGGACAATTTTTTGTCCTAATTGACAGAAAATTGTCAAATTTCTGTCATTTAGGAGGGGCTGATTTTTGTCATTTAGGACACATTTCTCTTGTAGTGTTATGACATGGCACTATGATCATAAGAGTGAAGATGACATCATGAGAGGACCTACAGACTCACCGGCATGGAAATTTGTTCTAAAACAATGGAAATTTCTTCAAGATCCACGTACTATTTTCCTTAACATGGACATGGATGGAGTCAATCTGTGAGAATGTGACCCCACATGCTAGACCCAGAAAACTAGCATTTGATGGGAAATTTCAAAATTTATTCCTTTAAAAAGGAAATTTTTGAATCCCCATAGGAGATTAGAAGGATTTCACGAATACCGGAACTCCGGATTCAGAGAAATCCCATTAGGTGAAAAAACCTAATTCTGGAATCCTAGAAAGTTCCGAAAATCGGATGACGACGCCGGCCCTAAAAGTCGAAAACCGGATCCATACTAGAGTTAGGCTTTGCCGCCAAAACCTATCCTATATTCTCGTCCGACCGTCCATCCGTCTGACCAGTATAAGATTGGGACTGTAGCCGGCAGAAGGCACAATTGCTTTCTTACTTTCTTGCATCTTCGTTTTCCTGCCTTTCCAGCTCCTAGGAATTTCCGGTAGATTGAGGGACTGTGTGAGTTGCGATCGTGTAGGGTGTTCCGGAGTGACTTTCTGTGAGCAAGAGAGTTAAAGAGAGATTATGCAATGTTTCTTGTGTGAGCGTGATGACTTCCAGAGCGAGCCGGCGTAGACTGAGGGATGAGCCGGAGGACTCAAATGAGCCGATTCCAGCGCCGCCACCTCGGACGAAGGCAATTCCGGTAATGTGGGTGGTGCCGGAAATTCCAACTGATGAGGTCCGAATGGAGCGCCTACGGCGGAACCTCACCAACATGGAATGCGAAGGATTGATGGATGTCCCTTGGAGCATCCGGGAGGAAAGTCTGATAGCGGACATGTTTCGACCGAAAAGTGGTATCTTGAATACCACCCTCCGAGCGAAACCTGAGCTGTGGACGGTAGGCGAGTGGAAAGCTGTCTACGGGTTCCGGATGGCGCTAGACAAGGTGATGGAGAAGAACCAGGAGTGCATGGAGGGCGAGTTCTAGACGGCAGTAAACCCGAAGGATGGCTTCCAGGTCTCAGATCTGTTAAACCCGGAATATCGGGATGTGGTAGCGTTTCTCAACCCTATCCTCCATCCGACCAAGCTTAGGCGAGTGGTGGCCAAGGTAGCTTCCACCATCCTGAAAAGCCTCTAGGGGAAGCTAATGATGGATTGGGCGTTCATCATCTTCGAGTTGGTAGGGGATCTCGTACGTTCTCTCCGGAAGGGGAAGAAGGGTCGGAGCCCTCTTCCGGCGTATGTCTCCCACCTGTATTCCCACCATTCTTTACTCAAGTCAAACGAGGAGGAAGCCTATACCGAGTTGATTCAGCTCTAGAAGTACAGAGGAGAAGAACCCTCTCACCGGGAAGGACTGAATGACGAGGAGACGGAAGACAAGGAGTAGTCCACTCCTCTGACGAAAAAGTCCCAACGACAGGCGACTCCACCGGTGACGCCAACGGAGGATCCTCCTGCGCACGGAGCAAATGGAGGAGGACGCTCCGGACCGGAAAGAAGAAGCCGGACCTTCTCAACAAGAAGTCGGACCTTCTCAACCGAAAGCCGGTCCCTCTTAGAGAGAGGTTGGTCCCTCCCGGACGAAACCTATAGAGGTAGAAGAGGAAGAAAGGACCAAGCTCCGACTAGGGGGTCGCCCTTTGAGGATATTTCAGAACTGGCCCAGCACATCGTGTAGCGGGCTGACGATCTCATGAAGATTCTCCAAAACTATGAGGAGACCTTCAAACGAGTGTGCCGGAAGATGGCACTGACCGACCGGAACGCCATCTTCCGGAGGACGGACGCTTTGGTGACGGTGGAGAAACAAAACACCATCTTGATCGAGGAACAAAAGAAGTCGGTGACGGAGGCGGGTGCTTTACGAGTGGAGAATCGGACTTTGTTGGAACAAGCCCAAGAGTCGGAATCTACTTGTGTCCGCTTAAAGAAGGAGTTGCGAACGGCCCAAGAAAAGGCCAAAGTCGTGGAGGAAGAGCACCGCCGGCAGATGGAGGCGCTATGCCGGAGTGTGACCCAGCTCTGGAGTTCCTTGGAGGTTCCGGCGGACTACATCAACAAGGCCCGGTTGTTCGAAGCCAACTTTGACGTAGCCGCAAGCTCGAGCCGGGTGCCCATCGTCAGTGTCTACGAGAGCAGGCGAGATGGATGGACGCATCGCGAGCAGAGATGCGAGAACTGGTGAAGTATTTGGCACCCGCAGAGCCAAATCCAGTAGATCTTCCTCCTTCCTCTCCCGTACATACTTTGACGATTTCGAAAGGAAGTAATATTTTGGAATCCGTTGTCACAGAAGTGTCACCGATGGTACCGCCTGTCCCGGAGCTTTCACCACCATCGAAGAGACCAGAAGGAGTGGATTGGGGTACCGTTGTACCTAAGGGCAATGAGGACCTCCTCCAAGAGAATCCGATCATTGACCTTATAGGTACTCCTCCGGAGACTAAGGGAACTCGATTGGTTCAGTCTTCTCCCCGCCATAAACATATCCGAAAAGATTCCCGAGGAAGTCCGAAAGTTCCGATAGTCGGAACCCGGAGTGAAGACAGAGGAACCGGTATCACGGGAGGTCCAAATTGGGGAGCAAGAGGCCCTGATGTGTTTCCTCCGAGGAGTACCCGAAAGGATATGTATTAGGACCTGCTAAAAGAAATTATTCCTCCTAAGGATAAGGACGCAGGTGAATAGGAAACAGTTTTGTACAAACTCGTGACAATACCGGAGTCCGGCCGCCGAGTCGGAAAAATAGGATCTAGTGGATTTCTGGAAATATAGCGGACCAGTAGGAATATTTTGTGGGATTTTGAAGATGATGTTAGGATTAGTATAAGTTAGACTTTGATGGATCTTTGTGGTCATTCACACTCACTCATCATATTATTTTCAGTTTGTACCTTTTGAGTTTAATTCAAAGAGTTTGGAGGCTTTCCATTCTCTTCTTTGTTGTACTTAGTGCATACTTGTGTGGGTGTGGGTACATTTGTGTCTTTTCTGGATGCTGAGAACTTACCTTGATTAGCAAGAGTCGACTTGTGAGTGGTTTTGGACGTCACTAGATTGATGGGGAGATCGTCCGGATTGTTCCGACGGTAGTGTTAGTGTGTTGCCTGCTTGGATGCCGGTATAGCGTGAGGGGAGGATTCGACCTCATGTAGGAGGGTATCTGAGAGGCTGCTAACAGATTCCATGCATAAGAGTTTGCAAGATGTGCCCGAATTCCGGATACCGAAATTCCCCCATAGACGGAGTCAAAGCCCCAGTGTCACGTCCAAGAGAGTGCGAGGATATCCACCCGGTTGATGGGAGGCTCAGTGTTAGGTTGATGCTAGAATGTCATTGTAGTCCTTGACTGTCCCTGTGTGACCTGGTCCGATAAGTATTCCGGATTTGTGAGGTGACAAAACAGTAGGATACTTCCGGTCCCTGAAGTTAGAGTTAGGAGAGAGAGAGAAAGGGAGAGCTAGTGTTTCCGAACTTGGTAAACACCCAAACGGTGGATCTGGCCACTCGTCACCTAAACCCAGGGATCTCGAAAGGGGCAATTAAACGATTTCCGGACATTTCCGGAAATCATCTAGCACTAGGAGTCGGACCGGACCTCTAGTCCGGATTAGAAAATAGGAAAAGGGAAGTTTAGATCTAAAGGAGCGTCTAGATCCGTGAGCCTTGAGTCCTTGTGGGAACGATTTCGGAGCGGTTTACTCTAAGTTGGTCTTTAGTAGGAATTAAGGACTAATCACTACACAATCCTTTTGGCAATAATTCAAGTGCCTATTCCATATGGCCCATAGTGCTTACCTGCTATAATTTGCCACTTTGGCTTGCCATCAAAGCTTCATTTCTAATACTTGCTGCAATAATTCCTGATGAGTTTGCGTTCTTCTTCATTTTGTATGCATTTGATTTAGGTAATAATAGGAACCCAATCTATAATTTGAAAATAATATGAATCCTTATTATAGTGTATTGTACTAAATTTTTGGCTTTTAATGATTGTTTATTTAAATTTCATTCCCAATAACATTAGAATTAGTTACATTGAAGGTATTGTTACAAACAAACATTAGAGTAGCAAGTACAAATGCTTAATTGTAGTAATAGAAAAGTGATGTCATGTAATTCTTATATTGTACACTGAGTACATTATCCAATTTATTAGAAAAGTATATGATGTTATTGTGCAGGGAAGAAGAAAGTAAAAGACATGAATGTTTATTTGGCCCCTATAGTTGATGAATTGAAAAAGGTATGGATGTTGGGAGAAGAAGCTTATGATGTCAACATCAATAAGACATTTAATATGAAGGCAATATTATTATGGACGATGCATGATCATCCTGGATATGGTATAGCATCATCATTGCAAACACAAGGTTTTTTAGGATGTCCAATTTGTGGGCCAAACCATGTCAATTTGTACTCTGTCAAGGAATTAGACAAATCATATATCACGGTTATTGGAGGTATTTACTAGGACATCTGTGGAGGTCCAATCAATTTAATGCTTCTTTCAATGGTGAGAGGGAGCCAACTACAAAGCCACCATCAAGGATGGATGGTTGGGATTGGTTGTCCCAATGGGAGAAAATTGAAACTAATTTGTTGCAATTGCAAAAGAGTGGCATAACCGGACTCTTTTGCAATTGACCTAGAGTATTGGGTGGTAAGCACTTTACACACATCCAAAGACATGACATCTTGCATAATAAACAATAGAAATAGCGCTTGAGGATTTAGAAGTACGTCAAATTTGTTGACCTTCTATTACATGCAATCATTGGACCAAAGTTAAATTATAGCCATATGGAACAATAGTTTTTGTATGTTCTTCATTTTTACAATATAATGTAGGATTTTAGAAGAAGGTATTTTATTTCCAATTTTGTACTAAGAAAAAGGTATTTACATCTATTCTTCCTAATTTATGTTTATGTAAACAGGCATAGCATGTTCATTGCATGATTTAGATGCCAATGGAGAACCTTGTACAATGGAGTATTATGGGAGGATCTGCAATATCATTGAAGTGAAATTCACATCTTTCACAACAACATTATTGAAAGCAGATTGGTACGATAGCAACACAACAACTCATGAAAATCCTAGAATTCTGATTGATGAATGTAAATTCACTCGTGTACGTATAAGCCACTTTATGCCATCTCATTTGCCAATGCATGAACCCTTTGTTTACCCACTAGATGTAAATCAAGTCTTCTTTATTGATGATGGGCTTAATAGAGGTTGGTTATTAAATGTGAAGCTATGTTCTATATAGAAGGGACACACCTATGGTTGCTTGAGAGGATGAGCTAAATGACCCTATAGATGATCAAAGCAAATATGTAAATTGTTGAAGGAGAATAATTACCAAATTGGAAATTATCCTATTAGTATAATAAGTTCATTCCAAGGGAGAACATTTAAATAGGGTTGCTTCTACTAATCCAATCAAACCAATACAACCAAATCAAAGAATATTTTTCTAATTTGGATTTTAAATTCATAATACTCTCACTTGAACTACAATGACAATAAACCACAATAACACTCCAATAGGCACTTCGTAAATTACTTCCAATCACAAACAATCTCATTCATCATCTAAACTCTCATTTCTCACATGAAACCAATTCCAATTAATTTACTTTTATTATCCGAATTGGTGATAAAATCACCGTTACATGTTGTTCACAGTTTATAATATAATTTTTTTCTCTCACTGCACTCCAACATCCCAACTAGGATATTCTAATCACATCATCCAACTAACACTCTTCAAACTTATTGATCATTTCAAGATTCTTAATTAAACCACACACTTCCACTTCATCCAATTAGCACTAGATCAACTTCACATCTCTTTAAACTTTCCAACTTCCACCTAGTTCCAACTAGGATTCGACCATCTCCAAAAAAAAACATACACGACCAATTAACACAAACAAATATCTCCATCAACAATCCATCAAACACACAAGCAAAACAAAAACACATAGCACTACTTGGCTAGGACTCCAACTGGAATTCTCATCAGTGGGTGAAGAAAAATGAAATCAAAACCAACCAAATAGGAATTCCCAAATTGACGGTTACCCAACTCGGAAGAGATGACCAACTATCCATAACTATCAAATTGGATTAACTTCCACCTACTAGATCATCCCCTGTACATACTCCAACTTGATTCACTTACTAGACATTACCTATCTAGACAGAAAACTAAACAGAGACCTTACGCATTGAATCCCAAATTGACATCTATAATTGGTCATCCTAATTCTCACTTGGAATGGAAACTAGACTAGAAAAAATGAACTCCCAACTAGGAAAAGTACTCACAAAACTACTAAATTGGCATAAAAATCAGCAATTAACTGGTAAAATACTTTGAATAAGTACTCAAATAACCCAACAAAAATTTTAAAAAATAAAAATGAACTGCCAAATAACCTATCTACATAAATGTTCAAGGATTGCACTTGAGGCATATGGAAAATAGGAGTGACCTCATATCCATGGAATTCATTGATGAGGAAAAAGAAGAGTTTACAGATGATGGAGGTATAGAAGACTCATCAGAACAAGAAGGAAATTTTATAGAATCATCTAGACGTTTAGGAACCATTGATGATGATACCTTTGACTTTGATGTCCACAACATGGAAGATGTTCAAGTACCATGTTTGCGCTGAAGATAGATATATTGGGCAACACTTAGTAGAAGAGGATAATTTATCAAATTCATAAGAAGAAGATGCACATGTCTTGCAAGATGTCATTGGATATTCAGGTAGTGATGGAGAATGAACACTATTCATAGTCTACTGTTTTCTTTGGATAATTTTGAGAATACAAAAGATACTTTTGGCAGTCACTTCATATCCTCATATCTTTATTTCTACTTCTTTCATTTATTTGGAAAAATTTCACATCAAGTTCATAATGATATATACTGTAGAAAAGAATGGAAGTTTTGAATGTACTTTTGAAAATTTTCATTTCAACATTTTCATTTTAGAATATGTTTACATATTCACCTAATTAGGTGTTTTTTTTACTAATCTTGTCAACTATGGCATTTTCTCAAAATGTGAATGATTTAGTATTTGTGGGATCAATTAAAACAAACAAATTTAAACCCTATCCCAACTTCAATTCAACTTTGGAAGTTATCATTGAATTTTAGTTGTAGATGATATCTTACATTACAATTTTTTTTCTTATTATGCATATTTGTAAAACTTATCATGATCCTAAATTCTTCCCCCATATGTAGAGAGATAGATAGATACACATACACATACACACATATAAAATATAATATAGAAGTATATTTTAAATATTTAGTTGCTACTAATTACAAATTAAAAAACTCTCTTTAATTTTTTAAAATTAGTATTTGATGATTTTATATTCAGATTTTTTAGAATTATGAATGCAATTATTTATTTGGAATTGAAGGATGGTGGCTTGTTCTAGGTGTTTAAAATCCTAAAGTGGTGGAATTGTGTCATGGGCTTTTATTTCAATTGAATAAAAATAATGTGTATTCAACTAATTTGTACTTAATTGATACATTCCTTATTTCTACACCAAATAGTGAAATTAAGTTGCCACAACAACTAGATTACTTAAGAAGCCATTGAAGTCAACAAATATTTGTACTAATGTCCACATTTGTACACATAGAGGTTTATGACTCCGAAAATTTAGTTTAAAAATAATATACTCTCATAAAGAAAAAATAAATATGTGCAATTTGTAGAAAATTTTGAAATTAGTGTAGGGCAAACTAATTTCACTATTTAGTGTAGTACTTCTATATAGGAATTGTAGTCTTAAAGAAAGTTTACCCTAAACCTTGATGTAAGAGAATTTTTATTTTTATTTTCTTTATATGTTTTTTTGACCCTAAACAAGGAATAGATCAATTTTATAATGTTACATGTTTATAGATAAATTACATAGATATCTAGATACATAGACACATAGATATGTAGATGTATAGATATATAAATTTATCTTATAAACTATAAATGAAAAAATATAATATCGTTGTATATTCATTTCATTTGTTTATAAATCATTATTATTGCAAATTTTGTAAGAACATGTATGATTGTGTAGATAATATAAATGCCTATAAATAATTATTGTTGATGTATATACAGTTTATAAATATATTTTGCAAATAAAATGACTAAAAAAAGATATAAAAAAGTAATATGATTTCATTTCATCTACTTATTATAATTCAATATTATTGAAAATATAATAAGATTACATATATTATCAATATTGTATATCTATATGCAGAAATATTACCAATCGAAATTGCCTGCTTATTAACCCTAGAGCGCTCCGACATTCATTTTTTGAACAATGAACAGACTAAAGTTCTTGTTCCAGTCTTGTTCCTGCTTTGATGAAAGTCATCTTAATTTTTGGTGATACTTTATCAAGTTCTTGCCTTATCAAATGGTTGGATTTGGTGTTATTAGAATATAATTTTTTTAAAAAATCACAAACATGGAAGTGTGTTAAGTGGTCAAATTGCATTGACCCTAGTTCAAATTTAGGTTTGCAAAAATGAGGTCATAGATGTAAAGAACACAAAAATTTCAAAAAAACACCATGTCAAGAGAACCTCATATTGAATCCATTCCAATAAGTTTTGCTCAAAAAATGATAATATTTTGCTTGTAATCAAATTTTGAAGGAATTTTGAAATTTTCCTTTCAAAATTTATAGAAAATTATTGGTGATTGCATTGGTGAATCTAACCGTACGGATGGAATGTAAAACTCAAAATCTACAACTTTCCTTTGTATATCACTTCTAAAATATTCTTCCAAAGAGCACTTTATAATGATTTTCTGTAAATCGTCAATTCTGGAGAAGAGTCTAGATGCTCCAGGGTTAATTAATATCCAGACCTTGTGGGAGATTTGAAAGAAATAATTCCCACGATATGAACATCTCCAGGTACGAGAGCTGAAAATGCACACCACACCAAAATTGTCAAGCCGAATTACAAATTGAAAGACTCCTTGTGGCTAGTCGCCTTCCCGGAATTTCGGTGAACATGGTACTTTAGCATGTTCATGGAAAGCGCAAGCAAGTTGAAAGGAACTTCAAATGTAAATTTGGACTTTTATTTTCATTCTCAGGAGCTTCAAAAGTGGAAAGGGTCTCCAAAACTTGATGTCCACTGTTCATCACTCCAAGAGTCCTATTAACAGACACGCATCTCATGCCACGCATTGTAAAAGTTGAAAATTCACTGTTGAACATTCCTCTAATGCTAATATAAGCACTGGGAGATGATGCTTTACATTGGGAAATGGGAACGTCTAAATTCACTCTCAAAATAATGTGAAATGTTAAAAAACGTTGGATACCCCGCATTCTTCTAGTAGTGTATGTACCTCTTGAAGTCTCGGAAGAAATTTCAGCCCAGATCGAGTACCACGTTGTAGTTCACCCGTAGCCGTGTGACTCTCCACATGGGCCAGAATCCTTTGGTTTCTGTTGATAAAACTACAATCTGGTGATATCGAGGAAATGAGCGTCTGCTCAAGTGAATTATCACAAGGTTAACTTGGAAGTTATATATACATTTACTAAACCCTAATAGTGGCGGCTTAACTAGGTAACTAACCCTAATACGGTAGCAGTATTGCTGTGAGTAGTCTAACACCCCCCTTCAATCTATGATTGCAGGAACAGGAAACAAGATGGTGAGGGTCGAGGTTCAGGGGGAAGCGCATCCACAACGAGGATGGCGGCAGGCTCGTGAGATCGTTGTGAATTTTTCGGGTCTCCGGTTGTTCTTGGCGACGTTGTGGTTGATTTGTTGGGTGTTCAAGTTGGGAATGAATTGGTGTTGTACAGCATTGGAGGCCGTGTTGGAGGGGCTACCGAGTAACGCGGAGGCAAGTTTGTGTCCCAGAGGTGCTGAAGAAGAGGATTGGCAGCAATCCAATGGTGACCGCAAGATTTCAGCTGGTGTAGCTGCTACAGATGTTGCTGTGTTGCGGCGCCGTCAGGTGGCCGATTCAAGCTATGAAGGAGCCAGTGCGAAGAAGGTGAAGTAATATGCGGTCCGTTGTGGAAGAACTCCAGGATTGTACTTCTCTTGGGACGAATGTTCTCGGGAGATGAATGGCTTCAGGGGGGCCGAACACAGGAGTTTTGCGTCGTTGGATGGCGCCAAGGAGTACCTAGTGTATGGCGGAATTCTGTAGTTTAGAAGAGATTCCTCGTGTGCTTGAATCAAGAGTAGACTGTAGGTCGGTGAGGCGTAGCAATCCGAGTGATGCTCGATGATGCTGAAATTTGAGTCTTCCAAGTGGTTTTGTCAATGTATCAGCCGGTTGATCATGGGTGTTAATATACTTCAATTTGATTTCCCCTCCTAGGATTCTCTCGCGAACAAAATGGTAATGAATTTCAATGTATTTTGTTCTTGCGTGAAAAATAGGGTTGTGTGATAGTTTGATTGCTCCCTGATTGTCGCAAAATATGGTTATGGGTGGAGCCGTGGAGGAGGCTTCTGTAGGGGGTTGTAATTCTTGCAGGAGATGGTGAAGCCACACAGCTTCTTGAGTGCCATCGCTTAGGGCCCGGTACTCAGATTCAGTTGAAGAACGGGAAATTGTAATTTGTCTTTTGGATTGCCAAGTGATCAGACCGCCTGCAAGTGTAAATAAGTATGCCCCCATCAATCGCCTAGTATCTGGGCAAGTGCCCCAGTCTGCATCCGTATAGCCAGTGATGGTGAGAGGGGTGTCGGCGTGATATAAAATTCCGAAATCAAGTGTCGTGGAAAGGTAACGAAGAACATGTTTTGCTGACTCTAGATGGTGGCGTTGCGGGGCGGCCATGTAGCTGCTAAGTCAGTTGACAACATACGCGATATCAGGGCGAGTGATGGTAAGAAAAATAAGCTTTCCGATAAGTCTGCAATAGTAAGTGGGGTCAATTGACGGAGTATTTGTTTCCTTGGTGAGAATCTAACCTTCTGGTAGAGGTGTAGAGGCAGGTTTGCACTTGTGCATTCCGAATTCATTTAGAATGGTCTGGGTATAGGATTGCTGGTGTAGAAAAGTACCAAGGGCTACCTGTTCAAAGGAAATTCCAAGGTATCGTTTGGTAATGCCAAGGTCTGTGATATCGAATTCTGTTTTTAGGAAGTTTTTCAACCAAGAGATAAGCGTGTCACTTGATCCTGTAATAAACAGATCATCAATATAGAGTAAGAGGATAATAGTTTCACCATGTTGATGTAGATAATATAGATTAGGATCGGATTTGCTGCGTTGTAGGCCAATTTTGAGTAAAGCTGCATTGATTCTATCGTACCACGCCCGGGGACTTTGCTTGAGACCATACAGGGATTTGTGAAGGCGACAGACCATTGTTTCGTAATTCTGAGTACGAAATCCAGGAGGTTGAGTCATGAAGACTCTTTCCTTGAGAAGACCGTGGAGAAAGGTTGTTCTCACGTCCATGTGATGAATGGCCCATCGTTTGGAAGCTGCTAGAGCAATTGCTGTGCGAAGTGTGGCCCATTTAATAACAGGGGCGAAAGTTTCGGTGAAGTCAATTCCGGGACGCTGTTCAAAACCACGAGCAACGAGGCGCGCCTTCTTGATGGGGGGAGCTCCATCAATCCCAGGTTTGATCTTATAAACCCATTTGCATGTGATGGGTTTTGTATTGGCTGGAAGAGGTTCAAGAGTATAAGTCTTGTTTTTCCATAAGGCTTGCATTTCGTCAAGCATGGCCTGGCGCCAGCCGGCATCTTGTTGGGCTTGTTTAAATGTTAGTTTGATAGTTTCAGGGTCGGAGAGTTCATCCAGGGAGGGTAATAGTTCGCAGGTGTCGGTGTGATATGTAGAGATCCATAGTTCGTAGCCTTCCAGGCGAACGTTGAGTCTACGGGGGCGTTGGGATCTTCGGGGATCTGGAGCAATAGTAGGGGAGGCGGCCGAGAGGTCAGAAGGGATAACGTCGGGAGAGGTAGGAGAGGTAGAAGAGGTATGCGGGGTAGGTGAATCGGGAAGGTCGTCCAGGAAGTCGGGAACTGTTGGAGCTGGAGGTAGGGGTGTGGCTGAGGTGTGTGCTATGTCTGGTGAGCTCATAGGAAGGAGGCGGCTGGATAAAGAATCTTCGAGGGTTTCTATGATCTGGGTTGGAGGAAGACAGAGATTGTTTTCATCAAATCTTACGTTTCTACTAACTATGATGGTTCTGGTTTGAGGATTATAACATCTATAGGCTTTACTTTGTTCATCATAGCCGATGAGTAGGGTAGGAGTAGCTTTGCTATCGAGTTTTTGCCTCTTTGGGTCTGGGATGTGGCAATAAGCTACACAACCTATAGTACGCAAGTGACTGAGGTTAGGCTTGATACCTGAGAAGGCTTCTTCAGGGGTTTTAAGGCGTAAGGCTTTTGTAGAGGATCTGTTTTGAATGTAGTTGGCCGTTTTGGCGAGTTCTTCCCAAAGGGATCTAGATATTTGGGTACCTGATACGATGCTGCGAATACCTTCTAGTAAGGTTCTGTTTTTGCGTTCTGCTAATCCGTTTTGGTAGGGTGTGTAACCGGCTGTGAGCTGATGTGCAATGCCATGGTTTTGGCAATATTCTATGAATGAGGTGGATAGATATTCTCCACCACGATCGTTGCGAAGAGTACAAATGCGAAGAGTAGGGGTTTCTACAAGTTTTCTAAACTGATGGAAGCAAGAGAGGGTTTGAGATTTTTCTGCTAAGAAATAAAGCCAAGTTTTGCGAGAAAAATCATCAATGAAGGTGAGGATATACCGGTTTCCAGCTTGAGAGGTTGTGGGCATTGGTCCACAGATATCGGAATGTATGACTTGAAGTGGTGCAGTTGTAATATGTGTGCGTCGTTTTGGAATAATAGCCTTGGAAATTTTGCCTTTCATACAGGAAGGACAAATATGCTTGATTAAAGGAATGCTTGGAACTCCGGCGACTAGATTTCGTGATGTCATATGATATAGGCTTTGGTAGTTAATATGTCCGATACGTCGATGCCATAAGTGAATATCTGTTGTCGAAAGCTTGTGTTGCTTTGCTGTGTTAGTGTCCGAAATACAACCTGGCTGTGAATAAAATGAAGGTTCGGTGCTGTAGGGGCCGATGTCGGCGTTGGGAGACTGAAATGTAGGTGTGGCAGTTGAAGCTGCCAGTACAGGTTGTGTCGCGGGAAGTCTAGGAATCTTGGAATCATGTCTTGGAATTACTCGGTAAAGATTGTTTCTGGAGTCACGGATGCCGTGAAGGAAAACGTTGGGAGAATCCTTCTCATAGATAAAACACTTGTGTGATTTAAACAATACACGATGACCAATATCAGTCAACCATCCAACCGAAAGTAAGTTGGTCTGTACACTCGGGACATATAAAACGTGCTGTATTTCCTTTATTTTCCCTGAAGAGGTAAGAAGTTTTACAATTCCTTGGCTGGCTACCTGCATTGCCTGGCCCCCGGCTGTCTGGATTTGGGAAACATGAGAATGTTCTAAATTGGAAAGCAATGGGAGATTTCCAGTGACGTGAGAGGAGGCACCTGAGTCCAAGAACCAATCCTCCTCAACATTTGAGATAACGCAGGCGTTCACCACTTCGGTTGGAGTGTCAGAATCATTGTCGAAGGCGTCAAGGCATTGTTGAAGGTGCTTCGGCGAGTTGTCGGGGCTGGAGAGTTCTGTTGACTCAATCACATTGATTTGTGAAGTAGGACGGCACTTGGAGCTGTTGCGTGGTGTCCCGGTCTGCTTCAGACTTGCGAGTTGACGTTGGAGATCTTTGATTTGTTCTTCCAGATGATTTTTGGAGCAGTCGCGCGCATAGTGTCCGGGTTTCTGGCAACGGTGGCAAATAACGACATGTTGTGTGTCGTTGGAGCGTTGGACGTCTATGCAGGGAGTTGAGGCGCGTCCGCGGTTTCTACCTGTATAGCGATTATCGCGGATCAAGTTGAGCTCTTCTACATCGTCACGCTTCTTCTCCAGCGACCGTTCAAGTTCCTCCTATAGTAAAAGCCCTTCCAATTCTGGAAAGGTCGGCGTACGTTCTCTACCTTTCTGTATCATGCGAAAGGTAGACCAGCTCTTTAGCAAGCTGTTTAGTGTAATATCTACCATGTCTTCGTCAGAAATCATAATACCTAGATTCGCCAGTTGAGTAACTAGCAAATTGATTTCCTGTAGATGATCGCTAATGACCTTTCCCTCTCCTAATCGTAGTAAATAGAACTATTCTTTCAGAGCTAAGCGGCGAGAAGAACTGCGAACATCGCACATGTGCTTCAAGCGCTGCCAAATCGCTTGAGGTTCAGTGAGATGAATCACTGATAACAAGATGGAGTCATGTACTGTTGATACTCTGATTCTCCCAGCCTTGTATCGTAAGACATCTTCTGTCCTTGTGTGGGTTGCCGTGATAGGAGCAGGAACGGGTTCTGGAGGCGTTGTTGCGGGAACTAGAGCCGGTTCTGAAGTCGGTCGTGCTGAACTTGTCCCCGATGATTCGCTGCCATTGGCTTTGTCCATCTCAGGTTCTACGTACTTCCAGAGGCCCTCCTACATCAGAATCATGCGAACCTTGTACTGCCAGATGACGTAGTTTGATGGTCCTACGAGTTTTATGGACTCCGAAATCTCTTTGATGCTGGAATCCATAGTTGTGGATCTATTCGAGCGAGTGTACTGGACAACAGCGAAAGGAGAAAAAAAAAAACTAGTCTTCTAACTAGGACGATCGTCTGTTCCTGAAGTTCTCTAACCTCTAGAAGGAAATGCTCTGCTCTGATACCATGTTGATAAAACTACAATCTGGTGATATCGAGGAAATGAGCGTCTGCTCAAGTGAATTATCACAAGGTTAACTTGGGAGTTATATATACATTTACTAAACCCTAATAGTGGCGGCTTAACTAGGTAACTAACCCTAATACGGTAGCAGTATTGCTGTGAGTAGTCTAACAGTTTCATCTTTTGAAACAGATAGCATTCAACTGAAGTCGCCTGACTTACAAAAGTGGAATGTAACCAACTGATCATTATCGTAATATATATTATTTACAGGATTGTGGACACACTTGCCTAGAGAAGAACGAATAAAATAAATTGCGTCAAGAGCTGGTGATGGCTGCCGTTTCTTTCCCTAGTTAAATTCTCTCCCACTGCATGAGAGCACAAACATGAAACAGATCCATAATTAATCAAGGTAAGGCTTCCGTGATCCATGGATTTCAGATCGATATCCATCCATGTTCAAAAACAAAATCACTCAGTGTATTCAGGCAGACCTGACAAGCTGAGTGAGACCTGATGAACTCAGGCCATATTCGTTAACCTATAAAGGACCAAAGGACGTTTTTTTTGGCAACATAGCAATTTTGAGCAGCTCATTACGAATCAAATTTTCATTTTTTTCATTGAAATTTTCACACAACATGTGCCCAAGGAGTAGCTTTAAGGCCCAATAATTTTTGTAGCTATTGACTACATGGTTAAAAAGTTATCGTATGATATGTAGTTTTTTTTGTTTGGTGGGCAATCCGGGCAAAAAAAAAGCTTCTTTCAAAATGACTTTTTTAAAAGATTAAAATTTGAAATTAGTTTTTCTAGATTTGTTTATACATGGATACCTTTGAATCATTCCATTTTTATTAATGAGATGAAAGGTATGAGGAGTTTTAGTTGTGGATAGTTTGGAGGTAGTTATGGAATCTCTACTCTAAAACAAACTTTGAAGTCCTTTATTTAACTCAATTTTCATTATTTTTGAAAAAATAAAATAAAATAATGGGATGTAGATTGTTTATTAATACATTACAACCATCAGGATTGGCATTTTTCAATTTCATAACTAAATTGTTAACAATTTTGTATTTTGAATCATTTGCTGCTTCTTTCGACTTTCTATTTTTTCCTATATGTTGTACAATTCCAAAATGATTTAAAATTTTTCAAACATGTAGCCACCTTGCCTTGAAGAATGAATCTAGAGAATAACCACCATTTTGGACATTTTTTCATAATGATTTGACCTTAAAAAGTGCACTTGCCCGGGTTTTACACAGAAAGACTGGCAGGCCCTCACCCCCCCGGTGTCGCAGGGAGTGTGGTTTATTTACCCCCCTCTGTGTGGGACCAGGGGGGTATTTGAATTGATGCCTTCCATTACCCCGGGGGGTGCGCCATAGCGCGCAGGAGCATCCAGAGGGCTTTGTGAATTATCAAGGCACCTTGGGTCCTCGTACCAGTGCAAGAAACTGTTCACCCATGTGGATTTCTTTGAAGAGTTCTTAGTAAGTGGAATGAGAATTATTTAAATAAAAATTTGATGTGAATCTCACAAATTTATTAGCAATAATGACTTTTTTACACGAGTACAAAAATTTAAAGAATTTCTAAAATTTTGTAAACAAGATTTGATAAATTTCAGCTTTTTTTTTGGAGTGAAACATTTCTAATTGTAAAATGACCACAAATAAAAAAATTTCTTTCTAATATACTCAAAAGATTTCTAAGTTCTCTTTGAAAGTTTCATGAAATTATATAAAATATCAACATATTATTTTTCATAAATATTTTGGGAATTTTTGGATGGATTTCTAAAAATACAACTACCTAGGGTCATATTTTAGTCAATAATAATTCATTAAATATAATATTCAAATTCATTAAACAATTATTGTAAAATTCCTAAAGTAGTTCTACTTCCTCTCACGAAAATTTTGAAATTTGATCATTTTCATACTTTTGTACAGAAGGTTCCATTCTGGGGTCTAAATAGAAAGCTCTATGCCCAAAGGAGTGCAAAGGCTTTGTTTCATGGCATTTAAACACCTAATGAGAAAGTTATAATTTTTTCAAAATAAAAAGTAATTTCACCGTTTTCCTATTAAATTATAAAAATACATAACATTCACACCATATATTTAATGGCCCCCAAATTGGCACAAATAGAAATCTATATGCATGAACGATTGTGGTCTTCCAATATGCAATGTAAAAGTTATGAATTTAAAAAAAATTAATTCATTCTTTGGATTCATTCAAAACTTTGGAATTCAATAAGTTCCATCCAAACACCTTGAAACAAATTCCATTCACCCTTCTTTGCAAAGAACTTTCCAAAGGTACCAAAAAGACCATGCAATGCTTTATTGTTCTTTAGTTCTCAACATATCAAACAAACAAATCAAAACAGACAACCAATCTTAAGTTATAGATTCTTATATCAAATGCAGATAACCCAAGAGTTACATGCAAACCTAATTAAATTAAATATGTAGGAAAATTTAGTTTCTACATTCATTACAACAAAAAATTACTATACATACAAAGACTCAAAACACCTATGCATAATATTCAAAGATGCATTTAAGAAGTTTTGTCCAATTCCAATTCATTCATAGTATTTTATTATAATAATAATAAAAATTTAATTAAAAGTACTTAAATTATTGATGAAATGCAGAAGTTATAGGCCATATGCATATTTTTCTAAAAATGTTGAAAGACAAAACTTCTCCTTTATGAAGTACTTGAAAAAACAACATTTTGAAGTTCAGGTACATTGAACTTCACTTTAATGAGCATATCAATGTTATTATTGTCTATGATTGATGACCTTTTCTTAAGAACATGAAAAATTTTGCATTGCCAATGTGCAAGGCCTTCATGCGCAAAGGTTACAAGTTTCAAGATTTTGGATTTTACATTTTCCTTAACCACCAAACCAAAGGATCAAGGCCTTTTTTGCCAAAAACTATTCAAAATTGCCATTTCTATAGCAAACGATAAAATAGTGGTAATTACTTTTTTTGCACATCTAAGTGTAGGATCTTATGTCTAACTGTCTACAGTAACTAGTATGAGAAAATGCCAAAAACATTTCAAAATTCTGGATTGCACATTTTTCAAGATATATGCGTTCAAAGTGAAGAAAACAAGTTTTCTTTTGCACATTCCGGGATTGCACTATTTGACTTCTAACGTTATTAACTTAAATTTTTTGTTCTACAAAGTTGACTTTTAAATCTTTATGATGAAGATGTGAGTTCAAAGCCTAAGGAATTCTTTTTCTTAAAACTTAATTTTCATTCTTAAAAAAATTGTTTAGTAGAAGTAGGTATGAGATAGAAGGAAAACCTAAATTGTTAACATCTCTATGATGGAATTCAAACTCACTAATACCAATGCTAAGGTTGTTCTTGCAATCAAATTACACCATATGGAATTTGTTTTTTTTTATAGATTTTGTGAAAGTTGTATTTAGAAATGAATCCTATAAGTTATTTTTTCAAGAAGATTTTCTAACTACCCCAAACCAATAATGTTCATAACTTTCTCATAACAAATCCAAATGGAATGAATCAAAGATATCCATATAGATAAAAATATAATCTATGAAAAAAATTCTTAAAAAACTCTAAATTTTTCAAAAAAAAATTGTTGCCTCCTCTTCCTTTTCGTAAGCATATTTGGACATTACTTTTGTGAGTAGATACCAATTCAAAATAATTATATTCCAAAGAAGCAAATGAAATTTTCTTCTTCAAAAAATGAAGACAAAATTTGAAGCTATAAGTACTTGCTTGAAATCCAGTTTGTCCCCTAAAGGGATAATGGTCTTTCAGGGGTTAAATTAACCAATCAAGTTAAATTATCTTCTTTTTAGAAAAAAAAAATTAACTTCCTAAAACATGCTCTAATGCCACAAAACAATATACATGCACTCCTTTCTGCATAAAGTTTTTTATATTTGTAATAAGAATGCAACATTTCACACTATGGTGTGACTATTACTAAATTTCAAAATTTTGATGTATTAAAAAAATTTTAAATCCTCTTTGAAGGTTTCTATTCTTTTTAAGAATGCAACCTCTTGCACCGCACTTAAGCCTTTGCAGTCCTTTGTAAATATAAGATAATGAATTTCAAATTTTTTTGCAAGATTAAAAACTAAAACATTTGTGAATTCTTATCCAAATATATATAAAAAGAGTTCTCATTCTACTTACAAAATAATTTATTTGTAAAATAAGCTCTTTGTCACTAAATTTTTTAATTACATTAGTAAGTAATCAAAAATTCTTTGGAGTGTTTCTATAAATTATCAAAGATTTTACTTGTACTTCAACAATTCTATAATGTATTTGGAAAATCTACTTTCTTAATTATTCTTGGCAATTTTTGAAGTGTACTTATACTTATAAGAACCTTTATAGACTTTCAATTACAAACATGGGATATAATTTTAATCCAAGCACAAGAAGACTTAAAGAACAACGTACATGTCTTTAGCTTTTGGAATGTAAGGTAAAGGTACCCATTCCTAATTGACATCCCATTAGCAATCAAATTGATAAGGTATTGTACTTCCAACCAAAGTTAGAATGGGTTTCTATTTTTTTTGGAAATGTGTGTTTCCCTCCTTTTTCAGGACTGGTAATAAGTTAATGACAAATAAGTGAGCAAAAAAAAAGGAAGTAATGAGTGGCAAAGTAGTCCTCCAATGGTTGGAATTGGAAGAATCTACAAAATGGTCCTCGCACTAGTGTACTTTTTGCCTCTCAAAATTTTATAATCCCAAGTCATTACTATCCTTGCACCTTTCAAAATATTTTCTTTCCCTTGCACTACTTTAGATTATGTATAGAATTGCTTATTTGATTGGTTCTGGGTACCTTCACCTTAGTAAAAGACATAAAACTTCTATAAGTTCTTCAAAATTAAAGTTTTAAATTCCAAAAATATAGTTACTAGGATTTTCATATTTCTTCAGTGTATTTTGAACAAACAACTTAATATTTTGCATCATTCCCTACTTCTATTTACAATTTATTTTTTTAAGAATGGCTACAAGTGTCTAAAAATGTTTTCTATATCAAATTTGGGATTTGTACTAAGTGGTTGTTATGGAGAGGTTTTGAAAAAATTGTCAAACACATGCTAAGGTTACACCCCAAGGGGTGCACTTAGTTTTACTACAACAAACCATGTGCAAACAAGTGGTTTCTAATGAACTGTAATTTTAACTTCAAATTTTGAGCATTGTTTACTAATGACTATAGGATTCTACTCCCAAAATTTCAAACTCAAATAAAATATGAAATGATTTCTAAAAGAGGTTAAAATGCACTAAAATGGCATGTTTTTTTTAACTCAAATATTTTTAGAGAATACATTTAGATGAACATTGCATCAATATTCAATAGAAAGTTTTTTTTAGGAATTTTTTGTTCATTTTTTAAACAATTTTTTCTTATATAATATAGAGGTGTGAAAGTTATTTTTCAGTTCTACAATGTATCTTTTTACTTCAAAAATTTGTAACTAATTATTATTAACAAATCAAAATATTAATAATTCAAAACATAAACTTTCAAAGTTGAAAAATCCATTCATACTTTTTCATTTAATTTTATTTAAAATTCAAAAAGTATATAGGAGGTCAAAAGTTTTGTTCGCATGTTAACATCAAAAACAGGGGGAGTGCATCCCTTCAGGGCTATACATTACATTTATAGAGTACTTGAACAATGTAGACAATGGTCTAACTACTCTAAAAAATTGCATTGCAATTTTTCTTCAAATTATATAGATACTCATAATAACGTTGCACTTTAATTGCTAAATTGTACATTACAAAAACTTATTCCAATGCATAACATTATGTTCATGTACTCGTTAATGACTCTTACATTTGAAAACACTTTGTAGATTACATTGCATTTGCCTTGAGAATTATTAAAAATGAAAAGAAGAGCTACTTCAGAAGAGGATTCTTTACAAACAATTCATTATATTGTTTAATTTGTAACACTATTCTATATTGTTCTTGGGACTATTGTAATGTATTTCTAAATAAATTCAAAGACAATGTATTTCTCCTTCTAACCCTACACATTTCATATGCTATAGCGTGATTTCTGCTAACGTCAATCCTCATGAATTTATATTGTATCAACCACAATGGTTTAATGCTTGTCTCATCAAATGGATAGAAGCCATCAGTTTCTACCAAATTCATGCTAGTCCATTCATCAGTGTCATCCTCATATCGACGTGTTGTTCCATTCCAACTTTGTTGCGGCTTATAATAATTAGCGGCAAAGTGCACACTAACTTCTTCATTGGTACGGTGGTAAATAAACTGTGTGATTTTAGCCTTCCACGGTGTCCCTTGGGGATCATCATCCCTACTTACAACCACATCATCTCCAATTCTATAGACTACCCCTTTCAACATAATCTTCTTAGGACTTGTGTCTACAAAAATTTCTCTATTTCTCCATTGAAAGCATGCCCTCATATACTTTTCCACAAAAGGCTCAGCAAGTTTTTCGTTTGTACTATCTAATCGGCCTATGAGGATGCCCTTCCTACTCAACATTTGTGCACAAGTACTGTTGGGTGCTTGTTTCAATAATTGATTGAGTTCTTTGGCTTTATCAATAGAGCTACAATATAAAATGCAGTGTTCATGTTCATTGTAGCACGTCATACGATTGTGAATGTCAACATTTCGGTGGCCTTGGGGAAATAGAAGATGATCATGGACTTTGATGAGGGCTCTTTGGTGGATGTGCAATCCATCAACTTCCTCACCAACATATGCTTGTACTTCCTGAAATAATTTTCGAGCATAAAATACTATAAATGTTTTTTCCACCCCCTTCCGATTCGTGCTGATATTTAAATATTTTTGAACCTCTCTTTCATGAGGAAAACACCAGTACACATCAGAATGTCCAAAACGTTGAATATCTTGTAAAAGATGGCCAACTCCTGCTACGTGCTCCAAGGGACTTGAATTTGCACCAAATGCATCTTCTGATATTACCCACCAATGTTTGAACAAACTTAAGGTCCTTTCCATTTGCTCTATAGTCCAACCACTACCCCTCGTATAATTAAAGAGGTAGTGCGCAATGTCATTGAGAAGAAGTCCAATTTTCTTGTATTCAAGTTTAATTCTTTGTCCACAGGTTCGCAATACAAATGGTAGGACCTACATTACAAACAACTTGAAATCTTCAGCCACATATCGAGTATGGGTTTCAATGGGCTTGTAAGGCCACCTTCCTAACTTCAATTCTTGTGGACGTGCTTTCTCAATAGTAGCACAAATAACTTCAACATCTTTGGTACATTGTGCAAGTCCAATCTCCTTGAACAACTCGATGGTATAATATTTAAATAACTGCAAACATGCAGTATGCATGACATCAAAGACAATGTCTTTTGACGTATCAAATCTATAAAGATGATAAAACCTCCAAAGCGGGGATTCTCTAGAAATGCCAGAATTCTTTCCAAACTCTTGACGTTGTAAACCTTCTGGTTGTTCCCACCATTTACAAAGACTTTCATATAGTTCTTTGCACGTTCGTTGCTCGGTATTTCCTAAAAGTTGTCGAAGGTTTTGTCCACACACATATTCACGCCTTCTTCGAGTTTCATTAGATCCAGATGCAGTATATTCACGTTCCACCAATTGAGTATGCACTTTGCAACGGCAGCCTGGTGTCTTTCCAGACTGCTTTAATTTACTCATCTTACAATTGGCCGGATCATCACCAGTTACAAGCATGAGCATAGCTCAGATGGTATCTCCATCTACTTGAGGTGGAGGTAGAAGCGGACTTATAAGATTGGATGGATAGTTGTATTGCACTTTGAACCCACTGCAAAACATTTGCTCCAATTCCTCAATGAAAGGTCTCAAAAACATTGTTGCAAATTTTTTAACTATTTTCTCCAATGCTAGACTTGATGTTGATGCTTGAGCTTCGGGTATGGTTGGTATGAATAATACGGGTAGAAGCATTATGGGATCTGATGTACTTGCATTCAATACCCCAACATTTACAGCCCATGTGCTTCGCTCCTTATTACCTTTACTAATGCTAAATCCATCCCAATGGACAGATAAAGCAATATTTCGAGGATCTCCACGCACCAACACCTTTCGTCCAGATATTCGTTGCTTACACAAATCACAATCAAATTCATATATTTGAGATGCTTCATCCCATCCATGTATCAAATTTTGACACTTCTCAGGAAATGCAGGGTAAGCAATATTGCATCCTGGAGTCAAACATAGGATAGGTAGTTCCCACTTAGAACCTGGATTCCAAAAGTCTTGGTAGATCCTCAATTTTTCTCCATGCCAAAATTCTTTCACATGATTGGGTGCTTCGGTCTGGTTTTTCCCAATCCAACTTGTATTGTGTCGCCACATAATTAGTACTTTTTCGTAAAATGTCCTTGTGCTCATCAAAAGACGAAACATTGCAATCATTGGTAAGTAGTCAAACGCTATCATATCTTTCCTCAACATGTTTGTACACATTGTACATTTCTCAAAGCACTAAGGACAATCACGTTTCATGACTCGATTTGGAGGATTGCAATTGCATAATTTATCGCTCATTCTATTACAATTGCTGTCTATACTAGGGGGTAGGATGAAAGGCTCATGAACATAGTCATTGGTTCCTACACATAGTCTCCAACGTTGTGGTTCTATCATGCCTTCTTTTTTATATATACTCATTAATTTCTTCCAAGATGATGGAATTGCTCCCCCCATCAATTCTCCTCTCCATGTACTTGGCATGTTTCTAAATACATCTCCAAATGTGCGCTCCCAAGGCAACACATCCTCATTATTATGCCCCAATCGACTAAACATCATATGTAGTAGATCTTCTTGCATAGCTTGAGAGCATCCATGAGAATCACACAACCTTTGGATTTCTACTACTTTTGATTGCATTATTTTTTTAATGTATTACTATGAGTCCCTTCATCAACTGTAAATGCACCACCTTCTTGTACCAGAATTGTATCCTCTTCTTCTTGCAAAACCTCATCATCTTCATCCAATGGAATTGTATCTTCTTCCTCAACTGGAAATGCATCCTCTTACTCTATAAAAATTGCATCCCCTTCTTTCGATGGTACATCCTCATCTTCCTGTAGTTCGTTGTCTTCATCCTCTACAACAGTCTCTTCATCTTCCATTGAAACCACCCCTTGCTCTTCTATTTGTCTTTCATGTTGTATACCAACCCCCACTAGAAGAAACCTGCGTTTTAGGTGACGTTTTGTAATTTTTTTCAAACGGATTTTAGGTGACGTCGGAAAAAACAACTTGTGTTTTTTGTGTCTAATATAACATCCAGATGTTATATTAGACACAAAAAAATACAAGTTGTTTTTTCCAACGTCACCTAAAATCCGTCTGAAAAAATTACAAAACGTCACCTAAAACGCGGGTTTCTTCTAGTGCCCAATAGCTTGTTCAACATCAATTACAATGTTATGTTATATAAGAATCCCAATATTATGTTGTACATCAATCCCACGTTCTACATCAATCCCGCCTTCTACATCAATCCCGTGTTCTTGCTCTACATGAATTGCAATACTTTGCTCTAGATTAATGCCAACATCTTGTTGTACATCAATTTGAACTCCTTGTTCTTCCTCCGAAACTCCGACTCCTTCAATCATATGAAGCCTTCTTTTTTATCATGCCTTTTAGCTGTCCGTTTATCAACTATTTTTCCATTGGGTGTTTCTAGAGTAACACAAGATTCACAATCACAACGTATCTTGTTTTTTGGAATTGGAGCATCCATATCTTTAATTTTGATTATCTCACGTACTTTCTTTTGCTCTTGTACTAGATGAGATTCAGTAATGCCAAAATATAAATTAAACAACTCATTCACGAAATGCTACTTCCAGAACTATTTGTAATATAAATGAATTTGAGGTTGTACAATCAAATAATATTTTATATAGTTCTTCCAAGTCTTCTTATATAGTAGTGTCTCAAAGTAAAAACAACCTTTTACCTTATAGATATTTACTATGTTAAAAAAATAAAAGTAAACTTCATCATAATTCATTCAATTTCATCAAAGTCAATGCAAAAATCCTTTTTTTAATTTTTGCATTGAACTTTTAGAATACCTTGTATTCATAAATGTCTATGTTGGAAGCTTCTTCATTTATTATTTCAATAAAACTACAAAAATTATAAAATTCCTTTTTACTTTGTTTTGTTTTGGATATTTTTCACCCTTTAAGAGAATGTGGTGTATTTAGGATTGCTTTCAAAGCATCCCCACACACTTGAAGGTTATAACGTTGACGTATGTTGGATGGATGGATGGGAAATAAGTGCTACCGAAGCCACTTCTGTAGTCAATGAGTTTACCACTTCTGATTCCAAATGTTGATTTTCCAATGGAAGAGTGAAGATGCTCTAAACAAGGTGAATTTGCTTCTTCTATAAAAAATTTAAGCATAACCATTTGTTTAGGAATTGAAAATACTAAAACACAATGGACATACTACTATACTAATTTTGTGAAGTTTTATTGGGACTAGAGTAGTTCAATTGATGACTCAAATTGTGGTTTACTTGCACTCTGAACTATTTATAGTGTTGAGGGCTTCTATAAATGAGCCTAAAATATATTAGATCATGAAGTGAAAATTATATGAGAAATTCATTTAAATCGAAAAGGATTGAGGCCATCATACTACTAAAATCATAAGTCCCTCTGTAATATCACAAATGCTACTATTAATACTAGGGGCTCGTGCTTGCTATGCTACGCATTCATTGTATCACATATTAGTAAAAATTTGATATATTTGAATAGAATGCATGATAATGATTTTGATAAGTCTTTAAAATAATTATTTTAAATATTTTTTAAAAATATTTCCAATCATGCATACATAGAAATCTTATTTTCACACAATGTGATATTACAGAAATAGAGTAGCAGTTTGCAATCACTTTTGCAATATCACTTTTTACAAAGGGTGATATTATAGAAATTAAGGTGATATTAAAGAGGATCTATAGGATGATATTATAGAGGTAGCAAATCCATTGCTTCTCTTGGCTTTACACTTTTTTGCACTTCTATGATTTTGTGCTTTTGTGAGCTTTGAGCTTTCATGATTTCAATTTTTTATTGCTACTACCAAATGATTTTGAGAAATTTATTCAATTGAAACAATTTTGGATTGTACAACAATTAAGTTGTTCACAAAGTTTTTGAGATTTATAAGTTTTTCTTTTCAATTCTTCAATTTGGGTTGCCATTTTTTGTAACAATGGAGTCAAGTTTCTAATGCATTCTAATGTATCTGTATCTTTTATAGTATATACCATTGCATATGTTTCATTCATTATTCAATAAATTTCTATTATATATTTCAATATATGCTTACTTATAAAAAATTATACAAAGATTTTAGTCATTTTTATTTGAAGACTTATTGAAATTTTTATTCTGCATTCTATCTAATACATAAAAATTCTTATAAAATTCTAATGATGAATGCGTAGCATAGCAAGCGCCAACCGCTAGTTTTCCTATAAAAAAAACACAAAAATTGTCATTCCTATTGCAAAGAAGATAAACTTTTAAAATTATTGTTTTTTCATATCTAATTGTAGGATCTTATACTAGATTAGTATAAAAATGTATAGAAGAAAATTTTGAAACATTGACCATGTAGATTGCAAAATATTTGCATTTAACCCCCAAAGGACCATTGTCCATTCAAGGGACAAATGGGACTTTGGGTAGGTACCTACGAGCTGAATTTTTGTCTTCATTTCTTGAATTCTTTTTCTAGAATAGAAAATCTAATTAGCTTTGTAATAATGTAATTTTGTTTCAATTGGTGCCCTGGAACAAAAATTATTCCCAAAGAAGTTGAAAATAGGGGAGAGGGGGTAGCACAAAAAAAAATTTAATAAAAAAAAAAATCAAATTTCTTTCTCATAGATTATATTTTTCTATCTAGAAACATTTCATTCATTCCATTTGGATTTGTTATGATGAAGTTATTGACAATCTTGTTTTAAGGGCAATTAGAACATCTTAAAAAAATAACTTGCAGTTTCCATCTATGAATGCAATTCTTACAATATGAAAAAAAAGGTCCACATGATTTAATTTTCTTACTAGAACTATCTCACCATTGGGATTAATGTATTTTCATTCCATCTTAGAGATACTAGTAATTTATATTTTCCTTCTAGCTTAAACCTACATGTACTTAATAGTTTTTTTAAGAATGAAAATTAAGTTTTTTGGAAATGAATTTTTCCTAGATTCTCAATTCAATACTCCACTATAGGGATTTAAAGCTCATAACTTTGTAGTGCAAAAAAATTATAGTTAAAAAGGTTCAAAGTCAAGAAATTTAATCTCGAGTAGGTTTCTATGAAGTTAATTTTGGTCAAATGTTTGTGAAATTTGGACGAATTGTACAAATGAGGATCTTCTTGATAGAAACCTTTTTTTGCCTAATTAATGCTTGGATCAAAAATAATACTGTCCTCAATTTTTTGGACAGTTTGGGCAATTTGAGAATCTTTGGAGAATCTTTTGGGCATTGTTCACAAACTTTTTAAATTTGGCGTGTATGTAAATAATAATATATGGGATACAATTGTTCAAAAGAAAATAAATTTTAGCCTTCAAATCAAATTCTAAGAGGACTCAAATTTTATTAGCTATATTGGAGCAATTTAAAAGAAAACATTTCTTCTAACTTCAAGTCCTATTATATTGCAATTTGTGAAGTCAAAATTCTTGAAATTTTTTCCAAATATTTCAAATGTTTGTTGCTAAATTTTCAGCATTTGGATTTCTAATAAAAAAATTTACTCATAGTAAAAGAAATCATCAAAAAAATGACTAGTGTATTGCCAATCTACTTGACCTCCTTGCATTGTAGGGTGATTTAGTATACACATCTTAGTTGCTTCTAAAATTTTTCACGAATGAAGCTAAAATCATATATTTATGAATGGTCAAAATTCTCAATTTAATTGGTGTAGTGCAAAAATTTTACTCCAAGAAGGGCCAAAGTGTGCTAACCTTGTGTCAGAATGAATTTTTTTTTTAAAAACGTTATAATCTTTCAATCCATGTAGTCAAATGGTCTAAAACTCTTTCCGAACTCTAGTATAATACTTTACTTCTAGTTTGTATAGTTCAAATTTCAAAAAAAAGTTTCAATTTCCATTTTTGAATAGCCTACTAAATAACCACAATTTTTGACATTGTCTCATTGAAAACTCCCCTTGGTCCTTTACGAGTTAATGCAAAAAGTTTATTCGAAGAGGGCCCAAAGTCTGCTAACCATGTTTTGTAAAAATGAATCTAAAATTGTTTTCTCACTTCAAACATTATAGTCTTTCTTTTTGTGTGGTCGAATGGATTAAATTTTTTTGTCCACTCTAGTAAAATACTTTACTAATTTTTTTTATAGTTGACGTTTAAGAAAAAATCAAATTTTCATTTTTGAATAACATACTGAAAAAACACAGTTTTTGATAATGTCTCTTTGAAAAATCCTTTCAATCCTTTAGGGGTTAAAGTGAAGAAATGAAATTTTTTGGGACTGGTCTTGACTAGATTTTTTGGCTTTCCATCTTCTTCACTCAATATTTTTGCTATATTGATTTTTATTTTCTAATTATTTGTATTGAATAGTGTTATTTAGAATCTAATAAAAAAATTTAGGGAAAAAATCTCTTAATTGTAACCCATTAAAAATAGTTAAATACAAGTAGGCTCAAGATTGTAGCAAAAATATCAGTAACTTTAAGATGGAATTGAATCATAAAAATTCCAATGCTGGGATTGTTCTAGTAAGCAAATTTAACCCTATGTAACAATTTATCTTGAAAAATTGTGAAAATTGCATTAAAGAATAAATTCTATAAGTTACAATTTTAAAAAGATGCCTATATTATCCCAAAAAATAAGATTGTCCATAACTTTGTAAATACTATTCTGAATAGAATGAATCAAAGCTTCACAAGTAGACAAAAATATAATATATAAGTGTAAAATTTAAAGACAAAAATATTTTGACTTTTGGGGTTTTTTTGTACTACTTGCAAACCTATGTTTTTGCTTATTGTGCCTTCACTTTAGCTCTTGGGCATTGATTGAAATAAAAACAATAATTCTACAAATCTCTTGCTGAACCATTCAACTTTGTAAATGTTTAAAAAGCATTCATTAGAAATTGAGACACTGGGAACTTGCATGTACTCAAATTGTGTCCTGAGGAGAATCACAGTCCTTCTGTGTTAAAAAAATTATAGAATATATTTTGAAAAGCCCTAAATTGATTGGGGTTATGCATTTAGGCCCTTCAAATTGGTGGTGGGACCAATTTTATAGATTTGACATGCAAAAGGAATATAGAAAGGTTTTCATTATTTCAAATTCCCTTATAATTGAACATTGCAATCTTTCAATCTATAAGTGATATTGTTGTATTTTTTTTCCTATGTGATCTTTGACATGTTTAGTTTGATAATATAAGGTTTCAATTTTTAAAGATTGACAATTCTGAAAATATTGGGTTTTGGTTCTATTTATGGCAAATTCCAAGAAATGCAAATTAGGCTATAGGTATTTTGGGGTTAATGTGCAAATAATCCTTGTATTGTGTGCGGCTAGTTTTTGTAGATTGCAAATTTCACCTATAGAAAAGATAGTTTGTTGCATTTGAGTCCTCCTAATGAAATGAAGATTATCAAGTGCAATTTTCACTTGAATTAATGTATCTTCACTGTT
The DNA here is from genome assembly GCA_950106755.1 of Climacium dendroides. Classification (NCBI taxonomy): domain Eukaryota; kingdom Viridiplantae; phylum Streptophyta; class Bryopsida; order Hypnales; family Climaciaceae; genus Climacium; species Climacium dendroides. The sequence continues at coordinate 23,663,629 of OX467091.1, forward strand.
GCCGAAACCAAAGTAAAAGTATAAATAATTTCATAATATTATAAATTGTAAAACCTTTCAAAGTCAATATCTTTTATGCGTAATGTTTGTGAAGGCTTTAATGCGTTGCTAGAGGTTACATTGTTAGATATTGAGTTAGTGGTCACAATCAATGGCCTTAGATGATGTTTTAGGGTTCATTAGTCATTGTAGTAGAAATTTCTCTTTAGTAATGTACATTTGCAACATAAAATTATTTTTTATTCCATCATGTGATGCCCATGGTAGAAAACATTGTGTTTATGGTAGGTAATATTGTGATTGCTTTAGGTGATCACATAAAAATTATGGGTACATTGTGTGGTAGTTTTGCAATACTATATAGACTATTTTGGGCCAGTATGGTAGAATAGTTTATAAATTCATGAATTCTATTTTCTTAAAAAAAATTTAGGATTTTAAAAATGAATTTATGGCAATTTTCTTGATATTGAAAAAAATTAACATTTTTCAATAATGTTGAGAAGGCAAATTGGCCATTATTTTAGGCATAGGCTAACTTATACTTTAGAAGGATTTATACTTTAAATTAGGTTGTTCATTTTGTTTGATATTCTTAAATCTAACAAACTATGATGTGTACAATGGCGTACTATGTACCACTCGAAAGCTCTTTACAATGAGAGATCCATAGACTTTGTTTGGTATCGTTTGGATGTACGCTATCAAAGTGATTCAAAGTAAACTTTTTTTGGAATTCAATTCAATTATATATTTTATTTTGGATAATTCACAAATTTTATATCACATGTTCAAATTCTACGAAACAAAGTCCATGCACTCCTTTATGCATAGACCTTTCTATTCATGTCAATTTCATAGCCTTTCATCTACAATGAGGAAGCCATTAATCTTTTTGAATTAAAAAATTACATGAAATTACCTTTCATTTTGAAAAAAATGGAACTCTCACCTCAAGCGTCCCAACACAATAAAACAAATCCTTTGCACTCCTTTGTGCATTGAATTTCCTATATGTACCAAGAACACAACCTCTCACACTATGATGTGCAAGATATTGAATGGCAAAGTTTTTATGAATGAATTATAAAATTATAAATTTATGAAATAATTCTTACCTTTTTGTAATTGTGGCAATGATACAAGGCATACTACTAGTTTTTTTGGCTAAAATAGCTAGCGTACACATAGGTTAGTTTTGGAAATAATTAGGGAAAAGATGGATCATGTCTAAAATTTTGAAAATTATATGATTATTCTACAAAATTTAAAAGAATTCCATTGTTGCTAATTCTAAATATCCAAAAATTATTCTTCAGAAAATTTAGAAAGCAAAACTTATTTACACATGAATAAGAAAAAATTAGGACTATTGAAAAGTTAGAAAAACTAAAATGTCCAAAGCCAAAGAATCCAAATCAAGCTATTGAATTGTTAAACTACATAAACTAAATTACTTCAGCATCAAAGTGTGGGAATTGACCTACATATGCAATTGGCAATGAAAAAAACAATGAGCTTGAAGCAATTTTTTTTTAAACATTTTTTGCTCAAAAGAAAAATAATAATTTCATAGGAATACTTAGCAAAATATTCCTATTTTTCAACAGATAAAATTGCCAATTTGCTACCAAATCTTAAGCCAACATTGCTCAATTTTAGATGAATGTACATAATTTTGAATGAATCAATTTACTTGATCCATATATTATAAGTTTCATCCATTCCATGGATGAAACTAGTGTGATCTTTCTAGAGTTATAGCTTTTATAATGTTGCCAACAAACTATTTCTAATTCTCCCTTGGCATATGTTGCATACTTGTTTGTTGAGTTATCAGGTAGGAGGTTCTAAAAGCGCATAGGTTATGAAATCGTCCACGTCTTCAAATGTACACTATTTGTATATGTTTTTTCATACTCTTTAGCAATGTATAAAAATTGTACATTTTAGGAGGTGGGCAATTTTAGAGCCCTATGCCATTTGAACTTGATAATTTTGTAACTAATTCTACAAAGCTTCAAAAAATATTGAACGACTTGGATTAGATTCCAATTTACTTTTCTTTGAAGGGAAATTTATTGAAAAATATTTCAAGGAACCTCATCTTTCCAAAATTCAATTTCAACTCTTAAATGAGCAAATTACGAACCTCCTACCTTAGAAAATAATTTGTCTTTTTTTTCAAAGTTTGACCGATTCTAGTATAGTATGGAAATCTATTTTTATTGCCCTTATTCTAATTGATTGCACTAAAGATAATAACAAAGACATCTACAATCCAACAACAAACAATATGTGCCTCTAGTTTCCAAATCCTATGTATAATCATGTCTAGTTCATTTACAACTTGCATGTTTGATCCATTCAAAGATTTGTATATAATATATAACTAAAATTGTCATTTTTTGTCTTGCATAATTAATACTCAATTTTTACCCACTCTCAATAAAGCATACCAAATTTCAACTTCAAAAAAGCAAAAATTCAATCCTAGTGAATTTTTAAAGTCGCTTTTCCTGGTTGTACACAATATTTTTTTATGATAAATTGATGATGAATTTTTTTAATTCAATTGGATAGATATGTAGGTAACATCCACATGCACATCTTTCATATTAAAAAACATTCCCTTAAGTTACAAACAAATGAGCAATGAAGAGTTCAATGAAAAGTGTCGTATGACCAAGCTTTGAAAGAATGCATATCTCTATATTTTATTTAGATTTTGGCAAAGTACTTTTACCGTCATGCTTAAATGTTATAAAATTAGTTACCATGTGAAGGGCAAACTAAAAAATCAAATTACAATAAAGGGATACCTACTCTCCCAAATTAAAACATTATCACATCAACATTTAAATCTCTGTAGAATGAATTGTGAAACTTTTTTGCAAATACTCATCAAAGGAAAGATGTGTATGGATTTTTCCTACATATCTATGTAATCAAATTGAAAAATTTCATCACCAATGTTTGTCAATGAATTATTTTATATTATCATGAAAATTTTAAAAAAAGTTCACCAAAAATGGTGTTTTGTTTGTTCGGAAGTGAAATTTGGTATGCTTGATTGGGATTGTGTAAGGATACAATCAAAATTATGTTTACCAAAATAAACAATTTAAATCCACATTGTTTAAATTTTTCTAAATAGCTCAAATAGACAGTTCGTAATTGAACTAGACTCGATTGTACAACCGCATTAACACTAGGCATGGTGAGAACCGGCCTTGCCTTGAGGGATCCAGTGCATTGATGGGCGGATATCTATTGAGCGGAACAAACAATGGCCAAGAGATCCCTAGCTCCACACTCTCCGCATTTTGGAGCTCCGTCCACACCTTGCTTGCCACCTCGCTTGGCTTCATCTTCAATCCACTTGCCATGTGATCCTCTTCAATAGCCGATCCCATTTGCCATGCGATCCTCAACCCAATTGCAAGCCATTGGACCCAATTCTACTATGACTGGAGTCGAGGTTGACATTTCCTCTCGCATCATTGCATCCCACATCGTGCCCGCTCTTTTCATCATGTAGTACCTTAGCATCTCTCGCAGGGCATCTCTTTGTGGCGCAGGGATAGTATCTCTTCGTGGAGGTGGCACTGGTAAACGAAAGGCATTAGCATTGTCACTCACTCTCCTTATTAGTTAAACCTTGTAGTGTTTCAATCCAACTGGGATAAGCTTGAATTGCTGGAACTCTTTGGCGAGGTACTGCACTGACAAGGTTTTTTTTTTGTGTACGATACTTGTAGCTTGGGATTTTTAGCTTTTTGGTTTTGGGCGACAGCTTGGCAAATTCTCTGTAAGCCGGAATGGCAATCAAGGTACCGAGCTCAACGTTTCTTCACGTTTATCCAATTAGGGTCTTGATTGAACGTCATGAATGTTCGGTGTTTCATTCCCTTTCCATATTGAAATTGCACTTCATGTAGCTTTGTAAGGGTGTAGCACTGGTTGCCTAATTCAGTGAGATTTGTCCAATCTTATGGGAATAGAGAAGCATTGCATGTATACTTGCCTTGGATTTTTTGTGGAGCATGGACCCAAAGGCAACTATTTTCAACAACTAATACAGATGTGACTTCATTCACAGTGAGTAATCAATCCCTCACTCTGCTTTCATTTTAAATACCGAATAGTGTGATGGTTTAAAACTTAGGTTTTGAGACTTTTTGTAGAAGGTTATTAACTTTCATTAGTTTCAAGTGCATGAAAAGAATTAGCCTTGAGTTGTTGTAGCGTGCTTTGCAGACAAAGGATACTTGCCAAACGTCATTATATCAATTGAGAGTGACATTTCTGCTCTTGAACTTTCAAGATGCCAGAAGTCATGGACATTCAATATATTCTTAGGAGTTAGCCTGGTAATGTTGGGGAAAGAATTAGACTAGAATATGATCAGTTATTTCGGCTGCCTCCTTTAATTCATAGGATTCCAAGGAAGTAGTATGGACGAAAGTTTTTGCATGATAATTATCCCTCAGAATGGTTTAAGTACAATAGAAATATGAAAAAAGCAAATCAATGGCTTGAGCATTCCCTAGAACATGGTCTGCAAGAAAATGGGGAAACAAAATGAGAGTAGTTGAAAAGAAATTGTATTTTAAAAATTGTTGAGAATGATAGAATGGAGCCATTAATTTTTCATGGGGTTAGTATGACATGGGAGGTGGACGACATTGTAACTCATATGGTAGAAAAACTTGATCAACATCGAAAGAGGAAAAATAGGAAAATACATGAGGACCAGGAAAATGAACAGGTTCAGGAGATGAATCCTATTAGTGACAATGCGCTAGTTCTTGAGGAGTTACATATTGAAAGTGACAATGAGAAATTAGTAATGGCAAAATTGAATGAAAATATACACACAGTGAGAGGTAGACTATTTAGTGAGATAAAACATTTAAAAAAGTTTATTCCTCGAAAAAACGTTTTGATGGATATACCTCAAAAATAGACAGTGAGCGAATGCACATGTTGGCTGAGTACCATCGAGAAAACAAAGGTACAAATCACAAACCTACTTAGGTTTGATTTCAATACTTGTTAGAAGTTGTATGCTGCTTTAATATGGTTGTACTTGCATACTTGCATTCTACTATGGAGAGGTGATGAAGGGTACATTGTTTATCATAGATGCGGGTGTCATTGCTTGTGTTCTAATAGGCTATGGCGAGCTCGGAGTCAGCCATGGTGGCCCAACAAACGATGGCATCAGCAAAAGGCAACAACAAGGTTGTAGCCTTGCTCATTCCATTGGTATCCATGATCGGGTGGGTTGTGTTCAACATCTTGAAGCATGTGTTGAATCAGGTGGCATCATGTGGGTTAGTGTTCGGGCAATTTTTTGAGTTTTACCGGTTAATTTCCTTTAGTTATTGTATTGTGTGCATGTAAATGTTAAAAGATTTTAATATTTGAAAAGACAATGGCTGATTTTCTTTAAGAGATTTTTTACTAACCAATTGTTGTTTATTGGAATCTTTTAGAATGAAGCTGCAATCATTTAAACCTCATATTCATATCATCCATAAAGGGAGCTTGGAGCATTAGTTGTTGTCAACAAAGATGACCTTTAGTCAGTCGCTTAGAAGAGGATGGAGGCCAAAAGAAATCATAATGTACCAACTCAGTTTGATTTGCAGGCATTCATACAGTTGAGTAGATTAGAAGGAGTAAGTTATTTATCTTTAGGATATGGATGCACTCTTGAGCTGGTATGTTGAGTTGCAGTGCATTACAGGAATTGAAGATGCAAAATTGTAAATCTCATGTATTTACTTCATTAATACTAAATTTTTCTCAAACAACGTTCCGTCTATATTATCACCTTGAAATTCTGTACTAGCATCGAGATTGGAGCACTATATTGCTTGTGACAATTCATCCATTTGAAAAATATTTCATTCAAAAAATTGTACCTTGATTTCATCCATCCAAAGGCCATTCATCAAAAATTCATCAAAAAATTATCATCCAAACAACATTCTTCATCCAATATCTTCAATCCATTAAAATTATTCATCTATAACTTTGTCATCCATCCATCCAAATTTCATCCATAAAATCATTCATCTACTAAATTTTTTGTTATTCGTTAGTTAATTATCCATCCGTAGGAATTCTCAAAATACCAGGGGGAGTGAAGTTACATAGATGGTTTTGGGGGGGTATTTCAGAATACCCCCCCTAGTGTAGTTGCTGAAGCTTTTGCCCCCCCCGGTAACCCCTTGCCGGTCTCCCTGTATTAGCAGGGACAAAAAAATGATTTTTATTACTTCAAACGTTAATATCTTCCAATCTACACGCTGAATTTTTTTGAGAATTTTCCTTCATATTCTCAAACCAAATTAATATGAGATCCTACAGTTAGATGTATCAAAAATATTTTTTTTCAAAATTTTTGGTACTTATACTCGACATGGTAGTTTTGGTGAAAGCATAGTCAAAATCCTTTAGGGATTAATTTCGAATTCAAATAAACTGGGTTCTGTAAACAATGTGGTCCCAACATTGCTACAAAACCTTGTGTCTCCTTATGTTTGCTATAGGTACCTACATATATTCTCCCTACAATGTACTTAATATACATTGTTGTGGATGAATAAATAGAATTTCACCCATAGATTGCAAGTGTCATCCATTTCTATAGACGTAAATAGCTTTGTCCTTCTATTAATTATCACTTTTTGCACTACCTAATCCATAAATGACGTTGTGGCCATGTTCTAGTCCATGAATGACACAGAATCTCTATATATATGATAAAAGGGCAACTATTCATCCTCTAAATTTTGCATGAAAAGGAAAGACTTATATAATAGTTTGACTTCTAATGAGTGTTTTGGGATTTTTTTAATCCTTAATGAATTGGCCTGTGCTTATAGAAACCATTCCTTTTGGCATTGTATAAATAGTTGGTTTAAAAAATCCTAAAGCTCTCATTGGAAGTCAAACTATTATACAAGACCTCCCTTTTTTATACAAAATTTGGAGGATGATTAGTTGCATTTTTGTCTCACACACAAAGATTCTTTGTCATTCATCGACCCAAAAATGGCTGCAATATCATTTTTTGGATTAACCCATAAACAATGCAAAAGATGTTTTTTAGCTAATGAATGACACAGAATCTCTCCATATAGGACAGAAATGCAACTATTTATCTTCTAAATTTTGTATAGAGAGGGAATATTTTCTACAATAGTTTGCACTTCCAATGAGTACTTTTGCATTTTTTTAACCCAACAATTCTCTTGGTACTCAAACAAATGATTTCCACAATGACCGGCTCGTCGTTTAATCCTGAAATAATACAGATGATGTTTTTTGGCTGATGAATGATACAGAATCTCTCCATGCATGACAGAAGTGCAACTATTCATCCTCCAAATTTTGTATGGAATGGGAAGGCATTCTACACTAGATTGTCTTCCAATCAACATTTTTTCATTTTTATAAATCAATAATTCACACGGTACCCAAGAGATGATTTCCACGGTCACAAACCTGTTCTTTGAGGGTTAAGGGATACTTTCCATGGTCACACCCGTCCTTAAGGGGATGCTTTCCACGGTCACAGGTCCATCTTTTTAACGCTTAAAGGGGATGCTTTCCACGGTCACAGGCCCGTCCTGTGGTAAATGAAAACATCCAACCTGATCCAAGTGCCAACATGCAGCTCCAGCTCCAGTCATTGGTCTCTCTGGATTGCAAATGCAGGGGGCGCCAGTTATCCTCTGGAGCCGGTGAGAGTATATATTGCCCAGTTCTGCGTGTATCTCAACAGCCGCCATAGTCACAGAGCTCCGAACCCTAACCCTAGCCGATTCGATTTAGTTCGGTTTTCTTCTACACGATGGGTTTTGGTTTTTAGTTTTAGTTTCAGTTTCGGTTTCGATTTTGGTTTTCATTTTGGTTTTCATTTTGGTTTTGTACCTATGGTGAAGTCCTTGAAGAGCCAAGAAATGGACTAGATGGAGGGAGGATGTTATTGATGCTTCTAATTGATGTAAACGTCATATTGGGGGAGTAGCGTATGGTAAAAGCCTACCATGGAAGCTCTGAGTGAGGCCAAGAAATGGACTAGAGGAGGGAGGTTGTTATTGATGCTTCCAACTGATGGTAAAAGCCTACCATGGAAGCTCTGAGTGAGGCCAAGAAATGGACTAGATGGAGGGAGGTTGTTATTGATGCTTCCAACTCACGTGAACATCATATCGGAGGAGCAACATTTGGTGAAAGCTCTCAGTTGGCTCTGAGTCTGACTTGTTTTGTTGAAACCAGAGGAACATTGCATTTTTTTGGTTTCATTTTGATAGGAGAGTTTGTTTCTTTTGTGTGACTAGCTTGTCTCTGATCACTGATTGTATGGAGGGCTACGACAATTGACTATATGTTTGCATGCGGTTTGGTGAATTTTGTTCCTCATGCTCACTTCAATGATTTTATTATAAAGCTCTCTTTTTCTTTTTTACTAGATGGATTGTTTTATTTAAAATCATTTCAACTGTGGTAGCTCGACAAACAATCACTGACCATTGACGACCTTGGCACACACCTCCTCTTGTCAGAATGAAATTAAGAAAATGTAATGCAAGGGAATAAAATACTCAATTCAAAGACAAATACTGGAAGGAGAACAAAGAAAAGGAAGTATTTCTCAACATTGAAACCTTTTTAATCTTTGTTAATCTTTTCTATAATATCTCTAATATCTTTTCTTTGAGACGTGTATCTTGGCAGAGCGGACTACCGTCGTTGTTGGGACGGTGTGATCGTTGAGGTTTCGGTAAGCGGGGTTCGGCGTTTCTAATTCTTACAGGGTGAGTTGGGTTATCTTTTGAGTGTGGGTCTTGGTGGATTATGGCCTGGCTTCAGGTTGCGTTTCAGAGTGTAGGGATTTCAACTCGAAAGATTTTTGAGGCAGGAGTCATTTGGGTTTTATTTTCTAGACCGTGGCCGCTTGTGTGTGTGGAAAGGAGTTTGGATTTTGTAGGGTGGCGAGGCGCTCATTTTTTTCGACTTGTTGGTTGATACTCTGTGTTCCTTACTTGTGGTTCCCACTTTGCCAAGTATTGCAGTGCAGTGACCCTTAGACTGTAGAACATCTTCAATGCCAGCTTGTCCATGTATTGCGGACCCCTGTAACACGAACATGTTATGGTGATCATGTAGAAGGGCCCGTCTGCTTCCCACTCAAGAATGTTATGTCTCAAGAATGTTATGTCTATGAGTGTGGAAGGAATTTTTTTATGAATGTGATCGATTAGAGTGCATCAAGCACCTTTGATTGAGGGAGATGATTACGTGACCCTAGAGATAGTCACGCTTAGTGCAACCACTAATCACAATCCTTTTCTGGTCCTTACATGTAAGGAAGACAGACTCGTCACGGAGAGCTCAGGTTTTTATTAATCGAGGTTTGCATTTGTGGATGGGATTTTGCAGGTGTACCATGGGTGTACATTCCGACACCTTTTTGATCTGGATTGCAGTGGTCTGGATTTGAAGTTGCAGTGGTCTGGATTGCAGTGGTCTGGATACAAGCGAGATGAGTCTCATTTGTTTTGTGTGGTCCATTTGTTTCTTTAGGAATCTTTTCTTCGTCTAGTTGTCGTCTGGTTTGGGGTACTTCGATAAGCTTGGCCGTTCATTCGTCATGTTTCGAGCTTGTTGTAGGGTTATTGTACTGCAAAGGCAAGGGCCTTTGCTTTACATGAATCGAGGCTCCTTTGACTGTAGAACATCTTCAATGCTAGCTTGTCCATGTATTGCGGACCCCTGTAACACGAACATGTTATGCTGATCATGTAGAAGGACCCGTCTGCCTTCCCACTCGAGAATGATATGTCTGAGTGTCGAATTGTTTTATGAATGTGATCGATTAGAGTGCATCAAGCACATTCGATTGAGGGAGATGATTACGTGACCCTAGAGATAGTCACGCTTAGTGCAACCACTAATCACAATCCTTTTCTGGTCCTTACATGTAAGGAAGACAGACTCGTCACGTAGAGTTGAGGTTTGATAATGGAGGTTTGCATTTGTGGATGGGATTTTGCAGGTGTACCAAGACATGGGTGTACATTTCGGGTGTCAGACTTTTTGATGCTGTTTGTGCAGCACGATCCAAGACAATGGACTTCAAGCCTTCAAGAAGTGCATTAGAGCCATGAGGGATAACGCTTATCAATTCGCATTATCTAGTTTGTGGATCATCTGACATCTGAGCTGAGTTTCATTTGTTTGGTGTGTGTGTGTTTCATTTGTTTCTTTAGGATCTTTTCTTCGTGCAGTTGTCGTCTGATTTGGGGTACTTCGATAAGCTCGTCACGTAGAATGAGGTTTTATCATTGAGGTTTGATAATGGAGGCTTGTATTTATGGATGGGATTTTGCAGGTGTACCCATCGAAGCGACCCCGCAACGCGGCGTGCGTGTGGTGGAGTTCGATTTGTGGCCGGCGTTGAGGTCACACTATGTTCCTGCATGTGCCGCACATGAGATGACGATACAATTTGGGTGTCAGACTTTTTGATGCGGTCTGTGCAGCACGATCTAATGCAATCGATTTCAAGCCTTCAAGGAGTGCATTAGAGCCATCAGGGATAACGCTTATCAATTCGCATTATCTAGTTTGTGGATCATCCGGTTTACATTGCTAGCCGAGGCCGCTGAGGTTTAGGACTTTTTTTGAAAGGGCTTCTTTCCCGAATGTATGACATGAGATTTAGTAGGAGCCTTTTCAAACTTTGTATCAATGGACCCTAAACCAAGAAATGGAATCCAGATTCTTTTGGTGCACATTCTTGAGCTCATTTTATGTTTGAGACTCATTTTCCAATCATTTACTTCCTTTCATCATGCTTTTGCTCATCTCAATGCTTGGCAATGGAGTGTATTTCATCGAGGGAGTTTGGTGTAATCAACATGGTAGTGTTTTTTTTCAGTATTCGTTGACGTCTGCACATGGCATTCTTGCGCAATTGTTCCTGTTACAGCTATTGACAGAAATCTTGGGAGATACTTTGCATTACCCCCAAACATCGGATCCATTATCCGAGTTTCCCTCTCCAGAGGCATTGGAAGATCCTATCATAATCATTCTCCACCAAACCACCAAAAGAACAGCTTGAAGCGAATGCTGTGGCTTTCGCAGCGCTCGTTGGAAGACGGAACCTTAAATGCAGGAGCTTAAGAAGACAGACGCGCAGGAGGAGAGTTCCACAACCCCAATTAAGGAGGGTTTTGTAGGCCATACGGTTGGTTTTGCTCATTTCCATGCTCATTGCTTGGAAATGTTGTGATACTCGCCAAGATCGAGACACGAGTTCCTAATCAATGTCGTCAAGTGTACTCCAGAGACGTCAGCTTCTGCGAAGCACAGTTCAAACAATACTTCCGTGAGGAAAAAATCACTTTGCAACCAGAGCTCAGCATACAAAGCAAGTACAATGAGTTGGGAGCTGGGAATCGAGACCTTCTGAACAATACTTGAAGAAATTTCCGCCGCAGGTTACCCAAACTTGTTGATCCAGTGACCACCTCTCGGTTGAGTTGTAGAGTTAGCTTATGCATCTTTCTCAGCTTCATGAGATCAACCAAACAATGGAAAGGAAGGATTAACTAGGTGATAAAATGAACTTCAAGGTGTAGAACAAATCAAATTGCGTTGTGAAAATTGCAAGATTCTTAGAGAGTCAATAACTGTTTTTCAGAGCTGCATATTGATAACGAAGTAGATGTCACAATTTGACCCTAATTTCAAATCCGATCGTGTAATTCCACCTCCGATCGTGTAATTCCACCCACGATGAACACAAAAATTCGCGTTCCAGTAATGGTCGGTCCGTCTTGAGAGCAAGAGAAAAGCTATTTCTTGACAGTGAAGTTGTGACATCTGCGAACCTTTAAGAATTATGGGAAGTTTGCAATTCTCATAACCTCCAACAATCAACAAAGGAAGCAATTAACAGCCGATTTTAGCAGTGATCTGCTTCCTGGTCTGTTGGCCGGCAAAACTTCATCATATATGTGTTTGAAAAACCCAAGATTTATAGCTCCTCAATCCGCTGAAAGCACCATAGATGTCCCAAAAATCACTAAAGAAGGGAAATCCAAGGTAGATCATACCTCGATGAGTAGGTAGAAGCGAGACAACAACTGCCAGGACATCTCGTCTTGGTTCTTCTCGTAGGGCGCCCAGACTCATTGGAGAAGTCGACAGCGGACTCAAAGTGCCGGAATTTACGAGGAGAATGTTGAAGAACAAGTTGTGCGGATGGAAATTGTCACCGTAGGATCTTCTGTATGAGCGTGCATGTTATTCAGAAACGAAGTGGAACTCATGGAAGTCATAATTCAGGTCAAGATCTTGCGGTTTGAACGCAGAAAGTAGAGCGTTTTGACCTGGGCGGGCAGATCAGAAGTTTTGCACTTGTGCAATTGACTCGAACACGCACATGCTTGGAAAAAACACGGAAAAATTTGCAGTGCAAAGAGCATGAAATCAGGAATGCGACTGTGCACAATTCATTGTGAATTGTGGAAGACGTGCGAGAATGTGCACCTTGCAATGCACAGGTCTTTGTGAAGATGGAACGAACAAGTCTATTACCCAGGAGCCACACATGCCCGATGACTGAAAATGAGATGGCGACCCATATCAAAACTTCATGTGAAAAATAATATTGTCCTCAACATATGAAAATTTGACCAGTCTACTAATAGAAAATAGGCTCAGTAGCAAAAAGTGGCGGTTCTGGGTGTACCTACCTCATACTGTGGAAATGGAAGTGTGGTTGGAAACTTGGAATGGGTCGCCTGCTCTGGGAGCACTTGATTCACATGTCCATACTGACAGGTGCTTGGGGTACGTCTACGCAAGCACTTCTACATGCGTCTCCTGCTACTGATGTGATGTAAGCGTTTGCCGGCAACCACATTTCCCGTGATTTTTGAATGCCCCCACTGGCTCATTCTTGTGACATTGTCATAAAACAGTGCATCTTATTCATAGTTGGACATGTGGCACTCTACTGCACCTATTCGTAATAATTGGCGTCCTCTTTTCTTTCGATTTTGTAGTGAGCTGTTGTAAATTTTTTTAATAAATAGCACGGGTAGTAATCTAAGCTTTGTGCCTACTGTTCATTTGTAATTTTTTGCCCAAAGAAGATCATCGCAGCACTTTTGTTCAGGTCAGGCACATCTATATTCTCCTCCAAAGCTTAACATGTTTCACAACAAGCATTTTTCTCTTCCGATTGCTTGTTGCTTCTCCGTCTACAAAACCTTGTTCTAGCTTTCCAATACATGTCATTCAAGCTTTCTGTCTTGATCTTCTCATTATTTAATTATTGTTGCAATCTGCGTGTGCTCAGTAGCGTAAGACTTCAACTTTTGCGTAATCGTATACAACCTCCGCCATAAACTTAAGAGGGTTTGATTTCGAATTAAATGCTTCTCTTCGTACATGGCGCATGGTGGAGTAAGATTTTGTATCAAACCTTGGATTGCTCCGCATCTACGATGGCAACAGTACATAATTCTTCAAAGCGATCAACACAACCGAAATCAATTCCCAGATTAGCTATTCAGTTCCGCGAATGGCTCACTTCAACAAGTGGTAACAGCAAACTTTCGTCCCGACCCCAATTTTAAGAATTAGATGCTTTCTACTTACAAGATTAGTGGCTCTCACATGAATGTGCAAATTGAGTTGATCGAGTTGATCTTGAAATTGAGCCGGTACACAGGAAACTCATATTGAGTTCCCGGTGTTAAAATTCCCGGTGAGTCCCACTTTTCCCTGTGTGTCGTACACTGGGAACACCGGGAAAACACCGGGGAAAGTGGGACTCACCGGGAACTGAATATGAGACCCCTGTGCGTAGACCCTGGACCAGTTTCTTCATATCTTTCGTCAAGATTTCTGGTCAAGATTTCTGATGCCTCTCTGTGAACATTTCGAAAAGATCAGATTATCACAGCATCATGCTGCAACCATTGCAACATTCAAGGGTCAAGACGGAACTAAGCTAAGGGCACACAACATCTCAGAGTGATGCACACTCTGATGAAAAAGAGAGTTGCTCCAGCTACAGTACGCTAGTTAAAACAAACAAGTGCTGTCCCTTAAGCGGGAAGTGCTTGCCACCACGGATTCAAGAAAGTGCATTGTCGATTCGACTTCTGGATTCAAACTGCTGCTTCGCTGGCGCATCATGAACCGGAGCATGTATTAGGATGTAGGTCATCCAGGGCTTAGAATCATCCACATCCAACACTCCCACTAGCACTGTGGTGACCTACACTACCTCCCACTTCAGCACAGTGTGTTTGAAAAGGTAGCAGTTTTGGTCAGTGGTCCTGCGAGGCCACGGAGTCTTTCGAATCGATCACGGGGGAGCGCTTTGGTCAGAATATCGGCAAGCTGGTCTTCGGTGCACACGTACGTGATGTTGATATCGCCATCAGCTTCTGCATCGCGGATCTTGTGATATTTGGTGTCTATATGCTTAGTCCGTTGGTGGAATACAGGATTCTGAACCAAGCGTATGGCTGATTGGTTATCACAGAATAAGGGCGTGGGACGTGGCTGGGGTGATCGAAGGCTTCGTAACAAGCGTCGTAACCAGAGGATTTCCTGAGTTGCAAGGCTCGCGGCAATATACTCTGATTCAGTGGTACTGAGAGCGGTGCAAGTCTGCTTCCGGCTTCTCCATGCGACTGGACCACCATTAAGCATCAAAATGAAGCCAGATCGGGATTTACGGTCATCACAATCCGCGGCATAGTCAGCGTCGCAGTAGGCGGTGAGATGGTGCGGGTTAGGTCCACGTCCATAGGTGAGAGTATGCCCCAACGTGCCTTTGATATATTTTAAGATCCGCTTCACTCCAGAGACGTGTGCTGCAGTCGGGTGGTTGTTGAAACGAGACATGCTGCTTACTGCATAGCTGATATCAAAGCGAGTCCCTAGTTGAGCAAACTGTAGGCAACCAATACACTCACGGTATGGGAACTGTACCTCGGGGTCGGTCGTTGTAGCTAGACGCATCTGTGGTCCGCTGGCTGGGTCAGATGGCACAGTGACTGAGTGGCAATCGTCGTGACCGAATCTCTTGAGGACTCGTTCGAGGTATCGGCGTTGGTCAACATGGATGAGTCCTCGATCACGGTCTCTGGTAATGTGGAGACCGACATACACTTCTGCCGAGCCTTTGGTGATTTTGAAAGCTCCTCCCATGTAGTTCAAGATCTCTTCAATACTGTCGTTGAAGGTATTGCATACAATGCCATCATCTACCCAGATGCACAAGATGAGCTTGGGGTCTTCCTTGTTGACATAGACGCAGCAATCGGCATCAGAAACTATGAGGTCATAGGCTTGGAGAAACAGATCGAACTTGCGATTCCAAACACGGGCACTCTGCTTCAAACCGTACAAGGCCTTGTGAAGGCGACAGACAAGGCGTTTGGTTGCATGGCGGACCTCAAAGCCGATAGGCTGTTGCATGTAGATGAGTTCACATAACAAACCATTGAGATATGCTGTGCACACGTCAAACTGTGTGAGGTTGAGGTCTTCAGCAGCAGCTATTGAGAGAATTGTGCGTACAGAGTCGAATTTGACCACGGGGCTGAAAGTTTCGTGATAGTCGATTCCTTTCCGTTGTGTGAAGCCCTTGGCGACAAGTCTGGCTTTGTATCGGCTCACTGAGCCATCAGCTGCGAGCTTGAGCTTGTATACCCAGCGGCATTTAACAAGGTTGCCATCCTTGGGCAGTTCCTCGAGGCTCCAGGTGTCGTTGGTAACCAGGGAATCATATTCCTCACGCATGGCAGCAAGCCAATGCTCTTTCTCTGGCGAGGCCATTGCCTCTTCATAGGTATCCGGTTCATCAGGAATTTCTGTGCGTGCAATGCATGCATACGAGTTGCGATTGACTGGATAAATCCACTCTCCCAGTCGTGCAGGTGGATTGCGTGTGCGTGTGAGACGAGGAGGCTCTGCAATTGGTTCTCCCACTGGATCGATGAAGGCTGCATGGAGCTCGAGGTCATGAAGCTGTGCGTTGTCCAGGGGAGCTGGTTCGACAATATCTGGATCTTCGATCGGGAGTTCGGCAATGTCATCAAGACTGTCGGATCTGACATCTGCATAGGTATTATCGGAGTGAACTGCCGGTGGACTAGAGTTGACGATGTCGATCTCTATAGGAGGAGGTTGGGCGCGGACGGCGTTGGCGGGTTGTTGTAGTGCAGGTACGAAGGCTGGAGCGAGGGCGAGGCGGGGAGCGTCTCTGATCGATTGTGCTGGTGGTTCGGTCTCTCCTTCAAGCCCAAACCATTGCCGGGGTTGATTGTCATTGTCGCCCTGATCTGTATTGGATTCATCGAAAAGAATGTCCCGGCTCTCATCGATGCGTTGGAGTTCTGCGTTCCATACTCTGTATGCTTTGCTGGAGGCGGAATATCCCATAAAAACGCCTTTTCTGCTTTTGGGCCCAAGCTTCTTCCGAAGTTGCTTGGGGATGTAGACATAGGCAGTAGCTCCGAAGATACGCATGTGGGACACTGAAGGCTTTGTGTTATACCACAGTTCAAAAGGAGTGCTTCCTGCAACTGTTCTGGTGGAGGTGCGGTTGAGAGTATACACTGCTGTGTGAGCTGCCTCAGCCCAGAACCGCACATGAAGGTTGGAGGCATGTAGCATACTACGCACAGCTTCCATAATGGTCCGGTTATCTCGTTCAGCTGCACCATTTTGCTCAGGTGTGTAAGGTGTTGTCAATTCTTGTTTGATCTCACGTTCTTCCAAGTACTTAGTGAATTGCTTGTTAGTGTACTCAGTACCTCGGTCGCTGCGGATGACCTTGACGGGGTTGCCTGTATCCCGCTTAAGCTGAGCGACGAAACGCTGGAAGGCAGCTAACGTCTCAGGCTTGTGTTTAATGCATTCAATAACTCGGAAGCCAGAGCAGTCGTCCTTGAATAGCACAAAATACAGAGTGCCTCCCATTGAGGGGGTACTCATTGGTCCACAGATATCAGAGTGGACTAAATCACCGGGTGTTTTGGATCGGTGTCTGTCTTCATCGACTGGGAACGGAGCTCGGGTATGCTTCCCGTATGCGCAGCCAGGGCAGAAAGATTTATTGCGGTTGTTCAATACTAGCCCAGTGACGATCCCTTGCGAGGCCATCTGTTGTATCATTGTATGACTAAGATGTGCCAATCTTTGGTGCCAGATATCAAGAGTTTGTGTGCTCTCAACAGTGGTGGGTACGCCAAAGGAGATCGCCGAAGTGGCAGCTAGTGCGGTGGACGGAGGTGTAGGCTGGACAACTTCAATGTTGAGACGATACATTCAATTGTGAATGACACCAGTCATGACCACTTTACCCGCTTCAAGCATTTGACAACCAGTATCGGTATGAAGCGTATAAATTTTCTTCTGTGCAGCAACATAGGAAGAGAACAAGTTTCGACCAAGTGAGGGAACGTAAATTACCCCTTTTAGTACTCCAAAGCTGTAGTCGTTGTCTTGTTGGATCTTGATTATGATGTCTCCCACTCCAGCCACCATAAGCATGGCACTACCGATGCCTTGTACCGGTCGTTGGGCCATCGATATATCTTGGTAAGTGGAGAAGTATGCCTTGTTATCGGTCATGTGCTCGGTGCACCCACTGTCAACATACCAGAAAGCTGATTCGGGAGGTAGCTCATCGATCGTTGCCATGAACGCTTTATGGCTAGTAGCTTTCTTCTTTGAGTTGTCCCTGCTGCTCTGCCCCTGAGTCTGTGATTCTTGGTATTGCTTCTGATCTGCTTCGCTTGCTTGACACTCTCGACCCCAATGTCTAGTGATCCCGCACTTCCAACACTTGCTAGTCTTCTTGCGGTCAGTGATTTCTCTCCGTCTAGCAGCACGTTGCTCGGGTGTGTATTCGGAGCTTTTGCTTTGCGTAGAGGCTAGATAAGCAGCGGTGGATGTGATCTCATCGACCCTAGATTTAAGGGTACTCTCTATCTGCAGTAACTGAAGTGTGAGATTATCTAGGGTTTTTGCGGCGTTTGACTGCATGCGCCAAGCAGGAATCAAGTTATCGTACTCTCCCGGGAGGTTACACAGAATCTTGGATATGACAGCCTGTTCATTAAATGTGGTGTCACCTCTGTCCGAGAGCTGCTGTACGATAACATCTAGTTTCCCGATAAAATCGGCTATGCAATCGCCTTGATTCATAGAACACTTATAGAATTCCTGTTGGAGAGTGTGAATGTTCTCGGAAGCATTTTGCTCGTGGAACAATTTGAGCTTATCCCAAATTTGTTTCGATGTAACGCAGCTAGTTACGTGCTTGAGAACGCTCTCATCTATCGCTTGGCAAAGGATGCTAACAGCTTGGTTATCCTTTTTGCGCCAAGCCGTTTTCTCAGCAGCATCTGCCGTATCTAATGGTTTCGTTTCAGTGCCATCTACAACATCCATAAGTTCTCTACCGAGGAGGATGGCTCACATCTGGAATTTCTAGATGTGGAAGTTTGTCCCCTTGAAGCGAGAGATGCCCCCCAGGTCCCGATTGCTATCAGCCATGGGTGGGCAAAGAGAGGTTCTATTTCTAAAGAATATGTCAGGTAACGGAAGAAGCTAAGAAAGCGCAGTTCCGTGTTTAGAAAGAGAAGGGGCCCATAACCTATTGAATAAACAAAGCACAACATAAACACACTTATACAAGACTGACACGATCCTCAGAGTCAATCGACACAGCAGCTAAAAATACGCGTAAGCCGAACGAGCATATATTATACCACAATATATCTGTCATACACACTCTACACCATGCTGGCGTCAGAGTACACCGGGCTACTAAGCTAAGGGCACACAACATCTCAAAGTGATGCACACTCTGATGAAAAAGAGAGTTGCTCCAGCTACAGTACGCTAGTTAAAACAAACAAGTGCTGTCCCTTAAGCGGGAAGTGCTTGCCACCACGGATTCAAGAAAGTGCATTGTCGATTCGACTTCCGGATTCAAACTGCTGCTTCGCTGGCGCATCATGAACCGGAGCATGTACTAGGATGTAGGTCATCCAGGGCTTAGAATCATCCACATCCAACATTTCTGGTCAAGATTTCTGATGCCTCTCTGTGAACATTTCGAAAAGATCAGATTATCACAGCATCATGCTGCAACCATTGCAACATTCAAGGGTCAAGACGGAACTAGAGAGGGCTTTCCAGAAAAGAAAATATTCACCGCAAATGATAAACAAAGGTAGGAGTAAAATTTAAAAAAGTCTTCCGTACTTTTTTCCTCGACGAATTTGAGCTGCTTTGTTTTTGGTGCCGAATTTCTGCTTCATATCCGTCAATCGTAATTACTTGCTTGTGCCCCCAAGGAGAGTCGAGTGTGAAACAAGAACCGAAATTGCAATTAAAAAAATCCAAGTTCTGTTGCAAAAAAACATTAAACTCGACATCAGCGATGTGAAGATCTCGTACGTATCTCCATCCAGATTGGGTCGGGGTCAGTCTGCAAGGAGAATCTCTTTATGCTCTTTCTTGCCTGAGGTAGTGGTAAACGTTAACCACATAAAGATCAGAAGCTGATCGATTGTATCCCGGTAAATTTTTTCGAAAATCATAAAACGTAAAGGCTGAATCGCCTACACCTCTACGTGACAAATTAATCGAATTGTGCTACTTCGATGCAATTCGTTCAAAACCAAGCCCAAAAAATGCTGGCGGTGGCGCTCGAAAGCTAAGCTAGTACTAGAAAGGAACTGCATTATCTAAGGATTGTATACTGCACGATTACAATACGATTTCATGAAATTTTAGGATCAACTCTATCTCTAATCCCACACCGCAGTTGCTAGTATTGTAGGAACAAGGTCACGAGCTGTAATTTCATAATCGGAAGCGTCCGCCAGCGGCTTAGCTGCACTATGGAAACTCCTGCCATCATCACAACTGAGGAACTATTCAGTGGATTTGAGATGAAAACGTGCAACAAATTTCAAAGAAAAGTCAACAACAACCAAACACGGTATTGAATGGAATATGGTGGTCAGCTTGAACGTTGGCTTATACCTTCAGGGAAGCAAACACTGTAGATAGTCGTAGAGGCATACTTTCAATGCAAAGGTTGAAATCGCGATATGTCTCACCAGACTCCCCATACAAATGTTCCAGCACTTTGTCATAGTCTAGCTCTTGAGAATCTCTACACAACCGTCAAAACGGGTCAGCCACGAAACCCTACCGTCCGAAATGCATTGAAATATATGTATTGAAATAGCACAAGCCGATTCTTCAGGTAGAGGTGTAGACATTGATATAGTAAACCAATTTCATATTTGCCAAAGTAACATTGACTTCATTTGGTTCGGGAATACTTCATTCCTTAGACCTGAGGGCTAAAACTACCAAGTCAGATCTGTTTGAACTTCGAAATCTCTCAAAACTGAAAATCAATGACAGTCAACACAGAATCAAATAGCTTCACTATTTTGTTTAAACAAAGGTTTTTCGGCCGGCCTCTGTTTCGAAATGCGTACCTGCGTGCGTCGTCGAGAACTCCAAGTTCATCTGCACTGTGGAGGACAATTAATTTCACCATGAGGACTACACTGCATACCCACGTAAACCGACCCACTCCACATCAATTGCTGGATGGTACGATGAAATGAAATACATGAAGTAACGATGTGCGATCTCTCGCCGATGATTCAAGCGGACTCATACGTACCTCTCGAAGTCTCGGAAGAAATTTCGGCGCAGATCGAGTAGCACGTTGCAGTTCAACCATAGCCGTGTGACTTTCCACATGGGCCAGAATCCTTTGGTTTCATCTTTTGAAACAGATAGCATTCAACTGAAGTCGCGACTTACGAAAGTTCAATGTAAACAACTGATCATTATTGTAGTATATATTATTTACAGGATTGTGGACACACTTGCCTAGAGAAGAACGAATAAAATAAACTGCGTCAAGAGCTGGTGATGGCTGCCTTTTCTTTCCGTAAGGTGGAACTGCCCAATACCATCATCTACAACCATTTCCGTCACTCACCCATCTATTATCACAATCTTATCAATCCTTTACCACGATGGCAATGCACTTGGGGAGCGGACACATCAACCCACGCTTCAACAATAGTCTGGTCATGCTTCAACAAGGGTCTAGTACTCCCAGTTTAAGATTTCAGCTTTGAAAAATCATAAAAAATTCTATTCTTGTCGGAATGTCTTCAATATTCTTTTTGCAATTGACTTCTCTCTCTCAAACAATTCAATCTCTGAAAAATATGGGAGTTGACAAATAGCTTCTCCAAAGAACCTACATAGCAAATATGTGTGGTAATGGGTCGAAGGATCACTCATAAAGCAAGTCAAAGGATCACTCATAGATAATCTAATTGCACAGTTTTGATGATCAATCGAGAGGTTTCTAGTGAAGAATTTAGAGTAAGGTAGGAGCACCTATAATCGTCAATTTAAGGTTTTTGGACATGATGTCTATTAATAGACATCCAAAGAATTGTTGGACCCTACTAGCAAGAAAAAAAGAAATCCTATGCACTTTCAAATGTATTATTTGGACATTGTAAGAATAAGTTGTGAATTTTTCAAGAGCCCACTATACATGTACCTAATACCAACACCACATGTTGATGTTCAAATGTAGTACATCCTTATAATCACATCTATTCACTTCCCAAAATTTTATAAGTCATAGTTATGGGTACAATGACAGTTACCTTAAATGGGATCATAGGATATTTTTTCAGGTACAAACTTACAAGAGATGCCTTCACCAATGATCTCTCTCATTTTGCAAGATGACAACATCACCTTTGGCTATGACTTGGTTGTATCAATGTTGGCAACCTCAAATAATATTAATACAAAAAAATATCTTCCGTTTGAAGCAAATTTTCATATCACTATAAGAAACTTATGTTCTAGGTGATGGATTTTACTTAGATGACATTGAATGTAACAACCCATATTTTTATGTCAATAATCACATGCAATGTAACATCTTAATGTCATGTTGAACATTATTATTGATATAAAAAAAACATAAGTTATTACATTCAATGTCACCTAAAATCCATCAACTTAAACATTAGAAAACTTTAATTTTTTATAATGTAAAACTTCATGGTGGAAATGTGCAAGATAAACCAGGATTCAAAATATTAGAAGAGATTTGCACTTTCCACTCAGTATATTGTTTAGTGGTCTTAACATAGTGAAGCATCTCCTTTACAAATCCTAGACACCTACTTGCATATGGACTCAATGACATTTCACTCCAACACTCTACCTGAGGCTTGTTAAACCCTTGTATAAATACACTATACATATGAACAATAACTTTTATTAGATAAATTAGAATATCATGAACCAATAAGATGGTAGTGTTAGCACATACCTTAGTTTTAGCTTTGTGTATAAACACCTATTAATTTGACAATGAGATTATACTGTTACGATCACACACAATGTTTATTGTGTCATTTATCAAGGCTTTCAATGGAATCAAAATGTTATAAGAAACTAGATAGGATTCAAATTCACTGTCACGCAAAGTTTGCTTAATCGAGAGATAAATATCACAGCATTAGCTACACAAGAAAGGGGTGTTTTAATCCCTAAATGCCCAAGCCTTTTCAAGTGTGTTTTGACTATGAAAAAAGAACATGGGCTTATAACTAGTACACATACCAATTTTGAGTGCAAAATTGTGTAAGAGTTGTGAAATTGTAACAAGAAAAATGCAAATTTTTTATTTTTAGTATGCTACCCTTCCCAACAATGTTTCAAAAAATTGCACATAAAAGGTTTTTGGGATTAGAGGTAACATGAACAACTACAAATTGTGTTAGTAGACTAAAATGCACTTCTAAATAACTTATTTTCACATGAAAAGCTATTAAATTCATTACACAATCCACCTTGCAATTGTTGAGATGCAATTTTTTTTATAAGTATAAATCACAAATAACTCCAAATCAATACTTGCTTGTTTCAATTTTCAATGGTTAAAATCATGAAAACACTTACTCTTTCCATTGGGACCATTTTCAAAGCAGATGGATAAGTATAGGTTTTTAGATCGCAAATCAAGTGAAATTGGCAAAGTTTGAAAAATGAAGTAAAATTAGCAAGCTTTACTCTTCCACTAATAAACACATATGGCTCTGGAGACCTCTCAACAATCAAATATGTATCTTTTTTAGTGAAAAATGAAAGTTTTCAATAGGTAACCCTAAAAACTGCCCCAAAATTTTTTTTAAATGATCAAAGCAATTTAACTGCCTATACCAAAATGAGCCTAAAATTTCAGATCAACCATGTTGCTTGGGCATTTAGGGGTTAAATAGTCTTAGTAGTAAAGTCCTATAAGTAATGACCTTTTAAGAGATTTTCAATAAATTTTTACTAAAAGCACACAATCACATCTACCATGGCTTCTTTTATTTCAACATGTCTTCTTGATGTTTAGAATTGGTTGCTATAATTCCTTCTATAATTAACTACACTATGTGATCCTCTATCCTTGCATCCAATTGCTTTTCTTTTCAAGCTCATTCCTACTTAAACTTTCTCGCAGCATAGATGTATAATTAATTGCCTCATTTTTGGTAAGAATCAAAGTCTCAAAAGTCTTTTTTGGTGCAATTTTGCAATGGATTAAGTGTACACACATCATACATAGGTTGCAATTGAAAAGTCCCTACTTTAATTGGCTCCTATAGAACTTGTTAAATAAAACAACTTGAATTGAAATAGATTGAAAAAACAAAATTATATAGCTTAGGTAAAAACTACTTTATGAATTTTAGGCTTTACATAGTCATTAAAAAGTTCTTTCCAAATGTAGTATATATGTTTATAATGTTGATGTATCCTTTCTAAAAAAATTTAAGATAACACCTACTTCCATCACTAATTAATTTAACCCTTAAAGTTCCTTCACTATGTTTTCACCCAAAACACTCTAGAACTGTTGTTTCTAGTATAAGTACCAAATTTTTGGAATTTTTTTTGACACATGTAACCATAGGATCTTGTATTAAACTAACTTGAGAACGTGGGGTAAGAATTTCAGAAATTTTCACCATGTGAATTGCAAGATATAAGCATTCAAATTCACTAAAATCACTTTTTTGGCCCTATGAAAAATAAGACAGCTACACTTCACGAGCTCACTTTTCTTTGAAAAAATGTCTAAAATGTTGGTGCTTCTTTGGATTATTTTTCCTAGACAAGTTGACTATATGCTTGAAAATTTTCACATTATTTAAAATTGTACAAAATGTAGGAAAAAAATAGTAAGTAGAAAGAAGTAATGAATGATTCAAACCACAAAATTGTTAAGAATTTAGTTATGGAATTAGCAGTTGGCATTTGCTATGCTATGCATTCACCATTAGAATTTCATTAGAATTTTTATGTATTAGATAGAATGCAGAGCAAGAATTTCAATAAATCTTCAAATAAAAATTACTAAAATCTTCATATAATTTTTTTATAAATAAGCATATACTGAAATAAACAATAGAAATTTAATGAATGATGAATGAAATATATACAATGATGAATACGGTAAAAGATACACATTAATTAAAATGCATTTAGAAATTTGACTCAATTGTTACAAACAATGGCAATCCAAATTGAAGAATTTAAAGGAAAAACTTGTAAATCTCAAAAGCTTCGTGAACAATTTAATTGTTGTGAAATCCAAAATCGGTTCAATCTAATAAATTTCTTAAATCATTTGGTAGTAGCAATAGAAAATGGAAATCAGAAGCTCAAAGCTCACAAAAGCACAAAATCATAGAAATGCAAAAGAAGTATAAAGCCAAAAAAAGAAATAGAATTGCTACCTTTATAATATCACCATATTGATCCTCTTTAATATCACCTCAATTGCAACGATGATATTATTTCTATAATATCACCCTTTGTAAAAAGTGATATTATAGAGGCGATTGTGAGTTGCTATTCTATTTCAGTAATATCACATTGTGTGAAAATATGATTTCTATATATGAATGATTGGAAATATTTTTATAAAATAATTAAAATAATTGTTTTAAAGACTTATCAAAATCATTATCATGCATTCTATTCAAATATATCAAATTTTCACTAATATGTGATATAATGAATGTGTAGCATAGCAAGCATAAGCCCCTAGTATTAATGATAGCATTTGTGATATTATAGAGGGACTTTTGATTTTAGTAGTATGATTGAAAAATGCCAATCCCAATGGTTGAGATATTGTAATAGACAATCTACATCCTATGATTTTTTTTAATTTTTTAAATACTGAAAATTGAGTAGAGAATCCATAACTATACTGGATGATAAACTTTGAAAATAAAAGACTTCAAAGTTTATTTTAGAGTAGAGAATCCATAACTATCTGCAAACAAAAAGTGCTCATAACTTTCATCTCATTGATCAAAATGGAATGATTCAAAGCTTTGCTTGTATATATTACTCTAAAAAAATTCAAATTTTTGTTTTCAAAAAAAGTAATTTTTTCTGATCCGCCTGGACTGCCCTATCGGTCAAAAAAGTAACATATTTGGCTATAACTTTTGACTTGTATTTTCAAATGTCATGAAATTTGGTGCGTTTGAAAGATATTCCTCGCTCCCACCTTCTATTAAAATTTCAGCCTAAAATATGCAAATTTCTAGCCACATGTACCTGCCCAAAATTTCTATACAACCAAAAAATGCATGTTGGTCCTTTAGGGATTAAGCAACGAAAAAATACTTTAAAAGTCTTTAAATAAGTTGCTAATAGAAAATTTATCACAACCATGTATTTTTAAAAGTCTACTATGATTTAATAAGACTCTTTGGAAAATTAATTGATAACATAAATATATTTGAAATCAAATTAAGTATTCAAAACCAAGTATCTTTTTATGTTCCTAATTTTCTAATGTATTCTATATACAATTGAGAATTAATTGATCTATATTTCAACATTTAGATTCAAATTTTAGCCACTCAATAATGCATTCACCCCCATGGGTTAATGATCTTCGGGCTTAATGATGCACTTTTTGTTTTAGAATGACATAATAACCACCCCACTTCTCCATAAAGTCAAGTATCTCTTCCCATGACGTCTAAAAGTTATAGCTTTGATATTCAAGGGTTATTTTTCTTCACATTTTTTTTTCTTAATTTGTTGCCACTTCAACTCGTCTTGAAATTCTTTACGGAGTGACTTTTTCTCCTTTTGAGGTTACTTAAGTTTCCCTGGCAAGAACACTTTTGTAGATGTCTAGGAGGATTCAATTATATACACAAAAGATTTTCAACACTTGTAGACATCAAGATATCCATCAAAATGTCAACATTCAACTTCAACGTCCATCAAGATCTTGAAAAAATAATATAAAATAAAATATATTCATTTATTAGACAACTTGGATAGCCCATCCATCAAGTTGGATGACCTATCTGTCAAGGTAATTAATCAACCTCTAAAACTTTAAGGGTATAAGTCCATGACCAACAAAAAAATCAACTTTAAACCTAGTGTTAAATCCTATGAGATTTAAAATCTCTTCATTTGAAAGTTTGTAAAGATTCTCTATAAAATACAATATGGAGGATTATTTTGGAGTTCATTTATAGATAAAAGTTGTAGATTTTAAATTTTAGATTATGTGAATATAATTAAATCTGTTGTAGCTATTGCTAATATTTTAATATTAAATTTAAAAATATCATTTTTAATTTCCTTCTAAATTTGATTTACCAAAAAATATTGGTGATTTTAAGTGATTTTGTTGGAAAGGATTTGAAATGTAATGAAATCATTTTAATAATTTTTGTAAAGTTTTAAATTGTTTAAATCTATAAGCTTTTGCTTTTAATGCTACTTTAGTATTGAAAATCAACTCACTGAAAGTTTCACATATTTAGACTATTTTTGCAATTTTCTTGAAGCATACATTCTTGTGAATAATAATATCAAATCTAACATTTAGAGAATAGTTTGTGCTACTTCCAAAAGATAAACATGTAGCAATTAGTGAAAAAACAATTTTGGTTGTTCTCTAAATTGTTGAGGCTAGTTTGTTCTTTTGACATTGTGAATTACTAATTTGGGGTGTAATTAGAACATTTTGAGAACAATTTTCCTAATTGGTGATTTAGTTTTGCATATACTGGATGTCTAGCTGTATAGGGTTCATTTTGAGTGCGGTGGTTTTATTTAGTTGGCTTGTTAGTTGAATCAGTTAGCATGTTGATTGGTAACTGGCTTGTCTTTCCTATTAGGTTGTCAACGTCGAATTGTTTTTCACCCACTATTGAACATGTCTAGTGTGAATCCCAGCCCAATTTGGTTGTGTTCTTTGATTTTTTGTGTGTTCATTTTGTGTTGATGTAGTGCGAGTGATTGAGTATGTGAGTTTCAATACTATTGGATGAGATATGAAGTTGTAGAGAATGCCAAATAAGAGATTAATAGAGAATAATGGATGTTTTTCTCGTTTAAATTAAAAATTAGTTGTTGTCAAAAAACCTTGAACCTAATTGGATTATGTTAAATGTTTAATCCATGAACTACCAAGTGAATATGTAATGAATTTGATATTGAACAAATTGGAGATGTTTGTTGTGGATGTAAATTAATTTTTAAGAGCCTACTTAGAATGCAATTTGTGAAGTGAGATCATGCTTGGTGTTGTTTCCAAAATTGGAGAGTAGTTTAGTTATTATGATGATTTGGATGTTGCCTATATGGATGCTACATTAGTCTGATTGGATTTTATTGTTGTATGTCTTTGTGTAATGTTATTGCTTGATTAATATATAATTAAGTTATTATTCAATGTTGGAAGTTTTGCTTGAATGTTTGAGTCAGTATCCATTTGGATTATGATCTGATAAATGAGGAGATTAATATTGAATTATGTCAAATTAAATAGAGAGAGTTTGTTTAAGCCAAGTTGGTCTATAATGTGAATGATTTATTTGAGGATTTGTTTGAAAATGTTAGTTGTGATTGAATTGATCCAATTTAGATAATTGATTGAATGTTTGAGTTTAGTGAAATATGTAATATGCAGTGTTATACAAGACTGAGTGAGAGTCTATTTAATTCCAAGTTGGAAAGTGTTAAAGCAAGTGTAGTTGAATTTGTATTAATTTGGTGTTGAGAATCAAAATCTTTGAAGTAGTCTATATCACTCAAAGTCCCAAATCCAATTTAGATGCTAAATACATAATATCAATATAAAAAAAGATAATCAATTTGGAGCATGTTGTACATTCAATTAAGACCAATTCGGTGAATTCAACTATGAGCTATCAAGCCAATTTGGAGCCAATTTGGAGCCAAAGTTGATTGTTGTTATAGCCTATTTGAAAAGGATAAATAAAATAAAATAAAGGAGAAACATAAAGAGGGATGAAAATTAGAATAGCCAAAGAAAAATAAAGATAAAAGATTAAAAGTGCAAATAGGGAGAATCTTATTGTTTGTGGCTATTAAGAATGGAAAGTGAAATTTTTTAACTAGCATACTCTATAAGGAATTATCAAAAATCCTATTTGGAAGAATATTCTCTACTTTGGTACTTAGACTTGGATGGAATTATATTAGTAGCCTATCGAATTGTCTCCTCTAACAAATTAATTACTAAAAAGGATTGGGTTGCCTAATTGGTTATTCTAATCCCTTCTACAAAACCACATACAAATATTTTGGTGTTACACCAATTTTGAAATTAAATTAAATTTTAACAAGGTATTATTGTTATTTTATAAATTTGAAGTATTCTTTAATCTTGAATATAAAAATTATTTTGAAAATTGTTTATAATTTTGTGCAAAGGTATCTATTGCAAAGGTATCTATTGCAAATCTTGATTTTTTAGTGCTAGAGTTTCTTAGAGATGAGCATCAAATCTAATCAATCATGAAGGGATCTTTATTATATTAAAAATTTATGTTAAAAATTTATAAAATATATATTAAGAAGGCATAAATTGACTATGGTTGTTCAAATTATGTCTTTCAACCTCGTGCTTTTTTTATAACCTCAATTTTAGATTTGACATGATAAAAGAAATCGAATTGAAAGACTTTGAATTACTTTCACTATTTTAGCACCCTCATCATCAAATTTTATAATCTTTTAATCCATATGTGATATTGTTGCACTTTCTTTTCTTATATGATCAATGACATGTCTAATTTGAATTTTTAGAGTTATTATCTTTCAGATTCCACTTGGTGGATTACAAATGATTTCAAGAACTTCTTGGAAGAACTCTACTAGACATCCAAGTGTATAGATGAAGGAAATTTTGTCTATTTTTCAACCATTACAAAAAATATGAACCTTGCATAAGGGAAATCAATCCCCAAATAATAGGGAATAACAGTGGAAAAAAAAATTAGGTAAAAAAATCAACAAATTGTGGGGCCTGAAATTGTGGGGATAGCACAATGAAATGATAAATAATGTTTGAAATAAAATTTAATGGAAGTTTGCCACTTTAGCAACCTGACGTGGCACTACTATTGCCACATCAGATAATATTTTAAATATATTATTATTATTATTTTTAATATTTTTTTCCTTACTATGTAATATTTAAAATTCAGACCAACTTAGAGAATAGCCCTCTCATGGCCTTCCTGATTTCTCAATTTTTTGTAATGCTTGTGACTACCATGAATATAAATTGTATATTGAAGATTTATAATATAAAAATCTATAAATTTAAAAAATTTTAATTTTCTAAAATTTTTCATTGATAAAATTTTCATTGATAAAATTTTAACCCCTAAAGGACCATTGTCCCTTGGGGGGACAAATTGGATTTTGGGTGGGTACCTATAGGTTGAAATTTTGTCATGATTTTTTGAAACTTTTTTGAAGATAGAAAAACTGATGAGCTTCATGGGAATATTACTTTTTTTTCAATTGATGTCTAGGAATGAAAGTTATGC
Organism: Climacium dendroides; assembly: GCA_950106755.1. Lineage (NCBI taxonomy): Eukaryota > Viridiplantae > Streptophyta > Bryopsida > Hypnales > Climaciaceae > Climacium > Climacium dendroides. The sequence continues at coordinate 23,693,673 of OX467091.1, forward strand.
CCAAATAAGCTCAAAACAAGGGAAAGGAGGCAGCAGAAAGAAATTTCAAAAATTTGAACTTTTTTTCTAAATTTGTGTTTCTCATAGAGTATATTTTTGTCTACATGGGAAGCTTTGATTAATTCAACTTGGACATTTTATGAGGAAGTTATGGACAATCTTGTTTTTCAGGCAATCAAAACATCTTCCTGAAAAAATAACTTAAAGAATTCATTTCTGAATGCAATTTTTATAATTTTTCTGAATAAAACATTTTATATGATTTTATTTGCTTGCTAGAACAATCTCACCATTGGAATTAATGCATTTTAGTTCCATCTTAAGGATATATTAATAATTTAGATTTTCCTTCTTTCTCATACTTACTTCTATTTAACAATTTTTTAAGCATGAAAATTAAGTCTTTTTTAAAAAGAAAATTCCCTAGACTCTCAACTCAATTTCCCATAGCAAGGATTTAAAGCTCAAAACTTTGTAGTGCAATAAATTTAAGTTAAAAAAGTTCAAAGTCAAATAATCAAGTCCCGCAAGGTGCTAAAAATATTATTTTTTTCACTTTAAATGCAAATATCTTTTAATTTATGCAGTCAAAATTTCTGAAATTGTTTCCACACATTCTCATGCTAGTAAGGTATAAGATCCTACGGTTGGATGTACAAAAAAAATAATTTTCAAGTTTTTTTACTCTCTATTACAGAAATGGCAGTTTTGAGTGTTTATTGGCAAAAATAAGGCCTTGGTTTAATTGATAAATTTATAATTTTAAAAATTTGTAGGTTGTGTATTCAAATTTATAAATTCATATAGATTCAATTTGAATTAATTACTTGATTTAATTTACTAATTTTGAAAATATATGATTATTTTATTTTTATTAAATTTTATATCAATTAGAATGAAATAGTTTTTATCACTAATTTATTTGGTTAATTACCAAACCACTACACTAATGATGGTATTTAGTGTTATGTTACTAATAGTGTTACTTTAGCTTTTATCCTACCCACTCTAAATGTCAATTAATTGGCATTTAGTGTTGTGTTCACTTTTCTGAGTAGTAACTTTTTTGAGCATGTCATAGGTTTCTTGGGTTCTTACGTTTTTCTTTGCATTTTGATGAAATAATTAGGTAACACTAAATGTAAACTTGTAAAAAATTTATACCCAATAGTTGACAAATAGTGTCTATGTTGACATTTAGTGTTGGTAACATTAACCGGATTGTTGACATTTAGTGTTGTGCTTCGTAATTAGAGTTGCCAACACTAAATACCATCATTAGTGTAGTAGGATGTTCTTAGTTCTTAAACCTAAAACAATATTGACCTTTAATTAAAGTAGTTACTCAAAATTGATCTACTTTTGGGACCAATACATAAATTTTTTCATTTCTACAACAATGGCTAGAAAGTCATTCACCAACCACTTTTTAATTAGAGCGTTCTTATTGGTTAACATTCTTATTACAATAATCCTAAAAGGTCATGACCATATTCTTAAAGTAGTTAATTGAACATTTATTATGCAATTTCTAAACAAATAGGTGCATTTTTCATCTCTATTGTCTCTCCAAAGTCACTCATTTGCTATAATTAGTCTTCAATGTCCTTTGTCAAAATTTGATATTAATGCAAATTTTAAAAAAGTGATTCAAAAAAATTCATACTAAATACATAATATGTTTCAAAAGTCTGAAAATTTCTCTATAGGTGTACAACATAGTGTAAAATATCACGGTTGAAAAAATTTACTATATCATTGGAAAATTGGAAAAATTACTATCCAAGGTAATAGATTCAAAGTTCAAATTGCAATGAAGTATTCAATTTATGAAATTTTCAAATTATCAAATTAGAGTAAAAACTAGACTTGATAAGATTCTAATCCCTAATGACCCAAGTGACCATTTTCTAGTCACTACCTCTCTTTTTTGAGTTGCTCATTCTCAATTTTCAGTTTTTTTAAAATAAAAATTATTTTTAGAAAGTAGATTGTGTTATAAATCTAGTGGCAATAGTTTCATCAAATTACAAGTTAAACTCCACCTTGTGGAATTTTCAAAGTTATGTGGTATAATGTAGTTTAAAGATTTTTGAAGAGGTTATTTGGACATGGATTAGAAAGTTAGCTAATCAATGTGATTTCTTGCCCACCTCAAAAAGGGTAAATCTAAGGAACTTAACAAAAAGACAAGTGCCCTATTTTTTCTCTCTTACAAACACTATTCAAGTCTTAGTGACCATTATGCATTGCAAGCTCCACTATGAATTGTAAAATGCTTGGAATATTGTGAAATATTATATGTACATTCTCAACTCTTTTATCTTTTACTAAGCACAAAAGGGCATCATTTCAAAATACTCTCACAAAGATATGCTCCTTCAAAGTGTGTTGCCCTATATATCCATTGACCCAAATAAAACTTCAAACTTAAATACCTCCGTAGTCAAATAATCTGAATTTTTTTGAGGTGCTTATTCTCAATGTTAACTTCAAGATCCTATGTTTACATTATATCCAATCTCAAGAAAAAATGAGAAAACAAATTGCCCAAGTTTCTGGTAGTTTTGGCTCATTTGGAAAGGACAAATTTCCTTGGATCATTGGGGGTTAAATTTAAAAAAGTTTGTTTTTATGACTTAAATCCAAATCCAAAGAAAGGAGAAATTGTCCAAACATTCTCCATAGTACATGATCTATGAATTTGCCATTTTTTAATGTAGAAAAATCAAAGTATATCAGAAGGAGGAAATATACAAAATCTTTTTATTGACATTGTGTTCGAGAAACTCCCCCAAAAAATTGGATGAAAAATCTTTTTTTTCATCCTTGAAGCCTCCCTGAAAGCGTTTTGGGGTTGAAACACGAACAGCAGTGACAAGCATCAAACTTCGTCGTCCCATGGACGAGACGTTGGCACCAGAGACGAAAAGTCTGCTGACCCGAACGTTCCGGCGCCCCTTCTTCTCACGAACGTTCCTCTTGAGCCCCCCGTCACCAGACAGCCCCTCCTGGAATCCGCCACACAGCTTGAGACTCAAGGCTCCAAACGAGGAGCATTCCCTTCATAAGTTTGCCTTTGCCCTCTTTCAACTCATCTCTTCACTCTTCCTGCGCTCATTAAGCTTTTCCCCAACTTCGCCGTTTCATTGGATTTGAAGTTCATCATCTAGCTCCGCTATTAGGAATTTCACAAGATTTTTTCAAGCTCTCGTCGAAGCTTTCAACTCGCATTGCTGAATCGTCCCCTTTCGAGCATTGGAGTTTGGGTTTGTTGGGATTGTGGAGAAGGGATTTCAGTGGCGCACCTTAAGATTGTTTGTTCAAGTTTGCATATCGAAGAGCAGAGGAGAGAGGGGTAGGGAGAGGGGGGAGGTTGTAGTTTTGGATTCGAGGTTTCGAACCAAGATGTGTTACGAGGGGACTTCCGGCGAGTGCAGCAAGCACCGGAGAATGCACCTCCAGAGTAGTCCTTCCTCGCGCGTATCTAGCGGCTGGCAGGAAGCGCAGCTGAAGGAGGCGTTTGATTTGATGGACCGGGATGGCGATGGCACAATTAAGGCCTCGGACTTGATGCATTTTTTGCAGTATTCTCTTAAGAGTGAGCATGGTGACGAGGATGTGGAGAGTATGATAACGCTTGCGGATAGGGACGGGAACGGCGCCGTGGACTTTGAGGAGTTTCTGTCGTTGGTGCAGCCGCGGATTACGCCGAGGTCGCCGTCGCTTGGGAATCACGCCTTGGGAGAGATTTTCCGTGTGTTGGATCGGAACGGGGATGGCGTTTTGACCGCAGAGGATTTGAGCGGCGTGATGGAAACCCTAGGGCAAGCTTTGTCGGAAGAGGAGATTCTTGCTATGGTGCAAACCGCGACGGGGTCGGATCGGCGGCACGTGACGTTCCAAGACTTCTGCCTTCTTATGAGCTCTCCCGGTGCGCAATAAATTTGGAGTTCTGTAGGTTTTTCTTCCACGAAGTTAATAAGTAGGTTGCAATGCGCTTGTCTTAGTGTGAGAGTGCGTTCACACATTGGCGGTATGACAACGGTAGAAATAGCAGGCGCAATGTGAGTAGAAGAACGTACTACGTGTTGCTCACAATCCCCTAGCTCGGCATAAGTTCCGTACCGATGCAAGGCAGCGAAGCTCGTGACAGAGCTTGAGATGATGATGATGAAAAAAAAGTTAGGTTAAGAACTCAATAGAATTTGTGTAGAATTTCTACCAATCAATGTTCCTCTGCTTGGAACTAAATTCTTTTACTGTAGTTACCGATTTTCCTCTTCACCGAGCAAGAGGTACTCATCGACTACATCTCGTAGTCTTGTTCCTTTTTTCTGCAAAGAGAACACACTTTTGAAAAAAGATTGCACAATTGTGCGTGCATTTGAACTTTCATGTTTGTGTATTTTGAAATTTTTTCATGTTCGTGCATTGAAATTTTCATGTTCGTGTTGGTAATTTTCCTCGTTCGCGTCATATGGGCATCTTTCATCCGTTTCATGGAGTTGCAGCTTTGTCTGCAACAATGATATTATTTTATGGTACTTTCGGCTTCCATGGTTTCCATGGTCAATAGTGGTCCATCTGTTGGGCTTGGAGTGAGTGGCCCACAGGGAGCTTCTGCTGCTAGTACCTCTGGATGCCCAACGTGCTGAGTTTCGGGGCGCTCGATTCAAACTGTGAGGCCCACAAGTGTTGTTTTGCAGGTTGCTGCTGGCGGTCTTTCCGCATTCCGCACTCAGGGTCTAGATTTTTCTTAATGTTTTTTTTTTTTTTCCTTAGGCCGCCAATGACTTTTGAAGCTGATGGCAGTGGCCGACAATTGGACTTTTGGTAATGGAGATCGAATCAGTCTGCCACCACTGACCAAACGCGTATCCGCGCCGCATTGCCTAACCGCTAACCCCAAGAGCATCTCCACGGCAGGGCGATACTGGGCTCCGAGACAGCCACGCCAACTGAAAAAAAGATGACCGGCCACTTCAAAAAGTGAACAGGGCACAAATGAAAAAAAAAGGTGACCGGTCACTTCAAAAAGTGAACACCAACTGAAAAGATGACCGGCCACTTCAAAAAGTGAACAAGTGTAGGCAAATAGAGACTCTTGGGTGTGGCTCACTAAGAGCACTGCCACCAATTATGGCAATTGACTTTGGCAATGTCATTTTTTGCTTGTGCTTTGATTGAAAAAAATGGGTTTGTATCCACACCACATCATGCTTAAAGTTGTGTTGGTCTTCTTGTCACGTCTACATTTGCTCGGCATCTAAGGACCTTTATAGTGGGCAATATTACATTTATGTCAACTTCGTCAACTTTGACTATGGCTTTTATGGAAGACATGGAGTCTACATTTGCTCGGCATCTAAGGACCTTTATAGTGTGCAATATTACATTTATATCAACTTGGTCAACTTTGACTATCGCTTTTATGGAAGACATGGAGGCTAATTAAGAAGTGTGAGAAGAAAAGCGAGAACTTTAGCGAGGACTTTAACCCCTCATTGCCTAGGGGGACCAAAAGTGTCAACATATAGTTTCAAGTCCAATTCAAAGTGTTGTAACTTTTGCATTTGATGTCTAAATTCAATAAATCTTATAGAAAAATTTGCATTCTCTTTTTCTAGTTTATGAGGTAAAATTTTCAGATCAATCCAAAATGTAATGATTTCTTGAAAGCCAATTGAAGTTCATAGGTTCAATTTGAGTTCACCAAACTGCATTTGAAGGCTGCAACTTTTAGGGCTTGTATCTCCTTCATCCAACGTTCGTTTTCAAACAAATTTGTTGGATTATGTTCCCCTTGAAGTAGTTATTTTGGTAAAATTTTCATGTCAATCCAAGTTGTTTGAATGTTTGGGAGCAATTCGAAGTTCAAAATTCCAACATTTTTGGATTACAACAAACTTTGGCGACTTGTTTCTTCTTCATACAGTGTTTGTCTGAGAAGCAGTTGAGTAGGAAATTCAGCCTTAGATGTGTTTTGGGCAACTTTTCTTGCTATTTTTTGACATTTGAAAGCCATATTGCAGACACAATTAGTCAATTCAATGATATTTTCTTCCACCAATGTATTTGTATACTAGTTTTGAATCACTTTATAATTTAAAGTTTTTTTCATTTGATTAGGTTTAGAAATATAATTTCACCTCCAAATGTGTTGCTAGGAAAATTTCAGCATCCTTTTTTAACACTAAAACATTATAATTTTGCAATCTATGTGGTCAAATGACTCCAAATTTGATTCACATCATTGTAGCATGTATACTACAAGATTGTATGGTTGAGATCTCAATAACTTAGTGACATTTTGAACTACAACACTTTAAAAGCAATAATAATTTTTGAACTCAAACAAGCTGTAGGCAATGAAGGGTTAAGGGTTTGCTAGTGCAAAGCATTGGATCTTGAGTGCACCACCACATCTCATGAGGCAATAAGTTCCTTGCCACTTCTTCATTGAGGTTCAATTTTATAGAACTAGTGGCAGTGCTCTAAACTTTTTTAAAATCCTTTTCGCTGCATGTTTTCAAATTTTTCTCTTCAAAAGCTGAAATGATTCTCTTCAAAATAATAAAATAGTAACAATGAGTGGATATTTGATTGCTTGGCGAGTCTCCCTCGGAGGCTCTTATTCTTCAATAAAAATGGGCATTTGAACAAGGTACACCAAACCTCCAAGATTCCTCATTTAGCACCCTTGTTTGGAGAACTTGCAATGGAGATGCTCTAACCAATAACCACTTTGAAATGCTACGTACTGTTTGGTTCAATAATCTTACAACTTGCCTATTGTGCCATTAAAAGAATTTTGCATAATATTAAATGTAATTTTTATTTTTTGTCTTGCATAATTAACATTCAATTTTTACACAATCCCACTCGAGCATACCAAATTTTAGTTTCTAAAAAGTAAAATTCCAATTTTGGTGAATTGCTTCATTTAATATTCATGATTTACATGATAATTGAATAGAAAACTTTAATTTGGTGATAGATTTTTTTAATTTGATCACATCAATATGTAGAAAACATCTATATGCACATCTTTCCTTCATCAAGCATTTGCTAGTAAATAAGCTTGTTACCACCCTAATTTGGAATCTGAATGTCTTGGGGCCAATTCCAAGAGGGAAAATGTTTTTTTAACATTTGCACTTGTTTTATGAATCAAAACCAAGTGGAATTATAATTTTTCAATTAAAATTGAAATTTCTAAGAATTCAAAATTGTCCATAGAGTTTAGTCTTAAATGTCCTACTCAAAACTACCATTTCTACTGCAAAGAGTAAAAAAATTTGAAAATTGTTTTTTTTCACATCTAACCATAGGATCTTACACCCAACTAGTATGAGAATGTGTGGAATAAATTTCAGAAAATTTGAGTGCACAAATTGCAAAATATCTACGTTTAAAGTGAAAAAACAGGGGGTTTTTTGCGGATTATTTGACTTTGAACCTTTTTAACTTTATTTTTTTGCACTACAGAGTTTTGAGATTTAAATCATTATGGTGGAAAATTAAGTTGAGAGTCTAGGAAAAAAAATTCAAAAAATTTTAATTTTAATTTTAATTTTTTTTTAAAATTGTTAAATAGAAGTAGGTATTTGGTAGAAGGAAAATCTAAATTATTTATATCTCTAAAATGGAATTAAAATGCACTAATTCCAATGGTAAGATTCTTCTAGTAAGCAAACTAAACTATGGGAAACTCTTTTTTTTGAAAAATTGTAAGAATTGCATTTAAAAATGAATTCTACGAGTTATTTTTTCAAGATGCTTAGATAGTTCAAAAAACAAGATTGTTTATAACTTTTACATCACATATCCAAATGAAATGAATAAAAGCTTTCCATGTAGTCAAAAATATAGTATATGAGAAAAAAATTAAAAACTAAAAAATTCAAATTTTTGAAATATTTTTTTGCCGCCTGGTCTTGGAGCTTATATGGGCATAGCTTTTGTTCATAGGCACCAATTGAAAAAATAATAATATTCCCATGAAGATAATTAATTTTTCTATCTTTAAAAAAAATTCAAAAAATCATGACAAAAATTGAGACTCTAGGTACCTAGCTAAAATCCAATTTGTCCCCCAAAGGGACAATGGTCTTTTAGGGGTATAAAATTTAAAAAAACAAAACATCCAAATCATTGAAAAAGAATAAAACATTCAAACTTCATTTTTAAACTTGTATTAATTCAAAGATTTTTGATAAAAGTTATTCTAATATGTCAAAATGAAGTTTAAAAATGAAGTTTAAAATTCTACTATGAATATAATTATTATGTTTTTACAATGAGTGATCAAGCTCTCATCTTTACATTATTCCATACTATTTGGGGACTTATGATTGACTCCTTTCAATACAAAAATGATGTCTCCACCCTACATTCCTACAAAGCCAATGATGTAATTCTTTTATTTTATCGTCAAAATTTGATTTTGATGCTTATAGTTAAATTGCAATGGTATTTGATTCAAAGAATTCTTTGGATTTTTGGCAAACCATCTTTCTTTAAGCTTGCAATTATTTGTTGATGGTATTTCTTGTTGAGATGATATTTGAAATTTTGTTTCAATACTAGCATATCTTTGAATGAAGAGGATTATAGTCTTTTGAAATTTAAAGTTGAAAGAAAGTGGTTAGTCAGAATTGGATACTAGAAGAAATGAACTACAAAATTTTGATAAGGAAAGGTTGCAACTTATTCCCTTGGAGGAAATAACCAACTCCTACAAAAAAAAAAAAAGTAAATTACTAGGGCATCTCTTAAATCTTCTCAAAATGCTAAATGGTATTATAGTGGAGGATTGGTGGTATTGCCGTATTGTTGTCAATCAATGATTGGATACCTCCAAATATTTATTGTTGACTCTTCATTTCAAAATTTTCTATTATTACCATAGTTTCAAAAATAAATAGTTACTTGTGAAATTGGTTTTTTAGATTTACATATGTGTGAAAAACTTTGAATCATTTCATTTTGATTAATAAGATGAAAGTTATATTAGATTGGGGCTATTGAACTAACTCTTGGATCTACTCCTATGTACACAAAATAATGAAATTAGATTGCCTCTCACTAATTTCTCAACATTTTACACTATATAAATATTTACTATTACTACAGAAGGATGAAAATATTTTTATCAATAATTAGAGAGTCAAAGAGTCATATGTACCTCCATGCACAAGTTAGAGAATTGCATGCATAACATTGTTAATCTCTAAAGGACCATATAGCATTTTTTGGAACACAACTACACTAGTATGTGAGCCTACAAATGAGAACCTATGAGCCTTGAGTCTAGATATATGTAGGTACTCTACAACCATTGAAGATGCCTACAATGTATGTATCTATATCATAGGTATCCTATGACCATGAAAAGTACTTATAACTTAGGCAACTACTATATGGGTACTATAATATACATATCTTATAACCATGGAAAGTGTCTAGCAGTATAGCCTCAATGGTTCAAGATCCTAAACTCACATGCTAGTATCCCTCTTTTATAAGCCTAGAAAATAAATTAACCCTCTTCTAATTTTTATAAGATTTAGAATGCTAATACAAAGGAAAAAGACACCAATTGGCATTGGACACCCCCAATATAGAGTCCCATTTCATTTCTACTATGTTCTTGGCAAATTCTTGACATTGTTCACTAGAAGAATCCCATGTTTTTTTATGATAGCTATACATGCATATTTTTTGGAACATCAAGATGTCAATGGGAAGATGGTCTAGAAGGCATATTTTTGTGGATGTTGTGGAAGACAGTGGCATATTACTATAAAGCAAGTTGATGCTGTCATTGGTGTTAATGTTTTATTTGACATGAATACAAACATAATAATGTTTTTTTAAATGTCCAAAAAAATATAGTGTTGCTATGTCAAGGAGCAAATCCATTCCAATTGTGTATAAGTATGTCAAAGAAATTGTGCATTGAAGTAAAACATTGACCAAATGTAAAATAATACAAGAGAAGGGCAACCACTTGGCATGCTTTGCAAAAAAAAGAAAATGGATGGATGTATACTATGGATTAAAAGAGAAGTTCTTTATACAAATGCAATAGTAGGAAATAAAACAATTGTAATCTATGTACAATATGCGAAGCAAAAATTGTACTCAAAGTATAATTTTTGAAATAACATCTAGATGTCCAACAATCAAGTTTTCATCTTCAAATTATCCCATATCCTTTGAGGATTCATGATGGATAATGGATTTCATTATAGAAACAACCTCTCCATATTTTATACTCACTAAATGTCAATGAAGTAATTCCTTTACTTTGCCATTAAAAATTCTTTTGATGGTAGATGTTTATTTTTACTTTACTTTGAACTTTTTGGCTAACATTGGACATTTTCTTTTTCTACAACTTGGTCATTTAATTCTTGCCAATTTCAACAATTTTTCTTGTTCATTTTATTTTTTTCAATTTTTAAAAAAATGATTATTTTTTGTTGATTGTAACAAATAGGCATGATATGCACAAATTATATTAATATGTCTAAAAAGTGTGATAACTAGGCATGCCATGTTATTCTTTTTCTAGTTCCACGTCATAAAATGACAGATGAAAAAATTCCCACGTGGCTTTCTTTGCTTGTGTGGAGTTTATATGGTAATGAGGTGGTAGTCACATGGCAAGAATTCATCACAGTCAAAGACCATGTTTCTATATACGTTAATTGAAAACAACTAGTTTCAGGCATACTATTTGAGATTTTAGATGTTTTTGCCATGTCAATCTTGAAACAGTTTTCACGTATCTAAACAAATATGATTTTCTTCTAGTGGTTCCCTATTATTGAGGACATCAATCCCAACCATGTACATTAAGGTGAAGTACCCAATGCCACCATCCACCCAATTCCGCTACCTATATGTTCCTCCCATTTGCATCACTGGCCCACCTATTATTACAATCTTTGCAAACATTTATCATGATGGCAATGTACTTGGAAAGTAGACACATTAGCCTATGCTTTAACAAAGATTTGCCCATGCTTCAACAAGGGTTTACTCACATTTTAACATTTTAGCTTTGAAAAATTACAAAAAATCCACTTCTTGTCGGAATGTCTTCATTCTTTTTGAAATTGACCTCTCTCAAACTTTTCAATCTCTAAAAATTATGAAAGTTAACAAATAGCTTTTCCAAAGTACCTAGATAGTAAATTTGTGTGGTAATGGATATTTCTACCTTGGTGCTAGACATGATGGTCCAATGCTCCATTATCTAATCATTGGCATATTCCTCTTTTAAATGTATTTGGCCATGTCACATGCATTTAGCACAAATGTTTTGCATTGATGGGATGTGGATCTTTTCTTCTTTTCTTGTTGACCAACTACTAGAATGAATCCCTTACTTAAAGGCTGACTCCTCATATTCAAGCCAAAATTGTCTTATTCAACTTACCTATGCAGTTGCATTTTGGAAAAAAAACACATGCCAATAACTTCTTGATCCAGCCACCTCTTGTTTCAAAAGTTGCTTGTCGAAGCTCTTGGAATTTAATAGTTGCATTTTTTCTTAAAAAATTCATAGGAAAAATTGAAACAATAAAAGCCAATCTAAAATCCATTTTGTTTCCTACCTAATAAGGACAATAGGACTTTAAGAGTTCATAACATAATTCATGTTTCAAAGATTTCTATAAAGTTGTCAACTCATTTTCTTTTTTTGCATTTGGAATGATATTATTTTTCAATATTTATGGTCAAACTCCACAGAATTTTACCACATGATGTCATACAAGTTTGGTTTGAGATCCTATGGTTAAATTATATAAGAAAAAATCATCTCTTGCATTTTCAAATCATTGTATGAAAAATGGTAGTTTTAAGTGGGTTTTGACCAAAAATAGTCTCAAAAATTTGGATGTAGCTCATGAAATATCAACCTTTATTTAGTTCCTTGTTTGATTTTCTTATTCAATCTCAATTTCTTTTGAAATGAAAACAATGCATGATTACATGCAACTTCATTATATTAGTTGTTTTCTAACTAAAGTTGAGTTTTGGTCCTATCCATGCACCTCTAAGCCACAAAGAAGGATCTAAAGTATTTTTAATACCAATGTAACGGTATAAGAATTTTTGGTCCCACTTTTTGAGTCATTGGTGCATTGGTAGGACCAAATGCACATGAAAGTGCAAAAAAGATTGCATTTGTCGATATAAACATTTCATCAGAGACAAATATCATTAAACAAGTTGTGAGTATTATAAAAAGAGCAAAAAATTCTAAAACGAATTATGATGCTTATATTGTCTATAAAGTAAAATCATCCAAATAAGTTTTATGGCACTATATGCATAAATAGGATGGAAGAGAAAGTGCACTATAAAGCAAAATGCAAATGGTTGCATAGGCTTAGGAGATGAAATAAATTACTTACAAATTGTCAAAAATGAGATAGTATGAGGCTATAAGTGATTGAAACCTACATGAATCTAAAATGCATTTGATGCACATCAAGGAAAGACATACAAATTGGTCTAAACATTACCCAAACAAATTAATAAAACTTTACTAGGAATCATACCTCTCCAAAGCCACCTTTCTACAATATCATAAATGGATTCTTTCACATTTTTAATGACCACCAACACCACATTGTTATTACTTTTCTACTACTCACCATTTTGGATATTTTGTTGGTTTATTTTCCATCCAAAAATAGAAATCATTTCATTAAAGTTGTTTGTGTAGAGTTTTATACTTATATGAGTCTTAATTCACAATATTTCATTAATGGATTTGTTGGATTTTTTTTTAAGAATAATCTATGCTTGTAGTTGTTTTAATGTTTTAGCTAGATGGAAATGGCATGTGAGTAAACATTCTTATCTACCAAAAGACCCATCAAAACACCAATGCCTTGACCTTAGAGGTTTGTACTTTGTAGAAGAGAATTGCATTCCTACAATTGGTTATTTAGACCACTACTAATATATCTTGCAACTAAAGGTACCTCAAATTGGATATTGTTTCTCTTTTGGAGAAATCACAACACACCCAATAAGTCCTTTTTAGATTCTTCTTAGACTCTTATATACGAGAAACTACAAGCATTGGTAGCACCTTCATGCTAGTAGATAGGATTTTGTGAGTTGCTTAATGAGCAATCATGGTGAAATAGAATGGTTTGCTTAATTTACTACTTTGAGTAGAATAAAACTATTAGTATGTACAGTGATTTTCTTGCTATTATAGCAACATAATACATTTTTAACAACATAATACATTTTGTAGTTGCCTTTGACACCCTTAGAAAAGCAATTCAAATTCCTTTCCTATGCACAATCTTGAACTCATTTCAAAACTTGAACTCATTTCAAGTAGTAAGTACCCCAATAACAAAAGTGAAGCACAAAACAGACAAATGTTTGTCACTCCTTGATAAACATGCATACTTTCTGTAACAAAAGTGAAGCTTCTGAGAGTTTTTTTAATCTCCAACTACAATGGAGGAAACCAGGAGAGTAAGTTTAGATGAGAATGCCATGAACGTTGGAACGATAGCGTTGCTACATTATTCACCCGTCATGATAGCAGAAGTAATTCAACACAAATTTGCACATTGCTGACCATAAATTACAGTTTATGGACTTCAATTTTTCGTTGATGATCTTTCTCTAAAACTTAGGGTGCAGACTTTGGAGGGCTTGCGTAAAGGAAGCGATATCGTCAAATAGAAGTCATTACTACTCACTGAAAAGTTCTGAGGATGGCACAAGTTGATCTAAGCATGTCCAATTTCTGAAACCCTTTATTCTCCACGTACAATCAAGCACACTGCATACAAACCCTCTTAGCATATGACACCATTGATAAACAGGGTTGAAACTTCGCAACAGGCGCAGCAGACGGGAGTATTCACCTATTAGTCTGAAACACCAGAAACAGTAGGTTGCAGGGGACATGAAAGCTAATGTCACTACATGACAGTAGTGATGTCGAATCTCTAAATCGAGATTCTCAAAATCGAGATTCACTAAATCGTCAGGAAGGAATACTGGATACCATCATGGATTAGGAACAACATGTCGACAAAAGGAGGTTTGGATATCAGAACTCGTACACTCAGAGAATCAGGAAGCATGTGTTACCAGTATTCAGAGCATAATGGAAACAGTCACGACATCAAGCATTGCTTATGTGATGAATGAGGGAAACCACTGGTCTCAAAATTCGATGCTTATGACTGTGCAGCGCAAATTGAAGTCAACAAATTTGTGACTTACAAGCTTGCACACTCAGAAACACACACGACCTTCAGTTCACTAACCAATTCCTGACGCTCTGTTCACAATCATAAACCACCTGATCATACTTACAGCGCAACCTAATCTGTAACCCATGGTCAGGAAAACGACCTGCCATTTCAAAGCATCATCCCTAAAAATAGAGACACGACAAAACATTTTCCAGAACAGACACATTATAAATCAATATTTCACATCACATCATAAAGAAGAAATATTAGGAGTATCTACGAAGGACTCGAGCAGCAGAAACAAGAGGTTGAAAAGTCGCGACGACGCGACCAGCATTTGGCATTGCAAAGAATTTGACAATGTAGCAAGTGTAACCCGCTTTTCCTTAAACCTAAGAGTGTTTTTTTTATCAACTAATAAACCATGACCACAAGCCGAGGAAATGAACCCTAAACCCCAGCCCGGCACATGAAATGAACTCAACTACCTGCAGCGCGTACAACCTTTTATTTGATGCTGCACTGGGCCCCCGCAGTCTCCAAGACCTTCTTCGCCTCCTCGGCCTCCTCCTTCGTAATTCCCTCCTTCACCTTCTTCGGCAACGAGTCAATCATATCCTTCGCCTCCTTCAGCCCCAACGAGGTCAAGGTCCTGACCGCCTTGATCACCGAAATCCTGGACGCAGCCGGCACCTCATCCAAGCTCAAGTCGAATTCCGTCTTCTCCTCCACAGCGGCAGGTGCGGCACCTCCAGCAGCAGCAGGCGCAGCAGCAGCGGGCGCTCCGAAGGAGAGAGCAGAGATCCCGAGATCCTCCGACAAGCGGTCTGTGAAAATCTTGGCGTCCGCGAGAGTCATCCCCTTTACCTTCGTCAACAAATCCTCCATGTCCGTCACCAAGGCGCGAGCCACGAGCGACTTCTTCTGCAAGCGCAGCGGGGCCGCGCGGGTAACGGCGAATTGCAAGCGGGAGGATGATTCCCCCGTTCGGCTTAGGGAAGAGGAAGCGCCCAAGCTCGCGGGGAGGGTGACGAACGAAGCTTGCGCCATGGCTGCCATTGTAATTCAATCCTACCTCGAGGGAAAATTGCAATGCGAGCGCGAAAAGATTGGATTGCAATGGCGATGGCGGAGACGAAGAGCGGGGAGGAAACAGAGGAGGGTGGTCCATATACACACAGAGTGTGTACATTATCCTCTTCGGGGTTCCCTGAGAAGTTCCCCTGTCCTTATCCCATGTTCCCGAATTCTTTACAGGGCAGGTAACGATGGTCCAGTGTCTGGAATATTATACCGTGGACGGTACCGTACGTGTGTAGGTCAGTTTCGGAAGTAAGTAGGGAAAATTTGGATTGTGTCTAAAATTTTAAAAATTGTACAACTATTCCTGAAAATCTACAAAAAGTTTCATTGTTGTTGCTAATTCTGAATATTCAAAAATTATTCTTGACAAAATTCAGAAAAAAGGAATACACTTACGCATGAATAGAAAAAAAATCAATCTAAAATTAGGAGTGTCTAAATATTAGAAAAAACAAAATGCTAAAAGTCAAGAAATCCAAATCAAGCTACTGAGCTATCAAACTATAAAAACTAAACTATTTTGGCAGCAAGGTGCTAAAACTAACCTATCCGTAGAGTACTTGTATCCCTTGGCAACATGGTTTTCAAAAATATCTCAAGTTGCTACGCTAGAAAATCAAATTTAATTACCCTTGGAAGGACGGAATCTATAACCATACAATTTGCCTCAATTTCTTCTTCTTCATTGTTTCCTCTAATTTGCAACTAAATTTGAATGAGAATTATTTTGTTTTATTTTTCAAACATGAAATTGCATTTCTTCTATAATTCATAAAATTTTCAGATTTATTGGTGATGATTTCAAATTACCATGATTCTTTTGAAGAAAAAGTGAAAAAATTCATATCTTATTTTTGACTTAAAATCCTTAATAGGTTTCAGTTCACTAGTTTGGCTCAAATTTCCAAAAGATCATTTACATGTCTGAAATTGAGATTAATAGCAAGAAGGTAGGAGTTGCAAAAATACACTAGAAGGGCTTCTTTTGTAATTCATGGCAATTCTTGATTTATAGTAAATTCTCGGACACACCCACAAGCCCCTAATTATGTGTGTGATGACAGAGAGAATCTTTTCTTCCAACAAAAAAAGAGTAGATTAAATTATGTCGTTTTAGATGAAAGCTTTTTTTATCATCCAATGGCTATATTTGGTCTATTTTTGCATTCTAAAGTTAAAAGCATCAAGGACTAAAATTATTTGATGAATGTATTTATAGAAATAGGACTTATCTTTTTAGAATTAACAAGTGTGATATCTTCATATTTTGTAGCTACAAATAAATCACTTTTGATATAATTTTCTAAATTTAAATGTATTGAAGAAAATTTTGGATTCATATAAAGAACTTCATTGATTTGTCCTTTGAATACATGAAACACTAATTTATCAAAATCACACTATTTCAAAAAAGTATTAGTTGAAATAATATTGTAGCCTACTAATCTCTTTCACTAGTATGACAAATTAGTATAAGTACACATTAGTACAACCAAACCTTCTAATCTATTTCACAATATTCTCTTTCATCTCTATCTACTTATTAAACAATAAATTCTCTTCATTTGCAACAATCTAAGTAATATTAATTATTATATAAACAATATATATTTTAAATAAGAATTTAAATCTATAAACATTCTTTCATGTTTTTTAATCCTTTGTACAAATCTTTTTGTAAAATGATAGCCTAATACTTTTTAGAATTATTCTTGCCAAAATTATTGTTTGGTTACAAAATTATAATGTAAATTAGTCTTTGCAAAATTCTAAATTAAAAAATCTTAAAAGTACATACATCTAAACCTTTCTAATGTTACAATTTAGGTATCCATTGGTAGTGATAAAATAAAAAAATTTAACATTGTGACAATGTAGTATTCATCACATGAAAAATGAAATTAAAAGTACTTGTGATTGAAAGAGTGAAGAAGAACGTTTGGAATTATTTTTATTTTTGCTTTATTCATGATTCCATTTGTATGTAATCTTTTATGAAATAAAAAATTGGATCATTCTAAAAATATAAAGAAGTTTTGATCTAGGTACGTATTCTTCCTTTTGAAGTGAACAAATGATAATAGAGAATGTGTTATTAAAGAGGTAAAGGAGAATTTTTTGTTTTGACTCCAAAGAATTTCAAGTCAAATTTCAAACATTTCATCCATGGATGTGAATGGATGAAAGCTTATAGCCACGGTCCGAACTCGAAGTCCTAAACCCTTCCACCCCCTTCCAACCCTAGAAAGTCCTACCCTCCTCCACGTTGTAGTTCTTTCTGTGCTCGGCCCAATCGCCCCTGCACTGCGCCATCGCCAGCCCGCTGCTGTGCTTCTCTTCGTCGGCGCTCCGCAGCCACCATGGTGCGTATCCTTCCCTTTGTAACGGCGATCAGCATTCGCTTCTGTTTTTTGGATGTGAAATTTCCATGCAGTTTTAGGGTTTCTTCCTTTTTTGTGACTGAAGCTGGTTGTGTCCTGTGGTTGCGAGCAGTCGCTCATTGCGGGCGAGGAGTTTCAACACATTCTTCGTGTTCTCAACACCAACGTCGATGGACGCCAGAAAATCATGTTCGCCCTGACCTCCATCAAGGGAGTGGGACGTCGTTTTGCCAATCTGGTGTGCAAGAAGGCCGACGTAGACATGAGCAAAAGGTGCGTGAGGCTATATTTTAGGTGTCGTTTTTCAAGAAACAAAAAATCTCTTTGGAGTGATAACATTTTGTAGAACCTCCTGGTAATTTAGATTCTAGCCATTTCTTGAATTGATCAGCTAGGGTTTATAATAACTGATATTTAGGTCATTTGTGATCGTCGATGCTCTTCCAAAATTTCGTGCAATATTCTCACTGCCCCTATGTAATTATATTTAGGGCTGGTGAGCTGTCCGCCGCCGAGCTCGAGAACTTGATGGTGATCGTTGGCAACCCTCGCCAGTTCAAGGTGCCAGATTGGTTCCTGAACAGGAAGAAGGACCACAAGGATGGTCGGTACTCCCAGGTTGTGTCCAACGCCTTGGACATGAAGCTCAGGGACGACCTTGAGCGTCTGAAGAAGATCAGGTATGATAAATTCCATTATTGTCTTCCTCTGGATGAATAATTATGCTAAGTGCTTCCGCTGCGGTGCTGACATTTCTTTCGGTGTGGCTTGGCTGCGGCTGTTCTTTGTCGAGGATTTTAGAATTACTTTTCACTGATTGGAGTCGATGTTTTGTTTCTCCAGGAACCACCGTGGTCTTCGTCACTATTGGGGCTTGCGAGTACGTGGACAGCACACTAAGACGACCGGACGACGTGGAAGAACCGTCGGTGTGTCCAAGAAGCGTTAGTGTGTCTTATAAGGTACAAGCTTATGCAGCAGCTGCATGCCGAAATTTTCAGAGCTCGTGGTTGTTGTATAGACCACTTCCGAGTTCGCCATCATGAATGTATAACAAGAGTTTTCTTGCATTGTTTTTGAAATACCTTGATCGTCCTCATCATTATGTGAGGAAACGATTGCTCAGAACTACTTCCTGATCTGAAATTAAGAACTGGACAATCCGAGGCATTGCAGTGTTACGAACAGGTTCAGTTCGAGAACTTGAAAGGTCAAGTGCATTTAGCTTTAGTCTCTCCAGCATGAACTGTACGAAGAATGTTGTTTTGACAATTTGGTTGTGTCGGCGGACTTGGGGAAAGAGCTTGGGCCTCCGAGTATCTGCAATGTATTCAGAATTATCTCTCTTTGACCCTTTCTGGCGGGTATCTGGCCTCTTGTTTTGACAAGGCAGTTTGGAAGAGTTTTATATGAGAATATCGATGTGTTCGAATACTCTAATTTTTCAACAAACACATAATCTGCCAAGTCCATCGATAGTTCAATGCAACTATGTCCATCGGTACAACTTCATTGCCACTTATTGTACTTCACTCTAATGGCATAAACGTAACTAAATCTAATGACATAAAGGTTATTGTATCTAACGATGTAAATTGTTTTTCACATTAATTATTATACTTATCATTTTTCATAATTCAATAAGTCAAAATGGGTTGACTCTACTCTAGTAGTTCTATGAGTCCTCTTTTACAGGGTAAAAATTGAGAGTCTAGAGGGCATAAATTTAGAGTTTTGCTTCAAATTTTTACACTGGGGAATACATAAGAACAAATTATTTCTTGTAGGTGATAAAGTTTTGAAATTTTGAAATTTTGAACCTTGAATTAGATAGTGGAGGTTCCATAATTAAAAATACGGGGTGGATTTTTACATCCATGAGGCTTGTTGACTACTTTAGGCAACTCCAAAATGGTCATCATGAAATCATAAATGATTTGTCTTTTAGGCAACTCCAAAATGGTCATCATGAAATCATTTGTCTTTCACCCCTGATGGATCAGACATTCAAACTTTGAATAATTGATGAATGCAAATACATTAGTTCTTTAATATTTTACAAAATAGATTCTAAAGACTTTGCTTTGCAAATATTTTATTATTCAATAGGAATTGTGGTCTAGCTTTAAAAACTAATTTTTTCAATTCAAGAAATGATTCTTAAAAAATGATGAATAAAAAGTAAAATAAAAATCTTCAAAAAACACTATGATTAAAAATTAACATTTTGACCTTTAAGGAAAACATTTCTTGTAAAACTCATAAATATTCAATCTATAGTCAATTCTAGAAGGAATTTTTAAGTTTTAGTTTCAAATTTTATTACAAGATCATATTGGTTTGTATACTAGTTGATCTAACCATATAGATATGATCCATAGATCATATTTTACAACTATTATTTAAATCGTTATTAAATTCTTCTCCTAAGTTGCATTCTATAATGCATCTTTTCAATTTTGGAAATTTGGACTGCACTTTGGTCCTTAATCTTGTAAGGACACTACGGACTACATCAATTGGATAGATGACAAAGAATCTTTCAATTCTATATACTTAGATAGATGACAAAAAATCCTTCAATTCTATATATTAAGACATAACTACATATGCTCATCATTAGAATGTTGTGTGAAGAAGGAAGGTTTTGCATAGTAGTTTGGCCTCCAATAAGTGCTTTTGATTATTTTTAAATAGATGATTTACACTCTTACAAAAAGGGTGATTTCCACAATGATCCAATTTGTCCTTACAAGGTTAACCCTTGAAGGGCACTGAGGATGAAAAGAGTTGATGGATGGCTTCATTGTTCACTATAGAATTAAAGAATGTACCTATTGGTTCAATAATAGGAGCATTTTGGTGACTACCTTGGTCATAGGGGCTCACATCCTTTAAGGTTAAGGAATTAATGCTCCACAACTACCTCATGAACTTTCAATAACCATTGTTGAATTTTTAAAAAGAATCCCCACATTAAAAAAGTGTGAAAAATGATGAGAGCAATTGAAATTATATATATTTTTTGGCAAAATAGTTGAATGTGTTATGTAGTTTTGAAGTGTACTACTCATCATGGTCCAAAAAAGTCTCTAGAATACCCCTCCAAATAACAAAAAGTGTATCTATAATGGTCATTTTACTCACCTAATGCTAGCACAATATTTTTTAATATGGAAAGCCTAAAAAGTCACTTCCTACAATGAGTTTACACTCAAAAATTAGAAGTTCCTATTGAAGTCACTAACACATTATTGTCACTTAAAACATTGATTGTGGCTCAATTATCATTTATTGAAAAACCTCTTGTTATGGAATCATTCCCTAGATGTTCATCATAGGTCTTTTAACCTTAATGGATTTTACTACCTTAAATTATCTCCATTCTTTCACAAGGGGAACCCTTAACCCGGTCATCTTGCCATGCAAACCATTCCCTACCACAAACATAAAAGTTTTCAAAAATCAGCTCGGCTCCACCCAAATAAGTATTCAACCTTGCATCCTGATGGGCCCATTCATCTCTTTTCCAACCTTGGATTCTACTTTTTTGACAATGTTTTTGTAACGCTTTTTGAAAAGCCTAACAATTATAGAAAATTCCACCAATGAGAATGCAAAACTTCCTAAGATTTGGAGAGAAAGGTGGGTAGGAAACTGCCACTTTAAGTTTAAATTTTGAGTTTTGAAAAGCAAGAGTCTCTTTAGTTTGTAAGTTTGCAGCCTTGTGTTAATTGACATGTGGTCGTGGACACTAAAGCCTCAATTTGATTTTTGTAAGCACCTAAATTTGATTTTTGTGAGTACGTTAATTTGATTTTTGGAAGACACATTCCATGTGCTCCTTTCCCTCTTTTCACAATATTGTTACTTATCATTCAAATCTTTAGTATATTGAGGGAATTCATTATGTGGAAAACCATGAATTTGGTGTAACCAAGTACTACAGGAAACTTGCCAATCACTACATAGACAAAATTCAAATCCTTCTCCACATAAATATAGAGACTTGCATATTTTTAAATTTGGTGTGATTATTAAATGTCATATTCAGATTCATCTTCAAAAAACAAAATGTAAAAAAGATTTTTTCCTACAAATTTTATTGCAATTTAAAGGTGATTTAGTTAAAAATTCTTTGCAACCCTTCATTGCATAGTGTGTAGTCATTGGAGCGTGATACAAAATTTTATTTACATCGCAATTGAATTGGTAGGCGAATTGTGCAATTATTGCATGGTAATTGGCAATAGTTGTTGTGTGTTTTTTGGATGTGTGCGGTAAATGGCCGGTTTACTATAATGGCTCATGATGTTTGCATAATGAAATGCTTCTTATTGGATAATGAGACATTAGGTACTTCTTAAAATTCAAGTCCTTGGAATTGCAAGGGAGTTTTTTGTTTCAAAAAGTTCATGGGTACTTGATGAAATTCACATAAGGTAGCAACTTACACATTTATGTACTTATTCATATACTAACTTAGGCTATGTTTTGTAGTCTTTAATAAATAGCTTTGCATGTCAACTTTTGATAGGCACTTTGAAAGTTTAAATCTTTCCTTATGCATATCCAATTACAAAAAGAATAAAATAAATATCTATTCCACTAAAGAATGTACAACCTTCTCTTGTCTCTTTCATTGCCATTTGACATAGGGCAATTGAAAAGAGTGAAGTCATGTTTTACACTAATAACTCCATCTTCCATTCACTTTTTGAAATTTTTTAAAGTTTCATTGATTGACTTCAAAAGAGAAGGTTAATGCAAATATTTGCCTCATCTTTTTATCATTAGCTAGATTGGTCTATATTTGATTATTCATTGCTAGTGACACTCTTTACTCCTTTAGAGCAAGCTAAATTTTGTACATGAATGTTTTAAGTACTCCTAATATTTGAAAAAAACTAAATTGGTTTCTTTCAATCCAATGTCAATTTCATTAAATTGGTTGATTCTACAACTTTGCTACTATTCAAGGTGTGGAATGTAATTAGATATTAAATAACTTACCAAGTTTGTTTTGATGAACATTATAATATCTAGAATATGAATATGAACATCACAATATTTAGAATATTGATGGAGAATTTCATGAAAATGGTGCCATTCATCAACTTTGGAAGTTTTATAGTTCAAACTAGGTGGTCTAAAATTTACATTGGTTTTAGTATTTTAGATGTTTGAAATCTACAACTATCCTAGATGTCATTTTTATGGTTCAAATTGGGTAGGCTCAAAATGGTACATGGAATACCACCATTTTAACAAAGTTCTCTATATCATTATGTAGAATATTGATGCTAGTCACAACTTTGATGGAGTTTGGTGATTTTTTAATATATTCTTGGACCAAAAGAGAATCCAAATTTCACTTTTTTTAATGGAAAATTTGATTTTTCAAACATTCTCTAATTTACAAAATTTTAAGGAAACAATCCTCTTCCACTTTTCTTATTTTATGCAATGTGCATTTTTGGTTCTTGTAAGTCCTCTATTTTCTTTCAACTAAAGTTTAAAAAATAAAATAAAATAAAATAAAATAAAATAAAATAAAATAATCTAAAACTTATTTTAACTTATTTCAATTTATTTACCAAGCCTCGTGTTGGCCTCATTGCACAGCCCAAACATTAGCGGGACGGCCATTTATTCTTCCACCATTACCTCCAATATTCTCTATCATCCTAAATCATAGTTGTCATACTGGACAAGTTACTATTCATCAAATTTACCTCTCAAATACATTTGATGAATAGTAACTCATCCTACAAGACGAAAAATGAATAGTAATTTGTTTAGTATAACAACCATGTCCTAAATTCCTAATAGCTTTATAAAAAAATCTTCACATGTTTCTTTCCAATAGGTTGATCTTATTAAGAAATATGTGAAATTAAGAATTTGGGTCCAGGTTGGTACATATGACCCTTTTGTATTCGCTGATCTAATTTGGTAATAGAATTTTCTGGCTAGTGGCCAATTAATTGCATTGTCTAAACTTTTGAGCACTGCTTTGCGTTTAAGGTGTTCTCAATTCTTACCTTTTTAACCCTTAAATGACAAGCGGGTCAGGTAGTTACCTTGGAAATCATCTGTTTGGATACCAATCCTGTGAAATGTCGGCTTAAAAAAATGAAAAAGCACTCATTGGAAGACAAGCTACTGTCGAAGACGTTCCCTTTTCCTCCTCCACGGAGAGATTCATAGTCATTCATCGGCCTGAAAACGTCCTCGACATTGTTTAAGGGTTAAACTTAGTGATCGATATTGCTGTTCAGAGTTTTGGGTTCAATCTTTCGTATCCAGCCTCACGTTAATCTGTTCTTCATTGGCTTCACATCTTCTCTCTATTCCCAACATGGAGAATTCTGTTAAAACGATGCCATTCCGCAACTTTGCCACTTTTACGGTTTAGATCGTAGAATGTGAAATGTACACTTGTCCTGGAATGGCATTTCCCCATGAACCCTATGAACCCTAGTATATATGGAGGTGACACTACAACCAACTGTACAATTGGAGACTCAAATTACCGAAGAACTGTGTATATGTCTGCAGTCTGCACGGATGCGTGGACAGATGGGCTGTCGACCACTCAGCCTCTTCATTAGTAAATTAGACTATATCATCATACATGCACACAACTACTGCCGTTTTACCTCGAAGCTCATCCAGCGCTTCTCCGAAAGACCTTCGTGTCGTACAGGCATTCAATTGTCAACGAAATCAACCGAAAGATACAGGAATTCAGTTTTTCAACGGTTTCGTTTTCAAGGCAAGAATTTTAAACTCCGACAGACTTCTTCCCAAATTGAAGCGTGCTCTCAAGTCTCAAAGTGTCCACCTTCCACTGGCCAACTTGTCAATCGTCAATGCAGCTTTAATAAAGATTGGTGAAAGATAATGTTTCGGCCGCGGTGACCACTAGCTAGCTGCAAGGTTCAATAATCTGACATGAAAGCACGGACATGCATACTGGTAGCAGTAAAACTTGGAACCGGAATTTATTCGATCCTTAGCGTGCACCGTCCTCTCAGTTACACTTTTGCGACGACATTGAAGGGCTTTGATGCTGGAGCCAGGAATCCTCGGGTAGTCTGTAGCAGCGGCGACCTCGTCAATGGCGTCGGGAGAATCACCGGGCGCCCCTAGCGGGAGAGATGAAATTTATCTGGGTAACGGACAGATCAGGACAGATCGGGGAACGGACAGGGGTTGATTGATCCTGTATAGCATGTGTGTACATATAAAATATACTGTGTTCGGACATATGTTCGCACTGCAAGCTCTTTGATTTTACTAGGCTCTGATTTCAGGTTACGAGTGTTCCAGTAAATATTCACCGCTGCGCAATTACTTGTGGCACCAATGGTTTTGAACGCACACTTACATTTCGAGTTTTCGACAATGGTGGGACTGAAGCGAAGATGGAGCCCTCCCATCCATCGATGTGAATGAAACGTCAGTAGTGAAAATTCAAGCTGATCGATCGATTTCTAGAAGTGGAAGCTTCATTGAAATTTGGAGTTTGGACTTTTGAAAGGTAAGTACGTAACTTCATTATCGTTCATTTGGTAAATTTCAGCGAGGTCCGAGAGCTGAAAAGTAGAAAGTTCGAGTGGATTTTAGTACGTTCTTTACCCGGTATCAGCCTCATACCCGAAAAGTTCTAGGATACGTATAGATCTCATATAATGATATATCAGGTGCGTGTCCGGAACAGATGCTGTTCCGACTCGACTGCTAGACTGGCACTTGAACGGCACGGTTTCATGGTTGAGAGCGTCAAATTACGCAAATCTACTGAACGTACAAAACCAGAACTTGTCCCATAAGTTTAAGTTTGAATTCAATCTCTGAATTATAACTTGGAGCTCCAGTAGTTTAGAATTTGAAATGAATTCTCAAATGCGACCGACCATATCATATATTTTGCAGTGTCCTCTGTGTGTATTACAGGTCCAAGAGTTTCCTTGAGAGCTGGTCGATGGCGTCAACACCACTACCTCCGGATGCAGCCCTGGAGGCGTACGCTCACTGTTGCTCGGCGTCCCAAGTTCAAGAGCACTTGACACGCTCACCCAGGATTGCCAGGAAGTGGCTCCGAGCGCATGGACACACCGCCGTCGCGCGCTCCATGAAGTTCAATAAGGACTTTCTCGGCGTCATGGGCGTGTTGCTGAAGCACCCCGAAATCCAGGTGAATTTACAAGCATTCGGGGGTGAAGAGCGGAAGACCCTCCTGCACTTGGCAATGCAGGAGGACGACAAGTCAGTGTTACTGCTTCAACTGCTTCTGAAACGTCCTGCCTTGGATCCGAACGTGGGGAATAGCAAAGGAGACGCTCCACTGCACGACGCTGTGAGAGCTTCATCTGCACCCAGTATAGACAGCCTCCTGGAGGATCCACGAGTCAACGTAGCGGCCGTGAATTACAACAGGCAGACCTGTCTCCACAGTGTTTGCGATGCAACAACAAAAGAGACGAGTGTTTTGGTTCAAATTGCACAGAAGATCATCAGCAGAATCTCTATGATTATCCCAAAGCAAGATCTGTTTGGCAATACGGGACTCCATTACGCAGCAGCAAGGGGGCTTGCGAACGTTGTGCGTGTTTTATTGGAGGCCGATTGTTTGGGTAACAAGCATGAGCTTGCTGTGAAGCAAAACCGGCGAGGCAACCTCGCAATCCATCTGGCCGTATTAAGCGGTCACCATGGAGTCGTGAAACTTATGCTGGATCTCGTCGACGAAAGTCACGTCGACGAAGTTGTCGTCAACATCGAAGACCAGGCCGGATTTGGGCTACTGCATCACGCAGTGCTAAGTGGGTGCACGAAAATTCTCCAACATTGCATCGATCGTCTCCAGAAGCCCACGAAGCCCACCAGATATAAATCTACCTTCGACTTCTATATGGATCTACTCGCTAAGGCCCCTAACAAGGAGATCGCCGACATCCTACTCAAAAAATTGAACGCCGACGAAACCGTGAAGAATTCGGAGGGCGAGGAGGACGACTACCTAGCGAATCTCTTGGACTTTGCAGTGTCAGAAGACAATGGAACTCTGATCAAGCTTCTTGTGCACTGGTATCCCCAGCGAGCCGTAGTCGCCATGCACGAAGCCCAGAAGACGACGCCGGAAAAGAAAACCATTCAGGCAGTACTGAGGGACCACCCTGAAGTCCAACGGGACCTCGAAAACAGGCGCAAGGCGAACAGTGAATACGTGGCGGCGGCGAACGCCATCCTCGTGGTGGCGGTTTTGATCATTGGGCTGACCTTCAGCCATTGTAAGACTTCATTCGAAGCGGCGCAACTTCGGAAGGAAATCAGTGAACTGAGGGAGTTCGGAGGGCCACCTGAGGTCATGAAGGTTCATGGGATCGATTTCCTTGTTTTGCCGAGGTGGGCATTCTTCCAGGCCACGGTGTCCACCATCTTCGCTGCGTTCGCTTCGCTGCCGTTCTCGTTCGCCTTCTTCTTCCATGAGACCGTGGACGACACGAAGGTACAAGATTACGGCGCTCCAACTTCTTTCTTCTTCATGACTTGAATTGGTCCGTTCCAGTCCACGCTAGCTGCCTGAATTAAACACAGATCTACACTTGTCCTTATCACAAATTCTTTTAGAATTCAGGGTTAGGATTGTTAGGATTCTGACGCGTCATGACGTGAAACCTCCAAGTCACGTGACGATAGACAACCCTAAGCCTGGTTGTTTGCGCGCAGGTGAAGCAGTTACTGGGTAGGACCCGGGTGCTGATCGTGTCAGCGTCGTATTTTCTTGTGTTGTCCCTCGCGGCGCTGTTCTTCAGCTTCGCGCGCTCGCAGTCCATCGCCCCATACATCGACTACAAGTGCGCTCTTGCGTGTGAAGTGGCCCTGAGCGTGTTCTTCCTCTGCGCCATGCTGTTCTTGGGCTGTAACTTTATGGAATACTGGAGAAATAGAACGAAAGATGAGGAACAAGCGACCATCAAGTTCATGAAGAAGCTCAAAATAACTATTTACTCAGTACGTGATAGACTAGTACTGGGGTTTTGTTAGAGAGGATGAAAATCATCCAGTACAGTACATTCTACATCCAAATACTTGTACAATAAGTTGAGCTCCATTGAGTGGGTTCTGTGTTTTGAACAAGGAATGGGAAGAACCAGCAGCTTCATTCTATGTAGTGTGGTCTACACTAAATGGATATCATTACAATATTTGAGATAATTTGGTTTAGTGGTAACTATATGTATGATAGTATGTTGTACTGGACTAGTATAAGAATGTATGGCAAAATTTTTATAAACTTTGACTGCATAGTTTGCAAGATATTTGTGATTAAAGTGAAGAAAATTTTTCTTGCACCTTTCTCAAGTCATAATCGTGGTCATAATTTGGGTTTAAACCTTCATAACTTATAATTTTTGTTCTATTGATTTTGAATTTATATTTTTATATGATAAAGAATTGAGTTGAGATTCTAGGGGGGAAAAAATTAAAAAAACACACACTTAATTTTCTTTCATTAAAAAATTATTAAGTTAGAAGTAGGTTCAAGGTTGAAGGAAAATCTAAATTGTTAATAGCTTTAAGATGGAATTGAAATACACCAATCTCAATGGTGAGATTGTTCTAGCAAGACATCTTAAGCTTGTGAAACTTTTTTTTTTTAAATTGTGAAAATTGAGATTAGAAATGAATTCTACAAGTTATTTTTTCAAGAGGATGCTCTAATTGCCCTGGCAAACAAGATTGTTCATAACTTTCTCACAACAAATCCAAATGGAATGAATCAAATCTTGCCATGTACATAAAAATATAATCTATAAAGAAATTGTTTTTAAAAATTTACTTTACATTTTTTTTGAATTTTTTTTTCTACCCACCAAATGAAAAAGGGCTTTTTCACTTTTTGTTCCATAACTTTTGTTCCTGGGCTCCAATTGAAATAAAAATTATATTTTTGGAAAGCTAATGTGTTTTTCTATCTTTTCAAAAAGATTTTAAAAATTACAACAAATATTGTGACCATAGGAGCTTGTCCAAAGGCCAAAATCCATTTTGTCCTCCAAGGAGACAATGTGATTTTAGGGGTTCATGAAATTCCCTATGAATCCACACTATTCAATGATTGAATTTTTCTTTTTAACTTTAAAATAGTGTTACAATTATTTGTATATAATAGTGTGGTCTTTGTCAGACATAGTGTTTGGAATGTATGCTTTTGCAATCCTAAGGCAAATTCATGTACAATTTACAATTATAGTTGATGACAAACGCTCAATTTATTATGGTCTTATATTTGTAGGAGACTTAATACTATTTGAAAAGCAACACTAAATATAATAAAAAAAATCTAGTTACAGATGAAACAATTCATTGTCCCAAATTGCCTAAAAGCTTTAAAATAAATTCAACAAACTAAAGATTTATAATTACAAAAAACCACCTAATCCAAATAAAAATGCAAAACATAATTGAAATACATTAGGAATGCAATTGATTCTTAAAGAGATCTTTAAAGGATCTACCCTTAACTCATTGGCCCCTAAAGTTTTAGGGCCCTTTTTCATCAATTCTACTTAAAACTATCATTTCTTTTGCAAAGTGAAAAAATAACCTTAGAAAATAATTATTGTTTTTGCATATCTAACTATTAGATCTTATAGCTTACACTAATATCTTATAAGAATGTATGGAAGAAATTTTAAAAACTTTGACTAAATGGATTGTAAAATATTTTACATTCAAAGTAAAAAAACAATTTTTTTTGTACCTACTATAGTTGTTTAGATTTTGAAGCTTTGAATCTTCTTAGCTTACAATTGTTACACTACTAATGTTGAATTAAGTAATTTTGTAGTGAAGAATTCAATTGAGAGTCTAGGAAAAAAATTCAAAATACATACACTTGAATTTCATTCTTTAAAAAATTGTTAAATAGAAGTAGGTCCAAAGATTGAACAAAAATTTGAGTTGTTAATAACTCTAATATGGAATTGAAATACAATCATTTCAATAGTTAGATTGTTCTAGCAAGCAAATTTAACCCTATCTATCAATTTGTTTTTGAAAAATTGTGGAAATTGCATTAAAAAATGAATCATGTAAGTTCTTTTTTCAAGGAAATTCTTGGATTGCCCTAATAAAAAAATTGTCCATAACTTTTTCATCACTAGTCCAAATAGAATGAATGAAATCTTTCTATATCAAGGTTTTCTATCTTGACATGATGTTGGCTTTTCCGTCAATATATCCGTCAGCATTATGCTATCATTCGAGATGTGTCCTAATGCATTGAGAATTGGGGATCACATTTGTCAAAAAATATTTTGTTTTGTTTTTTTAGGACAACCTATCCATCAACGTGCCATTCATCTCAACGAACGAAGCATCCAAATTAATTTTTTAAAGGTTGTTGACTAATGTTGGGATTGAATCTTAGCGTTTTGACAGACAACTAAACATCCAAATATGATGTGACACTAAAAACTTTGGCTGTTGAGACTAAGTAAAAAAGAACTAATTGGAAATAATTGTTGGCCAACACTAATATCTCAATAATCTCACTGGTCTACATATAAAAAATAGAAAACATGGATTACTTAACCTCAAAGGACCAAGGAGTCCACTTTGGGCTTTTTGAGAACTTGGGTAAGCTCTATTGACCTCATAATTTAGAATTATTGCAAGAATTTTTTAATGATATATGCTACTTATTGTAATCTATGTGTGAAGCTTTGTTTCACATCATTTTGATTAATATTGCAAAAATTGTAATTTTGTTTTCAATTTCAATGTCAAATTAAGCAGCAAAAAATATATTATAAAAGAATAACTATTATTTTTTGGAATTATATAGATTGATACCTATTAAAAAAAATTAAACCATTGAATTCCAAATAATGAGGTAAAAGTTATGAGGAGTTTTATTTTGTGGACAATGAAGGTAAAAAATACATATGAGAAAATATATGAAGTTGTTTTTTTCTCTCAATTTTGAATATTTTTAATTGAAAATAAAAGTAAAGGATACTAATTGTTCATTAGACCATTCTTACCATTGGGATTAACGATTCTAAAATCCTTCCAAAAATTATTAGTATATGAGTTATATCTTTCATTGAGTAACATCTTCTACTTCACAATTTAAAAAAATGAATATGAAATTTTTTTTGGTTAAATTTTTTAATATATATTTTCAACCCATTTTCCAACTTATTGATTAATTTGCACAAGTTGAAGGACATTTTTATTTTTTCTAAAAATGTTGAAAGACCAATGTTCACCTTTTGGAAGGACTAGAAGAGTCTACATTTTGAAGTTTAGGCACATTGAACTTGCAATCAATGGAATTACTCATTCTAAAATTTTGGAACAATGTATTGGGAATTGAAATAAATAAATCAAAAGATCATACAATTGATTTTGTTAAAAAATAAATATTGACGAAAAGTTTGACCTTGCTTTCGGAACAAGTATTATAAATTAGTTTTGGCCTCTAAACATAATGGTCCTTTGGCTTGATGATGCATTTTTCCTTTTAGTATTGACATAGGGAATTTTCCGCTCCTCCATAATGGCACAAATATCCTCCCATAACATATAATGGTTACATTCTATCTTGATGGATGGATAGCCTTCATTTTTGAATTTTTTTTGAATTTTTTCCTTTGTTCACATTTTTTTTCTTGAACCTTTTTTGCCACTTTCAGCTCCTCTTCAAAGTTTTTTTTATGAATCTTTAGAAATGCACACATTAAATAATTAGAGGTGAGACAAAACTCAACTATTCTATAATTATATATAATCTAAGAGGTAGTATCCTCTATTATTGATTTCAATGAATTTTATAGTGATGATTGACATAGTTTGCTCACCTTGTTGATTTAGTTTTTGGTACTTTATTGAAGAGGCCTATTGACAAGATTTTCTATTCTAATGTGATGATAGCTTTTCTTATTGGTATATCCATCAATGTCGGTCAAGAAGCATCCTAATGTATCAGTATCATGTTTTCCAAAAGAAAAATTTATGGGAAGGAACAACTTGTCCGGTGGCGCTCCGTCCAACTTGATGACTCATGGACAAGCCATCCAAAAAAATATATTTTTTAATTTTTTTAGGATACTAATAGAGATTTTGGAGCATGGTTGTCATTCTGGACAAGTTACTATTCATTTTTTGTCCTGTAGGACGAGTTACTATTCATCAAATGTGTTTGAGAGGTACATTTGATGAATAGTAACTCGTCCTATAGGACAAGAAATGAATAGTAACTTGTCCAGTATGACTACCATGCGTTGGAGCTGAATATTGACAAAGTGACAAACATTCTTGATGTCCAAATGTGACATGACACTAAAAACCTTGTTTTATGCAGACAAAAAGATTTTTTGTGAAAAAAAAAATTGAAAATTTTATTTTGAATTTTTGTGATTTTTTTGGGTAGCCCATTGATTTTGTTTTGGGCTTAGGGTGGCATAACTTTGCTTTGGTATACCGAGGGGAATAAAAATTATATTTCCAAAAACTAGTGATGTAGTTTTCTATCTTCATAAAAAGTTTCAAAAAATCATGGTGACGATTGAAACTATAGGAGGTTAGGTTGCTAGAAGCCTATCCAAATCCATTTTGTACAATGGGACTTTAGGGATTCAAATGTATTTCTCAAAAAAATGGTAAAACTTTTCTCCTACCTACATTCACCTTTGTAATGATGGCAAAGTTTAGGTGGGTTGCATCCATTGGCTTAGAGAATATGTATAATGCTCTATATTTGACAATGCTCTCTTAATTTACTTGATTAAGTAGTACAAAGAATTCTTATTCTAGTGAGTTGAATTTGACTATGGTTACAATGATGACAAGGTTTACTTACCTACATTTACTCTTGTAATGAAGACAAAGTTTAGTTACCTATTAAATTAATAATAATTGTACTAAAATCCTAATGTAACTATGATTACTATATACTATATAATGGTCCTCACTAGTTAGCATTTACCATAATATGCACTAGCTTTATAAGTTTTTTCAATATATCAATTGGTATATATCTAAAATGATTTAATAGAATAAAAGGCTATGACAAGTTTTGAGAAACTCATGTAAGATAAAGACATAAATGAATCATAGGAATATTAATGTCATAGGTCACAAAGCCTTCATAATATAGCCTTGCTTGTGAAATGCTTGAAGGCTTCTCAAGGGTCCATTCTATTCCTAATATATTACTGGATAACTCCATAATTAAATAGAAAATTTGAGATTTTAGTTTGCTTGACTTAAATTTCTCTCTAAACACTAGTTTTGAATTGTCAAAGTAGTTATAGTTGCCATTAAAAGGGGAGAATGATGATGAAGACAACATGTAACTCTACTGCTCCATTCCACTATTAAAATTGGAGTGAATAAGGCATTCAAATAATATTAATTTCCTCATTGTGTGATGGACTTGATGTTTTAATAGGCTGGAAGTGTAGAATTTGGTCACCATAGTTACCTAAATATTTAATGATTCTTTATCATTGGAATACTATCTAGGACATTTTGTATACGTTTGACAAATGCAATTATGCAAATAGTGATGACAAATAGGAAAATGAAATATTTTATTAATGATAATACGCATGTTTAGGAATTAAGTTGATGTATAATAGATTTTTTTATAGTATGCAGAGAACAAATAATTCAATAAAAATGGGAAAATATGTTGATTATGGGAATTAACAAATGATCAAAATCAATCTACATTAGATATCAAATTGACTCCGAAACTCCTATAATACAAGGGAATTTCTATTACAAATTTGTAACCACCAAATAAATCATCCAAGGAATCATCATAGTATAATTAGCTATTAAGACTTCAATAAATCCAAATAAAGAACCATGTATAACCAATGACTTTGTAAAAATGGCAGTATTCCATAAACTTGGTACTTTTTAGTCTTGATTGTGCAATGTGAAATCTATACTAGTCCTAGACTTTAGGGCTAAAGAAGAAATTGAGTGGATATTTGGTGAATTTCATATGCTTTTTTAACAAAAATTTCCATGTATCAATAAATAAATAAATAAATATAAATATATATATATTTATTTATTGACACTTCAAAAATGCACATAGATATGTACAAGCTATTTTCAACTATTTTTTTCAACTATTTTTTATATTTTTATTGCAAGTTTACTAGTAAGTACAAATAATAGTTTAATAAGTTGAAATTTACTAAAAGGGAGTAGCCACCTTGGGGCCTAATATTTAATTCAATTGAAAGATTGAAGTTGAAAAACTACTTTGATACTAATTAGGCACCCCTTAAGAATTTATTGATATGAAGTAGAAAATAAGCTGAAAAAAGTAGGGCTGACCTTCTTGTTGTTGGACACAACCGTCAATGATTGTGTTGCAAGAGAGACTTCAAATTTAAATTTTAAATTCTTTTTTTTTACCTTTGAAATGTAAAAAGTGAAATGAAAAAATATTATTATTGACGACTGTATTAACAATGATGTTTGTCGATCTCCATACCTAAAACAAATATTCTTGCACTAAAGCTTTACAACTGTAAACCATAGTTATCATACTGGACAAGTTACTATTCATTTTTTGTCCTATAAGACGAGTTACTATTCATCAAATGTACTTGAGAGGTACATTTGATGAATAGTAACTCGTCCTACAAACAAAAAATGAATAGTAACTTGTCCAATATGACAACCATGCTGTAAACAACAAGCTACACTAAAATTGGTAAATAATGTTGGATGATAATTAATATTGTAGTGAATTGGATCATAGCCTTAACTTATTATATTACCATTCCAACTTCTATATTTTGTTCCCATCTAACACTAAATGCACTCTCGTAGAAATATTGAAATGACCAAATTTTACTATAGAGTTAAAATAGTGTTAGAATGGGTAAATAATGTTCTGACACTATCCTTCCAAATCACAATTAATGTTGTTGATAATTAGTGTAGCCAACATTATTTACCAATTTTAGTGTAGTGTTCTAGATAACAACTGAGTGA
The DNA here is from genome assembly GCA_950106755.1 of Climacium dendroides. Taxonomy (NCBI): domain Eukaryota; kingdom Viridiplantae; phylum Streptophyta; class Bryopsida; order Hypnales; family Climaciaceae; genus Climacium; species Climacium dendroides. Next base: position 23,728,435 of record OX467091.1, read on the forward strand.
GCTACAAGCATCGATCACAGTCATCATGGAAACGTTTTGGGCAGAACTTGTTCCCAGTAGTTTGCAAAGCGTTTGGAATTTGGACAGGATCCCTGGAAAACAAGCACCCCCGGCAACGATCCTTCGAATCTCAGCAAATCTCAACATAACATGTGCAAAACCTCTACAAATTCTGATTTCAAACGAAATCGATCTCTGCCTTTCTTCATCCGCTTGTATTGCCCGGATTCCAGCACCACCAACAGGTCAGTCTTCCCAATCTTACAGCGAATAACACCGTGCACGCTTCCATGTGCATCCAAAGATGAGTGCAATCCCATGCTAAAATTTCACAGAATCAAATACGTTCGTAGAGAATAAAAACAGAGGATCAGGGCAACACGTGAACGTACAGTCAGGCATTTTGGTCACTGATCTAATTCACTAAATATCATGATCCGCAGTTGCGCAATACTTGTAAAGATTTCAACATGATTATAAGCGATGAATTGAACCTCCAAGTGCTATCATCACTTGCTACCAGCAGTCAAGCAAATACTAACTTAACTAACCTAGTTTGTTTTGATGAACATCACAATATCTGGCACATGTATCGTGCCACTTTGAAGAAATTGATGATTTTCTAGTTATGCTCTAAAGGAAATCCCAATTTAATTTACTTTGTAATAGAAAATATGATTTACAACATTCACTAATTTGCAAAAGTTTGAGGAGAATAATCCTCTTCCTCTTCAATCGGTACATTTTTAGTTCCTGTAAGTCCATGCTCTCCTAACTAGAGCTTTTTTTCGGAATAACTTAGTGAGCCTCATGCCCTCATTGCACTGGCGTCATTGCACTGGACAAACATTGGAGGGACCAAGCCAAAATGTGTCGGTACGTCAGAGCAATCAAATTGCCCTCAAAAATACGTCAGTTGCTCCAAACTATTTCATTCATTCTTCCACCATTATCTCAAATACTCTCTTTAATTTTTTATCCTAGCTAATATCTTTCTGAAAATCTCCACATGATTTCTTACAATAGGTCGATCTTATTGGAATTAAGAATTTGGGTATAGCTAGGTTGGTATATGTGACCCTTTTGTATTCGTTGATCGATATTTGATCATAAAATTTTCTGTCTGGTTGGCAATGAATGAGATTAATTGCATTATCTGAACTTTTGAGCACTCCTTTCGGTAATTATTCTACTTCTCACTTCCAAAATCTCTAGACTTCCTGATATACTGTATATTGCTATTGGCAGTTCTGTGTTCGATCTTTCTTTTCTAGCCTCACGTTATTTTATTGGTTTAATACCATTCACTGTATTCCTAGCCTTCTATAATGACGGTGACACTGCAACCAACTGTACCATTGGAGACTAAAGAACTGTATATATGTCTGCTGTCTGTACGGATGCATCATAAATGGGCAGATGCACTTTGAGACACGAGATAGGGAATCTCATTAAAATGGCATATTCCATAAGCCATTTTCAAACCGTGAGGTCTAAGCCATAACCATAAAAGTGACATCTAAGACTGGTATACATTGCAGACTGCGTGATAGAAACTGTAAAAGTGCCATCTAGGACTAGTATACATTTCAGACAACGCGTTGTAAACCTTAGACGTGCCAAAGTTGCGGAATGTCGCCATTTTAGCGAAATTCCCAATCATCCAGCCTCTTAGTACACTTAGACTACATCACCCTACGTACAGCTACTACTGTTTTACCATGAACTGCTCATCCAGCGCTTCTCCTCCAGACCTTCGTGACAAACAGACCTCCAAGTGCCAATGAAATCAACAAAGCAACAGGCAAGAAGTTTTAAAAAGGTTGCCTTGAATTTAAAACTAACCCCTTGAAACGTCCTTCGGCCAACTTTTCAGTTGTCACCGCAGCTTTCGGTGAAAGGTAATGTTTCAGTGCCGACTAGCTACACGGTTCACCAAGTCTGATATGAAGCTGTCTGCCTGTCTGCACACCAAACGTCAAACGCGTTTCGATCATCATTGCAATAAAAATGTTTAAAAGTCTTGTGTGAGAGCACATACTGGTAGGAGAGCAGCTTGGAACCCGAATATCCGATCCTTAACACGTGTGAGCTGTCCTCTCAATGTAGACTTTTACGACGACACTTGAGGACTTTGATACTGGAACCAGGAATAATTGTAAGACTTGTTCATACGAACTCGATGTATATAACTTCTATTCTATTAAGTGCATATTGTCATGATTTCATCATCTTTCATGTCAGTTTTCATCCGATGGTTCTTACACAGCCCGAATGACTTCCCCTCATCTACTCATTCACTTATGAAGCTTTGCAAGTTGAGGAAACGATTTTGTTGCCATTGCATGCAATGCCGAGGGAATCATAGTAGCATAGCATATGAATTCAATATACTGTATCAGATCTAAATCTATATTCGGACATGTATGTTCGCACTGCAGCTCTTTGATTTCAGTATAGTAGGCTCTGATTTCAGGTTACGAGTTTCGCAATGTATTGTAAATGCACCGCTGCTCAATTGCAAATGGCACCAATGGTTTTGCAGGCACATGCGTACATTTCGTCATTTCGACAATGCTGCTACTGAAGCGAGTAGCCCGGCCAATGTTCGTTGACGGGTGCCAAACATCCATCGATGTGCTTGTCTGAAAGTAACGAAGAAGGAAACTAAGTCATACTGATTGATCGATCGATCGATTTCTAGAAGTGGAAGTTTCATTGGAATTTGGAGTTCTGATTTTTGAAAGGTACAGTGAAACAGATGCTGTTCTGGCTCGAGTGTAGACTGGCGACTCTAATGGCAGGGTTTCATGGAATCGTTGACAGCTCGTTTTCAAATGTCAAATTAAGTAGATCTACTAAATGTAACCAGAGCTTGTCTCATAAGTTTAAGTTTGAATTCAATCTCTGAATTAGAACTTAGAGCTCTAGTAGTTTAGAGTTTGAAATGAGATTCTCAAATGCGATTAACCACATCATATATTTTGCAGTGTCACCTTCGTGTAATACAAGTCCTGGAGTTCCCTTGCCACCCCCGAGCTGATCGATGGCATCAACACTACTACCTCCGGATGCAGCCCTGGAGGCTTACGCTCACTGTTGCTCGGCGTCCCAAGTTCAAGAGCACTTGACACGCACACCCAGGGAGCGGCTCCGAACGCATGGGCACATCTCCGTCGCACGGTCCATGGAGTCCAACAAGGACCCTCTCGGTGTCATGGGCGTGTTGCTGAATCAGCCAGAAATCCAAGTGAACTTGCCTGAGTTCGGTGGTGAAGAAAGGAACACCCTCCTGCACTTGGCAGTATTGATGCACGACGAAGACAACGAGGAGAACGAGGAGAACGAGGAGAACTGCAAGAACTCACTGCTACTGATTCTACAACGAGCTGATGTGGATCTAAGCGTGGGGAATCGAAGACTAGACACTCCGCTGCACGTCGCCGTTAGAGCTTCCTCGACAATGTGTGTAAACATCCTTCTCTGTGATCCAAGATCCAACTTAGCCATCCTGAATAAGGAAAAACAGACTTGTTTGCACGTTGCTTGCGAAGCTAGCTCGACGAAGACGAGTGATCTAATTGTAGGCAAGATCATCGATTCTGCGAGATTGAGCGTCAAATGCTTCCCCCAGTTTCTCAGAAAGCAAGATCAGCTCGGCAACACGGGTCTCCATTACGCAGCATTAAGGGGTCTTGGGAACATTGTGGATGCTTTTTTCAAGGCCGAAAATTTGGGTAACAAGCATGAGCTTGCTGTGAAGCAAAATTACCACGGCAACCTCGCAATCCACTTAGCAGCGAAAAACCGTCACCATGGGGTCGTGAAAAGAATGCTCGATCTCGTCGACTACAGTCACGTCGAGGATGTCGTCGTCAACATCAAAGACCAGGACGGATTTGGGTTACTGCATCACGCAGTGTTAAGTGGGTGCAAGGAAATCCTCCAACTATGCATTCAGCTTCTCCCGAAACCCACCAGACGTATCTTAACTTTTGACCTTGTCATGAAGCTTCTAGCTGTGGCCCGTGACAAGAACATTGCCGATTTCTTACTCCAAATTTTGGACGAAACCGTGAAGAATTCGGGGGGTAGGGAGGATGACTATCTAGCGAATCTCTTGCACTTTGCAGTGTCAGAAAAGCGTAAATCGTTAGTCGAGCTTCTAGTGAAGTGGTATCCCAACCAAGCAGTGGTTGCCATGCACAAAGCCCTGGAGACGGAAAACGAAACCATCCAGGCAGTGGTGAGGGACCACCCTGACGTGGAGAGAGAGTTTGTGAAACTGCGCAAGGCGTACGGTGAATACGTCACGGCGGCGAATGCGATACTCGTGGTGGCGGTTTTGATAATAGCGCTGACCTTCGGCCATTGTTTGACGGCGGTCGAAGCGGCGCAACATCGGAAGGACATCATCGAACTAAAGCAGTTCGGAGGGCCACCTGGGATCAAGAAAGTTCATTTCGTCGATTTTGTTCTTTTGCCGAGGTGGGCGTTCTTCCAGGCCACGGCGGCCACTATTCTAGCTGCTTTCGCCGCACTGCCGTTCTCGTTCGCCTTCTTCTTCCATGAGGCCGTAGATGACACGCAGGTACAGGATTACGACACTCAAAATTCTTTGATCTACATGACTTGAATTGGTCAATTTCAGGCTGCGCTAGCTGCCTGAAAACAGATCTACACCTGAGTGTCTTAATTAGTTATAATTTATTAGACTTACTATAGATGAATGTCAAAATTTTTGGCACGATTAGTTAGGTCTCTAAGACGTGTGGTATATATGTACTGTACGTACACAACGGTCTAAAATTTAGGTCAATTTATGTATACGAACGCACTTTCTGAAACTCTAGGTGAAAGGTACACGTCAAGGTATTACGTACCACCAGTTTTACATAACGGCCGTTGCAGAGCTCTGAAATACTAATATAAGGCCCGTGTAGCTAGTTTTCACTGTTTAAGGTTCTCGATGGATAACAGGAATAGCCAAATGAAGTTGATGAGGCCTTCCCATTTGCATAACTCAACGAATGCATGACGATCGTTTAGTATTCAAAACTATAGCTTTGGTTTTTTTGAAATACCCAAACATGCATTTACCTTTACGTAACTAACTTCATTTTGATCTGTTTTTCTTACAAACTTGTGGCTGACAAACTTGATGTACGTATATATATTAAATACATATTCAATTATTAATCGTCTTTGGTCTGGCTGTGTGCAGGTGAAGCAGTTACTGTATAGGACCCGGGTGCTGATCGTGTCAGCGTCGTATTTCCTTGTGTTGTCCCTCGAGGCGCTGTTCTTCAGCTTCGCGCGCTCGCAGTTCATCGCGCCATACATCGACAACAAGTGCGCTCTTGCGTGTGAAGTGGCCCTGAGCGTGTTCTTCCTCTGCGCCACTCTGTTCTTGGGCATCAACTTCGTGCGTTACTGGAGGAAGAGAACCACGGCGGACACAAGGGGACCAACAAGGGATCATGAAGATGCAGGACGAGAACTGCAGATGTTCACGATAACTACTGCTCGGTGAGGTTAGTCAGTGATAGACTAGTACTGGTGTTTTGTTAGAGAAGATGAAAATCATCCAGTGCAGTACATTCTACATCCAAATACTTGTACAATAAGTTAAGCTCCATTGAGTGGGTTTTGTGTTTTGAACAAGGAATGGGAAGAACCAGCAGCTAGTGCAGTCTTCATTCTATGTAGAGTGGTCTACACTAAATAGATATCATTACAATATTTGAGATAATTTGGTTTAGTGTCATTTCTATGAATTAATCCTCAAAGGACAAGCTGGTCACTATAGAAATCATCTGTTTTGTTATGGTATGAATTGTTTGCTTAAAGAAATGCAAAAGCACTCATTCGAAGTCAAACTAGTGTAGAAGACCTTCCTTTTCACACAAAATTTGGAGGATGAATAGTTGCACTTTTGTCTTGCATGGAGAGATTCTTTGTCATTCATTAACTAGAAAACGTTCAAAACGTTCTTTGTCATTTGTGGATTAAGAAATCCAATCAATCCACACTATTCAGTGATCAAGTTTTTCTTTTTTTCTTTTAAAATAGTGTTCCAATTGTTTGTAGTGTGGTCTTTGCTATATAATTATGGTGTTTGGAATGTATGGATTTTCAATTATAAGGTGAATTCAAGCACAATCTACAATAGTTGATGATAAACGCTCTATTTAGTGTGGTCTTATATTTACATGAGTAACGCTATTAGAAAAGCAACACTAAATAGAATGAAGAATCTAGTTACTGATGAGACAATTCATTGTTCCAAATTGCTTGAAAGCTTTAGAGTAAATTTAACAAACTATGGATCTATAATTAAAAAAGAACTAATTCAAGTAAAAATGCAAGACATAATTGAAGCACATTACAAAATGAATAGACCCTTAAAGAAACCTTTAAAAAAATCTAGCCCTGACTCATGAGCCCCTAAAGTTCTAGGGACTTTTTGCATCAAATTTTATTTAAAATTGTCATTTCTAGTGCAAAGTGAAAAATAAATTTGGAAATTTTTTTCCATATCTAACTACAAAATCTTGTGCTAGATTTTTATAAGAATGTGTGGAAAAAAATTTGAAATTTTGACTACATGAATTGCAAGATATTTGCATTCAAAGTGAAGAAAACCAATTATTTTGTACATAGTTGCTTAGATTTTTAAAGCTTTGAATCTTCTTAGCTTACAATTTTTTCACTACTAATGTTGAATCAAATTTTTTGTAGTGAAGAATTGAATTATTGAATTGAGAGTTTAGAAAAAAATTCAAAAAACACACATTTGAATTTCACTCTTTAAATTTTTTTTAAATAGAAGTAGGTTGAAGATAGAACAGAAAATTAATTGTTAATAGCTCAAAGATAGAATCAAAATACAATAATTTCAACAATGAGATTGTTCTAGCAAGCAAATTTAACCCTATTTAACAATTTATTTTTGAAAAATTATGGACATACTCTAAGTAGTTCTAAATTTTTTTTCTTGTGATTTTATTACCAATTCATGAACTTCTACGAATTTCTAGTCATAAGTTGTATGGATTGACTATTATAAAATCCAACTTTTTTAAATTTAGAAATTCTAAAACTATACAAGCACTTCCTAATAGTCCTACAAATCCTATGCTATAAGTTCAAATTCATTCTTTTTCAATTGCACCTTTAACTAAAGATTAATGGATTATTTATAACTTATAAGAGCTCCTTAAAGAGTGACAATTGTGAAAAGTATCTTTAGATTGGAGAGAAATCCTTGAAAATGGATTGCATTATTAGACTCTTAGACAATTTTCTTAGAAACCTTCCTCTTTTAGCTATTAGCTCATCATTTGCTATCTTGCATGAGTTTTTAGTTCTACTAGGCCAATTTCTATATTTTTTTTATCTTTTCCTCAAAATGGATGAAAAACTCGATTGAATCAAGTCAAAAGGCATGGAATATGATTTTTTAGCTTAAGAAATGACTTACATTGTTTAAAACTCTATGTCTCTATGATTTCTATTTAGCCAACATAGTACCATACTTTACTAAATTTTGTACTTCAATGAATACTCCAAAGGTATAGATAGTTCTATTGTATTTCCTTTATTCAATTTATACTACATCTAGATCATATATTCTTCCTCAAACCACTAAATCTTGGTACTTTTAAACACTCAAAACTCCTAAAAACAAAAATTGAATATGGTAGGTACATTTTATTCCTAACATAATACTTTTTATAGGGATCTTGTACTATAAAATTTACATTTTTTGCTAAACAATAGTAAACAAATTTTTTTTACATGCTTGCTCAATCAACTACAATTATAGAATTAATAGCCGAATTCCTCCCAAGTATCTAGCAAAGCATATTATTTAATTCCCTACATGAAGGATAGGTACAACCTTAATATGAAATGTTGAATTTTTTTTTGTCCTTACCATTTATGGCTAATTGCAAAAAACACATGTCCTTTTTTTGGTCCCCGTAGCCTTCAACAAGTGTTTTTTTTGCTCATAACTTTTGCATCATTTGTCAATTTTATATAAAATCTGAAATGAAAGTACATGTAATTGTGGACATTGAATAATTTTTTCTATTTAAAAAAATAGTTTAATACTTTAAATAGCCCTAAATGGATGTCTATATTATCATTTTGGGATTTGAGTACTATTTTTGGTTCAAAAATGCAAATTTCAAAAGGTTAAAATTGGAATATGAGGACTTCTGCTACAATTATATAAGACCACAAAATTTAGAAGGTAAAAATTCAAAATTCAAAATAAAAAGTAGCCATTTTTCATATCTTAAAGGTACTTTTTTTTCAGATGGTTGGAAAAAAGCACCTTTAAGGTATGAAAAATGGCCACTTTTTATTTTATTTTTTTGAATTTTTAAATATTTTCTAAATCAAATTACCATTTCCTTGGCATTTTTCATTACTCTTTTTTTGTGCATAATTATTAGAGATAAATTTTTCTAAGTCTATATTCTTATAAACATACTATTTTGAATGCTTTATGAATTATCCATATTTTATTTCATTTTTAAAAAATTTATTCCAAAAATCATAGTAATAGGTCATTTTGAGCCCAAAACAATAGGTGCTATAGTATTATAGGTTTGACCCTTGTAGAGTTGTCAATATTATAACCCTTCAAATTATTTTCTAGACATGTGGTAAGGAAAGATGGATTGTCAAAATTACTGAGTATTCAAACAAAATTTTTATTAAAAATCACATATAGAATAAAACTTTATAGAAATCCAATAAACCAAAAAATATGTTTAAAACTTCAAACGAAAAGAAATATATTAGTGAAACCTACATAATCTAAAATTGGTACTCTATGCTACTTCTAATATAAAAAATGTCAAACCAATCCATAGCTTCAATTTCTTTTTCACATAAAGGTATCCTTGTAAGTCATAATAGTCATAAGTGCATCCAATGTTGAATGTTCTAATCTTCATTTTGCTTCCTCATTGATTTCTTTCTTCACCTAATTATTATGTTAATTTTGGAAAACCATAATTACATATGGTTGTACTTGACTACTTATCAAAGATACCATCACTTTTTGCCAAATATTGATGAATGTAGGCCAAACAACAAAAAAGAATTCATCCAAAACAAAAACAATTTGCCATTGACTTCTACTCGCATTATCTCCACAATGTCTCTATAAACTCAATAAGTTCACCTCTTGTTATACTAGATTGTTCTTCATTATAACATAACTTAAGTAATCTATCAAGCTATAAATCCTCATAATCAACTTCTATGGCAAAACTCAATAAAATTCCGAACAAACAATAAATTTATATATCAAGAAGTTTAGAGATCTATTGTTGAGATAGATATTATTGAGTAGAATAATTACCTGAACAATGGTCAAAAATTCAAATTATGAAATCTCATTGGCAAATATCCATTCATTAATATAATTTGTTTGTTTGTTTGTTTTTGTTTGTTTTTGTTTTGTTTGATATGTTGAGATCTTCTAGACCATGCATCTTCCGGTCACATGCTTGGTACTATCAGAAAGCCCTCAATAAGGAAGGGTGCACGGGCTTTATTCCATGGCATTTGAACCCAAGATGTGAAAGATTTTCAATAAGATTGTCCTTTTGGAAGAATTCATGCCCAAATTAGGATGTTCCCTCATAGTGATTATGGTACTAAGATTGAGGCCACCATTGATTCTTAATGGCACTTCATTGATCAAACCCCATGCCAACTATGCTTGGAAGTAATTCCTTTGTATACAAGGCATTTTAATCACTAAATGCTTGGGGCACCAAATTCTAATGCCGGCAATACTTTGAAGTTAAATAAAACTTGACCAATTTATTATTTTTAGTTGTTTATAATTTTGAAAAATTCTTTTTGAAGTCTTGTTTTTGCATCAAAAATTCAATTTCAAAAATGAATGATTATGATTTTACAGTTCAAGATTTGGTGCAAGGGTGTCCATTGCAAATTTTGATTTTCTAGTGTTGAGGATTCTTAAAATTGAGCCTCAAATACACTAGAGGTTACTTACTTCCTGGTGTTCTGCAGTAATGGAGGTCCAAACCAGGACGAGAAGAGCACACAAGCATGTTGGAAAAAGATCTTGGGAATTTAGGGGTTGAACAAGCATCCAACACCTCATGAGTGCTTGTAACTATTGTGTGATTGTTGTAAGCCAATTTAATGCCAAAACTAAAGTCCTATAGTGACCCCAAACACAAGGAAAGTATACCCGTAAGCACTCCAAATTCCAAAGTGATAAACAATTTGCTTCAAGGCAATGTTTTGTCCAAATAACTTCTCATTCATCAAAGTAAACTTGAATCTGAAAAGACAACAATCCTTTATGAACAAATTGATGAAATTGAGCAGAGTTATCCTAAGATATGAGTGAAAATGAGCAGACATTCAACAAGCAATTAAGGATTAACGTCACATCGGAAACACTCATCTATGACAATCGCAGGAGGGTGAAAAGGTTTCAGGTAGTTTTACCTTGCATTGAAACTTTATAAATTCCAGTCAAGAAATCTAAATGTCTCATCAAACAAGAATCAGACATGTGCTAAAATTTTGAGACCAATGTCAGGAAATAATCTATTAGAAAATCATTGAAGCTAATTCTGGCACTCATAGTTTCTTACACCATAGTACAAATGAAAGATGCCATCAATCCATCCACCTACAGCTATCACTTTCCAAAATTTTGGTTAAATAGTTTCCCGGAACAAATCTGGTGCTTAAGTTGTTGGTCGCGTCATTGTCGACATTCCACGGCCGTGAGTCAGAGGCATGTTCGCAACAGGCTCATCTTCTGCGCATACATGGCACCACAATTTAGTGTAAGCCATATAAATTGTTATTATAGTTACAATTTTCGAAAAATGAAGGCCATGAGTTGCACTATGTTTTGTACAAACACCACTCTTGTTCATTTATTATTTATCAACTTATCTTCTAGAAAGCCCAATACCACTAATTTTTCCTTCTGAAATGAGTTCTATCCTAGTGACAAGATTTTGTATTTTGATGAACAAATTTGAGCTTACAGGAAGTAGAGCACCTATAGTTTTCATTTTTTCTATTTGAACATCCGTAGAGAATCTCCAATGTCGATACAAATACTAGACTCTCACATGAAAAAAAAATTCAACACATACCGATGATCTCTTCTGTCACAGCTTCCTTGTCCACTTCAACGCCCGCAATTCCCATGCATGTAAACAGGGACGTGTCATCTAGACTAAGGTAATTGTACGCATTATAAACATCATCTGCCGTTGCTACCTCATACAAGTATGGCAAGTCCCGTAAGCATCCCACATCCTGCAAATTGCAGAGAGACCAGCCATATAAAATGGTGAGGGGGTGGGTAAGTGGTCACAGGAGCCTCGAGGAAATCTCTGGGTTGTAGACTGTTACATAAGGGTACACAGAAGAGGCTCAAATAAGAAACGATTGACAACAAAAATTCAATCTGAAATTATACTACTCCATGACCAAAGTAGGGTTTTGGACAAGATCATAGGTGAATGGACGTTACCTTCCTACTCACAGAAGGCGCCTGAAGATGCGTGAGCAATCCTAACCAATATGTGTTGTCCTTTGAATCAGACTCATGCCGCATCAAAAGTGTCCTCTTTGCCTGAAAATGCTTACACAAAGTGTCAAGTTTAAATACCCGACTCTTCATTATCGAACTAAAACTGTCGACCTAAATTTTTAAAAAGACAATCACAAAGTTGGAGAGACTAATGCGGAACTAAAACTACGGCTCCATTTGAACCGAGAAATAGCACAATGATGTAAGAGGAGCGTACCCGATCAAGCTCTCTCTGATTGATTCTGCTGCCTTGGATACTACGAAGCACATTCAGAGATGCATCGACAGCATATTTTATCTGCAAAGAGTGATGCCTAAACGTATCAAAACAAGGGGCTCTCAAAACAGCAGACATACAGAGCAAACTCAGCCTAACAAATTGAACATAACAATTATGATGGGTTGGACGGATAGGGAGTGTCAGATTGAGTTACTGAAAAATTACCTCATTTCCCCGGTTACTCTGAACTTTAGGTTAACTTTAGGCTAATCATACTAAAGCATCATAGGACCAAAAGCTCAATGCCAAAAGAAGGGACATCTCACCTTAGCAGGGGTGGATGTCACAGATATGACAAACCAACCAGCTTTCAGCCGGTCGAAGAGACTCAACTCAAATGACACATCATATGTCAAGCCTAGCGCATCCCTAACTGTTGTAAATAACCTGCAGCAAGGCCGATAAGCACCACAATCAAACCATGATTCACATTCAAGAACCTGAAACATAAATACAACTCAAATAGACAAAGAACAAGAAATGAAAAAGACATCTCAACCTACAAAAATTGAAGTTGAAATTCTAAATTCACACAGTGCTGACAATATATATACACCCATAAACAGTAGGTGTTCCGTACGAAAGCTCGACAAGTTTGGAAACCCACCGTGCATTAATAATCTCTGCCAACAAAGTCAATGCTACTGACGCATACAAGGGATGACGATGCCTCTTCCAACAGAGAATTTCACTGTTATCCTTGATTACTTCTACACCAGGTGGAGCCAATGCTCTAGCTTGCTCCTCTGGAAAACAACCCAAAAAATCGTCAGACCTTTCAGAATCATGACTGAGGACATGGAGCATGAAAAACGATTACCCATTTATACCAACGAACCTCCTGATTCCCAGAAAATTTTCTTCTCTCTACCTCAAGGGATGACACTAAGCAACGGTTCAAACATGTAGAAAGTTCCTGGTGCCCAATGAACGAGATGTTGATCAAATCAACGGTAGCACGTTGGGGCCCAACAGTCCAAAGAATGAATTTCTTATGTCTAGTAGAATTGGAACACGTGGATACAGGAATAGTGACATTCTAGGACTGCTGATTAGGGTTATTTAAAATATACAAAAATGAGGATTATACATAGGATTGCACTGAAGAAAAATGGGAACAGACATATGAAAATTAAACGTTTCTACATGGGGTAGAGACGCTTGCGAGTGGCCGCTTACTCGCCATGTTCTCCGACTAATCAAAAATGAAGGATCAAACAACAGCGACCAATGGTTCTAAGCTCAAACAAACAGACCTGATAAAGATGGAGGAACAGGCTCGATTAAGGTGTTAAGATCTCGCCCATCGGAAGTAAATCCCCATCTGTTAGGGGCAGCGCCAGCTATGTATGCACATGCTCTCTCGTCTGTATCCCGTAAGAACACCTGCAAAATTTCAGTCCACAGGCTTAGAATGCCCATTTAAGAAAATAAACAAGCGAGATCTCATTTAAACAATAAAAAGCCCGTCATATAAGAAAGTTAAGCATATTTATTGGATCGATGATGAATTCCGACTGCAAGCCTACCTGCTGCGTTCGCAATTCCGGAGTGGAATTAGCGTTGATCACTACAGGTTTCTCCTCCCCAATACCCCGCAGCGGCTCGTCACTGCTTGGTGGGGTGACAGTACCAAGATAATCCAGTAAGCATGATTCCACTTCGCTTTCTGTGAAATCCCCTACAACACATACCTGGAAACATCCAAAAGGCGAACAGGTTAACAAGAGCTGGACATAGGGTCGTATGGATCACTTCAAGCAAATTGCACTTGGTCCGTAACGAGAACAAAGAATAATGATTCTTAAAGTGCTGCCCGTACTACTACCACAATTCACAAAGCCATAGACCAACCCGGGGTAACGCTGAACTGACACATTTAGACCGAACAGGTGTAAATAAATTTCAGCAGAGCAGTATTCTAGACCAATCACAAAAGGGTATAGAGAACCATTTCATATATGGCCAGATTCAAAGGACTGTGGAGAAACTAAGAAATGTTGCAAAGTACATAACAGATTCTGACTACTTCCGTACCTCCATGTTTGATGGAACCAACTGCTTCATCACAGCTTCCCTCACAATAGGTAATGTCAGGTTCTCAATGGCTTCAGGTGAAGGTTCAATAAAGCGTTCTTCACTGTTGAACATGGCACGCATCAACCGATGAGCAGTTGCTCGCTCCAAACTTTTCGGCATCGCACGATAATGTGAGAGGTAGAGTTGCTTGGCCCTATCCAAGGCATCGTCCAGCCATACATTATGCTGCAAGAAAGAGAACGTATTTAGTTATATAATAGAAACCACGAAGATCATGAATTGATAGGCTGATCACGAGAAGGGACTGGAGAAATCAAAGCGTAGGCATTTCTGATTAGTATAACCGGAAGTCCTTCAGAACGCAAAAACACGAAGTCTAGCATCAACAACCATACAAAGCGTTGTCTAAAAATCATGAAACATGAACCCACTTAACCCCCAGATGAGACAAGAATATCCATACCTCAAGAACCATGTGAAGAAGTTGAAAAGTGGCACGCATGCCACCATCACGAAGTGTAAAATGGAAATCCATGCACAGAAACTCTTCGTCTGCTTCCAGCACGCAATTGATCAAGTTTCCCACACAAAAAAGTTCCACCTGTTCAATCCCCAACGAAAAAAACGCAAGTCAGAAAGTAGTTCAAGAGAAGCTGTTCTCGAGTCAAAACTTACACCCTCTTCACAATCGACAGATGTAACAAAATCCAAATCACGAGCAACACAAGTGTGCATTGGTAGCAGCATCAGCGAATAGATAAAACATAGGCCGCTCACAAGTTTCAAGTTGCAGACAGAATGGAAGAGAAATCTACCTGCTCCCTAGAAAAACCACCAACGGCACCTCCTTCACTAAGAGTCCGCACACCCACAGCAACAGCCCCACTGGCACCAGGTTTCTCCTGGGCTCTTCCACCTGCTACAACTAACCTTAAGACCCCTCCCCTAGCTTCATTTTGAGTCATCTGCAAGACAACCATTACAAATGCTGTCAACACATGTACAACTCAACTAGTGATGGCCATCTTATTAAATAGAATCCAAACCAAAAGATGACATCTTTGGGCAGGTTACCATAGCAAGTTACTCAGATAGCCAACACAATCGTTGCAACTGAAAAAGAGCAGCCAAACCGCATCTGAGAAAAAAGTAATAGTTAATGCGAAACATATCTGTTGACAATATTGGTGACACTAAATAATATGCACAATCAAGGACATGAAGGAAAACGCAGTGGAGACAGAGCACCTTATAGTTAACACGAATGCCATTTGATAATCGACGCTGAATGACACCAGTGGAGTCATCCATGAGCTTTATCGCACTCTCAGCATCAGTTACCGGGACAAACCGGGGCTGCCTGTTCATATGCAGAGCAGCCAGTTGGACTGAGCTCAGAAGCTCTGTTGGAACATCAAGCTGCACGTGATTACATGAAGCACAATTTTAAAGTCAGAATTTTCCAATCAGGCTTGTGCAGCATATCATTACAAAACAGCGGTATACGTCAGCAACTAGGACTAAATACAAATTGTACCATTACAGGGAGTCTCGGCATTATCACTAAAATGTAGGGCAGCATCTTCAAATTTTCCTTCAGTTTTGTTATCTTCATGGTATAGAACAGAGCATTCTGTCTTGTCGACTTCAGTAACTTATAGAAAAGTGACTTGAGTGAAAATACAAGTAGATCACACTACATAACTCAAGACTCCTAGTGCCATATCTTCAGATGAAGTCAGAATTTCAGTCCATGTGATCGGGGATATCCACAAATCAAGGCAAACTTGCCTCGGGCTCAGAGACCAAAGGCTCATTCAGACCATCAGATATAGCGCCAAGAATAGCCTCAGGGGTGATGTCGAAGTCCTTGTCCCCCACTCCTTCGACGTGAAGAAATTTTGGTACACACGCAACTATAGCAGCTGGCACAGGGGCACTAGGTTGTCCAAAATTAGCCACATACTCCAACATTTTCGCTCCAGCTGCATTTACCTGCTCAATACCAAGCAACAAACCACTCAGTGTAAGCTACATAGTCAAATAAGGGCATGAATCATTAAGAACAAGGAACTCACTCACTGCATTCACAACTGTAAATTACGAGTACAAAGATAATACAGAAACAGAAAAAAGATGTTAGACTTGGAGTCCAGAACCCAGAAACCTTCAGTACAAATGCAAGAAAGAACAAGCTTACATCTTCCAGAGTGACTGTGCTGGCAACACCCATCAGGCTTTCATGACCTTGCTGTTGGTCCATGACAGTGTGACCCAGCGCATCACTTTCCATAATGAAGTCCAGATTATCAACTGATGGCACGTTATCTATCATGGCGGCAAGATGCTCGCTGTCCTTTAGCAAGGCATTCAGATAACGATGAAGCTCTCCTCTTGTCACTCCAAATTTGTGTAACCTCCTGACCTGCAACAGCCAAGGAGCTCCTTATGTGACACAGCAAGCAACCTATAAACCAAATGAAGAAAATGAGCATCTTCAGTGGCATGGCCCATTCCATAAACCTAATGTTCTTTGAAATGAACAGCATTATATAGATAGAATATCTCATTCTGTCTTTCATCTTTTCAAAATCTAAGAAATAGGAGAATGCAAAGCATTAGTGGAGCTAACCTCTTGGACGCCAACTTTGACTGCACCTTCCCAATGATTGGGTTCTGCAGTTATAGTAAGAGTAGTAACGGTGCATGCTTCTCGACCCGAGTCACTGTGGTCAAGTTCAATTCCATTGAATGGTGGATTGGCACTCTGCAAAACATAATTGTAAATATCACTAAAGAAAGGTTCACTACATACAAAAGAAAACCTCAGTTCAAACGTGAACAAGCTCAATTTCACAAAAGTACATGCTTGGGCTACTGTAAGAGAACTCTACAAGTGAAATACACAAAAAAGACCTAACAATGATATGTAACCCCATCGCATAAAATATCTGTATGAAGGAGTAGAAACTCGAACATCTATAACACAGCAAGTAAAAAATACCTTGTAACGGGTATTGATGCGAAACTGAAGTGTCGATAGAACGATGCGTCTCATCAGGACATCTCTCAAATCAGAAAATGTCTGCACTTTTTGTACAGGAGTCTGCGCATCAAGCCAGAATAATTTGACATGAGATAAGAGTCTCCTAGACTAAGGAGAAGTATTAGCAGCGAAGAGAAATCTCATCTGCATTCAGTACCATGATCTGATGAAGCGAATTTCAACGTGAATGCCAACAAGGGAGTCGATGACAATGATTCACATCATAGAAATGACTGAAGAAGTTTCCAGAGTAAAACAACTATCACCTTGCAGAATAAACTGATGGAGAAGTTCTGAAGGAGCTCATGTTGGAATATAACAGGGTTTTTCAGCTGGTTTTCAGCACCTGGCAAGGACCATGCGTGCTGTACTGGGGGTCGGACAGGATGACGTTCCTTCAAAGTGGCAACTGTCATGGCGGTTGGGTTAATGTTCTCTAAGGAAGTCTGAGTCGATGTGATCACCCCAGCCGGTGTCGAAGCAAATTGTGCCTACCCAACAAAATCACCTCGTAAGATTCACCAATGAAGAAGCACCCCTGATGCTTTATGCATTAATAAATCTCTAGAAACTCCTAGAAACGCTTACATAAAGTGGAAAAGGTCACACGTAAGCTGATGACATGGCAAGGTAAGGAGAATCCAGCATACCTCAATCATCTCGATGGTCCGACTAACACTGCGGATATCACCAACTATGAAGAGAGTGGCATTCGCTGGGAAGTACCAACGTTCATGAAAAGCCTTAATTGTTTCGGGGTCCCACTTCTTTATTTGCTCCTCCAAGCCTATAGGAAAGCGATACCCTAACATGTTTTCTGAATGCAAATGCTGAAGAAGCTGCAGTCAATCATCCACAATTCATAGCGATCAGATAAGAGAGTAATTGGTCAGGTACACTAAACCATTCTTAAATATGTACAAAAACTCTTCTGCTCATAATGCTTGCAGAAAAAACAAGGAACAAAAATAGATCTCAAAAGCGAAAATGTAAGAGAAGTAACACCTGACAATCAACCCTGTATTCAATGGTATTCATCATCTGTAGCTCAGACAGCACCGCTCTTCTTTCCTTCTCCACCCGAGATGCCAAGAATTTAGGCTTAAACGCAATCTGCGTATCACTCAGAAAATAGGCTGCCAGTTAAACACCCTCTTGTACAAGCTTCAAAAACAAGAGCCTAAAATTTTGTTACCAAAGAACATGGACGCTCTCCAAAAACTTCGGAAACCCACACCATAAAAATTTGGCATACTGCGATGGCCACAGAGGCCCGCATTCAGATCACACGCGTTCTGTAATAGAGTAATAGAAGATACTTTCACGGGGATTGTATAAGGAAAGTAAGATAGCACTTTTCTCAGGTTCAATTCCAATAGGCCCCAATCATACCATGCCCCATCACTGCAGTCAAGAGGCATACCTCGTGGAGTGCTTCCAGCACAAGAGGGAGCAAGGGCTCCTGCGAGCCTTGAGCAGTGACTGGCGAGTGAACATGGAAGACAGTGTGATGAAAATCTGTGTATGCATTGGACCGAGCACCTGTTCCCAGAAGCTTTTCACGCTTTTTGCTCCCCAAGAAAGCCACATGTTCGATCATGTGAGCAATACCCTGTTCATTATCTAATTCATCAACTGAACCGACATGCATCTCCATGTGGGCCTCGAATCTGCCAACAGCACTCAATTGTCAACCACGACGCGGAGACGACATTGCAAGAACGAAAATACTAACATAAAATGTGCTGCGAACCCCTCTCAACAACAGGAACACACCATTCCGTAAGCATTCGATAAACATGGCCTTAAATCGATCAACATGGCCACTGAAGAAGATATTGATGGACGAGACGTTACAGTTGCGTAAATAGATCTTACTATGAAATTCAAAAGCTCTAATACCAGACAATCATAGTGAAGCCATAGCCTACGACTGGAAAAGGGTCCAACGCTACATGAAATCGAATACCACTCAAACCCTTACAAAATTATCTAAAGTGTAGATTAGTAGACAGCCTTCAATTTGCTCCCAAACCCGATGATCAAATTCACTAAGCAGAGAACAAGACGTAACTAGCAACAGTTGAGTAGTACCTATTTGGAGGCACCTTGTTCGGTAGAATGACATATTGCAATCCATTCGTCAATCGCCCATGGTGCAATTTGGGATGTGTAGGTAGCTTCGACGCTAAAAAGTCGGCAGCGTCTAGTTCCTTTCCTAAAGCATCTTCTAAACCCTGTGATTGATCTTCAACCTCCAGGACCCCTTCCTCCGGCATCCATGTCAAATTTGCGGCATGGGGCTCGTTCGGCCCTGCCGTGGCTTGTGTCAGCTGCCACACACTATACCTCAGCATTGCATCGTACAACTATAGGACTGCGCAATTGTCGAAATTGCTAGAAAATCAAATCAAAAGCAAATATCTGAAAATTTCCAGAAAGAGAAGTATCTCCACTCCATCAAGCACGATGAAAAGTCCAAATGAGTAGAGAGTGAGTGCAGAAGATGGGCGACTTACGAAAAGAGCTCTCTTCGAAAAAACCTTTTGCATTCCATCGTGACTTGGCAAATTGCGAGGACTCGGAGCTAACCAATTCAAGCTTGTCCTTCGCCTCAATTTATTGCTACAAGTCACACATTCCACGTCCTTTGAAGCCAATAAATTGTTATGGCGTTCATGCACTGCTAGCCTTCTGTCAAGGCTCTTCTGTTCGATAATCCCATCCCCACCTTGCAACCATCTGAGGTACCACCATACAAGAAAAAACTCAGACACTGTACCAAATTGAGAAATTTTCCAAACCGAGGTAACTTCAGCTCTCCAAGACTATGCAATTGGCAAATGAAAAGCACTCCAATCCAAGGACTTCTTAAACTGCAAAAGCGCCACTTCATCAGTCGTTCAGCTGGTGTGAATCCCCTCACTTACAAAATATAGAACTCAAGTCCAAGAAGAAATTTAAAGAACATTTCCTAAAAACGTTTTGACCCTTTGAAACTTTCGCATAAAGTCTCAAAACCTAGCACAGTCTAATAATACACCTAATACGCTCATCAGAAAAAATGGTGATTTCGGTTGTCCCACCTGACAACAACCAAAACGAAATAGATACAAAATGACTCCAATTCAGCAGAACATATCACGACAGATGTGGAATCGGGAACTTCCACTGCAAGATGTTCCTACTAGAGACATCTGGAACAGAAGACATCTAGGAGAGCCTGTGTATACTGCAACTGTAAGTAGGGGCCCGATTGTGCGTTCTAACCGAAGTGATTCAACAAAAGTGAAGAGAATTCGTCAGTCAAAATTGCAAACTGCCGAATTCACCAAAAAATTGACAAGGTCGAGCTGAACCCGACGAAATCTCATTCAAATCCTTAGAATCTCCAAATTTTAGGTCAACCAACCAGTCGCCAATTCCTTCCAAAACCATAAATCTCAGCGTGCTTCGGCCACAAACCTAATCTTCGGAGCGTCAATTCGGCACACAGAATCCCGTCGCACCACATTGCTCCGCGTGCGAGTCCCGCCCGGTGCCAAACTGGTAGCGGACACTCCCGGAGCGCGTCGCGGCGCCAGCCGGCCATTCTGCTGCACCTGCACCAGCCCCGCAGCAGGCGTCACCAGCATGGCCGCCATCTCCTGCTCGTCCCAAACCCCTGCCCCTGCCCCTCGCCTGTGCTAAACCTAAACGGTTCGTTTCTGCACCAAATTGGACGGGAGAAAAGCGGTCGTAGTCGGTCACGTCGACGCCATGCGAGGCGCCCTGGCTGCTGGATTTTGCGAAGCCTTATTACGAGGATTTGTGAAGCGGGATTGTTGCGGGATTGTTGCGGGATTTCCCAAGCGGTCGAGGGGGGGCGGGATAGCACCTCGGAGGAGTGCTTGAAGCAGGGGATAAGGTGTTGGCTTGCTGTTCGCGCGCCACGTCCACGTGGATTGCTCTCGTTGGATGAACCCCTTCCCCCCCTGTGGCCCTGTTTCAACTGTCTAGCCGGCCCTTTTCACCTGAAGGGAAAAATGGTCGTGACGTCTCGTGTCCGATGAATGATAAAAACCTATGCTATGGATGTAAGAAGGGTGTTTTTCATCCATTTTTTTATTTTATTTTTTTTTCTGAACATATTCTGTTGTGCAAGCCCAGATATAGTGTCTTTCAAAGCTTTTTTTTTATTTTTAGGTGTTGCAAATTGTAAACAAATGTCAAAGAAATTCACTAGGACGGTATTAGAGCCCTTTGCAATTTCTGTAAGGGCAACAAGCAATGCAGGCTTTCACAACTTCATTCACAGTTCAAGAACAAGTGCCTTCTCCTCCGGTCAGCTTAAAACATGCGCATTGTTCACAAACCATCGTTTTCCACGGCCACCAATCCAACGTTTAAGGATTAACCCCTAAAAGCGTAAGGGGTTTGGACAAAACACAAATGTGTTATAAAATATAAGTTCTATAATTTTTTTTGAAGATCGCATCAAAGAAGATAATGTGAAGCATGGAAAGTAAAAAGCATCTGTATGGTC
Organism: Climacium dendroides; assembly: GCA_950106755.1. Taxonomy (NCBI): domain Eukaryota; kingdom Viridiplantae; phylum Streptophyta; class Bryopsida; order Hypnales; family Climaciaceae; genus Climacium; species Climacium dendroides. Next base: position 23,749,943 of record OX467091.1, read on the forward strand.
AAAATTTTAAAATTATTTTTTGTTTCTCTTTGAATGAATTTTGAAGATATAACTTCAAAAATTCATCAAAAATATAATTTCTATCTTTACCATTTGAAAATTTTTAATTGGTCAAAATTGTGGTTTCTATTGATTTGTAAAAAAAATGCATAAGATCTAGTGATGAGAACACCAACACTTTCCCCGAATGGTAAGTTTTTCACCACTAGGCCAATTCTAAACACTTTGTGCTATTTCTCTTATAATTTTTGTTTGACCGTAGTGATCTTAGTCTTCCATAAAAACATTGAAAAACAATTCAATCTTTAAAAATATAAATAAATAAATTGAAGAAAAAAAAAATTTGCTTGAAAATGCTACCTGAAGTTAAGCAACAACCAAAAAATGATCACTTGAATGCTTAGGGGTTAAGTAAGATAAATGTGCCTATTACAAGCAAATTGAGTGTTTTGTTCTATTGCCATTAGCAAAAAAACTTCAAATTTTTTTCAAAGACAAATGTGAGAAATGAAAGAAGCAATTGAAATTTTATTTTTTGGACAAAGTATGAATTTGTTATGAATTTTTACTCATTTGCACTATAAAAAAATTGTGTTTTTTCTGATGTCAGGCCAAAAACGTTGTACATCCAATATAACACGATACGTCTCAGAAAACATTGGGATGTCACATCAACAGCCGCTGGAAAAGTGTAGATTTTGGTTTGATGTTGTAGAAAGCATTGCTAAATTTCAATCACAACATATTGGTGTTATGAAAAATAATGATGCAATTTAAGACATTGTTGTGGCATCAGATGTTTTCAAAAATGTCCAGAAAAACATGTGTAGCTACATCAGCATCTTTGGTCAAATTTAGCTCAGAAGTTGAGACAAATTTTTTTTGCAAGCAATGGTAAAGTGACTATCTGGGGTGATAAAGAGGATAACGGGCAGGTGATGAGGCCAAAAAGTTGACGTGGCATCTGACATGGCATGATGACGTGGAAATTATGTGACGTGGACATGGAATGCTGACGTGGCATGCCACATCATCATATCCAGTCAGTCTATGTTCAAACCTTGGATATTTTTGCGAATGTCATACAAGACATCCTAAAGTTTCCAAGAACATCACTTCTAGCGTTAATATTTTTTACTTCCCGCAAATGTAACCTCAAAATACATGCTATCCACTATGCTTTTCATGACGTTTGACTGGATGTGCAGACATTGCGAAAGCAATTGTAGGCATCTTCTTTGATGTCTTCTTTATAAATCAATTTTATGAAAATTTATTTTCAAAATGTTATAAGTTGTATAGATTTAATTTATATAAAAAATTTATATAAATTAGATGAATGGATTTGTTATGAAAAAAATGTTACAAAATCATATCAATATTATATTATATGAAAATATTTATTTTTAATTTAAGATTTAAATTCTAAATTTTACTAGTTTAAAATCATAAATTTTGCATCAAATTTTAATAATTTTTATCGTTGTTTCACCTTCTTAACTTATTATTTTCAAATCATTCATATCTAAAGTGCGGTGATTTTCTAGTGTTCTTGGACTTTGAGATATTTAACATCTTAACCCTTAAAGGACCAAGGCCTTTTTTTCTGCCAAAAAACATTGAAAATTGTCATTTTTGTAGCAAAGAGTAAAAGAAATTTTAATTTTTTTTCACATATAACCATAGGATTTTACACCTAACAAGTAGGAAAAATTGTAGAAAAAATTTCAGAATTTTTGACCACATAGATTTAAAGTGAAAAAAACAAGTTTTTCAGCACATAGAGGGACTAGATTTTTGACTTTGAACATTTTTAACATAAAATTTTTGCACTACAGAGTTTTGAGATTTAAATACTTATAGTAGAAAATTGAGTTGAGAGTCTAGAAAAAAAATAAAAAATAAAAAAAACTTAAATTTCATTTTTAAGAAAATTGTTAAGTAGAAGTAGGTATGAGATAGAAGGAAAATCTAAAATATTAATATATTTTAGATGGAATTAAAATGCACTAATCCCAATGGTGAGATTGTTCTATCAAGTAAACTAAACCATGTGGAATTTTTATTTTGAAAAAATTGTAAAAATTGCATTTAGAAATGCATCCAACAAATTATTTTTTTCAAGAAAATGCTCTAATTGCCCAAAAAACAAAAATGTCCATTACCCTCTCATAACAAATCCAAATAAAATGAATCAAAGCTTTCCAGATAGACAAAAATATAATCTAAAAGAAAAAAAAAATTTAATTCACAATTTTTCAATTTCTTTTTGCTGCCCGAACTACCCCCTGTCCTTTGTTTTGAGCTTATGTGGTCATAACTTTAGTTCTCAAGAACTGATCTTGAAAAAATTTATATTCCCATGAAGCTAGTCAATTTTTCTATCTTCAAAAAAAGTTTTGAAAAATTACAACAAAATTTCAACCCATAGGTACATGCCCAAAAATACATTTGTTCCTTGAAGGAACAATGGTTAAAAGTACTAAACTTAGAATGCATCATCTATGTGGTGTGAAATTAAACTAGTAAAATTGAGAATTTAAATTTTAAATTAAACTAACTGGAATTCTATGTTGGAAGTATTGTTGTGTTATATTATATTGAAGTTGATGTTGCGAACAACTTTGATTTAATAAATGTGACTTTATCAATTAAATGTTCAAGGAGACATCCCCATATATGTTGGAAATGACGTGCAAATGTTCATCATGACATTATAGAAAACAAATAAGATTTGTAGAAAATTTAGAAATTGTTGAAGCAAATGTTTAAAAAAATATTGATGTGAATGTCTAATTTCATACTATAGATGTTTTTTGGAATGTTTACAACGACGTCAAAAAAAACATAACTAAGACATGTAGATGTTTTTTAAAACATCATTTCAAACATCATTGTATTTATGTTGTTGCTCATATTTTAGTTTTATATATCTCATATGGTTTGTCATGCCTCCTACACCCCCTAGTATAAAAGGCTTGTCTTCTCATCAATTAATAAGTGGATTTTCAAACCATTCAATATACTTGATAAATACAATGTATTGTATACAAGTGTATGGCATATTGTGTATACTATATTTTGTATGTCATGCTATATATATTGTATTTTGTATGGTATATTTTGTATGGCATATTGTATATATTATATTTTGTATATTTTATTGAATATGATATACCATATATTGCATATTTTGTATTGTGTACAACATATTGCTATATTGACAACATGTCTTTTACAACATATCACATGAGATAAAAAAACATACTTCATGTCATTATTGATGTTCAAAAAAACATGTGAGCGTCGCATATATTTTAAAAAGCACTTGTCTGCAAACGCCACACATCCAAATGGGGCATGATGAGAAGCATACAATTGTTTCTCCTAATGTTATTCAAGACACTCAAACGAGACGTCTACATTGATGTCTCAAAAAACATCATTAAATTCTAGAAAGACTGTTCAGGTAGCTCAAATAAAAAGGCCACATCAGTGTCTATGGATGCCACGTCAGCCAATTTTGTGATCACTAACGTAGCATGCCACGTCAGCCAATTTTGTGATCACTAACGTAGCATGCCACGTCAATGCCACATCAGACGCCACATTATAGACGGACAATGGATGAACAAAATGACACTCTGGCTTTCCCACACTTAGGTGGCAGTTACATGTCAACTTCTAAGAACCCCGTTGATCGATGTTTTTTGTGACGTCCGACATTGGACGTGCAACGTTTTGCATAATGTATCATGTTTTTGGCACGTCTGCCATAACGCAATATTTTGAATGTCTAGCTAGATGTAACAAGACATCACGCGCGGCATTTGGATGTAAAAAACTTTGTGTCCAGAAAAACATTGTTTTCTTATAGTGTTGGTCCAAAAGAGTATGCAGACTATCCCAAATCAATAAATAGTGTTTCCATGATGGTCATCTTACCACCTAAAGCAGTCACAACATTTTCTAACACAACTACAAGATTTTCTAACATGATATATATACTTATATTATACTCAAGGCTACTTTATACTTGCCCAAATTTGCACCCTCTAGTGCATGCTTTCAAGTTAGGCTATCTTTATTAGCTATAGTACCTACTTGATTTTTATTTTTTAACCCTTTAAAACAAAAAAGTTTATATTTGATCTTAGATAGCCATAGTACCCACTTGACTTTTATTTTTAATCCCTTTAGAATGAAGAGCCCAAATATTTGACCTCATTAATTTTAATTATTTTGAAGAGTATAGATGGAAATTATTGTTAGTTTAAGGAATTCTTTTTTTTGAAGTATCATTTGCAATGTTTGTCATTTAACCTCTAAAAGACTAAATCCATTACAAAAAGGTTAGACATCATGTTTAAGCTAAATTTAGCCTTTTAAATTATATGTAAATATCAATCTTATATTTCTAATATGTGATACTATAAATCTTCTATCATTGTATAAAAATTCAATTTGTTTCGTGAAAAATTATTGTTATAATTTTGTTTTAAATTAGTAAATATAGCAAAGACAATCCAATTATATTGAATATTTTCAAGAGGTACAAATAGTTATAGAGATTGGTATGAAGATTTATTAGTTAATTATTTTTTACACCTAAAAAATCCTTGTCAATAACCTTCACATCAAATGTTGTTATCTTGGGGAGTGTACTTAGTTCTACTACAACAAACTATGTGTGAACAAGTGGTTTTTAATAAACTATAATTTTAACTTCAAATTTTGAGCATTGTTTACTAATGATTATAGGATTCTACTTCCAAAATTTCAAATTCAAATAAAATATGGAATGATTTCTAGAAGAAGCTAAAAATGCACTAAAATGTTTTTTTAATTCAAATATTTTTAGAGAACACATTTAAATGACCATTGCATCAATATTCAATTCAAAATGAGCTTTTAATAGAGAATTATTGTTGAAAAAGATTTGTTCATTTTTTAGACAATTTTTTCTTATATAATATAGGAGTGTGAAAGATATTTTTCAGTTCTACAGTGTATCTTTTTACTTCAAAAATTTGTAACTAATTATCATTAACAATTAAAAATATCAATAATTCAAAACATAAACTTTCAAAGTAAAAAAATCTATTCATATTTTTTCATTTAATTTTATTTAAAATTCAAAAAGTATAAAGGAGGTCCAAAGTTTTGTTCGCACGCTAACAAAAAAAAAAAAGGGGAAGTGCACCCCCCAAGACTGCTATCATACCTGTATTTTTAATATAACTAATATACAAAATGTTGGCATTTTTTAGTAGAAAAAAATATATTTTCTATTCATATTGAATATTATTCAAAAAAATTGATGGAAAAATTAAATTATTGTGATTTTCTAAAATAAAAAATATAAATATAAATATAATCATCATTCTTAAAAGATTCATGATTTCAAACCGGGGCGATGGTTTTAAAATCATAAATCTTTTTTGTTTGCTTTTAGTTTGATGGTAAGTTATTCCAATAATATAGTATCTTTTTCTTCAAATAAAAAAGAAAGCATTCACAAATTCATCAAAGGCAATAACCACTCTTCAAAACATGAAAGTTTGAGAAATAAGAAATTTACAAAGAGTCGATCATTTCTATAAAATTTAAAGTCTAGAAAGTGGTTATGAAAAAAATAGATTTTATTTCTCTTTGAATTCATATTTTGCAATCCTCCAACACTATAACAGTAGAAAACCTAAAGCGTGAAATTCCTAAAAAAATGCACTTTGTTATTTTCAGAAAAACACCTTTTTTGGACTCCAATTTTCAATAAATACACTAAGGTAGTCTGCTCTTGAAGCGACCATTTAAACCTATCAAACTCATCATTGACAGTAATAGATATTTCAAGCAACATGTCACCCATTCCTAGATAAAGGAGCAGACTACCTTAATTCAAATTTATTGTGAATTTCGGAAGTCCATTTCCGATTCCGATTCCGTTCCCTATTCTCTCCCCGTGCCCGAAGCGTTCCCAACCACTAGAACTTTGTGCCCAAGTCATGAGCAACCTCCCCGCAAGTCCCCTCGTCTCCCACAAAACGCCCACGCAATCAACCGTCCTTCGCCACAGCATCCCCTTCACCGGGTCGGCATCCCCTTTGGCACTTGGCCCTTTCACTCCTCTCACTCCGATTTAGGGTTTGCTTCTCCAACAACATCGAAGAATCCAAAATCAATCCTTACTTCGCAGTGCTGAAATCCAACAGCGGAGAGTGAGATCGCGCTTCTGCGGATTCGTTAGTGCCTAGGGTTTGTTTTGGGCGATTCGCCCGAAGGGAGGACGGATCGGAAGGACTGGAGCTGCTGAGAACTATGGTGGGGCGGACGGGCGCACCGACTTCGCACACATCCACGCAGTTCCTCAACACGGTGTTGTCGCAGCGCGGACCGCAAGCCTTGCCGTATGTGGAAGATGACAAATGGTCGATTCGGCAACATCTCTTGCTCGTCATTCAGGAGTTTCCCGGATTGCAGGTACGCATGCTTCTCTGTTGCTCGATTCTGGGATCCCTGAGTCGGAGAGGATCCAGAGGCTTCGAATTGGGTTTCGCGTTTGAGTAGGTCTTGGGAGGACTTTGTTTTGGGCCCGAATTTTAGGTTCCAGTAAGGAATTGCGACGCTTTCAGGGATGAGCCTAGTTTTTGCTTTTAAGATGGTTGGATTCTTGATTCAGAGGGCACCCAGAAGCTCGAATTGGGTTCCAGTTTTTGAGTAGGTCGTTTGGAGACTTTTTCCTTTGCCCGGCTTTTAGGCGCCCGAATGGAATTGCGATGATTTTAGGTTTGAGCGCGATTTTTGTTTCGAACATGGTTGGATTCTTGAATGTTCTTGTTGGTGAATTGAAGGGGATTGCAACGCGCCAAAGAATGGATTATTTGGATACCAGATGGAAAAGTTGCTAACGTTTAGTGATTATGTAACATTCTTTAGCCCTCTCTAGGGGCGACCTTTGAATTCTTTAAGTGCGGGTGATATAGAATAATGAAAATATGTTACTCTGGTAGCTAGAGAGGAGAATGTAGTCGATGCACAGCAGGCAAGCAATTAACCTAAACCCCTACCAGGTATCCTCGGATGGGATGTCCCTCTTTGCTGGGATCGTCAATGGGAGGGGTGAATTTACTCCAGTTAAGAATGTTATGTAATGATCTAATAATACAGACCGGACTTTTGATGCTGAGGTTTCAAAATCAATTTGTATTTTGGAGTGTTACATTTAGGTCGGTAGGTGTCAGTAATTGTGGTTACCTTAGATATTTTTTTGGCGAACTCGTGCTATGTTGTTCACTGGTTCTGGTGATATTTTCACTTATTGAATTAGACATTTTAGTACCCTGAATTCTTGTTGCTAAATTGCAAGCCTGGGCGAGAAATTATTCTCCTCCATGAGCCTGGACTTAGGTTTTGTCATTTTGAATCTCTGGTGTAGGTCAAGACTGCGGTGTTCACACACAATGATGGACGAACAAGCAACCTATTGCAAGCTGCTGGCACTATTCCTATGTACTATCAAGACGTAAAATACAACATTCCTATTACGATGTGGCTTCTGGAAACCTACCCTCGCCAACCTCCTCTAGTGTTTGTAACGCCCACGCGGGACATGATAATCAAGCCCCGTCATCCTTACGTAGATGGATCCGGCATGGTAAACTCTCTATATATTCAACACTGGGTGTACCCGAGATCAAATTTAGTTGAATTGGTTCAGAGTCTGTCTCTTCTCTTCGGACAGGACCCCCCTTTGTATTCCAGACCCGCCGCGCCTGTTAATGTTCGGCCTCCACCGCCTCCTACACCTCACCCGCCTCCATTCATGAATCCCATTCATACAGGTGGAAACATGCAAACTAATCCTTCTTCCTCCCCAGGGCCTACGCCTTCTCAGTCTCCGCGGCTGGCACTTACATATCCTCCGTACCAGCATACGCCTCCGCCGCCTCCTCACAGCCGGAATGATGATCCGCAAGAACAGTATAAGCGGAACCTGGTCTCCTCCTTGACAGAGCGGTTCAAAGGCGATATCAACAAAATGATACAGGAACGGAATAATGAGATGGAGTCGATATTCAATACACAGGTGAATGGCTATGTCATTGATGGATACACCTAGTCTATCTGACTGCACGATTATATACTTGTTTAAATTTCTAGATAATGCAACGATGTACCGAGTTCATGTTATTTTCTTTTGCTTTTGACTGGTTTATTGAAGACCTCTTTAACATGGAGGCTCCTATTTGCGTCACATGAAGCATTTCAACATGTGTTTGAGTGTGATTTTTGGGAGATGTATTTAGAGCGGTGGAGAGATCTTGGGTACAAGAGTCAAAATTTCTACCACTTAAGTATGAATTTGTTATGCAATTTGAGTGTGAGGTTTTAGACTACTATAAGTGACAGTGACTGTAGACTACTCCATTTCCACTCAAAGATCAGTGGCTGTAAGCATTTAGCCGAGTTATGCTCATATCACTTGCTGATTGAGTGTATGAGAATCGATGAGTTGTTTTTGGTAAGAGGACCAGTTCCTAGCTGTTTTTAGTATCCTCTACCTTACCGGATGTGCTCTTCTCCTTGCAGGCTTTGTTGGCTCAGAGGTCGGAGCAGCTGAAGAGCGGAGTTCGTGAATTGGAGGAAGAAAAAGGGGCGCTTGAGAACCAGCTGCAAGCCACCCTGACCAACACGGAGGTATTGGAGAATTGGCTTAGAGCTAATGACAAGGGAGTCACTCAGGTGAACATCGATGATGTGTTTGAGCCAGTTGATACCCTTTCGAAGCAGCTGCTGGAATGCCAGGCTTCTGATCTGGCTATTGAAGATATACTTTACGCCATAGATAAAGGAGCTCAAGAACTCGTGATTCCTGTTGAAGCCTACTTGAAGCACGTAAGAGTCCTCTCCCGGGAGCAGTTCTTTCATCGTGCCACCTCTCAGAGGATTAGACAAATGCAAGTGTCTTCTCACGTCGATAGTATGGCAGCGCGGGCTCCTTATGTCTCCTCGTAGCGGCCTTTCATTTTCATTTTTAGTTTGTTTGTTAGCATTTCAGGTTGGATTACACTAGATTTCTCTCGTTGATGCGATCGTCGTCTTCTTAGACGGCGTTGTATATATATCTCAGATATACCTTGCCAACTTCCCACTTCTCATTGGTCCTCTCTGGATTATAATAGACTTCCGCGTTAGGCGTAGTAGGCTGTATATCTTGCGGTGTTTTCTTAAACCCCATCGTAAACGTTCCCCATGCATGGTCAATTTGACCTTTGATCAAGTTTGTGTACTTTTAGTCTACTTTGGACTCCTACTTCGCTTTCTATGGTTTTTGTAATCTGCACTTGGTGGGGGGTTTCTGTGCACATCTGTAAGTTGTCCGAGTTCTTCTGTTCTTGTTTACAGGTATGGTTTATAGCTGCGCATTCGGATGTTAATGCTTTCATTGTCTCTTGCGTGGGATGTTACGAATACTAAAAACTGTTGAATGCTCACCGTACTGCTCTTGGTTGCCTAGATTCTACAAAAAAAAATTTGAATGTCAAAGCCTGATGGAGGCGCATAACTACCAAAAATGAGCATAAACACGAGAATTTCGTTGTTGCTCTACATGTGTACCAATTCATCCTTCCATTGCCCAATAAATCTCTTTGACATTGTAAACACACTTCATTGTGACCATATTGCAATCTCACCACAATATATCCTCACATAAAAAAAAAAATATTATTTATTGCTTTATATATATGTCAATCATAAATCAAATTGTTACCCAAATTAGTGTCCCAAATATATTAACCAAAATCTTCAAAAAATTTAATCCATTCATACAATGTCAAAATTACAAAACCTTATAAGTAAAATAGGCATTAAAGAGATTGCACTTCTAGAGCCCATTTCTCAATATAGAACTACCAACTACTTCTAAGGTAGCTGATCCATTTCCAACCACTTAAGCAATTACCTTCATCATACTTACTTGTATCTGGAGTATGGGTTTCTTGAGTGCAAAAAAATTTCCATATATAGAAATAGTATTTAGAAGGATTCTATCATCTTTCACAATTTTATTTCTCAAAACATAATCATTATGACCAATATTGGTCATATAGACCTTATTCTTGACCACAGGTTGGTTGCAAAAGCCACTAAGGATTGTTTGCAATATTGAGTCTTGTAGCTAATTATAATGCACCACAATTGCACCAAGAATTATACCATAATTGATCACTAAAGTAGCTGACCCATTTCCAACCACCATCCATTTCTAATCTATAGGCTACTATTTTTCTATGATGTTGTGGCACATTATGATTGACTACAAAGTTGTCAATATTGCAACCATCCCTAAATGGATTTTGCAATTAACAATTGGCTACAAGGCTATCAATATTGCAACCAACCCTTGGGTAGATTTTACAACTACCCCAGGGTCAAAAATAAGATCTATATGACAAATATTGGTCAAATAAAATCTTCAACTAAAAAATTCATAGTAACTACATTTTGTATAATGAACTTCTGAAAAAATATGCAATCCTTCCAAATTCTATTTATATTCATGAAAAAAAATTCCACACTCAAAAAACTTGTGCTCCAAATATGCATACTTGCTTAATCCTTAAACACCAAGCTGGTGACTATGGAAATCAACCCTTTTGGAACTGTGTGACATCACTTAGTTTGAAAAAAACAAAAATATTCATTGGGAGTCAAATTACTTCCCCTTTCCACACCTAATTCTAAGGATGAATAGTTGCATTTTTGTCCTACACAAGAGAATTCCTTGTCATTCATCAAACAAAAAACGTCCATAGCATCATTTATGGGTTAAGTGGTTGGAAGTAGATTGGCTACCTTATTCATCTCTTCCTGCACGGAAAGAAAGGAGGCAGCCTACATAGCCCAAATGGGGGTGATCAGAAATGGGTTGGCTTTCCAAAGATGCTTCTCATTCACATCAATGAATATTTAATCTCTTTCAATAAATTTGTAAAGTTATTGTAAAGTAGGCTTATCTTCAAGAAACAATACTAATTCTACTCACATATACATGCAATGTATTGTTTACACGGAAGAGTATAATTATTATACCATTTACATTCATTTATCAACATGCGAAAAAACAAGCACCCTTCTATCTTACGAAATTGGACACGATATAACTTGTATTTTACACATACCTTCAATATTCGAGACCATGTTTTTCGAATTTAAGCCCCCCCTTTTACCCAGTTGCATTATTTTTTTCATACTGAACTGTCAACATATGCTCAGAACCCAACCTTCACAACACGTTCCCAGATTTCTTACAAGTTTTACGCTAGTACACATCCAGGAAATGAACAAACGCAAGGAATTCTACATTCAACACAACGCAACAGCAATCAGTTGGTGGTTGAACATGCTACCAAGAATCCATGGTAGCTTACATAGTTAATAAATACAGGATTGTTTTCAGCAAAAGCTGAATCAGTTTCAAACTCACATGAGAGTAATCAAGCAATGTTTTTCTTTCAATCGTCACAAATTACTGGAAAGAAGAGGGGAGAGGAAGTTTAAATACAAGCGTTACTACTGAAACTCTCAAGTCATGAAGGACCAATTCATGAAAAGAAAGGCAATGCAATGGATAGTGTCGTCGTCATCCACCACTTTCCAAGCAAGACCTCGGTCGTAAGTCACCGTGCGTCCAGTGCTGGAGATGCGCACTCCAGATGGTAGATAACTATATCCCTGTACCATTCCACGAAGAGCATTGCAAGTAAATCATCATGGTAAGAAATCTAGTTGGTGAAGCATCAAGTACTTGCAATCTCTGTTTCACAACGTTCAGCTAGTACCTCAGCAACGCGAAAAAGGTAAACCAGAATTGCACAACTTTCTGATATCACAGGGTCAGTGAGCATGGTTGAAATTCTCACCTGCTGCAGGACCTGGTTAAAGGTGGCATAGGAAAGCTTGAGGCTATCCTCATCTAGTGTCTTATCCCAGGCCAGATCTTGCAAAGAGCTTGATGTGGTTTCAAACATCTCCAAACCTGCTCGATTGGCAAAAACAAACTCTGGCATGCCCTGTTCCGCACATGTCAGCAATTATTAAAATTAAAATAATACGGACTACAAGAATGCAAGTGAAACTCACTAAACAAAAGCATATTTCATAAGCATTCATAGGGGCAGCAAGGGGAGGATATTCTAATTCGAAGTTTCCCAGTGAGAACAATTTTCCTCTCGTAATCATAATCAGCGGAGAGAGCTACCTTCCAGGCACAACACACTATGGCATCTGTATGTTGCCAGAACATCTTGAATAGATTTTCATCGCCAGCAACCTCGGGTTGGACGAGGTCTATGCCCAAGTGTACTCTACAATTGCAAGAAAAAACTTTCCATGTTAACGCACTGATTCTTACAGATTGAAAGCACGATGAGCGCAATTGAATTTACGGAAATAAGTTCTATCCGCGTAATTTGCAAACTCATTGTACCAAATGTAGCCTAATCTGAAATGTATGATTCATTGAACCAGCCAGAAGCAAGCAGACCTTGAACAATTTACATACTACCATTCACTTCCAGAAAATACCTAAGTTAAAACAGAGGAATCAAAACAGGTTTGCTCCCAAAAAGATGTCACGGCAAAACTACTATCGATACCTGTAGCTGCTTAGAATGTGACGTGCCAAACTGATGGCATCTGAATTGCCAGGTACTTGTCGAGGCTGACCACGGGATGGTGCTAAAGCCATGGCTACCCGCTGCACGGATGCAACCACCGTGCGGACGTACTGACGAGCCATGACTGCACATGATTCGCGTGTATGAACCTCATAGGCAAACTGAAAAGCTATGGTAAGCACAGACCGCACTTGGCCACTGGACTTGGTTTCTCCGTTCAGGTCCACGTCGTGATCACCTTCTAGTGTGGAAGCCAAATCTAATGTACGATTCAGACCAAATCCATCCTGCAACACAAAAAGGTTTTCGTTCTCAAACTGGGTTTCCCTTCACCACAATAACATCACAGTTTTCAATAGCTTTCAATCATATATAAGGAAGGCTACTTCAATGTACCAGATGCCTCCTAAACGGTTGATAAAATTATTATAATGCCAGGGCTTGAGGTCCTCACCATAACACTGTTGTCAACAGGTATCACACGAAAGCCTGAAGGAAGAAGAGGGATATCTTCAGATACAGTGGCATCCATGGGAGCGAAAACAAGCTGGGCACAAGTCCCAATGGCACTCTCCTCAATCCCGCTGCATAGCTGTTCGCAAGCATCACCATACCTAGTCAATAACTTCCGACAGACTCACATATTCCAGTCCAAATTGACTTGTCGCATAGCATTAAGCATTCAGTAGAAGGCCACTCTATTATACATAATAATGCCAAAAAAATCTGCAAGTCCATTCTGAAAACCTTCGAAGCAACTTGATTAGATACTTAAATCTCTCCCTGAGATACTCCCAAGGATGTCATGGGATATTAGGGTAGCATAAGATGGAGAGACCTGAAGCAGGTAACTGTCTCGCAACAGCACAGACTGTTGTACTGCATTGTGGCCTTCGAGCTTGACAACCTCCAGAAACTACACGACAATCACCATAACTCTAAGAATGTGCAACGAGAGTTGACGAGAATAATTTGAAACATGAAATGCCTCCAAACTGACATGTCTCCAAAAGTGGCATGTCAGAAATATTACAATATCTCAGCACCATACATTGGAAACTGCCAGCTATTACAGTTCAGCATAACTACACTTAATTGCGTCAGAATAAGCAATAGAGCATTGTTCCTATTACTCAATTGCCTTATTTTTGGTTGGATCTTGTTGGAAGTCGAGTATTCTAGATTCTCTTCTTATGCATTTTTGAGACACCTTTCGAATAAAGTAGGAAATTTTACAGTGATGAAAACAGGTGTACCCAAAAGCTCTCATCCATATAAGTTGTACATTTTAGGAAAGAATCTGTAGAAGTCAGTTTTAGAAAGAGATGAAAATTAGGTGCAGTTATCTTACTAGTCTCCACTGCAAGGACCGTTCTTAAAGTTAAACAAGAATCATGAAAGAAAACTGACCTCGCCTTGTTCACCAGAGTGGGCCAGAGGCAATGGCAACTGCATATGAGACATGCCCCCTCTAGAAACCTGACCGTTACTAGTATTTCGGAAGGCAGTGGCTGCATTTGTGTCAATGTCATGATCAGCCCATTCTGAACGATGTTCTCGTAAAAACCTTATGAGTAACGCTGGCGGTACATTCTGCATCGCCAGATAAGCACATCGATTAGCGCCCAACCAAAAATTGTAAAATTGGATGAACGGAAAAGAAGGCTGCTTCGTCGTTCTAAAAGCAGCATAGACTCACGCACATACGGTCAATAACATTTCCTGCGCCAGAAGCAGTCACTAGCATACAAGAGTCTAGAGCAAAATATTGTAAGATTAACAGGTGCACCTGTAAAAGCATAGACGCTTTCGCACATAATATCCCTCCACCAAGTGAAAATAGCAACTTATCCGTTGCAATCTGTCCCTCCATAGATTTGGGAGTAGCATTAAGCATAACACTGACGTCGTCCATGCCATCACTTCCCATGGGAACCCAGCCATCGTCCCCGAAACCATTAACAGCATCGTTAAAGCCCCTGCGTACAGAAAACCTCGCAGGTGAAACCAAATGCAAATCCAGTCATGATTTCCTTAGAGGAGGTCGAGAATGCACCAACAATAGTGATATTACTGTGCACTTGTAAAAACGTACTTGGCTAGGCGCTGGCTTAAAGTGCGAAGCACTGCAGGGTGTTGGCCATTTCGGATCGTGATCTCTCTATTTTCTTCTGCTGCTATGCGCCTCAAATATCGTAATGCCTTCAACAATTCCACAATTTATTTCAAAACCTTTGATGCCTGCTTGAATGTGGTGACAGTCTCAAAAACAAATATGAAAAAAAATAATGTCTACAGGAGACTATCAGGAGTTTCCCTACGTCGGAAGAAATTACTAGTGATAGCCAATACCGCAATTGTAGACTTCTGTGCAAGGGCAGCTGGAGACTCGTAAAGGGGTCGTAACACCTCAGGCACTCTCCAAGGCTATAGGATGAGGCAAAGGAAAACACAGACACAAACAACCAGCGTCAGAAACATACTATTCTTCACATTTTGAAATATACCTACATATTGAGTAGCTCGCATTCAGTCTCTGCTAGATACACCCTTCCATATCGAAAGTTAATATTCACCATGGTACTTTTTTTATCCTAAAGTATCCTAGGTGCCAAAACAGGTCGAGAAAAAACAGCAGATTACTCTTCTCACACGTAAATTGGTCATCAATAATATGATCACTACAACTCATTCAAATAATGGGAAAGAGAACAGCTACCTCATACTCAACGTGATCAACAATATGAATGATGCACCCTCCTCCTTCACACGGACGAATCAAGTACCCACTTGGAAACATTTCTGCTCTAACAAAAGATTGGACAGGTGGCATTGTTGGTCCATTTTGTTTCCCAGTAAGTGACCGCTCACAGATCTGCGCAAAAAAGCTTGTTAGTCCTCCCTCAAATGAATCAGCAGTCGAGACCAGGCACAAAAATCCAACAGAAGATGAACAGTGATTCGTAACTGCAATGTGGCTAGAGGGACACAACAAGAATGATGTTGTGAAGCAACTCACCACCAAGTTTCCGTCATCCAGAATAGTAGTGTATCTAAGCGTGCAAAAATCCCGGGCAGGAGCCAAAGTTGTAGGAGCGTACATCTGCCACAATATCCATTACGTATCAAGTTTGACCAACGTATTTCTCATGAAAATAGACGAGACCAACCATAAAGAGAAAGAGACTCAGCTTCCAGCTTTTAAACGTGTAGAAACTGACGATTTACTATCCTTCAGATAATTAGAGGAGATAATTAGATGTCTCAGTCATTAGATATCTGCAGTCATTCAGTGTTTCACAAAGAGATAAGTAAGCGAAAGTAAGAATGTCAAATATTTCAATACCTGGGTGTACAAAAGCTCTATGGTGCCCCCATTTCCTGTAGGAAGGGCTCCAAGAACCTCCATGCGGCGGCAATCTTGGGACCAACCGGGACGATCTTTCAGGATCTCAGCAACCTTAGTAACATCGAGCGCCACAAGGCCACAGGCTCGAGCGGCTATGCCCACACAACCATGGGATATAGCTATGATGCCAATGGCATCCGGACCAGGCTGCATTTCATGAGGGAAGTATCAGTAATGAGCGTTGCAACCAATTCAAGTACCAACATACTCTTGGCTCAAACACCAACATGATGTCCTTCCCAGCTCAAAAGTCAGTACAGATTCCGTGTCAACTAGAGCGTCAGTCCTCGGTAGCTCCAGTCCAGTATCTAATTACTTATCTGCATAATTAATGGGACTACATTACTTCGAGTTGAAAATTATTATAATATTTACGTGTGATGGTACAAATATTTCAGAAATCTACAGACTGAGAAAGTACAACAGGTTCAAATTCCTGCTGTCAGAACACGTCCATGATGATGGTTCAGAAAGTGTGACGTTTGTACCTTCATACCAGGTAACTGTATCCAATCCACTGCGGTTCCTGTTGCCTTTCCCAGAAAATCCGTTAGTGCCTCTTCCGCGATAGAAATTAATCTGGAAACATAAGCGTCGCGTCAGGGTAGCGGCGTGCTATTTGGTGAATATGAACCAATACAAAAAACTCGATCGGTACATCAACATGGTCAGCTGTTCGATTTACTCTCCAGTCATGGGCTTAAAAGGAAAGCGTAACACAGGACTCAAAAAGTCCTAGAGCAAACACTGGTAATCAGGACTCTTCAAGTCGAAATAATTCTAGCAGAAATACTAAGTTCATTTAGAAAGGCGCATGTTTTTCAAATGTGTATTACCCAGCAGGGCTACCATCCGGAGGAGAGTTCTCTGGAGTGGGGTGCTGAGGAAGTCCACCAGTAACAGCAGAATCGCAGCTGGTATCTGTGGAGGCCACACCAGCCTGCCCATCTAATTTAACAAAGATACCACCTTGTGTACAACTTCAAGCTTTATCACTAAACACAGTTCCCTCTAGATTGCCCTCCAATTCCTACATAGAAATACAGGTATAATGATCCATAAATTCCAGCTCTTGACTATGCTGACTCTTCTGATAGTGGCCTCCAACTTGCATAAGATTTTGTATATTACAACAAACATAGAGACTCACCTGCGCAGAAAGACGACGTTTGCCATCAGGTAAGGGCAGGTTAGGTAGCTGCTGGCGTAACGCATGGTTATCGAGGGTAAGCTGCGAAGTATGCTTCGCCAATCGCTCGTTCTCCTCCATTAGCAGTTTGTTCAACGCCGTGAGCTTTGCGTTGACACTGACCAGTCTCGTTGCTTCCTTCCGTTGCTTCTCACGACAACTGAAACAAGTATAACAATGACTTCCATCATTATTACCTCCTATATTATCACTTTTGCCCTTCAAACATGAAGAAATGTGCTATGGCACATTTGCACAGACCACTCCCGCCGATCTACTTAACAGTAGGAACATAAAGCCTGCACAAGGAAATAGTGAAATGGCGAAGTTCCGAAGCGGCGGTTCAGCATGCAGTGAACTCGAGATTGAATACAGTCCAGTCATGCAAAATATTTCCTCACTAAGTAGCCAAAAATTTATATTGATCAATCCCCATAGAAGGATTTTAATAAATAGAAAAGTTATTGCCCTAGAGTAGCGTATGCGTAGAATTTCTTGAAGTACAGGTGAATCTGAGCGATTCATACCGGCGGTTCTGAAACCAAACTTTGATTTGTTTGGGCTCGATATTCGCCAAGATTGGACTCTCTTTAATTAGTTGGTGCCGTCGGATAGAGCTTGGTTTCGGGCATTCGTGATACACACGCTCCAATGCTTCCACTTGCTCATTAGTGTAACGCACATACTTACCAGAGGCATCCATGCTCTTGTATTTATCAGAACCAGCCTGCATGCAATAAAACAGATCGGTTCAAACATGCTCAAGTATTCCCATTTACAGAGGTTACAGGAAGAGGACATTAATCATGGAATGCCGAAATGGCAGCAGAAGAAACATCTCCATGTACTTCGCTGAAATTTAAATGATATATCCGACCAGCTTCAGTTCCTATGGCGTTCCTAAAGGAATTCCCAATATGAACTTCAGAAAAGTTCAAAGCAGTTCACATAACCTACACGATAAGTGTCGCAAAGCCCGTTATCAAGAGTATCAGAGCACACGAATCCGAATGCTGAGAAAAGAAAAGATTAGTTCGTTGATTTCGTAATCCGTATCAACCAGAAGCTAAGATTGAAGATGTTCACACAGCGTTCTACTGACTGCACTCTCTACAAGTGTAGCTGCCTCCACGAAGCTTAAACTCTTCAGACCCTGGACAGTTCAAAATTGAGTGTCCAGCGTGAAGCCAAAATCTTGCAAATTCCATTTAAAAAGGTCGCTATTGTTATCATGGAGTGCAAGTGAGTTTCCCCGGATGCTTGAAGATTACAACAAATAGATGATCTTTAAATCCTCCGAAAGATCAAGAGAGCAGAATCCATGGATCGAGAAAAGCAAACGTTTAAATCAGGACTTATCACACCTACACATTACCGGTACCGCTGCAAGTAAATCTAAACATAGACCAAACTACCATTCTACTGGACCACATTTTGTAGATGCTAATCAAGCACCCCTTGACCCTTATGGCTTTAAGAGTTGGACAGGAACACGACACCACTACAATCCCGTTCAAAACGAGCACAAACTCCCGCATTCCATGTGTACGGAACTCGCGAATGTAGGAGAACGAAGTAGAGGAAAATCTTGCCTCCCACCCCGAAATGCATCACATTGTCACCGTCTACACCTATCTGTCTGTACACTACCTTTTCCATGCTTGAGTCGAAGGTCTCAAAATCGTTCTCCATGTGAAACATCGGAGCAGGCATTATCTGCAGGCTCGCAGGATCTCGCAGGCAAGTCTTTCCCTCACATTATCTGCGGAGCTGGAAAACCTTCACACTCACTCCTGCCACTGCTCCCGAACAAGGTTCGTCCGACTTCAAAAAAGCTAGAACAAGAACGAAAGAGCACTACAGAAAGGTGCTCCGAACCTTTTTCACCAGTGTGGTGTCCCGCTAGAACTTGCAAGGGTTTTGACTTATCACACAACCTCAAAAACAGCGGATCGTAGGCCTCGCACACAGACGCTTCTTGAGAAGGAAGAAGTCAAACGGCGCTTCAATTTACAGCAGATCGGCAAACGTTTTCAAATGGCCTTCGCCAGCTATGGCCATCCCTTCCCCCGATGTTGAAAATAACTGATCCGCCTACTTAACACTAGATGAAGCCTTCTAGCTCCGTAGCTCCAGCTCAGGATGACAACGAGCCAGTTTCCAGAAACAGAGAGCTGCGTTGTACGAAATGAAGCTAAGAGCCGGTCATCGCCTCAACGAATTCGCACAATAGGCTTAACAGTTAGTACTCAAGGCCCATTCGCAACTCGTGTTGCACTCGTAGCCTTCCAAGCCTTGAACACTAACCACTTACACCTGCAAAATCCTCACCGTCACACTGCCGGCTCCCTTCTCTTTCTCGTGCCTCCCTTCCGTCTATCTCACTCTCTCCCTCACACACTCTCACCTCTCACTCACCTCACCTCACCTCACCTCCAGATAAAAGAACTCCGACGCTCTCACTCGTCACTCACTTCCTGCAAAAAAAACGAAAAAGGGAGAATATGCGCGTAACGAAAAGATGCGATGACGGCGCCGGGATACAGCGGCCGCAGGAGCAGCAGCAGCAGCAGCAGCAGCAACTACAAACTATGGATACTACGACGCTGCTGTACAATACGACTCTGCTATGCATGAACAGTGAAATCAACAAGCGCAAAGCAGAATAAGTAGCGGTAGAAAGAGAGAGCTGCATACAAAGCGGCCTTTGCCCGCCCCGACCCCGCCAGGACGCCCGCCCGCCCGCCCGCGCGCGCGCTGTGTGTCTGTGCCTGTCTCTCTCCCACCTGGAGTTGCGGGGAGTTTACTTACCACGGCATGTTACTGCGGGCGGTGGACACAGTCTGCCCCCACGCGTCTGGTTGGTCCAGGAGGGGGGAGTACAAACGAAAGCCTGTGGCGCCTGTACCTGGACGGACGCTGCTGCCGGGTGGAGGACAGGCCGCTGACTGACGGCGTCAACGCCGTGGACAGACGCGGGCGGCAGGAGTGGGGAGGAGTGGGGCGTCCGTCCTCCTGCATGCGCCTTGTTGCCCACCTCTCCTTTTCTGTACCTCCCAACCAGTGTTCTTTCTAAGTATTTTAAACTGATTCCTGGGTAGTGGAGACAACAAATTTCATCAAGTACATTGGGTTTTAAGGTAAACATACCTGTCAGCAAGCAGATTTGCTATCCAGGTACCTTGGAGAAGCTATACACCAACTCATGTATTTTTAAGAGGCAGAAAAAGTTTGAGAGAAGCCATTTGCAAGTAGAATTAAGATATTTCAACAAGAAATGAATTTTTTGTGATTTTTCAAAGTTTGTTGGGACTAAATTGATAAAGTATGGATAGATCCATGCTAAACCACATGAGGTAGAACTACCCATTACTGCCATCCACCCCATTCCGCCACCCAAGGAACCCTCCCATTTATGTTAGTGATTCATCCCACTACCACAATCTTACCAATCTTTTATTATAATGGCAATGCACTTGGAAAGCAAACACTTCAACCCACATAACATTGTTAACCAAGCCAGGAGGAGTTCTTTTGCTTCCGTAGAAAGGGGGAGCCCCCACCAGTGTCCCATTCCACATGGTGGCATAGGATGGGCATGGGATGGACATGGGATGGGCCAACCAACCAAACCATCCCTTGCTCTAACAATGCATATGTGGAAAACCAATGACCTTGACTATATTTTAACTGAATTCCTCCCCGAGTATATACGAGGGAATTATACCTCCACCTGGGAGGTTGAGAGTTCACTCCTTAATCCCTTAAATTCCTTGACTATGTTTTCATCCAAAACACTCCAAAACTGCCACTTTTAGTACAAGTGCCAAATTTGGGAAAAAAAAATCATTTTTGGACATATGTAATTGTAGGATCTTATAGTATTTGAACTTGAGAACTTGTGGAAAAATTTTCATAAATTTCTTCTATGTGGATTGCAAGACACTAGCATTTGAAGTGACAAAAATCCTTTTGGGGGCCTTGTGAAAAACTAGGCAACTGCACTTCACAAGGTCACATTGGTATGAAAAATTGTCCAAAATGGTGGTACTTCTTAGAATTCATTCTTCAAAGTAAGTTGGCTACATGCTTGAAAAAATTCAGATCATTTGGACTAATAAAACATATATGATAAAAATAGTAAGTAAAAAAAAGTAGATAATGATTCAAAATACTAAATTGTTATCAATTTATTTATAAAATTGAGAAATGCAAATTCCAATGGTTATAATGTTGTAATAACAAAATTTAACCTAATTTTTAAATACTTTTTAAATATTAAAAATGATGTTAAATAAAGGACTTCAAAGTTTATTTTAGAGTAGAGAATCCATAACTACCCACAAACTAAAACTCCTTGTAACTTTTGACTTATTGATCAAAATGGAATGATTCAAAGCTTTTCACCTATAAATAAATCTAAAAAATCAATTTCAAATTTTTGTATATGAAAAAAATATTTTTTTATCTACTTGGACTACCCATTTACAAAGAAATGTAATATATGAGACCATAACTTTTGACTCATATTTCCAAATGTCCTAAATTTTAGTGCACATGAAATATATTCCTTCTTCACATTTTTTATTAAAATTTGAGCCAAAACATGGAAATCTCCAATCACACATATTTGCCCAAAATTACTATATTGCCAAATTTAGCAAGCTATTTTTTTAGAGGTTAACAATGTTATGCCACACTTTAACAAGGGTTTGCCCATACTTCAACAAGGGTCTATTCATGCTTTAACATTCCACCTTGAAAAATCACAAATATTCACTTCTTGTCATAATGTCTTCATTCTTTTTGCAAATGACTTTTCTCAAACTTTCTATTCTCTGAAAAATATGGGAGCTCACAAATAACTTCTCCGAAGTACCTAGATAGCAAATTTGTATGGTAATGGGCAATTATACCTTACTAATGGGCAATTCTTCCTTACAAGTGTATTGTGATAATATTAAAAGATCGCTACGATTGTAGTAATGGGTGGATGACTGATGCAAATAGGAGGGTCTAGGAGATTCAAGAATTGGGTGATTGCTTGGGTGATTGATGGATTTCAACTATTCTATTTTATTTATAAGTGAGGATGCTAAAGTAGTGTCACTTGAAAGGTAGCACTATTCACTAATATTTAAACTTTGCACTCATTTAAAATATTGTGATCTTGGTACATTGAATATGTAAAAATTAAATAAGCTTCAAGTGTCAATTTGGATGATGATTTGAATTGAAGTGTTGCACTATAGAAAAAGAACTCAACACCAACTACAACATGACATGGCTAGTGGAGTTACTAGTAGTGTGCTTTGTTACTCATTTTGACTATAGATGCCATTGGTATCAGATGCACTATGTAGATAAATTAATGTAACCACATTTGAATAAAAATTGTTTTCTTTGACATAGTTAAACTTTTAGTATTGGATATAATAATTTTTGTAGTTATTGTTGTTTGCAATGCTTGCACATCTTGATATACCATACTCATCTATTTTGCCATTCTAAGAAGCTTCTTTCAATGTTTAGAGTGGTTTCAAAAATTTGTTTGAAGCTATCAAATCCAAAAAAAATTGTATAATAATTTTTGTTATTTTGGTAGTTGCAATTCATTCTTTGATGATTTACAATAAATGTTCAACAAATTACTAATATTATTTGATTGCATAATTTCATTTTTTTCCCAAAGTTCCATTGACCCCCTATGGTCAGGTTCTATTATTTTATTTTTGTGGGATACTAAAGAATGCAATTTCATCAAGTCAATAAATTCTTTACATCCACTAGCAGGTGGCGCTTGCTTTGCTACGCATTAAATATATTACTTTCATCAATTAAAATGTAAATTTCTCAAAAATTGCAAAGACTTTGTAAATACTTTATTGTAGAATCCCAAATTCCTTCAATCTATCAAAAAATTCAAATCATTTAATAGTAAGGATAAAACATTAGAATCCATAACACTTAGAAAATCATAAAATCATGAAAGTGAAATGAAGTTTGAAGCCAAGAAAACCTTAACTTTATAATATCATGTACCTCTGTAATATCACTCATTGTATAAATGTGATATTATAGAAGACATTGTGATTTTAGTAGTATGATAGATATGGATGAAAGAGGAATAATGGGGATGAATTTTTATTCATACCAAAATGTGTACATTCACCCCCAAAAATGATAGCAAGTGAGTGATTTCATCCATTGAGAAAGGGGGAATATAACTCCAAATATTTTTTCAAAAAATTGAATCACTTTGGAGGGATTTCTTGCTAAACCCACTTCCAACCCCAACCCCCAACCCTCAAAGCCATTGTTATATAGAACTTGTGTTAAGGAAAAATCGACAACTAGTTCAAAGTTAATCAATAAAATTGAAAAAAAAAATCGCCCTATTTTGAAACCATTGGAAAAAAAACGGTGAAAAAATCTATAAAATTTACATTTCAAGTAAAAATATAGAAAAAATAGTTGGCCTCCACACTTATCAACCGACATGGAAATAGAAGGGCAATAGTTCATAAAACTCATAAAATATCCGAAACACTGCCTAGAACAAATGAATATGTCTGTTGAAATGGGGTGATAAATTCATCCACACAAGCCCAAGTTGCACATGGTCGTGCTTATAGTTGTACAACAAGCCTCTTGTGAAGGTCCAGGCCAAGGTGAATGTAATAAATAAAATATAAAATAAAAAAAGTTTTTAAAAAGTTTTTAATTTTTTTTTTGTGCCATGTTAATTCTCCAAACAAATTTGGGACCTCTGATTGCAAATATGAACTCAAAATTTGCAAAAAAAGAATTGACGCAGCAAATAAAAGGTTCTTGTGTTTTCCGCAGGGATAAAACACAGGGGCAAAACCGCCTCCACAAGAGGCTTGTCATACAACTATAAAGAACAAGAAGCAAAGTGGGCAAGGGAGGATTGACCCCCTTATTGCCCCATGTTTTAACCCTGGAGAAAACACTGAAATTTTTTATTTGCCGCCCCATCACAAAATTAGGAGATTTTGAATTTATATTTGCCATCAGAGGCCCTAAGTTAGTTGAGATATGCGAAGAAATACAAAATTGATGCGGCACAAAAGAGGTGGCAATTTTTACATTTACCCTTGAATGGGGGGGGCAATAAGGGGGTCCGTCAATCCTCCCTGGCCCTATAAGCGTGCCCGTCTGAACAGGCTTTTTAAAAAAAAAAATAATTTCTCCTTTCTCCTTTTAAAAGATTTATCCCCATTCCCCAAAACAATCCCCTAATCCCCTAATCCCCGACTTTGAAGGCTAAAATCCTTTGCATTATTGCCACTTAAAAATGGAATTATTATTAGACATTGAATTCTCTAGTTGAGATTCCCCCTTTATGGGTGTCTTTTATTATCCATCCCCCATTCCCCCCCACTCAACTAATTAATATGAGCCTGGAGATATTAGTGGACCCTAACTAAGAAAGGGCGAATCTTGGTTGGCAAGGATTATTATTATTATTATTTTTTTCCTTTCCCCCCACTAGGTCTAAATTCCACAATTGGGCCATTGGGGGGCTAAAAATGAAGACATTCCCAATTTCCCATAGAAGATGCTCCCAAGGAATGATGTCCCTTTAGCTAAAAATTAAAAAAATCCATGGACGGCTACGATTTATCCGATTGAGAAATTGGGCAGAAATCAGTGTCCTAGGGTATGGGGCAGGGGGAGCCCATTGGTTACCTGTTTAGAGGAAGGGGGGGGGGGGGGCTTGGTTAATTTAAGGGAAACCTGGAAAGTTCAAGCCTTTTGGGGGGTCTTTTTATTTTAGAAAACAGGGGTGGAGCAAATTCATTGGGCAGGGCCGAAAATGAGACGCTCCAATGGGAGTCGTTGGGGTTATTTGGGGGGGTTTACCAGCTAAATTATTTTTCCTTCAATTCTCACTATAGTGGAGCCACCCACCAGGGTGAACTGGCCAGGGAGAACTGACCCCCTCGTTGCCCCGGTCAGGGTTAATTGTGAAAAAAAGCCCCCTATTTTTTTACCATGATTTTTTTATATTTCTACACTGCCCCTTGCTCATTTGGGGCCACTAATTGCAAATTCTGAATTCAGATTTGCAATCAGCGGCCCCAAATTAGCTAGGGATGATGTAGAAAAATAAAAAATCGTGGCAAAAAATAGGGGGCTTTCTTTCACAATTAACCTTGGCCAGGGCAATGAGGGGCTCAGTTCTCCATGGCCGAGCCACCTATAGCCGACCAAATAAGCAACTAAGGTGGGTACACCCAAAATTGCCCTGTGTGTAAAAGCGTCAGCTAGAAAAGGCACTAAAATGGCTTTGGCATATACAAAGAATGGTCATTCATTTACATAGACAGTTTTAGAAGTTGTTAGGGTTTTTATGAGAGAATTCATGTCAGATTACGGATATCATCAAGAGTCTTTAAGTGACAACTAAAGCATTTTAGAGGATGATGAGTTAAATGTCACTGATGAGAGGATGGTGTTACACTTTGGTAGTTTCTTCTGCTACTTCTTTATTCCCCAAACTTCTTTATTTTTTTTCTTTTTTAATGGCACAATGGTTGAGCATTTGTGTTCCTTCTGACATCCTGTGACGGCCATATTGGGCATGGCCATGCTCTTTTCTAATGTAGTCTATGAGCTCTTTAAGTCACCCTACATACAAAACTTTGCAAGCCTATTGTACTCTCGTAGATGCCACAATGACTAAATTGATTGTGCATCTCTTCCTCATGAACACATCTCTTTGATTTTCTACATGGACTAGTCACCATTCAGCCTTTACAAGAGCCACAGACCAATTTGTGGCGCTTTTAGGTGTACCCACCTTATAAACATGATGTGGAGTACAAGAAGGTGAAGGAAACATTTCGATGGGTGGAGATGTAGAAATGAGGAAGATTGCCGAAAGTTTTGTAATTTTATTAGTGAAAATGAATTTACTATGAATTTTGGAAGGCAAAAGTTGCGTCAGATCCATGTTCAACTATTCTAAAACTACTCATTTAAGAGACTACATCTTGTTCACTTTGGCACTCCAAACCAAAGTAGATGTGTCGAGATTGGAATGGAGGAATTGGTGGTAGAAAATAAAAAAAACTCATGTTTGGAAATTAGTCCCCAACCTCTATTGTATTTTTGCTACCCTATTGAATGCATATGGGGTGTTGGTTGGTGATGGGTGGCTCTACCCTAGTGTGCTCTCTACGGTTGCTACAGTCAAAAGGAAAGTAAAATGAATTTCCTAATGTTTTTATTCATAAAAACTTTGAAATTTTGTATCTTTTGTGTTGTAGATCCAAAGGTCACGAAACAAAGCTTGTACACCCCTCCTCACAAAGAGCTTTCCAATGGTACCAAGCATGTAACCAGGGGCACACGTTCCATGAGATTTCATTATAACAAACTAACTAATTAACTAATTAAAGATATGGATTTGGAACTGTTTTTTTCAAGTATCAAATGCAATTTTTTTTTTCTAATTTTTATCATAAATAAAAAATTTGTAGATTTTTTATTGAAGTTTTTCCAATGTTTTCAAAGTGCAACCTAGGGGGGTCCTAATATTCTACTAGCTAACAATGAACTAATTTGGTAGTTCTTGCCAAATATGGCAACCATTTTTAGATTAGTATAGAATATTTACTTCAAATCATTGATTTTTTTGTTTTCTTGTATGATATGTACTTGAGAATACAAATAGGTGACAAAAATCATCCAATTTTGATCATCCATCGTTCAATCACACCCAATATCACCTAAAAATATTAAACTTCATCCAAATGTTGCTTTGGCATTTTGATCCACTTTTAAAACTTTTTCTTCTAGTGTAAAAGAAGTCATTTTGAAAATAATGGAAGATTTTGGTGATAATTCATCAAAAATAATTCATTGCAAAAGGGATGCAAAAATTATGTTTTACTTCAAAGAATAGTTGTGACAAATTGAACAGTGTTAACTATATAAATCTCATAGGATCTGAAAGTGATCAATCCAAGCATGTAATATTGAATAATGTGAAATAGTCCTACTTTAGATATTTTGCAAAGTGAATGGATGTAATTACCTTGCATAGCATCGATATGGTACAAGATTTGTTGCATTCTAAACTAAAGAAGGTCTCCACAAACTATAATGTATCCTAGTAATATGCTAGTAACATCATATTTGGTGGTTAGGATTAGTAAAAAATATTTCCAAAAATAGATGTTGGAAATGTCATAATATCATTTTTCATAGAGAAAATTGTATGGAAAAATGAATCCTTTCTATTTTCAAGCATTTGTTAAATTACATTTGTCAATATTCATTAATTATTTGGCAAAAAAAGGCCTACCCTAACCACCGGATACAATATTCAAAGATACTTCAATATATGCAAATGTATGACGATATAATATTGTTCATTTATAGAATACACAATGGGATTTTCACATTTTATTTTTAGATATTAAAATTTGATGTTGAGCTAATTAGATTGATTTTCCAATCTTGTAGAAAGCACTTCAATAAGTGCTAAAGGCATACATAAATGTATACTTTGAACCAAATATAGATGCGTTTTTAATCTTTGAAAATGTACAATTTAAAAAAAAAAAAAAACTTTGAAGTGTATCATTGAAAATACAAATGATAAATTGAAGTTTCTTATATATTGGGTATAGAAATATGATACTTACTTATATCACTATCGTTGAACAAATATTCAATTTGCTGACATTCTATTTTCAAGATCAAGCATTTCATTTTGATAGTCTAATAGATTATAGGAATTCAAGGCCTACTTTTACAAAAATCCATTAGAATTCCATCTTTTAAAACAAAATTGTAATTGATGAGGCAAATAGCAATAACCATCTAAGTGTTAAATTTTTTTCTTTTAGTTTGATTAGAGCTAAATTTTACTCATTTAAGAAAAAAATAACAATTTTGAACTAAATTATTATAATAAAAATATACTAATTATACTAGTATTTAATATAAATTATGCATTTGAATAATTTTTCAAATTTTTATGGGATTTCAAACTTTGATTGATTTTTTCTATACATTTATTAAGCCAATTTTTGACTTTTAGGGTACTCAAGTCCTTTCAACTTCAAACATGGCTTCATTTTAAAATTATAATAGAGTCTAAATAGGAAATAAATTTTAACTTAAAGATATTACATGACTCAAATTTTGTTGGAACAGTACAAAGATATCTATCAATCCATGTACTTCTTATTGTGGCTTGGTCATACGAGCTAGCCACATGGAAAAAAATCAAAAATCAAAATATGACAAACTTTCACATCTACCAATTTTCAAAATTTCCCCCATCAAATATAATTATTTTACATGAATACATTTCTGTAACATTTTAAATAAAAGTAGAAATTTGTCAAAGCAAAAATTACAAATACTGAAAAAAATTTTAAGCCACAATGGTGAATATTGTCTAATTTATTTAAAGAAATCATGAGTTCCTTTCAATCAATTTTCAATTAGACCTTGTATATGATTCTTATTGCATTCAAAACCTAATTAATACAAGAGTCTACCACATCTAGATTGTTTTGGGGTCACTTAATAAGTCTAATTTTTCCCCGTAATTTGATAATTTAAAGAATACAAGTATATTTTACCTTTTGAAAAACTTCCCTAAAAATATGGATTTAATTTTTAAAACCAATACAATCTATATTACAAATTGATTATTTTCTATCAAAGCATCCATTTAAAGAATTTGATTTACACTAAAAAGACAAAGCCTAACAAACTTTGTTTCTACTCCATTTTGAAATTTTTAAAAATCCAAGAAAACAAAAATTGCAATTATAAGATCCATAAGTTTGAATCCAAATTACACAATATTTCATGTTTTTCATTGTATTTTTTCCTTCATAAAAGATTTTAAGTGCAAATTACAACACACTTTTTATCATTCAAATTTTAATTTTTATTAAAAAAATTCTCAACGAATATTTACCATTAGCATTTGTTTGAATAAAACTACTGGAATAATCTAGTTTTCATTATTATTATAACTAATAAAAAAATTAAATTACATCTAATACTTCAAGTCAAAATAATTTGATTTTTCCACTCAAAAATATGAGACTATCTAAATATAGAAAATGACTTTTCCACTTACAAATGATATCAAAATATTATCAATTAGTCATCATGATGTATACCCCATCTTTTGAGTAGATAGTTTTATGGAGGGACATGTGTATTTCTATTAATGTACCCTCCCTCCTTGTCCACTCAAAAGACCCCCCATTCACTCAACCCCCCCTCAATTTAAATTTTTAAATTTATTAATCCCCTCACCCCGCTTTATAAGATGTATTTGTAATTAATTTTTTTTTACGTTTCACCTCCTTCCTATTTGTAATTTTGGATGCTGGGAAGGAGTTGCAAACAATATGGGATATGTGAACCCATATCCTTATTCCATATCCATACCGTATCTATATATGTATCCCATATTAGTATCCCATATCCATATATATCTTATTTTTCAAGACCAATGGCAGATGGGGGCCTAGATCAGACGATTGCTGATTTTTTTGTGCTAGTGGAGGGACATTTTTTTCCTACAAGATGCATTGCATCTTTTCAAGAGTCATATATCAATATGAATGTAGTTCAATAGTTATAATTTGACTTTAAAATTATCTCTAAGTGTGTTTAAGTTAGTGCCAATATGATCCAAATAATTTACTCAATTGTGTTTGAAGCTTTGAATTTAGTGTAAACCATTGCACAGTTGGGTATATAATAATTATTGGAAAGATGTTTCAAAGAATATAAAAAATAGAAAACACAACATTGCAAGGATAGTATATAAAAAGTTTAAGCAGTTGAAAGGCTACATCCTATTTGTTGCACATACTACCAATTATTGTTTTTGTTTCAAAGAACAAAAATTAGACAAATACTTCATTTTAAGATGTTTTGAAAGATTTTTTTTTCACAAGAATGTTTTTGCAACTTTTTGAAAATGTCAAAACACATTTATTTACATATACTAGTAGAATAGATTACTATAGTCTTGGAGCACCAAACTATAATGCAAGGGTATGGTTTCAAAAAACATATCATCAACAAACAAAGGTATGGTTATAAAACAATTCATACAAACTTTGAAACAACACCTTTTTTGGTGCCCATGAGATAAACTATCCCATTCCAAACCAAATTCTCCAGTGTGGGCTAAATGATGTTAGTGGTGTACATTTAAGTTCTAAAATGTACACCTTTAACGTAATGTAGCCCATAATGAACTTGCTTCCATTTGGTCTCAAATGGGGTAGTTCACCTTACATCATTCCACCTCTCATTGTAGTTTGGTTCTCTATGATTCCTTTCTATTAAGGTAGTAGACCCAATTTGCACCATGTGACTATTTGGGCCACTTCATGACTATTATGTATAAGTATTGTACATTTGAAACATTCCAATGTACAATCTTCATACATAGTGGTACAAATAGGATCCCCTATCTTAGTGATATTCATTGAACAATCCAAACCAAAAATTGTCTATTAGATGGGCATCCCTCCAAATGCGCCAATGACCTAAACCCACCATCATTACTCAATGTACATCTCCAAAACCAATAACGCAATATGTACGTTTTTGGAAGAAATAATTTTAGAACCTCTACCAAAAATAAACTTTGGCCCTTCCTAACAATTGCATATGGTATCCAAATGTTGCATTCTTTAGTGTGTTCGAACCTTGTTTCACTTGCCAGCAAGAAAATATAGATATTAGACTAGTCAAATAATAGAAAATTGGCACAATAGTAGAAAATGATGGTGTTGGGGCACCCACCTTAAGAGTTTTTGCTAAATCAAGATGATACCTTATTACTAACTACTTGAGCAATTCAATTTATCTGAGGTATGGGGAAAGTTGAGGGAAAAAAATTCCATGTAGTTAAATATATTTAAGAAGGATTCACAATTTTTTTGACATTTTTTCCCTTAGAAACAAAATTATCATGAATTTTTTTTGTGAAGATTTTGCTTGTTCCACTCTTGATATGTAGGCAAACCAATTTTCAACCATAGGCTACTTACAAAAGCGATACAATTGATCATTGTGGCTTTCAATATACATGTTGTGATTATTTTATGCTTTCAATGTACAACTCCTAGACATTTTAGCTGCTCATATTGGCCATGTTGTATGTGAGCTGGCACCTACAATAGAGTTGATTAGAAATGGAGGAGTTTAAGCTGTGAGAATGGGTTGATGGTCAGAAATGGGTCCATTTCTTCACTATATCTATACACAAAATCATCATGTCTTCACAATTACAGTCATATTTTTTTGCTTCCCTCACTAATTAAAAGGTGTGTTCACACTTGGTGTTAGGGGTGATGTTTGTAATGCAAATTTGGTCAAGAAGTAGGTCTAAATTTGTTCCTAAGACCCTCAAGAACAACACTCTTTAACATTAAGTGCGAACATACCTTAAGCAATGTTGCCAAGGATGGTGTTTGAAAAAAAGAAGAAGATTTGTTCTATGTTGAAGTTTCATTTGTTATGGTAATTTAAAAATGTAAAAAATTCCTGCTCGAAATTGTGTACTTTGATTGGGTTCAAGGCTTTTTTTTTCTAACTTTCTAGTGCTAGATTGCGCCGAAAAAAATTAATTTGGCTAAAAGATGGCAAAAAATTGTGAAGTTTTTTGCCAGAAAACTTCAAATTAAAAAAAAATTAGATGAAATTGCTAGATTATGGATGAAAATAAAATAAAAGACATATGATACGTATGAATGTGATATTTTCTATCCAATATGTAGATGAATGCTAAAATTTGGAGTACCACCATAACATTCTATATAGCCATTTTGGCACTTCATAAAAATAAAATAAAAAACCCTAGTTGGGTTCCCTGAATTGTTTCTTCTTTCAATGGAAATCACCCATGCTTTCATAAATTTAAAAAAAAAAATAGACTCTTAAAAAAACTCTTTTCTAATGGCAGGGTCCAACAAATGGTGGATAGAGTCCAACAAACATGTTTAAGTTAAGATGATTGTTTACTTGTATTTTCAGCCCATAATGAGGTAGAGGTTTTACATCCACACCCATTTACCCATCCAAATTAATTATTTTTTTAATTCCCCAATCCACCCCTGCAATCCAATTTAAGTATTTTTTTAATTCCCCAACCCAACCCAACCTCCAACCCAACCCAACCTCCAACCCAACCCTAAATATCTCCCCCTTCTCTAATTTGTAATTTCAAATTGATATGAGGTTCTACAATTGATATGGGATTTTAGTGTGTATACATATACATCTTTTGTACTCATACTCATATCCACACTTATATCCGTATCTATTTTCTGCACTTGTATCTATCTTCTGTATTCATAGTCGTACCCATATACATATCCGTCTTTTATACATGTACCCATATCTGTCTTTTGTGTTCATATCCATACCTGTTTTCATATATGTATATGTATCCCAAATCGACGGCTTGGAGATTGGTTTTATTTATTTTTCTATGAGAAGATCTACGGTCTGAAATTTCTTAAAATAAAAAATGAGAGGGGGGGATAAGGGTGAGGAGGTTGCATTTTTTTTTGCCAGATAGTTAAGTAAGGTAGGTGGCTCTTAAACCGACTTGGTTCTAAAACCGATCTGGTACATTTTACTTCTAAAATGTACTAACTGTGTACATTTCAGAAGGGGGTCCGTTTTAGAAACCACTGCATTTCAACTTCAAAAATTTGTAACTAATTCCACAAAGATTCAAAAAATATGAAACGGCTTGGATTAGATGCCTATTCCTTTTTTCTTCCTACCGAAATTCACTGAAAATTGTTTTGAGATGTTTAGCTGTCCCCAAAATGCAATCAGCTCTTAGAGGGTCGGTTTAATAGCCACCTACCTTAAGTTGCCAGCAGATTGAATGAGAGTGGACACAAGCCAGCCTGAAATGAATTTTGTTTCCAAAAAGCCCTTTCTTTGTGTTTAAATTTTTTAATTAAATAAATTTTTTTATAAAAAGTTTAAAATTTAAAAAGCCAAAAGGATCCCTATAGCAAGCTCTTCCTTTTGTGTGTTGGGGGTTGGTGGTGCATTGATTGCAACTCCCCCAATTAAAGTGACATCATCCATATGATTAGGCTTAGAATTCAATTCAAAAAGTTTTCAAGCCTAATAAGCATGCCATTTGAATCTTCTCCAGACAAATAAGGTATGGCATGGCATGGCATGGCATGGGTCCTCCCTCAGTGGAATCCAGTCAGTCAACGACGGAGGTCAGTTTTTTAAAGCTTTTAATACTTGACTTTAAAAAACACAACTTGTGGCAAGTGATGTGGACATCTCACTGTTTGGCTTCTAGAGAAATTTAAAATATTTGCGTGCACACAAAAAACAACCTTCAAAAAAGGTCTAACGAGGTGGGTGGAATTAAAGGGAGCCAACCCCATTTGCAGCCACTTAACCCTTAAACGACGCGGCGGACGTTTTGCGTCGGATGAATGACAAGGAATTCTCTTGTGTAGGGCAGAAATGCAACTAATTCATCCTTGGAATTAGGGGTGGAAAGGGGAGATCTTCTACAGTAGTGTGACTCCCAATGAGTATTTTTTGGATTTTTTTATACTAGATGATGTCACACGGTTCCAAAAGGGCTGATTTCTACGGTCACCAACCTGATGTTTTTCATCCTTGGAATTAAGGGTGGAAAGGGGAGATCTTCTATCACTACAAGGGAGTAGTGTCAATTTGGACATATTTTTGTCAATTTTTTGTCAATTTTTTGTCAATTTGGACATTTTTTTGACAAAATTTTGTCAATTCGGACATTTTGGTCAATTAGGACATGTCAATTCGAACACTGTTTTCTTGTAGTGATATATAGTATTGTGGCTCCCAATGAGTATTTTTTGGTTTTTTTTATACTAGATGATGTCACACGGTTCCAAAAGGATGATTTCTACGGTCACCAAGCCTTATGTTTTTCATCCTTGGAATTAGGGGTGGAAAGGGGAGATCTTCTATAGTAGTGTGACTCCCAATGAGTATTTTTGGTTTTTTATACTAGATGATGTCACACGGTTCCAAAAGGGCTGATTTCTACGGTCACCAACTTAATGTTTAAGGGTTAAGCAATTTCGCATATCTGGAGTCTTGTTTTCTTGAGTGGAGAAATTTTTCCATATATATAAATAGAGTTTAGAAGGATTGCATATTTTTTTTGTAGAGTTTTATGTCTCAAAACATAATTACTACGAATTTTCTAGTTGAAGACTATATTCGACCTATTCTTGTCATGTAGGTCCTATTTCCAACCACGAGTTGGTTGCAAAATCAACCAAAACTGCAACCAATCGTAATGCGCCACGACTGCATTGGAGATTGTGCCATAATTAATCTCCTATTTTCTCCTGATGATTGGAAAGAATGTAGTCTATATGACGGGAATGAGTCCTTGGTTGGAAATGGGTCAGCTTCCTTACAACATTCGTTCAATGGTAATTTTTGAGACAAAAAGAGTGGGTGGAAAATGCTAGAAATCTTGGACTCACCAATGTTGGACTATTTGAGATTATATCTTGTTGGTGAAGTGCTCTCGAAATAAATGAGGTGTTGGATGATTCTAGATTGGGATTCTACAATGGCTTGATTTACCTATAGATATATTTTTTTAAATTGATTTTTTTAGGCCCAACATTACATTATGCATTATTTTAAATTATTATATTAAATTCAAATTATAATTCTAAGTTAGTACATCAATCGATGAACCATTTATTTGCTTGACAAGTTGAATCCTTACAATAAGAATTTTTATGGTAATAAATCAATCTTAAAGACTCGATATTTAAAATATAATTGATAATCAAATACAAGGATTAATGAACTAAACCTATAGAAAATATAATTAAAAATTTTCTTTGAAGTTCTTTATTGATCTACATATGTCTCTTTTTGACATCATAAATAACATCTTATTTTGGGGGGATTTATTGAAAATAATACTAACTGCTCCCAAAAGGTCCCAACCGTTCAAATCCATAAAAGAAGAGCTCCCTACTCCATCATAGAAATTCAATTAAGATGAGGAAAAAATTTATTTTCTAGAATTTAAGTTTGAGACAAATCACAAGCCCCCTTAAAAAACACTTGACAATTTTTTTTCAAAATTTGGTTCTGAATAGAACATAATGGAAAAAGGTACATATCTATTTCAATGCATTTAATAAAAAAAATAAAATCATCTACAAAATGAAGTGCTTGCAGGGTGAGGAGCAGGTTTCTTGCCCACTGCAGCGGCTGCTTTAGTTGCAGTAGCACTAGCAGCAGCGGTGACAACACTAGATGAAGCTGTAACACTAGGACGAGCAGACCAAGATGTCTTTTCATTAATTTGTGAGAGTAATATCTTAATTTGAGCTCCAGTTAAAGTTTCATGTTCTATTAAGTGTGCTGCTAAAGCATGGAGTTCTTTTTGATGAATGGTTAGAATATTTTTTGCATTTTCATATGCTTTCTGTAGTAATACCCGCACTTCACTCTCAATCATCAATCGTGTCTCAGTGCTCATTGACTTTCCATCATCTTCATAATTGTGTGCTACAACACCTATTGATTTACTCATTCCATATTTTGTCACCATTTCTTGAGCCAATTTTGTTGCTGATATAATATCAGAAGATGCTCCGGACGTTACCTATTCAAATTGCTCCAAAAATGTTAGTCAAATGTTGAAATCAATACTATTTTCATATTGAGTGTCATGTACTTACTTGAATTATCATTTTACATGGATGCTAAATCTTGTACAGTTATGATTTTAGGAGGTAAAAATAGTATACCTCTCCTTCTCCAAATACAAGTTCTTCAGCAACACGACCTCCCATACAAATATCAAGGCGAGCAAGCATTTGTTTTCGAGAGAACCTTGTCTCATCTTTGTCAGGAAGTTGTGAAACCATTCCAAGAGCCATTCCTCGAGGTACAATTGTAGCTTTATGGACTGGCAATGCTCCATCTGTATGAAGGGCTACAAGAGCGTGACCTCCTTCATGATATACTGTGAGTCTTCTAGATTCTTCAGAAATTATAGCTGACTTTCTTTCACTTCCCATCATAATTTTATCTTTTGCAAATTCAAGGTCCAACATCTTAACATCTTTTTGACCTTCCATGGCTACCTTTAATGCTGCAATATTTACTAAATTTGCTAAATCTGCTCATGAAAATCCTGGTGTTCCTTGGGCTATAATTGATATCTCTACATCTTCAGCTTTTGGCACCTACATGATCACAATTCATTTTTCAAAAGGGCATAAATTCAAGAATTTCACATAAAGCTAGTTTTACACCTATTGTTTAAAAACCTTTAGTGATGATAAAATCCAATAAAATCCTATTCAAATAAAAATTTTGTTGCTTAATTCTTTTTTAACTTTCAAACCTTCTTATGCATTAGGACAAGTAATCTCATTTATTTTAGTTATTAAAATTATTATTTCTTTATTATATTCAATAATTACAAGATTGTATAATTGGAGACACATTTAGTACAACATTTCAAAGTCTATGTACAGTTCAATATATCTTCTTCATATATTTATGCACTTAACAAACCTTGAGCATATGAGATTCTAAAATCTGTCTTCGGCCTTCAACATCAGGATTTGGGACGACTACATGGCGATCAAATCGACCTGGCCTTACCAAAGCTTTATCTAAAGATTCAGGAAAATTAGTTGCTGCAATGACAATGATGCCCTCATTTTGTTTAAATCCATCTAATTCAACTAGTAGTTGGTTGAGAGTCATTTTCATGTATTGTTGGTCTTTTGGATTCCGACTACCTCCAATTGCATCAATTTCATCCATAAAAATGATGCATGGTGATCTACAATTTGTTCAATTTTAAAACATTAATGATAATTTATTTTATAATATATCTACTATTGTATTGGCTTTATTTTAGGTATCAAGAGTTTATTGAAGAAGGAACGTAAACTATATAACCTTTTCTTTGCAGCTGAAAAGAGATCTCGAACTCGACGAGCTCCAACACCAACAAACATCTCTTCAAATTCACTTCCACTACAATAAAAAAAAGGAACTCCAGCCTCTCCTGCAATTGCTCGAGCTAACATGGTGGCCCTATTAAGAGTACACCTTTTGGTAGTTTACCACCTAACCTTGTGAATCGCTGAATCAATATTTTAAAATAGGTTATTATTATTCTTATTTAAAAAAATCTACTAGTATAAAAATATTTTAATATACATCCAAAAGATTTTACTTATACCACCTTTAATATCATGAAGATCCTATTTGTTTGACAATATTGAAGTGTAGTAATGTTGTTGTATTTGCCATATACATTTTTTTTTAAATAAAAAGTATATTTTATACTATGTGTTTTAAAAGGTCATTAGATTAAATACCTTAGGATCCCTCAAATAATGAACAATCTCTTCTAATTCAGCTTTCGCTTCATCAACACCTTTGACATCAAGAAACTTTGTTGTTGATTCAAGGCTAGGTTGAATCTCTTCATTTAGACCCAAACCTATTACATTATACTTCAATGTGTGGGTCTTTGCATTTAAAGATCCTTAAGTATAGATCATAAAATTATGGAAATGAAGGCACCTATAATATTTTTTTGAATTAAATTGCACCTTTGGTAATACCGCGATCTTCAATTAAAGCACCAACACCTGAAAGGAGGAGAAATCCTAAAGCAAGTGTACGTAAAGTTCGCCATGCTTGTATTTTGAGGCCCCCTTCTAAAGACACCATATGAATTGGTGCACTAGCTGTTCCCAATTGTCCATCTTTTGTCATCATCCCAATGCTTCCTAAAAAACTTCCTCCAGGTGATGGTGTTGGATGACTTGAGGTTGTTGTTGTTGAAGTATTGTTAAGCACTTCTCCTTTTGCTGCTACATTTGTTGTTGAATTTGTAGCTCCTAAAAAAATTATATATGCAAACTTTTTTTATTTTTGCTTCTAAAATTTCCAAATAATCTTGCAATCAAATAATTATATGATAAATAGAACACATTAAGTACTAAAAGGTCAACAATAAGGTCTTCTACCTTAAGGAGTTGATTAAATTAGGATGAGAATATAATTAACATAAAAGAGATTTTATTGCTAAATTTTACCAATTCTAAATTAATTCAAAAAAATTGAATCAAATATTCTACATTATTTTCATTAGAATCAACCCTCTAACTTGTTTTTTTTCCTATATATGAACTAAAATAATATTGAAAAAAAGGTGTGTTATACAAGTATACTCATTTTTTGTTTTTATTAGAAGACAATAATGAAAATTTGTACAAGCTTTTTCATGACAAAGAAATCATTTTGTATTGTGTACAATCCTCAAAATCTTCACAGTAGAGCATATATACATACACACATTTTAGAAAAAAAGATAAAGTAGATTAGTGTAATTTGACATATTGATGAGTGATTTAAATCAATGAAATTTTTTAGGGAATTAAAGACACTTATTTTGTCAAAATGAACTTTTTAATTTGAGCTTTAAAAAATGACTAAGAACTTTGAATATTTTTCTAGTTAAGGATCTTAAATTTTATAAATGAATTTATAGTATGTTGGATGATGTAAATTAGTGACAATTTTTTATTATTAAATTTTTGTAAATTATTTATTTATTTAAAGTATTAAATTAAACATACACAAAAAATAATTAATTTCTAAGCATTTTCATATTAAAATTTCTATTTAGAATTCAAATACCATACATTAACAACAACTTTGGCACATTACTTGCCTAATATTTATTCAATCTAGTACCAAGTAAGTTATTTAAAATAAATTTTTATTTTTTCAATATTTATTCCAATTAAATGAAATAATTTTTGATAAAAAGAACAATATACAAACCTTGGTGCAATGTCTTAATCAAGGCACTTTCATCCAATCGATCAACTTTCACCAAAGCTTTGACATATTCTGCTAGAACAATTGAACTTTGTGTCCCCATAGGTCGACTCTCAAACCAACGTACAACACTTTCAGGATCTACTTTATTCAATTCTTTAAGAATTGCGGCTTGTTTTTCATCCAAATCAAATTTGTTTGTTGCTTCCCGATCCAATTGTTCTAGTCTGCGCATGTAGTTCAAGTAGGATGACATTTGTCTTCTTTGACTACCTTGAGCAAAACAATGTATGAACATATGTGAAAAATTGTGCAATGTATATAATAAAATCTACAAAAAACTTATATTTTATTTGAGAAGTAATTTTTATTAAAAAAATATTTTTTAAGTCTTTCATATTGTGATTTTTTTAATAGTATAAAACTAGAAAATAAATGAATATATATAGAAAGAGTCTATACATTATAAAAATACACAATAGATAAGTAAATTCAAATGGCAATTAAAAAAAATCTATCTAGAGTAGAATGATTTAAAATATTTACAAAATGTTCAAGATTGATCTAATGAATTCATATTCCAATGATTTGAAATTCTATAGGAATTGTAACAAAGATCTAATTTTTAAACCATACATACTTGTACTATTGCTAAAAACAAGAATGTTTGTAAAGAGTTCTATTTTATGAGGAGTTTATAAAGGATACAAAAATTGAATTATAATATTCATTGTACTTTCAAATCTAGGTTGCCATGCTCGCAAGCCTATTTGTTGAACTAGAGATGCTTTGAAGTACTGTCCAAGACCTCCAACCCCTCCTAGTCTGTGCATTGAGGCCATTTGTCGAGCAACGTGGCTTCCCTACAACCGCCACCACACGTACCACAATCTTACAACTTAGTGATTCGTAACAAGCTCAATCTTATTTTCTAACTAGAATGTAGGATGAGCTAAAACTACGAGTCTATCAAGAACTGCGCCTTGAACACATCATAATCATATGTACTCAATGCAAAATCTTCAGCATTAGGACATTGAAATTAGGGCAACATGTGTAGAAATCTACTATTGATTGAACATAGAACCCTTACAATCTTTGCATACAATATTCATTCTTAGACTTCGATTAAGCTCAACTATAATTTCCTCATATAAATCCAAAATTAAACCTCACTTGCACACAATCAAGGATGTAAAAAAATTTACTTAAAAGTAACTCACCCAACCTCAAAATACAATAAACATTCCTAAAATGAGATCCAATTGTGGGAAATCTTCTATCACACTCAGTTTTTTTCTCCTGGTGTTTAAACGCCAATTCTAACATAAAAAAAATGGATATCCTAATGTCCCTCCAAATATAATGCAATGGTATGCTGCCAGGAACACAAGTTCTATAGTAAAAAAAAACCCCGATGATCACACTCAACCCTCTCTACTTGCATTCACTCAGAGACAAAAAGACTCTCACCACATTCATCCATACCTTTCCTTGCAAAAAAGAAATTCCAATCACACGCATACACAACGTGACAAATTTCTTCAACTTGTTAGATATCTTTTACACTAAATACTCTTTATGACAACCTTGTTTACAAAAATCTGTCACATTTTCATCCCAAAGAAACATCATCCAATTATTTCATCTAACATTCACAATAAACACCTTGAGTGAGCATTCTTCCTTGATGCAAGAGCACAACGATTCATTGCAATTTAAAGTTGCTAGTATTAGGCATGCACAAATTCCAGAGGGTGGAGCGTACCTGTTCAAGTAGAAGCCTCCAAGCCATTTCTATGCTCTGCAATTCTCTTCTTTCAACTTATCTCTTTCAATTTGTCTTCCACTGCAGCAGCACTTTTTTCAAGCTTGGCGCAATGCTTTGCGAGCCGAAG
The DNA here is from genome assembly GCA_950106755.1 of Climacium dendroides. NCBI lineage: Eukaryota > Viridiplantae > Streptophyta > Bryopsida > Hypnales > Climaciaceae > Climacium > Climacium dendroides. The sequence continues at coordinate 23,791,028 of OX467091.1, forward strand.
TTAAGCATCGGATTGACGTTCTCGGTTACATTGAGCTACTGCAATCTTGAGAGTTTTCCATACTGCAGGATGATCGACTGTAAAACAGAAACTAGGTTTGTCTGATTCAAAGCATTGGATTTCAATTCCACCATGAATAATTAATGGAACGCTGTTTTCTCCTCGACCCATTTTTTGTGCACATCGCAAGCACGAGGTCGCAAGCACGAGATTGCAAGCACGAGAGCAAGCTTCATCTGTCCTGCTTCAACCCTAAATCGTGAGTTTCCATGGCTTCCAGGTGCGTCATGAATTTGCTTGCCTGGGCACAAGAAAAAAGGGCCAGCAGCAGCATGGCAGGGAGGGCCTCCTGTTGTGCTGCATCCCAGGAGGAAGCTTTTTCTGATTTTGCCATTTGGTGACTAAAGAGGTACGACTTTTCGTGACAAATTGTGTTTCCAAGTCATGAGCTTCATCATCATCGTCATCATACTGCTTCAGCAATGTCTGGATAAAACTTAAACCAATCCATCCGCTGCTTGAAGGGAGGATTGTACACACACACGTTATCATTTTGGAAGCCAGAGAGTCGTTTGCAATCTTTGACCGCGAGGATTTCCAGGCGCATCACCGCAAAGAAATTTCAGAAGCATTCATCAACCAACACCAGCCTCAGTTTTAGGGTTACAGATGCTCAATGAAGCCTCAGTTTCAGGGCCATCAGCAGCAAAATTTTGTGGCGTTTTGTGGGGTTGATTCAAGAAACATAATACTTTCATGACATCAATTGGCAATGCAGAAGGCTGACCCAGCTTGTAAACCTGACCTCAAGTAGTTTTACAATGCTCAAAATTTAACAAACAGGGTAATGGCATCATGTTAGTGAATGAACTTGCGATTGATGTATCTATAATTGTGGAGACTGAAGCTTTTGATGTCATTTGTAAACTGGGGCCTTCTTCACAAACTAACTTTTTCATATTGTTCAGGCAGTGATGAGTAAAACATCTTTCTCAACATGAACCCACTGCTGCAGCTGCATTTGCATTTGCTTTGCAATGTTAAGGTATGGTAAAGCCTTTGTTCATTAATGCAACAACTTCTTCATATTATTGCTTGTAATGATCGAAACGTGCAGTGTAGTATGATATCAAATTCAATTGTCAAACTTTGAATGGGAGACACCCTGGATTTGTGGGGGAAAATGGGGAAACCAGGATAGTGTAGAGAATCAGAACATGATCACTATGGACCCAACTTTTCAAAGTGTGTCAGATGAACTGCATAATGCTCCAATTGAACTAATAATAATTGTTGCAAGTTTGGCAACAACACCAGCATTGCATCATCTAATTATAATGTCCATTAGGGTTTAGCAAGAACGGATTTGGAATGAGAAACTGTTTGGATGAAAAAAGAGGGAAATTGGATGAAATTGTGATGGATGAAATTGCGACACGGACTGCACTTTATGAATTGATTTGCTTAAAAAAAAAAAGCCTCAGGGGTGTTGCTCTCAGAGTTTTAGAGAAAGCATCATGCACCCAAGTGGAGAGATAGAGCTATGGTTATAAGGTGAAAATATCCAAAATCATCGTCTAAGGTAGTTTGTTCTAAAAGCAAGCGGCCTCTTCAAATTGCCCCTATATTTAGGTCTGAAATGGATAGTAGGTGGTCCTTAAATGGACCTCTCAAGCCATTGAGAGAATCAAGGAGCCAATTGTTGGCCTTCGTTTACTCAAATCACTTTAGAAGTTACAAGTGGTCAGATTTTGGAAGACCTAGGGTCACAAATAGGTGCCTACAACAGTTTATATTCATCCATTTTTCTTTCTTTGAAAAATGATCCAAAAACATTTATATTCATGGAAACCTTTGAAAAAGGGAGACCGGCTGGTAAATGATCACTTTAAGGCCATACTACCTTACTAGTAGTTCCAAAACCTGACTAGTAGACTTCTATTGAAAGTGTCCCCCCCAAAGTGTAATTGAACTGTTTCCATATTTAATTGCAACTAGTGTGCCCTATGTTGGTGCCACAATAGAATAAAATAAAATTAAAAGTAATAGTTAAAATTTAGATATAATTTTAAAAAATACCATAACTTTCACACTGTAGGTTCAAATATCAAGAAATTGGCACAAATAGAAAGCTTTATGTACAAAAGAATGCAAGGACTTTGCTTTGTGGTGTTTAGACATGCAATGTGAAAGTTATGTTTATTTAAAAATAAAAGGTAATTTAGTCCTTGAAGACTGAGCCTATTTTCCACCCTAAAACACTCAATACTACCATTTCGATTGCAAAGAGCAAAAAACTTTAAAAACTTTTCTTTTTGGAATATCTAACCATAGGATCTTATACTAAACTGGCATAAAAATGTATAGAAGAAATTTCAAAAACTTTGACTGTATAGATTGCAAGATCATATTTGCATCTAAAGTGAAGAAAACAAGTTTTTTTGCAACTTCTTTGATTAGATTTTTTGGCTTTGAATCTTTCTAACTAAGAATTTTTGTACTATTTTGATTTTCTAATTTTTTATGTTAAATAGTTGAGTTAAGAATCTAAAGGAAAAAATTCCAAAAAAAAATATTCAATTTTTACTCATTAAAAATTTGTTAAGTAGAAGTAGGTTCAAGATTGAATGAAATACTAAACTATTAATGCTCAAAGATGGAATTGAAATACAATAATTCCAATAATGAGATTGTCTTAGAAAGAAAACCTAACCCTATCTAACATTTTTTTTGAAAATTGAAAAAATTGCATTCACAAATGAATCTTATAAGTTATTTTTTCAAGAAAATACTTAGATTGCCCGAAAAACTAAGATTGTCCATAACTTTCTCATCACTAGTCCAAATAGAATGAATAAAAGCTTCAAATGTAGAAAAAAAATTTAGGAATTAAAAAAAATTACTTTGACTTTTTGTGATTTTTTTGTGTTGCCCTCTAACTTCCATTTTTGGCTTATTGTGCCATAACGTTTTCTCTTGGGCATTGATTGAAATAACAATTGTATATCCACCAAGCTCTTACAAAAACCCGCACATCCTCAAAAAGTTTCAAAAACATTCACTACAACTTGAGACAATAGGAACCTACCTGAACCCAAATTGTCCTCCAAGGAAACAAATGGTCCTTTATGGGTTAATTAAAATTTTTAATTTAAAAAAATTCATGACTTTTACACCATACCAAACACCACAAAATTGGCATGAATAGAAAGTTGTGTATTATGCCATTTCCATAGACAAAATAAAAGTAAAAATAATTTTTTAGTTTTTAATTTTTAAAAAACCAATAACTTTCACACCATAATATTGTGTTCTTAGTACAGATAGAAAGCTTTATGCACAAAAGAGTGCAATGGATTTGTTTTGTGGCATTTGGACATGCCATGTAAAGTTATGATTCTTTTAAAATAAAAGATAATTTAATTCAATTTTTTAATATAAAATGATTCAAAACTTTCACATTGTATGTCCAAATACCATGAAACTAGGAATCTTTCTACACGAAAGAGGTCAAGAGCTTTGTTTCGTGGCATTTGGACATGTGGTATAAAAATTATGATTTTTCCAAAATAAAAGGTAATTTATTTGAATTTTTGAATTCATAAAAACTTTGAAATTCCATAATTTTCACATTGTAGGTCCAAATGCCACAAAACAAAGTCTACATACCCTTCCTTCCTAAAAGCTTTTGACTGGTACTAAGAACGTTGTAATATAATTAGTTAGATCTCAATATATCAAACAAAACAAAACAAAATGTGTAACTTAAGGTATATACTAGTGTACCCTGTGCCATTGCAACAACTAAAATATAAGTGAAAATAATTTTTTTAATTCTTAAATTATTAAAGTTTTGAAACTCAATAACTTTTATACCATAGTGCGAGAGGTTGCTTTGGTACAATAGAAAACTTTCTAGACAAAGAGGTATAAAGGCTTTGTTTTTTGGCTTATGGTTTCTCCAAAAAAAAGGTAATTTAATTCAAATTTTTAATTAAGAAAATCCATAACTTTCACATTGTAAGTCCAAACACCACAAAATTGGCATGAATAGAAAGCTTTATGCACAAAAGATATGCAAGGGTTTTGATTGTGGCATTTGGGCATACAATGTGCAAGTTATGATTTTTCCAAAATAAAAGGTAGTTTTTTTGAATTTTTGAATTCATAAAAACTTTGAAATTCCATAACTTTCACACTATTGTTTGTCTAAATGCCACAAAACAAAGTTTGCGCACCCTTCCTTGCCAAGAGTTTTCAAGTGGTACCGAAAGCACCATTGGTCACCTCATGAGTTGTTAGATCTTAGTGTATCAAACAAAACAAAACAAAACAACCTATTTTAAAGTGTAAGATGGTTGACTATTGATTCTCTAGATTTGGTATTATGATCAAGCTATGTGATGGTTTCAATGACCTAGGGAGTTTCACTCTGAAAATTTATAGTAATTACATGTCTTGTCAAAAAATCCTATATACATTTTTAAATTCATGATTTTCAATTGCTAATACTACGAATTTTTTTTTCCTAGGAAAAGGTGTCTCCAACTAGGTTGAATTGCTAATTTTGATGCTTTTGGGTGTTTTCTCATTAAATATTATGTGATATATTTTAATCGTTGAAAGATCCCAAAAATCTTGGACTATTGTTGCATTTGCTTTGCAATTAGGTTTCTTGTAACTTTAACTAGAAGAATAAGATACTAAAAGTGTTAGGGACCTCATCCTGCCTCCTACACTGTCCCTTGTTATCAACAACTCATCTAAGGTAGACCAACACAATTTTATTCACCACCCAATACCATCTTCTACTTTTGGCTACAATTCCATCCAAAAAAACATCCAAATCCATTCATTTTTCTAACAAAATCATTGCATTAATGCTTACAAGGAGTAATGTATCAATCCTTTATTGTTGAATACTTAAGTGCCATTAAATACTCATAGAAAGGGTATTTTGGGTTGTTTATGTGACATTTATGACTCCACTCTATGGGCGGTTAGGTAATTTCAGGGTTGACCACCTTAGAAATTCACAAAAATGACAACTTTAACCCATTAAGGACCATGTCGATGAAAGTAGTGAAAAAGTGGCTGCAACTAACATGTTTTCATTAGTAGCCACTTTGGCTATTAATGAAAACATGTTAGTTGCAGCCACTTTTTCATTTCTTGTCATCGACATGGTCCTTAATGGGTTAACCTGTAAAAGATTTTGACTATGTTTTCACCAAAACTGCTCCTAAACAACCATCTCTAGTACAAGTACCAAATTTTTGAAAAAAATAAATTTTCGATACATCTAACCATAGGATCTTATATTAATTTTTTTTGAGAACATGTAGAAAAATTTTCAGAAATTTTCACCGAGTAGATTGCAAGACATTAGCATTTAAAGTAATAAAAGTCCTTTTTTTGTCCCTGTGAAAACTCGAGCAATTGCACTTCTTAAAGTCAGATCATTAAGAAAAAAATGTCCAAATGGTGGTTACTCTTTGGATTCATTCTTCAAAGCAAGGTGGCTACATGCTTGAAAATTTTCAAATCATTTGGAATTATACAACATATACTTAGGAAAAAAATAGAAAGTAGAAAGAAATAGAAAATGATTCAAAATACAAAATTGTTAATGATTTATTTATGAACTTGAAAAATGATAATCCCAATGGTTGTAATGTTTTAATAAACAATATACACCCAATTATTTTATTTTATTTCCAAAAATATTAAAAATTGAGTTAAATAAATGACTTCGTTAGAGTAGAGATTCCATAACCACCTTCAAACTACCCACAACTACAACTCCTCGTAACTTTCATCTCATTAATCAAAATGGAATGATCCAAAGATATCCATGTACAAATAAATCTAAAAAAACAATTTCAAATTTTCATTTAAAAAAAAAATGATTTTTAAAGAAGTTTTTTTTGCTGCCCAAACTGCCCACAGAACAAAGAAAACTACATATCATACAATAACTTTTTAACCATGTAGTCAAACGTTATGAAAATTGTTGGGCCTTAAAGCTACTCCTCGGACACATGTTATGTGAAAATTTTAGTGAAAAAAAAATGAAAATTCCATTCATAGTGAGCTGCCCAAAATCGCTATGTTGCTAGAAAAACACCCCAAAGGTACTTGAGCATGAACTGGTTGAGTGTGTGTGACAGCTAACTCCTCCTTGAAGTGATCGAGAAGTAAGGCTTTCTATCAGGTGACATTCATCTGCACACAGATCTAACAACTAGGCAAGGTATAGATTATAAGTTCCAGGTGCTTATGAGCCAAAGTCATGAAATCTGCCAGTTGAAGGAAATTGATGTTGATCACAATAAAAACATCTTAACTGATATTTCATTTAAATGGCGCTTTTTCAGTTCAAAAACATGGCGGTTTTCAGTTCAAACCGTGCGGTCTGAAATCTATACTAATCCTAGAATTCAGGACTAAAGAAGAAATTTAATGGAAAAATGGCGGATTTTGTACCCATTTTAACAAATTTCCCATATCTGCATGTGCTCCAGTTGTAAACGAAAACATGTAGCGGAACACACCATCTGAATGCGTCTGCTGAACGTCTCGTAAGCAAGAAAAAAAAAATTCATGAATCATGAATCATGAACTGGTTATGAGCTTGCTGCAACACAACTTCATCCCAAAGAAAAAAACTACGTGACTTGGAATCCAACGATCAATAATCAGGCTATCATTCATATGTTGGTAGTGAATTAATACTGAAGATGTATGAAGGCAAAATTGTGTGTAGTAAGATGCCGAACTCCAACACTTTCCAAAAACTTAACCCATGCTGCAGCTTCTTTACAAAATCAGTGTCCCTGTGAGCATTGTTATGCACAGTGTGAAGATGCTCTGTCATACGGAGCTTACTTAAAATCTGGGCTTCCTGGACTACTACATACATACATTGATTAATTAAAGTCTGCTTACAAAATGCAATGTATGCCCTTTTCAAAAAGGTTTCGTTTCGGGAGGCACGGAATTCATATTCAGCAGTAAGCTTGTAACATGTTGATGAAACACACACAATGCTACTGTTCACCTAAAAAAGAAAAGAAAAGATAATCATCCTGTATGAGAAATTGATTTGTGAAAAAATGGATCACATGAAAAAATGCAAAAATGCCTGTCATTGTGCTGCATTTGAAACAGCAGGTCCATACACAAGGCGCTCAGCATCTTCCCAGTGAAGCTTTGGGACTCTTGGATCCTGGATTGGTGTGTATGCCTGCGTATCAATATTAATGGAACTGTAAAGACTCGCGATCGAAGAGAGACAATCTCAAAGGCAAAGTACCAAGGAACTGATGAGCACTACTAACAGAAATTTCTATAAAATTAGTGGGGTAACTTATTCCACTACTTTGTACAGTACAGGTTTCAGGAAGTGCGGCCTGAAATGTAAAATCTGTAACTGTCCTAGTTGTGGAGATACGTCTCTCACAACATCTGGCTCCAGATTTGTGCCAATTAATCAACAAAACTGAAAAATTAATCATGTTGTAACCAATGTAGGTGTACGGGCCAGATGCATACCTCCAACTTATCAAGAAGTTCACTGGGAGTTCCTGCGGAAACCACAATGCTCCGAGCTGGAAACTTCAGAAATCCTTCCTCGAGAGCTTTGTCAAAAAGAGCCAAAAGGGGGTTGTAGTAACCATCTACGTTGAGCAAGCCCACCTAAAAATAAACATCCATTGTTAGCCTAGTTCGAATTCTTAACACAAATATGTGAATTCATTGTTATATAATTGAGACCTTGTGGCTTAAGAATGGAAATTAAAAAGATCAGAGGCAGAAAAAACAACTTACTGGCTTCTCGTGAATGCCAAGTTGGGACCATGTGATAACCTCGAGTAGCTCCTCTAGTGTTCCATAACCGCCTGCAGTTGTACGACTTGGTTTTGTTAAACCTTCAACATCCAGGCTTTTGGATGTTTGCAAATCCATATTTTCGCTTATGTCTAATACAGTGTATTGTGTACCTCAATTTGATCATATTGGTTACAAAAGAAGATTGATTGATGTTTATACCTCAATTTCATCGAACTGGTTATAAAAGAAAGTTTTATAGTAACGCATTACTTTGGGTGTGTATGTCATCCAGAATATGGACTTTGGAGTGCTTGAGATTCATTTCTAAGAAACGAATGCGTGCATAACATTCTAGAGCAATGGTGGTGACTTAAAAAATTCTCCTATCAATTCTACGCTTGAAAAAAAATTTGAGATTGAAAAACGAGAGGACGGGTGCACCTGGGAGAGCTATGAAGGCATCAGCTTGACGAGCCATTTCGGCTTTTCGTTGATGCATGTCACTCACAGCCACCAACTTCCCGATTGTTTGGCCGGAAATCTGCAACATGGATTCATTTTAAGCGTCATTCTTTTTGAATTTTTGAACTTTGGCATAGGTTTCTCTATATCATTGTGCAAGTATAGATTACTTTAACCTCAATTTCATTACAGTAGTCGTAACGGAGGATTGTGTTTTGTAGAGATTTAAGCATAATTCAATGACGTGATTCTAGCACATATAGTTCACCAAAAAGAATGATTTAGCAGCAATTGTATTACCACTGTTTGTAGATTAGAATGCTACCCCGAGATCTTGACAGTCAATTCTGCCTCTTGTAAGAGGGTAAGCGAGAAGAACAATCAATTCATCCAATAGGCCGTGTTTTCAACAACTTCGGCAAAGTTTCAATTAGGCAACTTTGGCAAAGTTCCTCATGACTAAAATCTTGAAATCAAAGGTCGTAACAGTAGCGCTGCTCAGTCCCAAAACTGTTTATCTTTCCATAATGAATGCATTCCCATGTGTTTTCCAAGAAGAGTTCAGAAGAAAATTAACTGACCTCTTGGCCAATCAACGCCGTGGGTATCACACTGCCAACCACCCAAGGTCAATTCACCAATTCAGACATCATTCCTTTCAGATTCACAAACAATTTGAAAGCATTTCCAATCCTAGGAAGTAGGAACCCCCACCAGTTTCTAACACAGATTGATCTAAAGCAAGGCCTGAAAGTTGCGAAATCAGAGGAAAATGGAAAACAGCAAATTCCTCCAAATTATCAAAGGTGAAACCCGTTTCTAGCAATAGGATAGTTCCTCCAATTGAATTGAGATTCTCTCCGACCAAACCTGAATCAGCTAGCGTAACAAAGTATTTTTAAAAGGGTGTGTGGGAAATTAAAGGAATTCATTGGAGCATAAATTATACCCTACAACATGACCCCCTCCATCGTGCACCGTTTGCGCTACTTGGCCCATGAGTCCATTTCCGCCTCCTCCATACACCAAATCAATTCCCCTGCTCACCTGCATCATCCCCACAAACCAATTCCGTGAAGCTCACAAGCCAGGAATCCAAATCAATCCAAATCTGTCTGTTTCATGATCTCATGTTTTAACCTAACTTAACTTCCATTCAAGCAAGAAATAAAACTTATTCCAACTCCTGACAGAAGAAACTCATCGGCACGTATGACCTATTAAGACTCGATCCGCAGACACGAATGACACGTAGAGATCGACTTCAAATACGGTACTGGCCAGCCTTCTTTCTGTACGTCTCCCCAAATATTAAAGAGCCAGTACGAGCTTTAAATCGAGATGTCGGGGGTACTTGATCAATAAGCCACCACCACCAGGGTACACTGTCAGATAACTTACACTGACAACAGATCACACCTCGCATGAGTGACCCTTAAAGGCTCATCAGCATGAACTTTTGCTTCTACCACATACCTCAATTCATACCTCAATTATACCTCACTTCATGTACCTTCTGTTATGTCAAATACACCAACAAAACACCATGCCACGTCCAAAATTGGACTTTCCAAACCTCGAAGGGTTAAGTATCCGAGTTTCAGTCTTCCAGGCAATCACGCCTTCAATTCCTTCCTTAAGTAGATTCGCATTCCACAACTGGGACCATTCATGAACAAACCAACCTCGCAGTCCACGACTCATGAGTCATGATCGATATATAGCAATCAATCACTGATTCCATTCATTCCACTGCAGCTGTGAGCCGCGTGCGCGCGCTCATTTAAGAGCGAGTACTTACACGCATTTGCAAGAAAACAAACCCGCGCAACATAAGTAACGTTCGTCATTAAGTAGAAGCTCCCGGCCGGCATTGAATGATTCCATCCCAACCTCTTTTACAATTTCTTACGAGTGAGCTTCGGATTGTGGAGTGGAATGCACATACTGACCAATTCTTGGCCCAGACTGAAGGCGACGTCGCTGAAGATGCCCTTCTTGCCGCGACTGCTCCCACAGAAGACGCAAATCCTGTTGAACCGCTTCAACGGAAGGGCAATTGGGTCTTGCAATTGTTTGTCGTCGACGTCGTCGTGGGCAAAACGAAGCAGCTTCCTGCATGGCTCCATCTCGGACTCCACCTCGGGCTCCATCTCTTGCAATTGCAGTGACGACGACCGCGCCACTGCAACCTTCATGGGTACGTACGAAACAACCTCCCTTGATCGATCCCAGCCGATCGAATGTCCGCGAATATGTATCATACACGTACGTGTGGGAGTTGGTGGTTGGTTTTTCAGGTCGGCGAGAGGAGCATCGAAGCCAGGGGACCCATTGATTGACTGATTGATTCCGGAAAGAACAGAACGATCGAGAGGACTTGATGATCGAAGCTTGGGAAGGGCGTGGAGTACGTCGCAAGTGGGGAATGTGCAGGCAAGGTGTGAAAGTGGGTGTACCATAAATAAGATATGATAAAAATCGAGAATGAGATGGAATGATGAGGGGAAATTCAAGCAAGCACGCAAGCAAGGCAAGGAGAGAGAATGTTGCAGACTGGCAGGCATGGAATGTGCGCCGATCGGGAGAGACGAGCGGGATCGGATTGGGAGGCGGCGTTGCCAAGAATAGAGAAACGACGTTGCCCGTCTTGCAGTTGAGCAACTTGGGGGCTGGGGCTCGCACTTCCGCTACAGCTGGGCCGCGCTCAAGGGAGACGGACGGACGGACGAACGGACGAACGGAGGGACGGAGGGAGGATTTGTCACCGACGCGACTCGCTACTCTGGGGGAGGGAGGGGCATCGGGGCCCGGTATGACACGCGGCAAAATGGATGAAAAGAGTGGGAAATGGTCTATTGAACAGTACATAGGGTTAAGTTTTGTAAATAATACTCCACAAATCCCAGTATGATACTTGGCAAAATGGATGAAAATCATGTAAAATGGTCTTATAAATCAAATTCAATTATTTTTTCATCCTAAAATCTAATGGTAAAAAATTACAGGGTACTACCTTAGTGATAGGGTCACATCCTTCCAAAGTCAACCCTAAAAGAGCAAGACCTATCACCGAGGTAGTTTGCCAAAAATGACTTGATTTTGGAACCAGTAGGTGGTATTTTTTATTTCTATAATAAATTTGAAAGTCATGACACTAGTCACTTTTTGTTTTCAACATATATCCCTTTAGGATTAAGGTATTGTTATTTATAACCCTAAATCACTATAGTAATATAAAATATCCAACAAATGACTTTCAAAAGTTGCTTCAAAAATTTAAAAATACATTTTTTTGTTTAGGAATCTGATAATTTTGAGTTGACTACCTTGATGATAGGGATATATCTTCTAGGATTAATTGTCACTATGGTGGCTTGGGTGTAAATAATATTATGAACAACCATTATTATATTGAATCCCATACTATACATACGGTTAATTCATTGTTAGATGGTGCCTTTGGAAAAATAATTGCTAGGAGTGTGAAAATGGAGAATAAAAAATTAGACAAAAATTTAGTAAGACAACAACCAAATGATTGATGTGCAAAATAAAAGATGGATATATACATGTTGCTTTCATGAAACTGTTAGATTTTAGTTGCTTGCTATTTTAAATTCAAGGCTATAATATACCTAAAGTATATATGTTCTTGGACGAGGAGGATATCACTTGTAGAATTGGCCATTGAGGGATTTCAAGTGCTTGGATAGGGCAAAGACAAGTATCGCTTTAGACTCAGTCATAGTGACTAGCCCGTACTCCATCATCTTTATTTGTCCAATGCAATGAAATTTGGAGTTTAGTTTCAAAACTCAGCATGTCTTTGAAAGAGGAGGATTGCAACCTTTGCAAATTCAAAGTTGAAGGGAAGTGACCAATAAGGTTTTGATAATAGAAGAAACGAGCTAGGAGATCATTTGATAAAGAAAGGAGGCAATTGGTGCCCTTGGAATTTTTTTAAAAACTAAGTTCTTTTTACAAAGAAGAGGCAAAGTACTAGGATAGCTCCAAAAACTTCCCAGATGTTGGTGCGAATATTATGTTTGTTTGTTTATTTGCCTATATGTGGTACCTATCTTTTGAACACATAGGGAGGCAAAGATTACAAATGACAGTTAAACCCAATTTAAATATATTTTCTAATTTCCAACTCCAACTCCAACCCTAACCCTAACTCTAACCCTAACCACCACCCCTATTTGTAATTTCACATTGACATGAAATATTCAATTGATATGGGATATTGTTGTATTGCCATATTGCCATATCTGTATTCATATTATGCATCCGCATACGTCTTCCCTACCCATATTCATATTCATATCCATACCCATGAATTGATGGCATGGGGATTCGTTTTTTTCTATAATTAGATCAATGGTGTACAATTTTCGAGCATGAAAGTGGGGAGTTAATAAAAACATGTTGTTCGCATCTTTTCACCGGATAGACCAGATAGTCTATCTAAGGGGTGCCTCCGGAAAAAATGAAACAAAATAGCTCCTACAAAGAAGAAGCAAATTACCAGGACAACTCCGAAAACTTCCCAAATGCTCACGTAAGGTAGGAGTACCTATTTCGGATAACTTAAGCATTCCAATGTGTATTATTTGGAAAAGTCATGGAGTATATTATTTTCAGGGTGTGCAAAAATAACGTTGCCGAAGAATGCCAGAACAAATGGAATTTTTCCTCCTAGAATGAATATTTCATTGAATATAAAAGTGGATTTTCCATCCAAACCCATTCTGGTTTCGTAGACTCACCTATTGTGGTTACCTTTGACACTTTTCCCTAAGCCAAGAAAGAAGAGAGATGATTAGGCAAGAAAGTACCAATAGAAAAATCTTTCTCAATAACCAATGCATTCAATTGTTGTCCAAAATAGGTGAGTCCATAAAACCAAAATGGGGGGGCTGTCCGAAATAGGTTCCTCTACCTTACAGCGCATGTGTTTGTGTGTTTGTTTGCTTGTCTATCTGTCTGTGGAGTGCCTTGGAAAACTCTTTAAAAACAATTGGGCTCCTTCTACAAAGAAGAGGCAAAGTACGGGGGCAGCTCTGAAAACTTCCCAAATGCTTGAATGCGGGCAGCCAATGTGTTTATTTGTTTGTTTGCGTGCATGTTTGTCTGAGGAGTACTCAAGTCGGCTCTTCCTGGCAATTCTACTTCCCTGTCTCTCTCTTTAGTTCCCCACTTGAGCACCTTCAGTGGGTACTGTTCCCTGTAAGTTCAATATAAGCTATACTCTGATTAATTCACCAAGTTCATTTGGGGCAATGGCTGGTTGCCACGTGGCACATTTTCTGATGTGCCCCTTAGATATGGAAATATTTGGTGTTTTGTGACCATCTCATCTCATTTCATGAGTCATTTTGATTAGATCCCCAATAGCAACTTGGAGTGGGTGTAAGTACCCACTTGGATGGATGTGATGGGTTTGTTTGTTTTTACCCAAGGAGGAAGATTTTGAGTTCAAATTCCTAACTTGCAATCTTATTGAAGAGATGAAGCTCACATGAGAAATATCATAAACGGTGCTAGTCCATAAATGGTTTCAATGTACTTGATGTGACTTATCATTTAATATGCTTTGAAAAGAAATGAGTAGGTACATTGAAATTGTTTATGGACTGCAATGTACGCGGAGTACCGGCATTTAGTTACGAACTAGCCGGTTGATTTTGAGAATTTCCGAATGGATTTCAAAATCTTCGGAAAAAAACCCGATCATTTAAGAGGAAAATCAGAGAATATTTCTCTATTTTATAAAGGTCTAGCCGAGAGAATGCTTCAAGCAACCGTTTGGTCTCAGAAAATGTAGGATTTTAGCCAGTTAGGCTAAAAATCTCCCCGGACTGTGATGGACTGGCATTGTTTTATGGTATTCCTACCTTATTTTCTTTCAGAAAAATGAAAAATGTTGATGGAACACATGTTGTTCTTTGAAATTTATGCGTGTTTGTCCAAATGTAGTGAAATCATTGTACTTTGAATTTTAGGGGGGGGGTTTGGGGGGGGGCAATTTTGTCTATTCAAAAATGGTAAATGTTTTTAAATGTTAATAATTTTTTCTTCAAAATAGTTGCAAATAAAAATCCATGGATTTATTCTAATGTAAAGCATCCAAAGCTATACCAAGCAAAGAGACAACTCTTTTTGGAAAAATGAACCATAGGAAGTTGGTATTTGGTATTTGGAAGACACGGAGAATAGTGGCATCTACTTTCTACAATAATGTAATTTACAAGCTCTAATTCCACTTGCTATAATTAGGGTCCAAATAAGGTTTGAATATAAGTAGACTTGGATGCTTCTCATTGACCTAGGTACATTTAACCCCCAAAGGACCAAACAACATTTTTTGGCAACATAGCAATTTTAGGCAGCTCGCTACGAATGGAGTTTTTATTTTTTTTCTTTCAAATTTTCACACAACATGTGCCCGAGGAGTATCTATCAGGCCCAACAATTTTCATAACTTTTGACTACATGGTCTAAAAGTTATTGTATGATATGTCATTTTTTGCGTTTGGCGAGCAGCCCAGGCAGCAAAAAAAACTTCTTTAAAAATCATTGTTTTCAGAAAAAAATTGAAATTGGTTCTCTAGATTTATATATACTTAGAAAGCTTTAAATCATTTCATTATAATTAAAGAGATGAAAGTTATGAGGAGTTTTAGTTTGGGGTACCCTTTGTGGGCAGTTATAGATTTTCTATTCTCAAATAAACTTTGAAGTCCTTTATCTTACTCAATTTTATATATTTTTGAAAGAAAAATTAAAATTAGGTTTAAATTGTTTATTACAACATTACAACCATTGGGATTGGCATTTTTCAATTCCATAAATTAATTGTTAGCAATTTAGTGTTTTGAATCATTCTCTACTTCTTTCTACTTACTATTTTTTTCCTATATGTTGTACACCTCCAAATAATCTGATATTTTTCAAGCATGTAGCCAACTTGCTTTGAAGAATGAATCCAAAGAGTAACCACCATTTTGGACGTTTTTTCATAAAAATGTGACCTTGTGAAGTGAAGCTGCCCGGTTTTTAGCAAGGATAGAAGAAAGGTTTTTGTCACTTCAAATGCTAATATTTTGCAATCTATGTGGCAGAAATTTTTGAAATTTTTACCACGTCTTTACAAACCACTGTACTACAAGATCCTATGGTTACATGTGTCTAAAAATAATTTTTAAAAGAAAATTTGGTACTTGTACTAAATATGGCAATTTTAGAGCGTTTTTGGTGAAAATATAGTCAAAAACCTTTAGAGATTAATAGAGAGCCAATTGGTTAGAAAAGTCAAACATACATTAGTTCTATGAGGATATTGTTACAGTTCTAATTGTCTTAAGGTGTTAGTTTTATTGGTTTGTTTTTGAAGTACAACCAAGATTTGCCTTCATTCATTCAAATGGCACTAATGAAATTCTAAAATTCTTTTAGCAACTTTTGAAAGTTTTTTTGAAAGTTTGGGGTTAGGTTCATATGAAGTTGTCAAATTGTGAATTTTTTCCATTAACTTTTAACACTTATAACTTGCAATCTATGAAGCCAAATTAGCTCAAAAAAAGCTCTATACATTCCTATTGTAGTATATGTCTATAAATAATGTGTCCTCTGAAATGATTTTTTTCAATTTTCACTCAATGCACCAAAAATGGCAATTCTACAACAACTTAAAAACCATTAGCTGAAATTCTAGTGTAAATCATGAGATTTCTTGAGGGGGGGAACTTAATTTATGAAGGAAAGATTTATATTGACCATTGAGATTTTTATTCCTTCAAAGAATGAGTTCTCAAAAAAAAGTTGAAAACTTACTTACGTAGTTGCATTTCCTAAAGCATTCACTCAATGCAAGATGATATGTTAGATACCTCCAACATCGTTGAAAATTATAGTAGAACCTTTCTAAGTACACCCTCATAAGTCAATAAACCCCTCTTAACCAATATTGTCACACAAGTCCCGGACTTGTCCCTATGCAAAGGTTATGACTAAAAATGATCCTCTATAAACAAACAAACCTCTCTAATGCAATCTTGTCACATGGTCCCAGACCTATTGGTTAAAAGAGGTTCTACTATAGTATGCAAGTAACTAACATAACTTCCAAGGTTAATCTACTCTTCCTACTAATTTGATTGATTATATTTCATATTATCTTTTAGTTATATATAATTATGTAAAATAAAATAAAATAATAGTCCATTGGAAGAGAGATTCAAACACAATTGAACCAAGTCTATACATGTCCAAGGATAAGAGGGCTATTATCTTTATTTTGATTATAGTCAATTGAAAATTTGCCTTAATCCCTGAAGGACCATTGTCCCTTCAAGGGACAAAATGGATTTTGGGTAGGTTCCTATACCCTCAATTTTTAGTGAAACTTTTTCATAAGATAGAAAAACTTCTTAGCTTTGTAGAAATATAATTTTTTATTTCAATCGGTGTTGAGAGCAAAGTTTATGCCATGTTTTCTTCTATATATGAAACTTGGATTCATTCCATGTGGGTTGGTGATGTAAAAATTATAAACAATCTTATTTATTTAAGCACGTTTCTTGAAAAATAAACCTATAGGATTCATTTCTAAATGCAATTTTTTATAAGGTTAATTTTTCTTGCTATATTTGTCTTGGTAGAACAATCTCATTGTTGGGATTATTGTGTTTCTATCCCATTTATAGCTATTAACGATTTAGTTTTTCTTTCTATTTTGGACCTACTTCTTCTGAATAATTTTTTAAGGAATGAAAATCAAGTGTTGTTGTTTTTTAAATTTCTTTCCTAGAATTTCAACTCAATTCTTCAACACAATTTTTTTAATTCAAAGTCAATTGTGCAAAAATTTTCCACAAATGGCAATCAAAAGTCATCTTAAATTACAACTAGTGTTAAAAAAAATTCCAATTTTGAATGCTAATATCTTCCAATCTGTACGGTCAAACTTCATGAAATTTTTACTACATGATCTTAAATAATTAAAGTACAAGATCATTAGGTTAGTTTCTAAACAAAAGTTTTTTTTGTTTCTTGTGGGTGAAATGACAATTTTGAATGGTTTTTGATAGAAAAATGGCCTTGGTCCTTCGGAGGGTAAATTTACATGGAATTTCTTTGCATGCAAAGTCTTTATAAATGATTGTAAATGCACAATAATAAGTAATTGGCTTATATTTTAAGTAATTCCAAGTCATCATAATTTTATGTCATTATTCTAAATCTCCACCTCTTTCATACAATGAAGGTTGCTATTATATCAGCATAGGAGTATAGGTCCATGAGCCTAAAATACTATACCCCTATATTATAAGTGTATAAACTATAGAAACCATCTATGATTATAGGATATACATGTTACAAACATCCATATTATAGGTGTTTGTGATATATATACCTTCTATAGTGTGTGGTATTTATATTATAGGTATCTATATTTTAAATTCAATGCTCACAAGTTCGCATTCTTGGGCTCACATATTAGCACCGTTGTTTATACAATTATTATAAATAATTTAGAAAGTTCGCTTTGGATTTTTTGAACTTTGTCATGAAAATTTTAAAGTAGCTCTTCACATGTTCTATATGTATGTGAGGTTTACTTGTGTCCTTCCAACGAGTATTGTAATAGCTTTTAATTTAATTCCATATCAAAGTATATAACTAAAAAAAATTCTATTAGAAATTAATTCTTGCATTTGACTGGATACAAATAGATTGAAGTTTATACAAAATCATGGAATTATATACTTCAATTATGGAGATTAATGTCATAAAGTTTTGTTTTCCAAGCAAGGATGGCAAGATTAACAAGTGAAATACATTTTTTTAGCCCAATTTTTAAAAAATCAACTTAAAAATACATATGATATAATTGTATTGTTCATTAGAAGATTTTCAATATATGACTTTATATTTTTTAATTTTATATCAAAGTTATTAAGATTTTAGATAATTTTTCATCTTCTACATAATTTTCATAAAATTAAACAAAACACCATACTCAATATTTTTTTCATTCAATCTTGACTGATTTTCCAACATGTTTTCTAAAATATACAAGTCGATGGGATTCATTTTTTCTCTAAAATGTTTGAAAGAAAATATTTCACCTTTAAAAAGGTTAATATAGATTAATGTTTATTTTAGAAACCTAGGCATTATGATCTTTCAGTTAGTGAGGGTTTTCATATTAAGATTTTAGAAGAGAAATGCTTGAATAAGTTAAGTACTTACTATTAGACGCTATTTCTAAAGCTTTAAATAAATTTCATTTTATTAAAAGTGATTTTAATCCCTAAAGCCCTAAACTTTGTTTTTTGGCAACATAGTGATTTTGGGCAATTCACTATGAATGAAATTTTTATTTTATATTGTTACACTAGATGAAAAATCATCAATTCTATGTTGTGAACTTTTTGGATCGTTGCCATCTTTCTAGTGTCAAATCACCAATTCTACATGCATTTATAGAACAACAAATAAGCATTTTGCATATATATGTCAAATCAAAAGCTTTAAGTGCATCTACATGTATATTAAAGATGAGTTTTAATTACGAGTACAATAAAGAATTAAATTCAACAAGAGAATACTACAACATATAAATTTATTTACAATATATATAAAAATGACATTTTCATGATGTCCAAATAGATTATATATTCTATTTTCATACTAAATACAAAAATAGGATTATACTTACAAATTCTTATCATGAATATTCAACAAATGACTACAACATTTATACCAAACTTTCATATTAAATTCATATTTGTGTAGTAGAAGAAACTATGCACTATGTTCTTTTGTAAAATCAATGTACATATAATAAATGCTAATGATACTAGTTCTCATCAATGCAACATAAGCATTCATCAAGATAGTATCCAACACTTGCACTAATTCACTACACAAATCTTATATCACAATGACATTTGTATTCTGGATTAGTGCAATATGAGGAATACTATTGTGCAATCCAAATATGCAAATTTGAGGATATAAGTTTGCATTGGTGGCCAAGGTGTCCATGTCAACAACTCCAACTTGATTGGAAACACGCTCAGAAGAAGATTCTTCATTTACATACTCAATTCTTATTGAGACATAGTGTCTGTGGAATTAATATGTACACAAAGAATGTCCTAGCTCATTTCATGTCATTTGATATCAAACAAAGTAGTACACCACTAAAACAAGGGAGAGAAATGAAATGATGTGTTGATAAAAGAGACTATTTGTACTATTAAAAATTCTACAGATTGTTGGGTTACGATGTATCCATGATCACCAAAACGATGCATCGAAAAGACCACCTAATGTGATGTTCATATGAAGATGGATGATGGTTAAGGCTACCATATAGCCATTCACAAATAACTTTTTGTATCTAACTTCAATGAATACATTGATTGAATGTTTCCATCACCTTTTAGAATCTTTTTGCACTTGTTCAAGTCTTTTTGACTTTGATTATGTATTAGAATAAAGTTTGATGCAATGCAATACCACTAAGAGATTTCATCAAGGTGCAACATTTTGTCAAGATGTTTGGATAATAGGATGTCATTAGGATTTAGCAAGAATGAATGAATGAAAAATTTGCGTATGAGAATGTTGCAATTTGCAATTAATGTAAGAGAAGAGATAAGAGATGTCCTCTCCCGAGGCTTTTTGTCCTTTTAGTCTTTCATTATGCTTGCAATGAGTATGCTAAGGGACATAATTCTTGATTTTGAGCCTAAGATGCTTGAGTCTTACATTGTAAATCGATTGATTTTTGCCATTTATGTGAATCAAATCTTTTCCAATTGTTGAATCGGAATCCTTGAATCTTCATACAAGGAAGATTCTATAGTCCATATAATTGGATATTTCCAAAACTACATATGTAAAGTCCTATAAGTGTCCCCACAAGTATCTATGACTAAGGGATAGCAAAATAGAGCTCATCAATCCAAACATATATTAGCCATTAGACATATAGCTTTGGCAAACTTAGAAGTGTTTTAGCCTTTGTAAGCACAATAGACTCTCACTTGACTAAGAACCACAACACCATGGTATCATATCACGATAAAGAGAAACAAGTTCACTTTTAAAGATCTTTATTTATTGAATAATTACGATTTTAAGGCAACATATAATTTGAGATGTCTAAAACTTGTAATACGCACGAATAATAAGCTTGGTGTAAGAAACTAGGCATGTGCATTGCAATTCTATATAGTATAAAGGGAGACAATGAAAGACAACATGCTAGACCTAAACTTAACATTAGGTCAAGTTTTGCCACAATTCATCACCACAATAGTAGTTGCTTTGCATGTTTAGTTTGAATTAGGAAAAGGCAAATCAAACTCTATGAAGAACTCAAATTGAAGCTTACATTACCACATCATTGCAATATATGCAGTTTCTAAAGCTTTTGTTGTACATATCTTGACAAGAATCAAAACTTTTGGTTCAATAATAAGTGATGAGTTGAGGTAGAATGTAAAATTAGGTTAACGTAATGGTATATTTATTGTAGCACAACTATAGAAAGTTCATGATCCCTCCAAAATGTGAAGCTACTTAAAGAAATACAACACTAGCAATTATGTCATGTGGCAACATTCATTGTAGGCTTATGAATTGCACATCTATACATAATGCTCGTGAGTGCCCTTTGTAGACAATGGTTTTGCTTAGACTAGAATGTGAATTCAACTTGTCAATTCCCTAGTCAGTGGTTCACTAGAGCAACATTCATTGCTCGCATCCTTTTCATGATCTGTGGCATAGAAAAAGCCAATGCAAGTAAAAGCCATAACAATGTCTAGGACTTTGTGACATGATGGCAACACTAAGCATGTTTCATAACGGCCATGCCAAAATAGGTGTGGTCAACAATTTATAAATGGGCACAGAGGATGTCAAGATGCAATGAAGACAATGGATGCAACCAAGCCATGAAAACAAACTTTCAACTACAATTAACAATACAGATGAAGAGATCAAGTATATACTGCTGATTTTGAAGTGTGCAATGGGCTTCTTCAATGTTCCACCTTACCTGCCGTACTTCCTCAAAATTTGTGGTGCTAAAAAACATATGTTGATATACATATCTCTATCCCTACTTGTACATGCTAGAGTATGAAGAAGACCTCCTTCACAACTCTATTAGAATGGCTTTGCCAAACATCCCTATCTATATTCATTGACTATACAAAGTTTCACTCCAAAGCATACATACGTGTGATACATGGATCAAATACACACATTATATATAGCCATTAGTATGGTATGTGGCAAACTTCTAAGGCTAAGGTGGTCGTAGAGTAATCTCACATTGTACGACAACCTTCTTCAGCTAAAAGCAAACAATCTAAAGTAGAGGATGACAAAAGATGCTAATAGCACATTATAATGGCTTACCTTTGGCCCCCTAAGAATGCGGATCAACAATCTCAATCTTTCATGTGATGGTAACCTCAGATCTTACAATTTCACTTTCAATCTATTGCTTGCTCCACGTTCATGGTACAAAAACATTAGTAGAGAAATCTAAAGTCAATGGTAACCTTCATTGGAATATCTTAGCTTCCAAATTAGTTATTCACTAAGTTAGTTAGTATTAACTAACAACTTCAACTCAAATGATAGTGTCTCCTACAATAATGCTCTAATATGTCCTCTCTAACAATCATGGCTTGATCCAGAGCTTTTTTTAAGCATCTATTAACCCAGAATGAAATTAATATTAAGATTACCATCATTTTCAACTTCTATAGCATTTCCTACAATAATCATACATAGTTTAGGATTTAATACAAAGATGAAGAGCATTAATCTACAATCAAGCAAATATAGATCCTCACAAGGCAAACACATCGTCAAAACATTTCACTATGGACCTCAAATTTGTCATCTTTCACAACAAAATCACTGACTCTTCCAAAGCATGAGCTAGAATAGACAATGCCTAGAAACAAGAATAAACAACTAATGTTGACCAATCCTAATCATTTGGTTCATATTCATATAGGAGAGATACATGTATACACTCATCATGAACATCTATAGCCCACAATGGTCGACCACCAAAACAATATTTGCAACATCAACCATTTAAAAATTAATATATTCCATTCTAATACTTAGATTTCATGATTTTAAGCATTGTGGGTATGAATACATTCTAATACTTAGATTTCATGATTTTAAGCATTGTGGGTATGAATAGACACAATTCTAATACAAGTACGTTGACAAGTAACTAGTCTAATATTATCCAATAATGAAAATATAAATCATGATTGTGAAAAAAAAATCATGGTCATAAATATTCAATTATAACATTGATTTAATGAAGAACATCAAACATTTTAACAATTTTATAAGAATTCTCTATTTCATTCAAATGATTGTTAATCCATTAATCCATTAATCCCTAAACGTCCAAAGTCTAATCTAAAATTCACAATTTGAATAAAATCATCATAAAATACTATTTGGAAGAATACTTTGAAATTTGTATACAAATAAAAGTTGTAGATTTTGAATTTTTAGATTCCATCCATATAATTAGATTTACCAATGCTACCACCAATACTTTTTTTATAAATTATGAACAAGAAATTTCAAAATTCCTTCTAAATTCAATTACAAACAAAATATTATCATTTTTTGAATACAATTTGTTAGAATGGATTTGAAATTTAGAATCAATTTCTCTTCAGTGATTTTTTGAAATTTTTGTGTTCTTTACATCTACAACCTCATTTTTGTAAATCTAGTTTTCAACTAGAATCAATACAATTTTGTATTGGTCATTTTTGCAAATCTAGTTTTCAACTAGAATCAATACAATTTTGTATTGGTCATTTTTGCAAATCTAGTTTTCAACTAGAATCAATACAATTTTGTATTGGTCATTTTTGCAAATCTAGTTTTCAACTAGAATCAATACAATTTTGTATTGGTCATTTTTGCAAATCTAGTTTTCAACTAGAATCAATACAATTTTGTATTGGTCATTTTTGCAAATCTAGTTTTCAACTAGAATCAATACAATTTTGTATTGGTCAACCATTTGACGCACTTCCACATTTGTAAGTTTATAAAAATTTGTACTCTAGCAACACCAAATCCAACCATTAGATATAACAACAACTCTATAAAGTATCTCCACAAATTAAGATGACTTTCATCCAAGTAGTAATGTGTGGTTAGCACCCTCACAAGGAGTAGATTCCTCACTCAGGGCATAGACGTAGAAACATGGAAGAGCTACAACGACATAACAAATCAATTATTTCCAGTACTGAACGTGAAGCTGAACCCCGAAGTGCCCAGAGGCCAGAGGTAGCCACTCCCACAGGAATTGAAATAAATCGTTTAGAAAGCTTGAAGGAAACAAACTGAAACAATAGAAAGAAAAAAATCATACCCTATATTATTGAACAATAGAATATGTTTTGGAAGTTACCATCATGGACCATAAGCTCCAAGGTAGACTCTCAATTTTTGGTTCGGAGATCTGGAAATAACCCTAAGAAAGCATAGGAGAGTTGATGGACATACACGGCAAAAAGCTCTCTGATATTAAACGGTTCGAAGTCGTGGCCTCCCCTGCACTGTTTGAATCACACTTGTCATGAAGACCAACCTCAATACCAAGAAGAAGAAAAGGAGCAGACAAAAACTAATTCTGCAAGCCTCAACACACTACAAGAAATGACCCCATTTTTCAACGTATATTTAACAATGGCCTAAAGCGTGTTGTATTTGAAAGCACCAATCAGAACCGAATAGCATAGAGACCAGAATATAAGTGCCCGTCTTCCAGAGATCGAGCAAAGGGAACCTCCTCAACCACACACCCATCTTATTTTAATCTCAAACTTTGCTTGAACAGGTTTTGAATGTGTGGATTCATGAACCATATCAAATGCTTACCCTACAGAGGTAAGGAACGGAATGCGTATACTAGCAAGACCGCCTAAAATTGCAAGGAAGCTCTAGATAAATTAGGCAATAAAAAGGTACTGATCTACAAAATTGATTCGGTACAGAGTCGTGAGTCTCCAGGGCTGAGCAATGCCTCTCCTATCATCCAACCCTGCAAGGGAAAGTAAGGTTTAAAAATAATACAATGCAAACAGCATACGATGAACACCTTGGCAAAAGATATACAACCCCTATTCCTGATCATCATAAGCAATAGCATACCTTGGAGTGTGCCTGTTGCTTGAAATCGTCATACAAAGCTTGAGTGCGCTTAGAACTCTCTGCCACGACAGCGTCTAGATTGCTGCCTGTGGGTTTACCCGCTAATTCCCTCAACATGTGCAGCATCACGTGTGCCTGCAAGTCCATCGGAAAGGAGCGATTATGATTGAGCAATATTTATCTGTTTGCAGCACATGTCCTGCATGTAATATTGCTGCCCAAAGTAACCCTGAAACGGAGGGTCAATCACAGCGCAATTATCCGTTGACCGAGAGAATATGTGTGTCCCTCGTTTCTACAGAAACGCTAAGTCTTTCATCGGACACCTTTTGTCCTCTAGGTCTACATGACCCCCTTACTCTTTCCACTACAAGAGAACAAATCTAACAACCCTTCCTCATCACCTACCCCGGCAAAATTACAGGGTCAATGTAAGAAACCCATTCCGTTGACATTCAGCAGTTTCAAGGACTCCATCATTCTCAGAACTCTATATAATCAAAGTACACTTGATTATAAGGAGTTTTGTGGTGTTAACGCGGGCGTTTGACAATCTGCTAATAGCAATGGAATGCGGAAATTTAAAAGTCGGGCTTTGCTATTCCAAACTCTCAATATTCTATGTTTTTAATTAGAATATTATTAATGTTTATATCTATAATATTAGTAGAAAATGAAACATAAAACAACATTAATGAAATCTCAAACTAATTGAAAATAAACGGTGCACCAACCACTGACAAAACCAATGAGCATGTCAAGAAGAGATTCACCTGGAAAGTAGCTCGGACAACATCGTCAGAAGAGGCAGATTCCTTGATCACAACATATGCTCGTCTTTTATTTGGTTTGTAGGTCACAAGATAGTTTTCTCTCTGTATCTCCAAAAATAAAATTCGAGCTGTTTAGGATTCTCATTCTAGCAAAATACTGTCATCTAGTGAAAAGCTCTACTACAGTATGAAATAACCCAACATGAAGCGGCGTAAAGGAATCATGTAGTCAAAATCGTTGACACTGAACTCTACTAAAACACCAGAGAAGTTAACTTTTTAAATGAGAACTTCAAAACCCACCTGAAATTTCTCTTGTGTATTTAAAAACTCTTTTGGACTAGAGAACGCTTGAGCAACTCGGGAACCTGAAACAATTGTATAATAAAAAGCTTAACATCTACACATTTAATCAGGACAGAGAACAGTATCGAAGTCTAGATACACTAAATATGACATTAATTCTCATCCTAAATTTGTACCTTGTGGAAATGGTTGAAATCATTTTTTCGCAATGTTCAATGCACAAGGTCGTCAAAGAGTACCGGCCATAATCCAAGTAACTGTACATATTTGAGCATGACTTCATAAATAGCCAATACCAATCTTTTGCATCTTTATATTTTTCGATTCAATATACTAAGTTCGAAAGTTGAAGAACCTTACCAAGCTCCAGGGGTTTCTCCTGCCAAGGAAGTGTAATAACGTGCTCCCTCCTGTTTGCATCCTCAACTGAAAGTATTTTCCCTGGCAAGTGAAGACCACATGCTTCATTATTGAATAAATGAGGAAGTACCCTTCAGGATCAACTCCATAATCCCTAATCTACTGCATTTTATGATTTGACTCAAAGCAGACGTAAAAAAATCAGCCAGCCAGAACAGAAAATGTCATACCAGTTTCAAGAAATGATTGCACAACTACTCCAAATCTGGCACGATTTAGTGTGGCCTGACGAACTGATTTTACCTGGAAAATTAAAAATATTATTGCACGAGAACATCAACCACACGAACTGAAATACTGATCCATAGACAATTACACTCTCAACGCACAAGCGACCCCAAAAAACTGGAAAACAATCCTGTAACGAAAGGTATATGCGAACACGTCTGAAGGAATATAAAAGTGAAGCCCCAACCCCAAGACTAATAAATTCCCAATTGATCTTGAAGACACCAGCTTTGAAATACACTCACCTCATTGAAAGAGGAAAACATATATCCACACGACAACACACAGAAAGTGGCAACTAAAGAAGGATTCCTCTTTGAGATGAAAATTCCCAGTCCAGTTCCCATCTGCAAGTTTCACAAACAGCGTCACAAATCGAATACAAGCGTCTGACTACGACCAGTAAACAAATAGAAAAGGCCAATTAAAATTGAGTTTTTCCCGCAAACCTCACACAATTAAACGCAAAAATATGCTAAGTACATGCTATAGAGGAGCTTAATTAAATTGAATGCTACATGATAAAGTATCAGAAATGCGACAATCCGCGACAAGGCTACTTCAACAACTTACCAAGTCAGCAATATTACTAATACATTCTCCCTTAGCTGTTACATCTCCAATGTTTTGCCGCCGCGCAAAAGCGTTATATATGGGTGCCCTGGTTGATGTTGAAGTCACAGCCGCCACATTCTACCAAGATAGTGCACATAGCCACTGCAATATCTCAGAAATCAAAAGAGACTAACAAAAAATTCTTTAAGATGTGGTGGTAATAAATTCTCAACAGTACAATACCATAGGAAGGACAAAAAAAACAATAGACAAATCTAAATTTTGTTTTCATTTTTGTTCAAGTTTCAAACGGAACTTGAGCACGTCTCCCAGCTTCATGCAAAGGCCCAGGAGTAAGGAATGCAGATCAGATTCTCAAACACGCACTACTGTCAATATTGCAGGCCCAAATATTTCACAATCAATAACCTTGCTTGCTGACAAAAGCTATCTATGTAAAGTGTGCCAATCACCAGGAGCAATTATTCACTTCTGAATGAAGACCAACTGGTATCGGGTTTTAACAATACAGAAAAGGCGCGACATCTGGATTACAAAATCCGAGGAGGGATTGCTCAAGCCAGACATAAGACGAAAAATGTACCTTAGCTAAATTGGCAGCACATGCCAGTGGTAAGAAGAAATGAGGCGCGGCCATAGTAGCAAGCTCCATCGCTGCCCCTAATTGCATCAACATTGCTCCTTTAAATCGCAACTGTCATATCAGCGAGCCCCTTCAGCTTCATTGAGATTTGAGATTACGGTATATGAAGAGGTTGAAAACGGACCACAATACAAAACACTGTTCACAGGAAATAAGAGAAGGTAAATGCACCTGCTTTAGATCCACATCGAACTTCTTCCCATGTCGAGCAAAAAGCATCTTTCCTACACGCCCTGCACCATCCTGCCACATAGCAAAAGGGTATATCTAATTTAAGAACACTGCAGAACCACATCATTTTCATCCTAGAAGGCAAAGAATACACACCACGTTGCGGAAACAAAAGATACAGACAAACATTAATGGAATTGGTTGCCTACTGCGGAATACGAAAGCTGTACAATTTCAAAGGGATGACCATGGATATTGACCTTTATGACCCAGTTGACAGCGACAGCAGAAGATGCAGCCGTGCCTCGGGTCACACCCAAAGCAAGCAGCAATGACCGCGTAGTGAACACACTCATTGCACCTCCAAAGAAATACTGCATCAAAGATCAAACAAGTCATTATACACTTATGAAAGAAGGATGATGACATAACAAAGGAAATATTGCAACAAAATCCTGTACTACGACGTACATGCCAGTGATATTAGTAGTCTGAAGTTATTTCAAGCATCAATGCCCATATGAATCGAGGTACTACCATCAATTCTAAGAATAGCTTAATGCCCAAGAGTCGAGCACAAATTGATACCAAATCAGCTCTTCTACTACGAACATCAGAGGAAGTAAGATGGTTGTAAACTTGCAAGAACAATACAAACCTGGACGGCTCGCCATTGCATGTACGGTGTATACGAAGGTGCAACACTTTCAGGATAGCCTTCCGGTACAATATATGATTTCACGAATGTGACTACTTCCTGCAAACATTATCAAATTTCCATCAGATCCAAGCTAAAATTGCCCGTTCATCTTCCTTTCCTAATCATTCAAATTCTAAATGTCATATATCTAATCTAATCTTGTTAATTGCACATTGGATTGACTCCAGGCAATAGCGATATATCGATATTATATTTATGTCGATTTCAATGTCGGTTTCCACATTATTTCAAACTACTTTAGATTCAATATTGGACTTAACAAATGTGGATCCGATATTGTATCAATGCTGTAACAATGATTGGGAATAATTGGTGTGAAATTGTAAAACGATGTATCATTACTAAATTTCCATCTCTGTGAATATGAATTTCATTGTGAATTTCAAAATCGGTCCAACAATACCTTGTGTCAACACAGAACCAAAATTGAAAGTAATATCGAGTTCTATGTTAGTGAACCTTTCACTGTTGATTCAAATGGCTTAGACATTCGTGATGACTCCAAAACACCAAAGAAAGCAAGAATTCAGTAATACTGAACTTACATCTTTTCAAATATGAATTGAATTTCAAAATTGTTCCAATTATACCTAGGAGTCAACCTAGAATCAGAATTAAAAGCAATATGGGACTCCACATTTGTGAACCTTTCAACATTGATTCACATGGCTTAGACCATCGTGATAACTCCAAAAAAAAAAAGACACCATTCCATTCCATCAATTCAGCGCCTTTTCCATTGAGAATCCAACGAGGAAAACAGAAGTGACTCACAGCGACAGGATCGCGGTGCTGCTTAGCATGCAAAACCTCCATGACATTCTCCCCTGCCCGTCCCTCCTTCCGCACATACTTCCACTGCACCCCGCCCGCCCTCTCCTTACACACCACCACGCCATCCCTCTCCCTCTTCTCCCTCTCCCTCTTCTCCCGCTCCCTCGCCCCCTCGTACCGCAGCTGCTCCTGACGCCGCACCCGCACACTCTCCCTGTCCCGCTCTCTCTCAACCTCCAGCTCCCGGTCCTTCCGCTTACTAACATATCCAGGATTCTGTCCCTTCGTGGTGGACTCACTTAACGACTTCGTCAGATTGTGCAACATGAACGGCGTCACGGAAGGCGGTCCGGCCCCGGCGCCTCCCGTAATCCCTCGGCCCTTCATCACCAAGGGCTCATCACGCCGTTTCCAGCCATTCTTGGCACTCTAGCGCCGCAATCAACAAGCGGCTCCGTGCACTCCCGTTACTACTCCGGCTTCCTACTCCTCGTCGTCGTCTTCATAGCTCACAGAATCCATTCTTGGTGCCCCTGGAGCTGGTGGAAACCCTAGGAGAGCTCGAAACCCTAATTGAACTGGGAAGGTGATTGAGCAACTGGATTACCCGAAGGTTCCCAAATTCTCCTTCTCCAGTGAGTGCGTGAGCCCCTACCGCCTTTAGTAAGTTACTATCGTGAGTAGGTCGGCATCGCAGTGGTCGTAGAGAGTTTGGGCCCAACGCGTGGCGGAGTGGGGAAATGGACGGTCACGATGGAAGGCTGCATGAGCGGAGTTACCGGAGCTAAGTTGAGCGGAGTTGGCGTTCCAAGTGTGTTCTTATCGACTCAGCATCTGTCACCGCTATTAATAAATAATAAATAAAGGATGATAAGGTAGAGAAGCCTATTACCACCCAGATTTGGAATCTGAATATCTTGGGGCCAACCCAATGGGCTCAGAGTAATTAGCCAAATGTTCATTTTTGGAAGATTTTTTTTCAATTTACACTGAGGGCATGAAAAAATTAAGCTAAATTTAGCCTGTTTCGGAATCGCTTCCCAGGCCACCCTACAATGGGTTTCCGGCAGTGTTCCCAGAACCTATTCCCCTAATTTTGCTAGGAGGCTATAGTCGTGCCTTGGTAGGTACCTATTTCTGTGACAAGGAGAAAAATTGGTGGGAATAGGGAGAGAAATTGAATTTCGAAATGTATAATTTTGCATTTTTTTGTAGTGGTGGTAGAGTACAATTTGTGACATGGGGGAAAATTGAGTGCAAACATAAAACTATTTTTTTTTATCATTCCATATGTTTGGAATTGCTAAGTGGGAAAAGAAGTTTGTGGTGCACTGATGATTTGTGTTCATGAGGCAAACCAAGTGTTCAGAGTTTTAGATTGTACTACAATAGAATTGTCCAATGCTTTTATTTTCAAAGTCTAAATCATATATGCAAAATTTCATATCACTGGCAAGGGATTTAGACTACCCTATTGCAGTGCTAGTTTTAAGCACAACACAACACAAGCAAGATGCGTTAGAGGATAGAAAAAAAGAATTTAAAAACAAATGTGTGCAACGCAAAGTCGAGTTGAAATTTCCAATCACAACATTGTCACGCCTCTACTCTATCCGCTACTCTATCACACCTCCAATCACAGTAGCATCTCTAGCAGCAGTATCAGTTTAGGCTTCAGTCAAAAAAAATTTAAGTTGTAAGACACACCTAACCTCATGAAAACTAAGGCAAAAAATTTCTATGCTAATTGCTAAGAATAGTGGTCCCACTTTCCCTACTTTAGGCATCCCCTTGCCGGCCAACCTTTATGGCACTTTTCCATGATTCAATGGCTTCCTTATAAAGGAAATTCTCAAGCGAATAGTATTTTTGGCCAAACATGCACACAACAAGGGGTAGATGCTTCCCTAACCTATTCCTTTGGCAAGATTTGATAAACACCTCTCATCTTCCACTGAACCGAGAACCTAGCAACACCCAAGTTCAACAGGCTCAAAATATTCAGAAATTAGGTTACTCAAGTGCCAAGATTGGATAAGTTTGCGCCACAATTATATAATGGGATTCACGTGGAAGGGTAGGCCAGAAGCGGCCTTTGCATTGGCCTTCATTGGCACCTTGAATAGGCTCTATTGATAGTCCAAGTCTTCAATGTTGAAAACTTAAACAATGCCTATCTCTGCATCAATCAATGAAATGATGACTCAAGAAGGACGTCAGCCTGGCCTTGGTATAAAATGGTCCTCAAATTACCACCATTGTACACCATGAATGCTACAACTTCACAACTACAACTAATATTGAATAATATGTTTTATTTATAAATAGTTTAAATCGTGTTAAATAACCATTTTGGTTTAGTGGTTGGTATCTTCAGTGGTCTCTCCTTAAGGCATCTATTTTATAATTGGAAGCACATTCAAAAGTGCTTTGAATCATACTACTAAAATCATAAGTCCCTCTGTAATATCACAAATGTCATCATTAATACTAGGGGCTTGTGCTTGCTATGCTACGCATTCATTGTATCATATATTAGTAAAAATTTGATATATTTGAACAAAATGCATGATAATGATTTCGATAAGTCTTTAAAATAATTATTTTAATTATTTTATAAAAATATTTTCAATCATGCATGCATAGAAATCATATTTTCACAGAATGTGATATTACTGAAATAGAGTAGTTCACAATCACCTTTATAATATCACTTTTTACAAAGGGTGATATTATAGAAATAATATAGTTGTTGCAATTGAGGTGATATTAAAGAGGATCAATATGGTGATATTATAAAGGTAGCAATTCCATTGCTTTTTCAACATCTGTTAATTTCAGCAGAAATCTGTTGTTCGGTGACCAAAACAACGTCACCGAAACAACAAAAATTTCTGCGTTTTCTACTAGTGTGTGAGCTTTGAGCTTCTGATTTCAATTTTCTATTGTTACTACCAAATGATTTGAGAAATTTATTAGATTAAACTAATTTTGGATTTCACAACAATTAAATTGTTCACAAAGTTTTTGAGATTTACAAGTTTTTCTTTTAAATTCTTCTATTTGGGTTGTCATTGTTTGTAACACTTGAGTCAAATTTCTAATGCATTCTAATGTATGTGTATCTTTTACCATATTCATCATTGCATGTATTTCATTCATCATTCATTAAATTTCTATTGTTTAAATCAATATATGCTTACCTATAAAAAAAATTATACAAAGATTTTAGTCATTTTTATTTGAAGATTTATTGAAATTCTTGCTCTACATTCTATCTAATACATAAAAATTCTAATGAAATTCTAATGGTGAATGCGTAGCATAGCAAGCGCCAACCGCTAGTACATACAAGAAATCTCAAATTTAAACATTGAACCGTGAAAATGAATTGCTTCTAAAGCACACTAAAGGATAGAAAATTACAAAGGTGTTGGCAAAACACACTTTCCAATGCAAAATTTGGCCAACATTGTAGCATTTGGAAGCAAAATCCTATCTAGATGTGAGCAAGCATTTGGAAGAAGAGAATCAGGATTGTTAGTCATCCAAATTTTAAGAAGAGTCTTATGAAAAGTTGAAGTCACAAGTTTCTAACTTCTATAGGACTATTTTTGATATTGGACTTGATCTCTTTGGTTTCTTTTAGTTTGACAATAAAGCAAAACTACTCCTAAATGTAGTGTCTCCCTACTCACATAAACTGAAATTGCACCATAGTACTCCACAAATACCATTGTAGAAAATTGAAAATTCATTTTCAATTCCAATACAATGTTGAAGTTTGCTCTTGTCTAATATCTCTAATTGATATTCATACCTTGTTCAAGAATTTTTTTGATAAAAAAAGACTTTGTCTTTGAAAAATCAAAGCGTGTGATGAGGCTTGTGACTAAGGGCCACTTCACATTATGTTCCAAGTCCAAAATTCCACATCATTCCAAAATACACGTACAACAACACTTTAGGAAGTTTTAGTGCCAAAAAAGTGGACTTGGAGGTCAAATTGGGACTAGTAAAAAAAACTTAACTTCGCCTTCAAGTCCCAACAATTATTATTTTTTGTATAAAATGAGGAGAAAATTCTATACAAGCATCTAGTGTGCTAAAATGTTGTCTTAATCTTTCCTACACAAATTTGTTGTTAAAGTACAAGTACTCCTAATATGCATTTTTGGCTTTTGATCCATTTTTTAACCACAAAATTGCAGCATAATATCACACATACGACAAGTTAGGACTACAATTGGAACTTTGGCCTTCACACTATAAAGTCCTAAATGCCTCACTTGATCAATTTTTTTGTTCACCCTCTATGACTCTAAAAAGTTGGAATTTGGCCTTGAAATAGAACTCAAAAACACGTCTTATATAGAAAAAAAGATTGTTGAAGCCAACTACTTATAAAAACCCAAAAGGAAGACTAACTATAACTAAAACCCTTTATTATATCCCCTCAATTCCATTATATATCTTTTGTAGTAATGAAAATACCAAAGATTTGGCCACAAATTTTTACTGCATGTTACAATAAAATGATTTTATAGTAATTATGCACTTAGAAAGTGTCCTCTCAAGTACAAAAACAGTAGACATGGCTATCAAATGCAATCAAGGAAAGATCAAAAGTAGAGGTTGCAATACATAGAAAAGTGCCACTAATAAATAAGGATAGTTTATATAGAAAAAGAAATCTTCTATACAACTATGTTGTCCTCTTTATGTATTTAATTTTATACAAGAACAAACTTGGTATTCAATAATTTAAAAAAAAAACATGTGTAAAGGGGATAACAAGTTGAACTTTTTGTGCTTTGTTTCATTAGTTACTAGTAACATCAAAAACAAAAAAGTCATCTTCAACTATAAAATTGGGTATAAAGTAAAGAAGACAACTAATTTGGAACATATAAAAAAACAAAAGGGAATTATTATAGGGTTGAAGGAGTATCAATTAACATTGAAAGAACAAGCCTCTAATCATACGAGCTTGTATAATTAAATTTCAAAATCTTCTATTCTATGTGTTTTTGTTTTGTGACTATTTATGGATGAAGTCTTTTATAAATTTTTAACGAAATATCATGTTTTCTTTTAAAATAATTTTATAAGAGAATCAAAATATTATAAATTCTTTGAAGAAAAAGTGCAAACAAATTATATATCAAATACAAAATATTCTTGAAAATATGAAAATTACTCCATAAGAGTACATAAAAATGTAGAATGACATGGTACAAAATTAATTTCCATGTTGGTTTCTAATTAAGAAAATTGTAAGAAAATTAGTAGGCTATGATAATAGCCCAAACTTCAAATTGCAATAAAATATTATATAAAAAATCAAAATCTCAAATTAGAATAAAAATAGAATTAATAAGATCAATTTCATTAATTGGAGTCACATTCAAAAAATATATTTTTATTGCTAAAATCAAATTAGGAGCAAAGATCTAAAAACTGTCTATATATACTACAATGATTTGTAGATTAATCCTTGATGGTGCCTATGATCATATAGTCAAACCTCAAATTTTTTATAAATAGTTTGGTTCATTTAATAACTAAATTTGTATGAGTATTTTCATTTATTTATTTATTTTGAAAAGATAAAATCACATGCCACTATAAGATAATAATAAAAATGAGATTTATTTGTGAAATTCAAATTTGTCTTAAATGTTTAAAAAAAATGAAACTTTTTAAATTTCAAATACAAAATAAATTTTTAAAAAATCAAAAAAATTCACCACATGTATATAATGGTGCAAAACATCATCATGGCACAAAATAATTTTTTGTGTAATTCTACAATTTGGGCCATAGTGATTGGCGCAAAGTTCAAATGACAATGAAATATTCAAGCCGACAAATCTTTCAAAATTGCAAATTAGAATGGAAACTAGACTTAATAAGCATAATTTCATTAGATGGATTCAAATTCAAATTACATCTTTTAAATGGTTAAAATTTAGATCAATAATAAAATAATTAGGAATCTCTAAATACATAAAAAAGACAACTTTTGTCATCTATGGATTTGAGCACCTTCTTTAGTATAATTATCTAGTTCTTTATTACCCCCTTAAAGACAAGGAAATAGTTCAGATTTCCAAAATTGTGAAATTTTAAAATGCAACTTAGAATAATAATTGAATGATGATCCATAGAAGTGATTTTTTAAAGATGTGATGAAGTGGCAACATACAAGAAAACGATGTAGACAAACATTTTAGTTTTGATTTATATTTTGGATAGAACTATATTTTCATCCAAATATTTGGATGAATTCCATTTTAAATAGGCAATTTCATCCAAATTATTTCCAAAAATTTAAACAACATGGCATCATCATCCAATTTTTCTTCAATTTTTTTTCAAAAGCTTGGTGCTTACCAATTATTTTTGGTGCTTTAGAAATTTATATGCCTAAAAGAACCCATGCATATATGTGGTTAGATCAACTAGTTCACTTATCAACAATTTTCAATAAAATTTGATGCAAAAAATTGAAAATTCCTTCTCATATCCATTGTAAATTGAATTGTTTTTGGTATAAGTTTCTTTCCTTTGAGTTCAAAATCTTAAGTGCTAATCATGGGGATTTTTAAAGATTTTTTATTTATTTTTTATTCTAGTCATTTTTTAAACTCAAATAGTATTTTTTGAGGCCAAACCTATCAATACCCTTTGAAATAGTAGAATATTTGCAAAGCAAAGTCTTCAAAATCTATACCATCAAAATGTCAAAGAATTAACATAAGAATCTTCAATAAAATTGAAAAATGAGAGAATGCATTTTTGTATTTACATTCATCTATTGTTCAAAATTTGATTGCTTGGTCCTAAAGGGTGAACCCCTAAATGCCCAAATAACCATTATCTAGTCCCAACTTTAGAGGCTTCCTAGAATCCGAAAAAAGTGTTTTTTCAAATTTCAACTTTAACCAAGTAATTTGTCAAGTTGTCTTTCTATAGTTGAAAAAAAGGTTTGATTTGGACAAAAATGTTGCCTTGGGTGATTTTTCAAAATCTAATCAATACTCCAAGAAATAATCACTACAGGAGAGAAATCTAACCAATTAAGGCCATCCCAAGAAAAGAATTTCATAGGTGTGCAAGTGAACAAGGAAATGTTTGGTTTCATCATAAAGTAAATGGACAACATCAAGTGAAATATTTTTCTCCAATATACCTTTCTTGATCAGAAGGCTATGAAAAATATGATCTTCCATTGCTCCAATCCTTGTGAAAATTGGCAAGCATGTTCTCAACTACGTATAATAGTATTTGGTCCCAAATGACAAATTATTTTTTTTGTAAAAATTTGAGACATAGGCCCCAAAAATCAACTTTCTTTTATAAAACTTACCCCTAATCTAGTAGTGGCTAAAAAGACATGTCATTTTTTTCTTAGGTTGGGAGTTCAAGATTAGATATGGAAATGTCCCTTTACTTGCCAAATTGTAAAGGGAAGGAGGCTCATATGTACCAAGTCTCTTACAATCCCTTATTAGTACAATCTCTTAATGTAGGATGCTCTAAAACCAACTACTAACATAAATTCAAGGTACATTTTGCTTTCTTCAAAGTACAAATAGGTAAGTGTACATTTCAAGAGGTGGTTGCTTCTAGTTACCCTCCATAGCTCAACTTCATAAATTCATAGCTAATTCCACATAGGTCATCAAAACATAAAACGACTTGGGTTAGATCCCAATTCTATTTTTCTTCCTACAAAAATTTACTGAAAACTATTTCCAAGGAGTTTACACCTTTCCCCCCCAAATGCAATCAACTCTTAAAAAATCACTTTACCAGTAGACTAAGGTAGGAGGTTCCAAAAGCGCACATGCTCTAAAACCGCACACCTCTTGAAATGCACACTATTTGTACACCTTGCTTTTTTGTAGCCTTCACTAATGTACAAACAATGTACATTTTAGGAAGTGGGCAATTCTAGAGCCCTATGCCACCTTAACTTCAAATTTTCATAAGTAATTCCAAAAAGCTCCAAAAAATATGAAACGACTTAGGTTAGATGCCAATTCTACTTGTTTTTCAAGAAAATTTTACTGAAAAATAGTTCAAGAAACTTTACCTCCCCAAAATTCAATTCCATCTCTTAGATGGTTGATTTATAGACCTACCACCTTACCTTGTACATACAAATGGCCCACCCAAATTTTCCCATAGATTTTCCCATGATTATGTGGAGAGGTGAGGATGGGACACACAACATGGAAATGCACTACATGTGGCTGCGCGCTACCCACGCACCCCCCCAAAAAAACCAAAAAACCAAAAAACCACCTGAGTTACCCCCTCCCCTTTTTTTTCTTTTTTTCTTTTTTCTTTTTACCCCTTTCACCATGGTTGCTCAACTACCTTGGATAGGACTATTTGCATAATACTTGAGTCTTCTTACTATTCCCAACCTGAATGAAAAAAACATCTGAAAGGGTCACTTTACCATCATTTCCAGAGAGCTTTTTTTAAAATGGGGTGTATGCATGAATCTTTGACACCTGTCGTGGTTTGAACAATGGAGAGTAATTTTGACTTACTTTGAGGGCAAACTGAATGGGAGCATTTTTGTGGATGGTATCCAAATTTCCAAATTTGTGAAATTACCAGGAATCACCCTTTTGGGAAAAGCAGGCTACATTGCCATATTTGGATGAATGTAATTCATTTTGGATGAATAGATGATATCTCATTGAAAATACGCATTTTTTCGGATGTCAGTAGCTTCATCACTCCAAAAAGCAGATCGTAAATTATAATGGAAAATTACAGTGCAAGATAGTGAAATTAGGTTGTTGCACACTAATTTTTTGACATTTGACATTTGACTAAGGTAGGAGGCTCTAAAAGCGACCCTTTACGGGCTGATCTGCCTTTTTCAGAGGTTTGCATGAACAGAAATATTTTTAGCTCATTTTTCAGAGAAAGAAAAATGGATGCGGAATGTATCACAAGTGGTTTCATATTTTTTGAAGCATTTTTGAATTAGTTACGAATTTTCAAAGATTTCTGTAGTAGGTACCTATTTGTGACCATAGGTCTCCCAAAATCTGTCCCCTTGCAACTTCTAAATCAATTTCTGAATCAGGGAAGAAATGATTGGCTCTCAAAATAAAATAAGTAAATTTTTCTTGATTCATTCAATAGCAACAGTGGTTCATTTAAAGATCACCTCCCATCCATTTTACAACCAGCTATGGGGCGATTGCAAGGAGATGGTCACAATTACAGCATCCTACCTTATATCAATATTTTCAGTCGTTGTACGAGAATGCACTTCTTTTGAATTAGGTCTTGTTGTAATTGAGACTCGTGAACCTCCATGTGTGCAAATGAAAATATTTTTAGAAATCTTTGTTGACTTTGATGGCTTCTGTAGTAATTTTCTTGATGTATTAGTAAGGCAACATAATTGTTAAGGCAATCTAATTTCACTATTTTGTGTAATTACTTTGAAGAATTGAAATATAATTCATGATTGGATCTAAATAAATGAATTCAAGATGGATTGAAGGTGAGTGTGCATTGGATGAAGGTAAACAAGTGGTGTTCTTGGAAATAAATAAGTGTAACTTTGGCGACAATAGAGAATATGTTAGCAAAATTACTTGGAGTTATATTCACTTTTTTGTGTGTAGTTTGCTAATGCATGTGTGAAATAAAATATTATTGAATTTTTTTGCTAAAATTTTAAAGGTTGCTTCAAATTCTCTTTTTATAAAAGTTCCTATCATATATTGAGAAATTTTGTTTAATTTTGTTTTTGTTTTTGAGAAATTTAAATTTAATGCCTAGTACCTTTGAATTGGTCTCATGAAATGTATTGCATTGTAAACTTTGACCTAATTGGGTTTAACCCCTAAATGCACAAGGTGTATTTTGAACTTCTTGAAATTTGCTCTAAATTGAACAAAAAGTTCACATTTTGATAAGTTTTATTAATTTTTTAGGAATTGTAATGAAACATGTTAGAGCTTCCATGTTAGAACATGGAAGAAGAAAACAGAACATCAGTTATGGATTGAAAATTATAATATTTGATCATGAGGGTGTTAAAACTATGAAAGTAGTTTGAAGTCTTTCAATCCTCCTTTCCGCATGTCAACTTTAAAATTGAGGTCACCAAAAAAAATGAAGTTAAAGCACTTCACATGTGTAATCCCAATCAATTTACTGTTTTTTCAAAATATACTTTACAATTTCTTCAAATGAATTTCTTATGTGATTTTTTCTTTAAAATCTAGACATCTAGTGTATTTGAGGTTCATTTCTAAGAGGCTTCAACACTAAGAAATCAAGATTTGTAATGTACAAAATCATGAATAGAACAAACAAACATATGAAGAATACTAGCTATTAATACCATCATGAACTTAGAAAATCTAGCTAGTTTCACTACAAAAAAATAAGGGTATAAATGACTTGTTCACAATAATTGTAATAGTCATTTCTTGTTCATAATGACTATAGGCAATCATTTTGTAGTCATTGTTGTGCTGGAAGTCATTGTGAACAAGTCATTTATACCCTTGTTTTTTTTGTAGTGTTTGCCATGTCCACTTTGCAAAAACCAGCTAGGTCACCACAAAAATGTGAAAACATATGTGTATTAATTTAGGTGATTTATTATGTGTCTACAAAACCCTTTGTCATCAGATTGTACTTCATTGCATACTTTGGATTTTATTATGTGTATAAATTGTTTTGGTAGTCTATAAAATACAAAGTCTTCTAATGCAAGTTCTCCGTAGTGTTATTTTCACCTAGGTATCATATCTTTTACCACAATGGAATATGTACTTCTCTATTTCAATCATATAAAACTCCTCATCTCTTTGGTATCTTATCCAAATCATACTGAACTAGTTTCATTGGATGTACAATTCAAAAAACTTTCATTTTAGTCCCAACCAACTTCATCATTAATTTCACTATATTCTCACAATTCTTCTCTTTGCAACTATAAAGTAGTTGAGTGGTCATTCTAGGGTTAATAACTCTCAAAAGATGCGCATGACATTATTTTAGCACAAGAGTGGGGAATTGGTGATTATCTTTTGATTTCATGCAAAAAAAAGATAATTGAAGCAACAAAAAAATCAATTGACACACTTTTCTTTAATTTTGTTTGACATCATGACTCAACTTTCTCTCAATTCCATCGTCGGTATCCTATATATATAGTTTCTTCACTTTTAGCCAACTTACCAATGTTGTCTTTCTTTAAGAGAATCTCATGATCTTCTTCTTGACTTTCCATCACTCTTAACCATGGCAAAATATTACAACTCTTGCAATTGACTACGGGAAACATAGGTGGTCATTGAACAACATCCAAGCCCTTGGTTTGTGGTTGAATAGTCTCATGAACCCCCGTATTGTACGTACACAAACAAACCCATCCCGTACTTGCACGTCCTCTTCGTACATACCTTCCATTGATGAAGTTTGCCAAGGTGGACCCAATTTGAAAGGACTCCCTTTGAAAACCAATGTTGGGAAGTTGACGACGGTTAGGTGGCCATTCATCACACCTCTCTCACATGCATGAACCTCTCCTAATAGTGCACAGCCCCAACACCATGCACCAGGAAGAGAGGTTCTTCGTGTACCCAAAACACAAAAAAAGTTTCACCTTGAGAAGCTACATCCATGTACTAGCTCCGGCTCCGATTCCAAGTAGGAATGTACTCAAAACATGTACCACCATTGTTGTGTTACACACAACACAACATGTGGTCTCCAAAAATGTTGTCCAACCTCGAGAATATGAGCTTGAAAAAAAACTTGAATGGAATCACCCCAAAAATATTGTGAGCCACAGAAGCTTGACCACCTCACAGTGATGACACAAGCCAAGCATAGTGTACCATGTGGTCGTCGTGCTTCAATCTTCTTCTTCATCAGCAATGTTTATCACTACAACTGTGGCCTGCAAAAGGCTTGGCTCCTCCCCCAAAAAACTTCCCTACCAACACCTAATTTTCCACATACAGATAAGGTAACGTTTGCCTATGACAGCCCAAATGGGAGCCATCTCATCACAGGCAAAATTGTACTAATGGTGTACATTCCAGTTTTTGAAATGTGCATCACTCGGTTGGAATTTTTTTTTTTTTGCCTGTGATGGGTTGGCTGGCATTTGGACTGTCATGGACTGGTTTACTTTTAAGGTGGAATTGCCCAATACCACCATTTACACAATTCTACCACCTACAAGGTTCCTCCCATTTTCGTCACTGGGCCCATCGTATTACCAGAATCTTACTAATCCTTCATCATGATGACAAAGCACTTGGGAAGCGGACACATGAGCCCACACTTCCACAATGGTCTGATCATGCTTCAACAAGGGTCTACTCTCACAGTTTAATATTTTCAGCTTTGGAAAAATCAGACACAAAAAAATCTCAATTCTTGTCGGAATGTCTTCATTCTTTTTTGCAATTGACTTCAGTGTCTCAAACAACCCAATCTCTAAAAAATATATGAGAGCTGACAAATAGCTTCTCCAAAGTACCTTGATAGCACATCTGTGTGGTAATGGATAGTTCTACCTTACAACCTCTACACTTTAGGTGATGCCCCAAAGTGATGTTTTTTCCTATTTTTTTCCAAATTTTTTTTCCCCAAATGTTGTTAAGGCAGAACTACCCATTACCACCATTTACCCAATTCTTGTCAGCTATAGGTTCCTCCCATTTTCATCACTGGACCATCATATTACCAGAATCTTACTAATCCATTATCACAATGGCAACGCACCAGGGAGCGGACACATCAGCCCACGCTTCCACGACAGTCTGGTCATGCTTCAACAAGGGTCTACTCACAGTTTTACATTTCAGCTTTGAAAAATCACAAAAAATCTCAATTCTTGTCGAAATGTCTTCATTCTTTTTGCAATTGACTTCCCTCAAACAACTCAATCTCTCAAACAACAAATGAGAAATAGCTTCTCCAAAGTACCTAGATAGCAAATCTGTGTGGTAATAGGTAGTTCTACTTTACAACCTCTACACTTTAGGCAATGCCCCAAAATGATGTTTTTCCCTTTTTTTTTCCCCAAATGTTGTTAAGGCAAAACTATCCATTACCACCATTTACCCAATTCTTGTCAGCTATAGGTTCCTCCCATTTCCATCACTGGCCCATCTTATTACCACAATCTTACTAATCCATCATCACGATGGCAACGCACCGGGGAGCGGCCACATCAGTCCACGCTTCCACGACGGTCTGGTCATGCTTCAACAAGGGCTTGCTCACAATTTTTTTGCATTTCAGCTTTGAGAAATCACAAAAAATTCAATTCTTGTCGGAATGTCTTCATTCTTTTTGCATTTGACTCCTCTCAAACAACTCAATCTTTGATAAATATGAGAAATAGCTTCTCCACAGTACCTAGATAGCAAATCTATGTGGTAATGCATAGTTCCACCTTACAACCTCTACACAGGCGATGCCCCAAAGTGATGTTTTTCCTTTCTTTTTCCAAATTTCTTTCCCCCCCCCCCCCCCAAATGTTGTTATTTGTTACTATCATGCTCATCGAAAGTCTGGTGCTTGGCTTCCCATTCAAACCACAAAGTTAACCTTTGAGACCTCCTGGAAGCTCGCTGACAATTTTTTTTTACAATTTTTTTTTTGGGTGTGTGTGTGTTGGTGGTTGTCGTCGTTGTCTTCTTCTTCATCACCGATGGATGGATCGATCACCTTTAAATTTTTTTCCTGATCGAAAGTGGAGTCAACGACGAGGGGTACAGCTGTACAAGCAAGGACTGGCAGTGGTACCCTCAGAGGACCAACCTCCCCTTCTTCTTCTTCTAGTTTCTAGCCACACCTTCTTGCAGCAGTCTTCGAAACAGATGGACTAGCACAAGGCTCCTTTTCTGAGTTGACCACTCTTCAGCTTCATCTGGCCGGCCCTTTCACAACGAAAGCTTTTCCCCTTCATTGCACCAGAAAAAGAAAGAAAGAAAAAAAAGTGAAGCTTTCCCTTCATTACACCAGAAAAAAAGTGAACGCTCCACATCGCCTCGTCTCACTCCCATTGCAGCTTTTGATGTGTTTTCCTCGCAAGTGCAAGAGACGCGAGAGATGCGAGAGAGACGAGAGCAAGAGACGAGTCGTCAAATCTCCTGAAGACTGGATCAATATATTCTCGTCATCGACAGAAACCTTAAAAGGTGGGGGTACGGACCGGAAACGGACAACTACGGAGGATGCAAAGATGCAAACTGTAAAGCCATGGATTGAAGGGGTTTTTTTAAATTTTTTTAAGAGGAGGTGGTGAGTGAGTGAGCGAGCGAGAGAGCCAAAGCCTGCTTGGCAAAGTACGCTGGTGACAGGTAGGTGATACCTACTCCTTGGTAGCCATATCTCCTGGGAAAACTCCTGGTGTAGATTAGGGTTTCCCTTTCCGGGGCTAAAATCTGCTGCAAAGCGATGGGGAAAAGAAAGGACAGTACATGTGATTTTGGAGAGTCAAAGGTCTGCTTCTTTTGCTTCTTCTTCTTCTTCTGAGTTGATGGGGGATGGTAACGTAGTTGCTATGAAATCCTGGGATGGGTGAAAAAAACACAGTGGAATTTCTTCACTTGATGTGGAGAGTAGCGTGAAACAATCAAAGCAAAAAGATCCTGCAGAAGGTGGAAGGAAAAGCAGTAACTTGGACGGGGTTGGCAGCTTGAATTGTGAAGTAATATTAAGCTTCATCCATACCCATTGCTGTCAAAAATAGCACAAAACAATCAAAGCAAAAAAGCAGACTGAAAGCCTTCAGAATTTTAGGGTTTGCAGGCAGCTTGAATGAATTGTGAGGTAAGTTAACCCATTTAAGGATGTTTGTTGGTCTTCTAAACACTCTCGCTTGCTGTGTACAGAAATGGGAATTGAGTAGCACATGAGTCTCATTCAAGCTGTAGATTTCAGACCAAGTCACAGACATACTACTGGTCAATTGAGAATTTTTTTGGGGAATTTTTGAGTGTTTGGAGAGGATCGAATAAATTCAATGTAAGGACAGCATACGCCAGCTCTTTTTGGAGTGCAACTTCCTTCTTCAAGGATTAACATAATAAGTTTTGTTTCCTGAATAAGTTACGGCAGCCACCAGGTTCACATGATGCCACCATGACTCCTGACATAATTTGCAGTTGAGCAGCTTGGCTGAGAAACAACAAAGTACTGCACTTGTGATTGCCTTACATGGCGGAGGTGGATGACCCAGCATTATCACCTATTCATGTGATTCCACTTCAGAGGAAAATTCTGATTTCAGGGAAGGGAAGGTAGCCTCTGAATTTTCAAACCATCATACAAC
Organism: Climacium dendroides; assembly: GCA_950106755.1. Taxonomy (NCBI): domain Eukaryota; kingdom Viridiplantae; phylum Streptophyta; class Bryopsida; order Hypnales; family Climaciaceae; genus Climacium; species Climacium dendroides. The sequence goes on from OX467091.1 coordinate 23,835,532, forward strand.
TGGAAATAATACATCTGGGGCTCTTTTGCAGACAACAGGCGGAGCTCTTGGTTTGCTTTGATTCTATTAATTAAAGCCAACACGAGATTCTTCTGGTGACAAGGGCATGACTGCAAAGAGTAAGGATGCTTCCATCGTGTTGGCACTGTTGCACTGGCTGCTGCAGGTCAATCAAGCTTGGGCCCAAAATAATTTCAAGCAAATATCAAAATAATTTCAATTGCTTGCTTGCTTGCCTGCCTGCCTGCCTGCAGGAGCAAGTTTCAGTTGGGTCCAAAATGATTTTGCAGAAATATCAAAATAATTTTAATTGCTTGCTTGCAGGATGAAGTTTGGGCCCAAAATGATTTCGCAGAAATATCAAAATAATTTCAATTGCTTGCTTGCAGGAGCAAGTTTGGGCCCAAAATAATTGTGTGTAAATATCAGTAAATTCCAATTGCTTGCTTGCAGGATCAAGCTTGGGCCCAAAATAATTTCACAGAAGTATCAGTAAAATTTCAATTGCTTGTTTGCTTGCTTGCAGGATCGAGTTTGGGCCCAAAATAATTTTGCACAAAAATCAGTTTAATTTCAGTTGCTTGCTTGCTTACTTGCAGGATCAAGCTTGGGCATAAAACGATTTCACAGAAATATCAGTATAATTTCAATTGCTTGCTTGCTTGCAAGCGATGCTCGCAAAGACAAGGGTGGGTTGAAACTCTGGGATGAATGTGTAAAGGTGAGCATCCTCAGAGCCAAAGAAACATCTGGAGGTCAGTAGCACACGAGGGAGGGAGGTGAGAGAGAGAGGGCGAGAGACGTCACTTTGAACGGGCAAGGCTTTGTTGAAAGTGCAACACAACGCTGGTGCACAAGGCCAGGAAGCATCTGGACACCCGCACGGCAATTTCTCCGCCGATGGGTTTCCTTGCAAGTTCCAGAATACTCCAGATGTTTGACTCACAATCGGTAACTTGCTTTACTTGCCACAGACAACTAAAAAGTGAGGCTAATCTCATCTCGCAGGTACGCAGGTGAGTGTGCAAAGAGCGTTCATTTGTGCTGTCCCATTTATTGGAGTTGTGTAGGCTTATCACTTCCCATGCCCAGTCACAACTCTTCTGTAGATGATGCAATCAGTGAGTGGTACTTGCTGTGGACAACTGATAAGAAGAAGAAGAAGAGGCTAATCTCACGGTATGCGGGTGAGTGTGCGAAGAGCGTTGTGTTGTCCCATTTATTGGAGTTGTGTAGGCTTATCACTTCCCATGCCCACTTGCCATGGAGAACTAATCTCAGGTGCGCAAGCGAAGAGCGTTGTATTGTCCCATTCATTGGAGTTGTGTAAGCTTATTAATTCCCATGCTCAATCACAACTCTTGTAGAGCACAATCATAGAAAAATCATTGCTTCACTAACTAGGATAGGACTACCCATTCTTGACCAAAGACCCATATCCAACTTTTAGGGTGTAGTTGTTTCCCACCAAGGTTAGAACATGCTTCCCACCAAGGTTAGAACATGTTTCCCACCAAGGTTAGAACATGTTTCCCACCAAGGTTAGAACATGTTTTCAACCAAGGTTAGAACATGTTTCCCACCAAGGTTAGAACATGTTTTCAACCAAGGTTAGAACATGTTTCCCACCAAGGTTAGAACATGTTTCCAACCAAGGTTAGAACATGTTTTCAACCAAGGTTAGAACATGATTTCAACCAAGGTTAGAACATGTTTCCCACCAAGGTTAGAACATGTTTCCCACCAAGGTTAAAAACATATTACCAACCAAGGTTAGAACATGTTTCCAACCAAGCTTAGAAACAATCAATTTTTTTAATGGAGACACTGATGTATTTTGAATGTTAGAAATGCTATTATACAAACATGTTTGTAACCAAGGTCAAAACATATTTCCAACCAAAGTTTGGAATTTTTTTTTTTTTTTTTCTCTTTTTCAAGTTGGGGCTAGTAAGGTCATGACACATGTCTCAAAGTAGTGAGCAAAAAGGTAGGAAGTAGTGAGTGGGAAAGTAGTTCTTAAATGAGCAAAATTGGATGACTTTGGACATTGGATATGGATTTAAACCAACTTTTACCTTTCAAGATTTATAGTACTTTCAATTCTAGTGAAAAATTATCAAATTTTTGGCAATCTCCATCATTTCTATCTTTGCATGCCTAGAAATATTTGCTTTGCCTTGCATTGCTCTAGATCACATCCATGATTGCTTATCTAATTGGTTATAGGTGACTTTACCTTAATCCCTAAAGTTCCAAAGTCCCTACAGGGTTGTGAGACTCTTGGGATTTCAAATAGGCTTGTGTGATCTCCATTTTCGACATGATTTTTTGAAACTTTTTTTTTAAGATAGAAAATTAGATAAGCTTTCTAGGCATACAATTTTTTAAATTTCAATTAATGCCCCAAAACAAAAGTTATGCCACCATGAGTCCCAAAAGCAACTTGAAGGATGACTCCAAAAAATCACAAAAGTTGAACATTTTAATTTTTAATTTTTTCCTCAAAGATTATATTTTTGTCTACATTTGAAGCTTTGATTCATTCTATTTGGCTAGCAATGAGAAAGTTATGGAAAATCTTATTTTTCAAAATAACTTGTAAAATCGATTTTGAATGCAATTTTTACAATTTTTCAAAAAAATTGTTAGGCAAGGTTAAGTTTGCTTGCTAGAACGACCTCACCATTGGAATTATTGTGTTTCAATTCCATCTTAGAGTTGTTAACAATTTAGTTATCTCTTCAATTTTGAACCTACTTCTACTTAACAAATTTTTTACGGATTAAAATTAAATATTTCATTTGTTGAATTTTTTTCATAGATTCTCAATTCAATCTTTCAACATTATAAAATTATAAAATTAAAATCAATAAAGCAAAAGATTTAAGTTGAGAAGATTCAAAGCCAAAAGATCTAGCTGATCAAGGTGTTAAAAAAAAACTTGTTTTCTTCACTTTAAATGCGAATATCTTGCTATCTGTGCAGTCAAAGTTTTTGAAAAAATTTCCAACATTCTTTAAGGGTTAATTCATCAAGTTTTGGCATGTGATGTTGGTTTATCCAAAATACACATTTTTAATGTTAGTGTAGATTGGTGTTTTTTTAATGCACAATTTTTTACCAATTGGCAACAACCAAATGATCTTGACTATTTTTTGTAAAGGAAATTTTCATTTTGGAGGTTAAAATAGCTAGATTACTACTAAATTTAAAGACTAACCAACTTTTATCTAAGTATCACCTAATTTTCATATAAATAGCTCCAAAATATCACATGCGTATTAAAGAACAAATTGACTCCTCCAAAAATTTAAAAAATAAATAAGTGTAGACTAATTCATTGTTTATAATGTTGGTTTCCATTGACAAAAATCAATTTTGTAGTGGAGTTCATTTTGCAATGACATAAATTTTGTAGCCTTCCTAGGAAGAAAATTCTAAAATTGAATGAAAATGATGTTTTGCTTAAGCAAGGAATCTACCCAATGTGGACAAATTGGTCATTAATATTAGCCAAGATAGGTGAAACATTCATATCTTAATTATTTTTAAATTATTTTTAAAGATATATGATTCAAAAAATCTCTTGTCTAAATATTATGATAAATTTAACATCTAAAGCCTTAAGGCCTATTTTCATCAAAAAATACCATGAGATTTTGCTAAAAACTAGTATAAAAATGTGTGAATTTCATAAACTAAACCGGCAATAGTTTTAATCAAAAATGGAATTAAAACACACTAATTTTGATAATGAGATTGTTCTCACAACCATACTTTACTTTGTGGAACTTTCTTAATTTAAAAAAAATTGAGTTCAAAACTAATCCAATCTGTTTTTTTCTCAAGATGTTTCTACGATTGCCCACAAAACAAGAAGCTTTAGAACATCCACATTACTCATTCAAATGGAATGAATCAAAGCCTTCTATGTAGATAAAAATATAGTATATAAAAAAAAATTAATTTCAAAATTTTTAATATTTATTTTGTTGCCTATCTTTCCCATTTTGAATATTGAAATAAAAATTATACTTCCTTAAAGTTAATGTATTTTTCTACCTTTTAAAACTTTTTCCAAAAAATCATGTCAAAACCTAAATCCACTTTGTTTCCCAAAGAAGCAATGGGACTCATTATGGGTTAAAAAACTAAAAGTAATAAGATTGTTTTTTGAAAAAATTATAGTGAACAACATTGTAGTGAAGGTGGTATTTTTATTAATGTAATGTAATTTGATAGAAAAAAATATTTGTGATACATTGAGAAGTTTTAGATTATTGCCATTCAAATGCTACTAAAATTTCAAATAATTTATTTTGTGAAATTTATAATGGATAATAGAAAAAAGACTATTCATTGCACATGTATTTAATTGGATTTGTGCCATTGCTAAAATCAAAACAGAGAAGCTTCCTAAAGCATCCTCAATCACAACCAGAATAACAATCCAACATTGATAAGTCCAAGGGCTTTGTAAAGAGATAGTTTAATTTCCCTCTTCCCTTTCCCTTCAATCCAATGCATTGCCCTAAAGCTAACCTTTCACAATCCTTTACATTTGTTGCAAGGAGGTGAAGTAATTGCAAATGACACTTCAACAAAGAATCTTGCCAAAAACTCACGTTTATAGTAGGCTATTCAAACCTCCTAAATATGTTGGATTTGAAGGAAAATGTGGCAATTAACAACTTTGCAAATGTCCAATTTTTTTGCTAATAGGTGCATTGGAGCCTCAAATCAATTTACTAAAAGGGCTACACTTACCCATAGTAGTTTCTGTCCCATTGAGGAAGCTTTTAACATCCTTAACCAAGCCCACAACCTCCATATGAGTTTAAGAAAACTCATGTATCTATAAAGAATGCACCTTCAAAAAGAATGAAGTGTCTACAATAACTTTAGTCACTATGAAGAGGATTCAATCTAATTCAATCTAAGGTAAATGTATCCATATCCAATTAGTTAAGGGATTTTGCAACAGATTATTAACAGTTTAACCCCTAAAGTCCAATTGTCCCCTCAAAGACAAAATGGATTTCGGGGAAAGCTCCTGTGGTCTCAATAGTTGTCTTAATTTTCTAAATCTTTTAGTGTAGAATAGGAAAACACATTAGTTTTCCAAAAATATAATTTTTATTTCAATCAAAACTTGGGAGCAAAAGTTATGGAACAAAATGCCCTTTTTTTGAATTCGGTAGGCAAAAAAAAACATTCAAAAAAAATTAAAGTAAAAAAGTTTACTTTTTTTGTATAGATTATATTTTTATGTATATGTAAATCTTTGATTTATTCTATTTGGATTTGTTATTTGAAAATTATGGACAATCTTGTATTTCACGCATTTAGAGCATCTTCTTAAAAAAAATAACTTGTAGGATTCATTTCTAACCTCAATTTTCACAATTTAGAAAGAAAAAAAGTTTTATAAGGTTAAAATCTCTTGCTAAAACAATCTCAATATTGAAATTAGTGTATTTCAATTCCATCTCAGATATGTTAATAATTTAGTATTTCCTTCAATCTTGAATCTACTTCTACTTAACAATTTTTTAATGAATGAAAACTAATTTTTTTTTTTAAATTTCTAGACCCTCAATTCAATTCTTCAATATGTAAAATTCAAAATTCAAAATTAGCAAAACAAGATTTATAAGTTATGAAGGTTTAAAGCCAAATAATGTAGTTGAGCAAAATGCAAAAAAAAAATTATTTTCGTTACTCTAAACACAAATATCTTGTAATCTACATGATCAAAGCTTATGAAATTTTTGCAACACATTTTAAAACTAGTCTAGTACAAGATCTTACAATTAGATATGCAAAAAAAACTTTTAAATCTTTTTTTTGCACTTTTGCTATAGAAATGGCAGTTTTGAGTGGTTTTTGATGGAAAAGAGGCCTTGGAACTTTAGGGGATAAGACGCAACAAATTTTTCCCATGTAGAAATTAAGAAATATTGGGATTGCAAATTTTTTATAACTTTGTTGCCGAAATTGAAATTACTATGACTTTTAGGAGTTAAAAAGTGCTTGGAGCCTATAGCCAGTGTTTTGAGTCTTCTAATTCCAATCGTTCAAGAACTACTTTCAACTCACTACTTCCTACTTTGTTGCTCACTACTTTGGGACATGTATCATGATCTTATTAGTCTCAACCTTGAAAAAGAGATAAAAACATATTTCAAACTTGAATTGGAAATTTAATCTAGCCTTGGTTGGAAACAATGCCCCTTACATGTTGGGTATGGGGCATAGATGACAATGGGTACATTTACCTTGTGAGCATTAGTTCTTGAACATGTGAACAACAGTCCAAAGCCCTCCATTCCACTAGTTTAGAATGTTATGTGGCTAAAAAAAACTAATATACAATATCTAAAATTCCTACATCTAAACTTATTTATCCTATTAGTAAGGGTGGGCAAGTAGGTAGGTATAATCACCTACAAAATCAATGCTACCACTAGCATATTTAACCCCTAAAGCCCTGAGGGTGTTTTCTGTCAAAAACCACTTAGAACTACCACTTTTGTTGCATTCACCTAAGAAAACCAAAAAAATATGTTTTTTCAAAATCCAACCATAGGATCTTGTATTTAACTTGTTTGAGAACATGTAGTAAAAATTTCATCAAATTTGACTACATAGATTGCAAGATATTTGCATCCAAAGTGAAGGAAATAAGTTATTTTGCAACTTGTTTGACTAGATTTTTTGGCTTTGAATCTTTTTTAACTAAAAACTTTTGCATTGAAAACATTTAATCTTCACTCATTAAAAAATTATTAAGTAGAAGTAGGTTAAAGATTGAAGGGCAACTAAATCATTAATAGCTTTAAGATGGAATTGACATATGATAATCCCAACAGTGAGATTATTTTAGAAAGCAAACCTAACCTTGTCTAATTTTTTTTTTGAAAGTTGTAAAAATTGCATTCACAAATGAATGCTATAGGTTTTTTTTTCTCAAGAAGATGCTTACTAGTCCAAATGGAATGAATAAAAGCTTCAAATGTAAACAAAAATATAAGATTTTAGGGAAAAAATTTAATTTAAAATTTTTTTTTTGGGGGGGGGGGCTGCCCATTGACTTTTGTTATTGGCTTATTGTGCCATAACTTTTTTCTCCTAGACACTGATTGAAACAAAAATTATATATTCACAAAACTTTCAACAAACTCTACAACCTCAAAAAATCTCAAAAACATTCACTACAAATTGAATTTTTCACATCAAATTCTAGAGGACTTACACTACCTCATCCATTCGCAAGATGACATGTGACATTTTTAAATATAACAAAAAAATGACTTAATATATGCCAAATCAGACTTTCACATACATAGAGTAGTGTGCTTCTGTTATCCCCTAAAGGGATGTTGTCCTCCCAAAGAGCTGACATATGTTATCTGCATATTGAATTTATTTGATCCTCTCCAAACACTCAAGAATTTCCATAAAATTCTCAGTTGACCAGTAGTATGTCTATGACTTGGTCTGAAATTTACAGCTTAAATGGGATCCATATGCTACTCAACCTCCCCTTTTGTATACAACAGGGGAAAACATATAGAAAACAACAACATCCTCGAGGGGTTAAATTAGTGTCACACACACTAATAGAACAACACCTTCATGCAATGTGAAACATGCCATTAAAAACCCAGCTTTATTGTATTGTGGTAAACCCAGGCTCCGTGCAAGGCGTTGATTTTGCGGAAATCCGTACAGTATGACATTTTCTTAAAACCCACGCTAATTCCAAATAGTATACTTTTGATAAATTAGTGTGTCAACCCTCCCCCCATATCTCCATGCATGTACGCTAGTGTGAAACATGCTATTAGAAAACCGGCTATATTGTATTGCGGTAAACCCAGGGTCCATGCCACACATTGATTTTGTAAAAATCAGTACAGTACGACATTTTCTTAAACCCACACTAATTCCAAATAGTGTGCTTTTGATAAATTAGTGTACATCCATGTGAAACATGCCGTTCGAAAACCAGCTATATTGTATTGTGGTAAACCCAGGCTCCACATGAGGTGTTGATTTTGTGTAAACTGGTACAGTATGACATTTCCTCAAACCCACACTAATTCTAAATAGTACGCTCATGATAAATTAGTGTGTCAACTCTCCCCTGCTTCCCCCATTCCCATATAATCTCCATGTACATTAGTGTGAAACATGCCATTAGAAAACCGGCTTTATTGTATTGCAGTAAACCCAGGCTCCACACGAGGCGTTGATTTTGTGTCAACCAGTACAGTATGACATTTCCTTAAACCCACACTAATTCCAAATAGTATGCTTATGATAAATTAGTGTATCCCCCATTCCGACGACTCCATGTCCAGTAGTGTGAAACAGGCCATTACGAAACTGGTTAAGCCCCCTGGCCCCCCTTTTCCCTCATTCAACTAAGCCACACCTTTTGCAAAGTAGGGTCAATGCACTCACTTTCCTGGTTTACCCATGAACCCCCTCCTTGACACCTGCTTCCCCATTGAAAAACCCATGTCAACTGAACTCGGTCCCAATGGCCTATGTACACCCCATTTTTTTTCTTAAAAAAAATATCCCACCTGCTAAGCTACCTTGCGATCTAACTAGGGTCAACAGCTATTTTACCCACGTGGACTTATATCGCAAAACCCAACACAACGAACGCATATATATTAAAAAATTGTTAAACATTAAAAAAAAAAAAAAAAAAGACTATTCCCCCTTGCCGCCTTGATCTTTCCCCCATTTTATTTTTCCCCCATTTTATTTTTCCCCACGACGTTCGTTCGGGGTAGGGCGGGGCATACAATGTATTTGAGGCCAATTGGGCGGGGCATACAATGTATTTGAGGCCAATTGGGGAGGCTTCCTGTGGTCTTAATTTTATGAGGGACTTGTATTGCGAACCCAACAAAAGGCATATGTAATAAAAGGTTATTAAATATTTTAAAAAAAGAATACCCCCCTTGCTGCTTTCATATTTTCCTCATTTTATTTTCCCCCACAATGTTGAGGAGGTAAGGAAGGGGGGTTGCAAACCCACCAAAAGGCATATGTAATAAAAGATTATTGAACATTAAAAAAACAACTACCCCTTGCCGCCTTGATCTTTCCCCATTTTTTTTTCTCACACGACATTTTTGGGGTGGGGGTAGGGGTGGGCATACAATGTACTTGAGGTCAATTGGGGAGGCTTCCTGTGGTCTGAATTTTATGATGTCATGGGCGGACTTATATTGCAAACCCACCGAAGGAAGGCGTATTTTAACGTATTATTAAACATTAAAAACAACAACTACCCCCCTTGCTGCCTCAATCTTTCCCCATTTTTTTTCCCACAATGTTTGGAAGGGGGGGCATACAAAGTATTTGAGCCAATTGCAACGCAGCTTTGTTTTTTTAATTCCATAGAATTTCTTGTCTGCAGACCACCCCTGATGCCATGTGCATTGGGTTGCGTGGGTACGTATGGTTGTGTTTTAAAAAATTTTGGTGTGGGGAAATAGCCCCACCATTTGAAAAAAATTAGTGGATGGGAATCCACCTCCATTTTCAGTCTCAGCTTACATTCATTGGACGCTGAAGAGTTGGGATATGGAGGTACCTATGTCTTTAAAAAAAATATAAATATATATTTTTGTCCTTCTTTTGGGACGAAGTTAAAAACTTGCAAAGTAGTTCTTTTTTATGCTTAATAAACGTAAGAAGAAGTTGATATATGATATATGTGCACGTTGCGACTTCCACCGATGCTATCAACTTGTCATCAAACCCACGCATGTGGTGCTTATTGAATGGTTTTTGTTTCTTTTGTGGTGGGAGGGGTAGAGAATCTTCAACGGAGACAACGAACCAAAGAATCAAATCCTTACGGAGAAAAAAAAAACATTCAAAAACATTCTCAAGGAGCAATGCAACTTGTGAATCTCATTCGTCGGTCACTTGAGAGGTCACGAGTTTATTGATTTTTGTGATGTTAGCACGAGCAATAATTGAGCTTTGTCAAAAAGAAGATCCAAGCTTACAACCTTTATGAACCCTTTATGCTACTATGCCACTCCTCCCCTTTTTTTTTCCCATTCTATTTCAAGCCAACCATGACATCAAAAAAATCATCACATTAGTAACCAACACTTGAGGAGGATCCCTAACACTTTTGCTTCCACAACAACAAGTGGGGAACCCCCCTGCAATATGGCAACTTCCCAGCCACCAAATGACTCGTTTGCAACTTTTCACGGAGTCAATGACACAAGTGCTGCAACTTTCCCAGCCAACCAATGATTCTCTACAAACTATAACGAAATTCACTCCTAAGCATATAAGGAGGCATATGTTATTCCTCCGCCAAAGAGGGAAAGGTTTATAGGCGAATTTGCAATGGTACGAGGGATACCGGGATTCGCTAACACTCGATTTTGAGGGTATATTAAATAACCGGAAAAAAAAATCCATACCGATGATGCCGCATGTGCGATAAACTAGCTGCTAATCTGAACAGTGAAAAGCTAATGCAAAGTCCAATATTCAGATCCCCTCTCGACGAGCTTTTAACATTGTCAACGGCTTTTTTAAGGAGACTACTTACTAATAGGCACTGTTTCGGCCAATTTTTTTTTTTATTATCTTATTAATGGAAGAGTGTCCCATAAGATGTTCACAATTTACGGTTCCTCTTTAAATTTATTTTTTTTAAATGTTCACAATTTATGGTTCCTCTTTAAATTTAAAAAAAAAAAATGTTCACATTTTGCTTGCTAAGTTCGACAACAGCAACACACAATTTATATTTGCACATCACATGATTTGTTGGAGGTTTGAATGGCAGGTTTAAGATTTGAGTCGCATGAACACTCCATTCATTCTATTTTAATTAATGTCAACTTGATGATTTTAATTTGGCAGCAACATAAGCCGAATGTCAGTTAGTTTAATAAAAAAAACTTTAAAAAAAAAGTTAGTTCAGGGTTTTGCATATATGAATGATATACCTTGAATATACACCACTACTATAAATTTGCCCACAATGGGCTTGCTCCCATTTGGCCTGGAATGGGGTAGTTTACCTTAACCCCTAAATGCCAGGCCTCTAACCACTGATTTCAAGCCTCCTTGCCACCATCCAGTTTGTTGCCATTGTAGGATTAGATATGTATGAAAATCTTTATATTTATTTTTCAAAGATGAAACTACATGTCTTCTTTACTTCACAAAAAATTTATATTTATTTTAAGGTAAATTGATTTTTTAAAGATTTTTTGAAGGAAAAATAAAGAAAAATTATATCAAATACAAAATTATTTCAAAAAATCTGAAAATTTCACCATGTGTGTACATGACAATGACAAACATCATGGTGTATACTCAAGTCCCATGACATTCCAGAATTAGAATGTAGTAGACATTGAAAATACAACCAAATTGCAAATTGCAATGAAATATTCAATATTACGAATTTTTTCAAAATTTCAATTGAAGTAGAAACTAGAGTAGAGGTACTTCATTTTGTTAGTTGGGTTCAAACTCAAAAAACATCATTTTCATGGAGAAATTTCAGATTTAGAGCAAGAAGTAACAACTTCCTAGAATACACTGAAAATAGCATATTTTGTGATCCGTTTTTTTTACTAACTTCTCATTCATGTGATGACAAACACTAGCAAAACTACAAAATCACTTAGAAACTCTTCATAATCCACCATAAAAGATCAAGAAGAAAAAAGTGGATGAAAAATTGTTTTCCATCTCCCTCCATATTGATGCTTAGTCATCCAAACGCCACAAAATGGCGCTGGCAGCATTACTGGGTTAATATATATGCACGTCGCGACTTCACCCATGCTATCAACTCTGACTACTTGGGGAGCTTATTGAAACCATTTTTCTGGTCAGGGGTTGAGGATGGTTGAGGAGACATTAATACCCTGAAGAATCCAAATTCTTAAAAAAAAAAAAAAAAACGTTTCCAAGGGACCCCTGAAGAATCCAAAATCCTTAGGAAAAAAAAAAAAAAACATTTTCAAGGGAAGATGGCGCTTGTGAATCTCGTTGGTCAGATGCTTGCGTAGTTCGGAGTTTAATTGAATTTCTGTGACGATAGCGTGGGCAATAATTGAGCTTCGTCAAAAAAAGGCCCATGGCTTCCAAATACCGCGAACCCCTTTGTACGTAACCACTATGTTGTTGTTTATTTCCATTTAATTTCAAGAGCCATGCCGTTACAAACCCAATACCGGGATTCACTAACATGTGCGATGTGTGCGAATTTTTTTGGAGGGGTATATTAAATATCTGTGAAGTCAAAAATTATTCCCGGATTTGGTAACTTGTGTGACTTGGGGGGGAGGTATATTAAATAACCGTGAAGTCAAAAATTATTCTGGGATTTGGTGCCTTGTGTGAATTTTTTGGGGGTTATATTAAATAACCATGAAGTCAAAAATTATTCCGGGATTTGGTGATTTTTTGGGGGGGGCATATTAAATAACTGAGAAATCCTTGGTCGCCGCATATGTAATAAAATAGAGGCTAATCTCAACAGTGAAGGGATAATGCAAAGTCCAATATTCGGATGAGCCCTTGATGAGCTTTTAACATGTCAACGTGCAAAAGCCCACTTGGGGGGAGACTAAGCTTAAGTAGGCACTGTTTCTAAAGGCCAATTTTAATATCTGATGGAAGAGTGTCCCATAAGATGGTCGCAAAGGCTGCTCTAAAAGCAACCACTAACACAAAGGTACATTTTGCTTTTTTTCAATGTACCCAAAGTGTACATTTTAGTGATCCTTTTGTTTCAGCTTCGAAAAATACGTAACTAATTTCATGACGGTCCAAAAAATAAGTAACAATTTAGGTTTGATGCCAATTTTGTTCAATTCTCTTCCTCCAAGAATTTCACCTGAAATTGTTTGGAGGAGTTTCGCTTCCCTACCCCAAAATGCAATCAACCCCTTAGAAGGATGGATGTAGCTTTAATTCCTAAATGCCCAAGTCTTTTGAAGTGTGTTTTTCTTATGAAAAAAGAATATGGGCTTATAGTTGTTCCAATGAAGAAATTACTTATTTTTTTTAATTTTATTTTGTTTTCAAAATCTATCTGTGCATTATCATGGGCCTTAGTGTTTAAAGAGGTTGCTTATTAGTGTGTATTCCAATTTTAAGAGTGAAATTGCATAGGAGTTGTGAGATTATAACGAGAGAAATATAATTGGCATGTAAAAAGAGTTTTGGGGGATTGGAGGTGACATAAATAACCTAAATTTCTTGTTAATACACTAAACTGTACTTCCAAAAAATCTTCAATTCAAATGAAGAGCTATCAAACTCATTACACAATCCACCTTACAATAGTTGAAATGCAATTTTTTTTTTATAAATAGAAATCACAAGTAACTCCAAATCAAATACTTTCATGTTCAAATTTTCAATGGTGAAAATCATGGAAACACTTTATTCTTTCTATTGGGACCCTTTTCAAAGCAAATGGATGAGTACAATATTTTAAATCTCAAATCAAGTGAAATTGGCGAACTTTGTTCAAAGCTACAAAATGAAGTAAAATCGGCAAACTTTGCTCTATGCCGAGAAATGAAGTAAAATTGACAAACTTTATTCAAAGTCGGGAAATCAGAAGTAAAATTGGCAAATTTCACTCTTCAAGAATGATAAATATATGCATTATTTTGAGAACCTCTCAAAAATCAAATATTTACCTTTTTCAATGAAAAATAAAAGCTTCCAATAGATATCCTTCAAAACTGCCCGTAAATGTGTTTTTTAAAACCTTCAAAGAGAATTTAACAACCCACACCAAAATAAGCCTGAAATTTCAGATGGACCACACATGGTCGGTTGGGCAGGTAAGGGCTAAGACCAGACTGCCTTTATATTAGCTACTGTATGAGCTCGTTCAACAATAGCCACACACAAATACTATATTGCATGCCACACTATTTGAGGTTTCAACGACAGCACTACACCAGCCGTTCTGTTTTAATTAATGTTGTCCATGATTTTGATGTGCCACCAACAGACTGAATGGAGTGTTGTGATTGGTGTTCTTCTTTTTAAAAAAAATTGGTTTTAACACACATGGTCCCTTTTGCCCCCCCCCCCCCCCACACACACACACACAAAAAAAAAAGATGAAGTGTTAGGGATGAGGCCCATGGTTGTACCCCACTTGGGTAGTTGCACATTAATTTAAACTTATGGGGGTTCATAAAAAAAAAATTAAGTAATTGAATAGCATATCAAAAAATATTTGCACGTATGCGTATTTGGGTCAACTCATTTTTATGACAAAAAGAAAAAGATACATTTTTTAAAGGTGGTCCATGCAAAATCATATAGCTTTTCATTGTTGTCTTAAGGGAGGACAATTTGTGTCTACTTGAATGTTAATGTGGTTCATTAATTTAGTCCGTTACACAATTGCAATGATAATTTGAGAGTGTTCTTCAAGATTGTGGCCAATAGTGAATGAACCTTTTGCCATATATAGGGATTGCATAGTAAGTGCTGGTAGTTTATGTTGAGTTGCGGTATATTGAGTCCTTTGTCAATTTTTACTACGTTGGGATGCAACATGGCAAAATTGAGTGTAGAATAAGAAAGTAAATTAATTGGAGATGGATGATTTTGGGTCTTGTAGTACTTTGGTTGTGCCATCCCCATAAGTTGGTCACTCAACAAATGACAAACATGAGATCTTTCGCGCAATTAGTGTTGTTTCATTTTTATCCATTCAACAAAATAACTAGAAAATAGTAATAAAATATATATAATGTTATTTTAAATAGCATTACAATTTCCAAAAAGGTATCATTTGTTATATAAATTAATTTGTGCATTTTGTAGTATTTAGCCAAATGAATTGATTCAATTGCATGACAATAAATTTGGCACAAGAATTACATGTAAATTCTGATTGCTTGGCTCATTGAAGTGAAAAAGTAATATTGAAATATTAAAATAAAATTAAGCAATAGTAATTCTTTCAAAAAAGAAATATGTATAATCTTGATTTTGAGGTAACAAATGAAAACAACAGTGGTTTGGAATTCATGTATTCAATACTTTTGGAAAAGGAGTTGCTTCATTTCTATACATTAATACTTTTAACAAATTTGAAATTGAAAATCTTCAAGTTATATTATATTTATTAATACTTAGAACATTGATCCAATTGGTTGCTGTTAGTAGTAAAGAAATCCTTGTTCAATATTATCAAAACTAATTTAAAATAAGATACCACGTAACATTCCACAAGACCACAACAATGTAGAGGTTGTATGGTTGGACTTCTTAATTCTTTGCCATATGATTTGTTTTAGTGTGTATAATACCCCTAAATATTGAAATTGGGATATAACCAAGATTAGGATCAAAGTTAGAATACCCCTAAAGGTTGTCACAATTACAATTGCAACTTGTGTCATTATACTAAAAGAATTAATCTTTTAAATTAAAGTCAGGCATGACTTCAATAAATATTTTAATTAGATTTAATTTCTTCACTTACAAGGTTATTTAAAAATAAAATTTCCACCATTGAATAATCTTAATATACATATAGATAGATTTTTAGTTGAAAATGGTATTTAGCAATGTATCTTCTACTCTTCTAGATTTATACAAATTACACAAAACAAGCATTTGTTGACTTTGTCCTTGGATAGAAACTATGACATTGACTTTGGTTTCTGAATTTAAGTTTCCTAAATCTTATCTACAATTGCATTTACATTGCTATGCATCACAATTAGGGTTTGGTTGGAGTGCTCGGGATGTGGGCCTGATTGATCAATAGATTATTATTGTTGTTTACCTAGGATTGAGCCTCAAGATCACATTGTTTTTGTTTCTAAATAACATAATTTTGATACCATCAGTGGATGATTCTTTATTTTTGTATTATTAAAAATAGTATATTTCATAAAATAATAATTTATGAATTTCCATTAAGAATATACAACTAGTAAGTGATACTATAATTCCATTTGCATATAGGAAAAAAATTCTTATTTTATATTCTTTTTAATTAATCAAAATGAACAAAGTTGATGGATTTTGAAGATTTCATATAAAGTTCACTTGTAAGTATGTCCAAAAAGCAATATCCTAGCTTATATTTTGCCCACTAACTATAAATCCTTAAAGGCCCAAGTAACATTTTTGGACAACATAGTGTTTTAAGTCATCCATTTACAAACATAATCTTTTAAAAAAAAAAAAAATTCACACAACATGTGAGTGAAAAGTAGCTTTAAGGCACAACAATTTTCATAACTTTTGACTACATGGTTAAAAAATTATTGTATAATACAAAGTTTTTTTGGAGCTTGGACAACTCAAGCAATTTTAAAAAAATACTTTTTTTAAGAAATAAAGACTTGGAATTGATTTTCTCTCTCTCTATATGTAAAGCTATGAATCATTTTATTTTGATTAATGAGATCAAAATTATCAAAATTATTTGTTTATAAATTTTGAAGTCCTTATTTGACTCTTCTCAATATTTTGAAATAAAATAAATTCATGGGATGTCTGAATTGTTTATTACAACATTATAATTGTTGGAATTGGGATTGGCATTTTTCAATTCCATAACTAAATTCTAAACAATTTAGTATTTTAAATCATTCTAAATTTCTTTCTACTTACTATTTTTTAAAGCGTGAATATGAAACATTTTTGTTGGAATTTTTTATATACATTCTCAACTTATCCCTTTAACATAATCTAGAGAGTTGCAAGTCCTAGGGTCTATACATTTTTGGGTAAAAAGTTTAAAAGATGAAATCCAACCATTTGAGAAGTATTGAAAATACTTACAGGGAATTTCATTAAAATGGAGCCAATCTACAACTATGGTAGTTTTTATGGTTCAAACTGGGGGGTATGAAATGTGCATCTATCTTAGATGTCTAAATTCTATACTACTCCAAGATGTCTAAAATATACACTTGTCCTAGATGTCACTTTAATGGTTCAAACCACATAGTTTGAAATCTATATCAATCCTAGATTCTGAAAATCTATATTTGTCCTAGATGACACTTTTATGGTTCAGATTAGAAGATCTAAAAATAACACATAGAATATACCATTTTAATGAAATTCTTGACACTTCTTTTTGAAATTCAAGCATCATGATCTTATAATTGATAAGGTTTCTTACTAAAAAACTAAGAAGTTGTACTCTAATATGTTAACTAAAGGATCATATGGTTGGATTTGTTAATTTAAAATAAACATAAATGAAGACTTTAACCTTGCTTTGAAGACTAGTATTTCAAAGCAATTTTGAGCCTCTCACTATGAAAGAACTTTAGGGGTTCAATCTTAATCCCGAACATGATAGATACTCAAAAAATTATAGTATGTGGAAATGAGTATAAAAAATTGCAAGCCATTTGTGAAAACTCACTTCAGTATTGAAATACAGATGATATACAAAAAGAACTTTTTAATTTATTTTTTATATGTTTTTGGCAAAGGTCCCTGGTGAGTTGTTCAAATATCATTTGTTGTAAGTTCTGATATTGTTACTATTGTTTTAATAACTATTTTATCATCACAGACTATCATCATCCTATTTCCAACCACTTCAGCAATTCAGCCTATCTGTGGTATGGGGAAGGTTGAGAAACTTTTTTTTTTCCTGTGTACAAGAAATAGATTTAAGAAGGATTTCATAATTATTGGTGTTTTTTTCCAATCAAAAACAAAATTATCATGAATTTTTTTCCCTAAAGATTCAGTTTGTCCCTTTCTCGATCTATAGGCAAACCAATTTCTAACCATAAGCCTCTTAGAAAATCAATGAGGTGATCATTGTGACTTTCTACGTACATGTTGTGATCATTTTATGCTTTCAATGTACACCTCCTAGACATTTCTACTGCCTTTTTGGGCCATGTAGTACGTGAGCTGGCACCAACAATACAACTGATTAGAAATGGAGGAGTTTTGAATTGTGAGAATTGGTTGATGGTCGGAATTGGGTCGACTCCTTTACAAAATTTAGATTTGAGAAGGATTTCGTAATGATTGACATTTTTTCCCTCAGAAATAAAATTATCCTGAAATTCTTTTTCTTGAAGATTCTGTTTGTCCCATTCTTGATTTGTAGGCAAACCAATTTCCAACCGTAGGTTGCTTACAAAAACCGATGTACTAGGTGATAATGGTGGCTGTCAATGTACATGCTGTGATCATTTTATGCTTTTCAATGTACACCTCCTGGACATTTCTGCTGCTCGCCCCTCTTTGGCCATGCTGTACTTGAGGTCGCACCTACAATCCAGTTGATCAGAAAATGGAGGAAATGGAGGAGCCTAAGCTGTAAGAATGAATGGTTTGGATGGTTGAAAATGGGTGGACTCCTTTACACTTGAATGGAATTTAACTTTCCATGCCATGGTCCCAACCGTGGTAAAAAAGTACTGTACTATTATGTCCTGTACCATCAAGCACACGAGGGTGTTTGAATTCGCCCTGGGACAACAGAATGCATGTAAGGCAGTCTCCCTTCATATTGGTGGTCAAGGAACAAATTATGAGCTGTTTTTTTTGCACACACAAAGTATTCGTTTTTAAATCCAAAAGCAAGTGTGGGGCCTTGAATTTGCCACATAAAAAGTAGCCATGCATGATGGTGCAACCAACTTCACGAAAGAAAGAACTGACCTGAGTGCAGGAAAAGAAAGAAAGAGAGAGAGAGACAACGTTAACTGGGGTGTGTGTTTTTCCACGGAGGTTGCATTCCCAAACATTTTTGCTGGCGCAAGGAAATTGATGTCGCTACGACTCCTGCCCTTCCAACATTCATCCCAAGAACGTCTGTCTGTTTTTTGGAGGTTGGGTCAATCGAATGTGGTGGAGAATTGGAGATACTACAGTTGTGGTTTCATGTCGATCTAGCACTCCCGCCCATGGTGTCTTTGTTGACTAGCCTTTTGAAGTCGGACAACAGTGCATGAATCACTCGTAGACTCCTCCTGTCCCTTTCAAGACTATTTTACATAATGACGTTTCACACAACCTTTATAAGCTGAGCTGAATCTTTGTTGACTGCTCGAATTCCTGTTCCCCAATTTATTTATTTATCTATCGATGCCGTAACCCGAAATCAATTAGATAAAAGCAGTTTTAAGTCGTTGTCTATAATAAACCCCTGGCTGCACACAGTGTCTAGATAAATATCCCGAACTTGCACGCTTGGAAGACGACTTGGCCGTGGAACACGTACAGAGAAGCCACGGGGGCAACTACGCAAGCATGCAGCACAGACTGTCGGCTGCACTAAAATACAAGTGGGAAGCATAATATTCTGACCCCGAAATTAAGGGTCATGCATGATTTCAAGCTCCCAGCTAGCTGCGTGAATCCAATCACAAGCTGAGGAGCCTAGTACTGATGAGGTGCTTTGCTAGCTGGGAAGTTAAGCAAACACGACTTAGAAACAGTGGAAATCGAGCCACCTCGGGCGGCAAACCCAAAGAATTGAAAGCAACAGAAGTGTCAAAGCAAGTCTCCCACCAGTCCACCCGTCAACTCTACCGCACTTCCATGTCAACACCCCAAAGGGACTGCATGAATCATGACACTTATTATACTCCTCTGCTAATAAGCTGACCAGCCTCATGTGTATCAATTAGAAGCACTCGAAATTCGGTATGCTGTACTCTTCCCGTGGGGTCCAGTCCGTCGCGGCCCACCCCAACACCGGAAGCGTGATTCCCCAACCCGCTCATATATGGCCACCCCAGGGCTGATCAAGTTCCATAACCTCTCGCGAGAATATCTAGCTTCTTGTTCTCCTCGTACTCATCTCCTGCGGCACTTGCTAGCACTCCGACGTTTGTACTTTGCAGTGATCGAACTGATCAACCTGAGCGAAGAATCGATCGAACACAATCCATTGGTCGCCAGGGGCAGTTGTGAATTCGAAGGAATTTAGATGGAGACTTTTTAGTTTTAGTTTACTCGGTCGATCTCAAGTGTAGCTAGAATTGGTGAATTTGAGTTGCGGAATTGGGTTGCAGCGATGGCGGTCGGAGTAGTGGAGACACGGCAACAGAGGCGAGGCATGATCGAAGAGTTTCGCCATTACTTACTGGAAGATGACGACAATTGTCTTCCCGAGGAGCATTTTCTTCCGCAGTGGAACGAGCACCTCAACTACGACATGAGCACGGAGGCTTTCTTCAAGAGCTTAGTCTCCCCCATGATGTCGCCCATGCCATCTCGCATGCCATCCCCGCTGCCATCGCCGAAGGGCAACAAGGACACGGAGTCAATTCCGACATGGAGCTCAACTGGGGACCCAGTTCGGGATCCAATTCGTGACTCAAGTGAACCCACTAGCGAGATTCAAGACGTGGTTGGTTTTGGATTCACCCCCGTGGAAGATCGCCCCCACGTGATCAGTAACCGCACGGGTCGTCCGTTGCCGAATCTCGCCTTACCTTCGAGTTACTTGCTATCGCGGTCAGAGCCCAGTCCTTCCACAATCACAGCCACCAAGACGTCATCTTCATCAAAGGACTCCGAGACCGACAGTATGTTTCTGCAGAGTGTATTGTGCGAGGACGGGAATGGCTATGGCGGCTACCCCTGTGAAGAAGCTTCTTCCTCGAAGTCGATTACAGTTCCAGTCAACCCCCCGAAGCCTCCGCGGTCGTTGAACTACCGCGGCGTGAGAAGACGTCCCTGGGGCAAATTCGCCGCTGAGATTCGCGACTCCGCACAGAACGGCGCCAGGATTTGGCTGGGGACGTACGACACGGCGTTCGATGCGGCGTGTGCTTACGATCAGGCGGCGTTCGAGATGCGGGGGTGCAAGGCCTTGCTGAATTTCCCTTTGAAGGCGAACGTGTACGCGGCTGCTATGGCGTCGAAGAATGGGGACCATGTGGATCCAGCGAGCTCTTCCGGATGTTCTTCCCAGTCGCGGCCATTGCCCAAGCAGCAGCAACAGTCGGGCCATACTCAAAGCCATAGCCATGGCCATTCGGAGCTGCTGGCGGCGCTGTGGTTGCAGCGGTTGCAGGAAGCCTCCTCGCCTGTGTTGTCGCCTGCGTATATGCAAATGGTGCAGCTGCTGGGGACTGCAAGGCAACGCATTGCGGCGGTGCCGCCGTATTATGAAGAGCTTGCGAATCATCTGACTCCTGGATTTGGTTATGGCTACCATGACGCCATAGCCGCGCAGATCCCAAGCGGGAATCCGTTGGCGGACTTGGAAGCGTACAGTCGCTTGACTGGACAGAAGAGAGCGCGCACTTGGGCGGCGGAGAGCTCGTTGTGGGAGCAGAGTTTGAAGAGGCCTTCTACTTCTTGTCGAGGAGATCAATGGCAACACCAAGTGCCCGTGGGGTTCTATTGATTCCGTCTCTTAACAGCGCCATCACCCACAACAAGTTTCGGTCGGGGTCGTTCAAATCCTACTGAGCTTTTGCAAACTAAGGGTGTTCTTTTTTTTCCTTCTTGTGGATAATGGACACAAGGATGTTGGTGGACAATGAACGTCATCTATTACATGTTTTTGTGATGAATTGGAGGATTTGATGGTTGGAGGTTAGACTTTCAAACATATTTCTTCATCATCCAAATTCATTTGTTGTATGGATGATGAACTAGAGGATTTGATGGCCGAAGGTCAGACCCTTAAACATCATCGACTCCTTTAGCTAGAGTCGTTTCTACTTGCACTGGAGGAGTTGATGGTTGAAGGTCTAGCCCCTTGGCACATCGTCTTGCTCCATCATCCTCAATTTTTTCGTCTTGTGGATGATGAACCAAAGGATTTGATGGTTGAAGGTCTAGTCATTGAACATTATCAATTCAATTTGTTCGAGGTGATTGTCCCCTTTTGCCATTGGGGGTGCAATTTTGTCCTTTTGGTGGTGCAATGGTCATTCTAAGCACCTCTCCGGAGAAGAGAAAAAAAAACCTTTGGTCAAAGGACTAGCATGAGTTAAGAGATTGTTGAGAGTTACTTCTTCTATGAAGTAAGCCACATGGAGGGAGGGTGGCGAGGGGTAGCTACCATGGGACCCTGAATTAGATATAGTCACGTGAGGGTTTTTTCAGATGCTACATAAACCCAATACACTTTGAGAGTTTTAGATGTTACAAATTCCCAATATACAGGCTTGCTGCCATTGCTCTGGCACTGGAGGAAGACCATTAGAAAAAACTCCGTGAGAAAGCTTCGTACACAACCAATATGCAGGAAGGTAGTGATAATTTTTCGAGTTATTTGCTACTTTCCGCGCATAGAAGTTGGCCTGAGGAAGAGGATTTATTTGTCAGCACTGGGTTGGCATGTAACACTGTTGTTGTTCACCGCATGTAAAAGAGTATATAGAAAAACAGAGAGACAGAGAGTCCAAAGCAACCTCGAGTTGTGGCCGACTGTAAACTATATTCCTGTGCTGGCTTGCTACGTGCCAGATGTAAAGTCCGGAAACATTCTAAGTTGTAAAATAGTGAGAGATTTCACCATATTTTGTTGGAAGTTGATGCTTGCACCTCGAGAATTTGTTATGTGAATGGATCTGGATTTGCAGAGAGGTTGTTGAGTATGTTCATCGTGAAGGCTAAGCGTCGGTTCGACAATTAGGAATTCTGTATTCTGTCTCTATGCTATCACTCTGTTTTAATTTCTACCGTTGGACTCGCGATTTCACTACTCTTACGGAACTCTGGACCTTGGCTAGCCTTCTTTGCTTCAAAGTGCATCGTACAGTTCTCGACTAATTGAAGATTTAAATCATGGCAACGAGTTAGCGAGACTCTTCGACAAGCAATGCAGCAAATGAAAGAGAATTCAGTCATAACATGTGCATTTAATCCAAGCATAGAGGAAACTTTGCCCATAAAGGATGGAACTTAGAAAATAAAAATTGTACATAGAAATGGTCAAGGGGACGGTGCTATCTAACTAGTTTCCCCCTTTAAACAATTCGCCTTACTCTCAGCATCTGCTACACTCGCAGATTTTAAGGCGTTCAGAAGATCAAAGGCTGTTTCGCCTCCGTTCTTTGCTGATTCCTCGGTGGGTGGCACGGAACGACACACCTCGGAGGACGTCCTTGAAAAAGTCAGCTGTCTACCTGTTGCGGTTTGGCGGGACTCGAAGCAGCTCCCACATACTCTGACAGGCGAAAAATAGCCTAGATCTTCCAAAACAATGTGGTTATTGCAGCAGTCGGCACATGAAATCTGCCCACAATTGCGGCAGTGGTGCTTCATTTCTGTTGCATTCAACTCCTTTTGACATGTTGTGCACTGGTCCGGCTGCAATAAAAGCGATTAGTCAGTCGAAACATTATGACCGGCTATAAATGCAAATTTATCCTCAAAAAGGCAGCAAAATTTTTACAGATTCAACACGATTATCATCTTCTGAGATCGTGTGGATACACGAATACTTAGTAGACAAGTTGTCAACAATCAAAGACACTAAAGGAGAGTAAAGTGCCAACTCGAAGACTCAAATTTGCCTACATTTCCACGTAACTGTCGCAATCGATCAGGCGTGGTTTTCCAGCTTACCTCGATTTCAAGCGAAGGCGTTTGCTTAAAACCATCATCAGGCAGGGTCCAAGAAATAAGATTACCGCCGGCGTCACCACTACAGAGCTGCTTGAGATCGGTCCCTAGAGAGAGAGCTGTCACTGGCTCCTTATGCCAAGTTAAAACTTTATACAAAACCAGTTGATATTCAGGGGGCCCGCCAGTGATACAAGACTTATACATGTCGTTCAAACCTCCACCATTGCTTTGAAAATTCTGCAATCCCAGGGAACCAGAAATGCGATGGCTTGCTCTCCGGTCCAGTTTTGATTGGTTGTCAAGCTCCATGTGCCAAAGTCGAATCACTCCATTTTGATGACCAGTTACATACCTGAGAAAAAGGTTCTACCGTAAGCGAATAAAAAACTATTGTCCAAGTAACTATGATAAAAGCGTCTCCTTTTGCAACCTCATGAAAAAAAAGATAAATCTTGAGGGATTCCAGAATAGATTGTCTTTGAGTACCCTCCATATCATGGAACAGGTGTTTTTCGCCTGCCCCTTCACATTCAAAATAAAACTAGCGCAAAATATCTGCAGGATTGATGTTGTGAAGACGGTCATCTCACCCACAAAATTGCGAGTCTAAAAGATTTAGAAAGCAACGTACCAGCTTGCCTCCATCCAATCTGACAAATGGGGGCTAGTGATAGAAAGTATGGTGTCAGCAGCCAAGTGAGATGTATTTACAGCTGCCAAGCAATCCCCGTTGATGCTCCAAACAGCAAGAGTTGTTCCAGAGGCAGTGACCACTTCGCCTGTCATGTCATTAGTATGGATGGCCGTAGGTGGCTCCGCTAGCTCAGGCAATTGCCGGACATACTCCAGACTACACAAATCCCAGAAGATTACCGTCCGGTCTTTAGACCCACTAACTATAAGACTATATGGCTGAGAAACTGCAAGGCAGATGACTGCTTGTGTGTGAGCACACAATGACCTCTGCAAATGTAGCCTGCGCTGGCCTCTAAGACCATCTTTACGTTGCCTCCATACAGATACAACCCCATCCGCTCCACCTGATACGAGAAGAAGAGTCAATTGCTTTTCGGAAATATTGTTCGAAATAACAAGATGCAGAGGAACGACCTTTGATACCAGATTGGTTCGCATCTATGGTTACATTCTTGGAATAGAGAAGAAAAAACAAACAAAATACCAAACACCAGGGTTTTACGTAGGAAACGAGCTAGGTAACCGAGAACATGGCATAGCAGTGTTAAGTGCAATTACCTGTGACCAAGATTCGACCATCACGACTGAATCCAGCACACAACACAGGCCCATCGTCATGAAGATTCTCATGAGTAGAAAGTAGCCTCTCTTGCTCGTATGAAATAATCCGAAGGCTCCGATCTGAGAATCCCCAACTAAGGTATTTGGAAAACGAGGGTGGCTTGAGTATTCTGTTGGCCCCTGCTGCGTAAACTCTGTCTTGAAAAATAACTATTTGAGACACCCTAGACTCCAGTGGTCGCATCTCCTGAAAAATAACCACCAAATAAAGGGAGGGATTCAGACTTGCACAGGATTGCGACAAATGTACACGGCAGTGTCAAGAAGACTGCCACCAAAGGGGGGACGGGGGAGGGTGGCAGTCTATTTGGGAGGGCACTGTACAGGAACAAACATTCTACGGGATGGATCAAAGTGCGCAGGAACTCATCAGTACCTGAGGGGCAAGTAAATGGTAGTTGCGGAGGGCAAGGGCAAGTGGTTGCTTCTGAACCCATTTTCGTTTAGGATGAGGCTTAGTGAACAGCAATTTCGGTGTCTGTCCAAAGTGGTTAATCTGTGCCAAAATCGCCGCCTTCATTGAAGGGTCGGGAACACGGTCGATGTCGACTGCTCCCTCGTATGTCAAATGATAAAATACATTCAATGCTTCAACAGCCGGCTGAATCAGGGAAATAAAGATGTAAGGCACTACTAACGCGCATTCAAAGCATGAAAGACAGATATCCCAACATGCAAGACATAAATAAAGACGGACAGAGCTCTAAAAAGATGAAACTCAGTTAGAGCGGTTGATCAACAAAAACGGAAGATTCAGCGATTGCATCAAAATATTTCACAACGAAACAGAAAAGTGTCATCGTAGTATCACAACGCAAAAATATGGCATAGAGTACAAACTAAACAAAACTTGACTGATACCTTCCAACTGATGATGGTAATTGAATTCTGAAATTATGTTTGAACAAACCTTTCCACGCTGCTTGTAACCGAATATAAGGTCAATCCAGTGGTGCAGATTTTCTGAAACATATTGTGATTCTAGGGCTTCACGATGTATGCGAACAAACTCACGTGCGCTACCCTTAGCCCAAGGAGGCAGCAGCACATCATTAACCCGTTCACCCGACTGTTTGATTCCATAATCGAAGTTGAAGCGATTTTCCAGAAACTCAGGAAGATAGAAAAACTCAGGAATCAACTCCTTAACGTCAGCCGTATTCCCTTGACTAGCACTGAGCCAGGTATCTTTGATGCTGTTGAAAAGTCGATCAGCATGGTCGAAAGCACCGCCTTGAAGTTGCTTGTTCTCTTGACTAAATGGCGGTAGCCTTATGAGGTAGAACAACACACTTCCAGCACTTGAGTAGTGTGATCCATAGTGAAATCTAGGAATTTCTGGATCCTCCCAAGTTTCATACCTGGACGCCAAAGAAGTTAAGTCCAGGCTCAAACAGATAAATTCCCGACCACATTTTGAGAAACGGTTCATACTGCAGTGAAAGAGCCACTTATGCACATGTACGTCAAACACTGGTTCTTGGTTTTAATAGGAATCACTTAGAATCAGAAACATTGTCTACATAAGCTCATTCTCCACAATTAGATCCAGTTCACTACAACACTAATTATCACCCAACACTATTTACCAATTTTAGTGTAGTTTTCAAGAAGTGAAATAGATCATCATCAGTAGTTTACAGTAGACTGGCGATAATGCAAACAAACCTGTTTCGATAACTACTGTTCATAGAGAAATAGTAATTAATTACACTGGAACATCTCAGCATTAGGAAGTGCTCACGTATAATAAGATTATCACCTTTTTCTGAACTCCTTCTCTCGATCAGGGTGAAGAGCACCCATAGGCTTATCGAGGCGGCGGAAAGTATCAGGATTCGATAAGTCTAACTCTTCGCTTGTGTAGTCCTTCAAAATCCATGGAAATACTGGGTATTGTGTGAGATCGTTATAACCACGACCTGCAAGTGTATTTAAATGCATAAGGTACTGGAAATTACTAATCTCCCCATTTTGCCATCTGCAACCAGAAACGAACCATAGTTAATTCAATGCACAGGGGATGACATGATCCAAACTGCACACTTTTGTATTAGTGAGGAGCATTTCATCTTCGTGGACTATGAGCCTGAAACTATTCGCTGAGCGCAATGAGCCATGAACTCTCACCTCTTACTGAAAGACCTCGCCATCATTTTGAAAAGACGTCCACCGTCACTAGCCTCTTGCTTGGAGGCAGCCGATATTGTAGTATCCAGCCTGTCCATGAAACTCAATATGTCAGCATATCACCGAAGGGCTACCAAACCAGTATACAAATTAAAAGGATCGAAACAGTACATATATTTGCAGATATACACTGCCAACTCCGTTGAAGACAGAAAAAAATAATATATAAACTCATGAATAACGTTGCAAGCGCAAGACAGAGCCTTACAAGCTGTTTCGAGGGAGATTCATAGCGAGAAGATTTTTGAAAACTTCATCACGCTCATTTTTGTGAAATACGAGGAGGTCATTGCAGCCATCCATACTGAAAAGCTCAATTGCCACAGGTCGGAGCTGATAACGTCGCTTCAGCAATTCATGTACACTTTCCAGTTTCCACATTCGCCACGCATGTGGCATATTTTGGCCTGCTTTCACCTGTCACCAAGTTGAAAATCAATATCAAACTCCAGTGGACAGTCCAGATACAATACTTCAGAATATTTAGGTTACAAGGAGGATAATCAAAACAGGGCAAACATATGTAATGCAAATAGTACTAACCTTTTCTTTTCCCCATGCACCTCCACTGTAAGCCCAAGCTCGACCTCCTGGCCAACTATCAGCAGACACATCGGCTTGCTTTGAGCTGTGCATATCGGCTACACCAGCCGAATTGGATCGAACTCCGAGAGCACGATCTATAACTGAAAGATCTCTTTCCTCGCCTTTCTCCTTAATGCACTTGTTTTCATCAATAAAATAATTCTCGATTACATACAAGCTTTTTTCTCCGATTAGGAAAATTCCATCTCGCTTGTCTAACCCAACCACACGCTCACAATTGTATCGAGACCTGATACGCTCACCAGGTTCTAAGTGCGGTCTAATTAAATATTCTCCATAATCATGCATCTCCTGCTCCAAGTAATTTACTTCTTCCGGGACATTCTCTGGTGCTACAGGAGAGACAGTTTGCTGCACTGAATCCAACACTGGCTCGACGACTTCTTCTCCTTCAAGTTTGAGGGAAGCAACACTCGTGGATTTTGGTTCCTGAGATTCTGAACTGGCGGCAAAGGACTCATCATTCCAGTTAGCACTTGCAGATAACGTATCCTCCTCCTCTTCACCGACCTCAGCCTTCGAATCACCGATCTCCTCCTCAAATGACGCCAGAAACTCCTTGCTTGGATATGCCAAGAGTTTTTGACTGTCTGAACTGAATAAGTTAACATGTAGTGGATTCTCCTTATCTGGAGGAATATCACTTGGGGTACCTTTATCCGCTCCTTCTCTCAGACGTTCGTCCTAAGACAATTCTAGAAGTATGAGAACCAACTTCACAACGTCGAACAGAATCAACATAATCCGGTGACGCAGCCAAGAGTTCTTGTTGTTACGAGCTATTATAGAGCAAGGTTCAATTACCAGTAACAGCATGTTCGTTCCATTAAATAACTACTGATAATAGAATCGTTTAGAAACGTGGCAGTGACAAGAGATCAACATCATCTCATTGACCAATCTGAGAACGAACAACCTCAGCGACCAAGAGAGAGAACCTACAGCATCTGCAAACTCCACAAAGTAATCGAGAAACATGCCCTCGTACTCTTGTGTTAATCGTTCAGATGTTTACCATGAGTTGAGGTTTGCCAAGAGTGTTGAGTTTTTTCTTGCGTCGTTCCAACTTCTTGCGCATCCGATAAGGCCCTTCAGTTGGGCACAGCTGCCAGTCAGGTTCTTCATCACAGACCTCTGGGATAATTGGCCAAATTGCCCGCTCATGCACCAGCTGTTGAAGATGATCTGCCCACCCGCTTTCTGCATGAAGTATCCACCCATACTTGTCTTGACGAAGGACCCGTAGTCCAGCTGCCATAGCCTCTCTGACTAACTCAAGTGCCACTCGCCTTTCCAACATTTGCTCCCAATGACGGGTATCCAGCTTAGAGCGTTCTCTAGTGCGTCGAGACATTTCTCTCCGTCGTCGACTCTCCATGAGTTTAATGCGACTTGCAGGCAAACGAGAAGCTGCAGACACAAAATCTCTCCACACAGTGGTAGCTCGCTGCTGAAGCACTTTCTGTACACGCTCGCGATTATTGTTCAGCCACTTGTAGAATTCCTGAACTCCAGCTGTGAGCAGCTGGTCAAATCCCCCATGCAGCACGTCTATCAAAACACCACCCTACATGCAAACAAGAAGGAATCGAATACAGTAGGTGAGTATTGATTACAGCAGTTGAAACTAGAGAACTAAAATGATCACCACGTTCTAACAACCTATCTTTTCTGTGTTTTCAACAATACTTCCCAAAAAATTTGATGCACCAACACGCCATGGAGTGTAGCTATCCTGATCGCTCGAAGGCATAAATTCCAACACGATAATTTTGCAGTGCAGATGAGACTTTATGCAAGAAACTTTGATCCAGATTGCTATTCCCCGGCGATCAAGATCAACAAAACCTAGCACACGATGTTCAGAATAGAAGAACAATAAGAATTCAACCTTCAAAAACTCCGAAGGAAAAAAATGTACCTGAATATTCCGCATAATAAGCACATCCTCCAATGCAGAACTGCGATGTGTTAACAGAGCCTTCCAAACTTCCACTACCAAAGGCTTAGGGTTTTGCTCGTCATCCAAAGCCATTGCGACCAGATTTATACAAAGGGCACATACCAAGTCTATATCTATGTTTATAGAGCAAAAAATAATTTTTCGGTTAGCAAGTAGCAACTGCAACACCGCAGACTTATCAAAAGTAACTTGATAAGTAATTCCATTATCTCCAGAACCCCCTCCAGGACTTTTCGGAACACCCTCCACAATAATCTCTGAGCCTGATTTATCGATCACTTTCCCATTCAGCTCGGAAGCTCCTTCCTCTGTAGGGTTGCAAGTTGCTTGTGGCATGAAACAAAACATGATCATCCTGTTGATGTTTTTCAGGAGTGATTGAACATATGCTTCGGCCTGACGACCAACGCTCCTTGTAAACAGCATGCCCTTAGATATCGGAGTTGCATCTTCGACACGACGATCTGCGTTGGCTAATTGGAGCGTTGAGAGAAGATACTCAAGGACATTGAGAGGACCGGCAGGCTCTGCAAAAGCACCCATGTACACGCGGTCGACCAATAGCCCACTCAGCGTATCAAGATTGGGAGCCCACCTGTTTGAAAAATTGAATAACCTTAGTTTCTGTTCAGATAGATAGGTCTTTTGGATCCTATAAGCACAGCTTGGGCATCTTTGTCAGAAACCCAAAAATACTTGTAATTCTCGAAAAAAACAGTTCCTACGAATCGTGCCTCATCCTAAAAGTGCATTCTGAAGATACATAACTAATGAGTAATTGAAAAGAAACAGGAAAAGGAACCAGAAATACACCTATTCTTATCTAGTTTCTTGTGATTCTCCTCTGCATCTCGCATCAGCCTCCTCTCGAGATCATTGATGATCCGTCTCAAAACAAGCCCTTGAAAGATAAGAGCTGCATCCGAATTGACATACATGGGTGCAGCTTCAAGAATACCCTCTACAATTGTTGTTGATTTAGCTTGCTCGAGTAAAGTTTCTGCCAAAATCTCAGCAATTAAATCTAATATGGCAGATGCAGAAGCTGCACACGGCCCACCTCCAGTACCCATAGCTTCAAGCTGTAACAATAAACGAGGAGTGATAGCCGCGCACGGAATTTCACTATGACTCACACTCGAAGAAGACGTAGGGCCAAAATCGCTAAAATTAAAATCAACATCGCTCTGATTGCCAGAGAATGTAGAGATTGCTGAGAAAGAAAGGTGCCTTGTTCTGTTCTTTGACGATCTCGGTGGTGTAGGAGGCGCTGAAAGCGTGGTTCTCGATTGCCTGGTTTCAGATAAATCCAAAGGTAACGGCTGAGTGAGCCATGAATTCATGGGAAAGTTTGTCGAGGCAGGCTTCGGAGTGAGAACACTTGACAGGTCAGAAGTTGTTGGCGACGAGCCCAACTCATTCGTCAAAGCTTCATTCTCTGCAGTTATTCCACATCTTAGAGCACGAATTTTACAACTGCAGTGCACCGTAATACATTATGAACAGTCATTTTAACTCTGACGCTGAGTAATGGACGCAGACTGCCAAGTTTAGAGTAAGCAGAAGACTCCAGAGACTGAATCGGGACTCCAAAGAAGTACAGATTGCTTCACCACAATAAATCGTGATGCAATCCAGAGAATAAAATGTTCACACCGTTAGTGGAATAGAGAATCAAGGTAAAAGGAATATCATGACGAATGTCCTACAAGTACAAGCAGTACATAACCCAACTTCAACCAAAGTTACAACTTGCGAGGGCTCAAGTAGCTGACCAGGTTCGAACTCCAGGAAAGATTACCTGAAATAGAAGAAATAGGCTTTTCCACCACAGCATCCATAATCCTATCTTCAATCTGAAATGAGGATTTTGGTGACGGCCTTGTGGTCATCTCTGAAGGATACTCCGTAACAACCGGCAGCTCAGCAACATTAGGTCTTCCACTTCGATCATTAACAATCTCCGCAACTGATCGGTTCTCCAGATTGATAAGGTCATCCTCCAGTAGCTCATCCTTTATTTCAAGTTTAGCTTCTTGTGCTCCTTGAACTGCAGCTACAGACCTGTGGATGACCAAAGGCTTGTCAAGATCATTCTGTATTGCTTGGCCAATATCAAGATAACTGGCCTTCGACTACCTGACGAAAATCTCCTATGCACCCTCAGAGGTTAAGGAATTCCCATTGTGAGTAATACTTTAACAGATATCATCGTCAACCAATTTTAACAAACACCCATAAGATATTCAATCTTTAAGGAGCAAGAAGACAAAAGAGAGAATCCAACATCCACATTCCTATACTTCAGAAAGCTGGAGTAGCTACCGGACACAGGCGAAGTAGAGGTCTACACAAGACTCCAGAAAGTCATGGCGACGACACGCCATTGAGAAGGGTTTGCACATCTTTGCAACATCCACCATAAAGCGTAGAAGTGAAGACACCATTCCAGGAGCTGCCTGCTCGCCTCCCAGAAGCCTAGCCGCATATGTCTTGTGCAAAAGAGCCTCACGCTACATTTACAATGAAAATATTGCATTCAGTGAAACAAAAAATAATAGTTATGGCTTTCCACTTTGGGGCTCACAATGAATTTGATGAAAGATGTTATACTCTTGCAATCGAAGATCTACACAATACAGAACCCAGGCAATCGGAAGACAAGCGGGACTAGTAATGAACCTGAAGTGTTTCTCCGCTGTCCAGGTCAGCATTTAAAGAAACATTAAATCCAGAGAAATCGCCGGTTCGTTGAGCTGATTCGGACTGAGCTATCATGCGGTCAAATGAAGCCTTTGCCATCGATAACACGGGGTCTAGCAGTTCGGTAAACAAAAGTTCGGCCTTCTTCCCATCCCCTGGAATTAGAGCATGAAAATCAAGTAATCGAACCTGTAACAATAAGTATCTCTGGTTAGAATCCTTGTATAGATGAAGCTATTGAAAATCCTTAGAGAGAACTTTCAGCACAAACCAGAACCTTAGAAGGATATGGGATGAAGACAGGAAACTATCTCTCTCATTCACAACGATAACCTACCTCATGTTGTCTCGGATATACGGACTTTCCGAAGATGAGACAGAAGAGTACATAATAAACCTCAGGGCAATCGTAAAAGCTTGGTAAAACACGACCCAAAGCTTGGAAGCCACCAGAACTCTTGAAACGGGCAGCGAAGGTGGGAGAAGGTAGCAGGCAAGCTCCAAGTAATGTCATGACCCATCGCATACTAGTAGGATGAACAGCCTCATCTAACAAGAACGTGATAAGTTTGGAGGAAACAATTTTGTGCCATGTATCTAGTATATCGTCAGCTGTTATAGTCATTTGAAGATCAATGAGCATCTCGAGAAGCATATTTCTCACGATTACCTGTCAAACCGGCAACAAATACAGAAACCTCAGAGTCAAGTAGACAGAAAATGAGACAAAGATGAGACGGGTAAGTTGAGCATTAAATATCAGCTATCAAGTTTCAGTACTCTACACAAGGAATTACAAAGCTTCATTGGATATAACTACAAGAATATATTAAATGAAATAAAACTAGAAGTGATTCTTTAGAACTTAATACAAATTATTTAAATTGGACAGGGAAACAACGGACAACTAAGTACGAACCCACCTGTGTACCCATCGATTCACGGGTGATGTCCGAAACACCCTTGACGACATGTGGTGGGTCAAATGTCATCACAACAAAATCTGCAACATATTTGAGCTCTGAAGACAGAAATCCGTCTTCCAGGATGATGCCTAGCAGCACCACCAGCTTCTGTAGAACTATAGTCTCCACATCTCCCCGTTGCAGAGTAACTAATAGGTGCTGAACCAGATTCAGCTTTCTTAAAACAGTCAAGTTATGAAGACGGTACCGATGCATAGAAACAAGCCTTACGATAAAGCCAAGAAGGCCTAATTGAACCCCAATTGGTGCTGTTACCCATAGAGTCCAATCTAGAAGAACGTGTTCCATCATTTCTGGATTAGCAAGGACTATACAATCAATATCTTCAAGAGGGAGATCAAAGCCCTCAATGTCAGATACACCTCCGCCAACTGATCCATCCATGCCAAGACTTTCTGGATAGTCCACAGTGGACCCATAATTGGAGCTCTGATCGTCTGGGACCCTAGATGTGAAACCAAATAGATTTAGGGCTGTGTCAAATCCCGCACTCAAACTCCTGTGATGGCCAGGTGGTTCAGACGAAGTGATTGTTGTCTGAGGTGGCTTTTGTGCAAATGATGCTTCACAAGATGCGATTCGAAACAAGAGGTCAAGATCCCGCGCTTCAAAGAAAGCCATTCGTTTGATGAGGAACAAGGCCAGTAAATGGTAGCCCCGACAAGCTTGCATGTCACGAGCATTTCGAGGGTTCGATTGCAGCATAGACACCAACACGGAAAGAGCGAGGTGAAGTGTTTCACACGTATCAGCGGCCTCTATCATTGCAAGGACAACTGCCACACCTCCCACTTTACGCATTGAATCAGCAATATTGCAGGGGGTACAGATGTGGATGTCTCCATATATTCGAGCTAGCCTTGGCAAACCTCCGAGAACAGAAGCCGCTGCCGACATCGGATCGACTAAGTTCATCATGGACAAAACACCAGCTGGTACCACACCCTCCGCATGTGAACCATCATAAGCAAAAATAAGACGACGACCACAAAGCTGAGCCCAAAAGCGAGCAAGCTTCTCGAGATCCCAGATGACACCACTTCCTTCAGAGAGAGCAACACCAGCACTTTGACTAACTCCTTCAGCCTTCAGCGTGGCCAACAGCTCCGTATCTAAGCTTTCTAACACCATTAAATTTCCCCCACCACAGGCTTCATACGGTAAAAAGCGCAACATGTCAGTGTCTTGGAAAAGACCGCGGTAGCCACGGCCAAGTACGTACATGAAGAAGATAGCCGGGGCAGGAAGAACTTCTTCAAACAAGTAACAAGAACCAAGTTGCCAAGTAGCAGCTGACACTTCGGAAAAAGATAGTGGTGTACCTATTGTGACCTACAGAGTGTTCGGACGCCAACGATTAGTGACATGAATCGGAAACAGTAGAAACGATGCAAGTACGAGTAAGTATGCTTAAAACAGCAATGTAGGTAACTTCAAAATTCGAAACCATGCCAAATACAAAGAAAGAGTAACGAACCTGTAATGATTTTCCAACAGGTGAGGCTGAATAGCCAAGCTTCCCTGTATGCCGAAGGCTGCCATTTAGGTAGAGATATGCAACACTAGACTGGAAAAGTCCAGCCAAAGCATTGGGTTTATTGTGCACTATAGTGAGATGGTACCAGATACCCTCCTCTAGCCGCACACCTGTGAAGCATAGATACGATGACGGGCTTGTAGCCAATGTAAGAACCCCAGAGTCACTAAGAAAGAGCTCTGCACAGACAGAACTTTTCTCTTCCGATGTTCCAACTGTAAATATACGTAGAACAGAGCCTAATGCACCAGATCGAGATCGGTGGAATTCCTTAGACACCTCAGCTCCGCTTGAATTTGAACTACTAAGTGAACATAGTTTCTCAAAGCGAGCCCAACAAACAAAGGAATAACCAGCAGCAGGAGGCCATGTTCGGTCCCCCAAAGGTGACCTGATACAAGCATGTCCCATCCGAGACATACGAAATTCAACGAAGGGGGAGAAAGACAGACTGGCACTTGAGAAGGGAGGCGATTGACTCATCCTCTCTACCATTTGCAAAAGGCGCTGGCCTCTCTGACCACCAGACACATCTCGATTCAACCAGATAATTCTCCCGAGCGTTTGCATCTCCAAGGAGGAGAGTCTGCAACAAAGAAGCATAAATATTTTTTAAATGGCTGGATCTAGTGCAAGAAAATGATAACAAAGAAGCAACGGAAAAAGAAATTTTGTACAAGGACAGTCTAAAATGCTCAGATCAACAAGAAAATTACAAAGTATCATTTGATTCTGATGAATACTAAAAAAGTCAAGGCAAGAAAATGTGGTTATCCAATCCCATATGATGCGATCCGTAGCGGAAAGATCGACACCAAAACCTACTGAACACCCTCAGTAATGTGCAACAAAAGATTTCATTTTCTAGCGTGGAGAAATTACTAAAATAAACAACTGGCGGGACCGTGTCTTTTCACAGGTGCTGAGCTACAAACCTGAAGGACCCAAGAACTTCCACAATCTTCAAGGTGAATGATAAAAGAGTGGAAGGAATGTGCAGCGAGGACTTTACTGACTCCAGCAGGGATCCCACACAGCCTGCTTCCAAGAATATGAAGAAAGTTAATTAGGACAGCAAAATAGATTGATAGAAGTTAAATCTAAAGACCCTTCGCCAAAAACTCGAAATGCTGCAGAGTCCTTAGAAAAGAATATCCACAAAACCAAAAAACAGACACTTGATTTTCTACAGGACAATATTCAGCATCTGCGTAATGTCAACTATGATTGATACACTGATGGTTCTTACCAGCAGAAGTTAAGGCATTTTGATTCCACGGGCTCTCTTTGACAAGCCTCTCGATCTGGATAAGAATACGAAGCTGCAGTTTGGCTGTAAATTGCAGCAAGAAATACAGAATAACTTCGACAGCTCCGGCATTATACACATCATCCTGTAAAGCTCCTTGGGTAGATTGGCTAGATTTAAGGAGAAGTTCTCCTTCAGCTCCTGGGATTTTAAAGCTCTTGATTCCAGTTCCTTGCGATAAAATTGGAAGGCCATATGCACTTTGAGAGGGAGAATGGACTCGCTCCAGAGCCACATCAAACAAACGCTCTACCACTTTCTGCTCAAATTTGGAACAGAGTAGTCCAGAGTTCTGTAACAAACGTTTAAAAGTTTGTGACGAAATGCACTCATGCAGCTTATTCCGATTCGCAGGATTCTCAGCTGCTCCTACTGTGACAACATGTAGTAATGCATCAAGAACTTCCATGTGCTCACTGAGGTTAGGACCAACTGCAGGTTCATCCCCAATTGATTCCACATTAAAATTTTCAAAGCGTGGTTGAATGCCTTCCAAGACAGAAAGCAGGAGACCAAAACCGTTTCCAGCACCAAAGACAACTCGGGTTGTGGAGTTGGCTCCAAGGATACGCCAAATTGCCCACAATATGTCCTCCTTTGTATCCGTGTCTAAAACAAATGGAGATCCATTTTGACTATGAACAATTCCACTATGGGCAATCTTCAAAAGAGACTTCAATTCATCCGCATGGACCTGGACATAAAAAGAATCATCAGGAAGACAAGAGCCAGAAATGGAACGGAACAAAAAATAAATGAAGGCTACAAAGAATTAGGACTGTTTTACACTGAGATTCCTGTGAACTACAACAATCTTGAAGGTTTCTTCACGGCTGAAAAATAGCATTCAACCATAATGAAAGGTTAACAAAGCATTCTATAGTGAAAAATCATATGCGTTAAATTTTTTTAAACTCCTATTTGCTGAAGAGCACTGCAATGGAATTAAAAAAAGTCAACAAGGGATAAAGGAACTCAGAACCGACCTGATTTGCATCCTCACATATAAGACATGAAAGAACACGAAGCGCGCCGGCACGCTGCGGAGCCAATACCACAAGAGGAAGCATGTGCCCAACTCCATTTGCTTTCCGAAACACAGTTTGATTAGCATCGCTTTTCTTCAGGAGGGAGAGCAGGCAGTCCCATGCTAGCCCAACAGTGACCATGTCCTCAAAGATATGAAGCTCTTCAGGGTAAAGTCTGATCAGAGGCCCATCAGCATTGGAAAGTACTTGATCCTCGGGAAGCTCGCACCGCCTCATATCATCAAGTAATAAATCCAATAGCCCCACCTCCCTCAACACTTTCTTGTAGTTCCTGTCAAATGATAACAGTTTCTCAAAAAATGATAACACTGTTTTGCGTAAAGGTGATGCATAAGGTTGCTGAAGCAGGTAGCAAAGGGAAAGAAGCTCCTGCTCAGGAACACAATTCACCACGGTGACGGCGTACTCCAAAACCTTCAGAAGCCGCTCTTGAAGCATGAGTGGGTATTTGCCCATGTTTTGCAAGAAAAGGGGCATGGTGCGGAGCTCCTGAACAAGAACGTAATTGTCCAGGTGGCTGGCGAATAACTTGAGTAAGCGGTCTAATATTTCGAGCTGCAACATGAGGTTCCCAGTCTTGAGGAACACATCTTGGAATGTCTGGACAACCTCAATATCTCCAATTTTACCCTCTAGGTCAGGTTCGCGCGTGCGTGGAGAGCCTGTGGAACTAATTCCTTCAAGTAAAGCTCGCCCTGTTTTTCCTGGAGTTAACCGTCCAGAACGCCCCCCAATTCCTGATAATGAGCGATGTGGTGCTCTAGACCCTGTCTGTGCAAAATCAACCATGATGTCCAAGAGGCGAATTAACAAAGGCGGCAAGGTCTCACTGGATTCATCGTTAGCTCCCTCTATTAAATTGTCATCGGAAACGAGAGCGCCAGCAGAATCACGTTCTAATGAATGATCGCCTGTGGTGGCTGCATCTGAAACTCCATCTCTACTGATTGGTAAAGTTGCCAGTTGCAATGCCAGTTGCACCAAGTAAGTGTAGCCCTTTCCTTTCCGAAAAGTGTCTTTCAATCGAACTCCGTGAGATTCTGCAATCGTCTAATATTATGTGAGAAATTACAAAGCCTTCTCAGAACAAAGAACAAGAAAATGTAAAATTCTTCACACTTCCATACTCGTGTCAATTGGGATTTAAGTACGAAAATTACATCAGTCGTCACAAGCAGAGCCCTGAGATAAGTAAGTGTCTCTGTGAAAAATCTCATCTCACAGTCAAACTAGCTGACAAGATTTTCTGTACCTGGACGTGAGGAGAGCTGGACACAGTTGAGGATCAACGCGACAACACTAACAGCATAGCTTGCGTCACCACTGCCCTGAGCCAGATAATTCATAATTGGAGACAGCAGTACTTCAATCTGCAGAGGCACACGCACGCACTCTATGAACACTTGTAGTCTCGCTACTAAACTAAACTTTGAACACTATTGAACAAAGAAACCATTTCAGTTATTGTTTATCGGCGATGTTGTCACATTCGAACACCTCAATTGACTAGACCAGCTCATTTGTTGGACCGTGTACCATCACAAGCTCGAACAGTAAAACGAGGATTTTAGAGATAAAATAACGTACCAATTCATGAGTTCGTATGTATTGTGCAGTACTCCCATTATCGCTCATTAACGAAGCCTCAAGGATCTGCCAAAAATAGAAAGAAAATATAGAACATTATAGAAAAAATAGAAAGAAAATTCAGAATCCACTATCCTCTGAAAATGGGCAATACGCAGCACTATATACAAAAGAATACCAAACCAAAAAAGAATGGCATCAATTCTAACTCACCTAAGCAATGACAAAAAATGTTAATAAAAGACCCAAATTGAGAAGCTAGCAAACCTGCATAACATGGCGATGAAGCTGTGCCAAGTGCAGAGGGGAGCTGCTGGTGTTGTCCACAATCTCTGGAACTCCTTCGATTCTAGTAGGGACTCCCATAGCCACCATGTGGAACATTAATTGAAGTGAGTCATCCTCTATCAAACTCTGTGCTGCACCTGTGTGTCGGGCGATCGCTTTCATAACGTGAACGACTCCAGCCTCGACCTGTGCATATCAAAACACCCCACCAAACCAAACTTATGAAGTTTTTTTAAGGGAAAATACCGTCTGACAGAACCAATTACGAATGCCACAAACAAAACAGATGAAAGGCGAAATAATTGTATACCTGAGCTCTTTTTACCTCCTTAGACACCTCGTCAGTCACACTGACTGAAAAGTCAGACTCTTTAAATTCCAGATTCTCGTCCAGAGGAGCCCCTTCAGCCAGATCAGAAAGTGCGTTTTCATCCTCTACAGTCAATTTAGGCTCTTCCAGGACTCTATCTCCCAATGAAGCGACCACTTCAATACTCTGCTTCTCATGAGAGTAGACTAGGGGCTTTTCGTTTCCAGAAACTGGCTCTGCAGCTTCTAGACCTGGTGGAAGAATCACAGTGTCGTTCACAGCAGGACTAGAACCGGCAGACTTCGGGCTTTTAGCCTCTACCGACGAGGTTCTTGATAAATGTACGACACTGTCTGATGGTGGGTGACCACTAGAACAAGAAATAGCATGCTCACTAGGCGATATAGAAGAGATTATTAAGCAATACAGGACAGAAACAAGTGATGGAAAGAGGCCTGCATCTATCAGTGGCTGAACGTCCAACTCCTGCAAATACAATCAGCACATTATGTAAGGAGCCGGAATACAGTTGTAATATATGCTTCAAATTTCTGATAACTCGGGTTTACAGGCACTTCGGGGCAATCCATTATCTGTAATCTAGACCAAGCGTGGAAAACTGAAACTATTCATGCAAAAGGAGGACATACCGGAGAGACGAGGCCTTCTAATGCAAAAAGCAGATTAGCACCCGTTTTGGCTTTTCCCTGCATTGCCATAGTTCACTCATTTCCATAAATAACAGTTCTTGAGCCTCCGTAAAAGTAATAGGCACCTTAAATTCAATTGATAAATATGCAGGTTTAGGATGGTATACCTCAACTTGGGAACCAGAAAAGAAATTCAGAACGTCATCAAGTTGGAGCCGCCTGTTTAAACTACCCTGTTGCAATTTCTTAATTTCTGTTACAAGTGCTCGAGCAACAACAAATGCGAATGACCGTACATCCACCAACCTGTTCATAGAAGAAACATAAGTATGAAGACAACAGAATACCCTTGTCGTACTCATCCGACAAAAACAATATTACACGAGTTAACTGGAATTCGCATTCGTACATGGTCTCCTCCAGTAACTTGTCTTTTGAAACCAACATATTGGAAGTACGCAAGTGAAAACAAAAACTACAAGGAAAATATTATTGAAACGGACAGGGTATGAGACGTACGACAGAGCAAGCCTAGCCGGGTCTGAATTCTGCCGGGCTACCTGACAAAAGAGGCTAACAGCTACTTCCAAGGCCTTCTCCTTTTCCTGCATAAGCAATAGAGAAATCAAAATCGACATGATAACAAAGTTACAAAGGACATGAATGTGACATAATTCTCAGGTCTCTATGAATAAAACAGGAACGCAGCAAGGTTCCCAAGAATATCAAATAAACGTAACTTGAAAGCAGTTTGCGTCTATGTATAAA
This sequence comes from Climacium dendroides, assembly GCA_950106755.1. Taxonomy (NCBI): domain Eukaryota; kingdom Viridiplantae; phylum Streptophyta; class Bryopsida; order Hypnales; family Climaciaceae; genus Climacium; species Climacium dendroides. Next base: position 23,876,381 of record OX467091.1, read on the forward strand.
TTTGTTACAGATTCGATGGGAAATTTTCTGTTTATGTCCCAAGCAAAAGAGAATTCTGATAAAAGCGAATCCAATACCTTTTCAGTAACAGAAGATCGAAAATCTTCCCATGCATATCGAAAATATTGTTCCAATTCATCTTTATCCCTGCGCAAATTTCCAGATGAACGGAGAAAAATTCGATCCTTCAAAAAACATTACGGCAAGTTGTGCTAGTCACGTAGAATAGTGCATGCAATAAGTAAGTGAACATCATACAGTAGCTAACCGGGTGGTTAGCTCTTACCTGGGTCTGTTAAGAATCCCATCCTCGAAGTACTGATGAGAAGGCCTTGCCCCCGGACTTGTCGGAGAGGATGTTGTTTGACTCACTTTCTCTTTGAAACGCTCAAGCCATTTCATGATGCCCACCTACTTGACATAGGTTACTTGCATTAAAACTAGCAGTATATGTAAAATCATGGACCGAAACCTCAGGATATCGTCACATCACCCTCCTTGATCTTCAGTTAATCACCTTGTCATATATATCTTGGCAATTCTAGATTCCTGCAATTTGGTCGACCACTCGTAAGCAGAAACGAGGAACATCTGGACTCGGCAAAGAAACCCAAAACCCCGCCATAATATTGGCCTCAAAAGACCATGTTGGAAGCACTTTCATAGAACGGTCACCAGAGTGAGTGTCATAGATGCGGTTCAGGAAATCACGCCTTCTTTCCTCAAGGATTCAACTGCCTTTCACATATAAGGTCCCTGCATTTCAGTCCAAGCAAACATCAATGATTTTGTATAAACACCGTGAACACTATAAACTAATTTTCCGTGCAAGCAGAAATTGACAAATGTCGAGGCAGTCAACTGCTGGATTTGGAGTAGGATTCGTATGAATTCGGAAAAAAAGTAGACAACACCGTGTATTGGCTCTGGACAGAAGGAGAGGGGGTCTTGCATTGACAAAAGATACATAACTTGTACAGTGAATGCGCATGTGACATTCACCCCACGTTTCCTCAACTTTTTTAACCTTCTCAGTCCAGGGTTTATGTCGCACTTCCCTCCTCTAGCATCGCCCTCTGTCCAGTTCAATACGAGGAGGGCCGTAAATAATCCATTCTCTCAAGTAAATGCTCAAGAAAGACCATTCAGTGTCCGTTGGCGCACTCTAGCTGGAACGCGACTGGACATTTGTGAGGACCTTGAATTTCGCAAGTAAACACAACTCGGTGACAAGTTCTGAGCCCCTGCTGCTAACTAAAACTAATGCGATAACGACTCACAAAATTCACGAAATTCATTTCGTCTGACAGAATTTAATAGAAATCTCTAGTTAAAGCAGAACGAGGACAACAACTAGCGGATCAAGAATGACCGAGCTCTCATTTCTCACAATTATTCAGCAGTGCTCCCAATCGCCTCACCCAAGATCGCGCTCAAAATCCTCGCATTGTCATTTAGGTCCCCAGTCATCCAGTCCTGATTGTCATCAAATCAAGCTAGAATCTGACACCATTCTTCTCCCCGGAATGTGCATACCAAAACCAAAATGCGCACATCTAACACTCTCGTCCCCTACCAACCGCTCTTTCCGCTCCAAACCGAACCAAAAATACTCACATTGCTGCGCCCTGCCTAGCCACAGACTCTCACATTGTTGAATCACCATCCAGAACTCCAAACCACCATCCCATACGCGAAATGACGATCCAGCCACATACTCGCCTACTCATCCGAAAAGACTCGCCTCAACAGACGATCAAACAAGAAACAAAGCCGCGAAAGCAGAAACCAAACCTCAGGCGCAAGGGAGGACAACAATCTACCCAAGAATTGAAGTCGCATTACGATCGCCGCAAACCACGACCAGCCAACAGCCTTTCCAAATAAAATGCACTCAAGCCACAGGCCACATTACAAGCGATAGGCATTTGCGGAACCCTACCAAAGAGTACCTGGAGGCGGCATGGAATGGATCGGCCAGGGGAAGGGAGAGAAAGGTGGTAGTAGATCTGAGGAGCAGGTATGGAAGGGAAGATGAAGAGAGACGGGGGCGCAAGCACAAGGAAGGCAAGTTACAATAGCAAAGTAGAAGCAGGTTTAGTATTGTAGAGACAACAACGGAGTGAACGACAATGGGAAGAAGGAGCGGAATGCTTACTCTGAAGCTCGCAGCAAAATCAGGCGCTCACTCACTTCCCCGGCGCAACTCCCTCCGCCGCGATGGCTCTCAAGGAAGCTCTTGCTCCCGGCCCGGCCCGGCCCGACTCGACCCAACCCGGCCCGACATGTGGGCGCCACCCCGCGACGTGAGCCCACCCTCCCGCACCGTCACCATCAATTCTTTTTACTTGTGTAAATTGTTCTTTAATTTTCTATTGCCGGTGGCTATTATTATTAACCTCTCGGTTACATAACTACAGAGTTCCACATGTGGGGTCAGTTTCAACAACAAATTAAATTTTCCACAGTAGCAAAAGGTCCACGTCATCTTAAAGTAATCACCGAATGTTATTTAGCACTTTTGAAAAAAACTGTTCAATTTATGCCAAATCTAATTTTTAGAGAGGACTAGCAGTTGGCGCTTGCTATGCTACGCATTCATCATTAGAATTTTTATGTATTAGATAGAATGCAGAACTAAAATTTCAATAAATCTTCAAATAAAAATGACTAAAATCTTTGTATATTTTTTTTAAAAGTAAGCATAGAGTGAAATGTACAATAGAAATTTATTGAATGATGAATGAAACATATGCAATGGTAAATTTTTATAAAAGATATACATACATTAGAATGTATTAGAAATTTGACTCTATTGTTACAAAAAATGGCAACCAAATTGAAGAATTGAAAAGAAAAATTTATAAATCTCAAAAACTTTGTGAACAACTTAATTGTTGTGGAATCCAAAATCGCTTCAATTGAATAAATTTCTCAAAATTATTTGGTAGTAGCAATAAAAAATTGAAATTAGAAGCTCAAAGCTCATACAAGCAAAAAAATCATAGAAGTGCAAAGAAGTTTAAAGCCAAGAGAAACAATGGATTTGCTACCTCTATAATATCATCCTATGGATCCTCTTTAATATCACCTTAATTGCAACAACTATATTATTTCTATAATATCATACTTTGTAAACAGTGATATTACAAAAGTGATTGCAAAGTGCTACTCTATTTCTGTAATATCACATTGTATGAAAATACGATTTCTATGTATGCATGATTGAAAATATCCTTACAAAATATATAAAATAATTATTTTAAAGACTTATTGAAATCATTATCATGCATTCTTACAAAATATATCAAAATTTTACTAATATGTCATACAATCAATGCGTAGTATAGCAAGCATGAACCCCCTAGTATTAATGATAGCATTTGTGATATTATAGAGAAAGTTATGATTTTAGTAGTATGACTAGCAATAGTGCAATGAAATTTTATCCATTAAACTGGCCGTTGGCGCTTGCTATGCTATACTACCTCTATAATATCACCCTATGGATCCTCTTTAATATCACCTCAATTACAACAACTATATTATTTCTATAATATCATCCTTTGTAAAAGGTGATATTATAGAGGTGATTGCAAATTGCTATTCTATTTCTGTAATATCACATTGTGTGAAAATACGATTTCTATGTATGCATGATTGGAAATATTTTTACAAAATATTTAAAATAATTATTTTAAAGACTTATCAAAATCATTATCATGCATTCTGTTCAAATATATCAAAATTTTACTAATATGTGATACAATGAATGCGTAGCAAGCATGAGCCCCTAGTATTAATGGTAGCATTTGTGATATTAGAGAGGGACTTATGATTTTAGTAGGATGATAGTATGACTAGCGGTTGGCACTTGCTATGCTACGCATTCATCATTAGAATTTTATAAGAATTTTTATATATTAGATAGAATACAGAACAAAAATTTCAATAAATCTTTAAATAAAAATGACTAAAATCTTTGTATAATTTTTTAATAAATAAGCATATATTGAAATGTACAATAGAAGTTTATTGAATGATGATTGAAACATATGCAATGGAAAATAATATAAAAGTTACACATATATTAGAAAGCATTAGAAATTTGAATAAAAAATACATTGTTACAATAAATGGCAACTCAAATTGAGGAATTGAAAAGAAAAATTTATAAATCTCAAAAACTTTGTAAACAACTTAATTGTTGTGGAATCCAAAATTGCTTCAATTGAATAAATATCTCAAAATCATTTGGTAGTAGCAATAAAAAATTGAAATCATGAAAGCTCAAAGCTCACAAAAGCACAAAATCATAGAAGTGCAAAGAAGTAAGAAGCAATGGAATTGCTACCTTTATAATATCACCATATTGATCCTCTTTAATATCACCTAAATTGCAACAACTATATTATTTCTATAATATCACCCTTTGTAAAAGTGATATTACAAAAGTGCTTGCAAACTGCTACTCTATTTTTGTAATATCACATTGTGTGAAAATACAATTTTTATGTATGCATGATTAAAAATATTTTTACAAAATATTTAAAATAATTATTTTAAAGACTTATTGAAATCATTATCATGCATTCTATTCAAATATATCAAAATTTTATTAATATATGATACAATGAATGCGTAGCATAGCAAGCATGAGCCCCTAGTATTAATGGTAGCATTTGTGATATTACAGAGAGAGTTATGATTTTAGTAGTATGATAGTAGAGAGTCTCCTCTAGAAGCATATAGTAGATTCCAAAGGAGAGGAACTTGACTAGTATTCAATTAGAAAAACTTTCAAAATGTTTTTTCTTCTTCAATATATTTGTTGTAGTATATTTCTCTATTGATTAAAGTTTGCTAGTTTTTTTTCAAGCTTTGAAAATCATTTAATTTAACATTGCAAAATATGAAAAGTGTTGATTTATAGTCATTATCATCTAAAGGATTGTGACTCAATTCAAACAAAATGTATCTAAAACCACCGTTGTGCAAAAAAATAGTGAAGTGGAAAATAGTGAAATTTGCAAAATTTAGCCATGCATGAGTTTTAAAAAAAAAATTCAATTCTTGTGAAGAAATTCAATCAAGTGGATTGCAAGATAGTAATATTTGACATTAGAAGAAAAGACTCTTATTCATTTTTATCTCCTCAACAAACTTAGAAGATTATAGCTCATCTAAAAATCAAATTTTGATACTATGCATAGCTAAGATTGTGCACATTGCATACTATTATATCAACTAAGTTACAAGCATGCCCCATATCATAAATAAATGAAGTGTATAGCACATACCACCTAAACTAAAAGTTTGATTTTTTTTTAAATTGACTACCTCCAACTTCCTTCTAGGTAAGAGCTTTTCAATTTGCACCTTTCTATGACTATGAGTGCCACTTCATGGCCACTAATGTACAAGTAAAAGACATTAGAAAGTTTAGATTGTACATTATTGAGACATAGTGGTACAAATAGAGGGGGGATAAATTGTAGGATAAATAGGATATACTAGGCTATTGAAACTTTGCAAGTATTTACATACTTCAAGGGCCTTGAATTCCTATTGTGTAGATAATCTAGCCTTCAAACCTTATAACACTAGCCTTCAAACCTTGCCTCTACTTTACAATGATTATATTAAAAGCACCAAAGATATTTTAATAAAGAAGATAATTAGTATATAATGGCATGAGTAAGTGTATGAACCTAAATAAGAAGAAAATAAACCTCCATTTTCCTAACCATATAAGAAATAATATCGCACTTTAATTAGGATCTCTACATAAATTAAAATTATTAGGTAAAGTTTTATCTAAGTTCCTATGATTATAGGACAAAAAATGTTGGTTTAACCCTTTGAAAGGACCAAACTACATTTTTTGGCAACATAGCAACTTCTAACTACACTAAAATTGGTAAATAGTGTTGGCTACACTAATTGTCAACAATGAGACTAATTGTGATTTGCAAGGTTAATGTTATAACATCATTTACCCATTCTAACACTATTTTAGCTCTATAATAAAATTTGGTCATTTCAACATTTCTATGAGAGTGCATTTAGTGTTAGATGGGAACAAAATATAGAAGTTGGAATGGTAATATAATAAGTTATAACACTACTAGAAAATTTCGTTTTTCTATTGTTTTAGTTGCGTTGATCCGGTCAAAATGTGACAGAAATCTGTTGATCCAGTTCACTACAATCCTATTTACCAATTTTAGTATACTATTGAAATTTTCATTTTTTTTCATTTAAACTTTCACACATCATAAGGACAAGGCTTTACTTTAAGGCCCAATATTTTTCACAACTCATGACTACAAAGTTAAAAAGGTTTTGTATGATGTATAGCTGTTTTCCAGGCAAATAAATAAAAATCACTTCTTTTGGAATAAAAAATTTGAAATTGTTTTTTTAAACATATATACACATATATATACACACATATATATACACACATAGATATACATATTAAGTATAGATGGTCAGGACCCGTGTCACGTAAACGGTCACACTTTCATCCCGCTTTTTTCATCCCATTTTTTCATCATGCCCCTATTGTATTGCATTATTGTTACATTTCAACAGGCACCGTTCTTGTATATACATATATCTCTTTATATACATAGAGATATAGACATATATAAATTCAGAAATTATTAGATATCACTCAGAAATTATTGAGTAAATTTATCAAACCATAACATCCAGCCGCGAGATATTTTTACTTCAGAAAGTGAACTTCTTATCAAATTTAAGAGTAAATAATTGAGAAGTCCAGATATTTCCAAAATTAAAATTAAAAAGTCGACGTTCAGAGAGAAGATTTTGGACCCAGAATCATTTTTGAGCGCCAAACAGCATTCTAATTTTCCCCGTGATATGAGGGAGTCAAGGAGAGGACCGACCTCCGTCCATCCATCGGTCGGTCTCACCCTCAACAATTCATCCACACTTCATTCATCCATTCGACTTATCGTATTCATCCGGAATGGAAGACGCACGAGTAATCGCAAGGCGCGTTACTAAGCTTTTCACATCGAACTGTTGTTTCATTCGCATCTTCCTCTTCCTCGAGGCTGCGCCGGCCTCCAGGTTTCTCTTTCTCTTGTTTGGCAAACCCTTGCCGCCTCTGTCATTCTTGCGTCCTCTTCCCTGCCGTTCTCTTGCTTTCACTGCTGCTTTTATCAAGGATTCGACTGTTGCAGAGTTGCGGAGTTTTTCCTCTCTCTGTGCGGTTTAGGGTTGGTTTTCAGGCAGTTTTGAGAGGTACCCTATCGCTGCGCCATCATGGCGGAGCATCTTGCATCCATCTTCGGGACAGAGAAGGATCGTGTCAACTGTCCGTTTTATTTCAAGATTGGAGTCTGTCGTCATGGCGACCGCTGTTCTCGCCTTCATAACAGGCCGACGGCAAGTCAGACTCTGTTACTGGCGAACATGTATCAGTCACCGGATGCTGGCTTCCACGGCGGCGTGGATCAGCACGGGAACATCCAGCAGTCGGATCCCCGTCAACTTCAGGAGCACTTCGAGGTTAGTTGATTACTATTTTGTTATAATCATTTTGCGCCTCGCTCGTTGGAATAGTCGGTTGCTGGTTAGGTTTATCGTTTTCTGTCTCTCTCTAGGGCTTTGCCGTGACTGTACAATACGTTTTATTTTGGAACTAATGGAGTTTGCGTATGCTTGTATTTTTCTGCCCGTCTGACTCTTCGTATTTCGCTTATTCGTTGCCGCAGGATTTCTACGAAGACATATTCGAAGAGCTGAGCAAGTATGGAGAAATTGAGAATCTGAACGTGTGCGACAATCTTGCTGACCACATGGTACTTTTTTGTAAACTGTGCTTGTGATTGAATGAGATGGTTCTTGAATCAACAAATCATAAGCCTGATGATTGGTTTTTCAGCGCAGTTTCTACTTTGTAATGTCTGACAATAGTTTTCTTGTATTCGTCATGTCTTCTTCTCATTGTTTCCCTCTGGTGTTTGACAGATCGGGAATGTTTACGTGAAGTTTCGGGAGGAAGAGCACGCTGCTGCTGCCCTTAACGCTTTGAGTGGCCGATTTTATGCAGGTTTGTGTCTCATCTGACCTTCTGAACGGTTCTTCTTTTGAAGAGCGCTCTTTGGTTCCCCTCAACTATTTCTCACTTCGTGCCGCATCGTCGGTCTGCAGCTAGTATTCTTCCGTCTATGCTTTGCCATGTTTCTTTTTATTTCTGAGTGTGTTGCTGAGGTTATGCAACTCTTGTGGGAGTACAGGTCGGCCTATCATTTTGGACTTCTCTCCAGTTACCGATTTCCGGGAAGCAACTTGCCGGCAGTATGAAGAGAACACCTGCAACAGAGGAGGTTATTGCAATTTTATGCATCTGAAGAAAATATCGAGAGAATTGCGACGCAAGTTATTTGGGAACTACAGAAGGCGCAGCAGGAGTCGCAGTCACTCCCCCTATGGTCGCGGTGAAGCCCGTGGTCCACCAAGCCCCCGGCGTTATGGCGACAGGTTAGTAACACTAGGCATTTCCGTCATCTTTTTTTGTTGGTTTGTCTGTAGATAAATTATCTTCTCCTGACTGTTACTCTCAAGTAGTGCTTGTTGATGTGTTATCCTACTTGTCTTTTTTTTTCCTTACTAGTTTTTTTCTGTTTTGTTTGCAGGGATTTTTATGAACCTCGACGGGGACGAGGACGAGGAGGTGGCCGTGGTTATGGACGAAGGTACGAGGAGTGGGATGATCGGCGGTATGATGATCGCAGGGGTGGTGGCCGTTCGGATGGAGGTCGGAGACGAGATAGAAGCAGAAGTAGAACACCTCCTTCAAGAAGGGGTCGTAGCCCTGGTGGCCGTGAAGGTTCTGCAGAAAGACGGGCTAAGATTGAGCAGTGGAATCGTGAACGTGAGGAACGTCAAGCTGCTGAAAGCGCCCCTGCTGGCTCTCCCCCTCGAAGAGAACCTGGCTCCCCGCCTCGAAGAGAACCTGCAGCTTATGATAACGAATAGAGGCCGAATCACTCTGGTTTGTGTTGCGTCACTCTCTTGTGATTATTCGTGTTAGGTCATGCGCAGGTTCACAGAATGTAAATCCAAGGGCAAACTGGTCTGTGCAGTCTCTGTCGGTTTACTGACAAGAACCTGAGCTTGTGCGCAGGTCTCAGGTATAGGTGCAATGTGCAACATTGCTGCTGTGCAGCAGCAGTCTAGCTGCTATTGATATGAACACTTTGAATTGTGAGCAGTCAGAGGAGCATCCTACTACTATTCTGGTGAACAGTTTTTCTTGTCAGTGTGCAGAGTACCTTAGGAGTGCAGGTGCATGTTGTGAAAGTATATGGTAAGTGTGCTCACAGTTGTGTCAAGGTGTACCTGCAGGTTGCAGGGATCCCAGTTCTGCTGGTTAGACGCTGAGGTTAAGAGTTAACATGCCCTTTGGACTGAACAGGTGAAGGTGATCCACAACCAGCAGGTGCAAGCAAACAGGGGCGATTTTCGTGCTGTGGATTCCTGTCGGACAATCAGGAAGTGATGCAGGGCCTTGGAGGGTGCGGACTATTGAATAGCTTTGATGGCAGCGGTTGTTGCTGTGTGTGCAGGTCCAGGCATCAGGACTAGTTTTATGTAGGACCAGAATTTTGTCTTGAAACGTGCATGCTTGTTTCAGGTCTTGCAGGGTATGTAGCATGCAAGATTTTATATCTGGTCTCTATGAAGCACCTTTGGAATGTTTTAGGCGTTTACATGGTTGTATTCTTTTCAAGGAAGTTTTTTTTGGAATATCGTTTGATGCTTTACATGTTGTGCATGTCAAGCTTGCTTTGGAAAGGGGTTGTAGGAAGTGAGGTTACTCTGGGTTGTCTCCTGTTCTGGTGCAAAAGAGTTCACTTCGTTAGCTCAAAAAGTTTAAAAAACTTGAATTGCCCCAAGCAAATCACTCAAGGATTCTGCGCCGTGAAATAACCGGGGACTCTGAACTCATGGCTATGAGAATGAAGTTATGCCTGTTACAGTAATCTGGTCGAGGTGGCTTTTTTGCTTGAATCTTTAGAATATTTTGGGAATTTTTGGACCCAACATAACACCTTCAATAACCCTTAAAGAGCATCCCCACCAGTTGCAATCCGTATCCCTATCCGGATGAAATTCATCCAGATAGGGAAGAAACCCTCCCCACCAGCATTCTGTATCCATAAATTTTTGGGGAGAAGGGGTTCCGATCCCCTAAATGGGATGTTAGATGGGGGATTGGGAATAGGTAACCTGTATTCTCATTTTGTCCTTAAAGTACTTGATTTTTACTTTGAAGCTAACTAATTTTGGAACCTGGAAGTAAGCTTCACCCTGGTCTGCTGTAAATCACCCTAGTCAGCTGTTTGCCTTCAATTGTGCAAATAGGATTTTGATGGTGAACAACTATTATGTTTATCAATGTTCTGACTGATGGCAGGTGGGCTTGAGTTTGATGGTTAATTATTGTTAATAACTTAGGCATACTAATTAGTAGATTAATTAGTAACCATACTAATTAGTATGCTTTAGACACTAAATAAGCTACTACTAATTATTATATTTTAGTGAACACATGAAATAGTGAAATTAGGTAGTTTCTTGACATTCTAAACAATATAAATATTTATTGTTTCTCTACAAAAATGCATTACTTTTGAATTAAGTATTGTGGGGTTCATAAGGACTTATGAACCTCGATGCACATTTTCATGTATAAACAAAAATATTTGTAAGAATATTTGTTGATTTTGATGGCTTCCAAAGTAACTTTTTTAAAAGAAGGCAACCTAATTGTTAAGGCAATCGAATTTTATTATTTTGTGTACTTAAATTGAACTAAATTTAATTATAATAAATTGAAAATAAATTGAAAGGGGAATAATTTAATAAGTAGACTTCTTAGAAAAGTATATTGAAGACAAATGTGGAGACAAATGTAAACATTCTCATCTTTGTTACAAATAATAAACAAACACTATACTTATGTAGAATGAATACATTTTGTGAATAGAAATGTGTAATGATGGAAATGATTGAAAAATATATATCACCACTTCATTGCATGTCATGTGCTTTTGAAATGATTTTCTATTAAGATTAATGATATTCAATTGAATTTTATTACAATAGATTTTCATTCTACTACCTTCTACTAGTAAACTAATAAAATAAATAACTAGAGAATTCTTTGAATAATTAGAATGTGTGAACAATAAAAATGTTTTTTTATTTAAATGTAGAGGTACACCTCCTAAACTAATGAAATAAATAATTAGAGAATTCTTTGAACAATTATAATGTGTGAACTAAGCATTGAACCAAAACAATAATAAACCATATTTTGTTGACCAACTATGTCTTTTATGTCTCCCATCAAACTATTTGGTAATTATGTGGGTAATTTGTTTTGGTTTGGAGAAAGACTGGTGTATCCCCTTATTTTTGGACGAAGTTCCATGATAGGGATACGGATGGAGAACAGACTGGTGGAGATGCTCTAACCCTGAAACGTTCCGCCGTCCATATTCTGGAGGATGAACAAAGGGCTTGGATGATGAATAGAGGGTTGTAGGCATTGATTTGTCCAACCAACTTCTCACTCATCCAATGTAATACTTAAATGTTGAAAAGACAACCTTACTTACCAATTTCAAGAAATTGTAATAAATGATATATCTGTTTAAAGATATAAGCAAAAAAGTGCCAAAATTCTAAAAAGGATCAAGATGTTTCAAGGTTAACCTTTAAAAGAAGGAACTGCTAATCATGGAAATCATCCCTTTTAGGTACTCTATGAATCATTCACTTAACCCTTAGAGTATCCCTACCAGTCTCTTCCCCATCCCTTCCCTTTCCGTATCCCAATTCTACATTCAAGAAGATAAAGATGGAGAAGAAACTGCTCACCAATCTTCCCTATACTTGGAGGTTGGAAGAAAAAACTAGCCTTTATTTAGGTACTCAGATAGTGGAAGAAGGTAATTTTGCAGTTCTTGCAGAATTCAAGGAACTTTACCTCAAATAAAAGGAATACACATCATCTAGATGGAATAAGAACCAGTATAGGGTTTACTCAATCCTTGCAGAATTCAAGAATCCCGAATAAAAGGAGTACACATCATCCAGATGGGGTAAGAATTAATATAGGATTTACTCAATTTGAGTTCCATACTGAGATCCCTATTTGCAAAACTCAGACCTCTCTTCCTCCAAAATTTGGAGATATAGTACATTGGTGGGGACTAGCTCTTTCCTATCCGGATGATTTTCATCCGGATAGAGATAGGGATCTCCATTGGTGGGGATGCTTTTAACCCGTGAATGTCCTTCAATGTCTAGTCAGGCATTTAGCGTGTGATGAATGATAAAGAATCTTTCCATATAAGATGGAAGTGCAACTATTCATTTTCCAAATTTTATGGGAAAAAGGAACGTCTTCTACCCCAATTATGATTTCCATGGTAATTAGCTTGTCGTTTGAGGGTTAAACGTCAAGGTGGATATCTTGTGTCTCATGAATGACAAAGAATCTCTCCATGTAGGATAGAAGTGCAACTATTTATCATCCAAAGTTTGTGAGAAAAGAGAATGTTTTCTATAATAGCTTGTTTTCCAATGTGTCTTTTCATTTTTTTAAGCCAACAATTCACATGGTATCCAAAAAAATGATTTGTACGGTGACCAGTTTGTTATTTTAGGTGTTAAAGAACTGCAAAGATATGCAAAAGCGTGCTAACCTTCTCAAAACAAAATTTCGAGGATAAAGAGTTGCACTTTTGTCCAAGTACAAGGATTCTATATTGGTGATTTTGGAAATCAGTCTTTTGGTTATAGTAGTAGAAGGCCTTCCCTTTTCACAACAAAACTTTGAGGATGAATAGTTATACTTTCTTCTTATTAGAAGGATTCTGTGCCAAATGTCATCATCAACTATCTAGGGTTAAATGTCCTTGTCAACAATTTAGGATTAATCTTTAATCCTTGCCCCCTGGAGTTCCAAGGCCTCTTTTTCATCAAAAAACACTCATAATTTTCATTTCTAAGGTAAGAAGCTCATAAATTGACCATCTAAAGGATAATAGACCTTTGTAGGAAAATCAATAGAGTACAATATTTTTCACATATTTTTGGTAGAAAGAAAAAAGAGAAACATATTGTTGACTTAGAATGAATTAATTATGAAATTTCAAAGTAAAAGGTACATAGATAGCTATTGGTGCTCACAGATTGAACCAATCTTCAATCAAAATCAACCTTTGAATGGAGCACTTCAAACTTAGAATGTTTCTATAATTTTGTCTCTTAGAGAATGGTCCACATCATGCTTTCATTTATTTTAGCCTTACATGAATGTACATTTTACTCGAAGGGATCCAAGAAAACAATTGAAAAGCAAAAACTGCATTAAACAAACTGTGATCCATTTTTGAAACTTTTATGCATTATTTATGACAATTTTATAAGTCTCTCACAATTCAAGTTATCACTTAATTCAAAAATGAATTCTACAAGTTATTTTTTCATGAAGATATTCTAATTGCTCAAAAAGCAAGATCGTCCATAACTTTCTCATAACAAATCCAAATAGAATGAATCAAAGCTTGCCATGTACATAAAAATATAATCTATATAGAAAAAAATTTAAATATTTTTACTTGAAGTCTTTTTGAAGGTTTTCTTTACTTGACAAACAAACAAAAAGGCTGTTTGTTCCGTAGCGTTTGCTATTAGACTCCGACTGAAATAAAAATTATATTTTCAGAAAGCTAATGTGTTTTCCCATATTCATTAAAAGATTCAGAAAATCATGACAAATATCAAGACTATAGGAGCCTACCCAAAACCCATTTTGTCCCCCAAGGGGACAATGGGACTTTAGGGGTTAAACAACGTGGAAATGATATGTTTTGGTACTATGTGAATTGTTGGTTTAAAAATTGAAAATATCTCATCAGGATAAATTATTGGTTTAAAAAATGAAAAGATTACATTGGAAATTAAACTATTGTAGAAGACAGGTCTTCTCTTTTTCCATAAAATTTGGAGGTTGAATAGTTGCATTTCTATTCTAAATGGAGAGATTCGTTAGCATTGACAAGCTAGAAAACATCCTCAACATCATTTATAAGTTAAAGGATAGGCAGATGACCATGAATATCATTTCTTTTTGGCATTGTTTGAATACTTGGTTAAAAAGAATCCAAAAGTACTCATTGGAAGGCAAACTACTATAAAAGACCTCCCCTTTTCATGTTAAATTCTAATGATGAATAATTGCACTTATGTCCTACATGTAAAGATCAACCAAGAAACAACCTTAGCATCGTTTATATATTTATCCTCAAACATCCAAGGTCTTCTCCGAAATTCACAATTTGAAAAAATCCATTATAAAGTCTTATTTGGAAGAATATCTTGGAAAAGTAAAAGTTATAGATTTTGGATTTTAGATTCCATCCATACAATTAGCAGGGTTGTCTCGGACACACGTCCATCTTGAAATCGCGTCCAAAATCCGGACGTCTAGACCTAATGACGCGACCCGACTGTGGTTGGCCGGCGTCCAGTGGTTGGTCGGATGCCTGACAAAGTGGTCGGGCGGACCGACGTTGGAGCGGTCGGGCGGACCGCCAATCCACAGGTTCAGCAGTGGACGGACCGTCCGATCAAACACAGTCCGCCGGTTCGGGATAGGTTCGCGTTGTCCGGATTAGATTCGGGAAGGACAATTTTAGGTCTGGGAGCGGACGACTATATGAGTGGGATAACAGTTTCTAGTGGCCAAACTTCACAAGGAAATGAAGTGCTTGAACGTGACAGGTCTCCATCCATACCATTAGGCCAATCTGGAGAAAAACAAATTACATGCTTGAGAGAAAATGGATGTGGACAAAACAAGCTTGAGAGAAAATGAATGTGGACAAAACAAGCTTGGAATTTGGAGAAAAATTGGCTGACAAGAGCATCGAGGGACCAAGCTCCCTAAGCCCTAAACCGCTAGAGGTACTAGACAAGGCAGATTCAAGTTTGAAAGAGTGCAAAAGTCCGAATATGGTCCACAATGGCCAAGGCAAAAATGACAACGTCCAAAGTTCACAATATCCACCTCATACCAATCTTCCACCCGCTCCACGCTCATTGTTGAGCGGTGGAAGTGGTAGTATTACTTTGGGGGTTTCAGGGAGTTCTCAATTTAAATTGCAAACTTCCAACGTTCAAGAAGAAACTGTGAAGCGGAAATTCACTAGTTTAGGGTGTACTACTGATGGGGAAGATGAGACATTGGAATCAATGTTGAAAAGCATAGCAGGTCGCCCACCACAATGTTTTGAAAGACCAACAGACATGAAACAACAATCTCTAAGTGAAATAACAGCAGTTGCTTGCCAACGGAGGCAATAGACAGATGAAGCAATGGTAGAAGAATCCGCTAAACCTAAGAAGAAACGAGTGA
Organism: Climacium dendroides; assembly: GCA_950106755.1. Taxonomy (NCBI): domain Eukaryota; kingdom Viridiplantae; phylum Streptophyta; class Bryopsida; order Hypnales; family Climaciaceae; genus Climacium; species Climacium dendroides. Next base: position 23,891,856 of record OX467091.1, read on the forward strand.
TGGAACCGTTTGCTATCTCCCCAAGGAAGAAAGTACATGGAAGAAGACCCCCCTTGGATACACGACTATCCCTTCTAGTTCTTCCCACAAGGAAAGGACGATCGGCCGTTGGTCTTCGAGAACACATACTCAGTAATAACTTGTTACAGAGGAAGTATGATCCAAACGTATGCAAGGAGAAGAAAGCTTCTACACCTAGGGAAATCAGAGAGAAAGCAAAAAAAAATTGATTATCTTTATCAGATGATGAAGGCAACACTTTCGACGATGAAGACGACGGATGAATATCAAGAGACTATAGTAGTGGGGCAGAGATAAAAGGAGATAGTGATTATCACCCTTAGGAATTGAATCTTATATTCTTAGAACGGGTTAGATTAGAGTACATTACATAGATAGTTGTTCAAATCTTTATGATTTGAATTTGGAAGAGCTTATGAACTTAGGAGAAATGAGGTTTGACATTTGACATGCATTGTTCTATAATATGAATTTGCGTGTTTATTTTGAAAAATGTAATAAACCTTTTATATTCATTGTTTTTGGTTGAATGGTTGAATAGGAAATTGAAGAAGTCTTTACTGTGTATATTTTGGTTATGAATTCTCCATGTACAAAACAAATAAATCAGATAATTTCTTGGGAAGGGTTAGAACTTAGAAATAATGAACCTCAGACAGAAATCTTGCATCAAAACTGAAATCTGTAAATACAGAATTACAGAATTCGTGGTTCTTTGTTGCCGACCGGCCGCAACCGCAGCGGACTCTCCGACCGCATAGAAGGCCGCAGATGGGCCAACCGCAGGTCCGCACCGGACTGTCTGACCGCACGGATGGGTCGACCGCAGGTCCGCAACAGACTGTCTGACCGCACGGATGGGCCAATCGCAGGTCCGCAACAGACTGTCCAACTGCTAGGGAGGCCGCGGATGGGCCGATTGCAGTGGACGGGTCTGACCGCATAAAGGTAACACGAATGATTAAAAGCTCATCTGCCATTCGGGAAAGTGAGTTTTTTGAATCTCATTACTATGATAATTTCCCATAATGATACTTAGAAGACTGTGGTTCTGGTCTTGAGGTCTGAGGTTCGATCACTTGCGGTCATGATTGGGGGGGGAGAATGATTCGATGAAGAAGTTGGTCCTCTAACTTAAGTAGATGTTCCTATAAGGTTGGAAGAGGTGGAAATTGAATTCCGTTCAAAGATTTTCGTAACACTATTGCGATTCAGAAATCTCCGACCAGAAATCAAAAATCATCCCTTCCAGCCTTCAAGGAACATCAATACCATATGACCATGAAATTTTGGGAAGGGGGAATTTTGGTTTTACAAATTGTACAAATTATACAAAATTTGGGAATGAACAATAACAAAGTTGAAGCCCTTGCCAACGAATCTTGAATGAAACCTACTACTAGAAAATCTAAAGCCTCACAAGGTTGCAAGTACTCGTTTGTACTTAGTTTGCAGTAAAAATCTAAAATATTTTGATTTAGCAACTTACAGTTGAAGTAACTCCAAGAGAAGTGTTGACATGAAATTGTGAAATGATTTGCAAGAGTGAATTACTTAAATATTTTTTGATTTTAGGGCTATAGTGTTGCACAGCCATGTCAATATGTTCCCATGTTGCATTCTTTAGAGAATTACAATGCATATGTTTATATGGTCAAACTATAAATGAAAACGGTTTTAAATGAAAATAAGGTTTCATGTAGCAAAGGGGAAAGCTCTATGTGGCATCCCTACATTTGTATTCTTTGTAAATTGAAACCTCCAACCAAATTGTAAAACAAAATATTTAATCCAAATTTCATTGATTTCCATAAGTAGCGATTTGAAGGTGAACTAAATTCATTGGAATTTCAGAAAAATTGAATTCCAAGTGAATGTGAAATTGAAGTCAATTAGGATTTAGATTCATTTTCAATTTGGATTAAACATTGTATTTGCATTTGACATAATTGGAAATTACATATTTAATTAGATTGGAAATTGAAGTAAAATATAGTTTCATTGAGGACCATACCTCAATCTAAAAATCTATACTGAAAATTGAATTACTGATTTGTACTTTACATTAATAAAATTGGAGAAAATAAGAATTCGATATGGCTTTCATGTGTACTACAATATATTTCTAAGAAAGTTTGGAAAGCTCAAATGATCAAATTAATATTCCAACAAAATTGGAATTGAAATTCTAATTGCAGTACGCTAGTGCATTGTTTTTATTACAATTCCAAATGAATGTGTTTGGAAAAACAATTGAAGTTCTACATTAGAAGGTTATCAAAATCAAAAATTCAAATGTAATTTGAATTACTTGAGTTGCATTCAAATTCAAATTCAAATTCAAATTTGTTACTATTTCTCTCCTATCTTCCATTTCAATTTGAATGCACGTTCCATTTCAAATTGCATTTGCATGTCAATATGTCATGTTCAATTTCAGTTTGAAAGGCAATTTCAATTTGGAAAAATGGAAGTCAAATTCAATTGCAATGATAGTATAACACCCACTTTAAAATTCACATTGGAATATTGACTTTAATGTACATTGATTTCAATCAATTTAAATGAAAATAGAGACTTCTGCATTGAACCTGTTGAATTCATAATTCAACATCATAATAAACAAATTTCTGGGGAGGGTTTACATTGTATAAGTGAGCTTGAAACAACCTTCACTCATTTTAACTTTCTAACTTTCAAGACTTCAAGTCCATAAATTGAAGAATTCATGAAGTTGAACAAATTGCTTGTGTTTCTAAGAGAATATAACAATCATTATAGATTATTAGATTAATGAAAACAACATTAAATTCCTAATGCCTTACATTTGTAATTGACTTATGAGTTATGACTTATTTGTTCAATATTGTTACTGTAGTATTCCAAATTATTTCTCATATGTGACATGCAAAAGTTTATATTTCACAAAGAATCATAATTTTATGATTATAGAAAATGACTGAAGACTTCACTTTTCTTCAATTATATATTTTTTAATATCGCCATAAAAATTCTCTCTTTCTCCCTCTATATATATTTATAGTTTGTACACAAAGTACTCATAAGATGTAACAATGAGTCAATTACAAACATATTTGATGAAGAGAAATATCAAAATTCTAAAAGGGAGTAGAGTTCACAATTACGTGTAGGATTTATGGTTTTTAGGGTATAGGGTTTAGGGTATGAAGTTGTTTTTTGAGTTTCAGATTGAAGGGGCAGAATTCCCGCCTTCAGTTTTTAAAGTTCTGATGTCCTCACCTAAAGATAGTGAGGAACTGACGATCTGCCACCTCACTTCTTTGGATTCTCTACTTGCAAATAATTGAGTTCGGAGAATCCAAATTTATCTACCCGTCCGCTGAGCAGACGGACCGACGGCCGATCGGTCGGGGCGAAAGAAGTTTGGCCATCTACCCATCCACCCGTCCGCTCGGCGGACGGCCCGTCGGTCGGTGCGTCCGTTCGACTCGTCCGTCCGTACATCGTTCTCAACCATGCGATGGAAGGTGCAGACTCGCGGTGTTCGTTCGATCTTGCCGTCCGACCCTTAGGCCAACAGCGATGTCCGCCCCAACGGCAGTATAAAGAGTGCAGCGGACAGCTCAGTCTATACAATTGTTTCCCTTGCAGAGTGGGTGATCCAGTGGCAACTGGTCTCTGTGCCCCTTCCGACTTGGTGTGTGAACAATTCTAAATGAATAAGTGGCATTCATTCATTATTATAATCTAAAATCGCCACGCGGTTGGCCGTGTGGCACGTCCGACCGACCGAGTGGACGGAGATTTTCGTTCAGCCGTCGGATTTAGGGCTGCATTGGACGGCCTTCGCGGTCCTATTCCCCCGGCCGGCCGATCAGGGGCACGGCGGACTCCTCCTCCGTCCGTGAGGTTGGCTCCGTCAGCCCAGTCGGATCGGTCGGCGCCGTCCGCTGTCGTTGCGGTCGCCCCATCCGTGCAGTTGGCACCTTCCGCTCCATCGCCGCTGCGGTCTGCCCCGTCCGCCTAATTATGTGCTCCGTCGGTTCTTCCGTCCGCCCGATCGCCCGTCCACTAGACGTACGGGAGTTGCACAGGTCTATGTCGCCGGACGCTCGAAAACCCGCAGACGCGGATGTTGGATGTCCATCCAGACGTCCGAGCGTCCCAGTGTCCATGCAACCCTGCTTGCTTGATATTCTCGGCCCCCTCCCACACTTCTTGAAATGCCCCTCTCGATAGATTTTGATTCAAAGAAAGATTATGAATCAAGAAGAATACCTACTGATCGTAAATGAAAGCATGCTCCACATTGTTGGCAGGTAGAATGTAGGAAGATAAATCCAATAGGCTTTAGCCTTCCACTCCTTCCTCGGCTCCAATAGCTGCTCTTTTTCTTCGTCCATCTCCATGCTCTCCTTCCCCTTCCAATTGATTAAGTGTCGAGTGAGCAACTCGTCTCCTCTTTCTACCACCCATAGCCAATTGGTGAACTCCTCGATCTTGTGCTTTTGGCCAACTATTTCTACTCTGAGTTGCAAATGTTTCGTGTTCAATTGTGCATATGAAGCTCCCTACGCCACTATCTTCCGATTGGCATTCTCCAACTGACTGGTAAGATTCATCAATTGATTTTGTAGCTCTCCAATACCCGATACCCAATTTCTCCAATTGATTTGCTTGGATCTACAACAATTGGAATTGGGCCTTCATTTGTTAATATTGCAATTGGAGATTTTCGTAATCTTCAAAAAAAATTGGTTGGGCTACTAACTTTCCCAATTGGATCGTTTCATCCATCACCTACTTGTAATACGTTGCTCCCTTCAAATAGAAATACAATTTTGGATAAAAAGTATCCATATTTAATTTATCTAGGCTACTTAAATTTTTTAAAAAGACATTTCTAGGTCCTTATTGAAGTTGCATCATTTTGCACTAGGTTTCCAACAGACCATAGAAAACAATGCCGCTTCCATGTCCCAATTGTTCAATTCTATTGTTCATTTTCTTAAAAACCATAATCAATATATCTTCAAAGCTTACTATGTAAATTAAAATGCCTCAAAGCACAACCTTTTCTTTCTTTTTTGCTAGTGCTTAAGGCCTCATATAGTTTTTGCTAGAAATATATATTTTATCTACACAAATGATCATTATTGAATTTGTATTGAACAAACAAAATAAGATTTACCAAGCTTGGCTTCTATTCTAATTTGGAATGGTAATTTTTTTTTAATTGAATATTTTATGGCAATTTTAACTTTGGGTAATTAACATGATCTATGAAATTCCTAATTATAATAAGATACTAATTTTTGGTTTAGACCACAATGAATTATACTAAAATAATTATAATCTAAAGAGATTTACCCTTGAAGTCCCAAGGCCTTTTTTCCATCAAAAACCATTCAAAATTGCCATTATTATTGCAAAGAGCAAAAAAACTTAAAATTTTTTTTTTTCATATCTAACCGTAGGATCTTGCACTAAACTAGTATATGAATGCGTGGAAGAAATTTCAAAAAATTTGATCTAGTAGATTGCAAGATATTTGCATTTAAAGTGAAGAAAACAAGTTTTTTTAATACCTTGCTTGACTTGGTTATTTGACTTTAAATCTCTTAACTCAAAATTATTGTACTACTAATTTTGATTTTTTAAATTTTTTATAGAGAATGATTGAGTTGAAAATCTAAAAAAAACATTCAACAAAAAACCCCTTAATTTTCACTTATAAAAAAATTGTTATGTAGAAGTGCATTCAAGATTGAAGGGAAAACTATACCATTAATAGTGATTAACAATGAGATTGTTCTAACAAGCAAACTTAACCATGTTTAACAATTTTTTTTGAAAAATTATAAAAATTTCATTCAAAAATGAATTCTACAAGTTATTTTTTCAAAAAGATGTTTAAATTGCCCAAAAAACAAGACTGTCCATAACTTTCTCTTCATTAGTCCAAATAGAATGAATCAAAGCTTCAAATGTAGGCAAAAAATATAATCTTTGAGAAAAAAATTCAAAATTCAAAAATTCCATTTTGTGCAATATTTTGGATTGTCCCTTAATCTACTTTTTGGACTTAAGGTGGCATAACTTTTGCTCTTGGGCACCAATTGAAAAAAAAATTATAACCCCAAAAAACTAATCTAATTTCCTATCTTCAAAAAAAGTTTCAAAAAATCATGTCTAAATTTGAAATCACACAAGTCTACCCAAAATCCCAATAGTCCTTGCAAGGACTTTGGTACTTTAGGGGTTAAGGTTTGTTTGATCATGCAACAACCATTTTGTACTTACATTATTGTTTTGTTGTTTAGTTACCTCCTTAAGGACTAAGTGGACACATTGCATCTTCTTCAAATTTTCAATGGCAAATTCTTGGTAGGGTGAAACAAATCTCAATATTTAGTAAAGTAAAATCTTGTAGAATAACAAGTTGACATAATTGTTGCATTTTCCAATTTTCCAAATTTTTAGTATGAGAAGTATTTTAAAATTTATTTAGGAAATCTAATCTTGTAGAAGAAAGAACAAACATAACTCTTACAATAAAAGGAATAGTGGAGATGGAAGAAATATTTGTCTTGGACATTTCTGATTTCTATTTTGCTCAAACAAACTAATTTTTAATTTTTTTTTAGCAATTTTAAAAATACAAAGTTCAATCTAGTATGATTAAGAATTCAAATTATTTAGAATGATTAAAAAAAAACTGAAGATGTTCCAAACAATTTGGTAATAATATCAATTGTTAATTTTAAAAAATTCAAGCACGTATAAATTTTTTTAAATTTTGTAAGATGCTATTTGGTCACTTTTGGTTTTCTATTCCTTTTAAAAAAATCTGTATGGATATTAAAAGAGTTTTTATTTCTTTTTTATAAATTAAAAAAATACTATTTTTACCTTAGATTCCAATATAATTTTTTGGAGGGATTAAAAGAAAAATTCATCTTCTCATAATTTTTCTTCCCCTAAAGCTGCATTTTTTGCCTATAAGTTGATCATCCAAAATTGTTATAATCTAGAAATCTAATGGTGAATATTTTCCACAACTAACCCCATGCATATTAGACAAAGTAGTCTTTACTTTTGTAAGGTTAAAATTAAAAAATTTAAATCACATCCATGTGCAAAAAAATATAAAAGTGGAATGATTCATTGAAAACCTCCATTGTTAAGAAGTTGTTAGGCCTTGAGGAATTAAGTATAATTTTGGAGGAAGATACACGAACCATGACTAAAAGAAAACCAAGAAAAACATAAATAATCAAGTTAATGCATAGAGCCTTTGTTTTAATTTTGGGTGTTTTCAACTAAGAGTTATTTCTCTCACTCTTTTGGGGAGGAATGTGTACACGTGTCTACTCCATGTCATTCAATTACCACGTCATCAATCTCTGCTGGAGAGCTCGTAATAGTTCCTTCACTTCCTCGGTGTCGCAGTGAGCAGAGTCTTTCTGCTTCGTGCGGTGTGTGCTTCGATTTTCCCAAGGACGCTCAAGGCGCGTGTCGTCTGCAGAAGGAGGATTTGCAGGTACTGCGCAATTCTCTCATTCTTTTTGTGGTTACTGATGTTCGGTGGCGCAATTAGTTTTCGTGAATTAACTTGTGCTGAGCTTTTGTGAGATTTGGGCAAGGTATTCCAAACTCGGACCTCGGTGGGAGTTGAAGGTCTATGTCTAGGGTTTCTTTTCAACTAGAAAGGAATTAGGATTGTTACGTATCGCAGGTAATGTAGAGTACGAGAAGTGTATGGTTTCCGTTCTCTGTAGAGGGAGCTAGAGATTGCTAACATGAAGCAGCAGAAGCAGATGGAAAGATCGGAAGTAGTTGTTTGCAAATGGTTTCACTGTCACTGCTGCTCCTGTTCAGGCCGAAGATGGACCGGACCACTCCTTCTCTAGACCATTTCATTTTTAGGGTTTCATCCTTTTGATCCTGGAGGACTTCCCTCCTGATTTTTTCCTCTTTATTTATTTTTTAACCTTTGAGTAACTGAAATCAGCTTAATTCGGTAAACGTCGTGTGAAATTATGGTTTTGGGTTGATCCGTGGTGCCCTGAAGAAGGTGGAGTGGAGACCTAATTGAATAGGTTACTCTCGCAGTGTTTCCTGATCGTTGGGTTTAGGCGTTTCGAAATTGCGATGTAACAGCTTCTTGTCCTTTAATACCTTTGTTTGAGATCTATTTTGTGTCTCCTTCTTATGATTCAAGGAGAATCATAGTATCCAAGATGCTTTATGATCTTCTTGCTTGACACACATCCGCTTACATCTAGAGTTCAATTATTCTGAAGAAGGAACCCCTGGACATGAATCACTTCAGTGTCTCCCTCAAAAGAAGTTCCCAGATCGACACTACCACAGCAATTTAAGTCTTATTGATTGAATCCAAATCATGTCTTGTTTTCTATTTTTTGGGCTGATGAGCAGTCGAATGTGCACATTCAGAATGTGACGTAAGAATTCACCGCGACTGATAGAGGACTTGATCATTCATCCTTTTATAAATCACTCATCTGTATATTGGTCAGTTTTCATGTCATTTATGATACTTGGGCACCCTATAATGGGCATTCAATGCTTCTGTGCTTGATTAGACATATTATTAGTCCTGTGCACCAGTCCGATCCTCTCCCTCTACACTAATTACATGATTGAATCATTAACCCCATCATGTGGTCCTTGATTTGGTACCCAGTACGTGAGCTCAGGCTGCACCTCCAGAAACTTTGAACCGTCGATTAGAACTCGCCTCTTCACTTGGTGTGCTATATTGATTTACAGTGGGTGAATTGTGTCAAATCAGAAGATGGAGCGACCACCGCAACTCGACTATGCACAGAAGTGGGATGCAGCCATGGACATTACGTTGAGAAGGTTGGTCTATGGATCCCTCGCAGGAGCTGCAAGTGCTCTGCTTCTCTTCAGGAGCCCCACTACCCGCTGGGCTGCTGTGGCTTTCGGTGCAGGTGCAGGCGTTGGTTCCGCCGTCACAAACTCCTCGGAGCTTTACCGTGGGTTGTTTCTTGCCAATTTGTCATCTCTTTCATCACCAAAGTCTGCTGATGATCCCAAGCCCAAGCCTGTCGCCCAAGAAGCTCCCCAAGCTTGAGTTACATTGAGGTTCAAGCAGTGCGGGAGTTTGCCATCTGTTCATGTCTCATGACGCTCAGCACTGAGAATCCAGGTGATTCTCGGATGCTTGAGGCTCTGCAAGCAAGTAAATGAGTTCATGAGGGTAGGATGTTCTTGAAACCATGGGCATTTATGATTGGTAGCATTTCGTGAAGTTTTTGAGGTCATTGTTCGAATGTATAAACTTCTGGTGAAACAAAAACCTTCCATAGGGTACCAGACATTTCTTCGCATTAGTGGTTGGGGCCATGTACGTAACAAATCTTATTCTGATTGTGCAAAGGCTGACGCGGTGAATTTGAAAATTAAAAAGAGAACATGCAAGATATCTTGAATCGTGCAAAGAGTAACTAACCCAGTAACGCTGATGTGGACGAAATGTTTCCTGAGATTGATGTGGCTGACTTTCAGGGTGCAGTTATGCATACATCATTTTTGGCCGACTCCCTCAGTGGTAGGTCTCATACTGTCAGGATTTAATTATTCTAGTGCACATGCTTGGATTGGAAACTGCCATTGGAAAATAAAATCTGTAAGCTTAAATAAATTTGTAAAAGTGTTATTGACCTTGCATTTCTATGTTACCTTTGCAAAGTGTAGAGCAACAATTAACTTAAAAAAAAAATACCGTGTTTTGAAAATGTCATGCTTCGCAATTCCATTGGTGCATGACTTCATTCACAAGTTGTCGGAGGCTCCTTCATAAATTGATGAAAGCGTACTGTATGTATGGCGGTTGCTTTTAGAATTAATTAAAAAAATCATTTTTTATTCCAGAATTCTATGTCTTCATTATTACTTGGAACATTAAGCAGGTGGGGAAATTACTATTTTGAGATTTGCATGAGTGATAGTTTGGCACTTCCAACATTAGTTTATTGTTTTCTATATCTCCCTCCAAGTAATTTCTATTAAAGTTCAATTTCTGATTTTTTCTTCAATTTTTGTCTATCATGATAGTTACATATGATGTCTAGGAAAGTTTGTTCACCTAAAAGATAAGATGGATTAATTTCCTTGCAGCACATAAAAGGTACCTTCTTGATTTTTGGTATCTTTAATAGTGTCTTTGGGATCAATGTTACTTAGTAGACAAAATAGTATGTGGATTGTTATATTAAACTTAAAGAAGTTAGAAACAAAATTGAAAAAATATATAGCTTACAACTTTTATGTTCCACCTAATTAATTTTGATTTAGAATGGTTTTTGAATGGCAAAAAAATGCCAAGCATTGGATTCCACCAATCCTTCAATGATCACAAAATTTGACTTTTCTCATGTCAAATATTCAAAAACACTTGATATAGTACAAGCATGGCAAAGTTCTTGAAAAAAAAAGTTTGCTTCATCCCTCTAGGGGGATTTTTGTTGAAAAGAAGATCATTTATATTTTGTACTTTTATTCTCTCTAAACTTGTCCTTTTCTATTCTAGTTACTATTTGAAACAATTGCATTTAATAACAAGTCATTATTAAGTACTTTTAGAGTTTTTTATGCATCTTTAGAAGTAGCAAAAATTGACAAAGTATCTAACATAATGATTAATGTTATTCAAAATATATTTAACAAGATATTCAAAAAACAAGATTAATAACAAGATATTCAAAAAACTCTTTTTAATTTCCTAAATGATACATGTGTTACATATTATGTGGTTGTTTTAAGAAAATGCATTGTTTTCCTTACAAATTCAATATTTGAATGGCATGATCTTTAAGTGTAATTCAATTTTTGATGGGCTTTTGCATTTTCAAGTCGAATGAGAAAATAAGTAAAACAAGTAAAATTAAAATGTTCATGATCATATTGTGAAAGAAAATTAGCTTGCATATACAACTCTCCAAGGGGTGTTGGCATTGAAATGGTTTAGAGGACGACTTTTGTAAAAATTATATCAATTTAAAAGGACCAAAAAGTTAGATGAAGACCAAGTTAAATAAAATAAAAAGGTGCAGAAAATTTTGGGTTGCATATTTATTAAAAAGAAACCTCACAATATATATGAAGAATTGAAACACTTATGCATGATTTTCAAAAACCCATACAAGAAGTTCCCTCCAATTAAACTTAAAATTCATTCATAGTGTTTATTTATAATTAAATTTTTTATATCAAAAAGACCACAAAGTTGGATAGTTTGTCCCATGATACATGTATTTAAAAAATTATTAAATTATTTTCTTAATGCTATTATTGTTCTCAAAAAATATTCATTTCATATACTGAGTATACAATTACATTATTGTATTCCTTGTTGAAAGGGCTACAAGAGTTTTCCTAAAATAAAACAAATTTAATCCCTTGAGATTGGACCAAAATGCGTTATAAGTGATTATAATTAGGGCCATGTATAGTAATATGAAAGTTGCGTATTAGGGAAAATTAGTACTTTTCAATAATTCACAAGTGCATCCTATTTCAATAAACATCCAATCTTGGTCATATTTGCAAGATGTAACTTAGAAAATTAAAATTGCAAATTTACAAGACTATTAAATACTTTTCAAATGCCAAAGCAAATAAATAGCACAATACACCACAATAATTGAGTGCCTCTTGATTTCTTGATAATACTTCTAAAAGAAGCACAAAACCAAGCACTCTACCATGTTTGCATCCACATCATAGAAAATGCATCACTAAACTTGTTAGTGAGTGCAAGTAATATTTTTGAATTTGTATTAAAAGTTTGCATTGAAAAAATTAAATTGTAGTAACAAATAAGCCAAATGTTAAAATGAAAAAGTTGATGAAAAATTCAAAAATACCTCAAAGACACACTTACACAATGTCTTAATCTTGAAAGGGATAAAGTATAGAGGAGCCATCCATAACCAATCAAGTAAACAATTTTGGATATGATCACGAGTAGTGCAAGATGAAGCAAATATTCCCAGAGATGCAATGATAAAAATTACGGGGATTGCAAAACTTTAGTAATTTTATTGCTTAAATAGAAATTACTATGAATTTTGAAAGGTAGAAGTTATTCTTAGCTCCATGTCCAATCATGTCTAGAGTCATCTAATTCTAATCTTTTAAGAACTACTTTCCCAGTCAATACTTCCTAGTACTTTCTTGCTCACTACTTTGAAACATTTGTCATGACCTTACTAGTCTCAACTTTAAAAAGGAGAAAAAAAATATTTCAAACTTTAGTTGGAAATTTGTTTCAACCTTGGTTGGAAATAACTGTACCCTATATGTTGGATATGGATCTTTAGTCAAGAATGGGTGGTCCTACCTTAAAATCCCTATTATGATAGAAAAGTGGTATATTGTATAACCACCTATTCCCAACCAAGGATCCATACCCACCCTATAGGATGCAACTATTTCCAACCATTTCAAGGCTTCCAAAATTTGTAGTAACTTCAATTGAAGGCATAAAATTACCAAAAAATTTGCAATCCCTGAATCGCTTAAGTAGTCAACTATGGATGGTTCTATCATACCTTTTGAAGATTTCAAGAGTAAAATGAAATCTATACCACCCTTTTAATTTATGAAATTAGTGCAAGTCACTATTATTGTTGTAAGATGCACTCAGCCTAAACATAAAACAATAGTTCTTTAGGTGGCACTAATTTAAAATATCATATGTGAAGGTCTAATTTGGCAATTGAGTGACAAAATTGAATTTCCATATCACATTCTCCGGGGTCTACATCACCTCAAACTATTTACAAGATGACACTTGTCATATTTTTTCAAAAATGACTGAATTTCTTCCAAATCTGACCTTCAGTAGCATAGTATCACACTCAATGCAGTAGTAGGATCAATCAATCTTCACATACGGTGATAGGACATGCCGCCGGCACACCCAACACCGTGCCATGCAGAGGCCTCCTGATTCCGCGGGAAGAACAAAACCAGCCCTCGAGTGTGCCAGTCTCACACTTTCATCTAGATTGTTGCCATTTCATTCCCAGCTCTTCTACACAATTCTTGTCAGCGATGGCGAATCTTCTTCGGCAGCGCCTGGGCGCTCTCTTGGCCCGACCGCCTTCCCTCCAAACCTCACGGAATGCTGTGACCAAGCGCTTCTACGCTTCTAAAGCTCACGAACATGATGACGCCGGTCGGTACTTGATCTCTCGACATTCAAGCCCGCTTTGCTTTTCGAAATTCACTCCCTCTAGTCCAGTGAGCTCATGGTATTCTCGAATCGTGTGATTTTTACGTGGATTAGGGTTGTTTGGAGCATTTCTTGGAAGTCTTTTGTCCTAAATTAATAGTATTTGGAGACTTTCTAAGCTCTTTACTGCGGAATATCTAGTATGTTAAGTGTGCTAATAGTTGCTTTCTTGAATTACGAAATTCGCTCCCTCTAGAGTGTACTCGTGTTCCGTGAGGATGTGGTTTGAGATCACTTGGATTAAGGTTGTTTGGAGTATTTCTTTGAAAGCGTTTGATTTTTCGGAGATTTTCTTAGTTATTAAACAGTGTTCGGTGAGAGTAGTTGTCAGCTTAGATTCTCTCACAAGTTTCTCTTAGGGAAGAAATTCTAGAATGTTAATTGTGCTAATAGTTTTCTTGATTCTCATTTTCGCCTTTCACAAGTGTTCCTGGTCGTGAATTTGGGACGAGTATACGAGAATGCTGAGATGGAGCTTAGAGTTGTTCTTGTTTGTGTTTGATTACTTGAACACTTCGTTACTGGAATTTGACGGAATATTCTCGTCTCATTCCGCAACAGTTGAACGTTTTGTACCGTTTTTCAAACTTTATATGTTTACTTGCAAATTAAGAAGATTTCTAAAACAGAATCGACAAACTCAGTGGAAAATAATCAAGAACGCTTTCGGAAAATTATGAGAATCCGAAATTCCGTTTCCAGTAACTAAGCATGAACAACTGTGTTGGCGGTCTCAATAAAAATGATAAAAGCTGCACTTGCTGAATGTGCGTTGATGTGGTGCTGCAGATGAGACTCACAAGTGGCGCAGTGTGACGATTGCAGCTTATATATTGTGTATCACCATGGGCGTCTACACATTTGCTAATGAGGAACATAATCATGAAAATGGCAACCCGGTATATTAATTTTTGGCATATCCGAAACGATTTTCTTGTCTAATTGTAAAGTTGTTCTAAACATTAAATTTTTAGATTACCGCAGCCAAGTGCGTGAAATCCAAATGGTATGAAATCATCAACAGTAATGATATGGAAGATGTTATAATAGGTTGAATCTCATTTTAACAATAAATTTGATAATAGATGCATTGAGGATGGAAGTACCAAGTAGTTGAACATTTTGATTATTCTAGTTTTCTCATATATAGATTTTTCCATTGGTAATCGCAGGCCTATTCATACTTACACATTCGTAACAAGGAGTTTCCATGGGGTATGTTGTACTCTTTTTCCTCTACTTGTATCCATGTTTTCCTTGAGCTGAAAATGTCTCGAAGATTTAATTAATAGCTCCTGAAATTTTGTTCTTTGATATCTTTCTGGCTGTAAAGGTTAACCCGCATGGTTCACACTCTGTAGTTCCTTACCTTCGTACATGGCATCTGATTTGCTAGAACTATATTCTATTTTGACAGGCGAGGACGGCCTGCTCGAGTACAAGCACCACAAGAGTCACGAGGAAAGTTGATCACTTCGTTTTTCTGCATCATCAGCCGTGTGGAGTTTTGTAATTAGGCTGATTTGTATATAACTGCTCCTTGACAAGCTGTTACGATAGGCTTCCTTAATGTTGCTTGGAACTCTTACTTCAGTTTACCGTTCTGAATAATGTTCATTACGGGTTTATATCTGTAAATACACCTGTGGTGCACAAGGAATGTTGGAATTACAGTTTCGTCTCACGGTACCAATTGTGGCCTTCTCCATAATACTTTCAATTTTCTTCTACTTCGTTTTTAGTACTTGGATATGGTGCAATGATTGGTGATGTCCCGAGAATAGGGGTTATTTATTTTAGTAGAGCCTCGTGATCTTCAGAGACTGGAGTTTTGACTTGATTAAAACAATGGTTCAGATCTTCGATTGGAATGGACGGCAAGCACAAGATCGTTTATGTACAACTCTCCGCTGTTGATTGTTATGTACTCTTTGCTTAAATAATAAAGAGATATGCAGAGTGTAATAGAATCATGTTCTGTCACTGCAACTGTAACAGAGCATTGTCTAGCGAATTGCAGTAAATTGTAATTATGTTGACAAAATGTAGAAATCGTCCCATCTTCAAGTAAACCTATAATCACTCTAAATTGTCCGATACCAAACCGCAACCCTTCCTTGATTGGATCCAATTGAAATTTAATTGTCGAAGTAACTTTTAGAAATCGCCGACATCGAGAGTCTCACGTTGGTAGAGATTGCAGTTAGAGCAAAGAGGTCATATTGCTTGCTCCCAAGACTTGGGTCAAAATGTTTTCGCAGTGCAGAATATTTTAACCCGTAATGAGGTGTACTTTCAAAATGGGCCAAAACTGCCAAGCAATTTTTTTTCTCATTTCTTCTTGAGATCGGATAGAATGTATTCTATCCGAATTTTTTGAGGAACTCACTCTCAATCTTGAAGTTCACATTGAGAGTGAGTTCCTCAAAAAAATTCAGATTATTTGACCTCATGGTTTAGGAGATATTTAAGTTTGAAGTTTATATTTGGGTTTATGGAAATAGGAGGTACTACACTTGAATGAGGAGCATGTCTTTGTGAGAATATTTGAAATGATGTACTTTTTGTGCTCAATGAAAGATAAGAGAGTTGAAAATGTACATGTAAAATTTTACAATATTTAAATCATTGTTCAATTCATGGTAGAGCTTGCAATGCATGGTGGTCACTAAAATGAGTATAAGACTCAATGTTTGTAAGAAAAAAAAGAATGAGATACTTATCTTTTCTTCAAACTCCTTGGATTTGCCATTTTTGAGATGGATTTGACCTTTTTGGGGTGAACAAGAATCACATTGGTTGGCTGACTTTTTACTCCATGCCCAAACCAACCCCCCAAAATGAGCTCTACCTACACTATGCCACTTACTTTGAAAAATTCCACAAGGCACAATTTAAACCAAAAAATATTAAAAGTAAAAAATTTTGAAAAAAAAAATACTATAATATTCTCATAGCAAGTATAGATTAGAGGGTTTTTTAATTATTTTAAAATTTTGACCAATAACTTTATTTCTAAAAAGATTTAAGATCACAAATAATCCTACTTGACTACTATACATTGCATAACAGTCCACACAAGGCAGAGTTTTAATCAGAATTTGATGAAACTACCGCCACTGGATTCATAATGTAGTCTATTTTCTAGATATAATTTTTATTTTTTTGAACACTCAAAATTTTGAGAACGGGCAGTCCAGAAAATAGGGGCAGCGTCCAAAAAAATGGTCGTTTGGATCATTATGGGTTAATCAGATATGCTAGAATCGCTATACAGCAGTCCAAGTTGGTACCACCGACGGAGTAACAGAAAAGATTAGCTGCTATGTGCATTGGCCTACACTGGGATGGAAAGGCGTTGGAAGCGTTCCACTTGACTCAAAAGGGTCCGATCACCCTCACAAGCTTCCGAAAGAAAAGCCACACGAGCCTCCAGTTCTTTGTAGCCTTGAGATGTCACATCTTGGGGAGGTGAAGGTTGATACACCAAAAGCTTCACCAATGCAACCTGCAAACACAACCACCTCCTTGAGCAACTCGGCAAGAGACCAGGAGAGAAAAGACTATCACAAACCTATAAGGTACAGGATCCTAAAGGTATGTTCGCACTTGGGGTTAGGGGTGATGTTTACAGTGTGATTCCGGTCCAGAAGTAGGTCTAAATTCGTTCGTAAGACCCTCGGTAACAACACTCTTTAACACAAAGTGCGAACATACCTTAACTATTACGGACCCGATCTTGTCTCATGTACAGACCCTTGTTACCAACAGCAACTCATCTATTCATAGACATGGTTGGTCTTCACATAGCAAGCTGGATGGACGCAAGACTTGGGGGTAGATATTTGTGACCACTGATCTTTAAATGGATATGTGGTAGTTCACTATCCCTTCGATAGTGTTGTACAACCTCCCCCTTCGAATGATAGCATAAGAAATTCATGCGTGGCGATAGAAAGTTGATCTCTAGAGAGTCTAGCTCACAAAGTGCATCCTCGAAAACTCTATTGAGTGATCTCCCAAAAATCACTCCTACATGATGGTGAACATGCAGGAAGTGAGGAAAATAGGTTTCTCTATCTTTAGTACAAAATGAAATGACTGACGTTACAAGAGCTTTGAAAGATTCTCTGTAAATACCTGCTGTTGTGACTTGCGCATGGAGCTCCGCACCAAAGTCCTGGCCACCGTTTTAACCGCAAGTTTATCAAGCACATCTGAATTCCCAAAGAGATACCCAGCGATGTGATGAATACATAATGTGAAGGAGAGAGAGGTCTGCGCCGCAGGAGTATCGAGGGCTCCAGATGTCCACACAGACACATATGCCCCTACAATTTCAGCATTCCTCTGGGAAGAACAACAAAAGGGAATTAGCAACTGCACCAGCAAATCCTCAACGAACAACATGGACAACGCATAAATTGCATTTGATGAACAAATTTCCAAAAATTGAGAGTACCTCAAAGGGGTACAAATAACGCGACGGCTGCCCACAGCACTGAGCCAAAGGGGGGAGGAGCCTCAACGCTTGAGAATCCGCTACAATCCGCCACACTGCTAAACGAACCGGGTCCGGGACTCCCTGTTGAAAATGAAGTGCCACCTGTCGAGCGAACACCAGGTCACCAAATGAACTCGCCCCAAATTGCTCCGCTAAGCTTTCCCCAAACGAGGTGTAGTTCATGTCAATTAAACGTTCAAAATCCAAAGTCTGCACAGGTAATCCATCCTTTTCGTCTGCTGATTCCAATTGACGTCCATAAATCTCCTGTAACACCCCAATGGCAGCTCTTGTCTCCTCCTGAAGGAAAATATCACCTCCAAGGACATATATAGATGATAGAGCATGTATTTTTCGAACTAAGGGTACAAGGTGGAATGGGTTACTCTCAAGGGAGTCAGAATAAAGAGCCTCCAAACCTAGAAGCCAAGATAGTCCTGACTTTACAGTCTCTTCCATCATTGCTTTTTCAATAGTATCCACTGTGCTAACTCCAATTTCTTCCACTCCTTCGGATTTAAATAGCAGCCGCGTAATGTTAGTGGCCATAGGGCTAAGGATCCAGTGAGATGGTAATGGGAGCCTCTGTCTCGCCCATTCTTTGGCTAAACTAGTTCGTGCTTCAGTGTAAGCACCTGCATCTTCAACAACAGTCGGCAGGCGTTTGTTTCCTTTCAATATTCCTTTAGGACGAGTACTATCTGCCTTGTGGTTCTTTCTTGATGTCCATGTCCACGTATAATGCTCCAAAAGCACCTTCGACACTTTATCAGGAACTAACCTGGCCAAACTTCCGCTAGACAGGTTCAAGTCTTGAAGAACAGAGTCGAGCTGTGTCAAAGTATTTTCGACGAGCTTTGTCAGGGACGACAAAGTCTTGGGATGTATCAATAACTTGGAGCATGCCTGCTTGACTAGCTCCCCGTCCTCCGGACTGGCCAGTGCCGCGACAGCAAATCCACAATTTAACCGCCAGAGGATCTTTGAAGGTGTGGAATCATCGCTACTTGTCGGTGTTAAATCAAGTAAATACAGCACAAGCCTGGCTGTAGCCTGCGCAACCAACGCTTGTCTGGACCATGATCCACCACCTATTGCACCCCAACCAAGCCCTAGCCCTGGGGCGGGCCCTCCCCTCCCGTTGATTTCGAAAGACTGAAGCAAGCCAGTGTTGGCTAAGACCTCATCTCCAACGTCGGATAACAGTTCCTGAAACTCTCTTCTACAAGACGAAATCAAACCAGCATCCAAAATTTCGTGAGCTCGAGTACATTCCATAGATGCTGCTGTGGTTGGAGCACTCTGAGACCGTGCAGTTTTGATGACATTATCGACATTGTTCAATAGGCGAGTCACTGCCTGTAAACAACAAGTGGCAGCCAATGTCGTCTCCTCGTCCCGAACATGTCTTATGGAACAAAGACTTTCGAACAATGTTCCCGACCCAAAAACAAACTTGTCTTCTGCCAGTAGCAATCCCAGTCGGGGAACAAAGGTGGGTATGAACGGGGTATGTGCATTCTCTTTGTCATGACTGCTCGCAAGTATCTTCTCACTGACGGTAGCAAGAAACTGAAGTACTGAAGTGAGGGTTCCTATCAGCCTCACTGTGCTACTAGATGATAAGCCACGTTGTCTAAGTTTGCTGACTTGTTTTACTATTGCAGAAATGCGATCAGCAGAGAGCCATCCCAGAGCAGTTTCTACCAAGGGAACAGCTAATCTCCATGCCCAGTTTTCATCATCAGTTTCAAAGCTCTCCAATGTCTCTTCATCACTTGTATGTAGCCTCGGAAGTGTTTGAGCCAATCGCTCAAGTAACCGATATGACTCCTGGGCTAAGCTCAGAGCATCGCTGTCGTTGTCACTAATAATCTCTTCCTTTGTCAAAGGCGACAGCCAGAAGCAGAGGGTAGGATATATGTCCATAAAGCTGGACATTCCCATTTTGTACTGTATGCATATTTGCCACAACCTAAGGGACTCGACTATTGTGGAGCATACTGGATCGCCAATCTTAGAGGATTGCACTGTGTACAACTCAGAATGTGCCATTTGAATAGCTCCAGAGTTGAAAAACTTAGAACAGTTGAGCCGACTTGCTTGTGATAATACCTGCAGCCAGTAAAAATAATCAAACTTTGGAAGCAGGTACCCCAATTACTCACGACGTCCCATAAATGCTGCTTTTATTAATAATGAAAAAACTTAAGGTGATTTTCTAGTATTAACTTTGCCTGTCGATATACAAACATTACATCTTGCTGTAGATTAGACTTTCTGAAAAGTCAATATATAGTTTTACAAGTAAATATATAGTTTTATTCCACAATGAATTTTGTTAGTTTCTAGAAAAACTCATCAGTTTCATCCACCATGAAGTTCGTCATTGTGAATAATACCAATAGTATAAAGATTGAACATTTTCAATATATTTTGTCATTGATATGATTTTCCTTCACAAACACTTCAAAAATTTATGGACATTTTATGAAAATTAGTTAGACACATCCCTTCATCTACTAGAAGTATAAAATTGAATATTTATCTATTTTACAGTTTAAATTAGAATCTTGCAAGCAATTTGGGATTTTTGTGAACAAAAGCTCTCTTTACAAGAGTAGAAAAGCATCGAAATAACATCCTCCAAAGGACTATGCTAGAAATAATTTTGCAAGGATTAAGCTTCACCTTGAGAAGTTCGATGGCCTTCGCACGGCAAGACTGTGCAGAATGAATACCACCGTCACGATCCTCGCTTACTAATATGAATCGCTGAATGATGGAATCCACAAGCCTGGGGCACTTCATTACAGATTCTGAAGCGGCGGGAGAATGACGTGCCAATGCTACAATTACATCCAATAGCTGGTCCTCTGCTGCTTTCAACTTCTCGACCTGTAATGAAAGAGCTCTCGAAGTTAAAACACGATGCTGAATCCCAGAAAGGTCTAAATAATATGCATTGAAATTCCCAATCTAGTTTCAGATCAAAATCTGTGAATCTCACACATGGATATCAAGCAGCAAAATGAGAAATGCCAACCTCAAGGATATAACGAATCCTAGGCAGTACACCCATTCGAATGAGCCCAGCAGCACAGTCTTTGCTTGCAACAGTTGTATCGTCTGCTACTGTCTCCTTCCCGTCATCGTCCTCTTCTTCGGAAGTTGCGCTCTTGGGGTGTAATTCACTTGCTTTAATGTTATACTTCCACCGGCCCCCTCCAAGAAAGCCTTCATCCTGCTTTATATGCTTTCGAAACACAGGACCTGTAAACAATAACTTCATTCTTGGCCAACAACTCTGTTGTGGCCAACACAGCAGGTTACAGAGGTTTCAAGTACTAGACACGAATCAAACTATTACAAACTGTCAGACGAAATACAACAGAAAAAGACAATCATTTCATCGGGAAAAAGCCCCCCCATTGCTTTAGTACTGCTGCAGTATTGTTTCAATGGGTTTCACAGTATAGTACTCAAAGCATATTGTTGCAGTATTGCAAAAAGTATTGCAACAATATATTTTCAATAGGTGCACTGTAAATTTATTGAAAGAATATTATTTGCAGTATTGCAACAATATACTTTGAGTACTATACTGTTAACCCATTGAAACAATACTGCAGTAGTACTGCAACAATGGGGGGCTTTTTCCCGATGTTGCAAAGCCTACAAATTATTCATCTCAAAGGACAAGAATATTACACCTGCCATTAAGTTACTGATTTAATTGGAAATTTCATCTTATTTTTAAATTTGTAGCCACATTTTAACCTCAGCTCTGATTATAAAATACCAGTAGTCATAATTGGCACTATTCTCTATTTTCACTTAAAGTGGGTAGAATACCCTTGGAACAGGTACGAAAATCACCTCATGAAGATCAAAGATAGCATCATTGGCCGAGCAGCTCAGCAGAGCCTGCAAAGCCTTTGCGCATGATACAACAACAGTTGTATGGGTGTCGTCCAGAGCAAGCCTAGTATAAACAAGTCAAAAACAAATATCATACACCTGAATTAACATTTGAATGTGTGCCCAGACCTATCATTGGACAAAAAAAGACAAAACCAAAGGTACTCAAATCAATACCTCAAGGTCAAAGTTAACCCAGGCTCAGGGCCTAGAGCGTATGCCCATACAGCCTGCCAATCGACATCATCCAGTGTCCTCCGTCTTTGATCCAAAAACAATCTTGTCTTCTGTTCTTGGAGTCCAACCACAGCATTCTCAAGTACAGACGCTATAAGGCGCAAAGCAAACGTTCTATGACCTGCAACCTGAAAACCAACCCTTGCCATTAGTGCATCAATCAAATAGAAAACTGTAGATAATCTTAGATTCCTACAACACTATCACCTCCCCCATAAATTTCTGTCATTTAGCTAATCAAATGATTGGAATGCAAAACCTACTCCAGCAAAAGAAGACGCAAAACATGGCAAATCTTCATAAATTCTGCCTTACAATTTGCAAATAAAATAAAATTGTTACGTAGTAGAAGACAAGGACGAGATGTTGGTCACTGTTCCGACAATGTCAGCGAAGTGAGAATAAAACCGCAATATTTCAATTTCACCCTTTACTCACCGTGCTTCGAACGAGATCAGCAGCCTCTTTCAGAGTATAGCCCATTCCTGCAGGGTCGCCTTCTGACCGAAGAAAGTCCCGCTCAGCAATGTATTGCACATTCGACTGTTGCAAATCGGGAGAAGTATCTGAATTAAGATACACACCAGAAAACTATTAATACAATCCAAAGATAGATCCCACCATAGGTGCTACTCTAGTCTGGAAGCTGAAGATAGTTCGTGTGTACAAATATGTAACTGTAATACTGGTTGCAGGTAACAAATAATCTCAAGAGGACTCACTGAGAAAGGCAAACTACATTATCTAAACAGATGATATTATCCAATAGCCTTTCCCCACCATAATTTGTTTGAAGGGCAGATTCACACACATTCCGAGACATCGAGACATCCAAAGCACTACTAACGGGTAGTTTCAGCAATACTCGCAATGAAACTTCACCATGCGGTATGCTAAAGTGCATGAGAAAGACTTGCCAGAGGTTTCCTGAATCGGTACGTCGTCGATAGCCACCAGGTGGCCTTCCATGTCGAACCTGTGAAGTCTTACGGCCTCTACTCTCTCAGTCCAAGATTTGGGCCAGCCTGAAGCTTGATCAAACTTGGGGACAATGGGCTGTTGATTAGCAGGCTTTATTTCCTCGGTATCTAGAGAATTGGCTGCTGTTTTTGGAATTTTTTGGGTTTCAGGGGCATATGAGCTCTTCACTGGAAATGATCCGTCCCTCACTCCAGCAGTTTTTGCCACCGATTCTGCATCAGCCCGTTTCTCATCCTCTTTGTGATCTTTCGGACCTTTCTTCAGCCTTCTCGTTCTCAACATCTCTACTACTTCAGGTTTCAGTCGGCTCATAATTTCAGATTGGGCTTCTGCAACCTCAGCTGCGGACATGGACGCAATAGCGGCACGATTCTCTTCGTCAATTGATGCTTCTTCGGATTCAGACCTTGCCGTCTCCACTCCAGTAACTCGGACAACTCCTCTACTACTCGCACCGGAATCACTTCTGAGTCTAGATAGTTCAGCATATTCTACGGGTTTGGTACGAACTTCTGTTACTTCGTCTGCAGCATCAATTTGATTTCATTAGAGCAACGCACATCCTATGAAACCAATAGACACATGGTAGTACACCGGGTCAAAAAACAAACAGGTAGGACCTTCAAAATCTACCGTACCTGCACTCTTCTTAGTCGGTAAGGTGAAGGAAACTCTTGGCCGTGAAACAGCTTCTGGAGCTCTCTCGATCCTAGATTCTAAAGGAGTAGTTTCCAGTTCCTTGACTTGATTTATTTCTTCAACAGGTGAGGGGTTATCCAGTTCCTTGACTTGATTTATTTCTTCAACGGGTGAGGAGTTATCCAGATCCAGGTTAGGGTCTTTGAGATCAGTATCTTTCGAATTGCGTTCAGCCTTCCATCGACTAAAATTCAGGGCTGGTTTTTTCTTAGGTATGAGTGGCTTGGCTAGAGCTGCCAGACCCTCTGCGCCCAATTCTTCAAAATCATCCGGCATTGCCACGGTTTCGGGCTCCCGTTGAGGTGCCCAATGCTGTCATAGCAACTCCAAAGAACTTAGTGACACGAGATTCTTCTTAATTTTGTGCAGATACACATCTACCGTACGCATGAAAGGATCAGGGAACATTCATCAAAACTGAACCCTGAAGTCTAAACCCTAAACCCTGAGCCGTTCAAGATTGCACTGAAAACGTAGCAGCAATTCAACGACAAAAGTGATGTAACAAGGGATTCACTTCGGGAACCGAAAAGAATTTCTTCATATAAGGCTTTTGAAAACGTAAACATCATCACCATTCAACTTCCGCATTCAAACCTAAATTTCAACGTATCAATCCTCCAGAGGCAAAGTGAAGCTTACAGGGCCCTCGGAGCGATGGCGCGCAACAGGGAACGGTCTAACACTCGGCCGTGGCAAAGAGACACGCCCAGACTTTCCACCGGCTCCGCCATCGCCATCGAACCCCTTTTCCCGAATTCCTCCCAGGACCTTCAAAGGCTGGTAAGGCGGCTTCACCTCCTCCTTCGCATCCTCATTAATAGCTTCCTTCTGACCTCCAACTCGACCAACTCGTTCCACAGAAGTCATATTGAATCTTCAAAAGCCAATCTTGAAGATCCTATCATAATCACACAAAACAAGAGCTCAACAGACTATCTTTCATCCTCAAACTCCGCTCATCGATCCTCCACCTTTGATAACACGCACTAAGAGCCACTTCTATGAATTAACGTCAAGTACGAATCCAGCCCGCACATAACTCAAGTGCCCGTTCACAAAGTAATAAATACCGGTAGTTCCAATCAGATATTGCAGGGGGTGGAACAAGGCGGACAAGAAATTGTCATCCTCTCTAGCAATGCTGCGCACTGGTTATCCAGAGAAATTCGACACTGTACCAGGTAAAAAGAGAAGCTACAGATTAAAAAAGAGAAACCCTAAAGCCTCGAGTTGAGGCGATCATTCAATACTCACTCAATTCTGAAGAACGCGGATCCATGAACGCACGACCATCGCCGTCGATGCCTTTCAATTACTTTTCCCCAAAAAAATCCAACATCATTGTCGCAACATCCCTGAACGAGAGGACAGAACCGTCTTTCAGACTCCACAATCTCAATTTCCCTCCCACATTACGCATTAAGCAGTGATTGCTAGGAATCACAGGACATTAGATTCGATGCGAACAGCGAGGCCTATGCTTGACATTTATAAGCCCTAAATTTAAATCCAGAGAGGGGACATCCTTTGAAGGAAGGGAGCTTTCAATTGCTTCGGGGAAATTCAAACGAAGACTCGATCTGCTGTAAATTTTGCAAGAATCATTCTTGCTTCGCCTGATTCCATAGGTGTTGCAAACTCACCGGAGATCGTGCTCCATGCGCCGCCTTCAACATGGAAATCCAGCAGCAATTGAGAGGAAGAACCCTCCCGCTTGAAGACGACGAGCTCTCTCCTTTTTTTTTCAAAATTAATTAATTAAATGAAAGAAACCGCACTGGGAACGGAGTGGTGAACCGCGCGTACAACCTCGCATGGAAGCACGTCTCTCTTCCTAATTTTTCAACCCTCTTCTTTGCAGTAATGTTTAGATGTTGTTGCTTCTCTTTGCAACAATGATTTTCTAAGCTTTCTCAAGAATAATTCTTGAAGATTCAGAATTGGTAACACTGAGATTTTTTCAAATACTCAAAAATAGTTGTACAATTTTTTCTGTTTTAGACATGTTCCTAATTATTTATGAAATTAACCTACATGTAGGGTATCGGAGTTCGATACTTTTGCTTCCAAACTAAAGGTGATTTTGGGAAATGTGATTTTCTTAAACCATGGAAGAACATTGAGGATGCTTTGAATGATCAAATAACCTTTGTGCATATTGAAAAATGAGTGATTTCCATCCTATTAGTTGAATGTGTGCAACTTTATTATTGTTATATCCACATCATTGAGTTAAGTTCAAGACATTTCAATTGTTTTTTAATTTTGTACGGGGTAATTTATCTTAAAAAATAGATTTATTTCAATATTTGATTTTTTCTCCCTTAAAACTTGATTTTGATGTATATAATGATTTTTTTTTTACTTTTGAGCAAAGATAACAAAATGAACTTCTAAAACACAATGTCTACTCCACTTGGAAATTTTGAAAATTTCCTTCAAATAAGCATTCAAGTGAAATTCAAAGTTGAATATCTATAATCATGTTTCTAAATATGAAATGATATGTGAAAATTTACATGACTATTTTGTGGCCATAGAATTTTTTCCATGGGATGATGAAACCAATATAATTGTTTTTTGAAAAATGATATCTTTCATTTGCATTTTATCAAGTTATTTTTGAAGAAAAAAATAATTGACTAGAACAAAAACTCTTCTTTGATTGAATATACACTAACTAAATTAGATTTAATCCATTTAGAAATCAAACTCATTCATGTTTGCATATATAAATAGCTTCTCACTTCTAGATAGATCATTTTCTATATTTTCTAAAAATAAATGAAATTATAGTAAAAACAACCCAAACCATCTATATACCCATTCTTAACAAGTACACTTCTATTGAAAGTGTCTTGGAAAGTACAGTTTAAACCATTTTTATACTCAATTGTGATTGGTTGACTACTAATTCTTTAAATTTTGATATTATGATTTAGGGAGTCCCACTTCAAAAATTCTTAGTAATTACATGTCTTATCCAAATTCATTCTATCTTATTTTTAAAGTTCATGATTTTCAATTGCTAATACTACAAAAAAAATCTAAAAAAATGCTTCCAACTATACTAAATTGTTTATTTTGACATCTTCGGGTGTTTTCAATTTAATTTTTGAGTGCCCACCTAGGCAAAATCTGGCCTTCCAGAATATAATTTTAGTCAAAATGCCTTCAAATTGTGGGTGTATTCCTTGGTCGTGACTATAGTAGTGTGACGAGCTATTTTTGAGGTCGGGCTTGAAAATTAGGCAACCTAGAGGAATTTGGAAGGAAGCCCGTGGGGGCCGTTGCTTTTCCTTTCAGCTGGACTGATGCAAAGCTACGGCACAACCTACTTGACACACACAACCTAAGATCCGCTTTTCTCAGGCAATGTACATTCGTTGAGCTTTTGACTTTAGCGTCTTCCCTCGTAGTTGTTGCTTAAACTCAAACGTAAAGATTGTGGTGGACAATTGTTCTTTTTTTGTTTTTTTATGAAATACCAAAGAGGTTATTTTGGAAGAGAGTCATTCGTGATTCGTCATGATACAATTTCACTTATCCATTTTCAATGAAAAGGAGTTTGCATTATTTGCCATCTTGATAGATCAGATATTTGGTTATAATGGTAGTATTCATACGCCATTTGTTGCCTTTGGTGTTTCAGTGATTACCTTATTGTGCCCCTTCAGATTATTTGCTCGAAAAATGCAACAGAATGCAACAGAAATTGTGGAATTTTCTACTTAAAATAACCAAAGTTAGTAGTGGACATTCTGTCGTTGGCATGCACTCAAATTCAATTCTATAACCCTAAGAACTTTGATAAATCATATGTTTGATTTATTGTAGAATTGGCAACAACAGCTCTATGCTTGGAATATGCGTGCTTCCAAGCATTGCCTAAAATCTATAATTGAACTTGTTGGTTTGCATCGAACTCAACTCAATATAAATATTTTTAAAATTTTGGGCTTCCACACCACATCTTTGAAGCACTAGGTGTCGAAGATATGGATGGAAGATAGTTTAGGGCTTCCACTTATGTGTATGCAAGTGTGCAAAAGATCAGGTTTAAGAAGAATTTACTAAATGTCTTCCCTTGGATCAAGACAATGGGGTCTACATGAGAGATTCCACACTTGGAACACAACAACTTCAGAATGGGAACAAACGCATTGCAGGGTGATTGCAAGAAACACTTGTACTATTTTCCGTCACCCGTTGCGTGCGGAAGTTGTTTGATGCCATAAGTATTGGAGAAAAGATGGGATTAACTTGAAATTTGGGCTGAGTGCTCTTCCATCATCAACTCCTGTACTGGAATTTTTAGAAAATTTTCAAAAATGATTACGGATGGCTTTTTGAATTTTAAGCAAATGTCACATAAATAATTTAGGGGTTTTTAGTACTTTTGAGTACCTTTTCTGAAGAGTTAGGGTGTCATACTTCGTGGGCTCCTTCTTGTTATGGAAATACAACTTCCCAGGAGAGGGATTTGTGATTGCCTCATTTCATGGGCTTATACATTGGCTAGAACAGAGCTACATAGGTAATTTCCACTCATGGAAATTAATATTATAAATTGGATTTTGCACTTCTAGTGACTTCAGGGGGTTGGAAAAAATGGCCATTTTTTATATTAATTTTTTAAGGACCTCCTATAATTATAAAAAATAGAAATCAAAAACTGCCATTTTCTAGCAATATTCTGAAGTTCTAGCTCCTTGTAGTATTCCAACGTAGACAAATAGTATTGCATAGTCCTAGAGGAGGCCCACGCCATTGCCACCGTGGACTGCTTGTCCAATTACCTCTTCATCCGCCCTTGCAGTTTGCTTTTATGGAGACTTCAAAATTGCTTTCTCTGGCATCTATGCATCGGGAACGATGAACGCCGCCAGCTTCTCTTGTTCCGGAGTTTCGAAGAAGAATAGTGACAGTTCCTGCAAGGAAAGTTAGTGCACGGAATGAGCAATAGAACTACGATGTTGGGTTTGGAAGGCAGTACACAGAAATCCAATGTTGCATCTTCATGCAGGGAAGAAGATAGGGGCAGAAGTGATGAGGACCCGTTTTATGATCGGGGGCTGCTGCAATGTCGCCTTTGAAGTATTCCGGCAGATGAGTGGATGACGCGGCCGGGGCCACGAACGCGGCAACGAGTGGAGGATGCTGCGATACTGAATCAGCGACAACAATGGAGGAATCATCAGTGGTGTAGTCGCAACTAACGCAGCATTGCCGAGGACGTAGTCATAGCAGGTGTGGAAGTCAATTCTGTGCCAGATCTACGATGGGGATGCAGAAGGCACCGGACTAGTATTTGGAGGAGTGCGAGTCACATCACGAATTCCCTTTTCCGATTACTATAATGTATTGGGGATTCCGATTTCAGAGCTGCTGTTTTGGAGAAGGTTTTTAGTAGTCGTACCATTCGACCGCTCTTCCCTAGTTATTACCCTATTTCTGAAGAAGCAAAGGCCCAACGACAGATTCTGCTCAATATTAAGTCGGACTTGGTGGCTATGAAAATTCCTCATTCTTTGGGTATGCTGGCTCGCAAGAGGGCGATCTTGGAGGCAGTGGTGAGCGAATTAGATTCCGACATCTCAAAGTTCCATAGCATACTCGATACAAGAAAGGAAAATTTGCTAGCTGCTATAGAGCGACTACGATCAGCTACAACAGAAACTTCCTCACGTTTTGCAATTCCAACTCGAAAGACAAGGGAAGGTGGAATCCGCAATGAGGTCAAGCAACTAGTCTTGCAGTGGTGGACACAGGAGCCGCGAGTGAGTCCCGGGAGACAGGATGTGCGATGCAAACGCCTCAGATGGAATGCATATGACACTCATGCAGCGCATCTTTTAATGGAGAGTCAGGTACGGCCTCCCTAATTTCCAATCATGGCTTCGATTTTTATTATACAATCTTTGTTTGTTCAAACCTTCATTGCTTGAGGAAAAGGGTTCTTTGGGAAAGTCATGCACGCTTTTAGGATTCCTCTGCAGTAAAGGTCTTCACTTCATACGACATAGTAAACAGAGTAGGAGCATATATAGTTGACATTGCTAGCCAACAGAGCCCATTCGTGTTCATTGTTAGCAAGTACATGATGTCTTTTCTTTGTAAAATAGAGCGGTTTGGTATTCTCTTCTCTGAGAAAAAATATTTGTTGCGTCATATGACTGCTGCTTATGTTATGATAATACTAGAAGTGACTTCTCGCATGTCTGGAGGAGTCCTAATCCGATTCATATTATATACAAGGATTTTCAGATGGAATGTATTGCATTCCATTAGTCCTTCTTGGACACATTGTAGGACTTCAGGTACTGCTGTAGTACGTCCACATTCTTCACACATTTGAAGTGCATTTTACATTGTAGTGAACTGCCTACATTGCAGTGATCTATGTATCGCAATACGTGGACATAGTTAAGGCCTCCGCTGCCCTGTCGTCCACACTTACGGATATGCCTCTATAGTACTTAATAGGATGTCCACTACGCCCTTCCTGCACTTGTAGTATGTCTTTGCTTTTGAGATGATATATTCAGAATCTTCTTCTCCGACAGGTAGAACACTATTGCTTCAGACATTGTACTATGCATTCGTTGGTAGTGCTTCCTAATGCAAACATGAGACCTATGTAGTAGCAACAAACACTACATGGATACTTATGCAATACTTCGAGCTCCTACTTCTGTCGGATCCTCTTATACAGTCCTCTGCTACACTGAGATCATACCTTGGGCTCATTTTGAAATTACTAGCATGTCACTAGCGCTCATGGGCTTAAGTCCCCTACAACTTCCTTATAGTCCACTATGTTCTATCTGGACCAATATAGAACTTCACAGTCCTCACTTCGTACTAGTGAGCACCGAGAGAATAATGCCTTATATGACACAAATTTAGTAGGGTACAGTTACATTGTTTGTAGCACTAAGTCTATACTAGCATGCCGCGTTGTAGTTCTCCTTTGTCGTCAACTTCACCTTTGCAAACCGCATGGTACCAGTGCGACGTCTAATACAATACTAAGCCCATATTCGACGACTCTCTGAAGAAGTCCTCGGCATACTATGGTCACAGTCAGAGAAAGTTCTAGTACTGAGGTTAGTCCTTTCAATACTACAGGGTGTTCTTTGTAGTACTTAGGAGTACTTCAAGAATTTACTGACACACAAACTTCACAGCACCCTCAACTCTAATACTATATAGTACTAATTTGTACTTATTCTTGTATATACTTGTACGTCAAGTACCTCTTCACATGCACTTCATTTTCTGTAGTACTTCAGCATACATTAGACGTGCATTGCTGTGTGCTTTTCTTTTGATATATATATGCATGTTCTCTAAACTTTTTCTTACTACTGTGCTGAAGTACTTGCAGATGGAGTTGTACATACGCTTTATAGAAGCACATCCACAGTGCTCCATCCAACAACGCTCCTTCATTCTACTTGCACCCTTTCTTTGTTATCAAGTGCAAGGACCGGAACATCTGTTGTTGCCAGTACCACATCCAAGTGTTGTACTTGTTGGAGGCTCTGAATGCCTTTCGAGACCCTCGGAAAGGAGCACATGTAATTTTTCTCTGCAATTGTAGTTGCATTGTGTGCGACAGAGATGATGAAGGCCTCTACAGTGTTGGCAGAAGTCGATATGTTGGTGTGACGGTCCTTTAGGAAAGTCTACTATGTCCGTAGGTAGAGGATGAGGAATTCCATAACAAGAAGTGCTTGCTTGGATGTTGTAGTCGTTGTGGCGCTAAATTCTTCAACATTTGTCCTCGAGAAAGGGTGGTAGATGCTATACGGACAATTCACTAGAAGCAATTCCAGTACGAAGTGGTTGGCCGATCTACGGATGGACAACCCAAGAACCGCATTAAAGAGGTTTATATGTCATCTTCATTCCGTGAGTTCTTTGAATTCTTTGTGCCGATTGTACAACACTTTATACAACACAATTTCATTGCAAAGTGACAAAGTGTCGAGGCAAAAATACTGAAGGCTTCCTTACAGACCGGGGCAATTCTGACGCACATTGATTTTGCTGAGAACTACACATTCGAAATCCAAAATGAGATCCAGTCAATGTATTACCATTCTAACCAAGTGTCAATCTTGGTTCAGGTGACGTACTCCGTTCTGGTTTCGGAAGGTGCTTTGGAGGAGGAAATGCAGTTGGTCAGGGAGACGCACTACTACATCTCTGATGATAAGATGCATGATAGTACTTTCGCCCAACATTGCCTACTCCTGCACTAGAGGTGGATGCAATCGAAGGGATCTTCTCTAGACACTCATTATGTATTCAGTGACAGTTGTGCTACGCAATTCAAAAGTGCAAAGGCCATGTACTTCGTTGCCAAGTCATTGTCTTCTACACTTTGGTCAAAATCATCCATTATACTTGCAGCCGTACTATTGTGTACCCTGTTGTATTACACATTGTACTAAGTAGTACTATGCTTCGACTGCTTCACTGTAGATGGTCGTTAGGTATAGCAATGGCCACTCATTTGAAATGCATGGCTTTCTATTTAAGTAGACGACTTTATCATGAATATGATGGAGTCGTCACACAATGCCACAGATACCCGACCATCATTGGCGGATGCACAATGCATTAGAACTACTATGGCACAGGCCATGGAAAGGGTGAATGGGATGGGGCCAGAGCAATTGTGAAAAGGGCTCTTCGGAATGAGCAGCTCCTGAATCCTTACCAACGACTCCAAAATGTAGCAGACTGTGTTCTCTTCCTAGATGCTACTATGGCCGGATAGGTTCCTAATCAACGTGGTGACACAAGGTTCCTTCCACACCATATGCGTCATTTGTCGTCCTGCCAAATTTCACGTATGGTTCTCTTGAATGTACCACTGTACTTGGGTATTGTAATGAAATGAATACTAGGGACAATGCTCGGGTTCGTCAAAGCAGCAATTAGTACCTTTTCTTGGTACTACATCACTCTTGAGGTACTATATAGTGTCCCACGTCTGTCATAGTACTCATAGTACTGCATCCTCTCTCATTTGCAGAAACCACAAAGGGATAGAATTTGTCGTATATACCGCTGGTGTACGCGCTAACAACATCTGAGGAAGTGGATGCAGGTCATATAGGTATTTCCATCACATCGGAGTACAAGATGTTGACTGCATAAACACTCAAAGCTGTGATCATATTCTAAGTTCTTCAAAACTACACTCCATTTATGCCCCTAATAAGCATGACCCAACCAAATAGTTCCTCAGACATCTCTTGTGCTTCTGTGGCCTGTGCGTGGAGGGAAACTTCGTTCACTGTGAGAAGAAAAAATATGTTGATCCGTGGACTATCACGAAGATTTAGCCACGAAATGTTTCCTTCGTTGCTGCTCAGTTTGCTGAGGAGGATGAAGAGGACACCTGGGATTACGAGCTAGATGGTGAATGCATGGGGGACCTAGTGCAACCTGGAGATAATTTTGTTGTGCCAACCGAGGAGGACAATGACAAAGGTGTCTCTTTCTATGTTTTACAATGTCAGCAGCCAAAGCACATTGTCGAAGAGGACTTTCAATGCGTCTGGGGAGGGCATTGAAGCAGGTGACTCTGTCATTTCCGGAAAGTACTATAGAAAATGGGGACGCCAAGATAGCAACAACTATGTATTCCTCTGTAATTCAAGGGAGGTTTTCTTTGATGCTAATTCTATACTTGCTTGCAAATTTCAAATGATCCCTAGACAATATAGAGTTAAAGGCGAAGAAGTTGTATATAGCATGGTAGAGGAGACAGTAGACGTTATCAACACTGCATTGGAAGAGATGAATCTCTGAGTTACAAAAAATGGCATGATGTACAATACAGTACCTTATATGAGAGCAATGTTCTCTTTCTCTTGTCTTCTTCCTTGCCAACTGCGTTGGCAAACACACTATCTCCTTCAGGTACTATCGTCTCTACATAGGGAATGCAATGTCTTCCTCAAATCTTAGCGTTAGGTTCACAGAAATATCTGGCACACTCATAGGTAGACTACCTACTCGTAGCCCTTCTTCTCTGATAACCTTTATATATTTAAAGGATGTAAACCTATGTTCGTCTCACGAAGATTGACATAGGCGTACTCTGAAGTACTGACTTGTATTTCACTATAAGAAACCCATGTTTTTCTCTGCATTACGCTGTGACATCACCGTTACTTTTGACGTCACTACGTTTTTGGACGAACGTGCAGTTCAAGGACAATTTTTTGTGATGTCATCTGAAACGTCATAATAGACGTTAGGAAATATAGGGATGTCACTTTGAACGGACGTGTTTATCACTACGTCCAAAAAAATAAAGGACGTTTCAGATGACATCCAAAAAAACACGAATCGGCCACGTCAGCCACTGGTGTGTCTTTCACTGCGGGCAGGTGCACTGCTGTCACTGAGAGGGCAGGGGGGGTGCTGCCCTACAGGGAAAACATCTGATCAGTACAAGAAAGAGCTCCAGGGTGTAAAATTTCAGGCTTTCTGGGAGGATGTGAAGTCATGGGTACAAGGTAGGATGAAAGTGACATAGACACATGTAATGACTCAACAAATGTGTTTTGGTGTTACAAGTCTAGGGTATGCCAAAATAAAAAGGATGTACAGAATTAAATATTTTAGGTCCTAAAACATGAAAGATGGGAAATAAAAATGGAGACTCATTGGGATAACCTTCTCATAGAGGTGAAGTTACGCAATATTATTTGGAGACGGGTTTTGAGAACAAAAAATGGGGATTACTTGGAAGTGTTGGGATCAATGTGTCATTATTCCATTGGCTTTGAAATTGCAAATTAGGCCCCATAAAATGGAGAGTGACTTGCAGTCCCCATAGTGAATTCCTTCCAATGTTTTTTGGATTTACGGAGTTGGGATAAAATTAAATGGGGAGAAAATTAAATGGGGAGAATATAGGGGTGTCCAGTTCAAATTCATTCCATTGGGATGGGGCTTGGGGGTCCCCCCAATATGGGGGTGAATGGTAGTACGGGAAGTGCGAAGAAGTGCTTTCCATTGGGGGTTCGTGGATGGCCCAAACAATTTGGGAGTAATTTGAAGTCCCCACAGTGAATTCTTCCCAGTGCTTTTTGGATTTAGAGAGTTGGGAAAAAATTTAAATGGGGAGAACATGGGGGGGTTATGGCCAAGTTCATTCCATTGGGTTGAGGCTTGGGGGTTCCCCCCAAAAAATTGGGGTGAATGGTCGTGTGAGGAGTGCCAGGAAGTGCTTTCCCACCTAGGTTTAGGGATGGCCCAAACAATTTGGGAGTGACTTGCAGTCTCCATAGGGTGAAAGCACATTACGCCCCCCTACAAAGTACGTCAGAAAAGTACTTTTTCAAGATGTATTTATATAACGTACTTTTTTTAGATGAAATAAACATTATTTTCACTTTTCAATTGATCCAATTGGTAGGTACTTATGTAGAGAAGGTATTCTACCACATTCTAATCCAATTTAGTGTTTCATCCATCCTCTACAAAGTACTTTACCAACAATAAAAGCGTGTTAGGTTTGTAAAATAATTACAAATGACTTTGTACAGGCCAAATGAATGATAAAAAAAACACAATAGTTTGTACAAAGATAGAATATATATACTATGCAAGGGCTTCTTGGTCATAGTAGAACTATAATTACAATATCTATTGGAATGTGGAAGTCAGATGGGCATTATCTTTTGCGGAGGAAAAAAGACACAAAAAATAATATTTACTTTCATTTTTTGATGAGTAAAGCACTACATTCACATACTGTAGCATGGCTATTGCTTAAATCTCCAAAATTTGGAATATTTGTTTGACTTTTTCCCTTGCTTCTATTCGTGAAGAATTACTTATGGTTTAGGGTAGTTTTAAACTTTCAACTTCATCTCCACTCTTCGTTTTCAAATTTTAATTTTTTTTTTTAAATTACAATTTTATTTAAAAAAAATTATGAATGAATATTATGTACTGTGGCATGGTTTGCATAAAATGCTAATGTGGCGAATTCCCACAATCTAGGAACTTCAAGGAACTTCTGGGTTTCTTTTGGCTTCGATTATTTTTTAATGTATTGTACAGTTAAAATATTTGACTTTGAATATTAATCTTAATCTGGAATTTGGGTACTACAGAGTTATGAACTTTAAATCTTCATGTTGGAAAATCGAGTTGAGAATCTAAGGGAAAAAATTCCCACGTGGCACTTCATTCTCATTTTTAAAAAATTCTTAAATAGAAGAAAGATCAAGATACAAGGCAAATTTACATTATTAGTACCTCTAGGATAGCTTTGAATTGCACTAATCCCAATAGTGAGATTATTGTAGGAAGTAGAATTTGCATATAAGTTTCTTAAGGTTTGAAGTGACATGAATAACTAGAAATTGGGTTAACACACTAAAATGCACTTCCAATAAACTCAAGTTCAAATGAAGATGTTCATTAAGAAACTCTTGTCTATAAGTATGTTACTTTGTAATGGCAAGAATCTACAAGCATCCATTTAAAGTTTCTTTAAGTTCTAATGGTACTTCCACCAAGGTACTTTATATACTTCAAGTATTTCATGTCCACTTGAAAGTACTCTTGATTTTTGACGAACGTGTATTCAGTGTAGTGTGCTTTCACCCCATAGTGCATTCCTTCCATTGCTTTTCAGATTTAGGGAGTTGGGAGGAAAATTAAATGGGGACAACATGGGGGTGTTCCGGCCAAGTTCATTCCATTGGCTTCTAGGTGGGGAGATCTCTGCCCACAAAAAAATAAAGAGCACATTATGTACTCAGCCCAATCTGATTCATTACTATTTTCCACTCTTAGAATATGGTAGAACACAATAATTACAAGTACAACTCCTCTCACTACTACGGAACATGGGATGTGACATTCCATTCTATACAAGACATTGATAATCCTTCTATTCAATGCATAGACGACTTCTTCCATTGCATCACCATGCTCCACTAAACAATCTTCCTAAGATCTATGAGAAGGTCTTCTGCTAGCACATGCAAGTACCTAGACCTCGCTCTGGGGTGAAGGCATCAATAAATATGGTGTTTGAGACATTCTCCATGCAACTTTCACCTTAGAACTCCATGGGAAGGAAACAAAAAACTTTTTTACTGTAGTGAAAAGAACATTCAGAGTGGAAGGTGCCCCAATTCGAGCGAGCATGCCTGCCACCTTGGTTTAAATGTGTCCACTGGAATGTTATATCCAACATCCTTTTCAACAAGCGTGTTAGAGTGGGCGTCCTCCTTGACATCCATTCGCACATCATGTGCAATGTCAACATTGACAATGAGTGTGTAGCAGCCGTTTCATAACAGATGAGCCTTCATTTGCTTACTGCCGTCCATCTCTCTCCTACTCACTTGAAGACCGCATCCACGGTCAAATGTATGTGCCACCATCTTCGGCCGGTTGCCTCTGAGGCTCCACGTCCACCAACTGAGGTTGCAAACCGGGGAAGTCCATGTCACTGCCAACATTAATTATGGTAGGCATAGGTTGGTTCACTTGTAGCTGCCCATGTCTGCCCCGGACATCTGTGCGACACACAATTTTCCAACCTTGCCTATGCGGATCATCGAAGAAGAATACTTGTTGACAATGCAATGGGAAAGCAAAAGAGTCAGCGTGGACTCTGCCATCCATGCGAGTGAAGTTTGCTCTTGTAAACCCATATTGGTCTTTGCGGATGTTTGCATATCGAGCACCTTCATTTGATCGAACCCAATCGCACACCAGCATTGTCGTGCAATGATTCCGGTAGTCCAACTCCAATATCTCCTGAATATACCCCACGCACTCATTGGTTCTCTCTATGGGTCGCCCATTGCAAAGCCCCCAATGCAGTTGCTCAGTGAATGAGGCCACAATTGCGGAGTCGCATGTGACACGGCCCCTCTCTACACTACGAACACGGAGGTGCATGCCAAACGCATACATTTGGCGATGTGAGACTGCATACCGCTCTGGAAGTTGCCCGTACTCTACAACATCAGGGTCAACATGTTCACTGGCATGTCGCAAACTCTGAACTCTTTCACTCAGCCACAATGTAAACGGAGGCAAATCGAAGAGCTCGCTGGGATACCGCACTAGCACTGACGGATGTTGACGACGAAATTGTCTTCGAAAGGCCTCCCTTTCTTTCCAGATCTGGCCTCTCGCGAACACATACTCCCTACAAGGCATTCAGATCATGCATTGTTAGATGACGCTTACAGTACCAAGGCGCAGTGAAGAAGCATTGTGAAGGTACCATATGTCCTATTCGACGTGGACTGCAAGTTTTATGCATTCAGAGAGATGTTCACAATGACGTCGACACGAACACGTGTATAGCTGAAACGTTACAAGAAATGTTTATCAAGACATAATCTCCGACATTGTGCACATTACCGTCCAGGTCCCTAGACAACAGAAGTACAAATATGATCTTATAGTAAACTCCAGGGAAACAATGTCAAGAAGGTTGAAAAGAGCACTCACTCCCGCCATGGTTCTAAGCACGCTGCGTTGTCCAGGACGAAGGCATGCGCGTAGTTGCGAAACTCATTGGACATTTTCCGCTTCTGCATCTTCTTGCTTGAAATAATTTCATCAGTCATGATGGGTTTCTCGGTTGCATCCCACACCCGTTGCGTTGTTGCTCCATACTGTTGCATGTACTCTGTGCAAAATCCTAACGTCTCCTCCATTCGATAGCCTTCAGCAATGCTACCCTTGAGGTGTGCATACGTCCGCACATAGTCTTTGAGTGTTTTCATATATTGCTCAATTGGGTACATCCACCGGCAATGCACAGGACTGCAAGTGAAAAGTTGCTCCACTAGGTGCACAGGCAAATGAGACATGATGTTCAAGAACGTTGTTGGAAACTCCTTCTCAATCTCGCATGTCGCCATGATAACATCGCGCATCATGTCTTCCTTGTCATCAGCTCGCACCTCCTTTGCACATAGCCTTTGGAAAACCCTGCTCATTTTAATAATAGCTAGGCGGACCCTCTCATCTAATATGTTCTGAACCGCAATGGGAAGAATCTGCAAAACATGTGGACGCACACAAACAAAGTTATTGCATTGTTGGATATTGTCGACATTGAGGTGTACACCAAGAAAGGAGTGCAGGTAATTCCCTCACTTGTTGCATGAGGACATGATAATCATGTGTCTTCATATATTGCAGCTTCCCGTCTTCTAAGCGCTTGTAAATGCTACCCACATAGTTCGTAGGGGTCCGAATGTTTGAGACAATGGCTACAAATTCCTTGCGCTCATTTGGTGTTAGTATGAAAGGTGCACGTGGCATGTAGTATTGATCATTTTGCCGTCGTGGAGGTTGTAGCCATATCTCTTCTCGAATGCCCAATTCCTCTGCATCTACTCTACTTCCAGCACTGTCCTTCATGCCCAACAAAGTTTTGACTATGTTTTCACACATATTTTTTTCGCAATGCATGGCATCCAAGATGTGAGGCTCCAACAAATGCTTCCACAACGGAAAAAAAAATTGGGAATTAAAGAAAAGAAAGCAGAGTTCCAAAACATGTGTACCACTACTATCAAGCATATACTCTTCAAGTGCTGACGTGCTCTTCACTTCTCAAAACAGAGTGTTGTTCATCCAAGGCAGTGACAACTACGTTACTCCCAATGTCTAATATAACGTCAACCATAATGTCCCAATAGACGTCAGGAATAACAACTGTGACATACAGATGGTTAGAAACCCACTGACCTTACAATACGGCAACTGGGACAGAGGACACAAGTGCTTCACCCCAGTGACATGAACTGAGTCATCAGGACCATTTTCTCTCCCTCCTAGATCCAAGTACGATTGCCGCCACGCTGCGTATGCGATGTTTTCCTCGGTGGTTTGTTTCCGGGGCCTATCACGAGGCTCCGTTCGACCATTAAACCTCAAATTGCGTCGGTAAGGGTGATGCCGAGGTAAATAACGACGAACACCACCATACACAATCTTTGAGCCCTTTGTTCTCCTGTTAGGAAGAACGTCTCCCATTTTAGCCATCCTTGCATCGGTGTCTTTTCCACAACAAGGACAACCCTTGTATCCCTTACAGCACAAGCCGGATATGAGGCCCAAGGCTGGAAAATCTGAGATCGTCCACATCAATACAGCACGTAAGGTGAAACTGCGTCTCCCTTCTACTTGGGAGAAATCAAGGGCTGGAACACCTTACCATAATTCTTCGAGCTCCTTCAGCAATGGACGGATGAAGACACCAACGCCTTTAGATGTAGGTGAGTACTTTCCCGAAATTAGTATGGATAGTGAAATGAAAAATTTCTTGGTCACTAACCAAGGCTCAAAGTTGTATATTAGAATTAGCACTGGCCAAGTCGACCAATTACTGTTGTTCAACTTGAATGGATTCACACCATCTAAAGCTAGAGCCAGCCGCATGTTTCGCACCTCAGAGCTAAAGGTGCCGAATGCGACGTCTGTATCGATGTGCTTCCAGGCAGGACTATCGACAACTGTACGCATGATCCCGTCATCACTAACATGCTTGAGGTAGCTAGTCAACATCCGAGCTATCTCTGGTGAGCGCCACATTCGTTTGAGTCGAGGAATGAGTGGAAAGTGCCGAATGACCTTGGAGGGAATGTTATTTGAGCCATCCATCCACCAAGAGCTACTACAATGGGGACAAATCTCCAATGATGAATATTCATCTTCAAAAAGGATACAACCATTTGGACACCCATGCATGTTGTTGTAATGCAAACCTAATTTTCTAATGGTCTTTCGTGCTTCGTAATGGGATCCCGGCAGCTTATTACTTCTTGGTAGTAAGTCCACAGACAAATACCGGAACAACTCATCACTAAACCTATTGCTCACCCGAAACACCGTACACATGTTCATAATTATGATGGTGGTTGAGACAACACTTGTCCCTGATCCATTGTACAACGGGGTAGTAGCTTGTCTGTAAAGGTCCTCCAATCCGTCCACACTATCACCACCAACGTCATCGTTGTCGAGAAACTTCACACTACCTTCAGCCTCTCCGTGGAGTGCGTCTCCTCTGTCCAATGCCTCAAGGACCTGCCGGTGGACTTCGTGATATGCATCTAAAGGGATGTGGGGCTCCGAATCAGGTTGCCCTGCATTTTCAAGCTGTGCGACGTTGTTGTTGATGTCAGGCTCAATGTCAAAGGGAGCATTGTCAATGACATCATCATCATAAGCAATGTCCTCTACCCACATTCCCCGCCATGGATAGCCCTCGGGGGGGTCTCCACCCAGTAAGGATTTTGTGAGAAATGGATCCCAACCAACCTCTCCGTGGTGCCGGCGAATAACCTGAATGGTTTTTTGTAAACCGCCCTTGCAATCCCTGCAGGGACACCTGAAGGATCGAATGTTTTCCTCTGTGGCCACTCTCAACTCAGTGTGCAAAATCAAGTCACCAAGTGGAATGTGGCGTAACGTGCGTCCGTCTTCTGAAATACGGATAGTTGCACCTTGTCGGCGGGTTTGGGAATTGAGACGCCACGCCATCTACAAAGTGAATATAAGGTCGCAACCAAGTGTTAAAGAGTGTTTAGGTTGAGAATGATACAAATTTGAGTGTGACATACAATACACATTGCTTCCATGGCCAAGTTCCGTCATTGCAGGACAACCTTGATCTTCAAATCACAACTGAAGACGTGCGTTACGATTCCTTCACAATTAGCGTGCCTTTCTCAATGAAAGCATTACTAGAAATGAGTTCATTGTTTTACTTCTAGGCCCACACTGTGTCATCCAAGGATCGAAATGTAAATTTCAATTGATGGCACTTCGAGCCCTGTATTGACTGTCAAAGAGGATGTCCAAAGTGACGTCAACAATGACATCAACCTGAGTTTGTTTACACACAAACTTTAGATGCCTCATCCGAAGTCGTCACAGAGCATGTTGTAAG
Source organism: Climacium dendroides (assembly GCA_950106755.1). NCBI lineage: Eukaryota > Viridiplantae > Streptophyta > Bryopsida > Hypnales > Climaciaceae > Climacium > Climacium dendroides. The sequence continues at coordinate 23,933,472 of OX467091.1, forward strand.
TGATAGCATTGTGCACAAGAAGACATATTCTTCAACATGAATATGACAAGCTGGATGTCCATTGTGACATCATCGACAACAGGAGTCCGTACGAACAGAGTCCAAACTTAGGACTTTCCCCACGTGTTTAAGGGTTGTCCCACAATGACAGAGGTGACCACATTGCCCATGACTACTATCTTCTGTGTCTCATGAGTTGAGGGCGCACCACCTTATACCATAGAGTGTACAAGTTCCTCACCAATATGGCCGTATACTGTGAAGTGCCACTGCGTCGTAGGGTGGTACGCTTTGCGAAGCCTTGCCAGGAGGCGTTTGTCGTCCCGGCGGAAGACTCGGAGGCGACTTCATTGCTCACTAGTCTTGTCTGTGGGCATATATGTACCAATCTAGAAGGTGAGTCTGTGAAGACTCCACGAAGTACTATTGGAGGAATCCTTCGACGCAGCTCTCACCACAACGTCGAGGATGCTCTCCCACTTCAAACATTGCCTCCAAGGCATGAGGGCATTGCAAAGGAAGGTGCCGTCCAGCAGGTAATTTCCAATGTACACAACTTCTTTCACGAAACGATGAAATATCGTGTAATTGGGATACTGGCGAGCCTCGCAACTGCATTAGGGTTTGCAGGGAGGACTGCCGCTGTTGCTCCGCGCGGAGTTAGGGTTTCTAGGCACGGGCTTCCGGTGGCGCAGGAGCGAGTCAGGCCTTCGCCGTGACGGCCATAGGGGTTCGTAGGGGGCTCGTAGGGGGCGGGCCTTCAATTCCACAACACACTCACTTCTGCCACGCTGCGTTGGTTTGAACGCGGCCTTGCACAACCTTGAAATTTCAGCGTCTGTGTAATCCTTCAATTGCGTTCGTCTTTGGAGCCAGCCTTGCTAATGTGAGAGAGGTGAGGTAGGTGCTCCCCAATCGGCATCGGTTTTGTAGTTTGAAATTTTCATTTTTGTGTCAATTTGGCAAGGGCGGCGTTCTTACATGCAGTTGCAAGGGGCGCAGCTCTCCACCGATCTGGAGCAACAAGGGTTCCAATCTTGCGCCACAGCTTCATCGGAGGCTAGAACACGCCTTGCAGCAAGTCGATTGCGCGCAGGTTTTCCGGTTGCCAAGATGCCTCCCCAATGTGTGACCTTTGTTGTGGACGCTCATGTGCGTGTTTGTGTGTGAGGAGGGTATAGAACGGTGAGTTCTACGTGCAGTGGAGAGGGGCAGGTGAGAAAATGCCTCGCACTCAGGCCCCTACGCGGAAGAGGAACACGAGTTAGCGGCGTGAAGAGGACTCCAGCGAACATGAAGAAACGCCGCCGCCAAAGCCAATCCGCATGCGCGGGGAGCATGAGCGCCGCTCCAAGGCTAGAGGAGACCCTTGGCCTGCTGCGTCGGTGGGGAAGGGACGAGACCGGGACAGCAATCCTCCACCGAAGAGGAAGAGGACCCTTCAAGTGCAGTTGGAGTTGTCGGAGGAGGCAAGGCACGATGCAGAGGAAGAGGAGGAATTCAGAGAGCAGTCTTGGAGGTAAGTTTGGCAGCAGAAATAATTAGAGTATAGAACCAGTGGTATTCAAGGTTTTTGGGGAGGCGCGCGTTGGTACGGACGTCAAGTGCAACGCATACCATGTTTCTTTTGACGTCGACTCTATCATGTTAAACGTCATAGACGTTTAATGTGACGTCCGCATAAATTGTGTGACGTTCATGTCTGCGTCACGAAGGACATGTTCTTTGAGTTGAACTCTGTACAAAGAAAGGTGATTGTTTGTTCCTCAGAGAGCAATCATATTGAATTCCGGAGTGATCAATGAAGACGTTCGGGAGTCATCCCTCTACAAGGATGACAGACCCTAAACCACAGCGTCTTCCCAGTTTCTATGAAGAGGAAGTTCCTGTAATGTTCAAAACAACGTCCAGACGTGTTTACATTGACGTTAGGTTCAATGTCGTGAGCAACAGAGTCGCATGTACAGAACTGTGAAGCCAGAAATAGCGTATGTGGATGTCTTTTGCGGGGGTCCAGTTGCGGGATTGATTTATTTGTACTGACGTAGCCCCATTTTCTTCCCAAGCTGATAGTGCATTTGACCTTTTACAGTAAGGGCTACAACACAGGGTCTAATGAACCAGCTTCAGATGCTGATACTGAAGAGATGATCGAGCAACTGATCCCCGAACAGTCTCGCGAAAAAGGCTTAAGCACTGTAATGAAGAAACCTGTGGAAATCGACCGACAAGGGGAACCATTCGGACCTATGAGGGTTCCTTTCTCCAACGACATTAAGAAATATGCGAGAGACCTTGACCCCAGGTTTGGATGGGAGGGTCAGCCCAAAAAAGACAAACAGCGCTTATTTAGGCGCCTCTATACAGGTTTGTATTCAGTCCTTCTCTGTGAAATGAAGAGGACTACAGACCTTGTAGTTCACTGTTGCATGTAGTTCAAAAGACTGTAAATGTTGTGGAAGGTAGCTCATTGGCCATGAGGCGGGGCAGTGGATGTCACCTGTAATGTCCACAGCGACGTCGAATACAATGTCACGCCTGACGTCAATGCAAGATCCTCTACAGTGAGGGGTGGTCCCTGTGGTCGTCCGCAACACAGGGACGTGCAGTGAGTTTCTGGAGACATAGGAGTGTCCATGTAAATTCTCTTGTTATTCTTTGGCACAACAATGTCATACATAATGCAGAGGTAGCTATATTAAGTTCTCTGGCTTGCAAATTGGCATATAGAGGGAGAGTCCGAGCGAGTGTCGGAGAAGTGGATGCAGCCGTTCATCACAAAAGCGCTCATTCATGTTCGTTGGAAGCTCAATCGATTGATTGATGGTGGAAAACCCAAGCCGATGGAAATGAATGACGATGTGTGGAAGGCATTGAAGGAGGCTCGTGCGACCGATGCTTCCCAAGAGAAGTCAGCCTATATGTCTGCCATTTCTAAGGGCAAGGCATCCAGCACAGCCCAGCATAAGGCCGTAGAGAGAGAAGTCATCTCGAGGCTGGTAAGTATATAGTAACTGACGTCCACCTACTTGCCCAGGTCGACACCACTTTCATCACACATGTTGCGTTTGTTTTTCCAAAAAATGTCCGCTCTGGTGGTAGATGTGCAGGACTAGGCCTTCTTCTTTGCACGTGAAAGGACCTTTGTGGGGTGGCATGCTAGCATGTAATCATTGCATCTGAACTGTAACTGCATATTCTTCTTCCCCTTGTCGGGTGGCATTCAAGCATGTAATCGTTGCATGTGGACTCTAAGTGCATATTCTTGTTCCCCTTGTACGGTGCCATTGAAGCATGTAAGCTTTGCATGTGAACTCTAAGTGCATATTCTTCTTCCCCTTGTAGACTTTGTTGCGGAATAGAGCACCGTTTGAAGCAGAGGTGGACGCAGAAATGGCCAAGGAGTTGCAGCGTCTGGAAGAAGAGAAGCGCAGAGGTCGAAGTCCCCATAGCAAAGAGCTGCAAGAGATGCGCAGTCGGCTGGATGAGCTTGAGCTCAGTGTAAGTCGCCTTACTGAGACCGTGAGCACGTCCCACAAAAGCATGGAGGAAATGCTACGTAAGATCCTCGCAAGTCAGTGTAAAGCAAGTGCTGGGGGGACCCTGGATGTCACGGAGCCATCCTCGCCAATGGAGGTAGGGAATGCACCACTTCTCACGTCACCTAGGGCAGAGGCATCGAAAATGGCACAGAAGGACAGTCCTGTGCCCGTGTTGCAGCCCACAGCTCTTGTAGATGTCGTTGAGCCAATCCCCATAGCTGTCCAAAGCAATGTCAAAGACGATGTTCTTGTTGACGTTAACTCCGACAAGCGGGCTGTTGAAGACGATGTTGTTCACGACGTTGTAGCTAACGCTGAGGAGGAGCAGGTACAAGGCGCCGGTGAAGTTGCCATCCCTGAAACTACTGAAGGTCAGCAAGGAGTGGAAGATGTGTACGCTATAGTGAAAGACTCCGGGGTGCAGGCAACATCTAAGAGGCGAGAAAACACGATGGAGACCTCCACGGAGCAATAGGTGATGCGATGTCTCTCTTTCCATTTTAAGTGCCAAGTGATTGACGTGAAGCACTCCCTTTGTTAGGCTAGTGATATTATTTCCATGAATTGCCTTGTATGAGGATGGTGTCATAGCGTAGTAGCGGATGCCTTGCAATGCTTCAATTTTTTTTTACAAGTGCGTGTCAAATTGGACATCAAAGTGAACGTCACTAGTGGCAGACGCTGATGCACTCTAGGGCTCAACCTGTTCTTTTCAAAGCGAGTACATCAACATACTATGTAAGCAGAAGTCAAAGTTTCCTTTCAGTCCCCCATTCCATTGAATGCGCAGGAATGTTTTACAATAACTATGTGCATCTTACAAGAAAGCAAGTGCCTCAATGGTGCTCAGGTAAGGCTAGGAAGTGTAGGTGATTAAAGGATGTCAGAAGTGAATAACAATTGTGTGATGGTGTTGCAGGAAGACATTGAAGTCCTTGGTGAGTCCTCAAGCCGACCTCGGCGTGCTGTGAGGACCACGCAAGCTGCGAAGGGCACGAAGGCTACACCGAAGGCAGCAATTTCCAAAGCGGTGGGTCTTCCTAAACCTACCCAACCCACTAAAAAGGTTAGGAAGCCTGCATTCCATTCACCCATACTTTCATTTGTTTCTGTATGCAACTTTAAAGAGTAATGCAAGTGTAGCATTCCTTGACATCTGTTGTGGCTGTATAAGAGTCCTAGAAATAAATATGCATGAGTAGGTACTGCTAGTTTTGACTTGGTGTGGTACGATGCAGGCTGTTGTTGTCAAGAAATCGGATGCACCTCGGAAGAAGTGAGTCTCTATTTGCCACAGCGTGTCCAACTTCACATCGCATATGATGGTCAAGCATGTTATTCAGAACATTGAGTAGAACGCACCATGTTTTCATCGAAAGTGTTGTAGTTAATGTTGTTGTGGATTTCTTCGTAGTACTAGACTATGGCATTTTTGTGCAGAAGTTGGCAAGTGGCCTTATAATCCCAATGCCATTGAAAACACAGGCTTCTATGCTTGGACATCTCTTACAAAGACACATAATTCATCTTCTAATGGCATATCTCAATCTTCCATTCACTCATGTATATGGGCTGTAGAGTACATCGTCTTTGATGTTGCGGTTTATGATTCACGTTGTTCATGTCGTTCGAGAAAACATCCTTCCTCTCGCATTGTATGTCTTCTATAATGCTCAAGAAAACACTGCAGATGTCACTGTGCGTGTCGAACGGAACACTGAGCGCAAAGCAATGCATACCCCAGTACACGGATTGCTCTACTTAATGTCACAATAGACGTGTATGTGGACGATGTCTGCGATTTCAGCAAAGAATAAATTCCACAATATTATCCACCCAGCTCGTTTCCTAAAGCACATTCTCGTTGACTCTGATGTCATTTAAAACATCCTCCTGTCAAATGTGACGTCCCAAAGAACATCACACAGAACACCGGCATGTACCGCAAAAGAGTGCCATGTCAGCTGCCACGTAGGCTGCGTGCTCCGGAAATTATTTTCCACGTTAGATATTTAGGGGTCCACGTCATTGGACACGTCACAACGTCGTTGGATGAAAAAGTTGTCCAACGTGTCCCTGCCCATCGTTAAAAATCCTACGTGGATGCCAAAACCCCTCCACATGGCACTCTCAGAAACTCTTGGGTGACCCTGTTGTTTTCGATGTCACAAAAAATTTAAGCACGTTTCAGCACATAACATAGCACATTTTTGGCCCGTTTTTTTAAACGGATTTTTTTAGACGTCACTATAGGCATCGTCCTTGTTAAATTAGACATCACGGCACGTTTTTTCCCTTGTTAAAAAAAACACTGATTTCTTATAGTGATACGACTATTCAGTGACAAAGCACCACCTAGAACCCTTTGTCAATCCTGTCGAAGATGGACCCTTCATTTCGGAAATGGAGGATAGCTACGGCAAACTATTCCAGCTTAAATCACATATTGCAAGCTGGAGTTTTGGTGTGAACCGATGGAAAGACTACGTCTTTCTCCGGTACATAGTCTCCGGGCAGCCGGGTTACCTTGTGTGGAATTTAAATGAAAAGGTGATATTCATAGATGCTCACCACAACAACTATGTTGTGATCGTTCTACGTGAGGTAGATGACGGTGGAAAAGCTGAAAAACATTGTCACTCAATAGTGCTGAATGTCAATTCAAATCAAACAGAGTTTGACCTTGAAAACCTCATGACTTTATTGGAGGGCTCTGAAATGGAGTCCCTCAATCAACAGTTTATAGATAGTGGATACCTTCCATGGAAAACCAGGACCGCCAAAGCTACTGCAACCAAGCTGAGCCTGATCTTCCAGACATTGGATAGGTACGCTTTGTCAAACGTTCAAGCTCCTCCGATTGTAGGAGGTCAAATACGTAATATTCAACAACGTGAATCGATTGGAAAGCGGACCATGTCATCTTGAAGCGGAGGAGGAAGAAGTAGGGGGACACAACCTAGTCAACCCCTGCTCGAGACTCAAACTCAGGATTGCATTAATCCTAGCCCTACACCACCAAGTAAGAGAAGAAGGAAAAGTTTAGTGGGAGGTGCCACGAGTGCAGGTAGCTCGGGGTCTACATTGACATCAGTTGGAACTCAATCAGAAGAACCGATGGAAGAATTCCAGAGGCACGCTATCATTCAAAGGGAGTTTTGGGCAAAACATAATCAGTGTTTTCTCTTTGATCAAAACACTGTTAGTGTGGATATAAAGCAATGCATAATTGTGAAAGAACAATACATAATTCGTACACTGCAAGACGACATGGTTAAGTCTGTGAAAGAACAGCTCATCCAACTCATCGACATCAAGCAGCGCCAGAAAGTATGCTTGACACTAGTGGACCAAAATAAACAACTCTTGAAAATGAAACCCCAAAAGTGGGAAGACGTTGAAAATGGCCAATTCATAATTATCAATGGCCAACACAGTATAACAACATCCAAGGAGCTTCAGAAGCAAGGATGTGGTGAAAGCAGGCATGTGGAACTGTAGAGGTGGGACGCATACATTGTTTGGACGTTGGACCCAAACAAACTTCGACACATTTCACGCTTCTACAATGCAACAAACCACCTAGATCATGCGCAGCCAACGTGGGAGAATCAGATAATCAACTGTAGGAACATCTAGATTGCTTGCAAGCGTCCCACTCTTGAAGTGACCGATCATGTGGTGCGACAGAACAAGGCTGTGTACAGTCCACTGAACTATAAGGTGAGTGAGAATATACCATCATCGTCGACTCGACGATACCTACTGTATGATTACATTGAATTCTTTCAGTCTTGTATTCATTGGTCAGCATTTGGAATTATAATTAGAACTCAATTTCATCATGGATTCAATGTTTTTATTTAAACATTCTTTCTCTCTTCCCTTATTTCTCCATCACCTCTTTTGCAGAGCTTTACCGATGCAGTTGTAGATCGTTTCCAGAATATTAATCTTAAAGGAGACGGTGCAACAATAAGGGGGCCGTCGGACCTCAAGAACGAAATCCAGATAATAACCCTCTCGGACGAGTTGTAGGATCACTGGAAACTCTTTCTGACAAAGCATGGTGAAGGCGAGCTCATTGACCCAGCTACCCTTAAAATGTATAAGGAAAATAAGGGATACAAATTGAAGCCTACTAGATTACGAAGGGAATTCTTTAAACATACTGGCCATTTCACTGACCAGGATTTCGGAAAACAGGCACAACATCTACTTGGGATAACTCCTGGTCGGGCTGCACCATATCCCAAGCTTTCAGTTTCAAAAATGAGGGTGTTAGCAGTGGACAATATGACAAGTACGGACTAGACTGAGCAAATGAAAAGGAAAAAAATTGTGATTCAGGACTTGATGAGCATCAAACCTGACTTAAAGCTTCTAGACAGCCGGAAGGACATAATTGATGACCGATGGAGGTCTTGGAAGTCTCACCATTGATTCTCATCTGCTACATGGGATTTCCTCCTTTCACACATCAAGGCCGAGTACTTCAAGAGGCGCTTACGGAATGATGCATGGCTAAAGCGGGTGTCGGACCTAGGAAAAGAATTCCCAGACATTCTGCATATGTACAATCGCTTCATGAAGCTGAAATATAGTCTTCATGAATTGAGCGGTGGAGTGGAGATGCGCGGAATGGATGTCTCGGCGAAGGCGCTTGTCACCACTAACCGATTCACTTACTGCCGTCGAGAGGTGAATCTTGCAGTGGTTGACACTAGAGAAGTCCCTCGATCAAAACCCACAGCAGACAAGGCAGCCATAGACCCATTTCTAGACTTCTTGGACGACAAGCTGGAGCCAAGTATGAGTGCAGCCAACGTTTGGCTTTTCATATTACGTGACAGTGAGGATCTGAGCGCGGTTGTTAACTTCGTTGACTTGAACATGGCGGAGTACGACATACTGAAGTCCAAGTACATCCCATGTAAAGCGGAAATGCTCAACAACGTGACAAATCGAGGTGCCGCCCCAGATGTGCCTCTTCTCTTCCTCTTCAAAAAAGAGAACGAATTCGCTTCATCTGTACGAGATTTCATGAAGCTAGAGTATCGAGCGCCTTCGGGAACTTGTCCTTATTACAAGGATGCGCACAGGAACACAGAATGCAAGTGGAGAATTCACCCCACTGAACTCCGAATGGAGTTCTATTTCGAGATCCTTCAAGCATTTGCAGTCCCTGGCGAGAACATACTTGGAATTTATATCGGAGTCAAGCTCATGCTTACTGCAAAGGTATGTCACGTTAACATTGTCATTTACTATCATTGACTTGAGGATAATGGTCAATTTGTGGAGTAGATTTGTTAGGCTAGGGTAGTTCATGAAATCTATTGAGCAATTGTTACAATTATCCTCGACTCAACGATAATTAGCTATTTTGTATAGTCTGTTTTCCTATCATGTTCTTCTCTTTGCTCTTCATACAAAACAAAGGATGTAGGATGCTCTTGTTATCCTGAACACGACAATAACCTCTCCTTGCTCCCCTACGACTCACTGATATCCTCTTCTCTTGATTCAGATGTTTGGGGCATTCTTCTATGGTTACGTCGACAAGCACGATGCAAAGGGATATAGAAGTATATCATACTTTGCAGATAAACTCGACAAGAATGATTTCATGCATTCAAACTCGCCGTACTCGCTCACGTATGTCCAACCCCCTCGTCGTGGACCCGTCATGGTGTTGTCTGACTCGCCTCCGTCGCCTCCCATGACACTGGAATCACCTATTAGGACCTCCGTGACGGAAAATCAAGTGCAGATTGAAGACCTCGTTAGCTCCGATCCGGGATTGGACGGAATAAACGAGTTCGGAACAAATACGTTCCAAATGTGTGCGTGGTTGTCCTCGGTGTCGATGCCAACTCTGGATCCGACTACTGATCCCCTCACCTCTGAGAATTTGAACATCCAACCTTCCTCTCTTGGATTGGTAGACGTGTTTGGTGTATCTGACAAGAATGAACCTGCCCAACCTCCTTGTAATGAATCACAGGCACTCGCAGGTGTGGATCCTATTACGCGTCATATCATCGAGGATATTGAATCAGATACGGAATTTGACAAGATGATGGAGGACGACACAAAGAGGATTGAAAATGTTGGGGATGTCGGCCGAGCAAGGGCGGAAGAGAATGTTGGGGCGGATGATGAACTCATAGTTGATGCCCATATTTCCAACTTGCCAACCTTCATTGACCTGGGCAGTGATGATGATGTTGCGGATCATCCTCGAGAATCTGATGACGATGAAGAAAACGATGATGGCACTCCCAAACAGAAGGAAATGAAGCCACTGCTCTTGCCTACGGGTTCCATCATCAAGGTGGAGAAGGACTATTGGAGGCTAGAAGAGGAGAAGAGGACCAGAAGAATTGAACAAATAGCAGCAAGGGCGGCAAGGGACAAAGAGTTGGCCGATGCGAATGCAAAAATAATGGAGTTGCAGATAAAGTCGCAAGCCCAAATCTCGGATCTATCGTCCCAATTTGAGCAACTCAAGCAGCTCCTATCATCCCAGTCTAGTCAACAACCTGGAAATCCCTTGGTTGTATCCTAGGCTGGGCCTTCACATCCTCCACTACCTGTCTCTACATCACCAATCGTGTAGGAACTGGTTGTCGGGCTCCCTCATCCTCGTGTCAATGATAATGACGGTGGTCTCGCAGTGACACCGGAAGATGTCGTTGTATGCACACCAACTTCGCAAGTGCCAAGGATATCTTTGCCAATCCCTTCAGCATTTGAAGTTGTTGTTCCGGAGCCACAAATTGGTGTGCAAGATGTAGGACATCATCCTCGTGTCGATGATGTTGATTGTGTTGCAGAGGTCCCAACAGTTTCGATTGAAAAGACCTCCGTGCATGAGTCGGCGGAGGCTATTGTGGAACGCCATTCTCCCTCCTTTGATGAAGACTGAGAAGGAGAAGGTGGACTATGGCGAGGGCGAAGAAGATCTTCAAGAAAAAGGTCCTTCTTCTAAGCCCGCTGAAGGGGAAGACGATGCCACCCAGGCGGGTGGATCTTCGCAGGTAAACTCCTCAAATCCAGAGTATTAATCCAAGGTGGAGAGTTTGATAGTCATTTGTTATTGTGTGGATGTTTGGAATGTGGTGCGCATGAACTGCCGACTCTTATTCGAATTCATGATGCTTGACAGGATGGCGTGCCTATCCTTGAATGAATTGCGCGGACAAAACCTGTGTCCGTGGGTGACATGCGTGTAGAATAGTATAGCATAGGCCTTAATGCGCAGTCTTGACGACCCATACTTAAACAAAATTTTGACATGTATTTTATAATCTACCTTAAATAAAGTATAAGCATTTTAATAGATTGTGTACAATGATGTCTAATTGAACGGATTTGTCCATGTGTTCATGCTCAGCTCAATACACATAGAAATGTGCAACGTCCGGTACCAATGAAAGCACTCCCTCGCTAGGGTTGTCCGTGTCACGTCACGTCTGGACGGACGTGACGGACAGACGTGACATGACGTTTTACTCAAACAACGTCATGATGGAATATTAAAAAAAATTTAAGGAATTTTGCAAAACTCTTTACATAGAAGGTTGTACATTAGACTAATATGTTTCAATAGTAATAGTACAATTGATATTCTATTTATATTTGTAGAAAAAAAATGAAACCAAAGCTCAAAATTTTCTGAAATTTTAGGGTTAGGGTTAGGGATGTCACTTTAGGATTAGGGATGTTAGGATTCGTGACGTGTCACGACGGACGTGACGTGACATCACGACGTAAAAAGTCCACGTCACGTCCGGATAGACAACCCTGTCCCTCACGGAAGTCCCCAGTCAATTAGTAGAATGAAATGCATTTGTTTGCTTGTTGGCTCTCCCACTTCTGCATTTATTCAAGTAACTCCAATTCTCATTTGTTTTGCTTTGATCAGGTAGCATCGGAGGGGCGAAGAGAGGTCTTGCGAACGAGCTTGCGTCCTTTGATGCCTCCGCTGCGGAGAAAATGGCTGAATATTGTCTTAGACCTGAATGGCATGCTTTGCCAAAGCATGCCGAGGGCGTTTGCTGATAAATTGAAGTCTTATAGGCTTGAAGACAACGTTCTTAGCCATCGGTACCCGACTGTCATTGGATCGAAAGCAGTATTCACTAGACAGAATGTCAGTGAATTCTTGCGGCAAGAGTCGAAAATTGCGCATAGGGTCATTGTGTGGTCCACCATGATGAAGCATAATGCAGAACCGATTGTTGGGCACCTGTTTAGCAATTGCAGGGCCCCCTTCGATATACTAGGCCAAGAGTAGTATTCGAAGGTAGAAGTCGCTTCTGGAAAGTTCTTCCATCGCAGAAACAAAATGTTCTGCTTGAAGATTATTGAGGATGGCCTGTTCACCGTTCATAGTCAGGGCCCGTTCTTTAACGATTGGAATACCCTTCTCATTGATGATTCTCCTGAAAAGAGTATTTGCAATGATAATGGGAATGCCTTGTTCCTCGAGACTTGGAGTCATTCCAAGCGAAGGGACGACATGCTCATGGGTGAGCTGCTCCCTTGGCTCCGGAGGTTGCATTCCAACTGTCCGAACGACGGGATGCAACAATACGTCAATGAGAACCGGATCGGGTTAGACCTGCCCGGTCCTGATGACCATGCCCTCCAAGATATCATTGAGGGCATGAAAGAGTCCGCGAAGGTCATGAATTGCTCATACGAGCTTTCCGCAGTAGGTCTATGTGTAGAGACGCGTTGTCGTAGAGTTTATACTTCGACTTAGAGTTTACACTTCCATGTGATTGAGCATGCAGGGGTCCAGGCATTTTGTACTATGTATTTCAAGTAAATGACCATTCGTTGTAATTAATATATGAAACCCTTTTTTTTAAATCATCTTCTGGCTCAATGTTTAAGATTTGTATGCCCTCAAAGTGCTATTTGGTTGATGTGGAAGGCAAGAATTGAGCTTATTAATAATTATTTAGTGCAGGTCGAAGGTGTTCGCTTTTTGGAATCACTTGTGAAGCAAAAAATCACAAGGAGCCTCCTCTCTGGATCGGAAAAGGCACTATCGAGTGACTCCAAATCCGATGGTGGAAGCTGTGAAACGGCTCCCTTCTCTAAGCCCTACATGTTGCGCTTTGCCACGGATGCCGCGTCGGCTGCCATCGACTATTCAAAGGGGGATATTGAGGACGGCGTTGTAGACAGCCCCCCGAGTCGTGGACCCGGAAGGACTCCTATCTGTTCTCCGTTGCCGTTGAAGCGCACGTCCTTGAGCCACGGACGATCCGCATCACCAACTTCGTGCATGGGCACTCCCACAAGTCAAAAACTAAAGCTCCCAGTCGACAACGTTGTGAGATATCCTCGGCTCGAGGATGACGTTCAAACTTCAACTCCGTTAGCATCTATCCCCATTGTTGGAGTGGAATCAAATCCACTTCTAAAGGGAGATAAGGAGATTTTACTTCACGAGAAGCTTGTTTCATTTTGTAAAACTTCGTTTGATGGTAATCCATCACCTCATTTGAAGTCTCGGGGAGCAAGGCGAACGCCGTCATCGGATAGTCTTCTTCGACAAAAAATTGTCAAAGAGCAAAGACAAAGTAGGGGCTCAAAATCTACCGAGACTGTAGTTCTAGACCTAAACCCTAAACCGGTTCTACCAAGGCCGCCCCTCAAAGGTCCAAAATCTCATTCTGCTTTGGAGGTTCCCAAAAGCATCCGAAGGCCAAAGCGGAAAGCCAGGGCTACGCAGAGTTTGAATAATTGGGATACTTCTGATAGTCCAGGTCGATCACATTATCCTGCGAGGCGCGAGGATATCCCACGAGGGCTTGCAAAGTTGCAAGCAATGGAAGCAGCAAAGATTGATGGATCAGACCTCCCCGAAAAAATGTGAGAGAAAATGTGCACATAAGTCAGACATGTTTTAGAATCCATCCATTTTGTAGCCTCTTAATTTTTACCATGAGTAGAATGATAATTGAATTGTAAATACTCAGAGAAATTGAGTATGTACGGACATATTGTAGTTACTATAAATAGATTAGCAAATATACATAAACTAGAACATAGAGGATGTGCTACGACATGTAACTATGAAGAACTGTATTGTTTTCACATGGATTTGGAAAAATCATAAATAAACTCAATGATTCGTTCGTTTTCACTGTGAATGATCTAGTCTATTGCAAATGACACGGTTCCTCGAAGCTTCTTAACATGGAGTGAACTCATTCGCTTGATTAACTTCCTTAAAAGCACCTTTAGAACCATCGCATTATTAAATTGATTGTCATCATATTGAATCACTACTTCTATGCCTTTAGATGCAACTTCTTATTGATGTTGAGAAAACAGTTCTATTTATCATTGAATTCAACAACTCTTCGTGAAATGGGGCTTTGGTTTTCAATTTTCCAAGTCTCAAAATGATCATTTTGTCTCAATTTAATGAATAAGGCCTTTTAGGTTGTATGGGGGAATTGTTTATTTTTGGACCAATATTTACAAAGTTTTTCATTGATTCTGGTACTATAAAATGGCCCTATCTAAAGTAATTTATTCACAATAAGATCAATTGAATTAGTCATTTCAAACCACGAATCCTTGGTCCTTTAGGGGTTAAGCATAATCAGGCTCACTTTTTTTTGTTCAAGCATTTATACTCCTGATGATTGTTCATCTCCATTGTACTATCAATTCATTTGCTCAGGATGCTTTCCATTGGAAAATTACTAGTGCATTGTTAGATGGTCTTTGGAGCACCAGTTTCAATGCTGAGTTTTCTTATCCTTGCCAATTATGCAAGCCTCTTGCATATTAACTAACAGTGTTTTGGTTGAATGCAGGTTGTGATGTTGGCCATTCTAGCTATGTTTGCTCTAGTACACAGTGGTTTGGATGGTCTGCGTGCACAAGGCGAGAAGCTGGTGGGTGAACAAGCTTATCGAGTCTTATTCGCAGGAGTGTCACTTCCCTTGGCAGTTTCTGTTGTGGTATGCTTCGCAAATCCATACAAACTTATCCTTTTTTCGCAGATAACTAAAATGCAGATTGTTGTGCACACTGAAAATATCAGGTCTTTGCAAAAAAATTTAGTCATGAAGTGCTTTATGTTCAACCTTTACATATTTTATCATAGTGTAACCCTCTCACCCCATTGTGTGCTTGTATTGGTCAGGTCTACTTCATTAACCATCGATATGATGGTGTGCAACTCTGGCAATTTCGTAAAATCCCTGGTGTTCATGAGGCGGTCTGGATACTCTCCTTCATTTCTTTCTTGTTTCTGTATCCTTCAACTTTCAATCTTTTGGAAGTTGCTGCAGTGGACAAACCCAAAGTTCATATGTGGGAGACTGGTATCATGCGTATCACTAGACACCCTCAAGTAAGTCACGTCCATCTCTAGCCCGTCTCTGAGTTCCATTTTGATTATTTCTGTTGTTTTGAGCAACCAGATTTTTGATCATATGCCTAGGAGGCTCAAACTCATGTCCCTCTCTAAGTGCCTGAACCGAAAATTGAGAGTTTAATTTGGATGGAAAATCTTGTATTGATTACAATAATTTCCAAATCCTGATGTCTTCTTTCTCTTATTTCGCTACCTTTCTTGAAGCTTCCTAATATTCATTTCAACTCCTATGTATATGGAAAAAGACACTTTTGGCCATTTAGGGACTCGGATTTATTGCCTCTATGGATGAAATAAGCTGATGCAACGGTGCTTGGCAGATGGTGGGGCAGTTCATCTGGTGCCTGGCGCACACCATATGGATAGGGAACTCTTTCACTTTGACGACCTCCTTGGGGTTACTAGCTCATCACTTATTTGGTGTTTGGCATGGAGACAAACGCTTGGCAGCCAAATATGGGGACGCCTTCGAACGAGTGAAGGACCGGACGAGTGTCATTCCTTTTGCGGCTATTTTGGACGGCCGTTAGAAGCTGCCCGATGATTATTACAAAGAGTTTCTCAGGTTGCCATATTATGCAATAGTGGTGATAACACTGGGTGCATATTTTTCACACCCTTTAATGCAGTTAGGTAGCCATATCCTCCAGTGGTAGTCTGAGTGCCCAGCTTCAGTTGTACATGTAACGATAAGGAACCTGTCCTTGAGGCTTTCTTTCAGCTCTTTTGAGTGGTTCTCTTTTGTAGAATGGATTCTTTTCTTCTTTTTCCGGGCCTTGTCCATATTTTCATTTAGATTCCAACTCACTAAAATATGCTTCCCTTCAATGCCATACCAATGAGTGATGAATTGTTGAAGTTCAAAGTAGGAGGACCCAATCACAAGCATAGACTACCCTGAAACCATTAGTATAGACTCTATGAGGAAGCATCTTTGACAGTGATCAAATCTAGAAGTATCTCATTTCTTGCAAATTACGTACTTCAATGACATTTATATTGTACATGGGCGACTTTTCAACCCACGGGAAGGGACTTCCATGGAGATGGGTTCACTTTCTTATGTTCAGAATATGGAAAGGCATTGAGGACCTTTTTCAACCTTTTACAAGTTTAAGTATATTGTTGTTGCTCCTTAGTACATCGACACATAGGAGAGAAAAGTCTCTGGCTGGACGTCTACCCTCAAGTGTAAAACTATACCTAAACCCTAAACCCTTGATGCTTTTGCACCAATTTCCTACCTACGTTCATTCTAATTGCGGATATACTATACCAGTATGCTCATGTTAGAATACTTCAGATGTCCAATTTGAGATATGACTTGCTACACCTTTTGAAGTTGCAGATTCTCATGGAATAGCTGCCGAATTCTCACCTGGAGTGATGGATGTGCTCCTTATACTAAACTCCAGTATTTTTACAGATTGTGGAAATTCTTTTTGTTATATTCATCGCCAATCACCAACAACAGATGACTCGACAACATAACAACTGACTAGCACAAGCACTTCCCCGAATCAAACTGCCGAATTAAGAGGTTGGTCATTCTCTACTCTTGTATCTTTCTGGAGGACTAACTTACAATCTGCTACAACCAGCATACAATTGAATTATCAATAAAAATGGACCTTTATTAAATGCTTAAGGTTCATGCATTGTAGCAGTTTGCACTACTTTTTGGTGATGGTTCCAATTTACCACACACATTGGCTCTGTGAGAGAGAGAACCCTAGGTTTACCATAAATAATGACCTACCTTGAGTGTGACTAGTTATGTTATCAACATGTACAGTATACTTGTGGCATCCATTCAGTATGTATTGTACTGTACATGCCATTGAAGGGAAGTAGACATAACAGGACTCCTTGCTACAAATTGGCTCCTCTCTGTGATCAGGAAGTGTGATTTCTTGTGACATTTAGGTACTGTCCTCAGAGATAAATAATGCTTGGATAGTTCCATCTAATTGACCCATATTCCAAGTGTCTAGGTAAGCTTAAATGTCAATGAAACTAGTGTGCCCTGTGTTGTTGCCATTGTATAATGTATAATAAAATAAAAGTAAAAGTAATTTTCTAATTCATACAAAATTTGAAATTCAATAACTCTAAACAAAATAAACAATCTAACTTAAGGTATGGATATCCATCCAAATTACGCACCTAAGTTGTGAAAGTTGTAATTTGAATGGCTTGGGATGCATGGAAATATAGGACCTTGCTATGAAGATCATCAATAGTGGGTTTCACACAATCGTGGATTATCTTCTATTGGTTTATTTGTTGTCTACTCACATGGCAAAGCTAGTGAATTGTTTTCCTCTTCATTTATCAATAAGAAAACTTGGTCTATGGATACAAGGACCAAAAAGATCCATTCATTACATGGATCTTTCCTACAGAGTTGACTCTTCATTAAATTTATAACTAACTACATATTCTAAAAATTTAGAAAGGGGGACAAAATGTATTAAAATTTGAGGTGTAGGCTATTGTTCTACCATCCTTTTTTTATAGCAATTTGAAGTTGATTGGGTCAAAGATTGAAAGACATAGAACTTTTCATTGAATATATTGAACTCCAAGCCATTCTTGTGGAGATCTAAACACCAACAAAGAAGCACATGAAGTCCATCGTCATTTACGTGTCAATGGCACTATGCACCTATTGCAACCTCCAACTTTCTAATCTTTTCTTGAGTGCAATAAATAGCCACTATCAAATGTTTTACACTTTCGAGGACACATTGCACATTATGTTTTATAGAACCGTGTGATTGTAACATGCATTAAAGAATTGTTGCCAAGTCCTTAATACTTTCATCACTACAAAAAGAGACTAGTATTATGGAACAATGGGAATAGATCATTAAGTCGATTCTAAGATGTTTGCATCATGTTTGGCAAACATGTTAAAAAAAACAAGCAATTGTAGTTACTCGACTACATCTACTATTAAATTGCCATGGCAACATCAATTTTCTTTAATAAAAGAGTATGTGCGAAATCAAATTACAACCACTAAAACTTGCAAAGTTGTTGGCTACCACCCAAAACTCAAGTACAGACTTTGAAGCCTACAAAGGTGTTGGTGACTACCAACTTGTCTCTGCAAGGCTTCAAAAACCTACAAAGGCAATGAATTGGCAAACTTTGTACAATTGAACTTTTGTTGCATTGATGCCAACAAAAAAATTCTCGGAAAATCTTCAAGAGTATTGGCAATTGTCAACTCTCTTATGGAAAGGAAGGTTGCACATTTATGTAGGAGGATTGTCCATCACCAATCTTGTAGGCAAGATTTTTGCACCTCTAGCATTCCATACTCATCAAAAATAGGCTCTTTGCTTTTTAACATAAGTAGTACTCCTCCGTTCCAAAATGATCTTCTAATTGGACAAAATGTTGAGGATTAACTACGGCTAAAAATAATGTTATTTCAGCCTATTTCCTAAGTATTTTGAGGAAGTTGTTATCCATTCATTGAATCTTCAAAAGGCAAGGCCCTCAATTGTTGAGCTCTTGTTTTCTCCGAAGGGCTTTGACCTTGACTTTCCGCTATTTGTTCTTGGTCTTTTGGGAATGAACTCCAGATTTCAAAAATAAATATATAAAATCTTCAAAAGAAAAAAAAAATAATGATCATTTTTGAGCAACCCAAAGATCATTTTTGGACAAAAACATTAACGCAAACTGGAAGATCATTTGGAACAGGGAGTACTATACTTGTTTTTTGTTGCTATGGCATCATAGAAATGGGTACGTAAACTTCTGCCAAAATCAATGGAGTGAAAATTGGTTTCAAAACAATTTTTTTTTCTTAAACTTTTCAAATACGGGTCATGGAATCGACACTGCGCAACCTTGCTACAGGAAGCTCTGTACTACTCGCTCTGTGTTCTGTGGGGAACGGGGAACAGGGAACTCGGAGCAGAGAATGGGGAACGGAGAACGGTACATATGTAGTGTTCCATAGTTGGTGTTCCTTTCCTTGGTATGTACCTGGTAAGAACATGTGATTGAGGAGGGTTGGTCGGTGGAGTTGCATCTTAGTTATGAGCTCGCTGATGAGTCAAATTATGACAGGCAGATTCACTAAGGGTTTTTGCCCTGCTGGCATTGTTGAATATTTTTCAATTTTTTTTTCGGTATAAAGATAGGGAGAGAAATTGATATCTTTTTATTTTTTTGACAAAGAATTAATTTGCTATGAATTTCTTTTAACCCTTAAACGACGAGCCAATGACCGTGGAAATCATGAATTTTGCAACCGTATGAATCATTGGTTTAAAATAAGCCAAAAGTATGCATTGGAAGTCAAAGTACTGTAGAAGATCTTCCCTTTCCACACCTAATGCCGCGGATGAATAGTTTTAATTCTATCCTATACGACAAGATGCTCTCATATTCATCGATTAGTTTTCGGCTTCGGCATCATTCAGGGATTAAAGTGTACTACCCAATTGGCCTGAAAGAGTCTTTAGGCTACCCTGAAACCAACTAAATATCCATGGCAATCGTGCTTATTCCAAATGGTGCTTGCTCACAAGAAGCCATCATAATATTTCCTAACATAGCCACAACATAAAAGGCCTGAAAAAGTCACTTCTTGGAATGAATTTACATTAAAAGGGATTGATGCAATATTGTAATGAGTCATGTCCTTGGTGACTGGCATGGATGGTTTGCTTTTTATAAGTGGTTTGCCTTGCAAGTTACAATGGATTTCACCATCTTTGTTCCACTCACCTCCCACTTTTGTGCTTTCCATTTCACAAGGTGTGAGCCTCACACAAATGCTACACCTACAATCATTTAAATAGGCATGTGGATCTAATTCTTATGACTCTAAAATCTTGCAAATGAGTGTAAAATTTGAATACAATATGTATTAAAAATCATGTTATTAGATTGTTGTTCAATTGTATTGGGATTATAAAAAAATCCAAATTTTGTGAGAATGTTTTTCTAGGATTGTTGCAATAAATCTTCTCCAACATACTATCCAAGAGCAAAGCCATTGTCTATGTGTCTCCTTTGCTTTGCAAGAGGACTTGTCTTTGCAAAAAATCATATTGATCCTATATGGTCTTCTATTACATTATAAGCACATTGTCTAGCAATAGAAGCTCATTCTTATTTTTTCATCTAAGAAGATTGTGTATCCAAACATCATCCATTGTCTTTGATCCACCAATGAAAATTCTATCATGTTGAGGTTTCACGGTTGCTGGCATGTGAGCCTAGGATCTTGAGCCAATGAGCATAGGAGCTTAGGCTCCTATGTTATTGGTACCAATATTATAGGTACCTTCCATAGTTATAGGATATTTATATTATAGATGTCTAAAAAAACATTGTAAGTACCTATGTTATAAGCACTTTCTATGGTTATAGAATATTTATCTTATAGGTGTCTATGTTGTAGGTACTTATGTTATAAACACCTTCCATGGTTATAGAAAGTTTATATTATAGGTACCTATGTTACAAGCACCTTTCATGATTATAGGGTACTAATTTTATAAGTATGTATGTTATAAACACCTTCAATAGTTGTATAATATCTACTTACACCTAGGCTCAAGCTCATAGGCTCGCATTTTTAGGCTCACATGCTAGCATTGTTGGTTGAGGTTCCAACCAACTTTAGATTTGAATCTATTAAACCAAGGTTTGGTTGTATAGCATAAAATTGTAAAATACAACATACTTTCACACTTGCATGTTTTTTTTTAAATACTCAATCCTCCAAATAATTCAAGGATTATATTGAGATACATTATATGAATAAATACAAGACATAACAATATATTTTTAGGCAATATATTAGTGGATAGATTGGTCTTAGAAAGAACATATAATTAGGTGCAACTAACCCATTCATCACTTGTCTACATATAATTCAACTTAGTCTATGTTTGAGTATTCTTTTTTTGAAGATATTTTGTAATTGTTTTAACAATTTTTAGTTTTTGACGGTAGATAGTATGGTTGTAGGTCATTGACAATCCATTCAATAGCTATTTGGATTTGTATATTTTTATTACCTCTAAATAGCATCCCTTGTCTTCAAAGGTATTTTTCATCTAGTAAAAAACTTCTCCAAGCTACACTAAAAAGGGTATTTAGTGTTGGTAACACTATTTGTGAACCATGACACTAAATATCATTTATCCTACTAAAGTAAGTAACACTAAATGTAATTTCTAACACTAAATGTAATTTCTAACACTAAATGTAATTTCTAACACTAAATGTAATTTCTAACACTAAATGTAATTTCTAACACTAAATGTAATTTCTAACATTAAAAGTATTCTATGGTAAATCTGAAATATGAAGAGGTTTACATTTAGTGTTAGAAGGTAAAACAAGAATTTGGAAAGAAAAAACGCCGATAGGTCGCTGGGAAGATGAGTAAAAATAAATAAATAATAATAAATAAATAAATAAATAAAAACAGATTGCAAAGGAAGTTCAGGGAGGAGATGACAAAAGTGAAGACAACACAAAAGCGGCGCATTGAAGTTTAGCACTACACTAATCATCCTAAAATTGACATTTAGCGTAGGATCAAGTAGGGTGGTAATTACACTAAATGTAATCCAACACTAAATACCCTTTTTAGTGTAGTGAATGCACCAAAAAGTTATCAAGTACAAATCTAGCATAAAATGCTCAAGTTTGATTCTTACATATAAATACTATATCTAATGAAAACAATTCCCTCACACCTCAAGATCTACATTTTCTTTTAAAGAAATTTAATATTTGTTTTAAATTCTCAATTTAGTACTTTGAACACATATCACAAGGAATTTTTGATGCTTTTGTATCTCATTGATTACTTCATACTTTTAACCAATCAAACCAAAATTTAATTACTAAACAAAAAGATTGTATTTTTGGAAAATTCTCAAAATTTATATACTCCCAAATTGATTGTTGGATGAATTTTGTCCACAAATTAAATTCAATGGATAATTTCTAAAATGGATGTCTAAAATCTTTTATTTATTGCAACTTTTCTTGAGAAAATCATATATTATATGAAAACCTTACATATCGATTGCTAAGTGCTTTAGAGTTTGTACTTTAGATGATAAACAAATGAATGTGCTTTAGAACAATGCCTTGTACAAATAACTTCTCATTCATCTAAATTAATGCTTAAATATTTTCTCAAAAATATTTATTTATGACCAAATGGACAATTTTTAAGTAAATTACAATTTTGAATGTTTAAAGTGAGATATTAGCAAAAATGTATCAAAACTATTAAAAAAAATTGTCTTTAGTTAAGATTACTTTGAACACTTTGATTTTGGAATTGGAATCTTTTTGTATGAGTTCTTTTTTGTAAAGCCTAAGAATTACCCTCAAAAGGATTGCAAGATTTGGAGGCCCAAAACTTACTACTTCAAAATACTTGTATCCAAAGCAAGACTAAAAGCTTAATCTATATTTATTCTTTAACAAACCCAACTATAGGATCCTTTGATAACCAGTCCAAAAAAATCCCTCATGGCCTTGAGAGTGAGCATTATAGGGCTAAGAAGATCATAAACATTCACCAAGAATGAAATCTAGCGAGATGGTATTTTTTCCCTAGCAGTGTTAAAAAAAAGTATACTAGTTTTAGTCCTTTTTTGCATGTTGCTCAATAAAATTTTAAGTATTTATGAAATATGCGTTAGGTGACATCAACTGAAGTATAGCTTATTCATTTCATGAAACTCTAAGATTTATCCACAATAGATGTGCAAAATTAAATGGTTCAAAATGCTTCTGTATTGGTAGCACTGCAAAAAATAAAATAAAATAAAATAGTTTTAAAATATATTTTTATAGCTTCCTACTTTGACATTGAAAATTTTCTTAACCTTATTATTTTCAAAATAAATATTAAAATGACTCAAAAAAAAGCTTCACATATAGATTAGAGTGGTTACCATCCCATCCTAATAAATTATGATGCAAATGTTCCACATCATGAAGTCAATAGAACCTACCCAAGTTGTCATAAATCCCAAAGTGGTTCCCTTGTGGGCTTATCCTTGATATGTATGACACTTGTCTTTGATCGTTTGATTAAAATCTAACCAATCAAGAAATTGAACGTGTCCCATATTTTCAAATGAAAGTAATAAGATTAGGTAGAGTTGCTAAATGAATACAATAGTCATGGGGGGAAAGTTAGTTGCTAAAATTTATTTGGATTTTATAGTGATTGGGTACCTAATTGACATACAAAAACTTATATATCAATATTGGGAATATTTTTTGAGTTTTACCAACTACTTTTCTTTAATTTCCATATTGAACCTGGGATTTTCAAATATTGAGTTTGTTTCTTTCTCTATTTTTTTTACTCCAAATATAATGTTTTATAGATTTTTTCATTGGATTTTTTTCCAAGGCTTTCAAATTGCAAGTGATTTTTTCCCCAATCCCACTGGCTAACAATGAGCTAATCAATGAATCTCTCCCCAAACATTGTTATGTACTCCATAATATTTTCTGATTGTGTGAAAAGGAGTCATTACTATTTAAATCAGTCTTAGTTTCTTAAACTTTTTCTAGTCTGACTTGAGTACCATGATGAGCTTTTTGCTTGCAACTTCAGTTTCACCCGATGGAAGTTGGTGTCACAGACTAAAAGTAGGAACCCCATTGGTCTACTCATATTAAACTGGTCAAATTTTCATATTTTTTCTTGTTGGCAAGTGAAAGGAGTTTTTTTGAAACACATGAACAATTTCCATTGATAAAGGAATCAATATAGCAAAACAGAAGCAGAAGCCTCGACAAAAAATTTTACCTTTTTAGACAACGACAAAAAAGAACACAATACAATAGCCACAACCACAAACTAGCCAGGCCATGAAAACATCATCACTTGAATTGCCCCATTTGGACCAGAAAGAGCGAAGTGCCATTGAATCTTCCTATGAGCACTACAAGAGAAAGGGGTGTTTTAAGTATAGTCCTAGACATAAGATTTTAAATAATGACCTTTCTAGGAGATTTTTAGTAAAAAATGACTAGAAGCACATGTCTTTTTAATAAAATTTTACTTAAAAGACACGTGTTTCTAGTAAATTCTTACTAAAAATCTCCTAAAAAGGTCATTACCTTAAAATTTTATGTCTAGGACTATACTTAAAACACCCCTTTCTCTTATAGTGGAGAATGGATACCCAAGAATTTCAGACGGAAGCCAAGTATTGTTGAATCTTTTGAGAAACATGTCCACCTTATTTGGGTCTTGATCACATAGCTTGCTAGTTTTGAGCCATGCAACCCGGGCATGATCAAACATCACTTCCCGAAGCACATTCTTAAGCTTGATGTTGGGCCAAGGCTTGTTGCTAAAACGAGTAGAATTGCAATCCAACCAAGTAATCTAGATGACCATCCCTCTAAAGAGCACCCACATGGAAGCTCCTTTCCTCAATCTCCTTAGCAATTTGGCCCCAAGGGTGCACTGCTTCCAATTCAACACCGGCCAATAGTTTACCACCTAGAACATGACATTTGGATACCTTATGCAACAGTCTTTTTGGTACATGTTCTAAAATTGTTTCTTCAACATAAGCTAGAAACACACATGTTCCCATTCTTGTACCCTAGACACACCTAATTGTGTTCATAGACTTTTGTTAATGTGTCCACCAAATGCTTAGCTTCAATTTGCTAACACATTTAAAAGACACGTACTTAAACTTTGATCGGCTTACTACTGATTTTTGCAGAGTTTACATTTGGGTGCACCTATGAAATAGTTTGAGTGGAAGTCAGCACTTTGAAAAATCATAGAAATTACATACAACATCTAAAAAATCTATTGTTATTTTTTAATGTTCATGATTTTCACTTGCTAGTACTACAAAAATATTATTTTTAGATAAAGGTGCCTCCAACTATGCTAAATAAATACATGAGACGTTTTTGGGTGCTTTCACCTTACGTGAAAGTTTCCATGGTCTAGGAAGCCAACACTTTGAAAAATCATAGAAATTACATACAATGTCCAAAAAAACTTTTTTCTTTTTTTGATTATTCACGATTTTCACACACTAATACTACAAAAATATTATTTTTAGGAAAAGATGCCTCCAACTATACGGAATTGCTTAAATGGACGGTTTTGGGTGCTTCCACCTGCCTTAGGTGATTTTGGGTGTTTCCACCTTCAGTTAGAAAAAAGGATAATTTAGTTCACCGAGTGTGTGCATCTTTATTAGTTCAGCAATATAATAATGTCAGACTTCATAATTGAATTACTTGAAATGTAGGTTGCTAGTAAATGGAATCCACATGGCAGTCAGTGAGTGAGGAGACCTTCACCTTGCGTTGAATTTTAATTACTGAAACTAAGTTATTACTTACAGCTTCACATAAACTTTGATGAACTAAATGAAAGTTTTTTTTTCATTGCATATTATAATAAGAGCATCTTCGAATGTGCTAATTTGGAGATTCCTGTTACGATGTAAATTTCTAAACTAAAATTTATCCACATCCCTAACTACCTTAACCCCTAAATGCCCGAGACCTGAGGCCCCAAAATGTGGTGTTGGAGAATCTTTGAAGTTAAATAAAACTTTACCAAATTTCTATTTTTAGAAGTTTTTTTTTTTGAAAGAGTTATTTTGAAGTCTAGTTTTAGCATAAAAAAACTGATTTTGAAAATGAATGATTATGATTTTTCTATCCAAGATTTTGTGTGAGGGTATCATTGCAATCTTGACATTCCATAGTGTTGAGGGCTCTTGGAAATGAGCCTCTGAAAGTACATTAGGTCTTGGATAAAAAATCACACTGGAAATTCATTTAGAAAAATTATAGAGTAGATTTTGAGAAGCCATAAATTGATTTGGGTTATGCTTGTTAGGCCCTTCAACGTCATATTTTTTTGTTAACCAATTTTTTAGGTTTGACAAGCAAAAAGAGAGCTCAAAGATTTTCATACTTTTAACACACTCATGATCAAGCATTATAATCTTTCAATCCTTAATTGACATCATTAGGAGAAATTTGAGGCCTTCAAGAGACTGCGAGTTCCCAGCAGTTTGGGAATATAGAAACAATTGCCACTTTGCAATCCAACATGGTCGAGACCGTGCCACGTCCAAAAAAAATCAACTTTTTTTTTACATTTAAAAGAAAATTGATTTATTTCCTAATAGTCGGTCGGCTGTTCTAATATTGTATCGAGGACAACCAAGGGAACAACCCTGAAACGGCCCTTCCAAGGCCTCAAATTTTTTCTAATGGTTGTGTTTTATTTTCCTATATGATCATTGACATGTTTAGTTTAAATTTGTATGGTTACAATTCAAAAGAAAAATTGATTCAACTTATCAAAATGTTGTGTTTTGTTGAATTTAGGGAAAATTTCAAGAGGCTCAAAACAAGCCTTGGACATTTAGGGGTTAATTCATTAATTAAGGTAGGTAGGAGATCCCTATTTGCATCCATCTATTAAACCATTCATGTACTATAAGAGAAATGGGTGTTTTTAGTAAAATTTTACTAACAAGCTAGGACTATACTTGTAGTGCTCGTTAATTTTGAGTGTTATTTCATATACTTTTACTGCCTTTCAAGTGTAATGCTGTATTTTGGAGGTGATATTACATTGTGGTCCTGTAGACAAAAGGAGATAAAGTGGATGAAATAACACTCAAAATAAATGAGAAATGGTTAAATGGATGAAAACTTTGGAGATATGAAGATGAGATAGCACTGGGAGAATAGATTTTTCCCATGAAGATTTTTGCCCTCTTCAAAAAATAATGCACTCAACTTTGTAACATTAGTAATGTCCTACGACTTCCGCTAGCTACACAAAATAGTGAAATTAGGTTATCGCACACTAATTTTTCAATGTTTGGTACCATATAAATAATTACTATCACTGTACAAGAATAAACTACTTTTGAATTAGATAATGTTGTAATTGGTACTAACAAAACTCCATGTGTACAAATGGAAATATTTGTAAAAACATCTATTGTCTTTGATGGCATGTCACACAAGAGAATGCCGGGTGTTTTAAGTATAGTCCTAGAAAGAAGATTTTAAGTAATGACCTTTTTCGGAGATTTTTAGGAAGAATTTACTACCAACTTGTGTCTTTCTAGTAAAATTTTAAGAAGCTAAATCCAAGCTTCATGAAGAAATGGGAGGGCCCACCAAGATGGAGTTTTAAGGGCTCATTTTCTATAGGAGTAGCAAAGCTCTTTTTATTTCTCTCTCCTTGAGAAGTGTCGACGGTGGGGCAATCTAGGAGGCGGGGCTTGCCGTAAGGTAGTCAACTCTTGCTCTAATGACCTTTTAAGAGTTGATTGCCTTTGGGGGGAAGCTAAATTCCTTGAAACAAATTGTAGTGAATTTTCATATGAAGAAAAATGAAATTGAAATCTAATTGAATGTGGTTTTATTTTTACTTTTTTAAAGCTTTGTGAAATTCATTACAAATAATTGAAGATGAAATGTGGTGATCACTCCCTAAAATGTACATAATTGGTACACTGAAGAAAGCAAAATGTACCTATGTAGTAGAGGTTGCTTTTCAAAGCAAACTACCTTAGCAGCTGCAGTTGTCCTGGACATGGTCTTGGATATGGAATCCTGCCATGGCTGCAATTGCCATTGACGCAGCTTCAACTTGTCGCAGGAAGCGCAGCGCAGGTCGCGTAGCGACAAAGTTAACGTAAGTTTGCCAATCTGACAACACTAAGGTCTGTAATGCATCAAAAATATGGGTTCTCCTTTTCATTGGACATCATAAGGTGGGTACACCCCCAAAAGCCACAAATTGGTACTGTGTGTAGTTACTATTATTAGGCTGCTCAAATTTTCATTATGTCTTGTTGACAAGTGAAAGGAGGTTCCAATGCACCAAAGAATGCGCCATTTGGATACAATATGCAAAAGTTATTGAGGATCAAAGTTTGTTTCTCAAAGCGTTTTTTCCACATAGGTACATAATTGGTTTTGGAGATGTACACAATCTAAAGATGGCGGTTTAGGGTCAAGTGCCATTTTTGAGCACCTGCCTTCCTTATATAACATAAGGTGGATACACCACAAAGTGCTACAAATTGGTAATGTGTCTAGTTACTATTTTTAGTAGTTTATTTAGATTTTCATATTGTTTTGTTGACAAGTGAAAGGAGATTCCAATGCACCAAAGAACGAGCCATTTGGATGTAGTATGCAAAAGTTATGGAGGGTCAAAGTTTGTTCTGAAAGTGTTTCTTCCACATAGGTACATAATTGGTTTGGGAGATGTGCACAATTCGAAAATGGTGGTTTAAGGTCAAAGTGCCATTGGGAGGGGCTACCTTAAGTATAGTAAGATACTAAGGTAGAAGGCTCAAAAACCGTTCATTTAACTCCTAAGCGCCCAACCCATGTTCACAAAAATCCAAACCCTTCTATACTCATTCCAATTAAATTATCACTTAAGAAAAGATCCACTCTTATGGACTGCACCAATTGGTAGTAGAGATATGTCCAGAGATGTAGGGAAAAGGACATGTCTTTTGACCATATTATTGAAAAGATTATAAGAGTAAAACAAGGACATCTTACAAAAATGGAGAGGCCATATTTTGGCCTATGAGGTGCTCAGAGAGTCAGAGGTTAAGGACCAATCCACCTTTTTGTTTTTTGAAATTAATTTTTGCTATGGATACCCTACCAAATGAAGTATTCCTTGCATTCCTTAATATTTGTTGCTTTTATTTTTTTTACATTCATCCCAAATTACATGCTCCCTTTACTTCAAACTTAATTTTAGGATTGAAGATGATTTTTTTTTTGACATTAGCAAATGCAATGAAGCATAATAAGTCTTGTTTGTAATCCAATGTATAGATAAAAATAATTCTACTAATCGAATTTAAGCCCGTGTCAAGCACAACTTTGCACCTACAATTCCAAAGGAATGTGCCATGCTCATCAACATCTACCAACATTGTTTTAACTTTTGATTGCTCTTCAAAACCTAAAAGTGCCTCAAACTGAGTAAATGTCTTGTAAATTGAGATTAGATTAGTGATTACTTGTTGGTGGATCTAAAGCAACTCTTGGAGCTTTCTAACCACGATTGTAAATTTTTTTACTAATAATTTTCTTTGTTGAATTTGCTTCAAAATTTAACAACTATTGTCTTTCTTCCGTAGCTTTTAAAATATGTACACTAAATAGTGAAATTAGGTTATCCCACACTAATTTCTCAACATTCTACACGATACCAATATGTTTAGTTATTTTAAAAGGACGTAATAAAGTCAAAATTATGTATATGACATGGATTGGTGTAGTGGTTCATGGCTTAGGATTAGAGATTGGCATGTGCCTCCATCCGGATAGGCATTAGTCATGAGGTGATTTCTTTGGGATAAGGCAACCTAATTGTAAAAGCAACCCAATTTCACTATTTTGTATAGTTAGTTTTAACTTTGGTCATGAATTAACTATGTGGTGAAGGGTCTCATTGAAGAATGGATCCTTTTGTCCCCAACTATATATAAAAAGATACCTATTTAGTTTATTAATGAATGATCCTAAATAATTCTAAATACTACCTTATTAGTGCAAAGTCACTTACACTAATTTGCAAGGCTTTAACAAAGAACCTTGAATATGACATACTCTTCTTGTACAATATTATACATTGGCTCCAAGAAAAACTAGAGTCTACCCCTTTACTACTCTAATGTCTAAATTGTAAATGATGAACAGGGATGTTACAAGGTTTTTTTTGACAATAGAACCTCTCATTCATCCAAACCAAATCTTGGCTTCTTGAAAACCACATTATTTACCAATAAATAATTAATTATTTATAAATATGTAAGTATAAAGATGAAAAAAATTCAAGAAAGAGTTTAGGCATTAAAGGGTTAATTTTTTTCTTTTGAAAATTTGCTTGGCAAGGTGAATCTATTCAAATATTCTTGATCTTTCCAAAATTCAAGCCACTCCTAGGTATTCTAAGCTACTCCTAGGTATTCTAAGCTTTCCAACCAATTTAACTTCCTTCGTCATGCACTTTGTAATTAACTTTAGTCTCAATGTATTTAGAGCATTTTATGTAACCCTCCAAACACCTCGGACCCTTCAATTTAGATTTGTCCAATTTAGAGAGGATGCAACCACTTGTCTCTCCAATGATGCAACTCACTAAAATATATTTCAAACCAATTACAAGTCACATAACTTGCAAAAGCAAAAAGTAAGCTATCATTTATTATGATGACTTGCTAATCCTTGAAGAAAATATAGCTTGTATAGGGGTTTACAATAGAACTTTCATAAAGTAATAGCCCCCAAACTGGGCTCAAGTCCCCATGCTCAAGAATCTCAGAGAACTTCATTGATGTGTGTGGCTTGGATTGGACCTAGAGTGGAACCAAGCAATTACTGCTTCATCACTTTGAAGAGGTTATTGCTTTAGAGAAGTTCACTTTATAGAAGTTCTATTGTATTAGTGACCCCTTCCAATACAACTAATTTGGCCGGCCAAAGTGAAGATAAGGTAAGAGGTTCAAAAAGCGCTCAAGCTCTAAAATGGACCACCTCCTTGAATGTACACTATTTGTACATGTTTCTTTTTCATAGCTTTCGACAATGTTCAAATAGTGTACATACAAGGAGGTGGTCCATTTTAGAGCCCTATGCCATGTCAACTTCAGAATTTTATAACCATTTGAAGAAGTTTGAGGCCTCAATAAGATTGCAAGTTCCCAGATTGTGAACACAGTTTGTGACTGCTACTGTAGTAATGTGACGTGGCCGAG
The DNA here is from genome assembly GCA_950106755.1 of Climacium dendroides. NCBI lineage: Eukaryota > Viridiplantae > Streptophyta > Bryopsida > Hypnales > Climaciaceae > Climacium > Climacium dendroides. Next base: position 23,964,254 of record OX467091.1, read on the forward strand.
ACACTGCCACGTCACCCCTCGGAAAAAAAAATATAGTGTTTGTTTTCTGACACCAAGCTGCATTGGGGATTGCCAAGGGACAACCCTGAAACACCAAATATTGTGAAACTGCTTGGGTTGGATGTCAATTTCACTTGTCTTTCAAAGACAATTTTTTGGAAAATGTTTCAAGATGTTTAGTCTCCCCCAAATCTAGTTCTAGCCCTTCGATGGTCCATTTATGGACTTCTTACCTTCGAGGCTGACACATACTAAAATTGATTACTTATCATCCAAAAAGTAGAGGGGTTGATGTGTTTGAAGGATTGCACGAGATTACTCTTACACCATAAGGTGGGTGCACCCATTCCCGTCCATGTACCCTATTCCGTCATCATGTACCAATGGTGCACATTTTCTTTCCAAAATGTACTCCATTGGTACATGATGACGGAATAGGGTACATGGACGGAAATGGGTGCACCCACCTTATGTGCACTCTTTGTAAACGATGCTGGCAACAATTTATTTTCCTGATCCTTGCCAGCATCGCATTGCAGATGAATATTGTGTTTTTTTTATCGCAACAGCTCGGGCAATCCAAAACAGTGGCAAGAAAAGTCGGTCATTAGAGCTCCGTTGCTTGCGCACACAACTTTACCTTACATCCATCATTTTTGGCAATGCTGCACCATTTTTTCAGAAAGGGGTTTCATTTGTTCAGGTGGATAGGATAGCATAGCGACAATGATAACCAAATGATGAGGACATTGACAAATCCAAGTGTCCCCAACAAGCCATATTTTTTTTCTTTCCTTCTCATGTGAAGGCTTTTTTTTGTCCCGGTGTTGTAATGGTTGTGTCAATGTTCAATCCATGAACAATTACTAACCGAGTAGACCCTTTTTTTTTTGCCCTTTTTGACAGAGACAATAGATTGATGTCGTCGCAAACAAAAGACGGCACGGGGATGGCCATGGCTATTTGTGTATGTCATGCATAAAATGCCCCCCTGGCAAACATTGAGTAAAGTTGGAACAGGCTTCTAGCAAGGTTGCGCAGTGTCGATTCCATGACCCGTATTTGAAAATAATATCAAAAGCACCTAGGATTCTTCAACCCTTAAACGACGAGCCGGTGACCATGGAAATCTCCAATTTTGCAACCGTGGGAATCATTGGTTTAAAATAAGCCAAAAGTATGCATTGGAAGTCAAAGTACTGTAGAAGATCTTCCCTTTCCACCCCTAATACCGCGGATGAATAGTTGTATTTCTGTCCTGTACTACAAGATGCTCTCACATCCATCAACCAGTTTTTGGCTTCGGCGTTGTTCAAGGGTTTAATTTTCTTGAATCGACATCAAAGAGTTTTTTGAAATCTAAAATTTATTTAGATAGTTCTATAAACAAGTTGTATAAATAAATTAAACTTTTCCATTGTCATATTAAAAAAAAAATTATCAAAAATTATTTTAAATTGTTTTTTAAGAGAATTGTATCCATAGGAGCAGGGTTTTTTTTTTCATTTTTATGAAATGCCAAAGTGGCAATGTAAAATATTGTATTGTTAGTTGCAAAATCAACTATAATTGCACCTACAACTCCTAAATTAAACCCCATCTAATCTATAAACAAAACAATTTATGGCTATTACTTATCAGTTGTATATTTAAGGGTGAAGATATAAAACTCATACATAGTTTTGTATACTTTGTTGCTTCCTACTTAAATGCAAGAATAAATTTTGGAATATAGAATCATTATATTTGAATTAATGTTGGATTTGTATTACACATTTCCATTTGTAGTCCACATTTTTAATTGTATTTAAGAAAATCATACATTACTTGAAAGTTTATTTTATAGTTTATAGGGATTTGTCATTTTTAATATTAGTGTCATTTTTACTCCTAAGTCCTAAATATTCAAATATAAAAGTATATATTTTACAAAATTCTTTTGCTAATTGTATTACCTTCCAAATGCAACAAAATATTAATTCAATGCTTTCACCTATAGATCCATAATGCACCTTTCAACAACAAATCTATTTTGAAATTCAATATCATCTATGCACCAAATAAGAATAGTTAAAAATACAATGTATCATGTTGCCAACATATGCCTCCATCCATTTCCAAGCACAACTATATTTATTCAAATATTGTGCCCTATGCCAAATTTGTACCTTTTTTTAAAACTCATTTGAAAAAATAAAATTACATAAAAAAAAATTTTGAAATTCAAACTCATGAACTTCACAAAAGTATGGCATATTTTATTGAGAAAATAATGGAAAATTTCATTGATGATATTTATATTAGAGAAGGTTTATTTGAATTGAAATATGAAAATTTGATTGGTGGTGTTGTCATTGGCTTCCAAGTTAGGTATATGGTTTTGGAATTAGGATTTGAGTGAGATAGAAAGTTGTACGGACATGGCTAGTGAAGAGAAGGTAAAGGACATGAATGTTAATATAAAAACTTGAGAGCATTAGAAACTTTGGTAGGTTTACAGAGTTATTCTCTGATTTTTTATTTCCATAGGTGTGGAATTTTTTGTACGATTTGTTAACACCTAAATGACAATTGTCCATCGATTGGAATAATTGAATAATTGGAAATTGAGGTAGGTTATTATGAAGTCAATTTTAAGTGGATGAAAGTTACATATACATTTGTGTATCTAGTTGTATTTCTAATTGAATATGCCAATGTTTGCTTGTGATCGTCCCAACATTTATACATGTCTATACAACACCAAACCTAATATAAATGTACCAATTGATGAATTACAGTTAGTAATAATCATGGTTGTCTTTGAAAAAGGCGTTGACATCGCACACGCATGATTTTTATATTCAAAACCAAACAAACAAAGACTTTGGTTAGCCACTATTGTATCAAATTTTATCATCTTTATGGCAAAACAAGAGAGCTTGCCATAATTGTTCCCTAATCTCGTTGCAATATATTTTTTAGAATATATATTATAGTGTTCAACCTTGAGGTGATTGTGATGGTAAAAAAATTGACAATTTATCACAATGTGAAGACTATGGAGCTCAAAATTTGGATCATGTGCATAAAATTTTATTTTTGTATTGACTTTTATTATATTTCTATTTTTTATACAAACAAAATGATATTGAAAAATATTGTTTTTAAACTTTAAATTGCTATGGTCCCTCGTAAGCAACCAAAAGTTTTCATCTCAATTAGATATTCCATGATGTACATGCATTTCTATATCTATAAAGATCTCCTTGACTCTTTCAATACCCACAAAACAAACTTATGTCAATCCTATTAGGGGTTAGAGGTTTACCTAACCCATGAAGGAAAAGGCCTTCAAACTTCCAAACAACAAATGAATGCAATTAGATCCTATTCACACATGATCTTCATTTTCCATTCATTTAATTTATTGCAAATTCTTGTGAAAGGTCTTTAATGTTTGTATAGTGTAATTCCTGAAGGACCGTTTCTCCCCTCGAAGGACAATTTGGGTCCAAATAGGTTCCTAATGTCTCAATTTGTAGTGAAGGTTTTTGCAACTTTTTGAAGATGTATGGTTCTGCAAGAGCTATATAGATGTGTAATTTTTATTTCAATTTTTGAGTTATTTTTGGATCTTAAAGTATGCTAAACTATGTATCTTTTGAACCGTGTGTCAATTGGTTGTGTTCTTAGTACCATTGGGAAGCTTTTTGCCATAAGTGGTGCGCAAGCTAAATTTGCCTAAATCATGATGGAATTGCATGACCGAGGTGGTTTACCGGAGCAATACATGCTAGAGTACTCCATTGCATATTGATTGTAGGATTTGGCAATTCCCATGCCTTAGGGTTTTGTATCATTATAACCCTATTGCAATATGCCCTTTCAATCTTGCAAACTGTGTGAACTTTTGTTTTCTTGCAATTAATGCCTAGGTTGATTTGGACATTTCATTTGGATTAACCCCTGAGCTCCCCAGCGCCCCAAATGTGGCCTCCTACTATGAGACATTTGACCATCATAATGTCCTAGGCTGTATGGTGAAAACTTCCACAAATTTCTCGAAAGATGCCCTCCCTACCTCTCTTCCAATCTAAACGGTCATGTCTCTTGGATCTTATTTTTTAATCGGTGGGGTCTACTTGAATGGCAATTTGTAGCTTGTTTTTGGAATTTGCGCTGGGCGCTCAGGGGTTAAATCAGCTCTCTGTCCATTATTATTTGGGCTTGGTGGCCTTTGATTCCAGCCGTTTCTAGGTCTGTTTGCAACTAGGTTTTTCCCCTGATTCTCTTAAATCAACAAATGCTCGTTATGAGCTTCTTATGGACGTAGATTTGAGTGCGCCATGAGGGCCATTTGAACGAGGTCTCCCCTGCCATTCTAGCCATTCCGTTCCTGTTCTTAGCAAACTCTTTGCTCATGCTTGCGCTTCATTAGTCTCTCTACGCAATTCATTCCGGTGCGGAAGCGGATTCATTTGGCTCATTGATTTCGTAAGCACTTTTGTCTGCTTTTGAATTTGCTGTCTGTGTCGATGGCTTCACCTTTGAATTTGTTTCTATGGATATGATCAAAATGCATTTGCGCAGGTGATTTTTTCAGTTCTTGAATCGGCCTCTGGATCATAATTTTAATTTTTGTACATTCTCTGTAAGTTTTTTCATTAGAATGTGCAGTGTATTCCATTCAGATGTCTTGATCGTGAACTCTACAGCTTGTGCCAGGCAGTCTGGCCAATTCTGCGCACGGCTGGACAGTGTTCTAAACTGTCGTTCAATTTTAGTGAGCTCGATCTATAGGTTGCTGTTCTTTTGCATTAATTAAGTGGTGAGAGTTTATAACACTGAGTCTTGGAGAAGTATCGAATCCATTACTATGGCTTCGTAATTGACGTTTTCTGCAGGCGAATGGTTAGAAGTTGCTCAACATTGAGTGTGCTGCACTAATTTTAACACAGATTTAAGGATAATTTTCATCAGGTAATGTGGCATTCACTTCCTTCTGCTCTATTAGCACTGTCTTGATACTTTTTGCTCAGGCATTCTCTAGATTGACGTGAAGTAAGAGAAGAGGCAGATTTGACTGGCTATTTATGTACTCACAGATGACGAACTGAGAGCATGGCATGAGCGCTTTCAGCAACGGCTAAACCGAGATTCAAACGGAGGACAAACGTTTACGGGAGCTTGGGTCGTAGAGCCAAAGGTAGATGGCCTGGCCCTCTCTTTGCGTAATTAATTAAGGCGGCAGCCCTTGTTGGCGCAACACGCACGCTCCCGCAAGGTCAAGTTCACGATTTCTGGTGAGGATGAGCAAGGCCGCAGTGCAAGATACCGTGGATTGCATCGTTCGTTTTGAGCGATTGATCGCCCTTGTCATGGTTTTCAGATTCGATTTAGGTGGCCTTGGTCCTGACCAATTTCCAGAAGTGATTTCAGAAGAATTTTCAAAAATGCATAGTATACAGACAGACATTGAGGTAGTTAGTCGAATCAAATCCAGCTTGTCCTTGTGGAACAGGAGCATCTAAAAAGCTTCCGTCAGAGTTGGAACATTGGTCGTCAAAGGCGTTGGATCGATCGGGAGCGTCGTACGGGGTGGTGGAAGATGATTCATTTTCGATCTGGGGAGGAGCAATTGCAGGTACGAGCTTGAAGTACCCGCACGTGATCGAATGCCTTGTCATGAGTTTAGGACTGGAGTGTGGCGTTGTAATTCGAGGTTGTGCGATTGTTCGTCAATTGAGTTGGTTGGGTTCCCTACCCTTCGAGCTACCAATTTTGCCTATCCAACAGTACTTTGCTCATGCCTGTCTGTTCTCCATGAAGTTGTGTCGATGTTTTTTCAATCTGGAGGCTCCACCTAAATTCGATCAATTATTTTCAGGAACATAACACTGTAGAGTCACGAATTGTCAAGCATGACTGTCAGCACCCATCCTAGCTCAGAACATGTAAACAACTCGACTTGAAAGCTAGTCTATCATGAAACCCCTACAGCATTAGAATAGCAAAGCTTGGCCATGCTAACACAATGGTCAAAAAGAAAACATTTTTTGTTTCTCTCCCAAGAGTAACAAGCAATTCTACTTCGATTCATCACTCACCGTATACGAGATTGAGGAGATCACACTTTGGTGCCAATGAAAAAAAACAATTTTAATTGAAAAACACATGAAGGAAATCTCTTTCTTACATTTTGGATCCTATATACAGTAGAACGTAATTCCACTAGCCTCAAAATGATACAAGCATGACAATTCTCACGAATCAATAAAACACCAACGTCTCTTCATAAATTAGTTTCTGAGAAAAAAAGCCTTGGCCTAAAGTCACCCACGATGAGTTACATAATTCTCTCTTATCGCTTTCATCGTCACTTGGCGCATTCCGGTTGGGAATGAGGAGGGTCCAGAATCATAACCCCATCCCTCTCTAGTAACTCAAAAAGCCGTAGATATCCAAGAGAGCGATTGATCTGGAGGAGAGGGTTATGTCACTGAACAACCACGGGACCCCTGGTTCTTGACTGTTCACCTAGCAAAGAAATAGACAGCGCACTATAAAGATGCTGAAACCAACAGCGTCGCACAAAAGTACCTGCCTTCGGACTTCCGCAGAGAATTGCCTTCAATTTACGCCTATGGACCGACAGGGTGTGAAATACCATTTGCATCAGACTTTTCTGGAAGAGAGCTCCCAGTTACTCCATCCACATGATGGAGCTCTAGCTCACTTCTAGAATGATGGCACCGTTGAGTCGAACCCATTCACACCTGCAACTGCCCTTTGTTTTCCACGTCATATTCGTATTGCAAATAGTCGTCCACGTTAGATCATTTCGTTGCCACGTCAGTCTATGTCATCGTCATGTTCGAACCCGCCAGTTCGGGAATGCACTCGACAATTCAGAGAGCAAGCCCGTCCTTGCGATGGAATGCTCGAGGGCGAGTTAGAGTCCGACATGGACGGAGTGACGTGACAATGTTGTAAGCTGTCATCGTGTACACTGCCTTTTTTATATGAAAGAAATTGAGCTTTCATGCTCTCTGTTTTTCTATCTCGGTGCCTCCACATACCATCACCTCATGGTCTTACCTGAGTTTCTTCCCGAGTTTCTTCGGCTCGTGAGTTGAAGAGTTTATCTGTTCCTAGCTACAACCTTATGTCCAGTTCAGATCATGAACAGAGTATTCGAATCTTTGAATGCAAATTTAAGAATTGTCAATTGGAAAGTTCTTTCAAAAGTTTCGAATTTGGTCTCCTTGGAGATGGTGAGTGCTGTATGCATAAACTCAAAAGTTTGATGTAGAGACTATCATCGTGTCGTGATTAAGGTCCCTGGATTAGGTCTTTCATGTCTTCCCACTAGTTTGCTTTACGAGCACCAGCCTTGAACCGTCTATGCTTAGTGACAAGCTAGCTCGGCTAGGAAATCGTGCATTATTCAGCGGGTATTTGTCGTGTTACAGCTGATGGAAACTACCACGGGCCATCGACAAACCCGATACCTAAAAAAGGTCGAGCTTCGGCATTCGTCAGCTCTCTGGCCCAATAAATTCGACCGGTTGTGTTGGCTCCTCTTCCAGTGCACCTGTACTGCCCAAAGTAGACAGTTCTGCATAAACAAGGAGAAATTAGGTCAGAGCTCAACGGTAATGGTAACGCATTCACTTCCGCAATAGACCATAGCGGAGATACAATTTGCAAACGGTTTAAATGATAGATGTTTAAGGAAATTGGCCTAGACGATCTTTTCTGGTCCGCAGGAAGAGGAGAAATCGCGTCTTAGAATGTCAGCTTCTAACACATTGGTCCCAAAAAGTGAACACGCACCTGTCTCGCTCTTGCAAGCCCCAATCATACCAACCCTTCGTGTTAATATTGGCATCCATTCGACAGTGGGAGTAGACCACAGTAGAGTATTGTCCCCATGCACGGCCTAGATACGGCTTTCCAGAGCCCGTGATAATGCAGCGTAGGAATGCGAATCCTGATTCTCCCATGATGCTGCCAGGGTAGTACTTGCCTTGAGCTACCAGCGCGCCCCCGTCGCCTTGAGCAATTGAATGCAACCAGCACATCTGGTAACAACAATACCAATTCATATCACTCTGTCTCGTGGAAAAACAAAATGGCGACGATGAAAGATCGGTGCTCACGTTCTATCTAGTGGTCAATGACGAAGAATTGGACGCGGCCAAGCGCAACGGCGCAGTAATATTTTAACGAATTGTTTGGCACGTGGTCTCGGCTCATTGTAGTCCGACTTTTCGCCCATAGTCAGAGCTGGATTGCTTTTTCAGAACCAGGTGAGGCCCTACTCGAAATTGCATCCCAATTGATCTTCCAGGGACTGAAGTACAAAAAATAAGTACAAGGTAATTTGGCCCTGGGTAAGGAAAGAGACTCACCTCAAACAGCGATCGACCGACACCGAATACAAAGTCCTCAGAGCCTTCAATGAAGCATCTAAAATAGTAGTGTCGACCGGAGTGGTCGTACAACGTGTCTTGGTGACCATAGAAACTGCACCTGTACAGAAAGGCCATGTCACCAGAGATGCGGAATGCCGCTGCTTGCATGTGCATTTGATTTGCGACTGGGGGTCCCGCAGAGTTCTGCAGTAGAAAGAACACACAGGATATCGACTGTGAGAAGACGAGCAGCGAGCTTGACGCTCTCTTCCGTGGTCAGTCCATCTTGTGTGCACCACGCACACGGAGCAACGGCCTTAGGAGCAAAGTTCCTCAACGTACGTTTTACACCCTAAGTGGAGAACCTCTACCCGCTTTCACAGCTCCCCCCTTCCTGTAGTGGCTCCAAATCGACAGCAGCGTTTGGCCATGAACATCAAGTGATCGAGGATCTAGTGCTTGCTGCTTGCAATCACTTAGGTAGCCTTTACGAAGTGAGATGATTGACAATGGACGACCTTCTGATCTGGGAATCGTGATCTTCTCAGAGCTCACACTACATCGTCGGATCAATTTGCCAGACGCGACAAATGGATTAGTCAAGAATATTCTTGCATTTGAGAGCTCGGCTATTTCACAACGTTATCTCTCAAGAATGGTGGACACCCTAAACATTCAGTAGTTACCAGATTTGAGAGTCTCACATTCTACCAGTTTCTTGGATGCGGATCAGTTTTGCAAGCTCGACTCGCACCTCATGAAATATGTGCGAGGCTCGGCCGAATTACAAGCTGAGCCTCGACTTTTTCGGAGATTTTTAGGAAGAATTTACTACCAACTTGTGTCTTTCTAGTAAAATTTTAAGAAGCTAAATCCAAGCTTCATGAAGAAATGGGAGGGCCCACCAAGATGGAGTTTTAAGGGCTCATTTTCTATAGGAGTAGCAAAGCTCTTTTTATTTCTCTCTCCTTGAGAAGTGTCGACGGTGGGGCAATCTAGGAGGCGGGGCTTGCCGTAAGGTAGTCAACTCTTGCTCTAATGACCTTTTAAGAGTTGATTGCCTTTGGGGGGAAGCTAAATTCCTTGAAACAAATTGTAGTGAATTTTCATATGAAGAAAAATGAAATTGAAATCTAATTGAATGTGGTTTTATTTTTACTTTTTTAAAGCTTTGTGAAATTCATTACAAATAATTGAAGATGAAATGTGGTGATCACTCCCTAAAATGTACATAATTGGTACACTGAAGAAAGCAAAATGTACCTATGTAGTAGAGGTTGCTTTTCAAAGCAAACTACCTTAGCAGCTGCAGTTGTCCTGGACATGGTCTTGGATATGGAATCCTGCCATGGCTGCAATTGCCATTGACGCAGCTTCAACTTGTCGCAGGAAGCGCAGCGCAGGTCGCGTAGCGACAAAGTTAACGTAAGTTTGCCAATCTGACAACACTAAGGTCTGTAATGCATCAAAAATATGGGTTCTCCTTTTCATTGGACATCATAAGGTGGGTACACCCCCAAAAGCCACAAATTGGTACTGTGTGTAGTTACTATTATTAGGCTGCTCAAATTTTCATTATGTCTTGTTGACAAGTGAAAGGAGGTTCCAATGCACCAAAGAATGCGCCATTTGGATACAATATGCAAAAGTTATTGAGGATCAAAGTTTGTTTCTCAAAGCGTTTTTTCCACATAGGTACATAATTGGTTTTGGAGATGTACACAATCTAAAGATGGCGGTTTAGGGTCAAGTGCCATTTTTGAGCACCTGCCTTCCTTATATAACATAAGGTGGATACACCACAAAGTGCTACAAATTGGTAATGTGTCTAGTTACTATTTTTAGTAGTTTATTTAGATTTTCATATTGTTTTGTTGACAAGTGAAAGGAGATTCCAATGCACCAAAGAACGAGCCATTTGGATGTAGTATGCAAAAGTTATGGAGGGTCAAAGTTTGTTCTGAAAGTGTTTCTTCCACATAGGTACATAATTGGTTTGGGAGATGTGCACAATTCGAAAATGGTGGTTTAAGGTCAAAGTGCCATTGGGAGGGGCTACCTTAAGTATAGTAAGATACTAAGGTAGAAGGCTCAAAAACCGTTCATTTAACTCCTAAGCGCCCAACCCATGTTCACAAAAATCCAAACCCTTCTATACTCATTCCAATTAAATTATCACTTAAGAAAAGATCCACTCTTATGGACTGCACCAATTGGTAGTAGAGATATGTCCAGAGATGTAGGGAAAAGGACATGTCTTTTGACCATATTATTGAAAAGATTATAAGAGTAAAACAAGGACATCTTACAAAAATGGAGAGGCCATATTTTGGCCTATGAGGTGCTCAGAGAGTCAGAGGTTAAGGACCAATCCACCTTTTTGTTTTTTGAAATTAATTTTTGCTATGGATACCCTACCAAATGAAGTATTCCTTGCATTCCTTAATATTTGTTGCTTTTATTTTTTTTACATTCATCCCAAATTACATGCTCCCTTTACTTCAAACTTAATTTTAGGATTGAAGATGATTTTTTTTTTGACATTAGCAAATGCAATGAAGCATAATAAGTCTTGTTTGTAATCCAATGTATAGATAAAAATAATTCTACTAATCGAATTTAAGCCCGTGTCAAGCACAACTTTGCACCTACAATTCCAAAGGAATGTGCCATGCTCATCAACATCTACCAACATTGTTTTAACTTTTGATTGCTCTTCAAAACCTAAAAGTGCCTCAAACTGAGTAAATGTCTTGTAAATTGAGATTAGATTAGTGATTACTTGTTGGTGGATCTAAAGCAACTCTTGGAGCTTTCTAACCACGATTGTAAATTTTTTTACTAATAATTTTCTTTGTTGAATTTGCTTCAAAATTTAACAACTATTGTCTTTCTTCCGTAGCTTTTAAAATATGTACACTAAATAGTGAAATTAGGTTATCCCACACTAATTTCTCAACATTCTACACGATACCAATATGTTTAGTTATTTTAAAAGGACGTAATAAAGTCAAAATTATGTATATGACATGGATTGGTGTAGTGGTTCATGGCTTAGGATTAGAGATTGGCATGTGCCTCCATCCGGATAGGCATTAGTCATGAGGTGATTTCTTTGGGATAAGGCAACCTAATTGTAAAAGCAACCCAATTTCACTATTTTGTATAGTTAGTTTTAACTTTGGTCATGAATTAACTATGTGGTGAAGGGTCTCATTGAAGAATGGATCCTTTTGTCCCCAACTATATATAAAAAGATACCTATTTAGTTTATTAATGAATGATCCTAAATAATTCTAAATACTACCTTATTAGTGCAAAGTCACTTACACTAATTTGCAAGGCTTTAACAAAGAACCTTGAATATGACATACTCTTCTTGTACAATATTATACATTGGCTCCAAGAAAAACTAGAGTCTACCCCTTTACTACTCTAATGTCTAAATTGTAAATGATGAACAAGGATGTTACAAGGTTTTTTTTGACAATAGAACCTCTCATTCATCCAAACCAAATCTTGGCTTCTTGAAAACCACATTATTTACCAATAAATAATTAATTATTTATAAATATGTAAGTATAAAGATGAAAAAAATTCAAGAAAGAGTTTAGGCATTAAAGGGTTAATTTTTTTCTTTTGAAAATTTGCTTGGCAAGGTGAATCTATTCAAATATTCTTGATCTTTCCAAAATTCAAGCCACTCCTAGGTATTCTAAGCTACTCCTAGGTATTCTAAGCTTTCCAACCAATTTAACTTCCTTCGTCATGCACTTTGTAATTAACTTTAGTCTCAATGTATTTAGAGCATTTTATGTAACCCTCCAAACACCTCGGACCCTTCAATTTAGATTTGTCCAATTTAGAGAGGATGCAACCACTTGTCTCTCCAATGATGCAACTCACTAAAATATATTTCAAACCAATTACAAGTCACATAACTTGCAAAAGCAAAAAGTAAGCTATCATTTATTATGATGACTTGCTAATCCTTGAAGAAAATATAGCTTGTATAGGGGTTTACAATAGAACTTTCATAAAGTAATAGCCCCCAAACTGGGCTCAAGTCCCCATGCTCAAGAATCTCAGAGAACTTCATTGATGTGTGTGGCTTGGATTGGACCTAGAGTGGAACCAAGCAATTACTGCTTCATCACTTTGAAGAGGTTATTGCTTTAGAGAAGTTCACTTTATAGAAGTTCTATTGTATTAGTGACCCCTTCCAATACAACTAATTTGGCCGGCCAAAGTGAAGATAAGGTAAGAGGTTCAAAAAGCGCTCAAGCTCTAAAATGGACCACCTCCTTGAATGTACACTATTTGTACATGTTTCTTTTTCATAGCTTTCGACAATGTTCAAATAGTGTACATACAAGGAGGTGGTCCATTTTAGAGCCCTATGCCATGTCAACTTCAGAATTTTATAACCATTTGAAGAAGTTTGAGGCCTCAATAAGATTGCAAGTTCCCAGATTGTGAACACAGTTTGTGACTGCTACTGTAGTAATGTGACGTGGCCGAGACACTACCACGTCACCCCTCGGAAAAAAAAATATAGTGTTTGTTTTCTGACACCAAGCTGCATTGGGGATTGCCAAGGGACAACCCTGAAACACCAAATATTGTGAAACTGCTTGGGTTGGATGTCAATTTCACTTGTCTTTCAAAGACAATTTTTTGGAAAATGTTTCAAGATGTTTAGTCTCCCCCAAATCTAGTTCTAGCCCTTCGATGGTCCATTTATGGACTTCTTACCTTCGAGGCTGACACATACTAAAATTGATTACTTATCATCCAAAAAGTAGAGGGGTTGATGTGTTTGAAGGATTGCACGAGATTACTCTTACACCATAAGGTGGGTGCACCCATTCCCGTCCATGTACCCTATTCCGTCATCATGTACCAATGGCGCACATTTTCTTTCCAAAATGTACTCCATTGGTACATGATGACGGAATAGGGTACATGGACGGAAATGGGTGCACCCACCTTATGTGCACTCTTTGTAAACAATGCTGGCAACAATTTATTTTCCTGATCCTTGCCAGCATCGCATTGCAGATGAATATTGCGTTTTTTTTTTATCGCAGTTCACAATAGAAAAAAAAAAAATAACATTGACCTTTACTATTTCAGGCAGCTAGGGCAATCCAAAACAGTGGCGAGAAAAGTCGGTCAACAGAGCTCCGTCACTTGCGCACACAACTTTACCTTACATCCATCATTTTTGGCAATGCTGCACCACTTATAGCAAAAAGCTTCCCAATGGTACTAAGAACACAACCAATTGACACAGGGTTCGAAAGGTACATAGTTTAGCATACTTTAAGATCCAAAAATAACTCAAAAATTGAAATAAAAATTACACATCTATATAGCTCTTGCAGAACCATACATCTTCAAAAAGTTGCAAAAACCTTCACTACAAATTGAGACATTAGGAACCTATTTGGACCCAAATTGTCCTTCGAGGGGAGAAACGGTCCTTCAGGGATTACACTATACAAACATTAAAGACCTTTCACAAGAATTTGCAATAAATTAAATGAATGGAAAATGAAGATCATGTGTGAATAGGATCTAATTGCATTCATTTGTTGTTTGGAAGTTTGAAGGCCTTTTCCTTCATGGGTTAGGTAAACCTCTAACCCCTAATAGGATTGACATAAGTTTGTTTTGTGGGTATTGAAAGAGTCAAGGAGATCTTTATAGATATAGAAATGCATGTACATCATGGAATATCTAATTGAGATGAAAACTTTTGGTTGCTTACGAGGGACCATAGCAATTTAAAGTTTAAAAACAATATTTTTCAATATCATTTTGTTTGTATAAAAAATAGAAATATAATAAAAGTCAATACAAAAATAAAATTTTATGCACATGATCCAAATTTTGAGCTCCATAGTCTTCACATTGTGATAAATTGTCAATTTTTTTACCATCACAATCACCTCAAGGTTGAACACTATAATATATATTCTAAAAAATATATTGCAACGAGATTAGGGAACAATTATGGCAAGCTCTCTTGTTTTGCCATAAAGATGATAAAATTTGATACAATAGTGGCTTATCAAAGTCTTTGTTTGTTTGGTTTTGAATATAAAAATCATGCGTGTGCGATGTCAACGCCTTTTTCAAAGACAACCATGATTATTACTAACTGTAATTCATCAATTGGTACATTTATATTAGGTTTGGTGTTGTATAGACATGTATAAATGTTGGGACGATCACAAGCAAACATTGGCATATTCAATTAGAAATACAACTAGATACACAAATGTATATGTAACTTTCATCCACTTAAAATTGACTTCATAATAACCTACCTCAATTTCCAATTATTCAATTATTCCAATCGATGGACAATTGTCATTTAGGTGTTAACAAATCGTACAAAAAATTCCACACCTATGGAAATAAAAAATCAGAGAATAACTCTGTAAACCTACCAAAGTTTCTAATGCTCTCAAGTTTTTATATTAACATTCATGTCCTTTACCTTCTCTTCACTAGCCATGTCCGTACAACTTTCTATCTCACTCAAATCCTAATTCCAAAACCATATACCTAACTTGGAAGCCAATGACAACACCACCAATCAAATTTTCATATTTCAATTCAAATAAACCTTCTCTAATATAAATATCATCAATGAAATTTTCCATTATTTTCTCAATAAAATATGCCATACTTTTGTGAAGTTCATGAGTTTGAATTTCAAAATTTTTTTTTATGTAATTTTATTTTTTCAAATGAGTTTTAAAAAAAGGTACAAATTTGGCATAGGGCACAATATTTGAATAAATATAGTTGTGCTTGGAAATGGATGGAGGCATATGTTGGCAACATGATACATTGTATTTTTAACTATTCTTATTTGGTGCATAGATGATATTGAATTTCAAAATAGATTTGTTGTTGAAAGGTGCATTATGGATCTATAGGTGAAAGCATTGAATTAATATTTTGTTGCATTTGGAAGGTAATACAATTAGCAAAAGAATTTTGTAAAATATATACTTTTATATTTGAATATTTAGGACTTAGGAGTAAAAATGACACTAATATTAAAAATGACAAATCCCTATAAACTATAAAATAAACTTTCAAGTAATGTATGATTTTCTTAAATACAATTAAAAATGTGGACTACAAATGGAAATGTGTAATACAAATCCAACATTAATTCAAATATAATGATTCTATATTCCAAAATTTATTCTTGCATTTAAGTAGGAAGCAACAAAGTATACAAAACTATGTATGAGTTTTATATCTTCACCCTTAAATATACAACTGATAAGTAATAGCCATAAATTGTTTTGTTTATAGATTAGATGGGGTTTAATTTAGGAGTTGTAGGTGCAATTATAGTTGATTTTGCAACTAACAATACAATATTTTACATTGCCACTTTGGCATTTCATAAAAATGAAAAAAAAAACCCTGCTCCTATGGATACAATTCTCTTAAAAAACAATTTAAAATAATTTTTGATAATTTTTTTTTTAATATGACAATGGAAAAGTTTAATTTATTTATACAACTTGTTTATAGAACTATCTAAATAAATTTTAGATTTCAAAAAACTCTTTGATGTCGATTCAAGAAAATTAAACCCTTGAACAACGCCGAAGCCAAAAACTGGTTGATGGATGTGAGAGCATCTTGTAGTACAGGACAGAAATACAACTATTCATCCGCGGTATTAGGGGTGGAAAGGGAAGATCTTCTACAGTACTTTGACTTCCAATGCATACTTTTGGCTTATTTTAAACCAATGATTCCCACGGTTGCAAAATTGGAGATTTCCATGGTCACCGGCTCGTCGTTTAAGGGTTGAAGAATCCTAGGTGCTTTTGATATTATTTTCAA
This sequence comes from Climacium dendroides, assembly GCA_950106755.1. Taxonomy (NCBI): domain Eukaryota; kingdom Viridiplantae; phylum Streptophyta; class Bryopsida; order Hypnales; family Climaciaceae; genus Climacium; species Climacium dendroides. The sequence continues at coordinate 23,980,537 of OX467091.1, forward strand.
ATACGGGTCATGGAATCGACACTGCGCAACCTTGCTAGAAGCCTGTTCCAACTTTACTCAATGTTTGCCAGGGGGGCATTTTATGCATGACATACACAAATAGCCATGGCCATCCCCGTGCCGTCTTTTGTTTGCAACGACATCAATCTATTGTCTCTGTCAAAAAGGGCAAAAAAAAAAGGGTCTACTCGGTTAGTAATTGTTCATGGATTGAACGTTGACACAACCATTACAACACCGGGACAAAAAAAAGCCTTCACATGAGAAGGAAAGAAAAAAAATATGGCTTGTTGGGGACACTTGGATTTGTCAATGTCCTCATCATTTGGTTATCATTGTCGCTATGCTATCCTATCCACCTGAACAAATGAAACCCCTTTCTGAAAAAATGGTGCAGCATTGCCAAAAATGATGGATGTAAGGTAAAGTTGTGTGCGCAAGCAACGGAGCTCTAATGACCGACTTTTCTTGCCACTGTTTTGGATTGCCCGAGCTGTTGCGATAAAAAAAAAACAATATTCATCTGCAATGCGATGCTGGCAAGGATCAGGAAAATAAATTGTTGCCAGCATCGTTTACAAAGAGTGCACATAAGGTGGGTGCACCCATTTCCGTCCATGTACCCTATTCCGTCATCATGTACCAATGGAGTACATTTTGGAAAGAAAATGTGCACCATTGGTACATGATGACGGAATAGGGTACATGGACGGGAATGGGTGCACCCACCTTATGGTGTAAGAGTAATCTCGTGCAATCCTTCAAACACATCAACCCCTCTACTTTTTGGATGATAAGTAATCAATTTTAGTATGTGTCAGCCTCGAAGGTAAGAAGTCCATAAATGGACCATCGAAGGGCTAGAACTAGATTTGGGGGAGACTAAACATCTTGAAACATTTTCCAAAAAATTGTCTTTGAAAGACAAGTGAAATTGACATCCAACCCAAGCAGTTTCACAATATTTGGTGTTTCAGGGTTGTCCCTTGGCAATCCCCAATGCAGCTTGGTGTCAGAAAACAAACACTATATTTTTTTTTCCGAGGGGTGACATGGCAGTGTCTCGGCCACGTCACATTACTACAGTAGCAGTCACAAACTGTGTTCACAATCTGGGAACTTGCAATCTTATTGAGGCCTCAAACTTCTTCAAATGGTTATAAAATTTTGAAGTTGACATGGCATAGGGCTCTAAAATGGACCACCTCCTTGTATGTACACTATTTGAACATTGTCGAAAGCTATGAAAAAGAAACATGTACAAATAGTGTACATTCAAGGAGGTGGTCCATTTTAGAGCTTGAGCGCTTTTTGAACCTCTTACCTTATCTTCACTTTGGCCGGCCAAATTAGTTGTATTGGAAGGGGTCACTAATACAATAGAACTTCTATAAAGTGAACTTCTCTAAAGCAATAACCTCTTCAAAGTGATGAAGCAGTAATTGCTTGGTTCCACTCTAGGTCCAATCCAAGCCACACACATCAATGAAGTTCTCTGAGATTCTTGAGCATGGGGACTTGAGCCCAGTTTGGGGGCTATTACTTTATGAAAGTTCTATTGTAAACCCCTATACAAGCTATATTTTCTTCAAGGATTAGCAAGTCATCATAATAAATGATAGCTTACTTTTTGCTTTTGCAAGTTATGTGACTTGTAATTGGTTTGAAATATATTTTAGTGAGTTGCATCATTGGAGAGACAAGTGGTTGCATCCTCTCTAAATTGGACAAATCTAAATTGAAGGGTCCGAGGTGTTTGGAGGGTTACATAAAATGCTCTAAATACATTGAGACTAAAGTTAATTACAAAGTGCATGACGAAGGAAGTTAAATTGGTTGGAAAGCTTAGAATACCTAGGAGTAGCTTAGAATACCTAGGAGTGGCTTGAATTTTGGAAAGATCAAGAATATTTGAATAGATTCACCTTGCCAAGCAAATTTTCAAAAGAAAAAAATTAACCCTTTAATGCCTAAACTCTTTCTTGAATTTTTTTCATCTTTATACTTACATATTTATAAATAATTAATTATTTATTGGTAAATAATGTGGTTTTCAAGAAGCCAAGATTTGGTTTGGATGAATGAGAGGTTCTATTGTCAAAAAAAACCTTGTAACATCCTTGTTCATCATTTACAATTTAGACATTAGAGTAGTAAAGGGGTAGACTCTAGTTTTTCTTGGAGCCAATGTATAATATTGTACAAGAAGAGTATGTCATATTCAAGGTTCTTTGTTAAAGCCTTGCAAATTAGTGTAAGTGACTTTGCACTAATAAGGTAGTATTTAGAATTATTTAGGATCATTCATTAATAAACTAAATAGGTATCTTTTTATATATAGTTGGGGACAAAAGGATCCATTCTTCAATGAGACCCTTCACCACATAGTTAATTCATGACCAAAGTTAAAACTAACTATACAAAATAGTGAAATTGGGTTGCTTTTACAATTAGGTTGCCTTATCCCAAAGAAATCACCTCATGACTAATGCCTATCCGGATGGAGGCACATGCCAATCTCTAATCCTAAGCCATGAACCACTACACCAATCCATGTCATATACATAATTTTGACTTTATTACGTCCTTTTAAAATAACTAAACATATTGGTATCGTGTAGAATGTTGAGAAATTAGTGTGGGATAACCTAATTTCACTATTTAGTGTACATATTTTAAAAGCTACGGAAGAAAGACAATAGTTGTTAAATTTTGAAGCAAATTCAACAAAGAAAATTATTAGTAAAAAAATTTACAATCGTGGTTAGAAAGCTCCAAGAGTTGCTTTAGATCCACCAACAAGTAATCACTAATCTAATCTCAATTTACAAGACATTTACTCAGTTTGAGGCACTTTTAGGTTTTGAAGAGCAATCAAAAGTTAAAACAATGTTGGTAGATGTTGATGAGCATGGCACATTCCTTTGGAATTGTAGGTGCAAAGTTGTGCTTGACACGGGCTTAAATTCGATTAGTAGAATTATTTTTATCTATACATTGGATTACAAACAAGACTTATTATGCTTCATTGCATTTGCTAATGTCAAAAAAAAAATCATCTTCAATCCTAAAATTAAGTTTGAAGTAAAGGGAGCATGTAATTTGGGATGAATGTAAAAAAAATAAAAGCAACAAATATTAAGGAATGCAAGGAATACTTCATTTGGTAGGGTATCCATAGCAAAAATTAATTTCAAAAAACAAAAAGGTGGATTGGTCCTTAACCTCTGACTCTCTGAGCACCTCATAGGCCAAAATATGGCCTCTCCATTTTTGTAAGATGTCCTTGTTTTACTCTTATAATCTTTTCAATAATATGGTCAAAAGACATGTCCTTTTCCCTACATCTCTGGACATATCTCTACTACCAATTGGTGCAGTCCATAAGAGTGGATCTTTTCTTAAGTGATAATTTAATTGGAATGAGTATAGAAGGGTTTGGATTTTTGTGAACATGGGTTGGGCGCTTAGGAGTTAAATGAACGGTTTTTGAGCCTTCTACCTTAGTATCTTACTATACTTAAGGTAGCCCCTCCCAATGGCACTTTGACCTTAAACCACCATTTTCGAATTGTGCACATCTCCCAAACCAATTATGTACCTATGTGGAAGAAACACTTTCAGAACAAACTTTGACCCTCCATAACTTTTGCATACTACATCCAAATGGCTCGTTCTTTGGTGCATTGGAATCTCCTTTCACTTGTCAACAAAACAATATGAAAATCTAAATAAACTACTAAAAATAGTAACTAGACACATTACCAATTTGTAGCACTTTGTGGTGTATCCACCTTATGTTATATAAGGAAGGCAGGTGCTCAAAAATGGCACTTGACCCTAAACCGCCATCTTTAGATTGTGTACATCTCCAAAACCAATTATGTACCTATGTGGAAAAAACGCTTTGAGAAACAAACTTTGATCCTCAATAACTTTTGCATATTGTATCCAAATGGCGCATTCTTTGGTGCATTGGAACCTCCTTTCACTTGTCAACAAGACATAATGAAAATTTGAGCAGCCTAATAATAGTAACTACACACAGTACCAATTTGTGGCTTTTGGGGGTGTACCCACCTTATGATGTCCAATGAAAAGGAGAACCCATATTTTTGATGCATTACAGACCTTAGTGTTGTCAGATTGGCAAACTTACGTTAACTTTGTCGCCAAGTTGAAGCTGCGTCAATGGCAATTGCAGCCATGGCAGGATTCCATATCCAAGACCATGTCCAGGACAACTGCAGCTGCTAAGGTAGTTTGCTTTGAAAAGCAACCTCTACTACATAGGTACATTTTGCTTTCTTCAGTGTACCAATTATGTACATTTTAGGGAGTGATCACCACATTTCATCTTCAATTATTTGTAATGAATTTCACAAAGCTTTAAAAAAGTAAAAATAAAACCACATTCAATTAGATTTCAATTTCATTTTTCTTCATATGAAAATTCACTACAATTTGTTTCAAGGAATTTAGCTTCCCCCCAAAGGCAATCAACTCTTAAAAGGTCATTAGAGCAAGAGTTGACTACCTTACGGCAAGCCCCGCCTCCTAGATTGCCCCACCGTCGACACTTCTCAAGGAGAGAGAAATAAAAAGAGCTTTGCTACTCCTATAGAAAATGAGCCCTTAAAACTCCATCTTGGTGGGCCCTCCCATTTCTTCATGAAGCTTGGATTTAGCTTCTTAAAATTTTACTAGAAAGACACAAGTTGGTAGTAAATTCTTCCTAAAAATCTCCGAAAAAGTCGAGGCTCAGCTTGTAATTCGGCCGAGCCTCGCACATATTTCATGAGGTGCGAGTCGAGCTTGCAAAACTGATCCGCATCCAAGAAACTGGTAGAATGTGAGACTCTCAAATCTGGTAACTACTGAATGTTTAGGGTGTCCACCATTCTTGAGAGATAACGTTGTGAAATAGCCGAGCTCTCAAATGCAAGAATATTCTTGACTAATCCATTTGTCGCGTCTGGCAAATTGATCCGACGATGTAGTGTGAGCTCTGAGAAGATCACGATTCCCAGATCAGAAGGTCGTCCATTGTCAATCATCTCACTTCGTAAAGGCTACCTAAGTGATTGCAAGCAGCAAGCACTAGATCCTCGATCACTTGATGTTCATGGCCAAACGCTGCTGTCGATTTGGAGCCACTACAGGAAGGGGGGAGCTGTGAAAGCGGGTAGAGGTTCTCCACTTAGGGTGTAAAACGTACGTTGAGGAACTTTGCTCCTAAGGCCGTTGCTCCGTGTGCGTGGTGCACACAAGATGGACTGACCACGGAAGAGAGCGTCAAGCTCGCTGCTCGTCTTCTCACAGTCGATATCCTGTGTGTTCTTTCTACTGCAGAACTCTGCGGGACCCCCAGTCGCAAATCAAATGCACATGCAAGCAGCGGCATTCCGCATCTCTGGTGACATGGCCTTTCTGTACAGGTGCAGTTTCTATGGTCACCAAGACACGTTGTACGACCACTCCGGTCGACACTACTATTTTAGATGCTTCATTGAAGGCTCTGAGGACTTTGTATTCGGTGTCGGTCGATCGCTGTTTGAGGTGAGTCTCTTTCCTTACCCAGGGCCAAATTACCTTGTACTTATTTTTTGTACTTCAGTCCCTGGAAGATCAATTGGGATGCAATTTCGAGTAGGGCCTCACCTGGTTCTGAAAAAGCAATCCAGCTCTGACTATGGGCGAAAAGTCGGACTACAATGAGCCGAGACCACGTGCCAAACAATTCGTTAAAATATTACTGCGCCGTTGCGCTTGGCCGCGTCCAATTCTTCGTCATTGACCACTAGATAGAACGTGAGCACCGATCTTTCATCGTCGCCATTTTGTTTTTCCACGAGACAGAGTGATATGAATTGGTATTGTTGTTACCAGATGTGCTGGTTGCATTCAATTGCTCAAGGCGACGGGGGCGCGCTGGTAGCTCAAGGCAAGTACTACCCTGGCAGCATCATGGGAGAATCAGGATTCGCATTCCTACGCTGCATTATCACGGGCTCTGGAAAGCCGTATCTAGGCCGTGCATGGGGACAATACTCTACTGTGGTCTACTCCCACTGTCGAATGGATGCCAATATTAACACGAAGGGTTGGTATGATTGGGGCTTGCAAGAGCGAGACAGGTGCGTGTTCACTTTTTGGGACCAATGTGTTAGAAGCTGACATTCTAAGACGCGATTTCTCCTCTTCCTGCGGACCAGAAAAGATCGTCTAGGCCAATTTCCTTAAACATCTATCATTTAAACCGTTTGCAAATTGTATCTCCGCTATGGTCTATTGCGGAAGTGAATGCGTTACCATTACCGTTGAGCTCTGACCTAATTTCTCCTTGTTTATGCAGAACTGTCTACTTTGGGCAGTACAGGTGCACTGGAAGAGGAGCCAACACAACCGGTCGAATTTATTGGGCCAGAGAGCTGACGAATGCCGAAGCTCGACCTTTTTTAGGTATCGGGTTTGTCGATGGCCCGTGGTAGTTTCCATCAGCTGTAACACGACAAATACCCGCTGAATAATGCACGATTTCCTAGCCGAGCTAGCTTGTCACTAAGCATAGACGGTTCAAGGCTGGTGCTCGTAAAGCAAACTAGTGGGAAGACATGAAAGACCTAATCCAGGGACCTTAATCACGACACGATGATAGTCTCTACATCAAACTTTTGAGTTTATGCATACAGCACTCACCATCTCCAAGGAGACCAAATTCGAAACTTTTGAAAGAACTTTCCAATTGACAATTCTTAAATTTGCATTCAAAGATTCGAATACTCTGTTCATGATCTGAACTGGACATAAGGTTGTAGCTAGGAACAGATAAACTCTTCAACTCACGAGCCGAAGAAACTCGGGAAGAAACTCAGGTAAGACCATGAGGTGATGGTATGTGGAGGCACCGAGATAGAAAAACAGAGAGCATGAAAGCTCAATTTCTTTCATATAAAAAAGGCAGTGTACACGATGACAGCTTACAACATTGTCACGTCACTCCGTCCATGTCGGACTCTAACTCGCCCTCGAGCATTCCATCGCAAGGACGGGCTTGCTCTCTGAATTGTCGAGTGCATTCCCGAACTGGCGGGTTCGAACATGACGATGACATAGACTGACGTGGCAACGAAATGATCTAACGTGGACGACTATTTGCAATACGAATATGACGTGGAAAACAAAGGGCAGTTGCAGGTGTGAATGGGTTCGACTCAACGGTGCCATCATTCTAGAAGTGAGCTAGAGCTCCATCATGTGGATGGAGTAACTGGGAGCTCTCTTCCAGAAAAGTCTGATGCAAATGGTATTTCACACCCTGTCGGTCCATAGGCGTAAATTGAAGGCAATTCTCTGCGGAAGTCCGAAGGCAGGTACTTTTGTGCGACGCTGTTGGTTTCAGCATCTTTATAGTGCGCTGTCTATTTCTTTGCTAGGTGAACAGTCAAGAACCAGGGGTCCCGTGGTTGTTCAGTGACATAACCCTCTCCTCCAGATCAATCGCTCTCTTGGATATCTACGGCTTTTTGAGTTACTAGAGAGGGATGGGGTTATGATTCTGGACCCTCCTCATTCCCAACCGGAATGCGCCAAGTGACGATGAAAGCGATAAGAGAGAATTATGTAACTCATCGTGGGTGACTTTAGGCCAAGGCTTTTTTTCTCAGAAACTAATTTATGAAGAGACGTTGGTGTTTTATTGATTCGTGAGAATTGTCATGCTTGTATCATTTTGAGGCTAGTGGAATTACGTTCTACTGTATATAGGATCCAAAATGTAAGAAAGAGATTTCCTTCATGTGTTTTTCAATTAAAATTGTTTTTTTTCATTGGCACCAAAGTGTGATCTCCTCAATCTCGTATACGGTGAGTGATGAATCGAAGTAGAATTGCTTGTTACTCTTGGGAGAGAAACAAAAAATGTTTTCTTTTTGACCATTGTGTTAGCATGGCCAAGCTTTGCTATTCTAATGCTGTAGGGGTTTCATGATAGACTAGCTTTCAAGTCGAGTTGTTTACATGTTCTGAGCTAGGATGGGTGCTGACAGTCATGCTTGACAATTCGTGACTCTACAGTGTTATGTTCCTGAAAATAATTGATCGAATTTAGGTGGAGCCTCCAGATTGAAAAAACATCGACACAACTTCATGGAGAACAGACAGGCATGAGCAAAGTACTGTTGGATAGGCAAAATTGGTAGCTCGAAGGGTAGGGAACCCAACCAACTCAATTGACGAACAATCGCACAACCTCGAATTACAACGCCACACTCCAGTCCTAAACTCATGACAAGGCATTCGATCACGTGCGGGTACTTCAAGCTCGTACCTGCAATTGCTCCTCCCCAGATCGAAAATGAATCATCTTCCACCACCCCGTACGACGCTCCCGATCGATCCAACGCCTTTGACGACCAATGTTCCAACTCTGACGGAAGCTTTTTAGATGCTCCTGTTCCACAAGGACAAGCTGGATTTGATTCGACTAACTACCTCAATGTCTGTCTGTATACTATGCATTTTTGAAAATTCTTCTGAAATCACTTCTGGAAATTGGTCAGGACCAAGGCCACCTAAATCGAATCTGAAAACCATGACAAGGGCGATCAATCGCTCAAAACGAACGATGCAATCCACGGTATCTTGCACTGCGGCCTTGCTCATCCTCACCAGAAATCGTGAACTTGACCTTGCGGGAGCGTGCGTGTTGCGCCAACAAGGGCTGCCGCCTTAATTAATTACGCACGATCTCTCAGGGCGTCCATTCCATGTCGAATTGGCCTCCATTGCATCCAGTCGACGGGAACTCTATCTCCTGAAGCGAGCTTTAGGTTTGCTGCCATCACGCTGCTCATCACAACAATTTGAATCATCCCACAGAAGCAATCTGCTTCACCGATCCATCGCTTGACGTTACTACGAGTCATTGTTATGAAAAAGCATCTACTCTTCATGTTCTATATTAATCATCGAATTACCGAAGTCACTAAATACGTAAAGCAAAATTTGCTGGATACCAACCTCGCGAGAACAGATCCAATTGTTCAGTTACTCGCATAATCAGGAATCAAACTCACCCAAAGTTATGAAGTGAAGCACGAGAGATGGTGACTCCCCCCAATTCCACAGACTGTACAAACATAAGACGTCATTTAAGTTTAGGGTTCAGAAGTCACTCATAAAGCATGATACAATTTAAGCATGATAGAGCATGATACAATTTAAGAACTCGAACAACGTTGAACTCCCTGACATCACGCTAGACTGCAACTTTGAGTTCAAAAGCTGACCAAAAATAGAAAGGAAAAGTTGCTGCACAAATGTTCCTTGATTGCACTGAGATCCTGATAATTCTTCAAGGAAGAAATAAAATAACAACTGACCTTCAATCTTGCATTAGGAATAATAGCACCAGACCGTCCAATTGTAAGTTCAATGCCTTCCAATATGGTGACCACCTCTGTCGCTGCAAACTGCAGGAACAGGAACCAACGAGTAAATACCACCCTAAAACCGCACTACTAAAATATATGCAAATACTAAGCATGGTTTTCTTCTTCCTCTGTTCAAAAGGATTTGAAAGAGCACGGTAACTTTCCCTTCCATATATCTCCTGGATTCTGTAGCGGTGTGCGCTAAAGAAGGTTCTTGAGGGAAAAAATCACTGCAATCCTCAATGTTCTCAAATCTGACGACCAAATCATGATCAAGGAGTCAAGTTCTACGGAATGTGCACTTTCTGTCCGTCAAGTTCCTGCATTGATACTATCAAATTAACATCTTCAATCAATCGTTCGTCACCAATTATCATAAGTTCGTTAAATTCGCCCTTCTAAGAAAGAGATAACAAATGTAGCAAATCACCTTCCAGGCAACAGCCCAACGTGGATCAGATCCAACTGCACCAAGCTTTGCCTGAACTGCTAAGTCGTTAGCCTTGAATACCACACCATCTGACTCATATTTGAGACTAGTCCTCGAATCCTGCCATCTGCAAAATCATAAAATGCAGTGTTGTCAGGGTGCAACCGCAGACAACTTCGAGTACGAATCCCACTAGTTCATTACCTAAAGTATATTGAGTACTTTAAATTAAGCAGGGTGGTTGGCAACTGTTTTAAATTGTCGATATGTCCAAGCCCAATCGACAAACCTCCTCAAGAGAAGCTTGCGTGCAAAACAATACCCGTAATCAGTAAGGACGAAGGAATACCTTGTAGCATGATCAGAGCATCTTCAAACGAATCAAACTTGCAGTTGTCATCATTAACAGAAAATCCCATCTGCTTGAGCAAATTCAAAGCATCCCATTGTGTTTTTACTAATTGAGGCGACGTTTCCGTTCCTGCCGAAGACGAACACATTCAGTTCAAAGACCTTACGTCCGTGGACAAGAGTTCGCTTGAGAAAATCTCTGAGATATGGAGATAACCGGGAAAGACTGCTGTTTGTTATACACAGCCCGCTCAAGATCCTTAATCCATGTCACAGCATCTGAGGAGAATGTCATAATCTAACCAAAAGAAAAATTAGCTGAAACTTAATGCATGTCCAGAGCAGAATTTCACCGGCAGCAACAGTATCTTCTGATGAAACAACAGCGTATGCAATGAAGCTAAGACGGCGATGCTCAGCATCTCGGTTCTTAAGTATTCGTATCGAGCCAGCTGCTGCATTTCGAGGATTTGCAAAAGGCTTTTCTCCTGCCTGTACCTATACCCAGAACCAAACCCTTCATCAATACAACACCAAAAGAAAAAACGTGGAAGATTCAGTAGCAGGTTAATTCATAAACCAGATTTGCTGACAGAGCTACTTACCTTAATTTTATTTAACTCCTGAAAATCTTTCAGCGACATGTAAACTTCGCCCCGAACCTCAATCTCTAATGAATGCAGGTTTGTTGCCCCATGCAGATCTGAAAGTACTTGAGGTATCCCTGAAAGATTTCTTGCATTGTATGTCACATCCTCTCCTGCCACCACAATGTGCACAGAGATCGTCTTCAGGCATTCAGCTTTTGATATACATACATTAAAACATCAATGCTCTCCCCAACTTCAGAAAAGTCTACTTGTACACGAGCCAAATGAAATTCTGGACACAGAGAAGCGCATGAGATTTAGCTCGTAAGATTTCCGAGGACAGTGGACAGTGGACAGTGGTAAATAAGAGCCGACAAAATGGAAGACATCCAGTTTAAGAAGAAACACCTCTGTCAAACCATAATCCCAACAACAATACAATCAATAAAGTATCGAATTCAGCTTATCGCAGTCACTGAAAAGGTCAGTTGACTTGGCTTGAACCTTCGGAGCCATCCCCGCGAGTCGCAGCACACACTAATCCGCCCCTCTCGTAACGCAAAGAGAGGGCCAGGCCATCTACCTTTGGCTCTACGACCCAAGCTCCCGTAAACGTTTGTCCTCCGTTTGAATCTCGGTTTAGCCGTTGCTGAAAGCGCTCATGCCATGCTCTCAGTTCGTCATCTGTGAGTACATAAATAGCCAGTCAAATCTGCCTCTTCTCTTACTTCACGTCAATCTAGAGAATGCCTGAGCAAAAAGTATCAAGACAGTGCTAATAGAGCAGAAGGAAGTGAATGCCACATTACCTGATGAAAATTATCCTTAAATCTGTGTTAAAATTAGTGCAGCACACTCAATGTTGAGCAACTTCTAACCATTCGCCTGCAGAAAACGTCAATTACGAAGCCATAGTAATGGATTCGATACTTCTCCAAGACTCAGTGTTATAAACTCTCACCACTTAATTAATGCAAAAGAACAGCAACCTATAGATCGAGCTCACTAAAATTGAACGACAGTTTAGAACACTGTCCAGCCGTGCGCAGAATTGGCCAGACTGCCTGGCACAAGCTGTAGAGTTCACGATCAAGACATCTGAATGGAATACACTGCACATTCTAATGAAAAAACTTACAGAGAATGTACAAAAATTAAAATTATGATCCAGAGGCCGATTCAAGAACTGAAAAAATCACCTGCGCAAATGCATTTTGATCATATCCATAGAAACAAATTCAAAGGTGAAGCCATCGACACAGACAGCAAATTCAAAAGCAGACAAAAGTGCTTACGAAATCAATGAGCCAAATGAATCCGCTTCCGCACCGGAATGAATTGCGTAGAGAGACTAATGAAGCGCAAGCATGAGCAAAGAGTTTGCTAAGAACAGGAACGGAATGGCTAGAATGGCAGGGGAGACCTCGTTCAAATGGCCCTCATGGCGCACTCAAATCTACGTCCCCGAGAAGCTCATAGAACGAGCATTTGTTGATTTAAGAGAATCAGGGGAAAAAACCTAGTTGCAAACAGACCTAGAAACGGCTGGAATCAAAGGCCACCAAGCCCAAATAATAATGGACAGAGAGCTGATTTAATCCAAATGAAATGTCCAAATCAACCCAGGCATTAATTGCAAGAAAACAAAAGTTCACACAGTTTGCAAGATTGAAAGGGCATATTGCAATAGGGTTATAATGATACAAAACCCTAAGGCATGGGAATTGCCAAATCCTACAATCAATATGCAATGGAGTACTCTAGCATGTACTGCTCCGGTAAACCACCTCGGTGCTGCAATTCCATCATGCTTTCGGCTTGGAGGCCAAAGCATGCATGGAAAAACCTGAAGAAGTTGTCACCTCTCTGGAATTGTTTCAAACTGTGCAGGGCAAAGGCCACCTGCACCGGTTGAAACGAATGACACACTCCTCTGCTGGAGCTCACAGAAAAGGCACGAAGCTTCTTCACATTGATGAGAAGCTCGGCATCAATCCTCAACTCACGGTCAAAGACCTTCAACACGCCCCCACCCTTGACGAAATTCTGGGCACCCTTCCCCTCCAACCACTGAGCTCGATCGTTGGCATGGAGATGCGCCATCCTTGCACGCTGCATAAAACTGTGCACCACAAAATCACAGAACGCCCTAACGCAAACAATGAACCCCTCATTCACGATGAGGCTGGTTGCCACCTGCTTCTCATGTAAAATCTTCAAATCCGCCTTTAATTGCAGCATGTCCTCCTTCCATGCGGCCTTTTCCTTCCTCACACTAGCCTCCAATCTCTCCACCTGCTGCTGAAGTCTACTCAACAAGTTCTCTGAATCCTGCACTTCGGCCACCACAGACGTTGGAGAGACTGAAAGAGAAGTCACGTCCCCTCCCATCGCTCGCACTCTCACACTAGGAACTTGGGCAGCTACAACCCTGATCTGAGCAGTAGTCATCTTCTCTACCACTCCAACAGCACCATCCCGACCAAACCGCACGCAGCGATGCTTCTTCTTGGCGTGGATAGAAGTCTGACCGGAAACTCGCTTCCCTGCTGAAATCTCAAATCGCATACGCTTCCTCGATTCCATAGCTAAATTCAAAAAAAGGAAAACTGCTAACAACGACAGTGAACAGTGAACAGTGTCTAAGCAACCCTAATTGTGCTGGAAGCGGGTTCTCTCACTGGAACGAAGGTCAAGATTGTCCATGCCCGTGAAATGAGTGAGAACTGCTTTGGGAACCTTGGGGTTTCAAATTCTTTTGATATTTTTTAATACCCTATAAAACAAACAAAACAAACTGGACATCTCTTTATGTACTAACGAAGTTAGAAACATTATAACAAAGTAAAAGATAAAACAAAAGATAAAGTAAAATAAAAGTCAATATAAAATAACAGATAAGTAAAGCATAAGTAAAAAGTAAAAGAAATACAACAAAGAATTGAACAAAACATCCATAATTTAGCGTAAATTGAAGATCCAAAAATAACTCAAAAATCCATAATTTTTACATTGTTGGTCCAAAAGTGATAAAATAAAGTTTGTGCACTCTCCTCGTAGAAAGCTTTTCAACTTTTCAACGGTACCAAGAATGTAATCAATTGAAGCACAATCCAAAAAATACATAAATTAGCATAATTGAAGATCCAAAAATAACTCAAAAATTCATAACTTTCACACTACAAGTCCAAATGCCATGAAACAAAGCTTGCGCACCACTTATAGCAAAAAGCTTCCCAATGGTACTAAGAACACAACCAATTGACACAGGGTTCGAAAGGTACATAGTTTAGTATACTTTAAGATCCAAAAATAACTCAAAAATTGAAATAAAAATTACACATCTATATAGCTCTTGCAGAACCATACATCTTCAAAAAGTTGCAAAAACCTTCACTACAAATTGAGACATTAGGAACCTATTTGGACCCAAATTGTCCTTCGAGGGGAGAAACGGTCCTTCAGGGATTACACTATACAAACATTAAAGACCTTTCACAAGAATTTGCAATAAATTAAATGAATGGAAAATGAAGATCATGTGTGAATAGGATCTAATTGCATTCATTTGTTGTTTGGAAGTTTGAAGGCCTTTTCCTTCATGGGTTAGGTAAACCTCTAACCCCTAATAGGATTGACATAAGTTTGTTTTGTGGATATTGAAAGAGTCAAGGAGATCTTTATAGATATAGAAATGCATGTACATCATGGAATATCTAATTGAGATGAAAACTTTTGGTTGCTTACGAGGGACCATAGCAATTTAAAGTTTAAAAACAATATTTTTCAATATCATTTTGTTTGTATAAAAAATAGAAATATAATAAAAGTCAATACAAAAATAAAATTTTATGCACATGATCCAAATTTTGAGCTCCATAGTCTTCACATTGTGATAAATTGTCAATTTTTTTACCATCACAATCACCTCAAGGTTGAACACTATAATATATATTCTAAAAAATATATTGCAACGAGATTAGGGAACAATTATGGCAAGCTCTCTTGTTTTGCCATAAAGATGATAAAATTTGATACAATAGTGGCTAACCAAAGTCTTTGTTTGTTTGGTTTTGAATATAAAAATCATGCGTGTGCGATGTCAACGCCTTTTTCAAAGACAACCATGATTATTACTAACTATAATTCATCAATTGGTACATTTATATTAGGTTTGGTGTTGTATAGACATGTATAAATGTTGGGACGATCACAAGCAAACATTGGCATATTCAATTAGAAATACAACTAGATACACAAATGTATATGTAACTTTCATCCACTTAAAATTGACTTCATAATAACCTACCTCAATTTCCAATTATTCAATTATTCCAATCGATGGACAATTGTCATTTAGGTGTTAACAAATCGTACAAAAAATTCCACACCTATGGAAATAAAAAATCAGAGAATAACTCTGTAAACCTACCAAAGTTTCTAATGCTCTCAAGTTTTTATATTAACATTCATGTCCTTTACCTTCTCTTCACTAGCCATGTCCGTACAACTTTCTATCTCACTCAAATCCTAATTCCAAAACCATATACCTAACTTGGAAGCCAATGACAACACCACCAATCAAATTTTCATATTTCAATTCAAATAAACCTTCTCTAATATAAATATCATCAATGAAATTTTCCATTATTTTCTCAATAAAATATGCCATACTTTTGTGAAGTTCATGAGTTTGAATTTCAAAATTTTTTTTTATGTAATTTTATTTTTTCAAATGAGTTTTAAAAAAAGGTACAAATTTGGCATAGGGCACAATATTTGAATAAATATAGTTGTGCTTGGAAATGGATGGAGGCATATGTTGGCAACATGATACATTGTATTTTTAACTATTCTTATTTGGTGCATAGATGATATTGAATTTCAAAATAGATTTGTTGTTGAAAGGTGCATTATGGATCTATAGGTGAAAGCATTGAATTAATATTTTGTTGCATTTGGAAGGTAATACAATTAGCAAAAGAATTTTGTAAAATATATACTTTTATATTTGAATATTTAGGACTTAGGAGTAAAAATGACACTAATATTAAAAATGACAAATCCCTATAAACTATAAAATAAACTTTCAAGTAATGTATGATTTTCTTAAATACAATTAAAAATGTGGACTACAAATGGAAATGTGTAATACAAATCCAACATTAATTCAAATATAATGATTCTATATTCCAAAATTTATTCTTGCATTTAAGTAGGAAGCAACAAAGTATACAAAACTATGTATGAGTTTTATATCTTCACCCTTAAATATACAACTGATAAGTAATAGCCATAAATTGTTTTGTTTATAGATTAGATGGGGTTTAATTTAGGAGTTGTAGGTGCAATTATAGTTGATTTTGCAACTAACAATACAATATTTTACATTGCCACTTTGGCATTTCATAAAAATGAAAAAAAAAACCCTGCTCCTATGGATACAATTCTCTTAAAAAACAATTTAAAATAATTTTTGATAATTTTTTTTTTAATATGACAATGGAAAAGTTTAATTTATTTATACAACTTGTTTATAGAACTATCTAAATAAATTTTAGATTTCAAAAAACTCTTTGATGTCGATTCAAGAAAATTAAACCCTTGAACAACGCCGAAGCCAAAAACTGGTTGATGGATGTGAGAGCATCTTGTAGTACAGGACAGAAATACAACTATTCATCCGCGGTATTAGGGGTGGAAAGGGAAGATCTTCTACAGTACTTTGACTTCCAATGCATACTTTTGGCTTATTTTAAACCAATGATTCCCACGGTTGCAAAATTGGAGATTTCCATGGTCACCGGCTCGTCGTTTAAGGGTTGAAGAATCCTAGGTGCTTTTGATATTATTTTCAAATACGGGTCATGGAATCGACACTGCGCAACCTTGCTAGAAGCCTGTTCCAACTTTACTCAATGTTTGCCAGGGGGGCATTTTATGCATGACATACACAAATAGCCATGGCCATCCCCGTGCCGTCTTTTGTTTGCAACGACATCAATCTATTGTCTCTGTCAAAAAGGGCAAAAAAAAAAGGGTCTACTCGGTTAGTAATTGTTCATGGATTGAACGTTGACACAACCATTACAACACCGGGACAAAAAAAAGCCTTCACATGAGAAGGAAAGAAAAAAAATATGGCTTGTTGGGGACACTTGGATTTGTCAATGTCCTCATCATTTGGTTATCATTGTCGCTATGCTATCCTATCCACCTGAACAAATGAAACCCCTTTCTGAAAAAATGGTGCAGCATTGCCAAAAATGATGGATGTAAGGTAAAGTTGTGTGCGCAAGCAACGGAGCTCTAATGACCGACTTTTCTTGCCACTGTTTTGGATTGCCCGAGCTGTTGCGATAAAAAAAAAACAATATTCATCTGCAATGCGATGCTGGCAAGGATCAGGAAAATAAATTGTTGCCAGCATCGTTTACAAAGAGTGCACATAAGGTGGGTGCACCCATTTCCGTCCATGTACCCTATTCCGTCATCATGTACCAATGGAGTACATTTTGGAAAGAAAATGTGCACCATTGGTACATGATGACGGAATAGGGTACATGGACGGGAATGGGTGCACCCACCTTATGGTGTAAGAGTAATCTCGTGCAATCCTTCAAACACATCAACCCCTCTACTTTTTGGATGATAAGTAATCAATTTTAGTATGTGTCAGCCTCGAAGGTAAGAAGTCCATAAATGGACCATCGAAGGGCTAGAACTAGATTTGGGGGAGACTAAACATCTTGAAACATTTTCCAAAAAATTGTCTTTGAAAGACAAGTGAAATTGACATCCAACCCAAGCAGTTTCACAATATTTGGTGTTTCAGGGTTGTCCCTTGGCAATCCCCAATGCAGCTTGGTGTCAGAAAACAAACACTATATTTTTTTTTCCGAGGGGTGACGTGGCAGTGTCTCGGCCACGTCACATTACTACAGTAGCAGTCACAAACTGTGTTCACAATCTGGGAACTTGCAATCTTATTGAGGCCTCAAACTTCTTCAAATGGTTATAAAATTCTGAAGTTGACATGGCATAGGGCTCTAAAATGGACCACCTCCTTGTATGTACACTATTTGAACATTGTCGAAAGCTATGAAAAAGAAACATGTACAAATAGTGTACATTCAAGGAGGTGGTCCATTTTAGAGCTTGAGCGCTTTTTGAACCTCTTACCTTATCTTCACTTTGGCCGGCCAAATTAGTTGTATTGGAAGGGGTCACTAATACAATAGAACTTCTATAAAGTGAACTTCTCTAAAGCAATAACCTCTTCAAAGTGATGAAGCAGTAATTGCTTGGTTCCACTCTAGGTCCAATCCAAGCCACACACATCAATGAAGTTCTCTGAGATTCTTGAGCATGGGGACTTGAGCCCAGTTTGGGGGCTATTACTTTATGAAAGTTCTATTGTAAACCCCTATACAAGCTATATTTTCTTCAAGGATTAGCAAGTCATTATAATAAATGATAGCTTACTTTTTGCTTTTGCAAGTTATGTGACTTGTAATTGGTTTGAAATATATTTTAGTGAGTTGCATCATTGGAGAGACAAGTGGTTGCATCCTCTCTAAATTGGACAAATCTAAATTGAAGGGTCCGAGGTGTTTGGAGGGTTACATAAAATGCTCTAAATACATTGAGACTAAAGTTAATTACAAAGTGCATGACGAAGGAAGTTAAATTGGTTGGAAAGCTTAGAATACCTAGGAGTAGCTTAGAATACCTAGGAGTGGCTTGAATTTTGGAAAGATCAAGAATATTTGAATAGATTCACCTTGCCAAGCAAATTTTCAAAAGAAAAAAATTAACCCTTTAATGCCTAAACTCTTTCTTGAATTTTTTTCATCTTTATACTTACATATTTATAAATAATTAATTATTTATTGGTAAATAATGTGGTTTTCAAGAAGCCAAGATTTGGTTTGGATGAATGAGAGGTTCTATTGTCAAAAAAAACCTTGTAACATCCTTGTTCATCATTTACAATTTAGACATTAGAGTAGTAAAGGGGTAGACTCTAGTTTTTCTTGGAGCCAATGTATAATATTGTACAAGAAGAGTATGTCATATTCAAGGTTCTTTGTTAAAGCCTTGCAAATTAGTGTAAGTGACTTTGCACTAATAAGGTAGTATTTAGAATTATTTAGGATCATTCATTAATAAACTAAATAGGTATCTTTTTATATATAGTTGGGGACAAAAGGATCCATTCTTCAATGAGACCCTTCACCACATAGTTAATTCATGACCAAAGTTAAAACTAACTATACAAAATAGTGAAATTGGGTTGCTTTTACAATTAGGTTGCCTTATCCCAAAGAAATCACCTCATGACTAATGCCTATCCGGATGGAGGCACATGCCAATCTCTAATCCTAAGCCATGAACCACTACACCAATCCATGTCATATACATAATTTTGACTTTATTACGTCCTTTTAAAATAACTAAACATATTGGTATCGTGTAGAATGTTGAGAAATTAGTGTGGGATAACCTAATTTCACTATTTAGTGTACATATTTTAAAAGCTACGGAAGAAAGACAATAGTTGTTAAATTTTGAAGCAAATTCAACAAAGAAAATTATTAGTAAAAAAATTTACAATCGTGGTTAGAAAGCTCCAAGAGTTGCTTTAGATCCACCAACAAGTAATCACTAATCTAATCTCAATTTACAAGACATTTACTCAGTTTGAGGCACTTTTAGGTTTTGAAGAGCAATCAAAAGTTAAAACAATGTTGGTAGATGTTGATGAGCATGGCACATTCCTTTGGAATTGTAGGTGCAAAGTTGTGCTTGACACGGGCTTAAATTCGATTAGTAGAATTATTTTTATCTATACATTGGATTACAAACAAGACTTATTATGCTTCATTGCATTTGCTAATGTCAAAAAAAAAATCATCTTCAATCCTAAAATTAAGTTTGAAGTAAAGGGAGCATGTAATTTGGGATGAATGTAAAAAAAATAAAAGCAACAAATATTAAGGAATGCAAGGAATACTTCATTTGGTAGGGTATCCATAGCAAAAATTAATTTCAAAAAACAAAAAGGTGGATTGGTCCTTAACCTCTGACTCTCTGAGCACCTCATAGGCCAAAATATGGCCTCTCCATTTTTGTAAGATGTCCTTGTTTTACTCTTATAATCTTTTCAATAATATGGTCAAAAGACATGTCCTTTTCCCTACATCTCTGGACATATCTCTACTACCAATTGGTGCAGTCCATAAGAGTGGATCTTTTCTTAAGTGATAATTTAATTGGAATGAGTATAGAAGGGTTTGGATTTTTGTGAACATGGGTTGGGCGCTTAGGAGTTAAATGAACGGTTTTTGAGCCTTCTACCTTAGTATCTTACTATACTTAAGGTAGCCCCTCCCAATGGCACTTTGACCTTAAACCACCATTTTCGAATTGTGCACATCTCCCAAACCAATTATGTACCTATGTGGAAGAAACACTTTCAGAACAAACTTTGACCCTCCATAACTTTTGCATACTACATCCAAATGGCTCGTTCTTTGGTGCATTGGAATCTCCTTTCACTTGTCAACAAAACAATATGAAAATCTAAATAAACTACTAAAAATAGTAACTAGACACATTACCAATTTGTAGCACTTTGTGGTGTATCCACCTTATGTTATATAAGGAAGGCAGGTGCTCAAAAATGGCACTTGACCCTAAACCGCCATCTTTAGATTGTGTACATCTCCAAAACCAATTATGTACCTATGTGGAAAAAACGCTTTGAGAAACAAACTTTGATCCTCAATAACTTTTGCATATTGTATCCAAATGGCGCATTCTTTGGTGCATTGGAACCTCCTTTCACTTGTCAACAAGACATAATGAAAATTTGAGCAGCCTAATAATAGTAACTACACACAGTACCAATTTGTGGCTTTTGGGGGTGTACCCACCTTATGATGTCCAATGAAAAGGAGAACCCATATTTTTGATGCATTACAGACCTTAGTGTTGTCAGATTGGCAAACTTACGTTAACTTTGTCGCTACGCGACCTGCGCTGCGCTTCCTGCGACAAGTTGAAGCTGCGTCAATGGCAATTGCAGCCATGGCAGGATTCCATATCCAAGACCATGTCCAGGACAACTGCAGCTGCTAAGGTAGTTTGCTTTGAAAAGCAACCTCTACTACATAGGTACATTTTGCTTTCTTCAGTGTACCAATTATGTACATTTTAGGGAGTGATCACCACATTTCATCTTCAATTATTTGTAATGAATTTCACAAAGCTTTAAAAAAGTAAAAATAAAACCACATTCAATTAGATTTCAATTTCATTTTTCTTCATATGAAAATTCACTACAATTTGTTTCAAGGAATTTAGCTTCCCCCCAAAGGCAATCAACTCTTAAAAGGTCATTAGAGCAAGAGTTGACTACCTTACGGCAAGCCCCGCCTCCTAGATTGCCCCACCGTCGACACTTCTCAAGGAGAGAGAAATAAAAAGAGCTTTGCTACTCCTATAGAAAATGAGCCCTTAAAACTCCATCTTGGTGGGCCCTCCCATTTCTTCATGAAGCTTGGATTTAGCTTCTTAAAATTTTACTAGAAAGACACAAGTTGGTAGTAAATTCTTCCTAAAAATCTCCGAAAAAGTCGAGGCTCAGCTTGTAATTCGGCCGAGCCTCGCACATATTTCATGAGGTGCGAGTCGAGCTTGCAAAACTGATCCGCATCCAAGAAACTGGTAGAATGTGAGACTCTCAAATCTGGTAACTACTGAATGTTTAGGGTGTCCACCATTCTTGAGAGATAACGTTGTGAAATAGCCGAGCTCTCAAATGCAAGAATATTCTTGACTAATCCATTTGTCGCGTCTGGCAAATTGATCCGACGATGTAGTGTGAGCTCTGAGAAGATCACGATTCCCAGATCAGAAGGTCGTCCATTGTCAATCATCTCACTTCGTAAAGGCTACCTAAGTGATTGCAAGCAGCAAGCACTAGATCCTCGATCACTTGATGTTCATGGCCAAACGCTGCTGTCGATTTGGAGCCACTACAGGAAGGGGGGAGCTGTGAAAGCGGGTAGAGGTTCTCCACTTAGGGTGTAAAACGTACGTTGAGGAACTTTGCTCCTAAGGCCGTTGCTCCGTGTGCGTGGTGCACACAAGATGGACTGACCACGGAAGAGAGCGTCAAGCTCGCTGCTCGTCTTCTCACAGTCGATATCCTGTGTGTTCTTTCTACTGCAGAACTCTGCGGGACCCCCAGTCGCAAATCAAATGCACATGCAAGCAGCGGCATTCCGCATCTCTGGTGACATGGCCTTTCTGTACAGGTGCAGTTTCTATGGTCACCAAGACACGTTGTACGACCACTCCGGTCGACACTACTATTTTAGATGCTTCATTGAAGGCTCTGAGGACTTTGTATTCGGTGTCGGTCGATCGCTGTTTGAGGTGAGTCTCTTTCCTTACCCAGGGCCAAATTACCTTGTACTTATTTTTTGTACTTCAGTCCCTGGAAGATCAATTGGGATGCAATTTCGAGTAGGGCCTCACCTGGTTCTGAAAAAGCAATCCAGCTCTGACTATGGGCGAAAAGTCGGACTACAATGAGCCGAGACCACGTGCCAAACAATTCGTTAAAATATTACTGCGCCGTTGCGCTTGGCCGCGTCCAATTCTTCGTCATTGACCACTAGATAGAACGTGAGCACCGATCTTTCATCGTCGCCATTTTGTTTTTCCACGAGACAGAGTGATATGAATTGGTATTGTTGTTACCAGATGTGCTGGTTGCATTCAATTGCTCAAGGCGACGGGGGCGCGCTGGTAGCTCAAGGCAAGTACTACCCTGGCAGCATCATGGGAGAATCAGGATTCGCATTCCTACGCTGCATTATCACGGGCTCTGGAAAGCCGTATCTAGGCCGTGCATGGGGACAATACTCTACTGTGGTCTACTCCCACTGTCGAATGGATGCCAATATTAACACGAAGGGTTGGTATGATTGGGGCTTGCAAGAGCGAGACAGGTGCGTGTTCACTTTTTGGGACCAATGTGTTAGAAGCTGACATTCTAAGACGCGATTTCTCCTCTTCCTGCGGACCAGAAAAGATCGTCTAGGCCAATTTCCTTAAACATCTATCATTTAAACCGTTTGCAAATTGTATCTCCGCTATGGTCTATTGCGGAAGTGAATGCGTTACCATTACCGTTGAGCTCTGACCTAATTTCTCCTTGTTTATGCAGAACTGTCTACTTTGGGCAGTACAGGTGCACTGGAAGAGGAGCCAACACAACCGGTCGAATTTATTGGGCCAGAGAGCTGACGAATGCCGAAGCTCGACCTTTTTTAGGTATCGGGTTTGTCGATGGCCCGTGGTAGTTTCCATCAGCTGTAACACGACAAATACCCGCTGAATAATGCACGATTTCCTAGCCGAGCTAGCTTGTCACTAAGCATAGACGGTTCAAGGCTGGTGCTCGTAAAGCAAACTAGTGGGAAGACATGAAAGACCTAATCCAGGGACCTTAATCACGACACGATGATAGTCTCTACATCAAACTTTTGAGTTTATGCATACAGCACTCACCATCTCCAAGGAGACCAAATTCGAAACTTTTGAAAGAACTTTCCAATTGACAATTCTTAAATTTGCATTCAAAGATTCGAATACTCTGTTCATGATCTGAACTGGACATAAGGTTGTAGCTAGGAACAGATAAACTCTTCAACTCACGAGCCGAAGAAACTCGGGAAGAAACTCAGGTAAGACCATGAGGTGATGGTATGTGGAGGCACCGAGATAGAAAAACAGAGAGCATGAAAGCTCAATTTCTTTCATATAAAAAAGGCAGTGTACACGATGACAGCTTACAACATTGTCACGTCACTCCGTCCATGTCGGACTCTAACTCGCCCTCGAGCATTCCATCGCAAGGACGGGCTTGCTCTCTGAATTGTCGAGTGCATTCCCGAACTGGCGGGTTCGAACATGACGATGACATAGACTGACGTGGCAACGAAATGATCTAACGTGGACGACTATTTGCAATACGAATATGACGTGGAAAACAAAGGGCAGTTGCAGGTGTGAATGGGTTCGACTCAACGGTGCCATCATTCTAGAAGTGAGCTAGAGCTCCATCATGTGGATGGAGTAACTGGGAGCTCTCTTCCAGAAAAGTCTGATGCAAATGGTATTTCACACCCTGTCGGTCCATAGGCGTAAATTGAAGGCAATTCTCTGCGGAAGTCCGAAGGCAGGTACTTTTGTGCGACGCTGTTGGTTTCAGCATCTTTATAGTGCGCTGTCTATTTCTTTGCTAGGTGAACAGTCAAGAACCAGGGGTCCCGTGGTTGTTCAGTGACATAACCCTCTCCTCCAGATCAATCGCTCTCTTGGATATCTACGGCTTTTTGAGTTACTAGAGAGGGATGGGGTTATGATTCTGGACCCTCCTCATTCCCAACCGGAATGCGCCAAGTGACGATGAAAGCGATAAGAGAGAATTATGTAACTCATCGTGGGTGACTTTAGGCCAAGGCTTTTTTTCTCAGAAACTAATTTATGAAGAGACGTTGGTGTTTTATTGATTCGTGAGAATTGTCATGCTTGTATCATTTTGAGGCTAGTGGAATTACGTTCTACTGTATATAGGATCCAAAATGTAAGAAAGAGATTTCCTTCATGTGTTTTTCAATTAAAATTGTTTTTTTTCATTGGCACCAAAGTGTGATCTCCTCAATCTCGTATACGGTGAGTGATGAATCGAAGTAGAATTGCTTGTTACTCTTGGGAGAGAAACAAAAAATGTTTTCTTTTTGACCATTGTGTTAGCATGGCCAAGCTTTGCTATTCTAATGCTGTAGGGGTTTCATGATAGACTAGCTTTCAAGTCGAGTTGTTTACATGTTCTGAGCTAGGATGGGTGCTGACAGTCATGCTTGACAATTCGTGACTCTACAGTGTTATGTTCCTGAAAATAATTGATCGAATTTAGGTGGAGCCTCCAGATTGAAAAAACATCGACACAACTTCATGGAGAACAGACAGGCATGAGCAAAGTACTGTTGGATAGGCAAAATTGGTAGCTCGAAGGGTAGGGAACCCAACCAACTCAATTGACGAACAATCGCACAACCTCGAATTACAACGCCACACTCCAGTCCTAAACTCATGACAAGGCATTCGATCACGTGCGGGTACTTCAAGCTCGTACCTGCAATTGCTCCTCCCCAGATCGAAAATGAATCATCTTCCACCACCCCGTACGACGCTCCCGATCGATCCAACGCCTTTGACGACCAATGTTCCAACTCTGACGGAAGCTTTTTAGATGCTCCTGTTCCACAAGGACAAGCTGGATTTGATTCGACTAACTACCTCAATGTCTGTCTGTATACTATGCATTTTTGAAAATTCTTCTGAAATCACTTCTGGAAATTGGTCAGGACCAAGGCCACCTAAATCGAATCTGAAAACCATGACAAGGGCGATCAATCGCTCAAAACGAACGATGCAATCCACGGTATCTTGCACTGCGGCCTTGCTCATCCTCACCAGAAATCGTGAACTTGACCTTGCGGGAGCGTGCGTGTTGCGCCAACAAGGGCTGCCGCCTTAATTAATTACGCAAAGAGAGGGCCAGGCCATCTACCTTTGGCTCTACGACCCAAGCTCCCGTAAACGTTTGTCCTCCGTTTGAATCTCGGTTTAGCCGTTGCTGAAAGCGCTCATGCCATGCTCTCAGTTCGTCATCTGTGAGTACATAAATAGCCAGTCAAATCTGCCTCTTCTCTTACTTCACGTCAATCTAGAGAATGCCTGAGCAAAAAGTATCAAGACAGTGCTAATAGAGCAGAAGGAAGTGAATGCCACATTACCTGATGAAAATTATCCTTAAATCTGTGTTAAAATTAGTGCAGCACACTCAATGTTGAGCAACTTCTAACCATTCGCCTGCAGAAAACGTCAATTACGAAGCCATAGTAATGGATTCGATACTTCTCCAAGACTCAGTGTTATAAACTCTCACCACTTAATTAATGCAAAAGAACAGCAACCTATAGATCGAGCTCACTAAAATTGAACGACAGTTTAGAACACTGTCCAGCCGTGCGCAGAATTGGCCAGACTGCCTGGCACAAGCTGTAGAGTTCACGATCAAGACATCTGAATGGAATACACTGCACATTCTAATGAAAAAACTTACAGAGAATGTACAAAAATTAAAATTATGATCCAGAGGCCGATTCAAGAACTGAAAAAATCACCTGCGCAAATGCATTTTGATCATATCCATAGAAACAAATTCAAAGGTGAAGCCATCGACACAGACAGCAAATTCAAAAGCAGACAAAAGTGCTTACGAAATCAATGAGCCAAATGAATCCGCTTCCGCACCGGAATGAATTGCGTAGAGAGACTAATGAAGCGCAAGCATGAGCAAAGAGTTTGCTAAGAACAGGAACGGAATGGCTAGAATGGCAGGGGAGACCTCGTTCAAATGGCCCTCATGGCGCACTCAAATCTACGTCCATAAGAAGCTCATAACGAGCATTTGTTGATTTAAGAGAATCAGGGGAAAAACCTAGTTGCAAACAGACCTAGAAACGGCTGGAATCAAAGGCCACCAAGCCCAAATAATAATGGACAGAGAGCTGATTTAACCCCTGAGCGCCCAGCGCAAATTCCAAAAACAAGCTACAAATTGCCATTCAAGTAGACCCCACCGATTAAAAAATAAGATCCAAGAGACATGACCGTTTAGATTGGAAGAGAGGTAGGGAGGGCATCTTTCGAGAAATTTGTGGAAGTTTTCACCATACAGCCTAGGACATTATGATGGTCAAATGTCTCATAGTAGGAGGCCACATTTGGGGCGCTGGGGAGCTCAGGGGTTAATCCAAATGAAATGTCCAAATCAACCTAGGCATTAATTGCAAGAAAACAAAAGTTCACACAGTTTGCAAGATTGAAAGGGCATATTGCAATAGGGTTATAATGATACAAAACCCTAAGGCATGGGAATTGCCAAATCCTACAATCAATATGCAATGGAGTACTCTAGCATGTATTGCTCCGGTAAACCACCTCGGTCATGCAATTCCATCATGATTTAGGCAAATTTAGCTTGCGCACCACTTATGGCAAAAAGCTTCCCAATGGTACTAAGAACACAACCAATTGACACACGGTTCAAAAGATACATAGTTTAGCATACTTTAAGATCCAAAAATAACTCAAAAATTGAAATAAAAATTACACATCTATAAAGCTCTTGCAGAACCATACATCTTCAAAAAGTTGCAAAAACCTTCACTACAAATTGAGACATTAGGAACCTATTTGGACCCAAATTGTCCTTCGAGGGGAGAAACGGTCCTTCAGGAATTACACTATACAAACATTAAAGACCTTTCACAAGAATTTGCAATAAATTAAATGAATGGAAAATGAAGATCATGTGTGAATAGGATCTAATTGCATTCATTTGTTGTTTGGAAGTTTGAAGGCCTTTTCCTTCATGGGTTAGGTAAACCTCTAACCCCTAATAGGATTGACATAAGTTTGTTTTGTGGGTATTGAAAGAGTCAAGGAGATCTTTATAGATATAGAAATGCATGTACATCATGGAATATCTAATTGAGATGAAAACTTTTGGTTGCTTACGAGGGACCATAGCAATTTAAAGTTTAAAAACAATATTTTTCAATATCATTTTGTTTGTATAAAAAATAGAAATATAATAAAAGTCAATACAAAAATAAAATTTTATGCACATGATCCAAATTTTGAGCTCCATAGTCTTCACATTGTGATAAATTGTCAATTTTTTTACCATCACAATCACCTCAAGGTTGAACACTATAATATATATTCTAAAAAATATATTGCAACGAGATTAGGGAACAATTATGGCAAGCTCTCTTGTTTTGCCATAAAGATGATAAAATTTGATACAATAGTGGCTAACCAAAGTCTTTGTTTGTTTGGTTTTGAATATAAAAATCATGCGTGTGCGATGTCAACGCCTTTTTCAAAGACAACCATGATTATTACTAACTGTAATTCATCAATTGGTACATTTATATTAGGTTTGGTGTTGTATAGACATGTATAAATGTTGGGACGATCACAAGCAAACATTGGCATATTCAATTAGAAATACAACTAGATACACAAATGTATATGTAACTTTCATCCACTTAAAATTGACTTCATAATAACCTACCTCAATTTCCAATTATTCAATTATTCCAATCGATGGACAATTGTCATTTAGGTGTTAACAAATCGTACAAAAAATTCCACACCTATGGAAATAAAAAATCAGAGAATAACTCTGTAAACCTACCAAAGTTTCTAATGCTCTCAAGTTTTTATATTAACATTCATGTCCTTTACCTTCTCTTCACTAGCCATGTCCGTACAACTTTCTATCTCACTCAAATCCTAATTCCAAAACCATATACCTAACTTGGAAGCCAATGACAACACCACCAATCAAATTTTCATATTTCAATTCAAATAAACCTTCTCTAATATAAATATCATCAATGAAATTTTCCATTATTTTCTCAATAAAATATGCCATACTTTTGTGAAGTTCATGAGTTTGAATTTCAAAATTTTTTTTTATGTAATTTTATTTTTTCAAATGAGTTTTAAAAAAAGGTACAAATTTGGCATAGGGCACAATATTTGAATAAATATAGTTGTGCTTGGAAATGGATGGAGGCATATGTTGGCAACATGATACATTGTATTTTTAACTATTCTTATTTGGTGCATAGATGATATTGAATTTCAAAATAGATTTGTTGTTGAAAGGTGCATTATGGATCTATAGGTGAAAGCATTGAATTAATATTTTGTTGCATTTGGAAGGTAATACAATTAGCAAAAGAATTTTGTAAAATATATACTTTTATATTTGAATATTTAGGACTTAGGAGTAAAAATGACACTAATATTAAAAATGACAAATCCCTATAAACTATAAAATAAACTTTCAAGTAATGTATGATTTTCTTAAATACAATTAAAAATGTGGACTACAAATGGAAATGTGTAATACAAATCCAACATTAATTCAAATATAATGATTCTATATTCCAAAATTTATTCTTGCATTTAAGTAGGAAGCAACAAAGTATACAAAACTATGTATGAGTTTTATATCTTCACCCTTAAATATACAACTGATAAGTAATAGCCATAAATTGTTTTGTTTATAGATTAGATGGGGTTTAATTTAGGAGTTGTAGGTGCAATTATAGTTGATTTTGCAACTAACAATACAATATTTTACATTGCCACTTTGGCATTTCATAAAAATGAAAAAAAAAACCCTGCTCCTATGGATACAATTCTCTTAAAAAACAATTTAAAATAATTTTTGATAATTTTTTTTTTAATATGACAATGGAAAAGTTTAATTTATTTATACAACTTGTTTATAGAACTATCTAAATAAATTTTAGATTTCAAAAAACTCTTTGATGTCGATTCAAGAAAATTAAACCCTTGAACAACGCCGAAGCCAAAAACTGGTTGATGGATGTGAGAGCATCTTGTAGTACAGGACAGAAATACAACTATTCATCCGCGGTATTAGGGGTGGAAAGGGAAGATCTTCTACAGTACTTTGACTTCCAATGCATACTTTTGGCTTATTTTAAACCAATGATTCCCACGGTTGCAAAATTGGAGATTTCCATGGTCACCGGCTCGTCGTTTAAGGGTTGAAGAATCCTAGGTGCTTTTGATATTATTTTCAAATACGGGTCATGGAATCGACACTGCGCAACCTTGCTAGAAGCCTGTTCCAACTTTACTCAATGTTTGCCAGGGGGGCATTTTATGCATGACATACACAAATAGCCATGGCCATCCCCGTGCCGTCTTTTGTTTGCAACGACATCAATCTATTGTCTCTGTCAAAAAGGGCAAAAAAAAAAGGGTCTACTCGGTTAGTAATTGTTCATGGATTGAACGTTGACACAACCATTACAACACCGGGACAAAAAAAAGCCTTCACATGAGAAGGAAAGAAAAAAAATATGGCTTGTTGGGGACACTTGGATTTGTCAATGTCCTCATCATTTGGTTATCATTGTCGCTATGCTATCCTATCCACCTGAACAAATGAAACCCCTTTCTGAAAAAATGGTGCAGCATTGCCAAAAATGATGGATGTAAGGTAAAGTTGTGTGCGCAAGCAACGGAGCTCTAATGACCGACTTTTCTTGCCACTGTTTTGGATTGCCCGAGCTGTTGCGATAAAAAAAAAACAATATTCATCTGCAATGCGATGCTGGCAAGGATCAGGAAAATAAATTGTTGCCAGCATCGTTTACAAAGAGTGCACATAAGGTGGGTGCACCCATTTCCGTCCATGTACCCTATTCCGTCATCATGTACCAATGGAGTACATTTTGGAAAGAAAATGTGCACCATTGGTACATGATGACGGAATAGGGTACATGGACGGGAATGGGTGCACCCACCTTATGGTGTAAGAGTAATCTCGTGCAATCCTTCAAACACATCAACCCCTCTACTTTTTGGATGATAAGTAATCAATTTTAGTATGTGTCAGCCTCGAAGGTAAGAAGTCCATAAATGGACCATCGAAGGGCTAGAACTAGATTTGGGGGAGACTAAACATCTTGAAACATTTTCCAAAAAATTGTCTTTGAAAGACAAGTGAAATTGACATCCAACCCAAGCAGTTTCACAATATTTGGTGTTTCAGGGTTGTCCCTTGGCAATCCCCAATGCAGCTTGGTGTCAGAAAACAAACACTATATTTTTTTTTCCGAGGGGTGACGTGGTAGTGTCTCGGCCACGTCACATTACTACAGTAGCAGTCACAAACTGCGTTCACAATCTGGGAACTTGCAATCTTATTGAGGCCTCAAACTTCTTCAAATGGTTATAAAATTTTGAAGTTGACATGGCATAGGGCTCTAAAATGGACCACCTCCTTGTATGTACACTATTTGAACATTGTCGAAAGCTATGAAAAAGAAACATGTACAAATAGTGTACATTCAAGGAGGTGGTCCATTTTAGAGCTTGAGCGCTTTTTGAACCTCTTACCTTATCTTCACTTTGGCCGGCCAAATTAGTTGTATTGGAAGGGGTCACTAATACAATAGAACTTCTATAAAGTGAACTTCTCTAAAGCAATAACCTCTTCAAAGTGATGAAGCAGTAATTGCTTGGTTCCACTCTAGGTCCAATCCAAGCCACACACATCAATGAAGTTCTCTGAGATTCTTGAGCATGGGGACTTGAGCCCAGTTTGGGGGCTATTACTTTATGAAAGTTCTATTGTAAACCCCTATACAAGCTATATTTTCTTCAAGGATTAGCAAGTCATCATAATAAATGATAGCTTACTTTTTGCTTTTGCAAGTTATGTGACTTGTAATTGGTTTGAAATATATTTTAGTGAGTTGCATCATTGGAGAGACAAGTGGTTGCATCCTCTCTAAATTGGACAAATCTAAATTGAAGGGTCCGAGGTGTTTGGAGGGTTACATAAAATGCTCTAAATACATTGAGACTAAAGTTAATTACAAAGTGCATGACGAAGGAAGTTAAATTGGTTGGAAAGCTTAGAATACCTAGGAGTAGCTTAGAATACCTAGGAGTGGCTTGAATTTTGGAAAGATCAAGAATATTTGAATAGATTCACCTTGCCAAGCAAATTTTCAAAAGAAAAAAATTAACCCTTTAATGCCTAAACTCTTTCTTGAATTTTTTTCATCTTTATACTTACATATTTATAAATAATTAATTATTTATTGGTAAATAATGTGGTTTTCAAGAAGCCAAGATTTGGTTTGGATGAATGAGAGGTTCTATTGTCAAAAAAAACCTTGTAACATCCTTGTTCATCATTTACAATTTAGACATTAGAGTAGTAAAGGGGTAGACTCTAGTTTTTCTTGGAGCCAATGTATAATATTGTACAAGAAGAGTATGTCATATTCAAGGTTCTTTGTTAAAGCCTTGCAAATTAGTGTAAGTGACTTTGCACTAATAAGGTAGTATTTAGAATTATTTAGGATCATTCATTAATAAACTAAATAGGTATCTTTTTATATATAGTTGGGGACAAAAGGATCCATTCTTCAATGAGACCCTTCACCACATAGTTAATTCATGACCAAAGTTAAAACTAACTATACAAAATAGTGAAATTGGGTTGCTTTTACAATTAGGTTGCCTTATCCCAAAGAAATCACCTCATGACTAATGCCTATCCGGATGGAGGCACATGCCAATCTCTAATCCTAAGCCATGAACCACTACACCAATCCATGTCATATACATAATTTTGACTTTATTACGTCCTTTTAAAATAACTAAACATATTGGTATCGTGTAGAATGTTGAGAAATTAGTGTGGGATAACCTAATTTCACTATTTAGTGTACATATTTTAAAAGCTACGGAAGAAAGACAATAGTTGTTAAATTTTGAAGCAAATTCAACAAAGAAAATTATTAGTAAAAAAATTTACAATCGTGGTTAGAAAGCTCCAAGAGTTGCTTTAGATCCACCAACAAGTAATCACTAATCTAATCTCAATTTACAAGACATTTACTCAGTTTGAGGCACTTTTAGGTTTTGAAGAGCAATCAAAAGTTAAAACAATGTTGGTAGATGTTGATGAGCATGGCACATTCCTTTGGAATTGTAGGTGCAAAGTTGTGCTTGACACGGGCTTAAATTCGATTAGTAGAATTATTTTTATCTATACATTGGATTACAAACAAGACTTATTATGCTTCATTGCATTTGCTAATGTCAAAAAAAAATCATCTTCAATCCTAAAATTAAGTTTGAAGTAAAGGGAGCATGTAATTTGGGATGAATGTAAAAAAAATAAAAGCAACAAATATTAAGGAATGCAAGGAATACTTCATTTGGTAGGGTATCCATAGCAAAAATTAATTTCAAAAAACAAAAAGGTGGATTGGTCCTTAACCTCTGACTCTCTGAGCACCTCATAGGCCAAAATATGGCCTCTCCATTTTTGTAAGATGTCCTTGTTTTACTCTTATAATCTTTTCAATAATATGGTCAAAAGACATGTCCTTTTCCCTACATCTCTGGACATATCTCTACTACCAATTGGTGTAGTCCATAAGAGTGGATCTTTTCTTAAGTGATAATTTAATTGGAATGAGTATAGAAGGGTTTGGATTTTTGTGAACATGGGTTGGGCGCTTAGGAGTTAAATGAACGGTTTTTGAGCCTTCTACCTTAGTATCTTACTATACTTAAGGTAGCCCCTCCCAATGGCACTTTGACCTTAAACCACCATTTTCGAATTGTGCACATCTCCCAAACCAATTATGTACCTATGTGGAAGAAACACTTTCAGAACAAACTTTGACCCTCCATAACTTTTGCATACTACATCCAAATGGCTCGTTCTTTGGTGCATTGGAATCTCCTTTCACTTGTCAACAAAACAATATGAAAATCTAAATAAACTACTAAAAATAGTAACTAGACACATTACCAATTTGTAGCACTTTGTGGTGTATCCACCTTATGTTATATAAGGAAGGCAGGTGCTCAAAAATGGCACTTGACCCTAAACCGCCATCTTTAGATTGTGTACATCTCCAAAACCAATTATGTACCTATGTGGAAAAAACGCTTTGAGAAACAAACTTTGATCCTCAATAACTTTTGCATATTGTATCCAAATGGCGCATTCTTTGGTGCATTGGAACCTCCTTTCACTTGTCAACAAGACATAATGAAAATTTGAGCAGCCTAATAATAGTAACTACACACAGTACCAATTTGTGGCTTTTGGGGGTGTACCCACCTTATGATGTCCAATGAAAAGGAGAACCCATATTTTTGATGCATTACAGACCTTAGTGTTGTCAGATTGGCAAACTTACGTTAACTTTGTCGCTACGCGACCTGCGCTGCGCTTCCTGCGACAAGTTGAAGCTGCGTCAATGGCAATTGCAGCCATGGCAGGATTCCATATCCAAGACCATGTCCAGGACAACTGCAGCTGCTAAGGTAGTTTGCTTTGAAAAGCAACCTCTACTACATAGGTACATTTTGCTTTCTTCAGTGTACCAATTATGTACATTTTAGGGAGTGATCACCACATTTCATCTTCAATTATTTGTAATGAATTTCACAAAGCTTTAAAAAAGTAAAAATAAAACCACATTCAATTAGATTTCAATTTCATTTTTCTTCATATGAAAATTCACTACAATTTGTTTCAAGGAATTTAGCTTCCCCCCAAAGGCAATCAACTCTTAAAAGGTCATTAGAGCAAGAGTTGACTACCTTACGGCAAGCCCCGCCTCCTAGATTGCCCCACCGTCGACACTTCTCAAGGAGAGAGAAATAAAAAGAGCTTTGCTACTCCTATAGAAAATGAGCCCTTAAAACTCCATCTTGGTGGGCCCTCCCATTTCTTCATGAAGCTTGGATTTAGCTTCTTAAAATTTTACTAGAAAGACACAAGTTGGTAGTAAATTCTTCCTAAAAATCTCCGAAAAAGGTCATTACTTAAAATCTTCTTTCTAGGACTATACTTAAAACACCCGGCATTCTCTTGTGTGACATGCCATCAAAGACAATAGATGTTTTTACAAATATTTCCATTTGTACACATGGAGTTTTGTTAGTACCAATTACAACATTATCTAATTCAAAAGTAGTTTATTCTTGTACAGTGATAGTAATTATTTATATGGTACCAAACATTGAAAAATTAGTGTGCGATAACCTAATTTCACTATTTTGTGTAGCTAGCGGAAGTCGTAGGACATTACTAATGTTACAAAGTTGAGTGCATTATTTTTTGAAGAGGGCAAAAATCTTCATGGGAAAAATCTATTCTCCCAGTGCTATCTCATCTTCATATCTCCAAAGTTTTCATCCATTTAACCATTTCTCATTTATTTTGAGTGTGATTTCATCCACTTTATCTCCTTTTGTCTACAGGACCACAATGTAATATCACCTCCAAAATACAGCATTACACTTGAAAGGCAGTAAAAGTATATGAAATAACACTCAAAATTAACGAGCACTACAAGTATAGTCCTAGCTTGTTAGTAAAATTTTACTAAAAACACCCATTTCTCTTATAGTACATGAATGGTTTAATAGATGGATGCAAATAGGGATCTCCTACCTACCTTAATTAATGAATTAACCCCTAAATGTCCAAGGCTTGTTTTGAGCCTCTTGAAATTTTCCCTAAATTCAACAAAACACAACATTTTGATAAGTTGAATCAATTTTTCTTTTGAATTGTAACCATACAAATTTAAACTAAACATGTCAATGATCATATAGGAAAATAAAACACAACCATTAGAAAAAATTTGAGGCCTTGGAAGGGCCGTTTCAGGGTTGTTCCCTTGGTTGTCCTCGATACAATATTAGAACAGCCGACCGACTATTAGGAAATAAATCAATTTTCTTTTAAATGTAAAAAAAAAGTTGATTTTTTTTGGACGTGGCACGGTCTCGACCATGTTGGATTGCAAAGTGGCAATTGTTTCTATATTCCCAAACTGCTGGGAACTCGCAGTCTCTTGAAGGCCTCAAATTTCTCCTAATGATGTCAATTAAGGATTGAAAGATTATAATGCTTGATCATGAGTGTGTTAAAAGTATGAAAATCTTTGAGCTCTCTTTTTGCTTGTCAAACCTAAAAAATTGGTTAACAAAAAAATATGACGTTGAAGGGCCTAACAAGCATAACCCAAATCAATTTATGGCTTCTCAAAATCTACTCTATAATTTTTCTAAATGAATTTCCAGTGTGATTTTTTATCCAAGACCTAATGTACTTTCAGAGGCTCATTTCCAAGAGCCCTCAACACTATGGAATGTCAAGATTGCAATGATACCCTCACACAAAATCTTGGATAGAAAAATCATAATCATTCATTTTCAAAATCAGTTTTTTTATGCTAAAACTAGACTTCAAAATAACTCTTTCAAAAAAAAAAACTTCTAAAAATAGAAATTTGGTAAAGTTTTATTTAACTTCAAAGATTCTCCAACACCACATTTTGGGGCCTCAGGTCTCGGGCATTTAGGGGTTAAGGTAGTTAGGGATGTGGATAAATTTTAGTTTAGAAATTTACATCGTAACAGGAATCTCCAAATTAGCACATTCGAAGATGCTCTTATTATAATATGCAATGAAAAAAAAACTTTCATTTAGTTCATCAAAGTTTATGTGAAGCTGTAAGTAATAACTTAGTTTCAGTAATTAAAATTCAACGCAAGGTGAAGGTCTCCTCACTCACTGACTGCCATGTGGATTCCATTTACTAGCAACCTACATTTCAAGTAATTCAATTATGAAGTCTGACATTATTATATTGCTGAACTAATAAAGATGCACACACTCGGTGAACTAAATTATCCTTTTTTCTAACTGAAGGTGGAAACACCCAAAATCACCTAAGGCAGGTGGAAGCACCCAAAACCGTCCATTTAAGCAATTCCGTATAGTTGGAGGCATCTTTTCCTAAAAATAATATTTTTGTAGTATTAGTGTGTGAAAATCGTGAATAATCAAAAAAAGAAAAAAGTTTTTTTGGACATTGTATGTAATTTCTATGATTTTTCAAAGTGTTGGCTTCCTAGACCATGGAAACTTTCACGTAAGGTGAAAGCACCCAAAAACGTCTCATGTATTTATTTAGCATAGTTGGAGGCACCTTTATCTAAAAATAATATTTTTGTAGTACTAGCAAGTGAAAATCATGAACATTAAAAAATAACAATAGATTTTTTAGATGTTGTATGTAATTTCTATGATTTTTCAAAGTGCTGACTTCCACTCAAACTATTTCATAGGTGCACCCAAATGTAAACTCTGCAAAAATCAGTAGTAAGCCGATCAAAGTTTAAGTACGTGTCTTTTAAATGTGTTAGCAAATTGAAGCTAAGCATTTGGTGGACACATTAACAAAAGTCTATGAACACAATTAGGTGTGTCTAGGGTACAAGAATGGGAACATGTGTGTTTCTAGCTTATGTTGAAGAAACAATTTTAGAACATGTACCAAAAAGACTGTTGCATAAGGTATCCAAATGTCATGTTCTAGGTGGTAAACTATTGGCCGGTGTTGAATTGGAAGCAGTGCACCCTTGGGGCCAAATTGCTAAGGAGATTGAGGAAAGGAGCTTCCATGTGGGTGCTCTTTAGAGGGATGGTCATCTAGATTACTTGGTTGGATTGCAATTCTACTCGTTTTAGCAACAAGCCTTGGCCCAACATCAAGCTTAAGAATGTGCTTCGGGAAGTGATGTTTGATCATGCCCGGGTTGCATGGCTCAAAACTAGCAAGCTATGTGATCAAGACCCAAATAAGGTGGACATGTTTCTCAAAAGATTCAACAATACTTGGCTTCCGTCTGAAATTCTTGGGTATCCATTCTCCACTATAAGAGAAAGGGGTGTTTTAAGTATAGTCCTAGACATAAAATTTTAAGGTAATGACCTTTTTAGGAGATTTTTAGTAAGAATTTACTAGAAACACGTGTCTTTTAAGTAAAATTTTATTAAAAAGACATGTGCTTCTAGTCATTTTTTACTAAAAATCTCCTAGAAAGGTCATTATTTAAAATCTTATGTCTAGGACTATACTTAAAACACCCCTTTCTCTTGTAGTGCTCATAGGAAGATTCAATGGCACTTCGCTCTTTCTGGTCCAAATGGGGCAATTCAAGTGATGATGTTTTCATGGCCTGGCTAGTTTGTGGTTGTGGCTATTGTATTGTGTTCTTTTTTGTCGTTGTCTAAAAAGGTAAAATTTTTTGTCGAGGCTTCTGCTTCTGTTTTGCTATATTGATTCCTTTATCAATGGAAATTGTTCATGTGTTTCAAAAAAACTCCTTTCACTTGCCAACAAGAAAAAATATGAAAATTTGACCAGTTTAATATGAGTAGACCAATGGGGTTCCTACTTTTAGTCTGTGACACCAACTTCCATCGGGTGAAACTGAAGTTGCAAGCAAAAAGCTCATCATGGTACTCAAGTCAGACTAGAAAAAGTTTAAGAAACTAAGACTGATTTAAATAGTAATGACTCCTTTTCACACAATCAGAAAATATTATGGAGTACATAACAATGTTTGGGGAGAGATTCATTGATTAGCTCATTGTTAGCCAGTGGGATTGGGGAAAAAATCACTTGCAATTTGAAAGCCTTGGAAAAAAATCCAATGAAAAAAATCTATAAAACATTATATTTGGAGTAAAAAAAATAGAGAAAGAAACAAACTCAATATTTGAAAATCCCAGGTTCAATATGGAAATTAAAGAAAAGTAGTTGGTAAAACTCAAAAAATATTCCCAATATTGATATATAAGTTTTTGTATGTCAATTAGGTACCCAATCACTATAAAATCCAAATAAATTTTAGCAACTAACTTTCCCCCCATGACTATTGTATTCATTTAGCAACTCTACCTAATCTTATTACTTTCATTTGAAAATATGGGACACGTTCAATTTCTTGATTGGTTAGATTTTAATCAAACGATCAAAGACAAGTGTCATACATATCAAGGATAAGCCCACAAGGGAACTACTTTGGGATTTATGACAACTTGGGTAGGTTCTATTGACTTCATGATGTGGAACATTTGCATCATAATTTATTAGGATGGGATGGTAACCACTCTAATCTATATGTGAAGCTTTTTTTTTGAGTCATTTTAATATTTATTTTGAAAATAATAAGGTTAAGAAAATTTTCAATGTCAAAGTAGGAAGCTATAAAAATATATTTTAAAACTATTTTATTTTATTTTATTTTTTGCAGTGCTACCAATACAGAAGCATTTTGAACCATTTAATTTTGCACATCTATTGTGGATAAATCTTAGAGTTTCATGAAATGAATAAGCTATACTTCAGTTGATGTCACCTAACGCATATTTCATAAATACTTAAAATTTTATTGAGCAACATGCAAAAAAGGACTAAAACTAGTATACTTTTTTTTAACACTGCTAGGGAAAAAATACCATCTCGCTAGATTTCATTCTTGGTGAATGTTTATGATCTTCTTAGCCCTATAATGCTCACTCTCAAGGCCATGAGGGATTTTTTTGGACTGGTTATCAAAGGATCCTATAGTTGGGTTTGTTAAAGAATAAATATAGATTAAGCTTTTAGTCTTGCTTTGGATACAAGTATTTTGAAGTAGTAAGTTTTGGGCCTCCAAATCTTGCAATCCTTTTGAGGGTAATTCTTAGGCTTTACAAAAAAGAACTCATACAAAAAGATTCCAATTCCAAAATCAAAGTGTTCAAAGTAATCTTACTAAAGACAATTTTTTTTAATAGTTTTGATACATTTTTGCTAATATCTCACTTTAAACATTCAAAATTGTAATTTACTTAAAAATTGTCCATTTGGTCATAAATAAATATTTTTGAGAAAATATTTAAGCATTAATTTAGATGAATGAGAAGTTATTTGTACAAGGCATTGTTCTAAAGCACATTCATTTGTTTATCATCTAAAGTACAAACTCTAAAGCACTTAGCAATCGATATGTAAGGTTTTCATATAATATATGATTTTCTCAAGAAAAGTTGCAATAAATAAAAGATTTTAGACATCCATTTTAGAAATTATCCATTGAATTTAATTTGTGGACAAAATTCATCCAACAATCAATTTGGGAGTATATAAATTTTGAGAATTTTCCAAAAATACAATCTTTTTGTTTAGTAATTAAATTTTGGTTTGATTGGTTAAAAGTATGAAGTAATCAATGAGATACAAAAGCATCAAAAATTCCTTGTGATATGTGTTCAAAGTACTAAATTGAGAATTTAAAACAAATATTAAATTTCTTTAAAAGAAAATGTAGATCTTGAGGTGTGAGGGAATTGTTTTCATTAGATATAGTATTTATATGTAAGAATCAAACTTGAGCATTTTATGCTAGATTTGTACTTGATAACTTTTTGGTGCATTCACTACACTAAAAAGGGTATTTAGTGTTGGATTACATTTAGTGTAATTACCACCCTACTTGATCCTACGCTAAATGTCAATTTTAGGATGATTAGTGTAGTGCTAAACTTCAATGCGCCGCTTTTGTGTTGTCTTCACTTTTGTCATCTCCTCCCTGAACTTCCTTTGCAATCTGTTTTTATTTATTTATTTATTATTATTTATTTATTTTTACTCATCTTCCCAGCGACTTATCGGCGTTTTTTCTTTCCAAATTCTTGTTTTACCTTCTAACACTAAATGTAAACCTCTTCATATTTCAGATTTACCATAGAATACTTTTAATGTTAGAAATTACATTTAGTGTTAGAAATTACATTTAGTGTTAGAAATTACATTTAGTGTTAGAAATTACATTTAGTGTTAGAAATTACATTTAGTGTTAGAAATTACATTTAGTGTTAGAAATTACATTTAGTGTTAGAAATTACATTTAGTGTTAGAAATTACATTTAGTGTTACTTACTTTAGTAGGATAAATGATATTTAGTGTCATGGTTCACAAATAGTGTTACCAACACTAAATACCCTTTTTAGTGTAGCTTGGAGAAGTTTTTTACTAGATGAAAAATACCTTTGAAGACAAGGGATGCTATTTAGAGGTAATAAAAATATACAAATCCAAATAGCTATTGAATGGATTGTCAATGACCTACAACCATACTATCTACCGTCAAAAACTAAAAATTGTTAAAACAATTACAAAATATCTTCAAAAAAAGAATACTCAAACATAGACTAAGTTGAATTATATGTAGACAAGTGATGAATGGGTTAGTTGCACCTAATTATATGTTCTTTCTAAGACCAATCTATCCACTAATATATTGCCTAAAAATATATTGTTATGTCTTGTATTTATTCATATAATGTATCTCAATATAATCCTTGAATTATTTGGAGGATTGAGTATTTAAAAAAAAACATGCAAGTGTGAAAGTATGTTGTATTTTACAATTTTATGCTATACAACCAAACCTTGGTTTAATAGATTCAAATCTAAAGTTGGTTGGAACCTCAACCAACAATGCTAGCATGTGAGCCTAAAAATGCGAGCCTATGAGCTTGAGCCTAGGTGTAAGTAGATATTATACAACTATTGAAGGTGTTTATAACATACATACTTATAAAATTAGTACCCTATAATCATGAAAGGTGCTTGTAACATAGGTACCTATAATATAAACTTTCTATAACCATGGAAGGTGTTTATAACATAAGTACCTACAACATAGACACCTATAAGATAAATATTCTATAACCATAGAAAGTGCTTATAACATAGGTACTTACAATGTTTTTTTAGACATCTATAATATAAATATCCTATAACTATGGAAGGTACCTATAATATTGGTATCAATAACATAGGAGCCTAAGCTCCTATGCTCATTGGCTCAAGATCCTAGGCTCACATGCCAGCAACCGTGAAACCTCAACATGATAGAATTTTCATTGGTGGATCAAAGACAATGGATGATGTTTGGATACACAATCTTCTTAGATGAAAAACTAAGAATGAGCTTCTATTGCTAGACAATGTGCTTATAATGTAATAGAAGACCATATAGGATCAATATGATTTTTTGCAAAGACAAGTCCTCTTGCAAAGCAAAGGAGACACATAGACAATGGCTTTGCTCTTGGATAGTATGTTGGAGAAGATTTATTGCAACAATCCTAGAAAAACATTCTCACAAAATTTGGATTTTTTTATAATCCCAATACAATTGAACAACAATCTAATAACATGATTTTTAATACATATTGTATTCAAATTTTACACTCATTTGCAAGATTTTAGAGTCATAAGAATTAGATCCACATGCCTATTTAAATGATTGTAGGTGTAGCATTTGTGTGAGGCTCACACCTTGTGAAATGGAAAGCACAAAAGTGGGAGGTGAGTGGAACAAAGATGGTGAAATCCATTGTAACTTGCAAGGCAAACCACTTATAAAAAGCAAACCATCCATGCCAGTCACCAAGGACATGACTCATTACAATATTGCATCAATCCCTTTTAATGTAAATTCATTCCAAGAAGTGACTTTTTCAGGCCTTTTATGTTGTGGCTATGTTAGGAAATATTATGATGGCTTCTTGTGAGCAAGCACCATTTGGAATAAGCACGATTGCCATGGATATTTAGTTGGTTTCAGGGTAGCCTAAAGACTCTTTCAGGCCAATTGGGTAGTACACTTTAATCCCTGAATGATGCCGAAGCCGAAAACTAATCGATGAATATGAGAGCATCTTGTCGTATAGGATAGAATTAAAACTATTCATCCGCGGCATTAGGTGTGGAAAGGGAAGATCTTCTACAGTACTTTGACTTCCAATGCATACTTTTGGCTTATTTTAAACCAATGATTCATACGGTTGCAAAATTCATGATTTCCACGGTCATTGGCTCGTCGTTTAAGGGTTAAAAGAAATTCATAGCAAATTAATTCTTTGTCAAAAAAATAAAAAGATATCAATTTCTCTCCCTATCTTTATACCGAAAAAAAAATTGAAAAATATTCAACAATGCCAGCAGGGCAAAAACCCTTAGTGAATCTGCCTGTCATAATTTGACTCATCAGCGAGCTCATAACTAAGATGCAACTCCACCGACCAACCCTCCTCAATCACATGTTCTTACCAGGTACATACCAAGGAAAGGAACACCAACTATGGAACACTACATATGTACCGTTCTCCGTTCCCCATTCTCTGCTCCGAGTTCCCTGTTCCCCGTTCCCCACAGAACACAGAGCGAGTAGTACAGAGCTTCCTGTAGCAAGGTTGCGCAGTGTCGATTCCATGACCCGTATTTGAAAAGTTTAAGAAAAAAAAATTGTTTTGAAACCAATTTTCACTCCATTGATTTTGGCAGAAGTTTACGTACCCATTTCTATGATGCCATAGCAACAAAAAACAAGTATAGTACTCCCTGTTCCAAATGATCTTCCAGTTTGCGTTAATGTTTTTGTCCAAAAATGATCTTTGGGTTGCTCAAAAATGATCATTATTTTTTTTTTCTTTTGAAGATTTTATATATTTATTTTTGAAATCTGGAGTTCATTCCCAAAAGACCAAGAACAAATAGCGGAAAGTCAAGGTCAAAGCCCTTCGGAGAAAACAAGAGCTCAACAATTGAGGGCCTTGCCTTTTGAAGATTCAATGAATGGATAACAACTTCCTCAAAATACTTAGGAAATAGGCTGAAATAACATTATTTTTAGCCGTAGTTAATCCTCAACATTTTGTCCAATTAGAAGATCATTTTGGAACGGAGGAGTACTACTTATGTTAAAAAGCAAAGAGCCTATTTTTGATGAGTATGGAATGCTAGAGGTGCAAAAATCTTGCCTACAAGATTGGTGATGGACAATCCTCCTACATAAATGTGCAACCTTCCTTTCCATAAGAGAGTTGACAATTGCCAATACTCTTGAAGATTTTCCGAGAATTTTTTTGTTGGCATCAATGCAACAAAAGTTCAATTGTACAAAGTTTGCCAATTCATTGCCTTTGTAGGTTTTTGAAGCCTTGCAGAGACAAGTTGGTAGTCACCAACACCTTTGTAGGCTTCAAAGTCTGTACTTGAGTTTTGGGTGGTAGCCAACAACTTTGCAAGTTTTAGTGGTTGTAATTTGATTTCGCACATACTCTTTTATTAAAGAAAATTGATGTTGCCATGGCAATTTAATAGTAGATGTAGTCGAGTAACTACAATTGCTTGTTTTTTTTAACATGTTTGCCAAACATGATGCAAACATCTTAGAATCGACTTAATGATCTATTCCCATTGTTCCATAATACTAGTCTCTTTTTGTAGTGATGAAAGTATTAAGGACTTGGCAACAATTCTTTAATGCATGTTACAATCACACGGTTCTATAAAACATAATGTGCAATGTGTCCTCGAAAGTGTAAAACATTTGATAGTGGCTATTTATTGCACTCAAGAAAAGATTAGAAAGTTGGAGGTTGCAATAGGTGCATAGTGCCATTGACACGTAAATGACGATGGACTTCATGTGCTTCTTTGTTGGTGTTTAGATCTCCACAAGAATGGCTTGGAGTTCAATATATTCAATGAAAAGTTCTATGTCTTTCAATCTTTGACCCAATCAACTTCAAATTGCTATAAAAAAAGGATGGTAGAACAATAGCCTACACCTCAAATTTTAATACATTTTGTCCCCCTTTCTAAATTTTTAGAATATGTAGTTAGTTATAAATTTAATGAAGAGTCAACTCTGTAGGAAAGATCCATGTAATGAATGGATCTTTTTGGTCC
This sequence comes from Climacium dendroides, assembly GCA_950106755.1. Taxonomy (NCBI): domain Eukaryota; kingdom Viridiplantae; phylum Streptophyta; class Bryopsida; order Hypnales; family Climaciaceae; genus Climacium; species Climacium dendroides. Next base: position 24,024,696 of record OX467091.1, read on the forward strand.
TTGTATCCATAGACCAAGTTTTCTTATTGATAAATGAAGAGGAAAACAATTCACTAGCTTTGCCATGTGAGTAGACAACAAATAAACCAATAGAAGATAATCCACGATTGTGTGAAACCCACTATTGATGATCTTCATAGCAAGGTCCTATATTTCCATGCATCCCAAGCCATTCAAATTACAACTTTCACAACTTAGGTGCGTAATTTGGATGGATATCCATACCTTAAGTTAGATTGTTTATTTTGTTTAGAGTTATTGAATTTCAAATTTTGTATGAATTAGAAAATTACTTTTACTTTTATTTTATTATACATTATACAATGGCAACAACACAGGGCACACTAGTTTCATTGACATTTAAGCTTACCTAGACACTTGGAATATGGGTCAATTAGATGGAACTATCCAAGCATTATTTATCTCTGAGGACAGTACCTAAATGTCACAAGAAATCACACTTCCTGATCACAGAGAGGAGCCAATTTGTAGCAAGGAGTCCTGTTATGTCTACTTCCCTTCAATGGCATGTACAGTACAATACATACTGAATGGATGCCACAAGTATACTGTACATGTTGATAACATAACTAGTCACACTCAAGGTAGGTCATTATTTATGGTAAACCTAGGGTTCTCTCTCTCACAGAGCCAATGTGTGTGGTAAATTGGAACCATCACCAAAAAGTAGTGCAAACTGCTACAATGCATGAACCTTAAGCATTTAATAAAGGTCCATTTTTATTGATAATTCAATTGTATGCTGGTTGTAGCAGATTGTAAGTTAGTCCTCCAGAAAGATACAAGAGTAGAGAATGACCAACCTCTTAATTCGGCAGTTTGATTCGGGGAAGTGCTTGTGCTAGTCAGTTGTTATGTTGTCGAGTCATCTGTTGTTGGTGATTGGCGATGAATATAACAAAAAGAATTTCCACAATCTGTAAAAATACTGGAGTTTAGTATAAGGAGCACATCCATCACTCCAGGTGAGAATTCGGCAGCTATTCCATGAGAATCTGCAACTTCAAAAGGTGTAGCAAGTCATATCTCAAATTGGACATCTGAAGTATTCTAACATGAGCATACTGGTATAGTATATCCGCAATTAGAATGAACGTAGGTAGGAAATTGGTGCAAAAGCATCAAGGGTTTAGGGTTTAGGTATAGTTTTACACTTGAGGGTAGACGTCCAGCCAGAGACTTTTCTCTCCTATGTGTCGATGTACTAAGGAGCAACAACAATATACTTAAACTTGTAAAAGGTTGAAAAAGGTCCTCAATGCCTTTCCATATTCTGAACATAAGAAAGTGAACCCATCTCCATGGAAGTCCCTTCCCGTGGGTTGAAAAGTCGCCCATGTACAATATAAATGTCATTGAAGTACGTAATTTGCAAGAAATGAGATACTTCTAGATTTGATCACTGTCAAAGATGCTTCCTCATAGAGTCTATACTAATGGTTTCAGGGTAGTCTATGCTTGTGATTGGGTCCTCCTACTTTGAACTTCAACAATTCATCACTCATTGGTATGGCATTGAAGGGAAGCATATTTTAGTGAGTTGGAATCTAAATGAAAATATGGACAAGGCCCGGAAAAAGAAGAAAAGAATCCATTCTACAAAAGAGAACCACTCAAAAGAGCTGAAAGAAAGCCTCAAGGACAGGTTCCTTATCGTTACATGTACAACTGAAGCTGGGCACTCAGACTACCACTGGAGGATATGGCTACCTAACTGCATTAAAGGGTGTGAAAAATATGCACCCAGTGTTATCACCACTATTGCATAATATGGCAACCTGAGAAACTCTTTGTAATAATCATCGGGCAGCTTCTAACGGCCGTCCAAAATAGCCGCAAAAGGAATGACACTCGTCCGGTCCTTCACTCGTTCGAAGGCGTCCCCATATTTGGCTGCCAAGCGTTTGTCTCCATGCCAAACACCAAATAAGTGATGAGCTAGTAACCCCAAGGAGGTCGTCAAAGTGAAAGAGTTCCCTATCCATATGGTGTGCGCCAGGCACCAGATGAACTGCCCCACCATCTGCCAAGCACCGTTGCATCAGCTTATTTCATCCATAGAGGCAATAAATCCGAGTCCCTAAATGGCCAAAAGTGTCTTTTTCCATATACATAGGAGTTGAAATGAATATTAGGAAGCTTCAAGAAAGGTAGCGAAATAAGAGAAAGAAGACATCAGGATTTGGAAATTATTGTAATCAATACAAGATTTTCCATCCAAATTAAACTCTCAATTTTCGGTTCAGGCACTTAGAGAGGGACATGAGTTTGAGCCTCCTAGGCATATGATCAAAAATCTGGTTGCTCAAAACAACAGAAATAATCAAAATGGAACTCAGAGACGGGCTAGAGATGGACGTGACTTACTTGAGGGTGTCTAGTGATACGCATGATACCAGTCTCCCACATATGAACTTTGGGTTTGTCCACTGCAGCAACTTCCAAAAGATTGAAAGTTGAAGGATACAGAAACAAGAAAGAAATGAAGGAGAGTATCCAGACCGCCTCATGAACACCAGGGATTTTACGAAATTGCCAGAGTTGCACACCATCATATCGATGGTTAATGAAGTAGACCTGACCAATACAAGCACACAATGGGGTGAGAGGGTTACACTATGATAAAATATGTAAAGGTTGAACATAAAGCACTTCATGACTAAATTTTTTTGCAAAGACCTGATATTTTCAGTGTGCACAACAATCTGCATTTTAGTTATCTGCGAAAAAAGGATAAGTTTGTATGGATTTGCGAAGCATACCACAACAGAAACTGCCAAGGGAAGTGACACTCCTGCGAATAAGACTCGATAAGCTCGTTCACCCACCAGCTTCTCGCCTTGTGCACGCAGACCATCCAAACCACTGTGTACTAGAGCAAACATAGCTAGAATGGCCAACATCACAACCTGCATTCAACCAAAACACTGTTAGTTAATATGCAAGAGGCTTGCATAATTGGCAAGGATAAGAAAACTCAGCATTGAAACTGGTGCTCCAAAGACCATCTAACAATGCACTAGTAATTTTCCAATGGAAAGCATCCTGAGCAAATGAATTGATAGTACAATGGAGATGAACAATCATCAGGAGTATAAATGCTTGAACAAAAAAAAGTGAGCCTGATTATGCTTAACCCCTAAAGGACCAAGGATTCGTGGTTTGAAATGACTAATTCAATTGATCTTATTGTGAATAAATTACTTTAGATAGGGCCATTTTATAGTACCAGAATCAATGAAAAACTTTGTAAATATTGGTCCAAAAATAAACAATTCCCCCATACAACCTAAAAGGCCTTATTCATTAAATTGAGACAAAATGATCATTTTGAGACTTGGAAAATTGAAAACCAAAGCCCCATTTCACGAAGAGTTGTTGAATTCAATGATAAATAGAACTGTTTTCTCAACATCAATAAGAAGTTGCATCTAAAGGCATAGAAGTAGTGATTCAATATGATGACAATCAATTTAATAATGCGATGGTTCTAAAGGTGCTTTTAAGGAAGTTAATCAAGCGAATGAGTTCACTCCATGTTAAGAAGCTTCGAGGAACCGTGTCATTTGCAATAGACTAGATCATTCACAGTGAAAACGAACGAATCATTGAGTTTATTTATGATTTTTCCAAATCCATGTGAAAACAATACAATTCTTCATAGTTACATGTCGTAGCACATCCTCTGTGTTCTAGTTTCTGTATATTTGCTAATCTATTTATAGTAACTACAATATGTCCGTACATACTCAATTTCTCTGAGTATTTACAATTCAATTATCATTCTACTCATGGTAAAAATTAAGAGGCTACAAAATGGATGGATTCTAAAACATGTCTAACTTATGTGCACATTTTCTCTCACATTTTTTCGGGGAGGTCTGATCCATCAATCTTTGCTGCTTCCATTGCTTGCAACTTTGCAAGCCCTCGTAGGATATCCTCGCACCTCGAAGGATAATGCGATCGACCTCGATTATCAGAAGTATCCGAATCATTCAAACTCTGCATAGCCCTGGCTTTCCGCTTTGGCCTTCGGATGCTTTTGGGAACCTCCAAAGCAGAATGAGATTTTGGACCTTTGAGGGGCGGCCTTGGTAGAACCGGTTTAGGGTTTAGGTCTAGAACTACAGTCTCAGTAGATTTTGAGCCCATACTTTGTCTTTGCTCTTTGACAATTTTTTGTCGAAGAAGACTATCCGATGACGGCATTCGCCTTGCTCCCCGAGACTTCAAATGAGGTGATGGATTACCATCAAACGAAGTTTTACAAAATGAAACAACCTTCTCGTGAAGTAAAATCTCCTTATCTCCCTTTAGAAGTGGATTTGATTCCACTCCAACAATGGGGATAGATGCTAACGGAGTTGAAGTTTGAACGTCATCCTCGAGCCGAGGATATCTCACAACGTTGTCGACTGGGAGCTTTAGTTTTTGACTTGTGGGAGTGCCCATGCACGAAGTTGGTGATGCGGATCGTCCGTGGCTCGAGGACGTGCGCTTCAACGGCGACGGAGAATAGATAGGAGTCCTTCCGGGTCCACGACTTGGGGGGCTGTCCACAACGCCGTCCTCAATATCCCCCTTTGAATAGTCGATGGCAGCCGACGCGGCATCCGTGGCAGAGCGCAACATGTAGGGCTTAGAGAAGGGAGCCGTTTCACAGCTTCCACCATCGGATTTGGAGTCACTCGATAGTGCCTTTTCCAATCCAGAGAGGAGGCTCCTTGTGATTTTTTGCTTCACAAGTGATTCCAAAAAGCGAACACCTTCGACCTGCACTAAATAATTATTAATAAGCTCAATTCTTGCCTTCCACATCAACCAAATAGCACTTTGAGGGCATACAAATCTTAAACATTGAGCCAGAAGATGATTTAAAAAAAAAGGGTTTCATATATTAATTACAATGAATGGTCATTTACTTGAAATACATAGTACAAAATGCCTGGCCCTCTGCATGCTCAATCACATGGAAGTGTAAACTCTAAGTCGAAGTATAAACTCTACGGCAACGCGTCTCTATACGTAGACCTACTGCGGAAAGCTCGTATGAGCAATTCATGACCTTCGCGGACTCTTTCATGCCCTCAATGATATCTTGGAGGGCATGGTCATCAGGACCGGGCAGGTCTAACCCGATCCGATTCTCATTGACGTATTGTTGCATCCCGTCGTTTGGACAGTTGGAATGCAACCTCCGGAGCCAAGGGAGCAGCTCACCCATGAGCACGTCATCCCTCCGCTTGAAATGACTCCAAGTCTCGAGGAACAAGGCATTCCCATTATCATTGCAAATACTCTTTTCAGGAGAATCATCAATGAGAAGGGTATTCCGATCGTTAAAGAACGGGCCCTGACTATGAACGGTGAACAGGCCATCCTCAATAATCTTCAAGCAGAACATTTTGTTTCTGCGATGGAAGAACTTTCCAGGAGCGACTTCTACCTTCGAACACTACTCTTGGCCTAGTATATCGAAGGGGGCCTTGCAATTGCTAAACAGGTGCCCAACAATCGGTTCTGCATTATGCTTCATCATGGTGGACCACACAATGACCCTATGCGCAATTTTCGACTCTTGCCGCAAGAATTCACTGACATTCTGTCTAGCGAATACTGCTTTCGATCCAATGACAGTTGGGTACCGATGGCTAAGAACGTTGTCTTCAAGCCTATAAGACTTCAATTTATCAGCAAACGCCCTCGGCATGCTCTGGCAAAGCACGCCATTCAGGTCTAAGACAATATTCAGCCATTTTCTTCGCAGTGGAGGCATCAAAGGACGCAAGCTCGTTCGCAAGACCTCTCTTCGCCCCTCCGATGCTACCTGATCAAAGCAAAACAAATGAGAATTGGAGTTACCTGAATAAATGCAGAAGTGGGAGAGCCAGCAAGCAAACAGATGCATTTCATTCCACTAATTGACTAGGGACTTCCGCAAGGGACAGGGTTGTCTATCCGGACGTGACGTGGGCTTTTTACGTCGTGATGTCACGTCACGTCCGTCATGACACGTCACGAATCCTAACATCCCTAACCCTAAAGTGACATCCCTAATCCTAACCCTAAAATTTCAAAAAAATTTGAGCTTTGGTTTCATTTTTTTTCTACAAATATAAATAGAATATCAATTGTACTATTACTATTGAAACATATTAGTCTAATGTACAACCTTCTATGTAAAGAGTTTTGCAAAATTCCTTAAATTTTTTTTAATATTCCATCATGACGTTGTTTGAGTAAAACGTCATGTCACGTCTGTTCGTCACGTCCGTCCAGACGTGACGTGACACGGACAACCCTAGCGAGGGAGTGCTTTCATTGGTACCGGACGTTGCACATTTCTATGTGTATTGAGCTGAGCATGAACACATGGACAAATCGGTTCAATTAGACATCATTGTACACAATCTATTAAAATGCTTATACTTTATTTAAGGTAGATTATAAAATACATGTCAAAATTTTGTTTAAGTATGGGTCGTCAAGACTGCGCATTAAGGCCTATGCTATACTATTCTACACGCATGTCACCCACGGACACAGGTTTTGTCCGCGCAATTCATTCAAGGATAGGCACGCCATCCTGTCAAGCATCATGAATTCGAATAAGAGTCGGTAGTTCATGCGCACCACATTCCAAACATCCACACAATAACAAATGACTATCAAACTCTCCACCTTGGATTAATACTCTGGATTTGAGGAGTTTACCTGCGAAGATCCACCCGCCTGGGTGGCATCGTCTTCCCCTTCAGCGGGCTTAGAAGAAGGACCTTTCTCTTGAAGATCTTCTTCGCCCTCGCCATAGTCCACCTTCTCCTTCTCAGTCTTCATCAAAGGAGGGAGAATGGCGTTCCACAATAGCCTCCGCCGACTCATGCACGGAGGTCTTTTCAATCGAAACTGTTGGGACCTCTGCAACACAATCAACATCATCGACACGAGGATGATGTCCTACATCTTGCACACCAATTTGTGGCTCCGGAACAACAACTTCAAATGCTGAAGGGATTGGCGAAGATATCCTTGGCACTTGCGAAGTTGGTGTGCATACAACGACATCTTCCGGTGTCACTGCGAGACCACCGTCATTATCATTGACACGAGGATGAGGGAGCCCGACAACCAGTTCCTACACGATTGGTGATGTAGAGACAGGTAGTGGAGGATGTGAAGGCCTAGCCTAGGATACAACCAAGGGGTTTCCAGGTTGTTGATTAGACTGGGATGATAGGAGCTGCTTGAGTTGCTCAAACTGGGACGATAGATCCGAGATTTGGGCTTGCGACTTTATCTGCAACTCCATTATTTTTGCATTCGCATCGGCTAACTCTTTGTCCCTTGCTGCCCTTGCTGCTATTCGTTCAATTCTTCTGGTCCTCTTCTCCTCTTCTAGCCTCCAATAGTCCTTCTCCACCTTGATGATGGAACCCGTAGGCAAGAGCAGTGGCTTCATTTCCTTCTGTTTGGGAGCGCCATCATCGTTTTCTTCATCGTCATCAGTTTCTCGAGGATGATCCGCAACATCATCATCACTGCCCAGGTCAATGAAGGTTGGCAAGTTGGAAATATGGGCATCAACTATGAGTTCATCATCCGCCCCAACATTCTCTTCCGCCCTTGCTCGGCCGACATCCCCAACATTTTCAATCCTCTTTGTGTCGTCCTCCATCATCTTGTCAAATTCCATATCTGATTCAATATCCTCGACGATATGACGCGCAATAGGATCCACACCCGCGAGTGCCTAGATTCATTACAAGGAGGTTGGGCAGGTTCATTCTTGTCAGATACACCAAACACGTCTACCAATCCAAGAGAGGAAGGTTGGATGTTCAAATTCTCAGAGGTGAGGGGATCAGTAGTCGGATCCAGAGTTGGCATCGACACTGAGGACAACCACGCACGCATTTGGAACGTATTTGTTCCGAACTTGTTTATTCCGTCCAATCCCGGATCGGAGCTAACGAGGTCTTCAATCTGCACTTGATTTTCCGTCACGGAGGTCCCAATAGGTGATTCCAGTGTCATGGGAGGCGACGGAGGCGAGTCAGACAACACCATGACGGGTCCACGACGAGGGGGTTGGACATACGTGAGTGAGTATGGCGAGTTTGAATGCATGAAGTCATTCTTGTTGAGTTTATCTGCAAAGTATGATATACTTCTATATCCCTTTGCATCATGCTTGTCAACGTAACCATAGAAGAATGCCCCAAACATTTGAATCAAGAGAAGAAAATATCAGTGAGTCGTAGGGGAGCAAGGAGAGGTTATTGTCGTGTCGAGGATAACAAGAGCATCCTACATCCTTTGTTTTGTATGAAGAGCAAAGAAAAGAACATGATAGAAAAATAGACTATACAAAATAGCTAATTATCGTTGAGTCGAGGATAATTGTAACAATTGCTCAATAGATTTCATGAACTACCCTAGCCTAACAAATCCACTCCACAAATTGACCATTATCCTCGAGTCAATGATAGTAAATGACAATGTTAACGTGACATACCTTTGCAGCAAGCATGAGCTTCACTTCGATATAAATTCCAAGTACATTCTCGCCAGGGACTGCAAATGCTTGAAGGATCTCGAAATAGAACTCCATTCAGAGTTCAGTGGGGTGAATTCTCCACTTGCATTCTGTGTTCCTGTGCGCATCCTTATAATAAGGACAAGTTCCCGAAGGCGCTCGATACTCTGGCTTCATAAAATCCCGTACAGATGAAGCGAATTCGTTCTCTTTTTTGAAGAGGAAGAGAAGAGGCACATCTGGGGCGGCACCTCGATTTGTCACGTTGTTGAGCATTTCCGCTTTGCATGGGATGTACTTGGACTTCAATATGTCGTACTCCGCCATGTTCAAGTCAGCAAAGTTAACAACCGCGCTCAGATCCTCACTGTCACGTAATATGAAAAGCCAAATGTTGGCTGCACTCATACTTGGCTCCAGCTTGTCGTCCAAGAAGTCTAGAAATGGGTCTATGGCTGCCTTGTCTGCTGTGGATTTTGATCGAGGGACTTCTCTTTTGTCAACCACTATAAGATTCACCTCTCGACGGCAGTAAGTGAATCGGTTAGTGGTGACAAGCGCCTTCGCCGAGACATCCATTCCGCGCATCTCCACTCCACCGCTCAATTCATGAAGACTATATTTCAGCTTCATGAAGCGATTGTACATATGCAGAATGTCTGGGAATTCTTTTCCTAGGTCCGACACCCGCTTTAGCCATGCATCATTCCGTAAGCGCTTCTTGAAGTACTCAGCCTTGATGTGTGAAAGGAGGAAATCCCATGTAGCAGATGAGAATCAATGATGAGACTTCCAAGACCTCCACCGGTCATCAATTATGTCCTTCCGGCTGTCTAGAAGCTTTAAGTCAGGTTTGATGCTCATCAAGTCCTGAATCACAATTTTTTTCCTTTTCCTTTGCTCAGTCTAGTCCGTACTTGTCATATTGTCCACTACTAACACCCTCATTTTTGAAACTGAAAGCTTGGGATATGGTGCAGCCCAACCAGGAGTTATCCCAAGCAGATGCTGTGCCTGTTTTCCGAAATCCTGGTCAGTGAAATGGCCAGCATGTTTAAAGAATTCCCTTCGTAATCTAGTAGGCTTCAATTTGTATCCCTTATTTTCCTTATACATTTTAAGGGTAGCTGGGTCAATGAGCTCGCCTTCACCATGCTTTGTTAGAAAGAGTTTCCAGTGATCCTACAACTCGTCCGAGAGGGTTATTATCTGGATTTCGTTCTTGAGGTCCGACGGCCCCCTTATTGTTGCACCGTCTCCTTTAAGATTAATATTCTGGAAACGATCTACAACTGCATCGGTAAAGCTCTGCAAAAGAGGTGACGGAGAAATAAGGGAAGAGAGAAAGAATGTTTAAATAAAAACATTGAATCCATGATGAAATTGAGTTCTAATTATAATTCCAAATGCTGACCAATGAATATAAGACTGAAAGAATTCAATGTAGTCATACAGCAGGTATCGTCGAGTCGACGATGATGGTATATTCTTGCTCACCTTGTAGTTCAGTGGACTATACACAACCTTGTTCTGTCGCACCACATGATTGGTCACTTCAAGAGTGGGACGCTTGCAAGCAATCTAGATGTTCCTACAGTTGATTATCTGATTCTCCCATGTTGGCTGTGCATGATTTAGGTGGTTTGTTGCATTGTAGAAGCGCGAAATGTGTCGAAGTTTGTTTGGGTCCAACGTCCAAACAATGTATGGGACCCACCTCTACAGTTCCACACGCCTGCTTTCACCACATCCTTGCTTCTGAAGCTCCTTGGATGCTGTTATACTGTGTTGGCCATTGATAATTATGAACTGGCCATTTTCAATGTCTTCCCACTTCTGGGGTTTCATTTTCAAGAGTTGTTTATTTTGGTCCACTAGTGTCAAGCATACTTTCTGGCGCTGCTTGATGTCGATGAGTTGGATGAGCTGTTCTTTCATAGACTTAACCATGTCGTCTTGCAGTGCACGAATTATATATTGTTCTTTCGCAATTATGCATTGCTTTATGTCCACACTAACAGTGTTTTGATCAAAGAGAAAACACTGATTATGTTCTGCCCAAAACTCCCTTTGAATGATAGCGTGCCTCTGGAATTCTTCCATCGGTTCTTCTGATTGAGTTCCAACTGATGTCAATGCAGACCCCGAGCTACCTGCACTCGTGGCACCTCCCACTAAACTTTTCCTTCTTCTCTTACTTGGTGGTGTAGGGCTAGGATTAATGCAATCCTGAGTTTGAGTCTCGGGTAGGGGTTGACTAGGTTGTGTCCCCCTACTTCTTCCTCCTCCGCTTCAAGATGACATGGTCCGCTTTCCAATCGATTCACGTTGTTGAATATTACGTATTTGACCTCCTACAATCGGAGGAGCTTGAACGTTTGACAAAGCGTACCTATCCAATGTCTGGAAGATCAGGCTCAGCTTGGTTGCAGTAGCTTTGGCGGTCCTGGTTTTCCATGGAAGGTATCCACTATCTATAAATTGTTGATTGAGGGACTCCATTTCAGAGCCCTCCAATAAAGTCATGAGGTTTTCAAGGTCAAACTCTGCTTGATTTGAGTTGACATTCAGCACTATTGAGTGACAATGTTTTCCAGCTTTTCCACCGTCATCTACCTCACGTAGAACGATCACAACATAGTTGTTGTGGTGAACATCTATGAATATCACCTTTTCATTTAAATTCCACACAAGGTAACCCGGCTGCCCGGAGACTATGTACCGGAGAAAGACGTAGTCTTTCCATCGGTTCACACCAAAACTCCAGCTTGCAATATGCGATTTAAGCTGGAATAGTTTGCCGTAGCTATCCTCCATTTCCGAAATGAAGGGTCCATCTTCGACAGGATTGACAAAGGGTTCTAGGTGGTGCTTTGTCACTGAATAGTCGTATGCGTCCTCCGAATCCATTCTCAGGTCTTGTCAGCAAATGTGCATGATCAGCAAATGTGCATGATTAGTTTCAGGTATCTACACTCAATTTCCAAAGGACGTCCGATTTATGTGTTGTAGTAAAAATCGCATAATTGGACATAGCATCGTCGACTCGACGATAACTAGTGTATGGGGAATCTTAGCACTAGCTGTGAATTTCAATGGTCATTTCATGTGAATGGCACATTGAGGACGTACGGGGCTACTAGAGAATGTTGTTTTTATGTTCTGTGTGTTGTATCAATGGTTCGATGATACAATCGTTTTTTTATGTTTGTTTCTTTTTTGATGAATAATGGTTCCTTTTGGAAAATAATGTTCTTTACCTCAATTTCAGTTCAGTTTTTTTCTGGCGACGATTTGATGATCGTCTTCTATAAATGATTGTTTTCTTCCTAGTGGGTAACATCGATTACTTCCAAGTTATCCTCGACTTGAGGATAATCAGGGATACTTCACAGGTACCTATGATGTCGGGATAGCGTTGATGTATCCCAGGTTATCCTCCATTGCTTTTCAGTTTTGTTTTTTAGAGACAATCTGATGATCGTCTTCTATAAAGGATTCATTGCTTCCCTCTAGAAGTATCAATTACTTCCAAGTTATCCTCAAGTCGAGGATAACTAGGGATACTTCACAAGTAGGTACCTATGATTTCGTGGTAGCATTCACGTATCTCAGGTTATCTTCCATTCGAGTTCAATTTTGTTTTTTTAGAGATGAGCTGATGATCGTCTTCTATGAACGATTGTTTGCTTCCTTCTAGAGAACATCAATTACTTCCAAGTTATTCTCGAGTCGAGGATAACTAGGGATACTTCACAGGTACCTATGAAGTCAGCATAGCGGTGAAGTATCCCAGGTTATCCTCGACTCGAGGATAACCTTGACTTTTCCCGTGAACTTGAGTGGGCCATTGTGTGGAAACCCTAATTGCCGCATCTAAACCCTAAATGCTTGCATGATGGAATGAATTAGCTTTTTGTTTCTGTACTTCAGTAAACAAACCTGGGAGTTGGAAGGCTCCTCCTGTCAACTTTAAACTTCAGATGCTCAACGTACCTTTCAAATTCTGAAAATGTCATGTACAATGCAATTTCATTAGAGAAATGTAAGGTGCACGACATGGAGACGATGTGAATATGCAGAATTCAAGTGGCAAACCGTGCAAGACACTACGAACTACAACCTGGAATCCAAAACGGGTACTAAAGGTCTTACACTGCTTACAGAGGTATCCTCACATCTCTATAAATTAAAATTAAAATTAAAACAAGTGAAACTACAAAATTGAACACCCTCAAGTCCTCAACCACAATAGGAAGGGTTCACAAATTGAATTTACCTGTACTAGAAGGAGAGATTGGGAGCAGCTATCGCAAACTCCTGGCTTGATGCTGCTTCAAGAACAGGTGATGGCGCTTCTCAATTTCAACAATCTTGTGCCCCTCCTTTCCAGACGGTGGCACCAAAACCCTAAACATGATTAGTCCGCAACAATCAATAAAGCAAACAATCGGCCTAAACAACAAGCGTTCACAAACGCAGAAGCAGAAGCCTACAAAATCATCAGCGCTCATAAATACAAACAAAAGTGTTGGAAAAAAATTGCTCCCAAATACAAACCTAAACCATTCTACCGGGACCAGTGTGGCACACAGAAGCTGGAGCCCACAACAGCATGAGCGCTCAGGAAAACAAACAGAAGCGCTGGAAAAACAATTGCTGCGAAACAAAAGCAGAAGCCCGCAAAAACAAGCACGCACAAAAATATAAGCGCTCCCTAAGTGCTCACAAGTAGTAGCCTTCAAAAACAAGCATGCACAGATTGATAAACATTAATCCTTGAACTTGTGGAAGCACTCGGTCACTCACTATACACCCTAAATCAACTTGTAGGATGGAGTTCACAAGTCACAACATCAACCTCATACCTTGCAAAGCACCGGAAAACCAAATTGAAATCACAAAATGGATTGTTGCTACTTCCAATTAACCTCGCAACAGATTGTTGCTGCTCCCAATTCAACTCGCAACGGATTGTTGCTGCTCCCAATTGAACTCGCGGTTCCTAGCAGCTCCCAATAGAACTTGCGGAATGAAGCCAAGCCTAAACCCTGAAACTCGCGGAATGGAGCTCAGCTTCCTCACCCTAAACCCTCAATGCACTTGCGAAATGGAGCTCACACAACTCACACATCCCTTACAAACCTCCATGCACCGATTGAAAACGCAATCGCTCACAATTTCAGCAACCCTAAAACGAGGACGTTGCACACAATTCACGCAAACTGAAGTCGAGAGACGCACCGCAGAAGTTGTAGCATTTGGAAACCTGCACCGCCCGAGGAGGTCGACGACGACTCCACGAACCTCACGCTCAGCATACCCGAACGTAGTCTTGCATTCCCGAACCTCGCGCTCGGCATACCCGAACGTAGTCCTACATTCCTGAACCTCCTACGGTAGTACCCAAACCTCCCCTTACAACACCCGAACCTGCCCATGATTTATCTAAGGTAGAAGGTCTTGAAAGCATTGACCTAAAGGAAATTAGGCCATTTGGAGATCTTGGAGGACTTCAATATATTTTGCCCTTTTTTGTAGTGGAAGAGAATTTAAAGATTTATTTATTTCATATAAGGTAGAACAGCCCATTACGGGCCAAATGGGGCGTTTGTCCTTAGTTCATTACTGAATTTTTTTACTTTTTTTCTCACATAAAGACAAGCAATAGAAATGGCGAGAGCAATTATAAATATATTTTTTCAACAAACTAAGTGTGAATTTCTTATGAATTTTTGAAGTGCTCAGCCCATCATGGCCTAAAAGACCCTAAACCCTCTATAACCAACAAAAACTATACCCATAATACTCATCTTACTCACGTAATGCAGTCAAAATATTTTCTAACATGGAAGGTCTGGAAAAGTCACTTTTCACAGTGAATTAACCCTAAAATGCTGGAAGTTCCTATTGCAGTCCCTAATCACCCCATTCCAGTTAGCTAAAACATTGATTGCAGTCAGAATCTAAAAATCTGGAAGAAAACTGTAATGGGCTCGTTCCTAGGGGTCCGTAATGGGTAAAAGGTCCATAATGGGTTGTTCTACCTTATATGCTTGCCCCAAAAAATAGCAGATGCAACCAATGAACGAATGAAACGACAAGCCACTCTAGACAAGGCGGATTTTTCCTAAATTAAACATTTATTAAAAATTTATCACTCGTACTCATTTGGTCTACATGGGTGGAATGCTAAAAATGTGCTCTTTGTACCAAGAGGTACTTAGTGTGAAAAATACTCATGCATTTATAAACCTTAAATTCTTTTTTATAGCTAAATTTTTTTCATTTTTAGTTTTTTTTCCATTTTCTTTAATATTTCATTTGCTATTCATCATCTTATTTCAATCATTTGGACATTTTTAAGCCATTTTGTAGACCTTACCAAATTTTGGTTCTTAATGTGAGTAAAATTGATCATGATAGTGAACCATCTCACTTGTTCAATAGCCTAAAATCATCCACATGGGATGTTAGTTCCTCATCACAAAAAGTTAATTCCATTTCAACACCCATGTACAGTGCTTTAGAGCCTTTTGTAGGGGTGGTTCTTAATGCCTGAACCATTTTAGAGACTCCCCCTATAAGCCTGGTCCAGAAGATAAGTAGCCACTACAATGGATTATTGCATCCAAGATGGCCATCATAAAACCTTAAATGGTGATTTCAAGAACTAAAACACTTATAAAATTACTATTAATACACAATTTAGGAAGTTATAAATGAATTTAACCACTTAGAAGAGACCATTCTATTTTGCGTAGTACACTATTTCAACTACCATTCTATCTTTGTAAATGACTACACCACTTTGGAATTGAAATGTTTCATTCTAAAAACGAAATCAATTTTAGTAGTATATTCTGGACTTATTATTTAAGATGCTAGTAAGCTTAAGTCTTTAGTTCTTGTTAATTAGCCCCTAACCATGTTATGAATTAGGTGGGTATTAAGAGAACTATGGATCTACTACTACTTTAGGTTGCATCTCATAACTCACAAGTCTTCAAATTTTGCAATTAATTCTGGTTTTTGTTGCTGTGGTCCATTTTTGAATTATACCCAAATAAATGATTATGACACGTTAAGTCACGTTAAGCACTGAACCAAAAATATTATCAATGAGGAGGAGCTCATTTTTACGCTATGCTTACATGATTCATAATGACCTATTTATTTTTGGTGTTTTTGGTTATTATTCTGGTTATTATATAATTAAGAAAAGGAGAAATTTAGAAGTGAAATATCTTATTTACACCACATTTTTTGGGTTTAAATGTCCACAACGTAGAACATACCCCTAATTATATTATATTATCCAAAGCATGAACCCTTATCTTTAACCCAAGACTCCAGCTCTTCCCTAAAAAATGGCAAATGAATTGAGCAATACTATCTCCCCATTTCTTTTCATCGCTATGGTATTCCAACACACTTACATAAAGAAAATAATGGGAGAGTAATTGAGCAACATTATCTCCCCATTTTTCTTTATTCCTTTGGTATTTCATCACTCGTATATCACAAAATGGCAGATACATTGAGGAACACTATTTCCCATTTTCTTCAGTGCTACATTATTCCACCACACTTGCATGAAGAAATGGAAGAGTAATTGAACAATACTATCTCCCCATCTTTTTCCATTCCTCAAGTATTCCACCACACATATGTGAATAAATGGCAAATAAATTGAGCAACAATATTTCCTCTTTGTTTCTCATTGCTTTGTTATTCCACCACCCTTGCATGAAAAAATGGGAGAATAATTGACAAACGTGCATTTCAAGTATTACACCAAACGTGTATGTATAAATAGCAAATAAATTCAACAATACTATTTTTTTTTCTTCATTGCTACGTTATTCCACCAAACCTACATGAAGAAATAAAAGAATCTCTCCATTTTTGATCATCATTGCAACATTCTCCCATATTTGCATGAAAAAATGATAGAAGCATACCCCTTGAACCCTAAAACCTTCAAAATATTGAAAACCCATTTGTCATACCCTAAACCCTAAACCCTAAACCCTAAACTCTAACCCTCTAAAAATTCATAGCCTCAAAACCCTAAATCCTAGAACCCCAAAATGGACTTGACAGAGAATAAGCCAACAAAAAAGGCCTAAAAATATTGAGCAATCGAAATGCACACGATCCGAGAAGTCAACCTAGTAGAACTACAACAAAGAATTCTGTGTAGGGACAAGCTTTTTTGGGAAAATGCATTGGTGGAGCCACATCTTTCTTGTAGAAAGCTGGCAAAAAATACTAAGCAATCGATGGGCACAGGACCCCAGAAGTCAACCTACCGGAACTATAGCAGACAATTACGTGTATGGACAAGTTTTTTTTAGAAAATGCATTGGTGGAGGCACATCTTTCTTGTAGAAAGCTAGCAAAAGCGCCTTCAAGCGAATGACTGAACACCCCAAGAATCAAGGAGTTTGTAGGAAATTTGAAATTTGGAATTGCCCGCTAAAATGTTCCCGCTTTTTCCAACTTTTTGTCCATCTCCTGCCACGTGCATGTTCACTTGACAGAACTTGCCTTCCTCCATAAACACGTTGAGGTGACTCTTTTGTTGTTGCTATTCTCTTGCGCTTCAAGTGTATCCGCATAGCACATTGACAAGTTCAGGTCTGCAATGATTTTTCTTCTTGTTTGTGAGTTCTTAGAAAGAAGGTGTACATTTGTATTTAAATTAGTTGCCATTGACCTCGTTTGCTAGTGAGTTTGTTTTGCACATATTGATGTCAAGAAGTACGTGGTGCTAGTCGTTAAAGGTCCATGTTTGTGACATCTCAATGTATGAAGACGTTATTTTTCTCGAGTAAGCCTGGAGACTATAGGCAATTGGTTACTCGTGCTGTTAGTGAAGAGAGTTGTAACACAATGTTGTTTGCAATGCCCATTTTTTGTGGCATGAATTTCGGAGCATTTCATGGATAATTCCATTACCTCAAAACTGTCATTGAGGGTACTTATCGTTGAGTCGATGATAACAATGACCTCTTTGACTTCTGGTTATCGTCAAGTCGATGATAATGTAGTCAGATTTTTTCAATCGGCATTCCTAGCAAATGTGTAGCTACTTCAATTTCTTCTGATTTCAAAGGAGAATGTGCATCGGGTTGAATTATTTGTTCTTCACATCCAACGAATCATGAAAGGAATTTCATTGAGGGTAGTTATTGTTGAGTCAATGATAACTCTGCGTTCTTTGGCTTCTGATTATCGTCGAGTCGATGATAAAGTAGTCGAATTTTTGCAGTCAGCGTTCTTAGCAAATGTGTAGCTACTTTAATTTCTTATGATCTCAAAGGAGAATGTGCATTGGCTTGAATTATTTCTTCTTCACATCCAACGAATCATGAAAGGAGTTTCCTTGTTGGTACATATCATTGAGTCAACAATAACTCTAAGTTTTTTGACCTCCGGATATCGTCGAGTCAATAAACCGTAGACGAATATTTGCAATTAGCATTCTCAGCAATGTGTAGCTACCTCAATTTCTTATGATTGCGAAGAAGAATTTACATTGGCTTGAATTATTTCTTTGTCACATCCAACAAATCAAGAAAAAAGTTTCATTGAGGGTGGTTGTCGTTGAGTCAACAATAACTCTGAGTTACTTGACTTCTGGTTATCGTCGAGTCGATGATAACGTAGTTGAATTTTTGAAATTTTGCAATTAGCATTCTCAGCAAATTTGTAGCTACTTCAATTTCTTCTGATTTCAAAGGAGAATGTGCATCGGGTTGAATTATTTCTTCGTCACATCCAACAAATCATGAAATGAGTTTCATTGAGGATACTTATCGTTGGGTCGTTGATAACTCTGAGTTTTTTGACCTGTGAATATCGTCGAACCAATGATAATGTCAACTATAAAAACAGTATTTGCAACTTTGCATTGAAAAGTACTTACTTAGAGGAAGATGAATGACTGAATCATAGCACAAATCATTGTATCATCGATTCAACAATGTTGTGTTTGTAGAAAATTATGGACACTTGATGCTATTGGTAAATATAGAGTATGTTTAGTTTCTAGTATACTATAAGTAGCTGTAGTAGAATATCTTTATCTTTGACTCAACAATGAATCTAAGGAGTGATCTTCGTGCTTGCAGAATGGATTTCCTTGGGTTTGATGAGTTTTGCAAATCCAGTTCCCCCATTTCCACTTGATGTTCAGGTGTGCGAAGGAATTCCTCATGCAAAATGGGTCTCACGGTTCGTCACTCTTCGAAACGAAGATGGAGTGGACCTTATAAGGGGGGTTTGCCAGAACGTTGACCCAGAGTTAATCATTGACCAGGATGGAAAGCCTCTCGGCAATGATCGGGTTGCCATTCAAATTGCTGAGTCTTTGAACGAGGAACTCTTCTCATCTGGGAATGTTTGGTCGCTTCGTTCTTGGGACATCAAAAGAGTTTTTTTAGATGATGATGTTAGCTTTATATGACCATGACCAGACCCATGTATATAACGCAGCCATGAAGCCCTCAAGCAAAAGAATTCGTAAGGGGGTTTGATCGTATGAAACAACTCGTGAAAGGATTGATCCTCAGATTCCTCCCAAGAAAGAACTTCTCCTCTCTATGGAATCGATCACATCAGTGTCCACAAAATCATGTTGTGAGAAAAATTGTGTTCAACCTTTTCCGCGTGGGCAAATCCAAGCGATAAGGACTGAACTATATTCGGGTGAAGACTTCAAGGTGCGTAGCAAGACACTTTTGGAGGTGCACAGGCAAATCCATAAAGACAGTGGTGGCAAAGAGTGGATTACCTTGAAAGGCAGAGAAGTGGGCCCCATTGCGTGGTGGATCATTCATGGGATTGCAAGAGCTACGTTCTATAGGTACAAAGAGAAGGCTAGAATTGGGAAGCAAGCTCAAGTGCATGGAAATGTGGGATCCAAAAAACCCCGCATTCATACTCTTCAAGCTACTGCCACGCTTCGAACTCTTATTGAGTCTGATGTCGATCGAATGCCACACAAAACAAGGACAATAGAGTCTGGAGAGAAAGTTGCAGCGATGGTTCTACCCTCCGCTTTTCGTTGGAGTGACCAATTGCCTAAAATCAATGAGTCCAATGTAGAGTTCAATTTGCAGCCGATTTCTTCCAGTGACTTGAGCAACATTTGCCGTCAGAATTTCCCTGAATTTGCTACCAAGGCTCGTGGGGATAGTTTTGCTAGGTGTGGCTTGTGCGATGAGTATAAGGAATTGAGGAGCGCTTGTTGGAAATCAGAGTCGTTTGATAAGTATACCAACATTTTGAATACCCATGTTGCAGGTCAGAGGGCTCATAGAGAGTACTACTATGGAAATCGGGAGTTTTCCGTGAGATGCCTGGACAAAATGTTGTGCATCATTCATGATAAAATGGATCACTCAAAAACGGCTTCTCCACACTTTTCTCACAAGAACAAATCGACGGAATCCTTCATGAAAATGCCTGTTGCTGTTCTAGGTATGATTGCTCATGGTCATGGCGATGTACAATATGCACACTATGGTGTGGGCATTTTCCCAACAGATTCGAATCATACCATTGGATCCATTGCAAGGTTGTTGCAGGATTTGGAAGGGTCGCCTAAGAATTCATCAAGGGTGTTATTTTCTATTGAGGGGGGGCAATCCACATTGACAAAGGCGCTTTTAAATGGAGCAGAAAATTGCTTGGATTCCCTCCTTCCACCTCCAGAACAGCCACTTCCAGCTCAACCTCTCCCACCAATATTAATATTGCAATTGGACAATGCGTCAGGGGACAACAAGAATCGATATGTTTTTGCTTTCTGCTCTCTACTTGTATACAAAGGCATTTTTCGTGAGGTATACATCAACTTCCTTATTGTGGGACACACTCACGAAGACATTGATGCTCTTTTTGGTCGATGGAGCTCAAGATTGAAGACGAATGACTACCCAACACTTCTAAAGCTCATGAAGTCCTTTATGGATTGTGAAACGCACCTTGTGATTCCTCATCTCATTGAGGAGCTCCTTGATTTCAAGAAATTTGTGGAGGATTATTTGGGCACTGGTGGCGATGAATTAGGGGGGCATTCAAAAAGTCAACAATTCAAGTTTTTTATGGATTCTTCAGGATGGCCTTTGATGGAGTATAAGAATTTGTGTACTGACCCGAAGTGGTTGCCAAAGCACGGCAATGGGATTAGAATGTGGTCAGAGACTGAGGATGGTCTTCCTAAAGTACCAAGTGGTAGCCCTAAACCTTTGGCTCCAGTTCCAATGAAAGCTCTTGAAGACATAAAGAAAGGTTTGAATGGCTATGTTAGGCATTAGAACAAAATGGCAAATAATGATCATAGTGGAGAGTACAGGCGGAAGAATGGTCCACTAGAAGAGTATTGGAAAGGCATCAGAGCTGCTCTAGATGCACCTCTTCAGGTGCGGGAGGCATTACTTGATGGATTTTGGCCAGCTTCAAGGATTGCCAATGATGAAACAGATCAAATGCAAAGAAATGGCACATTGCGTGAAGAAAATGCGGAGGATGCCAACTTTGTTGGACGTAAGCGTAATTGTCCACGTTCTTTGTTTCGTGTTGCTCGTGATACACACGCAGGTTCTTTTGCTGCAGTGCGTCTTGCTGATGGTGATCCAAAACCATTTTGTCTTGCTAGGGCTATTATGGCTCTGAGCCCCGATCCAGGGCATATGCATATGATCAAAATCCAATATTGGACGCCTACTTTGGATCGGCACATTAATATGGAGACATATGAAGGTTGGGACACCAAACAAGGGAATGTGTGGCGTGAAGATAGCGTTATACCTTCAACATGGTCAAGCACAGATTGTATCATGATAGCTTGGAAGCCACGGTTTCGTGACGGAATTAAAAATCCAAAGGTGACAGTTCCAAGCCTACAAATTCAAATCATCAAGGCATCAGTGGCAGCCTTCACGACTGATGCAAATATCGATGGCTCTATGGTTGAAGAATGACTTATAGTTCATAATTATATTAGTCAAATGTTGTTTTGGTAGTTCAATTAGAGCGCTCAATGTAATTATTAACAAGTTTTGAGATGTTTACATTCATATATGTATTGGTTACTTTTATTATGGTAGTGTGCCTATGTATGAGAAATAGATCTCTATTAATAGTAAATTTATTTATTACTATTGTGTCTCCAAGTATTGCATTCTAAATGTTTTTGGTGAATTTTTGGTAATTTATATGTTTAATTTCATGTTGAACTTTGCTATCCTCCATGTATAGATTACTTCTTTGACATTTGGAAGTTTTGATTTGTGAGAAAAATCATATTTGACGTTTCTAGGTCTCAATTTAATGAAGAGTCTCAAATTAATGAACCCTTTTTCCACCTTACATGTATGAAAAATTAAAATGAGACTGCAACTTGTCTCATTTTAACGAATAAGGCCTTCTAACCAAAACTGCTAAAAAAACATGCGGCTTTATTAAGCCTTTTGGTTCCTTAGGGTTAAGAACTAGAAATCTAGTTCAAGATCTTCGCTGGGGGAAGCTACGACAACCACGTGACCCACTCCCATAAGAAGGAACTTAAGTCAAACATCCAAAAGAGCCGTTAAGGTTAGTGCTGATGCACGAGATTCAAGCCTAGCTCACCTCATGGTTATCAAAAAGAGAGGAGAGAGAATCAATGAAAGCTCCTCCGTAACCTGTGTTTGAATCTAGCC
Source organism: Climacium dendroides (assembly GCA_950106755.1). Taxonomy (NCBI): domain Eukaryota; kingdom Viridiplantae; phylum Streptophyta; class Bryopsida; order Hypnales; family Climaciaceae; genus Climacium; species Climacium dendroides. Next base: position 24,046,971 of record OX467091.1, read on the forward strand.
ATATATAATACAGAATCGCCAAAACAACTCCAAGAACCGAAGTGAAGTAGATCCATGAAGAGGTCTTTTGTGCTACCACGTCGAAAACAGCTGCGTCCTCACCCACAAGCACTGGCTGTCCATTCTCGGAATCCGGAGGCCCCTCTACAACGGAGTTCACGAAAGTGGGTATTTTAGGTGCTGACACAGGAGGTTGAGCACGTGGACTCTCCACCTCGAGCTGGGTCTCGGCCCTGCATCTCCTTGTGAAGTAGACACTGCAATGCTTGCTTTTCAAATTATAACTGGATTTCAACAAGAAGGCTTTTATACCCTGCTAAAACACAATACAGATAAATAAATATTGAGATCGTATAGTTAGAGTTCAAATCATGCATTAGACTTGCATTTTCAAACTTAGTACTCCCCAACACCTGAAGGACTAAGATTTCATAGCTAGAAAAATGCTCAGTTTGATTAATAATTAAATATAAGAAATCTAGTTTGGATGGGACCAAATTCTATATCACCCAAATCACTGATGAACATTGCACGTATTGGTCAAAGAAGAAATTAAATTGGAGCAATGAAAGTCTTCGTCAGAACCATTCAAAAGTGGAAAAAAAATTGGGGGCCTAATTTTGAGCTTCTAGGTCCTTTTGATTGTTAAGAAGTCTAAGTCATTTTGACTATCGATTGACTCATAAAGAACTCTCAACCACAAGCGGTTACTATTTCTACTCCAAACGGGTAGCAATTCGCATTTGAGGAGTACAATTCCCACTCTAAAATTTAAGCAAATCTAGATGCATGGCTTGGGAACAATGCACTAAAAAGTCGCCTTTTGCTGCATATCAAAATGTACTAACACATTGAGGCTTAACTACATAGATCACAGTGAACAAGCTCACAAAACCAGGGATTCATAACACTAAAAACAGAGATAATAAAACCATGCCAATTGCAACGTGCATACTCAAAGACCTAAACCGAAATCCGTTGAAATGAAATGAGAACCTAAACAAGTGCCTTTATTTGGCTAAATTTTGTATCAACAACTCATCATCTTCATTATTGACCCAAATTGTATAGCCATTCAGCTCTAGATCCTAACATCCTGCTGAGATTTGAAACCAAGCAATTGAAAACTCTTTGAATCAAGCCTTAATCCACAAAGTGCTCACCGCAGCATTTTCTAATTCGGAATATCATTCTTGTTTCTATTCTGAAACCCTAGAGGGCTATCCTCGCCCAAAGTGTTGCAAAGAATAAATTCAACCAAAGCTCAAATCCAACTAGAGCTCGGAAAAATGCGGCAAATGGCTCAAATTTACATACGTAAGTGGAATGTTTTGCGGATTACCCCCGAAATGCAAGTTTCGATTTGTTTAGCCATTCAGCTCTAGATCCATTCATCCTGTTCGAATTCGAGGCTAAGCAATTGCACGCCCTTTGAATCAACTCTAATCCTTCAGAGCTTATACGGAAAATCATTGTGGTCTCTATCCCGAAACCCTAGAAAGTTATCCTTCCGCCAAGCGTTTGAAAGAACAAATTCGACCAGAGTTTAGAGCAAGTAGCTGAAATTCACATTCAGAAGCGCAGGATTTGGCGGCTTACCCCTGGAGTGCAAGTTCTTGTGGCGCATTGCAAAAGCTGTGGCCTCTTTTGCCTGCCAGGCTGATGGGCAACGAGCAGAGCCCGTGCTGCAGCGCCGGTGCAAGCTTCCATGGCTGCTGCATTCAAAAGATGAAGCCGACAAGTCTATCCTCTTCAATGGAACGTCAAAGCAACCATCTAGGGTCAGAAAGTGAGAAAATAAAAGTAAAAGTTTGGGAGAAAAGGCACACTGCGTGTGCCGCAGGGTGGCTCCGTGGCGGCTTTAGAATGGATTGGATGTGGCGTTTCGTGGTAGGGCCTAGCTAAACCCAAATGCACCATTGACCTTAAACCGCCATCTACTCGCCATGTACATTTCCAAAATCAGTTATGTACCTATGTGGAAGAAACGCTTTTAGAATCAAACTTGGTTCCTTCATAATTTTTATGTACACTATCCAAATGTCACGTTCTTTTGAGCGTTGAAACCTCCTTTCACTCGCCAATAAGAAAATAAAAAATTTGAATAGTTTAACCCCTAAAGGACCAAGGTGTTTTTCCTACAAAGAAAACACTCAAAACTGCCATTTCTAGTACAAGTACCAAATATTAAAAAAAAAAGCTTTTTTGGACTCATGTAACCGTAGGATCTTGTAGTAAACTTGTTTGATTAGATGGGAAAAAAAATTCAGAAATTTTCACCATGTGGATTGTAAGATACCCCTTTTTTGTCCCTGTGAAAAAACGGGCAGCTGCACTTCAGATGGTCATATTTTTATAAAAAAATGTTCAAAATGGTGGTTACTCTTTAGATTCATTCTTCAAGTCAAGTTGGCTAAATGCTACAAAATTTTCAGATCATTTGGAGTTGTAGAACATATAGGAAAAAAATAGTGAGTAGAAAGAACAATAGAATGATTCCAAATACTAAATTGTTAGTAATTTATTTATGGAATTGAAAATTTCCAATCACAATGGTTGGAATGTTGTGGTAAACAATCCACACCCATTTCTTAAATTTTTTTTCAAAAATATTGAAAATTGAGTTAAATAAAGGACTTCAAAGTTTATTTTAGACTAGAGAATCCATAACTATTCACAAACTACTCACAAACTAAAACTCCCATAACTTTCATCTCATTAATCCGAATGGAATGATTCACAACTTTTCATGTATATAAAAATCCAGAGAATCATTTTCAAATTTTAATTTAAAAAAAAAGTGATTTTTCAAGAAGTTTTTTTTGCTGCCTGAGCTGCCCGCCAAGCAAAGAAAACAACATATCATACCATAACTTTTTAACTCTGTAACTATGAAAATTGTTGCGCCTTAAAGCTACTCCTCGGGCACATGTTGTGCAAAAATTTCAAAGAAAAAAATAAAAACACCATTTGTAGTGAGTTGCCCGAAATCGCTATGTTGTGGATTACCTACCTTAGATTGTAGTTATTTCCAACTAAGGCTCAAAACAGATTTCCAATCAAATCTTGGAATGCGTGTTTTTCTCCTTTTCAAGTTTGGGACTAATAAGTTTATGACACATGTTCCAAATTAGTGAGCAAGAAAGTAGGAAGTATTGAGCATGAAAGTAGTTCTTGAATTGTTGTTGGAATTAGAAGAGTCTAGACATTGGCTATGGGTCCAAAGTACTTTTTGCCTTTCAAAATTTGTAGTAATTTCAATTCAAGCGATAAAATTACCAAAGTTTTTGCAATTCCCATCATGTATATCATTGCACCTCTAAAAAAATTTGCTTTGCCTTGCACTACTATAGATCATGTTCAAATTGCTTGTTTGATTGGTTACTGGTGCTTTCACCTAATTGTGCTATTGCCACAGTCAAAATAAAAGTAAAAAATAAAATTTATTTTTCAAATTATAAAAACTTCAAAGTTTAATGCTTGTATGCCCATCCTTGCCGAGAGCTTTCCAATTGTACCAAGAACATGACTTGGGGATACACCGTCTTGGAAATCTCAACATTCCAAATAAATGAACAAAACAAACAAACAAGTAGCCTAACTTAACCCCTAAAGAACCATTGTCCCTTCAGAAGACAAATGAGATTTTGGATAGGTACCTACAATCTCAATTTATGTCTTGATTTCTTGAAGATAGAAAAATTGATTATCTTTGCAAGAATATAATTTTTTTTTCAATTGATGGCCGGAAACAAAAGTTATGTCCAAGTAAGCTCAAAACTAGGGAGAAGGAGCAGCCAAAAAAATTTACAAATGGATTACATTTCTGCCTATATGGAAAGCTTTGATTCATTCCATTTGGATTTGTTTTGAAGAAGTTATAGACAATCTTGTTTTTTGAGCAATTAGATCAATAATTTTCTTGAAAAATAATTTGTAAGATTCATTTCTGAATTCATTTTTTACAATTTTTCTAAAAAAAAAAGTTCCACATGGTTTTCTTGCTAGAACAATCTCACCATTGGGATTAGTGCATTTTAATTCCATCTTTGAGATATTAATAATTCAGATTTTTCCTATGTCTTGTACCTACTTCTACTTAACAATTATTTAAAGAATGAAAATAATTATTTTTTCCTAATTCTTAGACTCTCAACTCAATTTTTTACAAATATTTAAAGATCAAAACTTTGTAGTGCAAAAACTTAAAGTTAAGAAGGTTGAAAGTCAAAAAATATAGTCCGTAACTACCCTAAGTTATATTGGTAAATCCAAGCTTGTCACTCTTTGTTGTTTTTAGACTTGGACATCCTAGATAAGTTATTCTTTCATGTAATAGACAATTATTTTTACACAATTTGTTCTTCTATGTGTAAATTCATCTACAATGATCTTGACGATTCAATTGTCAAGATTTGGTGCTTACTCAAAGCTTGAAGTCCCATCCATTAAATTAGATATTTTTAACAGCATCTACAAGATTCATGACTATGATTCCAACAAATATAATAATCAATATGGAAGATGACTTTTGTCTCTATGCATACTTGCCCTACGACCACTCTAAGAAATTAATAATAATCAAAAGCCTCATGAATTGTTTCCTACATTTGTTAGTTCACTTCTAAAAAAACAACTTGAATTTAAGTAGATGATAAATACGTATAAAAACATCCTTCATCAAATCCATATAATGTACTCTTCCAAGACTTCAGGTACCTACGGGCATCTTGTTTTCTATCATCCCAAATATGTTGTTGCCATTTCAATGATGTGTGTGCATGTGTAAAAATGCATTTACAAATGGAGGTTCAAATCGTTTGCAAAGCTGTTTTGGTGCTTATGTTTTTTGGGCTCCACTATCCTTTAGTTGTAAAAATTTCAAGTGCCAAAGTTCCCAAATTAGAAACATGATCCTATAACCTTCAATTAAGATTTAAAGAACCAAAAGCCATGATTGTTGGAAGATGACATTTGATATTACCTCTAGGTTTGGTTTTTAATTAGTTTTACGATGCAATATTTGAATCCATTAAATATAATTCTATTGTCAATTTGTTAGTTTTATTTTTGGATTTCTTCTAAATTATCTAATTTTAGATTTTTTAATTTTTTAAACTAAGTTTGAATTTATTTTGGATTTACCTTGAAATTTTTTTGGATCTCATTTTTATCTCTCACACTTGGTGGCCACTTGGTAGCTCATGGAGTGTACTTTTCTTCAAATCTTGTGGCTTTTGTTGTAGCTTGAAGTTTTAGTGAGTAGCAACTTTTTTATTTTATTATGAAACATCTTCATCTTGTCACTACCAAGTTTCAATATATCATTTCTTTCAATATCCTATGTTGGGTCAATTTTTGTAATTAATGCAGACAAAATTTGAAGTAGATTCAAATTTCATGTATTTAGAGACCTATATCCCAAAAACAAACTATTATTTATTTGATAGTCTTTTGTTTATTTTTAAATCTAAAATTTATAAAATTAGAATAATTTAAAAATTAAAAAAGACATGTCAAATACACAACTGTTGAAATTTACGTAGGATTACATGATATACTTTCAAAAAATAAACAAATATTTTTGTAAGAAGTTACAAACAAATTTCATTTAGTGGAAATTCTCAACCATTTTATATACTTACAAACCAAAATCTTGCACAAAGAAATACAACCTCAACCATTTTGACTAATTTAATTTCAAAAAACTTATAAAATCTTGAAATTTTTTTAAGAGAAGATATACTAACTAAGGCCTTACTTCCAAAATAATGCTTTGTCCACACCACAACTAGAAAATTGGATAGAGTGAGAAATCCTAATCCAAAAACAAAAAAGGATGAATACATTTTAAAATCACTATTTATGTAAAAAATTTATTAACTTTTTTTAAAACTTAATTTGTATCATTTATTTGCAAAAAACACCATTTCATTTTTTGCCAAAGAAGACAATTTTGAAAATATATGAGGTTTTGAGAAAAAACTAATAATAAAATTTAGAACGTTAAATTAGAAGAACATTAAAAATAATTGATTATCAACAATTTTAGTAAAAATATTTCCATAATTTATGCTCAAAATCAATTAATGAAAGTATTCAAAAATTAGATACTTAGGTTTCTAAATTTTAAAACAATGGCCAAAATTTTCAAATAAATAAATAAATATTAATAATTTTCTATCTTAAAAGATATTTAAATCAACCAATTTTGCTTTAGGAAATTGAAACAATTTCTAAAATCCGTATAAACATACAAAGGAAGTTCACTCTAAGCTCAAGTGCAAAATACATTTTTTCTATTATTTTTCTTGTAAACTTTGCTTATTTATGTAATCCTAGAAGATGTCCAGAATACTCTTTATTCTTCTAAATTCAAAGCTATTTTGTGTGTTTTTAATCTAATTTGATAATTTGATAATAACCTAAAAATTAAAGATAATATAAATTGTGAAGATGGCTCTTGCAATCACTTTAATTGAGATATGAAGATAAATAGTAAATTTCTCCTACATCAATCAATGTTATATCCTAATTTTACAACTATTCATTTTCATTGTCAGTTTAGTCTTGTATACTCATTAAATAAAAATTAAATGTAAAAAAAATCTTATTGAAGTTTTTTTAACTAGATTTTGCAACATGTTTTTCTTCAAAATCCATATGTTTTGTATTCATATCTTTATTTGATGTCTTTTGGTCCAAATGGTTTTCATTCTAAAATAGAAATAATTCAACTATATTCAATATCATTTAAAAAAATGTAGATTATGTATAGACTCATATTAATGGCCTTGTTTGTGATCATTCTTCTTTTATTTGATTAATCCATTTGTTTAAATTTTTAATATACTTGTAAGGACATAACATTACATATAGTGTACAATTTTTTTAACATGTTATTTTAAATAGTCGTTCAACTAAAATATAGTTAAAATACTTGAACTAATATAGATATGCATTCAAATTGCAACCTAAAAATGTTTCTATATATATTAATTGAAATTAGAACAAGAGTTGATCTATTGTATACTCTAATACTTGGAATTATTTCTATGTTTCCAACTTCCAACATAGCAAACCCATTAAATCAAGATTTGTTCTTTTAATCACATACAATAATCTATTATAAAATTAAAGTCAATCATTGAATTCAATGAAATTATTTCTTGCATTTTCATTTTATGCACAAATGTTCCTAGAATAATTTTTTACACAGCTATACCAAATATTAATTCAAATGCATCATTTTTTTGCTAATAATCAAATAGGTAATAAGTTTATTGTGACTTAGTCCACAGAACAACACACAAACTCCTTATATTGATTTGTTTACACTAATAATCAATCAAATTGATCACCTATAGATCGCAGCCCCTGGAATGCGGCGCATTCTGGGGTACACCGGTACACCTTTTAACACTTGGGGTACACCGGTGTACCTTTCCCTTTGGGAATGCACGTCAATTTCGGGGAATGCACGTCAGACTTTCTGAAATACACCACGATCGGGCGCTTGCGAACTGTCCCAGACATGTCTTGCTGCAGGTGGAATGCACGTTCGACTCTTAGATACACACTGACTCGGCGCATGGGAACTGTTGCAGATCTGGCTCCTTCGGGCATTGGCGGACTCTACGCCATTCCATACATTTTCGGGGGAATACACCACATAGGGGCCCTATAGATCGCAGGGCCATGGATTTTGGAAATTTAGCAAGATTGGCGGGAATCTTGACAAAGACTGGGGCATTGCATCGACGAGGAATGCTGTTGCAGGAGCGCTTTAGAAGCCAAAAAAATATTTAGGGGTGGGAATTTGGAAGAATGGGTTTAGGGGTTGAATTTTAGAATTTTAGAATTGGTTACCAGTTGGGATATCTCGATTTCGATGTCGAATGCGGTTCAGGGTATATCGATATCCATGCCGGTTAGATTTCACGGTGTTCAGGGTGTTGTGATGGGTTTAGGGTTTTGGGTCACATATTGGCTCTAGAGTTCTTAATAAGAAGGGTTTTAGGGTCAAAATTCACAGAGGGTGCGGCATCCGAGTCCACATGATTGTCCAAATGAACCCAAAATTTTCTAAACCAAATCGACATTTCACCGTGATGGTAGACGCTACAATTTCTACTAGTAATATTAAGGAATATCGCGAAACATCAAACGAGGGGTCTCCATATATTGAGCAAGAGGTATCGGTTTAGGTATCGAGCACGAGATATATCTCTAGATCCGAAGATATCATGGCATATGAAGAGATATTGGTACATGTGGGAAGATGTCGAAAGATATCAAGCAAGATATATCAAGAGATTGCATATGCAAGCTAAGATGAGGTACCCAAATTTGTGTATAGGTCAACATTTCAATCTCAAAATATCTCGCCACATCCATATCCACGTACTGAGACATCAAGATTCAAACCTATCAAGAGTTTGAGCGATGTGAAAATAAAGATATGTCTACATTGATGTTTTTAGAGATGGCAATATTAATATGTTGTGATATTGAAATTATATTGGCCTATCCCCAAATCTCTCTATCTTGATATGTCGATATTGCCGTATTAAGATTTACCCCTACTGAGATATTGAGATATTGAGATATATGAGCAACAACGAAGACGGGAAGATGAAATGCATCAAGCGATATGTAGATTTTAAGACAAGTACACATAGGAGGGTTAGGGTTTAGGGTTTAGCAACAGATATTGAGAGGGTGGGATATGGGAGTCAGAGCGGAAAGATTCAAAAACAAGGTATACACGATGAAACGGTTTAGGGTCTTAAGGCTTGATCGAAAACAACATCCGCGTTTTTGAAATGTATAAAAAAGGTGTCAATAGACTATAAGAACATCAGTTCGAGTACAACGTAGCACGTTTGGGTCTACGATTCTAGGAATTGAAAGTAAGACCTGACCGCAAGATGGCTTCAATATATTCCTATTTTTTATTATTCAAAAAAATACCAAACAAGGAGTCAGTACATTTTGAATTGCAAGTGATGTGGATAGAATCAATTGATAAAATAGGCTTTAGGGTAGAAAATGAATAACTCACCATGAAGTGCAAAATGGACAAGGTGGATTCGTGCAAGCACTGTTTGTAGAACTGCTTCTTTGCAACGAACTCTAAATGGGTCTCTACAACCTTGTTCACTCCCTTTGGATCCTTGTACTCCACGCATCCAATGGAACCTGGAAGAATGAGTTGCCCCAACTGTCGATAGAGGGAGCACTTTTGAAAGAGGGCTACCCCCAAGAGGTTGGTTGAGTGCAACCGCCTTGTGCAGTGGAGGTATTGACCAGGGCGGAAACACAAGACGTCCCCGTGCTTGGGCACGAATGACACCCCAACCTCCGGAAATGCAAAAATGGCCGGCTCTACTCCCTCCAGAATGGCATCTGCAACCAACGTGAATGACAAGATTGGGGTCAAGATAAACTCCCAACAATAACGGTTTTGGGTTGCATCTAAAAGGCCGAATTACCTTCCCGGAGCCAAAGGATGAAGCCATAGTTGTAGTCATCCTCGTTTAGGTGGGGCCGACAATTGAAATCCCTAGTTGTTGAAAAAGACGAAAACGGGCCACCACCAATTCTGGCATCCTCCTCGTTGAAACCTTCAACCCTTGGAATGCTCTCCAAATGCTCAAAGAGAGTCGCGTACTCACGCTTCAAGATCTTGTACACAAAGCGAGCGAAATCCTTCGACAAGCCGTAAAATCGAGGATCATCCTGCACATACCATCCGGTGTTACCATACGCGGACCGCATCCCCCACATGCAAATCCGACTGGACCCTTTGGCCTCGGATCGGATCACATTTGTGCCTTTCCTCTCAAGATGCGAGACCATCTTCGTCAGGACTTCCAACTCGCTTGGATAGAAGACATCGCACCTCATATCAAAGATCTGGGTGCGAGAGGGTGACTCCAGCATCGTGATTGGACTCTCCACTCGCTTCAAGGTCTTGAGAAGCTGCTCATTGAGGGCATCATTCGTCGTCGCGAAATCCACGAGCTTTACCGTCTTCTGCACGAGTACCTCGTTACCCATCGAGGGGAAGACAATTGGCGGCACTCTGACAACGACTGCGTGTTTGGCGGCGTACTTCTTTAGGTGGTGTTGCAGGTCTGCCACGCTATTGGGAAGGTTCATGTAGCATATCGAGCAAAAGTAAGATGTACCTACATTAACGAACCCCAATCCTACATTTGTCAGAGTTTTCAAGGATCAAGGTTTTGTACGTCCCAATACCCCCAAAAATCCCCGACATCCCAATACACGTTGGATACGCACCCCAGCACCTCAGCACCTTGGCGGTTTAGGGTCAACAGTACCTTTAAACCTCATTCCAGCACCTGAAACCTGAACCCCCCGACACGACATCGAAAGCTGCCACACCTCGACAACTGGAGACGATAGTCCGACACTTCGAACTGGCAACGCCGCACTCAATTATCAATGACACTTCCACACCTTGGTTTCGCAGCGCAGTACAACCCCAAAACCTACATACATCTCGATGGACCTCCACGACATTCCAACAGCCTGAAACCTCGTCACCACGACATTTCCGCACCTTAAAACCACAGTCCAATGCCCTGCCCCTACATCAACAATGCCAAACCTGGTTTGGGGTTTAGGGTTTAGGGGTTTAGGGTACACCCCCACACCACCGACATCCATGAACCCCCAGAACCTGAACAAAACACGACGGCTCCACACCCCAGCATCTGGACGCAATTTCCCGACACCTCATCCCGATACCCGAAAACTAAAATTTCTGACACAGCACCCAAATCTGGGATAGACCCACACCTACAAGAGGCAGACTAACACTTCGAAACATCACCAACATCGAGAAAACCTTGAGATCTCAGCACCTCCACACCTAGGCGCTCCAACACCTCGGTTCCACAACCCAATACAACACTAAAACCTACCCCGGCGCAGTTGCGCCTGAAACCTCAACACCACGACGCCCTATAACGCCTTCACACCCTCAAGGCGACACTTTGGGTCGTTGACACCCCTCCTCGACATTGAGGATACGAAAGGATCTCCGCACTTCTACAGCACAAGCTCTCGGAGCCTCAACATCTCGGCATCGGTTTAGGGTCAAGTTTTGACATATCGGTTTAAGGGCACAACAGGTCGACATATCGGCCGCATTACATGGCGTCGCGAAGTTAAGACACCGGTAGACGTCTGCATCTCGGTACAATTCTACTCTACTATGCATTAGAGTAGACATATGTTTAAGTCTATTCATTGATACAACATTTAGACAACTAATAGGATCATTGAACTAATTACTCTACTAATTACTCTAGTTACATTATTAAATGTATACATTAGTAGAGTAATTATTACTTCTAATAATATAATTATTAGATTTGAACAAATGTCATGTGATCCTGTTGTTTTTATTAGTTAAAATTTTTGAAGTTGAAATGCAGTGGTTTCTAAAACCAACCCCCTTTTGAAATGTACGCATTTGGTACATTTCAAGAGTAAAATATACTAGATTGGTTTTAGAACCAAGTCGGTTTAAGAGCCACCTACCTTAGTATAGTCAGTATAGTGTGAAAGTTATTGAATTTCAAAGTTTTTGTGAGTTGAAAAATTAAAAGATTACTTTTAAATTTATTTGAAGAGATTAAAGAGGGCTCAACCATCGCTTTTGACATCCCAATGGTTGTAGCAACAACATGCAACAATCTAGAAAATTACTTTTATTTTTGTTTTGAATGTGGCAGTAGAAAAGGACATTCTGATGTTCTCTAAATGATAAAGAATTTGGATAGCTAAATTTGATTTTGAGTGGGTGAAAGTAAATTTTTTATTGAAGATGGAAACTTGTATAAGCTATAAGTTTTGTGAATATATTATTACAAGGACAATGGGCTGAAAATTGTGAGGTACACACTTTAAAAGCAACTTGAGCAAAGTGCTAATATAAGGAAAAATTTATCATTCAATATAAGAAACTTGTGTTTTAGGTGTCAAATTTTAAGAGAATTTTAATATAACAAGTATCGTTTCTACGGCAATAATAACATTTGATGTTACTTTGGACATTATTGTTGACATGAAAATATAGGTTGTTACATTTGTCGCAACCTAACTTTTTTGATTTTTCTCTATCGTGTTCTGTAATACGGAATCCGGATTAAGTAGATCCGTATTGGAGCGAAAGAATAGAAGAAAAGCCAAGAATTAGAAAGACTAGGAACATAAGCATTGAAGGAACTGGATTAGGGAGAGGAACGGATCCAGGATTCGCATCTGGAAAATCGGAAAGAAAAGTAATGATGAGGTTTTTGGGGTATAAAAGAGACTATTTTAGGGTTTGTGTATCATTTGCATCTGGGAGCACCAGCATACCTAGCGCGCTCTCAGTGCTTTGAGTTTGTGTCTGCAAATTGAGTGTGTTTTTGTGTGAATTGTACAAAGTCTGAGAGTTGTGAGTGGGCGCATTTGTTTTCTCTACACGGGCGCAGAGATTAGATTAGAATCGAGTGCATAAGCAAGGCGGAAATTGAGAGAGAAAAAGGGAGAGAGAGGAAAGGAGTACAATAGCACTTGTGCATTGAGAGGAGAGTGTGTGAGGAAACGGGGCGTGCGGCTAGGAGAAAAGAGAGGAAGCGAGCTAAAAGAAAGAACGGATGCCGCAGTTAAAGCGTAGTTGAAACCTAGGACCAGCGAGCGCTCAGAGGATAGAAATTAGAGTAAGAAGAGTGGCTCCTTTAGAGCTCGATAGTGAGCGGGAGAGAGCCAAATTGATGGAGGACCTCTCGGCCATGGGTTGCGTGGGGTTCCTAGGGAAACCCTAGGGGTTTCGGAACGAGGCGATAGTGAGGGAGCTCATCGAAGGAGTTCCTAATCAGTTTGACAATACTATCCGGCCAGCTCCGCCCATGTGGACCAGGGAGATTTGGCGCAAAGTTTACGAGCTGGAGGAAGGCGGCGCGGAACAAGCCAGCAGGAAGGAAGATTTCGTGCGCGGGAAGTTCCGGGGAGCAGCTAACCCTAAGGACGGGTATGCAATTGAAGACTACATCAGTGTGCGGCACAGGCGACTACTGGAGTTCCTGGTCCTAATTTTACATCCGGAAAAACCTACCCAAGTGACTTCCACGCTCGGGAATGCGATGTTTGGGGTCTTGAGTGGAGAAAAGCGGATGGATTGGGCGGCATTCATTCAAACGCTGGTGAATGTCTTAATCTCCAATGTGGGGAAGAGTCGGGCTACTCTGGTAAGCCCCTACCTTTTCCACCTGTACAAGAATCAAGGTCTTCTCACAACAGAGGAGAACAAGGAGTGGAGGACGCAGATGGCTCTCCGAACGTGTGGAGGATCGGATGAGGAATCCGAGACGGAACCGAATAGCCGGGAACCGGAGGAGAAGGATGAGAACCCTAAGAAGAGAAATTGGGAAGAAGAAGAAGAAGAGGAAGAAGAGCACGTTCTTCTCCACCGAAGGATGAAAAGGACACCCAGTCTGAGGGGGTCCCCTTCGGGGCTTCAGAAGGAAAAAGGACCGGAAGCAGTGGAACTGGTTATCCCAAAGAAGCAGGAGCTAGTGGAAACGGTAAGACCGAAACCCGTTCCATCGTCCCTGTTGATGGACCTGACAGGTCCCTTCAACGACCTAATCCGGATTCTCAGTACAGTGAGAGCGGATTGGAAAGTGAAAACCACGACCTTGCGTGAAGTGGCGGAATTGGTGGGAAGTACTCCGACCAACTCCCTAACGGAAGCCGTAGCGAACTGCATCGATAATCCGGATGAAGTGAAGGAGTTAGAGGATAGGTTGATAAAACAGAACATCAACCAGTGGGAGATGGATGAGCAGGTGGTCCGGTTGCGAGGAGAAATCCAAAACTACCAAAGGGATTTGGATGCTGGTCGTGAACAAATGAAGGCTGAAATGACTTTGTAGGAGGAGACCAGGACCGCAATCAACCGGATGACGGCAGTAGTAGGGGCATCCGGTGAGGTAATGGCGAAGGCCAAATTATTTGATGAGGGGATACATAAGGATCCTAAACCTTTGGGTACCCGTATTGCTCGCATCTTGGCTAACTTCGCTGGAGAATTAGAAGAGGCGATGAAGGAATTCCGGAAGAACGCAAAGGAATTAGAGGATAGCGTCCGGAAATTCCAGAGTGGGTTAGTCTCTTTATCCGGGATTTCAATCCCGGATGAATTCGATGAGGTAGAGATATTGGAGGGGAAGTTTGAGACTCCAATATCGAAGGAGAAGGAGGCTGGAAGGACTTCTACTTCAGAAGCCCCATGGACAAAGACAGAAGTAACTTCTCTTGTAGAACCGGAGCAAATTCCGGAAGGGGGAGATAAAAGTAGGAATTTGAGTGAGTTCTCCCCCATAGCTACTCTAGATAGTGGTGGACCCCCTCAGGAGGGATAGGTAGTTAGAAATTAGAGAATAGGAAATTTGTTAGATCGGATCTCGTTCCGGAAAATTAGGAAAAGTTTAGATCCGAAAATCTTGGCCGGATAAGTGCTTGATTCACGGGGTGACTTTTTTTTGTAAATTCTGTATATAATTCAAGTCTCAAGATTGAGACTGGAAGTTTTTCCTTCTTGCATATGCTATCTCTTGTATATTGTCTATTGTTTTCTTGTCTTCCCAAAGATTGGCCGGATAAGGAAGGGAGAGATTGAGTATAGATGAGCAGAGTGTGAGAGGATCTTCTCCCCTTGTTGTCTTCTTGTGATTGCAGGTGCATGTGAACAGATTGTAAGTGTTGGGAGTGAGTCGAGATTCCTCAGTAGGTTTAAAGTTCATGATTCCGAGTGAGATAGCCAGTGCTAGGCTAGGCAGTAAGAGAAAGGATCTTCAAACTGTACTAGAGCTGCTAGATGGGACGTCTAGATTAGCCTCCGAATACTTGAGAGGTCTCACCATCTGAAGAAGTAAACGGAAGAACGTTAGATTATGCTGGTACGGGTAGGTACACTTGTAACCACTTTAGTTTCGCACGGATTGCAACAGATAGTAAGGTCGTTGTAGTAAGTGAGGGTCGTACGGGGGATCTTTGTGTGACCTACTAGCTGAGATTACTTCCAGTTTGTTGTGAAAGATCAAACCGGATCCTGTTAAGATAGGAGAATAGATTGGGTTAGTGAATTTTCCATTACTATAAAAACTGGAAAGAGGGGAGTGTCTACCTCTCTGAAAATAAGTGATAGATCTCTCTGAAGTGCCGACAGAGGTTAAACAGAACTGGAATAGAAGCCGAGGAAAGGAAGCCCTCGATTAAAGTAGTGCGAGATCCAGTCGGAAGTGTGAATTCCGGGTGGGTTCTTGAAGATTGTCAATTAAGTTTGATTCGGATCAGTGTTAGTCTGGACCGGATTAGTTTATAGGAATATTAAGAAGTCATCCGGTAGTTTGGGAAAAAGGTGAGAGAGGCATAATCAAGGGTAATGGAATTAGGAAACTTTCCTCAAATCACCTAGTAACACGAAACACTTCACAGAGTCTCTTGGGTTCGATCTTTAGAGTCACTTTATTATGCTTTAAAGAGGTTTTTGTGAGCATAATAGGGAATTTCACTTACCCTGTGCTACGACAGCTCGGCTATGGTTACAGTTGCAGTCTTCTCCTCAGAGGACTGGAACAATTGAATGCGCGGCTTTTTTCGTCAGCAACATCTAAGTATTTGGAGATGACCTCCGCTTTGACAACCTCTTCAAATGTCTTATTTTGCGCTTCAGCCAATTGTGTCAACCAAGTCTTTACACATCTAGCATACGACTGCCGTTGCCCCAAATTCGTTTCAACTGCGAAGCCTGCCCAATTAATGCTCTTTCTTTTTGTCTGCAAAATCCAACCCATAGCCATTTCCTTGCCGATGTGGGTAGGGCATTGTGCCCTCTGGTAGATTTAGGAGTATAAAGACTTCACTTCTGTCCGAAGAGTTGGCGTCAGTTTCTCTACAAGGAGGAATCTATTTCGCCCTTTCTCTTCACCGAACATATCCTCCACGTCAGTCTTGGGGACGTCCTTCTTCAAGCGTAGTATGTGAGGATTCAGCCCATTCCTTGTCAATTTACAAGAAGTGTGGAATATGTCCTCGGACATGGCGGTGGGAAGATGCCAGGAGGGCTGGCTCAACATATTCAGCTGTCTCCGGCATTCAACTTCATCGTAAGCCATTGCAGAAGAAGCAACCTTCTTCCGCTTCGAGCATGGACTCCGGTGCTTTTCGTCCGGACTCTTTTGTTCGAAGTCTTCATCTCCGTTGCTGCTAGAGTCATAGTCGGAAGAAACTTGTCGAGCCTTCTACTTTCAAGGGAGTGCTTTCCCCTTGCCCTTCACTTTACTAGCGCCATCGGGAGATGCACTTGCCGTAGTAGCTTTACCTTTTGTTGGACTGAGCACCGGTACTTGCGACAAAGCTTTTCTCTTGTCTTTCTTCTCATAGGTAACAATTACGTCGTCGTCAGCGGGAGTAGTCTTCATCTTCGCCATTGCAGAGTCCTACGCAAGGTAAACAAGCCATGAATATCAAGACCAGAATATTAGAAACCAAAGTCTACATTGTCTGTGCAAATTCTAAAGACAGAGTGAAACCAGTGACATATATATAAGAAACAGTGGAGTAGTACAAGTCCAGTAACATGAGGAATCCACCAAAAAGAAAAAAAAGGACAACGAGCATGATATAAGAAAATATACAAAGCATTATAAAGTACCATGACAAGAAAGGAATTCTTATAGAACAACGCACCCCGTTTAGCAGTTGTATACGCAGTTGTTGTTCTCCTTTGACAATGTGCTGCTCCAAGAAATCTGCACAAGAACAAATTCCAAACATCTAGAAACAGTGGATGGAGGACTTAAAGACAACGAGAAGAAACTCACAACTAGCATATAGACTCTAAACCGTAAACCCTAGCATCGCAAGCCACCGTTCACTGAGAGCGATTACCAAACCAGCACTACATCACTGCGTGTGAATTAAATCGCGAACAAGAAGGAACACCGTCATCCTATTGAGAGGAGGCAAGTCTTGTCTAACTAGAATTTAGCCCTAAACCTAAGACGGTAGCATGAGCTTCACTCGGGCTTCCTTGTGACAAACCACGAAGGGCGCACTAGTACGTCCGTCATACCTATGCACACAAAGACGCATCTAAACCAATGTCGAATGAAATTGAAGAAGATAGGGGCAAGCAGGGCATACCTCTTCTGAAGCAGAGATGTTCTTCTAAGCAAATGAATGGCACAATTGAAGCTCACGCAGCGGAAGATACTCCCATCCACATAGTAAACACCTTCCGAACCCACGCCATTGTCGTGCACTACAAAGTGCGTACTTCACTGAAGTTGGCAACTCCAACGACGCCCGAAATCGCCCGAGTCAATTTTGTCTTCAATCCAAAAATCGATAGCAACAGCAGTAGTTACAAATGAGAGCTCAGTTCAACGATGCAAGAGAGTGAGGACGCCATCGCCAACAAAGTTGTGGCAAAATTCAACCTTTGTAGCGCTCCGTGAGGTCGCTTCAACGGCACACAGTGTCGTGTTGTGAATTTGTATATATTATAAATTTACATCGATATATTATTATAATGAGATTTTATGATTCGGAGAGAAGAAACTTATTGATGACGCTTCTAGTGGCTTCAAGGTGACGCTTGTAACTGACGGTGAATGATATAAAGAGTTCAACCTTGAATTAGCTTCATCAATTCGAGTTAGTCTTCTTGAGCATATAGAGTTTGTGATTCATTGTGGAGTTTGATTGCCAAATGTCGAATTGGAGGGTTTTTATGGAGTCGCAAGATCCCGAATCTCAACCAGAAGCAAAACTGGAGCTTTCTTTATCTCAACTGCTAGATCAACCAACTGAACCAATACCGCGGCAAGTTCGTCCACGAGAGGAAGGTGGACCTTCTCGGCCGTTAAAACAACCTCGTGTAGAGCAGCGTTGGCACAACAATCTTCAAAGAGATGCCCGTGCTTTGGTGATTCTGCTTCAAGTCGATTGTGTTGAACCAGGCACTCAAGATGTGACTTTCGAGAGCAGTTTTGAGGGACTTAATGATGAACAATACTATTGCATAGTTAGGCCAATTAGAGGAAGTCATGACCATCAATGTTGGTTGAAAGGGCCAATGAATCCTTTAACAAATGCCAAACGTGTAGACTATGTAGCTGCTATTGTCCATCGCATTTTAAAGTTCTTGCAAATGGAATAGTGTTCTTCTTCGACTTCAATTTTTACCTTTGTTTGGCTTTTATTTTAGTGTAGTTATTATTTCATATTTCATAGTTCATCCATATGTCTAAAATTGAAGAATAGAGGTTTGACCAAGATTTACCTACTAAAATTTAACTTTGGTGATAGTTTGGGACTTTGGAGGTAGGATGAACCTTCTAGAAGGTCTTGTTGATGACTAATGAAGGTTTTGAGACCCATGGTGATTGTACATGGGTTGCCCCCCCCTACTCTAGAGTTTATTTGATAGGTAGGTCCCATCTTTCCTTTGCCTAGTCGGATTTGTGTGTAGAAAAGGGGAATAAGATACCCATGACTTTGAAGAGTCATAACTTTTGATGTACTTCGAGTTTTGCAATGAAATTTTGAGAGTTTGCTTATGAAGTTCTTGTGATTCCAAAAAGATCATTTTTGCTTGATTTAAAATTGTGAGTGAAAAGTTATAAGCGAGAGAGTGGAAGGAGGTCTACTGCCACCCAGTCGAAGAGGGGCAGAGATTCAAGCGACTATCGTGACTTGTAGTTTTCACCTTTCTCTTTGAAATTTGGAAGCATTAGAGTAGTCTTCTTTAACTTTCTAAAGACCCATTTCTCAAAGTATTTGAAGCATTTTAGAGAAAGATATGAGAGTTTGAGTGAAAAGAGGTTTAGAACCTTTCTATTTGGAGAGTTTGAGTGAGATTTGCAGGTGGATGCATTTGTTGCATCCTATTTGCTTTCATTTTCTTGCTTAAGTGTCGTTTGGAGAAGAGGATCTAGTGTGGATTTCTTGGTTTTTATCTTGGTACCTTCTCCTATGGCGGACTTTGTCCCATTTTATGTTTGTGGATAGGCGCTTTCAATTTTTAGTTGTATCGTGGTGGTGAGGTCAGGTTAATGGTCGGCGAGACCATTGAGTGTGCACCAAGTGGGCGATGCTAGTTTTCCCTTATGGTAAGGCTGGAGTGATGACCAGCAAATCATAAGGTTTGGTGGTGATGCAGGTGCAGGTTGCCCTTACCCTGTAGATAATTGCAGGTACCCAAGTAGATATCAAAACTACTTGGAAGTGTTTGTATTTCAGACTTTGGGCTGGGTGTAGATACCAACGAGGCTTGTAAACCTAATCGGCGTTGGATACTATTAGATGCCTCGGGTCTTGAGTGTAAACAGGATTATTAGTTTAGATTAATCTGTGTTTTTGAGATCAAAATTGAATTTAGGACACCTTACTTCTTTCTCCTTCTTCTAATCTTTCCATTTTCAGTTGCAGCCAGATACCCCGCGTATTCCCGAAGCAGACTCCTCTCACCCCGACAGCGGAAGTGGAGTCTTAATTCAATCGTCCTCCACGCTGGCACCGTAATCAGGCAAAACGAGAGTAAAGTCCACGACAGCGGCATTATGACAGGCATCTGGCATTCTCCACCCACCATGTCAGTCTTTCGAAAGTTTGCTGCCACGTGTACTTGCAGCCGTAGATCGGAATTCAAATCAACGGTCCACGTTTCATCCTGCGCACCTTTTGTAGTACTCATAGTACTTGTAGTACTGGAAGTACAGAACCCTCGAAAATCGAAAACGCAACAAATAGTACAAGCGTTTCTTGCAATCACCCTACAACTAGCATAAACCTCACTTCAGCGACCTCACATCAATAACACATATCAACAATTACTTTTAGTTAATTTGATTAACTGCAACAATTCCTACATTGTCCTTGAAGCTGAACAAATATCCTATCCAATGAACATCATTTCGAAATCTTCCAAAATTGACATTCTAGAGGCCATGAATCGCTTTAAACACATTTCATACAAGTAAAGACATCTGTAGAAATTGATAAACAAACTACTATACAATGATATACTAGGATCACATCAGTTCAGACAATGCAAGGAAACAATGTGGAGAAAATAAGTTCATAAAAGCCAATCGTATCACTTCCACACTACATCTTTGAAGCATTGGTTGTCAAGGATATGGTTCAAAGATGTCATGTGTCGCTGACTATTGTTTAGGGAAGTTCAAACTCAAACGTAGAGATTGCAAACAATGGACAGTTGTGAATTGATAGGTGCGTGGATTGACACGAGGCTTTCTTCCACACTAATTCTAGATTTAAAGCTTGAAACAAATGCATGAATGGCTGTGAGGCCTAGTCCCACACCGGCCCTTGTTTCAGAGTATGATACAGAACCTGTGAGATTGATCATAGCAACACTTTAGAACAAACATTCTTAACTAGGCTTGAAATGTGCCCTAAAATAACAGAGTGGTGATCCAAACACTACCAAAGAGGGAATGTAAAAGAAGGCAATGGCTCACCAGGTGTAGAAGGTGCAATAACAATGGTTTCAAGTACACTATTGAGACTATTGAGTAACAACCTGTTTGCAACTTGTAATAATACAAAACATGTACAAATCTTGAGGTATTCCACAGACTTTAGTTGCATCAAAATTAGTAGTTTCACAAATAAAAACAAATCATAATACAGTAATCACTAAAACACCAAGGGCAGCAACAACTGCAAGGGACGACACCAAAGTCAAAAACTCAATGAGTGTACGTTGTCTGAGAAAAACGGATCTTAGGCTGCGTGCGTCAAGCAGGCTGTGTTGTAGCTTTGTGTCAGTTCAGCTGGAAGGAAAAATAGCAGCACCCCACAAGCTTCTTTCCACCTTCTAGGTTGCCCAATTTTCAAACCTAACCGTGGAAACGGCTCGTCACACTACTATAGTCATGACCGTATTCCTCCAAAAAATGTACAGGGGCAAAGAAATGGAAGTGATGCTATAGGATGGAGCTAGTGGTTTAGGGCATTGTATATTGGAGTAGGGCCAATGCATTCATGTTGGTTATAAAGGGAAAAGCCCATTTTAGAAACATTTTGCATATGAAGCAGAGATGATGAGATCAAGGCTTTTTTTTTGGCTAATGTCCCCCTGTTGTCCTCACTACAGAGGCCAGTTTTGGGAGGGACGAAGCCAAAGAGGTCAGATTTCTAATAGTCTAGCAAAATTTCACTAGAGAAGTCATCTCTCATGAGACTACCATTTAAAGTAGAACCATCCATTACCAACCATAGCCCCATTACCAATCAATAAGGAGGCTAAAATTCAAGAGAATCTAGGACTAATTTCCAAACATGAATATTTGATTATTGCCCATCAATTCCTCCATTCTTTTCATGACACATATGCTTGGTTTGGTGTGCCAAAGTGAACTCTTAAATGAGCAATTTTGGAATGGTCTACACATTGGACATGGATTCAGATCAACTTTTGTCTTCCAAAATTCATAGTAATTTTAATTGAAGCAATAAAATTATCAAATTTTGGCAACCCCCCTCTTTCTATCTTTGCACCTGTGGAAATATTTTCTTCGCCTTACTATACTCCACATATGTCCACAGTTGCTTATTCAATCAATTTATGGATGGTTCTACCTTACAACTTATTCTAGACAGTTGGGGCAATTTGGCACGCTTATCAATGAAAACTTCTTCACAATGCGTAAACTTTTCAATGACTTGTACCGGTGTAGGTACTATAAGAAAACTGTATTTGTTCAAACATGCCAAATCAGTCATCTGAACTTTGTTTCAAATGTCTACATTTGTTTGCAATAATGTCCAAAAAATTGCATCAAGATTGATAAGGCAAAAACATTCAAAATTTCAATTACTATGCTTTGGAATGCAAATCTTTTCAATTAACAACCATAAGAATATAGTTTTTCAGGGTGCTAAATTTTTACCATGTGGCTAGTATCTTAGCACCATTTAAGCACCATGCAAGTGAGAAAAGCCAAGTGAATTTTTTTTCAACCATCCTATCCATGACATAGTACTTGACATCATCAAGAAAGTACCCCCCCATTACAACAATATTGCTTCAATGCTTTCACAATAGAGTATTAAAATATATATTGTTGCAAAATTGTAAGAGTATACTTTCAATGGATTGAGTATACCCCCATTGAAATTGTATTGTTGCAATATTGCAACAGTATGTTTTTAATATTCTATTGTGAAAGCATTGAAACAATATTGCAACAATATTGTTGCAATGGGGGGCTTTTTCATGATGATGGCAATGAAAAGTGATGTAGTATCCAAGAAGGATGATGTGGCATGTTTAGTCAAAATACTTTTTAGACACATTAATACAATTTGTGCACACCGTATTAAAAAGGTAGAATTAATGGAAAATCATTATTTTTAAAAATTTCAATAAATCATAAAAATGAACAAGAAAAATGATCAAACTTAGCAAGGATTAAATGAGTAAGTTGTTGTAAAAAGAGAAAATATTTAGTATTAGCTAGAAAGTCCAAAATAAAGTCTAAAGACCATCTATCATCAAGAGAGCTAGTGTAAGGATTAAATGAGTAAGTTGTTGTAAAAAGAGAAAATATTTAGTATTAGCTAGAAAGTCCAAAATAAAGTCTAAAGACCATCTATCATCAAGAGAGCTAATGTGCCTTATATTGCTACCACATTATAATAAAATAAAATAATTTTATTGATTTTTTAATTCAAAAAAACTTTCAAATTCAATAACTTTCAAATTATAGGTTCAAATGTCAAGTAACCAAGCCCTTGCACCCCTCACTACAAAGAATTTTCCGAAGGTAACAAGAATGTGATTGGAAGATGCACAATTGAAGAGATCTCACTATAACAAACAAACAACCTCATTTAAGGTATGGACTTTTGCTGGCAAAATGAAAGAATTACTTCATCAACATCTAGTGAGAATAAAGGATGGAAAGGTCATTTTTATAATGAAATTCATCATTTGTCATAAATCCTCAAAGGTTATGGAATACTTTGAAGATGAGAGCTTGATTGTTATACATTTGGAATTTGTTTTAGACATCTAGATGTTGTTTTAAAAATTCTACTTTGAATACAATTCTTACTTTATATATCTCACATGGGTTGTTTTACTTCCTACCTCTCCACTTGTATAAAGAGTTTTTCTTTTTCATTTATAATATATATCCATCTATTTCCTTTTTTATATAGCATACCAGCCATTCCATTGTAGATAGTTGGTTGGACAATTCATGAAGGTTACTAAAGCATGAGAAGCTCACTTCGGGGGAACTAGTATAGATTATCATTGACTACTGTACCACATGGATGTCGCAAAGAATTTGATTTCTTTTGGCTAGACCTACCATCCACATGCAAGAAGGAATGCCTTTGCCATCCATGGACAATCCACTACAATAGCCTTAAACCTTACCAATGGTGCAAATGCATTGTCTACAAGCAAAAGACACGATTCTTGTGCACCACTTGTGTGGGCACTTATTTGTATGTAGACATATGTTTTGTCAAAGTGCATACTTAGAAGAAGTGGGCATTGCGAGTAATTTTCCTTTCATGGTGTTGAAAGATTGGTGTTGCATGATTTAGTGATGATACTTAGGGGTGGTTAGTACAAGGGTGTAGTGGAGGTAATGGAGGACAACGATTGAATCTATTGTTTCAACTTGTAACATATGCAACAATCATTGGTACTTCATATGGTTGTTTGGAGATGGAAGCCTTGGACAAATAGGAATTAGTTCAAGAAATGATGCTGCTTAGTAGGAATTGATGTTTAGGTCATCAATATGTTTGGGCATGATTGTAGGTTCCTTAGCTTTGCAAGTGTATTTTTTCATTTGTTGATGCACTATGTACTTTAAACTATATTTTTGCAACTATAAACTTTTCTATTTTAAACTATCACTTTTATTCACTATACTCTGCCAAATATAGAGCTTGGGTCTTAGTCTAAGTCATATTTTGGTGGATAGCTTCCTTGTATTCTATCACCATTCATGACCTTATAATATATTCTCAATCTATTCAAGTGGCTTTGATAGTTGCTCCATGAATTTTGAAGTGGTACATAGATACGAGGGTGTATTATTGAGTAAGCAGCCAACTTGTAAGTTACCCCTGCACATTGTTTCTAGATTGCCTTTTACTCTACGTTGTCTAACTCCCAAATTCATGGCTATAGTGTTAGCTCCTATAAGTATAAAAAAAATTGCAAATTAGTGGAGGAGTAGATACTTGTTGACCTTAAATCCAGTAAAAAATTTTGTACAAGAATCCACTTCCTTTGGCTCTAGCAAATTTTCGAAGTACTACTCTTCCTATTTTGTGTTACCAATAATTTTCAACGGCACTTTGACCATTATAATCTTCTAATCTATACAGTGAAAACTTCCCAAATTTCCTTGCAGTTGGAAACCCTAACCCTCATGCAATTTTAACTTTAAATTTCAATGAAGCTTGAAGTTATTGTTCATTGTAGAAACAAAGAAATTGCAATGTTGTAGACATCATTTTTGGACTTCTTATGCCAAATTTTGTGGCGTGGGATCCATGACACCTAGAATTTGGGCAACATGTGATAGTGCTCCTAGAACTAGTTTATGGAATTTAGTAAAATATGCTACCTTCAAGACAAACAAGCATCAATTTTGGCTACCTTTAGAGTGAGTAGTATAAAAACAAAATAGAAAAGAAAGGATGCTGTAAGTTATAAAGGATTATTGGGATTACTGTAACACCAAACTGACCAAATAAGGTGGAGCACCCAATGGCATCAGTGTACCCAATGGCCTCACTTTTTCCACACGATAGTCATTTCAAAACTGAAATGTAGATAAACTGTACATAGCTTATTTTTTTATTGACCAAAATAATAAGTTATTTATAGTCTACTTTACATTTATGTTTTCAGAATCATTGTCTTACCTAGAAAGTGCTTAGATGCTAATTTCAATGTGGAGGAAGTTGCAAATTGGCTATCGAATTCTATTGTTAGTTGCAATTTTGGCAAAAATCTAATTTTTTCAAGGATTTTCTCCAATGGAGCAAACTGTTTGAGCCAGGCAGTTCTGTGAACGCTTGGCACGCCGGGGGCGCCTTGAACCCCAAGACAGCAACGTCAGCCCCTGAAGCATCGGCATGGCAGAGGCGCAGCCACGTGGCCAAAAGATCGCCGGTGGCGCCCACCTTACTTTTTCATCCAAAGTCAGAACAAATGGATGAGAAACATCCGTCCCACTCAGTCGCGATCTCCAGAACTGCGTGAACGCAACACAAGAGCTTCTCCACTCCACTCCCTGTTGTGCCCACCGCTTGCGTCCCCGGGCCTCCGGTGCAATTCCATCGCCAAATCTCCGTTTAGGGTTTTGGCTGGGGCGCATTAAACCCCTGGCCACTCGACCCGCGGGCGCGTGCTTCTACTTCTTTCTTTCACTTCACGCCTTTTTTTCTGGCCTTTTTTTCGACTTTCTTTTAATTGGTTTTGCGAGGAATATTGTGGCGGCGGAGGTGAGACGATTTGCGTCGGATTCTTTGTTGCGTTACATGAGCTTCTGATCGGGATTTGTGGAGTTCATTCAGGGTTTCGGAGGTGGTAGGCGAGCATGTGATTAGCAGGTGAGTATTTGTGAAATGTTTGCGGAAGTCTTCTTGTTTTTTTGGTGTGTGTTTTGGATGATCGTGCGGCAGCTTGTGTTTGGTGTCTGGATTTGAAGTGATGTGGAAAGTATTTTTTTGCAGATCAGCATTGTAGGGTTTTCTTTCGTTAGGTGTGTGGGGAGGGAGTCTTTTATTTTGATTTTTTGATTACAGGCGTTTTGATTTCGTTTTGATTTTGGGAATAGGGCGCCATTAAACGATTTTCTGTGTTCATTGATGTTGTTGTACCACATCTTGATTCCAGTTGCTAACTTACATCAAGACTTCGGATATGACATAGAACTGACTTGGGGGTTTACTCATTCGGAGTGTCTAGGCGGGTGAATTTTTGAAAGTTGAAGGTTGCTTTTACTTTAGATCGTAGTTGTAGGACTTTTCCTTTTTGCTTGGGTATATAGGGAACGGGAGATATGATATATATATATATATATATATATATATATATATATATATATATATATATATATATATATATATATATATAATATAGTTTTTGTTGGAATGAGTGCGCCATCAATCTGTTGTTACATTGGCTGATGATTTTCAATGCATCTCAATCCCAGTTGTTATAGCAACACTTCTTTTTTGATATAAAGCCTCGTTTCCGTTCCAGATTTCGGTATTTTGGTTCAGTGTGCATACTTTGGTGAATTTCGGAGGTCAAAGGGAACTTAATTCTTGAAGTTTGCAGTGGAGGTTGCAGGCATGCGTATCCTGCCTGTTTCTAAATGGGATCAGATTTTCCGCTCCTATCGCTCAGGCGGTCTAGGACGGACAGGTTGCAACGATGTCGCTGGAATGGTGAAGAGGGTTTTTTCAACGCAGTATCGGAAAGGGTTACCTGATGGTCATGAGCGGGCTTCTGTAGTTTCATCTATTCGTGCCGGCTTTTCGCAAACAGGGGCATGGAGAGTCTTTACAGTGCCGAGGTGGAGGTCTTTGGGAACGATTGCTGGGGCTGCTGCTCCAAGGTTAACAGGGGCAAGCCCTGTACAGGTTGTACGTCAGGACGGGTATTCGTCTTTATTTCAACTCTGGAAAGCGAGGCGCTTGAAAGAATTCGACTGTCATTTGCAAGGGATGAGAGAGTTTTCGTATCGAAAGTTTCATGATGGACTATATTGGAGACCAGCCGTTTTTGTCGGTTTGGCTGACAATAAAAGTAAGGTATATTCGTCTACAACCTTCTTCGTGAACTGTTACTCTGGTCAGGGATTTTTTAGTGGCTTTTGGCTACCCAGTCCAGGTGCTTTTTCTCACAATCCCCATAACCTTGCCGATTTAATGGCAGATTTCAGTTGTGGGGAGGACTGTGTGTTTCATTTTTTATTTAAAAAATATTTTCGTCCCTAAATCTTAAGACACCAATTGAACAGAATTCTACTCCTGAAGTTTTAATTTCTTTAAGTCGTATTTTCAATCTTATTAGTTCCTTGCTAGGATTTACGGTATATTACCCGTAAAAGTCGATTCAGTGAAGGAGCTTGACTATATGTATTTTCTCTGTTGCTTGTCTTTAGGTGCTGTTGCCATCATTGGCTTTGCTGGTGGGCGAGGCTTTGCATCAACGGCATAGGGCACCCGCTTCGGCCGAGCAGCTTCATGGGAATTGGGAATTGACTAGTCAGAATCAGGAATCAAGCCTCAAGTCGGTGTTTAACGAGGTATGTGAAAGTACTTTTTTTTTAATGTTTTCTCCTACTCGCTGTCATGCCCGCCGACGTTGACATGGAGGTACAAGTTTGAGTACAGTGGAGTAATGTTGTGGCTAATGAGGCAAATTACTGATATCTACTTTCCTTGTTATTGGTTGGATTTTTGATGGGAAAGACAGTCGAAGGAGTTTTATTATGGTGCAGACTGATGTTTTTGGTGGCACTCTTTACGCCGTCCCTTCTTGTTGGGGCCTTTGTCGACCTCGCGGATGGTCCGCTGCGGAGGTTTTGGTTGCGCCTTCTACTGTGGTCACTTGAAACTGCGGGTAACATCTTTATATCCAGAGATCATTTGTCCCTCCTTCATCTCTTGTTGAGAGTGCGTCTGAATGAGTACTCATTGGCTGGGCGATGTGACGTCCGCTTGGCGTTTCGTTTTTTCTTTGATATAATTATCTCTAAGCTTTGATATTTTTTAGGCTGACGCTATCTCTTCATGGTTTCCTACATAGCTGCTCAAAATTGTTATTTTGTGTTCTCCAGGTCCTGCATTTATTAAGTGGGGACAATGGGCTTCGACGCGTCCTGATATTTTCCCCGAAGACGTTTGCGATAAGCTGTCTAGGCTTCATATGCAGGTTTGTGAATTTTTGCTTGAAATTCAAAACTACATTGCAATCAATAATTTCTCCCGAGAGAATCTTCTGAACTTTTGCAGTAGGTATCTTTTCTGCTGTAATAATCTATGTGTTGGTTTGGCAGGCGCCTAAACATAGCTTTGCGGAGACGAGGAGAATCATGCAAAAAGCTTTTAGAGTTCCTATCGAGGAATTATTTGACGAGTTTGAGCCGGAGCCCGTGGCATCTGGTAGCATCGCTCAGGTATGCATCGTAGTTTAGAGTGCATCAATGTACGTTACAGTCATTGGGCATGGTCTGTTCGACATCATGTATTGAATTATGGTCGTTTTATACTTTTGGGGGGGTGAACATAACGAATCTTTGTGCGGTTGTGGTTTTGCGCAGATCCATCGGGCTGTACTAAAGAAACCTCCTGGAAACGGTCCTCCGCTAGTTGTTGCTGTGAAGGTAAATGAAGTATTCATGTCACAGTTCTTAAGGCTAGTTACAAGCACAGTTTTTTCTTTTTCTTAGTTCTCAAATTTTCGTGTTTTCCTTTCGGAATGTCTGGTTGTTTGCTTGGTGAGATGGTTTTCACGTTCATTGTATGTCATATTCCAAGGTCTAGCTAATTTAGGGACTCATTATGTTTTGTTACGGGCGATTTTGTTTAGGTTCGACATCCCAAGGTTCACGATCTTCTCCAAAGAGATTTTGTTATAATCAGATATTTAGCCGCGTTGTCCACGATGATTCCGGGCTTGCAGCACTTGCAATTGGATAAGACTGTTCAGCACTTCGCTGCTTTTATGACCAGACAGGTGTGTAATGATAACACAGAATGTCTGATTTTTCTCCGAGTCAAAAAAAACTCTGATTCTGTCCAGGCGCAGTGTGTGCTTTCGTTGCCATCACTTCCTATTCATAGATGCGTGCTGAAGTTAAAAAAAATCTGGAGCATGTGCAGTTTGATTATATATTTTATCGTCTTTTTCTGCTAGTGATGTATATCAACGTTTGCTCATTTCCGTGTGGTGTGACAGGTGGATTTAACTTTGGAGGCTGCACACCTTCAGAGATTTATATACAACTTTAGAAAGTCAAAAGATGTTTCTTTTCCAGCACCCATTTATCCATTGGTTCATCCCACAGTTTTGGTAGAGGTTAGTCTTTATTTGCAACTTTAACCTTTCCCTGTCTATTGTTGCGGTCTTGTCTGTTCAGTCTTTCGTGTGTAATTGCCTTTGGAGGAAAAATTACTTATTGAGATGCCTTCTTGGGATTGATTTCTGTCTCAGACTTATGAAGAGGGACTTTCAGTGTCCAAGTATGTGAATTCAGGGCCCCTGACCAAAATTCACTCTCGGCTTGCATATATTGGTAGCAGTTGCCTCTTAAAGATGATGCTGGTAAGTAGTGATGCTTTTGTCATCCTCATTTTGAATTTAATGAAATTGTGGAATCGAGCGCTTCAATGTTCTGTTCTGTACCATAATATATATATGGATCTTTATATGGGAGGATTTTTTCTTGGCACGGAATTTATCGTTTATGCAAACATGTTTGAGAAGAACTTGTATCAAGATCAACCTCAGTATGATTGAACTTGACCCAGATAGCGTTCAATTGTGTAATTGAGGCCTTTATCCAGGGCAGCGAATTCTCACACATGTCTGGATTGATGTTGCAGCAAGACAATTTTATTCATGGAGACCTACATCCAGGAAATATTTTTGTGCGTTTTGTGAACAATGTTCCCAAGGTTGTTCTTCTAGATGTCGGCATGACAGCTGAATTGAATGCTCACAGTCGGGCGGTGATGTTGGATCTTTTTAAGGTGATTTCAGTCTCATCATCCTGTTTCATTAGACTTTAGTTACAATACATTGGTTATAGCATTTGCTTCACTCTTGTTTTTTTTATGAAATCTAGTCTAGAGCAGTGAGTAAATCCTTTCCAATTCAAGGGTCATCGGTCTCCCTTGCAGGTAAATGGCTTGGTGCTCGGTTTTTGAGGGGAGTTCTTGTGATTCATCTCGTTGATGTCAATGCTTTGTAAATTAGACTGCCTTTTTAACTGCTTTAGTGTACTGCAGGCGATTGCAATAAAAAACGGGCATGATGTTGCTACTTGTACGTTGCAGTTTACAGATGATCAGACTTGCCCTGATCCAGAGGTAAATACTTCTTATTTTCATTAATCAGTTTAAAGCATACGAAGGTGGAATATTGAGCTTATTGTACAGTTTTATTTGGGGCATTTTTTTACGCCGCTGATTGGCTTTCCGTTGCACTCAGCTATTACAATGTCGTGTACTGTTTTCGTTTTATCTTTAATCAGTTGTCGTTGCGTGTGGACACAAGCCCTGATTTCGTTGGTATTGTTTCTGGATACGAACAGGCCTTCAAGAAGGCTGTGGATGACAAATTCAAGGAATATTTGTCTATTCGAGGGACAGCAAAGAATACTGGCGAGTGCATGACAGAATTGTTTGACCAAATACGTCAACATCGTGTCAATATGGATGGTGATGTGTGCACCGTCATGGTCACCACTTTGATACTAGAGGTATACAATATACCTTGTAACTGTTTCCCTCTTTGTTCAACATTCTCCTATTACATTTCAAAAGTTTTTTCGCTGTATCTTAGCCGATTTGAAACCGCAACCATCTTTTTTTGAAGAATAACATGTGTTAATGGAATGCTAAACGTCTCTTAAGTTTCAGGAAACTTTTACTGGAGATCATAAATCAATTTTCTATGTATTTGGCGTCTGCTAGAAGTGTTGCATTTGCAATGTTGGTTCATTTACTGACATCTTCTAATCTAATTTAGTAAATGAGAGGATCTGACGTGTTGCTGTGAAATGTTTGATACAGGGTTGGCAGAGGAAATTAGATCCCGACCTTGATCTTTTTAAGATGTTGGAAGGATTGTTGACGAAACATGAGTATGCAGTTTCGTTTGACTACACCTTCAACGCAATTGCTGCTCCATGATGCTGTCCATGCCAGCGCTCCTTATTAGATTTGTTAATTGTTTCTTCAATAAGAAAATTTCACGATATTGGCAGATGCGATTTGAGATGGATTGTGACTCATTGTCTCGTGATGTTGATTTGGCGTTTCTCAATGTGTTTTTGAATCCACTTTGAGCAACTCAATTTAGAAATAGATGTGCATAGAGTCGCCAAAGTTTATGGAAAACAAGTAGCAAGGCTTTGAGACAATGTATTCTTTGGGGTATTTTTGGACCAATTGAGAAAATTGTATAAAATATGAAGATAAATCTAAAATGTACGATTATTATGTACACATTAGAAGGGATTTGATGACATAAGAGGACCTTTCTAGGCTTGTTCCCCTTACTATGAACCAGCTACTATTGATAAAATATTTTCAAATTGAAAAAGTTGGAAAATTGAAATAATAATAATAATAAATTAATTAAATAATATTATTTGGTATCGCATGGGCTTAGCCACATCAGATTGATGTGGTGTACTTTCCATTGTTCCCTATTGGTCAGAAACTCCTAGAAACTTGCAATCTTGTTTTGGGGTCAAAAATCATCTAATGAAAAATATAAATTTGATAAAATATGTGTTTTATTGTAAAATACTAATGACTTTTATTAGTATACAATATGCAATGTAAATAGTGTGGGAGTGCTAGAAGATAATAATAATAATTAACATGAAAATGGAATAACATTTATATAACTCTTTTGTAAATGAATGTAGTATGCAATATAGGAGTATATAGTGCTAGAAGACAATAATAATTGACATGAAAACGGGTAAAATTTTAATATAACTCTTTATTATTTTAAAATACTAATGACTTCATCCAAATAATTGGGAGTTTGCAATACCTATCAACCTTCAAAAGTCTTAAACTTTTCATTCAAATGACTAGAAGAGTGCATACCTATCAACCTTCAAAACCCCATGACTTTGTATTTTATGCACTAAAGTTTGCCCAATTTTATTAAGTGGTTATAGAGTGATGAGGTGAAATGTCTTTTTGTTCTTGATAAAAGTTAATAACAAGAGATGTGGGCCTTAGAGAATCACCTTCAAAAACAATATTATATATCAACATCAAAGAACTTGTTCTCGCAACATGTAGATGGGGATTATTCTTAAGAATTGAGTAAAAATTGTTTCTAAATAGGGGGATTACAAACATATATCTATTGTAACTACATGTGTTAAGAGGGTATTAACCCCTAAGGACCATTGTCCCTTCGGGGGACAAATGGGATTTTGGGCAAATACCTACAGTCTCAATTTTTCATTTGATTTTTTGAACTTTTAATGAAGATAGAGAAATTGATTAGCTTTGTGGGAATGTCATTTTTTTCATTTGGTGCCCAGGAACAAAAGTTATGACCAAATAAATTCAAAATAGAAGAGAAGAGGCAACAAAACAAAATTTCAAAAATTTGAATTTTTTTTCCCTCATAGATTATATTTTGTCTACATGGAAAGCTTTGATTCATTCTATTTAGATTTATTATGAGAAAATTATGGACAATCTTATTTTTTGGGCAAATAAAGCATCTTCTAGAAAAATAACTTGTATGATTCATTTATGAATGCAATTTTTACAGTTTTAAAAAAAAAGGTCCACATGGTTTAATTCATTTGCTAAAATAATATCATCATTAGGATTAGTGCATTTTAATTCCATCTTAAAGATGTTAATTATTTTTATTTTTTATTTTTATTTTTTTTCCTAGACTCTCAACTCAATTCTCCATTGTAAAGATTTAGAGCTCAAAACTTTGTAGTGCAAAAAATTAAACTTAAGAAGGTTCAAAGTCAAATAATCTAGTCTTGCACTCTCGCAATGTGCTAAAAAACTTGTTTTCTTCACTTTAAACACAGATATCTTGCAATCTATGTCAAAATTTCTGAATTTTTTTCCACTAGTTAGGTGTAAGATCCTATTGTTAGATGTGCAAAAAAATACAATTTTCAATTTTTTTTCACTCTTTGCTATAGAAATGACAATTTTGAGTATTTTTTCACAAAAAGGGCCTTGGTCCTTTACATTTAAATGGGGCTATCACATTTTTGGAATACTTGAGGTATATTCTAGATATCCATAATTCTGTTTTCATTGATAATTTGCCAATTTCATCCAAGATTTTTTTTTAATTTGAAGTTATTCAATTTCATTATGTAAAAATATTCAAAATATTCAAAAAAAAATTTACACAATATGATTCATATTGTAAAATAGAAAAGAAATTATTGTAAAAATCATAAATATTCAAAGTAGATTTTCAAAGTAGGCATATTCAAAGTAGATTTTTAAATTATTCCTTTTTTAGGAACTTGTATTCCTCTCTCTTAATTTTAATTTTGGCCATAAAAAAGATCTTTTTTAAATTTGAGACCAACTAATGAAATGAAGCTTATGAAGTCTAGTTTCTACTTCAATTTTAAAATTTTAAAATTTTAAAATTCAATATTTTGTTACAATTTGCACCTTGAGCCTTATTTATAAGCACATGGGTGTTGATGCTCTAAGGTCTTCATGCCACATGCAAACTAGGGAGCCGATGTTTCTTGGCGTTTTTGTCTTCTCTTCTTTAACACAACCTTCTAATACAACCCTCTACTAGACTCTTGTGTACATGGACAACAATCTTCTTGGCATTTCATTTTTGCCAAATTAATCACTCATGTCTATGTCTAAACAATTGTGTTGTGGCTACTAATAAATGGGGTCATCCATTGCCGTTGTTGTGTTTGTGAATTTCTTGTAGAATTGATGGATCACAAACTTATAGGGTTTGACTAATACCTTGCAATGTAAATCGCATTTTGTTATCTTAAGATGGAAGCAACAATGAGCTTTGTATTGTATTTGTTCTTGGGTACCCTTGGTAATAACCCTACCTCTACTCCTCATGCTCAGTTCCTGTAGAACTCATGTCACTATGTTTGATATTTGTAATTTGCAACAAATTGTCTTGTGGTCATTTGACAAAAGCTTAACTTATGCATGTCCAATAATCTAGGCAATGTCATACTATTCAAGTTTTTGTTCTTGAATAGTGTAGTGAACTTCTCGTGTAAAGTAAAGATGTTTGATGTCACTTTTCATCTGTATGACAGTAGATCCTTGCATCTGGTAGACCTTAATGCGGAGAGGCGATAAACTAAAATTGGGCTTTATGTTCAATTTAGTAGTGTTGAGTAGTCTTACAAGACTTTCTTTGTCTTCATTGATTCTAGTGATGTGAAATTTGGACCTTTTCAAATCTTACTTTGTCAACATTATCTCTCAAGTTGGTCATTTTCAAATTATGAAATCCTTGTTCCTTTAGGGGTAGACAATAACCAAGTTTTAAGCCTTTATTTGAACTATTCTATTCAAAATTGCCAAGCTATGCCTTAGTTTTAAGACCAAGATCTTCAAGGTCAAGATTTTCTTCGTCATATGTCATTGTTATGAGGTCAATATATACAATTATGTACACATCATTGAGAGCTTTACAGTTTGGAAAAGATGCATTGCGAGTCTTATATAAATGAAGATGGCAAAAAAAGAGTGCAACAATTGCATGTATCATTGTGACATTTGAACTGAATACTACTTTGATAAGGTTGCAATGTATCGATGTGTAAATGTAAAATTAATTTTGAAGGTGCATGTAGATCAAGATTTCTTGGGGTGGCCATTTGCGTTGTCAAACTAGCCTATAGTATATGAGCGTAAGAGAGTAGCAAAGAATTGGTAGAAAAGTAGGTAGATTGACTACAATTAGTAAAAGGCGCTAGCTTCATTAGCAATGAAGCAAGAAATCGAGAATTGATCTAAATAGCTTGAAAGTTATAGTGAAAGGTATGGTCTTTTACCAATCTTCTTAAACTCCATAACAATTTTGAGTAGGTCGTATGGAGATTTTCATTTATTCAATTTTACTCAGTTTTTGACCAATACGTGCAATGTTCTTTATTGATTTTTTGGTGATATAAAACTTGGCTAATCTGAATTGTTTTTTCACAATATGATTAATTGATTTAAATATGCATAATAGCCTGGATTAACTCAGATCTCCGAACAATGCGTAAATCTTCTAGGAATTCAAAAGCTAACCTTGTTTAGAGAGAGATGAAGTTGCTTTACATCGCCAAATTGACTGAAGAAACCTGTTAAAATGAATCAAAAGAGTTGTCTAAATTAGAGAGGGCATACTTCTTCCAAAAAAAACCAGAGCTCTAGGGTTTAGGGTTTGTTTTGAACTCTCAAATCCTAACTCCTAAATTTATGCACATTTTGAATCTTAAGGTCCCTCTCATCTGGTCTTTATAAAATCCGTGAGGAATCTGCCCAACATGAAGAATAGCCGAATTCTCCAACTAGGAATCACTTTGCTCTTCTTTCCTTGTTTCGACACATACTTTCTGGTCTGTTGATCATCCACCACAATCATTCACCAAAACAAAAAAAATTGCGCTATCTTAACTAATTCAACTTCCAATTCAACACCTCAACAGGGAAAAAAGCACGGAAGCATGAGTGGCACTCTCTCTTGGAACAAACCAAAATACTGCCAGAAATAATTCTCTAGACTCTCACTATAAAAAGTAGCCTTCACAATAGGGGTAGTCACACCTTCTCCATTCCAGGTCCAAATAACGGAGAAGTTCCGCATGGCTGTTTCCAGTTGGGCGCCCGCGTCTTTCAGAGCAACCATTCCCCGTTAATCCGCCAGTCTTGTTCTTCACCTGAAGAATTCGGCGTCCGGAAGTTTTCCCGGTTATTTTTTCATCTTCCAACTTCGAAAATTCACCCTCCCATGCAGATTTCATTGTCATTTCTTATTGCCCCATCATCGTGGCTCCTCAAGCGACCATCGCGTGGCTCAAGCATGCAACTCATTCTCTGTTTTTTCGTTCTCGATCCTTTGCACGTCAAAAACGGGTGTCACACCTTCTTCATGCGCAACACCAGCCCATTGGCTCCGTCTTTCTCTCACCAACTTCGCATTCCTAAAGAATTTTTGGTCTTCTGAGAAGGTGTGACTACCCCTAATATCGCCATCGCCATCGCCCTTCTTCGCCTTTGAAACCAAGGGAACGGTGGAATTCGGCTACTGCTCCACAACAACATGCTTATGTTTGGACTTTGAGCCAATCAACTCCGCTTGGCGGAGCCATTGCAGCTTGTTACCTACCTAGTCATGACTCCCCTCCATTCCTTGATCTCAACATTCCCCGCCCTGGCACCGAAGTTCCCGGATTCCCCCGTTAGGGGAGTGTAAGCGTCTCTTGATGGGCCCATGAAAAAAAGTGATTTAAAAAAAAAAATGTTCATTTTTTAGGTAGGGTAGTTACTTAATCCCTAAATGCCCAAGCCTTTTCAAGTGTGTTTTGACTATGAAAAAAGAGCATGGGCTTATAGTTAACCCCAATGAAGCAAATTGTGTTTTTTTCAAAATCTAACTGTAGATGTTTAAAGAGCTTGCTTATTAGTATGTTCACCAATTTTGAGTGAAAAATTGCATAGGAGTTGTGAGATTATAACAAGAAAAATGTTCATTTTTTAATTTTAGTATGTTGTCCCTCCCCGCAATGTTTCAAAAATTTGCACATAAATTTATTTTGGAATTGGAGGTGACATGAACAACTACAAATTGTGTTAGCACACTAAAATGTACTTTCAAAGAACTTAATTTCACATGAAAATCTATCAAATTCACTACACAATCCACCTTGCAATTGTTGAAATGTAATTTTTTTTATAAGTATGAATTGCAAATAACTTCAAATCAACACTTTCATGTTTAAATTTTCAATGGTGAAAATCATGAAAACACTAAGCTCTTTCCATTGGGACCATTTTCAAATCAAATGGATAAGTACAATTTTTTAGATCTCAAGTCAAGTGAAATTGGCAAAGTTGGGATAATGAAGTAAAATTAGCAAGCTTTACTCTACCACTAATGGACAAACATGGCTTTAAGGACCTCTCAAAAATCAATTGTTCAACTTTTTCAGTGAAAAATGAAAGTTTTCAATAGTTAACCCTAAAAACTGCCCCCCAAAATTTTTATAACGGTCATATGAATTTAACTGCCCATCCCAAAATGAGCCTGAAATTTCAGATCGACCATATATATGGTCGATCAGGCAGGTAGGAGTTAACCTAAAAATCTCCCCGGACTGTGCCCAGCAACCCCAACTAGGCGGGACGCAGGGGCCAGGGAGCCAGGCAGTGAGGCAGCTGACTCACAGCCAACCAGCTGCCCGGCTGCTGCGGCACTCCCGGCAGTTGCGGGAGGCACAAGCCGCAGGCCCGCGGCTGGCTGGTGGAGCCGTGGCAGCCCGTTTTATTTTTTATTTTTTATTTTATTTTCAAAACTATACTATGCATTAGTCTATGCCGGGAGGTTGATATCCATACTTGTAGACCCTCTTCAAGCCGGGTATTAGCCACTACAATTTTTTTTTATGGCGGTTGAAATCCGTCAAATATTACATGGAGGCAGCCAAATATCTTCCAATTTTTGGGGTTCACCGGTTGATTTCTGGTTTTTCAAATTTCTTATCGGTTTTGCATCCTTTAATTTCCAAATGCAACTGGTTTTTTTCCCAAATCCATCAGCTAACTTTGAGCTAGCCGCCAGTTTTTTCTTATCATTGATCCATGTGCTCGGATTTGGACAAAGTTGCAAATCAACCAAGCCATTTGCAATGATGGTGTACAATTAGTCAGATGAAGATAGAACAACCCAATTCTCACATTTAGAGTTTTGGCCCCTCCCATTTGCATCAATTAAGGTAGAATACTCCAAAAGCAACCATTTAGGAGCTAGTTTGACTTTTTCATAGGTTTCTATGGACAAAAGTATTTTTATATCATTTTTTAGAGAAAGAAAAATAGACTTGGAACCTAACACAAGTAGTTTTGTATTTTTCCAAACATTTTTTAATTACTTATAAATTTTCAAAGATTTGGGGTATAGGCACCTATTTGTGACTATAGGTCTTCCAAAATTCATCTACTTGCAACTTGTGAAGAGATGTGTAGAAATCAAAGACTATGATTGGCTCTTGCAATAGAAAAATAATTTTTGCCTAGATGCATTCAATTGCTAAAGTGGTTCATTCAAGGATCACCTCATTTCCATTCTCCCCTAAAGCTAGGGTCCATTTGAAGGAGAGTGCCTTTTTTACAGCACACTACCTTACTCATCCACTACCAACAACCTCCAATAGAACTATGGCAATTTCTTTGACTTGTTGTGTTCATGTGAAGCTGAAGGTCCCACCTTTGTAACAAATTATAAAATCACATTTGCCAATGTGGCAACCATAAGTTATGGTGCACAAGGTGCAATTGATCCAAGTTTTTGGTGATGCGGTAAGGTAGTCTGCTCTAAAAACGAGCAGCCTCTTCAAATCGCCCCTATATTTAGGCCTGAAATGGATAGTAGGTGGTCCTTAAATGGACCTCTCAAGCCATTGAGAGAATCGATAGAAAAACATTATTTATTGCAAGAGCCAATTGTTGGCCTTCATGTACTCAAATCACTTTAAAAGTTTCAAATGGTAGGATTTTGGAAGACCTAGGGTCACAAATGGGTGCCTACAACAATTTTTTTTAAAATTTTTAAGTAATTCAAAAATGATTCAAAAAATATGAAACCACTTGTGTGACGTTCTGCATCCATTTTTCTTTCTCTGAAAAATGATCCAAAAATATTTCTATTCATGGAAACCTTAAAAAAGGGAGACGAGGCAGTAAATGGTCGCGTTAAGGCCATACTACCTTAGAGGCAAGAAGTTGTGGAACATGCTGGAGAAGCAAGAGCTCTCTATAGAAGAGCAATTAAACTCAACAACAACCTTAATTGCTATCCACAAATTTTTTTCTTCTCTCAACTACATATATGTATAGAATATAAACCATGAAACCAATAAGAATCAATTCATTTCAAGATGTGTTGACCAAGTGGCAGATTTTAATAACAAGTTTACCATTAAATACTTTAGAATCCCATTGAAACTATTCCAAGGACATCCCATTCAATATGAGTGTATTTAATTCCTAAAGGATTTGACTATGTTTTTACCAAAAATGCTCCAAAATTGCCATCTCTAGTACAAATACCAAATTTTTGAAAAAAAACATTTTTGGACACATCTAACCGTAGGATCTTATACTACTTTGGTTTGAAAAGATGTGGAAAAAATTTCAGAAATTTTCACTATGTAGATTGCAAGATATGAGTGCTTGAAGTAACAAAAACCCTTTTTTGGCCCTGCAAAAAACCAGACAGCTGCACTTCACAAGGTTGAATCACAATGAAAAATTTCCCAAATAGTGGTTATTCTTTTAATTCATTCTTCAAGGCAAGTTGGATACATGCTCAAAAATTTTCAAATCATTTGGAATTATACAACATATAGGAAAAAAAATAGAAAGTAGAAAGAAGTAGAAAATGATCCAAAATACTAAATTGTTCACAATTTATTTATGGAATTGTAGAATGCTAATACCGATGGTTGTAATGTTGTAATAAACCATCTATGCCTATTTAAAAACTACCCACATAACTATCATCTCATTAATCAAAGCAGAATGATTCAAAGATTTTGACCTATATATAAATCTAGAGAACCAGTGTCAAATTTTTATTTTCTTAAAAGTGATTTTTAAAGAAGTTTTTTTGCTGCCTAGACTGCCCGCCAAATGTTGAAAATTACATATCATACAATAACTTTTTAACCATGTAGTCAAGAGTTATGAAAAATGTTGGACCTTAAAGCTACTCCTCGGGCATATGTTGTGTGAAAATTTTAATGAAAAAAATAAAATTTCTATTTGTAAAGAGCTGCCCAAAATTGCTATATTGCCAAAAAACACCATTTGGTAACATATATGGCTTCAAAGATTGAAGTTAAGTGGACTATAAACTTTATCCTTGTGTTGTACAATTTTCAATTTGTTGAACCCACTAAGGCAAACCTCCCTATTTGTGCAATGTAACAATTTCTACCACTTATAGTCAATGCCTTATATTTACATTTATTTTTTTTGACATATACACTACTAGTAGCGTGGCATAATTTCAATCAATTATCCTTCATCATGCATTTTTTTGACTATGTTCATTTTATCTTCTGCATAAAGTTATTTGTCCACATCTATAATCACCATGCTATAATAAATTTGTACAGTCCCTATTTGTCAAAGCTAACTTATTGATAAAAATTCCTATTATATGATATTTTTATATATCCTAATTTATATATATTAGAGTGTATAGTATTTCATGGACCCTATAGTAGCCATACATATTATATAAATTTTTCCCTCTTTGAATTAAATGAGCCCTATCTTTTAACTAATGTAGTTTTCTAAATTTTTTGTAGCAATCTCCCAAAGGTTAGTAGTTTGGTGCAAGTCAAATGTTTAGGGGACTATATCATGATGACAACCTATTCCCAACCACTTAAGCAATGCACCTATCTATGGCATGGGAAAGGTTGTGGAATTTTTTTCCTATGTAGAGAGATAGATTTAAGAAGGATTTCATAAATTTTGACATTTTTTCCCTCAAAAACAAAATTGTCATGAATTTAAAAAAAAAATTATATGTGTCCCATTCTTAATTAGTAGGCAAACCAATTTCCAACCATAGGATGTTTACAAAATCAATATACTTAGGTGATCATTGTAGTTTCTATGTACATATTGTGATCATTTTATGCTTTCAATGTACATCTATTGGACATTTCTGCTACTCTTGTTGCCCATGTTGCACGTGAGCTATTACCTACAATATAGTTGATTAGAAATGGAAGAACCTAAGCTGGAAATGGGTTGATTCTTTTAGCTTGACGTGTGGTGACAAAATTTTGTTGTGGTCTATATTGAAAAATTAACAAATCACCAATTGGTGGGACAAAAGAAATCAACAAACTTCTTTCCAAGGCAATATTCTAAGCCCTAGTGGAGATGCTCTTAGCAACTCTTTAGCATCGTTAATGACAATGCACTTGGAGAAGGGACGTGTTATCATATAGTTTAGTATGGGTCTACCCATAGTTTATCAATTTAGTCCCAACAAACTTTGAGAAATCATAGAAAATTAATTTCTTGTCAAAACATTATGAATGGCATGGCTTCTCTCAAATTTTTCAATCTCTAAAAATTATGTAAATCGACAAATAGCTTTTCCAAGGTCCCTAGATAGAAAATTTGTTGGATGGTAGGCATATTTATCTTAAGTCTTCACGTGCT
This sequence comes from Climacium dendroides, assembly GCA_950106755.1. NCBI lineage: Eukaryota > Viridiplantae > Streptophyta > Bryopsida > Hypnales > Climaciaceae > Climacium > Climacium dendroides. The sequence goes on from OX467091.1 coordinate 24,088,266, forward strand.
TGGGCTTAGATAAGTTGTAAAATAAACCAGCTACGGTATTCGAGTACAATTAGTAAGAGTAGGTTTCTACAAGTTTGTACTATTTGTAAGGCCACTATTTGTAACTTGCAATTGCACCTATAGATTTTAATCCTATAATAATGCGGCAATTTATAAGTGTTCAATGGATGACAGAAAATCCTTCTATGTAAGATAAAAGTGAAAATGTTCATCCTTGGAATTTTGTGTAGAAGTAGATCTTGTATAGTAGTTTGACCTCCAATGAGTGCTTTTTTATTTTTATTTTTAGCAAATGATTCACATTGTACAAAAAAGGATGAATTCTACAATGACTAAACCAACATCTCAAGATTAACCTTGGAAGAACATGATTCCTATGACCAAGATAGTCACCAAAGTATTCTAATTATTGAACTGATACATGCATTCTTTGTTTGTACAAGACAATTGAAAGAGAATACAATATGAATAGAGTCCGAATTAGCAACCAAAGGCAAGCATCTTTATCAAATTAAACTCTACAATTTTCCTATGTTTCTATTGAGCCACATTCTAAATATTAGAAATGAATTTTGACAAATAATGGGACCAAACACGCTACAATAGAACTTCTCTAAAGTGAACTTTTTTAAAGCAATGACCTCTCTAAAGTGATGGAGTATTGATTGCCCAATTCCACACTAAACCCAATCCCAAACATACACATCAAAGAAGTTCTTTGAGATTCTTGAGCATGGTCTAGGGGCTATTAAGGTAATAGGCTCAAGCTCTAAAACCGCCCACATCCTCAAAATGTATACTATGCATACATGTTGCTTTCTCATAGCCTTTAACAATGTACAAATTGTGTACATTTTAGGAGGTGGGTGATTTTTAGAGTCCTATGCCATTTCAACTTCAAAATTTTATAATTAATTCCACAAAGCTCCAAAAAAATATGAAACGACTTGGATTAGATGCCAATTCCACTTGTCTTTCAAAGGAAAATTTACTGAAAATCATTTCAAGAAGCTTCTCATCCCCAAGAGTCAGTTTCAGCTCTTAGGTGGGCAATTTCTGGACCTATTACCTTACTTCATAGAAGTTAAACTGTAGTATTAATTTCAACACGTGTCTCATTCTCATGAGGAATTGAACCTTTTTGACTTCCATGCCACCTATTTAGCAGGCTCGAATGTGCTGTGACACATGTGTGATTTTCATTTGATTCAACAAGTTTTGAACTTTTCAAAGTATAGCCTCCCTGTGGGTAGAGATATGAATATGTTACTTCATTTGCACTGTGACTTCCATCACCTACACTTTTCCCTGCAATTAACTTACTTAATGGGAAGAAAATCAGTGCTGTCAAACCATGCTGTAGGTTGAAATACCTCCAAACTCTGAAGATATTTTCACTCTCAGTCTGAAGAAGATTCTAAACTCGCATGCGATGCATCTTCGACAATCTTTAGAACAATTGTAGAGTTCCACTGACTCACAATAATTGTACGGCTGTGTCGTACAGTCCCACTTCTTCAGTACATCCACGAAGCAGCGACAGATAATTGAATGCATGCGCACCCTGTTTGCAAGCTTCTACGTTAACTCTTACATCTAAGGTATTGTTGCTGCAATCCATGCGAGTTGTAGGAATTTTGTAATCGAGGTCATTATAGCTTGCGTGGAGAAGAGTTACGGTTTGTAATTGGAATTAGACTTCTCCTTGTTATGATTTTGGTTTAGAAAGAAGACTCGATTCGAGTTGCAAGCAACATTTGTAGATTGGATTTGCTGCACTTCTGCCGGATAAATTTGAACTGGGAGGGGGCAGAATTTGGAATTCAGTACCTCGCATCAGGTAACAGACTCGGGCTCTGCCGTCAGGGATTCTGTGGCTGTCGGTGCACCTTTGCAGAGGCTCTAGACAAGGGATACATTGTGAGTGATGGATCAGGGTGTACGATTCCTAATCCCGAAGCCCTTCATTACTGTCTTTGTTTTCGATCGCTCATGGAAGTGTGCTTTTGCACAGATCATTGCTCCTGCTTGTTGACAGAAATGTGGTGAAAGTTTTGGATGAGTCGAGCGTGGCATGAAGATTGAAAGGCATGGAGGTTTAAATAGGAGCACCTTCGAACTGTTCAGGTCAATTTTGTGAACGCTTCGATTGGCCTTTGTTTTTTTCAACTCTGAGGGTGGAGACACCGAGGGAAGCAGCGAATTTGATTTTCATTCGGTGATTTAGGGTTTCCTTCCTTTGGATAAACAGTCTTCATTCTTCTTCTTTTGGGGTATGGCGTCAAGCAGTACGGGCAGTGAGGGCGCTAACAAAATTCCGGAGGATCTCGTTCTGTCATGGACAAGAGATGTAACCACCATTAAAACATTTGAGACACTCGACGAGAGCGATCGACAGCTCCTGAAGGAGCTCATTCAGTGTGTGCACGAAGACAAAGATGCAAATGCCACCAAACAGAAGCTGTCGGTATTGTTAGGCACAGGCAAAGATCGAAAATCCGTTGTAACTCGTGCAAGAGTACTCACCAGGTTAATAGCAATCGCTCTAGGTTTTAACCCTGACGATATTACAGTTGACTCTGAAACTGGAAAAGAATCTTGGCGCCCATCTGAGGATTTCCTAACTGCTCTTCGTCCGAGGTTGGTTGAAGCATTTCAACATGACAATACTGTTCTGAGCTACCTCTTTAAGGGCGCACTGGAGGCAGATGACGAAGTCATGACTGTGATCTTCTGTGAACCTCGTTTTTTTAAGAAGTACCCGGTCCCTTACTTCCAATGGTGCGACCTAGCCGCTGTTCAAGAGATTTCAAACCTCTGGATGTCGCAGGACTTTGTAAGAGGGTGCTACTATAGAGTCTTGGAGCCCCTTTTTAACCAGGTGAAGGCGGAGCGATCGTATTGGATATCAGAGGAGAATTTACTTGAGGCGAAGATGATGTTGTGTGAGCTTTTGCAGAGACGTACAGTGAAGGCTGGAGCTCGTCTCCTTGAGGTTATGTTATCATTTCGGAATGATAAAGCGTACAATGTTCTTGAAGTAGTCAAAGGGCTGGTTATCCTCCTGGTAGGGAATAAGAACGGCAAGTTCAGGAAATGTATTTTTCGAGACTTTGAGAATCGGGATCGAGAAGCGAGGCGGCATTTACGAGGCTCCGATCAAGTGCCTGGACACCATGGCCAATCCATAACCATTGGACCTTCTAGTGCTCAGGCTGATTCGAATCTCCTTTGCTGGGCAGCCCGACGTGGCTATTCTAACCTAATTTCGTGCATTTCTGAAGGATACACGGAAGCACGTCAGATGTCTTCCCATGAGAGTCTTCTTGATGCAGCTGAAGCGCTGACGGTTAGTTTGTTGTGGAAGGTGGCCCTTTGGTGTGCCACTCGACACGGGCAGGATTTGGTGGTCATAGAGCTCACACGTCCTGAATGGGTGAAGAATATCGACTTTAATGACTACAGTGGGATTCAAGGGTGCTTGCCCCCTTTGCATTTGGTGTCTCTTCTTGGGGATAGAAGCTTGTTGCGCATACTGTGCATGAGTAAGGTGAACATCGAATCTGGTGCCTATAAGACGGATTACTTGGGGAAGACTCCTCTTGATTACGCCATGCAATTTCAACTGACCACCAGGAATTCCAACGAAGGGATGCACTTTCACGTTTTCACCAACGATGTCAAAGAGAGGATGCAATTTGAAATTCCTAACAACAATGAGTTCAAAGAAAGAACGCAATTTCATCCTGTACCGAGATGCACCACTCCAGGGCCGCAATATAATTCCTATTATACAGAACGGGCGGAATTTCGCCCCTATTCCACCGGAGCATTGTCAATGCCAACTCCAAGATGCCGAAGTTGCATACGAGAACTATTGCAAATGCCTGGTGTGGCAGACCGTTTGAAGGAGCTCAATGACATGTATACCACCCAGGCCAACTTTGTGCTTGTTGGTGCGGCACTCATAGCCAGTGTGGCATTTGCTGGATGGTTGCAACCTCCCCTTGGTTATGCAGACTACTTCCAGTTCACTCAACCTAGTCCCCCAGCTCCAGCAGGTTCATACGAACAATATATTGCTGTAGAAGGACATCTTAAAGTTCAAATGTTTGTGGTCTTCAACGCCTTGTCATTCTTTTTGGGCATTGGCACCATGTTGATTGGAGCTGAGGCAACTTTGTTTGTTCACGACAACGATGAACGAACAATAGCCTTGATGAAAGTTCGAAAATCAATCAAGTGGATGCTTGGATTCTTCATTACCTCTATGGTGTGCATAATGGTCGCCTTTATATGTGCAGGATTGGCAATCCTACCTCCAATTCGAAGATTGGAGTGGAGCATGATAGTTTCTTTATGTTTAGGTGCGTGTATTTGTTTAATTCCTTTGAGTTGGATATTGTTCTCTTTGACTAGAGATCGAATAGTGAAGCTAAAAGATCGGATGGTAAAGTTCATCCTGCCCAAAGAGAAGAAATTAGATGCTTCTGTCAACGATTTGCGCGGGTCGCTTGTGAATGAAGTGGATATGAAGACATTACAAGATGAGAAGGAAAGGAGATGTCGGAAGCAACCGTACGCGGAATCTTGGAGCCCATACGTCAAGCCAGACATGGAAAATCGATTCCCGAACCTTATCAGGCGAATGCCCTCATTCAAGGAACATGAAAGCCCATCCCGCCTACACCCCCCACGAGTGGAAGTATACATCCCGCCTACATCCCGTCGCCGCTCTTGGGCATGAAGGAGGTTTGGGATCCTGTACATAGTATGTTGAGCAGAGTAGCAGTTTGACCAATTAGCAGCATTAACTATCAATTTAACGGCAGAGGTCCCTGTTTTCGAAGTTGACTCCGTTGATCTCACGAACGGCGAGCTCCCAGGCGAGCTGCCAGGAAACCTAAGGCGTTCATACTACAGATAATTGTAGAGCTTTCTTCCAATCTTGACCTCCAATGCAGACCTTGGTTCTTGGAGGTACGTTTTACTGTAACACATTGTCCATATTAACATACGATCATTATAGTTGATTTCTATTAGCATGATTATAGTTTCTATTAGCATGATTGAATTTCGTAGTAGCATTATCGAATTTCAAATAAGCTTAAGAGCAGCATCTGTAGTTCATCGTGGTATCAAGGGAGTGGAACTGGATCTAGCTCCTTCAATTCCGTGTGGCTAAAGGTGAAAGTCATGAATTCGTTTTGCCATTGCAAATTCAGTTCCTTGATCTCATTTTACCCCACTTGACTTCATAGGCCTCAGTGGGAATTAAAGTATCTGTGGATCACCTTACCTCTCGGTTTGAATTTGCGAATGTTATAGCTGCCAACACATCCACCATTGGAAGGACCCATATCTCAATCTTTCTTGTTTTGTTGAAGATTGTACAAGGTGGATTAAGGTCTTCATGTTCTGCTGGCTAGGGGATGGACCCTTCTCAATCGATTTTGCTGTGCAACTTCTTTCATATTTCCAGAATTAGGGTTTTATCTGCATGGTTACGATGAGGTTGTTTTTGACTCTCCTTTGTTGCTTTTCGTGCTGCTCTTTGATTTGTTCTCATCAATACCTCTGTTGGAGTTAATGATCGTTGGTTTGTCGTGTCAGTTATAACTTTGGTTTCCCTCATTTCAGTTCTTTCTGATGTCCATGTGTTGCAGGCAGAAAACCAATGGAGCACATTACTGTACTACTGGCAACCTGGGTGCGCTTTTTTAATGTTGGAGCACCGATTCTGAGTCTACATCATAAGGGTGGTGGCTTGGATCTTGGATCGATTTTGACACAATCATCTGCATACCTCTCAACAGGCCCTTACATCTAGCACGTAAGTTCTGTTTTCCATGGTGATTCTGTTTCTGTTTTATATCGAGTACTTCCTGAAATTTCCTCTCAGAAAATGATGGATTCCACTTAAACTGCCAAAGGTGGAGGCTTCATCAATTACCCCCTCCAGAACCTTTAGTGAGCTGAAACTTGGAAGTCTACTTTGGAAGCTAACTGTCAAACATATTTCAGTGACTTTGAATTACTAAAATGGGCCAAACCTATGAAAGACTGATTTCCGAACCTCTTTGAAACTCATTGGTGAATGTTGGCAGCAAAGATGTTTAAATTGTGTTCAAATATCAATCTTTTATTTCTATCATGTGACACTATGAATTGCCAATCATTATGAAAATTTTCGCTTTGTTTCATGAAAAATTGGCATAGTTATAATTTTTGAGACTAAAAGTGTAATTTATAAATATAGCAAAAATAGTCCAATTAATTTGAAATTATTTGAAGAGGTAGAAGTAGCAATGGATTTAGGGCTGCTTTAGACTATGGTGGAGAAGTGCACCAGTCAAGAATTGTAGGAAAATGGAGCAATATGAATGATTGGAGCAAATTTTGTTCTTCATTGGATTGGATTTAAATTACAGCCAAGACTTGTCTGGTAGAGAACTTTAAGTATGAATGAAAATATGACATGGATGCCTATGTGGTAGCACTTTTTGAAAGAAAGTTCTCTTGAGGTTAGGTTAGGTTTATTGCCCAACTTCAACCCCGCAACAAGAAATTTGGTCTCTGGAAAACTCTAACTTTATTAAAGTACTATTTCCTATGACATATCTGATTGGATGGACTTCCATTCATATATCACTTTCTTTGCTATGCTCAACACTCATGATTGTAACGTAGTTGCCACTCTATAAAACCTACAGTATGTAATTATTGTATATATTAATGAAAACCGAACTCTTAACTCATCACTATGATATGATGTAGAACCTTACATTGATATAAAATTCAATTATAGTTTTTTGTTTTCAATTGAGAGGACAAGCTATTATATACATATGGGATGATAGGAGGTAAAGCAACTAAATTTGAATGAGTAGGAGCTCAACTGCTGATAATTAAGTCAAAAGTAAAGATTGTGTTTGAAGTAGAATTTGACCTCATTTAGGCATAGTAAAATAATTTTCTTTCAAAAAACCTTGAACTAAAAAAAGTTGGGAAGTCGAGTTAAATTTGATTACCAAAAACCCGTATGAAATTTCAGTCCTCCAATCAAAAGTTGTGTACAAATTTCATAGAGGATGTTTGAAAATGTCAAAAAAATGTCCCTTCCACACACACCCCTAAAACGGAATTTTGGTAAAGAAATTTGAGTTGATTTCACAACTTTTTATAGTTCAAAGTTTAAAAAAAAAAGTAATTTAATGATGCCTCAATGAGTTTTGAAATTTTTATTCAAACATATTTCCTTTGTTTTGATAATGAACAATCAAGCTCTCACCTTCAAATTACCCCATACCCTTTGAGGATTCATGATGCACAATGAATTTCAACATAAAAGCATCTCTTCTCTTTACACCTACATATATCAATGAGGCATTTCCTTCATTATACCATCAATATTTGTTAGATGAATTGCAATTGTGTTGGTGAACTAAAATTGAATCTCATATACTTCAATGACTCATTCAAATTAGGGAAATGATGTATTCATTTGAAAATATGATCACACAAACTTGACAAGTAAGCACATTTTTTTCAACAAATCTCCCTGTCGACTGGCGCGACATGGACAATCATTCTTTGCAGGACTGTCATTTTGTAGATGCTTTTCAGTTGTAGAGAATGCTTTGCTCTACAGGCTGTAACGAACGGGTGGTAACCTTGCACAACCGGAGCAGGAATAACTTATTGCAGAGATTCTGGTATACATTTGAAAGTTACTATGATAATAGTGTCAGAATTCAAGTTGAAGCAAAGAGTTCGATGCTTGGTTACCGCATTTGCTATAAACATAAACCACAACGTAGTGTGACTGCGAACAATAGCACCACAAAACACGAAACCCTAAATCCGAATCGCACAGAAACTTGAAATCATGATGATTCATTTCAGCATGGACAAAATGAATATTATGCTTCAGTTGTTCTACCCACTCTAGGGAAATTAGGAGGGTGTTAAAATATCGTTGTTGGGAATGATCTTTCTTGCAGAGTTCACCACAACAAACTTGCACTGATTGAGTTGTTGCTAAGTTTGTATTGAAAATTTATCAAACAAAGTGCATACCTAGCATTGTTTCACACTCCAATTTTTGGAGTGTTTTTGGAGTGCTAAATTAATGGGTGAATTAGCACTCCATAGTGTCAATTCAATTGACAATTGAAAAAACATTGAAAAAGTACATGCACCTTGATAATCGTTATGAACTAGTATAGTACTAAGAAATTGGCATTTTAATATTGAATTTGAGAGTTTGAGATGTACGAATCAGTTTTTATTTTCTTACCTCATATTCACCACTTCCAAGAAATTATTTTCTTACCTCAATTTTTATTAAGTGGTGAATTAACATGTACATATTATAGAAGTACATCACCAATTTTTCATTACATACAATGTGGGATACTACCTAAACCCACCCGAGGCACTCAATGAATTTGCTTATTTTCTTTGAAACAAATCCCTCAAGTGCCATAGTATATCACCACTTCCAAGCAATTTTTGTCACATTGGTCATCAGAAAGATAGACCAGGATTCATTGGCAAAAATTTAAAACACTTGCCACATGGGCAATGATTGGAAGGGCAATTAAGATAGAGGTATCCATTTTTCATCACGTACCCATGCGCAACCAATAGTGCTCTATTTCCAAACAAGCCTTGGAATGCGTTCATTTTCCCTTTTCTAGGTTGGGACCAATAAGGTTATGAGTCATGTCACAAAGTAGTGAGCAAGAAAGTAGGAAGTAGTGAGCAAGAAGGAATTTGGCTAAGATTGAAATTAGAAGAATTTAATGATTGTCTATATGTCCAAAGTACATTTTGACTCCAAAAATTCATAGTAAATTCAAATTTGGACATAAAATTACAAAAACTTGCAATCTCCATATTTCCTATAATTGTATAACTCTACATGTGAAAATTTTGCATCACATCAAACTACTCATGATCTGTTCCAAACTCACTTAGTTATTTGATAGAAATGGGTAACCCCACCTTATACCCCATCTAGCTTTTTAAAAAAAAGAAAAAGAAAAAGAAGGCTACATAATGGAGGACAAATAGATTGAATGTGAGACAAGTTTTGTAAAAGTAAGACATTATAGATAGTGTGACAACTGACTGTAGGGGATGTCACGTAAAAGAGGTTTGAAGGTACTTACTTGCGTAGTTGCACAACAAGCATGTGCACAACTTTTTCAAATTTAAAGTGACGAGGAGATATTGGTTTTTATACACACATATACATATACATATACATATACATATACATATACATATACATATACATATACATATACATATACATATACATATACATATACATATACATATACATATACATATACATATACATATACATATACATATACATATACATATACATATACATATACATATACATATACATATACATATACATATACATATACATATATATAACGTGTTCAAAACAGTAACTGCAGACTATTGGCAGCCGTCCTTCTATCTGCTGTATAAATCGGATATCTGCTCTTCCACCACTCGAACTCATTGATTCTGCATATTCCGGTTCTTGCCATCATGTTGCACGAGTGACAATAGGATGGATGGACAGGAACTCCGATCCGTGGCTTCGATGTAGTTTGCAGCACTATCGAATTGCATATGCGTGAGCGGTTATAGCTATGGATGATGTAGCAGCAGATAGAGTGGAGGTTTATGGTGATACGATGACCAGACATGGAGGCGAAGAGAAAACGACGAAGGTTGCACGAGCCATAGCTGGGATGGCGGGTAGCACAGGAGAGTTCAGCTACACCAGAAACTCATTACCAGAAACTCATTGATGCAATCTCAATCCATAAATATCTTGAAGCCCATCTTGGAGCAAGAGATTCAGGAGCTGGAATTATTCAAGGATTAGAGCGGGAGCGCGATTCGTATGGCTGATTTCGGATGCTCTGTGGGAGCAAACACTCTTTCAATTGATATGCGGAGATCTATTACCGAATTGTGTGCCGAGCAAGGTCGAGCAGTGGCAGGAAATTTCTTGATGAGGTGTAGTATTTCTTCTGTGACTTGCCTTCCAATGCTTTCAACACTTTGTTCCTTCAAGTGGAGGACTGGAAAAAAACGCAAATGAGCATGGAGGATTTCTATGTGACGGCAGTCACAGGATCATTCCATAGACGCCTCTTTCCCAAGGGAAGTTTGCATGTCGCAATCTCTTGTTTCGCAGTTCAATGGATGTCACACGTAACTTTACTTCGATGCCATTTCCTTAAAACTGCTGCACAAGAGCACGTTTATTTGACCTAATAATTTGTGTGACACTAGTTTATCAAAGTCATATTATTTTTATTTTGAATAAATGTTGATTGAAATGTCACTTTATTGTATCAAATTTTACAACTATGACACTAAGCTTTTAGATGATACTAATTTCTCCCCCTTCCTAATAGTACAAATCAATGTATAGTGAAGGCACTCATAATTGATCAAGTGAGGAATTTGGGACATGATGAGGAGCAGTGGAAGGTGAAGCAAATATTGCACAAGATGTAGTGACATGAATGATGGGGATTGCAAAAAGTATGGTAATTTTTATGTTGAAAGTGTAATTACTATGATTTTTGAAAGGCCAAAGTTCTTGTCAACCCATGTCCAATGCTTAAAGTCATCCAAAACTGCTCATTAATAGACTAGAGGCTACTTATAGTGGCACAAAAATATGACATGCTATAATTCTTGTGACAACTAGTCAAATAGGGAAGCTTTTTGCAACCTTTAAAATATTAAAAAAACGAAAATGAGTCCCAACCTCTCCATATTTAACACACTCTATTGATTGCTCATGGGACTTTGGTTAGGAATGGGTACCTCTACCATAAGTAAGAATTCTAATTCCATTGTCATAATTATTGTTCGGTCATGACATAAACTATAACAAGTTTAAGGAAATCATCATAATAGACTTGAGTCAAGCTCTCTTATACATTGCGTGGCTATTGTTGCGTTGTCTAGGTGCTTGATGTAGTGTTGGATCCATCTTCACCTTCTTATAACAAGGGGAAAGTGTGGATAGATGATAATAAGAATGTTGCAATAGTGCATGCCTTCATATAGACTGCAAGGTAAGATCTTTGTAATTTTTTGCTATCTCAAGCAGATGAAGTTGTCCCTGGTAGTCTTGTTCTCTTTTATGCTCTTGGTCGTGCTAATGGACACCACCCGCAGATTCAATGGGCTAGGGAGGGGGAATATGTGGGGCTTTATAGTAAAGTCTTTGAGGCAACGTGGGAAGAACTTGTCATTGAGGTATTCTTTGGTTCATTTTAATAGATTTCAAAAAATAAATAATTGCAATTGTCTCTACCCCAAATTATAAAAATAAATGAATCATTTTTCTATATATCTTTCTATAAACAATATATGAAAGATGCCAATGACCAAATACTTATTTATCCTTTAAGTCAAACATTATTATTTGGTGAAGGTTGATTTGCTACTTCAACTAAAAGGATGTCAATGCTAATCTTTTATCTTGGATTGAAATATGTAACTTCCTTTTATTTCTTTTTACATAATCACAAAAGATGGGTAGGGGTAGAACATTCTACCTTTGTCAAACTCCTAACCTTAAAGCAAATGTACAGACTAACAAGTTATAATTTTATGAATAATGTTGTTTGCCAAACTCATTCCTTTTGCATGAGTTTATTAATATTATAATTTCAAGATAATAACTAGCATGCTATCATTGCTTTCAACACATATTTTTTAATTTCATTTAGACTCCAAAACTTTTTACATGTTCTAACAATTACTTAGGCTCTCCCCTTGGAGAAGACTCAATGAAAATATTCCAAGGTTGTAGAGTTCCATCACTCATGTACAATAGGGGATCTAGTCCATCACTATTCAATGACTTTCTTACCAATCTTTGGAGAGGTTTTGATGCAGGGTGTAATAGAAGAAGAGAGAAGAGATACCTTCAATGTTCCAATCTATTGTCATAGTGTGGATGATGTTAAAGTAGTCACAAAGTCCACAAACGCTTTCCACATCAAACAATGTGAGATCAAGCGGCAAAGCTACTTTCCACTAGATGAAGTGGAACAGATCCTTGCTAACCCTAAGGCATATGGCTAGTTCACAAAAAATTTCACAAGGACCCTTTTGAATTCGATCATGGTAGAACATATTGGTGAGGAGAGGTGCCACAAGTTTTTTGAACGCTTGGAGAGAAATGCTACTATGGCTGTGCGGGAAAAGAGGGTGTCCAGCTTGCCCATGGATTGCATATTGGCGGTTTTAATCCGAAAATAGGTTTTTGTTTGATCTAAAAATAGGTAAGATGGATTTAAGACAAACCAATGGATCAAAATTTATATTTCTCTAATTATTTCATTGATATGTTTTAGTGATTTTGTACATGCCTCCTCAAGTAGAGAGTAAATCTTGATAATACACGAGATTAATATATTACCTCTTCCATCCTCGCATCATCCATTTGATCTCGCTTTCTTCCTGAGGAGACGATGTTGAATTCAGCTGCCTCAAATGTTGATTTGTTCACGTAACCTTAAATATCCACCTTTGCCAAACAAGCTTCCAATTGAGCAACCCAGGCCTCTTGCCTTATTAAGAACCTCTGCAATTCTGATGCCACCTTTATCTCTGAGTATGACCTCCAAAACCTCTACATCTTTTAGTAGATTCTGAATTGTTGCAACTTATGCTTGTTGAAGACAAATCTGGTGATGAAATTTATACAAACAATAGAGCAATAGTACATGTGAACAGAGACCGTATTTTCCATAAAACCTTTGCATTGTTGCTTGACGAGAGGCAGGGAGATTTTCAACCAAGCAGTGAGTCACTTGCATCAACACATGATTTCCAACTATAGTAAGCTTAACTAACACTCAACAACGTGCTCAACGATCAGTTTTTCAAAGCCTTACATTACAGTCTTTTTTTTTTCAGGTTTTTAACTGAAGTTTGCAACATAACGTGACAAATAATGCATGCATCTATAATTGTACTTCATGTACAATTTTCAGATGATGCCACCTAATTCACCATTGCATGCTTCCTGTCTTGGTATCCATAACCTTACTTCACTGCATCACTACAAAATTGAATCTAAACTTATTTGCAAATTGTAATTGCAACTTCAGAATCCAAAGAGCAAATTAAACCACATAGTGTGGGTTTAGTATATGATCATTCAAGGTAGAACCTACGTGCTTTGAGAGTTCAATTCAAACAAAGGTCCTAGCTACATGAGAACCTTGCATTTGAAGTGCTTCAAAGTTGATTTTATAGTAAAAAGTTGATGCTCACCATTGTACAATGTCAATCCTAATCGACTAATAAGTGACCAAGATGCTCTTTGCCAGAAGAAGCTTTTGCCCAGCCGGCAAAGTAAAACGATTTCTTAAACTCGAAGAAATTAATCGGTTTGAACCTCAAATGTTCTTTGGCAACCAGCACCTTAAGGATGGGACCTACAACTGTCTCGTCTGAAGGGGCACTGAAAGTGGCAATTGATATACGGGACTTTGAGCTCGCAAATGCGCGGTGCTCTACACTTTTGTACCTCCCACTATAAGAAACCAAAATTTATTGATGTCAAAAGGAACGGATTTTAGATGACATTGAAAAAAACAAACCCATGTTTTTATGTCAACAATGATGTCCAATATAACATCAATGGACATCATTGTTGACATAAAAACATGGGTTTGTTTTTTGATGTCAATCCGTCACCTAAAACAAGGTTTTCTTATAGTGTCCCGTTGCTCAAAATCTGCAACCATAAAGTGACAAGGATATCAAACCACCTTCATGAGCACTCCCACTGCCCTATAGACTTTGGTGTCAATGGTGTGGGACCTGAATAGACTGTTGAGGGCAAGAATGTTATAGAGGATCTGCCATGACAACCCAAATTTTCCAAAGTGTACAAAACCCTAGGTAGCTATTAATACCAAGCGTCGATGAGATCAACCTCTACGGAACGCCTTTTTTGTAAATTTTTATTAGACCCTAAGAATGGTAACTTGCACAACCTAGTAGCTATTCCTATCTAATTACAAACCCTTCTCATTCTACTTTGTACTGTACAGTTTGTGACTTGCAAGTCCTCAAAGGGCATCTTGAAACTTAGATCTTCATTTGTAGGGAGTTGTTAAATCCAGCATGCATATAAGAGGCAACCAATTCTTGATCACCCTCCATTCTGGCAATGTAGGTTGTTTCTTTTCCGTGTAGGAAGAGATGAGCAACTACAATTTCACAATTGGTAACATGCTTAGAGTGGTCCACTATAATCCTTAAAAATAAGCAAATGGGCACCTTTCAATTGCTTAACTGTATGATCAATAGTGGTTTTTTAATTACCAGAGGAGCCTAAGAATGATTACTCCAAGGTTCCAATAGCTTACTGAAGTAAGACTTACACCAATGGGAGTCAAATTAAGGAATTGACATTTTGATAGTACTTGACATACTAGTGCAAGTATTTTTCAACCTCATGTTCATACTTGGACTAGAGCAAAGGGGGAAGGCCATCAATGAATACAAAAAGCAAGGATGGAAGCTAATTATCAACTTTGGAAGTTGGATCTATGAGCTCCATGTTCTTGGTCCTTGAGCAAGACAAATCCAATATTTGGATATTTTTAATTGACTTAAAACAAGAGGAGTGATTAGTCCCATATTCTTCAATGAAGGATGAATGTCTCAAGATTTTATCGTCACTTGTTTTTATTATGAAAGATTCTTGACAAGTCGATAGAAATTTTGATATGCAATCAACCCTTTTTTCAGGCACTACGAAAGATGACAAATTGCAACATTGCAAAATAATTGTCCACTTTGGAGAGCAAGAAATAGTCTTCTTTTTGCTAGTTTTTTTTTCATGTCTAGAAAGAAAATTGGATGAACTTTGGATGAGAAAGGACTTGAATATGATTTCAAAGTGATTCACTATTTTAAAGTTGATAAACATAGAAATATATTGTTGCATATATTATCATCAACTTCACATGGAATATGAAAAGGTTTTCACAAAGTGAAGTTGCGGGTCAATTGTAGTTACATCTCAACTTCTTATGGAGCAGCCACAGTGCATCCAAACTTCGTCCTTCAACAAGGCCTTATAAAACTTACTTTGCATCACCGAAGATGTTATGAAGGAGAATGATTCCTCCACAGTCAAATGATTTGAGTCATTGTTTGATTTCAAGAAATTAAAAAGTCGTAGCGGTGATGCAGAGCATCACTAAACCGCTGCCTCGGCCACCTTTATGCTGCAGCAGTCATGTGTGACTTTGTGGTGGAGATGCTCTGAGTGTGCTTGTGCAACTTCTCAAGATTCAAAGTCATGCAAAGATGGTGGCTTTTTCAGAAATATATAAAAACTACATAGCAATTACAACCCTCCAAATGTTCTTCCATGCGTTTCAAATGACTTGTTCCTACAAGTCTGGTATCTGTTCTTCGAACATTCTAACTAATTGATTCAATATATTTTGGTTTTTGTTACAGAGTATCATGTTGAGGTATGCATGGATAAGAACACTACAGCTTTGATATAGAAGCTTAGGTCATCTGTTGCAGCACTATTGAATTGCATTTGCATAAGCTGTTTTAGCTATGGATGATACAATAGCAGGTGGAGGTGAGGTTTATGGTGATACGATGGCCGGGTTTGGAGGTGAAGAGAAAACGATGAAGGTTGTACAAGCCATAGCTGGGATGGCGGGTGGCACAGGAGAGTTCAGTTACATCAGAAACTCATCGACGCAATCTCAATCCATAAATATTGTGAAGCCGATCTTGAAGCTGTAGAAAAACATGAACACAAAGATCAGCGGATGTTGATAACTATATTAGAGAGATAATCTAGAGGTAAAGATCCCTAGTTTATATACAAAGAGTAACTCTAATTAGGTTTAACGGATGAGGGTCATCTAGATCAATGTAACCCTAATAGAAAGTTCTAGTACCCCCTCTCAATTAGTAAAGTAATTGAATTGAGGTGAGCATATTCTGTACAGGTGCCAAAGAGTGGCGTGATGTCGCGATTGCGAAAGTTGTAGGATTGGTCCGAGAGTGTGTTGTTGGGGCGACTGGCAGGCTTGTTGATGTGGTTGTTGTGTACACTCGTAATTTAGTTGGAGAGCTAGTGCCGTGACATCGTGGAGACGTGTGAGATGGAACTACTGGAGGATGCTGGATCTTGTGAATTGTGTAAAGGAGATGAACAACTAGGTCACCCGGTTGGTGTGGCATAGGTAAAGAAGGAAGGCGAGGCGACACTGCGAGGGATCCCGAGTATTGCCCATGGAGATGCGTCTTCGAGGCAGAAGTACTATGTTGTGCGGAGGGGTCAAACTCTAGGGTTGTATTTCTCCTAGGATGATTGTTCGCAGGAGGTAATTGGCTATAAGGGTGCGGAACATAGGAGTTTCAGATCTCTAGCGGAAGTTGAAGGATATTTGTTTTAAGGATCTCCATTCTAGAGTTTCTATGAGTTGAGGTATGGGCAGTAAGGATTGGTTCCGAGGGAATAGCGATGAAGGATTTGTTTTGTGGTAGAGTAATTAGATTATGAAGTCGTAGTGTAGTGCGGTGTTGGTTGAACTTCACCTGATCTAAGGGTTTTGTAAGGCAATCTGCTGGTTGAGAATCGGTATGAATATACGCGATGCTGATTTTCCCTTCCAACACTCTTTTACAAATGAAGTGGTAATAGATTTCAATGTATTTGGATCTGGCATGGAACATTGGGTTGTGTGACAATTTGATGGCTCTCTAATTGTTGTAGTGGAGGGTGATGCTAGTTCGAGATGTGAGCGGGAATTGAGATGCAGGTATGGTCGCAGGTTTTGAAGTAGGGGGCGGATGTTAAAGCTCATGTAGGAGTCAATGGAGCCAAACCGCTTCTTATGTGCCATCACTAAAAGCACAGTATTCCGATTTGGTAGAGGAATGTGAGACAGTGAGTTGTCATTTGCTCATCCAAGTAATTGGTCCACCTGCAAGAGTGAAAACATATACTCCTATGGATTGTCTTGTTTTGGGGCAAGAACCCCAGTCAACATTCGTGTAGCCTAAAATTGTGATGGAGGAGTCCAAACGATAGAGGATGCTGAGGTCAAGTGTTCTCTATAGATATCTTAGGACATATTTGGCAGCCTCGAGATGGGCTTGTTAAGGCATTGCCATGTAGCTGGTGAACCTGCTCATAGCATACGTAATATCTGGACGGATTATTATCAAGAAAATTAGCTTGCCCACTAGTTTGCAATAGTGCGTGGAGTCTGTTGTAGAAGAGTATATATTATGAGTACCTGTCCTTTGGGGAACGAGGTGGATGCTGGCTTGCAGTAAATCATATCAAATTCGTGTAGAATTGAGGTAGTGTAGTCTCATTGGTGTAGGAGAATCCCAAGGACTGTTTGCTTGAAAGAGATGCCTAGGTAGTACTTGATCCTTCCTATATCAGTCATAGCAAATTGCTTGTGGAGAAATGCTTTGAGCCAAGATATGAGTTGGGCAGAGCTGCTTGTAATAAATAAGTCATCGACGTATAACATAAGGATAAGTGTGCCGCCATTTTGGTAAAGGTAATACATATTGCCATCAAATTGACTATGTTTAAGACCTATGTTGAGGAGTGAGGTATCGATTTTATCATACCATGTCTTGGGGCTCTGCTCGAGACCGTAGAGGGATTTGTATAAGCGGAAAACTAAATGTTCTTGGCTATGGGTCCTGAATCTAGGAGGTTGGCGCATAAAACTCATTTCTTTCAGGTGACCATTCAAAAATGCAGTGCAAATATCCATATGATGGATGTTCCAGCGCTTGGCAGCGGCTAGAGCCACAATAGTCCAAAGAATTGCCTATTTGATAACAGAGGCAAATGTTTTGTTAAAGTCAATTGGGTGAAAGTACACTAGACCCCATACACTTTTGGCAAAATTCTGGCATACTAAAAGTACAAATTTACTAAAGAAAGTAGAATAGAAGGTGGAAAATTTTCAAATTTCAAATTTTGTTGTTTAGCCATTCTAGAACTAGTCAATAGCATCTAGAATCTTTGAGGCAATTTTGAAAAAATGCACTTCTCACCAAATTTTCTATTTCCAACTAAAATAGTATTATTTTCCTATATCTTTGCTACAAAAATGATGTGTTTGTGAATATAATAGTAGATTCCAATAAACTGATAAAGGATCCTTTGTTGTCTTTTTTAAAGAAAAAAAATAAAAATAAAACTTTCTTAAGACCAAAATTTTTGTATTTTTCCACATGATTGTAGTACAAAATTGACTGTGATTTTTTTTTTAAATCCACAAAAGTACAAATCTAATGCACTCAAAGAAGTTTCCCAATAGATTCAATAATGCACATGTGGACTATACATATGTAGCATCTAGGAAAATAAAATAAAAGTTGTAAAAACAATTTTTAAGTTTGAGTATGACCAAGTGGAAAACCATATTTTCTAAGAAAATTGAATTGTAACATTATAAGGGTCTAGTGTACATTTACCCAATTCTATGTCTCTCTTCAAAGCCACAAGCGACAAGTTTGGCTTTCTTGATGGGAGGTTGTCTTGGTGGTCTTGGTTCAAAATTTAAATACCCATTTGCAGATGATGGCTTTCTTGATTGGTGGCAGCGGTTGCAGATCCCAAGTGTTGTTTGTCCATATGGAGTCCATTTCTTGTTGCATAGCTTGTCACCATTCTGGGTGGTGTTGTGCTTGTTTGAACGTGATGCAAGCTTGATCTTGTCCCAAGGATGGAGCTGGGGTTGGTGGAGCGGGTGTGATGGTACAAATGTTGAAGTCTTCTATGGATAGGCATAAGACATATCTGTCCAAATGGATGTTCTACTGCGAAGGTCATTGGAAGCGACAGGGAGCAAGGATGTTGGTCTTGGAGTCAAGTATTGTGAAATAGAGATCCGCATCGGGAGAAAGGATGCTAATTCGGAAGAGAATTTTGGCTCATGTGGAATGAAGTAGCTCTGTGGGGTTGGTATTGGGGAGCTCGGTGGGGAAGGGATGAGAAGATTAGGTGTATCGATAGGATTTGGAGATGGGGCAGATTCGTGAGGTGTTGGTGTGGAAATGATTATTGTAGGTGGCTTTCTTGATGTAGGAATGACTGCCGTTGTTAGTATAGGCTTGTTATTCGTGTAGTAGCATTCAAATGAAATGTTTGCAGCCGGGGTGAGAAGCTCGATGAGGGAACGGGATTCTTGGGATAGACTAGACAACTTAGAAGATGGGAGATCGAACCCTTGTTTGTCAAATTTGACATCCCTGCTAATGAGTATCTTTCTGGTTGGTGGGTGGTAACAATGATAAGCTTTACTGTTTTCATTATATCTGACTAAGATGGTAGGTATGGCTTTTGGCTCAAATTTGGTGCGTTTGGTGTCTGGGATGTGGCAATAGGCACTATAAAAAAATTGTGTTTTTTCTAATGTCAGGCCAAAAATGTTGTATGTCTAGGATAACACGATATGTCTCAGAAAACATTGGGATGTCACATTGACGGACGCTGGAAAAGTGGAGATTTTGGTTTAATGTTGTAGAAAGCATTGCTAAATTTTAGTCACAACATATTGGTGCTATGAAAAACAATGATGCAATCTATGACATTGTTGTGGACATTAGATGTTTTCAAAAATGTCCAGAAAAACATATGTAGCCACGTCAACATCTTTGGTCAAACTTAACTCAGAAGTTGAGACAAATTTTTTTTGCGGTCAATGGTAAAGTGACTGCCCGGGTGATAAAGAGGATAACAGGCAAGTGGTGAAGTCAAAAAGTTGACGTAGCATTTGACATGGCATGATGACGTGGAAATTATGTAACGTGAACATGGAATGTTGACGTGGAAATTATGTGACGTGGACATGGAATGCTAATGTGGCATGCCACGTCATCATATCCGATTAGTCCATGTTCCAACCTTGAATATTTCTGTGGACTTCATACACGATACCCTGACATTTCCAGGAACATCACTTTTGGCATTAACATTTTTTACTTCCTACGAATGTAACTTCAAACCACATGCTTTCCACTGTGCTTTTCATGACGTTTGATTGAACATGCAAACGTTGCAAAAGCAATTGTAGGTGTCTTCTTTGATGTCTTTTTTATAAATTAATTTTCAAAATGTTATAAGCTATATAGATTTAATCATACTACTAAAATCATAAGTCTCTCTGTAATATCACAAATGCTTAACACTAGGGGCTTGTGCTTGCTATGCTACACATTCATTGTATTACATATTAGTAAAATTTTGATATATTTGAATAGAATGTATGATAATGATTTCAATAAGTTTTTAAAATAATTATTTTAAATATTTTGTAAAAATATTTTGTAAAAATATTTTCAATCATGCATACATAGAAATCGTATTTTCACACAATGTAATATTACAGAAATAGAGTAGCAATTTGCAATCATTTTTGTAATTTCACTTTTTACAATGGGTGATATTATAGAAATAATATAGTTGTTGCAATTAAGGTGATATTAAAGAGGATCCATAGGATGATATTATAGAGGTTGCAAATCTATTGCTTCTCTTGGCTTTACACTTCTTTGCACTTCTATGATTTTGTGCTTTCTAAGCTTTGAACTTTCATGATTTCAATTTTCTATTGCTACTACCAAATGATTTTGAGAAATTTATTCAATTGAAGCAATTTTGGATTCCACAACAATTTTTGCATTCTATCTAATACATAAAAATTCTTATAAAATTCTAATGATGAATGCGTAGCATAGCAAGCGCCAACCGCTAGTTTATATAATAAATTTATATAAATTAGATGAATGGATTTGTTATGAAAAAAGTTTTACAAAATCATATCAATATTATATTATATGAAAATATTTATTTATAATTTAAGATTTAAATTCTAAATTTTACTAGTTCAAAATCATAAATTTTGCATCAAATTTTAATAATTTTTATTGCTATTTCACCTTCTTAACTTATTATTTTCAAATCATTCATATCTAATGTGGGGTGATTTCTAGTGTTCTTGGACTTTGAGATATTTGACATCTTAATCCTTAAAAGACCAAGGCCTTTTTTCATTGAAAATTGTCACTTCTGTAGCAAAGAGTAAAAGAAATTTTAATTTTTTTTCACATCTAACCACAGGATCTTACACCTAACAAGTAAAAAAAATTGTAGAAAATTTTTCAGAATTTGACTGCATAGATTTAAAGTGGAAAAAACAAGTTTTTCAACACATTGAGGGACTAGATTTTTTGACTTTGAACATTTTTAACTTAAAAATTTTGCACTACAGAGTTTTGAGATTTAAATATTTATAGTAGAAAATAAGAAAATTGAATTGAGAGTCTAGGAAAAAAAATAAAAAATAAAAAAACTTAAATTTCATTCTTAAAAAAATTGTTAAGTAGAAGTAGGTATGAGAGAAGGAAAATCTAAAATATTAATATATTTTAGATGGAATTAAAATGCACTAATTCCAATGGTGAGATTGTTCTAGCAAGTAAACTAAACCATGTGAAGTTTTTATTTTGAAAAAATTGTAAAAATTGTAAAAAAAAATTTCAAGAAGATACTCTAATTGCCCAAAAAACAAAAATGTCCATAACTTTCTCATAACAAATCCAAATGAAATGAATCAAAGCTTTCCAGATAGACAAAAATATAATCTAAAAAAAAAAATTAATTAATTTAAAAAAAGAATTCAGAATTTTTCAATTTCTTTTTGCTGCTCGGACTACCCCATGTCCCTTGTTTTGAGCTTATGTGGTCATAACTTTAGTTCCCAAGCATTGATCATGAAAAAAATTATTTTCCCATGAATCTAGTCAATTTTTCTATCTTCAAAAAAAGTTTCAAAAAATTACAACAAAATTTTAAGCCATAGGTACATGCCCCAAAATACATTTGTTCCTTGAAGGAACAATGATTAAAAGTACTAAACTTAGAATGCATCATCTATGTGGTGTAAAATTAAACTAGTAAAATTAAGAATTTAAATTTTAAATTAAACTAATTGAAATTCCATGTTGAATGTATTGTTGTGCCATACTATATTAAAGCTGATGTTGCAAACAATCTTAATTTAATAAATGTGACTTTATCAATTAAATGGTCAAGGAGACATCCCCATAATTATATGTTGGAAATGACATGCAAATGTTCATCATGACATCATAGACAACAAATAAGATTTGCAGAAAATTTAGAAATTGTTGAAGCAAATGTTTAAAACAACATTGATGTGAATGTCTAATTTCATACTACAGATGTTCTTTTGAATGTTTACAATGATGTTGAACAAAACATAACTAAGACATGCAAATGTTTTTTAAAACATCATTTAAAACATCATTGTATTTATGTTGTTGCTCATATTTTAGTTTTGTATATCCCATATGGTTTGTCATGCCTCCTACACCTCACTAGTATAAAAGGCTTGTCTTCTCATTAGTTAATAAGTGGATTTTCAAGCCATTCAATAGACTTGATAAATACAATGTATTGTGTATAAGTGTATGGCATATTATATATATATATATATATATATATATATATATATATATATATATATATATATATATATATATATATTGTATGGTGTATTTTGTATGGCATATTGTATATATTAGATTTTGTATGTTGTATTGCATATGATATATTATATATTGCATATTTTATATTGTGTACAACATATTGCTATATTGACAACATGTCTTTTACAACATACCACAAGATATAAAAAAACATACCTCATGTCATTATTGATGTTCAAAAAAACATGTGAGTGTCGCATATGTTTTAAAAAGCACACCTGTGCAAATGCCACATGTCCAAATGAGACATGATGAGAAGCATATAATTGTTTCACCTGATGTTATTCAAGACACTTAGACATCCACATTGATGTCTCAAAAAACATCATTAAATTTTTAAAATATTGTTCAGTCAGCTCAAAAAAAATGCCACATCAGCCAATTTTGTCATCACTGACGTGGCGCGTTAGATGCTACATCATAAATAGGCAATGGATGAAAAAAATGACACTCTGGCTTTCCCCCACTTAGGTGGCACCCACATGTCAACTTCTAAGAACCCCATTGACCGATGTTTTTTGTAATGTTCGACGTTGGACGTACTATGTTTTTGGCACGTCTGCCATAACGCGAATTTTTGGATGACTAGCCAGACGTGACAAGACATCACACGCGACGTTTGGATGCAAAAATTGCATGTCCAGAAAAACATTGTTTTCTTATTGTGAGGCTGTGCAACCAATGACACACAGATGTCCGAGATGAGGTTTGACACTTGTAAAAGCCTCTTTTGGTGTCTGTAATTTTAGCGCCATAGTGGGACATCGGTTTTGATGTAGTTGACCATGCGGGCCATTTCTTCCCAGAGCATCTTGGATATTTTGGTGCTAGTGACAACACTCCGGATATCCTCCAGTAATGTACGATTTTTTCGTTTGACTACTCTGTTCTATGCGATGAATAACCTATAGTAAGTTGTCGAGATATACCATGTAGAGAGTAATAATCTTTAAATGCGATAGAAATGTATTCACTTCCTCTATTGCTGCGTAAAATGAGGATGCATTGGCCAAGTGTCTCCACAAGAGCCCGAATTTTCTTAAAGTAGTCTAGAGTTTGTGATTTATCGACGATGAAGTATAACTAAGTTTTTCTTGAAAAGTTGTCGATGAAGGTAAGAATATATTTGTTCTCTATATGTGAAAGAATAGTTAAGGGGCCATAAAGATCGTTGTGTACTAACTGTAGATTACAGGTAGTAATTTGGTTGCGTTTTTTTGGAATTCTGTCTTTGAGAAGCTTTTCTAGCATATAGGATTTACAGACGTGTTTGATCAATGGGATTGATGGGACACCAGCTACGAGTTTTTGTGAGGTCATGTGGTATAAGCTTAGGAAGTTTACATGACCTATTCTCTTGTACCATAGTTTGATTTTCGAGTCTGATGGTCTTGTAGGTTGTATGCAGAGAGTCGAGCTGATATCTGTGTTGAGGCGCAGTATTTTGAGAACAGGATGGCATCAAAGTTGATCGATAAGTTGCAGGAGAGAATCAAGGGAAGGGATGTTTGATGTTGAGTCACAAGAATTGTTGGATTGCCCAAAAACAGATGAGATGGCTTGGGCAATCAGTCTAGACTATTGGGGAATGTCAACCTTGTATAGGTTGTTCCGAGAGTCCCAAGTCCCTTGAAGAAAGATATTGTGTGGATGATCCTTGTCGTAAATAATATAAGTTTGAAATTTGAATAGAATTCTGTAGCTGACATCTATAAGTTTACCTATTGAAAATAAATTCATGGTGACTTCAGGAACGTAGAGAATTTTGTGCACTCCTTTTATTTCACCTGAACTGTTTGTAATCTGTACAGAGCCTTGGCTAGCTACTAGCATGGCATGTCCTCCTGCTGTTCTAATGTGTGAAATAGAAAGAGTAATCTAATTAAGGAGCTTAAGGTTGTTTGTCACATGTGAAGAGGCTCCAGAGTCAAGGAACCATTCTAATTCAGTGATGGAAGGGTGAACATAGGCATTGATGACCTCATTTAGTGTGGGTTGGTTGTCTTCGAATGCCTCCATGCAAGCTTAGACAATTGGTGAGGTGGGATCGGAAGTTGAGTTGTCATCATCTACAACTTTGGTAAGATGAACATGGGATTGTTATTGCTAACGTAGTTGCATGTTGCTAAGTTGGATTTGCATGGCCTTGATGCGCTCTTCAAGAGTTACTCTTGCACAATCTTGTGCGAAATGTCCAGGTTTGCCACAGTTGTGGCCTCCATTGTGGCAGACTAGTAGTAAACTGTCTGGGTACGTTATTGTAGGGGTCCACGGCAGCGGAGGTGGCTAAAACACGAGCTTGAGAGTTCTGGAGCTGCTCTGAAGCTGGTGGTTTCTGGTTCACCTCTCATCAGCAAACCCACAGAATTTGTAAGTTTCAAATAAATATTCTTTGTTTTTTCACTTCGCGCCTTTTCTCATCGCACAACGGAGACTTGCGTATGTCGCTGCGTGGCGTTCAACCTCTTTTACCTTACACGGACCTTACTATATGAAATTTACCGGGCGGAAGTTGACGGGATGCAGGTTTGTAGCCAAGCCAGGAAGAAACATCCAGCTGCATATTGCAAGTGTTATGATGACTTCGACTGCTTCCAACCTGCTCAAAGGAATCTCTTGCACGTGTTAACCACGGCTCCCGGTTGTGTGGTCGTTTTGACTGGCGACTTCCACTTTTCAGACATCAAGGCAGGTTGCTCTTAATCCATATTCCAGTGACGTTCATTTTCATGATGACCACTTCTGCTAGCACTATCCTATCTCTGTATTTGATGAACTTTACTCGGTGCAGATTTTGCAACCTGGAAACCGCAGCTACAGTGATGAGTATGATAGTACAGATCTTCCTCGACCTTAGTGCAGGTTTGACCGTGTGACATAACCCTCTCTTTGACGTCGTGTTGAATCAGGTTGGAAGTATCAAAGACTTGAACTGTGCTAAAATCTTTCTAGGAGTAATGAGAGGATCTGCTGAGACTTAATTGTATTATCGTGAGCATCACATGTTAAAATAGGAAAGCACGCATGCATGAACAATCACTAACAGGGCCAGGATAATACTTCAGGTTATGGCCAGCGGCCTCACCAATAATACGGCTGTACCTGCTCCTTGTGAAGGTGAGTTATTTCCATTTTCTGGCCTAGAGAGTCTTGATACGCCAGAAAGCTGGTTGTTTGTTTCTCTTTTCACTATGGAAGGATGTTTTAAAGTGGGTTATTAATTGAGTAGTTTCTCGAAAGACTCTTGTATGAGAGATATCCATGATTTCAATATTGCTGTCTCGACTCTCGTGCAACCCTGTTTGACTTTCTTGCTTGCTTTATTAGGGTTTCGAGTTGATACAGTAGGACTTAGACCAAATGGAGCTTGTGATTTTGTGTCTGGCCCAGCCTTCGGGCTGATTGAGGTATGCAATTGCCGTTACTTCCCTTACTCTTTTTGGTATGCACATTGACATCAGGCTTGGCGAAGTTACAAATATGAACTCAAATATTTGTAACTTCGCCAAGGCTTGAGAGTGACACAATAACGTGTATGTGATTTTTATTTAGCAATCAGTAAACTTGAACACACATATACCCAAAGTATGGTCGTCACAGAGCTGTAAGATCGATTCTACATGGTTTGCTTATGAATGTACGCTCATCAGTAGAAAAAATCGAACGGTTAGTTACGTGGTTAGACAACACAGGCAATGAATACCGGTGGTTTTGCCACGTTCAGGTTGACTGGGATATGTCACCACCATTGGCGCGGCTTCAGATTCGTGGTGATGGAGGTCAACTGGTACTTGAACAGAAACTGTCTTTAGATACTTGTGTCCCAGCAGCGTAAAAGTGGCGTGATACTTCTGCATCAACAGGTGCAGTGCGATGGGAAATAGTCACCGTCTTTTTCACAGCCACGCTTTGCCTTTAAAGTGGAGGTTGTGATCTAGTGCCAAAAAGTTGTTTGGAAGATGCTCAGCTAGTTTTCTACATCCCATCTGGGAGAGAATGCTGAAAGAGATGGCAGCTGCCATGTTTCGTGAATGTGCTCGACAATGCCGATTAATCTTCTGCCGGATGGCAGTTTACAGCAGAGGGATTGTAGAACTAGTTTGGTCACAAGCCGACCAGTAGAACTTTCCACTTCATTTAGTTCCTGGAGAATTAGCTTGAAGCACTGTAATTTCGAATAAGATCCATTACGGAATAATTTGGTCCTTTTAACCAAGTGACTCTTAGGGGTCTCATGGTTTTACAATATTATTGAGATCTGTTTCTGAAGTACAATGTGGCATTCAATTTCGCTTGTTCAGGTGATCACTTAAAGACGGACATCCGCAGATTCGCATTTGCTTTATGACTCGGAAAGTACTTGCTTGCTCAATTTCCTGAATTTTAAGAAGAGTGGATCGTGAAGGTAGGAAGTAATGCCGCGTCAATCGTAAATTCTTATCATTTCGGCTACAACGCCATAACTTGACATGTGTTCGAACGACAGCTCCGTGCAGGTTTAGGATAATTAAGGCATTGTCGATCCTGCTTAAATATCAGCTCCTAAAATATGATCAACTCCTAAAATATGAGCATGAATGGTGAAGCAGGGCTTGGTAAATTGTCGTATTGGGATTTGGAACAAGCCACTGCACAATTGTCATTATCATTTTGTATGGCCATTATATTCTCTACAATTTGGAATTTGTTAAAATATTAGGCAATCCTACTATCAATTATTGTTGTTGCTTTATTCATATGAACTTGAGAATTTAATAAGGTAAGTGTACCTGAAACCAACAATGTGTATTGTGCACCCAAAATTGACAAAATGTAAGTTAAGCCCTCCATTGGCCAAAGTTCTCTGCTTCCACAGGCCTTCTCGTATCTGGGTGAGAAACACATCTTTTTCCTTCATCCAAGTTCCAGTCAGTTTTTGCTTAATTGCAATAAGTGGTGATTATGTGTGCTTTTACCTTTCTTAGGGCGAATTAGTCTTGATTGTGTCCTCCTTGCGCATTCACCTTGTCTTCATTCATGGCTTGGCGACCGGTCCGGCCGCCTGGTCTGTAGAGTAGCTCATGTCAGATTTGTTTCTGGCGCTGAACAATTAACTTACAGTACGTTAGTGGTGGTGGCTGCAAGATATATCGTGGCTCTTCAAGCGCATTGTTGGTGGTAACTTAGGGTGATGTACTTGAAGGAGTCAATTGCCAACATTTGGATTCGGACTAAGGTTTCGAGGGTCCCGATCTAACTCCAAGATAGAAAAGTTTAATTCATCCTACTCAATATTACCGATATGCGTGCCGCCATTTGTTTGTGGGGCCGTGCATGCTGTACGTTACCCTGCAGACATTGTCTGTAAGTTCAGCAGAATATAGTAAAGATAATGCCGGTATTCTAGCCATGGCTTGCCTTCCGAGATTTCCATTTGCGCCTGTGGAAAAACGAAGCAGTAACTGTTGCCATGGAATATTGAGGTAAGGTAGAACTATCCATTAGCACACAGATTTGCTATTTAGGTACTTTAGAGAAGCTATTTGTCAGCTCTCATATTTTTCAGAGATTGAATTGTTTGAGAGAAGTCAATTGCAAAAAGAATGAAGACATTCCGACAAGAATTGAATTTTTTGTGATTTTTCAAAGCTAAAATGTTAAACTGTGAGAAGACCCTTGTAGATGCATAACCAGACCATTGTTGAAGCTTGGGCTGATGTGTCTGCTCCCCAAGTACATTGCTATCATGGTGAAGAATTAATAAGATTGTGGTAATAGATGGGTCAGTGACGGAATTGAGTAATTGAGTGGTATTGGGCAGTTCCACATTAGATATTCCGCTGTGCAGATCGAATTAGCGGTAATTCAAGTACTGTAATACTGTACAGGTGGAAGAACGAAGTGAAGAGTTTGTTCTCGATCTCTGCTGGGTGGAACAAGAGGAAGTGCATACGAAAGTGGAGAGTGTCGGTGAGGGAGTGCCATCATGCAAACCCTAGATCGATCGAGATCATATCATCCATTTTTCGCAGAAGCTGATCGCCTGCCGTGATAGTCAGTCAACGTTGTTGTGGGAAATTAATTGGATTTGTGACTAGAGGAGGCGCGGATTGAAGGATGAACTCCCCTTCGAAGTCTGGTGAAAGGTGGAGCTGGAGGAAGGACTCTCCTGGAGAGCCTTCCTCGACTTTTTTCAGTAAGTATGTGGGCAACAGCAGCTCCGAGGAAAATTGGAGGAAGCCGAATTCGAAGCTGGCAGCGACCTCGTCAAGCGGCGATGGCTCTCGCACCCCAGTCACAAAGCCAGCGAAGGTGTTTCACCTCGGAACCGTTTTGAACGTCAACTACCAGAAGGGTTTTGGATTCCTGTCACCATTACTCGAGGGAGAATCGTGGTCTGGGAGTACGAGCAACGTGTATTTTAAACTTGGGAATCCTATGGAGTCGACGGCCACCTCGACGGGCGGCATGCTCCTAATTCCCGGAGACGTTATGGAGTATGAGATTGGGAGTAATTCTACTTTCCACGACACGCCCCGAGCGCACATTGCAAGGCTACGTGAATGCAAACCTCGCAATGTCAACAAACTGGAATCGTATGTGGACAGCCTGCTGATCGCTGCCCAACAGCAACCCGAGATCGTATTGAGAGTGCTCACGAAGTGCTCAATTGCGTTCAAGCTTGTTTTGGACTACCGAGCTCCTTCCGACGAGCTCATACAACACATTCTGCAGCTTTGTCAGGTCCTGAGCTGCAGTAGAGGACTGTACCACTCGCGGTTGAAGCAGATGTACGCTTTGTTTGCTGGATCGCCATTCCTCACGTCGCAGTGTGGCGTGCGATCATGGGCGAAGTATCTGAGTGGTAGCGAGCACTTCTGGAGTGAGCTTTTGCAGGGCTTCCTGGTGCATCTGCTGGAGTTCTCTCCATCCCAATTGCCAACGATGGCGCCTCTTATACTCACGCGAATTCCTCGACAGTCCGAAATCATTGCGACTCTCTTTACCAACCTCGAGCCAGTCCTGCCGCACCTCCATGCGGAGGGCAAGGCGTATCTAGGGAAAGCCCTGGAAGCACTCATTCTATGTGACGATGCCGAAACGTTTTATCGGAAGATTCTGGGCGTACTCGCTGGCGGGAGCAGCCGCAAAGAGATTCCGTGGTCGCAATTACCACTGCTTCCAACCCTTGAAGAAGTCCAAACCTTAAATCGTTTAACTCGCTCCAATCTTCCGGTGGTGAAAAAGATCGGACCTTACGATGGCCCGGAGGAGTACCTGGACACATACCTCCGGTTGCTACGAGAGGACTGTTTTGCAGGTTTGCTGCAGGGGATACACGCATTATGCCAGGGGAAACCCGAAGATTGTGACATGAAGTTGTGGTCCAAAGTCTCCGCGTGTGGAGTCCACTTCAGTCACAACGCGTCTCCGGGGCTCACCCTAGCATTCATGCTGCCGAAGAGTAAGTCGAAGGCGCCCCTTGCGGGAAATTTGGTGTGTTTCTTCGAAGATGATGGTGGCTTTGAGTGCCCGATTTGGGGCGTCGTTATCCGGTGTGAAGAAGATGCAGTGAACAAATCCACCATATGTTTCGTGGACATCATAGCTCGGGACAATCGGAGCGGAAACGTCGAACAGTGACACGAATTCGTGGTGCTTTCAGTGCGCGCGGCTCATGCAAGGCAAGGACATGGTGATGGCTGAAAGTCCCACGTTCTACAGGGCTTACCAGCCAGTATTGGTATTGGAAAAACAGGAGCTAAATTCAGTATCGACAACAACACAAGAGGATACTCAGACAGCCAACAGACAGCATATATTAAACTGAATATACCTGACATACAAAAGTAACTCCCTTTGCCACACACCACGTGACAAAGTACACATACTAGCTTCCTGAGCAGAAAGCACTAGGCAGTGCAACGCTGCGAAACTGAGAGAGAGAGAACTACGCTACAGTACTCTCTTTATGTCAGAGTACTAGGCAGGAGAGGTACTGGTCATGAGTGTTTCTTGCTCTAATTCAAATACGCCGTCTCCAGCTGGTTCTATTATGGTACGTCGTATACTCATACCAGTTGAGCTGGTCACCACATGGCTTTATCACCATTCAACACTCCCACTAAAGCACTGTGGTGATCATACCGCACCTCCCACTTCGGCACAGTTCTCAGAGTCCTGCAAGATTGAGAAGACGCTCAAAACGATCCCGTGGTAAAGCCTTTGTCATGAGATCAGCTACTTGATCCTCGGAGCATATGTAAGTGATAGCAATGTGTCCATCAGCCTCAGCATCTCGAATTTTGTAATACTTGGTATCAATATGTTTGGATCGTTGATGGAAAACAGGGTTCTGCACAAGTCGAATGGCCGACTGATTGTCACAAAATAATGGAGTGGCTGTCAGTTGAGGTGAACGAATGCTGCTCAACAGTCGACGCATCCAGATTAGTTCTTAAGCTGCTAAACACGCTGCTACATATTCAGACTCAGTAGTGCTTAATGCCGTGCAGGTCTGCTTCCTACTTCCCCAGGCAATTGGACCACCATTCAAAAGTAATATGAAGCCTGATCGAGACTTTCGATCATTAAGGTCAGCTGCATAATCAGCATCACAATATGCCATCAGAATGTTGGTGTTGGTATTACGGTCGTATGTGATCCTATGGCCTAGGGTGCCTTTCAGATACTTCAAGATGCGCTTCAGGCCAAAGACATGAGCAACTGTCGGATGATCACTAAACCTAGACATGTTACTAACTGCATAGCTGATGTCGAATCTAGTACCAATTTGAGCAAACTGCAGACATCCGATACATTCTCGGTATGGAAAAACAGCTCTCGGTTCTTCTGACTTCGCAAGCATCAATTGAGCTGCACTACTGGGATCTGATGGGACGGTGACCGAATGACAATCTTCATGACCAAAACGTTGCAAGACGCGTTCCAAATACCTGCGTTGATCGACATGGATAAGCTCGTGATCCCTATCCCGGGAGATATGTAGACCGACGTACACTTCAGCCAGTCCTTTAGTAATTTGGAAAGCACCGCCCATATAGCTCAAGATTTCTTCAATCGGGTCATTCTGGGTGCTGCAAATTATCCCATCGTCCACCCAAATGCATAAAATAAGTTTTGGATTGACCTTGTTAACGTAGACGCAACAATCAGCGTCTGATATGATCAAATCGTAAGCTTGGAGAAAATGATCAAATTTGCGGTTCCATACTCTTGCACTTTGACGAAGCCCATATAGCGCCTTGTTTAGTCTACATACAAGCCTTCGAGTTGAACGTTGATGAATCTCAAAACCAATCCGTTGCTGCATGAAGATCAATTCACGAAGTTTGTCATTCAAGTAAGCAGTTCATACATCAAATTGTGTGATATCTAAGTCTTCAGCTGCAGCGACTGAGAGTAGACAACGTATTGAGTCAAACTTAACCACTGGACTAAACGTCTCTTGATAGTCAATGCCTCTCCTTTGAGTATAGCCTTTTGCTACAAGCTTGGCTTTGTATCGATCAACTGAGCCATCAGCAGCTAACTTTAATTTGTACACCCATCGACATTTGATGAGATTGCATTCTTCAGGGAGCTCTGTTAGTGACCAAGTATCGTTTTCAACTAACGAGTCATACTCCTCTTTCATTGCTGCAAGCCATTGTGCTTTTTCAGGTAATGCCATCGCCTCTTCATATGTCTCCGGCTCGATTGGGAGATCTGTTGCAGCAACACAAGCATAGGAGTTGCGATCAATTGGATAAATCCATTCACCCAATCATTTGGGTGGATTTCGAATACGTGGCGGGATTGGTAATTCATCAATGTTGGCTGGCTCGTTTGCTCCCACTGGCTCGTATGCTGCCATTGGTTCATGTGCTCCCACTGGTTCGTGTGCTTCTACTGGTTCGTTCGCTACAGCTAACTCGTTTGCCTCCATTGGTGGTTCAACTTCTCCCACTAGTGGATCTACTGCTAGTTCGTCGGGGAAGAGATGTGGACCAACAACTGGAACATATACTCAGGCACGGGCATCTTCAGGCCGTAAAATATTATCCACGTTGATTCTATCGCTATGAGCATCAAGTGATGATGCCGGTTGGTCTTCATCACTTCCTTTGGTAGCTGAAACTTCATCAAATAGGACGTCCCTACTCTTCTCGATGCGTCGCAACTCTGGGTTCCAGATTCGATAGGCCTTGCTAGTAGCCGAATAGCCAAGAAAGATTCCTTTTCTACTCTTCGGGCCTAATTTCTTACGTTGACCTTTGGGAATGTGGACATAGGCATTTGAGCCAAAGACCCGTAAATGTGAGACTGAAGGCTTAAATTTGTACCAAAGTTCGAAAGGTGTTTTTCCTTCGATGGTTCTACTTGCAGTACAGTTTAACGTGTACACAATTGTGTGCACAGCCTCAGTCCAAAAATGGAGGGGGTTACTAGCTGAATGCAGCATGCTTCGAACTGCCTCGACAATTGTTCGATTGTCACGTTCAGAGGCTCCATTTTGTTCGGGTGTGTAGGGAGTTGTCAATTCTTGCTTGATCGTTTCCCTATCTAGGAATTCTACAAATGATCGACTAGTGTACTCAGTACCACGATCGCTTCTCAAAATTTTGACGACGTTGCCAGTGTCACATTTGAGCTGGCCAACAAACCTTTTAAAGGCTGCTAGGGTTTCAGGCTTCGTTTTAAGGCATTCAATAACTCTAAACCCAGAGTAATCATCTTTGAACAATGCAAAGTAGAGAGCGCCACCTATAGAAGGGACGTTCATAGGACCACATAAATCAGTATGCACTAAATCACCAGATGACCCTACATGCTGGCGATGTTCTTTAATGGGGAAATGTGCTCGGATTTGCTTTCCGTACGCACAACCAGAACAAAAAGACTTTTGGCTTCCCCTAAGTATCAACCCATCAACAATGCCTTGTGTGGCCATCTGTTGTATTGTGATGTGGCTAAGATGTGAGAAACGCTTGTGCCAGAGGTCTAAGGTTTGAGTACTTTCAACATTAGAAGGGACTCCAAAAGATACTGCCGAAGTAGCACCTAAAGAAATGGTCGTAGCTACAGGAGGAATGACCTCGATATTAAGCTTATATAGACGGTTGTGTACCGCACCAGTCATGACCACTCTACCGTTCTCAAGAAATTGACAACCGACATCGGTATGTAACGTATAAATCTTTTTCTGAGCTGCTACATAGGATGAGAACAAATTACGACCAAGAGTTGGAACGTAAATTACCCCCTTCAAGATGCCGTAGCTGAATCCAGTGGGTTGTTGAATCTTGATGTTGATATCGCCAACACCAACCACCAACAGCTTTGCTCCTCCAATACCTGCAACTGTTCGTCGCTCTTTGGAGATATCTTGATAAGTTGAAAAATATGACTGCGTCTGTGTCATATATTCAGTACAACCGCTATCAATAAACCACAGTGATGATTCGGACAATTCATCAGTGATTGCCATGAAAGTTGTGTAACCATTGCTTCGTTTAGACTGATCACCGTGGGTCTGGGTCTGCTGGTATGCCATTTGTTGCTCCTCCGTTGCACGACATTCTTTACCCCAATGTCCTAAAACACCGCACTTCCAACATGTGCTGGTTTTCTTTCGATCACTAATCTCCTTGCGTCTAGCAAATCGTTGCTCAGCAGTATACTCTATCAATTTTCCTTTTGAGGAAGCTACATACGCTGCTGAAGTAGCTACAGCTTCATCGATCCTAATTTTAAGCATGCTCTCAGTGTGAAGAAGTTGCAAAGTTAAGTTAGGTAACGTCTTCTCAACTACTGGCTGCATGCGCCATGCGGGTATCATGCTGTCAAAATCGCTAGGGAAGTTGCACAGAATCTTTGAGATTACTACTTGATCATTGAAGGTTGTGTCTCCTCGGGAAGCCAATTGTTGAACTATCACGTCTAGTTTGCTAATATAATCCGCTATACTCTCTCCTTGCAGCATAGTACACTTGTAAAAGTCTTGTTGAAGTGTATGGATATTGTCAGAGGTATTTTGCTCATGAAACAACTTGAGTTTATCCCAAATCTGTTTGGACGTGACACAACTAGTGATGTTCTTAATTAAACTCTCATCTATAGCCGAGCAAAGGATACTGACGGCTTGGTTATCTCTCCTCCAGGAAGCTATAACATCAGGCGCAACGGAAGCGTGGTGGGCCCATAACCTATTGGAAAAACAGGAGCTAAACTCAGTATCGACAACAACACAAGAAGATACTCAGACAGCCAACAGACAGCATATATTAAACTGAATATACCTGACATACAAAAGTAACTCCCTTTGCCACACACCACGTGACAAAGTACACATACTAGCTTCCTGAGCAGAAAGCACTAGGCAGTGCAACGCTGCGAAACTGAGAGAGAGAGAACTACGCTACAGTACTCTCTTTATGTCAGAGTACTAGGCGGGAGAGGTACTGGTCATGAGTGTTTCTTGCTCTAATTCAAATACGCCGTCTCCAGCTGGTTCTATTATGGTACGTCGTATACTCATACCAGTTGAGCTGGTCACCACATGGCTTTATCACCATTCGACAATTGGAGACACTGCAGCTGACGGATCCGGAGAGTGTCCCATTCCGGGAAGAGCTTGTGTCCGTGACATGGCCACAGGATCCAACTCCAGAGTACCTCAGCAACACTGATGGAACGGTAACACTCGACTGGAGTTGCATCTTTGAAAGCAAGCTTGAGGCCAATGCGGGGATGTTGCAACTGCTTCAACCTGAAGAGAGATGCCCGAGCTTAGATTCGAAAAATGCACCCACCCGCGGTGAGATTCGGGAGGGAGTGGGAGCAGTGACATCCCTCCTGGAGCGTGGATACAAGGCCAGCTTTGATCCCAGTCAACTCAAAGCCGTGGAGCTCGCGGTCCACAACCGGCTGACCATGATCCAGGGTCCACCAGGCACAGGGAAGACGCATGTGGGGGTGAAGCTGTTGCAACTGCTGCTTTCGGCGAGTACATTTCCGGAAGATAGCCCCGTGTTCGTCATAGCCCTGAAGAACCTTGCCCTTGATCAGTTTCTGGAGAGGTGTCTGGCCTTCGAACCCAACATTGTGCGTGTGGGCGGGCGCTGCAAAAGCCTACAACTGGAATCCCATAACTTGCATCGCCTGATCAAATCCGACGACGAGTTTCGATCCGACTTTGCCGAGAACCGCGAGAATCTTGAAGATCTCAAGGGAGCCATGAAGGAGGTGTTCGACATGGTTAAACGATATCTCGACAACTTCGATCCAAGTATGATCGTGGAACATTCCCCGGAACTGCACTTGCACCACTTCTTGGAACGTGCTGTGCATCCCCGTTCCAGGATTGAGTCATGTGCCAGAAAATTGCCGAAAGGTCTCACCCTCGTTGAACTACTTCGAGGACGTTCAATTCCAGGGGACGCAGACCCGACGTTAGCGTCTGATATATTGATCTTCAGGCATCTTCTGGTCGAGGAGATGAAGAAGAAATGGATGCCGAGTACGAAGGTGCTCCAAACCGCCCTTGCCTTTCTTTCCTTAAAGAAACCCGTCAGTAGCAGAATTCCTCAGCGTGACCATGTTTCCGCAGAGAAATCTGTACTATCCGACGAGGAGGATGAGAGACGCAAGGAAGAAGAAGAACGAAGGGCTGCCTACGAAAGCCTTCGTCTGGAAATCAACCTAGATATGGACACCAGCATGACTGACCCCCGGCTCTCGAGAAACAGCGCTCAATGGTT
Source organism: Climacium dendroides (assembly GCA_950106755.1). Taxonomy (NCBI): domain Eukaryota; kingdom Viridiplantae; phylum Streptophyta; class Bryopsida; order Hypnales; family Climaciaceae; genus Climacium; species Climacium dendroides. Next base: position 24,124,673 of record OX467091.1, read on the forward strand.
ACTGAATAGGAGTTTCATGAAATTTTCAAAGGAGAAGGATGTCCATGGCGCGTCAATGACATATCACCGATTGAACGTAAGAGATTCAAACTTTCCGCTATCGATATTCTAGAGCATGGATATATTTCAGTGTTATATAACGTGCCGTGCTGCAAAATCAAACAGATGAAAGTTTGATATATGTGTTGTGGTATATTTTCATTCTGGACATGAAATACTTGCTAATGATATTGACATCGCGAGTGGAACCGAATGATCATGCATCAGCTGGACACTATTGGAGGTCAGTTCGATTGGATTGCACATGAAAATCCGTATGATTTAAAACCGGAGCATCGTGCAATTTTGGTGTACAAATACTGGCAAGAGAGTGTGAACGGAGCTTGCGAGCGGCTGACAAGTCTAAAAGCAGACTATGATACCTTGTTGCAAGATATGGAACAGATAAGACGGCGCCGCAAGCTAGCTGTTCTTCAGAAGGCCAAAATAATTGGAATGACTACAACAGTAAGCTATTGCAGAGCAACCTTTCTGTTCAGAGTTTTACTGATTCACAGCACTAAAACCCAACCTGAGTGTCCTCCAGATTAATTGAAACGACGTGATGAATTTTGCAGGGAGCAGCATTAAACCAAAGTGTGGTCAAGCATCTCTCTCCTGCGGTTGTTTTGGTGGAGGAGGCAGCGGAGATCCTGGAGCCGCAGGTGCTCGCCTGCCTTAATTCCAATCTGCAGCACCTCATTCTCATAGGGGACCATCAGCAGCTCCGACCTCAAGTGGAGTCGTATGAACTCGAGCGAAGGTGGGCGAGCCACACTTAGGGCAATTGGTTAATTTTTCTCAGTTGATTTACGTTTAATTGCCCTAGACATTGATAACTAATGCCTTGAATTTTCACCTGATGTGCGCTAGCCATGGGTTCGGAATATCAATGTTTGAACGGCTAGTAGAACACAACGACTTGCCGTCTCAGCAATTAGGCCTGCAATGCCGTATGCGCGAAGAATTTGTGGATATGCTTCGACCCATCTACCCTGACCTCAAATCCCAAACTATACTGGTGTCGGGGAGCCGAAACGAAGCTCCCACATGCATGGTGAGGACAATGTATTTCTGGTCTCATTCATATCCAGAGACGAGCCTGCGCAGTTTCGTGAACCAGGACGAAGCGCGCATGGTGGTTGCCCTCACCAGGTGGATTGCTTCGGAGCTTTCCAACCTTGAAAGTCTCAAGATTTTTGCTGCTTACAATGGACAGGTTAGTGAGCTCGACGCCGGATCAGAAAAAATCCAGCACTACTTCCAATGCAATCATCCCGCTTCTTCGTAATTGGTGACTGTGCCTTGTGAGCGTGCTGCAGGTGACGCTCATCCGCTCGCTGATGGGGATCTATCCGGAACTAACAGACATTGAGGTCCGCTCCATTGACAGTTTTCAGGTGCGCCATTCTCATGGTCTGGTTCATTCGACAAGCTTAATTAATTGAACTTTTTCACATTTTGCTTATTTCAAATGGTGTTTCAAATGAATCTTTTTCAGAAGAGGATTTTCTTATATTGTCCTTTGGGCATTGGAATGTTGTTATTCTGCTGCCAGGGATCCGAGAGTGAGATTGTGATAGTCTCGCTTGTGCGGTCCAACGGAGAAGGGAAAATTGGACATTTGGGCATGCGGAATCGAATGTGTGTTGCGGCATCTAGAGCGCGTCGTGGTGTCTACTTTCTTGGAAACCATGCCACTCTTGCGCGGAAATCTGATCACTGGAGAACATTGATCAGCCACTTTGAAGGTCTGAACGCCATTGATTCGTCTATTTCGTTGTGCTGTCCCCGGCACCCCGACAAACCATCATTTGCACTCTGCAACACTAAAGCGTCCCAATTTGAACCGCGTGACGTCTGCGGTTATCCCTGTCTAGAAATTTTGCCGTGCACCCATGTCTGTCGTCATACTTGTCACTCTGGCCCCCATACCGTCTTATGCAAAGAGCCAGTGGATTTTACTTTCCGGCTCTGCGGTCACTCTTGGACACGGAAGTGCCATCAAGCCGTAGAAAACCTTTGTTGCTACAGAAAGGTCATCCATAAATTCACTCCCTGCGAGCATAGCAAGGAGGTTGAATGCTGGAAAGTGACAGGGACCCAAAAGCTTCGACTTAAGTGTGAGGTACTTTGCGGGAAGAAGCTTGACAAGTGCGGCCACCTGTGCAAATTGCACTGCTCTGACAGCTGTGAAAGCGCCCCTTGCGAAGACTGCCTAGAGATTGAGAGAGAGAAAGAGAAAATAAGATTACAGATTCGCATCGAAGCAATTGCAAACAAAAAGAAAGAGCTAGAGGAGGACATTGCGAAGCTTAAAGAGAAAGGAAGCGAAGGGATTGACGTTAAGCAAGTGCTCCCAGATGACGACACGGCACGATCTTTTTTTCTGGTACGAGGTTCTACCTAAAACTCTAAAGAACTATCTTGAACTTGTGAACTAGAAAATGTTGTACCAAGTGTAACCTTCTCAATGTGTGGTATGAGTGGTGCAGGCTAAAGACAGGGCAGAGAAGTATACCCAACCAGACTGCAAAGTCATGGTGGTTGTCACCAAAGTTCAAAAAATCGAAAACCTTAAGCTTCAGGGAAAGTTTCTGGAAGCCCATAAAGAACTTATTGATCCATTGGAGATTCCGGAGTGGCTTTTCTATGGTGGTTCTGACGATCTTTTGGATCAGGTTGTAAATAAGGGCTTTAGGGCTGCACGCGAGAAGGTAAGTTCCTCAAACCTGTCTTGTATATATTAACCGCATCACAATAAAGCTGCCAGTATCGGAGATTTCTTATTCTGCATATGTTGGGGATGGGCGTACAGGCACATCGATTTGATGTTTACTCCTCAAGCATTGCTCAAAACCAAGAGAACCAAAGCCTTTTGCTTTGCGAAGTACTTCTTGGGAAGACTTGGAGGTACGCTTGCAAAAGATGGACTTATATCTAAACTCACACATCTTGTTTCTGATTCACGTGTACCGACACATCTGCTGTGAATGCTCCGTTTACAAATTAGAAACGGACCATCATGTGGGATGTGAGAATTCAAAAACCAAGGTGCACAATTACGAACCCAGAATTGTCTTGATATAGCAGGCTGCCAAGTTCCGAGTCTCCAGACAAAGTGCCTGATTGCAGCGAGCTCCGCAAAAAAAGCTGTGACTCGGTGTCCCTGGTTGGAAGGCAAGAGAATGAAGAATCATCCAGGCCTATTGCGCATGTCATTCTCAACCCGAACCAAGCGATCCCTCGTTTCATGGTGTCTTACAAGCTTGTGAACTTCCAAGCCCTTGCTGAAGATCATGAACTTGAGAGATTTGGGAAAGAGAATGCTATCAAAAACGGTGGGGTGTGTCGTCTTGAACTGTTGCCTTCATCACATGGTGAAGGTTTGACTCCAGAAGACTATCATTTCCGAGTAGCTGAGTCCCAGTTTTTTCGAATGTCCCAGAACAGAAAAATGAAGGTAAGACAGTTCTTCAGAATTTTCAGAATCTTCAGAATTTCCTTTAGTCAAAGACTCTGAATATTACATGAGGACGATGTCGAATTTAAGGGCTTTGTGCGTTCTCCGACATGTGGCCAGAGCACTGGATTGCTGACCTTGGAGTCTTCGTTGGTCGCTTGCATTACTCATCTGCCTCTGCTGGTGTAGGTCATTAAAGTGGAGTTCATAAAAAATTTGCGCCTTGAAGAAAAGTTCAATCAGAAAAAGGATGAGTTTAAGGCATCGAATGTCTCAGTCGAGCAACGGTTTGTCTTCCATGGAACTGACTCTGTTGCAATCGATAAGATTGCTACGGAGGGATTCAAGATTGGAGGAGTGGACGTAGCCATAAAAAGTGGAGCTATTTACGGGCGCGGTGTCTACACGGCAGTTAATCCTGACATATCAGAGAGATATAGTGGAGGCTCTATGATGATGTTGCTGTCAACTGCCATCCTGGGTGAATTTGGCAGCCATCACACCAGCGGGGGGTCCAGCGATGTGCATGTGGTCAAGGATGCGAGTCAATTACTCCCTAGATATGTAGTTCACTACTCCAAACTTTGATCCCAGTGAACAAGGTCCACAGCGAGGTCAGGGTTCAGCAGCAATTGTAATTATCTGATCCAGCACTCTGGTGTCTCTGCCTTACTTTTGAGCATCAAGTGCATAGTACGAGAAGGCTCATCCGCGTCTATCCAAGGGACGAGCCAGAGCTCAACTATTGTAACACAGTCGGACCCAACGTATGCACCAGCTCACATGTATTTTTGTTCATAATATAAAATGAAGGATGTGCATACCAAAAAAAGGTCTCGAGCAAAGTATGGTGATATCAAATATCATTGCAGTGGCGGTGTATCATTCTCATCATGGAGAATACAAAATTGTCGCAACGATAACGGAGAAATGACATAAAAAGATACTTGAATCTTGCTCGCAGTTGTTCTGTACAGTGGATACGGAGCACAATGTGCCGCCTTCAACTAAGTTGCAGCACTGCATCCTTCATTTACTGTATGTTATGGCAACTGAGTTAGCCAATCACGTCAGGATGCTGCTATGCTCGAGGATTTCGGAAAATCATAATGCAATATAACTTAGTGACTTGCAGGAATTGAATAATTAGGAACCATTCCCGGAGTGGAAGTGAGCGTTTGGTTGGCTTGCTCCAAAGTTGTGAGAAGATGACAAGGTCGTCTGCTGTAAAGAAGAACGACAGGTCAAGCCACCAAGCCTTCGTCTGCTGACACTGAATCATCATTGTGCACCTCGTCGGCAGAGATGCAAGGTGCAAATTATCGGATTCTAGGAGAAGAGCATTGAGTTGCTTGGGGTCATCCCACATCGGCCAATGTGAGCACTGCACCAAAAAATCCAAGTTATGTATGAATAGACTGATCGAATTTTTACTTACGAAGAATTCCGTGCAAATCGCTGGAACCACTCAAAATGCAGTCTATTATAGCTGGAACCACTCAAAGAGAAGTCTATTATATGTACACATGTGGCATGTTTTCTGGGAATCTCTGGGAAGAAACTGACATGTGGGAGAAGCTTGATCACGACGTTTGAAGCGATGGTGTTGGAGATCACGGCCAGTTCTTTCCCAAGAAAAGTATCAAGCTCACCCCAAATGAGATCGACAGGCAGCTCAACAGGAACAAGACTTGGAACTGGTGACCAGTACCCCCGAACCGCCGCTCGATAGTAGTTGATGGCACCCGTGATAGTCCCCACTTTCTGAAATGCTCACATGTCTGCAACAGATTGGTCAGATTGTGGATCGATCTCAAGTTATAATCTACAGTCTACTCTAATGCCTGCAACAAGCGTCGGGATAATGTGTAAGAGCATTACCTGTCAATGTCCAGAGGTTGGAATGAGCTTAATACGGTCTTCAAATGCTTAAAACTGCACATGCTCAACACCAGAGCAATGTCAACGCTCAGAAGAAAGAGATCCTCCTATAAAGAAAATTTCTACACTGTCTGGGAGAACTATTGCATTCTCAAAAATTTCAAGGGAAGTCCTGTTCTAAATGATCGTTTCCACTATTACCGTCTCTGGCCATTTCAGAAACTTATTCTCTGCCAATCACAAAGCATTCAGGAAGCCACGGCAGTTGGAACTGAAGAGCCCTGACAACAGAAATCGATATCAACAGTAATGTAGCCTGCTCTTGAAGTGACCTTTTAAGAGTTTGCATTTTGGGGAAGCTAAACTCCTTGAAACAATTTCAGTAAATTTTAGTAAGAAGAAAAATGGAATTGGCATCTAATTCAAGTCATTTCATATTTTTTGGACCTCCGTGGAAATAGTTACTAGTTTTTGAAGTCAAAGCACAATGGTCACTATAAGCAACCACCTCCTGAAATGTACACTGTTGGTACATTGAAGGAAGCAAAATGTACCCCCGTATTAAAGGTCACTTGTGGAGTAGGGGCACTTTTAGAGCACCCTACCTCAAACAACAAAATAATGGACATACCATTTTCAAACACCAAATACAAATGCATGTCTATACTAGCTAGCTTAGCCCCTAAAGTCATGTGATATTTCAAGGTTCAAAACTGCTTCAAATTACTCATATCCAAAGCAAGGCTAATAAAAATCTTTCATCAATATTTTTTTTTTAAAACTAGTTCAAAATACTCATACCCAAAGCAAGGCTAATAAAAATGTTTTATCAATATTTATTTTTTAACAAGTTTAGTCATAGGATCCTTTGATAAACTTGTTGAAGTACATCATCCCAAAGTGTACATGTCCACCAATTGCAAGTTCAATGTTTCTAAACTTCAAAATGCAAGCTTTTTTAGCCCTTCCAAAAGGAAAATTTTTTCTTCCAACATTTTTAGAAAAAACAAAAATATGGTCTATAACTTGTATGTTTTAGTCAATATGTTGGAGAATGGGTTCAAAATGTATTGGTAAAAAGATGTAACCAAAAAAACTTTCATATTCATCTTCAAAAACATTATAAAGAAAAAGAAAAAACTAAACTATTAATAACTTTTACAAGAATTAAATTGAAAATTGTTAATTCCAATGGTAAAAATTGGTTCCAATAAACAATAAGTATCCTTTGTTATTGTTTTTATTTGAAAAAATTTAAATTAAATTCATGAAATATCTCTAATATATCATTAGAAAAAAATGAGGCCACAGAAAGCTGCTAATTTGGGGGGTTTGGAATGATTTCGAGTGCCAGCCCATTGATTACCCATCCATGTCCGAGTTGGCACTACTAATGCCAACACAACTTTGGAAAATCTAGAAAACTATGCTTCTTTAATTCCCCGCGTGCCAAGACTATAGCAGTAGACTTATGATTTACACATTTTTGTTCCTTCTAAATCGTATACCAAACAAACAAGTATTCAAAGAAACATTAAGATGATATGCCAAACCCCATGAGAATCCTTTGAATCAAAATCCCAATGTTATTTAACCCATTCAAAAAATAATTTGGGTAGACCTATTGAATAATTGAGTAGGAAACATTTGAGGGAGTGAAGGTTGGAGATGTCATTTTTATATTGAAATTGAGTTTTCACCATGAATCCTCAAAGGATATGGGATAATTTGAAAATGAGTGTTAAACCGCTTATTGTCAAAATGTCAAAATTATGTTTATGTAGAATTTCAGACCTCAATAAGTCATAATAGAAGAACTTTTTTCAAAAAAATTTGGACTAAAAAAATTTGAAAAATCTATTTAAATTTCATCTCCAAAAATCCGTTTCATATTTCAAGACTTCAATCAAAAGTTATGGACAAAATTTAAAGAGGATGTTTCAAGATGTAAAATGTCCCTTCCAACCCCTCTTTGAAATGTTCATAACTTTTGATTGAAGTCTTGAAATATGAAACGGATTTTTGGAGATGAAATTTATACAGATTTTCCAACTTTTTTTAGTCTATAATTTTTTGAAATTTTTCATTTTACTATGACTAAATGAAACCTAAAATTTTACTTTAAATAGAATTTTTGCTTTAATTTGACTTTACTATGAGCGGTTGAGCTCCTACTAACTTTTATTTATTTATCCCACATTGTTTATTTTGCCTCCTACCATCCCAAATATATATAAAGATTTGTCTTCTCACTTTTGATTCACAAATCATGAAAGGTGTTCAAATCACAATGAAGAAGCTAAAGCACTAGTTTCAATGAGTGTAGAATATTCCACACCATATCATTTTGTCTAAAGGAAGGTAGTCCTTATTGCTGTTGAATGTTATGTATAGAAGTGGATCAACTATTGTCAGTATGGTTTAAGAATTCTAGACTTGTGGGGCCAGTAGGAGTTGTGATTTCATCTTAATGATCCATTCTTGAGCCCAATCACATATTGCCCGTCCATCAAATTGAACGGGTACAAGAGAATAGTGCACTTCTAAAAATCACTAAGAGCATATCCAATGCGGTACTAGAAAGAACACTGTAACAGTCCCAACGGGCTTTATAACATTCAAGTGTAAAAAGTAGCTTCCCAATGCAAACATTATAACCAACGGTATTTTCTAGGGCTCTTCAAAAAACAACCCTTGCTCTGCATTTTTGGACTATTTGCCGAGCACAGAATGGTACGTTGGAAGTTGATATTTTCTAACAATGGCATCAAGTGCTTGAGGAAGATTCTGTTGAAAAGCAAAAAAGAATTTTGCAATGTGATTTGTAGTGACAAGATGAGGCGCAGCATTAGGAGCCATGTACCTAAACCTAAACGGCAAGGGCCACAGCCCGCCTCTAACCTCTGGCCCGCCTCTGACAACTTCAAGTGCCATATACAGTGTCCCCATTGGAGATGCTCTAAAGATGGTCAACAAATCTTCTTAACAGCTTTCTACAGGGCTCAAATTTTTTGTAATGGTTTTTTGTACTTTAATTCATTGCCTGCAAATAAAACTCCTTATAACATTCCCCTGATTATTCATAATGCAATGGTTCAAATGTTTTTTAGTAAGAATGAATCTATACAATTCACCAAAATTAATTAGTATTTTTTACAATATATTTTTTTGCTACTTGTTTTGACATTGAAATTTTTTTTAAATTATTTTTATTTTTACAATATTCATCAAAATGACATGGAACAAAGCTTCACATGTAGATTAGGATGATAAACCATTGATCCCAAAAAGTCCATGCAAAAATTCCAAAATTTAAAGTCCACAAGTTCTAAAAAAACAAATGGGCTCCTTAGTTCTTTAGGGGTTATGAAACAAAGAGGGAAAAAATCAATGTCAAGAGATTGCATTTAATAGATATTTTGCTAAAACAACAGTATTCCACAAACTTACTGCTTTTCAATTAGACTATGCTATCTAAAACCTATACTACTTCTAGACTTTAGGGCTAAAGAAAGAATTGAATGGAAAAATGACAAATTTCATATGTCATTTTAACGAAACTTTCCATGTTTAACTCTTGAAGGACAACGGAAGCCCCTCAAGCATTTTGAAAGTCAAATTTTGAATTTTCACATAGTTGTTGATTTAAAATGTTTTTAAGCTTCACAAAGAAAAGGTAGCTTCAATAATCTACTTTTTATTCCATTTCAAATAATTTCAAAAAATTTTAAATTTTAATTTTTGTGATACTTTCCAAATAGCACCTTGAAACCTCAAAATTCACTACTTTTGAATTTTCCTATTGAATTTCTCTTGGTGTAATCTTAAGAAGTACATCAATTATACCATGATGTTTGTCACTATTATTTCCATTTTTAAGAAAAATTTCATACCACTATAAGCATTTTTGTAATTAATATGATTTATATATATAATTTTTTAATTATATAAAATTCAATTTGATGTTTTTTATTATGAAAAAATGAAATTAAACTTTATACATATTTTAATAGATGTGAAAAATATCAATTTTTAGAAATCTATGTTTTAATGTAGAAATCTAATGAAGTTTGACAAAGCCTAAACATGAAATGTCTTTTAAGGATTAAACTACATGAATGGATATTGCAAACAAGAGTGATGTAAAAAAATGAAAGCAAAATACATAGATGTACCAACTCCAATGCAAGGTTGCTAGCATATGAACTTAGGATTTTAAGCCCATTATGAGCCTAGGAACCTAAGTTCTTGTGTCATAGCTATTTATGTTTATAGGTACCTTTCATGGTTGTAGGATATTTGTATTATAGGTGCTTATATTATAGGTGTTATATTCCTTTTGTCGCAAAATAAATTTGGAATTTTTAAATATACTTGTCCCAAATTAAATTCAAAATTGGCTTTTTACAATTTGATGGACAACAATTAAGCTAGTTTAAACACCTTGAAGCAAAAGAATTCATAGAAACCGCACTCTAAAGACTATATAGCAATTTGATCCTTGCAAAGGGAATTGAAATACAACCTCTAACTAACAAAAGGCAAAGAATTCAACCCACAACTATACCAAAATTACTCCTAACAAATCTCTTGTTGAAGATTTCTTAAACTTGAATGATAAGACATTGTCAGAATTGAATATAGAAGACATCACCAGACATCACCACACCAATGTTGCTTGGAGAATGATCAAAATTAATACCATTGGAGCAATTCCAAAAAGGACAAAAATTTGTCGACTAAACCGCTTGTTTTCAACATATGTTGCTTCACTATTGATTTCCATTCATTCACACCTAATGAGGTTAGTAGAAGCTATAGTTATTATGCAATCTTATGAAAATAGGAGCTACTCACGTACTAATCTAGTCATTTTTAGGAACCCCCAAATTTATTTCAAGACGAAGGTAGTAGGTACATGTGTTATTGATACCTTCCATGGTTGTAGGATATTTATATTATGAGTGCCTATATTATAGGTATCTAAATTATAAATACCTATGCTATAAGCATCTTCCATGGTTATAGGATACTTACGTTATAAGTATGCATATTATAAGCACCTTCAATAGTTTTAAAGTACCTACTTACACTTAAGCTCAAGACTCATAAGCTTGCATTCTAGTGTCATTGACTCCGGTGGATTTGTTGAAAACTGGAATGCATTGCTATGCTAAATACAGATAAATGAGGTACATTGACAATTACTGCCTTCTTCTTCACCTCGGCTGGGAAATCTTCTGCAACGGCCCAAGTGACGAATCCGCCCCATTCATGTCCAATCTGCAAATGAAGGACCTCACCGTAAGGAAGCAGAAAAAATTTGATCTCAAGAGAGTTAGGCTCTTGCAGTACCGAAAGTGACCTCTCCACAGCTATTTCTCAAGTGATCACTCCCAAACATCACACATCCTAAATCTGTTCCATACTTCAAGTGACGCAAACAGTATCCTCAATAACCACGCAAGAGTCGGGTGCCACAACGTGCTACCCTGCTTCCGCCAACGCTTGAAACTGGTGACTTATTTCCAAACTTATCAGAAATTCGGAAAACCGTGGATCAAAACAACCTGAAGACGGGCCTGAAGAGAAGGAAACCACAGCTAAAACGGTCAACCTCTCTTTGGAAGCACAGTTCAACACCGGACGCAGACGCACTACAACAGGAAGTACTTACTGTTAGTAGCAGTTGCAAACACATCATCCATTATTTTGCAAGAGCTGTGTAGTGGTTCCTCATGTGAAAGGTATAGATTTCAAGCATCCTAGATGTTTGTACACTTCAGGTCCAATGTTTAAATCATAATAAGTTTTTCAATTTTAGGAAGTTTTGGAAAGTTTCAAATTGAAGTAGAAATTGGACTCAATAAACTTGTTTTCATTGTTAGTTGGTCTTGAATTCCAAAAAGATTATTTACACAGCTCACATTCAAATCAACAACAAGGAGGTAGGAATTGCCAAAATACGCTAAAATGGTATCAATCTTTTGTAATCAGAGGCATACAATTCTTCATTTTGGGCAAATTTTTATAGAATCCCATGCAGCCATTCTTGTATGTGTTGTGACAAGGAGAATCTTTTCTATCAACCCCCAAAAACTTGGATGAAAAATTGTTGTATTACATCCTCTAGCAAGCTTGTTTTGTCATTTGAAAGTTGTATTGGGGCTTCTTTGACATTCGAGGATTAACAATGGAATTTCTTTTTGGATATTAGCACATTTTGGCTTATATCTTTGTGTGTGTGTGTATGCTATTTACTTCAATTTCACTCAAATTCATCAAATCAATCATACAGTGTTTTCAAGCTACAAGAATTGTAAAAAATATTGCCCTAAAACTCTCCATTTATCATTTACAATATGGATGTTAAAGCAGTTTGGTATCCTTAAGCATAATTACAATAGTCATGGTCCATGAGGATACTTAATATATAAATTAATCTCCCCTACATGCAAAAGGGGGGTATATAAGGGTATGGAGTGATACATTGATAGTCTTAGAATTCTATTAATTTGAAAATATTTCCAAGGATATTTCAAGAATATATCATGAACATCTTTAGAATATTATCTAAATACAAGCTATATGGAAATTGTTAGAATGTCAATAATTATGCAATTTATTTTTATATTTCATTTTACATTAAATAGACTTTCTTTTGCCCTCACTTGGTTTTAAAGAATTTTGCATAATGTTCCACCATGGGGTCACAATTATCAGCCTATCAAGAGCTTTAACTCTACGATGAAACAACATACATGCATGATATTATAATAGTTTTGATAAAGCGGACAAAAATAATACTAACTCAATCTAACTTTGGTAGCAAGGATTGCAACAATGCTAGTATGTGAGCCTAAAATTGCGAGTCTACCAACCTTGAGCCTAGGTATAAATAAGTACTCTACAACTATTGAAGGTATTTATAATATACATATCTATAACATAAGTACCCTATAACTATGGAAGGTGCTTATAACATAGGGACCTATAATTTAAATATTATGTAACCATAGAAGGTGCTTGTAATACAAACACCTATGATGTAAACATTCATAATATAAATATTCAATAATTGTGGAATGTACTTGTAACGTAGGTACCTATAATATAGGAGCTTAAACTCTTAAACCCATGGATTTAAGATCCTAAGCTCACATACTAGCAACTGTGCAAAGATTGTAGGCAAATTTTGAGATATATTGTCAATGATAATACTAATACAAGTCCTCCATGGATCAAAATGGTTTAATTTGTATTAATTTTATATTAGTTTCAAGAAATTTGCTTTAGTTTTAATACAAAATTTTATATTAGTTTCAACACATAATTATTTTAATCCATAGTTGATTTGCACTAATGTGACGCAATATTTGGATGATGTTCAAATGATCCAAGGGCCAATTTAATTTTGCATAGCAAATTAAATTGGCAAATATTTTCAAAGAATTTTCTTCATATTCCAACCAAAAAAATTCTCAAAGGAGATACTTGTCTAAAATTTGTGCATAATACTATTATTATATATAGGTCTCCATTATAGCTTACTAGAAAATTTAAAGCATCTTCATTTGTCTTTTTGAACTAGCTTGGCAAATACAATAAATTTTGATTGATTTTCATAGAATTAGAAGTTGTAAATGCATAAAATAGATTTGATACTCATTTGGGGTTCTATGTGTCACATGACACCCAAAGAAAAATTAGTAAAGTTCAATGAAAACCCAAAAATCCTGAGGCCTCAATCTTAAACCCTAAATCCTAAAATTTGGTATTTTTTCTTAGAATATATTTTTTTTTGCTAGACTTGCCATTCATGCAAGGTATTTGCAAATGCAAATGTTCAAATGGTTGCACAACTTCACTATAAGTTGCAGGAGAGAATCATGGGAAAGGATGTTTGATGTTGAGTCACAAGAATTGTTGGGTTGCTCGGAAACAGATGAGATGGCTTGGGCAATCAGTCTAGACTATTGGGGAATGTCAACCTTGTATAGGTTGTTCCGAGAGTTCCAGGTCCCTTGAAGAAAGATATTGTGTGGATGATCCTTGTCGTAGATAGCATAAGTTTGAAATTTGAATAGAATTCTATAGCTGACATCTATAAGTTTACCTATTGAAAACAAATTCATGGTGACTTCAGAAACGTAGAGAATTTTGTACACTCCTTTTATTTCACCTGAACTGTTTGTAATCTGTACAGAGCCTTGGCTAGCTACTAGCATGGTGTGTCCTCCTACTATTCTAATGTGTAAAATAGAAAGAGTAATCTAATTAAGGAGCTTAAGGTTGTTTGTCACATGTGAAGAGGCTCCAGAGTCAAGGAACCATTCTAATTCGGTGATGGAAGGGTGAACACAAGCGTTGATGACCTCATTTAGTGTGGGTTGGTTGTCTTTGAATGCCTCCATGCAAGCTTAGACAATTGGTGAGGTGGGATCGGAAGTTGAGTTGTCATCATCTACAACTTTGGTAAGATGAACATGGGATTGTTATTGCTGACGTAGTTGCATGTTGCTAAGTTGGATTTGTATGGCCTTGATGCGCTCTTCAAGAGTTACTCTTGCACAATCTCGTGCGAAATGTCCAAGTTTGCCACAGTTGTGGCCTCTATTGTGGCAGACTAGTAGTAAATTGTTTGGGTACGTTATTGTAGAGTTTGAAAAATGCTCTGTCCGTTGCGATTGGGGAGGTTGCGGCTACGATGAGGTCGCCCTCAAGTTGGGTTGTGGTTGCCTTTATTCTTGATGAAATTGACTTCATTTGTCTTGTCCCACTTCTTGTCCAAGTTCCGACCTAATTTTTCTTGCAGGAGTAGGCCATTCAGCTTCAGAAAGGAACGTATGCATTCCCTCCCTTTTGGGATTTGCTTAAAAGTTGGCCAACTCTTGGATAGACTATTTAAAGTCAAGTCCACGAGATCTTTATCTAAGGTGTGGATTCCTAGGTTTGCTAGTTGAGTAGCAAGCAAATTTATTGCCTATAGGTGATCCCCTATATTTTTCCCTCTTACAAGTTTTAGTGAGTAAAATTGTTCTTTCAACGACAATCTTCTTGATGAGCTGCGCACGTCATACATGCTACTAAGTCATTGCCAAATGGCCTGAGGATCGGTGAGATGAATGACGCTTAGGATGATAGAGTCTCTTACCAGCGATATGATTACACACCTCGCACAGAAGCGAAGTTCATTGTTGTGTGCTTTGTCGACATTCCTTGTTGCAGATGTGTTGTGAGAAGTTACTATTGGTGGCTCTGCCATAGTAGTTTGTGAGATAGCTTCTATTTCACTGGCGACTGCAACATCGATGCAGGTCTGGTAATAGCTCGGGTTGACGAACCTCCAAAGTCCCTCCTACATCAAAATCATTTTTACCTTATAACTCTAGATGATGTAGTTTGAGGAATCTGCAAGTTTCATTGACTCAAGTATATCTCTAACTATAAGGTCCATTGTAACTATGTCGACAAATGAGACTCTTGTTCTCGTGCACAAATACATTGTGCCAAGATCATATCAAGCCAACATGGGAGAAAGCGTGCAATAAGTAAACAATAGACCTTGTAATTGGCTAGCAACCTAACCACACCAAGATCCAATAGCTCTTGACCAACGGTGGACACCGTGGTTATAGGGAAAACGCCTCATGACTTATGATGTAAGTCACAATTACGGTAAAAGCTTGCAAATAATGATAGCAATGCAAAAAACTTCCTATCACCATTAGCACTAACACTGGCAACATCCATAGGATAGTAAAGAAATAAGAAACCCATAGTACTCAGTACACCAAGTGTAGAAAGTGGTTTCACAACCACTCTTTTACTCGCCCCCTTTGTCGGTGTTGAAGCCCCTTTCACACTGGCGAACTCAGTAGGCTTTTCCGAAGCACTAACGAGAATCCAGTAGAAAACCCGTACTAAGATATCAATGCTTATCCACGTACTGAATTCAAGTATACAACTATAGCATTTGCAGCAACGACCATGACTATATTAGCAAAAACTATGTTTGGTTATAGTATTTTAGTAGTAGGTTTGCCATGTGTACTAGTTTTATTAAAGAAAATTCTTGTATATACTTATAGAGTTGTAATGTAGTAGAACAATACAATTTTCCACCTCTAAAGGCTCCTACCCATCACTTCAAAAAGCCACTTCCACCTTGGAGTACTTGTAAAGAATTATCTTAGCATTGCTTTCAAATTATAGTATCTTTGAAATTTTTATAGGCTCTTACTTCTTCTCTACCTTCTTTTTCTGAAGTCATTAATTGGCATCTACCGCTTGAGAGGATCACTTTTGTCAAGCTATTTGGAGTTATAAGTTTGATAGTATGGAGTCACACAGGCTCAAACTATGTAGAATGAATTTGTATGAATGTTGAACTGTACCAAACCCTACATTGTGAAATATTCCATTCATTTTTGTGTTTCATTCAATTTGTCCTACTATATTGGTTCAAGAGCTTAGATTAGAATTCAACTAAAACGATTTCCTACGCTGATATTGTATAATTAGTATCAAATTTCTTTGATCATTGGGATTCTAAAATGCGTCATATTTTGGAAGTTGATGGCTTCTTTTAATTATCTATTAGAGTTATGTATGAGGTTGGGTTTTCAGCAAAATCTATTTGTTCTATATTCAAGGGTTTGGATTGGATTTGTAAGTGGTTTCCAGGTGTTAGTGCTAGCCAAGAGAGAGTGACAACACATTTTGTAGCACTAGGGTTTGAAAACCTATCACATATCTTTATTCTTACGGTTGCAGAGGCAATTTCAATGGGCCTTCTTCCCCAGTAATTATGATTCTAGGCACACATCTATAGTTCATTCTTTGAACACTGCGACATAATGAGGTCAAAGGTATGTATATGCTGAAACTCACTTTTGGTAAAATAATTAGCTATTTTTATTTCCTATTGACTAACTTAAAAGTATGAAGTATGAACATACAAAAAATCTTTATTCCATGATTGAGGTTTATGACCATTTTTTAATATAATTTGCAATTATACCATTGCCATCTCCCCATCATCAATAGTCATTATTAGGAGCTACAACTAGATTCAACGGATTTCCAAAGAGAAAATTTTGACTCAACTCCACTTGAGCAATAATTGCAAGCTGGATGTGTTGTAAATGACCTAGAGCACACTCATTCCTACTCGCACTCAATAATAGTTTTTTTTATAATTCCAATGGGTGTAAAAAACTGTAGCCCAATATATCCTCCCCAAAACTAATCTTTTTCTATATTACTATGAAAATAGGTAGCAACAAAAATGGAACTATAGCCATTACATTGGTCGTTACTTGTATTGCATAAAAAATTCACACATAATAGTTATTGTACCCAAAGTGATATCTCCACCACTTTACGTTGATCTCTCCCAAATAAGACTTCTATGTATGTTTAAAGTGACACAAAATAATTACCTTATCCATCTCACAATCCTTGCACCAAGCACTACTCATCCGTTAAAAAATTCCCTCATAAATCTAAGAGAACTTGCAACATATTGTTACTTGTCACTTTCTCATTTCCACGAATAACTTGCACCTTAAAAGTGACTGCATAAATTTGCTTCCAGGAACTAAGAACGAGCCTCGAGTTCCTCATCCCCGCCGCCACAGATTACGAATTCCTCCATTCTCGCAGCAAGATCCGTTGTTGCTGCAATTCAATTCCAATGTCGCTCCAGGGAATGCGCACTGAACTTGCTTCAATTGTTGCAATCCCTTGCAGCAAGCGCTTCTTCACACGGTAGTAGGCGGTTTCCGACGGAAATAGGTCACAGCGAGGAGAGATAAAATTAGGAGTTCTCTAACTTTGGAGCAACTGAATTTGCGTGCTGGCGATGGCGACCACGAGCGCTTCCCTTCTTGTCGCGCCGAAGGCCGTCAGCAGGACAATTCTTGCGTATTCCGCGACGTCGTTACCGACTCGCTGTTCCTCTTCGTTTGTTTCGTCTTTTAGGGTTTCTGGTGTGACGTCGTCGCTGGAGTGTCAGTCGTCGCCCAGGGGGGAGTTGAAGTGTCTCCGCCGGAGACGGAAATCTGCTTCTAGTTCGCGACCAATTGTTTCTATGGTAAACTCTCTTGGTGTTCTTTGTGCTATTTGCTGACTTTAGGGTATCTTGATCAGGTGTGCTGAATTGTGCTGAATTTCATGCTTGGGAGGCTGCTGTCCGGATTTGCGGATTCCGGAAACGAAATTCTAATTGGTTTTGGAGAGAAATGGTGGATTGAATACAAAGTAATTGTAAATTTTACGGATTCTGGTAATTTTAGTATTAATCGCGGTTGGAAGTGGCGTCGTTTTTGTTCTCTAGTGTTAGGTAGAGAGGATATGCTGACTAATATGCATTTACAGTTTCTAGCAAGCATCGTGCTTCGTTCCCCTAGCCACACCAGGGTTCCGTTTCAGCAGTAGTGGTAGTTACTCCGTATTTTGTACTCATTTTATTCTTTGGTTCTGTCTAGACGTTATGTTGTTGCATACTCCTGCGTCAGAATTGGAAAGGCAATTTTAATGTCTTGATTTTGTAACGATTAGATTGCTTACTGTGGAAATTGGTGAGCATTGGATTGTATAGATTATTTGTAGAATTTAGAATAGTTCTGCAAGGTGAACAAACTCCTCACACGTGTATGAAGCTCACAAGATATTGAATCTCAAGTGAATTTCGAAATTATCTTCTCTCCGTGTCTTCTCTTTCTTTACTTTTTCTTTTTCTTTTCACTTTTTTTCTTTTGGTTTTGGTTTTCTTTTGCTTCTGCTTTGAGACCACAATTCATATACAGAGATATAATTCAATTTGAAACTAGGCCATAATAATTTGGAAATTAGAAACATAGCCAAACAATGGGTTCTTGAGCACAAGTTGCCTTGTAGAGTGACCATCGTATATATTATTATTCGATTGATGAGGAATTTGTTTTTTGGCATTCGTCGCGTCTACGTGAGTTGCGCATATCCTCTTCATTCTACACTGCTTGATGTCTCTCTTTCTATGCAGACGAGTAATAGGTCAAGTATCCCCACCCCAAGCTCTGGCAACTCCAACAAGATAGTATTTGTGGCTGGAGCAACTGGACAAACGGGCAAACGAATTGTAAAAGAGTTGCTCATGCAAGGATATGAAGTGCGAGCAGGGGTCCGCGATATAGAAAAGGCTAAGAACACTCTTCCCAAGGACAATAATCTTGAGTTGGTGAGTGTCTTGTTATTCTTGTCGTGTGCAAAACAAAGTCTAGCCGCTGAATAAGCGATAAAATGTATGCCCTAAGGCGGACTCAATGAGACTTCGCTAGATGAATGTTGGACTACAACATGCACATTGAATTTCTCGGGCGGAATTTTCCTATCGTCTCAATAGACTACGTTTGTCCAGGGTTTATTCTTTGTTCGTTTTAATAACTTAGAGTGGTTGAATGTGTTTTAGGTATTAGCAGATGTCACTGGAGGTCCGGACTTGCTTGCCAGAGCCATTGCCGGATCGTATGCCGTCATTGTTGCTACGGGTTTTAGGCCTTCATTTGACCTTACAGCGTCATGGAAGGTATATACTACCCTATAAATATCAGAGCATCCTGATGGTGACTTTTGCGTGAGTCTAGTGAAAATAGTCTTTCGAACACTTGCAACTGTGAAACCTTTCTGATCGCTTACCAAAATGACAGGGAAAAGAATGTATTGAAGTCGATTATAGGATAGAAGGTTTCTTCTCCCGAGTGGCATTTACAGCTGTGTGGGTGCACGGTGGATCTGAAGTTTTCTTTTTCCTTCAGTTTTACGCTTAAGATAACTACACCTAAAATTGCACGAATAAGCTCTGTGGCACAGTATGCTCAAGAAAATGAACAACAATTTTTGTACATTGTTGGAGGACTATGAATCAAAATGCTAGTGGTTCCATAATTTTTGGACGCATTGTGAATTAGTTACAAATTTTCAAAGATGCAAGGTGCAGGGTGCTAAAATGTCATGTAGGTGATGCCAAAATGCATTTGATTCTTGTGAAGAATGACACTAGAGAAGAAGTTAAAGCAACAGGAATTGTCCACTTCTAAGGTTGCCACCTCCATTATACTAAAAATAGAGTTGCACACTACTCAAAATTCACCTTACTCTTGTGCTTGTCATGCACACCGTTTTAAGAATCCTCCTTATTCAATTTCCCTTCCAAAATAGGAATTGATTTTGAGGAGTGGTCCATTTTAGTTGTAGGTACTGTACATGAATGGTCCAATATATGTAAACATTTATAGCAGGTTGCTGAGACGGAGAATTGACATTTATAGCATGTTTGACAGGTTGACAACACCGGTACTAAGAACATGGTTGACGCTTGCCAGCAAAAAGGCATCAGAAGGATAGTACTTGTAAGTTCGATACTGGTTAATGGTGCTGCCATTGGACAATTTCTTAACCCGGCCTACATTGTGCTGAATATTTTTGGACTCACCCTCATTGCGAAGCTTCAAGCGGAGAAATATATTAGAAAATCTGGAATCGATTATACGATCATCAGACCTGGTGGCCTTAAGAATGATCCTCCAAGTGGGAATATCTTGCTTTCGAAAGAGGTAAATACAAATGTATGATCTTGTGAAGTAGACATTATTCTGGATTTTATGAAGTAATTAATGCCCTTTAGTTCCTTTTGAGAATTTAGTCTAGTGCTAATGTTTGAATTGTATTGAATTATCCAGATGTTAACCTTTCGTTTTGAAATTTCAGGATACACTATTTGAAGGCTCCGTCTCTCGAGACGTTGTTGCGAAGGTTGCTGTTGATGCTTTGAGCATCCCTGCAGCATCATACAAGGTGGTGGAGCTAGTATCAAAACCAGATGCCCCGTTCAGATCCATCCGCGAACTTTTTGCCAATTTGAGATGATTACGTATACTTGTCTGGGCTTCCTTGTAAATTGCTCTGTATAGGCATTTGGTCAGTACCCGCGTCAGTGTCCATGGATTAGGACGACAGAAAAGGCCGTTCGCCAAATTTGTAATATAGACCAATATTTGAACTCTGCACACTCTTGCATGTGTCTGAGCTCGGCAAATGAAATATTAGGTCTGCTAACTTTTGCATCTCTTGTCATGCGTCTCCTTACCCTGTTCCTCACATGTAAACTCTTTCCTGGGGGTTTGTCATTTTCTAGAAATACTGGAATTTAATTACAATTTCTAACGTTGTTGGAACTGTAGATCCAACCACAGAAATGGATGATATATTATGTCATGTATATATTATAATTATTATGCTAATTCGTTGCATGGATGCAGAGATAATTGCAATTGTATAGCTTATCCTACTATAATTGTGTTATTGGAGATCTCCCTCAAAGGATTGGCTTTCCAAATGAAACTCTCATGAATTAGAAAATCTTTGGCTCTTTCCAAATGAAACTCTCATGAATTAGAAAATCTTTGGCTCTTTCCAAATGAAACTCTCATGAATTAGAAAATCTTTGGCTCTTTCCAAATGAAACTCTCATGAATTAGAAAATCTTTGGCTGAAGTAGGACACTGTAGAAATCTCCTCAAGGAACATGTATAACATGGGGCAATAGTATAAGGTAGTTGCACCTAAAAGTAACAATATAAGACTTGAGTGTTTTTTTAGATTAGCAAATTATAGTGAAAGATGTTGCATGTAGAATTTAGAATTTTTTGCTAATGTACTGAAGTTCTAATTAGGAGACTTGACAATTTCACAAGCAAATTTTTTTTTACATGTGAGGCCAAAAATAATTGTTTGTTTTAGGTACTTATGCTTTAAATCCTCAAGGCCCAACAACTTTTTGACAATGGAGGTTTTCAATGAATTGTCCAACTTTGATATTTTTTGCACATTTTGTGTTTGAAATTTTTAATTTTAACCATACAAAAGTAAAAATTGTTTTGTCTATTATGCATAGAATCAATTGTGTGAAATATTGACCATTGGATTTTAAGATTATAACAATTTTGGATGATTAACTTTATACACATCAAAAACAACTTTTGGAAAAGAAAAAATTTAATTTTACCTAAAATTCCAATGCAATTTTTTTCTCAAGGCCCAATTTGTTTGTACAAAAGGGGCCTTCTATTTTAAAATGTATACAAATTTGAGAGAGTTTTTTATTTTTTATTTTTTAAAATTAAAAATTACTAATTTTACCTAAAATTCCAATGCAATTTTTTTGGGGGTAAAGAAAGGAATGAAAGGGATGAATAAAAACATTTTCTTTCACTAGAAAAACATTATATTTGCTTCCTTTCTCTATTAGACTACATTTCCTAAATAAAATTTTAAATACTTTTCACATTGAAATTTTGAAAATTGTAAAATGCAACAAGTATGTCAACTTGTTACACTAAAAGATCCTAGTTTACAAAATATTGAGATTTGTTTCACCCTACTAAGAATTTGCCATTGAAAAATTAAAAAGAACACATTGTGTCCTTATAGTCCTTAAGGGGTTAAGATAAATATGCCTATTCAAACATTTATAAGTGACAGTTATGCACACTAAGAGGATGTACCAAGAGAGGTTCTACTTGTGACTCTTCATTAGAAGGTTGAAGAATGCAAAATTGAGGAGAAAAAAGAGGAACCAATTAGGAGCCAAAAATCATGAAACACGGAGAATGAGAGTGGAGAATTGGAGATTGACATTTGACATAGAGCATAGGATGAATGCACAAGTGGTGTGCAACACAAGATGCAAGTACAAAACTTGCACAAGAAAATATACTTAAACGAAGAAGTCTTCTTCACATCCATTATTCACCACTAGAGGAGAATAATGGAGATGGTGAAGGCTTCACACAAGAAGAATACCCTGCTTGCAGGAAGCCAATGGTGAGCTGCAACTACCCATTCTGTGCAGAATGCACGTACAGTGAAGGTGTGACTACCCCTATTATTCAATCACATTTAGAAAACTCGATGATGTTTCTTCCAATTCCCTCCCGTTCGAGGCGTTTGGCGTGGCCTGGCCCAAAGCTTATGATAGTCCCATCATGTCGTTGGGAAGACATCGCTCATTTAGACACACATACTTTCGCTTGCTAACGAAGTCCAATCGAACTAGCTATCGAATGCTGTTGGACCTGAATCCACAAGTTCGTCCTAGCTCTGGTCATCACAAGTAGCTCTAGCAATCAGAACGTCGAATATACTTTCAAATATCAGCTGAAATGAAATGAAATGTCAAGTGCTTCAAGCATCTTAGCATGCGTTTACTAAAAACTGATAGAGACCTGATCCTATCTTCTTTACTGACCCCTTCTGACAGCAGCAACTCACCTGTTCATACGTGCGGTTGGGCTGAACTTAACTTACCTGCTGCTGGCCTTCAATAACTACTACAGCCCTGAACTTTGCTCATGCAGCCAAAGCACCAGGAATTGAAAAAATGACTTACGACCAACTTTCTCAAGACTCCAGTTTAAAAACAATTATAGTGAGGCATTACAATGCCGTTTCATACGAAAGCGAAGTCGGACTGGTATCACCCGAGTCTCACCAACATCACAGAATCAGAAACATCAGAGAATAAGTTACATATTGAAAGGTAATGGACATCAAACGGATACTTCGAATGAACCAGTAATCCAAGATTTTCCTGTAAGAACGTCGCATACTGGTACAACACTGTCCCGTACTCCCGTAGGCAATCCATACTGTACTATACAGTACTTGAACACATCCAAGTACAAGTACAAGTACAAGTACAGTATCAAAAGAAATAAGGGGACGGCGTCTTGTGGTGACTGATTGACTCTGGCTCAGCGTAACTTCTTGACTTCACTTAAATTGTAGGATAATTTATCCGCAATCATTGTATTTCCAATCCAAAGGAACTCTGTCCCGTTTGTTCCAATAAAAATCAATATTAATCATTTTCATTAATAGAATAAATTAGTGTACTTCTAATTTAAAAACGACACATTATTTGCAAATTTTAATATATTGAAATTAGTGCAGGCTGTATTGCACTAATTTCCACCCAAATTACGATTTTTAGTGGCACTAATTTTGCACCCTTACTAATAGGATTTATCAGAGTACCAGTCCTCATATCTTCTGACCCTCTGGAATAAAAAATGTCCAGATTCTATTTTTAAGCGAATAGAATGGATTACATGGATAGCAGGGTCATGTAACAACAGATTGAAAATTTGAAATATAAGATTGTGAGACCATGCATAGGAAAAACAGGGATATGATTCTCTGGGTTTCCTATTTCGGCGAAGAATCTAATATCTGATGGCAAACCTGCGGAGCCACAGCTCGTACATAACCATATGAAATGCGTCGTACTTGACAGGTGGTGAATGCCACTCGAAATGCTTCCGAACCTGCACATTATCCCAAACTCTCGTCATCTTGACGTGAAAATACTTCCAAGAACTCTTCACGTAAACCAATTCAATGATTTCAACCAAATACACATTTACTCCATCCCTTACCTGACGCACACCAGCATGCAAGACCCGATACTCTTTCATAGTCACTCCTTGGAGCACCTTCTTGAGGATGCCATAGTCTCTCTCTCTCAAAATAAGAGAAAATTTACTCCAGTCCAAGATGTCATTGAAGGGTAAATCGTAGAAATCTGCCATTATGACTGCCAAACAGAAAATCACGAAGCTTCATGACCGGAGCAAAACATTCAAGCACTCTTTCTATTCAAGAAAATGAAACGAAATAGCCTCCAGCAAGAACATGATCTGCGTACTACTCACGTCATATAAAGAATGACCAAATGCACTACGCAAATAGAGGCTCACCTGGAACACAACCGTAGTGTATAGATTCAGATATTCGAGCACTGTTCACCTGGGATCCAGCGGGGCATATACAGAATTTGCTTCGATAAAATTGCTTTTGGTAGACAAATTCTCCAACAACACGACTGATTCGGTTGTTGGTGATGAAAAGTACAGGATCGTGCTGCCATGCTTCCGCAAGGTTAACTCTCACCTTCGAATTTCTGTGACCAGCCCAAAACCCCAAGATAGTCCTGCACACCACAGCCAAAATTATTGGGTTCGAAAGAAGTCTTAGTATGCACTTGATCTTAGATCTGTGTGGTCTTGTGGGTTTACCTCTGAGGAATATCGTCTCCTCCAGCGGGAAGTGGAAAGGGTTGCAAAACTTGGGGCAGAGCAACATCCTTGTGAGGAATGAAGGACCCGTTGTAGCTGGGTGAGCACACCACGCGGATGGAATTCTTCACAAGATGTTCCACTTTGGCGGTGGCACGAGCTCCGACATCGTGGCATGTCACAAAGAAGTGGTCTGCCCCTAGGGTTCGGTTCCAAAAGGGGTATTTGATGATCAAACTCTCCACATACGTCATTACAATATCAGCCATGTTCTCGTAGCTCAAACCCTGTCATGTAAACGAGACAACACGGAGACTCCGCGTGAGAGGACTCAGGCTGTCAGTCAACTCGAATCGCATGCTCTGTTCTTCGCGTGATTCCTGTAAACAGAGACTAGGGTTTCTCTGAATAATTAGGCTGGAATACCATTACGAATAATATATGGAGATGAGACGGATACTTCGCTGGGGAATTGAGTGGCCACTCAGAAAGTGCATGCATGATGAACTTCCTTTGCACAGAAACCTAACGAGTCGCTAAAAGAAAAACTCAACGACCTTCGTTATAACGTTGGCGAAGACAAAGTTGCGCAATTGTAGCGTAGCATCGATCACATTAGTGTCCAATTAACCAAATTACACCGCTGCGGGGAGTCCCGTATGCCTGACTACCACCCGAGCATTACAGTTCGAGGCTCATGATTAATTAGCAATTGATAAGCTAGAATTTGATCTTCCATTGATAGAGAACACAACCTGACCTTGCCTCTCATCTTATGGCAGGAGATGGGAAGAAAGTAGAGACCAGCTGCTGCGGAGTCATTTGTCACGAACCGGCTCTCTCGAAGATTCTGGAAGAAGTACCCCTCGCTGGCGTATTTTCCAGTCAGCTTGCGCGGCGTCTGGAAATACGTCTCCGGGTCCCCATCAGGATACATATACACTTTTAACTTCGCCTCCATCTCCTTGAAATCCCGCCGGAAAAGGTCTGCCGAATGGTAAACCTGCTCCAACATTTCCTGTCGGCGAGAAGCTTTCCTTCGAGGAACATCCTCTTCACCGAGGGGGAAATCGTTTCTAGGAGAGAGCATGTGAAATGTTCTCGCCCCGAAGTAGTAAAGCGCCAACACAAGAAGGGCGACAGACAGCCATATCCATCGCCAGTGCTTATGCATGTAGCTGTAGTAGAACGACAGAACCTGTAAGCTTCGACCTACAAGTATTCCAGGCAACGCCTGAGGATCCCGCTCTGCTCCATCTCGGCCTCTTCCTTCCTCGCGAGTAGGAGTCTTAACGATTGAAACGTCCATGTGTGCTACCGGCACTTCAGAAACACTATCCTGCAAGCCTCGCTCGGTAGGAATAGAAGGTATGCTTACCACAACGGATTACCGCGACACCAAGACTGGCACTAATGCGCTGATATTCCAAAACCAAATACCCTGAACTCCGTCCAGAATCCTACAGCAAGGGTTTGAGCGAAGTATGTTGGTAACTAAGCAGTGTGGAGCTTCAAGAACCCTTGGAGAAACGACGTAAGCCGCGTAACAATATAGTCATATACATACCATCCCCAGCCACAGTATATTTTGTTACCGCCACAAGACCACAAGAGCCCTTGAGGCTTGGACCACAACACCTCGAGACACAGTCGATCCGCGGGAGTCACAGATTGGAGTCATGGTTTCAGCCACCTTCAGAGCTTAAAACTTTCCGATTCAAAACACATGATGAAGGCAAGTTATCAGGAAGATAAAGGATTTATTGATGGGTAGGAGGGAATCAGCTTCGATTTCACACAATCCTGCCCAATCTGGTTCAAAGAGTCTTAACTCCTGCATTGATTCTGTCAACTTTGAGTTTAAAATTCAGCAGAACCACGTAGAAGAGCTACTAGGGTTGCATGCAAACAAAGACATCAACAGTGCCGATTAAGAAAATTAAATTCTCAGAGTATAGCAGGCAAACACTTAAGCTACTACAATGGATCTCACTGAACTGCCAATAGCAAGATAAAACATGTACAAGGCTCCAAATGGCACACAAGAAGCTAGTGGGAAAAGTGTCCCTACACAATGAAGAATCCAACAAACGTCGACTAGAACTCTTGCCTCCATTAACCAACTAATCTCTATGCTACAGAACATGAGGATTAGACACTGATCTTAACATGCATTAGATCAATCAACCTGTGGAAGAAACTCAAAACAGAGTCCCTTTTGTTGTATTCGTCAGTAACTCGATTATCCTGAACATCCATCTATCCAACATACCTGTTTGATACAATAAAACAATGACAGTATCAGTTCCAATTTCATATACAGTATGTAAAGTGAAGTGACAACGTCCAAGCAGAAACACAAGTAAGAACATTCATGAATTTCATGATAATGGGAGAGGATGAAAGCTGCACCTGTTACAGCAAAAGTTCCACCAAGAACGGCACAGAGGCGGGTGATAAAATGCCAAAAATTACGGCGGTGTTCCGTGATTGTAACTACAATAGGAGATAAGTCGTACACAAAGTAGACGGCTGCATCCACCCCCGCAACAACAAGAGTGGGATTAGTTAACTTCCACTTACCCACGCATTCGTCTTATCAAAGCTACAACAGAAATAAAGTGCTCATCGAGAAAGAAACACAACTTGAACTACTTATCCTGGAGCTGAACAAACCTGGATAAGACCGGTCAGAGGATTTCATTCGCTGGAAATACTCAGTCACGGAGAACTGGTTTGTCGGCATGATCTCTCCATGTAAATGATGATACTCAGTAGGCACAATCTGAAAGCAAAAATAAAAAGGACATCCCATCAGTCCGAGAATAACTCCCTCCATATAAGAGACAAGAGAAGACTTAAGTATACCACGTCCGATTCAGGCTCTTTCAGCTAGACCCCAATATATCATCATGATAGGAGCCAAACTACAACTGTTGAAGCTGAAGAACCAAGTATTGATCCGACAGGCAGGCTAAAATTACCCTACCTTCAAAAAATACTTGAAAGTACCACTGATATCATGGAGAATGCGCTCATTTCCATCAAGCGGGTTGTGTACGCCGGGATAAGATGGCCCAAAGGATAGCTCGTGAATGATATGACTCACATTCACTTCGTATCCTGTCTCAAAAATCTGTCTCACCATTTCCCAACCATGTTATATTAACAGGCAGTCAAAAGAAACTTGTTATAGAGAAAACGACAACCAATCCTTCACATCGCTTCGAGAGTACAACGACTATGATGCAGAAAAATTTGTGAAAAAAAGTGAAGATAGTAGTACCTTCGAGGCAACGTAAGGGCTCAAGCCATGCATGGAGATATGAAAATTTCCTGCAACACGCTCCACGTCGAGCACCCCAAAAACCTGCAGAAGTCAATGATAATAAAATCAAAGAATGTGAAGGGCAAGCAAAGACGATGCACTAGTAACAATTCAAAGTAAGAAAATCAAAAAGAATTTGATTACCTGACATCCTTCTCCATCTTCAATCGCCTTCTTAACCTCCGTAATCACTTTCTGTGGATCTTTCTGCGAGGAATGACTGTGTATAGGCATGCCAGGAGCTCCAGTATGAATTCCGTGCTCATCATGCTCATGCCCTGTAAGGGAACCGTTTGAATTAACACCCACATATGCCTTGTGCTTACATCTTCACATAAGAAAACCAACAGAATCCGCCCCAAAGAGCATATTTTGACTGAGGAGCAGTCAAAACCCAAGCGCTGATCAGCTTCGGCTTCTGAACCAACGAATTCATAAGTAGAAAAACATCCTACCGTGCCCTGCAGAAACTGCATGATCCTTTACTGCCTGATGGTCGTCTTTATGACCAATCTTGTACTCCTGTTTTTTGTGTTCTCCCTCAACAAGATCACTGACGTACTCTGAACCTAATACGTAACCATCTCTGTGTATACGCAGCTGCACAGAACAAAATCACTCCATGATTTCAATACGATATCATGATTTGTTGTAAGATTAAGTACATTGACACAGAATCTGATCCAAAACCTTTTCCTCTTTATTAGAATGCAAAACAGAAAATAAAATAATCTTTCCACACGAACAAGCTGACAAACAAGCGGCGGACGATGCTTAAAGAGATTAAGTGATTTAATATAGATACGAAGTTGTCAGGAACTTACTTTCCAAATATTGGTGTCAAGATCAACTTCATGCTGGCCAGACATGTCTATCGCATCCAAACTCAAAACTGTGCAACCAACGATGATCAATAAACAGATCAATGCACAAAGGCACCAGTGACGTAAAGGGCTACACAGAAGAAAGTAAAGCGCAGAAATCATTAAATTAGTGAAAGAAATCGAAAAAGTCAGCTAAATCCGGAAGAGCTGGCAAACAAACCTTCGCAGGGCAGAGCAGGAAAGGTCATATTAATGTGAATTGGCAATTTTTCCCCGCGCTTGACATCCACCGACATCTGTGTCGAGGGATTTTCATGTTATTGAAGAGTAATAAAATAATCCATTGCGCAAATATAAGAAAACACAAAGAACATACTGAAACGAAAAGAAACTAAAATTTGAATACCTCGTGCACAGTGACAGTTTCTAGATAGAAGCGAAGCTCGTGAACGAAGAGAATGGCCATTATAAATAGTCCTACTGCCGAGACTGCCACATCAATGCATCAAATCGTGTCCTTAGCGGTAGGCTCAATAACAGACAAGACATAAAATGTAAGGAAAATTTAGATATTACGTAGAAAACCCTCCATATCCGCATGAACTTACATACAACCACAGAAGACCAAAAATCCAACGCAAGCTAGTACTAACCTGCTGCACCAGAGGAAGTCTTTTGCATCAAATGATCCTCGGCACGAGGAAAAGCATCCAGATTCTTGATTGCTTGCCATTTTCCCGTTCTGCTCATCTTGATCCCACTCACGGTAACCCGCAATGATTGAAAGAAAAAGAAAACTATCTGCAAAACCAGTACTACATATCAGTTATTTTCGCTCTTTGAGTTTAACAAAAGCTTCAAGAACGGTAAGATTGTTGAACGGGCTGTACACAGGCTTTCGACAGCTGCATCGGCCACGTATACTTGAATAGCAAGACAATTCCTATCCGACAATACACGCATGTATTCTCCAATTGTAGCTCCCTCAGTTATAGATTATAGGATATAAATGCAGCGAGTGATCGCCTCTGAGAGACAAAGCAAAAAATCGAGACAAAATCTCACATAGGTGCTTCAGCATCCTTAGTATCGCCTTTACGTAAAGAGAGTATTACTGCAAGATTCTGTAGTCCATTCCTACAGCAGACACGAAATCCAAAATTGAACAGCTAGTGTGCACAGAAAACATGTGCAAAGCTTTGCTATGATCAAATAACGAATTTAAACAAGAATCCGAAGCTCGTGCAGCTCAATTGTCACGGCGAGTGAACAGAGTAACCCGTCAAATTTTGGACACAATGACCTAACACCATCCTGAAGGCCAGCATTTTCCACCGATTAGCGCTTCTTATCAAAATACTTGAAAGAAACTAGTAAACGACCGCGACTTGATAACGCCAGACTCTACAGACATTGAAAACCTTCGCAAAACAAGTTCACCCTGGCCTCTTCCACGGGAAAATTCGTTCACTCCGTAGTTTGACTGGCACAGAGTGAAAATAAAACCGCGAAACAGCGTCTCACGCGGCCTGTTTCAGAATTTCTCACCTCGAGAAACAAAATGGAACCCTAACTTAAAATTACCGCCAATCTATCGATCATACAATCTCAAAGAGTGCATGACGGACCTCGGACCTCCAGGATTCCGAAATTCTTGACGAGGGATTCCTGCTCGGGGTTTGATCGAAATCGAGCTCAGTCGTCACGACGTCAAGTCTCGAGCATCCTCCAGAGCTGGACTCGGTGCTGCAAATCTTTGACCAAATGAATGCTTGCTGTGTATATTATTAGTATGGGTTTTCTATTTGCGGGGGATGAATGGATGGATGCAAAATTCGGATGAAGACGAACGAAATACTCCGTCCGTAGCACTGTAGTAGAGAGCATCGATAGACATCAAAACACCGGGGCATTGCGGATCTTTTTATTGACCTATCCAATCACTAGAAGAGAAAGGGGTGTTTTAAGTATAGTCTTAGTAGTATTGTCTTTCAAGTAATGACTTTTAAAGTAAGGTTTTTAGTAAAATTTTACTAAAAAGATTGTCTTTTCAGTAATATTTTAATAAAAACCTTACTTACAGGTCGTTACTTAAAAAAACTATACTACTAGGATTACATTTAAAACACACATTTTCCCTGTAGTGAATGCAACTCACAATTTAAACTTTCAAGCAATTATACTGATGATCCCCGGATGCTTTGAGAGCGGATCATTGGAGGGGTGCTCCGATCCATGGGAACGTCGTCGTCGTCGTCATCACCGTCTGCCCCATTGCTGTCCGAGAACTCACACACTATGACTGCAGATGACCTCCGACCGGACGGCGTGCTTGCCTCTCCAGTTGCCTTCCCCTTGCGCTTTGATGACGACGGCATGCTTGACCCCAATGGTCGGCGCGGGAATTTACTGTCGTAGCACAGAGTAAGCAATTTCCCTATTATACTCACAAAAATCACTCTAGAGCATAACAAAATAACCCTAAAGATCGAACCCACAAGATCCTGTGAAGTAGCTAACCCTAACAAGGAGCTAAACCCAATTAACCCTTAAATTCTAATTTCCGGTTCTACCTCTGAAAACCGGAACATCCAAAACCAACCGGAAGACTACGACCAGATTTTATTCTAATTCCGGTTTCACTAGTTTTCCGGTTTATTGACTAACTTCCCAACTCTGGACCCTGCAACTTCCGGTCCTAACTATCCTCCTGGGCGGATCCATTCCGGTCCACCCTTCCGTACCTGGTTCAGTTTTGCCTCTGTTTTACCATTAGAGGGTTCGCCGCTTGCTTTTGAAAGTGGTAGGCCCACCACTCCTTCCGTGACTTATAGTGGCTGAAAACCCACTCTCCTATCCGCTAATCCCCTAACTAATCTGGATCCGGTTTGGTCCTTCACAGCAATCCGGATCACAGGTCACACAAAGACCCCCCGTATGATCCTCTCATACTACAACGACCTTGATGCTGAATCCGTTCCGTACAAAGTTAGGTGGCTACAAGTGCACCTGTCCGTTCCAACTTCTACCAAGCTCTTCCATTTACCAACAACGGTGGCAAGACCTCACAGGAGTCAGAATACTCAACCGGATTTTCCACCCAAGAGTTCTAGCGCAGCTAAAGAATCCCTCCCTATCCACCTAGCCTAATCAACGGCTTTCTCACCCGAAATGCAAAACTTCTGCAGATGTTGAGGATCTGGAATCCACTCCTAACTCTTCATAACCTACTCACATGTACTTAGAACCGGAAAGACACATCAAAGGGAGAACTCTACCAACACACCCGTACATACCCTCTTACTCCAACTCCGTGCACTCCTGCCAACACTTGGAAAAAACACACAAAGCCAGATCAATGGAAAGCACGCAAAGAAATGCCAAAAGAACTCCCCCAGTCTACTCTCCGGTTTCCGCGCAGCGCTTCGAAGATTGTGTTACTCAAGGTGATGGTCACCCTGGTGGGCTTTTCCGGGTGCAAGACCGGAACAAGGAACTGCAGCAAGCGACGCTCCCGGTCATCGATACAATCCTCTACCGCGTAGCCATTCTTCGAATTCACGGCACTTCCAAACTTGCCCTGGATGAAATCATCCTTCTGGTTGGCAAGCCCGAGTCCTCCTGTTCGGAATCCATAGATGGCTCGCCACAAATCCTCGATCCACTGGACCGGATTCCCTCTCAGGGTGTTATCGAACTCGTTCGATAAGCCACCCATGAGCTCCCTAATCATCCTCTCATCCTTGAAACCCCAAGGTTTCAAGGCTAATCCCTAACAACCTATGGATGCTAAGTCATCCCTGAGTTCTCCCTATTCTAGTTCCTTGGTCGACATGACCGGAACCACTTTCCTTAACTTCACTTCACTCGAGGGTGGGGTGCTAGAGTCCGGTCTCTTCCGCCTCAGCTGCGGCATGAGGGCGGCCCTACCCGGATTCACTCTCTTCTGACCTAATAAGGGAGCGCTCACACTCTTAGCCTCTCGTTGTTCCGTATCCGCTCGCGCTCAAATCTCACCCACTCGCGCCCGGAGGCGATCTCTCCATCTCACCCGTCACCCTTCTCACTCACTACCGGACTCTCTCACACTCTCAGCTTCTTGCTGCTGTAACAGAAAGGATCAGACGCTAAGACAGAAAATGACAACACGAAGATAACGGGAAAACCAAAGACCTGAAAATGGGCAGGGTCAGGCCTTATATAGTCTTGACGCCCTGGACTGGTCATTATGACAGGTCGGACATCCAGTCCGGTCCTTGTCATCCGGTTATCTCCAATCCGGTCAAAGAGAATCCGGTTGGAATTCCATTCTGATTGGAAATCCAATCCGGTCCGCTTCTACCTAGAACCGGATTAGTTCCGTAAGGTTCTCTTGTGACTATTTTTTATTTATCTCCCTCCTTTTAGCTAGATCCGGATACCTATTTCTAATTTCCGTTCCACTCAAAAAGGTAAACGAAAAAAATCAAAAATATGAGTTGTCACATTTGCCCTCATCAATAAAATATCCCTCTGGAAGAAAATTATTCTTATCCAGTTTCTTTGCAGTGGTTGCAGTTTCAGTCCACTGGTCACACTCCTCCGAGTCCCCCACAGCAAACACATTAACCCTACTCATCTGCAGAGTCACACACAGCGTCATCAGATTGCGATGGTATGAAAATTCCCTAACGAGGATACAATGGTATTTCAAGTAATGTCAGCAGTAGGTTGAGTCAGGTCGACCCGACCTGAAGTTGACGCTTAGGCACTCAATGCCATCAGTCAGGTCGAGCCAACCTAAGAAACAACACACTCCAATCAATGCTATGAGTTAGGTCGACCCGACCTGATTTCTATCACCTTATAATTACAAGAACAAAATACATGTTCATTTTATTCAGGTCGAATCGACCTTAACCATAGCCAAAACATAACATTGTGGAATTAATTGCATTCAGGCTTACCATCGCAACACATGTGAACTTCGACCCAACGAAGAATGACATTACGCTTGCTTCAGGAACGCAGAATTTCCTTATGAGATTGAGAAAAAAATCCATCCGTAGCTCAGTATTGTTAATCATATGGACGATAGTATGCAGTGGATTTTGGGGGCACAAAGTTGTTTCTCTACTGTAGGAAGACCCGGAAGAACTCAACCGCGTACATTGACATCTCCTTAGCGCTCTTCCCCTTTGCTCTTGACTACTTCGCCTCCATCTAGTATTCGTTCTTTGGATGCTCTAACAACACATTCATGGTGGCACTCGTGAAGTTCTGACTTCTTTTGAACTCCCTCCACTTCTCGTGGTTCAGCTCGTTTAAGGAGGTCATGAGCCCGAGGCTTGCGTCCAGGGCATGGAGCTCCATCTTCACCTTGTGCTTGCGCTTTCTTCTCTCCACCCACTCCCTAGCAGTGTAGCAGCTTTCCTGTACAACAGAGAAAAGCTTCATTGTGACCTTTGGATACTCCTTGTTCTTGCTCCCTAGATTCTGATGCAGAATATGTTCGGCCAGCTTCGACAAGTCATTGAAGGAAAGGTTTCCGAGCATTTTGAAAAACTCATACGTCAGATTCCTTTGCTCGGGCTTCCAAGTCGCCTTCTCGTTGTACTTCAGTCTAGTATTGGGGTCTATTAACTCCCCATGCGCAGCACTAGAGATGACCTCGCTCCACAAGTTGTACACGTCGTCCGGAGCTGTGATTATCTTCAGCTCGTTTCGGATCTCGAGCTTTTCCTTGGCATCCTTGCCTTTCGCAGTCTTCTGGGCCTTTAATACATCTAGCAAAGTGAACTGCTTGTACATTGCCGATGAGAATTCCTGCAACAAAATTTTGTATTTCACGATCAATTTGGAGCTCTTTATTTAGCTCGGACCGACCTAAACTACACATTTCATTTCTAATGTCAAATGCACCTTTGTCGTTCTGCTTACTTCGAATACTTCATTCATTATCACGTGAAGAAAATCAAAACATCACCTATTGTGGCTAGAACACTAGGTGGCAGATGACATTCACGGATCAGGTCGACTCGACTTGAATCTCTTACCATGAATTTCTTATTATTTGCTGCACTCTCAACGTTTCGCCTAACGTTGGATATTGTCGCTATTGGGGTGGCTTCCTTCGGATTTCGTGGCCTCCCCATTAGTTCCCATACTTTTCTGGCTTCCAGAATGCTTGTTGACCATGAGGGCTTCTACGCCACAAAGTGGTTGACCCTATTGTAGTATGCCAATATGTCGCGTAGTTTCTGGGCATTTGTGGACCAGACCACGTAGCAATCCCATTGACGAAAGTTCTTGACAATCTCTTCGTCAAGGTTTTGGTCCACCATCATTTTGCTGGCAGTCACACTATGCTGCCCATTGATGATGTAGAAGTTTTTCCTTTCAAGTGCTGGCCAGTCCTTCGGCTTTGGCTTCTCGAAGCAGTCCACTGGCATGACACACAATGTTTGTTTTGTGGACTTATCTGGCATTTCCCAGAGGTATGTCATCATGTCCTCCGTGAGCTTCATCTCATGGCTACGGATGTTTAAGTCCTCTGGGGCCTTGATGAGCTACTTAATGGAAATCGTCTTCTTATCCTCCAAGCCAAAGATGTAGGCGTCAGTGCAGTGCTTCTAGTAGGCCTTGTATGCTTCCGCGGACGCAATGTAATCGTGCAACTTCTTGGCGTCATAAGGGAGCGGGACCTCAGTTACCGCGGACACAAAACTCAGCTCCCTTGGTAAAACTGCACTAGAGTCTTGCGCTGCTGCTGCTGAGGTTGATGCCATCTTACTTAGCTTGGGAGTTGGTGGAGGAGTTGCGGACTGCTTGGACTTTCTTGTCCCCCGACTCTGTTGGGTTCCAAGTGTACCCATTGAGCTCTGTCCCTCCACATTACTTAGAAACTCTTGGGAGACAGTTCTGACAATCATGTCTTTCTTCTTGAGCTCAAGTTTCGTCTTCAGAAATGTGAAGTTGTTCAGGAGTGTCTTCAGGCGAGAGTATAGGGCCTTCCCCGTTGTCAACTTCCCGTCCTTTGTTTTGAAGTAGTTGTGGTCAACTTTCTTCTCAAGGTTGGGTATCTCCGTTCTGTACTTAGTCGGTTCCAGCGTTGAGAGGAAGTGCGATATGTTAAAGGCACATCTTGAGGAGTCCAAGCGAATAGTGAAGTGGTACTGCTCGCTTTCAGGCTTTCCTGTCACAGTTGTAACACAATGAATTTTCAAGAATTAATGGACCACTATCATGGGCAACGTCCTTTATTTTCTCATCAAATGATATGTTGAAGAAATGGTCCGTGTCTTTAAACTTTGCAGCGAAACATATGAGATTCTTGAATGGAATCATGTGGAGACTCCAACTCTCAACCTTTTCAGGATTTTTGAATTCCTAGTAGTCTCCGTCATTGTCAAAGTCGTCCCCTTCCTCTCCAGAGGATTCGTGCGTACAGCGTATGTAGAAGGCCTCAAGCTTCTCAATTTGGTCATCCATTCTGCATTCATTTTTCAAACGGGATGTTGTTACACCAAGAGTTGTTGCTCTATATATTCTGATCAATTGGACCTGAATGCCAGTGCTTGGAGCTTTTAGATTTCATTTTCTATATGCTTGATCTAATTTAATTCGGTTTGGTTTCCTTCGTATGCTTCAAGTCGAGTCGACCTAAATGCAATCTACTGATTCAGATTGAATCGACCTAAATGCCAGTACATGGAGTTTTTAGATTTCATCTTCTATGTGTTTGATCTACTTGGATTTGGTTCGGTTTGCATCACACGCTTCAGGTCGAGTCGACCTGAAGTTCTAGTCGAAATATGTGAATATTTTTCTTATTGTGATGGCATTGTTTAATGTTATCGGATCGTCGTACATGTCGTAGTATGTACTGATCTCACTCCTAATCTTACAATTCAGGTTGGTCCAACCTGAATTGCATGCGTTAATTTTGTCAAGTCTATTGTTGTTAGCTGGATGATTATTAGAAATGTATTTAATGATCAATGTGTTAATTAAACTATGTGTCTAATATCCTAATTTGTTGATACCACAATGTATTTGATGCATCAGATTACATAGGGCCTCCTTTGTAGTTCAGGTCGGACCGACCTGATTTGCATTTGATTTTGACGATGATGTTATTTCTCTTCTGTGATGTAGGGAATGCTGGTATGCGAGCGTAGAGCAAGAGCATAGAGCACAAAGCGTAGAATATAGAGCATGGAGCATGGATTTCTAAATTTTGAAAAAGAAATTTTGGTATAAAATATGATGTAGTTGAAAAGTGGATGAAAGAGTAGACGAAAAAGTGGATGAGGGTTTAGGGTGGATGAAAAAGTGGATGAAAAAGTGGATGAACAATGTCAGAAGTTGGATGAAAATTTGGAAAGTAGATGAAAAAGTAGATGAAAAATGGATAATGCTGGTACTAGTGTGTATAGTGGATTAGGGTGACTGGTGAGCTTCTATATTTAAAAGGTAGGAAAAAATTGGGTTTACTTGAATAAAAGTTGGATGACAGCTACTAATAAATGGATGAAGGATGAGTTGAAAACTGTTAAATTTGTAGGGTAAAATAAGATGGAGTTGATAGAAGAAATAGATGAAGGGAAGGATGGGAAAAGGTATTGAAAGGGTTTAGGATGGAAGAAGTAGAAGGGAAGAAAGGATGAAAAGAATGGATGAAACACGGATAAGAAAGAATTATTAAAAAAACATATTAGATGAAATGGAGTATAAAGGATGTATTGTAGAAAAATAATCTCATTCAACCTCAAATGATGCAAGAGAAATTGAAGGTTTAGGGCCTGTATGAATAACTTCCCCTATAACCGTGGAAGTGCTTAGGGTCTGACCGCCGTGGCATTAGGGATTAGGTATAGCATTTCAAATTGGATTTTTTGGACTACAATATATATGTAGACTCTTACAGAATATAACAACGGTTCATGAGTGCTTAGAACAAGTTGGCAGTTGGGAGGATTGGCCATGAAATGTAGGGCATGATACCAAAAGAAGGATTACTAAAGAGTTTTGTAGGGTGCAAGGCAATACTATGGCACCTAGCAATTGTGGAAACCATCGCAGAAAACGGAATTCAAGTTACTATAGAAACTTTATTCTTCTGTCAATTTGAACATTGTGGTAATCTAAATTAATTAGCCACCAATTTAGTAGCATATAAACATGTCATTTTGTTCATTTTGCAAACAAATGTAAATGGCATATCAAGCGACATATGGATTGGAAATTTCTAGCAACATAAACACGTAGTAATTATTAATCAAACATGAAAATAGTGGAGTGAAACTTTAGTTTAGACACAAGTGAAAAAGAGATTCAATAATCGCAGCTGCACACATGGTCTCCCAAGATACAGCAAGTGACTTGCCCGAACATGAAGAAAAGTATATTGCATGTAAGTGGATTTCAACTTCACCTGTAAAAAGCCGTACGAAGAGAAAACAAAAAAGGCACGGAATTGTAAGTTTAGGGACCATGTGTTGAAAACACCAAGAACCCTATATGATTAGTTCAGATATACTTCACGAAGATTGAACTCCCCTCGCTGTCTGATGCCTGTGAATTTGACTGTACTGCGAATTCATCTATAAAGTTAAGAGCACGGGGGTCAACTAGGTGGGCCCTAGCTCGTGGTCTAGGATTCAGGGCAGCAAATTTGTGAGCCAATGCATCAGTATACACGGAGAGAGTAAATGGCTTTGGTGGACTAGGAAAGAACTGAGGATGAGAAAAGAAAGGGACATTTGCCGTTGTTGTCATGTTGTGGGCTTGCCTGGAAAACCAAGTTATCTGCATGTAAGTCAAACGGTTAGAAATGGACGTATTTCATCATGCAAAGAGGAAAAAAGTCACAGGATGACTTACTTACGGAATCTAGTAGTCTTCACAATAGCTTGAATGGGGACTTCGTCCTCATCCAAATCGACTGGTACATCAGTTGGTTCAGGTGGTTTAGGGCTGGGACCGACGACCGTCCGCATAATTGGAGCAATAAGTGCATCAAAAATAGCCTTATCCTCCTTGAATGCAAGAATATGTCGCAGTGTGGCACGACAAGCTTGGATGGTTGCACTTGAAAATATGAAATAAGTATTAGGAGGAGGATAAAGGGAAAACAACCGAGTGTTGTAATTGATGATTCTGACAGTGGCAAGTTAATGTCAAAGTACTTGTAGCGGCTGTGCAGTCGACCACAACGTCCCCTGGTTTGTTGCATGCTTCTACAAGCATCTACATGAATTCTCAAGATTTCTCTCGAGGTCCCCGCTATGGTATATCTCCATTTATGGTGACGTCATTCTTATTGCAGAAATTCAGCAGAATGTCATCCTTACCCACATTAATACCCACAGCGTCATGGGATTCCACGTACTGGAAGGGGTAGTCATCCTCGGACTTCAGTCCGTTCTCTTTTACAACGAGAGATATGGAGAACCGCATAGTCTGCAACAACCAAGAAGTGAGGATTAAACACTATTGCAGGAAATCATTCAAGTACACATAGAAGACGTGGATCAGTACATTACCGTCTTAGTGTTGTCTGCTAGAGACGTTAGGTGAAGGCGGTTCATGCCGAACCATGTCTGAAGTATCTTGAATTTGTATCCTTGGCAACAACCAAGAAGTTGGCTTCTATGGGCATGAGAGAGGGCTGGATATATTACTAGAAGACCTCCATAGTCATGGAGGTATGCTTCGGCAAAGTCAAAGATTGGCACTAACCAATCATCTGCAAACACGTTCCACTTTGGTATAGGTGCAGGAGGAGTCGAGAGTGTGGGAATATGAAGGCCTTCAGGAACACCTACAATGACCAAGTCCACTGCAGCCTCACGCTTGAGGACTCCATTGAAGAAGCGCTGTTTGTCACTCGAATGCTGCAAGAAAACATGAGGGATAATTACAAATATAGTATAGGCACATAGAACTTCAGAAGAGAGTTGATAAATATATGAATGTAGGGCTTGCTTGAAATGTACCATTGAAAATAACGCATTCACGTCATCAAATGCTTTCTTTTGACTTGGTAAAGCGAACAACGATAGGTTCAATATACACTCGTCTACATCATGCACAAGGTAGTGAGATGACGGAGTAAGCTCGTGAATTAAGCGCTTTTGAGTAAGTGAAAACCCTGATGACCCTTCTTTCACCTCAGCTGCACTTGTAGCTGGTTCGGGGTTTGGAGTTTCGGCCTTCCTCTTGGTACCCTTTTTTTTCCCCTTCTCTTGGGCCTTCTCAGATTGGGTTGCCTGTCGCTTCTTCCTAATGTCGTCGAACTTCCTTTGTGCTTCTTCAAGCTTCTCTAGCTTTTTCCTATCAGAGACCTCCCGCCTTTGGATGCATCTTGCTCGCATCTTTGGATCAAGATGAGCAAACTCATCGAACTTAGCATCAACAATAGCAGCATCTTTCAAGGTCTGGAATAAAGCCTCCTCCTCTGGCGGAGTAGTTCCAAAGATGCATTCTATATACCAAGGACAAGCCTACAGATGTGGACTTGTCCACTTTGTCAACTGCATGGGAGAAAACATGCAGTCCGGAGAAGACCAATCTAACCAAGTAGTCAAAAACGGTGGTAAATCTGCCTTCGCAATTGCCTTCTTGTTGTACAACTCAAACTTGAAATATCTACATCCAATGCAGGATTAATCAGCTATCTTTATAAGAATAAGTGATAGTACAATAAACAAGGTCACACTAACCTTGAAATGTATGAAATGAATGAACCTAACTACCTGCAATTATGTTGTATGAGAATGAAGTCCAGCCTCTACTTCTACAGAAGTGTAGAGAGTGAGAGGGAAAAAAATACTAGGTCTGAATCATATCCCACTTCATCTAGGGAATGCGAGAACATTTGCAACCTATTAATAAGAGGAAAGAATGAAGGCACAAGGACAGTGCATTGGAACCTCCAAATATGATTACAACATGATTGTCCCAATGAATAGCAATGCCACAAGAAGTTCTAGACAAAGACAAACACCTATAAATCACACGCTTGACAACCAACGCTGACCCTCTGAATTCCTTGAAGTTGTCTAACTTCTTGAAGGGGTCAGCACCCTTGAAAACACTTATGAAAGCAATATCCTAAAGCTTCATCCGCCAGCTCTCAATGTACTCAAGCAATGTTATTGGTTCGCTTGGAACCCTCATATCGATTGGAATAGTGTCAACCCGAATGATTGAGTCAAACATGTCGATGGCTGACTCCTCGATCTGAAAAAGTAAATGTAAACACATTGAGACCAAGTTGTGCAATACAGAATGTGAAATAGTAATGTATTAAATACAATAATGAAATTTTGAGATATAACCCTTACCCCAGCATACTAGCACGCCCTAGCAAGAAATTGAGTCAACCTCTCCTCATTCACAAGATGAGGTGGAAATCGGCGAGCCTCACGAGAGGGACCGGAAGCATTCATCCACTTGAGCCACCTAACTTTTAAGTCCGGAGAAACGTTTGCTGTTGCAATCAACTGTAACTTCTCTAGAGTCAACTCAGGAACAGCAAAAAGGCTCCAATGTCGCTCTATCTGCATCAAGAAAAAGAAAAGGCATCGTCACTGAAGAAGAGACAAAAGGATGAAGAGAAAAACCAATGGTTCCGTGAAAATACCTCTTTCAACCAGTTAGGTCCCAATGCCGGATTTGCAACGGCTACAATCTTCGAGAGCTTCTTGTATAGCTTCTCCGTGGAATCCTTAATTGATGCCCTTATAGCGTGGGCAACTCCCTCTCTTGTAACCTCATCTTCAAGAGTGTCCTCATGATACTTTCGGACTGCCGCATCAGCAGTTGTGGCTATCTCTTGCTGAACAAACATAGAGGACTCCACAAACGTTATCAATAGAATGCATGATACTAAATCTGAGAGCTTCATGAAATTTGAATATGAGTTCAAGTTACTGATCACATTCATACCTTGAAAATAAATGATGTGAAGACATCCAAGGGCATAGAATACCACGACTTTCGTGTATTCTGTTGACATTTTGCCTTCTCCTCAGGACTCAGCATTTCATGAAATTTCTCAAGCTCAAGTACCCCATACTTCTGGACGCGGTAGAGTGTATGAACTAGGTTGGTCTTGACATGCGAGTTCTCGGTATGCCTGCAGTAAATAACAATTTAAGATAAACCTAAGGAGTAACTCCAAAAAATAGAGCATTGTCCAAGAAAAGTATTTTGATAGGTGACTGCAAACGATAACAATGAGGTTGGTGTAAACTCACTTGTTAATATCGTGCATTGCTTGCATTGCAACTCCAATCCGATGCCTTGTGTCTAGGACTATTGAGTCCACACAAATGTGCCAATCGCGATCTGATTTGTGGAGGCGCTCAATGTGATTCATCCAGACGAATCGTCTATGATTCCCATCGCAGGCAAAAAACTTGTAGTCCACCAAATGCTTCAGGACAGTCTACTCAAGCTTCTCGTTGAATTCATCATTCACTACATTCCATGTAGGTCCCCATTCTTTCTTCTCAGCATCGGTAAAAACTGCCATCTCACCCACCTCATTCAATACTGAGACATAGAAGACTCTTGCGCCCTCCTCATATTCCTGACTGAATTGGTTCTCCAACAACGTCAAATCGCATGAGAGTGTGGGCCGAACCATGGGCATTGGAACTAGACGACATAAAGGTATCTTCAGTCTTAATTGGTCACTGGATGTCAATCTCAAGCTATGAATGATGGACACAATGTCCATCGTCTGCGATTTTCGAATTTCATCTTCCATGTAGTGCGGTTGAACCCCAAGAATTGGAATCTCCTCAGCTTCACCCTCGTCATTCTCTCCGTCACCTCTAGGTGCATGACTCCTAGCAATCATAGACAGTGCTCTAGGTGGTGATTTATGGGATTCAGGCTCCTATAGATTGAACAAGACGATGGAATTGCAAATGTCATATTCATTTCATATACAAGTGCATTGAGAGGTATATTGTAATGTAAATTAGTAATTGACAACATGATTAACAATCAGAGTGATTTAGAATAGAGTCCAACATTTTGAATATTCGAGAACGAGTAATTTATGAAATTAACATCATCAAACACATGTCTACAAACCGCACTCTCTAGTGAACACAATGTATCACCCAAATCAATATAGGATGATATCCTCTGGGGTAGTAAGCCTGGATGACACATCATCAGTGAATATAAGTTCCTGGTCCCCAGGCCCAACAGACGTACAGCAGGACTCTGAAGAATCCGTTAGCCCCAAACTGTAAAGGTCATCTACTCCCTCATAAAGTTCTAGAATCAGATTTTGAAGATCGTATGGTACCCTTGGTTGCTTCTCCCGGAATTGAATGTCGGCATCTATATCTACCATTTCAATTTCCATGGCCGGAGGAACAGGATCTAGAACGTTTTGAACATCAACAACGTTCTCATGAATTTCAACCTGGACATGGAAATAAGTAGAATACATATATAAGAAAGACAATCAATCATCCCAACAAATCGAGACGAATCTACTTCAATGCAATATTCTATTCATGATGTCCTTCAGTCGTACTTGCAAGATTCACACCAAGACCGTGTATAACTAATGTTTCATGCTTAGACAACTGGGATGTAAAATCCTATTGGGTCTGGAATAATATTTTTAAGGACTTGGCTATGCATAATGCATCAAAGAAAAGGGCCATGTTCTTATCCTATTCACTAAGATGGACATAGACCAAGTTGTAGGAGACACACAAAGGGGACCTTCTTGCGACTACTAAGAAATCCATGTGTCGCAAGGTAAATTTTTGGTTTTGTTTAGCTTATCTAGAATTCAGAGCGGAAACTAGTGAAGTGGAACCGGAACTGAGTGCAAGTTGTAGGAAAATCGGATATATACACGCGAAAAATGAAATAGTAGGTAGACCAGATTTCATTCAGTTGAAAATTTCAAATTGGTCGGGATTGGAAACCCATCCAAAATTAGGGTAGATACCGGATTAGGGTTGGACCGGATGTCAAGCCGTCAAACCGGAACATAGTCATTATGACTATGGCGGAGTCCTGGGACTATTTAAAGACCAAACCTGCTAGTCTTACCTCTTTCATTTCCTCACAAGGTTGGGCGCTCCTCATGTTGTTTATAGCATTTGGTACCCTCGTGTTAGGAGAGTGATTCAGTAGAATTTTAGTACTTCCGGTTGAGATCAGAGAAAGAAGAAAGGAACAGGACGTGCGACTAGGAGTGGGTGAGGTAGAATTGGTGAGGAAATTCGTGTGAGAGGAGATCCACTCTATGCCGTTGATACGTCGGAAGAAAACGGGGTCGTCAGGATCCGGTCCGGTCGAGGTGAAACTCCGGAAGATATTTCCGGTGATTCCCTCAGACGAACAAGAAAAGGACCAACTCATAGAAGACTTAACTTCTATGGGTTGTCCGGGGTTCATTGAAAAACCTTGTGGATTCCGGGAGGAGAGAATGGTGAAGGAACTCTTGGGCAAATTGTCCTATGAGTTCGATAACACCTTGAGAGGGAATCCGTCCCTCTGGACTGAGGAAGTCTGGAGAGGAGTCCATTAACTTCAATGCCTTGTTCAGG
Organism: Climacium dendroides; assembly: GCA_950106755.1. Lineage (NCBI taxonomy): Eukaryota > Viridiplantae > Streptophyta > Bryopsida > Hypnales > Climaciaceae > Climacium > Climacium dendroides. The sequence continues at coordinate 24,168,901 of OX467091.1, forward strand.
TCTCATGCATCCTAAATTCAGTATACAGGATAGTTAGGCTAGATGAAGGTGTGTCAGAACGATAGACACTATAATAATTTGGGACCTGAAAGTCACGCTGTAAGACAATGACTATTTCCATAGACAAGAATATAAGTATGACCAACGATAATGTCCATAACAATGGATGTGCATGCTTAAGAACACCCATTCAAAGAAAGGTTAATTGTTTGTTGATGAAAGATTGGGAAGCCAAAAAAAATGGAATCAGAATTGTCATGAATTGACCTCAATTTTAGCTGCCCTTAGACTCATGTCTGACGCAAAAATGGAATTTGGCTAATCATAGTACACACTCTAACTTTCATACGTGCAATATGACAGGCAGCAGTCGAAGAGGAGGATACAACTACGGAGTGACTTCACTGTGGGTAAGTCCATCGTCCCATCTACAAACACAGAACCCTTAGAAGTCATATAGAAGTCAGTCCGTAGTCCCTGGCCTCTACGCGACTTGCTCGTCACTCCGTCGCCAGTCACATTGAAGTCACATTTCTGTCTTTCATTTCAGTCCCGTAATTGCACACCGTGGCAACTATGAGTGTCTGCAGTGTGTTTCTCCAAATAGGAGTTCCTGAAACGGTGTTTGTAAACATGACCAAGGATGCAACGTGACCAAAGAATTCTTAGTCCAAATACACCGCCTGCTCTTGGGTAATTGTACTTCTTCCAAGTCGAGTAGGTGGTTGTCAAAGAATTATAAGGAGTACGTACTGTGCAATATCACAATATGCCAAAGAGGAGAGTTCTGAAGCCGCTCCATTGTTTTGTAAGAAGAGGCAAAGGATGGTCACACCAGATTCGGACGATGAATCACTTAGCGCAAGTCTTGTACACAAAACCAGAATAGAAACTGCAGCGGGAATTTCCCCTACGCACATGGTCTCTAGACTTCATGTACCTAATCCTCACGTCATCTCTCCGGATCCTGCTCCTCTGATTGCCTCCATACCAAAAGAATGGCAGATTTTTTAACACAGTGTCTGCAATGTAATTTAGTGCTGAATTTGGACATATTGAACCACACGGATTATTCAAGCACATGCGGACCAACCGGTACTCAAGAGTTGTGGACACGTAAGACTGGTCCACACCTTAAGCCCAGAGCGTCGTATGTGCTAACAGATGATGAGTTTGAAAAGTTTGCGCGAACCCTAGAATTGTTGAAGACACCGAGTGGCTATGGATTGGACTTGGGCAAGTGCATCCGGAAGAAGAATTTGGGGGGGCTCAAGAATCATGACTACCACATCTTAATGCAGGAGGTAATGCCGTTGGCACTCAGAGGTCTCATGCAACCCAGACCACGTTTGGCTGTCATGCGCATGTGCAAGGTCTTCCGCCGTCTATGCGCAAAGGTTTACAACCCAGCGGACTTCCCGTCCCTACAAGCTGATGTAGCGGAGAGCATGGCCTTGTTGGAGATAGAATTTCCACCGTCATTTTTTGACATAATGACTCACCTCTCCTATCACCTTGCCCGAGAATTAGACCTCTACGAACTAGTGAGCGTGAGGTGGATGTACCCTGTTGAAAGATACATGAAGGTACTAAAGAATCACATGCGCAATTTGGCACGTCTAGAGGCTTGTATGGTAGAGGGTTACCTCAAGGACGAGTGCTTAGGCTTCATTACTGAATACCTGCATAAATTTGAGGCCAAGCAACGACGAGTGTGGGACAAAGACGAAGAATACAGTGACGCAGAAGAGGTCCTCCAAAGTGTTGGAAAGGCATATGTTATGACCCCTGAGCTGCGAGACATTGCCCATCAGTACATGTTGACCAATGCCACTGTTATGCAGGAGTTGTATGCGTAAGTTCTTGACGTGGACCTTATAAAATCAATTTTTCGGATGTAGTCAGGCCTCCTGTGGAATACTGGATACTGTCTTGTCGAGTCGCTATGTAGTGGCTATTGTTTCATTTACGGAGTTGTGATTGAGTTGCGTACAAGTCGTATTGCAATCATTGCAAATTTTAGTACTTCCATGCGACTCGTAAATGACTTGATGAAGTAGCGCTGAAGTCGTGTTTCAATTGAACCCATTGAAAGTGAAGTGTCCTTGTGTTGCGTACACTTTGAATGTCTTATAGTTTTCCTTGTACTGCCTTACAAATGTCATTTGATGCTTATTGTGGATTCCTACAGGAAGTGGACGGGGGAGTCACAACGGAATCCAGCAACAACACCCCTAACAGAGTGGATTCAGTCCATGGCGCTGCATTCTGACCTTGACTGGAGCAACACTGAGGATGTAGATCGTTTCTTAATGAGCCAAAAACCTTCACAAAGAGCAACTCGATATACACGAATCGCAGCATTTGGAAACCACTTCTGTGTCAAAGATGAATCAACACTCCGACTTCTAAGCTACAATAGTGGTGTGGCATTGATGTTCGAAATGTAGGGCGGAAGTGGTAGTTAGTCCTCTGTGCAGTACGTTGGCGTGCTCAAGGACATCTTGGAGCTAGATTATGGCGCATTGCATACGCGCATTATTCTCCTACGTTGTGAGTGGGTGAAACCAATTGACACGCGAGGGAACCCTACGTATGTGCGTAATGACGTAGGATTCCTTTTGGTGAACTTCCGCCATAAACTCCCTCGCATGGCCGAGCCATTCATCTTCCCGAGTCAAGCTACAGAGGTATTTTTCTCCGACGCGGCGGACAAACCTGGCTGGAAAGTGGTCTTACGCCGCGAAGCCCGTTCCAAACGAGAGGTACTCAACCGCACAGATGCCTTCATCACAACTAATGGCGAGGCCATGGAACTTACAGCTCCACAAAGAGTGCCGGATAGAAGCTCCACCGCCAATCTAGTCGGAGCCATCGAATTATCGGTGAAAGAGAACTTATTGGTGCAAGAGTAATATTAGGTACAGTCTTGCTTAGGTCCGTAGTTGGAAGATAATCACGTCGTTTTTAGTGTCCCTCATTGTGTCATGGGTCGCGGAGCATCACAGAAGCTAAACGCGTCATGCAGCAATCAGGCAAGTAGACCACTTGCAAACATTTCGGGCAGTTAGTAGTTATACCGGAGTCATTAATTAGACTCTCTAGTTGTGCTTCAGTCATTCTGTAGTTGCATCACAGTCATGATAAAGTCATATTGCAATCAGTTAGGCTTCACTTGCCACAAGGTGTCCCTTCCTCTCAATGTCACCACATTTATTGGGTGATGACCTTACCTTTGTCATTTTCCTTCATTCATGCTCAATACAATTTCCCGCTTGTGCAGGTACTGTATTAGCCACATTTCTATGAACCTTAGTGTCCAATGCATGAATGCAAACTTTATCAACCAAGTATGAATGCCAAAACCGCAAATATGATGTGGGAGTAGTGTTCACCTCATCTTTGAGACATTGGCATGCTAGTTGCCGCCTCAAATGCCTCCATGTTCAATGAACTTCCACCCCGAGTAGTATTATACCTTCCTTGTACACTTCATGTTGTATGTGCTTCATTTGAATAATGGCACTCCCACATCTCTCTCTTTGTACCTAAATGTTGTTTCATTTCAGACTTCCTGCATCACATCTTATCGGAAGTTCCATCCATTTGCAGCATGGCCCCCTCTATCATATTCCCCTAAACACCTTATTGCATGCCCCTAGTTATATGTGCAAGAAGTCCCAGTGATTCTGCAGTCATATTGAAGTCACATACCCGATACCGTAGTTGCCCGCTCCTGTCCTCCGTGGACCGCTCTAGGACTTCACTTTTTTTTCTTTATGTATAAGTAAAAGAAAACATCTTCCCCGTGACTTCTTTCAATCTTGGAGTCATACTGCAGTCACTTGGTAGTCCCCTACAGTCGCAAAAAAATCTGTATGACTCCTCCGCGACTCCGCCGTCTCTAGTCGCATTTCTGGTAGCCACGTCACTTCCTCGTGGACCCTGTGGACAGAACGTTGTAGATGAACCTCCAGCACAGTCATTGTTCATCCCACAGTGAATCGCGCGACTGCAGAATGACTGAATCACGACTACAACGTTGTGAAGATCGGCCTGCTGGTGCAATTACGAAGGTGAAGTCACAATGCAGTCGCAAAATCCCTGCAGTCACATTTTTGCAGTCACGATAACCCCCAAATCCTTGTAATGAGTGCAGTAAGAGCGGATTGGGAGGTTAAGACCACTACGCTTTGCAAGGTGGCGGACTTGGTGGAAAGTACCCCAAATATTGTGCTTCCGGAAGCGGTGGCGAACTGCATCAGCAACCCGGATGTGATCCGAGAGTTAGAAGATCGATTGATGCAAAATATCAACATGCAGGAGATGGACGAGTTGGCGATCCGGTTGCGAGGGGAGATTCAAGTCTTCCGGAAGGATCTGGAAGCCAGCCGTGAGCAGGTAAAGATTGCCATGTCCCTACAGGAAGAGACTAGGGCGGCAATAGGGCGGATGACCATAGTGATGGAGGCATCCGGTGAGGTGATGGCGAAGGCCAGGTTATTTGACGAGGGAGTGCACAAGGAACAGAAGCCATCCGGAACCCGGATTGCTCGCATCCTCGTTGACTTCGCTGGGGAGATAGAGGAGACAATGAAGGAGTTCTGGAAAGATGCTAGAGGGATAGAGAAAAGCGTTCGGAAGTTCCAGAGTGAGCAGATCTCCCTATCCGGGATTTCAATCCTAGATGATGTGGACGACCTGAAGATCCTGAAGGGAAAGTTTGAGACCCCAGTCTCAAAAGAGAAGGTAGGAGGAATAGCTTCCGCATCAGGAGTTCCAGAGTCGATAATAGGGACAACTTTCCCTGTGGAACTGGAGCGCATTCCGGAAGGGGGAGACAGGAATAAGAACTTGAACGAATTATCACCAATGGCTACTCCAGATAGTGGTAGACCCCCATAGGAGGAGTAGATAGTTAGAGTTCCTAGTGTGCATAAGTAAAATGAATTTCCTTCATATTTGTACCAATGAAATATTTGAAGAAAAAAAGTAGTACTTGGTAGAATTTCCTATTTTAACAAATAAAATCTTCTAGCAAATCCTAACATTAATTGTACACTTTTCACAAAAAAATGTTGTTTTCTTTGTTGTTTTATAGTATTTTGTTGTCAATGTTTTAATTTTATGAAGGTGTTTTGACAATAAAATATTCTTTAGCTAATAGACCTATCTTGAAAGTTTTGAAATGTCACCTTTTATTTGGGACTTGGTTCACTTCTTCACTTCTTATTCAAGATTGCATTTGAATTCTTAATCCTAAATTTCTTTCATGTTTAGAGGCTCAACTTGGTTTCAAAATATCCATCTTCAAAGCAAGGCTAAAATCTTTGTCTACATTTATTTTTTTCCAAATCCAAACATAGTATTTGTAGGTTAACTTATTTAAATACATTGTCACAAAATTTTAGAGTGAACATCCCTACCATTTGCTTGTTCAATGTGCCTAAACTTCAATATGTAGTTTTTTCTAGCCTTACCAAAAGGTGACATTTGATCTTTCAACTTTTATAGAAAAATACACATATATCCTATAACTTATGCATTTTGGTCAATACATTAGAAATGGGCTGAAAATATGTTAATTACAAAACAGAAGGCATTATTGAATGAAAAAAAAAATTACTAATAACTTTTACAAGAAATTGAAAATTATATATTTATCTATGTGAAAAAAATGTTAATATGGTAAACAATTAGTATCTTTTCTTTCTATTTCTATTTTAGAAATTTCAAAATTGAGTTCAAAAAATGACTTTATATGTTATCTCTATCTTATTGCCAATAATATAAAATTCCTCATAACTTCATTTCATTATTTAGAATTGAATGATTCAAATGTTTTGAATAGGTATTAATATTAAGGTTGATAAAATAAAATAATATTTTTTAAAATATATTTTTAGTTCTATCCTAGTTTGACATTGAAACAAAAAAGAACTTTCTAATTTTACAAAATTTATCAAAACAATGAAAACACAAAGCTTCATATGTAAATTAGGATGATAAGCATACATTTTAAAATTTTCATACAAAAATTTCAAATATTGAAGTCAACAAATCTTACTCAAGATTTGAAAAAACAAAGTAGGTTCTTTGGTCCTTTAGAGGTTAACCCCTTACATGATCGTTTGTCTCCTTGGGGGACAATTTGGGTCTGAGTAGGTTCCTATTGTCTCAATTTGTAGTGAATGTTTTTGAGATTTTTTGAGGTTGTGGACTTTGCTGAGAGCTTTGTAAATATATAATTTTTTGTTTTAATCGGTGCTTGAGAGAAAAAGTTATGGCATAATAAGCCCAAAACAAAGTCAACGGGAAGCACAAAAAAATCAAGAAAAGTCAAAATATTTTTTCTAAAATCTTATGTTTTTGTCTACATTTGAAGCTTTGATTCATTCCATTTGGACTAGTTATGAGAAAGTTATGGACAATCTTAGTTATTCAGGCAATCTAAGCATCTTCTTGAAAAAATAACTGATAGAATTCATATGTGAATGCAATTTTTATAATTTTCAAAAAAGAAAATTTAGAAAAGGACAGGTTTCTTTTCTAGAACAATCTCACTGTTGGGATTATTGTATGTCAATTCCATCTTAAAGCTATTAATGATTTAGTTTTTCCTTCAATCTATAACCTACTTCTACTTAACAAATTTTTAATGAGTGAAAATTGGGTATTTTTTTGTTGAATTTTTTTTCTTAGATTCTCAACTCAAATGTTCAATATAAAAACTTAGAAAATCAAAATTAATAGTGCAAAAATTTTTAGTTAAAAAGATTCAAAGCCAAAAAATCTAGTCAAACAAGTTGAAAAAAAATTGTTTTCTTCATTTTGGATGCAAATATCTTGCAATCTATGCGATCAAATTTGATGAAATTTTTACCATATGTTCTCAAACAAGTTAAGTACAAGATCCTACAGTTGGATTTTGAAAAAACATATTTCTTTGGTTTTCTTAGATGAACACAACAAAAGTGGTAGTTCTAAGTGGTTTTTGACAGAAAACACCCTCATGGCTTTAGGGGTTAATCAACCTAGAATGTTTGGGGGAATGACAATAAGGCATGATTTCATACAATCTAATTACATTGAGTTTTCTTCTCACTAAATTGATGTTTTGATCCCACCATCACAACTTCAAGATTTTAAAAAAAAAATCACATAGTTAGGAAGATGAGAGCATCCTATGACTATAGCAAAATAACCAATCAAAATGAAAAAATGGATATGTGAGGAAAAAAATGAATCCTATGTCCAACAATTGTGCTCACTATAACCTAGGCCTTGTTGTTTCAAAGCCTCTCCCCCACTCAATGTTTTTTTTTCATACACAATTTTTCGCCAATTGGATACAATTAAAAATGTTGGCTATTTTTTGTTATGATAATATCCATTTTTCTAATTCAAAATAGCCAAATTTTATTGTTTTTCTTAAAACCAATAGTCAAATATTACCTAGATCTCACCCAACTTTGACATAAATATCACCAAGTGTCACCCGAGTGTTACATGAGAATCAAAAAAATAATTGGTTACTTCTCCAAAATGAAAAAAGAAATCATTGTCCCCACTATCGAAGACCAATTTCACAAGGCAAAAAATCTCTATATTGTTCACTCCATCACTTGGATTCCCATTTTGTAAGGTACTACCAGGGTTTTTTATTTGAGCAATTTTTCATTAAAAAGGGATGATTTTGGGGGGGGGGGAATATTTTGGTGAAATATTCTTGCTTTGAGGGTGGATGAAATCACAAATACTACCAAATCTTGGGACACTATCTCTTTTGGATGAATGTACATTCTTTTGGATGAATAATTAAAAATTCATCCATATATTGTAGTTTTCATCCATTTCCATGGATGTAAATATCTTCCTCCCTGCAGTGAAAATAGCTTTCTGCACTCCGTATAAATGACAAAGAAACCTTGGGTACTACCCTCTCCAAGCAGCTCCTCATCCTGACAATCTAGAAGTCTTGCCTGACCAATCACAGACGTGGAAAACCGTGCCACATGGGTCAGGGTAAACCACCCCCTCTCTCATCCCGAGGGAAAACCCTGAAATTTTTTATTTGCCACACGTGATAAAATTTGCAAATTTTGAATTTACATTTGCAATCCCAAAGTAGCTAGGAGAGGTGTAGAGGATAAATTAATCAAGCATAAAATTGTTTTATGTTTTATGTTTTTTGTTTTTTGTTTTTTTAACATGCACCCTTAGAGGGTCCAAAAATTGCCTTGGGTGTATCAATTGAAGGTGGGTACCTCCAAATGCATCATGGACCCAAAACCATGATCATCACTTTTGGTCCATCTCTAAAATCAATATGTACTTAAGCTTATCAAAAGCCCCAAGGGGTGCACAAAGGAAGTTCATAGGTGAGGAGCGACTAAATTTTAGACCCACTATATTATATCTTAAAATTATTATTTAAAAAAAAATGTGAATACATTTTTCTATTTTGAAAGTTTATATTTTGAATTATTGGTATTTTTTATGTTAATAATAATTATTTATAAATTTTAGAAAGAAAAAATACACTATAAAGCTAAAAATAACTTTTACACCCCTATATTATATAAGAAAAAAAATGAAAAAAATGAAAAAAAAATTCTATAAAATAGCTTTCTACTAAAAGTTTATTTTGACTGAATATTGATACAATAGTCATCTTCGTGTGATCTCTATAAATATTTTAGTTAAAAAACATGCCATTTTAGTTCATTTTTCAATCCTTTCCAGACAATATATCACATGTTATTTAGGATTGAAATTTTTGGCAATAGAAACCTATAGACATTGTTAAACAAAGCTCAAAATTGTAGGTTGAAATTATAGTTTATTAGAAAGTAATTAGGATAAGTAGAAATGGGTAGTTAGGGTTTGGTCGCTCTTCACCCATGAACTTCCTTTGTAGTGCACCCCCTGGGTCAAAAGAAGAAATGATTTTAAAATTTCTATTAAAAAAGCTTTGACCCTTTATAACTTTTGTATATGGTATCCAAATGTTGCATTCTTTAGAACCTCCTTACATTTGCCATAAAAAATATGAAAATTTGACCAGTCTAATAATAGTAATTAGGCACATTAGTGGTCTTAAGGGGGCCTACCTTACATCATAGACACTCTAACCATGTGATTGGCCCTCAAAATCCAACATCCCAAATAGTGTGATTGGATGAAGTTTTCTTGCATTAATTTACTATGAATTATAGTAGAACCACCCATGGTCAACCACTCGAGCAATTCTATGTACACTATGGAGTAGTTTAACCCTTTACGTACTAAGAATTCACTATTTTAAGTAGTGGACTTTGATTGAATGTTTTGTAGAAAGCATAATCTAAATGGAAAATTTTATTATATAATTATCTTGAATGAAGAACATTGCATTCATTGGTTTAAATGAATAATTATTTAAATATATAAAAATCCCCATATAGAATCTCTAAAGTTGCTGAAAAAAACATGAGACCCAATTTGGGCTTTTTAGACACTAAAGGGTTAAAGCAAGGCAAATTTTTTTCCATGCAAGAAGATATAAATAACAGACATTCCAAATTTTTTGGTAATTTTATGCCTTGAATTGAAACTATTATGAGTTTTAGAAGCCAAAAATTGGCCTAAATCGATGTCCAATATATAAACTTAGAGTCTTCCAATTCCAATCATTCAATAGCTACTTTGTTACTCACTACTCTAGGACATGTGTTATGATCTTAACAATTCTAACCTTGGAAAGGAGAAAAAACACATTCCAAGCTTGGGTTGGAAATAGATACACCCTATAGACTAGGTATGAATCTATGCTTGGGAATGGATGGTTTCAATGTTTCTAATTTGAACAATTTTCTGTTGAAAAGGGAATCTTGAGCAATATATTATTGCTTTCAAGTGGATGAAATTGACAATGAGCTAACAAATGAAGACAATATCAGTCTGTTCTAGATGAATGTACATTGTTTTGGATGAATAAATAAAATTTCGTCCATAGATTGCCAATTTCATCCACTTTCATGGATGTAAATAACTTCGTCCTTCCAGGATTATCGCTTCCTGCACTGCCTCAAATAAATGAAATAAAAAACCCTGGTTCTACCATAGTGTCTGTCAAAAGAGATTCTTTGACTTCAGAGCAAATAGGATCCGAAGCCGAACTTTCCAGAGCACCGGGTACGGCGCCACACGGGAACCGGTCAGATCCGACCCGGTCCCGGCCCGCGCATCCGGTCCTAGCATGCCTCCGCCCTCAATTGCTCGTGCAAGACTTCTCACTGTGGTCGCAGCATGCGTGCTTTTAGTGCAGCTGGACTTCGGAGGTCAATTTTCCTCGCCATTGCGTCGTCACGTGGGCAATCTCCAGCTCCCAGTCGTGACTTGCCATCGGGAAATCGTAGCTTGTCATCATTGAGTCTCCACGATTGTCACGACGTTGACGACTCACTCGGCTTGGAATTGGCTTGGAAAGGTATTGGTTTAGGGTTTGCTTTCGAGTTTTTGAAGCTTTGGTCATCTACTTTTGTGTTGCTTCGTTTCTCGGAGCTCAGGTTACGAGGTTGGAGAATCGTGATAGACGTAGTCTGGCTGCGTCGGTTGTCGGAGTTTCTTTGCGTTGACCACTGCCGAGGGCGGAATTGAAGTTGGAAGGGATTGTTTTAGGGTTTGGATCTTGGAGTTTGTTGAAGCTTCAGTCATCTTCGTTCTTCTTCCTTCGCTGCTTGGAGCTGAAGTGTCGAGGTTAGAGAATCGTTCCAGGTGTAGTCTGGCTGCCTCGTATTTTCGAATAATTGTTGGAGCTTTCTTTTCGTTGACCATTCCCTCGGGTGGAATTGGCGTTGGGAGGTATTGTTTTAGGGTTGAGCTTCGGCTTATTTCTGTCTCTGCCGAGCTTGAGATTTGGTGCTAGGTTCTAGGGGTTGACTGGTCTTGGAATTTTCTCTTCTTTCTTATTTTGTGATTTTCTCGTTTGGGGTTCGTGCAGAAATATACACTTTGTGTTCTTACTGTGTCCCCTCAGGTTTTCAAAAACTTCCGTTCTTTTAACTCATTAGGGGAAGATTGCCTTCCTTTTTGTTCTAAGCGGTTGGCACTTTGGGAGTATGGTGCGCACGGTTTTTTTTATTGCTGTTTTTTAAATGATGCTGGGTGCGGACTGTGATTAACAGAATGCAAGACTCTGTTTCAGGGTTTTCTGGTAGGAGCGCGCATGCAAGTCTCCGCTTCAATTTTGTGATGACTTTAGGGATTTTACTACTGCCTCGAAGGTTATGCAGGTCTCAAGACGGGACAATTATAGTGGGAATCTGGAATCATCTATGAGTTGTTAAAAGGCCTGACCCTAAGGCGTTGAAGAAGTGGGTCAGAGGCAGGTGCAGGACTGGTGATTAAGATAGGAAACAATAATGGCGGTCTTTAATAAGTTGAAGCAGCTCGATGCCTACCCAAAGATTAGTGAAGATTTCTACAGCCGAACTCTGTCTGGCGGTGTTATCACGCTTGTATCTTCCATATTTATGACCCTTTTATTCATCACAGAATTTCGTAAGTGTCTGTAGGTCCTATCATTCTATTTAGTCCTCATAGGACCATATTATCAGTTATCAGGTCTTGCATTGTGGTTGATCAACTTGTCAAGCTGCTTGAATTAATCTTTGCTGCATCGGTAATCTTAACATTTTTCTAACGTTATAATGCCTGCTGGTTTTCAGGGTTATATCTAAGTGCTCAGACTCTGAATCAGCTCGTGGTGGATACGTCACGAGGGGAAACCCTTCAGATTAATGTACGTTGAAAATCATTGTTTTAACTGCACCTCTTGGCTTTTCGTTTGCCAATAGATTGATCGGAGGATATATGAAAATATCTTCTTTGAAATATTAATCTGAATTGGAAAGACTGGTTTCTTTTGTTGTTGTTTGTGAAATTCGCAAGTTCTATAAGTTACATGGAATCAGAGCCAAACGAGTGGTCAGGTTTAATCAAGTTGTGTGGTTTTTGTTTTTGTAGTTGGACATCACTTTCCCGGCATTGGCATGTTCAGTGGTCAGCTTAGATGCAATGGATATAAGTGGTGAGCAGCACCACGATGTGGTACGATCTCCTCCCTACTGCATGTTTTCAACAGATTCATGAATTCTTACAGATTTGTCGTGGTATTCATGAGATCTGTTCTATCCAATCTTATTTTGCGTTGACCCTAACATTTCATTGCACATAGGCTAGAGACTTTATGTCACCATGTTCTTACACCTATCTGTCTCCTTTATGCAAGTGCAGAGGCACAATATTTACAAGAAAAGGCTGGATTCCCATGGCAAAGCCGTTGACGCCCCTAAACCAGATGCCATCAACGCCCCCAAGGTGAGTCGCTGAATTTACGTCCCCGACTTGGGTGAGGAAAGATGACAGAATTTGTCTGCCTTGACTTTGAATATGCTGATAAATTGTGGATTAAGGTGGGCGTCCGTCTTTCAAGTTGAAGTACTTCCTGCTTAGAAATTGTTGCATTTATGAATAACTCTAATTAATAATTCAAAACAGGTACAAAAGCCGTTGCAAAGGCATGGTGGACGGCTTGAGCACAATGAAACCTACTGTGGCTCTTGTTTTGGCGCAGAATCTGTAAGCTTGGCATTCCATGTTTCTTCCATACGTCTGATATTAATGTCTGATTGTCTAAAAGGGTGAAATGTATATCACATGGTTTCCATCTTCTAAGGTCTAGCCATCTCAAGACATGGCCATGGAAACAGACTTTAGGGTCCACATCATCAGTGAAGATGAAGTGATCAATTGGAAATGTACCATGCAAGGGAAGGAACTTCCTGAGTCTGTTCTGTGTCTGTCCCAGGAATATATATCATAGCGTGACAAAAAGTGGGGTGTGTCTGCAGTCTGATGATGAATGCTGTAACTCATGTGAAGAGGTGCGAGAAGCCTATCGGAAAAAGGGGTGGGCCATGACCAATACGGATCTAATTGATCAGGTTGATATTTTGCCTCTTTTATTCTGGTGCTCGCTGGATTACATTGTTTACCTCTTTAATGGCGATTCTGTATCAATATGGGTCCGTATGCTTCATGTTTTTGCCAACTATGAACGTGGTGCAATAGCCTGCTCCAATATGTGTTCACACTTCAGATTCAATATGAATCGCATCCTCTCTGAGAGTTGTTTTCGTTTGCTGATTCATCTTCATGCTGTTTTCTTTCAGTGTCACAGAGAGGGTTTCATTGAGAGGGTAAAGGAGGAAGCTGGAGAGGGTTGCAACATCTATGGCAAATTGGAAGTCAATAAGGTGGCAGGCAACTTCCATTTTGCGCCGGGAAAATCGTTTCAGCAATCAGCTATGCATCTCCTTGACCTAATGGGGTTCATGACAGACAGCTTCAATGTAATCACAACTTTACTCTACACACTAATAATAATAGAGTTTACAATGCCCACAGCGTCTAGATTTTGAGCAATTTTAACGTAGTGATAGACTTTTTTTTATCACAGTGTGTAGTGGTGACTGAATTGCAGTGTGCTTTTGCCTGAATATTGAGTATGATCAACGAATTCAATAACTCAATCTCAGTTTGTCTGATTTGGTCTCGGGGATCCTTACACTTGCAGGTGAGTCATACTATCAACGAACTTAGTTTTGGTGCTCACTTTCCTGGAGCTGTGAACCCTTTGGACAAGTAAGTTAATTTTGCTCTTGTTGCTTTTTTGCCAACATATCATTCTAGTTGACAAGTTGAATACCTTTGTTTGTGATAGCGTAACTCACGCTCTCGAGAAGTTCATTCTAATCGATTTCTCATTTCAGGATCAAAAGCATTCAGAAGGACCAAAACGGCATGTACCAGTACTTCATCAAGGTTTAAGTCTAGTCTTTTTTCATTACCTTAAGAATTTTTCCAATGTGCCCTGGTTATAATTTGGTGTTTTCCTTGGCAGACAAGGCAACAATTTGCTGTCTCTGTTGTAAGTTAATGCGTGGATTCTGTTGTTATACTAATTTTCAATGGGGATTTGACAGGTAGTGCCGACAGTGTACACTGATATAAAAGGCAGAAAAATTGCAACTAATCAGGTCTGACAGCCCTCTTCTCTGTAAGATTTGTATGCACTCGCTTTTTTATCCTAGAAATTGTGGTAAGGTTCCGTCACCTCATTAGCATCCTCACCTGTGAAGAACTGTTCAATTCAGTTTTCTGTGACGGAGCACTACACAGCCGGAGACCACGGGCCAAGAGTCGTTCCTGGTGTTTTCTTCTTTTACGATTTGTCACCCATCAAGGTATTGCATCCTGCTATATTGATTCTGATTGCATTTTTAGTATGTAGTACCGGGTAAACACGTTTCAGTGGAGGTTGACTGGGAGCACCTACATCCCTTTTAAAGTGTAGGTTGATGGTGAGTATAGTTATTCTCTGTTGGTATGGGAGCTTGCGGTGATATTGTTTTGCAAAATAACCGCTTGAGGTTGTGACTGGGAATTACGAGTGGCCGGATCTAATTTTACTTTGCGCCTGTTGGCGATCATCGATGGTAATATTGAAATCTGTGGTGATCTCAAATGCAGGTGAAATTTACAGAGGAAAGACCATCTTTTCTGCACTTTCTTACAAATGTCTGCGCCATTGTCGGAGGTAAGTTGGACAGATTTGTCTTTAAGGTTCTACTTTACAAGTTTTGATGTTTTAGAAAATATTATTCTGATACTTTAGGGAATAGAGCTGGATTTTTAAGTGATGGTTTTTCTATTGTGCAGGTGTGTATACTATAGCAGGTATTATTGACTCTTTTGTCTATCATGGCCATCGAGCAATCAAGAAGAAGATGGAGCTAGGAAAGCTCAGCTAGTTGGAGTTTTACGATTGTCAGCTTGTGGCAGGTTATTACGATAACCATGTTGCCGCAAGGAATTACTTTGGATTCAGTGGCAGGAAGGTAGTTAACAGGTTTTCCCGGAGGGAAGTTGAATTGAATTTAGTTGCAGTGTTCATGAACGAGAAGGCCATGAAGTATGAAGATTGTATCAAATCTTGCAGTTATGGACTTTGCTTATCATGTACCAATTACACTTACGAGATAGTTCTTTGCTTTGCATGAATGAAATTGTGTCGACACTCTGCAGTGAAGTTGAGAATGCATCGGTATTTTCTTACTGGGATCAAGATCAAATTAGAGCTATATAAAAATCGACAATCTGGTTTCCAAGGACCTGAGGTTTTTCAGTTGTAAGTTAGTGGTACAGGTAAAGTGGAATTTGGTACTATGGTTCTTCAGAAAGAATAGTAATAGTAATAGTAATAATTGTACCCTGACCAGGTTGTTTTTTTCTGGCGATTTGGCGTGAAATTGCACCAAAATTTCCACCTGGCACCACGCCCATAGAAAAAAATAGGAAAAAATAGGTATTTATCGCCTGTTTCAGTGTGCGGTATTACAGCCCAGTGCAAATTCTGCGCAGAATGGGCGTCCAAAATTTGGTGACGTCGCCAACCGTTTCTCACGCATCACTTCAAATTTTTTAGGGTTGTAGCCGTTTTTGTGCCAACACGTCTCCTACATTGCGCTCGCAGCGCCACCTTCTCTGTCACCTTCATGCATCTGAGTGCTACCTTCTCCTCACATTGAATGGACTAATTGCCACCATTGTGTTTGTATTGAAGTGTCTGTAGTCCACTCCGCTTTGCCATAGCTTCATAGGGAGCCATTACAAACTTGCATTCACAGCCACTCCACAACATGTATGCATCTTAGTGATGAAGTTGTAGCCAAATTGATTTCCATTTTCTTCAGGGTTATGGCTTGCAATCATGGACGGTTTCACAATTTTGGAGCGTTGTTGTACATTGCAGTAAGGCGGTGTTATGGGGCTTCATTTAAGTACCCAGTTGCATTGGGTGTCTTCACACTCGATAGTATCCTTTCCCGTAGTTGTTGTTGTCTCGTTTTGCCATTTTGCAGTGTTGTTGTTGGAGTTTTAGATTTGCATTTTTTTTTGGTCAACTTTGGTTTAGGGTTGGTGGTTTTTGGATTGGGGTTCGGATCTTCGGGAGTTTTTTTCTCCAATGGCAGAAACCTCTATGCCTATGGATATTGGCTTTGCCAATGCGGCAAAATCCACAAATGCCATACTTTTGGCAAAGACGAAAGCGCAAACTTGCTCGATTGCAACAAGAAGCGAAAGCTGCTGAGTAGAAGGCACAGGCATCCAAGCGTGTGCTTGAAGTGGAGGCTCGGAAGAGAGCTCGAAACTCGAAGACAATGCGGAGTTATTTCACCTCCAGCTGGAATTCTGAAAATCGTAGTCCATTGCATTGCACAGCAAATGAAGTCATTGGTGTTGGCGTAGGGTCTTCAAGTGTGCAAAAATCTGAATTTGGTGGCTCACAATCTCTTGACATGAAGGTCCTATTATCATGCCCTGCGATTGTCCTAGCATCCAATGACAAAGGAGTGTCCGAGGATTCTGAAGGCGATCCAGATTTGAGTTGCAGATGAGATGCAGGACTCTGATGATGACGCCTTTGTGGACCGGCCACCCCATCGTCGAACCAAGCGCAAGAGTGGTGTGAAGGTTGCAGGACCGCTCACTTCAACAACAATGAAGAAGCTAAAGAAAAACTATCACCTTCATCGAAAATTTCATAGTGAGTAGTCAACCAAAGAGCCATGGAGCGAAGCAATTTTGGCAGAAGATGGAGTCATGCACATGGTACGATGCAAACCTTGTCGTACTGTATGAGGCAAACCAGTTCAGATGGCACCCAAATGGGACACCATTTCAAAACATGGGCTGTAAGAAATCCACAAGAAGTGCATGTTGTAGTATACAGCTCGTGGTCCACTCACTGTTGCGGAGCAAATTCAAGGGTGCAACACGACGGAGTCTCGCAAGAAACGTGTCTAATTCGCTACGTTGTTTCAATTACTTGTAAGTGGAAAACCGATGACGGAGTTCGAGGCTAGGTGCGAATTATACGAATTCCTACGCGTCCCCGAAATACCTCGGAAACATTGGTCCGATGGTTTTGGGTGGATCATGGCAGAACATGTCTATGATTTTGTGAAATAGAAAATCAGATCTGTTGTGTCTAGTGCTTCATTTTTTGCTTTATCTGCAAATGAAATTAGTGCCTGCTACAACACTAGCTGGATTGCCATCCACGCATACGTTATGATCAATTGGTGTTGCGTGCCCTTGCTGTTGACAATCTAGAAGATGGATTCTGATGGAGCAACGGCTAACAAATTGACGAACGTTATAACGTCTGCCTTGAGTGAGGGGGGGTGGGGTCACAGATGCTGAGATTTCTCAGAGGCTACTTTGCTTCGGCATTGATGGAGTCAGCACTTCCTAAGGAATCAGGAGTGGGGTCACCGCACAAATCAAGGAGAAATATGCTCCTTTCGCTACAAGAGTCCACTGTTGTGCACATCGCCTAAATCTCACTGCTTAGTCGTTGTCTTCACACTACTAGGATTTAAGTGTTTTATGACTGCAAAAATATGACTGAGGGTGACTGACAACTACTCGCAGTCATATTTTTGGATCCCACAATGTTGAGAAAAAACATGACTGCAAATGTGACTGCTAGTCATATTTTGCCTTTGTACTTCATGGATGTATAGTATACATGCATGGGGAACGGCAAAATACTTCTTAGAAAACCATAGGGAACGTATTATGGGAACACCAGTCATATTTGTCAATCATATTTTTGCATATATAACAACATGTTGTCATATTCTATAGTCACATTTTTGTAAGTTCTCATTTTTTTTGAAGTTTTTTTTCCGGGCAGCCCCCTAAAAATTTGGGCAACTTAAAAAAATATAACTAAATTATTGCTCAAAATTGTAAAATCGTAGCCGTTGTTTTTTGAGAATCTTGAAATCCTAGCCGTCATTTTTTAGGGTTCAAAAACCCTGCCACCACTTTTTAGGGTTTAAAAACCCTAGCTGCCACTTCATATGCTTCATCCTCTTGCTTTTCAACTCTTGTTTCTTCTTCCTCCTTTTATTTTTTGAAGTTCTAATTGTTGTATTGTGTTTTGGTTGTTGTTTAATTATTGCTTTTTAACTCTTGTTTCTTCTTCCTTCTCTTATTTTTTGAAGTTCTAATTGTTGTGTTGTTGTACTTTGGTTGTTGTATTGTTGCTTTCTAATTCTTGTTTCTTCTTCCTTCTCTTATTTTTTGAAGTTCTAATTGTTGTGTTGTTGTACTTTGGTTGTTGTATTGTTGCTTTTTAACTCTTGTTTCTTCTTCCTTCTCTTATTTTTTGAAGTTCTAATTGTTGTGTTGTTGTACTTTGGTTGTTGTATTGTTGCTTTTTAACTCTTGTTTCTTCCTCCTTTTGTTTTTTGAAGTACTAATTGTTGTGTTGTTGTTGTACTTTGGTTGTTGTATTGTTGCTTTTTAATTCTTGTTTCTTCCTCCTTTTGTTTTTTGAAGTACTAATTGTTGTGTTGTTGTTGTACTTTGGTTGTTGTATTGTTGCTTTTTAACTCTTGTTTCTTCCTCCTTTTGTTTTTTGAAGTACTAATTGTTGTGTTGTTGTACTTTGGTTGTTGTATTGTTGCTTTTTAATTCTTGTTTCTTCCTCTTTTGGTTTTTGAAGTACTAATTGTTGTGTTGTTGTTGTACTTTGGTTGTTGTATTGTTGCTTTCTAACTCTTGTTTCTTCCTCCTTTTATTTTTTGAAGTACTAATTGTTGTGTTGTTGTACTTTAGTTATTGTGTTGTTGCTTTTTAACTCTTGTTTCTTCCTCCTTTTATTTTTTGAAGTTCTAATTGTTGTATTTGGTGTTTTAGTTGTTGTTATTTAATTATTGAAGTTTTAGTTATTGTTTCTTAGTTGTTACTAATCTATTGTTGCTTCTTACATCTTATTTGTTGTTGTTTTATAGTTGTTAATTTGTTGTTGCAGCACTATTAGGAAATTTAGTTTTTCTGTTGTTTTGGCAACGCGACCAAAACAACTATTATACTTCATATTGTTGCTTTATAGTTGTTGCTAATTTTTTATTGCATCTTCATTTGTCTTATTTTACTTCTTATTGGTTTTTTGTTTTAGTTTTTGTTGCCTCTTGTTATATCTTAGCTTTTACTTTTTACTATCTTTTAGTACTAACTTGAACAAAAAAATGACTCACGGTAGTCATATGCTTCATCAACCAAAATATGACTCCCGATAGTCATATGTTGCATCACCCAAAACATGACTCACAACAGTTATGCTTCATATCACTTAAGATATGACTCACAACAGTTATACTCCATATCACTTAAAATATGACTCAAAATATGACTTACCGCAGTCATACTCCATATCACTTAAAATATGATTCAAAATATGACTCACCACAGTTATATTCCATATTCTTTAAAATATACTTCATATTACTTAAAATATGATTCAAAATATGACCCACCACGGTTATATTCCATATTTTTAGAATATAACTCTTTGTAGTCGTATTGCATATCACTCAAAATATGACTTACTACAGTCACATTCCACGTCAGCCAAAATATGACTGGACATAGTCACATGCCACGTAGGTTGTTTATTTTATCCGGGCAGCTCATGAGAAAGTCAAGCCTCCAAGGGTGGTCAACATATACGCCATGTTGTCAAAATACTTCTAAAAATGGTTTATTATATTTCCAAATCCATATAACTACAAATATGACTCACCAATCATATGACTGAAAGTGAATGACTCAACCATGACTCATCCTAGTCATATCCTGACCATCTACAGTGATTTCTGCTTGAGTCATATTTTATGATTTTGTGACTCTTTGCAGTCATATTTTGCAGTCATAAAACATTCATTTTCTTGTAGTGTCATTGCCAGTGATGCACGCAGTTGAAGAAGTGCTACAATTGATACATAGTTACTTTGCCCATTCTCCTAAGAAGACTATGGAATTCAAAGCATTGGCTCAACAGTTGGAGTCAAAGGGCCTAAAATTACTGAAGAATGTAAAAACTCAATGGATGAGTTGCCTCGCTCCAATTCGGAGGCTTTTAGCAGAATACAAAGGTGTCCTGGCAATGATGCACATAGACAAAACTGATCATAAGTAGGGGCAGAAAGCACGAGTGAGTTTTACTTTTCTTTTCCTCCCCATTTTTTTTTCCTTCAAGTTCAGTACTTTCTTCAATATCTATGCCACATATTTCTTCATGTTCCTGCCCTAAGTATAATACAATTAGGGGCATTTAATCACTTACAACTTTGATAGCTTGCACATTGTAAGAAGTCCTTAGTTTTATTCTTACTTTCATTTGTAGTTATTATTGCATTGTCTTGTTGTTTTTCAATATTGAATGGTGATCTAATGGTGGATTTGTGCAGGCTAATTTAGCCCTTCTTCTTGATCCCTATGTCCTGCTGGGCATGCTAGCGCTTCTGCCACTATTGGAGGCGGTGGATACACTTATACAATGGGCAGAGAAAAGAGACACTTTCGTATGTGACTTTGTGGAGGCATTGGACACTTGCCAAACCAATCTTTTCACGTTCTACTTGAATGCAGACACTGCGTTCCGCAAGGATGAATTCCATGCATACAATCAAGTTTTGCAATGCTCACATGAGCAAATTTTGATGAAGTGGGATGCTAATTTAAATTTGTCATGTGAGATGCTAACATTTGTGGTAGGTGGAGAGACTCTATATGCAATGCATGATGGTGCCATGGTAAATCGGGAAGGATATGCTGCTATTATCACTACCGTACAGAACGACTGCAAAGGTTTGCTTGAACCGCTCTTCTTATTTCCAATTTTGTTTTTGCCTCTGCTAGTCCTTGAACATTAATTTTCTTTCACACTGGAATTTCTATTTCATTTCTAACTACTGCCTTCTTTCTGTGCAGAGGTTACATGAAAACTAATGGACGAAATGGCAAGCAGGTTCCCCGATTACAATTTGATGGACGCGCTGGGTGTTGTGTACCCGCAGTATTGGCTGCAAGGGGACTGCACCACTAGCTTTCGGAAGCACCTAGATGTCATCAAAAGTTTCTATAGTGAGTCCAAGTGGGTTGGCGAAGGTGAGCACAAGAGGTTTGTCCCTGCCGTGTTGGACAATTTTCTTTTGGAGTCGGAACAGCCTTTGTTCAAGATTGCAATGATTGCAAGTGCGCATACTGCCATGGAGTTGCCTCTGCTCAATGCTCCTGCCCATCAATTAGTGAACCCACTTACGAAATTGTGGAGGACACTAGATGCGAATTCATCACTTGGCAAGAACTTCGGTGAATACATAAAATTGGCCCAAATTGCCATGGTCCATGTTCTGGGAAGTGTGGAAGATGAACGGACGTTCTCCGCTTTGTCCTTCTTGAAAGATAGGTTGCGGAATAGGTTAGATCAGCACCTTAGTGTGGTGGTGGGTATGCATTGTCAGAATGTGTTCACGTTGAAATTTTTTTCATACAATGATTGCTATAAGCAGTGGATGCTAGCCACGGAGCGGCAACGGTATGAGGTGATTGCATGACACCCGTTTCTTTGTAGACAAAGGACATGGTGCTCAACAGGCAGGTGATAATTTTCTAATGCCAAATGAGTTCTGGATACAAGTTGAGGAATAGTTTATTTGAGTTAGTTTATCAAGCACCAATATATTTTGACCATCAGTTCCATAGATCTCAGAATTGGCAGTGGTAGTGGTCTTATTTGCATTTATACTCCAAGCATGAGTTTAGGAGCTAGACCTACTTGTTCTATCAGTTGTCTTATATTGAAGCATATCTACAATTTCTTTTTCCATTCTTGGTTTTGGTTGTTGGACTTTTGGTTGTTTACTACTTCCTTTTAATCTTTGTAACAGAGACTCCTCCCCCCTGGATTAGCTACTTAGATATTTCTTTTGTTTGTTATGTCTTTGCAAATGGCATTCCTGCTTTGCTAGCATTGGTTAGCAACATAATATTTGACAATGCATCTCTCGTCCAAGTATTCTTCAAGCTAAGGTAAAAAGCTTTATGTTTTAGCATCTATTTGTTCATCTTCAAGCATTGTTGGTTTGTTGTTTCATATTTGTTGATTTGTTTCTTGTTCGTTTTTCAAGGTTTTAGGGTTCAGGGTTCCTGTATCTCTTCCATAAACCTACTAACTTAGGCATCGGAGTAGTATTGTGTTGGTTGCAGGTGATGATGATGACACTAATTAAGTTAAAAGAAGATGAAGTTTTTTGCTACTTTATCATTCCTAGTTAGTCATTATTTGGATTGAGATTGCACTAATGTGGTTGCTTGGATTGGGATTGTACTAATGTGGGTTGCTTAGATTGTGGTAATGTTGTCAATTTCTTATCTTATCTATCTTAGTAGTGTTTTACTAAATCAAGCATTGGAGTACTTGTGTTTGTTTTGCAGGTCTTGTTGTGCTAGTTGTAGAGCTAGGAGAATGAGGAGAATGTTCTTCAAATTGTATTTTTGACTCTACGATTTAATTTTTGACAAATGTGTTTCATCTTCTTTTGAATAAAGTTGCCATTTCTGCAATGGATGTTTGCATTGTATTGCTCAAATCTCTACATAATTTGTAGGAATATAAAAAAAAATAGCCGAAAGCAATTCCTAAGTGCACATTCAGTAGCCCAATTTGCACTTAGGCTAAATTCTTGGTCGCCACTTCCCTCGACACCCGACATTCACAAGAAGCCAGTGTCATCAAAATTAAATGTCAAAATTTTACTATGAAGCCAAAGACTCAGAGAAAAAAATGGCCAATTCAGTATGAAAAAAGCCATACCACCTATCCATTTTTGGTCACTGGCAAGAAAGAAGCACCCAACACAAAATGAAAAAAAAACACTGACCCTGACTCAAAGTTTAAAATTTAAAATTAGGAAAAAAAAATTAGGAAAAAATAGTACCTTGGTACTTTTGGAGGCCGATGTTGGATGCAGCTGGTCCAATTATGCGAGTGTTATTGTGCCGTACAATTGCTTTGTGTTTAAGTTGCACATAATTATACGTATTGCCTCTATGCTACACTGCCCATAAAACCTGCTAATCTTCTACTTCGAGATTTTTGTTTAACTGTTTCAGTTGGGGTCGCTCAAATTTAATTCGGTGCTCAATTAAATTTAGTGTGCCCTGTGCCGTTGACACAGTAAAAATAAAAAGTAAAAGTAATTTTTTAATTTTTTAGTTTGTAAAAACTTCAAAATTCAATAACTTTCTCACCTTAGGTTCAAACACCATGAAACAAAGTTTGTGCACCCCTCCTTGCTGATAGCTTTTTGACGGTACCAAGAGCGTGAGTGGGGATGCATAGTTTGAGAGACCTCAATGTAACAAATAAAACAAACAAGACGTGGGGATGCATGGTACTATTGGAAGATCTCAATGTAACAAATAAAACAAACAAAACGTAGGGATGCATGGTATTATTGGGAGATCTCAATGTAACAAATAAAACAAACAAAACGTAGGGATGCATGGTATTAAGAACGTGAGTAGGGGATGCATGGTTTGGGAGATCTCGGTGTAACAAATAAACAAAACAAAACAAAACAAATAGTCAAATTTAAGGTATGGATACTTTGTGCACCCCTCCTTGCTAAGAGGTTTCCGATGGTGCCAAGAACGTGAGTCGGGGATGTATGATCCAGGAGATCTCAACATAACAAATAAAACAAACAAAATAAAACAAACAACGTAACAAATAAAACAAACAAAATAAAACAAACAACGTAACAAATAAAACAAACAAAATAAAACAAACAACGTAACAAATAAATAAAACAAAATAAAACAAACAACGTAACAAATAAAACAAACAAAATAAAATAAACAATGTGAGTGGGGGATGCATAGTTTGGAAAATCTCAATGTAACAAATAAAACAAACAAAACAAAACAAACAGCCAAAGTTAAGGTATGGATACTTCAATGTGTAAAGTGCACATTCCGCCAGCTTAGGGCCAACCTCAACTGGCGGAATGGGTTGACTTAGGCCCTGCTCCTCCGGGTTTCCATCTAGCTAGACACCCATAATCCCCGCCCAAAGAACATAGGGAAAGAAGTCAATCACACATTTAATGAGAAAAGTATAAATTTTTAATTTTGATTCAAATGCAATGAGAAATGTAGCTTAGTCCTTTGGGGTTAACTTATAAATTTTACATTATACATTTCGAACTTAAATTTATCTATGATAAATTATTGATTTGAAATTTTTTAAAAATCAAAATGAAAATAAATATGATTTTGGTTCTTTAAAAAATTAAATTAAATTTTGAATTTGAGTAAAAAACTTTTTAAACACTTGTGTTGAAAAGTGTATTCAATTTTATTTTTTTATTGAACAAAATGTATTGAAGTGTGCTTGAGCTCTACCTCAAGCACACTTTTATTTTTTATATTAAACTTAATTTAAAGTAGAAACAAAATAAAGTCTTTTGAAGTAGACTTGATGTAGACCTCTACTCACTTCCCCTTTTGATATTTAATTTGAATTAACAACAATTGAGCTCATACTTTTTTAGCCATCGTCAAGGACCGCAACCTTGCAGCCAAACTACCAAAGGTCACCCTCAACAAGAAATAATCAAAATTTCAAATTCTAAATTCTAAGTCATTTAAAATTAACAAGTCCCCTTCCCAAATCCAAGAAAAATTAATTCTATAGAAAGTCCAAATACTAGAAATATATCATTACAATTTGGTGCTAACATGTGTTCATGAATTAATAAGTGGAGAGGACATATGGGACAATTTGAAGGTGAGAACTTGACCACTCATTGCCAAAACACAAGAATTGTTTTAAATGTAAAAGTTTAGACTTCATTTTGGCATAGTAAAATATTTTTTTTCAAGAAACTTTGAACTAATAAAATTTGTTAATTTGTCTTGCTTTCATCTCAAAATTTTTTTTTTGTGATTTTGAGCCTCCAAAAAAAATTTATGAGCAAAATTCAAAGAAGATGTTTGAAAATGTCAAAGAAAATGTCCCTCTCAACACCTCTTTGATTTCTATCCCTAACTTTTGATTGGGGGCTTGAAATCTCAAACAAATTTTTGAAGATGTGATTCAATTTAATTAAAAAAAACTTCCCTTAACTAAAAGTTTCTTGAAAAAAGTTATTCTACTATGCCAAAATGAGGTCTAAAATTCTACAATGAACACAATCCATGCTTTTGACCTAACTAGGTATAAGTGGTTTAACTTTTACTAATCTTAATTCACATATCCCACATGGGTTGTTTAACCTCCTACCACCCCACTTGTACAAATAGATTGTGTATACATTCTCCACCTTCTTAATGAAAGTGTTATTCAAATCTAAATTGGAAGCTAACCAAATAATTTTAGGGCCCTTGCTAATTTTTGCCTTTAGTAGCCAATGTTCTTACATATGGGCCTTGTGAAGTTGAAGTACATAAGAACTTAAGAACTTTTGAAATCTTTGAAATCTTCATTTCTTGAAATAAATAAACACCTTCAAACAACCTCATATTGTACAATTTTTGAGATTGTAATGATCATAAAATCACTTTCATCTCTACACCACATCACATGCCATGTAGGTTCCAAACAACCTCATATTGTACAATTTTTGAGATTGTAATGACCATAAAACCACTTCCATCTCTAGACCACATCACATGCCATGTAGGTTTGGTAGATATGGATAATTGCATGTGAGAATGCATCGTAAATCCTACATCAAATATTGCACCTTGAAAAGAACCTTGATAATACCAAATGGGAATGGACTCTTAGAAAATAATTCTCATATGTTTTTGTCTAAAAGCACCACTTTTTTATTCTCCACAATTTCTATTATTAGTCTTATAAAAAACACATACCACATCCATCCCAAAATGATTTTCATGTTGAATAAAATATCCAAATTTAGGCTTAAAATAACATTTTAAAAAAACAATTTTGTACTATAAATAGAATTAGGTGCATTCCTACCATTCTAGAAACTTTGAGTTTCAAAGCCCTTTCAAAAGTGTAGTTTTAAAATATTGAAAAGTAAATTTTTGGATGCATTTTCAAAGAACACAAGTGGTCAATTAATTGTTTAATGAGATGTCATTTTATAGTCATTTAATATATGTCCAAAACCAAGTGTGGCCCTTTGTTCTGCTTGCCATGGCTTCATCCTCTTCAACCAAACAATATTCAAAGAGATGCACAAAATAAGAATGAACAACATTGATTGTCCCCTTTAGTCATTTCATTTGTCTTTTGATTGATGATTGCATGCATGGAGGGAGAACTACTACTTGGAGTTGTTTTGTTGGTCCCAAATAGCAATCACAAACCAAATTTAATCAACTTGCAACATCAAAGAGGGCAAGAAGATCATTTTGGAACAAAAAATTAAGGCCATTTGGAGATGGAGGGAGTATAATTTTAATTGGAAAATGAAAAGAGATTTAAATGCACAAAAAAAAACATCATTTGGATATTGGATACAAGAGTTATGAGGGATCAAAAAATTTATAGATGTTTTAAGACCTTTACATCCAAAATGTGAATGCATTGTGGTCAACCTTGATTATGACTTGTTTTCATTTAAGCTTAGAGGTTGAATCTAAAAAAAATTGAATTTAAAAAAAATTGAATTGTTTTACAAAAAATCCAAAAAATTAGCACTTATAGAAAATTAAAGTATTTAATCACATATCAAAATTTTATCAATCAATCATATATATAAAGATTAAATATACCTTGTGGTACTCATTTGACTTGAAGGTTAGCACCAAGGGTGTTTTTGGTGTGAAAAAGAAACCAATTATTTGAAATTTTTTGTAGCCTTCATGACTACTTTCGCTTCTTGGAAAATTAATTGGAATGTTTTTGTTATATGTACTACTTTACTTTCATTCAATGGCTTCAAGTAACACAAATATTAATTGTAACTTGAATATGATTTTGAAGTCTAAATTGAGTTAACAAATAAAATTTGACTAAGGTGAAGGCATCCATTACTTACCAGCTTCCCATTAGCAATCAATAGGTGTAGTAGTATTTCCAACCAAGGCTGGAATAAATTTCCAATCAAAGCTTGGAATATGATTTTTTTTCCTTTTCAAGGTTTGGACTATTAAATTTATGACACGTGTCCCAAAGTAGTGAGCAAGAAAGTAGGAAGCAATGAGCAAGAAAGTTGAAGAGAAAGTAGTTCATGAATGATTGGAATTGAAAGACTCTAAACATTGGCTATAGGTCCAAACTACTTTTTGCCTCTCAAAATTAATAGTAATGATTTCACTTCAAGTGATAAAATTACCAAAAAATTTGCAATCCTTGTCATTTTTATCAATGCACCTTTGAATTTTTTTGCTACGCCTTGCACTACTTTAGATCATGTCCAAAATTCCTTATTTGATTGGTTATAGATGCCTTCACCTTATATGACAAAGAAACTAATAATGATAATAATGATGACAATGACAATAATGATATTTAGTGTTTGCAATACTAATCAAGAACTTGGACATTCAATGGCAACAATCCTACTAATGTAACAAACACTAAATGTCAACATGAATGGTAATTGTCAATTGCAATAATTTTTGGATGTCGTCAAATTTTTACATGTTTAAAATTAGTGGTAGTGATGAAACTATTCATAGCGAAGAATTATAATCATGTAGACATAGGGCACAAAATAAATGAAAAAACTAGTATATTGTTTAAAAAATGGAATTACAAACTTCAATTGAACAAATATTATTTATACAAAATAACAATGTTAAAGAAAATGAGAGTATGACTAAGTTTAGAAAATATGAGAATCATATAAAACAAAAAAATTAGTGGAAATTTGACAACACTTGGCTCCATACCCAGTTCTTTGGATCTTGCAAAGGCAAAGGCATTACTTGGCAATGGAGGAAGCCCGCGTGAGGATCTTTAGTTGTAGCTTTATTTTGTTTGGTTTGATTTTGTTCACTTGGCTCTCTTTTTCCAAGGTTTTGTCCTTAGCTTTCCACCATTTTTTTTTGGTCTTTTCTTGGAATAAACTCCGGGTTTAAAAAAAATCATATTTATAAACAAATAAAAAGGAATCTAATACACACTTAGACTAGTTCATTTTATTTTTGAAAATATTGCTCATATTTAGCAACATTTTCTTGAAGATATAAAAATAAGTGATTTAATTCTAAGTACCATCAACTGCCAATGCTATGCCACAATTTATCATTACCTTCCTAGCAAATGACACTATTGCAATCTATTTCCTTATTTATATCTTTGGCGCTATCAAACACTAATTGCAAGAAAAAATGTTATCCAAATTGGTAAGCTTGCCTAACCATTGTCCATCGCCATGAGTTGTATTCTCTTAGGCATGTGTTTCAATTAGCTTTTTTGTTTTCGATTCCTAGCCTAAGCATCTTTAATTTTGGAGAGACTAGAAATATTTGCTAATTGATAGAAATTTGTAGAGTATGGTAGATTATCTTTTGTAGTCATATTTGCTGTCAACTTGGGAGTATTACTATGGCTAGTACAATTATCAACCCATATCACTTTTGTATGCCATTGCAAATTAGCTTGTAATACACAAGGTTCTGCAAAGTATTATGGAAATAGAGTCTAATCCATCCAACCTTTAGGACCTGCAATGTATTATTTTTTTACATCTAGAATGTTATCATCCAAACTTCTAATATGCTAGTTGATATTTGCATTGGAAAATGAACATAGGGTCTTCAATAATTGATCAGCTGGGAATTCTTACAACCATAGTCATCTACTATAAACCACTTCAACATACATAACAATAATATCTTGTTGAAACCCTAATATGTGGCCATTGTCCATATTGATAACAAAATATGCTTCATCTACATTTTCATCTAATAGAGTACTTTGAAACCCTTTTTGAACACACCCAAATGATATATTGTATGCATTTCTAATTGCAAATTTTTTTCAACATTACAAGTCAATCTGCCTCACTGAGACAACAATACAATAAATCCATGAATTGTTGGATCAAACTAATTAGAGGGGATTTGAGGGCATGGGAGGGCTATTTCATGATTGTTTTTATTGTTATGAAGTAGTCACTGTTGTTAGGATTTAAATAAAATATTTTTAAATAAAATTTTAATTTTAAAAAATATTTATAAATTATTTAAATAATATTCTAATGTGGCAATGTCTTAGCCATGCTAGATTGTTGATATAGCGCAGTTTTCAAGTTCCCCATTGTCCAAAAACTCACGATCTTGTGGAAGTCTCAAATTTCATTTTTCTAATGGCATAACTCCTCTATAAGCATCATGTTATCTTCTAGATCCCTAGATTGAATGATGTAAATAGAATTTTGATCTAAAAACACTAAAAGAACCAATTCAATTCAGTAATTTTAAACAAAATTTTATACCAACCACTCACTTTGAAGGAGTGTGGCCATTTTCATCATCAATAATGAATAGTGGTCACCAATTTTATTTTTAAATAATAAAACTAATTTAATAGGTAAAATAATAAAAAATCTAATAAAAAATTATTAAAAATTATTTAGCAGTCTAATGTGGTATCGCTTATGCCACATCAAATATTAAAATTCTAGAATTTCATATTTATTTTAGTATTAAGTTTTTTTCAATTTTTTTAGTAATTTTTTCAATTATTGAATAGAACTGTCCCAAGCTACTCAAGCCCTATAATTCATTGTCTTTTTTTTCAATTTTTTTCCTCTCTAGCATTCATTATTGTTTGAGAACTCATTGCCCTTGTGAGGGTTTATTTTTTTCTTAATGTTTTGAACCACTCATATGCATCAAAGAGTTTAAGATAAAACCATAGCACCTACTCCAAACAAATGTGGTTACAACCAGTAGTGGCCTTTGTTTGTAGTCGCTTCAACTTTCTTTAACTAGACAACTCTTGCTGCAAGAAAATGTTACGAGCAAGTTTGCATTTTTAGCTTTGTTGCAAAATTGGTCTTGTAGCTTCTACAATAAGAAGCCTTGACAACATTTGTGCTCTTTTAGCCATAGAAATGTTCATAAAAACTCAAAATTGTGTTGTTATAAAGTCTTGAAGACTACTAATGGACTTGTATATTGTAATAGTTGACATTTGTTGTCAGCAACAAAGAATGGGCTCCATGTTTGGGCCAAAGTTGCAAAGCCATGTTCGCATATCATCTACATTTTGAGTGGAAGTTGAAGCTCAATTTTGAGTTTGAAAGTAGAAGATCAATTTTGGGTTGAAATTGTGAGTTAGAAACAAAAGCTCAATTGTAAACCAAAATTTGAATTGCAATTGTTTGGATGGCAAAACAATAATGTTGTAGGATGGTATTAAAGTGGGGGTGGTAGGGAAGGTGGTGTGGTGAAGACAAAGGTGGCTATACTTGTTGCCAACCAATTGACAATTAACCCCTAAATGCCTAAACCATTCCAAGGATGTTTTTCCTATGAAAAAAGAGCATGGGCTTATAGTTGTCATCAATGAAGCAAATTTTTTTTCAAAATCTAACTGTATAGATGTTTAGAGAGCTTGCTTATTAGTACATTACCAATTTTAGTTTGAAATTGTAAGCGAGTTGTGAGATTATAACAAAAGAAATGTATGTTTTTTATTTTTAGTATGCTATCCTTCAACACAATGTTTTAGAAATTTGCAAATAAAAGTTTTTTGGGATTGTAGGTGACATGAACAACTACAAATAGTGCTAGCACACTAAAATTCACTTTCAAAAAACTTAATTTCACATGCAAAGCTATCAAATTCATTATACAATCCACCTTGCAATTGTTGTAATGATATTTTTTTTAATAAATAGAGATTTCAAATAACTCCAAATTAACACTTGAATATTTAAATTTTCAATGGTGAAAATCATGAAAACACTTTTATCTTTCTATTGGGACCATTTTCAAAGCAAATGGATTTGTATAATTTTTTAGATCTCAAATCAAGTGAAATTGGCAAACTTTGTTCAAAGTTGGGAAATGAAGTAAAATTTACAAGCTTTATTCTTCACAAATGGTACATATATGTGTTTGAAGACCTCTTAATCATCAAATATTCACTTTTTGCAGTGAAAAAAATGAAAGATTCCGATAGTTAACCTTCAAAATTGCCAGAATTTTTTTTAAAAACGGGCATAGGAATTTAACTACCCACACCAAAATGAGCCTAAAATTTTAGATCGACCATATAAGGTTGCTCAGGCAATTAGGGGTTAATAAAACTAAGGCAATAGAAGTAACTACACTATTGGTGGTGTAATGCAAAGTATCATTATTAATGGCCTTAAAGGTGTATTAAATGTGATCTTTAAATTCTTCAAGATAGAAGATTTCTATCCTTGAGTTCATGTTTTGGTTTCAAGTGTAAGGTGGAGGCACCTTAAAACACAGTGTATTGAAAAATAAACTCTATTACTTGCAAGCCAAATGTGGATGTGAAATTGACAATCTTCTATAATTTTGAACTTAAGTAGATGATCAAAGCAGCTAGGTGAAAAATGTTTTGTAATCTTCTTCTTTGTGATATCTTTATTAATGTTTTTTAATGAATTCATTTCAATTTATTTCTCTTTTACATATATCTGTTTATAAAACAAAATAAACATGTAACATCTACAAGTCTTGCAATCAAAGATAGCAATACTCTCTATACATATGTTGTATAGTTAGTAGAATTACTTCCAACAAACTTTTTATTTGCAATAATGGTCCAATTTAGGGCCAAAGTTTTTCATTTTAAGGCCAAAATATAAAATAAAATAAAATAAAATAAATAGAGAGAGAGAATATTGCAATATTTGGACTTTAACTTGTAGAGCTTTAAATTGCAATAATCCATGACATTTTTTTTTTTTCAAACATTTGAAATGGAGTAAAAACTTAACTCATTGAACGTGATTTTTAATGTTTAAATCAAAACTAAAAGTTCAAGCAAAGAACATCCACGTTAGATGTGAGAAAAGATTCAAATAGACAAATTAACTTTATCATCTATGAATGAATCTGGCCATTCATCCATATAAAAGTCATGTATTTTTCTAAGACCTAAATTAAAGAAGTGCATGGCAGGATAGCAATCAATTGCTTTTGCAGCTTTGATTATACTCTATTTGCCGCTACTAGATTTTTATGTGTTTTCATCAATCGTCTTTGTTGCATTTGATGATAGTGTGTCAATTGATCACGCCATTTTAAAGCAATTTCTAGAGTTTTTTTTTCTTCTTTGAACTATTTTGAGATTTGTAGCACAGTTTTTGGTTAAGAAATTCAATTTCCGTGAACATCCACATCACCCACTGGATCTCATGAGAATGGAGGACAACAATAGAAATTTTGATTTGTGTGAAGACAAAGTTCACGAAGCTTGCCTAACAATAGAGGGGAAGAAGTTGGAGAAAGTATGGCCTCAACAATTCAGGAAGTCTAGAAGCAGATGTAATTGTTGGTCTCATACGAGATGACAGCAATAGGTAGGATGGCGGATGTGGCAAAGGTGCTGTAGATGGGAGCATTGCTCTATTATTAGATGATCAAGCTGTAATTCCTAATCGCGAGCTATCATCACCTAGCAGAGCAATATACGACGTAAGTGGTGGTGTATTAGAATTTTGTCTTTCTTGAAATTTGTGAATTATGAATGCATGCCAATATTTTAAGCTCTATGCCTATGAAACCTAATTGTCCATTGCAAATTTGTTGTGCAATGGTATCCTGCATAAGTGTTGTATTAAGGTTTTTGACTTTTCTTGGAATTTGTGAATTTGTAATCCATTCCAATTTTTTGGAGTCTGGGACAAGGTTGTCAGAACGTCTAGATGTCATGAGTCACGTCTTGACATTGGATGTCCATGGACGCAACCCCCCCAAGACATCTTGTGACATTTAGCATCTCAAAATTTATTCAAGGACAGTAAATATGGCCCATCCCCAACGGTTGCTAGACCCGTCTGTCCATCCTCCACAACCGCCCGTTCATCCATCTACTTGGCCTTCTGCTTGTGTGAGCTTTATAATATACCATTGGAAAGGTATCATTGAGAGCTTTCCAACAATATATTATGCATCCAATTGGGACAAAAATTCACACAGTGGGACCCCTCCAAAGATTGGGGTTTGTCGAGCCATCCACCTATCTAGTTGTCTGCCTGTCTGCTCGTTGTTGTGTGTTTTATAATATACCATTAGAAAGGTATTGTTGAGAAATTTCCTATGGTATATTATGTATCTAATTTGGACAAAAATTCCGATGGTATGACCCTTCTAAAAATTGAGGTCCGTCCATCTGTCTGCCTATCTTTCTAGTTGTCCGCCCGTTCGCCCGCTATTGTGTGCCTTATAGTATACCATTGGAAAGGTATTGTTAAGAGCTTTCCAATAGTATATTATGTGTCCAATTTGGACCAAAATTATTGCAATGGGACCCCTCTAAAGATTGGGTGGTAGTCATTATTTTAATCTTTAGCACTCTTTAAGTCCTTATCTTCACCTAAAAATATTGAGTTGGTCATTATTCAATTAGATGAGAGGCTCGCTTGCAATTATATAATTAATTACATATGTGCCGCTCCTGTGCTTTCCGGAAACGACTGGTAGTCCGCGAGCGCCTGCTTCTACCCAGAGAAGCAGACATTTCCCATGAATACAACTGGAAACTCGAATTCTTTCAGGATTACACGCTTGATGTGTGGGAGTGCCTCCTCCATGATGAGCTTGGAAAACCCTAGGTAGTGCACGTTGTCGCCAACGGCGATGCCATTGGCAGGATGGAGAAACTTAGGGAAATTGAACTCGAAGGGAGGTAAAGGCGCTGCGATGAACACGTCCAACTCCTCGTTGTAGATGAGAATCTTCGCTGGGAAACATGGTTGCTTGTTGTGGTTTGTGTATTTGATGTAGATGTCGTATCGATGGGGGTGCTTCCATGCTTTCTTTACCGTATGAAATCCACCGACAGACTTGCCCTTGGCACCCACTAATCCCACTGTGCTTGTACAGTTGTCAACACAAATATCTTGCAATTTCTTATTTGGTAATATTTTATGGAATAGGTAGAGTTCATTAGTTAAAAAAGCATGAAAAAATGGGGAGGAAACATACTTGCAAGCACAAAAACAAGTCTCTGAAAGACCCAAAGGCCTGAAGCCCTATCTATTTGGCGATTTTTGCAAGTCAACACTAAAGAATTTTGATCCTAGAATATAAACCCTAAACCAAATCAGCGTGGTAAATGTACCCACCTTCATTCTTGGGATCAGGAAAGAATTTCCATGCCCACTAGTTGTGACATGATTTGCACCCTTCCAAAACCCTCCAAACAAAACCAAGAAGTACAAAGTTTTTCCCTTGTCTGGTCAAAAAGCTCACACTACAAAACAATTTGTGACAAACAATCAATCATCATCCAAGTGAAGACAAACAATAACTTCCTTTATGCCATTCTAAGCTAAAGCAGGCAAATCATAAACTATGTCAATACCTTGAACTCTGTAATTCTTAGGAGGCATGTCAAACTTTACAACCCTCACTAGATGAATATGCATGTAAACTGGATGTGAGTTCTTCAAGAGTCCATATGATGTCTCTGAAGTACCCCAACGTTGGTAGTACATTACAACTACAATTTCATCACCAACTTCAAAGGAAGTTCTCCACATGCATGTAAAAGCATGTTTAACCACATGCATAGTCTTAGTACAATTAATCAACCAGAAGTCCGCTCCTTAGGAGTTTCCTTGAGTTGCATTTACAGCCAAATTGTCCCCAATATTGTCGCAATCCAAATGACACCTAACAGCTTCCACCAGCTCACTAGGTTCATCCCAACCCACTTATAGCATCACTTGGTCACCAACTGCCTAACATTGCACATGCCAAGCACACACAGTGTTAGTCCCCATTTCCAACTCAGTTTGCCAAGTCCTAGTCACTGGGACTACTAGCACATACTCCCATCGTGACACCGGGTATGTCACTTAATAACATGGGGCGAAACTTCCACCTTAATGTGCAAGGACCCATGGTGGCACTACTCACCATGGTTCTAACTGCCCTTGAGTGTCACCCCACTCCATGCTAGCCCTTTTTGCATTTGCTACTCATCCACTAGAGATAACCGACGCTCACAACTCGGAACACATCCAAGGAGGCCTAGCAAGGAGCAAGACTCCACCCAACCGATGCCACGAGACACACACAAGTGTCCCATGGTGCCTTGAAGTGGTAGTGAAGTCACCACCACCAACCATCAATCACCGGGACTCACCAAGGCTTCAAGAGGGAGTGAGGAGGGGGATTAACCCCTCCTATAGTACTCTCTGTGGATTTCGGCAGACCCCCTGTCCTAGGTCAAAGGAAGGCCTTGGATAACCTTGGGTTGTGGAAGACCACCCACTTCCAACCCAAATCGCCAAGTTACGTCACCGTTTGGACTCCCGAACTTCTAACCGGTGTAACTTTGTGCTAAGTGCTCCAAATCCAACATGCAAGCCCATTTTAGACATCTAAGCGACGAGTAGATGCCGATGGACTGCTCACTCGTCCCATTTGGACAAGTTCTAGCAAAGTTATGGGCCTCTAAAGATTCGGATTCATCGGGGAGGCGTCACGCCTTCACCACGGCTCTTCTTTTGGCCATAACTTTTGACTCATGTCTTAGAACCTCGTAATGCTTGTCATTCTAGGTTCTTTGTGTTCATATCTTTCCAATAATATGCCACATGCTATACTTTCTTGTGGGATTCATTGGGAACCCCTCACACCTAGCCTTCAAGTGTCCCGGTACCCCCGGGACCCAGTCAACTTTGAACGGCCATAATTTTTAGCTCACATCTCCAAATTGCACGTTCTTTGCACCATTAGAAGAGTATTGTTGAGAGATTTTCAAGCATGTATGACACTCTCATGTTCACTTCAAAACCAGGGCGCCATTGTGCCCTGTTTGATTGGAAGTCTCTCCATTCTCCCTACTTAGTCTATTGTAAGGCTTGGGAAGTCACCCCCAAGGTCCCCCCTTGCGCACTAAGGTTCATTGGGCACCCCAAATAGATAGGGGTGTGACAAATATCAAGGGTGGACGTTAGAATTGTCTCACCGGAAGCATCACATCCCCAAACATTGCTCCAAGGAGCTGACATCTGTTCTCGTATATAGTTAGCACTTTGTGGTTGTAAGTATTTTGGCATCCATGCACCTGTCCACTTCAAATTCATGCATTCCTCCCATTTACTATAAAAAAACCCAAGCAAAAGCAAGCCAGTTTCTTCACCATTAGATTTGTAAGGTGATTGCGATTAGTGGCCACCATAGAATGCAAACCCCTTGTCTCTGGAATGGTGTCACAGTCTAGGTCTTCCAGATTCTCCACATCTTCCCGTGCCACATTCCAAAATATTCTGGTCATAGGCTTCCTCCGATCCATATAAAATGACTCAGGCCTTGAAGATAACCTTTGCTTCAAAAAATTGACCACTGTAGTAGCATTTTGTAACCTCCAACCATCTGATTTCAGCTGCTCCCTCTTAATGAAGCATTTGACCACCGCACCTGCACCATTATGCGGTCTTTTTCCATGCCCACTCCCCCAAAACTCCAAAGCATTCCACACTCATCAATCATGTTTGGGTATCTGCTAACAAAGAACCACAGTTTGGCAAATTTGAATTGGGCAGCGCACCCATCAGACCACACATAGTGCATCTTAGGACTGAAATTCTGTGCTTTCAAGTAGTCTTGATGCAAACCAAAGTAGTACTGCACAAATAGAGAGTCATGGTTCTTATCATCACTTATGTAGAAGTGATACTCGGTTAAAATCCAAGTGTCTTCATTGTAGGGATCCGCTTCAGGATTGCATTATAGATATGTCTCCCTATCCGCCTAGCCTAATCAACAGCTTTTTCACCCAGAAACCTAAAACTCTGAAAATGTTGAGGAACTGGAATCCACTCCCAACTCTTTACTACCCGCTTACATGCACTGAGAAATGGAAATGAAACACCAAAGGGAGAAATCAAACACAACCTCTGTGCGCACCCTCCTAACTCAAAACCATACAATCCTGCCAAGACTCAGGAGAGATTCACAACGCCAAGAAAGTAAAGAGATACACAAATAGTTGCAAGAAAAGACTCCCAGTTTCTTGTGCAAGGACTGACTTTAAATTCAAATGAAAATGTACAAAGGCCAAAAAGGGCCCATGATAATCCGGAGTCTGAAAATCCAGACCTTATCCTAAACTACCAAGCCGGCTTTGGTTCCGCTCTACATTCCTATACTTACAAAATTTCCTACTTAGCTACTCCTACTTCTAATGAAGGATCTTCCGGATCTGGAGCCATCTGCTCGAAGATCTCGGTCAAGTTCCGATTCTGTTCCTCCTCCGTTGGGTTTGGAACCTCCGAATACGATTCGATTTTGATCCGGGAACTTGGTGTGCCGGTGGGTGTAGTCTTCCGCTCGGACTTCTTAGATTGGGGCGTTAGATGTCCTTCCTTTGGCTCGGCCCCTTTCAGATACATCTCCGGAAATGAGAGATCCGCTAAGTGGAACTCCTTGAAGCACATCACTTTGGTTGCTGGCCTCCATTCGGACTGCAGCCTCTCGTGCTCCCCTCATTGCCTCAATTACTCTTCTTTATCACCCTTCTTTATCCCTCTTCACCCTTTTTCCCAAATACCGGATAATTTCCTCCTCTTTCTATAGATGGATTTGGTCCAGAATAACACTGACCCGAATCAAAATCGATTGACGACCCACAAGAACCAAACCGGAATTCACACTTCTGACCGGATCTCGTACTACTTTAACCAAGGACTTCCTCTCCTCAGTTTCTATTCCGGTTTTGCTTAACCTCTGTTGGCACTTCAAAGGGATCTGCCGCTTATTTTCAAAGAGGTAGGCACTCCTCTCTTTCCAGTCTTTATAGTGATGGAAAATTCACTCAGCTAATCTATCCTCCTATTCTAACATGATCCGGTTTGATCTTTCACAGCAAACTAGAAGTAATCCCAGTCTGTCGGTCACACAAAAATCCCCCGTACGATCCTCACTTACTACAACAACCTTACTATCTTTTGAAATCTGTGCAAAACTAAGGTGGCTACATCACAAACTTTAAACCCTACGGTTTGGCAATAGTTATCGTGCAGTTATCGTTCTTTCATGGGTTCGCACGTCAATCGTATTGTTATCGCATCATCACGATGCATTGCTTCGCATCATTATTGCATCATTACAATACATTACTTGTAACTGCATTGTAATGATGCGAAGCAATGCACCGTAATGATGAGATAACAATGTGATTAACGTACGAATCCATGAAAGAACGATAACCGCACGATAATTGTTGCCAAACTATAAGGTCTAAACTTTGTGATGTACAAGTGCGTCTGCCCATACCAGCACAATCTAGTGCTCTTTCGTTTACTTCTTCAGATGGTGAAACCTCTCAAGTGTTCGGAGGCTAATCCAGACATTCCATCTGGTAGCTCTAGCACAGTTCGAGAATCCTTTCTCTTGCTGTCTAGCCTAGCACTGGCTATCTCACCCGGAATCATGAATTCTAAATCTACTGAGGTGTCTTGACTCACTCCCAACACTTACAACTTGTTCACATGCACCTGTAATCACAAGAAGACAACAAGGGGAGAAGATCTTCTCACACTTTGCTCATCTATACTCAATCTCTTCCTCCCTTATCTGGCCAATCTTTGGGAAGACAAGGAAAACAATAGAAAATACATAAGAGATAGCATATGCAAGAAAGAAAAACTCCCAGTTTCAGTCTTGAGACTTGAATTATATACAAAATTTTACAAAAATTTCTTCCCGAAAATCCGGCACTGATTCGGCCGAGATTTTCAGATCTGAATTTTTCCTAACTTTCCGGAGTAAGGCCCGGTCTAACATAATTTCCTACTCTCTAATTTCTAACTACCTATCCCTCCTGAGGGGGTCCACCACTACTGGAGTAGCTATGGGGGAGAGCTCACTCAAATTTCTACTCTTATCTCCCCCTTCCGGAACTCATTCTAGTTCTACAGGAGAAGTGACCCCTGTCATCATTCGTGGGGCTTCTGAAGTGGAAGTCCTTCCGGCCTCCTTCTCCTTTGATATTGGAGTTTCGAACTTCCCCTCCAATATTTCTACCTCATCGAACTCATCTGGAATCGAAATCCAGGATAAAGAGACTAACCCACTCTGGAATTTCCGGACTGTATCCTCCAACCCCTTTGCGTCCTTCCAGAATTCTTTCATGGCCTCTTCTAACTCTCCGGCAAAGTCAACCAAGATGTGAGCGATGCGGGTACCTGAAGGTTTCTGATCCTTATGTACCCCTCATCAAACAATTTGGCCTTTGCCATTACCTCACCGGATGCCCCTACTACTGCCGTCATCCGGTTGATTGCAGTCCTGGTCTCCTCCTGCAGAGACATTGCGGCCTTCACTTGGTCGCGATTAGCATCCAAGTCCTTCCGGTTGTTAGAAGCGAAGCAAATAGATTTTATTTATTTCAAATAGAATTTGAAGTAAGAAATCCATTCATAGTACATTTTCTTTATTCTGTGGGGTAGAAATAGAGAAATTACTAGAGTTATGGATTAACAACTGTAGGGGCTCTAAATTGCGGTAAAATGGTTAAGGAGGAAATTTGCACTTTCCGTCCTAACCGGAAACCGGAGCCTGGAGAGTTGTCCAAAAAGTATATCAAAGACTTTTTGTAGTATCGGAATTAGATCCGGAATCAATCCGAAACTATTCCGAACTAATGGATCCGGAATCCGGAAATGTCTAGGATTCGGATGAAGATCCGAATAGGATCCGGAATCCGGAAAATGATTCGGAACAGAAGCCTCATACCAAGCGGAAACGAAGACGACTCCGATTGGAAGCGGAAAGGACGGATCCGGGAAAGGGCGGATCCGGAACGGGTAGATCCGGGACGGACAATTCCGAAATGGATCCGTAATTTTAGGGATTTCCGGAAATTTAGGACGTTCCAGAAATTTAGAAAGATCTAGAATTTTAGGAAGTTCCAAATTTATAGGATCTGATGCTAATCTTTCCGGATATCCCGGGGTGTTCAATGATTGGTTGTCTAGATTTCCGGGTTTTTCTTGTCAGGCTTTTAGGAGTTGACTTTGGGTTTTTGTGTTAGTATTTTAAGGGCAGGTCAGTTAGTAGTCTACCATTCCATCCTAAGTCCATCTTAGTGCTTTCACGTATGTATTTCAATTTTCTTTTCTTAATCTAAGTCAGCCAGGGTGCCTCTAGCTGCACTTTGCTTAAACAGAGTCTTTGGCTAAGTATATACATGTGTGTTGTATCCTTGTACTAGAGAAAGAGAAGGGAGGAAGAGGAGGAATCCAGATCTTGAGCTACGAATCTCTTGGGTGTTGAGCTAGTCAGGAGGGATGCAAGCTGAGTAAGGGAGTGTGAGCGTTACGTGCCTTTAAATTGCCGGAACGGCAATCCGGATAAGAAGGTAGAGGTCCTTGCGAGTCCAGAACCAGGAGGGTTCTGTACGGAGATAAGCGACCGCCAGAGGAAAGGAACTCCCGCTACTCCGGAAGGTCTACCAACCTCCCCCTTGGTACATTGTCTTCTCCTTGAAACTCTACTCCCTTGGGTTTATGAGTTCGGATCCATCGTTGTAGTAAGAGAGGTGTGAGAATTTCTTTATGTGACTTGCTTCCGGATCGGCCAATCCGAAAACTGTGAGAGAATACTCCTTCCTCCTCCTATAACTGTGTTGTATTGGGTGTGTTGTTGGTTAGGATTTGGGTGTAAAGAGGTTAGTTACACAAGTGGTGAGTCCCCACCCCTTTTTAGATCAAGGGCGGACCCTTTGAGGATAAAATAGAGGCAACAAAAACCAGTAACGGAAGAGAGACGGAACTAAATTCTAGATGTGGTCCGGATCCGGAACGGAATCCGGAATGTACTAAGTTTTCAGAACGAGGTAAGGAAGTGAAACAAGGGGGATTAAGTGAGTAGTCACGATTCGGATACTTCTAATTCAACTGATATCATACTAGAGTTCCCTGAAACGATAATTTGTGTCATCTTGCAACAATTTGTCGTTGTAAGGATACTTACAGCTAACTGCGCGTATGACACCGGTAACTTTGGATCTCTCCTCGCAAACGGACTACTTACTCGTCTGTCTCTCGTTGTTTAATATTCTGCTTCAGCAATCTATCCTCCAACTCCTTCACTTTGTCCGGATTGCTGATGCAGTTCGCCATGGCTTCCGGCAGAGAACTAGTTGGAGCGCTTCTCATCAAATCCGCCACCTCGCGAAGTGTCGTGGTCTTCACCTCCTAATCCGCTCTCACTGCACTGAGAATCCCGATTAGGTCGTTGTATGGACTCGTCAGGTCCATCAACTGAGACGATGGAACGGGTCTCGGCTTGACTACTTCCACCGGCTCCTGCTTCTTTGGGATGACCGGCTCCACTAGTTTCGGTCCCTTATCCTTCCGAAGCCCTGAAGGAGACCCCCTTAGACTGGGCGTCCTCTTCCTCCTTCGATTGAGAGGAATGTCATCTTCCTCCTCTTCCTCTTTTGTCCAATTCTTCTTCTTAGGGTTGTCGCAGTACATGGTGAGTAAATTCCCTGTTATACGCCCAAAAACTCCTTTAAAGTATAACTAAGTGAACCTAAAGATCGAACCCACGAGATCCTGTGAAATATTTAACATTATTGAACGATTTAGACTAAGTTAGCACGCAAACCTAACTTCCGATTTCAAGTTAATTACAGGAAAACATTATAACATCCGAAAAAAAACACTAAGAAAGGGCTTTTCCCCACTATTCCGGTCCTACTAACTATCCGGTCTATATAATAATTACAACCCCAGGAGGCTATATTTTCTGATTCCGGTTACTCTGATAAATCGATCCACTTTAGTCTATCAACATTCTTCCTGATCCCATCCGGTTTAATTTAGCCTATGTTTTACCATTAGAGGGGTCGCCCCTTGATTTTCAGAGTGGTAGGCCCACCACTCCTTCAGTAACTTATAGTGGCTGAAGATTCACTTATCCTATTCTCTAATCTCCCACTTACTATGGATCCGGTTTAGTCTTTCACAACAATCTGGGTATTAATCTAGATTGCAGGTCACACAAGGACTCCCCGTACGATCCTTCTGATACTACAACGACCCTGGGCACCCTTTCCTATCCGTGCGACGCTAGGTGGTTACAAGTGAAACCTGTCCATTTCAACACTTACTAGAGTTATTCCGTTTACCAACGATGGCAACAAGACCTCAGAGGAGATCGGACACTCAATCGGATTTCCCACCCAGGAGTTCTAGCGCCAGTAGGGAATCCCTCCCTATCCGCCTAGCCTAACAACGGTTTTCTCGCCCGGAATGTCAAACTCTAGGCACGCTGAGGAACTGAAGTGCATTCCCAACTCTTTCACTACCTGCTTACGTACACTGGAAATCGAAAAACGGAATGCACCAAGGGAAAAAATTGTCAACTCTAACCCCAACTCTTACTCTCCTCTCTTCCGGTCATATAACAATCATATACACTCACATGACACCCACCCACGACAGAGAAGCAAAAAGGAAAGATATAAGGGAATTTGCAGAAGAAGACTTTTTTTCTCCCCCTCCCTTTCTTAGGGCAGATTTATATACAAAACCAAAAAAAGGCAAAAAGGCAAAAAACGTCACGGAATCCAGTCGCATTTCTCGGCTGAACTTCCAATCCTACCTACCTACTATCGGATAGAATCCGGTTCTGCTCTAACTCCTCTAGTATGTACAAACTTTTACTAATCTACAATCCTAACCCTAAGGTAGGACTCTTCGGCTCGACTTCCATCCCCTCGAAGATTTCAATCAGGTTCCGGTTCCGTTCTCCATCCATAGGTTTTGGAACTAGATCGGCTTGACCGGAATAAGGTGTGGATTCCAGGGCGATGGCGGATTCCAAGTCGATGGCGGATTTTGGGGTGTTTGCCGGTTTAGACGTCTGTGCCGTCTTCTTTGATTTGGAGGTCTTATCCTTCTCCTCTTCAGTAGCTGTTACATCCAAAAACAATTCCGGTAGGGAGAACTCCGACAGAGGGACCTCCTTAGCTCCCATCAGTTTCCAAGTGCTCTCTTCAATCCAGTCCGCTGAAATCCTTGCCTCCTTCACCGCCGTCTCAACCCACTCCGCATAGTCCGTGAAAATCCTTACTATCCTAGCACCGGATAGTTTCTTCTCCTTATGGACTTCGTCGTCGAATAGCTTGGCCTTGGTGGCGGCCGCCCCGGATACTCCAAGAATGTCCTTTACTTGGTCCGCTATCCGTCGTGTTTCCTCTGCTATCTCCCTCGTGGCGGCTGCATCCTCCCTCAGGACAAGATTTTCCACCTTCAAGGTATCCACCTCTGTCTGAAGTCGGATTACTTCTTCCTCCCGCCTTCGATACTCGACCAGATCGGTGATACAGTCGGCTACCTTCGTTGGTAGCTGGCTGTCTGGCGGAGCATCCACCAGTCTTCCGATCGCCTACAGGGTCAGATGCTTCACTTCCCAATCCACCCGGACACTGGAGAGAATGGCAATCAAGTTATTGAATGGATCCCGTGGATCCATTTCTTCCTCCATAATAGCCTTCCGTTTCTCATCTGGAGTTGACGGGCCATGACTTAGAGGTGTTCCTCGCCTATGGGGAGGAGTTGTCTTCTGTCGCTTGATTGGCGATAGTACCTCTTCCTCCTCTTCTTCCGTTTCTGGATCCAAATCCGGAACCGATTCCGCTTCTTCGTCTTCTTCTGATTCCCCATATTTTAGGAGAGCTTCCTGAGCCTTCCACTCCTTCTCTTCTTCGTTCGTCAGGAGCTGGTGGTTATGGTACAAGTAATACAAGTACGCGCATATGGGGTAGCTCTACTCTTCCCTACCCTCCCGATGAGCTGGGTTACCAGATCAAAAATGATCCGGGTCCAATCCACGTTCCAGGTTCCGCTCAGAGAACCAAAAATGGTATTCCCTAGGGTGATTGTCACCCTCATCGGTTTCTCCGGATGGAGGATCGGAATCAGAAACTTCAGAAGATGATGGTGTCGGTCGTCTATGCAGTCGTCAACTGCGTATCCGTCCTTAGGGTTGGGGACGCCATGGAACTTTCCCCGGATGAATTCATCCTTCCGGCCAGCCATTCCAAGGCCCCCTACCCGGAAATCATACACTCCTCTCTAGACTTCCTCAGTCCAGAGGGACGGATTCCCTCTCAAGGTGTTATCGAATTCATTGGACAATTTGCCCTATAGTTCCTTCACCATTCTCTCCTCCCGGAATCCCCAAGGTTTCTTAGTGAACCCCTAGCAACCCATAGAAGTTAAGTCTTCTATGAGTTGGTCCTTCTCCTGTTCGTCTAAGGGACTCACCGAAAATATCTTCCGGAGTTTCACCTCGACCGGACCGGATTCTGACG
Source organism: Climacium dendroides (assembly GCA_950106755.1). Taxonomy (NCBI): domain Eukaryota; kingdom Viridiplantae; phylum Streptophyta; class Bryopsida; order Hypnales; family Climaciaceae; genus Climacium; species Climacium dendroides. The sequence goes on from OX467091.1 coordinate 24,213,341, forward strand.
ACCCCGTTTTCTTCCGACATATCAGCGGCATGGAGTGGATCACCTCACACGGATTTCCTCACTGATTCTACCTCACCCGCTCCTAGCCGCATGTCCTGTTCCTTTCTTCTCTCTCTGATCTGAACCGGAAGTACTAAAATTCTACTGAATCACACTCTCCTGACACGAGGGTACCAAATGTTGTAAACAACATGAGGAGCGCCCAATCTCGTGAGGAAATGAAAGAGGTAAGACTGGCAAGCTTGGTCTTTAAATAGCCCCAGGACTCCGCCGTGGTCATAATGACTATTTCCGGTTTGGCGGCTTGACGTCTGGTCCAACCCTAATCCGGTTTCTACCCTAATTTCGGATGGGTTTCCGGTCCCGATCAATTTGAAACTTTCAACTGAATTGAATCCGGTCTACCTACTATTTCATTTTTTGTATGTATATATCCGATTTTCCTACAACTGGCATTCCAATCCGGTTCTTTCCAACTACTTTCCGCTCTAATTTCTACATAAACTGAATGAAACAAAAATTCACGTTGTGACAAGGGTTCTCACCCTTCTCCTCCGGTTTCGGGCTATCTGGTTCCGTCTCGAATTCTTCATCCGATCCACCACACGTCCGGAGAGCCATCTGAGCCCTCCACTTCTTATTCTCCTCTGACGTCAAGAGACTCTGATTCTTATATAGGTGGAAAAGGTAGGGGCCTACCGGAGTAGCCCTACTCTTTCCCACATTTGAGACCAAGACATTCACCAATGTCTGAATGAAGGTCGCCCAATCCATCCGCTTCTCTCCGTTTAGGGCTCCAAAGATCGCATTTCCAATCGTGGAAGTCACCCGGGTGGGTTTTTCCGGATGTAAGATCGGGACCAGGAATTCAAGCAGTCGTCTGTGCCGCGCATTGACACAGTCCTCGATGGCGTACCCGTCCTTGGGGTTAGCTGCTCCCGTGAACTTTCCTCGCACGAAGTCTCCCTTCCGGCTGGCCTGTTCCGCGCCGCCTTCCTCCAAGTCGTAAACTTTCCTCCAAATCTCCCTTGTCTACATAGGCGGAACCGGTCTGAGAGAGTTATTGAACTGGTTAGAGGCTCCTTCGATGAGCTCCCTAACTATTGCCTCGCTCCAAAAACCCCAAGGTTTCCCCAGGAACCCTACGCACCCCATGGCGGAGAGGTCCTCCATCAATTCTACTCTCTCCCACTCACTACTGGATTCTAAAAGAGCCACCTTCCTCACTCTGATTTCTATCCTCTAAGAACTCGCCTGTACCTGATTTCGTCCGCGCTTTAACTGCGGCATTCGTTTCTCTTTTAGATGGCTACTTGTCTTCTCTCCTAGCTGCACGTCCCGTTTCCTCACACACACTCCTCGGTCTCAACCGAGTTGCTCAATGCTCAAGTCTCGCGGTGCTCTCTCTCTCTCTCAATTTCAACCACGCTCGCGCACCCAATTCCTCTCTAATCCCTACACCCGTGTAAAGAAAACAAACACACTCATTCACAACTCTCAGACCTTGTACAATTCTCACACAAACACACTCAATTTGCAGACACAAACTCAAAGCACTGAGAGCACGCCAAGTATGCTGGTGCTCCCAGTCCAAATGACAATCAAATCCTAAAACAGTCTCTTTTATACCCCGTAAACCTAATCATTACTTTTTTCCGATTTTCCGGACGCGAATCCTGGATCCATTCCTCCGGTTATGCGACTAGACCGGATTCGTTTCCGATATCCGTTCCGCTCCATAATCCGGTTCATTTAGGGCTTATGTTTCTAGCCTTCCTAACTTTTGGCTTTTCCTTTCCCTTCCGTGCTAATCCGGGTCTACTTAATCCGGATTCCGTGTTTCAAAACACGGTAGATAGAAAAATCAAAAAGTTAGGTTGCGACAATTTTACTAACAATTTGTGTATAAAAGAGCCTTGGTTTGTTCTAATTTATGTTTGTACTAACAATTCATGGTTAGAATTGTACTAACACATGTATGTGAGTTGTACTAACTTGTAGTGGAAGTGGGAGTATTTTCTTGTAAATTTCTTGTCTCATTTGGGATGGCAAAGCTTTGACTTTGGAAAAGTTAGAATTGGTAGAATTTAGGAGTATTTAGGAAAGATGGCGAGGCTTTGACTTTAAAATCTTAGAAAAGGATCAAACTGTAGAATGTCTCCAACTCCCCAAGTTTAGCTTCAATAATTCTAGTGGAAAACCAAAACCACCCTTACCTTGTTTAATTTCCAAAATTTGTTAGAAAAAGAACAAAAAAGATCCAAATCCAACCGAGACCCTGAGAAGGAGTAGTCTGATTGGAAGAGGAGGCGGTCAGAAGCCCAGGGACGAGAACCAGTAGTCAAAAGCCCAAGGACAAGACCCGGCGGACAAGGATCGGTGGTCAGAACCCAAGGATGAGACCCGGCGGTCAGAAGCCCAGGTGGACAAGTTAGCCGCCACGTGGCCTAGGGAGACAACTTCCTTTTGAACGCCGAGGCTTGTGCTAGACAGGTTGTACTTGTTTTGAATTCTAGTGTTGGTTCCAAATATTGGTCATATTAAATAGTATGGAAAAGTAATTGAGGTTTTAATTAGATCAACTCCAATTCTAAATATGATACCAAAAGATAGGACTAGGAAAGTGAGAAAGCCTCCATATTTTGATTTATTTTCCTAATACAATGGATTCCCATTTGTTTCAAACAAACATAAGTGTATTTGACATTTGTGAGAAAAAAGGTTGTATATGGAATTGATGTTTTCAAGACGTTGATGAATGAAATTGATGCATTGAATTCTGCGGGCATCCAAAGATTCGCTCATGGATCTCAAGTGTTTCACACCAAGGGGGTCCCCCAACATTCCCTCACAAAATATTTTTCCTTGAAAGGGAAGAAGCACCAAAACATTCTATTCCAATTTTTAAAAATTGAAGGGATAGAACACCCAAACATTTTTTCCTATAGTTCGTCCTCCCCATCTGATGTCCACGCCCCAACCTTTTCCCGTCTGTGCCTTGAACTGCATTCGTGCCCCTACCACTTCCCGTTCATACCTTGAACTGCGTCCGCGCCCTATCTCGTCTACGTCTCCGCGCCGATTCACTTCCGTCCACGCCTCCCCTCCATGCTTGCAACTAGGTATCGTTGAATATTCCTGTAATTCGAATGATTTTCATTTGCAAAAAGTCAGCTGCTCGTTGACCACTTCAGACACTTCGGACGGACATAATTCCTATTAGACGTCTCGGACGGACGGACGGTCCGTCCGTCCAGTGTGACAACCTAGTCTGAGTTCATTAAGGTGGCAGAAATTGCCATTTGTGTGGTGTTGGTCAACGTGGAGGATGAACGTACATTTTCCACTTTGAGGTTTACAAAGTCCAAACTCCGAAATCGCCTTACAAGACACGTGGACACTTGTGTGAAAATCTTCTCACAAGAGTTCTTCACTATAGAAACTTTTCCTATAAGTAAGACAACTACTTTATGGCGGGAAGACAGATCACAACGGGGAATAGATGTATAAGTCTGTTTCCATTAAACCGGCAAGTTTCAAGCTTTAAGTTCTTTTATCAGTTTACTACTAGGTTGGGGGTGGGTGGGATTACTCATTGCATCCGAGCAAAGCCTTCATGGCTGGGATTCAACTCCCCTAAGTAATTGCCTTGTTGTGTTCATTGTGTTGTTTGTGAATTTCTTGTATTCAGAATGACATGCTTTGACTTACAATAGCCAGACCAAAACCTTGTCAAACCATTGCATCGCCAGAACGTCTGCTCACTGTGTAAGTTCAAAGGTTCGAAGCGTCAGTTCAATAGTAGCACAGGACCAACAGAAGGAAGTCACCATGTACACCACCCCCTCTTTTGTACTGTAGCCAGACAAGAAGATTAAAAACTCAGGACAAGTCTCCCCACACACATGAGTCCTCCGCCATGCCTCGCCACGCCATGCCGAAGCAGGTGAAAATCAGTGTTTTTTCGGCTTTTCATTTGTTGTTTTTAAAAATTGAAGAAAGCAAATGGTGAATACTTTTCTATGCAGTTGTTGTGTTTCAACTTTCAACTTTTGAAAATTCAAAACCAATTCCACAAAGGTCTAAAAAAATATGAAAAGACTTTTGATAAGATGTCTATTCTATTTTATTTTCTACAAAAAAATATTGAGAATTTTTTGAAAAAGACGCGACCCCGAAAAGGCAATTAGTTCTTAAGTGGTGTCTTCAAGAACAAACTATAGTTCTTTTTAGAAATGAAATTCATTTGCTTAACCCAAGTGACATTTTGAAAACATTGCAAACTCAAGTGACATTTTGAAAATCAAAACCTAAATTTTGACATATTTAGTTCTTAATTTTGAATGTTTGTAAGTTTAAGTAATAAAATGTAACTCCAATAATCTCCTTTTTATTTCATTTTAATTTTTCCCAAAATTATTAAAATTGTATTTTTTATCACACTTGAAAGATAGCATCTTCAAAGCTCAAAATACATCACTTTCAAACTTTTTTTTTGTCAAATTTCTCTTCATGTGAGCTCAAAGAGTAAATCAATTACATATGATGTTTTATAATATTATTTTCATCTTTCATAAATATTTCATACTATATTAAGCATTTTTGTAATTACTATAATTTTTACAAAGATTAATTTTTTAATCATATAAAATTCATCACCAATTGTTATCGTACTTCAATTAACCCCTAAAGGATTGTTTGTCACCTTAGGAAACAATTTGGGTCCAGATTTACACAATATGGTTTCAATTTGTAGTGAATTTCTTTTGAAATTTTTCTGAACATGTGTCATTTTGCAAGAGCTTTGTAATTATATAATTTTCTTTGAATCAGTGCGTGGGAGCAAAATTTATGGAACAATAAATAAAATGGGTTATTGTAAGTAACATACCAAAAATCACAAGAAGTCAAAATCTTTTTAAAAAAAAATTTCTCTCTAACACTATTTTTTTTTACATGTGAAGCTTTGATTCGTTCTATTTGGATTGACAATGAGAAAGTTATGGATAATCTTAGTTTTTAAGGCAATCTAAACATATACTTGAAAAAATAATTCATTGAATTCATTTTTGAATGTAATTTCTGCAATTTAAAAAAAAAATATTGGAAAGAATTAAGCTTGCTTGCTAGAACAATCTCATCATTGGGATTATTATAATTTAATTTCATCTCAAAGCTAATAACAATTTAGGTTTCAATTCAATCTTGAACCTACATCTACTTAACAATTTTTAATGAATGATAATTGAGGGGTTTTTTGTTGCATTTTTTTTGTAGATTTTCAAATTGATTTTCAAATATAAAATAGTAAAAAATCAAAATCATTAGTGTAAAAATTTGAAGTTAAAAAGGTTCAAAGCCAAAAAATCTAATCAAACAAGGTGCAAAAAAACTTGTTTTCTTTCCTTTAAATGAAATATTTTGCATTCTACATAGTCAAGTTTCTGAAATTTCTTCCACACATTCTTATACTAGTCTAATATAAGATACTACAATTAGATACGACAAAGTAAAGAATTTTTTTAAAGTTTTTTTCTCTATGCAACAAAAATGATATTTTTGAGTGGTTTTTGATAGGATTACTACCTTGGTCTTCTAGAGGATAATTCTTACAGTTGAAAATCATTGTAAAGTTCTTGTATTTCAATTAATTTATATTGAGAAGGTGTAATGTGTCCTGTGCTACTAAAATATGTTCAATACATTGATTAAATACATATTTATGTACAAAAATAAACAATATGGATTGCATTTCTTTACAAATATAAACAATGTAGCTTAGATTATTATGATGATACATGTGGTTTTGCATATATAGAACCACATGTCACTTTGATTCAATTTTGTCAATGACATGTTGGATACATATTTGACTCGTGCAAGTTTGAAAGCAAATTGAAAATAGATGAAGAGAGTTGGTCAATCCATTTTTTAATACCAATGCATTTTAGCTTCAAAATTCATTACTAATTTCATAAAGGACCAAATCATGTGAAACAACTTGGTAGATATGCTGATTCCATTTCACTTCTTACGAAAATTAATAGAGGATCATTTGAAGAAGTTCAGCTTCTCTATGAAAAAGGCAATCAGCTCTTAAATGGTCACTTCAAGAGTAGAGTACATTAGACTTTCTTTCATTCCCTAATTTCACCCCTCTATGCAAAACAACAACGAAAAGAAACAACATTTCTTATACTAGAGAGCAACTTGCCTTGAAAGAACATCACAAATTGACACCTACAAAGAACAAACAGTCTATAAACTACTATAAAAGCCTCCAAAAATTTCACTTGGCCCCACCGGAATCGCCCTTGGCGGATTGGCACATGTGTTGGCAGGGCTCATTTCTGGATCTAGGAGCTCCATAGGAGAATCTGAAGTTTGGAGTTTGTGTTGCACCATTTCGTCGTTGGAGTATTTTGCAACTGCAAGAGACGATTCCAGTTGCTCGTACATCCTCACGGCAGTAAGGGATGTGCACTTACAATGCGTGCAAGTGCGAGACTGAGCGTGGTCCAGATTTGGAGGGGTTTGAAAAATACTTGAACAAAGTACAAAATCCTTTCTATGAAAATTCATGCCATATTTAACTACTTTGGGACTTTGCAAAGTCCAAAATTGGTAAAGGGACATCTAAGATAGTTGTAGATTTTGATTTCTGTAGATTTTAGGAATTTAGATATGATATAGATTTTGGACTAGGTGGTTTGAAAAATGTACAACAAGTTTAGATTTTAGATATCTATGACAACCGGAGATCTCCCGTTGGACAAAGTCCCAAATTCTCTGAAAAGTCCAAAAGTAGTTAAATATGGCATATTCATTGCAAAATATTTCAAGGACTTAAAGTGCAATCAGCTCAAAATGCATCCCTCAAATTGCAATCAATTCTTAAAGCCACGTTTTTTGGTACAAAAATTATTTTGCACGTTGCATCACTTTGAAACAATGAGTAGGCATTCTCAATGATTTTCAATTTTCAAGCCAAAATTTTTTAGAGGATCAGGTATATTGATCCTGTGAATCTTTGACAAATTTTGGAGTACATATTGATCATTGCCAATCAAAAAATTTGGGCTTAGAAGATTGCTCAAAGTTCAAGCTATTAGTGGTTATGGTTGGTTGGAAATGCTAAATTTCATGTGTTCAATTCTGAAATTAAGCATTGTATCCCACCGTCAATTGTATAGATAGTTCACAATCGTGGTCTATTCATATGCAAGAGAACTATGTTTCTAAGTATACATACATATGAAATCAGGGAATTGAACGAGCTTCTTGTAGTGTAGTTGCATGTAGTTTCAATACACTTCCAATGTAATTGTTTGATGTCTAAACTGTGGTACAAATTACACACCAAATTGCACCCAATCAATAATGAATCTGGATAAGATGAGTATCACAACTTACTATTAGTAGCTAACTACATCAATTATGGAGCTTCATGCCACCTCGAAATTGAGAGAAATGGCATCATAAGAACTGTCTTCGATTGAACTATCGTCAAAGGACCTAATGCTAGCTCCTAGGGAGTTGAATTTTTGTGATTCTTTCTACAGGATTGCAATGTTAACGAATGTTAGTTCACCTTGATGATTTTCATCTAACCTCTTTCACCATTCATTCATCCCTTGTACCAATACTTGTATATCTTGTAGTCAAGTAATCATCTTTTTAGTTTATAGAGAGAGTGTATGTATTGAGCTAACACTCTGTTTCAATATCATCTTTTATTCTGTTCAATTCATGTTCTATGTATTATCTTGTTCAACATGTAGTGTGACCAAATAGCTATCTTATGCAACCTATTTTACAAATGTGCACAACGTAGTAGTTCTCTTGACATGGACTGAAACTAGCACATACTCCCTTACAAATCTTTAAGGAGGTTGATGTATTGAAAATAGAATCCCATTCAAATTGGTTGAGTCCATTAGATCCTTTGAATCTCTTAGGTACTCATTGCAATTAATTAACTCTAATTACTACAAACTCTTGTGCTGGTGCTATAGATTCATGATTTACACCAATGAGGACTTACTAATTCAATTGAATCTCTACACTACACTAAAATTGGTAAATAGTGTTGGGTGATAATTAGTATTGTTCCCTGTTTTTTACCTCCAACACTATTTTTCAACTTATGTGTAAATAGTGTTGGGGCACTTAATTGCTGTCATAAAAATCTGTCCCTTCCCTGCAAAACTGTAATTTTTGCCCCCCGCCGTAAAAATTTGTCTCTTCTCTACAAAATTGTAATTATTGCCTCCCGCCATGAAAATCTATCCCTTTCCAAGAAAACTGTAATTTTTGCCTCCCACTGCGAAAATCTGTCCCTTCCCTGCAAAACTGTAATTTTAGCCTCCCGTCGTGAAAATTCGTCCTTTCTCTGCAAAATTGTAATTTTTGCCTTCCGCCATGAAAATCTATCCCTTTCTTAGAAAACTGTAATTTACTATAGAACTAAAATAGTGTTAGAATGGGGTAATTTTCATCTAACACTAACCTTGCAAATCACAATTAGTATTAGTATTGACAATTAGTGTTGCCAACACTATTTACCAATTTTAGTGTAGTGGAACCTTCTCCATATTACTATTGGCAAGCTTGATCTCTCATCATGAAAGTTGAAGAATGTGAATCCAAAAAACTCTTGTCATGAAAGATTGAATAATTTAATGAATGCATGTTCTATTTGCAAGATCTTCCTTTTTTACACTAAATTAACATGACTTCTATAATTTTTGTCTTTATGTTTTCATTTCAAGTGGGTCTATTTTAATTATTCAAATTTCAAACATTCTTATGCTAGGTGCTTCTCAAACTAACAATTCATTGACTTTGGAATAAAGACTTCATTTTTAGTATACCTTGTGCTCATACAATAATTACTACTTAAATTATCATTTTGAAAGAAGATATATAATTATAGAGTATTTTTTAATGAAATTAAAAACATATAAAAAATATTTAATGTGTACATAATCTATAATTTTGTTTTAATTTCAAAAAAGCTGTATTGTAAAGATTTAGGGATTAAATCTATAAAGGCCCATGTATTCAAATTTCAAGTAAGGGATGAACACAAACAAGTCTTGAGTGAACAAAATCATTATTTTTTCATCCTTCAAAAGGATTGTTCATTTCTATATGGGGTGTTCACATCTATATGGGGTGTTCACATTTTTTTTAGTATAGATGTTTACAACTTCATTTTGCAAATCTTCTCTGGTTCAAAGGTTATAAATATGTTTCACCTCAAAAACTAATTTTTTCATTTGAAAAAATGACCCTTAAAAATGATTTGAATAAATAAGTAAAACATAATCTTAGAAGATTACTATAATTAAACTTAGAATATTGAACTTAAAGAAAAATATATCATGAAAATTATAAACATTTTAGGAAGAAATATCATTTTTTGGTTTCAAGTTTTATTTAAAAAATTATTAGTTAGTATAGCAATTGATGTAATTGTATACTCTACAAATTTTATTTGAAAGTCTTCATCAAATTATATCCTTCTAAATTGAATTTTATTGTCTCAAAATTTGTAAATAGGATTTTTTATTATATAAAAATATTAAAAAATTCTTTTGAAATTTTGAATTGAAAAACAACTTTTCTTCCCTTCAACTAAAATGAACTAACTTATGAAAGCAAGTGAGGTTTATTATTTACATCTACGCAACATGACAAGGGATTCAAATCCTCCTTTCTTCATAATCTCAATTTAAATAATGAAAGTAAAAATGTAAAAAAAAAATATTTTATTTTATTTTTATTTACAATCTACTCTATTTCTAGTAATGAGCACAGAGATTACGTTATGCTTACTCTTAAGCTCTTCATTTATATAGGAATTATTTTTTGGGTTGTCTTTTGTTTTTTGTTTTTTTTATCAAATGATCGTGGTTGTAATTTGTGATGTAAAGAATAATTTTTGATATATAAATAAATTATCAAAATGAAGAAATAAATAAATAAATATTTTTTCTAATTAAAAAATATATTTGTTAGTTGAAAGAGAGGGAGAGAGGGATTCAAACCTTCGGTAAAAAAAATGTACAACAAATTAGCAATCTATTGCTTTAAACCACTTAGCCATCTGAAATAATAATATGCTGTAGAAGTAGAAGTCTAGATAATAATAAAAAAATTATGCAAGAATTCAATTTAATAGATTTATTAGTTTGAAAACAAATGATATGGTAATAATGGTATGAAAAGAAACAACAAGGAATTTTTAAGTTACTTCAGTTCATGAAGTCAGTACCTTCACTCAAAACTAACTTGATTTCGAAGTTTTGAAGGGAAACATTGGACCAATCGAATTAAACGTCTTTAAAAAAATAAATTCCACGCTAATAGAGTTTGAAATAAAGGTTGCATGAGGAGGAGGTTGAGGGAGCAGGAGGTCGGAGTGGGAGGTAAGGAGCAGGTCGAAGGGAGTCGGAGCAGGTCGGAGGGAGCGGGAGGAGTCAATCCCCTGGCCATTTCCGCCGCCAGTCCGCCAGGCGGAGCGCAGCGAAAACCGCAATAAAACGGGCAGGTACGTGGGCTCAGCGTCTCGCTCGACCAGGCCTAAAAGTTAAAATATTCACTGATTAATTGCAGTTGGAGGAGTCTCCTCCCTCAGTTCCTGTACTCTTCTTGTACTGTCCGCGTCTGCTTTAATCTGCGCCTTGTCGGCGTTTCGTCTGCATTTTTTCCACGAAGATAGCATCACGATAGCGTTTCCGTGCAAACCGAAACCGTTTCGCAAAGCTTCTCAATCTGAGTACTACTGTAGTTGTAGAAGGTGCTGTCTGAGTTCGAAAGACGTACGGGTGCGAGGGCAGTGATGACAGAAAAGCAGGAGATCGTCGAAGTAGGAAACCCCAACCCCAACAGTACCGCCTCCCTTACAGATTCCACCTCGGAAGCCAGGAGCTGTCCATCTCGCTCCAACCCGGATGGCTTACCCAATTTCACTCCACCATCGCTTTGGGTTGCGAGTGCTGGAGTCCCCTCCTCGTCCACCTACTCTTCCGCACGCATTGAGAGAATGCTCCAAAGTCGGAGTGCATTTGCAACTGACGTAGAGTTCGAGATTGAAGCTTCTAGAGTTCATTGGAGTGAGCTTCGGTCCTCTAGTGTTGTGAATCCAACAGGAGCTGCTGAACAAGCTTCAGCAGATGAAGAAACGCATCTCACCAACGAAGAGAGATTGCAGCGTCTTCAGAACCAGTGGCCTGAGATAAGCCCTGATTTTTTTCAGGATTGGGGGGATGATTTAGAGGTGGGAGCGAAGATTGCCGAAGGGGCCCAAGCTGAAATTTTCGAAGCCAGGCTTGCGATGTTCGGTGATCATCCCGATGGAGATTTCCGGTATGTGTTGAAGGTGTTCAAGGAGGGCACTTCCTTACAAGAGCTTCAAAGGCAATGGCCTCCTGGAATGATGAACCAGTTTACGAAGGGATTTTTAGAAAGTCCAATTATGAATGTGTCAAAAATATGGGGAGGCACCTTGTTGACAAATGGCAGGTTTGCATTTCGTATGCTGAGGCGTTGGGGTGACTTGCGGAAGCTCATTGATGTGAGAATGCAGTGCAATGGCAACCGAAGCTCCCCTTTCTCTTCGTTTGAACTGAAACGCAATATGCTGGATATTGCGTTGGGGATGGAGACTTTGTCCAAGTACAACATTGTGCATAGGGACCTCAAATCATCAAATGTGCTCATCGATCCTTTCGAAATGCCATATGATCCAACCCATGACTTAAATGGTTGGTATTGGTGCGTGGTAACCGATTACGAGTGCTCCGTGGGAGTTGTGGGGACAGGGTTTTGGAGAGCTCCGGAGATATTGCAAGGCTTGAAAGATAACAACATCACACCCGACTTGTTCACGGAAGCATCGGATGTGTACAGTTTTGGAATGACGTGTTACGAAATGATCACGGGTCAACTTCCTTTTGAAGGTGAGATGTTGAGCAATTATGATGTTGTTTTGGAAGGTGAGAGACTCATTCTGCCTGATGATGTCAAGCCTTGGATTAGGAAATTGTTGAATAGATGTTGGGATCCCAATCCTTTAGAAAGACCTAGTTTCAAGAAGATAGTTAGATTCCTTAGGTTAAACAATGTAGAGGGGATAAGGCCTTGTAGACAAGACATAGTTTGTAGTTGGTTAGGGTGTTTTAGACTTTAAATGTTTGCCCTATTTTTTTCTAATAAACTTTTAAACATCTTGTGCTTGATTACAAGAAAGCCTTCAAGTCACTATTAGATTAATTTCTTCGCTGCATGGTACATTTTGGTAAAAAATAATTTTCATTCTTATAAAAATTGTTAAATAGAAGTAGGTATGAAATAGAAGGAAAATCTAGTATATTACCATCTTTGAAATGGAATTAAAATGCACTAATTCCAATGGTGAGATTGTTCTTGGAAGTAAAACAATGGAACTTTTTTTTTCAAATTGTAAAAATTGCATTCAAAAATGAATTCTACAAGTTATTTTTTCAAGAAGATGCTTTAATTGCTTGAAAAACAAGATCGCCCATAACTTTCTCATAACAAATCCAAATGGAATGAATCAAAGCTTTCTATGTAGGCAAAAATATAATCTATGAGAATTTTTTTTTTGAAATTCAAATTTTGAAATTTTTTTTGCTGCCTCCTCTCCCCTATTTTGAGCTTATTTGGGCATAATTTTTGTTCCCGGGCACCAATTGAAAAAAAATTATATTCCCATGAAGCTTATCAATTTTTCTATCTTCAAAAAATGTTTCAAAAAGTCATGACAAAAATTCACCTAGTAGGTACTTGCTTGAAATCCCATTTGTCCCTCGAAGGGACAACGGTCTTTTAGGGGTTAAAGGATTAAAGTAAGTGCATCTAAATGAGTTTGAATAAATGGCAAAGCATTGTTTCTATTAACAAATTGCCTATATTTTTGTTGGATCTTGCCATAAAATCAATATACTATTTAAAATTTTGAATTCTTCTTTTATTTGACACCTTGTGAATACACCAAAATATTTAATTGATGAAACCATGTGTATCCAAAAAGCAACTTAAGATCCTCATGATTTGCAGAGGCAATACATATTAGGTAAGAATCTATAGGGATTGGTTTTAGAAAGGGATCAAAATTACATGTAATTCCTTGACTTTGAGTATAGAATGTTGCATGTGTGGATTACTACTACAACAATTTCACGACTAGGATAAATTGTTTCAATTCTATTTCAAGAATTGTGAACAATTTAGTTTACCTATTGGCCCCTTTCATCTTGTACAAGCATGTACTGAAAGCTTAAGAATTGCTTTTTGGAGCCATTCAAAGATTTTTACATCTTGCATAATTATCTCTCAATTTTTACCCAATTCCAATCAAGCATACCAAACTTTAGTTTCAAAATAGCAAAATTCTATTTTTTGTAAATTTTTTAAGTCAATTTTTGTGGTTTTACATAATATTTTTTGGAATACAATTGGTGATGAATTTTTTTTTAATTTGATTGCATGGATTTATAAGGAACAACCATATGCACATCTTTCATATTAAAAATCACCCCCTTAGGTAAAAAAAATATGATCAATGAAAAGTTCAATGAAAAGTGTCGTATGACCAAATTTTGAAGAAATGAATATCTCTATATTTTAACTTGATTTTGGCAAAGTAATTATTTATACCATCATACTAAAATGTACAAAATTAGTTACCATGTGAGGTGTAAATAGAAAAGTCTAATTACAATAAAAAGATATCTATTTTACAAAATTTTGGATATGGTCACCCCAACATTGAAATCTCTACAGATGGATTTTTGAAGCTTTGGGGGGATGCTTGTTAAAAGGAAAGATGCACATATGGATATTTCCTACATACCTATGCAATCAAATATTAAAAATTCATCACCAATGATTTTCAATCAATGATAATGTAAAATCACAAATTCTAACTGAAACTATTGGGCATGCTTGATTGGGATTGCATAAGGATGCAATGATAATTATGCTTACCAAAAAAATACCAATTGTAATGCACATTGCACAAAAGAATTTGAATGGCTCAGAAAAGGCAGTTTGTAAGCTTTCAGTACCCAACTCCACTTAACAATTTTTTGAAGAATGAGAATCATTAATTTAAAAAATAAATAGTTTTCCTAGATTTTCAATTCAATTTTCCATCACAAAGATGGAAACCTCATGCCAAAAAAATAAGGGATTTTCAGTCTTAAAATCTTGAATATGCAAAATAAGTAGTGTTTTCAAGGTAGCTCTTTGCACTAGAAATGGGAGATTTGACTTTTGAAGTAGTATATAGTCATGGACAATTAGGGACTAATTATTCTTTATAATACACAGCTTGTCCGTTGCACCTGTCAGCACTCTCTAACCAACGGATTGTAATTCTCACATTTCATCCCCTTGCCCTACAAAAGGAGAAAAAGAGAGGTGTCCCCTTGAATTACAACTAGAAGATGTGATAATAATCCTTCCCATCTGTACGTGCAGTATGCCCCAGCACCTGAAGCGTGGGAGTTCGGAAGGTACTAACCATCAGGTCAAATCTAGGGGAACAATGGAATAGCTGAATAGAATATCCATCTTCCAGCTCAACATAACAAATTGAATGCTTCGGGTGCTCATAAATATACAATGTAAAGGAAGAATGGACTCTTCAAGCCCCGCAACAAACAAGTGGTGACTCCTCCGTAACAGGTTTCGCCACTTGAAACCAAAACGCATACGCTGCCCTTCCACATAACACTCTCACCTGCACAAGTCAACGCAGCATGAGAATCAAATGGTTGAGTGCTCCAGAGAGAAAAACAGAGCTCAATCTCTTTATCAACAAGCTGCTACGAACAATATCCCAGAACAAGCAAAATCCGCAAGCAAGCAATACAACCCATTTCCTTTCTTTCTCGTGTAGATGAGCTCTTTGCTGATGAATACCTGCTGGAGCTTAAGCTTATCACCGGTATGGACGCAGCGTAAACCTCCTTCAATCCTGGTCCCGATAACCGATACTTCGTTTCGACCGTTTGTGATTGGACATGGCTGATCATCTGCTGTGCTCCTAATGGGATACGATAGGTGGTCCAATGGATGGTCCAGGCATTCAAGCGCACAGCTGTCAATAGTAAGACGGCCCTTCCTATGTAGCAAGCAGCTTCCAAGCTCTGCTGTAATTTTCAGGTTTGCCAACCTTCCGGTGGCTAAAAACTCCAGCGCACTGTGATAATCAAACACATTCAACAAGGGAAGTAGCGAGACAATCAGAATATGAATCAAGAAAGAAGGAAAACTAGCCTATAGCAACGGACGTTATATTAAAAACATCTGTTTCCAGGAAGAATCGTTCGTGAAGGTTACCTCAAATTGTAAGAGTATCGCTCACCTATCAAATCCACGAGGACAAAGTAGTACAGTGTCATCAGCTGAATTGCCACCTCCTACCTGTTCGCAAAAGCAAATCACAGTTAATTAGAGAAAAAATGACGACTATTCACTCTTATTATTGCAATAAAAATACAGAGCAAAGAGTAAATCGCTAATTTCATAAGGAATGAAGACATAACTCCAAAAATAAAAAGTCAGACGTTCAAAGACTTACAAAACAAAGAGGCTTGTTTATGAGAATATTGGGAGCCACGTGAGTGACACCAGGGGCAATGAGAACTGTGTCTCCGGGCCTGCATCAAACATAGCTCTGGAATCAGTTCACCACTGACAAACATCTACACAACAGAGTCCCGGCACAATTCTTCTCCGATTGCGTCATCATGCCAGATCAGCATGAACGTCATAAAACAAGACCACGAGTTATTCTCCCAGTCGCCATCCTGTACAGACGATGTTACTCCAAGTAAGCACAAACACTTCTTGGCTTAGCAACGAGAACTGCACCGCTAAATTTAAAACCACGCATCCAAAGGCAATTATGTGATAAACCCTATATCAATTAAACATTTGAAATTCTACACAGAATCAAAATCATAGCAACTAAATGAAAACATTGCTATCAAACAATTCCTTGCCACACAGTTATAGTTTTTACCTAGCTCTCATCACTGCCTCCTGAAGAGATGAGAATTGATTTGGTGCGGACTTCAAGTTAGGTTCCACTTTTAGCCACATGCGCTTATCGCAGGCCAGCTTCTGCCATCTCTTACATACCCTTGCGGCGTTGAACCGATCTGCAAATTTTCAAAAAATGAATCCAAAAGACAAGCAAGTAGCACATAAACCAAATTCACATATATATCACCAATTACTTCAATAAAAATGAGCAAAATTGCTAACGTTAAACAGAAAGTACCTGGCAGTGGGGTGAGGAAAGTAAGAATCCGCACCAAGCAGGCGTCATCAAGCAACTGCATAGGAGACTCATCAAGGCTAGCGCGACTACGCTTTGGCATGGCTGCCGCTCCACCGCAGACTTGTCCTACTCCAATTTTTCTATAGCATCCACTTGCGCTACCACTTCAGAACCTCAACCCTGAAATACATTTCGCCCGCACTAGCTGCACATTTTTAAAGCACATCGTGTCCTTCCACCCAACCAGTGACGGAATACAGCATTCCAATGCTTGCAAGACGACTACAACTAATTCTGAAAAATTCCCCCCAAAGCGGTGGTTCCCGCTTCAGGTGGAATACAAAGAGATACCAATCAAAACGGAACGAAACTATCGAAACCTAATAATGGCCTTCTGAATCATGCAATTCGAAAATCATTTGGCATTCGGAGATCACAGAGCGACTTCGAAGAAGAGGCAGAGACACGAAAGCGCACACGAAACCCCAGATTGGGTTCTAAACCCTAAAAAAATGAACTCTGCTGCATCTAGAGAGAGGTCAAGCGGAGAGGCAATTGTAATAAGATAAGTGGTGAAATTCGTAGCAATACAGAGCGACTCAGAAGCCCAAGCACAGAAGCTCCGAGCTCCGAGCCGGCATCGGCATTCATGCCACATTTCCTTCTCTTCTGCTTCCAGCGGAAGTTCTCGTCTCCGTGGTTCGCGGTTACGAGCGTCTTCACGGCTTTACCCTACCACCGCCGGTGTTGAGGAAACGCTACGTGATGGTCATATTCGGCATTAATTAAAGACATATTTGGGAAAGAAAAAAAAGTGTCACATGTCATCTTGTGAATGGTTTGAGGTGACATGAACTCCTGAGAATCTGATTTGGAAATTCAATTTTGGCAGTTGAATGCCAAAGCAAACCTTCACACATGGTAACTTTGCATAGGTTTTTTCAACAATGTCCCTCTGGATGGTCTCACAGCACTGGGCGATTTTTGGAGTGATCAATGAATGCAAAATTGCGTGCAAAAAAGAAATGTTGGTTATGTTAATCCTAAAAGGATGAGACCTATCACCAAGACACTTTGCCAAAAATGATAGGATTCATAAATCAATAAGATAAAAACATTTAAAACTATCAAAACAAGGACTTCAACATAGTTGGAGGCACCTTTTTGAAGGGAAAAAAAATTCTAGTAGTGCTCACAATTGAAAATCATGAATTTTCAAAATAAAAAATATAAATTTTGAATGAAACATGTAATTTTTTTGAATTTTCAAAGTGGAAGCTCCCTAATCTATCAACCACTTTGGGGACTTACCTTCTTTCCATGGTTAAGGAATGTAGATGGTGTTTTTTTTATATTTGATATAAAAAGTGTGTGAATTGACGTATATTATTGTGACAAAAATATTTCTTCTTATGAGACCAAATCCAATGACACATGCACTACAAGAAAGTAGTGACCAGTTTGACAAAAAATGAGAAAATCAACAACCGTCTATTGTTCTATGCACCATTGGACATGAATTGCAACAATCAACAAGTTTTTGTTCAAATGAGATTTTCGTTTTATTGATCTATGTACTATGGGGTGTGAAAATTTTTAAAGCCATCTTATTCAGGAATATTTTGGGAATCTTTTGCAATTTGAAGGAATCTTTTGGAAATTTAAAGGAATCATTTTAAAATCTTAGGAAATCTTATAGATTTTTTTGGTTTCTCAAAGGATCTCAGAAAATCTTAAAGAATCCTATAGAAGTTTTGAAGTTTTTTTAAAATCTTTGAGAATTTTTTGAAATCTTTTTCAATCTTTTGGAATTTCTTTTAAAATTTGAATATAGAGGTTGAATTCTAATTAAACTCTTTGAATTGAATTCTAATTTGATTTGAATAAATAAATTTGATTAAATTCTAATCTGATTAGAATAATAATTTCAATTCATTTCAATTGAATTTTCTTCGGAATATAATCTAGTTAGAATACAAAATTTTATTTTGATTAAAATTAATTCATATTTCTATTGTGAATTGTAATACAATAAGTCCAATAAGTTTTAGAATTTTTTGGGTTACTTCTTTTGATAATTTTGATAATATGACTTTTCAAAGAGTACTTTGAAAATATTCTCATTCTCATTTTGAATTTGATTAGAATTCTAAATTTTGAATCAACATTACTCAAATTTCAAAATAGAATACATTTTGAACTTTAAAATATTTAATTCAAAGTTCCAACTTATATATTTAAATCTCATTTTTTCAACATTTGACTTCGAAATTATAAACTATTCAAGTATTAAATTTTGTACTATTCAACTATAAATACATAGTTCCAAGTTCAAAATCAACTATTCAAATTCAACTATAGAAATTGGAACTATTTAAAAGTTAAATTCTATATTTTTAACTATTCAAACTCTAATTAAATTTAGAATGAAATTATTAAAATTTTGAGTTTAGAACTACAAATAAAAAGATTGAAATTTGATATTTTGCCAAAGTACCTTCTAATAAATGCTTGCCAATAAATCTAAACAATCCAAATTGAAAATTTTACTAAAAAAACTAAACTTCAACGCTACAATTTTCCAACAACTTTTATAAAAAATAAACAAAGTATGAAGGAGAAAATGGCCTTCAAAGTACAAATTTTTTTGTTAGACTTCATATTGGACTTGCAAGATTTTGTGGAGAATATTATATTATGAAAATGTTTTTTTTAACTTGATTATTTACAATTCAACATTTCTTAAACTCAATAGACTTTGGTGGCAATTTTGACATAGTAAAATAACTTCTTTTTTTAAAACTTTGAACTAAGAAAGGTGTATAGTCAAGCTAACTTTCATCTCCAAAAATAGGTTATGGGTAAAGTTATGGGTAAAGTTTAAAGAAGGGTTGAAAAGGAGATTTTTGGGGATATTTTCAAACATTCTCTCTAAATTTTGTCCATAACTTTTGATTGGAGGCTCAAAATCTCAAACAGATTTTTGGAGATGAAAGTTGATTAAATGTTTATTGAAAAAAATTGTTTTATTGTGCCAAAATGGCTTCCAAAGTATTCTGAATTTACAAAATAAAAATAAGAATAAAAAAACTAGTTAAATAAAATTGTACTCCATATGTGTACATGTAAATGTTATGTGGTGTATTGGGAAGATCCTTGGGCCTCAACTATGAGGTCCAAGGATCAAACCTTGGTGGCGGCATCTATCTACTAAAGATTCCTTGGAAATCTAAGCAGCCAAAAAAAATTAATTTTGGGGGCATCCTAAAAAAATAATTTTCTGGATAGGAATAAATTTTTTGATTAAAAAATATATATTTTCTTAAATTAGTTTTTTCCAGCTCTGACCAAAACACGTGCCAAAACAACAAAACAAATCAATAAATTTGAGTGTAATTTTGACTGGTCCAACACAACTAGAATAACAAACATGAACAAATTTTCAGTTGTTTTGGTTGCAAATTTTTTTACTAGTGATGGCACTTCCAATTTGGTTCATTATTGCATCTTATAAGTCTTAGAAGCTACAATATGACCACCTATTAAATAGATATAATTGTGCCATATTTGAATTTGATAATACTTCCAATAAAGGGTGTTGTTTTTTATACTTCAGTGTAAATTTTATTTTTTTTAAATGTCAAAGTGATATATTGGAAAGATTGCCAACGAACATCTTTGTAATAAACACATGTTGAAAGAGTGTAAAAAGAGTGTCAAAAAATATGGTCAGAAAATTTTTTTTTTAAAAATTTTAATTTTTTGGGGGGTCTAGATTGCTTGTCCCAAATTTCCAAGTTGCCCACCTCTACCTACTTGAGCTATTAACCACCTATGCCTATGCAAGTGACTCAAGTGATGGGATTTGAATCCAACCCCTTGTAGTTAGTAGAAGGAATTTTCAGTGTCTTAAAACATGTGTGAAATTGGAATTTATAATTATGAGAGAACGTATCTATTCAACATTTATTGCACCTTTAATCTCAATCTTTTTTCAAGGTATACAACTCCTTAACAAAATTTCTATCAAAGGTAAGAGGAAGCCAAATCAAACTCAATTGTTTTGTGTTTTTTGACCTTTGTGGAATTAGTTATGAATTTTCAAAGTAAATCACTTTTTTCTTGACATTTTTCTTGACACTATTGATGTCACTTTGACATTTTTGACAATAGAAATTTTTAAAACTTTTTTGACATTGATTTTGACACTTTAGCATTGAAAAAGGTGTCAAAATGTTCTAAATGTTATGACATCTTGTTTTTAATACTTAAGTGTTGGAAATGGTGTTAAAAAATACCCATGTTAAAATGACATCCAAATGAAAGATGTTGATTGTTGAATTATCAAGTTTTGGCATCACTCCTTCAACATTTATGGGTAATTTGGGGACCCAAAATGAATAGACCCTTCAACCCCTAAATGCCCAAGACTTTTGAAGTGTGTTTTTCCTATGAAAAAAGAACATGGGCATTTATCCCCAATGAAGCAAATTTTTTTTTTCCAAAATCTAACCATATGGATGTTTAAAAAGCTTGTTTATCAATGTATATTCTAATTATGAGTGTGAAACTACATAAAAGTTGTGAGATTATAACAAGAGAAATGTAATTATCTTATTTTTAGTATGATAATCCTCTCCACAATGTTTGAGAAATTTGCATATAAGAGTTCATTAGAATTGGAGGTGACATGAACAACTAAAAATTGTGTTAACACATTAAAATGAACTTCCAAAAACCTTAAGTTCAAATGAAGAGCTATCAAATTCATTATACAATCCACCTTGCAATTGTTGAATTCCAATTCTTTTTTATAATTAAAAATTACAAATAGAGTAGCTGACCCATTTCCAACCACCTCCCCATTTCCAACTTATAGACTGCCATGTTTCTACAAGGCTGTCAATATTGCAACTAGTCCTCGGTTGATTTTGCAATCAGCCTATAGTTAGAAATAGAAAGGTCTATATAATCATTATAGGTTTTAGAAAATCTTCCATTAAAAAATTCATAGTAAATACATATCATGTAATAAAATTTTGGAAAAATATACAATCCTTCCAAACTCTATTTCTGTACATGAAAAAAAATTTGCACATGAAAAATCTATGCTCCAAATATGCATCATTGCTTAAGTGGTTGAAAATGGATCACCATTCTATAACTCCAAATCAACACTTGCATGTTTAAATCTTCAATGGTGAAAATTACGAAAACACTTTATTCTTTCTATTGGGTCCATTTCAAAACAAATGGATATATACAATTTCTTAAATCTCAAATTAAGTGAAATTGACACACTTTACTCAAAGCCTAGAAATGAAGTAAAATTAGCAAGCTTTACACTTCACTAACAATTGCTTAAAGAATGAAAATCAAGTGAATTTTTTTTCCCTAGACTTCCAAACAATGAGAAAAGAATATGCATGTTACACTCCTCTACCTCACATACACTATTGGAGGTGGAGATGAAGTTGAAAGAATATGTCATCCATTGGAAATGAATTCCAACAACTCGCAAATAAAAATTGGGATGAAAAAATGTCTTTTCCACCTTGAAGCCATCCAAAGGAACAATTCGGCCTTACCGTCTTCATTAAGGGGTTTCAGTGGAGATGCTCCAGCCCTACAATAGTGCTATTGTTCAAGAGTTCGTCATCGTTCCACATCTAACTCCAAAGAAAAGGGAGCAGCAATAGCACTCATTGAACAAGTCATGAATCTGCACAGAAGCGATGGGCATGTAGGCAGCAAAACCCAAGCCCCGTACAGTCACGTAGACAACCCATATCTTCAACTGAAATATACCAATATTTATGAACGAAGTAAACCGATAACATATGTAGAGAGCTAATTGAATTTGCCCTCGACAGACATCCATAATGATGGTAGGGCAATACACTACTGTGTGGAGTGGCCAACCGTATAACTAGGCAGGGACAATAAATGAGGAAATACATGAGGAAATTCTGAACTTTCAAATCCACAAACGCGCTAGCTAGGGAACGGCTTCAGTGAACTTGATAACACAATCATAGAGCCGCCCACCGAGAAAGTCCGCAACTTCTTTATGCTTCACCTGAAGGTAAACGCAAATCAACGCAATGTTTGTTCGTAAAAGAGCAGACAGAGTACTAAAGAGCAACTAAAGACTTGAAAAAAGAAATGTCCACGTACCATTCCAATGTTTAGCGAGTCACATTTGAACTGTGCATATAAATTCGTCTCGATACCACGTCCCTGAAAGGCAATACCTGGGGTGAGATCTTGTTCAACAAATAAATCTCATTTTCAGTATTTCGATTGAAATTAGGACACAACCAACCTGACCCTAAGTGCCCGGTCGTCAAAAGGCGACTTCCATATCTATAGGAGTTGAAATAAATCAATTAAGAAAATGAAATAAATCGTTTAAGACGCTTCCATGAAGGTGATCAAATGGAAAAACACGAAAAAAAATTCATAAAATATGTTTCGGAATTTAACATAATCGATTATTAGCTTCCAAAGAAAACTTTTGATTTTTAGTTTGGGTGTTAAGTTCCTTCCGCACATCTTACCATGCAACTTCAGGAAGCAGAATTAAATATGTTTCATAAAACGCACGTTTAGAAATCTTGCGTCTCATGTTTGAGAACTCAACAATGTGAATAAAATATCAGAATGTCGCAATTGTTTACCATTCCTTCCATCACTACCAAGTCTGCATCTTCTGCAGCATACGCCAGCTCCCCTGAAATGTGAGACAAATCAAGCACCTGCATCGACAAATTCTCACTTCAGCTGAGTACGCAAATGAACAACAAAATAGATCAAGATAAGCATGTCTAGGTGACAGAGACACACTAGAACATCTCATTTGCCACGTAAGAAAAACTCACCGGCAAGTCACTTCCAGAATTTAAGACCATGAGGTGCTGTGCATCCACACCATAAAGTAATTCCTTTCCTTCCGGTGTAACAGTCTTAACCTGCAAATGTCAAAAACTTCACAATGACTGTACAGTAAACAAAGTACTTGCTACATCTATCCCGACAGTATAAGCAGCACACAAACACGCTCCAACTAAGTCATTGGATACGACGAAGACAGTAAATGTGATTAGCAAAAATGATATGACGATAGAAGTCCTAGACTTGTTTATGATTAAAAAAGTAAAATAAGTGTGCAATGAATGTGAAGGCGGATTGGTCACACTGAGGATGTCGGAGCTATTTCATAGCACTAATTCAAGAATAACTAACAACGTACCGTCGAGATAACATGCACGAGTTCCTCATACGTAATATCATTGATGGATGGCATGTCATTAGCAGCCAGTACAACCTGCAAATAAAGCAGATTGTGAAATAGCACTAGACCAGTGATTCAGGGAGACGACTGCGACTGCCTGTCAGTACAAAAAAGAAAAAATACTAGAATTTTCCAGCTCAAAGTGAACCTAAATGTCTACTCATCAGCAAAGTGATTTGCTTGCGAATGGCAAACATAGGGAAGTGTAGCAAGTACAAGAAATCATTCCTTCGGCGTCAAGGTATATAATGCGACATGTAACAAACCTTTGTACCTCGTCGAAGAAGCTCCCGGGCAAATGGTAAGACGCCTAGCACAACATCAGATCCTGCATTGTCCACAAAGATCACTGCCTGTTGAGGTACAAGAAAGCATGAGTCAGTTGAGATTTCTAGGACCAGTGCACTGAAAATAACCACAAAATGCCAACATCATGGCAAACACTAAGTTCACAACCAAGATAGAATTTCGAAATTGCACCATAAGAAAAGCTTGAAATATACCAGTCACAATTTGGACTAATAAAACTACAGCTTCAGAAAGGTATCACCTGGAAAGTGCAAATACTCATCTAAGATACTGATAATACAGGAAGTCCAACGACAGACGCAACTCTAACCCAAATCCAAACCAACATTCTTGATAAACCTCTACACTCGACAGTAAGACAGCAATATACCTTTTTCCAAGGTTTGCGAATCCATTTCTGCTTGAAAAGATCCAGGTCATCCAACACCCAAGGGCGAGGAAGCAGTTTCTCAAAACTGTCCTGAAAGTTTGAACCGGCAGACTCAAAGATCTCCGCTAGCTTTTCACACCCACCCAAAGCGATACAAGGCGTAAGTGTCATCCAACAACATCATACTTGCTGATAATACTATGCCTTCTGGTATGGAGCGGGCCACGAATGCAGATTACTCTCTCAAAAAGTACTTCTCAAAGAGAAGAAAGAAGAATCAAGTCAAAGAGTACCTGTGCAGCTCCAAGGTCAAATATGTTGCCTGAGAACACACCCTTAATAAGATGCTCGATACGAGCTCCACTGTCCTCAAAGGCATCTGCCTGGGCAATCACTCCAGCCAATAACGCGACGGCCTTTGCATTCTCTTCATCCTTCAAGTAACAAAGAGGGATTCAATGGGCACGCATCAACCGAGGTCACATGAAACATCAATTGTTGAGAGGCATGTTACTAGGGCATGTGAACAAAAACAGAGTGTGCTACCAAAAATACCTTGATCTTTCTGAAAATGTCATAGAATCCAACTTCCCGGAGGCACATATCGCGGAGTCTGGTAAGAAGCTGTCACGAAGTAAAACACGCAATAAACAATCTCAAACTCACATTTTGAATAAATAGTAGTTGACGACATAGCTACTGAAATATCACAAGTCAAAAAATTAAAAATATGAAGAAAATTGCCTATGTTCTAAATCCACGATAGCAAGTCCACTCTCCCTAAGAAGATCAGGGCCTTGGGAAACTCCACTGTGATCAGCATTGAAAGTTTTGACCTACAAACCAAACGATCGTAATGACTCACTTCCTGAGGCAAACATGGACATACTTACGATACAGTCCGGAGGTCCACCATGGCTCTCTGGGTCGGCCAACATGTCATCCAAGATTTCTCCATACCTGCAATGGACAGGAATAAATAATGGAGAACGCGGGCTTGTTGGAAAGCATCTTTCACAGATCAGGAAGTATAACTGAAGGTGATAAATAGAAATTGACTACCTTCATGAGCATAATTGATTCATGAAATCCTAAAAGCCAAGTGACAATAGGCAACATCCTTTATATGGTCTGATAATGCTTCTGAAGGGCGAACTCCAAGTCTCTAATTATGTTAAAGAGAAAAATACCAGCACAAGAACAACAGAAAGGTCGTGGAGTAAAATATGGTGTGCTGCACAAGAATCATTCCGTAACGATCTTTGGAACATGAGAAGGTTTTACAAGGGCAAAACCTCAGAGCAAATTTGGCAGCTTTGACAGGAGCATCTTTTACAGTCGAGTCCAGCTCCGCTTGCTTTCTGAAACAACAAGAAAAATTAAGCATCAAGTTTGAGAAACAGTCATTCATGACGAGAAAAAAAAAAAAAAAATCGACTCCTACTCAGAAGACTCGGTTCAACCATACTGGCACGCTACACAGGCATAAACTCAACAAGTGCAACACAGATCACAACGGTAGATTCAGCAAACAAGATAACAGCCAACACTGTCGGATGCAGGATTCACCACAACACGAGAGAGAAGAGATCACCTAAAACTCGGAATCGATTTGCGAAATAACTCAATCCAGAGAATCTCAGCAGAAGTGACCTGGTGCGGTTTGTCAGAAGGAAAGCGCCAAGGAATTGTGCACGGCCGATACACATAATCAATCCATTGCTTCAGGAGAGGGAACTGCACCAATTCAGTAGTACTCTCCATGATCGTCGATCCCCTTCGTCAACGTCACTCCGGTAATGACGGACTCACCACCCTAAGTGCAAACCTTTGTCCCTTCCCTTCCTTGCTCGAACAATGCGTAGTGTACACACGAATGCGATAATATCATATCATTCCACACCACGAGCCAACCCCAGACTCGCCTCGTCTCCAAGCCTGCGTGAAGAAGCAAGCGCGGCAAGAATCTCTTCAACAGCGCCTCATCGTCAATTCTCAAATCTCAAAATCAGAAATCAGCGAAGCAGGTGCTGACGATGATTCCACAAAAACAGCTAGCTGCTTGCTTCAGTAAAAAGTCATCACAAGACCTAATCCCAAATCCGCATTACAGTACATTATTGGCCATTCACTCTGTGCGGACGAGATTGTCTACCTGCAACTGTCTGCAGTTGTGATGCCAAATTCAATTTGCAATTTCAATTTGCAAATTGAAAACTGAAGAAATCGGGAATAGACGGACTGACGTGCTACACAAAACCCTCGCTCGCTCAACGTTCCAGCGCCAGGGAATTCCGCATTCGACCACAATGGCAATCGCGTCTCGTGGTGCAGGGGCGTTACTTGTAAGAGCATCCACACCCTTGCCTACACTTGTCAAACATGGATGATAATTGTTAAACATGGATGATAAGTATTCCGAGCCCGTCAAAATATTTTCATGGCCCTCAATTCTTCCTTGTTAATTTAATCCCATGGTCTCTTTGAGCCTTGAGTACTCTAGTCTTTAGAAGTAGTAAAGTGAAGTCACCCACAATCGATAACTTAAGCCATGGCAGATATGATCTACAACAATATTTGGTGAAGCAAATATTTGTGGAAGTGGAAAGATAGAAATGGCACTGTAGCAGAAATTTTGGTGAATTTACAACTTAAACTAAAATTACTATGGATTATGAAAGCCTGAAGTTGGGCTTGACCATATTCAATGTTTAAAATCTTACAAAATCAATCACTGGGAGAGTACTTGTAAGTAACTCTGGCATACAAAAGGAGGCACAAGTTTTGTAATAGTGTTGGGACCACATGGTTAGAGAACCTAGTTTTTTTGAATCCAAAATTAACGCAAATGAATCCCACCTTCTCCTGGATTTGAAACACCCTACTGCTTGCCTACAGGCAATGGTTGATAATAGGTGGCTCCGCCTTATTGCACACAGAAATCAAGATGGATTGACCTCTTCTGTTGGAACAAGTGACCAACTTTGTTGTGTAGTAAATACAACATTCAAATCTAAAATCGAGTAGTAGGATTGTTTTCCTGCAATGTTTGATTGTGGTTCTTTTTTTAATTCATAGTTGATACTTTATCTTATATTGTACTTGGTGATTGATCAATTGATTGGTTATGGGGCACATTTGGTGACCAAGGGTAGGAAACAAGAATTTTGAGAGTTCTTTTAAAATAGATATCAATTTTTAACATGTTCAATTTTACAAGCATGGATATAAATGCTCTAAGCTAACCTCCCAAAAAATAAAGCAAGAAGTTGCTAGATTCTTGACTTTTTGTTTGAAATACATATTAATTTTTTAATTTATGAGGTAATTTAATGATTTAATTGTACGAAAAGACAAATATTCTAGGACTCATACACCAAAAAAAATTGTGATCATTGGATGATGCTTCTAAAAGATCACAATGGTTTTGTAAATTGTGACAAAAATAAGATTTGGAATAATTTGATTCTATTAAAATAGATTTTAAGGAAATTTTTCAAAAGTGATTACAAGTTGAATTGTGATGTTTATTATGCTTGTTTAAAACATAAAAAGATTTGCAAAGAACTATACAACAAATAAACAACTTGCATGTACTTTGGATCAAAATTAAAGTATGGAAAATTGAAAATGTGAACATCTATAATCACTTCATGGACACATTTTTGGAAATTAAACAACAATATTATAGTTGCAATTAGTTATAGACTTCTATTATGTACCCACAAAACTCAACCACATGAATAATTCACTTTATGTTCATCCCAAATAGTTGAATAACACAATTTTTCTCTCATAAACATCTTTTGTTTACATTATTGGTCATTTTCTTTCTCACAACAATATAAATATCCAACGCAATTGCCTCTTAACAATCATGTGTTATGAAAGTTTAATTAAGTCCAAATCATTAATGATCATTCTAATTTTTGAAAAAAAAGGCATATAGAGAACGTAGCAAATTTGAACTTCATACTTTAGAATTTGTTTTTGGAAATGATGAAGTTTTAAGAGTCGTTGGAGAATTTGCCCTCATGAACTCATCTTTTGTATCCTTGCCTTGAAATAGATCTAAAATATTGTTCTAACTCTATTTTGAGGTTGGTTAATTTTCTATTTTTTGACCATCCCTAGCAACTCCAAAAAATTTTATTCCAAATTTGATCATACGGGATCAATATTCATTTGTGTTACAAAAAGATGATAGATTCAAATATTTCACACTATGTATCTAACAAAGTTCCTACACTACAACCAAATGACCAAGAGTTTTGATGAAAGTAATTTGCACTTTAGATCTAATTTTTCTTCCATGTCATCTCTGACATGTCTAGTTTGTATTTGTATAGTTATAATTTAAAAACCCTAAAACTTATCAAAACATTGTCTTTTATCCAATTTAAAGCAAATTCCAAGAAGCTCAAAAAAACCATCGGTATTTAGAGGTCCAACCCTTCAATTAAATACTTTCTTAGATTGCTCTCCACTCCTTCAATGAACATGTACCATACATATTTTAGTCCAACCGACTCTTTATTACTCTTTCTTAGCATATCTCCAAATAATATACAAAACAAAACTATCTTCTAATTGAAATCATTATGCATGTATTGAAATAGATGATATATTAATGAATTTACTTGCAAAGCAAACAAAAGCATCTTGATAAACAACCATGATGTTGTGGAAGCTATTGTATTCTTGATTGTACTACCTCTATTTCTAAAAAAGACATGTCTTTCCTTTGTATTTTACAAAGGAAACACAGGTCTTTTGAGAAACTAAGGGAGTTATACATAACAACAATGATAAAAGTGCTTTTTATTTTATGAGATAGCATAAAATTTTTGAACTAGTTGAAGGGACATGCTTGATTGTATAATCTCATGTACTAAATTCATTGAAATGGTAGAAATATTAGTGGAGAAGATGGTCAATAAATCAAATGGAAAGAAAGGAAAAAAAAAGTTCAAGAAAAAACATATAGCATAGACATCCCACTCTAGAGCGCTCATCCTTCACCATGCTCTAACAATTCAATTCCAAGAATTTGCAAGTGCAATGAACTATGCTTCTTCTTTTGGAGGCCTCAAATTTCCCCTAATACTAGGCCATTGGAAATTGGGCATCCTTTTCACAATTGATGTTGTCCTAAAGATGCCAAAATAAAGATTTCATTAAAATGGCAGTGTTCCACAACTTTGACACTTTTAGATTTACAACATGTTGTCTAAAATGTATATTGCTTTTAGATTTCAAACTGTGTGGTCTAAAATCTATACTAGTCCTAGAAATTGAATGAAAAAATGGTATATGAATATTGCCATTTTAACAAAATATCTATTATGGTTACAAGTTACTCATTGGAGATACTCAAGTCTTCTTCTTTACTTGTGAGAAAATTAATTTATAGAGTTTCTTCGTCTCAAGAGTTTTGACGTAGATATTGAACTAAAATAACTCACCACACAATTCAAGGCACAAAAGTTCTATGACAAGCCCTTAGCCATTGTCCCATCCCTAATGACACTTAGAATTGAACCACCCACCAACCAGATGGATTCTAAATTTGTAGGCTACCTCTATTTCTGGTTAGACAAAAAAAAATTGTGAACCACATTTGGGAGATTGATTTTTATGACATGCACTAGATGCAAGGTTGCAAGGAACAATTGTTGAATGCCATGTGTTACAACAAGTATTATTTTAAAATTTGTACGTATGAGCAAGAAATTGTCTTCCATATGAGTAGAATTGTAGGACTCTAGTCATTGGATACCAATGCTTTTTTTACTATAGAACTTGTGTTCCTGGCAACATGCCATTGCATTATATTTGAAGGGACATTAAGGAATTCATTTCTTTATGTTAGAAATGGCGACATATCGCCAAATAAAAATGCTCTTGGATACTAGTTTGGAACGGTTTTTGCAATCAAAATTCCCAGAAATTTCAGTTTTGCGAATAAAATCCCGAAAATTTTGCAATCACAATATTTTCTATCTCCCTACACAGGAAAAATTTCCATTGCACTCAACTGCTCACCACCATCTGTTCCACAGATGCTTAAGTGATTAGGCATGGGTGGTCCGACCCATGTAGCACTGGCTCCAACTTCTACTAAAATCACTTTCCCTTATTCCATTCCTGCAACAGCTTGCTACAAAAACATACACACTTCATATCAATCGAGCAGGAAAATGGATTCCCATCGTCTTCGATCGATCAAGCGCGCCAGTCACAGGAATCGAAGTTGGGCTTTCTGAGCTCGAAGCTCAGATGCACCTCAAGCCCAATTGCAGTTCAATCCTAATTTCCAAGCAATTACAAACTATCCAAGAATGGCAAGTTCCAAGTGGCGTACAGCACTAACTGTAAGTTAGTGTCAGTCCCGAAAGTTCAGATCTGCAAAAAGGAAAAACTTACCTCATTGCTACAGCTCTGATCGAGAGTGCAACAGGATCGAGACGGAGGGTTAGCCAGGAGCCCGATCGAGACTCCGGTCACTCCCACATTTTGTCGACCTGGGGTGCATCTTCATGTTGTGCTCTTGGTTTGTGGAAGCTGGGGTTTCAGCGACAGGATCGGCGTACTTCTTCTTCGTTTTCCTTCTTCAGGGTTTGCGCTCTGCTGCTGTTTCCAGCACCGTTCTCGCTCTCTCGCTTTAGAACTTGCCGACAGTGAGTATCGTGGATTTTGTGAATCGGGGCAGCAAATATAGGTGGTTGGTGTGATCACGTCCGCGGTAGTTGTGGCTGCGATTTTGGTGGCGTTGTTGACGATTCTGGCGCTGCAAGCGGAAGCTGTGGAGCGTCAATTGAGTTGGCCATTCAAGAGATCACTCCCTCGGTTCTCTTCATCAGTAATCTTGCTCATGTCTTGTAAGCTCGCCTTTGAATACTCCTGAAGCACTTGATCTCACCGCTTGTTGCCTTTTCATTGCGATCTGCGTGCTCAATATCACGAAAAGACAAACTTCATTTCTCATGCAAATCAATCCCAAGTGCATTCCCATGAATTTTAAATCTGTGTCTTTGAATCACCGGCGAGATCACCGGTGTGCAAATGGGGTGGTAACCGCATTTGAAATCGGTGATCTCGGTTATGGCTGTGATGTTAGGATTTTCAATGTCTATGTTACAAGCAAATCAACTAGGATTTCAACTCACTAGAGAATGAATTGGACATTGTGGGAAGTTTATTTTGGGTTGAAGTTTTGATTGGAAGTTGAGTAAATCTTAACTTGAAGTTGGAGTCCTTCTCAAAGTTGCTATATACTACTCACATACACCCTGTGCAAGATTTTTGGGGTGTCAACGTTGTAGTAGGGGTTGTGATTACAAATATTTTCCTTAAGCCTTGTTCTAATGAGATCAAATATGGGCTCCAAACTTCTGGGTTGATGAATGTAGGCTATCAATATAGATGTCCTTTTCACATTGTTTTTGTTGCGATTAAGTTTAGGGTTCTAGAGACAGGTAAGTGTTGCTTAGGGATATTGGGATACACCTCTTCAAAACGCATGCATCAAGTATATTTTCTTCCTAGAACGCATATCACATGCGTTCTCAAACATGAATACAATCAAGATATTGGTAAGGAGCCTTTGGTGTGATAGAGTGGTGGAACTTAGTTCATCAGGAATACTCAAGAAGTCATGAACTTGATTCTTTGTGGGTAAGGACACAAGTTACATTTCACATGAAAAATGTTTGTTTCAAGATTTATAGGGTGGGTTAAAGAGATTAAAAAAAGTCTTGGATGATGCTTCAAAATCAACAAAGAGTTGCATTGCTAGAAAAGGGAATAGCATTGATAGAGACAAAGTGTTTGTTTTTGTAACATCAAGGCTTATGAGCTTTTGTTCAGAGTTCTACTCTATGCGGATTACAAGCATGATGGCCAACAGAAATGAGTTTGAGATTGTGCTTAAATTTTGGATGGCGCTTTCCAAAGTGCACTAGTGTATATTGAGTTGTCCTGAGGGAACATCAAGCAATGGGAATCCAAGCATGCTCTAGTGCATTTTGAAAAGCTTTGAAAAGATGTTCATTGGGGAGAATTTTGAAGCAAAGTTACAAATGTGGTGTTGAGGAAGAAACTTGGAGAAGAAGCTCAAATTGACATCTATAAAGCTCAAGTCACATTTGCATAGGACAAAGAGTCTTTGGTTTTTGAGAGGCACGAATTCATGGTGAAGTTGATGATGGATGACTGTGCTCTTAAGGACCTTCCAATACCAATGGCCGCATAGAGAGGGAAGCTTGAATTCCAAAGATCTTTTGTTGTATTTGCATGGGGTACTAGTGAAGGAATCTTCTAGCAAATTTGGTTTTGTTATGGAGAGGTTTTGGAAAGATCTTTGAAGCTTCATTGATTTCCACATGGAAAGCAATTTTTGCATAGAATCCAAGAGTGCAAAAGGGCCTCCCCTTTCACTTCTTCAAACCAAGTACCTCATATATTGGATTGTCCGAGATATGTCATAGTTGCACAAAAGGGGTATTACATACAAAGATTTGAAATGTCCAAATATATTAGTCATCAGTATGGACAAGTAATTTGATATCATGCCTTACAATCCATTAATTTGATAAATTGCCTTTGAATCCTCTTGAATGGATTGTTCCAACTATTGCCAAATGGGAATGCTCTGTAGATGTGGTGAAAATAGGATGGTGGAGAGGGCCAAAGATACTTCTACAATTGAAGAACAAGACTCCTATGTCTAATTTGGAGTTCAATGAGAAGATAGATGTCTACTACATTGCTATGACATGTTATGAGATTGCTATAGGGCTCATATTGTTTGAAGGTCATCCATCTTGTAGTGAATTGCGTGGTGCTATTCTTTAGGGAGTCCGGCCCAAGTTGCCTTATGATTTAAACCTAAAAATCAGTGCCATAATCATTGCTTATTGGAATCCCAATCATTTATACATGCCTAGTTTTGGTGAACTCAATGTATTTTTCCATTTGCTCTTTTAATTATTTTTTAAGATTACATTTGATCAATTATCAATATCTATTGTAAGTAACCATGTTGTAAAGATTTTATCTACAACTTTGCATTCAAATTTGTATCTATTGATTCTACTAAAGTAGATATTATAGTTTGGATAGAAGGCCTTGCACCCTTTAAGTACATTTCACCATGAATCTTGTCATCATTTGTGATTTGGGCTCGGATTTGGGAAAAAGAGGGACATAGTTAGATGTGATTATCATGCATAGGCTTTCAACATCATAGTTAAGCTAGTGGTTGGTTAGAGATGCATGGTGGAAGTATTAATTGTTCAATTGGAACAATTTAAAAGTAAAAGATTATCAATTCAACTTTCTTGGCATTTTGCATGATTGGATAAATGTTTGAAATGAGTATGGAAAAGTCCATGTGTATTGAGGTAGTGGAGAGGAATAGAAAGGTGGTCTTCTAGGGTAGTGGCTTAAAGTTCTTGAAGAAGGGATTTGTTCTAATTATTTGCATTTTGTTCAATTGTAGGATGGACATATTGCATGCTCATTTTCTCTCCTACATATTAATGCATATATTTAAAACATCTTGTAAAGGATCCTTTACTATTGCTATCATTGCTTGTTATGGATCCTGTACAAGATGTTTTATGTTTTTTATCAACCAACCTCAAATTGAACCTCATATGTTTGTTTCCATTATTTTGAGGACATTGCTTCATCCAACCTTATTTAATTTCTTACAAATGTTCTTAATGGACCTTGTGAGATAAAAATGAGTTCTATTTTAACTATTAATTTGTGAAATTAAAATCTACTATATTAGTCATTTTAAACCTCCAACTCTTTGGTCCCTTCAAGCTTTAAGATGAGGTTACAATCTTCAAAAGTAGGGAAAATTTTTGCAAGATTTTCATCTAGGTTCTTGAAATTAATTTATTGCATATTGAATGTTTTCATAACCAATGCACTACAAAAACATTTACAAATTTGAAAAAAGGCAATCTTCCACTACAACAAAACTAGTGTTTTATGACTGCAATGAATTATAAAATTAAAAAATATGACTCACGCAGAAATCATTGTAGATGACTCGAAATATGACTGATTTCAGTAATTTAGAAACAATTGCTTTAGACATCAGTCATATTGACAATCATATAGATTAAAGGGTATAAATATCCATATTTAACTATAGTATACCAACATAGCGTATACTTTGATTATCATAGGAGGGTCTTGACTTTTTTTTAAGTTGCCCGGGCAAACAAAAAAATCCTACGTGGAATATGACTATGGTGAGTCATATTTTTTGATGACATGAAATATGACTGTAGTGAGTGATATTTTGTAGTGTGGTGAAATATGACTGTAGTGAGTCATATTTTGTAGTGATGTGAAATATGACTGTAATTAGTCATATTTTGCAGTGATGTAGAATATGATTACAAAGAGTCATATTTTTTGATGATATGGAATATGTCTGTGGTGAATCATATTTTGCAGTGACATGAAATATGACTCTTTTAAATCATATTTTATAGTGATGTAGAATATAACTACGGTGAATCATATTTTTTGATGACACAAAATATGACTATGGTGAGTCATGTTTTTTGATAATATAGAATATGACTACGGTGAGTCGTATTTTTTAATAACGTGAAATATGATTTTTTGCAATCATATTTTTGAATGATGTGTAAAATAATTCTTTTCAGTCATATTTTTTGATGATTTGTAAAACGACTATGTGTAGTCATACATCAATATAATTTAGTAGTTAAATAAGAGGATCCATTTAATTAAAAATGAATACATAAGATTTCTTAAATGGGCAAAAATTAATTACATTAAAAAGTTAAATACAAGAAAAAATGTGATTTTTTTCAATAACATTTATTAGTTACTAATACAAAATATATCACAATGGCTCTTTATATATGTATATTTCTACATACTTGCAGAATATATATTCCAACAAAAATGTAAAGATGTTACCTTTTTTGTATTGCAAGTAGTCTTCAATAACTTCATTTCAACCTCCAATGTCTACATGTATAAACAAGAAGGTTAGTTTTCAATAAATGAACAATATAATTAAAACTTCAAAGATTAAAAGCACTATAAAATATGTAGACATGTTTAAGATAAAAAAATTATAATCATTATATATTCAAAAATTATAAATAACCCCCCAAAAATAACAATGATGATAGAGGGACTAAGAAGCAAAAAGTAGCAAAAAAAAATCAAAAAAACTAAGTGACATTATAACTGCAAAATATGACTAGGAGGGAAGAAGAAGCAAAACCTAAGAGGGAAGAAGAAGCAAAACCTAAGATGGAAGAAGAAACAAAATCTAAGGAGGAAGAAGGAGCAAAACTTAAAAAGGAAGAAGAAGCGAAATCTAAGAAGGAAGAAGAAATAAAACTTAAAAAGGAAGATAAAGCAAAATCTAAGAAGCAAAACTTAAGAAACAAGAAGAAACAAAACTTAAGAAGGAAAAAAAAATAAAAGTAAAAAGGCAAAAAAAAAAAACTAAGAAAGAAGAAGAAGCAAAAGCTAAGTAGGAAGAAGAAGCAAAACCTAAGTAGGAAGAAGAAGCAAAACCTAAGAAAAAAGAAGAAGCAAAAGTTAAGTAGGAAGAAAAAGCAAAACCTAAAAAGTAAGAAGAGGTAAGAAGAAGCAAGAAGAAGAAAAACCTAAGAGGCAACAAGAAACAAAACTTAAGAAACTTAAGAAAACTTAAGAAGCAACAAAAAAGAAAGAAGAAGGGGCAAAAAGAGGAGTGGCTACAAAAAGTGGTGGCTAGAGTTTCAAAACCCTAATTTAGTAGCGGCTAGGGTTTCAAAACCCTATTTTGTGGCAGATAGGGTTTCAAAGCCCTAAATTAATGGCAATTACAAAAAGTGACTTTCAATAAATATGACTACAAAATATGATTGAGGATAAATATGACTAGATACTTTCTAAACATATTCCCTACCCAAATTGTTTTTGGGCTATCCTAAAAGAAAAAACCTTACTATCATGGAGATGTAATTGCAAAATATGACTAAAGAAAAAATATGACTAGAAAATATGATTGGGCGTTAAATATGTTCCCTACCGTTCTCTATGAAGTATTTTGGTGTTTCCAATGGCCATATACTATACGGCCATGATGTATAAGGCTAAAATATGACTTGCAATCATATTTACAGTCATATTTTTTTTATCTTCAAAAATATGATTACAAGCAGTTGCTAGTCATCCTCAGTCATAATTCTACAGTCATAAAACACTGCCATTGTTGTAGTGTTCAACTCCAATTACTGCCCTAGTTTTCCTCATCTAATTTTTTTAATTCTACTTTTTGAAAGAGCTTCAATCACCTTTCATACATGGCTTCTCATGTCATTCTTCTTGCTCTGTCCAAATTGCACTAAACAAAGCTTGAAAGAAGAATACTAGGAGCTGGAAATGTTGGCATTTTAGTGCCAAGAAACTACTTAATAGCATCTTGCATCAATTATTAAAATCACAAAAGCAACACAAGAATTGTCTTCCTATTTGGAGTTTTGAAACCTTCAAAATAGAATTTGAAAAATTTCCAAAGGGCCAACACTATTCTTGTTCATCATAGCTCATAACTAAGAGTCAAATGAAATCCATTTCTAAATCATTTCTTTGACACAATACTATCAGTACTAGCATCTTTCAAGTGACAAACTTCACCATGGTCACATTGATTATGATCTTTCCAAGTGATGTATTTCAATATTTGAAGCTCTCATATTTGTGTACTCCATAAAAATCTTGAAAACTACTTGCCATGAATTTGAACATGCTACAACAAAGGTTCACAAGAGGATTTGAGGTTTGAAAGATGCATCATATGTGAGAGGCCCCCTAGTGTTTGACCATCACACCACACAAAAATACGAACTAATAGCCATTTTCAATGTAGTTGTTACTTAACTTCTAAACTTTAGGCATGACTACCAAATGATGGGAGATTGCAAACTTTCTTTCAAAAAGCCTGCTAGTAGAGAGAATATCCTTTGTAAGCTCTCAAACTAAAAATAAACTTGAGTTTAGCCAACAATTTTATAAATAAAATCAACATAGTCTTAATGCAAGAAAGTTTCACCATTGTAGCAAATTGATAATGCACATTGCTTGCTTGGGCAAATTTTCAATATGGTGGGTGTGAAGTAGATTGAAATTTCATTGGTTTGATAGTAAAAGAAATTTGAGAGAATTTTCTACTACTAGCAACCGATATTAACTTAGTAAGTGCAAGTCCACCTAACATAATCTAAATGCAAGAAAATTTCACCATTAAGGCATGTTTTGATTGATTGCAAACTTTCTTTCAAACAACTTAACTCTTCTACATTGAAATTATGTCTAGTAATTGCAAAGTATAGTTGGCCAAGTCATTAGAAATAATCGTTGGTCAATACCAAACTTGCCATTTATGACTTGATGAATCCTAACCAACGATTATTTTTTATAATTTGGCGTGCTTTGCAATTACCTAGTCTATAGTGTTACTCTCATGTTCATCTACAAAGTAAAGAAAATTACAATTGACATTTCAGTAAAGTAATAATAAAAAAGATTTAGAACACCAAGAATGTTGAGGTAGAAATTTATTTGATGGATTGTAAGGCAGAAATTCTTTGGCCATGACTCTTTGTCAAATTAACATACTTGTAAAATGAGATTGCAAAAAAGGTTCACAGAAATGAGTAGAGAAAAGTGTTTACATAAATTTGAAATGGAGTAGCTCTAAAATTGGAGCATTGAGGATTCTAAAGACACTACAATCCCATTCTCAATTCAAGCAAGGCATTACTTCCTACTTAAAGATTTGAACTAAGATTTGAACTTAAAAGGCAATACAAACCAAACAATGAAGCCTTTCGTCATGATTCATAAGAGATAACTCATTCACATTCAAACATTATCTAAGTCAATGACCATTACAAGACATCATTCACAAAGGTGTTGGACAAAAAAATAGAACGAGAAGAGTTGCAAGAACACATATACTGAAAGGACACAAGCACCATAAATGAAACTCACAACTTTGAAGTTGGAATCTAAATTCAACACAAACCACATGTATTTCTAGCAAATTTCTATTGAAAATCTTCTAAAAGATCATTACTTATAATCTTATGTCTAGGATTATACTTAAATACTTACTTAAAACATCCCTTTTCTTGTAGTGTTAACATGCCTTTTGGCCAACTTGTGAATAGATTAAAGTTGTATCCAAAGTGGGCACTTTGCTATAATGTTTAAGGGAGCATTATTTTAGGAAAGAATCTATACAATAGAAGAAGATTCTATCTTTAAGTCAATTGATGTTTGAAATGGGTTATCCAACTCATCCAAGCACCTCAAATAGAACTCAACAAGTTTAAGTAGATTTAGACATAATTTTAAGCATAGTGATGTTTATTGATATAAAGCTTGCAAAACTTCAAAACCTTTATACTCAAACCAACTAGCACTTTTCACATACAAATGACCACCTCTTGATCAATCATATGCTCTCTACATAAAAAAGAGTAATCCATGGACTTCCTCATAATTCTGCCAACTTTCATGTTTTCATTCTCACATGCAAAAGGCAACACAATATAAAGATATGCAACAAGTGAAAAAGGATTCCCAAACCTAAAGTTTGTAGAAACTTAGATGATTTTTAGAGGTAGCAATTCAAATGTTGGAGCTTACTTAGCAAGGAAGATCTAAATTGTTCTTATATTGCCTGAAGCATTCTTGTAACATCCAACATAGTGAAAGTCTAAAACTTGATCACATTTGACATGTATTCATCAATTTTAGCTACATATCTTGCAATTTGAGTCAAATAGAACAAATTCAAGAACTTGTCTGTAAACCAAGTGCATTGGCTATCACATGCCATGTGGGGTTGCAATTTTCTTCTAGAAACAATCTCTTTCTATAGTACCACTAACCACTTAATGACATGAAACATAAAATTATAAAGCAACTCCACAAGTCTAGCAACTAAACCCTAAACTAATCAAGGGAGGCTGGCCTTATGTGTGTTTGTTGTCATGCTTGGCATGATGGCATCCATGAAGGTTTGATGGGCTAAAAAGAAAGTAGAAGAACCTTTAAGAAAGTCATAATTAAACATTGAGAAACTCCATCAATGGCTTTTAATTGTTTGAAAGAAGTTCAAGCTTTGATGAAGTTGGATTCCAAATTGAGCAACACACTTAGGATTGGAGCAACACATGGATGAATATATTTTTGCTCAAGGCAAAATTCAAACTCCATTATCCCTTAACTTTGGAAGGATGGGCTAGTCACTATGAAAGTCATCTTTCTTAATACAATGTGAATCATTTGCTAAAAAAACAAGAGCATTCATTAGAGGCCAAACTATTGTACAAGACCTCCCTATTTCACACAAAATTCCAAAGATGAAAATATGCACTTCTATCTTGTATAGAAGGATTGTTTGTCATCCATTTGACCACTCTAGTTTGTAGCATCTAAACATAGTTAACCCCAAAATATTGACGCATCTCAAAAGCCCTTGTACCTTGGTCAATCTAGATTATAACTTTGAATACAACCATTTTTTTAATATTTGGTTTGAACAAAGAAAATGAAGTTTAATAAGATATCCTTTTATTTCATTTAAATTTTTTGAGAAAATCCAAATATGCAAAGAATTATTGCAATTGCAAGCTATATGCATTAGAATCCAAACAATATAGTATTGTATAATTTTCATTCATTATTTTTAAAATTTTGAGATGATTTTATGATTTAAATTGCATTATCAAGTTTTTCATTTTTACCTTCATCATACTACTAAAATCATAACTCCCTCTATAATATCACAAATGCTACTATTAATACTAGGGGCTTGTGCTTGCTATGCTATGCATTCATTGTATCACATATTAGTAAAAATTTGATATTTTTGAATAACATGCATGATAATGATTCTGATAAGTCTTTAAAATAATTATTTTAATTATTTTATAAATATACTTCTAATCATGCATACATAGAAATCATATTCTCATACAATGTGATATTACTGAAATAGAGTAGCAGTTCACAATCACCTCTGTAATATCACTTTTATAAAGGGTGATATTATAAAAATAATATAGTCGTTGCAATTGAGGTGATATTAAAGAGGATCAATATGGTGATATTATAAAGGTATCAATTCCATTGCTTTTCTTGGCTTTATACTTCTTTTGCATTTCTATAATTTTGTGCTTTTGTGAGCTTTGAGCTTTCATGATTTCAATTTTCTATTGCTACTACCAAATGGTTTTGAGAAATTTATTCAATTGAAGCAATTTTGGATTCCACAACAATTAAGTTGTTCACAAAGTTTTGGAGATTTATAAGTTTTTCTTTTCAATTCTTCAATTTGGGTTGCCATTTTTTGTAAACAATGGAGTCAAATTTCTAATGCATTCTAATGTAGGTGTATCTTTTATAGTATTTACCATTGCATATGTTTCATTCATCATTCAATAAATTTCTATTGTACATTTCAATATATGCTTACTTATTAAAAAAATTATACAAAGATTTTAGTCATTTTTATTTGAAGATTTATTGAAATTTTTTTTTTGCATTCTATCTTATACATAAAAATTCTTATAAAATTCTAATGATGAATGCGTAGCATAGCAAGCGCCAACCGCTAGTTTATAATAAAAATACTAGATTATAATAATATACATTTTAATTGACATATTTCTATTTCCACTAGCTTTCACAAAACTAGCTAAAATTTGCTCCATTGCTACTTCAAATTTTTAGTAGCTAAATGTATATTGGCAAAAATCCTTGAAAAAATTGAATTTTAGCCTAGCCTGCAACAAACAATAGAATTTGACAACCAATTTGCAACTTCCTCTACATTGGAATTAGCATCTACTTAGTCAATTTTGTGTTATAGTACTTCCAATCAAGGCTTCTTTTTCATTTAAAAAAAAGTGCCAAAGTAATGATATAAAATATTATAGTGTTGCTTCAAATTTCAAAATTCATCCACCTTTTCAATAGAAAATATTACATTAGCACATATCACATGTCTATAATTTGGTTTTCATCCACAATTGGCAATTTCATTGAAGTATTTTTGCAATTTTTTTGGTATTTTTTAGCCAAATTATTTTTTCTAGTACAATCTGGCATCAAGAAGCCAAAAAAAAGCCGTATTCCCAATTATCCTTTACAACTTGCAAATTCTTTTTTTCTATTTTTTTAATGTTACTCACTCTCAAGATAGCCAAAGTTGATGCATGTTTGTCTTGAAGGTAGCAAATTGCAATAAATTCCATAAACTAGTTTTGGGATCACTAATTCCTATCTTCTATTTAAATAATTCAAAATGATTTTGTTTTTCCATTAAATTTTTTTTAGAATCATCAATAGTAATACATTTTTTCATTAATATGAAGTATCAAAAATTTAAATGTCAATTTAGTTTGACAATGGAATTTGATTTAAAGGCCTTTGCAAAAGATATTTTGGGTGAAAAATTAATTACTGAATTGAATTTTTCACACAAATCTCCATTTCTATTTGTACCTCTTGAAAAAATTCTAATTAATTGCATTATTTTTACTATCTTTACTTAGTATTTGTTTTCAAATTTTACTACAAAAATTTATAGAAATGACAATTTTTTTATGAAACACATTGAAAATTTTCATAGTAAAAGACAATTCTTAGTTTCACATGAGAAACTTAATAGGGTTGAATGATACATGAATAAAACTTAAAAGATTGAATTTAGCCTAGATATGTATTTGAATGAATCTTGTCATTTGTGGGTTAAAGAACCACGGAGCTAGAAAGTGGTACTTGGATGATTTTAGGTGAACAAAATATGGTGAAGAACTACAAATTTTTTAGAGTACTTTGACTATGTTTGCATCAAAGGTTGGTCAAAATTATCTCATTGAAGAATTATTGACTTCTCTCAGAAAGAAAATGCCAAATAAATTGATCACAAAAGATTAATTGTAATTGTAATTTGGCAACTTGTACTTGTGTACTCTAAATTTGAATTTTAGCTAAAAGTTATTTTTTTTGAATTTGAGCTCCACTAATAAAATTAATTAAATCTAATTTCTATTCCAACTTGAAATTTTGAAAAATTTGTAAAGTTAAATTATTTGTAGTTATTTCAATTTTAAGCATATAATTTCAATTTGCTAAATTTCTTAAATTATAGAATTATACAAAATCTTGGATTACACCATGATGTTCCACAATATAATATATATTTGTGGTGCAATTTTTAAGCATAAATTGCATGATTTGTTTCATGAATTTTCTTCATTCCTCCTTTTAAAAATCACATTAATTTCAAACTTATATTAAAAAATTAAAAAATCTATAACGTATAGATGTTATGTAATTTCATCTATTTGAAAATGAAATATAATAATTTTCACTTATACTTAGTGGCAACAAAGAACATACTAAGTAAGAGACATTGAGGTTGTTCACACAATCATAGACTCCATTTTTTAACCCCTTAAGTCACATTGCAATGATGCTAGTATGTGAGCCTAGAAATACAAGCCTATGAATCTTGACCCTGAGTAAATATACTCTACAACTATTGTAGGTGCCTATAACATAAGTACCTTATAACCATGAAAGGT
This sequence comes from Climacium dendroides, assembly GCA_950106755.1. Taxonomy (NCBI): domain Eukaryota; kingdom Viridiplantae; phylum Streptophyta; class Bryopsida; order Hypnales; family Climaciaceae; genus Climacium; species Climacium dendroides. Next base: position 24,256,294 of record OX467091.1, read on the forward strand.
GATTATAATATAGGTACCTATAACATAGACACCTATAACCATTGTTTCTCTACACAAAACATGGATTTTGGATAGGCTTCAACAATCTTGTTCCTTGCCATGACTTTTTGAAATTTTTTTTGAAGATAGGAGAGCACATTAGCATCTTGAAAATATGATTTTTATTTGAATTAGTTTTTGGGAGTAACTAATTGTAGGTCCAAAACACAATTTGTTCAACAATACAAAAAAATTCAATTTTCTCTTCATAGAAAGTAGTTTTGATTCATTCTATTTAGATTGTTGATAAAAAAAATTATAGATAATATTGTTTTTTAGTCAATCTAAGCATCTCCTTGAAAAAATAAATTCTTAGAATTCCTTTCTGAACATAATTTTATAATTTTTTTCCAATTTCTTTTGACAAGGTTCGATTCACTTGCTAGAATAATCTCACAATTGAAATTAGTGTCTTTCAATTTTATCTTTGACCTTTTAATGATTTAATATTTCCTTCAATCTCACACCTACTTCTACTTAAGAATTTTTTTTTAAATGAAAATCAAATTTTTTTTTTTTTCCTATTTCCTACATTTTCTACTCAATTTGTTAGCATTAAAATTTTTAATCAATATTGTTAGTGCAAAAATTTTAAGCTAAGCAAATTTCAAGTCTTAAAATCTAGTCAAGCAAGAAACAATAAAATAAAAAAATATCTTCACTTCAAACACAAATATATTGCAATCCACATGGTCAAAGTTTTTAAAATGCCTTTGACACATTTATATACTAGTCTAATGCAAGATAATGTAGTTAGATATGTGGAAAAAAAATTCTAAAGATCTTCATACTTTGCAATAGAAATGGGATTTTTGATTGGAATTTGATGAAAAAAGACCTTAGGATTTCATAGGTTAAGGATCAAGTTATCTTCATCTTTTTGTAACACCATCCATTTGGCATAAGGCTATTAAACAAGCCTAAGTCACAATAACCCAATTCTAACATAGTATTTTTTCAAACTCAATACTAGATTTTCAAACTATCCAATGGAAATTGAACAATTCTATGAATTAACCAATGCAAGTTGAAGCATTTTGTAATTCAAGGATGTTTGATTAAGGGTGGTCTAGTGTCAAGAGCAGGTGCTCCTTTGTCCCACTACTAGTAGTAGAAACCTTAGTTTGGTAGACCAACCAATTGATCAAACAAACAACTGAATTGTGGTCTTAAGACCTATGTTTAGGCATGGATCTTGTCAAGTTCTTGACATGTCAAAATTAATTTTAAAATTCAAATTTTTTTCCACCTTGTCACATTTTACTTTTCATTAGCAAAAATGAATTTATAAATTTATAATTAAGCCAAAATAGATGGTTTGTCTAGTGAAATAAATAGAGCCAATTTTAGAGTTTAAGGCCTAGTTTTTTTAAAATCTACTAGTGAACCCTAGTAGTAACCTCAACTTTCAGAATTTGCACTTTACTCAAGTTTACAAAAATCTTCAAAGCAATTGTATTTACTTCCACTTTCAATATATAATGATATTTTCTCCAAATTATATTCAAGAATCTTTGTATGGAGAAAGTAAGTTTGTTTTAGATGTAGATATCTTTTCACAATGGAGCTATTGTAGATGGTTGGTTCATTTGACAAATTAAGTCCACTTAGACCAAGATACTAAGGTAGCAATACATAAAAGGACAATATAAAAATTTCAATGTCTTTTGTATAGATACATAGTGGATTTTCTATTCAAATAGATTAGAAAATTGTACTGACAAACGTTTTAAGTAGAATTTGAATTTTTGAGTACTTAAAAAATATGTTAAAAGTTTTCATAAGCAACACACAATAGGTCCCTACAACAATTCATAGGCTTCGTAGGACATAACACATTTAAAAATTGGAAGCAACAAATAGTGACGCATGAATAGAAGCCCCCTTGAATAGCCACTAATCTAGTTCAGTTCTAAGGAGGAGAATTGGCAATTCTACATGCAAATTTGATTGCAATGAGGCAAAAAATAGGTATTTGTTTTAAGTAGGCTTGTTGCTTGAAGGTGTTGTGAATATTCTTGTCTTTCCATCTTTTTGCTCATCTCTGTAGAAGTTAAGGTTTGCAAAATATGAACCATAGGTTCTTTTCCTTTTCCAAAAATTATGCACTAACAATGTTTCGATACCTTATTCTCTCACTTTCAAGATCTTCAACATAGTGTTTAATACTTAACAAGTAGAGTTACAAACATAGAAGTGTAATTACGTGGTAAAGGTGATGAAGGGTGATTGTGCACTAAAGAGCTTTTAACACCAATGGTTCTAACAAATTGTTGGAAGGGATTGAAGGTTGTTATCTTTAATTAGGATATTAATGAAGGAGTGTACTATTATGAGGAGCAAATTTTGTTTTGTCATGCTAAAGTTTCATGGAGATCTTTGAAGCTTCATTGATCTCTGTATAAAACGCAAAAATGTCAAAAGAGCTTCCCTTTTGTCTTCTTCAAGTCAAGCACTTGATGTATTGTATTGCCTTCATACACATGGTTTGCATGGAATGGGGATCAAGCACAAGTATTTGAAAGTTTTTAATGTATTAGTCTCCTATAACAAGAAGGAACATGGTAGAGTGTCTTCCAATGATTATGATTGGATTCTTCTATAAATGGTTGATCGCAATTAAAGTTGAAGTTTAACAAGAAGGCAAATGTCTACAACTTGGTTATAACATGCTATGAGTTGCCACTAGACTCACGATGTTTGATGGCCTTTCATAGTGTAGTGAAATTGCATAATGTTATTCTTAATGGAGCAAAGCTTGAGTTGTCACCTTATTTGGACCTTAAAATTAGAGCCAAGATTACTTTTTGTTGAATCCCAATCCTTCACCTAGGCCTAGTTTTAACAATCCATTTATGTTTACAAAAATCTATAGTCTATTCATATGTAATTATTGATATCCTTTCAATATTATTATTGTGAGTGGTATAGTCCAAATAAACTATATTAGACTCTTTAAGCATATTCCATGGTGAAATTTGTCATCTTATAGGTGGTAACAAGAAGTTTCCAATTGGATTTCATTGTCATATGCAAGTCTTCAACAACGTAGCTAGTTAGGTGGTTGGTTATGTTGGAGATGTATGGCTGTAGTACTAATTGTTGAATTGACACAATTAGGAAGTAAATAATTAATATCAGTTCATCTTTCTTAGTGGTTTGGATGGGCTGGTGTTTGAAATGAGGACAGAAAGGTCTATGCGCATTCAAGTAGTAGGGCGGAATGGGAAGGAGATTTTTAAAGGTGGCATTGAAGTTTCAGATGAAGTAAGTAGGATTAGTTTCAATATGTATTTTATTGCAACTGTAGGTTGGATACATTGCATTTTCATTTTTCTACTACATCAATTTTTTCAATAGCACTAATGAAGGATATAATTGTATAGTGTGTTTATGTTTCTCATAGATCAAAACTTTTTTATGTTTCTTTTGTTCCTTTTGAGGACATTATTTGAAGACAATATTGTTTTATATCTTTGAATTTACAAAGTAAATTTGATTGTATATCTTGCCATAAATGTTTCTTGGATCAATACATTGTAGGGAACATTCACGGATTTGAAAAAGGCTATCCAAAGACGTAGTAAGTACTTCCTTCAATCCTATTCCTTGCCCTATAATATTCCTTCATTTGAGTCTTATCACATAACATTATTTAAAAGCACTTCAAACACCTTTGACCTAATTTTGATTTCCATAAAGAATTAGGATGTATTTTAACATACTTTATAATTTTATATATAGTATAAAATACAAATATGTTGCTTCCATTTTAGAATTAATTCTTATCGCCTTCTGCTTATGGCAATATAGATAACAAATACTACCTTGATAGACAAAGAATTACCTTACCTCAACAACCAGGACAAGGCCGTCCACTTCCAATAGACAGTAGTAAAAAACTAAAGGATTGTTTCATCAACAACAATCATCCACAAGTTGTATTCAAAGACTTAGGCCCGCAAGTGTCTTATCGCAACCTCTTTTTCTTTGAGTATCTTGGTCCTTTGTTTATCTATCCCATCTTCTACTACTTCCCTCAAGTATACAATCACTTTGGTCTTCCCAAACGTACATTCACTTACCCTGTCCAAACCTATGCCCTCTATGCTTGGTGCTTTCATTACTTGAAAAGGGAATTTGAAACCTTTTTTGTACATCGCTTTAGCCGTGCTACTTCTCCACTAGCAAACGTGTATCGCAATTGTGCATATTATTGGGCATTTGCAGGATTTATTGCCTACTTTGTAAACCACCCTTTCTACAATCCAGTGAGTGAAATACAAATGTTTGTAGGCCTTGCTATCTCCATTGTGAGCCAATTTTCAAACCTCTATTGTCATTTTATATTGAAGAATTTAAGAACTGCAGATGGAAAAAATGGTTATCAAATTCCATATGGATTCTTGTTCAACTTTGTCACGTGTGCAAATTACACTACCGAGATCTTGCATTGGATTGGATTTAATGTGGCTACTCAAACCATTGCGGGGTACCTCTTTTTAACAGCGGCAACTTATATTATGACTGTATGGGCTGTCCAAAAGCATAGACGCCTAAAGAAGGTACTACATGTAAATTCTATTATTTTATCTATATTATTATTATTTAATTCTTTAAATCACAATATTATTAGGTCTTACAATTTGTGTTAAATTAATGGATGTTGTTTGTGTCATTTCAAGAATTTTAATCACTATTTAGGCTTTTGAAGAGTTTAATATCACAAAGATTATTAAGTTTGTGTATGTGAGCCAAATCTACTAATTTAGGTCAATTTTTTTTTCATAAATGTGAATTTCTATTTTTATTTTGCAATGTGAAAAATGGAAGGTTATAGACTACTATTGGAAGGTCATAGACAATCATCTATTTGTTCATTGACATTTAATCAAGTCATATTTATGCCACTTATTGACTGAAGGCTGTCAAAATGTATAAATTGAAGAGGTAGTTGTTGTTGGAAATTGGAATCAATTGTATATTTTTTAACATGTTTGTGAATGAAGAGTCTCTTCATTGCATTGATAATTTGAAGTATAGTTGTGTGATTTGCCAATACCTAACTGAACAATCTATTTGAGTACAACCTATGATATTATGCCTTGTTTTGAATGTCTTTCTCAAGTTTGTACACTATAGCCACTACCATTCCCTAAAGAAAAGGATTAGTAATCTAGATTTTAGTACATCAAATACAAGATAAATTGTAGATTTAATTGCATTAGATGAAAATTAATGTGCCACAATGATTAGGTTTTTAACTCATTTGCAACTTTAAAAGTAAAAAAAAAGTGCCTCACTAAATTTTAAAAGACATTTATTACTAAGGCATCTTGTAATTATTGTAATTCATGGTGTATAGTGTACCTAACATAGAAACTTCTTATTAAGAGCTTACATTGTTGCATTTCCATTTTTTGCAGACGTTTGATGGTCAAGATGGGCGAAAGAAGTATCCTCAAAGATGGGTGATCCTTCCTCCATTTGTATAAGATTGCACAATTTATCCTATTATCTTATTGGTGAAGATGCAAAGTTTGTATTACTTGTAAAGTTACATAATGCTTCTACAAATTTATCTCTTTTTGTATATTTTTATTCAATGTAATTTTTTTTTTAATATTGCACTAATTCAAAACATTGTGACTTTACTAATGTAGTGCCATGCATCCACCAGTAGATAAAGCAATATAGTCAATAGAGTGAAAAATTATATCAACAATTTGCAATTGTTGAGCTTGCTATGATGATTGACTTCTATCTTGCAACCAATCATTCTTTTTTGGGCTAGATATCCCTACATATTAACAAATGTTTAATTATTTCATTGGAAACATATAGAATATTAAAGAACAAGAATGCAATTATAGTACTACATTTATAGAGTTTTCTATTTTGTCAATTTTCATAATTTGTTTGTTTATATTTAATCAACACAATTATTAAGCAAAGTTTGAATTGGTAGCTTCAATGCTACATTTAACTACTTTTAGACTAATAAATGAATTCTGGACAAAACATCGGAAGATCTCCTGATACAACATCTGGAGATCTCTAGACACTTATATAGATATTCAAATCTTTCTAGTGATCTTCCAATGTCTTGTATAAATCTTCCGACATTTTGCATTATATCTTGATGACCATTTTTTTTCTCTTGATGACCATTATCAATTTTGAACTTTCAAAAGTCCAAAAATAATTAAATATGGCATTTCAACCAAATTAATAGAGATATGCAAGCCAAAAATGAAAGAAGATAAATTTTTTGCAACCTCATGTGAGGTAATTCAACTTATTCTAGACTAAGAATTTCACCTACAATGGGCTTGTCCAAACTTGTCTTGAGTCAATATTGTGTGTTGTAAAAATTTTCTGAGAAATGTAATTTTGAGTTTTAGTATTTTGATTTTGGCATGAAAGGCTAGATTTATGAGATTATCAATACAATGACACCAATGGTTTTATCAAGTTGCAAGGTTTCATTGAGAAGCTCTATAGATATCACAAGAATTTTACAAAAATGAAGGAATGACAAATATTGATATTTTATACATTCATGTTAATTTTATTTTGAATTTTGACATTGAATTTTCATGTTGCATCATTGTTTATCTACATAATTAAAGTTGTTTTAGAAAACAATTACCTTGTGAAAAATGATAGGTGCTTTAGAAAATAATTACCTTATGAATAATGCTTAAGACTTGAGTCTTTATTCAAAATCATATCGATATATCCCTAAATCCAATTTGGAAAGTAAATTGCAATAATTTGCAATATTTTGGAAAGTAAGATTAGTACCAAAGTTCATGTAAAGTTTGTGCAATTCTTTTCCATTGTAAGACAATATCATCACATTTGAATAATTGAACATATATCTCGGAAGAATAGTGAATGTTTCATCTATAATCTATAAATTTATGGATGAAAATAATATCATCACTGCTACCTTGGAAAATTGAAATGAAATCTTTGATTGCCAAACAATGATTGCCATCTCATTGTGTTGAAATGTGACATCTATCAATTTTACCTACAAATTGTATTTTATTCAACTCTAATTTTTGGAATATTTTTTGAGTTTTATCAATTGAATTTTCCTTCAATTCTCATATTGTATTTTCTCAAGTACCAAGTTTAGTTATTTTCTCTATTTTTTAGTTTATTCCAAATGAATATATAGATTTTTTCACTAATTTTTTTTTTGATGTTTTCTAATTGCAACCAATTTTTTTCCCAATTCCACCAGCTAACTTTGAAATAGCATCCAACCAATTTTTTCTAAACACTAAATAGACTCTTGTAAAAAAAAACTAACCAATTCTAATATTTCTTCATTAACAAGGGTATGAGGTAAGTTTTGAATGGTTTGTCTAGGTTTATACTGGTAGTCTAGAATAGGGCTTCTTTTGGTTTTCTGGTGCTAGATTGCACTAGAAAAAAATAATTTGGTTTTAAACAAAATGTTCAAAAATTTGGATGAAATCAACACATTGTAGATGAAAACCTATCAAACACTCATACTATATCTGGTAAGAATCATTAAAAGTTGCATTAATGCAATTTAGACATAATTCTTAAATGTTCAGTTGTCTCGTGATATTCTTCTATAGGTGGTACCATTAAGGTAGGAGGTCCTTAAATTGACCAAGTTCTAAATGCGTCTTCTATCTAGGAATGAGTGACATGCTCCTTGAAATATCTATTATTGTCATTGATGAGGTAGGTAGGCTTAAATGGGCAATTTATGGACCTCCTTCCTTACCCCATTGTCTAAATAAATTATAATACTAATTTTAAATCCTACTAAGGTAAAAGCACCCAATCCGTCCCTATACCTAAATCTATCACGATGTACTAAGGGTGCACATTTTCTTAGTAAGAATGTACTTCGTCGATACATTATGACAAAATTGGGTACATGAATGGGATTGGATGCATTTTCCTTAATTAAAGGTCTAGGACTATACTAGTAGTCTAGACCAAGGCTTTTTTGGCTTTCTAATGACAGATTGCACTAGAAAAAAATAATTTGGCTTAAAAAAATAAGAAAAATGCCCCAAAACTTGGATGAAATTGCCACATTATAGATGAAAACTAAATTATAGACATGTAATATGTGCTAATGTGATATTTTCTATTCAATATGTGGATGAATGTTGAAATTTGAAGCACCATTGCAACATTTTATATTGTCACTTTAGCACTTCTTAAAAATGAAAAAAATGACGTGGTCTGAATTCCTTGGAGTTTGTTTTAAACAAAACATCAAGACTTTCATAAATTTTATCTATTTTCTTTGAATTATAACTGCACAATTTTAACACCTAAATGTCCAAGCCTTTTGAACTATGTTTTTCTAAGAAAAAAGAACGTGGGCTTATAGTTATCTCCAATGAAGTAAATTTTTTTTTCAAAATATAACTGAATAGATGTTTAAAGAGTTTGTTTATTATTGTCTTTACCAATTTTGAGTGTAAAACTGTATAATTAGATCACAATAAGAGAAACATATGTATCCTATTTTTAGTATGCTATCCCTTCCAACAATGTTTGAAAAATTTGCATATAGGATTTTGGGAGGATTGGAGGTGACATGAATTACTAAAAGTTGTGTTGGCACACTAAAATGCACTTTCAAAAAACTTGAAGTTCAAATGAAGAGCTATCAAACTCGTTATACAATTCACTTTGTAATTGCTGAAATGCAATTTTTTTTTATAAGTAGAAATTGCAAATAACTCCAAATCAACACTTGCATGTTTGATTTTCAATGGTGAAAATTATGAAAACACTTTACTCTTTCCATTGGAACCATTTTCAAAACATTGGACACAATCATATAATTTTTTAGATCTCCAATCAAGTGAAATTGACAAACTTTGTTCAAAGCTGGGAAATGAAGTAAAATTGGCAAGCTTTACTCTTCACTAATGATACATATAATGCATTTGAGGACCCTTCAAAAATCAAATATTTACCTTTTTAGTGAAAAATAAAAGCTTCTAACAAATAACCTTCAAAACTGCTCGTGAATTTTTTTTAAATGGTCTAAGGAATTAACTGCCCACACCAAAATAAGCTTGGAATTTTAGATTGACCATATATAGTTGATTGGGTAGTTAGGATTAATCCCTTAGCATTTGAATCCTTTCTTCAATTATTTGCCTCAGTTTCATCAAATTCAATATACAAAATGTATGGTTTTAAAAAAGTCAAGCATTGGCTTGGAAGATTGAAAAGTTTTTGTAGTAAAAAAAGCCCTTAGAGCCTCCTATTCATTGTTTAGTATTGGGACGTCAAAGTGCTTAAGGGTTAAATTGGAGGTGCTTGTTGATCATTTAGGGAAAAAAAATAATACTATATCACAAGAGGATTGAAAGATTACAATGTTTGACTACGAGGAGATAAAAATTTGAAAGTCATTTGTGCCTTTCAATCTTCTTCTCATAACAAGTCAAATTGAAAATCATGGTTATAAAAAACTATGAGGCTAAAGGATATAATGTGTACAACCAAAAACCAATTTACAGAATTTCCAAATATATGGTACAATAATATTGTAATGAATTTGCAATGTGTTTTTTCCTTGAAGATCTAATCTATTTGAGAATCAACTCGGGGAGCTTATAATAGTACTAAATTGGAAGTTTGCAATGCCCTCCCCTTAAATAGAATCTTGAATAGAAAAATTGAGATTTTCCTTTGAAGTCGGATTTTTTTATAGTGAGAATAGGTTTGAAAGAATATTCACCTAAAAAAAATTCTACATCTAGTGATTAGGGGAATTTTTTTATTTAGCTTCAACATTTTCATCAACACCAAAATGTTAACATTTGACATCAAATTTGAATTATGTATGTGAATTGCTTGCGTTTTGCATGATTATTTCTTAATCCCCGTAATGTGTGTCTATCCCAAATCAACAATGGTTAAAATACAATACCTTCATTTGAACCAGAAAGTGTTACAAAAACTAAGTTATAGATTACGAAATATGTATACAATCAAAATATGAGATCCCAATGTTGGTTCTAGGTGCGCCTGCAGAATTACTTCAAAAATTCATAACTTATTCATACGGTGTCCAATTAATGCACGCTTAAGTGCCTTGAATTTCTCTTCCACTAGACAATAAGATCCAATAAAAACAAATTCATATTTCATTATAGAAAATATGCTTAGTTGTAATTAGTGACTGACGGTTATAGGTGCTCATACCTTAACAAAACGCAGAGGCGACAGTCTGAAACAGACCTACCACATGACATACCATAACTAGCTACTCCAACCGTATGCCGCCCGCCGCAGTCGCGCGCTTGCGACCAACCAACCTCAGCCACCCTTTCCAGGTTGCATCGGCCTCGTCGCCCGCAGAGGTTTTGTACTGTGTGAGCACCATCTCGAGGGGCTCCTTCAGAAGAACTAGAGCTCCTCCTTCTTCATCACTTCATCTCCACAGGGGTACAACCGTTTGCAGGGAGGGACTCCAGAAGGGCATGCAGCAAGTGCGGGAAGCATAATGATGTCGCAGAAGAGCATTTTGGTTCAAGTGGTCGGTCGCAATGGCAAGGAGATCATCAAAGGAGGAGTGCGAGTCCCGGAAGAGGTAGCGCTTCTTCTTCTTCTTCTTCTTGCTTGATTGTTCCGTCTCGTCGGGATTCGTCACGTGTGACCATCAGTATTGGTTTTAATCCAGCAATGTGTAATGGTGTTTTTGGTACTGACGGTTCGGCATTGGCTATTTGAGGTTCTAGGTTGTCAGAGCATGTCTCCCGGATAATCCAGACTTGTGGTGTTTTTCGTGCTTTTTTTTTTTTTGCAAGAGGAGAAGCTGTCTGTTCCTACTTTTTCACAATTGGTATTGATATGTGGGGAGGCTTTTAGGCAACTTTGAGGTGTTATTTGTGGTGAGGTGGCTTGAAAGATTTTTCGGAACAAGTATAGTGCAGAGAGTGTCTTTTGAACTCCGCCTTTGGAATAGTGATTGGCTTCTGGTGTCCAGAAGTTTGGACCAGCAAGGGTGTGGTTGAGAGTAGCTTTGTGTAGCTCTGTATGAGTATTGGATTTTGTCCAACAATGTGAGAGAAGGGTGTCGTTGTTTTGTGATTGGCTTTGAGGTTTTAGGTTGTACTTCGGTCCAGAACTTGTCACTCGGATTTCCAAAGGTCTGTCTATTTTATTTTTCACTATTGGTGATGATTAGGCCTATAGGCAGCTGGTGTTGCAGAGATTTTGTGGAAACAGAGGAGTTGCATTGTGCATGTTGTATCTCACGATGGTTTGAGACTTTCGAATAAGCGATTTTGATCGGCGTCTTGGATCGAGAACTTTTGTGTCTGGGTCTTTTGGATCGATTTCAGCTGGACTGATTCAAGAGAGTGTTCCTTTTCGAGAGTGTGACTGTGTTTTACATCCTGCAGTCTCTAATAATTTTATTTCGATTTTGAATGAAATGCAGGCAACTCTCGAGGATTTGAAGAAGGCAATCCAAAGTCAAAGTAAGCCATCTTTCATCCCAAAACTGTGTGCTTGTTTGTTGTGTCTTGTACTCGAATCTTGGTCTTCATAGCACGCCCAGACTTCTTCAATGTCACGCCAAGCTTGAATCAATGAAGTTCTCTGAGAGTCGATAGTGTTGCATTTGAAAGCGACATCAATGAAGTACTTAAGGTCGCAGGAGTCAGGAAGGTGGTCTGGAATCCTTTTCACACTCGTGAAACTCCTTGTCATCACATTTGTATGGGACATAACAAGAGTGATAGTGAGAGTACAAAGGGAGGTTTGAACAAGGTACCTCTGTTCCCTAGGAATGATGAGAGAACGAAGCATGTGATACAGAGAAGGTGATATTAAAGAGGTCTTAGTACAGTTGGTGTCTTTCTATTTATTTGTGTTATTTTCACGTTTATCCCATCCTCTGTATGCTATCAAGTCCTTGGTAACATCGAAGTTGACAATCGAAGTGTAGAACAAGGTCCAAACCCACTAGTCTGATTTGATCATGGCGTTGCAGATCGCAAATACTACCCAGAAAGACAACGAATCACACTGCCTTTGCAACCCGGGCAGACTCGTCCAACTCCAGTAGATGAAACTAAGAAGCTGAAAGACTCTCTGTCCTCTGATGCCCCAACAGTGGCATTCAAGGACTTGGGACCCCAAGTATCATACAAGATACTATTCTTCTTCGAGTACCTCGGCCCCCTGCTCATCTTCCCCTTCTTCTACTTTTATCCTCAGGTGTACACCTTCCTGGGTCTACCTGAACGCAAGGTGATTCACCCCGTGCAGACATATGCTCTCTATGCATGGTGCTTCCATTATGCCAAGCGTGAGCTTGAGACTTTTTTCGTGCATAGGTTCAGCCATGCCACTTCCCCTATCTCAAACGTGTACCGCAACTGTGCATATTACTGGTTGTTTGGAGCCTACATTGCCTACTTTGTGAACCATCCTCTGTACACCCCGGTGAGTGAGAAGCAGATGTACATTGGGTTTGGCATTTCAGTTGTCAGCCAGCTCGCCAACTTCTATTGTCACATTCTATTGAAGAATCTGAGGTCTCCGGATGGGAAGGGTGGCTACCAGATTCCCACTGGATTCCTGTTCAATTTCGTGACGTGCGCGAATTATACGACTGAGATTTGGCAGTGGATTGGGTTCAACATTGCTACCCAGACCGTGGCAGGTTATCTCTTCCTTGCTGCTGCTGGGTACATTATGACCGTCTGGGCTCTTCAAAAACACAAACGTCTCAAGAGGGTGAGCTTTCTCTCTACGCCCAGACCCTCTTCAATGTGACAGCCTAAATGCTCATGATTCTCAATGGAGTTCTGTAACATCTACAGCGTTGCATGTAAAAGTGACATTAAAGAAGACCTTGGGGTTGCAAGAGTGAAGAAGGTGGTTTGGTACCCTTTTTTCATTTGTCTAACTCTTTATTTTCACATTTGTATGCAACTTCTTCCGACAGAACAGAGCATGATAGTGAGAGTGCAGAGCTTGTTCTGAATTCCTTCTTCGCACATTTCTATGCAACTTCATGAGACGGATACGGAGAGTACAGAACAGGATTTTAATCTAGGGAGAGAACAGAGGATGTGATATTAAGGAGATCTGGGTGGAAACCTTCCAATTACTCTTTGGAAGAGTGTCACTTCGTTTTTTGTTTTGTTTTTTCAGTACGCTGGACGATGTGACCTATCAACCTCTAGCTTGGTCTGTGCTCCTGATTCTATTCGGTGTTCAGTTTCTTATTGTAGTTGTGGATACGATTTTGCAGACATTTGATGGCAAGGATGGACGGAAGAAGTACCCTCGGAGATGGGTGATCTTCCCACCTTTGTTGTGAGCCCGGTGGAGGCCTCTTGAATTTATTAAATTTAGCGTCAGGGAGGCAAGTGTTTGAGCGGTCTGATTCAGCAAATTGACCATTACAGAGTACTTCCGGGTTTCTACTGGTCAATGGCGGGTACCACTGTCCAGAGAAGTTTATTTTCTTTTGGAAGTGGAGCTCCAATGTACTCTCTTTGAAATTTGACGTGCATCTGATTTGTATTGACTCGGGTGTTTTTGTTCACGGATCCCGTGTGTGGCTACTTGTTTGTTTGCATTACTGAGTTATCAGTGCAGTTGCTGTGCCGTTGATTAACTTACCGGTTTTGTTGCTGGAAATACGTAAACCGACTCATTTTGGAGTTTTGGGGCACTATTTTGATATTGCACTCTTCTAGAGGTCAGTTCTAACATAGTGTAGGTGATGCTTTTAGTTACGTCTATTGTTATCTTAAAAGTTGTTTGCGGTTGGGGTGTTGTAGACGCCACCTTCAAAAGGTGGCGTCATGAAGTTTGGCACCTGCCGTCTAGGTTCGCATGGCTAAAGCTATGTTAACAGTTGGTGTTAGGGAGGGTCTTTGGAATGCAGGTTGGTATGCCTTCGGATTCGATTCACTTTGCCAACAACACTCCCGATGCCATTTGTAAGCATACCTTTTACATAGCATATCTACATGTTTTTCATTCACATTTGGCTTTAGGATTGGAGTTTCTCCTTTTTCTTCTAGGGCTTGTTTTCATCCAATCTACAGAACCTGGCATACTCGCTTTATGATGCATTTTTTAATTTCTTACACGTCTCCCATAACTCGGGTGGGACATTGAAGAGAGCAAGCTTATCTCCAGGACTTATCATGAAGTAAGCCCTGAAAGGCCCATTGTCCCCTCAGGGGCCTAAATGGATTTTAGGCAGGTTCATATGAACTTAATTTTAGTGAAACTTTTTGAAACTTTCTTATAAGATAGAAACCCTTGTTAGCTTTTTTTTTTTTTTTTTTTTCAATCGATGCTTGGGAGCAAAAGTTATACTACAGAAAGCCCCAATTTTCATTTAGTGGGTAGGAAAATAATCCACAAAAATTTGAAATTAAATTAACTCTTTTTTCTTTCTTCTAGATTGTATTTTTGTCTACATGATAAGCTTTGATTCATTCCATTTGAATTAGTGAAGTGAAAGTTATGAACAATCTTGTTTTTTGGGCAATATGAGCATCTTCTTGAATAAATAACTTATAGGATTTGTTTTTGAATGTAATTTTCACAGTTTTTCACAAAACATTGTTTGACAAAGTTAAGTTTGCTTGCTAGAACAATCTTGCAATTGAGATTATTGTATTTCTATCCCATCTTAGGGCTATGAGTAATTTAGTTTTTTTCAATCTTGGATTTATGTCTATTTAAATTTTTTTTAAAGAATGAAAATCAAGTTGTTGTTTTTTAAAAATAATTTTTCTAGACTTTCAATTCAATTCTTCAATACAATTTTTTTTCAAATCCAAAGTCTATAGTACAAAAAAATTCACAAATGGTGGTCAAAGTCATTTGAGATTGTTAGTGTTCCAAAAAAAACAAAAAAATATTTTGAATGCTAGTATCTCTCAATCTATACAGTCAAACTTTATGAAATTTTTACCATATAATCATAGATAGTTAAAATACAAGATCCTATAGTTAGGTTCTAAACTTGTTTGTTTGTTTCTTTGAACAAACACCTTTTGGAGGTTATCAAATTGGCTATTGTGAAGCCATTCATTGTGTACCCTACTTCATTTTGGAGCAACATCCACATTAGGGGCACCTAGTTACAAGGGAAGAAAATGTTTGTTTGTGCTTGTCTATAAAGTTTGTAAGGGAGGCAATCCATTTCTTTTTAGCCTTGCATTTTGGCTATCTAAATTATTTTTTTTTTCATGTAGGAAGAAATGAATAGTGATTAATTATGGTGTAGTCGTTGCAAGTGTGGTGCATTATGATTGGCTAAAAGATTCTCAATATTGCAACCAATCTTTGGTGGATTTTGTAGCTAGTATTTGGTTGGAAATAGGAAATAGGAAATAGGAAATCTATGTGATCAATATGAAAATCTTTAACTAAAAATTCATAATAATTACAATGAAATTATAAAAAATTATGGAATCTTTCCAATCTCTTTTAATATATGGGGAAAATTTTGTACTTTGGAAATCCAAGTTCTAGATACATATAATTGCTTAAGTGGTTGGACATGGGTCATATATACTGAAATCTTTATTTGTCAATCAAATTACTATATGATTATGTCAAATTCATTACATTGGTGTAGAAATAATTTAATTTTTAGAATTTGGATAGTTTAGCAACTTTTTGTGATTTTCTTGGCTTTCAACACTACTTTTTCAATACTCCCAATTTTGAATTGATTTTTTTTATTCATGTGTAAATGTGTTCATTTATTCTAAATTTTCTCAAGAATATTTTTTTGGATATTCAAAATTGGCACCAATGAAATTTTTTTCAGATTTTTAGAAATAGTTGTATAATTTTTAAAATTTTACATATGTTCCAAATTTCCCCTAGTTATTTATGAAATTGACTTACACATAGGTTAATGATGTTAATTGATAGCAACTTCAACTAGTAAGTCCTACAGTGACCTTTTCTTAGCACACATTATTTTTTTTCTTTCTATGACATTAATTTGTTGGTACTCCCAATAGGCTACCACTAATTTTTCTTCCTTTGAAGAAAATAATAAAATAACTACACCTAGAATTGCACAAATAAGCAAGTCAACATGGTTTCCATTATTATATTGGATTTTTTTGGTGGGATCTAGTTGGAAGCCAACTAGCAACCATAGACTCTCATAAATAGTGGAAGCACATTTTAGGCAAGAATCTAGCCTATGTGGTTTCAAAAAACATGTGATTTAAAGTGTAGTTAGCTTAGTTCATGAGGAATAGGCCTTCTTTGGGATGCCTTTGGGATGCCCTCAGTGGACATTATAATTTCAAATTTTGAAACTTCTAGGAAGGTGATTTTGGTCCTGAGATCATCATAAATAACTTGAGAATTGAGATCATCATAAATAACTTGAGAATATATTTTCAATAACTACACCCCATGGATGGTGATAGTAGGTGCCACCATTGATACCTTCTATTGAAAGTAAACTCTGACTTAGACAAGTAATCAATAGGGCTTTTTTTTCATTTTTTATGAAGTGCCAAAGTGGCAATATAAAATGTTACAATGGTGCTCCAAATTTCAGCATTCATCCAATATTTGGATAGAAAATATTACATTTGCACATATCACATATCTCTAATTCTATTTTCATCCATAATCTATCAATTTCATCCAAGATTTTTTTTTTCAATTCGAAGTTTTCTATCAAAAGAAACTTCACGAGTTTTTGCCATTTTTTAGCTGAATTATTTTTAGAGAACCCAAAAAAAAAGCCCTGGTGATCAGTAGCCAATATGGAACCTCAAGTATTGTTGCAATCAGAGCTCATTGGGATTGAGACTAACCCTGTTGAGAAGGACTCCTACTTTTGTGTATCAGCTGTGGAAACATCGTCACCATGGTCAAGCACGTCATGCGCCCAGCAAGACCTATCCAGAAGCCAGCAACAGCCGAGGGCAGTGAGGATGGCCCCTTCACCCGCCTGTAGCTCTCCACCACCTGCTGGAACGTTTCCGAAACCGCCACACACAGCAACGACATCATCATCTTTGTAAGAGCAGGTTTTTCGCTGTCCTCGTACCCAAATTGGTTGCAGCACCTTGACGTTTCTCTTTCTGGTTCCTTTGCTCCTGTGGTCATTGACGTGGGGTCTTGAACGAACATAGTCTTAATGTACGCTGGCTCCACCAAAGAATTGGAGGTCTTTCTCAGTTCCTGGGAGCATTTGGGAGCTTCTGGATTGAGCGTTTTGTTGTCGTGGTCTGTGGTGAGCGGCGACCAAGCGTGCTCGAGTTCACTGTGGAGGTCGACTAAGCCATGGGATTGAATCTCCTCCTTCGCCCATTTTAGAAACTCTGTTGGTCCTCCGCAAACGAGGCGGATGACAAGGTCTTGCTGCTGCTGCAGCAGGAGATGGATTTGGGTCTCTTTCTCCGTTAGCTTTCTCCCTGCCTCCTCTGCAGCTATCCTGTTCTCTTCCAGGGCTTTTCCTAGTCCCTCTATGTCCCTGCAATCAGTCAGTCTACGAAGTCATCACTAACATGAAGCATAACGTTCTTGAGGATGTGCAGACTTTTCATGTAGAATGAAGTGGTGATAGAGAATTATAAATTTTTGTACCTTGATGATCTGTCGTGCTCTCTGGTCAAGTCGGCAAGAGCGTACTGACATTCCTCTTGGACCCTCTGCAATGCAACAGTGGCTTCATGAATCTTTAGTTTCTCAACCTTCACAGACTCCTGCTCAGCCTCCATAATCTTCGCCATGGGAACTAACATGCCCATGATCACCGTGTGCAAGCGCTCTTCCGCTTCACTGTTCTCCGATCTAGCGTATTGAGTATCAGCAATTTCCTGTGCACGCATCCAAGAATAAATCTCATCAGAAGAAGAGGAGAAACGAAGGCTTCATACCCATGTGAATGAAGAGTCTGTTGGGATGGTTCAACATAACTCTGTTGTCATATGAGAATCCTTAATCAACATTGTTTAAATGACAAACTCCTGGAAAGGACTATGAATGTTCAAGGATACTAAGGCATTGTAAATTATCAATAGTGGATGCTATTTGGAGAAGTCATTCATTTGTCTAAATATCAATACCTAAAATTGACCATTGTTTTGAAGGCATAGGAATTGTCAATAGCAAGAGTCATTTGGAAAAGGTATTGAACATGTGTCAATTTTGTGCTCATTATATTCTTATCACCATGTTGTTATGGTTTATATGTAGGTGACCCTACTATCAATTATTAGTAAGTTCTATTCAAATGAACTTTGGAAGTGAATCCCTCTCACAAATAGGATTATTCAATGAGGAGAATCCAATTTCCAACAATGTCATAATTCTAACATCTCAATATCTTTGACCATGATTGCAAATCATCTAAACACTAGGTCTTCTCTTTGCCTTTAGTCACTTGAAAAAAAAATGAACCTTGACTATTTTTACATATAGAAGTCAAATTATACATACTTAAATGTGTTAAAGAATTCCATTCCAATTGCTAACTAGTCTAATAACAAATTTATTCTCATTTTAATTTTTTCAATCATTTTCCAAAAGAACTTTAAACCTTCAAAACTTTTGTATATAGAAGTCAAATAATACATCTAGAAAGGATGCCAATGACCTAGCATATGTCATTTCAATACTATAAGGTTGTAGTTCTAACCATGTTTTGGTTAGTACATAGTGAATGATCAATGGTTGTTGATTTGGATGTACTCTACCTATTGTAAATGCATTTGAATCCCATTCCAATTGCTAAAGAGTCAAAAAAATTAAGAACTATTCTTATGTTAGTTTCCAATCATTTACAAAAAAACTCACTTTGAACCTTGACAACTCTTGCATAAGGAATCCAAACAATACATACTTAGACACATTAAGGAATCCCATTCCAATTGCTCACAAGTCTACTAATGAGATCTTTACTCATGTCAAATTTTCAGTCATTTCCAACAAGAACTTTGAACATTCACAACTTTTGTAAACAAATTCCAAATAATACATACTTAAATGAGTTAAAAGATGCGTTTGAATCCCATTTCAATTCCAAACACGTCTTTAAAAATTAAGAACTATCCTCATGGCAGTTTCCAATTGTCTACCCCAAAAAACTTTGAACCTTCACAACTTCTGCATTCGGAATTCAAATAAGACATTCTTGGATGCGTGACAATCCCATTCCAATTGCTAACAAGAATCAACAAAGACTCAACAAGCCCATATTCAGAAAGGGAAGGAGAATGGAAGTGTAACCACATACCACCAGCAGATGCTGTACCGAGGTCTCACTCCAAACAGCAGGATACTTGCGCATGAATCTCTCCAGCGCGTGCATCATTTTGATGGACATTTCTTCTCTATCAATCTCCTCAACCTCACTCAACCCTTTCGGCAATCGACGTGGGGACTTGTAACAAATGGCCTTGCCCGCATGCTTCCTTGCAGGTAGCATTATCAACTCTCGCCAAGGATCAAGCAATTAATTCAACTTAGTTTCCCAGTTCTTACAACCACTCAAGTTCACATAGCTTTTTACTGTACCAGGATCTTACTTCAAGAGATTTGCAATTGAACTGCCGAAATTTAGAATTCAGTTGCTAATTGCTAATTCGATCGACTTCGGAAGGGCTAAAGGGTTCACGGTTTTAAAATGACCCATACTTGAATGGATCGGATTACAAGTGAAAAGAATAGAAAAGAAAAGTTTATGTCGTCAGAAGAAGTTTGGTCAAAGTAACAAATGAAATTGGACAGAAGAGAGTCTCCACTTGACCAACTCGAAGTGATTAGAAAAACAGTAAGCTTATGTTGCCATTCATTTGGAACGATTTCGATTTGACGAAACAGTTGCAGAAGGCGATCTATCTTTCAGGAGTTTCAATTGACGTTTACGAGTGCTCTTGCACATTGAGGAGATCAAAGAAGCTTTCTAACTGACGATCGGCGATTATCTACAGAAGGAATAATCAAAATCTTGCAGGTGTATTGCGATTACTACACGATGGAGTGCGTGCACCATACACGAATCCTGAACCCCTTCCTATTTCGAAACCAGAGTGTGAGCAACAATCTGAAAAAGATCAATTCACAAACGGAAATCCTGCGCATAACAGTTCGCAAGAATCGTGATCTCAAAACATCACTACAGAAATTACCACAACAAGCTCGATCGTCCCAATAACACGAAAAGTTAGCGTGAGGAAATGATCACACATAAGCTTAAAAAATCGGAAAGGCAATTGAGTAGAATTAGAGATTCAATTCAACACTGACACGATCTTGACACGAAACGGTCTTTCAGACGACACTTGCTTTATCCACAGGGGGAGAGTTGGCGTAGACCGACTCCAAGGCCGGGAGTCATACCTCGGGAGCTTCATTATAAGAAAAATATTCCCCCAAACAACAAACCCTAAAAAAGCGGACCCGCTCACTGGTACCCCTGACACTGTTCAAGGCCAGCTGCCGGTACCAAGTGGGACTGCTTTCACACTGGATCTCTGGGAGGTGGAAGCTTTTGCTGGTGAATGATTCATTCCAACAAACGTTGGATTCATTGTTGCTTCGGATCTTCTAGGGTTTGGTGATGCCGCTGCTCAGGATTAACGCTTTGTTGCGTTTTGATTGAGCTTTCAAAGGTTTGGTGGTTGCGTGCTTCCGCTATGGTGGCTTTTTTGTAGTGTTTTGTTTTTTGTTTTTTTTCGAACGTGGTTGTGATTTGTGGAGGTGAGGACGAAGAAAGCCTCTGTTTCGGGTTGCAGAAAAAAGCTCGGGCACCCTGGCGATGGCGTTGGGAGCTCGGTGGTCGCCCAAGGCTCGAACGGCGGGTTGGGATGACTTACGAAAGCAGGTAGGGATCAAACCTATTCTTAATCCTCGCATTCAGATGCCTTTAATGAAGGCAATGCGTGTAAAAAGATTGAGAGGGAGAAAGAGAGATAGAGATGCCGTTTGGGGTTGTGACCTAATAAACTCAAAGCTCCGAGGCGGAGCACATCTGAAGAATTATCGTAAGATTTTTGAAGGAAGACGAGGCAGTCTCTTCCTTTCTTTCAACCGCGTGCCTTGCAAAGTTTCGTTGAGCTTCAGCATTCTCTCTCTCTCTCTGGCTTTCTGTCTTGCTCTCTCTGTCTGTCTGGCTCTCTCTCTTCATCTCTCTCTCTGTCTCTCTCTCTCTCTGTCTCTCTGTCTGGGGTATAGATCGGTTTTCTTCGGCCTCCATGTTTCCCATTCTTTCAGTGGATGCAATAAATGAGAATTTTGAAAATTAGATTTCCTGCTCGATTTTCAGTTAAACCGAACTATGATTTCGATGCACTCAGATCTTTTTAAAAACGACCTTCTTAGAAAGAGATTCTAGAATATGTTGCAAACTTTCCATACCATCATCAATTGTAGCACACGTATCTCATTTTCAGACTTTGTCATAGTGAAAAAGTTGGGACCTCAGGTACTATGATTAAAGAAGTATGAGTGTCCTGATTTTTGCGAACACGGATGGAAGCGTTGAGTCGCCTATGCCTGTTCTTTTAGCTTCCTTCGCTTGAGAGATCTGAAGAAGTGGACAATTTAAGAGATTTTTCTCGAGGGGCTGTGTGAATTTCTAAAAAGCATGAACCTCAAGGGCGTGACTGTGATTTGAACAGAAAAGGTGTCATTGCTTTCTATGTGTGCGCTCCTTAGACCGTTTGAGAGTATTGACAACTTCACATTTCAGTCCACATGATTTTTGTTAAATGGTTTTCAGGTTCTTTTAATAATTTCGAGTGCAGGCAAGGAAACTGGAGAGTGAGCTGGACGTGAAGCTGTCGTCGTTTCGGAGAGGAGGAACACCGAAGGATGGGCAAGGAGATGGAAGTGAGGCCGAAATCGAGCGATTGCTGCAGCAACTCAACGAAGTGAACAAGCACATGCAGAACTGGGTTTCCAATGCCGGATCGGACGTTCTTTCGCACACGCTTGCACGGCACAGCAACATCCTGCATGAACTAAGTCAGGTTAGCTTTTGGTCCTCTCCTTGAATAATAATTCAACAAACTGCAATTCTTCGTCCTTAGCTTCAGGAATCACACTGTAGGTGGAGATCTTGCGTGGTGCTTTTGTGGATCAGTTACATCTAGAGTGATTTGAGAACGTTTTGATTAGGTTCCTAGTGACAGTGTTTTTGCTACTTTAAAGCTGAGGTCTAATCCTGAACATAAAAAAGTTACATCTTCAGTGCAACTTAACTAGGAAATATGCTATAGGGCCTCGCATAGCTTTGTAGCTGCGCTATGAAAGGGTCATAGTCTCTCGTAGTGTAGATAATTGTTATGTATGCTGTGGCTGTGTGCTTTCTTGCTTGTCAACCCCCCAGCAAAGCTTGGTACCGAGTTAAGGGCCTCTTTAGGTTGTAGCGGTTGAAGCAATAAGCTTGAGATAACAAGAATTTTGACTCTCTGAGTGGTGCAAGAATTATTTTAAAATTGTTCAATGACAATGAGCACATTGGGCATGATGTGGGTTATAGCTTTTAAGCTTGTTGCAAAGTATATGCAGAGTATAGTACCTTTGCAAAGTATAGTAGCCATAAAAGTAGTAAATATGGGCTTGCCATTCCTGATCTGTAATGGCAGTTTCGTAATTCAGTCGTGTTTTTTCATTCCTCTTAGGAGTTTGCAAGGATACGTGTCAATGCAAAAGCCAGTCGGGAGCACGCGGAGCTTTTGCAGCATTTCAGCAGAGGTGATGAGAGAAATGGTTTCATGGATGACGGTGACTTTGGTCTTCAACAACAATCTCTTCTGCGGGAACAAGCAACCATCAACAGAAGTACTGCTCAGGTAACAAACAGCACAAAATGTTGACCTCAATAATTACAAGAGGTCTCAGTAATGTATATTTTCCAAATTCAGTGGGGTCACCTTGGAAGGGATCCACACTAATTTTCGCCCACTGCAATTGAACGCCGCCAATATATTTGGTTTATTACAAATGAAGTCTACTGGACATGAATTTTAGTTTCAGCAGAAATTTTAACAAGCACTTGAACAGTTTATTTGGTTGCATTGAATTATATCTATTGCGGTCATCAAATTGGGACAAGATTGTAACATTATTTGGCGATTCTCTCTCGGTGCAGATGGATTCTGTCATTGGTCACGCTCACGAAGCATACAATGCCTTGAGATACCAACGGTCCGCATTTGGGGATATCTCAACAAAAATCAATACCATCAGCAGTAGACTCCCATCGGTAAGCTTCTCTGAACTTTGAAGTGCCCAAGCTAAAAAATTGGAAATTATCTTTGGAAGCTAATGTCCAATCTTATTAACTTCCAAAATATATCTATTTTGTTTGATAATAATGGACATGGTTTCTGCTTTCTGTTAATATATTTTGTTAGCTTCCTTGTTAGCTTCTAAATGATTCAGTTCAACTGCTGGAGGCATGGAAGTAGCCACTTTTGACCAATACGTAGGCCTTTAGGGGTTAAAATGATCTTCAATGGCAAGGCTGATATTACCCCTAAATGCTTGGACTAAAATAGAAATTCCACTTTAGAAATTCAGCTAATTATAAAAACATTCAAAACATGTTTTTACTGTTCAAATCTGCAGGGTATGGTTTCTTTCTATTTGTATATATGGTTACCGTCCTCAAAGCTTCCTATATGGTTCATTTCTATTCCTATGAAGTAGACACTTTTTGACCATTAGCACTTAGGTTTTGAATTTTCCTCAAGTGATAAAGTGGTATAGGGAGGAAAATTCTTGCTTGAGACTCTTTCAGCGTGGATAAGAGTTGGATTTTTAATTTTTAATTTTAATTAATTAATTAATTTTAAAAATCACTTGGCAAACCTAGTATTCAATTATTTATTTAGATGTTTTTTCTTCTTGGTTTGCAGGTCAGTGGTGTCCTCACTGCCATTCGAAGAAGAAAGTCACGTGATACGATCATCATTGGGTCTGTGTCCTCCATATGCACTATTTTGATTCTCTTGTACTGGCTGACAAAGTGATTTCACTGCTCAAGTTCATAGCCTTCCATGGGTGTGTCTGAGCTGGCCTGCAGAAGAAGGCAATTCAGATTTCTGTTTTAAAATGGGCTATTACTTTGGAGACAGAAGGTTGCGCATAGGGGCCCAATTTGATAACAAATGTACAAATTGCCGAGCAGGTATTGCAAAGAATTGATACCCCTATTTTGATTAGTTCTCTTGGTGTGATGATGATGACCAATATTATTTAGAGTAAAATAGTATTGAAGGTTTTAGGATTTGCCACTGGGTAGTCTGCATGCTGGGATCTCTGTTCGTTGTAGTAATCAATGGCCATCGACTCCACTGGAGTTCGAATTGTTTGCTGAGTGTAAAGCTGCGCAATTCTCTCTGTATTTTTCAATCCATGTTGCTGGATATAATAATTCAATGGAACGTTTTCTCAACTTGTTGATTTGTATTTGCTTACTATTCTGACTGGGAGTGATTAGTATTGCAATCTGATTTTCAGTGAATAGGATTTCAAATTCCCTCATCATGGTATTATAGAAGAAAATGCTTAATCCAAAGAAAGTAATAGCCCCTTCTTTTGGATCACACTTTGTAGTGTATTTTGGCCATCTTTTGCTATTTACTCTTGATGTGAATTTTAGGCATAAAAATGAGAATTTTTGAATTTGAGTTCAACTAATGAAATGAAGTCTATGAAATGTAGTATGTACACTAATTGATACTATTCATTCAATATTCTAGAAAAACCAGTGACTAGTTCAAAGTTAGTTGGTGGAATTGGAACCATCCCCGGTTGCAACTTGTCAAAATTGGTGAAAAAATCAATAAAATTTCTATTTTGAGTAAAAAAAGAAAAAGTAACCAAATTCAATACCTTGGAAAAACAGTTCAATGTGGGAATTAAAGGAAAATAGTGGATGAAACTCAAAAAACATCTCCAATATGGTCATGTTTATAGTTGTATGACGAGCCTCTTGCAGAGCCAATTTTGTCCTTGTGTTTTATCCTAGGAAAAAACTAGGAACTTTTTATTTGTCGTGCAAATTCTTTTTTTGCAAATTTTGAATTCATACTTGCAATCAAAAGTCCCAAATTCAGTACGAAGGGTTACGAAGGGTGTAGAGATATAGAATTAATATGGCACAAAATAGGGGGCCTTTTTTTTTACATTCACCCTTGTCTAGACCTCCACAAGAGACTCGTCATACAACTATAGTAGTCAACCCATTTCCAACCATCACACTATTTCCAATCTACAAGTTGTTGTTTTTCTGTGAAGTTGTGGTGGAGTTCGAGGAGTAGTTGTGGCACATCATAATTGGCTGCGTAAGGTTGCAATCAGCCTATGGTCAAGAATTGAAAGGTCTACATCACCATGGCACATCATAATTGGCTGCGTTTACAAGTCAAAGAGAATCTTTCACTAAAAAATTCATCACAATTATATTTTTTGTAATAAAATTTTGGAAAAATATACAATCCTTCCAAACTCTATTTCAGTACATGCAAAAAATTCTTCACTCAAAAATCCTGTGCTCCAAATATGAGTAATTGCTTAAGTGGTTGGAAAATGGGTTGCTACCTTATAAGGGCGATGTCCCCAACACTGTGTGCTGCATGATTTCCAGAATGATCTAGAGCCAGTGTGGCAATTGCACCCAATTGTTTGAGACCTTCCTTGAAATCGATGCACAAGTGGTGTGTGCATGAACTGACATTTTCTTAACCCTAGAAGGACAGGCCTCACCAGTGGTCCCAGAACTAATAAGTTTAGGTCAATGTAAGGTGGGTACACCTAAAACCGCCACTAATTGCTACTGAGCCTATTTCCTAATATTGAATTGGTCAACTTTTCATATGTTCTTGTTGGCAAGTGAAAGGAGGTTCCAACGCACCAGAGAATGTGGCATTTGGATACTGTATGCAAAAGTTATTAAGGAACAAAGTTGGGTTCTGAAAGCGTTTCTTCCACATAGGTACAGAACTGATTTTGGAGATGTACATATGGTATAGATGGCGGTTTAAGGTCAGTGGCACATTTGGGTGTACCTACCTTACCCATACCCAGTGTTTGCAAAAAACCATCAGCTACATTAAAATGGGTAAATAGTGTTGGCTACACTAATTGTCAACAATAACACTAATCGTGATTTGCAAGGTTAGTGTTAGAACATTATTTACCCATTCTAACACTATTTTAGCTCTATAGTAAAATTTGGTCATTTCAACATTTCTACAAGAATGCATTTAGTGTTAGATGGGAACAAAATATAGAACAAACACTATTTACACATAAGTTGAAAAATAGTGTTGGGGGTAAAAAAATAGGGAGCAACACTAATTATCACCCAACACTATTTACCAATTTTAGTGTAGTTCAAAGTTAGCCGGAGGAATTGGGGAAAAAAACTGGGTTGCAATTCGAAAACATTAGCAAAAAATCGGTGAAAAAAATCTATAAAACTTCTATTTTGAGTAAAAACATAGAAAATAACCAAACTTAGTTCTTCAGAAACCGGTTCAATATGAGAACTAAAGGAAATTAGTTGGTGAAACTCAAAAAGTTTCCTAAACCGGATCACTCCAGGGATTTTGCAGTGGGGGACGTTAAACCTAAAGCACTCCCATGTCCAAAAACTGGATAGCATACAGAGTTGATGAAGTGCAAAAGATAGAGACACAAGAGATTTCATACATCCATTTGTTTTAGTATTGCCGCATAGGTTACGAATGTAGTAGAGGTAATGGTGACAGTATTAGTGACTACAGGAAGAAGGGGAAAATGGATTTGTGCAAACATATATGGTTTTCAAGAAAATTTCTATGTGCCCAATATAATGGAAGTAATACCAAATCCTCGTTTGGTCACAAAATTACAGTGATGCAGGGGGTCATCTATACGTTAGTTGTGAAAAAAACAATACATGACATTGAATAAAAGAAATGCATAAGATAGGTCCTACCATCGTCTCAAAAGCTGAAAACATTGAAGAGACAAAATATTATAATGCCACTTGTCATGAAATAATGGATAAGTAATATTATAATAGACATAGATAGAAATGGCAATTTAGCAAACGTCGCCATAGGAGCTATATTCAACTAATTCCTAATGTAGCCATTCATATCTGTCAATGTTCATTCAATTATCTATTTATGGTATAGTCATCATTATGCAAGATTGGCTTCAACTCTAGTCAGTGAAAAAAGAGTGTTTGTAGGGGTCATGTTAGAAGCTCACAAATTGTAAGCTCCCCAGTAATGCAAGTCGTCAAGTACTACCAAAGATATTTGCATGGTTGTATTGCTCTTCTGAAGCTCTTGAAGCTAAAAAAATTTCTCATATTTTCTAAACTAACCATTCAATAATTTTAACTTGATTTCTATTGTAAATTTCAACTACCCGATGTGGTCAATGTAGTTCTTTCATCGGTTAAACTTCATAATCTCTATAGACAATAAAATTTTGCTCATTTTCAAATCAATTTCACAAATATGCATCCTCCCACTCCAAATCCTATAGTTACTTATTTTGTCTTTGAAATCAATTCTCTAGCATTTGTCTTCAATAGAATTGTCCATTATCACAGACCTTAAACCCTAATACCTAAATGACTTGGAGAACCTATTTGTCAACTCCCATATTTTTCAAAGATTGAAAATTTTATGAAAAGTCAATTGCAAAAAGAATGAAGACATTCCGATAAGAAGTGAATTTTGTATGATTTTTCAAAGCAAAATTGTTAAACTATGAGTAGACCCTTGTTGAAGCATGAACAGAGCTTTGTTGAAGCGTGGGTTGACATGTTTATTCCCCAAGTGCATTGCCATCATGATAATGGGTTGTAAATATAATAATAAATGGGCTATTGACAAAATAGGGAGGATCCTGGAGGTGGTAGAATTGGGTGGATGGTGGTATTAGGTAGTTCTACCTTACTAGAATTTGAGGAGCCCAAAAGTGCTTGGAACCTATAGACAATGTTTAGAGTCTTTCAATTCCAATCATTCAAAAACTACTTTTCATTCAATACATCCTACTTTGTTGCTCACTACTTTGGGACATATGTCATGATTTTATTAGTCCCAGTTTTAAAAAGAGAGATAAAAAGATATTCCAAGCTTTGGTTCTAGCCTTGGTTGAAACAATGCCCCCTATAGATTGGGTATAGGTTGTGATTGACAATGGTTACATTTACTTTTATGGAATTTTGTGCAATATGCTACCTTCAAGACAAATATGCATCAACTTTGGTTACTTTAAGAGCGAGTAGTATAAAGGAAATAGAAAAGAAAGGATTTTGCAAATTATCAGCTACTCTGTTGGCTACCATTTTGCAATTAGATGTGAATGGAAAGTTTTATATTTATTTTTCAAATTTGAATTCATATGTGTATTACAAGTCATAAAATTTTCAATTTTTTTTGGGAAAATTTGACATTGCTTTAAATTTCTTTAAAAAAAGAAGAAAATTCATATCAAATACAAAATATGCTCAAAAAATCTGAAATTTTCACCATAGATGTATATTATAGTGTAAAACATTATGATATAAACCAAAGTTACTACACTATTCTAAAATTAAAAAATCAATGAACCATGATTATAGGCTCAAAGTTCATATTGCTACAAAATCTTGAAATTTAAGAATTTTTCAAAATTTCTAATTGGAGTAGAAATTGCAACTTGACAAGCTTCATTTCATTAGTTGAACTCAAATTCAGAAAATATCATTTTTATAACTAAAATTCACAATGAGAGTAAATAGCAAAAAATGGCCAAAATACATCACAAGGGGTGATTCATGGATTAAGCACTCTCTACTATAATACCATAATGAAGGAAATTGCTATACTATTCTTTAAAAATATACTCAAACAACTTCTAAAACATTTTGGATGTTGAAACATTTTTTCCATCATTTGAAGTCGTCCATTGGGCACATAGTATCTACAACATCTATTTAGGAATTACCAAAAGAAATGTTGAAGCAAATAACTTTGCAATACTACAAACTTAAGATAAATTTGTTCATGATAGGTAGAGTGTTTAGTTTATCCTATTGGGATTGTTGAATAATTTGTTAATAAAAATCCACATAAAGACATATTTTTAAAATGAAGAAAATAATTAAAATTTTATTTTATTCACAAATTTTGAATTTGCTATGAGTTTTTGAAGTGTTTGGCCCAATTGGCCCACAAGAGTCTCTAAATTATTTTGAAATCAACAAAAAAATGTACCCATAATGGTCATCTTACTCAATGCAATCACAATATTTTCTAACATGGTCACAATATGAAGGCCTAAAAAAGTCACTTCCTATGATGAATTTTCACACAAGAGGTGAAAGTTGCAATTGCAGTCACTAATCCTCCATCACCATCATCCAAGACATTGATTGTGTCCACTAACTCAACCTAATGTAAGCCCAAATGTCACTTATTGCAAGAAGTCTGTTTTGGGTTAAAGCAAGACTTTTATGGGTCATTCCCTAGATGTCTGTGATGGGTCTTTTGCCTGCCATAGACTGATGTCACATACTCAAATATGTACATGATGCAGCAGAACATTGAATGGATTTACAGTCTGACAATTGAACATCTCTCCAATTGCTGTCACTGTAGACTGACAGCCTCAAGTATCGAGATCCGATTGAAAAATAAACAGAACGAGCTTATTGTGCTGCGCGTTCCCATTGAAGATCCTCGGTGAACTCCTGTAAGGCGCCTCGAAGGTCACCGTCATCTAGCGAGAAATAGTATTGAGCTGTGCTGTCGTCAACCTTCAGGCTCCTCTTCAAGGATTCCATAACTTCCTTCTTCAGCCTGTGTTGGGCCTTCTCTGCAGCACGCGCCGCTTCCTTCCTATTGGGTTTGGACCCGTCCAGATAAACCACTCCTACTTCGCGTTTTGCGAACACGTCTACCTCAATGAAGCAAGTCTGCCCGACAAGTACCTCGGGCTGGGATATTGGGATAAGCAAACGCTCCCGCGAATGAATGCCATGGTCGCTCATCATGTTGTTGACCCTGCGAATCTCTGGAACCTGCTCCTCAACAAAACTTCGCAACTATTACGCTTTGAAAAAGAACGAGAGAATTAATAAGATTCAATTGCAAACCAAAATGGAATTCACTTGATCGATAAGATATCAGTATTCCTTTTATTGTTAGAAAGTGATCGATCCAACGTTCTATGGTGTATAGATATAAAATCATAGACAAAGTATGTACCAGCCTGGTGCGATATCAGTATCAAAGAATCGACGCACCTGAACTCCGTACTTTACAGCTAGGCCAGCCATAGTGTCTTGGCGTTGCAATGTATGAGATATAGCAAGTTGTCCCAGCTGGCCGCGCCAAAAGCTTGGGGACATCGGTCTTCCAACGACCGCCTTCAGTTTCCACGGAATCATAAATGCAGATGCCAATGCAGCAGGATCAGTTGCAATAGAATGCCAAAGGCGACACACACAGGCAGCCTGCCCCAGCGCCGTAACTGGCAAGAGCTCAAAAATCTTTCTCCAAAGATCATCGGTCAAGCCTGAAATGTTCTCCTCAGAACTTCGAAAGGCCATACTTGTGATCTCATCATCTTGAACACACTTACCCTTTTCTTTGGCGCATGAAGAAGGTCTAGCCTCATCCACACCTCTTCCATAACTAAACCTATCAAGACTACCTATCACACCACCTTTTGCTGCATTGGCATGCTCGGTGCCAGTGTCTGTAGAACTGTTTGCAGAGTGTAGAATACCTATTTCGGTAACTCTGGATTCTCCTGGCAAGAACCTCCCAACCATAAGCATTTCACTATATTGGGCGTCTTTCGATCTATTTGGTTCACCTCGCACGTATAACACCGCCAACTCGCATTTTGCGTGTTCGTCAAACTCCACGTAGCATGTTTTTCCAGCTAGGAGTTGCGACTTTAATACGGGTATCAATAACCTTTTGCGGCGATGTATGTCATGGTCGCTTCCCATATTATTGAGATTTCTAATCTCCGTAGCCTGCAGATTCAGGCAAAACCACTGTCAAGTGGTTATCATATCGGCTTTAAGCTGAAAATTAAGTGAATTCATCTTAACCTAGAAATTAGACAGCTAAGCAATTTTCAGATAACAATACACAGTATAAACATGAACATGGCTAAAGCGTTTAAAATGGCGGTACACTACTCCTTTGATCACCCTCCAACGTGCGCGACCGTAATAAGCAGTCAAAATATCAGCAATTGAGTAGCCACATCATAGCGCTCTACATTCACATTACTTCTATAGATTCGGTTCTAAGAGTCATACTCACTAATTAGAATACATCTTAAGAGATAAGTGATTGCCAATAGACATGAACAGGTTCAGAGGTTTCCAATCTCGCTCTGCCTATAGGTTCCAATCTCGCTCTGAGAAAAGGTACAACAAGGGTAAAACGCCCCCATTTGCAATTCCTCGATACATATGTCAAACAGCGAAAAGCTGAATCCAATATGCAATTCCTCAAGAAAATTCAATTGCATCATAGAAATCTTTAGATGCGAGTAACCAAACGGTCCAAACAAGCCAGCGATCAACAATTAACATGACGTCTCCACGATCAAGATATGCTATCAAACTAATGCAGATTTCCCAGTGAAGAAAAAAAGAAAGTACAAAACCCGATCCAGCTACATACCGACACAAGAAATTTTCTCGTTTAGTAAATTCAAAACGAGAATGATGTCAGCTACATTAATAACACGAACATATGCAGTAGATTCGGTTAAGAGAAGTTCAAAGAAGTCACTCTCCGTCTCTTCAAACGCCATAAATCTACAATTAGCAGGCTTCAAAAACGAGCAATTGGAAATAAAATTAATCTCCAAGAATCAAGAATTGCTATGAACAAAGTGCATATACTCCACCTAATTCTAGTACAGTAAAAGAAATTACATAACCCGAGCCCGCTACAAGTAAATTCAAAAAAAGACTAAAGAGTGACGTCAGCTAAAATACAAACGAGTAGTGTCGGTTTAGAGAAATTATCATAGAAAAAATTCTCCATGTCTTCATATGCTCTAAATCTATATTTTAAAGGCTTAAGAATCGCGAAATTGAACTTAATCTCGCACAATTGCGTGGAAACAATCGACAGACAGAAAATCAATCACGAACCTGAACATCATACTTCACAGCCACGCTGTCCACGGTATCCCACCGTTGCAAGGGATGCGAGATTGCAAATTGTCGCAGACCGCGGTGGAAGAATTTCGGACCGGCTGATGGCCGGCCGACAACCTCCCGCAGCTTCCACTCTGCCTTGAAGCATCCCATGAGCAAGTCGGGATCCGTGGCGACGGAACGCCAGCTCCGGCTCACACAAGCGGCGCGCGCGAGCAACGGCAGGCGCAAGTGGCTGAGTATGAGGCGTAGCACATCGGAGTCGAGCGTCGGCTCGAAAAGAAAGCTGAATTCCGATACCTCCATCACCATAGCTGGCTCGCCATCGCCGCTTTGCTGCGAGTATGGAGTGCTTCCTGTTGGTCTTCCTTCCCCTTCACTCAAACTGAAAGTCACGACCACATTCATCCCCGATAACTTTCATCCAAAGTATACATTCGTCGTGCATGACGTCATTTCTTTGACGAAACTGATGCCGACGCTCGTTCATCTTTTAGTAATACCGGGTTTTTGGAGAAATTCCCTCCCATTCCTTGATTTTTTCATAGTTCATCCTTCCATAAACCACCACCAACAAGTTTCACATTCATTTTGCGGGAGCGTTATTTGGCAAAATTAGGGTTTTAACCCCTAAAAGACCATTGTCCCTTCGGGGGACAAATTGGATTTCGGGCAGGTACCTATGAGCTGAAATTTTGTCATGATTTTTTGAAACTTTTTTGAAGATAGAAAAACTGATGAGCTTTGTGAGAATATAATTTTTTTCACATTTGGTGCCCGGAAACAAAAGTTATGACCAAATAAGCTCAAAGTAGGGGACGGGGGGCAGTCCGGGCAGCAAAAAAAAAATTCAAAATTTTGAATTTTGAATTTTTGGATTTTTTTTCTTGTAGATTATATTTTTGTCTACATGGGAAGCTTTGATTCATTCCATTTGGACTTATTATGAGAAAGTTATGGACAATCTTGTTTATCGGGCAGTTAGAACATCTTCCTGAAAAAATAACTTATAGAATTCATTTCGGAATGCAATTTTTACAATTTTTCTGAAAAAAAATTTTACATGATTTTGTTTGCTTGCTAGAATAATCTCACCATTGGGATTAGTGCATTTTAATTCCATCTTAAAGATATTAATAATTTAGATTTTCCTTCATTCTCGTACCTACTTCTACTTAACATATTTTTTAAGCATGAAAATTAAGTTTTTTCTTAAAATTTTCTTTTTTCCTAGACTCTCAACTCAATTTCCCACAATAAGGATTTAAAGCTCAAAACTCTGTAGTGCAAAAAATTTAAGTTAAAAAAATTCAAAGTCAAATAATCCAGTCCCGCAAGGTGCTGAAAAAATTGTTTTTTTCACTTTAAACGCAAATATCTTTTAATCTATGTGGTCAAAAATTTTGAAATTTTTTCCACACATTTCCATACTAGTAAGGTATAAGATCCTATGGTTGGATGTGCAAAAAAAATAATTTTCAAATTTTTTTACTCTTTGCTACAGAAATGGCAGTTTTCAGTGTTTTTTGGTAGAAATAAGGCCTTGGTCCTTTAGGGGTTAAGTGAATTATGCAGGTTTTCACGCATAAATGTGGATTACAGATTCTTCATTCAAATTATATGCTAGAGACTCCTTATCATCTATTTTCTATTGGGATTTTTACGTTGGACAATGCTCTTTTTATTAGGAATTGTAGAAAGAAGTGGGCCTCCTCGTTAGGCCATAGACTTCTTCCTGCAA
This sequence comes from Climacium dendroides, assembly GCA_950106755.1. Classification (NCBI taxonomy): domain Eukaryota; kingdom Viridiplantae; phylum Streptophyta; class Bryopsida; order Hypnales; family Climaciaceae; genus Climacium; species Climacium dendroides. The sequence goes on from OX467091.1 coordinate 24,290,253, forward strand.
TTCCTTCCTCATCAGGCATTGCCCTACATATAATCCATGGGAAGAAAATGTTCCAATCATTTGTAAGACAAGTTTAGTGCTATAATCATGGCGTAATGCCCAATTGCGCAGTTTTGCATACGTAATTGGACATTATGCATTTTTTAATCCCAATTGTTTATATTCATCTTGTATTTCATCCAAATTTTTTTTAGCAGTTTATGTTGAGCTATGCTTGAGTCTTTAGGCATTGCCCTATACATTAACTTTAAAAAGATGCCACCTTGGTGACAGGTTCTCCTTCAAATAAACTCATTTTTTGAACCAACACATACATTTTATAGTACCAAAGAAAGTCATCCATCCAACACTTGGTATCTATAGCATTGATTTAGGGTTAAAAGATATTTTGAAAGAAATTTCTTTGTACATTTAACTATGGGTGAATTGAGATTTTGACATTTTGCAAAACAACTTTGAACTTCATTCTTTAGCCCTTGGATGGATTCTTTTTACCAAAATTATGTTGAAATCAATCTCCACCCTCTACAAGTGATTTTTTTTATTAACAAATTTTAGTTGATTTTCTTTTTCAAAACTTATTTGGAATTCTAAAAATCAAATTTTTTTGATCCAATCAATGGATGGTAATTGTTTCAAGTATAAATTAAATCATTGTTATTGAATGAGTAAAATATAAATATGTTGATTAAAAAATGATTTCAATTGGTTCTAAAGAATTTAATTTTTTACCACTAAAAAGAAACTTTAAAATCTTTAGGAACAATGTTGCGAGTATAGAAAGTCCCAAATTATACAAAAACTATAAGGCCCTTTGAGGTTGTCGATGGTTGTATGGCTAGTGATCCTTACAACTTCATAATAGAGGAGTCACAATAGCCAATCTTCAGACTTTAGTGTTTGTAAACAAATACCCATTGAAATTGCAAGAAGATGCGATAAAGTATATGTCAATTGTGAACCCTTCTCACTTCCTAAAAGTCATTGGTTGTAAAACCAACATTGACCTTGTTGACCAATTAACCATTGAAACGACAACGAGGCCATTTTGTGGCTTTTGGATGAATGTTTCTTGAATTGTAGAGAGTTGGGAAGCAATTTTTCATCCACTTCTTTTTTGTTGACCTTCCATGTTGGGTTATGAAGATAATCTAGTTGAGTTTGGAATTATGCTATTGTTTATCTTCACATAAATGAGAAGTTACTAAAAAAATGGATCACAAAATATGCTATTTTAGTGTATTTTAGAAAGTTATTGCTCTTTGCTTTAAATCTGAAATTTCTCTACAAAAACGATATTTTTTGAATTTAAGCCCAACTAACATAATAAAGTTCATTCACTCTAGTTTCTACTCCAATTTGAATTTTGAAAAAATTCCTAATAATCAATTTTTTATTACAATTTGAACTTTGGATGTATTTTCAATGTCTACTACATTCTAATTATAGAATGGCATGGAAATTGAGTTTACACCATGTTGTTCATCTCTATAATATGCACACATGTTGAAATTTTCAGATTTTTCAAATAATTTTCTATTTCATATGATTTTTCTTCATTATATCTACAAAAATTCACAAAAAATCAATTATTTACAAAAAAATCTAAAATTTTGGTGAAACAAAGAAGACATTTTGTTTCATCTCTGAAAAATAAATTAAAAAAATTTCATACATTTCTTGTTGCAAAATGGCAACAAACTAAGTGATGACAGTGAGACTTGAAATCGGTGGTTACAAGTCCGTCATTTAGGGGTTAAAAACCAATTTGGTGTGGACATAGTAAATTAAGAGAAACATTTAACCTTTAAAGGATATGGCCTATATGACCAAGGTAGTCACCAAAATTGTTCCAATTATTGAACCAATAGGTGCATTATTTGTTTCTATAATGAATAATAAATTCATTCATTAACCACTTTTCAACCTCAATGTCCTTCAATAGTTAAGGTAGAAGTACCTATTTCTAATAACTTAAGCATTTCAGCGTATGCGATATGGGAAATTTGTTGAAAAACTAAGCTCAATGTATGTAAACATAAGGATGAGGAAGAAGGCAAAAAAAATATCCAAATATTTTTTTTCCAAGAATGAATATTTTATTCAATATAAATATGAATTTTTCATAATAGGTACTTCATAAGTACCAATCTCATAGACCCACATAGGTTTGACACTTCTTCCTGAGCAAGGAGGAAAGAGAGATGAGCCAACCAAAAGTTTAAAAAAAGAATCTTTCTCAATAAAGAGTGCATCCAACTACAGTATTGTCCACAATGGGTCAGCCTAAAAAAACCTAAAAAGCCATGACTGGGGGCTGTGTCCGAAATAGGTACTTCTAATGGATGAGAAACATATTTTTCGTCACTACTCATTCATCACATTTTCGTCGATCAAAGCCTGTGCCATCAGCCGTCTTCTTCCTCTCGTAGAGCACGTCCGTGAGTGTTGTGAAAGCACGCTGCGGACCGAGTAAGAGCAAGACTTGCACTTCACTGTGCTCTCCGTGTCTCAGCGGATTTGCAAAGGGACGTCATGAGGAGGGTTGTGGTGCAGCGCCTGGCGCGCCTTTCAGCGCGCCACACGCACGCTTCGGCGCCAGCTTGTGCTGCTGTTCAAGCGAAGGTATGCACTTCTCGTTTTTAGGTCTCAATCGCCTCGGACCTGCAGTTTTCGGAGATGCGTGGAGAGTGACATTGCAAGTGGATAATCGTTGTAATATTTGTGGAGGAGAGATCGTTTATTCGAATCCATGCATCGGAAGACATTTTCAGATTCTGTGACGGATCGGGTATTTCGTTACGGGTTTTAGGGTTCAGGGAGAAGACGAATATGTGATCTGCATTTTTGGTAAATGAGAAGTGGAGAGTGATATTGCAAGTAGTTAATCGTTGTAATTGTTGTGGAGTGGTCTTTTTTGCGAATTGTTGCAATGGGAGGCATCTTTAGGTTCGATGTGGGATCCCGTGTTTCGTTAGAGGAATTTGGGTTTATTGAGAAGATTTATTCGTGGAAATCGATTGCGGTGAGACTATATTTTAGTCTGAATGGTTTTAGGGTTTCTGGTCACTTTCGTTGTCTATGTTGTGTAACGAAGTGCGACTGGCTCTATTACCTGAAGTCTGTTGGCTGTACTGCTTTCGTATAGAGCGATGGGCATTTTTGAATATAAAGGTTCGGACGAGCATGACGAAGCCCGACGAGACAGGACCCTTATTTTCCACTTCACAGGCATTGCCCTGCGTAAACCACTGCCAGGAAATGCAAAATTATGGAGGAGTGCCGGATGGGATAGGCGTAATGCCTGATTGTGGGGGTTACCTGATGTCGCTTTATGGTGAACAGAGCATTTCCTGGCAGCAGTTTACGCTGTAGCACAGGGTGCAGACTTTGGGTGAGAGTCTGAATAGTGTTAGGGAATGCAGTGCTACTCGTAGTGAGAATGCTCAATTTGCACCTCAGTTGTCTGTCTTCCAGCTGCAGAGTACGATAAGAACGGGTTGCTGGATTGAGTGTGGTTTAACGATGTGTTACTTTGACAATACAGATGTTCTGATGATGTTTCGATATTGTATAAGAAGCTATCTAACTTGAAAGTGATCGTCTGTAGTCCACAGAGTCAGGTGCTGGTCAACGACCGCCGATTGAGTTCCCAAGGTTTGTGCAATATTCTCACCTACTTTGCCATGATGTAGTTATAGTTCGTATTAGAGGCCAGTGTCGACTGTCGTGTAGGTTGTGCACAGAAATTTGGAGTTATTTCGATTTCTTGTATCCCGTGTATCTCTTATTATCTTTTGTATTGAAGTTTTGAATCCAAAATTTGGCAGGGAGGGTCCAGGAAGGAACTATGCGCTTAACTGGGCTCTATGCGCCAAAGGAATTGCGCTGAAGGGGGAGGCTTATCGTAATCTGAGAGAATCAGAGCTGAAGAAACTCAATGCCACGATTCCAGGTACAGTCTCGGGATGCATCGACACATATTTGCTATCGTACAAGGCCATACAATATCAGTTGCTTCTGTTGTGACCGTCGACTTGATTCCTTTCTCGATAGGAGTGTGAACTCCGTTGTATTTTTGAACCCTATTAACCAAGATGATGTATGAATGTCCATGAGAGGATTCTTTGAGATAACCGTGTACATATCACCTTTTCTGTGTTCAGTATCTGCGGCTCTGACACAGCGGACGTCATTCTTTGTTCTGCAGAGCCTACCAAGTCGACGACTGTTTATGCGCGGGGTTTGTACAGCGTGGGAGCTGCGGACATTAGCAAAGCTCACTTCAACCGACTTTTCAGAGAGGTTAGTGATCTATATTTTGATTGGTGCGGAAACCTTGGTATTATTGATTCAATGGCAGGTCGTTTATGACAACTACCTTCGTTAAATTCTCTGGTTTCCAAGCGCTCTCTCGTTGTACCAGACCAACGGAAATAGTCTATTTATGCAGGTGGTAGTATTCCTCGCCAATATTCCAAAGCTTTACGTGCACGATGGTGCAGTTGGCTCGTCCCCTCGATCTGACGCCAAAGTGCGGACCATCTCGGACAGCCCTTCCAGTGCATTACTGTTCCGAAGCATCCTTGAACCAGCTTCTACTAGCCAAGTTTCTTATCAAGAGTTCCCCTTCACAGTTTACATTGCTTCCAGTTACAGGTAATGTCATTGGTCAAATACAGTTGTTAGATGCATCATTTGAAGTTGCTCGTTTGACTGTGTTAACTGTTACTTCAAGGATATGCTCAAATATATTGATTTAGTCATGCACCAGCATAACCCCAAGTGGTTGTGTTTTGTTGCTTTGCAGTCCATCCGATGTCGGCAGTGTTGGACTTGCTAGTAAGGACAAGGGAGCTTTTGTAGCAATCGACTACGATCGCTCAGCCATGATCTTGGGGGGCAGTGCATTTTCAGATGTTGAGACCGTTAAAAAGGCATTGGTTGCTCTAACAGCATCCAGCATCTTGTCTCGAGATGCTCTCCCACTTTCGGCTCGGTAAGTATGTCATTCTGCTCTTTATTAATAGACACACGAACAACTTAAATGGATTCTTATCTGTTGGACGAAAGGTGGTCCAATCTAGTGCAAACAACTTCGCATGTAAGACTTGTGAGTGACTTGATCATCTGATTTTGATAGGGGTACATGAAGTTAAGGTGCGGTGCAGTAATCTCTAAATTTTTATGGCTTTTCAGATAATTGAAGATTACAAGGCACATTTTAAGCCTTTACCATATTGCAGTATAAGAAATTATTCGCATAACCTTAACAAGCTAATTTATTTGCTTCAATTTCTTGATCCTCACCTGATATTGGGATTCTGTCAGTATATTGTCAAATTTGGGCTTGACTCACATGTTGGAGCGATATGATACGCTATTCTGTGAAATTACATCGACAAGGTCACGACCACACTTTCATCTGTGTTGGTTTGAATTCACAGTCTCTATATATAGTGAATCAAAGGAAAGTCATTCATTAACATATTATAAATGGATAATAAACAATCGATAAACATCTGCTGGCTAAAATCTAATTAATAGGGCTGGGATGTCTGCTAAGCGCAAAAGACAATACTTGAACTGAATCGTCTGGCGAGAGGTTGCAGACTCTTGGTTCAAGAGGGTGCGACAGTCGTGGTATTTGCACCAGAGTCGGTGATCGAAAAGAACGCTGGACTGCTGAAAGCAGCTGTGTCACCTGATCTTGGCTTAGTTTGGAGCAAGGAAGGAGTGGCTCGTCTTTTTGCCAGTAAAGAATCCGGGGCTCCCAACCTCTACAAAACTCCTTCCTCTGTCGTGTTGGTGACGGCCGACAGGTTCGTGCCATTTGGGCGTTTGTACGTTTCATTTTATTTCGACTTTTCTTGACTTCGCTTGCGCACGTCTAGATTTTTTTTTTGTCACTGTTCTGGCCTATTTATCAACTGTAGGAAGTCGTATTTGTCCTGTGTTGTAGCCGATTTTGCTTAGAGATTTCATTTGATGAAGATAATGTGTGCAGCTCTGGAGCAGTACCTGAAATCTCGAAGGTTACCCCAGAAAAGGCGGGTGCTTTGTTTGTAGCGGGCTACAACGGAGATGAATTTCAACCTGGTTATCAATCAGGTCCAGGCTCTGTGGATCCTGTGGAGCTTGCCAAGAGATTCACATCACTGGTACGTCATATTTATGCGGCCTAGTTAAAAAAATATTTTGCTCGTGAAAGTGGAGGATCTTAATTCAATAGTATTTCATCTCATATTTTGCTCAATGATGTATGTCTCTTCTTGGGATTTGTGTTGTAGTTCATATTAATTTATGTATGACTGAAATCGACAGCTTCTGTGCTGAGCATAATTACGATCATTAGAATGATCATTAGAATTTTTGTATATTCTTGATACAATCAAGGAGGATTCCAACGTGCCAAGTCTTATCTTATTTGGATTCTGTGCGCTAAATTTATGAGGATTCAAAGTTTTACTTGATAGACGACCTTGAAATCAGATGTTTAGGTGGTGTACATCCTCATAATCCCCTTGTCTATGATTTTCTGGTGTTGGTTCTTGGTGTACATATCGTAAAGCCTTCCTAGCTGGGTACTTCTAATAATTGACTTTGCATTCGGAAAATCTAGAAACACGTAAGTATAGAAACACATTTCTATATTTATGTGAGTTAACGTATTACCTGATTGTTTATTGTGTAGTTGGAGAGTACGAACGTTCCATCATTTTTGGTGAATGCCAGTGTCTTACCAGGTACTTCTCTTCAATTTCTTTTCTGTTCAATTTCAAACTTATGGCGACTTTATTACAACACTTACGGTAATGGTTGTGTACTTAACCAGCAAATTGTGATTGCTGCGTGTGAGGGCTTACCAAATTGCATATATGTTGACGCCACGATGTTGGGTTTGACCTGCAGAGAATGATCTCCTGAATTACATTGAATCCACAGTAACGGAGAAGTTGCCCAAGAGTAAGGGGAAGAAGCCTTCTGAGACAGCAGGTACTGGGCAGTCCAAAACTGCACGCGTCTCTGGTTCTAAGAAACCTGAATAAGGCCTAGAAGGTAATTGGACCATCTTTTGCCCCTCTCAAGAATAACATACAGCTCCCCCATGGCATAATGGTTGCAGCTGGGTTCGGGTACTGTTCATGGAGAAGCTTCATTTTCTGATTTTTGGGGATCCGATGGTGTGGTTTTAGAGATTTTGAATTTGAACTAGGACCATCGGCATCGACTAGGAGGGGTCCTCTTGGTCATCATGACCAATGGGAGGTTTTTTCATTCAAACTTTTCAGGGTATGTTTTTGCGGTGAGGCAGGGCGGCTGTAATAGAAACCACCATTCTGCCGTGGGATTGTAATGTTCGGGCTTTTCTCATTAGAATGGTGCAGTGTCACTGTGGTACTGTGCAGATACAACGGAGAACTTAAGCGCAGTGCCTAACATGCTTCTTTCGTGTGCAGTGAATGCCCTGAGGGCCAAGTACAAAGAGTTCATTGACAGACGGTTTCCAGGCTTGCCGAAGGAGTTGACTGTCTGACCACGATGAAGGTGCGAGAGCGGCGTGCTGATTACCAGCGTCACTTGAGGAAGCATTTTCCTGCTGTAAATTAGTTGGCCATTCAGAATGAGAGAGCAAAGTTAATGCTCGCCCTCGAGTGGCTAGTGGCTCTCTGGCAAGCTGAGGTACATGATGCCCTTCATGAAATAAATGCAAATACTGGCATACGTTTGTGGTTGCATACGGTGTTGCTTGAGCTTTCACAGTCGTCTGGTTGACTTGAATTATTGTCTGCACATTTTAATCTCGAGAATGAACTTTTTCTATGCAATTTTTTCATCACTCATCCAGAATAATATTCTCTCGTAATTAGAAACTCTTTTGGAATCAGATGACATTTTCACCCGCAGATGGTTATCCTGCTGCCAAGGGTTGGTGACTTGTGATGTGTGATGCTGAAGTCAAAAAAATTTGTGATTCTCAACTCAGTTGCAGCGTTAGGAATCAGGAACTGGTCGCTCAATAACCGATGCAAAGTGTCACTCCTAAATTATTGGACCAGATAAAAATACTTGCTCTTGAAATTGGTTTGCATATCCCTGTATATTATCTCTCAGTTGTCACAGAAATTGAATCCAGCACATTGAAACTAAAGGGATGCTTCAACATCCACAAAGTCATCATCTGGTCAGCCATAAGCAGCGGAACCAAGTCTAGAATCTCCTCATTCAAGTCTGGAAATCAAAACTCCTCATTCAAGTCTGGAAATCAAAAATCGAGCCCCAAGTCCAAGAAGCCTCTCATTCAAGGCTGGAATTAATGAATTTGAGCTTTTGTCCGGAAAGCTCCTCATTCAAACAGGGTTGCAACCCTAACCAATAAGCTTACTTTTGAATTTGCATCTTGCTCTGGTACTTCACGCCGCAAAATTGTTTCAAGTCACAAGTTAGAGACCGAGTTCCGTACGCACTTGCAACCACGTCAAGGCGTCCACGGCGCAGCTGGAGGTGTCATCACGCCTCCAAACGAAGGAATGGCGGAGAAAATCGAATGCGCATCAACGCTTTCTTCTCCCCTCGACAGCGCGATGAGCGCTCCCACGAGACCCGCGTTGCCAGCCAGCGTGGGCTCGTTCTGATCTGAGTTTCCGCGCGTGTCACTGAAACCATCGAAGTGGTCAGGACCTCCCACCATGGCGCCCTCCAGGAGGTGCGGGTTGGGCTCATCCCTGTCGCGAAACTGCCATCCTTGGATGCAGCTGAAGTGGTGGTGGGTGCTGGGGATGGAGGCCGCTCGGTGGTGCGGGTGTTGCGGGAAATTGTCGCTGTGGCCGATGACGTAGCTCATGTTGAGGGGGTTCTTGCCAAGGATGTAATCGACCTGCGAGGGAGCATTACAATTGGCAAAGTCAGTGGGGGGGAAGTGCTTGCAATTCGTTCGAAAACCTAGCGATTAGGGTTTCGGCTACGTTCGTTATAACCCTCCTTCACGGTAAGCGAGACGGTAAGGGATGGAAAGAGCTTGCAATTCCTCCTTCACGACTTGCTGGTTTGTTATAAAAATTGGATGTGCAAGAGGTTGCGATTCCTCCGTCACGGCTTGCAGGTTTGTTTTCAAATTAATTGGATGGACAAGAGCTCGCGATTCCTCCCTCACGCGCTTGCAGGTTTGTTTCCAAAATTGGGCATACAATTCCTCCTTCACGGCTTGGAGGTTTGTTTTCAAAGTGCTTGCGATTCCTCCTTCAAGGTTTGTGGGTTTGTTACCAACTTGGATATTAAACAATTCTTTATTTGTCGAAGTAATACTAATTCCCTTGTAGTTTTTTGCCATCACATAACTTCAACGAATCCCAGAATTTTCTTACTGTAAATGTAACTTGCGTTGATGCAAATGTCTCACTTCCTTCAGTCTGGACCCTACTATGGACTCGCAGCGCTGTTCGTAACGATTGAAATCAGGAAGCACTTCCCCACAGCCATGGAATGAATTCAGAAAGAAGGAATTGGGGCCATGTATAAGAACCTGTGATCGAGAAAAGTTGCGAAGAGCATCTGGTGAAAACCAGTGGGGACCGCATTGGATAACTGGCACATCTGCAGCTTTTAAGTAGTCAGCGTATAATGTGGCCAGAAATGCGGCATTCACGGCAGCAGGAAGGTGCTGGGTTGCATTCGGGTTGAAGAGGATCAATCCGCCTGCATTCATATATGGACGCCATCCCAATGATCAGACATACAACAGAGGAATGGGAATATGCAGGTACAAACTAACTGAAACACACCCTGTCTGAGTAGTTCAACCATATAAAGTTTTGCTCAAAAGAACATGCATAAAAGTCTCAAATGCTAGTTTAACAACATGACAACCTTTGACATGAAGTTGTAGAGATCCTGCAGAGAAGTAGAAGCAACAAGCCCTACTTTCGTTTGCAAATCTGTACATGTTCATTCATGATATAAAAGTTTAGAATTATCAACATCTTTTCAACTACCTGAAGACTGAACAAATATGTTAAATCTAAGCAGAAGATAAGGCGGAATTTTACTAGCATGAGAAGATCTTCGAGATGAGGACATCCAACTCACAAGCACATATTATAAGACAAAGACAAAATAACTTCATATTCGTTAAAATGACCAATTTTTGGTCAGGTTTATGTAAGTCCTAGTTTCCAAAGCTCTCAACACTTAAATATCACCCATTCGTCACTCGGAAACACGCCTTTGTACAATACAAATATGACTATGGATGAGTGTTCCATAGTCATATGACCAGATTAGTCTCGGTGTTGTACTGTTGTAGAACCTAGGGTTTAGGGTTTAGGGTTTAGGGTTTAGTTGTAAAGTTCAGTTAAACCAGTCAATGTTCTTTGAAATAGTTGATGGATTACAAGAATTGGGTAAACCCTTGGTCAGAAAAGTGCCACACCTTGCGTACGATTGAACGTCTGAAACTGAGGAAGATAAGCGCACATGACCAGATTAGTCTCGGTGTTGTACTGTTGTAGAACTTGCTCATACGGGTACCCGGGCCCTTGTAGCATCCTCAGCCTGCTCAGAAGCAACTGTACCCAATACGGTGCACATGGCAAATTATTCGGCATTTCCAGGCAGAAATTTCACAATTTGGGGCGTCCAAAATCGCACCCGTTGAACGAATTTGTCTACCGTTGCGGAAGAAAGTTGCGTGGTGATCTATGCAAGCGGATCAAATGTAATCCAAACGTCGGGAGGGGAAAATTGTAAATACCTGAGCACCCGCAAGCTTGCTATCCCAATCAAAAGCTCCAAACGCATTGCCACCACCTCGGTTGCTGTTGTCTCTTGCAAAAACAGTGGCATCGCTGAGGTAGATCACATTCCCAGTAGCAAAGTACAACCACGTCGCACCCCAAATTAGCTCGTCGTGGAAGCTTGAGGAGTTATAAAGCGCTCTTTCCGACACTGGAAAGGCCTTATCTTTCACATAAAGACCCGGTCGCTGCTTGGCAAAAGCGTAGAGAGCTTCAGCGCCTGAAGGAGAATTTTCCACACAATTGGCAAGTTTTCAGTTAGAATGGCAACGTTTTGTTCAATTGTACAGAACCTGAATCTAGATTTGTCGTAGGAATCCAAGAAAAAATCACTTGTCCATCTCATAGCCTCAATAAAGCTCAATTTATGTATTTGTGATGGAAGTCGAGCATTCGAAATGGAGACCATGGTTACAGATCATAATCTTGACCCTCAATCGTTATGCATTGTGTTCATTCTTTGCGGACTCAGATTGAGCATGAATGAACAAGATTCAACCATTGAGGTTATATAAGAGGATACCCAATAACTTGCAAGTAGAGCCTCATTGTGAAAATAAAATCCCTCGTCACCTGTGATTCCGCAATTCAGACCATTTCGCATAGAAAAATTGTATTTTCGCATTACGAAGTTATGGAATCCAGTCCGTGTTTAAGGGATTGTCACTCTCTCCTTGGCTGGTCAAATCAAGGCTGTATCCAATAACCATTCAATAATCCAATGTGATGCCTTGAATTAACCAAACCGTGAAGATTTGAACGAGATTCAAGAAACGCCACTGGACATTATGTCCAATAAGCATTCGATCTCGAGCCTCGCAGCGTTCAAAGATTACCTAATATCTACTTCATTTTAGCCAATTTATCAGAAACTTTGCCACTGTCGTTGAGGTTGCCTAAACTTGCCTTTGAGAAGCTGCAGGGCGAATGGTGGCTGGTCCTTGAACACGATGGCCGCGGAGGCAAGCGCAGCCGCCATCTCGCCTGCCAAGTCGGAGCCGGAGCTGACGGCGATGGCGGAGCGGCGACTGTCTTTAAAGAAGTCGAGATCCTCCGGCCTTTCCCAGCAGTGATGGTCGTTGGGGACAACCCCTCGTCCAAGGCCCACCTGGCAGTAGATTCTGTCTAGCTGGGTTGCATTGAAGGTTTTGAGCAAGTATTCCATGCCCCATTTGATGAGCTCCTTGACATGGTTCAGCTCGCCCGAACCCTGGAACTTGGTTTTGTACTCAATCACGCTCCAGCTGAGGAGCGTCATGGCGTAGGCGCTCGTGAATCCGAACTTGAGGTGGTCGCCCGCGTCGTAAAATCCGCCGGTGAGGTTCGCTTCTGGCGCACTGGCATTGTGGATCAGTTGACCGTCTAACAATGCCGAGGGTCCTCGCCAGCGGGGGATTCGACGATTGTTGCCAGAAGCTCGTAGATCGCCAGCTGCAAAAAAATCAATCGAATCATGGACTTACTTACCATCAGTTTGAAAGTCTTGCTAAGTCCATCTCAACCTTTCTTGAATGCATATAGAGTTTAGCGATAGATTTACGTTTGACTGTGTCCGCCTTCAGAAGCACAAATCTCTGATTGCCCATAGAACTGTCCGGTGAAGATGAAATGCATGAAATGCATGAAATAGATGAAATGCACAATGGACAACGGAATTTGAACTGTCTGGTGGAGGGCAATTCTGTTATTTTACAACAGCTACAAACCTGATTATGTGAACTCAAATTGAGAAAGATCACAACTCTTTCCACAAAAGTTTAAATTTGTTGTTGTTCTTGGAAGCCAACTCCATTAGCATTCACCATTTCCAAAATAGTACGATTTCAGTAGTACCCACAGACAAAGAAACTAGTGCAAAATCATATGTGACCGGTCATTGGCATGATTGTGTACGATATTTGCCATACATTCCATAGAATGGTAAAGTCAGTCAACCATTAAACAAACGTGACAACTGAAGACTCAAAACTCACAGCAGAGCAGACAAGCTTACATTTCTGAATATCAAAGAACACGAGCGCCTTCCGCACAACCTTCCCATACTCGTCCAACCCCGTAGCCCCGTGCCTTCCCTTGGACCCGAACCTCCAGCCCACCACTGCCACAACCACAACCACAGCACAACCGCAGAAGATCGATACAAACCACCAGAACCACTTCCTCCGGCAAGCAACGCATCCCAAGTCGACCATGGGGTGGTGGATCTTGATACTTTGCGGCTCCAGCAACCAGGTCTGCTCGATCTCGCCCAAGGTCCGACGAGAAGGCGCCTCGTCCGTCGTGCTGGTGCTCCGTCCGGGCTCGGAGACAGATTGCGTCTCGGCGTCGCTGAAGGCCGTGGAGTGCATGGAGTAGTCGGTCCATTGCTTCGACATCTCCATCATGCTGCTGCCGTGGTCCCACTCGGAATTCATTTGGCAGGGGATTGATTAGGGAGTCAGGCTAGATTGGGGAATTGGTGGGGAGGTTCGAGAGATTGACAGTTGTATGTGGAGATCGAGTGGCATTGAGATCTAAGAGAGAGAGAGATAGACAGGAAGTGCGTTTGCTCAGAAGATTAAGTGTTGCTAATGTTGTGTTTTCTGGTTTTGAGAAACGAACAGTCGCCTGCAAAGTCATGTAGGAGACCCAGCTGCTTTTAGAGTGCGCAATGTGAATTGCAGCATTTTCTTTCCATGCATGTTGCCGTAGACCTGTCGGAGCTTCCAAATCTCATCAAATACTAGTCCTCACCGAAACGGTAGCTCTTCGTCTTGTTATCTGCAAGAGAGACAGGAGGTGAACTTGCTTAGAAGATAGTATCCCGGCGGGATTGTAATGTTAAGTCTCCATTCACCATACAATAAGGGAAAGGGAGAGGTTCCAGTCACCACAAATGCAGGAGAACCGTGAGCCTTTACCTACAACAATCTAGCGAGAAAGTTGCACCATCTTAAAGTTTGCGCATTGATTTTGGGTTTTACTAAGAAAATCAATTGCAAGATTATAGAAAATATCAAAAGAGGGAATGATTTTCATACTTAGTTAGCAGAATCAAAGCTCACCTAATGGTCAATGGAGCCTCTAGTAATGTACGTTATGCTGAATGATACACTCAAACACCTAACCGTAAATTTACAGCTAATTGAAGAGCTTGAAACTATTCACCAGCCATTACTACATTTAGCTAGAGAACATAGTTTCACATAGTTTCACAAACCCTAACCACCAAATTTCTCCAAAACCTCGTCACAGCACGAAACCATTGATCAGATGTTCCTACTCCAATTCAAGTGAAAGAGATCGTTTGAATGAATGAGAAAACTCACTGCGTAGGTATGAAACGCCAGCGATCGATCGACGTGACCCAACGGCAGATTCATGAGCGGTAACGGAAGAATTGGATCATGCAAAGAAGGGAAGAGCAAGATTGGATCGAGAGGGTATTGCAATTGATGCACAAAATCGAACTGGAGGTGAGGTGCATGCTTTGCCTGGAAAAGCGTTCAGACGACGAGCAGTTCAGGAGTTCATGTTGGAGTTCACTGTGGTGTGCCGGATGACGTGGAAGTGGTAGGGGTGCGGACCACTCGCGGGCTCTTGGGAGGGTGCTGACTTGGAGTCCGAGGTGGAGGGCTTCATCTGGAGTGCTCCAGCAGTGCAGTTAACCCAAAGAGAGCCGGCATTCTAAGTGGATTATGAATGTTTTCAAAATCATACTAAGATAAGCACTTCAGCATAGGAGGCACATTTTTTCAAGAAAAGAACATTTTTGTAGGATTAGCAATTAAAAATCACGAATTTTCAATGAAAAAAAATTGAATTTCTCGATAGGACATGTAATAATTACTATGAATTTTCAAAGTGGAAGCTCCTTATACCTTTGAAATCATGTCATAGCTTGGTTATAAATCCCAAATTTGAAGAATCAACATCCAAACAATCACAATTAAGTAAAGGAGAATTTCAAGGACACTTTTGGAGATACTTTTAGTAGAAGTCTAATTGTCCAAAATTGGGTACAAAGAAGGGATGGGTGTTTTCACTTTGCCATATCATCCAAAAATGCCACCCAAATAGCCCATATTTTCTCCCATATTGCAATACAAATATGATATATGGATATGGATGAAGAGGCACAAATTTATATTATTTAATATTTATTTTCTTTTGGTACAAACAATGGAATTCCCCATTGCATTAACAAATAAGGGTTATCGAATATCTTTTGAACCTTTGCCATATGCATATATCTAATTTTTCCAAAATTATAAAAAAAAACAAAGGTCTCATAGGACATTATGCGCATGATGACACTTTTACTCCCCACTTGATCTCATCAAGCCTTGTGCAAGACATGGGAACGTCATGGGAACGTCATGGGAACGTCATGGGAACGTCATGGGAACACAGAGACATCTCATGGCGGCCTCGTGGCTCTCAATGCCAAGGGTTCTGGGTTTTGCGGTTTGGGGACAAGGCACGCTGCAAAGGTTCCGCTTTCGTGTGAGGTTTTCCGAATTGGTTTTCGTGAGAGCGTTTCTGAGTTTGTACAATGCAGGCGATCGTCAAGAGAGCTGAGACCATAGAGAGGAGGTTAAGTGACGCATAGGAAGGAATATTGCGCCTATAGTTCTTGAGAATTGAAGCAATATTTAGTCAGTAGCATGGTTTAGAGTTGCACAACAGGTCCATCTGTGCTTTACACTTCTTTCATGCTTGCATTTATGATAGTCTATAATTCGGGAGGTTGCATTCCAGGATGAATTGAATTTGTGTGCAATCCGTGAATTTGCGCAAGCCAAAGGAAGAAACAGCTAAGAAAGCTGCATCTAGTGAGCTCTAGTGTAGAACAGATTAGTCGTTTAGTCTAAATAGAAAAATGAATGTTTGAGAGCTGATAATCGCGTGACGTAGTTTCAATTTATATGGCTGCAACGATGGCGGATACTCCTTCCGTCGTTACCTCGGCACCTCCACCGTTGCGCACCATTGCCCTCCGCATCACCGACCTCACGCCAGACTCTTTCGCGCCTTACGGCCAAGTGATCGACCCGCAGCCTGACGGCGTCCCCTTCGGCCCGCACGACGCGCAGCTCGATCTCAGTCGCGGAATTCCTCGGTCTCTCAATCTATCCGTTTAAGATTCTAGCTCCTTTTTTTAATAAACCTTTCATTTTTTGGAATTAGGGTTTGGGGATTGTTTGTTTGTAATGGTCCTGGTTTGGTTCTTTCAGATTTTATTTGATGCGACTGCGGCATAGGAACTTGCGGTTTACCAAGATTACGCACCATGCCAACACGACGCAGTGTTTGGGCTCGATTAATGGGATGCCGTGGTACCTTGGAGTGACGCGGCCCACTATTGTTGGGAACTCTGAGAAGGTTGGTTCTGAACAGGCTTTGAAAGGGGACGGTTACGTGTATCTGCCACCGGATGTGGAGGACGTGCGAGTGTTTCGAGTTGATGGACCGCGGTTTCTAAAGCTGCATAGAGGCACATGGCATGCTGGCCCTCTGTTTGAGGAGCCGTGGATGGACTTTTACAATCTCGAGCTTAGCAGAACGAATGTGAGCTTGCTTGCACTGCTCTTCAGTTCCCAATGCTATCCTTCTTTCCTCTCTAATTGTGTTGCAAGTTTTTAGACTGCCTTATTAAATTTCTCTATCGTCTTGGTCCGAATTCGATTCATGCTACTTTTACAATCGAACATCGGTTTTCTGTCTGACTGTGCCATCGTATCTACTCTGTCCGTCACTTTTAAACATTTTAACCAATATGTAGGAGTGCTTTCATAAGGAGATCATTGTGGAGCTCTCTAGACATTTTGCCAAGTCATGCTTACACCACTTGCTAATTGAAAGCAAACCGAGTGTTTTAATAGAGGAGTGATGGGGGTCCGTTAGGAGACAAGATCAAGTTTCTAACGGTTTTGGTATCCTCTACCTTAAACAAGTTATGTTACCAGTGTCCCAAGTTCTGTTTGTGAAGAAAGATTTATCTGGGTGACATGTTGAGGAAGGAACTGTTAAGTTGGGAAGGATGCCTAGTGATTACCGCAAGAACGGAGATGTGAAAGATTTGTGCACGTTGAAGTCTAGCCCACAGCTGGGCTCCGTGTTGATCATGATCCGAAACCAGCACAGTCTTATGAAGGCTTAGATCCTTTCTTCCCATATTCTGAATCTGTAGATAAAATCCTGTCTACTTTGCCACTGTTCTTGAATTAGAAAGTATTATTCTGGCCTAATCCCCGAACTGCCCAAGCTAAAAGTAGAAGTTCCACTTTGGATGCTAATAGTCTCTTGCAGTAAATTTGAAACATATTTCTAATGTTCAAAGAATGTAGAGTATGGTTTTTTCTTGTTCAATAAATGTAGGGTAATATGTAGGGTTCCTCTCTTGTAGCCAATTGCCGCAACTTTCTAATTACAACCAAACCATCCAATGTTCTAGGGCAATTGTATATTTTAAGACAATTCCTAGAGGATTCATTAAGATCCATTTAGGCACGTGTTTAATTCTGTTTTACTCTTTTGCTGCAAGGTTCCACTGTTTTGTTCTGTTTTAACGAGTTGAAATTTTTTGGCTTCATTGACGACCTTGCAGTTCTCCTGACGGCCATTTCTTGAGCTAATTAAAGTTGTCCTTGCATAATTGCAGGAGGTTGATCACACGACTTATAATTTCGAGAAAAATAAGGGCATCATGTTCGAAGTGGAGAAACCGTCGTGATGTACTTTTCCGGTATTTTCTAGACTCTATCTAGAATGGATCCATGACAAACTCATTAGCGACGTTGATTAAACTTGGGTGAGCGTGTGATTGTTTGAGGTCGTATAGAATTGTTGCAGGTGAGGAAATGATTCTGACAAAGGCTTAGATTATTTGTTGAATTCAATCTAGGATTCAGACATCTCAACATGATGTCAAGGTGTGGCACAGTGATAAGGGAGTCTGCTGTAAAAGCGCCCATGCTCTAAAGTGATCATCACAGCGGGGTACATTTGACTTTCTTCAATGTACCAACGATTACCAACGATGTACATTTGAGGAGGTGGTTGTTTGTAGTGACCACTGTGTTTCAACTTTAAATATTCATAACTAATTCCACCATGGTCCAAAAAATATTGAATGACTTGGGTTAGATGTCAATTCCATTTTTCTTTCTACAAAAATTTACTGAAAATTGTTTGAAGGAGTTTAGCTTCAATGAAAAGGCAATCAGCTTTTAAATGGTTACTTTAAGAGTAGACTACTTTATACAATGATGATGACAATTGAGGACTGTTGTGATGTAAGTATGGCGTTTGTTAGTAGATGCAACATTAAGATTGGTGTAGATATTGATGGACAAAGACTTTAACAAAAAATACTCCCTCCATTCCAAAATGATCTTGTTGGGCATAATGTTTTAAATTAAGGCCAAAAATAACATCTTTTACATCCATTTTGCATTGTAAGTAGAGTTTAGTGCACTCCTAGTGTCCTAGAAATGTTGAGTTTTGGATTTCTTTTCAAAGTGTAATTCTGGTGTATTGAAAAGTGGATTTTAGAGGGCTTTTCCAAAGAGCATCAATGAATATTTAATTGTTGATTGTGAAATGTCATTTTGTGGGTAGTTAGTATGGATCTAAAATCATATGTGGACATTTGTACCACCTCCCAAAGCTTTATTTCTTTCAATTGGACAACATTCAAAAAGATATAAAAAATAGGAATGAATAGTGTTAATTTATTCCTTTAGTCATTTCATTTGTCTTTTGATTGATGATTGCATGAATGGAGGGGGGATTATTGCTTAGAGTTGTTTTGCTAATCCTTGATAGCAATCAAAAAATAAATTTGACCAAAGTAATCAACATTATAAAATACTAGAGAAAGATCATTTTTGGGACAAAAAATTGGGGCCAATAAGACCATTTAGGAATAGAGGGAGTAATATTTAGGAGAGCTTGTATGGTTGATTGTTGAAAATCAAATTTGTGGTTACCATGATTATACAGTGGTTCTTATAAGTATTCATAGACTTCAAAAATTGCCATAACTAATTGAGAAATTATGTTTTTTTCAACAACTTTTGAATGTATTGAAATACAAGTAATACACTAATATGGAATTATTTTTCTTAAAATTAAATTTTAAAATTTTTACTTAATGTATAATTTAATCAAATTTATTAGTGAAAGAAACTTTTAACTAATGCAAGTAAAAAAATCCAAGATATTTTAGTATATGGAATGAAATTTTTTTTTGGAATTTTCTAATAAGAATTTCATGAAAGTCAAAATTTTATTGAGTGGAATATTATTGACTAAAATATGACACCCAATAAATATATATATATATATATATATATACATAATCCAAAAATCTCCAAAATATCATCGAAAATAATGTATAAACATTTTATATACTTCTTTAGTTTTCCACTACTTTTGGAGATTTTAGATTAAATTATCAAAAAATTTAAAAGAGTAAGGAGTCATATAACATTTCATTCAATAAAATTTTGAAAATTTTCAAATTCTTATTAGAAAATTGTAAAGGAATTTTCATTCCATATACTAAAATATCTTGAATTTTTTTTACTTGAATTGAAAAAAAAATTCCACTAATAAGTTTGATTAAATTCTTAAAAAAATAAAAATATATACATTTTAAAAGTTTTTATTTTTAAGCTTAATGCAAGTCTATTACTTGTACCACAACATGTCTAATTCTTATTTAAATTTCTAATTCCTCAATGAGCTATGGCAATTTTCTTAAATGTAAAAAGCATTTTGAAAGTCACCTTAATCTTGTGATATTGCAAAGGACAATGTAAGGTAGCCAAATCTTGACTATTTAGGCATTCTTGCAAATTTTGTGACTATTGCCTCTTAAAGACTAAACTGCATTTTTGACAACATAGCAATTTTGGGCAACTCACTTCAAATGGAATTTTAATTTTTTTCTTTGAAACTTTTACACAACTTGTGCTTGAGGAATAGCTTTAAAGCACAACAATTTTAATAACTTTTAGAATACATGGTTAAAATATTATTACATGATATTTAATTTTTAGTGTTCCTAGTGGAAGTTTCCTTCAATGGAATTCATAGTTCTTTTTAGGGACAAAGACCACTGTTCATCATCAATGGTGAATAGTAGCCACATTAAAAGAATATTGAAATATTGATAATATTAAAAAATTGAAATAAGATCAATAAAAAATATTTGAAAATACAAAAATAATAAATAATAATAATAAATAATGAAATAATAATAAATTCAAAAAACGGTACACTAATGATGGTATTTAGTGTTATGTTACTAATAGTGTTACTTGAGCTTTTACCCTACCCACTCTAAATGTCAATTAATTGGCATTCAATGTTGTGTTCACTTTTCTGAGTAGTAACTTTTTTGAGCATGTCATAGGTTTCTTGGGTTCTTACGTTTTTCTTTGCATTTTGATGAAATAGTTAGGTAACAGTAAATGTAAACTTGTAAAAAATTTATACCCAATAGTTGACAAATAGTGTCTATGTTGACATTTAGTGTTGGTAACATTAACCGGATTGTTGACATTTAGTGTTGGTAACATTAACCGGATTGTTGACATTTAGTGTTGTGCTTCGTAATTAGAGTTACCAACACTAAATACCATCATTAGTGTAGTGCTGACACTAATGCCTCATCAGATTTGGAATTTCTGTAATTTGTATTTATTTTAATATTAAAAAATTTAATATATTTTAAAATATTTTAAAAATTATTTAAGTGAATTGTTTCATGTTGATCATGCCCTCCAATTTGTTGGCCCAAAAAAAAATCATTTTTTTTTCCGAACAACGTTCCTTGTTGTTCCTGAACAAATATTCATTTTTGAATTAATGTCTCTACTTTGAAACAAACTTTGACATCCTTTATTTACCTCAATTTTCAATATTTTTGAAAAAAATAAAAATAAAAACATTGAATGTAGATTGTTTATTACAACATTGCAACCAATGAGATCGGCATTTTTCCAATTTCATTATAGTAGCCGACCATTTCCAACCATCACCCCATTTCCAATCTATAGGCTTGTTTTTTTTTCCATGAAGTTGTGCTTTCTTCCGGCAAAGTTGTGATGGAGTTTATGGAGCAATTGTGGTGCATTATGACTGTCTGTAAGGCTATCAATATTGCATTGCAACCAGCCCTTGGTCAATTTCGCAATCAGCCTATGGTCAGAAATTGAAAGGTCTACATCACCATTACAGGTCAAAGAGAATCTTTTGCTAAATAAGAAATTCACAATAATTATATTTTGTATTATAAAATTTTGGGAAAAATATACAATCCTTCCGAACTCTATTTCAGTTCATGGGGAAAAATTCCGCACTCAAAAACCTGCGCTCCAACTATGCAAAATTGCTTAAGTGATTGAATATGGATTAGCCACCTTGCTACTTGAGTTGATGTAAGGTAAAACATCCCATTGCGGTTAGATGACCCATAGCGGACACCTAATGACCCCATGACAGTTTTTCAAGCCATAATCAATGCCTAACCTGACACCCATGGAGTGATTAGTGACCTCATTAGGAGCACCCAACTTTTTAGTGTAAATCATGGTAGAATGTGGCTTTTTCAGGGCCTTCCACATTAGAAATTATTGTGATTGCTTTAGGTGATTAAGATGAACATATTAGATATAGTTTTTGTTGGTTATCAGGTAGCCTACTGACTCTTTTGGATAGATCAGTTCAAAAATTCATAACCAATTCATACATTGTCTGAAAAATAGAATTTCAATTGCTCTCACTATTTCTCACACTTGTCTTTACGTGGGAAAAATTTTGAAAAATTTCAGCAGTGGCATGAGCGCAGACTCCAAATTCTGACCACAATGGGCTGCTTTACCTTAGCGATGGCAATTTTCGGCAGGGTGCAATTTTTTGTTTTTGCATGTTGTGAGCCATGTGTCATCAATCAATCCCATCAAACCAATGAACAGTTTTTTTGTTTTTTTTTAAAAAAAATGTCTGGAATTGAAAAAGCCTGTCTATGAATAATAATAAAAATCTTGGTAGGGCTTTCATTTGTGGGTACCTTACCTGGAATTATAAAATAATAGTCTCAACTCTCATATGGCAGCAAAAAGTGGACATGATAAAAATTCACAGTTACAAGCCAAGTGGAGCCACTCAATAGCTGACACATAGCACAACAATATCATCTCTGCAGTACGCATTCAGTGGCTGTGAAGTCAAGTAAATGCAAAAGACTGACAAAAGAGGTCTTAACCCTTGACGTACTAAGAATTCACTATTTTAAGTAGTGGACTTTGATTGAATGTTTTGTAGAAAGCATAATCTAAATGAAAATTTTTATTGTATAATTATCTTGAATGAAGAACATTGCATTCATTGGTTTAAATAAATAAAAATCCCCATATAGAATCTCTAAAATTGTTGAAAAAAACATAAGACCCAATTTGGGCTTCTTAAACACTAAAGGGTTAAGAACATGGACAAGCTTGCATTCAATAACTTCGGTAAGCTTAATTTAAGGTGGAAACATCTGAAAGCGTCAATATTCAACATAGTTGGAGGCACTTTTTTCTAAAATAATATTTTTGTAGTATTAGCAAGTGAAAATCATGAATGTTTAAAAAAAAATTAGATTTTTCAGATTTGGTATGTAGTTTCTATGATTTTTAAAGTTGCTGACTCCCTAGACCACTGAAACTACCATATAGGTGAATCCTAAATCGAAATTTGTGAAAACAAATAGTTAGCAAATTAGAGGTAAAGTATAAATCCTTTAAATGTGTTAGCGAATTAGAGTTAAACATTTGTAGGACACATTAATAATTAAAGTCTAGGGACACATTTAATGGTAGTCTAGGGTACAAGAATGAAAACAGAGACACTGTCGGATGCTTCTACCTTACAACATGGGCAAGTTCCTATAAAGTCAATTTTGAATTCAAATTTGGGTATAGTAGGCAAAAACTATGAGGCTATCAACATGTTTTTGGATCTCTATACAATGTTGAATTCAAATCCTCTATAAAATAATTTTTAATCATGTAATGCAATTTAATTTGTATTGCTAACATATTAGTTGTGAGTTGGTTGCTATTGAAACTAATTTGAATTTTTTAAATTAATACCAACTATAAGACCATGGCAAGTGGCTCTTGAATGACCAATTGAAAATTTGGGTATGTTCCTATAAAGTCAATTTTGATTGGATCTTTCTAAAAATTTGATAAAAGTTGTGGATATGTAACCCCTTTTTAAAAATGTATTTTTTATTGATTGGAGCTTGGACCAAGAGTTATTTTCCCAAAGGTTTTTGGGAAGTTTGGATAGCTCATTAAGAAACGTCTTTTATTTTTGAAATTTTCCTATAATATAATTGACTTGATATAGGATGAACTGTTAAAAAAAACACTAAGTGTGGTGCAAAGTTCTTACTTTAGGATTCAGAGGAGATAAAATCAACTGTGTGGTCCTTTACAAGTTAAAGTATATCATTCATTTATTCAAACAAATATTAGAACTTTTTAGAAGTCATGGTTAATTAGAATCAAATGTAGACATGCACATCGATTTAGGGCATAGTATATTTTCATATATATAGACAATGAGATTTCTCTCTCTATATGAACTTTTTTGCAATTTTATTAGTGCTTGGTTTGCAACATTTGGTTTATCATGCAATTGTTAGCCTTTATCTATGGAAATGAAGGAGTCCATTCAATGCCTTATTTTCAACCATCAAGGAGATTTTTCAATGGACTTTCTAACTTGCCAATGATTTGTATGCCAAATTGGAATCAAGACAAACTTCTACACACATTGATAGATCTTTCTATAGATTTTCTTGACAAACTATACTTTGTTCTTGTCCTATACTCAATTTGCAATTATTTGTGCTTTGTTTTCATTAATATGCGGTGGTCTCACAATAATATTACAAATACATCAAGAACTTTATTATAATTTGCAATATTTTTTAGCAAAGAATCTTGCATATACAATGAACTTCTCTATAAGCTTAAAAGACTTCAAGTGGTGCTATATGTTGGACTTTAAACTGTTCCAAATCAATCAAATGTAGCATGTCATTGTGAATCCTTAACATGTCAAATCCATTCTAGTAAACTGCACAAAAAAAATATCAATTTTTTTTAGTCAAATTAGAAGAAATTTGAGAATTTAAATTTCAAATGTTATATTATAATATCGGTTATAGAATATTTATATTATAGGTGTTTATGTTATACTTACTTATGATATCTAAAGATTTAACCACATAAAGACAGTCTAAAATATAAATTCTACAACTTTCATAATACACAAGTAGCAATGTGGTTCATCCTTTATGAATAGTTTTTTTTATTCATTGGTTGGTCCCTTTTCTAACTCGTTTACCTTTGTAGCAAGGGGATCATTTGCATACATTGACATTTGATACATTTGATACATTTTTTTTTAACAAAAAAATCGGTGTCCTTATTGGATTAGTGTTGTGTTTATTCATAAATTGATTCAAAATATCCCTCTACATTATTTTTTTTATAAAAAATCTTTGCAAAATCTAAAAAACAAAAACACTCTATGTTCATCAGGGGTAAAAAAAAAGGCAACCGGCAGAGTGGGTCTTTATCATTCATTCATCAAAGACTTTATCATCCACGATATTGTTTTCATCCAATGCGTGACTGTCGGCTCTCCACCACACAAGAGGCTGTCAAGCTGTTGATGTGCACACGCTCATCTATCGAATTTTGCTACTCTTTACAGCTTGAACTCGCAGCTATGGCGATGACGTCGTCTCTCTCCGCTGCCCTCGCGCCTTCGCTCGTTGCATGCTCAAATCATGCAGCAGGTCGGGAATTTTCCGGAAGCACCAGTGTCCAGGTCCACTCGTTCGCTCGCGGTGAGCTTCTTGGGCACAGGCTCAATGTGTCCGTCGCTGTTGCACGTTCAGCCTCGACGCCTTCTCGGCGCCTCACCACATGCAAGGTTCGCGCTAGTCACAAGCGTTGTTTTCTTTTGTTCAGTGACGCAATTTGTTATAAGTTATTGTATGAACATCAGGAATGGATTTGAGTTTTAATTATCCTCATTTTTAAGCAGTTCTTGACTAGTGTTGCGAATTGAGAATGCGCAAGTGAATGTAGCAGCCAATGTGGATTGATTTTACATGATTTCAAAGATTATCCGTAGTGATTTTCACAGTCGCGGCTCTGTTTTTCATTCTATCCATATTGTAGCAGTATTTTGTAAGTTAGAAGCAGATTTTAGAAGGAGATTTTGTGTTTGATTATTTTGGAAAAGTTGCTATCTACATGCAAGGCTCGAAGAAATTATGCGTTTTAATAGAGTTCTTTGTGAAGCTATTCGATTTTTTCGTACTGTTTGGGAGATTCGGTGTGAATGCCAGGAATGGATTTGAATGATGGTTATGATTGTATTCTCATTACGAATAATTTCTTGTTGAGTATTGTGACTTAAGAACGCATCACTGGACCGTATCAGCCAATGTGGATTGATTTTTCCTGGATACAGAGATTTTGAAGATAATCTATACTAATGTCCGTAGATGTGACTTCGTTGTTTTCAACTCTATCCTTGTTGTGCCTGTTTTTCTCGCTTAGAAGTGTTTTTTTTTTTACCAATTTCGAAGAGTTATGTGCCTTGAGAACCTACAGAAGAGTTGCATTGTGAGCTCTATTCATTAGAATGCATCAGGAGAAAGTTATTGACGACTTTCTGTACTCTCATTTCTAATAAAGGACCGAATAGGTTTTCTGTGTTTGGTTGTAAGATTTGGTTGTGTATTTACTTGCGTGTAGTTGTCGAAGGGCGACAAACTGCCTCCACTGTCATTGAAGAATCAAGACGGTCGCGAAGTGAAGCTCTCTAAGTTCTTTGGTAGGCCGCTGGTTCTCTACTTCTACCCTGCCAACGAGACTCCTGGTTGTACAAAACAGGTGCTTCTAATGCCCTTCCCTGCCAAAATTGTGACATTCAAGTACACAAAGCTGTAAAAGTGGGACTGGCAAGGAATCTGAGGTTCTCCGTGGGGGGACTGGAAATTTGCAATTTCTTAAAGTTTCGCCATTGTAACGGATGTGACAATTGATGCTCTAGCAGGCGCAGCGCCTGACACAATTCGATCGGTCATGCCGAACATAGATATCAAATGATTTCGTTCTTTCAGATGCTTGAAATTGACTGCTTGTGAAGGGCTTGATGATCGTCATTTCAATGTTGATGCAAGTTTTCTGAGTTCATAAATCTTGTTTTGTAAGGTAGAATCATATCAATGATTAGTATTTGTACCTGACTTTTTCTGACGAGGGAATTCTTTTTAAAGCAGCACAAGAACAATGTTTAATGTTAAAAGAGTTTTAGTATGTTAAGCACGCCAATCAAATCTTGCAGGCCTGCTCCTTCCGAGATTCTTATGAGGACTACCGGAAACTTGGTGCGACCGTCGTTGGAATTAGCGGAGACTCTCCTGAATCTCACAAGGTGTGTTTCTAAACCCCGACCCCTGCTGATGCTCGCCTAATTGTACAACTTCTATTCATGTGAGCCTAGGATGGATTTCGGGTGCACTTATTTCCAGCACTTTACAAATTTATTGTTGATTTACAGTGTCCAGAAATGGAATCCTCTTGCATATTTGGATGCTTTTCGGTTTAGTTACCTCAGTGCAATGCGAAACCAGATAGTATAATCATCGTGAATTGTGACACTGACAGGCTTTCAAGGCGAAGTACAACCTGCCTTATATGCTTCTCAGTGACGAAGGCAATGCAGTAAGGAAGGCATTTGGTGTCCCAGCCGACTTCTTCGGCGCTCTTGCTGGGCGACAAACTTATGTTGTAAACAGACAAGGAATCGTTACCTTGGTCTACAACAACCAATTCCAACCCGAGAAACATGTCGATGAGACACTCAAACTTTTGCAAGCTTGATTTATGATTGTATATCAGATACACAATGGTGCTTGCTGTTGGAGATCATGTACAGTCGGACAGGACCTAGTGTACGCCACCTCTTTGTGTTTCACTGGAGTGCAGAGATCTAGGAACATTGTACAACTTCGAAATTATTGTAAAGCTTTCTTCTGAATTTATTTTTTGTATTTTCTACTCGTTTCTTATGTGGAAGTAAAAAATCAATTACATAGAAAAATGCTATTTAAGTGTCCATTAATAGATTGAAAGCATAGGAATTTGGGTTTCTCCTGGAACATTGTTGAATTGCTGTTGTTTTGAATTTGTTCCAACCTTTCCAGTATGTTTTAAGTACAGTGAGTTTGTTTGGTGGTTATGCCATTATTTTTTAGAGGGAAATGAATTGAGGTTGAAAAGGACTACAAACAAATCACCTTTTGGAGCCAAAAAGTGTTCTGGACCCACAGTCAATGTCTAGAGTCTTCCAATTCTCCAATTCTGCTTATAATTGAACTACTTTCCTACTCACTACTTCCTACTATCATGCTCACTATTGCCTGTGCACTTTGGGAATAAGGTAATTGCATCTAAAATATACCACTCTTTAGATTCGCCCCCTATTTTTGAAGGAAAATGATCAAGGAGGATATTCAAAATGGAGTGCATGACAAGGACAAATGTAATGTGCATTTTGAGTAGTGTGCAACTCTATTAATAGTACTATGGAGGTGACAACCTTAGAAGTGGATAATTTTGGGTATATTTTCTATTGTTTTAACTTCTTCTCTAGTATCATTCTTCATGTGCATCAAATGCATTCTGGTATCACCTACATGACACTTTTAGCACTCTAGATCTTGCATCTTTGAAAATTTGTAACTAATTCATTATGCTTCCAAAAATCATGAAACCACTTGCATTTTGATTCTTAGTCCTTCACCAATGTGCAAAAATTGTTGTTCATTTTCTACAACATATTGGTCATATTGCATAGCTTATTCATGCAATTTTAGGTGTAACTAGTGTGTCTTGTGTTGTTGCCACAATCAGAACAAAAGTAAAAAGTAATTTTCTAATTTTTTAATTCATAAAAACTTCAAAATGCAATAACTTTCTCATCGTAGATTCAAACACCATGAAACCAAGCCCTTACACCCCTCCTCATCAAGGGCTTTCCCATGGTACCAAGTACGCAACTAGGAGACACTCGGTCCGGGAGATCTCAATGTAACAAACCAAACCAAACCAAAGAAACAACCAAATTTAAGGTATGAATTGCCTTATGTCATGACCTTATTTGTCCCAACTTTGAAAAGGAGAAAAATACACATTTTAAAGAGAAAAAAGCACATTTGAAGCTTGAGTGCCTTGTGTGGCTTGAATAGTGCACCCTAACAAGATGCGCATGGCTCCCATAGAAAAGGGTGAAAAAAAAGAGAAATGTACCCTGCAAGTACATTTCTCATATTTGCACCAACCTCGAACAACCCCCCGCCCTCCACCTGGCAACCCCGCCTCCAGGTGGCAAGTAGACGCGTGGCACTTCCCCTGCCAATCACTCCTTGCGCGCACCAAACTCCCGGAGGGCACCGCCGCCCGTCGTCTCTCCCACTGCGTCGCAAAAGATTTGAATTTCCTTTTCCCTCACCGAATTGGAGCCACCGGCGCCCGCCCTTTCCCAAACTCTCCTCTGTTTGACTGAGTCACCTCGCCGCTTTTTAAGAGATAACACATTTATAACAACAACAACATCGCACTCAGTCAATCTTACGGCCAATTTAAAGACTTAAGATTCTCTTGTAGTCGCACTGTTAGTTGCGACTCAGTTTGCGTGGAAAATGTGATAATGGGAGCCATCTCTATCTCCAGCGATTGATTCCCTCTGATCCATTCCATTCTTTTTCAATTGTAAGCAAATTTGTTTGGGACTGTGTCCCAGATTGTGGTGGAGGATTGGGAGTGCAATGAAAGTCGACGTGGATCATGGAGGAGGGCTCAGTTTGCTGTTGGAGATCATGGGTTGCTGAGCTTCAATCTGCTTTAGATGGACAGAGTATGTGGCAATTGCGATGATTCTTTGGAGGTATGAAGTTCGTTTTGTTTTGAGGTATGAGTCGGAGATGGGAGATTCTTGTTGCATTTTGGAATTGAGATGGCGCTGAAGATGTTTTAGTTAGAGATTAGAGGTGCAATCAGGCGGTGATGGGAGGTTACGGAATTCTTTGGGGAGTGTTGGAGTCGATGAGATTGGGAGTCGATGACAATTTCAGCCACGAGAAATTGATTTGTTTCTTTATTATTGCCTATCTGAACCCAAGAATCTTGTGTTGAAGGACGAGGTCGTTGAAATTGCGGTGATCAAGTCTGCTACATTCTTGGAGTGCGAGTCTTGAACCCTTACATCGTCTAGTTGTTAAGGAGGCTTCCCATGAATCAGACTCAAAGGGCTAAAATTCGCAATCCCCTTTCTAGTAATTGCAGCGCTAGCTAAACTGAGGATTATTCGTTAATACATGTTTGTAGACAGTCGTGGAGAATTTCAGTGCCTTTTCTTATTGCATAGTACACACAATCCTGTACACTTCTATTGTGTGTACTGGTTGGATCTTGAATCGCTTCTGTTGAAGATTATCGTGCCGAGATAGAAGGGAGTTCAATTAGAGCATTAATCAGACTGACGCTAACCTGTGTATCAGACCAAGAAAGCTTAAATATGCGGTATGGTTTCCAGTGATTGCAGTTATTGCAGAAATTGCTGCTCTTGCTGATCTGAGTCCCTTCGTATGGCCAGTCTCACCACTATTTCTGGTTGGGTCCCGGGTTTGTGACAGAAGAAAGTTCAATTGGGCAGTAATCTTATAGAGTCCTCCCGATGTACCCCGCCAAGAACGCTGAAATTTACAGTATCCAAGAATTGTAGCACTTGCTAAACTTAGAGTATTCACTGTGCTTGCAGACATCGGTGGAGAACACTCGCACAGTCACACTGACAGTCTTCAATTAAAGGTTGTAGTAGACAGACAGAAGGAAGCACAATTAGGGCAGTAGAGCTACCCATGCAGGAATTCAGCTGGAGATAAATGGAATGAATGCAAAGGAGAAGAATTCATTGGCATTTCAGAGTTGCGTTCCAACGGGCCCAATTTGGTGACAAATTAGTATACAAATAGTGGAGCATGAATTGAACGCCTATTTGAGTTCCTTGAGTATTTGGGATGGCAGGATCCTCTGGGTTGAACCTCCTGTGGTCCCTTTGGACCAACACTCTTCTATCAGTAGTGTTTTTGATATGCTATGCACTCTTGAAGAACCAGCCTTTGAATTTTCGGGTGTACTTTCCGAAGCTGTATGTGCGAGGTGAGGATGAGAAGATCAAAAATTATGTGGACTGCGGAAACGGGAAAGGGAGGTTATCTGGCTACGTGAATTTGAGCTGGAGGAGCTATATGCATAGCTTTAACTGGGTGTGGTATGCGCTCAAAGAGACAGAACAGGAGCTTATTAACGATGTGGGCCTGGACGGCACCGTTTTCGTTCGCATCTTTCTGCTTGGGTAATTATTCTTAACCCTCTCTAATGACACATTCTGTAATTGCGCATTCCCTATACTGTAGTAGTGCATTTAGAAGTGTTATAATTAGAGTTTCTTTCCTTTGTTATAGCTGCACTGGGCGGACAGGAGGGTTCTTGGAAGAGGAGGATGTGACAAGTTTTGGATATCAGCATAGAATAGGGAAATCGTTTGTAACACTGTTTCAATTAAAATTGAACTATAGCGTTCAATTTGAATTAAAGATGGGGCCATGAAGCCTAGAAACACCTAGAGATGGAAAGATCTCCCCTTACAAACGAATTTGAATTTGGGTTCGTTTATTTTTAGTTTAAGCACTGTTGTGTGCATTCTCTGCCTTTGAGTATGTATTCCTTGGTGTCCTGACATGTGCTGCTTCCTTTTGTTCCACAGATTGAAGATTTTCATCCCCATGTTGCTGTTGGGGTGTGCTGTGTTGATTCCTGTCAATAAAACCGACAGCTTCCTGGCACAATTGCAGGCAACCCATCAGAATATCACCAATAATAACATCACTGACGATAGTGGCCCCGAGTCTCTCTCCATTGCCAATGTTGAGTACTACTCAAAGCGGTACGTCTAATCATAATTTGTGCAAGTTAACCTAGTTAATCCCTAGGCGATCAAGAAGTCCAGCTTCATATTTTTCTAATTTGAGTAGGTCATATGGGAATTCTTCTCTTCAAATTCATTATTTTTTACCAACGAGCGCAGTATTCTTCATTGATACTGGTGATATAAAATTTGGTCTCTTCAAAATCCTTTTTTTTTCACAATATGGTCAACCAAATTGATCGTGGTAAGACCATGAACCCTTGGTCTCTAAGGCAGAGGTTTGTCCATAGCAATTTTTCCATTGTTCATGCTATTTGATCCCCTCTCCACATGATTTTTGGGTCTTATGAAGTTGAGTGGTTGCCTACTTGCAGTTTATGGGCGCATTTGTTTGCTGCATACTTCTTCACTGGCTGGACCTGTCTCATGCTTTACATTGAGTATGCGACGGTGGAAAGGATGCGCTTTCAGTTTCTCGCCTCTCAGAAACAACGACCTGAACAATTCACGGTGTGCTTTACTGTTTTCACTATTTGTGGTTTAGTTTACAGTTGGAATGAGGCTTTGGTTACGAAAATGGAAAATCAAGGACGTTTATTATCCTAAATAATTTGCAAGTTCGTCCATATTAAGCTGTTGGTAGGTTCTAACTTGCTCATTGTTTATGATAACCATGGTCTTGATTGCAATTATCAAACATCATGCGAACGCAATGACATTTTGAACTTACACCCAAAAAATGAACGTTTCAAAATTTATTATACCTAAAATACATAATCCAATTGTAGAATCTTGAAAATCATGTGGTGTTTGTCCTACTTTCAGATCTTCAGTCATTGATTCTAAATATGCTAAACGATTGTAAACCATCAAAGTTCTAAATTTCTAAATTCAAAGTTGCACTTTCTCCTTGAGGATAAGTTTGTGCACCTTGAATCTAATTGATTTTATATACTCTAAATCAATCTATTCAGTGGATTGTAAATACGACTAAGAAATTGGGTTTAATATTATAGGTTAATATCCTCCTCTAACCACTGAGACTCGGTCACGTCTGCTTCAAGATCCTGCACTGGCATTACATTTTCATTATTACCATTAGCACTGTTGAATCATCAGCCTGCAATTGATGACTTCTGATCAGTTTTTTTCAGTTTTTAATTAGTGATATATAGCTCTCACATCGTTTCTTCTTCAAGGCAGGTCTTGGTTAGACAAGTGCCCAGAGACGACACTAAATCGGTGGGCTTGCGGATCCAGAATTTTTTCCAAGAGAATCATCCTCAGAACTACGTTACGCACCAGGTACTATATACTTTTTACATTGGTGGGAGTATCTAATCGTAACAAAGAATATGATGGCACCAAGATTTCAGAATCAAAATGAAAAGGCTTTCATATGTGTAGCAATTAAGTCAGCAAATTTTAAACTGCCCATGATAGGTGTGGTTACTTTAGTATCTCGCTCTCAATTTCATTTCTTTGAAGGTGCAGCTTTTTTCTACTTACTAGGTTGTTATGCTTCTATTCAGTAACTTGCAAATTCCGAAATGACCAAAAGTGGATGCTTCCATATTTACAGGAGTTGAGATGAACCACCTAGGCAGCAAAATTGATCATTAGAAAGAAGAAACCCTCTCCTACATTTCTGACCAATAAAATTATCGTTTGGAAGTGTTATTATAATTGACCAGGAGCTTCCAAAATAGAATTTCTACATTTTGATGAAATGAAGATTAATACGAGAGTTGTCTATCTCTGAGGTGGAGCACATTTTTGTCTTACAGGTCAGATCAAATTTTGTTGACCGAAAGGGTGCCATGTGCAGGTTGTTTATAAAGCTAAGGAATTGACTAGACTCTTAAAGAAGAAAAGGATGTGTGAAAGTAAACTAGAGCGATGGCAAGAGGAGTTACATAAAGAACCATCTACTCCTCGGCCTGTAGTCAAGATACGCAAACAATGGTCAGATGTTCGACGGCAGAAGAGCGACGTGATGGACGCTATTTCACAACTAGAAAGTCAGGTAAGCTTGACTACACCTGACTTTTTCTTATGTTTTTTCTTCCCAGGTGTTGATTGGTATGACATCGATTAACTTGCGATGTACATTTTAGAATTGATAACTGTCCTAACATGTATTTGTTAAGAAGTCATTTGCTGCCGTATGAGCCCAATACTTCCCTCCTACTTTATTAGATTTCACCAGTCCAAAGTCTTTGAACATATCATTCTTTGAAAGAGTAATTTTTATTGTACAAAAAGACACCTTTGCAGGAACTAGAGTGCTTTTGAGACACCCATCTAGAACTGAAGTGGTCAGTTAAGACCCTCATCTACAATCTCATATATGTTTATCTGTCCTAGATTTTAAATTTTAGATCTCTGGCGGCTGGAAAGTCTTAATTTTCTCCACTGTAATGCCACATCTCGGCAAACTCAAACTTGCCAAACTAAAAGAACATGAGAATTTCTTTCGCCATGAGTTTGGTTGATAAAATCTAATTTCCACGACTGAATTGCCACAATTCGTCACACAGATTGAAAACCAGACAAAATGAATGAACATGAGAGTTTCTCTTGAACATGAGTTTCGGTGATCAAAGTCCTAATATTCAGCCACATTTCGGCACACTGAAACTTTCCAAAATAAGATAAATGAACATGAGAATTTCTCTTGACATGAGCGTGGTTGATGAAAAAGTCCTAATTTCCAGCATTGAACTCATTTAGACACTCAATTTTTTTTTCAAACATGAGGTGAACATGAGGTGTTCACTTAATATTTTGGTTTGGTCGATGGAAGCCCTATTTTTCACCACGGGAATGCCTCATTTCAAAATTTGCCAAACTACATGAACCTGAGATCTTTTCTTTCTCGAACTTGACGTTAGTTGGTTTCATTCCTTCAGATTCGTTCGGAGCGCAAGCGTGTTCTTTCCGAGGAGAAGTTCGTGATGCGCGCGGGCTTCGTTTCCTTCGACTGCCGTTGGGGTGCTGCCGTGTGCGCTCAGACGCAGCAGAGCCGCGACCACACCAAGTGGCTGACGGAGTGGGCTCCGGAGCCTCGCGACGTGTATTGGAACAACCTGGCCATCAACTACTTGCTTCTCAACTCACGAAGACTCATCGTCACCGCGGTGGTCACCGTGCTCGTGCTCTTCTTCGTACTCGCCGTGGGTGCCGTGCAAGTGCTGGCCAATCTGGACCAACTCATCAAATACTTGCCCTTCCTTAAACCTCTGTCTCGGTGGTAAGAAGGTCTCCTCCACCCATGGGTCCTTCATTTAATTATGTGGAAAGTCCTGTCTGGTTTTAACACTGGAAGGACACATTTCGAACGCGCACTGTGACTTGAATTGCCGGAGTGAATGAACGTCAATTATATGCACTTTCTAGAATGAATGAGGGTGCTTTATGGTTGATATAAAATGAGGAGGTTTAACCTTCGTTTGAGGATGATATGGTTGATTCAAGACTTGGACTTGATATGATGTACTTGCGGTCAAACTGTGCTAACTTAGGCTGTGAGTTTAGTTTCATGGTTTTGTGTACTAAAAACATGGTTGCCTGTGATGTGTTCAGGAATAACCTGGTAGGTTTTGTGAGCGGTTTCTTACCAGGATTCGTTCTGAAGATATTCCTGTTGATAATTCCGTATGTGTTGAGGGAGCTGACGACGTTTGAAGGCCATGTCTCCTACTCCCAAATAGAGAAATTGACGGCCGTCAAGTATTATGCGTTTCTGGTGGTGAACGTCTTCTTCGGCAACGTCCTCATCGGTTCTCTCTTCGAACAGCTGAAGATATATATTGCTGCACCTACCACGTAAGCGCTTCAGCTCAAATTTATTCTCTCACTCGATGTATTGGATGATTTCTTAAGCAATCACTCAAAAGTGGGAAGTTTTCACTCAATAGGAGACGAAATTATGTCCTTATCAGTTTTCTTAATGTAAAGCCTCCATTAATCGCACAGGTGAACCGTGAACCTTTACCGTCAATTGTCTAGAAACTTGCACCATCGATAATTTTGCACATTTACTTTCGGTTAGGCTCAAAATCAATTGCAAAAAAATAATTGTCAATACATGAAGTATTTTCACACTTAGTAGAAATCACAGTTCACCGTCATGGCCAATGGAGCCTCTAATGTACTACATGGTTAATGGACTCTCTACCTTTATCTTCAACATTCTCTACGGGTTTTACAATGATGAAAACTAAGAGTCTTGAACCCAATGCAAATGACAATGGTATGATTGTGCCCTATTAGCAAGTATTCTAACCTGGTTTGCTTTCTCCCTTCCATAGGATTCCCAAGGCATTTGGAGTTTCCATCCCACAGAAGGCCACGTTCTTCATGACGTACATCATGTTAGACGGGTGGACCAGTATAGCTGCCGAAGTGATGCGTCTGTTTCCCTTGTTGGGGTACCACATCAAATCCATCTTGTTCGTGCGGACGGACAAAGAACGAGTGAAAGTGATTCCAGCCACACCAGCCGCTTATTTCATTGTGCTGCCTCGCTTGTCTCTCTACATTCTACTGGGCCTCGTCTACGCTGTCATCTCGCCTCTCATATTGCCGTTTCTATGTGTTTACTTCGCTTTTGGCTTCCTCATTTACCGAAATCAGGTAATCATCAGAACTCATACTTAAAATTTTTATCACAGTTGCAATGTGCAACAGGTGTCAGTGTTTGTACACCAATTTCACCCTAGGCTTGTGTGGTTGTATGTTGTGCGAGCGAAGCATCTGTATCATATTCCTCAGTGATTTTAAACAATGTATGTGGTTGGTGAACTGATAGATGCCTTGAAACTACAAAATTATTAAAACTGAAAATGAAAAGTGAACCATCTCTTCCCACGTACGTATTTTTCATTTTCATTTTCATTTTTCTCAAACCCAGGTATGGTTTCATGGCATCCACGGGGACCGCTTTCAATGACGTGCATGCCCGTGTCAAACTAGTGCTTGTAATCCTGTCTGTTGGAGTACTTGTTCTACAATTTCTCAATCTTGCGCTTAGTTCGATGAGATTGTTGTGGTTGCGGTGCAGGTGATCTATGTTTATGAGCCGAAATACGAAAGTGCTGCATCCTTCTGGCCGAGCATTCACCGCAACGTGATCATCGCACTCATAATTAACCACATCACTCTGATTGGTTTATTTTCTGTGAAGAAGGCCTTCGCCTCCACTCCGTTCTTGGTGCCGCTGCCTGTCCTCACCATATTGTTCCATCTCTTCTGCACCCAAAAGTTCTACCCTTCTTTCAAGAATTACCCCCTTCAGGTGCCGTCTCTGAGCCACTCTCACCTCTTATTTGCCGACTGTGTGAGGCTCAGAAGTTGTGGGAAATGTCATATAATAGATTTATTCTTAAAAGTCAACACTATTTCAGATTCAAGATTGAAACACCACAAAGAGAAAGTTACCAACATCTTTTTATGGAAATATTCATTACTTCAAACCATACGAGGACAATCACTTTTGAACGAGTTTAAGGATAACTCTATCATGTAACCTCGAAATGTACTTCAAGATTGATATCTTTGTAGGTAAGGAACTCGTTCCCGTGGCTGTCCTTTTCCCGTAGGGTAAAACTGGCCTATTCACACATCAAGTGCCCATCCAAGCATATGATTTGTAAGAGATGAGATACTTTGAGG
Source organism: Climacium dendroides (assembly GCA_950106755.1). Taxonomy (NCBI): domain Eukaryota; kingdom Viridiplantae; phylum Streptophyta; class Bryopsida; order Hypnales; family Climaciaceae; genus Climacium; species Climacium dendroides. Next base: position 24,326,783 of record OX467091.1, read on the forward strand.
TTCTATCACAATCTAAAATACTTACAGTTGATGCACCACTTATAGTCGAAGTTTCCAGCTGGGACCTTAAATACTACCTCAAAACTCTTATAATCCATAACTTTAAGAGCATAACTTATTCATATGATATCCAAATAGAACATCCATTTTTTTGTGTAATGGAATCTTAGAGACAAGATCTATAATAACAAAATAATCCATCAACGGAAATCGTTCGAACCAAGTTCCCAACCTTATGTTATTCCCTCTGTTGTCCTCTATTGTCCTCCGTGCAGGATGCAAGGATCAAAGACAGAGAGGATCCCATTGGCGATTTAGACTTCCTGCAAGACGCGTACTTGCACCCGTCCATCGTCGAAGCTCCAAAAGACAGCGACAGTGATGACGATCCAGACACAATGAGGAACGGCACCGCCCCCGGTGGACATGACCCCACTCACAAGAGAACAAATTCGGCATCGGTTTCTGAACCCTCCAACAAGGGACCCAATTTTCGCAGAAGGTCTCCAACTAGTGGTTCCCCTGGTTCCCCTGGTTCCCCTGGTTTCCATGACGCTGGGAGCACCTTGTCGACTCCAGCGTTGTCAAGGGAAAGCTCTCATGCTAGCTCACTACCCAAGGAAGAAATTGGTTTTGGATCTGCAAGGAGTAGTCCTTACAGAGCTGTAATTGATGGAAAACAGGGAGCTCATGTGGGAGAGATGGATTGGGCGAAGAGTCAAGACTTGGAGAGTGGGAGTCCAGAGAAAGAAGAGAAAAAAGATGGTCCAGAAGATTGGAGTGATGTTCCACAGAAAGAAGACCAAGGTGACAGGAAAAGAGAACGAGAGTCGGGCCTTCCTTTTACTGGAACCGTTCAAGCACCACTTGGCCATGTGGAACCGTAGTAGCAGAGGTAATGCTGAATTACGCCTAATTTTGATGTAAATTCTTGCCTAAAATGTTGGTACTTTCTTTGAAGAGGAGAGCCAAAACGTGAGTGCCAGAACATGAGAGCTTTTGTTTCTTTTACTAGAACTGTTCAAGCACCACTTGGCCATGTGGAACCGTAGTTGCAAACATAAGGTTGAATTACTCCTAATTTCACAGACTTCGATTCTTTTGTAAAATGTACACCCTCTGAACTTGAGAGCCCGAACATGAGAGTTTAGGGTTGATTTGGGGTACAGCTGTAATCAGCTCGTGAATAGTCATAGTTTATTCATACGATGTGCACAAGTATACGTGGTTAGAGAATACGTGATACAGTTGGATTAGCATTCCATTGACAGATATTTAAAGGTAGACATACGCGATGTGTTTTCCTTTCTGGTGGAGAGAAAGCATCATTTGGGTTATGATTTTAGTTGTAGAATTGTGGAATATCATTGTAAGAATATGTCATGATTTTACTCATGATTTTGTTCATGGTATGATCTTTCTATTTTGGAAGGTGTTTTTTTTCTTTTAAAGGATCATGTGTATGCTTGACTATGTGGAGTTTGGATTCATTCATATCCTACAACTTCCACCTTCAAAAATTTATAACTAATTCATCATTTTGTAAAAGTTTCTAGGTCCTTGCATTTTGCCTCACAAGGATTACCAATGTACAAAAAATATTCCATATTTTTTCAATGCATATCCATTGTGCCACAAGTTTTACAAGACAATTTTAGATGTGGTTACTTTACTTTGATTCTTTTGACATGCATATTTTATTTAATTATTTATAAACCTTTCATTTTGATATCCCACCTCAATTGTCATCTACATGCCGTTTCATAATTTTGACTTGTATTTGGTAACACATAAGTGGAATGTGAGTAATGAATAATTTTTATACCATGCTCTAGTTAATGACTTACATTGATATAATTGGCAAACATGTGAGCAACCAAGTGTAAGATGGGCCAAAGTATGGTAATGAGACATCAAAATAGGGACAAACATATAGAAATTCTAGCAATTGAACTTTTGTAACTTTTATAACTTTAGCATGCACTACACCATAATAAGATTTCATTTACACAAAGTCTCAATATATCTAATACTTGAGATTCAAAAATCTAACCTTTTGTATAGGTCATCAATGGTTGTAAGTGAATTTCCTTAAAAATAGCCTCTTCTATACAAATGCTTTATGTTTTTAAATTTTACAAACCCTTGAAAGATCTATTGACAATTCCATTAGAAGTCGTTTAGAAGACTCACTTTATGCCCCTTTTAATGACCCAACCATCTTAAAAGCCAAACTAGGGAAGTTTTGTTTATTGCTTGTTGGCATGAAATCAATCCACAGTTCAAAACTTCACCTAAATCTATATTTCTAATCATGTTTTCAAATATTAAATTTGGTTATTGTCCCAAAGTAAGGGTCTTTGAACACATAGTTGCATATGGTTCATGAGTTTCTTGTTGTAAAGAGGGTACCCCCAAAGTGCCATTTTTTGCTATTATGCCTAGTTACAATTATTAGACCAATCAAATTTTCATGTTTTTGGGTTGGCAAATGAAAGGAGGTTTCAAAGCACTAATATAGCAACATTTGAATGTTGTATGCAAAAAATTATTAAGGGTCAAACTTCATTTTCATCACAAAGTTTAAACCCTACAATTTGTTAATAATTATTATGTGGTTATTATTGTTTCATGGGTTCGCATGTTAATTACAATTTATTGCATTATTACAATGCATTACAATCCTTCAATCACTGCTTGTAATCTAGAAGGCATAGAATGATATAATTGAAGGAGCTTTATACCACTAATTAACCTCCTCTCTCTTTCAATAACTATCTTCAATTCATCTAAGTTTTTAGGGCAAATTGGGCCATGTTGCACTGCATCTTTCAAAATCTTCCAAAGGTTCTCAATTGAATTGAGATCGGGAGAGTTTGTAGGCCAATCAAGCTTCTTCAAAAGGTGTGTCTATCTCCACTCTTCACATAGTTTGCTATAATGGATAGGTGCGCCATCTTCCATGAGCAATCCCTATGGCACTCTACCCACAAAATGAAGTAACTCGCTATTGTAGACCACTTCAACAAAATCCTTAGCAGAGCGTCGATCTTTAAGCATAAAAACATGTTGTGACTTTTGCCTTCTAGCAAATGCACCCCAAATCATCAAAGAAATTCTCCCACTCTTAAAAGTTGGAACTATACAATTTGATGTATAGTGCTCATATGTAGTTTTTCAAATATGAATTTGTCTAGAATTTTTTTCAACTTCAAAAGGAGACTCATCTGTCCAAATAACTCGCTCCCATTCTTCTATACTCCACCCACAATACTTTTGAGCAAAAATCAATTGCTAAGACATGTGCCGAGGTGTCAAAAAAGGTTTTTTGACTACCACTCTCATGTAAAGCCTTTCGAATAGTTTTTCCAGACACTTGAGTAGGACACATATTAGTAATCTCTTAGAGCGTCAAGCAGTGATTAGCTTGTGAGACACATATAATAGCATGGATATCTCTATTACTAAGCTTCTTAGCATGATTTTCACTAAGTTTTCTTTTGTAGATTCCATCTTTTTAAAATTTCTTCACCAACCTCTAAATTGTTCTAATAGGGACTTCAACATTAACTGCAATGTCAACTCCTATCTTCCTTGCCTCACTCAAAACTACAATGTGAGCACGAGTTTCATCTGAAATAGCCATCAAAATGGTAAGTGGATCTAAAAAAAAGACAAACCAACCTCATGCCCTAAGCACTCAAATCTTAATCAAACCTTTATCAATGATCACCCACCATCCATGATCTAGCCCCCATTCACTCAATCACCATGATCCAACCCTCACATAGCCTCTCTCACTCAATCACCATGATCTAGCCTTCACATAGCCTCACTCAACACACAACCATACTCAACCATCACATAGCTTTACTTAATCACACAGCACATAGCCTCACCCACTTAGTGAATATATCCTTCTTGCACTCATGTTCACAAAACCTTCAATTCTTTATTTAAAAAAATAATCGCCCATCACTTGCCTCTGAAATCATCACACATCCTACCTCCTATAATGCTCAATTCTGAAAACAAGCATTCATATTGAGAGGAAAAGCTTCTTCATGCATGTATGGTGTTTAAATTTTAAACAAGTGCATTCATTGAGATGTGACTAGCACACACATCTAAATTTGGGTATCCTTAATTTTGTTGAGATGCATTTGTATTTAGGGATTGCGTCATTTGGACAATTCCAGACTAGAAGCATGAGTGCCCATATACTACAATATTCTCAATATGTCCTTAAATTGTTTCTCACAACTACATATATTGGTAGATTGTGATTATCTTTTTTTGTATAGATCTTTTGACCTTCAAATTTGGCACACATGTTAATAATATGAATCATATCTTGTGCCAAAATTTTCATGATAAATAAACAATTTCTCAACCCTTAGGAGGGTGTCAAAGTTGGCAGTAGTGAAATGGCTTCCTCCATTGTTTCCCACAACTACACATGTTGGTAGATTGTGTATATCTTTTTTTGTATAGATCTTTGACCTTCAAATTTGGCACAAATGTTACTAATATAGAGAAGATATTGTCACAAAAGTTTCATGCCAAATAAGAAAAAACTCAGCCCTTGGGAGCGTGTCAAAGTTGGTAGTAGAGAAATGGTTTCTCAAAGCTACCCATGTTGGTAGATTTTGAATATCTTTTTTTGTAAGACTTTTTTGTCCTTGAAATTTGGCATACATGTTATCAACATAGAGAGGATTGTGTGAAAATAATTTCATGGTAAATAGACAATTTCTTAACCTTTGGAAGGGTGTCAAAGTTGGCAATAGTGAAATGGTTTCCACAAGTGTTTCTCAAAACAACACATGTTGGTAGATTGTGAATATATTTTTTTGTATTGATCTTTTGGCCTTGAAATTTGAAAAATATGTTATTAACATAAATTAATTTCTTTTCCAAAAATTTCATGTCAATTTTTTTTTTCAATCCTTGGGAGGTTGTCAAAGTTGGTACTAGTGTAAAATTTTCCACAGCTATCCACATTGGTAGATTTTGAATAATTTTTTTGTAGTGAATCTTTTGGCCTTGAAATTTGGTACACGTGTTATTAACATAAAGATTATTTTGTGGTAAAATTTTGTGATAAAATTTTGTGGTAAAATACCAATTTTTCAGCTCTTGAAAGGTTGTCAAAGTTGGCAGCATTGAAATTTCCTTCGCTATGATTTCGAAAATGCCATTGTGATTGAGACCCCACTATACAATATATAGAATGTCTAATAGTAACAAGGTCAAGGCTAGTGTGACATACTACATTAGATAGGTTTATTACATTAGGAAGGGTCATTGCCATTTATAATATTTGTATGCGGCCTAAGCCAGGCCTAGTCAACAATTTTACCTTACAGAGATCATTCTCATAGAGGTTTTAAAGTGAACACCCCATGCATTCAAAAGTTGTAGATGTAGAGAAGATATGCTTGCTACCATGGAGGCAAAGCAACCAAGATGTAGAGTCTCTAGCCTTCTCAAAGGTTTCGTTTTTAGCCTCCTTGAGCATCTTTTCCGACAAGGCTGCTAGGTCTTTGTCTTTACTGCTAGCCATGAGAGGATCGACGACCTCTCTCTGTGTTGAATCTCTTGGCTATTGATCTTGTTTGTTTGTCCTTCATCTATTGTCTTGTTGGGTCCTTCTCCTTGTCATTCTCACTATGCCCACCTGTGATTGGTGGCTTTGTACCCCATTTTTATAGCAATAAAATTCTATTTCATTTATGTCAAAAAAACAAAGTGAGCACCACCAAATGTGCCACTAACCCTAAATTGCCATCTATTCCCTATATACATCTCCAAAATCAATTATGTACCTATTTGGAAAAAATTGTGTTAAATCCAAACTTTGTTCCTTCATAACTTTTGCATATGGAATCCAAATATTGGATTCTTGGATGCATTCAAACCTCCTTTCACTTGCCAACAAGGAAATATGAAAATTTAACCAGTCTAATAGTAGTAATTGAGCAAAAAAACAAAAAGTGATTGTTTGGGGGGTACCCACCTTATTGTATTGCATTTGCTTAGGCTTATTAGAAGCAACTATGTTCTATAAATGATGGAGACAAATTTTGAAAAGGAAAGCTACATGTGAAGGTGAAATATGACTAAATTGGAACAACCGAAGTACTTTGACATATTGAGTTGGAAAATACAATATTATACAAGCTTGACATTGGAACTTGGACTAAAGTAGGAGGTTCTAAAAGCACTTAGGCTCTATAATGGCTCACCTCCTTAAATGTACACTATTTGTACATGTCACTTTTTTCATAACCTTCAATAATGTATAGACTAGACATTGTACATTTTAGGAGGTGAGCCATTTTAGAGCCCCATCCCCCTTCAAACTAATTCTATACAAAAAATTCCAAGGGTTCAAGTTAGTCAAAGCAATATGATTGTAATACAATTATAATTTTACAAATATGAATATTGATACAAATACTTGCATGGCATATGAGCAGGAATAATTGAATATGGGTACAAATACAAATTCCACATAGGAATATAAGTATGGCTATAAATATAGGTGTGAACATAGGTGCACATATTATTTGTCATTTATCATTCTATAGCAGATGACATATATATGGGGATATCCAAAGAATTTAAAAAAAAATTATTTTGGGAAGGGGGAAAGAGCCAACCATATGTTACTTCCTTTAATACCAAATCACTACCTAGTTACTAATAATTTAAATCTTGATGATGAGTTATCACTATGAATTATTCATAGTCTTAATTCACATATCCCATATGGTTTGTTTTGACCTTTTATCACCCCATTTGTATAAAGAGCTTGTCTTCTCCTCTCTTATGTTACCAAAGTCACTTCTTTTATATCATTAGTATGTGAGAGGCATGTCTTCTTAACTTTTTTGTTGATTTGGACGTTGTACTATTTGAATCAACAAAAATTCAGTGACCATTTTGTTAGCTTCCAGTCAATTTTTTTTGTTAAAACGGTCAATACAATATCCCAATCAACAAAAAATTGTTAAATTTTTGTTGACTTAGACATCATTTTCTAGTAGTGTTAGGCTCTTGCAAGGCTTGAGAAGTCACCCTCAAGGTCCCCCTTGCTCAATAAGACATTTTGAACACCTCAAGGAGATAGGAAAGTGACACTTCTAATAGAACACCAAATGCTCAAACTGTCTTTTATATTCTCTACTCTTATCTTTATTGCATAAAGCCTCTCAATACACTAGAAGAAAATCAGGGGTTTTGCAACTACGTTGTGCAATTGGTTTTGTAGTTGCACAAGATGTTTGCAACTAGGTGATAATTTAGAGTCTGCAATTGCATTGAACAAATTGCATTAGTTGCAATGTAGTTGCAAAATTATCTGTCATCTGATAGCATGTAAAGAACTTCATCGATGAATTTTTCTGACGTGAGTTGCTTATGTGGTATTTATTGCCACGTAAGATAACTTTGTAGTTAACCTATAGTTAACTTGTAGTTAATTTTTTGCAACTAACATGCAACTTATTTATGACTCATGGGACTTTGTTGCGACTCTACTGTGACTCGTTTGCAACTCCTTTGCGACTTGATTGCAGTTTGTTTATGACTTCATGGCCATTGGTGAGCAATTACAATTGGACTTGCCTTCATTGCGACTCATCCACAACTCATTTGCAACTCCTTTGTAATTCATCTGCAATTCGTTTGTGACTTGTTTGCAACTCATCTGCGACTCATTTGCAACTCCTTTACGACTTATTTGCAACTCATTTGTAATTCTTTTGTGACTTGATTGCGGTTTGTCTATGATTTCATTATCAATGATGTGCAACTACATTTGGATTTGCCTTTCTTGTGACTCATCTATGATTTATTTGCAACTTCTGTGCAACTTGATTGTAGTTTATCTACGACTTATTTGTAACTATATTTGGACTTGCTTTTGACTTTTTGTGACTAGTTCTTGATATGTTTGCCACTCTTAGCAACTTGTTTATGAATCATTTGCAACTTTTGTGCCATTTATATGCAATTTGTTTACAATTTATGGCTAACTTGTATATAACTAACTTGCAACTTATATGTAATTTATACCCAACTTGTTTATCCTAGTCAATAATGCTCACATCAAGGATCAATGAAACAAATGCCCTTATATGTCAATCCCAAGCATTCTTCTCAACAGAGGATGCATCAATCTTGCCATTTGAGTTCACATGTATTTGATTTGTTTTTTTTCCACTACTACTTCAAGCTACTGTTTTTTTTCTCAAACTCTTTCTGATTCTTACGCTTTGCAAAATGTCTAATGCTATCTGATTTACACAACACTTCCTCCGATTGCACATGCCCTTGCTACAAAATAGAATATGGAGGAATCCCAGACTCAACCGTTGCCTGTTGTTGAGGTTGGGTGGGTGGCGGTAGCATAGACTATGGTGGAATCCATTGCCATTGTCTCGTTACTAGACTTTGTTGCATTGGTTGTCTAGCAAATTCACTATAAAGAGGAGGCACAAATTCAACAAATTTCATATGTTTGTTTTTGCTACTAGAGGCTTCCCTATGTAAGTGTCCATTGTCCCCATTGGATTGATTGTTCTCATTTCTTAGAAGAATACAATATCAATAGTAGTATTAAAAAAATGTATAAAAGAAAAAATAATTTAATAATTGAACCTTCACTTTCTATAAAGGATGATAATTTCCATAGAATTCTATCAACTCACTTTTTTCACTACTATCAGTGTCGCTTGACTTGGACTCTTTTGAAGCAGACATGTGATCTTAAGAAAGTCCATGCAATTGTAACTAATTTGCAACTAATTTGCTACTACATTGCGACTGCGACTACATTGCAACTAATTTGTAACTACGTTGCAACTAATTTGTGACTACAATACAACTACATTGCAACTCTCATGCAACTTCAATTACCCCTAAAAGATTGGTGGATGTTTGAACATAGTCCTTGTTTTCTTGGCCAAATCTTGTAACAAGCATAATTCCTCTATAATATCCAATTACATTGCAACTAAATTGCAACTCTCATGCAACTTTAATTACCTTTGTAGGACTATAACAACTTTTTATAACTATTGAAATACAAGCAAATATAATGCAATCCCCTAATTTTAAACACCATTGTAAGACTAAAGACAATTTTCAAATTTCTAAGAGGCACTTATAGTTCCTTTGCCACTGCTTTCAATTGCTGCTTTTATTGGTTGTACTTAGACAACTAACTCCACCACTCTAGCATCTCGGCACAATTCCATGTCCATTTTCTCATAGTCACTGGAATCCATGTTGAGTAATTTCCACTCATGTACCTAAAAAGTTAAGAAAATGATTCAATGAGCAATTACAATGTCATGCAATTCTTCAAAAAATCTCCTTATCATTAGTACACAAGCATGAAGACAACTAAATCTTCAATGTTATCAAAAGATAGGCCTCGCCCATTCAAATCCTCACAAATTCTACAAATGAGTGAACTACTCTCATTGAAGTCTCAAGTACAATCATACCAATGCATCATGCTTTTGTACAAGCTCAAAAACCAATTTGTAGTTGGGTTAAAACCCTCAAACTAGCTAAAATAATGTTGTGTTGACGCCCACTTGCAAAGCAGAAAGCACTTCCGCCTCGGACATGGAGCTGGCTTGATCGTAGGAAAGGTAAATGACAGTCTTGAGATTGTGGTTATAAGTCTAATATAAGTCTTGTGATTAAAGTTCCACAACAACACATCAATTTTTAAGAAAACAATATAAGAACAACAAATACTAAGAACAATTAAACTAATCATTCCAAAAATCAAACAAAATTACAACAAGAAGAGCAAATACTGACCCTCAAATTGTCTTCAATAGTGGCAAAGCTTCACTTGTAGTTTGGAAAAATGAGATTGTAGGCAAGACTTCCAAAAAAGTATATTGAGCTACAAAAATGAACAAAGAGAGCTCAGTACAAAGAAAGATCAATACAAAGATAATTTAGTATGAATACATTGTCTATAAGCGATGAATGTATTGTTAAAAAAAGAAACATTATTTAAGAAATGAAGTACAACACACCTTTTTGGAGAATAAAAGGGTGATTCTAGAGTGCCCGCAAGACTAGTAGGCAAGTACAAGGAAGACATGGTGAATAAATATTATTGAAGGTCAATATCATATTTTTAAAATCTAATGGGAACGAATGATTGTTGGTAGAACATTGCGAGCAAGGGACGGTGTAGTAGTGCAATGGAGTTTATCACCTTCATAAGAGCTATAGAACTGCACGTCGAGGATTTAGAGTTGGAGGCACATTAGAACAAACAAGAAGGTCAAACAATTAATCCATAGTAACAACAATGTTAACACATGGTGTTCCCTAGAAACAACACTCACAAGTTTGTACTTTCATCATCTATTTTTAAAAATTTGGGTAACCACTCTTCAACCTTCTGTTCTTTAATGTTCCTTTCTTATAAGTCAAATCCCTAGTGATAAGTTCCCCAAACCAAATTCATACAAGCTGAGAAACAAGATCAAATTGACTGAGCAATACAAAGAAGTTGGAGAACCAACTCAATTCTATAGATTCTCTATATTCACCACTACTAATCTTGATTCAAATGTACAAGATGCTCACTCTCAAATACAATTCTTTTAGCATATAGAAGCTCTCTCCCTTCCACCCAGCGAGTCGATAAAGATTAACTCAGATTGTTTACAGATAAGGATTCCATAGAAGAATTCAAATATGATGACAAAATAGAGGCCGAGCTACAAGTTACAAACCAAGGATGATAGTGATGTAGGACTATATCCAACATACCAATGCTTCTTGAAACCAATCCTAAATGTACCATAGGATATTACCTAGATATAACATTGAAACCACGAAGTAATAAACCGAACAAGGAGAGACTAATGCACTCCGAACCAAGTAGGATAATGAGAAAAAGGTGTACCTATAACTTGGCAAAGTTGGCTTGTACGAGGACTACTAGGAGAATAAGCAGGGGAAGTGGGGTTGTAGCTTGGTGACGTTGATGAATAACGAGAACATGTTAATTTCAACAGAAATCTGTTGTTCAGTGGCCAAAACAACGCAACCAAAACAACAGAATTCTGTTGAAATTCTTGCGTTTTCTACTAGTGTTTTGAGTTTATGTGTTGGTTTTGAGTTTATGTGTTTTTGTGTAATTTATTTTGACTTTGTAGCTTGCTTTGAGTTTGTATAAGTTTTGAGTTTATGTGTTAGGTTTTGTAGCTTACTTTGAAGGTTTGTGTGCCTTCTTTGGAGTTTATGCTTAGTTTTATTGAATTTATGTTTTTCAAATTATCACTTTCATTGAATTTATATATTTTTTTTCACATATTTCTCAATAAAAATATGGAAATAAAATAACATTCAAGAGAATTTGGAAGAGAACAGTTGATGGTGCCCCCCAATTGCCATTTTTAATTTTTTGAAAAATTCTTCTATTACCTAGCATTTGCAGCCAGTCCACTTGATGATAATTAGCATTGTGCATTCATATGTGATGTATCAAATTTTATTACTTTCACAAATTGTTCTTTACCACAAGAAAAAAAATTTATACAAAATTCCACCATTTTTCTACAAATTTATGTGTTGTTCATTACTATTGCAATTCTAATTTGTGGAAATAGCCCCTTGTCATGTATAATTATAACTTTCCATTAAATTTCTCTATATGTATTCTGGGATCGCCACTATCAAGATATCCAATACTAAACCACAAATTATTATATAAGTTTGCAATGAACCAAGCCCAAAATCAAATTAGTAGGCAATTACTCTACACTATTGCATCAATTGGTTGATTATCTTTTTGACCTTCAAAATCAATCTTCTTCACATTCACATTCATTGTAATCTTAGTTTTTGTTAGTGCAAGGCTTCAACCCATCCTCAAATCTAAATACAACAGACCTACATTGACACAAAGACTAGCTAACAATGTAATTGTGGCTAGTATTTCAACTAAATAACTAGTTACTTAGAAATAGACTAGCACTTGTGCTCTATGCCATTGCCACAATCAAAATAGACATAAAAACAATTTTTAATTTTTAATTTATAAATAAGATTGAATTTCAGTAGCTTTTGTGCACAAAAAAAATATAAGGGCTTTGTTGCAATGTTAGAAGTTGTGTTCTTGATGTTAATAGGAAGCTTTATGCACAAAGGGGTGAAAAAGTTTTGTTTCGTGGTATTTGAATATGTGATGTGAAAATTATATTATATTCAAAATAAAAGATAATTTAACTTAATTTTCTAATTCATAAAAACTTTGAAATTCAATAACCTTCATGCTATAGGTCCAAACACCATAAAACAAAGTTTGTGCACCCTTTTTTGTAAAGAACTTGCCATTGATATAAAGAATGTGGCTAGGGCGCTCCCACTTTCCTAGCTCTTACCATATTAAACAAAAAAAACAAAAAAAACACTTAATTTAAGGTATAGATATTTTACCAACTTCAATCATCTCATGGACATAATAGCATATGCTAGGATAAACCTACGTAGGGAATAGACTAGTAGATATTGATCAAAAAGGTAGTTAATTGTTGCATTGATTTTGTACTTACTTTGTTGACACACATATGGAAACTAGTAATTGCATTGATGATCAAAACCCATTCGTCAATAAGGAATTGAACCAATACGTCCTAACACTTCTATGGATCCCATCCTCGTACTCTCCAGCTAGCAATGACAACAACCTATGAACTAGAGGAGTATAACGATGGCATGTACATGCACATCAAAGACTCATACATTATCGTTGGGGGAGCCACAACTCCAAGTGTGTATTGAGGTTGTTTAAGGGAAGAGAGAGGCTAGGTAGTGAAGCTTGGCAACTTTGGCTTGTTGTAATGTGTATGCTTGAACTTCTCTACCTAGAACATATTCTTGCTCTATTGCAACATTCTTATTGTACAACACTACAATTCAATAGTACCATTGACCCCCACACCATACAAGACCACTAAAATTCTTGCCATCTTCACTTTAGTTGGCATCAAGTTTACCACAATCTCTTGGCTTCAATACTTTCAACTTGCTCAACATTCTTACATACTTGGATAAACTTGGATTCCACTTCTTTGGAGATCCAAATTTTCCAAGCTCTTGAGGCTTCAAAACAAATTTGGTAGCTCCATGAAATTACCACAATCCCCTAGATTCAACACTTTCAACTTGCTCAATGTTTCAAAAGACTTGGATAAACTTTGGATTCCACTTCCTTCAAGATTCAAGTTTTCCAAATTTCTCAAGCCTCCAAATGAGTCCGGTAGCTCTATGAGATTAACACAATCCCCTAAATTCAACACTTTCAACATACTCAATGTTCCAAAAGATTTGGATAAACATCGGATTCCACTTCCTTGGAGATCCAAGTTTTCCAAATTTTTAAGGCCTCCAAATGAATTTGGTAGTTCTATAAGCTCGCAACAACCTCCTAGATTCAATACTTTCAACATACTCAATGTTCCAAAAGATTTGGATAAACATCGGATTCCACTTCCTTGGAGATCCAAGTTTTCCAAATTTTTAAGGCCTCCAAATGAATTTGGTAGCTCTATAAGCTCACAACAACCTCCTAGATTCAATACCTTCAACTTGCTTAATGTTCCAAAAGATTTGGATAAATTTTGGATTCCACTTCCTTGGAGATCCAAATCTTCCAAATTTTTGAGACCTCCAAACGAATTTGGTAGCTCTAGGAGCTTACAACAACCCCCTAGATTCAATACTTTCAACTTGCTCAATGTTCCAAAAGATTTGGATAAACTTTGGATTCTACTTCCTTCAAGATCCAAGTTTTCCAAATTTTTGAGACCTCCAAATGAATCTGGTAGCTCCATGAGTTTAGTACAATACCATAGATTCAACACTTTCAACTTACTCAATGCTCCAAAAGACTTGGATAAACTTTGGATTCTACTTCTTTCAAGATCCAAGTTTTCCAAATTTTCAAGACTTCCAAATGAATCTGGTAGCTCCATGAGCTCACAACAACCCCCTAGATCCAACACCTTCAACTTGCTCAACATTCCAAAAGATTTGGATAGACTTTGGATTCCACTTTCTCGAAGATCCAAGTTTTCCAAATTTTTGAGGTCTCCAAATGAATTTGGTAGCTCCATGAGTTTAACACAATTCCCTAAATCTAACACCTTCAACTTACTCAACATTCCAAAAAACTTGGGTAATCTTTGGATCCCACTTCCTTGAAGGACCAAGTTTTCCAAATTTTTGAGGCTAACAAATGAATCTAGTAGCTCTATAAGCTCACTACAACACTTTAGATTCAACACCTTCAACTTGTTCAATGTTCCAAAAGATTTGGATAGACTTTGGATTCCACTTTCCTGGAGATTCAAGTTTTCCAAATTTCTCAAGCCTCCAAACGAATTTGGTAGCTCCATGAGATTACCACAATTCCCTAAATTCAACACTTTCAACATACTCAATGTTCCAAAAGACTTGGATAAACTTTGGATTCCACTTCCTTCAAGATGCAAGTTTTCCAAATTTCTCAAGCCTCCAAATGAGTCCGGTAGCTCTATGAGATTAATACAATCCCCTAAATTCAACACTTTCAACATACTCAATGTTCCAAAAGATTTGGATAAACATCGGATTCCACTTCCTTGGAGATCCAAGTTTTCCAAATTTTTGAGGCCTCCAAACGAATTTGGTAGCTCAATAAGCTCACAACAACCCCCTACATCCAACACCTTCAACTTGCTCAACATCCCAAAAGAATTGGGTAGACTTTGGATTCCACTTCCTTCAAGATCTAAGTTTTCCAAATTTTCAAGGCCTCCAAACAAATCTGGTAGCACCATGAGATTACTACAATATCCCATATTCAACACTTTTAACTTGTTCAATGTCCCAAAATATTTGGATAAACTTTGGATTCCACTTCTTTCAAGGTCTAAATTTTCCAAACTTTGAAGGTCTCCAAATGAATATGGTAGCTCTACAAGCTCATCACATCTCCCTAATTTCAACACCTTCAATTTGCTCAATGCTCCAAAAGACTTGGATAAACTTTGGATTCCACTTCTTTCAAGATCCAAGAATTCCAAATTTTTGAGGCCTCCAAATGAATCTGGTAGCTCTACAAGCTCACTACAACACTTTAGATTCAACACCTTCAACTTGCTCAACATTCCAAAAGATTTGGATAGACTTTGGATTCCACTTTCTTGGAGATCCAAGTTTTCCAAATTTTTGAGGCTTCCAAACAAATTTGGTAGCTCTACAAGCACATGACATCTCGCTAATTTCAACACCTTCAACTTGCTCAATGATCCAAAAGATGAGGGTAAACTTTGGATTCCACTTCCTTCAAGATCCAAATTTTCCAAATTTTCAAGACCTCCAAACAAATTTGGTAGCTCCACAAGATAACGACAATCACTTAAATCCAACACTTTCAACTTGCTCAAATTTCCAAAAGATTTAGGTAATCTCTTAATTGAGCCATATCTCCAAATCATAATCACCAACTCATTGTTTCCAGGTGACTCTGGAAAATGTGTTAATGGTGAATGAATACTTTCAATGATATGAAGCCATCGCAAAGTTTTTGGAAGTAATGACATTGAAAACACGCCACCTTCGCATTTGAATATACGCAATCCTTTCAGAAGAGAAAGGTTCACATTAATTCTAAGATCCCGCGAAAGGATCAAAGTTTGAAGAGAACCTGGTAGTGGCTACACAAAAACAACAAAAAGAAATCAATTAAATATGTAGATGTTTCTTAGATCAAACTTTCCATGGGTAAACTAAAAAAAATTACATTGCACACTTGAATTACTAAAACTAAAAGACGATTACATACACAACTTTTGGATCCTCAAATAATCAACTACAATACTCCTATAATCTATTCAAGTTTCCTCTCTAACTTGCCACAAGAAAAATTCCTACTAATACTCTATTAAAATGATTAACCAAATTAAAGTTCAAATGGTTATCAATAATACCTCATTGTCGTTCAACAATGCCAAGGATTCAGAGCCCCATAAGCGTTTGCAAATACCCACACGTGCATATTCTTGCCTAGCAATTGCACGGCCCATGTCTCGCAAGTGATCGTGCATACCAAACACACCAAACTTATCCACTCTAATCAAGGCCTTTTCTAAAAGACTTCGAACACCCAATGTTGCAGACCAACCTTGCGATTGCCAAACAAGTTTAGCCATTTCCATAGCTTCTCCCAACAATGCACATGCAATATCCAAAAACATTTCTTGATGTTGTTCTTGAAGAGCGTCAAAGCTAATCCGAAGACATTCAAATATCTTCCTCTCATCCATTATAGTGCCATAATGCAACTTCTTCAAAACCTCCTCCCAAGTCTCCACATCCTCCTCATCCCTCAAAAGTCTTCCACAAACCTTTAACACCAATGGAACTCCACCACATGCCATGCTCACATCTCCAACAAGACCTTCAAATTGTAAAGGTACTTTCCAATCACCTCCAAATGCATAACATGCAAAAACACTTCGAGAATCTTGTTGACTCAATAATTGAACATCGTGAGTGTAAACCTCATAATGGACATGAAATGTAGTTGACTTCTCAAATACACGTCGATTTCGAGAAGTGACAATGCACATGCTACCTTTCTTCAACATTTTGTGTGACACCAAATAATCCATGTCATCATTGTCGCGAACATCATCCAAAACCAAAAGAATGGATTTCTTAGATAACCTTTCTTCAAGAATAACCTTCCCACTAGATTTGCTTGTAATTTCCACATTCTCACACAAAGCCTTCAAAATAAGAGTTTGGACACTTGTCACACCACCTTGATTCACCTTCTCCACCACATCTTCCACATAACACCTCACATCAAATCTTCTCCCCAATTGGTTGTATAACTCCCTTGCCAAAGTAGACTTCCCAATCCCACCCATTCCCCACAATCCCAACATCAACACATTCTTCTCATCGACAATTTGAATGAGGTTCTCAACAACTTGTTTCACACCCACAATATGATCACCCACATCCAAGGGAAGGGGCTTATTTGCCAATTCAAAGATCTTTCCAACAACCTCTAGCACCAAATCCTTTTCCAACCTACAAACAACATTTCAAAAAACTTCATTAAAACCAACCACAACCACAATATCAAGGTCAATCACAAAACTCCTCATAACATAGAGTGAATATACATACTTACCTCTTGTCTCCCTTTTTGTACTCCCAACCATTGAGCTTTGAAGCAACTTTCATGTCTACCCTCCATTCGTCAAGGAGATACTCATCATGCCTCTCAGCCAACTTTGAAAACCCACTTGCTAAGTGACCCTTCTCTGGAAAACACACTTCCCAAGGTTGAACTTTGTAGAAGATGGGAAGCACCTTCATTGAAGGAGAGTCCAACATTGCATGTAATTCTTTCAAACACCACTCCGATTGTGCAAAACTCTTGGAAAAGATGACTAAGGCTAGGGGTGTCATCTTGATAGCTTGATCAATGCATTTCCAAGCATCTTGGCCTTTATCAATGGATATGCAATCCAAAAAGGGATGCAACCCAGCTCGTTTCAAAGCATCATATAAATAGCCCACAAAGCCTGTCTTGGTGTCAGGGCCTCTATGACTAATGAAAACATCATAGTCTCCAAGTTCATCTGGAAACAATCAAAGATCAATCTATTTAAGAAATGAACACATCCAACTTACATCAAATACATAATGTTTGCCATTGCATCCAAAGGTGAGCATTTTAAAGCTACAAATGATGGTACTTAAGAACTAAATAAGAAAAGAACAAGTTACTAGTGAGGCCAAGGATAAAACTAATCACACCTTCACTTTCACATAATCCCTTGCCAAGCCTTCCCTCACTTGCACACAATCTCTTTGCATCACTTGGATCAATAGCATCACTCTCCATATTGCTTGTCATGCTCAATGCTTCAAAATTGAAACACACAATTGACTACAAAAAATTAAAAAGGAGTTCATAGAAGGAACATGACCAGCTCTTGAAAAATGTATGAACATAGCCCTTATAGATTAAATGGTAGTAACGTCTATCACACTCAACTTGCGAGTCAAAACTCCTCACAAACTTTCTACACAACTCACAACAATAGATACCATGTGAACATCAACAAGAAATCAACAACACCAAGGTTCTCAACAAATGCATGTTCCAATATCATTCCTTGATATGCATACCTAGATATGCATACCTAGATAGAACAAAAAACAAATTCTTAATCTACACAAAATAACAATCTAGATTGGACATCTTAATAAGACAGCATTAACTTCTTGTGGACATAGGAACTTGAGCAAAGTTGTTTAATTGCAACATTTGTAGGTGGATGCTATGAAAAGCCACACCATCCCAATCAAGCAACTAAATTCTCAATCAAAATGACTTGCAAAACATAGCAAGAGATGGCAAAATGAACCATTTTGTTTCACCCCCATCTTGAACGTTTTCCAATCTTTCTATGTGTACCTACGAATGAAACCTAAAGAACCACAACTTGGGTCTCAAATTATTTTTACCAGTATTGAGGTCATATGGGAACCAGCTTTGGTTCATTTTTATTTCTTTCTGACCAGCATTAGCAATGTATTTCATTGTTACTGGTGAAAGAATTTGAACCCATCTGAACTCCACTTCCCACAATGTGATCATTGGAATTCGCCAGTTCAGAAACGCACATCGTTGGAAAGTTAGAAGTGAAGAACAGAGAATTCAAACAGACTAAAAGGCAATAAATAAGCAACTGAAAATGGAATGAAACACAAGATTTCGTTTCCTGGTAAACCTGAGTTGAACTGAAGCGATACCAGCCTCGAAATTCACTTCTCCCATCATTGGGAGTGATATTGTTATTCAATGTGAAATGTCAAACACTGTTTCAATGAAGGGGTAGGGATCAATCTAATGAATAATGCTGAGAACAGGTGGTGGCAAGCCTTTACTAGAGATTCAATCACGGATTTGAAACAGTGCTGACATGCTCTAAACCATTTCGATAAGGATCAACCAAGAAAGTGCCAGAACTGAGCCCATCCAAAAGCATCACCGTACCTGGAAACAAGAATATTCATGAATCCATCGATTATTTCGCCACACTAGTGGCCCACCTGGAAACAGGAACATTCATGAATCCATCGATCATTTCGCCACGCTAGTGGCGCAGGAGTTGACAGGATGTTCCACACATCATTCCTTCTAGATCTGCAAGTCAAGAAATACACACCAGAAACCTTAAGTCACAGGCTATTCAAATGGACTGCACAGTAAATAAGAGATTACGAGTCATAGGCACTTCAGAAAATCTGTGCAACTATTTCACATGCTGTTGAAATCCTCCCAATCAAGCGACCAACTTGACAAGCAAAACGACAAGCACAAACTGGCAAGGGATGGCGACCTGAACCACGGTTAACAGAACACGAATCTTTGTATGTGTCACTACAGCTTCTTAAACAGACTCTTCCAAAATGTTATGAAGAAAACACACAGCCTAAGCAAATCAGAAACGCAATTCAAAAATGAAAAATCCCGTTCTCCGGTGACTAACTCTGGCGCTACAAGATTCTTTAAGAGGCTCACAACCTGATCATATCCGTGGACATCAAATAAATATATATATATATATATAATTTATTACGATATTTTTGAATTAAAATAAAATATTAAATTATAGATCAATATTTATAAAATCCCACAAATGTACAATAATACTCCAACTAGGGTTTAAGAATCCGCACCAGTGACGACACTAGGGAGCACACACACAACGCCACTCCACATAGAACTGCGTAAGGTCAAA
Source organism: Climacium dendroides (assembly GCA_950106755.1). NCBI lineage: Eukaryota > Viridiplantae > Streptophyta > Bryopsida > Hypnales > Climaciaceae > Climacium > Climacium dendroides. The sequence goes on from OX467091.1 coordinate 24,346,645, forward strand.
CCCTACGCATCGAACAAGGAACATCCAGCATATCCGCAAATCCGCTGCAGTAAAGTAAGAGCAAGCACTGATGAGCGCGACCTTCATATCCCAGAAAACCTCTGGATACCGACACCCTCGTACCGACGAAAAAGTCGATAAAAACCCGAGTGCAGTACAGATCCTCCAGCATAGAACTAAACTCAAAGCTGCATATGACTAGAATCCCAACAGAATAAAAACTCTAAGCAACTAGCGAAACACGAGGAACTCATAACACGGTGAAATGGGGACGAAGTGGACGGGGGTAGCAAAACAGGGTGAAGTACATCTTGCAGACCGCAGACAGAGCCTACTCGACTCGGCCCCGTCACTCTCTCAACGCAATCAAGTAATTTCAATAGATCCTCACACCATCAACCTGTCACAAAGCGATAGGTGTGTAGATGTGTGGAAAAGGCACTAAATGCACAACACGAACTGTTGGGATGTTCAAAAACTCGAAAACTGCGAGAAACCATGTCGTCCAAACAACGACAAAGGGCAAACGCTGATGGAGAAGAAGCATTCCAACACTACTTTCCAAACCCTAGCTGCCACAAAGATGAGCACAAGGACTGGCAAGAGAAATTGCAGAGGCAAGAGGTAAAAAGTCAAAGTTGAGTCCGTGGAGGTGACCATCCGTGGAAGTTGAGTCCGTGGAGCTCAAGGTGTTCGCTAACTGAACAGTTCAAAATTTAGCATGAACACGAAGTGTTCGCGATCAAGCAATGCATAGACCCCCAACACTTGCAAATGAATTGCGGTCCACTTCTCAAGAACTGATATTGCAACTGAAGTTGCAATTGCAGTTGGACTTGACTGATAGCTGCTCTGTCCGTGGCTCCGTGGGGTGCAAAGCCCCGAGTATGCCCAATTGCGAGTGTCGCTGGGTAGAAGCTCACGCTAGAAGGAATGCCAACCAACGACATAGTCTACCACTATCAAGATCAAGTGCCAGTCTCCCCGACGAGCATGGCCAAGTTCTTCCACCCAATTCTTGTGCTTTTATCTCAACACATTGGGAGAGATTATTGACAGGGTTGAGCCTAGAACCGAGGTAAGTAGTCAAGAATGATCCAATTACAGGATAATGAGGTACACTTTTTGGTCATACAGATCCCCTGAAAGTCATTCATAGAATCCTCTAGGACGCATACAAAAGTCTTGAAGTTGAATGGAAGAAAGACAACCAGGTGTGAAATGCAATAAAGATATGTTGGGACCCATTGTTTAGAAGAATGTACCTCTTGTATCTACAAGAGAAGCATTACAGACTCTGGTTGAAGGGATAGTGATATAGAAGTCTAAGAGGTTCAAGACCAAACGAAAATGTATTATTATCAGTAGCTGAACCGAGTTGCACCTGAACCGAGTTGCACCAAAGCCCAGAAAGTGAGAACTATCCTGTATACGCCAAACCTAGAGAGTTGGAGCTCACGCACACATCAGGAGAACCTACCTAATGCTTGACACTCAACAATCTTGTGCGCAACGAGTACATACATATTCATCGTGAGAATATTCATGACCTCAATATCAGAACTCATAAATGTTATGGTCATCTTTCAAACCCAGAGAACTTTTTGCAAACATAGAATGTCTATCTAATGAAATCTCTGGCAACTTGGAATGTTCTATGGTTTGCTAAGAAGAGTTTTAAAAAATCTAACCATTCTAACAACAGTACTAATACTCAACCCTTTGAGGGAGTGTTTTTTATTTTTGTTTTTAAGAAGTGCTAAAGTGGTAATACACAAGAAAATAATGTAGCCAAATATTTTAGTATGTATATGCGGATGAGTTTTATTTTAAATTGGCAATTTCATCCAAATTATTTTCAAAAATTGGAACAACTGTGGCATCATCATCCAATTTTTCTTCAAATTTTTCCTTAAGACTTGAGGCTCCCCAATTATTTTTGGTGATTTCAGGCATTTAAATGCCTAAAAAAAACTGCTTTCAAGTGCAGTTATCTTGCACCGAGTTTGCACGGCAATTCCAACAAATAGAAATTCATGGGAACAAACAGGTTGGCTTCGCATGAGAGATGAAGTACGAATTCTCTTGACACTGAACTAATCGATATCAAACGGAGAGGTCAAGTGCTCAAAGAATATTCAAACCGTGAGAGCATACCTGATATACAGCGAAAATAGTGATGTCGGCAACGGCAGGACTGTTCTCCTGAAACGGCTGCACCTTGGCCAACTCGTCGCCCTGCACCTTCCGCGGCGCCCGAATGGTCAACGACGCCACATCATTCGCAGCTGCAACCACCGCGGACGAACTCGCGGCGACCAAATTCGCGGCCCAAGTACACAAAGTGCACAACACTCACTGCCGGGAAGATCGAAAGTGACAGAGCAAGTCGTAGAAAACGATAACACAGCGCAAAGCCTCAAGAAGACGAACTCTGGTCCACTTCTGCAAACCCCAGCTTCCACAACCATGAGAACAAGACAAAGATAGGAGGCAAATCGTCAGGCTGGGTATCTGGAGTTGCGGAGGTGCCCCCACCGTCTACAGTGGAACTGTACAGCACAGTGGTGGTAATGTTTCACGACTTGGACTTTGTCCAATCAGTCCAACTTGGCGAACTAAGTTGAACAGTTCAAACTCTACATGATACTCCGTAATATGTGAGGAAAGTCAAGTGCAGGGTCGCTCTCCTCTCTACATACCATTTACTCCGTATTTGGATACACGGACCTCCGAGGATTCCATGTGATACTGGAATGTGCTTTGTCACTTCCAAGCAGCTTTCTACAATCGAAACTTTTCTCGCTTGTTTTCGTCAAGGGCTTGGACTTTGTTCAGCTCCGTTCCCGGGATTGCTCCTTCATTCAGACTTTTCAAATTTGCGCATTTGTGATTCCTCTACGTGATTTCAAAATTCCATTATATTGTTCACAAAATTCAGTTGCCCTAGCTGCACAGGTTACCGATAGAGTGATGAGTGTTCGCACCTCTTCTCTGACGACAAGGAACGAATCTCCAGGGAGAGTAAGTAAGATATGCTTTCAAAGCGACCGATTAAGGGCTGGTCCGCCTTTTTCACAGGTTTTCGTGGACAAAAATACTTTTATATCATTTTTCAGAGAAAGAAAAATAATAGACATGGAACCTAACACAAGTGGTTTTGTATTTTTCTAAGCATTTTTGAATTACTTATAAATTTTCAATTGCTAAAGTGATTTGGGGCATAGGCACCTATTGTGACTATAGGTCTCCCAAAATCCACCCACTTGCAACTTGTAAAGAAATGTGCGGAAATCAAAGACTATGATTGGCTCTTGCAATAGAAAAATAAATTTTCCTCGATGCATTCAATTGCTAAAGTGGTCCATTCAAGGATCACCTCATCTCCATTACCCCTAGAAATAGAGTCGATCTCAAAGGAGAGGGTCTCTAAACCCTAAACCTTACAGCACTCTACCTGAAATTAAAATTTCTTGCCCTACTTCAGGATTGTTTTCATCAGAGAGATTCCCTTCCATCCAGGTGGGGCGGGAACGTACCCAAGCCGCGTTTAAATAATTGGTCATGTGGCTGAAACTCAGTCGGCAATTCAGCATGCAGCTGGGTCCGCAGGTCGCACCTTAGACTCTTCCATGAATCCCCTGACAATAGAGTGAAGGCGGCTACACCATGCCCTCGCTCCAGAGTTGAACAGGAATCTCCTACAAGCCAATAACACAGATCTTCACACACATTATGTCTGTAGTAACATTCCACCCTAAACCCTAATGACGCATGACCATGAGCTTGGAACTCTAAAACCCTAAAGACGCACGAGCCCAAGCCTGACCATACAGGGATTGCGAAAGGTCGATTTTCCAGAATATGTACGAGAGGAGGCCACACCACGCAGCCATGTGAGTTTTGCATGTGTCTATGAATAGCTCAATAATCAATCTCACATACGTACCAGCTTGATGTGGCTGCAAACAACTGATGCAATTGAAGTTGCATCCGCCTGATGAGAGAAACATGCATTGAGAGTTCATGATTCAAATTCTGTGCAAGCAAACACAAGATTGGCCACTTGCATGTGTTGCAAGTTAGAGCCTTCTTTTCTTTATGTAGAATCTTTCATCTTCTTCTTTTTGCAATTCAAAAAAGTCCATTTGAGGTTTGGATTGCTAGCTTTGCATTCATTTGGGTCATTTTTTTGTAAGAGTGGTTAAAACAGAATGAGGTTTATCTCTCTCCACTTCAAAATCTCCATACTATCCATGTTTTCATCGTTGCATTGGAAATGCTCTTAGGCATGATTTGCTAGGGTCTCAATAATTACATCCTTGAACTTTCTTTTAATGAGGTCTACTTTCATTATCCAAAGTTGAAATTAGAACATTATTTTGTCTAATTGAAGTGTTTTGCAAATGAACTTCCAATGATAGTACTCTCAAGTTCAAATTTTGCACTCAACTTGGTGCAAATAAAAGCCAAAAATTATTCACATACATTAGAGATAAAGTCCCCTAATCCCTTGTTTATATGGTATCTTTTTCAATGCTATTTCTAAGAAACATTTGAAGTTTAATCCAATTTTTAAAATTGGAATGTAAATAAGGTATGGCTTGTTTCAAGGCAAATGCAAGGTATAGTCAACTACTTCTTGACAAAGATTCTGGTGTAGTATGTTAAAAATACTAGTTTTAAAAACCAATTTTAGAATTAATTAGCATTAGTACAATGAAAATTGCTATAAGTCATGTATAAACAACAAAACTATGCATGAACCATAGAGTCCAATTTCACATTGTTACAATTGATTTTTCTTAAAGATTTTGAATTTCAAAACTCCCATTTTAATAATATTGCCCACACTTAGTTTTAGATGTCAAAATCCATGAAAATTTTCACCCACATTTTTTTATCATACTACTAAAATCATAACTCCCTATGTAATATCACAAATGCTACTATTAATACTAGGGGCTCGTGCTTGCTATGCTACGCATTCATTGTATCACATATTAGTAAAATTTTGATATATTTGAATAGAATGCATGATAATGATTTTCATAAGTCTTTAAAATAATTAATTTAAATATTTTGTAAAAATATTTTCAATCATGCATACATAGAAATTGTAGTTTCACACAATGTGATATTACAGAAATAGAGTAGCAGTTTGCAATCACTTCTATAATATCACTTTTTACAAAAGATGATATTATAGAAATAATATAGTTGTTGCAATTAAGGTGATATTAAAGAGGATCCATAGGATGATATTATAGAGGTAGCAAATCCATTGCTTCTCTTGACTTTACACTTCTTTGCACTTCTATGATTTTGTACTTTTGTGAGCTTTGAACTTTCATGATTTCAATTTTCTATTGCTACTACCAAATGATTTTGAAAAATTTATTCAATTGAAGCGATTTTGGATTCCACAACAATTAAGTTGTTCACAAAATTTTTGAGATTTATAAGTTTTTCTTTTCAATTCTTCAATTTGGGTTGCCATTTTTTGTAACAAATGGAGTCAAATTTCTAATGCATTCTAATGTATGTGTATCTTTTATAGTATTTATCATTGCATATGTTTGATTCATCATTCAATAAATTTCTATTGTACATTTTAATATATACTTACTTATAAAAAAAAATTATACAAAGATTTTAGTCATTTTTATTTGAAGATTTATTGAAATTTTTGTTTTGCATTCTATCTAATACATAAAACTTCTTATAAAATTCTAATGATGAATGTGTAGCATAGCAAGCTCCAATCGTTGGTAAATTCATAAAAGAAACTTAATCATACTACTAAAATCATAACTCCCTCTATAATATCACAAATGCTACCATTAATACTAGGGGCTCGTACTTGCTATGCTATGCATTTATGTATCACATATTAGTAAAAATTTGATATATTTGAATAGAATGCATGATAATGATTTCGACAAGTCTTTAAAATAATTATTTTAATTATTTTATAAAAATATTTCCAATCATACATACATACATAGAAATCATATTTTCACACAATGTGATATTACTGAAATAGAGTAGCAATTCACAATCACCTCTGTAATATCACTTTCTACAAAGGATGATATTATAGAAATAATAGAGTCATTGCAATTGAGGTGATATTAAAGAGGATCAATATGGTGATATTATAAAGGTATCAATTCCATTGCTTTTCTTGGCTTTATACTTCTTTTGCATTTCTATAATTTTGTGCTTTTGTGAGCTTTGAGTTTCTAATTTCAATTTTCTATTGCTAGTTTGCTACTCCCACATGATTTAAAAAATATATTAGATTGAACTCATTTTGGATTTCACAACAATGAAATTGTTCACGAAGCCTTTGAGATTTACAAGTTTCTCCTTTAAATTCTTCTATTTAAGTTGCCATTGTTTGTAACAATGGAGTCAAATTTCTAATGCATTCTAATGTATATGTATCTTTTACTGTATTCATCATTGCATGTATTTCATTCATCATTCATTAAATTTCTATTGTTTATTTTAGTATATGTTTATTTATTAAAAAAATTATATGAAGATTTTAGTAATTTTTATTTGAAGATTTATTGAAATTCTTGCTCTTCATTCTATACAATACATAAAAATTCTAATGAAATTCTAATGAAATTCTAATGGTGAATGCATAGCATAGCAAACGCCAACTGCTAGTAAGTAGATAAATAATTTATGTAAACTATACAAGCATGCAAATTTAATCTAAAATATGAATGTCTATGATTGATTGTTTATTTTCACATGTTGGAATGTGGAAAAAAAATGTAAAAATTGTACTTCTAAATTCCTTTAACCCCTAAGTAACCAAGGCCTTGTTTCTGCCAAAAAACACTCAAAACTGCCATTTCTGTAGCAAAGAGTAAAAAAACTTGAAAATTATTTTTTTTGCACATTCAACCATAGGATTTTATACCTTACTAGTATGAGAATGTGTGGAAATTTTTTTTAGAAATTTTGACCGCATAAATTAATAGATATTTGCATTTAAAGTAAAAAAAAACAATTTTTTCAGCACCTTGTAGGACTGGATTATTTGACTTTGAACTTTTTTAACTTAAATTTTTTACACTATAGAGTTTTGAGCTTTAAACATTAGATGAAATTTGAGGCCTCAACATAGCCATTTTAGGCCTATTCCCAATTCTGTTTCTGCAACAATAAAAGAATGTGGCCAATTGTCAGAATTTTTAAGAAAAAGTTTTTTTTTCTTCAAAATGATGTAGCATGGTCTCAACCATGTCAGATTGTGCAGCTGGCAGTGTTCACACACAGTCAAGACAATTTTCAAGGCCTATGAACTTATAGTCTTCTTGAACCCTCAAACTTCATGTAATGTCTTTATTGTGGAAAATTGAGTTGAGAGTCTAGAAAAAAATATTTCAAAAACCCCCTTAATTTTCATGCTTAAAAATTTTATTAAGTAGAAGTAGGTATGAGAAAGAAGGAAAATTTAAATTATTAATATCTTTGAGATGGAGTTAAATGCACTAATTTCAATGGTGAGATTGTTCTAGTAAGCAAACAAAATCATTTTTTAAAAAATTCAAAAAAATTATAAATATTGCATTAAAAAATGAATTCTATGAGTTATTTTTTCAGGAAGATGTTCTAACTGCCCAAAAAATAAGATTGTCCATAACTTCCTCTTAAAAAGTCCACATCAAATGAATCAAAGCTTCCCATGTAGACAAAAATATAATCTATAAGAAAGAAAATTTTTAAAAAAAATTCAAATTTTGGAATTTTTTTTTCTGCTGCCCCCTCTCCCCTATTTTGAGCTTATTTGGACATAACTTTAGTTCCTGGGCATCAATTAAAAAAAATTATATTCCCAAGAAGCTCATCAATTTTTCTATCTTCCCAAAGAGTTTCAAAAAATCATGACAAAATTTCAGCCTATAGGTACCTACTCGAAATCCAATTTGTCCTCCAAAAGGACAATGGTTCTTTAGGGGTTAAAAACCTTCATGTTTATGAAATTTTGGATGCATGTCTCTTTAAAGACATTTGGTGTTTTAAATAATCTAATGTATATGTGAGAATATAGCCACCAATTTATGAAAAATTTGGAGATGATAATTTCATATCAACATTCTAAAACCATTACAAATTAATTTTACACCAAAATTAATTTTCATTTTTTGTCCATGCTTTTTGAAAATCTCAAAACTACCAATCTTTTACACATGGACACAAAAATTGATTGGCATTAACTATATTTTTGACAACAATTGGCAAAGTATTAGTCAATGCTTTCCTTTTGAGCCCTAAGGTGAAAGAGGATATGTGCCAAGCAAGATGCAAAGAAAGATGTCAAATATTAGAATGTCATGGATTCCTTAAATCTTTTGTAAAATAAAAGAAGAGCCTAATGTATTTGAAGCACCATTAGATGTGATTTCAGCCCTCTAGAAGGCTGTGAGTTTCCAGCAATTCCCAAACTACAAGAATTACCCTATAGAGGGCCACCGCAACTCATTAATGTGGGTGAGAGACTACCATGTTTAAAAATAATATTAATAATATTTTTAAATGAAATTTTTTTCAACTTTTTTCTTGAGTCTATACTATTGAGCCTTCTTCAAATTCATGAATGCTTCCTACATTAAATTGATCCAAACGCATTCATAGCAAGATTTTTTGATCATATTAATTTTGTGGCACCAAAGATGACAAATCTAAAATTTGCTTATTTGCTTTTGAAGATAATAACCCATGTCATCTTTTTTCTTTAAGAAATCAAAGGTTCATGGTTTGAAATCATCAAATTTGATTCATTATATTGTAAAAAGATAAACCATAAATGAAACCATCTTATAAATCACAAGAATTTGTTAAGAACATTGATACAAAATTAAACAAAATAGGACAATATGATGTCATCATATAACAAACTCAAAACAAATAAAAGAAATATGTGGGATTCATTTCAAAAGTCTTAGTTTTTAAAAATTTGATGGATTTTAAGCACTATCTTTTATAAGTACTATTAAAAACTAAATGCAATAGTGAAAATGAAAATGCAATATATTAAAGCTATATATTGCACAAAATGCACAATCATAGAATCTATCCCTACTTAAATCTCTACAAAGTTCAACAATGCCTCTAAAAACTTCCTTCCTAGTATGTCTCACCACATGAATAAGCATACACTTTTTTGACCTCATTTTAAGCAATTGACAAAAAAGATGAATAAAAAATCCTTCACTTCCAATTATACAAATTGAACAATCAATTTGGCTATTAGGTATCTCCAAACAAACGCCAAATTACAATGCCAAAAGCCTTTGTATGACAATCAAAGACAACAATGTCAGTTCTTTTCACAAATCATAGAAGATGATAAGTTCCATAATGGAATGTGATGAAGAATGCAACTTCTATCCAAACTACACTAACTACTATTGTATAACTATATATCTTCCCAATTCTTTGTATCTATGGCCTTCAATTTATCAAAGCTAGGCCTTAATGATGGATTGGGATTCCAACAAGAAGTGATCATGGCTCTAACATCCAAGTCCAAATCATGTGGTAATTCAGGTCAAGAACCATTAAGAATAGCATTGCGCAATGTATTTCCATGGAGAAGGCCTTCAAACGGTGTGAGTCCAGTGACAATCTCATAGCATGTCATAGCAAAGCCATAGACATCCGCCTTCTCATTGAACACCAACTTAGAACTAGGAGTCCTATTCTTCAATTGTTGAAGTATTTCGGGTGCTCTCCAACACCCCGTTCCCACCACACCCATTGAACATTCATAATCAGCAACAAATGGAACAATCAATCTACAATGATTGGAAGATGCTATATCATGCCTTGTCTTGTAATGGGAGACTAAAACATTAGAAGTTTTCAAATCCTTGTGAATGATACCTCTTTTGTGCAACTCAACCATATCTTCAACAATCCAATACATCAACCATTTGGCTTGAGGAAGTGAAAAGGGAAGGCCTTTGGCGTTCTTGAATTCCATACGAAGATCAATGAGGCTTCGAAGATCTCCCCAATACCTTTGCATGACAAAACCAAACTCGTTCATCTTCGTGATAGGCTCCTTTACCAATGCCCCCCACAAATTCAACAAACCTGTACCTCCCATGCTTTCAACAATTCCATGAGGCCATTGGCGTTGAAGGTCCTCAAGTGCACAATCACCCTTCATTACCTTCACCACATATTCACTAGATGTCAAACGTGGACCAAAGCTACCGTCCTTTTTTATGAAGGAGGCTTCAACTTCGTAGATGTTTGCTTGAGCCCCTTCTCCAAGTTTCCTTCCCAACACCACATCTTGGACTCTATTGCAAAAGGGTCCCCAATGGACATCCTTTTGGAGCTTCTCGAAGTAGTGGCGGTGATCCACACCCGGTTGATCCTCACTACCCGATGCTCTCTCATGGCTCAATTCGCTCCAATGCACTTTGGAATGTGCCGTCCGAAATTCAAGCTCAGTCTGAAACTCACTCCTGCTGGTCATCATACTCTCAATCCGTGTGGAACGCAACGCGGAACAAGATGTTGCAGGCACAGAAGCTGCCAAAGCGAATACTTCGTGTCCACCAGTAGTATCTCCATCTCTAGCAATGCCAATCTCCTCACATCTAGAGAAAACTTCGACCTCATCCGCCACAACACCCAGATCTCCAATTCCTGTACCCTCTGTCCTACAAAAGACGTCCTCCATGACCAAGGTGACGAGTCTCTGTACAAGCAACCAAGCAAGTTTTGAGCTTGTCGACAACCCCTGCTCAACTCGGCCCCGTCACTCTCGCAACACTTCGAATGTAGTTGCATTAGCTCCTCATACCAACAATCCGTCACAAGCAATAGGTGCGTAGGTGTGTGAATCAGGCCCCTACTGCTCAACACTTACTGTTGGAAACTTGGTATATTCAAAACCTAAAAAACTGTGCGAGAGCAAGTCGTCCAAACAACAACAAAGGGCAAACGCTGATGGAGAAGAATCTCTCCCGCCCTACTTCGAAAACCCTAGCCACCACAAAGATGAGCACAGGGACAGAGGCCAGAGGCAGATAGCCACAATTGAGTCCTCGGAGGTAACCCCACCGTCCTCAATAGCATTGTAAGAGTGATAAAGTTCAGTTTCCCTATTTAGGCTTTGTCCAATGTCGGTCCAAATTGGTTGACGAAACAATTCAAACTCAACAAATCTTGCACTGCATCGACCCTGACGACGGCGATTGAATTTCAAGCCAGTTCTCAAAAACTGCGATTGCAATTAATTGGAATTGACTGATAACTGCTCCGTCTGTTGGTGGGGTGCAAAGTCCCTGAGTATACCCAACTGCAAGCCCCGCTAGCTTCTCACGCTAGAGTAAATGCCAAGCAACGATGAAGTCTACCAATGGCACAAACAAGCGCCAGGCTCTCCCACGAACAAGTACAATTCCATCCAATTCTTGTATTTTGATCTCTTCAGTGTAACATCGCATAAGACTCGATGCGTCCTGTAAATGACTTTCAGGATTCCTTTAGGAACAATTCAAAAAATGCAACTCTTTATCCAATAATTGAATCCTCCTGGGCAACCTTCCTTGGTGGTACACTCCGTCCCTAAACCCAGAGATCTGAAGCTCATATACTCATCAGAACAAGCGTACTTAGGAAGAGGTAACGAATTGCAAACCGTAACCTCAAGCCTGACACCCCAAAAGCTTGCGCACACTGAGTACATCTGGGTTTTGAGAATGTCCATGACCTTAATATCAGAACTCGTGCATGCTTCGGTCACCGATCTTCCCATAAAATGGCAAACCCAGATAACTTTTGCAAATATGTGATGTCCAACTAATGAATTCTCGGGCGTCTTAATTAGAATCTTCTGTGATTAGCTAAGAGGAACATGTAAAAAATGAAATCATTCTAATAACAGTGTTAACTATGCACTCTCCACTTTTAGATGCGGTTACGACCCAGTTCGCATGGCGATTCCAACAAATATCAAAATTCAGACGAATGCACAAGTTGGCTTCGCATGAGAATTGAAAGTAGGAATTTTCTGGACACTGAATTAATCGATGAAACAAGTGGTGAGGAGTACTCAAGTGCGAGCGTACCTGATCTACAGCGAAAATTAATAGTGATCGATGTAGATAGCGGAGGGTCTGTTCTCCTGAAACGGCTACACCATAGCCAACTCGTCGCCGCGCAGCTTCCGCGGCGCCAGAACCTTTAGCAACGGCAGCACAATCGCAGCTGCAACCACCGAGGGCCAGCTCCCTGCGACCAACTTCGCTGCCGGCCCAAGTACACAAAATGCATGACACTAGCTCCCTGTCGGACAGATCGAAAGCGAGAGCGCAAGGAGAAGAATTGAAGACAACAACAGAGCGCAAACCCTCAAGCTAGGGTCCAGTGAAACCCCAACTTCCACAACACGAGCACAAGACAAAGATGAGCACAAGGCATGAAGTTGAGCGCAGGCAGGCAAACGATGGAGTCTTTGGAGGAGTGGAGGTGACCCTCCTGTCTGCAAGAGCACTGGTGATCATCTGACAGTGGAATGAAAATTTGACAGTGGTTTCTGTGGGATTTTAAGACAATTTAATGCTACATTGCCTAAAAATAAAAATAAAATGGGCAGCTTCAAGCCTACAGAAAAAGCGTGTTTCTGGAACATCCTTACTTGAAGGTGTTAATCTATTTATCCTTAGTCTCAGTGTTTCTTGTCAATTACTAGAATCAGCACATATAGAAAAGGGCTATTTTTACTTGTCATATATTTTTTTGAATCATCAAAGCATCTTATTCTAATGATCCAGTCGTAAGTCCCAAGCTTCTTAGTAGCAGTTACTTAAGTATTTGTAAACTCCATCAGTACTAGTCCTATTATGGTCACTTTTAAAGCAGTAAGAGCAAATTTACATTGATTTTAGATAACTATAGCATTAGAGCTTGGTTCTAAAATGCCACTCTATTGAGATTACCATCATAGATCTTAAACAAGATATTTTTTTGGACAAGCATAGTATTCATAAGCATCAGTTTTTAAACAAGTTTGTCAAAAATGCTAAAGAATTGAGTTCTATAACATATCCTAGCTATGTGGAAGTAGTGGTTTTGCGGAGTCATTGAATTGCTCCAAGAGGATGTGGCCCTCACTTGTGCCCATCCCAATAACAAAAAAAAAAAAAAATGTCGTGTTAGAGAGGTGCAACGGGTGTCTTCAGGCCACAACGCTTGTTATCGCTTTCACAAGGGACAATTTAAATGAGAAAAAAACAAAATACTACAATGTAACTAATCCACAGTGCAAAATCTCAAGAACCTGGTTGCTACTGTCGCGCTGTGAAGAAGCCATGATTTGTCCCGGATGTTTATGAACACGCCAGATCAACCAAGTATTTTCGAACAAGTCAGATAGATCACTTATTTTCGAGCACGCCAGATCAACCAAGTATTTTCGAACAGGTCAGATAAATCACTTATTTTCGAGCACGCCAGCACATCCAAAATTCGAGCACATCAAGGCTAGAGTCTCCCTTCCACTAGAAGAAACCAAAATTTTCGATGTCTAAGGGAACAGATTTTAGGTGACATTGAAGAAAACAACCTATGTTTTTTTGTCAACAATTATCTCCATTAATGTTCCATTGGACATCATTATTGACATGAAAAATACAGGTTGTTTTTTTCAACGTCACCTAAAATTCGTTCCCTTTGACGTCGGTTGTTTTTTTGAATGTCACCTAAAACAAGGTTTTCTTATAGTGTTCCAAGCCTTAAAACAAGGTCAAAAGGTATCCACCTAGTATTCTAATGCTCCAATTAGTAGTGACGACAGAACTTTCTCCAACTCCCGGGAATAAGGCAGCATCCAGCGTCCAGCAGGCCCTTTGATGAAACAGCAGAGACTTTAAAAACAAACCCAACGGCAGCTTTTAAACTGGTTAAGCAAGTCAGAGCAATTGTTTATTACGTTGGACCTTACATCACAGGATCTGGGCCCATCTCCGTGCAGGATTTGAGCATAGTCTTGGTGTGTTACTAGTGCGATAACTGGTTTGAATAACGATCCTGCTACATTGGATTTTGGACATTTATTGGTAGTATCTTGGTAAATATCGAATCATCCAGGCATGCTGTTTACTTTTTAGGCTTGCTATGTCAAAATGCTTGAATTTAAGTGTGTTTTAATAACATATACAAGCCAATTTAAGTGTGTTTTAATAACACATACAAGCCAATTTAAGTGTGTTTTAATAACACATACAAGCCAATTTAAGTGTGTTTTAATAACACATACAAGCCGTAATTTTCTGTAAGGTCATATAGAAATTGTAAAGACAACTCTAGTGAAGCATAAGGTTTAATTTAGCGTAAGATGCTTTTAATTAGGCATGTGTAAATGGGTTAACAACATACCTTGAGCCTTAAATGTAGGAACTTTACATCCATAATCAGCTCTACTACCATTTTTGGGAAAGAGTTTTTCATATTAATGAATGGACGTGTGCATAGTAATGTGTTTGTGGTTTTTAAGATCATATCTTAAGTACCTATTATATCCATTTCAGATTTTATGGAATAATTTGACTATTTATTTTTGCGAAACAAATAGTGTTAAACGGCCATTTTATACGTGTAAAAATGACTTATAATCATAACTTGGTTAAAAAATCATGAGATCAACATCTATAAATAGCATCACTATTAACTTTTTTAGAAAGCATAAATAGTGATAATTGGTTAATTTCTTAGAGAAGATTCTAATACTAGGATATGGAATCTAAAAAAAGAAAAAAGAAAAAAAGAAAAAAAGTGTAAATGTGTTTAAAAATGCCAAAGTATAATAAATTATGTCCTTGTACATTGTTGCCACAATGTTTCCAAAACCTCATTTCATCTGTTGTACCAATATACACAAAAATTATTGTACACAAAAATTAATATGTACTTAAAATTGCATACTTAGAATTGGCCTCTTTCAATTCACCCCCCCCCAAAAAAAAAACAAAGAAGCTAAGAAATTCATAGCCTTCTTGGACAAAAAGGCCAGATAGCCATTGGTCCAAAAACAAAAACAAAAACAATATCTTTGGGATTCATTGGAGTGCAGACAAGTTACAATGTCTACAAGGATCACTACAAAGATACGTCCTTAGTCTTGACCTTGTGAAAGAGCACTATATCAATACGTTTCCAACATGTTTCCATGGAAGCTTTGTAGTAAGGGAGATCTTGGGTGTGGCATTTGAACCCTTTCATGTTATGTGGAACTCTAAAGATTAGCCACCAACATCCTATCTGTGGACATTATTCACATTGCTATTGTTAAAGAGAATGATGGATGATTGGCTAGAGGAAATGCATGTTTGGATGGTCATTGCTATGATTTCCTTTGACCATTGTTGTTGGCTAGCTTGCCGCGCTCTACATAAAAGCAAAAACTTCCATACAAGAGCCAATATCTAACATGCCTTTGAAAGTGATGAGCCTAATAGAATTGGAGCACTTTTTCATTCCCACTCTCCTGACCATTACTACATCAATATATTGTTTTCGTTGAGGATACTCTACATAATGAAGTTTTTAGTTTTCCAATTTGGACCTGGTTTAAATAGTGCAACTTGGCTACTTGAGTTCTAGGGACAAATGGAATTAGAATTGGAAAGCAAATTTCAATTTTTTTAGAATTAGAATTACTTTGCCAAACTTCTATGATGGTAACACTTCCAAGTGAATAGGGAAAAACTACATTTTAAACGAGTAGCTTTGTCTTATTGTCAAGCTAAAAGCAACCCAAAAATTCAAGTCGAATTTTCAAAATTAGCTTTCTAGATGTCAACACTTATTCCCCCCACTTTTTATGTAGCTCTTTGAATATTAATCTTGTTGCCAAATATTCTTATTGATTTTCCTCCTTGCAAATATTGTACACTTCCATGTAGACTTCTAGAATTTTTTTTGTCTCTTTAAGTCTTCTAGGCAAGACATGAGGTTCAGTATTTGAAGAATGGATCTTTTGTGAGCAAAAAAAATCTCATCATTGATGATGTCAATGTACTATTTTAAAGATGAATATAGTATTTGGTAGCTCAAGCACTATTCAACAACCCTAAAATTCATTGTTTTTTTATGCCAAAGCAAATATTTTGGTAGGATCATGGATTCATTGATTGTGTCTCATTCCAAGAACACCAATTTGAGTCTTCTAACTATTAGAATGCTACGAAACTTGTTGAAAGATAATTATTAACATAAAAAAAAGCTAAACTAATTTTTAGTGAGATTTTACCACAACCTGGGTAATTTCTAGGAATTTCCCATCATGGCTTTAAGCGGTTGACTACTCGGAAAAAGATCCTTTGGAGATCAGAAAAAATCGAGAATTTTCATGGAAACTCTCATGGAGTTCCATAAGAGATGTACAAACTTATATTTTCACTTTGCACATTTACGAAAGGAGAATCAAATCCCGCTATCTCCTTTAACTTCCGATAACCACGAAATCTTGATAAACCAATTGCTTCGTTGGATTTTTGGCATGATTTCTACTTCAAGTCACCATACTTAGGTTGTAGATGCTTTTCTTTGGTTCATCTTGAATTTCCTTCACATGTAGGCTAACAATTAGGGTTTCTACTATTTCACCAGTGGGATGGAGAAATTGAAACTTCTCTTTGAAAATCTAAATTAGGGTTCTCTCATAGTTCTCTCAGACTAATTTAATTAGGATTTGTCACCAAAAGACAAGTTTAAACAAGTTGGGCAATTTCTACTACATACGTTTACTTGGTACAATTTTTGGATTTCTACTCTATCTACATGTAGGATTTGGTCACAATTAAAGAGAAATGTCCCATTTAGGACCAATTGTTATTTTGGTATGTGACATTTCTAATCTATTTTGGTTATTCACTCTTTTGGGGGCTTTTGGTATATAAAACCACATTCAAAACTAATCAAATAAAAAAAAAATCTTGAGTTATGAGTGACTAAATGGGCATTTATACTCTGTGCCTACTACACTTAGCAACTAAACTTTGTACATTCCTATCCATGAATGTGTTAATTCCATAGAAAACGCAACTCTCCTGCAAACTCAAGAGAAGTGAGCATACAGACCCTCTATGGAAGAGTGCATTTTGTTTGAATATGTTTGATAGAATGTAACTTCTGTCGTTTCTTCTAATTCTGTAGGATGACGCTTTGTGTACATTGTCGAAGGTAACGTCATAAATTTTGAACATTTTTGTCAATTTGTATCTCCCTCCAATCCCTCATTGATTTTTTGGCAATTCTATTTTCGATAACAGCAAGAGTAGTACAGTAACATTATAAAAACTTAAGCCCTGTAGAAGGTTGTTAAGAAAATTTGTTGACCGTTATTAGTGGTTTTTAGAAGTGCACTATTCCCCTGTATCCGCTCAATTTGAAAGACGGACAATGCATGATCGGGCTCAAGAATGGACCATCTAGATGAAATCACAAATCCTACTGGCCCCACAAGTCTGGAATTCCTAAATCATATTAACAATAGATAATTCACTTCTACACATCACATTCAATAACAATAAAAACTATCTTCCCTTAGACAAAATGATATGGAATATTTCACATTATTTCATCCCAAGATGATATGATGTGGAATATTCTACACTCATTGAAACTAATGCTTTAGTTTCTCTACTGTGATTTGAACATTTTTCATGATTTGTGAATCAAGAGTGAGAAGACAAATCTTTATATACATTTAGGGTGGTAGGAGGCAAAGTAAACAATGTGGGATAAATAAATTAAAGTTAGTAGGAGTTCAACCACTCATAAGAAAATCAAATTAAAGCAAAAATTCTATTTAAAGTAAAATTTCAGGCCTCATTTAGTCATAGTAAAATAGAAAATTTCAAAAAACTTTGGACTAAAAAAAGTTGGAAAATATATTTAAATTTCATCTCCAAAAATCCATTTCATATTTCAAGACTTCAACCAAAAGTTATGGACATTTCAAAGAAGGGTTGAAAGAGACATTTTACATCTTGAAACATCCTCTTTAAATTTTGTCCATAAATTTTGATTGAAAGCTTGAAATATGAAACGGATTTTTGAAGATGAAATTTAAATAGATTTCCCAGATTTTTTTAGTTCAAAGTTTTTTGAAAAAAGTTCTTCTATTATGGCTAAATGAGGTCTAAAATTCTACATAAACATCATTTTGACATTTTGACAATAAGCGGTTTAGCACTTATTTTCAAATTATCCCATATCCTTTGAGGATTCATGGTGAAAACTCAATTTCAATATAAAAATGACATCTCCAACCTTCACTCCCTCAAATGTTTCCTACTCAATTTCTTCATAGGTCTACCAAAATTATTTTTTGGATGGGTTAAATGACATTGGAATTTTGATTCAAGGATTCTCATGGTGTTTGGCATATCATCTTAATGTTTTTTTGAAAATTTGGTTGATTGGTCTGAGATTTAGAAGGGAAAAAAAGGTGTAAACCATATGTCTATTGCCATTGACAATCTTAGCATGTGGGAAATTAAAGAACCATAGGTTTTTGGACTTTCCAAAGTTGTATTAGCACCAGTAGTGTCAACTTGGACATTGGACAGGTAGTCAACGGATTGGTACTCTAAATCATTCCACCACCCCAAACTGGCAGCCCTCCCATGGCCTCATTCTTTCCTAATATATAGTACACCTTCAAATGTAACGATGCTCAATCCATTGTCAATCACCCCTCAGGTGAGACTGTGAGAGTTCATTTAGGTCACGGACAAGTTTTGTTGGTAGTTTGAAGCCATGAAGACTTGGATCAAAAAGCCAAACTTCGAGAATTGAAGGTATGGTTGGAGTTCAAAGAACATAGCAAGGACGACTAAGCTTAAGGGAATTGCTTGTTGTACGGTTGTAACTTTCGAATCAATGCTACAACATAGGGGGCGTGTCATTCAACAATCAATGGATGCATTCATCATTATGTCTGTATTTTCACAATGTCATAGCTAGTGTGATCAAAGATCAAAAATTTTGTATGAAATTTGTAGCTGACTGTTTCTTCTAAATTAGAAAAATTTGACTACTATGTTCATTAGAAATCCAATTGTTTGTTTTTTGTATTTTGGAGGTACTTGTATATCCAGTTGAAAACATTATACCAAATTTTAGGTACGAGTTGAAGTCAAGTAAGGTCACATGCAAAAGCTCTCACTCTTTGCTTGTGTACAATTTCCAACAGCAGCTCATTCTGTTGGTTGTGCAGACTTTTATTATGACGGCCGCAGAGGGGATTTTGAAAAACCGAGTTGAGAATATAAAGACCGATGTCAATATGATGAAGGTAGATATGAACGACCCCCTGAGTCGTACTTGCACGGTTTGGAGGGCACTACAGAGAAGCAACATCCCTACAGCAGTATATAAGGCAGCAATCCCCCTCCATCCACCTCAGCCATAGTCGTGAATGAAGGCCGAGATGAAGGTAAAAGTAGTGTGTATAGAGAAGAATCTAACAGGACTGCACGTCAACCATTGTTCTTGAATAAGGAAGGATTTCCCAAAGGGAAGATGGCATGCCTTTTCCATTCAGATATAGTATCCTTTGTGAAAGATATGAATCCAATAGAGGGGTGGGAGAAATAAACCAACGATGCAAAGCAGAGACTGATTAATTGCCTTCATGTTGAGTATGAATTTTATGGAGATTCAAATAAGTTGAATGAGAGGTATTTGAAGAAAATAGCGGGACAAGGATTAACTACCTTCACGTACTATTTGAATCAACTAATTGACAAAGCAGCGAAGAAACCAACAGACCTGAAGAAATCGTACTAGAAGGCATTGAAAGCGAAAAGAGAGAGTAAAGATGTCCAACAAAAATCTGAGTACATGGCGTCTATTGCCAGAGGGAGAGGATCGAAGAACACTATAAAGAAAACAGTGCATGAAGTTGTGCTTGTACAGCTAGTGAGGGCAAGCAATTGCTTTCTTTTTTTCTATTTCTTCAATGTTTTCTTCAAAGTTTTTAATGTCTCTTTTGTCGTATATGTCATGTAGGCAAAGGAAAAGCAAAAAGAGACCTACATTGAAGAAATTAAAGCAGCAGTGGAAAAAGAGTGGGCAATGGTACAAGAAGAAACTATGGAGAAAAGGAGAGAAAGAACAGCAGTGAAAACAAACAATGCAGCAATGTAGTCGATGAAGAAGTTGACAAAGCGAGTAGAGATATTGGAGGCGTTTATGATTGAGTACAAGTTCGTTTTGAAATCTTGGAAGCGCATGAAATTTCAAGTGGATCAGGAGGACCCGCCAAACAAGAGTCCAATACACGTAGTCGATGCTTATGAGCAACCACTCTTACTCACTAAGAAGGCACATGAATCAAGAAAAGTAGTTGAAGAGGAAGCGGTGGTTGAGGTGGAAGAAACACATGAAAATAGTGAGGATGCAAACTACAGCGAGGAGTCTAAGTCATCAGCTGACAAAGAGAGCAATTCGGAGGAGGATAACGACTCTGATGAGGAGAAAACTGTTGCATAGCTGGTAGCAACTAGCATGGTAGAACCGGAGGTGGAATTGGCGGCAGCTCCAGTAGCTGCTATAGTCCTTGACCCACATATGGCATCCAATTCTGTTTTCACTACAACAATGGCAGTGTTTTATGACTGTAGAATTATGACTGAGGATGACTAGCGACTGCTTGTAGTCATATTTTTTAAGGTAAAAAAATATGATTGCAAATATGACTGCGAGTCATATTTTAGCCTTATACATCATGACTGTATAGTATATGACCATTGGAAACACCAAAATACTTCATAGAGAACGGTAGGAAACATATTTAGAGAACGCCTAGTCATATTTTCTAATCATATTTTTTTAGTCATATTTTGCAATTACATTTCCATGATAGTAAGATTTTTTTTTAGTGCAACCCAAAAAAAATTGGGGTAGGGAATATGTTTAAAAAGTACCTAGTCATATTTTTCCTCAGTCATATTTTGTAGTCATATTTTTTGAAAGTCATTTTTTGTAGTTGCCACTAATCTAGGGTTTTGAAACCCTAGCCACCACTTTTTGTAACCACTCTTCTTTTTGCCCCTTCTTCTTTCTTTTTTGTTCTTTCTTCTTTGTTTATGTTGCTTCTTAAGTTTTGTTTCTTGTTGCTTCTTAGGTTTTACTTCTTCTTGCTTCTTCTTACTTCTTCTTGCTTCTTAGGTTTTGCTTCTTCTTCCTATTTAGCTTTTTCTTCTTCTTCTTTCTTTTTTGCTTCTTCTTCTTTCTTTTTTGTTCCTTCTTCTTTCTTTTTTATTCTTTTTCTTTGTTTATGTTGCTTCTTAAGTTTTGTTTCTTGTTGCCTTTTAGGTTTTACTTCTTCTTGCTTCTTAGGTTTTGCTTCTTCTTCCTACTTAGCTTTTGCTTCTTCTTCTTTCTTTTTTGTTCCTTTTTCTTTGTTTATGTTGCTTCTTAAGTTTTGTTTCTTGTTGCCTCTTAGGTTTTTTTCCTTCTTGCTTTTTCTTACTTCTTCTTGCTTCTTAGGTTTTGCTTCTTTTTCCTACTTAGCTTTTGTTTCTTCTTCTTTCTTAGGCTTTGTTTCTTCTTGCCTTTTAACTTTTATTTCTTTTTCCTTTTTAAGTTTTCCTTTTTCTCGCTTCTTAAGTTTTGTTTCTTAGGTTTTGCTTCTTCTTCCTTATTAGATTTTACTTTTTCTTCCTTCTTAAGTTTTATTTTTTCTTCCTTTTTAGATTTCACTTCTTCTTCCTTCTTAAGTTTTACTTCTTCTTTCTTTTTAGATTTTATTTCTTCTTACCTCCTAACTTTTGCTTCTTCTTTCATCTTAGAATTTGCTTCTTCTTCCATCTTAGATTTTTTTTCTTCTTGCCTTTTAACTTTTTTTTTTTCTTCCTTCTTAAGTTTTTTTTTCTTCTTACCTTCTAGTCATATTTTGCAGTCATAATGTCACTTAGTTTATGCTTCTTCTTTTTTGCTACTTTTTGCTTCTTAGTCCCTCTATCATCATTGTTATTTTTTTTGGTTATTTATAATTTTTGAATATATAATGATTATAACTTTTTTTATCTTAAATATGTTTACATATTTTGTAGTACTTTAAATCTTTAAAGTTTGAATTATATTATTCATTTATTAAAAACTAACCTTCTTGTTTATACATGTAGGCATTGGAGGTTGAAATGAAGTTATTAAAGGCTACTTGCAATACAAAAGAGGTAACATCTTTACATTTTTGTAGGAATATAGATTCTATAAGTATGTGGAAATATACATATATAAAAAGCCATTGTGATATATTTTGTGTTAGTAACTAATAAATGTTATTGAAAAAAATCACATTTTTTCTTGTATTTGACTTTCTAATGTGATTAATTTTTGCCCATTTAAGAAACCATATATACATATTCATTTTTAATTAAATGAATTTTCTTATTTAACTACTAAATTATGTTGATGTATGATTACACATAGTCGTTTTACAAATCATCAAAAAATATGACTGAAAAGAATTGTTTTACACATCATTCAAAAATATGATTGGGAAAAGTCATATTTCACGTTACTAAAAAATATGACTCACTATAGTCATATTTCTCATCAACCAAACATATGACTCATTGTAGTCATATTCCATGTCATTCAAAAATATGATTCACCGCAGTCACATTCTACATGAACAAAAAATATGACTCACCGTAGTCATATTCTGTATCATAAAAAAATATGACTCATCGCAGTTATATTCAACATCACTACAAAATATGACTCAGAAGAGTCATATTTCATGTCACTGCAAAATATAACTCACCACAGTCATATTTCATGTCATCAAAAAATATGACTCTTTGCAGTCATATTCCACATCACTGCAAAATATGACTCACTACAGTCATATTCCACATCACTACAAAATATGACTTATTACAGTTATATTCCACATCACTACAAAATATGACTTACTATAGTCATATTCCACATCACTGCAAAATATGACTCACTACAGTCACATTTCATATCATAAAAAAATATGACTTATTGCAGTCATATTTTATGTCATCAAAAAATATGACTCACCATAGTCATGTTCTATATAGGATTTTTTTGTTTGTCCGGGCAACTCAAGAAAAAATCAAGATCTTCCTATGATAGTCAAAGTATATGCTATATTGACATACTATGGCTAAATATAGGTATTTATACCCTTCAATCTATATGACTGCCAATATGATTGATGTCTGAAGTGACTGCTTCTAAACTACTCGAGTCAATCATATTCTGAATCATCTACAATGATTTCTATGTGAGTCATATTTTTTGATTTTATGACTTACTGTAATCATATATTGCAGTCATAAAACACTGCTTTTGTTGTAGTGTTTGCAGAAAGCAAAGTCTACTGAAGATCATCAATGTGAATTGCAGAAAGGGAGTACCCAACAAAGTGGACAATTCATAGGAAAAGCAAAGCAGGTACGTTTCCTATATAAAGTACTCGGAAGTAGTAATGCAATAGTTTGATGTAGGATAGTGAAAAATGGGTCTACATTGATGACATTCATAGTCATGCATACTCTGCAGGTATACAATGTTATGATTTTCTGGACTTAGGTTGTTGTATAGGGAAGGACCTCTACTCGCCCTACAGAGAAACTTGAACAAGCTACTAAAGATATTGAAGTAAGCATAACCAACCATGTTTTACTTTTTTGAGCCAAAATATCTACTTGCAGGATATGTGTTGTTTTTGGATTTTCTGTTTTTTTTAATGCATTGGTTGTGTACAAAATAAAACACGTTTTGGTGTAGAGAGTGACAGTTTTTGAGAAGAAGGATCCACGAGCCAGAGTTCCAAAGAGGCAGAAGATTGACAACAAAAGAGATAACGACGTCATGTTATTGGATAACGAAAAGACGCTTGAAAAAGGAAAGAATGCAGAAGGCAAAGGGAAGACTAGTAAAAGTAGTCGTAAGACTATGAAGCAAGTTGAGGTCAAAGGCTAAGGCAAAGGAAGAAAGGTATGTTGCCCACGATGTCTACCATAATGTGGACATGTAAAAAACTAAGCATTTGCAATTCTCATGAGCTAGTGAATGACAATCTTGAGATTGAAGTCTAATGGTAATTCTCTTCCATTTTATTTGATGTATATTTTCAAGACTGTCGATTAGGTTGTCAGGGGAAATTCTTGAAAACCCATTTTTCCGAATTCCACATGAATGTTTTGATTGCGTAAATGCATAAATAAGTAGGAGATAGGGATCGGACTTATGACTTTGTTCATATATTGATGAATCTTTCATGTATGAACTTCTATGTTCTTAAGAATTAAAGTAGCATGAGGTTCAACGATTAGGAACACCAAACAATATGTAGTAGATGTTCAACACATCCTCTGACAATATGTTTGAAGGGGAATTTAACAAATTTTGGAATTTTCAGATTCCATAAATATGAATTTTGGAATTTAGGGTTTAGGTGGTTATCAATTTTTGTTGGTCACTATTGACCAACTACAGTATAACCGTCTTTTAAATCTATACTTTTCTATCCTGTATACTATATAATAATACCTGTATGTTGGCTATCCACTGATACTTCTATTGATGTCTTCAGGTTTCAATCAAGGCTTCTGGCAATGTCTTCAAAATGTTTTTTTGGTCCATAAGTCTTGAATAACTCCATACTTTGTTAAATCACTAATTTTGGCATGTTACAGAAAGCTAAATGAGCTTCAAGTTTGATGGGGCGTTGAAAAGTGCCCAATGTAAGTTGTCACGCTCTTAATAGGCCTTACCAAATTGAATTTGTTTTTGGTTCAGGAGTTTCAAGAATTTGAAGTTCAATTCTGTATTGACAAGAGAGACGGGAATTTTTAGGGTCAATAACCTTTAGAGGTTTCGGTGCCACATGCATGGAAAAAGATATATGAAGAGAAATTAGTAATTGAAGTAATTGATTGTTGATGGCAGTGATGACCAATGTGATTGGGGAGGTTATGTTGTTGGAAAATTTGGAACCAAGGAAATTATTGGGGACAGGTAATCTAGTTCACTGCGACTTTGACAAAGATGTAGTCCCCATGCCAAGTCAGTTAAAACAAAATTTGATATGTGTATCTTTAAAGACAATACATACTTTAGATGCACCCCTTCCTTTTGTGGAATTGGACGGCAACGGAAAAGTATTGTGTAGTACGTTGGGGCAAGCTTTCATGAGGCGTTGCGATATATGGTGGCTAGCTCCACTTGGATTGTAGAGATGTAGAGAGGAAGGCTTCATGGATAAAAAGGGCCAATTTTTCCTAGTAGTATTTAAAAGTATTTCAACGAATTTTAATGGATTAAAGACTTCAGACTGTTCCATATATATGTCATAAGGGACTATGGTGCATGCAATGGCTTTTTTGCTGTACAGAAGTTGTGTACAAATGAGGTCCGTTGGATACATCATTTGTAGTGGACCAGAGCATGAAGGAGTACAATTGTGGACAATATGTTAACAGGCCACTTTGTTGTTCATTTAGGCCTAGAAATTGTTTGCTAACAAATTGATGTCTGTATCATTGCTTCAAGGCAGGACTTGTTCATCTTTAATGGGAGAAGCATCCTGTTTGAAATCAAGTGTTGTAAATGATAGAAAACATGGCTAATGATTAATAATGTTTTGTGCAAGGTTTCGTGGTAGTGATCATGTTAGGATGTTATGATGTGGTGGTATTTTGATGAATTTAGAGATTAGTTAGTAATTAAATTGAAAGGTTGGTTGATCTTTGCTATTTTCGTGTGTGGTGATGAATTCTACATATGAAGTTAGGAGGGCAATTAATTTGAGTACATTCACTTCAGTCTCTGTGGATGTCATGTAGAAGGTTGAAATGTTGACGGTATACGATGTTGTAGATTAGGTAGGACATTCATACTCTGTGCCCAGGTGATAGCAATGTTTTGTTTTCTCAACAAACCAGCTTTGGGAAGGGAGAGAGAGTGACACTTGAAGACTCTGTACCTTCTCTTAGATTAATTGCTTTTACTCTTTATATTTTGTCAGCTACTAATCTCGGTCTGTGTGCCCAGACACTCATGATTGGGAGTTAGAATGTTTACAAATGATTAGGTTATTTGAATTAGGTTGTGTTGTCAAGAATTGGCCACAGAAGATGTGTTTGTCATTTTATTCCTCTTCTGTTTGCTGCTGTGAATTGAACATTTTTTATCTTGCTCATAAGTTTTGTTGTAAACCTTAAATTTCTTTGGGGGTGAGCCAATTTCGCTTGATTAGTACATTGGTCACACCGTTTCTTGTTCCTTCGTCTCTTGCTTGACCAATCTCTTAATACATTTGATCAACATTTTTTTTGGAACAGTCTTTTGTGTTTCGAGGTCTTGGTGAGACCGAGCTTCTACGATGAAGTTGTCGCTCAGGTCGAGAGCACGCTTTTTCGGTACATGAGAAGCTGCATGGTTGAAATAGGAAAAGCATGACGAAGACCTGAACGACGGGAGTCCTAATTTTTGCATTGCTTGGAAACTGCAGTGTCTATACAGTGTTCTTACTCGAAGTTTGGCAATGGACCTCCCTACAAATCTATGTGCTTGTTGATGCCTGCCCGGCGAGATGAGTTATGTTGTGGGAGAGTATGTTCCATTTATCAGCTTCGGAAATGACATGTTTTTTAATTTAAATGGAGAGCAAGTCCACTGGAATGGGCAGAAAATAACAAACTTGTTAGTGGCCTTTTGTACCATGTTCAATGGTCATTTTGTAGGAGCTCTAATATCTTGTAATAGGTTATCCGGGAATGGCATGTCATTGACAGGTATGAGGGTTGTGGACCACTTCAGTAAAACAAGCCAACTAATACAGCTTTCACCGAAGATGCTTGTGAAAATACTGTCTTTTGCAAACTTGTTTTGTTGTAGGAAGGTTAAGGATGTTTTTGACCAAAATTTAGCTACCTTTGTTCAAAGTGGGCATGACATACTGACATTTCTGGACTATGCATTACAGGAAGGTGCAGGAGCTTCAATAGGAGTTTGTTTGCAGGTGTGCTTCTTTGAGCTTGCCAACTCTCTCGAAAACCTTAGACAATTTATAAGTATTCTTTCTACTTTTGAAGTGCAGGATCGATTTGCAAGTCATGGTCGTTCTTCGTTTGCGTTGTACGCCTTCTTAAGCTAAATTAGTCTTGAGAAGAGTATGTATTGTAATCATTGTGTCACTTTATTGTAGGGGCAGAGACGTTGCAGGTATCTAAAAGGCAGAAATCTTTGGCATTCCACCAGCGAGGTTGTGTTTTGTTTGCTAGAAAACAATATAATGGAGCTTTGGGATATTTTGAGGTTGTTGTGGAGCAAAGACATGTTTATTCATGGACTACAATAGTAAGGTGTAGTAATATTTATTTTATTCCAAAAATCCTATTGATAACTTTTTAGCTAACTTTGAGCTTTATTTAATTGGATTGACTTTGGGTAGTGTAAATAGACCATAGTGATCGATAAGAGCCAATTGTTAATAAATTGGTAGATATGGACAAATTGAAAGATATAAAAAGACTTAAAACCAATAGGTAGTAATTGTTCAAATCGCTCTTCTTCCTCTAAGTAGGAAAACTTTCCAATAGGCAATTTAGTTGTTCACGGTGTTGGACACTCCTACTTGTGCTAGGAGGCCGATAGTATCATTTTGGCCTTTGTACCTTTGTGTTTTCTTTGTTGTGTTAATTAAAGTGGATGTTACTTTGAATGTGTGTAATTTCCCAATTATTTTGCAATTGGTTGAGTCAATCAGTCAGTTACGTGGTTACTATTAAAGTTGTTTGCCTCCAATACTAAGGCTATGGGGTGAATGTGAAATAGAGAAAGGACAATCGTTGTAGTTCAATTGGAAAATGGTGAGGATTATATTATCAAGGCTCCAATTGACTAATTAATTAAGACTAATTGATTCGTAAATCAAAAATCCTACTTGGTATGAATTGTGACAACTCAACGATTAACATAATTCCCATTAACAAGTCTCCCTTGTGTTTGAATCTTAAATTACTATAGTTTTTTTTCAATCTTGATAAAAACCTAAATCTACATAAAGATAAAATCTCTGAAGGATCAACGAGCAACTGCATATGAAGAAACTGCAGTTGTTGTTGATTACAAACCCACTCTCCCTTGTGTTTGAATCTTAAATTACTATAGTTTTTTTTCAATCTTGATAAAAACCTAAATCTACATAAAGATAAAATCTCTGAAGGATCAACGAGCAACTGCATATGAAGAAACTGCAGTTGTTGTTGTTAGTTACAAACCCAGTGGGTGGATGATTCAGAGAACGCCATTATATAGTGAAGGAGATGAGAAGATTGCAGATTTAATCAAAGCATCCACTATAAGGGATTGCAGCCCTAGATGACAAGCATTTGACAAAATTTTGCCCAAATTGATAGCAATCACTTTTAACAACCTTATTTTGTCAATTAGGACAGATTTGTCAATTTTTTGTCAACTTCTTGTTGATTATTTATCAAGATCTTTATCAATAGAATCCACAAAATCCAAAGAATCCAAAATCCTAGTCAAACAACAAACCATAGAGTGCCACCTAAGCAAATATAATTAGTGATCAAGCCATTTAAGCACCCAATAAGTACCAACACTCACTTGTCAAGAATATGAGTGCTGACTAATATATACAAGGCAATAGAACATTTATCAATACATATGGAATAAGTGTGCTAGGGGAGGAGGAGGAGAACCAAGTGAATTCCAAAATTGTTTAAAAACTAGATTTTCAGACCGGATTTAGGCATAGTAAATTAATTTTTTTCAAAAAACTTTTAACTAAGATTAGTTGGAAAATCAAATGAAGTTCCACCTCCAAAAATCCGTTTGAGATTTCAGGTCTCCAATAAAACGTTATGGATAAATTCCAGACCGGGTGTTTGAAAAGTTTGAAATTCACTTCAAACACCCGGTCTGAAATTTGTCTATAACTTTTTATTGAAGACCTGAAATCTCAAACGGATTTTTGGAGGTGGAACTTCATTTGATTTTCCAACTAATCTTAGTTAAAAGTTTTTTGAAAAAAATTAATTTACTATGCCTAAATCCGGTCTGAAAATCTAGTTTTTAAACAATTTTGGAATTCACTTGGTTCTCCTCCTCCTCCCCTAGCACACTTATTCCATATGTATTGATAAATGTTCTACTGCCTTGTATATATTAGTCAACACTCATATTCTTGACAAGTGAGTGTTGGTACTTATTGAGTGCTTAAATGGCTTGATCACTAATTGTATTTGCTTAGGTGGCCTTGTAGAGTTGTTATTTGCTTAGGTGGTTGTGCCATGTGGGTTGTTTGTTGAGGTGATTGTGCTATGTGGGTGGGTGTGCTTACTCGACAATTTTCTATACTTAATTTTGACATGGCATATGCCACGTGGTAGCCTCTAAGTAGTCAGACCCCCTATGTGTAATTTAAACGTGGTAACCTCTAAGTAGTCAAACCCCTATGTGTAATTTAAAATTTTGAAGTTATAGAATGTCCGAATTGACAGAATTCTGTCATGTGATTGACATAATTTTGTCAATGGAGTTACAAAATCTTGTCAAACAAGTATCCAAATTGACTTGAATCAGCCCCTCCTAATTGACAGAGGAATTGACAAAATTTTGTCATTTTTTTGTCAATTCGACCACAATTCTCCTTGTAGTGATTCAAGTTGGACCTAGTCTTAGCATACCCATACAAGTATTATGTTGCCGCTCTTCTAGATGAATTGAATGTTGAAGCTCTAATTATTGAAATTAACAAGATCTTGGGATTCAAGGTGACTTGTGACTACTTAAAAGTGCAAGCTTATTTCTATTTAGGTCTTCAAGAATACAAAAGGGTAGTGCGGGATGTTCGGGCGTTGTTAACACTGAACCCATCGTACATGATGTATGTTGGCCGTTTGTGTGTGAATGCATTCCTGAAGTTGTTGAGTCAACATGTGGAGCAATTGTTGAAGGCCGATTGCTAGATGTAGTTATACTACAAGTGGTATTCAGTGGATGATATTGGCTCTGTAGCTATGCTTCATAAAATGCTAGAATAATACTCCACGAAGAGCTTCCTTTGTTTTCGCTAGTCCCTTCTTTTCTTGTAGTAGGTTTTTGCGTACTTTTCCCTTGGACCAAGTCCCGTTGCCTACATCTTTTTTTAGTTATAGGTATCGTTGTACTAAATTTTCCCTCATTACAATTTGAGAAAATGTTGTATATTGTTCTTCTTCCATATGTATGAAGGAATCGTAGGGACCGTAACAAGGTCATGCCTCGATCCACCGTAGTAGCGCTTTGTATTAGACTTATACTTCACTTTTCATATTCTGTCATCAACCATCATTAGGAAGGGGCACAAAAGCGGTTGTATTTCTTCCTTTTTAAAAAAAAAATTTTGGTCCTTCTCCATTTTGAATTCCAATTGTGTGTTCACCTCTAAATTGGTTTCTGCAGCTTCTTTGTTAATGACTTCAGAATCTGATTGAACTGAATGTGGACTATTGTTCAGGTTGAATTGCCTTCAAGCAGCTATGCACAATTTTAGACTGGCACGGCATAATGCAGGTACTAACCACGAACGCCTCATTTGTGAAGGTTGGATCTTATATGATGCAAGTAATCGTGCAAATGCTTTACAAAAGGCACAAGAATCTATGGCTCATCAGTGGTCATTTGAGGCTTTTTTCTTGCAAGCTTATGCTTTAGCAACTATAGCTTGAAGAAAATATCATTCCTTTTGTACACGTTGTGATATCATGTATATCATATTATTTGTTTTGTTTCTGCAGGCCTTCTCAACAGTGCAAGATAAAATTCAGGAGGTTTCAGTGAGGTTTTGTAATTCATGTATAGGGAACGTACATACAATTCTGAAATTTGGAATGGTTGGGAACTTACTAAGGAATTAGGAAGTGCTTGTCAATGATTTTTTCATGGCTGGTGAAATTCGATGAAGTTGTTGTACAAGGACATGAATGGAACTTAACGTAGTATTCTTACATACGAGGACATGAATGGAGTTTTGCTGAGTTTGTACGTAACCTAATTGTATGAAATGCAAGAACTTAACAAGTGCATTTTTTGGATTCTTTTCTTGCAGACCTCGTATGCATTGTAGGGATGAAGGTCACAGAATGTCAAAGTCACAGAATGAAATTTGACACATTTGGAAGGTGTTTTTCCAGCACATTTTTCTTCTAGTGAAGTAAATGACTTCTTTTACAAACCTATTCAATAAATTTTGGGTTTTACTTGTTTTACAATTTATTTGCTATTCAAGGTATATGAAAAGGTTATTCATCACCTCATTTGAAATCCAAATCCATTAAAGATTCTTATATAAAGACCAATTTGGTTTACCATTATATTAGGGAAAAAAGTACAACTTTCCACCCTTGATCAAGTTTATAAAGATGTTGAGGCCAACATGGATGAAGAAATATATATTCCATACATCTAGAAAATTTTGACACTCATGCTAGTTGATATTTTTATAGCTTTCATGTTCCAGGTGAGAACTGGATTATGTGGGGGTTTCTTTCAATTTATTATTTTTTAGTTTCATTGTAATTTATTTGATTATTTACATTAAATTCTAATTGAGAAGTCATTTGTCTTGTGCACTAAAAGAATGCACTTGCAATGGATGTTGTAGAATGAAAGTATAATGAAACAACTCTGTCTAAAGAGAAAAGCAAATGTAACATTACAAATGCCATGACATTGAGAAGTGAACCTCAATAGAAAGATGATCAAGTTAGTCACAATAGCTAACTCCACTCATGATCTTGAGTTCTTAGAAAAGGCTCATAGACACCCTAGAGTTCTAGATTGCATCATAGCTATAGATGACTATTGCATTAAATTACTATGGATTCAAATTCTAATTTACAAAATGAATCTTTCAACTAATGTATATCATATTAATTTTAGATGTATCTAATACTGCTTGTCATAGCATAGGCCACCACATTGTAGTATTGGAGGAGGACAAGGACATTTTCAATACCATCCTCAAACCTATGAAGAAGTATATCTCAATTGTGGCAACAACACAACCACCATTGCCAATTGCAATATCCCAAGATCTAGATACTATGACTATGGCATGTCCTAAATTTGTTTGCAAGTCAAAATTCAATAGGTAACTAAGAAATTTTTTGTATCCATTTTTTTCATATCAAGTTTTAAATTTTGCAAGTTTAACATTGTTTCACATTTGTTTGTAGCTATATAGGATTGATGTCAATAGATGGGATGATGAAGGCACAAAGTTTTTTCTTCACTCTAGAGAAGCCTTTTCACTTTCCTGTCTCTCAAGCAAATAGCATCGACATTTGTGGACTTTGGCTGTTCTAAACCAAAACGCCATAAAGATACTTATGCTTTGAAATATTTTGGATTTTATAGATGGTAGTGCCTTTGAGAGTAAGAGAGATTTCAAAGAAATCAACAACTAAGAGTTCTTTGACCGAGTTCACTACAATTTAGACTCTTGAGATTGACATATCTCTTTAGTCAAACTATAATGTATGGACTTTAAAGTTATGATTGGATTTTTGTGTTTTATGGCTACATCTTCAACATTTGTTATTTTCATTTGGATTTTGTATATTATGATGTTTATCGAAATTAATAAATAACTACATTTGCCTCTAGCAAAAACTCTTCAAAATACGTTTGCAAGTGATCAAATTTCATTAAAATGACTTTACATTTCTTGAAATTTAAAATATAACAAACCCACAGTCCTAGGTCCCAACTTGTTTTACTACAAAAAAAAACCACTCACAAGCTTGCATACTAGCAACCCTACTTTGTTTGTTAAAGAGAGAATGAAGAATATGTCTTGTCACTAAAGGTCACATGGATCAAGATTTTGGGATGGAAAAAATTGAAAGAAATGACAAATCTCACAACAATATTTTTATTTTACCTTCACAAAAAAAATATACAAAAGAAATTCAATTTTCAATTCTTTATCATTTGAATGTTAAACAAAACATTAGAAGATCTCTTGATGTTTGTATAGATCTCCTAATGTTTTGCATTATCTCCTAATAAACAGTTTTTTCTCTCAATGATTACTGTTATTTTTGAACTTTCTAGAGTCCAAAAGTAGTTAAATGTGGCTCAAATTTAGTTTATATAGTTTAGTTTCATATAAATACTTAGGTTGAAAGTTACCTCACAAAAATCAAAGCTTGAATCCACTTTATAGAAGAATTATGCACCTTGCATCACCAAGATAACATAGAGATGAGCAAAACACCAAGAAACATTCATAAGTTCACCAAAAAGTCCAATGAATATTTGAAACCCTATTTGTAATTTTGTTGTTTATTTCCATTCAAAAATATTTTGTAATAATACAAATGATAGCATTGGCACAAAGACTATCATAAATGATAGTCTATTGTCGATAATTTGACAACAAAAGCCTCATAGATACACTAGTAGAAATGGCAGCAAGTTCCACAGGACATCATGTGCCTATATAATTAATGAACATATTGGTTTAAATTAGGTCCACTCAAATGAGAAAAACTCTCTACTTCCATCAGTAAGGCCATCAAGATGAAACATCCATGCAAAATTAGAGTGATTAGGAAGACAAGTTCCCCACTTCCATTGGCAAGGCCACCAAACTTAAACGTCCCCTCAATTTGAGACAGGTCAAGGAAGACAAGTTCCCCACTTCCATTGGCAAGGCCACTAAGCTTGAACATCCTCTCAAATCCAAAGTGGTCAAAGAAGACAAGTTCCCCACTTCCATTGGCAAGGCCACCAAGCTTGAATATTACTACAGATTGGGAGTGGTCAAGGAAGACAATTTTCCTACTTCTATTGGCAAGGTCTCTAAACTTGAACATCCATTTAAATCAAGAGTGGTCAAGGAAGATAAGTTCCCCACTTCCATTGGCAAGGCTACCAACCTTGAACATCCTCTCAAATCTAGAGTAGTTAAGGAAGACAAGTTCCCCACTTCTATTGGCAAGGTCTCCAAAATCGAACATCCACTCAAATCAAGAGTAGTCAAGGAAGACAAGTTCCCCACTTCCATTGGCAAGGCCACCAACCTTGAACATCCCCAAATACTAAGAGTGGTCAAGGAAGTCAAATTGCCCACTTCCATTGGCAAGGCCACCAAGTTTGAACATCCACCCAAATATAGACTGATCAAAGAAGACAAGTTCCCCACTTCCATTGGCAACGTCTCCAAACTCAAACATCCACTCAAATCAAGAGTGGTCAAGAAAGACAGGTTCCCCACTTCCATTGGCAAGGCTACCAACCTTGAACATCCCCAAATACTAAGAGTGGTCAAGGAAGACAAGTTCCCCACTTCCATTGGCAAAGCCACCAACCTTGAACATCTCCAAATACTAAGAGTGGTCAAGGAAGACAAGTTCCCCACTTCCATTGGCAAGGCCACCAACCTTGAACATCCCCAAATACTAAGAGTGGTCAAGGAAGACAATTTCCCTACTTCCATTGGCAAGGCCACCAAGCCTGAACATCCACCTAAATGGAGAGTGGTCAAGGAAAACAAATTCCCCACCTCTATTGGCAAGGCCACCAAGCTTGAACATCCACTCAAATGGAGAGTGGTCAAGGAAGACAAGTTCCCCATTTCCATCGGTAAGGCTACCAAGCTTGAACATTCACTCAAATCAAGAGTGATCAAAGAAGACATGTTCCCCACTTCCATTGGCAAGGCCACCAAGCTTGAACATTTTCTCAACTTGAGAGTGGTCAAGGAAGACAAGTTCCCTACTTCCATTGGCAAGGCCACCAAGCTTGAACATCCATTCAAATCAAGAGTGGCCAAGGAAGACATGTTCCCCACTTCCATTGGCAAGGCCACTAAGCTTGAACATTTTCTCAACTTGAGAGTAGTCAAGGAAGACAAGTTCCCTACTTCCATTGGCAAGGCCACCAAGCTTGAACATTCACCCAAATCAAGAGTGGTCAAGGAAGACAAGTTCCCCACTTCCATTGGCAAGGCCACCAAGCTTGAACATTCACCCAAATCAAGAGTGGTCAAGGAAGACATGTTCCCCACTTCCATCGGCAAGGCCACCAAACTTGAACATCCATTCAAGTTTAGAGTGGTCAAGGAAGTTAAATTCCTCATTCCATTTGGTAATTCTACTAAACCTATACAAGAACTGAGGTTTAGTCGAAGTAGATTGTGGCTTGATGCATATGTGTTGGGTAACTGCTGAAGAAATCCTAACCCAGGTAGATCTAGAAGTTTCAATGATGCATGAGTAATACAAAGATCAGATATTCTCTCGTGCAAAACTACTACAGTGTGTGTTGGAAGTACATATTCCTTTGTAATTTTACTTGCAAAGTTGTCTTCTATTATAATTGCTTCCAATTGAGAACATTGTGAAGCAAGTTGAAGTAACAAATCCAAGGCTTCAACATGCACTTTAGAAGCAGTCGATGTATTTGCCAAAATCAAGACTCGAAGTTTGTGAAAATCAAAACTTTTGACTTGTTTAATTGTAATCTCTTGGCCAAAAATGCTTTGAAGAACCCCAAGGTCTTGTTGAACCATAGTTTCTTGTAAAGAAATGCCTTCAAGAACCTCAATATCCTACATTCAAAAAAGTTTTGATTAGAAAGTATTAAGTTTTTATGTAGAGGATTAAAATGAAAATTGATTTTCTTCACATATTTCAAAACTCATGATTTTAAAATAGTATAGGTCTAAAATGTTTGCAAATTGTATTGATATGCATATTAATAAACATATTATCCCTTTAAGGTCCATGCATCCAAAAAGTGGATGTGCCTTGGTCAACCTTGGTTGTAACTTCCAAAATAACTATATGTGTCAAAGATATAAACTAAGAAAATGAAGCTTAACAAGTCTTATTTCTATTCAATTTGAAAAATGTCAAAAATTGAAAGAGGTATTCAAATTCAAAACTCTATATGTTAGAATCAAAATAACATGGTATGGTGTGTTTTTAATATGTATTTATATATTTTGAAATGTACTTGAAATTTAAATTGTAAAATTATGTTTACCATTCTACCCTTCATTTATGGTAATAGTCACAAATTATTCTAATATGTGTTCTAATTGCTATAATTTTATTTCCTCTATTAGCTTTAAAAAATCACAATAATTTCATTTTCTATAAAAAGTATCCAAAAAAACAATACAAACAAAAAAAAATTGTTTTTCACTAGTTGAAAATCTAAAATTTTTATACATTAAGCATATAAAAGTACACATTTGGTTTAATAGTTGAATTTAACTTGAAGATCTTTGTTATGGTTGTTTTGGATGTAAAAAACAAAATAACCAATTGAAAAATTTTCTCACTAATCTCCATTTCTACTTAAAAGAATCTCAAATCATTTCAATTTTAACTTATTTATATTCAATTTTTGCAACAAAAATGATGACAATTACAATTTCTCACCAATTAAATTGAGGTTTCTCATGGTTGTATAGAAATCACAATTTCAAGTAATAAAAATAGAAGATTGTTATCTAAACACAAATTAAAAGGCTAACTTTACCTTATATGTGATGTTAGACCATTTTACAATGAATCAAGTCCAATACTAGTTATTCTTATTTACTTGCACTTTGGAACTATGAAGATGTTACCTTGCTTGAAAATCCACTTTCTGGAATCATGGATGCCTTCCAAATCCTTGAACCTTTGGCAATCATTCGTCCCAAGTCACGGAGTTGGTCATGCATTTCAAGAACGTCATGATCTTCATTAACCTTCAACAATGACATGTCAATCAATCTTTTCAATTCAGCCTTTGGAAGGACGCCATTCTTGGACCACATGTACAAAATAGTATCTTTTGATATGCCAGATGGATATACATCTCGACAAAAGAAACAAGCCATGTCTAAAAATATATTCTTCTCAACATCATTGGTCAATCCATCATAGCTTATTCTCAAGGTGTTCCAAATTATTTCATCACCATCCAAATTCCTTCCTCTTGCCATCCTTTGTAATGCTCGCTCCCAACTTCGCAACCTCTCTTTGTTGTGGAGAAATGAACCCATGACTTTCAAGCTCAAAGGCAAGCCATTGCAAGCTCTCACAACATGCTTGCAATAGTCCTCAAAGTCCAATGATAAAGGAGCTACACCCCAAGAAAGGTGAGTAGAGAAAAGCATTGTTGCTGCCTTTTCATCCAACAATTCTACATCCAACCTTCCCTCAGTAGTGCCCACAAATGATTTTATTGTGCTCCATTTGCGTGTTGTGAGAATTATTGTGGAACCCTTCTTAGCTTGTATAATATTGGGAGGTACAATATCATGCACTATAGCTTCGTCCTTGACATCATCCAATACTAAAAGAACATTCTTACTAACCAAGATCTTTTTCATCATCTCCTGTGCATCTTCCAAGGTCTTGGGTTTTTTATCATTTCCAAGTTTGGGTAAGATTTCACACAATGTATTGTATGAACTTGAAGGATTTGTGGATTGTGAAACAAAGCATGATGCATGGTATAAGGAAGTAATTGTTGTGTCGCCAAGTATTGCCTTTACTAGTGTGGTCTTGCCAATTCCACCCATGCCTACAATTCCTATGTAATTTAGTTTCAAAAGCGCTTTGGCTTTAGACAATTGATGTTTCGAATCAACAAAAATGTCCTTTGGAGGTGCAATTTGCTCGTCTACCTGTACAAATACAATGTCATATTTAATAAATCATTCACATAAAAATTAAACCCTATTTTTTAAACCCCAAATGTTAGATATCAAAAGAAATTACAAATAAAGTAGACATCACTTCATGAGTTTTGTAGTTTAATAATCTCACACCTTTTGAACATGGTCCACAAGAGACTCAGAACCTCTTAAAGTAGAAGTTGAACCAAATTGTGGAACCATCTCACATGAATATACTCCCTTCAAGAAAGACTCCTTTATGCTTGTGAGCCTTGCACAAATGGTGGAAAATGTCGGTCGTTGAAGAGGGTCTTGAGACCAACATTCTTGGATTAAGTTTGTGAGTTCTTTGCAATTGTTAGGGAGAGTTGGTCGCAAGTTTGAAAGTAAAATTCGAACACGAAAATCTTTTGGTTCCAAACCAAAAAATGGAATCTTTCCAGATAGAATCTCTGAACATATCATGGCAAATGACCATGCATCAGCTCGAAATGGATGCAATGGAGTTTTACTTCCCTTGATCATTTCAAGGGACATATACCTTGGTGTTCCAATTGTATCTTTTGTTGGATCTGGATTCTCCACATTGCTATACACTTCCAATTGAGAAGTACCATAATCCATAACCTTGAATATGAAATGAGGGTCCAAATGCTCCACAGGGATTGAACTCGACAACACATTATCAGGTTTCAAGTCAAGATGAGCAACTTGCATGTCATGAAGGTAATACACACCTTTTGCAATTTGGTGCATAATATCAACTGCAACATAATAGAATAAAGGACTTTTTGCTCTCTTCAATATGGTAGACAAGTTTGAATCCATCAATTCCATCACCAAATGCATCTCACGAGTCTCATCTTCCTTGGGATTTTCTTCAAGTCTTTGGATGATTCCAAAGTCAAAGAACTG
The DNA here is from genome assembly GCA_950106755.1 of Climacium dendroides. Lineage (NCBI taxonomy): Eukaryota > Viridiplantae > Streptophyta > Bryopsida > Hypnales > Climaciaceae > Climacium > Climacium dendroides. The sequence continues at coordinate 24,385,295 of OX467091.1, forward strand.
AACAAAAACTTTGAATATTTGAAACAACCAAGATTTCTTCAACCACATCACCCAATTCATTGCACCAACTTCTTCTTCCTTAGGATTCTCATCAACTTTTTTAGTAATCCCGCAACCAAAAAATTGAACAAGATTCGGATGACTCAATCCTGCCAAGATGCCAACTTCTTTTCTAGAGTTTATGAGATATTCAAGATCACCTTTCAATATTTTCGTAGCACATGGAAGGCCACACCAATTTGATTTGTACACACTTGCATAAGATCCTTCACCTAATTTTTGGATTAATTTAGGTGGCTTGAAATCATCAAGAATCTCCAAATCATCCAAGTCTCCACCATCAACTCGATCCAAATTTCGAAGTCTCAACAATAGATGTTGTGCCAATTCATAATCATTAGAGGCTTGGCCCTCAAGTACAAGTTGAAGCCTTCCCTTTAGATCTTCTCCATCTTCAAGGACTTGTTCATAGGTAACCGCATCAAATTGAATTGGTAAGATATCATGTGATTGATTTGAAAGGTCAGCAAAGTATATATCTCTTGCTACATCATAACAGCATTTCAATTCTAAAAGCAACTCACGAAAAGTCTCTTTGTTTTGAAGTTGAAATACAACCGCACCACACCACCGGTCTTGTTCAAAACAATTATTTCCCACAATCTCTACCTTCTTTTGAAGAAAACACAATTCTTCAAAAATAGATTGGAAGTTCAGGTCCCCACTAGCATTTGAAAATATTTTGTCAATCTCCTTCATGGCTAATATGAGTTTGCCAAAAAGATGTACACATTGATTTTTATTCAAGACCTTCATCTTTGGAGATGCTTGCATATCCTTCAAGAACTTCTCAAGACTTGGTATAACATTGCGTAGTCTTTTTTGATGTTCACGTTGCACATGTAAGAAATCCTTGTCTTCCCTACAAAGCATTTAATATCTATTGTCAATGAGATATCTTGGTATAATGAATGAAGACCAATTTCCTATGACATACATTCAAATATTAAAACATGTTCTTTGAATTAAACATCATCTAACATTGTCTACTAATAGGATGATCTATCCACTAAAATTAAATTACAAATTTCTTTCATTTGACCATATACATAAATGCTCCAATCATGGTTGATTGCAAAGCTAAAAGTTATTCAAATACAAACTATACAAAGAATATTGTAATTTTAAAAATATGGTAGTCTAAAATGCACCAATACTTACAAAAAACATTTATGCTTACCTTGTAGACCACACAAAATCCAAGAATTTCCAAAAGCTTGCCATCATGAAGAAGCTTGCCACCCACATCAAGAAGCGTGCCATTTTTTACACCAAATGGAATAAAACGTTGAAATTCTACACTAGCTTCAAAACAAGTATAAAAGTAGTCAACAATAGCATATATAGACACAAGTATAAAAAGGTTCTAAAAACATTTCCCTTGACTAATAAGAGGACTAAATAAACACAAATAAAAAGGGTTGGATGCAACTTCCATTTGTACTCCATTGTAATACTCACACAATGAATCTAAAGGAACAGATGCTCAAATACAAACCCTCACTACTAACAAACTCATTCAATAACAAAAAGAAATAACTACAACAAAGTTGGATTAATGCACAAGTACCATTCGCCACATCAAAAGACATAAATTTGTTTGATAAATTGTGTTGATGGATTAATTAACCTTGTGAGGATGCTACAAACCAAAAAGTGGCAAATGCATAACTTTCTAAATCACTATTTTAATGAAGCACTTATTGCTCCAAAAATCAAATCATCTTTTATAAAGAAACTTGGTAATAGGTGCATCCTTTTAGGAATCTAGAGCTAAAGAAGAACATGAAATCTCACTCATAGAAACTAGTACTAGTTAAGAAATTCCAAATTAAAGTGAAAATCAATGCCCCCCCTTACACAATGTATTGATAGATTGCAATTATATATTGATGGATTCAAGCTTCACTAATAGCTAAGATCAATCAATGTAAGCACAAACAAACAAGATTTTCATGTAGAACATTTAGATACATGTTGCAATTGGTTGTATATATGCTATCCACCGGGTACAAGACTCACTTTTCACAATCTCACAATTTTGCATCAAATGAATTTGTACAGTGCAATTCCAAATGCAATGCCATATTTGGTAAGAGATTACAAATGCAATGCTTGACAAAGAGTGTTTTAGGGACTAATCAAACCTATCAATAATAAGACTTTGAATCTTTAGCCATGTCATCATAAGACCAAAAGTCAATGAAATATGAAGTCCCACCTTTGCCATTGCTCTTCTCAAGAAACTATATCCAAATGATTCGATAGGTACCCCGCCACTCTAGTGATAGGTACAAATCCTCCATCTTTGCAATCCTTCCCAAGTTGGATTATCCCTGCAGCAATGCACCTAGTCATTCAATTAGCCAAATTCTTGCACCAATGAGCCAATCATTGCATATTACATTCTATAAATTCACCCATGAACAAGCACTGACCCTCCACTGAAAGGTTTCTGTAGAACATTAACACCAAGGAAATGATTTCCAATTCAAATATTGCCCCTAGAACTAATGTACAAAGTGAAGGACGAGCTGCACAAAGCAAGAAGCCATGGCTTGCAAAAAGAATTGTGGAGCTCAGTTCTGTGATGTTGAGCTACTTCAAAGACTCTCAAGTGTTTGGGGCTTCATCAGTAAACCTCAGCTTAATATTACACTGACATTTAGCAAATTTTCTACAACAATGATAAACAATCAGACACTAGTAAAAAAAATATAGTGACCAAATTAACAAAAATCAACAAAAAAATGTTGATTTTTTTTGTTGATTTGGGCACTTTTGAACAGAAAAGTGTTGATTTTTGAAAAAAAAGTGTTGTTTTAAAACAAAAAAGTGTTAATTTTTTTGTTAATTTAGTCACATTATTTTTTTAAATTATGTTTTTTGAAAAAAAATAAAATAAAAGGTGACATGTGGCAATGCCATGTAGGCACCCCAACTAGCCACGTGACATGCCACACAAGCTAATTGAATGCCACATGGACAATTCAAATGCCACGTTGGCAATTCTCATGGTTGAGGCCCAAGACTCAAACCAATGCACCACTTATACATATACATGTTTAAAGTGTATATAAAATCTTATTTGTTTAGTTTTTCATTTTTTTCCCATTGTTTTTTAAAGTCAGCATACTTCAGGGCCGGTTTTGACTTAGTAAATGACCTTTTTTCAAGAAACTTTGAACTAATGAAAGTTGAAAAATCAAGCCAACTTTCACATCCAACAATCCGTTTGAGATTTCAATCCTCCAATCAAAAGTTATAGACAAAAATCAGAGAGGGGTGAAAATGAATCATTTTTTTTACATTTTTAAACCCCCTCTCTGATTTTTGTCCGTAACTTTTGATTGGAGAATCGAAATCTCAAACGGATTGTTAGAGGTGAAAGTTGGTTTGATTTTCCAACTTTTATTAGTTCAAAGTTTCTTGAAAAAAGGTCATTTATTAAGTCAAAACTGGCCCTGAAGTATGCTGACTTTAGAAATACCGAATTGTTAATGTTTAGTTTTTAAAAAAATCTACATTGTACAATTAAAGATTCCAAAAAATTCCAAGAGACTCTAAAAGATTCCAAAAAATTCTAAAAAATTTAACAAAATTTTGTTGATTTTAGTTGCACTATCCAAATCAACAAAAATAATGTGACCATTTTGTTAATTTGGACAAAATCAACAAAAAATTGTGAAAATGGGCAATACAGTACCCAAATTAACAGAAAATTGTTGACTATTTGTTGATTTAGTCACTGATTTTCTACTAGTGACACAAGCAAGACAGATTCCAAATCTCGTGAAGTTGAATCTGCCTATTTCAATTGTGTAAAAGCAAGATAGAGCAGCAATAGTCAAGTAGCTCAATGACGAAATCCCAAGGTCAGAAGAAGAAAAGGAATTACCCATAAACCGTGAGACTTACATTGGCATGCATGGAAGATCGTCTGATATATGAACTATTCCAGTGACGAGATTTCGATTTGACTCAGTGACAAGCAATCAGTGATCAGGAAATCAAGGCAAACATGGGTCTTGACCTCATCACCCCACTCTCTTTCCAGGTTCAGCAAGTCCTCATTACTCGGCAACCTAGAACATGCGAGTCTCGTAAACCCTGAGTCAAGGCCATCGCGCATGAAAACTTGCCGGGAGCAGGACCCCTTCCACTTTGGGCCATCCAGAAAACGCCTGTACAGAAAAAGCAGGTGCAAAACAAAACTTTAAACTTCAGAGCTCGGGAGAAAGAGGACAACAGTCATCGATGCTGCACAATGCGGCAGACCCGCACAACACTGCGAGGACGTAGCGACAACCACCTCACGAAAACAACAAATATAGAAAGCTTGAAGCGAAACCTAAACTACTGACATTTCAAACGACAGCAGAGCACACTCTCCCATTAACCACAACTAGGACACTCGTCAACAGAGGAGCTACTTCAAAATCAAGAGGCTCTTGCTTCTTCACACCGGAATCCAGAAACCTAAATCACGAAATCAAACCAAAAATTCTCCAAACAACGCCAGAGAATGAAAAAGAAAAAGAGAAGGAGCTTCTACAAAATTGGACGGAAACTCACCATGATCAGCAGCGGAAGGACGTCCAACGAGGCTGGCGAGCTTCAAACAACATGCCACGAAACCTAACATGCAAAACCGCCACCTTGAAAACCCTAGTCGTCTGTCTAGTCGTTGGTCCTTACCAGAAATACCATCCAGCAACGGAAAGTTCAGTCAGACATTTTTATAATCAAACTTGGAGGAAGAATCCTTTTGGCAATCTGTTTTGCAAGGTGAATCTCAGCATGACATTTGATAATCACGCCAAATTTCAAAGCATGCAAGTCTCTATTTTATTGTGGAGAAGGATCTGAATTTTGAATGGGTGGCAATTGGCAAGTTTACTCTAATCCTAATTAGAATACAAAAGTCAAACACAAAACCCAAGCACAAGAGCCTACCGAAACTAGGAACACGTTACTCACAAAGGCGCTTCCGACATGCAAAAGTCACTCACACGGTATCCCAAAACGGCACACTAAGACGTACTAAAAGGCTTGTTCACTTGCTACCCAAACCCCACAAAATCTGAAACCTCATGATCAAGGGAACCACACCCAGTCTCACACTCGAACGCATTCCTAAGTGCACATACCTTACTGCCGTGAGGATCCAAGAGCATTGAGGGTTGGCAAGACACTCCAGCGACAGAGTAACAAATAGCTCAGAAGTAGAAGCCTGATACTTCGAATTCGCTCTTCTACGAAATGGCGCAGCACAGAAGAACTGGACAGGCAGAAACAACGTCACGTGCATGAGAGCAGGGCCTCGTCTTCTCCTCCTTGCGTGCATAAGCTCTAAGGACGAAGCTGCGGAGACGCCAGAGCTCGAGAACTGCCAACAAGCAGACGCAAACAGGACGCAGGGAAGGCAAGTGTAGAAAAGTGGCAAGGCTGGGATCTGGCCGAGGGAGTCGACGGGGGTCGCCAGACCGGGAGCGTGGGACCTTGGTGGGGGTCGCTTTGAGTGTCAGCCGTCCCACGTGAAGAACACTGTGGAACGTGCACGACGTTAAGTTAGCGAGAGGACTGTTTCGTTCTGCGTGGGATCCGTGAGAGATAGGAATAGGCAGAGTAAGGTAAAGCAGCCTATGACGGTCAGAATTAAGAGTTTGGTCTCATGGTGTTCCTAGATTTTTTTCAATTTTTCTCCCACATGAAGAAAAGTGTGAGAAACAACAAGAGCAATTGAAATTTATATTTTTCCAACAAAGTATGAATTTGCTATCAATTTTTGAAGTGTTCAGCCCAAAAGAGTCTATAGACTATCCCAAAACCAACAACATCTGAACCCATAATGCTTATCTTACTCACCTACAACAATCCTAATATTTTCTAACATAAAAAATCTAAAAAATCAAATCTTACAAAAAAATTACACTAAAAAGTTACAAGCTCCTAAAGAAGTTACTAATCACTGTCATGTAAGACATTAATGGTGGCCCAAATTTTACAAACTGGAAGAAAATCATAATGGATCATTCCCTGGGGTGACTATCATGGGTCATTTAACCCCTAAAGACCCATTGTCCCTACAGGAGACAAAATGGATTTTGGGTAGGCTCCTATGATCTCAATTTTTACTGAAACTTTTTAAAACTTTCTCATAAGATAGAAAAACTTAAGAGTTTTTTGGGAATATAATTTTTATTTTAATCGGTGCTTGGGAGCAAAAGTTTTGTCACAATAACCTCAAAATGGGGGAGACTAGGCAGCAAAAAAATCCACAAAAAATTGAAATAACATTTTAATTTTTTTTAGATTATATATTTTTTAAATGGGAAGCTTTGACTCATTCCATTTGGATTAGAGATGTGAAAGTTATAGAGCTTCTTGTTTTGTGGGCAATCATAGTGATTTTTTGAAAGAAATTTTTTCTTTCATTTGGAATGCTATATCTTTCAATCTATATGGTCAAAAATCACAAAAAAATTATCACATGATCTAAGACAAGTGTAGAACAAGATCCTATGGTTAGATTCTAAAAAATATTTTTTTAAATTTATTTTGTAGGTGATTGTAGTAGAAGTGGTACTTTTGAGTGGTTTTGGTAGAAAAATGGCCATGGGGCTTTAGGGGTTAACCGTCATGGGCTGATTTATTTTACTATGGCTAGTTTGGTGTTTTCTTCAACGTGTGGTAAAACAAAGGGACTAGGAAGGTACAACCACCCATCACCGATTACAACCCTTCACCAATCAACAAGGTTGATGCATCACTAGCTTATCATTTATGAGATGGCAACCCATTTCCAACCAATTAAGAAATTAAACCTATCTGCTACTGGTGTGTGTTGAGGGAAATATTTTTCCAATGCAATGAATTTAAGAGGACTTGAAATTTTTCTACATTTTTTATAGCAGAAATGAAATTATCATGAATTTTTTGGGGAAGATTCTACAAAATCTATTCTTGTCACATAGGGTATTGTATTTCCAAACATAGGTTGGTCAAACAATTGATCATAAAGAATTCCTAAAAATGATGAACATAGCACTCATATGTGCTTTCCTTGTCCAACCAACACCATGCAACTACATATGCTTGATATGCATGGAAATACAACAATCCATATTGTTGAATGCGGTAGTTGCTGGAAATGGGTTGCCTACTCTAAGCAATTCTAGAGCAGATCATGGGCAATAAGAGGTGGTAGAATTTTTTCTCATGTAGGAAAATAAGAAATATGGAGATAGAAAAATTTCCAAAATTATATTCCCCAAATTGAAATTACCATGAATTTTGGGAGCCATAAATTGCACTTCACTAGTAGCCAATGTTTAGAGTCTTTTAATTCCAATTATTCAAGAACTACTTTCATGCTCACTACTTTCTACTTTCTTGCTCACTACTTTGGGACATGCGTCATAATCTTATTAATCCCAACCTTATAAAACACATTCCAAGTTTTGCGTAGAAATTTATTTCTATCTTCATTGGAAATACTACCCTACCAAGTGGGTACTTAATGTGGTTGACAATTGGTGCCTCAACCTTTGAGTGTCTAAAATTCAAGAGAGGTTGCAAGTAATTTCCAAACATGAGTTTTTGATTTTTGACCATCAATTCCTTTGTTCATTTTATAATACATGTGTTGGGTTTGAAGTGCCAAAGTGAACAAGAAGCACTTTTGGAATAGTCTACACATTGGACATGGATCCAAACAAACTTTTGCCATCCAAATTCATAGTAATTGTAGTTCAAACAATAAAATTACTAAATTCTAACAATCCCCATCATTTCTTTTTCTACACGTCTAGAAATATTTGTTTCGTCGTGTATTACTCTAGATCAAGGCCACAATCCTTTGTTTGGTCCATTATGGGTAGCTCCACTATAGATCCATTTCTAAGCCCCCCCCATTTTTTAAGCACCCTCCATTTCTAATCTATAGGCTACTTTCTTTTTGTGAAGTTGTGGAGCAATTGGAGGGGTAATTGTGGCACATTATAATTGGCTACAAGGCTGTCAATATTGCAACTAGCCCATACTCAATTTTGCAATCAACTTGTGATTAGAAATAGAAAGGTCTATATCACCATTACACGTCAAAGAAAATCTTCTACTCAAAAATTCAGGATAAAATAATACATTTTGTATAATGAAATTATGAAAATATGAAATCTTTCTAAACTCTAATTTTATACATAGAAAAAAATTTGTAGTAAAAAAAATGCACTCCAAATATACATAATTGTTTATCCCTTCAAGCTTCTTGACCATGTTTTCACCAAAAATGCTCCCAAACTGCCATTTCTTGTACAAGTACCAAGCTTTTGAAAAAAAAAAAAAATTTGGGACACATATAACTATAGGATCTTGTAGTATATTAGACTAAGAATATGTAGAAAAATTGCAAAAATTTCCACCATGTAGATTAATTGCAAGATATTAGCATTTGAGTAATAAAAAATTTGGCCTTGCAAAAAACTAAGCAATTGCACTATACAAGGTCACACTTGTATAAAAAAATTTCCAAAGTAGTGGTTGCTTTTTGAATTCAGTCTTCAAATCAAGTTGACTACATGTTTGAAAATTTTTAAATCATTTGAAATTGTACAACATCATACTACTAAAATCATAACTCCCTCTATAATATCATAAATGCTACCATTAATATTAGGGGCTCGTGCTTGCTATGCCATGCATTCATTGTATCACATATTAGTAAAAATTTGACATATTTGAATAGAATGTATGATAATGATTTTGATAAGTCTTTAAAATAATTATTTTAAATATTTTGTAAAAATATTTCCAATCATGCATACATAGAAATCGTATTTTCACACAATGTGATATTATAGAAATAGAGTAGTAGCTCACAAGCACCTCTGTAATATCACTTTTTACAAAGGGTGATATTATAAAAATAATATAGTCGTTGCAATTGAGGTGATATTAAAGAGGACCAATATGGTGATATTATAAAGGTAGCAAATCCATTGCTTCTCTTGGCTTTACACTTCTTTGCACTTCTATGACTTTGTGCTTTTATGAGTTTTGAGCTTTCGTGATTTCAATTTTCTATTGCTACTACCAAATGATTTTGAGAAATTTATTCAATTGAAGTGATTTTGGATTTCACAACAATTAAGTTGTTCACAAAGTTTTTGAGATTTATAAGTATTTCTTTTCAATTCTTCAATTTGGATTGTCATTCTTTGTAACAATGGAGTCAAATTTCTAATGCATTCTAATGTATGTGTATCTTTTATCATATTCAGTATTGCATGTATTTCATTCATCATTCATTAAATTTCTATTGTTTATTTCAATATATGCTTATTTATAAAAAAAATTATATGAAGATTTTGGTAATTTTTATCAGAAGATTTTTTGAAATTCTTACTCCGCATTCTATCTAATACATAAAAATTCTAATGAAATTCTAATGGTGAATGCATAGCATAGCAAGTGCCAACCGCTAGTCATCATACTACTAAAATCATAAGTCCCTCTGTAATATCACAAATAGAAAACTAAAAACATATTGTTGCAGTACTGTAATGATATGGATAGAATACATCCCCCATTAAAATTATATTGTTGCAGTATTGTAACAGTTTGTTTTTAGTACTCTACTGTTCAAGTATTGAAACAGTGTTGTAACAATACTATTGCAATGGGGGCTTTTTCTTGATGTTGTTCCTCTTAGAACCTTTTAAATATGATTTCATTTGCCATGTTCTCATCCAAACAATTTTTAATCCATTTATTTTACTAAGCTGTAATAACATTTAAACATCTTTTCAATGAAATTTTACAATTTGATGAAACCTCATCTCGATTTTGCCCCCCCCCCATGGAGTTAACACTTGTATAGTAAGTAGATAGATGTAAAGAACAATTCAAAGTACTAAATTGTTGAGAAATTATTTATGGAATTAAAAAATGACAATCCCAAAGGTTGTAATGTTATAAGAAAAAAGAAAAAAAAATTATTTCTTTTTTTTCATTCGTAAACGTGAGGTGTAGGTGGGATATTAGCTTGGGCGCATTAGGCAAGACTTGAATGAAGTATCATAGCGTCTTCTTCGTACAACGGAGCTTCAAGTCATGCTATACCCAAATGTTTTTCTAGAAGTTCCCTTGGCAGTTCGTATGCACATCAAAATAGACATTGCACGTTGATTTACACTTGATGTTTTCATTTTTTTCCCAGAATATTGAAAAATGAGTTAAATAAAGAACTTCAAAGTTTATCATGGAGTAGAAGTTCCATAACTGTCCGCAAACTACCCACAAACTAAAACTCCTCATAACTTTCATCTCTTTAATTAAAATAGAAAGACTCAAAGCTTTTTGTGTATAAATAAATTTAGAAAATAAATTTTAAATTTTTATTTCTTAAAAAAGTGATTTAAAAAAAAATCCTTTTTATTGTTGGATTACTTAAAACTACATATCATATAATAACGTTTTAACCATATAGTCAAAAGTTATGAAAATTGTTGGGCCTTAAAGCTATTCCTCAGGCACATGTTGTGTGAAAATTTCAAAGGAAAAAAATTCCATTTGTAGTGAGGTACCTAAATTGCAATGTTGCCAAAAAAATACAATTTTGGACTTTAGGGGTTAAATGTTTGGAAATGGATTGGCTATTTTAAATTGATTCCTTTGATAAAGATACTATATTTTAGAGAGGTGGGTTTTATACTAAAAAAAATTATGCAAAACTTTATCTTTGTTGCGATGTCGTGTTGTGAATTTGTACATAATATAACTTTGCATTGATATATTATTATAATGAAATTTTATGATTCGGGGAGAAGAAACTTGTTGATGATGCTTCTAGTGGCTTCAAGGTGGCGCTTGTAACTGATAGAGAATGATATAAAAAGTTCAACCTTGGGTTAACTTCATCAATTTGAGTTAGTCTTTTTGAATCTATAGAATTTCTAATTCGTTGTGAAGTTTGATTTTTAAATGTCAAATTGAAAGGTTTTTATGGAGTTGCAAGATCTTGAGTCTCAACCAGAAGCAAAGCTAGAGCTTTCTTTATCTCAACTTCCAGATCAACCAACTTAGCCAATGCTAACGATACCGCGGCAAGTCGGTTCACGAGAGGAAGGTAAACCTTCTCGATTACTGAAACAACCTCGTATAAAGTAGCGTTGGCACGGCAATCTTCAAAGAGATGTTTGTGCTTGAGTGATTTTACTTCAAGTTGGTTGTGTTGAACCAAGCACTCAAGATTTGACTTTTGAAGGCTTTAATGAAGAACAATACTATTGCATGATTAGGCCGATTAGGCTGATTAGGCCGATTAGAGGAAATCCTGGCCATCAACGAGCAGACTATGTAACTACTACTATCTGGCACATTCTGAAGTTCTTGTAAATGGAGTAATATTCTTTTTCAACTTCAATTTTTATCTTTGTTTGGCTTTTATTTTAATATAATGATCATTTGATATTTTATAATTCATCCGTATGTTTAAAATTGAAAGATAGAGGTTTAAACGAGATTTACTTACTGAAATTTAATTTTGGTGGTAGTTTGGGCCTATGGAGGTGAAATAAATCTTCTAGAAGGATTTTCCTATGACCAATGAGGGTTTGAAGACCCATGATGATTGTACATGAGTTGCCCCTCCTACCCTAAGGTTTATTTGGTAAATAGGACCCATTTTTCCTTTGCCTAGTTGGATTTGTAGGGGGGAAAAGGAAAAAGAAACCCATGACTTCAAGGAGTCATAATTTTTGATGTATCTTGAGTTTTACAATGAAATTTTGAAAGATTGATTTTGAAATTTGTGTGCTTCCAAAAAAACCATTCTTGCTTAATTTGAAGTTGTAAGTGAAAAGTTATAAGCGAGTGAGTGAAAAAAAGTCTATTGCCACTTAGATAAAGAAGAGCAAAGATTCAAATGATCATCGTGACTTGTAGTTTTCACCTTTCTTTTTGAGATTTGAAAACGTTAAATTAGTTTTTTTTATAGCTTTCTAAAGACTTAATTCTCGAAGTATTTAGAACATTTTAGAGAAAGCTATAAGAGTTTGAGTGAAAGACAGTCTAGTACCTTTCTATTTGGAGAATTTTGGTGAGGTTTGCAGGTGGATGCATTTGGTGCATCCTATTTTTTTCTATTTCTTGCTTAAGTGTTATTTGGAGAAGAAGATCTGATATGGATTTCTTGATTTTTGTCATGGTATTTTTCCTTGTGGCAAACTTTATCCCGTTTTATGTTCGTGATTAAGGACTTTCAATTTTTAGTTGTATCGTGGTGATGAGGTCAAGTTAATGGCCGATGAGACCATTGAGTGTGCACCAAGTGGACGGTGCTAGTTTCTCCTTGTGGTAAGGTTAGAGTAATGACCAATGGATCATAAAACTTGGTAGTGATGTAGGTGTAGGTGCAGATTGTCCTTACCCTGTAGATAGTTGCAAGTACCCAAATGGTCATCAAAATTACTTAGAGGTGTTTGTATTTGAAGCTTTGGGCTAGTGGTAGATACTAATGAAGCTTGTAAGTCTAATCGGCATTGGATACTACTAGATGCCTCGGGTCTTAAGTACAAATAAGGTTGTTAGTTAAAAACAATCTATATTTAAAAACAAGATTAATTCTATAAAAACTTATTTTTTTTCTCGTCTTCTAACCTCGTCATTTTTAGTTGCAGCCAAATAACCTATGTATTCTCAAAACAGACCCCTCTCATCTCGACAACAGTCTCCTTGTGTATTGCGAATTTCAATATTTATGAGCTATTAAACATAACTAGTCTAAGAGCATCTGCAATATAAATTTGGCATACAAGCCTTGTAATGGCAAATGGCAAGTCATTCCATGAGGCCTACATAGAGCCTAGGGGATGTATTCCCTTTCTTTTGAATGTTGATGTGTGAACAAAATATTGGACCCGTATTTACTTTATGAATTTAAAATAAGATAAGATAAAAAAACATAAATAGATTTTTTTATTTTGAAAGTTTATGTTTTTAATTATTGATATTTTTATTTGTTAATGATAATTAGTTACAAATTTTTGAAGTAAAAAGATACACTATAAAACTGAAAAATAACTTTCACACACCTATATTATACAAAAAAAAATTGTTTAAAAAATGAACAAAAAATTCCTAAAAATAAATCTTTATTGAAAGTTTATTTTGAGTTGAATATTGATGCAATGGTCATCTAATTTTGTTCTTTGAAATATTTTAGTTAAAAAGCATGCCATTTTAGTGCATTTTTAACCTCTTCTAGAAATCATTCCATATTTTATTTGAGTTTGAAATTTTGGGAGTAGAATCCTCTAGTCATTAGTAAACAATGTTCAAAATTCGAAATTAAAATTATAGTTTATTAAAAACCACTTATTCACATGTGGTTTGTTGTAATAGAATTAAATGCACCCTCTGAGATATAGTGCCAATTTTCTCTTTAGACAAATTGACCCCAATTCAAATCAAACATTATCTATCATTGTCTAGTAATAAAGTGATCGATCTATTGAAAGTAGATTACATATATTTTTCATTTGACTATATATATAAATGCTTAAAACATGATTGATTGTAAAGCTCAAAGTTAATCAAATAGAAAACTATACAAAGAACTTTGTGATATTAACAATATGATATTATAATATACAACAACACTTACAACAAAACATTTATGCTCACCAAATAGACCATGCAAAAACTATGCATTTTCAAAGCTTGCCAGCCACATCAAAAAGCACACCATTTCTTACACCAAATGGAGAAAAATATTGAAATTCTATACTAGCTTCAAAACAAGTCAAAAAAGTAGTCAATGATAACATTCCAATACACAAATATAGCAAGGTTTCAAGAACATTTCATTTGACTACTATATTAAAAATTGTCTAGTATAAAAAGTTGTATCAAATCTTTTAAGCAATTCCTATACAAATCTAATATCACACAATAAAATAAAAGTTAAAAGATATCATTTTCTTATCAAATATTTGGCAATATTGCAAAAACAATTTTATGATGAGTATTATCCCTTCAAGGAACTATTGAGGATCCTTTACATTTTACAATTTAACAAGTCCCAGGTGGTTGCACATTGAGGCCATGGAATTGCAACCCTTGTAGCGATTGCATTGGAGCACAAATTCAATTAGAAATCAATGTGCACTCAATACAGTGCTGCTAAGGTAGTGTGTTGTAAAATTGCCCCTCTCCTTCAAAATGCCCCTATTTTAAGGGGGAGTATGGAAAATAAGGTGATCGTTTTAATGAAACATTTTAGCAACTGAATGCATCAAGGAAAAATTATTTATCTATTGCAATAGCTAATCAATGTTTTTGATTTCTGCACATCTCTTTACAAGTTATTGCAAGTGGATGGATTTTGAGAGACCCATGGTCACAAGTAGGTCCCTATGCCCCAAATCTTTGAAAATTTATAAGTAATTCAAAAATGCTTGGAAAAATACAAAACCGCTTGTGTTAGGTTCCATGTCTATTTTTCTTTCTCTGAAAAATGATATAAAAATATTTATGTCCACAGAAATATATAGAAAAGGGACCAGCCCTTAAATGGTCGTTTTTAGAGCATACTACCTTTCTCTCTGCTACCACAAGCATTGCAGATGCTGTAAGCAGACGCTCTGTGCACTTCGAATGGTACATACCTCCCACACCTGGTGACAAGTATGGTACCTTGGAAAAAGAAGAGTAATGAGGTTCTCTGTGACAAGGAATTGTCCTCTTCCCTGCCGATTTTCTGCCGATTTTCTGAAAGCTGCTCACAGCTTTCATAGTGACCACTGCATGCTCACCATCAAGGGCTGTCTTGACTCATGTTAGTTTACCAACTACGGAATTTTAACCTCTAACCTCGATGGACGACACATAATCTCAACCCATGTTAGTTTACCAACTACGCAATTTTAGCCTCAAACCTCGATGGATGACACATAATCTCAACTCATGTTAGTTTACCAACTACGCAATTTTAACCTCAAACCTCGATGGATGACACATAATCTCTCCATGTAGGATAGAAGTGCAACTATTCAATTTAAAGGGGAGATCTTCTACAATACTTCGACTTCCAATAAGTATTTTTGTAATATTTTAATACACTATTTCACACAATGATGGAAATTAATGATTTCCAAGGTCACCTCATCATTCTTTAAGGGTTAAACTTGACAACTGAAGGTATGTTCACATTTGGTGAAAGTGGTACCCAAATTCACCCCTAAGATCATCTCTAATACCAACCTTAACACCAAGTGAGAACATACCTTGATCAAATCAAGGGTTGTTGCAGTGTCTAACAGATATGAAAAAGTAATAATGAAATAAAAAGTTGGTTGCCACAAAAAGCATCACTTGACATTCACAGACCATAATCA
This sequence comes from Climacium dendroides, assembly GCA_950106755.1. Lineage (NCBI taxonomy): Eukaryota > Viridiplantae > Streptophyta > Bryopsida > Hypnales > Climaciaceae > Climacium > Climacium dendroides. Next base: position 24,400,753 of record OX467091.1, read on the forward strand.
CATTGCAATCCATCATATATTTATAACTAGAGAGATTAATGAAAAGGATAAAAAGGTTCAAGTCGATTATCTCATTTAGCCCAAGTAAGCTTATCACCTGTATCACTTTGCTTGAAAATACGTTGACAGCTCTCAGATTCTTCGAGCAAGCAAATGTGTCCAGGACTCTGTACTAAATGACATTTTCCAGTCTCACAATTCATTGATTCAGAAGATTTATTGCGAAAGGGGTTTCACAATCAAAATACCTTTGCTTTTCGGATGTTCTTCAGATGTGTTCAGTTTATTACATGCTTGGTTGCTTACAAATCTGACCTACAAGTGCAGTAGTGCACCTCTACAATGTTACGTGACTCTCATGGGATCCAAATTTAGTCACAACCAGTTATTCAGGCAGTGATTGCGCCACAGCTACACTATAACAAACATAAGCTCGAAGCAGGTGTCCATCTTCAAACCCATAATCTATGAATGGTGTCACACTGTAAATCTAGCTTGCAAACAATTGAGGACTCACTGGACCTCAGGACATTGACAATCTGCTCGACAAAGAAAGCGGAGTCTGTCATAACAATTTGGAGGTGGTACGCAATGAATAGCTACGAGTATTGAAGGAGATCCTTCCTCCTTCAAGCAGGGGACGAACTCCACAAATGGACGACCCCCAAACTCTTCACGAATGCAAAAAATTGAATTGACTTGCCATCGACTTCGTATACGATCTTGCAATGGGTGATTCTCATTGTCCACTGGTAGCTACCAAAGCTTCCCAGTGATCCACCCTTAATCCCACACTTTTTAAGCCACTTCAAAGCTACCCTGCAGAGAAGCAGGTTTTTACGGCTATCTGTGCGCGACACTTGTACTACTTTCAGATTTATTCTCATTGCACTGACCAACTTCATCGCATCTACCTGTATATTCAAAACCAAATGGTTTGATGACAACTCTGTTCACGCTGCTATCGATAATTCAATGCCACGGAGGATGCTCACCTTCTTTCGTTAGAAGTACACAAAAGAGCAGAGCTCACTCACAAACAAAACTCTAGTTGATCCTGAGATTGCCGACATTCTTGTGTCACTGGAATGTACAAGGAAGAAGCAGGGCTGCCTGCTGGAGTAAAATTACAGACTGAGGAGCAAAGGCAGTGACATGGTTCTGGATTGAAGGAGCTTGATCTGAAACCTTCTTCTTGGAGAAGCAACTTGCATTAGGTTTTGTAATGGCCATTACTATTAGGTCATGGGCAGTGTTCCTAAGGTAGGCACCTCCAAAACACCAAAACGCCAATTCTTGCTATTGTGTCTAGTTAACTACTATTATTAGTTAGATTGGTCAAAATTTCATATTTTCTACTCCATAGTTGGCAAGTGAAAGGGGGTTCCAACGCACCAAAATTGCAACATTTGGATACAATCTTGATTTTAAAAGTGTACAAAGAGTGATGATGATGGCAGTTTTCAACAAGAAATTAATGGTTCTAGAGGTTTCCACCTTGAGAGTTTCTTGATAATAGGAAGAACATTGATTTAGCATTTTTGGGGCAAAATAAATTATAGCCTAAAAAGAATCTAAACATAACAACTTCATCTTCATGTAGATTTATAAGTTTTTCTTTCTTTTCATCCCTACTTGAAGTGTTTTAGAACCTCGTACCAAAAATGTGAATTTCCAAGTGACCACCTAGTTACATCACAGAAGAATAGATACAAATTGCTTTTTAAACATACTTGGACGTACTTCACTAGTTTCATGCGGTTTGTATAATAAGCTCTTGAATACATCTATAATCCACCCATGTAAGGAGTCTCTTCACAATGCAAACTCACTATTTTGGTTCTTTAGAAAGGATTCATCATAGTTGCGAAATATACCTTGTTTGAATAAATAAAACAAAGGCATTAGGAGGTGTCATAGTGGCACTAATGGTAGGTGCAAGTAACAAGTCTTAGAGCATCTTCAATGCACATGACAAAGCACCCCTACAAAGTATTACTAACTTTTGATTGATGTGGAATTAGAACTTAAATTACTTTCATTGGAAGGAAAAAAAAGAATCCTCAAGGATAGCCCAAGTAAAATTCAAATTGGACAAAAGACAAAAGATATATAGGCCATGGTTAATCATATCTAGGAAAAGAGTGTTGTGCAAATGGCTTGACACTTGATCTTTCAAACATGTTTGCTTCTTATAAAAAAAAGATTTTTATGCAACTCTCAAAGTTTAAATATCCTTGAAACATCACTCTTTCATAAATTTAAAAAAAATACTATTTTGGATTTTATTGGGTTCATTCATGCCACATGAAGTTGACTATTTTTGTTCCATACAACATTGCATTTTCTCCAAAGTCTTCATTGAAATAAAAAATATATATTTATCCCTAGAAAGTTAGTACAATCCTACAGTTCCAAAAACTTGAAGTAAATTTTCACAAAAGTTAAAAATTGATATTAGAGGAACTGAGATTTAGAGTTATAGTAGTTGCAAATGATTCATTGCGGAACTAGACAACCAAGCAAACAATGAAATTGTTCCTCGCACAAACAAATTGAAAGTGAAAGTAATAGTGAAAGTGTAGCACCGGCATTTGCCTTGGTCTGGAAAAGAAGATAATCGAGTCTTGAAAATGCGTAGATCTTGGATGGTTGTTCTATGAATTATTTTTCATAGATTTTAGATGGAATATATCCCCAGCTTTGTAATGAAAGGAGCACCTTAATCAGAACCTATAATTCAAGAAGTTGCCTTAAGTTATGTAAATTAGTGCAAACTTTCATGCTCTTTGGAATTGGACAAAAAAAATTGAGTTTTGGAGAATCGCCTTCATTGGCTTTCATGCTGCTTCTATTTGTTTGCAAATACGGAAAAATTAGATTTTAGAAGTGCTTGGCCTTGTTGACAAACTAAAAGTAATCATTTTGGTTTCTTTTTGCCCAAGCCACTTATGGTTGGGTGCTTGTATTTTTTCTTTTGTGCAATAAAGATCTCCTATTTTTGTGTTGAAAAAATAAATAAAAACTAAAAATAATCTAAAAGTTTGAATTCATAATTAAAATTAGTTTTTTGAAAGCTTGGATCCCTTGCTTTTCACAAGCATCTCCCAAAAATTTTGTAGGCCTACAATTTTGATTCTCCTCTTGAAATTTTTGTACACTTAGTTTCAACTTTTTTTGGTCTTTTATACAAGGTTTGATTAATTCTTGGTGTATAGAAGTCTGCCTTTATTAGTCAAAATGACAACAATACATTTGCAAGATTTGTGGGGTCATTTGAATGATTTTTTTTCTTAAAAGTGATTTGTCGTGGTTGTCTATGATATGTGTTCTTTAATTTGATTCCAATAGGGTGTTTCAATCATCCAAACTTCAAAATCAAATTTACTACAGTCTATCTATGCAAATTTGTTTAAAAGCTTCTTTAATAATAATATTCTCAAGTTTTAATTCTATATCAATTATTCAATAGTTATTTAATTTGATGGGCCGTTTCACCATGTGTATTTGTGTTGCTCTTATTTGGCTTTTGTCAAAGGAAATGAAAGCCATCTTTTGAAGTTGAAAGGTGAGAAAGAATGAATGGCATAGCTTAGTAAGTAACTAGAGGTTTGATTGGTATACTTAATTCACCACTACATGTTAGCTTCTCCATCCACCTATGGCAAACATTTGGTGCAATAATATGTTTTAATCCTTAATGATTACAAGCACAAGATAGTGCTCCTACTTACAACTACCATCCCTTACTTTCCCAAAATCTCATTTTGACTCTTTGTTTTGATATGCCTTCATTGTGGCTATCATAATTGTAGGTATGATTGATACAAATTATAATTCTTGAGGTTGATTCAAATTTTGAAAATCTAGAAAAGGAAAATTTATTTCAAAAATCGTAAGGTTTTGTAATTCATCTCTTGAACATGCATTCATTATGTTGTGGAAAGATGTTACATTTTTGTTATTGATGTCAAAGGATGAAGAATATGTCTTGCCACTAAAACTCACATGATTTGTATATACTTCAAATTTAACCTCTAAAGGTCCTTTTTGTTTTGAATCTCCAAAATGTAGAAAATGAGCATTTTCATATAAAGATTTTGGAATGTTAAAATTGTAAGAAATGACAATTGTAACAACAATATCTTTGTTTTACCTTCATATAGAAAACATACCAAAAAAAATTCAACCTCCAATACTTTATCATTTGTATGATCTATGTAATCATACGATATAAGTTATTAGTATTTTTTTAGTGCAAGCATACAAGTGTATCTCAACTTCAATGTAGAATATGCCACATTTAACTGCTTCTAAATTATTCTTTGAATTTTGCACAAAACATCAGGAGGTTTCTTGATGTTTTACATTTTCTTCTAATGACTATTTTTTTCTCTCAATGATCATTATTAATTTTAAACTTTCCAAAGTTCCAAAGTAATTAAATGTGACAATAATTTAGTTTCCATAATTTAATATAATATATATGCTTGGGTCGAAAATTACCTCACCCCAAAATAAGCCTTGAATCCACTTTTTAAAAGACCTATGCACCTTGCATTACCTTACCATGATCCTATAGTGATGAGCAAAACACCAAGAAAATATACATAAACTCACTAAGAAAGAATTATTCTAAAATCCAAATGGTGTTTTGTTGCATTAACATAACTAAAAGGGCGGACAAACAATGTTATAAAACATCATTTTTATTGCTTAGGAACAATCAAAGCGCTATAGCCTTTAAGTGCCAAAAATATTATCAAGTACCTACTCTTCACTAATTTTTCAAAAATTACTAAAATTGAATATGAGGTCAAAACACTCAATAATTAATGGAAAATGCATCTAAACTCAAACATGCACATGTATTAAATTTATAGATTTGCAACAAAAAATGTGCTTCTAAGATTTAATTTGTACTCTTGAAAAGGTCAAAAGTCTAATTGCAACAATTCTCTAAAACCTCATAATGTTAATCCACAACTTGTTTTTAAGAATTTTTATGAAATAATAAGATTATGCCTATTGAAACATGGCGATCAATTATTTGAAATTTAAATTTAAACATAGATACCCAATTTATAATTCTATTGTTTAATTTATTTGAAAGGTATTTTGTAACAATATAAATGATAGCATTGGTGCTACAATTATTAGTATGTGAGCCTAAGATCTTGAGCCCATGAGCCTAACAGCTTAGGCTCCTATATTATAAATATCTTTCATATATATAGAATATTTATATTATAGGTGCCTATTTATAGTACAAGTGTATATAATACATGTATCCTCTATGGTTATAAAATAATTATATTATAAGTGTATATGTTATATGTATCCTTTATGGTTATTGGATATTTATATTATAGGTGCATATGTTATATGTATCTTCTATGGTTATAAAATATTTATATTATAGGTACCAATGTTATAAGCACCTTTAAAGGTTATTGGATACTTATATTATAGACACCTTCAATATTTATATTACAAGTGTATATGTTATATGTATCTTTTATGTTATATATATCCTCTATGACTATAGGATATTTATATTATAGGTATCTATATTTACAAGTACTTATGTTATAAGCACCTGCAAAGGTTATTGAATATTTATATTATAAGTATGTATGTTATAAATACCTTCAATAGTTGTAGAGTACCTATTTATACCTACGCTCAAGGCTTGTAGGCTCAAATTTCTAAGCTTACATGCTAGTGTCATTGGCATTAGCGCAAAGATCATCGTGAATGACAATATATTGTGAATAATTTGACTAGTCAAACCTCATGGACATACCAGTAGAAGTGGTGGCATATTCCACAAGACACCATGTGCCCAACTTGACCCACTAGTGGATCAAGTTGAAAAAATCTTTATGGTTTAAGGGACCATTTCTACTAGTGACATGAATAGTGATTAGTGAGGCTTTGTTTTAGTACCTCCTTTTAGAAGTGATATGTATCAATACTAATATTAAAAATTTATAACAATTTTTTTAGAAAAATATTTTTCAATAGAAGTGTTTTTGTTTTTGTAGAAAAGATTATAGATTTTTGTAGAAAAACTTATAAATTTGGCATGTAACAAAAATTAATTTTCTAAGACAATTAACCATTTGATAGTTGTTCTTCACATCTGTGAGTATCAAAAGTATATTGCAACGTAATACTTGAAGATGTGTAATATGAAGGTACTAAAGAGGTTCACTATTTAAGTCTACAATGAACTTTATGTATAGGGCAATTTACGTGAGGTGCTAGTTGTGGAACATTAACCAAAAACGTTGTAGCAAGGAGGGCATTGCTATGTGCAATAACTACAAATCACGAAAAGCCCTTGCATAGAAACTCAACTGATTCTTTGCATTCTCATGGCCTCCATAATATATTTCCTTGCGCAATGCTCATTCCTATAATCATTTGATTGGAACTATGTAATCGATACTTTAGGATTGTATTCGTTGAGTGCAAAACAAATGAGATTAGGTCATGAGTGTCCATGAAAAAACGAAGATGACACACTTTGGAGAATGTTCGGACCTTCATTGACACACTTTGGAGATGTTTTCTTGTTGACACACTTTGGAGATGTTTTTCTTGTTGACACACTTTGGAGAATTGCTCATTGACACACTTTGGAGATGTTTTTCTTGTTGATAGGAATGGCAAGGATTCTGCCCCTGGGATTTGTCTTGGGAGCTTATGGTACTAATTTCCGTTGTGATGTTTTTCAATTTGCAATGTGGGAACAGTCTTTCTGAAGGAGTGATGGAGTCAGTAATGTTTGTTATTGGAGCTTTGATATTAATTAGGGTTTCCAAACCAGCTCCATGAACTTTCTTAACACATGTAGAAGAGCCATTGCCTGCACGCGCCAACTTTGAACCAACACTAACACCAAGTTTTCTGTGGGAGATAAGGTAAGACAGCCCATTGCGGTCAAATGACCCATTGTGGTCGCCTAAGAAATGACCCATTGTGGGTTTTTTCCAGGATGTGGGATATGGGCAACAATGCATGTCTTACATGACAGCAATGGAGTGAACAATGACCTCATTAGAAACTTTTGAGTTTTCAGTGTGAAGTCCATTGTAAAAATAGACTTTTTTGGCCTTCTGTAATAGAAAATATTTTGACTGCATTAGGCAGTGAGATGGGCATTACAGATTCAGATTTTAGTGGTCTTAAGGTAGTCTACAGACTCCTTTGGGCTCAATGCTTCACAAATTTCTAGCAAATTCATACTTTGTCAAAAAAAATTAATTTCAATTGCACTTGCAATTTCTCACACTTGTACTAATGTAAGAAGAAAATTGAAAAATTTCAGCAACAGGATGATGCCAAACTCCTCATTCTGACCACAATGGGTTGGTTTACCTTACTTCATTGTGATTGTTCCATTTATATAGAATCATCTTTTTTAAACATTTGGTATACGTCAAAATTTCTGGTAGAGAGACACGTGTGATTTTTTGAGACACGTGTGATCCTTGACCATAAGTTGTGTGCTGCTTTGTTGGACAAACATTCTCAATGCATTCTTAATGTGAATAAGAATATTTTAGTCGTTGTTGAATATGTGGAATGTGTGCAGTCCTTGGGGTGGGGTGGGGTGGGGTGGGGTGATTGGCATACTTACCATATTGGATTTCTGCCTACTGTGACAGTTTTTGAGCAGAATTGATCGTTGTTAACGATCGAGATGTATCCTTGCTTTTTTTTTGGTTGGTGGTGTGCCAAAATTCGACTCGAACTTGGAAATTTTGGATCGTTTGTGTGCACAGGAGGATAAGAGGCAGCGCCATTTTCTTTCAATTAGATAGGAGATCGTTGAATTTACTTCAGCAATTTCTGTAGTTGAGGATGGTAATAAGAGCTTTCCCATGCTCATATCAACTGCTTCTAGAAACTTTCGTCCCGTCAAATCCTGTGCTGTTCGTGAAATTTAAACTAGGTAGAAAATAACTTATTGGCACGATGTGCCTCTCAACCGCAAAACTTCCTTTAGTACGTTCTGCCAAACATGACCGCGTTCTATGAACAGACTATTTCCTTGACTTTGGACCTTCGATGGCTTTAATAGCAGGTACTCAATCATGAATTTGTGGAAGCGGAGATCAAACTCGAGTAGTGCATGAGGAAGAAGAGCGCAATTTTCCGATTGTTGATATTTGTTTTGAGCACCTAGATGTCTTTGATCATGTTGTCCCAGATGTTTTTGGAGGATGCTCAAGACAGTCAAGGTGGATCAGTGTCGACGTGTAGATCTGCATGTGCATCTTGATGGACATCATCAATCTGGTCACACATTTAAGGGTGCATAGAAGAAGTCTCTCTAGCTGCTAAGATGGACAGAGTACCAGCAATCCATCAAGGTAGGGGTGCTGCACATCATGTATTTATTAGTGGAAAACCCACTTCATGAAAAATGCTCGTGATAAAATTGGTAGGAAGTTTATTAGAAACTACTTCAATTGGTAGGAAGTTTATTAGAAACTACTTCAATTGCTTTACAATTGGGAGGGTTTATCAAGGCTAGAATTTAGCAAGCAGGATTCCATCGAGGGTAACTTCATAGCATTTTTACGCGTTTCTACATTTAGATGTTCTTCCAAGAGCATGTTGAACTTGATGGCCAAAGTTGGAGATTGAAGTGCCTGCTTATATTTCAGCATGTTGACAAATTGGAGATTATTTACAAGTTCAATAGCGTATTAAAGAGTTTGTCTATTCAGAGGTTATACATCTTTCCTGCCTCACATTTGGGTGTGTGCTACGCTTCAATTGTTTAGTAACCTACTGACATGCGGTGGGAATGATTTCATTCAGAGATTGATTTCTCGCAGTCCGGCTACGAAACGCTCTCTTTGCAACTGCTGAGTGCTAACCATAAGCGGTGGTGAATTATCTTACTGGACGTGCACATACATGCAACACTCATTCTACGCAAAACTCTGTCGAATGGACAGTTGTCATTTTGGATCAGAAGAAATGCACCTCCGTATATGTGTCACTCTCCTTGTACAATGTCTTTGTATACTATTCATGGACTTCAAATTGTCTTGCCTCCGTAGGATTGTGCAGTGCACCAGGAATTAGAATTTTCTGTTTATAGGAATGTCATTGGAGTTGAGTTGTTCATGAATTTCAGCAGTTGCATCAGGATGCGCCAATAGTAGTATTTTAGCATTCTTTCTAAGTAGTCTACACCTCTGATATGATTGCAGGTACATTGTTGGATATGATTGCTGGCGAGCACTACGATGAATCCACTTGTATGGCCGTGTAATCAGTGCGTTTCAGTAGGTATGTAACAAATCCACATATACCTTCAATCCAGTGTTCTTCTCAAACTATAATGGGTTACTGTGAGTCTGAATAGGTACAGTATCACCTTGTTCGTTTACCTGACTTGAATGAAAACCCTCGCACTGACTTCTGAGGCCGCTACCAGTTTGCAGTCTGCTCTCTGTTGATTGCATAAATTCTGAAGTAACTGGCCACATTCTGCGACTGTAAGACAGTTCGTTTACAACAGTCTGACTTCCATTTCCAATGGATAATTGTTCTCCCACCTGCACACTTCATATTGCAGACTGAGTTATTATTCAGTACACTACGAAAAGGGTCAAATGCGTTGAGTTTCCTGTAAGCGATGAAGGAACCAGAGCACTGATTTCAAAAGGAACTCTACATTGAGTGAGGTACTTTACACTCCACCCCATTTCATGGATCGTTGTACTTCCAGTTTCCAGTTGGCACAGCCTCCGAAGCACCGAGGGCTGCGTATTCATGCAACCGTTCGAATACACAGCCCAGCTCCAAATTTCAAAGACTATTCATAAGAGGATCACTGGACTCAGTTTGCAGCAGAATATGCTTGAACTACTGTTGAACGGGTCCTACTAAACTAGACAATGTCGACAAAGTCATTGCGAAGTACACTATGCCGGCATTGTGAGAATTGAGATCCATTCAACTTTTGCCTTTTGGGCTTCTTTTAGGTCAATAACAAAGCAAAACTACTTCTAAAATGTAGTTTTTTCCTTCTCATATATAAATGAAAGCATTATGAAACTTAGAAAAGGTAATTCCAACTCTAGAAAATTAATAAGCTCATTTTCAATTTTGAGACAAAATAAGACTTTGTTTTAAGACCAAAACAATAAATTCATAGATTGAATGGCACTTGTTTGATGACTTCTCTCAATGCCTTCTTTTGCTTAATATGGTTTTCAAGGCTTTCCTTAAACATTAATTTATAGTCATTTTTAAATAATGTTGATAATGGGTAGCCATATCTTACCATGTGTTCAAAGATATAGAGCTTTGTAGCATTAAATTCCATTCTAAACATCAATTTTAGAGTGCCAAAATTGTGGGTTTTAATTGCACATAAGTTTTAAAGTTTATTGATTTAATGAAATTTTATTGATTTAATGAGCCCTTAGTATTAATGGTAGCATTTATGATAGTATGACTAGTGGTTAGCGCTTGTTATGCTACGCATTCATCATTAGAATTTTATAAGAATTTTTATGTATTAGATAGAATGCAGAACAAAAATTTCAATAAATCTTCAAATAAAAATGACTATTACAGAAGTGATTGCAAACTGCTACTCTATTTCTATAATATCACATTGTGTGAAAATATGATTTCTATGTGTGCATGATTGAAAATATTTTTACAAAATATTTAAAATAATTATTTTAAAAACTTATGGAAATCATTATCATGCATTCTATTCAAATATATCAAAATTTTACTAATATATGATACAATGAATACGTAGCATAACAAGCACGAGCCCCTAGTATTAATGGTAGCATTTGTGATATTACAGAGGGAGTTATGATTTTAGTAGTATGATGATGATGATTTGGAAATCATATTCAAAAGTTAATTTTACATGATATTCGAGTTCATTTGCTCCACTTGCCATCAAAACAAACTCCTCTTAATATTTACATTATAAAGTGGAATAATTAAAATGCATTACACCTTATATAAAGGTATCAATTTGTTCAATCCAATATAATTAATTGATTTTTTCGACCCTTCAAAGTCCTTTGCATTTTGAGGCCAACAAAATAGAAAATGGACACTTTTCAATCAAGATTATTGGATGGAGAAATTGTAATTATAAAATCTTAACCTCTTAACCCCTCACCCCCGCTTCTATGAAGCGTGGTGGGAGCGGAGAAAGTGGTGTTGTGAGAAACAACCGCTCCCCAAGTCGATTTCCATAATCACAGCGGACTTCACTATTACGGGTAGTCACACCTTCTCAGAAGACCAAAAATTCTTCAGGAATGCGAAGTTGGTGAGAGAAAGACGGAGCCAGTGGGCTGGTGTTGCGCATGAAGAAGGTGTGACACCCGTTTTTGACGTGCAAAGGATCGAGAACGAAAAACCAGAGAATGAGTTACATGCTTGAGCCACGCGATGGTCGCTCGAGGAGCCATGATGACGGGCAGTAAGAAATGACGATGAAATCTGTACGGGAGGGTGAATTTTCAAAGTTGGAAGATGAAAAAATAACAGGGAAAACTTCTTGACGCCGAATTCTTCAAGGTCGGAGGTGAAGAACAAGACTGGCAGATTAACGGGGAATGGTTGCTCTGAAAGACGCGGAAGCCCAACTGGAAACAGCCAATCGTAACTTCTCCGTTATTTGGACCCGGAATGGAGAAGGTGTGACTACCCCTATTGCAATTGCTGGCAGAGGTTGTGTACGTACTGTCAGGAATCCCACTCCGATCAACATTTGAACCGTTGGATTAAAAAATTATAATATTGGATGGCGGTCTCTCCTCTGCATGGGTGTTTTTTTTTGCGACTATTCTCTGCGGCCAACCAAATTTTCACATGCAAAACTCAAAATTTTTGAACAAGAGTTTGTGAGCACGTTTTTGTAGACAATAAGAAGGTTCGATGAAATTTGTGCATCATGAATGTGAGTATTTGAGGCAGAATTCGAGATTGAATGCCGCACTTCCTACGGTCGTCGACTGGCACTGGGGTTCGAATTAGAAAGCACAATTGGGCATCTTCAAAAGATATTGCACACGGGGGGTTTCGAAAATTTATATTGAAAATTTGCATTACATAGGCAGTTCGTAGATTGGAAAGTTTGCCAAAATGAAATGCGAGCTTCTACATAAACGAGTAATCTCCTGAGAATTTGCAACTCACTCACAACCTCATCGTTGAAGTTCCGAAGCCACCGTGTGAACCCATCAACAATGATTGCCACTATTGAGCAACCTCATTCTCTGCAACGAAATCCAACTGCTGTGGTTTCAGGATGTTCGCACCCTTGCAAGCTCTGCATCGGTTTTGTTGACAAGTTCCATTGCAACTCACACTCCCAGGTGATCGGCTGGTATCCATTGCCACAAACCACGCTATAAAACGCAGAGGTACAAGCAATTAATTCATCCGGCAAGCCGTAGAGCCCACATCTTATGCCCGTGAATCTTGCCAAAGCAAGGTTCCGCACACATGAATACGGAGCCACAAGCCACGCAAATCCTGGATTGCTTCCGCTTGCAACATCGGCATCGTTAGCGAAGCCCTTGAGGGTGTCAAACACTCACATGGACTGCTTGAGGGCGTCGGTTGTGAATTGTACACGTCCTAGCTTGTGTCACTAGTGGCGAGACCAAAGCCTTGGCCACTTGGAGGTAGAATTCGCTATGTTTACAAATTTTGCCAATGAAGGCTTCTTGATCATGTCGATACAGAACCCGAGCATTTTGAAGAGAGGAATCAATATTGAAAAAAAACCCACTTGTGCTACCACTTCCTTGAGTGGAACTGTAGAAAATAATTGTGTCTCATTTGATCTATCAAGTTGACCCCCCGCATATATCTCTGGTATTCTACTTGTTGGGGTGTGGAGTTCACCTCTTAACCACCGCATGGCCATTGCTTCACCAACTGGCTCATCACTTGTGCTGAGAAAGGACACAACTTTAGAATTGTACCATGTAGTGGCAGCCATTCGCTTGCTTGAGTGCATTTGCCAGAAAAGGGTGCCTTTAGAATGAGCACCTTTTGGCATTCTAGTCAATACTGTAGGGAAGCCAATTCGTCCTCCTTTCACGGGTCCAGTGGCTGTGATGCCACGATCTAACAAACTATGAAACAGTTGGGGAGATGTGAAATAATTATCACACACTACGGTGTGCCCCTTGTGTCCCAAACCGGTTGTCAATTGGTGTACCACTCTCTCTTCTTGACCGGGCTCTGATATCCTTCATGACTTCCCCAAATATGGCAACACATAGTAGATGTAGCATGAAAGGTTTGAAACGAGCATCCAACACTTTATGCCGTATCTAGTTGGTTTTGATTTCATGTATTGCCTGATTGGTGAGTACCAACTGCGATAGGCAATCCTAACCTCATCAATTGTGACAAATTTTTCAGGGTTAAAGAGAACCCGCAACCTTTCGACAAAATGTTCTAACACCCACCTAACTTTTCCAATCTTGTCATATCTCTCATCGTCCTTGTCGTGACAGAGTTTCGAGTCGTCTATGCAATGTAGACAACAGAGATAAATTCAAAACGGTCTCGGGACATAACTTGTGGAATGAGTCCACACTGCCAAAATACATCACGACTCCAGTAATCTCGGATTTGAGGGGTAAATTTCATGCCTATGAGCACTACAACGCCTAAAACCACATGAAGCTCTACAATAGTAGTATCCCTCCACTTCGATCTGCCATTGAGACCATCTGGCTTCCCTTTCTGTCGTGGGTCATTGACCACAGTACATTGTTGCTTTGTGTAGCCGTTCGTTTTTGTAACAAGTCTATCTACAACAGTGTTGTTCCAAAAAAGGGAAAAATAATGTTGAAGGTCTACTCGGTTACGTAGCGAACAAGAAGTGGGCCCTGGAGGAGGACCTTGGAAGGGTTCCGGGTCATGAAGAAAGTGAGGAGAAATTTGGCTCTACTGTGAATTATGGTACAGCGCTGCCTAATGTACTCGACCATGACTTTGTGGTCTTGATCTAAATGGAAAAATTTCTCGTAGGACTCCGCATCAAAATTGGCATCTCCTAAGATCCTATCATCGTCTTCATCCACTTCCCAATCAAAGTTCGAGGCATCAGAGAGATTACCTCTTAAATCTCAAAATTTTGACATCCAGGATGCATCTTCAGAATTGGACGTCCATCCGTCATATTGGGAGAGAGCATTGTAGTCATCCACCACCAGGGCTCGTTCAATTGCTTAACCAAGTCGTAAAGGCGTCTGCAAATTTGTCGATCAAGGCGACATAGGAGGTGACGGTTACGAAACAGTGATGTTAGAGGTGGAATGAAATAATTCCAAAGGCAGAGCTGATTCATTCACAATGGGTCCAAGATCCCCCACTGCAGGTACAGTTGAAGGCCATTGACGCCAGTCTAGGCAACGACAATCTACAACTCTGACTTGGTGCCATCCTATGGGCCCTCCAATTTACACCCTTAAAAAATTGGGTGTCACCATCCCACCAAGATTCTTCTACAACATCGTAAAATTCTTGGAGATTGGACCATTGAGTTGGCTCATATCCAAGAACACGTAGAGGTATCCAAACCCCGTCAGGGAGCATCCCACCGCTCCGATTGTTTGGACCAGATTTTTGGCAAGGAAGTGTCTCCCCTGTCACTGGTTAACAACCTTTGAATGGCATGACATCGTTACTGGGATCATGCTCAAGTGGGCCTTATTGTTTCTCCGCCATTGCATCATTGAAGGATTGTTGTAGATTCAATGCTCGTCAAGGCTCTTGCAATTCAAGTCTAGGATCACCCGTCCTTTCTGGCGACCGTGAAATCAAAAAACATGTTGTATGACTAGGCTCCACCGATCTTGGTCCTGGCCTTGTTCTATGGCATAGTACTCGATGGAGCAGGGGCAGAAATGGTTCATTTTGAAGCCTCCGTACGCCACTTAGTCTTGGCATTGGCTGTTTTCGGAGCACTGGGGGGCTCCGTATGGTAGCCTCGATTGGAGGTGGAACCCTGTCCCTGGATTGCGGCGGAGTTCTTGAAGCTCCTCCTCCCCTTTTGCAGCGAATACGACTCCAGGGCAGTGCTCGTTGTGCAGACCCCTACGCTGCGCCGAGATCAGATAAATGTTGCCCCACTAGTCATGTCAAGATTGGCGACGCCTTCAAGCACGTCCCCGTTTGCTTGTTCATTCGAAATCGGAATTGCTTGGCTCCTTCGCAATGCTCAAGTCTGCCTTCTCCGAATCCTCGTGTGATCGGCAGTTGGCCTCTCTTGTAGGTGTGCTCTGGCCATGTCGCGCACTTGAGACTTCATCATGAATGTCGGGCCACAGCTTATGCCGAATGAATACAAGAATTTCAGTAGGAAAGCCTCTCGCATCACCTTCTTTGATCCGTCTTTTCCACCCCAGCAATGAAGCAATGCATCCGTAACAAGTGAACCTCCACGTCTTATTAGTAGCAGTGATCTCCAATTGCTCTCTGGATTGAGGATCCTGTGTCTCCAACAGGAACCATTCGTGGAGGCAATTGATTGTGTTTCGGGCGACACCCTCACTCCCACTTTCTTATTTCACCTAGTGGAACAAGGAATCCTGGATGCTCTGCAATTCCTTGACTGAGGCTCTTCCATTTCGCAAAGCTGTAGCCATTTTACATACATCAACGAGAGTGTCGTTGTTGCTGCAACAACGCCACCAAGAAAAGAAGGTGGAGCTCCCAAAATTGCACGACTTAAAAACTACAAAGAAGGTGGAGCTTCCACTACTAGCATTGATTACCTTAGAAATCAGAACAAGCAATCTCGCAAAAAATCTCAAGTAGGTTCCTAAAAAATTCAATTTTGGTCAAAGGTTTGTGAAATTTTGACACAATATGTAAACATGTAACCCCAAAGTGAAAGTCTAATTTTGTTTTCTGATTTGGTGGATCAAATTAAAGTTATGTAGTCATGAACTTTTGGTGCAATTTGGGCAACTTTTGGGGTAGCACGTGTAAAATTCTTCTTATAATTTGGAAATTTGGAATTTACATAACTTACATAATACAAAATGCAAATATAAAAAAACACCTATGTATAGTGTCAAAAATCTCACACTAAGAGGAATTAAAGTTTATTGGCTCCACTGAACAAGATTGGAAAAAAAATTCTTCTAATTTCAAACATTACAATCTCTTAATCTATGCGGTCAAAGTTTTCTAATTTTTTTTGAGACATTTCTGTAGATGTCTAGTACAAATTGGTATAGTTAGATTTTGAAAAAAAAGATTTATTTCATTTTTCTCACTTCCAAGAAAGTGTCAATTTTTTTATAAATTCTACTCCAAATGTGCCTCAATTCTATAAGGGTTAATCTCACCTTGATATAGAACACATAAAAAAGCCTCAATTTGGAAGTTTTTACCATTTGTAGCATCTATGTGATCAAATTATAAATTTTTTTTTCCCATAGAGTACTTATAGGGGTAACTCAACTTCAAATTTTAAGGAATTTTCAAAGTTGTTTTATACAATGTTCACTAAAATCTGTCACTCTCTTAAAATCATGAAAATGTCACATAAAACATAGGGTTCTTATAGTGATTGGAAAATATAAATGGACCAATTTCCTAAAATAAAGGCATCCAAAAGTATTAGTTCTTGATTCAATTACATTGATATTCATGTGAAGTTTTTTGAAATGAAAGCACTAGAAATTCAAAATATACATAAAAACAAACAAAATAGTTTCATGAGTTTTTTACACTTTCTATAATATTTTATAAATTTTCAAAAATGAAGTTTTTACAAACTTGTTGTTTGACAATATATTTTCTTCTAATAAATATCTATCATACTAAACTATCTCCTATAATGCTTGGGACACCACATTTGGGTACATATTAATAGAGCTTTAAAGTTAAATGAAAAATGAAAATTTTATTTTTTCTATTAAGTTTTTTTATAAGAATATCCTTTAAAGTTTTATTTTTTCATTAATATTTTCATTTAGGAAATAATTTTTTATGATTTTAATATAGAAGATTTTGTACAAGTGTTTGTATAGCAAATCTTGATTTTCAAATGTTACTCCCCTAAAGGTTCATGGAGTTTGATCCAAAACCACTTAAAATGTCCATTTCTAGTGCAAAGAGCTATGATGATTTTTTAAATATTGAACTATATGATCTTGAATTGGATTTGTTTAAGAATGTGTGGAAAAAATTTCAAAACATTTTGTGCTTGTACATTGTAATCTTCATAATCGGGAATTGAAATGGGAATTTAAGAAACAAATTTAGTTTCTTTTAAATCAATTTTCATTCCTTAAAAAAATGATTAAGTAGAAGTAAAAATAAAATAGAAGAAACAAGTAAATGGTTAATATTTCTAAAATAGAAAAAAAAAATGTCAATCCTAATGGTGAAGATTACCTAACAAGTGATCTGCTTTCTATGAACCATTTTGTATTGAAAAGTTATAAAAGTTGCATTCCAACAACAAAACTCTTCATAACTTTGAGATCACTAATCTAAATGAAATGAATCAAAGTTTCTCATATCATCATAAATATACTCTATGAAATATTAATAATAATAATTTTGAATTTTGTTGGATTTTTATTCTACTACCCAAGCTTGAGCATTTGGATTGAGAAGGTCATAAATTTATCTCTTGGACTCCAAATCACGTATAAATTATATTCCCACAAAGCAAGTACATTTTCTTACCTTCAAAAATATTGTCAAAAAATTATAGTAAAATTTGACATCATAAAAATTTGTTTGAAATCCTAAAAAGTCCATTTTTTTTCTTAATCCTTTAGGGATTAATTTAGGGATAAAGTATTTTTGGATATTGTATGAGCCTCAAATGCATTGGATCTTAGAAGAAAAATTGCATTAGAAATTCATTCTAAGAAATTGTAGAGTAGATTTTGAGAAGCTCTAAATTGATTGTGATTGTACATGTCATATCCTTTAATTTTGCATTTTTTATGACTGCAATTTAGATTTGACATGTAAAAAATGGATTGAAAAACTTCAATTCAACTTTCACATTAATTAATCCTCTTGTGATCAATCCATATGTGATATTGTTGTGTTTTCTTTTCCTATACCATCTTGTAACACGTTTAATTTAAGATTTCACATTTACAATTACCAAAAAATTGTTAAATCTTATCAAAATTTTATCTTTTTATTTTGCATATTTAGAGCAAAATCTACAAAGCTCCCAAAAAATCTTAAATATTAGTAGTAAACTAGCAGTTGGCACTTGCTTTGCTATGCAATAACTATATTACTTTCATCAATTTGGCTCTAATTTGACTCTAATGTTCAAATCACCATTTGATACATGAATTCAAGTTTATTCAAAATGAATGTAAAGAAAATACTTTGAAGGTATTGTTGAGCTCAAGAACACCACCACTTGATAAATTTCTTCACTCATAGACAATGGTGACCAAAATTGAAGAATTGAAATGCAAATTTGTCAAATTGCAAAGACTTTGTAAATACTTTGTTGTAAAATCCAAAATTGCTTCAATCTAACAAAGCTTCAAATCATTTGGTAGTAAAAAAAGAACATTAGAATTGAGAACATTCAAAGCTTCAACATTCAAATCATAGAATTGTGGAAGTAAAATGAAGTGTGAAGCTAAGAAATATCAAACCTCCATAATATCACATTTTTACATTGTGTGATATTATAGAGGTGAAATTATAGAGTTTCAATGGTTATTTCACCTTTGTAATATCACATTGTGTAAAAATGTGATATTACTGTTAAGAGTAGGGGACGAAACAAGAACAAAATATGCCAGAAGAAAAGAGAGCTCTTTAGAAGGAAGTAGAAACATATGTAGAGGAGAGAAGACAAGTAGTCATTCTCTCCTATTGGTTCAAGGTATACTAATCTTATCCCTAGATGTCTTTATAAATAGAGAGAACTCTAGATAAGTATAGTGAAGAGCGTAATAAAGATAGAATGTTATTCTTAACACTCCTCCTCGCTTGACATACTATCACTAAAAATATTGTAATCTTAAAGGATATACAATTGTTGCCTCGTTAAAACCTTATCTTGGAAAACCTTGGTTAGAATCAAGGACAAAACCAAAGATGAAGGAAAAAGAGTACAACATCTTCGTAAATCTATTCACATGGTAAAACCCAATAGAAAAAATCCAGAGAAAGAAAAAACAAAGATTTTACAATAATTAAATCTCTTGCTCTAACGTACTAAGTCGCTGCATTCCAATACCTTGAACAAGCCGGCGATGAGTACTCAATGAAAGAGCCTTGGTAAAGAGATCTGCAAGATTCTCTGCTGAGGTGACTTTCTTGACTTCAAGTTCTCGCTCCGTAATCAAGTCATGAGTATAACTAAAATATTTTGGATCAATATATTTAGTTCGATCACCTTTAACAAAGCCTACTTGCATTTATGCAACACAAGCACTATTGTCTTCATATAAAGTTGTTGGAGAATCATCATATGGTAATCCATAATTTGTTTGAATAAACTTATCAATTGACCTCAATCAAATACATTCTCGAGATGCTTCATGCAAAGCAATAATCTCTGCATGATTTGATGACGTAGCTGTAATGGTTTGTTTCACCGATTTCCACAATATTGCAACTCCATGTCTTAAGAAAACATACCCTGTTTGAGACTTGGAAGTTACAGGATCAGAATTATAGCCCGCATCAGCATATCCAACCAACTTAAGATCTATAGCCCGCGTATAGTGTATTCCCAAATCTTCAGTGCCCTTTAAATAACGAAGAAGGTGTTTAACACCATTCCAATGTTGTAATGTAGGTCGGGAACTATGCCTTGCAAGTACACTAACTGCAAACGCAATATCCGATCTAGTAGAAGTTGCCAAATATAAAAGAGCCCCGACTGCAACGAGGTATGGGTATTGTTCACCAAATGGTTCCTCCTCCTCCTCGTAAGGGCGATAAGGGTCATCACCTGTATTGCTACAACTAACCATAGGTGTAGAAAGTGGATAAGCATCTATCATGTTGAATCTTTTTAAGATTCGATTAATGTAGGTCATTTGGGAAAGAAACACACTACCATCTTTGAGATGATTAATTTGCAAGCCTATGCAAAAAGTAGTTTTTTCCAACAATTTCATCTCAAATTCACGTGTAAGTAGTTGTGTTGCTGCAACACAAGCAGATTTGGTTCCCACAAGGTTTAGGTCATTAACATATACTCCTATAATCACAAATCCAGATGTATTCTTTTGGATAAAGAGACATAGAAGTAATTTGTCATTAATAAAATGATGCTCAAGAAGATAGTTCCAGAACCGTTAATACCATATAAGTCCAGCTTGCTTGAGGCCATGTAATGCCCTATGTAACTTAACACCACGATGCTTGCCAAGAATGGAAACAACTTGATTGGATGTTTCAAGGCTAGGTGGAACTTTCATATAAATAGTAGTATAAAGATTTTCATATAGAAAAGCGGTGACCACATCCATAAGGTTCATTTCAATCATAGTATACATTGCCATTCCAATAAGGCATCTAAAAGTGATAGAGTCTATAACTGGAGAATATGTACAGTCATAGTCAATACCAAACTTTTGATTGAAACCTTGAGCAACCAAACGAACTTTGTAACGAGAAATTTGATCTTTTTCATTACGTTTGCGTACAAATACCAACTTAAATCCAATAGGTCGAGACAAAAAATCATTGACAATGGGTCCAAACACTTGTCTTTTCTTTAAAGAAGCATACTCCTCTTTAATAGTAGCTTTCCATTTCAACCAATTAGAGCGACACATTGCTTCATCAATGGTCCTTGGATCAAAATCATTTTTCTCGCAAGAAAGATTCTCTACAATCATAGAAACAAAGGAATCATCCAATTCAACAGTTTGTCTATCCGAAATATTACCTGTACTGCAATACATTATAGATAATTCAGTATTCAATTTGGATGTTTCTTGCTCGCAAATAAGAGATCCTCCCGCAGGAATTGCAGTAGTATTGGGTAGAGATTTTGGTAAAGTAAAAGTGGTTGCTATAGATGTAGAAGGAATATTATTAGACATTGTCTTGCGCTTGCGTGGTTGTTTATCAGGTCCACGAGTCCGTTTGCCTAGTGATTGAGAAACTGGATCAGAAATAGTTGTTGGAATTTAAACTTGAGCAGGAACATTTCGAGCTTCATTCAATGGAGTCCTAGTAATCCTTGGTGCATTATTGAAGCCATCAGGTATCTGATCCGCAATCTTTTGTAAATACAAAATTTTTGCAACCTTAGATTCAGTCAAAGATGTACGAGGATTAGGATTAAATGTAAACGTTTTAGATGCCTTGAACACAATTCTTTGAGATTGGTCTTGAATAGCTGCTCCTCCTTTTAAAGATGGAAATACATCTTCTTCAAATCGACAATTGGCAAAACGTGCATGGAGTAACGTACCAATAGAAGGGTTGATGTAATGTATAATACTTGGAGAATCAAATCCTACATAGATACCTTCTTGGCGATGAGCACCAATAGTTTGACGTTGAGGTGCTGCTATTGGAATCCAAATACGGCATCCAAATACCCTTAAATGTAATACATCTAGAACGCGCCCTGATAGCAACTCTTGTGAAGAAGCAATCTCTACAGATGAGGGACGAAGTCGAATCAAAGTTATAGCATGTAAAACTGCATGTCCCCACATATATAGAGACAAATTTGCATGTAAAAGTAAAGGTCTTGTAATAAGTTGGATCCGCTTGATAAATGATTCTGCTAGTCTATTTTGAGCATGTTCATATGGAATTGAATATGTCAAATCAATCCCAGTAGCAATACAATAATCTTCAAAAGATTTGGATCGAAATTCTTAGGCATTATCCATCCGAAGCGTTTTGATAGGATAATAAGGAAAATGAGCCCTGAACCGTATAAGTATAGAAAGTAATTTGGCAAAAGCCAAATTCCTTATTGATAGCAAAGAAACATGTGATTGTCTACCTGAGGCATCAACCAAAACCAAGAAATATCGAAATGGTCCACACATAGGTGTTATAGGGTCACAAATATCACCATGAAGCCTCAAAAGCATTGGTGGTAATTCACTGAGTAACTTCCATGTAGATGGTTTGGCAATCAATTTGCCTTAAACACATGCTTGGCATAGTGTTATAGAATTTACATCAGCTAGCTGTAAATTATGACCAAGAACACATAGAAGAATTTTACGAAATAAAGTGGAACATGGATGACCTAGTCTTCCATGCCACAGTGAAACTTTATTATCATTAGATGATAAAACAAAAGTAGATACATTTGGTGGTTGGATTGGAATCCGATACAAGCCACTTGCCGCAGCAAAGGCTGTTTCTACTACTTTATTGTTTTGAACAAAAACCAAAGCCTCTCGCCTATCTAGGATTTTGGTCGAGAGGTGTAAACCATTGGTGCGGATATCTCGATAGCTGATTAGGCTTCGAGGCGCAGAGGGGGAAAACATTGCACGCATGCATGTTATGATAGTGCCCTTAGGCAAAATCACCTTTGCTGGTCCCTCCTGGAAACGAAACACATTTGATCCAGCCATAGTTATTAAATTTCTGGTTTGCCAAGTTGAAAGCTTATCAATATTAAAAAATTGTTTATTTTGCAAAATAGTATGTGTAGTTGTAGAGTCAAGGAGCGCACCACAAGACTCACCAGTGGAGGGATCCTCAGCAACATGTATTTCAAAATCGTTAGCGCCAAACGGGTTCATAGACGCATCCATAGTATGGGCCTCCCGGGATTGAGCTTTGAGCTTTTTGTTTTTTTAAAACAGCTGTATAAGATAATCGGATGCTCGACAAACATTTGCCAAATGGCCCGTTCTACCACATTTGTGGCAAGAACGTGTTTTGGTAGAACATTTACCATGGTTGTTAGTAGAGGAAGTGGTATTCTTCCTCTCAGTAGTTTTGTTAGTATTACCACTACTATTCGGACGGCTATGGCGTTGTTTACTATGTTTATGTGCTCTAGGTTTAACGTTAGAAACCTGAGCAACATGGAACTCGGGAACTGTGGTTCCTACAAGACGAGCTTCTGCATTACGCAAGAAAATCTCATTTTGCTTTTCAGCTAAGATTAATAGAGACATGAGGTTTGAGTGATTTGCAAACTTCATGTTTCTATATTGCTGAGCAAGTATAACAGAAGTTGGTGAAAATGTTGAGAGAGTTTTCTCAATCATTTCCTCCTCAGTAATAGTTTGGTCACACATGCGTAGTTGTGACACAATGCGGTACAACTCATTGTTGAAAGCAATGAGTGTTGGAAAGTCCATGACATGTAAATGTGTCTAATCATAGCGAGTTCTAGAAAGAAAAACTGTTTTCTGATGGTCAAACCGTAATCTAAGCTTTTGCCAAAGCTCATCAGGTTTATCTAACTCTAAATATTGATGTTGCAATGAAGGATCAAGATGGCGGCGAAGCAAAAGCAAAGTCCTCCAACACAGAGAGGTAGAAATAGTAGCACTTACAACAAAATCCTTGTCAAATGCAATTGTTTCGTTTAAGTGCTTCGTGTATATGCGTGCTTTCGCCGTCTTTGCCCACAATAGATAATTGTTGCCATTAGCGCTCAACTGCTAAAAAAGGAGAGGTTGAAGTCTTGGTGCTCCAACCGGTATGATAGAAGATGTAGCCATGTAAGAGGTAGAAGTAGTCATTATGAACCAGAAAAAACAAAGGGGGAAGTAATGACTAAACACAATCAAGCTCCTTAAAAAAAACAAGAAAAAATAGAAATAGAATTCGTGCTGATAACGTGTTAAGAGTAGGGGACGAAACAAGAACACCAAAATATGCCAGAAGAAAAGAGAGCTCTTTAGAAGGAAGTAGAAACATATGTAGAGGAAAGAAGACAAGTAGTCCTTCTCTCCTATTGGTTCAAGGTATACTAATCTTATCCCTAGATGTCTTTATAAATAGAGAGAACTCTAGATAACTATAGTGAAGAGCGTAATAAAGATAGAATGCTATTCTTAACAATTACAAAGGAATTTGACATTTGTAATATCATATAGTGTAAAAATGTGATATTACAGAGGGATTTGACATTTGTAATATCACACAATGTAAAAATGTGATATTATGGAAGTCCTTGTGATTTTAGTAGTATTATAGTAGTATGATGAACATCCATGAAGTAGAGAATGCTCAATAACTTTGAAGACCTCTTCAACTACCATTGAATACTCTTTAAAATTCATAAAGACCAATTTATATAGACCAATTTTTCTAAATTTAAATGCCCATTATTGATTCTTATTTATATTGAATGCTCCAACTTTAAACCCTGAACATCCTAGCCTTCACATCATAGATGACAAACCAATTGAAGTGCTTCATATCAATGTTCAAGGCTTTATTTTTCAGTTTTTATGAAGTGCCAAAGTGACAATATAAAATGTTATAGTGGTGCTCCAAATTTCAGCATTCATCCAAATATTGCATTAAAAAATATCACATTTGTACATATCACTTGTCTCTAATTTTGGCAAAAAACTTCAAAATTAGTTGCAATTTTTTAGCCCAATTTTTTTTTCGTGGTGCAATCTGGCACTAAACGGAAAAAAACCAAAAAAAAACCTGGTGATGTCAGTCCATCCAAATAACTTCTCATTCATGCAAAGTACTGCTTGAATACAAGCCAAATTCAAAAAAAATTCGAAAAAAGAAGAGGTTTAGGGTTTAGGGCGTCTTCCGTGGAACTAGGTTGCTCATGGAGCTCGATGCAAAGCCAAGATCGGGTGCGTGGAAAATTCAGAATCTTGCTTCGCATTCTCAATTAGACTGTGTTCTCCAGAGCTTCTATGGATTGGGTCACCAGCAATGAAATCCGAAACGAATCTTGAGTTTCTAGGGTTATGGTCCCCAATTTGGATGTCTCCACAATTTCGGACCTTAAATTTGATGTAGGAAATTAGGAAAGCTGGTGGGATGGGGCGATTCAGCTGGGGGAAGGCGAGGGCGAAGAGCCGCAAGGAGACGTCGTCGGTGGTGGTGGAAGATACAGATGAAGGAGAGCAGGGGAAAGGCGATTCTGTAGTCTTGGCTTCTTCTTCTTCTTCTTCTTCTTCAACAACCTCAGTATGCGTTTCGGTCAAATTCCTGTGGGTGCTTGCATTGTGCGCCGCAGCGATTTTTGGTTACTGCATGGAAGCCACGCCTGGGCGTTTCAGCAATGCTATGTTTAGCAACCATCTCTTCTCCGTAAGCTCTTTCCTGAGCTCTTTCCTGAGCTTTCCAGTGCGCTACCTTCAGTTTTGTTTATCGATAACGTTTTCTACAGTTTGCGCATAGTTTCTGTTATTGAATTGGTCTGTTTTTGAATTATTTTTGTTAGTAATTGATAGAGTATTCCAAGGCTCCAAAGAATGCATTATTTGGACATCATATGCGGATGTTTTGAGGGTTCAAATTCATCTTTAGTAACCATCTCTTCTCCGTAAGCTAATTCCCAAGCTTCAGGAATTTCTCCTTGATGGAATACACCCAGCGTTAATGTCGGGTTTGGTACATTGATAACGTTACCGCAGTTTGCGCATAGTTTCTGTTATTCGAATGGTTCGTTTCTGAAATATTATTGTTAGCGATTGATAGAGGATTCATATGCGAAAGTGATAAGGGTTCAAAGTTTGATAGGTGATGATCTGAAACAAACACAAGCTCGGATGTGGAGGGGGAGTACATACTGTAAATCAATACGTATTCATCCAGCAAGAGTTTGGAGTGTTGCATTTAGTTAGGTGTAGTAGTATTTGGTTGTGGTTAGCTGTTAATAAACTGGTATTAACTAAATCTGTAAGTGCTACGTGATATGCAGCCAATAGTTGAGTTGTTAAATCCTCTATGCACCTTGAAAAGTAATTGAAAACTGACTGAAATGGTGATATCCTTGAAGAGCAATTTCAGAATGTTGCATTTTGGGAATTGTTCTGATGATCGTTTGTTGCAGGAATACAAAGCTCCCCGTCGTTTGCATATGAACCTTCTACACAGCCGGAGGTCTTCGCTCTCGACGGTTAGTGGATAGTGAATTTTGTGTGGCATAGTAGCATTGACACTGTTTAGCGAGTTCAAGTTCCTTTCGATTGACATTTTTTAACGTTTATGATATAGTATGCTTAGGATGTGTTGTAGGGGTAAGCAATGACTTTTGAGTTGTTGAGAGGTGAATTGAAATTGGTTGGTTTAGCAGACTCTTGTGGACCCCGTCAGCTTGTGGAGCTCCCCTTCCGACAATGGATGGAAACCTTGTTTAAACCACAGCGTTGGTAAGCCTGCATTGGCCGTCTTCTCAAACTACACCAAATTTACCGTGGACAAAATTTGTCAGTCATAAAATCTAGGCGATGATTCTTGATCGCAAATTAATTGGTGCAAGGATATGTAATGGAGCTCTTGTATGTTTTGCACGAGGTTCAGCTGCAGCATCTGGACCTGCTAATGGCTATTTGCAAGTGATGTGCTCCGGGGGCCTGTTTCAAATTCACATCTGTGTATGCGGACCTTACCTCGTGCTCCTTATTGTTAACTGGACGAGGGTGTCCTATATAGGTGACATATATTAAGGCAAAATGTATGTCATATTCAAGTAAAATATGTTAAGGCAAATATATGAAATTGAGAGTGTCACTGAACCATAGAAGATAGATATGCTATGATATGCACAGGTGCTGCCGGAATATAACGGGCAGTTTTATTTAATTGAGAGTGTAACTCATTTCCCAACCATATAAAGGAAATACTCTGCTTTGAGATTATAGGTAATTGTAGAAAGTGGATTAAGATGAAGTTCAACTTATTGGTAATACTTCTATTATTAGAAGCAGCATCCGTAGCACCATAATTGACTCCTTTTTCTCCGCATAATGTAACAATCAGTCGTTGCTCATGACAGACACACTGCTTGTAATAGGTATGCAACGCCGTGGCAGTTGCAAAGCTGGTGAATGCAACATTGCTGATCCCATACTTCAGGGGATCTTTAGTGTGGAAAGACCCGAGGTAAAGATTCTGGCTCGTACCCTAAACCTGATGTGCATTTGTAGGTAATTGTATAGTTTGTTTATCTGCGATTTCAACGAATATCACGTTGTTGCTGTTTAGATTAATTTGGTGTGTGGCTGTGTGTCAGTCAATTCGGTGACATATATGATATCGATCATTTTATATCTTACTTCAAGAATGATGTACACATTATACGGCGGCTGCCAGATGAGTATGCCTGGAGCACTGCCGACCTCTACGCGGAACAGTGCTTAGAAAGGCCCAACTGTCTGACTTATATTGCGAAGCATAGTACCATGAGTTGGTATCTTGAGAAGCTGCCACCACTATTAGAAAGGTAAAGATTCTGCTTGCACAATCAATGCTATTGAGGACGTTAGCTTGGGTTTTTTTGTTGATCTTGAGATGTCACAAGCCTTGTGGCTCATGAGACACTTGAGGTATCATTAGAGCGCTTTTAGAAAACTGGGGTGTGTTGACTTGGTTTTGCACGATTTTGGAATTACAGAGCGACAGTCATTGAATTTCAAAGCATTTTTCATTAAAAAATTTACGAAAATTAGAAATGCAAGCCTAGGATACACACGGGATACTTTCTTAGAGAGCAAGGTAAATGTGCTCAACAGCACATTTAACCAATGGATTCGATCACTTGAACTCAACCAGGTCACGAACGCACTTACGGACTTACCCTAAACTCTAAACTTACCCTGCAACGTGGGGTTTGGCAATGTCTTCCAGGCATGGTTTGGCTGTTCTAGATGGACCGACTCAATACTCTGGTTGGGACCACAAACTGACATTCGAGGGCCTCCCTGTGCACATCACGAAATTGCGCTGTAGAGCCAATTTTGAGGGTCTTCGCTTTGTGCCTGCTATTCAAGTTTTGGGGAAGAGTCTAGTAGACCGAATCAGAGCCAAGGGTTTCACGGTCCAGAGTCCAATCGTGGCTCCAAGTCAAACTACTGCTCCTCAGCCATGGTGGTCTGCACTGGATGAGGAAATTCTTCCAGGTGTGTGAATCATACTGACGAGTGCACTTTTGATTGTGCTGTGGAAGTTCAGCAGCTTGCACAATACTGCGTGGGGCCTGGTGGTGATAATATTATAACTATGTAACCCAGAATGTTATATTGGTGTTCCTTTGTATCTTTGATTAAAGATGACAGGAAAGATTGCAGGCAGGGACCTTGGGGACCTGGGAGGTCGCTACCTTGGTCTCCATGTGCGTTTTGAGAAGGACATGATTGCACACTCGGCTTGTTACTATGGGGGAGGCCGCGCTGAGAAGCGTGCTCTTGCAGCTTTCCGAGCTAAAGTCTGGAGGTATTTGTTCTTTCGATGAAGTCCAAACTTTTACTTCTATACTTCGGCATATTTCAAGTACACCATTTTAGCTTGCATCAGTGAGCCAATTAGTTTGACAATTAGACCAATTTCATAGACAAATAATTAGTATTTCAATTAGATAGTCTAGTTCTTGACTTCATCCAAATCGCCTCGGCTGGTTTGAATCCTTCATTTCCAACTGCTATATGGTGGTGGTCTATTAGGGTTTCAGGTTTAGGATTTGTGAGCATGTTTTTTTTAACAGTTGTGGGGTTCTCTTTTACAGTCGAGGAGTGAGCAAGACGCAGTACAAACCGGAAAATTTGCGCATGAATGGAAGCTGCCCTCTTACACCAGATGAGATGGGTCTTTTGCTGTCGGGGCTAGGCTTCCCTAATACTACGCCCATATACATGGCAAGCAAGGTAGCCAGTTCATCACGCCCTGTGACGACAAATTTTCCTCGTTTTGTCTGCTTGTAATACCGTAATGGCGTGACACTTTTTGTGCAGTGGCACTTGCATTAGCCTGATGTCTGTTTTTGAGATGAATTAGAACCTACTGTTCTGACAAATGTGGTATATTTCGGTTGCAGGACTTGTACGGAGGGCAAGGGCGCATAAGGCCCTTGAGGGAGATATTTCCTCAGCTTGAGAGCAAATATACCTTGGCTACAAAGAAAGAGCTTCGGCCTCTCTTGCCTTATGCCCACAAGCTTGCAGCCTTAGACTTCCTGGTCCTCCTGAACAGTGATGTCTTCATGTCCAATGCTGCTGGCAACTTCCCAAACGTCCTGGTGAGATGCTTTTCCTTATGAATTACATGTCAAATATCCCCTATTAGATTCACAAAGTTGTTAATGTAAAAATTAATATTAATCTAATGGAATTCTGGTCAAGATTAAGATTAAGTCAATTTTAAGGTAACGCAAATAGTGTTCATGTTAGTGTGTCCTTGGCATAAAATTGATATGAAACTGGGAGGGCTTTCGTGACGAGTGCTTGAGGGGAGTTCTGTCAGGTTCGATCATTCAAAATCTCCTCGGTAGACAAAGAATAACTCCACCATTTTGTATAATGCAGAGCGGGCAACGGACATTCTACGGTCCTCGAAAGTCCATACATGCCGACAAAAAACTGTTGGCTAACCTTTTTGCAAACAGCTCCATCGGCTGGCCAGAGTTTTCCACTAGGGTTATTGAAGGTCATCAGCACAGGTTGGGTGCTCCTACCCGCCGAATGCCAAAATATTCTATATTCAGGTACCCTGCCCCTGATTGCATGTGTCAAGAATCCATCAAATCTATAGAACAACGTAGAGGACACTAATACTGCTAGGAACCTGATCCCGTCTTCTATTCACTGACTCCTGTTACCAACAACAAATTTCATTGAGAATTGCAGTGCTTTAACTGATGCTCTATCAGGTATTTGTTAACCGTGTTTCGAAGAGGAAGTGTCATGGTTGCATTTGTCTCCGACGAATCTTCATTGTACTGTACATACACCTTGATTGTTCACTAGTCTCAAACTGACCTAGAATTTTACAACCCAACCCCCGTTATTAAAAAACCAGCCCTCCTAAGTTTTGATATAACTTACCCCCTAAATGCCCAAGGCATGTTTTGAGCTTCTTGGAATTTGCTCTAAATTGAACAAAATGTCAACATTTTGATAAGTTGCATCAATTTTTTGGGATTTGTAACCGTACAAATTCAAACTAGACATATTAAAGTTCTCATAGGAAAAGAAAACACAACAATATCATTTATGGAGTGAAAAATTATAATGTTTCACCATAAGGGTGTTAAAACTATGAAAATCTTTCAACTCTCTTTTTGCATATCAACTCTAAAAAGTTGGTGACCAAAAAAATATGAGGTTAAAGGGCCTAACATGTTGAACCCCAATCAATTTATGGCTTTTTAGAATCTACTCTATAATTTTTATAAATGAATTTTGAATGTGATTTTTTTCTCAAGATCTAATGTATTTGAGGCTCATTTCCAA
This sequence comes from Climacium dendroides, assembly GCA_950106755.1. Classification (NCBI taxonomy): domain Eukaryota; kingdom Viridiplantae; phylum Streptophyta; class Bryopsida; order Hypnales; family Climaciaceae; genus Climacium; species Climacium dendroides. The sequence goes on from OX467091.1 coordinate 24,431,166, forward strand.
GAGCTCTCAACACTACGGGAAGTCAAGATTGCAATGGGTACCCTTGCACAAAATCGTGAATAGAAAAATCACTATCATTTATTTATAAGATTGGATTTTTGATGCTAAAATAAGACTTTAACAAGAACTTTCCAAAAATATAAACTACTAAAAATAGCAACTTGGTTAAGTTTTATTTAACTTCAAAGTTTTGCAAACACCAGATTTTGGTGCCTCGGGCATTTAGGGGTTAACCTTGGAAGGTTGTTGAGGCCACATAGTGGCCAATGGATGACTTTCAAGACTACTTGAGAAATGAGGGATGCACCTATTTGTCCAAAAATTGGATCATTTTTGGCAAAGTACTTTGGTGATAGGTCTTGTTTTTTTATGGTTAAGATTGTCATTTGTCAATGACAAACTTGCATTTTGTGGGAATATATTGAGTAAAAGATGCCTCTTAGCTTGCCCTTTAGACTAATTGTATAAACTAGGGGTTTCATTTTCATTTTTCTAAGTTGTGTAGTGAAGAAATTGCAAGTGGTGTAGTCAATCATGCCTAAACCCAAGAACTACCTTTCACCTTTAAAGGTTCATGACTATGTTTCACCAAAAGACACTTCAAAATTGCCATTTCTAGTGCATAAAATTGCAATGAAGAAGAAATATTTTTTGCATATTTAATTACAAGATCTTGCATTAAATTTGTATGAAAATGTGTAGAATTTATTTGACATGTTGATCATGTAGATTGTAAGATATTAGTGTTTAAAATGAAAAGACAAGTTAGATTATTTTGTTCTTTGTTTTATTAGGTTTTCAAACTTTGAATCCCTTTTAATTTAAATTTTTTACACTACATCTTTTTGAAGATTTAAATCTTTATGGTAAAGAATTGAGTCGAAAATCTAAATTTTTTTTTCATAAATTGGTTAATGATTCTCATTTTAATAAAAAATATTAATTATAAATATGTATAATTTAAAAAAAAAATAATTGTTAATAATTCTAAAATGGAATTGAAATTTGTCAATTCTAATGGTGAGATTTTTCTAGTAAGTAATCCACACCCTTTAGACTTGCTTCTTTTGAAAAATTGTGAAAATTGAGTTTAGAAATGAAAAGTATATTTTTCATGAAGATGCTTGATTGTCCTTCAAATAAAATTCTTTCTAACTTTCACATCACAAATCCAAATGGAATTAATAAAGCTTTCCATGTAAACATACAAAGACTCTATGAGAAATAAAACAATAAATCTTTTAATTTTGATTTTTTGCATTTTTTTTTTGTTTGGGCTTGAATATTATAGGTTCTTAAAGACATAACTTTTTTTCTAAGTAGGCACCAAATGAAATAAAAATTATATTTTTAGAAAGCTAATACATTCTTTTACCTTTAAAAAATGTTTAAAAAATTAGTAAAATTTGGCATCATAGGAACTTACTTGAAATCCTAAAAGAGCTATTTCAAGACTTTAAACCTTTATGGGGCTAATGCCAATGTTTTTGGAAGGCCAATGCAACACATGTTTGTCAAAAAAACATTCTAATTCCTTAATCTTGAATAGGCCAAGTGATTTAGTTTACATTGGCATTATTTGAAAAAACTTCTAAACCTCTTTACATTAGTGAAATTTCATTTGTTCATTTTTTTAATGAACTTGTACATATTTGTTTCACAACATTTGTATGAGATTAATTTTTTATATATTTTTTTGCATAATTCTTGTTATTTGTATGTTTAGTATCAAAATGTGACTTTTAGGGGAAAGTTTAAATTTTTGGTTTCATGTACTATCAACAAATTTAAAGCCTAGAAAAGATAATGATGTAAACAACTCCTTGTCTCAATGGACAATAGCAATGTATGTACAAATTTTGAGCCTCTAAAATTGTAGTTAAGTTCATTTAGAGAGGTAGGCTTGACTACAATTCTACAAGACCTTTGGGCTTGAAGGCTAAATAATAGCCAATTATTTTGTTAAAACTCACTATAACCCTTAAACATCAATGAAGACATTTGGTGTTTAATAGATGACACAGAATCCTTTTAGTAGGATAGAAGTGTAACTATTCATCTTCTAACTTTTGTTGTGAAAGCTCTTCTATATTAGTTTGACTTCTGCCCATCTCAAATTCATTAAAATCCAAATCTTTTGGAACTCATTCCTCTTAAACTACCATTCAAAATGAGATCCACAAAACATTTCTACTACTGATTAGTAGTGGAGAGAGTTCCCAAGGTGCATGGAAATGAAATAATGATTTGACTTTATTGTTTGAAAGATATTAACAGTCAAACAAAGACAACCTTGCTCAAGGTTAAGCCAATGATTCACACGGTAATGAAAAGAGATGATTTCTAAGGTCATTCATTTGCCCTTGAAGGATTAAAAGTTGTAGTTGTTTAGTAAATATTAGTATACAAAACTACATATTTTAATATTTGTGGCCCCCTTCACTTTAGACAACCTTCACCCCTCTAAAGACTAATGTTTCAAAGATAGGTTATGAATCTTGAGATGCTTGGTCTAAGATTTTTTAATCTAAATGTAAAGATATCCTAAATTGCACATTTCAATACACCTTCAAACTAGTACAAGGAGTTAAGGACCAATTTAGGAGGTCTATAAAGTGATTAGACTTTCAAAGTGTTTTCTCACAAAGGGGTATTGACAATACTTTTTTCAACATACCAATTACAATCCTCATTGCACCAACAATGAGTTTATGAAGGAGCGAATGCTTCTAAAGCCTTTAATTATTAAAACTTCAACATTCATAACTAATTCCAAAAAGGTTCAAAAAAATATGAAACAATGTAAGTTGAATGCCAATTCTAAGTACTTATGAGGAGTACTCATTGAAAAATATTTCAAGAAGTCAAATTCCTTAAAACTGCAAATTAGGTATTAAATGATTACTTTATAAACTTCTAGCAGTAGCTTTTCACAATGAGACAAGGCTAAATCTCATTTGGTCTTAAGGTCTTTCATCATGGAGAGAAATGCAAGAACTTATGATTTACCGTCATATGATCAAATTTGGATTCATATTTGGAATCAAAGATTTCAAATTAGTTGGAGGATGTCATGTTATACAAATTTAACATCTCCAAATTAGAAGTATGATTTTATATTTATTCCCCTTTCATCATGTATAACGGAAAACCCATAGATTAGATGAGGTTTATCCCCTTGGGTGTTTTTGAGCAAAAGTGCTACAAAACAACAAATGTTGAAACAAGATGTAGTGGTCAAATTTGTGATCTTTTTTGCTATTTATTGTTGAATCTTGTACCTTACTTGAATGTCTACTTCTCCACTAATTTTCAAATCCTAATTCTTTAACATCTCCAAGATTATGATATTTAAAACAATACAATCATTTTTTCTAATTGCTCCCAAAGGTGAAGTTTCAACTATGAAATTTTTTAATAAAAAATGTTTGTTGTCTACTACTTGAGAAATGAGAAATTCAGATATTATATTAAAAAATTGAGTTGGAATTCTATGGAAAAAAATTAAAGAAAAAATAACTTTCATTTTCATCCTTTAAATAATCAATGCATAGAAGAATGTAAAAGATAATTGCAAACAAATTTAACATGGAATTAAACATGCCAATTCCAATGGTAAAAATGTTATGAAAATCCATTTAAGTCCTATGCACTTTTTTGTTTTCAAAATTTGTGAATATTAAGATAATCCTTAGTTAACATTTTGTTCAAGTTGAGTTTCACCTTTAAAGGACAAATAGGCAACCTTGGAAATCATCCCCTTTCATTACCATGTGAATCATTGGCTTAAGAAATAGTAAAAACACTCATTAAAAGTCAAACTATTGTAGAAGATTTTTCTTTTTCACAATGAAATTCCAAAAATGAATAGTTTCATTTTTGTCTTACTAGAAGGATTCTCTATCATCCATTGGACACCAAATGTCTATGTCAACATATAAGGGTTAAGTATTACATATAGGATACCTTATGTTTTCAACCTTTGAAAATTTGTACAATATTATTAGAGCGTTGAAAAATTATGAAACCATTTGAGTTGCATTTATCTCAAGTTCACTAATAGCCTAATCAAATGTTTTATCATCAAATGCTTTTATCATTTGACCCTCCAAGTAGTAATAGTAGTAGGTGCTATTTCCTTAGCCTTGGCCCTAATAAGGCACTCTTGAAATCCAACGACATTCCAAGATTAACCCATAAACAATGTTGCACCTATTTTCTAGTCCATGAATGACACAAAATCTTTGCTTGTCAGATAGAAATGCAACTATTCATCCTCGAAATTTTGCATGAAAAGGGAAGGCCTTGTATAGTAGTTTGATTGCTTTAGGATTTTCTTAAACCAACAATTTATACGGTACCTAAATGATTTACACAATGACTAGCTCATCGTCTAAGAGTTAATCCTTAATTGTTGAGGTAGACATTTTGCGTTCAATGAATGACAAAAAATCTCTCTATGTAGGACAGAAGTACAACTATTCATCCTCAAAAATTTGCAAGAAAAGGGAAAATCTTTTATAGTAGTTTGTTTTGCAATGAATACCTTTATAATTTTTTAAGCCAATACTTCACACGGTCATAAAAATTGATGATTTCCAAAGTCACCCCATCGTCCTTTAAGGGTTAATAATGTAATACGGGGCCCCAGCAAGCATGGACAATCAGATGAAAAGCAAAATCCCTATTCGCTGATTCGTCGATCTTCCTGATAGCCACTCCGTCCACTCCGACAGATATCATCCATATCTTTATCCATCCATCCATAGCCATACTGTAGATTTACCCTCGTAAATCTACGTCCTAACGGGTCTTTCCATTTCTCCACCTGTCCTCTGCATCTCTCTCTCTGTGGCCGAAGATCTCGTACCTCGCCAAGGACTAGACTAGTCTTCCGGAATGTTTTTGGCGCAGCTTGCGTTCAACATTCCTCCTCGAGGTTGTGCGGTGAGCAGGGCGGGATGATGACCATGGCGGCAATTGCAGGGCCGCGTCGTGTAGATTTTTTGACGGCGCGCGGAGACTTGTCTATTGCTGGGAAGAATCGATTCGCTGTCAAGGCGGTGAGAGTTTACGCTCTCAAACGAGTGGAATCCCGGCCTGTGTTGCCAGGGCTGAAAGTCGTCTCGAAGTCGTCGTTTTCCAGAACATCGCCGTCGCTAGGTTTCCGAGCTGCCGCGCTTCCTGAGGTCTGGCTTTTGTTATCCTCTTAGTATGCATTGATAAGGTTGCCGAACTTTTTCTTCGAAAACTTTAGATGCGATTGCGGTACTAGGCCTCGACATTGTTTATGCTTTATTCTAGGTGTGAGTTCTTGATTTTCTAATGAGCTGAGAAGTTTTGAGGTAGTGGTAGTATTATGGTTGAGAAGCGTTTGCAATTAGAAAGAATGTTCTTCTAGAGGTTTTCGTGTCTCTTGCTTGAATTTCCTCCTTTCTTGGATTGATAAGGTTGTGTAAATTTTGAGACTAGTTGTCGAATATTTTAGATGAGAATTCGGTACCCGGTCTTAACATAGTTGTTGTTTTCTTTGATTTGATTTTCTAATGAGGTGATTACTTTTTGAGCTGGTGTTATTGTTATGGTTGAGAAGCTTTTGCAATTAGAAATACTGTCTCTCAAACTGTATTGTCGAGTGGCTGCGCTTCTTGAGGTTTTCCTGTCTCTTTGCTTTATCCCCAGTGGATGTATTGTTTGAAGTCTGACGGCGTGTGAATTTGTTCAAATGAAAGTCTTAGAGGAGAATACGGTTTGAATTGTTACATTGGCCTCAAGATCATTGATGTTTTATTTTAGTTGCAAGCAATTGGTTTTGTAATGAGGCGAGTTTTTGAGCTGATGTTGTTGTCGTGGTTGCGAAGCTTTTGCAACTAGAAATAATCTCCTCCTCAAACTGTGTCGTCTAGGCTCTTTAGTTTAGTCTCCTTCATTGCGTGCATTTTTTTGATTTTGGCATTCATTCTCGTGTATTAATGGATGAAGGATTGCATGTATGAAGAAGGTGAGATTGTGATCATTTCTCTTGATTTTTGAGAAATAACAGCTGAACTTGTTTCTGTCTAATGTAGGACGACGTCGCTGTTGAGACTGCGGAGGTGTTAGATGAACCTGCTGTTGTAGCACCAGCTTATGAAGGTAATATCTGGAACGTAAATTGTAACTGAATACGGCGTACCGTCATTCGAAGTCTGCCAGAGGAGGAGGATCCTGATATTGAATTGTATTTGGGAGCCAGGCATTTATATGAAAGCTGGAAAGTGTAGTCGAGATAGTAGCAACGCAGTTTCCTTTGGCAATATATTGATCAATACATGTAGTGAATTGATTGTATATCATTTTCCAAATTTCTTGATTCTGAGAATTGAGGGCCACTTCATTTCATGCAGGTACCGTAGAACATGTAGCATTCCGGCCTACTGGCGTCGGAACTTCACTCTTATTACCTCATGATCAAATAGGAATGTAGAAAGGTGGAGCTAAGTATTCTCCGATGCTAGTGTTCCTATTTACAAAGAATTGTGAAGTTAATACTGGTCTTCACCACTGAATTCTGTGCTTCCTTAGGTCCTACGGTTAAGGTGAGGTTCGAGCTGCTAAGAGAATGCCATTTTGGACAGCAATTTAAAGTCGTCGGTGGTGACTCTCGATTTGGTGATTGGGACCCAAGCGCGGCTGTACCCTTGACTTGGTCTGAAGGTCATTTGTGGACCGCTGAAGTGGTGAGGACCTTTCGTTTCTGTGTGGTTAGCTGAAGATCATATGTAACTCATGGTACTGTCATCTGAATTCACCATTTCGTATGGCCACGTTTTGGTGACAGGATTTACCCGAAGGCAAGGCATTGGAATACAAATATGTGCTAACGGATGGAGAAGGAGTGGTTGAGTGGCAACCTGGACCCAACCAGGTTTTGGATACGGCAGCTGGAGTTGAGCCATTCGTAGTTTCTAACGAGTGGGAGGAAACACAGTCGGAGCCCACAGCTGAACTAGAGGTTCAACCTGCTGATTCAGAGGTGCCAACTGCTGAACCTGAGGTTCAAAGTGCTGAATCAGACACCGGGGATTGGGAAACATTTAGTAGCGATGCTGAGGAGAGTTCTCCAGCTGACGCATTCGCAGATGTGGCAGCCTCTGCTGCTGTAGGTGCCCTTAACGTAGGTGTTAAGGCGGCAACTGCTGTAGAGGGGGGCTTGGATGCTGTTTCGCCCGTTAGTGATTCTCCTAGTACTGAGACGAACGGAGTAGCGGAGAGTAAGGAGGAGGAAGCACCTACTGCAGTTGAAATTCCTGTGGTCGACGCAGTTCTAGCTGCCTCTGCTGAGCCTGACGAACCTGCTGAGGAGGTGAGAGGAAACAGCAGAAAGAAGAAAAAGACGACCTCCAGTGATGCATAGAGGTGATCAAAGTTTGATGATGTGGTTCAAGTCTTCGTGAGAATTAATGAAATGCAGTACTTGAATAGATTATCCTAGAATCTTTTTCTCTTATAGTGGCACTAAGTGCGCTATTTTTCATTCTCCTTTTATAGAAATAATGTAAAACAAAGCTTCATTTCGATCTGTTCCTTCTCCGAGTCTGCCGGGACTTTCTTCGCTAGATTTTCTGTCGATTACCTCCGCTCATGGAGGTGAATGTTTGTGTTAGAAAATTTCGCGAGGTAGGCATTCCTCTTATATAGGCGAATTAGATGTCTTTCGTCTCCGCTTCTTTTGTACTGGGGTAAACGTTTGGAGTAAGGCTAATGTCCAAGGTTGGTCGTGGTGCCACTCCTATATGTTGAAACGAGAGGTCTGGTAATTATTTGAGATTCTGAATGGTGAATTAATGACTCAATGAGATCGTTTTTTTACTTGTAGCCATCTGACCCTACTTGGTGCTGGCAGCCTTTGAATACGAGTAATGGAGCATCAGCAGCGACAAACAGCCAAGCTGAATCTGCAACAACTGAGGAGAAGTTCATGGTAGAGGAGTCCAAGTTGGAGGTGCAGCCAACAAGGATAGAGGAACCGAAGAAGCGCTTGAATCCTTTCCAGAAGGATATTGAGTGGCTGTCTAAGACCTTTTTTGGCAGGTAGTAGGGGGTTGCTACACTAAGGACTGATAAATCAGATAGTGATAAATCAGATACACGGAACAAATTTTGAGTATGCGTGGGACTAGATTTGTACATTTATCGGAGCATAACCACCTTATAACTGTATGTCGTATACCCTCCCTCCTTTCTTGACCCGTGTGCTCAGATATTCCTTAGCTGCTGAAAGTCATGTAAGTTAATAACATTCTCTTTCAATGATCTCTCAGTTGTTACGAGTGGCATCGCAACCCGCTATTTGCTTCTTTGCAGACAAGCATGCGTACCCACTCTGGATGTCCACCGTCTTACTCGTCGTTTTTGCCGTGTCCCACACAGGTACATTCTGAGATTTGTGATGAATGTGAAATCACTTGAACACCATAATAATCAATCACATTCCATAGGAGTCGAGTTGACACACATGCAGATCATCATGTAGGGTTCAGTAACATTGAAAAAATTGCAATCAATAATAGTGTACGGAAGTCTTTATAAACACGCAAACGCAAATCATGTTTTGTGCAGACAACCGAATGCCCTAGTGAAACACATATGCTCCGCCCAAATTTAGTGACATGCTGCTGGCACTTCTAAAAATCAATAGATGAAACAGGTCTCCTGCCACTAACACTCTCACCACCATTTGCCGAGCCCTTGCCTCGTGTACGGGTAATGCCTAACCTTGGCATTCCACGATTCAATCCATCAAGTAGCACACAAGCCTTGCACCATTTCTGCGCATCCATGAAAGAACCCTCAAAAGCATGAGCCCCAATAGAATTGTCCTTCAACAAGGTTTTCAACCCCAACAAGAAAAAAAAAGAAAACGGACCTCATAAAGTCTTACTTAACCCTTAAAAGGGCCAGGTATTTGATTAGAAAAACATTGACCAAAGACTTTTCATTTCAATATGAAGCAAATCACTGATCATGCTAGTACCTAAATAAAAATGTATCACAATTTGTATATTAAACTATAATTGAAGTGTTACAAGGCTAAATACAATTTGTATATTAAACTATAATTGAAGTGTTACAAGGCTAAATACACGTTGTATAGAGGGACCCCAAGGGCCTTTCAAGGATTAATACTTGCACATTCAAATAGGGTCACCATTTTATTGAACAACTTCAGATTGACCACTACTGATTTATTGACCATAGATAGATTAGCACCCCAAATTGACACAATAAAAACATACCTCTAATGCATCTTCGACATGAATACCTCTTTAATGTCACCTTCTCTAATATCAAATCCTCTATTCTCTCACCAAATCCAAGAGAACAGAAAAAACCCAGTTCAAACTGTCTCTACTCTCACTATCACACTTGGCACAAAAAGTTGCATGCAAAAGTTGTAACAAGAAGTTCAGTTATGGGAAGGCTCCTACGTGTACAAGAAACCCTACCAGTTCTTTAATGTCACTTTGACATGCAAGGTTGCAATGAACACACGCAATGTTCTTCATTGATTCTAGTGATATAAAATTTGGAACCTTTCTCAAATTATGTTTTTTCACAATATGGTCGATGAAATTGGCTCAAAAAATATCAAGCAAAACTGTAGACAATCATTTCGGGACGGAGGGAGTATCGTTCAGAAATAGTTGCAAATTATTTATGGATTGTACCTGGCTTGAGATGTATCCACATTTTTCACATGTGCCTTGCTCTGGCATCTTCGCCGTAGAGTCGATCCTAAACCTTTCTCCAGATCTTATGATGTCAAGGATAGCTTGCGGCCTAAATGAGAACACATATCGCGTTAGAATATTCTCAAATAGAGAAGGGGTACAGAACTTTCGATTAGGAAAGTAAAACAAATCGGCACCTGATAGCCTCGAGGTCTTTGATGAACTCACGTGCAAACCCACGATAAGCATTTGGAGAGTAAGTACCTGAAAAAGAGAAAAACACAAAAGTTCACATATAGATATAATACTCATCTTGAGGAGAGTTAAATACTGAATAAATATGATGAGAATAAAGTTGTTCCTAAAACAGAAACAAGTGGAGAAACGGACTTACATTCAGTAGAGAAGTAGTCCAGCTTCTTGAAATATGCATACGTGGTTCTTGGTTAAGTGTTTTTCAAAAAGTATCAAATGGAGGTAGTGAGGTTATCGACAGACGACCTACTAACCATTGCAAATTCACACTGAACCCCTAAGTGCCCAAATGGTCAAAAATGGGTGATACTGTATTTGCTGGAGTAGGAATGAATAATTTAGGAAACTTCAAGGAGGGTAACAAAATTTACCAATAGGAAGAAGAATCCTACATTTTTGAACGATAGAAAAATGTTTAGAGACGATTGTTAGCTTCCAAAGTGAACGTTTTATTTTTAGCTTGGGCACTTTAGGGGCTAACTTGTTGAAGGAAGAAAGAATGGCCAAATTTGAGGCTGAAATGACCTGCAAGTGTTGATAGATAATGAGGACAATAATATGCGACTTGACAACCCAAATAAGTACCAGCAACTGTGAGGATATATAACAATCTCCTTCTCATAGGTGTACTTAAAAGGCTTGCAACGAGGCAAGGCACCTTCTTCTCCTGTTATGATTGAGGTGCATCTGGCTAATCTGCATGCAACACAATTAAAAGTCAGTAAGAAAATATAGCTCATGATCTGAAATCCAACTTGTTCAACTGCCAACAAAACTTCACAATATCAAGAATTTTTTTACTGTTGAGCAATGCCAAGTTAAGGCAAATAGTTTTCATACTTTGGTTGCCTCCACTCTTTACGATGAAATGGGCACAAGGATACCTCGCAATATCACCACGAAGTATGTTGAGCAAAACAGTCTCAGCAACATCGTCAGCGTTATGGCCGGTGGCCATCTTAACAGCTTTCATCTTAGCAGCTCCTCTATCCAAGGCCTACAAAAGTGCAGCACCACACAGGGAGAGTAGCACATGAGGTAGCTGACTATTCCAAGTTGCAACAACAAAAAATGTACCAGAGAAAATCACCAATCTGAGCTTGTCCTCCTCAGTTGCATCGGCAAATTAAAAAAATAACTACTTCTCAGAATTAAGTCTTCCTCGTTAAGCACTCTCTGAATTGTAACCCCCGAAACATGAAAGCGAAACCCTAACACCATATTCTTCAAAGTTGAGTTCAATTGGAACAAGTCAGAGCTCCTGAAGCCAATGAGCCATAGCCTTCACAAGTGAGAGTATATTCAAACTATAATTTCGCTTGATTTACTTTGAACGCCAATTCAGAGGGTTAATGCAATCAAAATAACTCACACTTGGCATTGTTCTCAAAAGGTACCATGCCATTCCTACACAAGAATGTTACATTGCAAACTGCGTTTGCACAATTCTGTCAAAAGCAGAATGAACGAGTTCAGTTCAACAGCCACCTGTCGTCGAAATACCCCACAGAAAGTGCAGTTGTTCTTGAGTCCGATTGCTTTAACGATTTCGTCCATAGTCCAATTGTACAATGTCTTGTACGAAACGACCTCCAAAGGGATTCCATACTGCAGCCAAAATGCAAACAAGAAGATCAATACCCAGACAATCTCTCCTTCTATATCCAATGTTTAGTATTATCCCTGGCAAGAAATTCAAAGAACAAGGACCCTCAAATACACACCTGCGTTCCGTTCCGCTTCACCGTCTCCAGGGAGTCATCCCTGTACCCAGCAATACCTTCGTCGATCGACAACAAAAACAAGTCCAGCCCGTAGTCGTATCTCTTGTTTAGCAATGTCAATACATGTGCTAACACCGTTGAATCTGCAAACCCATCCTCCATCTTAGGACATGGCAGATGAGATGATGAGCTCTTTTGGAGTCCATCCAGAGCATTACTAGCTCCTCTATCAAATTCTAAGCCTTTGCCTGATGAATCTTTGAATAAACCTCATGTAAAGTAAGCACAAAGACAGGACTAGTATACAGGACCCGTCATTCGACACGGCACGAAAGGTGACAAAAACCTATCTGAAGTATAGACGACCCTAGTGTATTCTTAAAAACGAAAGGTCAGTGAGATAAACCCTTATTTTGATTAAAAAAATGTATTAAACCCTAAACAAGACAGCCTGCAAGACTCCACAGCCTTACTCCAAACCCTACTCACTTCGTTGTTTGTGATTTATGAGGATTTTCAAAGAGCACCCTCATGCTGGGTTGGGAATCTGCAGGGCATCGGGCCTAGAGGAAGAAATCCTACAGTCCAAAGTTTCAAACAAGTCCATGCCTAAGAATCTAAATCAAACATCTTGCAGCCATTGGCACACAAATTTTGCATTATTCATGCAACTTACACCCTAAACCCTAAACCCTAAACGACGTCACGACGATGAAGTGGATCTCCAGACAGATACATGCCCAATTCTATCAACAGCTATGAAAACAAGTCTTGCAGATAGAATAAGATCACTAAACCAATAGTGTTGACAACCAGCAGAATCAAGCGCACCTTTACCACCAGATGCAGCCACAGCAACGCGGTCACCCCGTTTGAAGAGTTTATTATCAACAATTGTTTGATGAATTTCCTCCTCAAAAGCACTGTAGAAACAATCCTTACAAACCTGCACCAAGCCAAGTACTTCATTTAACCAAACATTCACGATTTGAAAATAGCCAATTCAGTTCATCATATCACACAAAAATTGTAATTCAGCTGGATCCAAATCTTATATGACCAGAAGCAGAGCATGAATTGGTCAAGAATAAAAATACAACTTCATAAATGAAGTCCTCATATGATCTGCTCCCAACTGGGGTCATATTTAGGTCTCTTGAACCTCTAAACGTTAAAAGCAAATTCCAAAATATCCAGGGACCACGATGGCTGCAAATTCTGAATATTTCACAAGAAAGCATCGTCTTTAATACGAAATTGATGCCAACTTCATGTTACCCCATGAAAACTCTGAATGAGGACCCTGAATTTGCAACAGTTGTAACGAAAATTGAGAATTCATCGGAGTGAGTCGAATTCATCAGTTGGGTTTGGTGCGTACCTGCTGTTGGTTCTTGGGCCGGACCAGAGCTGCGCGCTTGCCCTTGCAAAGCTCGCACTGACGAACCATAGCTGAAAGAAAGCGCTACATGAAATTTAGGGGTTAGGAAGTTTGAAGAGGACCCACAGCGGCAAAAATTTGTTGAGGGAAGTGGGTTAGATTGTGGGAGTGCAGGAACTCCGAGGAGCAATTTTGGGGAAGAATTGGATCTGCTTGACGTGAAAAATGCGGCGGGTGGGTCTGCGGGTGGCACCGGTCTTCCACATATTGACTCTCTCTAAATATACTAATTATCTAGCGACACTAAATAAACCGAGTGTGAACTGAGAAGAAGCTAACAAGTTCTTTGATCCTTATAGCATCTCCACTCATTCACTGGAAAATTACCTCGCCAAATGGTTTTTGGTGGGCTCATATTCTCCTTCAGAGCTCCACCAACAAATAGTTCTCCACACTTTCTCTCCATATCTCCACTAGCTTTGCATTCTCATTGGTGAGAATTGCTATAGTTATCATACTTTTCAAAAAGGGAGACAAAAAAAAATGTAAGACAAGGAAAATCTAAGCTTAGAGAAGAGATGAGCAGGTCTGTTAGGATTCCGGTTTGTTTTCTTGTTTGGGTGGGACCAGTCTATTTTGGGGGGCCTTAGGGTATGTGGTAAGGGATACTTTAGAGTCTGAGCTCTAGACTAAGCAGGGTGGGGGCTCCCCTTGTGCAAGAGTAGAGATGATCTTACTTACTAAAAGAGACATTTCAAAGCAACAAGTATAACATTCTCAAATCCGGTGGTGGGAAAGTTTATGATTTTCAAATAGTAATATGAAATACACAAGACATTATGGTACCTAGATACAATCTTAGTTTGCAAAACTAAATTATCTTCTTTTAGTTTTATGTTCAAATTCATGTGCACATGCATGTCTAAGGGTGGTTACCATTGTTGGTATGTCTTAATATTTTTTTTTTAAACCCAGTTTCACTTACATATATGCGCAAGTTACATTTTTGGATTCACAACAAAATTGTGCTTCTTAAAATTTAATTGGCGTGCACAAAATAGTTAAAAGTTAAACTACAACAATTGATCAAAACCTAAAATACACAATTTGATTTTTAAGGATTTTTTAGGGATTAAATTAGAGCCTCTTTGTCTAAATTTGTTTTTAATCTTCAAAAACGAGGACATGTAAGATTGAATGGTTGAGAAATTGGAATAGTAATTATGCCCATATTTGTGTCCTAATACAAGAGTTTGATGATGAGTCTTCCAAGCTTGTTCAAAAGCTCACAATTCAACAGTTAACCTTCAATATTGTCGGTAAAAAATTTTAAATCAGTCAAAGGGATTTAACTACCTATAATGAAACGAACTAAAAATTTTGAATTAATCATATATGGTTGATTAGGAAGTTAGTGGATAAGTAAACACATAAAGTCCCAAGGCATTTTTTGGCTTCAAAACCATTCAAAATTACCATTTCTACTCTATTGATAAAAAAAGTTTACAAAATGGATTTATTGAGAATGTAACTATAGGATCTTGTATTTAACTTGTATGAGATCATGTGGAAAAAATTTCATGAGGTTTGACTATAATGTTTGAATGATATTTGCATTCAAAATGAAAGTTTTTTTTGTGCCTAAAAATTTCAGATAACTTTGACCACAGTTTGAAAAAAAATTTGCACTACTGACTTTGAGGTTAAATATTTTTTCTTATGTGTAATCATGCTTAGCATATGCATACCAATTTTCAAAACAATCCAAGTTACTCAATACATCCAATAAAATCATGTAATGCCACAATGTCCCAAGAATTGGCAAGATACTATATTTTTTAATCAAATTTTCCACCACCTATTATTAAAGAATAAAAATCCAAACAGTGGATTCAAAAATGTACTCATACTTAAGTAGTGGAAAAACATTTTTGCAAAACTTGAAAATCTCCAATTTCTACAAGCATTTGATGCCTGCTGCAACCTCCCAATAAACAAAAAAAAGTAGGTTGCCTATGTACAACGAACCCCTAGATGCTCCCGATAAGTTCCTAGTTGGTTTCCATAATACTCTATTGTCAGTGAGCTATGTTTCTACAATGTATACCTAACTAGTTCTCTCTCTTTTGCAATTTTGTCAATATAAATTACATGGCCCTATGCCTCACAAGAGGTGTAGCCCTTCCAAACCTAGCATATTAGAATACATTGGTAGTCAAGTATGATATTCAAATTGAATCTACATCTACTAAAGCTTGTTTTTGTTCACTTAACCTAGATTTTCTATCCTAATGTAGGTACTCACTTTATGTGAGAGTTTCTCACATAGCTTTATAAGCCACTTAATTATGTATATAGGGAAATGAAGAAAACAAAATCTTTATACAAGTGAGATGGTAGGAGGTAAACCAACCCATGTAGGATATGTAAATTAGGATTGGTATGAGCTCAAATGCTCTTAGTCAAGTCAAAAGCAAAAACTATGTCCAAAGTAGAATTTCAAACTCTATTTATGCATAGTTAAATAATTTTTTTCAGATTTTTTTGAAGTATATTAATATAAAAAATTCAAGTTAACTTTCTTCTTGAAATTTGTTTAAGATTTTGCTTAATCAAAAGTTATAAACAAAGTCTAGAGAAGGATTGAAAGGGACATTTTCTCAAATATTTTCACACATCTTCTTCAAATTTTGTCCATAACTTCTTTTTGGAGGCTCAAAATCACAAACGGATTTTTAGAAATGTAATTTAGCTTGATTTTTCACATTAATTTAGTTCAAAGTTTTTTAGAAAAAGTTATTCTACTATGATAAAATAAGTTTTAAAATTCTATTTTGAACATAGGTCCTACAATTCAAGTTTTTTGACAATGAGCAATCAAACTCTCATCTTTAAATTATCCCATATCCTTTGAGGATTCATGACAAATAACGTATTTCATTGTAGATTCAACCTCTTCACCCATCATACTGACTAAGTGTCAATGAAATAATTCCTTCATTTTGCCACTAAATATTTTTTAGTAGTAGATGGTCAATTGATGGATTGGTATTTGACTTAATGGGTTTTCAGGATTTTTTGACAAATCATCTTTATAATTATTTATAGATTAGGTTGTCAAGCCTCCAATGTAGAATTTTTTTTCTAATTAATTTTAGCTAAATTTGCTATCAAAGAATAATATCCTCAATAATATCCCTATAGCCCCCTACATCTTGTTTGAGTAATTGCTTGCCAATGATTGCCTTCTACCATGGGGTGAAACTTGCATTCATTTCCCTCTTTGCACTTGGTCCTTGATCATTTTTGCATCCCTAATAAAAGTTAATGAAATTTAATATGCCCATATTTCCCCATCTCCCCCATTCCAAAAAAATGGTCATATCTTGTCAATTGTGGGTAACATACCCAATTTCCCAATTGTTATCCAATTTCCACAAAAAGTTTTAGAAATCACAACAAAAATAGAGATCATAGGTACTTGCTCAAACCTTAAAAAATCCCCCAAAGAGACCTTTGAGACTTTAGGGTTAAATTGGTAGTATTCCATGTGCCAAAAATTTAGAACACATCATTTGTATATTTTGGATCTACAACATTTATAAATTTTGGATTTAGGCCATGCATCCTCATCCCAACCAAAGTGGTTGCAAATTGCTAATTTAACAAAACTGATGTTTTATACAATGAAATGGCTATATACTACAATACAAAATCAATTGTAAAGTAGTGAGGATTTGAGCTTACTTCAACGAGGGTGGTTGTGAAGCAACCATAATATTTTGACATGATTAGACTATGGTCAATCTGGATTGTCACTCGATTTTCTAAGTCTAGACACTTAATTTGTTGGCATTGTTATGCAATGCTTACACTTTCCTTGGATAGCGCAAAAACTCCAACAAGCAATAGCCATCAAGAACCATACCCAAATTTTAGTTTATTCTAAGAAAATCATCATCTAATACTTATCTAATATAATTATGCAAAACTTCACTAGAATACACATCTAAAAAAGTCAAAGAAAAATAGTAGGAAAATTTAGAATGCATTATGTGGCAAAAAACTATGCTACCAAGATTATCATATAATAAATGTAACATGTTTTGAATGGATAGCGAGAGAATGTGAATTTCACAGAAAAACATTGAAAAGGGTGAAAATCATTTTCAAAGGGATACAAGTGGATTCAGCCATTAGTCATTGAACTTTTCCAAAAAATGTAAAAGAAGGTACACATGTCACTTTGCCATTGGTTGAAAAATTGACATGGGTACTTACAATATACCCCCCAAACCCCATTAAGAAAAAAATGAGTCCTCAAAGGGGTCATGAGTTTGTAGACAGTGGCAACAACAGAGAACACTAGCCAAAAAAAATTTAACTTTTTTTTGGCCAACAAACTAGAGTGCCTAATCAATGTGAAAAAGTCACTTAAATCATTTTTAAAATAATAACATTATTAAAAAATAAATGTTAAAATAAATATAAAATTACAAAGAATTTGAATTTTGAATCTGATGTGGCATTAAATAACTATACAACTACAACAAATTTCTATTTTTAAATTTATAATTTATAAATATTCAAAAATAATTTTATTATATTATTTTAATTTTTAATTATTTTTTAATGTAGCCACTATTCATCATTAATGATAAACAATGCCCATTGTCCCTTGAAGGGGCTGTGAGTGCCATTGAAGGGAATTCTCACTGTGAAGTAGCTCCTTTGAGGGTTCATTTTTTTCCTAATGTATATTTATATTTTTGTGACATGCTCTTCACTTACAAACAATATGGGACAATGTATGGCCATATTTGTATAGCCATATATATATATATATATGTATCTCATATATACCCCATATGTATTCTATAAGTATTTTACATGTTGTACATATTCCGTATTCCATATCTATCTTATGTATCTATATCCACATACCAAAGTATCCAAATTGTATTATTTATTTTTCAAGATCAACAGCATTGGAAGAGAGGGCCAATTGTTTACAAGATCAACAGCTCTTGATTTTTATAAAGAAGGGGAGTGCGTTAATTGCAATTAGAGGGGAGATCAACAGCTCTTGATTTTTATAAAGAAGGGGAATGCATTAATTGCAATTAGAGGGGAGATGCCTCATCATAAGAGATAGTAAATATAACAACATTTTATACACAACTAGTGCTTGGTTGCACGGTTTTTAAATTCATATTCTTTGCAAAAGTTTATTTCTCGGAAATCTTTAGAAGTTGTGGTAGTACAACACGAAACTACAACCACATACACAGATTGTAGGAAATGTCACCACGTACATTAATCTTGACAAAGTAAAGATTGAAGGTGGAAATGAAGTATAGAATGAATATGCATGTTCTCCAAGTGAATTGCAAGCATGCTCTCATTATATAAATTGACTCTCATGAGACACGATATAAATCAAAATTGCAAATCAAAATTGCAAATCAAAATTGATGATGACAAGTGAGTAATATATTGCCCTAGCCATTACATGTGCATTGCATTGTTCTCTTCAAATAGATCTAATAGATTCTTTGTAGGAATGCAAACAACTCGGCAAACAAACAATGATTGCAATTTCAAAGTCATCGTTGCTCATATATGCCATTTAAAGAACACATCTACAGAAGATACAAATGATTACACAATTTCACAAATAAAAAACCACGTGTATAAATAGTCACAACCATTGCTCCTCTAATCCTATTGGCTTATTTCACTTGGATCATTTTATGTAATGAGTTGCATCATGCCTCCTATGAGAATAGATTTTGTCTCTTTTTATAATTTCTACCAGAAATGAATTGATTGTAGAGAAAGACAAAGAGAGATGTCCATAGTAGGTGGTCATCACTAATAAATAAGATCAATTGGAGGAATGGTATTGATTGTCTTTGTAAGATTTTAGAGGAAGAAAATGGCATTGAGAAGCGAGTGAGGTAAAAAGTATCATAATTAGTCATGGCATTGAGAAGAATAATGCCCTCAACAAACACAGCTAGTGGCACCACTTCCTCTGCAAATTACACAAATGGTCATTTCTTCCTAGACGTTAAAACAAACCATTATTGTCTCTATGCAATCTCATATGTGCAAAATTCACAAGAAACTAATAGGGAAAAACCCCCCATTAATAGGAGCCAACTTGAATGTAACAAAGTGCTTTTTTTGAAGAATCTTCATTTTAACTCTTGAATGTGAGTTGAAATATGAAAAAAAATGTAGTTTAGCACTGTTTTTATGAATAATTCAAGGACTATTTTAGATGAATAAGCAACAATTTTCTGAGAGAATATTTCAATAAGGATCTCCATAAGCACCTCAATAATGTCTACATGTGGCTCCTATTAGTGTGCTTTGACCTGTAGCATTTAGAGTATCAAGCTTAGAATGACAATGTTTATGAGTTCTTGGACAAGGTTGGAAGACTCACCATGAAACTCTTGTACTTGGACACAAATGTAGATAGAATTACTATTCCACTTTCTCAACCATTTAATCTTGCCCTAGTTTATGGAGTCTCTAAATTAAAGTTTGTTAAGACAAAGAAGCTCTAATTTAACCCCTAAAAAATCCTTAAAATCAAATTGTCTTTTTTAGGTTTTCAGTACAATATTGCAGTTTAATTCCTAAAGGACCAAACATCGTTTTTTGGCAACATAGCAATTTTAAGCAGCTCACTACGAACGGAATCTTTACTATTTTTTGCTGAAATTTTCACACAACATTTTCCCGAGGAGTAGCTTTACGACCCAACAATTTTCATAACTTTTGACTACATAGTCAAAAGTTATTGTATGATATGTAATTTTCAACATTTGGTGGGTAGTCCGGGCAGCAAAAAAAACTTCTTTAATAATCGCTTTAAAAAAAATAAAAATTTGAAATTAATTCTCAAGATTTTAATGTATAAATTCTAACTCAATTTTCAATATTTAAAAAAAAAATCATAGGATGTAGATTGTTTATTACAACATTACAACCATTGGAATTGGCATTTTTCAATTCCATAAATGAATTGTTAACAATTTAGTATTTTGAATCATTTTCTACTTCTTTTGACTTTCTATGTTTTTTCCTATATGTTGTGCAATTCCAAATGGTTTGAAAATTTTCAAGTATGTAGCCAATGTGACTTGAAGAATGAATCCAAAAAGTAACCAACATTTTGGACAATTTTTTTATAACAATCTGACCTTGTGAAGTGCAATTGCTTGTTTTTTTGCAGGGACAAAAAATGGATTTTTGTTACTTCAAACGCTGATATCTTGCAATCTACATGGTGAAAATTTCTGAAATTTTTTCCACATCTTTTCAAATCAGATTAATATAAGATCCTATAGTTAGATGTGTCCAAAAATGGGTTTTTTTCAAAAATTTGGTACTTGTACTAGAGATGGCAGTTTTGGTGAAAACATAGGTAAAATCCTTTGGGGGGTTAGTTTTCAACTATTTCAAGCATGCCAAATAAATTCTAAGATGCACATTTTTGTTGTGAATCCAGAAATGTAACTTCACGTACATGAAAATTTGGATTTTTTAAAGAATTCTCGAGACACATCCAACAATGTTATTGACCATCCTTAGACATAATAGAAAATATTGTAGGATCCATTCAATATGGGCATAAGACTTTTTGAAACAATCCAAAGCATAGTCACTCCATGTTGTTGATGATTTGACATTATTTTGCAGCAACTTCCACAAATTCAAGATAGATTTGCAAAATGATCTCCAAGAGCAAATACCAGGGCTTTTTTTGACTTTCTGGTGCTAGATTGAAAATAATAATAATTTGGCTAAAATATGCCAAAAAGCTTTAAATATAAAAAAATTGGATGAAGTTGCTAGATTGTGGATGAAAACCAAATTATAGACATGTGATATGTGCTAATGTGATACTACATATTTTTTAATTCAATATGTGGATAAATGTTGAAAATTGGAGTGCCACTATAACATTTTATTTTGTCACTTTGTCACTTCTTAAAAAATGAAAAAAAGACCTACCTAAAACCTACTAAGTGCCCCCTGTTTATTGACCTCAAAAATACCATTGGCAAGTAGGCCTTTGCAATTTGGCACAACATGGCATCCATGGCATTGTACCAAATCTATATTATTTTTCATTGTCACTAGTGACATTAAGCTCCTTCTCTTTGAAGTACTACTAGTGAAGCTTGTTCCATTTCTCTTTGAAATAGATGGACTCCTAAGTAAATTTTGTTGTAAATTCAACAATTAAATGGTGGTGCATGTAATTTCAACCTTCCATCCAAAAAGATTGCCAACTTCCATGAACAATGTAGCCACACAGCATGTCATTGAATAACTTTGTTGCAACATTTTTCCAATTGTAATTCAAGGGAGGAAGAATACAAGTGGGTAAAGTCAATAGATAAAAGGCACTTAAAGTGCCAATGCCCAAATTTGAAGTGGAATCTACAACTTGAGAATACTCCCAACTCAAGCCTTCATTACACTTTAAGTCCTTGCTATGTCCTCTTCAATAATTATCTTTGAAAGGTAGTTAAAGTTGTCCATGTGAATATAAAAAAAAATACAAAAATACAAAGATATGAGAGTAATGGATTGTCTTTGCTGGTTTGAATAAGCTCCTAGACCTTGTAAACTATACTAGCACAATTCTCATGGAGACTTTAGTTTGCCTTCTATTGTTCTTAAGATAGTTTTTCATCTAATAGTAAAACCATTGGTAAAAAAGTTACATTGTCTTCTCTAGCAATCTTGTCTCCTGAAGCCAAATACTTTGCTTTTGGGTTTCTTAGAGTTATTGTAGGCAAAGGTTTCACTCAATGTCATTTATTGACGCTTCATCACCTACTATAGCTTTGCTTGGCTCCAATTTGTCATATGTATAGGACTATTGCATGCTTGTGAGAGAGTAAGAGAGTCAACACACATATGAAGTAAATAGAATTACAAATAGATTTAATCTGTGGGTTTTTAAATTGAAAAGAGTTTGGCAATTGGCCATAGATAAACTATGCATCTCTGGTTGATTGTATCGTTTTTCTAAGTAGCATCATCACAATAAGAATTGACAAATCAATAAGATAGATTTCGGGTCATTTGCAAGCACTCAAACACAAACATCATTGCAATTCATGCAAAGAGTTGCTTCCATGAACAACTAATAAGTTATTAGGATGCCCCTAATCTTTGTCACACTAAGACATAACAAATGCTTCTAAAAATACCACCCTTTTCTATCTTTGGCAAAGGTATTATGATTTTACAACGGTTGTTACAAAACACCAAGTACCATCCACGAAGGTTTGATTCAATAGTGAGGTGCCGAGATTGAATTTCCATGTCAAATTCTCAAAGGTCCATGTCACCTCACACAATTTTCAAGATGATATGTGTCACTTTTTTACAAAAATGACTTAACCCATAAACAATGTTATGGTCATTTTTTGGTTGATGAATGAGAGAGAATCTTTGTATATAAGATAGAAGTACAACTATTCATCCTTGGAATTTTGCATAAAAAGGGGAGGTCTTGTCTAGTAGTTTGACTTTCAGCAAGTGCTTTAGGATTTTTTAAATTTTAAACCAACTATTCACACAATGCCCAAAGGGATGATTTTCATGGTCATAGGTCCATCCTTTTAGGGTTAATTTATGTCGAATCTCTTTGCTTTTCTCTCTCAACGCCTGTCTGTTCACGGAATCTCATACCCCTTCCCATGACCGTTCCTACAATCAAAACCCTTCACATTCTAAACCCCTCATACGGAACCTCTGCTGCTGAATAATCACGCTACACAATTTATCTCTACAATTTCATAACGATGCCCTCTTCAGTTTAATTCCGCATCTCGAATTCTTCAACGTCGGAATTATTAGAAACAGCGTGGTCGGGATTGATGAAAGGGCGACAGACGGTGGTGATCAGGAGCATGACCCTTCTTAAATTCGAAGTTCAGTAGCTGGGCTCTGATTCTGTGCAAATTTTCCATTATTTTCGTGGAGGTAGGCTCATCGGCTACGGAAATCTCACGCCGTTTTTTTAAAATTCTGCACGTGAATTGCATTATAATTCCTTATTTTACTGATTTTCTGATTTCAAGAGTCAACTTCCTTTTTATGCAGTTTTTTGAAGTTTGTGCTGTGAATTTTTAGGGTTTGATGATCCCTAAGCGTCTTGGGTGTGCACTTTTGCAAAGTTCATTTCCTGCAAAACTAGTGTAATGGAAGTGCCATGAAAGCTGTACCAAAATTGTGTGCACCCATGAAAGTTCTTGTTTGAAACTTTGTGGTTAGTTTTGTACTTTAAAGGACCGTCATAGATCACGAAGTCTATGGAGCGAAGCAAGTGAGGAATGTGGTAAGGCTGGAATGACCGCTGAGCTATGCAATTTGTACCATTTGGGGTGTAATTTAGAAAGGGATCTCGTAGGGTTATAAGCACAATTGCTTCCTCTATAATACCACTCTCCCATCCTTCTATAGAAGCGTAGACGCAGTTTGGGAACAGAATTCGCTTATCAGATAGATTGAATTTCACTCTTATCTTCTGTGTGTGTTACCTGTGTGAATCAGGGTTCCTGAAGATGTGATGATAACTTTGCCAAAATTGTGTCCACCCATGAAATTACCCGATTGTCTTGTTTGTAGCTTTCTATAGAAGCAGTTGGATCCAGTTTTAGGACAGAATTCACATACTAGATTGACCTAAGTTGCACTCTTACCTTGCATGTAAGGTCCTTGTGAAATTTAGGGTTTTCCTAGAGTCTAGCCCCAGCAGCGGATTGGCACTTGTTAATATGTTCTGTGGCATATTTAGTAGAATCGCCCCAAAGCTTTTCATTCTCATGGATACAAAACGTATGTTCTTCTTCCTGTTCTTTCTTCTTGGAATTGGGATCTCCTCTGCATGTGTTGAGAGCAAGTTATTGGCATGTGAGACATTACCTGTTTCGGTGAAAGCAAACAGTAGGGTGTCTTCGCTGAACAATGTACTTGATGGTCTCTATTTGCTTCAGATTGAGAGTATGTGAACTGCAGAATGTTTTGCTTATAACCGTTTACTTTGGAAACCTCTCGACTTACTTGAGAATGTTATGAAGTATTTGAAGGGAAACATGTGCTAGTTTTGTAGCGAGGACTGAAAATGGCGAGGCGGCTGATCATGGCGGAGAACCGGATGAAGATGCACGCCAAGGAGACGCCCTGGGGGAAGTATTTACGGTTGAATGAGTTGGCTAGACATAGAGCTCGGTGTCGCAAAATGAAACCTAGTATAGACGCATCTCCTCCCCATCAGAGCCCCCAACAGATTATGAATAGAGAGAGGTCGGACCTAGAACAAGGTAGTCTATATATGCGTATGAGAATTATAGGGAGTAGTGGTGTCAAACCTTGAGTTCTAGTGTGAGATTTCACTATTTCTTTTATAATTATTTCGTACTTCTTCGCACTGGTAAGTTCAAGAATTTTGTCCCAGAAATATTACCTCCCTCGTTAGAGTTTTCAAATTCAATCTGAGAATGGCTTCTTCCTGCACTACAGAAACCTCCTGTTGTCACATCATTACTGTGTTTTTTCTTTCTTTCTTCCATCTGATATCTGGACAATCTTCTATCATTCTATTTCCGAAGTGTGCAAGTTAAAAATAATAAGTGCACTTTGGAAGCTGATAGTTGAATACAGTAACGTTTAGAATAAATTTCAATCGTTCAACGGCGTAGGTTGTGATTTTCCTTTATTTTTCATTCTTTCAATGATTTAGCTCAACTCCCTGTAGATATAGAAGTGACCGCTTTTTGCCTGTGGGTTTATGAACCGAACAACTTTTCTTTAGATTTGTGTAAACCTTAGTACTTCAGAGCTCACTTCTGCTACAAGATTTTTAGCCTCAAAATCTCTGATCCTAGAAATACTACCTGTATTTTAAATCACGTTTGAGAATCGTCCCTAGTGTGTGACCGATCAAGTAGAAACGAAATTCCTTCCATTTAGTGCATGGAGATGTCTGAAGGGACTACCATTGACAAGAGTTTTCATGACCGTGGTTGCAGGTAATTTCTTCTCAAAGAGACAATTTTTTCCTCTCCTTCAAGTAGATGTAGAAACAATAATGATGAGAAGAAGGAATGAATTGTTACACCCTCACATAATCAAATCTGAAGAGAGTAATTTACCATTTTTAACAGACAGTGGAGTAATCCTCAGATCTGCGAATCTCTGCTAAGTAATTTAGTAAGAATTCAAGCATGTCAAGTGAAGATGTCTCAAGTTAGAATGATTCACTTAGAGAAAGGGCCTGTCTGGGTTGTCTGTTAAGGTAAGTCAAAACTCAAAATGGCGTCCATGGTTTGTTGATTTAAATTTCTGGGGAATTAACTTAACCTTGGGTTGTGTTATGGCTGATTTTCTGACAATTTTTAGTGCTGGGTGGTGCTGCCAACTGGATTGGCAAGTACGAAAAGGGCGTCAAAAAACTGACTGATTGCAGGCCATGGTCCGTTCCAAAGATCATGAAAACGGATCTTGCACCATTTTCCACACTGAAGATTCAGCCACGAGATGGTGAGTGATGTTGCATACTTTTCAAGAAATGCATGATTTCCTTAGCATTACACTAAAACTGTTTTTAGAGCAATTGATTTTCAAATGCTATAAATTTTTACTCTTCATGGAAAAAATTCCAGCTATGTTTGTAGAGATCTTTGTGTTTGAATAAAATTGATATCGATGCTCTTGGTAAAAAATTCATTTATCATAAATGAATAGTCTTGAGTAATTAGTCAGTATGGGTGACACTATACATTGTTTTCAGTGTAGCATTATATTAGAATCTTCTTTAGAAATTCCACTCCTAGATGTATTCTAGAAAACTTAGTCACGTTTCAGTTTATAAGACTTGTGTTAAAATGACCTAAAATCGCATTGTAATTGCTTGGGGTAGTGCACCTAGCTTTTCCAAAATACATCTAGGAAGTTTGCTACTAGTGCAAGTATAATGTAAGTGAAATGAATGTTTCCCTCTCACTACTGTACTTTTTTGGTAAAATTTAGAGAAAATTAAGAGTGATGAAATTGAGAGAAAAAGGAGAAGTAAGGGGAAAAAGAAGAGATGTAGTAAGGTACCATGTGAACGTCAAAAAGGTTGGACGATCAACTGCAATTGTAAAGACTCTAAAACATCTATATAGACTTTTATCTTCAATTTTTTTTTCTTAATTTTCTTTTATTTAAAGTCTTAAGTGCTTTATAAATCACAAAGTAGGATATATCCTTCACTTTGATTCCACTACAATGTTAAACCAATAATTACAATAGTCATCAAAATTTCCATTTAAATATTATGAATGATAACTAATAGATAGGTTGTACTTAATTGGCAGTACCACAAGGTCTTAAGAAGAGTGAAAAAGAACTATGTAAGGACACCTCAACCTATAGATTTCCTAATTTTTGTTGAAATTTGCAAGGTATGATAGTTCTTTTATACAAAATTATCTCTCATGTCAATTTTTAGTTTCGTCTACATTAAAGTCCACTCACTTAAACCTCTAGAACCACAATAGTTGCAAATTTTTTCAAAATTTTCTTAAAATACCATGTATAGAAAAACAACACTTTAGTTAATCACATGATAAGCCTCAATAGGAGTCTTCACTTTGCTCTTACATGTAATAGTTGTATCTAGAACAAGTATCTACATTAGTATTTATGGTTTGTTTCATAGTAAGATCGTCAAGCAGTTAAATTTAATGTGTGAGGATGTAAGTGTTGTCTCAAGATTTGTCCGATGGGAGACTCAACATCAGACAGGATAAAAGAAAGAGAATTTGAATTGATATGATTTAATTAAAATAGAATGTGAACAAGAGCCCCTATAGGTAAGCTTTTGTTAATAACTTAACAATTTAGGTAAGCAATTCAAAACACCAAACTTGTTAAAAGTGCATAAATTTCATTTTGCAGTTCTTTCTTCTTCATTATTCCATTCCACAATATTAGATCCATAGTGCTTCTAGTGAAGTAATCCAAGCTAGTGGGGATCATGGTCTTTATTTTCAAAAGGGGCTTGAAAAGAATTTTACACTTAATGCACACCTTTGAGAAGTCACACAACTCTAACAAGTAAGGAGCAATAGAAATTATTGACAAAGCTTGTATAAATAGCAACCCCCAAACTTATAGTTTCTTGTGTGTCAATGTCCATGTTTTAGATAAGATGCGAGTAATTGAGAAAAGTATCATGGATCATAGACAGAGGATAAGAGAAATTCAAAAGGGCCCTTCTGTTTACCAACCTCAGAAGAAAACATATCTTAGTCGAGGTGAAGCACCATGGAATCACAGGTAATTGTAAAACTATGTAAATAACATTATGAGCTATTCTAGTAGGGTCCTTTACATGCCACAAAATAAAGATATGTTAGTGAGGTTCCAAGTGGAGTTTTTATTAAAAAATTCATTACCATCTATATTGGAGAAGGATATTTCATCTTCTTATAATGTGTCATAGAATGCCTTACAATACAAGTATTTGGGTCTTTAATGTTAGTAAGAGTGATTCAAATACAATGCACCATAGCAATGGGGTTGTTTTGAGCTTTCATCTTTCAATAGTTATATAACCTTGTAACCTAAAGCTGAACTTGAAAAGGGGGTCACAACTAATCTCAATGACTGTTAAAGCATATTTTTACTATTAACAAACATAGGTTGTAATTTTTGTATACTTTGCTACTTTCTTTAAAACTTCCTAAAAGACTCATTTCAACTCATACAAATATAGCCACTGTTAACCATTGAGGCACTAGTGGTTAATTCTTTCCTTTGTTTGTTAGAGTTTTAAAATAAGTGTACCAATGATTTACACTAATAGCACCTAAGTATACTTATTATTATTATTAAACACAAATTGTTTTTATTGGATCTCATTGGCAAGTGAGAGGATTTCAATGCACTTGAGCATGTATTACTTGAACATTGTATGAATAAATTATTGTCTAAAGCTATATCAAAAATCAACACCAAACTCTTCTTTGCTCTCATATTTTGAAAGTCCACATCTTATGTAATCAATATCTAGGTTTTAGTGTCACCTTTGGGTTCAAATGTAAGTTTCACATGTTGCACTATGATGATTATTGGTGCACTTACATTAGTACAAATAGGGTATAAGATTAATTATGCTTGCCTCTGGTGGTTGGGGGTTGCAAATGGACAGACCTGCAGAAATCCACACCGTGGATGAGAAGCTGAAGGAGATAAGAAAGTGGGCCATGAGACACCGCCCCAAGACTACCCCTGCAGCACCAACTGGTATTATGGCGTACCTCCCAGCAGTCTTTGCCCCTCCGGCACCGGAACCTGTTCTCACACCTATTTCACCTATCACAGAAGGTGCCCTACTTTGCTCCTTTTTCCTTGCTCTAAATTTTTTCCAGCTTTTTCCTGCGTTTTAAGTAGGTGACATTTGCTATTTGGTAGTCAGAAGAAAAAACATTGAGGGAATCACACTTGAAAGTGTCCGAACAATCATCTGAGCGTGGTTCATGTTACGAAATCGCAGAGGACGCTGCAAGAGACGCTCAGCTGGCTCAACTCAAAGAAGTTCAGGAGGCTGGTGATCCTACCTTTTGAAAGGTACAGGTACTCTAATTTCTGTATGTTCAACAGAATGTTGGTAATTCTGTTTTCTGAGCGAGTACTTTTTCAGTTAGTGTACACTGTATTGGTAAGAGAGGGGCTCGAAATCCAAAGAACATTGGAGCAGATTTACACTCTGGGACTCTGGGTCCTACGCTCATGCCCGCTGTATTCATCAGGAACTGAAAACCCCTGTTGATGGCATTGATGGTAGACAAGGAAGTTATTTCTTCCCCAAAAGGACTGTCACAGCAAGTGCCTCATTAGCAACATGCAGTTTGTTGTAAACTACTCACAATGGTCCCCGATCGTGACATTCTAAAGCCCTTGTAAATTTGGACCTTTTCTTTGAGAATCAAAATGCGCATTGCGTTATAACATGTTTGGACCATAATCAAAATGCGCATTGCATTGTAAACGTGAATTATATTAACATTTTTCTTCATTCAATCCAAGCCGATATGCAAACTTTAGCTACACACTTGATTTACTCAGCATGATGGATTTGATTTTTGGGAGCAACTGAGGGCCTCTCAAAGGAATTAGTATGAAGGCCTGATGAATGCAAACCATGACCGAAATGGCAGGTTCATACATACCTTG
Organism: Climacium dendroides; assembly: GCA_950106755.1. Lineage (NCBI taxonomy): Eukaryota > Viridiplantae > Streptophyta > Bryopsida > Hypnales > Climaciaceae > Climacium > Climacium dendroides. The sequence continues at coordinate 24,460,499 of OX467091.1, forward strand.
CCATCTCTTATGGGATGCGCTGTTCCTTTGGCTCACTTTTTTCACAATTCCTTGAGAGCATGCTCACATTCTGAGACCGAGAATGATAATTCCCTCAAGAGGAAGGAAAATCTCTGCGCAAACAGCAACCACTAGCAGGACATTGCATAGCCATCAGATTAACACAATATAAAGAGATGGGCGAAGGTCCAAATATGTACAACAATCAGGGCATTGGTAAGCAATCAAAGGTCAAGATGAGAAATAAATACACATGCAAGCGCACAATGGAATGGTGATCAGCGCTTGCGTTGGCTCATAATTTTCATAACAATAATTCAAACGCTTCAACGCTGATTTTTTCAACATTTCAGTGATCTCTGGATATCTAGAGGATAAATTGTTATACTAGATGTATGATAGGCTTAGGGTCACGCTTGGGAACTAAAAAAACTATGAAATGCTAGATGCTGCTCAAGGAAAAAAGAAGGAAGAAGCAAACAAAAGCAAGCCGATCTTTACAATGGAGTTAATCAAGTCTCAAAGTTAAAACTATCTAATCCACCTTAAATCCGTGAACATTTGAATTGTGCTGGAACCAACTGCTAACATGTACAAGAAAAAAACTTCAGCAATCTTATGTTTCAGAAATCCCATCTTTCTAATTGCACCTCCGCCTCTGCCAGGTCTTTTTGTGCCTTCTTCCGCCGGTAAAAAATAGGACAGTCTCGGCTGCAATTCAAAAACAAGGTAAGATATTTGAATCCTTTCCAAGTATGATGGTTAGACATCACACGTAAGAGACAAGAATTAAACAAGGCAATTCAGCGATGTATGAGGTGAAACTGTGGCAAGCAGATAAGAACCGAGTCAAATAGCATATACAAACCTTGTGCACAAAACATCTTGGTGTAAAGAGCCTTGGCAGCGTTGACATTGTGTCCAGAGTCTTCCAAATAGCTGCTCCAGATCTCTCACTACACAAGTAGGTACACCCAGCTAAGTAGAGGATATTAAGACTTAGTGCAGACTGTCGCAAGCAATTGGAAGACTTCAGGCAGACATGAAAATATCAGGCAACTAGATATGAAATATCACAAGACCATTTCTCATGTATTGCAGCTCTAATCGCAACAGGTGTTTGCTACATTCAGGGATGAGGATAAAATAAAGAAGAAAAATCTACGAGATTCAGGGGCAGTGTATATACCGTTCGCAACTGTCTTCTGGTATAATTCAGCTTCACGGCTTTTACAGTGTTTGCACAAGATCTGATCCTCGTCACTGCAGGATGATTAAAATAATAAAAAGCTTCAAGATCTTCCAGTTACAAACAAAGGCATGAAAGTCAGAACCATGAGATACATGTTACTACTTTGATGCTCCAACTACGAGATCATTAAGGCACACTGGTGCTCAATATAGTAAAGCACACACAAAACTAAGATACTACATTTCACATATTGCATACAGAAAACGAGAATCTTCGTTAAGCATCCGGTCAGTGATCACATGGGTTACCTGATTGGGGTTCTGCAGCCAGCGCAGCTAACACGCTTCTTTGCAAATTTCATAATGCCGCTGTTGGAAGGAGTGGATATCGAGACTGATCGAGTGTGCGCTCCATGAAGTAATTCCTTGCTTGCATTTTTAAGAATTGGATCAAACAGTCGCAAGAGCGGCTGGTAACCAAGGTGCCCAGACGTGAGTTGAACAGTCGCTTATGCAAATCGAATTTTCTTACTGGTCATACATTGTAAGTCTTCTGAATATTTCTATGTGATTGACAATCCAACAGGGTAATCTTCATAATACAGCCCTTTACCACAGAATCCAAAGTTTTTGTACAAATGCCTCAAAACGCCATCTATTCCAAGTATTAGAAGAAAGGATTTCTTTTTGGAGCTAAAAGCCCATAATGAAGACACACCTTGCTGAGTTGATTATCAAGGTAGTACTGTGGATCGATTGGAATGTTATTCTCCAAAACATAAATTGGATCCTCTGACTTCTCATATGCCTGTAAGACAACAGATTGTTGTAAGTCTCCAGTAAAAAATTCACAACTTTTATTTTCTTAAGAAAATCAGCAATTACAACATTAGACACTGGCAATCGAGTGCTGATATTTCCAAGTACAGAGTCCACAAGAATTTCACGTGAAATTTCAGACGGTGATACCTTTGCACCCTTCGCCGCCTTGATGATAACATAAGGCACACGATCACCAACATTGGGGGCAGTTGCAGCGTCCCGCTGAATAAGAAAGAACATATACACACACGAAACAGGAGACACGTCATTTCAAAGACACATTTATACTAGAAAGTACTTGGTGAAGTGGAATTGCACCAGAATGGATAATGACCAAAAATCTAACCTACAGAGGCAAGGAATTTCACACGTCTTCAGGAGGTCTACACTTAATTGCAAACGCCTTGAAACAAAATTTATATTATTCTAGGAATGAACCATTGAAATATCAATACTACAAAGCCTGAGAAGCAATGTACTTCATCCCACCTTGCGCATCCGTTCAGCTAGCTCAACATGAGCAGTCTTGTTTTCATAAGCATCTCCTGCCTTTGTCAACCCCTGCAGAGTGAATAACAAGGCCCCAGTGACAAGACACGAGATGAATGAGACACCATGAAGTGCTGGATATTTGTCCTTATCAATGAGCTCTGCTTGGTAATAAAGACATCCAATGAAAGACAGCAAGAGACATCCAAAATACTAAATATGAATGCACTCAGAGATGTAAACCATACCTTTGTGATGACAAGAAGGGACAAATCCATTCGATTCATGAGCAAATCAGAGATAGTATTCTTGACATATTGAATGGCTCCAGGGATGTCTCGGTCAATGAGGATTTTATGAAGACATTCAGTGACCAAGTTCTTGACAAGCAGACAGTTGTCTCTCCTCACTGTTTCGATTCCTGCATCATCATCGTCCATTTTTCGCGTAGAGTTAGGATCGTTTTTAATTCTATGTATTGTTTGTGTATGTATGTATTTAAACTGAAATCCCAAACAAATCGAGGTCCAATATATCTGATCCTCGTTCAACTGAATTTCCTACATATCTCACATACGGGACTCATAAATGGCATGACGTGTCGCTCCACTGTCACTCCTACTGACAAGAAGTAAAAATTGGAGCGCTCTTCATGATGGCCATCAACAATGCAAATTCCCTCTGACTTTGACCAATTATCTTCATTCATACCTTTCGTGTCCATTTTATCGTATTTCTCTGGTTTGGTCCACAAGAGTCCGGCATATCTCTTTTTGCTGATGAGTAAATATGGCCAATAGACCTTCTCGAACTCCAATTTTATAGGCTGTTAAAAAACACAAAAGAGAGATAAATAAGCAACAAAACCCTCTACAAATTGATAATGAAAACACAATGTTCAAACCTCCCAGTCCATACGGCAAAACCTGGAAAGATACTCTTGAAACCCCCACGATCACTCTTCAAAAACTTGGAGGGCAATCTCTTTACAATTGTTTACATACACTAATACAATCTGAGAACCTAAACTACTACATTGGGGGAAGTCTTGCTGAAAATGGCAATCACTGATAAAAAAAATTCAAATAAATAGATTAAAAGGTCCCAAGCAGTACCTTCGTAAACGTATCACTAATCTGCTGTGCTGCCTCCCTCCCTAAATTCATAGCTTCATGGACATCAGGACTTCCAAACTGCACCATGACCGAATCTGTGTCTCCATAAATAACCTGGTCAACCAGCAGAGAAGTCTCACTCAAGATCAATTACAATTCCAGCACAGGATCGAGAAATACAAGTATCAGTTGTAGGAAAATTCAAAGATGGATATCTGCGGTATCACTTCGAACCACAAGTCCGTGTCTCATTCGTCTTTCATCGATCTTCCAGAGTGACGAGAGTATTGATAGTTCAAACAGCTAGTTCCCATCGAAATGCTGATCATAGATAGACTGGTACTCTTAGCACAAGAATCGTCCGGCAAACTATGGGAACAAGAGATATGGATCATTCCTCTTACCTCAGCATCATACTTGTAACCGTTTACTGTAGTAAATCGCTCTTGGACCAATTTCTTTGTATGATCTATCATCTGACGTCCTGGAATCCACAGGCCACCAATTAGTCTATCAGGAGCCAATCAAGATCAAGGTCAAGCTGGATTTCATACTTGATGCTCCTTAACCATAACATCTAGTTCAAACTTTATACAACAATGCTAGAAAATGTAGATCTCAAAGGAGCTTAATCACTTGAGATATGAAATGTAAGACTACCAGGTCAGCATTTAATGAAGGATCAAAAGCAAGAAAGAAGGGATACAAAGAACTCTAAAAATGTCGGGTTTCTGATCTTTACCAAAGCTGGTAACACTGGAGGAGATTTCGAGGCATGGCAACTGCCCAATGGTTGCCCCCGTGAATCCATAGACTGAATTTGCACTTATCTACAATCATTCACAATGTTGAGAAAAAATCTTGCCCCTCTTCCAAACTCACGGGTCCTAATTCCAATGAAAAAGATTACATAATAGCATGCTCTGTCTCCAAAAACGCTCTAAAGCACTTGAAATTTCATTAATAACCAAAAGTAAACGTATTGCAAGCACCTTGAGTGCAAGCTGCCGTCCATCCAGCACAGCCTTTTCAAATGGATCCGTTGCTTCCTGTTAACAGAAACAGATGCACTATAATTGCATGTGCAGGATACATGAACGAAGAAAGGAGAAGGAGGATTGAAACAGACAGAAATAGAGGATTCTGTGAAAGCCTTTACTTAACATATAAAAACCCAGATAAGGACTGCACTTTCAATTAATTCAAGGGCCAGAACAAGGACAAACTACCAGTTGCACACCACAACAATGAGGTCAAGCCATACTAGAAGAGGCCAACCAGCAGGAAGATCCTGTAATCAGCACATCATTATGTAACTGCAGTACACGAAATATAAAATATGAATATATTAACCTTTAGATCAGCTTTTGCGAGCTTACGAGCAGCAAGTAGCTCTTCAAGAATCTCGGGCAGTATTCCCTACAACAATTAAAAGGTCATTTCCAAGCCTTCGTGCATAAAAAGATGTCCCAAACCAAGCAAAAGCAGTGGACACTAGCCAAGTTTCAAGACACAAGATCTCTAAGTGTGGGCCACAGGCAACACGTCAAATTACAGTCGAGAAAGAGAATTGGTGATTTCAAGACACCAAAACCAATCTATGTTACGAGTATCACTGACACTAGTTCCAAGCAACATCAATAAAAAAAAATGGGTGCGAGAGCGACAGGATTAAAGATCTTTAAGGACTTGGACGCCATCTAACCTTTTCCAGAGAGGACTTGACAAACATTTCTCCAGATGGAGTCTTGATCACCTCTTCTGGTGCCAGTTTCAGCCTCTGTTGGTCCTCTGTCCTGACCTGGGAAATCAATCAGATCAACTTGCTTATCTGAGAGATTATCATGATACAGACATCAACAAACTAACATAAGGAAATGAAACAGTCACATTTTGGACCCATAATTGGAGACTCTCCGTTTCCAGGAGCAACGCAGACAACTTCCTCATCACCAGACAACTACATGCAGACAATTTAGGAGCCTTTCTCCGTGGCTATGAGAACGCTTAAGGCTTCAGTACAAATGAATGCCACATGTCTAAGGAATGTTGGACTTCGAAGGGTACCAAAGTGCAGTAACAAAGATTGTAGGCCATCATGATGGAGGGGTACAGCGATGCAAAATCCAAAGTAGCAATCGGCTTGTCATAATAACCAGCTTTGGCATCCAATACCTGTCAAAACAGAACCTTGTGAACTCATTGATTTTGGTCCTTCAGAAAATAGGGACAGAATGTATGCACCAGGATAACAAATACCAACATATTTAAAAAGTCAAATATAGACTTACTGTGGCTCCTTCAAATCCCTCGCCCGCTCCTGATCCTTGAGATTTGACATTAGGCAATACAAAATTCCTTTGCTTTGCTTTTCTTAAGAGCTGTGATAAAACCTGCCACAAATGATGGAACATCAAGAAAAACGGGATGAAAACTGCAGTCTACGACACTACCATCAATTAATGAGGGATTACACATGTGACGCTGCTAAACCTTTGCAGAATTAAGACTAAGAAGTATGATTCATATAACCAAACTCTGAAGGCGCATTAGTTGATTTCCATGACAGCATTTCCTACCAATATTTGTCCTACCACGCAATCCAATCAGACAAAAACTCAAAAGATGATAATGTAGCTTCATGATGCCCCACCTTGATACTCTGGCCCCTCGCAAGAAGGAAGGATATTGGAACACCCGTAACACGAGCCATCTCAACATAATTGTATATATACATAAGCTTGTCCAGTAATCGCTGTGGAAGATACGCATCCTGATTTTGAATGAGCATGTCTCAAGGTCAGTTCAAGGTCTGAAACTTCAATCTTCAAGCTTTTGCTAGAACCATGGCCTATAGAACCAATCAAACAAAAACTATAGCTGAAAAAGTTTAATAACCACTACTTCACAAGTCATTGGATTCAGATACGCATACCTTAAGACAATAAACCGCCAACCTTCGTCGAGTTTCAGAATTGCCATTCTGCAGATCGGATATAATAGAGTGATGCACATCCTCCTTCTGCTCCCCAGAAATTACAAGAAGTTTAAATCATCACACACATTCACTCACCACGGTATGAATTTAGTACGAGAGATTTAAAACTCCATTCAAAATTTGGTTCAACACGATGTGATGACAGGAAGGGTGAATACTAGCCAAATACCTGCTCTCCCAGAAAGTGAGCAGACACTGAGTTCAATGAGTAAGAACTAAGTTTGTAATCCCTTTGTATGGCCTGCGTACGACGTTTTCAATATAAGAGAGAAGAAAAGTAATCAAATCTCACCAATTTGCAGATAAAAGCCAGACAGTGTATTAAAGTAATTAGTAAATAAGAGCTAACACCAAACGACAGATAGACATGTGAAAGAGTACCTGCATAAGATCAAATTGAACCCGTCCCTCAATCGTCACTTCTTTACTTTCTCTGATCCCATATTGCCTGCAATAACAGCCATCAAGAACAAAATATTATGGGACAACGAGGTGATTCTAGAACAGAAACATAAGAACACTTCTCCAGGATATTTATGATTAAGCCTCTGTTGGAAGATCAAATATAGATGTTTCTCGTGAACCTGCGTGATAAATATTAATCAGGCCAATCGATAATACCTTGATGAAAAGGATGCATCCCTCATACGAACTCGACTATTTTTTATGCGACCAAGTATGGGAAACTCAACCACATTCAACTTCTGTGCCCTCTGCCAGAACAACACCAAATAACAACAAGCGTGAGGTTTGTGGAGACGACAACGCAAGAAGAGCAGTACATAAGACCTGAAAAGGATAACATTAATGGATGCAAATCTTGCAGAAACAACTCAATTGCACGAGGAAAAGGCAACGTGATTATTATGATCAAAAGAATTTTCAAGGGGAATGCGCAGAGGGTTGATTGAATAAAGGGTATTGATCACAAAGTGTCGATCACTATTATCAAGTAGCGGCAAGGAAGGAGCTTGGTCGAAAGTGCATGGCTGCGCCCCTTACCTCAATAAGATAGGGGAGGTCAAATTTGCAAATATTATATCCAATGATAATATCAGGATCGACTTCTGCGACTAACTCCTGCCAATGCACCAACACGATTAATGCTTCAACAACGAATACCTCGTTGCAATGTATAACTCTGCCGGCTACGCCATTCTACAAATAATCCACGACCAATTACCGAGTCACTCGGTGACTGCAGAAGGCAGTACTAGTAGCCTCTATGAGTTCAGCGCTCAGCAACTGTGAAATTGTACGAGAAAAAGTCAAGAAAGCAAACCATACACACTGATGAATTAAAAGTTGTGGTCGAGTTCAAAAGAGAAATCAGTCCCATGAAACATTGCACTATGCTAAAGAGCATTGGCCTTACCCTCCAAGCAAGAAGGACCTCCTTCTCTGAATCGAATGACGTGACGTCAGCACCAACAATGGGTGAGCAGGACTTCAGAGTCATAACATTCTTCACCATAGGTTTCTCCTCACCTTGCACTGTCACCAAGTTGGCAATCTAGCCCAATCCAGCAAGTCGAAAAAACAGTCAACTAACAATGTACAATGTTAAACCTCTTCACCAAACAAGAATAAAATACTTTCTAGACAGTTTGTGCGCCAAGAAAAGAGAGAAAGCTCTGAAAAACAAGACAAGGACAAAATTGGTCTGCACAGAACGACATATGCTACATGTCATCATAATAATCGGATCACAACAACTGACTTTCTCCTGTTCAGCGACAGCCCTTTCTAAGGACAAGTTCTGAGTTAGATTCAACTTTGATGTTTACCTGGATGACAGGATCATGCTCTGGCTCTGGAAAATGACCTTTTCTTCCCGCACACTCAATGTCGAAGCTTAAAATTCGAAATGGAGCCATCTTTGAGTACTGACCCACTGATTCATGGCTGACAATCTTGTTGTAGCTGTATGCGAAGTCAAGGAAAAATCCTCGTAAGGACTGCATACTCTCTAAAGAAATAAGAACATTCCATCATCCTCTATCCTACACCAGACTGAGTGAGGATGGTGGATTTCGTCGAAAGATTTAGCACTGCCCTATAGCAAACATTATCATTACCTTCATGGAATCCACTTAATATTTGGAAGTAACAAGCTCTAACTGTAGCATTTCCGAGAGTGAAGCGGGCAAAAGTCAGGTTACAAGAAATGCAGCACAACAAAATGGTCCCGTTAGCAAAACACGATTTCTTCCATCTACAGGGTAGGATACTGTATGTCCAATTCCAACTGACAATAGGACAATTGTCTCGGTCTCTTGCAGTAGGCTCCAGCAGGAAGCTCAACCCAATTTCCACCAACAATGTCGCAATCAATCATGAATCGAAGTGCAAATAGCACGTTGCTTTCATAAGTTAAGAAGCACCGGTGACCAATGCCATCTATATTGATACCTTTCTCCAGAATTCCTAGCGCAAAGAAACAACCAGACACGTTAAGCCATAGTTTAGTAAAGTCGAAAACAAATAAACTGAATATAAATTTAAAACACTGAAACGGATGAAGGGGCTTAATATGCCTGGTTGCTTCAAATCTAGCCCAAGTCCTTGGCAGAGGCCATGACTTATTGACTCATTCAATATCAAAATGAAAGATAAGAGTTGATTATGAATTCGTACCTCTACAACCAGCCACCATAGTCGGCAAAGCAACAACAATCTTCAAGAAGGATCTAGCTTTCTGCACTTGGTAGTACATTACACTGCGCTTCTGTACAACCTCGATCTTGGTGATGAAATTCTGCGATTTGCTATTCCTATTCGCCTCTCGCATGCGCGTCTGTTGCATGTGCATTTTACATTACTTTCATCCTTAGTAAGTGATCAGGAACCTTAGTTTCTCAATAAAAACTAATCAGACGCTTTAAAGACCATTTCAATTCGCACATTCTCAATCCCAATCACAGTGCACTATTTGATAGATAAGTGCACTTGAGGTAAGAATCGACACATTACAGCAGTCCCGCCTCAGATTTTAAAACACTGATCAGGCAGAACTTAACCAGACAGCGTACAAACCTCCTCACCTCCAACGTGTTACGAAAGTTAGGAATATCGTCCGGCTCAATGCCATCGAGACAGCTGATGTAGAAATAGGGTTCAAAACCATGCACATTGCAGCAAACGCTATTTCCTGGACAGTTTGGGAAATAGTAGCAAATATAATATTACAACCAATTCGCAAAGGAAAGGACAGCAGGTACGCAGCAGAATTCTGAAACCCTAGCCCTGGGTAAACACTCCTTCCCCGGAAAGACAGCACCTATGACATTCATATTGACGAATAATTATAACCACTACCAACGCCATCCTCCTAAGATCCAAATTGGCCGTCATAATTGACAGTCTTTGAAGAGAGCAACAGGAAATCAAAACTATTTCAATTAAAGTGGAGTGATATCACCTGCTTGCGTCACTCCAAACATGCGAAGCACTGCAGCCGGTCCACTTCTGTGAGGACAGAGTTCTTTGTGGCTCTCCCCGATGATGTAGTCGATCTCAAGCTGCTGAAACACTGACAATATAAACTCTCCTAACTTGTGAGATACAGGGCTTAAGTGGTATGATCTCTTCGGGAAATCACACAAACATTTTTATCGACAGTTATTCCACCCTACAATTGGAACCTCACAGAGAATTCTGCTCATTCTACTTCCAAATCCTCAAATGCTGCTTGTGCATGTAGCTCAAATACACAAACAGTGCGAGTTGACATAGAAGGAAGTGCGTACCTACGCTACTCTTCTGAGTGTCGAAGTTAGCAACAGCAGGGCGTCTCCATTTGGTGAAAAGAGCAGCTACAGCAGCTCGAGACTCCTCCACCTCTCCGTCACGCAACAGCGTCTCTTCCAAAAACACATCCTCGTCCTCTTCTTCCAAGCTATCCGGAGGCGCTATAGGCGGTGGAGGCATTCCCTGACCGTTCGCTTGCATCCGCTTCGACGGTGGAAAATTGGCGTGCACGCCGTTCCGTTTCTTTGCATCCATTGAATGCCACTCCCTCCCCGAGCTAAAACAAAACGGCGAAAGAATCCGCTTACGAAACCGCTAACGAGCATACATCATCTCCCTGTCCAGATTCGCCTACGTCCTTGTCTTCACCGCAACCACCTCCAAGCACAAAAAACTCTCGGCCAAAATCCAAATTCTCAACCAAAAACTACGAGATGATCTCCAAAAAATTCGAAGAAGAAGAAAACTCTGTAAATTGCCTTAAAACGGCGTGATCAATTGGCACGCATTCATCAAATGCAGCGGCGATGATCGGCGAAAAAACACGAAAATCTAGAGGCGGAAAACAGAGTAAAATCGGAGCTGCAGAGGAGACTGACTGCTTTCCCGCCATGCTCTTCTTTGATTTAGGTCCTGGGAGAGTACGCGACTCTTATTTGGATGAATATCTACATTCGTTCATGGATGATAGTAGTGACGTTATTCATCCATCCGCTTGCGAATCCGCTTCAGTGTGTGTTTGAATCAGGGCTTTTTTTTGGCTTTCTAAGGTAACAGTTTCAGAAATCGCCCACGTAAGAGCTGAAACTGAATTTTGGGGAGGCCAATCTTCTAGAAATAATTTTCAATAAATTTTCCTAAAGACAAGTGGAATTGGCATCTAACCTAAGTCGTTTCATATTTTTTTAGAGCTTTGTGGAATTAGTTATAAAATTTTGAAGTTGAAATGGCATAGGGTTCTAAAATCATCCACCTCCTAAAATGTACACTTTTTGTACATTGTTGAAAGCTATGAAAAAGAAACATGTACATATAGTGTAAATTTTGAGGATGTGGGTAGCTTTAGAGCCTGTGCAATTTCAGAGCCTATTACCTTAAGTGCAAGTTTGCACCAGGAAAAAATAATTTGGCTACCAAATGGCAACAAACCATTAGTTATTTCTCTAGAAAACTTAAAATTAAAAAAAAAATTGATGAAATCACCAAATTATGGATGAAAATAGAATTATGGACATGCAATATGTACTAAAGCAATATTTTCTATCCAACATATGGATGAATGTTGAAATTTGGAACACCACTAAAATATTTTATATCACCACTTTTACACTTCATAAAAAAATGAAAAAAAAAATCCCAATTTGAATCCTTCCTCCCATCCAACCAAAAGTAGATGCACTCTGACTGGTCAAATTTGTTTATAACTTTCAAAATATTTCTAATTTTGTTTTAAACTTAAAAATAAAGTCCAATAAGTTATGTTTTCACTCCACTTCAAAACTTTGAAAAAATCTAAAATGCCAATGGGTTATTTCAATTTGAAGCTCTACATGTTAAAATCCAAATATCACAATATTATATTTTTTATTATATAAATTCTTCTTTTTAAATGGTTTCAAGTTTAAATTCTAAATATCTGTTTTCTTATTCTAACCTTCAAATTTGGTCGAAATTCCAATTTAGTCTAAAATATATTCTAATTGCTATTTTTTTATGTACGTATTACAATTTAAAAAATGAAAGTAGTTTGATTTCTCCACCAAAAACTTTAAAAAAATAAAACTGAATAGAAAAAGTGTTTATTCTCACATGCAAATAATCAAAATGTTATCAATCAATTATACAAATGCTAAATTTAAGTTGATGGTGATGATTTGACAAAAAGATCATTAATAAGGATGTTTGCGGGTGTGAATAATAAAACAATCACTTGAAAAGTTTTTCTATTCACTTTTATTTTTCAAACTAATTGGATTGTTTTTGGTATGTTTACCACTTTATTTTATTTATTGGTTTTAAATTTTAAATTTTAAATTTATTACCTCATTTATTACAAATAAATAAATATTTTTTTTAAATGAATAGATGATGCATATATAACAAAAATATAATTTTCAAACTCAAATATGAATTAAAACGCTACATTATGCTCAAAAATGAAGTTTGACCATATGGCATTGGAATTGATCCTTCAAAGGCAAAGTACAAAATGTTGTGCTATCTATTCCATGGATGAAAAATGTTTTGAAAAGTGTATTTCATTTGACTAATATTCAATCACAAAGTTTGAGAGAAGCTAGTGCAAAGCCAATAAAAGAAGAATTTCCTACATTAATCATTGATATAAATAGGTTGGAGGATTCTCTTAGATTTCCCCCCTGAGTGCTCCTACATCCAATTTCTAAATGATGAACAAATTAAACTCTTGGTTCCTTCTCATTCTACTTGGATGAAAGTCATCATAACTCGTGGGTATATTTTATTAAGTTGTTGTTCTATCTAATGGTTGGATTTGATGTTAATAGAGTATGTATTTTTCTAAAATTACAAGTATGAAGAATGTCAAGTGGTTGACCAGAATTGCATTTACTTTAGTTCAAAATTTTAGTAGAATGATTGGATTTGCAAAAATGACGATATAGATTTTAAGAATACAAAAATTCAAAAAATCATCATGTCAAGAAAAACTCACTTCAAAAGCATTCCAATAAATTTTACTCATAAAATGATAATATTTTGCTTATAATCAAGTTTAGAAGGAATTTTGAAATTCTCCTTTCAAAGTTTATAAAAAAAATATTGGTGATAGCATTGGTGAATCTAACCATACAGATGGAATTTGAAACTTAAAATCTACAACTTTTATTTGTAAATGAATTCTAAAATATTCTTCCAAATAGTATTTTATGATGGATTTTTCCAAATCATCAATTCTAGATAAGACTCATGATATTTGGAGATTAATGTGACTTTTTTATTGACTTCATTATTTTTAGTTCAAAGGCAACCCAAAAAAGTACTTGAATGAAATTTCATTGTGATCCTTTCCAATTCCCAATTCAAATCCATTCACTGTACCCAACAAACTCTTGTTTCAAATCATATTTAGGCACTTCCTAAGCTCAATTGAGAAGTTGGATTCTAGGTATCAACTCAAGTTTTGTTTTGTTTTTTATATGCCAATCATGAATTTTTGGATAGAAGGCAATCATTTGTAATTTTTCACATCACTTCAAAAATTTCACATTTATTACATCAATTTTCATGTTAATAATCTTTAAACTTCAAAACAAGATATTTGTACTACATCTTAAGTCTTCAAAACAAGATATTTGTACTAGATCTTAAGTCTTCAAAACAAGATATTTGTACTAGATCTTAAGTTTTAGATCTTAAGCACTCCAAAGTTCATATTTTAGATGAGAGAAGAATAATTTTTTATCAAAATGGAGTAATTAACATTTTTGTTCAAAAATATATTTTACAAACAAATTCAAGATTTGTTCTTTTGAATACAATTGAGACAACCCTATTTTAAAATTTGTAATGAAGTTCACCATTCTAATCTCTTTCTTGATTTTGTCACACAAAAGTAAATCTATTGCTATTGTAGAAACATTTTCTACCTCTAAACTACAACAATGACAAACACTAAAATTTAATGCATTAGCAATACATAAATTAAAAAATAATTTTTCTTTGAAACTTCAATTCCCAAAGTTTAAGGTTTTTCACACTGCAATGATTGACAAAAACTAAGTACAAAGCTGAAACATTTTCATTCAAACAATCATACCATAAGCATCAATGGACAAAGTCTAAAAGTCGATGTATGGAAGTTGTAGTGTGCAATATGCTACATGTTACTATGGAAGTTTGAAGAAAAAATTAGTTGTGATTTGAAAGAAAATTGATTTCAAAGTTAGCTATGTCTAAAACTCAATTTCTTCAATTTGAAATTACTTTATCTTTTCCCAATTTTTTCTTAGAACTCCAAAAAAACTTTTTATACCTTCAGTTGGCATGTTGGTATACATTAGTTCAAATTGTTGTATACAAAAAATGAAAGAAATTAACAATTATAGAATTTAAAATATCAATAGTTTGACAAATTAATATGCAAATGATATTGGTTCTCACAATATTTGGATTTTTTTTTGGAATTGAGAGCACAGGATAGCATTAGCTATTGTAGAGAGAGTATAGATTGCAATATGAACCATTTTTACATCTTTTTGGCTTTGTATTTGAAATATTTGTTGAATTGAGCAATGTGTTTAATTTATATTTTATATCCATTTAATGCTTTTTTAGGTTTAATTTATTTGTTCAAATATTGGAGTTCAGCATGTACATAATTGATCCAACAAATCAAAAATAAATAAATTATCATTGTCAATATTGTTAAAAAGTTGAAAATTGGCATCTTTTAGTATTGGTGTTCAATTGTGCAACTAGTCACTTGCCTCCAAATTATGATTGTCTCTTGCTTTCTTCTAACATTAAGTAGGTTTGCAGTTGATCCAATGTTGGAAAATTGCCTAGGCTAGTATAGTTCTACAACTAGTATTCAAAACTTTTAGGCAAGGATTTCATGACAATCTGTATGAGATTTGAGTTGTCAATTTTGACTCCAATTTAACTAAGCTAAAATTCATTTATATTGTGAAAAATAAGCCTCTACACCCAAATCTTCTAAGAAAGGAATGAAAGCCAGTTTGTTTTTGAAATCAAATTTGCGACTATCATTATCTATCTCAAATGATCTATACAACAATTTCCATAGACTTTTGAGTTCTTGAAATTTTGTAAGTTGAGCTAGAAGTGTTGGTTTGATCGACATTGTTATAATATACTATACAATTAGATCCAATTCATTTACAAATTGCCTATTTGAGCCATTCAAAGATTTGTATATAAAATATAAATAAAATTGGTATTTTTTATTCTACATAATTAATACTCAATTCTTACCCAATCGCAATTAAGAATACCAAATTTTAGTTTCCAAGAAGCAAAATTTCATTTTTGGTGAATTATCGAAGTCAAATTTCATGATTTTACACAATATTTTATTGAAAAAAATTGGTGGTGAATTTTTTTAATTCAATTGCATAGATATGTAGGGAACATCCATATTCACATCTTTCATGCTAAAAAGCACCCCTTTAGTAACCAAGAAATGATCTATGAAGAGTTCAATGAAAAATGTCATATGACTAAACTTTAAAGAAATGGATATCTCTATATTTTAACTAAATTTTGGCAAAGTAATTGTACCATCATGCTCAAATGTATAAATTTGATACCATGTAAGGTACAAATAGAGAAACATAATTACAATAAAGAAACATCTACTTTATAAAATTTGGGCATTGTCTCCCATCATTGAAATCTCTATAGGAAGGATTGTGAAACTTTTTTAGAGATGCTCATTGAAGAAAAGATGTGTGTACGGATGTTTTCTACAAATTCTTACAATCAAATTTTAAAAATTCATCACCAATATTTTTCAATGAATTATCATGTAAAAACATGAAAATTAAATTAAAAAATTCATCCAAAATAGAATTTTGGTTTCCTAAAACTCAAATTTGGTATACTTGATTACAATTGCATAGGAATGCACTCATAATTAAGCTTACAAAAAAATATCTATTATAATCCATGTTGCATAAAGTTTTTTGAAGGGTTCAAATAGGCAATTTGTAAATGAATAGGACCTTACCATATAGTCAGGTCTAGCTTATTTACAAACTACCAATTTGAAACCTTCAAATTTTTTTTACAATATGTAGAGTAATTGATTTGTTTGGTGCCCATAATTATCATTGTATCCTTATACAATCCCAATCAAGCATACCAAATTTTAGTTTAAAAAATGCATAATTCTATTATTGGTAAATTTTTGAAGTCAATTTTTATGGTTTTATATAATATTTTATTGAAAACAATTGGCAAGGAATCTTTTTTAATTCAATTGGATAGATATGTAGGGAACATCCATATGCACATCTTTCATATTAAAAACACTCCACTAAGTAACAAAATTATAAGCTAGGAAGAATTTAAATTGAAGCATTTTTTTTAATAAACTTTGTGAAATAGACATCTTCATATTTTAAATAGATTTTGCTATTTGACTTGCACATTGTGATTAATATTGTACAATAAGGTCTAGTTCATTTACAAATTCTTGGCCTCCCAAGTTGAAACATAGTAAACGTTCTCCAACTTTGTGCCCACGCTGCGATCTTTATTCTATAGAATTGACGGCCTATGCTTGCATGTGAAGCCAGCACCTAGTCTCCTATCTACAACAATTCATTTCGTTGCCATCTACACCCACATTCACAAGTTATGATTATTTTTCTCATTATTGTTTCTCGAATTGCTGCTATCACCCCTTTGTACACAATCTCTCGATTATGCTTTCACTAGATGCTCATATTTCTCCTCTACACATCCATGGCCTTCCTCAACTTTCCTGCTACCTCTGTTGCCTTACATTGCTTCCAAAGCCGCCATAGAGCTTTAGCTGTGATTTCTCTTTTTGGTCAGTTTTTTTGCGGGGGCGAGGGGCATACTTTGCCCAATCGCTCTTTGCGTGATTAGAAGAGGCATAGCTTATAGATTAATTCCCCATTGCGCTTCCTTCCTTGATGATTAGTTCAACTTCGAGGCTTGCTTGCACCTCCCTGTCCTTGCGTGGTTTGTATATACTAAGCTTTCAAATTGGAGTCCAAATTCAATTCTAATTGCAATTTCATTGGCGAGGCTTGGCTTCTTAAACTTTGTTTTTTTCCATTCAGGTGTCATTTAGGTGCATTTTTGGCTTCACTTCCCCCTTTTTGCGACTTGTTTCATGAATTTTTTTCATTTAGTTATAATGAGCACAGTTTCTTAATTCCATGCTTATGAGCATTATGTTTTTGCTTAGATCAAAATATGAATGTGCACATTGAGTGATGCTGAGAGATGTCAAATCATTGGCATGCAAGAGGACAGTATGAAATCAAGTTGCATTGTTGAATTTCTGAATATGCCACGTTCCACAGTGTCAACTGTTCTTGCAAAATGGAAACTGTATGGCCAAATTAAGATTGGGAAGCCAAAGTCTTGACCTAGAAAGTTGTCCATTCATGATGTGAGAGATTTAGGTCAATTGATCCGTGAAGATCGACACATTACTTTAGCAGCATTTGCGAGACCTATAGAAGTTCACCGGCATACCATGTGGACATATATTCATAGGCTGGGATTGATAAACCAAGTAGCAGTCAAAAAACATATTTTAGCAGAGGTCATAGAATTTAGAGACTCATTTTTGCTTGCAAGTACCGCCATTTGATAGCTGATGATTAGAAGATAGTCATTTGGACAGATGAATCGAGCTTGGGAAAAATTCTAGACAGATTTGGGTTTGGAGAAAAACTCACAAAAATATACAGAGCAATGCCTTGCTCCTAGCTTCAAAGTGATGGTATGAGGAGGGTTTACAGGATTTGATAAGTGTCTTCTTGTTTTATGCTTACAAGGTGAGCGGATTGCAATGGATTTTGTTTAAAACATTTACGAAGGAAGATTCTCTGAGTTTTATTTTATGCATGATGAACCACACAAACTTGTACTTATGGAGGACGATGCCCTTGTCCATCGTGGAAAAGCTCTTGCAATGTGGAAAAGAGCTCACGGCATGAAATAGTTAGATTGGCCTCCAAACTCCCCTGACTTAAACCCGATAGAGAACTTGTGGAAAAATGTGAAGGATTTACTATGGTGCCACGAAAAGCCTAAGAGTAAACAAGAAATGATTGAATGCATTGAAAGAGTTTGGGATGGTGTTACTCTAGAGCAGCTTCAAACATTGATCACTAACATGCTTGATCGAATTCAAGCAGTGATTTCAGCTAAGGACGGCAATATTAGATGGTAGGTAATCTATGTTCAAAAAATAATGTTGTATGATTCTAAAGTTTTAATGTAAATGTTTCTTTCCATATTAAAGTACTCTTTTATACAATTCCAATGCAATTTTTCATTCCAAAATCGGTTTATTTTTCTACATGATATGGCTCTCTGAAGTTTTTGAAATTCTCATCTAACAATTTTGGAACATAGAATTCGTAAATGAACTAGACCTTACTAATAGTCAGGTCTAGTTCATTTATGAATTGCCTGTTTGAGTCATCCAAAGATTTGTATATAATATATAAGTAAAATTGTCATTTTTGGTCTTGCATAATTAATACTCAATTCTTACCCACCTTCAATAAAGCATACCAAATTTCAATTTCAAAAAAGCAAAAATTCATTTCTAGTGAATTTTTAAAGTCAATTTTCATGATTTTACACAATATTTTTTAATGATAAATTGATGATGAATTTTTTTAATTCAATTGAATAGATATGTAGGGAACATCCACATGCACATCTTTCATATTTAAAAAAAATTCCCTTAAGTAACAAACAAAATTAATGAGCAATGAAGAGTTCAATGAAAAGTGTTGTATGACCAAACTTTGAAAAAGTGGATATCTCTATATTTTAATTAGATTTTGGCAAAGTAATTGTATAATTATGCTTAAATGTTATAAAATTCGTTACCATGTGAAGGGCAAACAAAAAAATCAAATTACAATAAAGAGATAGCTATTCTCCCAAATTAGGACATTGTCATGCCAACATTGAAATCTCTATAGAAGAAATTGTAAAACTTTTTTACAAATCTTCATCAAAGGAAAGATGTGTATGGATGTTTCTTACATATCTATGCAATCAAATTGAAAAAAAATTCATCACCAATGTTTGTCAATGAATTTATCTTATATGATCACAAAAATTAAATTAAAAAGTTCACCAAAAATGGAGTTCTAATTTTTTGGAAGTGAAATTTGGTATGCTTGATTGGGATTGTGTAAGGATGCAATGATAATTATGTTCACCAAAATAAAACAATTTAAATCCACATCATGTTCAGATGTACAGTCAGGTCCAGTTCATTTACAAACTGCCTATTTGAGCCATTCAGAAAATTTTGCACATGGTATAATTGCTTTGCCAAAATCTGGAGGACTGTACATCAGTCGTTATGATCCATCTCGTCACTTTTGGAATTGTCTGCAACTGGCTTCTTCGAGCCAGAGGTTGAGCTGCCAGAGAGGATCGACCATAATCTCTCCCTCTTGGGTATGCGGGTAATCAAATACTTCCACAGATAGAAGTTTGACAAACCAATGAGTTTAGCTTCCTCTGGGATCAAACTATCGATGCTAGGTGTATGGACACAGTAAGTAGCGGTTCCTTTGAGAGAAACAACAAAAAGACTGTCCAAAACGAAACAGAAATAAATTACTATCCAACTATACTCGAGGTCAATCAACAGAAACGTTTCGTATTCAGATCTTGCGATCATTGGAGATGACTAAGACGAAAAAACTGAGATCATACAGATACCACCAAGATAAACTTCCAAGAATCAGAATATCACTCTGACACCATGACAGAATACTCAAAGACGATAGAACCAAGACACACACACACGTACTGATAATGCTCCGATGGCATTACAAGAAAAGCAGAAGGCTTAAGTACACAAATGACTAGTCTACATTGAATGGATGAAAACACTAACAAAAAAGAACATGATGATGATCATCCAAGTGAATTAACTTTCATCAACATGCTGAGATCTGACACCCTCTATATATACCGTAACAGTACATGTACCTTTGGAAAACAAAGTATTTCGAAATGCCAGAGCCACTCACAATTCTTCGTGGTACCGAGGGTCATATGCTCGGGCATCAGTGTGTAAGATGAATTCAGGAGTACCTGGAAGCTGGGACTGAACACCTTGGTGGTCGTGAGACTTGGGAACAAACTCAGAAAGATCAGGCTCATGCCCGCCCCCTCTGGAGAAGGAATCTCGTGAAGGAGGTTGTGAATAGGAGGGTGGTGGAGGAATCTTTGGCGGTGGCTGCTGCACAGGCAATCCTGGAGATCCTCGTACAAAATGCTTTACAACTGGCAACCGCTTCAATGCGATGTAGAAACACACGGAGAGAAAAACGAAGGCCAAGAAGATCACCAACGCCCTAATTTCCAAATTCATCACCAGTGCACAAAATTAGGAATACTTTCACCCTGTAATTAGAGAAGTCATTGCAGAACTATTAGAACTTGATAGGTAATTGCTTCTACCAAAAATCATATGCACTAAAACAAACTTCAAAACCAACAAGAGGCCATTGTACCTCTCAATCAAATCCTGCCTCGTCAGTAAGGTTATCTTGGAACGAGTCTCACTTAAAATGGAACGTTGACCTTTGTACTCTGCATTTGCCTTTCTAAGTGTCGCATTTGATTGATCTGACCATAGCCAACAAAGAAAAGCTCAATATCTATTGGAATTTAGAACATTAGATAGCATCAATAATTTTTTGGATATGGACTAGATAAAATGTGAATCCTTGCAAATTATTGATCGTACTTTCTTGAGTTCATCAATAAAGAGGTGGTAGTGAACTTTATATGAGATCATGCAAGCCTACCTAATACACTCAAAGTAGCTGCATTTCGCTCCAGCTCCTGCACATCAACCATGACATAGCACACATGCATGATCACCACTATAAACGAGGCAAGGCACATGCTACAGTGTCTATTAGAAAAAGTGCAATCCATGCAAAATTTACCAGATAGGGTCACTCGCAACCTCTAATACTATGAATGAAAAAGCAGGTTTTCCACAATTGAAAACTAGAAGGCCTGCTCATCATCATGCTGACCTGAATCATCATTTGGCGGGTGCGACGCAATCCATCAGTTATACTCTCGGCAGAAGAAGCCATTCCAGCCTGTGTCCTTCAACATGCAAACAAACATTAGCCAGAAATACATTATAGGAATCCAATAACAATATAGGGTCCAATCAATTTCTTAATTAAGGTCTTAAACAAAAAGAAAAGCACAAGTTATCTTTGCATTGCATAAAATGAATTTGAGAGGCACAAAAAAGAGGAAGAATTGATCATACTGCAACTGCCGGTGGCGAAGGTCAACATCTTGTCCACCAGAGAGAAGTTGCTCCCTCTGAAAAAACAAAGCAAGTCCAGTCGTTGAAAGTTAAGTAGTGACTACAAGTTCATCTGCTTCAATATCTTACCATGATTTGCTTAACATGTTCCAACAAAATCGTGTGGCACCATTGTGCTAGCAATTTGAAGGCGAAGTTTATTCCCATGTTTGACAATTGCTATAAAATCAAAGCAGAGCATATAGTATAGCAGTAGAAGTGTGACACTCATGGTCTTAGGGTGTAAATAGACCACTGCAAGCATGAACCCAATCAAAAGCACGCACACAACCATGCCTAAAACCACTCCAGGTTTAAGTTAATATGTGGTCTTACCTCACTCAAAACAGCTTGATCGATGTTTTTCTTAGCTTGAAGATTGGCATTTCTTGAGCTCATTTGCAATCTACACATACAAGCTAGAGTTTGAGACTTACATCAAATTGTACAAAACCTTTCACACAGAACCATACCTCCTCACTATAACCACAAGAAAAGCATCCAACCACCTAATTGCGGTAGAAAAAACCCAAACAACCCAATAACCTAAGATGTTGGGCATTTGATCCATATTCATAGTCTAGATCGCAAAGCGACAAAAAAATGAACACTCATACACTGACCTCAATTATAGCAAGTCAAACTCTCATGTAAACAAATTTCATTCCTACTACAATGAACCTAAAAGAATACTAAAATTGATCAAAAGAGAAAGCCACAACAAAAGGTGGAAGGGATGTGATGAACCCACGCTTGAATTTGATCCTTCCATTCCTGCACGGTCCTCATCCCCGCCTGCACTCCCTCCTCACTGCACCATATCATCACATCACCAAAACCCCAGAAAATTGGATGGGTCACAAATTCACAAATTCCAATTGAGCCAAAAACCTTAACACGGCACTTACGCGGGATACTGCTGCGCAACAGATTCGCAGCGGACGATTAGGTTTTACAGGCACAAAGCTTAGAAAATTGGCATGCATTCATAATTCACAAATTTCAAGAAAGCCAAAATCGTAACACACTACCGCTTACGTCGGATACTGCTGCGCCAGGAAACGGTAGCGCACGATTAGGGTTCGCAGCTTGGCCATGTGATCCTGCAGCAACGCATTCGTCCTCGGCACCATCGCCGCATCCGCCATCCCGCCTGCCGCCGTCGTCCCGTACGAGGCCAGCAGCTGCATCTGCTTCTGGACTTCCTGGGTTGTCGAGTTCCATGCTCGCTCCAGCTCCTTCCCCTCTGCTGCTACAAGAGCTCCGTCGTCTTCCTCTTCACCGAAATCGAACTTTGAAGCATCGTCCTCCATTCTCACGGGATGCAGCTGGTGATCACAATTCGCAAATGCAAAACACTACTGATTGCAGTTGGAGAAAATTTCAGCGAAGCTGAAGAAAGATGGTGATCTCGATGCGCAAATCCAATTGTGGAGCAATTGGAGAAAATTTCAGCTGAAGAGGGCGAAGCTGAAGGAAGGTGGTTGCCATATGGAGAAGAAAGGCTTCGACACGTAAGTTCATCCATCCTTCTTTTGACACCATTCATCCATTCTCCTTTTTAAACCACTCCAAGCCATTCTACCATCATTATGACACGATTTCATCCATCTTTTCTTATTACACCATAAATCCTAGTGAGTGTCAATTATGATTTTCACTCTTTAACATCCAAATTTGTTTGAGTTTTTATATATCTTTGTTTTTTACTTCATTAAAATATTTTATTTAATCCAATTTCACCAAATTAGTCCCAAAAAAGTGTATTTAAAAAAAAATTAATAATCACTTTGATGAATGAGAAATTATATTAACAAATACCACTTTGAAGCATTCCATTCACTATTGCCAAATAAGAACTTCAAAGGCTTTAGATTTAATATGCTACTAATAGAGATATTATCTTGACAATCATCCATCTCAAGCTTCATCCATCTCAAGTTTCATCTATCTTATATTTTCACCTTCAAGTCTTACAACAACTCTCATAAGTTTCTCTACACTTCAAAAATTATCATAAATTATTGAAAAATTAGATTTTTTTCAACTAATTTTGGATATATTGAAGTACAAGTATCACACTTGTATAAAATGATTTTTCAAAATTTTCAAATAGAATTTAGACATTTTTCAATATTAACTCAAATTTGTTAGTGAAAAGGACTTTTAACATAAGTACAAAATCTTCAAGATTCTTTAATAAGTGGAATGAAAATACTTTTCAAGAATTTATAGTAAATTTTTTATAAATTTTAAAATCTCATTGCATAGATTATTATCGATAAAAATGTGACCCCTACAGTTATGTTTTTAATAATTCAAGGGACAAATCTCCAAACAAATCATGAAATACAAGATATAAATAATTTACACATTTTTAAAATTTTCTACAAATTTTGGGAGATCTTTGATTACATTATCAAAAATAAACATTTAGGGTCATATTTCAGTCAAATAATACAATATTTTACACAATAAAAATTTTAAATTCATGAATTTTCTTATGTCAAAATTCCAAAAAGGATTCTCATTCCACTTACTAAAGAATCTTAGAAGATTTTGTACTAGTACAAAAATAATTTCACCAACTAATTTGAATTAAATTTTAAAATTGTCTATATTTTATTTAAATTTTTTTGAAAAGTCATTTTCTATAAATGTACTAGCACCTCAACATATCCAAAATGTATTGAAAAAAAATCTAATTTTTCATTTAGTTTGACAATTTTTGTAAGTATACAAAACATGAGGTTTGAGGGCTTGATTTATTGTGAACAACAATTTCACCTTTGAAAAATGCATACCAATGATAATTCAAAAATATACAAATCAATAATAATGATACAAACACCCAAAACCATCTGTTCAACTAACAGCACCAAGAAAATGGACTAGATAATGCTTGAGAGCATTATGGGACATAATGCCATGTCTAATAGTTCATCTCAAACATCCATATATGTACTTTTCAAAGAGGATCTACGTTATGAGATATAACGCTTTTTGATTATCCAATGGAATGGTGACAAATCTGCCTTGAAATCGGACTTGGCATTATGGTAACTTAGATGCAGTCAAGTGAACATCTAAAATGAAACAGCGTCAAATTTCTGCAACAGACACAAGCTTGGTGGCCATGGTTTGTGACATCTACTAAAATCCTAATCGTCATCCTCGTCATCACCTTGCTCATAAATGGCATACTCAGCATCATCCTCATCAGCTCCACCAAGCCCTTCCGCTTCTCCATCATAGCCTTGGCCGAAGGGAAATTTCTTGAGAAGCTCTTTAAGAAAACCATCAGGCATCTCATCTGTTGATAATGCAAGCCCAAGCTGGTCAGAAAATGCAGCTGAAGAAGGAACAAAGGGTAAAATTGCGAAAAGGAGGCGATAGATGTTTTCACACAATTATTAACCCAAAACAAAACCTGATGTTTTGGGGTCTAGATTACGAGACAAATCTCTGTTAATTACGAGTATTACAAAAGCAAAAACGACACATACAGCACAGCTCTGGCGCAACTTACCGGCTTCTAGGTCTCCATCCTGCACATGCAATCTCCAGTCGCTCAGTGACCCACAAAATTTGAAGAATCAGGTGTGGGAAAGTACACTACGGTAGGAACCCTAGTCACATGGCATTCAGCTATTTTGAGTGGTTTCCATTATTTAAACGGCGTTCATTTGTGGACATCTTTGAGACCGTTCCAACACACTAAAAAATGTATTATTTGGATATAGTACGAATAAGTTATAAATTGTTGAAGTATGAAGCAGTAGGGTTCCAATGACAAGCTCAGCTTACCATTAAACCATGAGTATTGCATCTACAATGTATCACATGGAAGCATCTTTGATAGAACCTAGAAGTATCTCAGTTCTTACAAGTCACATGTTAAGATGACATTGCATTGTAAATGGAAGACTATTCAACCCAAGGAAAAGGGACCCGTTCTGTAAATAGGTTCCTTAACTTCAATCATTCCCAAGTTCAAAAATAAGCAATTTATGATGGAAAATGTACCTGAGACTGTGGCGGTATTTCCAAGTCATCCTCTTCCTCCTCTTCTTCCTCCTCTTCCTACAAAACAAAGTATCAATTGGTAATTACACAATTAAAATCTTAGGGAAACATAACCTTTCACGACTTTGATGGACTATATCTTGACCAAAGGACTAAACATATATATTGAGGCCTTGAAAAATAGATGCTGAGTGAAATGACCAGCAAACCTCATCGTCATCAGACTCTTCCTCTTCTTCCTCCTCAGCTTGTATCTCTGCAGCAGCATCTGCCTCTAAATCGGCTTCTGCAGTAGGAATCTCAACGTCATTTTCAATCTCAGGTTCAGGTTCAGGGTCAGGCTCCGGCTCCGGCTCCTCCAGAGAGAGAGTATCGGGCAAAGGCGTGAAAGTAAGTTCAGAAGGGGTCTGTATCCCGATTCCTGCATCATTTGCACAAAGTGAGATCAATAAATAAAAAAGTATACCCCCAAGAATTATCCACAATTTGGACAAAATTAAATCGCACGAATAATGTTGAACGACCAATTCCATGCTCACAACAATGGAAGAGCTCACACTTAACCCCAAGTGACCAAATGACCAAACGCAGCAGCTTCCATGTCTATAAGAGTTGAAATAACTTCTAGAGGAAGCTTCAAGGAAGGTAACAAAATGTACCAATAGAAAGAAGAAATCATGCCCGAACAATAGAAATATGTTTCCAAAGTGGAAATTCCATGTTTAGCTTGAGCATTTAAGGTAACTAGTCACAGAATTGCACAAACTTCCTAAAAGTGACCCTCCAAAATCTCGAACAATGAGTTCATATGTTGAGTACATAATTTTGAGAATGTACACCACCTTAACGTCAAAGCTCGTGTGGGTTTTAGATCATCAATCAATGAAACTTTGAACCCCTTATAACTTTTATATATGGTATCCGAATAATGCATTGCTTGGTACGTTGGAATCCTCCTCAATTTGCTAACAAGTATATTTAAAATCGAACGTGTAATAATAGCATAGATGTTCGACGCTTACAATGTTGCAATTGTGGTTACCTTATGGGAAGAAGACAGAAACAAAACCACCAAGAATTGGATGGTAGTGTAGTAGTAGATTCTGTCAAATACCTGTTTCAGCAACATGAGTGGCTGGCGCAGGAACTTGGTCATAAATAGGGCCTACATCAGTATTAGGTGCATCCTCGTTGTCTTTCCAGGTGACAGTCTTCAACGATGGTGTCCATGAGGTGCGCGGGAGGCCTTGCAATTCTGGTGCAAGCTCATCAGGCATAAGTCCCATGAAGCGAGCTCGTATATGGTCTCGTAGTTGGTTCAATGTACTTTGAGAAAACCACCCTGTGTACTCCTGAGGAACCATTCACAAGCTTGATGAAGATTAGCCAATGTCCCAACGTTCCATTGACAGATAGTATAGGAGCATATATGCAAGGAAATGTGGGAGAGGCTTACACTACAAGATGGTCTCTCCGGAGGCTTTCGTATTTGTTCTTGAATATAGTCATCTTGTAGATCAAAAAGTTGTAGAAAAGAGAATTTTTTGACAGGTGCTACTTTAAAGGTGCATATATCCCTCCATGCAGGTCCACTGCGCAAATCCACCCAAAACTGTTACTATGCTTCACATTTGAAAACAGGGTTAAATGACTTTCGGTTATTTTTGGAATTCAGTTAAGGCAATGACGAGAGGGCAATTAAGTAGATCGAGCATTGAAAGACAATCCCATTTCACTCCATTGAAATTGTTGGAGCTAAATATTCTTAATCACGAACCTGTCTTTAGCACTTGGCCTCTCAGGGCCACTGGTACCATCCTTCAAAGTTCGAGGAATTCGAAAATCCATCATCTGGTACCTGAAAAACATAGGATTGTGAATAATATATAAACGCCAGTACAGATCATCAAATAGAACTGCGCCTCCAGAATAAATCAAGGAAAGCCATTATCTTAGTAACCACTAATAGACCCTCACAAAACCAAATCACAATTACAGATCAGGAAATATCTTATCAGGATCTGAACAAAGTCTTAGGTTTCTATCAAGGGCATCACATTATAACACTGCTGGTTAGCGAAAGAATCGGGAGACACAAAATACATTAGTTGACCCCTAAGTGCCCAATCTAAAACTAAAAAATACACTTTGAAAGCAAATAGTTGATTATATGAACACTCAAAACATATTTCTATCGTTCACAGATGTAGGGTATAGTTTCTTCAAAATTTCCTTTGATACATTTTGTTGCAATCCAAAATGGATTTTTCAAGTCCTGTTAGATATGGAAGCGACCATTTTGGCCATCAGAGGTTAAGCAATGAAAACGGGTGTCAAAGGTTTCATAACATACAAACGAGACTCTGGATCTCTTCGAGGGTCGTATCCATTCCTAATCCACAGAGTTCGAAAGGGCCCGTAGCCGAAGTAATATCCTGTCCTGAAAAGCAACCTGCACTAGAGCCACAACATCAAAACAAAGCGTTAAACTCACTAATTATCCAGCATCAGAATCCACAAACAAAGGGTGTCTTTCAGAGAAAAAAAAAGCATCAGATGACACACCTCTTAACATGAGCTTCTGCAATAACTACCCCAAATTCAGCCAGACGATCAAGGAGGGTGGGCTTTGCCCATATAGGTCGCTCCTCAAAAAGCCGGACTGTAGCTGCCGTCAGGTTGTACTCCATAGAGTTCCTTACAAGCTGATCCTCCCACTTCAGTGGTGCTGGGACTTGTGTGACGCAGTTAAGGTAATAAAGGTAATAAAAGATATTGTAAGAAATATGGATCACACACAGGATCAGAGTGGAGAATTAGCATTATCAAAGCTATATTTAACTAAATCCTTAATTCTCATATATTAGTAGAAAACCTAGCCAGGTTACAATTGGCAGGCTTTGACGCAGCAAGGTTTTTGGAATACATCTCGAGGGCGTTTTCCACTAGTATTGACAGCTCCAATGTTGACACAGTCACAGATGTGAACTCCGTAAACAAAAAGAAAAAAATATAAACTGAATCAGCACAAGCAACATCTACACCACAAGGTGCCGTCTTCTCGCTTCGTCTAAGCTTACAGAAAACAAATAAGATCAATCGGAAGGCAGAGACACTCTTCCATTGTCACCATCAGGACGACCAAGCATTTGTACAACAATGAATTATGACGCTCTAAAAAACAGCAACAGTCGAACAAAAATCTAGTAGGAAATCCAGCCCCAGAAGTGTAATAGAAAACCTAGCCGCATTACAATTGGCAGGGCTTACAAATTAATGCAACTACGTTTTCTGGGAGGGAAGTTTTTCTACTAGTATACACGAAAATGTGGACATGCTCAAATGATCCTTGCATCACTTAAATACAAAAATGTCAGCCAGCTGTGAGGATATCTGGAATTTTGAAGTCCACTGCAAAGCATGGCATCAGATTTGCCTGCACATATATTGCCTTCAATTCATTAGAGAATACCTTACTTTGACGTCATGCCAGGATCGTAAAGAATAGAGAACCCTTACGAATGGTTAACTATAACTTTCGACCCATCAACCAACCTATTCCAATACTAGTTCCTGCTGGTCCTCTTTACAACTTCCTTATGGAAATATTAAATTTCGTTAGTCCAAAAGAGAAGCAGAAAAGAAAGAACTGGTTCCATTAACTAAGGGAGAGCGATCACCGTTTGCAGAGAGTAAATCATAGACGGTAACATTCACCAATTTGACAATACTGCAGGACATAAACTTCGCTAGTCAAGACTCAAAGCAAGACCTGCATCATACCTGCGATTTTACCGGCGTGTCACTCCCATGCTTTCTTTTTGTCCTTTTGCAAACAAAATCCGACGGGCGCAACCTTCAAAAGAACCGAAACGCAATGTCTCAACTTAGATAAAACTAAACAACACAGTAGATTTACAAAAATGAAGTCTACCACATGAAAAGCAAAAAAATAACTATCTCTCAGCTGGTCAAAATTCTTATTGTAAATTCAAAGTGCCAGAATAAGTACACAGTTTCCTCAGGCATGTCCTTGATGGAGAAGAGAGGTGGTACGAGCATCATGAGTTCGTCCTGTTCCACGTCCATCAAGTTTCCTGCATACAAGGAGTTTCAGTGCTTAATGAAGATGCTGGCGCTGTTAAAAGTGATGGATATGCCTTACTTGGTAATGTACTAGATATAAGAAGACACAGGGGCATCTGTATGTTCCACATATTTTCTGTGATGATGTGTGTCTAGGCCCATGTGCTCATATGAAATGAAGCAAACGTGTATCACAATAGTTACTGATGCCGAATGTGAGGAAATTGCAATTCTGACATAGGAATAAATGATATAGATTTTTAAGAACGAGAAACTAAATTGAAAACAAAAATAAAAATCAGCACAAGGCTTTGCAACGTTCTAGGTAATGACGCAAAAATTTACCCAAGCCTTGCTTCTCACGCTGCCGCTTCTGACGACGTCTGGCAACATCCGCATGCACAGATAACACGTACTGGTAATCCGCCATGCCTACACAATGCAATTTAGATCGTTATTAGAGCAAATCGCTACAGGAGCTTCCAAAAATTCGATGAGAGAAGTCACAGATTGCACCTCCAGCATGCAAGGCAATGACCGGTTGCTATCGGATAAGATCAGAATGAATTCCAGTTGAAGGTTGAATCGTACTATATCCACTTGCTATATCCTTCTAAAATCGAAACAAAGACTTGTAGTCACTCCCAACAACTGGAACATGAGGTTTGGTTAGATAGTGAGGTGCCAGAGTAGTTCTTGACGATCAATGCAAAAAGAAAATATATATGTTTCAGGATGTATGTTCATCAGGTTTCAAGGTGTCCTTTAAACCTTTAAAGACGAAGAATCCATACTTGGTCTAAAGATTTTTTAAGTAGCTTTGAGGAGTTCATATAAAGATTTTTAGTTGTTCCATTAATTATTATTTTTAACAAACACATGCAATATTCTTCACTCAATCTAGTAATATGAAAAATTCTCATTCAATCAAAGTTCCATTGAATATGATCAATCAAAATGGTCACTTGAAAACCATGAATCCTTGGTCCTTAAAGGGTTAAGGTAGAGAATACTACACTGATAGGGACCTAATTCCGTCTCCAATACCGATCCCTGTTACTAACAGCAACTCATCTATACATACATTTGGTTGACCTTCAATTAGCAAGTCGTGTGAGCATCAGTTAGCTAAATGTCTTTAGCAACTGATTTTATGTTTGACCTGGGGTTGTCTACTATCAGTTGTTGAAGTTTACAAACTCCCACGTTGAAATTGCATAAGAAATTCATACATGGTGATAAAATTTGATCTTCAGAGAGTTCGGCTCTTGTACCCAAAGCGATTTCTCCAGTGAGCTCTATACTGATCTCCCAATGGATTGAAAGCACAGTCGTACACGCTGAAATTGACGATAAGAGTATCCTCTAACTCATATATTGAGGGGAAAAGAAAAGAAAAGATAAGAAAGGACTAACCGTCGAAATTGTACGAGTGCTCTACTCTTGCAACAATATCTGCACTCGTTTCGAAATCATCTGCATTGTCCTCCGAAGGAACATCACCAGTGCCTGAATTGGGACCCGTCAGAGGCTCTTCGCTGGGGAGAAGACTCTTGTACCGTTTTCGTCTGATGCGTAACAGAAGATCAGACGTCTGAGACAATTCACCAAATGCAGCGTGTGCGCAAGGGTCCTCAGGTCGAAATTTCAGCTCCAAGTAGTTGCCCTCTGCCGACCGAGTCTGAAAGCATTGGTCAATAACACTAGAATGAATGAATGAATGAATGAATGAGGCAACAATTAAACCCTAAAAGATCAAGGATTCATGGTTTACATATGGCCAATTAATTGATCATATTGTGAAAATAATAGAATTCAGATGGAGTTAAACTTCATATCAACTGAATCATCGAAGAGCGTTACATGTGTTAGTCCAAAGAGAATTAAAAGCTGAAAATCGACAAAACGTTCTCATGTAACGATCTAAAATGCAAAAAAAACATACCTCTGCGATGCGATCCTCTCCTCCAAGTGCCTGCGTGGCTCTATCAAGCGAAATAGGGTACCCTGGAAAATTCACCGCAAAAACGCGATCGTTCGGCAGCAGCCCGCTGGCGCTGCCTCCTTCGATGATTCCCATGGTCCAACTCGATTTATGACATCTAATCCAAGTTGCTGTGAAACAGCATTACAGTGTCCCTCCCCTGTTGCAAAATTCTCAATACTGCAAGCGCAGAGCTACATTGCGAAACAACTAGAGTATCCCAAATTCACAATCTGCGACCAGAAAAATGACATGAACATAAATTAATAAATTCTATTCTGGATTCCCCTGCATTGCACAATGCTGGAACTCTAAACCCTAAAACCACAATTTCCCTAAAACCCCTATCCGTCCCCTAAAACCTTGATTTCACTATCAGGGGGCATTGCGGTAAAGTTATTTTGCGAAGATTCGCCGTCGAGACGAAATTCTCCAAGAGCTTCTCGGACTTTAGTTAGTCTAATCGTAGCTCTCCAGAAGAAATGCAAAGGGCGAAAATTCTGATTGCAATTGGGAAATCCGTCCTGCTGTTCTCACGAGAGCGAATCAAGGGCCGCTAGACTTTCATGCCGCTGCCGCAATCTGCCGCGAGTAGACGCCTGGTCGGAGTCTCGGAGAGAAATAAGGTTAAAGATTTTGGGATTTAATTAAGGTAGGAGCACCCATAACCGTCACTGTACCCATAACCGTCACTTCTAAAATCTTGGGAAGTGAATAGATGTTGATAATAGGTGCATGTATAAATGGGCCTTCAAAATTTACAAATTATTTTCACAATATTCAAATAATACATTTGAAAGTGCATAGGAATTCTTATTCTCTTGCTAGTAGAATCCAATGATTTTTTGGATGTTTATTAATAGACATTATGTCCAAAATCCTTAAATTGACGGATATGGGTACTCCTACTTTAACCCCAAAGTGACATTAGATATCCAGGGTGAAAAACATCATTGCTTTTGAAGCTCTATAGGTCTAGATATCTTTAAGTTATACAAATCTCAACCATACAATCTTGTAGTATATATATTTTAGATGATACTAGCGGTTGGCACTTGCTATGCTATACATTCACCATTAGAATTTCATTAGAATTTTTATATATTAGATAAAATGTAGAGCAAAAATTTCAAAAAATATTCAGATAAAAATTACTAAAATCTTCATATAATTTTTTTTATAAATAAACATATACTGAAATAAACAATAGAAATCTAATGAATGATGAATGAAATACATGCAATGATTAATACAATAAAAGATACACATACATTAAAATGCATTAGAAATTTGACTCAATTGTTACAAACAATGGCAACCCAAATAGAAGAATTTAAAGAAAAAATTGTAAATCTCAAAAGTTTCATGAACAATTTAATTGTTGTGAAATCCAAAATCGGTTCAATCTAATAAATTTCTCAAATCATTTGGTAGTAGCAATAGAAAATTGAAATTAGAAGCTCAAAGCTCACAAAAGCACAAAATTATAGAAATGCAAAAGAAATATAAAACCAAGAAAAGCAATAGAATTTGCTACCTTTATAATATCACCATATTGATCCTCTTTAATATCATCTCAATGGCAATGACTATATTATTTCTATAATATCATCCTTTGTAAAAAGTGATATTATGGAGGTGATTGTGAACCACTACTCTATTTCAATAATATCACATTGTGTGAAAATACGATTTGTATGTATGCATAATTGGAAATATTTTTATAAAATAATTAAAATAATTATTTTAAAGACTTATCAAAATCATTATCATGCATTCTATTTAAATATATCAAATTTTTACTAATATGTGATACAATGAAGGTAGTATAGCAAGCACAAGCCCCTAGTATTAATGGTAGCATTTGTGATATTACAGAGGGACTTATGATTTTAGTAGTATGATGACTAGCAGTTGGTGCTTGCTATGTTACACATTCATCATTAGAATTTTATAAGAATTTTTATGTATTAGATAGAATGCAAAACAAAAATTTCAATAAATCTTCAAATAATAATGACTAAAATCTTTGTATAATTTTTCTTATAAGTAAGCATATATTAAAATGTACAGTAGAAATTTATTGAATGATGAATGAAACATATGCAATGGTAAATACTATAAAAGATACATATACATTAAAATGCATTAGAAATTCGACTCCATTGTTACAAAAAATGGCAACCCAAATTGAGGAATTGAAAAGAAAAATTTATAAATCTCAAAGACTTTGTGAACAACTTAATTGTTGTAAAATCCAAAATTGCTTCAATTGAATAAATTTCTCAAAATCATTTGGTAGTAGCAATAGAAAATTGAAATCATGAAAGCTCAAAGCTCACAAAAGCACAAAATCATAGAAGTGCAAAGAAGTGTAAAGCTAAGAGAAGCAATGGATTTGCTACCTCTATGATATCATCCTATGGATCCTATTTAATATCACTTTAATTGCAACAACTATATTATTTCTATAATATCACCCTTTGTAAAAAGTGATATTACAGAAGTGATTGCAAACTACTACTCTATTTCTGTAATATCACATTATGTGAAAATATGATTTCTATGTATGCATGATTGAAAATATTTTTACAAAATATTTAAAATAATTATTTTAAAGACTTATTGAAATCATTATCATGCATTCTATTCAAATATATTAAAATTTTACTAATATGTGATACAATGAATGCGTAGCATAGCAAGCACGAGCCCCTAGTATTAATGGTAGCATTTGTGATATTATAGAGGGACTTATGATTTTGGTAGTATGATGATGTACAAAATTTGAAGTCATTTGACCATATAGATTGCAAGATCAAAATGTTTTAGTGTCAAAAATAGATGCTGAAATTTTCCCAAAAACACATTTGGAGGTGAAATTTTTTTTCTAAACCTACTCAAATGAAAAAACTTTACACTACAAAATGATTCAAAACTAGTATACAAACACATTGGTGAATTTCTTTTTCATTCAATTGACTCATTGTGTCTAAAAAACAGCTTTGAAATGTCAAAAAATAGCAAGAAAAATTGCAAAAAACACATCTAAGGCTAAACTTCCTACTACTAGAATGCTTCCCACTCACTCATTACTTCTTGGATTGACATGAGATTTTTGCCTCACAAACTTGACTAGTATGTGCAACTTTTCCAAAAAAATTATTGAATATGGACTTTGTATGAAGAAGAAATAGGCCATCGAAGTTCACTCTACTCCCCAAATGCCAAGATGTTGAACTTTGAATTGCTCCCAAACATTCACAACAACTTGGATTGACATGAAAATTTTACCACAATAACTAGACTTCAAAGGGAACAAAATCCAACAAATTTTATTGAAAATGAATGCTTTACGAAAGAGATCCAAGCCCCCGAAGTTACAGCTCTAAATGCAGTTTGGTGAACTCAAATTGATGCTGTAAACTTCAATTGGCCCCCCAAAACTCAATACATCTTTGCTTGATCTGAAATATTTGCCACACAAAGTAGAGGGGAGAACACAACTTTCCCAACAAGTTTTATTGAATTTGGACTGTGGATGCAAAAGTTACAACACTTTGAACTGGACTTCAAATTGTGTGAAGATACTTTTTGTCCTCTTTCTCATTTTGGGGTTAAACCTTTTGCAACCAATAATATTGCTCAGAGATAGAAACTAAATAAATTGATGTTTTCAGTTTTACCATAGGCCCCTCCTTTCAGAGTTTAAAAATAAAACTAAAAATTTCACTCATAAGTAACGGCAAAATGGAGGATAGAGTGTGGAAGGTCTACGGTCATGGGCTCCGTCCTTGAAAGGTTACTGGGCATCGTGGTACGCTGTAAGACCGTGAGCATGACGTGTCGGAGACGGCGACCGGTGGTCCCAACTGGCTTCGTCGTCGTCGTCGTCGCCTCCTCGGACCTCCGCAGCCTCCGCCATTAGCCGCAACGATGATTCCTCGTGATTTCTTCACAATTTCTCAATCGCTCTGGCACAGAAATCCAGAACACTCCTCAATTCCCAACCATCTGCAGTGAAAATTACGGTCCAAAGGGCCGGTCCAACTGAACTCACGATGCTTGGGTCCAACTTGGGGTTTCCTCTCCGTCTCAGTCTTGGACCCTCCCTGTGGCGGATGTCACAGCTCCATTTTACTGAATTAGGAAGGGAGGGAGCTTTGAGGACGCTTTGAAAACTCTTTATCCAATTTTGAGATGGTCTGACAACATTTTATTTAATTTCTCGTTCAAATTCTCGTTCAAAATTCTGTCACATTTTTGCGATTCTTTCGATTTTTTCGGTTCTTTTGCGGCTATGGAGAGTGGGAGAGAGTGGGAGAGTGTGCAAGTACAAGGGCCTGACAGTGCAGGGATAGCGACACTCACGCTCAATCGCCCGTCCAAGTTCAATGCGTTGGACTCCTCGCTGTTCGAGGAACTTCCGGCTGCAGTTCAGGCTCTGGATCTGAACCCCGCCGTACGCGTCATCATCGTGAACGCTGCCGGGCCTCATTTCTGCGCGGGGATCGACCTCTCGCATTTCGAGAAAGAGTTTGGTAGGCTTCGATTTCTTGCTTTCTTGTTTTTTTTCAATCGCACTGCTTTCTTTTGTTTCTCTTTTTATTGTAGTTGTTTCTCTTTTCCAGTTCCAAAATAATGTGAGTAATAAAGACGAGTTAACATAATCAACAGTTGTTATGTATAGAATATGATGAATCTGAGCTATGGAGCTTGTGTAGTTACATATTTTCATGCCTAATTTTCTTGCAAGCTTTCAAAACGAATGTATAAGACAATAATTTATAATTGTCACTCAAAGAACGATCAGTAATTGTAATCACTAATTCTAATGTTTAACAAAATGTAGTGTAAGATGAATCTAAGTTATGGAGCTTATTTCGTCGCATAATATTCATGCCGAACCTCAGGAGTCGACGTTTAGCTCAATTTAGTGGATATTTCAATTTATTATGTTGCTTTCTCACGTGATTCACTTCAGTCGAAGCAAGAGGTTCAGGTAACATGAACAAGGGACGTACAGGGAATAATGTTACTCAAAGCAAGAGGAGTAGTCAACGGTTAACATTTGTTAGCATATGTGGTTGCACAATTTCCATGCTGACGATGGAAGTCATCATAGAGTTCAATTTTGTGAACATTTTGATGTATGTTGTCGTGATTTTCAAATTAATGTATAGGAATCGGGATCGGGATGTATAGGGAATAACGTATAATGTCATTCAAAGAAAGATCGGGGTAATCATGTAGCATATGATGAATCTGACTTACGGAGCTTATATAATCACATAATTTCGATGTTGACCATAGAGAGTCAATATAGTGGTCAATTTACTGAATTTTCTGATGTATTCTGTCGCAGTCTACAAGTTAACGTGTAGTGATAAACAGGGATTAATGTACATTGTCGTTGAAAGAAAGATGCATAATCATAATCGAAGGTTCTCTTGAGTAGCATATGATGAATCTAACTTACGAAGCTTGTATCGTTGCATAATTTCCACGTTGGACCCAGAGAGTCCACATTGAGCTCAGTTTAGTGAATCTTTTGATCTTTTCTGTTGCAATTTCATGCGATTCTCTTGATCGCCAAGTAGAAGATTCAGGCAAGTGATTGGTTCCTTATTCGGTACAAATACAATGGTTTTCAGGAAACAATGAAACGCCGACGTGCTTGGGTCGACAAAAGGAGAAGTTTCGAAGAGATGTGAAGGCGATGCAGGATGCATTCAACGCCTTCGAAGAATGTCGAAAGCCCGTGATCGCCGCCATTCAGGGGGCTTGTGTCGGAGGTGGCATCGACATGGTCACGGCCTGTGACCTTCGTTACTGCACTCAGGTATTCTTGCCTCAATTTGAACTAGAGTTACGGGGAAGTCACAGTAGTCGATTTCAGTGTGAGCTTGTTGAATCCTAGCTTCATCCATATTTTGTGGCACTTCATTCTTAGTCTCTTGGTTCGAAATTTGGTGTGTTAGGTGGCTAGCTGTAGTGCATTCTCCATGTGAACTTCTTTAGTCTCATGTTCTTGTCTCCAATGTTCTCTGATTTGGGGTTCACTAGTTTCTAGGAAGCGCAAATGAGAGAACTTTGAGGAGAGTATGCATTCTTCATTCTCCAATGCTCAGTGAATTAGGTTTTTGTCAGTTTGTTGAATTTGCTAACTAGAGGACTCTGAAGAAGCCCATGACTACCGCTAGATTGTGTCTTTCCTATCGTTGGCATTGGTATTGTGGACGTTTCCGTGCCTTACGAATGACCACATTTGGGGGCTGTTACCTGCTCCGCTATGTTACCGAATAGGAAATTGAAGTGAGATCCTTCTCCAAAGCAGTAATCCCCTCGTAGAGAAATGGAGCTCTGAGATTCTGACACTCGTTATTGGACAGGATGCGGTGTTTAGCGTGAGGGAGGTGGACGTGGCCATCACAGCGGACCTGGGGACGCTGCAACGATTGCCAAAGCTCGTGGGTCATGGAAACGCAATGGAGCTGGCACTCACAGGGAGACGATTCAGCGGGTCGGAAGCGAAGGCGCTGGGCCTGGTGCAGGGGGTTCTCCAGTCCCAAGCGGAGCTCCATGACCACGTGCACAAGCTGGCATCCCAGATTGCAGCGAAGTCGCCTCTGGCCGTCATGGGAACGAAGACTGTGCTGATCAAGAGTCGCGACATGACGGTGGCGCAAGGCCTTGAGTACGTGGGGCTGTGGAACGCTGCCATGCTTGCCTCTGAGGATTTGCAGGAGGCTTTGCAAGCACGGGTACAGAAGCGAAAGCCCCACTACTCAAAGCTATGAAAGTAATTGATTGCCCTGGACTTCTTCTCTTATTACTTAGTGTATATATTAGGAGACTCTCGATTAGGATATATTACACCTCTTGATGAGGTTCATCAATTGGGAAACATGCATAACATTATATATTGGACTTAGCCGGGTCCCTCAATTTCAGTATCTCATGCACCCTGTAGAGTCTGATCCAGGGGCGCTGCAATGCACTTCAATTCCCTAAGTTGAAATTCCGGGGAGGAATTTCAGGGTTTACAAGGTTATGTGTGGGCGCTTCTGTGACAGGATTAGGTTCAATGGTATTAGATTGGTCCTTTGAGTGCAGCATTTCTTTGGTGTGGGGTCCAAGAGGCGAACCGGTTATAATAATATAATATATTTCGAGCAACACTTGTGGCAAGGGCATTTTCACCCCTCACTTTCTTCTCTTGCTTTTTATGTTTGCGTGTATGTTTCATGCCTCTCTTCTCGTCGCTTGTTCGTGATATTTGAATGACAGTATGGTCAATTGCTGACATCACAGAAAGCAATTTTTTAAATATATATTTTGCAGGTTGGGAAGGCGAACATTCCAGTCTCAATTTGTGAAGAGAGTGGAGTGGGTGCAAGTGGTGGGGTGGAAAAGGGTTTAAAGAGACAATTATTTGAGGTTGGAGAAGGCGAAGAGAATGTCCATGTTTGTGCTGCTCAAGAGACTCCGACAATGCTACCGAAGAGGAAAGCAGGACGGCCAAGGAAAACATTGAGAGTGAAGATTGAGGAGAGCGAAGCAGGAAGAAATTGGCCAGATAGCGAGGTGTACGCATTGATCGATGTTCGGGGTGAAATGGAGACTGATTTTGTAAAGAATGCTAAAAAGCAAGGTCAGAATTTTCTATGCTTTTGTCTCTTGGTCAATAAGGTAGCGGATACTAGTTGCGTCGATTTGAGCGTTTCAACCTATATGTAGAAGTGTAAGTTTTGAGAGATGTATAGTTGTGGAGAGATCTGTATAAGAGTCAAATAATAAGTTTATAACTACATGAATTTCCTTGGCAACTCCAAAGTGAGAGGTTGTAGACCACTAAAAGTGCCATAGACGATCCAATTTCTATCCAAAGATGAGTGACCGTAGACAATTAGTCAGAGAAGTCCTACCAATTTTATGGATAGATGAGTTGCTGTTGGTAACAGGGGTCGTTGTAGGTAATAGGATCAGGTTCCTAATTATTTTAGTATCCTCTATTTTATATTGTATTGGAGGCCTCTCTTTCCATTTCGAGGCTATATGATGCTGAATGTGTTATGTTGCCGTGAGTTACTGAACTTCCACCCAAAGGTTCCGTTGGCTCCATTGTTCAATTATTTCATATAGACAACTAAATTCTCGTACAATGAATTTTTCAGGAGTTGACTCCTGGTCAAACCTTCATGCTCGAATGGTGGCTTCGATACAGGGTTTCAATCGAACTCCAATTGCTTGCAAGCGCAAATTCAACTCTTTGTATAAGCAATACAAAGATTTTAAAATTGCAAATAACGTTTCTGATCATGACCGGCATGAATGCAAGTTCTATGCGTGCCTTGATAACTGGTGGCATTTCAACGGAAGTGTAGTGAAGCATGTTTCCTTGAGTGCAACTAATTGTACAACACCAACAATGGACAACCCCGAAGATGACAACGCCAACCAGGCTTTGATCGGATATGATGGAAATAAGTGCAGAAAAAGAGAAATACAATCGGCTTAGGCTGCTATAAATCTTTTTCATTGTATGTAAATTTTAACCTCAAGTCTGATGTGTACTGTACTGCTTGGTTGAGAGAGAGAAGGTAGGCAATTTTTTTTCTTCATTGTAGATTCATTACGTGATTTGGCTAGAAGTCTATTCTGTACAGTGGCTTCTATCAGCAATTTTTATACGATTTCATCTACCGGTATTGTCCTCTTTGTTAATTATACTTGTGGATTATACTCTGAAACTTGATTCACTCTGTGTACAGAAAACTGGCCGGAGTTTTTCAACCTTTGGTTACCAGAATGGTTTCAAGACATGGCAGGTTTGA
Organism: Climacium dendroides; assembly: GCA_950106755.1. NCBI lineage: Eukaryota > Viridiplantae > Streptophyta > Bryopsida > Hypnales > Climaciaceae > Climacium > Climacium dendroides. Next base: position 24,500,874 of record OX467091.1, read on the forward strand.
GAGAATCTTAAACTCAAGCTCAATTGGAGACGTACAATTGAAGTGTACAAACAAAAAAATTGACCTCAATACATGCCATGACATTATTCAGCAACTCTGGATGTTCCCCACTCGGAACACAAAATCGAAGACATAAAATGGAAGACCAGTGCCAGGCTTCAAAAAGAGTTGAGCAACTTTCCACTGAAACTTCCAAGATTTCAATATAGCAAATTTTAATTAATTTACATCAACCTCGAGGGCCACGACGTATACTTATGCTCCATGTAACAATTTCACTTGTTTCGTGTCCATAAAAGTTTGAAAAACAGTTTATTGAAAGATAATCAATTCTTAGTATACAATACTCTCTTTGTTCAAAGTGCCCCATTGACATTGCAAATGAGACGATACAAAAAGTGGCAATATTGCTTTAAAACCACAAGCCTTGAAGTTGAAGTCAATGGAGAACAAAGTTTATTTTTTGATTGAGAACATAAGACAAGGTGTTAACTCCTCAATGCCCTAGGGGCCCAAAAGTGGCCTCATGTAGTTTTGAGTCCAATTCAAAGTGCTGTAACTTTTGCATCCAATGTTTGAATTCAATAAAACTTGTTGGAAAAGTTGTGCATACTAGTCTAGTTTGTGTATCAAAATTTTCAGATCAATCCAAGATGTACTGATTTTATGGAAGCGAATCGAAGTTCATAGGTTCAATTTGAGTTTACCAAACTGCATTTGATGGCTGCAACTTCAGGGGCTTGTATCTCCTTCATCCAATGTTTGTTTTCAATAATATTTGTTGGATCATGTTTCCCTTGAAGTCTAGTTATTGTGGTAAAATTTTCATATCAATCCAAGTTGTTTTGAATGTTTTGGAGAAATTCAAAGTTCAAAACCCTAATAGTTTTTCATTACAGTGAACTTTGGCGGCTTATTTCTTCTTCATATAGTGCCCATTTTCAATATTTTTTTTTTGGGAAAGTTGTGCATACTAGTCTAGTTTGTGTGGATAAAATTTCATATCAATTCAAGAAGTTGTGAGTGAGTGAGGCATTTTAAGAGAAGGGGGTTCAGCCTTGGATGTGTTTTTTTTCAACTTTTCTTACATTTCAAAGCCATTTTGCAAACACAATGAGTCAATTGAATGATATTTCTTGTATGCCAATTTCCAAGCACTTTATAGTTTATAGTTTCTTCATTTGAGAAGGTTTAGAAATCAAATTTCACCTCCAAATGTGATGCAAGGAAAATTTCAGCATCCTTTTTCAACATTAAAACATTATAATCTTGCAATCCATGTGGCCAAATGACTCCAAATTTGATTCATGACATTTACAACATGTACACTACAAAATTGTGCAGTTGAGATTTCTATACCTTAGTGACATTTAGACTTGTAACATTTCAAAAGCAATGATGTTCTTAAACCCCAAAAGGTATTGCACCTTGAGGGGTTAAATAGAGATTTTCTTACTAAAGAACAATTGTATAGCATTAAACCATATTTGAACCATGGTTCCAAAGTGATCTTCCTATTGCTCAAAAATGATCATTTTTATTCTAGAAGATTTAGTGTATGGATAACAACCTCCTTGAAATACTTAGAAATGGGTTGAAAAAACATTATTTTTAGCCTTAATCCCAAACATTTTCTCCAACTAAAAGATCATTTTAAGATAGAGGGACTATCAATTAGGATGTCAAAAATATATTCATGATATTCATACAATAATTACATTCTTCTCTTGACTACATCACAGAGTTAGTTAGTAAGAAATGCCTAGGTTTCAAGTACACTCTACATGGCAAGCTATTAGGATGGTGCCATCTTCAAAGCATGGTCCCAACAAACCAAACCATGACCGCCCTTGGAAAATTAACCACCATACTTCTATCAAGTAATTTTCTAATCCAAAGGTACATGTAACCAAACAAGGTCCAAGAATACAAATGTTGAATGTGTAAAGATAATCTACTAATAGACTTATGTAGCCATAGTGGTCTCTATGGTGTCTATAAGAGATGCCAAACTAGCACCCTTCTCCAATTCTTGCACAATTGCTCCATGTACATTCTTATGTTCCTTCAACATATTGAAAGCTTGAAGCACTGACCATCGAGCGTGATTTGACATCTGCCATGCCAACATAAACATGAATGCTTGAGGAAAAATTCCATAGTCATTTGGCCTACTAGATACAATAGAACCTCTGTAAAGCCTCCTTCTATTAACAAATAAACCTTTGTAAGATAATGTTGGTAGATGGTCCTAGACTTGACCCCATTATAAAGGTTATGACTAAAATGACCCTCTATGAACAAATAAATCCCTCTAATGTGATGGTCCTAGACCTAATGGTTTAGAAAGATTCTATTGTATTTGTTCCTAGGGTTCACTATCATATAACCCATGGAATTGACACATAGATGACCAAATAATTGAAAATTAATCCTCTAAGATCTATACATCCAAAAAATAGACGCACCTTGGTCAACCCTAATTGTAACTTTTAAAATAACTAATTTTAGAATTTGATTTAAACTAAGAAAATGAAGCTTAACAAAGTCTTGTTTCTACTCCATTTGGAAAAATTGAAAAATATCAAAAATTGAAAGAATTATTGAAATTGAAAGCTCCATGTAAATCCAAATAATACAATATAGTGTATTTTTCATTCGAAAATATGTCTTTTAAATGGATTTTAAATTTAAATTATAAAATTATATTTTTCATTCTACTTTTTATTTATGGTAAAAATTATAGATTATTCTAATATATTTTCTAATTGATATAATTTTATTTCTTCTTTTAGATTTTAAAAATCACAATAATTTGATTTTTCCATCAAAATTATTGAAAAAAACATAATAAATAGAAAATCCAATTTTACACTAATAAAAAATATCAAAATTTTAAACACCAATTAGATAAAAGGATAAATTTGGTATAATAGTTGACTTTGACTTCAAGGTCTTTGTTGAAGTTGTTTTGGGTGTAAAAAAAAAAAAACAATTGAAATTTTTTCTCACTAATCTCCATTGCTACTTGTACTTCTTGAAAAAAATTCAAATGATTTGGATTTTTTTCTTCTATTTTAACTAATTTATTCTCATTTTTAGGAACAAAAATGATAACAATTACAATTTTCTGTGATTTCTTGAGATTTCTTGCAATGATATACAATTCATAGTTTCAAGTAATCAAGTAATGAAAATATAAGATTGTTGTTTAAACACAATTTAAAAGGATAAATTTAGCTTAGATATGATGTTTGACCATTTCACAATAGGTCAAGTCCTTTAGGGGTTAAATGAGCCTAATTTATAAAGTTCTCTTCTAATGCATGTTTAAGTGGATATAGTCAAATGATGAGAGAAGGGATTCACCACACTGTTCGAACAAGGTTCAGAGTTTGCACCAATAAGGTATGGTTTTTTGTGGCAACTCTGGTCTTGATATCGAAGGACAAAAGAGATAAAACAGAACCTGAGTTACCTCAAGGGAACTTGCAGAAACGAGATACAGATGGTAAAATGAAGATGAGAATATCCAACAAGTGCACCTGTAAGGTAGGATGCTCTAGAACTGTTCCCGTTCTAAAAGCATCCTGTGGGTTAATCTAACACAGGAGTTGATTTTGAGTTTGTCCATGTACAACTATTGCACAATTTAAGGTGGGGACGCTTTTAGAATACTAAGTCTTGCAAATTTGACCAATCATAACTAATTTGTACAGGAATCCAATTTATTTGATTCGAAGTGCATTGTTCTGCTGCGATTGTCTTTCCACAAAAATCACTCAAAAATGTTTGGACAGGGAAATCAGGTTGCATAGTACCTTATTTCTGATGAATGTGAAAAACACATGAGAATGAGAAACAGGATCTAACCTTGCTAGGACCCCAGGGTGGCTGCAGTCCTGATATGATGGCTTTATACAAATTCTCGTCACTTTCGCCGCCCTCGGCTTCCCCGTAAACCAAACCTTCCGCAGCGATTCCCGCAAATAGTACAATACAGTACCTACACCATACAAGCATACGGGAATTGATAAAGCGAGACAACCAAACGGCACAAAAGATATCATTTTCTTGTTGAGATGGAAAAGCATCGCCCTTGAAATCCTAAAATAAAAAATCAAATGAATTGGACCTGTCAACAGAAGCCTCAGTCAACTTGTTCTCCTCTACCTCTCGCGCCAAACTTTCGTCCCAAAACTGAGTGCCAGCCTGCATTTCCATGACATAAACACGATCACAAATGCACAAGCATCTGAGAATGACCAAGAAATAGTAAATACTACATTAAAGTCCTTGTTTACTCTAGCCCAATTTGATCGCGACAACTTTGTGTGGGTTCAGATCTCTGAGAAACATCAGATAACTTTTCATAAAACAAGTAATCAGTCGAGAACACAAGCACACAAAAGTGCACATAGTATTTTGAAATGCAGCTAAATTGTTCACCAGGGAAAATAAGGACTTCGATGTAGTAGCGCCCACCCAAGTCCCCCTCCCAAAAAATCCTAGGCGTTCCAAATCTTGCCAATTTAACGCCATTTAAGGCAATTTCTGACAAAAACTCTACCAAATGTACCAAGACTAAGATTTCTAGAACAGCTCTCAGAAGTGCGTTTTCTAGAACACTCTTACTAGTGACATCTCATGTGCTCAGACACATGAACCATGGAAAAAACACATAACTAGAATGCATTTTTTATTCAATCTCTTGCTACTATTGTGGAAGAATAAGCATCATGCACAGCGTTAAGAAACCACAACGCCTTCCCGAACAGATGATTCAGACAACATTCAACTCCAAACTATCCAGTTAAGCTGATAATGATTTTGTTTCCAATACTCTTTTATTAATTTCCTTACAAACTTGAAAAGCAGACAGTAAGCTTTCACAATCAACTTCCTTCATGCTAAATTGAGTCTCTTGACACAGTCTTGTGAAGATGTCAATCCTCAAACGCTTGACATTCTTTTTTCTATTCAAAGTACTGGTAGATGTTGGTTCGGACCGAGGAAGGCACAGAGGTATGAGAATTAGACGTCATACCTGACCGGAAATGCCAGATTTGAGAGCCTCTGCAGCATCCAAAACTACTCCCCTGACTGGGCAACCTAACAAGTACGCTGCAGGCACCAAGGAAACACCACTCATCTTCATATCGTTCAAGTAGGATAATAAAATAAAATGGAATAGGTTATTCATTTTCAGTAAGCCCAACAAAAAAGAAGTCCCAGACTGACTTGTCACTAAGATAGAAAAAGTTTCAACAGAAAAGTACAGAAAGAGAATTACTAAGCTTAAGTGCTAGAAATCAAGTTGATTAAACTAAAATAAAAGAACAAGATTGGTATAAAGAACATAGAAGAATCGGAAAGACTAAAGAGACAAATCGTCAAAGTAATTTAACCAAATACAAACTTCTGACCTTCTATTCTCTCATAATGAACTAAAAATTGTTACTCTCAATTTACTATTACTTGCAGCTGATTAGAATACTACCCTTCAAGTAAACTTCAACATCAAGTCTGATGTGCAAGATTGGGGGCTTACCAACAAGAACATGACCAGCCTCATGGACAAGCATCCGCCTTCTATAGCCAGGCCAGAAGCTTAAAACCTGCGCTTGACCCGCACCCCCGAGATAAATCGAGTCCAGTAAACCCAAAATAACGATGACTACTGCAAGAGGACGAACATCAATGTTGTTGTTCACTAAGAAGGAAAACAGAGCAATGGCTGCAACGAGCTGGAGAGATGAATTCCCAGACAGACCCCACTTCTTTGGCGAGAGGCTGGATGCTGCAAGAAAAAACAGTACACAATACAATGAGTGCCACATGGACAATTCATCTTACAGGTACAAAATATTTCGATGACTGCATTGCCAAAAGTAACACGCTTCTAATAAAAATGACTTGATGAAGTAAGAAGCAGAGGTGCACAGGGTTCGTCGCCGTCTACTCTTGTAATCATCATTTGCAATAATCATGTACACCAGAAACGAATATAAATGAATGAAATACTAAAATATTCCTTTCAAATCCTGCTAAGAGCAACTTAGGATGTAAGGCAGAGAATACTAAAACCGATAGGGACCTGACCCCGTCTCATATACTGATTCCTGTTACCAACAGCAACTCATCAATTCAAAACCTTGGTTGGCCATCAATGAGCAAGTTGGGTGTTAGCATGACTTGGCTAAGTTTCTATGGCCACTGATATTTTGAATGGAAAGTGGGGTTGACTACTATCCTTCAATAGTGGTCTACAATCTCACACTTAAAAGGATTGCATAAGAAATTCATACATAGTGATATAAATTTAATCTCAACAGATTTGGCTCTTGTACCCAAATTAATCTCTCCACAGCATAATGCTGATCGCAAACGAAGGCACACTCCTAAACGTTGGTCAAATTCTGAAAATGACACGATTCCAGATCCTTCAGCTTATGATATCACACCACGACAGCTGCAAGACTTACCAGCAAGTCCAGAGGACGCCAACATGTCTTCTGCAGTGACAACCCTTCGCCCTCCACCAGCTTCAAAAACTGCTCACAGCAGTAAAGAAGAGTTCATCAGAAACCAAACAGACAGAAAGAAAGCAAGATCAAAGCAATATCACGCCAAATGAACAAGAAGCCTACCCCGAGATTTGTATTTTCCAAAGCTTTGCAAAAATCCCCTATCTTGAAGCCAACCATACGCTTGCCCGACCAATTCCAGATCCATGGCACTCTGACATGTGTCCAGGATCTTCATGTACTCAGTTCGGGGAAGAGAAAAAGCGGCATACGAGGTTCCTGTTCCATTTGAGGACTCCGCCCTCAGAGATCCATTACTCTCTCCATCTACATAAAGCTCATCGACTTTCCGAGCATCATCCCCTGCTGTTGTTGCATCTGATTCAAAGTTGTTCAGAGCCTCGAGTGCCTTCAAAGCTCTTCCTAGATCCTTGAATTCCACAGCTTCCTCAAATTCTTTCCACTGAAATTTAGGTATCCTTTCTCGGTCCAATGGAGGCGTTTGCGATGGTTCGGGCTCTCGTTGCAGATCTTGTCGCCATTCTTGTTGCTTCGCTTTGTTTCGCACCACCCCTCGTACAGAATCCCCCCTTCTGTTCTTGATCAACCTTGGTCTTCTTGCGAAATTCACTTTACTAGGAGCTCTCAAAGCGCAGATAATACTACATTTGCCACCAATTTCAGGGCAACCAAAACTTGCCCTGTGCACATGCATTGCAGACAGAGGGCGACGTTGCAAGCATGCCATAACTCGCCTCCTCGGCTTCAACTTCACACCGAAATATCCTAAATCAGTCCTATGTAACAATATCTGTATTTCATGCCCCTACATTAGGTTCTAGAGAATCCTTGCTAAGCACCCTTGAGCAGCCTTGAGCAATTGCACGAACTCTGTACAAACTGTTGGATACACAATCTCAGAATCTCTCGATTGAGGGGGAGTGTTGGACTATGAGGTGCCATTAGGGTTTCATCCACACCGGATGCTTATCATCCGGTTCTAGTCATCCACTGCTAAGATTAGGGTTAACACTCTTGTATTTAACCTCAGCCTAATCTCTTGGCCAAAATTCAAAATAATTAAAAACTATTATTAATAATTTAAAATTTATTAAAATATTAAAATAAAAATAAAAAATTACTTTTTGTTTTTTAAAAATTATTTTAAAATTATTTTAAAATTACTAATTGACGTGGTAGTGACTTGGTCACATCAAACTACTAAAATCATAACTCCCTCTATAATATCACAAATGCTACCATTAATACTAGGGGATGATGCTTGCTATGCTACGCATTCATTGTATCACATATTAGTAAAATTTTAATGTATTTGAATAAAATGCATGATAATGATTTCAATAAGTCTTTAAAATAATTATTTTAAATATTTTGTTAAAATATTTTCAATCATGCATACATAGAAATCGTATTTTCACACAATGTGATATTACAGAAATAGAGTAGCAGTTTGCAATCACTTCTATAATATCACTTTTTACAAAAGGTGATATTATAGAAATAATATAGTGGTTGCAATTAAGGTGATATTAAATAGGATCCATAGGATGATATTATAGAGGTAGCAAATCCATTGTTTCTTTTGGCTTTACACGGCTTTACACTTCTATGATTTTGTGCTTTTGTGAGCTTTAAGCTTTCATGATTTCAATTTTCTATTGCTACTACCAAATGATTTTGAAAAATTTATTCAATTGAAGTGATTTTGGATTTCACAACAATTAAGTTGTTCACAAAGTTTTTGAAATTTATAAGTTTTTCTTTTCAATTCTTCAATTTGGGTTGCCATTTTTTGTAACAATGGAGTCAAATTTCTAATGCATTCTAATGTATGTGTATCTTTTATAAAATTTACCATTGCATATGTATCATTCATCATTCAATAAATTTCTATTGTATATTTTATTATATGCTTACTTATAAAAGAATTATACAAAGATTTTAGTCATTTTTATTTGAAGATTTATTGAAATTTTTGTTCTGCATTCTATCTAATACATAAAAATTCTTATAAAATTCTAATGACGAATGCGTAGCATAGCAAGCGCCAACTGCTAGTAATAAGTATAAAAATACAAATTATGAAATGATTCCATGTTTTTTCATACTTTCATTTTGAAAAATTAAAATACTAAGAATTTTTTTCATAAAGATTATATTTGTCCCATTCTTGATATATAGGCACACCCATTTCCAACCATAGGATGGTTACAAAAACAATGTAAGTGATCATTGTGGCTTTCAATGTACATGATGTGATCATTGTATGCTTTCAATGTACACCTCCCAACCTTTCTATTGCTTTTGCTAGTTAACCCCTAAAGTCCCATTGTTCCTACAGGGACAATATGGATTTCGGGCAAGCTCCTATGGTCTCAATTTTTACTGAAATTTTTTTAAACTTTCTTATCATACTACTAAAATCATAAGTCCCTCTGTAATATCACAAATGCTACCATTAATATTAGGGGATCGTACTTGCTATGCTACGCATTCATTGTATCACATACTAGTAAGATAGAAAAAATTAAGAGCTTTCTAGGAATATAATTTTTATTTCAATCAGTATCCGGGAGCAAAAGTTATACCACAATAACCTCAAAATGGGGAAGACCAGGCAACCAAAAAAATCCACAAAAAATTAAAATAAAATTTTTAATATTTTTTTTCTTGTAAATTATATTTTTTGTAAATGGGAATCTTTGATTCATTCCATTTGGATTAGAGATATGAAAGTTATAGAGCTTCTTGTTTTGCAAGCAATCATAGCAACTTCTTAAAAGAATTTTTTTTTTCTTTCACTTTGAATGCTAATATCTTTCAATCTATATGGTCAAATTTTTTTTTTAAAATGACCAAATCAACCGACCGAATTGACTGAAATTGCTGAAATTTCTAGTAGTGAAACATCAATATTTTCCACCATCACCACCCTAACACCACATTTTTTGGACAAAGTTTAACAAGTCTTGAGCACCAAAATAAGAACTCTATTTTTACACCCAAGTTGATATCTTTTAAGAACGTCTTGGCCCTAAGACCAATTAGGTGTAAGTATTCCAAAATTAATACTTACACCTAACGAGGATCTAGTGGACCTCACACTCAACAATTTACATTGAAGTTGGTAGACCTTTAAACAAATTCAAAAGAGGAGAAAATGCTTATCTTTGTTTCTAGAACTTGAAGGCCTACTCCTCTAGGACAAGCTAGGCCACCTCCTAGATAACCAATTTGACAAATCAAAACAAATTAACTTTGTTTGGACATGTAGAAGTCAGCACCTACCCTGCAAACAATTGTCCCACAATTGATTTTCATTTTATAGTGATCAGATTGGCCTCATATCCTAACCTATAAAAACACCAAACAAATAATCTAATCTAGATATACAAATTATTGAATTCACATGTTGCTATAACAAATTTTCATCAGATATCATCCACGCAACAATACAAAATATAATACATTATTAACCAACAAAAGACATCAAAGATGGAATGTAGCATTAGATAAGATTTAGCTTCTCTATAGGGCTGCAAGTTTTCCTACGTTCTTAGACTATGAGAATGTATAGGAACTTAGCCATAATAGCAGTTTAATGTAGCAAAGTGATTACTACATTGGATAATAATTATTAAAAAAAATTATATATTTTTTGAGTAATTTAATCATTTTTATTATTTTTAATTTTTTATATTATTATTTTAATACTTTTAAAATCTGGCCAACAATGGTTGGTTTCCAACATAGGGAACAAGCCTAAAATAGCTCTCTAATGTAGCTCAAAATCATCTAATGGCACCACTCCTAACAATTATTGTCAATGCCAAAAGTGTTATACACTCAATATACAAAAAATCACTACATAAAGACCAAAACCTAAAAATTAAAATCAACTCCATAAATAAGACAATTTATGAAACCTACCAAAATGCAATAGAATGCCTTATCCATATCATCCTCACCAAATACAAAATAGAACATCACCAACTTCTACCACTTCATCTTCCATAAAAATAAAATGAAATAAACTTATTTAAAAATAAATAAATATATGAAATTTGAACTACAAACTCTAGTCCAATATTAGAAAAACACCCATGGCTTAATAAGATGCAAATCAACAAGAATTGAACACAGACTAGTAACCACACAACTATCAGTTTCTTGCACCACCTCTCACAATATACCCTAACTTAAAATGATGATCAAGCACTCAATAAATACACATATTGATAGATATAGGCCACTATGTACTGGTTATAATTTCATATTATAGAATTTACCTCTGAAAGGAGGCATCAAGGATAGCATCCACCACCTAAACCTACATGGCTTAGATAATAGAACTATCTCCAACAGACTCTTTATTCACATTGGTCATATGACTAGAATTACTCTTCATCTTTTTCTTTTCTTGTGATCATTGTATGCTCTCAGTGTACACCTCTCAAACATTTGTCATGGGTGAACTGTCAACTAACCAAGTAAAGGTACGTCCACACTTGGTCTTAGTAGGGTTCTTAGGCAGCAATATTATGTGAACAATTTACATCGCATTTGCACCTACGTTGCTTGGTATTCACTGAACCAATGTGGTGCGTGATGTAGCATGAGGTAAGAGTAGTACAAAGATTATTAAATCATCTACAAACTTTGGTCCACCATTGCCAAAATCACTTGTAATTAAAGCTTCTAAATCTCTTGAAAGTGTGGATTTTAGGCAGTGCATACTGGTCTTAGTTAAAGGGACTTTAGATGGGCAATTAGGAAAGCCTATGGCTTTCATCCAAAGAGCACCTTGGCTTGAACTAAAAAGATACACCTAAATATTGAACTTTAAGAAGAATACAAGATTTTTATGTACATATGGGGTAGTAAGTAAAACAAACCATGTGGGATATTTGAATGAGAATTAGGAGGATCTTAACCACTCATAGTTAAGGTAGAACTATCCATTACCACCATTTACCCAATTCCCCCACCTACAGGTTCCTCCCATTTCTGTCACTGGCCCATCTTATTACCACAATCGTACTCATCCATGATCATGATGGCAATGCACAGGGGAGCGGACACATCAGCCCACTCTTCAACAATGGTCTCGTCATGCTTTACCAAGGGTCTACTCACAGTTTTACATTTCAGCTTTGAAAAATCACAAAAAATTCAATTCTTGTCAGAATGTCTTTATTTTTTTTGCAATTGACTTCTCTCAAACAATTCAACCTCTGAAAAATATGAGAGCTCATAAATAGATTCTCCAAAGTACCTAGATAACAAATCTGTATGGTAATGGGTAGTTCTACCTTAAGTCAAAAGCAAAAGCAAGAATTATGTTTGAAGTAGAATTTCAGACCTCATTTAGGCATAGTAGAATATTTTTTTTCATAAAACCTTGAAATAACAGAAGTTGATAAATCAAATTAACTTCTATCTCCAAAAATTATTTTATAATTTTGATCCTCTAATAAAAATTTAAGCACAAAAATCAGAGAGGATGTTTGAAAATGTTCAAGAAAACGTCCCTTTCAACCTTGCTCAGAAATTTTATCATAATTTTTTATTGGAGACTCAAAATTACAAACAAATTTTTAGAGATGGAAGTTAACTTGATTAATCAACTTCTATCAATTCAAGGCTTTTAAAAAATTTAATAATACTATGCCTAAATGAGATCTAAAATTCTACTTCAAACATAATTCCTATGTTCTGACAATGAGCGATGAAGCTCTCATTTTCAATTTATCCCATAACCTTTGAACTTCATGATGGTCAATTGATTTCAATATAAAAATGACATCCCCTTCCTACAACCCCACAAATGTTTGTAGAGCAACCCTTTTATTTTGCCATCAATTTTTTTGTGGAAGATGGTCAGAGGACATTGATATTGAAGTATTCTTCATTTTGCAAAGATGGATGGACGAGAACTCTGGAGAGGAGAATATAACTTTTGTGAAGGTTGTTGGATGTTATGGTTTCATATCTGAATGTTGGATAAATTCTTTAGAACCAATTTTGATCAAACCAACGCAATAAATGCACCTCCGTAAAATACTAGCATGTTGGTCTTTATGCAAAGTATTATCTTTTAAGAACCGATGTTACCAAACACCAAGTGGGGACATACCTTAAGCCATCACCTAAATCACAACTTAATAGAGACATGGTAGCTTAATCAAGATAGAACAACCCATTGCGGTCACCTAGGAAATGCTCCCATTGGGGGGGGTCAGTATGTGAGATGTGGGCCACAATGTATGTCTTACATGATAGTAATGGAGGTGACCTTATTAGGAACTTCTAACTTTTCATTGTAAATTTCATTCTCAAATTTGACTTTTTAGGCTTTTCATGATAGAAAATATTGTGATTGCATTAGATAGTAAAATGAGAATTATGGATTCAAGTTTTGTTGGTTATATGGTAGTCTACACTCTTTTGGGCCATGATGCACTAAATAGTTTGAAAAAATCCTAGCAAATTCATATTTTGTCAAAAAAATATATAATTTCAATTGCACTTGTTGTTTCTCACACTTGTACTAACGTGGGAAAAAATTGAAAATTTTCAGCAACAAGATGATGTCAAACTCCTCATTCTGACGACAATGGGTTGTTTTACCTTAATTGTCCAAGCTTGTATAATCTTTTTGGATCCATTTTAGAATTTCCTATGAAGGAACCAAGAAAATCCAACAGATTCTTATCTTGTAATATCTCTGCAAATCAAGGTATACACACCTAAAAATAAATACTCTTTTTCAAAACAACAATTCTAAATACAATTTGAAAAAAATATCATTTATAATGAATTATGAAATGAATGCAAGATTAAATGCAATTGGTTTGAGAATTTTAGAATCTATGTAAATATACTATGTATTTTCAAAGCTAAGGTCATAGGAACACCTATTATTGACACTAGACTACCCTTAATTAGACACTCATGAAGTACAAAATGCTACAATTCTCATTGGTTGTTTCAATAATACTTCAACTTCTATTAGTTCCTTTTGGTGTTGAGTTTGACTAAATGCTTTGTCATCTTTAGGTCAATGAATGGTTGTAAAGAATTCTATTCTAGTGTGTGGCAAAAAAGTTGGTATTGCAAAAAAGATGAGGATATTTTAATTATTCTCCGAAAATTGGTTTAAAAGCAATAATCAATGGTTGAGCTTATTGGAATCTATACGATGGTACAATATTCCAAATTTCAATGGCCATGATTGAATCTTTAAAAGACAATTATCTAAGTTAATTATAAAATTTAAAACTATCCTATCAAGATTATTGGCATTATAAGTATGCAACAAAAATGAAGAAATAATTTAGTACATTGGCTATTGCTTATTTGGATGTCAATAAAGCAAAATGTAAGAAGTTGTGCAAATTTAGGAAGTTTCATGAGTTAAATTATAAATTTTCCAAGGTAAAACTATAAATTTAACCTAAATGGATCTAAATTCATCTACTACTTTGTTGCAAGTGAAGAATTATATATTTTTAGTACCTATGTAAAACAACACCTAAGCACAAGATTGAAATGAACAAAACTTTTTGAAAAATAAAAGGATCTCCTTACAAAGGCACACAACTCTAGTACTTCATACACCACAACAAGATCCATTCATTACCAAAAGTATTTGACAATTCAACAAAGTTTTAGTCACATGTTTAGTGTCTATAGAGGAATTTCAACAATACGTCTAAATCTCTATTCTTCATCTAATATTCTTTTGGTCATTCATTCAATTTACTTGAAATATCAAAAAGATTGAAATAAATCAATGATTTGCCTAAGGTTGATATTTGATTCAACTACATAGAAAAATGAATCAATTTATTAATGTCTACCTATTAATTCTCTCCATACTTTGCATTCTTATAGAATTCACTGCCCTAACTAATTTCCCATCCGAAAGTAGAGGTCAACATTGTAACATTTGGTTTATTTAACCTTTAAATATCCTTTGAAGACTACACACACAATATATATAGTCCCAATAAATTCTTTTAGCTTAGAGTTTAGGGTTTAAAAGGTTTAAAGATTTAGGATGTATATAGTATAAAATCCTATAAGAGTCCTTTCTATTCATATACATTATATGCTATACTATAAAGCTATATTTACATATAATAATCTAGTCAAATATATAAAACATAGTCATGTACACAAATAAAAATACATGGTTAAAAAAGGGCTTCAAAGGGTTTACTGTGTGGTTACCACCAATGTTCAAGGAGAACTATCAATTAGTTCATTATTATCCAATCGAATTGGAATAAAAATTTGAATTTGATGACATCAAAATAATCCAATGAAAAAATCTATAAAATTTATATTTAGAGTAAAAAGTAGAGGAACAAACCAGATTTAGTACTTGAATAACCAGTTCAATATGGAATTGAAGGAAAATAACTAGTAAAAACCCCAAAAAATCCCAAGTGGTGATTACAATAACACATGATTGGCTCTCCATACAAAATTGGTACCCTAGTGTTACCACAATGGTGAAAGGAATCTTGTAATTTACTAATCAGAGTAAGATCAAGTTGCTTCTCATTTTTGTTAACCCTATAATGATGCAACAACCTAAAAGTGTTCAATGGATGACACAAAATCCTTCCATGTAAGATAGAAGTGTAGATGTTCATCCTTGGAATTTTGGGTGAAAAGGGGGAGGTCTTATACACTAGTTTGACCACACAAACAAGTCCTCTTAGATTGTTCTTAAGCAAATGATTCACATGGTAGTTATCCCAAAGGATGATTTTCACAATGACCAACTTGACGTTTTTGGGTTCAAAACTTCAAATATGAGTTTGTTTTTAAGTTTGTACATTATCTCAATCAATCCATCTCACCAACAGTTTGAATCTACTCTCGATTGCAAGCACAATGACATCAAGGTGTTACAATCTAACACGAGATTCATTTGAGGCTTCAAAATTGAAGTTGAAGTAAAATAGAATTGTCCATAACCACACAGATTTGCTATCTAGGTACTTTGAAGAAGCTATTTGTCAACTCCCATATTTTTTAGAGATTGAAAAGTTTGAAAGAAACCAATTGCAAAAAGAATGAAGACATTCTGACAAGAAGTGAATTTTTTGTAATTTTTTCGAAGCTAAAATGTTAAACTGTAAATAGATCCTTATTGAAGCATGAGCATACCCTTATTAAAGTATGGGCTGATGTGTTTGTTTTCTAAGTGCATTCCCATCATAATAAAGGGTTGTAAAGATTGTGGTAATAGATGGGCCACTATTGTAATTAGGAGGATTCTATAGGTGGTGGAATTGGGTGGATGGAATTGGGTGCAATTCCATCCATCACTCTAAAGGAATTGGGTGCAATTCCTTTAGAGTGATGTTTATGCTTTAGAAGTTTGTAAGGTAGGAGGCTCTAAAATCATCCCTCTCCTTCAAACTGCCCCTATTATTAGCTAGACAACAGACATGAGGTGATCCTTAAATGGACCACTTCAGCAATCGAATGAATCCAAATTATTTTTTCTATTACAAGAGCCAATCATTGTTTTTGATTTCTGCACATCTCATTCCAAGTTGCAAGGGGACGGATTTTGGGAGACCTCTTATCACAAATAGGTGCCTATGCCCCCAAATCTTTGAAAATTTATAAGTAATTCAAAAATGCTTGGAAAAATGCAAAACCACTTGTGTTAGGTTCCACATCTATTTTTCTTTTCTCTGAAAATGTTGGAAAAATATTTTTGTTCTACAGACACCTATGAAAAAGGTGGACCAGTCCTTAAAGGGTCACTTTTCGAGCCTCCTACCTTATTGTACTTTTAATGGTTGAATGAAGCAGTTTGGAGACCAATGTCATTCATGCATTTATCAAGTTGTGTGCAAATGTGGAATTTGTGACAATGGTGACAATGTGATTAAGAATGGGACAATTGAAGTCCCAATTTGTGACAAATGTAAATGCAGATATTGGAAATTTGCCATATTAAATGTACCATAAGATGAGAATTTTTGCAAATGTTCAACCAAATCCATTGTTCACATAGTCAAGTTTGGGTTGGCTTTCAAAAGAAACATTTGTCTCATTCAAATTGATGGAGTTTTCACGGAATTAGAGACTCCAAAAAAAAGTTAGCTGTCCAATTTTGCCTTACATGCTTGGAAACCATACAACCCTCAATTGTTTGTGTTATAGAATTAAGTTTGCAAAATAAATGCAAAAAGTTTCAATATCAATTAAACATGTATTATCATCTAAATGTAAAGTCAAAGATAATATGGACTACAAATTGTTTCATTTTAACGAATATGACTTTACTACACCCAAAATTGCACAAATAAGCAATGCAATATGGTTGCCATTATTATATTGAAAAACTTTGGGTGGGATCTTGTTGGAAGCCAAAAGGTAATTCTAGATTCTCAACAAATGCATTTTTTGGAGACCATATGAATAAACTATGAATTTTCAAAGAGCTGAAAATAGGGTTTAGGATAACCAACCATAGACTCATGAATAGTGAAAGTATATTTTAGGCAAGAATGTAGCCTATGCGGTTTTAGAAAGCATGCAATTTAAGGTATACTTACTTTACATTGATTTAAGATTTTACAATAGCAAAGACCCAAAGAGGAAATACAACACAACATTGGACAACAATCTAGGTAGTGCTTGAGTTGTTGGTTGTGCTTCTAGTAAGGTGGAGCAACCCATTACCAACCATTGTCTTGTAGACAATTAGTTGAGTGTCTCAAATCCAGGGGAGGGTGGGACTCATTTGCGTTAATTTTGAATTCAAAGAAACTCAGTTCTATAACCAATGTGGTCCATGAAACTTGTGCCTTCTTTTGAGTGCCAAAGTTATCTACAAGTACTCTTCTAGTGATCAATTTTGTAAGACTCTAGACATTGGACATAGGTCGAGCCCAACTTTAGGCTTTTATAGTTTATAGTACTTTCAGTTCAAGTTGTAAATTCACCAAATTTTTTGCTATCCATGTCATTTCTATCTTTATACTTTTGTAAATCTTGCTTCGCCAAATACTATTGCAGTTTATATTTGCTATGGTTTCAGTTATCGGTTATAGGTGGCTCCACCTTCAGCCCTAAAATGATAAAGATAGCAAAGCTTATTTTATCATCTTGGTGTACAATGTTTGGCACTAACTACACAAGAAAGTAGAGGCACCTATTTCCATAACTTTAAGCAATTTGAGGTGGAATCAACACATAAAATTCTATTTTGAACACAATAGCAATTGAAAGATGATAATTTTTTGAAAATATATAAATATGTTATGAATTTGTGAAGTTCAAATACATGGTGTAACCTAAATTGGTTAATGCATTCATGTAATGATGCAAGTTGTATATTTGGAACTTTTTATATCTATATATTTTCAAGATTGATTTAGGGTACAATGTTTGAATTGGAGGCCTTCACATTAGAGAATATCTTTTGTTTTCCGTATTCAATATATTTCCAAAGTATTGGTTTTGATTGCTGTCCCTATTTATAATACTATACCTAGTGGTCATAGTCTACATTCCTTACCAAATTATCAGTTAACCCCTAAAGGATTGGAGCACATTTTGGACAAAAATTGTGAAAAACTACATTTTTTTAGGGCAATGACGAAAAAATGAAAATTGGTTGTTTTTTTAAAATTAAACCGTATGAATTTGTAGTATACTACTTTGGAAATGTCTAGAAAAATATTTCAAATTCTTTAAACCATAAGCACACAAATTAAAAGCTTATGACATTTGCAGTTAGGACTTTTTTTTTACCTTGGGTGTGATTATTTTTTGACATGCTATCTAAAGTTGCTCGAGTTGTATAAAAAATTCAGGGCAACATAACTTTTGATTTGGGTAATTGATTGGAAAAAGTTTCTATTCCCACTAAGGAAATACATGTTCACACCTTGTGTTTAATTTTTGTGAACATCCAACCAAAATTGACTTCATACATCACTACCCAAGATCTCTGCGACACATTGAACAATCACTTGGAGCTTTAGGGGTTAAAATTGGAAAATGTAATTCAACATATGTTTTAAAATAAGATTTTTTTTTTCAAAACAAAAAAATCAGTTTTGAAAGAAAATATTCCAAAAATTATGGCATCCATTTTTAGAATTATGTTTTACTGATCCTAACCACAACGTTCAATATACTTGAAATTTTTCTTGAAATTTTGAATAATTTTTCTGGAGAGTTTCAAAATTCAATATTTTTTCCCCTTTTCTTCTTGTTTGATATTCTCCCTAATCATTATTTGTCCTACACATAGTATATCTAAAGCAAGGCTCTTTATATGAAGTGAGTTTGGAATGCCCCACCACCAACTTAAACCATGATACTAAAAGAGTCACATGTTTTGTTTTGTTTTGTTTTTTGAGCGAAAACTCACTCAAAAGTAATTCAAATGAATATTACCCCCCTTATTTGGCAATAGATTCTTCTATTCTCATATGGATGGTATTGCTATCTTTGAAGTTGGCATGGTTTCTTTCTTTTTTGGAAGAATGTATACTCTTGAAATTAACACATTATTCTTTATCCATTTTTATATTCCATCCATATCCATGGATTTATAAAATGCATCAATGTACCCTAGTATGTGAAGAAACTAGTTTGAATAATTGGAAATACTTGAAAATGGGGAATAAAATCTCCTTCCTATTAGTACCAAAATTTCTACCTTGGAATAAAGAAGGTAGGAGGTTCTAAAAACACCTAGGCTCTAAAAATTGTCCACCTCTTGAAATGTACACTATTTGTACATGGTGTTTTTTCACAATCTTTAGCAATGTACAAACAATGTACATTTTAGGATGTGGGCAATTTTAGAGCCTTATGTCACTTCAATTTCAAAATTTCATAACTAATTCCATAAAGCTCCAAAAATATGAAGCAACTTGGGTTAGGTTCTAATTCCACTTGTCTTTCAAGAAAAATTTGCTGAAAAATATTTCAAGAAGCTTCACCTCCTCCAAACTTCAATTCTAGCTCTTCAGTGGGCAATTGATGGATCTAGTATCTTATAGTATCCCATTTTGGACTTGAACCCAATGGAGTCCCTGTCTACAATAATTTAACATTCAGCTCTTGGAATATTGGACTTTTGTAGATATGGAAATGGGTTTCCTTACTTTACCCTAACCCTTAACCTTAGAAGGCCCAAGGCCATTTCGGGTATGAAAACATCCTTGCTTTTCAAGTCTTATAAGTCTATATTTCACTAAGGTATGAAAATCTCAACCGTGCAATTTTGTAGTGTACATATTGTAGATGATGTGAATTAAATTTGGAGTCATTTGACAACACGGATTGAAAGATTATAATGTTTTAGTGTTGAAAAAAGATGCTGAAATTTTCCTAAAAACACATTTGGAGGTGAAATTTGATTTCTAAAACCTACTCACATGAAGAAATTTTGAACTAAAAAGTGCTTTGAAATCGACATACAAACTCATTGGTGGATAAAAAAAATCATGAAAGTGACTCATTGTGTTTGCAAAATGACTTTGAAATGTAAAAAAATAGCCAAAAAGGGTGCAAAAACACATCAAAGGCTGAACCTACTTCTACTAAAATGCTTCTTAGTCACTTGTTACTTCTTTGATTAATACAGAATTTTAGCCACACAAACTAGGCAAGTATGCGCAACTTTACCAAAAAAAGTTTTGAAAATGGACATAGTATGAAGAAGTAACAAGCCGCCGAAGTGCATACTAACCAAAAAATGTTAGGGTTTTGAACTTTGAATTGCTTCCAAGCATTCAAAACAACTTGGATTGCTATGAAAATTTTACCACAATAACTAGACTTCTAGAGGAACAAAATCCAACAAATTTTATTGAAAACAAACATTGGATGAAGGAGATACAAGCCTTCAAAGTTGCAGCCATGACAATGCAGTGTGTTGAACTCAAATTGACCCCCTGAACTTTGAATGGCTTTCACAAACTCAATTCGTCTTGGATTGATCTGAAAATTCTACTACACAAACTAGTCTAGAATGCGCAACTTTTACAACAAGTTTTACTAAATTTGATCATTGGATGAAAAAGTTACAACACTTTGAATTGTACTTCCAAACTATGAACGGCCAAAATCTGTCCCCTTGGGCGGTCTACGGTTAAACGTCGAGGCAAATGTTTTGTGTCCAATGGATGACAAAGGAACTCTATGTAGGACAAAAGCACAACTATTCATACTCAAAATTTTGCAAGAAAAGGGGAGGTCTTCTACAGTAGTTTGTCTTGCAATGAGTGCTTTTACAATTTGTGAAGGCAATGCTTCACACGGTCATAAAAAATGATGACTTCGAAAGTCACCCCATCGTCCTTTAAGGGCTAAAGAAAAGAAATACGGAGTAGAAACTTTTAGAAGAGCCAGATCATGATTCACATCCTCTTATCTTTTCCCAAAAGCAGCATGAATGGAATCACACCGTCTTTTAATGAGGCTGATCGGACGGTGACCTGTCCTCTCTGTACTAGAAAGTCCACGTGTCCCTCACTCTCTTGTTTTTATTTTTTTTACTCCTCAAGTTCCATAAAAGCATCTCCACTTTTTCACTTGAAATATGATTGGGTATGAAATATGATTGGGTATGAAGTAGAAGTGCCCATCATCACATAGATTTGCTATCTGGGTACTTTGGAGAAGCTATTTGTGAACTCCCATATTTTCAAGAGATTGAGAAGTTTGAGAGAAATCAATTGCGAAAAGAATGAAGACATTTTGACAGGAATAGAATTTTTTGTGATTTTTTCAAAGCTAAAATTGGTTAAACTGTGAATAGACCCTTGTTGAAGCATGAGTAGACCCTTGTTAAAGTGTGGGCTATATTTATTCTCCAAGTTGCATTGTCATCATGATAAGGGGTTGTAAAGATTGTGGTAATAGATGGGTCACTAGTGCAATTGGGAGGATCTTGTAGGTGGATGGAATTGGGTAGGTGGTGGTATTAGGCAATTCTACTTTAGCTTGCCTTGGCCAACATGGTCTTCTACCCTTCTTGACACTAGGGAATTGAAATTGGAATAACCTCTCTAAGGTAACATTGATTGTTTGGTCTCAGATTGAACCGCATACAAACGTCAACAATACAAATGACTCTTCCAAATGTAATAATATAGTCAACCAATGTTGACCCTATTACTTTAGAAAAATTCTATTATATTGTTCACTTCTATTGCCATAGGGTCACATTGGCAACTTTGTTCACCAACATACTAAAAGGGGTGGCTTGAGCTTGAGCTACAATCTTAGGGTATTGTTTCAAGTCAAGAAAAAAACAAATCATGACAAGAATACTTTGACAAGAATCTAGGCTACGTAAGAATGAGCGGGCTTGAGAGGATGGCAAAAAGATTGTGTTATTCTATATGGCTAGGGTGACAAGGCTTGCTTCTAAATTCCTAGTGAATACCCAAACTTGTCTAGGCCTGTCAATACTTGACTTGACCCCTTCCCAATGAAAGAATGGAGATGCTTTAAAAAGAATTGAGAAGCAATGAAGGCCTCAAAATGATCATAAATTTGGCAAGGTAAATGACTGTAAACCATGAAACTAGCTATGAAACTATACATCAAAGTCGAGATATAAATAGTAGGTTCTAGAAGATGAGTCTAATGACCATCATGTAAAAAATTGATATTTGGGTCAAATATAGTATAATTTAGTGAAGTATACAATGTTAGACAAGGACATATTCATTTACCAAGACATCTTGCCCCCAAACTCCAAGGTTGTGGTTGTAGTACTTTCAAAGGGTGATTGGCATTACTTGTAGATATTAAACAATTTGTTGCCTACAAATTACTTTTAAGATCCCAAAACTCATTCAATGCTCTCATGTCCTATAAAGAATTATTGTTCTTTTATAAAAAATTGAAGTATAATTAAAAAGAAGTGCAGGTCACTTCTAAGTGTTGTCAAGTCAACATATACAATCAACATACATTTCTTTGTGCATATCATTCTTGAGTTTGTATACGAAACACCGATATGGTGGTTCAAACCCAATATTGTATAAACAATTTACTAGTAGTTTACAAGACCTGTATTATAAAGTGAACGCATGGCCATCTTAGCAACAAAGTGATGGCATATGTAAGATTGGGTGAAAACATGAAACATGTGTTGATTTTCATTGTTGCATTTCAGTATAGTCCTCACAATACTATGAGCTTTTGAAAAAAATAAAATAAAATATAGATAATTAGTAGAATGCTACAAATAATGTGTTCTAAAAAATTAAAGTTTGAAAAAAATTTATCCCAAAAATTATGTACAATAAAAGCCGATGAATTTTTTTTGGAATTTTTTATTGTTTAAACTGATAGAAAATAACAAAAAATCATATTTAGCAACTTGATGGAAAGGAGATTTCAACAAAGGACTTATAGAAATTTAGGTTGTTTCAAAAGTCTAAAAATACATGCACAACAAAGCCTTCTTTGCATCTACATTAAAGATAAGAATTTTATATTATTTAGAATTGTTTGCTTTAGCAAGTAGTTGCAAACCTAGTAAATAACATGGCATCCCAATTTCCAAGTGAAAATCATTTTTCTTGGACTCATTACAATATAAAAAAAAGTATAATCTAAAGTGTGACTAATTAAAAAATTGAGAAATAAATAATATATTTATTTTAGAAATTACATGTAAATGTGGATTGATTATGGTAATGAACTACCAGTCAAGCACCTTTAGTTTGAATTCCAAGTCTAATGAGCAAGCTTGGTTTACAAAAGAAATCATGTCCATTCAATTGAAGCTTTCTTGCACCTTCTAACAATTGTTGTAGAGAATGATTCAAAATACTAAAATCTTAACAATTTATTTATGAACTTGAAAAATGCCAATTCCAATGGTTCTAATGTTGTAATAAAAAATCACACCTAATGTTTTTATTTTTATCAAAACATATTGAAAATTGAATTAAATAAATAATTTCAAAGTTTATCTTAGAATAGAGATTTTATAGCTACCCACAAACTATGCACAACTAAAACTCTTCTTAACTTTCATCTAATTAATCAAAATGGAATGATTCAAAGCTTTTCATATGTATATGAATCTAAAAAAATAATTTGAAAATTTTATTTCTTAAAAAAGTGATTTTGAAAAAAGTTCTTTTGTAATCCAGACTATCCGCTGAATGATGAAATTACATATCATACAATAACTTTTAAACAATGTAGTCAAAAGTTATGAATATTTTTGGACCTTCAAGCTACTCCTTGGACATATGTTGTGTGAAAATTTCAAAGAAAAAAAGAATTCCATTTGTAGTGAGCTGCAAAAAATTGCTATGTTGACATAAAATGCAGTTTGGTCCTTAGAGGTTAATATCATTTGATGCTATCATTTGATGCATGTAGAGCATTGCTTCTTCCACAATTTATTTTTTTCAATTTTCCAAATTTAAACCCTAAATTTTTTTCATGTTTAGAGGTCCAAAGATGCTTCAAAATATTTGTCCCTAAAGTAAAGTCAAAATCTTCATCAATATTTATTTTTTAATTAATCTAGCCATAGGATCCTTTGATTAATTTATTCAAGTACATCGTCCCAACATTTTGGAATGAATGTTCCCATTGATTGCAAGCTCAATGTGCCTAAACTTCAAAATATAGGCTTTTCTAGCCCTTCCAAAAGGTGAAGTATTGTCTTTCAACATTTTTAGAAAAAATATATATGTCCTTTAACTTGTGCGTTTTAGTCAACATGTTGGAAAATGGGTTGGAAA
This sequence comes from Climacium dendroides, assembly GCA_950106755.1. Classification (NCBI taxonomy): domain Eukaryota; kingdom Viridiplantae; phylum Streptophyta; class Bryopsida; order Hypnales; family Climaciaceae; genus Climacium; species Climacium dendroides. Next base: position 24,525,196 of record OX467091.1, read on the forward strand.
TATATTGAAAAAATTTTAATCACTAAAACTTTCATATTCATTTTTTTTTAAATTGTGAAGTACAAATGTTAATGAATGAAAGATAAAACTAACATGCTAATAACTTTGGGAAGAACTTGAGAATAAAACTTTAAGAAAATAAGATTCTAAAACAATAGAATCAAATATATTTCTCAATAACCTTGACTTAATCAATTGAAGTAATTAGAGACATTTGCTAAGTAGTGTATTTATTTTGGCAATTTTTTGCAAAAAAGACAACCTATAAAAGTCTTCGAGATAGGAATATAGGAAATTTGGAGGGTTTTTTTTAACACATTTTACAAAATTCATCCAAGGGAAGGGTGGAGATTCACCAAATATTTTTTATTAAAATAAATTAGAAAAATATATTGAAAAATGTATTTGAAAATAGAATAAATTAGAGTCTTTACCTATTAGTGAATTGCCACATATGAGTGACATAGCTAGAGAGAAAAAAAATTACCTTCCTGCTAAGTTGTAGTCATAAAATTGTATAACCAATAAATGGTCCTTTCCATATTATGAAAGTATTAGCTTTATTAGATGCATGGGAGGAATTTATCAATTAATTCAAGGATTGGGGTCTATTGAGGAGTTTTATGAAACAATTGTGTTCATTGTATGAGTCCTCTTTTCAAATATGCAAAAGGACCCCTACCCCATTGGTAAGGTAGGTATTCCTACAATTGCTACTTTTTGTTTTTATATTTATTTATTATTATTAAATTGATCAATTTTTGTATTTTCTTGTTGGCACTTGAAAGGAAATTCCAACACACTAAAGAATGTCAAACTTTTGAATACCACATGCAAAATTTATGAACAAACAAAATTTGGTTTAAAAATACTCTTGCTATTTTTTAATAATACCAATGTTGTTGTTATTTTATTTTTTATATTATATTGAAACAAAAGGAATAGTTTTTGGTTTGAGATGACCCTAAACTATTAGATGATGGTAATAAGGTACCCAAACTAAATGGAGTAGTTGCAAATTCAATACCTGGTAGTGACAAGTGGTTAATTTAGCGTAAAATTAGCCTCTCTACTTGATGGAAACCCTTGCAGTGTGTTGTTTAACTCGCTTGTTTAAAAAAAAAGTAGTTTCTTCTACACAAGTACACAAGGATTAGTTTATTCCACATAGATACTTAATTGATTTTGGAGATGTTCACTAAGTGCAAATGACGAATTAGTACTAGTGGTGCATTTAGAGGGGTCCACCCTAAACAATGTTATCTCCTAAATGTTCGAGGCACCCAAATGTGGTGTTTGCAAAACTTTGAAGTTAAAATGCTATTTTTAGTAGTTTATATTTTTGGAAAGTTCTTCTTGAAGTCTAATTTTAGCATCAAAAACCCGATCTTGAAAATAAATGATAGAGATTTTTCTATTCAAGATTTTGTTCAAGGGTCCCCATTGCAATCTTGACTTCCCGTAGTGTTAAGAGCCGTTGAAAATGAGCCTCAAATACACTAAATCTTGGAGAAAAAATCACATTCAAAATTCATTTAAAAAAAATTATAGAGTAGATTTGATTGGGGTTATACATGTTAGGCCCTTTAACCTCATATTTTCTTGGTCACCAACTTTTCAGACTTGACATGCAAAAAGAGAGTTGAAAGATTTTCATAGTTTTAACACCCTCATGGTCAAATATTATAATCTTTCACTCCATAAGTGATATTGTTGTGTTTTCTTTTCCTATGAGAGCTCTACCATGTCCAGTTTGAATTTGTACAATTACAAATCCAAAAAAATTGATGCAACTTATCAAAACGTTGGCATTTTGTTCAATTCAGAGCAAATTCCAAGAAGCTCAAATTAGTCGCCTTTATTTGGGGGGGTACACATTTTTTGAACTTTTTGAAAAAACTTTATTAGGCCACCAGCTGCAGCTGTTTCATTGCACCAAGACTTGCCTGCCAAGTGTCAGTATGTCACTGTGGCAGCATTGCAAGGCCAAGTCAATCCCCCTTCCCCCAATTGAAGGGGGCCTTTTTCAATTAGAAGTCCACCTCATCCCCCAAGTACATTGTTTTTTTATGCACTATTTTTTTTCACCAATTGGGGGAAATTGATCAAAAGATGTTGGCTATTTTTTGTGAAGGAAATTTTCACTGTGGAAGGTCAAAATAGCCAGATTACTGTTGTTTTACAAGACCAGTAGCCAAATTTTACCTAGGTATCACCTCGTTTTCACGTAAATATCACCAAGTATCACATGGGTATTGACGAAACAACTAGCTCCTTCTCCAAAATGAAAAAAAATAAAAAATAAACACTGGGCCCTGTTTCAGGTGGGTTCCCCAAATGAAGGGCAGGATTCGCTCTGAAATCTGTCTCATTGGTGGAGAAATTGAATCTTCCCATTACGTGGATTCTCGAACACATGGCATGACTGTTCAAGCGTCCAGCACCCTCTCACCGCCACACCCAGGGTCATAAAAAGTGTGTGTATTTCAACGTGTAAAGTTCAGTGGGTTTTTTTTTTTTGGAACAGTACAGGCTTGCATGTCTTCACACTAGTGGCGCATTTATGGAGGGATTAGTTCACACAGGCGAAAATTGTCTGACAGAAGTGACAAATCACAAAAAACACACAAAAAAAAAACAAAAAAAAACGCTAGTGAAGTTGCTAATAAGCTGAAAACACCCCCAAAGGCATCCAAGTACAGTAAAAAAATCCCTCTTAGTGCATCCTCTCTTAGTACATGATATTGCATGATATGCATTGCTGGAGGTTAGTACATGGGCCCAATTTTGAAGATATTTTCTCAACAGTAGTTTAGTTAGAGGCCACATTAGTTACTGGCCATTATTACACCTCTGCAAATGCATAAACCTCTTATAGTCTCAACACCATGCACTACGAGAGATTCTACTGTAAGCAATTTGGCATAACTGAGTTGGAGGCACCTTTTTGTAGATTTTTTCTTTGTGATTTTGTTTTCTCTCAATCACAAAAATACCGATTTATTTCTTGTAATATCAAATTTTCACTAGCCAATTTTCTCCAAACTTAATATTGGCATCAACAAAAGAAAGTTTCCACCTTCTTCAAATGGTTCTTATGTTGCCTCTATAAGGGAACACTTAGAATTGGTATGTAAATAAAATGATTATAGGATAAATGCCTATGGACATTGGGACATGATAGTGAGCAACAGCCTCTTACTTTGGTTTTCAAGGGGCTAAAGGTTTAGGTTGAGATTATAAATAGTCTATAGTGACTTAAATCCACCGAATATTCAAAAGAGGTGGATAAAATATATTTTAATTTTGGAGGGGGACATATTGATTTCCGGTCTAACCAAACTCATTCTAGTTTTGCATCTTTTGTTTTTAAAACGCAAACAGTGTTTTTCCAACTTCCACTAGCTAACTTTGAATTAGCCACTAATTTCTCCTGATTGAAAATTTCAATTGGTATTTGCAATTGAAAATCCTAAATTTTCAATTATTATTATTATTATTATTGGGGATGAGATATGTAATTAGTACAAATTTTTGAGTTGAAAGCATCCTAAGCCTTTCTAACTGTCAAATATGTTTTGGTCATAAAACTAAATTTTTGATAATCAATAGTCAACCAATTACAATTTAGTAAGGAAATGCGTTTTAATGGCACTTTGGAGGACCTTTTTAATGGAAGTTTACTTGTTAGAAATGGATACTATGATGTTTTTTCACCTCACTTGTTGGAGTCAAAAAGTGATTTGCTCATGGACAAACAACTTTTGATCATATCAAATTGAAGAAATTTATTTGCATTTTTTGGTAAATTTTTTAATAGTGGATTATTTTATATAATAAAGTTAATTTTCCATGACAATGTATAGCAATGTGAAAGGGTTTAATTTGATTCCGTATAAGCAAAGATGGTTTTAGTAGTTAGCTACCTTATGTAGATTAGAATGCAATTGAACTACTTGCATTTCCAAACAAGTTTTTATACTATTGTTGATGTTGTTTAGGAATCTTTCAATGTCGTCACTGCAATAAAAATTATTTGTATCATGGTAACCTATAATTCATAAGTAAGTTTGCATATATAAATTTCTATAATGGAAGCAAAGGGACCCTTTCATCAAAGTGTAAGAATATTATGAAAATGATTTATTGAACTATAGGATTGTATATTCTACCTTTTTTTTACTTTTTCCCTTAGAATTTGGTTTTGATATTCATACCAATTTCCAAAAAGCACAAAGTAGAATAAACATTTAAAAGGAGTTAAATTGAAGAAGAATTGGCATGTGTTAAATATATAAGATAGAAAGATTTAAAAAGAGTGTTACAAACTAAAATGCACCATGACTTTTCAAATACTTCTAAAATTATTGTAACTGCGAAACTAATACTTGAACTTTCTTGATGTAAATGTTACTTGAATTGAAATTTTATATGAATAAAAAGTAAAACTCTATCAATAACTTCTAATTTAAAACTTTAATAAGTGTGCAAAGGGGATGCAATTTGGAAAGGAATAATTTTGGATATATATATTTTCAAAGGAAAAAATTCATATTTTTCACTATCCCAATTCCATTTCCTTTAAAGTTTTCCTAAACCAATTCTTTAAGGCTCATTTAGAATTCCAAATTTTAATATAATGACCAATCGAATTTTGGTTTTTGATTCATAATTAGATTGCAATTGAAGTCAATTGAAAAGTTCATGTATAAATATTTAACCAATTTGATATCTATGAGAGGTTTCTAGCAATACAAGTCACTCTCTTTCCATGTAGGAAGAAATGAGTAGTGATTAATTATAGCATAGTTTCTAATATAGTTGTGGCACATTATGATTGGCTACAAGACTCTCAATATTGCAACCACCCCTTAGTAGATTTTGCAACCAGCCTTTGGTTGGAAATAGGAAGGTCTATATGACTAGTATGGGTTAAACAGATTTTGTGGCTAAAAAATTCATGTTAATTGTGTTTCGAGAAATAAAAATTTAAAAACTATAAAAACCTTCATAACTCTAATTTTGTACATGTTAAAATTTCTCCACAAATGAAACCACCCTTAATCTCTAAAAGACCAAGGCCATTTTTTTTTGCCAAAATCCACTCAAAATTGCCATTTCTATTGTGTTCACTCAAGAGAATATTTTTTTTTTTAGAATTTAATTGTGGGATTTTTTACTTTACTTGTCTAAGATCATGTGGTAAAAATTTCATGAAGTTTGACCATATAGATAGCAAAATGTTTAGCATTCAAAGTTGGAAAATAATTAAATGACTTTGATTGTCATTTGTGGAATTTTTTTGCACTATGGACTTTGAATTTAAAATTTTTTGAGTTGAAGAATTGAATTGAAAGTCTAAGAATTCAAAAAAAATGCTTCATATTCATTATTTAAAAAATTATCAAGTAGAAGTACGTCCAAAATTAAAAGAAAAAGTAAATCATTTCTAACTTCTTGCTCTTCCCTAAATTTTTTTAATATTTTTCAAGTTTTTTTTTCATGGCCGAAAATCTTCAAAGGATCACAAAAAGGTTACTCGACCTAACCCACCGGCCCCCTTCTAAAATTCACCGCTTAAAAAAATTCACCGTTAAAAGTTTGAAAGTTAAAGTGCCAAACACCGACCCGCCAAAGGCAGCCTGGCAACGACCCCGGACCTTCCGACCTCCACCTGCCAAGTGTCACCCTGGGACCCAACCTCCCCTACCGCCAACACGTGGCGGAATCCACCTTCCCCAGATCCCATCCGGTCCTCAACCGGACCTCAACCCCAACCCCTCTGTCGTCATTATCTCTCCTCTGTCCGGCCAGTACAACAGAAACACACACAACACTTGGCTGCTGTAGCCAAGCTCCTTCTTCCTCCCCGAGTCTCCGAATCCCTCACCTGTCGCAGCTCCTGTAGATTCCCATACCGTTGTAGCTACTACTTTAGCATCATCATTTCATCAAGTCTTCTTGTTAACAACTTCGCGGACAATCTCCGTTTGAAATTTTGAGCTTCAGTCGTAGCTTCGAGAGCTTCAGTTTTGCAATTGCAAGGACGGCTCCAGTTTTTGATCCGACTCAGGAACCATTTTTTTAGTTCCAGTGATCTGAATCCATTTTCCTAGTCGTCTCTATCCACCGATTTAATTTTTTTTTAGTGTGTGACTGAAGCTTTGATCAAATTGTGCTTCAAACTGTGCTTTTATTTTTTATGCACATTTTGCAACTCGTGATTTTCGAGAGATTCTGCAACCCGTGAGTTGAGAAGAGTTGGCAAGAGTGATTGTGTTGTCCTTGCTGTACTTTATGGCGGTGAGGGTGGAGTTCTACGTGCGGAGTTTTCGTATCGAGTTTTTGTATTGAGTGTTCTTGTATTGAGTCTGCTGTGAGTATGGGGGAGTGTTGGAGAGGCAAGATTTTGTGACGAGTGCGGGGAGAGGATAGTGTTGTGAGGTGTGAGGATTGTGTTTAGGAGAGGAGTGAGGTTACGGGGCCAAAATGGCGACCACGTCGTCGTTCATTACGTCGTTGGCGACTTCTTTCGTGATCTTCTGCCTTCTGATGGTGGTGTATGCGATTCTTTCGCGTCGGGCTGGGAACGCTGTGGTTTATTACCCGCTGCGGATACTGAAGGGTGAGGATGGTCCCGTATTGGCCAAGAGACGGAAGCTCTTCTCATGGGCTATCGAGGCGTTCAAGGCTAAAGAGGATGATATTGTTGCGGCTGCCGGCTTGGACGCAGCTGTTTATATGCACCTCTTCACCGCAGGTAACCACCGCGCTTTGTTTCCGTTGTTCTTGAGAAAGAATCTTTGTGAGGTAGTGGATTTTGTGGTTACTTCTTTTCCTCCGCGTTCTTGTGACGAATCTTGAGCTTTATGTTTGATTCTTTAGCTTTTCACGAAAACGAGAAATGGTGTAGAGATACTTAGAGGTGGCCTTCTTTACAGCTTTGAAGATCATCTGTTTGTCGGCGCTGTTCTGTATGCCGGTCTTGATTTCGCTCTCAGCAACAAGCAACTATAATGCGGAGCTGAAGAGGCGGGATGCGAACTATACATACTCCGATTTTGATAATCTGGGCATGGGTAATGTTCAGGTAAATTAAAAAATGAATGACCTTCTCCAAATGTTACATATGATTTTGCTAGCGCTATTGAATTTGTTACGATTTTTTTGAATTTTTACTTGGTGAATTTGTGATCTTTTGTAGCATTTTTGACATGACGTTGAATGTGGGCGTGGAACAGCCAAAGAGTGCGAAGATCTGGGCGTTTATGCTTGGGATGATTTGGGTGTCCTTCGTGACGTACTACGTCTTGTGGAAATCATACCGGCGTGTAGTTTTCATGCGGGATAGAGCTCAAGCACATGCAATCGCTCGCCCTCAACAGTTCACGGCGCTTGTGAGGGACATCCCTAAGCCTGTGGGAAAGGAGTCTCGTACTGAACATGTAGACAGTTTCTTCGCCAGAGTTCATCCCGGTGCTTATAACCGAGTGCAACCTGTGTACAACATCCGACCGGTAAATCCCTGAATCAAGTCTACAGGATTCTCTTTCCATCTTTTATCCATTCAATGTAGGAGTGTGTTTCCATTGGAAGATTTCTCAATGGAGCTTAGTGGAGAGATCGCTTTGGGTACTATAAGAGCCAAACTCTTTTGAAACCATTGTTTTCACTTAGTAACCAATTTAATATGACGATTTCTTATGCAACCGTGCATTTATATTAGGAGGATTTTCTTAAACCCAATGGTTTCTAAGTGAAGGCCAACCAAGTGTGAATTTGAAGAAATGAGTTTCTGTTGGTAATAGGGGTCAGTCAACAAGATAACGGACCGGGTCCTGAACAGTTTTAGTATCCTCTGCTTCATCTCAATTAAGGAAGAGTCAAGGTTTCGATAGCCAAAAATGAGATGCACCAGTTGTTTTGCGTAGGAGAGGCTTATGGGAATTCTTAGCGCAATCGTACTTAACTTTTGCTTTTGAACTGGAATTTGTCAGTTTAACGGAAATTGCCTGTCATCTTGAATGTTGTTCAGTAGTGCCAATCTAGCCGGTTTCTAATTAACTCCATTTGGTCGAATAGGCCCAGAAGGTCTTCACTGACCGTGAGAAGGCACTACGAAAGCTTGAGCATGCCGAAGGCGTTTGGGAGTTGTCAAAGAAAGGTGGTAGCGTCGAGGGGAAACGTCCCATGCACAAGACCGGGTTCATGGGGTTGGTAGGCCATAAAGTTGACTCCATTGACTACTGGAGAGCCCAAAGCCAAGACTTGCTTCCCCGAGTGGAAGCAGAGCAGCGGCACACTCGCCAAGCTTTGGAGCAAGATGCGGCCTTAGTCATTTTTAACGATCGCCGCTCTGCTACTGAAGCTGCTCAGGTTTGTTTATTTTCCTCTTGTTTACAAAGCGTAGGATACTCTTTTCTCATTCTAACCAATCAATGTAGCATTGCGTTTTCATTGGGAAATCACTTAATAGATTTTAATGGAGAGACCAATTCCGGTTCAACAAGAGCTAAACTCTCTTGAGATCAAATTGTCTTCTCCCTCAATGTATTCGATGATTTTCTATGCTGTCACTGAAACACTGGGCTGTCGTGTAAACCGCTTTTGATGGGAAAGTACCCCCCTCTCATTCTTTACTCAAGGATGAGGGACAAAAGACATTAGTAGCTAAAGCATGATTTTTTACATCCAATGATGGCGAATTGAATGTGTTGATTTGGAAGAGATGAGTTGCTTTTGTAACATGGGATAGGGTAAAGTCTAACGTTAATTGTATTCTCTACCTTATTGCAGGTAGTGCATGCACCTCACGCTCTCCGTTGGAGAGTTACTCAGGCTCCTGAACCGGAAGAGATCATTTGGACCAATCTGCACATACCAGCATGGCAACGCGCAATTCGAAGAGGCGTTGTTGCAGTTGTCACGTTCCTTTTAGTTGTATTTTACATGATTCCCATTGCGTTCATTGCGTCCTTGACCACACTTGAGAATTTGCAAAAGATCCTTCCATTTATCAAGTCAATCACCAAAATCAAAGTTCTCGGAACCGTCATCCAGGTGCGTACATTTTTGAAGTTGCTTTGAATAAAGTTCCTGTTATTAGAATCACTTACACTCTTGTGCTTAACATTCTAGAGAATCCTTGTTGGGCTCCCTTCAGGAATCCTTGTCATCTTGTTTTATTTCATTTTCTCTGATTTAGCATGACTGGTGGAACAGACTTTTAGTTGGTACTGTTTTCTAAAGGTGACTTGCCAAGACTACTAAAGAATGTTGCTCAAGAATGTTACGTAAGGCTGTAGTATACCGTTTTTTCATGGTCCGTTTCTGTGGTGAAATTGGCAGGGTTATCTACCCCAAATAGCATTGCTGGTCTTCCTCGCTTTGTTGCCCAATATTTTGTTGGCTTTGTCAAGGCTTGAAGGATTCCCAGCGCAGTCTCAAGTGGTGCGAGCGGCTTCTGCGAAGTATTTCTACTTCGTCATATTCAATGTGTTCCTCGGAGTTACCCTCTTTGGTGCTGTGTTCTCCAACATTAAAAGTTTCCAAGTGCTCATTGATCAAAGCCAGCTTTCACCCGCTAAAGTGGTCCAACTCTTGGGTTCCAAGTTGCCTCCAAATGCCACATACTACATCACATACGTTGCACTCAAGTAAGCAATTTGTTGGATTTATGCCTGGAGTATTTGTAAAGATATTCTTTTGCCCTTCGTAAACCTGCACACTGTACTTTGAGAATCATACGATATCATCTCCTTCTGTTCTAGTTGGATTAATGGCTAGCCTGAAATCACAACTTTTTTTATCCTTGTAATCCTCCACATTTTTTTGAGAATTGCAATCAGCAAAGATACCTGAATTGGGAGGGTTTTTCAACTTGAATTTTATTAAGCAACGTTGTACTCCCACAGTGTTCCTTTTGATTTACTTTATTATTATTGCACTGTGCAGGTTCTTTGTTGGTTACGGATTGGAGTTGTCACGCTTGATCCCGTTCATTATCTTCCACATCAAGCGCAAATTCAAATGCAAAACCGAGAGAGAGCTCAGAGAGGCGTGGTCGCCGGGGGCTTTCAAGTACCACAAGGGCATTGCCAACGACCTCCTCGTTTTCACCATCTCGCTCTGCTACGCCGTCATTTCGCCCATGATTCTCCTCTTCGCTGGCTTGTACTTCGCCCTCGGATGGTTGGTCATGCGAAACCAGGTCAGTTCACGTCAACCTCTTTAATGTCGCACTGTAGTCGCGCAAGTTCAGGAAGAGATTTTCAATCAAGTTCCGTGTAACCATTAGTATTGCTTGCTGAAGTGACATTAGAAAGTTCTTGGTCTCACGCAAGTTAAGAAGTTGATCTAGAACATTTTCTCCCTTATCTAAATCCCTGCTACTACATTTGTATGCAATTTATTCTGTCCTAATAGAGTGATAGTAAGAATTCTTTGACCTTATACATCCCGAGTTCATTCCTTAATGTTCACTTTAAACTAACCTTTTCTAGTATCATCCAATGATCTCGAACTGAACTGTCCAATACTGCTAAACAGAACAAGATACGACTTTAATACATCAAAACACTAAGCTACGCTATTAGAGGCTTTGTCCCTTCCATAGTGAAGCTATATGAAGATCCTGGAGCTTTTTTCACAATGTAGCTACACTTGATTTATTTCAGAGACTCGGATTAAATTTTCAAGGACTAAAAAGACACTCTACATAAGAACTTATCTCAAGTTTCAACAGAAAACCTGTATTAAGACTTCTTGTAGTGTGGTTATTAACAAGCTTCATGTTGCAGGCGTTGAACGTGCACGTTCCGGACTTCGAGAGCCACGGGAGTATGTGGCCACACATCCACAACCGCATGCTTGCTGCGTTATTCGTGGCCCAGGTCACAGCCATCGGCTACTTCGGAGTGAAAGAGTTCGCATTCGCGCCCATTCTAATCGGCCTTCCGGTGCTCACAGTCGTCTTCTACATGTTTTGCAAGAAGAATTACTACCCCTCCATCAAAGTCGTGTCGCTCTATGTCGCGGCTGACGTTGTAAAGGACCGGCCCTCTCCCGCCACCATCATGGAAGCGTACACGCCTGTTTACCTGCAGGAGGGTCATCCCGGTATCGTGGAACGGAGGGACAATTTGGCTACTCAAATCGACTCTACTGTCAATGCAGTCGTTTAGAATTCTTTCAACTTATATCTGTTCCATCTTTTTGGGCTGAGAGAGAAAGAGACTTTCCTGTTCCTTTTTTTTCTTGTAGTATATATAGCGTGAATCAATGAAGAGATAGTTGCAGGATTATGGTCCCATTGTAGAAGGTATGTTAGGAGGTTTAAGCTGTTATTGCCGGAGAGTATCTTGGTAACAGCATTGTACTTTTGGCAACTTTCATGTAGATTTATAATTTGTTGAATTTTGATTCTGAGAAGTGAACTTTGTGAGTTTTGTGTTTGTCTTTCTGTGACGTGATTGTAGAGTGAACTTCGCCACTCAAATAGATTTTAAAGCTTACTATCAGTGCGCACTTGTTTGGATAATTTCATGTTTATGGTTCCTTTATTCCTCCAGTCCTTCACAACTAAATGTTTTTGGAGCACATTCGTCTCCGCATTCGTGTAACTTAAGTTCAGATCGGAGCTTGTTGAGTTCCTCATCAAGTAAAAAATGTATTATTCGGATATTCTGTGAATAATAATGAATTGTTGAAGATTGCATTAGAAGTGTAACTAGGGTTTAAATGACTAGCTTAGAATACTTCGAGCATGACACCTTATTTCATCGCTGATGAATCTCACTGAAGCATCTGTGCAAACAATGACAATATCCAAAATATCTTTAAAAGTATCTTTATTATTTGAAAGGCACATGTTTGGATAACCCTTGTATTGCTCACCCCACGAGAATAGACCTGCCACATAAAGTGACCTTAACCCCTAAATGCCCAAGGCCTGTTTCCAGCTTCCTGAAATTTGCTCCAAATTGAACAAAATGCCAACAATTTAACAAGATGTATCAAATTTTTTTAAATTGTAACCGTACAAATCCAAACTAGACATGTTAGAGATTGCATAGGAAAAAAAAGCACAACAATATCACTTATGGAGTGAAAGATTATAATGTTTGACTATTAGGGTGTTAAAATTGCAAAAAAGAATTGAAGTCTTTTTCGCAAATCAAATCTAAAACTATGGTGACCAAAAAAATATGAGGTTAACAAGCCTAACTTGTATAACCCCAATCAATTTACAACTTCTCAAAATTCACTCTACAACTTTTTTAAATGAATTTAGAATGTGATTTTTTCTCCAAGATCTAGTGTATTTGAGGCTCATTTCCAAGAGCTTTTAACACTACGGAGAGTCAAGATTGCACAGGGTACCCTTGCACAAGATCTCTTATAGAAAAATCACTGTCATTTATTTTCAAGATCAGACTTTTGGTGCTAAAACTAGACTTAGTAAAAAACTTTCTAAAAATATAAATTACTAAAAATAACAAATTGGTTAGGTTTTATTTAAATTCAAAGTTTTGCAAACACCATATTTTGGTGCCTCGGGCATTTAGGGGTTAAAAAAAAAGCTAAGTTTTGTCCAATTTCCCTTTATGTGCCATGCTGAAAGCAAAAAGAAATTACAGTTTGGAAGTGACTGAAGGTAGGAGGTCCATAAATCGACCTAAGAGGCAGTTGCCATTGGGGGCTCTGCAAAATGTGAATACAATAGGCAAATGGTAAAGGTCAAGACATTGAAAATGGTACCTCCTTTGCCCTTCTAAAAACCTCCAAAAATCTTCCCCATGAAGGATTAGCTGTATTTTTAGTCTTTGTGCCAAAGATATATGCATTCAAAAAATTAGTAACCCATTCCTTAAATCTATGTAAAATTTCTAGCTTCAAAAAATTAGTAACCCATTCCTTAAATCTATGTAAAATTTCTAGCTTCAAAAAATTAGTAACCCATTCCTTAAATCTATGTAAAATTTCTAGCTTCAAAAAATTAGTAACCCATTCCTTAAATCTATGTAAAATTTCTAGCTTCAAAAAATTAGTAACCCATTCCTTAAATCTATGTAAAATTTCTAGCTTCAAAAAATTAGTAACCCATTCCTTAAATCTATGTAAAATTTCTAGCTTGGCCGCTATCATTTAGGCCACAAAATCCATGTAGAAAGTATTATATTTGAGCATCATTTGTGAATGCTACCAACTTGTCATTCTTGATGATTTAAAGTGTGGTGACAATGGGATTTTAGAAATATTTGCTTCCAACCTAAATGCCCACAACAAAAAAAACTTAGCCCCCTTCATAAACAAATCTTCATAGTATCCAAATGATCACCGAATCCATTGTCAATACAATTGGAGTAAGCATTGGCCATATTGAATGACCTCGTGGGTGTCAATTAGAATTTATTTGCCAAGATTCTTTTTTTCACCATACAAAATTTTTGTTTATTGAAAAAATCATTCTCCTTTGCATCTATTTTTAGAGTGATTTTCCGTCCACCCTACCCTTCAACTACAACTACGGTAATGTTCCCAGCTCTAATAATAGTAGCCGGAAGTCACAGAAATGAGTTGGAAGTTTGGGGCGTCAGGGTTGGGAGTTGGGGTTTTGAAAACCCGAGTTTGCCCTGAAAAAGTAGATTCCACAATGTTCTAGTTATTTCACAATACCAACGTCCGAGGCTGGGTTTGGGGAATAACTGAAACTTTGGGGAATATCTGTTTTTCGAGGTGGCCTCCTCTCCTTGTAAGGAGATAAACTCAGTTTTTCAAACCCCAACTTGCTACTTGGAACTCTAACGCCCCCACTAATGAAAGATGATGCCTAAGAAAGCTTTGGGACAAATCTGGAGAAAATCAGCAGGAGAAATAATGAACTTGCGTCACACTCAGCATGTCCTGATCATTGAACTATGCATCTTCCTGCAAAGCTGTAAACAGTAATCCCACAATGTAACATCAAACCTTGTCTTTCACAACAATCCCAAGATGATGTGGTCAGTGGACAGATTTCAATACTGAACCATTAGAAAACAGCTCGCCCTTGAAATGCTTTACCTGCAGACCAAAAGAGAACTCCCATCAGAGAGAGAATAAGCTAAATTTACAAGCTCGTATCATCACATGTGCATTGAAGTACAATACAACCACTCTTATCCCTTGCCACTAGGCATATAAAAAAACTACAACCTTTTCCTCCAATGGATGAAGCATTTGATGAAATCTGCAATCTGAAACAATGGTATCGAAATGAAAATTTGAGTCTGCTAAACCCCAACCTGTTTCTTGACTCGAGGTTGTGGTGTGAATGTCCTCGACATGAGCTTGGTCCTACTTTGAGCAAGTAGCAACTGCAAAAGTCTCTTCACATTGACGTCCCCAGTTCTGCTAAATCCACCAACGCTCTTCGAATAATGAAAATTTCTTTGATCAAGTTCGTGTATGAAAAAGGCCGAAGTGCTGCATCAAGAAAAGGTTCACGTTCTTCCGTGTCCGTTTCCGTTTCCTCAACTATTGGTTGCCCTTGACTCGTCATGCCAACCTCAGAGTAGGCCTTTAAAGCTTCTTCATCAGGATCAACAGTCTCAGCATTAGGAGGATCCTGCATAGCCTCGGCAGCTAACGCCTTCGCTTCCTCTATTTCCCATTCACTCTTAGTGGACTGACTATCATCCAAGTTTTGTTCATCAAAGTCGAACTCTTCCCCAAATTGGCCATTGAATGTCTCAAAATCTTCTTCTCGTTCATCTTCGTTGGTGTCATCCGCGCTGTCATCACCCTCGTCATCCGCAGCTTCAATGGATTCAATCTCATTCTCCATATCATTGTTCATCCCACTAGCTGCTGACTTCTGCTGCTGCTCCGCCTTCAAGTCTTGGCGAGTGAATGGTGTCAAAAGGAAAACTGGGTGATCCGTGAGCACATGTTCAACACACTCCATTTTCCGGTCCTCACTCAAGCCATCAAATATGATACCCACCTGCTCAGCATTCTCATTCTCATCTACTCCAAGCAATTTGCAAAGTCTTTGATAATAGGAATGGTTACCGTTTTGGGGATCCAGTAATGTAAGCCATCCTTCCAGAAACTCTTTCTGCGGCTCAAATCTGACTTGGTAGGCAGGTCTTTTGACATAAATAAGGTCAGGACGATACCATGCTACACACCGTGAAAGCACCTCCCACATTTTACGGTCAAGCTTCGATCCCAGTTTCACCTTGTCGAGCTCCGCTCCAGACTCAACAGCCACTTGTGCAACCAGTGTCCAATCCTCCCAAGGAGACAGCCCTGGAACTTTTACTATTTGACGTGCAAATGCAAAGTAGTATTGAACTCCCACATTTTCGTCATCCATTTGATCCACTCGCTGTGCATATCCTGTGATGGCATCTTGA
This sequence comes from Climacium dendroides, assembly GCA_950106755.1. Classification (NCBI taxonomy): domain Eukaryota; kingdom Viridiplantae; phylum Streptophyta; class Bryopsida; order Hypnales; family Climaciaceae; genus Climacium; species Climacium dendroides. The sequence goes on from OX467091.1 coordinate 24,540,597, forward strand.
ATGTCTCCCAACTCATGCTCTTCCTCATTTTCCACAGTTGAGAAAAACACCACAAGGTTGTCGCAAAGGGTTCCCTTACGAGGGGTGCCCACAGTGACGCCCTTCCAAGCGTGGGGACCGAAAGGGCCGTACTTGTAGTAGTCATCCGGCATTCGTTCGGTTCGAACCGAGGCCCAAGGTTGGACATCGTTTCCGATTTTATTTCTGTCTCCCATGTTGAGTAGCAGCATCTTCTGGCCAGCCCATGTAACGCGCTCCTTGGGCTTTGGACCCTTCTTGGGCTTGACTCGAGGCTCTTTGACAGGCCTCTCAGTTCCGTCTTCATTGACACCATTCTGTGGGCCTTGGACCGCGCCATCGGGCCTTGGTGGTTTGGGTTTCCCTGCATTGCCACTGCTTCTGGTTCGCTTGTTTCCTTCTAGGCGTCCTTTCTCAAGGGTGCGCCACTTCTTATTACGCCCGGCATTCGTCCTCACACTTGACCCTCTCTCTGGTCTGTGAACTACGTGGGTCCATCTCAGCGTCTCTGAATTCATGAACTGTGACGATCCTGAACAGCACACCACATCAAGGAGAATTAGGAAGGCATCTCCAGAGGAGAAAAACTAGATGCTCTTCATAACTCCTTAAGTACCCCTTTTAAAATTTAGAAAGCTAATAGTTAATTATAGAACTTTCAAAACATAATTCTCCTATTACCAATAATGTAAGGTATGACTTCTTCTTCAATTGGTAAAATCGACTTTTCACCTTCCCTGAAGCTTCTTAAGTGATTCATTTCAACTCTTCTAGACATGGAAGTGGACATTTTAACGGCTAAGAGGATGACGAAGAATTGAGGGTTGCGGTTCACTTGATGAATGAAAGGAGTCTGGATACAGTTGAAAGACTGACTTCGTAAGAGAATTATGTATGTAAACAGAAAACAATAAAATCTGGAGAAAATGGTCAGACTTTAGGAAATGACCACATACATCTTGGATTAAAAGGTCGTGACATATAAACCACTCAGACAGATCTCAGCATGTTCTCAGAATTACAACAAAGTACGACTTTGCAGCTTATGAATTCCACTGCATGTAATGTAGGTTACAGAAATCGCAACACAATCAAAAGCGGTCAATTACAGTTTCCAAAAAAGTTCACTAGGATAAGCAGTCAATCGCAATATGACAATGCAAGACCCTCATACCTCGTGGGCATGCTGCGACACCTACAGCATCAGTCAGCTTGTCAGCTCCTCCTTGAAGTGATGATGACGATCTCTGATTAAAGACCATGTCCTTGGCACCACACACAGTCACAAGCCTTCCACATTTTCCCCGGACATTGCTGCGCAAATGCACAGCATACAGAGGGAAACGATGCAAGAACCCCGCAACTCGTCTACTCTGTTTCAACTGGTTTCCAGACTGCAACTAAATCCAAAAACACAAAATCAGTACTGCATAAAAAATTCTACAGATTATCGTCCATTAGCTCCGCCAAAACAAGCACTAGCTACTCCCAATGCCGAAATCCGCAAGAGTCTCAACGGTACTGCATACTGCGGCATATACACTGATAAATTTCTAACCACTGTAACCAGATAAAGGTTCAGGGTTTAGGGTTTAAGCCCTAAATGACACAAATACTCCAATTTGAAACGACTCAGACGTCCGTCCCTCTTCCGAAGCAAACAGCACTTCAAACCCTAAATTATAGGTTAAAGATGCAGCTACAGGCGCTACACCAATCAACTAGACTTTGATTTTCTAAAGAATCCCGGAGACTTGCACCCTAATTTAGATGTCGCAGAGCAGTGATAAAAAATTCTGAAATTCACAATCACTAACCCAATTCCAGCAGCTAGATAGCGGAAACTCTGACCTCATTTGCAGAAACAACAGGGATGGATTTCCTGTTTTCCCCGTCGCTTCGAGTTGTGATGAATCTCGAAACGAACGGAGCTCTTGCAACTATGGAAGTCATAGAGAGGAATGCTGAAGAATCGTCTTCCCTGTCTTCCGAAACGACAGCACAACAAGGGACTTCAACGCCAGTTCATCGTCTCGCAGATGGAGAGCGTGAAAATGCTGCGCATTGCGTACACTTAATTTTATTCGGGAAAAGAAACTGAAGCGCTCAATCGATAGAAGCCTTTGAAAATCAGAAAGCAAATCGAGAGCATGAAAACTTCTAACCGTGACTGCTAGAAATTCTGGCAAGACAAATCTCAAAGGAAGGCTGGCTGGCTAGCGGTTCTGGTGATGGCTCTGATCCGGGTATACGTAATCAGGGTATTCAAATACTGGTATAGGAGATCAGGGTATCAGTAACTGGTGGAGCAAGACGGGTACGGATATCAGGGGTCGGTGCCCTTGAAGGCCGGGCAGCCGGAAGAGAACCGTATACACGTCGATGTTTCTTCAAGGTAACTTAATTGTGACATGTTTGCAAAAATTCTCTCGTTTGGATTCATTCTTAAGCTTAATTTAACCCTTGAAGGACATTGAGGCTGAAAAGTGATCAATGAATGACTTCATTGTTCACTTAAAAAACAAAGAATACCCTTGTTGATGACTTCATTGTTCACTTTAAAAACAAAAAGAGGACATGATTCAATAATTGGAGCAAATTTGTTGACTATCTTGGTCATGGAAACTTGTGTCCTTTAACCCTTGAAGGACTTTGAGGCCGAAAAGTGAACGATGGATGACTTCATTGTTCACTATAGAAACAAAGAATGCACATATTGGTCCAATAATCAAATCATTTTAAGTGGCTACCTTGGTCATGGGAGGCTACATCCATTAAATGAACAATTAAAAATTTGATTAGGTTCCTATGAAGTCAATTTTGGTCGGATGTTCACGAAATTTTAACACAAGGTGTGAACATATATCCCCTTAGTGGGAATTCATTTATGTTTTGATCGAGTGCTCAAATCAAAAGTTATGCA